>OW569413.2:14516260-20320466 GCA_937662695.2 Halyzia sedecimguttata
CCAACTCCAACTCCAACTCCAACTCCAACTCCAACTCCAACTCCAACTCCAACTCCAACTCCAACTCCAACTCCAACTCCAACTCCAACTCCAACTCCAACTCCAACTCCAACTCCAACTCCAACTCCAACTACAACGCCAACCACAATGCTTACTCCAACTTCAACTCCAACCCCAACGCCAACGCCAACTCAAACTCCAACTCCATTTCCACCTCCATCTCCATTTCCACCCCCATCTCCATTTCCACCTCCATGTCCATTTCCATCTCCATCTCCACCTCCAACTCCAATCCAACTACAACTCCAACTACAACGCTAACTCCATAACCAACGCCAACCAAAATGCCTACTCCAACTTCAACTTCAACTCCAACCCCAACGCCAACTCCAACACCAACTCTTACCCCAACTACAACGCCAATTCCAATCCTAACGCCAACCACAACGCCAACTTCAACGCCAACTCAAACTCCAACTCCACCTCCACCTCCATCTCCACCTCCAACTCCAATCCAACTATAACTCTAACCCCAACGTCAACTTTATTGAATAGCCATAAAGTTCAAATTGACTCTACATTAAAGTTAGAAAACGTTTGTATGGAAAAAAGAAAAGGGCTGTTTAAGGGTTTTCCTGGCAATTATTCGAAATTTTCTCCCCGTAAAAACCATCCTTGGACTTCAACGAAAATTTAAAAAAAAGAATTAGCAAAATTGGCCCAGGCACTGTTGAGTTATGCGCTAACCAACACATTTAGCGATTCATTTTTATATATAAGATAAGTATAATAATTAGGTAAGTATAATAATAAGTGATGATGGGTCTCACCATCATCAGTCAGCTGAAGTAGAAGTTGAAGTATTTTGTGTTATGTTTAATATGCCAATGTGCTCTTATTATCGATTAGTCTTTTTTGCTCCCTGTTTCTTCTAAGCTTCGCCAAACTTGGCAACTGAAAACACATACTCGTGTAGGATTTTTATTGCTGTTTAGGGGATAATGATTCTAAATTTACATTTTGGATTAAATAGAACACTGTATGCTAATAATATGTACAGGTTTATTTACATAACAGTCTAGTACTGTATACTTGTACGTTGCACGTCTCTACCGTCTAGCAGTCTTTTTTCACACGTCTAATAAGGTTTTACGACACTTGTTCGTCTAAGACGGAATCAACTTCCTAAATGATTCTACCGTCAATCGCGGTCGGCTACACCACTTCGACCTTCTGCAATTTTATCTCCGGTTAACCCCTGGTACCTTCTATTCCTGTCCTTGAGCTAGGGCTATACTACCAAGGAAGTGGTCAAAGCTGATTGGTAGATTCTATACCATGCGATACTTCACAGGGATCAATGGATTCCATGGGAATGATGTCTAGAGCGTAACTGTTATTCTAAGAAATTGGATCTCCCACCTAGTGATTTCAGGTTCAGAGAAAAGTATTCTGCGACTCTAGACGGCTTAATTAGCTGCGAGGCACTTCCAGAGTTAACATTCATTGTCATGGGGAAATTTCAAGTTTTCTTGAGATAGGGATATAATCCAAAAATACGTCTGAATTATCGGTACGAATGCCGATAAACGTTTTCTGTACCAGTAAAACTAATCCTTACTGCATTATTTAGAAGGGTGGAAATATTATAATACCTACACTCGTATATAATTCGAAGCTACCACCACTCTTGCGTCCCTCGAGTCTAGTATATTACCATTGAAATAGTTCACTGCAACTGTATCTGGCATCATTACCTTTCGAAGGTATAGATTTTCTACTTTATCAGCTTAAAACGTCGAAATATAGAGCAGAATCCAGTAAATTAATAGGCCTATTGCAACCACAATAATTCGACATTACTTCAACCGGACGTCGCAGTATTGGATCAGCGATATTTTAAATGGCAATTACTGCGCTCGCGTCCTGATTAAACTCTATTCATTGCTAATGGTGATGTATTATCGTAAGTTTATCTTTCTCGGATGATGCATAAGCCGACCTGCTATATATTACTCCGGTCGCGCTCTTGTGTGAACACTCTGTGTCGACCAAAATTAACTCCGTAGCTTTGAAACTGAATTAATGAAAATATAATGCTGTCTCGATTAATAACAGCAGCTTTTGAAAGCTGAATGTGACCAGTGAACGGAGGACAACGGCCCATATAAAATTTGGTCCTTCGCGTAGGATATAATCCGCTATGCTGACGATGTTTTATTCATTGGTAGCTACCTCCGTTTAATATCATAATGCGTATCGATCAGAAAGCGGTGTGGTAGTCAGGAAAGGAAGATTGGATAAAAGCAGATTAGCTATTTGAGATGAAGAATCAAGGGAATGTTATAAGAAAATACCTAATAATTCTGAACTCGTTCTTACACATTAGTTTATATAGCTTCAGATCTTGAAGAAATGGAAATTCATCATATTTTATAGTTTTATTTCGAATATAATATATAGGTAGCTACCACGTTTCAATTCGATCGAATCTGTAATTTCAACCCGCTGTTCCCAAGAACATGGACGCGAAAACTGGTCATATGAGCCAAAATTATTAGAATTATAATGTAAGTACCTTTGGTGATGTTTGTTCGGCTGGACACAGTCAGCCTTCCTAATACCTTCCTAAGCCTTCCTAATACCTAATTTTAAATATTCGTTGCCCAAATTATAGAAAAAAGGGGTGTGAAGGTATCACCAAAATAAGAACGTAGATAACTTGACCAGCCCTGTGATGCACGTTTGATTTGTTGTTGTATTAAATAAAGTTGTTTCCACTAAATGGTGCCTTTCTGGGTTTTCTCTCCCAAACTCTTAAAAATAGATATAAAATAAAAAAAAATTTTTCATCAAATAAAGCAATATACAGGGTGCGCCACGGTCGATGGTACCCTGGTCTTTTACGGAGAACGGGACGCACGATTTCATTGAAAATTTGGTTCCTTGGCAATGAACCATTGCTCCATCGACCTAGAATATTTTCAGCACTGCGGTGTTGCCGCTTATATCACAAAGTACTAAAAATGTTGATATTTCGAATGGAACATCCTGTATATTATTACTTTTGTCGATTCGTCATAGCCTCTTGATTACTTCTGTATCAACTTCCTCATCACTATCTCTAACAGTTTTCGAGTAATTGATTGATTTACTTCTTTTTTTGTGCAAAATATAGTTTCAATTAAACATTCATTACTTCGGTAATCCTAGAGAGCTGAAATTTCGGGAATGGATTACCAATATCTCGTGTATCATTTACGTTCAATGAAATACGTCTCTAATCATACAGGGTTGTTCGAAATCCTGAAAAAAACGCACTTTTTATCGTTTAAGTATGTCTCGGAAAAGCGGATTTTGAACAAAACTGTATGATTAAGGACGTATGTCATTACATGTAAATGAACACGGCATATTGTTAATCCATACCCGACAAATCGGATTCCTAGGATCTCAAGTAATGAAGTAATGAATGTTGAATTGAAGCTATGTTTTGCACAAAAAAGGAAGTAAATCTGTTCTCATTCTTTTGTAATGTTAATTTGAGATGTGGAAGTAAAGACATAATAATAATAATAATAAATCAATGACTTATTCGAAAACCACTAGAGATAAGGATGATGAAGTTGATAGTGAATTAATAAGGAGGCTACGGCGGATCGAAAAAAGATATAATATATAGGGTGTTCCATTTGAAATATCAATGTTGTTAGTACTTTTTGATATAAGCGGCAACACCACAGCACTGAAAACATTATCGATGGATAGAGTAGTGGTTCCTAGCCAAGGAACCAACTTTTCAATAAAATCGTCCCGTTCTCCGTAAAAGTCCAGGCTACCATCGACCGTGGCCGCCCTGTATAGAACAATGTTACCTAAAAATTGTAACGAAACAACGATGCCACAACTATTTTGTAACGTTTTTGTACGTTTTTTCAACGTTTCGCAGACTAGATCAGATTCCTTCGTCAGACACCAAGCGTAAATCTTCAGAATTGTTTTTGTTGACTTTTATTCTCAAATTAGAAATTCGTTGATCGAAAATGGTCACATTGACTGTCTTTGAAGATCATAGCAACATAGTTTCACTTTACATATAAGTTTCCAAGTTCCAACTCGTTCAACAAATTCAACCAAATATGGTCAATTCCAGTTGAGCAATTTGCAAAATTGCATTCTCTGTTCAACAAAATACAAGTCACCCCCTTAAGTTTCAATTTTATGTCATTAGACTCAGAATCAGAATCTTTGGTTTACTCCAATCCATAATGTGATCTCCATGGATTGTATATACATGTTCTGCTTTTTATGATTTTTGTATGTCTCTATTCCTTAAGTTGTTCTTATGTTCCAACTTTCTTACCTCTATTGATCTTGATGTTTCTCCGGTATATGTAGAAAATCGTATACAGGAGAAACATCGAGAAGTGAGAAAGTTGGAAATGAAAAATAGCAGAACATGTAAGTACAATCCACCGATAACACATGATGGTGAAGTAAAACAAAGATTCTGATAACAGAGGCTGATTTCATTCAAAAGAAACTCAAGGAGTCGACTTGTATTGTATTGAACAGAGAATGAATGCAATTTTGCAAATTGCTCAATATTTGGAATTTGGAATTGATCATATTTGGTTGAATTTGTTGAAGAAGGATTTGAAAATTAGAAACTTCTATGTAAAGTGAAAATCAGTTGCTATTTTTGGCGCTCTAGTTCCTCGGAACTGAGTGCTTATCAATTTGCCCAAATGTCTGTAATTTTCGAATTTTTCGATGAAAATGGTCTTAAACGATTTGGCTCGACTCACTGATCAAGAATCCGTGGTCGAAATTCATTCTGTCCGGCCGGCCGGCCGTAGACACGATAACTCTCGAACGGAATGAGCTAGAGAGTTGAAATTTTCAGAGTAGGTTTGGGGGATAAATATCTCGGCTAAGTTCGTTATTGGGCAAAATCGGACAGATGGTTTCGGAGTAAAAAAAAAATTTTTTTTTACAAAACAAATTCCAAATTGAATTTTTTTTAATAAGCATTTTATCATAAGAATCCATTCATATCATTTTTAACTTTAAGAAGCTAATACTTTCGGAGATATGATTTTTCAAAATTTCAATAATAAATCGTATTTCAACGTTGGCACAGAATGATATAATTCTATGTATGAATTGTCCTAATGTCAACTTATATTCCTGTAACATTACATTATCTAATCAATCGAAGAATTGTGAGCGAAGTGAGTAAAATCTCAGCTGTTTGCCCCGAAATTAGTTTTTCTCAGAAAAGTCTTACATTTCGGAACGGAACATGAAGTTAGTAAGAGATCTGAGAGTAGTGAGACTGCTTTTCATCCATGGACATAGATATAACTCTCGAACGGAATGAGGTAGGTAGTTGAAATTTTCAGAGTAGATTAGGGAGATGAATATCTCGGTTAAGTTCGTTATTGGGTAAAATTGGCCAGATGTAATTTGATTTCTTCCATGGTGCAGTTCTCATTCTCATGATTGCTCATTTAATCTTGATAAATAAACTATTATTTGAATTGAATTTCCTTTATGATGCGGTTATATCATATGAATCCATTGATATAATTCCCAACTCTGAGAAACCAATATTTTCGGAGATATAATTTGTCTGTTTGAACTAGAGCGCCAGAAAGCTCCTGTCCACAGGGATTGAACCCATTTTTTTAAGACTGTCACTGTGACAAATTTTGAGAATAAATATCAACAATGTCTGTCAACAGTGTCTGAATGACAACTGATAGTCTCCGAAACGTTAGAAAATCGTTGTTATATCGTTGATATTGTTTCGTTACTATTCTTTTGGGAGAGAAAATCCAGAAAGGAACCATACAATGATGAATTCATCTCCCAAAGTATTGTTTAATGATCTCTTAAAGTTGTTTCCAATTCATAGATTCAAACATTCCGTATAGCAGAGGGTTGATTGACCGTTACGGCGAGTAGACATGAATAATTGCCATCCAAACAATTTTAATGGATTTCTGAAGATTAAAAACTGCCATCCCATATAAATCTCAACGATACCGAGGGACGACACAAATCCAACAACAAATCAATTGGAACCCGAAACAAAAACCCGTTTCAGTATTAATCTCTGACGTGAAAATAGAATTCCTGGGAAAGAAGCGAACAATTTCGCTGTCATCCGCACCCTGCGCCATTCCAATGGAGACATTTCCGGTACATCCAATTCCGCGAAATAAAAAAAAATCTGACGTTGCCACATTTTTACATATGAAGTTTATCCGTGGCCAGACATTGCCTTTATACGCAACGTTTTAAGCGGAACTGGGGCAGCGATTTATCACGAAGGTGGAAATTTGCTAAAAGTGCAATTTTTCCGACCCCAGAAAACAAAAACTAGTGTCGGAAACCTTTTAGTTGAAATGGCAGACTGAATTTATCTCTTTCAGTGCGCGTGCAAGTACGGGGGCATTCTATAAATCATCGGGATCGACTTGGGGTTAATCTGCCAAGGAATTTTTTTTATAATAGTTTATCAACCTGTTGATTAATGTCAGCTATTGGCGATCGATCTTTTTGCATGCATGTTTTGGGGAACAGCGTGCTATCTTGGGGAACAGCGTGCTATTTGCCCAAACGTCTGTAATTTTCAATTTTTTTGCCGACAATGATCTTAAACGATTATGCTCGACTCACTGATGAAGAATTCGAGGCCAAATTCGATTCTGTCTGGCCGTTGCCACGATTACTTTCGAACGGGAAGAGATATCGACAAGCTTGTAAATAGGCATATTCAGCGCAACGGTTTCCGAGTACTGATTTTGTTTTCAACTAATACGGATTCGATTGAATTGAAACTTTGTAACTAGTTGTAGAATAGCGACACAAATATGTATTGTGAGAACCGTATCAGTAGAAAATTTTAAAAATATCATGTACCTATCTTGAGATAACTTGGGAATGGAAACAGATAGAGACTCGCAATTTTTAGAGTAGGTTGCGCATCCGAATGCGACATTTGAGTTCGTTAATAGGTATAATCAGCCAAACGGTTTTGGAGTTATACCCATCTCAAATGTTGTTGTTATTTCCTCAATAGATCCAAAAAATACGAAACCGATCCAATTCAGACATAGTAATGAGTTGTTGAATACTAACGCGATGATTTTTGTGAAATTTTGTTTGGATCGTCTCACTAGAAAATTTCAAAAAATGAAAAAATATTATGTTGCTCATGATAACTTGAGAACGCAAAGAGATAGCGACCTGCAGTTTTCAGGGTAGGTTGCGCATCCAAATGCGTCCTTTTTGGCGATCTAGTCCCTCGGAACTGAGTGCTTATTAATTTGCCCAAATGTCTGTAATTTTTAAATTTTTGACTGAAAATGGTCTCAAACAATTTCGTTCAACTCACTGATCAAGAATCCGAGGTCGAAATCGATTCTGTCCGGCAGGTCCGACCGGCCGGCTGTAGGCACGATAACTCTCGAACGAAAAGAGTTAGAGGATTGAAATTTGCAAGGTTGGTTTGGAGCGTAAATATCTCGGACGAGTTCGTTAATGGGTGAAATCCATAAAGCGGTTTCGGAGTTATGGCCGATTTTAGTAAAAATATATAGTAAATATATAGTAAAATCCATTGATATCATTTTCAACTCCAACAAGCTAATACTTTCCGAGATATGATTTTTCGAAATTTCAATAATGAATCGTACTTCTATGTTTTCACAGAATGTTATAATTATTCTATCTAAGCTTTATTATATGATCTGTGTTCGTACTCGTACATGTCATCCTGTTCTATAAGAGATAGTCAAATTCATTTCAGCTATTTTACTTTGATTTCTTCCATGGTGCAGTTCTCATTCTCAGATTGCTCATTTAATCTTTATAAATAAACTATTATTTGCATTGAATTTCCTTTATGATGCAGTTCTATTACAAGAATACATTGATATAATTCCCAACTCTGAGAAACCAATACTTTCGGACATATAATTTGTCTGTTTGAACTAGAGCGCCAGCAAGCTCCTGTTCACAGGTCTTGAACCCATTTTTTTTATTTCAACCTACGTTAAAACTAAGAGGCATACTATATTATTGCACATCTCAAATGTTGTTGTTATTTCCTCAATAGATCCAAAAAATACGAAACCGATCCAATTCAGACATAGTAATGAGTTGTTGAATACTAACGCGATGATTTTTGTGAAATTTTGTTTGGATCGTCTCACTAGAAAATTTCAAAAAATGAAAAAATATTATGTTGCTCATGATAACTTGAGAACGCAAAGAGATAGCGACCTGCAGTTTTCAGGGTAGGTTGCGCATCCAAATGCGTCCTTTTTGGCGATCTAGTCCCTCGGAACTGAGTGCTTATTAATTTGCCCAAATGTCTGTAATTTTTAAATTTTTGACTGAAAATGGTCTCAAACAATTTCGTTCAACTCACTGATCAAGAATCCGAGGTCGAAATCGATTCTGTCCGGCAGGTCCGACCGGCCGGCTGTAGGCACGATAACTCTCGAACGAAAAGAGTTAGAGGATTGAAATTTGCAAGGTTGGTTTGGAGCGTAAATATCTCGGACGAGTTCGTTAATGGGTGAAATCCATAAAGCGGTTTCGGAGTTATGGCCGATTTTAGTAAAAATATATAGTAAATATATAGTAAAATCCATTGATATCATTTTCAACTCCAACAAGCTAATACTTTCCGAGATATGATTTTTCGAAATTTCAATAATGAATCGTACTTCTATGTTTTCACAGAATGTTATAATTATTCTATCTAAGCTTTATTATATGATCTGTGTTCGTACTCGTACATGTTATCCTGTTCTATAAGAGATAGTCAAATTCATTTCAGCTATTTTACTTTGATTTCTTCCATGGTGCAGTTCTCATTCTCAGATTGCTCATTTAATCTTTATAAATAAACTATTATTTGCATTGAATTTCCTTTATGATGCAGTTCTATTACAAGAATACATTGATATAATTCCCAACTCTGAGAAACCAATACTTTCGGACATATAATTTGTCTGTTTGAACTAGAGCGCCAGAAAGCTCGTGTTCACAGGTCTTGATCCCATTTTTTTTATTTCAACCTACGTTAAAACTAAGAGGCATACTATATTAATGCACATAATTGTCAAAGAAACTTAAAAAAATATAGAAAAATCACTGACGTGGAGTCTTTGCCGCGCTTTTTCACGTTGACTAATTTGGATTGATTGATGAGTGCTTCAAGCTCAGTTGATAGAGCAAGCGCGCCAATGCAGAATGTTTTAACTATGAAAGAAGTAAAAGCACTAAAAAAGCATTGACGTGAGGTCTGTCACATACCATCTTAATTAATAGACGTAATTCGTAGACTGAAAACTCTTTATTCATACCATAAGCATGCACATGTAGGTACAAAGGATAAGGTTTCAGTGGCGTTACATGAAAATGGAATATGATTATACATTACATCTCCCTTCCCCTTTGAACAAAGCTAAAATAACTATAAGATGAACCACAGAGCTAGATTACATATACATCAGCCTATCTGGCTTTTTAATGGTTCTTCCAGATGATGAAGTGCTTGGAAGGTTACATTCTTCCATACTCGTCTCCAATGAAACCTCTTCATGCGAATCATTTGAATTCATAGAATCATCTTTAGAAGAAGACATAACTTCAGTCTTTGATTCAATAAGTGTATGATCTTCACCCTCGTTCGGCAGAATTTCGACAAATCTTCGATTTCTAGATAAATGGGAACCATCTTCAGTTTTAACTGTATATGAGCGATTTCTTGGTTTCTCAAGGATTCTGCCAAACGACCATGAAGATCCTAAATTCTTCTGATATCTTACTCTACTGTCTACAGGAATCGATTTCAGTTTATGACAATTTCTATCGTAATATTGTTTTTGTTTTTTTCTAGATTCATTCAAATTTTTATTATATTGTTCATAATTAATTATAAAAGGTTTTAATTGCCTCTCAGAATGAGGTAGAATATCTCTCAAATTTCTTGACATCATCAACTGGGATGGAGAATAACCACATTCCTTAGGAGTATTTCTATACATCAAAAGAATTAGTTCAATTTCTTTCTTTTCATCAATAGCCTTGAACAACAATTTCTTAATGGTTTGTTTAGTTCTTTCTACCATCCCATTTGATTGAGGGTAACGTGGGCTTGACATTTTATGGATGAAGTTCCACTGTTCTGTAAATTCTCTAAATCTTCCTGAACTGAACTGTGGACCTCCATCAGATATTAAAATTGCCGGTATTCCAAACCTTGCGAAAAGACCCTTGAGATACATTATAATTGTTTCTGAAAAAGCATTAGTTTCTAATGGAATCAACTCCACCCACTTCGTGTAATAATCCACAACAAGCAAATACATAAGGTTCCCCAAATATAAAATATCACATCCTATTTTATACCAAGGAATGTCGGGAATTTCATGCAATATTAATTCTTCCTTCTTATTTGAAACTCTATACTTCAGACAAATTCTACAAGAAAGTACTCTCTTTTCAATCTGTTTACACATGTTCGGCCAAAAAAATGATTGTTTTGCTCTATTTTTGCATTTAATTACTCCAAAATGTCCATAATGTATTCTTTCAATGACATCAGATCTCATTTTTGAAGGAATACATATTTGATTACCCTTAAACAATAAACCATTATCCTCAACAATTTCATGTCTGTACTTAAAGTAAGGCCTAACAATTTCTGGTACTTTTTTGATACTTTTTGGCCAACCATGTAAAACAAATCTTTTTAACAGTTTGAGTTCACTATCTTCTGCGGTTAGTCTTAGCATTTCTAAGTATTTTTTGTTTGTTATTTCACAGTTATTTTGTATTACACATACTTCCAATTCATTCTGAAATTTATAGTCACTATCATTATCATGATTCACCGAACGAGACAATGCATCCGATACAAATAAATCCTTTCCAGGTTTAAAAACCAATTTGAAATCGAATTTCTGTAGTTGTAAGACCATTCGCTGCAACCTGGCTGGGCATGATACTAGTGGTTTTTTGAAAATACCTAATAAAGGCTTATGATCTGTTTCTACAACAAACTGTGTACCATAAACGTACTCGTAGAATTTTTCACAACCGAATAAAATTGCCGCCAATTCTTTCTCAATCTGGGCCCACCTTTGTTGCGTATCTGTCAATGCTTGCGATGCGTAAGCCACAGGTAACTTATTTTGCAGCAAGCAAGCTCCCAAACCGTCTTTACTTGCGTCAACTGATACAACTACAGGTTTATTCACGTCATAGTACTGTAATACAGGATGTTCACTCAATTTTCTCTTCAATTCTTCAAAAATTTTGTCATGTTTTTCTGTCCAGTGAAAAATAACATCATTTTTAATCAATTCTCTCAATGTGGAATTTAAATTTGATAAATTGGGAATGAATCGACCAACATAAGTTACTATACCTAAAAATCTTTGAACATCCTTTTTATTTTTTGGCTGAGGAAAATTTTTTATAGCAGCAACTTTCTGAGAGGTAGGAAAATAACCATTTTTCGTGAATGTATAACCTAAGAATGTTATCTCTGATAGTCCAAACTGACATTTTTCTTTATTAAAAGTAACATTATATTTCCGAGCTCTCTCAAATACTTGCACCAACCTTCTGTCATGTTCTTCCTTTGTTCTGCCATAAACGATCAGATCATCAATATATAATTCAGTACCTTCTAAATCAAAAATTTGTTTGAAGCGCTTTTGAAATATTTCTGGGGCCGACTTAATTCCATATGGCATTCTCAAAAAACAGTATCTCCCATAGGGAGTGGAAAAAGTACACAACTTAGAGCTTTCATCATCGAGACGAATTTGCCAAAATCCACTATTCGCATCTAATTTACTAAAAAATTGTGATCCTGATAATTTTGATGTTATTTGTTCAATTGTCGGCATCTGGAAAATTTCTCGCTTAATAGCTGAATTTAGATCTCGAGGATCCAAGCAAATTCTTAAACTACCATCATTTTTTTTCACTATAACCACTGAATTAACCCAATCTGTAGGTTCTTCGATTTTCCTAATTATTTTTTGCTGTTCTAGTTTAGTCAAAGTATCTTTGAATTTTTCTACTAATGGGATCGGAATTCTACGGGGGGGATGAACAACCGGTGTAAAGTTATTTTCTAATTCAATATGGTATTCACCTGATATACAACCTAATCCTGAGAAAATATCTTTGTTCATTTTAATTATTTCATGGTATCTATTATTTTCGTCCGTTTTAATAGAATCAATTCTTTTAATTAAATTCAATTTTTGACAACCTTCTAATCCTATTAAACTATCGAAATTTGATTCTACCACATAAAATTCCAATGTGCATTGAACATCCCTATGTTCACAAGGAAGATAACATTTTCCTAATACTGGCAAAGAATTATTTGTATAGGATTTCAAAGAAACATCTGTTTTGATTATAAATTTTTTCGGAACATCTATTAATTTCAAATTCTTCAATGAAATTAAATTTGCCTGAGCCCCCGTATCAAGTTTGAAACTAATATAAGATTTCTTATTAACTAAAATTGATGCAAACCAAGATGAGTTCAGTTTGTTAACCTCATTCCCTACACTATAAATGAAAACAGGTTTTCCATCACATTCTTCCGTTTCGTATTCTTCAATTGTATTGTCGATATCTACCTGATTAATATTTCTCTTCTGTCTGCACATCTTCGCAAAATGACCCTTGAAACCACAACTACGGCACTGTTTTCCGAACGCTGGGCACTGATTTCTTTCGTGAACAATTCCGCACCTGAAACACACATTATCTCCTTCCACATGTGATCTACTGCCCGGCCCTCGGACTCCAGAGTTTGAATGTTTATATCCGTTATCTTCACGGTTTTTTATCTCCTTCATTCTTCCAGGAATTCTTGAGGAACTTTTATTTCGATATGAATAATTCACTGCTTGGACTTCCAGACTCGATCCTGTCATTTGACTTGATTGTTCACGTGATTTTTCCACATTTAAGCACATTCTAACTGCATCTTCCAAACTGATGTCATTTTCTTGTAGAAGTTTTTCTTTAAGACTTTGACTTTGCAGACCGCATACCATTATATCCTTAATGAGACTTTCCTTGAGATTTCCAAATTCACATGATCTTGCCTTATTTTTCAGATCTGTAACGAACTGTTCTATAGTTTCGTTTTCACGTTGTTTTCTCGTGAAAAACACAAATCTCTCATATGAGAGGTTTTTCTTCGGCAAAAAATGTTCCTCGAATCTACCCATAACCGCTAATAAATCCCTTGATTTTTCATCTTCGAATGTGAATGTATTGTAGATTAACATTCCCTCTTCTCCTATGTAGTGAAGAAGTTGAGCGATCTGGACTCTTTCATCTTTTTTATTGATTTCCGACGCCACCAGGTAATTTTCAAACCTTTGCCTCCACAACTTCCAATTTTCAGCTAAATTCCCGCTGAAATTCATTTGTGAAATGCCTCGACTATCTCCCATTATTATTGATGTTCACTTTCACAATAAATTTGATTCACAATTTCTACTTTTCCGACTGCGCCATGTCACATACCATCTTAATTAATAGACGTAATTCGTAGACTGAAAACTCTTTATTCATACCATAAGCATGCACATGTAGGTACAAAGGATAAGGTTTCAGTGGCGTTACATGAAAATGGAATATGATTATACATTACAAGGTCAATCTGCTTTAGCTTCGAGCTAAAACTCAATTATAAGAAATTCCGTAAAGTACGTACGGAGCTATGTAAACATGAACAATAATTTTTCCTCCAATCTAGTGTAAAAATGCATGTGCTAGACTCTGGTAACTTGCAAGCAGATACATTGGCGTCAGTTGAAATTCGAGTTTTATAGAGCTAATTCCCACATGCTTGGATTCTAGCGCTGTGCCAATAACCCAACCCAAAGGACTAAACCGATCTATATTTCTCGCACACCTTACCAGATGCAGAATTACTTTTGGTCGATCATAATGATATTCTAGTTATCCAGATTTGATAGGACTTCTGAAGGCTGCCATAATTTTGCGATTTAATCTGTAATTCCGGCACTGGAAACTAGTTCTGAATGTCAAATACGTGGGATTAATCACGAGAAAATGAGATCAGACAACCCTCCCAGGATTAACTCCAATAACCTGCTCGTGATGGATAAAATCGATTTTCCAGTTGCAGGTGTAGTTTTCCAATTTGGAAATTGGTTACGGGGAATTTTTACGACAAAATTGACGAGGTCTATCGATTGCGAGCAAATCAGACTTTAAATTGAATCGATTTGATTGATATTTCAATTCCTTTCATTTGTTTTTGACAGAAAGCACTGTACGATCCGTTTTTAGGTCGTTGAAATGTGGACACACCATTCAATAACATGAAAATTGGACCTAATGATAACCTGGATAGTTATTTCTTTTTTTTTGCTTGGTCTATTGGGTTTTTCATTTTGAAATTTATAAACTAATGGAAATAGAGCTAATTGGTTTGGCATTCAATTTTAGAATTCACTCAAATGACCAGTAACGCATACACACCTTTGTATGCAATTTCAAATATTCCTCAGATCGAAACAAAATGATCCTTTTCAGAATTACCGTTTAATAATATCCCCTTATTTTTATACGTGCCCATACCAGGCCAATATAATTTATGTCTGTAATTTTCGAATATTGTGTCGAACATGGGGTCGCATGATCCAATTTAATTTGCTCTCCAAGTAAAAGTATCCGTAGACAAATCCACTTAGCTCAAACCTTCAACTGTTTAACTTTCGATAGAAGAAACTAGATACCTGAAATTTGCAGGGTATGTTTCATGTCGAAATGAATTTAGTCTAGTTAGTGAATGGAAAAAATTCCGGCAATGTTTCGGAATATACCGGGTGTCCCAGTATACATGTTCCAATGGATTATCTCAGCCACTTCAAATGATAAACATTTTAAAACTTCATGATTTTCAATTCGTTCGAAGAACCTTCAACTGAGAAAAACAAAAATTGAAATTCACTTTCGGTTTGACCGTAAGTGAGTCTGACTTTTTTATCTCAAATAGAACCCTGTATATCTTTGTTTTTTTAATTTTAATAAAAATAACCTTTCTAACTAATTATCACACATTGTATTTTACATTTGATTTGAGCGAGAAAACGTCAATTTAAATTCAAAATTGAAAGAATTGCAGTAGGCTACGATATTTTGTGTAATCTTGATTCTGACTTATAATCTGTGTATGTCGATCCATATATCTTCAAATAGACCGATAAGATGGTCTGCAAGATCTCCAGATTCAACACCGCTGGATTTCTTCCTTTGGGGATATTTGAAAGATCCTGTGTACCAGACTCCTCCTATTGATTTGGAAGATCTAAAAAACAAAATAAGGAATGCATACAGAGCCCTTAATGCTTAGGTGTTGAGAGAAGTGTTACTTCGCGTGACCTGGCCTCCGAGCTAAGAAATGTGTAGAAGCAGATAGTCAACATTTCGAACATATGCTTTAGTTATTATAGGTATTTATTTGCCCCTTTTTTGTAATTTTGTGTTTATTTTACTATTCATTCTTTGTTTAACGTTCGGTAAATACATAGTTGATTTCAACTTGAGGAAGGTTTTTTGATTGATCTCGATTATTGAAGTTAAAATTAAGATTACATAAAATATCTTAGCCTACTGCAATTCTTTCAATTTGAAATATCAATTGACTTTTTCTCCATCAAATCAAATCTAAAATACAAAGTGTGATACATCGTTGAAAAGGTAATTTTAAGTATAATGAAAAAATTAGGGTGCTATTTGAGATAAAAAAGTCGGAGTAATTTCCGGTCAAACCGAAAGTGACTTTCAATTTTTGTTTTTCTCAGTTGAAGGTTCCTTGGACGAATTGAAAATCATAACATTTTCAAATATTAATCTTTTGAAATGGCTGAGACAATCCATTGGAACTTGTATACTGGGATACCCAGGATATTCATTTGAAATTTCAGATAGCTTTTCGAAAGTAGAACTGAAAAAAAATTATTTTGAAAAAAATTCAATATCTCATAAACTTATCCTTAATTCTCTGGAATTTTGAATATTCCTATATAAACAGCAATAAAATGGGATAACGGCGCAAATCGAGAAGTTTTGGATCGAACATGAGTAAAGCTTAGGCAAACAAATTTGAAACGGTTTAAAAAAAATCTCAAAAAGTACTGATGTGAAGTTGGGATCTCATGCGTGCAAATTACAGACATTTGGGCAGAATGATCGCACGCTGTTTCCTTGAAGATGCGTGCAAAAAATAGCAAATTGTGCTTTAGGTATCTATCTTTCCAAAAGGATATTCCATTTCTTCTGAAGAGGATCAAGATACGGCACATTTTTGCAGAAATTCAAATAATCATAGAGTTTCATTGTCATTTCACGATATTCCTTCAATTATCACTTCATTTCGAATTTTCGAAAATGAGAAAGAATTTCAGTGAAAACTTTCCGATTACAAAAATCAGGAAAAACTAAACTGGTTGAACCACGATTTTCAAGCGTTTGAGTGATTCATTTTTCGAAATATTTATAAATAATTCATTATTCATTAATAAAATTTTGAACTCTATAGTGTTCACGTCCATGTTCAACTGAACTAGTATATTTCACAGGGAGTTGGACAGAATAAAACCAATCAATTATGATTTTGCCGACGTTTCGGAATCATTCGTTCCTTTCTCAAGGCTGAAACAAAATTTATTATTACGATCAAAAGTACTGGACACAAAAACATTCGTACCAATCAAAATTGATTGGTTTTATTCTGTCCAAATTTACTAGTTTAAAATTTCGAACAATCAAGAATTTTTTTTGTTATATTTAGTGAATCCCTGTAATTGGGTGATATTTATCTTAATGAATAACTTTCTAGATTGCCTGTGCGTGAATTAAAGACCCTTTACCTTTTTTTACACGTTTTACTTTTCCGTCTACTGTATCAACATATCGTGGATATTGTTTTATGGACAACTATCTGATTTGAATCTTCTACGTTGAAACTGTGTGTCTTCATAGGGTTTGTCGATTTCATACGCGACTTTAATCCTTCAATTTATTTTTGGATTTGGTTTTGTTTATTTCTTTTTTTTTTTCATATTTTATTTTTTGTAGATTTTTTGATGGATTCAACAATTATACTTGAACTGGAATTATTTATCAATTAAATTCAATATCTTAATAATTAAAAAGTATTCCTTATTCAGCACATATACACGCCGGCACACGTGTACACATAATATGTGAAAAGAGAAAAGTTGTATCTGAGAATAATCCAGAGGCAAATCATTAAGAAACATAAACACTGGATACGCTCTGGGATGAAACATATTCAGCTGCAATGAAAACCAATGTCGAATAACGGCTTCAAGGTTCATTCGTGCAGATTTCCTAGACTATTTCACGAACAATGTAAAAGGTCAAAACCTTATATTCGAGAAAAGCAGTGGAAGACATTTAATAATAGTAAATTTATTCCAGGAAGGTACCTCAAAATCTGCTTGTTCGGATTAGATAAGACTAAACTGAAAATACTTTGCAACAATTATTATTTGCTACCTATAACAATAAATTAATTTTTCATGAACACGAACAAAATACCTTATTTAGTAATCATTGAAGGATACTGTGGGAGGTATACTCATTACTAAAAGGTTTCTTTCTGGGTTTTCTCTCCCAAATTCTGAAAAATTTCTATAAAATAAAAATTAATTATTTTGTGATTTGCTTCTGCGTAAGAAACACAAAATATTTGTCAGATTCCTTAACGCTCAACGAAAATCTTTAGAATTATTTTGTTGATAGTTATTGTGAAATTCGAGAATTGTCAGAGTTTGGAAGAGAAAACCCAGAAAGAAACCTTTTAATAAAATACCTTATTCTCGACTATAATAATTATTATAAATTGTGCAATTGTAAAAATGTTTAATAGTACGGCCAGCATTAGGTGAATCGTTGTACTTATTGCTTGATGTAGTTGGAGCACTTTTTACTATATTTTGATGATATTCGGTACAAAGATTTATACTCCATTCATTTTATAAAATTTTCACATGCGCAAAGGAGACGTGGCTCTTTTTGGGTTGGATGGCTTATGTGGTTTGCGTTTAGCGTTCATGGATTTGGTACTGAGCCGATATTGTGAGGAATTTATCTGCACCGACAAGTCAGTTTCAAAGAAATAGCCTTGTTTCCGAGTTGAATTGTCTGTATCGTGGCACTGGGGCCAACTATATTTGGAAGATCTATATTAAATTAGGTTTAGATTTGGACAATATGCGTAAGCAATTATTGCGCTCTCAACGGGGGTCCCATAACCGCATCATTATTTCGATCTACGTTAAAACTAATAGCCATACTGTATCGATAGCCAGATTTGTTAAAAGACCTTGAAAAAATAGAGAAAAGAACTGACGTGAGGTCAGTACTCTTTGGCGTACATGCTCATGTTGGCTAATTAGAGTTGAATTATGACTGTTTCGAGCTCAGTGGCTAAAATGAGCCACAGATCTACCCAGAGGGTAGTGGACACCATTCACTTTCGTGTCATAAATCAACAGTTCTGTGTTTAAGCTGGCATAAGGATTGAGTAACAAAGTTGACAAAGAACATCTTGAGGAAGACTAGAGAGGGTGAGCTTGAATCACTCATCATTCAATTCAATTTAGCCAACGCGAACACGCGCGCCAAAGAGTACTGACATCAGTGCTTTTTTAGATTTTTTCGGGTCAAACTTGTAACAATTTTCTCTTACTATCACGAGCTGCTCTCGCCTCCTTGAACATTATATCTTTGAAAGGATCAATATTTCTCTGGTACCTACTCATCAAAATATTTTTCTTCGCTAATTTCGCAGGAGTGTTCCATATGCTTTCAATAAGACTCTGCTTGTAACTACTATTAATTCTTCTCATTTTGAATGTCCAGTCTTTCAAAATGAATTTTTCGTTGCTATTATCTGCATCTAGCTTGAAGTTGTGTTCCACGCAGAACGACATAAATTGTCTCCATAAACAGTGCAAACAGACCGTACGTCTTCGTACTGGTTCATAATTAGGCAGTTCGCACATGCGTATCGACGTTTTCGAGTTGATTACTTGACAACTCACAGGTTGTTTGTTTTGATTATTAAAACAGTTTCAGTAGCGGATAAACTGGAATTTTGTGCAAGTGTTCGAAACAAGAAGCTATCTTAAGATGGAGGTAAAATACATGATACCCTGTTTGTGAAGTTTTCTATGTAACATTTCTCTCCATCACTTTCAGTATTTATTTTCTTCGAGATAGGTTGAAGTTCATCATCTGATAATGAGGACAATTTTTTGGAAGCAATTTTGCCAGAGGTATTTGGGCATATATGTAGAAAATCTGGTTCCATCATACGCATACAAACAGTTCCAGGAACAATTTAAGTGCAAAGAGATGTGTTGGCTAATTTGGCCAATGTGTTTGAACGAAGTGAATTCTTTGCAGAAAAAGGCACTGGTTTCTTGAGAATCAGTGCTCTCAAGTGTATGCTGGTATGCAACACATGAAGCTGCATCATTTCGAGATGTAGCCGATCGATTCAAGGTTGGATTGAGTACACTGCACCTAATAATTGAAAAAACAAGCCGATTTAACAGTAGCAAGTGCACAAAAGTTATCAAATGGCCTCAGAAGAAGAAAAACATGAAATTCTAGATGAATTTGTTGAAATGGGATTCCCTGACGTGGCGGGATGTGTGGATAGTAGTCATGTTAGAATTAGCAAGCCCAGTGATGACCATGAATCGTATTATAACAGGAAGAAATATTATACCATTCAGGTAAGTGGCCATAAATGTGTCAACCATGGTGTGATATTTCTCTTAAATTTTCTTTCAGTTTTAAGAAGTTTGCGATTCAAAGAGACGGATAAGTCATGCATTCGTAGGATTTCCAGGTTCTGTCCACGACTTCAGGACTTTTCAGGGTTCCGATTTATATACAAATTTACCAGACATGTGCAAAGATGTGATATTCTGGGAGGTAGCAACTATGATGCCTGAGAAATGTTTTTACTACATTGAAAAATAATGGACACCTCACTCCAGTTAAAATCAATTTCAATAAGAAATTACCAAGTGACGATTGAGCACACCTTTGGAATACAGAAACAAAAATCCAGGTAGCATGTTGTGTGCTACATAACTTGTCACTGGAGGC
The DNA here is from genome assembly GCA_937662695.2 of Halyzia sedecimguttata. Classification (NCBI taxonomy): domain Eukaryota; kingdom Metazoa; phylum Arthropoda; class Insecta; order Coleoptera; family Coccinellidae; genus Halyzia; species Halyzia sedecimguttata. The sequence goes on from OW569413.2 coordinate 14,536,511, forward strand.
AAATATTGGGGATCTTATTACTGGAGAGGATATCGGTGGTGATGCATCTAAAATGAATAAGTAGATGAGGAGACTGAGGGTAATGTTGTCGGACTGAACTTCAGGAATTATATAACCAGCATTTTGTATATATATAATTGAAGAAAGTTGCTCTTTTTAATGAATGATTTCCATAATTTCTCGTATTTGAACCCTAAATTGAAACATTGCATTATACTAGATCAAGACATTTCTGTTTTGAAACCAATCCGTTTTCAATCTCTTTTTCAACTCCTCAAAAATTGTTACCCAGGGGTGTAAAATCAAAGGGTGACATAATAATATTGTGTCACATGCAATATTTTCAGATTGTTGAACAAAAAACGAAATGCCATTTTAAAGAATTATTGTCTCATGAAGTTGAAACCAATCGTGACTTGACACCTAGATCATGTTTTGCACTTTTGTTGTATCATGTTCATCATAGCAGTGAAAGTAGCATGAATATGCCTAGCTACAATACTCTGTCCATTACCATAATAATATGACTAATCCATTGAAAGTTTAACTGAGGTGCTTTTATTGATACATACAGCACCACATAGGTCAGATGTTTTCAATTGAATAACACTTTTTTGTATTTGTGAATAGCTAACAATGATTCTGTTCAATTTTTCTTAACAGCACAAAAAATTAAATAAATACAAATGTTTTGTTTCAAAATAAGATAGGTATTGATAACAATTTGATTGAGTGGATCAGGTTCTTTCCTCTTAAATATTCCACTTTTCCACTTCGAGACAAAGTTCTCCTGAAGGTGCTGAGAAATCTGAAAAATGTTCATGAGCTTCATATTTATTATACATGTACTTAATTTCACTGACTTGAGTCATTCTTTTTCGAACTGGTTCAAAACATGCCTATATTAAAAAAAATGGGTTCAAGCCCTGTGGACAGGAGCTTTTTGGCGCTCTAGTTCAAACAAACAAATTATATCTCCGAAAGTATTGGTTTCTCAGAGTTGGGAATTATATCAATGTATTCTTATGAAAGAACTGCATCATAAAGGAAATTAAATTCAAATAATAGTTTATTTATCAAGATTAAATGAGCAATCTGAGAATGAAAACTGCACCATGGAAGAAATCAAATTAAAATAGCTGAAATGAATTTGAGTCTTTCTTATAGAACAGTATGAAATATACGAGTATGAACACAGATCATATAATAAAGCTCAGATAGAATAATTATAGCATATATAGAAAAATCATATCTCCGAAAGTATTAGCTTGTTGGAGTTGAAAATGATATCGATGGAATTTAATGGTGAAACTGCATCTTAAATAAAAATTAATATGCACTCAGATCCGAGGAACTAGAGCGCCAAAAAGTGTAATTCCTTTTCCGGGATTTGAGCCCGCCTTCTCTCGTTCCGAAACCCGACGGGTCAGACCGACCGGCTATCGGGCTCCTCGAACGATCTTATCGATCTCCGGTATTGGAATAAAACGTCGGTACTTACCTGGGATATATATTCTTAATTTTCACTTTTCGACATAAGATCGCCAAATGGGGGTTTATTTGACTGTTTTTTACCCTTATATTCGCTTTTCGTCAACTTTCAGGCCAGAAAACTGTCATGTCTCAGGAAAATAAGTTGACATTATGACAATTCATACATAGAATAATTATATAATTCTGTGAAAACGTACAAATACGATTTATTATTGAAATTTTGAAAAATCATATCTCCGAAAGTGTTTGCTTGTTAGAGTTAAAAATGATATCGTTGGATTTTTATGGTAAAACTGCTTATTGAAAAAAATTTAATTTGGAATTTGTTACGTAAAAAAAAATAATTTTCTGTTACTCCGAAACCATCTGTCCGATTTTGCCCAATAACGAACTCAGCCGTGATATTTATCTCCCAAACCTACTCTGAAAATTTCAACTCTCTAGCTTTTTCCGTTCGAGAGTTATCGTGCCTACGGCCGGCCGGCCGGACGGTCGGACAGAATGAATTTCGACCTCGGATTCTTGATCAGTGAGCCGAACCAAATCGTTTAAGACCATTTTCATCCAAAAATTCGAAAATTACAGACATTTGGGCAAATTGATAAGCACTCAGTTCTGAGGAACTAGAGCGCCAAAAATCAAACTGAATTCCTCTTCCTCCAGTCGTTTTTAAAATTTATCTTATGATAAACCTACTCCGATAAAGCGCGCGTATCTTTTTGAAGTGAACACAGAATAAATAATTCTCATTATCTGTGATCTACTACTGATCGTGTTTTGATTCAACAACTTCCAGAACTGTTCTGGGATAGTTCAGAATCAAGCTTCTACAGCGCATCAGTTCTGCGCAGAATTGGAACTGTCCTAGGATAGTTCTGAATTTCCCATCCAAAAGAAAGCTATTCCCTTCTCGGTAGGGTCTAGGGAGTGTGACCCAGGGGGGAGAAACTTCGACCAAATTTGGAAACAGCACGGCACCTAACATGGCCACCACGCAAGCGCAGAAATTGAAGTGCCGATGACAGGTGAAAGTAATCCACTTGTCATTCAATCAGTATTCTTCCATCTGTCGTTCAAGAGTGACTGTTTCGTGAAGTTTTCGTAGAAATACATCGAAAAGTGAAATAGATGTCCAAGAAGTTTGATACTATTTTCGGACATATAAATGATGAAGTCTATTCAGAACAATGATTTCTTTTAGCTACCTATCCCCTTTTGTTAAAAATACTGTTTATTAATCAATAAAATTATTTATAACAACTCGTTGTTCTTTGCAATCCTAAACCTTCAATATTTTTATTTTCAGAATTTATTAGTTTCTGGCTTATTTTGATTTAAGTTCATAGTCAAAAGCAAAGAACACTAATTATAAAAGTAATATATGTATTTATCTGTCGGTGGAAATGAAGATTAAAATCAGATTTGAATATTCCCGCCTTTCCCCCACTACTCTGGTACCTAACATGGCCGCCAATATTTGTTGCCAATGATTAGTAGGGAGTTTGCACTTCTTATTATTTGTGTTCTGTGGTCTGGCCTCAGGCGTAATATCGTACATATCGTTTTACTGCCAGCCCACCTCAAATACCACAATTGTAGAACTCACAATAGAATAATTAAAAGTCAACTGCAGCATAATTTATATCCCTAACAAAGGCTGGTCCTTCAGAAAGAGCATTTCACGTCAACATATTCAATTACAATATCTCCCATGGATTATGTCGCCAAAGGTTTCATATCAGAGTAATCACCCAAATAGATCGCTTTGATTTGGAGAAAATAGTACAGGCTTAGTGGAGCACGTCGGTATTCTAAGCTGTTTTCCATTCAATAAATTAAACCAGGTGATTGTTCGTTAGATAACTGTTCGCTTCGTAGTAATTCGAAACAGAATCGGTAAGTGTATGAAATATCTCTCTGATGGGTTGATGGTTCACGGGAATACAGTACGTAACAATGTTGTTTTGTTGAAAATTGAGTCGAATCGAGTGTTGTATTGTGTCCCGGTGAATTAACAACGCTGAGTAAATTTTGTATAATAGATAATCGAATTCAATACAGAGAAATTCGAGAAAACTACTCACGTGAAGTTAGAAGCTTTTTCACGCATGTTCTATTGTCTATTCACTCCTTACAGACCCTCAAGAAATACTGTATGAACCTTCAAGCCGTCTTTTTGCGGGCATGTTCTGGGGAACATCGCGTTATCATTTTGCCCAAACCTCTATAACTTTCGAATTGTTTGCCCAAAATGGTCTCAAACGATTAGGATCGACTACTGATGATGAACTCAAGGTCAAATTTGATTGTGTCCAGCCGGCCTTTCGTTGTCACGATAACTTGAGAATGGAAAAAGATAGCGTCTTGAAATTTTCAAGGTAGTTGTTGGGTCCAAATATGACGGACAAGTTTATTAATGGGCATATTCGGCCTAACGATTGCCGAGTATTAATTTTGCCATCAACCAATACAGATCTGATCGAATTGATCGAAAAAATATTATGTAACTCACGATAATTTGTAAACGGTAAGAGATAGCGGCTTGAAATTTTCACGGTAGGTTGAGCATCCGACACTTGAGTTTCGTTAATAGGCATATCGGCCAAATGGGTTTGGAGTTATACTCATCTGAAATTTTGTTTTTATTTTCTCTATAACTCAAAATATAGAAATCTGATCCAACTAAAACTCGGTGATTCCTTGTAGAATACCAACCCACTTAGTTTCGCGGAATTTCATGAGTATCGTATCCTGGATTTACTTGACGCGTAAGTTTTGCCGCATTCCAATTCCAATAGAACACATATATCAGAAAGAACAGATTGCAGTTAATTTTCACAATATATAAAAATAAAAAGCTCATCGACTTGAAATCCGGTGGTTTGAAGGTTTTGTGCAAAATTTCAGCGAAATTAAACGGATAGCCTGTAGGCTATTTTAGAAAAAAAAGTATCATCTAGTGATTCGGTTGTTACGAAAGTTTCAATTCGATCAAATCCGCATGTTTTGAGTTATTGAGGAAATACTATTTCAGATAGGTAAGACTCCGAAACCATTCTGCGGATTTAGACCATTATCATGAGTGAATCGAAGCTTAAGACCATGTTCGGCCAAAAATTCGAAAATTACAGACATTTAGACAAATTGATTTATGTGAATTGATTCAAGAGTGCGAAAACTATTAAACATTTTAAATTTCACCGACTTTTTGACGTTGGAAGATCAGTCAAAACGCTTAAGGTTACCTTCTTAATCAAATAAAAATATTTTTTGTCCCAAGTAAATACCATGCAACTCTGAAATACAAGTTATTTGTGTTTGAACGTGATAGCCAGTTCGTGCTGATATTTTGTTCTTTCCTCTTGCAGCAATGTATAGAACGTTTACTAATACATTTTAGAAATACTTTTGCAAAAACAGTTCCATTTGAGAGGAATATATCAACATCTTAAACATTTTTAAATATTTTGATTACTTTTAAGAATTCATAATACTTCATTATTTTCCGAACTATTCGAAATTTTCATTGACTAAGAAAAAAGTTTGAAGAATCTTAAAAACAACCGATAATATTTGTGTAATTTGTGCATTACTATTACATACTGTGTATTCCGAAATGTGATTCGAATTTCATCGATTTTCGTAGAACCTGAACTCGCTTATAATCTCATGGAACACCTAATATTTTATTTTGACTGATAAATGAATTTCCTATCAAACAATGGCTATTGACTGAAAATTGCGAATTTAGAGAAAATTATTGATTTAAGGTAACCTTTTATTGTTTGTTAGGAAATCTATTTTCCAAGCTTCCAAAAGCATAAAATACAGGGTCTTTCATTTGATATAAGCAAGATCAGGCTCTTCGAATTATAATTCAGAATACCCCGTATGTAAAAGTGTTAAAAATCATATTTGACACGAATGGTCAAACTGAGAAAATTGATTTTATTGTCAATTGTTTCTACGATTCTTCTCCATCTTTTTATTTTCACGTAATCAGTGATAATTTTGTTCTTTTCGAATAAATCGGAAAAGACTGGAAATTTTCAAAAAGTGTTTTTTTCCATAAACACTTTTTGAAAATTTCCATTTATCCATTCTGAGTGTAATCGAAATATTTAATAATGTGTAAGGTGTTATAAAATAAAACATATAAGTTTGATAAATATATTCCTCTCAGATATAAAAACCTGCATATGAAAAAATATCTCTAGTGTTAGCAAAGGTAAGTGTACTGGGGTACCATAAAATTAGACAAATGATACAAGAGCTTAGGGAAGAACCTCTGATAAAAACTTTGTGTCCCCATAAGTGTTGTGATTTGTAAAAATTGAATTTGTCTACAAAATTAGCTGAAATTTAAAATATTGTTGGGCATTTCTTTTTTCAATATGGATTCCTTCGTCAAAAAACGAAGAGGTTTCTCCAAGGTACCCGAAACTCAATCTGAAAAATTAATAGACAAGGGGAGAAAAATGAACAAATTAAAAATAATACATAACCTTTCAAAAGTTCTTCTCTCACAAATATACTCCTTTGTCCCCATGGATATCCTGAAGAAGAATCGCCTCCGCTAATTTTCAGTTATTCGCTCTCGTTCTCAGGAATTCCTTCAATATTTCAATTTAAAAGGTAAAATGTCATTGCTCGTAAGGCCAGGAGGGTTTTTTCAAAACCAGGTTTGGCCAATCCAAGTGATGATTATTCAGAACTTCAGGTGTTCGAAGACGGCTACAGGACCTTAATGTAAATATCTGCTCAACATTCTACTGTATAAAAGAACGAAAAAATGTTCCGTAAAAATTACGTTATAATTTAGGATGTCATTCACTAGTGAACGCTCAATACATGTCTGCAGAAGAAACAACTCAAATATCAGCTGCTACAGGCTCTGGCGAAGATATACGAGCAACTAGAACCACCCAGTAAATGCCACTTTATACGCCATTTTGAAACCGAATTCGAACACTCCAGCAAACTATATCAAAATGAATTCACTTGAATAATAGACTTTCAAAACCATTCAGGACCTTATAACTTGAAAACCCCATTTGGATGTATGCCTGGCCAGCAACGGATTCACACGCTAGAACTTGTCTTTCCTTTAGAGATTAGGCTTTCACAATCAATTTGGAATTCAACATTTGATCCATTACTTTGATTACAATTAGAAACAAAAAAAAATATTCTGAGAAAAGATCGAGCTCAAATTGGGAAGAAGATGTTACACAAAAAAAACTTATTTGAAATTCACAATCAATCTTCTTGCTTGTCTTCGGACCGGAAGTATTTCCAACATATCTCTCTCAGGAATAATCTTCATGGAATCTCCAAAATACAAACAATATCCCGCAACAGCTCTTCAAGAAGGAAAAATTCACATTTCAATCAATGAATAATTTTCAATTTCAAACAAAACGACAGAATCAGCCAAAAATAATATAGGTTTTCTTTATTCCAAAATTAAAACAATGAATGATAACTATTTTCTACTCAAAAAAAAAAATGGGTTCAAGCCCTGTGGACAGGAGCTTTCTGGCGCTCTAGTTCAAACAGACAAATTATATCTCCGAAAGTATTGGTTTCTCAGAGTTGGGAATTATATCAATGTATTCTTATGATAGAACTGCATCATAAAGGAAATTCAATTCAAATAATAGTTTATTTATCAAGATTTAATGAGCAATCTGAGAATGAGAACTGCACCATGGAAGAAACCAAATTAAAATAGCTGAAATGAATTTGACTCTCTCTTATAGAACAGGATGAAATGTACGAGTATGAACACAGATCATATAATAAAGCTTAGATAGAATATTTATAGCATTCTGTGAAAATATAGAAGTACGATTCATTATTGAAATTTAGAACTTCATCTTAGCAGAAATTGAATTCAAACATCATAAAAGAATTTAAATTCAACAAGAGTGCCAAAAATTATCAATCCAAAACCAATAGACGAATTCTACCCAACAACGAACTCATCCGAGATATTCATTCCTCAATTCTATGATGAACGATAATATATATCTTTCCTCAAATCTACTCCAATACACCAATATTCCAGTTTTGTTTTTAGTGGAGATATTCTGAACTCAATATTATTAACTTACCATTACCATTCCCATCATCATATGGATTAACCATCGGCATGAAAATATCAACCAACAAAAAGTATGATATTATATTATAATTCTCATATTTATACGATTGCTGGAATGAATGACAATGAGACAACGTAATGTCTCAGAAAAATAAGTTGATATTATAACAATTCATAGAACACCCACAGAATAATTCTATCCTTCTGTGAAAACGTAGAAATACGATTTACATTGAAAGCCGGGGTCGCGGGTTCGAATCCCGCTCAGGGCATGGATGTGATGTTGGGTTGTGTGAATGTCCAAAATAAATATGAAAGAGTTTGCGATATAAGGATTATAACTGTGTAGATGGCCTACAGTTGCCTAGCACATAAATAGATAGAAAAAAAATAAAATTTTCCTTTGAAATTTTGAAAAATCATATCTCCGAAAGTATTAGCTTTTTAGAGTTAAAAATAATATGAATGGATTCCTATGGTGAAACTGCTTATTGAAAAAAAATTAAATTGGAATTTTTTTTGTAAAAAAAAAATTTTTTTTTGGTACTCCGAAACTATCTCTCCGATTTTGCTCAATAAAGAACATAGCCGAGATATTTATCCCCCAAACCTACTCTGAAAATTTCAACTGTCTAGCTCATTCCGTTCGAGAGTTATCGTGCCTACGGCCGGCCGGACGGCCGGACCGGCCGGACAGAATTAATTTCGACCACGGATTCTTGATCAGTGAGTCGAACCAAATCGTTTAAGACCATTTTCATCGAAAAATTCGAAAATTACAGACATTTGGGCAAATTGATAAGCACTCAGTTCCGAGGAACTAGAGCGCCAAAAAGAGTAAAAGTACCTGAATAACTCAGCAGGAAAACTTCTATACGAACAGACGTACCTATGGAATTCCCCACTTTTCGAAATTCTGAAGAAAAAAGCTTACATAAGACATCTAAATACCTTGTTGCACAACTTGAAATACACCAGTTTCAAAATGTGGTAGTACTATGAAACCCGAGTCATTCTTATACCTTAATAAAATATAATGAAAGGAAACTAAGTAATTTCATTCGAGAGTTCAACATGTCAGAATAAAGTTTTCCTATTACAGATTTCGGTTCTGTATAGCACCTTGTCTCTGCTTCCTCAAAACTACTTTCGGCATTTTCAATTTCGATGCGAAGAGTTCTTTATTATATTCGAAGATAATTGTCTGTGATAATAGCTTGTCTAAGATTAAAGATTATGTTATGATTATGGTGAGAGTAGAAATTGGCAACGTCTCGGCGAATTGTTTTGACGATATTCCAGTAGGTAGTGCCAACCTGCCTGTGTTTTAGTTACAAAAACGTGATAGACCTAAATCATGGCCAACCGGCAGACTTTATAAAAGTGAATGGAGTATACGTACGAGTTTCAAAAATTCTATTGAGTGGAACATCGATGCCTACTGCTATCTATTATCATATTTAATGTTGAAACTGAATTTTGATTTGTGGAATGGAAAAACTGTGAAACGGAGAATTGACCCGTTACAACCTAGTCTTTTAAATTTCACATGTAATAGGGGGTCATCATCCTCTCAATTTCACAAGATCATCAAGGACCGAAATCAATATATTGTCAGCTCCATCTAATGATTGGAAGCGACTTACATCGGAAGCCAGATATGAAAGAGTGGCGGAAGTAATAAAGAAAAGAACCGATGGTATTTCGAACCTACGAATAGGGTGCTCGGCTGCGAGAATTGGGATTTCATCGATAGGGATTACGCCATTTTCCCTACTTCCATACACGTCGCTGAGGATGTCGGGAGCGCAGAGGAATTCAGTTAGATTGGGATTTATGTGCCTGCAAAGAGGATCAGTATCGGGGAATTCTGTAATCTCGATTAGTTTACATCAGGGAAAACTTGAACGAGCACTCATGAACCATCTGTTCGTTAGAATTGTATTTAGCTCAGGATTGAATCACTATATACAGGGTGTCCAAAGTTCGAGTGCCTATTAGACGTTTCTGGAGAACTGGACATATTTGAAATCCAAAAATTTGGATTATGATATTGCTTGAAATTCTCTACAAAGCTGAAATATTTTCGAAGCCCAAGCACTTCCGGTTATACCAGGAGTGAAAATAAATTTGATGAAACATTTTTTTTTTCGAATTTTGCATTCGTGATATGATCAAGTATTCAATGTTGAATACATTTTTGTTAAGACCATTGTATTCATTCGAATAGTTTCCAAAATATCGAAAAAAAAAACCGGAAAAAACGTCAAATATGTTCAGTCAGTATTATGTTCATTATTCCTATTTTAATCATCCTGAACGTACACCGTTTTTACATCATCGAAGAGGAAGAATGTGGAAAGGTCATGCATCTTTTGGATTCCAGAAATATAATCACAGTGTGTTTCAAATTTTGTGTCGAAAATTGTGATCAAAAATTGATCATAACTCCTGTTTTTCAATAAGAACCCTGTTTTTTTTATGATTGCGTTGGATTCTGCGGTGAAAAATAATGATAGTGTTCTAACATGATTATGCTCCTAAATTCAATAATTTTTGAGATTTTTTCTTTGTTTTAATTTAGGAGCATAATCATGTTAGAAAACTATCATTATTTTTCACCTAAGAATCCAACGCAATCACAAAGAAATAGGGTTCTAATTTGAAAAACATTGCCAATTTTCGATCCCAATATTCGACACAAAATTTGAAACACCCTGTAATGATATTTCTGAAATTCAAAAGATGCATGACCTTTCCACATTCTTCCTCTTCGATGTTGTGAAAACGGTTTACGTTCAGGATGTTTAGAGTAAGAATAATGAACATAATACTGACTAAACATATTTGACTTTTTTCCGGTTTTTTTTCGATATTTTGGAAACTATTCGAATGAATACAATGGTTTTAACAAAAATGTATTCAACATTGAATACTAGATCATACCACGAAAATTTGTTTCATCAAATTTAATTTCACTTCCTGTATAACCGGAAGTGCTTGGGCTTCGAAAATATTTTAGCTTTGTAGGGAATTTGCAATGAGCAATGAGGTAGAACAAAATTTGAATTGAATGTTTTTATTTGCACTACCTTCATATAAAAGGCGATTTTACTCTATGGAAAGCGGGAGTAAAGTGAGTATTTCACTACACAGGTTAAAGAAACAGCCATTTAATTCATAAATATTCCTCATATTTATATGCTATTAATATTTATATTGCCGTTCTAAGGAGATGAATCAGGTAATTTGAGGTATTCGGCTATCTTCTTAGGTAATCCTTCAAACATTTTCAATAGAGGCTACATAAGGTGTCCCCCAGGGCTGTCATATGGGTCCAATTTATGGTGACATTTATAAATGACATAACATCTGCAATCAAATATTGTTAATTTTTGCTGTTTGCTGACGATATTGAATTGACCAAGTCGATTAGAATTATGTTGGATGTCCATCATAAGTGATGTGATATCAACGCTCTTATACAGTGTTGTAAAAATAATATATTGGAGCTGAATCTTAATAAATAAGGCGTAACACTGTCGATTTCACCGATCTTGAAACTATAAAATTTCTGTACAATGCTTTCTGTAAACCTATTCTTTAATATTGTTCTTGTGTTTGGTCACCTCGATACGATAATCATAAGCTCCTCATAGAAAGAGTTCAAAATGTATTTCAGAAATATATTTCTTTCAAGCATTCTGTTCGTACACGCCAGAAAATAGTGATGAACTCTCTACAATGTCGTGGAGATATAGATGACTTATTGTTTCTTCATAAGATTATTAACTTTCTAATTGACTGTCCAGATATTTAAGCCTCTGTTAATCTGAGAGTTCCACAACGTTGGACAAGAACAAGCAATGCGTTCGAGATTTCGTTATGTAGAACTGAATTTATGTGCCATTCTCCATTACTCAGGATGTTCAAGTTGACGAACTCTAATGATAGGCTTGATTTATCTGCACGTAGTATTTCAATATTTAAAAGGTGTTTGTCGGAAATTGTATTGAATTGAAAATGAGTTGATTTTGGGAATGGGTTGTATTCCGTTTATGTTTAAATAAATAAATAAATGAAAGAGGTTTTTACCTTCTGACTGCGTAGAAAATTTGTTATTTCTATAACCCATAAAATCGTTAATTATGTTCAGTTTTTTCTTTCTATGGAGCCCTATATTTCATACAAACTGCAACGCAATCAATTGAATATTTTTTTGTTTGTCCCCATAAAAATTTTCAACATGATTTTTAGTATTATTCACAGATACTAGAATGTGTAGATTTCAAATCCTTAACATCGTCTATAGTCAATTTTACTGGTTCATCCCATAAAAATTCCCCAGATATTCCTATAAACATTGCTACTTTAAATAGTAGAAATTAAGTATACTAACGAAATAATTTTATTTAAAGATTAACTTTGCCATGAAGAGCTTTAAATCGGGAGCTTCTTTGCGAAATTGTTCAACTGTTTCTCTAGTACGAATTTCTGATATTTTGGGGTAGTATCCAAAGTGATATTAACCTTGAATACTTGCTGATATTGACATTATTTTTAATCGCATAGCCGGCTTTAGTCGTATAATTATGTGACCAGAGTGTGCAGGCCTTAATTATTCGTTTTATCGGCAAAATATACTAGTAATATACTTTCGCTATGTATTTCATCTCTTTGTTTCAGCAGGCACCAATCATAAAATTCCTTGAAGCCCTTTTCCCGAATTTTCCTGGATTTTTCTGGCAATTACTCAACCACCATATCTGCAGCAGCTTCTTCGCTAGTTTTATCACAAATTTTTGCAAAATTTATCTCAACAGCTTAGGAAAACGGCTTACGAATTACTAGCAGCCTTTTTCGAAATTACTGATATTCATAAGAATCAATAGCAAACAAATAATTTTTTTTACGCTCCTTCCAGATTTTGTGTATTTAAATTACGAATGTCATAAGGACAATTGATTTATTTTATGCAGCCTATACACGCTCAATATTATTGTACAATATTTTTTCTTCGATCGTGGGAAAAGTGACACTATTTTGACCTGTTTTCTTGGCGCAAAGCTCCACATTCCAGGATAATGGGCAGTTGCTAAGCCCTTAGAAAATAACAGTGTGGTAATATTCTTACCGCACTGCTGTATCGTGCGGTAATGTTACAAATGGATTATTAAAATAAAATGAAACAAAGTATGGTTTTAATTTTCATAGTAATAAAGTTGTTAAAAGAAATAAAAGAAACATCTAATTTATAACGATATTCTTGAGTACAAATTAATTGTTGTTAATATTTAGATTTATTGTACGGTTTGTACAATGTGTAAATTGGGTCTGGAGGATGTTACAAATGGATTTTTACAATAAAATGAAACAAAGTATGGTTTTAATTCTTATATTGATAAAGTTGTTAAAAAAGAAATAAAAGAAACATCTAATTTATAACGATATTCTTGAACACAAATTAATTGTTGTTAATATTTACATTTATTGTACGGTTTGTACAATTGTTAAATTGTACTGGAGGGCAACGAGAATTTATAGACGTTGAAGCTGCATGGCTAATTGTTTGGTTTATCTCGTTTCGATCATTTTCATTTGAAGTCCAGGCAGGGGTGTTGAATATTTTATTAGCCACTTCTTCTTTATTATTAAGTGATTCGTCAATATATTCTTCCGCCACATTGGAAGATTTCCATCCTCCGTGGCGCTTTAAAGAAATAATATCAGCTCCAGCATCTACCAAATGTGTTGCCGATGATCTTCGGAAACAATGTCCTGTATATTCTTTCGGATTTGGCAACTGTAAATAACTTGCAACAATTTGCGGCATTTTTCCAAATTGATTATTTATTGAATGAATTAAAAAAAAAATCTAGGATTTTCTAAATCATTAAGCCTTAATGATACTTACTTTCTATAAACATTTAAATAGGTTACGTTAATGATAAATCACCTAGGTATATTTGTTTTTGTTTCTGGTATTTTTTACCAGTATTTTTGAACTGAAATCTTCTTTATCCTGAACTTTCATTCGGACAAGCTTATCTCATCGACAGGCTCCTGCTATTCCAAATATTGGAGCTACCTAAAAGGTAATCAAAAAATTGTATATTTCGTATTTTATCTTTTTTAAGTAATACTATTTTATCTATACCTATCTACTTAGTTTCGTCGATAAAAATATGTCATCTGGGGCCTCTAAAATTAATTTCTGAACTTGTTCCTGGGTTAAAATTTTGGATTTTTTTGGTCTTTTGGACAAAGTTGATCGAAGCATGGAACAATATGCCCACAACGTCAAAGATTTCATTGTTTTAGCCAATTGAGCAACATCGCCATCAGTCTCAGAATAGGATACACTGTTGTTTCTTCTGCAAGAATTCATGAAGCGTTGGTGCACCAGTTCATACTTCTCTCTGGATTTCGCCGGAAGTAAATTAAGTGAAGCCGCATTCGCCGCTTTACTAGTTCAGGAGGCGTGCAAGGTAACAAGTAATCACTATCAGTGTTCACGTTTATTGATTCTTTTTTAATTCCTTATAAAATACAACGAATCAAACAAAACCAGCTTGAAAATTATTTTACTTTTGTCATAACAAAGTAATTTCCATGGTTACCATTTCTATATTTCAATATGAACATAGAGAAACCTATTTAAACTTACTTGATTACATCTTGAATGATATATTTTTAAATTAATTTTTCAAATGTAAATCAGCTATCGAAGAAAAAATAGTAAGTATAATTCGTGGGAAAAGCATATTTTCAAACTCCTGTGTTACCAGATTCGTCGCTAAGCTCCTCGTCTGGTAATTACCACAGTCGTTTGGGAATATTATGTTTTTCACACTGATTATACAATATACTATTATATTTGTTAATTATAATTGATCATATGTGGGCGGTATTGAAAGATTGCGCAGTAGCGCAATTATATATTGCACAACCATCCATATCGCCTCCATACGATAGAAATGTTTGATCAACTAGCATTATTGTACAATAATATTGACCGTCTAGGGGCCACCGTCAATATATTGTGCAACCCACATTGCACAATAATATTGGACGTGTATGGGTCGATTGAGACTCATTTCTATCAAGATCGTTGAATTCTTACGATTCAAATTGTTGAGTCGTGCAAAAAATAGTATACAGGGTGTCCGGGGAATAACTGTACATACTCTTACCAGATATAGAGTTGGACTAGCTGATTACTGATTGACTATAAAAAATTAATTTCTGGATTTCCCTAGAAAGCTACAGTGTGATTTTCCAACTTCATGGAAATACTTAGACCATCATAAAATCTAAACTTATTGACGGATATTATTCAAACTTGGGAGGTTATTGGCACATGCTAAGGTCGAGTCAGAAAGATATCAATTATTTCATTATTCCAGGGCCAGACTAATTAATCTTCATTTAAAGTGTTCAGGGTAAAAAATACACTTTGTGTTTCGAATTACAAATAATTGATTCGCTTTTTAGAAAGAAGCTAAATTATGCTTCAATGTGTGGTATCTCTTGAAGTTGTCACATCAACATTTATTTTTTTATGAATTTTTGAATTTGGATAAAGTTCGAAAATTTTTATTTATTTACCTGAACAGGACTAAGTCATCTTTTGGAGGTCTAAAATAAATAATAAATTTTCTTAAAAAGGTCACCGAAGGTGAGGAAGACTATAATAATTTGTTGATATACTGGGTGGCCACCCCAGACGCGGATCTCATTGCGATGGAGTTAATGAAGGTATATTTAAAAGAAAAAAAAATTGGTTATTTGTATAGGGTATACATAAGCATATTTCAAAATTATTCGTATGTATACCGGGTGTTCGACAACAAAGATATAAACCATAGTGACACTACTTCCAATGTAAAAACCTCTAACTGAATTATTAAATCGAGGAGTATGAGTAGTGATTTTTGAATTTGTTAGTCTGTTTCTTTAAAGTTCACTTATTCAATACCTACCTATTAAATATTATGAAGTACTCTGAGAAACAGAAGATATGATTATCAGATAGGGAGAATGTTACAAAATATCTTACTAGATTCCAAGATTCGAGCTCAAAAATGCACAGAAATAAAATTTCCTGCAAGATAAAACATGATTCGCAAGGCTGTATCCAATTTGAACATTCGGCAAGAGAAATGTATACAAGATAATGGTTTTCATTTCGAACCACTTCTGAAATAACATTGACTCAGCAATTCATTAGTTCCTATTTTCATTTTTATTAGGTACTCTTTACTGTAGGTATTTTAGTTTCTTTCATTTGTTATTGTTTCGTTATGGAATGTCCTTATTAAAGCTCTGAACTTTTTTGAAAATTTCTACTATTTTCTACTAATTCTCTACTAACACTTTCGCATTTTATATTCAAACATGAGATTTTCAGTTCTCTTCATGGTGAAAAATTCAATTTTTCGAACTTTATCCAAATTCAAAAATTCATAACAAAATAATTGTTGATGTGACAACTTTAAGCGATACCACAAATTGAAGCATAGTTTAGCTTCTTTCTAAAAAGCGAATCAATTATTTATAATTCGAAACACAAAGTGTTTTTTTTACCTTGAACACTTTAAATGAAGATTAATTAGTCCGGCCATGGAATAATGAAATTATTGATCTCTTTCTGACTCGACCTTAGCATGTGCCAATAACCTGCCAAGTTTCAATAATATCCGTCAATAAGTTTAGATTATATGATGGTCTAAGTATTTCCATTAAGTTGGAAAATCACCCTGTAGCTTTCTAGGGAAATCAAGAAATAAATTTGTTATAGTCAATCAGTAATCAGCTAGTCCAACTCTATATCTGGTAAGAGTTTGTACAGTTATTCCCCGGACACCCTGTATACTTCTCGGGAGTAAATGCTTTTTTCCTTATGTGCTTAGTAGCCCCCTCGGACTACAAACGAACCCAAGTATTTTTCATTAGAAAATACATGAAATATAGTTGATCACTGAGATTACTATCGTCTTGATAATTCGACGTCGCATGTTTTTCAACACTCGCACTTCGTCTCTCACGTCCATTATTGTCTTTCACACATCTAAAAAAAAGTAAACAAGTACCGAATCCGATTCGTCTTAGCGACTAAAGGATTCCCCCGACATCCGAACTCACTTTGACTCCAATTCGACCTTCTCATACAATTTTGGGACCAGGAACCTTCCACCCCTTCTACCTGATCTTTTCATCGATCTCATAGGGTTGTAATCCCAAGGTGATGCTATACGCTGATTGGTGAATCCCCGACGAAGTGAGATAAGTGTTGCTTTAAAATTCACGAGAAGTGTGCCATTATTATATTCTTAACATTTCCTGTTGATGAAAAGGGTATTAGGTCTCTAGATGGATTTATCAGTTTACAATTGGCATTTGTACCGACGGTGATATGTCAGCAGTCCAACCGTTACGTGAAGCCTGGTTCGTGCTAGCTGCAGGAGTTTTCTGGTCTAGGATGGTGAGAAATCCAAGGATCTTTTCGCTTATGCAAGTCCTGAAGTATTCCCCATTGAGCTATTCTGTTATTTATCCCCCATTCCTGGGCCGCTGCTCTGTAGTGGTATTTTCCAAACCCATAAGGATTCTGGTCGAGCAGGTGTTACCCTGGAGGCAATTTTATCGGCCCTCTCATTTTCTTCAATACCACAGTACCCTGGTACCTATAGAAGAGTCACCTTATTACCTCAAGCCAATTGTTTCATGGTATTTCGGCATTCCCAGGGCAGTAGGGAACCTTGTCCGTTATAATAAGAAGTGCGCCCCCTTAAGGTACCTTTTCAGACACTCTTGAGCACGAATGTAGACAGCACGTGTCTTTGTCTTGAAGATAGAGAGCTCATATCCCAGGTGCACAGAGATACTCAGTTTCAGGCCATATACCTCAATACCTTCACCCCTTTCTGATTTTGATCCATCCGTATACCAAATGGATTAGTTTTTGTCCAATCTATTAACGAGGTCCACCGCACTTAGATGGTCTCTTATGACAGTTGCAAAGGGTATTTCGAAATCGAATATGGTTGGCATTACATCTGAGAGCTTTACCAGGAAGTTTGATTCCAGTTGGTCCAGTTAGCTCATATGTCTTACCCAATTACCAGGTAGGAGTTTCCCACTACGAGAAATTCATATTGCATCCAGCAGGCTGCCTTTTCTTACATTTAAGTACAGTTTTTGCAACCAACTGCGTGTGATGGCCTCATCAGTTTTTATACACCATGCTTAACCACCCTTAAAGTTACTCTTGAGTCTACTATATAGAAGGATGGACATATTATAAAACCTACATAAAAAATTATTGTATGTCGAAGCTGCTCAGACATTTCATTGTGGTTATTCATGACGGATTGAATTTAATTCTTCTGAAAGTATACAGGGTGAGTCTTTGACCACTGCATTAATTTCAACCAAAGATTCCTCTCATCAAATGAAACACTTTTTTCATTTACCATTTTTCCAGATTCGGCTCAGGTAAAAAGATACAGGCTGTTGAAATTTTGAAAAAAAAATCAGTTTTTATTTTGTAGCTTTGACATGGTTACTCAGAATTGAATGAATTTTGGTATGAAGTTTTCTATAACTATGGCACATAATCTCCAATTAACAGTTTTACCCTACTTTTACTGGTTTCTTCGTTATTGACTCGCAAATTCATAAAACTATGAGAAATTAGCATAATAAAAGCAGATGAAGGTTATCTGGAGTCAATTTTGAAATACTCTATCCATTTAGGAAATTAAATTATTCTTCTTCATTTCTCCTAAAACCTACCGTTTTCGAGATATTGTTTGTTTAATTTCATAAAATATGAAAAAAATTACAGAAATTTACCTGCTTTTATTGATCCGAACCTGGAAAGCAGTCGCAGATCTTCTGCTCGAATAAAGGCATAGACTGAGTATTGATTTCAAAGTTGACACTCAAAGAAATTCAATTTTATTCCGCTTGTTTCCAAATTGATTGGTTCTAATTACCATATTAAAATGGGATAAGTTCATAACAACTTATTCAAATAGTTCGCTGGTGAGTTATCTTTTGGCAAATAGATTAATAGGCTTACCATGATCTGTATTCATCTATGTATCTCCAATAGTGAATATGAAACTTATAAATTATCTGTTATCTATGCCATCTAAACATTAATTTTTATACTGCTTCGATTCTGCACAATCATTCCAAGGATTTCTCTAATATATGGAACATATAATTTCTTCAACCTAATTTTCAACAGATATAACTCTCATACATACTTGAATCTTATCAGTTTGTAGTATATTAGTATGCAATGGGAAATATCAATAATTATAAGTATCATTCCACAAATTCATCCCAATTGTTCTTGACGAGAAATTCTTAATCTGGATCTACGTTATTATGTATGTAAACAAAGAATCGCCGGCGTAATAATCTAAGGTTAGACGATAGAACAGGTTAGATTATTACATTTCTGTGCCTGCTTCTGTCACATTATAACAACACAGTAGGAACAAACCTATTAGATTTGTTCCTACAGCGGCCGAAACCGTACAGTGTACGGTACACGGTGGTGTAAAAGGAGGGCTTTTACACCACCGCGCAATCCGTGGACCGTTCACCATCTCCATTGTTAGATATAATCTATTAATCTTCATAAAACTTTGAATAAGTCAAAAACAATTCAATGAACATGGAAAAAACGAATAGAATATGATAATTTACTAAGACTTAACATTGCAAAACACAATGTTTTGACCTACATCAGCTGATTTCTATCATTGCATCTCACTCTTATGTTGGAGTAAATGCCTCTCTCTCTCTCTCTGCTCTTCTGCTACATATTATTAGCCGTATTCTTTTTACCTTGTTGCATCTCAATAGATGCATAGAATCTTGCATTTTGCCTTCTAACTACTGAGTCAGAACTGAGTATCTCAGTTAATCTCAGCTAAAGTTGGTAAAAAGAATACGGCTATTAGATCATTGCTATGGAGTTCGATCATCTATTATTAGTGTTCTGTGCTGTGATTTATATTGAGGTTGGATTGGAATTGGAATAATATGAGTGAATTAATTTTCAAGTATCATTGAAGATAAATGGGATATTTAACGATTTTTCTTAATAGAATATCATCAAATTGTGTATATTATTATAGTGGAAACAATTGGGTAATGAAGTATCGAATGGATAGAATAGGTTAGTTAAAGTTCACTGTTTTAATATGCAAGAATTGAAGATATTGTTTGCTGGAAATGTTGCATGAAGGGCCAAATCATATTAATTGAGTTAGTAAATAAGTTTTCTCAAACAAATTCAGTGAATTTCAAGCATCAGATGATACAGAGATCTGGTCAATATACAGTACGAGTTACATTAAAAGTAATCTGTGCTCAACAGAGAAAATTCAGGGGGGTATCAGCCCATTGTAAAGTCTATAAACGCTTATAACTTTTTACCTGAGCCGAATCTGAAAAAATGGTAAATGAAAAAAGTGTTTTATTTGATGAGAGGAATCTTTGGTTAAAATTAATGCAGTGGTCAAGAACTAACCCTGTATATTACTAACGAAGCAGTTACTAACACAACAAGTATCATCTTATATTCAGCACGATGTCGTTTCAGATATACAAAACAAATTGTGTTCCCAATGGTCCTATTTATGAATGGCACGGCCTGCTTTGATTGCGACGGATTTAATTAATTGCTTCCTTATTTCGCAACCTTTTTTCTCTGATTCAAAAGCCGGAATAAATACGATTCTCAATTTACCCGAAAGATCCATCGGAAAAAAATAAACAAAATACCCCATTACCGGTGCCATTTATCAATCCAAAAAATTCGACAACTGCCTCGACTAATGCAATTTTAATGGCCCGTTCCCTGTGGATTATACAGGAGAGTGCTGTTCCCAGACGAAGTCAAGGGTGGATGATATCAGGGCTTCCTCGATATCTTCCTGACATTCGAATCACGCCTGCCTTTGTAGGGATACGTACCCAGTTGCCATTTCCCTATTCTTTCTTATAATGGAAAACGTGTACGATTATTTAGGGGAGATATTTAACATCCGAATGGGGTTTCTTATTTTACTGTGGAGCTGTAGGAATTCAAATGTCGAGTTTCAACCTTTGATCTCATTTTCAAAGGTGATGATACCACCTACGTCCTTTCTGCTACGACCTTTTTCCTTGAATGGGGGATGTATTGTAATGCATGGCATCGGCGTGCTCTGGAGTCGTGGAAGGAGATACGTGCGATATGGATATTTTGCTCTTCTTCTTGGGTTTCTGATTGAACACGTGCGAATTGCATATAGGATTTCAGTTTATTCGACTTTGATGTATATTTATCCGTCTCAGTAGGTTGCTTGTTTTTATGAGATCATTTTATCAGATCATTTGATTAATAATAATATTAATAATCATCTTTATTGAGAAAAGTACAGCAATGTGAAATTAAGGTTTAACCTTCCGTCAGTCGCATGGGTATCAAAATGATACAAGCTCGCCAATTTTTAATGCCATTATTGAACCCCAGAGTGGGGAGATCCTGCCTTCATAGTACCTTCCTATGTCACTTTTGTTTACCGCTCAATCGTATTTGAAGCGTTGTAGTGATTGAGTGTCTTTAGTTAGGAGGCTATTGATCATATTGATACATTGCGACATAACGTGTATGGGCAGGAGAATACGCGGCGACGACTTTTTCTTCGGAAACTGGGCCATGAATTAGCCTTACCACAACTACAGAAAAGAAGTCTTCTGACACAAGGCATGCTACGTTCTCTTTCTGAAGGTCTCAGGAGATTCAGACCGACGGAAGAACCCGATGAAGGAGCTGGATCAGTGGTTGCAGAGGATATAGTAGCTTCAACAAAGCGTCGTCGCTGTGCTTTGTGTTACACATCACGAGGGACCAGATTGACCAAACCAATTTGCAAGAATTGTAAGCAATATATTTGTGGCGAGCATACAACCTCAGTATGTTCACCATGTCACTCAAGCTTACAAGAACAAGAAGACTCTTCAAGTGAAAACTGAGTGTACATTGCCACATGCAATGAAGAGAAATAAACATTTTTTTTATTTGATATGTTTATAAGAAAATATATATTATTTTATGTTACGTAGGAAGATAATATTTTATTTTTGTTACCAATCTATAATGTATGAAATAAAATCATTTTATACGAGTATTTAGGTTATTTTTTATGTAAGTTACTATTTTTTGATAGTATATGAATGTTTCAAATCGTACTAAAAAATAAATGATAAAAATAATAAAAAACACAACTAAAATCACTACATATCTGACTTTGTACTAGTCAATTTTATAATCATGTATCAAACAGATACATTGCGACCGTTGCTGTCGATAAATTTTCATCCGTAAGTCACGTCTTCGGGGAATTACATAAATAGTTTTTCTTGTGGTCACAATGTATTTACACAAACAAACAAGCAGCAAAATAATGAATGATTAAGTGTAATCTTCAACTAAGCTTGACACAAGAACTATTACTTTTACTGAAATTTTAAGTCAAAGTTAGATGTATCATTTCGATACATTGCGACAGCTTTTCTACAAGAGTAAGGTTGCGACCGACGAAAGGTTAAAGCTCTTACATTCAGAACTTGGATGAATTTTGTAACTAAGTATACCGGGTGTCCTAGTATACATTTTGTCAGCCATTTCGAAAGACAAAAAATTTCAAATTGTATGATTTTCAATTCGTTCAAGGAACCTTCAACTGAGAAAAACAAAAATTAAAAGTCACTTTCGGTTTCACCGGAAGTGCCTCTGACTTTTTTTTATCTCAAGTAGCACCCTGTATATTTTTTTCCATTTTAGATTTCTACTCAAAATTACCTTTCCAACGATGCATCACACTTTGTATTTACATTTGATGTGATGGAGAAAACTCCAAATGAAATTTCAAATTGAAAGAATTGCAGTAGGCTACGATATTTTGTGTAATCCTGATTTTGACTTCAATAATCGAGATCAATAAAAAAAACCTACCTCGCGTTGAAATCAACTATGTATTTACCGAACTTTCAACAAAGAATTAATAGTAAAAGAAACGTTACAAAAAATGGAGCAAAAAATACCCATAATAACTAGAGCATATGTTCGAAATGTTGACCGTCTGCTTCTACATATCACTCAACTCGGTGGACTAGTCCACGCGAAGTAACACACCTCGACACCCCAGCATTAAGGCCTCTTTATGCATTCCTTATTTTGTTTGTTTTGTTTAGATCTTCCAAATCAATAGGAGGGTACACATGATCTTTCAAATATCCTCAAAGGAATAAATCTAGCGGGGTTAAATCTGGAGATCTAGCAGGCCATCTTATCGGTCCATATGATGATAGATGGATCGGCACACACGGATTATAAATCAAAATCAAGATTACAGAAAATATTGTAGCCCACTACAATTCTTACAATTTGAGATTTCAATTGACGTTTTCTCCCTCAAATCAAACGAGAAATACAAAGTGTGATATATCGTTGGAAAGGTAATTTTGTGAGGAATTAAAAAATTGTCAAAAATATATAGGGTGCTATTTGAAATGAAAAAGTCACTTCCGGTCAAATAGAAAGTGACATTCAATTTTTGTTTTTTCGGTTGGAGGTTCCTTGAACGAATTGAAAATCATGAAATTATCTAAATTTTTATCTTTTGAAATGGCTGAGATAATTCACTGGAACATGTATACTGGGACACCCGGTATATCTTTAAAACGAACAAGATGATAATATATGATAATGATTCATTATATAAATATATATTCTTCTGACTGAGACCTCTATGTGTTAGCAGAGGTTGGTGTAACGGGGAAGCATACAATTCGTCGCATGATACAAGAGCTTAGGGAAAAACCTCAGTAAAAAAACCCTGTCTCCCCGTGAGTGTAGTGATTTGTAACTATTGTTTACAAAATTTGCTGAAATTCAAAAATATTGATAGGCATTAATTTCTTCAATATGGATTCCTTTATAAAATATATATATATATATATATATATATATATATATATATATATATATATATATATATATATATAAATAATAATAATATAAATATAATAAATAAATTTATATATAAATAAAGTGGTCCCAGCACGGAGCCCCGTCACACCCCAGTACTTATATGTAATCTTTCTGATTAGTAACCCTCGACTTTCACACTCTTAGTTCTACCATGTAGATAACAACCACTCAAGAAATAAAACCCTGAATCCCAAGTTATAGCAGTTAACCAATACGAACCCAAAAATAAAAAAAAGCACTGACGTGGAGTCAGTACTCTTTGGCGCGCGTGTTCACGGTGGCTAATTTGAATTGAATGATGAGTACTTCAAGCTCAGTGGATAGAGCGAGCCAGAGATCTACCCAAAGGATAGTGGACACCATTCACTGTCGGTTCAAAAATTAACAGTGCTGTATCTAAGCTGCCATAAGGATAGAGTAGAATAGTTGAAAAAGAACACAACTGACTCTCCTTAGTCGCACAAGCTTCTAGAAGATTCTGAGGGATCTCCTTGGGAAAGAATTGGAAGGGGCAGTATAATCATAATCATGTTTATAGCACGCGCCAAATCAGATTGACCCCACGTCAATACTTTTTTACACTTTTTCTTTCATTGTTAAGTCAATCTGGATTTGGCGTGCGTGCTATAAATATGATTATGATTATACTGACCCTCCCAAGTCTTTCCCAAGGAGATCCCTCAGAATCTTCTAGGAGCTTGTGCGACTAAGGAGAGTCAGTTGGGTTCTTTTTCAACTTTTCTACTCTATCCTTGTGGCAGCTTAGATACAGCATTGTTAATTTTTGAACCGACAGTCATCATTCAATTCATATTAGCCACCGTGAACACGCGCGCTGAAGAGTACTGACTTCACGTCAGTGCTTTTTTTATTTTTTCAAGTTCCTTTAAGAAATATGGCTATCAATACAGTTTGGCTGTTAGTTTTACCGTAGATCGAAAAAAATTGCTGTTATGGGACCTCCATTAGGAACGCAATTGCCTCTTCTCCAAATCTGAACGTGATTTGATATAGATCTACCGAATATAGTTATTTATAAATTCACCCCAGGGCCACGATACAGACCTTTCAACTCGGAAACAACGCTATTTCCCCGAAACTGACTTGTCCGTGCACAAAATAGCCATGGAATTTCTCTTAAAACCTTAAAATGACGACTCAGCACCAAATCCATCGCCGCTACACTCAAACCACTCCCAACATGAGCCATACAATCCAAACGTCTCCTCTGCGCATACGCAATCTACTCGTGGCTTAAAGTCCCCTGAAAATAACACACAAAATTATGATTCTTCAACACCATTGATTCAAGAGATATCACTGCTCCAACCACGCATGCGCAGACACTTCCAAGAGGATTCTATGGAGGAATAGCATCCAGCACCTGAGAACTCCAATTATCTCAGACGAAAACTCCAGAAGTTAAATAACTTCTTGTCTGCTCATGCATGAAACGAAATATCTCCGAAAGTGGCTATATGAATTTCTAAAGAGGAACGCAATTTCTTCGCCTATTCTCCAAATCCGAAAGTAATTTAAAATTGATCTTCCAAATATAGTTATTTATAAATTGGCCCCAGGGCCACGACACAGACACATCAACTCGAAAACAACGGTATTTCCTCGAAACTGACTGGTTCGTTCATAGAATTGTGTTGAAATTTCTTTTAAAACCTCACAATATTGGCTCAGCACAAAATCCATGACCGCTAGACGTAAACCGCACCCAACATAAGCCCTAAAACCCAAAAAGAGCGTCACCTCCCTGCATGCGCAATCTACTCGTGTCTGAAAGTCCTCTCAAAATCACTCACCGCACACAAAACACTGATTCTTCAAAACCATTGGTTCAGGAGAGATCGCACCTTCCGTCCACGCATGCGGGGATACACCCAAATGGATTCTGTTAAATAATAGCATCATGCACCTCAAATGCCCAATCTTCTCAGATGAATACTCCAGCAGTTAATTCACTTATCGTCTGCTCATGCGCATAACAAAAAATGCTCGTAAGGGGTAACATCAATTTCAAAATTAGCCCCAGGGCCACGGTACCTACGCTTCAACTCTGAAACAACGCTATTTCTCCCAAACGGACTTGTGTCCGTGGACTGAATTGACATGAATATTCTTTTAAAACCTCACAATATCGGATCAGTACTCCCAACATAATCCATACAACCCAACAACAGTCACTTCTCTTCTGCGCATGCGCAACCTACTCGTGGCTGAAAGTCCTCCCAAAATCACACACCTTACTAAAAACTCTGATTCTCCAACACTTGTGGTTCAGGAGATATCGCATTCCTAATCCACGTATGCGCAGACCCCCACCAGAGTATTCTATTGAGGTATAGCATCCGCCACTCCAAAACCTCAATCCTCTCTGACGAAAACACCAGCAGTCGAATCACTGATGGTTTGCTCATGCGCATAAATAAAATTGCCCGTAAGGGGTAACATCAATTTCAAAATTAGCCCCAGAGCCACGGTACGGACACTTCAACTCGGAAACAACGATACATCCCCCAAACTGACTTGTCCTTGCACTGAATTGCCGTAAATATTATTTTAAAACCTCACAATATCGCTCAGCACTCCCAACGTAACCCATACAACCCAAAAACAGTTACTTCTCTTCTGCGCATGCGCAATCTACTTGCGGCTGAAAGTCCTCTCAAATTCTCCAACACTATTGGTTCAGGAGATATCGCATCTTTAATCCACGCATGCGCAGACCTTCCCAGGGGATTCTATGGAGTAATAGCATCCGCCACCCCAAAACCCCAATCCTCTTCGCCGAAAACTACAGCAGTTAAATGATATCTCATCTGCGCATGCGCATAACGAAAAATGCCCGGAAAGGGCAGCATGAACTTCAAGAAAATAGGTTTCGGAATTCCAAGCAAAATATTCAACAAAATAGTAGTAATTTTAAGAATTTTTTCATGTCACGTGATCTTCACTAAATTTTGCAAAAGTGTTTGCTTTGGTCTTTTGCATCTAACTACTGAGTTTCTATTCAATCAGATCAGTATTTTTTGATTTACCGTGGAAACAAAATTTTAAAATTTTTGAAATTTTTTTTTGTCACTTTATGGCCATCCGGTCACTCACAAAAAACTCCGATTCTCCAACACTAGTGGTTCAGGAGATATCGCATCTTGAATCCACGCATGCGCAGACCCGCACCGGGGGATTCTATGGAGGAATATCATCCTCCACCCCAAAACCCCAATCTTCTCAGAAGAAAACTCGAGCAGTTAAATTATTTCTTGTCTGCCTATCCGAATAACAAAAAAAAATGCCCAAAAGAGGCAGTTACACACCCATTCTTTCACCGTTCAGACAAATTTTGAAAACCAATTTAAAATTCCACACATCGTTTACGCATTAATTCATTTGCCATGCTAGTAAGTGGTCCATATTTTAATCAGTTGCCCTCGTACATATCGACTTGACTCAGATAAACGCGCAAAAGATACTTCGGAACCAAATCTGATCAGCAGATGTTACTCATATTCCATGTAGGAATTCGAAATTAAATAATTTGTCGAGTTTGGGAGTTAAAAATTATAAATTTTTTTTTTGCTCCTAGTGGTCTATTCTTAGTGAAATTTTGCACACCCCAAGAGGTCATAATTCGTCACCGAAGTGCCAAAACTGAACGCAATCCAATATTTTGTTTCGAAATTTCAAGCAAAATATTCCGCTAATAGATAAAATTTTTTCAAATTTTTTCTACTCATGCTATCCCCACGATATTTTGCACAAGAGTTCCTATTGGTACTTCGCATTTAACTTCTGAGCTTCAATTGAATCGGATCAGTAATTTTCGTGTTATGCTGAAAACAAAATTTCAATTTGATTTTCGAATATTTGACCTTTTTTTTCTAGTTTAGAGCCATCCGATCAATACAAAACTTCACAGGCATATAAAAGTCATGATTCTACAATTTGATGCTAAATTTCAGATAGATCGAATGATCGGTTTCGGAAATATTTTTGAAAAATGATTTAACTAAAAATGGCCGTAACTTCGAAATGGCTGGATGGATTTTGCCTATTGACGAACTTTTCTGAGATATTTACGCTCCAACCATACCCTGCAAATTTCAACGCTCTAATTCGTTCCGTTCGATAGTTATCGTGCTAACGGCCGGACCAGCTGGACTGGCCGGCTAGACGGACAGAATTGAATTTGACCTCGAATTATTCATCAGGGAGTCGAACCCAATCGTTTGAGACCATTTTCGTAAAAAAATTCGAAAAATACAGACATTGTGACGAAACGATAGCACGCTGTTCCTTGCGGAACACGCGCACAAAAAGAGAGTATCAAACGTGCAGGAAATATCAAAAAATAGACATTGGCATCTTTGCATGCTAATACAACAGACCACATCTGATGCCATATTTTTCGTTACTACTGTACCTCCGGTTTAACCGAAAATATCTTCAACTTTTTGCGCGTATGTTCTTGGGAACATCGCGTTATAGTTTTGCCCAAATGTCTGTAACTTTCGAATTTTTTGACGAAATTGGTCTCAAACGATCAAGTTTGACTCCCCGATGAAGAATCCGAGGTCAAATTTGATTCTGTCCGTCCGGCCGGCCGGCCGTCCGTTGCCACGATGATTTGAGAACGAAAAGAGCTAGCGACTTGAAATTTTCAGGGTGGGTGGCGCATCGCAATACGACGGACAAGTTCGTTAATGGGTATAATCGTCCCAGTGGTTTCCGAGTAATAATTTTGTTTTCAACCAATATAAATCCGATCAAATTGAAACTTGGTGAGTAGTTGTAGAACATGAACCTAAGCACGTTTGTGAAATTTTGGTCGAATCGTATGGCTATAAAATTTTAAAAAAATTATTAAAAAATATTTTTTTTTGTCACGATAACCTGAGAACGGAAAGAGATAGCGGCTTGAAAATTCCAGGTTATGTTGTGCATATGTATGCCACATTTGAGTTTGTTTATGAGCATAATCGACCAAACGGTTTCAGAGTTATAGCCATCTGAAATTTTCTGAAATTTGGTGGTTTTTTGTTCCTCATTAACTCGAAAAATACTGAACCGATTGAATTCAAACATGACTATTAGATGTAGAATGCCAACGCGAAAATGTTTGCGAAATTTGGTGATGATAGCATCTGTAGAAAATTTTTAATAAATCATTGAAAATAAAAAAAAAAAATTCTATTAATCAGTAACTATACGTTTGAATTTGCTGAAATTTTGCAAGAGCGTTCACTACCTAACTCTACTGCCAAGTTTCAAGTTTTAATACGATCGGTTGAATATTGTTGGAGATTCGAGCATTCTTGTGTGAGTTCAGTAGATGGGTGACCGTTGCCTCGATAACTTTCGAACCAAAGGAGATAGGGACTTGCAATTTTCAGGGTAGGTTGCGTATCCGAAAGGGAGAGTTGAGTTCGTTTTTGGGCATAATCGGTTCAACGGTTTCCGAGTTATATCCAAATGGAATATTGTTTACTTGATAACTCAAAAAATAAATATTCGATTGAATTGAAGCTTGGTAACTAGTAGTAGAAAATCAACACAAAGACGTGTTTAAAATTCTGTAAGAACAGTACTCCTAGAAAATTTGAAAAAAATGACGAAAAAAAAAATTTTAAGAACCGCGCCTCCAGAAAATTAAAAAAAAATCACGAAAAAAAAATTGGTTCAAGCACTGACGTGAAGTCAGAAGCTTTTGCGCGTATGTTCTATTGTCCATGCTTCTGTATTGGACACCCTTAATCGAATTTACCATGGTTAATTATGTCGTCCATTCTCCTGTATTGGACACTTAATTCGAATTTACCGTGGTAAATTCGAAGTAAGAGTGTCCAATACAGGAGAATGGACGACATAATTAACCATGGTAAATTCGATTAAGGGTGTCCAATACAGAAGCATGGACAATAGAACATACGCGCAAAAGCTTCTGACTTCACGTCAGTGCTTGAACCAATTTTTAATTTGAATAGGGCATCCTATATACAGGGTGAGTCTTTGACCACTGCATTAATTTTAACCAAAGATTCCTCTCATCAAATAAAACAGTTTTTTCATTCACCATTCTTCCAGATTCGGCTCAGGTAAAAAGATACAGGCTGTTGAAATTGCGAAAAAAAATCAGTTTTTATTTTGTAGCTTTGACATCCTTTTTTCGAATAAAATGAATAGTGGTGTAAAGTTTCCTATAACTATGAGACATATTTTCCAACTATTAGTTATTTTCTACTTCTGCTGGTTTTCTAATTATGGACTCGTGGATTCATAAAACTAAACGAAATTAGCATAAAGAAAGCAGATAAAGTTTTTCTTGGGTAATTTCAAGAATATTCCATCGTTTTAGAACATTATATTATTCTTCATCGTTACTCCTTAAACGAACCGTTTTCGAGATATTCTTCATTGAATGATTTAAAATGGAAAACTCTAGGAATTTCACTACTTTTATGAATCCGTCCCTGAGCGTTGGAATCCCGAATCAAGCTGTAAACCACGTTACCATGCCTTTTTCTCGTCCGCCAACAATGTCATAGATAATTTATATGCAGGAGTGTATTAGCACATTGTGAAATCTTTAAACGCTTGTAACTTTTTACCTGAGCCGAATCTGGAAAAATGTTGAATGAAAAAACTGTTTTATTTGATGAGAGGAATCTTTGGTTAAAATTAATGCAGAGGACATAGACTAACCCTGTATGTTTGCCGATTTTAAAAGATCTTGTTCTTTCGAATACGTCCATACCTAGATCACTGGAAATAATCTGTAAAAATTGGTTCAAGCCCTGTGGACAGGAGCTTTGGTGCTCTTGTTAAAACTTTGACAAATCATATCTCCGAAATAATTGGTCTCTGGGAATTATATAAATGGATTCTTACGATTCTTACTTAACTGCATCATGAAAGAAATTAAATTCCAACAGACCGATTCTCTCCTATAACGAACTTATCCGAGATATTCATTCCTCAAATCTACTCTGAAAATTATATTATATTAATTAAAACTTAGACATTGCAGTTTTGTTTTTACTGGAGATATTCTGAACCCAAATTGATTATGTATCTTGCCGAACAATATATTTCAATCATCATATGGATTATCCACGGGCATTAAATTATCACCCCAAAAGTACGATAGTTGAGGATATTTCATTGGTCATTTTGCATTCAATCATACTTTGTTTTATAGAACAGGAAGGGTATTTTATATCAAGAATAACGAACCAGAAATAATTTCGACATTTATCTCTCATAAGAAAATAGGATAACATGTAAGAACACAGATCATATAATAATTCATAAATACAAACTTAAGTACAGCATTCTGTGAAAACATAGAAGTAAGATTCATTATTGAAATTTCATTAATGAATTCTATAATGTTAATTATAGAGGTAAGTACGGCAGTATTTTTGTCCTCTCCCCTGTAACAATTATATCAATCACCAATCAGTATAATCTTATCTGATGAAGTTACAGTAATAAATAAATAATGTTAATCATTATGCTATATTTTATTTCATCAATAACAAGAACAAAAAATTGCAGTCGGCGTTTACTGTTTACCCTATAATGATTATTTCTAGACGAAGAGTTCACAGATAAAAATAAACCTACGAGACTAACATTATCATGTCAAGGCAGCATGAAATAAAACCAGAAATGGAGTCAGACCAGAACACGGAAATGAATATACCTCTTATTCACCTCCAACATATCAGAATGAGAATTCAGTTACCTTAACGGTGTATACGCTGTATAGAAAATACAAACATTCACTATTTTACGATATACCTGAATTTCATCCAGGAGTGCAATAAAGCCATTCAGGTAGCGTATTCCGGAATCCGACGTCATGAAAAGCGTCATAAATACTTGATGTATAAAAATTTGACACAAGATATCGTTTTCGCTAGAACACCATCATTGTTTTTAAGGGTTCGAATGGATTCGACTGAATGCAATATGAATATCAATTGCATTGCGAACAGTAAAGAGAAGGTACAAAAACGCCAATTTGAGCATTTATAAGTAATGGTCATACAATTAGATCTCAAGGAAAGTAACAACAGGGTGGGCAAATTACGATGTGTGCTTATAGAGTTATCTCGGTAACTATAGGATATACAAGAAAATGAAGTGCGCATTCTTTATCTCTTTTTTCGAGAAAAATTCATTGGCAAAAAACAAAATTTGTACCCATCTGAATGTTGGTTGTTGGACCACAATAATTCGAGGAATATGAAAAGGATCCAATTCAAACGCGGTCATTAGTTGTAGGATGCCGACTTGAAATTCTTGCAATATTCCTAGAAAATTTTCAAAAATTATTGAAAATCCTTAAAAAAATTCTATGTATCAGAAATTATTTTTCCGACGTCGCTTAAATTTTGCGCGAACATTCAAAGCCTAACTCTACTACAAACAACTCCAAGGATAAACACGATCGGATGTATATTGTAGGAGATCTGAGCAGCCTTGGGTGAGTACACTGGCCTGGATAACTTTCAAACGAAAAAAGATAGGGACTTGCAATTTTTAGGGTATGTTGCGCATCCGAATAGGAGAGTTAAGTTCGTTGTGGGCATAATCGGCTCAACGGTTTCGGAGTTATACCCATCTGGAATATTATTTTCTCGATAACTCAAAAAATATAGACTCGATCGAATTGAAGCTTGGTAACTAGTTGTAGAATATCGACATAAAGACGTGTGTAAAATTTTGTGGGGACCGTACCACTAGAAAATTTTTAAAAAATTACGAAAAAATATTATGTATCTCATGATTCCTTGAGAATGGAAAGAAATAGCGACTTGCAATTTTCAGGGTAGATTACGCATCCGAATACTACATTACTACAATACCACAAAAAATACAGATCCAATCGAATTGAGATTTGGTAACTAGTTGTAGAATATCGACACAAAGACGTGTTAGAAATTTTGCTAGGACCATATCACTAGAAAATTAAAAACAAATTACGAATGCATATTATATATCTCATGATAACTTGAGAATAGAAAGAGATAGTGACTGCAATTTGCAGGTTATGTTGCACATCCGAATGCGAAATTTAATCGGCCAAATGGTTTTGGAGTTATACTCATCTGCAATGTTGTTGCTATTTCCTCTATAACTCAAAATATACAAATCTAATCCAATTATAACTTGGTGATTACGTTTAGAAGGCCGACCCACTAATTTTCTCGGAATTTCGTGAATTGCGTAGGTTACGTAGTTACCTGAGGCGAAAGTCTTTTCGTATTTCAATTCCAATGGAATACATATGTCAGAATTAAAATTCTGTGATCATAGACGATTCTCTACTGAAGTCTGATATTAGAATATTATCAACCGTATTCATATATTATAAAAGCTGAGAAAACGGTACATAGAATTTAGAACATTGAGTGTAACTTTCGGTGATTCTTCCTTGAGACATAATTTTAATCCTAAATATTTCATTGGTTGTCAGTTCTTTCAAACATTTTCCCTTCCCACAATCGCAGCCAGACTGCTGTTTCAAACTCTTGGAAAAAATTTAATTATTTTCTTAATTCATTTCCGATTCTCTACTATATCCAGGCAATTAGACTCCTAGATTGAAGATACGTAACCCTTCATGGCCCAAAGGTTTTCTCAATTCGAATAAAAGTGACAAGGAAATTTGGCGGTCGGAATGGATTTCTTACGATTTATTCAACAAAGATCTAATTTGTGATCCTTCAAGTAGAGTTCCATGGTTTGATCTTCCAAGGAATATATGGCCTATTTGGAATCGTTAAAGAACCATTCATGGTCGTTGCAACAGCATGCTTTTCAGATGGAACTCAGTTGAGAGCACTAGTTGTGAATGCGGGGAAGCAGAGGAACCCATAGATCATTTAGTTGATAATTGTCCCATTTATAGATTTCAGGATGGTTTTAGGGCTATTCATAATATTTCTGAATCTTTTTTGGGATTGGGTAGCGAATTTAAAATTTACTTAACAGGTAAACCATGGAAATTTCCATTTTGAGTTTGTTCATATTCTCCTTTTGTGTTTTCTTTTTCCAGATTGAGTTTGGCGTACTTCGGAGAAACATGTCTGCTTGTTGAAGGAAGAAGCGATAGTAAAGAAAAATATGGCCTTTAAAATTTGATATTTCAGCATATTTTGTTAACAATTTCAATTTTCATGAATCGGGCTATAGGGTTTTTTCTGAGGTTTTTGTCCTAAGCTCTAGTATCATAATATATCGAAATCCTTACACCCCGTTACACTAACCTCTGCTAACACTTTTTTCATTTAAAAATATTATTAAAAATGCTTCTGTATCTCAGAAACTTTCTGTCCAATATAGGTGGAATTGCTAGAGCCTACAAAACCTAATTCTACAGCCAAGTTCCAAATTTGAACACGATCGGATATATATTTTTTGGAGTTGTTGAAGAAATACTGGACACTGAGGAGTCTTAGGCGAGTTCAGTATCTGGATGGCTGAGCATTACTACGATAACTTTCGAACGGAAAGAGCTACTGACTTATAATTTCCAGGGTAGGTTGCGCATCCGAATCCAACTGATGAGTTCGTTGGTAGACATAATCGGCAAGACGGTTTTGGAGTTATACCCATCTGAAATTTCATTTTTATTTCATCGATAACTCCAAATTTCAGATCTGATCCAACTTGGTTATTAGTTTTAGAATGTAGACGCCCAAATTTTCCAAAATTTCATGAGGACCGTGGCACTAGAAAATTTCAAAGAAATCCGGCCAGCCGTTGCCACGATAACTTTCGAAAAGAAAAACAGATTGCGAGCTGTGATTTTCAGGGTAGGTTGTGCATGCGAATAATTTATTTCTACTTCTTAACCATAAAAGGAAGGCTGAAAAGTTCATTTTTCTATACCCATCTGAAATTTTGTTGTGATTTCCTCAATAACTACAAAAATACAGACTCTATGGAATTGGAACTAGGCAATCAGTTGTAGAAAGCTGAGCTCCAAATTGAGGAAATTTGTGGGCATCGTAATACAAAAAATATAAATATTTCTTGAAAACGAAAAAAAAAATATCTCTAAAAAATAATATATTTCAGAAACCATTTGGTAGATTCCGCTGAAATTCCGCACAAATCTTCAAGATGAATTTCAGTTTTCCAAGATATTTCATTTCAGAGAATACGGATCCGATCGATTTAAAATATATAGTACTCGGTTGAAAAAAGATAGCTTGAAGCTTCTTGCAGTATCACGTGAGGGTGAGGCATGAATAAATTAAAGAACATGCGCACAAAAGCTTCTGACTTCAAGTCAGTGCTTTCTAAGAATTTATTCTTAGACATTTTGGATGCTGTAGATAGGACAAATGGAAAGAAAAAGATGGAACCTTTGGGTTCTCGTCTATTTTGAAAAAAATCGTACACTTGTCGAAAAAAAATCTCATACGAATGAAAGTGAGAAGTTTAATAGTTGTATATACTCTACAGGTGATGTAAGCATCATCTACCAATCTAAAATGAATTGGCAAAAAAAGTCGGATATTGGTTAATATATTTAGGTACGTCTTGCATAGTATACTTTTTCTCCACTACTGATTTCAAAATATCTCAAAGAACCGAATTTCTACATTTTACATTCACTTGGAATTAGACTATATTCGATTTATTTATTTATTCATCAACTAAATTTGAAAAAATCAAACTCAGGCATATTATTCATTATAAATTATTATTTCAACGAAGTAACTATTTAAGTTGTACATTAATTTTAACCATAGATTCTTATCTAATCATCAAACAAAACATTTTTTTCACTTACCATTTGTCCAAATTCAGCTCAGGTAAAAACAAACAGGCTGTTAAAATTTCGAAGAAAAATTAGTTTTTATTTTGTAGCTTTGACATCCTTTTTCCGAATAAAATGAATGCTGGTGTGAAGTTTTCTATAACTATGATAGATATTTTCCAAATATTAATTTCTTCCTACATCTACTGGTTTTCTTGTTATAGACTCATGGATTGATAAAACTGAACAAAATTAGCATAGAGAAAGCAGATAAAGTTTTGTTTGAGTCATTTAAAGAATATTCAAACGTTTTAAAACATTAAATCATTCTTCATCATTTCTCTATAAACGCATAGTTTTCGAGATATTCTTCATTGAATCTTATAAAATAGGAAACTACAGAAATTTCACTACCTTTATAAAACCACCCCTGAGAGTTGGAATCCCGCATTAAGCTGTAAACCACGTTACCAAACCTATTTCTCGTCCACCATTAATGTCATAGATAATTTACATGCAGGAGTGTATTACCACATTTGGAAATTTTTTAACGTTTATAACTTTTTACCTGAGCCGGATTTGAAAAAATGGTAAAGGAAAATAGTGTTTCAATTGATGAGAGAAATCTATGGTTAAAATTAATGTATAACTTGAAGACTCACCCTGTATAATATGAGTATTTTAATTTTTACCCATATAACCATCTACAGAAATTGCATGTTGTTGTGTCCAAGAATAGATACAACACAGTGTATAAGACATTCAAGTGCTGAAGTGAAGGTACTACTGTAGACGATTTAGCTTTTGGCATATTTACAAAAGAAATCCACAATATCGAAATCTGTTGAGTTTATAGTGTGAGATTTTCATGCTGAATTGGATGCTCTGAATAGAGCAAAATGCGTTAAAAACACAAGATACTTGTCAGGAACAATATAAATATAGAACAATGTTTGCCTTATGAACAGTAACGAAACAAGGATAAAACAACTATTTTCTAACTTAGAAGTTTAAGAGCCATTGAGAAAAACGCATTCGCTTTTTTGCATCTCGAGGGTGTAAACCTGAACGGGTACGTGTCTGTGGTCATCTTTCAGTGTTCGTTATATTTGAGACTAAGATATTTTAAGTTGTTGAGCAACCCTGCGATACTAGCCTTGGATATTCATCAAAAGTACGATGAATTGATCATTATTTTGAAAAAAATAACAAAAATGAATATCTGCGTATTTCTCGTTAGCAAACCCTTATCGTGGGATGAAAAAGACATTGATAATAAGAATAACAAGAATGAAAATAACTTTGCCACACATTCACTAATTAATTTGACAGATGAGTTTATTATTTCCATTAATGAATTGTTCGACATTTCAAGCCCCCTTCAATTATTTAGTTTCAAGTATTCCAACATGCCAATAATGATATGCGGAATCATTTTTTAATTTAAGAAAGGTGCTTAGTTGTGAAAACATGTAAGAGAGCTTTTCTCCCTCAAATTGAATGAGGAATTCAAAATTCAGGTCTACATTTATAAAGAGACAATTTTTTCTTTGACAATGTCCAGTCACGTGCTAGTACAGACGCCAAGCACTGGTAGGACAAAAAATATAGTTTCCATCGCAAAACTCATTGAAATAGCCCTGGTATAGTTAATAAGGCAAATTCATAATATTTTTCGATTCTCTATCGTCTTCCAGATCTTCTGCCTTGGCCAACCTGTATATATTCTTTTGAGTGAGACCTTTAAATGTGTTAGCATGGGTAAGTGTAACGGGGTACCATACAATTCGACGTATGATACAAGAGCTTAGGGAAAAAAATTGAAATACGATTTATTATTGAAATTTTGAAAAAAGATATCTCCGAAAGTAATAGCTTGTTAGAGTTGAAAAACATATCAATTGATTCTCATGGTGAAACTGCACTTCAAAAAAAATATAATTTGAAATTTGTAATTTAAAAAAAAATATTTTTTTTCGTTACTCCGAAACCATCAATCCGATTTCGCCCGAAATTAACAGACACATTTGCCTCCCAAACTTTCTCTGAAAATTTCAACTGTCTGACTCATTCCGTTCCGAGGAACAAGAGCTCCAAAAAGAATCGAGGATCCGTGTTTCGCTTCTAAAGGAGTGCTGAATAATAAAGAAATATTCCATCATTTTTCGCAATGAAGCCCAGAGAATGTAGCGCTTACAACCATTCATTCAACTGCCTTTTCGGGTCATTAAACCACATCCGAACGAATAAATGCAGCGTTAATCATCCCTCAGGAGAATCGGGAAAATGCATTTTTATCACATTCCCTGGTGACTCCGTTCCTAAAGATCAGAATCTTCCAGTTCGCATAACGCAAATGGATCATGGAAATCCTGCAATTCCTACGGAAAAATAAACAGAAAATATTATACCATCTACTTCTTGATCTCTGGAGAGATCAGCGAGCTCAGCCAATAGTTTTATTAACTTATGTAATTCTAATGAAATCTGTGCCAGGTTTCGCTGAAACAAGTGTGCTTGATGGATGTGACATCCTGGAATTGAAGGTTCTGGTGGGGGCGAGGCATATGTAGAGCTGACAGCTTAAAGGATTAATTTCTTTGATAGGGAGAAGCGGAAGAAGCGAAGCTCTGCATCTAAAACAGTTTCAATCTGTTGATGTTTCATAGATACTAAATGATTTTTTTTCACGCGTATGTTCTGGGAAACATCGCGTTATCATTTTGCTAAAGTTCTGTAAAATTTCGAATTTTTTGCCGAGAATGGTCTCAAACGATTAGGTTCAACTTATTGATGAAGAATTCGAGGAATTTGATTAGGTCTGGCCGGCCGTCCATTGCCACGATAACTTGAGAACTGAAAAAGATAGAGACTTCAAATTAAGTAGGTGGCATATGCCGGACAAGTTCGTTAATGGACATAATCGGCCTAACCAATACAAATCCGATCAAATTGAAACTTGGTGAGTAGTTGTAGAATACAAACATAAAAATGTTTGTGAAATTGTGTGAAAATCGTATCACTACAAAATTTCGAAAAATTATCAAGAAATATTATTGATGTCACGTTAACCTAAGAACGAAAAGAGATAGTGACTTGTAAATTTTTGGGTTGATTGTGAATCTGAATGTGACATTTGAGTTTGTTAAAAGGTATAATAGGCCAAATGGTTTTGGAGTTATACTGTTCAAAATCAGGGTGTTCAGATTCTGTTATAATTTTCAAGCAGTGGACTGTTTCAGAGGATTGAGTTGGAAAAATTGTTAAAACCAATTCATTTACATATACACATTGTTAATACAAAAAAATGGGTTCAAGCCCTGTGGACAGGAGCTTTCTGGTGCTCTAGTTCAAACAGACAAATTATATCTCCGAAAGTATTGGTTTCTCAGGGTTGGGAATTATATCAATGTATTCTTATGAAATAACTGCTTAATAAAGGAAATTAAATTCAAATAATAGTTTATTTATCAAGATTAAATGAGCAATCTCGTAATGAGAACTGCACCATGGAAGAAATCAAATTAAAATAGCTGAAATGAATTTGACTCTTTCTTATAGAACAGGATGAAATGTACGAGTATGAACACAGATCATATAATAAAGCTTACATAGAATAATTATAGCATTCTGTGAAAACATAGAAGTACATACGATTCATTATTGAAATTTAGAAGAATCATATATCCGACAGTATTAGTTGGAGTTGAAAATGATATCGATCGATTTTAATGGTGAAACTGCATCTTAAATAAAAATTACAGACATTTGGGCAAATTGATACACTCAGTTCCGAGGAACTAGAGCGCCAAAAATGAAAGGTATGAGCATACATATAAATTGCAATGGAAAGGAGGTTAACACCAAAAAAATACTACGTTTACAGTGATGGAGAGCAATGAATATTAAAATATGAGAAGGTGATTCCACCAGAAAAACAGGAGGTTTCCAATGATGATCAAATTGGAAATATAATTGCTTGAGAGTTTTAAAGAAAAGAAAATATATGCATGTATGTATGGAAAGTAGACTAGCGCGGTGCACCAACAATCAGCTTTCATGAAATTGAAAATGAGAGTTGAACTTGAAACTAAATTGATGATTTATTTCAGAAACGCAATTACATACATACAAAAGCTTGAATCTGTTGAGTGCGCGTCGCCATTTCATACAAGTGTTAAACTGATAAGAGATCAAACCGAATCTGAAAGTTAACACTAATTTTCAGAATTACATTCTAGTAAAATAAAATAAATGAGCACAGAGGAAATACTGAGACAATTATCAAAATGATCAATAGAATCCAAGTAAAGGTAATGAGATAATCGAACATGTGAGAAAAACTAAAATGGTGAAGGTCCAGTGCAACCGGTCGTGAAAACGAACTAGTTAAAATTCAGATGAAAACTTATGAAAAGAGCAGGCTTTGTGATACTTCATATCGAACAAACCATTGACTATTATATGTATATCTAGACAATAAAAGAGTTGACTTAATTTTACAGCTGATGCTATTCAATACGAGTTGATATACAGTTCCTAAATTGAACGTACAAACGAAAAGGGGAGATTCCTTAAGTGAGTTTAAGAAAAAAAAGTCCCATAAACATGGGGTTGCAAATGTTTCGTTTTCGATATACAGAGTGTTGAAGTTTGAATTTTTTTCAAGGTTTTTTCTCATAGTATCTACACTTCACAAGATATTCAACTGAAATTAGGCATAGATATTACATTTGAGAGTTCTCACCACGTGACATGGCAATTTCGATAGAAGATCTACAGGGTGTTATTTTTTCTGGAACACTGCCACCTGTTCTTCTGCAGAACTTTTTTTTGGTGAGCAACTGTTAATTTGAAAAAATGTAAAAAGAAGCTTTGTTCTTATACTAAACTTTTCGGTCTCTTGTAGTTTTGTCGTATCTACCAACGATTTCGAGAAAAAAATTTTGAATGATTCTCTCGAAATTCTCGTAACTATGATAGGAAGGCCAGTTTGTAATCTGTGGTGAATGAATTGAGTGCCAGTTTTGACACATCAAATTATTGAACGTTTGTTTTTTTAAAAAGTGAAGGTGGTTGCATTTGTGGCTATTTATTTTTTTGAATGTAGTTAGACTACTCTTTTCATTACGATTTTTATGACTGTCAACAATATTTGATCAGAAATTAGAACCTCTACACATTTCAATATCAAAACATGCCGAATTTCACGAATTCCGAAATGACTGATATGCATTTCATGTATGGTCTTGCAATTGGAAATGCAAGAGAAGCTAGGCGTCTTTACATGGAACGCTATCCCAATAGAGTGATACCAACTCATCGAATGTTCTCTGATATTCATAGGCGTCTCTCAGAAGCTGGATCTTTTTCCACGAAAAGAATTAATGCTGGGAGACCACGCAGTGTGAGAACACCACAACTCGAAGAGGCAGTTATGAACGAAATAGACCAACATCCAAGAACTAGTACAAGAAAAATTTGTGTACTTTTGAATGCAAGTCATCAATTTGTTTGGCGGATCTTGCGGGATTCTCTGCTATATCCTTATCACATTCAGAAGGGATTTCTAAGATCAATATCTTTGAGAACTAGCGGAGGCGATTCTTCTCCAAGAGATCCCATGCGTCAACAGAAGAGTATATTTGTGAGAGGAGACTTTTGAAAGGTTATGTATTATTTTTAGTTTGTTCGTTCTTCTCCTCTTGTCTTTTCATTTTTCAGGTTGATTTTTGGGTACCTTGGAGAAACCTCTCCGTTTTTGGACGAAGGAGTCCATATTGAAGAAATAAATGCCTATCAATATTTCTAAATTGCAGCAAATTTTGTGAACAATAGTTACAAATCACAACACTCACGGGGAGACAGGGTTTTTTGCTGAGGTTTTTCCCTAAGCTCTTGTATCATACGCAGAATTGTATGGTACCCCGTTACACCAACCTCTGCTAACACATAAAACTCTCAGTCAAAAGAATATATATATCACATTCAGAGGGTGCAAGCTCTTCTGCCTCGAGATTTTCATCCGAGGGGTAGTTTTTGTCAGTGGTACCTCAGTAGACTATTGATGAATCCTTATTTTGATTGCCAAATTCTATTCACTGATGAAGCCTGCTTCTCAAGGACTTGGGCTGAGGAGAATCCGCATGGATATGTAGAAACCCATTTTCAAGAGCAATTTTCACTAAATGTGTGGGGTGGTAATATTGATGATGATTTGATTGGTCCTTTCTTCTTGCCAGGTCGACTAACAGGTCAATCATACAGACATTTTTTAGAAAACGATTTGCCCTTGTTATTGGAAGATATACCTCTTATGCTACGACGAGAAATGTGGTTCATGCATGACGGTGCTCCTGCTCATTTTTCAGTTTTGGCAAGGGAGTATTTGGACGAAAATTATGAAAACAGGTGGATTGGACGGAGGGGTCCTCAGTCATGGCTCGCCAGATCCCCAGACTTAAATAGTTCAGATTTCTTTTTATGGGGCCACCTGAAATCTCTAGTATACTCGACACCTGTGAACACCGTAGAAGAACCGAGAAATCGTATAATAGGCGCATTTGATACAGTTAGGAATACTCCGGGAGTGTTCGAAAGAGTTCGATCGTCTATGAGACGAAGAACAGAAGCTTGTATAAGAGTTGGGGGAGGACATTTTCAACATTTGCTGTAGTTCAGTCCTTTGCGGTTACTTAGTTTTTTGTTATGATTTTTTTTTAGTTTTACGTTTCTTGTTGGAATACATTTTTTGTGTTGATTATACGAGTTTATCGAATCTTTATGAATCATCGCTACAGATCAGGAAAATTTCCATAAAAACTACACTGAATTCATTCACCACAGCTTACAAAGTGGCCTTCCCATCATAATTTGGATTTTCACGAGGATTTCGAGAGAATCGTTGGTAGATACGACAAAACTACAAGAGACTGAAAAGTTTAGTATAAGAACAAAGCTTCTTTTTACATTTTTTCAAATTAACAGTTGCTCACCAAAAAAAAGTTCTGCAGAAGAACAGGTGGCAGTGTTCCAGAAAAAATAACACCCTGTAGATCTTCTATCGAAATTGCCATGTCACGTGGTGAGAACTCTCAAATGTAATATCTATGCCAAATTTCAGTTGAATATCTTGTGAAGTGTAGATACTATGAGAAAAAAACTTGAAAAAAATTCAAACTTCAACACTCTGTATCTCGAAAACGAAAAGTTTGCGACCCCAGGTTTATGGGACTTTTTTTTCTTAAACTCACTCAAGGAATCTCCCCTTTTCGTTTGTACGTTCAATTTAGGAACACCCTGTATATTGAGAAGATCAATAATTCCATCGTAATATAGAAAATCATGTTGTATGCATAAAATCCAATTAAGAGTAATCATTATGGAATATTACAATTAATTCATACACATATGGGTGAATGTAAGACCGATTTCAGCCATCAGCATTCAATCGGAACACGTGCACTTCTGATTTACAATCCACGTATTGCGAATTTTGAATCAACATTGGGAGCTGTAAATTACGTGTGTTTTCAGGACACTGATTACACTAGATTAACAAACTTATGAGATGAACTAATGAGCTGTAGAGAAAATCAAATTAAAAATTGTATAAACGCTAGAGAGAAGTCAATGAAGTTATTCGTAAAGAATCAAAATCAGAAGTCAATTTTTCGTAGTTGAACGGGGGTCGAATTAGAATTCACCTCGGCGCAGGTTACTTTAAAATTACATACTTGTTCGAGATTAAACAGTTGAAGGCGCTAAATTCAAAACTACTATAGAGCGGAAAGATAGTGTGCAGACTTGTTTACTTGTAGAAGTACCACTATGTAGGTTGAAATCAGAACAACTATGGAGCTTGAAATTGGGGAGATGCTCAATTTTAAACATTCCGCCCGCCATCACTAACAGCATTGGCGATTATTTGTGGAGTAGATCATCTTTCGTGGGGCTATCTTTATCTGAGGATGGTATAGGTAAAATAGCTAACTTAGTGATGGGTCGATTGAACGTAGATGTGGGGGTCTTGAGAATGACTACTCAAACGAGTCCATCCTTTCCAGGGTGTAGGGTCATCACTCGCCCTAATGGCTACTTACATGGTGGGAGTCGTTAATCGGTGAGGAGCACCAGGGAACCAATTCTGATTTCTTGAGATGGATGGTGCCATTTTGAGTGGAGCATTGAGTGAACAGGTGCTTGAGAGTAGCATCTGTGCCTATGAAGTTGGTTCCACAGTCTGAGTAGAGGGCCTGGGAGATACAAGTCGTACTGAAAATCTACGATAGGCTGCGATAAAGCTAGGAGTAGTCACTTACAACTTCCAGATGGACTGCAGAAGTGGCAAAGCATACAAACACACACACCCAACTTTCGTGTATTCTATTACCTCTCCCCTTCCATGTCTTAATAGTAATCGGTCCAGCATAATCCATGCCAGTATGGAGAAAAGATCTGGATGGTCTGACCCCTGCTTCTGGAAGTTGTCCCATGAGTTGTTGAGCTCGAACACCTCGCTGTTTTGCACATATGACACATTTGAGAATGTAGGATTTCACTGGGGCTCTTCCACCAATTATCCAATACTGTTGACGGATTGTAGACAGGGTGATCTGGGTGCCTCCATGTATGGTACGCTTGTGTGCTGCATCTATTAATCAGAGAAGTGAGTTTGGAGTGTCGTGGCAAGATTGCGGAGTGTTTGCTATCTGGGTCTAGTAGAGAGATGGCTAATCGTCCTCCAACACGAATGACTCCTTCATTATCGTTGAAGGCTGTGAGGCGACTGAAGACATGCGACGTTGGCAGCGATGATTTCGATGATAAGGCCTTCATCCAGAAGATTCTAAATCTTTCCGAGTCAGTTGAGTTGAGTGGAGTGGCAAGAGACGTATTTGGAGTTTTCTTGAGTCGTTCAAGTACTCTAAAATAAATAGAGGTAATTCGTAATAAACGAATCAAAGAGAAATATTGGGATACTAAATCCCATTGACAAGTG
Source organism: Halyzia sedecimguttata (assembly GCA_937662695.2). NCBI lineage: Eukaryota > Metazoa > Arthropoda > Insecta > Coleoptera > Coccinellidae > Halyzia > Halyzia sedecimguttata. The sequence goes on from OW569413.2 coordinate 14,580,966, forward strand.
GAAGTTGTAGCAATGAATAGTGAGACTGTAGGTTTCGCTTCAGATTCATAGGTATTGGTCACTGCGGACTGACGAAGAAGCCAAGAATCCGCTGACTTGGATAACCATGGTGGTCCCGTCCACTGTAGGGAGCTGTTTAGGAGCTGAGCTGAGGTGATGCCTCTTGATGCACAATTTGCTGGGGTTTCTTTGACGGAGATGTATCTCCAATGGGCCCATGGAGAGAGTTCTTAGATATGCGTTACTCGGTTCCGTACAAAGTCCTTCTAGCGAGATGGGAGAGGCTTGATCCACGCTAGTGAAACAGAGGAATCCGTCCACAAAGTTGCTGAAGAGATTTCCATATCTAGAATTGAATAAACATAGTGAGCTAATTTGGCCAGGAGTAGAGCAGCAGACAATTCGAGTCTCGGATTTGTTAATTCCTTCAGAGGCGACACTTTGGTTTTGGAGCAAACTTCGGATCCAGTGTACGGCGCGAGAACGACGAGGTAAATGACAGCAGCCATTGCAAGTTGGGATGAATCAGAGAATCCATGAAGTTCTATTCGGAAGTTCTTCTTGGTACCGATCCATCGTGGAAGTTTAATGCTTGCAAGAAATGTGAGATCTTCTCTGATGATGCACCATCTTCTTGCGAGGTGAAAAGGCAGCGGTTCGTCCCATGTCAAATTGTGGAGCCAGAGTTCCTGCAGTAAGATCTTTGCTCTGATGGTGACAGGGGATACGAAACCTAGTGGATCAAAGATTTTAGCGATTTGAGTAAGAACTAAACGTTTTGTGATTGTAGAGCCAGATTCATCTGTGTGGATTCCGAATGAGAAGTAGTCTTCCTGGGGGTACCAGATAAGACCCAGCTGTTGCTATTTGGAGAAGTTCATTCTTGGTTTCGGCCCCACTATATATGTCATCGACATAACGTCCCTTCGTTAAAGGTGGAATTGTGAGTGGATACTTGTGACCTTCATCTTCGACGAGTTGAAGTAGTACTCTGATTGCCAAGAATGGAGCGGATTTGGTACCAGAAGTAACAGTGGTGAGGTGGTAAGGGAAAATACGGTTGTCATTGTCACACCATAGAATGCTTTGAAGGTCCCAATTGTCAGGATGGACCATAATTTGCCTTTACATCTTAGTGATATCTGTGGAAAGACAAAGTCAGAACGACGCACCCAAAACAATACGTCAACAACATCGGCCTGTAGTTTTGCTCCAGTATGCATAATGTCATTAAGAGAGTGGCTTGTTGAGGTTGGACTGGAACCATTGAAAACAACTCGCAATTTGGTGGAGGTGCTGTCTGGCTTGAGAACTCCATAGTGTGGTAGGAAGTACCTTGATGATGTTCCGTCTTGAAGGGTTTTCTTCATGTGGCTGAGTTGCTCGTATTCAGTCAAGAACTTCGTGTACATCTGGCAATATTCAGGGTTCTTGTCAAACTTTCTGAGTAGACCTTGTAAACATCGGAAGGCTAGAGGTCTTGAAGATTCATACTTGGTTCTATTGTGTCATATTAATAATTAATAATGTATTCCTTAGAGGCTTGGAGGACAGGGAATTAAAAATCCGTTATAAAACGCCACAGTTTCGGCCTTTACTTCTGGTCTTTTTCAAGGCTGGAAAGTAGAACAAACAATTTTTCAACCCTCTACAATGTAAACTCTCATAAAACTCGAATTAAAATATACAGATAACACATTACTTATGTATAATATAAAAGGAATTTACACAACAAAAACAACCACAATATATGCATCCATAACATCACAGAAATCATCAATCACAAGACGACAAACTAAGATCCAAAGCAATATTTCAGCACTCTCTTTTAGGTAAATGAATTTGTGTTCTGACGTACCTATTTATATGAACTATTACCCTATGGAAAATTGGGCATTCTCTAGGTGCTGTTACGTCAATTGATATAAACCTATGTATTATAGGCATTTGTCATATTTTGCGGGTGGTGTTAATATAATTAACATTATAACTCCTTGAAAATAAGAAACGTAAACAAGCGGAGATGCCACCAACACATTTCATTACAAACATCATGTGATTGTTAGCATTCATTTCAACCGAAACGGGGTATGTTCCCGAAATTTCAATCTGGTCGCTTCATCCGTTTGTACCTGTCAATTACATTGCTGTATATTGAACTTAAATTTTGTACGTCATCTCTCATGTCCACTGTGTCATTCAAGGAAATATGCACCATCTCTCCTATGCACCTTTTTTTTATAATGACTTTCTTTCTCTAGAATTCTGACGTTCTCGAAGTCGAATGAGTGATTCTCGTTGAAGTGGTGGAAAGCTAAGGCGTTCTTCTCATTTTTATCTTTATTGATAGGTCTACAATCGTAGCTATGTTGGTAAATCCTATCCTTCAAATATTGCTTCGTCATCACTATATAGCATTTGGTGCAACCATTATAAGGTATTTTATATATGAGATTAGATTGTAAACCATTTGGAGTTATGTCTTTGACCTCACTGAAAAGAGAACTGACGCATTTGAGGGGGTAAAAAGTCAGTCTAACGGAGGGATTTGCCTGTTGTATTGTACTATTGATGTTCTCAGACAATCCTTTGACGTATGAAAATCGGTAATATCTGCTATGTTCATCATTCATCGTATTAGCACTGTTATTCAATTTTTTTTGCTTGTATAGGGTCAAAACACGTGGTCTTGAAGATCCCAACAGGGAGGTGAAGAAACTAAAGGAAGTCTTACGACATATCTCCCAGATTCATGACGGAAATGGGTACACTGAAAATGTTCTTCTCCCTTCCTTTCATCTGGAGTGAGTGAAACGTCAGATGTTGAAACAACTTCTTCTTGTTCCCAGAACTTCGTGAGGAGTCGATGCAGATCATCTTCTTGAATGGAATAGCAATAAGAATTATGAGTTGAATGTTCCTGCTGATCAGAGTTGACAGGAACAAGGACTAACCATTCAAAGATTGAGAGTTGAGCAGTGGGCATTGTGATTTCTGGAATGGTGCTTGCTGTGAGTTCTCTATATGAGGCGAATGCATATCCATGCACAGAAAAGAGGGTAAAACTGTTAATGATGATCTGACTATATGTGCGTCGACGTTGATTTCCGAGTTGTTGTGAAGGTAACAAAGAGTGATGGAAATCATTCCTTTCAAACGACAGGCTAATGATCCATTTATTTCAACAACTGTGATGATCGACCGTTGTCGACGGATGTTCAGCTGACTTGCTGCTTGATCAGAGATGAGGGATAGTTCGGCAACTTTGACTTGAGAGGTTGCAAAGAGGGTGCAGTAAGATGCGGCTTTTTCTTTCTAGTGAGCTGACTGGTTGATGACTGCTCGAACACTTTAGGCTTGGTGGCTTGAGTTGGAGGCACCAGATTTTGGAGTGGTTCGTGATGAGCTGGTCTTAGAGTTAGTACTTCCCTTCTGGATGAGAGCATCGTGCAACATGGAATGATGCTTGCTGGAACACTCTGAACAAGTGATAGTGGTCCGACAAGAGTTCAAATTACGATGGCCCAAGCAGTTGAAATACAACTGTCGTCTTAAAACGAGGCTGCAGCGTTGGTCTTTCCTCTGTGGTGAGGTGGACTGGCGAAGATCTTCCTGAACTGATCTTCCCTGGCTTCAAACTATCAGTTGAGTTGGACGTGGTGAGATCTGTGTTATTATGAGATGATTCAATGATCATGTAAACCCAACTCAATCATCCGGCCCGAAGGACCAAATCTTCCAAATCAGGGTGGTCAGATTTTGTCATAATTTTTAAGCAGTTGACTGTTTCAGAGGATTGAGTTGAAAAAATTGTTAAAACCAATTTATCTACATATAAACATTTTCAATACAAAATGGGTTCAAGCCCTGTGGACAGGAGCTTTCTGGCGCTCTAGTTCAAACATATAAATTATATCTCCGGAAGTATTGTTCATCATTCATCGTATTAGCACTGTTATTCAATTTTTTTTGCTTGTATAGGGTCAAAACACGTGGTCTTGAAGATCCCAACAGGGAGGTGAAGAAACTAAAGGAAGTCTTACGACATATCTCCCAGATTCATGACGGAAATGGGTACACTGAAAATGTTCTTCTCCCTTCCTTTCATCTGGAGTGAGTGAAACGTCAGATGTTGAAACAACTTCTTCTTGTTCCCAGAACTTCGTGAGGAGTCGATGCAGATCATCTTCTTGAATGGAATAGCAATAAGAATTATGAGTTGAATGTTCCTGCTGATCAGAGTTGACAGGAACAAGGACTAACCATTCAAAGATTGAGAGTTGAGCAGTGGGCATTGTGATTTCTGGAATGGTGCTTGCTGTGAGTTCTCTATATGAGGCGAATGCATATCCATGCACAGAAAAGAGGGTAAAACTGTTAATGATGATCTGACTATATGTGCGTCGACGTTGATTTCCGAGTTGTTGTGAAGGTAACAAAGAGTGATGGAAATCATTCCTTTCAAACGACAGGCTAATGATCCATTTATTTCAACAACTGTGATGATCGACCGTTGTCGACGGATGTTCAGCTGACTTGCTGCTTGATCAGAGATGAGGGATAGTTCGGCAACTTTGACTTGAGAGGTTGCAAAGAGGGTGCAGTAAGATGCGGCTTTTTCTTTCTAGTGAGCTGACTGGTTGATGACTGCTCGAACACTTTAGGCATGGTGGCTTGAGTTGGAGGCACCAGATTTTGGAGTGGTTCGTGATGAGCTGGTCTTAGAGTTAGTACTTCCCTTCTGGATGAGAGCATCGTGCAACATGGAATGATGCTTGCTGGAACACTCTGAACAAGTGATAGTGGTCCGACAAGAGTTCAAATTACGATGGCCCAAGCAGTTGAAATACAACTGTCGTCTTAAAACGAGGCTGCAGCGTTGGTCTTTCCTCTGTGGTGAGGTGGACTGGCGAAGATCTTCCTGAACTGATCTTCCCTGGCTTCAAACTATCAGTTGAGTTGGACGTGGTGAGATCTGTGTTATTATGAGATGATTCAATGATCATGTAAACCCAACTCAATCATCCGGCCCGAAGGACCAAATCTTCCAAATCAGGGTGGTCAGATTTTGTCATAATTTTTAAGCAGTTGACTGTTTCAGAGGATTGAGTTGAAAAAATTGTTAAAACCAATTTATCTACATATAAACATTTTCAATACAAAATGGGTTCAAGCCCTGTGGACAGGAGCTTTCTGGCGCTCTAGTTCAAACATATAAATTATATCTCCGGAAGTATTGGTTTCTCAGAGTTGGGAATTATATCAATGTATTCTTGTGATAGAACTGCATCATAAAGGAGATTCAATTCAAATAATAGTTTATTTATCAAGATTAAATGAGCAATCTGAGAATGAGAACTGCACCATGGAAGAAATCGAATTAAAATAGCTGAAATGAATTTGACTCTCTCTTAGAACAGGATGACATGTACGAGTATGAACACAGATCATATAATAAAGCTTAGATAGAATAATTATAACATTCTGTGAAAACATAGAAGTACGATTCATTATTGAAATTTCGAAAAATCATATCTCCGAAAGTATTAGCATGTTGGAGTTGAAAATGATATCAATGGATTTTTATGGTGAAACTGCATCTTAAATAAAAACTGAATTTGAAATTTGTTACTTAAAAAATTTTTTTTTTCGTTACTCCGAAACCATCATATTTTGCCTATTTTGCCCTACGAACTTAACCGAGATATTGATCTCCCTAACCTACTCTGGAAATTCCAACTGCCTAGCTCATTCCGTTCGAGAGTTATTGTAGAAAAAAATTTTGAAAATTAAAAATTTTTTATTTTGACACTTTGCGGTAACTTGGTCAATACAAAACTTCACATGCGTATAGAAGTCATTATTCTACAGTTTGATGCTAAATTTCGGATCGATCGAGTCATCGGTTTCGGAAATGATCATAAAAAATGTTTTTACTAAAATTGACCATAACTCCGAAACCACTTTATGGATTTTGCCCATTAACGAACTTGTCCGAGATATTTGCGCTTCAAACTCACCTTGAAATTTCAATCCTCTAACTCCTTTCGTTCGAGAGTTATCGTGCCCACGGCCGGCCGGACAGAATCGATTTCGACCTCGGATTCTTGATGAGTGAGTCGAACCAAATTGTTTGAGACCATTTCCAGCCAAAAATTGGAAAATTACAAACATTTGGGCAAATTGATAAGCACTCAGTTCCGAGGAACTAGAGCGCCAAAAATGAGAGGCATAAGCATACATATAAGTTCCGATGGAGAGGAGGAAATCACCAAAAAACACAACATTTACAGTGATGGAGAGCAATGAACAATTATTAAAATATGAGATGGGTGATTCCACCAGAAAAACAGGAGTTTTACAATGATAATCTAATTGGAAATTTAATTGCTTGAGAGTACCTACTAAAGAAAAGAAAATATATATGTATGTATGTATGGAGAGTAGACTAGCGCGGTGCACCAACAATCAGCTTTCATGGAACTGAAAATGAGAGTTGAACTTGAAATTAAATTGATGATTTAATTTCAGAAAAAATTGGTTCAAGCACTTTCGAATTTTTGTCTAAAAATGGTCTTAAACGATTTGGTTCGACTCACTGATCAAGAATCCGTGGTCAAAATCGATTCTGTCCGGTCGGCCGTCCGGCCGTTAACACGATAAAACTCTCAAATGAAAGGAGTAAGAGGATTGAAATTTGCAGGCTAGGTTTGGAGCGTAAATATCTCGGACTAGTTCGTTAACGGGGAAAATCCATCAAGCGGTTTCGGAGTTATGGCCATTTTAAAAATTTTTTTTTATGAATATTTCCGAAAACGATCCCTCAATCTATCTGAAATTCAGCATTAAATTGTAGAATAATGATTTTTATATGCATGCGAAGTTTTGTATTGATCAGATTGTCGTAAAGTGTAGAAACAAATTTTGAAAATTTAATTTTTTTTTTTCTACAATAATTCTCGATCAGAATGAGCTAGGCAGTTGAAGTTTTCTGAGTAGGTTTGGGAGATCAATATCTTGGTTGAGTTCGTTAGTAGGCAAAATCAATCAGATGGTTTCTGAGTAACGAAAAAAAAATTTTTTTTTTACATTACAAATTTCAAATAAAATATTTTTAAGATGCACTTTCACCATAAACATCCACTGTTATTATTCCTAACTCTAACAAGCTAATACTTTCGGAGATATGATATTATTTTCCAAATTCTAATAATAAATCGTGTTTCTATGTTTCCACAGAATCCTGCACTTAATTATTACTATTCTGTATTGGACACTCTTAATTCGAATTTACCATAGTAAATTCGAATTAAGTGTCCAATACAGGAGAATGGAAAACATAATTTACCATGGTAAATTCGATGAAGGGTGTCCAATACAGAAGAATGGACAATAGAACATACGCGCAAAAGCTTCTGACTTCACGTCAGTGCTTGAACCAATTTTTTTTTTTCGTGATTTTTTTGCGCGTATGTTCTGGGGAACATCGCGTTTAGTTTTGCCCAAATGTGAAATTTAATTGTGTGGTGCCGTCCGTTGCCACGATAACTTGAGAACGGAAAGAGCTAGCGACTCGAAATTTTCAGGGTAGGTGGCGCATCCCAATACGACGGAGAAGTTCGTTAATGGGTATAATCGGCCCAATGGTTTCCGAGTAATAATTTTGTTTTCGACCAAAATAAACCCGATCGAATTTAAACTTGGTGAATAGTTGTAGAATATAGACCTGAGCACGTTTGTGAAATTTTGTAAGAATCGTATCGCTAGAAAATTATTAAAAAATTATTAAAAAATACTTTTGTTGTCACGATAACCTGAGAACGGAAAGAGATAGCGGCTTGAAAATTTCAGGTTAGGTTGTGCACCTGAATGCGACATTTGAGTTTGTTTATGAGCATAATCGTCCAAACGGTTTTAGAGTTATAGCCATCTGAAATTTTCTGAAATTTGGTTGTTTTTTGTTCCTCATTAACTCGAATAATACAAAACCGAGTGAATTCAAACATGGTTATTAGTTGTAGAATGCCAACGCGAAAATTCTTGCAGAATTTCGTGAGGATGGTATAACTAGAAAATTAAAAAAAAAAAATTAAAAATTATTGAAAAAAAATCTATATATCATAAACTATTCTTCCGGCATGGCTGAAATTTTGGAAGAGCCTTCAGAACCTAAGTCTACTGCAGAATTCCAAGTTTGAACACGAATGGATCTATATTGTTGGAGAACCGCGCAGCCTTTTGTGAGTTCGGTAGCGGATGCGAATCGTCGTATGATATGTTGTCTATGGTCGTATTTTTGCGAGAACCTTCAAAAATAAAAATATGAATGTCATGATGACATATCTTTTACGCGTATGTTATGGGAAAATCGTGTTATTTCATCACAAATCTATGGGAGATGATAGCCCTACATTAGTGGTCAGACCTGGTTTTGAAAGAGATCCTCCTTAGGAGGAGGCAACTAAATATTGAAGGGATTTCTATGAATAAGAGTGAATATCTTTGAAAAATAGAGAAGATGATTCTTCTTCAAGAGATCCATGTGCCTTCAGAGGAGTATATTTGCGAGAGGCGACTTTTGAAAGGTTATGTATTATTATTAATATGATATCGCTGAAATTTTGTTTAAGGCTTCTGATCTTGTAAGGTGAGAGGCTCATTTGTGGATATTAAATCTCGTGATGGGTAGAGAGGAATTTTAGGCCAGTTTTTCTATCAACCACTTGCACGAATGCGGGTTATCTAATTAAATCCGGGTTAACTCTAAACCTAGGGTTGAATTGATAATTTGTCTTGCACCTTCAAGAGTTAGAGCCTAACCCTGGGTTAAAACTATAAAAATTGAACCTGGCAAAATAGCAGGGTTAAATGGCTAAGTCCGGGTTAGTCATGTAAGAATTGACATTTCTAATTTAAATAGTTTCGATTTGTGATGAATTTCTGGTAAATAATAAATATTAGCAGTGATCGGTAACTTGCTTGTGTGGTATTTTTGAGAATGATTCATGATTAATGGATATACTACAAACTACATTCTGATCTACGCATGCGCCTCGTTTTAACCTCAACATCGAATCTGAATCTGATCAAAACACAAATACAAAACGTAAACAAAATATTCTCAATCCACGAAGTACGAACGAGTATTCCTTCTGTTGAAAATAATCGAGATTACCTTGTATTTGAAGATTGGAGGAATCTAGAAATATTGTTTACGTATGTGAAAGAAATTCCAAATTATGGAGAACTGTGGAAAAGTTGTTCAGAAATAAGATATCTGGTATATGTCCTTCAGGATTTCTGGCTAAAAATCAGCAGTAAGTAATAGAAGTGAATTGAATGAATTACTTTACTCAGAGAAATCCAAGTCTTAATATTTCCTTTCAGGTTGACGTAGAGCAAAAAAGTAATGCTTTTCGACAAATAGAATGCATGAGTTACTCTTGGAGTTACTGCAGATAGAATTCTTAAAAATTGGTTCAAGCACTGACGTGAAGTCAGGAGCTTTTGCGCGTATGTTCAATTGTCCATTCTCCTGTATTGAACACTCTTAATCGAATTTACCATGGTGAATTCGATTAAGAGTGTCCAATACAGGAGAATGGACAATAGAACATACGCGCAAAAGCTCCTGACTTCACGTCAGTGCTTGAACCAATTTTTTAAATTTTCTAGGGGTACGGTTCTTAAATTTTTTTTTTTCGTCATTTTTTTCAAATTTTCTAGGGGTACGGTTCTTACAAAAATTTAAACACGTCTTTATGTTGAATTTCTACTACTAGTTACCAAGCTTCAATTCGATCGAATATTTAATTTTTCAGTTATCAAGGTGGGTATAACTCGGAAACCGTTAGACCGATTATGCCCAAAAACGAACTAAACTCTCTCTTTCGGATACGCAACCTACCCTGAAAATTGCAAGTCCCTATCTCCTTTCCTTCGAAAGTTATCGAGGCAACGGTCACCCATCTACTGAACTCACACAAGAATGCTCGAATCTCCAACAATATTTAACCGATCGTATTAAAACTTGAAACTTGGCAGTAGAGTTACGTTATGAAGGCTCTTGCAAAATTTCAGCAATTTCAAACGATTAATTACTGATATATAGAATTTTTTTTTTATTTTCAATGATTTATTAAAAATTTTCTACAAATGCTATCCTCCACAAATTTTGCAAACATTTCCGTGTTGGCATTCTACAACTAATAACCATGTTTGAATTCAATCGGTTGAGTATTTTTCAAGTTAACGAGGAACAAAAAACCACCAAATTTCAGAAAATTTCAGATGGCTATAACTCTAAAACCGTTTGGCAGATTATGCTCATAAAGAAACTGAAATGTCGCGTTCTGGTGCACATCCTAACCTGAAAACTTGAAGCTGCTATATCTTTCCGTTTTCAAGTTACCGTGACAACAAAAATATTTTTCAATAATTTTTTAATAATTTTCTAGCAATACAATTCGCACAAAAATCCACAAACGTACTTAGGTTTATATTCTAAAACTACTCACCAAGTTTCAATTCGATCGGATTCATATTGGTTGAAAACAAAATTATTACTTCGAAACCACTAGGCCGATTATGCCCATTAACGAACTTGTCCGTCGTATTGGGATACGCCACCCACCCTGAAAATTTCATGTCGCTAGCTCTTTTCGTTCTCAAGTTAACGTGGCAACGGCCGGACGGCCGGCCGGACAGAATCAAATTTGACCTCGAATTCTTCATTGGGGAGTCGAACTTAATTGTTTGAGACCATTTTCGTCAAAAAATTCGAAAGTTACAGACATTTGGGCAAAATAATAACGCGATGTTCCCCAGAACATACGCGCAAAAAGATTGCGGTTAAGGGACCCAATGAGGAACTCTGATTCTTCGACAGCAGTGGTTGAAGATATCATCCTGCACCTCAAAACAACAATCTTCTCAGACGAAAACTCCAGCAGTTAAATCACTTCTCGTCTGCTCTTGCTTATAATGAATAATGCCCGACAGGGGTAACATGAATATCAGAAATTGACCCAATGACCATGTTATGGCAACTCCAACTTCGGACGCTACGCTGTTACCTCTAAACCGGCTTGCACACTCACATAATTCACATGAGGTAGTAATATGGCACTCCAATTCCTCCCTAGGCTCTTCTTAACTTTCAGACAAATTTCGAAAAACAATTTAAAATTGTACATATCGTCCACCCATTTATTCAATTGCGACCGTATGCAGGGTGTATATAAATAGTTGGTTAAAAAAAATAGGGGGTGATTCCTTGTCAACAAATAGGGTGGGTCTTTCATATAAACTTCTACTTTTCGAGCCCCTCTGATTAGTTACAGCCCTCTAAAGATGGCGCCCGAAGAGCAGTTTTCAATTTTATTCTCGAAAATATAAAAAACTGACAAGAATGACATCAATTAGATATTTTATGCGAGCCTGAAAGTATTCAAAAAATTTGTTGTTGGTGTTCCTCTATGATTGAAAGGTGTACAAAAAGCCACCCCTTAAACCTTGTTTTGCAAGAACCTTTTTTCCATATTCATATTTTATAATAAAAAAATTAATTTTCGATAGCTTAATCCATTTTCAATGAATAGATACTATATTAATTTTTTGCTAAAATTCACGATTTTTGAGAAAAGTACGCGGATCTCATTTTGATATGATAACTGAAAGTTTCGATTAACTTTGATTCAGTTACAATTATTTTTTGATTGGCTTATCATTTTGAGATTTTTGTCACACACTCATTAAGATGACGGTGTATACAAACGCAGAAATGTCCGATATGCACTTCGTTTACGGTCTTTCTGGTGGTGAATCTCTGAAATCATCCAGAAGATACGCTGAAATGTTTCCTGAACCTGTGGTTCCACATCACACTCTATATACACGAATTCACTGAGGACTACAAGAAAGTGGTACATTTAAAATAAATGAAAATGATTGTGGTCACCATCGCGAGATTAGAATTCCAGCAATCGAAGAAGCAGAACTAAATCTTGTAGACGAGCTACCTGACATTATTACTAGGAAAATTGCGCTGCAAGTTCACCATATGACGGTGTTTGCGATCTTAATATTTTATATCCATATCACATTATTACCACGAGATTTTCCGAATCGTCACCACTTCTCCACTTGGATGTTGGGAATTATCGAACAATATCCTCGATTTCTGAAAAAGGTCCTATTCATAGACGGGGCTAATTTATTTAGAGATCCAATAACTTATTTTCATAATAACCACATGTGAGCCGAAGAGAACATTCACGCTATCAGTGTAGCTCACCACCAAGAACGACATCCACTTAATGGATAAATGTAAGGTCGGAAATTATTCCAGCCTCTACGACTCAGGTGTATTATCTGTTTGATAAAATATTTTTTTTTCCTAAAAAGCTTGAGCTTTAGCAAGAAAAAATGGGTTCAAGCCCTGTGGACAGGAGCTTTCTGGCACTCTAGTTCAAACAGACAAATTATATCTCCGAAAGTATTGGTTTCTCAGAGTTGAGAATTATATCAATGTATTCTTATGATAGAACTGCATCATAAAGGAAATTCAATGCAAATAATAGTTTATTTATCAAGATTAAATGAGCAATCTGAGAATGAGAACTGCATCATGGAAGAAAACAAATTAAAATAGCTGAAATGAGTTTGACTCTCTCTTATAGAACAGGATGAAATGTTCGAGTATGAACACAGATCATATAATGAAGCTTAGATGGAATATTTATAGCATTCTGTGAAAACATAGAAGTACGATTCATTATTGAAATTTAGAACTTCATCTTAGCAGAAATTGAATTCAAACATCATAGAAGAATTTAAATTCAACAAGATTGCACAAAATTATCAATCCAAAACCAATAGACGAATTCTACCCAACAACGAACTCATCCGAGATATTCATTCCTCAATTCTATGATGAACGATAATATATATCTTTCCTCGAATCTACTCCAATACACCAATATTCCAGTTTTGTTTTTAGTGGAGATATTCTGAACTCAATATTATTAACTTACCATTACCATTCCCATCATCATATGGATTGACCATCGGCATGAAAATATCAACCAACAAAAACTTTGATATTATATTATAATTCTCATATTTATAGGATTGCTGGAATGAATGACAATGAGACAACGTCATGTCGCAGGAAAATAAGTTGACATTATAACAATTCATAGAATACCCACAGAATAATTCTATCAATCTGTGAAAACGTAGAAATACGATTTACATTGAAATTTTGAAAAATCATATCTCCGAAAGTATTAGCTTGTTAGAGTTAAAAATAATATGAATGGATTCTTATGGTAAAACTGCTTATTGAAAAAATTTCATTTGAAATTTGTTTTGTAAAAAAAAAAATTTTTTTTGTTTCTCCGAAACCATCTGTCCGATTTTGCCTAATAACGAACTTAGCCAAGATATTTATACCTCAAACCCACTCTGGAAATTTCAACTCTCTAGCTCATTCCGTTCGAGAGTTATCGTGCCTACGGCTGGCCGGCCAGCCGAACAGAATGAATTTCGACCACGGATTCTTGATCAGTGAGTCGAACCAAATCTTTTAAGACCATTTTCAGCGAAAAATTCGAAAATTACAGACATTTGGGCAAATTGATAAGCAACATAATATTTTTTCTCGCCAAATATGAATATGGAATAAAGTTTCTTGCAAAACATGGTTTAGTGATTGTTTTTCTTCCCCTTGAAATCATAGAGAAACATCACCAAAAATTTTTTGAGTGCCTTCTTGCTCGCATAAAATGTCTGCTTTATTTTATTCTTGTCAGCGTTTTGGTTTTTAAGAAATAAATTAAAAACAGCTTTTCGGGTGCCATCTTCAGGGGGTTGTAACTAACCAGGAGGGCTCAAAAAAGAAAAGTTTATATGATCCACCTTTATTTTTGTTATGAAATCGCTCTTCAAATTTCTTTGCAACTATTCATATACCTATACATCTTGTATACACGTCCATTTTTAAAATAGTTGCCCTTGTACATATGCTAGCGATCGCAATAATATGATAAAACACGTGTAGAAACCGAAGTCAGATGTATACCAAATATGCCACGTAAGAAAACAACTTAAATAATTCGGCCAGTTTGGAAGTTCTAAATTCTTAATTTTTTTTGGGCTCCTAGTGGTCTATTCTCAGTGACATTTTGCACAGCTCAAGAGATTATCATTACTGGTCACCCCGGATTATTCATCAGTGAGTCGAACTCAATCGTTTGAGACCATTTTCGGCAAAAAACTAACCCTCAATGAATGTCGAGATTTTCGGTGACTATATCTCACTTCATTCAAATTAAAGCGTAAATGGAGATCTTCTTCATCCAGGATAACAATTAGCAATGACCAGAAGTTATAAAATTGCAAAGAAACTCTGAATAAATTAAGACTTTATATCAGAGTGACGCCTGGAATAATATCCTCGAATATTCCAGCACCAACGGTTATATATACTCATTATAGAAAATTATACACAGCGGCCTAACATTAAGTGAAATGTCGGTGGGTCTATTATTCCCGGAACTTTTTCACATTCTTCCGTGAAATGTTCCAAGTTTCGGTATTTATCTGAGTTAACATTGTTCCTGAACGCGAGCTATCGTGATAAATATCTATTATACTTCCTTTTTGCTGTTCATTCTCATTAAGCAACAATACTTTGACCCGTTTCGTCTGCTTTGGATGCTCTGAAATTGGGTTCCTTGAAGTTTATGAATCGAGTGGAAAATTGTGGGCGAAAGTTATGGCGTCGTTATGTTGATGTCTTTCCATAAATTATGTTAATATTCGTGATATTAATTGTAGAAATTCAGATGTTAACTTTGTCAGTAGAATGAATAGAATAAATGATCATCAGATGAACTGAATGTGAATCGCTTTCGACATTTGAGATTACAGTTTCGTCGTTTAGGCGGGTGGAATCATTCATGTGTCCACTCGATGTAGTATTATTTGGTACATTCGATGGCTTTTAGTGCGTTTTTCACCAGAACAGAGTGCCTATCAATTCGTCCAAATGTCTGTAATTTTCATATTATTGGACGAGATTGTTTTGAAACGATTAGTTTCGACTCACTGATGAAGAATCCGAGGTCAAATTTGATTCTGTCCAGCCATCAACATGATTACGCTCGAACGCAATGAGTTAGAGAGATGAAATTTTCAGAGTAGGTTTGAAGTCCAAATGCGCCAGCATCCAGTGCTTTCAGAATTATAGCCGTCTGAAATTTCGTTTTCCCACTAACCCGAAAAATACTGATTCGAACGCATCACAGTTAGTTGTAAAAATACCAACAAATGAACTTTTTGTGAGGATCGCATGACTACAAAATTGAACAAAAATGTGGGAAAGCCCTGTGGACAGGAGCTTCGGTGCTCGTTTCAAACTATACTACCGTTTGATTATTCAAACTTTGACAAATTATATACTGCACTTAAGGAAATTCGTAGCGGCGCAGTGAGTTTTATGCAGGCGCTAGTATTGCGGCCGTTCTGCTGGAATTTTGAAAAATAATGTCTCCGAAAGTACTCGTTTGTTAGAGTTGAGAATGATACCAATGGATGTTGAAACTGCGTTTTAAAAAAAATTGAGTTTGAAATTTATAGTGTAAAAATATTGTTTTTGTTGCTCCGGAACCACTTTGCCAATTTTGCCCAATAATCCGAGAAATTTATCTCCCAAACCTTCTCTGAAAGTTTCAACTGTCTAGCTCATACCGTTCGAGAGTTATCGTGCTTACGGCCGACCAGACGGACTGCCGGACGAAAACGGATTCTTGATCAGTGAGTCGAACCAAAACGTTTGAGACCATTTTTAGGCAAAAATTCGAATATTCTAGGCATCTGGGCAAATTGATAAGCACTCTGTTCATAGGAACAAGAGCGCCAAAAATCATTCAAAAAATATATTGGAATTTTTTTTTTACCTGGAGCTAAGCAGCCTTGGTTGTGTTCAATATCTAGATGGATCAACGCTCTGGGTATCAATTTGAACAAGCGCGCCGAAGTTCCTGGCCATAGTGCTTTTCCAACTAGTTATGTTCAACATTACAAATTTCAAATTAAATTTTTTGTATGATGCAGCTCCATCATAAGAATTGATTGATGTCATTGAACTCTAACATGGAGATATGATGTTTCAAAATTTCAATAATACATCGTACTTCTATGTTTTCACAGAATGCGAACTCAATATGTCTGTGTTCTATCTGTGTTCACTTTTCACTCATGTCATCTTATCTACCTATGAGTGACATGTCAAATTTATTTCTGTTCTAGTTTGTTAATATAATTTGTACTTAGAAAATATTTTGTGTTAGAAAACAAGATTCCGAATCTTGAATTTGTGAATATATATAAGACTCTTTTGATCCAAAAAGTAATATTGACTTGTAACACATTGAATAATTTATGCATAAATATTGGGGATGATGTTACAGAAGATTTAGAATTGGATTATTTCAAGGATGTAGTTTATGAAGGCAATAGGAAAGAGCAACATAATGGAATCATCAAAAGAAATTACTGTTCGTTGACCACCCAGGTTAATATTACCTTTTACTTCCTTGAGTAGTGAGACATGTTCCTATATGTATACAGTATTAACATAATGCTGAAATATTGATCTACATTTGTGTATCAAATATTTTTTTTTAGTTCGCAATACAGAATGAATATGTTAGTGGTATGAACTATTGAATTATGAAGAGAGGACTGTATTTTATTAATATATTTTGAACTATTAAAATAATTTTCGTCAGCCTATACCTATTCAAATATCACAAATAAATGCACAATCTGCTATGATTGTCTCCAGCTTTGCTATAAACATTTCGATGATACTTCCCTTAGGTTTTTCGAGTTGTGAAAACTATGCATCGAGTGTAAGTTTCAACAAACCATTCCACGAGGTTAAATCATTGCAGATTGCTCATTTAATCTTGATAAATAAAATATGATTCGAATTTAACTCATTTTATGATGCAGTTCTATTATAATAATCCATTGATATCATTCCCATCTCTGAGAAACCAATACTTTCGGAGATATGATTTGTTGAAGTTTGAACAAGAGCGCCAAAGCTCCTGTCCACAGGGCTATCCCACTTTTTGATTTTTGTATGTATCTATTCCTTAAGTTGGTCTTATGTTCTTTTTTACCTCTGGTAGTTTCTATGTTTCTCCTGTATTCTATTTGCCACACATACAAGGAATATTGTATACGCAGTATTTGGATTTTTCCTTTCCATTAATCGGTTTTGTCTTAGTTTGGATCATTTTGAGACTTGAAAACGGTTCTAATATGTAGCTTGGAACAGATACTGAGGATATTAGGGATATTATCGATATGTTAAATTAACATGTGCTAATAAGAGATGATTTTTATCGACAAAATATTTGAATGGCAATGGGTTCTCCTGTATCTCCTGTCATGAGTAATATATTCATGGAGCAAATTCAAGGATATTAAATTTGTGGATACATATTCGATGAAACCAAAAGCTTGGCGGTGATATGTTGATGATGTATTTATAATTCGGCAACATGGTAGAGAAGACTTAGAGAAATTTTTCGATTTCTTGACGAACAAACGATAAAATTCATTTTGGCAATAGAAAAGAATAATCAGCTTTCTTTTTGCGCGTATGTTCTGGGGAACATCGCGTTATAGTTTTGCCCAAATGTCTGTAACTTTCGAATTTTTTGACGAAAATGGTCTCAAACGATTTAGTTCGACTCCCCAATGAAGAATTCGAGGTCAAATTTGATTCTGTCCGGCCGGCCGTCCGGCCGTCCGGCCGTACGGCCGTCCGGCCGTTGCCACGATAACTTGAGAACGAGAAGAGCTAGCAACTTGAAATTTTCAGGGTAGGTGGCGCATCTCAATACTACGGACAAGTTCGTTAATGGGCCTAATCGGCCCAGTGGTTTCCGAGTAATAATTTTGTTTTCAACCAATATAAATCCGATCGAATTGAAACTTGGTGAGTAGTTGTAGAATATGATCTTAAGCACGTTTGTGGAATTTTGTAAGAATCGTATGGCTAGAAAATTTTTAAAAAATTATTAAAAAATATTTTTGTTGTCACGATAACTTGAGAACGGAATGAGATAGCGGCTTGAAATTTTCAGGTTAGGATGAACACCAGAACGCAACATTTCAGTTTATTTATGAGCATAATCGGCCAAACGGTTTCAGAGTTATAGCCATCTGAAATTTTCTGAAATTTCGTGGTTTTTGTTCCTCATTAACTCAAAAAGTACTGAACCGATTGAATTCAAACATGGTTGTTAGTTGTAGAATGCCAACGCGGAAATGTTTGCAAAATTTGGTGAGGATAGCATTTGTAGAAAATTTTTAATAAATCATTGAAAATAAAATAAAAAAATTCTATATATCAGTAACTATTCGTTTGAAATTGCTGAAATTTTGCAAGAGCCTTCATAACCTAACTCTACTGCCAAGTTCCAAGTTTTAATACGATCGGTTAAATATTGTTGGAGATTCGAGCATTCTTGTGCGAGTTCAGTAGATGGGTGACCGTTGCCTCGATAACTTTCGAACGAAAGGAGATAGGGACTTGCAATTTTCAGGATAGGTTGCGTATCCGAAAGAGAGTGTTGAGTTCGTTTTTGGGCATAATCGGTCTAACGGTTTCCGAGTTATACCCACCTGGAATATTATTTCCTTGATAACGCAAAAAATAAATATTCGATCGAATTGGTGCTTGGTAACTAGTAGTAGAAAATCAACATAAAGACGTGTTTAAAATTTTGTAAGAATCGTATCCAAGGAAAATTTGAAAAAAATGACGAAAAAAAAAATTTCAAGAACCGTACCCCTAGAAAATTTTTAAAAAGTCACGAAAAAAAAATTGGTTCAAGCACTGACGTGAAGTCAGAAGCTTTTGCGCGTATGTTCTATTGTCCATACTTCTGTATTGGACACCCTTAATCGAATTTACCATGGTAAATTATGTTGTCCATTCTCCTGTATTGGACACTTAATTCGAATTTACCATGGTAAATTCGAATTGAGAGGGTCCAATACAGGAGAATGGACAACATAATTTACCATGGTAAATTCGATTAAGGGTGTCCAATACAGAAGTATGGACAATAGAACATACGCGCAAAAGCTTCTGACTTCACGTCAGTGCTTGTTTAGTTATTGTGATTACTAAGTATCAGAATAATTTTTGGAAAAAGTCTTCAGAAAATAGACACATAAAAATAGATATACATATTCAAATTTCTCTTCACATCATCATTTTAGTATGAGGAAAGATGTTATTAAAACACTTTACCATATAATTAATCTCATTTGTTTTACTCCTGAAATGTTAAATAATGTAACTGATTTCATTAAAAAGTTGATTCATAAATACATGTATTATGAATTTATGCAGAAATGTTTCAAGTACAACAATGAAATAACTACTAAGTACAACAATCCAATATATTGAATGTGATCTCTTATGTTAGCAGCCTCTCAGAAAAAATCATGTGAATCGGTTCTGTGTTCAATATTGGTTTTTCAGACTCAAAATGATCTAAGGTCTTCATTAACCAAGATAAAACCGATTAATAAAACAAAAAGAATAAAAACTTTGTATACAATATTTGTATATTTCCTAGTATTTGTGGTAAATCGAGTAGGTACAGATATGAACATATATAATTTCGTTTTTGAGCAATTCAACGACTTTAAAAATCAATTTGTTTAATCGAAGTGACTGGTATGAAGTCTCATACAGAACTAACTCTCTAGTGCTATCAGAAAATATTACATTATTGCTTTTTGATGGCGCAGCATCATCTCATGAAAAATACTAGTACATGTTTCTCCGAAAAATGTGTAAGAAAATCAAAAGAAACGGTACTTGGTACTCTAGCACATCCTGTGTAGTTTCAAATTATATTATTCAGTTAACTTCAGTAACTTGATGACAAGACAACAAACGATACATCGTAAGTTACAAAGGCTGTTGCTCTCGCCTAAGTTCAAGGTTCGCGAGATCAGCGATTTCACGTAATTATATACAACTAGTGGCCCGGTGCGTGTTTCGCTATACGTATAAAGTGAAACAATAAAGAAATTTAATTGGAACATCGAATTCATTTATTCAAACAAAAAAATATGTTATTAATTGCTTAGCTCTTTCAAAACTCAATCCAAAAAATTTGGATAAACAATATTCTTTTTTTCTCCATTTTGAGCATGAATAAACGAACGGCTGGGCCTTTTTCATTTTCGACCGTTAATTTTCTGCTTAATGTTTGAATATTTTGAGTAATTTTAATGCAAAAATCCGTCTGATCGAACGGATATTCATTATAGAATTCTTAGCGTAACGAAAAGATACAAATCCCAAGATACGTTTACTGGAGTAACGATCCTTTAACCCGGCGTTACACAGGTGAAATTTTTTTGCACCAGAACCCAGGTGGGGTCCCATTGACCCCAACTTCGAAATGATAAAAAATAGGTTTCAAATCTGGTTTTTCAATGTATTCGTACAGAAATGTTATTATCATATTCAAACCTTGGAAGAAAAACAAAGAAACTTTCATAAAATCATAAATTTATCATTATATTAAAAAAAATCCAAACATATCAAAAATTAGCTCCAAAAATACACACATGTTTTTAAAATTGAGCAACTGAACAATTTTTCCTTAAAAATAAAAATAAACTGGAAGAATACAAAGAGGAAGGTTCGCTCTACAACATATGAATTGGTGTGGTAAAAAGAATGATAGAAAAAACAACTAGCTGTCACCCAATTCCATACAATTTTTACACAGAAAATGCATGTGAACCAAACATAAAAATGTCCCGCAGCGTTCACAGGAGTTTTTTGATTTCCTATCTAGATTTCTGGGGCACTCCTGACATCTACCGCGTCCTATTTTTTGTCTTTTGGATGGAGCAGATTCTGTTTCACCTGCTTTCACATGCTTACTATTTTTGTTCGGAATTCTCTAGTCAGTCGGGGATTATTTTTTCTGAGGTGCATAGTTGGTTCTACCAAAGCCAGACCTAGATCCTCTAGAAAAAGTCGACGTTTTCTTGAAATGTCGTCAGTATTGGCCCTGTAAATAACTTGACTATTAATTCCTGCTGTATCCATCAGAGAGAAGAAAATTCTCAACGGCCATCTTCTGCATTTTGTAATACCGTCTTTACCCAAATAATAATTACCTTTTTGGTCAGGTACTTATTCCTCTGATACTTCGTCGTTTTGGGATTCATTTTCTATAATTTCATTATCAGAATAATAACTCTTGATACTTATGTGATCTACTTCATCAACATCTTGAGGGTCCCTCAATTCCTCGTCATGCTCGCATTCCTCCTCATCCTCGATTTCCTTCCAAAGCGCCAAAAGTCTTGCTTGCTCTTTCTCGTAATAGGACATGCTGTAAATTGAATGGCATTGTTTTGAATAGTATACTCTTATCATATGAACATAACCACTCACCTTCTTGCGGTTTTTCAAAGTTTTATTTGAAAACAGTAAAATTGTTACGTTAGTACACAGGTGGGGTCTAGCAGGCCTCGACACGAATCATCACGCTGGTTCTCATTCAATGTGAAGCTCACTACTCAAAACGGCTATCCGTTGACTTCATATTCATATTTCAAGAAGCTATAGGTAACCAGAATGGCATACCAGATAGGAAGCAAAAGTTACGATAGACGTTAGTTTACTGGGGGCGCGGTAGACCCCACCTGTGTAATGCCGGGTTAAGTTTTTCATTGGGTAAAAATGAAAATAATTTTAGAGAAAGCTATACTAAATTCACTTTTATAAAGTCTCCCGGTTGGCCATGATTTAGGTATATCACGTTTTTGTAAATAAAACAAAGGCAGGTTGGCACTTCTGAAATATCGTCAATGTCAAAACAATTCTCTGAGACGTTGCTAATTTCTACTCTAAACAATCAACATAATAATCCTTCTTAGACAAGATATTATCACAGATCATTATCTTCGAATAATCTGCAATAAGAAAACTCCATTCTGTCTTAGGACATGTTGAACTCTCCAATGAAATTACTTAGTTTCCTATCCTATCACTATATTTTATTAAGGTTTAACAGTGACTTGGGTTTCATAGTACTACACATTTTGAAACTGGTGTATTTCAAGCTAGTGCAACAAGGTATTTAAATGTCTTCTGTAGGCTTATATCTTGACAATTTCGAAAAGTGGGGGAATTCCATAGGTACGTCCGTTCGTTTAGAAGTTTTCCTGTTGGGTTATTCAGGTACTTTAATTCTTTTTACAAATGAACTATCACGAAGTAACGGACTACTGTCTCCATTATTTTTCATTAAAATTTCAACACTTTATTCTTGATTTCCGTACAAGAAAATACCATAACTGAGTCTTTCAATCAGTTTATATACGTGAAATATTTCCATAGTAACAACAGATGAAAAATTTTCTTCAACAGTCGCCAGGTCTTTGGAATTGTGGAATTCACTAATATCTTCTTAATTTAATTATTTCTTCCATGAACATTCACATTGTGTAAAATACGTAATTACTACGACTTCTATGTACAGAGGACAACGTTGCGTAGTGATCTGACAGGAAAATGAGCATAACCTAACATTTTCAAAATATACACTGTGAAATGTGTAAAAATTTCATGGCAAACCGGGATACTTTATAAATGCGAATGGGGTATATTTCGGACGCTCCGAGATTCGATCCCGGCGTGCCGCGAGGCTCGGGAGCTATAAATTCCCAATCCAATGCCTCAGCTCACTCGGCCACATTGTCTGCGTGAATCAACTCCGATTATGTACCAAATAAAGATTTTTAGAACTCCGATGAATTCCGTCTTTCGATTTTCAGAATATCGTCAATCCTGTCAAGCGATCGATCGAAATCGGTTACGCGTTCATATTTCTCTCAGCTTTTCTAGACGAATCCAAGATATTCGAGTAATTCCGTTCGAAATTCAAATTCGATTTGACCTTTCTCGTCGCTTGTTCAGACCGAAAACGTCGACCTTGAAGGAGCCGCGTTAAAATTCGTCACAGAAATACGTGAAACGTCAGAATTTTGTCGATTTTCGCGAAAAGTCACATTTTTCTATCGCTCTTCCAGGAAAACGAAAGAGAGGATCGAAGAAAGGGCTCCGTTACGGACTAATTTCGAATCTCGTCTTCGCGTTCCCGCAAATACTGTCGTTCCGAACGCCACCGTTCCCTTCGAATTCCTTTCAATAATTTTGCTGCTTTTGTCAAAGTCGGCGTTTTTTCGCCTTTTCGCGAATGTTTTTTTAAATACACCCCCATCTTTTCGCTCCAAAAACGCAAAACTCTACGAATCTTCCATATTTTTCTTCGATAAACTCCTAGGAAAATGTCTATGTAAACTGTCAGTACAACAACTAATTCTGAAGGTTTTCGTTGTGTATGTTGATAAAATCGCATGCAGCTATGAAACAGCACTGTCGGCAATGTCGGCAATGCCGCCATTGTTGCCATAGTTGCATCGGTAAATCCGATCTCTGCCGATACAGTGGACGCATTGTGCAAAATTAATCCGTTTGATGCGATGCGTCCGATACGAACGATGCGGATATGGGGATCTTTACCTTTAAGGTAAGCGTCCACATATCCGCATCGTACGTATCGGACGCATCGCATCAAACGGATTAATTACCCACACTGCGTCCACTGTATGTATATGAATGAATAGCGCAGTTGCTTTGATTTTATAAGAAGATGCGGATATTTTGGAGATATTGTCCCTCACACGAGAGAAACTCACGAATTATACAAATCTAGGATACAAGAAGGATATCAAGATTATAGTGAACTCATTGAAACCCATCTTAATGCCGACGGCGAAAAGTTTCGTGGTTTCTTTAGACTTGATAGAGGCCAATCTGATTTTGATTTTAATCTTATTCATGGATATTTGAAGAAGCAATCCACAAATAGTGTGAAAATCCCAATATATCTGAAAGAGAAGTAATTAATATATTTATGCGCTTAACTATAAATTTCAAGCATCTCATAGGTGAAGCGTTTGAAGTGATGATAAGAAGAGAAACCGGTTAATTTCATTCTCCGTTTAAATTTTGTTAGGCATAGTTGCGAATTTGCTGATTGGGTTGTATAAATCAATTTGGATAATTCCAATATTTGAGGGAAATTTATTTTCTGTATGACTGCATACCTTTGAATTACGGGATATAATTGAGATATCAAGTATCGCTCAGGATTGGATTGAGCATTCCTGAACAGGGATTTTAATATTCACGTAATACATCAACTTCCTTTAAAGCCGCATGACATCTCAGGTAACTGAAGCATATAAAATTAAACAATTGGATAATCCAATCTCATCCTCATTTACTCACTGCGTTTGATATTATTTTAGCTCGCTAATCCAGAGAATATTTTTTATGGACAACATACATACATATATATTTCCATTTGTACCTGCTACATGTGAAGGATAGGATTCAGGCGATTTGGTGAGCTGTATATTACCTATACTAGTATCTTTTACGAACATTTAGTGTTTAAGTAGTAGAGTTTAATTTGGGCTTTTTTGATTGCAAGCAGTGAAATATCATTTCACCAATTTATTTGTAATAAGGAAACAATTGTCATATGAACTTAAATCGAGCGGTCGACTCATATTCCCTCATTGTAATTATAGATAATTATTCATTCATTGTTCAACTGTGATCTTCTTATTGATGTAATTGTAATAATAATGATGAAAAATGGCGATACCGTTGTTAATAAATCAACAAGTCCAGTGCGTTCCTGCCAATCGGGTCCTTCATAAATGGCATCGTATAATAAATATACTTATGCATATATTTCACAAGTCAAATAGACCCCAGGGATCAATGAACCCCCTGGGGACTATTTGACTTGTGAAATATATGCATAAGTATATTTATTATACGAAGCCATTTATGAAGGACCCGATTGGCAGGAACGCTCTGGACTTGTTGATTTATTAACAACGGTATCGCCATTTTTCATTATTATTTTTGAAAACGCTAAGCAGCGTTCATGGCCATTGGGAAGATATTGTCTGAGCTCTGCGGGACTCGTTCTCGATTAATATCGAGTGAATGGTGGCATATGATTTCACGCTTCAAATATTCACTGGTGGGGAAAGGCTGATTTCCGTGTTTTGTCTCATAGGTGGCGTGGGCGATTAGGTACGATCGACCAAGCCGGCTCTGAGAGGCTTAACCCGGGTCAGTTTAGTTGAATTTGTTGAGAAGCTACAAAGTACTGATGAAGGCCAAGAAGCCAGAAACGCGTCTGCTCTTGCTTTCTCGGCAGATCAATGAACCCCCTGGGGTCTATTTGACTTGTGAAATATATGCATAAGTATATTTATTATACGAAGCCATTTATGAAGGACCCGATTGGCAGGAACGCTCTGGACTTGTTGTAATTGTAATAGTTCCTATTCAGTGGATACAACTCATATTTCTCAATTTACGTTTAGAAAACCGAACCTCCACTTCAGCGGTTTAGTCAACTGTGAGCTACAGGCTGATTTTCCAGCTAACCAGAAATTAAACAGGTTACAATATGTTCTGCTATTTGATTAGTTATATGATCGTTAGTATAGTTTCGATACTGTTTATTAGGAAGCATTGTTATGTTGCCTAGTTTTCATAGATGTTTTTCAGAGGTTGGAAGAGAAACCCTTGATGGCGGATATTATAATTCCGCGCAAAAACATTTTTTGAAATTTTCTATCTCCTTCAACATTTGTAATGAAGTGTCATCATCTATATGCCAATTGAATATCCCGTATGATACTTCAACCTTGTAGGTAGGTGTGTTCTGCTTGTTATTTGCTCCTACTTGAATGCATTAGAATACGTTCAATAATGAACTGAAACAAATTAAGAGCACTGTTGTTTGCTAATTATTAATATTTTATTTTTGTCGCGCTCACTTTAAATCCACTTTCAGGATGAACCTGTCAACATTTTCCATAAAGAGCACATCTCTCCTTATACAACCCCTTTTAGTCTCTTTAGTCACTCGGTTGAACATTAATAATTCACGTCATCTCCTCCTGAATATTTCATTATAAACGACTTTTCGAATCTTGCATCACCCACCAAACGTTCAGATCGTCTTCATAAAGATGTCGACCTTAATTTGGGACGTAGAATGGAAAAGATAAATTACCTGCCACGACCTTGTTAAGAACATCCTAGAGAAATCTTTTTTCACCTGACGTCTTTCTCTTCAGGGATTCCGAGGGCCTTGCGACTTAATTGCTTATTTTCCTGGTTTATACGCAATAACGAAAGGAATTCATCATGTTTCCTTAATTCATACACAAATTTAATAGGGTTACATTACTTGAAGCATTCTGACATCGGAAAGATTACACAGAGCTAGAATAATATTCTCTATGTTCAGATATTTTGGAGTTTCTTATTCCAAACTCGATTCTGGAAATATGCGCTATAGATCTCTGGCACATGGAATGCGTAATTTTCGACTAATCCCAATATTGTTCAATACTTGAAACGCAATATGATCAAAGCAGCCAAAATATGGATCGCCCTTGCGAGTGCACGATGGGGATAAATCATTTATGTTTGAATATAACGGATGAATCTAGAATGCTAACATATAATTAGTGTGGAAAAAAATTTAAATAACATTTGAATACACGTTCTACGTTAAAATTGGTTCTTTTGTTTAGTTTGATTGAATATTTTGTTGGACGCTTCTGCAGAATCTTAAAGTATACATTGAGCCCAACAAAAACTCCGATTTTCCGCCTTTGAAAAAATGAAAATCTGAAAAAAAGCTCATAACCGTCGATTTCTGAGGGAACAACTCGTCTGCTCTTTTTATTCCTGTTACTTAAGCCCCCTGCCGACGGGAAGCACAAACCGTTCTTTGAATAGGGCTGAGGAGTGTTTGCGATACCCTATTTTGAAGATCTCATCGAGTATTATCTGACCCTAAAAAACGCGTCCAAAATTTTAACGATAACGAAAGGATTGCTGAAATAGTGACATTGGCTATGTGAAATTTACCTAGAGACTAATAATTCTTTTCAGACTGGTATTTGAGAAGAATTGGTTAATTTGTTATTTGTTTGTCAAAAAAAAGTTTTTGGTTTGTGTTCGATGTAATTTACTTTATTGAGAATCTTTAAACCGTGTCAAATCGATTGTTAATTTTTATTATTAAATGTATGATTCATATTGTTAATTATATACGATTAAAATGGTGTGTTCTGGGGTGGAAATTATAAAATTAACAACTGTGCATGAGTAACAGCAGCATTATTCAAAGAACATCATCCTGAAAAAAAAAATGTGTCCACTGTTTACGTTTTGCAACTGATTGCCAAATTTGACGCAAACTGGTTCAGTCGGAAATAAAAATAAGTTGCATGAAAGAGACGAAGCGAGGGAAGTGGCTGTTTCAGCTCATGCAGCATTGGATATGATCCTTAGTAGATACTAGGAAATTGTCCAACTTATCAGGTGAATCACGTAAAACAAGCAGGAGAATTCTTAAATAATATAAGTTTCATCCTTTTCCGACTCTAGTGAATAATCAAATCAAATTTCCGATGATGATCTCTTTTTCAGATGAATGTTAATTTAACCTTAACGGCATTGTGAATAGACATACCTGTGGGTATTGTTCATATAAAAATACAACAGTATTTGGAGTTCTTTCTCAGCATCCCCAAAAATTAAATTATTCGGCGGGTATATTTTCCGAAATCACATAATCGGCCCCATTTTTATAGCCGGTAATCTTAATGCAAAAATTCATCTGGAATTACTAGAGCGTGCTATTTATTCAACCCTTGTACGTGTTGAAGTTACGGGAATGACAAAAGCAGACAAGTGTTTTCCGGATTTTCATTTCAAAGCTGGAAAATCGAGGTGTATAATTCTCCTTGGCCAACACTGTATAATATGAAAATCTAGTGTGCGTGTGCTGGCCACTGAACCACTCCTAAATGACGATTTTGCAGTTATTTTATATGTGTGTTTGAATGTTTCCCTGGACGTTTGAGATTGACAATCAGAAGCGGTAGGTGGCGCTGCTATCGGGTTATAGAAATAGAATCCCTGAATAATTTTCACAATGAAAACAATCATTAGTTACATATTTCCATAATCCATAATATACTAATTGTATTTATTTCATGACAATTAATTTTGAAATTTTTAGACAAAATCGGTGGAATTCTCTCCTACTAGGGACAGGAATTTAGACAGTCAGGATTCGAGTAGGAGCGTAGAAGAAGGTTGATACTAAGGAGGTACTTAAATTTCGTTTCCCTCTTCGGAACGTGAGTATTTAAAAAAAAAATAAAGTAAAACGTTAATTTTTCCGAAGATTTCTCGTTATTTTCGACCAATCAAAAAATTTGACTACTGTCAGATAGGAAAGGAATGGACCAGTTCCAAACTTTATTACGCGAAATATGTCGATTCGGACCGTTTTCGAACAGGAAACGTGGCAAAAGTGAGGATGAGAGATAAAAACTGTCGAATAATATGCTCTATGTCGATATTCTTCAGAAAAGTGAAAATTACCAGAATATTTCCTAGGTTAATACTATTATCCGTCAAGTCCGACGTTCCCTCTTCTGCCCCGCTAGCGCAGTGATTGTGAGTCTGCCCTTCAGAATCATAAGCCCGGGGTCGAATCTCGGATCGGATTAACTTATTTTTCAATTTTATTCCATTTATCTCTTATCAAAATATGTTCTATGGCTAGGTAGATCTGCTCGTTTTTTTTTTTCAATACTAAAGTGGAGACTTCGTGTCATCGAAGGGGATCAAGGGAAACTTTTTGAGAATGACCTTATAGACGTTATTAAACGTTTTTGTATGTAAGGAGGGGGATTTGGCAGGAATCTTGAAGCGTGTCTTCAGAAAACTGTCAATAACAAACTGCTTGAACGATGTTGATGGAACTTAGTGTGTGTGTTTTGGGGTATCTCAAAGAGTCTAAGATTCATGGTAGGTTGCACTAAAACCGATTCACAAAAACTCAGAAACGGCAAAACTGATTTTGATGAAGTGTTTGTGTGTGTGTGTCTGCTTCGGTAGGTCTCTGATTCAAAATAGCATCAGGAACGGCGCCCAATCGATTTATAGGAACCCAAAAACGGCTCAACTGATTTAGATGAAACTTGGCGCTGCAATCGGTCTACAGGATGTGAGAAATGGCTCGACCGATTTTGATGAAACAATGTGTGCGGGTTTGAAGAGGTCTCGGAGCCTCAATAGGAACCCAGTAGGTGGCGATGTATTCTGTAAACAGCTCGACATATTTCGATGGGACTTTCATGAATGGGTCTCAGAATCACAACAGAACCCGTTAGGCTTGTTTCACATGCATACGGTTCCATTCGGTTCGGTTCGTTTTCGGTTTCAACCGAAAACGAATGAAGGCCTTTCACACATATACGGTTCATATTAGGTTTTATGTTATCTTCCGACACGGGCTCACAATTCCAATTTTTCCGCGACGACAGATTCATCAAAGCCATTCAAAATTGAACACATACATCTTTGAATGCATCCTACGTCTTTAATTGATCTTTATATTTTTCGGAAGTTTTGTCCCGCAGCACTGGTTTAGATTTACTGCTGAAATCAGTCGATCCACATTTGGTAAACCATAATTTTCTCATGAATACTGAGATAGCAACAATATCCCGAAAATATGTATGTTTATATCTCTATATTTGAACAATTCGGGGGGAAATATTGAAAGATATCTGCTCGATTTGAGGTTAAAACCACAGAACGAGACAGAAAACATATGTAAATATTTATTACCTTATGGTTAAAACCGAAACTAAACCGTATTTGTGTGAACGCCCCGGTTGATCTGTATTCCCTACACACGAATCCAAACCTGATAGAAACCTATTCGTGTCGAGGGAGTATTCGGTGCTGTACGGTTTCTATTCGGTACCGAATCTAAACCGGAGCACCGTTTCACACTTGTCGCCAGCGAACGAATTGAAACCGAAAACGAAACGAACCGAATGGAACCGTATGCATGTGAAACAAGCCTTAGGCGGCGTTGAAGTACCAGTTCAATTGATCTAACGATTATATTCATCTACTAACAAAAATGTAGATCTATTGGAAAATATAGACCTACTGGAAAAATGTAGATCAACGGAAAAATGTAGATCAACTGGAAAAATGTAGATCTACTGCAAAAACCACAGCGTCTGTGGTTGCGTAAGGTCCCTCTTCAAATATATACATTCACAGTTGGATCGAAGATAATCGATGCTGTATCTGTGGATCGATGCTGTATTTGTGGCCACGTAACGTTACTATTCAAATACATTATGAGAATCTATACAAGGTACCTACTTAGGTAATGCTTTGTTTGTTGCACAAATCACTTCATATTAGTACTACCTAGCCATAGATCTAAATTTGAATAGGGACCATACGCAACCTCAGACACGGAATTGACTATTTTTGATTCAACTGTGAATGTAGATATTTGAAAAGGGACCTTACGCAACCACAGATACAGCATTGATTCTTTTTTTGTGTATGCATTTGATTTCGTGTACCACAACAATATGCAGTTACACTTCAATTGGTGCATCGGTTCATCATAACTACAGTTTTAACTCATCTACCAGTTCGATTAATCTACCGATTAATCATGGACTGCTGACCACTAGTATAATATACTAATTGAATTTTCGAATTAGAAGTTTTTAGAGGAAATTGATAAAAGGATCAGGTATTTAGACGGTCGGGATTCGCTTAGGAGCGTAGAAGAAGGTTGTTATTGTCAAATTACATACATTTCGTTCTCCACTTCAGAACGTGAATATTTTTGAAAAATTAAAGAAAAACATTTTTCCGGTGATTTCTCGATATTTTTGACCAATCAGAAATTCGACAACTGTCATATAGGAATGAAATGGACGAGGTCCAAATTCTTTTACGCGAAATATGCCGATTCGAACGGAAACTTGGTAAAACGTGAAGATGAGAGATGAAAACCGTCGAATAATATATACCTAACACGATATTTTCCTGAAATTAGGAAGTTGAAAGAGAAAAATCGAAGGAGAGCATTAAAAGTGGTAACCACCTTTCATAATTTATCAGAATAGACCGTTTGTAGCTTATAGAATGACGCATCTGGCTCATGGACCGTAGGTACCAGGATCGGGGGATGGGTTTGCTGGTTTCAGTTTTTTTTTTCATTTCTATATATTCCATATTGATAATTCTGAGAAAAGAGTGATCGATTGAATTAATTTCATGAAATGACTTGAAACGGGAGAATTTTCGTACATTATTAGATATTAAAATTAATGCTATATTAAATGTCAACTCATAGTTCCTCATCGCACAACTTTACGATTGGACTGATTTGTGTCATATGAATAATTCTAAGAATAAACTATTGGAAATAAACCACTGCTTTACAGGGTTCCATTGAACTGA
Source organism: Halyzia sedecimguttata (assembly GCA_937662695.2). Classification (NCBI taxonomy): domain Eukaryota; kingdom Metazoa; phylum Arthropoda; class Insecta; order Coleoptera; family Coccinellidae; genus Halyzia; species Halyzia sedecimguttata. The sequence continues at coordinate 14,612,506 of OW569413.2, forward strand.
GTTGTGTTCTTACGACGTCACAACCAAAGTTCTACCCATATTATTTTGACCCAACAGGAAATGTATGTATTCGAATGGGTTCTCAATCACCCACATTCACAATATTGTTTATTTTCGACAGTGAATCCTTGTATTTGAACAGTAACCTTGAGCCACCGCAAACACAGCACTGTTTATTTCCATCTAATATGTATGTATTCGAATTGGTTCTTACGCACCCACTTTCACAACATTGCTCAGCAACCTTGAGCCACCAAAAATACAGTGCTGTTTATTTTCCATCCAACAGTGGATGGTATTTGAATAGATTTCTACGTCACCACGTCCACAGGATTGTTTATTTTTGAGCAACTGTGAATTTAAGTATTTGAATGGGTCTTACACCACCACAGACATAGCACTCTTTATTTTTGACACAACAATGAATGTGTGCATTTGATTTAGTCTACTATGTTGACATACCGATTCGTTTCATGTAACGGTTGAATTGAACTACCGATTTATCTGAACTACCAGTTCAATTGATAAGCCAATTCATCTGAACTACCGGTTCAATTGACCAACCGATTCTCCTGAACTACTGGTTATATTGATCTACTGCAAAGAGGTAGATTAATGGCTAGGTGTATTAATGGCAAGGCGTTTAAAACTTCTGAGAAATTCATGCAAAATTGACATTCTGGGAAAAATTCATAACCGTGATAATGGTAAATGACGTAAGCCCCAATACTTGGCGTTGTTTTGACATTTCAGTTACCGACCGCTATACAGTTAGTACAGTGAATTCATAATGGAGTAGTGGAAGTGAACCAATGTAAAACAAAAAATCAGCATTCTGCGGAAAGGAACTCGGGGGAAATTGGGTTGCTTAAATCATAAAAAATTGGTTCAAACCCAGTGGACAGGAGCTTTCTGGCGCTCTTGTTCAAACAGACAAATTATATCTCTGAAAGTATTGGTTTCTCAAAGTTGAGAATTATATCAATGTATTCTTATGATAGAACTGCATCATAAAGGAAATTCAATTCAAATAATAGTTCATTAATCCAGATTGAATGAGCAATCTGAGATTGAGAATTGCCCATGGAAGAAATCAAATTAAAATAGCTGAAATGAATTTGACTCTCTCTTATAGAACAGGATGACATGTACGAGTATAAACACAGATCATATAATAAATCATAGATAGAATAATTATAGCATTCTGTGGAAACATAGAAGTACGATTCATTATTGAAATTTCGAAAAATCATATCTCCGAAAGTATTACCTTGTTGGAGTTGAAACTGATATCAATGGATTTTCATGGTGAAACTGCATCTTAAGAAAAATTGAATTTGAAATTTGTTAGTTAAAAAAAATTTTCTTTTCGTTACTCCAAAACCATCTGGCCTATTTTGACGAATAACGAACTAAACCGAGATATTCATCTTCCTACCGTACTCTGAAAATTTCAACTGACTAGCTCATTCCACTCGAGAGTAATTGTAAAATTTGAAAATTTTCAAAATTTTTTTTTACACTTTACGGTGACCTCATCAATACAAAACTTCACATGCGTATAGAGCTCATTACTCTTCAATTCGGTGCTAAATTTCAGATAGATCGAGTGATCGATTTCGGAAATATTCATCAAAAATGTTTTTACTTTAAACGGGCATAACTCCGAAACCGCTCGATGGATTTTGCCCATTAACGAACTCGTTCGAGATATTAACGCTCCAAACCTACTTGGCAAATTTTAATCCTCTAACTCCTTTCGTTCGAGAGTTATCGTGTTAACGGCCGGTCGGACAGCATCGATTTCGAACTCGGATTCTTGATCAGTGAGACCAAATCGTTGTGGACCATTTTCAGCAAAAAATTCGAAAATTACAGTCATTTGGGCATATTGACAAGCACTCTGTTCCGATGCCAAAAAACAAGATATGATTTAACATTGGGGAATATGATTTCTTTTCTTGAATTTCAGCGGCAGCTGAAGGTTGAATTTCCTATCTTTCCGCATATGTGGAGTTTTTATAACTCCGGCTCTGCCCATTGCATCTGCAATGATGCCTTCTGTATGTTAATTAGAGTTATGAACTCTATGCATGATCGAAGATTACTAACCCAACCCACTTTATTATGCTTTATTAAGATCATTTATTGATTCCTTATACAATTATGTATTTACACACATCTATATGAAAAAATTGGTTCAAGCCCTGTGGACAGGAGCTTTCTGGCGCTCTAGTTCAAACAGACAAATTATATCTCCGAAAGTATTGGTTTCTCAGAGTTGAGAATTACATCAATTTATTCTTATGATAGAACTGCATCAAAAAGGAAATTCAATTCAAATAATAGTTCATTTATCTAGATGAAATGAGCAATCTGAGAATTTGAACTGCACTATGGTAGAAACCAAATTAAAATAGCTGAAATGAATTTGACTCTCTCATATAAAACAGGATGAAATGTACGAGTACGCAGATCATATAATAAAGCTTAGATAGAATAATTATAGCATTCAGTGAACATAGAAGTACGATTCATTATTGAAATTTAGAACTTCATCTTAGCAGAAATTGAATTCAAACATCATAGAAGAATTTAAATTCAACAAGAGTGCCAAAAATTATCAATCCAAAACCAATAGACGGATTCTACCCAACAACGAACTCATCCGAGATATTCATTCCTCAATTATATGATGAACGATAATATATATCTTTCCTCAAATATACAATATTCCAGTTTTGTTTTTAGTGGAGATATTCTGAACTCAATATTACCATTACCATTCCCATCATCATATGAATTGACCATCGGCATGAAAATATCAACCAACAAAAAGTATGATATTATATTATCATTCTCATATTTATTCGATTGCTCGAATGAAACAACGTCATGTCTCAAGAGAATAAGTTGACATTATAACAATTCATAGAATACCCACATAATAATTCTATCATTCTGTGAAAACGTAGAAATACGATTTACATTGAAATTTTGAAAAATCATATCTCCGAAAGTATTAGCTTGCTAGAGTTAAAAATGATATGAATGGATTCTTATGATAAAACTGCTTATTAAAAAAAAATTAATTTGGAATTTGTTTTGTAAAAAAAAAAATTTTTTTTTGTTACTCCGACAAAATTTGTCCGATTTTGCCCAATAACGAACTTAGCCGAGATATTTATCCCCCAACCTCACTTTGAAAATTTCAACTCTCTAGCTCATTCCGTTCGAGAGTTATCGTGCCTACGGCCGGCCGACCGGCCGGACGGTCCGGCCGGCCGGATGGCTGGACAGAATGAAATTCGACCACGGATTCTTGATCAGTGAGTCGAACCAAATCGTTTAAGACCATTTTCATCGAAATATTCGAAAATTACACACATTTGGGCAAATTGATAAGCACTCAGTTCCGAGGAACTAGAGCGCCAAAAAATATACCTCAAAAGTACTGTGCAGGGATCCATAGTTTCGAGTTACCCCAGTCAAGGAGATTAGTTGGTTGAACGCCAGGTTCACTTCTGTTCACTCAGTACTCAGCAGTGGTTGCTGGATTCTCATAAATACCCTCGTCCTCATCATGTTGTTCATCATCGTTGAGTTATGCGTAGCACTGATGAATCGAAACAAGGATGAAACCAGTCTGCTGCTACACAACTGTTATGATGGCACCCTCTGTGATTTGCTCTTAAAATCGATCTCTGCTAGTTCAAAGGTAATGCTATTTTTAATCGTTGGTAGATAACTATTAATTAAGGCTTGAATTGGAAGTTATAACATACGAGGAAATTAATAATATAATATTACATATCCCTCGAAATCAACAACAATAAGATGAAACCACCTCCTTCTTTCAAATATTATTCAGGAAGGAATACGAAATTCCGATCAAATTAGGCCCTCCATTATCGCTAAACCGCGCAGATATGGCTATGAACCGGAAGGAAATATAACTTTGTCAATCAATAGGACCTGTTCATCAATATTCAGATTTGTTTACCTGCAGGTTAAGTCGGTTAGAAGTGCTCATGAAATTTACATTTCGTAAATATTAGATTACTTGGTAAACAGGTCCTTCAACAAACATGGCATGAGAGCCCATATCGACCGTCTGGTCTCTACCGAAAGTCCGGAGAAAGTCAAGAGACCGGCGTCGAACCCATAGGGGGATATGGTTGATTTTTGTAGTAGATTGAGGCACAGATTGATACTTTGGGGGATTGCTTTTATTTTGTGTTCTTCCCAGGGAAAGATAAATGGAAAATGAAAGAAACCGGTTGTTGTTTATTTAAAATTTTAGGAATCATCTGAATTGTGAGATATCGGTGAAAAATTTATTTCTTTTGGAAAGGTCTATATAGCATCAAGTATTCGATTTCTTGAACTTTGTTCCTTGATAGTGGCATTCCTTTTGATATGAAAATGCTCCTAAATAATGGAAGATAATGGGAATTGTATAGTAACATATAACTCATTCAGCACTTTGATACTGCAACTTCTACCGACTACACTCTAAGAAATTTTACAACACCGGCCAACACCCGCTAACACCGGCCTGATTTCCTTAGAGCTCCTGATCTTTTCAGTGTAATTTCGCACCATCCGAAATAACACCGACTTTCAGGTGTATTTTCTGCCATAATAAGTAATCAGCTTTCACACCAGACCGATTGAGATTTATCATTCGGATGAGTGTGAGGTAGCACTAGATCAATGTGGTTTAACACTAGTTCGGTGTGAATTTGCACAAGTGCCGTAGTGCATTCAGCACTGGTTTAGTGTGATATAACTTTAGTTCAGAGTGAATTTGCACAGACCTAGTGCGAGTGCAATATCTTGTTCAGTGTTATTCAACACCGAATCAGATGCGTTTTAAACCCTCGGGGTGTAGGTATTATTTAGTTGAAATTTACACCATTTTCGGTGTTTTATATGATATTGTTCGTTTTATAATTTGAAACTCAATATCATATAAATCACCGAAAGGCTATAAAAAGGGTATAGGTATTGAAAAAAAAAATTTTAGTACATATAAATTTATTCCTTCAAAGATTAGCTAATAGATAGTTTAATTTTTTATACATATATTATATAATTTGTGAAAATACAATAAATAAATTTTTTTTATAGAAATATTTAGTGATTACTGAAGCTTAAAGAGATAATCGCAACTGTCGACAAACCAATCGAATTTTTGAGGCAGCACTTTCTGGTCCAACACGACACAAAATTCTTCCAGATCAGGTGTCAATGATGTAGCGCTGGCAGTTTTTTTAAATTTTGCCAATTGTTTCTTTTGATGGAGAGGGTTACTGAAATAAAGACATTTATATATTAATCATATATAATCATACAATTTGAATTGGTGTCTATAAAATATTGCGAGGCTGCCAGATCTTTATATAATTGAAAGTTGTAACTTTTCAACGTGCTAAGGACCGATAATTGACTATCAACGCTGGTTTTATTCGATATAGATATCAAGAATTCACTCTTATCTGAAATAAAATAACCTGGAGAATAGGTTTTTGCGACAGTGTGATATACAATTAAGATACGCAATATTCTGAAAAAAATATGTTCCCTTAGGTTACCTACTACAAAAAACACTCACCTGCAAGTTCTTCTTAATAAATCCTATTAATAGTTCACAAAAGGTTAGATGAATAAGCCCCATTTGTTTGAAGAACATTTCGAAAATAAATTTCAATAAAGAAACTCCCAACTAACAACTTTATATTTTATAATAGTTGTGGAAACGTTTTCAACCAAAATCTTATAAAACATTCTTAGTCGCTGAATTGTTTTCAATACGTTTATACAACAGATTTAAACCCAAAATTGGCACATTTTATATAATAATTTTGTCATTCGAAACATTTTATAAAGCTCTTCATAAACATTACAAGACTATTTCATAAACATTCTGGCGCCATCTAAAAAACTGTTTTGTAATAGCTTTATAAGGTTTTTCAAATGAGCGTTCTGAAATAAAAATGTTACATAGAAGGATATCTATAAAATTAATTGATTTTAAGTTGGCCAATGACAATCCTGAATTATAACAACATAGCGAAAATATAGATGTCATGTGTCATTATTGTTTACACGAAGCCATTTTATTTACATATACTTCTACTCTTACAGACACATGTTTGGATGCACACAACGAAATTCTCAATGCAAATGAAATTTCTTCGTGAAATGTAGCACTAAAATGACATATTTCAAACGCGCACCCTTGTTTCGAAAGTTTCACATAAAAAAATTGATCAAAACAAAATGTGGTTTGACAGTCTAATGATCCTTTGTACGAAAATGTATTCCAATTTGTTCTACAGATTATTTTTGAGTCATTTCATGCTCTGGATGGATGGAATATCTACACATTGGTGATTTTTAGTGTGTTTAAAACACTCCGCACTCTGAGTCATCACAAATGCCGCCATGTTTAATGGCGTTCTCTTATAAAATGATTTTGCATCAGTATCAAGCATTTCGTTGTAATTTAGCTACTTAACAACTAATATAAAACTTGTTATTATGTTCTACCACGTGAAAGTCAACATAACCTGCAAAATCAGTGAAACAGTTAACGTTTTCCTGTGGAATATCTGATAAATACATATTTTTGCAAGGATATTCAAAAGGAGAAATAACAGTTAATCTGATGGAGGTATCTTATTAATAAGTCGATATCTTGAACACAAATATGATTTTGGTGATAATTTTGCACCTACAGAAAATTGTCTTCAGCAGTAGCATAATGCTTCCTGAACCTCATGCATAGGTAAGACATTTGTGCTTTTAGCTAGAAAACTAATATGGATTTACTTCATGGTAATCATAACTTTTTTAGAAACGTTCAAGATTGTGTAGACAGTTGAGAATGGAATTAAACACTTTCAGTGTGGGAACATAATGATCAGCTGCTTCTGGATGATATTGTCATGGAAATTGAATACTATAAAATAGTTATGAAGTGGTTACCGAAACGACAATTTACTTCTGGAAGCAAAATTGTAACTAGAAGCACTTCTATATAACTGTTTCATGAGGTTATACAGAACATCTTTGAATTGGTTTTTTAATATATTTGAAATAAAATTATAAATATCCCCAGAATTAATAAAGAAACCATTAAAAAGCAATTCAGTTTTATAAGCAGAATTGTTTTATAAGTTAGTTATAAACCTCTTAACAAATGGTTAAGTAACAGTTTTATAACATATTTCATAATTCTGCTGTACAGACGTTTTCACGATAAATTTATAAAGTATTTCGATTGTCCACAACAGAATGAAGTTTATGTAGCTTTAATATAATGAGTTGATATTTTGGAAGCACTAATATGATACTTATGAAATATATTAGTCGCGAATCATTGGAGTTATAAGACAACTTTGCTGGTTGGGCTGCAATAACATGAAATATGATATGAAAACTGTAATAAATATGAAATTTCATCTAATTCAGATAATTGATAAAAACCTTTTCAAATAAAGAAAATTGAATGAAATATTTTTCACTGACAAATGTAAAATATCAAAGTCGGCGATGGAAGAATTTTTAAATCCAATCGACCAACCAACACAAATATCTCATCAAAATTTTCGGGAAAAATTGATGAAATGAGGATACCCAAATACGTAGGCACCCTTAAAAATTAAATTGAACATTCATATGTACTCACTTGCAAACAGTATTATTTCCAAACTTCCTTCGACGGCCAAAACAATTTTCTCATTATTCTCATAAGTCATAACGAATCTTCTTGATGCACTTCGTTTTTACAGATTCTCACTTCATAATGCATCATGAACCAACTTATCGTCCCCAAGGCACAAAATAATGAAATCAAACCCGATACAACACACAACCTTGTAGTCTCCCATGAAATGTATGTGTTGTGTTAGAACTAGTGAGAAGCATTGCGACATAACCAATCCCTACACATTGTTGCAGGATATAATTATATTCTGAAATTTTAAAAACAAAACCTTTGGTTTCGCAAATATCCATGTATATCAATGTACTTGAGACGATTTTTTTATGGAATGGTGCAATGAGTAGCGATTTGTTCAAACCTGCAATGTAAAATTATATCATACTCACTTTGAAGTCATTTTCTATCAGACTATTCATGATATACTTACCATACAACAATCCATATGTTTATTTTTTCGTGACTAAATATATCTCTTGATTGATAGGTAACTACAAATATTCAAATTGTTGTACTACGAAATTATTAAATAGCAGAAAATAAATTTGTGAATCATTGAGAGCGTGGAGGAATTGATTTTCATAGTCAAGAAAGGGATACATTGATATTTCCAATATTGATTCGAGTGTTTCGAAATAACATCAATTTTGTTTGTGAGAATTCCCATGGAAGGGCCCGATTCTTCCTGTCATTTTATAATTAATAATTCTTCACAACTATCGGCGATTTCTTTAAATTTAAAAGACTCAGCAGTGATATCTGTCTTTCGAGAAAGAATACTTGGCAACTATGTAACAATGAATAAGTTGACGAAATAAAGTATAATGTTCTTTTGATATTCCTGGTGCGAATTTGGATAGTTTGTTGGTCGAAAAGCACTTGTAGGTACTTTCGATGATTTCACATGTTTCAAAAGTTATATTTGGATATACATAAAGTTGATAACTGATTGTAAAGTTTGGTAATCGTATGAGTGTAAAGTTTGGTAATCTCTGAAATCGTTCTTTCACATGTCACCATGCAGTGCTCATTTTCACCCAAGATATCACCTTTCTGACTTATCGAACGTTTTGTATGAAGAATTGGCATTAAAACTTGATGGAAACTGTGAAATTTCAAACAAATTTTATTAATTGTTGATACTGGATCTGTTTGTAATATTTTCTGTCATAAATTACACTACCAAACACAATATGATCATAATAACGAAAATATTGATAGGAATGTGACATTCTAGTGGTAAATTGCATCGACAATATTCTTGATTATTATTTATTATTATTGATAAGGGGTTACGTTGCACCGCGACCTTGAGATCTATTGTGCCCCCCATCAGAGCTGTTCTCACCATTACGCCATCTACAGCTCGCCCTCCAGTTCCAGAGTATAAATGAACCTCAATATCTGGGAAGGCTTCAAGGATATTCTTGATAGTATGCAATCAACATTCACACCGAGATTTTTTTTTTTTTAGAGTGTACAATGGTGACCCATGATGTAACCTGGTTATTGCTCAGATTCTCATATCAATAAGTAAACAATTAAATGAAGTTCACTTAAAGATCTGAAGTCAGATCTCATTCACAGTACCTATTTATTACGAGATATCCCAGTTGCTCTAGCTTTTCGAAGTAATTATTTCAGTCTTGAGTAAAACTTCTTTTTTTATATACATTCCGATACCTTCAAGAGTTTCTTTAACGGAATTTTTCAACAATTTAACATAATTTCCGGAAATTTAGTGGCTGGTTGTTAAAACATGATTTGCAATAGGAGCAATAGGAGAAAACAACTGACAGCCATAACGACTTGGGAGTGAGAGTGGCAGAGGATCTATCGTGGTTCAAGCAGGTCGAATACTTAGTTTCTAAAGCGAGACGAACCACTTACCTCATGAGCAAAGCTTTCTAGGGTTGTCACCCCGAGGTTTGTGCCAATATTTACACTACGTATATTCGACCAATTCTAAAGTTTTCCGGTCCAGTATGGAACCCCCACCTTGTACGAGATATCGAAGCACTTGAGAAAGTGCAAGGATACCATATGGTCGGTCTAGACCCACCTATGAAGAGCGTCTGAAACTACTTCATCTACCAACATTTGCAGAGCGGCGCTTGAGAGGAGATCTAATAATTACATATAGAGCCACACACCAAGTGCTCTACGGACTGGATCATATTAACACCTTTTTGAGCGCGTGTTCCGCAAGGAACAGCGTGCTATCATTTCGTCAAATGTCTGTATTTTTCGAATTTTTTTTCGAAAATGGTCTCAAACGATTGGGTTCGACTCCCTGATGAAGAATTCGAGGTCAAATTCAATTCTGTCCGTCCGGTCCGGCCGGCCGGCCAGCCGTTAGCACGATAAATCTCGAACGGAACGACTTAGAGCGTTGAAATTTGCAGGGTAGTTTTGTAGCGCAAATGTCTCGGACAAGTTCGTTAACGGGCGAAATCCACCGAGCGGTTTCAGAGTTAAGGCCGTTTTTAGTCAAAACGTTAAATATGAATATTTCCGGAAACGATCACTCGATCTTTCTGAAATTTGGCATCAATTTGTAGAATCGTGACCTTTATATGCCTGGGAAGTTTTGTCATGACCGGACGGCCCTAAAGTGGCAAAAAAAAATTTGAAAAATTTCAAAATTTTGTTTTCACGATAACTCGAAAAATACTGATCTGATTAAATTGAAACTCAGTAGTTAGATGCAAAAGACCAATGCAAACACTTTTGCAAAATTTCGTGTAGATCACGTGACATGAAAAAAATCAAAAAATTACTACTATTTTGCGGAATACTTTGCTTAAAATGCCGAAACCTTTTTTTTGAGGTTCATGCTGCCTTTTCCGGGCATTTTCGTTGTGCGCATGCGCAGATGAGAAGTCATTTAACTGCTGTAGTTTTCGTCAGATAGGATTGGGGTTTTGGGATGCTATTCCTCCATAGAATCCAGATCCCTGATGAGGGTCTGCGCATGCGTAGATTAAAGATGCGATATCTCACGAACCACTAGTATTGGAGAATCGGAGTTTTTTGTAAGGTGTGTTATTTTGAGAGGACTTTTAGCCGCGAGTAGATTGTGCATGCGCAGAAGAGAAGTGACTGTTTGTTAATTGGATGGGTTGTGTTGGGATTGCTGAGTCGATATTGTGAGGTTTTAAAAGAATATTCAAAGCAATTCAGTTCAAGGACAAGTCAGTTTGGGGGATGTAGCGTTGTTTCCGAGTAGTGTTCGTACCGTGGCCCTGGGGCTAATTTTGAAATTGATGTTAACCCTTACAGGCATTTTTCGTTATGCGCATGAGCAGACCATCAGTGATTTAACTGGTGGTGTTTTCGTCAGAGAGGATTGGGGTTTTGGGGTGGCGGATGCTATTCCTCCATAGAATCCCCTGTTGAGGGTCAGCGCATGCGTGGATTAAAGATGTGATATCTCCTGAACCACTAGTGTTGGCAATTCAGTGCAAGGACAAGTCAGTTTGGGGGATGTAGCGTTGTTTTCGACTTAAAGTTTTCGTACCGTGACCCTGGGGCTAATTTCGAAATTGATTTTACCCCTTACGGGCATTTTTGCGCGTATGTTCTGGGGAACATCGCGTTATAGTTTTGCCCAAATGTCTGTAACTTTCGAATTTTTTGAAAAAAATGGTCTCAAACGATTAAGTTCGACTCCCCAATGAAGAATTCGAGGTCAAATTTGATTCTGTCCGGCCGGCAGTCCGGCCGGCCGTTGCCACGATAACTTGAGAACGAAAAGAGCTAGCGACTTGAAATTTTCAGGGTAGGTGGCGCATCCCAATACGACGGACAAGTTCGTTAATGGGCATAATCGGCCCAGTGGTTTCCGAGTAATAATTTTGTTTTCAACCAATATGAATCCGATCAAATTGAAACTTGGTGGGTAGTTGTAGAATATGACCCTAAGCACGTTTGTGAAATTTTGTGCGAATCGTATGGCTAGAAAATTTTAAAAAAATTATTAAAAAATATTTTTGTTGTCACGATAACTTGCGAACGGAATGAGATAGTGGCTTGAAATTTTCAGGTTAGGATGTGCACCAGAACGCGACATTTCAGTTTGTTTATGAGCATAATCGACCAAACGGTTATAGAGTTATAGCAATCTGAAATTTTCTGAAATTTGGTGGTTTTTTGTTCCTCATTAACTCGAAAAATACTGAACCGATGGAATTCAAACATTGTTATTAGTTGTAGAATGGCAACGCGAAAATTTTTGCAAAATTTGGTGAGGATAGCATTTGTAGAAAATTTTTAATAAATCATTAAAAATAAAAAAAAAAAAATTCTATATATCAGTAACTATTCGTTTGAAATTCATGAAATTTTGCAAGAGCCTTCATAACCTAACTCTACTGCCAAGTTTCAAGTTTTAATATGATCGGTTAAATATTGTTGGAGATTCGAGCATTCTTGTGCGAGTTCAGTAGTACCGATTTGGTGTAGCGTAAGGCTCCGAAGAAACGATCGCTCGACCCGGACTTTTGCCGTCGAGTCGAAGAAGACGAATCGATTTGTGTTTTTCCCTAATTTCGTTCTTCTTGGTTGAGCCTAAATATACTAATTCGATACAAGTTTCGGAGGTTTTGAGTCCGACGATTTTCCATTCAAAAAGTCAATCCGAGAAACGTCAGAATTAATTCGAGAGACGGGGTCGGAAATTTTCGAAAGCGAAACTGACGATTTAGGCCTTTTTGGGGCGTGAAACTTGAAGAAAATGATAGATAGCTTTTGCGCGTATGTTCTATTTTCCATTCTTCTGTATTGGACACCCTTAATCGAATTTACCATGGTAAATTATGTTGTCCATTCTCCTGTATTGGACACTTATTTTATATTTAAAACTGTAATTAGATCTTTGAAATACCATTGAATGAAGAAATTCTTGTAAGTTAACAAAATATCTTTATTTGAACAATAAAAATGCATCATTTTATTAAAATGATAGTTAGACTATCCAATTGCTTCTTTTCTTTATAATATTTTAGCTGTAAGTCAGTATAGCTTAGAAATTTTAAAGTAACGTCCTACAATATTAATTTAAATGATATTATAAATAAAAAAAAAAATTGGTTCAAGCACTGACGTGAAGTCAGAAGCTTTTGCGCGTATGTTCTATTGTCCATTCTTCTGTATTGGACACCCTTAATCGAATTTACCATGGTTAATTAAGTTGTCCATTCTCCTGTATTGGACACTACAGACACAATACAGAAGAATGGACAATAGAACATACGCGCAAAAGCTTCTGACTTCACGTCAGTGCTTGAACCAATTTTTCGTTATGCGCATGAGCAGACCATCAGTGATTTAACTGCTGGTGCTTTCGTCAGAGAGGTGAGGGTCTGCGCATGCATGGATTCAAGAAGCGATATCTCCTGAGCCACTGGTGTTGGAGAATCGGAGTTTTTTGTGAGGTGTGTAATTTTGGGAGGACTTGCAGCCACGAGTATATTGCGCATGCGCAGACGAGAATTGAATGGTTTTGGGTTGTTCGGGTTATGTTGGGAGTAAAGAGCCGATATTGTGAGGTTTTAAAAGAATATTCATGTCAATTCAGTGCACGGACACAAGTCAGTTTGGGGCAAATAGCGTCGTTTCCGAGTTGAAATGTCTGTATGGTGACCCTGAGGCGAATTTATAAATAACTATATTCGGTAGATCTATATTAAAATACATTCGGATTTGGAGAAGAGGCAATTGCTTTCCTAACGGAGGTCCCGCAACCGCAATTTTTTTCGATTTACGATATAGCTAACAGCCAAACTGTATTGATAGCTATATTTGTTGAAGGGACTCGAAAAAAAAAGCACTGACGTAAAGTCAGTACTCTTTGGCGCGCGTGTTCACGGTGGCTAATTTGAATTGAATTATGAGTACTTCAAGCTCAGTGGATAGAGCTAGCCGAAGATCTACCCAAAGGATAGTGGACACCATTCACTGTCGGTTCAAAAATTAACAGTGCTGTATCTAAGCTGCCATCAGGATAGACTAACAAAGTTGGAAAAGAATACAACTGACTCTCCTTAGTCGCACAAGCTCCTAGAAGATTTGGGAGGATCAGTATAATCCTAATCATGTTTATAGCACGCTCGCAAAAGCAGATTGACCTAACAATTAAAGAAAAAGTGTAAAAAGTCAATCTGCTTTGGCGCGCGTGCTATAAACATGATTAGGATTATACTGATCCTCCCAAATCTTCTAGGAGCTTGTGCGACTAAGGAGAGTCAGTTGTGTTCTTTTCCAACTTTGTTACTCTATCCTGATGGCAGCTTAGATACAGCACTGTTTATTTTTGAACCGACAGTGAATGGTGTCCACTATCCTTTGGGTAGATCTTCGGCTTGCTCTATCCACTGAGCTTGAAGTACTCATCATTCAATTCAAATTAGCCACCGTGAACACGCGCGCCAAAGAGTACTGTCTTCACGTCAGTGTTTTTTTTTTCTCTCAATACAAGTCATCTATGTGGTCATGATTTCAAGCTTCTGAAGCAAAACTTCAGATCAACTACAAGACAACAGTTTTTGCCAAACCGGGTGTTCAACGTCTGGAACAATCTGCCAGCGGATGTTGTTGGGTCCCCTTCAGTGAACGCGTTCAAGTCGAGATACGGACACATGGTGTACGCGGCGGCGGTGACTGTGTTGTTTTGTGCGATTTACATTTATGTTTTCTAATGTATTATGCTTAATTTTCTCGTTTTAGTGTAATTCTTTTGAAATTATTTTTTTTTAAATTTCATTTCTGGGCTTTTATAGGTTTCAAACCTCAGCTCTTATCACATGTAATAATAATAATAATAATAATAATAATAATAATAATTTACTGATGTTGTGTCGAATGTGTCCTATATTTCTTTTTACCTTGTGGAAATATTTTTGGATGTTTGTCCGACGTATAAGACAATCTAAACAATTCATTTTATGTAGGTATACCGATTTTAACATGTCCGGAGTTTCTGCGTGGATGTTCTGGGGAACAACGTGCTATCATTTTCCCAAATGTCTGTAATTTTTGAATTTTTTGCCGAAAATGTTCTTAACAGATTAGGTTCGACTCACTGATGAAGAATTCGAGGTTAAATTTGATTCTGTCCGGCCAGCCGTTGACACGATAACTTTAGAACGGAAAGAGATAGCAACTTGTGGTCGGTGGTTCGACCAAATGCTACCGACAAGTTCATTAATGGGCATAATCCGTTCAACGGTTTCCGAGTATTAATTTTGTTTTAAACCAATCTAGATTGACACTTGGTGAAGAGTTGTAGAATAGCGACATAAAGACGTACATATATGAAATTTTGTGAGGATCGTATCAGTATAATATCAGAAAAATATTCTATATATCAGAAACTATTCATGGGACATCGATGAAATTTTGCGAGAGCCTTGAAAGCTTAACTTTACACCGAAGTTCCAAATTTGAACATGATCGGGTATATATTGTTGGCGATCCAAGCAGCCTTGGGTGAGTTCAGTAGCTGGATTCGTGACCATTGTCACAATAACTTTCGAACGAAAAAAATATATCGAAATACAAATCCGATGGAATAAAAATTTGGGAAATAGTTGTAGATAATCACGTGATGATGTATGTTAAATTTTGTGAGAATCGTATTACCGGAAAATTTGAAAACCTTATTAAAAAATTGGTTAAAGCCCTCTGGATAGGAGCTTTGCGCTCTTGTTCAAACTTTGACCAATCATATCTCGCAAGTATTGCTTTCTCAGAGTTGGGAATGATATGAATGGATTCTTATGATCGAACTGCATCATAAAGGAAATTCGATTCAAATAATAGTTCATTTATCAAGATTAAATGGGCAATCTTCATGCTTTAATACTTAAAGAATTATCATTTAAAATAATGAGGAAAGTATAATCGAAATGTTATTCCTGATATTTGAGTAGGCAGAGGCTGACGAACAAATTATTATCTTTTCATAATTTAATAGTTAATACCACTAACACATTCATTCTGTATTATGAACCTCAACTCAAGAGAAAATATTTGATACACAAATGTAGATCCATATTTCAGCATATTTTTGCTAGCAACATTATGAATATACTGTATATAGGAACATTTCTCACTACTTAAGGAAGTGAAAGATAATTTTTACCTCAGTGGTCAACGAACAGTAATTTGTTTTGATGATTCCATTATGTTCTTCTTTCCTATTGCCTTCATAAACTACATCATTAAAATGATCCAATTCCAAATCTCCTGAAACATCATCCCGAATTTATACATAAATTTTTCAATATGCAACCACTCAATATTTTTTTCGGTTTCAAAACAGTCTTGTATATATTCACAAATTCAAGAATCGGATAATTGTTTTCCAGCACAAATAATTTTCAAACTACGAATTGACATGTCTCTAATAGCTAGATGACATTTATGAACAGTGAACACAGACAGTTAGAATTTGCATTCTATGAATACATAGAACTACGATGTATTATTGAAATTTTGAAAAATCATATTTCCGAAAGTATTCGCTTGTTACAGTTGAAAATAATTTCAATGGATTTATGATGAAACTGCACCTTTAAAAAAATGTAATTAAAAAGTAATGTAAAAAAAAAATTTTTTCGTTACTCCGAAACGATCAGGCCGATTTGGCCAATAATGAACTCAACCGAGATATTTATGTCCCAAACCTTTCTGAAAATTTCAATTGTCTAGCTCATTCCGTTCGAGAGTTATCATGCTAACGGTCGGACGGACGGACGGACGCCCGGACGGTCGGATGGCCAGCCGGACAGAATTGATTTTGACCAAGGATTCTTGATCAGTGAGTCAAACCAAATCGTTTAAGACCATTTTCGGCCAAAAATTCGAAAATTACAGACATTTGGGCAAATTGATAATCATTCCGAGGGACAATAAGAGCGCCAAAAATATGATGTATATCACGATAACTTGAGAACACCGACTTGCTAGGCTCAGGGTGGGGTGCGCATCCGAATGCGAAATTTAAGTTCATGCTAGTCTTTCTTGAGTCGTTTTCCATCCAATGTGTAGTTTCTCTTAAGCAGAAATTCCGTAAACTGGTTCCACAAATATGTCCTATAGTTTTTCTCGTATTGAGGGGTAACAGTTTGACAATTTCACTATGTATTTATTACGACGAAATATTTCCAAAGCTATCCCCCTATATAAGGCTCATTTTTAGAATTCCACAGTTGACCATTCGACACGTATTGCGCTATTTGACAAATAAATATTTATTTCCCGATCTGTCGTGAATTTGAGAAATGCCAAATTTTTATCAACAGTAAAAACACAAGAGCTTTTTTTTATCGGATAAATGTCTCTTCCTAAAGAAACAGTTTTGCCAATCAGGAATTTTAAGAGAAAAACAGACAGGATAAAATTGCGAGACCGTTGGTTGAGCGATTCTATCTAATGTCTGTTTTTCGAATGAAATTTCTGAGAGAAACATCGATTTTAAATGAGAAATTTATTCGATAAAAAAAAAGCTCGAGTGATATTTGGCACGAGAAATTTACGAAAGAATATATTAATTAACATACATAATTACCTTTATTGATTAGGATTTCAATGATTTGAATGGACAGTTATTAAATTTCTATACTTGAGTAATCTGTAACTGACAAAATAAATATCAAACCTAAGTCCTCGGCTACTTACTGATACTATCGTTGTGAGGAACAGGAGTTTTTATGGCTGATGAAAAGGATGCTCCTTTTTTATTGCTGACAAACTGACAAAAATGTCATCATTATAAGGTACGTTTCATGCATGAGTTAATTCATTGCTGAAAAAATAACTTTCTAAGTTTTGCCGGCTTGCACGTTTTATCGTTTTGAAACGAGCGTCGTTATGAAAACTTTCTCACTAAAAATGAAATGAGTGAAATAGTGAATGGAAAAATTAAAAGAAATTAATAACACAGAATTTTAACGAATTCACAGCGTAACCCTTTGTCTTTAATTGCTTCCAAAACTCCTTATCTATTCTGTATTTATTCCCAATTAATACATTTTACTACTTTACCTGCATAGAAGTAATTAACTTTTGCATAAAAACAAGTTTATTTAATAAGAGTCCATCCCTGGATATCGGAATTCTTCTTACTAAGAAGATTCAAAGTGATGCTATCCGATTGGTGATTTTTTATTAAACTCATGACGTCAAAAAAAATCACGTTCTTAGTATCCGTATACAATTATTTTTCCTAGAATCTATAGGCCATATGATTTCATGAATCTATATTAAAGGACATACGTGACAAATATGCAATATCGAGATATTATATCAATCTTGATAGTGAATTGCCACTTCGATCGTGAATAACGTAACTATCAACTGCATTCGAAATTCTGACAGTTCAAGCAAAGCTGGAATTATTGCTTGATGGGATTTCGAGAGACAGTAACTTGGATTATTATCTTCGTTTATAAATGAAGCTGAGTTCATAATCATATCACTTACTGCCTTGGTTTCCTGTCGAATGTTCATCCAAATTCGATTGTTGTTGTCATTTCGAATGTGAAGCATTTCTCTATTGAAACCTCGAATATTAAGATACAGTTCCCTTGTATCAGAATATAATGGCATTATTTGATGACCGAGCACGTTTAAGCTCATAATGAGATAATACAGGGTCTATGTAAATGATTGTAACATCGCAGTTGGCTATGGATTTTTAATTGCCGCTTCTCATTTCTTGGGTTCTGTTTTATATCATATATCACAGAATTTCTAAACTGACAGCCAGAGCCAATATTGAATTATTGTCAATTCTTAAGATTCTTTTCAAAATTGAGTTTTCAAATTATTTGAATCTGCTATAACATAATTTAGAACAAAACACATTTATTGCGATGTCCTTAATGGTGAATGGATTCACTCTGTGGAGGCCTCGAAAAATGAATATCTGGTGAAATTCCTGATGTTCAAATTCTTCTCTGAAAGCCCACATCAGAGCACTTATAAACAGATTCATGCACACTGGAAACACTAACAAGGGAAAATCGACAGGAAGACTTCCTCAAGAAGTTGATGAAGATAAATATGGAAAAATATATTTGGCAGAACTGAGAACACGGGTTGAAAAAAATCCTCAAAAGTCCACGACTGAATTATCTTCACTGTATGGTGTCCCCTTGAGTACTAGGCACAAAGTATTGAAAAAAAAACTGAATTTGTACTCTTACAAAATAACGATGGTACAGCAACTCCTACCAATAGATATCTCACGTCACCTAGAGTAACTACCGCTATTGGTTTCTAAATATTCCTAACGTCGACAAATTATTGTACTCAAGTTTTTTTGTGATGACTGATGAGGCCTGGTTTCACTTGTCGGGAGTGTGAATTCTCAAAACTACAGAATTTGGATATCTGTGAATCCTCACAGTTTTATCGAGACTCAATTACATCCGCAAAAAGTTTCTCGTCGTAGAATATATAGCCCAGTTTTTTTTCATGATACCATTAATGGTGAATGGTACAAAAGAATAATGCTGGAGCTATTCATAAACCAACTAGATGACCCAGAAATAAAGTTGGGATAATTTCAACAAGATGGGTCAACTGCCCACAATACTTCTGCATATCTGAGCTATCTGCAGGAGTTCTATAACAACCGTATAATAAGTCGAGCCTTCATTTCGAACATGCTCTGCAGCCTTGACTCCCCTGGATTTTATCATCTTTGCATATCTGAAATATGAGGTTTTTAAAAGATAATACGATAATATTGAGGACCTCCAATCATCAATAACAATGTGCTGCCAAAATATTGGCCCACAAATGTGGAAAAATATATTTGGCAACAAACGAATAAGAATTTATAAATTCCTTGAGAATAATGGAGCACATCTTGAGCATTTCTAACAAATGACTAAACTGCCAAACTGGGAGTTATCTTACAGTTGTTCAATGTATTCTGTACATTTTTTTTATTTATCACCAGCATTCGGACATTAAAATTAGTTCAACAGTACTTCTCAAAAATTCTATATAGAATTTTAAAAATTTCTCCATTCCAACACAAGGGAACAGATTATTCATATCTGCAGGAATAATATTATTTGCACCCTTGTAAATACTAAAATTAAGATTAGTTTTACTAGTACAGATGAAGTTGAACAAAGTTCGAACTGATATTTTAGACGTATTTCTGGACTATATTCATGTTTGAAGAAAACCTAAAACATCCCCATGATACTGAATATTACCTCTGGACGCGCCTCGAAGGCACTTAAGTCATATAGAGTGGCAGACTGCTTTTCGTCGAACAGAACACTGTTAATACCATTTTCATGTTTAGATGTCACCTAAATCTTGGAAGTGCCTTCGTGGATGACCAGTTCTTGGAAGTCAGTATCGCTCCAGATATCGTTCTCATGGAATTCAATTGGTTCCAGCGAAGTGTCGCAAGGTAGAGGATATATCAATCAGCTTTGACCACTACCGTGGTAGTACAACCCTAGCTCGTAGAGAGGGAGAGGAAGGTACTAGGGGGCGGTAGACCGGTAGTCAAAGGAAGAAGGTCGAAGTTGGGCAGCCGTGCGCGACGGACGTCAGAATTGTATGGAGGTTGATTCCCGTTTATACGGAAAAACTGATTAGATGCTCGAATGTTGTATAAGCTTATTAGATGTGAGATACAAGACTATTAAGCATACAATGAACGAGTTTATAGTATAGGGACTGTTAGGAACCTCAGTAATCGACGGTGCTTGTGTGACGGTGAAGTTGAAGCATGTAGAGTTGTGTAAATAAACCTGAACATATTAGCATACAGTGTTCAATTCCTTCCAAAGTGTAAATCATTATCACCTTGACAACGATAAGGATCCTACATATGTGTTCAATATCTAATATAATACCTCTTGCAAATGGCTTAGGAGAATAGAATCCCAAGTAATGAATAATTCACTCTCGATTCCATCAGCTAGAATTTTTTTTGAGAAAACTCCTTAAAACGGAGTAAAACTCCAGTATCATTTATAATTCTTTCAATCAAATTACCCTACTCTGATAATAACAAGGTCTGTTGTAAAACCAATAGGAGTTAGGCTCAATAATTATGCTATGTAGGTACTCAAAATCACGTGTATCAAAACTGAAATCCAAAAATTCATTTTCTCCATAATTTCACTTTCTACAAACTTAATGCGAACTATATCAACTATTATATCAATTCATTTGGTATTATAACATTTTTTGGTCCAAACTGGGACAAGAGAAAATGTAATCTCTCAGTGACAATGATTAATTTGGACTCATCGTTGTAAACAAAGGAATAAGTGAGATTATGTGTAAATTATGAGTTCCACAGAATTAGGGTATATTCTATGATGAATTCTGTGCCTGAAATTGAAAATGTGTTCAGCACGCATATGAAGCGACAGCATGAGTGGGTTTCAGAACCAACTATTATGTTACCATCATTTATAAAGACCTTGTACATTAACAAAATACTGCGAAAGGGAATATTTCTTCTGGATCATTTTTTCTCAATAATCCAATGCGTGACATCTTTCAGACATTTCCATACTCTCAAAACAGAATTGCATTAGTTAATCTCGATATACCAATTCTTATATCCTATACCTATTCAGATAAAGGATTACACATGAATGATTTCACATTGGTTGCCGTTCACATAGGTGCTAAATATCACTTTAATGATTGAATATTTATATCACATTACTTTGTCATCAAGTCACATGCAAATCACTTTTCATTGAGTATTGATATTCACTTGCCCAAATCTGTTTTGATGGTATTGAAATGATAGAAAAATTTCAAACACTAAAAATGATTTATTTGCCAATAATTGAATTACCTCCTTAGAAAATGATGAGAAATCAAGATGAGTTACAAACTTTTAAAAAGCAATGACGTGAGCTTTTCCATGCATGTTCTAGGGAATAGAGTGCTATCATTTTGCCAAAATGTCTTTAATTTTGAATTTTTTTTGCCGGAAATGGTACCAAAGAATTAGGTTCGACTCGCTGATTAAGAATTTGAGGTCGAATTCAATTCTGCGGCCGTCCATTGTCACAACAACCTTCAAACTGAAAGCGTTAGTGACTTGCAATTTTCAGGGTAGGTTAGGTTGCGCATCTAAATACGACGGTTAAGTTCGCTAATGGGCATTAACATCCAAAGGGACTCAGAGTTATACTCACCAGAAATATTGTTAGATTATAAGTTGTAGATTGCTGATGTGCAAATTTTTGCAAAATTTCGTGAGGAGCTTGTTAGATACTAGAAAAGAAATCAGTTTTTCAAAAATATCTGTCAGATTTCGCACTAACCTTCAAGCTTCCATTTTATATTCGAGTACCTGATTTCAGCTTGATCAGCTATATATTTGCGGAATTATTGTGAAAATAAAATTAACTGATACTTATACCACTTACTTATACGCGTCACTTATACAAGTCATCGTGCTCGCCTGCCCGCAGGAAATCCAGGTTCGAATGCCAAATTGACACACAATGGCAAAGTGTGGATGCGCCTTAAGATACTCGCCGGTTCTCATCTATAGCAATTAATCGGTTTGAAGCAAAAATTCTATTCGCCGTTCCGAAACGTTGGCAAAGTCATAGTTAGTTGTCTACATTGTATGTCCAAATTCCTGCGATATGTTGTTTATTTATCTATTCGCACTATTTCTAATTATTTAAATATGCAGGCTGAACAGGAGGAAACTCTTTTGATTTTCAGAATACATTTATACAGTTTAATACTGATTGAACGAAAACTAAATTATACTATTATTATATGCGAATAAATTGATTTTAATGATATTCGACTACTTATAAGCGATTTTAGACGATAACAATCCGCCTAGTTTGCCTCATGAAAAGTAAATCGAATTTAATCCATGATTAGATTATTTTCGAACTGTCAAAACAGTTCAAATTACACTCTACATGATATTTCACTTACTCATTCATCAACGTTTCTCAGCTTGATGTACTAATAGGTATTTATCGGATTGATTAGTGGATTTCCGATCAATTTTGATGAAGAGAAAATGTTAATCTTGGGAAATAATCGATTATTACTATTAAAAATAGAGACATAAGAGAGTTGAATAAAATCAATTTTTTTCTGAAAAATTAAATATACCTTAAGGTCGCTGTGCAACGTTACCCCCTACAACAATATGCAATACAATATTATGTTAAAAGAAATTGTGGAAATGAAACTTGCTGAAATTGATTTATTTGGGCACAGACACAGAAGTCATATCGACGATAGTCGACAGTCCCAATATCTTATTAAGGGTACTATTGTGATGTGTTTGAGGGATAATATTGTCACATTTTAGTTGAATCTGCGATATGTCCAGGAGATTGCTTAAAAAAATTCACAAGCTATCTTACGGAGATATCCAATAGATCTCACTGCGAGACTTTGTTGAGAATATCAGCTGCATCGCATGGTGCTCGCTAGTAGCTCGCAATAGGAGGTCCCATGAATGCCTAAGTGTGACCTCTCAGAAACATCCTGGGCTTGTACCTCGACCTCTCATCTTCTAGTCGGCGTCTGCTACTTCCTCTTATCTTCTGGTCCAACATAAACATTCTTCGGAGGAAACTGTTGAATTTCGAAACCTTTTTTTCCTCATCGTCTGATTTTGAGACTCCATCTTCTTGATCTTCTTTGCTTACTCTTCCCTCTGATATCAACTTCAAGTCTCAGAGATAACAACTCGTATTTCGCTTATCGTCTAAATTCTACACTTCCTCGTAAACCTAATCAGAACTGGTCTTTACCCCTACTCCCGATACTCTCCTGTGCATAGTGGTACCTACTCTCATTACCCCCCTCATTTAGGCTTTCCCTCGATCTCATAGGATAGTGCACCTAAGGTGATGTGCAACGATTAGTGATTACCTGGCTGAAAATAGACTAATAGGATTCCACGGGAATGACCCGACGGCTTAAAGCAATTACAGCAATATGCCGTTGTTGACGTTGCACCAAAATTCATGAGAGGCCTGCCGTGTATCTCCAGATACATATATTCACTCAACCCCGACTACCTTGAAGACAACAGAGGGTCAAAGTTTGGGATTTGATACTTCATATCCTATCGGTTCTTTGGGATCTGTCTAAGATCACTGCTGATATACTAATGGATTTTGGGGTGCCCGAGGGACCGAAGATCGTCTGATGTGGCGGTAATGCGTCGTTTGCACCTTTCGAATCTAATCTCAATTCTAACTATATACAAGTAGAAAGTCAATTCCTTATTGAGATCATACATTATAGATTGTATTATGAATAATAAATCGACTCAATTGAATATCGACATTTGGCAGATAATAAATGTTGGTTGATGACAAGGGTTCGTTTTAATAGCTGCCATCTACATAGTCGTTAATATTCAATATATTACCGTTTATCAAAGTCGAATGACGATTTATTTCCGGACCCAAAATTAGTACATCCTTCATTAGCGTATATCTATGGTTCCTCTTTTGGCGTCCCTCCGTCAAAGAAACGTCAGATCAGCGTGTTCCCCAATTTACCGATATTTATATAGGGTGCCGCCTTCCTACCATCCCTCTAAGATCATCGATAAGTTTCTCTCATTGCTAGCTAATTAATGCCCCGCAAGATATTTGCTGGAATAACAAACGTTCCGTATCATCAATCACATTAGGTTGTTTGAGCAGTTCCCGATGCGAGTTTGCGAATTTCGATCAGGACCCCCTTTAATCCTGTCATTAATTGAATCTGACAGTTACACAGAAGGGCATTCCGGCAGGATGGAGACCTTGATGCTATGCGTGTAACGACGTTGTCGAACGTTAAAAAGCTTTTCACTTGATTATGCGTCTGCTCTTATTATTTTAGTGAATTTTAGGGGAGTCTGTTTCAATTTTGGGGATTTGAGCAGCCTGGGGAGCTAGTAATCTTATTCGATGGAAATTAGGTGGGAAAACATAATTGGGACCAAGAAATGGGACGTTAAGATGGCGAATTCGTTTGTTGATTCTAGTTATGTAGGATTTTTGCCATGGTCTATAGGTATTATGATTCTTGTCTACACTCATGGGTTAATAAATAGAACGTTGTTTGTGCAGGTTTATTTACAGAACTCTATAATCTTCTGAATTGAAAATAGGTCAAATAGGGTCGATTGCTGAGATTCCTAACGTCTTGGTAATTAAACTTTAACGCCGCATGTCTTAAGATAGTATTCATTAGTCTCTCATGTCTATAATCGTATATCACAAGTCCAAAAAGGAACCAAAACCTGAATCCACTTCCTATCGTCATAACAATTCCATTAAACTTCAGTACTGACTTCAATCCCACTCGACTTGACCAATTCGACCTCTCTCCTCCACTAAGAGTGACTCGGGGTACCTTCCACCCCTTCTACCTGAGCTTTTCACCGCTTTCATAGGGTTATACTCCCAACGGCGTTTCACGGGAATGATAATTCGTGAAGTGAGATAAGTGCGCTGATCCATAATTTGTAAGACGTGTGAAATTATCATGTTCTAATCATTGCATGTTCAGGACAAACATATCCGGTGTCTCTAGAAGAAATATTCGGCTTCGTGGCGCCTCCAAATTTAATCTTTACATGTTATGGGTATAGTTTGGGTTTTCCTCAGAAAGGTATAGGTGCCAGAAATACGTCTGAAATATCAGTACACGTCATCCGCACTCTTACAGCTTATCTTGAGTCTACTGTTTACAAGGGTGGATATATATTCCTACATATAAATATGATATTGTTCAACAACTCGTGAACAAATTGCAGTGGAGGGATTAAGCAAAAATAGTTCACTTAAATTTCACGAGTTATTCACATGATGTCAGATATCAACGTTAATAATTTCAAGTCGTGATTCCAGAAATATGGAATAAGGTTCATAGGTATTAAGGTTCCTACTGAAATGCACCAATAGGGAAAGCTGAATTTTTGCGAACTTTCCATCAGAATTTGGCAGATAAAATTGAAAATCGGTATTCAGGGGTTTTCAGACAAACTAAATATAGTATAGTTTAGGATATAGGTTGATAGGAAGCGTTTTCGATAATTCGGTCCCTAGAATGACGTCCCGAAATATATTAACGTTAAATACGAACAGCTTGTATCGAAAAGTTAACTTGATATCGAGAATTATATTTCGTAACTGATATTACCAACTTGTTCTGTTCTAAGAGGGCCTATTTGTACTCCGGGCTAGCTATAGAGCTTGAGATTATTTTATTATGCCGACACTCTCTATATAACGATGTTATATCGAGAGGTACAGATCTCAGATGGGGATTTGTTGAAGAGGGAGAGAATGATCACAATATTACTTACCCAAATCTCAGATTCTAGAACAAACTACATCGCATTTTTGAGTGCAGTGGTATGTAGAAAGCAAACTAAAGCATAAATATTTAAATAATTTCCGCAATAATCCTACAGAGGAAATACCACCACAGATATGATACAATTTTTTTTTGTGTGACGAATATGTGATCAATTTTGTCAGTATCTAATGAGCTCAAAGTGGTACGTGGAGTGAAGGTCGCAAAATGGCCAAGTGATTACCTATTTAACATACACTCTCAGAGAAAGGAGAAAAATAGGACCCTGAACGTATTATAGTAGACATGATGGGACAGTAATCGATAGGTTACGATACCTGGGCTTAAATGGGATATGCACAGACTTATTTATATATTATTTTACATCTAAAACTTATAAGAAGAAATATCATAGAGAAAAGATGACTGGGTACTACTGCAGAATTGATGTAATATAAATATTTCTCAATGTATACTCCACTCACTTTTATAGTCTCCCGGTTGGTCATGATTTAGGTCTATCACGTTTCTGTAACTGAAACCGAGGCAGGTGGCACTGCTGAAATATCGTCAATGTCAAAATACTTTGCCGAGACGTTGCGAATTTCTACTCTCTTTTTTTACATCTGACATAACCAGAGTTCGTCTTAACCAACGATTTTTATGTCAGATGTAAAAAATGTGGACATTTCGAACTTAGCACAAATAATCATAACATAATCGTCCATCTTAGACAAGATATTATCGTAGATCACAGATCTTGGAATAATAAGGAACTCTTCGCTTTGAAATTGAAAATGCTATACAGAACCGAAATCTGCAATAGGAAAACTTAATTCTGACATATTGAACTCTCGAATGAAATTACTTAGTTTCCAATAATTATATTTCATTAAGGTATAAAAATTACTCAGGTTTCGTAGTACTACTACATTTTGAACCAAGTGTGTTTCAGGTTATGCAACAAGGTATTTAAATGTCTTCTTGAGAAAAGTGGGGAATTCCATAGGTACGTCTGTTCATTTAGAAGTTTTCCTGCTGGGTTGTACAGGTATTTTTATTCTTTTTTGGCGCTCTTGTTCCTCGGAACAGAGTGCTTATCAATTTGCCCAAATGTCTGTAATTTTCGAATTTTTGGCTGAAAATGGTATCAAACGATTTGTTTCGACTCACTGATCAATACGTGGTCGAAATCGATTCTGTCCGGCTTGCCGGCCGCCTGTTAACACGAAAACTCTCGAACGAAAGGAGTTAAAGGATTGAAATTTGCAATGTACGTTTGGAGCGTAAATATCTCGGACGGGTTCGTTAACAGGCGAAATCCACCGAGCGGTTTCGGAGTTATGGCCGTTTTTAGTAAAAACATTTTTTATGAATATTTCCGAAACCGATAACTCGATCTATCTGAAATTCAGCATTAAATTGTAGAATCATGACATTTAGACGCATGTGGAGTTTTGTATTGATCGGGTTACCGTAAAGTGTCAAAAAATTTTAAAATTCGGTTTCTACAATAACTCTCGAACGGAATGATCTAGGAAGATGAAATTTTCAGAGTATGTTAGGGAGATAAATATCTCGGTTAAGTTCGCTATTGGGCAAAATAGGCCAGATGAATTCGGAGTAACGATAAAAAATGTTTTAACTTACGAATTTACAAAAAACAAGCTAATACTTTCGGAGATATGATTTTTCAAAATTTCTATAATAAATCGTACTTCTGTGATTTCACAGAATGCGATAATTATTCTATCTATGAATTATTATAATGTGATCTGTGTTGACATTTAATGCCCATGGATAATCCATATGATGATGGGAATGGTAATGGTAAGTTAATAATATTGGGTTCAGAATATCTGCAGTAAAAACAATACTGAAATATTGGCTAAAGTTTCAATTGATATAATATAATATTCAGAGTGGATTTGAGGAAAAAATATATCGTTCATCATAGAGAACGAATATCTCGAATGAGTTCGTTGTTGGGTATAATTGGTCTGTTGGTTTGGGATTAATAATTTTTTACACTCTTGTTGAATTTCAATTCTTTTATGATGTTTGAATTTAATTTCTACTATTATGAAGTTCTATCATAAGAATCCATTTATATAATTCCCAACTCTTACAAATACTTTCGAAGATATGATTTGTCAAAGTTTGAACAAGAGCGCCAAAGTTCCTGTCTACAGGGCTTGAACCAATTTTTTAAATGAACTATCACAAAGTTGTGGACTACTATATCCATTATTTTTCAATAAAATTTCAACACTTCATTCTTGATTTCTATGCAAGAAAATAGCATAACTGAATCTTCCAACCAGTTTATATACGTGAAATATTTCCAGTATCAACAGAGGAACATTTTTTTCTGCAGTCGCCAGGACTTTGAATTATTGAATTCACATGATATCTTCTCGAATTCGTTATTTTTCGGAAGTAAATTCACATTGTGAAAAATACGTAATTACAACAACTTCTATGTACAGAGGACAACGTTGCGTACTTATCAGACAGGAAAATGACTGTAACCTAACATTTTAAAAATATACACGGTGAAATGTGCCAAATTTTCATGGCCAACCGGTAGACTTTATAAAAGTGAATGGAGTATACGTAGACAGTGAAATAATTGGCAACTGACTCTTTCTGGATTCCTACTTGATTCTAATCGGTAGTTAAACTCTCTCTCCATGGTGAAATACTCCCAATGTACTCTGATCGATGTTTTCTATCCTAAATATGCGTAGATGGATAAGCATGCAGGTGTAGGTATGGCTCCCTGATTCGTGTTGCGTGATAACGACGTTAACCATCCAATTCCATGACAAACTACCAGCCCAGAAGTTCTAGAAAGGGTCTGAACATTGAATAATATACTCGTAGGTCCTATCGACCTAGGATAGGTATTCAGTTTATTGCGCCAACAAATATTCACTTTCACGTATTCTACTAATCAGATCTCAATAAAATCGACGATCCACCGAATACTGATTAGTTTTCACCCTGACTTGGATTGAATCGATTTCAATCCGCCAGTTAGAAGAAATAATATATTTAAATTGTAATAAAGGAACTGTGATCCAGCTCAACAAAAATTTAAGACGTAATTATTCTGACAGATAATATGATGGTATGTGTCATCTGGGAGAAACAACGATCTCGATATTATCGACCCTCGATCTATAGGAGATACGGAGCTGGAGCTTCACCTCCATAGAAGGCTCTACCAGTATTGATGATATTCGTTATACTTTGCTAACATTGAGAATGCGACACTGACTTGGAGTCTTGAATGAAGCTCACTAATATTATTAATACAGCGAAATGTTGAATGAGAAATATTCCTGTCGGATTCCACCTGTTGATTCATGTTCGATTGCTAAATGATTAGTAAAGTAAACTACATCCAAATTTAAATGTTACTCCTATGCAGACTCATGATTTCAAGATCATTATCAAATAGTTTAAATTCCTCATGATCTCCATATATCTGCTGTTTGTTTGCACCTGCAAAGAAGCAATTCCTGTAGTGAATAATTAACATTTGAGATCCCCAACCCATTTTACTCATAGACCTCATTCAAGTATACACGCAACATCTACCCCGAAACGTTCAAACCCCGATTTCATTCCCAATCCCACGTAATCTCGGCATTAAAAACTCCTTCGTGAGAAAACGTCAACTTCCAAGTTCTCGCTTAGGCCTACCGAGCGTAACACTTTCGTATCTAGCCCTTTCCGACTCGCCGAATTTATGTCGAACTTTTGTTTGCAGGATTACAGTTCCTCGCTGAATTGAACTTACTTATTTACAGCGCACTCGCTCGTCTTAATGTTTGTGGAAGCTTCTGTGTCTGAAGCGAGCTTCTGTATCATATTAACTTTTGGGTAGTTGAGTCTTACGCACCTTTGCGTCATGGGAGATGTTCCAGAGTATCGCCCTTCACTGATGGATCTAATCAAACACAAAGGAGATGGATTATCTGTTCTTCCTTCGGGAGAATGAGTTTTGCGAGAATTTCTCTGCAATGAATTCTTTTCTGACATCGATTTTACGCCTCAGTTTGACACATCTTTCTAAAAAGATCAATAGGCCTTTTGTGTTATGCAGTATGCAGTATGATGCAGGACTTGATTCATTAAATAATAAATGGGTTCAAGCCCTGTGGACAGGAGCTTTCTGGCGCTCTAGTTCAAACAGACAAATTATATCTCCGAAAATATTGGTTTCTCAGAGTTGGGAATTATATCAATGTATTCATATGATAGAACTGCATCATAAAGGAAATTCAATTTAAATAATAGTTTATTTATCAAGATTAAATGTGCAATTGAATACGATAGTACGATTTTTCGTGAAAAGCAGCAAGTTGCGATGGACGTTAAAAGAAGAACACCCTGTATAGAGATTTCTAAAAAATACATTATAAGAATCCATCCAAGATTTCTATTTAGATAACGGTTTGTTTGTGGCAAAAATCAAATCAATCGCGTAATATTGTGCCGATAGAAAAAGAACACCCTGTATAGTAATGGTTTATTTTAACGATGTAGGTCCCGAAAGTATATCTTTTATCACAATTGAATACAATAGTACGATTTGTCGTGAAAAGCAGCTGGTTGCGATTGACGTTAAAACAGAAACACCCTGTATAGAGATTTTTAAAAAATACATTATAAGAATCCATCCAAGATTCCTATTTAGATAACGGTTTGTTTGTGTCAAAAATCAAATCAATCGCGTAATATTGTGCCAATAGAAAAAGAACACCCTGTATAGTAATGGTTTATTTTCAATGATGTATGTCCGAAAGTATATCTTTTATCACAATTGATTACAATAGTACGATTTTTCGTGAAAAGCACAAAGTTGCGATGGACGTTAAAAGAAGAACACCCTGTATAGAGATTTCTAAGAAATACATTATACGAATCCATCCAAGATTCCCATTTAGATAACGGTTTGTTTGTGGCAAGAATCAAATCAATCGCGTAATATTGTGCCGAAAGAAAAAGAACATCCTGTATAGTAATGGTTTGTTTTCAACGATGTAGGTCCCGAAACCATATCTTTTAACACAATTGATTACAATCGCACGATTTGTCGTGAAAAGCAGCTAGTTGCGATTGACGTTAAAACAGAAACACCCTGTATAGAGATTTTTAAAAAATACATTATAAGAATCCATCCAAGATTCCTATTTAGATAACGGTTTGTTTGTGTCAAAAATCAAATCAATCGCGTAATATTGTGCCTATAGAAAAAGAACACCCTGTATAGTAATGGTTTATTTTCAACGATGTATGTCCGAAAGTATATCTTTTATCACAATTGAATACAATAGTACGATTATTCGTGAAAAGCAGCAAGTTGCGATTGACGTTAAAAGAAGAACACCCTGTATAGAGATTTCTAAAAAATACATTATAAGAATCCATCCAAGATTCCTATTTAGATAACGGTTTGTTTGTGTCAAAAATCAAATCAATCGCGTAATATTGTGCCGATAGAAAAAGAACACCCTGTATAGTAATGGTTTATTTTCAACGATAAGAGCTTCGGAAAAAAAAGAAAAACACCCTTACTCAAAGTCGACAGATATAGCGTAATTCGAAGTTAATATTCGGATAGAAATTGAAAAAAAAAACACGAAAAAGCGTAATTCTCTTTCCGGGATTCGAGTCCGCCTTTCTCGTGACGAAACTGAGACCCCGACGTTCTAGACCACCTAGCTATCGAACTGCTCGTACGATCTTGTCGATCTCCGCTATTATAATATAACGTCGGTAATTACCAGAGAAATTATATTCTTAATTTTCACTTTTTGGACATAAAATCGCCACATGGGGGTTTATTTGACGGTTTCTTACCATTAACTTCGCTTTTCGCCAACTTTCAGGCCCTAAAAATACCTAGAACGGCCGTTTTCATACCCCGTCTATTTCAGTCGATTTTGACGTTTCTCGAACCAACTATTATCAAGGAAAATCCCCGGGGTCGAAAAAACCTACAGAACTTGTATCAATTTGTTATAGTTAGATTTATTGTACGTGAATGAAAATGTAGAAAAGCAAAAATGGATACTTCTCCATCATCTCGATAATAATTTTAAGGGACAAAAAGTCTTTCGATTTGAGTTTCAGGCAAAATCAAATTGGAACCTCGTTTTTCTAGGTTACTTAGGAAAAAATACAAATTTGTTCATAAATCATAAACTATTGAAGATATCGACTCGGGGTTTTCGGTTTTACCTTTTCTTTCTAGCAAATTTTCGTTATCTACCTCTTTCCAACCCCCACATTTACTGTGGATTCTTAAAAAAAATTTCAAAATTCTCGTTTTACTCACCTTGGATTGTTAATCTTATATTTTACTGATTGTGATCGAAAATCGTCAAACGAAGGTTTATCGGACGATTTTTCACAATTATCTTCTATTTTCTTCATTTTCAGGTCCCAAAACCACCTAGAACGGCCAAATTAGGCCTAAAAAAATCCTAAACCTCGTCTCTCATTACGTAGAATTTGTGACGTTTCTATGATCGAATTTACTCCAGGTCAAAACTTCCAGAACATGTATCGATTTCTTATATTTAGACTTACTGTAGGTACATGAAAAGTTGGAAAATAATAATAATAATAATAATAATAGTTTATTTTACCCAACAGGAAATTTCCCAATAACAGGGTAACATATTGACAATGAATAATATGAACAATTATTCAAACAAAATTACACATTCAATGATACAACAATAAACAATAACCGCCCCGAACTAGAAAAACAAATTAAACTTAAGTTCATCAGCAGCCCTGCACAATCGATAGACCGGAGCTTGCTCAAGTATGTTAGTCCGAGGTTTAGGGAGTCGAAAAGTTGATGTGGTCCTCGTTTCAATTCTTGGTACACGAATGTCAACCCTGGACAGTAGATGAGGTGAATCAATTCTTCCAGTGACAAGCTTTTGCGCAAATTTAGCGCACTGTCGCTTCTGTCTCTCCTGCAACGTTGAAATTCGCATTTCCCGCATAATCTCCGACAAATCCGCACCACGTTCAGGATACCTGCCGGTCTTTCTATATTCAGCACACTTTAAGAATTTTCTATGAATGCGTTCAAGTGATGTTAGGTGGGAACTGTATATCGGAAACCAAACCAAGTTGGCGTACTCTAATTTGCTGACGACAAGAGAAAAATAGAGAATTCTGAGGACTGAAACATCAGGGAACTCCCTGGAACACCGGAACACAAAGCCTAAAGATCGACTAGCCGAAGAACAAAGCTCCTCGATGTGAGGAACAAAGCTGAACGTCGAATCAAATAACACTCCCAAATCGCGAAACCGATCTCCACTAGCGACAAGACAATTACCAATAGAATAATTGAAGGTGAGAGGACGTAAGCTTCTCGTGAAAGTCACCTTAAAACACTTTTGTATATTTAAAATCAGTCCATTGCGCGAGCACCAAACATTAACCAACTCCAAGCTGGACTGGAGCAGCTCCAAATCAGCAATTTCGCGTATCGTCAGGTAAAGTTTGAAGTCATCTGCATAGGCCAAGGCTGAGCAACTGAGAAGAGCCAGAAGATCGTTGATAAAAATTATGAATAACAATGGTCCAAGATTAGATCCTTGCGGCACACCAGATGACAGACAAAATTCGAAAGACTTGAAGCCATTATAAAACACATGACTCATTCTTCCCTCCAAGTAAGATCTCATCAGGTCGACATATGCTGTACTGAAGCCAAAAAAAGAAAGTTTATTCAGCAACATACGGTGATCAACCGAGTCGAAGGCTCGTGAAAAGTCTGTATAAATAACGTCGACCTGACCTCCATCATCCAGAGTCTCCGCGACAAACTGCGACAATGTTGCCAAATTCGTGACCGTAGACCTGCCCCGCATGAAACCGTGCTGCATTGCTGATATATGTGGTCTAACATTATGACTGATATTAGCGTATAAAGCTTCTTCATATACTTTTGCAAAGTTACACAGTACAGAAATTGGTCTATAGTTCCCTACTTGTGATTTATCGCCTTTTTTGAAATTCGGAACTACTCGGGCTCTCTTCCAAATGGTGGGAAAAATGGAAGTACGCAAGCTGACAGAGATGATGCGATGTAGAGGCTCAGCAAGCACAGAGGCACAGTTTCTGATGAAAAATGAGGGTAGCTGATCGTCACCAGCAGTTGTCTTATCAGGAAATTTATCCATAATAGATCTAATTTCATCTTCAGTTATAGAGGGTAAGACAACTGGAGGGAATTGGGAAAAATGAGTCTCGCTATAATCCCTGACTGCGTCTGGCGTCTGGGAAATGACGAATTGATACTTCTCGTTCGACTCGGTAACGATTCCGGGGGCAGAGCAGCGGTTCCTTTTAAGTTTTAGACAAAACCAACTCGGCACCTCGCTCTCTGTACCTACCTCACCTGAATTTGCTCATTTTTCACATTTCTAGATCGAAAATAGCCACATGGCGATTTATGGGACGGTTTTTCGCCCTTATCTTTCATTTTCTTCAAGTTTCACGCCCCAAAAAGGCCTAAATCGTCAGTTTCGCTTCCGAAAATATGATAGAACTGCATCATAAAGGAAATTCAATTTAAATAATAGTTTATTTATCAAGATTAAATGAGCAATCATGAGAATGAGAACTGCACCATGGAAGAAATCAATTTAAATCTGGCCAATTTTGCCCAATAACGAACTTAACCGAGATATTCATCTCCCTATTGAATGATTCAAAAATTAACAGTGCTGTATCTAAGCTGCCATCAGGATAGAGTAACAAAGTTGGAAAAGAACACAAGTGACTCTCCTTAGTCGCACAAGCTCCTAGAAGATTTGGGAGGGTCAGTATAATCCTAATCATGTTTATAGCACGCGCGCCAGAGCAGATTGACTTTTTACACTTTTTCTTTCATTGTTAAGTCAATCTGCTTTTGCGCGCGTGCTATAAACATGATTAGGATTTTACTGACCCTCCCAAATCTTCTAGGAGCTTGTGCGACTAAGGAGAGTCACTTGTGTTCTTTTCCAACTTTGTTACTCTATCCTGATGGCAGCTTAGATACAGCACTGTTAATTTTTGAATCATTCAATTCAAATTAGCCACCGTGAACACGCGCGCCAAAGAGTACTGACTTCACGTCAGTGCTTTTTTTTTTCAAGTTCCTTTAACAACTATAGCTATCAATACAGTTTGGCTGTTAGTTTTACCGTAGATCAGAAAAAAATTCGGTTGTGGGTCCTCCGTTAGGGACGAAATTGCATCTTCTCCAAATCCGAACGCATTTTAATGTAGATCTACCGAATATAGTTATTTATAGATTCGCCTCAGGGCCACCATACAGACATTTCAAATCGGAAACAACGCTATTTCCCCCAAACTGACTTGTGTCCGTGCACTGAATTGACATGAATATTCTTTTGAAACCTCACAATATCGGCTCATTACTCCCAACATAACCGAAACAACCCAAAACCATTCGCTTCTCGTCTGCGCAAGCGCAGTGTACTCGTGGCTGCAAGTCCTCCCAAAATTACACACCTCACAAAAAACTCCGATTCTCCAACACTAGTGGTTCAGGAGATATCGCTTCTTGAATCCACGCATGCGCAGACCCTCACCAGGGGATTCTATAGCGGAAAAGCATCCGCCACCCCAAAACCCCAATCCTCTTTGACGAAAGCACCACCAGTTAAATCACTGATGGTCTGCTCATGCGCATAACGAAAAATGCCCGTAAGGGGTTACATCCATTTCGAAATTAGCCCCAGGGCCACGGTACGGACACTTTAACTCTGAAACAACGCTACAGCCCCCAAACTGACTTGTCCTTGCACTGAATTGCTATGAATATTATTTTAAAACCTCATAATATCGTCTCAGCACTCCCGACATAACCCATCCAACCCAAAAACAGTCACTTCTCTTCTGCGCATGCGCAATCTACTCGCGGCTAAAAGTCCTCTCAAAATAACACACCTTACAAAAAACTCCGATTCTCCAACACTAGTGGTTCAGGAGATATCACATCTTTAATCCACGCATGCGCAGACCCTCAACTGGGGATTCTATAGAGGAATAGCATCCGCCACCCCAAAACCCTAATCCTCTCTGACGAAAACACCACCAGTTAAGTTACTGATGGTCTGCTCATGCGCATAACGAAAAATGCATGTAAGGGGTAACATCAATTTCAAAATTAGCCCCGGGGCCACGGTACGGACACTTTAACTCGGAAACAACGCTACATCCCCCAAACTGACTTGTCCTTGCACTGAATTGCTATGAAAATTCTTTTAAAACCTCATAATATCGACTCAGCACTCCCAACATAACCCATCCAACCCAAAAACAGTCACTTCTCTTCTGCGCATGCGCAATCTACTCACGGCTAAAAGTCCTCTCAAAATAACACACCTTACAAAAAACTCCGATTCTCCAACACTAGTGGTTCAGGAGATATCACATCTTTAATCCACGCATGCGCAGACCCTCAACAGGGGATTCTATGGAGGAATAGCATCCGCCACCCCAAAACCCTAATCCTCTCAGACGAAAACACCACCAGTTAAATCACTGATGATCTGCTCATGCGCATAACGAAAAATGCCTGTAAGCGGTAACATCAATTTCAAAATTAGCCCCAGGGCCACGGTACGGACACTTTAACTCGGAAACATCGCTACATCCCCCAAACTGACTTGTCCTTGCACTGAATTGCTATGAATATTATTTTGAAACCTCATAATATCGACTCAGCCCTCCCAACATAACCCATCCAACCCAAAAACAGTCACTTCTCTTCTGCGCATGCGCAATCTACTCGCGGCTAAAAGTCCTCTCAAAATAACACACCTTACAAAAAACTCCGATTCTCCAACACTAGTGGTTCGGAAGATATCGCATCTTTAATCTACGCATGCGCAGACCCTCATCAGGGATCTGAATTCTATGGAGGAATAGCATCCGCCACCCTAAAACCCCAATCCTCTCTGACGAAAACTACAGCAGTTAAAGGACTTCTCATCTGCGCATGCGCAATACGGAAAATGCCCGGAAAGGGAAGCATGAACCTCAAAAACATATGTTTCGGCATTAAAAGCAAAGTATTCCGCAAAATAGTAGTAATTTTTTTAATTTTTTCATGTCACGTGATCTTCACGAAATTTTGCAAAAGTGTTTGCTTTGGTCTTTTGCATCTAACTACTGAGTTTCAATTTAATCAGATCAGTATTTTTCGAGTTATCGTGAAAACAAAATTTTCAAATTTTTGAAATTTTTTTTTGCCACTTTAGGGCCGTCCGATCAAAACAAAACTTCGCAGGCTTATGAAGGTCATGATTCTAAAAATTTGGTGCCAAATTTCAGCAAGATCGAGCGATCAGTTCCGGAAATATTCATAAAAAACGTTTTGACTAAAAACGGCCTTAACTCCGAAACCGCTCGGTGAA
The DNA here is from genome assembly GCA_937662695.2 of Halyzia sedecimguttata. NCBI lineage: Eukaryota > Metazoa > Arthropoda > Insecta > Coleoptera > Coccinellidae > Halyzia > Halyzia sedecimguttata. The sequence goes on from OW569413.2 coordinate 14,650,054, forward strand.
TTTCGCCCGTTAACGAACTTGTCCGAGATATTTACGCTACAAAACTACCCTGCAAATTTCAACGCTCTAAGTCGTTCCGTTCCAGAGTTATCGTGCTAACGGCCGGACCGGTCGGACAGAATTGAATTTGACCTCGAATTCTTCATCAGGGAGTCGAACCCAATCGTTTGAGACCATTTTCGAAAAAAAATTCGAAAAATACAGACATTGTGACGAAATGATAGCACGCTGTTCCTTGCGGAACACGCGCGCAAAAACGGCCTTAACGCTGAAACCGCTCGGTTGATTTCGCCCGTTAACGAACTTGTCCGAGATATTTACGCTACGAAACTACCCTGCAAATTTCAACGCTCTAAGTCGTTCCGTGCGAGAGTTATCGTGCTAACGGCCGGACCGGACGGACAGAATTGAATTTGACCTCGAATTCTTCATCAGGGAGTCGAACCCAATCGTTTGAGACCATTTTCGAAAAAAAAATCGAAAAATACAGACATTGTGACGAAATGATAGCACGCTGTTCCTTGCGGAACACGCGCGCAAAAATGACACACTCTGAGGCAAATCATTTTTTGCGCGTATATTCTGGGGAACATCGCGTTATCATTTTGCCCAAATGTCTCAAATGTCGATTTTTTTTACGAAAATGGTCTCAAACGATTCGGTTCGACTCCCCAATGAAGAATTCGAGGTCAAATTTGATTCTGTCCGGCCGGCCGTCGGGCCGTCCGGCCGTTGCCACGATAACTTGATAACGGAAAGAGCTAGCGACTTGAAATTTTCAGGGTAGGTGGCGCTTCTCAATACGACGGACAAGTTCGTTAATGGGTATAATCGGCCCAATGGTTTCCGAGTGATAATTTTGTTTTCAACCAATATAGATCCGATCAAATTGAAACTTGGTGAATAGTTGTAGAATGTAAACTTTAGCACGTTTGTGAAATTTTGTGAGAATCGTATTGCTAGGAAATTATTAAAAGAATATCAAAAAATATTTTAGTTGTCACGATAACCTGAGAACGGAAAGAGATAGCGGCTTGAAGATTTCAAGTTAGGTTGTGCATCTGAATGCGACATTTGTTTATGTTGTGTTTGTTTATGAGCATAATCGGCCAAATGGTTTTAGAGTTATAGCCATCGGAAATTTGTTTGTTTTTTGTTCCTCATTAACTCGAAAAATACTAAACCGATTGAATTCGAACATGGTTACTAGTTGTAGAATGCCAAGGCAAAAATTCTCGCAAAATTTCGTGAGGATAGTATTTGTAGAAAATTAAAAAAAAATCATTGAAAATTGAAAAAAAAAATTCTATATATCAGTAACTATTCGTTTGAAATTGCTGAAATTTTGCAAGAGCCTTTAGAACCTAAGTCTACTACCAAGTTTCAAGTTTTAACACGATCGGTTAAATATTGTTTGAGATTCGAGCAGCCTTATGTGAGTTCAGTAGATGGGTGACCGTTGCCTCGATAACTTTCGAACTAAAGGAGATAGGGACTTTCAGGGTAGGTTGCGTATCCGAATGGGAGAGTTGAGTTCGTTTTTGGGCATAATCGGTTTCCGAGTCATACCCACTTGGAATATTGTTTCCTTGATAACTCAAAAAATAAATATTCGTTCGAATCGAAGCTTGATAACTATTAGTAGAAAATCAACATAAAGACGTGTTTTAAATTTGGAAGAACCGTACCCCTAGAAAATTTGAAAAAAAAAATTTTAAAAACCGCACCTCAAAAAAATCACGAAAAAAAAATTGGTTCAAGCACTGACGTGAAGTCAGAAGCTTTTGCGCGTATGTTCTATTGTCCATTGATTGTCCTGTATTGGACACTTTTAATTCGAACTTACCATGGTAAATTCGAATTAAGTGTCCAATACAGGAGAATGGACAACATAATTTACCATGGTAAATTCGATTTAGGGTGATACAGAAGAACGGACAATAGAACATACGCGCAAAAGCTTGTGACTTCACGTCAGTGCTAGAACCAATTTTTTTTAATTTTCAATTTTCTCCCACTTCGACAACTTTGCCCAACAGAAATTTTACTGATTATTGTTCCCGCAAAAATCTGTGACCCTATTCAAGTTCACAAAAATTAAATCGCTTTTAACGTTTTCCCATAGCAGTTATTACAGGTTGTGCTTACATGATTTAGTCCATGTTACTGTCTTGAGTTACCAGCGTTATCTGTCCAATTTCAAGCTTTTTCCGCTAACTCTTTTGGCCGGAATACATTGAAGATTTTTCTCCTTATAACTACCCTCCATATCACGACACAGTGCAACAATCTCTAAACTTCCACTCCGCATGCAAAGAGGGCGCTCCTTCACAGACTAGTACATTAGCATTCTCAGAGCCAATCTGATTGGGAACTTCCAAAACTCTGGTGGCGGAATTCGGCAACTAACCACGCTAGTAATAAATGTAAACAATCTCGTGTTGGACAGGTCAGTCGACGAAGTTTGACCGAAATTTTCATGGAAAATTTAAATTATGATTGACTTGAGATCATTGTTGGATTACTTTGTGATATAGATTATAATATTGATCATTATATAACTAATTTTATGGCACTTGATTGATATAAAGACTACAACCAGTAAGTATATTCATATATGTTTGTCAAACTTACATTATATTTAAAAGTTCTTTCAGTTACTATTTGCGAATGATTAAGAAGGGACTCAGTTGATTGGAATTTCTGGAGTACATAGGAGCTTCAACTTCTAATTCTAGAGTCCTTGTAGAAGGAGAAGAGGTTCTAAATGTAGATCATGTAATCGTGTGTGACAAAACAAATTGTGGTCCCAGTTTTATAGATATTTGTTTTTTATGTTTACAAAGTAGTGCCCTTAATTCAGTACCACGTAAAATTGATGGCCCATTAATGTGGAGAATGGTAAACTTAAAATAGAAGGTATGGTATATTCTTGTAAAGTCGGAGCACGGAGGAGGTGTAAACATATTACTGATGTATTAATTAAAGTTCAGGTGCATGATGTTCTAGTTTATTTATGAGAATATAGTGTCAAATTGAACCAGATAAAGCTTTTGTAAAACAGTTAACAATAATTGGAATGATTTTTTCAAAATATGATACATATATTATGTGAAAATAATTATTAACAATAAGTGTAATGTTTGAGGTATAATAAAGATTATCTGGATGAAGGTCCAGGTTAAGTACTCTTCGGTCTATTAGTTATCCTTCTAACGCATTTCCAACATTTATATTTGGTTTTCCGGAGGTAAGAAGTGAAAACTCAAACCTATACATTTTGGCATTTTTTTCGCCCATGAATTGCATTGAGGCACACAACAATAGTCGTTTCTGGTCGAAGACATATTAGGCAGGATAATATTCATTATTTCAACTTGAATTTTTCTTTTAAACAAAAGTTTATTGACGAATACTGAACAATTAAACTCGAACACGTGGCTCATTACTAGCTTGGTTAGTTGCCGAATCCCGCCGCCAGAGTTTTGGAAGTTCCCAATAGGAATCACTGAGACAACTAATAAAAGTTCTATGTGAAATGACCGTAGAAATAATAGAAGGATGTAGGTTATTGAATGTGGAGATCAATAACTTGAAGTCAGCACGCTTGTTCACGTTGAACAATTTGAATTGAATGATGGTGCTTCCACTTCAGTGGATGCAGCGTTTGATGTGAGTTCAACCCTGTGGCTAGGAAAAATATTTTCTAGTCAGAGGGTAGAAGCCACCATTCGCTGTTGCGGCTAAAAAGTAACAGTGCTGTGTATAAGGTGGTGAGTATACTGGCACTCCTCTCTAATCTCATGAGCAATTTAAAAATTGGCCCTAGAGCTACGGTAATGAAATGGCATGGACCAAGGAAACAATGTCATTTTCGAAATTGAGTTTTACACACAAATAATTTCAGGTGGTTCTGTACTGGCTGTGTCATTCATGCATTTCCCAATCGCTCAACTTTCAGACAAATTTTGGAAAAATCATTTCATCAACATGTTCTGGATTGCTATGAATACAAGCAGATGTTTCCATAATTCATGCCGGTGGAAACAAATCATTAAAATTTGACCAGTATTTAGAATTTTTCATTGGAATTTACTTTGAAGCTCATTGGAGTCTCTTCTCCATGAAATTTTAAGCGCTGCAAGAGGTTTACACGCCGAATCAATCCGATATGTGCTTTCAGAATTTCAAAGCGAAATAGTTGAACATTTTGTTTCTATTCATACGATCGTCATGGAATTCTGCACTAGCCTTTGTGTCAGGATTTTCTCAACTACATTCTAAGTTTCAATTCGATCAGATTCGTATTTTTCGAGAAATTGAGAAAACAAAATTTTTTTATATTTAAATATTTTTTTCTGTTCCTAGATATCTGATCAATAGAAAATTTTGCCTACATATTCAGGTCATGAATCTACAATTTGGCTATATTGAATTAGATCAAAAAAGTGTTTTTGGAAATTTATATTCTGAAAAAAAGCTCAAATTCAAAATGGCCATAACTCAAGAACTTGTATGAAATATTTATGCCCCAAACCTACTCCTCAAATTTTAATTTTCAAACTCATTTTTCGTTCCAAAGATATCGTGACAGATGGACGGACATAATTAGATTTGATCTCAGATTATTCATCAGTGAGTGGAATCCAATCGTTTGGGACCATTTTCAGCCAAAAATTCAAAACATATTCGGACATATAGTCCGAATACTAGGTGGATTAAGCGTTAGTTAATTGCAGATGAGAGGATAGACTTGGAGAATTTGAAATCTTATCAACATTCCTAAATCCCCTAACAAGTTTCACTGTCATCAAGAGCGATAGGGATTATTTTCCAATCAAGCTTTCAACCCTCTGAGTGCGGATTCTCGTTTTACCGGCGGTTTTAATAATTCTGCGGATAAATCATTTTTATTACAAAACATTTGCAGCTAATGGGTGGCTGCCCCAATTTCCCATCGGCATAAGATAAAGGCTACACGCAGATGAAATGAATAGGCAACCTTATTCGATTTCGGTCACGAATAAATTTCTTGTGGACATGTAAGTCACGTGTTTACGATATCGTGTATTCAGCCCATATAGGGTCGTACGATGTCGGGAGAGGTTTAGCTGGCAAGGTTTATTGTAGCTCTTTCTCTGTCTCTCTCTCTCGCTGATTCGATCTACATTGTCTGGCTTTGGGCGAGACCGAATATAATGTAGAATGGCATGATTTTTTAGTGTTGAAGGATCGCAAGTCCTCTGACGAATTAAAATAAAAACACTCTACATTACACAGCATCTATCCAAAATAATGTTTTCCTTTAGGTATTTAAAAATCATTCCAGTTAAAGTCGACACAACTTGTTCACGTTGAGTGGATAGAGCGAACCGGAGATCTGGTCAGACAATAGTGGCGACCATGCACCATTGGGTCAAAATTGACATTAACTCTCACTCGCACAAGCTCCAAGGAGCTTCTGAGGGTTTTTCGTTGGGAAAGACCTAGGAGGGGCAATATAATCATAATCCTGTGATTAGTAAGTGTGCCAAAGCCGATTGACCCTAAATCAGTGCTTTGGCATGATTATGATTATACTGACTTTAGGTCTTCCCCGAAGAGATCCCTCAGATGCTCCTAGGAACTTGTGCGAGTTAGGAGAGTCCGCGATTTTCTGTCCTCCAGCTTGGGCACAGGACTGTCGATTTTTGAACCAATGGTGGATGGTGGCCACTATTGACTGACTAGATCACTAGTTCGCTCTATCCACAGAGCCTGAAGCAATCATCATTCAATTCAAATTGGTCAACGTGAACCAGCGCGCCAAAGAGAACTGACTTCACAGCAGTGATTTTTGGCGCTCTTGTTCCCTGGAATAGAGTGCTTATCAATTTGCCCAAATGTCTGTAATTTTCGAATTTTTTGATGAAAATGGTCTTCAACGATTTGGTTCGACTCACTGATCAAGAATCCGTGATCAAAATCGATTCTGTCCAGCCGTTCCGGCCGGCCCTCCGTTTACACGATAACTCTCGAACGAAAGGAGTTAGAGGATTGAAATTTGCAGGGTAGGTTTGGAGCGTAAATATCTCAAAAGAGTTCGTTAACGGGCGAGATCCAACAAGCGGTTTCAGAGTAATAACCATTTTTAGTAAAAACGGTTTTTTATGAATATTTCCGAATCCAATCACTCGATCTATCTGAAATTTAGCATGAAATTGTAGAATAATGACCTTTATATGCATGCAAAGTCTTGTATTGATCAATAACTGTCAAAAAAATAGATGTTGATGTTGTTTCGTTGTTGTTTGTTAGGCCACATTGTTCAATTGATTGCTTCTGACAAATATCTTGTGTTTCTTACGCAGAAGCAAATCACAAAAGAAAAAATTTTTTATTTTATAGATTTTGGGAGAAATTTTACAGAGTTTGGGAGAAAAAACCCAGAAGAAAACCTTGCAATATTGAATATGTTATCAGTCAATATTATTTTTGGTTTCAAAACAGGTTTGTATTCACAAATTCAAGAATCGGATGCTCGTTTTCCAATAGAAAATATTTTCAAACTACGAATTGACGTCTTTAATAGTTAGATAAGATGACATTTATGAACAGTGAACACAGACGGATTCTGTGTTCACATTCTGTGAATACATAGAACTACGATGTATTATTGAAATTTTGAAAAATCATACCTCCGAAAGTTTTAGCTTCTTAGAGTTGAAAATGATAACAATGTATTCTTATGATGAAACTGCATCTTAAGAAGAATTAAATTTAAAATTTGTAATGTAACAAAAATTTTTTTTCGTTTTCGAAAATTTCAACTGCCTATCTCTTTTTTTTTTGACAGTTATTGATGTTGTTTCGTTGTTGTTTGTTATAAACAATGTTCAATTGATTGCTTCTGACAAATATCTTGTGTTTCTTACGCAGAGGCAAAATACAAAATAATTATTTTTTTATTTTATAGATATTTTTCAGAGTCTGGTAGAGAAAACCCAGAAAAAAACCTTTGCTAGCAAAAAAGTGCTGAAATATTGGTCTACATTTGTGTATCGAACATTTCTTCTTGAGTTAAGGTCTCGGTTAAGGTCCATAATACAGAAAAGAATGTGTAAGTGGTATGAACATATTAAATTTTAAATTATGAAAAGAGGATAGTAGTTTATTAATATATTTTGAACTATTAAAATAAATTTCTTCAAATACGTTTATGACCCAATTTTAATCTTGCCATACAGAAGTTTGTGGGTAGGGGTCTTGATAAAGGAAAAAACCAATTCAATTTGGCCAACGTTTCGGCTGCTTATAGCGCCATCCTCAGGGCTCTAAAAGCATTATCATTTATTTAACATTTAAATATTTACAAACCTCGCTAAATTTAAATACATACTAAGACTTCACAAACAACCAAAATTAACGTAAATGTCAAAAACAAAACCTGTTTTCTTCTTCTTCTTATTATTTGTTTATATTAATCTAATAACTATGTTTCAAAAAAAAAAAAACAGACATACAACTTGACTCTTCATAAAATGCAGTTTGGTTATCTCAACTTAGAAAATGGAAGAAAAAATAAAAAATAACAGAGAAACAAAACAAAACAAAACTTCAGCCACACTATGCCTTTCAACTCAGATTCTTTATAAATTTATTTCAAAATTTACACACAATTGAAAATTGAATAAACTCACCGAACTGATCAAAGGGTTTTTTCTTTCGTCATAAAAACTAGTTTAATATTTGAAATTGACCGAATATTCTCTAACCGTTTGGTGTTTATCTTACGCATTTTGAAACAGTACTGAATTAATGGATGTTTACGATGAGTTAGGAAAACAGGTGATCGATTCAAGGGTAATCTTATCAGTTCCCGTGTGCGACATTTCCTTTCTCTTTGTTTACTATTGAAATTTTTCTAAAATATAACTGTAGCAGTTATTTAAATATTGGGTATCTGTTTTGAAATTTACTGTATTGTTCATTTTTATGTGCAACATTTCGTGTATTAGTCTGGATTGCAAAAAGGGTTGTTGGTCTAAAATTTTTATGCCATCAAAATCAAAATTATGATCTAATGTTTTTGTGTGATCTGCTAATGCTGTCTTAGGGTTATTAATTGGTTGAATGACTGACCGTTTGTGTTCTTCTACTCTCCTTTTCAGATAGCGTCCTGTTTGGCCTATGTAAGATTTATTGCAATTCTTGCAAGGAATATCATAAATTACGTTTGACCGCAAAGAGAGGGGTGTTTTATCCTTGACTCTCGTAAAAAAATTTTGTTTAATGGTGTTTTCATTTTTGAAAGAAATCCTAATTTTATCATTTTCAAGAACTTTTTTTATTTTCTCTGATAGGTGCTTTGTATAAGTTAACTTAGCGTATTGAAATTTATCTATTGTATTGCTAGGAGAAATATTGTTAGTATTCCGTTCTTCCGTGAATAAGATCTTATTTATTAATGAGCTCGGGTAATTGTTGTTTTTCAAAGTTTTCTGTATGTAATTCAAATTCTTTCCATGAAATTGTTTGTCAGATAGATTTAATGCTCTGTGCTTCAAGTTTCTGATTACATTGATCTTGTGTTGAAGAGGATTGTGGGAGAAATAATTAATATATCTCTCTGATGCAGTGGGTTTATGATGCCAATCAATTTTAAGTATGTTATTGGAACTTCGTATGATTGTCATGTCTAAGAACGATATTTGTTTGTTCTGTTCTATCTCTAATGTAAATTGTATTCGGGGATGATATTCATTGAATGTTTGCAATAACAATTGTTCTGTGCCATATGGGATGGCTAGAATTATGTCGTCAACATATCTTTTAAAAAAAGGGATTTCGAATTTTAAATTTTGCAAACAAACATTCTGAATTTCTGAAACTACAATATCGGCACAGATAGGTGAGAGGCAGTTTCCCATTCCAAAACCAAAGGTTTGCTTATAATATTGTCTGTTAAACGTGAAATAGCTATTTGTTGTTAAAAATTCAAATATTAACTTGAACAAATCGTAGTCAATGGACTCATGTATTAAGTTCCAATTTGCTTGTATGATTTGTAAAGCATAATCTACTGGTGTGTTGGTATATAAAGAAACAATATCTAAAGAGACAAGTATATATCCATCCGGTAAATGGAAATTATTTAAATCCTTGAACAATTCAAAAGAGTTCAGCACATAGTGATCATTCTTAATGAATATTGGCTTGAGTAATTCAGCTATATATTTACTTAAAGCATAGGTGGGTGATCCTATGCAGCTACAAATAGGTCTAAGCGGTACATTATTTTTATGAATTTTTGGTGTGAAATACATTTTTGGGGCTACTCCAGTTTCTGATTTTAACATTTTTGCTCTTTCAGCTGTTATGTGTTTTTTTTGTAGAAGAATAGAGACAAACCTATTATTTTTGTTTTGGATTTTAGTAGTTGGGTCTTGATCTAATTTTGAATATGTATCTTGATCTTGTAACAAAGCCATAGCTTTATCCATATATGTTGTTTTATCCATTAGAACTGTGCTATTTCCTTTATCTGCCTTCAGAATGATTATATCGTTCTTGTGTTGTTTAACAAAATTTTTCGTTGTTTTTATGTGTGACACTAGCGTGTTATTAATATTCCTATGATAAAAATCTGAGTTGATGAAGTTTGTTATGATATTAGTAACTTGATTTCTTAACGTGTTTCTCTGATCAATGCAGTGTTTTTGAATTATTATTTCACTGTCTGAGATTATATTAAGCATAGGTGGCTTTTTTAAGTAAGGTAAATTGAATTTGTCACCCATGCTCAATAAATATTCAACTTCATTTGGAGTTTTTATATTACTAAGTAAGTTAACTAACCATTTTTTGTTAGTTTTAAATTCTACTAATGGATTTTGTACTATAGAAAGTTGGTTCAGTTTTTTTATTTGTTTAATCTTGGTCTCACTATATAATTTATTGTAATACGTTTTTTGAGAATTTGAAAAAGAATAGTACATATCTTCATGAATTAAATTCAAAGCTAATGTTTTAGCTTTGGTAAGTTCTTTCCTTGTATGTCTGATTTCCCAATGGACAAATTCAATCTCTATACTCAATATTTGATTCTGAAATCTGTTTAAAGCTATCATGCATTTATTAGTGAAAAAAGATTTCGAAATACATAAATTATTCAAACATTTCGCATGATGGAGTATATGTGAAGGCAATATATTGTGTTTTCTACAGTTCATTAAAAATTTAGCTTGATTTTCTACTTTGGCTAATTGTCTTGTTAGTTTAGCCCAATTTTTCAAAACTTGTACCGCTTCTGCACCAAACGTTGTTGATATGGTTTGCATGAATCCCATGTTTAAGCGAATCAATCTTCAATGTCTATAATCCCAAAAAATTATGATATCTTCAAATACGTTTATGACCCAATTTTAATCTTGCCATACAGAAGTTTGTGGGTAGGGGTCTTGATAAAGGAAAAAACCAATTCAATTTGGCCAACGTTTCGGCTGCTTATAGCGCCATCCTCAGGGCTCTAAAAGCATTATCATTTATTTAACATTTAAATATTTACAAACCTCGCTAAATTCAAATACATACTAAGACTTCACAAACAACCAAAATTAACGTAAATGTCAAAAACAAAACCTGTTTTCTTCTTCTTATTATTATTTGTTTATATTAATCTAATAACTATGTTTCAAAAAAAAAAAAACAGACATACAACTTGACTCTTCATAAAATGCAGTTTGTTTTTGACATTTACGTTAATTTTGGTTGTTTGTGAAGTCTTAGTATGTATTTGAATTTAGCGAGGTTTGTAAATATTTAAATGTTAAATAAATGATAATGCTTTTAGAGCCCTGAGGATGGCGCTATAAGCAGCCGAAACGTTGGCCAAATTGAATTGGTTTTTTCCTTTATCAAGACCCCTACCCACAAACTTCTGTATGGCAAGATTAAAATAAATTGTTCGTCAGCCTCTACCTACTCAAATATCAGGAACAAATGGACAATTTGCTATGATTGTCTCCAGCCTCACTCTAGACATTTCGATGATATTTGCCTTAGGTATTTTCAGTTGCGAAAACTATGTACCGAGTGTAAGTTACAACAACCCAGTCCACGAGGTTGAATCATTGCAGATTGCTCATTTAATCTAGATAAATAAACTTAATGACAATTTTTGAAGCATTAAAGCATTGTAGATTGCTCCTTTCTTTAAAAGATAATTTTTGGAGCATTTTTTTTGAACGACACTTTTTCAAAATTTAATTTCTTTCATGATGAAGCTCTATCATAAGAATCCATTGATGTAATTCCCTACTCTGAGAAACCAATAATTGCAGAGATATAATTTGTCTGTTTGAACAAGAGCGCCAAAAAGCTCCTGTACAGGGCTTGAACAAATTTTCTTGATATTTTTTCGAGTTCTTTGTAATTTCTCTTCACTACTACAATCTGATCAATGCCCTTTTAGTTTTACCGTCGGTCCAAATAAGAGAAAAAAGATTGCAGTCATGGGAGTCCGGTCAGGAGCGAATGTCTTCAACTTCACGCCATTATTTAAATCAGAATATAATTTAATATAGATCTTCCAAATATAGCTATCTAGTTTTGTATATTAACTAAAAAGAGAATTTGGTTCTTCCTAGAGTTTTTATTTGTGTGACCGGTTTCGCTCATACAATGCTGGAGCAACCTCAGACCAGGCGCACTACAAAAAATTACAAACAAACATAAGACAACACATTTCTCCAAAAGTACACTTTAAATATTTTGTTGATAAAATATTTTCCCACCTAAACTCTCTCAACTGAGATTCGTCAAATTAATACATACAGGGTGGCAATTTGAAAACTTGCCAGGCCGATTATGTCACAACAGGTTAATTTTTATTCGGGGGGAACATATTTTGAGCACAAAATCTTTTCAAGCCTAGCTGTAGGGATTGTCACTCCTAAATTCTTAATAGAGAATAGAGGGTGAGCAATACCTCAATTGAAAGACAACTTGTTCCGCTACAAACTCTACATGAATACTACAGTTTGCAAATTTGTATTCATCCTTGAAGTAGTTACAGGGTGTTCATACTTAGTGTACTATACAAATGAGATGCTCGAAATGATTTCCATTACTGGTCAAACAATAATACAATCTGTTCTCAGATGTTTGTATGTTCCCCTCTGAATAAAAGCTGACCTGTTCTGGCATTTACTCTCAAAACATCCCTGTGGTGACATAATTGGTCTGGCAAGTTTTCAAATTGATATCTATCTATTTTCAACTATCTCTTCTTCAAAACCATTAATAATCGCTGTCTGTTTTGTGATTTTCAATTCTTTATTATACTCGTATTTTTCCTTATTCAATAAATTTTCATGTAAGCTGTGGAATGTAGCATTTTTGTGTGTATCACAATGTTGAGAGTATGGTGAAGTTGAAACTCCGGTTTTGGGTTTTCTACACAGGGTGTCCCAACGAAAATTTGACCCCCCCAGAAGTAAGAAACGAAGAATTTTCTAAGATTCAAAGAAAGAATAGGTCCATTTCTGTTTTGAAGGGGACGAATTTCCATCATGAATTTGTTCCGAAAAAAACCACCACATTTTTTTTAATAGGGAAGAGATATCTAGTGTTGGTTGCTTTGAAAGTTATATATAACCATAACCACATACATAAATCAGTTAAAATTTTCAAAATCGGTTCATTATTCACGAAATAATGTAACAATTGAACTTACCGTCAGAAGGTGATGTAGAATAGACAGTTGAACCGCCAAACTCAAGAACCTTTGAGTTTTGAAGATCCAAAAATAATTTTCTAGTTCTGTATTAGGAGAAAGAATTCCTATGACAACATTGTTCCGAAAAAACCACCTGAGGCTGGCAACAACCCCCAACAGTTTTTGAATAAGGAGAAGACTCGGGTGAATATGTTGGATGTGGTTTAGTTAAGAATTTTTTTCTGTTCCCTCAACATTTAATCTTTCAAAGTTTTTTATTTAATTTGATTTTTTGAAAGTTTTTACTTCAAAAACATTCGATTTACTTATAGTTCATGATCGAAAAATGTGTGAAACAATTCATTACATTATACTATTCTTTTGCAGATTCTTTCTCAAATGTGTTTCGGTCTTTCGTTCCTGCATTATAAATCGGTTTGACACCTACTTACGTGGGCAAAAATGGTCTATTCTGTAGGAGAAAGAATAGGAATTCTCAAATTGTACTATCGGAATGACGAAAATGCTAGATGAACTGCAAGGTATTTTAATAACAATCATCCAGGAAGAAATATAAGTCACCAATATGTTGAGCATTTGATGAATAAAGTCGAAACTCTTAGGTTCTTGAGTTTGGGCGGTTCAACTGTCTGTTCAACATCACCATTTGACGGCAAGTTCAATTATTAAATTATTTCGTAAATAATGAACTAATTTTGAGAATTTTAACTGGGTTGTGTACAGAACAAAAATAATTTCCAAACTAACCAATACTCGACATCTCTTCCCTATTCAAGAAATGTGGGGGGTTGATGGCACCTTCATGGGTGTGGTTTTTACGGAACAAACTCATGATTGAAGTAAAATTAACCTTTCCACCTGAGTTTTCGATTTTAAACTTTATTGAATGGAGACATCTATTCAAATTTTCCAAGAATTCTGCGTACTCTTCATCTGTACCCTTCCACATCACATCAATGTCATCTACGTATCTGTAGTAATAAATTACTTTTATTATATTGTAACAATATTCGAAAGACTCGGGAAATTTCCTTCGTCCACTAATCGCTCATCCGGTTTGTCGTGTTGCCTATCCACTGGCGATATTCAAAGATGCGTTAATGTTTTCTTGTTCGCGTATGCGTATCGTTTTAAACTACATGCGTGGAAAATAATTTCCACTCTTCGTACCACTTGTTTGTGAGCAGTGTAGGAGATTAATTGGCGAGCCTTTTGGGACCAACGTTTCAGAATTTACGTAGTAGAATACGAAAACCATCCCTGGTTGCAGGTAAACATTTCGTTTTATAATCTTAAGAAACTGAACTAACCGATATTGTTACTTGCAGATTTATTTCAACACTTTTCTTTTCTCGAAACATTTTCACCATAATAAAAGGTTATAAAAGTCCGTCTTCTTGATTACCCTCCTGTGCTAGAACCTACCGTTACAATATGTCAATCATCATTCAACACATATTTTTTTTTCCAAATCGTCTATATATATATATCAGCTAGCACTGGATAGACTGAAGTTCCTATATCCAATCCTTTTATCTGTTCATAATGTTTATTGTCGAAGCTGAAGAAGTTTTGTTTCATACATATCTTTAAGAGATGATTTATTGCCTCCAGCCATTATGTAGCTATTTACTAATTCGTCCCAAGAAATAAGGGCACAAAAGACTCATATCGCTTCTCCGGACGAACAATGACACACCCTCAAACTGTCAGCACCTCAATCGTCAATCTTCAATCGCGTCGGCGAAATAACCTTCATTTAGCCTTAATGACGCAATCAACTGAAATTCTGAATTTCAGAATTTAAGTTAATCGCTTCATGAAGACCAAATAACCATTATTCAGCCTCAATAGCGCGATTGAAGATTGATGATAGAGGTTCTGACAGTTTGCAGTTGTGTCAATTCTCTTCCGAAGCAGCCATATGTTTGCTCAGCATCAGACCCCCATGACCGCTCAACAGACTTCACTTGTATCCCAGTACAAGGAACACTATGAACAGCCAGCTAACTTATGCACATGCGCAGATGATCGCTGAAAGTACTTCCTATAGTGCTGCCTGCACCCAAAACCACGAACAAAACGTCAGCTTATGCACAGAACGGAAAATAACCGGAAGCAGCAGCGTGAATGTCAAAATTGGTCCTAGGGACTTGGTACGGACACTCCGACTCGAAAACAACTCTATTTCCCCGCAATTGATTTGCACGGGCACACAATTGCTATGATTATTTTCTTAAAAACTCATAATAAGAGCTCAACTTCAGATCCATGCCCACTAGACGTAAACTACTCCTAATATAACAGAAACAACCTAAGAAAATTGGTTCAAGCTCTGACGTGAAGTCAGGAGCTTTTGCGCGTATGTTCTGTTGTCCATTCTTCTGTATTGGACACCCTTAATCGAATTTACCATGGTAAATTATGTTGTCCATTCTCCTGTATTGGACACTCCTAATTCGAAAAATGAACAATAGAACATACGCGCAAAAGCTCCTGACTTCACGTCAGTGCTTGAACAAATTTTTTTTTTCGTGAATTTTTTGAAATTTTCTAGGGGTACGGTTCTTACAATTTATTTTTTCGTCATTTTTTTCAAATTTTCTAGGGGTACGGTTCTTACAAAATTATAAACACTTCTTTATGTTGATTTTCTACTACTAGTTACCAAGCTTCAATTCGATGGTATCTTTATTTTTTGAGTAATCAAGGAAATAATATTCCAGGAGGGTATAACTCGGAAACCGTTTGACCGATTATGCTCAGATTAACTTAACTCTTCCATCCGGAGACGCAACGTACCCTGAAAATTGCAAGTCCCTATCACCTCTCGTTCGAAAGTTATCGAGGCAACGGTCACCAATCTACTGAACTCACACAAGGCTGCTCGAATCTCCAACAATATTTAACCGATCGTGTTGAAACTTGAAACTTGGCAGTAGAGTTAGGTTCTAAAGGCTCTTGCAAAATTTCATCAATTTCAGACGAATAGTTACTGATATATAGAATTTTTTATTCCTATTTTCAATGATTTTTTTAAAATTTTCTACAAATACTATCCTCACAAATTTTGCAAGAATTTTTGCGTTGGCATTCTACAACTAATAATCATGTTTTAATTCAATCGGTTTTGTATTTTTCGAGTTAATGAGGAACAAAAAACAACAAAATTTCAGATAGCTATAACTCTTCAACCGTTTGGCTGATTATGCTTATAAACAAACTCAAATGTCGCATTCAGATGCACAACCTAACATGAAATCTTCAAGCCGCTATCTCTTTCTGTTCTCAGATTATCGTGACAACAAAAATATTTTTTGTAATTTTCTAGCGATACGATTCTCAGACAATTTCACAAACGTGCTCAGGTTTATATTCTACAACCATTCACCAAGTTTCAATTCGATCAGATCTATATTGGTTGAAAACAAAATTATTACTCGGAAACCATTGGGCCGATTATACCCATTAACGAACTTGTTCGTCGTATTAAGATGCGCCACCTACCCTGAAAATTTCAAGTCGCTATTTCTTTCCGTTCTCAAGTTATCGTGGCAACGACTGGACGGCCGGATGGCCGGACAGAATCAAATTTGACCTCGAATGTTACAGACATTTGGGCAAAATGATAACACGATGTTCCCCAGAGCATACGCGCAAAAACACATAACTTCTTCTTCTGCGCATGCGCAGTCTATTCGTGGCTGAAAGTCACCTTACATAAAATTCCCATTATCCAGCACTAGGGGCTCAATAGATATCGCAGCTTCAATCCGCGCGAATCCTCTCAAGAGAATTCTATGAACGAATTGCATTCTCCACCTCAAAACCCTACTCCTCTCAGATGAAAACGAAAAATGCCCGAAATAGCAGCGTGAATGTCAAAATTGGCCCAAGGACTACATTTTTGACACTCTACCTAGGAAACTGTGCTATTTTCTCGAAACTGGGTTGAGCAAGAGCATCGTGAAATTCAAAATTGGCCCAAGGACCACATTATGGACACTCTACCTCGTAAACTACGCTAGTTTTTCGAAACTGGGTCTCTCAATTTTCGAACAAATAAAAAAAATAAATTGTACACATCGTTCATTCACTTATGCAATCGTTACAGTACCCATACTAATCAGTCCGAGAAAGAAAAGGCGGAAATTAAAAATTTCTCCGTACTTATTCTTTGCGTGCTCATTTCGTAAAGAAGGATTCAACGCATTTTAGAATTTCACATTAAAACATTAAAGGTTGAATAAAACTCAACACACCCTTCATCCACTTATCTGTGATTATATTTTCTCGTTATGAACAAGCCAGTAGGGCAAACAAAATTTTTGAATTTTTTTTTTGTCGGCAAGTGAAGTGTTGTATTTGCTAAAAAACAATTGCCGTTCGAGCCGGTATTCGATTGTGAAGTGGAGTTAAATTGAAGGTTAGTGCAGTTTTTCAAATATGAAATTTTTCAAGAAAATTTAAATTTCTAGTGGAATAATCCTCAAAAATTCATCCACAAAATTCTTTGTACCTATCGGCATTCTGCAACTAACTTTCAAGTGTCGATTCTATTGGAACGGCCTTTTTTGAGTTACTTGGGGAATCTATATTTCAGATTGGTATAACCGTTATCGTGGCAACGGATGACCGGCCGGTCGGACGAATTGATTTCGACCTTGAATTCTCCTAATCGTTTGAGAAAATTTTCGGCAAAAAAATCGAAAATTACAGATATTTGGTAAAATGATGGTTGTCCCCTATAACATTCGCGAAAAAACTGTTTTGATAGTCGAAATAAGACAAGTTAATCATGAAAATTAATTTACTGCAACTGATAAACATGTCCAATTATAATATTATTAATGATCTTAAATTAGGTGCAGAGTACGAAAATTACTTTGTCGGATGTCTTTGGCACTATTCCAAATCCAACAAGTTATATTTTGATTCGCCATCATTGTTTCAGTCTATTGCAGTTGCAGGTGACAAAAATGTATTTTGTCTCTTCATGATTCTCTCAGGTTGAAAAATGAATTTTTGAAATATTGCATTATACCTACTTCTTTACTAAAAACATTTGAAAGATTGTTTTTTGGGGTTTATGTTGTTTATAGTATCAGTATCAGTATAACTGTTTTCGAAATATTGTATGGTAGAATTGAATGAGCCGAAAGATTCCCAAAAATTCTGTGAAATCCATAGTAAAAGCCTCATATCGTAAACTTCAAAAATAGATATCTCAGAAAAGCAACAAACAAAATTGACAAAACATGCGTATATAGTAAGGTCCAAATGAAATAACAATTTTCGTGACATTCAATGAACACATTGTATATGACCTGGAAGAAAATTTAACTCACTCATTAAACAAATGAAAGGTAATGCGGAACAGCTGAATTCCTCAGAAAGTTACCTTATCTCTTGTTCAACCAACAATATCAATTAATTCCTTCGCTTGTGATCAGAAACAATCTCTGTCAATTGTTTTCAATATAGGGGACAGGGATGTACTCCAAAATTTCAGAAATTCATATTTTAAACAGACAGTCATCAATAAACAAAATACGTTTTTATCACCTACAATAGACTAATCTTGTGGTACCAAAATATGATTACTTGGTTTTTGAATAGTGCTGGAAGAAAAAACGGTTAACGATTTTTTCAACTTCTACCCTCATATACCCTATTTTAATATCATTAGTGAGAATATAATTGGAGATTTTTATAAATTCCGGTCAATATATTTGCATGCTTACTTCGTCTTGCTTCGACTTACAAAACGGTTTTTTTCCTTATAATTCCTACCCCAATATGACTTTCCTACAAACTTTAGCTGCTTATATCTCAGAAACTAAGCATACAAAACCATTTGAAATCAAATATTTTTCTAACTTATCATTCCACTACAAATAAAATTCTTGATGCGAACAGTTGTAGGTATTCTACCATTTAACGAACACCATCGAGCCCAATCCGTTCTGAACTAATATTCCTATACATAAACACGTTCTGAATACACGGATGCAAAACACAACGTTGAACAATGTTTACTGTACACACGGTAATAGAGCTGATGGCATGTTTGCATATTCGGGGAATCATTATATAAGATTACTCTATATTAACGTTTGTAACTTCATATTCTATTTGAGTTCACTGTGGACTTATTATGAACACTACAAAAGTAACTAACATAACAGTTTTTGTCGTCTGACATATTAAGTCTTTGAAGATGGAAACTTTGTTTCCGAAATATATGTCAGACGACAAAAACTGTAGTGGACAAGAGTGTAGTTACTTTTGTAGTGTTTGTAACATCATTACAGATTGCGGGCTAGGGTATTTACAGAAATATTCAGTGTAGAAGATGAGCGTCTTTAGACTTTCGGATAGCTTAATACAGGGTGTCCCGGGAAGAATGCGACAAACGGATACCATGAATTAATGTCATCAGGCTGGAGTGGTATAAAGAGGATTCAATCGCCTGAGTGCCTTCGTTTGGGATATACAGGCTGATGCTCATCTTATGAGTGAAATTTCACACTTCAATAACTCTTGAACTAATTCACCGAATGATTTCAAATTTTGAAGTTTTGTCACCCTTTACTATCACCTTCGTTCGATATTTCTGAAATCGAATAAATCAGATCCGGACTGGGAAAATATTAGACTTTTCCTATTTTAGTGAATATTGGATCACCCTGTACATAAACATTATGATTTTCTTTAGTTGTCGTAACCATAGATAATTAATTCATAATAAAAATTCTAAATCTCTACTTGGCACCGTCATACAGGGTGATTAATTAACATTCCCGTCAATAAATCTTGAACTTATAGGTAAAATTATTTCAAATTTTATAGTTTTGTTACCCTATCCATCATCCGGTCAGTTAGTTCAAGAGTTATTGAAGTGTGAAATTTCACTCATAAGATGAACACCACCCTGTATATCTCAAACGAAGGCAATTAAAACCTCTTGATACGAGTCCAGCCTGACGACATAAATTCATGGTACCTATTCGTTTGTCGCACTCTTCCCGGGACACCTTGTATTTAGATTAGAGAAGAGTGTAGCGTTGCAGCGATTTCCTGCTTCACTTGTAAATATTTGAGCTCACTTGACCAAGAGAATAATCTTCTGAAGAAAAGGGGATATGCCGGGTGTCCCAGTATACATGTTCCAATGGATTATCTCAGCCATTTCAAACGATAAAAATTTGAAAATATTATGATTTTCAATTCGTTCAAGGAACCTATGAGAAAAACAAAAATTGAAAGTCACCTTTGGTTTGACCGGAAGCGACTATGACTTTTTTATCTCAAATGCCAACATATATATTTTTTGCAAATTTTGAATTGTACTCAAAGTTACCTTTCCAACGATGTATCACACTCTATATTTTACATTTGATTTGACTGCAAAAAATGCAGTCGGCTACAATATATTGTGTTATCTTGATTTTGACTTCAATAATCGATATCCATAAAAAAAACCTTCCTCAAGTTGAAATAAACTATGTATTTTACCGAACGTTAAAGAAATCATTAATAGTTAAAGAAAAAAAAAAAAAAAAGCACTGAAGTGAAGTCAGTACTCTTTGGCGCGCGTGTTCACGGTGGCTAATTTGAATTGAATGATGAGTACTTCAAGCTCAGTGGATAGAGCGAGCTGAAGATCTACCCAAAGGATAGTGGACACCATTCACTGTCGGTTCAAAAATTAACAGTGCTGTATCTAAGCTGCCATCAGGAAAGATTAACAAAGTTGGAAAAGAACACAACTGACCCTCCTTAGTCGCACAAGCTCCTAGAAGAATTGGGAGGGTCAGTATAATCCTAATCATGTTTATAGCACGCGCGCCAAAGCAGATTGACTTTTTACACTTTTTCTTTCATTGTTAAGTCACTCTGCTTTTGCGCGCGTGCTATAAACATGATTAGGATTATACTGACCCTCCCAAATCTTCTAGGAGCTTGTGCGACTAAGGAGGGTCAGTTGTGTTCTTTTCCAACTTTGTTACTCTTTCCTGATGGCAGCTTAGATACAGCACTGTTAATTTTTGAACCGACAGTGAATGGTGTCCACTATCCTTTGGGTAGATCTTCGGCTCGCTCTATCCACTGAGCTTGAAGTACTCATCATTCGATTCAAATTAGCCACCGTGAACACGCGCGCCAAAGAGTACTGACTTCATGTCAGTGCTTTTTTTTTTCAAGTTCTTTTAACAAATATAGCTATCAATACAGTTTGGCTGTTAGCTTTACCGTAGATCAAAAAAAATTTCGGTTGTGGGACCTCCGTTAGGAAAGCAATTGCCTCTTCTCCAAATCCGAACGTATTTTAATATAGATCTACCGAATAAAGTTATTTATAAATTCGCCTCAGGACTACCATACAGACATTTCAACTCAGAAACAACGCTATTTCCCCCAAGCTGACTTGTGTCCGTGCACTGAATTGACCTGAATATTCTTTTAAAACCTCACAATTTCGGCTCATTACTCCCAACATAACCCAAACAACCCAAAACCATTCACTTCTCGTCTGCGCATGCGCAATATACTCGTGGCTGCAAGTCCTCCCAAAATTACACACCTCACAAAAAACTCCAATTCTCCAACACTAGTGGTTCAGGAGATATCGCTTCTTAAATCCACGCATGCGCATACCCTCACCAGGGGATTCTATAGAGGAATAGCATCCGCCACCCCAAAATCCCAATCCTATCTGACGAAAGCACCAGCAGTTGAATCACTGGTGGTCTGCTCATGCGCATAACGAAAAATGCCCGTAAGGGGTAACATCAATTTCGAAATTAGCCCCAGGGCCACGGTACGGACACTTTAACTCGGAAACAACGCTACATCCCCCAAACTGACTTGTCCTTGCACTGAATTGCTATGAATATTCTTTTAAAACCTCTTAATATCGACTCAGCACTCCCAACATAACACATCCAACCCAAAAACAGTCACTTCTCTTCTACGCATGCGCAATCTACTCGCGGCTAAACGTCCTCTCAAAATAACACACCTTACAAAAAACTCCGATTCTCCAACACTAGTGGTTCAGGAGATATCACATCTTTAATCGACGCATGCGCAGACCCTCAACAGGGGATTCTATAGAGGAATAGCATCCGCCACCCCAAAACCCTAATCCTCTCTGACGAAAACACCACCAGTTAAATGACTTCTCATCTGCGCATGCGCATAACGAAAAATGCCTGTAAGGGGTAACATCAATTTCAAAATTAGCCTCAGGGCCACGGTACGGACACTTTAACTCGGAAACAACGCTACATCCCCCAAACTGACTTGTCCTTGCACTGAATTGCTATGAATATTCTTTTAAAACCTCATAATATCGACTCAGCACTCCCAACATAACCCATCCAACCCAAAAAAAATCAATTCTCTTCTGCGCATGCGTAATCTACTGAAGGCTAAAAGTCCTCTCAAAATAACACACCTTACAAAAAACTCCGATCCTCCAACACTAGTGGTTCGGAAGATATCGCATCTTTAATCTACGCATGCGCAGACCCTCATCAGGGATCTGAATTCTATGGAGGAATAGCATCCGCCACCCCAAAACCCCAATCCTCTCTGACGAAAACTACAGCAGTTAAAGGACTTCTCATCTGCGCATGCGCAATACGGAAAATGCCCGGAAAGGGCAGCATGAACCTCAAAAACATATGTTTCGGCATTAAAAGCAAAGTATTCCGCAAAATAGTAGTAAATTTTTTATTTTTTTCATGTCACGTGATCTTCACGAAATTTTGCAAAAGTGTTTGCTTTGGTCTTTTGCATCTAACTGCTGAGTTTCAATTTAATCAGATCAGTATTTTTCGAGTTATCGTGAAAACAGAATTTTCAAATTTTCAAAATTTTTTTTGCCACTTTAGGGCCGTCCGTTCAACAAAAAAGTTCTTAGGCATATAAAGGTCATGATTCTACAATCTGATGCCAAATTTCAAAAAGATCGAGTGATCGGTTCCGGAAATATTCATAAAAAACGTTTTTACTAAAAACGGCCTCAACTCCGGAACCGCTCGGTCGATTTCGCCTGTTAACGAACTTGTGCGAGATATTTACGCTACGAAACTACCCTGCAAATTTTAACGCTCTAAGTCGTTCCGTTCGAGAGTTATCGTGCTAACGGCCGGCCGGCCGGACCGGACGGACAGAATTGAATTTGACCTCGAATTCTTCATCAGGGAGTCGAACCCAATCGTTTGAGACCATTTTCGAAAAAAAATTCGAAAAATACAGACATTGTGACGAAATGATAGCACGCTGTTCCTTGCGGAACACGCGCGCAAAAACATATGCAGTTCATCTTGAATCATTTCAAGAATATTCAATCATTTTAGAAAATCCAATTATTCTTCATCATTTCTTCCTGAATACGCCGTTTCTAAGATATTCCTCATTGAATGCCATGAGGTCTACAATTCCAGATATTTCACATTTTTTACTGATCCGCCCCTGGACTTTGGATTCTCGAATCAAGCTCAAAGCCACGTTACCGTAGCGTTTAGTCATTCACCATCACAGTAATAGATAATTTATATGCAGGAGTATATTAGCACATTCTGAAATCTTTAAATGCCTGTAACTTTTTACCTGAGCCGAATATGGAAAAATGGTAAATAAAAAAAGTATTTATTCGATGAGAGGAATCTATGGTTAAAATTAATGTATAACTGAAAGACTTGCCCTGTATATACAGGGTGAGTCTTTTACCACTGCATTCATTTTAACCAAAGATTCCTCTCATCAAATGAAACACTTTTTTCATTTACCATTTTTCCAGATTCGCCTCAGGTAAAAAGATACAGGTTGTTGAAATTTGGAAAAAAAATCAGTTTTTATTTTGTAGCTTTAGCATCCTTTTTTCGAATAAAATGAATGTTGGTGTAAAGTTTCCTACAACTATGATACATATTTTCCAAATATTAGTTATTTTCTACTTCTACTGGTTTTCTAGTTATGGACTCGTGGATTCATAAAACTAAACGAAATTAGCATAAAGAAAGCATATAAAGTTTTTCTTGAGTCATTTCAAGAATATTCCATCGTTTTAGAACATTATATTATTCTTCATCATTTCTCCTTAAACGCACCGTTTTCGAGATATTCTTCATTGAATGTTTTAAAATGGAATACTCCAGAAATTTCACTACTTTTATGGATCCGTCCCTGATTGTTGGAATCCCGAATCAAGCTGTAAACCACGTTACCATGCCTTATTCTCGTCCGCCAACAATGTCATAGATAATTTATATGCGGGAGTGTATTAGCACACTGTGAAATCTTTGAACGCTTGTAACTTTTTACCTGAGCCGAATCTGGAAAAATGGTAAATGAAAAAAGTGTTTCATTTGATGAGAGGAATCTTTGGTTGAAATTAATGCAGTGGTCAAAGACTCACCCTGTATAATTTAGAATAGTCGAATATTCGAATACAATTCCGAGCCAAAATCCAGAGTACATGTTTAGGGTTTGAATCTAGATAAGGTTGAATTCCAAGTCGCCATCTTATCTTCCATACTTAAACATGAAAGTTTCACTGCAATCAACACAATAATCTCCTAGTTATATCCCACATGCACTCCTCCCCCCTCGTTTCTCATAAAAAAGTCATTACGACCTCTCAGCGTCGACAAGATAATGTTTCGGAAATTCCATATTCCTCGGCGGGTTAAAAGCCGTAGATGGCACGCTTCGTCGGGCTTTAACCGCCAAATTCACTTGTACAGATAGCGACCTGACATGGTAATAAACACTTAATGCACCCAAGATCTACAATGTAGCAGAAACTTGGACGAATTGGAGATTATGATCGATATCTCCTTATACGACACCACGATGAGGCCAATATTGTTCTTGCTAGGTGCATTACTGCCAAGAATGGCTGTGACAAGTTGTCGCGTAGTTGGGAAGTGGGAGGAGAGGTTTCTAGAAATTCCCGGATTCTACTAGGAGGCTTCTCCTTGTTTTTCTTATGCGTCACAGGTGCAGACTCGTAGTTAATTAAACACTGCAGTAATTACCTCTAGGGGTTAGGTCATATCTTGGGGGATACTGCTCTTCCTTTGTATTCTCGACCGCGTACAAGAAAACTGGGCGGAAATCTCAGCATTTTAGTTTGATATGTACGAGGGAAACGTACAAAAATATTACTGTTCGTTAATAATTTGAAAGCGGAATGTTATACCGGAACAATGCACTCGGGAATTGTATCCTACGGAGGAATATTGGATTAAATCGGTATCTACCTCGTCAAATATCTTAATTAAATCATTCGTCAGTGTGATTGGACCTTTTCTGAACCAATTTTGATAGAATTTTGTGTTTTTGAGTGACCCCTTGGATGGTTTGTAGGTGTAATCGGATCCAGTAGGAAGCATCGCAATCAGGTTTGTCAGTGTTTGTTTTCTTTTTTACTACTAAAAGGTGGATGTACATTGCGGTAGTTGGAAGACTCCAGTATTTGCAAAAGTAAGTACTGTCAAAGTTGTAAATATTTCTTCGAATTATATTGTAAAATATTAACATAACCCTGTGGCAGGAGCTTTTGCGCTCTTGTCCAATCTTTGACACATTGCTGATACCAAACTCTTCAACTTTCCCCTTCTTCATGCCCACACTCTTCAGGAGGACCTGGATATCCTTGCTAGATGGTGCCATGAATGGATGCTTCCTCTCAACATCCAGAAATGTTGTGTTCTCCGAATTGGTAGGAACAATCCTTAACGATCCTACTCAATCGGTGGTCATCAGCGGCTGTCTGTAACTCACCATGTCGATCTTGGTGTTACTATCTGTTCAGATCTTGCATGGTCTGTTACTACAAAGGCGAAACGAATAACATACCTCCTCAGCAGGACTTTCAAAAACTCCAAAGTATCAACTTGGAAATTACTCTACAGGACTACATAGGACCGATATTGGAGTACGCTGCCAGGTACGGTGGCCATCAACTATATACGATGAAAATCTCCTGGACATTCGGTCACACGTCTCCCATATTCACGCCTTCGCCCATCCTATGAAGATCGCCTAAGTATTTATGAGTTGCCTAGCTTTGCCGACCGCCGATCCAGGGAAGATCTTATTTTCACATTTCGTGCATTGAATGGCATTTTGGCGAGACAATAAGAGACTTTTTCCATCTCAACACAAACAGCTTGCGTGGCCACTACTTCAAGTTCTCCAAAGAACCCTTCAAAACATCGCCACGCCAGATGTTCCTTCCAAACCAGGTACTCAACAGCTGCCGTCAACGATTGTGGAGTCTCAAGCAGTAAATGCATTCAAGAATGGACTCGACGAGTGGCGATTGCATTAATCACTTAGCTTATTCTGTTCTCTTTATTTTCTTCTCGGTTTCCATTTCGGCAAATTGTTCATGTTCAATTTTCCATAGTATGTACTATTTTCTTTATTGGGTCCATACTTAAATCCTCAAACCTTATTTATAGTTAAATAAATAAATAAATATTTAATGTATATCTCCGAAAGTATTGCTTTCTCAATGGATTATTATGATAGAACTACATCATGAAGGAAATTAAAATCCCTTTGCATCTTATCTTTATATGAAGGTCCAATTTTGGCTACAAGTGTTTCAAAACTATCAGAAGTCATTCTCAACAATTGAGTCAATGAAATAGCCAGATTTATTTATGAAACAAATCTGATGTAATCAGTCCAGAGAGAACTCAAACCAGAATACTTATGTGGGAATTCTTAAATAGCGTTACTCAGGAATAAATACCTGTAGGTATATTAGTTGGAAATCCCTTTCTAAATCTTCCATAATTAGAGAATGACTCGTAAATTATGCTCGACTTCCTTGCATGATTCATTTTGGACTCACTAACCAAAAAACTCTGCCTATGAACTTAGCGAATCCAAATTTCAAATATTCTACATGCTTACATCAGCCAAACTCTCCAGAAATACACTTTTAGTTCGTTGGACATTAATGACGTTTATCTATTAAACTGCACCAGAGTAAGTACAATGTATCATTGAAATTTTGAAAAATCATATCTCCAAAAGTATTAGCTTGCTAGAGTTGAGAATAATATCAACGGATTCTGATGAAGCTGAAACTTGAAAAAATTGAATTCGAAATTTGTAACGTAAGAAAAAAAATTTTTGTTACTCCAAAAACATCTGGCCGATTTTGCCAATAACGAAATTAACCGAGATATTTGTGTCCCAAAACTACTCTGAAAATTTCAATTGTCTACCTCATTGCGTTCGAGAGTTAACGGCCGGCCGGACAGAATCGATTTAGACCACGGATTCGTGATGAATGAGTCGAAACAAATCGTTTAAGACCATTTTCAGCCAAAAATTCTAAAAAAACAGACATTTGGGCAAATTGATAAGCACTCTGTTCCGAGGAACAAGATCGCCAAAAAGTGTGTAAATATCAGAATCAGTGATTTGAAAACCAAAGACGAGAAAGATGAACCATTAGGAGTGAAATTGAATCAACCACTAGGCGATTGATAAGAAAATCCTACATGTATGTTATTTAATATTATAATAAGTTCAAAATTTTGATCCCGAATCACTATGGCTAAAACTAAGCTATTTGCGGAAAAGCAAACTGTACATTATGCAAATATATGCTAATTATTATCTGCTAGAAATTGGGAATAAATTATCCCAAAATTTCAAAAATAAACATGCTGTATTACAAAAATGGTGACAATTTTTTTAGTCAGAATATGCTTTTATAGTGTTAAAGAAATCCTCAGTGAGAAAAATTTTGACGGACTCGAGTTTCAGGATCAAATAAACATTCATTGTTAATATAAGATAGATAATATTGACAGATTAAACTCTGAACCCAAAATATATCCATCACAAGTTCAGCGATTAAAATCATTCGAATAAGTACCAAAGCTTAAAATGTCGCGTGTTCCATTGCAGCCTACAAATCCTTATCGTTTGAGAAATTATATTTCAACTCACAATATCCGTCCTTTGATATATTTATTGATCTGAACGAGGAGCTCTGAGAACGGTTCCATCATAATATCCGGTTTCCTTCAATATCTCAGTTGCAACTGGAAGTGGATGGACTGAATTGCAGAAGTTCTTTCGTTGAAGTAGAGTAAAAAGATGAACTCGTGAATAATGTATAGTAAATTGTGAAAAAATTCAATAGTAATATTCTCCAAATGATTAGCTATCTATTAGGATAGCTGATGATTTTCTTGTAAATATCAACTTACCCTAAAAGAGAGCATTGCTGATACTCAAACGTCCGATTTTCTGTAACTTCAATTTACTCCCAGATAAAAGAACTCCAGCGAAATTGAACTTCAGCGAAAATGCCTGTGATTCCCCCCTCTAAGTGAAAACAACACTGTTTACAGAGCACTTTTAAGGGTCAGATAAAGTCTTGAAAGAAAACTCCTTGTTATACTGATAAATAATTCATAGGAACAGAAAAAGGAAGATCAAATGAGGGAACAATTCGTTTTTATACCAACAAGAAGGGGTTCGAAGCAATGTATTGAGCATATGATCACGCAATAATGGTATGTTTCTTTCACGATGAGTTTTTTCTTTCCGTTTTGTAACTAAGAGAATTACGTCGCAGGAATTCGCTGGGATTTTTTCCTGATAATCATTCGTGCTTTTAATTAGATAAATAGCCTGAGCAAGATGAATGACTGATGAAATAAGATGCAGTTATTTATTCCACACCGCATATTTTAAGCTCAATGAAATCCGAATTTCCACAGTTCCAACCAGTTTATTGACGTGTAGACTGAAAAATGATTTTTAGCATACTCGCCAATAAACATTGAAAATTGAATTGTTCAATTAGATATAACAAGGTGATTGTAGCAATCTAGAATAATATTTACATCTTCGTAAATTACAAAATGAAAAGTAGTATTTGTTATATCCAGTATAATTATATTTTTGATGATGATGCAAGTTCCTCATAAGCTCATATCCAAAGTTAGCATTAAATTAATGTGGAAGCTCGGCATATTGGGTGATTCACAAATAGACTGACAAATTTCAGGAGCAGTTTCGTAAATTAAAAATTAGGCTAGATTTTTTTTTTAATTTCCCCTGTTGAGATGAACCCCCTCGAAGGATGTGAGAGTTTGAGAGTTATATTTTCTTCGAATAAATTAATGTTAGTAGTAATGAAACTTGGCTGAAATATTATACACACATTTTTTTCACCCCTTTACTACATCTGTAAGGAGTTGAGATCTTCAACGCCTTTCAATATTTATCCTGTAACTTTTTCAGGGATTCAAAATCACTCTATTTGATCTATTCGTATCTTCAATTTTTTACGTAAAGGCGATAGATTTCAATAAATCGAAGATCAAACAAACTCACTACAAATTTTAATAGCAATTTTTAGACTGAGTGTGAGTATTCTCATACACACAATGTATGCTGAGAAGTAACAGATCTCCTAGCTATTCGATTGGAAGAATTGGATTGAGTTTTTTGTTGAATATGTACTCATTTATTCATTTATTCACCCAATTTTACAGTAATCACAAAAAAAAATATATATACATGAAATTATCGAAAAATATTTAAAGGAAACAGAAAATCCAACAATCGAAAACTAAATTAAACTTTCACCCACCTGTCTAACAACAGCAGAATAACTGATTCCAAAAAAATCAACGCCCGATCGACTGGACATGTTGGCATGTGCCGATATTCGTGGAATTGGCGACGCCCTGCTATAATTGCACCCATAATGAGGATTGTGCAGCAACACAGATCCCCTAGTGCTTCTGGGTGGTATATGGAGACCAAAAAGCGAGAGAAGGCTTGAATAAAAATTCTTTTGTATTCAATCTGTTTCAACAGTAATAATAATTCAGTATAACTTATTATCAAATTAAAATTGGAAACATTTTTCAATGAAAAACTGCCTAATTTTCAGCTGAAGAATCTGTCCATATAATTTGGAGGCCTATTTGTGAAACACCCTGTACAATAAATTAATATAATCATCAGTTGGAGAAATTATTACTTATCAATTATTTTAACGAAAATAGATGTCTTTAGCTACTCAATTATTTCATTCAACAATTCCCCATTTGACAGGGTCAATATGCATAGAATAACAAGGTGCCAACACTCCCTGCTGATTCCTGTTGAAATTTTCTGCCGAAAAACGGACCTAGAACTGTCAAATCACGTACTTTATGTACTACTTAACTCTATTAACGATGGTGCCGCTAGAGTCGATTTCGAAGATTCTGACAAGGGAATAAATGAAATCTGACAAGCGACAAAGTTCACTTTCCACCATTGCTAGTTGGTAAATCCAAATTAGAAGAATATAATGAAGCAGTTTATTGAAAAATCAATTCACTTGATTCATCAGACATATGTTCGTACATTATATTATGTAAACCCCATTTGTTTGGAACAGAAATTTCATCTTGCCAAGACATAATGTGTTCAAATAAGGGATTTAGCAGTATAGGAGTTTCTTTGGAACATTTTGAATGGAACTGTAAATGAAGAAATCTGTGAAATAATTATTTTTCCATTACAAAAGATCACATCAAATGTCATTAGAATATAAGCATTTAATTTATGTATTTTGAAATACATTCGAATAATACAGAATTTTCTGTAATATCTCTACATCATATCTTTCGATATCATATTATTATTCAAATGTATTAATTACCTTCATCATGTAAGGCTCATTTAAATTGAGCATTTTACTTATAATTTTCGATGTATAATTTGAAACTTCATCACAACATTCTCATGTATATAGCATTTTTTCAGTCACCCAATACCCCTTGACAACTTTTTATGTTCTCACCAATTAGATTGCAAAATATATTTGATTCGATAGCTATTATTCAGAACTGAGTATACTGATGAAATATCGAAAAATTATTCATTAAATTGATAAACTAACCAATTGGAGGATAGTGTACTACGTTTCAATCCTTTATTTAATATATATTCACTAGAAAAATATTTTGAACAAACAAAAAATGTTCTAATTTTCAATACCCTACCTCTATCACAAGCCAGTTGCCATTCTTGTCGTGTAACAATATCCTTGAAACAAATAATATTATAGTATAAGAGCGCCAACAAGAATGACGCTCTAGGAAAGCTATTCAACTTTGATGAAATCACACTGTGTGGTGGCTCTGAACTTTGTTCTCTGCTAGTCCTTTCATCGTTAACAAATTATATTGTTAGTTTTCATAACATGTCATTTCATTCCTTCTCAATATATAACTGGATTGTATAATGAATATAATTAATAGAGTTATACCTTAATGTTTCAACTGTTATAACAGTTTATGTTCATCAACCGGCAAGATTATAGTAAATCAACAAGTCTTAGCGGTTTCCTATGTTGATTTATTAACAATTAACGGTATCAGCGATCTTTCAATATTATTAATATTATAAGTAATACCTATCAAGATACTAGAAATCTGCCCCTGATCCGGTAAGAATAAACAATTGTGAAAAAAACTATATTCGCATAAAAACGAAGGATTTTCGAAATGAAAATAGTATTTGATTAAAATCGTTCTGGATACTCGTTCAGAGTTCACACAGCAGACATTTGGGTTAGTTTAGGCGCGGAAAACAAGGACCTTGAACAAAATACTCAAAATACCAAATTTCAGCAAACGGTACGACTTTCCACAAGAAACTAGAATAAAAAAAGATTCAACTTTAATTTGACATGTCGAAAATTTTGTCCATAAAATTTCTACTGCCGGCATCTATCGGCGAAAACTGAAGTAGAACAAAATCCTTGTACTTTGACAGTATTTGGACCACAATTCGGCCGAAAATATGCCAAAGAGTGTCTTCACCATGTATTCTATGCATCTATGACAGGGTGTATGAACAATAGAATTTTGATTAATGATTGTTCTCATTTGCCTTTTATGGATGCCAAATCTCAAAATTTATTTTACTTCCATTGAAATGAGTTTCTCAATTCAATTTAATTGCAGTTTGAAATTTCAAGTTGGATAAGCAGGATAGTCGCCGGCACACCATTTGGTATGCACGATATTTTGCCTTATTTTGTTACTTGTTCTAAAATAATGACACAGGTTATTTCCAAACTACTTTACCACATTTGAAAGGATATATTTTAAGCAGGAAAATTTGCAGTAACAATGACGAAAGAAACATTTCTTTACAAAATTATGTGAGGAGTCATTACCTGAAGTTGAAATTCATTAAGCAAACATCATAATCATCTAAATATTCACGCAAATCTGTATTTATTCAACAACATAGCATACTTCCAAATATACACTCAACGAAACATAAATTCGAATATCTTTCTATGCTGAGTGTCTTGGGTAGATCTTCAAAAACCATAAAAAAAATAATCATTAATTTTTTCATTTACGGGAAAGATTCTGCCCTAGCTTGAACTCATTTCGGCTCGATCTCAAGCCCAACAAGTATAAACAAAATACAGGATCCCCCAAATACCTCAATGTGAAATTTCCCTATAAAAATATTCCAAATTGCAATTTTCGAGCGTCGACCCTCGTTATCTGAGTCTCCATGCTCGCAACATAAAACGATTCCTTATTCCAATTTTACAACATTCAATCCCACCTTTCTTGCCTGAAATCGCATTAGGGCAAAATGAGGACGGACCCAGAAATTCTGGATCCTCGAAAAGATCAACACCTTCCCCGTCTTATTCGCTCACCGGGGGATTGACAGGCATTGTAACGGGATATGAAATTTTTTATGTGGGTTGGGACTCATAAAAGGTGTTATTGTCAATGTCGCCGGAATTTCGGTAGAATATTCGGGATTTGTTAATATGACGTATAGCGTGATTTATTGGATTCGGGAATTATAGATGATGAACGTGGATGCGCCAGATAAAAAATTAAGCATCCTGGATCTCAACCTTCAAGATAAATGCAATATGTAGAATCAGATTCTCGAGAAGGAAAATATCGTAGATTGAACACGAAGGTTTATTATTTCGTCTTAAAATTACAAAATTCTGGTGAAATATTTTTTCATTAAAAAACTAATGGAATTGTACCGCGAACCAATTTTCTGAGCATTTGAAGTCAAAATACTAGGAAAAAATTCATTAGTATTTAGTTGGTATGAAGATTTAATATACTCATATTTAATAAAGACAATTCTACGAGATATTCAAGAACATGGGTAGTGTAGTTAATTTCAAATCAAACACTATCTGTTCTGACTTCAAATTGAACACTATCTATTCAAATGACAAAAACTTAGAATCACTATTTTTCAATAACAACGATGGTTCCAACATTGGAGAAAAAGTAGAGTAAAAGTTGGCAATGGGGCTATATTGCAGCTATTGGCCCTCTGTATATTAATATGTTCTAATAACGTCATCTAGTATATTGTTGATGCAACAGGTTCCAAGCATGAAAACAGAAATTCATTACTCAATCAACCCGTCAAAGGCTGTAACGTTCCTTCTTCATTCGAAATAGTTAACGGCAACACTTATTAACTACTTAAACAGGTAATTCCGCAAAAGGAGCAGAGATAAATCATTCTGTTGGTATCGGCTGACACGTGTTTCTGCTAATTAGCTTCTTCCGGATAAGGCAAACAGGATACCAAGAGAAATGGAAATAAAACTGAATACAGGTGAAACCACAACAGGAGCGAGCAACTCTTCTGTGCTTTCAGCTCTAGGATCTCCAATTCAGAGGAAAACTATGGCATCGGCACGGAGGAAGCATAAGTAGCCTGTGCGATGTGACCGTGTCCATACCATAGTTTGCCTCCGAATTGGAGGTCCTAGAGAAGTGCTTCTGAGTATAAATTTTGTTTTCAACCAACACAGATCCGATCTAATTTAAACTTGGTAACTAGTTGTATAATACCGAAATAAATACGCATGTGAAATTTTGTGAGGATCATATCACCACAAAACTTTTAAAAATTTATTAAGAAATATTATTCATCTCACGATAACGGAAACGGGACGAGATAGTGACTTGTAATTTTCAAATTATCTTAAGCATCTGAATGCAACACTCGAGTTCTTTAAAAGGCATAATCGGCCAAACGGTTATACCTATCTGAAATTTTGCCGTTATTTACTCAATAACTCAAATAATAAGAATCCGATCTTAATTAAGCATGGTAATTAGTTATAGAATTCCGACGTGCAAATCTTGAAAAATTCCGTGAGGATGGTATCACTAGAAAATTTAAAAAAAATATTGAAAAAAAAAATGTGTCTCAGAAACTAGCCGTCCGAGATCGCTGAAATATTGCGAGAGCCTCCGGAACCTAACTATATAGCCAAGTGCCAATTTTGAATACGATCGGATTTACATTGTGATATTGTGATATGAACAGCCTTGGGTGAGTTCAGCAGCTGGATGGATGACCGCTTCCACGATAACTTTCGAACGAGAAGAGATAGCGACTTTAAATTTTCAGGGTAGGTTCCTCATTCAAAGGGGACAGTTAGGTTATTGGGCATAATCTTCCCAACAGTTGCGGAGTTATACCCATCTGGAATATTATTTTCTCGATCACGCAAATTATTCAGATATGATCGAATTGAAGCTTGGTAACTAGCTGTGGAAAACCAAAATGAAGATTAATATGAATTTTTGTGAGCATCGTATCGCTAGAAAATTGGTGTAAAGACTGTATTTATCTCACGATAACTTCAGAACAGAAAGAGATAGCGATTTGCTATTTTCAAGGTAGGTTGCACATCCGAATGCTACATTTGAGTTCGTTAATAGGCATAATTGACGGTTATGGAGTTATACAAAAATGAAATTTTGTTGTTATTTCCTCTATGACACCAAAATATATGAATCCGATCCAATTCAAAATCGGTAATTACATGAAGAATGCCCACGCTCTAATTTTCACGAAAGGTTTTTCGTATATTATTGGATATCTTATGAGTTTGATTTTCAATTGAATATGTATGTCAGAATTAAAATTTCTGTGATCTTAGATAATTTCCTCACTACTCAAGTATTTCATTAAAATGGTACGACATATAATCATATCTCATAAAATCTGAGAAGGCGGTCTATATCGATGGTGAATTTGATTAAGAGTGTGCAATATAGGTGAATAGCAAATTTAACATGCGCGAAAAAACTTCCCTTTAGTGCTTGAACCAATTTCTCTCATAATTAGGTTTTAATAGTTCGTCACATAGGTACCTCAACTCATATTTTCTGTATGTTTCTTATTCCACGGCACGTGAGTTCGTCACTGAACTCATCCTTAGCGGGTGGACCAATTTCGATAAAAGTTTTTTTTTGTTCTAGAGGGTCCTATCCTGTATGGTCTGGATTCACAATTGGATGCGGTAAGTTGAACAGCAATCAGTTTATAGCCATTTTTTGCCGAAAATAGTTAATTTAAGATTTTTGGAATTTATGTCGACACATATTGCATAAATATCGAGGGTATTATTATCCATCGCGAAAACCAGCATGAAGATAAAAAAAAAAGGTTATTTGTTTCTTTGATTATTAAAATTCAATAATAATTTGAATCATTTAAAGATATGAATATCCATTAAATGATTTTTGGTTTACGTTTGTTTGTTATTATAAAACCACTGAGAAAATAGTCCAATTTTGTATCTGTTATTCACTGGTAAGGCTTCACATTCTTCTGCTACTTGGATACCAGCTTCGGTGCAGACAATTATGTGGACCCACAGCGCAGACCCTTCTATTATCGTGAGTTACATATCCAGTCGTCTGTATAGAATAGAACATAAAAACCTTTATTTCCTAAATCATTGACATACATATACACCAGGGGTGGGCAACTTGATGAGACCTAAGTTCTACTATTTAATGACAAAACTCTACGGGATCTACCAATAACATAATTGTAGAAATTTCAAATGAAACTCCATGATGTGTGCCTCGTCACGATCGACTGGACCTATAGCCACAATCGACCAGTCGATCGCAATCGACCGGTTGGGTACCCCTGATATGTACGTATTCTCAATCAAACAAGAGGAAACAAGTCAATAAGAACACAAAATGTACACAACTGGAGGTATCACCCGAAGTACACTTCATAATTGCTGTACCATGTGGCCTTTCGAAGAGGACATTCCTGCTGATCGGATTCCTTTATCAACTGAAAAACAGTCGTGAATATATAACAGGAAGACGACTGGCCCTACAATGGTACCCTGTGGCTCACCCATTAGAATGGTACTCTTAGATGACACCACGCATTCATTCTCATCATATAAAACGACAACCTGTTTTCTACCTTTGAGGTTACTCTCGAATAGTTTATATGGTTTACGTCTGACACCACATTTTTCTAGTTTCAAGAGCAAGATATCATGGATAACGCAGTCGAATGCTTTTGACAAGTCTATAAAGAGGCCAGCAGATAATTTGCTTCTTTCGAGGGAATATATTATTTTTTCTAAAAACTCAAAAATTTCCGTCTCCGTACTTCTGATCTGAATGAAGCCATGTTGCCTTTCAGATAACAGTTACTGAATTTCTTGACGAAATGCAAATGAAGAAATAAGGTTGATTGGTCTGTAGATGGATAAATTTTAAAAGTCCCCTTTCTTGTAACAGGGCCGTACCATCTCCAGCCCATTCGGAAAAATGCCTGATTCGAATGAATAATTGATTATGGAACACAGTGGCCTGATAGTATGCGCAGTGTGCCGTTTAATCACTGTCATTAGGATTCCATCATGTCCGAATGACTTTTTGTTTTTCATCCATTCAACAGTCGATAAGATTTCAGGCCTCAAAATCTCGAATAAGCAGAAAGGGTTAGTGACTTTGGATTTACCGCTGGTGCTCAGATCGGCATTGCGATTACGTGGTAAAGTTGAATTGATCTGCAAGTTGAAATCCTTGGTCAGGTATTTTACTCCTATTCGTTGCTTTCCTGACAATATTCCACTCAATTTTGGATTCATTTTCAGAATTATTTATGCGAGATGAATTCAAGAACCACGGGGAAACTGAATTCTGCACAAAGTTGATAGATAAATAATAATTAAAAACACAATTGTCCAACATTTACACAAATACAAAAAACCAAATTATAATTCTGGAAATCGCATACATATACTTATAACCAAAGTCACGAAAAGTACCCCCTCTTTCACAAAATGTGCCAATGACAAGCAACAATTATCGTTCGGCCATGCCCGAAAATTGAACGACGTAGGATATCGAGAAATTAAATTCTTTTCTCTATTTCAGTATCGCAATGAGTTCATTACAGCACTAAAAACAGTGCTGTAGTGAACTCATTTCCGTTTCTAGTTTCGTGTTTCTAGTTATATTTTTGCGCGTATGTTCTGGGGAACATCGTGCTATCATTTTGCCCAAATGTCTGTAATTTTCGAATTTTTCGCCGAAAATGGTCTCAAACGATTAGGTTCGACTCCCTGATGAAGAATTCGAGGTCAAATTTAATTCTGTCCGGCCGGCCGGCCGGCCGGCCGTCCGTTACCACGATAACTTTAGAACGGAAAGAGTTGGCAACTTGTAATTGTCGGGGTAGGTGGCGCTTCCCAATACGACGGACAAGTTCGTTAATGGGCATAATCGGCCCAACGGTTTCCGAGTAATGATTTTGTTTTCAACCAATACAAGTTCGATCGAATTGAAACTTGGTGAGTAGTTTTAGAATGCAAAACTAAGCATGCTCGTAAAATTTTGTGTAAATCGGATCACTAAGAAATTTTTTCCATTCTCCTGTATTGGAACTCTTAATCGAATTTACCATGGTGAATTATATTGTCTGTTCTCCTGTATTGGGCTCTTAATCGAATTTACCATGGTAAATTTGATTAAGAATGTCCAATACAGGAGAACGGACAATATAATTTACAATGGTAAATTCGATTAAGAGTGTCCAATACAGGAGAATGGAAAAACTATCATTAGAAATTTCGAAAATAAATGGAGTTGTGGGTTGGATGAGATTTCTGTTCCCGTGAAAATACGTGCAGAAGAGATGAGTGAGCCATTAGCGTTTATTATAAATAATTATTTCATTCATGGAGTTTTTCTCAGAATATTAAAATTAGTTAAAGCCTTTGCATAAAAGGGAGAATCGAACGTGAAGTTGAACAGGCTTGAGCAAGTTCAGTAGCTAGATTTATAACCGCTGCCAAGATAACTTTCAAACGGAAGAAGCTTACCACTTGAAATCTTAGGGGTACACTGCACATCCCAATGTGACAGTTGAGTTCGTTAATGGACATAATCGGCTAATAATTGTAATGCTCAAGTTCAAAAGAATATATATATATATATATATATATCGGCTAAATGGTTTCGGAGTTATACCCATCACTAGGAATAAAAAATTGGTTCAAGCACTGACGTGGAGTCAGGAGCTTTTGCGCGTATGTTCTATTGTCCATACTCCTGTAATGAACACTCTTCTTATGGAGAATGGACAATAGAATTCATCATGGTGAATTCGATTGAGAAGAGTGTCCAATACAGGAGAATAGACAATAGAATTCATCATGGTAAATTCGATTAAGAAGAGTGTTCATTACAGGAGTATGGACAATAGAACATACGCGCAAAAGCTCCTGACTTCACGTCAGTGCTTGAACCAATTTTTTTTTCGATTAAAAGGGTCCAATCAGGAGAACGGACAATAGAATTCATCATGGTAAATTCGATTAAGAAGAGCAAAGGCTCCTGATTCACGTCAGTGCTTGAACCAATGTTCTATTGTCCATTCTTCTGTATTGGACACCCTACCATGGTAAACTCGATTAAGGGTGTCCAATACAGAAGAATGGACAATAGAACATACGCGCAAAAGCTCCTGACTTCACGTCAGTGCTTGAACAAATTTTTATATTAGCCATCAAACCTTTTTAATTCTTCATAATCATTACAAGAATGTCTGTCGATATGGAATATGGTAATAATTTGACATTTGAACACAGCGTTTAATGCATAATCAATTTTAATACTTTTGTCACTCGTTGATGAGATGAGATATCTGAAATTATAGATAAACTCTAAATATTCCATTCAATATTGAAATATTAAAATTAAATTTCCACTTATTCATTTGTATTTCAAGATAATGAACGTTTGAAGCTAATGATTCATGTAAATTGTCTGTGAAAATAAGATTTATTTATTTAGATACCAATCTATATATTGTTTTATACTATCTACTAAGGGCCAATTTATTCAACCTCTCCGTAAAGTATTCGTCAACTATGTGCTCGTTGAATTTACTGATCCCCTTTAAAGTGAACATTTACAGATTACTTTCCTTTCGGTAAGGCTACTTGACAGTTTACAGGTCGTAAAATATATCAGCCCTCAGTGAACAAAAAAATTGTATACCTCACTGAAGCCGTAATACAAACAAAGGAAATAATTTCGAATAAAACTCTATTAACATATTCGATTATTTACTTCAAGAGAGATCAAGAATAACATTCATTTTGAAAATTCAATACTACATTAAGCAGCATGCAATACATATTTTCGAGTTTGGTCCACTGCTGCCCACATAATCATGGAGGATTCGTGAAACACTGCAGGGAGGATAAATACTTGTATATAGATTATTATTAAAATATGATAACTGACTTTCTCCGTTTCCTTATATACTACTTCTCGTTGTAAAATATACTTGGATTTTCCTCCGCAACACTAGGATACATCATTTTCAAAGTTAGCGTTGAATTATCAAGCCATTCTATTATAATATTAGTAAAATCTGTTCTTCAGAGGTATTCATTGTTAAGCATGCTAAGCAACAAGCACGGGAAAACAATATACATAATATATACCTACACACATGTTATATTGCATCACCTTCTACTCCTATATTTTTAAATATTCTGCAATTAGAAAAATTCAAATGTTTCTATAAAATGCCTATTATATAGGTACACGCTGGCATCCAAACACCCTGATGATGGATCGTAAGAGACCCATGATATCAGGAAAACAGAAAAGTGTTCAAAATTCACTGGTCTAAGCGTAATTCAACTGTTGTTTTTTTGTGCAATAGTATTATGCAAATGTTATGTGTAAACAGGTAAAAGTGGCTAAGGGCCAAATCTGAATAATAGGGTAGGTGCAGAAGTCATTTGAAATGTAATTCATGCAGTTTTGCTTGCTAATGACATGTTTATGATTATACTAACCATTCTAGGTCTTCCCTAAGGAAATCCCACAGAAGCTCCTAGGAGAGTCAGTTTTGTTCTGTATATATTTTATTAATGTATCCTTACGACAGCCTAGGCAAGTCACTGGGTGGTTTTCACCTAAGTACATGATGAATAGAATACTTATCCCATAATATATATAGCTTCGGCAAAATTACAAAACAGAATTAAGTGTAAAATGTAAAATTTTGAGTTGGCTTTATCTTTTATAGTCATAGCCTACTCATAACAACCACTTCCTTAGTAGATTGCGGAACATATTTAAATGCACCTTGAATCGAGCATTTACGGTTTATTTCTTTCACTCCCTGATTTATCGTTCACTCTCGAATTTCAAAACGAGAATATCTTGAAACTTGCTTATTGCAGATACGTCCCTTTGTCATTTCAACGATATGAGAACCACCACCAATTTGTTTGAATAGAAACACTAGATTTTCTTCTTGGCTATTCCACTCTTGAACTTTAAAAATTTCAGTGTTCATGTCATCTTGGTTGCCTCTTATCAATATTAAATTTTCTCATGAGATATACTTAATATTCACAAATATTCAATCGACTAAGTTCCATATACCTTGTTTTTAAGAATTCTATCTGCAGTAACTCCAAGAGTAACTCATGCATTCTATTTGTCGAAAAGCATTACTTTTTTGCTCTACGTCAACTGGACCTTAATTCATTCCAACCTGAAAGGAAATATTAAGACTTGGATTTCTCTGAGTAAAGTAATTCATTCAATTCACTTCTATTACTTACTGCTGAGTTTTAGCCAGAAATCCTGAAGGACATATACCAGATATCTTCTTTCTGAACAACTTTTCTACAGTTCTCCATAATTTGGAATTTCTTTCACATACGTAAACAATATTTCTAGATTCCTCCAATCTTCAAATACAAGGTAATCTCGATTATTTTCAACGGAAGGAATACTCGTTCGTACTTCGTGGATTGAGAATATTTTGTTTACGTTTTGTATTTGTGTTTTGATCAGATTCAGATTCGATGTTGAGGTTAAAACGGGGCGCATGCGTAGATCAGAATGTAGTTTGTAGTATATCCATTAATCATGAATCATTCTCAAAAATACCACACAAGCAAGTTACCGATCACTGCTAATATTTATTATTTACCAGAAATTCATCACAAATCGAAACAATTTAAATTAGAAATGTCAATTTTTACATGACTAACCCGGACTTAGCCATTTAACCCTGCTATTTTGCCGGGTTAAATTTTTATAGTTTTAACCCAGGGTTAGGCTCTAACTCTTGAAGGTGCAAGACCTATTATCAATTTAACCCTAGGTTTAGAGTTAATCCGGATTTAATTAGATAACCCGCATTCGTGCAAGTGGGCCTTAGTGGCCTACATGGCCTAAAATTCCTCTCTACCCATCACAAGATTTAATATCCACAAATGAGCCTCTCACCAAGATCAGAAGCCTTCAGCAAAATTTCAGCGATATCATATTAAAATAATACATAACCTTTCAAAAGTCCCCTCTCGCAAATATACTCCTCTGAAGGCACATGGATCTCTTGAAGAAGAATCGCCTTCTCTATTTCTCAAAGATATTCACTCTTGTTCATAGAAATCCCTTCAATATTTAGTTGCCTCCTCCTAAGGAGGATCTCTTTCAAAACCAGGTCTGACCACTAATGTAGGGCTATCATCTCCCATAGATTTGTGATGAAATAAGACGATTTTCCCATAATATACGAGCGAAAATATGTCATCATGACATTCATATTTTTATTTTATTTTTGAAGGTTCTCGCAAAAATACGACCATAGACTACATATTATCATACGACGATTCCCATCCGCTACACTGGCTACCACTACGCTACCGAACTCACAAAAGGCTGCCCGGTTCTCCAACAATATAGATCCGATCATGTTCAAACTTGGAATTCTGCAGTAGAGTTAGGTTCTGAAGGCTGTTCCAAAATTTCAGCCATGCCGGACGA
The DNA here is from genome assembly GCA_937662695.2 of Halyzia sedecimguttata. Lineage (NCBI taxonomy): Eukaryota > Metazoa > Arthropoda > Insecta > Coleoptera > Coccinellidae > Halyzia > Halyzia sedecimguttata. The sequence goes on from OW569413.2 coordinate 14,691,985, forward strand.
ATAGTTTATGATATATGGAATTTTTTTCAATTATTTTTAATTATTTTTTTTTCTAATTTTCTAGTTATACCATCCTCACGAAATTCTGCAAGAATTTTCGCGTTGGCATTCTACAACTAATAACCATGCTTGAATTCAATCGGTTTTGTATTCTTCGAGTTAATGAGGAACAAAAAACAACCAAATTTCAGAAAATTTCAGATGGCTATAACTCTAAAACCTTTTGGACGATTATGCTCATAAACGAACTCAAATGTCGCATTCTGATGCACAACCAAACCTCAAATTTTCAAGCCGCTATCTCTTTCCGTTCTCAGGTTATCGTGACAACAAAAATATTTTTCAATAATTTTTTAATAATTTTCTAGCCATACGATTCTCACAAAATTTCACGAACGTGCTTAGGTCTATAATCACCAAGTTTAAATTCGATCGGATTCATTTTGGTTGAAAACAAAATTATTACTCGGAAACCATTGGGCCGATTATACCCATTAACGAACTTGTCCGTCGTATTTGGATGCGCCACCTACTCTGAAAATTTCAAGTCGCTAGCTCTCTCCGTTCTCAAGTTATCGTGGCAACGGCCGGACGGCCGTACGGCACCACAGAATTTCACATTTGGGCAAAACTATAACGCGATGTTCCCCAGAACATACGCGCAAAAAGGAAATATTCCTTCAAAAATTTTCGGAAACTATTCGACAGATTCCGCTGAAATTCCGCACAAACCTTCAAGCTGAATTTTATTTTACCAATATATACGAAAATGCAGATCTGGTCGAATTGAAATCTATGAATCGGTTGAAAAAAGTCTCGAAAGTTCATGCAGTATTTCAAGAGGGTGTGTGACGCGTGAATAGACAAAATTATATGCGCGCAAAAGATCTTGAGCTAGACGTCTGTAATTTTTGAGACTTGTTTCTATACCAATAAAAACATAATTTCATTTCATGAATTCAATACAACCCGCAGCCACAAGCGGATTCTAAATTATTTCAATTGTATAAAATGATTATGAACTTTTTCCTTCTTCATAATTGCATAGATTAAAAGAAATAACAAGAGGTGCTGAATTTTCACCACTCAATCACTCATTAAATCCAATTAACCTTCCACGCCGTAGAAACATCAGACGAAATGAACCCTATCGACAAAGTTGACGTCGTAATTTCCAGAGCATCATAGCCTCAAGAAATGGCCAATTTGGGCCACTCAAAGCTTCTATCAAACTACTCCGTCCACTCACTTTGTTGAGTGATCAAAGCCAACTAGAATTCAGGGCAAACTTTCATTCTTTCACAATGGATAATAGTCAAGTTCGGTTTTCACCGCGGAGTGCACTCCGGCCTTTATAAAAATACGGTCTGCGATAGGTGGCGGCGTCAACTCAGGAGTCCATTTCTACTTACATAAAGTAGACAATATAGCCTCGTTAAGTGCAAAACTTTGCACGGCGACGATGTGGAAAGTTTCTCAGAAATTTGCCAGCGGTGGCTCTACACGAGTCGGAAAAGTTTCGGAAATTTGCTATCGAGGGCGATATTTTATTATCTGCAGAGGCACCTGTAAATAACCAGTAATGTGATGTCTACATTCTCCTCCTCAGGCTAGGATCTTGTTTTTCAGTGGAAGGGTGCGGCAAAATGAGATAGATAGGTTCTAGGAATGGATCTTTCAGTTTTATTTGGTTTTTTCATTTTATTTGATTGAGCAAAGAAAGTCAATAGAGTTGGATTGGATAAAATTCAACAGATAATGTTAATATACAGGGTGTAACAGAAATAGACGTCAAGCCTGAAGTGGGTGATAGGCAAAGTCTTGATAGTTATAGTTATAAGAAAAATATAAACTAAAATCTAAGTTACGTATTTTCCAAATTATAGGCATTTCAAAAAATTGACAAAATCTTCACCCTGTAATGGTATTTCAACTCCCGCTGCTACAAATCTTTATTTTAATTTAAATATTGTTTTCACTATGTATCATAAATATTGCTTCTATGAATTGAAGACTATTATTTCAAGCCAACTGCCCCAGCTTGGATGAAAATATCACTTTTCGTATTCAACTTCGCCCAATTTCAACTGTCTGTACTGAAAAAAAAATTGGTTCCAGCCCTGTGGACACGAGCTTTTTGGGCTCTTGTTCAAACAGACAAAGTATATCTCCGAAAGTATTGGTTTCTCAGAGTTGGGAATTATATCAATGGATTCTTATGATAGATCTGCATCAGAAAAGAAATTAAATTTAAAAAAGGGTAATTTACTAAAAAATTCTTCAAAAATTATCATTAAAAAATTGGTTCAAGCCCTGTGGACAGGAGCTTTCTGGCGCTCTAGTTCATACAGACAAATTATATCGCTGAAAGTATTGGTTTCTCAGAGTTGAGAATTATATCAATGTATTCTTATGATAGAACTGCATCATAAAGGATATTCAATTCAAATAATAGTTCATTTATCAAGATTAAATGAGCAATCTGAGAATGAGAACTGCACCATGGAAGAAATCAAATTAAAATAGCTGAAATGAATTTGACTCGCTCCTATAGAACAAGATGACATTCACGAGTATGAATACAGAGCATATAATAAAGCTTAGATAGAATAAGTATAGATTTCTGTGAAAACATAGAAGCACGATTCATTATTGAAATTTGGAAAAATCATATCTCCGAAAGTATTAGCTTGATGGAGTTGAAAATGATATCAATGGATTTTTATGGTGGAACTGCATCTTGAATAAAAATTGAATTTGAAATTTGTTACTTAAAAAAAAAATATCTTTTTCGATACTCCGAAACCATATGGCTCATTTTGACCAATGACGAACATAGCTGAGATATTCATCTCCCTAACCTACTCTGAAAATTTCAACTGCCTAGCTCACTCCCTTCGAGAGTTATTGTAGAATTTTTTTTTTAAATTTTCAAAATTTTTTTTGACACTTTGCGATAATCTGGTCAATACAAAACTTCACATACGTATAAAGGTCATGATTCTACAATTTGATGCTAATTTTCAGATAGATCGAGTAATTGGTTTCGGAAATATTCATAAAAAATGTTTTTACTAAAATTAGCCATAACTCCGAAACCGCTCGATGGATGTTGCCCATTAACAAACTCAACCGAGATATTTACACTCCAAATCCACCTTGCACATTTCAATTTTCTAACTCCTTCTGTTTGAGAGTTATCGTGCCTACGGCCGGCCGGCCGGCCGGACAGAATTGATTTTGACCTCGGATTCTTGATCAGTGAGTCGAACCAAATCGTTTGAGACCATTTTCAGCCAAAAATTAGAAAATTACAGACATTTGGGCAAATTGATAAGCACTCTGTTCCGAGGAACTAGAGCGCCAAAAAAAGAGCAATCTGCAATGCTTCAATGCTTTAATGCTTCAAATATTGTCATTAAATGTATTTATCAAGATTCAATGAGCAATCTGCAATGATTCAACCTCGTGGAATGGGTTGTTGCAACTTACACTCGGTGCATAGTTTTCACAACGAAATACCTAAGGAAAATATCATTGAAATGTCTAGAGCAAGGCTGGAGACAATCATAGCAGATTGTCCATTTATTCCTGATATTTGAGTTGGTAGAGGCCGACGAACAAATTATTTCAATAGTCAAAGTATATTAATAAAATACTATCCTCTTTTCATAATTTAAAATTTAATAGTTCATACCACTTACACATTCTTTTCTGTAATATGCACAAATGTAGATCCATATTTCAGCATTTTTTTGCTAGCAACATTATGAAAATACTGTATATAGGAACATGTCTCACAACCTTTGTAAATAGTAGACTTAAGATTAGTGTTCATGGTGCAGAAGACGTTTGACGACTTTCTTACCGACAATTGAGACGTATTTCTGGATTATATATCCTTGTGTGAAGAAAACCTAAACCATCCCCATGAAATCTTAATAATTACTCTGGGGGCACCTTGAAGTCAGTTAAGCCGACTAGAGTTGCAGAATACTCTTCTCTGAACAGGCAATCTAAAACCATATTGATGTAAGCTTTCTCATACTTATTGGAGCTACGCGTGAGATCCAGCTTCTTAGAATAACTGTAACTCTCCAGATATCGTTCTCATGGAACCGCATAGGTTCCAGTGAAGTAGATGATCTACCAATCAGCTTTGACCACTCCTTTGGTAGTACAACCCTAGGTCAGGGAGAGGGATAAGAACCAAGGGTTGACCGAGGTCGAAGTGAGAGGAGAAGGTCGAAGGCCGATCACGATTGACGGGAGAATCCTTAAGGAAGTTGATTCCTTCTTAGACGTGCGAGTGTCGTAAAACCTTATTAAACATGTAAAAAAAGACTGAGATGGTAGAGATGTGCAACGTACAAGTATTTAGTATCGAGACTGTTAGGAACCTAAGTCATCGACTATATTCGATGTTTAATTGATTAGGACGGCAAATATGAAGATTGTAGAATTATGTAAATAAACCTGTGCATATTAGCATGCACATACAGTGTTCTTTTTAATCCAGAAGTGCCGATGAAGAATCATTATCCCCTAGACAACGATGAAAATCCTACATAGATATACATTTTTTTGAAAATCTCCCCAGTTTTCAGTTTAGGTCTTCAAATCTAAGGTTTCTCATTTGAGATTTTAGCACCATCTATTTGCTGCATAGTCCGTACATTGACTCAACTTCAGCAAAATCTTCCACTATTGAACTGGACTGTTCACTCTAACTTCTACAGTGGCGCAACAAGATAGTAAAACTTTTTCCACACGAGAAATCTTCTAAGCACAATCGAGTAAAAATGAATAATTGTGCAGAATCGGTAATATCAGCTATTAATTCATTGTGTTTAGGGGAAAAATAAATGCAACGGATAATATCTTTTTGCAGTTGTTCGCTCTCCTCATTATTTTTATAGCAGCGCTTCCATCAGTGCTTCGACATAGATGTGAATCATGAAAAGTTTTAGCGTACATGTTCTACGGATCAGCCCAAATGTTTATAATTTTCGATTTTTATTTCCGATGGGGCTTTTGTTGCCACGATAACATTCAAACGTAAAGAGATAGTGACTCGAAATCAGGGTAGGTAGCACATCCAAATACGACGGTTGAGTTCGTTTATAGGCATAATCGGCCAAACGGTTTTGGAGTCAAACCCATCTGAAATATTGTTTCCTCAATAATTAAAAAAATACAAATTCGATCGAATTGAAACTTACTAATTAGTTGTAGAATTCCAACGTGCAAACTTCTGCAGAATTTCGTGAGGATCGCATTGCTATAAAAAAAATACTCAAAAGAATTAACTATCTCTCAGATTCCGCTGAAATTACGCAAAACTCTCCAAGCCGCCAGTACCTGATTTCAGCTCAATCAGCTCTGTATTTTAGTATTTATACAGATTCGATCGAATTTAAATTTGGTATTTAGTTGTAGAATGCCGACGCGCAAAGCTTTTTAGAATTTCATGAGGATCCTACCACTAAAGAAAAATTTTCTTCAATCATTTCATATTTCAGAAATTATCTGTCATATTCCATTGAAATTCAGCACAAACCTTCCACCCGCCATTTTACAATCAACTACTAGATTTTAGCTCGATATCGGTTTTGTATTTTAGGAATTATTTTGCAAACAAAGTTTCGATCTGGTATATACATTTTTGGCGCTCTAGTTCCTCGGAACTGAGTGCTTATCAATTTGCCTAAATGTCTGTAATTTTCGAATATTTCGATGAAAATGGTTTTAAACGATTTGGTTCGACTCACTGATCAAGAATCCGTGGTCGAAATTCATTCTGTCCGGCCGGCCGTCCGTAGGCACGATAACTCTCGAACGGAATGAGCTAGAGAGTTGAAATTTTCAGAGTAGGTTTGGGGGATAAATATCTCGGCTAAGTTCGTTATTGGGCAGAATCGGACAAACGGTTTCGGAGTAACAAAAAAAAAATTTTTTTTTTTACAAAACAAATTCCAAATTAAATTTTTTTTAATAAAAAGTTTTATCATGAGAATCCAATCATATCATTTTTAACTCTAACAAGCTAATACTTTCGGAGATATGATTTTTCAAAATTTCAATAATAAATCGTATTTCAACGTTGTCACAGAATAATATTATTCTATGTATGAATATGAATTGTCATAATGTCAAATGATGTTCCTGAGACTAATCAATCGAAGAATTGTGAGCGAAGTGAGAAAAATCTCAGATATGATTTTTCAAAATTTCAATAATAAATCGTATTTCAACGTTGTCACAGAATGATATTATTCTATGTATGAATATGAATTGTCATAATGTCAAATGATGTTCCTGAGACTAATCAATCGAAGAATTGTGAGCGAAGTGAGATAAATCTCAGTTGTTTGCTCCGATATTAGTTTTTCTCAGAAAATTCTTACATTTCGGAACGGAACATGAAGTTAGTAAGAGATCTGAGAGTAGTGAGACTGTTTTTCATCCATAGACATAGATATAACTCTCGAACGGAATGAGGTAGGTAGTTGAAATTTTCAGAGTAGTTTAGGGAGATGAATATCTCGGTTAAGTTCGTTATTGGGCAAAATTGGCCAGATTTAATTTGATTTCTTCCATGGTGCTTTTCTCATTCTCATGATTGCTCATTTAATCTTGATAAATAAACTCTTATTTGAATTGAATTTCCTTTAGGATGCAGTTCTATTATATGAATACATTGATATAATTCCCAACTCTGAGAAACCAATACTTTCGGAGATATAATTTGTCTGTTTGAACTAGAGCGCCAGAAAGCTCCTGTCCACAGGGCTTGAACCCATTTTTTTTCTTAAATTTAAAATCATTTAAATCTGAGAATATGAGAACAACATTTCGAGAGCCGAGATATAAGCGTGATCGCTTGCCGCGCAGAATTTTCGGGTTCGAATCCCCACTGAGTTAGTACGCTATTTATTTTAAAATTTGAATTCAGTTGATGGCCAATGCATTTTTTCAAATATTAACGCTAAAAATACGGCTTGAAGGTTCCTGCATTATTTCGTGAGGGTATCTGATGTATGATTATGAGGTATGAGGTATGACGTCCAAACCTCCTATATACATATCAGTGCTTTTTTAAAAGTTTTGATCACATTTTCATTCTTCCACAGAGGATCCAATATTTCTTCGAAAATTTCCTTGATGTATTCACCATGAGAAAAAGGCTTGCACTTTTGTGCATTAGTGCAGCTTACTTGAAAAGAAGCCTTAGTTGTTGACATACTCGGCTTACCTAATAGGTTTAGAAAACATGTTATTTGGAATTGCAATTGTTATTTCTTATTGTGGGTGAAAAATCGATTTGAACTTGATGGTTTCTGTTTTACCATGATTGACTGGACCTATAGCCGCGATCGACCGGTTGACCACCCCTGCTATAGGTCATCCCCCAAACATTCTTTCATAAACGCACGAAACAGTAAGCGTAGCAGATGGGATGAGGAAAAGTGATGCAGTAAAAGGACCAATCCGAAACCATATTTAAAGAAAAAATCGACATTCAAAGAGCCATCGCTTGAGGAGGGATACCCTAGCGCTTATCCGCGATGTATTCGACAGTATTCCACGGTTCGTCATAAATCAAAGCCGCTAGACGTCCGATAAATGTTTCCTAATGGCATCAACGCTGAGAGGCCAATTCATTTCCCCATATTCATGTCATATAGAAGTATATCTTGTGCTATTTATCAGTTTGAACGTATGATTTCTAAGACAAATGCCATAAATACATCTGAAAGAATGATATGGTTGTCTACATGTGAAATGAAAAACATTTATCTGAAACCATTTATATCTACTATATACTATATAATGATTACAGTTATTCACACGTCTTGCTATAAATCATTCGAACACAAAAAGCATAGGGAAGATAATATATAGGGGATACACCGAATGGAGAAAGATTGGACCGTTGCGGGCATCGCCTGGCAGAAGTACATCGACCTTTATTAATTAATAATTAAATTAAAAAATTGATAGTCTCAAAAGATTAGCTTCGACGCACTGATGCAAACTCCACTGTCTGGCTGATTCTATCCGGCCATTTCCACGATAACTTTTGAACAAAAAGAGGAAGCGACTTGAAATTTTCATAGTATATTCCAAATGTGTCGAACGAGTTCATTAATGGGCATAATCGAGTAAACAGTTTCCGATTACAAATTTTGTTATTGAACAATACAGATCCGATCGAAAGGAAACTTGGTAATTAGTTGTAGAAAGTGGACACAAATACTCATGCGAGAATTCGTGAGGATCGTATTACTTGAAAATAAAAAAAAAATATTTTGTATCTGAGATTCTATCCGTCCGATATTGCGAGAGCCCTCATATCCTAATTCCAAATTTTAACACGATAGTATCTATTGCAGGCTTTATTTAATAAATACTGGAATCCGAGCAGCGTTGGGCGAGTTCAGTATCTGGATGGGTGGCCATTACCACGATAACTTGAGAATAGAAAGAGATTGCAACTTATAATGTTCAGGGTGGGTTGCGCACAAATGCGACATTCGAGTGCGTTAATAGGGATAATGGGCCAAACGATTTTGGTGTTATACCCAGCTGAAATATGCAATATCGATTCAATTCACAGGTAAATATTTGTAGAATGCTAACACACGACTTTCTGCGTTATTCTGTATCGTATAACTAGAAATAAAAAAAAATCATTGACAAAGTTCCTTTAAAATAAATCAGGATAACGTGGGGAAGTATATTTAAATGGAAATGTAAAGCCACAAAAGAAGCAGAAAAAAATCATTCTGCCCGTGCTAGCTGACACTCGTTTTTCTGCTAATTGGCTTCTTCAGGAGAAGGCAACCAAGAAACCAGGGAAAAATTCGAAAGAAAACTGAAAGCAGGTGACATCACAACAGGGGTCAGCAACCAATTTGTACCTTCAGCTCTAGGAGGTGCTCTAACGTATTAAAGCTTCCTATGATCATACCCAACTTCGTGATGGTGTGGACAATAGAAAATGCGCCCAAAAAATCTTGACTTTATTTTAGTGATTTTTTTAATTTTTTTTTCTAGTGAATGCACCCATTCAATATCGCATGAAATCCTGAAGAAAATTCGCAAATTATATTTGTGAAGAATGATTTGTTCAGGGTAACCAGCGCTCCAAAATTTTGAAAGACGCCCGAGAACAATCTTTAAATCTTTAAAACTTAGCTGTAAGTTAGGTTTTGAAGGATCTCACTAAATTAAAGCTATATCGTATAGATGGTTAGTTTCTGAGATACAGAATATATTTGAGTATTCGTTTAAAATTTTTTAGTTATACGATTCTCAAGAAATTTCTCAAAAACGAGTGCGACGCCGCGACGGCATTCTACAAGTATTTAGAAAGTTTGAATTGCATCGGATTTGTATTATTGAGTTATTGAGGAAGTAACAAAACAAATTTCAGATGGTTATTACTCCAAAACCGTTTGGCCGATTGCGACTATTAACCTGTATTGTTTGAAAACAAAATTTCAACTCCGAAACCGTTGAGCCGATTGTGTACATTATCAAACCTAACCCTCGCATAAGGATGCGCAACCTTCCTTGAAAAGTTCAAGTCGCTATCTTTTCCGTTCAAAAGTTATCGCGTCAACTTCCGGATTGTATAAATCTAGTATGTATGTATTCCAATTATTTTAGCCTCAACTTTCTGGGACGATAAATGCTGAAGAAATTATCTGAGTCAATAGAAATTATTTTAGCCAGGCTTATATGTGGTGTTAAGTCGATGTTAGTTCAATATTTCCTCAATAAATACTGGGAATTGCGCAGTGTAGTATCTACAATTTCTGTAACCTGCCTTGAAATTCTGCGAACAACCCAGATACGGTCCTAACATCCTCATCATGTTGTGATGTTCAAACTACAGCTCACTCATATTTATGTCATATGAAGTAATGTAATCACAAGTCACATCAGTGGATTACCAATTTTTCTGGATATTCTTCAATTGGTAAATGCGCTCTGCCCATTGAAGTTACCTCGAATGAAAGATTATGTCGAAGTCAGTAAATGGATCTCCATGGTAAAGAATTAGGGACAGTTACTCTGGCATTTATCTATTTATGGTAAATGACTACCAAAAAGTAATGTTTACGGAAATCAACTGTCAGCTGTCAACTGTCTACCGTGAACAAAAAAGATTTGTTACTATAGTGTTGAATAAACAGCTATTTCTGAAATTCCGGATGATTCTCATATTTGTGAACTGGATATAAGCGAACTGGAAGTTTCAACCGAAATATGAATCAGATGCCGATTTTCAAGAGATGGAAACTGGGAAAAATGAAAAACCGAATCTCTCTACCGACCGTGAACTACCGGTGAAGTCAAATTTCCATAGACCGACTTGAAAATCGCGGCATGTAGGATACCGATCCAGACGGGGATACTCCCCCACCCGCCCCAAAGCACCGACAAATCATTTATATCGCAAAAGTTCGGAATATGATTTGAATATATTTCCGATAATTCCCTACGACAAGAATAACTTCAACATCAGTCTGGAAGCACGTGGAGAATTACGACAAACTTCGTCCCCGTACATGTTCACGTGACGAAAACTGCTCTCCGACGTACAATACACTTTAAAAATTTCTTTGGAAGTTTCCCAGAAGTATGAGTTTTCCGGAAAGTTTTTCAGGCCGAAAATATCTATAGCTGTCAAAGGATAATGTGTGGTTTCTATTAAACTCACGTCGGGGACTGCGGAAAGTTTTGTTTGTGAACTTTATCGCTCACGGGTTGAGACCAGCAATTTCCTCCTTTTATGGACAGAAATTGGAGTAACCGTATGGCTTCAGTTTTTTTCCTCACCTGGAGATGTTTTTATCTGACTGGGAATCAAGTTACAAGCCTTTGTAGGAATTCTATCTATACTGCAATTCCCAATGCGTTGTCGGTCTTGATTTTTCCTCATTCTCAGGTAATCGAATTTCCACTTTTGTTTCATTTCTTCATCTCGGCACGTCCTGAGGTATTCGCTTGGCTGGATTTTTTCATTTCTATCTTTCGAATTAGGTAGAACTAGCACGATACAGGGTATTTTTGAGGAATAATTGCTTTCAATGTTATTGTGGTCATTTTTAATTATGAATTAGATAATGGTACTATAGAGATGAATCAAACTCATCTTAAAGTTTTTTGACAATCATTCAAAAAATTTTGCGAATTTAAACCTGACGCTTTCAGAATATCTATTAAAAGAAGTCATTACAGTATATAAATCAATAAAATACACGATAACCAACAAATTATTTTCATCAATAATGGAAAAAACTTGTAGGTCATAAAGAAGTGATAAAATTTTTTATTAATATAAATAAATTAAATATTAATATTTATTAAATCTAACCGATATTGATACTAGTAGTATTTACAGTATTAATTTAAAAAGTGTTCAAGCAAATGATTACTATTTGCTAAGCGTAGGTTACAACGTCTAACCATGGAATTTTAAATATTGTTAAGAATATCAGGTGTAATAAATTGAATTTTTCCTGCGTTTGCAAATTACCTTGGTTTTACTATATGTCATATTATACAAAATACACTATTCTTTAACGTAGATTCCAGCTGATCAATAAAAAAAATAAGTTCTCATTTGAAAAAAATTAATTTTGAGGTTTTTGTCATAACTGACTTTGACATTGAAATAGAAACACCCTGTATTTTCAATTGAATTTTTAATTAACGAAGGAGGAGCATTGGTATGTCTTCTGATAGAAGTTAGAAAATTAAGAATTTTCATGCAAAAATCTACAAGTTATTAACATTGAAATGAATCGCTATTTGAGAAAATTTATAGGGTTTTTCAGATTTCACACGAATTTTCTGAGAATAATATGTAAGTGATACATTTAAACAATTTTAACTCAATGGGTAATCTGATTATCAATGAAAAAATTGGGTATTACATTTGAAAAACGAAGGTTGGTATCATTTCCGGTGAAACCGGAAGGCAAATAAATCTGAAATTTTTTCCAAGAATACATCTCTCCCAACAAAGTAACTACAAAATTTCAAGTGTCTATCTCGAGTATTTCTTTAAAATATTCTAACGAACGGTCTTCGTGAATCAACCTGTAGATTCGTTCGAGTTTAAATATAGAATATAGGTGAAAAAAAAGGTATTGAAGGCTCTCGAAATATTTCACCGATATCTGACTGGTAGTTTCTGAGATAGGTACAGATTTTTTTTTATAATTTTCTCAATTGTCTAGTCATCCGATCCTTACGGAATTTAGCATAAGTCTTCCTGTCATTATTTTTAATGATACATTCGATACACTTCAATGAATCATTTTAGCAAAAAACTTGTTTTGTCAACATTAACTTTACATGGAACAGCGCTCACAAAGGTTTATAGAATCAAACCGAAAGCACTGAACGTAGTTTTGTAACCCCCTAAAATGTTAAACGTTTTCATTGGAAAATTCATAAAATTCAAAATCAATCGGAGAAATATGTATACTCTGTAGGGTTTTAGTGAGTCAACCAATTTAATAACAAATATCGTAGTTTATACGTTTATTTAAAATCAATAATATCGCATACAATCGACTACCTTTGATATCAAGACAAAGAATGCCTGTTATTCCAGATGCATTCAGATAAGGAAGTTAAAACATGCGCAAGGAAATCTGAGAATATGACAATTCCTCCCCTGCAAATAATAAAGTTAACAATTTATCATAGATTCAAAATAAATTACAATTCTAAAATAATTCAGATAAATAGTAGGATAGGAAATTAATGCTGTACGTATGTTTATATTCGACTACCATAGAAAATTAAATTCAAATTCTAAACTATTATAATATAAATTTTATAAATTTAAATTCATCTATACATTCAACCATTATTATAACGAAAGTTTAAATTAAATATAAGAACAATTAAAATATTCAAGTTATAATAATTATCTGTACAATTAGATACAATTTAAAAAAACATACTTTCATGATTTTCATTTCAACCTTTCTTTAATACGTGAAGATCGTCTCAGAGAATCATTATTCGACAAATAATCAATGTTGTCGCAGCTGAACGAATTCTTATTGAATTTTAGTATTTGATCCAGATGTCTTTTATAAATTAAACCTGTGTCTGTTTTGACCCGAAAAGTAACTGGTGATAATTGATCAATTATTATTCCTTTCACACGTTTATTTCGTGCTGAACTTGAAAAATCATCAACCATCACGATATCTCCCACCTCAAAATTTCTTTCATTACCTGTTGAATTAATTACTGATGTTTTGAACTGATATTTATCAACATTATCTAAATGATTAGGTTTCAAAAGATCGAATCTTGTTTTTATCTCTCTTCCATACATCAAGAAGCTGGGAGATTTTCCTGTAGTTGAATGTTCAACTCTTCTATAATCAAATAGAAACAAGTGGATCGCATACTTCAAATTTTTACCACTTTTCACTATCTTACCTACTTTATCTTTAAAAGTCCCTACAAAATTTTCCGCAGCACCATTAGATGCTGGATGTTTAGGAGGTGAAATTGTATGAACAATTTTATTAATTGATAAAAAATCTTCAAAAATATGACTAGTGAATTGCGGACCACCATCCGTCACTATGTGATTGCACAAACCAAATCTTACAAACAGGTCCTTAAAATATTCCACTAATTTTTCAGCTTTAGTGTTCATTTCAAAATCATGGATTTCCGGCCATTTGCTATAAGCATCGACTACCACTAAAATCATTCGTCCTAACCAAGGCCCCAAAAAATCAACGTGAATACGAGACCATGCCCTATTTGGATATGGCCAATGAGCAGTTGAAATTTTTTTTGGATTTTTTCTATTAGCTACACATATTTCGCAACTTGTACTTATTTCTTCAATTTCAACATCAAGATTTGGCCACCAAAAGTATGATCGAGCCAGTTGTTTCATCTTGCAAATACCTAAGTGTGACGCATGTAATTCCTTTAGAATATCAAGTTGAAGGGACTTCGGAATTATTATCCTGATTCCCCAGAATAAACAACCCTGATCTAATGTAAGTTCGTTTCTTCTAAAATAAAATTTCTTTTCGAAATCAGATAATTCTTTACTATTAGACGGCCAGTTACTCGAAACAAATTGAACAATTTTCCGTAATTTTTCATCTTTTCTTGTCTCTCGCATAATGCTTTTGAAATTCACGCAAGACATACCTTCTGCTATATAATTTACGACTGAAAATTCTGAATCAAAAACTTGAGTTTTATCCTCGATTGGAAATCTTGATAAAGCATCACAATTTCCATTGGCAGATGTTCTGATAATCTCAATTTTATATTTAAATGCAGATAAAAAATAAGCCCATCGTTGCAAACGGTTTTGGATCATATTACCTCCAGTTTTATTAGAACCGAAAATAAATTTTAATGGTTCATGATCAGATTTTAAAATAATCTCATTACCACAAACGTATTGATAGAATTTCTTAAAACCAAAAATTATTGCCGCTGCTTCTTTATCAATAATAGCTCTATGACGCTCGCTAGGTGGAATTATTTTTGATGCGAATGCAATGGGACGTTCTGAACCATCCGCATATCTATGAGACAAAATCGCAGAAAGTCCATAATCTGAAGCATCACATGCTAAAACCAATTGTTCCTCGGGATTATATAATGTCAAAATTTCCGGAGATGTAATCTCGCTCTTTATCCAAAGAAAAGCATTTTCACATTCTTGGGTCCAATTCCAACCAGTGCTATTTTTCAATAGTTCATAAAGACATTTCAAATTTTGAGCCCGATTACGTAAATATGAATCATAATAGTTTACTAAACCTAAAAAAGCCTTCAATTGCTTAGGATTTTGTGGACGTGGGACTCCAAGAATTGCATTTGTTTTAGTCGGGGACGGATGCAAACCTTTCTTGTTTAATAAAAAACCCAAAATATCAATTTCATCTCGAAAAAAATCACATTTTTGTGCATTAACTTTCAATCCGGCTTCTGCCAACCTACTAAAAATTTGAGTCAAAATTTTCAAATGTTCTTCATCAGTTCTACCAGTGCAATATATGTTGTCGATATATACTTTAGTAAACTGAATGCCTTTAAGAATATCACAAAGAACTTCTTGACATTCACCGGGACTCGATGATATGCCTTCAGGAAGTTTCTTATACCTGAAAAGACCATCTTCAGTAATAATTGTTAAAGCATCGCGCGAAATCTCATTTACAGGAAATTGCATAAAAGCATGAGCTAAGTCAATTTGTGACCACTTCGTACCATATTGAAGATTTGAAAATATTTCTTCTTTACTTGGAACAGGCGCCCTTTTTATAATTAAAGATGGGTTAACCGTCAGTTTAAAATTGCCACAGATACGAACCGAACCATTTGATTTAAGAACCGGTACTATCGGTGTTGCCCACTCGCTAATCTTTACAGGTTCCAGATTACCCAAACTAATTAAGCGTTTGATTTCATCAGATACTTTTGATTTTAACGCGAAAGGAACTTTATAAGGTTTAAGTTGAATTGGCTTACTATCTTCTTTGAATTTCAGTTGAATTTTTCTTCCTGTAAATTCACCTTGACCTTCAGAAAACAATGATGGAAATCTTTCCTTCATGTTAATCAAAATGGACTCATGATTGAAGTATAAAAATAAAGATTTTTCATTTGTATTAAAATTGACAGGCCAGAGGTTGAACTTTTTCAACCAGCATCGTCCTATCAAAGAAGGACCTGAACCTGGCAAAACATAGCATTTCAAATTGTAAAGTTTTAAATCATTCCAATCACATCTCATGTTATTCATCATTCCTAGGGGTTTTAAATTATGTTTACCATAAGTCATCAAAGTTAAATCCGACATATATAATTTTTCTTCGGGAAATAGAGAATTTTTCGTGTACTCTGATATAGCTGTTATATAGGATCCTGTGTCTACCAACATTTTTATCGGTACTGTATTGACTTTCAAATTTACAAAAATTGGTTCAGCTATCACATCATTTTCCATTACAGAATTGATATTGAAAAAATCATAATTATATTTTTGTTCATTGCTACTTTCGGCAACAACGTTTTCCTCTAATAAATGAACATTTATTCTATTAGGTTTATCTTTACCATTAAATTTCTGAGATTTATTCTGTTTTTTTCGACAAGCGGATGCTAAATGACCTTTGACATAACAAAAAGTACAAGTTTGAAATCTGTATTTGCACCGATTTGCGTAATGATTATTTTTAAGACCACAACAAAAACAAGAATATTCATTTTTATTTGAGTGCGAATTATGATTTGATGTTTTGATACCACCTGCACATCTGTCATACGTCTGCCTTGATAATTTCGTCCCTGTTTCGAATTGCTTTCTCGGCTCCTGTCGACGACTGCGAAGAAAATTCACATCAATGTTTCCTTCTCTCTTCGGCGAAGAGTTGCGCACGGCCTCCTTTTCCGCTGATTCTCGTGCTACTGCGATTTTCACTGCATCGTTGAAATCTAGTTTTTCTTGACGGAAAAGTTCCACTTTTACATTTTGATCCCTGATACCATTCACAAATTGATCTCGAAGTGATGTATTCAAATTTTCGAAATTACAGTTGACTGATAAACGTTTCAATCGGACAATGAAGTCGCTTATAGGTTCATTGGGAGCTTGTTTTGTAGAATTAAACTTGCTTCTTTCGGAAATTTCAGAAGGTTTAGGTTGTAGATGATTGGAAACCAAATTTATTATTTCATCATACCTGAGGTCTTTCGTCTTTACTGGAGAAGCTAATGACCTGATTAGGGTATAAGAATTCACGCATACTTTTGTCAGCAACTCTGCAACATGTTTTGTTGAATCAATGTCGTTTGCTATAAAGTATAATTCCAAACGTTCGATGAAGGTGTCCCAGTCATCTTGATGGAGTCGAAATTCAATTTTACAATTTGGCATTTTTGTTTTCTGTGAATGACTCACTGAACACTTGGGTTCGTCACAATTTAATATGTCCTCCGATGAGACTTGCGTATTACCGCTATGCGACTGCGCACTTTTCAACAGTTCTTCTCTTAAATGTTTTAAGTCCAAATTTTCCACAAATTCACTTTTGAGTATAAAAAAATGTTCTCTCAGTGAAGATTTAGTTAAGTTATGTACCCAAGTCGAATCACTTAACAATTTCGATCGCGCAATGTCACTTAAACACTCACGTAAAGATTCTACTTTCCACGTGTTGGTTACATCCTCGCCAAGCACAAGTAATTGTTCCAATAATTCTGCTTTCGTTAATCGATATACCCATGAAACACCAATTTTCAACATCCTCGTCGCCACTTTGTAGGGTTTTAGTGAGTCAACCAATTTAATAACAAATATCGTAGTTTATACGTTTATTTAAAATCAATAATATCGCATACAATCGACTACCTTTGATATCAAGACAAAGAATGCCTGTTATTCCAGATGCATTCAGATAAGGAAGTTAAAACATGCGCAAGGAAATCTGAGAATATGACATACTCCATTCACTTTTATAAAGTCTCCTGGTTGGCCATGATTTAGTTCTATCACGTTTTTGTAACTAAAAGACAGGCAGGTTGGCACTGCCGAAATATCGTCAAGGTCAAAACAATTAGCCGAGACGTTGCCAATTTCTATTCTCAACATAATCACAACATAATCTTCAATATTATACAAGATATTATCACAGACCATTATCTTCGAATAATAAAGGACTATTCGCTTTGAAATTGAAAATGTCGAAAGTAGTTTTGAAGAAGCAGAAGTGCTATACAGAAGCGAAATCTGCAAAAGGAAAACTTCATTCTGACATATTGAATTCTCGAATGAAATTACTTAGCTTCCTATCACTATATTTTATTGGGGTATAACAATGATTCGGGTTTCGTAGTACTACTACATTTTGAAACTGGTGATGTATTTCAAGTTGTGCAACCAGGTATTTAAATGTCTTCTTGAGAAAAGTAGATAATTCCATAGGTACGTCTGTTCGTTTAGAAGTTTTCCTGCCAGGTTATTCAGGTACTTTTATTCTTTTTTCAAATGAACTATCACAAAATAACGGACTACTCTATCCATTATTTTTCAATAAAATTCTAACACTTGATTCTTGATTTTCATACAAGAAAATAGCATAATTGAATCTTCCAACCAGTTTATATACGTTAAATATTTCCAGTAAGAACAGAGGAAAAATTTTCTTTTAAAGTTGCCAGGACTGTGCAATCATTGAATTCACATAATATCCTCTCAAATTCATTATTTTTCCGAAGTACATTCACATTGTGAAAATACGTAGTTACAACGACTTCCTTGTAGAGAGGACAACGTTGCGTAGTTATCTGACAGGAAAATGACTATAACCTAACATTTTCAAAATATACATGGTAAAATGTGTCAAATTTTCATGGCCAACCGGGAGACTTTATAAAAGTGAATGGAGTATATGTAATATATTCGTCGACCGTAAGTTCGGGGATATTTACCTAAACTAACTTTGAGTAATCCTCAGAGACGCTCTCATTCGAAGTATTGGATCATTTCATAAAAAGTGGGAAAGCTCTGTGGACAGGAGCTTCACCGCTCTTGTTCAAACTTTCACAAATCATATCTCCGAAAGTATTTTTTCTCAGAGCTCGGAATGATATCAATGGATTCTTGTGATAGAACTGCATCATAAAACAAATTAAATTCGAAAGTATCATTTTAATAAGAACAAGAGTGCCAAAAATTATTAAAACGAAACCACCAGACCGATTCTACTCAATAACAAACTTGTCCGAGATATTCATTCCTCAAATCTCCTCTGAAAATTATATTATATCAATTTAAACTTAGCCAATATTGCAG
The DNA here is from genome assembly GCA_937662695.2 of Halyzia sedecimguttata. Taxonomy (NCBI): domain Eukaryota; kingdom Metazoa; phylum Arthropoda; class Insecta; order Coleoptera; family Coccinellidae; genus Halyzia; species Halyzia sedecimguttata. The sequence goes on from OW569413.2 coordinate 14,710,862, forward strand.
TTTTGTTTTTACTGGAGATATTCTGGAACCAATTTGATTATGTATCTCACCAAAGAATATATTTCCATTATCATGTGAATTATCCACGGGCATTATACAGGGTGTCCCAAGTTCGAGTGCCTATTAGACGTTTCTGCAGAACCGAACATATTTGAAATCTGAAAATTGGGATTATGATATTGCTTGAAATTCTCTGCAAAGCTGAAATATTTTCGAAGCTCAAGCACTTTCGGTTATACAGGAAGTGAAAATAAATTTCATGAGAATTTTTGCTTCAAGGTTTGCAGTCTTGGTATGATCAAGTATTCAACGCTGAATACATTTCTGTTAAAAACATTGTAGTATTTCGAATAGTTTGCAAAATATCGAAAAAAACCGGAAAAAAAGTCTAATATGTTTAGTCAGTATTATGTTCATTATTCTTGTTTTAAACATCCTGAGCGTAAACCGTTTTTAGAACAACGAAGAGGAAGAATGTGGAAAGGTCATGCATTTTTTGAATTTCAGAAATATCATCAATCACATTATTCTTCTTCGATGTTGTAAAAACGGTTTACGTTCAGGATGTTTGAAATAAGAATAATGAACATAATACTGACTAACCATATTTGACTTTTTTGCCGTTTTTGGCGCTCTAGTTCCTCGGAACTGAGTGCTTATCAATTTGCCCAAATGTCTGTAATTTTCGAATTTTTCGATGAAAATGGTCTTAAACGATTTGGTTCGACTCACTGATCAAGAATTCGTGGTCGAAATTCATTCTGTCCGGCCGGCCGGCCTTCCGGCCGTAGGCACGATAACTCTCGAACGGAATGAGCTAGACAGTTGAAATTTTCAGAGTAGGTTTAGGGGATAAATATCTCGGCTAAGTTCGTTATTGGGCAAAATCTGACAGATGGTTTCGGAGTAACAAAAAAAAAATTTTTTTTTTGACAGAACAAATTCCAAATTAAATTTTTTTTCAATAAGCAGTTTTACCATAAGAATCCATTCATATCATTTTAAACTCTAACAAGCTAATACTTTCGGAGATATGATTCTTCAAATTTTCAATGATAGAATTATTCTGTGGCTATTCTATGAATTGTTTTAATGTCAACTTTGACGTTGTCTCATTGTCATTCATTCCAGTAATGGTATCAATATGAGAATCATAATATGAGGAGCAACTTATCAAAACGCATTAAGTCCAAAAACCATTTTATTGGGAATCAACGAAAAACGATTTTTTCTTCCTCCCTGGCTTATAATTTGAATATGTCGAGTTTGTTTGATAGAAATTTACATCTAAAGGTAATAACTAATCTCATTTAAATCAATATTGATCAGATATACACAGAAAATGTAAAAAACGTTTAGACTTAATGCGTTTTGATTCATCTCATTGTATATAATGCGTTTTGATGTGGTTGAAATTGAAAATAATGCTGTTTGTTGCGATTTTTTATACATTTAGAGAAAACAGTCTGCACAGTAAGTGTTGGCCTGTAACCTAATTAACATGAGCAAATCGATAAAACATGTTTTTGTTTATATTTTATTTCTTTTAAAAATGCAAACGTAAATATAATTCATTGCGATGCGGCTTACATACTTTGGATTTGAATTACAGAGGGACATAATGCCATTTGGAAGATTTTGTTTACATAGGGCTATAGAGCAACAGAAAACATTTCTGAATCCGCTTCAAACTCAATTTCGCCCAAATTGGACATAATGCGTTTTGAAAGGTTACTCCTCATATAATATCATACTTTTTGTTGGTTGATATTTTCATGCCGATGGTCAATCCATATGATGATGGGAATGGTAATGGTAAGTTAATAATATTGAGTTCAGAATATCTCCACTAAAAACAAAACTGGAATATTGGTGTATTGGAGTAGATTTGAGGAAAGATATATATTATCGTTCATCATAGAATTGAGGAATGAATATCTCGGATGAGTTCGTTGTTGGGTAGAATTCGTCTATTGGTTTTGGATTGAGAATTTTTGGCACTCTTGTTGAATTTGAATTCTTCTATGATGTTTGAATTCAATTTCTGCTAAGATGAAGTTCTAAATTTCAATAATGAATCATACTTCTATGTTTTCACAGAATGCTATAATTATTCTATCTAAGCTTTATTATATGATCTGTGTTCTTACTCGTACTTTTCATCCTGTTCTATAAGAGAGAGTCAAATTCATTTCAGCTATTTTAATTTGGTTTCTGCCATGCTGCAGGTCTCATTCTCAGATTGCTCATTTAATCTTGATAAATAAACTATTATTTGAATTGAATTTCCTTTATGATGCAGTTCTATCATAAGAATACATTGATATAATTCCCAACTCTGAGAAACCAATACTTTCGGAGATATAATTTGTCTGTTTGAACTAGAGCGCCAGAAAGCTCCTGTCCACAGGGCTTGAACCCATTTTTTTTCGATATTTTGCAGACCATTCGAACTAATACAATGTTTTTAACATGAATGTATTCAGCATTGAATACTTGATCATACCAGGAATGCAAAACTTGAAAAAAAAATTTTTTTTCACTCCCTGTCTAACCGGAAGTGCTTGGTCTTCGAATATATTTTAGCTCTGTAGAGAATTTGAAGCAATATCATAATCCCAATTTTCAGATTTCAAATATGTCCAGTTCTCCAGAAACGTCTTATAGGCACTCGAACTTGGGACACCCTCTATTATCAGCCAGAAATTATAATATCCTATAATCCTCTTAATTTCACGATAGCGGAGGTAAGTTCAATGGTCATTATTCATTCATAATAGTTCGGTTTCTTGAACAGGAGGGGTATTTGATATCCTGAGTAACGAACCCGAAATAAATTTGACACGTCTTTCATAGGTAGATAAGATAACATGTATAAACACATATCATGTTATTCCTAGAATATAATGATAATAGAATTCCGTCAAAATTTAGAAGTATGATTTATTATTGAAAATTTGAAAAATTATATGTCCCAAAGTATTAGCTTGCTAGAGTTCAAAATGACATCAATGGATTCTTATGATGAAACTACATCCTAAAAAATGCAGTTTAAATTTTTAACGTTACACTGAAACCATCAGGCCGTTTTTGCCCAATAACGAACTTGACTGAGCTATTCATCTCCCAAACCTACAAAAGTAACTACGCACACTGGTGCACTACAGTTTTTTGTCGTCTGGCTATGTTTCGGAAATGAAGTACTCATACTCAAAGACAAAGCGTTACTAAAGCAAGCAATTAATTTCTACACTCGAGTATGGGTTGACATTATACCCTTGGTCATAAACCGATTAGAGTGAGTTATCTTTAATCGGTTATTTAATATTCCGTTAAGCAATTTAAATTTCATGAATGAAAGAAAAATGATTTTCCAAATTGCCGAAAGAAACGGGTATAGTCATCAATTAGTTCAGAAAATTATCAACAAACAAAGATAAAAATTTCACCAGTATCATAACCCTAACGAAAGAAATAAAACGGTAATAGGTTTCCACGCTTTCACGTTCTATCCAAAAACAAACAACAAACTCCAGAATATAACAACTTCTAGGAAATACATTCGATAAAACTCCGGACATGTTAAAATCGGAATCGGAATCGAAATTAAATGTTTAGATTGTAACAAGAGTTACGTCGGGCGAACAACCAGAAACATTCTCACACAGTATAAAGAGCACCGGGACAGATACGGAACAACAACTTCGATAAATCGGCTGTTGCAAGTCCCGTTTTGAGAACTGGCCACTCAATTTCAGAAAATTCCGTCAAATTGTTGAATAATTCCAATAAAGTGTACTTAGGAACACTTGAAGGTATCGAAATGTAGAAGCGAAAGAATATTCTACTCAATAATGATCTAACCCCTATTAACAACCCATTATTCTCACTAATTGGTTTATGACTAAGGGTATATTGTCAACCCACTGAAATGTAGAAATTAATTTCATGCTTTAGTAACGCTTCGTCTTTGAAGTTGGAAACTCTGTTTCCGAAACATATGTCAGAAGAAGAAACTGTAGGTGTCAAGAGTGTAGTTACTTTTGTAGTGTTCATAATAAATCTATAGTAAACTCGAAATAGAATATACTCCCAAACCTACTCTGGTCCGGCGGGTCTGGCCGGCCGATCGTTAACTAGATAACTCCCGAAATCTCTAACTCTTGAAAAAAATTGAGGCTTCCGGGGACTCCTTCCAGGGGCCAAGGGGAGCTCTTGGGGACCCCTTCTGTGGATGACCTTCTGGGGGTGATATTCTGTGGGTGACTATCTGGGGGACCCCAAGGGCAACGATCAGCTGACAATTTTCATTAAAAAACTAGGGGCCTGAGACCGACAACAGAATTCATTGAAAATATTGAGGACAAAATTCTAGAACTGCGTGACACTACCGGATGTCCTTCCCAACTAGCAATTTCATATTTTATAATAGTTGTGGAATCATTTTGTCATTCGAAACATTTTATAGAGCTCCTTATAAACATTACACGACTATTTTATCAACATTCTGGCACCATCTAAAAAACTGTTTTGTAATAGCTTTATTAGGTTTTTTATATAAACGTTCTGAAATAAAAATGATACATAGAATGATATCTATAAAATTAATTGATTTCAAGTTGGAAATGGCAATTCTGAATAATAACAACATAGAGAAAATATAGATGTCATGTGCCATTATTGTTTACACGAAGCCATTTTATTGGCGCTCTAGTTCCTCGGAACTGAGTGCTTATCAATTTGCCAAAATGTCTGTAATTTTCGAATATTTCGATGAAAATGGTCTTAAACGATTTGGTTCGACTCACTCATCAAGAATCCGTGGTCGAAATTCATTCTGTCCGGCCGGTCCGGCCGTAGGCACGATAACTCTCGAACGGAATGAGCTAGAGAGTTGAAATTTTCAGAGTAGGTTTGGGGGATGAATATCTCGGCTAAGTTCGTTACTGGGCAAAATCGGACAGAAGGTTTCGGAGTAATAAAAAAAATTTTTTTTTTTACAAAACAAATTCCAAATTAAATTTTTTTTTAATAAGCAGTTTGATCATAAGAATCCATTCATATCATTTTTAACTCTAACAAGCTAATACTTTCGGAGATATGATTTTTCAAAATTTCAATGTATATCGTATTTCACAGATTGATATAATTATTCTATGTATATTCTATGTATGAATTGCCATAAAGTCAACTTGACAGAAGGGAATATTGTAACTTCATGAATATTGGGGTTGAAATACTCGTATTTTAGCGATGCAACGGTGACCTCACCCGAAAATGTTTGAAAATATTACGTAAATATTGAAAGCATAATTCCAAAGTTCGAGAGAGGAGAAAATTTTGTGAACGTAGATCAGGAAATTTTTGATCGATTACAAGGTAATTTATTATTTTATACAAGTTTTATGGAATACCTACTATTTGTAGGTACTTTAAACCTGTTTTGGGCAATTGTCATACGAAACTTGTTTTTTTGGCGCTCTAGTTCCTCGGAACAGATTGCTTATCAATTTGCCCAAGTGTCTGTAATTTTGGAATTTTTGGCTGAAAATGGTCTCAAATGATTTGGTTCGACTCACTGATCAAGAATCCGAGTGCGAAATCGATTCTGTCCGGCCGGCCGACCGGCCGTAGGCACGATAACTCTCGAACGAAAGGAGTTAGCGGATTGAAAATTGCAAGGTGGTTTTGGAGCGTAAATATCACGGACAAGTTCGTTAATGGGCGAAAACCATCAAGGGGTTTCGGAGTTATGGCCGATTTTAGTAAAAATATTTTTTATGAATATTTCCGAAACCGATCACTCGATCTATCTGAAATTTAGCACCAAATTGTAGAATCATGACCTTTATACGCATGTGAAGTTTTGTATTGACCAGATTACCGCAAAGTGTCAAAAAAAATTTGAAAATGTGGTGCAGTTCTCATTCTCATGATTGCTCATTTAATCTTCATAAATAAACTATTATTTGAATTGAATTTCCTTTTTGATGCAGTTCTATCATATGAATACATTGATATAATTCCCAACTCTGAGAAACCAATACCAGATATAATTTGTCTGTTTGAACTAGAGCGCCAGAAAGCTCCTGTCCACAGGGCTTGAACCCATTTTTTATATATACTTCTGCACTTACAGACAAATTTTTGGATACACCCAACGAAATTCTCAATGCAAATGAAATTTCTTCGTGGAATGTAGCACTAAAATGACATATTTTAAACGCGCCCCCTTGTTTCGAATGTTTTACATAGAAAAATTGAACAAAACAAAAATGTGGCTTGTCAGTCTGATAAATCATTTGTACTAAAATGTATTCCAATTTGTTCTACAGATTATTTTTCAGTCATTTCATGCTCTTGGATGGTTGAAATATCTACACACTGTTGATTTTTAGTGTGTTTAAAACACTCCCCACTCTGAGTAATCACAAATGCCGCCTTGTTTAATGGCGTTCTCTTATAAAATAATTTTGCATCAGTTTCAAGCATTTCGTGGTAATTTACCTACTTTACAACTACTATAAAACATTTTATTATGTTCTATCGCGTGAAAGCCAACATAACCTGCAAAATCAGTGAAACAGTTGAAGTTTTCCTGTGGAATATCTGATAAATACATATTTTTGCAAGGAAATTCAAACGGAGAAATAACAGGTAACCTGATGAACGTATCTTATTAATAAGTCGATATCTTAAACACAAACATGTTGGTGGTGATAATTTTGTACCTACAGAAAATTGTCTTCAGCACATCTTCAACAGTAGCATAATGTTTCCTGAATCTATATATATATTTATATAATTCCAAATTAAAAAACAGCGATATGTTATTATTGTACCTTCAATTCTTGATTAACTGCGAAGTGATTAAGTTATGCATAGGTAAGACATTTGTTCTGGAAGCAAAATTGTAACTCAAAGCACTCCTATTTAACTGTTTTATCTTTGAAATATTTTTTCAATATATTTAAAGTAGAATTATAAATATCCCCGGAATAATAAAGAAACCATTAGAAAGCAATTCAGTTTTATAAGCAGAATTGTTATATTCGTTAGTTATAAAACTTTTAACAAATAATGGTTTAGTAACAGTTTTATAACATATTTCATAATTCTGCTGTATAGACGTTTTCACGATAAATTTATAAAGTATTTCGATTATCCACAACATAATGAAGTTTATGTAGCTCTAATATAATTAATTGATATTTTGGAAGCACTAATATGATACTTATGAAATATATCAGTCGCGAATCATTGATGGAGTTATAAGACAACTTTGCCGGTTGGGTTCTATGCAAGAATCTTTTTCTGGGAGCTCCCGATGCTAGCACAAGAACAAAGGGCCCTCATTTCCAACCATAACGACGCGCGAATTCGCACTCATAATTTTTAGATGCTCAAAAGGGAGTCATAACTCTCTTTACTATACTACTTTTGTGCTTTATCAAATTCTATATTGATATAAATTCTACCAATATAAATTTCGACAGCGCGTAGAGCCGTGTTCGGGTAAGAACTAAAATTATAGATAAATCAAGTCGAAATAAATATCAGGAGCAATAGCATTCAATTCAGATTTACAATTGAGTCAAAAAAAAATATATTAAATTATCCAGCAAATCTGGATTTTTTTCGGATATCTCCAGAACTACCTGAAATTTTCCAACTTTCCAAACGGTTTGGTCTAAAAAAATATCCATCAGTTCAACCATTCTCGCATCTAGATACTAATGCTATTCCTTTCTTAAGTTTACACACTATATAACTTGTATGAGGAAGCTGAAATAACGAATTTGATACTTGGAATGTTGAACTCAAATATTTATGATGATGAGTAGTATTTTAGCTATGGATACATGAGAATATCTATCTGAAATACAGTCAAATTTCTTAAAATATTAAGTAGCACTGGGGTTTTAGTCGTTAGTCGATAACCCAAGATTAACAAGTTCAAGTAATTACCAGCTATGTTGTTAATAATATTTGTTAAGTATTTCATGTTTTAATTAGTATCCTGATTAGGTACTGAAGAAAGGATAAACCAAAGAAGATTTGGTGAAAAGAATATGAAGTTGTGATTTCGGTTAACAAAAAATTGATCAAATATAATTTGAGAAGAATATCCCTATTGCGGTGAGAGGTTGATGAATTATGATTAAAATATTTGAGCAAGAGAAATCATCACAACGAAACATTTGGATTCATTGTCATTTACACACTGCTGGGAAATATACAGCTTTCAAGATATTATCTATCATAACAAATATTGGTTGAAGCCTTGTGGACAGGAGCTTTGGCGCTCTTGTTCAAACTTTGGCACATCATATCTCCGAAATAATTAGTCACTGTGATTTATATAAATGGATTCTTACGATAGAACTGCATCATGAAAGAAATTAAATTCAAACAGACCGATTCTCCTCAATAGCGATCTTATCTGAGATATTCATTCCTCAGATCTGCTCTGAAAATTATATTATATCAATTAAAACTTAGACAATATTGCAGTTTTGTTTTAAGTGGAGATATTCTGAACCCAATTTGATTATGTATCTTTCCAAAGAATATATTTCCATCATCATAGTTATTATCCACGGGCATTATATTATCACCTTAAAAGTATAATATCATATCATCCTCATAATTCTAAGATAGCTGAGGTTATTTCATTGGTCATTTTTCATTCAATCCGACTTTGTTTTCTAGAAATGGAGGTGTATTTTATACTCGATATTATATCAAAAATAACGAAACAAAAATAATTACACATAGATCTCCCATAGGAAAATAAGATGACATGTAAGAACACAGATCATGCAGTAATTCATAGATAGAATAATTAGGTACAGCATTCTGTGAAAACATAGAAGTACGATTCATTATATTGAAATTTCGACAAATCAAATCTCCGAAAGTATTAGCTTGTTAGAGTTGAAAATGATTTCAATGGATGTTTATGGTGAAACTGCATCTTAGAAAAAATTGAAAATTTAATTTGAAATTTGTGATGTAAAAAAAATTTTTTTTTCGTTGCTCTGATACTATCAAGTCGCTTTTGCTCAATAACGAACTCAACCAAGATATTTACAAAATTTTAAAAGTATTAAAATTTTTAAATTTTTTTTTTGATAATTCACGGCAACCAGATCAATATAAAACTTTGCATGCATATAAAGGTCATTACTCTACAATTTGATGCTCAATTTCAGATAGATTGGTTTCGGAAATATTCATACAAAAATGTTTATACTAAAAACGGCCATTACTCCGGAACCGCTCAGTAAATTTTGCCCGTTAACGAACTTGCCCAAGATATTTACGCTGCAGACCCACCCTGCAAATTTCAATCCTTTAACTCCTTTCGTTCGAGAGTTATCGTGTTAACGGACGGCCGGACATAATCGATTTCGACCACGGATTCTTGATCAGTGAATCATTTAAGAGTCTTTACAGCCAAAAATTCGAAAATTACAGACATTTGGGCAAATTGATCAGCAGTCTCTTTCGAGGAACAAGAGTTCCAAAAAGAATTACAAATCACGATAAATATTCATATCAAGGTTGAAAATTAGTTCAAGCTCAACTTTGGCGCTCTTGTTTAAACTTTGACACATCATATATTATCTCCGGAAGTATTGGTTTCTCAGAGTTGGGAACGATATCAATGTATTCTTATGCTAGAACTGCACCACGAAAGAAATCAAACTAAAATAGCTGAAATTAATTTGACTCTCTTCTATAGAACAGGATGAAATGTACGAGTATGGACACAGATCAAATAGTAATTCATAAATAGAATAATTATAGCATTCTGCGAAAACATAGGAGCATGATTCATTATTGAAATTTCGAAAAATCATATCTCCGAAAGTATTGGCTTGTTAGAGTTGAAAAATGATATCAAAGGATTTTTATGGTGAAACTGCATCTTGAAAAAAAATTAATTTGAAATTTGTAATGTGAAAAAAATTTGTTTTCTTCGTTACTCCGAAACCATTTGGCCTATTTTGCTCAATAATGAACTCAACTGAGATAGTTTTCTCCCAAACCTACTCTGAAAATTTCAAAGGCCTAGCTCATTCTGTTCGAGAAGCATTGTAGAAACAAAATTTAAAAATTAAAAAAAATTTTTGACAATTTACGTCAACCCTATCAATACAAAACTCCCCATGCTTATAATGGTCATTATTCTACAATTTGGTGCTAAATTTCAGATAAATCGAGTGATGAGTTTCGGAAATATTTATCAAAAATATATTTGCTAAAAACGGCGATAACTCGGCCATAACGAAACCGCTTATTGGATTTCGCCTGAGATATTTACGCTCCAAACTTACCCTGAAATTTTCAATCCTCTAACTCCTTTCGTTCGAGAGTTATCGTGTTAACGGCCAGCCGGCTGGACAGAGGGCCGACCAGACAGAATCGATTTCGACCACGGATTCTTGATCAGTGAGACGAATTGATAAGCATTCTGTTCCGAGGAACAAGAGCACCAAAAAGACGGATGATGAAACTGAGTTGCTTGAAACCACCACGAGTCCGAAGGACGAGTTATGTTTTCTCCGAGCAACTCTGTTGAGTTAAGAAATAAAACACAGACTCATGAAATAAATTCAGTCACGAGTGATATTTCATTAGACTACTTCACGAACAAAATTAATCATGTTGACGTCTGTAATTTATATTTATCATTTGTCAAACAGTCCGTATCCATTGTTGAGTCGTTGAAAACAGCAAAGTTGTTAGACCAATCATAATGCAGAGACAGTTGATGTTTTCGCGATAACCCGAGCTGTCTTTTGCCTGTGGTTGGTCAGATTTTGATAGGAGTGAAATAGTCAGAGAAACAATATTCAGCGGACGAAGCGCTCAGCCACCTTACGCTGCCGCTACCTAGCACAAATCAAATGTGCTCCATAAATATACTCCGCTCCACAACGTGATGAGTTCGTAGGGCATGTGCCACCGAGCGTTTTGGTAACGGTTGCGCAACTATTTCATCCCCTGAATGCGACCATTGTTGCGGGATCGAAAGTCTAAATAAACTCAAACCTAGTACGAGCATATTCAAAATAAATAGCATACGTGGGGGTACCACAGAAGACTAATCAGGATGATCTTTTATCACTCATTTGCCCCTGAATTGGTCAGTGAAGAATCTGCAATTGATAAATGAAAACATTCTTAAAAATCGGTGCAAGCCCTGTGGACAGGAGCTTTTTGGTGCTCTTGTTCAAACAGACAAATTATATCTCCGAAAGTATCGGTTTCTCAGAGTTGGGAATTATATCAATGGATTCTTATGATAAAACTGCATCATGGAAGAAATTAAATTTAAAAAAATTGTTGTTTAAAAAATGCTTCAAAAATTATCATCGAAATATCTCCGAAAGTATTGGTTTATCAGAGTTGGGAATGATATCAATGTATTCTTATGATAGAACTGCATCATAAAGGAAATTCAAATCAAATGATAGTTTATTTATCAAGATTGAATGAGTGATCTGAGAATGAGAACTGCACCATGGAAGAAATCAAATTAGAATATCTGAAATAAATTTGACTCTCTCATATAGAAATTTAATGCTTGTGGCTTTTACTTGATGCAAATCCATATTAACTCAATGAAAAATTATATACGATTTATACTTATTTATTCAATATTGTGACGCGTTTCGTCGACACAAAGTTTCTCATGTAATTAGTTTTAAATGATTCTGTGTCCATGTCATCTAGGTATAGGGAGATAATAACTTGTTAAGAATTTAGTATGATGTAGTCTGATGAAGTCGCTGTGTCGACGAAACGCGTCACAATATTGAATAAATAAGTGTAAATCGTATATAATTTTTCATTGAGTCTCTCATATAGAATAGGATGATATGTACGAGTATGAACACAGATCATATAATAATTAATAAATAGAATAATTATAGCATTCTGTGAAAACATAGAAGTAGGATTCATTATAGAAATTTCGAAAAATCATATCTCCGAAAGTGTTAGCTTGTTAGAGTTGAAAGTGATATCAATGGATTTTTATGGTGAAAGTGCATTTAAAAAAATAATTTGAAATTTGTTATAGTTAAAAGAAAATTCTTTTTTCGTTACTCCGAAACCATCTGGCCTATTTTAACCAATAACGAACTCAGCCGAGATATTTATCTCCCAAACATACTCTGAAAATTTCTACTGCCTAGCTCATTCTGTTCGAGAGTTATTGTAGAAACAAAATTTTAAAGTAAAAAAAAAATTTTTACAGTTTATGGCAATCAGATCCATACAAAACTTAACATGCGTATGAAGGTCATTATTCTACAATTTGATGCTGAATTTCCGATAGATCGAGTGATCGGTTTCAGAAATACTCATAAATAATATGAATAAATACAAATAAATTAATAAATGAATGTTTTTCCTAAAAACGGCCATAACTACCAAACCGCTGCATTGATTTCACTGGTTAACGGACTCGTCCGAGATATTTACGCTCCAAACCTACCCTGCAAATTCCAATCCTCTTACTCCTTCCGTTCGAGAGTTATCGTGTTAACGGACGGCCGGACAGAATCGATTTCGACCACGTATTCTTGATCAGTGAGACGAACCAAATCGTTTGATACCATTTTCAGCCAAAAATTGTAAAATTACAGACATTTGGGCAAATTGATAAGCACTCTGTTCCGAGGAACAAGAGCGCCAAAAAGCTCTGACCTGATGTCAGTAGTTTTTGCGCGCATATTCCATTGTCTATTCACGCCTCATACGATGTCGTACGAGCTGAAAGTTGGCGCTCGATTGTATAATGATGTATGTGCGGAATTTCAGCGGATTCAAAAGCATAGTTTACGAAATATAAATTTTAGTGATACGATATCCAAGTGATCTGTTATTTTACCGTGACGGCATTCTGCAAGTAATTACCAAGTGTTAATTGGATCCGATTTCTATATTTTTAGTCATTGAGAATTATATATAAATATAAGATGAGTATAACTCTGAAACTGTTTGGCCGGTTATGCCCAACAACGAACTCAACTATCTCACTTGGATGCGCGACCTACCCTGAAAATTACAAGTCGATATTTCTGAAATATTTGAAAGTTATCGTGACAACTGTCACCCAACCACCTACACTGAGAGAAGTATTTACTTGATATTATCGAACATGCATTGCAATTAATTAATAATTTATTGGCCATATGGACGAATGAAGTATAGAATTGAAATATAGAATTTATTAAAATTCTTACAAATGATCATCACTTGATATGATACAACATTTATTTATGAATAATTTCATTCTATATCGCTGAAGAAATATTCATTTCATTTAAATAAATATAGTTGAATGTTAATATAATATCGAGTAATAATTATTAAACAGCATTATTGTTGAGTGTTTTGTTAAATATTAAAATTCACTTTTTAAATATTAATAAAGCTGGTAAGTATTAAGTTTTCTGTTATACCTTTTATGTTTTCATCTGATAATCATTAATAAATATTGTTTTTATTTAACCATGTTCAATAAAAACAATATCTGAATTCAGTAATACATAATGATTTTTTTTTAATTCTATCTATCCTTAATACTGCAATCATTTCTATTGAGGATTCTCAAATTGCAATATATAGTTGCATAAAATTCACCGATTTGGCAGTCTTTCCAATGTCGTTGGACGCTGTTAATTCGAATCACTGGCTATATTCCCAAGATTTTTAACGGTAGAACAGATCGAATCCAATATCCACTAACAGTGAATAGTAAATGTTCTGTTGAAAGTTGAGAGCGAAGATCTGGCAAACAGTACAAAAGTGAATTGCTTTGCAGGCACCTGCAAGTCTATTTATGGACACATAAGGCTTTTTTATATTTTTTGCAGTCAATGAAATAGATCATTCTCTTCTGAGAACAAGATCCTTAAAATCCTCTGGACTTTGGAATATAACTCTCAGCAAAGAATAATCTATTTCATTGAATGCAAAAAATATAAAAAAAGCATTATGAGTACATAAATAAATATAGACTTGCTGCATCCTGCAAAGTAATTCACTTTCGGACTGTTGCCAGATCTTCGTTTTCAACTTTCAACAGAACATTTACTATTTACTGTTAGTGGATATTGGATTTGATCTGTTCTACCGTTAAAATCTTGAGAATATGGCAACAGTGATCCAAATTAACAACGGTCAACGACATTGGAAAAACTGCCAAATCGGTGAATTTTATGCAACTATTACAAATAGAGAATTCTCAATCAAAATGAACGCTTACCTTCAAATACTGGCACTAGGTGTGCCAGTCCACTTTTTTCCAAATTAATTTTTATGGAATCATCCATTTTCATTCCTGGATAGTCCTTTTTGTTTCACAGTTACACAAATAAACGAAACCTTTAACCGAACCAACTACCAAACTGGACAGGATAAGAACTGGAAAGGAAGAAGCCGAACTTGGAACTTGCTCATCGACGCGGCTCGCCAATTGTAATAGAGATTTTAAACATGTGACAGAATGCTGTTCATCTATTGGATCCAAAGAGTAACAAGATCTACTCATTTGTAATGAACGATTATTCCCTATCAACTCCTGAATAACTCAAACAAGCCAAATGCAGTTTGTTCATTGTTAATAAAGCCTATATTTTGAGTGAATAGATTATGAACTGGTAGAAGTTTGATAATAGTTTATTAACAAAAAGCAAATGTTTGTTAATTTGCAGTTGAAAGTTTATTCCCAATGAATATGTCTTATATTTGATGATAACATTAGTTGATATAAAATACAAAATACCAATACATATTAAATATTTTTGAATACCCTGTGAATAAATATTTTATTCTCTATGAATGCATATTTCTGAAGACATAATTTATTAATTAATGAATATATCAAATATGAATTTGCCTTTATAACTGTGAATAAATAACCTTCGAATTAGGGCTTTATTAATAAGAACAGTTGGATTTCTCTCAGTGTACACAACTCACCCAAGGCTGCTCGGATATCCGAAAATATAGATCCGATTGTGTTAAAATTTTGAACTTGGCTGTAAAATAGGTTGTGAATGCCTCCGAGATACATTTTTTTCAATGATTAATATTACATTTTCTAGTGAAATGATATTCACAAGATCCCGCAAAAATTGTCGCTTTGGTATACTGCAACTAATAACAAAATTTCAAACGGGTATGACTCCAGAATCTTTCTGCCGATTATGCCTATTAACGAACCCCAATGTCGCATTTGGATGCGCAACCTACCCTGAAAATTTAAAGTCGCTATCTCTTTCCGTTTGAAAGTTATCGTGCCAACGGCCAGCCAGACGGAATAAAATATGACCTCGAATTCTTCATCAGGAAGTGAAATCTGATCGTTCGAGAACTTTTTCGGCCAAAAATTCGAAAATTTGCAGACAAAATAATAGCACCATACGCGAAAAATGTATTGGAATTTTATCATTACCAGATTTAGACATAATATTGAAATGCTCCATGATCCTCAATTATGAAGAACCATTCTCGAGTGAGTCAACACGTCCTCAATTAATTCTTGTGAACTGCCCGACTCTAAATGAACATGACAATTAGTGAAATTACTCTCCGTTGAAGAAGAACAACGTGACACCTCTAGCATGGACCACTCTTTCAGCCCCCACCACGATGAAATTAGAACTGGGGGTAATCTGACTGCATTGGAGGTATCTGGAATGCCTATCTTCCACTCCACCCGACAAGGTACACAGGAAAGAGGAATTTTAATTAATGAAACCTTTTGATAGTCTTTGCATTCCAGGGCCCTCAGGTTAAATTGAGAACTTCATCATGATCTCCGACACTGAGTCGTTAATAATCGCAGAGGATGGTTTAGTGATCGGCACTCAGGGTCACAAGGAGTGGAATGGAAGATGGCGCGGAGGAGATGTATTTATCTCCTTGTAGAATCATTGCTTTCGCTTGAATGAGCTCATCATGATGAATACACTCTATTGCCCTCAGATCCCCTACTCAATAATTTGAGGTCAAGAATTATAAAAAACTAGCTAGTATCCGTTATAGAATTCCCTCTGCAATATTCAGTAGATTCTCAGCTCACGGCCACAATTGGTAAATTAGATCTTGCTTAGCTCTGGCACACTCAATCCTAATCCCTCCATATACAGGCTGTTCTGTAAGAACATGGTAATATTTGAGGGGGTGATTCCTAGACTCATTTAAAAAAAAAACTTATAGGAACGTATATCCCGAAAATCTTAACTTTTAAGATTGGGAGTGATAAAATTTTGAAAAAAAATCAGTTTTGGAATAATAACTGAGATAATATTGGAGACATCTTAATAAAATTTGGTACATGTCTTCTTTTCATTAAGGTGTATTTTGTGATGTACAAAAAATTTTCATTTTTCTCTCCAGTGGTGGCCATACTGGTTTTACATTGAATATTTTTGGAGAAAAAATACTATGCCACTGGTTTCTTTTGAAATAAAAACTACTTTTGAGATCCTCACTCATTGTTGAGCATATTTGATATTATGGGTATTCTTTGTCTAACGCACGGTTTCCGCTAAAAAAATAAAAATCGTTATACTTCAGGATAAATTCCTCAGAAATCTGATGCGGTGTGGAAATATTCGTGCATCGACTGAAAGAAATGAAGAGATCCGATTTGTTCCACAATGAATGAGAATCCAAAAAATATGTTTTTGTCAAATGCTCTATTCTTATTAAAATAATTGAATTAAAATTGTTTCATATCGCAGTACCAACATTTTATCACCAAAAGTTGAGACTCTTAGGATATACGTTCATAGGAAGTGTTTTTCTTAAAATTAGTCAGAGAATCACCCCCTAAAATATTAGCCTGTCTTTAAGGAACACCCTGTGTTGATTATGATAAGCGCAATTCCCAGGAAATGAAATGTGCTTGAACTACACAATATGTTTATCTGGAGAAGATCCATAAAGTTGCATAAAGTTCACATCTTCATTCTTTGAGATGTCTAGAAACATGCGATGTGTTTTTTTCGGCGGAATAACCAATGAGCCCAATCCAGCTTCCTGGGATATATTAGTTCATACTTGTTTGATACTCATCGAAGAAACAGATTCCCTTAGGAGGAGGAACCCAATTCCCAGGACCTAGGACCTCATTTTTTGTCCTTTTCACGATTTAGGTTGTGTTATTATTTTTTCCAACGCAATGAAATCAGAGTGACTCCGTGATATTTTTGCTGAATTTATATTCAATGGTTTTTCTCGTGCAGGAATTTTTTCAAGGTTAAACACCAATGAATTTTATATTTCTGTCTATAATGAATACATTTCTTGGTGCCGACTCAACATATTTGCTATTTTTTTTTGGCACTTACCTCATTTGAGATCTAAAAGGAAGAATGTAGAGTAAACTGGTTACCAGTTCCGTTAAATGACCATATTTCATTTGCCAATATTATCATTCCAGGCATACAAATATTTGAATTCATAATCCAACATTATAATATTATAATTATATGCTAACCAAATACCCAAATTAATTAATTATTATTTAGTATGAATATCCTTCGATTACATACCCGGCACCTTCGCCAATATGCAACATAACTTCCGAATCCTATATTGGCTGGATATAATAATATAGACAAAGACCATTAGTGAGTTGATCAAGCGATACCTAGGATCTTTCTCCAAGGGTAATAAGTTGTCTAGGTTTCTCCGCCATCGGATGAACGGCATGGCCTCATATAAATCGTTCAAACGAACAAACACATAATCGAACGGTTTAGGAGCTATATTACCATCTGAAATATCAAAACAAGACCCTAGATCACCTGGCCACGCAGAATAATTGTTCATGGTTAAAATCAATAAATATTTCACCGTGTGTTCACTAGTTGGTGGTTTATCTAACCACACTGAACGGGCGTTTTCAGCCCGTAAAGGCCATTTCATAGGTAGATGGCAGAGTTGTGCCGAGCACTGAAGAAAAGTGCTTCAAGCCCTAAGCACTAAGCACTCAATAAAAATGATCACGAGCTTCGAGCACAAAGCACTGCGATTTCACAAAAGGCTGCGATTACTAAGCACTTTATAAAAGTATTTCGAGTTTTCGAGCACTAAGCACTAAGCACTTTTAGAAATCTGTTGGAAATGAGGATATTTAATCCGACTGGTTATATAAAATTGTATTCTATTGGCGAAATATGTAAACAAGCAAACTTGCATTCCCCATATGCATCATTGACGAGTGCATGCGAAACAAATTTCTATGAAACTAACGAACTCAAAAGTAGTTCTATTCTCACACAGTTTGGAAAGTTCTTTATTATTTTATCATATCTTGATACAATCAATGGAAATATGAATTCTATAAGCGTCTCAGTTTTTTCTGCACATATAAAATGTATTTCCCAAGATCAAAATGGGATAATACCCGAAACATATATGACAACAACATCCTATTATATTATGAAACTTAGGCCAAGTGTTTTCTTCGCCTTACCAATGAAAAAAAACACTGACGTGAATTCAGTGCTTTTTTGGGGCAGTTTTCCAATAATCCTTATTGCTTTTTAAATTTTTTCGAAATGTCAAAGATAAAATCTGCAGAAACCGGATAACATTATTATCTATTGTGATTGAATTCATAAGCAAGTTAGCATTGAAAATTTAAATATGAATATATCGGATAAATTTTTGAATTCACACGACAATTTTCAAAACAAATTCACTTATATCTTCTTGAAAGACGATCCACTTAATAATGCTTTGATATTGACTAATTTGCAGGAGTTGGTAATATTCACATATCTACGTCCCATTCCATGAATCAATAACCAACAACTGATAATTACAAGATTTACAAGCACCGTTTATTCCTCAATTGATCTACCTCGTACACATTAACCCCTATGACCACAGCGCGTCAGCGTCTTTTCGTGTTACGACATGCATGATTTCGGAAAGGCTTAATGCTTAGTAATCCTCGGAAGGCCTCGAGAGCACTTAAGGGATTACTAAGCACTAAGCCTTTTCATGAAGTGCTCGAATTATTAAGCACTAAGCACTGGTTTTAAATAGTGCCCGGGAGCACAGTACTCGGGAGCACAAAAAGGCTTCAAGCACTTTCACAAGCACTAAGCACAATGCTTTGGCTCAGCTCTGGTAGATGGCATTGCCATTCCATGACCCTCTTACGGCACAAGAATGAGCGTCGTTGAACATCGCTCAAGGTTTCTTCATCGCAGAGGGTCGAAGTTCGTGAGGATCTCCATAGGTGCCACTGTTGGGATTCTTTCCCTACCAGTTCGCGACCAATGGATCTAAGTTTCCTAAGAACTCCTTCAGTTCCATTCAGTGTCGGCTAAGTCACATTGATGATTGGTAATTACCATGGAGCCCTGGGTTTGTGTCTGCCCCTGAATGACGCTTTCCTTTTTGGGGAACACTGAGGGATGAGATGATCTAGCCCGGCCATGCGGAATACTTTTGAATGGTTAAAATCAATCAATATTTCAACGTGTGACTTGTTTTAGTTATTGACAATAAGCCACAGTTCACCCCATTTAATGTTCATCTGAAATATTGTTTCCTGAATAACTCAGAAAATATAGACTCAGTCAAATTGGAACTTGGTAATTAGTTGATTGATTGATTCTGACAAATATATTATGTTTCTTACGCAGAAGCAAATCACAAAATAATAATATTGTAGCAATTCTTATATTTTCACGCTTGTTAATAATAGACTTAAGATTTGTTTTACTGGTGCAGATGAAGTTGAATATCGTTCAGATATCTTAGACGTATTTCTGGATTATATCCCAGTCTGAAGAGATCCTAAAACATTTCAATGATCACATATTGCGTCTGCAGGTGCCTCCAAGGCACTTAGTCGTCTAGACTACTTTTCTCTGAAGAGGAAATGTTCTATGTTAGCTATAAACTAAATCTTGGAACGGCCTTCTTGGGTGTGTGGTTCTTGGAAATCAGTGATGCTCCTGATATTGTTTCCACGCAAACCAGTTGGTTTGAGCGAGGAGGCGCAAGGTGGAGGATCTGCGAATCAGCGTTGAGTACTACCGTTGTGGTACAGCCCTTAGCTCAGAGTGAGAGAGAGAGAGAGAGAGGAGGGAGGTACCAAAGGTTAATCGGTAGCAGAAGTTTGAGGGGTGCTGCGAAGCACGAAAGACGTTGTTAGGGAATTTGGTTCCTACTTAGACGAAAGACTAATTAGAGGTTCGAGTGTTGTAAAAGCTCATTAGACGGTAGAGACTTAAAACGTACAATTATAGAGTATCGAGACTGTTAGGAATATCAGTAATCGACGGTTTTTAATGTGACGGAAAAGTTGACGTTTCTAGAAGTTGTGTAAATAGACCTGTACATATTAGCATACTGTGTTGTATTTATTTCAATGTGTGAATGTAGAATCATTATCCCTTGACAATGATACAAAATCCTACAATAAAATAATAATTTTATAGATATTTTCCAGAGTTTGGGAGAGAAAACCCAGAAAGAAACCATTTAATAGTTGTAGAATGCAGATCCGAAAATTTCTGCAAAATTTAGTGTCAATCGTAACACAGAAAAAAAATGTTTTCTTCAGAAATTTTATATTTAAGAAAATGCCTATCATATTGCGCTGAAATTCCGCGCAAACTTTCAAGCCGCCATTCTACAATCGAGTACCGGAAATATGTATGAATCTCAATTATTTCAAAGCACTGCTACAGTTGCGAGTTGCGACATTCGTTGGCTCGACTGCTGTGCGAGATATCCGGTTTCGAATATCCGCTGAGAAGGTTAACTATTATATTTAGTTTAATATTTGAATTTAGTTGATGCCCAATGCATTTTTTAAGTGTTAGCGTTAAACAGACGACTTGAAGGTTCATTTTATATACAATCGTGCAACATGTTACTACTTGTTGAAACAAAGTTTTTCGTGAAATATTCTATATTTCAGAAACTGTTTGTCAGATTCCGCTTGAGTTCTGAACGAACCTTCAAGCCAAATTTCATTTCCCCTATATTTTCAAAAATATAGATCGAATTGAAATCTATAGTACTCGGTTAAAAAATTGGTTCAAGCCCTGTGGACAGGAGCTTTCTGGCGCTCTTTTACAACAGACAAATTATATCTCCGAAGGTATTGGTTTCTCAGAGTTGAGAATTATATCAATGTATTCATATGATAGAACTGCATCATAAAGAAAATTCAATTCAAATAATACTTTATTTAGCAAGATAAGATTAAATGAGCAATCTGAGAATGAGAACTGCACCATGGAAGACATCAAATCGAAATACCTGAAATGAACTTGACTCTCTCTTATAGAACAGGATGATATATACGAGTATGAATATAATAATCATAGATAGAATAAATATAGCATTCTGTGAAAACATAAAAGTACAATTCATTATTGAAATTTCGAAAAATCATATCTCCGAAAGTATTGGCTTGTTGGAGTTGAAAATGATATCAATAAATCATAAATAGAATAAATATAGCATTCTGTGAAAACATAGAAGTACAATTCATTATTGAAATTTCGAAAAATCATATCTCCGAAAGTATTGGCTTGTTGGAGTTGAAAATGATATCAATGAATTTTTATGGTGAAACTGCATCTTAAAAAAAAATATTTTGAAATATGTCGTAAAAAAAAATTTTTTTTCGTTACTCCGAAACCATCTCGCCTATTTTGGCTAGTAGCGAACTTAACTGAGATATTTATCTTCCTAACCAACTCTGAAATTTTTAACTGACTAGCTCATTCCGTTCGAGAGTTATTGTAGAAACAAAATTTTCAAAATTTTATTTTGACACTTTAAGATAACCCGATCAATACAAAACTTCACATGCGCCTAAAGGTCATGATTCTACAATTTGATGCTAAATTTCAGATAAATCGAGTGATCGGTTTTTGAAATATTAATAAAATGTTTTTAGTGAAAAACTCTGAAACCGCTTGATGGATTTCGCCCGTTAACGAACTCGTCCGAGATATTTACGCTCCAAACCTACCCTGCAAATTTAAATCCTCTAACTCCTTCTGTTCGAGAGTTATCGGATGGCCGGACAGAATCGATTTCGACCACGGATTCTTGATCAGTGAGTCGAACCAAATCGTTTGATACCATTTTCAGACAAAAATTCGAAAATTACAGACATTTGGGCAAATTGATAAGCACTCTGTTCCGAGGAACAAGAGCGCCAAAAATATCCATCGGTTCAACCATTCTTGCATCTAGATACTAATGCTATTCCTTTCTTAAGTTGAACACACTATAAAACTTGTATGAGGGAGCTGAAATAACGAATTTTATACTTGGAATGTTGAACTCAAATATTTATGATGAGGAGTAGTATTTTAGCTATGGATACATGAAAATATCTATCTGAAATACAGTTAAATTTCTTAAAATATTAAGTCGTCATTGGAAATTTTGTTTTCCCAATGACGCGAAAAATACTAATCTGATTGAATAAAAGCACGGTAATTAGTTGAGAAATACCGACTCGAAGACTTATGGAAAATTTTGTGAGGATTGCATTGCTGCAAAATTAAAAAAAAAACATTTAAAAAAATTCTGTATCTCAGAGACTATCCGTCAGAAATCGTTAAAATTCTAAGACAGCCTTCAAAACCTTATAATACAGTAAAGTTCTAGATTTGAAATCGATTGGATCTGTATTGGCGAAGGTATCGCCGAAATATTCAAATATTCGAACGATCGGGGTGAACTGCTTCACTCTATTTACATTTGACCAAATACGTTGTCAGCATTTTCTGATTTTCGACTCTTAATTATTTCATGAAGTTATTAACTTCATTAACATATCTGTCTTTCAAGAACTTCATGTTCCTCTATGATCTTTACATTACAATTGTCTGAGACCTATCTCCTGTGACAATCTGTCATTTTGTAAATGATAATTAAATAATTTAACCCAGAAATATGGAGGAACAAAAAGAAGTTAGTTTTCTTTTAATAGAAGGGGATTATAAATATATTTACTTTTCAGAAACCCAGTAAAAATCCCAGATACCTCAAACCTGTCTTGTTGACGAACGTACCTAGTTAAAGTATCTGTTGATTGTACAAACCCAGTTCATGTAGAAAAAATGATACAGTATAAAGACACCCAGTAGAGAAACCATAACCAGTAGATGTATCAAACATATTGGAGTTTCATTTAAAGTAGCTGTTACCGTGGGAAAAATGTTCCATATCCATTCGAAAACACAGTACTAGTTTCAATCAATGTTATTTTAATTTTTATTGAAATAATTACGCCGAGGAAAGTACACGCCCATTTTCCTTATTTAACTCGGTAATTATCTAGAGCATTCCATAACTCGAAAATGGTTGTTTAAAGATCACACACCTACTAATTTTGGGTCGTAGATTGCAAATCTGAAGTCAAAAAAGGCCGGTCGCCTTTAGTTTTTACAAAAAAAATTCCGAAACTGTCAGAGGTAATCTCACTTAATCTCCTTAATTACGACGTTTCAATCTGTTCTACTGGTGAATCATAAGTGATATTTTAGTGATTCCTCAATAATTTCTTGGCAATATAATTGTTGAAAATTGATCAAAATTAACATTTCCCATAGTGTACTAATTGTTGTCATTTTACGATTTGACATAAAGTTCGAACAGGTTTTGCAATGTTGCCGGTATGTGACTTCGTTCAAGGTGTCACAACTCAACCCATAGCACATAGATTATGGTTTTGATTCTGTCGAATTCCTTTCTTCCCAAACTATAATTGACTACAAACCATGGAGATATATTGTTTGATCAATATATCAACTCTACTTCCTAATTCTTAAACTTCTGTTCCTTTCTGATTTAGAATTCGATATGGTGCGTTGTTATGTGATATTGGAATTTGAGAAAATGTGAATCAACCTAATCTGAACTAACCTAAGCTTTTTAGGTTCGCAGTTCGAAGTTTTTGCACAAATTTTCGGGTCAGCATTCTACAACCAATTACCAGGTTTAAATTTGATCGGATATGCATTTTCTGAGTTATTTAGGAAATAACAACCAAACTATATAAATGGGTATAACTCCGAAATCATTAAGCAAAGTTTACCGTCGCATTCGGAGGCGCAACCTACCCTGAAAATTGCAAGTCGCTATCTCTTTTCGTCCGAAAGTTATCGAAGAACGGACGGAAAATACAAACATTGGGACAAAATTATAGCACGCTGTTCCATAGAGCATGCGCACAAAAAAAGATTAGGTTTGATCAGTTCAAGTTAAATAATTCATGATATCCAAAAAAAAGTCATAATAAGCAAGTAGTTCCTAGACGAACAAACGTGCAGGAAATGTTATTTGTGAAATTATCGGAAGTACTTCTGAAAATGTTTACAATCTGGCAACGTCGCTCATTGCGAGCACTTGGACAGCAGTCATGTCTTAGAATTCAAAATGGACGAAAACATGTTACATAAATAAACAAATTGTTTCCATTGAAATGAGGAAATTATGACGATAATCATTAGTAGAAATGATTCGGGAATCAATGAAATATCATTTATGATGAATATTCACCAGTAAAATAGTTTGAAACATCGTAATTAATGAGACTAAGTGAGATTACTCCGACACTTTCGGAATTTTTTTCGAAAAGACTAGAAGCGACCGGCTTTTTTGACTTCAGATTCGCAATCTACGACCCAGAATTAGTAAGTGAGTAAATATTTTACAACAATTTTCGAGTTATGGAATGTTCTAGATAATTACCTTCAATTCAAATATTGAAGGAGTTTCTGAGAGTGAATTACTACGGAAATTAGCGCAGGTGATTCTTCTTCATTATGGATTATTGTTAAATTGTTCATTTTTCTCCCCTTGTCTTTTCATTTCTCAAATGAATTTCGAGTACTTTGGAGAAACCTCTCTGTTTTTTGATGAAGAAATCCATATTCAAGAAGGAAATGCCCATTAATATTTTGAATTTCAGCTAATCTTGTGAACAAATTAAATATTTACAAATCACAGGGAGATAGGTTTTTTTGCTTAGGTTTTTCCCTAAGCTCTTATATCATGCGTCGAATTGTATCATACCCCGTTACACTAACCTCTGCTAACACTTATAAAGCTCTCAATCAAAAGAATATATGTATATTCATATATTGTAAAATCATGTCATCTACAAACTAATATAAAAGATGTGACCAGTAGGATAATTCAGGTACTGCAAACAATATAATCCAAATTAAATGGTTCCTTCCTGGGTTTTCTCTCCCAAACTCTGAAAAATCTCTATTAAATATTTTTTTTTATTTTGTGGGTTGCTTCTGCGTAACAAACACAAGATATTTGTCAGAAGCAAGCAAATCGAACCATGTTGCCTAACAAACAATAATGAAATAATGAAACGTTTCGTAACGAGTCTAAATCAGACCCCTTCTTCAGACACTAACGAATCTTCAGAATTATTTTTTGTTGAGATAGCTTTTCTGAAATTTGAGAATTGTCACTTTGATAGTATTTGAAAATCATAGTAACATTGATTTACTTAGCATAGAAATTTCCAAACTCCAACTCCTTTTTTAATCAATTCAGCCAAATATGGTCGAATCCAATTGAGCAGTTTGCAAAATGTAATGGGTTTCGTCTTTGTTAATAAAGACCTAAGATCATTTTGTGTCTTGAAAACGGTTCTTATATTGAACTAAGAACCGACTCTCCAGATTTTTTCAGAAAGGCCATGAACATAAGGGATCACATTCAGCATATTGTATTTTTCTTCTTGTTGATTATTCTGCTGTATCTGATTGATTGTTATTTTATTAAAAGCTCTTCTATCTAGCTTCATGATTGGTGAACAAGACGAACAATACAATCTGTTGAATGTGATCCCTTATCTTCGTGGCCTTTCTGGAAAAATCAGGAGAAACGGTTCTGAGTTCAATATAAGAACCGTTTTCAAGACACTTAATGATCTTAGGTTTTTATTAACAAAGTAACAAAATAATGAATTTCTATTTATAGATATTTTTCAGAGTTTGGGAGAGAAAACCCAGACAGAAACCATGTAATAATGAATATACCTCCCACAGTATCCTTGAATGATTATTTAATATTGAAAGAAAAATGCTTTTTTGTCTACTCCAATTTAATATTTACAAATTGCGACATATGTTTCGACCCAAATTAGGTCATCTTCAGGCACTAGAAAAGAAGAGAAGACATAAATTTTATTTTGACACTTTAAGATAACCCGATCAATACAAAACTTCACATGCGCCTAAAGGTCATGATTCTACAATTTGATGCTAAATTTCAGATAAATCGAGTGATCGGTTTTTGAAATATTAATAAAATGTTTTTAGTGAAAAACTCTGAAACCGCTTGATGGATTTCGCCCGTTAACGAACTCGTCCGAGATATTTACGCTCCAAACCTACCCTGCAAATTTAAATCCTCTAACTCCTTCTGTTCGAGAGTTATCGGATGGCCGGACAGAATCGATTTCGACCACGGATTCTTGATCAGTGAGTCGAACCAAATCGTTTGATACCATTTTCAGACAAAAATTCGAAAATTACAGACATTTGGGCAAATTGATAAGCACTCTGTTCCGAGGAACAAGAGCGCCAAAAATATCCATCGGTTCAACCATTCTTGCATCTAGATACTAATGCTATTCCTTTCTTAAGTTGAACACACTATAAAACTTGTATGAGGGAGCTGAAATAACGAATTTTATACTTGGAATGTTGAACTCAAATATTTATGATGAGGAGTAGTATTTTAGCTATGGATACATGAAAATATCTATCTGAAATACAGTTAAATTTCTTAAAATATTAAGTCGTCATTGGAAATTTTGTTTTCCCAATGACGCGAAAAATACTAATCTGATTGAATAAAAGCACGGTAATTAGTTGAGAAATACCGACTCGAAGACTTATGGAAAATTTTGTGAGGATTGCATTGCTGCAAAATTAAAAAAAAAACATTTAAAAAAATTCTGTATCTCAGAGACTATCCGTCAGAAATCGTTAAAATTCTAAGACAGCCTTCAAAACCTTATAATACAGTAAAGTTCTAGATTTGAAATCGATTGGATCTGTATTGGCGAAGGTATCGCCGAAATATTCAAATATTCGAACGATCGGGGTGAACTACTTCACTCTATTTACATTTGACCAAATACGTTGTCAGCATTTTCTGATTTTCGACTCTTAATTATTTCATGAAGTTATTAACTTCATTAACATATCTGTCTTTCAAGAACTTCATGTTCCTCTATGATCTTTACATTACAATTGTCTGAGACCTATCTCCTGTGACAATCTGTCATTTTGTAAATGATAATTAAATAATTTAACCCAGAAATATGGAGGAACAAAAAGAAGTTAGTTTTCTTTTAATAGAAGGGGATTATAAATATATTTACTTTTCAGAAACCCAGTAAAAATCCCAGATACCTCAAACCTGTCTTGTTGACGAACGTACCTAGTTAAAGTATCTGTTGATTGTACAAACCCAGTTCATGTAGAAAAAATGATACAGTATAAAGACACCCAGTAGAGAAACCATAACCAGTAGATGTATCAAACATATTGGAGTTTCATTTAAAGTAGCTGTTACCGTGGGAAAAATGTTCCATATCCATTCGAAAACACAGTACTAGTTTCAATCAATGTTATTTTAATTGTTATTGAAATAATTACGCCGAGGAAAGTACACGCCCATTTTCCTTATTTAACTCGGTAATTATCTAGAGCATTCCATAACTCGAAAATGGTTGTTTAAAGATCACACACCTACTAATTTTGGGTCGTAGATTGCAAATCTGAAGTCAAAAAAGGCCGGTCGCTTTTAGTTTTTACAAAAAAAATTCCGAAACTGTCAGAGGTAATCTCACTTAATCTCCTTAATTACGACGTTTCAATCTGTTCTACTGGTGAATCATAAGTGATATTTTAGTGATTCCTCAATAATTTCTTGGCAATATAATTGTTGAAAATTGATCAAAATTAACATTTCCCATAGTGTACTAATTGTTGTCATTTTACGATTTGACATAAAGTTCGAACAGGTTTTGCAATGTTGCCGGTATGTGACTTCGTTCAAGGTGTCACAACTCAACCCATAGCACATAGATTATGGTTTTGATTCTGTCGAATTCCTTTCTTCCCAAACTATAATTGACTACAAACCATGGAGATATATTGTTTGATCAATATATCAACTCTACTTCCTAATTCTTAAACTTCTGTTCCTTTCTGATTTAGAATTCGATATGGTGCGTTGTTATGTGATATTGGAATTTGAGAAAATGTGAATCGACCTAATCTGAACTAACCTAAGCTTTTTAGGTTCGCAGTTCGAAGTTTTTGCACAAATTTTCGGGTCAGCATTCTACAACCAATTACCAGGTTTAAATTTGATCGGATATGCATTTTCTGAGTTATTTAGGAAATAACAACCAAACTATATAAATGGGTATAACTCCGAAATCATTAAGCAAAGTTTACCGTCGCATTCGGAGGCGCAACCTACCCTGAAAATTGCAAGTCGCTATCTCTTTTCGTCCGAAAGTTATCGAAGAACGGACGGAAAATACAAACATTGGGACAAAATTATAGCACGCTGTTCCATAGAGCATGCGCACAAAAAAAGATTAGGTTTGATCAGTTCAAGTTAAATAATTCATGATATCCAAAAAAAAGTCATAATAAGCAAGTAGTTCCTAGACGAACAAACGTGCAGGAAATGTTATTTGTGAAATTATCGGAAGTACTTCTGAAAATGTTTACAATCTGGCAACGTCGCTCATTGCGAGCACTTGGACAGCAGTCATGTCTTAGAATTCAAAATGGACGAAAACATGTTACATAAATAAACAAATTGTTTCCATTGAAATGAGGAAATTATGACGATAATCATTAGTAGAAATGATTCGGGAATCAATGAAATATCATTTATGATGAATATTCACCAGTAAAATAGTTTGAAACATCGTAATTAATGAGACTAAGTGAGATTACTCCGACACTTTCGGAATTTTTTTCGAAAAGACTAGAAGCGACCGGCTTTTTTGACTTCAGATTCGCAATCTACGACCCAGAATTAGTAAGTGAGTAAATATTTTACAACAATTTTCGAGTTATGGAATGTTCTAGATAATTACCTTCAATTCAAATATTGAAGGAGTTTCTGAGAGTGAATTACTACGGAAATTAGCGCAGGTGATTCTTCTTCATTATGGATTATTGTTAAATTGTTCATTTTTCTCCCCTTGTCTTTTCATTTCTCAAATGAATTTCGAGTACTTTGGAGAAACCTCTCTGTTTTTTGATGAAGGAATCCATATTCAAGAAGGAAATGCCCATTAATATTTTGAATTTCAGCTAATCTTGTGAACAAATTAAATATTTACAAATCACAGGGAGATAGGTTTTTTTGCTTAGGTTTTTCCCTAAGCTCTTATATCATGCGTCGAATTGTATCATACCCCGTTACACTAACCTCTGCTAACACTTATAAAGCTCTCAATCAAAAGAATATATGTATATTCATATATTGTAAAATCATGTCATCTACAAACTAATATAAAAGATGTGACCAGTAGGATAATTCAGGTACTGCAAACAATATAATCCAAATTAAATGGTTCCTTCCTGGGTTTTCTCTCCCAAACTCTGAAAAATCTCTATTAAATATTTTTTTTTATTTTGTGGGTTGCTTCTGCGTAACAAACACAAGATATTTGTCAGAAGCAAGCAAATCGAACCATGTTGCCTAACAAACAATAATGAAATAATGAAACGTTTCGTAACGAGTCTAAATCAGACCCCTTCTTCAGACACTAACGAATCTTCAGAATTATTTTTTGTTGATATAGCTTTTCTGAAATTTGAGAATTGTCACTTTGATAGTATTTGAAAATCATAGTAACATTGATTTACTTAGCATAGAAATTTCCAAACTCCAACTCCTTTTTTAATCAATTCAGCCAAATATGGTCGAATCCAATTGAGCAGTTTGCAAAATGTAATGGGTTTCGTCTTTGTTAATAAAGACCTAAGATCATTTTGTGTCTTGAAAACGGTTCTTATATTGAACTAAGAACCGACTCTCCTGATTTTTTCAGAAAGGCCATGAACATAAGGGATCACATTCAGCATATTGTATTTTTCTTCTTGTTGATTATTCTGCTGTATCTGATTGATTGTTATTTTATTAAAAGCTCTTCTATCTAGCTTCATGATTGGTGAACAAGACGAACAATACAATCTGTTGAATGTGATCCCTTATCTTCGTGGCCTTTCTGGAAAAATCAGGAGAAACGGTTCTGAGTTCAATATAAGAACCGTTTTCAAGACACTTAATGATCTTAGGTTTTTATTAACAAAGTAACAAAATAATGAATTTCTATTTATAGATATTTTTCAGAGTTTGGGAGAGAAAACCCAGACAGAAACCATGTAATAATGAATATACCTCCCACAGTATCCTTGAATGATTATTTAATATTGAAAGAAAAATGCTTTTTTGTCTACTCCAATTTAATATTTACAAATTGCGACATATGTTTCGACCCAAATTAGGTCATCTTCAGGCACTAGAAAAGAAGAGAAGACAAACAATAAGAGAACACACATAATTCACAACAGAAAGTGTATGTTTACAAAATCACAAATAGGACGATTAAAATTATTTTAAAAATATAAACAAACTGGAAAAATGAAACCTAAACAAGTTATAAAGGAAGAAAATCTTTTTTACGGAAATTACAAAGTAACAGAAATATATTAATCATTAGGAGCTCACCTCGATCAACGGAAAGACGTTTCAAAGTTATAAGTCAAAACAAGTCTGACATCTTGCAAAGAAACGTGAGAATGGAGATGGCCGCTCCATCTGTATGGGAAACTGGGAACCGCAATGAAAACCGAAAAAGAAAACGAAAAAGAACCGGTCAAGTTAAAAAACAAAGAGAGGGCGGTAAAAGCGAGAAACAACGGCGGAATCACCGCGGTGGGAAAATGTTAACTCGAAGAAGGTGTGGAGCAACCACCAATTCGGGAAATTCTTGTTGTGTATTTAAAAGTTTTGTTGGGGTATTATATTTGGACCTTGAAATGACAACCTTCTCCAGAGTATCGCAAACGGAAGTACTGGACGGTGAGAACAAAATTGTTGGGGCGGTAGAAGGGGAGTGGTCCTAGTTATTCAAAATGTGCTCTGCGAAGGTAGATTTATCAGGGGTGTTCTTCTTGATAGCTCTAAAATGTTCTTGAGTTCGTACTTTGATGCTCCTGAAAGTCCGTCCTATGTAAAAGTCACCACAAGAACAATCGAGTCTATATATACCCATTTTCTTCGTAGGAGAATGAGAATCTTTGCCCTTCGACAGATGTGATTTCAATGTGCCTACTACTTTAAAAGAAACATGGATGTCATATTGACGGAAAAACTTACCAAGGGCCTCTGAAACGACCGGAATGTAGGGCAAGCTCAGGAACA
Organism: Halyzia sedecimguttata; assembly: GCA_937662695.2. Lineage (NCBI taxonomy): Eukaryota > Metazoa > Arthropoda > Insecta > Coleoptera > Coccinellidae > Halyzia > Halyzia sedecimguttata. The sequence continues at coordinate 14,742,386 of OW569413.2, forward strand.
CTCTGGACTCGTTCCTAATGGGGCAAAGAGTAGTCTTAGATCTGATGTCAAAAGATAAACGTATTTTATCGTACAATCTCGTAATCGTGTCAACAGGGAATTTGTTGTTTAGGGCTATTTGTAAAATTATATTACATTCAACATTAAAATTCTCCGGTGACAAAGGGACAGAAAAAAGTCTATGGAAAAGGGACCTAAAAGCGGCAAGTCTATGTGACACTGGGTGGCAGGATGAATAAGGTATGACATGGTCGGTAGTTGTGGGTTTTCTATAAACAGAGACTGTCAGCTTATTCGACTCCAAGTGCAACAAAACATCTAGAAAAGGCAAACTGCCGCCAACGCTCTTTTCCATGGTGAAAGAAATTCTGGGATGTAGAGAGTTGAGGTGGACCAGAAAATCGTCAAGTTCGGAATCATCACCCAAGAAAACGCAAAAAACATCATCCACATAACGCTTCCATAAGAATATATGCTTTTTAAAATTCATATGGGATTTGAGGGATGACTCTAATTTCTTAAGGAATATCTCGGCAAGAATGGGAGCCAAAGGAGATCCCATACTTAAGCCGTTCTTCTGTACATAAAAACAATTGTTGAATTGAAAGAAGTTCTGCTTGAGACAAAGATTTAGCAAAGAGGAGAGACCAGAAACAATATGGTCTTCTAACAAGGAATAAACTAAAAGTTGATTCACCAGGTCTTCAGCCTCAATAGAGGGAGTAGAAGGATACAAACTAACGATATCAAAGGACACGATCTTTGCTCCAGAAGGAATAATGAGATCTTTTATTGTCTCTGTTAGCTGTAATGAATTCTTTATGGAAAACTCAGACTTATAGTCGAGGTGAGCTCGGAAAATGTTGTTCAAAAATATGGAAATTTTATGAGCTGGAGTATTGGTGAAGGATACAATGGGTCTGATGGGAACATTGGGTTTATGAATTTTGGGTAAACAATATAGAAGAGGAGTGGAACAAAGTGATGACATAAATTTCTCCTTACTAGTGTTAAAATGCACGAATAACTCTGAATGAGACTTGATAGCGGCCATCTCCATTCTCACGTTTCTTTGCAAGATGTCAGACTTGTTTTGACTTATAACTTTGAAACGTCTTTCCGTTGATCGAGGTGAGCTCCTAATGATTAATATATTTCTGTTACTTTGTAATTTCCGTAAAAAAGATTTTCTCCCTTTATAACTTGTTTAGGTTTCATTTTTCCAGTTTGTTTACATTTTTAAAATAATTTTAATCGTCCTATTTGTGATTTTGTAAACATACACTTTCTGTTGTGAATTATGTGTGTTCTCTTATTGTTTGTCTTCTCTTCTTTTCTAGTGCCTGAAGATGACCTAATTTGGGTCGAAACATATGTCGCAATTTGTAAATATTAAATTGGAGTAGACAAAAAAGCATTTTTCTTTCAATATTCAATGCTCCAATATGAGAGTGGAACAATCTATTAATGATTATTTAATATACTCCTTGTCGAAACGGCATTCGCTAGTACCGGACTACTGATTATAATTGGAACCTTTGAACATAAAATAGTTGGCCTTGAAACTAAACTGATATTTCTTTTGGAATGTATGTACAATTACTTTAGTGCAGACAATTTTCATCCATGATAATAATAATAATAATAGTTTATTAATCCCTTCAGTCTACAAAGTCTATAGGACAGTTCAAAATATACAATTCATCAATCAATGATAAGTGATGGACAATCATTACAAAATATTACAGAATTCTACAGTGGAGTAATAACATTTATTGATTGATAAATTCTTGATTTTCTTTTTGAATGTTTGCAATCTGAGAGCCTTCAGAGTTTTGGGTAGGCTATTATACAATTTTATACTCTGGTACATATCGGTGGATATCGGTGATTACCTTCATAGAAATATTAGTAAATAGGGAACATTGTGCTCAGGCTCAATCCCGAAAATGATGACAATTTTCGAATTTTAGAATAGCTGTCAACAAAAAATAATTCAGAAGACTTTCGTTTGGTGTCTGACGAAGGAGTCTGATAAAGTCTCCGAAAGGTTACGAAATAGTTGTTTTATCGTTGTTTATGTTTCGAAATTTTTTGCTTGGTAATATTGTTCGATGAATTGCATCTGATAAATATCTTGTGTTTCTTACTCGAAAACAATTCACAAAATAATACATTTCTTATTCAAAAAGATTTTTCAGAGTTTGGGAGAGAAAACCCATAAAGGAAGCATTTCATAATGATTAAAAGGTTTCTTTCTGGGTTATCTCTTCCAAAGTCTGAAAAATATCTATGAAATAAAAATTAATTATTCTGCGATTTGCTTCTGCGTAAGAAACACGAGATATTTGTCAGAAGCAATCAATTGAACAATGTTGCCTAACAAACAACAACGAAACAACATCAACGAACAAACAACTATATCGTAAAGTTGTCTAAGCAGACTATATCAGACTGCTTCGTCAGACGCTCAACGAATATCTTTAGAATTATTTTGTTGATAGTTATTCTAAAATTCGAGAATTGTCACATTGACAGTATTTGAGAATCGTTGCTAACATAGTTGGAACTTGGAAATGTCTATGCAAAGTAAATTTATCAACAAAATAATTCTAAAGATTTTCGTTGAGCGTCTGACGAAGTTCTATACCACGAAACATTACGATATAGTTGTTTCTTCGTTGATGTTGATTCGTTGTTCTTTCTTAGGCAACATTGTTCGATTTATTGCTTCTGACGAATATCTTGTGTTTCTTACGCAGAAGCATATCGCAGAATAATTAATTTTTGTTTTATAGATATTTTTGAGAGTTTGGGAGAGAAAACTCAGAAAGAAACCTTTTAATAATGAGTATACCTCCCACAGTATCCTTTTATGATAACTTATTTAATAATGAATGAACTCCCAAAGTATACTTTGATGATTACAGTGCACAGAGCACTGCTTATTTTCGTACCAACAGTGAATGTATTTATTTGTTCGATACCAAAATATGAGAACATTCTCGGCCAAAAAGATGATCAGTTTTTTTTTACGTTAGTTTTTAGGGACGGATTTATATTCTTGGAAATATTGCGAAAATTATGTTTTTTTTCTGGAGCTGAGCAGCTAACCAGTTAGTTTAGTACATGGATGGGTGATCGCTGTGGCTATACATTTGAAAAATGCGCCAAAGCTCCTGTCCATAGGGCTTTTCCACTTCATTTATAACTTTAAAAATTCTTCTCCATAATGCTTTCGCAATTTTCTCTTTGGAGGTAAGTTTTCCTTCGTCAGAAAGTTCAGCCACACTTCTCTTTACATTTTGAATCGCTATATTACATTACAGGTTCAAAATTTTCTCGAAATATTAATCGATAGGTATCTGATTCTTATTGCAAATTTACGCTTTCTTGAAAACTCTACCTTTATTTTCACTTTAAAATAGCCATTGCATTTCAGATATCACGATATCTTTCATAATTCTTCCATACAATTTAATATAATTCATATGACTTTCTAACCGAGTGTAATAAATTTTTAATTTCACGATGTGTATTCACATTATTCACTTCATTTTCAGATCATAAAAAGCCTCTTAGCTGGATAAATATTAAGTACAACGAAGATATAAATTTTACTAGATTATATTTCCTGAATTAGCTGCTGAAATAATGGCATTTTACATCCTTAAATTTGTCCTTGAATCCTAAGTATTTTTTATACAGAGTGTCTGGTGACCCATAACACATACGTTAGTAGCCTCTATATTAATTCAGAACAGGCAATGAAACGTTTCGTTTTGGAGATATAGGCTGTTTTCCGAAAAATGCGAATATTTTGAAGCACTATAACTTTCAAACCGCTGTACCTTTTGGGTTAGATTTTTGGTTCAGAATGCTATATCAACATTTATCCGTACTTAATAATGAATATTTGAGAAATAAGTCAGCAGGATTCTAAAATAATCCTCTATTGCCTGTACAGAAGTAGCACACTGTATGTATTGTTTTTTATTTATTCAAGAAGATTGAGAAAAATCGTACCAATAACATGTTTAATTTCGAGTTATCGTGTTAACGGCCAGCCGGCCGAACTGGCCAGACACGGACCACGGATTCTTGATCAGTGAGTCGAACCAAATCGTTTAAGACCAATTTCATCAAAAAAATCGGAAATTACAGTAATTTGGGCAAATTGATCAGCACTCTGTTCCGAAGAACAAGAGCGCCAAAATGGACACGAATATACAATTCCATTTTTCACATAAATAAGATTAAAAGCATTCAAATGTGATCATCCATGTAGATTGTTGTATGCAAGAAATATTCCTTGCATATTCCATTCATAAAATGGGTAAATGAATGAACAGGCATATCGCTAAGATATATCATCCCGAAGACGAAACCCCTTACTGTTGTTATGTCTCCCAGAATGTTTGTTCTGTGATCGACAAAACAAAAGTAATTGGTGCTCTGTTTTGTGTTTCGGTTCCAGATGTTATTCCTTAACAATATCCGTTGGCATTTACCAATGTAATACAAGGTAGTGCTTCCTGCATGCAACCATGTACCTGGTTGAACACATTTGAATTAATGAGTAAAAAAATGTTAGCTGCAAATAGTCCTTCAAGTGTATGTCTTCACGGCCTGAAAACTCTCTCCATTTCAGAGCAATAAATACCTAGGGCACATGAAAGTTCCAAAAATTACATATCCATTTTCTTTGGTAACTAAAAGAATGTGACTTCAGTATATTTCTTTTTGGCGCTCTTGTTCCTCACAACAGAGTGCTTATCAATTTGCCCAAATGTCTGCAATTTTCAAATTTTTGGCTAAACATAGCCTTTAACGATATAGTTCCACTCACTGATCAAGAATCCGTGGTTGAAATCAATTCTGTCCGGCTGTCCGTCCGTCCGGCCGTTAACACGATAACTCTCGAACGGAATGAGCTAAACAGTTGAAATTTTCAGAGTAGGTTTGAGGGATAAATATCTCGGTTAAGTCAAAATCAGTCTAATAGTTTCGAAGCAACGAAAAAAAATATATTTTTTTACATTACAACTTTTGAATTCAAATTTTTTTAAGATGCAGTTTCATCATAAGAATTTATTGTTATCATTTTCAACTCTAACAAGCTAATACTTTCGGAAATAAGATGTTTCAAAGTTTCAATAATACATCGTAAGTTCTATGTCTTCAGAGAATGTGAACACACAATCTGTCTGTGATGACTATTCATAAATGTCACCTTTTCTAGCTATAAGAGATTGTCAAATCATAGTTGTTATTTTCTCTTGGAAAGCAAAAATTTGATTCTTGAATTTGTGAATATATACAAGACTGTTTTGATGTACTTTATGGAGGCAATAGGAAAGAAGATCATAATGGAATCATCAAATAAAATTTCTGTTCGTTGACCACTGAGGTTAATATTACCTTTTACTTCTTTAAGTAGTGAGACATGTCCCATTCAGTATTTTCATAATGTTGCTAGCAAAAAAATACTGAAATATGGATCTACATTTGTGTATCAATAATGTTTTCTTGAGTTAAGGTTCATAATACAGAAAAGAATGCGTTAGTGGTATGAACCTTTAAATTTTAAATTATGAAAAGGGGATAGTATTTCATTAATATATTTTGAACTATTAAAATAATTTGTTCGTAATCCACTCAAATATCAGGAATAAATGGACTACCTGCTGTGATTGTCTCCAGCCTTGTCTAGACAATTCGATGTATTTCTAGTTGTGAAAACTATGCATCGAGTGTAAGTTGCAACAACCCATTCCACGAGGTTGAATCATTGCAGATTGCTCATTTAATCCTTGATAAATAAATTAAATGACAATTTTTGAAGCATTAAGGCATTGTAGCATTGTAGATTGCTATTTTTTTAAGATAATTTTTGAAGCATTTTTTTTAATTTAATTTTTTTCATGATGCATTTCTATCAGAGTAATCCATTGATATAATTCCCAACTCTAAGAAACAAATACTTCCGGGGATATAATTTGTCTGTTTGAACAAGAGCGCCAAAAAGCTCCTGTCCACAGGGCTTGAACCAATTTTTATATTTATTACAACTTACCATTTATACAATAAAATGCGATCGAAATTTTGAAGAGGGATGCTTGCATTAAGAAACCACACAAAGTTTTTATACCGTAGGTAACATTTGTGATTAAAATACATACAAAATCAACAAGTCAAGAGCGTTCCTGCTAATCGGGTCCTTCCTATTTTGACTTGTTGATTTTTTAACAACGGTATCGTCATTTTTCATTATCATTATTAAAATACATAAGCAAGACGACCATAGAACCAAAAATTCCTGTTCGATAAACATATTACATAACCATCTTTTCAAAGGTTCGTGTGTTTCTCCAAATGGCCTTCGATTATATATTCGATATTCGATATACATCTGAACCACGAGATGGTGCTCACGTCATATTTAGTCGCTTCGATTCCTGTCTTTCTAATCTATAATAATCAAGCAAAATTGGCCAAAGTGTGGTTTGAGCGATTCATAGACGTGAAATCGAACGATTTGGGCAATTTTGATAAGGAGGCCTCACGGCTATCGTAATATTTGGTACCTCTACCGCTTCGCTGTCTCACCAGCAGCAAAATAGATTTTTGAGCGCATGTTCTGTAGAACAGCATGCTATCATTTTGCCCAAATGTCTATAACTTTAAATGTTTTTTGCCGAAAATAGTCTCAAAAGATTAGGTTCCACTCACTGATAAAGAACCCGAGGTCAAATTTGATTCTATTTGGCTGGCCGTTGCCACATTTGAGTTTGTTAATAATCGGACGAACGGTTTTGGAGTTATACCGATTTGAAATTTGGTTGTTATTTCCTCAATAACTCGGAAAATACGAATCCAATCCAACTTAAACATGGTAGTTAGTTGTAAAGAGATGGCGCAAATTTTTTTTCAAAATTTCGTGAGGATCGTGTTCGAGATCGTATCACTAGAAAATTTAAAAAAAATGATTGAAAAGAATTCTATATATCAAAAATTTTACGTCCGATATCACTGATATTTTGCAACAGCCTTCAAAACCTAACTCTACATCCAACTACATGCACAACTTTCAACCCCTTTCAAATCCCCCACGCTCCCCCATTTTTTTCTCCCCTCTTTGAACTAGCTATTTTTCAAAACAGAAAACTTTTTCTTGAAAATTTCTGCACGCCTGTGAAGAAGATACAGAGACCTTGCCAAAAAAGTACAAAATGACCCACTTTCCCTAATCAAAAAATTTATAGGGTTGATGGGGATGGCACAGGGTGCAACAAAAATCCTTCAAAAATGCATAAAAATTTGGTAAAAGTGAAATGAAAATTGACCTGTTTCAGGATTTTGATGCCAAATATTTCACTTGTGAGAAAATGAATTTGTTCCATAATTTTGACGCTCACTGTATATTGTTGGAGAATCGAGCAGCCTTGTATGAATTCAGTAGATGGATGGGTTACCGTTGCCTGGATAACTATCGAACGAAAGAAGATAGGGACTTGCAATTCTCAGAGTATGTTGCGTATCCGAATGGGAGAGTTAAGTTCGTTTATGGGCTTTCCAGCGGTTTCAGAATTATGCCCAACTGGAATGATATTTCATTGATGACTCTAAAAATATAGACTCGATCGAATTTAAGCTTGGGATCTAGATGTAGAATCCCGCCATAAAGACGTGTTTAAAATTTCATAAGAACCGTACACCTAGAAAATTTCAAAAAAATTACGAAAAAAAAATTGGTTCAAGCACTGACGTGCAGTCAGGAGCTTTTGCACGTATGTTCTATTGTCCATTCTCCTGTATTGGACAATCTTAATCGAATTTACCATGGTAAATTAAGATGATTAAGAGTATCCAATACAGGAGAATGGACAATAGAACATACGCGCAAATGCGCCTCAGTGCTTGAACCAATATTTTTCTAACCACAGTATACATATTTTCAGTAACTTTGCAAAATTCTCATACTTATCTGGTTTATACAGGGTGAGTCTTTGACCACTGCATTAATTTTAACCGAAGATTCCTCTCATCAAATGAAACACTTTTTTCATTTAACATTTTTCCAAATTCAGCTCATGTAAAAAGATACAGGCTGTTGAAATTTTGAAAAAAAATCAGTTTTTATTTTGTAGCTTTGACATCCTTTTTTCGAATAAAATGAATATTGGCGTAAAGTTTCCTATAACTATGATACATATTTTCCAAATATTAGTTATTTTCTACTTCTACTGGTTTTCTAGTTATGGACTCGTGGATTCATAAAACTATACGAAATTAGCATAAAGAAAGCATATAAAGTTTTTCTTGAATCATTTCAAGAATATTCCATCGTTTTAGAACATTATATTTTTCTTCATCATTTCTCCTTAAACGCACCGTTTTCGAGATATTCTTCATTGAATGTTTTAAAATGGAAAACTCCAGAAATTTCACTACTTTTATGGATCCGTCCCTGAGCGTTGGAATCCCGAATCAAGCTGTAAACCACGTTACCATGCCTTATACTCGTCCGCCAACAATGTCATAGATAATTTATATGCGGGAGTGTATTAGCACATTGTGAAATCTTTAAACGCTTGTAACTTTTTACCTGAGCCGAATCTGGAAAAATGGTAAATGAAAAAATGGGTTCAAGCCCTGTCGACAGGAGCTTTCTGGAGCTCTAGTTCAAACAGACAAATTATATCTGGTATTGGTTTCTCAGAGTTGGGAATTATATCAATGTATTCATATGATAGAACTGCATCAAAAAGGAAATTCAATTCAAATAATAGTTTATTTATGAAGATTAAATGAGCAATCATGAGAATGAGAACTGCACCACATTTTCAAATTTTTTTTTGACACTTTGCGGTAATCTGGTCAATACAAAACTTCACATGCGTATAAAGGTCATGATTCTACAATTTGGTGCTAAATTTCAGATAGATCGAGTGATCGGTTTCGGAAATATTCATAAAAAATATTTTTACTAAAATCGGCCATAACTCCGAAACCCCTTGATAGTTTTCGCCCATTAACGAACTTGTCTGAGATATTTACGCTCCAAAACCACCTTGCAATTTTCAATCCGCTATCTCCTTTCGTTCGAGAGTTATCGTGCCTACGGCCGGTCGGCCGGCCGGACAGAATCGATTTCGCACTCGGATTCTTGATCAGTGATTCGGAACCAAATCATTTGAGACCATTTTCAGCCAAAAATTCCAAAATTACAGACACTTGGGCAAATTGATAAGCAATCTGTTCCGAGGAACTAGAGCGCCAAAAAAACAAGTTTCGTATGACAATTGCCCAAAACAGGTTTAAAGTACGTACAAATAGTAGGTATTCCATAAAACTTGTATAAAATAATAAATTACCTTGTAATCGATCAAAAATTTCCTGATCTACGTTCACAAAATTTTCTCCTCTCTCGAACTTTGGAATTATGCTTTCAATATTTACGTAATATTTTCAAACATTTTCGGGTGAGGTCACCGTTGCATCGCTAAAATACGAGTATTTCAACCCCAATATCTTGAAGTTACAATATTCCCTTCTGTCAAGTTGACTTTATGGCAATTCATACATAGAATATACATAGAATAATTATATCAATCTGTGAAATACGATTTACATTGAAATTTTGAAAAATCATATCTCCGAAAGTATTAGCTTGTTAGAGTTAAAAATGATATGAATGGATTCTTATGATGAAACTGCTTATTAAAAAAATTTAATTTGGAATTTGTTTCGTAAAACAAAAATTTTTTTTTTCATTACTCCTAAGCCTTCTGTCCGATTTTGCTGAGTAACGAACTTAGCCGAGATATTCATCCCCCAAACCTACTCTGAAAATTTCAACTCTCTAGCTCATTCCGTTCGAGAGTTATCGTACCTACGGCCGGACCGGCCGGACAGAATGAATTTCGACCACGGATTCTTGATCAGTGAGTCGAACCAAATCGTTTAAGACCATTTTCATCGAAATATTCGAAAATTACAGACATTTGGGCAAATTGATAAGCACTCAGTTCCGAGGAACTAGAGCGCCAAAAAGTGTTTCATTTGATGAGAGGAATCTTCGGTTAAAATTAATGCAGTGGTCAAAGACTCACCCTGTATATATATTCCTTTTTTCGCTATGGCAAATATTTTAGTTTATATCAAATAGCAGTTGCTTTTTAATTTTTTTTCCAATAAATATTTTCGTTCTAATGATAGTTGTCTAGTATAGCGTTTTTGTACTAATTTACGTAATAATCCAAAATTTTGATTCTTGATTAGTTTTCAAAAATTTCGAATTGTTTTCAATATAATAATGATTATGTATAATCGACCAAGCCGTCTGTGAGAGGCTTAACACGGTTCAGTTTAGTTGAATTTGTTGGGAAGCTACAGAGTACTGATGAAGGCCAAGAAGCCAGAAACGCGTCTGCTCTTGGTTCTCCGCAAATCAATGAAATCCCCTGGGGTTTAGTTGAGTTGTGAAATATATGCATAAATATATTAATTATACGAAGCCGATATGAAGACCATATTGGCAGGAACGCTCTGGACTTGTTGAATTGTTTTTAAATTCAATATTGGTTGGTGTAATTTCTTGAACCTGTTTGACAATGTTTATAAGGTCGTATAAATGAAGAAATATATTATTTTTCTATAAATGAGAATCAAGTGAGTATATAAATTGGTGCTGAATCGTGTGATTTCAGACAATTTTCTTTGTCCATGAACTGTGAGCTGATCTTGATCAAGTGAGGTACCCCATTCGATTTTCTTTTTCATTAAATATTCTCTATAGATATTCCAAAGTATAGACCAAGAATTCTATAGAAGACTTGATAGTGGGAATATAGAGAAACTTGAAGATTTTTTTTCAAATTTTATTCATCCTAACATTGAATTGCTAATTTACGAACAATATCTTCTTTTTAATATCTTAACCGTCGGTATTTATGTATTTAGCCGATGTGATACATTTTTTCCTAATTTGAAGAGTTACTCAAGTTGAAACCAGGGTTGTGTTACAAGAGAAGAACAAACCAGTGAACGATGGGGTGGCTAACTCAGATCATGAGGGACTATTTGTTGATGGTTAAAATTGAAAAATATTTCACCGTTTGTCTTCATTTATAGCACGAATAATAGGGTGAGACGATTATTACGGCTGGAAATTGAAGTGAGCTCGGTCACTAATTCAGAATTGGTACAATTTTTCAATTCATTCATCATTTCAGATCGTTACTCGTTCGTGAGTTTTCCCATGATAAAACTGTTAACCTTGACTAACGATGAAAGATCATAAAGAAGGTTCTAAGTTACGTTCGTATTTGAAAACGACTTTGCCATGTCCCTATAGGAAACCCGAGAATTCGAGATTAAAACTTTAAAGTAATTAGTTCTTCAAAGTACCAAGAAATTCCTATTACTGCGAATCAGAAATGTTATTATATTCTAGGTATTCGAAACAAATTATTTCAAATTATTGCTACACCGAAAGCGACAAATATTAAATTTTCTGAAAGTGGTTCTGCAGGCAAATTTTCGAACAGGACAACGCTTAATGTCGTGTTAACAAGTTTAACGGAGGATAGAGTCGGAAGAATTGGTACAATTTAAAACTTTAAATTACTTTCCTCAAGCGGGTAAGTTGGATATCTAGAAATGGAAAGAAAAAGAAAGGACTTTGTGCTATTTCGGTTGCTGCGACGGCGTCCTTTGATTTATTTTGAAGATTTTTTGTTGAAAAGTATACAGGATATACAGTTGCAAGTTCGTGGATTACATAAATCGGTTCTCTTTTTAGTACTAAGATTTGTAGTACAAAATTGTTATCGTGAAATATGGCATAGAACTTCGTCTGAAGAAAGGAGGCAGATGGACCCATACAATATTCAGGCTTGTAGGTAAATAGATGACACTTGCTATTCCTAACTCATGAAGATATCTTAGACGAAAAATTGACGATAGAGTCAGTCCCTTCTTGCATATTCACGACATTTAGAATACCTGCTACATTGAACTTTGTATTTATCTACAAAACAATGCATTTTTTACCAGATCTCCACTTTTATTTTGATCTTCTACCATATTTTCAATTTAACTTTCATATGTGAGTAATTTCTTCTATTTCTTGATTTCTATTTTGGTCAATTGTAAATCTACTTTTGAGTGTCAAGCTTCGTTTTTAAATCGGCAATAACAGCAATTTTCTTTTGCAAAACATTATTTCTTTTCTGCCGTTCAAGTCGGCTTCTTCTTTCAGCTTAAACTTATCCACATTCACATTTGAATCATTTCGAGTATTGATCAGTGGTTCTTGAGCTACATTTTCTCTAAGAAACTCATCTGAGTCACTAAAAGACACACGGTAAAATATTCTTCGATTCTTACCATTAACAAATATTCCCTCGCTATCCGGGATATCCACCTCATCGCCCAGTATTCCTTCAAAGAGGGAAGTATCATTCAGGGCAGTTACGTACAAACGAAAGTGCTCTATGGAACATAAACCCTATTGTCGCAAAAAAAACTGGAAAGAAAATCTTAACAGCGCCACCCAGGAAGATCCTTACGAACTTTCAAAAGAATGATCTTCACTGAACATGGCTTCGTTTGTCATTCAGTGGCTAATTTTCACTTTCATTTGATTGGTAACAACCATGTAACCAGTACGTATCTGTCCTGAATAACACATTTCCCTTTGGGGGAACACTGAGCAATGAGGTAGCTAGCCCGGATCACGGGGGAATATTTGTTGATGGTTAAAATCGACGAATATTTCACTGTGTATCTTTTAGTTGTTAGCAAATAGCTAGTTACCTTATTCGATGAATAAAAGAGGAAAAAGTGGTAATGTAGCCCACCACTTTGCTTTGAGGCTTTATTAAAAAAATTGGTTCAAGCACTGACGTGAAGTCAGAAGCTTTTGCGCGTATGTTCTATTGTCCATTCTTCTGTATTGGACACCCTTAATCGAATTTACCATGGTTAATTAAGTTGTCCATTCTCCTGTATTGGACACTTAATTCGAATTTACCATGGTAAATTTACCATGGTAAATTCGAATTAAGTGTCCAATACAGGAGAATGGACAACTTAATTAACCATGGTAAATTCGATTAAGGGTGTCCAATACAGAAGAATGGACAATAGAACATACGCGCAAAAGCTTCTGACTTCACGTCAGTGCTTGAACCAATTTTTTTTTTATTTATAATATCATTTAAATTAATATTGTAGGACGTTACTTTAAAATTTCTAAGCTATACTGACTTACAGCTAAAATATTATAAAGAAAAGAAGCAATTGGATAGTCTAACTATCATTTTAATAAAATGATGCATTTTTGTTGTTCAAATAAAGATATTTTGTTAACTTACAAGAATTTCTTCATTCAATGGTATTTCAAAGATCTAATTACAGTTTTAAATATAAAATAAGTGTCCAATACAGGAGAATGGACAACATAATTTACCATGGTAAATTCGATTAAGGGTGTCCAATACAGAAGAATGGAAAATAGAACATACGCGCAAAAGCTATCTATCATTTTCTTCAAGTTTCACGCCCCAAAAAGGCCTAAATCGTCAGTTTCGCTTTCGAAAATTTCCGACCCCGTCTCTCGAATTAATTCTGACGTTTCTCGGATTGACTTTTTGAATGGAAAATCGTCGGACTCAAAACCTCCGAAACTTGTATCGAATTAGTATATTTAGGCTCAACCAAGAAGAACGAAATTAGGGAAAAACACAAATCGATTCGTCTTCTTCGACTCGACGGCAAAAGTCCGGGTCGAGCGATCGTTTCTTCGGAGCCTTACGCTACACCAAATCGGTACTACTGAACTCGCACAAGAATGCTCGAATCTCCAACAATATTTAACCGATCATATTAAAACTTGAAACTTGGCAGTAGAGTTAGGTTATGAAGGCTCTTGCAAAATTTCATGAATTTCAAACGAATAGTTACTGATATATAGAATTTTTTTTTTTTTTTTATTTTTAATGATTTATTAAAAATTTTCTACAAATGCTATCCTCACCAAATTTTGCAAAAATTTTCGCGTTGCCATTCTACAACTAATAACAATGTTTGAATTCCATCGGTTCAGTATTTTTCGAGTTAATGAGGAACAAAAAACCACCAAATTTCAGAAAATTTCAGATTGCTATAACTCTATAACCGTTTGGTCGATTATGCTCATAAACAAACTGAAATGTCGCGTTCTGGTGCACATCCTAACCTGAAAATTTCAAGCCACTATCTCATTCCGTTCGCAAGTTATCGTGACAACAAAAATATTTTTTAATAATTTTTTTTAAATTTTCTAGCCATACGATTCGCACAAAATTTCACAAACGTGCTTAGGGTCATATTCTACAACTACCCACCAAGTTTCAATTTGATCGGATTCATATTGGTTGAAAACAAAATTATTACTCGGAAACCACTGGGCCGATTATGCCCATTAACGAACTTGTCCGTCGTATTGGGATGCGCCACCTACCCTGAAAATTTCAAGTCGCTAGCTCTTTTCGTTCTCAAGTTATCGTGGCAACGGCCGGCCGGACGGCCGGCCGGACAGAATCAAATTTGACCTCGAATTCTTCATTGGGGAGTCGAACTTAATCGTTTGAGACCATTTTTTTCAAAAAATTCGAAAGTTACAGACATTTGGGCAAAACTATAACGCGATGTTCCCCAGAACATACGCGCAAAAAAACAGGATTCACAAACTGGAAAGGTAAATTATATGCCTGCATATTAATTTGTAATTAAATATCTTACCATGAAATGAATGAAACTCGTACGGGATAATCAAAAATAGTAATTATTCTTAGGTAATCAAATTTAACACCTTGAGATCAAGCGATCGTTATGTGGCCCCCTTGACAAAAATTTAGGATTTCATAAATAATCTGTCAGATTCCGTCGAAATTCCGCACAAACCTTCAAGCAGGCATTTTACAATCGAGTGCCGGATTTCAGCTCGATTGGACTTGAATTTTAGCGATTATTATAAAAAAATTCGAGTATCTACTTCTCTAAAATATTGTTTCATCCATAACTCGAAAACACAGATCCATTACAAATTGAATCTTGGTGATACTGAAGCACAAATTCTTTCAGAAGTTTGTGAGAATCGTACCATTATATAACCAACGCGAGGGGGGCGAGTAACAAATAATGATAATATTTAAACAAACATACCGAAAATATTTATCAAATAGTCAATTTCATCATTATCTTTCAAATCAGACAGTTCAAATAATACAATATCCAAACACAAATGCTACATACTAATTTTCGATAATTTTTGTGTTAAAATTAGAGTATTGATAAACTCTGCCGGTAACGTATTTTGACTGTTTATAATGACGAACAAACGCTACATCCCCTGAGGTATTTGCTTGGTACTAACTTCGTGTTGTCGCTCGACAAAAATATACCAGAAGGGGCTATTCGAGCATGAATATCGAAAGGGGCTAATATAACTGCAGGTTACACATTACCACCTTTTCCTCTACACAATATGATATGTTAATTAGCAATTTGGGAATCGAATAATTATCAATTTTATCAACTGAAATATGCTGTGGACACAGAGTTGCCCTATTTTAGTGGAAACACCCAGCTATGTTTTTTCATAGTCACTGAATGGCCGTTTTCAAATAAATCATCTTTTTGACCGAATAGAATCAAACGAACCTATTCAGAGGCCGACCACTTGGTTCACATATCCTCCTAGTTTTTTCTGCTTCAATTTCATCCAAGCTGACAATGCGCCCCAAAGGCCCCCGGAAAAGCATAGTTGCACACATTGCGGGCCACGTAGCACCCTCCTACATTATTCATTTTGTTTCTCGGCATTCATAAGCAATCGTTAGAGAGGGATTTTTCATCATTAATCATTTTTGTATCTGATTAACTAACGCTCAAGGATAAATTAATCTCCGGATCTGAACACACTTTAGGATATGAATTATCCATCAGCTGGCAGTCCATTACTGGAATAAATATGTGTGGTTGATGAGGATGAACGTAATTGATTGTTATTTTTACGGGTACGCTGTTAATTGGGGAAATATTAATGAAGACGGTTTGCCGTTGATGTTGTAATTTCTTTGGAGAGAAGTCAATAGCGGAATTAGGAAATGACTCCGTGGAAAACGTTGTTAGTTGTATACAAAGGGCATGACCTAATGTTCCAAAATAGTGAAGCAATCAATAAGTAATCATTAAAGGATACTTTGCCAGCTGAATCATCAGTAAATTGTTTCTGTCTGGGTTTTCTTTCACAAAATCTGAAAAATATCTATGAAATGAAAAAAAAAATTTTGGAATTGCTTCGGCGTTAGAATATTTGTCAGAAGAAATATAAAAACTGCTTCGTTTGTAAAGGCATATGCTCATTTATGAAAAAGCTGCAGGATTGTCCCTCAGCACTGAAACCTCGCCCATTACCTATATAATCATCATGGCAACTTTGGCTCCGCCAAGAAACTATCTCTAGTACTATTTTATCTAAACTTGATGATGAGGTTTTTTACTTTCTTTTCAGTCATCGGGAGGAATCTGAACACTGTATCGTTCATGGATCTCTTCTAAACTAAAGTCGACTAAGATCGACAACCTTATGACTGTAAGACGGAGGTTATACGGTCAGTCTGGTATCATTCTCGCATCAAACTAACATCAGTATTACCATCAATCCGGATCATCAGTCCATCAATCTACGCATATAGAACCAATTTCCACCAATCTTATATCAATCCATGATTGATGTGATGCGAGACTGATACCAGACTGATACCAGGTTGAGCGTGTAACTTCCGTCTAACGGGTTAAATTAAATAAATGTAGTGATTTACCCTGAGGCAAGAACAACGCTGAACCTAAAATCACCAACATTGAAGAGCCTAAAACATACGTCTTAACATTAGCACAATACAGCTGTAACATGGGTTAATGGCTTATGGTAATGGGCATAATCGGTCAAAGAGTTATCGAGCACTGATTTTGATTTCAAACAATACTGATCCGATCAAATTGAAACTTTGTGATTATTTGTAGAATGCCAACAAGCTAAATTTCACGAAATTTCGTGAATATAGTATGTATAACTAGAAAAAATTGGTTCAAGCCCTGTGGAGAGGAGCTTTTTGGCGCTCTTGTTCAAACAGACAAAATATATCTCCGAAAGTATTGGTTTCGCAGAGTTGAGAATTATATCAATGGATTCCTATGATAGAAATGCATCATGAAATACATAAAATTTAAAAAACGTGTCGTTTAAAAAAAATGCTTCAAAAATTATCTTATACTAAAAAGAGCAATCTACAATGCTTCAAAAATTGTCATTAAATTTATTTATCAAGATTAAATGAGCAATCTGAAATGATTCAACCTCGTGGAATGGGTTGGTGCAACTTACACTCGGTGCATAGTTTTTACAACTCGAAATACCTGAGGAAAGTATGATCGAAATATCTAGAGTAAGGCTGGAGACAATCATTGCAGATTGTCCATTTATTCCTGATAAGTTGAGTAGGTAGTGGATTACGAACAAATTATTTTAATAATTCAAAATATATTAATAAAATACTGTCCCCTTTTCATAATTTAAAATTTAATACTTCATACCACTAACACATTCTTTTCTGTATTATGAACCTTAACTGCAGAAAAATTATTGATACACAAATGTAGATCCATATTTCAGTATTTTTTTGCTAGCAACATTATGAAAATACTGTATATAGGAACATGTCTCACTACTTAAGGAGGTAAAAGGTAATATTGATCTCAGTGGACAACGAAGAGTAATTTCTTTTGATGATTCCATTATGTTCTTCTTTCCTATTGTCTCCATAAACTACATCAAAACAGTCTTGTATATATTCACAAATTCAAGAATCAAATACTTGCTTTCCAAGAGAAAATAACAACTACGAATTGAAAATCTTTAATAGCTAGAAAAGATGACATTCATGAATAGTGATCACAGATAGATTCTGTGTTCATATTCTGTGAATACATAGAACTTACGATGTATTATTGAAACTTTGAAACATCATTTCTCCGAAAGTATTAGCTTGTGAGAGTTGAAATTGATAACAATGAATTCTTATGATGAAACTGCATCTTAAAAAAATTGAATTCATAAGTTGTAATGTAAAAAAAAATATATTTTTTCGTTACTCCGAAACTATTAAACTGATTCTGGCCAATAACAAACTTAACCGAGATATTTATCCCTCAAACCCACTCTGAAAATTTCAACTATCTAGCTCATTCCGTTCGAGAGTTATCGTGTTAACGGACGGAGGGATGGACGGCCGGACAGACGGCCGGACAGAATCGATTTCGACCACGTATTCTTGATCAGTGAGTCAAACTAAATCGTTCAAGAGCATTTTCAGCCAAAAATTCGAAAATTACAGACATTTGGGCAAATTGATAAGCACTCTGTTCCGAGGAGCAAGAGCGCAAAAATTGTAAAATATTTGTTTTCTTATATTTCACATGTCTTAACGTCAGTGCTTTTTGAGAATTTTTCAGATCATGGTGTTTCCTCCTAACCTCAGACAATCTGAATTCCTGCACAAATGTATCAATGTCATGCAGTCGATGAAGTCGTCAAACAGTCACTAACGCCATTACGATCAGGATCATAGTCGTCCCGGTATGCAGATAGGCATTAAGCCCGTCGTTAAGTCAAGTCGTCCTAGCGGAATCGAGAGCCATTTAATGGATAGTGGAGTTCGCGGATTGTATGTGCAATCCGTATAGGAAACGTTTCAAATCTATTGTTATATTACCACGAAGAATGCAAGTCAAACGGGATCGCCAATAACCGAACGGAAACTATTATTGCCCACTGTTCCATTCCGGTTCCAGGATGATCTTCTCATCCCGGATAGAGTACTTGTTTAATGCCACATCACGGACCTGGTTGCAGTATGCGTCGGAATATAAAACTTGACGGCGGCGATAATGGGAACAGGAGATGTTACGAGCAGTCGGAACGACCATGAATAGTGAGTCGTGGGACTGAGGTAAAACGGTGAGGAAGGTAGAGGCATCGATTGAACTAGGTAGCTGTTGAAATTCGAAAATGTCAGATAAATTTGAATAAACTGATCTACGTGTGGATGAGTATTGTTACGTTGCATTTTGGATTATTGACTCTTCTTGTTTGTAGTGGTTAGGGATTCCTGTACGAGCTATGTAGATAGTATATCCCGACATCTGGTGACGAGGTGCCGAAAACTTGGAACCTTCTCATCGCCTTCTTCTCGATCGATGTGGTTTATTGTATTTAATTTTCCAGGTTGACATCTTGGGTATTTCCATTATTTTGTCAATGTCCAGGCGGTGGAAAAGTCAGAGATTCTATTCTTCCATACTTTTATATATTGCCTAGAAGATTTTGGATGACAGCATCAGGTTTAAGTAAGAGCTCAACTACCATTTTATATTTTATAAAATGGGTTCAAGCTTTCTGGTGGGAGGTACACTCATTATTCAAAGGTTATTTTCTGGGTTTTCTCTCCCAAACTCTGAAAAATATCTATAAAATAAAAATCAATTATTTTGTGACTAATGTTGCCTTACAAATAACAACGTACAACATCAACGAAGAAACAACTATATCGTAACGTTTCGGAGTCTATATCAGACTCCTTCTTCAGACGCTTTATGAAAATCGTTAGAATCATTTTGTTGATGGTTATTTTGTGAAATTCAAGAATTGTCATTTTTCAGAGTTTGGGAGAGAAAACCCAGAAAATAACCTTTCAATACCATGGTAAATTTACCATGGTAAATTTACCATGGTAAATTCGAATTAAGAGTGTCCAATACAGGAGAATGGACAACATAATTTACCATGGTAAATTCGATTAAGGGTGTCCAATACAGAAGAATGGACAATAGAACATACGCGCAAAAGCTTCTGACTTCACGTCAGTGCTTGAACCAATTTTATTTTATAGATATTTTTCAGAGTTTGGGAGAGAAAACCCAGAAAATAACCTTTCAATAATGAGTGTACCTCCCACAGTATCCTTTAATGATTACTTAATTAACAGGGCTCAAAAAATCATGAGGCAATTGGGGCAGCCATCTTCTGCTATAACACAAATTATGAATTCTTAATTGCAATAATTTACCATGTAAGGTGTCAAGTTTGCTTGAAAAAGGTAAAAAGTGAGAAGTTTTGAGTTCAGTCGAAGTCGTGCGTTAGACTGCCTCAGCGGAGATCTGGCGCTACGGACTCTTTCGGCTTAAAATTAATATCTCAGCACTAGAGTGAGCGAATTTCAAATTTCAAATTTAAAATCCAAATTCCTATAAGTTTATTTCTATGATATAAAAGCGTTAGAAGTTGAGGGTTGACAACTTTTGAGTTAAGTTTGTAAAAAGGCTCATCTTTGACGGGCGATTGCGGATAAATTGTTCAACCTATTCTGATGTTTCAAACGCCATTAAACGCTAAATATAACGTTCTTCAATGGCTGCGTTCAGCGGGCACAACAGTTGCAAAACAGGTGGAAGAATTTCCGCTGAACGATCCTGCTCAGTGAGCGCCTGCTCAACATGTTTAATGAGCGGACGCCATTTTTGTGAGCGACATTTAATTCCGCTCACTAAGCAAAACACGTTGTGACAACTGTCAAAGACTAGTTTTAGAGGTTAGATTTTTTTGAAAGTGTAAACATTTAAAGAGAACACAATAGAATTAGGTTATGTAAATGTCACCTTCGCACCGTTTTAACTTCTAACCGTTCAGAAAACCGCTCTCTGATCACTTTAGGATCTGTGAGCGCTCAGTGAGCAGATTTGCAACTGCTCTTTCCACTGAACGCAGCCAATAAGACTCAATTGATTCAATTTTCTGTAGGATGCGTGCTTCTCGATTTATGAGCGAAATACTTAAAGAAGTGCGAAAACTTCGCGGTTTTTATGCTCTCAAATCTGAAGCTTAACCTAGAAACCGTCGAAAGCTCAGATACCGGTTCTTCAGGACCCCTTATAAAGGAGCTAAAATGATTTTAAGCCCTGAAGAAATTTTCAAGGGCTAGACCTCTTTTTGGCATTAACTTTCCTGGGCTAAACCAAAATTGAACAAAACCAATATGAGGTTTGTCAGTTTTATCCTTTTTACGCAGATATATTCCAATTTGTTCTACAGATTATTTTTGAGTCATTTTCTGCTCTGGATGGTTGAAATACCTATACACATTGACGAGTTTTATTGTGTTTGAAACACTCCCCACTCTGAGTCATCACGAATGCCGCCATGTTTAATGGCATTCTCTTATAAAATGATGTTTCATCATTTCTAAGCGTGATAATTTATAGTTGATTTACAATTACTATAAAACATGTTATTCCGGCCTATTCACAAAGCATTCAATATTCGTTAAGTCCTAACTGAGGTTCTCAGTTAAGGATCAATTTGAATCGCAACCTCAGTTAACGTGATGATTAACGTGAAACAGGCCTGTTTCACCACCGTTAAATACGTTAACTGAGGTTGCGATTCAAATTTATCCTTAACTGAGGACCTCATTTAGGACTTAACGGCGATTGAATGCTTGGTGAATATGGCGGATTATGTTCTGCCGCGTGAAAGTCAACATAACCTGAAAATCAATGAAATTAGGTAATTGTTAACGTTTTCCTGTGGAATATCGGGAAAATTGAACTGTCAGTTCTTGATTAACTGCGAAGTAATAAAGTGATGCATAGGACATTAGTGCGTTTAGCTAGAAAAGTAATATGCATTTGCTTATTTTGATCCACGGTAACTTTCTCAGAAAGGTTCAAGAACATGCGGACAGTTGAGAAAGGATTAAAACAACTCATAGTAATACCTTCAGTTTGATAACAGAATGAACAACTGCTTTTTAATGATATTGACATGGAAATTCAATCCTACAAAATAGTTATGATGTGGTCACCGAAACGACAATTTACTTATGGAAGCCAAATTTTAACTAAAAGCACTTCTATATTACTGTTTCATGAGGTTATACAGAATATCTTTGGAACAGTTTTTTATTATATTTATATTAAAATTACAAATATCCCCAGAATCATCATTTAAAATCAATTCAGTTTTATAAACAGAATGGTTTTCTTAGTTAGTTAAGTAAAATTTTTATAACATATTTCATAATTCAGCTGTATGAACGTTTTCACAATGAATTTATAAAGCACTTCGATATCCTACAACAGAATGAAGTTTATGTAGCTTCAATATATTATTGATATTTTGGCAGCACTAATATGATACCTATGAAATATAGTACATAGTCGCGAATCATTAGAGTTATAAGACAACATTGCTGGTTGGGAGGATATCTGGAATAATAATTATTCCGGATATCCAAACAACCAACAAATATTGTTGGTTGGTTTCCATTCCTAGAACTCTCCCTCGCTATCAACTGGATTGTTATGTGGCGACAATAGGTTTTGCATAAAGCTAACAGTAATGGTCTAGGGGTTTTACTGCAATGTACGATATTTCAGCGTCGCTTTAGAACGTTGTTTGGTGTTGCTTACCAAGTCATAACACTAGGCATGTTTCGGGAGTATACAGAACCATTTTTAACATTTCAAAACAAACAAAAAAATAATAATAGACAAACCAACAAAGGTTATACGAAATAATAAAAAAAAAATTTTACCATTAAACTTGATTGAAAGCAAAAAGACCAGTTCTGTACCTAATGGTAATAACATAATTCAAAGGTAAAATTTCTAAATCTATAAAGAAGATGAACAAAAAACAATGTAATAAAAAATCCACGATAATCTATGTTCAATACAATGTGGAGATGAAATCTACACCAATCACTGTATTTTATTTTTTTTATTAATTTTTTTTCCGCTCGAGAGGAAAAATCTTTTATAGGCTCACCCTGAAAGGGTCAACTCCTCTCAGAAATGTGAGACTCCAGTTGTTGACCTCTCGCACGATCCTTGGGGTAGTTCTTCGTCCCGCCCTTACAGCGTCCCTTAACCAAAGGGATGAGCTGCAAGTGGCCTTCACAGTTGATGGAACTTAATGACTCGAAGTGATCAGAGCAATACCGCTTTCTACATTATGTGTGCTAAATCTTTATGCAGGGTTTTGCAGGCCGAAATAATCTTTAATTCGGTCACGTCGTTCGCTCTTATTCCATATAGGCATCCTATTATTAGTACGACCATCCCCAGTTCGAACACAAAATCCTTGTATTTTTACCTCTTATTTTCTTCTTTCACTGCATTCCACAATATTTTCTGCGGGGGAGGAAAATTCGACTACAAACAATTCCTTGAGTTCTTTGTCCACCAGGAGTATACTTGGCTTTAATGCGTGGATCTGCCGAGTTGTTGGAATTGCATATACTCTATTCACTTTTATATAGTCTCCCGGTTGGCCATGATTTAGGTCTATCACGTTTTTGTAACTAAAACACAGGCAGGTTGGCACTGCTGAAATATCGTCAAGGTCAAAACAATCCGCAGAGACGTTGCCAATGTCTACTCTCAACATAATCATAACAAACCATTATCTTCGAATATAATAAAGAACTCTTCGCTTTGAAATTGAAAATGCCGAAAGTAGGAGTGCTATACAGAACCGAAATCGGCAATAGGAAAACTTCATTGTGTCATGTTGAACTCTCGAATGAAATTACTTAGTTTCCTATCACTATTTTTATTAAGGTATAAGAATGACTCAGGTTTCGTAGTACTACTACATTTTGGAACTGGTGTATTTCAAGTTGTGCAACAAGGTATTTGAATGTCTTCTGTAGGCTTATTCCTTGAGAATTTCGAAAAATAGGGAATTCCATAGGTACGTCTGTTCGTTTAGAAGTTTTTCTGCCGGGTTATTCGGGTACTTTTATTCTTTTTTCAAATGAACTATCACAAAGTAACGGAGTACTCTATCGATTATTTTTCAATATAATTTCAACACTTGATTCTTGATTTCCATACACGAAAATAGCATAATTGATTCTTCCAACCAGTTTATTTACGTGAAATATTTCCAGTTACAACAGAGGAAAAATGTTCTTCTACAGTCGCCAGGACTGTGGAATTATTGAATTCACATAATATTTTCTCAAATTCATTATTTTTCCGAAGTAAATTCACATTGTGAAAATATGTAATTACTAGGACTTCTATGTAGAGAGGATAACGTTGCGTAGTTATCTGACAGGAAAATGACTATAACCTAACATTTTCAAAATATACATGGTGAAATGTGTCAAATTTTCATGGCCAACCGGGAGACTTTATAAATGTGAATGGAGTATAGTTCCATAGCTTCAAACTCCAGAGGTACATATGGTATCACTGGTTCGTTGTGTATACCATACACCTCTCTCACATGGAAGTAGAGAATTCGGAGTGCAGCATTGTGTCTTTCCACATATCTTGATGGAGCATGGACTCTGAAAGCAGACAGAATGTGTATAACAGTTTCCTGCTGACTGTGGCATGTTCTGCAAGTTGTTAGGGTGTCCTCTATAATGCTGTTCTTTTTATACCATCTCGTCTTTATCACCTCATCTTGGAAAGCCATAATAAATCTCTCGTTTCCGATTCGAGCCCAGCTGACTTCAACAAGGCGAAGGATAGTTTTTTCGCCTGTCCTGATCTTTCAAACTCCTGTAATATATGGAGTGCAGGTGTTTAATCTTTTGGAGTAGTGTCTACAGTGCCTGTCATATCTCTTCGCCAACTCTTGTTTGATCTGTTGGCGCGATAGGTGTTCCTGCTAGCTCAGGATCCATGGATATACCAGTTATACTGAGCTAACTCACCTGCCCTAAAAGGAAAGCTCATTGGTTCATAATTTCATGATGAACCACCATTTTCGGAAGCGGGTCTTCACTTCTCAATAACACTATTGCCTTTTCCAATGTTTGTTGATGGTGTTGGTATTGCAAACTCTGCAGACCCCTGCCTTCCTGCGGTCGTGGGAGGTATATTATTTGTATCGAGCAGTTAGGATGCAGGTTACGGTTTATAGTAATCATTTTACGTGTGGATCCGTTGAGTTCGAGAATTTCATTCACTGTTCAGTTAACTACTCCAAAAGAGTAGGTGACTATCGGGACTGCCAGGCTGTTCGTATCAGACATTTTTTTTTCGGACAGTTGTGATTTCCATATACAAGTGCGTTCCAAAGTAAACAGGACTTGTAAAAAAAAACAGAACAAATGGTTTTTTCGGCAAAATCAATTTATTTTATTCAAAATAGTCTCCTTCAGCTTCAATACAGCGTTTTGCAAGGTCCAAAAGCATGTCGAACGAGTGTTTTAGCTTGTTGGCTGGTATGGCTGCCAGTATGCCGGTGCAAGCCTTTTGAATGGCCTCTACGTCTGCATAACGCTTTCCTTTCATCGGCAAATGCATTTTTCCGAAAAGGTAGAAGTCGCACGGTGCCATATCAGGTGAATACGGGGAGTGGTTGATGGTTAATATGTGATTTTTGGTCAAATAATCGGTCACAAGCGTCGATCGATGAGACGGCGCATTATCGTGCAACAAACGCCAACTTCCAACATTGCGATATTCGGGCCTAACACGTCGAATACGGCGCACCAAACGCTTCAAAACTCCAAGGTAGAATACCGCACTAACGTTTTGGCCGGGTGGAACAAATTCTTTGTGGACAATACCCTTGGAATCATAAAAACAAATTAGCATTGTCTTCACTTTTGACTTCTCCATGCGCGATTTTTTGGGTTTCGGCTCGTCCGGCGCCTTCCATTCAGCACTCTGGCGTTTCGTTTCGGGATCATATTGAAAACACCACGTTTCGTCACCAGTCACAATCTCGTACAGGAAGTTCGGATATTTTTTCGCTTCTTTAATGATGTCTTTCGAATGTTGAATTCTGAGCCGTTTTTGGTCGTCAGTCAATTTGTGCGGAACAAATCGTGCACACACTTTTTTTAAGCCCAAATTTTCGGTCAAAATGCGATGAATCGATGTTCTGGAGATGTTACATTCCATTTCCATGAATTTCAATGATGATTTCGGCTGTTTTTTGATGAATTCACGCACAGTTTCAATGGAATTTTCGGTGATCACGGATTTTGGTTGGCCAACATGTTGATCGTCATTCAGATCCTCACGACCACTTTGAAAACGTTGAAACCACTCGTGCACTCTGCTACGGGATAGGCAATCATCGCCATAAACTTGTTTCATCAATTGAAACGTTTCAGTAAAAGTTTTACCAATTTTAAAACAAAATTTAATGTTGGCTCTTTGTTCGAAGCTCATTTTTGCACCGATGACAAAAATATACTGACACTTACAACGCAATAACTTCACTTTCAATAGCTGAACTGTCATGAAATTTTCACTGAAAGTTGATAAAGGATAGCAGATACTAACGCACCAGTCCACATATAGATGACGCCACAAGGGGGCGCTAGATTCAAAAAGTCCTGTTTACTTTGGAACGCACTATGTATCTCGGAGCTTCTTTCTGCAGATAGCTGTTAAGGAATCCTTGATTTGTGTTGTCTCCAGCGACTCTTTTTCTCTTTCCAAGAAATTTCTAAGTTTCTTCCATTTCGACGTGTCGAATGCTTCGTCCCCCTTCTAGTTCGATGTCAGTTCCTGTTTCTCCAGTTCTTCCTTTGCTTAGATGAAAAACAGCACATTTGATGGCCACGATATTCAGTAGTTGTTGCAGTGCTGCCTTGGAAGGAGCGTACAGTTTTAAGTCGTCCTTGTACAGAAGATGTGAGATCAGATGTTCTCTTCTTCCTGGTGGTCCAACCTTGTACCCTATTCTGCTTGCCCTCAACTCAGTTGTTAATGGTAGAAGTGTTATGCAGAACTATAACAGGCTCAGTAAGTCCTCTGGAAATACGCCTTGCCTGTATCTCAACCATCCGATATGAGTTGTCCTACCCATCGGAAGGATTGAACGGCGAACATTGTTTTTCATAGCGCCATAATGTTTTCCATCACGTGGAGAATGTTGGGGTGGATTTTAAGCATCTCTAGCAGCCGTATTATCAAGCTGTGCGCCGATGTGTCAAAAGCTTTCGCGTAGTCCCACCATGATGTATGTGCTTGCAGTGTGCCGCATCTTGACAAATGCTCTCGTCTATAAGAAGGTTTTCCTTGCATTCCTGTACTCCTTCCCTTGATCCTCTTTGTCACCTGATTTCAGTATCAGTACAGTTCTGCTCTCTATCAACCATGAAGAATTAAACGAAACCCTAAATAAACCATCTACCAAACTGTACAGAATATAGGAACTGGAAAGGAAGAAGCCGAACTTGGTGTTTGCTCATCCTCGCGTCTCGCCAATTGTAATAGAGATTTTTAGCATGTAACAGAATGCTGTACATCTATTGCATCTAAAGAGTAACAAGATCTATACATTTGTAATAAGGAATTATCTCTCATCAACTCCTGAATAACTCAAACAAGTGAAATGCAGTTTATCCATTGGTAGTAAAGCCTATATTTTGAGTGAACAAATTATGAACTGGCCGAAGATTGATAATAGTTTACTAACAAAAAGCCGTTAATTATACCAGTTGAAGGGTTTGTTTCCAATGAATATGTCTTATATTTGATGATAACATTAGTTAATATAAAATACATAATACCAATTACATACTATATACTATACATATTAAATATTATCAAATACCTCGTGAATAAGTATTTTAATGTCTATGAATTCATATTTTTGAAGACATAATTTATCAATTAATAAATATATCAAATATAAATTTGCCGTTATAACTGTGAATAAATAACTTTCGAATAAGAGCTTCATCAATAGAAAATGTAGGATATGTCTTAGTGTAAGTATCTAAGTTTAACAAACTGATACCTATATGAATTAAATGGTAAAATCAACCATAAAATTTCATGTAATTCGGAATAGTTTTCATAAATTCCTCAACTCTGTATGTATTACAGAATTGCATGATTCCATTCCAAGCCCATCCATATTCTCTATTATCTACTTACAAAAACTGTCTACCACACCTATCATGCTCACGAACACGAATAACATATGAATATTTATATAACTTAATTAAAAGCATGTTAACGTTTGGCGAATATACAAACGAGTATTTATCAACCTATGACACAATGAATATTACAATTCCCACCTCAGCTGAGCATCACTTTCCGGCTGATATTCTCCGACTATTAACATACAGGCTGGTGAAAGAAAAATTTACATCCATCATTTCTGGCTCTATCTGTCTAATTTCACGTCGAAATTTGTATAGAGATCGAAAGGACAACTAAAGTAAACTGATAAATAGTTGCTTTGTGACGTGGAAAATTTTACTCGATTTCACATTTCGATATTTTTAGCACGGAAAGAGAGAGAGAGAGAGAGTTGTGGAGGTTCTTGACTTACTCTTTGAAAACACGTGCAGGGTTTGAGTGCCATATTTCTTTTATTTTTCCGCCTATACAGGACAAGCAAAGGAAGTCGTTTTCTTAGGAAAGGTTGGAAGCAAAAAATATCGCTTCATGCAACAGTAGGAGAAACAATGCCTATTCTCAAGATAAACCCCGAAAAAGTAATAAATAATAAATATAACACTTTTTTAAGAATTCGATAGTTTGAGTTATAGCCAACTTTCAAAAAGTTTGAGAAATCACTTTTTTTAGGATAGTGACATAGCCCCAAACTTTGCTGAGAAAATATCGAGATTCGAATTTGGGTAAAATTTTCCATGTTGCAAAGCAACTGTCCATCAGAGAAAAAAAGAAATGTCTACCTAATAACAAACAAAAACTGGTTCAAGCAGTGACGTGAAGTCTGGAGCCTTTGCGTGCATGTTCTATTGTCTACTCAGCTTTATTCGACACTCTACTACGAATTTACCATCGATACATACCATTTTCTCAGCTTTTATAATATACAGTGTGGAAAAGCCAAATGGAATAAATTCATTATCTTGATTACTGTACAGGGTGGGCCAAATTGTATACTTTTGAAGGGAAAGTCTCATTTCTGTAATAGATAGACGTTAAATGACGTCGTTGTCTGAGGGCCAATTTTCATGAGAAACTCATACGTGGAAACCGCATGTCGTCATCTATTACGGTTACATAGTTACAGGATGTTTTTCGAAAATGTGCATTTTCGGAATGTTGCTGTACCTTTTCTTCTGTTAAAATTTCTTTTTTCTGTAAAAACTTATTGTGTTTACATAGAATTCAATGAGGTTAATACAATTTTTTGGAAACGTATATTTCATCGGATCTCAGCATGAAAATATTCTTTTCAAATGGAACAACCCGTATATTTTTGCATATTTCGATAGGGCTGGAAATTAAAATTTCATAAATATAGCATACTTGATATTTTCCATAATTTCCAAATTTCAATGCTGATTCGGAATTTGAACAGAAGTTATGAAGTAAATAGAGATTTAACCGTTTGAAAAAACTTTGGACTATAATTGGCATTATTTACTTAATCATGGCATCATCCAAATCCTACCTATCTAAAGGTTGAAATTTGTATTTCTATGGAAAATTTTTAACAGAAGAAAAGTTACAGCTATATTACGAAAATGCACATTTTCGGAAATCATCCAGTAACTATGTGACGGTGATAGATAACGACATGCGATTTTCACTTAAGAGATTCTCATGAAAATTCGCACTCAGACACCGATTTCAGCTTTCGTCTATCTATTACGGAAATTGGACTTTCTCTTCAGAAGTGTCCAATTGGCCCCACCCTCTACATATCTATAGAAAGTCTAGAAATACGTCAAAGTCAAATTTTAAATTGTCATTCTTCTTCACTCCATATTTATTGCAAAAATAAAATTAAGTGATCACCGAAAATAATTTTGTACAATATCAAAAACTAAAACGTAATATAAAATGTAACAAAAATTTTTTAATGTTAATGAAGTAATTGTTCAAAATGTTCACCACGAACGCATTGGCATCGTCCTCACCTCAAATCAAAATTTATTTTATTCAATATCTCACGAGTGATTGAGGTAATCACAACGTTATTCGATATTGTAAGTCATTCCCATCAAGGAGTTTAGTTTTGTCCATAGAAAGAAATCTTATGAGTTAAGATCAGCGGATCACGCTGGCCATTTGATCGTTCCTCGCCTTCCTATCCACCGATTTGGAAATATTGCATTGAGGTACTGCCGGATATTGTGTTGGTAATGTGGTGGTGGTCCATCCTGTTGGAACCATATAGTATTCCGTGGAACTTGAGGATTTCCTTGATCGGGATATAAACTTGCCAAAATTGGAACATCATTTTGACGTAGTGCTAAATATATATCGCCATTCACATTGCTCTCAATGAAAAAGGGGCCTATGATATGGATTAGAACACTTACTGCCCAAACATTAACCTTTTGTGGGAATTGCGTGTGTTCCTCTTTCACCCATTATGTATTTTCGGTAGACCAGAATCAGTGATTTTGACGATTAGCATGGCCGTTGAGAGAAAAAGTGCACTCATCAGAAAATAAAACGATAATATTCTTATTGAACAAGTCCACCATTTGTCCATAAAAATAGTTCTCCTATCAAAATCGTCTTCCAAGGGCTCCTGGGTAGGTATCATTTTATAGGGATGCGTTTTATTTTGTTTTAATACGTTTAGAATCAATGTATGGCTGACATTTGATGTTGTGGAGGCATCTATACTCGATTAACGTAGATTTTCTTCAATGTCCGGCATCACATCTAATTTAACATCCTCACACAGTGCATTAGCAGCTGCTTTTTTAATCGGCCTTACATGACCAAACTCACTAAACTGCTTCCCTATTTTACTTATTGTTCCTTGGGTTAAATGCAGTAAATTCAGTAATTTCTCATGAAACACGTGACTTCTTCTTGTGTCCGGGTGTTATCGCCGTAACCAATCACTTGTAAAATTGTTATTTTGTGTATTTCCGTTAATCGAAATATTATATAGAATTTAAGTTAATTAAATTCAAACACAAATTAGACCGTTTATAAACTGCAACTATGAGCATCAAATAATTTGCGAAGGCGTTATAAAGAAACTAAAATTGCCAGAGAAAGTGTTTTAAGTAGTTTTCATGGTACCATCTGGAAAACGCAATGTTATGATTTTTTTTTCATTTCCTTTCTATCACATTTAGAAGGCAAATAAGTTTAGTATTATTGTAATGAGATTTGGGAATATTTGAGGGGATATTATAATGAATTTCGGTAATCACATAATTTCATTTATTTCTATTTTGAGTCTTGCAATAAACATGAAAATTATAACATGACCTTTGAAACAATGTATCACAAGCTCACACTTCCTATTTGAAAAATTGGGGTTTGTACCTGTCTTTCGAAGAGGGTTCAATGTAGGAATTTCCATAAATATGTACAGTAACCAAGATAACGAATATATTCCATTTTGCTCTTCCGCACTGTATGATTGATACGGGTATATGTGAATCCACTGAAACCTAGGTCGTCAGAGGAGATCTCTTATACGCTCCCAAAAGTAAACTACTACGAGTTAGGAGAATCAGAAGTGTTCTGAATAGGCTTCGTTACTCTATTTTAGACCAAACAGTGTATGGTAGCCGCTTCTATCTGGATATAGATATGCCAAATATGTTGTGCAATGAACAACTTTCGCTTCCATAGAGTAAAATTAATTTTGTTCGAAACGTCTCCGTCAATTTTGGGTGTTATTTCACGGCTTTCAATAGTTAATCCATTTAGCTAATCACACAGTGGCTGGGTAGAAATGTTAACAGGGTACCCGAAATTAAGTTAAAAACGGCTGTTATCATTATTAACAAATCAACAAGTCCAGAGCGTTCTGCCTATAGGGTCTCGGAATGGGTTCCTATAATTAATAAACGGATGCATCGATTTAATAAATCAAATTATAACCCCATGGTATTTCATTGATTTGCCGAGAATCAAGAACAGAAGTGTTTCTGGCTCCTCGGCCTTTATCAGTGTTCTGTAGCTCTCGACAAATCCAACTAAACTAAGCCGGAACGTGTTAATCCCATAGCCATCCTGAGCGGAAATATATATATATATATATATATACAAGGTGAGTTATTAATTTTGACCATGGATTCCTCTCATCAAATGAAACATCTTTTTCATTTACCATTTTTCCAGATTCAACTCTGGTAAAAAGCTTATAGCGTTTAAAGTTTTTATAATGTGCAAATCCACTCCTGAACTTTATTGACCTGTTGAACACAGAAACACATACTGGATTCAATATCGCATAATTATATGAAAGCTTTATTATCTGACGCTCGGAATTCAACCAAATTGTCGAAGAAATCTTATTTACTCACTCAAGTCTTATGAAATGGTTTTAAATGAAACACTGACTCCAACTTAATTTTCATTGAATATCAACAATATCTACTCTGTCTATACGAGATTGTCACTTGCAAGATAGAATCACAGAAGGTTGTTCTTCTCGATTCAGTAGAGTAGAGGTTAGAATAATTGTTGTTAGTTGGATATTGTTGACATTTATATGATGCGAATTAAATTAATTAAATAGGCGAAGAAGATATTGTGGAGAGTCTCATAGTGGATATTCAATGAAAATCAAGTTGGAGTTAGTTTTAATATTCAGGAAGAGTTTTTTTTTTCGAAAATGCAGCATTAAGATAATTTAAATTCATTTCATAAGACATAAGAAGTAAATAAGATTTCTCAGACAATTTCATTGAATTTCGAGCCTCAGATGATAAAGCTTTCATATAATTATGTGGTATTGAATCCAGTAAGTGTTTCTATGTTCTACACTTAAAGACAGCTCCGGGGTGGCTTTGCCCATTGTAAAATCTTTAAACGCTTATAACTTCTTACCTGAGCCGAATCCGTAAAAATGGTATATGAAAAAGGTGTTTCATTTGATGAAAGAAATCCTTGGTTGAAATGAATGTACAACTTATAGACTAACCATGTACATTATTTCTTCTAGATATATTCGCTCACCAGAGAAGTCTGGTCATGTAGGACCAGAGCAGTGAGATTAAGATTCCTCCTTCTAGGTAAGGAAATAAAAGTGGCCCTGGAGATATTTACTTCTTCCTCATAATACTGTTCA
This sequence comes from Halyzia sedecimguttata, assembly GCA_937662695.2. Taxonomy (NCBI): domain Eukaryota; kingdom Metazoa; phylum Arthropoda; class Insecta; order Coleoptera; family Coccinellidae; genus Halyzia; species Halyzia sedecimguttata. Next base: position 14,775,513 of record OW569413.2, read on the forward strand.
GTGATTCTGAAGGCAGCTTGCATTCGGCTACTCAGAATGTCTTAATGCTTGAATCTAAGAGTTATCACTATGTCATTAGCGTATGCCTGGGGATTGAAACCACAAACCAAAAGTATTTCCAGAAGTCCTTCCATGACCTGTCACCACAGCAGGAATGATAGGACCCTACCTTGTGGGCAAACTGTACATGTCAGCACAGTCACTTATGTATCACCCAGGTAGGCATTGACGGCTTACACTTTCAGCTTTGCCTGCATCAACTGAACAGTGGAGGGTTCTACCCCTTTGCGCCTGGCAGAATTGTATAAGGAGGTACAGGGTGTTGTCCAAAGCACCCTCAACATCATGAAGGACTCAATTTGTTACCATAATTACACGGCAGTGTCACACGTTGGCCTCAAATAGCCTAGTCATAATTTTTGACCAAGATTTAGGATTTGGATAATTAGGGCTTCTAGTGAAACGCCTTGTACACTTGTACAGTGAGTGGCTCGGATCTGTATCTCCTAGGACTGAGCAGATATCAAACAAGATCTGCTTCTGGACTGATAACCGTTCACTTTAATCTAAGAAAACATATACAAACCATAAGTATCATCAGGAAAGAACCACTCTGCAGGTGGTGCAATGAGAATGAAGACAAATGCTCACTTGTGTGGGTTTCATGCATGTGAAGGTCTGAGGACCCATTAGCTCTTGGCTGTCCAGCGTTTCGTTCCGGTTCACACTGATGAACTTATTAATACAGCTTGTTCAGTGAGAGCCTGCCGTAGACGCATTTGACTTCAGCACGAAAGTGCTGAATTGATATCTCCGGTGCGATGCTGCGGTTTTAACGCATCACGCACAGTGGTGATAGATATTCATCAAGACGAGGCGGCATCTACTGGCAAAAACGGCGAAGAGACAGAAGGATCAGAGGAAAGAATGTAGTTCCCTACAATACCTCCCTACTAGAGGCGAAGTCACGACGCGTTGGGTGTGTTGTGTACTTTCACATACAAACATGTCGCAAGCGGAGGGAGACCAGACCTCGTCGAGAGGACGTGCAGCATGGAAAGTGCAAGTCACACATATCAATTCGCCTAGCTGGAGATCACTTGCTCACCATCACGTCAGGGTCACCAATTGTGGGTTCCGAGACGTGATGCGTTATGTAACCTCTGGGGTATTTGTTGCAGGTTTGATAATCTCTAAGATTGGAAAAATCCAGACACAGGAAGATGGTAAAACGTCTGACTCGGCAAATTCAATCCATTTCAAAACTGCAGCCTTACTGGTATCAGATTTAACTCTAAGTTGTTAATTTGCAAGGTAGTAAGCTATGGAGTTGCATTCTTGAAGACATAATCCATCCTAGTATTGGAAAGCCAGTACTTTTCCACTTGACAGCATTTTCAAGAAATCTTGAGATTTATTGGTTTCTCTTAGAACGAAATCAGGTTCTACTTTGAAGTTTGCGCTAGCATATTATACTGCGATTAGACCTTTGGCTGCACGAAAATTGTCAGGATAGGTATATAAAGTACAGGCAGCCATTGCCATCTTCTAGGTAATCCCCTTTAGCGAAGAGGTAGAAGGATCGGAGGAAAGCATATGTAGTTCCCTACACTTGTTAGCTCTAAATATGAATCCACTTTCCGTTGGAGACAAACAAGCCAGGAATAGCCTATAGTGATGAAAGGATATCCAAACGGAACCTATTCATACAGGGTGTCCGGGAAAATATGGGAAATCTCTCGGATTCAGACAAAACGTAACAAAATAAGATGATAAGTTTCCATAAATTTGTTTCCTAGCGGCCCTCCCTACGGAGATACGGCCTCCTAGATGACGCCATGGAAATCCATTTTACTGGATATTTTAAACTACTTAATATAATTTAATCAAAATTTGATATGACAAACAGTAGTAAGGACCTCATACAATACTGCCCTTAAATTTAAATTAGCTTGTTTAGTTTACCAGGGGCGGACTAGGTTGTACATTTTATTGCTTACATTTTTAACACCCTGCATGATAAGGAATTAGAAAAAAACAAATTTGGATACCTCGATTATTGAGCTAAAGAAAAGGTACTCTTGTTCAATGTCGATAAAGTGAACCGTTTCCAAGGTATTCCAATTTGTTTTTCCAGGAAATGAAAAAGAATCGAAATCATGCGGGAGATAGAAGAAATGAAATATGATTTTATCGCAATTTTCATTAGCCTACCGTAGTTGTACAAACATGACATTTATAAAACAAGGGGAGGGTAATAAAAATTGCGATAAAATCATATTTCGTTTCTTCTATCTCCCGAATGATTTCGTTTCTTTTCCATTTCCTGGAAAACAAATTTGGATACCTTGAAAACAGTTCATTTTATCGACATTGAGCAAGAGTACCTTTTCTTTAGCTTGTTCAAGGTATCCAAATTTGTTTTTTCAATTCCTTATCATACAGGGTGTTAAAAATGTAAGCATTAAAATGAACAACCTAGTCCGCCCCTAGTAAACTAAACAAGGTAATTTAAATTTACGGGCAGTATCTTAAGAGGTCCTTACTACTGTTGTCGTATCAAATTTTCATTAAATTATATTAAGTAGTTCAAAATTTATTCCATTAAATGGATTTCCAGTGGCGCCATCTAGAAGGCCGTATCTCCGCAGGGAGCACCGCTAGGAAAAAAAATGATTGGAACTTGTCATCTTATTTTGTTATGTTTTATCTGAATCCAAGAGATTTCCCACATTTTCCCGGACACCCTGTAAAAAAGACCATCAGAATAACAATAAGCCTCATAGGCTGTAGTGTTGTGAGTGCAAGTCTTCTCCTACTAGTGATTCTATGGATCTATAATTTTCATGAGATCTGATCACTTTTTCATGTTTCTGGTTTGTCGTGGTAACCAATTTCAAACGTATTGTTTTTGTGGGATATATTTATTCTGAAAATGGCTGAAAGCATTGTTCTCTTGAAATGTACCGCTTTATATGCCAACGCCGCAGTAACGTCCAAACAGCCGACCGTCATTTCCACAATAACGATATTAATCTAGTGAAAACAAATTGAAGCAATTCACACTACATGAAGACAAATTAAATAAAACAGAGAGGTGTGAGGGAAATGCGGAACATTTTTATGCCCCGACGGGATATGGGCCGAAAGTAAAACCTTTATCGTCGACGGTGCGGCTGCTAACGAATAGAGAATGAATTCATTAAAACTTGCTCTTCAATTTACGCTGCAGATAAATCCGGTCCAAGTACGATAATGGTAGGTTGTGATGAGAGCATTGAGTTGTTCTGCATTACGGCTTGAGTGCCAGGTGAAGTTGTCGTTAGTTCGCTATTTTGTTCCAGATTATGTTCTGGAAGTGACTGAGTGTACTGCGGGATAATGAGGATTTTCGCCATTTGAATGCAGGGGCTGATTTTGGGGGTCGGAGTAACTATTGCAAGTTATATTCATTATGAATGATTGTAACATCGTAGGTGGCTCTAGAATTTTCGTAGTTTGCCGCTTCATACGCTTAATCTTCACATTCACAATTCCAGCCACATAACTCATTTCTTCGCGCATGACAAGCATGATATCACTTTCTTCTTTATTTACATTAGAAATAAAAAATTGGTTCAAGCCCTGTGGACAGGAGCTTGTTGTCGCTCTTGTTCAAACAGACAAATTATATCTCCAAAAATATTGGTTTCTCAGAGTTGGGAATTATATCAATGGATTCCTATGATGAAAATGCATCATGAAAGAAATTAAATTTTAAAAACGCTTCAAAAATTATCTTATAAAAAACTAGAACAAGAGATGTACCATAAATAATTTTGACATTTATCTCTCATATAGGAAAATGAGATGACATGTAAGAACACAGATCATATAATAATTCATAGATACAATAATTAGGTACAGCATTCTATGAAAACATAAGAAGTACAGAAGTACGATTCATTAATGAAATTTCGAAAAATCATATCTCCGAAAGTATTAGCTTGTTAAAGTTGAAAATGATATCAATAGATTTTTGCGCGTATGTTCTGGGGAACATCGCGTTATCATTTTGCCCAAAATGTGAAATTTAATTCTGTAGTGCCGTCCAGCCGTCCGGCCGTTGCCACGATAACTTGAGAACGGAAAGAGCTAGCAACTTGAAATTTTCTGGGTAGGTGGCGCATCCCAATACGAAGGACAAGTTCGTTAATGGGTATAATCGGTCCAATGGTTTCCGAGTAATAATTTTGTTTTCAACAAAAATGAATCCGATTGAATTCAAACTTGATGAATAGTTTTAGAATATAAACCTAAGGAAGCTTGTGAAATTTTGTGAGAACCGTGTAACTCGAAAATTTTAAAAAAATTAATAAAAAATATTATTTATGACACGATAACCTGAGAACGGAAGGAGATAGCGGCTTGTAATTTTCAGATTAGGTTGTGCATCTGAATGCGACATTTGGGTTCGTTTATAAGCATAATCGGCCAATCGGTTTCAGAGTTATAGCCATCTGAAATTTGGTTATTTTTTGTTCCTCATCAACTCGAAAAATACAAAACCGAATGAATTCAATCATGGTTAGTAATTGTAGAATGCCAACGCGAAAATTTTTGCAGAATTTCTTGAGGATGGTATAAAATTTCAAAAAAAATTATTGAAAATAATTGAGAAAAAATTCCATATATCATAAACTATTCGTCCGGCATGGCTGAAATTTTGCCTTCAGAACCTAACTCTACTGCAGAGTTCCAAGTTTGAACACGATCGGATCCATATTGTTGGAGAACCGTGCAGCCTTTTGTGAGTTCGGTAGCTGGATGCGAATCGTCGTATGATATGTTGTCTATGGTCGTATTTTTGCGAGAACCTTCAAAACTATGAATGTCATGATGACATATTTTTGCGCGTATGTTCTTGGGAAAATCGTGTTATTTCATCACAAATCTGTGGGAGATGATAGCCCTACATTAGCGGTCAGACCTGGTTTTGAAAGAGATACTCTTTAGGAGGAGGCAACTAAATATTGAAGGGATTTCTATGAACAAGAGTGAATATCTTTGAGAAATAGAGAAGGCGATTCTTCTTCAAGAGATCTGTGCCTTCAGAGGAGTATATTTGTGAGAGGGGACTTTTGAAAGGTTATGTATTATTTTTAATATGATATCGCTGAAATTTTGCTGAAGGCTTCAAAACTTGACTTTAAATTAACCACACTTTCTGATCTTGTAAATTTAGAGGCTCATTTGTGGATATTGATTCTCGTGATGGGTAGAGAGGAATTTTAGGCCAGTTTTTCTATCACTAATGAGAATATATCTTTATGTTTCACCTCATCACCTTTAGATTTATCAATGGACATTTATTGGTTAAGAATAAGTAATTGAATATTTCTGTAATTCAATTGAATTCCATTCAATATGTTAGTAACTAAACTCATAATTTTCTTTACTTTGATTATTTGAATATGACATTAATTCCAGTAATATTTTTCAAGAATTATTATGTATTCTTCTCCTAAAGAAGAATTGAAGGTAGACAATAATGTGTTAATTTTTTCATCATTGCTTTCTATCCTGACTTCACGAAAAAAAATTGGTTCAAGCACTGACGTGAAGTCAGGAGCTTTTGCGCGTATGTTCTATTGTCCATTCTCCTGTATAGGACAACCTCAATCGAATTCACCATGGTAAATTCGATTAAGAGTGTCCAATACAGGAGAACAGACAATAGAATTCACCATGGTAAATTCGATTAAGAGTGTTCAATACAGGAGAATGGACAATTGAACATACGCGCAAAAGCTCCTCACTTCACGAAAAAAAAATGGTTCAAGCACTGACGTGAAAACAGGAGCTTTTGCGCGTATGTTCTATTGTCCATTCTCCTGTATTGAACACTCTTAATCGAATTTACCATGGTGAACTCTATTGTCTGTTCTCCTGTATTGGACACTCTTAATCGAATTTACCATGGTGAATTGGATTAAGGCTGTCCAATACAGGAGGATAGACAATAGAATTCACCATAGTAAATTCGATTAAGAGTGTTCAATATAGGAGAATGGACAACAGAACATACGCGCAAAAGCTCCTGACCTCACGTCAGTGCTTGAACCAATTTTTATGGTGAAACTGTATCTTAAGAGGAATTAAATTTGTAATTTGTGTTGTGAAAAAAAGTTGTTTTTTCGTTCCTCCGAAACCATCAGCCAGTTTTGCCTAGTAACGAAATCGACCGAGATAATTATCTCTCAAACCTACTGTGAAAATTTCAACTGCCTAGCTCATTTTGTTCGAGAGTTATTGCAGAAATGAAATGTAAAAATTAAAACAAAAATTTCATACCTTATTGCAACTCGGTCAAAACAAAACTTCACATGCATATAGAAGTCATTATTCTACAATTTGATGCTAAATTTCTGATAGATCGAGTGATCGGTTTCGGAAATATTCACACAAAATATTTTTACTAAAAAGGGCCATAACTCCGAAACTGCTTGGTGGATTTTGCCCGTTACCGGCCAGACAGAATTGATTTGGACCATGGATTCTTGATCAGTGAGTCGAACCAAATCTTTTAAGACCATTTTCAGCCAAAATTTCGAAAATTACAGACATTTGGGCCAATTGATAAGCACTCTGTTCCGAGGAACAAGAGCGCCAAAAATGATCCTGAATTCTTACTCCGTTCTTTCAAGATATTCATTAATTGGGATTATATTAATCAATTAATGGTGATACCCATAAACTTCTAAAAACAATTTTTGTTCATCTCACTTCTTACCTATGAGGTAAATCATTATACTGATTGATAGCTGTCGTACTGTTGAACTAATTTTTAATTAGCACTCTACCATTTTGCCAAATGTCTGTAATATTGGATTTTTCGCCGGAAATGTCTCAAACGTTGAGGGTCGACTCACTGATGAAGAATTCGAGATCAAATTCGATTCTGTCCGGTTGGCCAGCCCTTGCCACGATAACTTTCGAACGAAAGGTTAAGTTCTTAATTTGAACATGATGTGATCCATATTGAAGGATTTATTGAAGAAATACTGGAAATCGAGCAGCGTTGGGCGAGTACTACATGCAATTTTCCGAGTAGGTGGTGCATCCGAATATGACATTTAAGTTCGTTAATAGGCCTAATTGTCCAAAAGGTTCTGGAGTTATTCCCATCTGAGATTTTGTTGTTACTTCCTCAATATCTCAAAAAATACAAATCCGATCCAAATAAAAAATTATTGAAAATAATTCTATATCTCAGAAACTATCCCTCTGATAGCTGAAATTTTGCGAAAGCCCTCGAGAACAAACTTTACAGCCATATTTCAAATTTAAACTCGATCAGATCCATATTGTTAATAAGTAGTACGTTAATGGGCATAATCAGCGAAATATTTTCGGAGTTATACCCATCTAAAATGTTGTCGTCATTTCCCCTCTAACCCCAAAAAATTGTATCCAATCCAATGTAAACTTGATAAATACTTCTAGAATGCCGACGCACTAACTTGGGCGGAATTGAATATCGTATCACTAGAAAAAAATATCTCTTGAAAAACAAAGGTAAAATATTTCTACAAAAACTTTATGTTTTAGAAAATATATATAAGATTCCGCTGAAATCCTGCACAAACCTTCAAGCCATTTTTTATTTTCCAAATATTTTTTTTTATTTTTAGGTTTAAAAATACAGATCGATCGAATTTACATCTAGTACTCGGTAGAAATAGACGTCTTGAAGATTCATGCAGTATTTAGTGAGGTGGGTGCGAAGAATATGCACGCAGTTCCTGACTTCACTTCAGTGCTTTCTAAGAATTTGTCGTCATTAGTTCCATCTCTTAATAAGACCTCTCCATTCAAGAAAATTGATTGAGATTTATTTTTCTCTTCTTGTTTTGAAGGATATTACATCCTGATTATGTAATTTTGTAGATTGTCGGAATAATTATCAATAATATAATAATTAACAATATTCTCTAAATATAATAAAAAAAACTGTCACCTCCTGTTGAGTTACGATTCTTGCATCGCGAATAATAACGAAGGAATTTTTCAACAAGAAGCCATCAAATTTATGGGAACAAGTCCTCAAGTGCTCGGTAAAAATGACGCCAAATTTTTTTATTCCCTCTGCAACATGTTAGATAGCATTCGCCGATTTGCAGCATAATGCTCAGCAGCATAATCACCGTTGTGCCGCTTAGGCGAACACAGAATATCAATTAGAAACTCCGCGACTATAGAAACTTCATTACCATTCTGAACGCCAAAATCGCATTCGAATATTCCCCTCGCGTTCTGGAAAAGAATATTCGAAAATAAAGAAAAAGACCAGTCGTGCCGAAGTTCCGCGTGCGACATCCGAAACAAAACAAGAATGGTAGCCCACACGGGACACCGACTGATTAAATTAAAACGAAAATTGGAGGAGAAGCACTCCACGAAAGCGTCTGCCATCGCGTAATATGGTAGACGCACGGAATATTAATAATAAGAATTTTTTGCTCGTGAAATATACAATATATTACAAAATCAGTTTCCATTAACACCTTTTTCCCTAGGCGTTAAGGTTGGGGATATAATAATATGAATTTAATTAATATTATTCGAATGATTATTTGGTTGCCTTCAAATAAATTCAGGTCACATCCCCTCATCAAATAAAATACTTTTGTCATTCAATATTTTTCCAAATTCTGCTCAGGTTTAAATATACAGGCTGTTGAAATAAAACATTATCAGCTTTCATTTTTTAACTTTTACATGGTTATTCAAAATTAAATCAATTCTAATGTGAAGTTGGCGATAACTATGACACATACCTACTCTTCAATTAATAGTTATGTACCACTTCCAACTTGTTTCCTGTGGGGAATTAACGTAGGTAAAGAAAACATTATTCGAATAATAATAATAATAATAGAACTTGGGGATCCTGTATCCAGGGCATAAGTTTAGAATGGTCGTACTAATCATAGGATGCCTAGGCGGAATGAGAGCGAACTACGACCGAATTCAAGATTATTCCGGCCTGCAAATCTCTGGCCGAGGATTTGGCGCACATAATTCAGAAAGCGGTGGTGCTCGGATCACTTCGAGACATCAGGTCCCATCAACTATGAAGGCTGCTTGCAGCTCATTTCTTTTGTTAAGGGACGCTGTAAGGGCAGGACGAAGAACTACTCGAAGGAACGTGCGAGAGGTTTTTTAGTGAGTAACCAATCAACATCTGGTGTCTCACACTCCTGACAGAACTGGACCACCTCTGAGCGGGCTTATAAAAGGTTTTTCCTCTCGAGCGAAAAAAAAAATTATATAAAAGACTTTCACAGCTGTCCAGGAATATTAAAGTATCAGCTACGAACAGCTTGGGAATCCCGATAATCCCCTACTCATTCGGGATAGTTAACTGGACAGAACCACTCGTAAAGTCATGACCATGAATCGTAGCTTGCATCTCAACTACCGGTTCAAAGGATATACCTTCCACGAGACAGAGGTTTGCACAGTTTGGAATACCAACACCATCAAAAAACGTTGGAAACGGCAATAAGGATATTGAGAAGCAAAGACCCGCTTCTGAAAATGGTGGATCATAATGAAATAAGGAACCAAGGAGCTTTCCTATTTATGGCTGGTCAGAGACCTTTGGAGAAGCTCAGTATAACTGGCATATCTATCGATCATGAGCAAGCAGGAACACCTATCATGCCAACATACCAAAGAAGAGTTGTCAGAGAGATAAGATAGGCACAACTGAAGACACTACTCGAAGATCATATGACTAAACACCTGCACTCCATATTTTTCAGGAGTTTGAAATATCAGGGCCTGTCGGAAGAATTATCCTTCGCCTTCTTGAAGTCCGCTGGGCTCAAGTCGGAAACGGAGGGATTCGTTATGGCTTGTCAAGATGAGATGATAAAAAATACAAGATGGTATAAAAAAATTGGTGGAATGGACAACATAATTTACCATGGTAAATTCGATTAAGGGTGTCCAATACAGAAGAATGGACAATAGAACATACGCGCAAAAGCTTCTGAGTTCACGTCAGTGCTTGAACCAATTTTTTTTTTAATTTTCTGGGGGTACGGTTCTTAAAATTTTTTTTTTCGTCATTTTTTTCAAATTTTGTAGGGGTACGGTTCTTACAAAATTTTAAACACATCATTATGTTGATTTGCTTCTACTAGTTACCAAGCACCAATTCGATCGAATATTTATTTTTTGAGTTATTAAGGAAATAATATTCCAGGTGGGTATAACTCGGAAACCGTTAGACCGATTATGCCCAAAAACGAACTCAACTCTCCCTTTCGGATACGCAACCTACCCTGAAAATTGCACGTTCCTATCTCCTTTCGTTCGAAAGTTATCGAGGTAACGGTCACCCATCTACTGAACCCACACAAGAATGCTCGAATCTCCAACAATATTTAACCGATCGTATTAAAACTTGAAACTTGGTAGTATAGTTAGGTTATGAAGGCTTTTGCAAAATTTCAGCAATTTCAAACGAATAGTTACTGATATATAGAATTTTTTTTTTTTTATTTTCAAAGATTTATTAAAAATTTTCTACAAATGCTATCCTTTCCAAATTTTGCAAACATTTGCATTCTACAACTAATAACGATGTTTGAATTCAATCGGTTCAGTATTTTTCGAGTTAATGAGGAACAAAAAACCACCAAATTCCAGAAAATTTCAGATGGCTATAACTCTAAAACCGTTTGGCCGATTATGCTCATAAACAAACTGAAATGTCGCGTTCTGGTGCACATCCTAACCTGAAAACTTCAAGCCGCTATCTCATTCCGTTCTCAAGTTATCGTGACAAAAAAAATATTTTTTAATAATTTTTTTAAAATTTTCTAGCCATACGATTCGCACAAAATTTCACAAACGTGCTAAGGTTCATATTCTACAACTACCCACCAAGTTTCAATTCGATTGGATTTATATTGGTTAAAAACAAAATTATTACTCGGAAACCACTGGGCCGATTATGCCCATTAACGAACTTGTCCGTCGTATTGCGATGCGCAACCCACCCTGAAAATTTCAAGTCGCTAGCTCTTTTCGTTCTCAAGTTATCGTGGCAACGGCCGGACGGCCGGCCGGACAGAATCAAATTTGACCTCGAATTCTTCATTGGGAAGTCGAACTTAATCGTTTGAGACCATTTTTTTCAAAAAATTCGAAAGTTACAGACATTTGGGCAAAACTATAACGCGATGTTCCCCAGAACATTCGCGCAAAAATGGGTTCAAGCCCTGTGGACAGGAGCTTTCTGGCGCTCTAGTTCAAACAGACAAATTATATCTGGTATTGGTTTCTCAGAGTTGGGAATTATATCAATGTATTCATATGATAGAACTGCATCATAAAGGAAATTCAATTCAAATAATAGTTTATTTATCAAGATTAAATGAGCAATCATGAGAATGAAAACTGCACCACATTTTCAAATTTTTTTTTGACATTTTGCGGGAATCTGGTCAATACAAAACTTCACATGCGTATAAAGGTCATGATTCTACAATTTGATGCTAAATTTCAGATAGATCGAGTGATCGGTTTCGGAAATATTCATAAAAAATATTTTTACTAAAATCGGTCATAACTCCGAAACCCCTTGATGGATTCCGCCCATTAACGAACTTGTCCGAGATATTTACGCTCTAAAACCACCTTGCAATTTTCAATCCGCTAACTCCTTTCGTTCGAGAGTTATCGTGCCTACGGCCGGTCGGCCGGCCGGACAGAATCGATTTCGCACTCGGATTCTTGATCAGTGAGTCGAACCAAATCGTTTGAGACCATTTTCAGCCAAAAATTCCAAAATTACAGACACTTGGGCAAATTGATAAGCACTCTGTTCCGAGGAACTAGAGCGCCAAAAAAACAAGTTTCGTATGACAATTGCCCAAAACAGGTTTAAAGTACCTACAAATAGTAGGTATTCCATAAAACATGTATGAAAGAAGATAAGTAATAATAAAAAATTACCTTGTAATTGATCAAAAATTTGCTGATCTACGTTCACCAAATTTTCTCCTCTCTCGAACTACAGAATTATGCTTTCAATATTTACGTAATATTTTCAAACATTTTCGGGTGAGGTCCCCGTTGCATCGCTAAAATACGAGTATTTCAACCCCAATATTTTTGAAGTTACAATATTCCCTTCCGTCAAGTTGACATTATGACAATTCATACATAGAATAATTATATCTATCTGTGAAATACGATATACATTGAAAATTTGAAAAATAATAACACCTAAACTATTAGCTTGTTAGAGTTAAAAATGATATGAGTGGATTCTTATGATAAAACTGCTTATTAAAAAAAAATTAATTTGGAATTTGTTTTGTAAAAAAAAATTTTTTTTTTGTAACTCCGAAACCGTCTGTCCGATTTTGCCCAATAACGAACTTAGCCGAGATATTTATCCCCCAAACCTACTCTGAAAATTTCAGCTCTCTAGCTCATTCCATTCGAGAGTTATCGTGCCTACGGCCGGACAGCCGGAAAGAATGAATTTCGACCACGGATTCTTGATCAGTGAGTTGAACCAAATCGTTTAAGACCATTTTCATCGAAAAATTCGAAAATTACAGACATTTGGGCAAATTGATAAGCACTCAGTTCCGAGGAACTAGAGCGCCAAAAACATCATCTAAGCGGACGCTCCAACAACGTGCAGATCATGCCACAGCCAGCAGGAAACTGTTATGCATATTATGTCTGCTTGCAGAGTCCATGCTCCAACAGGACACAATTCTCTACCTCCATTCGAGAGAGGTATATGGTATAGACAACGAACCAGTGCTACCATATGTGCCTCTGGAAATTGAAGCACATCATATCTTTCAGTTTCGTCCTTGATTAACCGATTAAACAATATGTTATCAGGCAAGTGGACTAAATTTAATTCATCAGATTCCTCACATAAAAATATTCACCAACGTTCTGGCACCATTTGTGCCTTTATCAAGGCTAAAAAATGTATGAACGTGAGTAACTTACAAAATACAGCAATAAATAGGAACATTCAACTTAAAATCATAAAAATATAAAATACCTCAATAAAATTACACAACAATGGACAGTATTAATACACCAAAATCTTAATCTTATTCAACTCATTTTAAAACTTATTCATATTCTCTACTACCAACAGTATTACAAGAAAAGACCTACCTCCTTTGTTTTTCAAGAAATCAAAGAAAAATTTCGTTAAAATGTTAGGATGTGACATAAACTGATGAAATGATGAAAACTTGTTAAAAATATCTTCTTCCTAATCAAAGAAACCAAGAAATGAGACAGTAAACAGCAGCCAAGGGACGACACATCTAACCTAACAATTATTGAAACAACAACATGTCAACTTCTTTTTCTTTAAAGTAAACAGTAAACTATACGTATAAAATGTGGACATACATGAAACTATTTTCTTAGGGGCAATAATAAATTGTTATACATAGTACTTAGTTCGTTAGTGTCTTCCCTGAAATGAACTGTTTTGTTTAATGTTATATGAATCATTTCACTTACATTTCTACGATAGTTATTTTTTTTCCTATCAAGTATAGTTGTTTGATCCAATTTGAACATGTGCCCCTCTTCAAATGCATGTACTTTTAAAGCAGTCTTATCTTTGTTTTTTAAGTTGTTTACGTCAGTCCGATGCTGTCTAAGTGTGGATTCATGCAGCATCAAATAACAATTATCAAGTAGAAAGTATCAAATAACAATTATGAATTTCCAAGTACAAAAATGCAGCATTCATGCACTCAAATTAACAATTAAGAAATAAAAACCCGCAAGTCAAAGATCCGAGGTATTCATTTTTCAAAATAACCTTTGTTCCCCCTATATTTGAAAACAAGTGATTGTAATTCAATTTTCCAATGTGATAACATGAAACCCACATAAATACACAACAAATAAATTAAATATTTTACAAAGTGAGGTTATATTTACATCATCGTACTGTCTAATCTGCGTTCAGCTGCGCACGAGTTGAGTACAAGTACAAAATCTCGTTCAATTAAAGTAGAAAGATAAAAGTTGGCGAACTTCTACTTGTTATTTGTTAATTGATAATTGTTACTTGGCTGCATGAACACTCTCATTGAGATATATGAAGTTCAACGTTTACTCACTATTTGTAATTGTTAATTGTTACTCGATACTCGTTAATTTGGGCTGCATGAATCCACACTTAGTCTGTCCTACATAAACACTATCACAATTACCACAAGGCAGTTTATGAACTAATTCCGATTGTTGTTCCTTACCAGTTTTATCTTTGAGTTGTGTGCAATATCTTTTTATAGTTTCTGTGTTATAATAAGCGCACCAATTAGTCCACTTACCTGATAACATATTCTTTAATTATTCACATCTATTTCAACACTTATAGAAAATCTAATCATTCTTCATAATTTTCTCGTATAATACACCTTTTCACAAATATTTCAAATATTCTTCATTCAATGCTATCAAATAGAGGCATAGTCATAGGCAATCATTATTCAAACATCTTGAATTGCAGGTCATTTATCTTTTGGGAAATATATGAATAGGCTTACCGTGATCTGTAATATTTCATGAATTTTTTCTTGTTTACCCCCAGTTGTGGATATAACTCTTGAATTATCTGTTATCCATATTATGAATACATTTACTTTCAAACGGAATTCAATAAGTTCAATTTATAATTTTCTACAAATATAACTCTAATTATTTTATTCCAACTGTTGAATCTCAAGTTTGTATCCGCAAATCAGAATTCATTATTTTCATCTAACGACAAATCAATTCAACACTTCATAGAAAAATATCAATTATAAGTATCATTCCACCTATTCAATCGTAGTGTGAGACAACTCAATTATTGTTGAAAAGAATTTTCTAAGAATTATTGGTTAGTTCAGATGTTACGCACTATGTAAACATACCCAAAGGGAGGGTTCAACATAGAAATACTGAATAAATTAGAATATAACCTAGTAGTTATCACATTTCTGTGTTTTCCTTGGTTAAATTAGAGTAAATGCGAGGTTGTCAGATTGTTTTCTCCTATTGACTAATCGACTGTTTTGATCAAGGTTTTTTTTTATCTAAGAACATTAGGTTTGATATTGTCTGAACGCTTTGTGAAACCCAAATTCCTTTAATCGTTATCTTAAATTTGACAGAGAGATTGGTTGATTGTGGATTGAACGTATCTTTGTGAAACCTACCCCAAATATAATCTTATAGTGGATAGTGAAGGAATATCAAGTTGAAGGTCGGTGTTTTCAATTTCAGGAATATCTGGAACATGCTGAATTAAAATTATTAAAAACCAGTTTATAGGACTTGAGTGAGAAAATAAGTCTTCTCAAACAAAGTAATTGGATTTTGAGCATCAGATGATAAAACCTTCACAATAACTGATCCAGTGGGGATTTCTTTGTTCAACAGGTAAAGAAAGTGCAGGTGTATATTCGCACATTGTGAAATTTTAAACGTTTATAATTTTTTTACATGAAAGGAATCTCGATAAATAGTAAATGAAAAAGATGTTTTATTGGAGGGGTGGTATCATTGGTTAATATTAATGTACAACTCAAAGACTCACCCTGTATATTTTATTAGATGAAATGAAAAAACCTGTAAGTTCACAAATGGAATGAGAAGTTGTATGATTCAAGAAAGATATAATAATCGTTGAGGAAGAATATCTATTTTTCTCTAGGCTGATCTGTCTCAATTAAAATTTCGAGACATTTTGAAGAGTTACCTTCGTAGGATATAGTCAACATTTGGTCCAAATGTCCATAATGATAATTAAATGATCCAACAAATATTTCTGTATTGCTAGTGAGGTTTCCTTTATACTTGGCGAAAATTATCTCAAGTTATGGCCATCTTCTCAATTTCATATCAAAAGAAAGAAGAATCTTGAATCATTGAAAACCAACATGTTTTTACCCAGAAAAACTAGGATAGCCATAGATTCATTTATTAAAATTTGATATTTGAATACTAGTTAATTTTCCTGAACCGTCAACTGAAAATAATATAATATACTCTCCATTTTGTAAACTATCCAATTGCCAATTTCTAATTTATTAGAATAATCATTAAACAGTGGATTGAAATTTTGAATACGATCTGAAACCTCGAAATTTTAATTATATATAATATTATTATAAAAAACAATATGATATGATCTTTCATAGGAGGTTTTTCTTGGAGGAACAGAAAGTTTGAAAAGATATTTAGGTCAATTTGAAAAAAAAACTGATCAGACTGCATTTTTATTCAGCTTTAGGAATCACAATAGGTTATTTGCAATCGTGCATCTCTAAGTGTCATTCGTATCTCCTGTTTTTTCGAGTTATTACAGGGACCCATTTTTACGCGCATGTTCTAGGGAATAGCGTGCTATTATTTTGCCCAAATGTCAGTAATTTTCAATTTTTTTGCCGAAAATGGTCACGATAACGTTCGAACGGGAATATACAGTGACTTGCAATGTTCAGGGTATCCGAATGTGGTGGTTAAGTTAGTTTATGGGAGCACTCGTCCAACCGAACTCCGAGTTACAGCCCCTGCTCACTGCATTGACCTCACTTTAAATATCACTGTTTTTCCGTATTGGAAGATGCCTCATTAGTTATATTGAGCTTTAGGGGTATGCAAATGTTGATATATTACTACAGTTCATAGTTGCAGAGCCAAATTTATTTACTTGGGTCCATTATTCAGTCGATGAAGCAGAATTTTCGTTGAAATATCAGAAGAGGGATATTCTTCAGTAAATTTTTCTGCTGGAGCTGGTTGTGATTTTGTAATGAATTTCAGTGAAAATTTTGTTTACTGTCAAATGTGGTCTTTTCTATTAGAGTGTTAGTGTTCATGTTACTAATAGTTCTGTTATTTGTAATTGTTTACCAAAAAACAATCGTTCATTCAGATTACCAAAAGAATTTTTTTTTCGATTGGGGAAGTGAAAATATCTTTCTTCAGAAGAAAAATCATCTGCTGTTGCGTTATTACGTAATACAACATTCAGCCAAAGACAATTGGCAAATCTGTGTAGGGTATCTCAATCGACAGTTCGATATTGAGCCAAAAACTGCAAGTTAATCAACCCGTTGAAGCTGCTCGGAAGTGTCGTTGCGGTAGAAAATCTGCAATAACTCAGCGACAGCGGAGACAGCGAATTTTAAGGTATCTGGCTCTGAAATACAGAAGGGCAAGCCCCTAGTAAAAATAAATTTCAATAGGAAGGCTGCTTTGTTTGTGTGGCATACAAAGAATTTTGTATGGCATGGAGTTCAAAAGTCGAAGACCAATTGGAAGGCCATAATTGACAACAGCAATGATAAAAAAGCGGTTGAATTGGGCTAATTTGCATAAAACAATTTATCTTGAAGACTGGCAGACAGTAAGCGATTGAATTTTTTTTTTGATTCTTTAAAATAGTTACAGAACATTCACAGGTTTGCTTTAATGATGAAACAACTTTCCAAATAATGGATGATAGAGCTCAATTTGTCGGGAGGTGATCACAAGAAAAAAACTAAAACGGAGTGTTAGCTTATCATGAACAAGAGGTATATTACTCATTATTTGAACGTTATTATTTGTACTAGAATTAGGAAAGTAGGTCTTATTTTTTCCGATATTTTTTCTTTTATGTTCACTTGATAATTGTACCTGTTCCCCAAAAAGACGGATTGGAAGTGAACCGCTTTCTCTTCTTCTGGGGGTGACGTTGTTGGATGACCCCTGTATTCTCATAGGATTGTTCGTCGGAATTTGTTTCTCCTGCTTTCCTCCTGAAGAGCTTATGAACTGGTTTTGTTTATCAGGTTGTAGTCCTGATGTTTTTCCGATGGCCCCAGTATTTGGGCGATTACTTCTTAGGTTATCACCCTCTTCGTTTTCCATACTTTCAACCCTGTGCTCCAAGTTGGGCGCCAGATGTAACGGTAGGTTTAAGGCACAGGAGGGTAATCAAGAAGACGGATTTTTATAACCCTTTATTATGGTGAAAATGTTTCGAGAAAAGAACAGTGTTGAAATAAATCTGCAAGTAACAATATCGGTTAGTTCAGTTTCTTAAGATTATAAAACGAAATGTTTACCTGCAACCAGGGATGGTTTTCGTATTTTACTACGTAAATTCTGAAACGTTGGTCCCAAAAGGCTCGCCAATTAATCTCCTACACTGCTCACAAACAAGTGGTACGAAGAGTGGAAATTATTTTCTACGCATGTAGTTTAAAACGATACGCATACGCGAACAAGAAAACATTAACGCATCTTTGAATATCGCCAGTGGATAGGCAACACGAGAAACCGGATGAGCGATTAGTGGACGAAGGAAATTTCCCGAGTCTTTCGAATATTGTTACAGTAGTGAAAAGACTTAAGTATCCCACATCTGTGATGATATGGTACGTTATCAGTGGGAAGGGTTTGCGGAAGGACCAATACAAAAAAGTTCGGCAGACGTACTAAATACCACAGATCATAACGAATGGTTTTCACTGGGCGTGAGCATCAAACAAATTTTGGAGGAGGAAAAAAATACCTCTTTTACCATGGGCCAGAAACTCTCCTGACATGAACCCAGTCAAGAGTGCCAAAAACGGAAATTGGCAAATGAAAACCTTGAAAACAGGATGCAGTTGATAGAGAAAATGATATATCATTGGAACCACAAAAATGAATTGAAGAAAATTGCGTTGAGTTGCAAAAATAGCATGCCCCGAAGAGTGGATGCATATTGGAAACGGGAGGTGGTTTGGCAAAATCTTGATAATTGATTAACATTTTCATATACCTACTTATGTATGTACTCATTGTTTTTCACTAATAAATATGTAGAAAAGGAAAAACTCGGTTTTAATGCCCTTTGCGCATGGTTAATGAAGCTAATAGTACCTTTGAAACCAAAAAACCAATATTTCTTAAATGGGCCCAATAAAGTGAGCAGGTTTTTTCAATAACTCAAAAAATATATATCCATCGAATTGAAACTTGGTAATTAGTTGTAGAAGAATCATTAAACAATACTTTGGGAGGTACCTATATTCATTATTAAATAGTTCCTCTATGGGTTTCCTCTTCCAAACTCTGCAAAATATCTATAAAATTTATTTGTGATTTACTTCTGCTTGTGTTAGAAACACAAGATACTTGTGCCTTAGGATTTTCAGGTGGAAAACAAACATTGTTGCACATTCAAAATTATTTCCTCAATTAAGAAGACCAACTAAGTATGCAACAAACTTTCTACAAATGAATGAGGATTCACCTAACTCCAAATTACGCTATTTTGCTCATTAACACATCCGTTTAAACAAAATTGAGCCTCATCGCTGAACATATATACTTTGGGATTCAGAGCTTTGAAAGTTTTGCAGAAGTTAGTGAAACGGAGTATCGTACAATTCGACATATGATACAAGAGCTTAGGGGAAATCCTCAGAAAAAACCCTGGCTACCCGTTAGAGTTGTGATTGGAATTGCCTTCTGCAACGAGTATTAGAAGATATTTTCTCTATTTCCAGCAAGTTTTGTAAATTACTGTTGAAATTTAATTTAAAATTCGGATTATACATCCTAGTGACTTTTGTATTGTATCTTGGTAGTTGGTGTGACTGTTACGAAAGTTGACAGATTACGGAATTTGAATTTGAAACGTACGGAGGGCATGGATATCAGATTTAAAACAGTTTCCTAATAGCAAGAATGATTCAAAATTAGCAAGAAGGAAATCTCTAGTACCATAATTTTTAATGAAAATAAAGCTTTTCCTCAACAATTATTTCACTATATCCAGATTATATTGTATTGTCAATTGACGTCTGTTGAAATTTTATAGGATCGAATGTCAGTGCTGACTACCACAATACGAAAAATATAACTAGAAACAATGCGGGAATGAGTTCATTCCAGCACTGTTTTCAGTGCTGGAATGGACTCATTGCGATACTGAAATAGAGAAACTAATTTCAATAAACCAACCACATATTTAAATAATACTCACCGTCAAACTTGACGTATATATTAACACAAATAATCATACAAACTTTTATAAGACATTCAGAACATCCCAACCATTTAGAACGAAGGAATCTCACAAATGACAAAATTACTGAATTACAAATGCAAAAATATAGTGAAATAATGTCTATAATATATCGAAATATTAATTAGAGAATATCAATAGGGATTCATGAGACAAAACATTTCTAATTTAGATTGAATATAAATTAACGATTTCAAATAATCAGGTGAGCAGTAAATAGGAATCCAAGTTAAATGGGTTGCCGGGTTTTGCGAAACAAGGGGTATGTTATACACTGAAGCTAGAGACAAGAGATAAATATTGGATATATTTTATCTGTATCATTAAAATAAACCTAAAGGTAATGAAAGAAAAGAACCCAGCGTAACGGGATCCTATACCGTCACAAAACCAATTATTTTCGAAGGATTGGTGGAACTACATGATGGAATTATTTGTTTGTTTGCTTACAGACATGGGAATCATAGCATCTTTAGAAGACGTGTCGACAACATTGAACGATTTTCAACAAGCTTATGCAAGCTTCACCTGTGTGTTTGTCTGTTTGTAACCGACTTCATTGAACGAGATCTTGACTCACTTTAGACGATCCGATTTCATTTAAACTTTACAGACTTTTCAGGAGCTGATGACATTACACTAATTTGATAAGAGTATCCCATTATGCTGACTGGAATCGCCAGTATTAACAAATTTTGTTAGGGACTTCATATTATCAGCAACTTACGTAGATATCTTATGAATCTCACTTTGTGACTAGAAAGAGAATATCTATGTTACGTTGCATGACGCTTCCTAGGAGCTCACAATAGGAGTTCCCATAAATGCCCAAATGCAACCCTAGGGGGGTTTGAGTTGCCTGGATATTTTGGCAACAGACGTCCGGCCTTCATCATTGAGTCCAACCTAATCATTTGAAACTATTTTCGCAAAATTTCTAAAAACACATACATTTGGAACAAATGCTAGCACGATGTTCCCTAGAATAAGCCCGCAAAAATATCTTCGGCAGTTCACAGCAATGAAACCAATGCTCGACCCTTTCAATCAGTTAGGTAGTAACGGCTTCTCCCCACGCCAAAATCTACAAAAAACCACTCAATGAAGCCAGAATTTATGGCGGCAATTTCCTTTCCGCAATATTTAATTTGGGGCTCTCGCCCGCCGCAAACGCCGCAGACTCTCAAAAATAAAAGAGTTATATGTGGACCGTAAAATAATTATTATTCCCTTCCTCTTCCGTACAGCGAGGACGCATCCGCGTCCGCGCTTTTTCTCCAGTTTTCGTTTTAATTAAATCAGTCGATGACCTACGCGAGCACCAATTCGCTCTTGTCTCGTCCAATTTCGAATGTTGCGCGTGCGGTTGGAGTTTTCTCTATTTTCAAATATCCTTTTCGAGAACGTGCGTAGAATATTACTTTGGGAATTTGGCTATCGGCATGGTAATGAATATATGGCGCGGAAACTTCTAATATCTACATCTGCATCTCTACATGAGCATTAGGTTGCATAATCTACTGTATAAATTCATTGTAATAATCGTGAAATTGATTTTAGTGTTCACGAATTGTCTTTCAAAATTAATGGAATATTACTAATGGTCCTTTGACATAACACACTCAAAACATATGGTATATTGTCAAAGTTATGAGATTATGAAAATACTAGGTGGTAGGTATACAAAATACGAAATACAAATTACCGAATACAGAAAACATAATATAGAATACAGAATACAGGATACAGGATACAGGATACAGTATACAGGATACAGGATACAGGATACAGAATACAGGATACATGAAACATGATAGAGGATACAGAATACAGAATGAAGAATACAGGATATAGAATATGGAATAATTAATACAGAATACAGAATACAAAATACCAAATACAAAATACAAAATACAAAATACAAAATACAAAATACAAAATACAAAATACAAAATACAAAATACAAAATACAAAATACAAAATAAAAATACGAAATACCGAATACAGAATATAGAATACAGAATACCGAACACAGAATACAGATTACGGATTACGGAATACGGAATACGAAATACAAAATACAGAATACGGAATACGGAATGCGGAATAAGGAAATACGAAATACGGAATATGGAATACGGAATACGGAATAGGGAATACGGAATACATACATAATACAGAATACAGAATACAAAATACAAAATACAAAATACGAAATGCAAATAACAAATACAAACTACAATCCAAAAAATTGTTTCAAGCCCTGTGGACAGGAGCTTTGGCGCTCTTCAAACTTTGACAAATCATATCTTCGAAGGTATTGGTAAGAGTTGGGAATGATATCAATGGATTCTTATGATAGAACTTCATCTTAGCAGAAATTCAATTCCAACATCATAAAAGAATTTATGATGACCACAAGAGTGCCATAAATTATTAGAATAGAATAGAATAGAATATATCTTTATTCACCAATAATAGTTGTTTACATATAACAATGAAAATGGGAAACGTCACACATGAGAAAAAGAAAAAGGTAGAGGACATCAAAATTCCATGTCACTCTCCAGAAATTCACTTATAGAGTATGGCTCTAATCGTAGCAATAGGCTGTAGACCTCTCTTCGAAAACATTTGAAGTTATCAACGCTTCGTATTTTTGATGGTAGTTTATTAAAGAGTTTTAAGCACATGTATGTACAGTTTCTTTCTGTCAGGGACAAAGAATGTAGCGGGTACACATAAAAGTGGTGTCGGGTCTCATATGCGCCACTTTTCCGAAATTTGTCGAAAAGGTGCTTATTTTGGAATAAAAACTGCAGACATTTATAGATGTAAATGCCTGAGAGTGTTAGGATATTATTCTTCCTGAATACGCCCCGACAGGATTCTCGGTACCTTAGTCCAAAAAGAACCCTAACGACCATCTTCTGGGTGTAAAAAACCATTTTCACCTGTCGACTATTCCCCCAGAAAATGATACCGTAGCTCATCACTGACTGAAAGTTGGAATAGTAAATCGATTTTAAGAACTCTAAGCTGAGCTCTGATCTCAACACTCGCAATACAAACACTGTTTGACTCAACCTTCTACGCAATTTTTCAATATGTTCTGCCCATTCAAGATGTTCATCAAGGTGAATGCCCAAAAACTTGGTTGTTGGTTGAGGAGAGATAATTGCACCATGATTTTACAGAATGATAAATATATTCAAGTAGACCCTGGAGATGTTCAGAGTTTTTTCCGCGTAAGAGAATATTCGAGTCGTCAGCAAAGTTTACGAATGCTATTGATGATGGAGATGAAGGTCCTGATATGTCATTTAATTCTGTGAAAGTGGAGAGTACAGTGCGGATTATATTAGGAATGTCATTTATATAAATAACAAATAGCAGCGGACCAAGTACGCTGCCCTGTACCACACCTTGCTCAATCAGTGTGTCCACGGATGTAAACTCAACTCCATCTATCCTAAGCGATACATGCTGATATCGTTCGCTGAGATAGCTCTCAAAGAATTTGAGTTGAGCATCTCGAATGCCATACGCCTCAAGTTTCGCGAGTAAAATGGAATGATCTACTGAATCGAATGCCTTCGAGAAATCCAAGAAAAATCCTAGCATTTGTTCGTTCATCTCTAAACCATCAGTTATCATTTCTACTAGTTCGTAAATCGCTGTCTCCGT
The DNA here is from genome assembly GCA_937662695.2 of Halyzia sedecimguttata. Lineage (NCBI taxonomy): Eukaryota > Metazoa > Arthropoda > Insecta > Coleoptera > Coccinellidae > Halyzia > Halyzia sedecimguttata. The sequence continues at coordinate 14,799,310 of OW569413.2, forward strand.
GCTTTTTCCTTTCATGAAACCATGTTGTTGTGGGTTCAAAGTCTTAAATTTCCTGAAGAAGCTGAGAAGTCGATTTACCATAATTTTTTCGAAAATTTTCGAGAAATTACTCAGAAGACTTATCGGCCTGTAATTATTGAGATCATTTGGATCATTCTTCTTATGAATAGGTTTTATAACCGATTTTTTGAGCATATCCGGAAATACCCCGCACTGGAAGCTATTATTCAGGATATGACGCAGTGGTTGAGAAATCCGAGAGATACTTCTTTTTATTACTCTCGTTGGTATACCATCATAACCTACGCAAGTTTTATTCGCCAAGCTTTTGACTACCCTTTCGATTTCAGTATCAGTTACCTCAAACATAAAAAAAGAATTCTCCAATCGAGTAACAGTATTCAATGTCCCTGACACATCGGCCTGTCTATGTTGGTTTAACGAGTTTCGAAATATAAAACTAAAATCATCTACAAGTTGCTGAGGGCTGTTTATATTGCTAAACTTTGGTTTTTCCTGCGACCTACCTGTTTTCTCATTTATAATCTTCCAAATTGTTTTCGATTTATTTGCCGAATTTTCATATTTTCGACGATAGTAATTCTGCTTACTCTCTCTCAGTGCAATATCGTATAAGTTTTTTAGTTTCTTGTATAAACCGAGAAAAGATGGATCAATACTTGCCATAGTAAAAACTGAATCAAGTTGTTTTTTGATATTCTCTACTTCGGAATTATATGGGATATTAGTTTTACAGATTTTTTTTATTACCTTTACCGGAAAACATTCTTCGAACTCTTTTTTGTAAACACGATTAAACAACATCCACTGTGAGTTAACATCCTCCAATGGCAGCTCGAATAACGATCATGAATCATGAATCACGAATCATGATTTGATAAATTGTTACAAAATTCTAAAATTTTTGTTTCATCGATGGACCTAGTTGTTATTGTTTCCGACTTAACCCACTTCTTAGAATGTTTGAACAGAACCACTTGAGCTAAATGGTCAGAAAGATGGGGATTCTCGCAGTAACCAGAAGCGCAAACAATATTAGTAATCACGTTATCAATACATGCTCCTTTACGTGTTGGCTCATCTATAATTAATCGTGAATTGAATGATTCGATAATCGATGTCAGGGTTCTCTTATTCACATCTCTGGAAGTTTCCTCGAAATGAATATTAAAATCACCTGCTATCAAGAAAGGAATTTTTTTGTTTGTCAGGAATTGCATCAAAATAATGAGTTTCTCGATAAAGAGGTCTACATCACTGTTTGCTGACGACGATCTATAAATCGAAATGATGGCTATCGGCTTATTTTTCATATTAACCAATACATCAGAACACTCGAATGAGATCGGTATGCTCATATTTACAAAGTCTGGCATTTCCCTAGAAAAACCTGCTAGACAGACACTGACATAAACAGCAGTACCTCCATGTTTGCCACTATCGCGACAAAAATATGACATTAATTGAAAGTTACTTATACAATATGCTGGTAGTTCAATATTTGATTTCCAATGTTCTGTGACAGCAAGGATGTCACAGTTTTGTTTATTTACAAAATATTCTAATTGATTCCAACAATTTCCGATAGACTGAAGGTTTATATGAATCAATTTGAGGGTGGTTTCTTGATTAGATGGAATAAAAAATTGTTAATTTTTGTTCCCTCGGGCCACAAGTCCGGATTTTTTACCTTGCCGAAGTCTGCAGACATCACGGACACTTTGAATGATGAATAATCTTCAGGACGGTTTGATCGAAGTTTGGTACACTTAACATCTTTGAAATTTCTATCAGTAAGATATTTTACGATCTTCTCAGGAACAACATTTGGATCAAGGTTGCTGACGTGTACATGTGAAAAAGGTGTCACCGCTTTGAATTCTTCGGTTTTCCCTGTGCCTACTATACTTTGTCTAGGTCTTTTCAACTTCCTTTTCGGTGTGACACGAATAAATTCGTCATTTTTAACTATTGTTTCGTTAGTATCTTCAAGAGTTGCAGTTTCTGTAGTTAATAATATTTTTGTTGATTCAGAAATCGTTGAGCTTAAGGTAGGTAATTTCTCAGAATAATTTTTAATCGTAGTTTTTTTCTTTGACACGTTTTTACAGGGTTCAGTATTTTCGATTTTTTGATTTCTACCTCCAGGAATAATGGAATTTATCTCTCTATCTTTTTGGATTGACCCAACCAAATCTTTTAGATGGAGATTTTCTTCACGCAAGGCTGATACTTCCTTACGCAGTTCATCGATAACTTTCAACAAGTTTTCCTCAATTGAAGATTTAATAACTGCAGGTATGACTTTCATGCACTCCTTCATTACTTCTGGAATAATGAACTTGATAGCATCAGCCGAACCAGTTGAGGTTATGTTGGTTGTTGTACATAATTTGCACTTCCATGTTTTAAATTGACCGGATTTTTTCATTTTATCCAATTCGGAAGAATTGATTCCCACACAATTTACATGATTGAGATGTAGACTGTTACTTGAACAAGTCAAATATTCAGAATTTCGGCTAATCGGATTAAGACATACGCTACACACGGGTGCCATTATGTAATCCAAGATCAATAGACGAATTCTACCCAACAACAAACTCATCCGAGATATTCATTCCTCAATTCAATGATGAACGATAATATAACATAGCAGTCAACATATAAACAGATGCGAGGTTGGCTGTGTTCAAATCGCTCTCTGAAAATTGTCGTTTTTCATCCTTATTTTGGTGTTTCAAATAGTGGAAATCAGACCGAACTGCTCATAAAGTGTATCAGTGAAAATTTTTCATGATTTCTGTTTGAATATTTGCGTATCTTTTTTAATTCCAATCATCAATTTGATCGCAGTTTCCGATTTCCGAAGAAAATAAATAAAAGGTATTCTACATCTGGACCGAACCGCTGTTCGAGGAGATTGACTGTACTGGAGCATCATGGTTATTTGTAACACTTGTACTGCAAATCTGACAAGCAAAACTCCCGGATTGAAATATTCCGGCTCTTGTTCATTATTCTACCACGGAAAATGCGTCGGTCACAGTAAACAATCTGTAGCATATCTTCAACTACCTGGTGCATCATGGTTGTTTCCGGAATACAGATTAGCTAGAGGTGGGAATCGCTCGTCCATCTTAGTTGCCCCAGCAGATGAAGACGAAAAACATTTTTGATCCACCCACATCTGCCCTCACGTTGAAAATAGTTCAAAAGACACAGGATGATATATCCAACTTGAACAAGAAACACAGAGAACTTATGCATTCCGTTTCTTTCTGTAGTGATCAAATATCATCATTTCAGATGATCATCAACAGGGTCAATGATAAATTGGATATCATAGAGAAATTAACACAAGAAAACATTTCTCTGAAAAAAGATGTAGTTACTTAACTTAACCAACAGAGTGGAAACTCTAGAGCAACAGCTTAAATCGAATAATTTGGAAATTCATGGTGTACCGGAAAAACAAAATGAAAGGTTACCGAATATCTTGCAGGGGATTTCTGAACACATCGATTGCACCATATCTCCCACTGATGTCGATTATTTGTTCAGAGCTAACAGTACTGTCGTTGGCAAACCGAAGCCAATAATCGTCAGATTCAATCTTAAGATCGCAAGAGACGAGTTTTTGGCCGCCTCCAGGATTAAGAGAAGATCGAATGGGTCATCATCTCCCGGACTTAAAATTGAAAACATTTCTGACCGGCTGTTCATTAACGAGCATCTTACAAGATTCAATAAGATGTTACTGAATAAGGCAAAGGATTTGTCCAAAGTTCATAATTATAAGTATATCTGGGTAAAGGAAGGTACTATTTATGCCAGAAAAGAAGATAGAGCTAAAGTTCTCAGAATACTGACTGAAAGTGACTTGGACAGAATAATTTAATCATTTAGCCATGGTGGCTTTCAATAACAGTTATCATATTATGAGATTTTTTTTCTATATCAGAATGTCCGCGGATTGAAATCTAAATTGTCCAGTAGTTACAACAGTTCTTTGAATTGTGATCATGACATTGTGTGCCTTACAGAAACCTGGCTTTGTGACTCAATTACTAACAATGAAGTTTTTTGTGATTCGTTCGAGATATTTCGACGCGATCGAGAAAAGTGTAGCTCCAGCAAACGAGACGGTGGGGGTGTTTTAGTGGCGGTGGACAGAAATAGGTGTGCTGTTTTGCGAAATGAATGGATGACCAATGCTGAAGATATTTGGATTACTATAACATTTAATTCGTTTAAATTCCACCTTTGTTGTATTTACATTCCCCCAGGTAACTTTCATCATTTACATACTTTCTGTTCTAAATTAGAAGATATAACTATTAATCATCCTGATGATGATTTTGTCATTTGTGGTGACTTTAATTTGACCTCCATTAATTGGCAATATGATAATGTTAATAAGTGTTGCATTCCTCTCAATTCTACTGATGTTCACACTAATCTGTTTGTAGATGCTATTTCTTACTGTGGTCTCTCGCAATTCAATCATCATAGGAATATATCTCATAACACATTGGATTTAATTTTGAAAAATAATTTTTCTGTTACGGAGGTGAAGATTTGTAACGCACCGTTGGTCTCTGAAGATAAGTTTCATAATACTCTAGAGTTCGAATATGTAACGCAGAGCACTTTTGCTGATGCTGAAGAAAAGAACATTGATGTTAAACTGAATTATGCAAAGGCCAATTATGAACAAATATCTAGGGGGTTGAATGAGATTGACTGGGATCAATCGTTTAAGGATCTCAATACTGAACAATGTACCAATGTTTTTTATAGCAATCTTTATAGATTGATTGAACATGAAGTACCTAAATCAAATAGCAACCAATCCAGTTACCCAAGTTGGTTCGGTTTGTCAACTATAAAAGTAATAAAGCAGAAAAGGAGAGTTCATGGGAAGTGGAAACGATACAAAAATAATCTGGACTATTACGAATTCAAAATTTTGAGAAACTGTTCAAAGTTTTTAATCGAATCTGACTATATTCATAGACTCTGCTGAGACTTCTGTTATTTCCGATTCTAAATTTTTATGGCAATTTGTAAAAAATAAAAAAGAAAAACCTAGTAGTATTATGACAATCAAAGAGAATAATTCCGGTAGGATTTTAACAGATTGTCAGGACATTGCCGAAGAATTTTCTGTTCGATTTCAATTCGTTTCCGAGTTCAATTCGTCAAATGTAGTTAATACTAACAATTCTACTGAAACTGAGGACCGACTTCATGAGAAATCTATATATTTGTATTGCATTCCATCTGAAATTATTGGACAGAAAATCAGTGAGTTACCAAATGAACCTCGTGGGCCGGATAAGCTTCCAACATGTCTGATTAAAAATTGCGCATCTTCACTTGTCACACCCCTTTACAAACTATTCAATATGTCTCTGAGAGAAGGTTGTTTTCCAATTATATGGAAGACTGCTTTAATTGTGCCCATACATAAGTCAGGTAATAAAAAAAACTTTTAGAAAAGTATAGACCCATATTCAAATTGTGCATTATCGCTAAAATTTTCGAATCGACCGTATTCGACTTTTTATACAGTGAAGTGAAAAATATCATAAACGCTGAACAGCATGGGTTTATGAGGGGACGGTCTATTGAGACACATTTGTTTGTATATACTCAATACCTTCTTGAAACAATGAACGCGGGATTTCAGGTGGATTCTGTTTACACTGACTTCAGCAAGGCCTTTGACAAAATTGATCATGGTATCTTGATTCAGAGGCTTGCTGGGGTTGGTGTGCGTGGGGACCTGCAGAGGTGGTTCACTTCTTATATATATGACAGACGTCAATCTGTTGTTATCGGTGGATGCTATTCCACACAGAAAAATCTCAACTATGGAATTCCTCAAGGGTCCCATTTGGGGCCCTTGCTCTTCAATATATATGTCAACAATATTGCGAGCTGCTTTAAGTATGCCAGATTTCTTATGTACGCCGATGATTTGAAAAACTTTTTCATCATTTCCAGCTTGCTTGATACGCTTAGGTTACAGGAGGATTTGGATAGATTCACTGAGTACTGTCAAAAAAACTCCCTCTATCTCAATCTCAGTAAATGTCACTTCGTCACTTTCCACCGGAATAAAAACATCATAAGTGCTCAATATTCCATCAGCGACAGTATTTTGAGTAAAGCATCTGTGGTGAAGGACTTGGGTATTTTTTATGGTTCAAAGCTTATATTCGACCATCATATTAATTACATGTCTCGGAAGGCTAACAAAATGCTTGCTTTCTTAACCAGGGTTCGTATCACCATCATCAATCCCTCAGAACGCTATACGCTGCATATGTGCAAAGAATTCTTAGTTTCGGATCCGTAATTTGGAACCCCAGTTACAATATCTATATAAATCGGTTGGAAAAGGTCCAAAGCAAATTCTTCATGGACGTCAATAGAAAATGTTACCAGAATACCATTAGTGATCCACGTCGAATAATAAAAGAATTGAATTTAACAACTTTGGCTGACCAACGAATGATGAGACATATGAAATTTGTTTACAAAATTATAAATACTTTTGATTGCTGTGACTTTTGAATATGCTATTCTTCAATGAGCCATCATATTGCACACGAAATAAATTTCTATTTCATATCAATCAAAGTTCAACGAATGATCTTCAAAATTCCCCTTTAATTAGATGTTGTAAATCCTACAACTCGCTCTCTAACCTTGTTATGGTTGACCCTTTTTCGAATTCCTTGCTTAATATTTCTGGGATTTTGAAACGGTTCTTTAGAGGCAATTCTTGAAAAAATAAAATTAAAGAAAGAAAAAATTAACTGTGTTTGAATTGTGTTTTTTTTTGGATGTTGGTTTGTATGTCGGGTATATATTCATGAATATCAATTACCAATGTATTAATGGTTTATTGGTGAATACATAATCTGGGTTCGTCCTGTCATGTATTCCATTGTAATAAATAAATAAATAAATAAATAAATAAATAAATAATATTCTTTCCTCAAATCCACTCCAATACTCCAATATTTCAGTTTTTTTAATGGAGATATTCTGAACTCAATATTATTAACTTACCATTACCATTCCCATCATCATATGGATTAACCATCGGCATGAAAATATCAACCAACAAAAAGTATGATATCTGTAACGTTTCTTTTTAACTCAGGCGGGGGTTTGTTTATGTTTTGTTTACGATATGGTTGTCGTTTATGTTGACACTAAATTTGAGGTTGGGTCTCAGTGGTACCAGTCGACGCACAAGGAATCATCGTATTCGGGGAGCCGAATGAGTTGGCAATATTGTTGCATTGTGACAGTCTGAAAATTTGTGAGGGTCTGCGCCAGTCAGGCACATGAGGTCGTCCATTTTGTGGAGATTCTACGGAGGAGCAGTAGGTTGGGCGTATTTTCGAAACTTCGTAAGAATTGTTGAATTCATCTTAGTTCGATATAGTTTCGAAAATCGAATTAGGAGTGAGGGTTACATTGGTTTGATTTGGAAAGATAACAGGTAACTTGCACTCGTCTCGAAAGAGGATCTAAAGGCCTTTCTGCAAATCTAAGAGTTGACCACGTGAACGATCTTGGCGACTTTGACAGGTATGTGTTAAGTGTTCTATTCTCGTCATTTCTAGTGGAAACAATTCAGGTCGTAATTATCTTTCTATATCCAGAATATCGCTGTGTGAATGAAAAATTATTTGGTGGAGGCATGGCCAGATTTGGTTTCGAAGCAAACGTGTGCAAGACAACCCCGAACATCAGGGTATGTACGAATTCTATAACTGTTGCATAACAACGAATAATTGGTCTGATTAATATTCTGATAAACGAAATTATTATGTGTTGGGAAAATTCATTTGTTTCTTATCCGAGAAAAGTCACTGATGATTTCTTTTCTGTCATCAGGGTTTTTGTGGCAGCCCGAGTTTTTATGGTAGCACGAGTTTTTATGGTAGCACGAGTTTTTGTGGCAGCCCGAGTTTTTATGGTAGCACGAGTTTTTATGCCAGCACGATTTTTATGTCAAGAGGAATAGCACGATTTTTATGTCAGGAAGAGTAGCACTGAGGCATTCGAGTATATACAAGGTGGTCCATAAGTAACGCTGTGAGACAGCCAACGCAGTGTTGCAGGTCCCGAGTATATACAAGGTGGTCAGGAAGTAGCGCTGTGATTGGGGACATTCAGTCAAGGGTTGCAGACTACGAGCACAGAGAGAAAGAGAACAGTATTGCGAGACCATCGACGCAGTACTACGTTCAGGAATAAGGATAATCAGCACGCAAGTTATAGGAAACATATCTCGAATCATATCTTATACCTGCTATATATATAACGTGAACTTATTATCATCAATTATATAAATTATTATTGTTGTTGTAAAGCGGAAATTGGGGAAAGATTTGTGGTAATCATATATGATCATAGATAAGAAACGTGGATGCGCCTGAGCTCAAGCGACGCGTATTTGTATCAAATAATAATATTATCTACGTACAATTTCCGCCACCCTTATTCAGGGTTTCACAGTAGTTTTACTTTATTGAAGCTAAAGACCTGGGTTGTAAGCTACTGGAATAAATAGTTTGTTTTTAGCGTGCATATTCTTTTGGTGAATTTAGGAATTATTACATTACGCTGGGGTATCTGGGAGACTTAAATTTACCTGGCGCCCATTTACTAGGTTCCCTTTTTAGAAACCCACTCCCATCTCCACTGGAGCTAGACCGCGGATCCCTGAGTTCTAGTAGCTCCGAATTTAACCACTGTGACTTGGGAACAGTCGTAAGTCGTTATATATCATATTATTAATCTCTTAATTATACGATTGCTGAAATTAATTAGACAATGTCATGTCTCAGGAGAATGAGTTAACATGTATCAATACAGATCATATAACAATTCATAGATAGAATAATTATAGCATTATGTGAAATCATAGAAATACGACTCGAAATAAGATTTAATATTAAAATTTTGAAAAATCATATCTCCGAAAGTATTAGCTTGTTAGAGTTAAAAACAGACAAATTATATCTCCGAAAGTATTGGTTTCTCAGAGTTGAGAATTATATCAATGTATTCATATAATAGAACTGCATCCTAAAGGAAATTCAATTCAAATAATAGTTTATTTATCAAGATTAAATGAGCAATCATGAGAATGAGAAAAGCACCATGGAAGAAATCAAATTAAATTGCCCAATAACGAACTTAACCGAGATATTCATCTCCCTAAACTACTCTGAAAATTTCAACTACCTACCTCATTCCGTTCGAGAGTTATATCTATGTCTATGGATGAAAAGCAGTCTCACTACTCTCAGATCTCTTACTTCATGTTCAGTTCCGAAATGTAAGAATTTTCTGAGAAAAACTAATTTGGGAGCAAACAACTGAGATTTTTCTCACTTCGCTCACAATTCTTCGACTGATTAGATTTGTCTCAGGAACATCATTTGACATTATGACAATTCATATTCATACATAAAATAATATCATTCTGTGACAACGTTGAAATACGATTTATTATTGAAATTTTGAAAAATCATATCTCCGAAAGTATATGAATGGATTCTTATGATAAAACTGCTTATTAAAAAAAATTTGATTTGGAATTTGTTTCGTAAAAAAAATTTTTTTTTTTGTTACTCCGAAATCATCTGTCCGATTTTGCCCAATAACGAACTTAGCCGAGATATTCATCCCCCAAACCTACTCTGAAAATTTCAACTCTCTAGCTCATTCCGTGCGAGAGTTATCGTGCCTACGGACGGACCGGCCGGACAGAATGAATTCCGACCACGGATTCTTGATCAGTGAGTCGAACCAAATCGTTTAAGACCATTTTCATCGAAATATTCCAAAATTACAGACATTTGGGCAAATTGATAAGCACTCAGTTCCGAGGAACTAGAGCGCCAAAAATGATATCAATAGATTCTTATGGTGAAAGTGCATATTGAAAAAAACTTAATTTGAAATTTGTTAGTTAAGAAATTTTTTTTTTGTTACTCCGAAATAATCTGTCCGATTTTTCCCAATAACGAACTCAGCCGAGATATTTATCTCCCAAACCTACTCTGAAAATTTCAACTGTCTAGCTTATTTCGTTCGAGAGTTATCTTGCCCACGGTCGGCCGGCTGGCCGGAGAATGAATTTCGACCATGGAGTCTTGATCAGTGAGTCGAACCGAATCGTTTATGATCATTTTCATCAAAAAATTTTAAAATCACAGACATTTGGGCAAATTGATAAGCACTCTGTTCCGTGGAACAGGAGCGCCAAAAAGAGTATATTCATTATTAAATGGTTCCATTCTGGGTGTTCTCACCCAAACTTTGAAAAACATCTATAAAATAAAAGATATATTATTTTGTAGACTGCTTCTGCTATAGAAACACAAGATATTTGTCAGAATCAATGTAGCAAACAATAACGAAATAACATCAACGATAAAACAACATATTGGAGACCCCTTCGTCTGACCAAACGAAAATCTCCAGAATAATTTTTGTTGATAGTTATTCTGAAATTCGAAATTTGTCACATTGACAGTCTTTGTAGATCATAATAGCATAGTTTCACTAGAAATTTCCATGTTCCAAGTTTAGTTCCTACTTTACAAAAGAGCTAATCTAATTTGTTCTACTCTTGAAATTTGAAATAAAGCTATTGTATTCATCACAAAATATCTTGAAGATAATGGATATCCGATGCAATTTATGAATACAACAACCATGAGTTCAGATAGAAGAGTTTCTGATAAAATAACAATAAATCAAGTACAACAGAATAACCAACAAGACCAGTAACCCAATTTGTTGAAGGTGATCCCTTATGTTTGTGGCCTTTCGGACATAATCAGGAGAATCGGTTCTAAGCTTAATAAAATGGGTTCAAGCCCTGTGGACAGGAGCTTTCTGGCGCTCTAGTTCAAACAGATAAATTATATCTCCGAAAGTACTGGTTTCTCAGAGTTGGGAATTATATCAATGTATTCATATGATAGAACTGCATCATAAAGGAAATTCAATTCAAATAATAGTTTATTTATCAAGATTAAATGAGCAATCATGAGAATGAGAACTGCACCATGGAAGAAATCAAATTAAATCTGGCCAATTTTGCCCAATAACGAACATAACCGAGATATTCATCTCCCTAACTTACTCTGAAAATTTCAACTACCTAGTTCATACCGTTCGAGAGTTATTGTGGAAATTTTTTTTTTAATTTTCAAAATTTTTGTTTGACACTTTGCGGTAATCTGGTCAATACAAAACTTCTCATGCGTATAAAGGTCATGGTTCTACAATTTGATGCTAAATTTCAGATAGATCGAGTGATCGGTTTCGGAAATGGATCGCTTGATGGATTTCGCCCATTAACGAGCTCGTCCGAGATATTTACGCTCCAAACCCACCTTGCAAATTTCAATCCGCTAACTCCTTTCGTTCGAGAGTTATCGTGCCTACGGCCGGCCGGCCGGCCAGCCGGCCGGACAGAATCGATTTCGACCTCGGATTATTGATCAGTGAGTCGAACCAAATCGTTTGAGACCATTTTCAGCAAAAATTCCAAAATTACAGACACTTGCAAATTGATAACAACTCTATTCCGAGGAACTAGAGCACCAAAAAAACAAGTTTCGTATGACAATTGCCCAAAACAGGTTTAAAGTACCTACAAATAGTAGATATTCCATAAAACATGTATTAAAGAAGAGAAGTAATAATGAAAAATGACCTGTAATCGATCAAAAATTTCCTGATCTACGTTCACCAAATTTTCTCCTTTCTCGAACTACAGAATTATGCTTTCAATATTTACGTAATATTTATGAACATTTTTGGGTGAGGTCCCCGTTGCATCGCTAAAATACGAGTATTTCAACCCCAATATTTTTGAAGTTATAATATTTACTTCCGTCAGCCCCGTCATAAATTGAGAGAACTGAACATTCTATGTCTATGGATGAAAAGCAGTCTCACTACTCTCAGATCTCTTACTTCATGTTCCGTTCCGAAAATGTAAGACCTTTCTGAGAAAAACTAATTTCGGAGCAAACAACTGAGAATTTTCTCACTTCGTTCACAATTCTTCGATTGATTAGATAAGGTCATGTCTCAGGAAAATAAGTTGTCATTATGACAATTAATACATAGAATAATTATATCATCCTGTGACAACGTAGAAATACAATTTCTTATTGAAATTTTGAAAAATCATATCTCCGAAAGTATTAGCTTGTTAGAGTTAAAAATGATATCATTGGATTCTTATGGTAAAACTGCTTGTTGAAAAAAATTTAATTTGGAATTTGTTTCGTAAAAAAAATTTTTTTTGGTTACTCTGAAACCATCTGTCTGATTTTGCCCAATAACGAACTTCGCCGAGATTTTTATGTCCCAAACCTACTTTGAAGATTTCAACTGTCTAGCTCATTCCGTTCGAGAGTTATCGTGCCTACGGCCGGCCGGCCGGCCGGACCGGCCGGACAGAATGAATTTCGACCACGGGTTCTTGATCAGTGAGTCGAACCAAATCGTTTAAGACCATTTTCATCGAAATTTCGAAAATTACAGACATTTGGGCAAATTGATAAGCACTCAGTTCCGAGGAACTAGAGCGCCAAAAAGGACCGTTTTCAAGACATAAAATGATCTTAGGTCTCTATTAACAAAGATTAAACCTTTCAATGCAAAACAAAAATCCAAAAATTGCGTATATAATATTCGTAGTATTTGTGGTAAAAAGACATACAAAATACAAATTACCTATTTTCATTTCATGCTTGATTACTTTTTTGAGAAAAGTGTTTTGTATTTTATTTGAGATTCCTTTTAGGACATATCTTTTATTTGATAAATGCACTTTTTGATGAACACGGTATGCACTTAAAACCATGTTAGCACTAATAACGTACGACAATAATCTTGGATTACTAATTTTTTAGCATAGTAGTCTATTTGTAAGTTGTTCTTTAGACGTCAACCAATATAAAATACAGAACATGCAAAACAACTGCTGAAGAAATGCGCTTATGTCTGAAAAAACTCTATATTGTATAAAAAGGTTAATTTATTAAGAAAACGCTATTTTGACCGTCTCCGTAAACAGTACTTTTAAATTATTGTAGCAAAATCTTTGGCATAATAGGCCAAACGGTTTTGCTGTTATACCCATTTCAAATGTTGTTGTTATTTCACCCATAACTCTGTTTTTCAAACATTTTATATTTTAGAAACGGTCTGTCAGATGGCGCTGAAATTCTGCACAAACCTTCAAAACCATTTTAAAATCGAGTAACGCATTGCAGCTCGATCGAGTTTGTATTTTTTTTTAAACTGGTATCTACTTCTGAAATGACAAGTGTAAATCTCAGAAATCAAATAATTCTCTTGTATAGCATAGAGGTTAGAATCTCCTTCTGCCACGCACAAGATCCGGGTTCTAATCCCCACAGAATAAAGTTCACTATTTCATTCATTCTAAAATTTGAATTCAGTTTATGCCCAATTCATTTTTTCATGTGCTAATGCGGAAAAGACGGCTGTAATGTTTTTGCAGTATGTCGTGAGGGTGTGTGAGGCATGAATAGAACATGCGCGCAAAAGCTCCTAACTTCACTTCAGTGCTTCTATCGAAATTTTATAACTGTGAAACAACGAATAAGGCTTGTTTCATTATATACGGTTCCAATCGGTTCATTTCGTTTTCGGTTTCCATTTGGTCGTTGGCAACAAGTGTGAAATGGTGCTACGGTTCAGATTCAGTACCGAGTGGAAACCGTACAGAACCGAATATTCCTTCGACACCAATAGGTTTCATACGGTTTCAATTAGTTCTGAAATCGTGTGCACGGAACACAGATCCACCGAGGCGTTCACACAAGCACGGTTTGATTTCGGTTTTATCCAAAAAATGAATGATTACTATTGAATCCTGATTGATTTATCAGGATATTATGTCTCGAAGGATCATAATGTTGAAACCTGATTATTTTATCACGATATAATGTTATTTCGAAGGACCAGAATTATACACCCTGATTGTATTATCAGGGGAATGAGTAAAGAGGTATACTTAACTTTAAGCATCCAGCAGTAATCTCGTTGATTACGGTGTAAGGAGGATAGGAAGTGGTGGAATATTAGAACGCACTTTAAACAAACAACAAAATGTATTTTCTTGTTACCGTTACTTTGGTAACAAGCACGAAGTAATTGTACCTACAATGCAATACTAATACAATTTACAATCTTCCTTCTATATGAAAATGTATAGCAAGGAAGAAGTTACTACATATTTTGAAGGGGAACTAAAGAGGTATTAGTTTGCGACCAATCAAAATAGAAGTGATGTCTCTTGCACTAAGACAAGTAGTAGTAGTAGTATTGAATTATTTCAGTGTAAAATGTAAATAAAAGACCAGATAGAAGAAAAATAAGAGGTTCCTTCATCTGGGTAAACAGGGGAAATTTTAACAATGATTTGGGTTTCAATCTTAACATCGCCCTGATATGTTACAACAATACTGTCATTTGTCGTTTATGAAAACGAGTGGAAATACATCCTAAATTTCAAATGCAAACGCCAATGAGTGCGCTTCTAGGGTGTTTTATCTTGGGAATTCGAAATCTGGAATTTCTCCCACTATCTGAACTAACTCTACTTGATTTCTGCATATAATCTATGAGCAACAGCTGATAGATAACTTCCACAGATTAGGGGTTTCCATAGCGTCTAGACAAAAAGAATACCAGCACTGGGTAATGTGTTAGTACACTGATGAGTTTCTTACCACTTCAGTTGTTGAATGCATTTCAACATTCTTTGCAGCAAATAGGCAGTCAATCGCTCTACAAAGGTCGAAGCTCAACAAGAAATACTACTCGCCGTTATCTTTTCGTAAAAGTATCATTTTCCAAGGGTGAGACCACACATGGTAGACTAAAGCCCAGTTAACTCAATAGACAAATATTCACGTTTTACAAGCGAGCTCCTTTGTTGAGAAAAACAAATCTACGATTCCCAAAATGTGACGTCATGAGACGTAACAATTATATATGTGTTCTGTGGTTTTAACCTTAATCTTTGCCAAATTGTTCACACGTTGATATATAAATATAAATACATATTTTCGGGATTTGTTGCTATCTCAGTATTCATGAGAAAATAAGCGATTTACCAATAACATATATGGATTCACTGATTTCTGCGGTACATCTCAACCAGTGCTTCCGAAAAATATAAAGATAAATTGAAGACGCGAAAAAAAATTGAACCGAAAACGAACCGAACCGAATTGAACCGCATACATGCGAAACGAGCCTAATAAACGACAGTTTCTTGGAAAGAATTTAATAATTGTTATATTTGTAATCCAATCCTAGATTCATTAGGAAATCAGTTACGGAAAATGAAAATAATTGAGGAAACCTCAGAGATTCCGATCATCCCTAGGGGAATGATCGAGAACGAAAGAAAACTACCAACCAGAATTTTCAGATCCAATTAAAATGTTATCACCGTTAATCTACGATCCCATTTCTGATAAATTTTTACACGAGAAAGCTATAATAGATCGTGAATTACACCTTGAATCACCACATTTGCCGTGAAATCGGGACAAAGTATAATTGAAAAGCGAATCGATTTAGGAATACGATCGCCACATATGATAGATGCTCAATGCGGGGATTATCGTTGAGCCGAATGAATGAATTCGAACTTTATAATTCGACAATTGGAAATCGGATTTTATTTCACTACATGCTCATTTTGTACGCGATTCCAGAGAGCTATAAGTCTAAACACGGATTTCATAGGGTATTATTTTATTCAACTTCAAATGATTTTTATAGTAGAAATATATGTAGGAATTTTATATTAATCACCTTGGGGTGATTGAGTTACGCTCCCTACATTATTCGCGTATTTGGTGATAAAAACACTGGTTCTGATATATTAATTTCATTTACAATAATCGCGTATTACCTGGACGTTTTCGCTCTTACCGGTGGACATAATGAGACTCCAAACGGATTACTTGCGAAACACCGTAGTGAGAAAATGAATGTACGCTGGGATCTTTAGTTTCAAGTGACAGCAGTCGAGGAGTTTAGTTGGTTGAATGCCAGGAGTCCCTTCTGTTTTTTTTTCATCATCGTTAAGGACGAAACCGGTTTGCCGCTACTCAGCTTTGGTGATGACACACTCTGTGTATTACTTTCAACATTGGGCTCTTCTAGTCCGTTCATTTCTAATCAACAATATTGATTATCGATGAAAGTCTTCATAACTTAGAAGAATTCACTTACGCAATATCTGAAGTTCGATAACTGCGGTAATTTACTCTGACTTCGTCTACATGAACCAGCTTATTGCAAGGGATACAAACTCGCACCATCGAATTCTACTAAACTCTCTCCGCCTAACCAGGTCTTACTCGTATCCAAATCCGAACTGGCCTTTACACCGACTGCCCATACCCTCGTTGCGATAGCGGTACCTACTGCCTTCTATCACGATTTTTAACCGCTCTCATAGGGTTGTACCCGTGAATTCCCTCGCTGATATTCTTGATTGGTTTTTTTCTATTTTTGCGCGTATTATCTGGGGAACATCGTGCAATCATTTTGCCCAAATGTAGCATTTTGAAAATCGCTAATCCTGATGATCCTGGTAGGTAAAATGGTACAAGCAAGTTAAATTATGGCACTGTCATTGTTCCTTGATAAGTGTGCAAAGTTTCGAATCAATCCGAAATTTTGAAGGGGGTGAAAATCACGTTCAAAGATTCCATTACATAAATGACAAGCTAATAAAAGCATGTTTGTTAATGAGGGATTGAGTTGAATAAGTATCCAAAATTTGTTGGCGGACTAGTATTCGAGATTAACATTTGACATTATACTATTTTGTGTCACAATCTAACAGAAATCCTAAACATTAAATTATCCTTACTTCGCGACCCATAGAATAAGTCACTGAAAACGGATAGAGAGAATCGATGTGTTTATTCTGAGAGCAAACTCATCAACCTTATAACAAATTAGAGGTTTTTTCTTTTAGACTGAAATATCAATAAAAACTAGGAATTTATAATTATGTGTAATGTTGTTCAACTCCATACTTTTTTTTTGCCCATGGATACAAAATATAAACATATTTGCGTTATGTTTTCTTCTTTCTATAGGAATTCTGTTGTTTCATACATTCCGTAGAAGTGTTGTGTTCTACTTTGGGATCGATGTTTTCACGGAAAAACAAATTATCAGTGATTGAGAGTGGAAATTCCAGTGAACTGTCAACTGGGCAAACTCCCACACAGTATCGGACTATGATGAATGATGCGAATTCCTAATGAAAAAAGTTGAGAAAGAATGAAAAAGGCCTAGCTTAACGAGAGCGGGGGTAGTCGATAGATTTAACAGGAAATAACGGGAACGGCATAGTTCGGAAGTTTCTACATAACAAAATTCGCTCTGCACTATTCACTCTACCAGCCTCGGATTAAGAGGAATTCTGGCCAAGTTTGTACAGCAGTTTGCCGCAGAATATTGGCGAAAAAGTGGTACGTCTATTACATGAGAATTTCAGGCATAATTTAGGTTGCCCGCATTTTGCGGACTGACTGAATTATTGTATACAGGGATCAATGAAAAACACACTTCTTTAAAAAATATTCTGTTGGCTATCGATTTCAGCCATAAGCTATCATCAGGCCAGCTGAAAATTATGCAAAAATGAACATTCACATCTAAAATACAAAAAATCAATACACATATATTATTCGCTCTAATTATCTCCAATCATTGTCGAACGGTTGGAGATGTGCAATCTGAAACTCACCGTCAGCTATAAAATACAATTCGTCAATATTTTGACAAACATAAATAGAACAGTTAGGTACATATAGAGGGGTAGCTTTTTTCTTTTGGACAATTCAACGTATTCAACAAAATGTACAACCCTCCAAAACGACAAAAAAAAACAGATAAAATGTATATGTCATACCTTGCGTTCCGAAATTGCTGGCATTACTGGCCGCAGTAAGTAATTTCGGAACGCTCTTAAGTAACAGTAAGCATCGCCAGTGAATTTCAGTAATATCTGACGTTTCAATTTACTGCTCAGTACTGTTCAGGAATATCGGAACACGGCAAAAGAAAAGTGAGATATCGAGGGGCAGGGAACAGATAACAATATGATGTGTATTATATTCATGGTCTTCATGAGATGGATACATCTGAAAGGCGCGAAATATGAACAATGGTAACAGAATTTATTATGTGAACGGTTGTAACGATTTAAATAGGTTTCTATCTTTAAATTCTGATATTTCATTTAATAGGTGTTCGTTCTGTTTGTTTTTCAGAATTTCATATTGTTCTAGTAGTAACAGTTTATGATAGTTGCTTTCCTTGTGTAATAATGTCAAATTCTCTACTGTAGTCTTATGTTTGAGTTCCATCAGGTGATAACCTAACGCCGAATTTGGTCGATTCTTTATATCTTCAGTGAATCTTTACTTTGCAGAACGGGTTGTCATTCCTATATAAAAGGAAGGGCATTCAGCACAAGTAATTTTGTATATCCCACTGTATTGTTCATTGCTCATCCTCATCTTGTTATTGACCAAGAAGTTTTCCAGGGTCTGGTGTCGTCTGTTAACTAATGAGAAGTCAAGTTTTCTGATAACTTTATTGATCCTATCATTGAAGCCCTCGAAAAACGGTAAAGAAATATATTGTTGTTTGACGGATGTATGTAGGTATATCTTTTTCATGAGCATTTTACTTTTTATAGATTTTAGAATATTGTACATGTACACTCTTGAATATTGATTGTTCTCTCCAATTTGATATATAGTCTCTAGTTCTTTCCCATAATCCCTTTCAGATAGAGGTATGTTCAAAAGTCTATTAAATAAAAATCGAAAGGCCGTTCTTTTAATTGGGGCGGAGTGATAAGAATTGAAGGGAATAATTATGTCTGTCTGAGTAGGTTTTCTATAGATGTCGAAGCAGAACACATTATTATCTTTGAGCATAATTTTTAGGTCTAGAAAATTGATTTAATTATTGATGGCTTTCTCCAGAGTAAAATTAATTTTGAACTTTGTATTCAATGTATCTGAGAAATTTGTAAGCTCATCTTCAGTACCAGCCCATACACAAAAAATGTCGCCAGCCCATACACAAAAATGTAGCTGCATGATCTGTTTTTCTATATAACTAACATATATTTCAGCCATCAGTCCACTGAATGGAGAACCCATAGGTAAACCATCTTGCATCGTGTATATTACGTCATCGAAAATAAAGAAATTTTGTTCGGTGATTAGTTTAGCTAGTGTCATAATGTTATCTATGTCTGTTGTTTCTAGATCAAATTCATTATTATTTAGTTCACAGTATTCATTCAGTATATCGTTCAGCAAAGAAAGATAATCTACTATTGGTATATTGGTATACAAATTAACGATATCGAAAGATAGTAGGTAATATTCTCCTTGAGGTTGTAATTTGAGGGAGAGTATACTACCTATTAGTTCGAGAGAATTTCTTACTGAAAATTGAGATCTATATTTAAATGTTTTATTTATTAGGTTGTTTAAGAATTTGGAAACCTTATGAACTGGTGAGTTGATGGCAGAGGTTATGGGTCTTGTATTCTTTTCTGGTTTGTACAGTTTGATGAATCTGTATAGTTTTGGAATTTGTGGATTTCTTTCTTTTATACTATATATAGTTTCATTGAATTTTTGCACAGTTGGTAAAGTGATCTTAAGGATGTTGTTTACCTTGTTAGTGAACTTCAAGAGGGGATTATTCTTACTCTCCAAAAAATTATTTTCGTGGAAGAAACTCAGCGTCTTTTCGGAATATAAATCCTTTCTTAGTATGACAAGCCCTGCGTTTTTATCTGCTTTAGTGATGATTAAGTTATTTTCTTGGATTTTTTCTCGAAAATTTTTAATTGTATTATGGAGTTGTTTAACGATATCTTTAGATATCGTTAATTTGTATACCAATATACCAATAGTTGATTATCTTTCTTTGCTGAACGATATACTGAATGAATACTGTGAATTACATAATAATGAATTTTATCTAGAAACAACAGACATAGATAACATTATGACGCTAGCTAAACTAATCACCGAACAAAATTTCTTAATTTTCGATGACGTAATATACAAGATGCAAGATGGTTTACCTATGGGTTCTCCATTTAGTGGACTGATGGCTGAAATATATGTTAGTTATATAGAAAAACAGATCATGCAGCTACCTTTTTGTGTATGGGCTGGCGACATTTTTTGTGTATGGGCTGGTACTAAAGATGAGCTTACAAATTTCTCAGATACATTGAATACAAAGTTCAAAATTAATTTTACTCTGGAGAAAGTCATCAATAATTCTATCAATTTTCTAGACCTAAAAATGGTGCTCGAAGATAATAATGTGTTCTGCTTCGACATCTATAGAAAACCTACTCAGACAGACATAATTATTCCCTTCAATTCTTATCACTCCGCCCCAATTAAAAGAACGGCCTTTCGATTTTTATTTAATAGACTTTTGAACATACCTCTATCTGAAAGGGATTATGGGAAAGAACTAGAGACTATATATCAAATTGGAGAGAACAATCAATATTCAAGAGTGTACATGTACAATATTCTAAAATATATAAAAGGTAAAATGCTCATCAAAAAGATATACCCACATACATCCGTCAAACAACGATATATTTCTTTACCGATTTTCGAGGGCTTCAATGATAGGATCAATAAAGTTATCAGAAAACATGACTTCTCATTAGTTAACAGACGACACCAGACCCTGGAAATCTTCTTGTTCAATAACAAGACGAGGATGAGCAATGAACAATACAGTGGGATATACAAAATTACTTGTGCTGAATGCCCTTCCTTTTATATAGGAATGACAACCCGTTCTGCAAAGTAAAGATTCACTGAACATATAAAGTATCGACCAAATTCGGCGTTAGGTAATCACCTGATGGAACTCAAACATAAGACTACAGTAGAGAATTTGACAATATTACACAAGGAAAGCAACTATCATAAACTGTTACTACTAGAACATTATGAAATTCTGAAGAACAAACAGAACGAACACCTATTATATGAAATATCAGAATTTACAGATAGAAACCTATTTAAATCGTTAAAACCGTTCACATAATAAATTCTGTTACCGTTGTTCATATTTCGCGCCTTTCAGATGTATCCATCACATGAAGACCATGAATATAATACACATCATATTGTTATCTGTTCCCTGCCGCTCGATATCTCACTTTTCTTTGACATATACATTTTCTCTGTTTTTTTTATCGTTTTCGAGGGTTGTACATTTTGTTGAATACGTTGAATTGGTCAAAAGAAAAAAGCTACCCCTCTATATGTACCTAACTGTTCTATTTATGTTTGTCAAAATATTGACGAATTGTATTTTATAGCTGACGGTGAGTTTCAGATTGCACATCTCCAACCTTTCGACAATGATTGGAGATAATAGAGCGAATAATGTTTATTGTTTATTTGTATTCTAGATGTGAATGTTCATTTTTGCATAATTTTCAGCTGGCCTGATGATGGCTTATGGCCGAAATCGATAGCCAATAGAATATTTTTTAAAGATGTGTGTTTTTCATTGATCCCTGTTAACATTCATACACTTATGGAGGAATTCACAACCTGAATTATTGTAGTTTGAAACCATTATTAACTGTAATCAGGGCTCGGTCCGATAATCCGATGATTCGAAATATCCTTTTACTAGAATATGATATACAGGGTGGGTCACGGTCGATGGTACCGTGGATTTTTACAGAGGACGGACTTACAATTTTATTGAAAATTTGGTTCCTTGGCTAGGAACCACTGCTCCATCGATCTAGAATATTTTTAGCAACTCTGGGTTGCCGCTTATATCCAAAAGTACTAACAACTATATGATGATTTGATATTTCAAATGGAACACCCTATATGTTATTGCTTTTTCGATTCACCGTAGCCTCCTGATCAATTCTGTATCAACTTAATGTGATTCATTGATTTACTTATTATTTTGTGCAAAACATAGATTCACTCGAACATTCATTACTTTATCACTTTGAATCCTAAAAAGCCGAAATTTCGGACATAGATTACTAAATGCCATGTATCATTTTCATATAATGACATACTTCCCAAACCAAACAGGGTTGTTCAAAATCCGAGGCTTTTCCGAGACATATTTAAACGATGAAAAGTACGTTTTTTTCAAATGGCATTATCTGTATATCACAAGATGTAGTGAAAGAAAATTAATTTTCCTTTCAAACAATATTACACATATTTCTATAACTAAATTGTATGGTTTACGAATTAAAAGCAACATTTCATGGGAATATTAAGGTACATTTTGAACTAGGTGTACATAAAATGTCATAGAACATATGTGAATTATCATTATTTAATAATTGGCATCGATTGTAAAGTATTGTTAAATTTATTAATGGAGATTTTATTGCAAATTCATTCAAGGCAATATTTATACAAATGAAGTTTTGATGAAATTGTTTATTCATCATGGTCAATGCGATCAAATTTGTAGCAAGATCATGCAGAATGTTCTGGTTAGGCCTAAATCTTATTCTGCACCTCTGGTGAAAGAATGAGGATTTGCGTCAAAATATGGTACACCATTTAAAATGTTATCTTCTTTTGAAGATATAAGCTTTCATATTGTTCGTCGCACTTTAAGTTTTGATCCATAAAGGATGGAATTATACTGCAATCTTACCAATTTATTTTACTTCTACGTCAGGATAAATCTTATTAAACATTCTGCATGTTCTTGCTACATTTTGATTGCATTGACCGTGAAGAATTAACAATTCCATGAAAGCTTGATTTGTATAATTATTGGCTTCCAAATGAATCGGTTTTTGATAAAAACTCCGTTCATAAATTCAACACTTCAAAATTCTCAAATCATGATAACTTATATTATGTTCTATGACATTTCATGAATACCTACTACAAAGTATACCCTAATATTCTGCTTGGCATTAAAACCTGCTTTTAATTTGAAAACCTTACAATTTAGGTATAGGAACATGCTATCCCGTTTCATTGATTTTCCTTCAATACATCTTTATGACATACAGGTAATTCCATTTAAAAAATTGGTTCAAGCACTGTCGTGAAGTCAGGAGCTTTTGCGCGTATGTTCTATTGACCATTCTCCTGTATCGGACAAACTTAATCGAATTTACCATGATGAATTCTATTGTCTGTTCTCCTGAATTAGACACTCTTAATCGAATTTACCATGGTAAATTCGATTAAGATTACACATTCAAATAGAACACTGTATGCTAATATTCACAGGTTTATTTACATAACTCTACAAACTTCAACTTCTCCGTCACATCAAATATCGTCGATTACTGAGGTTCCTAATATTCTCGATACTTCATATTTGTAGGTTGCACGTTTCTACGGTCCAACAGTTTTTTTTTTCACGCCTAATGAGGTATCAACTTCTTTGATTCTATGGACACTCTTGAACCCCGTCTCACGTCAATCACGATCGGCTGCCCAAAATCGCTCCTCCATCCAATTCTACGTACAGTCAACCCTTAGTACGTCCTTACCTCTCTTCCTGAGCTAAGGCTGTACTACCACGGTAGTGGTTAAAGCTGATTGGTAGATCCTCTACCTTGCGACGCTTCGCTGGAACCAATGGGGTTCCATGAGAACGATTTCTGGAGCTTTACTGTGTTCCATAAACTTTCTCACCCACAGAGGCACTTCCTAGATTTAGGTGACATCTAAACATGGAAATGCTATTAGGGACTTTCTGTTCAGAGAAAGGTATGTTGCGACTCTAGGCGACTTTAGTGTAATGTTTTGGGTTTTCTTCAGACTGGGATATAATCCAGAAATTTGCCTACCAAACAGTAGAGCTACCTCAATTTATCAAACAGTAGAGTAATCTCATGTTGTATACTGTGAGGACTAATTCTTTCTTCAAAACTCGACCTAAATAAAAGAAAGACCAATCTAATTTACATAATAAACATCCTTCATTTAATATCAGGTTAACAGAACTAGCAATTATTATTATTCGAAGTACATCACAGACCATTCGTGATAAGCAATTCCTTGATCTTACGCTTGAGCGAAGGTAAAGAGATTCAATCCATTCACATACCACCTGTGCAAGGCATCCAAACCATATTGAGCTATGACTCTGAATTGGGAAATATCGAAGGCTCACCTTTTTGCATATGTCCATGGCTTACACTGAAGTGCGAATAATCCACCATTACATTTTTAGGAATTTCATCCAGTGAAGCATCAAAATCAGATGATACTAATGAACCTAGGTATCAGGATGAATACTATCAACCAATTTAAACTTTTCAATATAATTAAAACATTTATTTGTTTAGCAGAAGAGAATTCAGAGTAGACTTGCATTGAAATACTCACAAGGTAATATTTTCATCTAACATTTCACTTTAAAATGAGAAACATGATGTACCTTGCGCAAATTATATCCAAAATCCTTCTTCAAAACTACACCTGAAAAGGTAATTATTAACAATATCTTGTGGTGTCGTGTGGTTTCTTTGAAAATCAGAAAATTTTACCTAGACATATGTTCAGATACTTCCCAAGTTCCAAAACAGCTGAAAAACTATACTATTCACCTCACCAGTTTTGAAAAAAAAAGCATTGAGCTTTTTGAGTAATTTGAGACGGTGTATTTAAATCGGAAATGTTTAAATCGGCAGCATCGGACGAGTTCAGTACCACCATTGAGTATATGAGTATAATTATATACTCAATGGTACCACACTGGCTATAAATTCGAACAAGCGCACTGAAGCTCCAGGCCACAGTGCTTTTCCAACTTGTTCTTATCAATCATTCTGTCTGATATAGAATCCGAAATGTTACGAAATAGTTGGTTCATCGTTGATGTTGTTTTCGTTATTGTTTGTTATGCAACATTGTTCGATTGATTGCTTCTGACAAATATCTTGTGTTTCTTAGGCAGAAGCAATTCACAAAATAATAATTTTTTTATTTTATAGATATTTTTCAGACTTTGGGAGAAAAAATCCAGAAGAATGATGTTATATTTACTTAATGAAGCATGTGTATGAAAAAAGGGTTAGCAGAGGTTAGTGTAACGGGTTACCATAGAATTCGATGTATTATACTATAAAGCATGAGGAAAAAAACCTCAGCAAAAAAACCCTGTCTCCTTGTAGGTGATTCATGGGAATTGGGATTGCTAACAAAATATGCTGAAATATTAAATATTGAAGGGCATCTTTTTCTTCACTATCGATTCTTCCTTCAACACGCAGAGATGTTTCTCCAAGGTACCCGAAAATCAATATAGAGAAGGAAAAGATAAAAGGAGAAAAGGAAAAAATTAAAAATGGAATATTCCATGTTGTATTAAATAGATTTGAAATTCGTTACCCATTCTAAAAAAGATTCAGAAACTTTATGATTAGTCCAAATCCATCCTAGAATCTATATATGGGACAATTACTTGTTGCATAAATATATGGTTTCCTCTGCTTCCCCGCATTCACAATTAGGACTCCCAACTGAGTTTCATCTGAAAAGCATGCTGTTGCAATGACCATGAGCGGTTCTTAAACGTTTCAGAATAGACCATATTTTCCTTGGAAGATCAAACCCTGGAACTCTATTGGAAGGATCAGAAATTAAATCTTATTATTATTAGTTTTTCCTTCTTCTACTGGTTTTCTAGTTTTAGATTGATTCATAAAACTAAACGAAATTAGCATGGAGAAAGCAGATGAAGTTTTTTTTGAGTCACTTAAACAATACTCAATCTTTTTGGCGCTCTAGTTCCTCGGAACAGAGTGCTTATTAATTTGCCCAAATGTCTGTAATTTTCGAATTTTTGGCTGAAAATGGTCTAAAGCGATTTGGTTTGACTCACTGATCAAGAATCCGAGGTCGAAATCAATTCTGTCCGGCCGGCCAGCCGTAGGCACGATAACTCTCGAACGAAAGGAGTTAGAGGATTGAAATTTGCGAAGTGGGTTTGGAGCGTAAATATCTCGGACAAGTCCGTTAATGGGCAAAATCCATCAAGTGGTTTCGGAGTTTGGCCGATTTTAGTAAAAATATTTTCTTTGAATATTTCCGAAACCGATCACTTTATCTATTTGAAATTTAGCATCAAATTGTAGAATCATGACCTTTATACGCATGTGAAGTTTTGTATTGACCAGGTTACCGCAAAAAGGCAAAAAAAATTTTGAAAATTTTACAAACATTTTTCTACAATAACTCTCGAACGGAATGAGCTAGGCAGTTGAAACTTTCAGAGTAGGTTAGGGAAATGAATATCTCGGTCAAGTTCGTTATTGGGCATAATAAGCCAGACGGTTTCGGAGTAACGAAAAAAAATTTTTTTTTAAGCGACAAATTTCAAATTCAATTTTCATTTAAGATTCAGTTTCACCATAAAAATCCATTGATGTCATTTTTAACTCCAACAAGCTAATACTTTCGGAGATATGATTTTTCGAAATTTCAATAATGAATCGTACTTCTATGTTTTCACAGAATGCTATAATTATTCTATCTAAGCTTTATTATATGCTCTGTGTTCATACTCGTATATGTCATCCTTCTCTATAAGAGAGAGTCCAATTCATTTCAGCTATTTTAATTCGACTTCTTCCATGGTGCAGTTCTCATTCTCAGATTGCTCATATAATCTTGATAAATAAACTATTATTTGAATTGATATTCCTTTATGATGCACTTCTATCATAAGAATACATTGATATAATTCTCAACTCTGAGAAACCAATACTTTAGGAGATATAATTTGCCTGTTTGAACTAGAGCGCCAGAAAGCTCCTGTCCACAGGGCTTGTACCAATTTTTGAATATTATATTATTCTTCATCATTTCTCTTTAAACGCACCGATTTCGAGATATTCTTCATTGAATGTTATAAAATAGCAAACTAAAGAAATATCACTACTTTTGTGGATCCGTCCCTGAGCGTTGGGATCCTGCATCAAGCTGTAAACCACGTTACCGTACTGTAACCGTATGTAATGTCATACATAATTCATATGCAGGAGCGTATTAACGCGTTGTGAAA
This sequence comes from Halyzia sedecimguttata, assembly GCA_937662695.2. Classification (NCBI taxonomy): domain Eukaryota; kingdom Metazoa; phylum Arthropoda; class Insecta; order Coleoptera; family Coccinellidae; genus Halyzia; species Halyzia sedecimguttata. The sequence continues at coordinate 14,826,556 of OW569413.2, forward strand.
TCTGTATACGCTTTTAACTTTTTACCTCAGCTGAATTTGAAAAAAATGCTACATGAAAAACGTATTTAATTTGATGAGAGGAATCTATGGTTAAAATTAATGTACAACTTTAAGACTCACCCTGTATATTTTGTGTTTCATTAACCGATTCTCGTTACTTTTCTGACACTGTCGAATGTCTTCGTGCTCGAATTATTCTGGATCGGATTCGCATCCTTCTAGATTTCTAGAATACGGTAGTTCCTAGTAAAGGATTTCCAGCATCCTAGCTAAGAAAATAAAAAAATTTTTTTCGTTAATCCTAATCCGTGCCTGGGCAAATAGCTACCGATCCCCCGGCTTGATTTGTATTCCCGTTGGAATCTTGTTTGCGTTTGGAACATACGATCTGAACCCTCAAAAACAACCCGTAATCGGACCATTTACCACGGTTAGCGGGGCGGCCCGCCTTTTTTCTTCCAACTTTGCGGTATCATCGGATTCCGCATTCCATGCCCATAAATTCACGGAAACTTAATCTGCGATTGCGGATTGTGTTGTGAAATTTATAATGTCCTTCGATCACCGGAAAGGATTTTATGTGATCTAGATGTGTTGGAGTCAAACACTATCCATGAAGAATAATGTATTATTGTTTGAAGAATCCTTTCCGTGTTATTAGTAGCAGATCAACCTAACTCGTGGCACCAAGCCCAACACACATTTGGAGCCCCTACTTTCTTGCGCTCTTGTTCCTCGGAACAGAGTGCTTATCAATATTTGAATTTTTGGCTGAAAATGGTCCATGGTCAAAATCGATTCTGACCGGCCGTCCGTTAACACGAGAACTCTTAAACAGAATGAGCTAGGCAGTTGAAATTTTCAGTGTAGGTTTGCAAAATTATTGGGCAAAATCGATCATGTGGTTTCAGAGTAATGAAAAATGAAAATTTTTTTACTTACAAATTTTAAATTTCATATTTTTTTACATTCAGTTTCATCATAATAATCCATTGATTAATTAAATTTCAATAATTAATGTTAATTTCATGATTTCATAGAATGCTCTAATTATAATTTGCTGATGCATGTAAATACAACAGATGAGGTAAGTCATAGGCCTACCCTTTGAAGTTGATTTTTTTGATGGAGATAATTGAGGAGCAACTTTTCAAAACGCATTAAGTCCAAAAACCATTTTATTGGGAATCGACGAAAAACGATTTTTTCTTCCACCCTGACTTATAATTTGAGTATGTCGAGTTTGTTTGATAGAAATGTACATCTAAAGGTAATAACTAATCTCATTTGAATCAATATTGATCAGATATACACAGAAAATATAAAAAACGTTTGGACTTAATGCGTTTTGATTCATCTCATTGTAAATATATAATGCGTTTTGATGTGGTTGAAATTGAAAATAATGCTGTTTGTTGCGATTTTTATACATTTAGAGAAAACAGTCTGCACAATAAGTGTTGGCCTGTAACCTAATTAACATGAGCAAATCGATAAAAAATGTTTTTGGTTATATTTTATTTGTTTTGAAAATGCAAACGTAAACATAATTCATTGCGATGCGACTTACATACTTTGGATTTGAATTACACAGGGATATAATGCCATTTGGAAGATTTTGTTTACATAGGGCTATAGATCAATAGAAATCATTTCTGAATCCGCTTCAAACTCAATTTTGCCCAAATTGGACATAATGCGTTTTGAAAAGTTACTCCTCATATGTCATAAGAATCCATTGAATCATTCCCAACTCTGAGAAACTAATACATCCGGAGATATGATTTGTCAAAGTTTGAATAAATACTCGCTAGTAGTTTGACAAGAGCACCAAAACCCCTGTCCACAGAGCTTTCCCACATTTTAGGATATTAATTAATTAATGGCGAAGGCATTCTATTTGCCGGATCCCTCAGACTTCAAATTTTCAACCGTGGTTTCGCCATTGAAATGAGGCCGCTGTCAAATACTGATACAGGGCAAATGCTTCCTTTCTGGGTTTTCTCTCCCAAATTTGAACCTAAATGACATTCTAGTAAGTGTTGATGTCGATAAGTTCCCTCAAATAGTCTGAACAAACTTAGAAAATGATGACCCGGTGATTGAAGAATACAAATTTAATACTCAATTTATTATGGAAATGCTTGATGTATGTTTGAATTTTGGAAATTTTGGAATGGCAATGGGTTCTCTTTAATCATCTATCATCAGCAATATATTCATGGAAAATTCCGAAGAAACAATTGGGGATACATATTTGTCGAAACCAAAAGCTTGATGGCGATATGTTGACGATCTATTTATGATTTGGCAACAAGGTAGAGAAGAGTTAGGTGAATATTTCGATTTCATGAGTACAAAAGAACCCACAATAAATTTCACTTTAGAAATAGAGTAGAATAATCAGCTTTCATTTCTAGATGATTCTATAATTGAGCATCCGAACCATTTTGAAACAAGTATATTCAGGAAACTGACACATACAAATAAATATTTGAATTTCTATTTATACAATCAATTTAGTGTGAAAAGAGGTGTTATCAAAACTTTACGATAGAGCTAATATCATTTTTGGCGCTCTAGTTCCTCGGAACTGAGTGCTTATCAATTTGCCCAAATGTCTGTAATTTTCAAATTTTTCGATGAAAATGGTCTTAAACCATTTGGTTCGACTCACTGATCAAGAATCCGTGGTCGAAATTCATTCTGTCCGGCCGGTCCAGACGTCCGGCCGGCCGTAGGCACGATAACTCTCGGAAGGAATGAGCTAGACAGTTGAAATTTTCAGAGTAGGTTTGGGGGATAAATATCTCGGCTAAGTTCGTTATTGGGCAAAATCGGACAGATGGTTTCGGAGTAACAAAAAAAAAATTTTTTTTTACAAAACAAATTCCAAATTAAATTTTTTTCAATAAGCAGTTTTACCATAAGAATCCACTCATATTACTTTTAACTCTAACAAGCTAATACTTTCGGAGATATCATTTTTCAAAATTTCAATGTAAATCGTATTTCTACGTTTTCACACAATGATAGAATTATTCTGTGTGGTATTCTATGAATTGTTATAATGTCAGATTATTTTCGTGAGACATGACGTTGTCTCATTGTCATTCATTCCAGCAATCCTATAAATATGAGAATTCTAATATAATATCATACTTTTTGTTGGTTGATATTTTCATGCCGATGGTCAATCCATATGATGATGGGAATGGTAATGGTAAGTTAATAATATTGAGTTCAGAATATCTCCACAAAAACAAAACTGGAATATTGGTGTATTGGAATTGGAGTAGATTTGAGGAAATATATATATTATCGTTCATCATAGAATTGAGGAATGAATATCTCGGATGAGTTCGTTGTTGGGTAGAATTCGTCTATTGGTTTTGGATTGATAATTTTTGGAACTCTTGTTGAATTTAAATTCTTCTATGATGTTTGAATTCAATTTCTGCTAAGATGAAGTTACAAATTTCAAAAATGAATCGTACTTCTATATTTTCACAGAATGCTATAAATATTCTATCTAAGCTTTATTATATGATCTGTGTTCATACTCGTACATTTTATCCTGTTCTATAAGAGAGAGTCAAATTCATTTCAGCTATTTTAATTTGGTTTCTTCCATGGTGCAGTTCTCATTCTCAGATTGCTCATTTAATCTTGATAAATAAACTATTATTTGAATTGAATTTCCTTTATGATGCAGTTCTATCATAAGAATACATTGATATAATTCTCAACTCTGAGAAACCAATACTTTTGGAGATATAATTTGTCTGTTTGTCTGTCCACAGGGCTTGAACCCACTTTTTAATTGTGAATTCTTCCATTATTGTGAGAAATTATTGCATTAGAGGGAGAACTGATACACACCAAACTTTCAAAAATTATTATACTCTTGGCTATTGATTTCGGCCATTAGGCCATCATCAGGCCAGCCGAAATACAAGAATTACAATAGCATACAAATAAATTCTCCAACAAAATAAGAAACTCCATTTTAAACAGTTTCGATAACAATATTCCGTAAATTCTACAATAAAATTAGTTTTTCGTTTTCAGGTTAGTAGTAAGTGACCTCGAACTAAGTCTTACCGTCAGAACTGTGAAATACATTTTGTTCTTCTCTTTATTTGTTGTTGTTAACTAAATATGAATAAAGTCCCTGGCAATCGGGAGGTATTTTTTAAGTTTTAAGTTCCAATTATTTTCTGATATGAAATTAGGTACGACCATGTTAACTTAGAAGCGGAAGGCTAGGTAATAAATTTATTTGTATGCTATTGTAATTCTTGTATTTCAGCTGGTCTGATGATGGCCTAAAAACCGAAATCGATAGCCAAGAGTATGATAATTTTTGAAAGTTTGGTGTCTATCAGGGAGAATGAGGATGAACCAAAAAATACCATATTGGCCAGTGCGACAAGATTGCTTGTGCAAATCGAAAGTTTGAAGAGCAGGATCGTTACTTTGGAGACGGAGAACGAAAATCTGAGAAATAAGGTCGAGCCATTGGACACGAATTATAGAGCAAATAACATTGTAGTGTTTGGATTGGATAAGGAACCCAGGGAAGTCACAACTGAATTCATAGTTGAGAAGCTGAATGGACTGTTCAGAATAAATCTGGAAGTGTCAAACGTCAATTAAATCTACTGCTTAGGAAGAGCAAGAAATTTCCCAGTAAAGGCTGCATTTAACTCTCGTCTTACAAAAAGAGAAATATTCGGTTACTTCAAGAATCTAAGGGGATCTGGAGTACATATTGAGCACGATCTAACTGGTACCCAGATGGAGGAGCAGAAAATATTGAGAAGACATCTCCGATTAGCGAGACAGGATAGAAAAGATTGCCTCATTGGGGGGGAACAGGCTGGTTGTTGATGGCGTCAAGTTCTCTGCAGATTGCAGATTGCAGATTGCAGTGCCTTTATTGCTCTTAGAGAACAATCAACAAAATACGATCGGAAGATCAAATAGTACACCACCTACCCCTTCTTATGAGATCGTCAACACGCCGATGGAAGAGAACCTTCCAGAGACATACCCAAAGGCATCGCCACTTTCAACTGATATATCCAAGAGAACCTTGAGGCCAATAAAACTACAGCCTGCTAGACCAGCCACGATGCGAATAAACTCAAATCGTGAAACCTAAATTTTGGTACAATTCGACAACAAAATCTCGTTTATTTCTGATTTTTGTGTTTTATATTCATCTATTTTTTGCTTGTTCTGTCTGTTTTTGTACATTTTACTGTATTTTTTTTGGGATGTTTAACATACATATTTTGTCTGTATGTATTCTATCTATACATATTTTATCTGTACATATTATATCCGTACCTCTTTTATCTGTACATATTTATATTGGTGATTGTTCTGTTCATTCAACTTTGATTTTGTTCGCAACACGGATCCATTCATTGCGGAGTATGTAGCGAGACAAAGGATGCACAAATAGTCTCTAGTGTTAAGGACTTTACCACATCTCTTCAGTCTCTAGTGAAAATTCTACAGCTTAATATACGAAGCATCATGAAAAATCTGGACGAACTGATTGTATTTTTGAGTAGAATTCCGACGAGTTTGAGATCATAGTTCTTTCTGAGATTTTTGTCGTCCATGATTTGGATGAGTTAGAGATTGATGGATATCTTACTTTGTACAGTGGAGTTGAAATTAATAAGAATGTCGGTGTTATAATTTATATGAGAGAAACAATTAATCACTCATTTGAGATGAGGAGCATCGGGAACTTAAGAACATTGGAAGTAAGCGCTCACGCGGATAACAAAAGAATAACCATAGCTGCTAATTACAGATCACCTAGTACATGTCCGAAGCAATTTAATATTGATCTTGAAAACTATATTGAAACTATTAAAAAAAGTGATATTCAAATAATAACGGGAGATATGAAAATAGATTTGCTTTCCACACAGATTTTGCCGAAGAATATAAGAACATGTACAGTAGTTATGGGTTTGAATCATATATTAACATATATACCCGACCGCAAAGTAAAACGTCTCTTGATCACTTTTAAGTGAAAACTTCATCTGCTATCAACGTCAGATCATTCATTTTTTCGATACAACATCACGGACCATAACCCTAAAGCAATAGCATTAAACTGGAATCGAAATCCATGTGCGATGCCGGAGAAAGTTGAGTATGGATACAAACAGTTCATATAGACTACTCTACACTGAGGACAGAATGAGGATTGGAGTGAATTATATTCTCTGGAGGACATGGATGAGAAGACCGAATATTTTGTCGAGAAGGTTCAATCATTTACGGCAAAAAAAACAAAACAAAAATTAAAATAAAGAAAAAAAACCCTGAAAGGGATGGATGACTCCGGCGGTCTTGGTATCAGTAAATAAAAAACAACCAATGTATAAACAATTGCTCGAAATACCAAATGTTATAAGCATAAGAACGCAATATAATTTTTATAAGAATAAATTGAGTAAGATGATGTAACTTTCGGAGAAAACGTTTGCACAGAAACTGATTAAAGATAATGTCAACCAATCTAAGGCCCTCTGGGAATGTGTAAATCAGATCTGCAACCCGTCCAAACCTGCAATAAAAATAGAAGAAATAAATTCTATGAGTGATCAACTGCTAAAGTCAAGCAAGGATATTTCCAACAGCTTCAACCAATACTACAGTACATTAGGACAGCGGTACGCAGACAAAGTAGTGGCTCCCGATAATTACTCGGAGAAAAATAAGGTCATAGGAGAATCGATGTTTCTGTATCCCACCAACACCGACGAGGTCAATCGAATTATTATGCACTTAAAATCGAAAAAATTTTCTAGTCACGATAACATCCGCACAGAAACTTTGAAAAATGAGGAAAACTGAGGAAATCAAAACCCCTTTAACACATATAATAAACAGATGCTTTGATAGGGGATACTTCCAAAGACTCTGAAGATAGGGGTCATCAATCCAGTATTCAAGTCTGGAAATAGGTCAAAAATGATTAATTATTATTATAGACAATTTCCCTGATCTCCAATATATCGAAGATTCTGGAAAAGATCATAGAAGAATTTGAAATTTCTGTAGGAAACACGAAATAATATTCGTACATAATGGCTTTACAGAGGGAAAATCAACAGAGGATGCCATTCATCAATTGACGACATACATTTATAATAGTGCATTGGATAGAAGTAAACGATCTCCATGTATTTTTTTAGATCTCTCCAAAGCCTTCGACACGGTATGTCGCAAATCACTCCTCGAAAGATTGTATGACTGCGGAATGAGGGGAAATTTATACAAACTTTTAAAAATTTATTTGTCGGAACGAGAGCAAAGGGTGTATGTTGGTGAAGAGCTGAGCGATGTCATGTATGTGACACTATAAAAGTAACTACACTCTTGTCCACTACAGTCTTTTGTCGTCTCACATATATTTCGGAAACAAAGACGAAGCGTTACGCTTCGTCTTTGAAGATGGAAACTTTGTTTCCGAAACATATGTCAGACGACAAAAAACTGTAGTGTACAAGAGTGTAGTTACTTTTATAATGTTCATAATAAGTCCACAGTGAATTCAAAATAGAATATGTATGTGACATATGGGGCACCACAGGGAACTGGGTCCAATTCTGTTTATATTATACATAAACAATTTATTAACCCTTAGTATCAAGGGAATAATTGTGGGCTTTGCAGACGACGCTGCTATATTCTGCGAAGTAGAAAGGTGGCAGTTATTGCAGACTGAGGCAAAAAAAGATTTCTGGGTCGTGGAGAGGTGGCTCAGGCATTATAAACTCACTTTTAATTTGGAAAAAACAAAATACCTGCCTTTCTCTTCATATTCTAGTGGATTACCGGAAATGGGACCTCTAATTGTGGGGGCAGACTCACATATTCTCGACACAGATTCTGTCAAGTATATTGGACATCGTAAAAAAGTTGAGAGGTATGTTATCCCGATTCAAGCACCTGCAAGAATATCTGGATATAAAACATCTAAGAATACTGTAATATTCATTGGTATTGTCACAATTAACTTACGGTATAGTTGGTTGGGGTGGTGTAAATGATGGACATCTTGAAGACCTAAATGTTATTCACAGATGGATTATGAGGGTTATGTTGGGAAAGCCTTTAAAGTTTCCAAATGATAGGCTTTATGCGGAGTCTAGTTTCTTGGATTTAAGGCAACTGTTCTGTGTATCGGTGCTAATTAATATAAAAAAGTAAGATTATACCCAGGCCAATAATATAACCCTACAGCACGACGTTAAAAGACAGATTTCTGAGTGTTCCTCACTGTCATAAGACCATAGGCAAACGTCATTGCGATTATCTGGCACCCAGGCTTTATGGATTGTTGCCACCTAATGTCAGCGGGGGGGAACAGTATCAATTCATTCAAGAAGAAGGTTAAATACTGGATACCTAATTCTGAGAGGAAAGTTTTCCATGACTTTGTAAACCAGAAACTGCTTGTGTAGAATTGAGGTGCACCATTTTCGAAAAAAAATTCGAAAATACAGACATTGTGGCAAAATGATTCCATGCTGTTCCTTGTGGAACACGCGCGCAAAATCGAAACAAATAGGCAGATGTTTACTAAGAGAAGCTCGAACAATTCAACAGAACAGAAGAAATATTGAATATATGTTTTCTGTGTCCTAAAACAATAACTATTATAATTAATTTTCATTTCTTTTAGTTCAACAATGTTTGAATGGATCGCTCGTAACGGTTATAATTTAGAAAAGCCAAAAAGAAAATGTATGAAGCCTGTTATGAACTTGAAGAATAACCAACCGTAACAAGACTTCATGTTCAAATGGGCGACACGAGAATCGATGAATTATTGCATACTCTTGGCCTTACATATGTTTCGAGAACAATGTTACCTCCACGAAGAGACACTCGTTACTAACGTACTTACCGTTACGAAGGTCCATTGATGAAGCAAATATTATTTCCTAATCATGTGTTAGACGTTAAAGATATACTGCTCCACTAAAGTTCAGGAAGTTCTGAAATATTAGGACTTTTTGAAAAGTTTCCATTCTTTTTCACCATTTTTGGCGCTCTAGTTCCTCGGAACTGAGTGCTTATCAATTTGCCCAAACGTCTGTAATTTTCGAATTTTTTGATGAAAATGGTCTTAAACGATTTGGTTCGACTCACTGATCAAGAATCCGTGGTAGAAATTCATTCTGTCCGGCCGTCCGGCCGGCCGTAGGCACGATAACTCTCGAACGGAATGAGCTAGACAGTTGATATTTTCAGAGTAGGTTTGGGAGATAAATATCTCGGCTAAGTTCGTTATTGGGCAAAATCGGACAAATAGTTTCGGAGTAACAAAAACAAATTTTTTTTTACAAGGCAAAATCCAAATAAAATTTTTTTCAATAAGCTGTTTTACCATAAGAATCCAATGATATCATTTTTAACTCTAACAAGCTAATACTTTCGGAGATATGATTTTTCAAAATTTCAATAATAAATCGTATTTCAACGTTGTCACAGAATGATATTATTCTATGTATGAATTGTCATAATGTCAAATGATGTTCCTGAGACATGACATTATCTAATCAATCGAAGAATTGTGAGCGAAGTGAGAAAAATCTCAGTTGTTTGCTCCGAAATTAGGTTTTCTCAGAAAATTCTTACATTTCAGAACGGAACATGAAGTAAGAGATCTGAGAGTACTTAGTGAGACTGCTTTTCATCCATAGACATAGGTATAACTCTCGAACGGAATGAGGTAGGTAGTTGAAATTTTCAGAGTAGTTTAGGGAGATGAATATATCGGTTAAGTTCGTTATTGGGCAAAATTGGCCAGATTTAATTTGATTTCTTCCATGGTGCAGTTCTCATTCTCAGATTGCTCATTTAATCTTGATAAATAAACTATTATTTGAATTGAATTTCCTTTAGGATGCAGTTCTATCATATGAATACATTGGTATAATTCCCGACTCTGAGAAACCAATACTTTCGGAGATATAATTTGTCTGTTTGAACTAGAGCGCCAGAAAGCTCCTGTCCACAGGGCTTGAACCCATTTTTTTAAATATGAAAATCTAAATGTTTACTGACTCATCTAACTCATTATTTTACCCATTTCCATATAAGTTTCACAGTTTCAGGTAAAAATTTATTTTCAGTTCTCGTAGTGCAAAATCAGACTATTCAAAAAATTGAAAAAATAAAATTCTGTAAAGTGTATGGCTTCCTCGAACGTAGCCACAGCCACAGCCTTTGCATGCGGCCACATTGTTGCGGTAAAAGCCATCTGAGTTCTTGGAGTGTATATGGAGGTGGTTGATGAAAATCCAAAGCACTTTGTAGCTGATTCCAATCGTGTTCAATGGGATTGAGGTGTGGCGGCCGTGGAGTCAGGGCCGAATGTGGAATACCATGGATTTCCCGAGGGATTTCCAGAGCATCATCGACAATTCTCGCACAATGGGATGGCGCATTATTGTCCAAAAATAAGAAATTTGGATCAATAGCAGCATGAAACAAAAGAATAATATTGTCAATGACTTGCTCTATGTATACTGCTCATTCAGGGTAGCATCAAGCCCAACAATTCTGTACATCCATTGAAACAAATTCCTCCCCAAACAGTAACTGTACCATCTGTGAACGTGTAAACTTCCTGAACAAATCTGTGATTTCTGGGCACCAGAGGATAGATCCATACGCGAATACGCTGACTATTCGAAAACCAAACGTTCCAATTCACGTTCTCATTGGCCCATTCCAATCGAAGTCGCATATGATTTGTAGAAAGTGGAATCCTTCTCAAAACTCGTCGAGAATGTAGATTACCATCTCGAACTGTTTCAATCGAAACCAATTCACCAATAGCGTTCAAAAGGTGCTATTGCATGACAAGTACTCACAGGTTCTCTACTGGTAGACACAGTCATGTGCAGAAGTGGTAGATCTTGGACGTTTACTCCAAGGTCTTTCGGTCACCTTTCCAGATTCTCGATATCGATGGACGAGCCAGGAAACTACGCTTTCACTAAATTCGCAAGATCCCTCCTCGATCATACCATTAGCCCTATTGGCTTCATCCGCACTAAGATTACGTCTACGCATTATTGTAAAACAAATGACAAGAATTTGCCTGGAAATCAAAAAGTTATCAAAAGAGGACCAAAATAACCATTCAGATACAAGAGAAGAGACATTTGATTTCTTATAAATTAACATTCGGTGGACAAGAACCGGTAACTTTTGAAACGGTCACAAAATGTCTGAACTTCCTTAACCTTCGTGGAGCAGTATATTACTGGACCAGAATGCAGTTAATCACTGTTTAGTAATGTATTGAACTGATGATACCTCCCTATGTACGACTGATTAATATTTCCCAAAGATCCCAATATGGCACATCTGAAGTATGTACCTGTAAAGTTAGGCCTACCAAATTCTTGATTAGCAAAGGAAACCCTTACCAATTTGTTTTTCTCGAGTAATATCAGAAGATGGCGAGCTACAAATCTCCGTTCTCCAAGCAATTACGGCGAATTTCACGAAGAAAACGGTTTCAATCTAAGGCAGAAAGCCCACGACCTCTTTCTCCCAATTTTCTTCAGCCGGAATGGACAACAACATTCAGCCGAATTGCCTCATGTTGATGCTGGGGCACGGCCTTTCGAATTATGCAATCAAAATTTAATCACAGAGAAAGAGAGACTTGTAGGCTCGACTGAAAGATTCCATAAATCCCAATTAGGGTAAAATGCGTAAATGTTCCACAAGAATTTCACGAATAGGGGTAAAAAGCTAAGGGAGATAGATTATCTCCTGAAACTTGTTTGAGAACTGTTGTCGCGTAAAAACAACATGAATTATTGGCCATTCAGTTCTAGATTCGGGAGTGTGATTTATCACGTGAAACATGACCGCGGGATGACCGACAGAGTTATCCCGGACCGTAGTACATTTTTCGTGCTTGTTCTGGAGTGCTATTGTTTTGACAAAATTTTTGTCAATTTTTTGTACTATTCTGAGCCGAAGATTGTGCGATACCGTTGTATTCGAATGACTGATGAATAATTCGTGGTCAAATTAAATTTTCTCGACGGGCGTAAAAGAGATAACTTTCTGAAGAAGGAAAATGGTTACTCGAAATTTGGAGGTAAGGTTTGTAGGCCTGAATACATCGGTTCAAATCGTAAAAGGGCGTTTTTCCGTAAATAACACAATTGTATGTCATCGATGAATAAATACTGAATAAATACATATGAATATAAGTAAAAATAAAATTAGGCACAAAGGTTAATTCAGGACATTTTGTGCGCATGTCTATTCAGGCCTCACACATCCTCACGAAATACTGCATGAACCTCCAAGCCGCCTCTTTTCAAATCATCGTATCTGTATTTTTGAAAATATTGGGAAAAATGATTTCCAGTATTCTTTCAAGATCTTCAACGATATAGATCATGTTGAAATTTAAAACTTGGCTGAAAAATTAGGTTTTGAATACTCTTGCAAAACCTCAGCTATAGGTTTCTGAGATGAAGAATATCTTTTGATCATTTTTTGAAATTTTTTTGTAATACGATGCACACAAAATTCTGCATAAGTCTTTTTGTCACCACTCTACCATTAGTTATCAAGTTTCAAATAAATTGGATGTGTATAGTTTGAGTTTTTGGTTAACCCCGAGACCGCTTGGCCGATTATGCCCATTAACGAACCTAATTGCGGCATTCGGATGCGCAATCCTCACCCTCAAATTTGCAAGTCACTATCTGTACCGTTCGAAAGTTATTGAGGGAACGGTCGGCTGGCAGGCCAGACCGACTAGAATTTGACCTCGAATTCTTTATCAGTGAGTCGAACCCAATCGTTCGAAAGCATTATTCTTTTATAAATTGAGTTTACTATTTTTAATATATTCGGTGCTGAACAAAAAACGCACAAGTGGAAATTCTCCCGTAACAAGATGTCTAATTAGACATTTGAGGAGAGGATGTCAACCTTTATTCGATAATCCTGAAAAAGAAAGGTTTGAAAAATATAGTCGAAATCCTACCCCAAAATAATTTTTTTTTAAATTACCGAATGAGCATAACGGTACTAAAATATCAGGAAATTTATCCAAATACCCGCCTAAATACATTCTGATTTTTAGCGGCATTTAATAGATGTATATCCATGTCACATGAAATAAGACTAACGGTGAATTTCACAACACGTTTACGGAATTCTATGATCATTATCTAATTTATTTCAATTCAAGGAATTAACGGTTAATTGACGTGAAGTTGAGCTTTTGCGAGCATTTTCCATTTCTATTCATGCCTCATACAAAGTCGATCCAGCTGAAATTCGGTACTCGATTGTAAAATGGTAGCTCGAAGGTATGTGCGGAATTTCAGCGGATTCTGACGAATTGCTCCTGAAATATAACAATTTTGGAGAAAAAATTACGCCAAAATAAGAGCGCCGGCATTCAAAATATTATCAACCAGTTTTAATTGCATCGGATTAGTATATTTTGAGTTATTCAGGAAACAAAACAAAATTAAGATCGGTATAAATAAATACTTTTACCGTTTATGTCCAACAACGAGCTCAACTGTCCCATTTGAATGCGACCTACCCTGAAAATTTCAAATCGTTATCTCCTTCCATTCGAAAGTTATCGTGGCAACGGTCTCCCATGCAACTACTGAACTCACCCAAGGTTGTTCGAATCTCCAATGATTTATATCCGATTGTGTTCAAATTTGGAATTTGGCTGTAAACTTAAGTTCTCGCAAAATTTCAGCGTTATCGGATGGTTAGTTTTTCCAATGATATTTTAAAAATGTTATCGTAATACGATCCTTAGGAAATTTTACATACTTCTGTGTATTCTACAACTAGTTGCCAAATTATAATTCGATGGGATCACTGTTGTTCGATAACAAAATTCTAGTCACATTCTCTTTCCCTTCGAATGTTGTTCATGCCAACGGTCCGACAGACTCAAATTTGACCACGAGTTCTTCATCATCAGTGAGTCAAACCTTGGTTTGGGGTATTAGAGCAATTAAGTTATTTGATCCCAACATGTTTTTCGAAATGTTTTCATTCTCATCAGAATAAAGCTGCTTAGCTCCAGAAAAAATATAATAACGTCCCATCATTTCTAGTAATATAGATCCGATCAAGGTTAAATCTAGAACTTGTTTGTAAAATAAGCTGAAATAGTAAATATTAAAAGGCATTTTTAACTTTAATATCGATTCTTCCTTTAAATTAAATACTCACTGTTTCGAAACTGCATTCATTTATGAATAAATCAAGTCATCTCCATTAGAAACATGTATTTCATTTTTTTAAACTTTCAATGACAGTTAATATTAAAACCCATATTATACACTCTAAAAAAAATTTCAGTGTGAATGTTGATTTCATACTATCAAGAATATAGTTGATGCAATTTACCACTAGAATGTCACATTCCTATCAATATTTTCGTTATTATGATCATATTGTGTTCAGTAGTGTAATTTATGACAGAAAATATCACAAACAGATCCAGTATCAAGAATTAATAAAATTTATTTGAAATTTCACAGTTTCCATCAAGTTTTAATGCCAATTCTTCATACAAAAGTCAGATAGGTGATATCTTGGGTGAAAATGAGTACTGCATGGTGAAATGTGAAAGAACGATTTCAGAGATTTAATCCGATTACCAAACTTTACACTCAGTTATCAACTTTATGTATATCCAAGTATAACTTTTGAAACATGTGAAATCATCGAAAGTACCAACAAGTGCTTTTCGACCAACAAACTATCCAAATTCGCACCAGGAATATCAAAAGAACGTTATACTTTATTTCGTCAACTTATTCATTGCTACATAGTTGCCAAGTATTCTTTATCGAAAGACAGATATCCCTGCTGAGTCTTTTAAATATAAAGAAATCGCCGATAGTTGTGAAGAATTAAAAATTATAAGATGACAGGAAGAATCGTGCCCTTCCATGGGAATTCTCACAAACAATATTGATGTTATTTCGGAACACTCGAATCAATATTGGAAATATCACTGTATCCCTTTCTTGACTATGAAAATCAATTCCTCCACGCTCTCAATGATTCACACATTTATTTTCTGCTATTTAATGATTTCGTAGTACAACAATAGTTGAATATTAGTTGTTACCTATCAATCAAGAGATATATTTAGTCACGAAAAATGAAGATATGGATTGTTGTGGTAAGTATAATAATAATAATAATAATAATAATATTTATTGATCCTTATAGACACATCTTTGTGTATAGGACAAGTCAAAATAAACATTACATTTCAACCTTCATTTAAAAGTTGTGGACATTCCTGAAGAAATTCAGTTACAGAATAATAACATTTAGTTGACAGTATAATTTTCACTTTGTTTTTAAATGTTAAGATGTTGAGGGATTTCAAAAATTTAGGAAGACAGTTATACAACCTTATACACTGGTACATTGGAGATCTCTCGTATTTAACAGTTCTGTGCTTGGGCACAAGCAAAATGTCTTGATTTCTTGTTCTATAATTATGATTATTCGATAAACTGGTCCAATTTCTTTCATTTTCCTTAGCATACAACAAACATTTAAATATGTATATACATGGCAGTGATAGCAAATTGTTTGTAACAAAAGTGGGTCTACAAGATGTACGAGAACTAAGGTTGAAAATTCGACGAATGATCCGCTTCTGAGCGATAAAAGCTACGTTGAAGTCAGTACAATTACCCCATAGTAAGATGTTGTACGAAAGTATACTGTACACAATGCTATAATAAACCTGAACTAAAGAACTGAGTGGTAGCATGTCCCTCACTCTAGAGATGGCAAAAAAAGAGCTGTTAAGTTTTTTGCAAAGCATTTCAATATGAGTGGACCAGCTCAGGTTCCTATCAATGTATATACCCAAGAATTTACAACTGGCAGCAGATGTTATACAGAAGTCTGAGTGATCTATTTTCAGAGTACCAGCTGGATTATTCCTTAAACCAAAATAAATGCAAACAGTTTTATTGACATTTACTATCACTCTGTTTGTCTGGCACCAAACAACAAACTGGCTTATAATTGCCTCGCACGCATGGTGGAGTTCCTCGCAACTCCCCGCTGCGACCACTACAGAGGTGTCATCAGCAAAGAGTATAAGCAGAAAAGCGGCCAAATGAGTTGGCAAATCATTTATAAATAACAAAAATAATAGTGGTCCCAGCACGGAACCTTGAGGAACCCCACAGTCGATCTGGAATTTACTCGAATAAGTGGAACTAATCTTAACACGCATAGTTCTCTGATTGAGATAACTACGTAACCACTCAAGAAATATTCCCCTGAACCCTAAATTATAACACTTACTCAAAATAAACTCAAAAGAAAGAGTGTCAAAGGCACAAGACAGATCAAAAAACAGGCCTGCAACAACTGTTGCAGGCTGTTGTCGTAACTGTAAGTTACGATCCATACACTCGTACACGGACTCAATGAAGTCAAGCGCTGCCGTCTGAGTTGACCGCCCACTTCTGAAGCCGTGCTGAGCCTGATTTAATATTTGGAATTTACTGAGATATTTTGTCATTCTCGTAAAGACAATTTTTTCAAAAACTTTGGACAAAACATTCAATATTGAAATGGGACGATAGTTAGTGATTTCATCCAGGTTACCTCCCTTGTGTATCGGGATTACTATGGACTCCTTGAGGCTATTTGGAAATTTACCTGACGATATTGAGAGGTTGACTACATGGGCAAAGTGCCTGCTTATGATTCCAGAGATGCTCTTCAATATCTTGGTAGAGATAGAAAGTAACCCTACCGATTTCTTGTTTTTCAAAACCTTTATAGCATCAAGGACCTCGACCTCAGTTACTGGATAGAAATAGAAAGTGCTACCAACCAAAGGCGCTGTTGTACAAGAAATAGACAAGTTGCCATTATAACAAGTCTGCAACTTAGATCTTGCTATTGATGTAAAGTGACCTGCAAAAACGTTTACCAGCTCTGACGGACAATCATATCTTACTCCACCTAAATTGATACTAATTGGGTCGTGAGACCTTATTTTCCTACATGTGAATTCATTGACAATATTCCACAAAGATTTATTTTTATTGTCGGAGTTATCAATAATTGAGCTGTAATATTTCAATTTAGTTGTCTTTATCAGTAAGCTGTGATGTCGTTTCGCATTTTTGTATTTAATCAAGGTTGATGGCGAACGAATAACTGAATGAAGCCAGTACAAATTCGACAAGTTCTGTTTGCTCTGCTTTATTTCAGATGTTATCCATTTTTTTCGAGAATTGTTCGCAAGAATCTCCTTAACAGGACAGGACAGGACTTATATCATGATAGTCTGATAGAAAATGACTTCAAAGTGAGTATGCAGTATGATATAATATTACATTGCAGGTTTGAACAAATCGCTACTCATTGCACCATTCCATAAAAAAATCGTCACAAGTACACAAAATTGGAAACATCCAATTTTGGAAAACTTTAAAATATCAGAATATAATTATATCCGGCAACAATGTGCAGGGATTGGTTATGTCGCAATACTTCTGACTAGTTCTAACACAACACGTACATTCCATGGGAAACTACAATGTTGTGTGTTATATCGGGTTGATTTTATTATATTTTAATATTTTGTGCCTTGGAGACGATAAGTTGGTTCATGATGCATTATGAAGTGAGAATCTGGAAAAACGAAGTGCATCAAGAAGATTCGTTATGACTTATGAGAATAATGAGAAATTTGTTTTGGCCGTCGAAGGAAGTTTGGAAATAATACTGTTTGCAAGTGAGTACTTAATTGGGTATCCTCATTTCATCAATTTTTCCCGAAAATTTTCATGAGATATTTGTGTTGGTTGGTCGATTGGATTTACAAATTCGTCCATCGCCGACTTTGAAATTTTACATTTGTCAGTGAAAAATATTTCATTAAATTTTTTTTATTCGAAAAGTGCAATTATCTGAATTAGATGAAATTTCATATTTATTATTAATGTTATTACAGTTTCTTTATTGAAATTTATTTTCGTAATGTTCTTCAAACAGATGGGGCTTATTCATCTAACCTTTTGTGAACTGTCAATAGGATATATTAAGAAGCACTTGCAGGTGAGTGTTTTTTGTAGTAGGTAGTCTAAGGGAACATATTTTTTTCAGAATATTGTGTATCTTAATTGTATATCACACTGTCGCAAAAACCTATTCTCCGGGATATTTTATTTCAGATAAGAGTGAATTCTTGATATCTATATCGAATAAAACCAGCGTTGATAGTCAATTATCGGTCCTAAGCACGTTGAAAAGTTACAACTTTCAATTATATATAGACCTGCCAGCTTCACATTATTTTGTAGGCACCAATTCGAATTGTATGATTATATATGATTAATATATAAATGTTTTAATTTCAGTAACCCTCACCATCAGAAGAAACAATTGGCAAAATTGAAATAAACTGCCAGCGCTATATCATTGACACCTGATCTGGAAGAATTTTGTGTCGTGTTGGACCAGAAAGTGCTGCCTCAAAAGTTTGATTGGTTTGTCGACAGTTTTGATTATCTCTTTAAGCTTCAGTAATCACTAAATATATCTATAAAAATTTATTGTTTATTGTATTTTCACAAATTATATATAAAAAATTAAACTGTCTATTGAATAATCTTTGAAATAATAAATTCATATGTACTAAAAAGTTTTTGTCAATACCTATACCCTTTTCATAGCCTTTCGGTGATTTATATGATATTGAGTTTCAAATAATAAAAAAAAAAGCACTGACGTGTAGTCAGTACTCTTTGGCGCGCGTGTTCACGGTGGCTAATTTGAATTGAATGTTGAGTACTTCAAGCTCAGTAGATAGAGCGAGCCGAAGATCTACCCAAAGGATAGTGGACACCATTCACTGTCGGTTCAAAAATTAAGAGTGCTGTATCTCAGCTGCCATCAGGATAGATTAACAAAGTTGGAAAAGAACACAAGTGACTTTCCTTAGTCGCACAAGCTCCTAGAAGATTTGGGAGGGTCAGTATAATCCTAATCATGTTAATCGCACGCGCGCCAAAGCAGATTGATTTTTTACACTTTTTCTTTCATTGTTAAGTCAATCTGCTTTTGCGCGCGTGCGATTAACATGATTAGGATTATACTGACCCTCCCAAATCTTCTAGGAGCTTGTGCGACTAAGGAGAGTCACTTGTGTTCTTTTCCAACTTTGTTAATCTATCCTGATGGCAGCTGAGATACAGCACTCTTAATTTTTGAACCGACAGTGAATGGTGTCCACTATCCTTTGGGTAGATCTTCGGCTCGCTCTATCTACTGAGCTTGAAGTACTCAACATTCAATTCAAATTAGCCACCGTGAACACGCGCGCCAAAGAGTACTGACTACACGTCAGTGCTTTTTTTTTTTTTTCAAGTTCCTTTAACAAATATAGCTATCAATACAGTTTGGCTGTTAGCTTTACCGTAGATCGAAAAAAAATGCGGTTGTGGGACCTCCGTTTGGAACGCAATTGCCTCTTCTCCAAATCCGAACGTATTTTAATATAGATCTACCGAATATAGTTATTTATAAATTCGCCTCAGGGCCACCATACAGACATTTCAACTCGGAAACAACGCTATTTCCCCCAAACTGACTTGTGTCCGTGCACTGAATTGACATGAATATTCTTTTAAAACCTCACAATATCGGCTCATTGCTTCCAACATAACCCAAACAACCCAAAACCATTCACTTCTCATCTGCGCAAGCGCAATATACTCGTGCCTGCAAGTCCTCCCAAAATTACACACCTCACAAAAAACTCCGATTCTCCAACACTAGTGGTTCAGGAGATATCGCTTCTCGAATCCACGCATGCGCAGACCCTCACCAGGGGATTCTATAGAGGAATAGCATCCGCCACCCCAAAATCCCAATCCTCTCTGACGAAAGCACCAGCAGTTAAATCACTGATGGTCTGCTCATGCGCATAACGAAAAATGCCCGTAAGGGGTAACATCAATTTCGAAATTAGCCCCAGGGCCACGATACGGACACTTTAACTCGGAAACAACGCTACATCCCCCAATCTGACTTGTCCTTGCACTGAATTGCCATGAATATTCTTTTAAAACCTCACAATATCGGGTCAGCACTCCCAACATAACCCATACAACCCAAAAACAGTCACATCTCTTCTGCGCATGCGCAATCTACTTGCGGCTGAAAGTCCTCCCAAAATCACACACCATACAGAAAACTCCGATTCTCCAACACTAGTGGTTCAGGAGATATCGCCTCTTGAATCCACGCATGCGCAGACCCTCACCAGGGGATTCTGTAGAGGAATAGCATCCGCCACCCCAAAACCCCAATCCTCTCTGACGAAAACTTCAGCAGTTAAATCACTGATGGTCTGCTCATGCGCATAACGAAAAATGCCCGTAAGTAGTAACATCAATTTCAAAATTGGCCCCAGGGCCACGGTATGCACACTTCAACTCGGAAACAACGGTATTTCCCCCAAACTGACTACTGTCCGAGCACTGAATTGCTATGAATATTCTTTTAAAACCTCACAATATCGACTCAGCACTCCCAACATAACCCATCCAACCCAAAAACAGACACTTCTCTTCTGCGCATGCGCAATCTACTCGCGGCTAAAAGTCCTTTCAAAATAACACACCTTACAAAAAACTCCGATTCTCCAACACTAGTGGTTCGGAAGATATCACATCTTTAATCTACGCATGCGCAGACCCTCATCAGGGATCTGGATTCTATGGAGGAATAGCATCCGCCACCCCAAAACACCAATCCTCTCTGACGAAAACTACAGCAGTTAAATGACTTCTCATCTGCGCATGCGCACAACGAAAAATGTCAGGAAAGGGCAGCATGAACGTCAAAAAAATTGGTTTCGGCATTTTAAGCAAAGTATTTCGCAAAATAGTAGTAATTTTTTTATTTTTTTCATGTCACGTGATCTTCACGAAATTTTGCAAAAGTGTTTGCATTGGTCTTTTGCATCTAACTACTGAGTTTCAATTTAATCAGATCAGTATTTTTCGAGTTATCCTGAAAACAAAATTTTAAAATTTTTGAAATTTTTTTTTGCTACTTTAGGGCCGTCCGATCAAAACAAAACTTCGCTGGCATATAAAGGTCATGATTCTACAATTTGCTGCCAAATTTCAGAAAGATCGAGTGATTGGTTCTGGAAATATTCATTAAAAACGTTTTGACTAAAAACGGCCTTAACTCCGAAACCGCTCGGTGGATTTCGCCCGTTAACGAACTTGTCCGAGATATTTACGCTACAAAGCTACCCTGCAAATTTCAACGCTCTAAGTCGTTCCGTTCGAGAGTTATCGTGCTAACGGCCGGCCGGACCGGCCGGCCGGCCGGCCGGCCGGACCGGACGGACAGAATTGAATTTGACCTCGAATTCTTCATCAGGAAGTCGAACCTAATCGTTTGAGACCATTTTCGAAAAAAAATTCGAAAAATACAGACATTGTGACGAAATGATAGCACGCTGTTCCTTGCGGAACACGCGCGCAAAAACGAACAATATCATATAAAACACCGAAAATGGTGTAAATTTCAACTAAATAATACCTACACCCCGAGGGTTTAAATCTGATTCGGTGTTAAATAACACTGAACAAGATATTGCACATGCAATAGGTCAGTGCAAATTCACACTGCACTAAAGTTAAATCACACTAAACCAGTGCTAAATGCACTACGGTACTTGTGCAAATTCACACCGAACTAGTGCTAAACCCCATTGATCTAGTGCTACCTCACACTCATCCGAATGATAAATCTCAATCGGTCTGGTGTGAAAGCTGATTACTTATTATGGCAGAAAATACACCTGTAAGTCGGTGTTATTTCGGATGGTGAGAAATAACACTGAAAAGATCGGGACACCTAAGGAAATCAGGCCGGTGTTAGCGGGTGTTGGCCGGTGTTGTAAAATTTCTTAGAGTGTAGTCATGGCTTGAATAGTTTGTGTTGATCCCACCCAAAACAAGCCTAGTTATATGTTACTTAAGTATCGCAATTTTGCTATCGAACTCTATGCCACAATTCTTACCCTCAGATGGAGGTTACACTTATTGTATACGCGTAGACGTAGACATAGATGGTCTGGAATGATGGCCAGATTGAAAATGTAACCTCCGTCTTAAGTTTTGTCATTGTGATTGTCTAGTAAGCAAAGGACTCGTTGTGTATGTATGTATTCTAAGATACTTACAGTTACCCAGAGTAATAGAGATTGTTGGGATGTTCAGAGTATTTATCTCTTACTGAAACTCAATGGAGGTATTATATTTTGTCATGGAGCACTTACTCAAGGTTGGATAGACTGTTTCTTGTTCAAGGTGAAGCAATTAGGATCTTGATAACATGAAATATAGAGAAGATTGCAGATTTTCATTCAAAAGGGATGGTATCTTGACTCTGCTAGGCCATTTTGCGTTGGTAACACAAACTTATTCAGAGAAAACTATTCAGAGAAAAATCATGTTGCTTAGTTATGAAGCGCTCTTCGGAATACAATTTCAACTGATGAGGTATCAAACAATCCAGTAGCTTAGGTAGGGAAGCCTGGCACGTATACCATGGTAGTTCTTTACAACCTGTTCATTCCATTACTTAAAAATTGAACGAATGTCCAAATTCTTTCAATGTTCAAACTCTTTTCTATTTAAAATCGATATGATTTGTACTATTGACATTATTTTAACTGGGTTGGGTGCTTGAAAATCTTCGAACGACAAATGTTGAGTCTGACAAGAAAGTGATGAACATTTTCTCTACTATGTCACCATACTAATTTTGCTTTATATGTAATTTTATTTCTTACTGGTGAAAGGTAAATATATCTATAATCCCCTTATATCAGCTTTTAAACTGGATCACAACTTACTTTTTCTCATTCATATTTCTAATTTAAATTATTTTACTGGAATACAGCCAAAGAAAATCCATATTCTTTCAAATATGTCCATTTGTACCATATTTAACTCGTCTCGACCCGCAACAGGCATTCAATTTCGATTTGAATCATTTTTTAAACAGAAAGAAATTGGATCTTCCCAGATTAACATGACAGATTATCACACACGCATGTCATCATTATGTTTATGTACAGATCATAGAAAAACATGAAATTCATGAAAGACAGAAATACGATCTAGGGAGAGCACAAAATCTGATATGAAATAATTTAGAGCGACGTCAAAAATTAGAAACTGTTTACATCTTGTCTGACCGAATGTAAACACAGTGAACCAGTACACCCCCATCGATGGAATATTTCGATATTTCGGTAATATCTTCACCAATATAGATCTAATCGAGTTCAAATCTAGAACTTTACAGTAAACTAAGTAGGGCTTCACACGAGACGAGAGTATAAAAAATCTCGTCTCGGTCTCGCCAATTCCCAAAAAATTAAGTCTCGTTCTCGTCTCGTTATCGGTTGTCTCGTCTCGTCTCGCTTTATTCTGAATAACGATAATAAATATTATAATGTATAAACGAAATGGTATACAATAATGAATAAATTTGTAAAGCTATATTTACTACGCTCATATACAAAAATATTTGTACATGTATCTACATATTATTATTGCGCGTATGTTCTGAGGAACATCGTGCTATGATTTTGCCCAAATGTCTGTAATTTTCGAATTTTTCGCCGAAAATGGTCTCAAACGATTAGGTTCGACTCCCTGATCAAGAATTCGAGGTCAAATTTAATTCTGTCCGGCCGTCCGTCCGTTGCCACGATAATTTTAGAACGGAAAGAGATAGCGACTTGAAATTTTCAGGGTAGGTGGCGCATCCCAATACGACGGACAAGTTCGTTAATGGGCATAATCGGCCCAATGGTTCCGAGTAATAATTTTGTTTTCATCTAATACAAGCGATCGAATTAAAACTTGGTGAGTGGTTTTAGAATACAAAACTTAGCACGTTTGTAGAATTTTGTGTGAATCGAATCACTAGAAAATTTAAAAAAAATTATCAAAAAATATTATTTATGTCACCATAACATGAGAACGGAAAGAGATAGCAACTTTAAATTTTTGGGTGAGGTTGTGCATCTGAATGGGATATCTGAGTTTGTCTATAGGTATAATCGGCCAAACGGTGTTGGAGTTATACCCATCTGAAACTTGTTTGATATTTCATCAATAAATCCAAAAATATAAAAGCCATCCAATTCAAACATGGTTGTAAGTTGTAGAATGCCAACGCAAAAATTCCTGCAAAACTTCATGAGGATGGTATAACTCCAAATTTTATTTTAAAAATCATTGAAAAAAATTCTATATATCAGAAACTATGCTTCTGACATCGCTGAAATTTTGCGAGAGCCAATAATTCTACTGCCAAGTTCCAAGTTTGAACACGATCGGATATATATTGTTTGAGTTCCGAGCAGCCTTGTGTGAGTTCAGTAGCTGGATTGGTGATCGTTTGCTTGATAACTTTCGAACGAAAGGAGATAGGGACAATTTTCAGGGTAGGTTGTACATCCCAATAGGAGAGATGAATTCGTTTTTGGGCATAATCGGTCTATCGGTTTCGGAGTTATACCCACCTCGAATATTATTTCCTCGATAATTCAAAAAATATACTGACTTGATCGAATTGAAGCTTGGTAACTAGTTATAGAATATCGACATAAGGCAGTATCTTAAATTTTGTGAGAACCGTACCCCTAGAAAATTTTTCAAAATTACAAAAAAAAAATTGTGAGAGCCGTACCCTTAGAAAATTTTTCAAAATTAGGAAAAAAAAATTGGTTCAAGCACTGACGTGAAGTCAGGAGCTTTTGTGCGTATGTTCTATTGTCCATTCTACTGTATTGGACACTCTTAATCGAATTTACCATGTTGAATTCTATTGTCTGTTCTCCTGTATTGAACACTCTTAATCGACAGGAGAACAGACAAAATAATTCACCATGGTAAATTCGATTAAGAGTGTCCAATACAGGAGAATGGACAATAGAACATACGCGCAAAAGCTCCTGACTTCACGTCAGTGCTTGAACCAATTTTAAATTTTAAACACTGATAATTTCAACTCTTAACTTACTCGATGACCAAGAATTCAAACATAATCACGCTTGCATCACATCAATTTTCAATGATGTACGTGTTTTTGCCATGATCATACCTGCTGTGGAAAATAATCTTTCAACAGGTACGGATGTAGCCATTAATAAATCATCGGCCATATTGGAAAGTGTAGGAAGAACTTTTTAATCACTCTCCACCACTGTAAAATATTTTGATTCCTATTTGCTCTTTCTAACAGCAAATATTCTTCAAACTCAGCTTTCCAATATTTCGAAAGTTTTGTTGATGGTTTGATTAGGCTATCGATGTCGATACATTTTTTAATAGAATTGAACAATTTGGTATAGTTTTCAAAGAATACTTTCCCAGTGGGTAGATCATTGAGGGTGTTCTTGGCGTATTCCTCATAACACTTTTTCGAAACATTGAATAGCGTCATTTCTCTGCCAGTTTTATTATACGTAGTTCCACAGATGTAATATACAATAATTGTTCAAATTTTCACTACAAGGAGCACAAGAGAATACATTTCTCCAGATGTTCAGATAGAGACGAAATTTTCAAAGCATTGGGATTTAGGGGCAATAAAAGTTGTCCGTTAAGTACTGAATTCATAATGGCATCCGTTTTTATGGTTGTGAATTCTATTTTTTCTTGAAAAATAATCTCAATTATCGTCATAAGGTCATAACGAATTAATAAATCGTGTATTTCAGTATTTTAATTATAGTGGAAACTCTTCATATTCAATTGTTTTCTGTGGGTGTTGAAAAAAGTCGAGTCGTATATAAAACTTCATACAAAAAAATTTAACGAGACCAAAAACTAGACTCTCTTGCTGCCCTGTATATCGTCTTGGTATCGCCTATAATATTTTTGAAAACGTCTCGTCTAGTCTCGTCTCGCTTTTACGAGACGAGAATGAGACGGGACGAGAAAAATCTCGCTCTCGCGTGAAGCCCTAAAAATAAGGTTTTGAAGGCTATCGTAGAATTTCAAAGATATTTTAGGGATAGTTTCTGAAACAGAATTTTTTTGAACAGTTTTTCTCTAAATCTCCAGTTATGCAATCCTGACAAAATTTTGGATAAGACTTCGTGTCAGTATTTTTCAACTAACAACCGTGCTTCGAATCGATCAGATTAGTATTTTTCGAGTTATTGTAAAAACCAAATTTCAAATGGCTATAACTCTTAAATCACTGTGTGGATTTTGCCTTTTATCGAAATTAGCCGGCGCATTTGGAATTTAAACCTACCCTCAAAATGTCAACTCTCTGACTCATTGCGTTCGAGCGTAATCGTGCTGACGGCCGAACGGACAGAATTAATTTTGACCTCGGATTCATGATCAGTGATTCGAAATTAATAGTTTAAGACCATTCTCAGCTAAATATTCGAAAATTTCAGACATTTAGACGAATTGATAGGCACTCAGTTCATATAACAGAGCGCCAAAAAGTTTAAGAATTTTATGCCTTGAAGGATACATATAACAAACAGAGGTAGGAGTGAACCTTTTCTAATTTATAACGACTGTAATTCAAAACCCTCTTTACTTCCATCAAAAGAACAGGTAACATATTTTCCTGCCAATATTAGTTTTGATAGCGACAGGGAAGGAAGTCATCTCAATAATCTTTCGCTGTTTTGTCATTCGAAATGAATAACTCCCGGCAAGTCCAACAAAGGAAATTACAATGACAGGCCTAACGCAGTATGCGTCTGTTCCTTCAAGATCAATTTAATGAATTTCATCAGTCAAACTGAGCCGCTGTCGTTGAATCTTATTTTGCAAGCCCATCATGCGAACCGGGATCAAACTGATTGACGTCTTCGAGTAGGCGAATAAATAGGATTCACTCAAGGGACTTTAACTGTAGTTTTTGGTAAATGTCAGGCCTTAGAAACAAATGGTGAATCTTGAAAGTAATGCCATTGGGAGATTCAGCGCACCCACATAATATTAATAAGATAAATTTCGCTGATTTGCGACACTTGAATACGAAGCTGAAGCAATCAAAAACTCATCAAAATTGTTTATAAATAATAATTGGATGAATATGCAAATCCAATGAACATGTTCAACATCGTTATGAGGCAATATCTAAAGTTGAGCAATTTATTCAACTACGCAGAGAAAGAAAGTCTACATGATATAGGAGAACGTTATATCTGCTGTATCCAGCTAAAGTCATGTACAATACCAGTATACATTATGTTACATAAGTGGTTGGCCATAGCCTATTGGTAAATTTAGGTCATCCAGGCCTTAAAGAAAAATTGCCCCAAAGGCAGTTATTTTCGGAGATACAGGGTGATTCATGAATGTTTGCCCGAATTTCCGATATACATACCTTGGGAATCAGTGGTCCAATTTTGATTAAATTAGGTGGGGTTGTTCAATTTCCACAATTCTTCAAAACGATTCATGTAATATGATCATTTTTAGACCAGTACTCAGAATATCGAGGTTTTTCTTCCAAACTTAGAGATGTATATTATTTAAATAAGTTTGAGAAATGTCGTTATTGCAGTCAAGAAATACACAATTCAGTATAATAAATTCATTTCTTTTTAAATAGCGCACTTGTTTCAAGAGAGTAATAGTTAAAGGAATTCATATTTCTGCGCGTATGTTCTGGGGAACATCGCGTTATCATTTTGCCCAAATGTCTGTAATTTTCGAATTTTTTGCCGAAAATGGTCTCAAACGATTGGGTTCGACTCTTTGATCAAGAATTCGAGGTTAAATTTGATTCTGTCTGGCCGGCCGTCCATTGCCACGATAACTTGAGAACGGAAAAAGATAGCGACTTGAAATTTTCAGGGTAGGTGGCGTATCCCAATACGAAGGACAAGTTCGTCAATGGACATAATCGGCACAATGGTTTCCGAGTAATAATCATCTCTTAGGATACTTCTCGTTGATTAATGTATGAAATGAAATATATAGGTTTGATTGTTTTCTTATCAATAGACCATTTCTTCAAAAAAATTGCTGTCACTGAAGCTATTTATGCATTTAGCATTAGGCTATGGACCACCACCCATGTAACACCCTGTATAAATATGTAATTCAAGAAGATTGATGAAAGATACAATTAAAACATATATCAGTTCTGTTGACCGAAGCAGCATTCATTCTTTAGTCGGGAAAATTATTTTTCGCGTGTTTTTATTGATTAGTCAATTTATTGTTGGATTTTTTTTTGGTGGATGTGGGAGCCATACTGGTAATTAAATTAAATGGAGCAAAATTGCGAAAGGTGGCAACCAATCCAATGCACATCCTAACGGTTCTTCAGAGAGTGAAATATTATATTTTTTTCATAAATTGTTCGATGATATTTTTCATTACGAAAAATACTTTTCATTATGAAAAATACTGTCTCTAACTTATTAGTATAACATTCACACTAATAAGTTAGTGACAGTATTTTTCATAATGATAAATATATTTCGTGATGAAAAATACCATCGATCAATTTATTAAAGAAAATTAAAAATTTTATTATTGAAAACAAACAAGGCACTCTCATGATAACCGTACGGTTTTGAATTGGATTCATTGCCACTTCTCCACATCTCTTCGCAATTTTGATCAATTCAATTTAAGTAAACAAGAGTTTCTAACAACGATGTTCTCCTATCAACAATATTTGACTTATGGAGAAAGATATCGTAAAACTGCGGAATTATCAGCCCTCAAAGTATTGAAGATACATTTTGAATGCAGTTGCTTCACCTCAGGTTAATCCATATCAAAATATCAAATCAAATAAAAGAAGATACGAGTAAATCGATTTACAGTAATTTATTGTAAGTATTTCCGAACATATTATGATCTGTTTGTATGAGATCTTTCATTACTGAAAAAGTTCTACTTCTTTCTCTACTTTTTGGCGCTCTTGTTCCTCGGAATAGAGTGCTTATAAATTTGCCCAAATGTCTGTAATTTTCGAATTTTCATCATAAGAATCCATTGTTAGTATTTTCAACTCTAACAAGCTAATACTTTCGGAGATATGATGTTTCAAAGTTTCAATATTACATCGTAAGTTCTATGTATTCACAGAATGTGAATATGGAATCTGTCTGTGTGACTATTCATAAATGTCATCTTCGATTCTTGAATGTGTGAATATATACAAGACTGTTTTGATGAGGCAATAGGAAAGAAGAACATAATGGAATCATCAAAAAAAATTACTATTCGTTGACCACTCAGGTTAATATTACCTTTTACTTCCTTAAGTAGTGGTAGTGAGACATGTTTCTATATACATTATTTTCATAATGTTGCTTGCAAAAAAATACTGGAATATGGATCTACATTTGTGTATCAATCATTTTTTTTTGAGTTAAGGTTCATAATACAGTAAAGAATGTCTTACTGGTATTAACTATTAAATTTCAAATTATGAAAAGAGGATAGTATTTTGTTAATATATTTTGAACTATTGAAATAATTTGTTGGATAATCTGCTAGGATTGTCTCCAGCGTTGCTCTAGATATTTCGATGATACTTTCCTTAGGTATTTCGAGTTGTGAAAACTATGCACCGAGTGTGAGTTGCAACAACCCATTCCATGAGGTTGAATCATTGCAGATTGCTCCTTTGATCTTTATAAATGAATTACAATTTTTAAAGCATTGAAGCATTGTAGGTTTTTTATTTTTTTGAAAGATAATTTTTGAAGCATTTTCCTTGAACGACACATTTTTCAAAATTAATTCCTTTCATGATGCAATTCTATCATAGGAATCCATTGATTTAATTCCCAACTCTGAGAAACCAATACTTTTGGAGATATAATTTGTCTTTTTGAACAAGAGCGCCAAAAAGCTCCTGTCCACAGGGCTTGGACCAATTTTTGCGCGCGTGTTCCGCAAGGAACAGCGTGCTATCATTTCGTCACAATGTCTGTATTTTTCGAATTTTTTTTCGAAAATGGTCTCAAACGATTAGGTTCGACTTCCTGATGAAGAATTCGAGGTCAAATTCAATTCTGTCCGTCCGGTCCGGCCGGCCGGTCCGGCCGGCCGTTAGCACGATAACTCTCGAACGGAACGACTTAGAGCGTTGAAATTTGCAGGGTAGCTTTGTAGCGTAAATATCTCGGACAAGTTCGTTAACGGGCGAAATCCACCGAGCGGTTTCGGAGTTAAGGCCGTTTTTAGTCAAAACGTTTTTAATGAATATTTCCAGAACCAATCACTCGATCTTTCTGAAATTTGGCAGCAAATTGTAGAATCATGACCTTTATATGCCAGCGAAGTTTTGTTTCGATCGGACGGCCCTAAAGTAGCAAAAAAAAATTTCAAAAATTTTAAAATTTTGTTTTCAGGATAACTCGAAAAATACTGATCTGATTAAATTGAAACTCAGTAGTTAGATGCAAAAGACCAATGCAAACACTTTTGCAAAATTTCGTGAAGATCACGTGACATGAAAAAAATAAAAAAATTACTACTATTTTGCGAAATACTTTGCTTAAAATGCCGAAACCAATTTTTTTGACGTTCATGCTGCCCTTTCCTGACATTTTTCGTTGTGCGCATGCGCAGATGAGAAGTCATTTAACTGCTGTAGTTTTCGTCAGAGAGGATTGGTGTTTTGGGGTGGCGGATGCTATTCCTCCATAGAATCCAGATCCCTGATGAGGGTCTGCGCATGCGTAGATTAAAGATGTGATATCTTCCGAACCACTAGTGTTGGAGAATCGGAGTTTTTTGTAAGGTGTGTTATTTTGAAAGGACTTTTAGCCGCGAGTAGATTGCGCATGCGCAGAAGAGAAGTGTCTGTTTTTGGGTTGGATGGGTTATGTTGGGAGTGCTGAGTCGATATTGTGAGGTTTTAAAAGAATATTCATAGCAATTCAGTGCTCGGACAGTAGTCAGTTTGGGGGAAATACCGTTGTTTCCGAGTTGAAGTGTGCATACCGTGGCCCTGGGGCCAATTTTGAAATTGATGTTACTACTTACGGGCATTTTTCGTTATGCGCATGAGCAGACCATCAGTGATTTAACTGCTGAAGTTTTCGTCAGAGAGGATTGGGGTTTTGGGGTGGCGGATGCTATTCCTCTACAGAATCCCCTGGTGAGGGTCTGCGCATGCGTGGATTCAAGAGGCGATATCTCCTGAACCACTAGTGTTGGAGAATCGGAGTTTTCTGTATGGTGTGTGATTTTGGGAGGACTTTCAGCCGCAAGTAGATTGCGCATGCGCAGAAGAGATGTGACTGTTTTTGGGTTGTATGGGTTATGTTGGGAGTGCTGACCCGATATTGTGAGGTTTTAAAAGAATATTCATGGCAATTCAGTGCAAGGACAAGTCAGATTGGGGGATGTAGCGTTGTTTCCGAGTTAAAGTGTCCGTATCGTGGCCCTGGGGCTAATTTCGAAATTGATGTTACCCCTTACGGGCATTTTTCGTTATGCGCATGAGCAGACCATCAGTGATTTAACTGCTGGTGCTTTCGTCAGAGAGGATTGGGATTTTGGGGTGGCGGATGCTATTCCTCTATAGAATCCCCTGGTGAGGGTCTGCGCATGCGTGGATTCGAGAAGCGATATCTCCTGAACCACTAGTGTTGGAGAATCGGAGTTTTTTGTGAGGTGTGTAATTTTGGGAGGACTTGCAGGCACGAGTATATTGCGCTTGCGCAGATGAGAAGTGAATGGTTTTGGGTTGTTTGGGTTATGTTGGAAGCAATGAGCCGATATTGTGAGGTTTTAAAAGAATATTCATGTCAATTCAGTGCACGGACACAAGTCAGTTTGGGGGAAATAGCGTTGTTTCCGAGTTGAAATGTCTGTATGGTGGCCCTGAGGCGAATTTATAAATAACTATATTCGGTAGATCTATATTAAAATACGTTCGGATTTGGAGAAGAGGCAATTGCGTTCCAAACGGAGGTCCCACAACCGCATTTTTTTTCGATCTACGGTAAAGCTAACAGCCAAACTGTATTGATAGCTATATTTGTTAAAGGAACTTGAAAAAAAAAAAAAAAGCACTGACGTGTAGTCAGTACTCTTTGGCGCGCGTGTTCACGGTGGCTAATTTGAATTGAATGTTGAGTACTTCAAGCTCAGTAGATAGAGCGAGCCGAAGATCTACCCAAAGGATAGTGGACACCATTCACTGTCGGTTCAAAAATTAAGAGTGCTGTATCTCAGCTGCCATCAGGATAGATTAACAAAGTTGGAAAAGAACACAAGTGACTCTCCTTAGTCGCACAAGCTCCTAGAAGATTTGGGAGGGTCAGTATAATCCTAATCATGTTAATCGCACGCGCGCAAAAGCAGATTGACTTAACAATGAAAGAAAAAGTGTAAAAAATCAATCTGCTTTGGCGCGCGTGCGATTAACATGATTAGGATTATACTGACCCTCCCAAATCTTCTAGGAGCTTGTGCGACTAAGGAGAGTCACTTGTGTTCTTTTCCAACTTTGTTAATCTATCCTGATGGCAGCTGAGATACAGCACTCTTAATTTTTGAACCGACAGTGAATGGTGTCCACTATCCTTTGGGTAGATCTTCGGCTCGCTCTATCTACTGAGCTTGAAGTACTCAACATTCAATTCAAATTAGCCACCGTGAACACGCGCGCCAAAGAGTACTGACTACACGTCAGTGCTTTTTTTTTTTTTGTATTTCCTTTGTGCGCTCGTACCAGAGTACTATCATGGTGACCAAATATCTCATACCCATTCGATATACTGATGGCTAATCTGTGATCAAATTAAATTCCAACGCCAGCGCCAACTCTTACCCCAACGCCGATGCGAACCCCAACACACACTCCATAACCAACGCCAACCTGAACTCCTACCCCAACGCCAACACCAACTCCAACTTCCACTCACACACCAACTCCATAACCAACACAAACCTCAACGACAACGCGAGGTTGATTAATGTTACGCAGCATGATGACAACTGATCCCACTTTTAAATTGGAAATTGTCAGGTGGTGATCCAGGTAATTCACCTTTTAAGCCTTCCATAAATAATTCAAGACCAAAATTATCCAAACAGGTCCAGCCGTTCTCAAGTTTTAGCGAGACTAACGAACAGCACTTACAGGAATTACGACTACAGGAGCACAGGTATATATAGGTGAATGAATCAAATTAAATTATCCATTCTCCAATTAACTCTCATTTCTTTCCATTAAAAAATGAATAGAATAATTCTTATAATATATTCCATTACATAGGTAACTCTGATTTTGTTTCTTTGGATCATGTACCTAAATTTCTACATGCATTTCCTTGTATACCTATGAAAGCTCCATTACAACTTCCGCAATAAATTAAATGATAAATACCCTATTCCCTTTCCTGTTGGGACTCGACTGATTGTTACCAATGAATTGAATTCATTGTTAGAACTTTTTTTATAGCTGGAGCGTTCTGTATTTTCAATTGAGTAAAAAATAATTTCTAGTCTTTTGGACTCTGAGCACTAAATTTTGAGCATCTAATAAAGTGAGCAACTGTATGTAGATGAAAAAGAATTAGCAGAGGTAGGTGTAACGTGGAAGTATCATACAATGCGATGTATGATAAAAATGCTAAGGGAAAAAACCAAAGTAAAAACACCCAGTCTCCCCATTAGTTTTGCTATTTGTAAAAATTTAAATTGTTAACAAGATTAGCTGAAATACAGAATATTGAAGGGCATTCCTATCTTCGATATTGATTGTTTCTTCAAAAATCGAAGAGGTTTCTTCAACCTACCCAATACTCAACCTGAAAAAGGAAGATATAAAAGGTGAAAATTATTGAATTAAATATGACATATGCCATGGTTTATCAAATTAATTTAATACCCATTCTGAAAATGATTCATGCCTGTTCTTGAACGATTCAGAACAAACCATATTTTCCTGGAATATCAAACCCCGGAACTCTTTTCGAAGAAAAAGTAATGTAATCCTTGTTGAATATATCGCTTGGAATCCATTCAGACTGCCAGATTTCCTTTTAGCTTTCATTCAAATTGAGAAAACAGTTGAACTATAAATACTTACCTGACTTCAATATGGTAATTTCATTACCTGGAATATACAGGGTGAGTCTTTGACCACTGCATTAATTTTAACCAAAGATTCCTCTCATCAAATGAAACACTTTTTTCCTTTAACACTTTTCCAAATTCAGCTCAGGTAAAAAGATACAGGCTGTTGAAATTTTGAAAAAAAAATCAGTTTTTATTTTGTAGCTTTGACATCCTTTTTTCGAATAAAATTAACGTTGGCGTAAAGTTTCCAATAACTATGATACATATTTTCCAAATATTAGTTATTTTCTTCTTCTACTGGTTTTCTAGTTATGGACTCGTGGATTCATAAAACTAAACGAAATTAGCATAAAGAAAGCATATAAAGTTCTTGAGTCATTTCAAGAATATTCCATCGTTTTAGAACATTATATTATTCTTCATCATTTCTCCTTAAACGCACCGTTTTCGAGATATTCGATAATGTTTTAAAATGGAAAACTCCAGAAAATTCACTTATTTTATGGATCCGTCCTGAGTGTTGGAATCCCGAATCAAGCTGTAAACCACGTTATCATGACTTATTCTCGTCCGCCAGCAATGTCATAGATAATTTATATGCGGGAGTGTATTAGCACATTGTGAAATCTTTAAACGCTTGTAACTTTTTACCTGAGCAGAATCTGGAAAAATGGTAAATGAAAAAAGTGTTTCATTTGATGAGAGGAATCTTTGGTTAAAATTAATGCAGTGGTCAAAGACTCACCCTGTAAAAGAGAATTGTAAATAAATTAGGAAAATAATGGAATTTCATTCCAAAAATTCAGAATTAAAGCTGTCTAATAAATTCTGATGTACATTAGTTTTGTCTACACCTTTAAACCAAAAGGGGCACCAATATTGAATAAATATTCTGTAGAATATTGTTCAGAAGCAAGTCATCGAAATAAGTACAACTTCTAGTTGATTAGCATTGGACTTACGTTTCATGAAAGACTCACCGAAAGTTACACTCAATGTTCTATACTTTTGATGATTATTCAAATGGAAAAACAAGGAACCTGTTTTATTCGAGTTTGGACACATACGCTACCCTTAGAAATAATTTTTCAGTATTTCTAAACATTCAGATAGATATATATTTTGGTAATAAGAATGATGTAAAATAAGGGTGATATCATCAGCAAATAAGAATTCCTCTGGAGAAGTAGCAGGGATATCACATAGATATGAATTACATAGAAGTGGTGCTGAAGGTGATCCTTGTGGGATACCATAATTAATATTTTTAAAAGTTGGACCATTATCATCATCAAAGGCACGGAACCCATCTGACAGAATGTTTTCTAGTAATCGAACCATTTTTTACGCGCATGTTCTGGGGAACGGCGTGCTATTATTTTGCCCAAATGTCTGTAATTATCGAATACTTTGCCGTGATGGTCTCAAACTCAACAAATTAAGTTCGACTCACTGATGAAGAATTTGAGGCCAAATTTGATTCTGCCTGGACAGCTGGGCTTTGCCACGATAACTTTGGAACGGAAAGAGATAGTAACTTGAAATTTTCAGGGTATAGATTGTGGATCCGAATGCAACAGTTAAAGTTGTTAATGGGCGATTAACGGGTTTAACTAATTTCGTTTTCAAACAATACAGATCCGGCCGAATTGAAACTTGGTAAAAAGTTGTAGAATACCAACAGCAAATTATTTAAAAATATTATGTATCACACGATAACTTGAGAACGAAAGGAGATAGCCAATTGCAATTTTCAGGGTCGGTTACCCATCCCATTTCAACATTTGAGTTTGTTAATAGACATAAGATGCCGAACGGTTTTGGAGTTACACCCTTCAGAAATTACGTTGTTATTTCCTCAATAACTCAAAAATTACGAATCCGATACAAATCAAACAAGGTGATTAGTTGTAGAATTCCGGCGCTTGAATGTTTACGGAGATGAATGAGGATCGTATCACTAGAAAATTGAGGAAAAAATTATTGAGAAAAAATCCGTATTTTTGAAACTATTCATCCCATATCGTTGAAATTTTGCGAAAGCCTTCACCTACAAGTCCCAAATTTGAACACGATCGGATTTATGTTAGAGATCCCAGAATCAGGTGAGTTCAGTAGCTGAATGAGTGTCCGTTGCCACGATAAATTTCCTACGGAAATATACAGGGTGAGTCTTTGACCACTGCATTAATTTTAACCAAAGATTCCTCTCATCAAATGAAACACTTTTTTCATTTAACATTTTTCCAAATTCACCTCAGGTAAAAAGATACAGGCTGTTGAAATTTTGAAAAAAAATCAGTTTTTATTTTGTAGCTTTGACATCCTTATTTCGAATAAAATTAATGTTGGCGTAAAGTTTCCTATAACTATGATACATATTTTCCAAATATTAGTTATTTTCTACTTCTACTGGTTTTCTAGTTATGGACTCGTAGATTCATAAAACTAAACGAAATTAGCATGAAGAAGGCATATAAAGTTTTTCTTGAGTCATTTCAAGAATATTCCATCGTTTTAGAACATTATATTATTCTTCATCATTTCTCCTTAAACGCACCGTTTTCGAGATATTCTTCATTGAATGTTTTAAAATGGAAAACTCCAGAAATTTCACTACTTTTATGGATCCGTCCCTGAGCGTTGGAATCCCGAATCAAGCTGCAAACCACGTTACCATGCCTTATTCTCGTCCGCCAACAATGGCATAGATAATTTATATGCGGGAGTGTATTAGCACATTGTGAAATCTTCAAACGCTTGTAACTTTTTACCTGAGCCGAATCTGGAAAAATGTTAAATGAAAAAATTTTATCATTTGATGAGAGGAATCTTTGTTTAAAATTAATGCAGTGGTCAAAGACTCACCCTGTATAGCGACACCCATCTTGAATGTTTTTGTTTTTTTTTTTCAATAACTCAAGTTATACAATTTTGATTCAATTAAAACTTGGTGAATATTTGTAGAATTCCGATGCACTAATTTACTCGATATTTCATGAATATGGTATGATTAGAAAAAAAATTGTTTCATTCAAAATTTCTATATTTCAGAAACTATACATGAAACTGCTGAATTTCTGCGCATACGTTCGAGCCACCATTTTGCATTTGAGTACCGATCGTTCAGCTCGAGTGACTTCGTATGAGGCGTGAATAAACAATGCAACATGTGCGAAAAAGCTCCTGACTTCACGTCAGTGCGTTTTAAGAATTTTCCACACTTTCGATGGGCAGAAACTTTGAAAACCAATCCATCTTTCCCTATAAATATAAGTGAGTGAGTTTAATCAAACGATATTCTCCGTCCTTCTGAAACATTGAGAGTCAAATTTGAAACTATGTAAAGCGAACTTTCACAAGAGCCAACTAACTAAATGACCACTACCGCAACAGTAAAACCCCGAGGATAGATCGTAACTTTCATACACTTCGAAACAAGAAGCATCGCGCAACTTTGTGTGCATAAAAGTGGAGAGAAACAACATGGCACATCCCTCGTAAAATTTCACTGGCTTGATGAATTCCGATGCACATGTGTATCAAAAAGTGCCGGAAACTTCGGCGATGTAACGTCGTAGCTTCAGAAGGGAAGTTTTTGTATTTTACTGCTATACTTCCGCATACTCAATTCCATATTTCACTAAGAAGAGAGTCTCTTGGATACATCGAATTGGAAACAGTGTTCTGCGATGGGGATTGTTTAGCTGATATGAGAAGAACGCTGTAAATTTTGCAGAAAAGTTAATTATTTATTCTTCGGAATATGAAATTATAAATTGAAGTCGAGGAAAAAATGAGTTGTGGTTTTTTGCAACCTCAACTAAAATTATCACCGTCCAAGTTATGAAGTAAGTAGAACTCAAAGATTGAATTGAAAACGAAATTGGTTCAAGCCCTGTGGACAGGAGCTTTTTGGCGCCCTTGTTCAAACAGACAAATTATATCTCCGAAAGTTTTGTTTTCTCAGATTTGGGAATTATATCAATGGATGCATATGATAGAACCGCATCATGAAAGAAATTGAATTTAAAAAAAAGGGTCGTTTAAAACAAATTCCTAAAAAATTATCATTAAAAAAAAGAGCAATCTGCAATGCTTTTAAGCGTTAAAAATTGTCATTAAATTTATTTATCAAGATTAAATGAGCAATCTGCAATGAATCAACCTCGTGCAATGGGTTGTTGCAACTTACACTCGGTGCATAGTTTTCACAACTTTAAATACCTAAGGAAAATATCATCGAAATATCTAGAGCGAGGCTGCAGACAATCATAGCAGATTGTCCAGTTATTCCTGATATTTGAGTAGGTAGAGGCTGATGACCAAAATTTTTTAATATATCAAAATATATCAATAAAATACTATCCTCTTTTCATAATTTAAAATTTAATAGTTCAGACCACTTACATATTCTTTTTTGTATTATGGACCTTAGCTCAAGAAAAAATGTTTGATACACAAATGTAGATCCATATTTCAGCATTTTTTTGCCAGCAACATTATGAAAATACTGTATGTGGGAATATGTCCCACAACTTGAGGAAGTAAAAGGTAATATTAACCTCAGTGGTCAACGAACAGTAATTTCTTTTGATGATTCCATTATATTCTTCTTTCCTTTTGCCTTCATAAACTACATTATTAAAATGATCCAATTCTTAATTTCCTAAAACATCATCTCCAATATTTATACATCAATTATTCAATATGTAATCAGTCAATATTATTTTCGGTTTCAAAACATTCCTGTATATATTCACAAATTCAAGACTCGGATACTTGTTTTTTTACAGAAAATATTTTCAAACTACGAATTGACAAGTCTCTAATGGCAAGATAAGATGACATTCATGAACAGTGAACACAGACAGATTCTGTGTTCACATTCTGCGAATAAATAGAACTACAATGTATTATTGAAATTTTGAAAAATCATATCTCCGAAAGTATTAGCTAGTTAGACCTGAAAATGATAACACTGGATCCCTATGATGAAACTGCATCTTGAAAATAATTGAATTTGTGATGTAGAAAAAATGTTTTTTTTCATTTCTCCGAAACCATTATGCCAATCCTACCCAATAACGAACTCAGCTGAGATATTTATCACCCAAACAATTTCAACTGCCTAGCTTTATCTGTTCGAGAGTTATTGTAGAAAAAAAATTTTGAAATTTTCTAATTTTTTTTTAACACTGTATTGCAACCCGATCAATAGAAGACTTGGCATGCCTATGATTGTCATTACTATACAATTTAATGCTAAATTTCAGATAGATCGAGTGATCGGTTTCGGAAATATTCATAAAAAACCGTTTTTACTAAAAATGGCCATAACTCTGAAACCGCTTGTTGGATTTTGGCCATTATCGAACTCGTCCGAGATATTTACGCTCTTAACCTACCCTGCAAATTTAAATCCTCTATCTCCTTTCGTTCGGGAGTTATCGGATTATTGATCAGTGAGTCAAACCAAATCGTTTAAGACCATTTTCAGCCAAAAATTCGAAAATTACAGACATTTGGGCAAATTGATAAGCACTCTGCTCCGAGGAACAAGAGCGCCTAAAATCGAGATGAGCAATGACGTGACCTTTTGCGCCCTTATTCCACTACCTATTCACGCCTCACGCACCCTCAGGATAAACTACATAAACCTTCAAGCCGCCTTTTTAGCGTGAATAAATGCATCGTATATTAACTGAATTCAAATTTTAAAATAAAAAAAATAGTGAACTTTCGAAAAGGGATTCCAAACACAAATCTCAGGCGAGTACGCTAACATATTGACCGTTAAAGTCTTGTAACAGTTCTGAGATTTACATGATTTGAAATTTCAGATGAAACAGACACCAGTTCGAAATTTTATTTTGACAATACTTCTTGAAAAACAGAACCCATCAAGCTGAAATTTGGTGCTTGATTGTGAAATGACCGATAGTATCTAAATTAGTAAATATTTGAAGAAACATTTTTTTTTATTTGATACGACCCTCCGTTGCAAACTTTTGTGCGTCAGCACTATAAAAGTCATTATCAAATTTCATATTGGTTGGATCTGTATTTTTTATTTATTGGGGAAACAATATTTCAGATGGGTATAACTCCGAAACCGTTTTGCCGATTATGCCCACTAACCAACTCAACGGTCACGTTTGGATGTACAACTTACCCTTTAATTGCAAGTCGCTATCTCTTTCCGTTCAAAAGTTATCGTGTCAACAGACGGCCAGCCGGTCAGAAGCGAATTTGACCTCGAAATCGTCATCACTGAGTGGTATGTAATCGTTTGAGAGCAATTTGGGCAAAAAATTATAAAATTACAGACATATAAGATAGCACGCTGTTTCCTAGAACATGCACGCAAAGGCCGGACTTCCCCGTCAACCGTATTTCCTGAAATTGGTACAACAATCCAGTTACTATTATTGGATGAAACTCCTAGCTGCTTTTCTGCCCGATTGATGTTTTTCAAGTTGTGATAATTGAAAACGGAAATTGGTAAGACCTAATATGATCTCTGGACATCTCACCCGAAATAGTACATTATCAGAACAGTGCCGAAAATAAGCTAATGAAACACAAAATATGTGTAGGATTTTTATCGTTGTCTAGGGGATATTTTGTAACGTTTCTTTTTGACCCGGGCAAGGGTTTGTTTACGTTTCGTTGGTGAGTGTCGTTTATGTCGTTTGTGTTGACGTCGAATTTGAGGTTGGATCTCAGTTGTGCCAGTCGACGCTGAATAGTAATTGTTGGATTCGAAGAACCGAATAAGTTGGCAATATTGTTGAATTGTGACAGTCTGAAATTTGTGAGGGTCTGCGCCAGTCAGGGACATGAGGTCGTCCATTTTGTCAACATTCGACGGAGGAGCAGTAGGTTAGGCGTATTTTCGGAACTTCGTAAGAATTGGTGATTTCTTCTTAATTGGATATAGTTTCGAAAATCGAATTAGGAGTGAGCGTTACATTGGTTTGATTTGGGAAGACAACAGGTAACTTGCACTCGTCTCGAAAGAGGATATAAAGACCTTTCTGCAAATCTAAGAGTTGACCACGTGAACGATCTTGGCGACTTTGACAGGTATGTGTTAGATGTTCTATTCTCGTCATTTATAGTGGAATCAATTCAGGTCGTAATTATATTTCTATATCCAGAACATCGCTGTGTGCTTGAAGAATTATTTGGTGGAGGCACAACAAGATTTGGTTTCGAAGCAAACGTGTGCAGGACAACCCCGAACATCAGGGTATGTACGAAGTCTATAAATATTGCATAACAACGAATAAATGGTCTGATTAATAGGTATTCTGATAACCGAAATTATTATGTGTTGTGAAAATTCATTTGTTTCTTATCCGAGAAAAGTCACTGATGATTTCTTTTCTGTCATCAGGGTTTTTTGTAACATCAGGAGTTTTTGTGGCAGCCCGAATTTTTGTGGCAGCACGAGTTTTTGTGGCAGTCCGAAGTTTATGGTGGCAGGAGTTTTTGAGGCCAGTACGATTTTTTATATCAGGAAGAGTGTAACTGAGACATTCGGATATATACAAGGTGGTCCATAAGTAGCGCTGTGAGACAGCCAACGCAGTGTTACCGATCCCGAGTATATACAAGGTGGTCAGGAAGCAGCGCTGGGGGACATTCAGTCAGAAGTCGCAGACGGCGAGTACAAAGGGAAGGAGAACGGTATTGCGAGACCATCGAGGCAATAATATGTTCAGGCACAAGGAATAGCACGCAAGTTATAGAAGACATATCCCGAATCATCTTATACCTAATATATATATAACTTGAACATATATTGTTATCAATTATCTAGGTTATTGTTATTGGAAAGCGGAAATTGGGGCAAGATTTGTAGTAATCGTATATGATCATAGAGGAGAAACGAGAATGCGCCTGAGCTCAAGCGACGCGTATTTGAATCCAAGAATAATATCTACGTACA
The DNA here is from genome assembly GCA_937662695.2 of Halyzia sedecimguttata. NCBI lineage: Eukaryota > Metazoa > Arthropoda > Insecta > Coleoptera > Coccinellidae > Halyzia > Halyzia sedecimguttata. Next base: position 14,868,721 of record OW569413.2, read on the forward strand.
ATTTCCGCCACCCTTATTCAGGGTTTCATAGTAGTTTAATTTTGCTGGATCTAAAGACCTGGGTTGTATGCTATTAGAATAAACTGTTTGTTATTAGCGTGAATATTCTTTTGGTGAATTTAGGAATTAGTACATTACGCAGGGGTATCTGGGAGCCTTAAATTTACCTGGCGCCCATTTACTAGGTTCCCTTTTTAGGAATCCACTCCCATCTCCACTGGAGCTAGACCGCGGATCCCTGAGTTCTAGTAGCTCCGATCTTAACCACTGCGATTTGGGAACAGTCGCATGTCGTTATAATTTATTATTATTATATACATTTACACCTCCGGATTCAATAGAACACTGTGTGCTAATATGTACTGGTGAATTTACACAACTTTACAAGCTTAAACTTTTTTCCATCGTAATCAAATTTACATAAATGATCGTCGATTACTGAGGCTCTTAACATCTTTATGATATATACCTACTTTCACGTTTCTACCATCTAACAGTCGATTCGCACGTTTTGACAACATTTCGCAACACTTGCACTTAGTCTCTCCCGTCTAGTCTTTTTTCACACGTATAGAAAGAAATGAGCTTCCTTCGTGTCCCTACCGTCTAACTCTCGTACTCACTTCAATTGCGCTCGTCCTCCGACGTCAGTCAAATTCCAGACCTTGCTATCCCACGAAGCCACTCAACTTAAACCTTAGTACTTTCTTAGCCCTTTCCCTGAGCTAGGGCTGTACTACCAAGGAAGTTTCTGCTGACTGGAAGATCCTCTACCTCGAAATACTTCACTGGAACCAATGGGCTTCCATGAGAACGATCTCTGGAGCGGTACTGTAATCCCATGAAATTCGGTCTTCCACGAAGCGAAATGCGTTTTGCTTCAAAATGTATGAGACAAGTAACACTAATATGTTCTTTGCGATTTCCTGTTCAGAAAAAATTTATTCTGTGAATCTAGACGTCTTAATGGCTTCGGGGCGCCTCGAGAGTTTATATTTACATGTTATGGGGATGGTTTGGGTTTTCTTCTCCAGAAATTCCTGAATTATCGGTACGAACGTCGATAAATGACATTTGCACCAGTGAAACTAATCTTAGATCTGTTATTTACAAAGGAATGAAATATAATTCCCACGTAGTATCCATCCAAATTTATTGCGCTTGTTCTCCAGAAGAGAGTGCCTATCAATTTACCAAATATCTGCAATTATCGAATTGGCCGAAAAAGGTCTCATACGTTTAGTTTTGGCGTACTGATGAACAATTTGAGGTTAGATTTAATTCTGTTCGGCCGTCTGGTCACAGGTACGATTACTCTCGATCAAAATGAGTTAGAGAGTTGGAATTTGAAGGGTATGCTCGGAGTCCAATTGCACCAGTTATTTGTTTTCATGGTTACTGAAAGGATCCATTTTATTCAGTCAATAAGTAGATGTTTCATGAAATTTTGACTTTGTTTTATTTCAATCGACACAATAGCTTAGAGGAACCTTATTATCAACGACTATCCTCGACTGTCGTAGTATTGACGAAGATGTTGAAATGTTGATAATTATTATGAATATAATAATAAAAATGTATTCGTTATTAAAAATGAATACATCTATTTTATGAGTTCTATGACCATAGCAGACATCCATAGCTTAAATTCTCTAGTCTGAGGATAAATCAGTGTTTATTGCTTGAATTTTAAGGTTTTTGCAAACATCTTCATTTTCCATTAATCGAATACAAGGAAACAGGTTGATGTAGAAGTGTAGAATTTTGCTCAGAAAAGTCAATATTTAATAGGATGCAATACACGCAATTAAGCAACTTTAAGTATTTCATTATTAAATGGTTGCTTTCTGGGTCTTCTCTCCCAAACTCTGAAAACTATCTATTACATAAAAAAGTATTATTTTGTGTTTTGCTTCTACTTAAGAAAAACAATATTTGTCAGAAGCAATAAATCGAAAAATGTTGCCTAACAAACAATAACGAAACAACATCAACGATGAAAAACTATTTCGTAACGTTTCGTCTAAATCAGACTTCTTTTTCAGACACTAACGAAAATCTTCAGAATTATTTTTTTTATTTGTTGATATAGCTGTTCTGAGATTCGAGAGTTGTCACTTTGAAATTATTTTAAAATCATAGTAGCATAGTTTTACTCAGTAGCAGAGAAATTTCCAAGTTCCGAATCATTTTTTACTAAATTCAGCCAAATATGGTCAATTCCAATTGAGCAGCTTGCAAAATTGCATTCTCTGTTCAACGAAATACAAGTTGACTCCTTAAGTTTCCTTTTAACTTTAAAAGGAAACTTAAGTCCTTTTAACGTTAAAAGGAAACTTAAGTCAACTTGTATTTTGTGGAACAGAGAATACAATTTTGCAAGCTGCTCAATTGGAATTGACCATATTTGCCTGAATTCATTAAAAAAGGAGTTGGAAATTTCTATCCTATTCAAACACGACTGCAAAATTCGAACGCATGAGTGTTGGAATTGCCTTCTGCAACGAGTATTAGACGATATTTTCTCCATTTCAGTCAAGTTTTGTAAAATACTGTTGAAATTTAATGAACAATTCAGAGTATACATCCTAGTGATTTTTGTATTATATATTAGTAGTTGGTGTGAGTGTTATGAAAGTTGGCAGTTTACGGAATAGGAATTTGAATCGTACGTAGGGCATGGAGAACAGATTTAAAACAGTTTCCTAATAGCATGAATGATTCAAAATTAGCAACAAGGAAATACCTAGTAAGGTACCTTATTTTTTAATGAAAATAAAACTTTTCCTCTCAACAATTATTTCACTATATCCAGATTATATTATATTGATTATTTTTTGACGTTTCTTAAAACCAATGAAATACTTCTTTATTTGTCACAAGGGTTAGTTTCAACCAATTATGTCATCATTATAGTGGGAATAAATCTCTTGTGATTATTCTCGGGAATAATCACTGTGGCTTTTATTTGCCTAGCAACTGTCAGATAGTTGTCAAAAAAATTACCTAATTGTGTCAACGCGATATATAAAATGTGAATTTGTGAATCAAAAAATAATCTAGTCAAATATAACTCGCGAGTTCCATAAATTAGAAAATAATTTGACATATTTTGTTCAAACTTGTTGCCATTTGGAAATAGCCACTCGAGCCCTGCGGGCTCTCTTGACTATGGCCTGGCAACAAGTTTTCAAGAAATCTGTCAAATTATTTTCAATTCATTCTCACTCTCTTGTTATATTATTACTGACAATTGACGTGTGTTGAAATTTGATAGGATCGAATGTCTGTGCTGACTAACACAAAACGAAAAATGTAACTCGAAACAATACGGGAATGAGTTCATTACAGCACTGTTTTTAGTGCTGTAATGAACTCATTAGGATACAGAAACAGAGAATATATATTTCTCCGCACAATTCGAAAAGTCCATTGTACCAAAAATGAATGGATTAAAACAAATCATATATTATATAATAGAGGTGAGTGGAATCTAGCATGAAGGATAATTGCTGCAAGAAAAATTAGATCTGAAATAAGCTCCATTATTGAACCTCTTTCAATAGTTGGCTGAGTATTATAAAAAGTGGGAAAGCTCTGAGGACAGGAGCTTTGGCGCAAAACTACTAGCGGGTAATTATTCAAACTTTGACAAATCATATCTCCAAAAGTATTGGTTTCTCATGGTGGGTTTCACGAACCTTTGATTAGCATAATTGTGGATATAATTCCGTGGTTGCATCAAAAATGAACTGGTAACATAGAATTACACTGATTTGGCAATTAAGAGCTATCAATGCTTTGTGGAATTCACCGTAAGAGTTTGGAATGATATCAATGAATTCTTATCATCATAAAGTAGAGTTAAAATGTTGTTGTTGTGGTATCACCAATTTTGTCCACCCTTTACAACCGCTAAAACCTGGCGATAATATTTTAAGATTGAAATTCTCATATAGGATCGCAAATCACAGAAATACTTTGAAAAGGACAATCTTCAGTTATGTACCTCAATTCACTGAATATGGTGCGTTTGTTTAATACTCACACTTCACACATATGAGATTTCTTGAAATACCGTTATTATTGAAAATTCTAGAAATATCCATTAATCATTTCATTTTCAAGAAAATCTCAGATCGGATAGTTTGGATGTGATTCCGACTGACAGAATAATCATGATAATTATCCGTACGTAACGTTCACAGAAAGTCCATGGGATGATAGATTTTATATCTGTGGGATTGTCAAACTGTGTCCCAGGCATTGGTATATTATTCAATCGAGGAGTATGGATTATCTATATCTTGTGAAAACATATTGATAAGCATTGTATTTCGAGGAACAAGAGTGCAAAAATCAAATACATAGCATAGTTCTATGACTCACCTCATATGTTGGATCTACATATATCAGCAAATTATGACTAGAGCATTCTATGACATCACAAAATTACGATTAATTATTGAAATTTTGAAAAATCATATTTCCGAAATTATAAGTCTGTTAGAGTTGAGAACGATATCAATGTATTCGTATGATGAAACTGCATCTTATGAAAAAATGAATTTGAAATTTTTATTGTAAAAAAAATCCAATAAGCCGATTTTAACGAACTCAGCCGAGATGTTTATCTCCCAAACCTACTCTGAAAATTTCAACTGTCTAGCTCATTCCGTTCGAGTGTTATCGGACTGACAGACGTCTGGACAGAATCGATTTTGACCAGAAATTCTTGATCAGTGAGTCGAACCAAAACGGTTGAGACCATTTTCAGCCAAAAATTCGAAAATTACAGACATTTGGTTTAATTGATTAGCACTCTGTTTCGAGGAACAAGAGCGCCAAAAAGTGTACGCAAGGAGACTCCAAAAACGTGAAAATAATGTTGATAGGGAGAGGAAGAAAAATTGAGGTATTCCATTCCCTCCGCTAGTTTCTGGAACAGCACACAGCACACTATCGTAAGTGCTTTGTAAATAGTCAACTGCATTATTAGAGTGCTGCTGGTTTTTATTCAAGAAATTCATAACATCTTCCATATCACTGTTACTTTCTTTTTCAATGCAGCAATTTTTTTTTATTAGCCTTATACAATCTCTTTCGGCATGCAGCATGTCTGGCTTTTAAGTTTTGATGGCGGGATATTGTAAATAATGTAATAATGTTCCATCAGAGGTCCCATTTTTCAAAGTAACACACCAAAGACATAGGCAAGCTGACATTTAATTACTTATAACTATGTATGGACTTGATGAATTGGATTTTTCATCTTCTTGAACTACTGCTTGTACTTGTTGAAGAGGTACTTTTGTCACCTTTATTTCTGAAACAATATGAGTTTATAATAGCTTGCAAGAAGTAAGAGAGTGTGAATAGATGATAGAGTATTGCTTACACTATACAAACAGAAAACTAATGACTGATATTTTATTAAAAGAAATCAGAAATTATTCTCACCTTGACGATAACTTAATTTTTTTCCTCTTTGATATTCTTCATATTAATGGATGATTCAGGAGGTGATAAGGTATTTAACTGATCTTTACTTGTAGATTCTTCTGATGGAAAGTACGATTTTGATAATGTACCTTCGTTATTCATTGAATCATCCAACTTGAGAGATGGTAGGTATTGGCATCTTCTTTTAGAATGCGATTTATTGAAATCGATCTGCAAAAAATGCTCAGAGCAAACTACTTTATTGGTAGACCAATTCCAAATATTTCCATTAATTCCAAGCACATTCAACCATACTTTTTGTAGTTCTCCTTTAGGAAACTTTCAAGAACACATAACAATGAATAAAACTGAAATGTTTAATTGAATGAAGCAACCATAACCTAAGACTAATTATTGATCGATTGATCCTGTTGGAAGTTGGATTGGAACACTAGAAATATCTCAAATCAACATCAAAATTCATGAGACACAAGCAACTGAATACGCGAACGCTCGGAATTTAAATCAAAACGACCATAGAATAGACGAAAATGAAGTCACAGGGTAGAATATGGCGGACCCAGTAGTGTCCCCCAAAATTTGGCTGCGCAGTGGTCGATGCTCATTCTCTTTCCCTCTATTTCTCTGGTTTGAATATGTTATTGCGTTTCTTAAAACCAATGAAATTCTTCTTTATTTGTCACAAGGGTAAGTTTCAACCAATTATGTCCTCATTATAGTGGGAATAAATCTCTTGTGATTATTCTCGGGAATAATCACTGTGGCTTTTATTTGCCTAGCAAATGTCAGATAGTTGTCAAAATAATTACATAATTGTGTCAACGCGATATATAAAAAATTGGTTCAAGCACTGACGTGAAGTCAGGAGCTTTTGCGCGTATGTTCTATTGTCCATTCTCCTGTATTGGACACTTTTAATCGAATTTACCATGGTGAATTCTATATTCTATTCTCCTGTATTGGACAGCCTTAATCGAATTCACCATGGTAAATTCGATTAACAGTGTCTAATACAGGAGAACAGACAATAGAATTCACCATGGTAAATTCGATTAAGAGTGTTCAATACAGGAGAATGGACAACAGATCATACGCGCAAAAGCTCCTGACTTCACGTCAGTGCTTGAACCAATTTTTTTTCGTGAATTCAGGAGCTTTTGCGCGTATGTTCTATTGTCCATTCTCCTGTATTGAACACTCTTAATCGAATTTACCATGGTGAATTCTATTGTGTGTTCTCCTGTATTAGACACTCTTAATCGAATTTACCATGGTGAATTCGATTAAGGCTGTCCAATACAGGAGAATAGACTATAGAATTCACCTTGGTAAATTCGATTAAAAGTGTCCAATACAGGAGAATGGACAATAGAACATCCGCGCAAAAGCTCCTGACTTCACGTCAGTGCTTGACCAATTTTTTTTCGTGAAGTCAGGATAGAAAACAATGATGAAAAAATTAACACATTATTGTCTACCTTCAATTCTTCTTTAGGAGAAGAATACATAATTATTCTTTAAAAATTATACTGGACTTAATGTCATATTTAAATAATAAAAGTAAAGAAAATTATAAGTTTAGTTACTAACATACTGAATGAGTTCAATTGAATTCCAGTAATATTCAATTACTTATTCTTAACCAATAAATGTCCATTGATAGATCTAAAGGTGATGACGTGAAACATAAAGATATATTCTCATTAGTGATAGAGAAACTGGCCTTAAATTCCTCTCTACCCATCACGAGAATTAATATCCACAAATGAGCCTCTCACCTTACAAGATCAGAAGCCTTCAGCAAAATTCAAAAGTCCCCTCTCGCAGATATACTCCTCTGAAGGCACATGGATCTCTTGAAGAAGAATCGCCTTCTCTATTTCTCTAAGATATTCACTCTTGTTCATAGAAATCCCTTCAATATTTTGCAGCCTCCTCCTAAGGAGGATCTCTTTCAAAACCAGGTCTGACCGCTAAAGGACTCTATGTAGGACTATCATTTCCCATAGATTTGTGATGAAATAACACGATTTTCCCATAACATACGCGCAAAAATATGTCATCATGACATTCATATTTATTGCGCGTATGTTCTGGGGAACATCGCGTTTTAGTTTTGCCCAAATGTCTGTAACTTTCGAATTTTTTGACGAAAATGGTCTCAAACGATTAAGTTCGACTCCCCAATGAAGAATTCGAGGTCAAATTTGATTCTGTCCGTCCGGCCGTCCGGCCGGCCGTTGCCACGATAACTTGAGAACGAAAAGAGCTAGCGACTTGAAATTTTCAGGGTAGGTGGCGCATCCCAATACGACGGAAAAGTTCGTTAATGGGCATAATCGGCTCAGTGGTTTCCGAGTAATAATTTTTATTTTCAACCAATATAACTCCGATCGAATTGAAACTTGGTGCGTAGTTGAAGAATATGAACCTAAGCACGTTTGTGAAATTTTGTGCGAATCGTTTGGCTAGAAAATTTAAAAAAAATTATTAATAAATATTTTTGTTGTCACGATAACTTGAGAACGGAATGAGATAGCAGCTTGAAGTTTTCAGGTTAGGATGTGCACCAGAACGCGACATTTCAGTTTGTTTATGAGCATAATCGGCCAACAGTGGCCAACAAGAGTGACTTATCATTCAGCCACCACAATCGATCATATATTTACTAATTTTAGCGACTCTGTTGTCTGCGTCGTTGATAATTTATTGTCTGATCACCGAACTGTACTGTTTGAGATTCCTGAGCGAACTGATGTGAGAGTTGGTTGGTCTCATATGAGAAGAAACTTTAATGATCGAGCGATTCATTGTTTCAAAACAGCACTTCTACAGGAAAATTGGTCTAAACTCTATGATATGTCTGACATTAACAGGGCTTTCGATTTGTTTCGGGAAGTATTCGTCTTTTATTTTGAAATGTACTTTCCTTTAAGAAAATGCTACAGAGCAGTCAAAAATGGGTCACAGATGATGTCAAATTATCTAGTGTCAAATTGAAGGATTTGCATTACCTACAATCAGAATACCCTGAATTACGTAACACATATAAGGCTGCAAAGAAAAAACATGAAAAATTAGTAAAAACTTCCAAAAAAATGTACTACCAAAATACTATAGCTAATTCAGTAAACGTTAACAAAACAGCCTGGAACGTTATCTCGGAATTGAGTAACAGAAGGGTTAGGTCACACAATAATATTGAAATCATGAAAGATGGAGTAATATATGAAAATGCTCGTGAAGTGTCAAATTTGTTCAACAATCATTTTATAAATGCTCCGAAGGAAATAATTAACAAGATTGATCAAAGTAAAATAAAAAAAATGAAAAATCCAAAAATTGAAGTGAATCACTTTTCTATTTTTCTCAGCCCCTTTGCTGCTATAGAACTGGAAACGTTACTGAGAACTAAACTAAAAAATAAACATTCGGCGGGAAATGATGACATACCATCATTTCTACTGAAAAAATGTTTGAATAGTATAATTGAACCCGTTACATTCTTGGTGAATTTGTCTTTTTCAACAGGCAAATTTCCGGATACCCTTAAAACAGGTAAAATTATTCCCCTCCATAAAAAGGGACCTGCCAACTTGATCGATAATTATCGACCAATAACAATTACGCCAAGTTTCTCAAATATCTTTGAATATTCATTTTTGGATCGCCTCTTAAATTTCTTGAAAAAATTCGATATTTTGAGCAAAAATCAGCATGGGTTCAGAGTCGGTCATTCCACAAATACGGCTGCAACTTCGTTCTTCGGGAAGATAGTGGAGTTTCTTGAAGCAGGTGAGTGCCCTGCGGGGATATTTTGTGACCTCAGCAGGGCGTTCGACTGTGTTGATCACCAGATTATGTCAACGAAGTTGTATAGCTACGGAGTTAGGGGTCCAGCTCTTAGTTGGATTTCTTCCTTCCTGTTCAACCGACTGCAATACGTGAGCTTGCCAGAACTCGTTTCTGGAACACTCACAATAACCAGGTCTGAGTCTAAGGTGGTCAACATGGGAGTCCCGCAGGGATCAATACTTGGTCCAATTCTATTTCTGTTGTACACCAACGATCTTGGTGACCACTTGACACAGACTCATATAACAATGTTTGCTGATGATACCTCCTTAATAGCTTCGGATAAGGACGAAATAAAAACACAACGGAAAAGTGAACAACTCTTGAACTCCATAAACAACTGGTGCAGCTTGAATTTTTTATACCTGAATGCCTCTAAAACGCAAATAGTTAAATTCCATAATAAGCAAAAAAATTGTCTACCAATATCAATCTGCGTTAATGACGTATCAATTAACAACACAAATGTGACCAAATTCCTGGGTCTGGTGATTGATGAAAATGTCAACTGGAAGAGTCATTGCATATGCCTGAACAAGAGGTTGAATTCTTTATGTTATTTGTTCAGGGGTCTCAGACAAGTCTTGGAGGAGCCCCAACTATTGGCCTTGTACCACTCTCAGGTAGCGTCCTGAATTAGGTATGGTTTATATTTGTGGGGTAACTCCACTTCTGTTAATGACGTGTTTATTTTGCAAAAAAGGATAATGAGAGTAGTGGCAGGCGTTTCTTCATCCTACTCCTGTAGGGGATTGTTTGTCAAATTTAATGTAATGCCACTTTTTTCTATGTATATTTATGAAATGTGTACTTTTGTGTTCATGAACAAAACTAAGTTCACTCAGAATAAGGACTTGCATAATGTGAATACTCGACAGAGGAATAATTACCACATTCCTTTTTATAAATATAAAATTTCGCAAAACTCACTTGCATATTTAGGTTTGACTATATATAACAGACTGCCACTTGAAATAAAAAATTCTAATGAAAATAGAAAGTTTTGCACAGCGCTGAAAAAGTTCCTAATTAAAAATTGTTTTTATTCTTTGGACGAATATTTTAACAGGTGATGTCTTAACATTTGTGTCCGTGTTGTTCTGTTCCGATTTGCTTTCTTTCTTTGTGACTATTCCTATACATATGTAATTGTGTCTTACTGGAAAATAAATTATTATTATATTATTATTATTATTATTAACGGTTTTGGAGTTATAGCCATCTGAAATTTTCTGAAATTTGGTGGTGTTTTGTTCCTCATTAACTCGAAAAATACTGAACCTATTGAATTCAAACATGGGTACTAGATGTAGAATGCCAACGCAAAAATCTTTGCAAAATTTGGTGAGGATAGCATTTGTAGAAAATTTTTAATAAATCATTGAAAATAAAAAAAAAAATTCTATATATCAGTAACTATTTGTTTGAAATTGCTGAAATTTTGCAAGAGCCTTCATAACCTAACTCTACTGCTAAGTTTCTAGTTTTAATACGATCGGTTAAATATTGTTGGAGATTCGAGCATTCTTGTGTGAGTTCAGTAGATGGGAGACCGTTGCCTCGATAACTTTCGAACGAAAGGAGATAGGGACTTGCAATTTTCAGGGTAGGTTGCGTATCCGAAAGGGAGAGTTGAGTTCGTTTTTGGACATAATCGGTCTAACGGTTTCCGAGTTATACCCACCTGGAATATTATTTCCTTAATAACTCAAAATATAAATATTCGATCGAATTGGTGCTTGGTAACTAGTAGTAGAAAATCAACATAAAGACGTGTTTGAAATTTTGTAAGAACCGTACCCCTAGAAAATTTGAAAAAAATGACGCAAAAAAAAAAATTTAAGAACCGTACCGCTAGAAAATTCAAAAAAAATCACGAAAAAAAATATTGGTTCAAGCACTGACGTGAAGTCAGAAGCTTTTGCGCGTATGTTCTATTGTACATTCTTCTGTATTGGACACCCTTAATCGAATTTACCATGGTAAATTATGTTGTCCATTCTCCTGTATTGGACACTTAATTCGAATTTACCGTGGTAAATTCGAATTAAGAGTGTCCAATACAGGAGAATGGACAACTTAATTTACCATGGTAAATTCGATTAAAGGTGTCCAATACAGAAGAATGGACAATAGAACATACGCGCAAAAGCTTCTGACTTCACGTCAGTGCTTGAACCAATTTTATTTGAAGGTTCTCGCAAAAATACGGCTACAGACAACATATCATACGACGATTCGCATCCAGCTACCGAACTCACAAAAGGCTTCTCGGTTCTCCAACAATATGGATCTGATCGTGTTCAAACTTGGAACTCTGCGCTAGAGTTAGGTTCTGAGGGCTCTTCGAAAATTTCAGCCATGCCGGACGAATAGTTTATGATATATGGAATTTTTTTCAATTATTTTTATTTATTTTTTTTTTAATTTTCTAGTTATACCATCCTCACGAAATTCAGCAAGTATTTTCGCGTTGGCATTCTACAACTAATAACCATGTTTGAATTCAATCAGTTTTGTATTCTTCGAGTTAATGACGAACAAAAAACAACCAAATTTCAGAAAATTTCAGATGGTTATAACTCTAAAACCGTTTGGACGATTATGCTCATAAACAAACTCAAATGTATCATTCAGATGCACAACCTAACCTGAAATTTTCAAGCCGCTATCTCTTTCTGTTCTCAGGTTATCGTGACAACAAAAATATGTTTTAAATTAATTTTCTAGCGATACGATTCTCACAAAATTTCACAAACGTGCTTAGGTCTATATTCTACAACTATTCACCAAGTTTAAACTCGATCGGATTTATTTTGGTTGAAAACAAAATTATTACTCGGAAACCATTGGGCCGATTATACCCATTAACGAACTTGTCCGTCGTATTGGAATGCGCCATCTACCCTGAAAATTTCAAGTTGCTAGCTCTTTCCGTTCTCAAGTTATCGTGGCAACGGACGGCCGGACGGCCGGCACCACAGAATTAAATTCCACATTTGGGCAAAACTATAACGCGATGTTCCCCAGAACATACGCGCAAAAAGGGTGAAAATTATCGGTTTAGTACCTACCTTTTCTGAAGCAGAAATAACAAAAAAGATTTTAGAAACTACTTCGAAAAATACTCTAATAAGTAATCAGTCTATATGGAGACAACTTGAGACCTTCACCAAAGAAATAAATTATATTCTGGATCAATCTACTACAACAGCTACTCTGGTATTGATTGTGAAAGATTGGTCTTATAACATGAAAAGAAAAGACGGAAATGATTATAAGGAAGCAGTAATAAAGACAATGTGGAATAAAACGGCAAAATTAGTTCAAGAACTAAGTAATAACAGGTAATAAAAAGTATAACAGGTATAATTTTATGATAGTTTTATTGATCTTTTTGGCGCTCTAGTTCCTCGGAACTGAGTGCTTATCAATTTGCCCAAATGTCTGTAATTTTCGAATTTTTCGATGAAAATGGTCTTAAACGATGTGGTTCGACTCACTGATCAAGAATTCGTGGTCGAAATTCATTCTGTCCGGCCGTCCGGACCGTCCGGCCGGCAGTAGGCAAGATATCTCTCGAACGGAATAAGCTAGACAGTTGAAATTTTCAGAGTAGGTTTGGGAGATAAATATCTCGGCTAAGTTCGTTATTGGACAAAATCAGACAAATGGTTTCGGAGTAACAAAAAAAAATTTTTTTTCAAAGCAAATTCCTAATTATTTTTTTTAATAAGCAGTTTTACCATGAGAATCCAATGATATAATTTTTAACTCTAACAAGCTAATACTTTCGGAGATATGATTTTTCAAAATTTCAATAATAAATCGTATTTCAACGTTGTCACAGAATGATATAATGCTATGTATAAATTGTCATAATGTCAACTTATTTTCCTGAGACATGACATTATCTAATCAATCGAAGAATTTTGAGCGAAGTGAGAAAAATCTCAGTTGTTTGCTCCAAAATTAGTTTTTCCCAGAAAAGTCTTACATTTCGGAACGGAACATGAAGTAAGAGATCTGAGAGTAGTGAGACTGCTTTTCATCTATAGACATAGATATAACTCTCGAACGGAATGAGGTAGGTAGTTGAAATTTTCAGAGTAGGTTAGGGAGATGAACATCTCGGTTAAGTTCCTTATTGGGCAAAATTGGCTAGATTTAATTTGATTTTTTCCATGGTGCAGTTCTCATTCTCATGATTGCTCATTTAATCTTGATAAATAAACTATTATTTGAATTGAATTTCTTTTATGATGCAGTTCTATCATATGAATACATTGATATAATTCCCAACTCTGAGAAACCAATACTTTCGGAGATATAATTTGTCTGTTAGAACTAGAGCGCCAGAAAGCTCCTGTCCACAGGGCTTGAACCCATTTTTTATTGTAAAAATTTGTGAATCAAAAAATAATCTAGTCAAATATAACTTGCCGGCTCCATAAATTAGAAAATAATTTGACAGATTTTGTTCAAACTTGTTGCCATTTGGAAATAGCCACTCAAGCCCTGCGAGCTCTCGTGAGTATTGCCTGGCTACAAGTTTTCAAAAAATCTATCAAATTATTTTCAATTCATTCTCACGCTCTTGTTATATTATTACTGACAACTATCTGACATTTGCTAGGCAAATAAAAGCCACAGTGATTATTCCCTAGAATAATCCCAAGAGATTTATTTCCACTATAATGATGACATAGTTGGTTGAAACTCACCCTTGTGACAAAGAAAGAAGCATTTCATTGGTTTTTAGAAACGTCAAAAAATAATCATTTTAATATCTACGAAAACAGGCAATTTCATTTCGCGCACTTCAAAAAAACAACATCCGCCTGCAGTCGGAACAAATACCCACGCGGCCGACTCGGATGAGAGAAGAATGGACACTCAAACTGCCAGCAGAAATAAATTTTCCGCTTCCGGTTAGGAATTTTGTCCGTTCGGATGAGAATTACCCTCGGTCGGATGTCTGAGCGGACGCTGGAACGGCGAACTGGGAATTGATTAATGTATCGGATGAAGATATGGCAACCTTCGAGGTCTCAGCACTACGTAGGGGCAGGTAGCACATAGATCCTCAGAAGAAAGGGAATTCATCCTTTGTAACGTACCATATTTTTAAGGTAATATATTCTTATTCATATATACCAATGTCTTGCAAGCTGCTTAGGTGCCGAACATCTATGTATGAAATTCAATGTCCTAGAGAAAATCTAATTTGAGCATCGAACAACAACGATTTACAATCCTCCTAAAACACTTCTATGGCGAATTCGGCCAACCTCCATAAAAATTGAGGGGGCTGACGAGGGCCTATAGCTTCGAGAAATTTACGATATACTGTGAAAAATTTGGGAAAAGGAACCCAGGTCAATCTATTCTGATTAGTTTTCATCGAAAAATTCTGGAGGATTGAGCCATTTTATTATTCAGAATAATTTTTATCTCTCTTCTAATATATAAAATTTCCATGTCACAATGTTAGTTACCGTACTCCTCCGAAACGGCTTTATCGATTTTTACCAAATATTATATGCGTATTCAGTCGGTCTGAGAATCGGCTAATATATCTATTTTTCATACCCCTAAGTGATAAGGGTTGTTCACCCTTAACATTTTTTTAAAATTTTTGGACGAATTTTTTTGTTTTTATTTTTTTATAATGTGGCATTATAAAATACATACAACCCCAAATTTTCACCCTTCTATCACCAACCCCTATTTTTTAATAGTCATTTTAGTAATTAATCATTTTTCATCCCGCTCGATAACTGATCAATTAGTATCACTTGGTAAGTTATCCCAGAGAAAGAGCTAATTAAAACCAAGACGTGTATTTTTTGTGAATGTTTTTCACTCTATTTCGATTAAAATTTCCCTGAGCTTATGGCAAAGCTAAAATTTTTGTACAAAAAAAATATTTATTTTTATTAAATTATCAAGGCAGTTTATTCCTGCTATACTTAGTGCTAGATTTTTTTAAATTACCACGTCTTTCTGGAACAACACTCATTTGCCAGACTTTACCGGTGTCACGTCCCAATTAACAGCACGGAGTAGGGATGAGAACGAAGCCGATCTCCTGTCTTTCTCACCTTTATCACTTTTCTTAACTAGATACGTTTGAGTGGGTAGTTCGTATTCGCAATTGAACCCGGTAGGTGGCGCCACAATCGGGTTCTAGGTATTTTTTGAAATTACGTGTTTGAGTGGGTACCTGGATAACTTGGAAATTCAATTGTCCCGGTAGGGGGCGCTGCAATTGGGTTCTAGGTTTTTTTTTTTTGGAAATAAAATTGCAACCGCAATAATCGATTTGGCGCAGGCGAAGTTGCGTGCGTCAGCTATAGTATTATTATATTTTGGAAAGCATGTTCACGAGTTTATAATTTTTCAAGAATTTTAATTAACATTTTTCTTCAAAATTAATATATTTCAGGAACTACTTGTCAAATTCCGCTGAAATTTGGCACAAACCTTCAAGACGAATTTAATTTTTCCAATATATTCAAACATTCTGATCCGTGCCAATTGAAATATTGTTAGTACTCGCTTCAAACAAGTGGGAGATCTCCGTGGACAGAGGCTTTGGTACACTGTTCAAATGTATAGCCAGAACGGTCACGCATCCAGGTACTGAACTCGCCTAAAGCTGCTTAGCCCCAAGAAGAAATTTAATATCTTCCAAATATTTCTAGTAATCTACCTAGATTCGATAGATTTTAAATCTAGAATTTGGCTGTAAAATACGCTGAAATGTTGAGGGGAATGTCTTCAATATCGATTCTTTCTTCAAGTGGGGAAAAATGAGTTGACAATTTATAAAAAACATTCTTTATGTAGTTATTTTCACATCTAATAATATACGAAAATACTCACGTTTCACGTAAATTCAAGAAAAAATCAACCCAAATTCGTTCGATAACTGTTTCCTCGGAGTTATCATTTCAATAGAAATGAAATCAAATGTAGACAATAAAATTGGTTCAAGCACTGACGTGAAGTCAGAAGCTTTTGCGCGTATGTTCTATTGTCCATTCTTCTGTATTGGACACCCTTAATCGAATTTACCATGGTAAATTATGTTGTCCATTCACCTATATTGGACACTCTCAATTCGAATTTACCATGGTAAATTCGAATTAATTGTCCAATATAGGAGAATGGAAAACATAATTTACCATGGTAAATTCGATTAAGGGTGTCCAATACAGAAGAATGGACAATAGAACATACGCGCAAAAGCTTGTTGTCCATTCTCCTATATTGGACACTCTCAATTCGAATTTACCATGGTATATTCGAATTAAGTGTCCAATATAGGAGAATGGACAACATAATTTACCATGGTAAATTCGATTAAGGGTGTCCAATACAGAAGAATGGACAATAGAACATACGCACAAAAGCTTCTGACTTCACGTCAGTGCTTGAACCAATTTTTTTTTTCGAGATTTTTTTTAAATTTTCTAGGGGTACGGTTCTTAAAATTTTTTTTTTCGTAATTTTTTTCAAATTTTCTAGGGGTACGGTTCTTACAAAATTTTCAACACGTCTTTATGTTGATTTTCTACTACTAGTTACCAAGCACCAATGCGATCGAATATTTATTTTTTGAGTTATTAAGGAAATCATATTCCAGGTGGTTATTACTCGGAAACCGTTAGACCCATTATGCCCAAAAACGAACTCAACTCTCCCTTTCGGATACGCAACCTACCCTGAAAATTGCAAGTCCCTATCTCCTTTCGTTCGAGAGTTATCGAGGCAACGGTCACCCATCTACTGAACTCACACAAGAATGCTCGAATCTCCAACAATATTTAACCGATCGTATTAAAACTTGAAAGTTGGCAGTAGAGTTAGGTTATGAAGGCTCTTGCAAAATTTCAGCAATTTCAAACGAATAGTTACTGATATATAGAATTTTTTTTTATTTTCAATGATTTATTAAAAATTTTCTGCAAATGCTATCCTCACCAAATTTTGCAAACATTTTCGCGTTGGCATTCTACAACTAGTAACCATGTTTCAATTCAATCCGTTCAGTATTTTTCGAGTTAATGAGGAACAAAGAACCACCAAATTTCAGAAAATTTCAGATAGCTATAACTCTAAAACCGTTAGGCCGATTATGCTCATAAACAAACTGAAATGTCGCGTTCTGGTGCAAATCCTAACCTGAAAATTTCAAGCCGCTATCTCATTCCGTTCTCAAGTTATCGTGACAACAAAAATAGTTTTTAATAATTTTTTTAAAATGTTCTAGTCATACGATTCGCACAAAATTTCACAAACGTGCTTAGGTTCACATTCTACAACTACACACCAAGTTTCAATTCGATCGGATTTATATTGGTTGAAAACAAAATTATTACTCGGAAACCACTGGGCCGATTATGCCCATTAACGATCTTGTCCGTCGTATTAGGATGCGCCACCTACCCTGAAAATTTCAAGTCGCTAGCTCATTTCGTTCTCAAGTTATCGTGGCAACGGCCGGACGGACAGAATCAAATTTGACCTCGAATTCTTCATTGGGGAGTCGAACTTAATCGTTTGAGACCATTTTCGTCAAAAAATTCGAAAGGTACAGACATTTGGGCAAACTATAACGCGATGTTCCCCAGAACATACGCGCAAAAAAAACCTATTTAAGGATATCTGATCTGAAAATATCTTTTTCAATTACGTCCGATATACGATATTTTCTTCGCTTTGACTAACGAATGGTTTTGAATGTCGATATAAATGCATCTAACTACCTGTTTTTCGACATCCTCTGAAACAATGATTCTCTTGAATTGAAAAGTTATTGAAAAATGAATGAATAAGCAACAATTATTTGATTTTAGTACTTTCTGAATTTATAACATATACATTTCCTTGGGAATTAATTTGTGTGGATAATTGGAAAAAATATTATGTTGCTCAACCGATTTTTAAATGAATTTTGACATGCTGTTGACGCATCAACATGTCAAATACAACTTTGGTCGGTCGCTTTAAAGCACCAATACAGAGCCGATCGAGTTCAAATTTTACTGTAAAATAAGGTTGTAAAGTATTTCGAAAAATTTGAACGATATCTGTTGAATAGTTTCTGTGATATGCAATTTTTTAAATAAATTTTTTTTGTGATTTTCACAAAATTTGGCGTGTCTTCGGGTTAGTATTTTTCAACGAATTAGCCTGCTATGATTCGATCAGATTAGTATTTTTCGAGGTATCGGGGAAACAAAATATCAAATGGCTATAACTCTGGAACTACTCAGGGCATTTTACCCAATAACTGACTTTGGCGGTGCATTTGGACTTCAAACCACCCCTGAAAATTTCAGCGTAATCGTGCTGACAGAATCAATTTCGACCTCGGATTCTTCATCAATGAGTCGAAACTAATCGTTTGAGACCATTCTCGACCATATATTCGAACAATACAGACATTTGGACGAATTGATAGATTGAATTGATGCAGTATTTCGCATAGACAAACGAATATGTGCGCAAAAGCTGCCAACTTCACGTCAGTGCTATTTAAGAATTTTTTTTGAGGAATATAATGCTTGATGAGCACACGAAATTTTTCCAATTTCGTCGAAAATTACTGAGATAACTGTTTTCAATGGCTGCAAACCACAAACAAAATGACCGGGTTAGCTCAAAATTTGATAGTTTATTGACAGATGGTACTTAACAGGAGCATTGTTGCGGGATAGGAGTAGCGGATAGGAATTATAACAAGCCCTGTGGACAGGAGTTTTCTGGCGCTCTAGTTCAAACACACAAATTATATCTCCGAAAGTATTGGTTTCTCATAGTTGGGAATTATATCAATGTATTCTTATGATAGAACTGCATCATAAAGGAAATTCAATTCAAATAATAGTTTATTTATCAAGATTAAATGAGCAATCTGAGAATGAGAACTGCACCATGGAAGAAATCAAATTAAAATGGCTGAAATGAATTTGACTCTCTCTTATAGAACAGGATGACATGTACGAGTATGAACACAGGTCATATAATAAAGCTTAGATAGAATAATGATAACATTATGTGAAAACATAGAAGTACGATTCATTATTGAAATTTCGAAATATCATATCTCCGAAAGTATAAGCTTGTTGGAGTTAAAATCAGACAAATTAGATCTCCGACAGTATTGGTTTCTCAGAGTTGGGAATAATATCAATGGATTCTTATGAAAGAACTTTATCTTAGCAGAAATTGAATTCAAACATCATAGAAGAATTTAAATTCAACAAGAGTGCCAAAAATTATCAATCCAAAACCAATAGACGAATTCTACCCAACAACGAACTCATCCGAGATATTCATTCCTCAATTCTATGATGAACGATAATATATATCATTTCTCAAATCCACTCCAATACACCAATATTCCATTTTGTTTTCAGTGGAGATATTCTGAACTCAATATTATTAACTTACCATTACCATTCCCATCATCATATGGATTGACCATCGGCATGAAAATATCAACCAACAAAAAGTATGATATTATATTATATATCTCATATTTCTACTGGAATGAATGAATTAGACAACGTCATGTCTCAGGAAAATAAGTTGACATTATAACAATTCATTGAATACCCACAGAATAATTATATAATTCTGTAAAAACATAGAAATACGATTTATATTGAAATTTTGAAAAATCATATCTCCGAAAGTGTTAGCTTGCTAGAGTTGAAAATGATATAAATGGATTCTTATGGTAAAACTGCATATTGAAAAAAATTGAATTTGGAATTTGTTATGTAAAAAAAAATTTTTTTTTTGTTACTCCGAAACCATCTGTCCGATTTTGCCCAATCACGAACTTAACCGAGATATTTATCCCTCAAAGCTACTTTGAACATTTCAACTGTCTAGCTCATTCCGTTCGAGAGTAATCGTGCCTACGGCCGTCCGGATCGGCCGGATAGAATGAATTTCGACCGCGGATTCTTGATCAGTGAGTCGAACCAAATCGTTTAAGACCATTTTCATCGAAAATTTTAGACATTTGGGCAAATTGATAAGCACTCAGTTCCGAGGAACTAGAGCGCCAAAAAGTCACGGATTTGTATAAACATAAATGATGTAACAGGTTCTGAACATCAAAAGAATGACGTGGCTACAGAAAATGAAAGGAATTAACGAAACTCATTTTCTCTGGCCGTGAACTTGAGTTGGGAAAAGTCTGACTAATTTATGTCATCAATACGTGTGTACCGCTACACCACTTTCCTCAGCACCATCAACCACAATCGAGATTTCAGCTCTAATTCTCAAAAGAAATCCATTAATAAGTTTCGCAAGGTGCCGGAAGGAACGGCAATGTTTCTGTGGCGGTAAAGGACACAGAAAAAATGACTGGCGTCTTTTGTGGTTACAGGAGCAGCTGTTGGGAGAATGCCAGAACGCTGAAAGGGATATCGGTTTTTCCGGACCAGCCATTGGGTAATTCAATCAGCTGCTTGATGAGGTCTCCGACTTGAAATTAATTTCTTTGAGGATATGTCAGTTGACTCGACGTGATCGATCAAAAAATTGTGGAAAAATAATTGTACTTCATTATCGAAATTAATGGCACACACATAAAGTCGCTTCGCGAAATAATCAACCATTATGCAATTTGAGCATGGAGTGATAACTAAAGAGCTTTTCAATTATATGTTCTATAGGAAAAACGAAGTTGTGTTTCAAATAAAATTTACATTAAAGAAATCAGGGCCATTCTGTTTAAATCATCATTATTTTTCTCTGTTTCCCCTGTTTTCAGTTTCCATTCCATATTTCCGTTGGTTTCTTGATTACCTTATCCTGAAGAAGTCAACTAGGTGAAACACGTGTCGGCAAGTACTAGCAGAATAATTTTTCTCTGCTCCCTTTGCGGAATTATCCGTTAAACTTTTCCTTTTAAATATTTTTGGTGCCTTGTTCACCTGAACAGTATGGCTATCATTTCGTCGAAATATCTATAATTTTCGAGTATTCAAATAGAATGGTCTTAAATGATAAGTGTTGACTCACTGATCAAGAATCGAAGGCCAAAATTGATTCCGGCTTTCCAACCGACCGTCAGCACGATTATGCTCGAACGCAATGAGATAGGGAGTTGAAATTTTAAGTGTAGGTTTGGAGTCCAATTGCGCCGGCTAAGTTCGTTAATGGGCAAAATCTACGGAGTAGTTTCAGAATTATAGTAATTTGAAATCTTGTTTTCCTAATGACTCGAAAAATGCTAGTCTTCTCGAATCCTACTACGGTAATTGAATGAAAAATATCGACACGAAGATATATATGCAGAATTCTGTGAGGATTGCCTGACTGGAAAAGAAAAAAAAAATCTCATGGACTATCTGATATTGTTGAAATTCTATGAGAGCCTTCAAATCCCTAATTCACTGTAAAGTTCTAGATTTGAGTTCGATCAGATCTATATTGGTGAAGATATTGCCAAAATTTCAGAATATACCAACGATCGGAGTGTACTGGTCCACTGTTTTTACATTCGACCAAACAAATTGTCAACAGTTTTGATTTTTGAAAGAATTCAAGTAATCATGACGTGTTTGCATACATCTTCATTCTTTTTATGATGACATTCATATTTCTTATCTCCCTATGTTCGAATTCAAGTCTGACAGGCACTGACAGACAAACCAGTTTGAAAATGAAAAAAAATGATGAGATATAATGAAACTTGGTGAAAACGTTAAAAGTACCCTGGAACCAGTCTCGCAAGTTACAAACAATGATCGTAAAATGGTTAGATATCCATAAAACTCTTTCTCATCCGAAAGACGGTCACTATCTCATTTTGTCAAATTCCCAAACAAACATGTATATCAAATTGAAAATATTCGAAGAAAACTTCAACCATTTGATAAATGCAAGTATTTGGTCAGAATGCTTATGTAAGTGTAGTGAAATTGATATCTTGTATTTCTGACGCATTACCCAGTGATTCCGTTTACTCAGAGAAGGAAAATTCTAGATGTGAGATCCCTCTTTTTGAATGGAGATATTATTGATTGGAAGTCTGAAGTGAAACATCTAGGTGTAACACTAGATAGTAAACTTCTGGGAAATGTTGCATGTTGAAATCAATGCTAGTAAAACAATAAATGCTTTGATGGCTTGCAGGAATCTAAACTGCAACTCTAAGATACACCAATGGCTGTATGTCTCATAACTTAATCACGTATGGAGCATTAGTCTGGTATACAAGAATAAGTCAGAATAGCCAGAAAAACCTTGGCATAGTACAAAGGCTTGCCTGTGTATGTATCAGTGGAGCTATATAGAAACCTGTCCTACCAGGGCACTTGATAGTATCGCAAATCTCACACTCCTTTATCTACTAATAGGCAAAATGTCCCATCATGCTATTATCAGAATATCTTGGAAACAGGTAATGAGAGTATTAAAAACTAGAAAGCCTGGTTCTCTCTTACCAGGCATTTTGTCACTAGGAAGATTGGCTGATGGAATCGATGGTTTAAATCACATATATTGTATGTTCACTTTTTGCCAATGTTAGGGTAAAGTGATATTTTGAACATAGTAAGACAGATTTAAAGTCTGTGCAAATATTATAACGAGAAGCAGGTCCTACTTCTCGTTATTCGGGAGATACAATCGTTGCATATACTCTTTAACTGTCTTCCTACGTTTAAAATTTCACTTTACCCTAACAATGGCAAAAAGTGGAGATACAAGATCTGTGCTTTAAACCATCGATTTCATCAGCCAATCTTCCTAGTGACGAAATGATTAAGAAAGTAAGCATCGAAAAGAAAGAAATACCACCACCCAAGTTCTTAAAAAAAATGCCACTTGATTGTTCCAAATCCAATATAAGATCTAGCGCTGGGGTATATGGGGCAGGCACCAAATGCTCACTATAGCTCGGCTCCTATCCGAGCGTCTTTCAGGCAGAAATACTCCCAATTGAAAGATGCGTGGAAATTAACCTAGAAAGAAACTATCAGAGGTGTGATATAGCAATGCATTCTGACAGTCAAGTTGCTATTAAAGCTCTGAGCTCCCATGTTATCGCGTCTGAGCTAATATGGGTGTGCCGAATAAAACTTAATGTAGTAGACAAGTACAACAGGGTGTCCTTGGTCTGGGTTCTTGGTCACTCGGGAATTAAAGGAAATGGGGAGGCCAACATACTGGTGTTCATCTACTTCTATAGATGGTGATGACATCGACATCTCTGATGAGGGGGGTGGGGCACAATAGACCTTTAAGCCGTAGTGCATCGTTACCCCCTAATGCCCTCCAACAATAGATAGACAGATACAAAGATAGTTTATTCAATTCAATTTCAGAGATCTGTACAAGAAAAATTGGTTCAAGCACTGACGTGAAGTGCCCAATAAAGGAAAATGGACAAGAGAACATAAGCAAAAGTGCAAAAGCTTCAGACTTCACGTCAGTGCTTGAACCAATTTTTTTCTTAGTGATTTTTTGAAATGTTTCTAGTGCTACGATACTCATGAAATTCTGCAAGAATTTCCGCGTTGGCATTCTACAACTAATAAACATATTTGAATTGGATCAGATCTGTATTTTTTGAGTTATTGAGGAAATAACAACCAAATTTCAGATTTATATAACTCCAAAACCATTTGGCCGAATATGCTAATTAACGAACTTAAATGTTGTATTCCGATGCGAAATCTAATCTGAAAACTGCAAGTCGCTATTTCTTTCCGTTCTCAAGGAATCATGAGATAATTCATATTTTTTCGTAATTTTTTTAAAATTTTCTAGTGGTACTGTCCTCACCTCTTCATGTCGATATTATAAAACTAGTTACCAAGCTTTAATTCGATCGAGCCTATATTTTTTGAGTTATCGAGGAAATAATATTCCAGGTATAACTCCGAAACGGTTGGGCTGATTATGGCCAACAGCGAACTTAACTCTCCCGTTCAGATGTGCAGTCTATCCTGAAAATTGCAAGTTCCTATCTCCTTTCGTTCGAGAGTTGTCGAGGCAACGATCACCCATCCAGCTCCTGAACTCACACAAGGTTGCTCGGATCTACAACAATATAGGTCCGATCATGTTCAAACTTAAAACTTTGTAGTAGAGTTAGGTTCTGAAGGCTCTCGAAAAATTTCAGCGATGTCGGACGAATAGTTTTTGATATATAGAATTTTTTTCAATAATTTTCTATGATTTTTTTTAATTTTGTAGTCATACGATCCTCACAAAATTTTGTAAGAATTTTTGCGTTGCCATTCTGCAACTAATAACTATGCTTGAATTGGATCGGTTTTGTATTTTTCGAGTTATTGGAGAAATAACAACCAATCTTCAGATGGGTATAACACCAAAACCGTTTTGCCGGTTATACCTATAAACAATCTCAAATGGTGCACTCAGATTCTCAACCTAACCTGAAAACTTCAAGTCGTTAAGATCTCTTTCCGTTCTTGGGTTATCATGACGTAAATAATATTTTTCAAAAATTTTTTTAAAATTTTCTAGCAATACGATGTCCACAAATTTTCACAACCTCACTTAAGTTTATATTCTACGACTTCTCACCAAGTTTCAATTTGATCGGATTAGTATTGGTTCCAGACAAAATTATTACTCGGAAACCATTGAGCCGATTATGTCCATTCACAAACTTGTCCGTCATACTGGGATTTGCCAGCAACCCTGAAAATTTCAAGTCACTATCTCTTTCCGTTCTCAAGTTGTTATCGTGACAACGGCCGGCTGGTGGCCGGACAGAATCAAAATTGACCTCGAGTTCTTGATCAGGGAGTCGAACCCAATCGTTTGAGACCATTTTCGCCGAAAAATTTGAAAATTACAGACATTTGGGCAAAAAGATAACGCGATGTTCCCCAGAACATACGCATAATAGCTATGTTAAAGAAAACATAATCTTTTCAGCTTTAACAAATACTAAATATTCTTGTACATTATAAGGCTCCATTTTACTAATGAACGAATTTATTCTCCTAACGCTGCTTATAAACTACGCGCGGCAAACACTCGACTATTACCAGCGAGTCGGCCTCGCATTACGAGTATGTAGATGGAGTTGCCACGCGAGGCATCCACGTATTAAATGCGCGAGGCCGCCTCGCGTATCAATGTTTGCCGCGTGTAGTTTATACGCATCTTTCGGTCTTTATGAAACGAAATTGCCTCAGCAATTCATTGAATAGCTTCATGCACATATTAATATGTAAGCTGATCCCGTACATTCCTCAAAGGAAACATATTGCAATATTGCATAGTTGCGACCGGTAGCGTTGACCGCCAGAATGCTTATTCAGCATAGTAGTTCACGTAAGGTGGATACCTCGTAGGATAAGGCAAGTCTGTAGATAACCATCGTATCGATTAGATCGTTGTATTTTTTCATTAGAATAAACTGCTTTCAATAGTTCTCCATATTTTTTAAAAAAGTGTTTTCAAGTTGTTATTATATTTCTGGCGACGAGGATGGGATGCTGTTAGTTTTTTTGAGAAAAAATACGTGAAAATCATTTCTTAGAACAGTATCCAGAAAAAAGTTGTGAGAAAATTGTGACGTCAATCCCATACCGGTGAAACTGATCAAGAACCTACAACCAACCCACGAGTGAGCAAGAGATCAAGAAGAAAGGCTGAATCCCTGACAAACAGAAAGGTGAACCCTCTCCGACCTGCTTGCGAACTTTTCAACATTCGAAGACACCCTTAGACTGATCGAGTAGCGCCTATCAGCGAGGATTGGAAGAACTGAAAGTAAGTTGATCTATGACTTCCTAGTTTTCCTATTCCCTAGACCAAAGGAATATTAGATTAATTTTTTTTTTATTATTTTGTAAGAAATAAACTGAGTATATCTCATATTCCAAAATTGAGAATTTATTAAAGCAATTTAAGAATTTAAAAATGACTCAACCTACAGTTAGTCACGCAAATGCTGATATTAATGATTTAAAATTATTCGGAGATCTCTTACCAAAATTTAGTGGAAATTCTCACGAATTACAATCATTTATTGTAGAGATAGAAAATTATATAGAAAAGTTTGGTTCAACAGGATACTCTAGAATAACTCAATATTGTTTTGCCACGATAAAATCTAGAATCATTGATGAAGCTCGAATAATTATAAATTCAGGACCTATTCCAAACTCATGGGTAGAATTGAAACAAGCATAAATCAATAAATTTTGATTTAGAATCAATTTTGATGTATTGCAAGATCAATATCAAAATTTGCGTAGAACACATGAAGAATCCCTTTTAGATTTCCTTGAAAGAATTAAACATACGAAATTACAATTTGACTACCAATTACAAATGCAAGGCTTTAATATGAATGAACTCGTAATTTATAGAAATAAATCGGAAAAAATTGGACACAGAGTTATTTACAACAACGTAGATGAAAATGTCAGGAATCTTTTAGATAATAATGTTAAGAATTTCGATGATACCTGCAAAATGTTGGAAAATCGAGAAATTAAGCGACAACAGTTAAATTTCATTCCAAATTTTAAGTCATTTTCGCATAGTCCTCCAATGAAGCATGAAAGAATTAATTTCCCAAATCACAATATACTTCAACAAACAAATTATAATCAAAATAGAAATTTTTCAATGCAACCCAATCGAAATTTAGCTCAATCAAAATTTTTCACAAATAACGAAGGGTATAGTAACTTTCCAAGTCAACCCTTACAAATGCAATCACGTAGAGATATAACCCAACCAAAATTTTTCACGAATGATCTAGTGTTTGGCAAACCACCCGATGTGTTCAAACCTAATCCCAATTATAGACCTAATAACAGACCGGAACCAATGTCCGTAAGAACAAGAATTTTGCCAACTAAACGACCAAATGAGTCAACAAGCATAAGAGAGAGAAAACCGAATTATCAACCTAGAGAAAATCATTTTAGGCCCAATGCACCACCAAATTTCATTTCAGAAGAATTGTATAACACGGAACAACAAAATGAATCATTTGAAAACGAACAATATGACGTAGATTTCGATCAAAACCACGATACGAATTATCAAAATTCGGAACAAGCTCAATCATATAATGTAGATCAAAATTTTCAAGAAACTGCCTACCAGTCACACATGACCTAAATTTCAACCATGAAAGAATCGCTAGTCTCCCATATATAAGGTTAGAAAACCCCCCTTGTATATTGTTAGTAGATTCAGGTAGCTCCATTTCCATTATTGATCCAATGATTGCGTATAATTATTTTCCTAACTCAATCTATGAAGAAATGACGAGTTTCACAACAGCTACAGGAAAAGACTTCTGTAAAAATAAACTTCTATTTCCTCTTGATATGTTTGGTTGTGACACAACGTACCCATTCGTAGTTTATAAATTTCATCCCCAATATGACGGCGTTATTGGATATAATTTGATGAAAGATTTGCAACTCAATTTAGACCTTAAAAATAAAATACTGACTAATGGAATCGTTTCCCATGAACTCCATTTACAACAAGTAAAACCTCGAGAGAAATTATCAGTAGATTTAGATAACTTAGATGAAAATATGAAAAACCAAGTCACCAAGATTTTACAGAGTAATGAATCGGTTTTGCAATTACCAGGACAACCTCTTACTTTTACCAATAAAATCAAACACAACATTAGAACTATCGATGACTATCCAGTTTATGTAAAACGCTATAGATATCCGGAAATCCATAAAGAAGAAGTAAAAAACCAAATTGAAGATCTATTGAGTAAAAATATAATTAGACCCAGTATTTCCCCGTGATTTGTAACTATTGTTCACAAAATTTACTGCAATTTGAAAATATTGATAGGCATTTATTTCTTCAATATGGACTCCTTCGTCAAAAAACGGAGAGGTTTCTCCAAGGTACCCGAAACTCCTGAAAAATGAAAAGACAAGAGGAGAAGAACGAACAAATTATAAATACTACATAACCTTTCAAAAGTCTCCTCTCACAAATATAATTCTCTGTAGGCGCATGGGTTCTCTTGGAGAAGAATCACCTCCGCTAGTTTTCAAAAATATTCCTTCTTGTTCAGAAATCCCTTCAATATTTGAATTCGAAAAGGAAAATGTTGCTCGTAAGGCCAGGAGGGTCTCTTTCGAAACCAGGTCTGACAGTCCAAGCGATGATTATTCAGAACTTCAGATGTTCGAAGACCGCTACAGGGCCCTTATTTAGGGCTATCATCTCCCATAGATAGATATTTTACTTTGTATCGTATAAAATAATGGAAAAATGAGCCGGAAAAATTTACGATGATCAAACACAACATTAGAACTATCGATGACTATCCAGTTTATGTAAAACGCTATAGATATCCGGAAATCCATAAAGAAGAAGTAAAAAACCAAATTGAAGATCTATTGAGTAAAAATATAATTAGACCCAGTATTTCCCCGTGGTCATTTCCAATAGTAATTGTTCCTAAAAAAGCGGATAAATCAGGAAAACAGAAATGGCGAATCGCAATCGATTACCGAAAGCTCAATGAAAAAACAATTGACGATAAATTTCCAATTCCCAATATTGATGAAATTTTGGATAAGTTGAAAGATGCGAAATATCTCAGCTCCATAGATCTGGCTTCAGGATATCATCAAATTGAATTAGATAAAGAATCAATAGAAAAAACAGCTTTTGCCACAGATGATGGACATTTCGAATTATTGAGAATGCCTTTCGGATTAAAAAATGCCCCTTCAACTTTTCAAAGAGTTATGAATACAATTTTGCAACCGCTTCTCGGAAAAATTTGCGTAGTTTACATGGACGACATTCTGATATTTTCGAAAGATCCGGACAAACATTTAGCTGATATCCAAACGGTTTTAGAATTACTAAAAAAGGAAAATTTGAAAATACAACTGGACAAATCATATTTTTTCAGAAGTGAAGTAATGTTCTTAGGATTTAAAATTTCTGACAAAGGAACAGAACCTTATCCTGAAAAAGTAGAAGCAGTTAAGAATTTTCCAATTCCAAAAACCCCTAAGGAGATAAAATCATATTTAGGCATGTTAGGTTACTATCGGAAGTTTATTCCAAATTTTTCTAAACTCACAAAACTCCTAACTCAATGCTTAAAAAAGTACTCGAAAATCAATATAGATGACCAAGAGTACCAGCAGGCTTTCAATACAAGTAAGAATTTGTTGATGAATCACCCAATTTTACAATTCCCAGATTTTAATCAACCCTTCATACTAACAACTGATGCTTCGAAATATGCAGTAGGTGCAATTTTGTCACAAGGCAACCCACCTAATGATTTACCCCTATCGTTTGCAAGTAGAACCCTAAATAAGGCAGAAATTAATTATTCAACCATTGAAAGATCCGGACAAACATTTAGCTGATATCCAAACGGTTTTAGAATTACTAAAAAAGGAAAATTTGAAAATACAACTGGACAAATCATATTTTTTCAGAAGTGAAGTAATGTTCTTAGGATTTAAAATTTCTGACAAAGGAACAGAACCTTATCCTGAAAAAGTAGAAGCAGTTAAGAATTTTCCAATTCCAAAAACCCCTAAGGAGATAAAATCATATTTAGGCATGTTAGGTTACTATCGGAAGTTTATTCCAAATTTTTCTAAACTCACAAAACTCCTAACTCAATGCTTAAAAAAGTACTCGAAAATCAATATAGATGACCAAGAGTACCAGCAGGCTTTCAATACAAGTAAGAATTTGTTGATGAATCACCCAATTTTACAATTCCCAGATTTTAATCAACCCTTCATACTAACAACTGATGCTTCGAAATATGCAGTAGGTGCAATTTTGTCACAAGGCAACCCACCTAATGATTTACCCCTATCGTTTGCAAGTAGAACCCTAAATAAGGCAGAAATTAATTATTCAACCATTGAAAAAGAATTACTGTCCATTGTTTGGGCTACGAAACATTTTCGACCATATCTTTTCGGCAGAAAATTCACAATATACACTGATCATCGACCACTTACATGGCTGTTTTCTTTAAAAGAAACTTCATCGAGACTAATGCGTTGGAGAATTAAGTTAGACGAATTTAATTTTGAAATAAAATATCGAAAAGGTGTTAACAACAATGCTGATGCCCTTTCAAGAATTAAACCAGAAGAATTTAATATTAACAAAAAACAACAATTATTATAAGATTTAGAATCTATTATCCCGAATGTTTCTCATGAAGATTTGGAGTTAAGAGAAGAAGACTTCAAAGAGCTATTAGAAATCAATGATGACGATATGTCAGATACAGGAACTGTTCATTCAAACGAGGAAAATCCTATTCTGGAAATTCCTTATACGGAACGATTAATCAATATATTCCAATATCAGATCATCATCAAGAGTGGTAAACAATTCAATGTTTCCAAAATTAAGTTACATAATTCCTCAAAACTTAGAATAATCGTATCTATTTCAGAACAAACCCAATTCACCAAATTTCTGAAAGAATACATTGTACCAGAAAAAACTTATTGTATTTTCATCCAAAATAAAGATATCGAAAAACCATTTATTACATATTCACAGAAATTGTTCAAATCAGGAGTTTTTAAGTTTGAAATTTCAAATATTTTCTTAGAAGACATAGAAGGTGAAGAAGATCAAATTGAAAAGATAAAATTATACCATGAAACAAAAACCACTCATAGAGGTATTCAAGAAAATTTAGAAAGCATTAAGAGAAAGTTTTATTTTCCCAAGATGTTATTGAAAGTACAACAATATGTCAATAGTTGCGATATTTGTCAGCGGCAAAAATACGAACGCCAACCGAATAAATTAATTTTTAAACAAAACCCCATCGGTGAAAAACCCTTTGAACATTTATATGTTGATACAATTAATATTTCCAAAACACCCTGTCTCTCACTGGTCGACTCATTCTCTCGACACGGCCAATGTTTCATACTTAAAAGTAAGACAGCAGTTGAAATTATAGAATCACTAATTCATTATTTTTCCAATCATGGTACACCAAAGAAAATTACTACAGATAACGGAACTGAATTTAAGAATATCTTGCTCCAGGAATTCGCTTCAACCCATAACATCGAAATACACTACGTTACGAATTATAATCCTACTTCGAATTCCATCGTAGAGAGATTTCATTCAACGTTAGTTGAACAAATACGTGTAATTGAAGATAAAAATCTGAGTTTAAGGGAAAGATTGAATAGAGCATTATTGAGTTACAATAATTCCATTCACTCAACTTTAAAATATAGCCCCTTACAAATCACGAAGTCGGATTTGAATTATAGTCTCCCTGTTGAGAATACTGAAAACGAGAAAGTATCAAACTATATTGAACAATTATAATCAAAATTTGAAAAACATTTCTGAAGTTCTAACGAATAACAATAAGAAAAACGAAATCAGAAGGCAGAAGGAAAATCAGCACCGAACAGAAAATGTTGTTCTTGACGAAAATAGAAAAACTTATTTAAAATTACCAGCAGATGCAAAATTGAAACCTCGATTTGAAGAATCAAAAATAAAAATTTTGGATAATATTCTGATAAAAGAGCCTGATAAAGGCCATATCTATCATAAAAATAGAATGAAAGAACGAAAGAAATAAACATCATTTGTTTCAGGATGATTACTCCCCTTGTGACGACCTTTTCTACCCTACGGACTTTTTCTCGGGCGCCAGTTGCAAATTTTGTTCCAAGGTTGCAACTCCTTGTCGTACACTTCCCTTTTCCCCAGGTAGCCTTTACACAGTTGGAGAAGGGTTCACTACAATCTATGGTGTAAGCGATTGAGTAGTACCAGTTTCTTTCGGATAATGCGGTCTTGATAAATAATGTAATAAAACTCACTATAACTATGTACAAATATATTACAATATCACTACCATTCACTGTCTGAAATATGAATATATACAGTATACACGGTCAAAGGCAGATGATAAATGTGATGTAAGGTATACTACAGCAGTGAATGTCAACGGTGATTGCGGAGGTGAGAATAGCGAGCAGAGCGGGTAATATAAGCAGTAAAAGCATCAACAGGACCACAGGACAGACAATGAGAGCATACAGTACCAAGTGAAAGTGCTGAAGGTAATAAAAGTTTAGGGTCCCTTTGGCTATAATAGATATATGCTTGTGTTCCCAACTTATTAACGTCACAAAATAATCGGTCCTTATGTTTCGGACGGTCAAATATCTTGTTCACGGTTCGGCAATTCAAACCCGAATACCAGACCGAGTAACCCACCTCGTGCTAGCACGATATGGACATTCACCTCAATCCAATTATTCGAGGATACCTCAGACGCAACACCGCTTCTAGTTCAACCCCTAAAATGCCAGGGCTCGGTCGCTGAAACACTAGGGTCTGAACAGGAAGTTGTCGGAGTGACGTCCTACAACGCTCACAAAGATATGAAATAAAAACTGAATCCAGGGGCAATTCAACAAAATAATAAACTAGCGGGATGTCTGAGCGTTGTTAACCTTGTTCACAGCTCGGCTTTCAAACTCGAATACCAGACAGAGTAACCCACCTCGTGCCAGCACGATATGGACATTCACCTCAATCCGATTATTCACGGATGCCTCAGACGCAACACCACTTCGAGTTCAACCCCTAAAATGCCAGGGCTCGGTCGCTGAAACACTAGGGTCTGAACAGGAAGTTTACCGGGGTTACGCCCTACAATGCTCACAAAGACAACAAATCAAAATATGATACCGGAAAATTCAATAAAATAATATACAAGTGGGGTGTCGGAGGGTTGTTACCCTTGTTCACAGCTCGGCAATCAAACTCGAATACCAGACCGAGTAACCCACCTCGTGCTAGCACGATATGGACATTCACCTCAATCCGATTATTCACGGATGCCTCAGACGCAACACCACTTCGAGTTCAACCCCTAAAATGCCAGGGCTCGGTCGCTGAAACACTAGGGTCTGAACAGGAAGTTTACCGGGGTTACGCCCTACAATGCTCACAAAGACAACAAATCAAAATATGATACCGGAAAATTCAATAAAATAATATACAAGTGGGGTGTCGGAGGGTTGTTACCCTTGTTCACAGCTCGGCAATCAAACTCGAATACCAGACCGAGTAACCCACCTCGTGCTAGCACGATATGGACATTCACCTCAATCCGATTATTCACGGATGCCTCAGACGCAACACCACTTCTAGTTCAACCCCTAAAATGCCAGGGCTCGGTCGCTGAAACACTAGGGTCTGAACAGGAAGTTTACCGGAGTTACGTCCTACAATGTTCGCAAGGATAACAATCAATTCAAAATAAAATACCGGACACTTCAATAAAATAATACACCAATGGGGTGTCAAAGGGTTGTCACCCTTGCTCACAATTCGGCAATTCAAACTCGAGTACCAGACCGAGTAACCCACCTCGTGCTAGCACGATATGGACGTTGACCTCAATCCAATTATTCAAGGATGCCTCAGACGCAACACCACTTCTAGTTCAACCCCTAAAATGCCAGGGCTCGGTCGCTGAAACACTAGGGTCTGAACAGGAAGTTTACCGGAGTTACGTCCTACGATGTTCGCAAAGATAACAACCAATTCAAAATAAAATATCAATAATTCACTAATGGAATCGGATCACCCTGTATACAACAAATTCGGAAATAAACTATTTAAGCTAATTAGTTAACCTGACCAATTATCAAGCATCTGACCTGACTCGGAACAAATCGAAATGAAGGAACACAAGCAATACGGAAAATAAACGGCAAGCCAAAGGGCCCACGGAATGCTTACCCAAATCAGAACTCACTTTCACTCACAAGTTACGGTTAAAATAGAGTCTCTTTCTCGTATAACGGTAATCAAAATCAAAACTACGGTTTATCGGTGTTTTCGGAAAAATAATTCGGTTATGATATTCGGTGCAATTAATCTTCAAAAATCGGAAATCTATCAAAAGTTTATACGTCTTAACTCGGAAATCTAGCGAAAAGTTTTGACTTGTACTACTCGGAAATCTAACAAAAGTCTCTATTTTGACTCGGACAGCCCTTTTATAGAATCGGTCGGATGGCATGTCACATGATCTCAAATTCGTCTAATGTTGAAGGGAGGTGGATTTTGGACGTCTCTGATTGGTCCGACATTATGTCATTTATTCTAGAAGGAATTCGAACACTCGAGAGCATAAACAACGGACCTCCAGTTTTTGCGCCTTTTCATCGCAGAATTATCTTTCCGCATCTGGCAAAAAACGGCGATAAGCGATAAACTTGAGTTGACGGATTTTTTCTACATAGGCTGTGATTTTAAAATGCATCCGAATAATCGGAATGATTTTAAATTCCCTATATGAATATTTTCTCGATATAATTAATTCTCTCATTTAAATTATATGGAACCGGACTGAACGGAAGTTTCGAATTTCCTTCATGAACGTATCTTACGGTATGACTCTACGGAATAAATGCAGGAATTATCTCGAAATGAAAAATCTTGGAAACAATATCCTGAATTTATTTAGTAACGAAAAAAACACTTCGTTACACACCCCCCTTTCTTCCGCAAAAAATAAAGAAAAACAGAGGTTTTCTTTATTTTTACCTGAGACTTGCTCTATTTTCCATTACCTATTACCTATCACCTATTACCCCTACTCGCTCATTCATCACCTATTTGCAGACGGCGTAGAAAACGCCGGGCTGCCATAGCATCGGCATCTGGTAGGTGGGCGTGGCCCGGATCTCACACTGCACGCCGACGGATCTTCTGGAACGGCCTGACGAGGGACCCACTCTGGGTAGCGTTTCCATGTTTCTACGGGGTCCGGGTTGTAGTCGGAGGTCCGGTTCGTTCATCGGCCGAGTGCTTCTCGACCGGCAAGGGCATTCACGGGATAAGACTCCCAATCGACCGCAACCGGAACAGAATAGCTTTGCAGCGTTGTTGCATTCCCTCCTGGCATGTCCAGTCAATCCACATCGCCAGCATGCGCCCTCGGACAACTGCACGTACTGGGGTTCCCTCCGTGGGTGATTGGCTTTCTTCCTCCTTCCTTGGGTTCTCCCCTTCGGTAATCGGGTGGTTCGGTTGTCGGCATGGGTTCTACTCGACGCAGGTGTTCGGTTATCTCGGTGAACTCGTGGAACCTTGGGTCGTGTTCTTGACTTCCTTTTCGTTGCCTGGGTTCCGCAGCGGTTCTGGGATGAGTTCTTGTGGCGGGCTTCCTGTCTCGAAGTTGTTGCGAGATTGGTTACTTGTCTAGGCCCTGGGGGTGCTCTCAGGTCTCCCATGGAGTCCCGTTCCTTGCACCGCTTCTCCACCCAATCGGCGAATTCCTCCTCCACCAGGTCATCACAGCTCTCGGGTGACGATTCCACCAGGCCGGCGTCGATGATGTCCCATTCTAACAGAGACATGAAAATCTGAAAACTAACAGAGTTTAGGTACATGAAATCACGAACTTCGTCCTGGGGTTCTAAACCTGGATTTTCAGAGTGACTCTGACGGGTGGACGGACGGCGGTATCGGTTAGTATGCTCTCTTAATGTCAGCGGTTTACGGGGCAGTCGCGCTCGACAGCGGTTCGTCAATGTTCTCACCTCCTCGGTACGGTTTCAAATCCTTAATGTGGATATTTCGAAGATACCTTCCAGACGTGTCTTTCAGGTCGTAGACCACAGGAGACACTACCTTGACAACAGTATACGGACCGGCGTATTTAGCGGCCAACTTAGACGCAAAACCGTCTACTGCCGAAGATAAATGATGTTCTCGGCGCCAGACCTGGTCTCCTAATCTGCATGACCACTCTCTTCTTCGAAGGTTATAATAACGGCGCTGTTCGTTGAATGCCTTCGCCAGTCGGACACGCACGAAATCATGCGTTTCCCGCAGTCGTTTGATTCGGTCGGCGTACTGGTCCACGCCCAGTACGAGCGGTTCATCGACGGACTCCTCACCATTACCTGGATCAGGAGATATTCGGCGGTTCGTCTCCGGGGACCGGACTTCCCTTCCAAAATTCAGGAACGCTGGGGTGAATCCGGTCGACTCATGTTTCGCCGAGTTCAGGGCGAAGGTTAATTCAACCATGTGTTCGTCCCAGTTGCGATGATCTCCTTCGCAGAATTGCGCTATCATGGTCTTGATCGTTCGATTCGCCCTTTCCACCGGATTACACTGGGGAGAATATACTGGGGCGAACCGATGACGTATACCTAAGCTCCTGAGGTTTCCCCTGAACAATCTGCCGTCGTACTGGGAACCATTGTCGCTGATGACGGTCCTGGGACATCCAAACTTCAGCACCACCTGCTCGTAAAATGCCTGGAACACCCCCTTTCCAGTGGCGGCCCTGAGGGGTTTACACTCGATCCACTTGGAGAAACGGTCCTGGAACATCACTAAGAAGGTGTTACCCTTCTTCGAACGGGGAAGTGGTCCAATTAGATCGGTGCTCACAGTATGCCACGGTTCGGTAATCGTGTAGGGCTGCATCTTCCCAGCGGGTTTCTGTTGGCATACCTTATACTTCTGGCATTGTGCGCACCTCCGCACATATTGGGCCACTTCGCGGAACATTCCGGGCCAATAGTAGTTTTGGGCCACCCGGGATATGGTCTTCGCGACACCCAGATGACCAGCCACTGGCTCGTCATGGTTCTCCTTCAACACGGCCTGACGGTCCTCGGTAGGGACGCACAATTTCCACGGAGTTCCCATCTCGGTTTCTGTGAAATCGTTAGAGTTCCAGAAATGACGGTACAACTTGCCGTTCTGGATGCGGTAGTCGGGATGGTCCGCTGGCTCTTTCGACACTTGCTGGAACCTCCGGGCGTACCAGGAACACATCACCACATCTTCGGCTAAGCATGACTCCTCTCGATACGGTAAAGGGTCCCGTGACAGGGCATCTGCCATACGGTTCTGGTTACCATTCCTGTGCTTTTGCCTCGAACTCGAAGAGCTTACAGCGTGACTATGCGATACCCTCGGTGGAAGTACGGGGCTGGCCAGCAGTTCTTCTCCCAAAAAACATTGTGTTGTCCGGAAGTCGATCCGGAAGTCATGAGATGACAGCAGGTCCATTCCCAAAACCAGATCCATGGGTAGTTGTGGGACCAAGAACAGTCTGGCCTCAATCAGCTCCTTTCCTATTCCCAGCCTTGGGTGATAGACCTCTTCAACGGCAAGGGAACTTCCATCTGCGATGGTGGCTAACACGTCGTGAACTTGTGCTGGGAGCACCCCCGCATTCCTGCAATTCCGTGCTGCCTGTCCACTTATGAATGAACGGGATGCTCCTGTGTCCAATAAGGCCTGTACTGGCGTGTTTCCGATATAGATGGTGATGATAGGGCGGTTTTCTCGGTTTGGTGGTTTCGGTTCTATCGGAGAATTGTTAGATGGGAACTGCGTTTCCCTCTCGGGATCAGCAGCTCCATTCTCGTTTCCAGAACAGCGGCAATCCCTCGATAGGACTCCCTGTCGACCACATCGGGAGCAGAACAGCCTTGGTCGAGATCGACACTCACTCCTCATGTGACCAGTCTCACCACACCTCCAGCACTGCGGTCCTGTCTCCTTAAACTGGTCCCTCCTTGGTTCAGGTGACTTTGTATTCCTGGGTCCACCGATGCATGGAGTTGGCTGCTGGACAACTGTTTTCGGTTCCGTGACAGACGGCGGTTTCCCCGGGGGATGCAGATGTGCTGGCTGACTCGCCCCTTGATGTGCTGCATGTAGGGTCAGGTTTCTCGGAGCTTTCGGCTGTGGGCTTTCATACACCAGGTGTGGCTCGTCAATGAAACCCTTTCGAGTCGGCGGTGGGACGTAATTGTCAGCCTGCCACTGCACCAGCTCAAACACCCTTCCTTTGTCCAGTAACTGCCGGTAGGTTTTGGTCTCTTGGAAGGCCAGTGCCTTCTGGAGGGTTGGCACCAGACGTTTCTTGATAATGGCTATCTGTTCTTCCTCGGACGGGCGTCTGGTCGTCAACTTCAAGAAGAGGTTCTGCATCCTGGTGACGAACAGCAACAGCTTCTCTCCGTTACCTTGGGTTCGTTTCCTAATCTCGTCGAACAAGTTCTCCTCGTAATCCGGGGGAAGGAAAGCTTCACGTAGTTGTTCCTTGAAGTCTTTCCAATCCCTGAAAGAACCTCTCCTTGGAACGTACCAATCCCTCGCATCCTTCTTGAGTAGCTCGAACACGGACTGGAACAGATTTTGGTGGTCGATGTGTCGAGCTTCAGCCAGCTGTTCGACCTCCTCCAGGAAGGTGTTCACACTGGTGGAACCATCGAAGTGGACTTGCCACTTATAGACGGGTACTAGCGGATGGTGGTCGTTTCGGTTTCTGGGCCCATCTTGGCTGTCTTTGGTTTTTACTTCGGGGTTTTGGCAGTCAACCCTCGGTTCTCCTGACGGATTTTGCGATATCCTATCTGGTTCCATCGAACTATTCAGTTCCGCCTCTCGTTCCAAGAAAGGGAAGGAGATCCTCCGGGTTGATTCCGCCACGGTCGGCCTACCCCTCCTTACTGACCTCTGTATCCGGCCATCCTCCGGTCGTCTGATGGGACTGGTGAGGTTCAGCCGTTGACGGACAGCTTCACAAGCTCGTTCACGGAGTCGTTGGAGGAAATCCACGGTGAGTCCAGTCCTCAGCGAAGT
Source organism: Halyzia sedecimguttata (assembly GCA_937662695.2). Taxonomy (NCBI): domain Eukaryota; kingdom Metazoa; phylum Arthropoda; class Insecta; order Coleoptera; family Coccinellidae; genus Halyzia; species Halyzia sedecimguttata. Next base: position 14,907,736 of record OW569413.2, read on the forward strand.
TTCGGGTTGCTGGGTGACTGCGGTTCCGTCCCATTCGGAACGATTTCTTCGGTCCCCTTCCCTCCTGTTGGGACTTGGGGTTGTCGGGCACTCGGTACCCACGGCTAATTGTTCAACCAGCCTGGTGTTCTGAGTCCTGGGCTCAATCGGAACGTCGAAGCTAATCAGGTCGCCATCCTGTTCCAGTTGAGACACACTGTCCAATGCAGGATGTCCTGATCGGCTTCTGGTGTCCCCCAACGGATTCTGGAGGACTTGTCTGGACTCGGCAAGAATTTTGGCATCCTTCAACATCTCGTACGTCTGGGTCCAGACGCACTTTAAGTCCTCTAGCCTATCCTCTTCTTCCAACGTGGACGGTCTGATCTGGCTGATCCTGTTCTGGACATGTAATAGACGGCTCCTTATCCGAGTCTCCTCGTTCGCCGCATTTTCCTCATCAAATTCTCGGATTTCCTCTACCAAATATCCCAGGATCCGGTTGGCAGTGTCCATTTCCTCCTCGGTGTTCCTTGGCTTTGGGCAGAACGGTTTCCGCTGCGCAAGTACCTTACGCAACTCGGTACGGTTTTCATGGACAGTCCTCCTCGCTTGGCATCCCCGGGCTTCGAGTTCCCAGATCAACTCTTCAGCCCTCAGTCTGTTAACCTCCATGGTAATGACTGGCCTTTCCTGCTCCTGCGATCCTTGAAAGAAATCAGGTCCCTGCTCGGGCGCCATTTTGTGACGACCTTTTCTACCCTACGGACTTTTTCTCGGGCGCCAGTTGCAAATTTTGTTCCAAGGTTGCAACTCCTTGTCGTACACTTCCCTTTTCCCCAGGTAGCCTTTACACAGTTGGAGAAGGGTTCACTACAATCTATGGTGTAAGCGATTGAGTAGTACCAGTTTCTTTCGGATAATGCGGTCTTGATAAATAATGTAATAAAACTCACTATAACTATGTACAAATATATTACAATATCACTACCATTCACTGTCTGAAATATGAATATATACAGTATACACGGTCAAAGGCAGATGATAAATGTGATGTAAGGTATACTACAGCAGTGAATGTCAACGGTGATTGCGGAGGTGAGAATAGCGAGCAGAGCGGGTAATATAAGCAGTAAAAGCATCAACAGGACCACAGGACAGACAATGAGAGCATACAGTACCAAGTGAAAGTGCTGAAGGTAATAAAAGTTTAGGGTCCCTTTGGCTATAATAGATATATGCTTGTGTTCCCAACTTATTAACGTCACAAAATAATCGGTCCTTATGTTTCGGACGGTCAAATATCTTGTTCACGGTTCGGCAATTCAAACCCGAATACCAGACCGAGTAACCCACCTCGTGCTAGCACGATATGGACATTCACCTCAATCCAATTATTCGAGGATACCTCAGACGCAACACCGCTTCTAGTTCAACCCCTAAAATGCCAGGGCTCGGTCGCTGAAACACTAGGGTCTGAACAGGAAGTTGTCGGAGTGACGTCCTACAACGCTCACAAAGATATGAAATAAAAACTGAATCCAGGGGCAATTCAACAAAATAATAAACTAGCGGGATGTCTGAGCGTTGTTAACCTTGTTCACAGCTCGGCTTTCAAACTCGAATACCAGACAGAGTAACCCACCTCGTGCCAGCACGATATGGACATTCACCTCAATCCGATTATTCACGGATGCCTCAGACGCAACACCACTTCGAGTTCAACCCCTAAAATGCCAGGGCTCGGTCGCTGAAACACTAGGGTCTGAACAGGAAGTTTACCGGGGTTACGCCCTACAATGCTCACAAAGACAACAAATCAAAATATGATACCGGAAAATTCAATAAAATAATATACAAGTGGGGTGTCGGAGGGTTGTTACCCTTGTTCACAGCTCGGCAATCAAACTCGAATACCAGACCGAGTAACCCACCTCGTGCTAGCACGATATGGACATTCACCTCAATCCGATTATTCACGGATGCCTCAGACGCAACACCACTTCGAGTTCAACCCCTAAAATGCCAGGGCTCGGTCGCTGAAACACTAGGGTCTGAACAGGAAGTTTACCGGGGTTACGCCCTACAATGCTCACAAAGACAACAAATCAAAATATGATACCGGAAAATTCAATAAAATAATATACAAGTGGGGTGTCGGAGGGTTGTTACCCTTGTTCACAGCTCGGCAATCAAACTCGAATACCAGACCGAGTAACCCACCTCGTGCTAGCACGATATGGACATTCACCTCAATCCGATTATTCACGGATGCCTCAGACGCAACACCACTTCTAGTTCAACCCCTAAAATGCCAGGGCTCGGTCGCTGAAACACTAGGGTCTGAACAGGAAGTTTACCGGAGTTACGTCCTACAATGTTCGCAAGGATAACAATCAATTCAAAATAAAATACCGGACACTTCAATAAAATAATACACCAATGGGGTGTCAAAGGGTTGTCACCCTTGCTCACAATTCGGCAATTCAAACTCGAGTACCAGACCGAGTAACCCACCTCGTGCTAGCACGATATGGACGTTGACCTCAATCCAATTATTCAAGGATGCCTCAGACGCAACACCACTTCTAGTTCAACCCCTAAAATGCCAGGGCTCGGTCGCTGAAACACTAGGGTCTGAACAGGAAGTTTACCGGAGTTACGTCCTACGATGTTCGCAAAGATAACAACCAATTCAAAATAAAATATCAATAATTCACTAATGGAATCGGATCACCCTGTATACAACAAATTCGGAAATAAACTATTTAAGCTAATTAGTTAACCTGACCAATTATCAAGCATCTGACCTGACTCGGAACAAATCGAAATGAAGGAACACAAGCAATACGGAAAATAAACGGCAAGCCAAAGGGCCCACGGAATGCTTACCCAAATCAGAACTCACTTTCACTCACAAGTTACGGTTAAAATAGAGTCTCTTTCTCGTATAACGGTAATCAAAATCAAAACTACGGTTTATCGGTGTTTTCGGAAAAATAATTCGGTTATGATATTCGGTGCAATTAATCTTCAAAAATCGGAAATCTATCAAAAGTTTATACGTCTTAACTCGGAAATCTAGCGAAAAGTTTTGACTTGTACTACTCGGAAATCTAACAAAAGTCTCTATTTTGACTCGGACAGCCCTTTTATAGAATCGGTCGGATGGCATGTCACATGATCTCAAATTCGTCTAATGTTGAAGGGAGGTGGATTTTGGACGTCTCTGATTGGTCCGACATTATGTCATTTATTCTAGAAGGAATTCGAACACTCGAGAGCATAAACAACGGACCTCCAGTTTTTGCGCCTTTTCATCGCAGAATTATCTTTCCGCATCTGGCAAAAAACGGCGATAAGCGATAAACTTGAGTTGACGGATTTTTTCTACATAGGCTGTGATTTTAAAATGCATCCGAATAATCGGAATGATTTTAAATTCCCTATATGAATATTTTCTCGATATAATTAATTCTCTCATTTAAATTATATGGAACCGGACTGAACGGAAGTTTCGAATTTCCTTCATGAACGTATCTTACGGTATGACTCTACGGAATAAATGCAGGAATTATCTCGAAATGAAAAATCTTGGAAACAATATCCTGAATTTATTTAGTAACGAAAAAAACACTTCGTTACACCCTCATAGTAACTCTCCTACCATTTCTGAAAATCTCCATTTGCCTTAAAACGGAGGAAATTCACAATAATATTATCTCTTTCAATGGCCCCAAAACATATATCGTAGAAAAGGATCATATTTTAATGTATCACTATAATCTCTCCCAATTTAAATTAATTTTGAGCAAACATGAAGAAATCATCAACGAGATAAGTAATAAGAATGAAACCAAAGAAATTATGGTTCAGTACTTACTAGATTCTTCATTAAACCAACTCATTTCAAACAAGCAAACTCTAGAGGAATTAATTCCAGCAAGGCATAAAAGAGGATTAATAAATATAGGAGGAAGAATATCAAAATTTCTCTTTGGCACATTAGATGACGAAGATGAATCTTTATATCAAGAGTTTTTTCAAAAATTACAAAACAATGTAGGTACCATAGAAACAAGTCAAAATCAAGTTATAAGTGTAATTAATTCTATATCCAATAGATTCCAAAATCAAACGAATATCATGGTACAACAAATGAATAAGTTCATGAAACTTCAACAGATTCTAGACAAAATTATTCTTTTACAATTCGAACAAATTAAAATATCTAGGATATTCGCAGAAATCAATACAGCCGTTAGTTTTGCTAGACTACATTAGTGGCATGAATCAATATTACCTTTAAATTATTTCAGAAACTATGTCCAAAATAATGATTTACTTAGGCATTTGATATACTTGAAAGATTTCTACTCAGTATGTTTCACATCAGTTAAAATTCAAAACGAACAAATATTATTTGTGATTAGAGTACCTTTGGTAAATCCCATTCCTTTCGAAACCTATGAACTTAAATTTATTCCCTTCCTAAATACCTACCCTATAGATCAACCGAAGTATCTATTGATCCAACAAGAAGAAATCAAGTGGTCCCTATATGAAGATTGTCAACATGTAGAAGAATGGATGTTGTGCCCGCAGAATAAACTAGTGAAACCACCCTTATGTTATAGTGAGTTTGTGAAAGAAAAAAGAGAAAACTGTTCCAGACAAAGTGCTCAGGAAGTGAACGACTTGATATTATTACCTGATGGAAATTATCTATGTGTATTTAATGATTTGTTGAAAGAAAATTGTTCAGGACATTTATCATATGAACATGAACCAAGAAAAATTCTTTTAGTAGAGAGTAAATGTCACATATCCAATGGTCACAAGACATTCCATCCATCAACAACTAATCATGTGTACCATCAATTTCAATTGAATAATATGAATTTCTCACATATTCAGGATTTAATCATAGAACCTTTGAATGTATCATATTTTGCAGAATCCAACTTGTATAAGTGGAATTTACACCCTAATTATATTTCCTCTCTTTATTTCATTTTCCTAATAATCTGTTTAATTGGAATTTTCATTATATTATATAAGGTATTCATAATTAAATTTTCAAAACTGATTGAAAAACAGAGTTCAACCATTGAGATTGAACTCAGTTCTTTAAAAGGGGGAGGTAATATGTAAGCTGATCCCGTACATTTCTCAAAGGAAACATATTGCAATATTGCATAGTTGCGAGCGGTAGCGTTGACCGCCAGAATGCTTATTCAGCATAGTAGTTCACGTAAGGTGGATACCTCAAAGGATAAGGCAAGTCTGTAGATAACCATCGTAGCGATTAGATCGTTGTATTTTTTCATTAGAATAAACTGCTTTCAATAGTTCTCCATATTTTTAAAAAAAGTGTTTTCAAGTTGTTATTATATTTCTATATACATAACAGTATTAATAATATATCTACGAGTTTCTGTGCTGCTCTCCAACAATAAATAGATAGCTTATTGAATTCAAAGTACAGAGATCTGTACAACAGTCAATGTTATTTACATTTATATCGAAACAACTCTGAGGAAACGGTTATTGAATGAATTTGGGTTGAATATTTGCTTAAAATTACGTGAAACGTGAGTTTTTTCGTATATTATTAGATGTGGGTATTACCGTTACACAGAATGTTTTTTTGTGAATTATCTACTGATAGTTAATCATGGCACAACCTTACTGATTTGCTTCATAGAAATTAATGTCGGGATACACTATTGTTTATCTCAAGGTACAATTGCATTATTGAACTGATTTGTGTCCTTACGCCACCACAAACAAAGCACTGTTTATTTTTGACCCTACAGTAAATGCATGTACTCGAATTGGTCCTCTCTCCGCCACAAACACAGCACTGTTTGTTTTCGACCCAACAGTTAAATTATGTATTTTAATTGAGACCATACGCCACCACGAACACAGCATGGTTCATTTTCCAACCAATAGTCGATGAATGTATTCGAATGGGACCTTATGCCACCGCAAATACAGCACTGTTCATTTTCAAACCAACAGTATGCGAGTGGATCGTTTTATACTATTCTCGGCCAAAAAGTGTACCAGTTTTTATTGGACGCTTGTTTTTACTTACGGATTTAAATTCTTGGAAATATTGAGATAGTTTCTTTCCTTGATCTAAGCAACTTTGGGCGAGTTCAGTACCTGGATGGGTGACCGCTCTGGTTTAATTTTTGTTTCATACATTAAAGGAAAGTTAATAATAGATAACATCACCAAGATGACTTCCAAGTATGCGTTTGCTGGAACATGCTCTTTTGATTGAATTTACTATTATATTTCCGTAAATTTGGATTTATATTTCGTAGAAGACGGCATGAATATCAACTTTGAGGTGTCCAATCGACTGAGGAGCATCAGCATAAATCTTGAAACCAAAAGCTTGGTGGCGAAATGTTGACGATATATTCGCAATTTGGCAACACGGTAGAGAAGAGTAACAAACTGTTTTCGATTTCATAAATTCAAAAGAACCAACAATAAAATTCAATTTGGAAATAGAAAAGAATGATGAGCTTTCTTTTTTAGATGTTTCAATAATTAAGTATCCAAACTATTTTGAAACAAGTTTCTTCAGAAATCAGACCTATACGAATAAATATTTGAATTTATTTTCAAACCATCAACTCAGTGTAAAATAATGGTTCAAGCCCTGTGGACAGAAGCTTTTTGGCGCTCTTGTTCAAACAGACAAATTATATCTCCGAAAGTATTGGTTTCTCAGAGTTGGGAATTATATCAATGGATTATTATGATAGAACTGAATCATGAAAGAAATTGAATATAAAAAAGGGTCGTTTAAAAAAAATGTTTCAAAAATTATCATTTAATCAAGAGCGCCAAAAAAAAAGAGCAATCTTCAATGCTTCAAAAATTGTCATTGAATTTATTTATCAAAATTAAATGAGCAATCTGCAATGATTCTACCTAGTGGAATGAGTTGTTGCAACTTACACTTGGTGCCTAGTTTTCACAACTCGAAACACCTATGGAAAGTATCATCGAAATGTCTAGAGCAAGGCTGGAGACAATCATAGCAGATTGTCCATTTATTCCTGATATTCGAGTAGGCAGAGGCTCACGCACAAATTATTTTAATAGTTCACAATATATTAACTAGCAACATTATGAAAATAATGTGTATATAGGAACATGTCTTACTACTTAAGGAAGTAAAATGTAAAATTAAACTCAGTGTTCAACGAACAGTAATTTGCTTTGATGATTCCATTATGTTCTTCTTTCCCATTGCCTTCATAAGCTACATCATTAAAATGATCCAATTCTAAATTTTCTGTAACATCATCAAAATTTATACGTAAATTATTCAATAAGCCACCATTCAATATTATTTTCGGTTTCAAAACAGTCTTGTATATATTCGCAAATTCAAGAATAAGATACTTGTTTTCAAACTACGAATCGACATGACTCTAATAGCTAGGTAAGAGGACGTTTATGAAGAGTGAACACAGACAGTGAAAACATAGAACTACGAAGTATTATTGAAAATTTGAAAAATCATATCTCCGAAAGTATAAGCTTGTTAAAGTTGAAAATGATATCATTGGGTTCTTTTGAAAAAATTGCATTTTAAAAAAACTAAATTAAAAAGTTGTTATGTAAAAAAAAAAAATTTTCCATTACTCCGAAACCATCGATTTTGCCCAATAACGAACTTTACCGAGATATTTATCACTCGAACCTACTCTGAAAATTTCAATTGTCTAGCGCTTTCCGTTCAAGAGTTATCTTGTTAACGACCGGACGGACAGACAGAATCGATTTTGACCATGGATTCTTGATCAGTGAGTCGATCCAAATCGTTTAAGATCATTTTCAGCCAAAAATTCGAAAATTACAGACATTTGGCCTAATTGATAAGCACACTGTTCCGAGGAACAAGAGCGCCAAAAAGGTTGACGATAGAACTAATCTAATTTGTTTTACTCTTGAAAATCGAAATAATGAATTGATTTCATCAAAATGATAAAGTACAACCGAGGCAATTCATAAATGAATAATTAAGAGAGGAGAGCTTATAATCAAATAATAGCTAATAAAGTACTACAGAATATCCAACAAGATTTTACAAGTTTTTAAAGCCTGCCCCTGTGACAAATTTCAGAATAACTGTCAACAAACACATGATTCTGAAGATTTTGGCTCTATATCTGAAGAAGAAGACTAATTTACTCTCCGAAACGTTACAAAATAGTTGTTTTATCGTTGATGTTGTTTCGTTACATTTTGTTATGCAACATTGTTCTAGGTATATATTGCTTCTGACAAATTTATTGTGTTTTTTACGGAGAAGTAATTCCAAAATTTGAAATTTTTTATTTCATAGATATTTTTCATCGTTTGGGAAAGAAAACCCAGAGAGAAACCATTTAGTTATTCCCATAATCTTTGAGAATGATCACCATAATAACCGAAAAAATCAATTTGAAAATTCTCAATTGTCATTTTCACAGGAGGTTTAAAAATAGTTATTTAGATGCATTTATATGGATATTCAAAACTTTTCGTTAGTTAAAGATAATCAAATATGGTATATTGGACGTATTTTGATGAACTGAAATAGATATTTTCTGATCAGCGATGCTGAAATAGATTTTTTCATTCTCTACTGAATGAAGGTTTCATTTGTAAAATTGATTTGAAACCGATATCCTTTATACTCGAAATGCGTCAAATAGGGTATTGGACATTATAATCACAGATTACCAGATAGTGCAATCGACATTTGGCGGTAAGCACGAAGGTTTGACCTTCGGATTTACTACCGATGAAGACGTAGTAAAATGACAGAGAGAAATGAACTGCGTTCACGCTCTTTGAAATTCAAAACCAACTTTAACCTCAACTACACCTATTGTCAAATAATAAAATTTAATTTATTTCTAGCACACACGCTACAAACTCAGATATTGTTGGCGAAATTTTATTTTAGTACTTTAATTTTTGCATGAACCATTGTACAAAAAGGGAGATCGTCAACTTTGCACCTAGTCTTCCGTTAAAAATTAGGTTAGTCGTCGTTATCGTGGGAGCTCTTCCAAGAGTATTAGATTTTTCAGGTTTCCAAAACCATCAAATAATTTAGAACGAATACTCCAGTAGAAATTTGCTACAGTGATGAAGCAATAATGAGGAAATATTTGGTGCTGTTGTATTTAAATGATAGAATTTGCAGTGTCCACTTTGTGTAGTAACACAAACTGCTAAGGATGTGCCCAACAAACTCCTAGAAAGATTAAGTTGGGTAACTTGGTGAAGGAAATTTTGTATACAGTATCTACTAGATTTTTAATTTTCAGTCCTATGAATGAATAATTAAATCTTGCAAAATTAAAGCTGGAATACTCTTTCGAAGGATTGCGCACATGCAGTATGGATGATTATGTCTATCTACCAAACAATTTTGGAAATATAGTCAAGAAATACGAGATGAACAAATAAATTTATGCAACATGCCCTTTCATTATATTATTCTGGACCAATAGCCAATGGAAACATGGTTACAACTTATCATTGCTATTCAGTGACAACTCTAAGAATAAATGACGAAAAACATTTAAAAAAAAGACTGGTTTAAATGATTTTGTTTTCTGGAGTCTCAACAAGATAATGCAAGGAAAAAACAACATTGAAAGCATATTATCCGCCGTATTCACAAAGCATTCAATCTCCGTTAAGTCCTAACTGAGGCCCTCCGTTAAGGATAAATAAGAATCGCAACCTCAGTTAACGTATGTAACGGTGGTGAAACAGGTATGTTTCACGTTAATTTTCACTTAAACTGAGGTTGCGATTCTTATTTATCCTTAACTGAGGACCTCAGTTAGGACTTAACGGAGATTGAATGCTTTGTGAATACGGCGGTATGTGTTCTTTCAATGGATGAAGTATTGCTCAGAGCTAATTTGTTCTGAAAAATTATAAAATGGTAGGATTACATGTTATTGGCCAGTATCTAAAACCATTATTTATTGTTGCGCAGGATTTTTTTTAAGTAATTTCATAGCAGACTTAGGAAAAAAGTGAATTAGTGCTAATTACTGAAGAAATACATGATAACTGGAAGCAGCTACTTTTTTTAGTACAGTTTGTAGTGCGACAAATCTGATGAAATTATTTTTGATTGTATCGGCAAAATGGAGGAGATAGAACTCAATGTATGACCCTGGTATCTGATATATGGATTCTAATTTTGTTTTGTTTTCGTCACAATATTCTGTTCCTCTTTAAATTTTATTTCTGATTCATAGTTCATGACGATTGAAAATAGAAGTAGAATATTGATATTTTGGTCACAGATAAATGCAATCAGAACTAAATCATCTAATCAGGTTACAACTAAATAATACACCATTTATTATTATGTAAAGGACAATTTAGAATGCATAACATGATGTACATTTGCAAATAAAATAAAACCAAATACCTAGTCTGTTTTAATTACTATTCTGTATTCTACAAAAGTAGTTGAGAATACCTGATTTTTTTGCGAAGGAAGCACTGTTCAAAACATTTCATTTGACTAATATAGAAAGATTTTTTTCAATAGATGATTTACATCTTAATATCAAGTAAAGAACCACACTTCCAGGTTAAACGTACTAAATAATTATTCACTTATTTGACTCGACTTCAAGGACTAACAGCACACAAGTGAAACAAAAAAAAAAGCAATAGGAATATATATTGAAAGATCATAAATAGTTTGTAGCTTCCACTCTTCATCCCTTGAATAGGACGATTTCATTAATGATGACAAATATATTATCACACTTTCAGGATCGTTAAGTATCAGAAGTGCAGGAAAAAATTTCGTTGACACACTAGTTTTCGAGTTCAACTGCATCTTAAACCTCTTTATTACGCTTTATAAAATTGATTAAATTAACCCCACTTGAGTTACAAATTTTCGAACATAAGCTAACCAGCTAACCTTTACGTTTGTTGTTATAAATTTATGAATGAACGTCGTTCTGCCTCTACCATAGTTGCGATTGGCCGAGGGGTCACGTGGTCCTATATCTGCGATTTTATTGGCACCCCCAAATAGTTAGGAGCTAGGAACTATTTCGGAGTGCCGAAAATTCCATGGTCAACATTACTCGTCAGCTGAGTTCATTCATAAATACTGGGAGTGGCGCATCTGGTTAATCTGTGTTATAATGAATTGGAAATAATATTTTAGAAACTCTCATCAGTATATGGAATATGATAACTGAATAGTTTATTTCTATAACACTTCTAAGGTTGAATTGAATACCCTGTACCATTCATAAAATATTTAAACAATTTCGTTGAATTTTCTTGATATTTTTTCGAGTTATATCACATCAGTTCAGATATCGCTGAAATTTTGCAAGAGCTTATATTGTTGGAAGTGTTATGAACTTATCTTCTGGAAGCTAGGTTGCCTTTGGCGAGTTCACTACCTGGATTGATGAACGTTCTGGCTATAAATTTGGACAAGTGAGCCAATGTATCTGATTTCAGTGCTATTCCAACTTGTTTTAGTAAGTTTCAATAATTTCGATAAGCCGTTGTAGCGTATATAATTCTATTCCTATTAATGGCATACGGTGGGTTTCACAAACCTTTAACAGCTCTTAGTTGCCAAATCAGTTGGTTTTTATGCCGTTTTCTAGTTAATTTTCGATGAAAACATCGAACTGAATCCACAATGAAGCTGATCGAAGCTTCGTGAAACCCACCAATAGTTTTTAGTTGTCGTCTGCTAAAAATTGGCAGTTCCTAATATGAAAGCTGCCGAAATATCGGACAATTTGAAATTAAACCCTTCTAATAGAAAAAGCCTCTACAACTACTATTGGCAAGTCAATTGATTCGTATTTTTCATCCCAAATGGAATATTGTAGGGAATTCCAGTAAACCGTGGAATCATACTACTTTGGATTGCAGTAATGATTGATTTAAATTCTTACCACGATTTCCTTTATAACTTTCAAAATCACCTTCATATACCATTCCGTTGAAACCAATTGTATTCGAATTCATCGAACATAACCTACTTCAACCATTTGATTAATTTCCTAGGGTACTCATTTAAAATAATTTTTACTCTCCATTATAGATTTTACATCCATTTTCATCAGTTATCCACTCTCGTTCTTAATACTCTCTAAAGGAGAACTTATCGACAAATGGTTTTTATGGTGGCTCTTCAGCTGCATCAACCGCAGCTGAAGGTTGAATTTATTGCGTCATTACGTGCAGCGATGAAGTCTATCGAACTGGCACTAGGTTAATCCGTTTGGAAACTTAACGAATAATTCCGATGAAAATTGGTTTCATGACAATTCGACGGCTGATTCCTATTCTATTAAAATAGCTTTCGTCGGATTCATTTCCATCGGTAATGAGTTTTTTTATGGACTTTTCAGGTCAAGAATATGATACTCAATTTTCTAGTAGGTTTCCATGAATGGGAAACCCTTGGAATTATGGCTCGTATTGTCTGTAAAATTTCATTGAATAAACTTCGAAACGAAGAGACTTAATCAATAACAAAGTATTGATCGAAAAGTCCAGGGTTCAACCCCCTCAAATAAAATTTGAGGAGGTCCAATTAACCCTGTATATCCATGACCTGAAATAATATTTGGAAAGAAAATTGTGTGTATCCAAGAGCCTCAGGTGACACCCGGCAGATCATTATACACAAGTATCTGGGTTGAATACAGACTGCGTCGAAAAATGTTTTTTTCTCATATCTAGTTACCAGGCTGATATCTCAAATGATTCGGTGTACATCCACTTTTGAAATATATGATAATAATCGTAGGCAGGAGTTTGATTCCAAACGCAATCTTTTACTTCAAATCTTTGAATAGAGTTCACGAAAATTAAGACGTTTGTGAAATTTTGTGAGAATCGTATCAAAATTTATAGAAAATTATTCAATAGTATTATTTATGTCACGATAATCTGAGAACGGAAAGTGATAGGGCCTTGCAATTTTTAGGGTAGGCTGTGCATATGAATACGACATTTTAGTTTATTAATAGCCGTTTATATGAAAGAATTATAAGAGATTTTATTGAAACTGAATATAAAGCCTTTAAAAATGGTAAAAAGAGCTGGAGGACGAAGAGCAATCAGGCTTTAGAGGTGGCAGATCCGGTAATGATAACATATTCTGCCTCAAACAAATAATAGTGAAGAAATCAGCAATAAATCAGGAAACCCACCTTCTGTTCATTTACCTACATAAAGCATATGACACCGTTCCAATAAATACATTATGGGAAGTACTGCAGGAAACTAACCTAAAACATACGCTCATAAAACTTTCAAAAAACATATACAACGGGAAGACATCACAAATAAAAGTGGGCAATATACTATCAGAATAGTTTGCTGTTAATAGAGGACTGCGTCAGGGCTGTAGCGTATCGTCCACATTGTTTAAGATCTTTATCGCAAATGCACTAAATCAGTGGAAGCGTAAACGCAAAGGTATGGGAGTGGGCCTTGGAGGGATGTGTTTGTATACGCTGCAATTTGCGGTCATCATAGCCAACGACAAAGATGATGTAGAATATATGGCCAGAAAATTGCAAGAAGAGTATCATCGATGGGGCTTGGAAATTAATGTACAGAAGACGAAATACCTTACTATATAAACTACAATTTCGAATGTTCAGCTGGAAAATGGTGGAACTATTGAAGCATGTGACGAATACACCTATCTATGAGTTATTTTCGATTCTACTGGAAGAGACGATATTGAAATAAGCAAGGGAATAACTCAGGCTAGAAGAACGATAGACTGCCTCAATGGAATATTTTGGTCTCCGCAGATAGGAAATCAACGAAAATATGGTATATATTAAACACTCATTAAAAGTGGTCTTATGTATAGAGCTGAAACATGAAGGATAACAGAAGGCAATCGGAGGAAACTTGAAGCAGTGGAAATTAAATATTCAGGAGATCCTTATGAATATCTCGCAGAGATAGAATTAGGAATGAAGAGGTTAAACTGCAACTGGGTATAGAAGGATCGCTAACAACAGAAATTGAGAGAAGACAACTAATATGGTACGGACACGTCCAGAGAATGCCAGACACTAGACTACCTAAGAGAGCGATGGAATGGATACCGATGGGACGAAGGAAGTGAGGGAGGCCAAGAAAGACCTGGAAGGAGGAAGTATCGAGGGTAATGAGCGAGAGACAGCTTACAGAAGATCAATGCAATGATCATATGACGTGGAAAGTAGGCATCGGACAACGTCGAAAGACGTTCTGTAACCGATTTTTATATAATAGCCGTAATCCGCTAAACAGTTTTGGAGCTATACCCACCCAAAATTTGGTTGTTATTTCCTCAATAACTCGAAAAATAGGAAACCGATGCAATTCAAACATGGTTATTAGTTGAAAAATGCCGACTCGAAAATTTTGCAAAATTTCTTGAGGATCGTATTACTAAGAAAATTTTAAAAAATCATTGAGTATCACTGAAAAATTTCTATATACATATAAGAAAATATTGATCCGAAATCATCGAAATTTTGGGAGAGCCTTCAAAACTTAACTCTACTGCCAAGTTCTAAGATTGAACACGATCGGATCTATATTTTTGGAGATCCGAGCAACCTTGGGTGAGTTCAATAGCTGGATGGGTGACCGTTGCCTCGATAACTTTCGAAAAAAAGAGAGATAGGGACTTGAAATTTTCAGGGTAGGTTGCGTATCTGAATGGGATAGTTAATTTCGTTGTTGGGCATAATCGGCCCAACATTTTCGGAGTTATACCTCTGAGTTATACCCATATGGAATATTAATTTCTCGATAACTCAAAAAATACAGGCCCGATCGAATTAAACCGTGTTAACTAGTTGTAGAATATCGACATAAAGATGTGTCTGAAATTTTGTGAGGGTCGTACCACTAGAAAATTTTTAAAAAATTACGAAAAAATATTATATATCTCACGATAGCTTAAGAATGCAAAAAGTGTAGTGATTGCAATTTTATGGGTAGGTTGCACATCCGAATTAGATATTCAAGTTCGTTAATTGGCATAATCGGCCAAATTGTTTTGGAATTATACTCAGCTGATATTTGGTTTTTATTTCTTCTATAACTCAAAATATACAAATCTGATTCAATTAAAACTCAGTGATTACTTGTAGAAAGCCGACCCACTGATTTTCGCCGAATTTCGGAATATCGTATCCTATAATTATTTGAGGCGTTAGTTATTTAGTATTTTCCAATAGAATACATATGTCAAAATTCAAAAATCATAGATGATTCTCTACTGATGTCTGTTATTAAAATGGTATGGAATATATTCATATATTATAAAAGCTGAGAAAACGATATATGTATATCGATAATAAACTCGTAGTGGAATTCAATAGAGGTGAATAAACGATAGAATATGCGCGTAAAAGCTCCTGACTTCACGTCAGTGCTTGAACCAATTTTCTTAGTGTTCCGTCATCTACATAGAAATGAGGATGAATTAAAGGAATACTTTCGCCTGACTATTGTATTTCGATTAAGTTATGTAAAGGATATTACTAGAAAACTATCAAATAGAGTAAGGAATCCTTTGTCACCTGATCACAAACTCTGACCTTTTTTTTGATGAAATCGATTAAAATATCGTCCTGCTCACTCGATCATTCCAAAGGCACATTGCTACTGTGTGAATATCAATGACTTTCAGATGATATATGTTTATGTGAAATATTAGAGATAATTATTACAATTAGCTAACCACAAATAAGCACTCACCTACTTCAAACCCTGTACCACTACGGACGCCCTTGACTGAAAATAACGTCGACGAACAGTTCTCCACCGTCCAGGCTACCGCTATAAAGTTGACCTTAGCGCCCAGTGCTGCCAGAGTATTTCAAACTGGAGTAACAGATGATCATCGAAAATAGTAACAGATCCAAGAAAACCGTAACAGAATTATCATTAACCTAAAAATTAATGAATTTGACTATGTGCTATTGAAACTTCATTTATTGAAATTTGAAATAATATATTATTAGTGTTCTGTGGAAATAATTCTGAACATTCAAAAATGAACACTTACAAATTACCATTTCGTCTGAAAGAAAATCCGATTTGCTTCAAATGGTAACAGATTTCTGCTCAGAGTAACAGGGTAACAGATTACTTTCGATAGTAACAGATCTGTTACAATTGTAACAGATTGGCAACACTGTTAGCGCCATATTACGTTACGCTCTCTAGTACTATAGACTACCGCTGTATTCATTAAAACAATTTTTGGAGGTGACTCAGTAATATTAGGGCCGCTACATGACGGTACCAAGTTTTAGGAAACCGTATCTTTACATCTCGTTGTCATTAGCAACCCATACATTCGTTGTAAATTTCAGTTACCTCATTCGGATCATGTCATAACACACTACTTACTATGTGAGGAGTGGAATAAAATTGTTATGTCCCTATAGACCAGGGCCTCGATTCTCGAGTCCATGCGACTGGATATCGCATGCGCTAGTGACGTCATAACGTATACAATGCCAAAATAGCTATTCTCGAGCTGTCGTATGCGATAATCCATGCGATAAACCACACGACTCGTGTGGTTTATCGCACGGAATATCGCATACGACAGCTCGAGAATAGCTATTTTGGCATTGTATACGTTATGACGTCACTAGCGCATGCGATATCCAGTCGCATGGACTCGAGAATCGAGGCCCAGGGTCGAAGCCTTTAAAAATGGTAAAAAGTGAAACAAAATTATAGTGGAATGAAACCCATTGGAAAAGGAAGAGAATATATCAAAAATTATATGAAGAATAATTTACGGGCGATCTGAGCTCGGGAAGGGGAAGGGGGTGAGTTTTTAAGGGTAAAAAACGGTGTATCTCGATTTACGGCAAAACTACAAGTCCTATGGAAAAAAGATAAAGATCAAAGATGTTGGTAATAAAAAGATCTACAACTTTTGATTTCACACTTTTTTCACGTTACCTTAAAATGTATGTGATAAATTCAAATTACCACGTTTTTGTTTTTTAATTTTTAACTTTCACAAAAAAATTGTTTTTTCACCAAATTTGGTGAAAACTCACCTTTTTATGTCCCAAATACACTGTAATTTTTTGGATTTATTTTTTTTTTTCACCTTAATTTCACTTAATTTCGAAAAAGCAGCCTAATTTTCAATCAAAAATTGTCACGTCAAAATATATGTTTTTTTGAAAAAGTAGTTTGACTTTTTGTTCATTGGAGTCTCTACTTTCTGATGGTGTAAAAAAAATATACATTACTATGGTAAATTTTCTCGGAAAATACTAAGATAATAAAGTTAATATTTAATAAGACATCCACAATATTTTGAGAAAGTTGTAGAATCTTCTCTATATTATATGTGTAGATGCCTATTTATTGGTATTTTAAGATAACTTGTATATCTGAGTGACCTACGGATAATTTTAGCCCATCAACAGGTATTTCAAAGAGAAGTGGGGAAGGGGCTATGAGGGTCTGGACCTTACTGCCCGTTACTTCGTAGCATTTTCTGAGAGAATTTACAACAGTAAAGCAATTTTTTTTAAACCATCAGAAAGTAGAGACACCAATGAACAAAACACCCACCTGTTTATTTGAAAAAAGCAGATATTTTGACGTGAGAACTTTTGATTGAGCATTAGGCTGTTTTTTCGATTTTAAGTTAAATTGAGGCGAAAAAAAAATTAAATTCAGAAAATTACAGTGTATTTGGTATTTCGTGAAGAAAAAAATTTTGTTGTTAAAGATAAAAATTAAAAACCAAAAACTTGGTTATCTGAATTTTTCACATTAATTTTGAGGTTATGTGGAAAAGTATTAATACAAGAGTTGTAGAACTTTTTATTGTCTACAATTTTGCTCTTTAAATTTTTTCCATAGGACTTTTTGTTTAACCGGAAATCGCGAAATACCGCTTTTTATCCTTAAAAGCTCACTCCCATCCCCTTCCCGACCTCAGATCGTCCGTAATTTATTTTTTCTATCATTTTTGTTATATTTTATTCCTTTTACAACGGGTTTCATTCTACTATAATTTTTTTCGGTTTCAAAAATTAACGACCCTGGTCTACTTTGATAAAACCCTGTTACCCGTACACGATTAAATAGTGCCTAATTGTTTACAAAAATTAACAATTTTCTTTACTAGTGTCTGTTCAAATCTCCTAGATAACTGATCAACAAAACACCCATCAATTTATATATATCATGGTAACTCAGTTGTTTTCAGTTGCTTGCATTCAAATCACGTAAACCTATCGTAACGACGCAGCACGCTAAGTACTTAGTAGCGCATTAATCAATTCGCCGCAATCTTGTCATTCTGTACGAACATCTGTTCAAGCTCGTTTTGTTTCACTTCCGCACTTCGTAGTTACAATCATAATTCGCTTCAACAATAAATAGCATTGTTCCTTCTGTAGACTGCGGAAAGCGATTATCGAAACGTCTGTCATTAGGAACGGCAAGTACAAACACGAACGTCGATAGCACGAACCGCTAGAACTTGGGCTGTTTGCGGTTCTTTTTGCATAATATCGATAATTTTCGGCTAGGGAAAATTTGCGGTTTGCGTGAAGAGGCATGCGTGACGATCCTGGGGCTGTTTACGGCCAATTTCCTTCGTTTGTATGAACAGGGGGTTTTAGACTGGAGGAAAATGGAAATCTGAATATTCCGGATCGAGATATTCATCTGAAGAATATCGGGTTTGGGTAAATGTAATATTACGTATGTGAAAGGCTTATGACCTATAACAGAAACGGGAAAATCAAATTTCCACCTTAATAAGTGGATTGAAACACGATAAATCTTGTGGGTATGTTTAATTCCTCGAGGAGAAATGTTCACGTTATAATCATGTAACTCAGCATGTAAAGGAAAAATGGTCAATTTTACGCAAGTGGCCATTATATATTTGTTTTCAGGAATAGAATCATAATTCGATCAAGCAATGCGGGTTTACAATGGAAACTAGGGAATTTCATCCTTCTACTATTGAAGGGCAAGAAGTTACGACCATCTGTCGGATCATCCTCAATAGAAAATATTTGTCTAAAAGCTCAAATAACTTTGGAAAGCTCCGGAATATCAGTGAAGTCCTATGATCAAAGTCACATTACAATTCGATGGGGAACTACGCCTAACGCACCCTCGCGAAATACTGCATAAACCTTCAAGTCCTCTTTTTTCATAAACATTAAAAGATACTGTGGGAGGTATACTCATTATTAAAAGGTTTCCTTCTGGGCTTTCTCTCCCAAACTCTGAAAAGTATCAATAAGATAAAATTTTATTATTTTGTGATTTGCTTCTGCGTAAGAAACACAAGATATTTGTCAGAAGCAATCAATTGAACAATATTGCCTAACAAACAACAACGAAGAAACAACTATATCGTAACGTTTCGGAGTCTATTTCAGAATCCTTCGTCAGACACTTAACGAAAATCTTCAGAATTATTTTGTTGATAGTTATTCTGAAATTCGAGAATTGTCACATTGCCAGTATTTGAAAATCATAGTAACATAGTTTTACTTTGCATAGAAATTTACAAGTTCCAACTCCTTTTTTAATAAATCCAGCCAAATATTGTCAATACCATTTGAGCAATTTGCAAAATGCATTCTCTCTTGAACAAAATACAAGTTGACTCCCCAAGTTTCCTTTTGATATAATCATGTTCTGTCATCAGAATCTTTGTACTACTCCAATCCATCATGTGATCTCCTTGGATTGTACATACATGTTCTGCTATTTTTGATTTCTGTGTATTTCTATTTCTTAAGTTGTTCTAATGTTCGGACTTTCCTACTTCTAGTGATCTTAATGTCTCTCCTGTGTACAAGTTACGAGGAATATTATATACCCAGTTTTTTTTATTTTTGTTTTTCATTAATGGGTTTTGTCTTTGTTAATGAAGACCTGAGATCATTTTGTGTTTTGAAGACGGTTCTTAATATAGAACTGAGAACCGATTCTTTTTTTTATTTTGATTTTTTCAGAAAGGCCAAGAACATAAGGGATCACAGTCAACATATTGGTTTGCTGTTCTTGTTGATTATTTCGTTGCACTTGATTATTTCCCTCTTCTATCTAAATTCATGATAGATGTATTTATGAATTGCCTTGGATATCCACTATCTTCAAGAAATTTTTTGATGAAGTCAATTTCATTATTCCGAAGTTGATGGTTTGAATAGAAATTCAAATATCTATTCGTATGATTCTGCTTCCTGAAGACAATCGTTTCGAAATGGTTCAGATACTTAATTATCGAAACATCTAGAAGAGAAATCTGATTATTTTTCTCTATGTCCAAATTGAATTTCATTGTAGGTTCCTTTGAATTTATGAAATCAAAAAAAATTCCCTAACTCTTCTCTACCATGTTGCCAAATTACATATATATCGTCAACATATCGCCACCAAGCTTCTGGGTTCAACAAATATGTATCCACAAATTTTTCATCAAAGTTTTCCATGAATATATTACTCATGACAGGTGATAAAGGCGAATCCATTGCCACTCCAAAATTTTGTAGATAAAAACCATTTCCTAGGATATATTCAAACAATATATTCTACAAGACTCGGTGATTAAAGATTCAAAATTTAATGCTAATGATATTATGGAAATGCAAGACGTATGTTTGAATACCACCTATTTCCAACTAGGAGATGTTTTTTATGGTCAAAACTTTGGAATGACAATGGGTTCACCTTTATCACCTGTCATGAGTAGGTAATATATTCGTGGAAAATTTTGAAAAAAAAAATTGTGGATACATATTTGTTGAAAACAAAAGCTTGGTGGCAATATGTTGCCAATATATTTGTAAATTGGCAACTAGGTAGAGGAGAGTTAGGCAAATTTTTCGATTTCATAAATTCAAAGGAACCTAGAATTAAATTCACTTTGGAAATAGAGAAAAATAATCAGCCTTCTGTTCTAGATGTTTCGATAATTGAGTGTCTTCAGGAAGCAGACACATACATATAGATATTTAAATTTTTATTCAAACCATCAACTTATTGTAAAAAGAGGTGTTATTAAAACAAT
Source organism: Halyzia sedecimguttata (assembly GCA_937662695.2). Taxonomy (NCBI): domain Eukaryota; kingdom Metazoa; phylum Arthropoda; class Insecta; order Coleoptera; family Coccinellidae; genus Halyzia; species Halyzia sedecimguttata. The sequence goes on from OW569413.2 coordinate 14,928,863, forward strand.
TTATGATAGAGCTAACCTAATTTGTTCTACTCTTGGAATTCGAAATAATGAAATTGATTTCATCAAAAAATTTCTTGAAGATAATAGATATCCGAGGCAATTCATAAATACATCTATCATGAATATCGATAGAAGAGCAAATAATCAAGTACAACAGAATAATCAACGAGAACAGCAACCCAATCAGGAGAATCGGTTCGTTCAATATAAGAACCGTCTTCAAAACAAAAAATTGGTTCAAGCACTGACGTGAAGTCAGAAGCTTTTGCGCGTATGTTCTATTGTCCATTCTTCTGTATTGGACACCCTTAATCGAATTTACCATTATTATTATTATTATTATTATACTGATCCTCCTGGGTCTTCCACAAGGAGACCCCTCATAAGCTCTAAGAGCTTGACCTGAGTTAGGAGAACCAGTTGTGTTCTGTTCGAATTAACCATGGTAAATTCGAATTAAGTGTCCAATACAGGAGAATGGACAACTTAATTAACCATGGTAAATTCGATTAAGGGTGTCCAATACAGAAGAATGGACAATAGAACATACGCGCAAAAGCGTCTGACTTCACGTCAGTGCTTGAACCAATTTTTTTTTTATTTATAATATCATTTAAATTAATATTGTAGGACGTTACTTTAAAATTTCTAAGCTATACTGACTTACAGCTAAAATATTATAAAGAAAAGAAGCAATTGGATAGTCTAACTATCATTTTAATAAAATGATGCATTTTTATTGTTCAAATAAAGATATTTTGTTAACTTACAAGAATTTCTTCATTCAATGGTATTTCAAAGATCTAATTACAGTTTTAAATATAAAATAAGTGTCCAATACAGGAGAATGGACAACATAATTTACCATGGTAAATTCGATTAAGGGTGTCCAATACAGAAGAATGGAAAATAGAACATACGCGCAAAAGCTATCTATCATTTTCTTCAAGTTTCACGCCTCAAAAAGGCCTAAATCGTCAGTTTCGCTTTCGAAAATTTCCGACCCCGTCTCTCGAATTAATTCTGACGTTTCTCGGATTGACTTTTTGAATGGAAAATCGTCGGACTCAAAACCTCCGAAACTTGTATCGAATTAGTATATTTAGGCTCAACCTAGAAGAACGAAATTTGGGAAAAACACAAATCGATTCGTCTTCTTCGATTCGACGGCAATACTCCGGGTCGAGCGATCGTTTCTTCGGAGCCTTACGCTACACCAAATCGGTACTACTGAACTCGCACAAGAATGCTCGAATCTCCAACAATATTTAACCGATCATATTAAAACTTGAAACTTGGCAGTAGAGTTAGGTTATGAAGGCTCTTGCAAAATTTCATGAATTTCAAACGAATAGTTACTGATATATAGAATTTTTTTTTTTTATTTTTAATGATTTATTAAAAATTTTCTACAAATGCTATCCTCACCAAATTTTGCAAACATTTTCGCGTTGCCATTCTACAACTAATAACAATGTTTGAATTCCATCGGTTCAGTATTTTTCGAGTTAATGAGGAACAAAAAACCACCAAATTTCAGAAAATTTCAGATTGCTATAACTCTATAACCGTTTGGTCGATTATGCTCATAAACAAACTGAAATGTCGCGTTCTGGTGCACATCCTAACCTGAAAATTTCAAGCCGCTATCTCATTCCGTTCGCAAGTTATCGTGACAACAAAAATATTTTTTAATAATTTTTTTAAAATTTTTTAGCCATACGCTTCGCACAAAATTTCACAAACGTGCTTAGGGTCATATTCTACAACTACCCACCAAGTTTCAATTTGATCGGATTCATATTGGTTGAAAACAAAATTATTACTCGGAAACCACTGGGCCGATTATGCCCATTAACGAACTTGTCCGTCGTATTGGGATGCGCCACCTACCCTGAAAATTTCAAGTCGCTAGCTCTTTTCGTTCTCAAGTTATCGTGGCAACGGCCGGCCGGACGGCCGGCCGGCCGGCCGGACAGAATCAAATTTGACCTCGAATTCTTCATTGGGGAGTCGAACTTAATCGTTTGAGACCATTTTTTTCAAAAAATTCGAAAGTTACAGACATTTGGGCAAAACTATAACGCGATGTTCCCCAGAACATACGCGCAAAAATGATCTTAGGTCTTTATTAACAAAGACAGAACCCATTAATGAAAAACAAGAATCAAGAAACTGTGTATATAATATTGCTTGTATTTGTGGTAAATCTTACAGAGGAGAGACATCAAGACCACTAGTAGTAAGAAAGTCAGAATATAAGAACAACTTAAGAAATAGAGATATACAGAAATCAAAAATAGCAGAACATGTATGTACAATCCAAGGAAATCACATGATGGATTTGAGTAATACAAAGATTCTGATGACAGAACCTTATTAAATCAAAAGGAAACTTAAGGAGTCAACTTGTATTTTCTTGAACAGAGAATGCAATTTTGCAAATTGCTCAATTGTTATTGACCATATCTGGCTGAATTTATTAAAAAAGGAATTGGAATTTGCAAATTTATATACAAAGTAAAATTTTCAAATACTGTGAATGTGACAATTCTCGAATTTCAGAATAACTATCAACAAAATAATTCTGAAGATTTTTGTTAAGTGTCTGACGAGGGAGTCTGATATAGACTTCGAAACGTTACGATATAGTTGTTTCGATGTTGTTCTTTAGTCAACATTGTTCGATTGATTGCTTCTGACAAACATCTTGTATTTCTTACGCAGAAGCAAATCACAAAATAATTAGTTATTGTTTTATAGATATTCTTCAGTTTTTTTTCATAGCCGAGTACTAGATTTCAATTCGATCTGATGATCTTTATTTTCGAATATATTGGGAAAATAAAATTCGGCTTGAAGGTTTCTTCGGAATTTCCGCGGAATCTGAATTGTTTTAATTTTATTTCTTGTGATATGTTTCTAATTAAATTCTGTAAAATAAGTACATCGGCATGCTACAAGTAATAACTAATTTCAAATTGGATTGGATTCGTATTTTTTGTGTCATTGAGAAAAAAACAACAATATTTCAGATGGGTATAACTCCGAAACCGTTTGGCAGATTATGCCCATTGATCTTAACTGATACATTTGGATGTACAGCCTGCCAAGAAATGACACTTGAAAAGCAATGACGTGAATTCAGGAGCTTTTGCGAGAGAAGCAAGAGCAGACGCGTTTCTGGCTTCTTGGCCTTCATCAGTACTCTGTAGATGGCTTGGCAGAGCCGGCTTGGTCGATCGTACCTAATCGCCCACGCCACCTATGAGACAAAACACAGCCGCTCCCCACCAGTGAATATTTGAAGCGTGAAATCATAGGCCACCATTCACTCGATATTAATCGAGAACGAGTCCCGCAGAGCTCAGACAGTATCTTCCCAATGGCCATGAACGCTGTTTAGCGTTTTCAAAAATAATAATGAAAAATGGCGATACCGTTGTTAATAAATCAACAAGTCCAGAGCGTTCCTGCCAATCGGGTCCTTCATAAATGGCTGTTTTGTCTCATAGGTGACGTGCGCGATTAGGTACGATCGACCAAGCCGGCTCTGAGAGGCTTAACCCGGGACAGTTTATTTGAATTTGTTGGGAAGCTACAGAGTACTGATGAGGGCCAAGAAGCCAGAAACGCGTCTGCTCTTGCTTTCTCGGCAAATCAATGAACCCCCTGGGGTCCATTTGATTTGTGAAATATATGCATAAGTATAATAATTATACGAAGCCATTTATGAAGGACCCGATTGGCAGGAACGCTCTGGACTTGTTGATTTAAAATGTATGGTATATACCTGCATGTGACTGCTTTAATTTGAAAACTTCAGTTCTTTCATGAGATAAACAGAGAAATTTAGAAGATGTGGTAATGTCGTCTAATGATAGCAATATAAATCGTCATAAAACTCACATGAATGAATTTAGATTATATCCTGATTGTCCTCTTTTTCGTTTCAGGTATTCTACATAAATCGGTGTGAACGACAAATTTCAAGTTAAGCAGTGAATTCGATACCAGGTAAGATGTGATTCAGAAACTTTCTAGTTAATTCTAACAACGAAATTTGAAATTTTTATATTATGTTCACGAACATAATACAAAAGAAGTTTGAGTCAACAGTGTTCATTCCAAAGACTGTCCTAAACAATAAATATTCCAGAACAGTAATCCGTCTTTCATGTTACAGTTTAGCTTTGAAGAATGTTTAAGTGATGAAACTATAGTCACTTAAGGGTTCCATAATTTGTATATTTCGATGCGACGAATATAATTAATATTTTATATGGTCTGATTTTTATGATGATCATTGGCGAATAATATAATTTTGGAAATAGTGACTTGATTTATTGATTTCCTGTATACTGAAACATATATCGTGAGTAGATATAAAATTTCATGAATAAGATGAATTTATATGCGAAATTACACCAAGTCTTTGAAATCGTTAGATTCTTCAAGGGGAGGTTAGGTTAATTCAGTACAAAAAAAACCTATTTTCGATCATTATTTCGACATAATAAGTAAAATCATCATCGATAAATTTCAAGAAGTAAGCCATTGACAGCAAATATCCGCAGACGTCTTAAGAAGAATTTGATAGCGGTGCTACTCCTAACCCATTACTGGATGATCTGAAATCAAATAACTCAGATTATTTTATTAGTTGATAAGTTTCTGCAAGTAACTCGTTCAATTTATTTTCATTTTTAATAGTTTTACAGCACTTAGAAGTTCCACTTTTTCTCAAAAATATTTAGAATTTTTTATTTCAAGATAAAATTAAAAAAATTGAAAAACTTCGACAGTGTTAGCTCCTCCTTGAGTAAAAAAGAGTGGATTCAAATGTTGAAGGCAAAGTTACTTGATTATTTAGATTTCGGTCATCTATTCCATGAATTTTAATCACAAATATCTAAAAACTAAGAAGGAAGGAAGAAATGTGAAAAAATATAAAAAATATGAAAATTTAATAATCTGATATATTTATTTTTCATATTTTTATATTTTTTCACATTTCCTTCTTTTTTTTCATTTTTGCGCGTATGTTCTGGGGAACATCGCGTTATAGTTTTGCCCAAATGTCTGTAACTTTCGAATTTTTTGAAAAAAATGGTCTCAAACGATTAAGTTCGACTCCCCAATGAAGAATTCGAGGTCAAATTTGTTTCTGTCCGGCCGGCCGTTGCCACGATAACTTGAGAACGAAAAGAGCTAGCGACTTGAAATTTTCAGGGTAGGTGGCGCATCCCAATATGACGGACAAGTTCGTTAATGGGCATAATCGGCCCAACGGTTTCCGAGTAATAATTTTGTTTTCAACCAATATAAATCCGATCGAATTGAAACTTGGTGGTAGTTGAAGAATATGAACCTAAGCACGTTTGTCAAATTTTGTGCGAATCGTATGGCTAGAAAATTATTAAAAAATCATTAAAAAATATTTTTGTTGTCGCGATAACTTGAGAACGGAAAGAGATAGCGGCTTCAAGTTTTCTGGTTCGGATGTGCACCAGAACGCGACATTTCAGTTTGTTTATGAGCCTAATCGGCCAAACGGTTTTAGAGTTATAGCCATCTGAAATTTTCTGAAATTTTGTGGTTTTTTGTTCCTCATTAACTCGAAAAATACTGAACGGATTGAATTCAAAAATGGTTATTAGTTGTGGAATGCCAACGCGGATATGTTTGCAAAATTTGGTGAGGATAGCATTCGTAGAAAATTTTTAATAAATCATGGAAAATAAAAAAAAAAATCTATATATCAGTAACTGATCGTTTGAAATTGCAGAAATTTTGCAAGAGCCTTCATAACCTAACTCTACTGCCAATTTTCAAGTTTTAATACGATCGGTTAAATATTGTTGGAGATTCGAGCATTCTTGTTAAGTTCAGTAGGTGGGTGACCATTGCCTCGATAACTTTCGAACGAAAGGAGATAGGGACTTGCGATTTTCTTGGTAGGTTGCGTATCCGAAAGAGAGAGTTGAGCTCGATTTTGGGCATAATCGGTTTAACGGTTTCCGAGTTATACCCACCTGGAATATTATTTCCTTGATAACTCAAAAAATAAATATTCGATCGAATTGAAGTTTGATAACTAGTAGTAGAAAATCATCATAAAGACGTGTTTAAAATTTTGTAAGAACCGTACCCCTAGAAAATTTGAAAAAAATGACGAAAAAAAAATTTTAAGAACCGTACCCCTAGAAAATTTCGAAAAAATCACGAAAAAAAAAATTGGTTCAAGCACTGACGTGAAGTCAGAAGCTTTTGCGCGTATGTTCTATTGTCCATTATTCTGTATTGGACACCCTTAATCGAATTTACCATGGTAATTTCGAATTTACCATGGTAAATTCGATTAAGGGTGTCCAATACAGAATAATGGACAATAGAACATACGCGCAAAAGCTTCTGACTTCACGTCAGTGCTTGAACCAATTTTTATATATTTCTGTGTGAAAATCAGGCAATGGATGATGTCCGAAATCTAAATAATAAAAAAAATGTGCATAAGTAAAAAAGGATCGTGTTTAAAGATTTAAAGATTCTTAGACCACAAAATTAATTTTTGTTTGTAAAAACCCTATTGGATCATACACTTGATGTCTACACCTACGTTCGCCGTTCTCATGCGGCATTGTCAAACTACATGTGTACCAGGCTTTGGGGTATTATTGCGATAGAAGAGAATTAATATTAGGTAGTAATTACACAAGCTCAAAAAAATTAACGATTATTTCGCACGATAGCGAGTTGTCTAAAAACTGAATGATTACCCGACTCCGAAGAAGGACAAAATATGAAAATCAGCAAATGATCTTATTTCAAGGCAACACGCTGGAATGTGAAAACATCTAGGAATTTTGATGCACGAGTGTAATTCATCGCAATATTTTTTATTTAAGTAAAAGAATATATACAATGTCCGATTTAGAGAACGACGTACCAAGCGATATTGAGGAATTGGATCAATCTGCGTTATCTACAATTATTTCTAAGAAGTTGAGAAGCAAGTATGAATTTTCCTATGTCAAATTTAGTGTGAACACCAAAGGATTACGTATTTAAACGAAAACTTAATGCTACCATATTGTCAAAAAATTTGTTCAAGCCCTGTGGACGGGAGCTTTCTGGCGCTCTAGTTCAAACAGACAAATTATATCTGGTATTGGTTTCTCAGAGTTGGGAATAATATCAATGTATTAATATGATAGAACTGCATCAAAAAGGAAATTCAATTCAAATAATAGTTTATTTATGAAGATTAAATGAGCGATCATGAGAATGAGAACTGCACCACATTTTCAATTTTTTTTTTTTACATTTTGCGGTAATCTGGTCAATACAAAACTTCACATGCGTATAAAGGTCATGATTCTACTGTCTTCTACAGTCTGGTGCTAAATTTCAGATAGATCGAGTGATCGGTTTCGGAACTCCTTTCGTTCGAGAGTTATCGTGCCTACGGCCGGTCGGCCGGCCGGACAGAATCGATTTCGCACTCGGATTCTTGATCAGTGAGTCGAACCAAATCATTTGAGACCATTTTAAGCCAAAAATTCCAAAATTACAGACACTTGGGCAAATTGATAAGCAATCTGTTCCGAGGAACTAGAGCGCCAAAAAAACAAGTTTCGTATGACAATTGCCCAAAACAGGTTTAAAGTACCTACAAATAGTAGGTATTCCATAAAACATGTATAAAATAATAAATTACCTTGTAATCGATCAAAAATTTCCTGATCTACGTTCACAAAATTTTCTCCTCTCTCAAACTTTGGAATTATGCTTTCAAATTTACGTAATATTTTCAAACATTTTCGGGTGAGGTCCCCGTTGCATCGCTAAAATACGAGTATTTCAACCCCAATATTCTTGAAGTTTCAATATTCCCTTCTGTCAAGTTGACTTTATGGCAATTCATACAAGACATAGAATATACATAGAATAATTATACCAACCTGTGAAATATGATTTGCATTGAAATTTTGAAAAATCATATCTCCGAAAGTGTTAGCTTGTTAGAGTTAAAAATGATATGAATGGATTCTTATGATAAAACTGCTTATTAAAAAAAATTTTATTTGGAATTTGTTTTGTAAAAAAAAAATTTTTTTTTATTACTCCGAAACCTTCTGTCCGATTTTACCCAGTAACGAACTTAGCCGAGATATTCATCCCCCAAACCTACTCTGAAAATTTCAACTCTCTAGCTCATTCCGTTCGAGAGTTATCGTGCCTACGGCCGGACGGCCGGCCGGCCGGACAGAATGAATTTCGACCACGGATTCTTGATCAGTGAGTCAAAACAAATCGTTTAAGACCATTTTCATCGAAATATTCGAAAATTACAGACATTTGGGCAAATTGATAAGCACTCAGTTCCGAGGAACTAGAGCGCCAAAAAACAGGAAATGAAGAATTCAAACTTGTGCTTATATTCAAAGTTAAGAACCGAATTGTTACCAGTCCAAAAAGTTGCTAGTAGAGAAAACAATGCCCATTTTCTGAAGGAAGCTTCCGATGAGCAACATCTCATGAACAAGGTAGCATAACTTATTGAAGTTGCTGGAGCTTGCAGAAAAAGTGAATTAACTTTTCTTTGCATAAAAATATAGTATTTCTGGAGGTGTTTGCTAAAGTGACCACATTCTCAACACAAAGACCCAATTAATTCTAGAATTCACAGTAATCACTGGAGGTTTTGATGGTATAAGTACACCCTTTAGGTGTTAATACATTTAGAAATTCGCCAAATATAATAGCCGTGCTCTCAAAGTTGCCAAATCCTTGTTTGTATACCGGTCACTGTTTTCGGTTTACTAGTTAAGAAAGGTTAAATGTTTTAAATGTCAATGAGATTTAAAAAGTTTCACTTTATATGTCAAAATTAAGAGATTAAAATTATGATGATTTCATTTACCGATATTTCTACACTAAAAAATTTCTTTCCTAGCCTCGGGATTAAATTTGATATTCTTCTTTTGATATATTCTCTTCTTCAGTAAGCTGTAGCCACTAGTCTGGAAGGTGCGTCTTAATCCAAATCCAAATATTCCCATATTTCAGGACCGTATAACAAGTATACGAGTCTACTTGGGTTTGTATTTCAGTGAAAACAGCACATTAATAATGCCAGATATTTCGGATTCGATAAATGAATAAATTCCCATCCAAAATGGGAATTATTTATCTCGACCGCATCAACAATAAATAAAGTATACTGGTATAATTGAGTACTTAATACAATCAATTTTTAAGGTCGTACCTAAACAGTGTGAAATATTTAGGATATAAATATGCCGCATCCATCATAAAATGATCTGGAAATGACAGTCTACAAATCGATAGATATTTTATAAAAGCGGTTTTGTACGTTTCCACCATTGCTGTGCATTAGGTACAAATTAATAAATTATAATGCGTGCTAACAATTTTTGCCCTAACGCTTCGACTGTCCGTTCAATTGATTGAATAATTGCGAAATGGGTCGAATCTGTAAACTGGGTATGCTTGGATGAAAATGGAATTATGTTGGATTGATTCTGGCTTTGTTCGAAATATATATTATTATTCATAATGACGCTATAACAGCGGTATTCACATAGAACAGGTGAGAAAATTTGCCGCAATGGATATTTGGCAACATCGCTCTTTTTGGCGCTCTTGTTCCCCGGAACAGAGTGCTTATCAATTTGCCTAAATGTCCGTAATTTTCGAATGAAAATGGTCTTAAACCATTTAGTTTGACTCATTGATCAAGAATCCGTTGTCAAAATCGATTCTGTCCGGCCATTAACACGATAGCTCGCGATTGGAATGAGCTAGACCCAAGGGAGTTGGAATTTTCATAGTAGGCTTGAGAGATCTCGGTTAAGTTCGATATTGGGTTATTGATGGTATCAGTAGTTATGGTCGTTTTGAGATGAGGAGTTTTACTGAATATTTCAGAAAATGCTCATCTGATCTAAATGAAATTTAGATTCTGGTTGTAAAATTACGGCGTCATTGAAAATTTGACAACTGAAACAGCTCAAATTGGTACCAGAGGGTTTATTTAATGACTAATCGGCGAAACTGAAACATCTAGGGTTTCTGAGGACAACTGAATGTATTTTATCGTCATGTTATCTTCTGAATTCTATTGAATTGGACAGATAAACTGAAGATAAACCATATGTAATATTCCTCAGAAACCGGCCTCTAGAGACCTGCTTTGGGATAACGCAAAATGTTATGACACATATAATTTGTTGCCGGCTACACAAATTGTGCCGGAAACTACTGAATATTAAATTTACGGCAAATGGAATGTGTATAAGAGTATACATGGTGCTATTCCATGTTATCCCGTCCCTATTATCCGCCTGATTTGCATTTATCCGGTCAGGCGGTCAAATCTCTTCACATTTTATAACAATTTTTTCCAAAATCAATTGAAGGTTTTCCAACTCTTTCGAAAATTTTTCTGACTCCTTCGAATTTTTTTCTAACTCATTCGAAAATTTCCATAAGTGTGTGAAGTTTCGTAATAATCATAATAATCAGGAATGGAAAAAACAAATAAAAATTAGATAATTTTGTTTTTCGTTTACTTGTAAACTACTGATCTGATAGAATTGAAATTCGATAGTTAGTTGAAAAATATGAAGGAGTACTGGGTCAATTTTCTTCAGCTCACTTGCTTTTGGCATTATTATGATTATAATGACCCTTCTATGTCTTCACCAAGGAGATTTCAGAAACTCCTAGGAGCTTGTGCGACTAAGGAGTCAGTTATGTTGTATGTCGACTTTTTTACTCTATCCTTATGCTGCGTATTCACTTGCAACATAATGCTCCGAACGAACCAAACGCGCTGCTACGCTGTAACAAATTTGTCTAGTCAATACGTCGCGCAGAACAGAACTGAACGCACCAAAGATTTTCCGAGGTTTGTCGGTAAATGTGATTTGCACTGGGAACGCAGCGAATACCGCAAACTCTCCAAACAGCCCGCACAATGTTTGCTATAGCGCGCGCGGTGTGTTTTGTTCGTTCGAAGTGTTCTGTTGCAGGTGAATACGCACCTTTTCGCCAGCTTATACGTAGCACTGTTAATATTTGACCCAAGAGTGAATGGTTTGCCACTACAGTCTGACGAGATCTCCGTTTCGCTCTATCCACTGAACTTTGAGTACTCTTCATTCAATTCAAATTGGTAGACGTGAACAAGCGTGCCAAAGGGTAATTCACCCTACGGCAGTGCTTTTTTATATTTTTCTATGTCTTAATATATTATAAATTTGTCAAGTTGAATTACGTTCATTCTTTGGAGCATGCCTAACTTCAATCAGAACGTCACTGGTCTCGCATGTAACAGTAAACATTGTTGGTTTATTTTTCCGTCGTTCGAGAAAAAAACTCATCACCGATAACATACGCGTAATCAACGAACCTCATCGCAATAAAAAAAACATGAAGCATATCGAAATCAGCGAACTGCGGAGAGAAAACCTAAAAAAAAATGAATAAGCGCTCGTTCTCTCGTTCCTTGTCCCGAAGGGCGTGACGTGGACCGGGATCGAGACGAGGATCGGCTATAAAATGGGCCGAATAAATAAATTGGTCGTACGTTACTTTGAGCAGATACCGGAATTCAATAATCCTCGTAACTCTGTAGCCGATCCATCGAACGCAGGACGAAAAACGATGACGCTAATTATTTAATTAAGCCCGTATGATTCTGCCGAAATGAATGATCGCAATTGGTTGGAGTTCGTTCGATGGAAATGGATATTTTTCAGGGAGCGAATGGATACATGCTTTGTTGATACACAATTCTCTTTTTGGCGCTCTGTTCCTCGGAACAGAGTGCTTATCAATTTGCTCAAATGTCTGTAATTTTCGATTTTTTGGCTGAAAATGATCTTGAACGATTTGGTTCGACTCACTGATCAAGAATCCGTGGTCGAAATCGATTCTGTCCGGCAGTCCGGCTGGCTGTTAACACGATAAGTCTCGAACAGTATGAGCTAGACAGTTGAAATTTTCAGAGTAGGTTTGAGGGATAAATATCTCTGTTATGTTCGTTATTGGGCAAAATTGGTCCAATAGTTTCGGAGTAACGAAAATTTTTTTACATCACAACATTTGAATTCAATCTCTTTTAACATGGAGTTTCATCATAAAAATCCATTGTTATCATTTTCATATCTAACAAGCTAATAATTTCGGAGATATGATTTTTCAAAATTTCAATAAATCATCGTGAGTTCTATGTATTCACAGAATGTGAACACAGAATCTGCACTGTTCATAAATATCATCCGATCTAGCTATTATAGATTGTCAATTCGTAGTTTGAAAATATTTTCTGTTGGAAAACAAGTATCCGATTCTTGAATTTGTGAATATATACAAGACTTTTTTGAAACCGAAAATAATATTGACTGATTACATATTGAATAATTTATGTATAAATATTGGGGATGATGTTTCAGAAGATATAGAATTGGATCATTTTAATGATGTAGTTTTTGAAGGCAATAGGAAAGAAGAACATAATGGAATCATCAAAAGAAATTACTGTTCGTTTACCACTGAGGTTAATATTACCTTTTACTTCCTTAAGTAGTGAGACATGTTCCTATATACAGTATTTTCACAATTTTGCTAGCAAAAAAATACAGAAATATGGATCTACATTTGTGTATCAAACCTTTTTTCTTGAGTTAAGTTCCATAATACAGAAAACAATTTGTTTTTGGTATGAACTATTAAATTATGAAAAGACGATAGTATTTTATTAATATATTTTGAACTATTAAAATAATTTATTCTTAAGCCTCTACCTACTCAAATATAAGGAATAAATGGAAAATCTGCTATGATTGTCTTCAGTCTTGCTCTGGATATTTCGATGATACTTTCGAGTTGTGAAAACTATGCGCCGAGTGTAGGTTGCAACAACTCATTCCACCAGGTTGAATCATTATAGATTGCTCATTCAATCTTGATAAATAAATTTAATGACAATTGTTGAAGGATTAAAGCATTGAAGCATTGTCGATTGCTTTTTTTTTTCAATGATAATTTTTGAAGCATTTTTTTTAAACGACACTTTTTTTTAATTTAATTTCTTCCATGATGCAGTTCCTAATAGTAGAGTTCACAAGGCATGAAAAGAGCTCTAAAACAGATTTTCGTGGGACCTTCATTGCTAAAATGTATAGACCACTGGGTATCATTCTCCATACCCTTACAATGTAAATTCAACTGGTCGTCAAAAAATCGTCGTGTGCAGGAAGGGGTGGGGGGAATTTTTCCAAAAATTGACAAAAAAATTTTTTCTGTTCATGGTCATCTATATACGGTGAACATCACTCACACAAACTTCTGTTGAAATATACGATTCAGAAATATTTTTATTAATTGTCAAAAAAGTCGGATACAATGCTCTTAAATGGAATTCCTTAAGATATAAACGCTTGCCCTGAACACCCATATTAACTATTATGTTCCACTCGGTTTTACTTGAGATCTGTTAGGATTATCGAAAAAATGCTTAATATGAAAGGTCTGCTCCGAAAACCAACGATTCAGATGCTTCTTTCAAAATTACAATAGGTAGAATAGTTTCCTCACAAAATAAGAAATTGTGTTATTAACTCCCATTATTACTACTATTACTATTGATCATTGATAGTCGTTTGAGATAGACGTGTTTTTCTTGGTTCGTATTTGATAATTCGTTTTTCTTAAAGTCCTAGTTGGTGAGTTGTGGGAAGTTGAGTTCTGGGAATTGTTGTGAAGGTGAATTGTGCCACGGTCCAATCAGGGCTGTTTTTGCGCTCCAATTAAAGGAGAAAAACAATATATAAATGCTGTGATTCTGTTGCTGGTGACGTTCATTTGTTTTGAAGATCTTACTTGAAAGGAGAAATTTCCAGACTGATCTGAGAACGGCTGTTAAGCATCTGGCCGCGTTTTCGATATCAGTAAAGAAGAACTAGAAATCAAAACCGATATTATTTGAGAAATAAAGGTGACCATACACTTAAAATGTCACAGCCGACGAACTCTCAGCTTTTAGAGGAGATTAGGAAGCTGAGAAATTTTGTTGAAGCTAGCGAGGTGAGGGTTTTGATGCAGATTGAGTCAAAGTTAACAGAAAAGATCAAGACATTAGAAAAGGAAAACTCAATTTTGCAAGAAAAAGTAGAGCTACTAGAGAAACAAAATAAAAAGAATAATATTATTATATTTGGCATCAAGAATACTTTACCGGATTTATCGGCTACAAACATATGCAATAAACTGAACACCCTACTTAATTTACAGTTAACAGTTGATCAGATAAATAACTGCTATAGCTTGGGCAGCTCACTACAAGCACCGGTTAAGGTGGAGTTTATATCGACCATCACAAAATTACTAGTACTGAAAAATTGTTCAAAACTAAAGAGTACTAATATTATAATTTCACACGATTTGACGACATCTCAACGTGAAGTAAACGACATTCTTAGAAGACATTTGAAAAGGGTCAAAACTTCTGCGAATAGGTGTTATATAAAAGGTGCCAAACTGTTCGTCAATAACGAAATTCTTTCTGCTGAAGACATACTGGCCTACGAGGGGGCTGAAGCGAATAGCTGTAGTACGGTACATACAAACAGCGCTCCTGGTACACCAACTGCAAATAACTTCAAAACTCATTCGGCGCCGGTCTTGCAAGATCAACCAGTGCTGAACTTGGAGAAGCCCAAGAAAGGAGAAAATTCGAAGACTCAGTCGAAGCTGCCAGACTGTACTCCTAGACCAGAAGCAAACGACAACAGTGTTAAGGCCAGAACACGCTTAGGTTCTACTAAATATAATAAATAGTTGATTTTTGGTATTAAAAAAAAAAAAAAAAAAAAAAAGGAAGAATGAATGCGTATATTCAACATTATAAGCAGAACACTGTAGACACTAAGATCGTTAAAAGTATCTCTGAATTCAATACAGTATATTCAGAGGAGACGATCGGTAAATTTAATATAATTCACTTGAATATACGTAGTCTCAGTAAAAATTTTGATAGTTTGTGTGTATTTTTGAATGGTTTTGCACTGGAGTTTGATGTAATCGTTTTGACGGAGACGTTTCAACTTTCTGGTTCTTTGGGTGTGTTTTCGCTGGATGGGTATGATATTCTGTACAATGGTGGAATAATCAATAGGAATGATGGTATAATTGTTTACATCCAATCTTCATTAAATTATAAATTCGAAACCACATTAATCGCTGAGCATAAAGTAGCTGAAGTGTATATCTCTTTAAGAGATTGTAACCTTTTTTTAACTGCAATTTACAGATCACCGAATTCGTTTTCATCACCAGATCAGTTCAACTTGGAACTACTGAGATATTTGGAAAAAAACAGGAAACACCAGACACATATTATAGTAGGTGATATGAATATCGATTTGCTTAGTGGTGAGGAACATGTTGAAAATTATAGGAACTGTTTAAACACCTACAATTTCGAATCGTATGTAAATAAGATTACGAGACCTGCAAGTAAGACATGTCTAGATCACTTCTTCTCTAAAGCAAATGGAAATATCAGGGGACAGCATAGTTTCATTTTTGTGAACGGTATAACGGATCACTTTCCAATAGGGTTAACTGTGGATACTGACCGGGGAACTCCAAATGAAAAAAAGTTGAACTACAGGAGCTATTTGAATCATGTTAACCTAAGGACCGATTTACAGAATGAAAAATGGGAAGACATGTACAGACTGGAAAATATAAATGGAGCATTCGACGCTTTCGTGAATAAATTGAAGTATCAGATAGATAAGAATACAAAATTGGTGAGGACGAGGAAAAATAGACAGCAGTTGATGAGAAAACCATGGATGACTATAGGTCTGGCCAATTCCATTAGAGAAAAGAACAATCTATACTCATTAATTTTAAAAAATCCTGAAAACAAGGAGATTAAAGAAAGATATAATAGATACAAGGGTAAAATTAAATCCTTAATAAGCATAAATAAGAGAAATTATGTGAATACTTTAGTACAAAAAAGTGAAGGCTCTTCTTCAGCTTTGTGGGACTGTGTGAACAAGATATGTGGAAAGAAAAAACCTAAAACAAAAATCGAGAAAATAATGGGAAATGGGCAAGAGTTATCAGCCGCTGTTGATACAGCAAATAACTTCAATGGCTACTATACCGACTTGGGACAGAACTTGGCAAACAACATATTACCTCCAGATGACTTCGAAGAACATTTGGCCAATATCGATAATACTATGTATGTATATAATACAACTGAAGCCGAAGTAAAAAATGTGATATATACACTAAAATCTAAAAAAGCACCTGGTTGGGATAACATCAGAGTTGAAACCATTAGGGAAGTAAGAAATGAAATTTCACATCCATTAACTTATCTAATAAATAAAAGTTTAAATGATGAATGCTTCCCAGAATGCCTCAAAATTGGAATTGTTAAGCCACTATATAAAACTGGCGACAAAACATTGACCCAAAATTATAGGCCAATATCGCTGCTGTCGGTTTTTTCAAAAATTTATGAAAAGATACTAAAAACTAGAATAACCAAATTTTTAAGTAAATTTTACATTACATTACTACATTATTATTATTATTATTATTATTATTAACCGAAACCGAACCTGGAGACGCTAGTAAGGCGCAATTTGTAGCGTTAGTCCATGTTAGTGGCGACCTTATGGATTTGAGCTTTGATCTATGCACATAAGGTTCGTTATATCTATCCGACCAACTTTACAGTACTATTCCAGCGTGCCTTCAGAACGCATTTTGAAGATATTGTTTAAATTCCTAATTTTTTATATAATATATATAAGAATTTTACATATAATTCATATATATTTGATTTAATTTTGTTAATTCGTTAATAAATATGCAAATATGCGAGTTCAAACTTATATTTATTACTTCTTAAATCAATTTTGTGACGTAATATTACCACATTTTTGAAATCATCGTTCATTCTCATTAGTAGTAACAAGATTTCCTGAATCCTAGACCAAAAATCTGGAAAAGAATTAAGAAGGTATATAGTTGGTATCTAAAAATTTCTTACATGTCATGATTCATCTAATTTAACTATCACTATCACATGAAGAATCATCAAGGGAAGGAAGATTTGAAAAATTTGAAGTACTCGTATTTGCACATGTTTTTTGGGCCATACATTTGCAGGAGCCAATACACGGAATTTGTTTTCTTTTACAGGAACACATTGATCCTGTGCAATCTGAAATGAGAATTTCCATTTCATAAAGAATATTTACGGATCTGATATTCGAAATAATATTTACCTTTCCTACAACTGCAGTTGCTAAGGATAGATGTTTCCTTAGGTAGGATTGGCATCGTCGTTAATTTTGGCAGAAGTTTTCCATTTTCTACATACCACCCACTAAATATAGGATCCGGTAAAGATGGTCATGGTACATTACTATTGATCCAAATTTTTGTTTGGTAATGGACTCGAAGGCTGTGTTGTCTCAAACTATCCAATGTTGGAGGTAATTTACTTATGGATCTTGAAGAAGCTATAATATTCCCCTGAGCCTGTTGATACATTTCCCTTTTTCGTTTGTCAACACACAAGGTCTGAACACAAGGCCTATCAATTGGTCCAAATGTCTGTATTTAAAAAAGTTTTGGCCGAGAATGTTCTCAAACGATTAGTTTCAACTCACTGATTTTTTTTTCTCACAAATTTCAAAATCCATGTTTTTCAAGATGCAGTTTCTCCATAAAAATCCATTGATATCATTTTCAACTCTAACAAGCTAATACTTTCGGAGATATGATTTTTCGAAATTTCAATAATGGATCGTACTTCTATGTTTTCACAGAAGTCTATAATTAATCTATCTGTGAATTATTATATGATCTGTGTTCATACTCGTATATGTCTTTCTGTTCTATAAGAGAGAGTCAAATTCATTTCAGCTATTTTAATTTGATCTCTTCCATGGTCCTCATTCTCAGATTGCTCATTTAATCTTGATAAATAACAACAAATATTGTCAAAGTTTGAACAAGAGCACCAAAGCTCCTGTCCACAGGGCTTGAACCAATTTTGAACCAATAGTGGATGAATGTATTATAATGAGACCTTATGCCACAAGCAAACACAGCACTGTTCATTTTCAAACATTGAATGTATTGAGTTGAAACTAATCGTTTGATACAATTCTTGGCTAAAAAGTGTTTGATTTTACTTCTGGATTTAATTTCTTGTTCAGCAAAAACACTACCACTGAAATCCTGATGTCTGGGTTCCTGGTCACTCGGGAATGAAAGGAAATGGGTAGCCAACATATTGGAGTACATCAGAACTCCAGAACTGGAAGGCAAGCTGTAGATGGTGATGACATCCACATCTCTGGGGGGGTTGGGAGCACAATAGACCTTAAGGTCATAGTACAAGTGCAAGTACGGAGTCTTGGTCCAATGTATGTTGATGAAAACACTCAAATTCCTGAAGCCTCGTCAATTAAGTACTTGGGTATTATTGTGGATAGGCATCTGAAATGGGATCTACAAGTTAAAAACATAACCAATAAACTCAGAGGGTTGCTACATACATTTGGGTACTTACGCGACTTTTTAGATGAAACCCAGTTGAAAACTTTATATTTGTTCCTGGTACAGTCACATCTTACGTATGGAATTATTGGTTGGGGTGGTGTGGCAGATTGTCATTTAAAACAGTTGGAAAATATACAGAAATGGATAATAAAACTCATTTTGAAAAAGCCAGTGATTTACCCCAGCGATGCGCTTTTTGCGGAGAGTGATTTTTTTGACATAAGACAGTTATACTGCCAAAACATTCTGGTAAACATCTTCAAAAGAAATATAAATATACTTTTTCCACGACATGATTACCCTACCCGACGTAAATGTACTCACCTCGCAATGAGCTCAAAGACCATTGGACAACGATGTGCGACTTATTTTGCGCCAAGACTCTTCAATATGTTACCAAATGATATTAAGGAAATAAATAAACTGCCACGTTACAAATATTCTGTAAAAAACTGGATGTCTAGTAAAAACAGACATATTTTTGATGATTTAATTAATTTAAAGTATCTAAAATAATTTATTTGATGTGATTATATTTGAAATATTACAAAAATTTTTTCCCAATTTCAAAATTAAACGCAAAGCTAAAACGCTTACCACCCGATAAAGACCCGAACTCCCGAATACGTCTACACCTCCCTGTTTGGACATACCGACTTCGACCGCGACTCACTATTGAGACCTGTCTATTTTCATTTTGTTGTCAATGAATCATGTGTTTTATTTTTATGTGGTTTATACATGTTATTATAGGTTTTATAACTCGCGCACAGGCATTATATGCCTCAGCGAGGTATCAATGTTTATTCTTGAGGATTTGTAGTTGAGATTGTTTCTGTCAATTGTATTGTATTTGTGAATAAACATTATTATTATTATTATTATTATTATTAACCGAAACCGAACCTGGAGACGCTAGTAAGGCGCAATTTGTAGCGTTAGTCCATGTTAGTGGCGACCTTATGGATTTGAGCTTTGATCTATGCACATAAGGTTCGTTATATCTATCCGACCAACTTTACAGTACTATTCCAGCGTGCCTTCAGAACGCATTTTGAAGATATTGTTTAAATTCCTAATTTTTTATATAATATATATAAGAATTTTACATATAATTCATATATATTTGATTTAATTTTGTTAATTCGTTAATAAATATGCAAATATGCGAGTTCAAACTTATATTTATTACTTCTTAAATCAATTTTGTGACGTAATATTACCACATTTTTGAAATCATCGTTCATTCTCATTAGTAGTAACAAGATTTCCTGAATCCTAGACCAAAAATCTGGAAAAGAATTAAGAAGGTATATAGTTGGTATCTATGATATTTAGGGCCTAAAAATTTCTTACATGTCATGATTCATCTAATTTAACTATCACTATCACATGAAGAATCATCAAGGGAAGGAAGATTTGAAAAATTTGAAGTACTCGTATTTGCACATGTTTTTTGGGCCATACATTTGCAGGAGCCAATACACGGAATTTGTTTTCTTTTACAGGAACACATTGATCCCGTGCAATCTGAAATGAGAATTTCCATTTCATAAAGAATATTTACGGATCTGATATTCGAAATAATATTTACCTTTCCTACAACTGCAGTTGCTAAGGATAGATGTTTCCTTAGGTAGGATTGGCATCGTCGTTAATTTTGGCAGAAGTTTTCCATTTTCTACATACCACCCACTAAATATAGGATCCGGTAAAGATGGTCATGGTACATTACTATTGATCCAAATTTTTGTTTGGTAATGGACTCGAAGGCTGTGTTGTCTCAAACTATCCAATGTTGGAGGTAATTTACTTATGGATCTTGAAGAAGCTATAATATTCCCCTGAGCCTGTTGATACATTTCCCTTTTTCGTTTGTCGTATACAGACAGATTACAAATTCAACAATATCATTGAATACTTTCAAACATGGCACCGGAAGTACATGATGAATTCAAAAATAGGAATTTTGTCATTACATGTTTGATTGGGAATTTTAACCAACTTTCTGTAGATCAGGCGCTAGAGCATATCAACAAAAATTCCAAAGCTGCAGGAGGAACAGTGGGATAAACTGAAAATAGTACTATAGAATGGATGAATGGTGTGACTAACTTCATACCAATAATGTTGTAATTATTGGTATGAAGTTAGTCACATTACGCTCATCTTTGCATCTTCATTCGGTCAAAATGTCGAAGAAGGTAAAAAAATAATGAAAATTGATGAAGATTCTGAGCAGATACTGCAGAGTGAACTTTCAAGATTTTGAGAATTTGAGAGAATAAGTATTCAATGATATTGTTGAATTTAAAATCCATCTGTATACCACAAACGAAAATGTGAAATGTATCAACAGGCTCAGGGGAATATTATAGCTTCTTCAAGATCCATAAGTAAATTACCTCCAACATTGGATAGTTTGAGACAACACAGCCTTCGAGTCCATTACCAAACAAAAATTTGGATCAATAGTAATGTACCATGACCATCTTTACCGGATCCTATATTTAGTGGGTGGTATGTAGAAAATGGAAAACTTCTGCCAAAATTAACGACGATGCCAATCCTACCTAAGGAAACATCTATCCTTAGCAACTGCAGTTGTAGGAAAGGTAAATATTATTTCGAATATCAGATCCGTAAATATTCTTTATGAAATGGAAATTCTCATTTCAGATTGCACAGGATCAATGTGTTCCTGTAAAAGAAAACAAATTCCGTGTATTGGCTCCTGCAAATGTATGGCCCAAAAAACATGTGCAAATACGAGTACTTCAAATTTTTCAAATCTTCCTTCCCTTGATGATTCTTCATGTGATAGTGATAGTTAAATTAGATGAATCATGACATGTAAGAAATTTTTAGGCCCTAAATATCATAGATACCAACTATATACCTTCTTAATTCTTTTCTAGATTTTTGGTCTAGGATTCAGGAAATCTTGTTACTACTAATGAGAATGAACGATGAATTCAAAAATTTGTTAATATTACGTCACAAAATTGATTTATGAAGTAATGAATATAATATTGAACTCGCATATTTGCATATTTATTAACGAATTAACAAAATTAAATCAAATATATATGAATTATCTGTAAAATTCTCATATAGATAAAAAATTAGGAATTTAAACAATATCTTCAAAATGATGATTCTTCATCTGATAGTGATAGTTGAATTAGATTAATCATGACATGTAAGAAATTTTTAGGCCCTAAATATCATAGATACCAACTATATACCTTCTTAATTCTTTTCCAGATTTTTGGTCTAGGATTCAGGAAATCTTGTTACTACTAATGAGAATGAACGATGATTTCAAAAATGTTTTAATATTACGTCACAAAATTGATTTAAGAAGTAATAAATATAAGTTTGAACTCGCATATTTGCATATTTATTAACGAATTAACAAAATTAAATCAAATATATATGAATTATATGTAAAATTCTCATATATATAAAAAATTAGGAATTTAAACAATATCTTCAAAATGCGTTCTGAAGGCACGCAGGAATAGTACTGTAAAGTTGGTCGGATAGATATAACGAACCTTATGTGCATAGATCAAAGCTCAAATCCATAAGGTCGCCACTAACATGGACTAACGCTACAAATTGCGCCTTACTAGCGTCTCCAGGTTCGGTTTCGGTTAATGGGAGTTAATAACACAATTTCTTATTTTGTGAGGAAACTATTCTACCTATTGTAATTTTGAAAGAAGCATCTGAATCGTTGGTTTTCGGAGCAGACCTTTCATATTAAGCATTTTTTCGATAATCCTAACAGATCTCAAGTAAAACCGAGTGGAACATAATAGTTAATATGGGTGTTCAGGGCAAGCGTTTATATCTTAAGGAATTCCATTTAAGAGCATTGTATCCGACTTTTTTGACAATTAATAAAAAATATTTCTGAATCGTATATTTCAACAGAAGTTTGTGTGAGTGATGTTCACCGTATATAGATGACCATGAACAGAAAAAATTTTTTTGTCAATTTTTGGAAAAATTCCCCCCACCCCTTCCTGCACACGACGATTTTTTGACGACCAGTTGAATTTACATTGTAAGGGTATGGAGAATGATACCCAGTGGTCTATACATTTTAGCAATGGAGGTCCCACGGGGTGACACGATAGAGCCCGGTTTGAACTCTACTATAAGAATCCATTGATGTAATTCCCAACTCTGAGAAACCAATACTTTCGGACATATAATTCGTCTGTTTGAACCAGAGCGTCAAAAAGCTCCTGTTCACAGGGCTTGAACCAATTTTAGTTCCATGTTCACCTGAACACAAGGCCTATCAATTGGTCCAAATGTCTGTATTTAAAAAAGTTTTGGCCGAGAATGTTCTCAAACGATTAGTTTCAACCCACTGATTTTTTTTTCTCACAAATTTCAAAATCCATGTTTTTCAAGATGCAGTTTCTCCATAAAAATCCATTGATATCATTTTCAACTCTAACAAGCTAATACTTTCGGAGATATGATTTTTCGAAATTTCAATAATGGATCGTACTTCTATGTTTTCACAGAAGTCTATAATTAATCTATCTGTGAATTATTATATGATCTGTGTTCATACTCGTATATGTCTTTCTGTTCTATAAGAGAGAGTCAAATTCATTTCAGCTATTTTAATTTGATCTCTTCCATGGTCCTCATTCTCAGATTGCTCATTTAATCTTGATAAATAACAACAAATATTGTCAAAGTTTGAACAAGAGCACCAAAGCTCCTGTCCACAGGGCTTGAACCAATTTTGAACCAATAGTGGATGAATGTATTATAATGAGACCTTATGCCACAAGCAAACACAGCACTGTTCATTTTCAAACATTGAATGTATTGAGTTGAAACTAATCGTTTGATACAATTCTTGGCTAAAAAGTGTTTGATTTTACTTCTGGATTTAATTTCTTGTTCAGCAAAAACACTACCACTGAAATCCTGATGTCTGGGTTCCTGGTCACTCGGGAATGAAAGGAAATGGGTAGCCAACATATTGGAGTACATCAGAACTCCAGAACTGGAAGGCAAGCTGTAGATGGTGATGACATCCACATCTCTGGGGGGGTTGGGAGCACAATAGACCTTAAGGTCATAGTACAAGTGCAAGTACAGAGATCTGTACAGTAAAAAATGTCAGCAATTACATTAAAGGAAACAAGTTCTTTCAGCTTTACAAAATTCAAAATATTCTTGTACGTTCTAAGGCTGACATTTTACTACGAAAGAATGAATTCTCCTATGTAGTAATCAATGCAATGCATTCATTAGGTTCATGCACATATTATACATAGCATTAGTCTGTGTCACAGTCAACGTCAATATTGACTGTGTCATGTAATGCATGTACTCGAATGGGTTCTTATGCTACCACAAACGCAGCACAGTTTGTTTTTGACCCAACATGTTAAATTATCTTTTTGAATAGATACCATACGCCACACAGCACTGTTCATTTTCAAACCAATACTGGATGAATGTATTTGAATGGGACCTTATGCCACCACAAACACAGCACCGTTCATTTTCGAACCAACATTGAATGTATGTGAGTTGAAACTAATCGTTTGATACTATTCTCGGCCAAAAAGTGTGCCTTTTTTTTTGGACGCTTGTTTTTACTGTTGGATCTAAATTCTAGGAAATATATTTATTTTCTGGAGCTAAGCAGCTTGGGCGAGTTCAGTACCTGGATGGGTGACAGCTCTACCTATAGATTTGGCAGCGCAACAAAGCTCCTGTCCACAGGGCTTTCTCCCTTTTTTTAAATGGTTCGAATGATTTACACTTCCTATCAAGATGAAGAGTCACCTCTATATAGCTATCTATCTAATCGAAATAGGTAACCCACCGACCTGTGACATCAATCGGGAATCCACTCTGTCCCCTCAATCTCCACAGCCGTATCGAGTTTGAATGACGGAAACCTGTACAGTTCGATATGGCAAAAATGTGATTGATGTTCTCACATGATATTTGGACTGATATATCCTAGAAATACAGATTTAGTGTTATCTGTCCAAGACCGTTTCCATGCCCTGATGAATTACTGAAAAAATCAATTAATCAAATTCTGGCGTGTTTACGTTTCCGATTTCCTGCTTTACACGAGTATCGAAGTCGATACGAGCAGCAACCCAGCCGGATATATTCGATTCTGTTTTCGTTCCACGGGCCAGGATTGAAATAGGATATTGCGTTCTCCACCTAGTCATAAACGTAGGTATAACCGGGATGAGTAGAAGGAAATATGGACGAGTGTCAGAATGTAAATCAACCGCACTTTCTTCATTATTTTACTTTTGTCAATGATTGTTAATTACTTAGCCCAGAACTGAAAATTGACATATATATATCTTCCAAACCTACGGTCGGATTTTAAAGATTTTTGAGCCAATAGTAGCCCTGTTATGGGCTACCTCATAGCGTGGTGATGCATATAATATGAAATTTAACTACTATACAGGTGGGCCACGGTCAATGGTACCCTAGAATTTTACGGACAACGGGACCTATGATTTTATATAAAATTTGGTTCCTTGGCTAAGAACCATTGCACCATTGACCTAGAATATATTCAGTGCTGCGGTGTTGCCGCTTATAACAAAAAGTACTATCAATTATGATATTTCAAATGGAACAACCTGTATATTCTATCTTTTTGCGATTCGCCCTAGCCTCCTATTTATTTCATTATCAACTTCGTCATCCCTATCTCTAGCACTTTTGATTGATTTACTCCTTTTTTATGCAAAATATAATTTACATTGAACATTCTTTGCTTCGGTATTTGGAATCCTAGAGAGCTGAGATTTCCGGCATGGATTACCAATATCCCGTGTATCATTTACGTTTAATGAAATACGTCTCTACTCATACAGGGTTGTTCAAAATCCGAGGCTTTTCCGAGAAATGAATACAATTCTTATTTTCTTAACAAACTCTTCAACGAACTATAAGGTATAGCCTTCGTCTTTATTAAAAATATTGTTACATTTGGGTCATTCCATGTCAAATCGACAAATAGTTGGACGTGACCCCCACCGATTCGGATGAATTTTGGTGGAGAGTTTTGTCTCATCATAAAACGAAGTTCTGCCAAAGGAAAAAATTTAAAAAAATTTTTTCTAAGAGATATTCAAAATTAAAAATTTCACTGTTTTACTGATTTTATGAGTTTAGATATTTAATATTTCTAAAACTACTGAATATTAAAAAAAAAAGTCTGGTGCATTTTCAGAGGATACTTAGAGGTATGAGAAAAAAATTTTTTTGAAAAAAAATTTTGAAAATTATCAAAATTACAAAATTTTGAATTTTTCAAAATCGTGAAAAGTAACCATCGCGGGAAAATTTTGGCCTGAAAATTTTTTGTATTATACCTCTAATATATCTGAAGAAATTCTGAAATTTCCAGAGGGGTGTTCTTTTTCGTTTCAAAGATATGAATTTTTGAATTTTGGTAAAATAGTTTTTTTCTATTTTTTCATCTTATAAATTTGATAATACTAGTAAATGGAGTGAAAAATTACAAATTTTATCTGTTCTTCCATCGAGTTGGTCGATAGAAAAAATTGTAAATACCTTTGGAGCATCTTCTTACATGGTAAGAAAAGTGAAACAGAAAGTAAAACAAGATGGTATTCTGTTTATTCCTGATTCCAATAAAGGCCATCCACTATTGAAGACTACAGAAGAAAGAGTCCAAGAATTTTTCAGAAGTCAAAATATCAGTAGAGAATTACCTGGCAAAAAAGATTATAAATCTGTGTGTGAGAATGGTCAACGTGTACAGAAACAAAAACGTTTAATTTTAGGTAACCTTACCGAAATTTATCAACTGTTTCGAGAAAAGTACCCATTTGAAAAGATAGGTTTCTCAAAATTTGCTAGTTTAAGACCGGCTGAATGTGTTCTTGCTCGTGCATCAGGCACTCACGTTGTTTGTGTTTGTCTTATTCATGAAAATTTTAAACTTTTATTTCACGGTGCGAAACTTGATAAATTAAAACTTCGAGATGATAGTCAACCATTATCGTCGTATGGAGACTGTATGAAAATGGTTATATGCCAAGAACCTATAGAAGACTGTTATTTCGGTACCTATACTCATTGTCCAGGCTCAATAAAATTAAGAAGTATTTTGGAAAATCTTTTCAAAGATAATTTTTTGGATGAAATCAAATGTAATCAGTGGACTCAAGTTGATAGATGTTCTTTGGAGACGATCATTAAATCAACTGATGATTATGTTGATTTTTTTATAGAATCAATTCCAAAAGTACTGCAACATGATTTTATTGCTAAACAACAAGCTGAATATTTCCAAACCGTAAAAAGTAATCTTGTTGTTGGACAAGTTCTGGTGGTTGCTGATTTTTCTGAAAACTATTCGTTCTTGCTACAAAATAGTGTTCAAGGAGTATATTGGAATAATACACAAGCAACAATTCATCCATTTGCTTGCTATTATCAATCTAATGATGGAAATGAGAGCAAAGTAATACCTCTTAGTTTGATAATAGTTTCGGATAACTTAACGCATAGCACTACTGCCGTTTACAGTTTTCAAGAGGAATTAACATCGTTTCTTAAAATTAAGGTTCCCAATATTACAAAAATTATTTATTTTTCGGATGGTGCCGCATCTCAATATAAGAACCGGTACAATTTAGTTAACTTGCTCCACCATGAAGAAGATTTTAAAATACCAGCCGAATGGCATTTCCATGCAACTTCTCATGGGAAAGGTCCAAGTGATGGGTTGGGTGGACTTATCAAGCGTTTACTTACCCGAGCTAACCTCCAAAAAGAAGCTGATCAACAAATACAAACTCCTGAAGAAATGTGTAAATGGGGCCAAGATAATATTCCAGTAGTATATTGTCATTTCGTTTCCAATAATCGAATTCAGCTGGCCGAAAAAAAACTCAGCAAAAGATTTAAAGATGCTTTACCTGTTCAAGGAATACGTAGCTGTCATGCTGCTATTCCTATTTCAAGGGATGTGATAAAAATGAAAACTTTATCATCATCAGGAGAAGGAAAAGATTTTCGCTTAAAAAACACTGATGTTCATGATATCGTCGATGAATCACCAATGAAAACCAGGTAGAAAAATCAGAATTTCGTCGTACGAAATGAACTGCAGCAAACCCTGAAAGGACAAAAGGAATTGAAATCTTAAAAATCGAATACTTCCTTTATGCTTTTAATCCTTTCATTTGATCACGGAAGCCTTGAATGTTAAACAGTTTTCTAAATAAACAGATAATTACATACATTTTGAGATATTTTTGTTTTTACATCCCATTAACATAAGAAAAATATTTTAGACCTCAAATTTCGGTAATCATGTGGTAGAATAATAATATTAAACAAAAAAAGTTGGAAAAATAGAAAAAAACTATTTTGCCAAAATTTAAAAATTCATATCTTTGAAACGAAAAAGAACACCCCTCTGAAAATTTCAGAATTTCTTTACATATATTAGAGGTATAATACAAAAAATTTTCAGGCCAAAATTTTCCAGCGATGGTTACTTTTCACGATTTTGAAAAATTCAAAATTTTTTAATTTTGATAATTTTCAAAATTTTTTTTCAAAAAAAATTTTTTCTCATACCTCTAAGTATCCTCTGAAAATGCACCAGACTTTTTTTTTTAATATTCAGTAGTTTTAGAAATATCAAATAACTAAACTCATAAAATCAGAAAAACAGTGAAATTTTTAATTTAGAATATCTCTTAGAAAAAATTTTTTTTAATTTTTTCCTTTAGCAGAACTTCGTTTTATGATGAGACAAAACTCTCCACCAAAATTCATCCGAATCGGTGGGGGTCGCGTCCAACTATTTGTCGATTTGACATGGAATGACCCATTTAACAATTTCTATACTTTCAAATGCATTCAACATTTTATTGTTGGAAATATTTTTCAGTAATTTCATATTATTTAAACTTATTGAATGATCCTAATCTAAAACATGTTCGGCAACACTGGATTTGTCTGTGCGCCCATACCTTAAATTAACCATATGTTCTTTGAAACGTACATTAATCGACCTCTTAGTTTGCTCAACATATTTCATATCACAAACATTACAACTAATTTTGTAGATACCCCTCTTTTTCAAATCCATTATTTTATCTTTAGGATTAACTAACAACTGTCTCAAAGTATTATTTGGTTTGTAAACCAATTCTACTCCCGTTCTATCGAAAATGTTCTTTAACCCTTTTGCGTACCAAGGGTTAAAGGGTACTACAACGAATTTCTCTTCTCTACTCTTTTGAGTTTGAGGAAAAGTGGTATTACGAAGTGATTTCTTAAACCTATTGCTATTAATTAACTTATCCACTATTTCCTTATCATACCCGTTAATGATAGCTATATCCCTAATTGAGTTCCTTCCATTAATATGTTTCATTATTAAGGGGAAAATTATCCAATATATGTGCTAAGAAATGAAGACTATGGCCATTTTATATTGATTACGATAAAGAATCAGGTGTGGGATCTTTATATATGTGGCGGTATCTTTCCTGAAAATATTATATATTATCATATTATCATACTGATCCTTCTAGATCTTCCCCAAGGAGACCCCTCATAAGCTCTCGAGAGCTTGAGCGAGTAAGGAGAGTCAGTTTTATTCTGTGTACTGTACCCTCACGCCACCTTAAGCACATCAATATTAATTTTTGACCCAACTGTGACTAGAAAATTTCTTTCCTAACCTCAGGATTGAACCTTGGGGCATCCGCTCCTAAGTCAAACGCTCTACCCACTGAGCCAACGGCACTACTACCGAATTTTGAATTCAATATCTTGGGGAAAGATATTGAATTATCAAAATGAAGACAGTAATTTTTCATTCTGTCAAATTTGTTTTTATATATATATATTGTTAAGGATTTTTTTTCAATCCAAATGTCTTTCAATTTGAAACGAGGTCCATTGATTTTGCGATTTAACATCGAGCGAATGAAGCACGTAAACAAAAATTGGTTCAAGCCCTGTGGTCAGGAGCTTTTTGGCGCTCTTGTTCAAACAGACAAATTATATCTCCGCAAGTGTTGGTTTCTCAGAGTTGGGAATTATATCAATGGATTCTTATGATAGAACTGCATCATGAAAGAAATTAATTTTGAAATTAGTGTCGTTTAAAAAAATGTTTTAAAAAATTATCATTTAAACAAGAGTGCCAAATAAAAGAACAATCTACAATGCTTCAAATATTGTCATTACATTTATTTATCAAAATTAAATGAGCAATCTGCAATGATTCAACCTCGTGGAATGGATTGTTGCAACTTACACTTGGTTTCAAAACGCGAAATACCTAAGGAAAGTATCATCGAATTGTCTAGAGCAAGGCTGGAGACAATCATAGCAGATTGTCCATTTATTCCTGATATTTGAGTAGGCAGTGGATTACGAATAAATTATTTCAATAGTTCAAAATATATTAATAAAATACTATCCTCTTTTCATGATTTAAAATTTAATAGTCCATACCACTAACACATTCTTTTCTGTATTATGAACCTTAACTCAAGAAAAAATTATTGATACACAAATGTAGATCCATATTTCGGTATGTTTTTGCTAGCAACATTATGAAAATACTGTATACAGAAACATGTCTCACTACTTAAGGAAGTAAAAGGTAATATTAACCTCAGTGGTCAACGAACAGTAATTTCTTCTGATGATTCCAATATGTTCTTCTTTCCCATTGCCTCCATAAACTACATCAAAACAGTCTTGTATATATTCACAAATTCAAGAATCGAATACTTGCTCTCCAAGAGAAAATAACAACTCTGAATTGAAAATCTCTAATAGCTAGAAAAGATGACATTTATGAATAGTGATCACAGACAGATTATGTGTTCACATTCTGTGAATAGATAGAACCTAAGATGTATTATTGAAACTTTGAAATATCATATCTCCGAAAGTATTAGATTGGAGTTGAAAATGATAACATTGGATTCTTATGACGAAACTAGCAACATTATGAAAATACTGTATATAGGAACATGTCTTACTACTTAAGGAAGTAAAATGTAATATTAACCTCAGTGGTCAACGAACAGTAATTTGTTTTGATGATTCCATTATGTTATTCTTTCCTATTGCCTTCATAAACTACATCATTGAAATGATCTAATTCTAAATCTTCTGAAACATCATCCCGAATTTATAAGTAAATTAATCAATATGCAACCAGTCAATATTATTTTCGGTTTCGAAACAGTCTTGTATATATATTCACAAATTCAAGAATAGAATACTTTTCAAACTACGAATTGACATGACTCGAATTGCTAGATAAGATGACGTTTATGAAGAGTGAACACAGACAGTGAATACATAGAACTACGATGTATTATTGAAATGTTGAAAAATTATATCTCGAAAAATATTAGCTTGTCAAAGTTGAAAATGATATCGTTGGATTCTTAGGATAAAATTGCATCTTAAAAAAAATTGAAACAAAAGTTGTAATTTAAAAAAACAAAATTTTTTCTGTTACTCCGGAACCATCATTTTGCCCAATAACGAAACTAACTGAGATATTTACCCCTCGAACCTAATCTGAAAATTTCAATTGTCTAGCTCATTCCGTTCGAGAGTTATGGTTTAGCGGCCGGACGGACGGACAGCCGGACAGAATCTATTTTGACCATGGGTACTTGATCAGTGAGTCGAACCAAATGGTTTAAGACCACTTGCAGCCACAAATTCAAGAATTACAGATATTTGGGCAAATTGATAAGCACTCTGTTCCGAGGAACAAGAGCGCCAAAAATGCTTCATCGTTAATCGCTGTCAGTAATCAACAAGTTGATTAAATATGTATAATGGGATACATACTTAAATGATTGACAAAAGAATAAAAAGGTTCCTTATAAAGTCTTACAATTTAATAGGAAACAGTTCCAGGGAAACGACTAGATTGTGTTCCGTGAATAACCCTTCATTCGTTTAGCTTAACACGAAATGAATTTCCAAAAAGAACTGGACATGTATATGTAAAATCGTCCGAATCATTTCGTATTATTGTTTGAATTTCTGGACGAGATACAAAATATGGAGTTGCCTGGAAGGCCTTTGAAGAGGGAATCATCGGCGAAAAATAAAAATAACTCTGACGATTGATCGTTGTATTCCATTTCAGCAACATCTACGGATGCAAAAGTCTGTAGAGATTCATTCATGGAGATAAAAAACTAAAAAACATTTTGGCTTTGAAGTCCAGCGAGGCAGTGGATTTGAAATTCGAATCCTGAAAAATATATCTGAGTCTGAATAAATTGCAGACGAGTTGACGACCTGGTCGAACAAATATGAAGTCAGGATTCTTTTTATCTGATGATCAGTCTTTCAGCCCGAATGACGTGCATTAAAAAAAAAACATTCTGAAGATTTGATGAAGAATTTTAAATGATTATTGAGGAAGTTTCAAAATTTCTTCTTCGTTGTACGGGGTGGCTATTTGCTAAAAGAATTCATGATACAGTATATTGTTATATTATTTTCTCATATGATAGGATTTTGGAATAGCGCAGCGAAAACCTGAATTGGTTCAAGCACTGCGGACAGGAGCTTTTTGGCACTCTTGTTCTAACAGATAAATTATATCTCTGAAAGTATTGGTTTCTCAGAGTTGGGAATTATATCAATGGATGATTATGATAGAACTGCATCATGAAAGAAATGAAATTTAAAAAAAAATAATTTACATAAAAATGCTTCAAAAATTATCATTTAAGAAAAAAGGGCAATCTGGAATGCATCAATGCTTTAATGCGTCAAACATTGTCATTAAATTTATTTATAAAGATTAAATGAGCAATCATGCAATGATTCAACCTCGTTGAATGAGTTGTTGCTACTCAAACTCGGTGCATAGTTTTCACAACTCGAAATACCTAAGGAAAATATCATCGAAATGTCTAGAACAAGGCTGGAGACAATCATAGCAGACTGACCATTTATTGCTGATATTTGAGCAGTTAGAGGCAGATGAACAAATTATTTTGATAGTTCAAAATATATTAGTAAAATACTATCCTCTTTTCATAATTTAAAATTTAATACTTCATACCACTACACATTCTTCTCTGTATTATGGACCCTGACTCAAGAAAAAATGTTTCATACACAAATGTAGACCCATATTTGGGCATTTTTTTGCTAGCAACATTATGAAAATAATTTATATAGGAACATGTCTCACAACTTGAGGAAGTAAAAGGTAATATTAACATCAGTGTTCAACGAACAGTAATTTTTTGTGATAATTCCATTATGTTCTTCTTTCCTATAGCCTTCATGAACTACATCATTAAAATGATCCAATTCTAAATCTTCTGAAACATCATCCCCAATATTTATACATAAATTATTCAATATGTAATCAGTCCATAATTATTATTTTCGTTTTCAAAGCAGTCTTTATATATTCACAAATTCCAGAATCGGATACTTGTTTTTCAACAGAAAAAATTTTCAAACTACGAATTGACAAGTCTCTAATAGCTAGATAAGATGACATTTATGAACAGTGAACACAGACAAATTCTGTGTACATTCTGTGAATACATAGAAATACGATGTATTATTGAAATTTTGAAAAATCATATCTCCGAAAGTATTATCTTGTTAGAGTTAAAAATGATAACAGTGGATACTTATAATGAATCTGCATCTTGAAAAGAATTGAATTCAAAAGTTGTAATGTAAAAAAAAAAATATTTTTCGTTACTCCGAAACATTGAGGCCGATTTTGACCAATACCGAACTTAACCGAGATATTTATCCCTCAAACCTACTCTGAAAATTTCAACTGTCTAGCTCA
The DNA here is from genome assembly GCA_937662695.2 of Halyzia sedecimguttata. NCBI lineage: Eukaryota > Metazoa > Arthropoda > Insecta > Coleoptera > Coccinellidae > Halyzia > Halyzia sedecimguttata. The sequence goes on from OW569413.2 coordinate 14,962,392, forward strand.
TTTTTTTCGAGAGTTATGGTGTTAACGGAGGACCGGCCGGCCGGAAAGAATAGAACTTGACCACGGATTCTTGATCAGTGAGTCGAACCAATTCGTTTAAGACCATTTTCATAAAAAAAATTGAAAATTACAGACGTTTGGGCAAATTGATAAGCACTCTGTTCCGAGGAACAAGAGCGCCAAGAATGCACTGGATAGCTAACTGGACCCTAAACTTCACATAGGCCTCTATAAATCGGTTTCGGGTAGCGATAGTCCTCATTAAATGAAGGGTATATTCCATCTTCTGATTACAATACAAAAATTATGGGAAAGTTATAGCAGATGGCTGAACTGGTACAGTAGATGGCTGATCTCAAGTGAATTTGGTAAAAATAATATTGTAATATCTATCAATGGATTCTGACAGAGAGACAACATTGAGGTTCTAGATCCTGGTTTTCCTTCGATTTATTTGTCAATTTCACCAATAAGTCTATCAACCTGATTGTTTTCTTGCTTCCTCGTGAATAACAGTAGGTATTAACGTTATCAGAAAACTACTGAATGCAATGAAAAAATTGGTTCAAGCACTGACGTGAAGTCAGGAGAGTTTGCATGCATGTTCTGTTATCTATTCACCTCTATTGGATACTCTCAATCGAATTAACCATCGATATAGACCGTTTTCTCAGCTTTTATAAGAAATTAATACGTTTCGTACCATTTTGATGACAGACTTTAGTGATGAGAGAATCGTCTATGATCACAGAATTTTCAATTCTGACATATGTATTCCATCTGAATTGAAATTCTTTGAATATCCTATGATATACGAAAAAACTTACTTCTCAAGTAATTTCAGCATACGATATTCGAAGTAAGTTGGTGCGTCAGTATTCCACAATAATTACCGAGTGTTATTAGGATTGAGTTTGCATATTTTGAGAGTAAATAAAAGCAAATATTCAAATGTGTATAACTCCAAAACCATTTGACCGAATAGGCCTATTAACGAACCCAAAAGTCGCATTCCTATGATGCAACCTGCCCTGGAAATTGCAAGTACCTATCTCTTCCCGTTCTCAAGTTATCGTGAGATAAATCATATTTTTTATTTTGCCTAACAACGAACTCAACCATCCCACTCAGATGCGCAATATACCCTGCAAATTGTGATTTGCTATCTCTTTTCGTTCAAAAGTTGACTTGGCAATGGTCACTATCCAGCTACTGAAGTTAGCCAAGGCTGCTAGGATCTCCAACAATAAAGATCCGATCGTGTTCAAATTTGGAACTTGGCTGTAGGTATAGTTAGGTTTTGAAGGCTCTCACAACATGTCAGCGATGTCAGACGAATAGTTTCTGGTATATGGAATTTTTTTCAATGAGTTTTTTATAATTTTCTATAGAGTACGATCTGTGGGTTGGAAGGAAGGGGCGTTGTAAGGACCTATAACCTCTTGGTTGTCCGGCGTTTCGTTCCAGCTTTCACCGATGAACTTATAATACGGCTTGTTCAGTGAGAGCCTGCATAGACGCATTTGACTTCAGCACGAATGTGCCAAAGTAATGCTACCCTGAAAATTTCAAGTCGCTATCTCCTTCCGTTCTCAAGTTATCGTAGCAACGGCCAGACAACCAGATGGAATCAAATTTGACCTTGAATTTTTCATCAGTGAGTCGAACCTAATCGTTTGAGACCATTTTAAGCTAAAAATTCTGGTTACAGACATTTGGGCAAAATGATACCACGGTGTTCCCTAGAACATGCACGCAAAAATATAAATATGCGCTTCATGCAATGAATAGGATGATTTAAACTATAGTGATTTTTAGATATACCTCAATGCAGATTTCAGGCCATACCTAAAAATAGCGCAAAAAATAAATTAAAAAGATCCATAATTTCGGATACAAGAATCTATCTGGTACCTACGTGCTTAGAAGACGGATCCCGAAAGCGCTACTTGCCCTGTACAGAGAACTAACGTGAAATTAGGATCTTGAATGAATGTTAATACTGAACTTTGATATCTTGTTTTAAAATTTCTTATTTCAGCAAAATATCATCATGTTACATATTATTCGATCAATTTTAAACCAAGAAATTGGCTGTAAAATAAGGTACATATCCAATTCACAGTATATAATGAACGAATGTTAATAACATTCGGATCGACTTCGCCCAATTTATGCACATGATTCATTAAATTCTTTTATGCACGTCAAAAATCAAAAACTGTTGACAACTTCGTAGGGCGAATGTAAGAAAATGGACCAGTACATCTCGATCGTTGTAATATTCCGTTATTTTGGCTATAACTTCACCAATATAGATCCGATAGAGTTGAAATATATAGAATTTACTGTGAAATAAGGTTTTGAAGGCTCTTGTGGAATTTCAATCAATATCAGACGGACAATTTCTGAGAGAATCTTTTTTTTTTTTTTTTTTTTCTATCCATGCAATCCTCACAAAAATTTGCAAAGATCTTCGTGTCAGTATTTTTCAAGTATCTGCCGCTTTAATGCGATCAGATCAATATTTTTCGAGTTATTGGAGAACGCAATTTCAGATGGCTATAACTCTGAAACCCCTCGGTGGATTTTGCCCATTATCGAACTTAGCCGGCGCATTAGGACTCCAAGCCTACTCTGAAAATTTCAACTCGCTCACGCATTGCGTTCGAGCGTAATCTTGCTTACAGCCGACCGGTCAGAATCAAGCTTGATCTCGGATTCTTCATCAGTGACCCAAGTAGGTTTCGCTTGCTCAGTAATCATGAGATTTTGTATCGGAGATTGATGGTCCTCAAAGGAATTGAGGTTAAATTTTGATATTTCAGTATGTTTATTCCTAAGGTTGAAAACCAGGGGCATGATTAAAAAAAAATCGTTAATTGTGCTTGTACATAAGATTCGATATAAATGAGAATTCTGTTAGGTCCAATTTCAACATTTATTTAATGACCACTTTTTCGCAAAATGCAAACTGTTTATTGTAATCTGACAGGTATATGTATAGAATGAACAAATTCATATAAAATAATTTGAGGATACAACGCAATTTCTGAAGTATTCTTCATTCGATTTTGCTTCATTATTCCTGCAAATATTTCCAGAAACGTGCGGCGCAGAACTTTTCGTGACATCACCTGAAATTCAGAATTTTACAGCTGATGCAAAATAGTAAACACCGTAGATATGAATATTGTGCGTTACTTTTACCTCACTCTGTGTAGTTTTACTGAAACTGGAATCTTTCTTGTCGTAGTAATCTAACAATTCTCTTGAAGCGTATCCAACTAAAGGAACAAGTTCTCGAATTAAGTTATACAAATTACCATCGCAACAGTCCCAACTTTTCGGCAATTCCTCCATCATTACATCCATTCTTCTCATCCTCGAACTCCGATTCATTCCGCCAATATTGCCACTCGGATAAATTATTTATATTTTCCTGTTCTAAGGGCGGAATCCTGCGGGAGGCATGGAAGAGCCGCAAAAGGAACAATGACAATTTATTCAATCGGACGACGGGCAGGAACCAAGAAATTACTTTTTCTACCCGGTAGAGTCCGCTCCCGAACAAACAGGGAATGGTTTTTTCAATTTCCCTGGAAATATTTTTCCAGTCCTGATTTCCATTCAAGGTCCGAACGGGATGTATTAAGTGGCTGATTGGGCTTAGAGTGGTTCCGAAGGTTTTCGCCTCCGGGATATTGGGTCAGTTGGTGAATATTCCAAAGAAATTATTTGATGTTGGATTTGGGACCATGAATAAGTTTATGAGTGTGTGCTTTTGAAATTTCATACGAGTGTTAACAAGAGGAGAATTCATGACATTTATTTTATCCATAATTTCATAATTTGAAGGTATTCGTATATTTAACACTCTTATTCTAACTAACAGTTACTCTGTTCATGGCCTAACTGCATTACAGGGTAATTATCGTATCGTAAATGGAATGCACAAGTCAGCAGACGCTATCCATAGAACAGCGTACAGAATATACCACAATCTGTGTCCAGAAAAGGGACGCTAGTTTACTCGAAGCGAAGCCAACCACTTGAACGACACTTGGGATGGAAGTAATATAGATGCTCGAAGATTGTATTAATTCAGTTCTTGGTTCTTGAACGGTCAACATTCAAAAATTCAAATATTATTATTTCGGGGTCAAAAAGTTATTCAATAGGTAAGAATTCATAACCGGTGTTGTTTTCTACTGATTTAACGAAGGCTTTTGACTGTGTTGATCACTCTTCTTTTCTCCTAAAACTCTGTGCCGATATGGAATTGATGCCAGCAGTATAGATCTTGTTGGATCATTTCTCAGGGGTAGATCACAGGCAGTGTATTTGAATGCCGGTGGTCAGAGCTAGCTGATTTGACATTGGGAGTTCCGCACGGGTCAGTGCTGGGCTCTGTACTATTTTAATTGTTATAAACGTCCTGCTGGATTATCTGGGGAATTTTGGTACTTAATTGTTCGCTGATGATACCATTATTTGAATTTCTGACAAAGATGTGGCTAGTCGACAGATACAGGTTGAGGAGGCACGTTTGAGGGCTATATCTTGGTTCAGCTTAAATGAGGACAGAGGACAGAGAAAATGGTTTTCGGTCTCCAAAGATGTGGAATTTTTGGGTGTTCATCTTGATTCGAGGCTAATTAGTCAGCTGTCCTCTAAATTAGCAAGGAATATATTTGTGCTGAGAAGTTTATACACCTCTGTTTCTCATATGGCACTAAGAACTGCCTACTTGTCATTGATATATCATCACCTTCGATATGGAATTTTGCTATGGGGTAATTCCTCTGGTGTAGAAAGAATATTTCGTCGGCAGCGCAGAGCTATAATAATTTTCGATTACCTTGGGTACAGAGATGACTGTACAAATTCCTTTCCTAGACTGGGCATCCTCACTCTTCCTGGACAGTTTGTTATCGAATGTCTTCTGTATTTGCGTGGTCATATAGACAGTTGGAACTCACATGGCAGTATAATACAAGGAACAGGAGTAATCTTGTTGCATCTTATGCACGATTGAGCAGATCACTCAGAGGGCTAAACCACTTATCCCTTAAATTCTTCAATAGATTACCTGTAGCCTGGAGGTCACTTCCATCTAATGTTTTCAAGGCCAAGATATCGGATAGACCGCTGCTCACTTATTACCTACCTCTGTCCAAGTTTACTGTATGCTTTTGAATATATCTCATGATTTAGCATATTTTAGTGTGTCTTATTTTGTGTGATCAACCTACTGGTGCTACGCTCTGAATTATTGATGAATTTGTATATATCAGCTTGTGTATAATTTTCGATAAAGTGAATATGATACCATATGTGTAAAGGAAAAACCCTGCACCACTTAAGTTCAGGAAAATGCAGGGTATTCCCAGAATTTGTGGTCAATAATTCACCACCACATTCTAAGATAAAAACTATTGGTGAAAGTTCAATTGAGTTTTTTCGAAAATGTGGGAAAGCTCTGTGGACAGGGGCTATGGCGCTCTTGTCAAACTACTAGCGAGTAATTATTCAAAATTTGACAAATCACATCTCCGAAAGTATTGGATTCTCATGCTTGGATTCACGAAGCTTCGATAAGCTTAATTGTGGATTTAATTCGGTGGTTGCATCCAAAATGAACTGGAAATTGACATACACTCACAATGATTAGTCAATTTAATACTGCAAAAGGCTTTGTGAGACCCACCGTCAGATTTGGAAATGATATCAATAGATTACAGTCTTTCGCATGAAGAAGATTATTCGGATATCCAACTATTTTCCATTCATTTGTTGTAACCTGTAAAACTGGTTCCAGAATCATTTCAAAATTTTCACCAAATTTTGTTATATGTTATCATTTTTTCCATTTTCAAACTGGGTTGTCTGTCAGTGCCTGCCTTGTCAGTTTTTGGCGCTCTAGTTCCTCGGAACTGAGTGCTTATCAATTTGCCCAAATGTCTGAATTTTCGAATTTTTCGATGAAAATGGTCTTAAGCGATTTGGTTTGACTCACTGATCAAGAATCCTTGGTCGAAAATCATTCTGTCCGGCCGGTCCGGCCGTAGGCACGATAACTCTCGAACGGACCTAGCTAGACAGTTGAAATTTTCAGAGTAGGTTTGGGAGATAAATATCTCGGCTAGGCTCGTTATTGGGCAAAATCAGACAGATGGTTTCGGAGTAACAAGAAAAAATTTTTTTTTTTACTAAACAAATTCAAAATTAAATTTTTTCCAATAAGCAGTTTTACCATGAGAATCCAATGATATCATTTTTAACTCTAACAAGCTAATACTTTCGCGGTTTTATTTTTCAAAATTTCAATAATAAATCGTATTTCAACGTTGTCACACAATGATATAATTATTCTATGTATGAATTGTCATAATGTCAACTTATTTTCCAGAGACATGTCATTATCTAATCAATCCAAGAATTGTGAGCGAAGTGAGAAAAATCTCAGTTGTTTGCTCCGAAATTAGTTTTTCTCAGAAAAGTCTTACATTCCGGAACGGAACATGAAGTAAGAGATCTGAGAGTAGTGAGACTGCTTTTCATCCATAGACATAGATATAACTCTCGAATGGAATGAGCTAGGTAGTTGAAATTTTCAGAGTAGGTTAGGGAGATGAATATCTCGGTTAGGTTCGTTAAAGGGCAAAATTGGCCAGATTTAATTCAATTTCTTCCATGGTGCAGTTCTCATTCTCATGATTGCTCATTTAATCTTGATAAATAAACTATCATATATGTGTTGATACATCGTACGAGTACAACGTGTATCAGTGCTGCTCAAAGAGAAGCGGTCTATTACAACCAAGTTTGAATTGCAAAAATTTATTTATCGTGGTTAACCTCACGTTTGAACTATCGTATAATTTTTACAAGAAAAATGAGTAATCAGTGCAGTGTGTGTGACATGGGAATCTCCAAGAAGGCCCCGGGACTCCAGTGCGGTGGTTTTTGTGGAATGTTTTTTCACGCTAACTCCGTATGTTCCGATATAAACAAACATCAGCTGTCTCTCGTCAATCTCCCCGGTGGTCAATGGCATTGTAGGACCTGTCGAACTGACCGGAATAGCCCGCCACCGTCGCGTGCTCCGCGCCCCAGCCTACCTCGACGGCGGACCCCGAGTACTGGAGGCGATGATGAGGCCGGACTACGAAGCGAGATTTCTCTCCTCCGCGGTGAAATTGCGGAACTTCGAAAATGCGTTACTTTCTGCTCAGATAAAGTCTCTGATTTCGAGTCCCAGTTGGTCCACTTCAAAAACTTATGTAAAACTACTGAAGATCTGAAGAAGGAAAACGTTTTGTTAAAGGCGGAAATCAAGAGTCTGAGTACAAAAATTAATAATGCAGAACAGTTTAGTAGGGCAAACAACATCGAGATACAAGGTGTCGCAGAGAAGAAAAATGAAAATCTGATAAACGTTGTGGAAACCATTGGGAAATACGTGGGTTACACCGTCAGTAAATCTGATGTTGATTTTGTTACTCGGGTGCCCACAATGAACACTAAGAGACCCAAGCACATTATTGTACGATTCTTATCGAGAATAAATCGTGATGAGTTTTTGGCCAGATCCAAATCAAAACGTAAGGACTCGAATGACCCTGGAATGAAGATTGAGGTACTGTCTAGTAATAGAATATACGTGAACGAACATCTAACTGTTATGAACAAGCAACTCTACAAGGACGCCCGCGAGACAGCTAAAGAGCGAAATTACAAATTTACTTGGGTACAAAATGGAAATATTCTTGTGCGTAAAGACGAAACCAGTAAGATAATTCATATCAGTAAAGCATGCGACCTCAAGAACTTAAAATAACTTGTATAAATCCAAGCCACTCAACATTTTAGATTTTTATGTTCAAAATGTCTCTAAACATCACTTATCAAAACGTCCGAGGACTTCGGACCAAGCTTACTGAGTTTAGGCTTAATTCTTTAGCTAACAACAGTGATGTAATCTTTGTAACGGAATCTTGGTTGCGCAGTAACATTTTGGACCATGAGGTGGTTGATCGTACAGTATACAGTATATTCCGACGAGACCGTGAAACTTGTACAACCGCAAACCACAAAAAAACTGGTGGAGGAGTTTTCATCGCGGTGAAAAATAAACTCAATGCAGTTCTAGTAGGTGATTTCCAGAGTGACGCGGAGGATGTGTGGGTGAAGCTGATTATTAATGGCGTTCCTGTTTACTTGTGCTGTGTTTACCTTCCACCTGGGGATAAGTTGGCTATGGATACCTTCTCATGCAGATTGGACTTGATTAAAGGTAAAATAGAAAACAACTTGTTACTCATTTGTGGGGACTTCAACTGCCCGACGATAAGGTGGGTATCTCGAACCTCGGAAGACCGGTATTCACTTGAAGCTGAAGATGTTGAAAATCAATATACGAATTTAGTAGACACTTTTTCCTTCTGTGAATGTGAACAATTCAATTACTTGCTTAACCATCAAAACAGAACCCTTGACTTGATTTTGTGTAATAAACATCGCATAACTTTCCTAGATAATAGTGATTATCCTTTGGTACCAGAGGATAAATATCATCCTTGCGTAGAACTTATATTTAAAGTGCTGCAGTGTCATTTAAAGAATAGTAGTAAACGCACTATGTTCAACTACAAAAGGGCTAATTATGATGCAATAAATCAACACCTTTCATCGGTCCCATGGTCGAATCTTCTCATAAACCATGATGTCAATAAAGATGTAGAAATCATGTACAGCCTTGTCAATGGGGCTATTGAAGCTTATGTCCCCAAAAAAATTGTCAACGGAAGATTCCCAAAGTTTTATTCCAAACAAACTATTAAACTGATCAAACTAAAAAATCGTACCCACAAAAAGTGGAAGATCTATAGAAATACCTGCGACCTCATCCGCTTCAGATCTCTGCGTGTTCTTTCGAAAACACACATAAAAAATGACTACTGCAAGTATTTAACCTACCTGGAAGATCAAGCTTCAGAGAACCCCAAGTTAATATTTGACATGACATCGATAAAGAACAAAACCAGAGGTACCAAATTTCCTTCTGTTATGACATCGGGTGATCGGGTTGCTTCTGGCGGGGCGGAGATTTGCAATCTGTTTGCTACTTTTTTCCAGAGCACTTTCGTAAAGGCGACGAAGCCGCCGGTCTTGAACGATTCTGACGGGAGTCACTTTCCCTGCTTGACTTCAATAATGTTGACGATAGATGAAATACAAAAATCCATTCGATCGCTCGACCGACGTAAGGGATCCGGCCTGATGGTATTCCCTCTCTATTCGTGCAAAGTTGTCCCTCCCTTAGTATACCTCTTGAAATAATTTTTAATAAATCATTAGAATTTGGAAATTTCCCTATCATCTGGAAACGGGCAACCGTAATACCTATTCACAAGGGTGGGGACAGAACTCGTGTTGAGAATTACCGACCTATAAGCAAATTGTGTGTAATTGCGAAGCTATTTGAATCACTCGTGTACAAGTGTATTCTCTCTCTCGTCAAGAACTTGATCATGCCCGAACAGCACGGCTTTCTGAAGGGGAGGTCTATAGAAACCAATTTAGTAAATTTCCTCGAATATACCTATGAAAATATGGACGAAGGAATCCAAGTCGACGCCGTATATACGGATTTCAGCAAATGTTTTGATAAAATAAACCATGATATATTATTGAGGAGATTAGATGCTATTGGAATCGGTGGTTCGCTGCTAAAATGGGTAAAATCATACCTACTCGGAAGAAGTCAATACGTTTCTATAGGTGGAGATATCATGTCAGGGAATGTCGATTGCACATCAGGCGTTCCCCAGGGTTCACACCTGGGTCCGCTCTTCTTTTTAATATACGTCAATAGTATAAGGACTGTCTTTAAGTTCTGTCGTTTTCTAATGTATGCGGATGATTTGAAAATATTTTTTCTCGTCAGAAGCTTGGCAGACTGCTTGACTATTCAAAAAGAATTAGATTCCTTCACAGAATTCTGCAGCCAGAACGATCTATTCCTGAATATTAGCAAATGTCACGTCCTCTCGTTCACAAGAAGTCAATCAGCAATTGCCTACAATTATAAAATTGGCGAAACAGTGCTGACCCGACTTTCCAAAACAAAGGACTTAGGAGTTATATTTGACTCTAAACTTTTATTCAGCTATCACATTGAAAGCATCGTCGGAACTGCTGGTAGAATGCTTGGATATATTATTAGGCAGTGCAAGCCTTTTAAAACAGCTCTACCCCTAATACGTGTTTACTATGCATACGTTTCCAGCCGCTTAAACTTTGCGTCAGTGGTCTGGAACCCACAATATAAAATCTATATCTCACGGCTTGAATCAGTCCAGAATCGATTTCTGAAGCGTATTGGCTACAGGGTACATCCCTCATTACAGCATGGCGCAGATCGTTACCCCGTTTTGAGGAGAGAATATAATATCTTATCCCTGGAAGACAGACGTCGAATGAACGACGTCGTTTTCTTGTCAAAAATTTTGGGTGGCGGTCTGCAGGCTGCTGATATTCTTGGAATGATAAAAATCAACATCCCCTCAGTAAACCTGAGGACAATCGAGCTTTTCCATATTGAATTCAAACCTCATAATTATTCTAAAAATGGTCCACTCATTAGAATGCTACGTTCCGCCAATGAATCGCAACACTTAATTGACATTTTCCACCTCACACCACAAAAAATTAAATTTGTTTTGAAAAGATTATACACTGGTGCCTATTGATTTTTTTGTTTTTGTTTTCTTGTTATTAATTTGTTATAATATGATGCTTTTTACATTTTTAGTTTAAGTTGATACCTGTAAGACCTATATCTTTGAGTGTAATAGTTTATTTGTTTTATGTTCTCTATTGTGGATACTGTTTTTGGGTATCACACCTGTATGTATCCCAAGTCTCAATTAAATAAAAAAAATAAATAAAATCATTTGAATTGAACCTTTATGATGCAGTTCTATCATATGAATACATTGATATAATTCCCAACTCTGAGAAACCAATACTTTCGGAGATATAATTTGTCTGTTTGAACTAGAGCGCCAGAAAGCTCCTGTCAACAGGGCTTGAACCCATTTTTTTATTTTATTTTTATTTTATCGAAGGGAGAAATGGGTTCTACCATCTAATCAGAAAAAGTCTGTAGAAACTTTTCGTTCATATCCCTTAAAATCTCAAGTCTCTGATGTTCCTCCCATTATATGCTTTCCACCAAGTATCCAATCAACCAAATAAAGGAAAGAATCGCGCACTCGACGACAACCATAACAATTCGGCCGTTTGTCGACATCCCCGATAAAGTTGTTTTTGCCATTTATTTCGAATTGCTTCGTTAACTCACTTCCGTGACCGACAGGGCGGCGGGTCCCCGGGCTCTCTACCCCACATATATTGTTATTTTTGACCATACTTTCCGGAGTCGTCTTCCCAGCCGAAAGATTGGATTGAAAATTCGATTTCGCATCTTCGTGATTGCTACAGGTCGAAGGGAAATGGTTATAGAGACGATTGTTCCAAAGCGATGGTCCTATGGAGGAGCTCAAATGATGTGGGAATGTATGAGGAATGTGTCTCTCGAATTGAGCTACTCCGACATTATAAATCGTAATGGATTTACAATTAATAAAATACGTTGGTTCTTCATTGAGTTTTTTGCGCGTATGTTCTGGGGAACATCACGTTATCGTTTTGCCCAAATGTCTGTAACTTCCGTATTTTTCGACGAAAAGGGTCTCAAACAATTTGGTTCTACTCTCAGATGAAGAAGTCAAGGTCAAATTTGATTGTCATAATCGGCTCAATGGTTTCCGAGTTATTATTTTGTTTTCAACCAATATAAATCCGATCGAGCTAAAACTCGGTGAACAGTTGTAGAATATAAACCTAAGCACGTTCGTGAAATTTTGTGAGAATCGTATCGCTAGAAAATGATTAAAAATATATTAAAAAATATTCTTGTTGTCACGATAACCTGAGAACGGAAAGAGATATCGGCTTGAAGTTTCCAGGTTAGGTTGTGCATCTGAATGCGACATTTATGTTTATTTATAAGCATAATCGGTCAAAAGGTTTTAGAGTTATAGCCATCTGAAATTTGGTTGTTTTTTCCTCATTAACTCGAAAAATACAGAACCGATTGAATTCAAACATGGCTATTAGTTGTGGAATGCCAACGCGAAAATTCTTTCAAAATTTCGTGAGAATAGTATTTGTTGAAATTTTTTATGAAATCATTGGAAATTTAAAAAAGAAATTCTATATATCAGTAACTATTCGTCTGAAATCGCTGAAATTTTGCTAGAGCCTTTAGAACCTAACTCTACTGCAAAGTTTTAACAAGATCGGTTAAATATTGTTGGAGATTTGAGCAGCCTTGTGTGAGTTCAGTAGATGGGTGACCGTTGCCTCGATAATTTTCGAACAAAAGGAGATAGAGACTTGCAATTTTCAGGGTAGGTTGCGTATCCGAATGGGAGTGTTAAGTTCGCTTTCGGGTATAATCGGTTTAACGGTTTCCGAGTTATACCCACCTGGAATATTATTTCCTCGATAACTGAAAAAATAAATTTCGATCGAATTGAAGCTTGGTAACTAGTAGTAGAAAATCAACATAATGACGTGTTTGACATTTTGTAAGAACCGTACTCCTAGAAAATTTGAAAACTGTTACGAAAAAAAAAATTGGTTCAAGCACTGACGTGAAGTCAGGAGCTTTCGCGCGTCTGTTCTATTGTCCATTCCATTGGACACTCTCAATCGAATTTACGGACAACGGAGGAGAACGGACAATAGAATTCACCATGGTAAATTCAGTTAAGAGTGTCCAATACAGGAGAATGCACAATAGAACATACACGCAAAAGCTCCTGAATCACGTCAATGCTTGTTATTTTTGTAACCAGTTCCACCGGTTACAAGTGCTAGAATACATTTATAAATATATTGTTGATAAAATCTTTCCCCACCTGACCTATCTAAACTGAAATTCGTCAAATAAATACAATTGAATGAAATCGCAGTGGATATTAACATTTAAATTTAAATTTGTCTCTTAACCTCTATCTCAGAATTATGTCAAATATAGAATATTAAATCATTGAAATGGGATCTGCATTTCAAGGTTATTGCACACTACCAATCTTTCTTTCCTTACAACAAAACACTCCATTGAACTATTATCAACAAAATCTTTTTGTGAGTTCGACATAAGTTTACTGTTTTTTATGTCTTAAAATTTCAAGTCATTTTAGCCCATCAATAACATTGCTAACATTGCTGTGTAAAATTTCCACATTTTCCTCCATTCTGAAATCATGGTGAGATTCATACAAATGGTTTCCAAATTATTGTGAATATCTGTAGTTGTTTGCCAGTCTCAAAATTCTCAAGTATTCTTCGATTATTTTCTCAAAAGTCCTTCTCGTTTTTTCTATGTAATATCCCTCATCAATTTGTTAGTGAATAATAATGAAAAAACTGAAAAACTAGAGAAGAATGCACTTTACAAAATAACTTGTAACATATGCGATGCATACTATATATAGGAACCACAAGGACGTTTAAGAAAATAATCAAATAACGCTTGAGAATTTTGGGACTGGAAAAACTATACGCATAACAAATTTAGAGTGAATGTAAGATAGTTACCCACCTTATTAAAACGCTGAAAATAATCATTTATTATAGTTATACTTTAGTGTTACTGAGAGTTTGTAAACTCATCAGTGAATAAGATAATCAGGATATTTTAATATTATTTGTTTCTTTTCTTTTCCTGTGAGCAAAATAAAAATTCCTTTGATTGGTGATTAATGCCTTCTGTGTGGGTTAGATGCCGCGATGATATTTTGTATTGTGGGATAGTTGCGCTAGGCAAAAAAAAAAGAATATTCTGATTTTATTAACTCTCTTAATAACATAAATTGTCATAAATTATTATCTAGCAGCATATTCATTACAGGTTGATTTTTACGCATTGATGTATTTTATCTTCACATAATGAAAGATTTTTTTGTAGTAGTCTTGTTGAACACGATATTTTTTTTTAGATAATATCTAAACATTAATAAATGTTAGCTAGATGGCACACTAATATTTGGTACTAATCTTAAATAATTACTCTTTAATTTTTGTATTCTTTTCCATTTGAACTTAATTTTTTTTCATTTTTGCGCATGTAGTTTCTATCGCTGGCATTGATTACAATAATTGTCGTACATTGTACAGGTTTCGTGTACCTACAATTGACACATGTCGCACTGAATTCAGTCTACTTTAGACATAGTATTCTCGTGGCTTGTCTAGAAAAGAGAAAAGTCATTAAGTTCATGATCATTATGTATCGTGGGCTAGATGACCGAAGGGCATACATATTCACAAAAACTGCGGATCTGCTCTTCATTGTGGGGAAAGACGCCCCCAATTTGCCAAATAAATCGGGTTCATAAATAATAACATTTAATTGTATTTATCTGGTGCATATAGAAACCATAAATTTCAACATATAAGTAATAATTTCTAATATTGAAAGTTCTGGTCATAAATTATATTAGGAAACTAAAATCAGTAATCCTCCGTCGCTTCAAATTGCTTCCGTCCACAACTGCAATACGTCCGTTCTATCGAAGTGGTCGGAGTTGACTGCTGGGAGGAAAGTGGAAAACTTACAGAAGACAAAACACTGTAAACCTCATATTCGTAAAAGTTCCCACATTTACCCTAATTGTAATCATTTTATCCTAATGGAAAATATTGCCAAAAATATTTTAGGACAAAAATATTTGATGATCCTGCACATCATCAACGATGCAAGCCTTTTGTAACTTTGTAAACTATAGAAACACCCCGTATATAAAGCGAAATACCATTAGCTAAACCTCACCATATATAATTTGTCTTGCTTTCCTCAACAACTTTGGTCCAGTTTTTCCGCTCATAACTATCTAGAAATTCTCATCTATACATGCTTATTTTCAAGCATATCCAGCAAACGCAAAAAATCCAATCGTATAAATGGCCCTGGTATAAAATAGTCCACAATGAAAGCTCATACTGTTTGGAATAAGATAAACGAGTTTTATTTCTGACGTGAAGTTTTCGTCTTTAAAGATGGACTTGAGCTTGATGAATGGAGTACGCCGAAGACATATAGGGAAATTCTGGTAAACACTAGAAAAAAACCTCATCATAAATTCGCTCGATAGCAAATTGTTCGTCTGATCATCATAATGAAATATTTTGATGAAGGATGAAGTTAAATTCCGGATTTAAAATAGGATGCGGATTTTTGATTAGTCCATTCGGAATCGTAAAACGAAAGAATATCCAACGGAATTTTCACCATTTAATATTCAAAGTATATACGATTAAAAAAAATATAGACATAAATCCTTCTTTTCTTTCTTCTACACATGAAATTTCCATTGAGTCACTGGAAATAAATTGATGGAACGTTAAGATGCAGTTTCATCATAAGAATCCATTGATATAAATCTCAACTCTAACAAACTAACACTTTGGGACATTTTCAAAATTTCATTAATTAATCTTAAGTTTATGATTTCATAGAATTTATTATTTTTTATTATTATTATTGATAAGGGGTTACGTTGCACCGCGACCTTGAGATCTATTGTGCCCCCCATCAGAGCTGTTCTCACCATTACGCCATCTACAGCTCGCCCTCCAGTTCCAGAGTATCAATGAACCTCAATATCTGGGAAGGCTTCAAGGATATTACGTCTTCACTCCTACAAGTTTCCTGTCCAAAGCATTCCTTTCGCTGACTTGCAATGGCGAGGCATTCTGTAACAAGGTGAAGAGGAGTTTCTTCCTCCTCCCCACAGAATCTGCACTCGTCAGTATCTGATAAACCTATTCTCATCAAATGCTTCCTGAGGCGACAGTGTCCTGTGAGGAAGCCAGTGACCAGGTGTAACTTATTCTTACAGAGATCCAGATACCTTTTGGATCTCACTTCTTTAAAGTTCTTAAGGAACTTTTTGGAATGAACCAAACCTGGAAGATTCCGCCAGAGTGCTTCTCTTTTGGTTTCCTCCTTCTCCAGAAACTCTTTCTTGTAGGTGCATTTTCCTATACCGCAGAAAGGTTCTGGGCCAATAAAAGGAGTTCGTGCTGCCTTTCTGGCAAGTGTATCGGCCTCTTCGTTCCCCTTGACTCCCGAGTGACCGGGGACCCAGACTAAAAAGACCTTATTATTCTTGCCTATTTCATTCAGTTTTCTTCGGCACTCCCATATCAACTTTGAATCGATGGCATGGGAGCTCAGTGCTTTGATAGCAGATTGACTATCCGAATGGATTGCTATGTCGCATTTCTGATATTTTCTTTCTAGGTTAATATCTGCACATCTTTCGATTGCGAGTAATTCTGCCTGAAAGATACTCAAACGGGAGCCTACCGACAGTGCGCACTTGGTGCCTGTCCCATATACCCCAGCGCCAGCTCCCGTCGTGGTTTTTGAGCCATCTGTGCACCATTTTATGGTATTTTCTTTGAAAGTCTGGGTGGTGAGCTCCCTTTCCCATTCTTCCTTTCTACTTAGCATCGTGGTGAAGTTCTTCTCAATGCTTACTTTTTTGACCATTGCATCACTAGGAAGGTTCACTGATGGGATGTAATTAGTCAAAGAGGTCCAGGCTCTCTGACATTTAATCCTCTCAGTTCCTGTACCTTCCTTAGATATTCTGAGGATGGCCTCATGGGCTAACCTCTCAATCACTAGATGCAGAGGTGAGAGATCTGTGATGATCTCAAGTGCCCTGGTTGGACACGTTCTCATAGCTCCCGTGATGCACACACAAGCTAGCCTTTGCACTTTGTCAAGCGCTTTCCTAGTAGTTGTCTGATCTGCTTTGGCATGCCAGACTACTGCCCCATAGGTAATTATTGGTCTCACAATCATGACGTACATCCATCGCAGTATTTTAGGGCTACAGCCCCAAGTCTTACCGGATAGACTTCTGCACGCCATCAGAGCTCTTATTGCTTTACTTGCAGTGATATCCACATGCTTGTTCCACAGAAGCTTGCTATCCAGAGTTATTCCCAGATATTTAACTTCAGTCTTCCAGTCAATCACTTCTCCATTTAATGAGAGGGATTTTATGGCTGGAAGGTTTCTTTTCCGGGTGAATGGAATTACTGTGGTCTTGGTTGGGTTAATACTCAGCCCCACCGACTGGCACCACTGCTCAATAATTCTGAGGCCCTCCTGTAGTAAGTCACATAAGATGCCCTCGAATTTGCCTCTCACTATTAGAACTATGTCGTCAGCATAGCCTACGCATTCGAAGCCAAGCTCCGTTAGCCTGTGTAGTAGTTCATCTACTACCAGGCTCCATAGGAGGGGAGATAATACCCCCCCTTGAGGTGTCCCGCGAGTGGCTTTGACAGAGATGGGTTGATTTCCCCCCAATGTCTCAGCTGTCCTCGTCGTCAGCACGTCATACATCCATTTTATTATGGTATTGTTGACACCCCGCCTTTTAAGTGCTTCTCTGACAGACACGTGTGTTGTGTTGTCAAAGGCCCCAGATATGTCCAGGAATGCACACATTGCGATTTCTTTATTATTCAGAGTTCTCTGGTCAGTTGATACAAGGCAGTCTCTGTTGATCGACCCGCCCTGTAGGCATGCTGACATTTGTGAAGTGGTTTATTCTCCAGACTCTCCGTTCTTATGTAGTTATCCACTACTTTCTCCATCATTTTAAGTAAAAATGATGTTAAGCAAATGGGCCTAAATGATCGAGGGTCAGTCCCGTCTTTTTTCCCTATTTTTGGAATGAAGGTTACTCTAGCCCTTCTCCATTTTATAGGTGTGTGACCCAATGCTAAGCTGCTTCTAGTAATCTTCAGCAGATGGGGTAGAATTTCTTCCATCCCTTTCTGCAGGAGTACCGGAATAATTCCATCCACTCCTGGGGATTTGTACGGCTGAAAGGTACTTATTGCCCATTCAAGACGTTGCTTTGTAAATAGTTCCTTAGCAATATCCCAATCATCCTTGCGGGCGTTCTTGGTATGCTCCATTGCTGTTTCAATACTACTTACGGGTTCGCTACCTGGAAAGTGTGTTTTGAGAAGAAGAGTCGATCGCTCCTCTTCTCCTTCAGTGTATGACCCATCTGGCTTCTTGAGCGACATTGTTGGGTTAGTTCCCCCTCTTGCCATGACTTTCTGCAGCCTGGCTGCTGTGTGAGTGGAAGTGATATTTTGACAAAATGCTTGAAAATTAAGCCTCTTGGCCCTCCTTATCTCTTTGTTGTACTCAGTGAGTTTCTCAGTGTACCCCTGCCAATTATCGTCTCGTTTAGCCCTATTAAAGAGCCGACGCACCTCCTTTCTGAGGATTGACAGGTTCTTATTCCACCAAGGAGCTTCCTTACTTAGTCGAGCTTTGGTCAATGCGCAGCTGGAGTGAAAAGCCCCCATTATTGCCTCACTGACTTGCTCGACTGTTTTTTCCAGGTCATAAAGGTGCTTTGCCCCAGTTGTCCCGATTTGTTCTAGGTTTTCCTTCAGACGGGTCCTGTAAAGAAACCAGTCCGTCTTCCTGGGATTTCGGATTGAGGACACCGAGGTATTATCTCCCTCTACCCTGAACTCGATAATCCTATGATCAGAGAGTGATGGTTCGTTCATCACTCTCCAGGAAGTGATGTTTTTCTTGGCAGCAACATTAGCGATTGTTACGTCCAGGACCTCTTCTCTTGCTCTCGTGACAAAAGTGGGTGTTGTCCCTACATTTAGAGTCTCGAGGTTGTTAGCTAAAAGATATTCAAGTAGACACTCACCTCTAGCGTTATTGTTTGTGCTTCCCCAAACAGTATTGTGCGCATTGGCGTCACATCCAATTATAATTGGCAGCCCTTTGCTGTTGCAGTATTGTACTAACTCCTGCACCTTCTCTGGCGGTGTTATTGTCCCGTCTCCAGCCAAGTATGCGGATGCAATGACAATGTCTCTTTCAATGCCCCCTAGATTGAGGTGTACCATGATGGGAATCAGGTCCCGAGACATATAATCTGAAACACAAATATATTTAATGTTGTTTCTTATGAGCACACAGGCACGTGGAGATACCTGCCTATGGTCATAAATCAGACTTGAGTCCTTACAAGCCAAACCCTTGATTTGGCCTTCTTTGTTGATCCAGGGTTCCTGGATCAGAACAATGCCCAATTGCAACCTTGCAAATAACCTCACAATCACTGCTGAAGCTCCCTTCGCATGATGCAGGTTAACTTGCGCCACCCTCGTGAAGATGAAGGCTAATTGTGTGAGGTGATAGAAGCTGGTTATCCAGCTTCTAAATGTCCCCCTCCTTCAACTTCCCCTGTCCCTCCTCTAATTCCATGGGAGAGTTATTCTCTCCAGAATTCGAGGAGGTCTCTTGGCCTGCGGTCAGACACTCAGCCACCGAGCAGCTCTGCCCAGTCCCCTGGGTCGCAGAGGAGGTCTCCGCTTCTCGAGGCGACCTAGCAGAGCCGGAGTAGGTTTTGGACTGACTCGGGCCCGCCCCTTCACGCGAACCTTGCTCTTCGGGTTCTCGGGATGTGGAGGGCATCTCCACGTCTCCCTGACCCTCAGCAGAGCTGTCCTTCCTTCCTAGCCCTGAGACGGGGATACGTCCAAAGCGAAAGTTCAGACGACCCCCCTCTGCCTTCAGAGCTTCCTCGGATTGCTGATCAATCCCAATCGTGAGGACTGTGCCTTTTCCCTCCTTCCTGGAGCTCAGAATTTTCCAAGCCCCAGTGTTGAGGTTGGAATTCTGGACCTCGACAAGTCGGAGGATTTTCTCCGTCTCCATGTCGAGGCTTCTTGGGAAGAAGACCGTTATATTGGTAGGCTTAGGGATGTCATCTCCACTCAGCGCTACCAATTCGGGTCCCTCCCAATAATTAAGTTTCGGCACTGACTTCATTAGCCAGTCCGCCGATCCTTGGGACCCACAATCCACAAGCATCATTCCACAGCGGAAATGAACTCCTGTGAAGTGGATCCCCCTTTCCTTGCTCTGGCATATCTTCTCCACCAGAGTATCCTCTAGGGCGGAGAGCTGCCCGGCTTCCAGGGTGGCCCTAGGGTAATCCTTGGGCACAGTTCCCACCCTGGTCACCTTTCCTGTTTTAACAGCTGCAGCATAGCCAGTGGCTTGCCCGGTTTTTGCTGCAGCTGTTCTTTGTTTCTTCGGCGGAGGCCGCTGAGGAGGTGTTATAAGCTCCGGGCCTCTCTTGCCGTGTGCTTTCCCCGAAGGAGTCTCCGTCGGGGCTGGGCGCTGAAGAGCCTGCTTCCTAGCCTCCTCAGGTGCAAGACCTTGATGGAGGAGTCGCAGGTACTTCCGCACCCCTGCTCCACTGAGTCCTTTCCTCAGTGGATCATCTCTGCCGCCCGGTTGACCTAGTTTGGGCAGGTCGAATGGCAGACGGTGTTTCCTCGGTCCCTTGACCTTATTCCCCTCTGCTGGGTGCCCGGATGAGGAGGTGGAGGGTTTCTCCACTCCCTTTCCAGTGGTAACACTTTTTTCCTTTTTCTTTTCCATGTTGTTCCCACGAAAAGCTAGGGTCCTAACGGTCCACCTCTGCAGAGCCCCGCTTGCAGAGGTAAGGGGTTGAATACAATGGAGTTCCCCCCGGTGCTCCAAGGTCGAATCCAGTTAAGACTAGTCTTCTATCTAGCCACGCATCCCTCGGCCTGGGTTCCCACCTTGGATTTAGAATTTTTAATGAGGTTATTTCCTCTCGGTCCGGGTGATTAAGCCAAGACCCCCCCCACTCCACTGACCCGTGAGACATGACCACAGACAGCCAGGGTGCGTTGGTATAACAAGATGGTCCCGAGGTTGACTCGAGATACCACTTGGCATCGCAACCTTGTGTGCAATCCCTTAGCCACGACACTACAGCCGGGACAGGTGAAGTTGGTCCGCGGCATGGTATTTGAGGGCTGCCAATTGAGTTTTTACGCACAACGAGCCCCCAATATTCCCACGCAGACCTCCTCCTCATAAAAAAAAATCATCGTTGGAGGCCCCCTCCTATCCGCCACCTGGAGGCGCGCTGGGTTGGCACTTCACTCCCCCCATGGTTGCCATTGCCTGTTCTTAGCCGCCCCCCGAAAGGGACGTTACCGACTCTCACCACTAGGAGGTGACAGATTGGACCTGAGAGAGCCAATGATAGGATAGAATGCTCTATGACGAATGTTATACGGTAAATCTACATCACTCATGGATAGATGTCAGATTGACGGGAAACTGATTGCATACGCAGATTGATGCAAGATTGATACCTGATTGACCGTGTAACCTTCGCCTAATTATAATTTGCTGATGTATGTAAATCCAACATGAGAGGTGTCATAGACCTACGTTCTGAATTTATTTTTTTACGATGCAGTTCTTTCCTAAGAATCTATTGCTATAATTCCCAACTCTGAGAAACCAATACCTTCGAGGATATGATTTGTCAAAGTTTGAATAATTACTCGCTAGTAGTTTGGCAAGAGTGCCAAAGCCCATGTCCAAAGAGCTTTCCCACTTTTTCTCTTCCAAATTTTCTCTGAATGCAACTTATCCTTCATCATTACTTTCGGAACATTCACTTTCATTATTGTGATCAGAAAAATAGTAATTTACGTAACACGTCCGGATAAGAGGCATTTTTTTGGACGAATAGTAGAAGACACTATTTTCGGGCGTGTTGTGTACAATATTTTTTCGGCAACCGTGTACAATCATAAATCGGTGTGCCTATAAAAATGCGCAAATATCGCAATGATCGTAAAGAATCAGTTTCGACTCACTGAAGAAGAATCCGGGTTCAAACTAAATTATGTCCGGCTGCCCGTCCACCCGAAGGCACGAATACTCCCTAACGAAATGAGTTAGAGAGAGAAAATTTAAGTGTTGGTTTGTACTCCAAATGCGCTAGTTAATTTCGTTTGTGGGCAAAAGCCGCCTTATGGTTTCGGAGTTAGAGCCATCTGAAATTTTCCTATTCCAATAACACGAAAAATACTTATCTGATCAAATTGAAACTCGATAGTTGATTGAAAAATTGGTTCAAGCCCTGTGGACAGGAGCTTTCTGGCGCTCTAGTTCAAACAGACAAATTATATCTCCGAAAGTATTGGTTTCTCAGAGTTGATAATTATATCAATTTATTCTTATGATAGAACTGCATCATAAAGGAAATTCAATTCAAATAATAGTTCATTTATCTAGATTAAATGAGCAATCTGAGAATGAGAACTGCACCATGGAAGAAACCAAATTAAAATAGCTGAAATGAATTTGAATCTCTCATATAAAACAGGATGAAATGTACGAGTACACAGATCATATAAAAAAGCTTAGATAGAATAATTATAGCATTCAGTGAAAACATAGAAGTACGATTCATTATTGAAATTTAGAACTTCATCTTAGCAGATATTGAATTCAAACATCATAGAAGAATTTAAATTCAACAAGAGTGCCAAAAATTATCAATCCAAAACCAATAGACGAATTCTACCCAACAACGAACTCATCCGAGATATTCATTCCTCAATTATATGATTTATTTATTTATTTATTTATTTATTTATTTATTCAGAATTTGGGACACAAACAGGAAAAAATCCCATATTAGCATCCTCTAATACATTCAATTACAAACAAAATATACCCATATGGTGCTCGATATTTCAGAATAGAAATAAAATGAAAATAAAACTAACTCCATCAATTATACACTACAAGATACAACAACTGCCCTATGCTTATGACTAAATTACAAACGAAAAATATCTCTGAGTGATCTTTTGAATGAAACTAAATTCAATGAAAATATGTCCAAGCCACCACAATACTTGTTGAACAAATCGCATATTCTTACAACTGGTGAGTTTCTGCCCAGATTGGTGTTATAACTAAGGCCAGCAAACAATTGTCTGTTCCTAGTATTTCTGGAGGGTACTCGATAAAAGACCATTGACACTAACTCTGATGCATCGTAATAGTTAGTTAAAATCTTATATAGAAATATTAAGTCATTATTCAATCTTCCTTGCTCCAATGGCCTTATATTGTAACTAGAACGAACCTCACTAATTCCAGTATTTACATAGACCCCAGTTACCCTATAATGCAGAAATCTCACGAATCTATTTTGAAGCCGCTCAAGTCTGATTTTATGAACATTATACTGTGGGTTCCATACAACACTTGCAAAGTTCAGTCTGCTATAAATA
The DNA here is from genome assembly GCA_937662695.2 of Halyzia sedecimguttata. Classification (NCBI taxonomy): domain Eukaryota; kingdom Metazoa; phylum Arthropoda; class Insecta; order Coleoptera; family Coccinellidae; genus Halyzia; species Halyzia sedecimguttata. The sequence goes on from OW569413.2 coordinate 14,985,681, forward strand.
AAAGCGTAATAAATGGATTTAATGGCCGATTCATCATTAAAGTTTGTGCATATTCTGCACAAAAAACCCAGAAATCTGCTGCAGGAGTCAATAACATAATCCAAATGGATATTGAAAGACATCTTCGTGTCGAAAATTACACCCAGATCTTTTATTCTGTCTACCCGGGTCAGTTTGAGGCCATTCAAAAAATATTCAAAATGCACAGGTGAGTTGTTTCTACAGAAAGATATACAAACGCATTTCTCGATGTTGAGTTCCAATCCATTAAGGTGGCAATATTTTGTGAATTCATTGAGATCTTGCTGAACCCTCAGACAGTCTAGGACTGTCAAAATCCTCAGGAATATCTTTAAATCGTCAGCATATAGTAGTATACGACAATGTTTAAAGCAGGATTTCAGATCGTTAATGAATATTAAAAACAATAATGGACCCAGATGTGAACCCTGCGGCACTCCAGAGGTAACCACAAAAGGTGCAGACCTGTATCCATTTACAGTGACCAACTGACTCCGATTGTAGAGATATGATGCAAACCATCTCAGAAGATCTCCCTGAACACCGACTCCCGCAAGTTTGTATATTAGAAGATTGTGATCAACCTTATCGAAGGCCTTACTGAAATCGGTATACAGGGAATCAACCTGCATTCTTTCATCCAGCGCTCTCGCAACATACTCTGAATATATAACTAAATTTGTTTCAATGCCACGCTTCGAATAGAATCCATGCTGACAATCCATAATTGAGGACTTCACACTATGGAACAAATAGTCGAGTACGATACTCTCGAACAGCCCACTAAAGATTGAAAGCTTACTGACACCACGATAGCTATTGACTGAACTTCTCTTTCCAGTATTCTTATAGATTGGAACAAGGAGACCAATCTTCCACTCATCTGGAAAGACACCAGACTGAACAGACTTATTGAACAAAACAGAAAGTGGATGACATAATGAAGAACAACAATTTTTCACAAAATATGAAGGATAACCATCAAAACCGGCTCCCTTGGTTACATTAAGAGATTCCATTTTCTGAGAGACAACCTCCGCAGTGAAAGTTATCGAACTCAACACATTGTTATAGCTACATTGATCATAAAAGTGAAAGACTTGCTTATAAGGGTTGTACACACTGCGAAAAAAGGAAGCAAATAAATTACAAATATCTCTCCCAGTGTCCGCAACACCGTTATCATAATATATTTTATTCGGTATATTTCCCTCCCTTCTACTGTCCTTGATATATTTCCAGAACTTTTTTGGACACTCCTTTATATCATCCTGAATATTTTCTATATGATTTCTGAAGTCTTCAACAATACAATATTTACTCTTCCGTCTCAATTCTCGAAATTTGTCATAATAGTATCGATATTGGAATCTCTTCCATTTCTTGTGCAATAAATTTTTCTGTTTTATGATTTGGATGGTAGTTTTTGAGAAATAGTTAGGATATCTTTTATTTTTGATGGTTACTTTGGGAACATGTAATTGCACACCTTCGTCTAGTATACTATAGAAAATTGAGACAGCCTTATTGATTGATTGATTATGAAAAACAACATTCCAATCACGAGTAGAGAAAAATTCATTAAGTTTATCGTAATTAGATTTTTTGAAATTGTAGAAAGTAGAAGTATTGTCATGAAGAATACTCTTTCTGGAAAAATTTATATAAAATTCGATCGGAGGGTGGTAAGAATCAGGAGTTACTAAAGCAATATCACTCTCGAATAAATTTGAAATTTCAACGCCTGTACCGAAAACCAAGTCCAACATTCTACCATCCACATTTTTAATGAAATTATATTGAGAGAACTCTGCGAAGGCTAGTAGATCAATCAGAGGCGAAATCGCATTGTCCACATTTGTTGGAACGAAAAATGTACCGCAGTCACTAGAAATCCAGTTAACATAAGGAAAATTAAAGTCACCATATATTAATATTGGTTCCCCCGTGAGACAATCCAGATTTGCCTGAAGCTTAGTGGTGAAGTGTTTCCTGGCGTTGTCATCCCTTGGTGGTAAGTAGACACAGCAGACATGTATTTTACAACCGCTACTGCAGTCGGTGAGAGTGATCCAAAAGTCCTCAGCATCGCTCTGGAATTGAGTTTGAAGAACTACCGTAATTTCATTTCGCACAGCAATTAACACACCACCACCAGATCTTTTATCTTGAGCACAACGGGCACTCTCCCGATCCCGACGGAGAACCTTGTATCTGGATAGGTCACAGATCTCTGAATCCCACAGTCCATCATATAGATTACTCTCTGTTACGAGGTAAATATCAGCACCAACGTTTAACGTATTCAGTTTAAATTCGGTAGTTTTGGAGCGCAGGCCATTAACATTTTGCCCATAAATCAATAGTCTATCCACCATGAGAAGAAATTAAGCTTATAAAAACAATATTAAGAAAAAAAAAAATTTTTACATCTTCTCGATTGAGTTCTGGTTTCTGATCAATAGAATCCTGGACGTTTCACTTTTCCTACAAAAAACAGCACCATTTTTTACCCAAACAAACTTGTATTGTTTGTCTGTCGCAGCGAGTCTCACATCTCTGTATAAAACTTTGTTGGCCACTGTTAAGTGTTCATTAATGTAAAATGCTTCCGAAACAGTAGGCAATGAAAATTTCGGCGAACCTCTATTCTCAGTTTTCCTAGCTTTAGCCGCCATTAGAAAACCGTCTCTATCCCTTCGAGATGTGAACCTTACTATTATATTTTTAGCTCGATTGTTCGGTGTATCCTTATTAACCTGGACTCTATTAGTGTGGTCAATGATGGACGGACTCACCTCATAACCGATATAACTGCCTATTCGTTCCACGATGGAGACGAGATTCTCATTCCCTTTTTCAGGGACGCCCTGTATCTCAATGTTATTCAGTCGCGAAACTTGTTCCATATCGTTAAGCCTAGATTGCATCGCTTCCAAATTACTCTTCAACTTCACATTCTCATTAAACAGTTGGTCAGTTTTCTTAATATAATTATTCAATTTCGCAATCTCACTCTCGAAATCTGAAATCTTGTTACTACAGAAATTGACAGATTCGAGTAGTACCGACTGCTGCTCACGGATCTGCTTGAGCTCGGCGCGGATTTCCTCAAGAGTACATACAGATGAGTCACCGGACGGTGAATCCTTGGTGATATGAGATTGTAACGTTCCGACAGATGTTCGGGGACGACCTCTACAAGCAGGGCATGTCCAAGAAACTCCCTCAGTTCGAAGACCTTCTAAACGATTACCGACAATATCAACACATTCTCCATGATAATAGCGGGCGCAAAAACTGCCACACTGTAAACCGGGTTTTTGTCGGTTCACCGATTTATTGCAGGATCCACAAAATTTACCGACCATATTCGCTTCGAATCACTATCAAATTTCACTGGTGAAAACGGCGAAATTACAACCAATACCTGGGATGCAACTTGAAAATTTAACGTTGATTTTTAATTAGAAAATTCGAGAAATTACGGAGCTCACATATAGCATCTGCACATTCGAAAACACCATACCAGATGAGCGATAATATATGTCTTTCCTCAAATCTACAATATTCCAGTTTTGTTTTTAGTGGAGATATTCTGAACTCAATATTATTAACTTACCATTACCATTCCCATCATCATATGGATTGACCATCGGCATGAAAATATCAACCAACAAAAAGTATGATATTATATTATCATTCTCATATTTATACGATTGCTCGAATGAAACATCGTTATGTCTCAAGAGAATAAGTTGACATTATAACAATTCATAAAATACCCACATAATAATTCTATCATTCTGTGAAAACGTAGAAATACGATTTACATTGAAATTTTGAAAAATCATATCTCCGAAAGTATTAGCTTGTTAGAGTTAAAAATGATATGAATGGATTCTTATGATAAAACTGCTTATTAAAAAAAATTTAATTTGGAATTAGTTTTGTAAAAAAAAAAATTTTTTTTTGGTACTCCGAAACCATTCGTCCGATTTTGCCCAATAACGAACTTAGCTGAGATATTTATCCCCCAAACCCACTCTGAAAATTTCAACTCTCTAGCTCATTCCGTTCGAGAGTTATCGTGCCTACGGCCGGCCGGCCGGCCGGACCGGTCGGACGGACCGGCCGGCCGGACGGCCGGACAGAATGAATTTCGACCACGGATTCTTGATCAGTGAGTCGAACCAAATCGTTTAAGACCATTTTCATCGAAATATTCGAAAATTACAGACATTTGAGCAAATTGATAAGCACTCAGTTCCGAGGAACTAGAGCGCCAAAAATGACACAACTTCTGTAAAATCTCGTAAGGATAGTATATCTGCATCTCAAAAATTCGTCAGATATCGCTTGAATTTCACGAGAGCCTTCAAAATCGAATTTTACAGCCACGTTTTACGTTTGGGCAAGATCGAATGTATACTGTTGGAATTATTGGTAAAATATCGAAACATTATAACGTACGAGTATGTGAATTGGTCCACTGTTTTACACTCGAACAACGGTTTTTATTTTCGGTGCAAAGTAGAACGAATTATTATGATGTCTATGGTCATGTCATGGAACATTTGTTTTATATTTATGATTTTATTAGGGATCAATATAAAACACACTTTTTGAAAAACATTCTATTGCCTATCGATTTCAGCCATAAGCCATCATCAGGCCAGCTGCAAATTATGCAAAAATGAACAGTAACATCTAAAATGCGAATAAACATTATCTCCAACATTTTTTCCTCTCTTCTATTATTCGCCTTAATTATTGTTAATCATTGTCGAGGGGTTAGATGTGCAATTTGAACTCACCGTCAGCTATAAAATACAATTTGTCTATATTTTGAAAATATAACGGACAATATAATACTCACAAAAACTCCTGACTTCACATCAGTGATTGAACCAATTTTATTTCCTAATTTAAAAAAAAATTTCTAGGGGTACGGTTCTCACAAAATTTTACACAAGTCTTTATGTTGATATTCTACAACTACTTACCAAGCTTCAATTCGATCGAATCTATATTTTTTGTGTTATCGAGGAAATAATATTCCCGCTGGGTATAACACCGAAACCGTTGGACCGATTATTCTCAAGAACAAACTCAACTCTCCCATTCGGATGCGTAACCTATCCTGAAAGTTGCAAATCACTATCTCCATTCGTTCGAAAGTTATCGAGGCAACGGTTACCGATCCAGCTATTGAACTCACACAAGGCTGCTCGGATTTCCAATAATATGGATCCGATCGTGTTGAAACTTGGAACTGGGCAGTAGAGTTAGGTTCTGAAGGTTCTTGCAAAATTTCAGTTATGTCGGACTAATAGTTTCTGATATATAATTCTTTTTTTATGATTTTCAATTATTTTTCAAAAATTTTTTAGTGATATGATCCTCACGAAATGTTGCAAGAGTTGGCATTCTACAACGAATAATCATGTTTGAATTAGATCGGTTCTGTATTTTTCGAGTTATTGAGGAAATAACAGCCAAATTTCAGATGAGTATAACTCCAATACCGTTTGGCCAATTATGCCTATAGTCAAACTCAAATGTCGCATTTAGAAGCGCAACCTATCCTGAAAATTTGAAGTCGCTATCTCTTTCCGTTCTCAGGTTACCGTGACATAAATAATATCTCTTAATCGTTTATTTTTCAATTTTTTTTAGGTATTCGATTCTCACAAAATTTCAGAAACGTCCTAAGGTTTGTATTCTACATTTTCTCACCATGTTTCAATTCGATCGGATTTGTAGTGGTTCAAAACAAAATTATCACTTGCAAACCACTGGGCGCATTATGCCCATTAACGAACTTGTCCGTAGTATTGGGAAGCGCCACCAACGCTGAACATTTCAAGTCGCTATCTATTTCCGTTCTCAAGTTATCGTGGCAACGGCCGGACGGACAGTATCAAATTTGAACTCGAATTCTTCATCAGGGAATCGAATCCAATCGTTTGGGATCATTTTCGGAAAAAAATTCGAAAATTACAGACATTTAGGCAATATGATAACGCGATGTTCCCCAGAACATACTCGAAAACAACAAACAAACAACGGAGGATGTGTATATGCCAAAGACAAGTGAGATTACGAACGGCAAGGAACAGATAACAAGATGTGTGTTATATTCATGTCTTCATGTGATGGATAGTGGAAGGCGCGAAAAACGAACAACGATAATAGAATTATTATGTGAACGGTTGTAACGACTTCAATAGGTTTCTATCTGTATATTCTGAGATTTCAATTAATAGGTATTCGTTCTGTTTGTTCTTCAGAATTTCATATTGTTCGAGTAGTAACAGTTTATGATAGTCGTTTTCCTTGTAAAAGATTGTCAAATTCTCAACTGTGGTCTTATGTTTAAGTTCTATCAGGTGATTACCCAACGCCTAATTTGATCGATTCTTTATGTGTTCAGTGAATCTTTTCTTTTCCGAACGGATCGCCATTCCTATATAAAAGGTAGGGCATTCAGCACAAGTAACTTTGTATATACCACTGCATTGTTCGTTGCTCAACCCCGTCTTGTTATTGATTAAGATGTTTTCCAGCAGGCACGGGCCTAGGGGGGTGGGGGATTGGGGGGGATGACCCCCCCAATGTTGAACGGAGTTGGCAGATTTTCAGCTGGGAACATTTCGAAGGCGTTGGAAAAAAAAACGAAGGAGTTGGAAAAACTTTTGAAACAGTTGGAAAAATTTCGAAGGAGTTGGATAACATTTCGAAGTAGTTGGAAAAATTTCAACGGAGTTGGAATTCCCGGAAAAATTGTTATAACATGTGAAGGAATTTGACCGCCCGACCGGATAAATGCCAAGCAGGCAGATAATAGGAACGGAATACATGGAATAACACCATATGTACCCTTCTACACATTCCTGTTGCCGTAAATTCAATATTCAATAGTTTTTGTCACAATGTGTGTAGCCGGAAAAAATAATATTTATCATAATAAGGTAGCGTAAGGACACAGTAACAAAGCCTACATAGAACACATCTGGTTCTCCTTACTCGCTCAAGCTCTTCGAGAGCATATGAGAGATTTCCTTGGGGAAGACCTAGGAGGATCAGTATAATAATATACAATAATATTGCGTTATCCCAATGCGAGTATGTCATAAAACAAACCATCTGGTACCAAGTAGAGCTGTTTCTTAGTGTCGAGCGGCAGTTTAAAAAGCTTTTATTTCTATTGAATTTAGCAACGTAAATATGTGAGTACGCAGTTTGCTCCTTTCTTTTAATAATAGAAATAGATAAGTAGGGATCTCCCCAATTGTGGCAAATTTTCAAAGCAGCGGAAAAAATTTTAAAGCAGTTGGAAGTATTTTCAAACAGTTGAAAAAAATTTTAAGCAGGTGAAAAAAATTTCAAGCAGTTGGACCCCCCCCCCCGCTGTCCCCTCCCGCGGTGATCTTTGGCTTAAGGCCTGGGATGGCTCGCGCGGGGGGAGAGGCAGAGGTTGGTAGAAGCTCATCTTTTAAGGAGAAATAGACTCGTAGAGCTGTCCCTCCCCCGGCGATCTTTCGGTTGGGGGTGGGGGGGGTGTTTTCTTCTGGGAGGGGTCAGATATGCAGGGCGGTAACATCTGGTTGAAAGGGGCACGTTCAGGATGCCTTTGTGTGGTGTGTCGGAGCACTGCCTGGGTATTCCTGACGTGTACCAATTCCAGAAGTGCCGACGGGAATGGCTAACCCGCATTACCCTAGCTGGCTTCAGCAAGGCCTGGACTCCAAGGTCAAAAATTTGCAAGGGAATACGTTCCCGAAGCATGTCCCAGCAATGACGCTATGATTGCTACCACGGGAGGGCGGTGCCCGCCCTATCGGGATAGGTTTCGTGGTGGCAGTGGTTGAAAGCCCGCACGCTGGGCTAGAAGGGTTCTGTCTCTTCGGCGTGTGAGTTGCGTACCCACAACTCGGGAACTAACCTGCAGAGTTAGTAGAGGTTGGATAGTGCCTCCTCCTGCCAGTGAGGGTGTAGGTCTTGGAAACCAAAGCCATACTTGAAGTAGCATCTTATGATGCTGCGCGCTGACTGGGCGTATCCCAATCCCTTGCCCATGGGGGCTGGGGCCATAGGTCTTAGGACGGGTAGGCCACATAAATCCCATTCCTTCCTTCCTTCCTTCCTTCCCCCCCCCCTGCAATCAGTTTGCTTTTTTAATGTAATCCTTCATGCACAGTTGGAAAATTTTCAATGATTTTCCCCTCCCCAAAAATCGGCCAAGTGGTTTCGGAGTAACAAAATAAAAATGATTTTTTTACATTAGAAATTTTTAATAAAATTTTTTTAAGATGTAGATTTATCATCAGAATACAATGATATCGTTCTCAACTATAACAAACTAATACTTTCGGAGATATGATTTTTCAATAATTATTCTCAATAATTTTATATGATGTCATAGAACACTCTAATTATAATTTGCTGATGTATGTAAATCCAACATGAGATGATTCATAGACCTACGTTTAGAATACGAAAATTCTTGAAAACTGACGCACAGAAGCCAAATTGAAAAAGTAGGATAGTCCCCTGGAGAGGAGCTTTGGCGCTCTTGTTCAAACTTCGACATATCATAACTCCGAAAGTATGGTTTTCTCAGAGTTTGGACTGATATCAATGGATTCTTATTCAATTTTTTTCATTTTATGATGCATTTCTATCATAAGAATCCATTGATATAATTCGGAACTCTGAGAAACCACTTTTGGAGATATGATTTGTCAAAGTTTGAACAAGAGCGCCAAAGCTCCTGTCCACAGGGCTTTACCACATTTTCTCTTCCGAATTTAGTTTTAATTTGTAAAATTGAATTTAAATCGATATTGAACGCAATACTGGCTCTAAATACATGAAATATGGTATATTGAAAATATGAATTTATTCTAATGAATTGAAATGAAATATTTAGAATTCAGAGCATGGAATATGATTAGTTGCATATTTAGAACATAGATCTTTGTTCTATAAGTTTAATTAAACAATAACCTGCATCATTCATAGAAGTTTTAAGACTTCAACGAATTCAAAAAATTTTCTTGTTAATTTTTTTCCGTCCTCCGGCTCGCAGTCTGTTGCCTCGATAACTTTCCAATCGAAATGGACAGCGATTTCCAATTTCCAAAGTGAATTGCTCATCCAAATGCGACGGTTGAGTATGATAGTGGATAAAATCAGCCAAATGGTTTTGGAGTTACAACCATCTGAATTCTTTCTGTTATATCCTCAAAACTTGGCAATTAGTTATAGAATGCCGACGCGCAAATTTTCGCAAAATTTTGTGAGCATCGTACCACAGAAAAAAGAAATAAAACCATTTCTTTACACATTGTATATTTCAGGATTTATTGGTCAGATTCCACTTAAATTCTGCATAGACCTTCAAGCTGAATTTTTGCGCGCGTGTTCCGCAAGGAACAGCGTGCCATCATTTCGTCACAATGTCTGTATTTTTCGAATTTTTTTTCGAAAATGGTCTCAAACGATTGGGTTCGACTCCCAGATGAAGAATTCGAGGTCAAATTCAATTCTGTCCGTCCGGTCCGGCCGTTAGCACGATAACTCTCGAACGGAACGACTTAGAGCGTTGAAATTTGCAGGGTAGTTTCGTAGCGTATAACGACATACGACTGTTCCCAAGTCGCAGTGGTTAAATTCGGAGCTACTAGAACTCGGGGATCCGCGGTCTAGCTCCAGTGGAGATGGGAGTGGGTGTCTAACAAGGGAACCTAGTAAATGGGCGCCAGGTAAATTTAAGTCTCCCAGATACCTCAGCGTAATGTAATAATTCCTAAATTCACCAAAAGAATATTCACGCTAAAAACAAACAATTTATTCCAGTAGCTTACAACCCAGGTCTCTAGATTCAACAAAATATAACTACTGTGAAACCCTGAATGAGGGTGACGGAAATTGTACGTAGATATTTCTCTCTGATTCAAATACGCGTCGCTTGAGCTCAGGCGCATCCACGTTTCTTATCTATGATCATATATGACTACCACAAATCTTTCCCCAATTTCCGCTTTACAACAACAATAACAATTTATATAATTGATGATAATAAGTTCACGTTATATATATAGCAGGTATAAGATATGTTTCGAGATATGTTTCCTATAACTTGCGTGCTGATTATCCTTATTCCTGAGCGTAGTACTGCGTCGATGGTCTCGCAATACTGTCCTCTTTCTCTCTGTGCTCGTAGTCTGCAATCCTCGATTGAATGTCTCACAGCGTTGCTTACTGACCACCTTGTATATACTCGGGATCTGCAACCCTGCGTTGGCTGTCTCACAGCGTTACTTATGGACCGCCTTGTATATACTCGAATGCCTCAGTACTACTCCTCTTGACGTAAAAATCCCTCTCTTCCTGACACAAAAACTCGTGCTGGCACAAAAATTCGGGCTGCCACAAAAACTCGTGCTGCCACAAAAATCCTTCTATTCCTCTTGATATAAAAATCGTGCTGGCACACAAAAACTCCTGATGTTACAAAAAACCCTGATGACAGAAAAGAAATCATCAGTGACTTCTCTCGGATAAGAAACAAATGAATTTTCGCAATACATAATAATTTCGGTTATCATAATATTAATCAGACCAATTATTCGTTGTTATGCACTAGTTATAGAATTCGTACATACCCTGATGTTCGGGGTTGTCCTGCACACGTTTGCTTCGAAACCAAATCTTGTCGTGCCTCCACCAAATAATTCTTCAAGCACACAGCGATGTTCTGGATATAGAAATATAATTACGACCTGAATTGATTCCACTATAAATGACGAGAATAGAACATCTAACACATACCTGTCAAAGTCGCCAAGATCGTTCACGTGTTCAACTTTTAGATTTGCAGAAAGGTCGTTAGATCCTCTTTCGAGACGAGTGCAAGGTACCTGTTATCTTCCCAAATCAAACCAATGTAACCCTCACTCCTAATTCGATTTTCGAAACTATATCCAACTAAGAAGAAATCACCAATTCTTATTAAGTTCCGAAAACACGCCTAACCTACTGCTCCTCCTTTCGAGTGTTCACAAAATGGACGACCTCATGTCCCTGACTGGCGCAGACCCTCACAAATTTCAGACTGTCACAATTCAACAATATTGCCAACTTATTCGGTTCTTCGAATACAACAATTATTATTTAGCGTCGATTGGCACCACTGAGATCCAACCTCAAATTCGACGTCAACACAAACGACATAAACGACACTCGCCAACCAAACGTAAACAAACCCTTGCCCGGGTCAAAAAGAAACGTTACAAAATCCCCCCTCACTTGAAGAAATTTACCTAGGAAATTTCACCTAGGGATTAAAATACATATGATCTAAAAAAATAAATTGACAAGACAACTCATGCATGCCGGCAGATAGATACCGAAATGTTTCCATCAATCGGAGCCCACTCAAATCAAGTATTCCTGAAGGAAGAAGCAATCCACTCATACCCAATCATTCCTACGTCCTCAATCACAACAAGCATACCCTTCTCATCCAATCATTACCCAGAATCATACCTCATCCAATGCCCTATCATACATCACAGTCGTTCCGGAAATCCTCTTCTACTCTCATTACTCCATCCATCCAGCAATTACCCTCAATCTTCATGCATTCTCCGACCATGTACTTCATATGTCCACGGCGAAATTCTATTGTCAACTCTAATTGGTCCTATCTAACCCAGGGTAAGGTCTCCAATATTTTTCTTGTACAAAGCTCAAAACAATCTACACAAAAATAAAATATTTGAGCACAAGACAACTACCACAATTCAAACTTCTACTCAAATACACTTCCAAACTCGACTCTGACCGACAATCGCTAGAGATAAAATAAAATGGTATAAAAATAATTTTCAATAAATTAGGACGAGACAAGACAGATATAGGCCAAGAAGCAAAATGACTAGAAATACTAAAGCACAATAAAGCAAGTTCCCTAAAAAATTTTGGGTCAAATATAAAGAACAATACTATATATACAACCGAATCAGACCTACGTTACATCGAGTCGGGCCCCACGCTATCTGGCCCCACGTTGGGCGCCAATTTATAACGACATACGACTGTTCCCAAGTCGCAGTGGTTAAATTCGGAGCTACTAGAACTCGGGGATCCGCGGTCTAGCTCCAGTGGAGATGGGAGTGGGTGTCTAACAAGGGAACCTAGTAAATGGGCGCCAGGTAAATTTAAGTCTCCCAGATACCCCAGCGTAATGTAATAATTCCTAAATTCACCAAAAGAATATTCACGCTAAAAACAAACAATTTATTCCAGTAGCTTACAACCCAGGTCTCTAGATTCAACAAAATATAACTACTGTGAAACCCTGAATGAGGGTGACGGAAATTGTACGTAGATATTTCTCTCTGATTCAAATACGCGTCGCTTGAGCTCAGGCGCATCCACGTTTCTTATCTATGATCATATATGACTACCACAAATCTTTCCCCAATTTCCGCTTTACAACAACAATAACAATTTATATAATTGATGATAATAAGTTCACGTTATATATATAGCAGGTATAAGATATGTTTCGAGATATGTTTCCTATAACTTGCGTGCTGATTATCCTTATTCCTGAGCGTAGTACTGCGTCGATGGTCTCGCAATACTGTCCTCTTTCTCTCTGTGCTCGTAGTCTGCAATCCTCGATTGAATGTCTCACAGCGTTGCTTACTGACCACCTTGTATATACTCGGGATCTGCAACCCTGCGTTGGCTGTCTCACAGCGTTACTTATGGACCGCCTTGTATATACTCGAATGCCTCAGTACTACTCCTCTTGACGTAAAAATCCCTCTCTTCCTGACACAAAAACTCGTGCTGGCACAAAAATTCGGGCTGCCACAAAAACTCGTGCTGCCACAAAAATCTTTCTATTCCTCTTGATATAAAAATCGTGCTGGCACACAAAAACTCCTGATGTTACAAAAAACCCTGATGACAGAAAAGAAATCATCAGTGACTTCTCTCGGATAAGAAACAAATGAATTTTCGCAATACATAATAATTTCGGTTATCATAATATTAATCAGACCAATTATTCGTTGTTATGCACCAGTTATAGAATTCGTACATACCCTGATGTTCGGGGTTGTCCTGCACACGTTTGCTTCGAAACCAAATCTTGTCGTGCCTCCACCAAATAATTCTTCAAGCACACAGCGATGTTCTGGATATAGAAATATAATTACGACCTGAGTTGATTCCACTATAAATGACGAGAATAGAACATCTAACACATACCTGTCAAAGTCGCCAAGATCGTTCACGTGTTCAACTCTTAGATTTGCAGAAAGGTCGTTAGATCCTCTTTCGAGACGAGTGCAAGGTACCTGTTATCTTCCCAAATCAAACCAATGTAACCCTCACTCCTAATTCGATTTTCGAAACTATATCCAACTAAGAAGAAATCACCAATTCTTATTAAGTTCCGAAAACACGCCTAACCTACTGCTCCTCCTTTCGAGTGTTCACAAAATGGACGACCTCATGTCCCTGACTGGCGCAGACCCTCACAAATTTCAGACTGTCACAATTCAACAATATTGCCAACTTATTCGGTTCTTCGAATACAACAATTATTATTTAGCGTCGATTGGCACCACTGAGATCCAACCTCAAATTCGACGTCAACACAAACGACATAAACGACACTCGCCAACCAAACGTAAACAAACCCTTGCCCGGGTCAAAAAGAAACGTTACAAGCGTAAATATCTCGGACAAGTTCGTTAACGGGCAAAATCGACCGAGCGGTTTCGGAGTTAAGGCCGTTTTTAGTAAAAACGTTTTTTATTAATATTTCCGGAACCGATCACTCGATCTTTTTGAAATTTGGCATCAGATTGTAGAATCATGACCTTTATATGCCTGCAAAGTTTTGTGTTGAACGGACGGCCCTAAAGTGGCAAAAAAAAATTTTGAAAATTTGAAAATTTTGTTTTCACGATAACTCGAAATATACTGATCTGATTGAATTGAAACTCAGTAGTTAGATGCAAAGGACCAAAGCAAACACTTTTGCAAAATTTCTTGAAGATCACGTGACATTAAAAAAATAAAAAAATTACTACTACTTTGCGGAATACTTTGCTTTTAATGCCGAAACATATGTTTTTGAGGTTCATGCTGCCCTTTCCGGGCATTTTCCGTATTGCGCATGCGCAGATGAGAAGTGCTTTAACTGCTGTAGTTTTCGTCAGAGAGGATTGGGGTTTTGGGGTGGCGGATGCTATTCCTCCATAAAATTCAGATCCCTGATGAGGGTCTGCGCATGCGTAGATTAAAGATGCGATATCTTCCGAACCACTAGTGTTGGAGAATCGGAGTTTTTTGTAAGGTGTGTTATTTTGAGAGGACTTTTAGCCGCCAATAGATTGCGCATGCGCAGAAGAGAAGTGACTGTTTTTGGGTTGGATGGGTTATGTTGGGAGTGCTGAGTCGATATTGTGTGGTTTTAAGAGAATATTCATAGCAATTCCGTGCAAGGACAAGTCAGTTTAGGGGATGTAGCGTTGTTTCCGAGTTAAAGTTTCCGTACCGTGGCCCTGGGGCTGATTGTGAAATTGATGTTACCCCTTACAGGCATTTTTCGTTATGCGCATGAGCAGACCATCAGTTTAATTGCTGAAGTTTTCGTCTGAGAGGATTGGGGTTTCGGGGTGGCGGATGCTATTCCTCTATAGAATCCCCTGGTGAGGGTCTGCGCATGCGTGGTTTCAAGATGCGATATCTCCTGAACCACTAGTGTTGGAGAATCGTAGTTTTTTGTAGGGTGTGTGGTTTTGGGTGGACTTTCAGCCGCAAGTAGATTGCGCATGCGCAGAAGAGAAGTGACTGTTTTTGGGTTGTATGGGTTATGTCGGGAGTGCTGAGCCAATATTGGGAGGTTTTAAAAGAATATTCATGGCAATTCAGTGCACGGCAAGTCAATTTGTGGGATGTAGCGTTGTTTCCGAATTGAAGTGTTCGTACCGTGGCCCTGGCGCAAATTTTGAAATCGATGTTACCCCTTACGGGCATTTTCGTTATGCGCATGAGCAGACCATCAGTGATTTAACTGCTGGTATTTTCGTCGGAGAGGATTGGGATTTTGGGGTGGCGGATGCTATTCTTCCATAGAATCCACTGGTGAGGGTCTGCGCATGCGTGGATTCAAGATGCAATATCTTCTGAACCTCTAGTGTTGGAGAATCGGAGTTTTTTGTAAGGTGTGTGATTTTAGGAGGACTTGCAGCCACTAGTAGATTGCGCATGCGCAGAAGAGAAGTGCCTGTTTTTGGGTTGTATGGGTTATGTTGGGAGTGCTGAGCAGATATTGTGAGGTTTTAAATGAATATTCATGGCAATTCAGTGCAAGGACAAGTCAGTGTGGGGGATGTAGCGTTGTGTCCGTACCATGGCCCTGGGGCTAATTTCGAAATTGATGTTACCCCTTACAGGCATTTTTCGTTATGCGCATGAGCAGACCATCAGTGATTTAACTGCTGGTGCTTTCGTCAGAGAGGATTGGGGTTTTGGGGTGGCGGTTGCTATTCCTCTATAGAATCCCCTGGTGAGGGTCTGCGCATGCGTGGATTCAAGAAGCGATATCTCCTGAACCACTAGTGTTGGAGAATCGGAGTTTTTTGTGAGGTTTGTAATTTTGGGAGGACTTGCAGCCACGAGAATATTGCGCTTGCGCAGACGAGAAGTGTATGGTTTTGGGTTGTTTGGGTCATGTTGGGAGTAATGAGCCGATATTGTGAGGTTTTAAAAGAATATTTATGTCAATTTAGTGCACGGACACAAGGCAGTTTGCGGTAAATAACGTTGTTTCCGAGTTGAGATGTCTGTATGGTGGCCCTGAGGCGAATTTATAAATAACTGTATTCGGTAGATCTATATTAAAATACGTTCGGATTCGGAGAAGAGGCAATTGCTTTCCTAACAGAGGTCCCACAACCGCAATTTTTTTCGATCTACGGTAAAGCTAACAGTCAAACTGTATTGATAGCTATATTTGTTAAAGGAACTTGAAAAAATAAAAAAAAGCACTGACGTGAAGTCAGTACTCTTTGGCGCGCGTGTTCACGGTGGCCAATTTGAATTGAATGATGAGTACTTCTAGCTCAGTGGATAGAGCGAGCCGAAGATCTACATAAAGGATAGTGGACACCATTCACTGTCGTTTCAAAAATTAACAGTGCTGTATCTAAGCTGCCATCAGGATAGAGTAATAAAGTTGGAAGAGAACACAACTGACTCTCCTTAGTCGCACAAGCTGCTAGAAGATTTGGGAGGGTCAGTTTAATCCTAATCATGTTTATAGCACGCGCGCAAAAGCAGATTGAATTAACAATGAAAGAAAAAGTGTAAAAAGTCAATCTGCTTTAGCGCGCGTGCTACAAACATGATTAGGATTATACTGACCCTCCCAAATCTTCTAGCAGCTTGTGCGACTAAGGAGAGTCAGTTGTGTTCTCTTCCAACTTTATTACTCTATCCTGATGGCAGCTTAGATACAGCACTGTTAATTTTTGAAACGACAGTGAATGGTGTCCACTATCCTTTATGTAGATCTTCGGCTCGCTCTATCCACTGAGCTAGAAGTACTCATCATTCAATTCAAATTGGCCACCGTGAACACGCGCGCCAAAGAGTACTGACTTCACGTCAGTGCTTTTTTTTTATTTTCACAATATTATCCAAACTACAGATCATATCGAATTGAAATCTAGTACTCGGATGAAAAAAGACGGCTTAAAGCTTTATGCAGTATTTCGTGAGGGTTGTGAGATGAGAATAGACAGAAGAACGTGCGTGCAAAAGCTCCTGACTTCACGTTAGTGCCTTTTAGGTATTTCATATAAATCGTTAGTAGTGATATGATCCGATAATTACGGTGCTAAAAATTTCATGAATGTCATTACCTATTGTTTGAAATTGAATTGAATCAAATCATTTTTTATTTAGATAATTTGATATCCCTACTCATCCAGAAGAGTAAATTTATTTTCAAGGATACCATTTCAATTTAGCAAAGAAGAATATCCAGATATTGTTTTCATTTGCAGTTTTCGTAATGGAAATGGCAAAACTGCCATCGACTTCCATATTTTCGAGCATTTTCCAGTGTTTACCGTATCGATATCTAGTACTCGCTAGAAAAAAGACGGCTTGAAGGTTCACGCTGTATTTCGTGAGGGTGCGTGAGGAGTGAATAGACAAAAGAACATGCGCAAAAAATCTCCTGACTTCACTTCATTCATTTTTGCGCGTGGGGAACATCGCGTTATCATTTTGCCCAAATGTCTGTAATTTTCGAATTTTTGCCGAGGATGGTCTCAAACGACTAGGTTCAACTCACTGATGAAGAATTAGAGGTCAAATTTGATTATGTCCGGCTGGCCGGCCGTTGCCACGATTACTTGAGAACATAAAGAAACAGCGACTACAAATTTTCAGGGTAGGTGGCACATGTTAATACGACGGACAAGTTCGTTAATGGGTATAATCAGCCCGACGGTTTCCGAGTAATAATTTAGTTTTCAACCATCACTAAGCTGATCGAGTTGAAACATGGTAAGTACTTGCAGAATACAACCTATAGACGTTTGTCAAATTTCGTGAGAATCGTATCTAAAGAAATCAAAAAGAAATGATTGAAAAAAATATTTATATCACGATAACCTGAGATCGGAAAAAGATTGTGACTTGAAAATTTTCAGGTTAGGTTAGGTTAGGTTGTGCGGCTGAATGCAACTTTTGAGTTCGTTTATAGGCAAAATCGGCCAAACGGTTTCGGAGTTATAGCCATCTGAAAATTGAGTGTTATTTCCTCAATAACTCAAAATATTCAAAACGGATCCAATTCAAACATGGTTATTAGTTGTAGAATGTAAACGCAAAAATTCTTGCTGAATTTCGTGAGGATCGTCTCACTAAAAAATTTTTAAAAAATCATTAAACATCACTGAAACAAATTCTGTATATCAGAAATTATTCGTCCGACATCGCTGAAATTTTGCGAGAGCCTTCAGAACCTAAAACTCCCTATAACTCAACTGCCAACCCGATAACTCAACTGCCAAGCTCCAAGTTTGAACAAGATCGGATATATATTGTTGGAGATCCGAGTACCCTTGTGTGAGTTTAGTAGCTGGATGGGTAACCGTTGCCTCGATAACTTTCGAACGAAAGGAGATAGAGCATTTTCAGAGTAGGTTGCGCATCTGAATGGGAGGATTGAGTTCGTTTTTGAGCATAATCGGTCGAACGGTTTCAGAGTTATAACCAATTGGAATATTATTTACTCGATAACTCAAAAAAAAATAGACTCGATAGAATTGAAGCTTGGTAACTAGATTTACCACTAGTTGGACTATTGTCCATTTTCCTGTATTGGACACTCTTAATAGAATTTACCATAGCGAATTCTATTGTCTGTTCTCCTGTATTGGACACTCTTAATCGAATTTACCATGTTATATTCAATTTAGAGTGTCCAATACAGGAGAATGGACAAGAGAACATACGCGCAAAAGCTCCTGACTACACGTCAGTGCTTGAACCCATTTTTTTGTGAACTGCGTCGTAAATGATCGTTAGTTGCTACCAATTCACCCCGAACAAAGCCAATTTCCAGCAAGGTCATACCCACATTATGAAGTATCAGATTATAGGACGAGGTTACAATACGAATCCGGTTGAAGAGAGCCCTTACTACCAAGATTAGTAGGTCTCGTTGTAATTTGATAATAGAGCGCCTGCTGTCAACCATTTCGGTTGTTGTCCTCGTCGAATTAATTAGTGGGACGATTTGCGACATCATGAGCCCGATGAAACGACGAAGTTACGCTGTCGACGCCGTTCGATAACGCCCGGGCTGTGACGCCGGGCGGCGCGGCTCCGAAGGGCTCGACCCCCTTAATTGCCAGACTTATTGGCACTTATAAATTATGAATTCAGTGAAGCGTCAGCGAGGTTGGGTCGCCGGACTCTCGGATGGTCTACCGATACATGAAGAGGAGGGGGTAGAGAGATATTCTCAATATTTGACATTCCGTATATAAGGTGATTCAAAACTCAAGGCGATAAATTAAGAATTGTATATATAATAAAAAATTCAAAAACATGGAAGAAATGTTCCAATGGATCAAGTAATAACAAAATTACCTGTACCAAACATTACAAAAGATAATAGAGTGTTTCACCAATTCAAAGAAGATACTGATATTTTTGAAAAGTACCTTATTATTGCAGCGTTGAACTATTAATTTCATTTTTTGTTTGGAAAACGATCTCATTTTTGCACGTATGTTCTGGGGAACATCGCGTTATCATTTTCATTTTGCCCAAATTTTTCGCCGAAAATGGTCTCAAACGATTGGGTTCGACTCCCTGATCAAGAATTCGAGGTTAAATTTGACTCTGTCCGGCCAGCCTTTACCACGATAACTTGAGAACGGAAAGAGATAGCGAATTGAAATAGGTGGCTTAGCCCAACAGGACAGATCCGTTCGTTAATGGGCATAATCGGCCCAATGGTCTCCGAGTACTAATTTTGTCTACAACCAATACTAATCCGATCGAATTGAAACTTGGTGAGTCGTTGTAGAATATAAACCTAAGGACGTTTGTGAAATTTTGTGAATATCGTATCGCTAGAAAATTGTCAAAAAATTATTAAAAAATATTTTTGTTGTCACGATAACTTGAGAACGGAAAGAGATAGCGACTTGAAATTTTCAGGTTAGGTTGAAAATATGAATGCTCCATTTGAGTTTGTTCATAGGCATAATCGGCAAGTTTTTTGGAGTTATACGCATCTGGAATTTGGTTGTTATTTCCTCAATAACTCGAAAAATACAGAAACGATGCAATTCAAACATGGTTGCTAGTTGTAGAAACGGCAACGCAAAAATTCCTGCAAAATTTTGTGATGATCGTACAACTAGAAAATTTTCAAAAAATCATAGAAAATTATTGAAAAAAATTGTATATATCAGTAACTATTGGTCCGATATCGCTGAACTTTTGCGAGAGCCTTTCGAACCTAACTCTACTACCAAGTTCCAAGTTTGAACATGATCGGATCCATATTGTTGGAGATGCGAGCAACCTTGTGTGAGTTCAGTAGATGTGTGATCGTTGCCTCGACAACTCTCAACGAAAGCAGATAGCGACTAGCAATTTTCAGAAAATTTTCTCGAAAACTCAAAAAATATAGACTCGATCGAATTGAAGCTTGGTAACTAGTTGTAGAATATTAACAAGAAGACGTGTGTAAAATTTTTGGAGGACCGTACCACTAGAAAGTTTGAAAAAAATTACGAAAAAATATGATGTTCCTCATGATTCCTTGAGAACGGAAAAAAATAGCGACTTCCAGTTTTCAGGGTAGATTGCGCATCTGAATACGAAATTTAAGTTCTTTAACTAGCATAATCGGCCGAATGGTTCTGGAGTTATATCAATCTGAAATTTGGTTGTTATTTTCTCAATAACTCAAAAAATACAGATCCGATACAATTCAAATATGGTTATTAGTTGTAGAATGCCAACGCGAGAATTCTTGCGAAATTTCGTGAGGAACGTAGCACTAGAAAATTTTTAAGAAATTATTGAAAAAAAATTGGTTCAAGCACTGACGTGAAGTCTGAAACTTTTGCGCGTATGTGCTCTTGTCCATTCTCTTTCATTGGACACTCTTAATAGAATTTACCATGATGAATTCTATTGTCTGTTCTCCTGTATTTGACACTCCGAATTTACCATCGTAAATTCGCTTAAGAGTGTCCAATGCAGGAGAACAGACCATTCTCCTGTATTGGAGACTCTTAATCGAATTTATCATGCATGGTGAATTCTATTTTCTGTTCTCCTGCATTGGACACTCTTAATCTAATTTTAATTAAATTTACCATGGTAAATTCGGAGTGCCAAATACAGGAGAACAGACAATAGAATTCATCATGGTAAATTCGATTAAGAGTGTCCAATGAAGGAGAATGGACAGGAGAACATACGCACAAAAGTTTCTGACTTCATGTCAGTGCTTGAACCAATTTTTTATTACTGTCATGATTGCAGTTCTTATTATTTGTTGATTTCTTAAAAACTATTTATCAGTTAACTTTGATTAAGTATTATTATACTAAATCAAAGTAATGTAAGTTACGCAACATACCAATATTAAAAATGTCATAATGCTGTTTTGAAGACTGACATAGTTTACTCCGTTATAAATTCCATTTGAGTTGTATCAATCGAAGGGGCCAATGGAAGAAGGGGTCAAGTAACATTTTTTGAAAATATTCGGTTATATCATGGAAGAAGGTGTTATGTGCATATGTAACTTGTCCAGTCAGGATTTGCTTCTATTCTCCATATCTGAGCAGATACATAGTGGTAGAAGGGGCTATGTTACATTAAACATCAAGCACGCAAAAGAAGAAAGAGTTATGTACGCATGAATCAAAATGTATATCGAAAAGAGATATGATAGCAGAATGCTGTAAATCATGAAAAATCATCCAAAAACTAATCCTGACAATTTCACCAATCAAATTATTACTACTACCTTCCATCAAAAAATGCCACCTCATTCACTAAAATCTAATTTTCTCGCAAACTCATATTTGTAGCATAACTCCTTCTTCCACTTGTCCCTTCAATTGTTTGTTAGTTACTTAGAAAATGTACTTACTTAAGTGAATTAAGACACAAAATATTTACTATTATTTGATTTTAAGAGATTTCTCGTAAATCTAAATAAATTTCGTACATATCTTATGAAGTTTTGTCTGAACAATATGTCACTTTCGTCAGTCTCCTGATGGTCAGTCAAATTCAAAAAAAAAATTCGCCTGATCTACTTGAAAAAGTGACAGCTCCATACGAGAGCAATATATTCATTAGATTGGTCATCTTATTTACCCAAATTTGTTAAAATTTCATTTGAAAAATATCGTAAACAAAATATTCCTAGAATTAACCCACCTTTTGTATATTCACACATTGTTCCTTGAAAAACTCAACAGTTTATCGATTTCTTATTTATTATGCAAAAAGAAACAAATTACTCTTCCTGCTAAAAAAAATCGAAATTGATACGAGTTTCAAAGTAGGTATCCTTCCATTTCGAAGCATGCACCTCATCTCCGTCCAAATTATATTGTTACTCTATCCTATCTACTCCCTGGGCTTTTGGCCTCTTCCTTGTCCCGACCATACATATTGTGAAAATAAGCCCATCTTTATCAGAATATTGACAAACTGGATACAGCATCGCGTGAGAACCAGGGGAGGAAGTGCTTCATTATCAATTGGATTTAGGTGCTGTACTCATTATTCATAAAATACTTGAAGCAGCTCCTTGTGTAGGATTCGCCAAAAAAGACACATAATTCTTTTTTATCGACCTCTATGAAATATGACATTTTACGTAGGTACTAATTTGGCGGCCGTAAAATTGACTTTTATTGAAGTCAAGTACTTTACGGACGAGAAAGTACTTTCTCGTCCACAGAATTACTTTCTCGTCCGCAAAATTACTTTCTCGTCCGCAAAATTACTTTCTCGTCCGCTGTGGTCACTATGAATACGGCATGATACGGTCCCATACAAACATAAATGTCTGTAAGAATAACTGTCAGTGAGGTGGTAACTATGGATACGGTTCAATACAAACATAAGTATATGTGTCATTTGGAATTGTGAAATTATTTAAGAGGTCCAAAATTCATTGAAATATGTAGAGGTCGATGAAAAAATGTAATATGCTCCTCGGCGAAAAAACTGTCTATTATCCCGCCTGCTTGCTATCCGAGGCAGAGCCGAGGATAGCAATTTGCAGACTCGACTATAATAGACAGTTGTTCGTCCTTGATACATAAATAACTATTCTTTGTTGATATTCTTGATTTTCTATCCTGCTCAAAGACTAGTTAACATACATTATTTTCTAAATAAATAGCATTGCACGTCACTACCATGAAATATTTGCTGAATTATTTCAAACGTACGATGTGAAGCATACATACGTCGAGCCTTGGTGGCATCTCATTAGCACGACCACTTATACATAAAACCCATTTCTTTTCATTCTGAATACTACTTGAGCGTCGATAGCAATAATCAAATTCTCATTATTTATTTAATCTCAGCCAAATCAAGAGTTTTCGCACAATATACCTTATTGTGACATTTCAGTACATTTTGGTCCATCCTGTTACGTCTCCAAATATTTTACAGTACACCCTCTATAATAGAAAAACACAATAGTTCCACAAAGTTGATGGCTGGGAATTACCAGATGTACGAATGCACGAATCTGGCTCTTGTTGGCTGACATGCCTATCGCGGTATTTTCGGAGATTAACAACAACACAGGTTCTTTGTGTTGAAGAATCTTGTCAAGGTTTAGGTGCTCTGCTTCGTCTATAACGCGTAATGCTGAAACAATATTCAAAGAGAATCCTTTGAGGCAGCTAATTAACTTTCACTCATAGTAAACCGTAAAGCCTCTCAACGGAATGGAGGGGTATGTCAATACTGCCAATGTGGCGTACGCACAGTTTCTGGCAAAAGGAATTTCAAGGCGATATTATCCAAGATATTTTTTCAAACGCATCTACTGAACGTGTCTATGACGATTGAGTTCGACTTTTAAATTTTCGAATAATCATTACTATTGAAAACGACGGGTATGATATGATTTTTCGACCTTATTCAAATTTTCTATTCACTCCTTGTTTCAACTATATGGAACTTTAGTGCTACTAAATTATTAATCATTATAGGATACTTTGGGAGGTGCTTTCATCTTCAACGGCAGAGAACACCCAAAAAAACTTATAACTAAGTGATGTCTCAGCTCGTACAGAGCATTCAGCCAATAGGGTGAACTCTATGTATAAGTATAATAATTATAAGAACATGAGACCCCATTGGCAAAATGCTCTGAACTTTTCGATTAATTGACAACGGTACCTAATCATTGAAGTATACTTTCGGAAACTTTAAATGGTTTCTTTTCATACCTATAACGGTATGTTGAAATATTTGAAACTAAAATAATAAACCCATCTAATTGATTGGTGAATGTGTGATAAAGTTATCTTCTTGATTGTTATGCTTATTATTAGTTGTGTTTTTCATCCCTTGTAGAATCCGGTTTCATAAATGGCTCTCAAACTTAGTAGAAGAATAACCTGACTTTATACAAAAATTGGTTCAAGCACTGACGTGAAGTCAGAAGTTTGCGCGTATGTTCTATTGTCCATTCTTCTGTATTGGACACCCTTAATCGAATTTACCATGGTAAATTATGTTGTCCATTCTCCTGTATTGGATACTCTTAATTCGAATTTACCATGGTAAATTGGATTGGACACCCTTAATCGAATTTACCATGGTAAATTATGTTGTCCATTCTCCTGTATTGGACACTCTTAATTCGAATTTACCATGGTAAATTCGAATGAAGTGTCCAATACAGGAGAATGGACAACATAATTTACCATGGTAAATTCGATTAAGGGTGTCCAATACAGAAGAATGGACAATAGAACATACGCGCAAAGGCTTCTGACTTCACGTCAGTGCTTGAACCAATTTTTCTTTTCGTGAAGTCAGGATAGAAAGCAATGATGAAAAAATTAACACATTATTGTCTACCTTCAATTCTTCTTTAGGAGAAGAATACATAATTATTCTTGAAAAATATTTCTAGAATTAATGTCATATTTAAATAATCAAAGTAAAGAAAATTATAAGTTTAGTTACTAACATATTGAATGAAATTCAATTGAATTCCAGTAATATTCAATTACTTATTCTTAACCAATAAATGTCCATTGATAGATCTAAAGGTGATGAGATGAAACATAAAGATATATTCTCATTAGTGATAGAAAAACTGGCCTAAAATTCCTCTCTACCCATCACGAGATTTAATATCCACAAATGAGCCTCTCACCTTACAAGATCAGAAGCCTTCAGCAAAATTTCAGTGATATCATATTAAAAATAATACATAACCTTTCAAAAGTCCCCTCTCGCAAATATACTCCTCTGAAGGTACATGGATCTCTTGAAGAAGAATCACCTTCTCTATTTCTCAAAGATATTCACTCTTGTTCATAGAAATCCCTTCAATATTTAGTTGCCTCCTCCTAAGGAGGATCTCTTTCAAAACCAGGTCTGACCTCTAATTTAGGGCTATCATCTCCCATAGATTTGTGATGAAATAACACGATTTTCCCATAACATACGCGCAAAAATATGTCATCATGACATTCATATTTTTTTGAAGGTTCTCGCAAAAATACGACCATAGACAACATATCATACGACGATTCGCGTCCAGCTACCGAACTTACAAAAGGCTGCTCGGTTCTCCAACAATATAGATCCGATCGTGTTCAAACGTGGAACTCTGCAGTAATTTTAGGTTTTGAAGGCTCTTCCCAAATTTCAGCCATGCCGGCCGTATAGTTTATGATATATAGAATTTTTACAATTATTCTTAATCATTTTTTTTTAAATTTTCTAGTTATACCATCCTCGCAAAATTCTGCAAGAATGTTCGCGTTGGCATCCTTCAACTAATAACCATGTTTGAATTCAATCGGTTTTGTATTCTTCGAGTTAATGAAGAACAAAAAACAACCAAATTTCAGAAAATTTCAGATGGCTATAACTCTACAACTGTTTGGACGATTATGCTCATAAACAAACTCAAATGTCGCATTCAGATGCACAACCTAACCTGAAATTTTCAAGCCGCTATCTCTTTCCGTTCTCAGGTTATCGCGATAACAGAAATATTTTTTAATAATTTTTTAATAATTTTCTAGAGATACGATTCTCACAAAATTTCACAAACGTGCTTTGGTTTATATTCTACAACTATTCACCAAGTTTAAATTTGATCGGATTTATTTTGGTTGAAAACAAAATTATTACTCGGAAACCGTTGGGCCGATTATACCCATTAACGAACTAGTCCGTCGTATTGGGATGCGCCACCTACCCTGAAAATTTCAAGCTGCTAGCTCTTTCCGTTCTCAAGTTGGGCAAAACTATAACGCGATGTTCCCCAGAACATACGCGCAAAAATTCTGTGGTCAGATGAGTCCTAATCTACTAGATATGGATTTATCAATTACCATAACATTCATGTTTGGGCTCATGAGAATTGTCGAGAAATTCGGTCCCCGATCATGTCAAAATGAATTTTCCATTAATGTTTGTTTGGAAGTTATTGACAATTTTGTTTGACCGCAAAATTTAACTCAGAAATGTTACTTGATTTCCTTTTGAGTAACTTGACTATATTGAAGATTTGCATCCTAATTTGAGAAGTGGTAGTTGGATACAACTGGATGGAACCACTTTACAATTTGGAGTCGCCGTTAGGCAATGGCTCAATAATAATTATCCGCGAATTGGGTAGGCTGGCTTGGGAGAGATGACATCAATAACGACATGGTCAATGTAAGTGGACTAGTGGTTTGGCCACCTAGGTCACTGGATCTAAATTCTCTGGACTTATACGTCGGAGAAATGTAAAAGACAAAGTGTACGCTAGTCCAATAGAAGGAAGAGATTATTTGATTTTGAGAATTCAGCAAGCTTGCGAAGTCTTGAGGCAAAATCCGAACGAAGTATAAGCTGCAGTATAATCATTAACTAGGTGATGCCTAAAATGTATTGAGTTTAGTAGATTGCATTTCAAAGTTCATTCTATATACATATTTTAGGTGGTTAAATGTTTAATTTTTTATGGTTTCATTAAATCATTAATCATTTCGAACTTTCACTCTTTTACTCAAGAAAGGTGCCTAGATAGAATTTTTCTCATTGAATGAGGAATTCAAAATTGATGTTTATTTTCAAGAAAATCAGTGGCGTATCAATTTTTTCCTCAAAAATGTCCAGTCAGGTGCCAGTACGAACGCCATTGAGAGGACTAAAAAATAGTTTCCATCAGAAAACCTGCTACGACTCTGGGAATTGAGGCCTACAAAATTTCATCCGAATATCTTCAGACCGAGGTGATGTTAGCTCCCGGCCGGTCAACTCCAAGTGCTGCTATTCCCCCACGGTCAATACCGTTCCCCTACCGTTCTCTGGCGCTTTTGATATTTTATTCCGATATTCAGAATAGGCGACTAAGCTTTGTTATCGCCTGAATGCATATACCTAAGCACTAATAAATTACTCAAAATTTTTCATTCAATTCTGAAAGCACTACAGGTACAGCTGCATTGTTCGAAAAATTAAATTATTCTCATAGCGCTCAAATAGAATTTTGTAATATTAGTTTTCAGGATATCTCAATGGCCGGCCAAGAATGGTTATTAGCAGGATACTGTGTCAATAAAATACCTCATCAAATTGATTTTTTGGTTTGAGTCTGATATCCTTAAGTACCCAGCTCCAAGGATCGAAATATGAGGTTTATCTCATAGTTCTCAGATAAAAGTTGGATTTTTTTTCTGAAGATTCAAGTAGCCAGCCAAGAAAAATAATTAGCAGGATACATGTATCGATCAGATAACTAATCAGATTGATTTTTTCGCTCGATTCTGATATCCTTAAATACCCAGCTCCAAGGATCGAAATATGAGGTTTATCTCATAGTGCTCAGATAGAAGTTGGTATTTTTTTTTCTGAAGATTCAAGTAGCCGGCCAAGAAAAATAATTAGCAGGATAGATGTATCGATCAGATAACTAATCAAATTGGTTTTTTCGTTCGATTCTGATATTCTTAAGTACCCAGCTCCAAGGATCGAAATATGAGGTTTATCGCAAAGTGCTCAGATAGACGTTGGTAATTTTTTTTCTGAAGATTCAAGTAGCCGGCCAAGAAAAATAATTAGCAGGATACATGTATCGATCAGATAACTAATCAGATTGATTTTTTCGTTCGATTCTGATATCCTTAAGTACCCAGCTCCAAGGATCGAATTATGAGGTTTATCTCATAGTGCTCAGATAGAAGTTGGTAATTTTTTTTCTGAAGATTCAAGTAGCCGGCCAAGAAAAATAATTAGCAGGATACATATATCGATCAGATAACTAATCAAATTGATTTTTTCGTTCGATTCTGATATCCTTAAGTACCCAGCTCCAAGGATCGAAATATGAGGTTTATCTCATAGTGCTCAGATAGAAGTTGGTAATTTTTTTTTCTGAATATTCAAGTAACCGACCAAGAAAAATAATTAGCAGGATACATGTATCGATCAGATAATTAATCAAATTGATTTTTTCGTTCGATTCTGATATCCTTAAGTACCCAGCTCCAAGAATCGAAATATGAGGTTTATCTCATTGTGCTCAGATAGAAGTTGGTAATTGTTTTTTCTGAAGATTCAAGTAGCCGGCCAAGAAATATAATTAGCAGGATACATGTATCGATCCGATAACTAATCAAATTGATTTTTTCGTTCGATTCTGATATCCTCAAGTGCCCAGCTCAAAGGATCAAAATATGAGGTTCATCTCATAGTGCTCAGATAGAAGTTGGTAATTTTTTATTTTTTGAAGATTCAAGTAGCCGGCCAAGAAAAATAATTAGCAGGATACATATATCGATCAGATAACTAATCACATTGATTTTTTCGTTCGATTCTGATACCCTTAAGTAACCAGCTCCAAGGATCAAAATATGAAGTTTATCTCATTGTGCTCAGATAGAAGTTGGTATTTTTTTTTTCTGAAGATTCAAGTATCCGGCCAAGAATAATAATTAGCAGGATACATGCGTAGATCAAATATCTAAACAAATTGATTTTTTCGTTCGATTCAGCTATCCTTAAGTACCCAGCTCTAAGGATCGAGATATGAGGTTTATCTCACAGTGCTCAGATAGAAGTTGGTAATTTTTTTTTCAGAAGATTCAAGTAGCCGGCCAAGAAAAAATAATTAGCAGGATACATGTATCGATCGGATATCTAATCAAATTAATTTTTTCCTTCGATTCTGATATCCTTAAGTACCCAGCTCCAAGGATCGAAAAATGAGGTTTATCTCATAGTGCTCAGATAGAAGTTGGTAATTTTTTTTTTTGAAGATTCAAGTAGCCGGCCAAGAAAAATAATTAGCAGGATACATGTATTGATCAGATATCTAATCAAATTGATTTTTTCGTTCGATTCTGATATCCTTAAGTACCCAGCTCCAAGGATCAAAATATGAGGTTTTTCTCATAGTGCTCAGATAGAAGTTGGTAATTTTTTTTTCTGAAGATTCAAGTATCCGGCCAAGAAAAATAATTAGCAGGATACATGTGTAAATCAAATACCTAATCAAATTGATTTTTTCGTTCGATTCAGATATCCTTAAGTACCCAGATCTAAGGATCGAGATATGAGGTTTATCTCAAAGTGCTCAGATAGAACTTGGTATTTTTTTTTTCAGAAGATTCAAGTAGCCGGCCAAGAAAAATAATTAGCCGGATACATGTATCGATCAGATACCTAATCAAATTGATTGTTTCGTTCGATTCTGATATCCTTAAGTACCCAGCTCCTAGGATCGAAATATGAGGTTTATCTCATAGTGCTCAGATAGAAGTTGGAATTTTTTTTCTGAAGATTCAAGTAGCTGGCCAAAAAAATAATTAGCAGGATACATGTGTAAATCAAATACCTAATCAAATTGATTTTTTTGTTAGATTCTGATATCCTTAATTACCCAGCTCCAAGGATCGAAATATGAGGTTTATCTCATAGTGCTCAAATAGAAGTCGGTAATTTTTTTTTTTTCTGAAGATTCAAGTAGCCGGCCAAGGAAAATAATCAGCTGGATACATGTATTGATCCATAACCTAATCAAATTGATTTTTTGGTTCGATTCAGATATCCTAAACTACCCAGCTCCAAGGATCGAAATATGAGGTTTATCTCATTGTGCTCAGATAGAAGTTGGTAATTTTTTTTTTCTGAAGATTCAAGTAGCCGGCCAAGAAAAATAATTAGCAGAATACATGTATCGATCAGATAACTAATCAAAGTGATTTTTTGTTCGATTCTGATATCCTTAAATACCCAGCTCCAAGGATCGAAATATGAGGTTTATCTCATAGTGCTCAGATAGAAGTTGGTAATTTTTTTTTTCTGAAGATTCAAGTATCCGGCCAAGAATGATAATTAGCAGGATACATGTGTGGATCAAATACCTAATCAAATTGATTTTTTCGTTCGATTCTGATATCCTTAAGTACCCAGATCCAAGGATCGAAATATGAGGTTTATCTCATTGTGCTCAGATAGAAGTTGGTAATTTTTTTTTTCTGAAGATTCAAGTAGCCGGCCAAAAAAAATAATTAGCAGGATACATGTATCGATCCGATAACTAATCAAATTGATTTTTTAGTTCGATTCTGATATCCTCAAGTGCCCAGCTCAAAGGATCAAAATATGAGGTTCATCTCATAGTGCTCAGATAGAAGTTGGAAATTTTTTATTTTTTGAAGATTCAAGTAGCCGGCCAAGAAAAATAATTAGCAGGATACATATATCGATCAGATAACTAATCACATTGATTTTTTCGTTCGATTCTGATACCCTTAAGTAACCAGCTCCAAGGATCAAAATATGAAGTTTATCTCATTGTGCTCAGATAGAAGTTGGTATTTTTTTTTTCTGAAGATTCAAGTATCCGGCCAAGAATAATAATTAGCAGGATACATCTGTAGATCAAATATCTAAACAAATTGATTTTTTCGTTCGATTCAGATATCCTTAAGTACCCAGCTCTAAGGAACGAGATATGAGGTCTATCTCACAGTGCTCAGATAGAAGTTGGTAATTTTTTTTTCAGAAAATTCAAGTATCCGGCCAAGAAAAATAATTAGCAGGATACACGTTTCGATCGGAGAACTAATCAAATTGATATTTTCGTTCGATTCTGATATCCTTAAGTACCCAGCTCCAAGGATCAAAATATGAGGTTTATCTCATAGTGCTCAGATAGAAGTTGGTATTTTTTTTTCTGAAGATTCAAGTATCCGGCCAAGAATAATAATTAGCAGGATACATGTGTAGATCAAATACCTAATCAAATTGATTTTTTCGTTCGAATCAGATATCCTTAAGTACCCAACTCCAAGGATCGAGATATGAGGTTTATCTCACAGTGCTCAGATAGAAGTAGGTATTTTTTTTTTCAGAAGATTCAAGTAGCCGGCCAAGGAAAATAATTAGCAGGATACATGTATCGATCAGATACCTAATCAAATGGATTGTTTTGTTCGATTCTGATATCCTTAAGTACCCAGCTCCTAGGATCGAAACATGAGGTTTATCTCATAGTGCTCAGATAGAAGTTGGAATTTTTTTTCTGAAGATTCAAGTAGCTGGCCAAAAAAATAATTGTTGGGATACATGTATCGATCAGATAAATAATCAAATTGACTTTTTTGTTAGTTTCTGATATCCTTAATTACCCAGCTCCAAGGGTCGAAATATGAGGTTTATCTCATAGTGCTCAGATAGAAGTCGGTAATTTTTTTTTCTGAAAATTCAAGTAGCCGGCCAAGGAAAATAATTAGCTGGATACATGTATTGATCAAATACCTAATCAAATTGATTTTTTAGTTTGATTCAGATATCCTTAACTAGCCAGCTCCAAGGATCGAAATATGAGGTTTATCTCATAGTGCTCAGATAGAAGTTGGTAATTTTTTTTTCTGAAGATTCAAGTAGCTGGCCAAGAAAAATAATTAGCAGGATACATGTGTCGATCAAATGCTTAGTAAAATTGATTTTCTTGTTTGATTCTGATTTCCTTAAGTATGCTGGTCCAAGTATTCAAACAGGATTTTTTTCATCTAGCTCACAAATGGAAGTTTGTAATTTTTTATTTCTTAAGATTCGAATAGTCGGCCAAGCAAAGTAGTTAGAGAAATACATGTGTCGGTTCAATATCTTATTAATCCAACTTTTTGGTTTCATTCTGAGAATCTTAAGTCATCGTGCTTGTGCTAATAAACTGCTAATAAACGCATCTGAACTAAGGGACATATAGAAGTTCACTGATGTTTTTTCCACTTCTTTTTTCATGTTGATAATGTATAAGGAAATTATTTTGAAAAAGCATTGCGGGTATAGTGCGTTCAGTCCGAACATCTAGGAATTGGGAAACGAAATCGCCATAAACCTCATTCCATGAGGGGCCGAAACATATTGAAGATAAGGAAAAGGAACAATTATACTTGAATATATTCTACCCTTAACGATTTCAATATGTGTTATGAATTGAGAATAAACTCAGATTATTTTTTATTACTCTAAACGAAAACATTTCATCCGAGGCAGTGCCGGCAGAATTACAATGCAAGAATAAAAGGCGTTGTTGCCAGATTCGACAAAGAGTAAGAAAATTGCCTCCGTGACAAAAAATTCTGTAGATCGCGTATTATTTTGTTTCTAGCTCCGACCCGTTTGTCCTTATGTAACTCTGAATGCCGTAGAATCATTTTTGAATAATATTAAAACGTATTTTAAAATATGTGGGAAAGCCCTGTGGACAGGAGCTTTGGCCCTCTTGTTCAAACTTCGACAAATCATCTCCGAAATTATTGGTTTTTCAGTGTTGGGAATGATATCTAATAGAACTGCATCATAAAAGAAACTAAAGTAAAACTAAATAGGTAACAAACTTTTCCGATATATTCATTCCTCATATCAACTTTGAAAATTATATTATATCAATTGAAACTTATTAAATATTCCAGTTTTGTTTTCACTCAAGATATTCTGGTTCCGATTTGATAAACTTACCAAATTCTTTATTTCCATCATCACATGGATTATCCAAGGGCATATAGGGTAGGGGTAATTATGATATCCTATAATTGGTCATTTTGCATTCAATTTTGCTTGGTTTATTAGAACGCAAATACATTTGACATCTCTGACAGTGAACACAGATAGAACACAGACAGACAGAATTCACATTCTGTGAAAATATAGAAGTACGATGTATTATTGAAATCTTGAAAAATCATATCCCCGAAAGAACACCTTGTTAGAGTTGAGAATGATATCAATGGATTCTTATGATGAAACTGCATTTAAAAATATTGATTTCGAAATGTGTAATGTAAAAAAAATCGTTACTCCGAAACCATCTGGCCAATTTTGCACAATAACGAACCTTATTTATGTCCCAAACCTACTCTGAAAATTTTAACTGTCTAGCTCAGTCCGTTCAGGAGCTATCGTGTTAATAGCATGCAGGAAGTTCCAGAGAATTGAAAAACACTACTGTTGTAGTGTATCTTGTAACTTTAGCTATTTTCTCTGACCTGTTTAAACAATGCTTGATATTGTAGAAGAACAAATAAACTCTCTCTCTCTCTCTCTCTCTCCCCCCCCCTATCTCTCTATCTCACTCTCTCACTGAATATAGTATGCCCCATTTGAAAAATCAAAGTCACCCTCCATTCCTCTTTTGCGGGACACCAACATTAGATATTTCCGTGTGAGCGCACTTAATTAATTATTGTAATATGCTAATAACCTCTTACAACGTCAAAAAATAAATACATATATCTGATAGTAATGTAAGATTCGGCATACAGTCTTTTGAACAAAAGGAAGCATTTGACTGTGCACTAAGTGAATAACCGCATATTTATATTCATGGAGATGGGGACTTGGAGCACTCTGATTCTTTAGAAGAAGTTGATTTGATTAGGTATCGATTGAATTCTGGCCAGCTATACAAATCTTCAGAAAAAAAATTACTAACTTCTATCTGAGAGCTGAAATATAAACCTCATAATCCGATCCTTGGAGCTGGGTACTTAAAGATATCAGAATCAAGCGAAAAAACCAATTTGATTAGGTATTTGATCGATACATGCATGTTGTTAATTATTTTTCTAGGCCGACTACTTGAATCTTCAGTAAAAAAAAATTACCAACTTCTATCTGAGCACTATGAGATAAACCTCCTATTTCGATCCTTGGAGCTGAGTACTCAAGGATATCTGAATCGAAAGAAAAAATGAATTTGATTAGTTATCTGATCGATACATGTATCCTGCTAATTATTTTTCTTGGCCGGCTACATGAATCTTCAGAAAAAAAAATTACCAACTTCTATCTGAGCACTATGAGATAAACCTCATATTTCGATCCTTGGAGCTGGGTACTTAAGGATATCAGAATCAAACGAAAAAATCAAGCTGAATAGTTATCTGATCGATACATGTATCCTGCTAATTATTTTTCTTGGCCGGCTACTTGAATCTTCAGAAAAAAAAATTACCAACTTCTATCTGAGCACTATGACATAAATCTCATTTTTCGATCCTTGGAGCTGGGTACTTAAGGATATCAGAAAGGAACGAAAAAATCAATTTGATTAGGTATCTGATGGATACATGTATCCTGCTAATTATTTTTCTTGGCCGGCTACTTGAATCTTCAGAAAAAAAAATTAACAACTTCTATCTGAGCACTATGAGATAAACCTCATATTTCGATCCTTGGAGCTGGGTACTTAAGGATATCGGAATCGAACGAAAAAATCAATTCGATTAGTTATCTGATCTACACATGTATCCTGCTAATTTTTTTTCTTGGCCAGCTACTTTAATCTGCAGAAAAAAAATTTCCAACTTCTATCTGAGAACTATGATATAAACCTCATATTTCGATCCTTGGATCTGGGTACTTAAGGATATCAGAATCAAACCAAAAAATCAATTTGATTAGGTATTTGATTGACACAATTTTCCTGCTGATATACTTTCTTGGCCGGCCATTCAGATATCCAGAAAACTAAAATTACAAACTTCTATTTGAGCGCTATGAGAATAATTTTATTATTTTTAATATTTCGAACAATGCAGCTGTACCTGTAGTGCTTTCAGAATTGAATGAAAACATTTTAGTAATTTATTAGTGCTTAGGTATATGCATTCAGCTGATAACAAAGCTTAGTCGCCTATTCTGAAGATCGGAATAAAATATCAAAAGCGCCAGAGAACGGTAGGGGAACGGTATTGACCGTGGTGGAATAGCAGCGCTTGGAGTTGGCCGGCCGGGAGCTAACGTCACCTCGGTTATCTTCAGCCATTTGGCAAAATATTATAAATTTGATTTTTTCTAATCAAACTTGAACTACCTGTACCTACATAACTTGTAAACGATGCATTTCCCGAATATAGTTCATTGAGCAAATTGTTCAAATAAGGAGGGTGCCAGAAACAAACCTCTGGTTTTCAGTGACGAATAATGTCTTCCTTTGAACACTCGTAGATTTTATCTTTCTTTGGCAGAACAAGTGCATAGGTACATGATTGTTTCACATAACTGCAGAAATATGTCTGCACAAAATTGCAGACGAAACTTGTTTGAAGAATATCGAAATAAAAGAAATGTAGTAGGTAAGAAGCAGTTTTGAAAGTAAACGCAGTTATACACTCAAATCTCAGACTGAAAGAGCTGAACATAAATATGCGATAGTAGAGCTTTGACAAAGTCATAAAAATATTTAGATTTTATTCCTGCCAATATACAGGGTAGTCCACAGGGGTGCCAGAAAACAACTATGGGCTGAGGCTATTTATTTCTGAGATTTACTGATTCGGGCTGAACATTTGGTGAGTCGTCGATCATATTCTTCTCAGATTTGACCAAATCAGGCCATCAAATTGTCCGTATGAACCATATTGAAAAATTAATTAGAAAGACTCAGAAATTTCATTATTGGGTCTAATAAAAAACTCTGTAGATGTGATATCAATTCATTGCTAATATTATGTGATTCTGCATAACTCTTAGAATAACGTTTTTCACTAGAACGGCACAACCGTTCATTTTTGGCACGCTTACATCCCTGAACGTGCATATCATTTGAGGAGTAACTTTTCAAAACGCATTATGTCCAATTTTGACGAAATTGAGTTTGAAGCGGATTCAGAAATTATTTCTATTGCTCTATAGCTCTATGTAAACAAAATCTTCCAAATTGCATTATGTCCCTGTGTTATTCAAATCTAAAGTATGTAAGTCGCATCGCAATGAATTATTATTTATTATATTATTTACGTTTGTATTTTTAAAACAAATAAAATATAACAAAAAATATTTTTTTCGATTTGCTCATGTTAATTAGGTTACAGGCCAACACTTACTGTGCAGAGTGTTTTCTCTAAATGTATAAAAAAATCGCAACAAACAGCATTATTTTCAATTTCAACCACATCAAAACGCATTATATACAATGGGATGAATCAAAACGCATTAAGTCCAAACGTTTTTTACATTTTCTGTGTATATCTGATGAATATTGATTTAAATGGGATTAGTTATTACCTTTAGATGTAAATTTCTATCAAACAATCTCGACGTACTCAAATTATAAGCCAGGGTGGAAGAAACAATCGTTTTTCGTTGATTTCCAATTAAATGGATTTTGGACTTATTGCGTTTTGAAAAGTTGCTCCTCATTTTTCCTGACTGTCTCCTAAATTTCGAATTTTTGGCTGAAAATGGTCTTAAACGTCCAATTTCAACTCACTGATCAATAATCCTAGCTCAAACATATGACGTCCATGATCACTGTGCCCCTGTAAATCAGCACTCTATCTTACAGGTAGAGACACTAGCTGTCTACATATGTGCTGAAGTGTGTCTGAAAGGGAACCTCAAGGGGCACATAACTATCACATCAGACAGCCAGGCCACACTGAGAGTTCTGGAGTAACCCATTCACGGTTCCCTACTGCCCTAGGAATGCCGGAATGCCATATAGCAACTGGCTAGAGGCAATGAGGTGACACTTCTATGGTTGCCAGGGCAATGTGGTATTGAAAGAATTGAGAAGGCTAATGAATGCTGGATCAGAACCCCTCTGTGCGACTGGAAAAGGCCACTACAGGGCAGAGGTCCAACAATAGAAGTTACATAACAGAATAGCTATTTGGAGGAATGCAGCTGCTACGAGCTGAGCTTTGGATGATGGTGGGACTGCTGGCAGGGTACTGTCAATAAAAAAAAGAAGAAAAAAAAATGGGTTCAAGCACTGACGTGAAGTCAGGAGCTTTTGCGCGTATATCCTATTGTTCATTCTCCTGTATTGGACACTCTTAATCGAATTTACCATGGTGAATTATGTTGTCCATTCTTCTATATTGGACACATTGGATTTACCATGGTGAATTCGAATTAAGTGTCCATTAATTGAACCAATTTTTTTTTTGTAATTTTGTTGAAATTTTCTAGGGGTACGGTTCTTTAAAAAATTTAAACACGTCTTTATGTTGATTTTCTGCTAATAGTTACCAAGCTTCAATTCGATCGAATCTTCATTTTTTGAGTTAGCGAGAAAATAATATTCCAGGGGGGTATAACTCGGAAACCGTTAAACCGGTTATGCCCAAAAACGAACTTAACTCTCCCATTTGAATACGCAACCTACCCTGAAAATTGCAAGTCCCTATCTCATTTTGTTCGAAAATTATCGAGGCAACGGTCACTCATCTACTGAACTCACACAAGGCTGCTCGAATCTGCAACAATATTTGACCTATCGTGTTAAGACTTAAAACGTGGCAGTAAAGTTAGGTTCTAAAGCCTCTTGCAAAATTTCAGCAGTAAATTTTCAATGATTTCTTAAAAGTTTTCTACAAATACTATCCTCACGAAATTTTGCAAGAATTTCGCGTTGGTATTCTACAGCTAATAACCATGTTTCAATTCAATCGGTTCAGTATTTTTCGAGTTAATGAGGAGAAAAAAGCCACCAAATTTCTGATGGCTATAACTCTAAAATCGTTTGGCCTATTATGCTTCTAAACAAAGTGAAATGTCGCGTTCTGATGCACATCCTAACCTGAAAACTTCAAGCCGCTATCTCTTTCCGTTCTCAAGTTATCGTGACAACAAAAACATTTTTTAATAATTTTCTAGCCTTACCATTCGCACAAAATTTCATAAACGTGCTTAAGTTCATATTCTACAACTACTCACCAAAGTTCAATTCGATCGGATTTATATTGGTTGAAAACAAAATTATGACTCGGAAACCATTGGGCCGATTTTGCTCATTAACGAACTTGTCCGTCGTATTGAGATGCGCAACCTACCCTGAAAATTTCGAGTCGCTAGCTCTTTCCGTTCTCAAGTTATCGTGGCAACGGCCGGACGGCCGGCCGGACGGCCGGCCGGACAGGCCTCATCATTGCTGTATACAGCCAGTGCTCCAGGCGACGGTTGGTACCTCATGTTTTGCCTCTGTTGACAATATTCAGCATATCATGAGTTATATAATAATTTAAGGTCACTCCTGAATATTCAACCTCATTACCGAAGATTGTGATGGAAAAATACTGACTATTCAAAACCATGCGGCAGACAAAGATGCAGAATACCAAGCACTTATGAGGTAGTTTCGAGTAAATGAGTTCATTATTGCGACTGGGTCAGTCAAGGATGTTTCATTCAGGATCTCAGACTTAATGCAATTGATGAAAATATCGATGCATGAAATGAATATAGCAGCAAGGTAGGTCTCCATGCGGAAAGAACGGACAGAAGACTCCACATAGCAGATACTGATGATTCAATTAAATTGTGTACTTTGAATATTAACAACGATGTGAGCCGTGTGGATGATCAAAAAATTTTCCGTCTATATGCTCACTTGAACGATATTGATTCTGCAATACACGTCCACAGCACACCCTCCAAATACCATGAATAATTTCCCGATATAATCCGTAATCCGAGATGGGAGCAGAACAAAGACTTCCCAAGTTAACAATTAGGCGAGCTTACAGTGGAACAACTAAATGTACATTACGTATTCAGGAGTACGGAAGTAGAATCCTGTCATAACTTAGCCTCTGGGCGGGACAGTTAGAGCGCTACCAACATTCCGGCCTCGGAATATCTGGAAGGGTTCCCCTCTCAATTTTGTCTACCCGAAGTTTTCGTGGGGGTGCGTAATTTTCCGAGGGTATTCGACACTTTATTCGCTCTGTTCTGTCTCCCACGCCGGAATAACATGCCGGAAAACCTCATTATTCACCTTTTGAAGACTACTCTCCCGATTTCTACGACCTCAGAGGTGCTTGTAGTCGGGTGTCTTGACTGTAAGACTTTCGCCGAGGGGCTGTCGCTTTTGAGTCCGTTCTTCAACCGTTGGAATGCACTTTCTTGGGTGAGTTATTCCTGGAATAAGCATTATTTGGATGATCAACTAGGATGGAATGGGAGGAATAAGATACGATAATAAAGGGACATTTTATACTCCGGTGGTATATTGCATTCAATACTTCTCCTTGTGGGATGAAGTTGGTATTCTCGAATTTCAAGAAAATGATTTTACAAGTCTTATCTCATTATGTAGGACTTGGAGATGCGACCTTTGACAAGCCCTGGGTCATTTGATTATTTGTTGGGCCTTGACTCTGTCACTTTTTCAGTATTTTCAAAGGTAATTGTCTGCAATATTTTTGGTTCTGTGGCTCATTTCAGGATTTGGTGCATATTAATTTTCCGCAGATTTACAACCTTAGATAATAGGATTTAGTTTTAGCCTGATAACTGCCAAATAATTGAGGCATATCTAGTGTATTACTGGAATATCTGTTGATTGCTTCGACTAAACCGGACAATCACCTACCAATTATTACCAATTGATAAGTTGGACATTTATGTAATAGAGGATACTCAAACTGAAATCTGCAGAAGTTTATTGGTAAATCTTTACCTTAAAGTCGATCTAAGATTTTCTCAAATTTTCGAATTTGCCCATCCAGAATAGGTATTCCTGATTTGACGAATCCCTGATATCTACAGATTCTAATAGTGTAAGATATCCAAGTCAATGAAATTGATGTCTTGTCAACGACCAAGAGCGATAAAACCCCAACGATATAAGATCTTAAAAACCGATAAAGGATGCATCAAATTTCGGACAAATAATTGAAAGTGACTGGATTCAACAGATATTCATATCAAGAAGTGAATGATACTGCATTGACAGACAGTTGGTGCATTGAGGTTTCTAAGCTAACAACCAGACCAGAACCAGTAAAGGAATTTTTATCAGTATCTATTAGGAATCTTTCGGCATATGTTGTTGCAAGAATTAAGAGATTATTTCGGTGGGTATCAGTTACTTGATAGAAGCATAAAATATCGAATTGAATTAGGCTGGTCTTTCCTTCAGAACGATTATAGTAAACACTTTGTTTCCGCTTGAATTTGTTTATTTTCACTACAATTGTTTCGACTTCTTCAGGTGAGTATGGTAACTAACTAATTCTACAACATCGTTATCCTTAAATAAAAAGTATACATGAAAAAGGTGCGTGAAATTTGGACCATTTTTGTGGGAATTCCAGATATTTATTGAAGAAGATTAAGTAAGGGAGATCGGTTTAGGTCTGTTTGGCCATTTAGCAAAATGTGTTTTTTATTGTGCCTATTTATTTCAAGGGCTTCTAGAATGTTCAATTTGTTGGATTTCTTCTCGGTATGGAGAACCTCGAAATTATGGTCGAATTCATTTCATGTTTCTAACAGATGGTAAGCATAGGTAGAATTCTGATTGTTCTTGACAAATGAATTCTGGTGTTCTTTGATCCTATTTTCAAAAGCTCGGCCTGTTTGGACAATGCATACATATGGGCATGAACCACAGTTCAACCTATAAACTCCTGATCTCTTGTTTTTATTGACGATTTTTTTTTATTCGTTTTTATCGATTGGCCTATGGTATTTATAGTTCTATTGCAACTTGGTGTTTTTCACGCCAATTGTACAATCTCTTTCAATTGTGTTAAAAAAAATACTTTCGAGGCATACATCATTGTATAAACCGTTACTATACAAAGTGTTCTTTATATCACTGCACAATTTTACGCGATTGAATTGATTTGTGCCACAAACAAAGCATTAACTAATTAGGTACCTTGAATGGAATCTCATGATGTATTTGTCCCTAATTTTCTTACAGGGTGTTTTTCTTTTAACGTTAATTGCAACTTGCTGTTTTTCACGCCAATTGTACAATTTCTTTCAATTATTTAAAAAAATATACTTTTGAGGCATACATCATTGAAAATAAACCATTACTATACAAGGTGTTCTTTATATCACTGCACAATTGTACGCGATTGAAATGATTTGTGCCACAAACAAAGCATTAACTAAATAGGTTCCTTGGATGGATTCTCATAAAGTATTTGCCCGAAATTTTCATAAAGGGTGTTTTTTTCTTTTAACGTCAATTGAAACTGGCTGTTTTTCACGCCAATCGTACAATTTAATCCAATTGTGTTAAAAAACTATACTTTCGAGGTATACATGATTGAATGATATTTTTATACAGGATGTTCTTTATATTACGGCACCATTGTACGCGATTGAAGTGATTCGTGCCATAAACAAAGCATTAACTATTTAGTTAATGTATTTAGGTATTTAGGTACCTTGGATATATTCTCATAATGTATTTGACCGAAATTGTCATACAGAGTGTTTCTGTCAATTGCAACTTGCTGTTTTTCACTCCAATCGTACAATTTCATTCAATTGTGTTAAAAAAATATACTTTCGAGGCAAATATGCTTTCGAGGCATACATCATTGAAAATAAACCATTACTATACAGGGTGTTCTTCATATCACTGCAGAATTGTACGCGATTGAATTGATTTTTGGCACAAACAAAGCATTAACTAAATAGGTACCTTGGATGGATTCGAATAATGTATGTGTCTGAAATTTTCACAGGGGTGTTTTTCTTTCAAGCTCAATTGCAACGTGCTGTTTGTTCACGCAAATCGTACAATTTCATTCAATTGTGTTAAAAAATATACTTTCGAGGCATATATCATTGAATATAAACCATTACTATACAGGGTGTTCTTTATATCACGGCACAATTTTACATAATTGAAGTTATTTGTGCCACAAACAAATTATAAATATGCACCTTGGATGGATTCTCATAATGTAACAATTTTGTTTTTCCTTTGATGTGTGGACATGGCGCATGGGCAATTATACGTCGCGTGTTCTCGAGTCAGAAAACCGTCATCATTGTTTATTTACGCACCACAAAACATAATAAAAAATAGAGTTAATCAGAAAGCTTTAAATTGACTACGAGTCTGTATCATAACTGTGTGTGTCTGTCAATATCAAATTGAAACCAAATAAATAGCCAGTATTTCAGGAAAACTCTGTTTTGTAAGCAGGCAACAGCATGTACAATTAATCGAAACTAATAATAAAACTTTCTTCATACCGAGCATTTTTTTTCATTAAGTTAGGCGGTACGAAGTTCGCCGGGCCAGCTA
This sequence comes from Halyzia sedecimguttata, assembly GCA_937662695.2. Lineage (NCBI taxonomy): Eukaryota > Metazoa > Arthropoda > Insecta > Coleoptera > Coccinellidae > Halyzia > Halyzia sedecimguttata. The sequence goes on from OW569413.2 coordinate 15,028,078, forward strand.
GTCCATGATAAATATCACAGATTTCACGTAAAATTATGGGAATTTGAAAAAGTAATATCTTTTGAAATATAGTCGGTGGGTTTCACAAATCTTTGACAGCTCTTAATGGCCAAATCAGTGTGATTCTATGTCGATTCCTAGTTCACTTTTGATGCAATAGATTTTTCTCGCAACTACATCCAAGAATTAATCGACAATAAAATCGGACAAATATGCATATCCCTACTAGAGTAAACTTCCTAGGAAACTTGAACAATGTATCTATTTTGATACCAATTTTCAGAATCTGTCAAAAATTATACGTATGATTTCATTTTATCATTATGTATTTGACAGCTGACCATTATCAAGAAGTGAGAATCACTTTTTGATCCGAATCAATAGACTTTCAACACAGAACTATAATCTGTATTAGAGAATACCAGTTTTAGCATTTGATCTTAGAAAATTAATGAAATTATTTTAGGTTACTTATTTACTCACTCAATTCTTATGATATGGAAACATTTGTAACACAAATATTCTAGGGAATATTTATATTCTTCACAAAACGTAAACATTTTCTCTTGATTGAAAGGTGTTTTTTTCTGGGTTTTCTCTCCCAAACTCTAAAAAATGTTAGGCAACATTGTTCAATTGATTGCTTCTGACAAATATCTTGTGTTTCTTATGCAGAAGCAAATCACAAAATAATTTATTTTTATTTTATAGATATTTTTCAATAATGAGTATACCTCCCACAGTATCGTTTAATGATTATTTGCTCTTGATTTTAAATCAATAGGTATCCGATTGTAACAAATTCAAGGTTATAAACAATTTGATCATCACCGATTCTCAAATTGAAAATTCAATAAATATCTTAATTTCCAAGAAAATCTCTCAAACAGTTGAGATGTGATTCCAGCTTACAAGGTACCCTTCCACAGAAACTGTCCGTGAGATCAAAGTCTATGGGATCATTGCGCAGTATTTATGTGTATGCCTCCGTTAGCCATTTTCATGAGGCATTTTCAAATATTTTATAAGAGGAATCTATAGTTTAGTCACACCCAGTATACTAAAATGTGAATACTATAATTACAAACCATTGAATAGAATATCTTACTTATGACTTCGGATTTGAAAGGACATGCAAAGCTTATGTAAATTAGATTGCTATCTATTGTATTTCAATTGGCCGATAATAACCCTTAACTGGCATTGCGGAGTCCCTCAGACTCTTGCATGTTTAAATCATCCAGTAATATTCGTTTTTATTGGCCGAGTGATTCGCGCGTCTGAGTACCTTCCTGTGGTGGGATAACTCATCGAAAGCTCAGTGGAATTCGTTGAATTCTCACAAGTAGAACTTATTCTGAGCAGCTTAGAGTCCATCGGACTACATGACGCGCTTAGTGTAATGTTTCAATTCATCCACCAGTCTTGTTCCGACACAAAACGACTTGAACGATTAGACTTTTTGAAGGTGTGGCCAAACAACTCTTCCGTTGAGAGATCCCAGAAAACCAATTTATGAAGAGAATTGAAATTAGGACTATTCAAAATTTTGAATATTGCACCCCAGGCATCAGCACAAGTTGGAGATGTTTTGCCCAGGAATCAGAGAAAATATTGTTCATAATTTGATCCAAAATTGAAGAGAAAAACTTCATATTTATGTGTGAAACGCAAAACATCGATTGGTCTACAATGTAGCAAAAAAAATTGTATTCAGTGCATTGAAACGCTAAATGAGTGGTAATTTCCATTTTTTTTTTCAATGAGATTTGGACCATTGTCAGTATTTTGCTCTTCATGAATAGGACCTCAAATTCTCAGTATTTCCATTCTGCAGTATCTACAAAATATATTCTACATGAAGAAAAGCTTTCATTTCACTCTCGTTAATGAATCAAGAGAAACATCCTAATGTTAATTTCCCTAGAGTTCTTTTTGAGTTTTTTTTGTTTATCATATTTACTGAGTTGTTTATAAGATGATATGTTCATTTATGTATTAAGTAAATCAATTTCCATTGAATGTCTTTAATTAGTTTCTCAGCGGAACAGGAACCAATTCGCCACTTAGAACCGAAAAAATTCTTTCAAAAACTCCGGAGTCCCAGAGACTCCGCCACGCACGGAGCGTTAAAATTTCTGGCCACGCCAGTTAAGGGTAATCCGTTGCATGATCAACCACTATCAAAAGCTTCTGCCGAAACAACTCGAATCTATACCAATGACCCAAATCGAATACCTACTCAATGTTCTTTATCTGAACAGTAATCAGAGGTCTCCTTCAGATTATAGTAGGAATGAAAGGGCATTTGGGACCCTATTTAACGGGAAGAAACAACATGAAGTTTGATGGGGGAACCTTTTCCTAATCGAATTAACGTAGAGTTCTGTGATCTACTGTAATAATCCCGAAATACAATGGTCGCTTTGAAATCGCGTTGTGAATTAACGAGGAGGCAGCTCAGATTCGTTGGTACCATAATATCTTTAAGATGAGTCGTATCACCAAGGGATGAGAATGAGATTTTGTTATTCACGGGATATTCAGCATCAAAACATTCATAAAATTTATCAAATATTTCTTGCGAATGATCGGGAGAACGTTTTTTCTTAAAAAACGACAAATAAAATCGTACTATGAAAAATGTTTTGTGGAGTATAATACCAAAAAAAGTAACACCTGCTAGACCAGAACCCTTCTGTGGACTTTGAAAAGTCTACTACAGGGCAGTGGTCCAAGAATGGGAGCTAAATAACAGAATAGCTTTTTGAAGAAGTACTCCAGGACTCCAGAACAGGCAAAAAGGTGGATTTCTCACCGTCCTATACCAGGAAGCTCCTGAAGCTGCCATGAGGTGAGTTTCGACTGCTGACAGGGCACTGTCGATACAAATGCTAATTTAATCGCATGGCAAGTCAGCAGAAGAAACATGCAGGCTCTGTGTATCTGAAAAAGAAATTGTCGAACACATGATTTGCAAATGCCCAAAACTGGCTTGCCTAAGAATTCTACATATGAGCGAGCCACTTTTTAAACCTGACGACGTGACAGTCAATCCCAAGGGCGTCATCAGGTGTGTCAACACCAATGACAATATCCGTAGGATTGAATGAGCAGGGTAATAGTAAAAAATGGGTTCAAGCCCTGTGGACAGGAGCTTTCTGGCGCTCTAGTTCAAACAGACAAATTATATCTCCGAAAGTATTGGTTTCTCAGAGTTGGGAATTATATCAATGTATTCTTATGATAGAACTGCATTATAAAGGAAATTCAATTCAAATAATAGTTTATTTATCAAGATTAAATGAGCAATCTGAGAATGAGAACTGCACCATGGAAGAAATCAAATTAAAATAGCTGAAATGAATTTGACTCTCTCTTATAGAACAGGATGAAAAGTACGAGTACGAACACAGATCATATAATAAAGCTTAGATAGAATAATTATAGCATTCTGTGAAAACATAGAAGTATGATTCATTATTGAAATTTAGAACTTCATCTTAGCAGAAATTGAATTCAAACATCATAGAAGAATTCAAATTCAACAAGAGGGCCAAAAATTATCAATCCAAAACCAATAGACGAATTCTACCCAACAACGAACTCATCCGAGATATTCATTCCTCAATTCTATGATGAACGATAATATATATCTTTCCTCAAATCTACTCCAATACACCAATATTCCAGTTTTGTTTTTAGTGGAGATATTCTGAACTCAATATTATTAACTTACCATTCCCATCATCATATGGATTGACTATCGGCATGAAAATATCAACCAACAAAAAGTATGATATTATATTATAATTCTCATACTTATACGATTGCTGGAATGAATGACAATGTTATTAACTTACCATTACCATTCCCATCATCATATGGATTGACCATCGGCATGAAAATATCAACCAACAAAAAGTATGATATTATATCAGGAGTAACTTTTCAAAACGCATTATGTCCAATTTGGGCGAAATTGAGTTTGAAGCGGATTCAGAAATGTTTTCTGTTGCTCTATAGCCCTATGTAAACAAAATCTTCCAAATGGCATTATGTCCCTCTGTAATTCAAATCCAAAGTATGTAAGCCGCATCGCAATGAATTATGTTTACGTTTGCATTTTTAAAAGAAATAAAATATAACCAAAAACATGTTTTATCGATTTGCTCATGTTAATTAGGTTACAGGCCAACACTTACTGTGCAGACTGTTTTCTCTAAATTTATAAAAAATCGCAACAAACAGCATTATTTTCAATTTCAACCACATCAAAACGCATTATATACAATGAGATGAATCAAAACGCATTAAGTCCAAACGTTTATTACATTTTCTGTGTATATCTGATCAATATTGATTCAAATGAGAATAGTTATTACCTTTAGATGTAAATTTTCTATCAAACAAACTCGACATACTCAAATTATAAGCCAGGGAGGAAGAAAAAATCGTTTTTCGTTGATTCCCAATAAAATGGTTTTTGGACTTGATGCGTTTTGATAAGTTGCTCCTCATATTATGATACCATTACTGGAATGAATGACAATGAGACAACGTCAAAGTTGACATTATAACAATTCATAGAATAGCCACAGAATAATTCTATCATTGAAATTTTGAAAAATCATATCTCCGAAAGTATTAGCTTGTTAGAGTTTAAAATGAGATGAATGGATTCTTATGGTAAAACTGCTTATTGAAAAAAATTGAATTTGGAATTTGTTCTGTAAAAAAAAATTTTTTTTTTGTTACTCCGTAACCATCTGTCAGATTTTGCCCAATAACGAACTTAGCCGAGATATTTATCCCCCAAACCTACTCTGAAAATTTCAACTGTCTAGCTCATTACGTTCGAGAGTTATCGTGCCTACGGCCGGACGGCCGGACCGGCCGGACAGAATGCATTCGACCACGAATTCTTGATCAGTGAGTCGAACCAAATCGTTTAAGACCATTTTCATCGAAAAATTCGAAAATTACAGACATTTGGGCAAATTGATAAGCACTCAGTTCCGAGGAACTAGAGCGCCAAAAAGGTCGTATAAGTCGCAGTTCTGTAGGGCTGGCACAAGCCTCACGACCCCTTTTCAATGAATAAATGAAATGAGTCCATAGTTGAGTAGAGTAGTAGATAGCATGCTTTAGATACGCTTCTTTTCAGAAGATGGAAACATCTCTTTTTTCAGATGATGAAATATGTAGATAGTTTCACTGAAAAGGCACTTATTATTAACCGTTATTGAGAAGGGAAAGGGACTCCTTGAGAACAAACTCCGAGGGAATTCTTGCCCATGAGAATATTCAAATATTCGAAATGTCTTTTTATAATTTATTATTTGTTTCATAATTTGAGTGTGTTCAGTAGTTTTTGATGCATTTAAAAAATAGTTTGAATTAAAAGGATATTCTGCTACCATAGCACATTTCATCTTTTATTTTGTGACACTATAAAGGTAACTATACTCTTGTCCACTACAGTTTTTTGTCGTCTGACATATGTTTCGGAAATAAGGTTTCCATCTCCAAAGACGAATCGTAGGCAACGCAGTAACTCAGAAAACGCAAAAGGCTGCTTGGCTTTCAGTAGAAAAAAAAACATGGCTGTACAATAAGATTTTGGACGCTCCTGTAAGATTTCATTGATATCTGACAGATAACGTCTCATAATATTTTTGAAATGTTGTAGTCATGCGATACTCAAAATTTCTCGCATAATACCGAGTAGCTATTTCGCTACTAACTAACGAGTTTCAATTCGTCGTGATCAGTTTTTTCAAGTTATTGAAAATGGCCTAATTCCTATTACTTAAGTAATATTGCTGATAAATAAACATAGCCAATAAATGTAACCTCCAAACCTACCCTGCAAATTTCAACTCTAATTCATTTCGTTTGAGAGCTTTTGTCGTTATGGCCGAACAGCGGCACCGACAGAATTGGATTTAACCTAGGATTATTCATCAGTGAGTCGGAACTAATCATTTGAGACCAGTGTCGCAAAAATTCCCGAAAATACCAACATTTGGACAAAATGATAAGTACTGCGTTCAGAGGAACAAGCGCACCAAAAATGAACAGTGTACTTGCTGTTCTAGTGAAAAATTTTGAATTACCTGATATTAACGGGGAACTGATATTTCATGTACACAGGTTGTTTTATTAGACCCGTAAATGAAAATCGAAAAAGTCCAGGTCTGTACTTGTGCTTTTTTTACTCAATACTTATTGATCAAATTTGAAAACATTTTGTCGGCTTCTTTGTTGTTACAAAAGAAAACAATTAACGAAAGAACAGACATACCAACTAAAGGGTGCGGCAAATTAAACAGTGCAGTTTTGAAAATCTATTAAAAAAAATTGGTTCAAGCCCTGTGGACAGGAGCTTTGGCGATCTTTTTCAAACTTTGACAAATCATATCTCCGAAAGAATTGGTCTCTGGGAATGATATAAATGGATTCTTACGATAGAACTGCATCATGAAAGAAATTAAATTCAAACAGACCGATTCTGCCCAATAACGAACTTATCCACGATATTCATTCCTCAAATCTACTCTGAAAATTATATTATCAATTAAAACTTAGATAACATTGCAGTTTTGTTTTTACTGGAGATATTCTGCACCCAATTTTTGGCGCTCTAGTTCCTCGGAACTGAGTGCTTATCAATTTGCCCAAATGTCTGTAATTTTCGAATTTTTCAATGAAAATGGTCTTAAACGATTTGGTTCGACTCACTGATCAAGAATCCGTGGTCGAAATTCATTCTGTCCGGCCGGTCTGGCCGTCCGGCCGTAGGCACGATAACCCTCGAACGGAATGAGCTAGACAGTTGAAATTTTCAGAGTAGGTTTGGGGGATAAATATCTCGGGTAAGTTCGTTATTGGGCAAAATCGGACAGATGGTTTCGGAGTAACAAAAAAAAATTTGTTTTTTTACAAAACAAATTCCAAATTGAATTTTTTCAATAAGCAGTTTTACTATAAGAATCCATTCATATTATTTTTAGCTCTAACAAACTAATACTTTCGGAGATATGATTTTTCACAATTTCAATGTAAATCGTATTTCTACGTTTTCACAGAATGATAGAATTATTCTATGGATATTCTATGAATTGTTATAATGTCAACTTATTTTCCTGAGACATGACGTTGTCTCATTGTCATTCATTCCAGCAATCGTATAAATATGAGAATTATAATATAATATAATACTTTTTGTTGGTTGATATTTTCATGCCGATGGTCAATCCATATGATGATGGGAATGGTAATGGTAAGTTAATAACATTGTCATTCATTCCAGCAAACGTTTAAATATGAGAATTATAATATAATATCATACTTTTTGTTGGTTGATATTTTCATGCCGATAGTCAATCCATATGATGATGGGAATGGTAATCGTAAGTTAATAATATTGAGTTCAGAATATCTCCACTAAAAACAAAACTGGAATATTGGTGTATTGGAGTAGATTTGAGGAAAGATATATATTATCGTTCATCATAGAATTGAGGAATGATTATCTCGGATGAGTTCGTTGTTGGGTAGAATTCGTCTATTGGTTTTGGATTGATAATTTTTGGCACTCTTGTAGAATTTAAATTCTTCTATGATGTTTGAATTGAATTTCTGCTAAGATGAAATTCTAAATTTCAATAATGAATCTTACTTCTATGTTTTCACAGAATGCTATAATTATTCTATCTAAGCTTTATTATATGATCTGTGTTCATACTCGTACATTTCATCCTGTTCTATAAGAGAGAGTCAAATTCATTTCAGCTATTTTAATTTGGTTTCTTCCATGGTGCAGTTCTCATTCTCAGATTGCTCATTTAATCTTGATAAATAAACTATTATTTGAATTGAATTTCCTTTATGATGCAGTTCTATCATAAGGATACATTGATATAATTCCCAACTCTGAGAAACCAATACTTTCGGACATATATTTTGTCTGTTTGAACTAGAGCGCCAGAAAGCTCCTGTCCACAGGGCTTGAACCCATTTTTTTATTTATCTTCACAAGGAATATATTTCCATCATCTTATGGATCATCCACTGGTATTATATTATCACCTCAAAAGTACGATAGCTGAGGTTATTTCATTGGTCAATTTGCATTCAATAATAATTTGTTTTATAGAACAGGTATTTGATATCAAGAATAACGAACCAGAAATAATTTTGACATTTATCTCTCATAGGAAAATACGATGACTTGTCAGAACACAGATGATATAATAATGTTGAAAATGATATTAATGGATTTTCATGGTGTAACTGCATCTTGAAAAAAATTGAATTTGAAATTTGTAATGTAAAAAAAAATATTTTTTTTTGCTACTCTGCCCAATAACGAACTTAACGAAGATATTTATCTCCCAAACCTACTCTGAAAATTTCAACTGCTCAGCTCATTCTGTTCGAGAGTTATTGTAGAAACAAATTTTGAAATTTTACATTTAACATATAAAGCTCATCATTCTTCAATTATTTGATGCTAAATTGCAGATAGATCGAGTGATTGGTTTCGGAAATATTCATAAAAAATGTTCTTAATAAAAACGGCCATAACTCCGAAACCACTTGATGGATTTTGACCTTTAACGAACTCGTCCGAGATATTTACGCTCCAAACCTACCCTGCAAATTTCAATCCTCTAACTCCTTTTTTTCGAGAGTTATCGTGTTAACGGCCGGCCGGACAGAATCGATTTCGACCACGGATTCTTGATCAATGAGTCGAATCAAATCGTTTAAGACCATTTTCAGCCAAAATCTCGAAAATTATCAGACATTTGGCCAAATTGATAAGCACTCTGCTTCGCGCCAAAAACGACGCAACTTTCATAATGAAGTTTAATTAATTTTCTTCAGTACATCATTCATTTTATGCATTAAGTTTCAAAAATTACATGAGAGTGATGATGGCCGCTAGTTGCGGTTCCTTTCCAATTTTTGAACACTTTTGCTTCAGGTAGCCTCACAAGATGAAGTCGCAAATATTCAAATGCGGTGAGCATATTTTTCCTACGCGCCTCGTCTCTCTGTCGGGTGATGTGGGGTGGCCCGAGCGCTCACAGGTTTTGAGCTTATTCGACCTCTTCTTGTGTGACTACCTGAAGAAAAAGTTTTTTAAAATCGTCCTCACACTGCACCTTGGAACAACTCAAAGAGAGAAATCGTAAGGAAATCTCCGCAATAACAGTAGAAATATCGTCAATACATCGCTGCATGGCGGCCATGGTATTTTCAAAACTTGATGCATAAAACGGTACGATGTAGCGAAGAAAATAAAATAAACCTCTTTTCAAAGAAATATACCAGAAAAAATTCTCAAAGAGCACTGACCTGAAGTTAGGAGCTTTTGCGCGCATGTTTTATTGTCTATTCACGCCTCAAATGAAATCGATTTAGCTGAAATTGGAAATTTCGCTAAAATTAGCACGTTGTTATTCTTCAAGTAATTACCAAGTTCGAATTGGTTGGATTTGTTTATTTTGAATGAGGAAATAACAATTCAAAACCGTTCGGCTGATTATGCCCAACAACGAACTTAACGGTCCCATTTAGATCTACCAGGAAAATTGTAAATCTCTTTCCGTTCGAAAGTTATCGTGGCAACGGCCGGTCGTCCAGAATGAATCAAATTTGAACTCGTATTCTCCATCAGTGAGTAGAAACTAAACGTTTGAGACGAGTTCCAGAAAAAATATTCGATAATTACTGCAAAAATTTGCGGGTTGGTATGCTAGAAGTAATTAAATTGTTTTGAAATGGATCAGATTCGTATTTTTTGAGTTAGTAAGGAAATAACATCAAAATTTTAGATGGGTATAACTCCGAAAAACTTTGGCCGAATATATCTATTCACGACATTGAATATCGCCTACGGATTCTAATACTATCCTGAAAACTGCATGTCTCTATCTTTTTCCGTTTTCAAGTTATCGGAAGATACATAATATCTTTCAAACATTTTCTAGTGATACCACCTTCATAAAAATTCACATACGTCTTTGTTGTCGTGATTCTATACCTAGTTACTAAGTTTTAATTCGATCGGATCTGAACATTGTTCGAAAGCAACATCAGTACTCCGAAACAGTTTGGCTGATTGAGCCCATTAACGAACTAAACCGTTGCATTCGAATACGCAGACTACCCTGAAAATGTAAGTCACTATCTTTTTCCTTTCGAAAGCTATCGTGGCAATGGTCAGTCGGCAGAATCAAATTTGAACTCGAATTCTACATCAGTGAGTCGAACCTCGTCGTTTGAGACCATGCTCTGCTAAAAATTAAAAAATATAGATATTTAGGCAAAATGATAGCATGCTATTCCCCAGAACATACACTCAGTAAAAGGTAAGGTTAAGCAAGTTAAATACAAAAATTCGAGAGAATGGCGTCACGAGCTTTTGCGCGCATGCTCTATTGTCGATTCACGCCCCACACACCCTCAAGGCATACTGCATGAACCTTCAAGCTATCTCTTTAGTGGCTGGTGAGTATTCTAACATCTCGGCCATCGAGGATTTGTTAAAATTCTGAGATTTATATGTCTTGAAATGTTTCAAGTAGATACGAGTTCACATTACATATTTTGGGCAAAATGATAGCACGTTGTTCCCAGAACATGAGCGAACATGAATGTCTACGATGTTGAGTCGATAGGCCAAGCCACGAGTAAAGTATATTTCGTTACAGAGAGACAAACTTGTTGAGAACAAATAGGAGGAATAACAGGAAAACGTGGTTTGTACAGCTATCAGAAATGAGCTATTTATAAAATAGTTCTCTCGGTATTCAACACTATAGCAATATCAGAAATTCTTCGCACCTTCGAAAGCTTCACTAATTTGTTCCTAACCAAGTGGAATATTTCAACAAACGTAACTCTAAGATCACACCATGACGCCTCTTCTCAATAAAACCCAGTTGACACCTAAAACTTCACTCTTATATCTCTTAAAAAAAAAACGGGTTCTGAAACGGCTGAGGCGCTCGACGTCCAACAGAGCGAAAAATTATAATGAAACTCCAAACAGACGATCCAAAGTTAACGCGGTTGATCAAAAGAGGTGTACCGGGTAGGAAAAACCGGGTAAAGCACCGACCAACTGGCGTTTTTCAGTTGCGCAGATTTCACTTTACAAGCGTTAATTCCTTCACTAATTGCTCTGTTCTTGACGCGTCTCTATGCGAGTCGGTTGAGTTATAGGAAAAACTTTGAAGCCGACTTGACGGTTCCTCCTGTCGGATACTCTGTTGTGTAAGTGGATGAGGTTATGGGCCCCTACCATCCCTATAAATGTATTTTATAAGGGCAATTTTGCTTGCCAGCCGCATGTTCCTAATGAGTTCTTGTTCTCGTATTGGATATTTAAGGCTGAGATATTATTATGCCACTTTTATTACGTTTGAGCTCCGAAGTTACGAGTTGCAGTTTAGTGTCCGGAAAATTGAAAATATTGCAAATAAAAAATTTTAACGATACGAGAATTATTTTTTGGTTGAATTGAAATTTTAGATGGCATTTTTACTATTAGCAGGCTTGTTGTTTCAGGATATGTTCTACTATTATCACCTAACATTCATTCGGCAGGTCGTTAGGCTAACACACCAACTAAATCACCGGAAGAACCTAACGATCTATAAGGAGGGATTAATAAATTAATTAAAATAAATGACTACATTATAAATCTAGGATTTTTATCGTTGTCTAGGGGATAATAATTCTACACTTATACTTTTGGATAATTTAGAACTATGTAAGATAATGTGAACTAACTGGTTTATTTACATAACTCTACAAAATTCAACTTCACCGTCTCAATAAAGTATACATCAAATATCGTCGATTATTGAGGTTCCTAAGAATCTTGATACTATAAACTTGTACGTTGCAAGTCTCTACCGTCTAACAGTACTCGGATGCAGCCAAGAGCGATTGACGGTAGAATCGTAGAGAAAGTTGAGTCCTTCTTAAGCCGGTTCCAGACAGGTGTAATGTGACGCGTAATGTAAGACGAATTCTCCGTGTGGACGGTACTACGAGCATTGCATGTAATGCTCGTCTACCGTCCACTCGGAGAATTTGCCTTACATTACGCATTACATTACGCGTTACATTACACCCGTCCGGACCCGACATTAGACGTGCGAGTGTTGTAGAAACTTATTAGACGTGTGAAACAGTACTGTTCTATATTGTTGTAGGGGATGGCGTTGCACTGTGACCTTATGGTATATTGTGCCCCCTCCCAATCAGAGCTGTCGAAGTCATCACCATCTACAGCTCGCCTTCCAGTTCCAGAGATCTGATGAAGTCCAGTAACTGGAATGGCTTCAAGGATGCTACGTCTTTGCTCCTGCAGATTTCTTGTCCAAAGCAGTCCTTGCGTTGGTTCGACATGGCGATGCATTCCATAATCAGAGTTTCATCCTTTCCGCTCGTCAGTTTTTGCTAGCCCTAATCTCATCATATGCTTCCTAAGATAGCAGTGCCCTGTGAGGAAACCACTAAGGAAGTGCAGCGTGTTATACATTCCTGGGAGAGATCACCAGAGTATACCTCTTTCAGTTTCGTCTATCATCAAGTTCACTTTTGTAGGTGTATCTAACTACCCCACAGTGGGGTTTTGGGTCAATAAAAGGGGTTCGTGCTCCTTTCCTGTAAAACGTGTTGGCCTCCTTGCTGCCGTATTTCCTGAGTGACTAGGAACCCAGACCAAGGAGACCATGTTATTCTTGCCTACTTCATTGAATTTTCTTCGGCACTCCCATATTAGATAACACTCAATAACATGGGCGCTCAGAGCTTTAATAGCAGCTTGACTGTAAGAATGGATTGCTATATCATACCTCATGTAGTTTGGTTCTAGGTTCATTTCCACGCATATTTCGATTGCAAGTTTTTCTGCCTGAAAGACGCTCGAATAGGAGCCTAGCGATATTGAGCATTTGGTACTTGTCCCATATACTAAAGTGCCAGCTCCTGTAGTGGTTTTTGAACCGTCTGTGTACCATTTAATGCCATTTTTTTTTAAACTTAGGTAGTGGATTCCCTGTCGTAGTCTTTCTTTCTACCTAGCATCGTATTGAAGTTCTTTTCGATGCTTATTTCCTTGATCATTTCGTCACTAGAAAGATTGGCCGATTAAATGTACCTGGTAAGGGAGAACCAGGCTTTTTGATTTTAAATAATCCCATTACCTGTTCCTTTCGTAGATATTCTGATCATGACTTGATGGGCCATTTTGTCTGTCACTGGACGAAGGGGCGTGAGATTTGTGCTAATCTCAAGTGCCTTGGTAGTACAGTAGTACAGTACACACACAGGCAGGATTTGTACTTTGTCAAGGTTTTTCCTCGTACTATTCTGGCTTATTGTTGTATGCCAGACTACTGCCTCACAATCATGACGTACGTCCATCGCAGTGTCTTAGGGTTGAAACCTCAAGTCTTACCGGCTAGATTTCTGTACGTCATTAAACAGTTTATTGCTTTACTAGAAGTGATTTGAACATGTCTATTCCACATAAGTTTACTATCTAGTGTTACTGCTAGATATTTAACTACAGACTTGCATTATATGATATCTCCGTTCAAAAAGAGAGATCTCACAGCTGGAAGTTCCCTTCTCCGAGTAAACGGAATCACTGTGGTCTTGTTCGGGTGTATGCTCAGACCCACTGTCAAGCACCCCTATTCGATTATACTACGGCCCTCCTGTAGTAAGCCACAGAAGGTGCACTCGAATTTACCTCTGACTCTAAGGACTATATCACCAGCATAGCCTATACATCCGAAAACGAGCTCCGATAACCTGTGGAGGGGCTCATCCACTACTAGGCTCCAAAGAGGAGATGTTCCTTCCCCTAGAGGTGTCCCACGAGTGGCTTTGATAGGAGTGGTCTCATATCCCATCTGTGTCTCGGCTATTATTTCTCGTCGGCAGTAGCTCGTACATCCATTTCATAATAGTTTCATTTACTCCTCACCTTTCAAGTGCTTCTTTAACATACACATGTATCATATTGCCAAAGGCCACAGATATATCTAGGAATGCACACATTGCGATTTCATTGTTGTCCAGAGTTTTCTGGATATCGCAAATTAGTACGTAAAATGTCATATTTCATAGATATCCACGTAAATAGTTATTTATGTACCAATGACGACAAACTGTCTATTATAGTCGAGTCTGCAAATTGCTATCTGAGACGGTGCCGAAGATAGCAAGCAGGCGACACAATTGACAGTTTTTCGCTGGAGTGCATATTACATTTTTTCGTTGACTTCTACATATTCTTATGAATTTCGGACCTCTTAAATAATTTCACAATAGCAAATAACACATACATTTATGTTTGTATTGAACCGTATCCATCGTGACCACAGCACCGACAGTTATTCTTACAGATACTTATGTTTGTATTGTACCGTATCATTCCGTATTCATATAGTGACCACAGCGGACGAGAGAGTAATTTGGCAGACGAGAAAGCAATTTTGCGGACGAGAATAGTTATTTATGTACAAAGGACAAAAAACGGCTTATTATAGTCGAGTCTGCAAAGCAAGCAGACGAGACAATAGACAGTTTTTCGTCGAGGTGCATATAACATTTTTTCGTCAACCTCCACATGTTTATAAGAATTTCGGACCTCTTAAATAATTTCAGAATTGTAAATGACACATACACTTATGTTTCTATTGAACCATATCCATAGTGACCAAAGCACTGACAGTTATTCTTACAGACACTTATGTTTGTATTGTACCGTATCATTCCGTATTCATAGTAACCACAGCGGACGAGAAATTAATTTTGCGGACGAGAAGGTACTTTCTCGTCCGCAAAGTACTTGCCTTCAATAATAGTCGATATTATGATCACAAATTAGTACGTAAAATGTCACTTTTCATAGAGGTCGACGAAAAAGTACTTTCTCGTGCGCAAAGTACGTGCCTTCCATAATATTCAATTTTACGGCCGCAAATTAGTACGTAAAATGACACTTTTCATAGACGTCGACGAAAAAATATTTTCTCTACGGAAAAACAGGATCCTGCAAATGAAACATTTCGGTTCAAAAATAGAAAGGAACCTCTGAATTTGAAGCAACAGTGTTAAATATTCTGCAATCGATTTTCCGACCTTCGTTCCTTGAGATTTCCGGAAACTTTTCCTAGAGCGACCTGAAAGCCAGCGTATTGTAAACGTTGGCCCAATAGGTCGATGTTCGAAAATTAAAACAACGTATTCGAAGTGGTGTAAAATGGAATTTATGAATATAGTTCGAGGCTCCATTATTTCCGACTGGCACCGTGTGGAGGCTGCAGACGGTAAAGACCCCCAGATTCATGAATATAAAATTTATATATGAATAATAAATAATCTCTAGGGAATGATTCATATTTATGAATATAATTCAAACGTCTTTGGGGCCTATCAGAACCTCCATGAATTTCTTTACCGAAATATCCCTGGTAGTTTCTTATATACACATGGGGTGAAAACAATGGAATAAAGGGATGTACCTATTCGCATAGAACCTCTAAGGGAGATGGGAACATTACAAAGCTCGTAGAATAGGCTGAAATTTAAGTAATCCAAACAAAGTGCTGCCTATGAATTTATACAAACATGTCATTGTTTCGAGGCACATATTCCATTGGGGGAGACGGTGAAAGAAATTTCATATCAGAAGAATATAAGTGTAATTCCCTTATAGGCATTTCTATTAAGGGTTTTAAACAGACTCTTTATAAATGATTGTAACATCGCCATTGGCTTAGGATTTTTATTTGTCACTTCTCACTTTTTGTGTTCTGTTCCTAAACTTCTAAACTGAAAGCTAATATTGAATTATTGTCAATTCTTGAGAGTCTTTTTGAAATTCATGTAAATTCATTTTCCAAGTTATTCAAATCTGCAATTACTTATGATTTCGAACAACGCAAAATTATTGTGATGTCCTATTACCGCAATGGTTCACTAATCAATGGTGAATGGATTTACCCTGTAGAGACCTGTAAAATGAATAACTGGCGAAATATCCTGTTGTTCAAATTCTATATATATCTTCTAAGAAAGCCCACAGCAGAGGTGTGTTATCAACAGATTCATGCAAACTGGAAACGATGAAAAGAAAAATCGACCAAAAGAGTTGAAGTTTCTTAGGAAGTTATTGAAGAACTGAGAACACGAGTTAAAAAAAATCTCCAAGTCTCCATGATTCAATTATCTTTACAGTCTGGTATCTCCTTGAGTACTTGCTACAAAGTATTTAAAAAAAACTGAATTTGCACCCTTACAAAATAACGATGTTTAACAACCCCTACCACTAGATATTCCACGTCGCCTAGCGTACTGCTATTGGGTTCTATATAACTAATCTTAACTTCATCTTTTAGCCTTTCTTTTCATTGCAGTCAAGTTGCAATTGGCGCGCATGCTATAAACATAATTGTGATTATACTAACCCTCCCAAGTCTTCCCCATGGAGTTCTCTCAGAAGCTCTTAGGAGCTTGTGTAACTCAGGAGAGTCAATGTGTTCTTTGTAAACTTACTCTATTCTTATGCTAGCTTAGACACAGCACTGTTAATTTATGACCCGACAGTGAATGGTGTCCACTACCCTCTATGTAGATCTCCGGCTCATTCTATCCGCTAAGCTTGAAACCCCCATCATTCAATTGAAATTAACCAACGTGAACACGCGGGCCAAAGAGTACAGATTTATTAATATTTTTTCAATGTCCTTCAACAAATCTGGCTATTTATACAGTCTGGCTATTAGTTTTAACGTAGATCGAAATAAAAAAAATTCGGTTATGGCAACGCAATTGCTTAAGCCTATTCTCCAAATAAGAACGTAATCTAATATAGATCATTCAAATACAGTTATTTATAAATTGGCCCCAGGGCTACGAAACAGACAACTCAACTCGAAAACAACGCTATTTCCTCGAAACTGACTTGTCGGTGCACAGAATTGACATGAAATTTCTCTTGAAACCTCACAATATCCGCTCAGCACCAAATCCATGACCGCTAGCCGCAAACCACTCCCAACATAAGCCATACAACCCAAAAATAACAACTTCTCCTCTGCGCATGCGCAATCTACTCGTGGCTGAAAGGCCTCCCGAAATCACGTACCTCACACAACCCTCTGATTCTTCAACAACATTGGTTCAGGAGATATCGCAGCTTCAATCCACGCATGCGTGGACACTCTCCAGGGGATTCTATTGAGGAAGAGCACCCTGCATCTCCAAACCCCAATTCTCTCAAACGAAAAGTCCAGCACTTAAATCACTTCTTGTCTGCTCATGCGCATAACGTAAATGGCCGTAAAGGTTAGCATGAATTTCAAAAGTAGCTCCAGGGCCATGGTACGGACACTTCAACTCGGAAACAACGCTACTTCCCCCAAACTGACTTGTTCTTGCCATACAGAAGTTTGTGGGTAGGGGTCTTGATAAAGGAAAAAACCAATTCAATTTGGCCAACGTTTCGGCTGCTTATAGCGCCATCCTCAGGGCTCTAAAAGCATTATCATTTATTTAACATTTAAATATTTACAAACCTCGCTAAATTCAAATACATACTAAGACTTCACAAACAACCAAAATTAACGTAAATGTCAAAAACAAAACCTGTTTTCTTCTTCTTCTTATTATTTGTTTATATTAATCTAATAACTATGTTTCAAAAAAAAAAAAAACAGACATACAACTTGACTCTTCATAAAATGCAGTTTGGTTATTTTAACTTAGAAAATGGAAGAAAAAATAAAAAATAACAGAGAAACAAAACAAAACAAAACTTCAGCCACACTATGCCTTTCAACTCAGATTCTTTATAAATTTATTTCAAAATTTACACACAATTGAAAATTGAATAAACTCACCGAACTGATCAAAGGGTTTTTTCTTTCGTCATAAAAACTAGTTTAATATTTGAAATTGACCGAATATTCTCTAACCGTTTGGTGTTTATCTTACGCATTTTGAAACAGTACTGAATTAATGGATGTTTACGATGAGTTAGGAAAACAGGTGATCGATTCAAGGGTAATCTTATCAGTTCCCGTGTGCGACATTTCCTTTCTCTTTGTTTACTATTGAAATTTTTCTAAAATATAACTGTAGCAGTTATTTAAATATTGGGTATCTGTTTTGAAATTTACTGTATTGTTCATTTTTCCTTTATCAAGACCCCTACCCACAAACTTCTGTATGGCAAGATTAAAATTGGGTCATAAACGTATTTGAAGATGACTTGTTCTTGCACAGTATTGCCATGAATATTCTTTTAAAACCTCACAATACCGGCTCAGCATCACACCCATGACCGATAGTCCTGAACCACTTGCAACATAACACATATAACCCAAAAACAGCATATTCGCCTCTGCGTATGCGAAAACTACTCGCGGCTATAACTCCTCTCAAAATCACACACCTCACACAAAATTTCGATTCTCCAACACTAACAGTTCGGGAGATATCGCATCTTGAATCCACGCATACGCAGACCAACTCCAGGGGGATTCTATGGAGGAATAGCATCCTCCACCCCAAGACCCCAACCCTCTCAGACGAAAACTCCAGCAGTTAAATAACTTCTCATCTGCGCATGCGCATAACGAAAAATGCTAGGAAGGGGCAGCATGAACTAAAAAATAATATGTTTAGGAATTTAAAGCAAAATATTCTGCAAAATAGTAGTAATCTATTGATTTTTTTCATGTTATGGGATCCTCACGATATTTCGTAAAAGTTTTTGCTTCGGTCTTTTGCATCTACTTACTGAGTTTCAATCAGATCAGTATTTTTCGAGATATAGAGGAAAACAAATTTTTAAATTTTTTTTTGCCACTTTAGGGCACTCCGATCAATACAATACTTCTTATGCCTATAAAGGTCATGATTCTATAATTTGATGGTAAATTTCAGATAGATTATCGTGCTAACGTCCGGCCGTCCGGACCGGTCGGACCGAATTGAATTTGACCTCGGATTATTCTTCAGTGAGTCGAACTCAATCGTTTGATACCATTTTCGCAAAAAAATTCTAAATATACAGACAATGCGGCAAAATGATAGCAAGCTGTTTTTTGCGGACACGCGCGCGAAAATATCATGTGACATGTGACTTTCTCAATAATTCACATTGATATCGTTGCCTATACTATATTCATTAAGGAATGTGTGGTAACCGAAGTTGAAGCGTCAGTTACTTTAGAATGATTATCTCAAAAAATAATTTCAGCGGTTTATACTCAATTTTTCAATGATTTTTCAATATAACCCTCAGTGACTGAAGTGGATTTCCAACCACCAAGTCGTTTGATGGCTGAAAAGAATAGACGCAGAACTCAGATAGAATAGACGCAGAACAACGCTGAAAACAATGACCGGTATAAAGATGGGGTTCATCTAATTTGACGATTTTTTTGCAACAATTGACGGAGATTTATTACATGTGTTAATACCTACTGGCTAGACTGAACATTTATTGTTTCTATAATAATCGAAAAATTTGTCATGTGGAGTGTACCCTGGTCTTAAGGCCATATATTAAACCTCTTGATTAAATTCAAAATTGTATGTTCATCATTATATATATATATATATATATATAACCATATATTAAACCTCTTGATTAAATTCAAAATTGTATGTTCATCATTATCCACCACAGTTAATCTTCTATTTGAATGCGTTTTCGATTAATTCACAGTTACCAAACATTTCGATACCATATCTTGGACATCATATGTACACATGTATCGTTTGAGATAGGGTGTGTTTACGTGCGCTCCTGAATTATTGTTATATTTTAGTTCTTCGAGCACAAATTAAAAAGAAAAAAATACGACTTCGTTCGTAAAAATTGTGTGACCAAATTCGTGGTAACTCAGATCATCTAAACATAACACATAATAATACTTCTCTTTTCATCATGGTTTTAACAATTCAACAGCGATCTGATGTGAAGGAAATTATTGCAACATGTTTTAAGGATAAGGATTTTTTGGCGACCTTGGCGAAATGCGTAGCCGATCGTGTTATTGAACAGCTGTCACCTAGAATTGATGAATTGAATTCGAAAACAGCTGATTTGCAGTCGAAGTTGAATGACCTGCAGAATGAAAATAAACTTTTGAAACAGAAAATGAATTCCATGGAGCAACAGCAGAGGTCGAAATGCTTACGTCTGATTGGAGTTCCACAGACCGAGGATGAAAATGTCTTTGAGGTCGTTCAGAATTTACTTGACAAAGAACTGAAACTAAAGAATCTACGCATTGATCAATGTTATAGAATGAATGGGAAAAGTCGAGACCCGACTATCAAAACGGTAAATCCTGTTATAATGCAGTTCATTTCTAGAAATGATCGGGATATGGTCCTTAAACATAGTAGTAGGTTCAAAAAGAGCAATATCTTTGTTGTCGAGGATTTAACGAAACAAAATTATAACCTGCTAAATGCTTGCAAGCGGAAGTATGGACGGCGGAATGCTTGGACGCGCAATGGAAATGTTTATGCTCGTGATGGAGAAATTAACAAATTGATGAGGTGCTTCGAGGATTTGGAAGGTGAATGTTAATCTGAAATGTCGGGAGCAAACGAACATGATGGACCTATCTATTTTCGTGTGTGAGTTAGTAGATTTGCTAAATTTGGGGTCATATATTGTATTATTTTGATTCTTGAATCAATAGAAAATTTTTGAAACATTTTGTTTTTGATATTTGTTTGCAACTAGGTTTGTATTGCATCAGTTATCTGCTTGACCATTATTGTTTTTTATTGGATTGCTTCCAGTAGGAATCTATAATACATTATTGTTTTTCCTTTTTTATTTGTTTAGTTACTGTGAACTTTTCAAATTAAGGTATGTTTATATTTTAATGTATGGTTGATCATTATAAAAATGTTGTTTGCGCACACCTGAACGTCAGATCACTTCTTTCGAATTTTGTGGAATTCAAACAGTACTTTGACCAATATAATTTTGATTTGTTTGCTCTATCGGAAACGTGGCTTGATGGTGATCCTGATGATTCTGTTTTCATCAATGGATATAATTTGGTTAGAAATGACCGGCGTACGAGAGGAGGGGGTACGGCACTTTACATTAGAACATCTTTGAAGTACAGCGTCCTACAGTTGGATCTGAAGCTGGAGAACACTTGTGTGGCGGTAACCATTGCTGAACAGGTATTTCTGTTCTGTGTTTTGTATAAACCTCCTAAAATCGATGGCAAGTTGAACTTGCGAGTTCTACTTGATGATGTGGAGGACTTGGTCTTGAAATCTGTTTCTATTTCTGATAAACTTGTAATTGTAGGTGATATGAATGTAGATATTCTGAAAAATACAAGTCCAGAATGCATTAGTTATGTGAGTACTTTGGATACATTTGGGTTATCCCAGTTGGTGGAGGAGCCTACTAGGATGGATGCAGCTCTCGATCATATTCTTACCAATAGAGCAGATTTGATTTCGGATGTTCAAGTTGTTGATTATCATTCAAGTGATCATGATATAGTGAGTTTTTCTATCGATGTTCCCCTTATGGCTAAATATCAGGGCTTCAGACGCTATAGGAATTTTAGAAACTTTTCTGTTGATAGCTTTTACTCGTCCCTTGAAGCTGCGAATTTAGATAGAATATTTCGAATTCATAGTATTGATGAGAAGATCTCTTATCTGAATGGAATACTTATTCAACTTTTTGATCACTACTCTCCTATTGTAACTCGTCGGGTGACAAAGAAGCCCGCTCCGTGGTTAACCTCTGATATAAAGGCCCTTATGAAGTCTAGGAACAAGATGAAAAGTAAGTATAGAAAATCCAAAAGTCAAGTAGATTGGATCGCATATAAGTCCTTGCGCAATTTGGTAAACTTGAAAATTGAAAAAGCTAAAGTTGAACATTTTACTGAATTGTTATCTAATCGGAAACCTGGTCAGACATGGAAAGAACTGAAACATCTCAATATTGGTGGGAGGGGGTCGATGGTTATTCCAGCTGAATTGCAGAATGCCGAAATGTTGAATGATTACTTTGTAAAATGTATTCCTAAAACAAATGAAGACGCCTCTCGTCATATGGTCAAGTTTTACGAGGAGGGTCAATTTTGTGAATTCTCAGAAAGAAAATCTTTTTCGCTTATTAATGAGTCTGTATTAGCTGATTTAATTAAAGCAATCAAATCCCAATCCACTGGGTTGGATGGAATAAATATTCAGATGATTTGTATGTGTTGTCCATTCATTCATAAATACCTGCTTCATATTGTGAATTGCTGCATTCTTGAAAATTATTTTCCAACGGCCTGGAAACAAGCTGTGATTTTACCACTACCAAAAACTAATAATGTTAGAGAATGTAAAGATCTTAGGCCCATAAGCATACTTCCGACAATGTCCAAATTATTGGAAAAGGTCTTGAATTTGCAAATGAGGGAGCACTTAGAAAAGTTTGATATCATCCCCGAGAGTCAATCTGGTTTCCGAAGCGGCTTCAGCTGCACGACTTCTCTTCTGAAATTAACTGATGATATACTCACAGCAACTGACCGCGGTTTCGTTACGGCTCTCATTCTGCTCGATTATACTAAAGCCTTCGATACACTATCTCATAACTTACTTTTTGCAATTTTACAATTTGTGGGCTTCTCGAAGGAAGCAATTTCTATAATACAAAGCTACCTGAAGGACAGAAGTCAGCGTGTAAGGGTCGGGGATGCTATCTCACCTCCTAGCTGTGTTTCTGTCGGAGTTCCTCAGGGATCGATATTGGGTCCGCTCCTATTCATTGTGTATACTCACTACTTTAAGCATTATGTAAGATATTGCAACATTCAATTTTACGCGGATGATACACAAATATACTTCAGCTTCCCTAGTGATATGGTTGAGGAAGGTATAATGAGGATGAACGAAGATTTGGAGAGCATTCATAATGTTTCTGTATCCCACCAACTGATGATAAATCCGATCAAGTCTGGAGCAATATTTTTTGGTAATGAAATCATTTGTGAGGCCCTGAGGCATTCAGTGTCATTTATGGTAGGTGGTGAAAGTATACCTATTGTGGGGGACATTTGTAACTTAGGACTTTTGATGGACAATACATTTCGGTACCGCTTGCACATAGGGAAGTGTATTCAGAGGTCAATTTATGGTCTCCGTCTCTTATATCCTCATCGAAAAACCTTGCCACAGGCGTTGAAGAGGAACCTTTG
The DNA here is from genome assembly GCA_937662695.2 of Halyzia sedecimguttata. Taxonomy (NCBI): domain Eukaryota; kingdom Metazoa; phylum Arthropoda; class Insecta; order Coleoptera; family Coccinellidae; genus Halyzia; species Halyzia sedecimguttata. The sequence continues at coordinate 15,051,378 of OW569413.2, forward strand.
TGATACCATGGTTCTGTCATCATTTAATTATTGTTCACAGGTATATTTTTCTGGTTTGGATCGGGCGACACTCTATAAAGTTCAGAAAATTCAAAATTCATGTCTGAGATTCATCTACGGCATTCGCAAGTTTGACCACATAAGCCATAAACTCAAAGACGCTAAGTGGTTGAATATGAGTAATAGATTTGAGAGGGCTGCCCTCATTCTTTACCATCGCATTATTCATGACAAGAAACCTAATTATCTTCATCGGAAGATCACTTTCCGTACGGACGTGCATAATTTGAACACAAGAGGCAGGGGACTTATTTCTCCCCCTCCTCATAGATTGGTCATTTACGAGAGATCGTTTTCGTATTGCATATATAAGTACTACAATGCTTACGTAAATTGTGGCGCTACGTCTGATACCTCGTTCAGGAGATTTGTTTTTCGAAGATTGTTTGACGGGCAGTGTGTGCGTAATGCTGTTTAGTTCATTCATGGTTCTTACTTTTTTTTTTTCTTTGCTATTGATTTTAATATTACAAAATGTTGTATGACTCTACTGTTATGCGGATGATACATTACTGAATTGATTTTCATTTTTTGTATAGGGTTTGAGTGGTAGAACAGAGGGTGAATAACCTATCTGAACTCCGCCCTGGGATTGAATTTGTGATATGAATATGTTTTTCTTATGATTATAAATTGTAATTTTACAGATTCAATAAAGGCCAATTATTATTATTATTATTATTATATATTTGCAACCTATACATTTCTTCTTTCCTTGTCGCACCCACAACAACAAAAATCAATGTGACCTACAATATAGAATAATAGTAGTTGTTATTTATATTCTTATTTACAACTGATAATAGAAGGGTTAATATCATTCTATATTTACCTTTGTCATCCGGAATATTAATTATCAGGAGCATTCACTATAAAATCTTTTTTTTTCGACCTCTATGAAAAGTGACATTTTATGTACTAATTTGCGACCGTAAAATCGACTATTATTGAAGGCAAGTACATTGCGGACGAGAAAGTACTTTCTCGTCCGCAAAATTACGTTCTCGGCCGCTGTAGCTGCTATGAATACAGCATGATACGGTTCAATACAAACATGTCTCTGTAAGAACGACGTCAGTGCTGTGGTTACTATGGATACGGTTCAATACATAAGTGTATGTGCCATTTGCTATTGTGAAATTCATAACAATATGTGGAGGTTGACGAAAATATATAATATGCACCTCGGCAAAAAACTGTCTATTGTCTCGCCTGGTTGCTGTCTTCTGCACTGCCTCGGATATCAAATTGCAGACTCGACTATAATAGACAGTTTTCCGTACTTGGTACATAAATAACTATTTTCGTCGACCTCTATGAAAAGTGACATTTTACGTGCTACTACGTTACTTTTTCGTCCGCAATATTACTCTCACGCCCGCTGTGGTCACTATGAATACGGCATCATACGGTTCAATACAAACATAATTGTCTATGAGAATAACTGTCAATGCTGTGGTCACTATGGATACAGCATGATATGCATAGTTCAATACAAACATAAGTGTAAGTGCCATTTGCTTTGTATCTGTCATTTGCTATTGTGTAATTATTTAAGAGGTCCGAAATGCATAAAGATAGATCGACAAAAAACTGCTGTTGATTTGCCTGCTATTGTTTATTCGAGGCGGAGCTGAAGATAGCAATTTGCAGACTCGACTAAAATAGGCAGTTTTTCGTCGATGGTACATGAATAACAATAATGTGTATATTTTTCATGTGACCTTTTCGGGATATATTCCACTTTATGTCGCTTGATGAGCATCATAATTCTATTTTATTTTCTACATGCCAAAGTTTAACGGACTAATAGTAAATTATTGTGCAGAGAAAAATCATTCTGCTGGTAACTGGAACCGTTTCTCTGCATTATACTGATTTTTCCATTATGTTTTGATTCAAGGTTGCTTTCAGCATAGATCCTTATGGCCATAAATTTACTATGACCTTTTTTTCAGCAATGCTCTTGAGGTATGCTAACAATACTCATTCAGAATAAATTGCACCACGCTATAAATTCTGAAAAAGTTTTCCCGTACGATTTTCTGCTTTCCTCGGGTGGCAAACTCAGAGATGCTGCTTTAGCAGTTTCTGTCACATCTTGCGGTGTAAATGGCAAATTTTCTTCGTAATGTATTTTAGGAACTGGTAAAATCAGATTCTAATGTTGAATTTGATATTTAATTTTTTTTTTTAATTTGACGATTTAAATTTGGGATTCTTTTTTCTGTGGAATTAGATAGTCATTTGATGGAGAGTAGATACACAGACCTTAGATTGAATATTTGAAACATATTTCAGTGAAGTTGTGATATAATTCAGATTGCTTTTGAGTTTCTATGTGCGGTGGCCCATGACAATCATGCATTAATAGGATATAACTTGAGCGTGAATAGGGGTCATTAATAGATGATTTTGTGAACGTCAAATATTGTCATTATTGCGAGGTCAGAATTAAATGAATTTTGGTGTTTTCTATAACTATGACACATATTCACTAATTAACAATTTTTTCCTACTTCTAAAAGTTTCGTATTTATAGACTCGTCGATTCATGAAAATAAATTGACATTTTGGGCGCGTGTTCCGCAAGGAACAGCGTGCTATCATTTAGACACAATGTTTGTATTTTTAATTTTTTTTTGCGAAAATGGTCCCAAACGATTGAGATCGACTCACTGATGATTAATCCGAGGTAAAATTCGATTCTGCCGGCCGGTCCGGACGGCCGGACGTTAACACGATAACTCTCGAAGGGAAGGAGTAAGAGGATTGAAATTTGAAGGGTAGGTTTGGAGCGTAAATATCACGGAAGAGTTCGTTAACGGGCGAAATCCACCAAGCGGTTTCGGAGTTATGGCCCTTTTTACTTAAAATATGTTTTATGCATATTTCCGGAACCGATCACTCGATCTATCTGAAATTTAGCATCAAAATATAGAATCATGACCTTTATATGCATAAAAAGCTTTGTATTGATCGGAGTGCCCTAAAGTGTAAATTTTATATTCACAGTGATTGTGATATGTTTACGTATAGTTGAAGTAAAATACTGTAAATAGGCCAATTGCGTTTCTTGCAATTTAAACGCAGTTGGGACCTGCATTTTCCTCGTGAAAATGATATCCGAAAAGTACGTCATAACAGGAAAGCACGTATATTCCACTTTTCTACCCGGAAGTCAGATTTTAAAGTACCTACTAGACGTGACGCGAGAGCCAATAATCATTAAACGTGAATTCCAGAATAATCGTTTCAGATCCAAGTAACGACGACACGGAGTTCTTTGTCTTGCCGATCATCTCGTCCGTGATATATAAGCCGGATGGATGGCCATATAAATTCCCGACATAGAGCAGGAATGTTTACTATGTTCTAAGTTATGGATGTTAACAGTATGCGTGGCCTGGGAATTGCCTCCTACGCCCGTCTAACCTATAAATTATGCAGTAATTATGGCGATACCTTCAGCAAATTTCCGATAGAAAATGAAATTATGCATATTTCGGAAGACGGGTTATGAGAGGTGATGAATGGCCCAAAAAATTGCTATGTCGTAATAATTTCTGGAGATATTATGCTCTCGCTGATGGCGTATCTTCGGCTGATTCTGAGTGAGGCAATGAATTCCAAATAATTGCAGGAAAGTTCACTCTGGCAAATGGTTGACAAATAATATTTTTGACGCGCTGTTCAGGTAAACAGAGTGTCTATCAATTCATTCAAATGTCTGTTATTTTCGATTTTTGGCCGAGAATGGTCTCAAACGATTAGTTCAGAATCTCTGATCAAGAATCCGAGGAAAAACTTAATTCTGTCCGACCGGCCGTCGATTACGAGCACGATTACGTTCGATCGCATTGGACTAGAGAGTTGAAATTTTCAGAGTAGATTTGGAGCCCAAATACGTTGGCCAAGTTTGTTAATGAGCAAAATCCACCGAGTGGCCCCAGAGTGATAGATATATGAAATTTTGTTTCCCTAATAACTCGAAAAATACTGATCTGATCGAATTAAACCGCGAATGTTGAAAAATACCGACTTCTTCAAAATTTTATGAGGAACGCATGACTGCAAAATTAAAAAGAAAAGATATGAAAAAATTCTGTATCTCGGAAGCAATTTGTCAGATATCGTTGAAATTCTGCGAAAGCCCTCAGAACCTTATTCTCATGTAACAACCGTACGATTCGACTGATTTGTATCATAGGAATAATTATAAGAATAAATTATTGAAAACAAATCCACTGCTATACATAACGCCTCCACAAACAAAGCAATGTTTATTTTCGACCCAAAAGTAAATGTGTTTTTTAGAATCGGTCCTTGGGCGACCACAAACGTAGCCATTTTTATTTCTGACCCAATAGTGAACGGTATATGAATTTGAGTCGAAACTAATCATTCAATACTATTATCGCCCTAACAGTGGACCAGTTTTTTGGGCTGTTAGTGTTTACAGGCATATTTATTAGTGTCCGACCGAAACTGGTATTTCAGCCGAAACCGAAACCGAAACCGAACTTTCGGCCAGGGTCTCAGTTTCGGCCGAAACCGAAACCGAAACCGAAACTTTATATTTCATACTGAAATCTACTGTATTTTTTACAATTTTATTCGCATATACATAAAAATAGTTAAGGAGTATTAAATAAAATAAAAAGACATTTTTTTTGAGATCTTCATATATGATTTTGGTATTACCAAGTTTTCTAAATAATCAGTCGAAGTATACAGGGTGATTCCAAATCAGACGTGAACCTTAGAGGAGGTGTTAGTATGGATCATTTGCTGTGGTTTGAGCCATTTTTATTGAAGATCAAAAATCAACGGTTTCCATGATATTTGAGTATTGGTTCTGTTGAAAAATAATTAGTATGATTTGAAAGGGGATATAAGAAGCAAATAGAGGAAAATAACGAATTCAATATTTTTTTGTTGCAACTAAGCTCGAAATTATATTAGAAAATGTATTAATAAATTATGTTCCACCATTCCATGATGTCTTCAGTTGTTATTTTCCGCCTGTCTTTTGATACACATTCACTATTTTAAATGCCGGACATTCAAAAGGTTGCTTATAAAAAATCTGCTGAAACGAAACTAGTTAAGCAATCTAACGAAATCTTTTAGAGAATGAAGAATTTGGCAAGTTTTTAAAATAATTTTGGCATACAAAATTGTGAAATTCGAAAGTTGCAGACAAATTGACAATAGAAATTGATTTTTCATTTATTCATAAACCACATTTCAAATCATATTAATTATTTCTCAACCTCTTATACAGCATAGTTTTGCTTTTTTCGTACATCATATTCTTTTCTGATGAAAATAAACCAAAATTATCACCAAATTTGGTCAACGTAGAAAAAATTGACGAAATATGTACTATAAGTTCAGAAAGAAGTTCAGAAATCTTTTAAAAATCACCCGAACTCCAAAAACCGTTGATTTTCGGTTATTAATAAACATGGATTAAACAACAGCTAATGAGTCATACTCCAAGTTTCACGTCTTATTTGGAATCACCCAATGTAATCTAATTAATAATCATTAAAGTGAATTCTCAGTCTTAACAAAGATAGATCACAATAACTCGTACGACAATTATGTATACTCCTGGCCAAACGACCAGGATAATTCAAGAACATTCAAGTTTCGGCCCGGCCGAAAGTTTCGGCCATTTTGGGCCGAAAGCGAAACTAAGGCCGAAACTAGATTTCTTGGCCGAAACTGGCCGAAACCGAAACCGAAACCGAACTTTCGGTCGGTCACTAATATTTATATTCTTGGAAATATAATTTTTTTCCTGGAGCTAAGCAGCTTTGTGCTTGTTTACTACCCGGTTGGGTGACCACTCTGGTATTATATTTGAACAGCGTGCCAAAGCTCCTGGTCACAGTGCGTTTTCAACTTGTTCTATGACTTTTGTATAAAACGCCCCTTATAAGTTGTATTTCAATTGAGTAATGAAATTATTTACCCAATGCACTGAAAAAAAAACATGAGTATTTGTTCAAAATTATTGGTTTTGGACCAATCAGCGATCAGCAATTTGATTCATTCATTCAGTGAGCGCAGAAGTGTTTCTGGCGCCTATGTCTGTCTGAAAAAATCCCAAATCACCCTCATAAAATGTAGAGTCACTTTGGAGGCGTCCATAAGCCAATTAATCCATCTAGATTCACGTAATACTTTTTTCTGAACCGGAAATCTTAAGAACAGGATAATGCTCGATGTCTCATAAATTTTGGAGCAACACGTATCTTGCTTCGGTAGAGAGCCAATTTCGAGCAACCATAGTGAACCTTAGATCGTTCCCGTGGAACCCCATTGGTCCCAGGGATCTATCTCAACCAGGAGATTCAACAATCACCGTTGAACAACAGCTTGGCAGTACAGTCCTATGAGAGCGGTGAAAAGCTCAGGGTGAAGGGGTAGAAGGTACTCTAGGTTAGGGGGGAACTGGTAGCGTCGATTGTAGATGAAGTCACTACGGGAACTTTGAGGTAGTCAATTATGCACTAAGAAAGTTGATTCGTGACTTAGTCCTTTCTGAGACCTGTGAAAAAAGGTTAGACAGTATAGATGACTAAGGGTGAGTGCATTAAGTTGCACGACGAAGAAGTTTAAGTATCACGACGTCAGAAACCTCTGTAATCGACTATATTTTAATCATATTTATATTGTCCACGGCTATTGTATAACGTATTCATTATACGTGTGTTTGGTCATGTATAATGACTTGATGATATTCATTTATCAGGCTGTTAAAATTGTTGAAATAGATTTTGATAAATTAAGCTGAATCTATCAAAGTAACGTGGTCACATGACAAATTTCAATGTTCCAAAATAATTTAAAGAGTAAATCGAGTTCATAGCATCGAATAAATTGTTTACCAGGATATCATCATTGAGCTATGTATTTTATTGAAATACCTACTGGGTTTGGCAGAACCAGTTGAGTAGTTTTGAAGAGCAAAAAAAAGAATGTGGGAAATCCCTGTACACAGGAGCCTTGGCGCTCTTGTTTGAACTCTGACAAATATCTCCGAAAGTATAGGTTTCTCATATTTGAGAATGATATCAATGGATTCTTATGATGATAGAACTGCATCATAAAAGATTGTAAAATCAAAATATGTCATTAAAAAAAAAACAGGAGTGCCAAAATAAATTGATCCGAAACCACCATACTGATTACACCCATACCCAATAACGAACTTATCTGAGAAATTCATTCCTCTAATCTATTCTGAAAATTATATTACATCAATTGAAACTTAACGAATATTCCAGTTTTTTTTACTGGAGATATTATGAACCCAATTTGATTAACTTACCAAAGTATATATTTTCATCATCATATGGATTATCGAACGGTATTATAATATCACCCAAAAATTATAATATCCTATAATCCTCATAATTCTACGATAGGTGAGGTTATTTCATTGGTCATTTTGCATTCAACCATACTCGTTTTCTAGAAGAGGTGGTATTTTATAACATGGGTACCAAACTAATTTCGAACAAAAAATGAATATGACATGTCTCTTATATATATGTCAAGGATGATATGTATGAAGACAGATCATGAAATTCGTAGATAGAGCATTCTGTGAATTAATAGAATTTAGATATATTATTGAAATTTTGAAAAATAATATCTCCGAAAGTATTAGCTTGTTATAGTTGAAAATTATATCAAAGGATTATTTTGATGAAATTGCAAATAGAAATAGTTAGTGCGTAAAATGAGTATTTTTTTCCTGGCATATGAGAGTGTCATATGCACGAAATACAAAAAACATTTTAAGTACAACTGTGAATGTGAATTCACATCGTCTGAAATATAATTATTGAAGATAATGCTTCCAATACAATATTTCTATGCATCCAGTAATCTTTCTGTGTCGTTACTATAGAAAAGGTTGTTGACACGCCGCGTGTTTGAATCTTTGACTTTATTTGCTTGTAGTTGCTTCAATTTCGAATTATTTTAAAGAAGGTGGATGTTGATCATGATAATGGTAGTGACATCCCATCAGATATGGCTGAAGAACCAAATACAATTGTATCCAATATGTTACCGGCCAAATCAAAGCTAATATATGAGAAACTATATGACCAATTTCATGAATAGTACAACAAGAACCTTGTAAAAAAGGTTTCACTAGACCTTAATTTGGTATTTTATTATCCATGATAATCTCGCAGACATAAATAGACATACGAACTGCTCTCAAATAATATATATTGTGATTGAACATCCATATTTGGTATTTTATATCAATATGATTATCTTCCAGACATGTTGACGTGCGAACTGCTTTCATCTTCACCGGGTTTTCGTAGCTTAAGTAGACAAGTTTTTTTAAATGTAGTAATTGTATTCATGCTGCCTTTATGAACAAAGCTATGGCATTCAGAAAACTGCCTGAACTCTCAGCTTTAAATCGCATTATTTCACGTATTCCACCCCCATCGACCTTTGTATCGGGAGCCACCCATCGATTGGCCACTATTCGAGAAAATTAGGTTAAATCGAACACTGTCAGCTTCCACCGGAAACAACGGGTCTGCCCTCCAGTTCCTTTTTCCACGACATCCAAGTAATTGGTTTCGGGAGGAGCTGGACGGATTGCGTGGGCTTTCACTCATCTGGGACTTTAATGGCTTTCGCAGCTCAATGTCCGCAACAGATTAACAGGTGCTGCTAACTAGAAAGCGTTTCTTGCAGGGGTGTGTGCCCGCCGTGTTTGTTTGTACGCAAATATACGTACGTTTGTTCGGTTTGTTCACGATTCGAAACAGTTTAGGGGTTGAAAACGACGTTAGGGTTGTTAGAGTGGGATGTGGGTCAGGAAGGAATGTATTTTGGAATAGGGAGTTTTAGCAGTTAATTTCCAAGAGGTATAATTTAATAGATTCTTGAGGAGGGTAAACTAATTAGGGATTTGTCATAAATTAATGCTTGTCATAAATTAATGCTTCTCCAATCTAGATACGCATCAAGGTAAAGAATATGAGCATGATGAAGCATCGACATAATGGAGACGGCAGCGGGCACAGGCCGCACTAGCGGGAAAAATTAGGTTTTAAAATTTTCTGTCTCCAAGGCTGCTATAGAATATGAAGACTCTGAATTCGAATTTGACCACAAAATTTTAGCTTTCTATCACTTACTAAATGGTTTCTTTCTGGGTTTTTTCTCCCAAACTCTGAAAATTCCGAAATGCTACAAAATAGTTGTTTTATCGTTGATGTTTTTTCGTTATTGTTTGTTAGGCAACATTGTCCTGTATATTACTTCTGAAAAATATCTTGTGTTTCTAACGCAGAAGCAATTTACAAAATAACAAATTTTAGTAGAGAAAACCCATAAAGGAGATATTTAGTAATGAAGATATTTCCCCAAGTATCCTCTAATGATTACATTTCTATCACTTGTAGGGTAATCTTTTTGTAATACCTCGTATATTATAGGTAAGTATTTTGACTGTTCCCCAGTTCGTCACTTGCTATGGAATGAATATTCTGAAATACTTGCACCAACAGCACTAACAGGAGCCTTTGCGCGCATGCCCTTTTATCTATTCACGAATTTCTATATACAGGGTGAGTCTTTAAGTTATACATTAATTTTAACTATAAATTCCTCTCATAAAATGAAATACATTTTTCATTTACCATTTTTAAAAATTCAGCAAAGGAAAAAGATACAGGCTGTGGACATTAGAAAAAATTATCAGCTTTCCTTTTGTAGCTTTGACATGGTTACTTAGAATGAAATGAATTTTGATGTCAACTTTTCCATTACTATAATACCTAATTAATCTCCAACAGTTTTTTACTACTTTTACTGGTTTTCTTGTTATAGACTCGCGAAATCATAAAACTATGAGAAATTCCTTTAATGAAAGCAGATGAAGGTTATCTCGAGTCATTTCAAGAACACTCAATCATTTTAGAAAATTAAATAATTCTTCTATATTGGTATTATTATTATTCTTCATCCATTCTTCTAAATCGTACCGTTTTCGAGATATTCTTAATTGAAAGACATAAAATATGATAAATATTCCAGAAATTTAACTGCTATTCAATCCGGTTCTAGAATAGGATAACAAATGATCTGTGCTCGAATAAAGTCATAGACTTAGTATTGATCTCAAAGCTGACACTTATAGAAAGAGATATATCAAGTATAACCTCTATAACTCACATAATATGTTTATGCATTACCATTCAATCATAATGAAAATCATAGACAAATCCAATCATTATTCAAACAACTTGAATCTTAGGGTAACATAGTATCATGCAAATTATCGGACATCTCAGAGACAACACTTCCTCAGTGATAGGATTTTCGACAGGTGGAACTCTTTACCAAGCAATGTTGTTTGTGCTCCAAGTGTGAATTCCTTCAAGAACCAGCTTGATGTACTAAACTAGAGGTTTTTTTTGTTTTCTTTTTTGGACTGTGATTATCATGTACATTGGATGTTAAGATGTTATATTTTTGTTTGAGAGTTTATAGGCTTTAGCCTCCTCTCTTCTTACCTTGTAATAATAATAATAATATCTTTTGGGAAATACATGTATAGGCTTACCATGATCGGTATTAATCTTTGAATTTCTCTCTATTTACCCCCAATAGTGCATATAAAACGAATTTCTTCATAGTGTTAAAAATGTTAACTATTAATTATAAGTATCCTTCCACATATTCATCTCAATTATTACGCGGACTACTCTTGCGTCCCATGACTTCACATTTTGGGAAACGCAGATTCGCTTCGAACCATAACATCCTGATAAACTAATCAGGATGCAACAGAATTATAAGTATCCTTCCACATATTCATCTCAATTATTACGCGGACTACTAAGCTCGTAACTACACCCATAGATATATTCTGTGGCTAACCTAATATTCTAATTAAATTTATTTGCAGGTTTTTCACAGTATAAAAAATATTATTATTTATACCTACTATGTGTATAGGAGGTTGTCACTTGTCCGATTGTACCCAGAATTCCAAGCTTTTCATCAAGGTTTTATTATCTAAGAAAAACGGGTTCTGATATTATCGAAAACCTTTGTGAAACTAGAATTCCGTTAATCTACATGTTAAATATGACAGAGAAATTGGTTAATCGTGAACTGAACGTATATTTGTGAAACGTATGTTTATGTTCTATGATATCAATAGGCCATATACTGATAGAGGTTATAATAATTGTTTATGAAGCGGTAACATGGTTTATATCTTATATCTTATATGTAAGATATTGTGGATATTCAATGAAAACTAAGTTGGAGTCAGTGTATTAATATACAGGAAGAGTTTTTTTCGAAAATGCAGCATAAAGATTATTTGAGTGAGTGGGTAAATAAGTTATCTCAAATAATTTCATTGAATTTCGAGTAGGTATCAGATAATAAAGCTTTCATACAATTATACGATATCGAATCCGTATGTATGTGTTTCTGTGCTCAACAGTTAGAGATCATTCAGGGTTGGATTAGCACAATGTAAAATCTATAAAAGCTATAACTTTTTACCTGACCCTGATCAGGAAAAATTGTAAATGAAAAAGGTGTTCCATTTGATGCGAGGAATTCATGGTTGAAATTAATGTACAACTTAAAAACTCACTCTGTATATATATTTTCTTTTGATTGAGAGCTTTATATGTGTTAGCATAGGTTAGTGTAAGGCTTGTTTCACATGCATACGGTTCCATTCGGTTCGGTTCGTTTTCGGTTTCAACCGAAAACGAATGAAGGCCTTTCACACATATACGGTTCATATTAGGTTTTATGTTATCTTCCGACACGGGCTCACAATTCCAATTTTTTCGCGACGTCAGATTCATAAAATCCATTCAAAATTGAACACATACATCTTTGAATGCATCCTACGTCTTTAATTGATCTTTATATTTCTCGGAAGTTTTGTCCCGCAGCACTGGTTTAGATTTACAGCAGAAATCAGTCGATCCACATTTGGTAAACCATGATTTTCTCATGAATACTGAGACTGCAACAATATCCCAAAAATATGTATGTTTATATTTCAATATTTGAACAATTCGGGAAACATTGAAAGATATCTGCTCGATTTGAGGTTAAAACCACAGAACGAGACAGAAAACATATGTAAATATTTATTACTTTATGGTTAAAACCGAAACTAAACCGTATTTGTGTGAACGCCCCGGTTGATCTGTATTCCCTACACACGAATCCAAACCTGATAGAAACCTATTCGTGTCGAGGGAGTATTCGGTGCTGTACGGTTTCTATTCGGTACCGAATCTAAACCGGAGCACCGTTTCACACTTATCGCCAGCGACCGAATTGAAACCGAAAACGAAACGAACCGAATGGAACCGTATGCATGTGAAACAAGCCTAACGGGGTACGAATTTCTATAACATATAAGGATATTATGCCACTAGCTCAGTCGGTTAGGGCACTGAGTTCTATATCCTAGGCAAGGAAAAACATTTCTAGTCAATAGTGTCATTATTCACAGCTGGGTGAAAAATATGAATGATACTGTGTCTAAGATGGCGTGAGGGCAAAATGATGCTTCACAAAATACTAATTACTGAACGTACTGGAGTTATCTAAAAATCTATAGTAGCAGGAATATTCTTAAGTTCTGGTATGCCTTCGATAATAATATATCAATTGCAGATTTTCATCAAGTTTTATAATCCCAGGTTTAAAGTATTTCTATTTAATGAAAACGACGATATGGTCCTCACCAAACCATTCATATGAGGATCAACAATTATCGATTCTGCAAATATGAAATCGAGATGGAGATACTTCAGGGATTCGTCATAGGTCTTTTAAGGAGAAAACTCATAAGTTCTAGAGATCTTTTGTGAGAAGAATCAGTTGCCTTCTGTGTAGACTTAGTGACTGTGTTTTTACGCCACTTTAGGCCCTGAATAATATTTTTGGAACAACGGATTTTGAAGATATGTTTTGATGAAAATTGACCAGGAATATCCATTTACTTTTTATTACCAGCCTGCCTATATTGTACTAGGTAATCCCGAGTTCAATGCCAAGGTAAGGAAATAAATTTCCTACTCAGACGGCAGCGACCACCATTCACTGTTAGAAAGAATTTAACAGCGCCATGCCTAAGGTGGCTTAAGGACACAGTAACAAAGCCCAAATAGAACACAAATGATTCTCCCAACTCGCACAATCTCTTGAGAATTATATCATTCGATGGTAATTACATTCTTTAAGCGTCTTATCTTCAGGGAATTAATTCAAATTATTTCAGAAATCAAGTTTATTATTCAAGGGTGCTACTTTCCATTGAAACCCTGTATGTTGCAAGATTTACAATATTACAATAATAAGTGCGTCCACACCATTTCTTTACGTTTCACAAGTCATTCCGCTAAAAAATATACGCGAAATTTCCGAAACGCTGACTCAAAAATGCCAACTGAGCCACCAGACTGCCCAAACCACTCCCAGTAGATAGTTTGTAATTATTAGTCGATAATTTGTTTTTCCTGAAATTTAGTCATTCATAAATCTTAGCGTACTAGCTAAAATCATAAGAAAGAAGATATTTATCACGAAGATATCGAAAATGAGTCTGATAGACATCAAATTGTACTCAGTAAATCCGCATATATACCATGAAAAGGTATAGATATTGAATGTATGGAATATTGTTGATTCACAAAGAGATCGAGGATTTCCGGCATTTTCATCCTAGAGCATTGTAGAAGAAGTCCTATGACTTGGTAGTTGAAAATCGGGGGTGAAGATTGAAAGAAATTTCTTTTCTAGGAAATGAATAGACGTGATGACACAAAATTCTGAACATATGTTGTTTTCTCATGCTCAATCTAAATTATATCCCGGAAAATTCTTCAGTGAATTATTTGCGAGCATGTGGTCATGGAAATATGGTAAAATAGGAAATGAAACATTGAGAGTTTCTGCCGAGAGAAATTTCTCGACTGAGTAAAAACATTCAGCCTGTGTGTTCAATAACCTTTTTTTAGAAGGAATCGAAGTTCGTGTGAAGCTAATTAGTCACTTAACACAAATCAAGCAATCACTCCGATGCACCCAGTACCAATTTCCTGATTAAAAAGGTTCTCGTACCATCCTGAAGGAAATTCACTTCCGAATTGATTTATGGATCCAACGAGGCTCACCTGTCCGAGGTAGCCTCAAACACATAGTTATTATTTTCCATATTGCCCCATATGGCAAAATGCTTAGACGTAGCGTCGCACCCAATTCACGTTACAAAATGTTTTATTTCTTTTTTTAAGACGGTCGTATATTGTAATTATGTTTTATAAGCGTACACGTTCACTAGGCATGTATGTTGGCTTTTCGGCCCACTTACGCTGGTGAATGTAGTTTATGGGCCAATAAATATCGCATAAAACCTAGAGGAATTGCTATTTACATGATATCTTAGGGAGTTTCCTTCGTTCTGCCGTGAATTGAGTTATTCGAATGATTTAGTAGGCATTCGATGAAATGGGGTAATTGGAAGATGTGCAAGTAACGTGCCAAGTGCATTGTCAAACTAATCAGTTCATTACAGGCAAGTCAGTTACAGTGTGCATTTTTTATGACCAACCATAATTTACTGCTGTAATCACATCATGAGTTGTAATACTCACAGCCAGAAAAGTTGAGAAATCTAATTTCTGATCTGACCTATTGGTCCGTTCGAACACTTATGTGAAAACATTTTTCTGCCTGACATGACTGGAAAGATATTTATGTTGGTGATCCAGCTCGTTGGTATAATTTGTATTATAATTAAGCTTATTGATCATCCAGCGTTGGATCAAAAATGAACAGTGCTGTCCCTAAGACGGCATTAGGATACAGTAATAAAGCATACACAGAACACGACTAATTCTCCTAACTCACATAATTTCTAAGCTCTTAAGATCTTATGGGGGATGAGCGTCAGCATCATCATATCTAATATATGATAATAATATCTAACATATTCGAGAAAACCACTGAAAAAAAAAGCTTTCCAGCGCAGGTTCTATTGTCTATTCACGAGTCACACATCCTCACGAAATACTGCATGAACTTTCAAGCCATCATTTTAGCGTTAACACGTAAAAAAATACATCGGGCATCAACTGAATTAAAATTTTAAATAATTATAAAACATCTTGGTCACTGAGGGGTTTATATCATATTATATTATAATACTAGCTTGCCCGGCGAACTTCGTACCGCCTAACTAAAAAATAATGCTCGGTATGAAAGAAGTTTTATTATTAGTTTCGATAAATTGCACATGATGTTGCTTACTTACAAAACAGAGTTTTCCTGAAATACTGGCTATTTATAAGGTTTCAATTTGATATTGAAAGACACACACACAGTTATGATACAGTCTCTTAATCAATTTAAAGCTTTCTGATGAACTTTATTTTTTGTTTTGTTCTGTGGTGCGTAAATAAACGAAGATGAAGGTTTTCTGACGCGTGAACACGTGACGTATAATTGTCCATGCGCCATGTCCATACATCAAAGGAAAAACAAAATTGTTACAGTATGAGAATCCATCCAAGGTATCTAATTAGTTAATGCTTTGTTTGTGGTAAAAATCACTTCAATTGTGTACAATTGTGCCGTGATCTAATGATCACGGTTTATTTTCACCCTGTATGAAAATTTTGGACGATTACGACGTTAAAAGAAAAACACCCTGTAGGAAAATTTCAGACAAATAGATTATGAGAATCCAACCAAGGTACCTATTTAGTTAATGCTTTGTTTGTGGCACAAATCACTTCAATCGCGTACAATTGTGCCGTGAGAAAAATAACACGCTGTATAGTAATGGTTTATTTTCCAAGATGTATGCCTCGAAAGTATATTTTTCAACAGAATTGAAGAAAATTGTACGACTATGGCGGGAAAAAGAGCAAAATGAGCTAAATCGGTCCAGCCGTTCTCGAGGTTTAGCGAGACTATCGAACAGTATTTCATTTATATATATATACAGGGTGAGTCTTTGACCACTGCATTAATTTTAACCAAAGATTCCTCTCATCAAATGAAACACATTTTTCATTTACCATTTTTCCAGATTCGGCTCAGGTAAAAAGTTACAAGCGTTTAAAGATTTCACAATGTGCTAATACATCCCCGCATATAAATTATCTATGACATTGTTGGCGGACGTGAATAAGGCATGGTTACGAGGTTTACAGCTTGATTCGGGATTCCAACGCTCAGGGACGGATCCATAAAAGTAGTGAAATTTCTGGAGTTTTCCATTTTAAAACATTGAATGAAGAATATCTCGAAAACGGTGCGTTTAGGGAGAAATGATGAAGAATAATATAATGTTCTAAAACGATGGAATATTCTTGAAATGACTCAAGAAAAACTTTATATGCTTTCTTTATGCTAATTTCGTTTAGTTTTATGAATCCACAAGTCCATAACTAGAAAACCAGTAGAAGTAGAAAATAACTAATATTTGGAAAATATGTAACATAGTTATAGGAAACTTTACGCCAACATTCATTTTATTCGAAAAAAGGATGTCAAAGCTACTAAATAAAAACTGTTTTTTTTTTCAAAATTTCTACAGCCTCTATCTTTTTACCTGAGCTGAATTTGGAAAAATGTTAAATGAAAAAAGTGTTTCATTTGATGAGAGGAATCTTTGGTTAAAATAAATGCAGTGGTCAAAGACTCACCCTGTATATACAGGGTGTTTCAAAAAAAGGTGACCCCCTCTCTAGGATAGGTAGAAAACTGAAAAATAATTGGGGTTTGCTCAGTAAAAAATTTTCGTAACGCCATCCGTATTCAAGATACAGGGCGTTGAAGAAAAAAAAATTATACACCTTTTTTAAAATTTTGCAGAAACTACTGGCAACATTGTAATGAAATTTTATACGGATATGTTTTGGAAGCTGATACATCCAATGAATTCGTTTTTATGTCTGACTCTCCTAGAGGGCGCTAGTTACACGGTTCGTACCAAGTAGTATTAAACATAACTTTTTTATTATTAGATTTATTGAGCAAAATTTCAAGCGTACTTAAACATCATTCAATTTCACACAAAAAAGGTACTCTTGGTAAAACTCGATAATGTGTACCGTTCTCGGAGTATTTTGATTTGAAAATTCTACACGGCAATAGCATTTTCTCTGAAATTTCAGTTGCCATGGAAAACTGTCTGTCATTTAATGGTTGTGACGTTGATTCAACAATAATTACATTTCTATTGTTAAATTAGATATTGTTAATCAAAATGTATTCAAATTTTGAATACACTGACATGTTATTAACCTTAGGAGAGTGTTTAGGAAACGCTAGTGCAGCTGTTATGCGTTATTCAGAAAAGTTTCCTCGAAGAAACTTTCCAAGTAAAAATACATTTAGAGCAATTGAACGACGTTGTCGAGAAACTGGGAGTGTGAGACCTAAAAAAATAAATTCTGGTAGGCCAAGAATAACAAGAACCATTAATAAAGAAAATGTGATTTTAAATTCAGTTGATCAAAATCCAACAGTTAGCGTAAGGGATGTGGCAAGACAAACAAATACGTCTTCTTCAAGTACTTGGAGGATACTTAAAGAGCAGCAGCTACATCCTTATCATTACAGACAAGTCCAAGAGCTCTTGCCAGACGATCTACCGGTTAGAATGGATTTTTGTCGAACATTACAAGAAAGGACAGCCATCAATCCAAATTTTTTAAAATGTATTCTTTTTACGGACGAGGCCAGTTTTACGCGACAAGGTATGTTTAACTCCCATAATGCACACTACTGGAGTGATGAGAATCCACATGTCAAAAGGGTAGCACATTACCAACACTCATTTAAAGTTAATGTTTGGGCAGCAACTTTAGGCAACAAGTTAATAGGTTATCACATTCTACCTGGAAATTTAAATGGTGATATGTACCTGGACTTTTTAAGTAATCATTTATTCGAGATATTAGAAAATTTAACGGTAAACGAGCGAAGATATCTAATTTTTATGCACGATGGAGCTCCACCGCACTTTGATAGAAGGTGTCGTAATTGGTTGAGTAACCATTTTCCGAATCGATGGATTGGTAGAGGTGCAGAAGCTCCAATTCATTGGCCTCCTCGGTCATGTGATTTTAATCCCTTGGATTACACAGTTTGGTCGTATCTTAAAGAAAAAGTTTATGCTGCAGAGGTAAATTCACCTCAAGATTTGAAAGATAGAATACAACGTCACTTTAATGATCTCACAGCTGACTCCCAACCATTTAGAAGATTAATGGATTCTTTAGAAAAAAGGATAGCCTTGTGTATTCGTGAAAACGGAGGACATTTTGAACACCTACTCTAATTGAAATCATATTAATGTTATTAGCCATTTTTTGAATTTTCTGATTTTTGTGTGAAATTGAATGATGTTTAAGTCCGCTTGAAATTTTGCTCAATAAATCTAATATTAAAAAAGTTATGTTCAATACTAATATCTAATTTAACAATAGAAATGTAATTATTGTTGAATCAACGTTAAAACTATTAAATGAAAGACAGTTCTCCATGGCAACTCAAATTTCAGAGAAAATGCTATTGCCGTGTAGAATTCATCGGTTATTACTTCATAATTTTCAAATCAAAATACTCCGAAAACGGTACGCAGTATCGAGTTTTACCAAGAGTACCTTTTTTGTGTGAAATTGAATGATGTTTAAGTACGCTTGAAATTTTGCTCAATAAATCTAATAATAAAAAAGTTATGTTCCATACTACTTGGTACGAACCGCGTAACTAGCGCCCTCTAGGAGAGTCAGACATAAAAAGGAATTCATTGGATGTATCAGCTTCCAAAACATATTCGTATAAAATTTCATTACAATGTTGCCAGTAGTTTCTGCAATATTTTAAAAAATGTGTATAATTTTTTTTTTTTCAACGCCCTGTATCTTGAATACGGATGGCGTTACGAAAATTTTTTACTGAGCAAACCCCAATTATTTTTCAGTTTTCTACCTATCCTAGAGAGGGGGTCACCTTTTTTTGAAACACCCTGTATATATATATATATTTCTATATATATATATACATATAGACAATCTCATTTTGTTAATGAACAATAGATGACTAATCAACGAGGGATAAGGGTACTGGAGCCAGCAAAGACTGTTCTTTCATCACAGTTTTCACGAGGAAGTCGGCCCTTCAAGCCTAGTATGCTCTACACAACATCAAAATGCTGAACGAGGTGCACCACCCCATTCAAATGATACCTGCCGACAGTGAGAACAGAAACGTATCCACTTTTTTATTTGTTGAAAAACCTACTTGATCCATTGTATTTTTCTTAATTTTTTCTTTATTTTCCTTATTCCTTCCATTATTTTCTTTGGCATTTAATAATTGAATATGTCTACCATTTGTTGATGGACCTATCGTATTCTTGAAAATACCTTCTAATTTAAGGAATAATTTTTTGATGTATGTATATTGGATTCAAGCCATGATTGATAGTATATCTGGTAGTTTCCAACGACCGAATCGAAGAGCGCATATAATAATTGTATGTCAGCAACATAATCGCTCACGTCCGTGCTTTCCCAACTTTTTTATAGGGAAGTCAATCTGGTTTGGCGTGATTGCTAATGACATGATTATGAGTATATGATTATATTGACGCTCTTAGGTCTCCCACAATGAGACTCCTCAGAAGCTCCTAACAGCTTGTGCGTTTTAAGATAACCAGTTGTGTTCTTGTAGATTGTGTAACTGTATTCTTACGCCACTTGAGGTACAGGACAGACCATTTTTGATCCTACAGTAAATGGTAGCTTCTACCTCATTTCCTAGCTACGAGAACCTAACCTCCGGTTTGGAGTCAAACCCTCTACCCGCTAAGCTAGAGGCACTTATTATTCAATTTAAATTGATAAACGTGATCAAGTGCACGAAACCCTACTCACATCACGTCAGTGCATTTTTGAAATTTCTAGGAAATTCTATTATATCTATGAATAATATGATTACATTAACAGTAGGATATTATAACATCTGATGTTATAATTTCCTTCTGTGAATGTAATCATATTATGTAATATTACATTACTATCATGAGATGAAAATTTTAATATAATTTTGAGTAGCTACCAACATTCACAAACCAATACACAATTATATGCATCAATATCTAACAAATGAAAATCACACGTACTGTTCATACCAACATCAATTACCCTTGTTCATTCACTCCTCCAAGAAACCTGCACGTGCAAAAAATCTGACTCAGTGAACCCAAAATTCTCATTCTGTGCAAGCGCAACAAAAAAGCTTCTGTCAAAAGAACTTTCTAAGAAACTGCGACTGATCAAATCTTAGGGTACATGACAAACCAAATATTCTCTTACCGTCGCGGTGTAGATAGTCAATCAATAAATACATAAGTTCCACTAAAATTCCTCATGCACTGCAGAATGGCCATGAGTTGGCGATAAGGCCTTCCAGTTTCTACTACCTGCGCAAATTACATTCAGTTTGAATAAGTTTCCAAGGCTTGACAGTAATATCTGAACTGGACTGAACAGAATTGATCATATCGTTACGGACGATTCCTTTATGCTGAGCGCCTTTTCATTGACTACGGATGCATATAATTTAATAACTGCAACAGACTCATGACCGGTAAACTTAATCCAATCCCGGTCCAATCCGTGCAACCTAAAAACAGCAACTACCGATCTGCGCAGGTGCAGTCCGCTCGTGCCTGAAGGTCCTCTCACACACCTCACACCAAACTCCGATTCTCCAGCCTCAGTGGTGCGGGAGATATTGTAGCTTCAATTAACGCATACGCATGCCCTCTCAAGGGGACTAAGGGGAATAGCATCTTCCAACTCCAAACTCCGATCCTCTCAGACGAAAACTCCAGTATAGTTAAATAACATTACCCGAAATTTTACATTGGTCTTTGGATCCGTATGTTGCACCAAACTGCTGAGTTTCAATTCAATCAAATTAGAATTTTACGATTTGTTGGGAAAACAAAATTTTCAATTTTTTAATTGTTTTGTCTGTTGCTAGTCATTTGATCAATACAAAATTTTGGCTACATATAACAGCCGTTATATTACAATTTAATACTAAATTTCAGATATATAGATTGATGAATAGTTTCGGAAATATTCAGAAACAAATGCTGAAAAAGGCCATAACTCCAAAACCACTCAGCGGATATGGCCCACTAATGAACCTAGCCGAGATATTTATACTCCTAACTCGACCCGCAAATTTCAAATGTCGTACTTGCGTTCGAGAGTTATCGTGCTCACGGCCGGAAGGACATAATTTGATTTGACCCCGGATTATTCATCACTAACTCGAACTCAATCGTTTGACACCATTTTCTGCCAAATATTCCAAAACTATCATTTGGGCAAAACGATAGCACATTGTTCCTGGTGGAATAAGCGCACAAAAAATATAGCTGTGTATCTAGTAACAGACAACTATCCAACAAAACTTAGAATTGCTCCACAAACTAACATTTCTGTAATTTTCTATATATAAAATCAGAAGCATCTATACGGTAATTTATATATTTGAAAGTAGCGATTGCAGTGCAGCTCAAGTACCACAACATTTTCGAAAACATCCAACACTATTCGTGGAGCACTCGTTAAAAGATAAAAGGTCTTCGGTTTTCAGACATGTACATCATGAGAAACATCATACTGACACGAATATCTTCAAAACGTCTTCATAAATACTACAAAAATCAGTACATTACTTTTCAAGAGTGCTTGGAAATGAGAAAATTCCGTGAAACCCTATTTTAAATACGCCTAATGGACAATAATTAGAACTTACTCACCCAGATACTTGAAAATCAGAATCGATGGAGTTGATATTCTGACTGAATAAACTCACAAAAATCCGATGAAATACACAGTTTCATATATTTGTATGGGGAATCGAGTTACTGGAAAATGAGAGATCTCCAATATATGCTACAAGGAAGGGGAATAAATAGGGCCCGATAATTCTAATGTTTTTGAAACGCCATCCATTTGTGTACGAACAATAATCCCCTACTGAATTAGTTATGTTGAATGGAAAGAATTCGAAATAATAATGGAACCTATCTGTGTTTTGTAATCACCGAACGTCAGTGTTTCCTCGAATCTTCCCGATAACAAGTTAAATCCCACCATCGAAGTACGTTATATAAATCTCCGGCTGGTTTCATCATCGACTTTCATAAGATCTAAACCGATATAAATTGGCATGCTACCGACAATAACAAGATTATATTTTCAGTCAGAAGAAGAATAAGACAAGTTAATAACGCGTCCGAGCCAAAATCCATTTCGAAGCGCTTAAGCCCCAAATGGAGCTAATACTAATTAAAACTTTTTAACTGTATTTTTCCCGAAGGAAATGTGGACATCATCATTTTGTTCAGAAAGCTTTCTTTCAAAAACTGCAGCTACTATGAGTATGAGTATGTTGGTATTTTCTATTGTAAAATATAGATTAAATAACAGGTTTTGAAATTATTCATTTATTTAATTGAAAATATTGCATGAATGATCAGAAAATACATACTTTTAAGGGGATAGAAGATATATACAAAATGTAAGATCCAACACTTTAAATATATTAAGCAATACTTGACGCCCAATGTTTTGAAACAAAATCAAATATCCAAAAATTGGTTCAAGCACTGACGTGAAGTCAGGAGCTTTTGCGCGTATGTTCTATTGTCCATACTCCTGTAATGAACACTCTTCTTAATCGAATTTACCATGATGAATTCTATTGTCTATTCTCCTGTATTGGACACTCTTCTCAATCGAATTCACCATGATGAATTCTATTGTCCATTCTCCTGTATTGGAGACTCTTCTTAATCGAATTTACCAAGATGAATTCTATTGTCCATTCTGGACAATAGAATTCATCTTGGTAAATTCGATTAAGAAGAGTCTCCAATACAGGAGAATGGACAATAGAATTCATCATGGTGAATTCGATTGAGAAGAGTGTCCAATACAGGAGAATAGACAATAGAATTCATCATGGTAAATTCGATTAAGAAGAGTGTTCATTACAGGAGTATGGACAATAGAACATACGCGCAAAAGCTCCTGACTTCACGTCAGTGCTTGAACCAATTTTTTTTTCGATTAAAAGGGTCCAATCAGGAGAACGGACAATAGAATTCATCATGGTAAATTCGATTAAGAAGAGCAAAAGCTCCTGATTCACGTCAGTGCTTGAACCAATTTTTTTTTTCGATTAAGAGTGTCCAATACAGGAGAATGGACAATAGAACATACGCGCAAAAGCTCCTGACTTCACGTCAGTGCTTGAACAAATTTTTATATTAGCCATCAAACCTTTTTAATTCTTCATAATCATTACAAGAATGTCTGCCGATATGGAATATGGTAATAATTTGACATTTGAACACATCGTTTAATGCATAATCAATTTCAATACTTTTGTCACTCGTTGATGAGATGAGATATCTGAAATTATAGATAAACTCTAAATATTCCATTCAATATTGAAATATTAAAACTAAATTTCCACTTATTCATTTGTATTTCAAGATAAGCTAATGATTCATGTAAATTGTCTGTGAAAATTTGTTTTCATGGGTTAGGGGAAAAGAGTTATTGTGAAAATAAGATTCATTTATTTAGATACCAATCTATATATTGTTTTATACTATCTACTAAGGGCCGATTTATTCAACCTCTCCGTAAAGTATTCGTCAACTATGTGCTCGTTGAATTTACTGATCCCCTTTAAAGTGAACATTTACAGATTACTCTCCTTTCGGTAAGGCTACTTGACAGTTTACAGGTCGTAAAATATATCAGCCCTCAGTGAACAAAAAAATTGTATACCTCACTGAAGCCGTAATACAAACAAAGGAAATAATTTCGAATAAAACTCTATTAACATATTCGATTATTTACTTCAAGAGAGATCAAGAATAACATTCATTTTGAAAATTCAATACTACATCAAGCAGCATGCAATGCAATGTTTCGAGTTTGGACCACTGCTGCCCACATAATCATGGAGGATTCGTGAAACACTGCAGGGAGGATAAATACTTGTATATAGATTATTATTAAAATATGATAACTGACTTTCTCCATTTCTTCATATACTACTTCTCGTTGTAAAATATACTTGGATTTTCCTCCGCAACACTAGGATACATCATTTTCAAAGTTAGCGTTGAATTATCAAGCCATTCTATTATAATATTAGTAAAATCTGTTCTTCAGAGGTATTCATTGTTAAGCATGCTAAGCAACAAGCATTTAAGAAACATATACCTGAAGTTCCACGGGAAAACAATATACATAATATATACCTACACACATGTTATATTGCATCACCTTCTACTCCTATATTTTAAAATATTCTGCAATTAGAAAAATTAAAATGTTTCGTTAAAAATGCCTATTATATAGGTACACGCTGGCATCCAAACACCCTGATGATGGATCGTAAGAGACCCATGATATCAGGAAAACAGATTTGTTTGAATAGAAACACTAGATTTTCTTCTTGGCTATTCCACTTTTGAACTTTAAAAATTTTAGTGTTCATGTCATCTTGGTTGTCTCTTATCAATATTAAATTTTCTCATGAGATATACTTAAGCTTCACAAATATTCAATCGACTAAGTTTCATATACCTTGTTTTTAAGAATTCTATCTGCAGTAACTCCAAGAGTAACTCATGCATTCTATTTGTCGAAAAGCATTACTTTTTTGCTCTACGTCAACTGGACCTTAATTCATTCCAACCTGAAAGGAAATATTAAGACTTGGATTTCTCTGAGTAAGGTAATTCATTCATTTCACTTCTATTACTTACTGCTGATTTTTAGCCAGAAATCCTGAAGGACATATACCAGATATCTTTTTATGAACAACTTTTCCACAGTTCTCCATAATTTGGAATTTCTTTCACATACGTAAACAATATTTCTAGATTCCTCCAATCTTCAAATACAAGGTAATCTCGATTATTTTCAACGGAAGGAATACTCGTTCGTACTTCGTGGATTGAGAATATTTTGTTTACGTTTTGTATTTGTGTTATGTGTTTTGATCAGATGTAGAGGTTAAAACGGGGCGCATGCGATGTAGGGCTATCATCTCCCATAGATTTGTGATGAAATAACACAATTTTCCCATAACATACGCGTAAAAGATATGTCATCATGACATTCATATTTTTATTTTTGAAGCTTCTCGCAAAAATACGACCATAGACAACATATCATACGACGATTCACATTCGCTACCGAACTCACAAAAGGCTGCGCGTTTCTCCAACAATATAGATCCGATCGTGTTCAAACTTGGAATTCTGCAGTAGAGTTAGGTTCTGCAGGCTCTCCCAAAATTTCAGCCATGCCGGACGAATAGTTTATGATATATAGAATTTTTTTCAATTATTTTTAATTATTTTTTTTTTAATTTTCTAGTTATACCATCCTCACGAAATTCTGCAAAAATTTTCGCGTTGGCATTCTACAACTAATAACCATGTTTGAATCCAATCGGTTTTGTATTCTTCGAGTTAATGAGGAACAAAAAACATCCAAATTTCAGAAAATTTCAGATGGCTATAACTCTAAAACCGTTTGGACAATTATGCTCATAAACGAACTCAAATGTCGCATTCAGATTCACAACCAAACCTCAAATTTTCAAGCCGCTATCTCTTTCCGTTCTCAGGTTATCGTGACAACAAAAATATTTTTCAATAATTTTTTAATAATTTTCTAGCTATACGATTCTCACAAAATTTCACGAACGTGCTTAGGTCTATATTCTACAACTATTCAGCAAGTTTAAATTCGATCGGATTTATTTTGGTTGAAAACAAAATTATTACTCGGAAACCATTGGGCCGATTATACCCATTAACGAACTTGTCCGTCGTATTGGGATGCGCAACCCACCCTGAAAATTTCAAGTCGCTGGCTCTTTTCGTTCTCAAGTTATCGTGGCAACGGCCGGACGGCCGGACGGCCGGACGGCACCACAGAATTAAATTTCACATTTGGGCAAAACTATAACGCGTATGTTCCCCAGAACATACGCGCAAAAAAGGTTGATTACGAATCAAGTCATAGATACATTCACTTTCCTCCTAAGCCGAGCAATACTACAATTAAAAATTGGTTCAAGCACTGACGTGAAGTCAGAAGCTTTTGCGCGTATGTTCTATTGTCCATTCTTCTGTATTGGACACCCTTAATCGAATTTACCATGGTAAATTATGTTGTCCATTCTCCTGTATTGGACACTCTTAATTCGAATTTACCATGGTAAATTCGAATTAAGTGTCCAATATGGGAGAATGGACAACATATATCATATGCATATATCATGCATCAGTCTTCTCGAACTCAAGCCAGGCAGATTTAAATTGCAAGGCAATAAATCTCTTCCCAAGTCGTCACGTTCTTTATCACAGGGTTAGAAAACAACTCCTCACATAACAAAAACACAAAACATTCAATGTACATTCAGAATAAATATTGTAATTTCTAATAAATATACAGTGTGAGTCTTTGACCACTGCATTAATTTTAACCAAAGATTCCTCTCATCAAATGAGACACTTTTTTCATTTACCATTTTTTCAAATTCAGCTCAGGTAAAAAGATACAGGCTGTTGAAATTTTGAAAAAAAAATCAGTTTTTATTTTGTAGCTTTGACATCCTTTTTTCGAATAAAATGAATGTTGGCGTAACGTTTCCTATAACTATGATACATATTTTCCAAATATTAGTTATTTTCTACTTCTACTGGTTTTCTAATTATGGACTCGTGGATTCATAAAACTAAACGAAATTAGCATAAAAAAAGCATATAATGTTTTTCTTGAGTCATTTCAAGAATATTCCATCGATTTAGAACATTATATTATTCTTCATTATTCTTCCTTAAACGCACCGTTTTCGAGATATTCTTCATTTAATGTTTTAAAATGGAAAACTCCAGAAATTTCACTACTTTTATGGATCCGTCCCTGAGCGTTGGAATCCCGAATCAAGCTGTAAGCCACGTTACCATGCCTTATTCTCTTCCGCCAACAATGTCATAGATAATTTATATGCGGGAGTGTATTAGCACATTGTGAAATCTTTAAACGCTTGTAACTTTTTACCTGAGCCGAATCTGGAAAATTGGTAAATGAAAAAAGTGTTTCATTTGATGAGAGGAATCTTTGGTCAAAATGAATGCAGTGGTCAAAGACTCACCCTGTATATGGTTATTTATTTATTTATTTAATACTCATGCATCGCTATATATATATATTCTTTTGACTGAGCTGTATATGTGTTAGCAGAGGTTGGTGTAACGGGGTACCATACAATTCGACGTATGATACAAGAGCTTAGGGAAAAACCTCAGCAAAAAACCCTTTCTCCCCGTGAGTGTGGTGATTTGTAACTATTGTTTACAAAATTTGCTGAAATTTAAAAATATTGATGGGGATATATTTCTTCGATGTGGATTCCCTCGTCAAAAAACGGATAGGTTTCTCCAAGGTACCCGAAACTCAAACTGAAAAATGAAAAGACAAGAGGAGGAAACGAACAAATTAAAAATAATACATAACCTTTCAAAAGTCTCCTCTCACAAAAATACTTCTCTGTAGGCGAATGGGATCTCGTGGAGAAGAATCGCCTCCGCTAGTTTTCGAAGATATTCACTCCTGAAATCCCTTCAATATTTGAATTCAAAAATGAAAATGTTGCTCGTAAGGCCAGGAGGATCTCTTTCAAAACCAGGTCTGACCGGTCCAAGTCCAAGCGATGATTATTCAGAACTTCAGATGTTCGAAGCCTACTACAGGGCCCTTAAGAAGGGCTATCATCTCCCATAGATATATATTTTACTTTATATTGTATAAAAGAAAGAAAAAATGCGCCGGACAAATTACGACTTATGTCATTACGTTATTAAATCGCTTAAATACATATTAACGGTACATCTCATTTGATACAATATAAAAATAAAATATATAATTTGCATACAACGATGAAAACATTATAGTAAACTTAAAACTAATTTCTCAAATGTTAATAGAGATTGGCCAAAACCTGCAAATCTGGTGACAAATTACGACTTATGTCATTACGTTATTTATCGCTTAAATACATATTAACGGTACATCTCATTTGATACAATATAAAAATAAAATATATAATTTGCATACAACGATGAAAACAGTATAGTAAACTTAAAACTAATTTCTCAAATGTTAATAGAGATTGGCCAAAACCTGCAAATCTGGTGACATGTTGTTATACGTAGTTAAACGCCTATTAATAAAAACGTGCTTGCGATAATTAGTACGCATTGGATAGGGGTAGAAATAAGATACAGATCTTGACATCCTTCTATCACTAAGAGACGCTAAAAATAGCATTAATCTGATTGACTGACAATATAGTACAGTCTTGAATGTATTTATGCAAAAATATGCAACTTTCGAACGGAAAGAATTAGCAACTTGAAATGCTCAGGGTAGGTTGCGCATCCGAATGTGACGTTCGTTAATGGGCATAATCGGCTGAACGGTTTCCGAGTACTAATTTTGTTTCCTATCAATAAAGATTTACCCAAATCGAAACTTGATAACTAGTAGTAGAATACCGACCCAAAGAAGCGCCTGAAATTTCGTGAGGTTCGTATCACTGGAAAATTTGAAATAAATCATTAAAAAGTATTATGTGTCTGACAATAACTTAAGAAAGGAAAATGATAGCGAATTTCAATTTGTATGGTAGATTGCGCATCCGATTGCGACATTTAAGTTTGATAATATGCATAACGGTTTTGGAGTTATACCTATGTGAAATTTTTTTGTTATTTCCTTAATAGCTCAAAAAATACGAATCCGATCCAATTCAAACATGGTAATTGGCTGTAGAATGCCAGCGTGCAAATTTTTGCGAAAATTTGTTCGGATAGTATCACTAGAACATTTCAAAAAAATCATTGAAAATAATTCTCTATCCAGAAACTATCCATCCGATATCGCTGAAATTTCGCAAACCTTCAAAACCTGACTTCACAGTCGAGTTGCAAATTTGAATACGATCGGATCTATATTGTTGGAGATCCCAGCAGCCTTGGGTAAGTCCAGTAGCTCGATGGGTGACCATTGCCACGATAACGGCTAAGTTTGTTGTTGGGCATATTCGGCCAAACGGTTTCGGAGTTATACCCATCTTAAATTTTTTTGTGATTTCCTCAATAACTCAAAATATACAAATCCAATCCAATTAAAACTTGTTACATACTTGTAGAATGCCAACATGCTAATATTCGCGGAATTTTTTGAATTTCCTATCACTAGAAAAAACAAATACAACTTCTTTTCTTCACACATTTTATATTTAAGAAACTATTTGGTAGAATCTTTTGAAACTCGGGATATACCTTCGAGCCACCATTGGTCCAGGAGGGGATATCAAGTTGAATGGAACTGTAAATGAAAAAACCTGCGAATTATTTATTTTAATATTTTACAGAAGATCATAATGATGCTCATAGTGTCAGAAGAATAGAAGAATTTTTTTTTTGTTTTCTTCAAATACATTCAAAAGGACAGAATTTTAGGTAATACCTCCACATAATATCTTTCGATATTGAGTATAATATTATTCATATTTATAACTTACCTTCATTATGTGAGGCTCATTCGAATTGAGCCTTCATTTTATTATTTTTGATGTATTATTTAAAAATGTTTTCAAACTCGCCCAATTCTGTTATCTTCTCAATGATTAAGAAGATGATGATAGATTTCAAATGTTCATTCAGGACTAGGTGTAGTGATGAAATAAGAATAATGATTCATTAAATTGATATAACGAAACAGTGCTTCATTTTTCGATGTTTTCTTCAATATAGGTAGGTTCGGTAGAAATATGTTGTGCACAACAAATGTTCCAATTTTCAATAGCCTATCACAAGCAAGTTGCTATTCTTGTCGTCACAAACCAAGAACAGACCCAAAAAACAATAATAACTGAGAAAAACTCAACAATAACAATACGAAATTTCAACAAATTGTATGACTTTCAACAAAAAACATGAATAAACAAAGCTTCGAATTTGAATTGGAAAGTGGGTAAATTTTCTACTGCCAGCATCATTCGGCGGAAACTGAAGAAGAACAATGTCCTTGTATTTTGACCATATTTGGACCGCATTTTGACCGAAAATATGTCAAAGATTGTACGCACTATGCATCTATGTTCAATCCATAGATTGATGCGAAGTAGCGTAGCACCTTAAGGGTAGTGCGCAGGCAATTGTGCCATCTACCGGGGATCGACAAGAGGCTAGGTATTAAGTAGATCCTGCAGCACTCCTCTGCTAGTGATGAAGTAACGATAGTATTCTGGATCATCGTCAAGGAGATGGGAAATAGTTGTGTACTCAAATACGCCTGGGACCATGCCGGTGTCTCCGTGTGAGGGAGCGCTGGACCTCGTGAGTGAAATGTGTGGAGCAGCATGGGGACACGTTGCCGCTGATACGATTTGACGTATCTGCACTAGAGATGTCAGCCCTCCATCATCCCGAAGTGAGAAGGAGGGTTGCGATGAACACAAGTGGCAAGTAGGAATTTGCCTCGGAAAGGGAGAGTGTGAAACGCCTTCGTGATGAATCACGTCGGAGTCACACATGTGGGTTTTCTACTCGTGGTCTGGCACTTCACGTTGCTTTCCCGGCCCTACCTATGAATTTTTCAATACAGCTTGGTACGTGGCGTACTATAGACGTGTGTAGCACCGGGCGTCGTTCGATCCGTAGTCTACTGGATGCGATATACCGGAACTATGTGATCTCTGAAATGACTGATTCGGTAGACCTTGAGGGTGC
Organism: Halyzia sedecimguttata; assembly: GCA_937662695.2. NCBI lineage: Eukaryota > Metazoa > Arthropoda > Insecta > Coleoptera > Coccinellidae > Halyzia > Halyzia sedecimguttata. Next base: position 15,082,420 of record OW569413.2, read on the forward strand.
CGCGCAGATAGTTACGCCATCTAGCGGGAAGAATCAGGAGTGGCTGGGTTAAAGTAGGTCCCTACAACGTGATCAGCTTCAAGATGTTATAAACAGCTTTTGGTTTGTTAGTAAATTTCAATATTTTCTCAACGTTGTTGTGGTGTTATACGTTTCATGCTTTTTGTTACAGCCATACCTAAAAAACTTTCTTATAATTTATTTGTTATATGCCTATTATTATTATTAGAACGGGGTTGTGAGGCTTGGCACAGCTCTTCAGAACTGCGACTATTACGATCTTTTGTTCTATCACCCTACTTATTCAATCCTATAAGGACATTGTCGATGGTGTTAAAATACCCGAAGACTTGGCTATCACGTCGAGAAATTTTAGAACTGGCTCACCCATATGTAAAATTCTTAGGCTGGTCAGCTCTGGGCATTTGCAAACAATGTGCTCAGCAGTTTCCTTTTCTGATCTAGAGAGCCTGCATATTTTGTCTGCTGACATACCTATACGGTATAATTGGTTTTTGTACTGACAGTGCCCGGTCAGCAGTCTCAGTATCTGAAGTTCAGCTTTTGGCAGCTGCAGGAACGTCCTGGTATGGGATGGTGAGAAATCCATGCATCTTTCTGCCTCTGCAAGTTGTGGAGTACTCTTCAAAGAGCTTTTCTGTTATTAGGCTCCCATTGTTGTATCGCCGCCCTGTAGGGCTTTTCTCCAAGCCTACAGAATGGTTTTGCTCCAGCGGGTGTTACCCTGGAGGCCCTTTCCACAAGTTCAACGGCCTTCTCATTTCCTTCAATGCCACAGTTCCCTAGCAATCATAGAAAATTTACATTATTGCCTCCAGCCAGTTGCTTTATGGTATTCTGGAATCCTTAATACAGTGGATGGGTGGCTCACTTCAAATTTCTAAAGACAGAAAATACCCCTAGGTGCTGGTGTAACAGATATCCCTTACCTGAACAGAAAATTTCCTACATCTACTATGGTTATCCAAACTTCGAAAAACAATTTCAAAATTGTATGTCGCTGGATCTTGTCTCACCATATAAACTTCTGCAGTCCGTATACTCGAAACAGGAAACTTCATATAGCCACTAAAGAAAGACGGAACACCCTCTGGTATTCCTTCCATGCGTGGCCATAAAATTCGAATTTATGTGTTGTTCGCATTCGACGTAACAATGTAAGAAGACGGAGGTCGTAATAAAATATTTTCATCCCGATATGGGCTTACGCTGCTGTAATTTCGAAATATAATATACCGTCGATATGATATTTTTGAGGTCGAACGACGATTATGTTACTCGAGTGTCGCTCCTGATTCCACTAGCGCTTATGGATTTCGTTTCCTCCGCGATAATATCGGGGTTAGTCGATGCTTACACTCCATACGATCGGGATTTATGGGATCCAGGTCAGGAAAAACGAACACTTCGTCAGCAGACTTTTTTAGGAAATGGTGAACGAGATGTTAATGTTATGTAGTAGTCAGAGGAATTGATTCCTTCTTTTCATTCAATCCTTCGAGTGAAACTTGAAAAACTTAGAGGAAAATAAAAGCATTCCAAATAAGAACTGACATGAAGTAGGACCGTTTCAAGCCTGTTTAATAAAGATTGTGGTATTTTAGGATTACTTTCCGTTCTGTCAAGGTATGTCATTTCCACCCCTCAAACCCACCTGAAGTGGATAAAATCAGAACAAATTGTTTCTGAGTTCACACGAAACCTTTCCTATGAGTTTGATCGGTAGAGGTAATTTTTGAAAAATGTCCTGAGGAAAAATGTCCGATTTAAGTACACATCATTAGTTAAGGGGGTTTGTATTCCTTTGGCCTCCATAAGTTTTTTAAATTGAAAGGAATTGTTTCGTCAGATCGCACACAACATTTTTCAAGGACTTCATCATTATAGACCAAAATATTTCTCAATTTGTGTGACATTGTGTGATTTCGTCAATCAGGGGTTACTTTCTACCTTCCAAGGTAAAAAAAAGCTTCCTCTCAATGTATGCCATCCAAAATGAATATACAATGAATCTCTGTGAATATACAATGAATCAGCTGTATTTGAAGTTATGCTATAATGTGTTTCTACTGACGCCACGGGTGAAATGGCTGCTTGCTCGGAAATGGGTGGCTGCCATCTTCACGTCAGTTGTTTTGAATAGTATCTCATTCGAATACATATGGGTGGATATTGCCCAATTACAAACTTAACCATTGTATTTTGACTTGACAACAAAGCCACCATGAAAATTAATAATCTTTGAATGTTTTCATCATGGCCGAACGGTATATTTAAATTGACCATGGATACATTTGGACGCGATGATAGAGCTTTGTACCAAGCATGCTAGAAACTCGGTCAATATAGATATAATGTATTTAGAAATATATAAAGGGTATCTCAGCAAGAACTCGAATTTTAAAAATTAATTAATATTTTATTAAAATTTTTTTCTACATATGTATGAAGGTAGTGATGACATTTACACATGAACCAAAATATCTGTTAAATGCCCACCATTGCACTGTTGGCAGGTATGCACTCTTTTGATGGAATTTTGCAGTACATTTTGCAGTAAGGGTTGCAGTAAGGATTTGACGAATTTGAACTGTAATTTCTTCATTGAGTTTCTCAGTTATCTTAGGATGGTTCGCATAGACCTTACTCTTCAAAAATCCCCAGAAAAAATAGTCCAAACAAGTTAAATCACAACTTCTTGGCGGCCAGTTTTGGTATCCGAGAACGAGACGAGACGAGACGAGAAAATACTCGACCTGAAAACTTGGTTTGTAGCAAAGTCATTGTTCCCCTTGCGGTGTGACATATAGCGCCATCCTGTTAAAACCACATCTCATTTAATTCCTTTCCGTCTAATTCTTGCCGAAAAAAGTCTGATAACATGGCCCGGTAACGATGACCGTCGACAGTCACGGTGGCACGGTATGCACTAGTGCATACCTGCCAACAGAGCAACGGTGGCCATTTATCCGATATTATACATATGTAGAAAAAATGTCAATAAAATATTAAATAAATATAAATTTTAAAATTAAAGTTCTTACTGGGACACCCATTACTATACTCCACAAAAGTTAAGGAAATTCAGAAATTTTGTGATCGTTTAATAATTTGCCTATTCTTGTTCACTAAATGTTCATTTATTTATTCAAATGTTTACTCTCATATATCTGAATGTTTTTTTTTGCTCCTCGTTTGATATCTTTGTCAGGGAAGTTCTTGTCGTTTGTGATTCTCAGATCAGTTATTCTTTCACGTTTTTACAATAAACTTTGATTCAAAATCTGAAAATTTGTTCCTCAATAATGCCTAGACGTAAACTTAGTGCGGATGAAGTCAATAGGGCTATTGGTATGGTCGAGGTGGGGCGTACTCAGAGCGATTTTGCGGATTTCTTTAAAGTTAGTGAAAGCGTAGTTTCCCAGCTCGTTCATCGATATCAGGAAACAAGAAACGTGACCGAAAGAATGAGAATGGACGCCCAAGATGTACCTCTCCTGAAAAATATCGGTTTCTGACCGTTTCAACTCGTAGAGAGCCTTTGCGTACTTGTAGAAGCATGCAACGTTACTGGGGTTTTGGTTTTGATTGAAACAGTTCGTCGAAGACTTAGAGATGCTAATCTACATTCTCGGCGACTTTTGAGAAGGATCCAACTAAATCAAGATCATATGCCACTTCGACTGGAATGGGCCAATGTGCACGTGACTTGAAAAGCTAAATGGAGGTCTGTATTATTCACAGATGAGCCGAGGTATGGCTCCATCCTCCGGTGCCTAGAAATTGCAGATCGGTTCAGGAAGTTCATCTGTTCGGAGGTAGTAACTGTTTGCGGAGGCATTTTTTGGTGCTTAATGCTACCATGAATGCAAATATTTTCATAGAGCAAGTCACTGACGATATTACTACTTCATTTCATACCGCTATTGGACCAAATTTCTTATTTTTGGATGATAATGCGCCACCACATCGTGTGAGAATTATCATTGAAGCTCTGGAAATCTAACGTTGTTAGGCTGTGGTTTATGTTCGAGGAGGTCATATCCTTCACTGAACTTATTTTTTAAATTTTTTGATTGAAATACTAACAAAAAAACAGCTGAAAGTGTAAAATTTATGGGCAAAAGAAGGAGTTATATAAGTGAGTTATCATTTGGATTTCTTATGTTTGAAGAACAGTCCCAAAATTTCAGGAACTTTTGTGGCGCAGAATATATGATCATTTCCTCTGAGGAATATGCCAAAATATGAAGTACTGTCGAAAAAAGAATCTCTTACACACCCAATACCAATACAGGCACCTGGTGTGATCTCATAAGAATAAGTAATATTATGTTTCGTGACTGTTTTTATGCCATATATTTGGATACAAGATACATTCTACATATTATTTCGATTTATAATGGTATCACTGCGAACTAACTTTCATATTCTGAATCTAAATGTCATCTTAGATTTTTGTTGCCCAGAGATATTTCAATGAGATCCTATCAGGAAGTATTCAGTTCAACTTGAAATTCTTGATTTAATAATACTTAAGACAGAAAAAAGAATACAGAATTATATTTTTTTTTCAATGGAAGCTGATTCACATACTGATAGCACTTAGAAGAAAATCGTAAAGTTCTAAGACTACACCCAACATGATCATTATCAATGACAGTATTCCCACCAAAATCCGGTTTGTGACGATTCAAAATGAGAAAAGCTGGAATTTTGTCATAGACAGATGTAATTCCAGTCTCAAATCTCCTTACACAGTTATTATATAAGTCATTAACAAGGTTATAACATCAATGCCGATCGTGTAAGGTGCCTATTACATTTCGTTACGCACATATGCAGGCAATTAATCTGCCTCATTATGATTCGGAATGCACCTGTATACATTGGCAAGCTCCCATCAAGCTCTTAATCCTGTTTATATTAGATTTGATCTCTAATGAATATCAGCAGGATTAGGCACCAATAATTATCCAATCAAATGCAACACGAATTTGACGTGTATTGATGTATTCCATTATAGCGAAACATGTACACCTCCTTGATGTAAAACAACCACAAGTTTGCCCACCTGAGATGCATAGGTAGTCAATTTTAACAAGCTTTTGTTAGCTTGATATGTATTTGTACGTGAGTAACGAAATTTTTGAACGTAATTTTCCAACCCTTCAAAACGTCGAATTAATTTTAATGTTGCACATTTTTGTCAATACGAAGGCGTAGAAAGGCCATATTTAAAAGAAATATTTTTCTGTATAATTCCGACTTCAAACTCGGAATTATACCTAATTCCGACATCAAACTCAGAATTAGATATAATTCCGACATTGAACTCGGAATTAAGACTATTTCCGACTTTGAACTTGGAATTATACGTAATTCCGACTTTAAACTCGGAATTATATATAATTCCGACTTTGAAAATGAATTATACATAATTCAGAGTTCAGAGTCGGAATTATACAAATCTGTGTAATTCTGACATTGAACTCGGAATTAAGACTTATTCTGTCTTTGAACTCGGAATCATACCTAATTCCGAATTTAAAGTCCGAATAATAGCAAATTCTGAGTTCAAAGTCAGAATTAGGTATAACTCTTAGTTTGAAGTCGGAATCAGGTATAACTCCGAGTTTAATGACTGAGTTATACAGAAAAATATGTCTCTCTTAAAAGCGCTCCTCCTACGCATTTGTATGTCAAGGACCGATGATAATGTAATAATTTAAATGGTTTGTCCCATAACGACTGCTATTACTCTTAACACGATTTTCATATCTGCCGATAAAGTGCATTATCAATTACTTTTCTGATTCGTTCGGGAATCTACGGCTCACAATACGTAAGTAAGGTATTGTGTCAGTGGTTAACCTAAGAGCGCACAGTATTTTATACTTGCGCAACGGTCTGCGCAGTAGAGTTTGGAGCTGTTGTAAGACTATGGATGCAAATTAGCTTTCGACGGCAGCGAAATATTCGCCTCTATCTAAGCAAATGTATTTTATCATTTCTCACTACCTGCATTCATGCGTTGCTCATATTTATATAGAAGAGTGGACCTTTAAGGCTCGGCAATCAGATAGAGTAAAAGTTAAGCGTCTATGGCTGCTTAGTTCTGCCGAGTACACGAAAGCAACATGTGAAGTTCTTGTGTACTATCACTGATAGCACTGTGTAATAGAGTATTGCCATTATCGTCCGAAATAAATTGATAGCAATCAAGCGACACCACTAGTATCAGCACTAATAACTAATTTCTCGACTGGATGTAAAAATTATAAACGCCGGACGATGCAACTTTGTCTCTTGCAGAGCAACTTTTTTATTTATTAATTTATCAATTAATTAATAAATAAATAAATAAGTTGCTCTGCAAGGTTTAACTTAAAAAAAATGGTTGAAGCACCAACGTGAAGTACGGAGCTTTTGCTTGCATGTTCTATGGTTCAGTCATCTCTATTGGACTCTCTTAATCGAATTTATCATCCTTATAAACCGTACTGTCATATAGCCGTATTTATTCAACTGAGTATTAGATTCAAATTCCGTTCAAAATATCGGAGCTCACACAAGTCTGCTCGGATCTTCAACAATAGTATCCGATCGTGTTCAAACTTTCATCTTGGTTGTAGAGTTGGGTTTTGAAGATTCTCGCAAAATTCAGCGATTTCGGACGAATACTTTTTGATATACAGATTTTTTTTCAATGATTTTTGGCGCTCTTGTTCCTCGGAACAGAGAGCTTATTAATTTGCCCAAATATCTATAATTTTCGAATTTTTTTATGAAAATGGTCTTGAACGATTTGGTTTGACTCACTGATCAAGAATCCGTGGTCAAAATCTATTCTATCCGGCCAGCCGGCCCTCCGTTAACACGATAACTCTCGAACGGATTGAGCTAGGAAGTTGAAATTTTCTGAGTAGGTTAAGGATATAAATATCTCGTTTAAATTCGTTATTGGGCAGAATTGGAATAATGGTTTCGGAGTAACGAAAAAAACATTTTTTTTCACATCACAATTTTCAAATAAATTTAATATTTTTCAAGATGCAGTTTCATCATATGAATCCATCGATATCATTTTCAACTCTAACAAGCTAGTACTTTCAGAGATATGATTTTTCAAAATTTCAAACAAAAATCGTACTTCTATGTTTTCACAGAATGCTGTACTTATAGAACTCTATACTACGTTAGTATAGAGTTCTTTGGCTGTACTCAATTATTCTATCTATGAATTATTATATGATCTGTGTTCATTCATGTTGTCTTATTTTGCTTTAAGTGACATTTCAACTTTATTTCTGGTTCGTTATTCTTTATATAAAATAACCCTCCTGTTATAGGGAACAAAGTATGATTGAATGTAAAATGACCAATGAAATAACCTCAGCTATCGTAGAATTAAGGGGATGATATGATAATATACTTTTAAGATGATAATATAATGCCCGTGGATAATCCATATGATGATGGAAATATAATACTTTGGTAGGTAAATTGGGTTCAGAATATTTCCAGTATGAACAAAACTGGAATATTGGCTAAGTTCCAATTGATGTAATATACAGGGTGAGTCTTTGACCACTGCATTAATTTTAACCAAATATTCCTCTCATCAAATGAAACACTTTTTTCATTTCACATTTTTCCAAATTCAGCTCAGGTAAAAAGATACAGGCTGTTGAAATTTTGAAATAAAATCAGTTTTTATTTTGTAGCTTTGACATCCTTTTTTCGAATAAAATGAATGTTCGCGCAAAGTTTCCTATAACTATAATACATATTTTCCAAATATTAGTTATTTTCTACTTCTACTGGTTTTCTAGTTATGGACTCGTGGATTCATAAAACTAAACAAAATTAGCATAAAGAAAGCATATATAGTTTTTCTTGAGTCATTTCAAGAATATTCCATCGTTTTAGAACACTATATATATTCTTCATCATTTCTCCTTAAACGCACCGTTTTCGATATATTCTACATTGAATGTTTTAAAATGGAAAACTCCAGAAATTTCACTACTTTTATGGATCCGTCCCCGAGCGTTGGAATCCCGAATCAAGCTGTAAACCACGTTACCATGCCTTATTCTCGTCCGCCAACAATGTCATAGATAATTTATATGCGGGAGTGTATTAGCACATTGTGAAATCTTTAAACGCTTGTAACTTTTTACCTGAGCCGAATCTGGAAAAATGGTAAATGAAAAAAGTGTTTCATTTGATGAGAGGAATCTTTGGTTAAAATTAATGCAGTGTTCAAAGACTCACCCTGTATATTTCATAGCAGATTTGAGGAATGATTATCTCGGATAAGTTCGTTATTGGGTAAAATTGGTCTGTTGGTTTTGAATTAATGATTTTTGGCACCCCTGTTGAATTTAAATTCCTTTATGATGTTTCAATATAATTTAGAAAGCATTTTTTTTTTAAACGACACTTTTTTAAAATTTAATTTCTTTCATGATGCAGTTCTATCATAAGAATCCATTCATATAATTCCCAACTCTGAGAAACCAATTCTTTCCGAAATATAATTTGAAAGTGGTTTTATCATAGCATGTTTTAACTGCCTAGGAACAATTTAAAATGTCATTGTCAACGCCAATGTCAACTTGAACATCAATATCAATATCGAGAACGCCAAATTTTCAATCAGTGGAACAGAAAAATTTTCGAATTAAATCTTAATATATGACATTTTTGAGAATTAAGTGGAATCTCACTAACGAATTAAATCTTTCGACATTAATTTTGAGGAGTAAAATGTCATGGGGACACTGATACATTCTGATTGCCATCGAAAATTTTCCGCTTTTTCCGACAATTCTAATCAAATTCCAATATTCCTTCATACAGGGTGTTGTATCTCAGCTTGAGAAAAGTTCTAAATTTTTCTAATACGCACTTGAATTTTTAAATCAGTTTAAAAATGGATGGAAGTGTACTTCACGTTCCAAATATCAATTGATTATACAGGGTGATTCAAAATTCATGAGCATTAGAAAATATTGTCGAATACATAAATCACCCTGTATCCCGGCTATGGAGATGATTAGACCTATCATATATAGGTTATTTGCACTCGTCTAGATCTACCTCAGGTCTACTTATGTTCATTTGCCAATGAAAGGCCCTGTATATCGATGTGGAAACCTAGAGTGATGTTCAGTGACATTCATTATTTTATCGCAATAGGGATTCAGGGGCTGCAGTCCGCAAACCACACGTTGAAGTACCTAGCCCTGATCACTAGGGTATATTTGCTGATAGTTAAAATCGACGAATCTTTCGCTGTGTGGTCACTATAGATCTTGATTTTGTTTATGAATATTTGTGTAGCAAAGAACTTCAACATCCATTTTTTATTGATTTGACTCATTTTATGCATCCAATTTTACTGGAAAACCTGAACCATTCTCTCCATTTGAATTTCAGTTGGATATATTCTTGATAAATTGGATTTTTAGAATCCAGGCTTGATTTATTGTGGCAGAGACATCAAAGAGAATAATAATCAATAATGCAAATTCGTAACAATGAAAGCAAGTGAACCAAGTACTGATAATAGATGTTCGTAGCCATTTTCCGCAAATTGGATTTTTACGAGTTTCTCCATTCAGCAAAGTATTCGCAGTCTGGAAATGGCTATGAAAAGGTAGTTCAACGATGATCCAGTTACATCCATTCAATGAAATGTGCTGTAACTGCCAGGAAAATGGGTTGTTATTCCCGTATTAAAATAGAGTACATGCGCTTCCCTCAAAGTTTTGCTATAACCAATATTAATTCTTGTGAATTATGATGCAGATTCACAAATTGAAATAGGAATCTGGAAATTAATTGTTTCTTTTGTGTTTGCTACATAATTTATATATATCGATTTTGATATCTTAGTAAGCGATTAATTCGTTGCCATGAATTAAATTCCTTGAATATTACCTTGGCTCTTGAAGAATATCCATAGATGAAGTTATACCCATGGACGCCATGGACTCTGAAAGGTGGCCCAAAAAGGTCCTGGAATAGCAACCAAAATAAAGGAGGAAAAGGGGAAGGCCAAGAAGAACATGGATGGATGATATTGGAAAGAATATTATGGACAGAGGTCTGAGTGTGGGAGATTAGAATGATCGGAGAAGGTAGATGTTGGGATGCGGAGAACGACTATGAACGTTGTAAAAACCCGCTGTATATATTTACATTTAAAATGTTCATTCACCGAATGTGAGTTTTATATAAAAACCTTCATCACAGCTAAAACCGACTTGACATTCAATAAAATTATTGACATGTTTATATTGTCAACTCTTATTTTCTTGGGTTTTCGTTCATCTAGTAGAGGGCCATCGTAGAAATCCTCATGTCTAGACACTTCCAATAAATAGCTGTATATAGAGCTCAATTTGTTTGTATCCGTTTTCTTGTCCATAGAATGTTTACTTTTATTTATCAGAATCATTCCATGTAGTAGTCTTTTTGGATAGTTTGTTTCTGTTTTTAATATTCTCATATTTTCAAAATCTACATGGAGGTCCAAATTTTATTCGTGTGTAGCAAGTGCACATCTTCATGGTTTTTGGTTATCTCTGATTTGTGCAATGTCATCCTACTCTTGACCCATTGGAATGTGTGTCCAAAATAACTTCGATGACAACTTGGACAGTCCACCTGTTATACCAAATTACTTTTTAAAGGTACAGGGATTGGATCTCTTATTTTGCTGTATAGATTTCCAGCAGTTTTGTATCATACACTGCATATAGATGGAGTAAATCGAAAGTTCTACCCAAGCGGATAATCAGTCATTTTGACATTTGCTGGTTTATTGTTAGCAAAGTTTTTTTAGTTTTTTTTTTTACTATATGCTTCATCTGTATCCCTATTTGTGGTAATATAAATAACTTTTATATTCGAATATTCTACTTCTTATTTTTTGACTCTTGAATAAATACGTACAATATTTTGTATCATTCTGTGCTTGATTGAAAATTTACTTCAAAAATGGCTTTTCTTTAAATTAGTCATGTGATTCTGAAATATGTTGAATAACAATAATTACTTGATCATCTTAAACAAAAAAAAATGGTAAGTTCAATTATATTTTGTTTACAGAAGTTCCTAGTCTCACAGACTGGACCAGAGTTAATAATCCGAAAAAAATATTCGTATTGGAGAGTATCGAACAAATAGCGATAAACAATAGATATGATCCAGAGTTGATCATTAAAATGTTAATGAAGAAAAGGTAATTTATAAAAACAAATCGTTTAGTGTTTCGAGAAATTAAGGATAATAGCAAAACAACAAAAATAGAAAATTCAACCTATTTTTGGCAATTCAAATCCAGATTAAAAAGTTTCTTATAAACCAACAGGTGTATATCACATTTCGGACCAACAATAGCCAGGCAACAATCATCAAAAATAATAAATCAAAGATTTGTAAGGAAGATAAATCCGGGTTATCAGTTAAGTTACTGTCTTTGTCATGAATTATATATACGAATATATGAAAAACAGATAGACATTTTCGAACAAGAATTGAGGAACACCATCACAGCTACCAACACTACAAGAATAAGTTCTATTTATTCTAATCAGTTAAAAGCAGAAGGATATAACTTCAACATGTATGCCAAAATTCTACAAATTTGAAGTGCAACTGAATTTTAAGTAAGATATCAATTTTACTCCGGTACAAAATTTATTTAAATAGAGAATGAATTTTGAAAAACTAATGAATTAATTATTTTAATTGTTTACGGAGTAGGTACTAGGAGTGCAAGATTGTGTAACAAGTTTAAAATAAGTCGAAAGATTAATACGAAAGAAGAAAAAACAGAAAACCTTATAATCAGCTCTATTTTGATGTATGAGGATATCATTAATTGTTAAGGATTTAGTATGATGTTGTTTCAAGAAGTCACTATGTCAAAGAAATGCCAATAAATAAATGCAAATAATACATAATTTTCATTTAAGAAAAATGTTGTTTCACGATAATTCGAATAGTTGACAGCACTATTAATATAAATGATTAAAATGATGTAGACCTAGAAATAATATGGTTCAATTGAATTCGAATTTGATAGACCCTGAGATCTGAAGTGAGAATGTTTAGAATAATTTGAATTTTAGGCGCGGTCAATGGCAATAACTCATACTATCGGATTCAATATAAAATTCCACATCAAAAATTCAATTTATCATGATGGAAAAGTCACCGCAGATTGGTTCAATTAATACTATCTAACTTTGAGTCCCTGAAAACACACAACAAAATTACGGTAAACATAAATTTTCCGAGTACAAGCTTTTAAATTTTTTTTATTTCCTGAAGCACTGGCGCAGCCAGGGATGGGGGGCTTTGGGTCTGCAGCCCCTCACCTCCAAAGATACCAATATATTCAATTTTTTCATCGTTCATCGTCATACATTAATGAACATTCCTCATTTGGTTATTCAGTTCAGCCCCCCAACAACAAAACAACAACAAAATCCTGGGTGCGCCACTGTCCTGAACATTTAGTTATTATCACACAATACAAAACGTGGTAACATTTTTTACAATATTGGATGTGGGTGATCCTATGTCAAAAATAGGGTGGGTCTTTCCTATAAATTTTTCGTTTCTAAGCCCCCCTGCTTAGTTATAGCTCCCTCAAGATAGTGCCCGACAAGCAACTTTTAATATTTTACTTAAAAATAAAGAAGTGAGAAGAATGAAATCAAGAAGACACAAAACAAAACTTTGGTGATGTTCCTCTATGATTGAAAGGGGTAGAAAAAGCCACCTCTAAACATTGTTTCGCACGAAACTTTTTTTGGATAGCTTGATCATTTCTTAACAATCTTGTAATTTCTTGCGATAATTCAAAGTTTTGGAGAAGAAAATATCATTATCAAGGTAGCATGAGTCATAGAGGTTGGAATTATTTCCGATCGAGAATTTATCTAGTAAGCGAATGTCATTTTGTTATGACAATTGACTAGTTTTGATTAACTTTGATTCAGTTACAATTAGTTTTTAATTTGGGTTATCATTTTGAGATATTTGTCACATACTAATTAAGATGACGGTGTATACAAAAGCAGAAATTATCGATATGCAATTTGTTAACGGTCTTTCTGGTGGAAATTCTCTAAAAGTATCCAAAATATATGCAGAAATGTTCCCTGAACGTGTGGCTCCACATCATACTCTATATATATACGAATTCACCAACGACTACCAGAAAGTGGTACATTGAAAATAAATAAAAATTATTGTGGTCGCCAGCGTGGGATAAGAATTCCAGCAATAGAAGAGGAAGTACGGTCGACGAGCAACGTGAGACCAGGAGCAGGAAAATTGATCGGAAATTATAAACCATATTTATGACGGTCTTTGCGATCTTAAAGGAACAAATTTTATATCCATATCACATTCAACGCGTACAGGCTCTCTTACCACGGGATTTTCCGAACCGTCTCCAATTCTCCACTTGAATGCTGGGAGTTATTGAACAATATCCTCAATTTTTGAAAAAGGTCCTATTTACAGACGAGGCTAATTTTTCTATAGAGCCAATATCTAATTTTTATAAAAACCACATAAGGTCCGAAGAGAACCCTCACGCTATCACTGTAGCTCACCACCAAAAACAATTTTCTCTAAATGTCTGGATTGGATATGTTGGGGATCATTTAATTGGTCCAAAGTTTCTACCACCTAGACTGAATGGAAATACATATACGTTCAATTTCTACATGAACTTCCTGTACTTCTTCAAAATATTCCCTTGGACAATGTTTTTTATGCATCGTGATCCCGCACATTTCAGTATTGGAACACGTCAGCATTTAAATCATACTAATCCGAGTCAATGGATAGGGCAAAATGGGCCTCAGTTCTGGCCTGCCCAATCACCAGATTTAAATCCTCTGGATTCTACTTTTTGGGGCCATTTAAAAAAAATGGTTTACAAGGCTCCTGCGTATAAGATGTGGAACACTTAAGAAACCACATTGTTCTTTCATGTAGCGTTATTAAAAATACTCCCGTAATTTTTGACCGGGTAAGCGCCGACGTCTAGACTCTTGCGTAACGGCTGAAGGTGGTCACTTTGAACATTCGATATGATCAGAAATAGCAAGGAAGAAATATTATTTATCGAAAGTAATCAACAAATTTGTTTGATCGATGAATATTTCTTTCTTGCCATTTGTGATGCATTGCATTTGGCCTTTCTTCGTGTACCTTCTACATATTTAATTTGTGAAAAGTTTACAATTCTTTGTTTTTGGTGCTCTTGCTACTGGTAACAGAGTGCTTATCAATTTGCCCAAATGTTTTTAATTTTCGAATTTTTCGCTGATAATGGTCTCAAACGATTTGTTTCGACTCACTGATCAAGAATCCATGGTCGAAATCGATTCTGTCCGGCCGTCCGTACGTTAACACGATAACTCTCGAACGGAATGAGCTAAACAGTTGAAATTTTCAGAGTAGGTTTGGGTGATAAATATCTCGGCTAAGTCTTTTATTGGGCAAAATCGTCATGATGGTTTCAGAGAAATGAAAGAAAAAATTTATTCACATTACAAATTTCAAATTTTTTTAAGATGCAGTTTCATCATAAGAATCAATTGATATAATTTTCAACTCTAACAAGCTAATACTTTCAGAGATATGATTCCTCAAAATTTCAATAATACATCGTACTTCTATATGTTATCACAGAATGCGAATTCTATCTGTCTGTGTTCACTTTTCAAACATATAATCTTATCTACCTACGAAAGATATGTCAAATATATTGATTTCTGTTCTAACAAATTATGATTGAATGCAAAATGAACAATTAGAGGATATTATAATTACTCCTACCCTATATGCCCTTGGATGCTCCATATGATGATGAAAATATATTAAGAATATCTTTAGTGAAAGCGAAACCGGAATATTGGCCATTGATATAATATTATTTACAGAGGAGATTTGAGGAATGAATATCTCGGATAAGTTCTTTATTTAATTTCAATTTAGTTTCGTTTATGATGCAGTTCTATTATAAGAATCCATTGATATCATTCCAAACTCTAAGAAACCAATAATTTTGGAGATGAATTGTCGAGCAACAAAGCTCCTGTCCACAGGGCTTTCCCACAATTTTTTTTAAATTTATTTAATGTTTGTACCAGTTCTCATTAAAAATCTCAACTAGACATTCGCCTAATGGATAAATTTAAGGTCGAAAATAATTCCAGCCTCTACAACTGAAGGTGAACTCAGTCTCTGAAGAAGATAACTTGGTTATCGCAACGCGCGTAAGAAAGCGAAATGTTTTAGTGTTGGTGTAGTGCTAGCGTAAACTGTGTTCGGTACTTTCACCTCCTCACTGAGAAACCTATCTGTATATTCGATTATATGGTTATTTTTAATCATTTTCCAGAGAAGTCTGATTTGCTTTGAAAAGTTCTTAGGTTCAGTTCAGGTCCCAACGCTGACTTTTATTATCATGTGAAGATGCAGGTGGAAGCAGTCAATGAATAATTTCGGACACATACTATGACATTATTATATTTTCTGCTGTATTATGTCATGAAGACATATTAAATTACATCATTTTTTTTTTCCTCCTCAGTTTTTCATTATTTTACACAATACAAAGTAAAAACATGCATCTATGGGAGATGATAGCCCTACGTAAGGGCCCTGTAGCGTTCTTCGAACATCTGAAGTTCTGAATAATCATCACTTGGTCTGGTCAGACCTGGTTTTGAAAGAGACCCTCCTGGCCTTACGAGCAACAATTTCCTTTTTCAATTCAAATATTGAAGGGATTTCTAAGATCAATATCTTTGAGAACTAGCGGAGGCGATTCTTCTCCAAGAGATCCCATGCGCCTTCAGAAGAGTATATTTGTGAGAGGAGACTTTTGAAAGGTTATGTATTATTTTTAGTTTGTTCGTTCTTCTCCTCTTGTCTTTTCATTTTTCAGGTTGAGTTTCGGGTACCTTGGAGAAACCTCTCCGTTTTTTGACGAAGGAGTCCATATTGAAGAAATAAATGCCTATCAATATTTCTAAATTTCAGCAAATTTTGTGACCATAGCTACAAATCACAACACTCACAGGGAGACAGGGTTTTATGCTGAGGTTTTTCCCTAAGCTCTTATATCATACGCAGAATTGTATGGTACCCCGTTACACCAACCTCTGCTACCACATATAAAACTCTCAGTCAAAAGAATGTATATATATATATTTAATAAATATCCTCCCAAACATGATTGAACATTCTGTTCGACGAATTATACCGTTCGTTGATTGACATAAAGTATTACATCCCACGAGGTATTTCACGGATTCCGAATGGATGGATGGAACAAGAACTCTGATAACGATCGTGAATAACCATTCCTCATAATTCCAGGAAGATATATGCTTTTAATCTAGGCTCTTTCAACTTCGGTATCGACATAGAAAATGCGGAAAGCGACTCTGAAAGAAAATCTGCTGCGGCGAAATCATCTGCCATTAGGGTTTATCCTAGCGAACTAAATCTGTCCCGGGGATCGCGAAATGCTAATGGGGTCCCGAAAATCGACCATAAGTCTGGGAAAGTGACCTCAACTTTTCGAATGAAACACAGGAAGTGTTGAAGGTCATATGATCTATCCTGGAAAAATCAGTAGCATTAAGACAAATGACGGCAAAATTTGGAATTGAGATGTTATGAAATTTGATCCGAATTTACTTAGAATATTTTGGGCATATCTTTGTATTTGAGCCGTATGCTTACCGTCAATTTTTTTTTTCGTAGCAGTTCGAAATTAAGAAATGCGTTCTACCTAAGAATTTCTATGAAATAAATAACGTCATCCATGGAACAATACATTTAACTCTCAGATAAATTTTAATGATTATCCATACGGGAAAGATGTGGATGTCGTCATATTTTATTCTGTACATGTTCAGAAGTTCTAAACTGAAAACCAAAACGCACGAATCGCTGCTTTTCTGTCCGCATGCTCTGAGGTACAGCGTGCTATAATTTTGCCTATGTCTGTAGTTTTCGAATAAGGTTCGATTCACTGCTGGTCGTTGCCACGTTGACTTTCGAACGGAAAGATATAACGGACTTGAAATTTTCAGGGTGGGTGGCGCATCCGGATGCGGCGGTTTAGTTAGTTAGTGGGCATAATCAACCAAACAGTTTTGGAGTTTTACCAATGTGAAATTTTGTGGCTACTCAAAAAAAACCAATCCGATCCAACGCAAACCTGCTAATGAGTTGTAAAATGTCCATACGCTAATTTTTGCGAAATTTATTGAGGCTCGTATCACTAAAAAAAAAATCATTGTGAAAGTTCTGCATCTCAGAAATTATCTGTCCGATAAAAATGAAATTTTGAGAGAGCCTTCAAAATCACAGCCATGTTCCAAATTCGATAACGACCACGATCGGACCTCTATTGTTGCAAATCCGAGCAGCCTTGGGTGAGTAGCTGGATGGCTGACCGTTCCCACGATAACTTTCGAAAGGAAAGAGTTAGTGACTTGTAATTATCAGGGTAGGTTGCGCATCCGAATGAGACAGTTAACTTTTTTGCTGGGCATAATCGTGCAAAAGGTTTCGGAGCTACACCCATCTCAAATTTTTTTGTTATCTCGTCAATAACTCAAAATATATAAATCTGATCCAATTCGTGGTGGAAGAATACATGGTGTGCTACAAACGAAGCTTTTTTCCGTCAGTGCTGGCACATTACGTCACTCTGGGATCAAATTAGCGCAATTTAAACGTTCCCAACGATACTATGATGAGCTGTGTCGCTCACTGTGACGTCAGCCTGGGAGCATATGTGGGTATAGAGATGCGCCAGAACACACCTTGTGTTCTTACACCATGATCCAATTTTAACTTGGTAATCACTTGTAGAATGCCGACGCGCTCATTTTTGCGAAATTTCATGAATATCGTATTACAAAAAAAAATTGTTTTTCTTCATAAATTTTATATTTCAGAAACTGTTCCCTGAGATTCCAAACAAACCTTCGAGTCAACATCATATAATTGAGTACTCTGAGAATTTATGCTCGATCGACTTCGTATGAGGCTAGAATTGACAATGGAACATGTTCACAGAAGCTGCTGACTTAACGTCAGTGCTTTTTAAGAATATTTTATTTGAGATGGGAAAATAGGCCTTTCTGAACATATAGTAATAGACTACCCTCAACTTTCGGGTATCATCTTAGAGAGAACAACCATAAAACAAAATTCCAGATAATAGAATGTTTTTAATCATCTCACGTCTAGAGCTAGTAAAACAAGAAATCCGCTGAAATATTTATTGATTTTAACCATCAACAAATATTCCGCGTGGCCAGGTTAGATCACCTCATCGCTCAGTGTTCTCCAAAAAAGAAAGCGTCATTCAAGGGCAGACACAAACCTAGGGTTTCATGGTTATTACAATCATCAGTGTGTTCAGCCGACACTGAATGAAACTGAAGACTGAACTGGATAATTTGCAGCTTTTCGTTGTTCCTGAAATATTATTAATTCATATTAGTTTGTTAAGAGTGAAATGTTTTTATTTCTGTGACGGAGGGATAACAAAAATCTTATTATAACTAGTAGCCTTAGACATAGCCCAGAGGAGGGAATCATGACAAAGTTCTCCAATTAAATATTCTAAACCAGAACATTCCTTTGCTAGATTAAGTTCAGAAAATTAATTGGTAGGTGAAAAAGTGCAGATG
The DNA here is from genome assembly GCA_937662695.2 of Halyzia sedecimguttata. NCBI lineage: Eukaryota > Metazoa > Arthropoda > Insecta > Coleoptera > Coccinellidae > Halyzia > Halyzia sedecimguttata. Next base: position 15,101,205 of record OW569413.2, read on the forward strand.
ATCACTGAATCAGAACTTCTATGCAAATATGAATATGAATTTTGACCTGTGGGTTTTCGACTCGTGGTCTGGAGTTACTACTTTAATTATTGATTTTTATGGCGAATGACGTTCCATGTTTCGTTAAATTCCTAATCTTCGAACTTTTCGATACAGCTGATAGAGGCCTGCTGTGAACTCGTAGCGCCGAAGAATCCACTTCCATCCATAAATCTATTGGAAGTGGGGTGATACGTACCCCGTTATAACCGATTGTTCGATTTGACGGGTTGTCATCTACCGGAGAGAACTAGAAAAGGCTAGAAATGAAGTAGATCCCAATAGATCTCTTCGCTCCACATAATACTTTTCCAAACTATTCCATACTTTCTTCCTGGGAAACTACGATGTTGACTTCTACATCAGAGTTATTTCTATATCAGTTCGACGTCCCGAATTCCTGGGATCTGCCCCCTCCTTGTATTCTGACCTTACAAAATCCATCCTACCAATCATAAAATGCAAATGGAAGCTCGAAAATCGGCAAAGTGGCCAAAGTTTCCCAATAAACCACCAAAAGCGCCGTACAGCATACGATCTGTGTTGTAAATCGCCTAAAACAAATGTGGTTGAAGTGGAATCGAGGGACTTCGACGTCTTCTCTCATAGTTGGTCTACGCGATGCTTTCTACAAACTTCAATCACTTCACCAATTCGACCGATTACGATAAAGTAGAGGTTAGGAGGAATGAGTTGATATTTCAATCCAAAAATTTGGGATCGAATAAAATTAACCTCAGAAATTATACACATTTCATCGAATCAAATCGGTACATGTGCCGAACAATTTCAAACGACACGAAACATTAAATGGGTAGTTCTCACGAAATCCCGAAATTTGGTAATTAAAATAGACAAATAATATTGAAAAGGATTCGTAACAATGTTCTATGAAATTTTGTGGTACTGATGTTGCAAGATTATAATTATATAGTGGTCCCTAGAATAAACGTGTTTTAGGTGGATTATGAGGATTTAAAAAAAAATTGAAAATGAGGGAATGAAGACTAAGTGAGGCAATGAGAAAATTGTTCAATTTTAAATTACCTTTCAATTGAGTAATCATCTATTATTTTTTAACATTAGCAGGAACAGAAAATCACAAGGTTATTGTAGATCAACTAAATTATACCCATTTAACCTAACTTCAATTATTATTTTGCACGAAATCAAAGTGGCAGTATAAAAATGAACAAAAAACAAAATATATTCACTTAAAAATTAACTTAGTTGTCATTTTACCAATGGATTAAAGTTCTGTTATACTATTTAATCTTAACAACATTAACAAAACAATAGCTTTTTTATACAAAATTAATAAAATAATGAAAATTAGTAATTCTTAATTAGAAATCTACCAACAAAAAGTACTTTTCTTATCTATTCATACTCAAAGTTCCATATTTTAGTATATTTCCTTGACAGTATAAAATCCCTTTTTGATTAATGTTGGTGGCATGATTTTCTGCTATATACCATTCCAGGCATACAACTGTTCATCCTTGATTATTGGCCATCTCCAAGAATCGGTTCCTCTTTTCATACACTTTACTAAAGCACCCCCTGGACAAAGTTTTTCGTCCCAATTTATTAGGACATGATCACCTTTATTATAAGTGGGATTTTTATATGTCGTACAAATAACATCATTCGATGAATGTCCAACATGTAACTTGGTTCGTGTTTGTGTTGTACTACGCATTGTTTATTTAATGCAAAGATTCGAAGATTATCAGCAAAAACAAATAGACAAATTTTCACTTATACTCTTTTTTCTTGGCATTAATTGACGGCACAAAAAGATTACAGCGGTGAATTGAAGAATAAACCAAAGCAAATGTTCGAAAAAGCAAGTTGATTCTGGTGAAAATTATTACTGGATAAATCATCATTCCCTCACTAGAAATTTATATGAGGGAATGACGGTGAGGGAATGATGAAACAAACAATAATAAAAAAAAAACTCGTGATATAAACTCACTATTAGAAAGTTGTTTTGTATAAAATGATAACTCCCATAAGTCTACTTCTCTATGTAATTAATAACGAATAAAGTATATTACTTTTTGTTTTTCCTGGATGTGAGGGAATGACCTTAAAAAATGTAATTCAAACAAAAAATCCTATTATTTCTTTTTCAACGCAAAGTCTAACACGCTGTCTTTAAATTCACCATAATGGTGAGTTGACAAGACTGCCACCTATCAAAAACTCATAGTAGCGTTCCTATTGGATTACCAATGCGATCAAAATTCGATTATCGGTAACAATGTGAGGGAATGATTTATTTTTATGGGACACGTGTATATTTTTAATTTTTGCATACAGTTTTTAGTATATATTCCGAATTAAATTTTTTTTCATTAATCTATCATATTTTTAATCGAAAAGTCTCCGAAGTACTCTTTTAATATTTTTTCTTGTTTGTTTGATAATATAAAAGTAATCGAATGTGTAGCTTGGGACATAGTGAGGGAATGATTTTACGGACTATATATTGGTGTATTTATTCTTATGTATGTATTCAGTTCCGAAATAATAAGTGAAACTTCTAGTGTCCATTACATAGATTACAAGAAAATGTTTATATCCGTTATAGGGTTGTTAGATTTTCGATAAAACTCAAAGGACTAGAATTTCGGTATTTCGTGAGAATTACCCAAATACGCATTGCAATTACAAGCGATTGCCGCTTTAATTTTTAGGCTACCGACATATTCTCTCTATTTCGTATCTTGCCGACCATGCTGTTTGCGCCTCTATGAAACGTCGCTGGGATAGGATATCATCTAAATTTATGAGTTTCAGAGAATTTCAAGTTATCAGACTCACTTTGGAAATCAGCGAAACAATGATAAAAATGGGAATCATATTTGTTTTTTATTCCTGTAGATTCATTTTATACCAATCGCGTAAAACTTCCAAAAGTTCTGCTAAATCGGAACATTCCTAAGTTGAAATAATCATCATAATTGGACGTATGGTGTTTGAAAAAGTATTATTCGTGTTCCAAATCAAATGGCAAAATCAGAAATATTCTTTAACACTTGTGGAGAGTATGATTCTTATGTGACCTGAAAGCACCACATTTCCTATTGAATTTTATTTAGAGTGACACTCCATATTTCGATCCTTCCTCAACCTTTGAATTTTTCAATACAGCTTCCAAAGAGGCCTCATGTAGACTTGTATTGCACCAGAGCTAGATTGGGGTAATTGGAAGAACCGCACCCCTTATGACCGATGCGGTCGCCTTCAAGGGCGCGGCACACACAATTGGGCCACCTACCATGGGGAACGAGGAATGGCTAGAGATAAAGTAGATCCCTATACTTAAAATCCTCGTGTTGTATTAGTGGGAGTATTATGAAAATCGGAGTAGTAGATAAATAAAAGAAGAAAAACATCAACAATTTTGGCTACGGGAATCGATCCCGGTACCTACTTGCTATTAAGACTGAGCTCTACCCCTAAGCTGTTCAGATGAAAGCTGGAAGTTGAACGAATATTATTATTGACCTTTGATGCCTTCTTTTCAATTTTATAATTTCACAAACATCTCATCATGTTACTTATTATTCGATCAAGCTTAAATCTAGAACATAGCTGTAAAATAAGGTACCTACATATCCAATTCTCACTAGGTATTGAACGAATGTTATTACTGACGTATCGACTTGTCAAATTTACTTCGGCCGATCTATGCACATGGTAATTCATTTAATTTTTATGTTTATAAACAAACGATTTCAAATCGCTTTCCCTTTCCGTTCTCAGGTTAGCGAGTATTAAAAAATATTTTTTTATATTTTTTTTTAATTTTCCAGCGATACGATTCTCACAAAATTCCACGAACGTGCTTAGGCTTATATTCTACAACTATACACCAAGTTTCAATTCGATCTGATTCAAATTGGTTGAAAATAAAATTATTACTCGGAAACCATTGAACCGATTATGCCCATTAACGAACTTGTCCGTTGTATTGCGCTGCGCCACACACCCTGAAAATTGTAAGTCGCTAGCTATTTCCTTTCTCAAGTTATCGTGGCAACGGCCGGCCGGCCGGACAGAATCAAATTTGACCCCAAATTCTTCATCCGGGAGTCAAACAAAATCGTTTGAGACCATTTTCGTCAAAAAAAGTTACAGACATTTGGGCAATATGATAACGCGATGTTCCCCAGAACATACGCGCAAAAATATTAGATATGTATCCCACGATTACTTGAGAACGGTAAGATATAGCGACTTGAAAATTTCAAGGTAGGTTGCACATCAGAATGCGACATTTTAGTTCGTTAATAGGCGTAATCAGCTACACGGTTTTGGAGTTATACCAATCTGGAATGTTTTTTTTAGTTCCTCTGTAACTCAAATGATACATATCCGATCCAATTAAAACTCGGTGATTACTTGTAGAATTCCGACGTGCTATACTGAGGGTAGGTTGCGCATCCTAACGTGACATTTGACAATTCCGATATTATATGTATGTCCGAATTGAAAATTCTATGATCATAGACGATTGTCTCATTACGCAAGTCGGTCATTAAAATGATACGAAATGTATTCATACCCTATAAACGCTGAGAAAATGGTATATATCGATGGTGAATTCAAATAAGAGTGTCCAATAGAGGTGAATAAAACATTATTAACAGTAATTTGGTCGATTTATGGTTAAATTTTCAATTTTTCAGCTTCATCTTGAAAAAAAGTTATATTTCAGAAAAGCTACATCGACTTCGTATATGAGAAGTGAATAGACAATGGAGCATGCGCGCAAATACTCCATATTTCACTTCAGTGCTTCAACTGATTTTTTATTGATTTACCAAAAACACTTCCTTCCTTCCATAACTTTTCGATAACGTTGATTGAAAATATGATTCATTCAGAGGTTTTCTCATCATGGAAGGACAAGAAAATCAACTGTCGATAACGTTGATTGAGCATCTTGCGCTTTCGAAACCGACGTTTTTCTCATCATAATTGATCCGAAATTCCCCGGCACGCCTTTTATAAACTTCGACAACTCTGCCAATTTGGCAGATTACGATAATTCAGAGACATCGCCCGGCCGATTCTTCAGTGCTCCGTAGGATGGAGATCTCGAGCCAAAAAGTTGTCGGAAACAACAAGGACGGGCTGTTGTAATAATTCAGGCTAGCCGATTCTTGAATACGGCGGGCGATAAAGGGACATTCCGATAATAAATCACATTTTCTAACCATGTTCAAAGGAGCTGAAATTAAGTTTCGTAGTTTGAAAGCGGATTACTTTATTTGTAGGAAGAATGAACGACGTTTGCGTTGGAAGCTTTGGATCTTTAGACGTTTTATTTTATATTTTACATGGATATGCAGCATGTTAGAAGTAGTTTAATTTTAGAAGTTCTTTTATGTAAACATTTTCAATGCTGTTCCTTTAATTCATGAAAAATAATGAAATTGACTTTGACTCTTGAAACATTGATTCAAGCACCGGCGTGAAGTCAGTGTGTCAGCTTTTGCGCGCATGTTCTATTACCTACTCATCTCTATGGGACACTCTACTACGAATTTATTATCGATATATACCATTTTCTCCGCTTTTATGATAAAGGTTTGAATTAATTTCATACTATTCTAAAGACAGACTTCAGTATAACGGGAGAATCATCTATGATCATAATTTTTAATTCACACATTGTATTTTATTATTATTTGAATCACTCAAGTAACTCCGGGATACGATATTCACGAAATTCCGCGAAAATTAGTGGGTTGGCATTCTACATGTAATCACAAAGTTTCAATTTGATCAGATTTTTATACTTTGAGTTGTAGAGGAAATAAAAATAAAATTTCAGATGAGGGTAACTCCAAAACAATTTGGTCTATTATGCTAATTAAAGAAGTTGTATGTCGTATTTGGATGCTCACCCTGAAAATTGCAAGTCACTATATTATTATCTATATAGTTGGCAATATTGTTTCGTTGTGACAGTCAGCGTCAGTGAGATGAGATCGTCCATTTTGTGGAGATTCTACGGAGGAGCAATAGGTTATGCGTATTTTCGAAACTTCGTAAGAATTGTTGAATTCTTCTTAGTTAGATATAGTTTCGAAAATCGAATTAAGAGTGAGGGATACATTGGTTTGATTTGGAAGGATAACAGGTAACCTTCACTTGTCTCGAAAGAGGATTTGAAAACCTTTTGCAAATCCAAGTTGAACACGTGACTGATCTTGGCGACTTTGACAGGTATGTGTTAAATGTTCTATTCTCGTCATTTCTAGTGGAAACAATTCAGGTTGTAATTATCTTTCTATATCCAGAACATCGCTGTGTGTTTGAAGGTTTATTTGGTGGAGGCACGGCCAGATTTAGTTTTGAAGCAAACTTATACCGGACAACCCCGAATATCAGGGTATCTACGAATTCTATAAATATTACATAACAACGAATAACTGGTCTGATTGATATTCTGGTAACCGAAATTATTATGTGTTGGGGAAATTCATTTATTTGTTATCCGTGAGAAGTCACTGATGGTTTCTTTTCTGTCATCAGGGTTTTTATGTCAGGAAGAGTGAAACTGAGACATTCGAGTATATACAAGGTGGTCCATAAGTAACGCTGTGAGACAGCCAACGCAGTGTTGCAGATCCCGAATACATACAAGGTGGTCAGTAATCAACATTGTGGGACATCCAATCGAGGGTTGCGGACTACGAGCACCGAGAGAAAGAGGACAGTATTGCGAGACCATCCACGCAATACTACGTTCAGGAATAAGGATAATCAGCACGCAAGTTATAGGAAATAGATCTTCGAAACATATCTTATATCTGCTATATATGACGTGAACTTAGTATCATCAATTACATAAATTATTGTTATTGCAAAGCGGAAAGATTTGTGGTAATCATATAGGATCATAGATAAGAAACGTGGATGCGCCTGAGCTCAAGCGATGCGTATTTGAATCAAAGAATAATATCTACGTACAATTTCCGCCACCCTTATTCAGGGTTTCGCAGTAGTTTTACTTTATTGAATCTAAAGACCTGGGTTGTAAGCTACTGAATAAATTGTTTGATTTTAGCGTGAATATTCTTTTGGTGAATTTAGGAATAATTTCTTTACGCTGGGGTATCTGGGAGAATTAAATTTACCTGGCGCCGATTTACTAGGTTCCCTTTTTGGAATCCACTCCCGTCTCCACTGGAGCTAGACCGCGGATCCCCTAGTTCTAGTAGCTCCAAGTTTAACCACTGCGACTTGGGAACAGTCGTTTATCGTTATATCGTTCTCAAATAATCGTGAGATACATAATATTCTTTTGTAATTTTTTTTTAATTTTCTAGTGGTACGGTCCTCACAAAATTTCACACACGTCTTCGTGTCGATACTCTACAACCAATTATCGAGCTTCAATTCGATCGAGTCTGTATTTTTCGAGTTATCGAGAAAATAATATTCCAGATGGGTATAACCCCGATACTGTTGGGCCGATTATGCCCACCAACGGACTTAACACTCCCATTCGGATGCGTTGCCTACTCTGAAAATTGTAGGCCCTACCTCTTTTCATTCGTGAGGTATCGAGGCAACGGTCACCCAGCCATCTACTGCACTCACACAAGGCTGCTCAGATCTGCAACAATATAGTTCCGATCGTGTTGAAATTTGGAACATGGTAGGACAGTTAGGTGTTGAAGGCTCTCGCAATTTGAAGGCTTTCGCAAAACTTTAGCGATGTCGGTCGAATAGTTTCTGATAGATAGAATTTCTTTCAATAACTTTTTTAAAATGTTCTTATGATACGATCCTCACGAAATTCTGCAAGAATTTTCGTGTTGGAATTCTACGAGTAATATCCATGTCTGAATTGGATCGGTTTCGTATTCTTCAAGTTAATTAGGAAATAAAAATAAAATTTCTAATGGGTATAGCTCCAAAACCTTTCGGTCGATTATGCTTGTTAATGAACTCAAATGTCGCATCAGAAGCACCCTAAATACTGCAAGTCGCTGTCTCTTTCCATTCTCCGGTTATCGTGACATAAATAATATTTTTAAAATTTTCTAGATTATCTCGCAATTTCACAAACGTTTTTGTATTAGTATTCTACAACTAGCTACCAATTTTCATTCCGATCGGATCTGTATTGGTTGATATCAAAATTATTACTTGAATACCGTTGGGCCGATAATGCCCATTAACGAACTGGTCGTATTTGGATGTGCCACCTTCCCTGAAAATTTCAAGTCGCAATTTTTTTTCTCGTTGTCAAGTTATCATGGCAACGGCCGACCAGACAGAATCAAATTTGACCTCGAATTCTTCATCAGTGAGTTGAACCTAATCGTTTGAGACCAATCTCGGCAAAAAATTCGAAAGTTACGGACCTTTGGCAGAATGATAGCGCGACGTTCCCCAGAACATACGCGCAAAAAGATGTGGAACCCAGTGTTACAGCTTTCTTATTCTCTTGATTATTTAGATTTCGCAAATACTTTGTAAAGACCCAAATATCTAAAAATAATATAAAAAATTGGTTCAAGCACTGACGTGAAATCAGAAGCTTTTGCGCGTATGTTCTCTTGGCCATTCTCCTGTATTGGACACTCTTAATCGAATTTACCATGGTGAATTATTTTGTCTGTTCTCCTATAGTGGACATTCTTAATCGAATTTACTATGGTAAATTCGTGTCATCCAGCAACTGATATCACACAAGGCTCCTCGGATCTCCAACAATATAAATCCGATCATGTTCACACTTGAAACTTGGAAGAAGAATTAGGTTCTGAAGGCTCCCGCAAAATTTCAGGGATGTCGGAAGAATAGTTTCCGATATATAGAATTTTTTTCAATAATTTTCTATGATGTTTTAAAAATTTTTTAGTGATACGATCCTCACGAAATCCTGCAAGAAATTTCGCGTTGCCATTCTAAAACTAATAACCATGTTTGAATTCGATCGGTTTTGTACTTTTCGAGTTATTGAGGAAATAACAACCAAGTTTCAGATAGGTATAACTCTAAAACCATATTGCCGATTATGCCTATAAACAATCTCAAATGACGCATTCAGATTCTCAACCTAACCTGAAAATTTCAAGTCGCTATCTCTTTCCCTTCTTAGGTTTTCGTGACGTAAATGATATTTTTGAATATTTCAAAATTTCACAAACGTTCTTATGTTCATATTCTACAACTACTCACCAAGTTTCAATTCGATCGGATTAGTATTGATTGTAGACAAAATTATTACTCGGAAACCATTGGGCCGATTATGCCCATTAACGAACTTGTCCGTCGTTTTGGGATGCGCCACCTACCCTGAAAATTTCAAGTCGTTATCTCTTTTCGTTCTCAAGTCATCGCGGCAACATCCGGCCGGACAGAATCAATTTTGACCTCGAATTCTTAATCAGGGGGTCGAACCCAATCGTTTGAGACCATTTTCAGCGAAAAATTCGAAAATTCCAGACATTTGGGCAAAATGATAACGCGATGTTCCCCAGAACATACGCGCAAAAATGCAGGAAAGCCCTGTGGACAGGCGCTTGTGTCCAAACTTTGGCAAGTTATATCTCCAAAAGTATTGATTTCTCAGAGTTGGGAGTTATATCAATGGATTAAAAAAATTGAATTTGAAATTTGTAACGTGAAAAAATGAAATTTTGTCCTTGTTCCGAAACCATTAGGTTGGTTTTTGCCCTATAACGAACTTAACTGAGTTATTTATCTCCCAAACCTACTTTGAAAGACTGTCTAGCTCATTCCGTTCTGAAGTTATCGTGTTAACGGCTGAAAAGAATCGATTTCGAACGCGGATTCTTGTTCAATGTGTCGAACCAAATTCAAGACCATTTTCATCGAAAAATTCGAAAATTACAGACATTTGGGCATAACGTTAAGCACCCTGTTCCGAGGAACAAAAGTGCCAAGAACGTCACTCTGTCGGATTGATTTCGATTCAACTACTGAATTAATAAATCAAATTTATTTATATAAACACAAAACAAAACCAAATTTTCTGAAGGTTAATCATCATATGAATAAAAAAATTGTATCAAGCCCTGTGAATAGGAGCTTTTTGACACTGTTGTTCAAACAGACAAATTATATCTCCGAAAGTATTGGTTTCTCAGAGTTGGGAATTATATCAATGTATTCTTATGATAGAACTGCATCATAAAGGAAATTCAAATAATAGTTCATTTATCAAGATTAAATGAGCAATCTGAGAATGAAAACTGCACCATGGAAGAAATCAAGTTAAAATAGCTGAAATGAATTTGACTTTCTCTTATAGAACAGGATGACATGTACGGGTATGAACACAGGTCGTATAATAAATCATAGATAGAATAATTATAGCTTTCTGTGAAAACATAGAATACGATTAATTATTGAAATTTCGAGAAATCATATCTCCGAAAGTATTAGCTTGTTGGAGTTGAAAATGATATCAATGGATTTTTATGGTGAAACGGCATCTTAAATAAAAATTGAATTTGAAATTTGTTACTTAAAAAAAAATTTTTTTTTTCGTTACTACGAGACCATCTGGCCAATTTTGCCCCATAACAAGCTCAACTGAGATATTCATCTTTCTAACCTACTCTGAAAATTTCAAATGCCTAGCTCATTCCGTTCGAGAGTTATTGTAGAAAAAAAAATTTAAAATTTTCAATTTTTTTCTTATACTTTGCGGTAATCTGGTCAATACAAAACATCACTTGCGTATAAAGGCCGTGATTCTACAATTTGATGCTGAATTTCAGATAGATAGAGTGATCTGTTTCGGAAATATTCATAAAAAATGTTTTTTTAAAATTGGCTCTAACTCCGAAACCGTTTGATGGATTTCATCCATTAAGGAACTCGTTCGAGATATTCATGTTGCAAACCCACCTTGCAAATTTCAATCTTCTAACTCCTTTCGTTCGAGAGTTATCATGCCTAAGGCCGGCCGGCCGGACCGGCCGGACAGAATCGATTTCGACCGATTTTCGATCGAAAAATTTAAATACTAATGAAATTTCACGTATACTTTAGTGAATTAATGCATACCTATAGTGCTTTGTTTTCATATTTTTGGTGCTTTAGTTCCTCGGAACTGAGTGCTTATCAATTTGCCCAAATGTCTGTAATTTTCGAATTTTTGGCTGAAAGTGGTCTCAAACGATTTGGTTCGACTCACTGATCAAGAATCCGAGGTCGAAATCGTTTCTGTCCAGCCGGTCCGGCCGTAGGCACGATAACTCTCGAACAAAAGGAGCTAGAGGATTGAAATTTGCAAGGTGGGTTTGGAGCGTAAATATCTCGGACATTTCGTTAATGGGCGAAATCCATCAAGCGGTTTCGGAGTTATGGCCGATTTTAGTAAAACACATTTTTTATGAATATTTCCGAAACTCGATCTATCTGAAATTTAGCGTCAAATGGTAGAATCATGACCTTTATACGCATGTGAAGTTTTGAATTGACCAGGTTACCGCAAAGTGTAAAAAAAAAATTTCAAAATTAAAAAAAAAAATTTCTACAATAAATCTCGAACGGAATGAGCTAGGCAGTTGAAATTTTCAGAGTAGGTTAGGAAGATGAATATCTCGGTTAATTTCGTTATTGGGCAAAATAGGCCAGACGGTTTCGGAGTAACGAAAAAAAATATTTTTTTAAGCAACAAATTTCAAATTCAATTTCTATTCAAGATGCAGTTTCACCATAAAAATCCATTGATATCATCTTCAACTCCAACAAGCTAATACTTTCGGGGATATGATTCTTCTAAATAATGAATCGCACTACTATGTTTTCGCAGAATGCTATAATTATTCTATCTAAGCTTTATTATATGATCTGTGGTCATACTCGTACATTTCATCCTGTTCTATAAGAGAGAGTCAAATTCAGTTCAGCTATTTTAATTTGATTTCTTCCATGGTGCAGTTCTCATTCTCAGATTGCTCATTTAATCTTGATAAATAAACTATTATTTGAATTGAATTTCCATTATGATGCAGTTCTATCATAAGAATAAATTGATATAATTCCCAACTCTGAGAAACCAATACTTTCGGAGATATAATTTGTCTGTTTGAACTAGAGCGCCAGAAAGCTCCTGTCCACAGGGCTTGAACCCATTTTACATTTAAAAATAGGACCATATTTTACCCTGCTAGAGAAAAAAAATTATTTCATTCATAATTATATGAGAAAACCAATTTCTTCTTGTCAACTGGTCAGTTCTAGAAAATAGTCACCTTAAATGTTTGTTTTTTAACGAAGCGCAATTTATTCGACAATTCTCGGCTATACACAGAAAAAAAAGTACACTGCGAGCAAGACTAGTAGTCTTGATTGAAAGCTATGGTAGACTCATATATCCGCAATGATAACTTGACTCAATGCAATATGCACATTATTCTTATACCTATCAGTTCAGCTTACTTCCCATAAAGAAAAACAAACTTGAAAATAGTATAGTAACACTAATTTCAACGTATAGCATAACTTCAACTAAGAATAAGCCTACTTGAAATGAATATAGAACTGTCTTTTAGCAAAACTTTCTTAGATTCCGAATAAGTATAGTTATTTTCTGAGCAACTATTTACTTAATGCAGAAAGGCAAGTAATAAACTTGAAATGAGAATATTTCTAATCATATCAATATTATTCTTTAAATTGTTTGTAAATCATCTATAGGTACTACCCCTCCGAGTATAGTGAAACTCATATCAATTTTGAAGTGTTCTTCAATTTAATTCCCTTTGAAATGAGAGACACTCAAATAATATGGAGTGTCAAGTGGTACATCATAGAAAATAATTCTTTCTGTTGTCCTTCCAACTATCTGAATTTCTTTTGACGACGTGATGCTTGACCTCCCATATTTGAAAATTTGAAGTTAATTTTCTCTCCAGCGTCATCTACTTAGTATCAAAATGTTATTTATTTAAAAAAATAGCATTGTGTATTTATTCAAACTAGTCCCATATCTATGAGCGTCGCAATATTGAAACAATGATAGCTTAGTATCTAAAGCTATCATTGTTGGAACCTTTGCCAAGGTTGCGACGCACATATGTGGGACTAGTTTGAATAAATACCCAATACTAATTTTTGAAAAAAATATCATTATGATACTAAGTAGATGACGCTGGAGTGAAAATTAACTTCAAATTTTCAAATATAGGAGGTCAAATATCACGTTGTCAAAAAAAATTCAGATAGTTGGAAGGACATTAACAAAAATAATTCTATTCAATGATGTACCACTTGACACTCCATACCATTTGAATGTCATTCATTCCGAAAAATAGAATCGGTACAAAAGTAAGTAGGGAATGCACAAAACAACATCACTATTTATCACTTTGCAGAATTTGTAAGGAGACATGTCATTTATTCATTTGCACAACATTTTGCTCAGCATTTTGGTGAAACGGATTGTTATCTTTCTGGCTGCGATGTGCCAAGTTCCAAGTAAGAAGTTGCAGATCAGTTTGGTGCAATCAGGTTCCTGAAAATGAAATTATGGGTTCCAATGAAATTATACAAAGTATATTATAAGTAGTCACTGTTGAATACTTAAATTAACTCGGCCAATTCCTATTCGTTTAAAATATTCTTCATATTTATTATTACATATATAAACTTATAAAATCACTAGTTGTTGCCGATCGTGATCATGCTCTCTTTGGATCCGCGTCCAAAATGTCCGCCGCCAACCTTTCCACCCGGAGCAGATATGTGGATTTGCTCAATCGATACTCGATAGTTGAGTGTATTGAGACTTGACTGCGCATATAATATTATTTCGAATAAGAATAGCCTGTTCTTGGGTGAAGTTGTACCTGAATTCATATGAGATCTCTTAGATTTCAACCATGAGAGCTATTCTCAATATACTTATTGAAACACTTTCATCAGTAGAATATTTCCTACAATCAAGAATTAATATTCTAGCTATAAAATAGTGTTCCTTGTAATTCAATGTCAAAATTAGGCTTTGGTCAACTCTAAATAATTTTAGCTCAAGTCTTGCATTTTCTTTAGAGAATACTAAATGATTTTCTAGAACTCAATAGCGGTTCTTGCTTTCATTGAAGTGATCTTGTTGTATTGAAGTAGATGAGCTAGGACAGTTCTGGAACAAAATGCCCCATTTTTACATGTAAATCCCCATAAGGAAATCTAAGGTCCAACTTGCAAAAATTGTACCCTTATGAACGCGGATCCAGCGTTTTCAAGGTCATTTGTTTGGACGACCGAACAGTGAGTTGCGCAGCGCCACGCCCCCCTCCGCTTAGGCTTAGGTAGGGAGGGATGACGGCGCGTGATGTATATTGGAAGACGATAGACTGCGGCAGTTGGTACCTACGTCTGATGCGGATGACGTCGGGCGGATGACCTCATGATCGAAAAATTTTCTGGATGGACGCGGGATATGAACCGGGGGAGTGTGGGTGCTTGCCGCTAAGCCACAGGGGCCGTAATAATTTGGGATGTTTGGTGCTATAAAGGGAGAGTGACGCATGATTGAAATTAACATGAACTTTTGCGCGCATTGTCCATTCTCCTGTATTGGAATTGTTAATTGGGAGGGGCTCTCGGGGACTTTCAGGTTATCATAAAAATGGGTTCAAGCCCTGAGCTTTCTGGCGCTCTAGTTCAAACAGACAAATTATATCTGATATTGGTTTCTCAGAGTTGGGAATCAATGTATTCATATGATATCACTGCAAGGAAATTCAATTCAAATAATAGTTTATTAGATAAGTAATAATAAATTACCTTGTAATCGATCAAAAATTTCCTGCGTTCACCAAACTACAGAATTATGCTTTCAACATTTTCGGGTGAGGTCCCCGTTGCATCGCTAAAATACGAGTATTTCAACCCCAATATTTTTGAAGTTACAATATTCCCTTCTGTCAAGTTGACATTATGAGAATTCATACATAGAATAATATCAATCTGTGAAATACGATTTACATTGAAATTTTAAAAAATCATATCTTCGAAAGTATTAGCTTGTTAGAGTTGAAAATGATATGAATGGATTCTTATGATAAAACTGCTTATTAAAAAAATTTTGATTTGGAATTTGTTTCGTAAACATATGAAGTTTGATGCATAAGGTACTAGCTCGTATTGGTCTTAGGGACTTTCAGGTTATCATAATCGTAAAATGAAATTGTCATATGAAGTATGACAAAAATGCATGATTGTACGTTTTTCAAACTTTGGTATCCTAATGAGCGGAATAGATGGAAGTTCACATTAGTCTTTTTTTTGCTAAGTCAGGGTTTTCAAGATATTAGTAATTAAAGAAATAATATTCAGTTCATTGTGATAATAAACTAGTGAATTTTTATTTGACAGTAAGTAAGTGACCCGACTAGGTAGATTAGACAAATATTTTTCCCTAAACTAACAAATTCAGTGCTGATGTATTATGATTTCCATGCTTTAACAGAGCATAGTCATCGAACCATAATTTTATTTCTATCATTTCAACGTAAGCACAATCAATATATTTAAAAAAAAACTTTGGGTTCTCAATATAGACATTTTGGAACATAGATTTAAGTTCAAGTCGAAAAGATTGAATATTTGCTCAGCACTCAGAATAAAATATGTCCATTCGGAATTTATATTCTTACTGGCTCAAAATACAGGTCAAGCGTAGTTGAGCTCAAATAGCTAGATTGTATGGGTGTTAATTGAGAAATCGATGAAGTAATCGTATCATATCAAGAAAAATTATTCTTATGGGGACCAGAAAGTTTTTTCAATGAATGTCTACATATTGTTTGAATACGTCATAGTAATAATATATACTTGCAAGTTGCTAGGTGCCATGCTTGAGGATATCGAGAAAAGCCAACCAGTTTTCCTTTTCAATGCTTGAGCACATATGAATTTGCAATCAATTACAACGAGAACTACTTGTGACAAGCTTATCAAGCTATCCTAAATGCATTGGAGGTTGTATACTTTTGATTTGGCAGCGAGCTAACATAACAAAAAATGTATTGGGTGGTTGTATGAATAAATACCATTTTCGATGTATTATGGATACTTTAACAGAGCATATGAGACATATTTTCTGCCATTTCAACGTAAGCACAATTGTTTTAGAAAAAAACTTTGGGTACTAGACATTTTGAACATAGATTTGAAGTCAAAAATATTGAATATTTGCTTGGCACTGAGACAAAATATGCTAAATGTGAAATTTTGTATTCTTACTATCTGGAAAGATTACATGAAAGATTGTACATTTGTACTGATTGTATTGTCATCAATAGTCACAATATTTGGATGAAAATGAATCATATTTACGCAAAAAATTACAAACGTATTAGAGACTCGCTATGATAAAATAACAATCTCCTATTCAGAAGGACTATAATTTTCGATTTTGTTTACATTGAGGCGGATTGTTTTATTGTATTTTCCAAAAATAAATCTTATTTCTTCAGATACTGTATTGTAGCCAATTATTTTGTCATATTTATTCGGCAATAACCAGAAGAAAGGGTCATTATGAGAAATGAGTTCGACCCCCCAAAGAGAATTACATGAAAGACAGGTATCTTCTTCGAATTTAACGATTCGGTAGTCCGACATGGGTACAAAGGCATATTTATTTGACCTAGTGAATGATGGGGTGCTAACTTGACCGATAAGAGGCCGGGTTTTTTTCTAACCATTGGTGGGATCTATTGTATTCGATATTAGGTGGAAACAATTTTGTATTTATTGCATGTTGAGTGGTCATATATCTCTTTCAATATTCAGGAATCGTGTAAAAAAAGTGGGCTCGTAGTGTGTACATTTTTGATAGTAATACGAAATGTAACTCTACTTTATTTTTTCATTGCAAAATTGCTTAACAAATATATCATGAATATGTAAGTCATCAAGAGCTTGGCGTCATTTTAAACATTTGATTCCCATGGTGTGATATATGCTCAATTGTTACTTCAAACGATAAAGAGAAGGAACTTCAATCGAGCCCTTTTTCAGGTATCTTTTGCTTACGATGAATACATTCATGAATCTCAGAACGCACTCCATATCAGCTTTACAAAAATGTTCAGCATGGAGGATTAAGATATAAAGACGCTCACAATTTTCGAGATATTAAGAAAAAATCTTATTGTGATGAGGAACTTGTTGAGATTTAAATATATGAAAAACAGGCCTGGTCAGTGGATATCAAATGAGAAGGTGTGATTTTGAAACTTTATCATCTGGCTGATGCTTGAGATGCTGTATTGAGAACGATCATCAGCATGTTTGATATATGGGGCATGACTTGGTTATGAAGGGAGGGTCGACGATGAATTGGCAATATACACAGGATTGCAATAGATATGTGGAGGAAGATACGACGTATGATATTGAAGATGCAGAAAAAGAGACTGCGATGGACACTGAATTTATTAACAAATCAGCTTTTCACAATTATTTAGCGTGTCTTCTTGACATAATGGATAGTGTTGATCATTATTCATTTCATTTAATTTCGAGTTATTCTGATGAACGATGCTTAAATAATTTGAGATAATTTGTAGTGGAAAATTAGAGTTTAATTGCCATTTTGTATTTTAAAAAAGCAGTTTTTTTTAGATATGATCATAATACTTTTCCTAATAAATAACTTCAGCTATTCGAAGTTGCCAAATATTGTATTCTTTCAAAAGTATCTACAGTGAATTTTTTTGGCATGCAGCAAGCATAGCTCGTCAACTATATTACTGATATCAAACCATTAACTTTATGAAGACTTTGTGTTGGATACCTTTCGTGTGTGCCCAGGGACCCTTTATATATGTTGGTGTGCAAACTCTTTGAATAGTTTTCACTAATGTGATCAATACTCATATAGTCATGGAATTTATCATGTTTCATGATTGTGTGTTTCCTTAAAGCATCGTTTCATGTGAATTTCTTTCCACATACGAAACAAGCAAAGCCAATTTGCTTATGTATATTCATGTGTCTGCTCAAATTATTGGGTTGGGTGTATTGTTTTTCACAAATGCTGTAGGTATGAATTCTGTTGATATATAAAAATGAGACAGATAAGTATACGCGTTAAATACTCTTTATATCCACTATATACATTTTTATAGCTGTTTTATATACGTTTTGCATTCACTTTATAACTGAATATGTATCTATTCATGAAATTCTACGGTCGTAATAGATCAGTCCAAGCACAATCATAACAATCTATACACATTCTTTATAGAAATTCAATAGAACACAGGAACAAAATTTGCCATATTTATTTGTGTATTTTCATAGACATTCTAGTATCTTCGTATAGATTCATACATCTTCGTATACACTCATGAATCAAGCAATTTTGCTTAGGAGTTTCAAGACATGTATTCGTTTTATAGTTTGGATATATGTATACACTCATGCATTTTTTTGTCGTAGTTCATATGAATTCATCATGAAAAAGTTGGAAGAACATGTCAAATTAGATGATGATTTAGGATGAATATACAACCCACATACATACGCAACCAAAGAAAAACATAGAAAAACATGCTATTTTACAGATTATTCAAGGCCAATATACAGATGAAGATACACCAGGTCGATAACATTACAGATGTATCAAGAATTATATCTAGACTTGTACAATTTATTTGAGTAAACACAGGGTACAGAAATGTATTTGTGATAGATGACTCGGGTACTTCCATTCCAAAGAAAATCTTGATATTCACGCGTTAGTTTTTATGAATTGTCCAAAGACCCAATATGGAATATTGAGAAGAGATTGACATAAATACGACAATACTTCCGATTATGCTTGAGGGGATAATCCTTATGAAATTACTAGGGTTAACAAAAAATGGTATTAGGGATGATGAAAGTTGAAAATAATGATATTCTGATTAATATACAGAAGTGTTTCAACACAAACGCTAGTGGGAGACATTCACTGTCGGGGCAAAAATTAACAGTGCTGTGCCTAAGCTTCCTGAAGGATACAGCAACTATTTTGGCAAAATACAACATACATACATACGTAACCAAGAAAAAGATGGAAAAACATGCGTCAAGCTATCATCATGCTATCATCAAACTACCATCAAGCTACCATCAAATTAGCATCAAACTATCATAGCAACTACTTCATGTATAGTTTACATCAATTTTGTGTATTTTCATAGAAATTCGAGCATCTTCGTATACATTCGTGCATCTTCGTATACATTCATACATATTCGTATATAGTCATGAATCAATCAATTTTGCTTAGGAGTATCGAGACTTGTTGTTTATATCAATTTTGTGTATTTTTCCTATACATTCGAGCATCTTCGTATACATTCGTGCAGCTTCGTACACATTCACATTCAATTTTGCTTAGGAGTATCAAGACATGTGTTCGTATTATAGTTTGGATATATGTATACAATCATGCATTTTTGTCATACTTCATATGAATTAATCTCGAAAAAGATGTAAGAACATGCGAATTTGATGATGATTTAGGATGAATATACAACCTACATACATACGTAACCAAGATAAAGATGGAAAAGCATGCATCAAGCGTGGAACCATTTATCATTAACTTTATGAAGGATAGCTTTCATCATACAGCACCTCAATCGTACTTTATATATGATTTGCAACCACTTTATGTACAGTTTATATCAGTTTTGGGTATTTTCGTAGACATTCGAGCATCTTCGTATACATTCATACATATTCGTATATAGTCATGAATCAATCAATTTTGCTTAGGAGTATCGAGACTTGTTGTTTATATCAATTTTGTGTATTTTTCCTATACATTCGAGCATCTTCGTATACATTCGTGCAGCTTCGTACACATTCACAGTCAATTTTGCTTAGGAGTATCAAGACAAGTGTTCGTATTATAGTTTGGATATATGTATACAATCATGCATTTTCGTCATACTTCATATGAATTAATCTCGAAAAAGATGTAAGAACACGCGAATTTGATGATGATTTAGGATGAATATACAACCTACATACATACGTAACCAAGATAAAGATGGAAAAACATGCATCAAGCGTGTAACCATTTATCATTAACTTTATGAAGTATAGCTTTCATCATACAGCACCTCAATCGTACTTTATATATGATTTGCAACCACTTTATGTACAGTTTATATCAGTTTTGGGTATTTTCGTAGACATTCGAGTATCTTCATACACATTCGTACATCTTCGTATACATTCAAATCAATCAATTTTTGTATAGGAGTATCAAGGCATGTTGTTTATATCAATTTTGTGTATTTTTCATAGAAATTCGAGCATCTTCGTATACATTCGTGCATCTTTGTACACATTCACAATCAATTTTGATTATGAGTATCAAGACATGTATTCGTATTATAGTTTGGATATATGTATACAATCATGCATTTTTGTCATACTTCATATGAATTAATCACGAAAAAGATGGAAGAACATGTGAATTTGATGATAATTTGGGGTGAATATACAACATACATACATACGTAACCAAGATAAAGATGGAAAAAACATGCATCGAGCGTGTAACCATTATCATTAACCTTATGAAGGATAGCTTTCTGCATGCAGCATCTCAAGCTTACTTTATATATGTTTTGCAACAACGTTATGTACAGTTTATATCCGTTTTGTGTATTTTCATAGACATTAGAGTATCTCCGTACAAATTCGTACATCTTCGTATACATTCAAATCAATCAATTTTGTATAGGAGTATCAAGGCTTGTTGTTTATATCAATTTTGTGTATTTTTCATAGACATTCGAGCATCTTCGTATACATTCGTGCAGCTTCGTACACATTCACAATCAATTTTGCTTAGGAGTTTCAAGACATGTATTCGTTTTATAGTTTGGATATATGTATACACTCATGCATTTTTTTGTCGTAGTTCATATGAATTCATCATGAAAAAGTTGGAAGAACATGTCAAATTTGATGATGATTTAGGATGAATATACAACCTACATACATACGCAACCAAAGAAAAACATAGAAAAACATGCGATTTTACAGATTATTCAAGGTCAATATACAGATGAAGATACACCAGGTCGATAACATTACAGATGTATCAAGAATTATATCTAGACTTGTACAATTTATTTGAGTAAACACAGGGTACAGAAATGTATTTGTGATAGATGACTCAGGTACTTCCATTCCAAAGAAAATCTTGATATTCACGCGTTAGTTTTTATGAATTGTCCAAAGACCCAATATGGAATATTGAGAAGAGATTGACATAAATACGACAATACTTCCGATTATGCTTGAGGGGATAATCCTTATGAAATTACTAGGGTTAACAAAAAAAAATGGTATTAGGGGTGATGAAAGTTGAAAATAATGATATTCTGATTATGCATGGGGTCAGATCAAAACTGTGCGCAGTGAAAAACTCAACAACGAATGATGAAATTAATATACAGAAGTGTTTCAACACAAACGCTAGTGGGAGACATTCACTGTCAGGGGCAAAAATTAACAGTGCTGTGCCTAAGCTTCCTGAAGGATACAGCAACTATTTTGGCTTGCTTAATTTTAGAATAAACAAATTTGGCAATTTTATCAATCTCATCAGCAAACCAATCTGAGCAAGTCTCGCCGCGAAAACTATCGTAACGCGAAAGGCTATCGTCATATGCACATTTCAAATAATAGCCAACAATATAAGGCACATGTTCCTGGTACTTGAATGATCTTTCGCTAATTTTTTTATTGCATTGTTTGAGTAATGACTCAAAGTCTGCATAAAGAATAAATGGACACTTTTGTTTATAAACAAAATTTCGAAATTCTACGTAATCATAATTTGGAAAAGTTACTTTTTGATTATTTAAATTTTTACACAATTCAAAATGTTCACTCAGTTTTACCTGTGATGCAAAATAATTCAAGCACCTGTCACATATAAATTTCTTCACTTTTTTCTTTGAGAGCTGGCTTGAAATAAGTCGTGAAAGATCTTTAATCCAACAATAGTGATAATGAATTTCGGTATCGCTACTTGCAGTTTCCAAAGGCTCTACATCATAGTCGCTCAATTTTGGGTGATATTTGTCTTGAACTAGCAATAAATTGACATGATTCTGCGCAACATGAAGCTGTGTGAGTCTTAATGGCAAAATTTGAAAAAATGATTGCTTTTCATTTTCTATTAATTCCAAACCATAAACGTTCACAGAAATATCATTCATTTTTTCAAATTTTGCCATTAAGACTCACACAGCTTCATGTTGCGCAGAATCATGTCAATTTATTGCTAGTTCAAGACAAATATCACCCAAAATTGAGCGACTATGATGTAGAGCCTTTGGAAACTGCAAGTAGCGATACCGAAATTCATTATCACTATTGTTGGATTAAAGATCCTTCACGACTTATTTCAAGCCAGCTCTCAAAGAAAAAAGTGAAGAAATTTATATGTGACAGGTGCTTGAATTATTTTGCATCACAGGTAAAACTGAGTGAACATTTTGAATTGTGTAAAAATTTAAATAATCAAAAAGTAACTTTTCCAAATTATGATTACGTAGAATTTCGAAATTTTGTTTATAAACAAAAGTGTCCATTTATTCTTTATGCAGACTTTGAGTCATTACTCAAACAATGCAATAAAAAAATTAGCGAAAGATCATTCAAGTACCAGGAACATGTGCCTTATAGTGTTGGCTATTATTTGAAATGTGCATATGACGATAGCCTTTCGCGTTACGATAGTTTTCGCGGCGAGACTTGCTCAGATTGGTTTGCTGATGAGATTGATAAAATTGCCAAATTTGTTTATTCTAAAATTAAGCGCCAAAATAGTTGCTGTATCCTTCAGGAAGCTTAGGCACAGCACTGTTCATTTTTGCCCCCGACAGTGAATGTCTCCCACTAGCGTTTGTGTTGAAACACTTCTGTATATTAATTTCATCATTCGTTGTTGAGTTTTTCACTGCGCACAGTTTTGATCTGACCCCATGCATAATCAGAATATCATTATTTTCAACTTTCATCACCCCTAATACCATTTTTTTTTGTTAACCCTAGTAATTTCATAAGGATTATCCCCTCAAGCATAATCGGAAGTATTGTCGTATTTATGTCAATCTCTTCTCAATATTCCATATTGGGTCTTTGGACAATTCATAAAAACTAACGCGTGAATATCAAGATTTTCTTTGGAATGGAAGTACCTGAGTTATCTATCACAAATACATTTCTGTACCCTGTGTTTACTCAAATAAATTGTACAAGTCTAGATATAATTCTTGATACATCTGTAATGTTATCGACCTGGTGTATCTTCATCTGTATATTGACCTTGAATAATCTGTAAAATCGCATGTTTTTCTATGTTTTTCTTTGGTTGCGTATGTATGTAGGTTGTATATTCATCCTAAATCATCATCAAATTTGACATGTTCTTCCAACTTTTTCATGATGAATTCATATGAACTACGACAAAAAATGCATGAGTGTATACATATATCCAAACTATAAAACGAATACATGTCTTGAAACTCCTAAGCAAAATTGATTGTGAATGTGTACGAAGCTGCACGAATGTATACGAAGATGCTCGAATGTCTATGAAAAATACACAAAATTGATATAAACAACAAGCCTTGATACTCCTATACAAAATTGATTGATTTGAATGTATACGAAGATGTACGAATTTGTACGGAGATACTCTAATGTCTATGAAAATACACAAAACGGATATAAACTGTACATAACGTTGTTGCAAAACATATATAAAGTAAGCTTGAGATGCTGCATGAAGAAAGCTATCCTTCATAAGGTTAATGATAATGGTTACACGCTCGATGCATGTTTTTTCCATCTTTATCTTGGTTACGTATGTATGTATGTTGTATATTCACCCCAAATTATCATCAAATTCACATGTTCTTCCATCTTTTTCGTGATTAATTCATATGAAGTATGACAAAAATGCATGATTGTATACATATATTCAAACTATAATACGAATACATGTCTTGATACTCATAATCAAAATTGATTGTGAATGTGTACGAAGATGCACGAATGTATACGAAGATGCTCGAATTTCTATGAAAAATACACAAAATTGATATAAACAACATGCCTTGATACTCCTATACAAAAATTGATTGATTTGAATGTATACGAAGATGTACGAATGTGTATGAAGATACTCGAATGTCTACGAAAATACCCAAAACTGATATAAACTGTACATAAAGTGGTTGCAAATCATATATAAAGTACGATTGAGGTGCTGTATGATGAAAGCTATCCTTCATAAAGTTAATGATAAATGGTTACACGCTTGATGCATGTTTTTCCATCTTTATCTTGGTTACGTATGTATGTAGGTTGTATCTTCATCATAAATCATCATCAAATTCGCATGTTCTTACATCTTTTTCGAGATTAATTCATATGAAGTATGACAAAAATGCATGATTGTATAAATATATCCAAACTATAATACGAACACATGTCTTGATACTCCTAAGCAAAATTGACTGTGAATGTGTACGAAGCTGCACGAATGTATACGAAGATGCTCGAATGTATAGGAAAAATACACAAAATTGATATAAACAACAAGTCTCGATACTCCTAAGCAAAATTGATTGATTCATGACTATATACGAATATGTATGAATGTATACGAAGATGCTCGAATGTCTACGAAAATACCCAAAACTGATATAAACTGTACATAAAGTGGTTGCAAATCATATATAAAGTACGCTTGAGGTGCTGCATGAAGAAAGCTATCCTTCATAAAGTTAATGATAAATGGTTACACGCTTGATGTATGTTTTTCCATCTTTATCTTGGTTACGTATGTATGTAGGTTGTATATTCATCCTAAATCATCATCAAATTCGCATGTTCTTACATCTTTTTCGAGATTAATTCATATGAAGTATGACAAAAATGCGTGATTGTATACATATATCCAAACTATAATACGAACACATGTCTTGATACTCCTAAGCAAAATTGATTGTGAATGTGTACGAAGCTGCACGAATGTATACGAAGATGCTCGAATGTATAGGAAAAATACACAAAATTGATATAAACAACAAGTCTCGATACTCCTAAGCAAAATTGATTGATTCATGACTATATACGAATATGTATGAATGTATACGAAGATGCACGAATGTATACGAAGATGCTCGAATTTCTATGAAAATACACAAAATTGATGTAAACTATACATGAAGTAGTTGCTATGATAGTTTGATGCTAATTTGATGGTAGCTTGATGGTAGTTTGATGATAGCATGATGATAGCTTGACGCATGTTTTTCCATCTTTTTCTTGGTTACGTATGTATGTAGGTTGTATTTTGCCAAAATAGTTGCTGTATCCTTCAGGAAGCTTAGGCACAGCACTGTTAATTTTTGCCCCGACAGTGAATGTCTCCCACTAGCGTTTGTGTTGAAACACTTCTGTATATTAATTTCATCATTCGTTGTTGAGTTTTTTACTGCGTACAGTTTCGATCTGACCCCATGCATAATCAGAATATCATTATTTTCAACTTTCATCATCCCTAATACCATTTTTTGTTAACCCTAGTAATTTCATAAGGATTATCCCCTCAAGCATAATCGGAAGTATTGTCGTATTTATGTCAATCTCTTCTCAATATTCCATATTGGGTCTTTGGACAATTCATAAAAACTAACGCGTGAATATCAAGATTTTCTTTGGAATGGAAGTACCCGAGTCATCTATCACAAATACATTTCTGTACCCTGTGTATACTCAAATAAATTGTACAAGTCTAGATATAATTCTTGATACATCTGTAATGTTATCGACCTGGTGTATCTTCATCTGTATATTGGCCTTGAATAATCTGTAAAATAGCATGTTTTTCTATGTTTTTCTTTGGTTGCGTATGTATGTGGGTTGTATATTCATCCTAAATCATCATCTAATTTGACATGTTCTTCCAACTTTTTCATGATGAATTCATATGAACTACGACAAAAAAATGCATGAGTGTATACATATATCCAAACTATAAAACGAATACATGTCTTGAAACTCCTAAGCAAAATTGCTTGATTCATGAGTGTATACGAAGATGTATGAATCTATACGAAGATACTAGAATGTCTATGAAAATACACAAATAAATATGGCAAATTTTGTTCCTGTGTTCTATTGAATTTCTATAAAGAATGTGTATAGATTGTTATGATTGTGCTTGGACTGATCTATTACGACCGTGGAATTTCATGAATAGATACATATTCAGTTATAAAGTGAATGCAAAACGTATATAAAACAGCTATAAAAATGTATATAGTGGATATAAAGAGTATTTAACGCGTATACTTATCTGTCTCATTTTTATATATCAACAGAATTCATACCTACAGCATTTGTGAAAAACAATACACCCAACCCAATAATTTGAGCAGACACATGAATATACATAAGCAAATTGGCTTTGCTTGTTTCGTATGTGGAAAGAAATTCACATGAAACGATGCTTTAAGGAAACACACAATCATGAAACATGATAAATTCCATGACTATATGAGTATTGATCACATTAGTGAAAACTATTCAAAGAGTTTGCACACCAACATATATAAGGGGTCCCTGGGCACACACGAAAGGTATCCAACACAAAGTCTTCATAAAGTTAATGGTTTGATATCAGTAATATAGTTGACGAGCTATGCTTGCTGCATGCCAAAAAAATTCACTGTAGATACTTTTGAAAGAATACAATATTTGGCAACTTCGAATAGCTGAAGTTATTTATTAGGAAAAGTATTATGATCATATCTAAAAAAAACTGCTTTTTTAAAATACAAAATGGCAATTAAACTCTAATTTTCCACTACAAATTATCTCAAATTATTTAAGCATCGTTCATCAGAATAACTCGAAATTAAATGAAATGAATAATGATCAACACTATCCATTATGTCAAGAAGACACGCTAAATAATTGTGAAAAGCTGATTTGTTAATAAATTCAGTGTCCATCGCAGTCTCTTTTTCTGCATCTTCAATATCATACGTCGTATCTTCCTCCACATATCTATTGCAATCCTGTGTATATTGCCAATTCATCGTCGACCCTCCCTTCATAACCAAGTCATGCCCCATATATCAAACATGCTGATGATCGTTCTCAATACAGCATCTCAAGCATCAGCCAGATGATAAAGTTTCAAAATCACACCTTCTCATTTGATATCCACTGACCAGGCCTGTTTTTCATATATTTAAATCTCAACAAGTTCCTCATCACAATAAGATTTTTTCTTAATATCTCGAAAATTGTGAGCGTCTTTATATCTTAATCCTCCATGCTGAACATTTTTGTAAAGCTGATATGGAGTGCGTTCTGAGATTCATGAATGTATTCATCGTAAGCAAAAGATACCTGAAAAAGGGCTCGATTGAAGTTCCTTCTCTTTATCGTTTGAAGTAACAATTGAGCATATATCACACCATGGGAATCAAATGTTTAAAATGACGCCAAGCTCTTGATGACTTACATATTCATGATATATTTGTTAAGCAATTTTGCAATGAAAAAATAAAGTAGAGTTACATTTCGTATTACTATCAAAAATGTACACACTACGAGCCCACTTTTTTTACACGATTCCTGAATATTGAAAGAGATATATGACCACTCAACATGCAATAAATACAAAATTGTTTCCACCTAATATCGAATACAATAGATCCCACCAATGGTTAGAAAAAAACCCGGCCTCTTATCGGTCAAGTTAGCACCCCATCATTCACTAGGTCAAATAAATATGCCTTTGTACCCATGTCGGACTACCGAATCGTTAAATTCGAAGAAGATACCTGTCTTTCATGTAATTCTCTTTGGGGGGTCGAACTCATTTCTCATAATGACCCTTTCTTCTGGTTATTGCCGAATAAATATGACAAAATAATTGGCTACAATACAGTATCTGAAGAAATAAGATTTATTTTTGGAAAATACAATAAAACAATCCGCCTCAATGTAAACAAAATCGAAAATTATAGTCCTTCTGAATAGGAGATTTTTATTTTATCATAGCGAGTCTCTAATACGTTTGTAATTTTTTGCGTAAATATGATTCATTTTCATCCAAATATTGTGACTATTGATGACAATACAATCAGTACAAATGTACAATCTTTCATGTAATCTTTCCAGATAGTAAGAATACAAAATTTCACATTTAGCATATTTTGTCTCAGTGCCAAGCAAATATTCAATATTTTTGACTTCAAATCTATGTTCAAAATGTCTAGTACCCAAAGTTTTTTTCTAAAACAATTGTGCTTACGTTTAAATGGCAGAAAATATGTCTCATATGCTCTGTTAAAGTATCCATAATACATCGAAAATGGTATTTATTCATACAACCACCCAATACATTTTTTGTTATGTTAGCTCGCTGCCAAATCAAAAGTATACAACCTCCAATGCATTTAGGATAGCTTGATAAGCTTGTCACAAGTAGTTCTCGTTGTAATTGATTGCAAATTCATATGTGCTCAAGCATTGAAAAGGAAAACTGGTTGGCTTTTCTCGATATCCTCAAGCATGGCACCTAGCAACTTGCAAGTATATATTATGACGTATTCAAACAATATGTAGACATTCATTGAAAAAACTTTCTGGTCCCCATAAGAATAATTTTTCTTGATATGATACGATTACTTCATCGATTTCTCAATTAACACCCATACAATCTAGCTATTTGAGCTCAACTACGCTTGACCTGTATTTTGAGCCAGTAAGAATATAAATTCCGAATGGACATATTTTATTCTGAGTGCTGAGCAAATATTCAATCTTTTCGACTTGAACTTAAATCTATGTTCCAAAATGTCTATATTGAGAACCCAAAGTTTTTTTTTAAATATATTGATTGTGCTTACGTTGAAATGATAGAAATAAAATTATGGTTCGATGACTATGCTCTGTTAAAGCATGGAAATCATAATACATCAGCACTGAATTTGTTAGTTTAGGGAAAAATATTTGTCTAATCTACCTAGTCGGGTCACTTACTTACTGTCAAATAAAAATTCACTAGTTTATTATCACAATGAACTGAATATTATTTCTTTAATTACTAATATCTTGAAAACCCTGACTTAGCAAAAAAAAGACTAATGTGAACTTCCATCTATTCCGCTCATTAGGATACCAAAGTTTGAAAAACGTACAATCATGCATTTTTGTCATACTTCATATGACAATTTCATTTTACGATTATGATAACCTGAAAGTCCCTAAGACCAATACGAGCTAGTACCTTATGCATCAAACTTCATATGTTTACGAAACAAATTCCAAATCAAAATTTTTTTAATAAGCAGTTTTATCATAAGAATCCATTCATATCATTTTCAACTCTAACAAGCTAATACTTTCGAAGATATGATTTTTTAAAATTTCAATGTAAATCGTATTTCACAGATTGATATTATTCTATGTATGAATTCTCATAATGTCAACTTGACAGAAGGGAATATTGTAACTTCAAAAATATTGGGGTTGAAATACTCGTATTTTAGCGATGCAACGGGGACCTCACCCGAAAATGTTGAAAGCATAATTCTGTAGTTTGGTGAACGCAGGAAATTTTTGATCGATTACAAGGTAATTTATTATTACTTATCTAATAAACTATTATTTGAATTGAATTTCCTTGCAGTGATATCATATGAATACATTGATTCCCAACTCTGAGAAACCAATATCAGATATAATTTGTCTGTTTGAACTAGAGCGCCAGAAAGCTCAGGGCTTGAACCCATTTTTATGATAACCTGAAAGTCCCCGAGAGCCCCTCCCAATTAACAATTCCAATACAGGAGAATGGACAATGCGCGCAAAAGTTCATGTTAATTTCAATCATGCGTCACTATCCCTTTATAGCACCAAACATCCCAAATTATTACGGCCCCTGTGGCTTAGCGGCAAGCACCCACACTCCCCCGGTTCATATCCCGCGTCCATCCAGAAAATTTTTTGATCATGAGGTCATCCGCCCGACGTCATCCGCATCAGACGTAGGTACCAACTGCCGCAGTCTATCGTCTTCCAATATACATCACGCGCCGTCATCCCTCCCTACCTAAGCCTAAGCGGAGGGGGGCGTGGCGCTGCGCAACTCACTGTTCGGTCGTCCAAACAAATGACCTTGAAAACGCTGGCTCCGCGTTCATAAGGGTACAATTTTTGCAAGTTGGACCTTAGATTTCCTTATGGGGATTTACATGTAAAAATGGGGCATTTTGTTCCAGAACTGTCCTAGCTCATCTACTTATTGAGAATATAACATGTTCAATAAAATGTATCGTAACTTGGTGAATAAGAATATGTGTCTTCTGAGAATAAAAGCAGTATTTTCTACTTACAAGATAAATACTTTCAACTCAAGTATGAAAAAACTTGCTTTTAGAATATTTCATCAAGACTATGCGTATATTTGAATGTAAATTATGATTTTTTTTCGTGTAACCGACATCTCAACGCAATGGTTCTCATACTCATACGACGATTGTTATTCGAATAATCATCTGATTTTTGAAATGCTCGGTTTCCGAGTATCCGCTCGTACAAAGTCGATTGAGCTGAAATATGTTACTCGATTGTAAATTGGTCGGCCAAAGGAATGTGCGGAATTTTAGCGGATATATAAAATATTATGGAGACATTTTTTTCTTATGACACGAGCCACGAAATTTCGCAGAAATAACTTCGTCGGCATTATACGAGTAATTACCAAGTATTAATTGGATCGGATTTGTAAATTTTAAGATATTGCGGAAATTACAAGAAAATTTAAGATGAGTATATCTCCGAGACTCTTTGTCCGATTATGTCCATTAACGAAATTAGCTGTCGCAACCGGATGCGCAAACTACCCTGAAAATTGCAACGCGCTATCTATCTTTCCGTTTAAAAGGTATCGCCGCTAAAGTCACCCATCCAGGTACTGAACTCACCCAGGACTTTCAATATTTTCTTTCAATACCTCCAACAATATAGATCCAATTGGTTTCAAATGGAACTTGGCTGAATACTTAGGTTTTGAAGTCTCTCGCAAGATTTCAGCGAAATCAGATGGATCGTTTCTGAGATACAGAATTTCTTTCAATAATTTTTTAAAAAATTTCTAGTGATACGATCCTCAACAAATTTTGCAAACATTTGCTCGACGTCATTCCACAACTAATTAATATTTTTCAATTGGATGGGATTAACGAACTAAGCCGTCGCATTCGCATGCGCAACCTATACACTGAAAATTTATTCTAGTCGCAGTCTCTTTACGTTCGAAAGTTATCGCGGCAAGGGCCGGCCAGATGACAGAACATAATCAAATTTGACCCCGAATTCTTGATTGGTGAGTATAACCTAATCGTTTGAGACCATCTTTGGCAAAAACAAATCGAAAATTACAGACATTTGGGCAAGATATAGGATGTTGTTCCCCAAAAAATGATCGCAAAAATGAAATATTTTATCAAATTTATTTTAAATTCATTACCCATTCTGAGACTTAATCTGAAACTGTATGAATATCCCTTAATCCATCCTGAAATATATACAGGGTCCTGCAATAGGCGTTACGCTTCCATAGCTGCCAAACCAGACCTTTTAGAAATTTCGTTTGAAAGCGCACCCTTTGAGTGATTTTTTTGGAGGACCCCCCTTATATTTTTACATATTTTCAATGGTCTTCAACACCTCTATTATGACGCAAAATATTAGAGATATTTCTTCAACAGTACGGATCTTATTTACAGAAAACTGCAAAAAGATGAGGGAACAGTAGTTCGCTAAAAGTCCTCTACCGGTTTCCGAAAGCGATAGTAACATGAATTTGATCAGAATTTTTTTAAATGAAGAATTTGCTGAGCTGGCGTTCCTAAATTATCCACCTGTCGTATACAGGGTGTCCGTTATTGATGTCCAAATCTTTAGAATTTCCAATTGTTATATTTCGATTTTTTCAAACGTAACTCCCTGTATTTTTTTCCATGGTGGTGTAGACAATTGGATACCTTACATTTTCTCAGAAGTAACCTATTTTCACTCCTGTGTCCAGCAGACACGAAAAATGACAACATGGCCTGCTCGATCATCGAATCTCACCCAACTAGATTTTTTTTGTGGGGATACATAAAGGGAATCGTATACGATGAAGTTCTAACAACAGCCTGTAATATGCGAAAGAGGATTGTGACTACTTTCCGAAGCATTACTCCAGCTATGCTGATGAAGGTTAGTGGGCCATTCAACGACACAGGAGTGAAAATAGTCCTAAGGTTACTTCTGAAGAAATGTAAGGTATTTAATTGTCTACATAGGCATGGAAAAAATACAGGGTTTTACATTTGAAAAAATCGAGAAATAACAATTTGAATTCTTAAGATTTGGACATTAATAACGGACACCCTGTATACGACAGGTTGATCATCTATGACTAGGCAAATTCTTCAGTTAAAAAATTTTCTGATCAAAGTCATGTTACTATCGCATTTGGAAATCGGTAGAGGAATTTTAGCGAACTACTGTTCCCTCAACTTTTTGCAGTTTTCTGTGAATAAAATCTGTACTGTTGAAAAAATATCTCTCATATTTTTCGTCACTTAAAATATGCGAAAATATAAGGGGTGGTCCATTTAAAAATCACTGATTTGTTGAATAATTTTATTTGCGAACACCCTGTATGTTAGAAAATGATTCCTGAGATGCAGAACTGAAACTACAAAGGGCGTGATTTCAAACTAGATTTCTGAAAGGTCTGGTTTGGCAGCTATGGAAGCACTATTGCAAGACCCTGTATATTATCAAACAATTAGTAACCCAAATATTCTATTGTTTCCTCTGCTTCTCCGCATTCACAGCTCATGTTCTCCATGAGATCCATATGAAAAGTGTGCTATTGTGAAGAGCATTACCTCTTAAATCATTCAAAACGGATTATATTTCCCTGGGCAGATCAAACCCCGGAACTATATATTTTCAACGGATCAGTAATTAGAACCTAGTAAAAAATATGGGATGAATTCCATTCAGTCTGCCAAATTTCCTTGTCGCTCTTATTCAAATTGAGAAAACAGTTGGACCATAAATCTCTACCCGCTTTCAATGAGGGGATTCTTTTATCTGTACGGACTATGTTGCAAATTATTGAAATTATTATTATTATACTGTTGGCGCCTTACGCGCGTTTCGCAAGCGGTGGTTCCTCCATCAGAAGACATTGCGTTACTAACTTTCATCTACTAGTTCGCCTATTTTTAACCAAGATAAGAATAATTCAGGACAAAATTCGGAAATGTTATTAGGGAAGACTATCAGTGAATATTCATTCGGCATTGGATAGCTATAAATTTGACAATACGTTGTCATAATTTTATATGTGAACCATATAAAGAATGTCCACATCACCACAATGAAATTGTGTGATAAATGAGATATTATACGACGAATCCCTTGCAATTATTCTATGGTGTCATATGATTTGTGGTTAGTGACGGCCTTCTGTTGAATCCACATTTATGTGATCTGATCTTTCCTCACTACCCACTCTATGCTTCACTTGCAATACTCTTCATTGCCTCAAGTTTTAACTCTGAAAGTGCAACTTTATGCCCATCTCCCTGATTTTGACAGGGTCGCCCCACTCTTGGTACCATTTCGGCTCTGCTGCTGGGTTTACCCCATTCGCTTTCTTGCAATGTAATATCTGCCAGACGTAACAATATGAAAATAAGAGAATCAAATCAGTCAAACTTTTTCATTACCCAATCGTAATGATATAAATAAAAGTTGTACACCATTCCTTACAAAAAAAAAAACACAAGATCGCAATATCAGATAGAAATTCTCCACGAATTGACAATGAATTCAGTCAGCTTCAATAGGTAAACAGAAAATTTAATTTACTGTCGAACCAGCGAAGCGATTAAAGAAGAGGGAATGCCTTCTGGAAAGGTAACGATGAAATTAAATTCGACAAAAGGGTCTAAATTAGTTCTTCACCTGTTTACTTGGAGGAGATACAATAAACCACCGAATGTGGGGATCGATGAAGAAGATAGATGGCATTGAATCAGCTGTAGTTTAATTTTGCCCGGTCTGTATTATTAATGCCATATTAATTCAGATGTCTTACGATCCGAAAGAAAAATTCCGTTCATGTTTGTTGAATGTCACAAGGTGTAGCACAAACATTCTTAAAAAGTACTGACGGGAAGTCAGGAGCATTTCCGTGCATGTTCTTCTATCTAATCACATGAAGTTCCGCACAAATATTTATGTTGGCATTTTACAACTAACTACCAAGTTTCAATTCGAACGGTTTTGAGTTGTTCGAAAACAAACTTTGTACTCGGAAACCGTTTGGCCGATTACGCCCCTATATGAACTGTCCGTCACATTTGAATACGCAAACTACCTTGTAGGTATTTCAAGTCGCTATCTCTTTCCGTTATCGTGGCAACGGCTAGCAGACAGGACAGGTGGCGTTTGCTCAAAATGATAGCATGCCGTTCCCTAGAACATGCGTGCAAAAGCGAAGTTATGCTGCCGTGCCCTGTAGATGAGGAAGGAAAAGGTTTTTAAAAAACTTCTTTCTTGTGGAACCTTTACTTCAACCGCAGTATTCACAAAGCATTCAATCTCCGTTAAGTCCTAACTGAGGTCCTCAGTTAAGGATAAATAAGAATCGCAACATAAGTTTAAGTGAAAATTAACGTGAAGCAGGCCTGTTTCAGCACCGTTATATATGTGAACTGAGGTTGCGATTCTTATCTTAGGCGGAGTAACTGATAAAATGATTTTTAATAGTTTATTAAAAAATCCCTTTGATTATAACAAAAAAAATCACTTATCTTAGGCAATTAATCTTCCTCGGGCTTTCCATGGCAAACTACGGTACTCCTCCAATCATAGCAGGCACAGGTAATTCTTCCAAATGACCGCAGAGGATCTATCCAGGTGAGGTATATAGATTCTCCGAATAGAAGCTTAGGATCTCTCCAGATAAGGTATATAGATTCTTCAAACAGACTCCTACAGGTAGAGAAAAAGTAGGAATCAGTCCTAGTTCAAAACATCGAGATATTGAAAAGGATATATTTCATTCCGAGCCAAATAATGTAAGGAAGGTTCAGCTCCAACCTATGCCCAAACCTAGGAATAACAAAAGCAGTAGTTACATATTTCACTTTTCAAACTATATTACATCTCTGTACGAATCGTGGTATGAAGGTTAACAATAGAGACATGTAGTCATTGGAACTTATCAAACACAAAAAAAACCGAGCACATTCATAATCCTTCGAAAACTGAAGAAAACTCGTTCGGATCAACATCAATATTAAATTCACATATACCAGAAAAATTAGAATGGAAACGAAATAAGCAAACATCAAATACTCGGATTGATCTTACAAAATGGAGTGCAAAACTTCACCAAATAATTTCAATCTGAAACAGTGACGTGAATTAATTTACAAAAACAATTTCACTAACCCAAAAACATATTCAACAGTAACTCACTGCCAATTTTTGACGAATATTTCCGCGCACGAATTCTTTTAAGAGATTTTTAGAACACCATTTATTCTCAACTATTGAGAACGAAGGAATCGTATGAGAACCGCTAATACAAATCACTTCGAAAGTTCAGATCGGAAAGGTTGAACGGCGGAGGTTCCCCGTTGATCCACGATCATATTATCACAGAAAATTCTGTAAATACGTTTGCGCCTAGAATCAAACTATAAATTTACCATACTGAATTAATCTCTATAATGTATTGAGATATTAACTGTGGAATATCAAGAGCACTCATTAGACAAAAGATTTCTAATTTAAAATGAAATAAATTTAAGATCTCAAATTATAAGGTGACCAGTGAATTAAATCGAAGTTTTAATGTTTGAGAACTACAGAATTCGTAAACATGGGGTATGTTGAACTACAAAGCTAGAGACGAGGGATACATTTTGAATATATCCTATTGGTATTATTAAAATAAACTAAAATATGATGTCACATGAAAAGATTCAGCGTGACGAGATTTTATACCGTTACATTACAATGGATGTGATTTAATTCCTCAGTATCGAATAAGAAATATCAAACGCGGTGGAAGTATTTCGGGATAGAAACTAAATATTCACCTCACTTTACTGTGGCGAAAATCGGAAATATCTAAGTTGACCCAGGAGACGTTACACGAAAAATATGTTATAAGCAACCTTACATCTTCAATCTACGCCCCATCTTGATATTATAATAATCCAAACATATTGAATGAATTCCTGGGATTTTCAGGCAAAGCCGATATAGGTTCACTTGAAAATCCAAAGTACTCTGCAGAAGGAATCCTGAATATTGCAGGTGTACCCCCAGAGAACGCATCAATTTTTGATCACTTGCTACACCATGCGCCCTTGAGATTTTCCTGTTGCTCCGAATGCTTCAATATCCGAAATAAAAATGTGTATTTCCTGATATGGAAGTAATTTGATATTACTTTTATGTTTGGCTTATCTTGTTCGTTTTCTCGATGGGTTGGATGTGGTAAGGGTCGTTGGCGATGATACTTTCAGTAAGAAAATGTCTTCCCTATTTATTCATATTTACCATACACGTTTTATCGCTAAGGTTTATATAAAATTTTACAAATCGACAAGTCCAGAGCGTTCTGCCAATCGGGTCCTGAAATGGGTTCGTATAATTGATAATCATGAATTTCGCAAATCAAATTAACACCAGGGTATTTCTTTGATTTGCAGAGAAGCAAGTACAGACGCGTTTCTAGTTTCTTGGCCTTCATCAGTGTTCTGTAGCTCTCTACAAATTCAACTAAACTGAGCCATGTTAAGCCTCCCATAGCCATGGAGTGGATATATACAGGGTGAGTCCTTAAGTTGTGCATTAATTTTAACCAGATATTCCTCTCATCAAATAAAACACTTTTTTCATTTACCATTTTTCCAGATTCGGCTCAGGTAAAAAGTTATAAGCGGTTAAAGACTTTACAATGGGCTGATACTCCTCTGAATTTTTTCTGTACGTATAGCACAGATTACTTTTAATGTTACTCGTATTGTATATTGACCAGATCTGTATCATCTGATGCTTGAAATTCACTGAATTTCTTTGAGAAAACTTATTTACTCACTCAATTAATATGCTTTGGCCCTTCATGCAACATTTCCAGCATAAAGTGTCTTCAATTCTTGAATATCAAAACAGTGAACTTTAACTTGATACCTATGCTATCCTTTCGATACTGCCCAATTGTTTCCACTATAATAATATACACAATTGCATGATCTTCTATTGAGAAAAATCCTTAAATATCCTATATATCTTCAATGATACTTGAAAATTAATTCCAATTCCAACCTCAATATAAATCACAGCACAGAGTTGCGTTCGAAAATTAACTCTGTAGAGTAATATTTACTCCATTGCGTTCGAAAACTGAAAGGTTGAGTAAATTTTACTCTGTGTCAGTCGTCCGAAAAGTCGGAGTATTCGACTCGGAGTTCATTTTACTCCTGTCAAAATTGACATACCTCATGGGAAGGAAAATCTAGTATCTTTGTCTAACTGTTTTATGAATGTTTTGTGAGGTAATTTAATAGTTTTTATACTGCTCACAATATATATTTATGATTAGAGTTACATATATGTGAAGAAAACAATAATAATAGGATATTTCTTAAACCAACATAACCTATTTTCCGATATTGGCACCTTCTGTCAGTGTCAGTGTCAGTGTCAGAGTAACTCTAGAGTAAATCTGTCAAACCTTCAAAAACTCTACTCTACTCCGTGGAGTTAATTTTCGAACACAACTCAGAACACTAATAATCGATGATCGAACTTCAAACTTCATAGCAATGATCTAATGATGAGTAGAAGAAGAGCTTAGAGAGAGAGGCATTGACTCCAACATAAGAGCGAGATGCAATGATAGAAATCAGCTGATGTAGGGTAAAACATTGTGTTTTGAAATGCTAACTTACTAAATTATCATATTTCATTCGCTTTTTCCATGTTCATTGAATTGTTTTTGACTTATTTAAAGTTTTATAAAGATTAATAGATTATATCTATCAATGAAGATGGCCTATTAGGCGTCCGGTTGTACGAATATTATAAAAATAAATCATTAAATTTCAAAGCTGAGCTATATGAATCTTAGGAAATAATAATTTATACACATTCTGAAATATGAGAGACGAAACTACGTATTTGAAATGGAATCAGGGATTACTAAGAGCTGATATCAATTCTGCAGCATCGATCATATTTTTATTTCTGTAGATAGGTACATCCTGATTTGAATATAAATTTGACATACATATTATTCTTAAGTAAAATATTCGATTGCTTTCAAAGGATTTTTCAAAACAGTAAGTCTTTAGGCTTTGAATTATTTTTTTGTCCAAAAGAGAATCAAGAACTTGCGAACAAACGCGAGTTATTACATACGTGTTTATTAATAGAACTCAATCCTTTGACACCTATTAAATGTCTTATGAAATTTTCAATCCAAATAGTAATCTATGAATGATAGCATTGTAGCTTTCAGTTTTGATCAGAGATATGGGGGTATCATCATATCTCTGAGTTTTGACTGAGGGTTCCTTATCCAGGGGCGGATTTATAAATGTAATGAAATTTTTGGATTTTTCATCAGACCTTATATCATTCAGAGAAGAATATCTTGAGAACAATACGTTTTAGGAGGAATGATGAAGAATACTTTATTTTACTAAAATGATTGCAGATTCTTATAGTAACATAGGCTAAACTTTATCTGCTTTCTTCATGCTAATTTCTCATAGTTCTTTGAATTCGCGAGTCTTTAACTAGGAAACGAGTGGAAGGACAAAAAACTGTTAACTGGAAATTATGTATCATAGTTATAGAAAACTTTATTCTAAAATTCATTTCATTCGGAATATCCATGTCAAAGATAGAAAAGAAAAACTGATTTTTTTTTCGAAATTTAAACAGCCTGTATTTCTTCACCAGAGCCGAATTTGGAAAAATGGTTAATGAAAAAAGTGTTTTATTTGACGATAGGAATCTTTGGTTAAAATTGATGCACAACTTAAAGACTCACCCTTTATACAGTGAGGAAAAGCCAAACGGAATAAATTGATCATCTTGGTTATTGTACATATTTATGGAAAGTCCCGAAACGAGTCAAATTCAAATTTTAAATTGTCATTCTTCTTTGTAAAAATGCAAATCCTACCTTCAATTCCCTTCGAAAGACAGATACAACCGCCAATTTTTCAAATAGTATAAGTAGGTATGGTATGTTTTTTGCGAAACCCAAAATAAAATAAAAAATAAAATGATATGATTACGTAAATTCATTAAAATATTCCCTGGAATATTCTGAAATCTTATTACAATAATACTAAACTTATTTTCCTTCAAGATGTGATAGGAAGAATATGAAAAAAAAACCATAACATTGGATTTTCCAGATGGGACTACGTAAAACACTTCCTGTGGCAATGTTAGTTTCTTTTGAACGCCTTGGAAACTTATTTGGTGCTGATAAGTTGCAGTTTATAAATTGTCTAATTTGTGTTTGAATTTCATTAACTTAAATTTTGAATAATGGTTATATTAACAACATGCACAAAATAATAATTTCAAAAATGATGGTTACGGAGAGGACACCCGAGCACAAAAAGAAGTGAGTCTCTTGTTTCATGAGAAATTTTCGAATTTGCCGCCTATTACGCATTTTGTGAGGATGTCAAATTAGATGTTATGCTGGACTTTGAGGAAAATCCACATAAATCGAGTAGAGTTGCCTCAACAACATTCAATGTCAATTGACTTTTTCTCTCAACGGCCATGCTAATAGTCAAAATTGCCACTACTAGTCTCCAAAAAGCTTCACTAGATGAGAGAGGAACACACTCAAAATGTTAATGTTTGGACAGCAAAATGTTCGAACCCATATCATAGGCCCCTTTTTCATTGAGTGCAATTTGAATGGCTATAATAGCACTACGTCAAAGTGATGTCGGTCCAACTTTGGTAAACCCATACTTCCTATTCGAAAAATTGGCGGTTGTACCTGTTTTTCGA
This sequence comes from Halyzia sedecimguttata, assembly GCA_937662695.2. Classification (NCBI taxonomy): domain Eukaryota; kingdom Metazoa; phylum Arthropoda; class Insecta; order Coleoptera; family Coccinellidae; genus Halyzia; species Halyzia sedecimguttata. Next base: position 15,141,462 of record OW569413.2, read on the forward strand.
AGGGTGTTGAAAGTAGGATTCGCATTTTTACGAAGAAGAATGACAATTTCAATTTGATGTGTTTCGGGTTTTTTCATAAATATGTACAGTAACTAAGAGAATTCAGGCTGGCTATGGGAGGCTCAACAAGGCTCACTTCAGATGAATTTGTCGCTAGCTACAGAACACTGATGAAGGCCGAGAAATCATTGAATTCCTCTTGGGCTACACATAAGTGTATTAATTATACGAATCCATTTCGAGATCCATTTGGCAGAACGATCTGGAATTGTTGATTTGTTAACAATGTTATCAGCCATTTTTCAACGTTATAAAATTTTACATTCAGAGGAATTGTCTTTATGAAATTTTGTTTTGTCTCTAGTATGGAATTTCAACAATATGAACGTATCATGTTAAAGATGTGTACTTCTGGTTTATTAATTTTTGTATTAACCACTGGAACCATTGGAACTATATCACGATTTTTAGCCCCCTGTTGTGTAATTGAATTTTACCTAGTAACGTTAACTGGTCTTCCACTTGACCAATCTTTGGCATCTCCAGTTTCATGAAAACGCTGCAATGTTTTTGAAATGGTTGAATTAGAAAGAGATATCCGATCGGAATGCAATACATTAAACATTTCAACTACTTGGTCATAAATTAGTCTTCTATCGCCATATCCTGTGATTATTAAAGTTTCAATACGCTCACTTCAACAAGCCAATTTGCGCGGAAATTATTATTGTTATTTTTTTGTCATGTTTTGCATGATCATCATTGTTAGACAAAAGAACAACGTGTCGTTGTTATGAAGCTAGAAGCTATCAAAGGTAACTTGACGTTCTATAAACTTAATGGACTAAAATATCTCTATATAATGTATTTATGAAAGTTATTTCAGAAATTCGATATGTCTAAAATGGTTAAAGATATGATGTTATTCATTAATTTTGTTCAGAATTTCCAGAAGAATTGAAATATGGAATAATATATAGGGTGTTTCATTTACGGAAAAGCAACTTTGCTCTAAGACAGATCCTGTATGCTTATTTTACGCGCATGTTATTGGTAACAGCGTGCTATCCCCAAATGTTTGTACTTTCCGAATTCGAATAAAAAAAATGGTTCAAGCCCTGTGGGCAAGAGCCTTTTGGCGCTCTTGTTCAAACAGTTCAATTATATCTCCGAAAGTATTGGTTCCTCAGAGTTGGGCATTATATCAAAGGATTCTTATGATAGAACTGCATTATGAAAGAAATTAAATTTAAAATCAAAATAGGCAATATTGCTCTTAACAAGAGCGCCAAAAAGTATTGGTTCATCATGAATTAAATTAAAATCTCTTTGCATCTTATCTCTATATGACGGTCCAATTTTGGTGTTTCAAAACTATCAGTAGTAATTCTGAAAAATTGAGTAAATGAAATAGTCAGTTTAATTTATGAAACAAATCTAATGTAATCAGTCCAGAGAGAACTCAAACCAAATCACTTATGTAGGAAACCTTAAATAGTGTTACTTAGGAATAACTACCTACTACCTGTACATTGGTTGGAAATCCCGTTCTAAATCTTTCATAATTAGAGAATTACTCGTAAATTGTGCTTGACTTCCTTTTATCATTCATTTTTGATTCACCAACCCAAAAACTCAGCCTATGAACTTAGCGAATCCAAATTTCAAATTATCTACATGCTTACATCAACCAAACTCTCTGGAAATACCCTTCAGTTTCGTTTGACATTAATGACGTTTATCTTTCAATCTGGAAAACGATCTACATTATAATATTGAAATTGTGATAAATCATGTGAAGTATTAGCTTGTTAGAGTTGAGAATAATATAAATGGATTCTTATGATGAAACTGCATCTGATGAAAAATTTTATTCAAAATTTGTAACGTGAAGAAAGTTTTTTTTTTGTTACTCCGAAACCGAAATCAGGCCGATTTTGCCCAAAACGAACTTAACCGAGATATTTATGTTCCAAACCTCATCTTCAATTGTTTAGCTCATTCCGTTCGAGAGTTATCGTGTTAACGGCCGGGCGGACGGCCGGATAGAATCGACTCCGACCAAGGATTCTTGATCAGTGAGTCGAACCAAATCGTTTGAGACCATTTTCAGCCAAAAGTTCGAAAATTGCAGACATTTGGGCAAATTGATAAGCTCTCTGTTACGAGGAACAAGAGCGCCAAAAATACATATCTGATATATTTGAAACTTGGTAATTAGTTGTAGAATGCCAACGGGAAATTTTCAGAAGAATTTCGTGGAGATCGTATCAAAATAGAAAAGAAAAATTTCTTAAAAAATTTTAATATGTCAAAAAGTATCTGTCAGATTACACTGAAATGGCGCATAAAACCTTCAAAACGCCATTCTATAATCAAGTACCGGTTGTCAGATTGATCGACCTTGTATTTTAGCTATATTATTGTGAAAATAAAATTTCTAAATGTTATCTATTTTTCTGAAATATTTTTTCCTCAACAGCTCAAAAAATACACATCCGACCGAATTGAAACTTGGTGAGTACTTGTAGAATACTGACGCGCACATTTTTGCAGAATTTTGTATCACCAGCAAAAAAAGTTCTTCAAAATTTTTATATTTTAGAAGTAATCACTCAGATTTCACTGAAAATCCGCATAAACCTTCAAGCCACTATTTTACAATCCAGTATCATAATTCAGCTCGATCTGTAGTATTTGAGCAATTTGGTGAAAATAAGATTTTGAACTAGTATCTACTTCTCAGAAATATTGTTTCCTCAATAAATCAAAACACACAGATACAATGCAATTGAAACTTGGTAATTAGTCGTAGAATTTTGACGCGCTTATTTTTGCAGAATGGAATCATGAGGATCGTGTCATTTTTGACGCTCTTGTTCCTCGGAACAGAGGGCTTATCAATATGCCCAAATGTCTGAGATTTTCGAATTTTTGGCACATAACCGAGATTTTTATCTCCCAAACCTACTCTCAAAACTTCAACTGTATTTCTCATTCCGTTAGAGAGTTATCGTGTTGACGGACGGACGACTGGCCGGAAAGAATCGATTTCGACCACGGATTCTTGATCAGTGAGTTGAGGCAAAAAGTTTGAGACCATTTACAGCCAAAACTTCGAAAATTACAGACATTTGGGCAAATTGATAAGGCACTCTGTTCCGAGGAACAAGAGCGACAAAAAGCGTTACTTTTGTCCAGGACTCATCTTGGAATTTTTGTCACTCATGTTCCTCGGAACGGAGTGTAATTTGTCCAAATGTCTGTAATTTTAGAATTTTTGTCTGAAAATGGTCTCAAACGTTTTGTTTCGACTAACCGATCAAAACTGGTCAAAATCGACTATGTTCGGCCGTTCGGCCGGCCGTCCGTTAACACGAAAGCTCTCAAACGGAATGAGCTAGACAGTTGAATTTTTCAGGGTAGGTGTGGGAGATAAATGTCTCGGATGAATTCCTTATTGTTTTCGGAGTAACAAAAAAATATATTTTTTTAATTACAAGTTTTAAATTAAATTTTTATTGAGATGAAGTTTCATCATAAGAATCCAATGATATAATTTTCAACTCTAAGAAGCTAATAGTTTCAGAAATATGATTTATCAAAATTTCGATAATACGTCGTACTTTTATGTTTTCACAGAATGTGAATTCTATCTGTCGGTGTTCTATCCGTGTTCACTGTTCATACATGTCAAATTTATTTCTGATCTAGAAAACAAAGTATTATTGAATGCAAAATGACCAATTATAGTATAGGGTATTATAATTTTTGGGTAATATACCCCTACCCTATATGCCCTTGGATAATCCATATGATTATGGAAATATAAACTGTGGTTTATCGAATTGGGTTCAGAGTATCTGGAATACCGGCTAAGTTTCAATTGATATAATATAATTTTCAGAGTAGAATTGAGGAATGAATATAACGGATAAGATCGTTATTTAGTTTTAATTTAGTTTCTTTTATTATAATCCATTGATACCATTCCCAACTCTGAGAAACCAATAATTTCCAGGAGGACCAAAGCTCCTGTCTACAGGGCTCTCCTACATTTTTCTGTTTGCATTCTAGGGGAGATTTCCTCCCCTTAGACCCTTGGGAAGTCATTCTGCTCTGGAACGTAGATTCGTTTGGTTATGCAGTTTCGATCATTCCTTTAAAAAAAATCAACTTATTTCTCCATGACCACTTTTGGATAGTTTTATATTAATACTTTCGAGGGCTGATCTCCACACCTTAGATTCAGAAATCGTGCTGCCTCGGAACATATTTATCTTATGTTATACAGTTTCGATAATTTCATATCGGAATTTTGGGAAAGCTCTTCGGACAGGGGCTTTGGCGCTCTTGTGAAACTACTAGCGAGTAATTATTCAAACTTTGGCAAATCATATCTCCGAAAGTTTTGGTTTCTCAGAATTGGGAATGATATCAGTAGACTCTTATGATAGAACTGCATCTTAGAAAATTAAATTCAAAACGTAGGTTATGACTCACCTCATATGTTTGATTTACATACATCAGCAAATTATAATTTGAGCATATCTATGAAATCATAAAATTAAAGTATTAGTTTGTTAGAGTTGAGAATGATATCAATAGATTTTTATGATAAATCTGCATTTAAAAAAAAATTTAATTTAAAATTTGTAAAATAAACAAAATAACAAAACAAAATAAACAAAAACCACATGGTCCATTTCGTCCAAAATGAAACTTAACCGAGATATTTAGTGCCCAAACCTACTCTGAAAATTTCAACTACCTAGGTCAGGGGTCACCAATTAGTTTCATTGGAGGTCCGTTCACAAAATCTGTATATCTGTCGCGGTCCGTTTGATAGCATTATGATGGCATAAGAGTTTGACTAGCAGTTAATCTAAATCCAATATCAATAATTTGTAAATGAAACGAAAAGTCATCTTAATTTTTTTTATTAAGAATACATGTTTTCTGGAAAAAGAGTCCGCAAAAAAAAGGTTCGCGGTCCGCATCCGGACCGCGGTCCGCCATTTGGTGACCCCTGACCTAGGTCATATCTGTTCGATGGACGGCCGGTCAGAATCGATTTTGACCACGGATTCTCGATCAGTGACTTGAACCAAAACGTATGAGACTATTTTCAGACAAAATTCGATAATTACAGATATTTGTGCAAATTGAGGAACACTCTGTTTCGAAGAACAAGAGCGACAAAAACGAATATAATTCACATAAAGTTCTAATTCCACATCAACTTCAACGCCATTAAAACACACCAACACATCCATTCCGAGGTATATTACTAAATTTGGACCAGCCCTTCTAATTAAATTTCGTTCTTAAGTAGGAGGAACTCACCCCATACCGTATCCGGAAGCGAGTTTTCAAGTGGCGGCTTCAACATTTCTTAATTGTTGTCTGCTCCGGTTAACCGGGCAGAATTACATAGGCCATTAAATCCTGGAAGATGAATAATTGATTCACTCGAACAGACCGGGAGATTGTATGTATATGTGGCTGGGATGGGATATCTGGAGGATGTTGGAGTAGTTGATACACAGAGGAGGAAGATGAAATACATATTTTTATGGTATATCTAGGATACGTTTAACCTTACACCTATATTCCGTTTGATCAATATTTTAGTTTGGATAACATTGGATGGTCTTAGTCTTAAGTGATAATTTATGGATTTAATCTTTTGAATTGATCAATTGTTAATTTAAATTATTTGTTGAAAATGCCCTTGTCAGCTTTAAAAAAGACTAATTTATGGTTCCTGAATTTGGCTTTGACATTCATGACTACCGAGTTGAAATTTTCTTCTTTTTCATTTGGGTCCAAGAATTAAGGCTAGTTCTTGGATAGTTTCTTGTACGGTCGTTAACTAAGTTCATTCATATTTTGTAAGAAAATTCCTGTGTTCATTGATTGACGCCAACTAGAGTTGGATGTTACAAACTATTGAAAACTATCTAATACTCCATTGAAGATCACGTTAAATCACCTACTCCAGTAAATTAATAAATTTATTTTATTCGTAGGGTCGTATATTAATGGAAGAAATCATCTATTTTGGCACTATTGTTCCTCGGAACAGTTTGCTTATTAATTTTCCATAAGGTCTGTGATTTTCCGAATATTTGGCTACTTGGTCTTAAACGATTTGGTTTGACTCACTGATCAAGAATCCGTGGTCGAAATCGATTCTGCCCGGCCGGTCCAGCCCTCCGTTAACACGTTAACTCTCGAACGAAAGGAGTTAGAGGATTGAAATTTGCAGTGTAGGTTTGGAGCGTAAATATACCTGACGAGTTTGTTAACGAGCGAAAGCCACCAAGTGGTTTCAAAGTTATGACCGTTTTTAGTAAAAACGGTTTTTGGCGCTCTAGTTCCTCGGAACTGAGTGCTTATCAATTTGCCCAAATGTCTGTAATTTTCGAATATTTGGCTGAAAAAGGTCTCAAACGATTTGGTTCGATTCACTGATAAAGAATCCGTGGTCAAAATCGATTCTGCCCGGCCGGTCCAGCCCTCCGTTAACACGATAACTCTCGAACGAAAGGAGTTAGAGGATTGAAATTTGCAGTGTAGGTTTGGAGCGTAAATATACCTGACGAGTTTGTTAACGAGCGAAAGCCACCAAGTGGTTTCAGAGTTATGACCATTTTTAGTAAAAACGGTTTTTGGCGCTCTAGTTCCTCGGAACTGAGTGCTTATCAATTTGCCCAAATGTCTGTAATTTTCGAATATTTGGGTGAAAATGGTCTCAAACGATTTGGTTCGACTCACTGATCAAGAATCCGAGGTCGAAATCGATTTTGTCCGGCCGGGCAGGCCGGCCGGCCGGCCGTAGGCACGATTACTCTCGAACGAAAGGAGTTAGAGGATTGAAATTTGCAAGGTGGGTTTGGAGCGTAAATATCTCGATTGAGTTCGTTAATGGTAGAAATCCATCGAGTGGTTTTGGGAGTTATGGCCGATTTTAGTAAAAATATTTTTTATGAATATTTCCGAAACCGATCACTCGATCTATCTGAAATTGAGCATCAAATTGTAGAATGATGACCTTCATACGTATGTGAAGTTTTGTATTGACCAGGATACCGCAAAGTGTCAAAAAATTTTTTTGAAAATAAAAAAAAAATTGTTTACAATAACTCTCGAACGGAATGAGCTAGGCAGTTGAAATTTTCACAGTAGGTTAGGGAGATGAATATCTCGGTTAAGTTCGTCATTGGGCAAAAAAGGCCAGATGGTTGCGGAGTAACGGAAAAAAAAATTTTTCTTTAAGTAACAAATTCCAAATTCAATTTTTATTTAAGATGCAGTTTCACCATTAAAATCCATTGATATCATTTTCAACTCCAACAAGCTTATGCTTTCGGAGATATGATTTTTCGAAATTTCAATAATGAATCGTACTGTGTTTTCACAGAATGTTATCATTATTCTAACTAAGCTTTATTGTATGATCTGTGTTCATACATACATGTCATTCTGTTCTATAAGAGAAAGTCAAATTCATTTCAGCTATTTTAATTTGATTTCTTCCATGGTGCAGTTCTCATTCTCAGATTGCTCATTAAATCTTGATAAATAAACTATTATTTGAATTGAATTTCCTTTATGAAGCAGTTCTATCATAAGAATACATTGATATAATTCCCAACTCTGAGAAACCAATACTTTCGGAGATATAATTTGTCTGTTTGAACTAGAGCGCCAGAAAGCTCCTGTCCACAGGGCTTGAACCCATTTTTATTAATATTTCCCAAACCGATCACTCGATCTATCTGGTTGGGTTGCCGTGAAGTGGCAGAAAAAAAAATTAAAAATTTTTAAATTATATTTCTACAAGAACTCTCGATCAGATAGAGCTAGGCAGTTGAAATTTTAAGAGTAGGTTTAGGTGTTAAATATATCGGTTAAGTAGAATCGAGTAGAATCGATGATGAACACGATGGTTTCGGAGTAACGAAAAAACAAATTTTTGTTTACATTACAAATTTCAATATTTTTTTTGAGGTGCAGTTTCATCATAAGAATTCATTGATATCATTTTCAACTCTAACAAGCTATTACTTTTGGAGATATGATTTTTCAAAATTTCAATAATACATCGTAGTTCTATGTATTCACGGAATGCGAACACAGAATCTGTCTGTGTTCTCTGGTCATAAATGTCATCTCATCTAGCTATTAGAGACTTGTCAATTTTTAGTCTGAAAATATTTTCTGTTGGAAAACAAGTATCCGATTCTTGAATTTGTGAATATATACAAGACTGTTTCGAAACCGGAAATATTATTGACTTATTACATACCTATTGAATAATTTATGTATAAATATTGAGGATGATGTTTTAGAAGTTTTAGAATTGGATCATTTTACTAATGTAACTTATGAAGGCAATAGGAAAGAAAAACATAATGGAATCATCAAAAGAAATCACTGTTCGTCAGCCTCTACCTACTCAAATATCAGGAATAAATGGACAATCTGCTATGATTGTCTCAAGCCTCGCTCTAGACATTTCGATGACATCTTCCTTTGGTATTTCGAGTTGTGAAAACTATGCACTTAGTGTAAGTTGCAACAAACCATTCCACGAGGTTGAATAGTTGCAGATTGCTCATTTAATCTTGATACATACATTTAATGACAATTTTTGAAGCATCAAAGCATTGCAGATTGCTCTGTTTTTTAAGTGATAAAGCATTTTTTTTTAAACGACACTTTTTTAAATTTAATATCTTTTATGATGCAGTTCTATCATAAGAATCCATTGATATAATTCCCAACTATAAGAAATCAATACTTTAAGAGATATAATTTGTCTGTTTAACAAGAGCACCAAAAAGCTCCTGTCCACAGGGCTTGAACCAATTTTTCTTAACGCTACTGATTTGACAACATATACAGTTTGACAAATTTAACCTGGAAATTTGGTTTTTGATCGAAAAATAAGCATCGCAGAGAAAACATTGTAGAGAAGAAAGTTTGATATCTCTAAATGGTGCACCCGGTATTACTGAAATCCGGCCATCCACTCACCCCCTTTAGGTGAGGGACAGGTTAACTTTGAAATCTTAAAGAACAGCATGGTAAAATCAAATTCTATGTCAAACAATACGTATGATATGTCCGTAGAGTTTCTGTTCATGTGAAAGCTAGTGCTGTGCGCACAACGAAAGGAACAAGAGGAAAATCGGAAAAAACACCTAACAAAAAAATCGAGTCAGAGAGAATGCAGGCAATACTATCACTAACTGGCGACCTGTTAAGAACTGCCAAAACAAAATTTTTCTGCTTTTACTCTTGCTCCCTTCGTTGCGAAAACAGCGGCATCTATCGCAGATGAACAAAAATCATACGTATCATACGTATTTTTGCGCGTATGTTCTGTGGAACATCGTGTTATCATTTTGCCCAAATGTCTGTAATTCGAATTTTTTGCTGAAAATGGTATCAAACGATTGAGTTCGACAACCTGATGAATTATTCGAGGACAAATTTGATTCTGTCTGGCCGAACGTCCGTTGCCACGATAACTTGAGAACGGAATGAGATAGCAATTTGAAATTTTCAGGGTAGGTTGCGCATCTGAATACGACAAACAAGTTTGTTAATGGGCATAATCGGCGCTATGGTTTCCGAGTAATAATTTTATTTTCAACCAAAACTAATCCGATCGAATTGAAACTTGGTGAATAGTTGTAGAATGAGAACATAAGCACGATTGTAGAATTTTGTGAGAATCGCATTACTACAAAATATTAAAAAAATATTTTTTATGTCACGATAACCCGAGATCGGAAAGAGCGACTCGAAATATTCAGGTTAGGTTGCTCATCTGACTGCAACATCCGAGTTTGTTTATAGGCATAATCGGCCAAACGGTTTTGGAGTTATAAACATCTGAAACTTGGTTGTTATTTCCTCAACAACTCAAAAAATACTAAACCGATTAAATTCGAACGTGATTATTAGTTGTATAATGCCAACGCGAAAATTTTTACAAAAATTTGAAAAAAATCATTGAAAATTATTGAGAAAAATTATATATATCAGTAATTATACGTCCAACATCGCTAAAATTCTGCGAGAGCCTACAAAAGCTAACTCTACCATAATGTTCCAAGTTTCAACAAGATCGAATATATATTGTTTGAGATTCGAGCAGCCTTGTGTGAGTTAGGAGATAGATACTTGCAATTTTTAGGGTATGTTGCGTATCCGGAAGGAAGGGTTAAGTTCGATTACGGCCATAATCGGTCCAACGGTTTCAGACTAATACCCACCTGGAATATTATTTCCTTGATAACTCAAAAAATATAGACTCGATCGAATTATTGGTATCTAGTTGTAGAATGATACAGCTAAACTCATTTCCACGTAATATAAACATTTTATAGATATATGCGCCGACTGCATACAAAGATGACGATATCATTGAGAACTTCTACGAACAACTAGACCAACTAATGAAATACACCAAGAGCAACGAAATAACCATGATAAACAGGGATTTCAATGCTGAGGTTGGCAAAGGAAAAGATGAGGATATAGTCGGAGATTACTAGCTGGGAGAGAGGAACCAGAGAGGCAATCGACTTGTGGAGTTCTGTAAGCAAAGGAAATGGATTATTTCTAATACCTTCTTTCGATTACCAGTGCGGAGAATTTATACATGGAGGTCACCTACAGATACGGAGGCAAGAATAGTGAGAAACCAGATAGACTACCTCACTATTGATAAGAGATTCCGCAATTCAATCAAATGAGCCAAAACATACCCCGGAGCTGATATTGCTTCTGATCACTGTGAAACTGTAGAGAATGAACCATTCAAGCAGTAATAAAAGGCTTGACATCAAATCAATCCAACATCCGGATATAAATCGGAAAGTACAGCAATCACTTCGATTGGAGCTTAAGAGGATCGAGCGAGTTATTGAGCCTATGGAAAAATGGAACCTGACACAGCGCATCATTGTTGAAACGGCTGAAAGACACTTGGGAAGAAAGAGGCAGAACAGGAAGGAATGGATGACTAATGATATTTTGAATCTCATAGAACAGCGAAAACAGGTCAAGAACAATGACCAGGCCAAATACAGACAGATACACAGGGTGATAAAGCAGAAGATTCGAATCGCGAAAGAACAATGGTTGAGCGAAAAATGCAAAGATATAGAATAACTGGAATAGAAACATGACCATTTCAATATGCATAAGAAGATGAAGGAAATGACTGGATGTGTGCATAAGATGTGCATAAGATGTTTGAGGAAGATCAACCGAGCGTGAGCTTTAACATGACGCAAACATATGACAACGGTCCGTGCATTACCAGGGAGGAAGTCGAGAGAGCTATCTCCTCATTAAAAAAAACAACAAAACGCCAGGTCCGGATAAAATACCTAGGAAATTCTTGAAAATCCTGTGTGAAACCGACCCAAAGTTCCTCAGCTTGTTAACTGACCTCTTCAATGATATATATGATAGTGGGAACATACCTCAAGATTGGCTGCAGTCAACGTTCGTGCCAATTCCTAAAAAATCTGTAAGAACTTGTGATAACTACAGATTAATCCGTTTAATTGAACATTTAACTAAGGTTTCTGAAAATCATTCACCGTCGCATATACACCAGATGCGAACCAGAGGCTGGAGAAACACAGTATGGTTTCAGAAGTGGTTTTGGTACAAGAGAGTCCAACTTTGGACTACAAGTGGTAGTGCAGAGATGCCGAGATGTCAATCTCGATGTGTTCATGTGTTTCCTTGACTACTCAAAAGCCTTTGACCGAGTTAAACATGATAAATTGATGAGCATACTCAGGAAAATTGGAATAGATGGGAAGGATATCAAGATCATATCCAACCTCTATTGGAGACAAACAGCGGAGATTGGAATAAGGGGTGAATATACTTAGGCTATCGAGATACAGAAGGGTGTTCGACAGGGTTGCGTGCTTTCGCCTACATTATTCAACATCTTCTCCGGCGGGATATTCAAGCTGGCACTACAAGAAATAAAGTGTGGGATCAAAGTAAATGGAAAATTGATCAATAATATCAGATATGCTGATGACACGGTGGTGTTTGCAAGTAGTGCGGAAGAACTTCAAATTCTTATGAATAAAATAAACCAGACAAGTGAAGACTTTGGGCTTAAACTAAATACTTCAAAAACTAAGTACATGATAGTGAGCAAAAATACCGCACCACCGTGTGTACTGGCAATAGGAAATAACACCATTGAACGTGTCAGAAAATATAATTAACTGGGAACATTAGTGAATGACAACTGGGATAAAGCCATGGAAGTATGGAGTCGCATAGAGAAAGTCCGATCAGCATTCTTAAAAATGCCAAATCTGTTCATCAACAGGGAACTGAGCCTTCTCCTGAAAATACGTTGCTCCATTGTTATGTTTTCTCGGTTCTGTTCTATGGCGTGGAAGCTTGGACCCTCACTGACGTACTACTTAAGAAGCTGGAGCATTTCGGAATGTGGACCTATCGCAGAATTCTCCGCATATCTTGGACGGGTCACATTTCTAATGTAGAAGTCCTGAGTAGAACACCGAAGTTGTAATCACCATCATACAACGAAAACTTCAATACTTTGGTCATATCATGAGAAACAGCAAATACCTAGTATTACAGCTAATATTACAAGGCAAAGTAGAGGGTAGGAGGAGACCGGGCAGGAGGAGACATTCGTGGTTACACAATCTCAGAAAATGGTTTGGACAGACTTCCATACAGCTTTTCAGAAACGCCGCTAATAAAATAAAGCTTGCCATGTTGATTGCCAACGTCCGGAGCGGATAGGGCACGCCAAGAAGAAGAAGTTGTAGAATATCAAAATAAAGACGTGCTTAAAATCATATAAGAACCGTACCTCGATATTCTGGGGAACATAATAATAATAATAATAAAGCACCTTTATTTTGTATGTACAGTCATATACAATACAATTAAATTTCGAGGCGAAGTCTAGCTTACGCTACTCCACTTAACCTCAACAAAAATCAAACTTAAAAACAATAATAAATGAACAAATCATTCAAAACCTAAATAATAAATCCAAAACAAGAAATGTAACCTAAAAACATACATTACGTATGACAAACAATCAAATAACGAATAAGAAAAATTCAACTGAGCTGGTTCAAAAGTAATTTTCTCCTGAAGTTTTTCTTCAGACTGTACAGAGAACTATAAGTAGATATATTTGAAACACTATTATATATAGTAACCGCATTGTAAGTGAACGACCGCTGAAACATGGCTGATAAACTTAGGCAACAAAAGTCTATATCTATATCTGATAGGAATGTCATGCATATCACCCCGAAATATTAATTTATCTCGCAAATACGGAGGCTGAGAAGAGGCAACCCGAAAGACCAGAGCTGCCATCTGAAGCTTAAATACATTTCCGAGCTTCAACCACTGGAGTTCGTTTATTCTATTCGAGACTATATCGTACCTTCGCCCAAACACAAATCCACAACAGGAATTATGTATCTTTTGCAGTCCATACTTAGTGACAGAATCCAAACACGGGTAGTAAAGAGTGAGGCCGTAATTCAACACAGACAACACCATGGTCTCGCAGAAGTACCTGCACGCACTAAAACTGGATGTTACGATGCCAGTATAGGTGACGCAGAGCAAGAAAGGACTTCTTTACAAGTAAAGCTGCGTGTTCAATAAACCTCAATCTACATTCGAATATTATACCCAGATTTCTACAACTCTCCGCAAAAGGAATGCGCTCACTTCCAACTTCAAGATCGATTTCCTGAACATTGATTCCACGATTGGTTTCAGAAGAAAAATACATGGATACACATTTAGGGACACTTAATTTCAAGGTGTGTTCTCTGGAGTACTTACCCAATCTGGATAGATCTTCATTCATCTGTTTGGCGGCAACATGTATGTTGGAAGGATGGAAGGAGTGGCGTACTTGGGTATCATCTGCATAAAAATAAATTATGATGAAGACGACTACTCTATACATATCCGCCACGTAAATTAAAAAAAGTATTGTGGACCCAGTATAGAACCCTATGGCACACCAGACAGCACTGGGAAGGAACCCGACGATGCGCTCTCAACACGAACACTCTGGAATCTACTCCCGAGATAAGATCTAAAAAAATTTATAGCAGTTGGATCAAAGCCATAATAATACAGTTTAGCACATAATAGTTCATGATCGAGAGAGCCGAATGCTTTGGCGAAGTCCAAAAGCGTGAGGAAAGTTGACTGACCCTCATCTAATGCTCTAAAAATTTTATCCGTGACGTTTAATAGAAGGGTAGTAGTACTGAAATTACTACTGAAACCTGATTGCCTGTGAGTTAGAATGTTGTTCTCAGTAATTAATTTGTTTATTTGTTTAGACAGAATTTTCTCAAGCACTTTAGACATACAAGGGAGAATACTTATTGGGCGAAAGTCGCTAAGTCTATCTGGGTTTCTCAATTTAGGTAGTGGTCTTACAATGGAATATTTCCAGGCCGATGGAAAATACCCATTCTCCATGCAGATGTTCACAATTTGGGTAAGGATGGGAAGTATAACATCGATGGATAACTGTAGCATTTTGGCGGAAATGTCATCAACACCAACAGCGCCAGACTTGAGACCCAGCACCACCTCCCTCACCTCCTCCGGGGTTGAAAGCCTGAAGGAGAATCGAGCACCCAAGCTGAGAACATTCGAATTATAATACCTTGCTGTTTCGGGACATGCATTCGGTTTACTGAAGACAGACAAAAAGTAATCATTTAGTGCTTCCGGATCTTTAAAACGCTCGGGGATAGGTATATCCCAACCAGCAAAGTTGTCTTATAACTCCAATGATTCGCGACTAATATATTTCATAAGTATCATATTAGTGCTTCCAAAATGTCAATTCATTATATTAAAGCTACATGAACTTCATTCTGTTGTGGACAATCGAAATACTTTATAAATTTATCGTGAAAACGTCTGTACAGCAGAATTATGAAATATGCTATAAAACTGTTAGTTAACTATTTGTTAAGAGGTTTATAACTAACTTATAAAACAATTCGGCTTATAAAACTGAATTGCTTTTTAATGGTTTCTTTATTAATTCTGGGGATATTTATAATTTTATTTCAAATATATTAAAAAACCATTTCAAAGATGTTCTGTATAACCTCATGAAACAGTTACATAGAAGTGCTTTTAGTTACAATTTTGCTTCCAGAACTAAATTGTCGTTGCGGTAACCACTTCATAACTATTTTATAGTATTCAATTTCCATGACAATATCATCCAAAAGCAGCTGATCATTCTGTTCCCACACTGAAAGTGTTTAATTCTATTCTCAAATGTCTGCACAATCTTGAACGTTTCTAAAAAAGTTATGATTACCATGAAGCCAATGCATAATAGTTTTCTAGCTAAAAGCACAAATGTCTTACCTATGCATGAGTTTCAGGAAGCATTATGCTACTGCTGAAGACAATTTTCTGTAGGTGCGAAATTATCACCACAATCATGTTTGTGTTCAAGATATCAACTTATTAATAATTAAGATACCTTCATCAGATTAACTGTTATTTCTCCTTTTGAATATCCTTGCAAAAATATGTATTTATCAGATATTCCACAGGAAAACGTTAACTGTTTCACTGATTTTGCAGGTTATGTTGACTTTCACGCGGTAGAACATAATAACATGTTTTATAGTAGTTGTTAAGTAGCTACATTACAACGAAATGCTTGAAACTGATGCAAAATCATTTTATAAGAGAACGCCATTAAACATGGCGGCATTTGTGATGACTCAGAGTACGGAGTGTTTTAAACACACTAAAAATCGCCGATGTGTAGATATTTCAACCATCCAGATCATGAAATGACTCAAAAATAATCTGTAGAACAAATTGGAATACATTTTCGTACAAATGATCATTAGACTGACAAGCCAGATTTTTGTTTTGTTCAATTTTTTTATGTGAAACATTCGAAACAAGGGGGCGCGTTTAAAATATGTAATTTTAGTGCTACATTTCATGAAGAAAATTCATTTGCATTGAGAATTTCGTTGTGTGTATCCAAACATGTGTCTGTAAGAGTAGAAGTATATATAAATAAAATGTCTTCCTGTAAACACATGTGACACATGACATCTATATTTTCGCTATGCTGTTATAATTCAGGATTGTCATTTGCCAACTTAAAATCAATTAATTTTATAGATATCATTCTATGTAACATCTTTATTTCAGAACGCTATATGAAAAACCTTATAAAGCTATTACAAAATAGTTTTTTAGATGGCGCCAGAATGTTTATGAAATAGTCTTGTAATGTTTATGAAGAGCTTTATAAAATGTTTCGAATGACAACATTATTTTATAAAATGTGCCAATTTTGGGTTTATATCTGTTGTATAAACGTATTGAAAACAATTCAGCGACTAAGAATGTTTTATAAGATTTTGGTTGAAAACGTTTCAACAACTATTATAAAATATAAAATTGCTAGTTGGGATCAGCTCGACTCTTGACACCCATAGATTGCAGAGCTTTCCAAAAATGCTCAGAACCACGAGCCTCAGACCGACTCAGGAAAGCAGCCTTTTCCCTTCTTATAGCATAATCTACCGTGTTCCGAAGATTCTTGTAATACTTATAATCGACCGAGTTTCTGGAGTTCTTATACACAGACAATGCTTTATCCCTCAACCTCATAATATCCTTCACTGTAGGTGTTATCCAAGGAGCAAACGGCTTAGTAATCCTAGTCTCTATGTAGGGAGCATGTCTATTAAAAATATCCGTGATGTACCGAGTGAACAGGGAAACCTTAGAATCAATATCTCTTTAATTTAAAATGTTGTGGAACGATATATTCGCGAGCTCCAACTTGAAACTCCCAATACAGAAGTTTCGATAATCTCTATATATCGCCATTTTAGGGGCACCCACACCTGTTTTCACATTAAATTCACAGAAAACACCCCTATGATCAGACATTGAAGGATCCAACACTCCCGAACTCACTATCAAATCATTCTTAGATGTACAAATAACATCTAGCAAGGCCTGTGTTGACATTGTAATGTGTGTTGGCCCCGTAATCAATTGTTTGAAACCGTATGAAATAATACAATCCTCAAAGAGATTACTGCCGGCCAATTGATCAAATTGATTGATCAATTGGTCAAAATGATATCATTGGATTCTTATGATAAAACTGCTTATTGAAAAAAATTTAATTTGGAATTTGCTCTGTAAAAAATTTTTTTTTTTGTTACTCCGAAACCATCTGTCCGATTTTGCCCAATAACGAACATAGCCGAGATATTCATCTCCCAAACCTACTCTGAGAATTTCAACTGTCTAGCTCATTCCGTTCGAGAGCTATCGTGCCTGCGGCCGAACAGAATGAATTTCGACCACGGATTCTTGATGAGTGAGTCGAACCAAATCGTTTAAGACCATTTTCATCGAAAAATTCGAAAATTACAGACATTTGGGCAAATTGATAAGCACTCAGTTCCGAGGAACTAGAGCGCCAAAAATGACTTGATTTTCCTGCAGTTCATGAGGGTGTGTGAGGCCTGAATAGAGAGAACATGTGCGTAAAAGCTCCTGATTTCGCGTCACTTTTTAATAATTTTCATTCTATTCATGGACATCCATATAACTCCATATCCGTATAACACTTTTTCGTCATTCTGTATTATAGGTCTGGTGAAGCCATAAGGGCGAAACATGTCACCGAAAATCATTTCTTGGTAAACGTAAATGATTTATATTAGACATGTATTGTGTTGGGTAGACGAACACAGCTCCATCATCGTGACCAGTTGGTCCATTGTGCCACACTTACGTCTATGCAACACCCACGAATAAACGGATATTGGGTATAAAATTTTGATGAAAATTGTACAAAACAAGGTTCAATATAATATTATATACAATACATCTGAAAAACGTATTTCATCAGCCTTCGCTGTTGTTGTAATAACTTTATCTTTGTTCGCTTTCAAAATAGACTTTTCTCTTGAACATATTTGTATTTTTTTTTCTCATCTTGTGTTGTTTGCTATGTTCATTTCTTTATCATTCCGAAATTCTTCTTTTTGCGCGCGTGTTCCGCAAGGAACAGCGTGCTATCATTTCGTCACAATGTCTGTATTTTTCGAATTCTTTTACGAAAATGGTCGCAAACGATTTTTCGACTCCCTGATGAAGAATTCGAGGTCAATTTCAATTCTGTCCGTCCGGCCGTCCGGCCGTTAGCACGATAACTCTCGAACGGAACGAGTTAGGGTGTTGAAATTTGCAGGGCAGGGTTGGAGCGTAAATATCTTGGATAAGTTCGTTAATGGGCAAAATCCATCGAGCCGTTTCGGAGTAACGGCCATTTTTATTTAAAACGTTTTTCAAGTATATTTCCGAAACCGATCACTCGATCTATCTGAAATTCAGCATCAAATTGTAGAATCATGGCCTTTATATGCGTGCGAAGTTTTGTATTGATCGGATGGGTGTAAACTAGAAAAAAAAATTCCAAATATTTGAAAATGAAATTGAAATTTTGTTTCCACGATAAATCGAAAAATACTGATCTGATTGAATAGAAACTCAGTAGTTAGATGCAAAAGACGAAAGCAAACACTTTTGCAATATTTCGTGAAGATCACGTGACACGACAAAATTCAAAAAATCACTACTATTTTGTGGAATATTTTGCTTGAAATTCCGAAACCTATTTTTTTAAGGTTCATGCTGCCCTTTCCGGGCATTTTTCGTTATGCGCATGCGCAGATGAGAAGTCATTTAACTGCTGTAGTTTTCGTCAGAGAGGATTGGGGTTTTGAGGTGGCGGATGCTATTACTCCATAGGGTCTGCGCATGCGTGTATTAAAGATGCGATATCTCCTGAACCAATAGTGTTGGAGAATCGGAGTTTTTTTCAAGGTGTGTGATTTTGAGAGGACTTTCATACGCGAGTAGATTGCGCATGCGCAGAAGAGAAGTGACTTTTTTTGGGTTGTATGGGTGTTGTTGGGAGTGTTGAGTGATATTGTGAGGTTTTAAAAGAATATTTATGACAATTAAGTGCAAGGACAAGTTATTTTGGGGGATGTATCGTTGTTCCGAGTTGAAGTATCCGTACCGTGGCCCTGGGGCTAATTTTGAAATTGATGTTACCCCTTACGGACATTTTTCGTTATGCGCATGAGCAGACCATCAGTGATTTAACTGCTGGTGTTTTCGTCAGAGAGCATTGGGGTTTTGGGGTGGCGGATGCTATTCCTCCATAGAATCCCATGGTGAGGGTCTGCGCATGCGTTGATTAAAGATGCGATATCTCCTGAACCAATAGTGTTAGAGAATCGGAGTTTTTTGTGAGGTGTGTTATTTTGGGAGGACTTTCAGCCGCACGTAGATTGCACATGCGCAGAAGAGAAGTGACTGTTTTTGGGTTGTATGGGTTATGTTGGGAGTACTGAGCCGATATTGTGAGGTTTTAAAAGAATATTCATGTCAATTCCCAGCACGAACACAAGTCAGTTTGGGGGGAAATAGCCTTGTTTCCGAATTGAAGTGTGCGTACCATGGCCCTGGGGTTAATTTTGAAATTGATGTTACCCCTTACGGTCGTTTTTTGTTATGCGTATGAGCAGACGATAAGTGAATTAACTGCTGGAGTTTTCGTCTGAGAGGATTGGGGATTTGAGGTGCAGGATGCTATTATTTAACAGAATCCCCTTAGGAGTATCCGCACATGCGTGGATTGAAAGTGCGATCTCTCCTGAACCAATGGTTTTGAGGAATCAGAGGTTTGTGTGCGGTGTGTGATTTTGAGAGGACTTTCAGACACGAGTAGATTGTGCATCCGCAGAGGTGACGTGGTTCTTTTTGGGTTGTAGGGCTTACGTTGGGTGCGGTTTACGTCTAGCAGGTCATAGATTTTGTGCTGAGCCAATATTGTGAGGTTTTGAAAGAAAATTCAATACAATTCTATGAACGAACAAGTCAGTTTCGAGGAAATAGCGTTATATTCGAGTTGATATGTTTGTGTCGTGGCCCTGGGCCAATTTATAAATAACTGTATTTGGATGATCAATTTTAACTTACTTTCGGATTCGGAGAATAGGCGAAGAAATTGCTCTCCTAATTCGAAATTCATGTAGCCCCTTTCGGAGATATTTCGTTTCACGCATGAGCAGACAAGAAGTGATTTAACTGCTGGAGTTTTCGTCTGAGAGGATTGGAGTTTTCAGGTGCTGGATGCTATTCCTCCATAGAATCCCCTTGGAAGTATCTGCACATGCGTGGATTGGAGCAGTGATATCTCCTGAACCAATGGTGTGAAGAAACATAATTTTGTGTGGAGTGTTATTTTCAGGGGACTTTGAGCCACGAGTAGATTGCGTATGCGCAGAGGAGACGTTTGGATTGTATGGCTCATGTTGGGAGGGGTTTGAGCCTAGCGGTGATGGATTTGTACTGAGCCGTCATGTTAAGGTTTCAAGAGAAATTTCATGGCAATTCTGTGTCAGTTTCGGGGAAATAGCGTTCTTTCCGAGTTGAAATGTCTGTATCGTGGCCCTGGGGTGAATTTATAAATAACTATATTCGGTAGATCTATATTAAATTACGTTCACATTTGAAGAAGAGGCAATTGCGTTCCTAACGGAGGTCCCATAACAGCAATTTTTTTCGATCTACGGTAAAGCTAACAGCCAAACTGTATTGATAGTCTTATTTTGTCAAAGGAACTTGAAAAAATAAAAAAAGCACTGACGTGAAATCAGTACTCTTTGGCGCGCGTGTCCACGGTGGCTAATTTGAATTGAATGATGAAAACTTCAAGCTCAGTGGATAGAGCAAGCCGGAGATCTACCCAAAGGATAGTGGACACCATTCACTGTCGGTTCAAAAATTAACAGTGCTGTATCTAAGCTGCCATAAGGAGAGAGTAACAAAGTTGAAAAAGAACACAACTGACTCTCCTTAGTCGCACAAGCTCCTAGAAGATTCTAAGGGATCTCCTTGGGAAAGACTTGGGAGAGTCAGTATAATCATAATCATGTTTATAGCACGCGCGCCAAATGTAGATTGACTTGACAATGAAAGAAAAAGTATAAAAAAGCATTGACTTGGGGTCAATCTGCTTTGGCGCGCGTGCTATAAACATGATTATGATTATACTGACTCTCCCAAGTCTTTCTCAAGGAGATCCCTCAGAATCTTCTAGGAGCTTGTGCGACTAAGGAGAGTCAGTTGTGTTCTTTTTCAACTTTGTTACTCTCTCCTTATGGCAGCTTAGATACAGCACTGTTAATTTTTGAACCGGCAGTGAATGGTGTCCACTATCCTTTGGGTAGATCTCCGGCTTGCTCTATCCACTGAGCTTGAAGTATTCATCATTCAATTCAAATTAGCCACCATGGACACGCGCGCCAAAGAGTACTGATTTCACGTCAGTGCTTTTTGGCGCTCTAGTTCCTCGGAACTGAGTGCTTATCAATTTGCCCAAATGTCTGTAATTTTGGAATATTTCGATGAAAATGGTCTTAAACGATTTGGTTCGACTCACTGATCAAGAATCCGTGGTCGGAATTCATTCTGTCCGGCCGGTCCGGCCAGCCGGCCGGCCGTAAGCACGATAACTCTCGAACGGAATGAGCTAGAGAGTTGAAATTTTCAGAGTAGGTTTGGGGGATGAATATCTCGGCTAAGTTCGTTATTGGGCAAAATCGGACAGATGGTTTCAGAGTAACAAAAAAAAATAATTTTTTTAGGAAACAAATTCCAAATCAAATTTTTTTTAATAAGCAGTTTTATCATAAGAAGCCATTCATATCATTTTCAACTCTAACAAGCTAATACTTTCGGAGATATTATTTTTTAAAATTTCAATGTAAATCGTATTTCACAGATTGATATAATTATTATTCTATGTATGAATTTCATAATGTCAACTTGACAGAAGGGAATATTGTAACTTCAAAAATATTGGGGTTGAAATACTCGTATTTTAGCGATGCAACGGGGACCTCACCCGAAAATGTTTGAAAATATTACGTAAATATTGAAAGCATAATTCTGTAGTTTGGTGAACGTAGATCAGGAAATTTTTGATCGATTACAAGGTAATTTATAATTACTTATCTAATAAACTATTATTTGAATTGAATTTCCTTTATGATGCAGTTCTATCATAAGAATACATTGCTATAATTCCCAACTCTGAGAAACCAATACTTTCGGAGAAATAATTTGTCTGTTTGAACTAGAGCGCCAGAAAGCTCCTGTCCACAGGGCTTGAACCCATTTTTTATTTTTATCTTGTTATTTCTAAATATAATTCCAATTCATATCGACTGATATGATGCTAAAATAATAGGTTTCCCCTTATTTCTGCCACCTTTCTTTCTGTAAACTCGTTCTGCTTCTTGATGAGATCTATCCAGAGTAGACCAAGGGACGGGAAAGGATTCAACAGCTGTCGTAGAACCAATGTTCCAGCTAGTATTTCGGGAATCGCTCCCGCCAATGCTTCTCGAGACTAACTCTGTCGGGTCGACGTTCGTTTTTACGTTCTTACCATGTCTAGAAAAATGAAAATTAACAATAATTGTAATGTAGTAATAGTTTCAATTGATTAATAAAAGGTTTTTTTCTGGGCTTTCTCTCCCAAACTCTATATCTTAAATATCTATAAAATAAATATTAATCATTTTGTGATTTGCTTCTGAGTAAGAAACAATGAAAAATTATATACGATTTACACTAATTTATTTAATATTGTGACGTGTTTCGTCGACACAGCGACTTCATCAGACTACATCATACTAAATTCTTAACAAGTAATGATCTCCCTAAACCTAGATGACATGGACACAGAATCTTATTCAAAACTAATTATATGAGAGAATTATTTAAAACAAATTACGTGATAAACTTATTTTAAACTAATTACATAATATTACACTACTACTTCTTTGTACACATTTACAATAATTCATTCCTAACGCTTTTATAATTTGATTCTCTATTTGAATAGATTGAGTAACGCTGAAAAATTTAAATTTGATTGTTCATTAACTAAATTACCCCTATGTTTTCCTCTATTTATTTCTACCATTTCCCGATATTTGAGTTGCGAACCTTTATTCAAATTGTGTAGAATTTTGAAATCTGGGTTGAACTTATGTCCTGCTAATAAATTATTCGAATAATTTGAATGAATTTCGTTGTTTTTGTAGCTGGATGATGTTCCCTTTATTCTTATGCCAACATTTCTACCAGTTTTTTCTATATATGATTTGTCACAACTCCCGAAATCTAATTTATTAATACCGGATTTATCTTCTTTATTCCTTTTTGATTTATTGTTCTTTATTGGTTTTGCAAGGTTATGGTTTGTACAGAATGAGATATTCACCTGTTGGTTTTGAAGAAACCTTTGTTGTTGACTCAGTGTACCAAAATATGTTAAGCTATTGAATATTTTAGTTTAATCCTTAATTTCTGTAAATACTAAACTATTATTCTGAATTGTTCTTTCGTCAACATCTCTCTTATCTCCATTGTTCGCCGCTATTTGTTCGATAATTTCTAATTCTGTATAATAATTTTCTTCGAGTAAAGGTATATTAATTAGCCGGTGTAACATACTATAAAATGCCGTGACTTTATGTTGGAATGGTAACACGAGGATCGGTGAATGATTGTATCCGTATGGGATGGTTTCCTAAATTTTGAAAAATCATGTTAATTGTTTTTCCTTGTTATTGTTAAATCCAAGAAATTAATTGCACCATTATTTTCCATTTATATTGTGAATTTGACATTTGGATGGATGCTGTTAATAAAATCTACATATATTTGCAGTACCGGTCTGTTAAAACACGTGAGCACATCATCTACGTATCTAAACCAATATACGAATTTGCAAAAAATAGGATGTAATTTAGCGATGGCTTCTAGGTTGACGATAAATATTTATGCCAAAAAGGGACTTAGCGGATTCCCCTTGATATGCCCTTCATCGCTAGTATAAATCTTATCGTTGAAACTGAAGTAATTTTGATTCAAACACGTGTCTGAAAGCTGGAGTATTTCGGACTTAATCACTATATTGACTTGTTTTTATCCAATAAGTCCCTAACTATTTTCCCTGTATCCTGAGAAAAGGTACCTACAAGGGAAAAGGTTAACAACATCGAATGACACTAATTTTGCATTGGCCGGTAGAGAAAGATTTTTAATTTTTTCTAGATCACGCGAGTTCTTGATCGAGAAAGATGGTACGAATTTGCAATAATTTTTAATCGGGTTTATTAGAAAACGCAAACTGTGTCGACGGAAAGCGTCACAATATTGAATAAATCAGTATGAATCGTATATAATTTTTCATTGAGTTAATATAGATTTGTATCAAGTAAAAGACACAAGCAATACATTTTCAATAGATTATTTTGTTATATAGAAATATGGATCATGCGGAGTAATATCAATAAGTGGAATTACTCGTTAAACATTTCCACTTATTATTTTGTTAGTTTTAGACTGTCAAAGGCATGGGGCAAAATCAACCCCTGTGTGGTTTTGGCCAACTACATGAGACGGTTTTGCCCCACAACGTGAAGTGATATAAATATGGCACCTGAAACACTCTGTCTAAAAACTGAACATTCAATTGCACGACTAAATGTACTCCTAAGTGCAATCAATCAATGTGTGTATTTACCTGGTTCATACAATATGGCGTTCCAAAGACGTGTTTTGCTTTCAACTGAAAATCAACTGAGTATTTGGAGCAAAAGTAAAAACTTCGTGACACTCACAACAAGTGGTCAGCATCGACAAATTTTAATTCCAAATTGTTTTGACCGCTGCTTGGCATTGATGGGATTTTCGAGCAAGTGCAAGACAAATCATGTAGAAACCGGAGAGGTAGGTTTGACCCGCCAGCACGGTTTTTCCCTACTGATCCCTATGCGCCGCAGTTAAAACTATCAGGTGTGAACAAGAATGTTTGAGCCATTTTTCGGCTCAATCAGCTGATGGACCAGTGTTTGTTAATAAAATTGTAGATTTCAAGAGTGAAGAATAAGAAGTATTTCACAGAGCTACATTATACCTTGGGAAATATTTGTTGAGTTCCTCGAAGTTATATCCTGGCATCTTCATCAACTGTAGTCTATCTAACTAATTATATTCGTCCCCAGCTGATTAGTTTTACCACCAGTCGTGTACAGCAAGTTTATTCGGAATGATCCCTGTAAACTGAGTAGGTTTGTACACCACTCGATGGCGTTTGGAACGTGCTGTTTTGCCATTGCACTTGGAAATGACAAGTGTCCATGTTTGTTAATGATCTGATCCGAGAAACCAAACATGCCTCCCAAGTTTACGTAGATGGACCGAATTGGTTTCCGTTTACGAGATACATACTGGGTCTTGCGGATTATTCGATTACATCTGCGAAGATCTCGACGGAACTAAGGAAAGGTATATTCCACTCGAAGCTTAGGACTGCTTAATATATTTTTGTGTAATCGTTTCAGGCGTGAAGCAAAGGACGGGGTGTTTTGAAATACTGAATTCTTCGTAATGAATTTCTTTGGCACAAAAATTTCAATTTATTGCTCCTTCAGCTGCTGAAGGAATTCAAATATTTCAATTTAACTTTCAAAAATAGTTAAGATCAACATTATTAAGTTATAAATTTTTATAATTTGAAGGACTACATTTGAAATAAACTACTGGATATCCATTTCCGGTATAACCAGAAGAAATAAACTGCTTCAAATATTTTAAAAATTGATGTTCCCTCGCCTTATGTATGTACGAAATTCAAATTAGATTTATATAAAGGGTGATTTCATATTAGACTTTAACCTTGGAGCAGGTTTATGGACCAATTGCTGTTGTTTGAGCCATAGTTATTGATAAACGAAGATCAACAGTTTCCGAGATATTTGAGTACTTGTGATTTTCAAGAGATTTCTCAACTTACATAGTTAATTTTTCGTGAATTTTTTCTACGTTGACCAAATTTGAATACAATTTTGAATTACTTTCCTCAGATAATGATATGATACCTATGTGTGAAAAAAGCAAAACTATGCTGCATTAGATGTTGAAAACGAATTAGTATGATATGAGAGGGGATAAAAGAAAGTAAAAAGGGAGAAAGCCCTGTGGGCAGGAGCTTTAACGCGCTGTCTAAATTTATAAGCTGAGCTATCACCCATCCAGGTTCTGAACTCGCTCAAAGCTGCTTAGCTTTAGAAAAAAAATCCCAATATTTCCAAGAATATAGATTCGACACTAAAAACAAACGTCTAAAAAAACTGATCATCTTATTTTGGCTGATAATGGTCTCAAACGTACCTATAGTTTCCAACCAGATACATACACTCACTGTTTGTTCGAAAATAAACAGTGCTGCAATTAATCATCAAAGTATACTTTGGGGGTTACATTCATTATTGAATGGTTCCTTTATGGGTTTTCTGTCAAACTCTGAAAAATATCTATAAAAAAAAAATTTATTATTTTGCGAATTTCTTCTGAGTTAGAAACACAAGATATTTGTCAGAAGCAGTTTATCAAACAATGTTGCCAAGCAAACAATTATGAAACAACATCAATGATAAAACAAATATTTCATAACGTTTTTGAGACTATATCAGGCTCCTTCGTCAGACACCAAACAGAAGTCTTCAGAATTATGTTTTGTTAATAATGAATAATAATGAAAAATGGCGATACCGTTGTTAATAAATCAACAAGTCCAGAGCGTTCCTGCCAATCGGGTCCTTCATAAATGGCTTCGTATAATTAATATACTTATGCATATATTTCACAAGTCAAATAGACCCCGGGGAGTTCATTGATTTGCCGAGAAAGCAAGAACAGACGCGTTTCTGGCTTCCTGGCCTTCATCAGTACTCTGTAGCTTCTCAACAAATTCAACTAAACTTACCCGGGTTAAGCCTCTCAGAGCCGGCTTGGTCGATCATACCTAATCGCCCACGCCACCTATGAGACAAAACACGGAAATCAGCCTCTCCCCACCAGTGAATATTTGAAGCGTGAAATCATATGCCACCATTCACTCGATATTAATCGAGAAATGAGTCCCGCAGAGCTCAGACAGTATCTTCCCAATGGCCATGAACCCTGTTTAGCGTTTTCAAAAATAATAATGAAAAATGGCGATACCGTTGTTAATAAATCAACAAGTCCAGAGCGTTCCTGCCAATCGGGTCCTTCATAAATGGCTTCGTATAATTAATATACTTATGCATATATTTCACAAGTCAAATCGACCCCAGGGGGTTCATTGATTCTGCGGGACTCGCAACAAAAGCGACGAAGCAACGAAATGTTGCTTCGTGTTGATATTTTCAAGTAACTAAAATTAGGTCGAAATTTTGTCGAAATCAGAAATATCCTAAGGAGCTTATACTCTTTAAGAATATTACAGATTTACAGTTTTTTACCTATTCATTGTGAAAATATCATTTTGATAATTATTCTCAAAAATGTAAATTTCATAGGAACTTAGGGAACAATTATTTAGATGCATTTATATCGATATTTAAAACCATTCGTTGGTTAAAGAGAATCAAATATGGAATTTTGGACTTATTTTGATGAATTATTGAAACAGATATTTTCAGATGCTGAAGTAGATATTTATGTTTTCTACTTAATGATGGTTTCATTTGTAAAATAGATTTGAAATCGATATATAAGCGCAATGCTGGCTTGAAATACTTATGGTATATTTGACGTATTCTATTTAATTGAAACTTTTGTTTTATTATATATGATATATTATTTTATTATTACCCTACTTATTTAATCCTAAGGATATTGTCAATTGTGTCAACATACTTGATGCCATCCCTAGAAGCCTTGACTATCACGTCCTGCGGTCTTAGAACTGGCTCACCCATATGTAAAATTCTTAGGGTGGCCAGATCTGAGAATTTGAATAGTGTTCGGCAGTTTCCTTTTCCGATCCACATAGCCTGCATATTTCGTCTGCTGACTTAACAGCAGTCGCACGATGCCATCATGCGAAGCTCAGCTCGTGGTTGCTGCAGCAGCTTCTGGGCATATGAGGGTGAAAAATCTACGAACCTTTTTAATATGCCTGGAGTCCTCGAGTATTTTTCCAAGGAGCTATTCTTTTATGTAGCTTCCAGTGTTGGATCGCTGCCCCGTAGTGGTCTTTTTCAAGCCCACAGAAGGGTTATGGTTCAGCAGGTATTTTCCTGGAGGCTCTTTTCACAAGTTAATCGGCCTCCTCATTTTCTTCAATACCACAGTGCCCTGGCACCCATTGAAAAGGCGCCGCATTTCCTCTAGCCAGTTGTTTTATGGTATTTCGGCATTCCCAGGACAGTAGGGAACCTTGGATAGGTGGTTCCAGGACTCTCAGTGTTGCCTAGCTGTCCGTTAAAAAATAAATGTGCGCCCCCTTGAGGTTCATTTCCAGACACTATTGAGTACAAATATAGACAGCCAGTGTCTCCAAGCTTACATTGAGTAGCTTTTATCATGCGTATAGTCTTATAAATCCTCGTATAGTGGAATCGAGGATCATTTGAAATTGTGCATTCTTGAGCGTTAGTTTCATATCAATTCCAATGGTATCAAGAAACACATTATCTAACAAAGAATCGCTTCATGCGTTAAAAAAACCTTGCGTTCTGAGAAATCCTGCGGCGTAAACAAAATATATCCGATACCTATCACAATATTGACATTGTAATCTGCGTTCCGGCCCAAGAACAAACACGTTCGTTCCGCTAACCATCGAATTTCGTGATATTCGGACAGTAAGAGCGAAAATGAAATGGAAAGAAGCTGATCCATAGACAAACAGTTATCCGTGTGCCTTGGCCATGAAACTATCTACATCGTTCTACCAGCCTTACACCTGCAATTTTCACGGTCTGGGAACTCGTTTTTCTGTATCCATGGCTACGTCGGCGTAGCGGAAAACGTTTGACTGGCAAACGGATGTCTTTTGGGAAGCATAGGGGCTCTTTATCTCCTGCATTGGATTGATCGACCTGGAGAAAAGTAGTTGGATATGACTGTACTCTTATACTATATTGTTAACACTTGAAAATAGGAAAATTATAAAATATAAAAACAGGGTGTTCCATGAATAACTGTATATTCATCCAGTGCATTGCAGTACAATTCGGGTAGTCTGAATCGGTTTTCGAAATATATCCCAAGTATATTGGATTATGAGCTACATGCTGGTTTATACATTTTACCAAAAACTTTCAACAGATATAAGTCTTGGAAGGTTTCATAAATCTTCATGAAAATTTCAAATAATAAGTCGAAGAGAATGACTAATATTCAGTTGTAGTTAATAATCAATAGCGCAGGCCCGGACATGAAAAAAGTATACTTTTGATGTTATATCTAGCGACTAATATTTTTTTTAAACAAATGGACACTTATAAACCACATTAAATACTCTATCGACCAAGCGTATTGGCAATACTGCCACACTTAGTATCAATATTTCCTGTAGCATTGAATATCAGGTATACCTCAATTCATAATGAATAAGGACCTGTTAATCTCTGAATAATAATTCAATATATTTTACATATCCGAAAAATTCATAGTAATTTATTAGAACTTATACAGGGAGATTCATTGAGAAATGCGCACACTGTAAGGGTAGATATTCCCTCCATGCCTCCATTTTTCCAATGAATCATAACTTCTGAACTACACTATATATTTTTGTTGTATTTATTTCGTAGTTTATCCATAGTGGTTTATTGAATTATATTATATTATTATACTGATCCTCCTAGGTCTTCCCCACGGGGAGCCCTCATAAGCTCTTCAGAGCTTGAGCGAGTAAGTAGAATCAGTTGTGTCCTGTGTAGGCTTTGTTACGCTCCTTACGCCACCTTAGACACAGCACTGTTAATGTTTAACCCAACAATGAATGGTGGCGATTATCATCACCAGAAAATGTCTTTCATAGTCTCGGGATTGAACTTGGGGCTTTCGGCTCCTGAGTCAAACGCTCTACCACTGAGCTAATCGCACTGTAACAATGGTGGCGATTAATATAATAATAAAGATTTATTCCTTAAAAAAAATTGTGAATATGATTGAAGTCGAAATAACACCCTGTATATCAATATTTTAAAATTTCATTTATAAATTTACAAGGAGCGGACAAAAAGAGAAATAATAAATGTCTCTGGTGCTTCCGCGTACAATTTTTTTCTTATCAACTAGAGTCAAATCTAGGTGTTTCGATCATGAACTGGTACAAAAGTAATTTTCTTTCTCTAATGGTACTTTTTCAGCTCCAATATAAAAAATCATCTTATTCTCCTATTTTCCGGATTCCATCCTTATTGAAAAATGAGAGGACGTGTCCGTATTTGGGACAAATTATTATTATCAATGACTAACTTTCGAACACTCTATATGCGTAAAATAATTCACATTTAACATTTGCTCATTGAGCTGCATTAAAAACAAAATTTATAAAATGGGGAAAAACACCCATTGCTAAAAATGCATAACTTTTTGAATAAGCTCTTTCCAAATTTGTATCTAAAATTTTAAAATATATCGTGTAACGGATATCTCCAAAATCATAGGGTGACTTTAACCATTCATAACGT
Organism: Halyzia sedecimguttata; assembly: GCA_937662695.2. Classification (NCBI taxonomy): domain Eukaryota; kingdom Metazoa; phylum Arthropoda; class Insecta; order Coleoptera; family Coccinellidae; genus Halyzia; species Halyzia sedecimguttata. The sequence goes on from OW569413.2 coordinate 15,172,184, forward strand.
GACTTTAGGAGAATATAATTCAAACTGGGGAATTTGAAATGATAACTTACAAAACTACGAATCGGATTGAGTTCAAACTTGATATTCTGGTTTATATCAACGCTTTAGAATTTATGAGAAATTTACTAGATGAGGAAAAATTATATTGCTTAAGAAAAATTCAATTACTCAGATTGTCAGGTCTATCCTGGAGAATTTAACACATCGTCTGGCTCTTTCAGCTGACGTGTCAATAATTGTTGAGCAAACAGTCTGAGACCGTATAAGCTGCTGCAGAGTTCCTGGAACTTTTGGTCCAACCATCTGTTATCCTCCCACCCTACTACCTTCAGAGAAATGCCATAGACCAGTTCAGGACCAATGAGTCCCGTGGAAGCCCCTTGTGCCGCCAATGAGTCCACCACCTTATACCCTCTCTGCCCGAGTGGCCCGGCACCCAGATGAGCTGCAGCCTGCAGCACTCTCCCAGTTTAGCAAGTGATCTGTCAGTCCTACAGCAGCAGGGTCTTTCAGTTGCATGAAGTCAAGGCCTTCAAGGCAGCTTGGCTATCCAATAGGATCTTGATTGATCTGTGAACCCACCTTTTCTCGAGTAGGTATGAGCTTAGCACAGTGATCATTGGCAAAAATTTCTGCTTGAAAGTCAGTCGCAAAACTACCCAGGCCGATAGATTCACCATCAGCAATTTTGCAACAGCTGACTCTCTCACACACACATTGAGTGGAAAGATGACACAAAAGGCCACTCTGTGTATGTTTTGATTATAGATACGCCCTGGTTATAGATAGTTCCCTGCAGAGCAGGGCACTCATCCGATCGCACAAGCTTCATAACGAGCCATATACTGAAATCTTTATGTCCCCATCCGGGCTACGCTCCTGATCACTAGGTGAAGAGGGGGGGGACGTCCAGTATGCATTCAATGGTTGTGGTGGGGATGGAGCGAAAAGCCCCAGTCACCATTAGGCATGCAGATCTAAGAATTTTTGCAAGCTTGAGCTGAGACAACACCCTTACAGTGGATTCCCACCAAGCAATGTCGTAAGTGATTTGTATTCTTACCACCATCACGTAAAGCCAGTTTCTAGGCCACATCCGCACCTATTTCCACAAGTCCGATGAGAGGCCCAAAGAGAGTACCTAGCCATGTGGACCACCCTTTCTAGGAGGGAATTCCAGTTCAGATTTATATCCATAATGGCACCCATATATGTATATAGCCTCATCCGCAAAAGGGATGTGAACTCCATTCATAGTAAGAGTATCCATGTTAAGCTTCCTATTCCTAGTGAATGGCACGATCAAGGTCTTATGAGGGTTTACATTTAATTGTTCCCCCTTACACCTGTCTTGTATTACTGTAAGCGCCTTTGAAAGGCTCTCGACCAGAACTGAGTGATTCCGGCCCGTGATCACAATGACTATATCATCATCGCACGCTTGGACACATATATCCAGATAACCTATTATGGCCACCAGGAGAGACTACAGCAGAGGGGAGAGCACTCCTCCCTGTGGGCAGGCCACCCTGGCCATCACTACTCAGAGACGTGGAGATGAGTCTGTTAATCAAAATTGATCTTATCCATTCCACAATGAAGTCTAGTACTTCTCTGGCCTGAACCACTTATTGTGGTCTAGATAATGCTTTAGCCTCCCCAATAAGTTGTTCAGGGCCAGGCCAGTTGATTTACCACTCTGGAAGGCCTACAAGTGCACACACAAAGGATTCGGTGACGCTGCCTCTGACGTAGTGATCCAGTATCTTCTCGAGAGTTTTCAGGACGAAAGACGTGAGACTTATCGGTCTGTATGAGTTAGGTTGTTAGCCGACTTTGCTCACATAAATGTCATCTTATCTAGCTATTAGAATCATGTCAATTCATAGTTTGAAAACAAGTATCCGATTCTTGAATTTGAGAATATATACAAGACTGTTAGGAAAGAAGAACATGATGGAATCATCAAAACAAATTACTGTTCGTTGACCACTGAGGTTAATATTACATTTTACTTCCTTAAGTAGTGAGACATGTTCCTATATACAGTATTTTCATAATGTTGCTATTTAATATATTCTGAACTATTAAAATAATTTGTTCGTAATCCACTACCTACTCAAATATCAGGAATAAATGGACAATCTGTTATGATTGTCTCCAGCCATGCTCTAGACATTTCGATGATACTTTCCTTAGGTATTTCGAGTTGTGAAAACTATGCACCGAGTGTAAGTTGCAACAACCCATTCCACGAGGTTGAATCATTGCAGATTGCTTATTTAATCTTGATAAATAAATTTAATGACAATTTTTGAAGCATTGTAGATTGCTTTTTTTTGCGCTCTTGTTTAAATGATTATTTTTGAAACAGTTTTTTTAAACGACACTTTTTTAAATTTGATTTCTTTCATGATGCAGTTCTTTCATAAGAATCCATTGATATAATTCCCAACTCAATACAATACTTTCGGAGATATAGTTTGTCTGTTTGAAAAAGAGCGGCAAAAAGCTCATGTCCCCAGAACTTGAACCAATGTTTTCTTGTTACAATAGATCTCCCCTCAAAATCAATTTAGTAGTGTACTGTATTCACATTTTATCTCATATTTTCTATAATTCCATATAGTCTAGACTATGCTCAATGCATCAAACAAAACGTTGAAACTAAGGCATAATTTCGAAACACATCACCTACATCCCCAAAAGCACATCGGACTGTTTCAACAAACAATAATCGAATTGATTGAAATGCCTAAAAAAGGAAAAAACAATTGAAAAAAAGTGGACGCTTTAAATTTGACGCACTGAACGGAATGCGGAAAAACATCTGCCTTTTTCCGGGCAACACGACGGCCGCAACACGTGAAATCTATTTCGATATTCATAATAAACGCAATCTGGGCCGACAAGGGATTGTAGACATATTGGCACAAACCCTCCATGCGAATTGCATAATCAAGTGCCTCAATAATTGAATTCTGATGGAGCAAATGTTGTATCGTTGCGTAGAGTTTTCACGTTCCGTGGTTAGTTCGGATGAGTTGTTTTCCGGACGGATATGAGTTCGGCTGAAATGGATTATTCAATATCCAGAGTTTTAATGTTTGAGATTCATTTATCTACAAAGGAAATGTGGTAGGGGGAGTACGTCCAAAATGACATATACGACCAAACCGACACATTGGCGATATTTAAAATTAGCGTGGTTTAAATGTCAAAAATAAGACAATCAAGAAGCGGCTACATCGGAAATATATAATTGGATTTCTGAGAGACGTTTGAAATACACAACGGACGTCATGTTGACATTTGTTTTTTGAGGTTTGCCCAAATTGTTGTCTGTAATTTTCGAATTTTTGGCTGAAAATGGTCTCAAACGATTTGGTTCGACTCACTGATCAAGAATCCGAGTTCAAAATCGATTCTGTCCGGCCGGTCACGCCGGCCGGCCGTAGGCACGATATCTCTCGAACGAAAGGATTGAAATTTGCAATGTGGGTTGGAGCGTAAATATATCGGACAAGTTCGTTAATGGGCGAAATCCATCAAGTGGTTTCGGAGTAATGGCCGATTTCAGTAAAACACATTTTTTATGAATATTTCCGAAACCGATGACTCGATCTTTCTGAAATCTAGCATCAAATTGTAGAATCATGACCTTTATACGCATGTGAAGTTTTGTATTGACCAGGTTACCGCAAAGGGTTAAAAAAAATTTCAAAATTAAAAAACAAATGTTCTACAATAACTCTCGAACGGAATGAGCTAGGCAGTTGAAATTTTCAGAGTAGGTTAGGGAGATGAATATCTCGGTTAAGTTTGTTATTGGGAAAAATAGGCCAGATGGTTTCAGAGTAATGAAAAAAAATTTTTTTTTTAGCAACAAATTTCAAATTAAATTTTTATTTAAGATGCAGTTTCACCATTAAAATCCATCCATATCATTTTCAACTCCAACAAGCTAATACTTTCGGAGATATGGTTTTTTTAAATTTCAATAATGAATCGTACTTCTATGTTTTCACAGAATGCTATAATTTTTCTATCTAAGCTTTATTATATGATCTGTGTTCATACTCATACATTTCATCCTGTTCTATAAGAGAGAGTCAAATTCAGTTCAGCTATTTTAATTTGATTTCTTGCATGGTGCAGTTCTCATTCTCATATTGCTCATTTAATCTTGATAAACAAACTATTATTTGACTTGAATTTCCTTTTCGATGCAGTTCTATCATAAGAATACATTGATATAATTCCCAACTCTGTGAAACCAATACTTTCGGAGATATAATTTGTCTGTTTGAACTAGAGTGCAAGAAAGCTCCTGTCCACAGGGCTTGAACCCATTTTTTGTTTTTTTTTCTACTGTTGTATAGTTTTATATTTCCAAGCATTTTATATTCAAGGTGATTGTGTAGAAATTAGAACATTATTGTTACTGCAACAAGATTGATCCTCGAATCGTAATATTTGTGAGGCTATGTACAAAATTACATACAACTACTATAGACAAAACAACAGAGTGTGTCATCTTGTCCGTAGAGTTGGTAAATAATGACAATATCTAAATGTACGTGAATCTCTTTAATTTACAGGATAGCAATATGTCACGGAATTATAAAAGGAAAATTAATCGACAATTATGGAGTCCAGAAGAGATGAAAAAAGCTATTGAAGCTGTAGAGGAGAGAAAAAAAGGTTAGCTTTTGGCTTCTAAGACCTTCAAAGTGCCACAGCCTTCACTAAGGTGGCATGCTTTGGAACAAAATAAAACAATTTCCCCTGCGGCAAAAGGTTTGTTCTGATTTCAGCTAACATTTTCTCTTGAAATCGAAAGACAATTGGTTGAGCACATCAAGCTACTTGAAACTCGCATGTTTGGATTAACCCGTACAATGGTCCAAGATCTCACTTTCAAATTGGCTGAAAAGTATGGTGCACAGTGTGCTGGCCAGGAGTGGCCAGATGTATTTTTAAGACGCCATAAAGACAAATTTTAACTTAAACCTGAGCCTACCTCCGCTGCCAGAGCCCAATGTTCCAATATACCACAGGTAAATTGTTTTTTGATAACTATCAAGAATACACGACCATCATCAAGCATACATCTAAAATGTGGACAAATCGGGGATGTCTACTGTCCAAAAACCTCAACAAATCCTGGCTACCGATGGCAGGAAGCAAGTAGTTGCGCGGAGCGGGGACCCAATGTGAAAGTATTGTGCTGCATGAACGCAACTGGGTCGTTCGTGCCTCATTTCATGATTTTTCCGAGGAAAAGTATGAAAAACGAGCTCGTGAATGAAGCACTAACTGGCACGTTAGCTCCAGAAATAAGTGGTTTCTGAATTTTTAAAGCTTTGTTAAATCTAGTCATGATGATAAAGTCATTCCCATTGTCGATGGCCATGCCAACTATAAGTCATTCGAAGCTTTGAACTTGCGAAGAAGAACGGAATCGAAATTGTTTGTCTTCCCCTCACTGCACCCATCGCACGCAGCCTCTCGTGTGCTTTTATGGACCCCTCAATATTTTAACCAAGAGATTTCTATCTGGCTAAAAAATCATCTAGGAAGAGTAGTCACAGCCCTTCAGATGGGATATTTGTTTAATCAAGCTTATGGAAACACTTCTTCGGTTCAAAATCCATGCAAGAGTTTCAAACCCACTGTACTGTGGCCAGTTAATCCAGATATATTTCAGATCGCTTTTTCGAACCTGCTGAATCAAGAAATATGGCAACAGCTTCCACAGCTGATGACTTAGACCCAATCCAGGATCAGAACCTTCTTCCATCGTTGCCGATAGAACCTGAGGCGGGCGAGATTGTAGCACAGAAACAGAATAAGGCCCTGAATTTTCATTAAAGCCATCCGCTAGTTGTTGTAAATCATCTAGTTTATCTGATTATTCAGTCGCAATAGCAGTCACTTATGATATTCATAACACACTCAGACATTTTTCAACCATCTACAAGTTCCTTGGCAGTTCCAGTTAATGTCATTTCTCCAGTTCTCAGTGGTAAATTCGTAAGTGGACAGGGTAAACGAAAGCGATAGAAACGGATGACAATATTCCTACATGCGTCATCACCAAATATGACAGAATTAAAACTCAAACGAGAGACTGAAAAACCAGCTCGTAAAAGAAGATAGGCAGTTACTGAATATCTGTATATCAATGATGACTCAGATGGAGATTACCTTGATCAAGAAGACGAAGAAGACGATTGTGCCCGTATTTACTGCAACGATCTCTACTCACGTTCAAAGCCTGGTTAAGGGTTGTTGAGGTGCATGCGGTGCAACGACTGTTTCACGCTGCCTGCGCTGCTTTGCCAAAGCGTACATTGATATCTGTTTGTGAATTGTGCCATTCATTTTTGTTATTACTTATTTTATTCATGTTAATGGCTGTGTATGTCATTAAGTCTATACGGCTCATGTCGTTTTGTCCATAGGATATGGACAAAACAGATCTATCTTTATCGTCATTCAATAGTAAATATTTTTGTAAGTGTCGATTTTGCTCACAGAGCCTTTATGATTTCTTATGCTCAATTAATAGCAAAGTTGTGAGAAAATAATATGTTCCTATTATGAATAATATAGAAGTTATATATAATTAATAAAACAGTATCCGCCGTATTCACAAAGCATCCGTTAAGTCCTAACAGAGGTTCTCAGTTAAGGATAAATAAGAATCGCAACCTCAGTTAATGCATGTAACGGTGGTGAAACAGGTCTGTTCCACTTTAATTTCCACGTTAACTGAGGTTACGCTTGTTATTTATCCTTAACTGAGAACCTCAGTTAGGACTTAACGGAGATTGAATGCTTTGTGAATACGGCGGTTAGTCATTTTGGGCGTACCTCCCCTATCTCATCTCGAACAAGTGTGAAGGTCCACATCAGGGGGATATTTTAGGTATGTTGTAATACTCGACATAATTCAGATAAATAAATGGTTTCTTTCTGGGTACCTCTCCTAAACACTGAAAAATATCTTCAACCCTGAAAGAAACCATTCAATAATGAATATACCTCCCACAGTACCTCTTCTTCTTCTTCAAGTGCCATATCCGTGGCGGATGTCGGCAACCATCATAGCTATCCTGACTTTGGAGGTATCTGCTCTAAAGAGATGTTTCGAGCTGCATCCAAACTACTCTCTCAGATTTCTCAGCCACAGTACCTATCCTTTAATAATTACTTAAAATTTAGAAAACCCAAAAATATTAATAAATGAATAATTCTTCAGAATGAAAACTAGTTGAAGAACACCGAGGCGAGGAGCTTTGGTGCACTTCTTCAAATCTATAGCCATAGTGGTCATCCATCCAGGTATTGAACTCGCCCAAGGCTGCTTAGCTTGAGGAAGAAAAATAATATTTTCCCAAGAATGTAAATCCGACCGAGTTTAAATATAAAACTTAACTGTACAATATGGATTTGGAGGCTCTTGCAAAATGTCTGCGATTTCTGATGAATAGTTTCTGAGATATAGATTTCTTTTCAAAATCTTTTCAAAATTTCCTAGCCATACGATACTAAGCATCCGATTTCACAGAAGATTCAATTTATTTGTTTGAATAGGATTTCAATCAGAACATGAATCTATACCTATATTAAGTTTGTTTTCTATATGAAATGTAGGTGATGTTAGTTCTCGTCATTTTCTCTCATCTTCAAGCTGTAGAATTATAAACTGGTTTTGACGGTCATGTCATTTATCAAAATAATTGATATTTAAACCACAGATTAATTGAAACTATTTAGGAATACCAACATTTTATTAGAATTTGTTAGATTCACCATAGAAACGTATTTCTATCATCGTTTTATCAGGATACTTAATTTGGCGTAAAAAAAGTGGAAAAGTCCTGTGGCGTTGGCGCTCTTGTTCAAACTTTACCAAATCATAATATATCCGAAAGTATTGGTTTCTCAGAGTTGGGAATGATATCAATGGATTCTTTTGATAGAACTGCATCATAAAAGAAAATGAATTCAAAAAAGTCTCACTTATAAGAAAACAAGAGTGCCAATTATTATTAATCGGAAACTACCAGACCGATTCTACCCAAAAACGGACTTATCCGAGATATTCATTCCTCAAATCTACTCTGAAAATTATATTATTTCTTTCATTACTCCGAAACCATCCTACACAACTATCTAGCTCATTCCGTTCGAGAGTTATTGAATCTACGGCTGGCCGGACAGAATCGATTTTGACCACGGATTCTTGATCAGTGAGTCGATACAAATCATTTAAGAACATTTTTTTCATCCAAAAATTTGAAAATTACAGACATTTGGGCAAATTGATTAGCAATCGGTTCCGAGGAACAAGAGCACCTAAAAACTGGCTCTTTTGATTTTCCTGTAGGTATTTCCATAATGTATTCTACAATATAAATCCAATCGTGCTCAAATCTAAAACTTTACTGTAAAATAAGATTTCCGAAGGATCTCGTAAAATTTCAACGATATTGGAGTTTCTGGAGATCGAACATTTTTTTTTTACTTTCAGTTATGTGATATTCTCAAAATTTTGCATAAGTCATCGTGTCGAATTTTTTCCAACAAACTACAGTAAGTAATCATTAAAGGATACTGTGGGAGGTATATTCATCATTGAATGGTTTCTTTCTGGGTTTTCTCTCCCAAACTCTGAAAAATATCTATAAAATAAAAAATTAATTAATTTATGATTTGCTTCTGCGTAAGAAACACAAGATATTTGTCAGAAGCAATCAATCGAACAATGTTACCTAACAAATAACAACGAAACAACATCAACGAAGAAACAACTATATCGTAACGTTTCGGAGTCTATATCAGACTCCTTCTTCAGACACTTAACGAAAAAATCTTCAGAATTATTTTGTTGATTGTTATTCTGATATTCGAGAATTGTCACATTGACAGTATTTTGGATGTTGTTTCGTTGTTATTTGCTAGGCAACATTGTTCGATTGATTGCTTCTGACAAATATCTTGTGTTTCTTATGCAGAAGCAAATCACAAAATAATTAATTTTTTATTTTATAAAGCTACAGTAATTCGATCACATCAGTATAATTATAGTTATTGGGGAAACAAAATTTCAGATGGCTATAATTCCGAAACTAGAAGACGGATTTTGCCCATTAACGAACTTAGCCGGCGCATTTGGACTCCAAACCTACTGTGCAAATTTCAACTCTGTAACTGCGTTCGAGAGTAATCGTGATGGCAGGACGGCCGGGCACGAAATAAGTTTGACCTCGGATTCTTCATGAATATTTCGAAATTAATCGTTTGAGATAATTCTGGGCCGCAATTTCAGAAATAACAGACATTTCGGCACATTGAAAGGCACTCTGTTTACGCCCACAATCGCGCCAATAATGGAGATACTGATTTGAAGCACGAAAATTCATGGTTATTGGGGATCCGTTATATTAGATTAGATTGGACTCTCTCTGGGACCCGACTGCCTGAGGGTCCTTGTTGATTCACAGATGGCTCCAACTCAAGGTGTGTATGCGAAGGTCGGTAGTTGAAAAATTGCTCAGTAATAATCTATTACCCAGGATACTGCACGTAGCTCATACTTGAAAAGGGTTGCGTTAGCAGATGAATTAGGATTCTTTCGGATTACTAAGCCGCTCTAAAGGCCTTGGCGTCCTACAGCTGCACGTTCCTGCCTTTGTAGGACTGCCAGACCACACTTGCTGAACTGGGAGAGCCCCACACACTGCAGCTCATCTGTTTTCTGGGCCACTCAGGAATACAAGGCAATGAGTTGGTGGACTCATTGGCAGCACGGAGGGTTTCTACGGGAACCCATTGGACCTGAAATGGCCTGTGGCATCTCTCCCAAGGCAGCAAGGTGAAAGAACAACTGATGGTTGGACGAAAAGGTCCAAGAACCCTGGAGCAGCATATCTGATCTCAGACTTGCTCACTCAACAATTATTGATCCTTCGGCTGAAAAAACCAAACGAAACTTCAATCTCTCAGATTTTTAACAGCGGTGTACACGATACACTGCGCCCTCAAAATAAAACCTAATAATTTGGGGCTGGCCGAGGACTCTGATGACTATGCCTGGAGGACATATGTCTGATTCACACCCAAGAGTTTTTCACGAGGTGCATACGCAGACACTGGAGAAAATATGTCTATATCGTTTACAATGACGAATTTCAGAATAAGTGTTCAGAAACAAATATTTCTGAAGATTTCCGTCTGGTGAAGGAGTCTCTGAAACGTTAAAGATATGCTGTTTTATCCTTCAATGAGGTGAACTGTGGTCAATTGCCAATAATTAAAGGAGACTCATGGTGAAATATTCATTGATTTTAACCATCAACGAATATTTTGCGTGAGTCATCCCATCGCTCAGTGTTCCTCCAAAGAGGAAAGCATCATTCCAGGGCAGACAAGAACGGTTTCATGGCTGTTACCAATCATCAGCATGATTTACCACCTTGAATGAACAACCGAAGGAGTTCTAGAAAACTCAATTCCATCAGTTGCGAGCTGATAGGGAAAGAATCCCACCAGCGGCACACCCTTACGAACTCCGACCTTCTGCGATAAAGAAACCTTGAGCGATGTTCAGCGACGTTCATTCTCTTGCCATAAGAGGGTCAGGGTCAACGTATATTTGAGCTTTACGGACTTAAAACTCCCGGTTTAGTGTGGTTAGATATCCTGGTTGATGGTTTATCTAACCACACAGTTATCTAACGCACATGTTAGTATTAATAACAAGCAGCCATAATCACAATCATCAATCACAAATGTTTATGCATAAAAGAAGTCATTACGGACGCATTTTTCAGCTTAGGCAACTTATGCTTATTGTCCGATGTCTACGATATTGCTGTGATATTTAAAACCATATTAATTCTAGCTTATATAGAAGCCTGAAGAAGCAGATGAAATAATCTTCGAAACGTCTCCAAATATATGATATAAAAAATTCAGATTGATTGATACTAAGCTAGTCCCGTAATATTTTCTTTTTTGAATATTGTGACGACCTTTTCTGGGGCTGGATATAACCTGCTTTCTTACAACTTACTCGGGCGCCAGTTGCAATACGTTTTGCAAGGTTGCAACTCCTTGATAATCTCAATCACGGATAATAATAATGCCTGAGTAACTTTTATACAGTTGGAGAAGAGTTCGGTTTAATCTAGGCTGTAAGCGATTAAAATGAATCTGTCTCTTTCAGAGGACAGATTCTGACACTGCACGGGTATATCAAGCAAACTCACCCTGTCTATATGCAGCTTTATTTACAATATTTACACAGTTCAATGAGTCATAATCAAGAGTACACAATGTGAGAGCAGCAGTAGGTATGAGGAGAAATTCAGTTCACAAGCAAATGTGCAAGCAAAAGCAGATGTGCAAATGGGTTAATAGCGGTTAATAATCGATAGGTCAATAGCAGTTAATGAAAGGTTGAGAGCATACCAAGTGGATACAATAGAAAGATGAAGTAAAATTGGTGGAGCGTCCGTGTATGCGGAACCCACCTGTGCTCCTGGTCAGAAATATGGTATCAAAAGAGCCAAAGCTGTATTCGGACCTTTCACCCGGATGACTCTAAAGTCCTAGAGACTCCCGAGTTAATAACGGAGACGTTACGCCCTTAGACCCTGAGTCAAGTAACCACCAGTCGACGACTGGAAGCTCACCTTAAACTGATAGGCCGAAGGGCATTCAGACGTACACTTGATTCTGTCTCAAACGCCACAAGACGAGCGACCCATTAGTGTAGTGGTTGAAAACAGAAATACTAGTTACACGCCCAGCGGATACTGTACGGTTAAATTCACAATTATTGAAAACTGAAAATACGGACTGACCAGAAATACAGGGAAGTTGAGGCGGCCGGTCGGACCCAACCAGAGCGACCAACACTTCACACGGAATTTAAATTATCGGCACACGGAATAAAACCAACTAAAATAATCTTCGAAAATTAATGTAAAATAAAACTGTTAATTCAAGAAAGTATGTGGTGTACGCACGGAAAACACTGGTATTTTCTGAGGAGATCTCAAATATAGAAAAATTCGCTACTAACGCAAGAACCGATGTTGAAAGTAAGAAAACTATACGGAGGATTCTAATTTTATTGCGGTCAGCGAATTTATAGACTCGGGGAAGCTACCAGTCACACGTCAGAATTTTCGGGAAATCTTAGGTCGAAGAGGGGTCATGTGGCCCTCTGATTGGTCAATTAACATTTCCAGTTTTCTAGTACCTTCTAGAAGAACCGTGGACCTACATCGATGAAAATCACGTTATCCCATTTTATCTTATTCGAACTCCGAAAAAACACGACATGTGCAAAAAGTCGAGATAAGAGGCGACGGCGATCAGCGTATGTGTTTTTCATAGGATGAAATTTCAAATGAATCCGCATAATTCGATGAATAATTATTCCACGGAAAATGAACAATTCGATGTTTAGGAAACTTACGACAACGAAGAATATCGTTAAATATGATAGAAATTAATTCGCACAAGGTGACCCATAATTATTTCGCAGAAAGGAAGATTGATAATTTAGATTTAGGAGAATTATAGTGACGAAAAAAATCACTTCGTTACAATATTAATAATACCTCAGATGCTTATCGTCCGATTAACTAAAAATGTTCAGGGAATATTTTCAGAAAAATTTGAATTTGAATTTGATTTGTTGAAAATTTTACAGCATCTCACACCCCCAGATATTTATCCCCAAACCTATCATGAATATCATACAGGGTGTCCCAATTTCAAGTGCCTATTAGACGTTTCTGGAGAACTGGACATATTTGAAATCTGAAAATGGGGATTATGATATTGCTTGAAATTCTCTACAAAGCTGAAATATTTTCGAAGCCCAAGCACTTCCGGTTATACTAGGAGTGAAAATATTTTTGATGAAAAAAATTTTTTTTTCAAGTTTTGCATTCCTACTGTGATCAAGTATTCAATGCTGAATACATTTCTGTTAAAAACGTTGTATTCATTTGAATAGTTTTCAAAATATCAAAAAAAAACCGGAAAAAAGTCAAATATGTTTAGTCAGAATTATGTTAATTATTCTTATTTTATACATCCTGAACGTAAACCGTTTTTACAACATCGAAAAGGAAGAATGTGGAAAGATCATGCATCTTTTGAATTCCAGAAATATCATCACAGGGTGTTTCAAATTTTGTATCGAAAATTGTGATCAAAAATTGGTCATAACTTCTGTGTTTCAAATTAGAACCCAATTTTTTTATGATTGCGTTGGATTCTGCGGTGAAAAATATTGATAGATTTCTAACATGATTATGCTCCTAAGTTGAAAAAAAAAAACTCAAAAAGTATTGAATTTAGGAGCATAATCATGTTGGAAAACTATCATTATTTTTCACCGCAGAATCCCACGCAATAAAAAAAATGGTTCGAGCCCTGTGGACAGGAGCTTCGGCGCTCTTGTTGAAACTTTGACACATCATATCTACGATAGTATTATGGTTTCTCAGAGTTGGGAACCATGTCAATGTATTCTTATATTCAAACAATACTCTATTTATCAAGAATAAATGTGCAATCTGAGAATGAGAACTGTACCATGGAAGAAATCAAATTAAAATAGCTGGAATGAATTTGACTCTCTCTTATAGAACATAATGACATGTACGAGTATGAACACAGATCATTTAATAATTCATAGAATAATTATAGCATTCTGTGAAAACATAGAAGTACGATTCATTATTGAAATTTCGAAAATCTTATCTCCCAAAGTATTAGCTTGTTAGAATTGAAAATGTTATCAATGGATTTTATGGTGAAACTGGATCTTAAAAAAAATTGAATTTGAAATTTGTAATTTAAAAAAATTTTTTTTTTCGTTTCTCCAAAACCATCAGGCCTATTTTGCCCAGGGACGAACTTACCGAGATATTTATCTCCCAAACCTACTTTTAAAATTTCAACTACCTAGCTCATTTGGTTCGAGAGTAATTGTAGAAACAAAATTTAAAAATTATTTTTTTTTGACACTTTACGGCAACCGGATCAATACAAAACTTCGCATGCGTATAAAGGACATTATTTTACAATTTGATGCAAAATTTCAGATAGATTGAGTGATCGGTTTCGGAAATATTCATGAAAAATGTTCTTACTAAAAACGGCCATAACTCCGAAACCGCTTTGTGGATATCGCCCGTTAACGAACTCGTTCGAGATATTTACGCTCCAGACCTTCCCTGCAAATTTCAATCCTCTAGCTCCTTTTGTTCAAGAGTTATCGTGTTAACGGACGGATGGCCGGACGGCCGGACAGAATCGATTTCAACCACGGATTCTTGATCAGTGAGTCGAAACAAATCATTTGAGTCCATTTTCAGCCAAAAAATCGAAAATTATACATATTTGGGCAAATTGAAAAGCACTCTGTTCTTAGGAACAAGAGCGCCAAAAATAGGGTTCTAATTTGAAAAATAGAAGTTATGGCCAATTTTCGACACAAAATTTGAAACACCCTGTGATTTATTTTATTTATTTATTTATTTGGATCAAACTATGGAATACTCACAGGCAAAGCCCATATACAGTATCCTCTTAATGATAATACAAATTTATGTAAATATATCCCAGAAATTAAGACTATGTCAAAACTAACTACATTCACATCAAAATTATTCGACCAATATGCAAAGACCTATATGCGACCTAAAGTACAACAAATTAAAACATGAATAAAGAATAACAAACCAAAAATACAATAGTTATCAACAGAAAGAATTATGCGAAAATGTTCCTGAGACTACGCTTCAGACTAGGCAGAGACACGCGGAAAAGATCCAGTTCCCTACAGTGTACATTATAAGCACACAGCATCCGGAGAATGGGAGAGTTTTGAGCGCTGTTTGTTCTCCTGAACGGGACATAAAATGTATCGTTACTACGGAGCCTCCTATCAGGAACTTTAAAAGGAATAGTCTGTAGAATATTAGGTGTCACGAAAAAACTATTAAGGAGCTTATAGAGTACAACAATATCAGTAATTTGTCGACGATTTTTTAATTGTAATAAGCCAAATTTTTGTCGTATGTGCGAATAATCATGATTGTTGTAAGTTATGTTATTTTTAAAAGCTAGAAATCTAAGAAATTTATTTTGTATCCTTTCAAGTCTGATTATGTAGTAACTATATTGAGGGCTCCAAATTATAGATGCAAAATTTAAACGGCTATAGATAAATGAAAAGTACAGAGTTAGATATGTTCTATTATTTACAAAGTTATTACACTGACGAAGGACCCATCCAAGCATTTTACTGGCACCTCTAATGACATTTTCGATATGCAGATCAAATATAAGTTTTCGGTCGAAGGTAACCCCTAAATCCAAAATACTATCGACCGCAAGAAGTGGACAATCCGCTATTGTATATTGATGTTCGATAAGTTGAAAATTCCTGCTGAATGATATTTTATGGCATTTGTCGTAATTCAAAAAAAGTTTTTTTTCATTGCAGTAAATCTCCAATCTCCTTAAGTCATCCTGAATCAATTCGCAGTCCACCTCACCCTCAACTACTCCAAAAAACTTTAAGTCATCAGCATACAGTAAAAATTCGGTATATCTGAAACATGACCCGATATCGTTTAAGAATATAGTAAACAAAAGCGGCCCCAGGTGTGAACCTTGAGGCACACCAGAAGTATTATATACCATTGATGACTTAGTCCCATTTACGCATACAAACTGTGATCTCCCACTCAAGTAAGAGGAAATCCATCTCAACAAGTCCCCGCATATGCCCACCTCAGCCAGACCCCTAAGCAGTACATCATGGTTTATTTTATCGAATGCCTTTTTGAAGTCCGTACAAACCACATCCACTTGAAGTTGTTTGTCCATGGATTGCTGCAGATATTCGGCAAAACACATTAGATTTGTTTCAAGATTTCTACCCTTATAGAAACCATGCTGGTTTTCGATTATAATGTTTTTGACATGGTTGGAAATATAATCATAAATTAAGTGTTCAAATACTTTTGGTATAGCGGATAATATGCTTATAGGCCTATAGTTTTCGATATTATCAACTGACCCCCCTTTATGAATTGGAGTTATTGATGAAATTTTCCATTCTTCAGGAAAAGTGGCTGTACGCAAAGAGTAATTAAAAATGTTCAATAAAGGGGGGGCAAGGGTTTGAGCACATCTTTTTAAAAAAACTGGCGGCAAACCATCAGGTCCAGGACCTTTGGTACTGTTTATGGACTGTAAGGCATTCGTAATTTGTTGTAATCCCAGAGTAATACCGCATAAGTAATCGCTACTATACAAGTTTTCAACGTCATTAAAAACAGAATAATTGTACTGACTCTCTGGTTCATAGACCTCTCGGAAGAACTTAGCAAAAAGTTCTGATATATTTTTAGAGTTATCTCCCATTTCCAAGCCAAGTGTCATTTCTGAAGGAAAACGACTATGTTTTTTCTTTTTTGATAAATACTTAAAAAATAATTTTGAATTATCAGTTAACTCATTCTCGATCTTTTCTAAATATCTGATATGGTCCGAGTATATGAGTCTTTTAGTTAATAATCGTAAATGTCTAAAATACTGAAAGTCACTTAGGTTACGATACTGTTTCCATTTCTTATGAAATTTGTTTTTTGTTTTTATTAATTTAATTGTTTTCATAGAGTAATATGAAGGAAATTTTCTGTTGAACTTAGTCTCAGGAACTTCGTCTTTTATAATATCATGTACAATTTGGTAAAATTTATGAACCTTCATATTTACATCACTTCCTTGTAGGGAAGCTTCCCAATTTATTTCGGAGAATTTCCCATTTAGCACATCATAGTTGGCTTTTTTAAAATTAAAATTACAAGGCATAGTTCCATTTTTTAAGAATCGAGGAGTACTGGTTTGAAACAAAAATTCTAATGAGGGATGATAATCATCCTCCATAACAAACGGTGATTCATTTTTAACAAGATGATTAATATTAGCAGTGGTACACAATATCAGATCAAGTATCCTATTTTTACTGTTCAGTACGTTATTAAATTGCATAAGTTCCATATAACAAAGAGTATCAACAATAATAGAGGAAGCACTATCGATATTAGTAGGTAGCAACTCACTGCGATCAGTTTGACTTATCCAGCCAACAGTGGGACAATTGAAGTCTCCGCACAATAAAATTATATTGTCACCGATGGTAAGTTTATTTGTGATGATAATTATGAAATTCAAAGGATGCTTGACCTTTCCACATTCTTCCTCTTCGATGTTGTAAAAACGGTTTACGTTCAGGATGTTTAGAATAAGAATAATGAACATAATACTGACTAAACTATTCCACTTTTTTTCCGGTTTTTGGCGCTCTAGTTCCGCGGAACTGAGTGCTTATCAATTTGCCCAAATGTCTGTAATTTTCTAATTTTTCGATGAAAATGGTCTTAAACGATTTGGTTCGACTCACTGATCAAGAATCCGTGGTCGAAATTCATTCTGTCCGGCCGTCCGGCCGGTCCGGCCGGTTGTCCGGCCGTAGGCTCGATAACTCTCGAACGGAATGAGCTAGACAGTTGAAATTTTCAGAGTAGGTTTGGGAGATAAATACCTCGGATAATTTCGTTACTGGGCGAAATCGGACAGATGGTTTCGGAGTAACAAAAAAAAATTTTTTTTTACAGTACAAATTCCAAATTAAATTTTTTTCAATAAGCAGTTTTACCATAAGAATCCAACGATATCATCTTTAACTCTAACAAGCTAATACTTTCGGAGATATGATTTTTCAAAATTTCAATAATAAATCGTATTTCACTGAATGATATAATATTCTATGTATGATTTGTCATAATGTCAACATGACATTATCTAATCAATCGAAGAATTATGAGAATAAAGTGTATTCCGAAATGTGAGCGAAGTGAGAAAATCTCAGAGTAGTGAGACTGCTTTTCATCCATAGACATAGAATGCAAATAGAATGTAAATATTGAAAGCATAATTCTGTAGTTCGAGAGAGGAGAAAATTTGGTGAACGTAGATCAGGAAATTTTTTATCGATTACAAGGTAATTTTTCATTATTACTCTTCTTTCATAAATGTTTTATGATATATCTACTATTTGTAGGTACTTTAAACCTGTTTTGGGCAATTGTCATACGAAACTTGTTGGCGCTCTAGTTCCTCGGAACTGAGTGCTTATCAATTAGTTGAAATGTCTGTAATTTAGGAATTTTTCGATGAAAATGGTATTAAACGATTTGGTTCGACTCACTGATCAAGAATCCGAGGTCGAAATCGATTCTGTTCAGCCGGCCGGCCGTAGGCACGATAACTCTCGAACGAAAGGAGTTAGCGGATTGAAATTTGCAAGGTGGGTTTGGAGCGTAAATATCTCGGACGACCTCGTTAATGGGCCAAATCCATCAGGCGGTTTCGGAGTTTTGGCCGATTTTAGTAAAAATATTTTTTTTATGAATATTTCCGAAACCGATCACTCGATCTATCTAAAATTTAGCATCAAATTGTTGAATCATGACCTTTATACGCATGTGAAGTTTTGCATTGACCAGATTACCGCAAAGTGTCAAAAAAAAATTTTGAAAATTTAAAAAAAGTTTTTCTACAATAACTCTCGAACGGAGTGAGCTAGGTAGTTGAAATTTTCAGAGTAGGTTAGGGAGATGAATATCTCGGTTAAGTTCGTTATTGGGCAAAATTGGGCAGATTTAATTTGATTTCTTCCATGGTGCAGTTCTCATTCTCAGATTGCTCATTTAATCTTGATAAATAAACTATTATTTGAATTGAATTTCCTTTATGATGCAGTTCTATCATAAGAATACATTGATATAATTCCCAACTCTGAGAAACCAATACTTTCGGAGATATAATTTGTCTGTTTGAACTAGAGCGCCAGAAAGCTCCTGTCCACAGGGCTTGAACCCATTTTTTTCGATATTTTGAAAACTATTCGAATTAATACAATGTTTTCAACAGAAATGTATTCAGCATTCAATACTTGATCATACCAGGAATGTTTTGAATAAAGTTTTGTTTCACTCCCAGTATAACCAGGAGTGCTTGGGCTTCGAAAATATTTCAGCTTTTTAGAGAATTTCAAGCAATATCATAATCCCAATTTTCAGATTTCAAATATGTCCAGTTTTCCAGAAACGTCTAATAGGCACTCGAACTTGGGACACCCTGTTTATTTGATATCAAATACCTGTTGCTGTAGCCTGTTGTATATTATTTAGTTTGCTATTTTTATTCAGAATCGGTGTTCGAAGTTCATCGTGAAGTGATTCGGTGAGACAGCGCACCTCTTATCCTTGTTGGTGCTCTTGTTCCTCGAAACAGAGTGCTTATCAATTTGCCCAAATGTCTGTAATTTACGAATTTTTGGCTGAAAATGGTCTCGAACGATTTGGTTTGACTCACTGATCAAGAATCCGTCGTCGAAATCAATTCTGTCCGGCCGGCCGTCCGGCAGTCCGTCCGTCCGTCCGGCCGTTAACACGATAACTCTTGAACGGAATGAGCTAGACAGTCGAAATTTTCAGAGTAGGTTTGAGGTATAAATATCTCGGTTGAGTTCGTTATTGGCCAAATCGGTCTAATAGTATCGGAGTAACGAACACAATTTTTTTTTACATTACAACTATGAATTAAATTTTTTTAATATGTAGTTTCATCATAAGAATCCATTGTTATTATTTTCTAGTCTAACAAGCTGATACTTTCGGAGATAACATGTTTCCAAGTTTCATAAATACATCGTAAGTTCTATATTCACAGAATGTGAACACATAATCTGTCTGTGATCACTATTAATAAATGTCATGTTTTCTATCAATTAGAGATTGTCAATTTATAGTTTTCATTTTCCCTTGGAAATCAAGTATTCGATTCTTCAATTTGTGAATATATACAAGACTATTTTGATGTAGTTTATGGAGGCAATAGGAAAGAAGAACATAATGGAATCATAAAAAAAATACTTTTCGTTGGCCACTGAGGTTAATATTACCTTTTACTTCCCTAAGTAGTGAGACATGTTCCTATATACAGTATCTTCATAATGTTGCTAGCAAAAAAATACTGAAATTTGGATCTACTTCTGTGTATCAATCATTTTTTCTTAAGTCAAGGTTCATTATACAGAAAAGAATGTGTTAGTGGTATGGACTATTAAATTTTAAATTATGAAAAGAGGATAGTATTTTATTAATATATTTTGAACTATTAAAATAATTTGTTCGTAATCCACTACCTACTCAAATATCAGGAATAAATGAACAATCTGCAATGATTGTGTCCAGCCTTGCTCTAGACATTTCAACCATACTTTCCTTAGGTATTTCAAGTTGTGAAAACTATGCACCAAGTGTAAGTTGCAACAACCCATTCCACGAGGTTGAATCATTGCAGATTGCTCATTTAATCTTGATAAATAAATCTAATGACAATTTTGAAGCATTAAGGCATCGAAGCATTGTAGATTGCCCTTTTTTATTTATAAGATAATTTTTATAGAGTTTTCTTTAAACACTTCTTTTAAATTTAATATATTTCATGATGCATGTCTATCATAGGAATCCATTGATATAATTCCCAACTCTGAGAAACCAATACTTTCGGAGATATAATCTGTCTGTTTGAACAAGAGCGCCAAAAAGCTCCTGTCCACAGGGCTTGAACCAATTTTTTTATTTCGAATCTGGTTGACGACATATTATTCACTTTCAGTTCGTCAGACTAATAAGGTGGTATAGGTATAGTTTCATAATAATCCTTCATACTCTTCTTCGAATTTAAGACTTTAAGACACGAAATGAATTCTTCTGTACCTACGCATACATACACGAGAACACAAAAGAATCTTTCTCCGGTTGTTTTCTGCAAACACATATACGGGGAGACAAATGGAATATTTCATTATTGCTCAGCGAGAAGACGCTTCTCAGCACCCCGAAGCCGAGATCTTATTTGCACGGATTTTATTCATTCCGTGAAAATAAGTGCTTCCTTGTTCAAACATTCAATTCGTGAAATTTTGAAATCAAGGCGCAAAGGAATTTCGCTCATTCCATTACCAAACTACTTATATCTTACATTCTAGGGATTAAATTGCACTGAAGTACTCATTCAGCGCATGTTGCATTCACTTCAATAAATATTTGGATCTCGTAACGCTGGAGTGAAGATATTGCTTTATAATATCTACGATATTCATGAGTATAATTCATTACTAAATTCGGGGATTTTTCTCCAAAAATATATCTATAAAATGAATATACTTTGTTTTGAAAATTGCTTTTGCATGAGTTTCAACAAAAAATTATTTTGAAGATTTTCGCTTGGTGTCTGATGAAGGAGTGTGATTTAGTCCCCGAAACGTTACAAAATAGTTGTTTTATCATTGATGTTGTTTCGCTACTGTTTTTTGGGCAAAATTGTTCGATATAATTGCTTCTGACAAAAAAAAATAGCAGTGAAAGTGTAGCAGAGGTTAGTGCTTCAAGGTACAGCGAACGGTATGCATTCAAAATGAACGTACTGAACAGAGTAGCAGATATCAATGTTAATAGTAAACCACAGAGTGTGTCGTTGAGTAACGGCAGACTGGTTCCGTCCTTGTTTCGAACCATCAGTGCTACACTTAACTCAGTAGGACGATAAGCAGCAAAACGAGGAAGAGGATCCTTATAAAGCTGGCCGTCCACTAGGTCGGAAACGCGGCGCGGCGCGGCGCGGGGTGGAAATGTGTGCTAGAACTTTGAACCAAAATACACTAAGCTCCGTCCACTAGGTCGGTAGCGCGGCGCGGCGCGGAGAAGTCGAAAAATCTCCGCGCTCGGGATCTATCCAAACTTCTTGAGCGCGGCGCGGTTTCATGAATTCCGCGTCGCCGACCCAATGGACGGAGGGCGGAGCGGAAATATTCCGACCTCGGCACGACTCGGTCACTTTCGTATCGATTTCTGTGAGTCCGTCGTTACAAATGTTGTATTTTTTATAGATTATATGATTTAATTTTTACACTTTTTTTTTCATAATATTTCACTATGTATTATATTGTCAGAATCTGTGGATACATACATTATGATGAAATGCACCCACTCAACGTACCTTGAATTTTAGCGAATTGAGAAAACCAAATATTAAAAAAAAGCACTGACGTGAAGTCAGGAGCTTTTACACGCATGTTCTATAGGACGTTTATTGTACAGTCTTGATTTTCAAAATAGCGTAACTCCAAAACCGTTTGTCTGATTATGCCTATAACTCAAATGTCACATTCGGATGCGAAACCTTCCCTAAAAATTTCAATTCCCTATCTCTTTCTATTCTCAAGTTATTGTGATATAGATAATAATTTTGCATATATGTTCGTCATATCCTGAAAATTTCAAGCCGCTATCTTTTTCTGTTCTCAAGTTAACGTGAGATGAATAATATTTTTTAATATTTTTTTTTGAATTTTCTAATGATACGAACCTTACAAAATTGCACATTAGTGTCCATGTTTACTTTCTACAACCACTCACCAAGTTTCAATAAGATCCGATTGGTAACGGTTGATAAAAAATTAGTACTCGGAAACCATTAGGCCGATTATGCCCATTAATGAACTTGTCCGTCGCATTGGGACGCGCCAGCTACTCAAAATATTTCAATTCGATATTTCGTTCCGTTCTCAAGTTATCGTGGCAACGGTGGCCGGCTAGCGGACAGAATCAAATTTGACCCCAGATTCTTCATCGGGCAGGCGAACCTAATCGTTTGAGTCCATTTTCGGCAAAAAATTCGAAAGTTACAGACATTTGGGCAAAATGATAACGCGACGTTCCCCAGAACATATGCGTAAAAACAATATTTTAGTGAAATATGATATCTACGGTACCTGGCACGTCACCAGTCTTTCTTCAGGAGAAATGGCTTCCCGAAATTGAGTATTTTGCCTTTCAATCTCTGGCCTCAAAAGTTGCAGCAATTTGAAGAACATTTCTGGCGACATCCTGAAGTACCTGAAGAATTTATTTTCGTCCCTCAGGAGATCATCAAATAGATGATGAAATTCTCCAAGCTCCTTTCTTTTTGTATTAATTTCATGAACCCATATCCTTTTCCTCTTTCTCCTCATTGCTTCCTATTCTTCAGCTTCCCATGCAGCAGCAAACACGAACAAGTCCTCGTCGTCAGAAGACATACCTCATGTGATACGCATATATCGACTGCCAAGTGAGAACTGTCCTGAAAATTTTTCCGACCTGACCGACCGCCCCACAGTGGACGGAGATATATATTTCCGCCCCGCGCCGCGCCGCGCCGCGCGTCGTTTCCGACCTAGTGGACGGCCAGCTTTAGAATCCAGCAACCACTTCTAAATACTAAGTAAACAGGAGTGACACCTGGCGGTCAACTAACCAAGCTCCTCGAATAAGGTCCCTCCAAACTAAAGATACCTGCTCATATAAATTTCCCCACAACTGAAGAAATGAAGCAGACCTTCATATTCCTAAAAATACGCCCGATAAAATTCACTGTCATATTCATATTATGGTAATTTTCTATTGACCAATTAGAATGTAACAAATTTCGGATAATGAAAATATCGTACATACAGAGAGGTATAAATTTAATCGGATATATAATGTAACATTTGCTCAAACAGCATTTCAAATGGAATAAAACCAAATGGTAATATCATGAGAAAGAGTTAAAATCTTCAAATTGTCCGTTTATTTCTGAATTGGAGTGTTATTTGGTTCTCCATAAAGGAAGTTAATAAAATTGTGAATTTCCGGCTATACCCTTCAGCACTTTGCAGATGTTAATTCACCCCTCCGTTTACCTAGAATATTGTATAATTACGTCAATCCCTCGTTAACGTTGACGACCTAACCTTCGACCTTACATCTGTTGACCTGAACGCCGAACAAATTTAGTACCAAAATTCATTCTCCTGAATCATTCAGCGTGATCCTGCGTAATGAAATGAATTCCGGCACCTGTTTCTGCCCCCACAAACTCCGTCCTTACCTTTTCGACGTGAACCCGCCTTAAGCAATAACCTCTTCTCCATATAAATAATCTTGTTTGAAGGATATCATTTCAGGCATGCTGAGCATCATTCTCCATCTTTAATATTCGATGAAATTCTGCGACTTATCGCCCCTCGCGAAACGTAAAGGGGTGTTCAGGAGTGAAGTACGGGATTTAGGGGGTGGGAGTTGGGGGTCCACTATAGATTACGTGCGAGGGGTTGGAGGCGGTAGCGTGGGGAAAAAGTGAAAATGCAGAATATAAAACAACCATCTTTTATTCTGATATTGTTGGTTTTATGTCTATACCTGAGTCGTGCGTTGAATATTCATCCGATTTTTGCCAACGAATGCGAGATCTGGCGGTGCTTCAGTCTGTACGTTGGCCAATCTCTATACGGCATAAACCTTTTAGTGATTGATTGCCTTATATATTATTATGCTGCGATTTGCCAATTTATTGTTATAGCAACCTTGGCTGGAACATCTGAAAGAACATTGCAGAATTCAAGTAATCATTAAAGGATACTTTGGGAGGAGTGTTCATCATTCAATGGTTTTTTTGGGGTTTCTTTCCCAAGCCCAAATAACCGAGAAATAAAATAAGTTTTCAATTCAATTGAATTTGCTTTCGCGTCAGAGATAAAACTTGTACCATGAGAGAAATATTAAAGGGTTGATAATTAAAGATTCTTTATTTGGGGTGGGTTTTTTTATAGTATAGTATATTCTAAAAGAAGTTGCAGAATGGGCGCCAATTAAAACACGAATGCGAAATTCGAAAACGAGCGACGAAGGAGCGAGTTTTGGAACGCATGAGTGTTGGAATTGCCTTCTGCAATGAGTATTAGACGATATTTTCTCTATTTCAGGCAAGTTTTATAATATACTGTTGAAATTTAATGAAAAATTATACATCCTAGTAACTTTTGTATTGTATCTTGGTAGTTGGTGTGACTGTTACGAAAGTTGACAGATTACGGAATTTGAATTTGAAACGTACGAAGGTCATGGAGATCAGATTTAAAACATTTTCCTAATAGCATGAATGATTCAAAATTAGCAAGAAGGAAATCTCTAGTACCATATTTTTTAACGAAAATAAAGCTTTTCCTCCACAATTATTTCACTATATCCAGATTATATTGTATTGTTTATTGTCGTTTGTTGAAAAATATAACTAGAAACAACGCGGGAATGAGTTCATTCCAGCACTGTTTTCGGTGCTGGAATGTACTCATTACGATACTGAAATAGAGAAAATATATTGATCTATTTCAGTATCGTAATGAGTCTTTTCAAGCACTGAAAACAGTGCTGGAATGAACTCATTCCCGCATTGTTTCTAGTTATATTTTTCGTTTTGTGGTTGTCAGCACTGACATTCGATCCTATCAAATTTCAACACACGTCAATTGAAAATAGAATTTAATCTGGACATAGTGAAATAATTGTTGAGGAAAGGCTTTATTTTCATTAAAAAATATGGTACTAGTGATTTCCTTCTTTTAATTTTGAATCATTCATGCTATTAGGAAACTGTTTTAAATCTGATCCCCATGCCCTACGTACGTTTAAAATTCAAATTTCGTAATCTGTCAACTTTTGTAACAGTCACACCAACTACCAAGATTCAAAACAAAAGTCACTTGGATGTATAATCCGAATTTTTCATTAAATTTCAACAGTATTTTACAAAACTTGCCTGAAATAGAAAAAATATCGTCTAATACTCGTTGCAGAAGGCAATTCCAACACTCATGCGTTCGCATTCGTGTTTTAATTGGAGCCCATTCTGCAACTTGTTTTGGAATATACTATTTATTAATTATTCAAAAATATTATAAGTTATTAGAAAAACTTGAATTCGACTATAATTCACAGAAATATTTCATTTAGGCAAGATTTATTGATAATGAAAAAGGGTTATTACCAGTAAATGAATGTATTACCGAAAAAACCATGTTCGAAATTATTATAAATTATAAAAAAATTGGTTCAAGTCCTATGGACAGGAGCTTTGGCGCTCTTGTTCAAACTTTGACAAATCAAATCTTTGAAAGTCTTGGTAAGAGTTGGGTATTACATCAATGGATTCTTCTGATAGAACTTCATAATAGCAGAAATTGAATTCAAACATCGAACATGAATTTCAATTCAACAAGAGTGCCAAAAATTATTAATCCAAAACCAATAGACCAATTCTACCCAACAACGAACTCATCCGAGATATTCGTTCCTCAATGCTATGATGAACGATATATTTTTTCCTCAAATCCACTCTGAAAATTATACTATATCAATTGAAACCTTAGCCAATATATCAGTTTCGTTTTTACTGGAGATATTCTGAACTCAATATTATTAACTTACCATTATCATTCCCATCATTATATGGATTAACCATAGGCATTAAATATCAAAATTTGACATATCATGTCTCAGGAAAATAAGTTGACATGTATCAACATAGATCATATTATAATAATTCATAGATAGAATAATTATCGCATTCTGTGAAAACACAGAAGTACGATTTATTATTGAAATTTTGAGAAATCATATCTCCGGAATTATTAGCTCGTTAGTGTTAAAAATGACATCAATGGATTCCTATGGTGATACTATATCTTGAGAAAAACTTATTTTGAAATTTGTAATGTAAAAAAAAATCCTTTTTGTTACTCCGAAACCATCTGACCGATTTAGCCCAATAACGAACTTAGCCGAGATATTTATCTCCCAAAGCTATTCTGAAAATTTCAACTGTCTAGCTCCTTTCGTTCGAGAGTTATCTTGTTAACGGACGGACGGACGGACGGACAGACGGACAGACAGAATCAATTTCGACCACGGATACTTGATCAGTGAGTCGAACCAAACCGTTTGAGACCATTTTCAGCCAAAAATTCGAAAATTACAGACATTTGGGCAAATTGATAAGCACTCTGTTAGCTCTGTACAAGAGCGC
Source organism: Halyzia sedecimguttata (assembly GCA_937662695.2). Classification (NCBI taxonomy): domain Eukaryota; kingdom Metazoa; phylum Arthropoda; class Insecta; order Coleoptera; family Coccinellidae; genus Halyzia; species Halyzia sedecimguttata. Next base: position 15,199,253 of record OW569413.2, read on the forward strand.
TAAAAACAAGTAAAAACTTCTCTGATTTCTGTAACACAAACATTCATCGAATTATGATGAAACAAAATGTATTAACGAATAACAAATCTTGATTGAACTTGAATAACCCCCGGTTTCTGGAAGGCTGTTCAACACAAATGTTAACTAATCAGGGATCAATCTCTTGTTAACCCTCATCTGAGTTGCGCAAAGCGCATAAACTCGGACTGATTTGACATTAACAGTTCTTCTAACTTTGACCAGCCTTTCAGAAACCGGGGGTAAGTGTACGTTTGCTCTGATCTTTCTTTTGAAGCGACATAAACAACGCGTACCCCACTACTCCATCGGCCATCCTACCGAAATACGAATCTGAAAATGTTGTAATACAGGGATCGGTCACATTTAGTAATACGTAATTGATCTATATTCTTGTTAGGATAGTGAGAGATCAGAATGGTCGATTTCTAGACACTTTTGTATTAAAATGTTTTGAGCCATTTACAAAGTATGTACATTCGAAGGTAAGGTTAAGTTTTCATATAAAATATTGAATTTAAATTGGATTACTTACTGAATCTGATTCTCAAAATGTTTTGATCAATCATACTGCATGATAGAAATGAACAGTTCTTCTTGAGAAAATTGTTTCTTGAGGATACGGCAAAATTTATTCTGGAATATCAATATGTATATCAGTCCAAACAAGGACGAAGCTGGTCTGCCGTCATCCAACCTCATGTTTTGCATGAATACTGTTCGATTTTACATAAAGCGTTATTTTCATATTCACAGAAAATGCAATGCTCACAGTTTGAAAGAATATATATATAAACTCTTACCTAGATACCCAACTAATAAAGTTGCAAATATATACATAATATGTTTATTGACTCGGTTTTTATTTTTGGAGTAAACAAAGTATACTCTCTTTGCTTCACCAAGCTTTTGCAATTGTTCATATTATATGTATAAGTAGGTATATATATTTATATACATGTACATATTGATAGTAACAACCTCATACATCATAATACTTTCAAAATTGCATATCTTAAAAATACTGAGTGAAATAAGGTCAAAATTAACGAGACAGTTGTTGAGATATTTAACAACAACATTGCAACTGATCTAAAAATAATTAAAAAAAAAGTTACTTTAGCTTTTGTTCAATCGACATTATCAATTTTTTTCTTTCTTTGTGAATGGAAACATCTGCCAATTGTTTTCTATATAGGTGTATAATCCGAAACTTTGAGAATTAATATTTCAATTGGAGAGGATGAAGAAACAAATTACGTTTTTGTCGCCTACAATAGAATAGAATAGAATCTGTGATGTCTGGCTAAAATGTGACTTATTGATGGCTTCAGCATACTGCAGAAAAAAAATATTTTGCTACTTGTAAACCCTGATTTAAAATCTTTGATAAGATAATTTTTTCCGAATATTTCCGAAACTACAGATCAAATTGAACTTCGGAGTTCAGGTGTGAAATTTCGATTTTATAGTTCATGCATAAATTTGGGAGGATCATTTTACAGTATAAAAAATTCTCAAAAAGCACTGACGTCAAGCCAGGAGCTTTGGTGCGATTGGCATTCTTCAAGAAATTACCAAGTTTAAATTGAACCGCATTTTTATATTTTGAGTTATCGAGGAAATATCAACAAAATTTATTATGGAGACAACTCCGAAACCGTATGGCCAATTATGCCCAACAACACTTAACTGTCCCATTTGGATGCACAACCTACCACGAAAATTGCAAGTCGCCATCTCTTAGCATTCTCAAGTAATCGTGAGATACATAATAATTTTAATTCTTAGAAATTCTCTCGTGATACGATCCTCACGAAATTTCACATATTTGTGTCGGTAATAAAACTAGTACTCGAAAATAGTTGGGCAGATTTTGCCTATTAATAATCTTATTCGTCGCATTCGGATGCTCAACCTACTCTGAAAGTTTTGATAAGTCGCTATCTCTTGCCTTTCGAAAGTTATCATGGTGATTACCCATCGGACAGAAGTAAATTTGACCTCGAATTCTTCATCAGTAAGTCGAACCTAATCGTTTGAGACCTTTTTCGGCAAAAATTTCAAAAATTACAGGCATTTGGGCGAAATGATAACATGCTCTTCCACGGAACATGCGCACAAACATGTAGAAGAGTTAAATATCTCAGAAACAAGTGTTAGAAAATGATGGGTTGTGTAAAAAATATTCGAATGGAAATTGTTTAATCAACAGGGTGTTACCAACAGGATTAATTTTCATAAGTTTAGGGAACATCTTAAAAGTTCAACTATTCATCTGTCCTTACAACCAGCTGTAAACAAGATTCTTCGAAACTTTCGAAAGATTAATACAGAGACTTGAAAGTGGCTGTAGTACAGGTTTCATGCCAGTCAACTTCATAAATAGTCAAATGTTCTCAATTCGAACTCGAAGTTGTACTAATCCATCCAAAATTATATACTAGATACCAATTTCTTCTAAAATAAAATTATGATCGAATGTGTATTTAGGTTTGGAATATCAAAATTATCAACTTTATAGATTATGGAAAAATTCGTTTGGATCCTATTATTAGCAGAATGAAACAGTATTCCAGAAAGTAAAAATATTTCAGAACCAACAACAACCTGTTTACGAGACTCGATGGAAAAATAACAGTCACGAAAAAATCGATAACGGAAAATGGGTTCAAAGCTTTCAAATTCCACCCCGGCAATTTTCAGAAAAGTGAATATGAAATTGGGCTTTTAAAATGATCACGAAAAGTGAGTTACTTCAAGTACATAATCACTATCGGATTAACTTTGGATCATTCAATGTCAGGAATATACTGTGCGTTGATAAAGTCTCCCCATTCGATTCAAAATTGTATCTGTTGGATTGCAGGTGTCCAATTTATTGCAGTGGGACATTTTTCTGAGTAAGTCAAATATTAATATCAAGTTCAGAAATTTACATGTTAATGTTGATCAGAAGATGTCTAATCTGCTAAAATGTCTTCTCCTGCATATTTATTTTGAGTTTCAGAGTATTCGTACCGTTAACGTCAAAATGACATTTAGTTTCAGTTTCAGAGTGGGTCCATTTTGTTTTACTTCGATTAAATATTAGGTATTAGGTAGGAGAGTCACAGCAAATATTCAAACTGACAACGAGTGAAGTCTTTCTTGGGTACTCGTTCTATTCTACACCCCTCAAAGTATCTACTGAAATTCCACTGCATTTTTCAGTTATTCTCCCCGAGTTGCTACTTATATCATCCGCTGGTGTTTCTATGATCTTAGATTTCAAATCACCCAGAGAAAGAGATCAACTGGAGTTAAGTCTGATGATCTTGATGGCCATTCTGCTAGTCGTCTCCTATTTACGCATCTCTCAGGAAACATTTCATTGAGAGAATCTCTCACTTGCGGAAAATAATGAGGTGGAGAGCAATCTTTTTGAAATATGATATCCTGTAAGAAAAATTCATTTCTGAGAAACGTGTTATAGTTTCTGTGAAATTTTTCGATATCTCTATGAATTCTTCTACACATTGCGTGAAAAACTCAAAGATGCGTGGACAGATAACTGTATATGTAACAGGTCAAGATATTGGGGGCCAGACAAATTTCCGTCAGTTAATATCGGACCAATGATATGGTCCCCCATTATTCATACTTGGGTCGAAAATATTTAGGTTCAATTGATCTACCGATTCACCTGAACTACCCGTTCAATTGATCTACTGATTAAATTGATCTACCCATTCATCTGAATTACCGGTGCATTGATTTTTGAGGAAACTGGTTGTGAATTTCTCGGTAATGGAAAGGATTCAATCCCTCCAGTATTGCATATTTCAGATGGAAATAACTCCGAAACCGTTGAGCCGATTACGGTCAATAGCAAACTGAATTCTCGCATCCAGATGCGCAACCTACCCCGAAAATTTAAAGTTCCTATCTCCTTTCGTTCGAGAGTTATCGAGGCAACGATCATCTATCCAGCTACTGAATTCACACAAGGCTGCTCGGATCTACAAAAATATTGATCCGATCGTGTTCAAACTTTCAACTTGAAAGTAGAGTTAGGTTCGGAAGGCTCACGCCAAATTTCAGCCATGTCGGATGAATAGATTCTGATATATAGAATATTTTTCAATGATTTCCAATGATATTTTTTAATTTTCTTGTGATACGATCCTCACGATATTTTTGCAAGAACTTTTGCGTTGGCATTCTACATCTAATAGCCATGTTTGCATTGGATCGGCTCTATATTTTTGGAGTTATTCAAGAAATAACAATCAAATATCAAATGGGTATAACTCCAAAACCGTTTGACTGATTTCTCTTATAAACGAACTCAAATGTCGCATACAGATGCACAACCTAATCTACAAATTTCAAATCGCTATCTCTCTCCGTTCTCAGGTTATCGTGACATAAAAAGTATTTTTTAATAATTTTTTTAAAATTTTCTAGCGACATGATTCTCACCAAGTTTCACAATCGTGCTTAGGTTCATATTCTACAACTATTCACCAAGTCGCTAGCTCTTTCTTTTCTCACGTTATCGTGGCAACGGCTGTAGGGCCGGACTGTCGGACGGCCGGCCGGACAGAATCAAATTTGATCTCGAATTCTTTATCGGGGGGTTGAACCAAATCGTTTGAGACCATTTTCGTCAAAAAATTCGTAAGTTACAGACATTTGGGCAAAATGATGATATTTCATAAGGTAGATTTCAGAACAGCTGCAAGTTTGTAACTAGTTTGCCATCTCAGCTAAATAAAATTCGAAACGGAATATTTCGTGGCTTATTAAATATATTTAAAATTCGATACAATTCCAAAAATGATTTCGAAAATTTGTGAGTAGCCACAAAACCATCCTGAAATCTACATATGGAGCAATTTTTAAGTAAATGATATATGGATTCCTGTGCTCCGCCACATTCACAACTAGAGCTCTCAACTGCGTTTCATCTGAAAAGCATGATGTTGCAACGACGATGACCTGTCCTTGAATGATTCGAAATAGACCGGGTAGAATTTTCCTGGGTAGATCAAACCCCGGAACTCTATTCGAAGGATCTAAAATTAAATCTTTGTTGAATAATCGAAATCCATTCAGACTGCCAAATTTCCTTGTTACTTTTATTCAGATTGAGAAAACAGTTGGACTATAGATGATTTCCTGACTTCATTCTGGGAATCTTATTGGCTGGAATATAGGAGAGAATCGTAAATGAATTCGGAGAATAATGAAATTTATTCAGAGAATTCAAAAGAGCAAATATAAATTGAAAAGGACAGGTTGTAAAACTGAACCTTGTGAGAGACCATCATTCAAATTTTTAAAATTATTACTATTATTCTAAACAAAAACACGAAACCACCTATCTGTCAGCATATTTTCGAGTGAATGAACCATTTTGCCACACTTAAAATGGGAATAAAGATTGAAAATCATACCATTTTTCCATACTGGGTGATATGCTGCAAAATCCACGAATTATTATTATTTATTTTTTTTTTGTCGCGTAAGAGGAAAAACCTTTTATAGGCGCCGCGAGCGGCAGTGTGAGACTCCAGATGTTATTTGGTTACTCACTAAAAAACCTCTCACTCTTCTTGGACTGTTCTTCGTCCTGCCCTTACAGCGTCCCTTAACAAAAGAGATGAGCTGCAAGTGGCCTTCATAGTTGATGGGACCTCATCACTCGTAGTGACCCAAGCAACACTGCTTTCTGCATTCTGTTCGCCAAAACCTCGGTCAAGGATGTACAGGCCGGAATGATCTTCAATTCTGTCACATAGTTCGCTCTCTTTCCGCCAAGGCATCCTATGATGAGAACGACCATTTTTACTTTATACCCTGGATATAGGGTTCCCAGCTCAAACAGCAAATCCTTGTATTTCTCCTTCTTCTGTTGTTCTTTCATCACCACATTATTTTCAGCGGGGGAGGAAAATTCGACAACAAACAATTCCCTGAGATCTTTTTCCACCAGTACTATATCTGGCTTTATGGCATGGATCTGCCGAGTTGTTGGAAAAGCATAGTTCCAGTAGATTCGAGCTCTATCATTTTCGATGACTGATTCAATTTCCAGAGGCACAAATGGTAGTAGCACTGGCTCCTTGTCTATACCATGAACTTCTCTCAGATGGAAGTAGAGAATCCGAAGTGCCGCATTGTGTCTTTCTGTGTATCCTGATGGAGCGTGGACTCTGCAAGCAGACAGGATGTGCATGACAGTTTCCTGCTGACTGTGGCATGCTCTGCAAGATGTTGGGGTGTCCACTTTCATGATATTCTTCTTATACCATCTTGTATTTATCACTCCGTCTTGACAAGCCATAACGAATCCCTCCGTTTCCGACTTTAGACCAGCCGACTTCAAAAACGCAAAGGATAGTTCCTCCGATAGACCCTGATCTTTCAAACTCCTGAAATATATAGAGTGCAGACTTTTACTCATGTGGTCTTCGAGTAACGTCTTCAGTTGTGCCTGTCTGATCTCTCTGTCTACTCTTCTCTGGTCTGTTGGCGTGATAGGTGTTCCCACTAGCTCATAGTCGATGGATACTTCAGTTATGCTGAGTTTTTCCAAGGCTCTCCGTCCTGCTCTAAATAGGAAAGCTCCTTGGTTCCTAATTTCATGATGAGCTACCATTTTCAGAAGCGGGTCTTCACTTCTCAATATGCTTATTGCCATTTCCAACGTTTGTTGATGGTGTTGGTATTCCAAACTCTGCAAACCTCTGCCACCCTGCGTTCGTGGGAGATATATTCTTTGTACCGAGTAGTTGGGATGAAGGCTCCGATTCATGTTCATCACTTTACGTGTGGCCCTGTCTAGTTCGAGAATCTCATTAACTGTCCAGTTGATTACTCCGAAATAGTATGTGACTATCGGAACTGCCAAGATGTTGGTAGCTGACACCTTGTTTTTACCAGAGAGCTGTGATTTCCATATTATTATTATTATTATTATTAATATTATTATTATACTGATCCTCCTGGGTCTTCCACAAGGAGACCCCTCATAAGCTCTAAGAGCTTGCCCTGAGTTAGGAGAACCAGTTGTGTTCTGTGTAGGCTTGGTAACTGTGTCCTTACGCCACCTCAGGCACAGCACTGTTAATTTTTTTGACCCAACAGCGAATGGTGGCGATTACCGTGACTAGAAAATTTCTTTCCTAGCCTCGGAATTGAACTTGGGGCTTCCGCTCCCAAGTCAATTACTCTACCACTGAGCCAATCGCACGAAATATCTATATATATTTCGGATCTTCTTTTTGTAGCTGGCCCTTAAGGCATCCTTGATTCGGGTTGACTCCAGTGCGCCTCTTTGTTGCATTCCAAGGAATTTGTAAGTTTCCTCTTCATCGAGGTGCCGAATGATTATTCCTCCTTCCAGTTCGATGTCTTCTCCTACTACTTCAGTTCTTCCTCTGCTCAGATGGAAAACAGCACATTTTTCCAAACCGATTGACATTCCTATTGCTGTGGTGTATTCCGCAACGATGTTAAGAAGTTGTTGTAGCGCTGCCTTGGAGGGAGCGTACAGTTTTAAGTCGTCCATGTACAGGAGATGTGAAACCAGATGTTCTCTTCTGCCTGGTGGCCCGGCCTTGTACCTTATTCTGCTTTCCCTCAACTCCGTTGTTAATGGTAGGAGTGTTATGCAGAACAGTAACGGGCTTAGCTAGTCTCCTTGAAATACACCTCGCCTGTATTTCACCCATCCCGTATACGTGGTTCGACCATCCGATCGAACGGCGAACTTAGTCTTCCATAGCGCCATGATGTTTTTCATCACATGGACGATGTTAGTGTGGAATTTGAGCATCTCAAGCAGCTGTAATATCAAGCTGTGCGACGATGTATCAAATGCTTTCGCGTAATCCAGCCAGGATGTATGTAGATTGCGCTTGTAGTGTTTTGCATCTTGACAAATGCTCTTGTCAATGAGTAGGTTGTCCTTGCACCCCTGCACTCCTTTCCGTGCCCCTCTTTGCTCATAGATTTGGTTCCACACTGGTGCAATAACCTCCAGAATGCGGTTTTGAAGGACACTTGTGAGAATTTTATACAACGTGTTGAGACACGTGATAGGGCGGTAGTTCTTTGGCTGTCCTAGATCGCCTGATTTTGGTATCAGTACAGTTCTGCCCTCTACCAACCATGATGGAATTGGCTCAAGGTGAAATATTATCCCACTGAATAATCTGGCTACGTGTTGATGAGTAGCTGGAAAGTTCTTCCACCAGTAGTTTTGGATCCCATCCAGTCCAGGTGCCGTGAAATCATTTTTTTTCTTTAGGGCTTGTCTAACTTCTTCGGTTGTTACTTCAGTCATTTCTTCTGTCGGTTGCAGACTTTGATCGCAAAATGTCTGGAATCTGTGAAGTGCTGGAATCCCTGGTTTCCGCTGGTCGCTCGTACAATTTCTTTCAGAACCGTTTGAATTCTTCCGGTGATGGCGGGTTTTCTGCCTCTGCTTGTTTGGGCTGAAATAGCTTTGAAGGTTCTGCGGTGAATATGTTGTTGTTCTCTATCCATTTCTGCTTCCTAATCGAATTATTATTATTATTATTATTATTCATTTGGTAAGAGTTGAGAATGAATTCTATATATTCACGTTTTCATTTCATTATCAAAACCTACTTCAATAAAAGTAGTGAGACTATGAACCCGAGCACAACAATTGCTATTTTTCCTGAAGCCTCCCTGGCAATTCTGTAGAACATCTTCTACAGACGATTCAATCCTAAAAAAAATAAATCTTTCTAAAATTTTGAAAGGAACACTTAAAAATGAATGAATTAATAGAATAATAACGAGAGCTTATGAGGGGTCTCCTTGGGGAAGATCTAGGAGCATCAGTATAATATTAAATCAGTATAATAATAAATGGATCGATAACGGCTGGGATCAGAAGAATTGTTTCCACGTTTCAAAATTCCTATGACTTTCGCTTTGCGTAATTCTATCGGAAAATTTCCAGTATTTAGTTTACTATTCATTGGCCCTTTTGCCCAATTGTTTGATGAATTGAGGATAAATTCCATTAAATCCTGCTGCTTTTCGAGATTTAGGGCTGATTTTAATTCATCTTAGTTGAATGGATTCGATTCGCAGTCTACAGATTAATATCATGTCCTAAATTTATGCAAATTATATTTCATATTTTAGATTTTTGGATTTTCAATCGAATTGAAAACATAAAGTGTGTTTCATAATTGAATGCTGATCCTTGAGGTTGTGAATTTGGGATGATTTTAAGATGAAAAGTTCATATCAACATAATATGTCCTAAACCTCTTAAGTTTTGAAGTTTTGAGAAAAAAATGGTTTTTTTATTAAAAGCTGCGCAATATTCTGGATATTTCTTTGAAATTTGGCTCACGCACTCTAAGCAGCCACAGCAATTGTTTGTTGTAGAAGGTTTTTCTATTTTTAACCAGTGGCGTCTGTACGGAATATGTAATTGATATTTTTGTAACAAAATGTGGTAAGTACGATACTGCCTTTTCTAAAATGAAAATTATTTCTTGGATCACCATTAGTTTGGGGGCAAATTTGATTTCTTGATTTTTTTTCGACCAGCGCTCGGTTTTCGCGAAAAAAATCGTCTTTATGCAATATTATTATCGGTATGCACTTATGATTTTAGAAAGGTAGGCCAGAAACTTTGTTGTTAAGGAAACAATGACAATAGCAAAAGATTGAATATTAAATAGTTTTGAGAGATATTCATTTGAGAACGAGTTTTTAATCACATTAAAATTATAAAACGTATTTTTTTCCAGAAATATATATTCCATATCCCGTATGGACGCCACTTTAAAAAAAATTGGTTCATGAATTGACGCGGAGTCAGAAGCTTTTGCCCGTATGTTCTATTGTCCTTTCTCCTGTAACTCTCAATCGAATTTACCATGGTGAATTCTGTTATCTGTTCTCCTGTATTATACACTCTTAATCGAATTTACCATGGTAAATTCGAAGTGTCCAACACACTTGACACTAGACTTGACACTAGAATTCCCCATGATATATTCGATTAAGAGTGTCCCATACAGGAGAATGGACAATATAACATACACGCAAAAGCTTCTGACTCCATGCCAGTGCTTGAACCAATTTTTTTTCAGTAATTAAAAAAAAATTTAGTGATACGGTTCTCACAAAACTATACACACGTCTTCATGTCGATATTTAACAACTAGTTACCAAGCTTCAATTCAACCGAATCTATTTTTCTTTAGTTATCGAGGAAATAATATTCCAGGTGGGTATAACTCCGAAACCGTTAAAAATGATTACTCCGAAACCGTTGGGACGATTACGCCCATTAACGAACTTGTCCGTTGTATTGGGATGCGCCACCTACCGTGGAAACTTCAGATCGCTATGTCTTTCCGTTCTCAAGTTATCGTGACAATGGCTGGCCGGACAGAATCAAATTTGACCCCAAATTCTTCATCAGTGAGTTGAACCTAGTCGTTTGAGACCATTCTCGGCAAAATTAAAAAATTACAGACATTTGGGTAAAATGATGACGCAATTTTCCCCAGAACATATGCGCAAAAATAATAAACTTCTTACATCAAGAAATGGCTGTGGATGCCGCTTATACTGTGTCTTAATAAAAACGATTTTTTTCTTAAAACTTGAACACCCTGTAGCTCAATAGTTAAGTGGTAAAGGACATATGTTGATATGAACTTTTCATCCTAAAAACACCCATGGATTCGCACCCTTATGGATCAGCATCCAATCATGAAACACCCTGTATAATAAGACTAGCAATCAATTCAGGATCAATTTTGAAAGATAACAATGTTAGAGGAGTAGCTTTTCCTGATTTCCTCAAAAAATGTGTAAATTCATATCTGAAACTACACTATTCCACTTTTCCTAACGACTTGCATTTATCGAATTTATTATCTTTTCGCATTTTTCATTAGTTGAGGAATTTTGATGCAACATATTATTATGCGATATGTATCTCAGCATTCCTCGACATAGATGAAAATGCCTTCATAGTCAAGTCAAGGCTTTCGTAGAAGCGCCGGACAAGGCTCACCACTTTTGTAGCAGTCAGTATTATATTCCGTACTTTCCTGCATTCCGAATCGAGGGAATATGATTCATTATTATGTCAACCTGCTTCAAATAAACTTGCCTTTGGAAATAAATTTGTCTTTTTAAAAAGGTAATTTTAGATAGTAATTTTATAAACGGCAACGAGGATGGGATGTCATTAGTGATTTAATGAGAAAAAACACGTGAATATCAATTCTTTGAGTAACATAAAAAAACCCGAGATCTCAGAGAGAGTGCGATGTTAATTTCAAAACGAAAAATCCAGTAAGAACTGTGTCTCAAAAAATACATTGTGCGATAAGTCAAGTATCGTTTTTGAATCCCTGACGAGAAGAGAAAGGTCAACCAACTAGGACCTGGTCCACACTGTATTCCTCGAATATCACCCTGCGAAAATTGGATTAGCATTTGGATTAGCATTCCAGGCACCAACTTGGAAACAGAGAAACCGAAGGAAGTGAGGCAATAATAATCCCAGTTTTACCTATCCCTGGCCCAAAAGATAAGGAAAAGCATTTATTATAATTTAGATTTTTACGATCGTGTAACAGACGATCGAACGAAAAAAAACACTGAAATTGATTCAATAATTGAAGAATTCGATTCCCTACTAGTTAAAAATGCAAATAACACAGATATGTCAACTTCTAGAGCAAATTCCAATAACACTTTTGTTATAGATCTCAGTACTGTAAAATGTTTTGGAGAATATAGCTCCCAAAATTCAGCTGTAACTCTAATGAGTTACAAAAATTTTTAGTTGAAGATGGTAATATTAAAGACCAGTTTGGAAGAACTGAAAACCCAATAATAAATAAATATTGTTTCGCCACAGTGAAATCGAAATTGATTGACCAAGCAAAAACAATTACCTAGCTGTGATAACTGGCCACAGTTGAAACAATTGTTGAATAGGATGAAATGAAATTTGGATTTAAGATTAATTTTGATGTTTCGAAAAGCCAGTTTCAATACATGAGGCCTAAAGAGAATTCATTAGAATTTATCGATAGGTTAAAACAAATAAAATTGCAATATGACTACCAGATTCAGTTGTTAGGATTAAACCTTATGGATGTTAATGTATAACGAAAATTATCAGACAAAATAGGCAACACAGAGCTATATAATAACATAGATGAAAATTGACGGAATCTTTTGGACTTACAACCAAAAGTGTTAGAACACTTGTAAATTATTAGAAAATCGTGAGAAAAAAAGCCAAAAATTATATTTGCATCCAACACCCAGAATAAAACCAATTATTCAAAATTATACCCCTCAATCATTTACTAGGCAAATGAGTAAAAATTTTCAAACTCCTTCAACTTCTACAGGAAGCATTCCCTCACAACCTATAGAACTAAGACTTAATAAAACACCAGAAACAAAATGAGAACATGAGAAACATAATGTATTCAAACCAAACTCAAAACTAGAAGTGAATTATCCGAAACCAAAACCAATGTCAATTAGGACTAGAAATTATCCCATCAAAAGACCGGCATCTAGTCAAATTCGCCAAGAACCACCGAATAATAAACAGTTTTTCTTCTTTTTTTTTCATTAAACAACTTTGCCCTATTTAGAATTAAAAAATTGGTTCAAGCCCTGTGGACAGGAGCTTTTTGGCGCTCTTGTTCAAACAGACTAATTATATCTACGAAAGTATTGGTTTCTCAGAGTTGGGAATGAAATCAATGTATTCTTATGATATGAACTGCATCATAAAGGAAATTCAAATCAAATAATAGTTTATTTATCAAGATTAAATGAGCAATCTGAGAATGAGAACTGCACCATGGAAGAAATAAAATTAAAATAGCTGAAATGAATTTGACTCTCTCTTATAGAATAGGATGACATGTTCGAGTATGAGTACAGATCATATAATAATTCATAGATAGAATAATTATAGTATTCTGTGAGAACATAGAAGTAGGTAGGATTCATTATTGAAATTTCGAAAAATCATATCTCCGAAAGTGTCAGCTTGTTAGAATTGAAAGTGATATCAATGAATTTTTATGGTGAAATTGCATCTTCAAAAAATTTTATTTGAAATTTGTAAGTTAAAAAAAAATCTTTTTTTCGTTACTCCGTAAACATTTGGCCTATTTTACCCAATAACGAACTCAGCTGAGATATTTATTTCCCAAACATACTCTGAAAATTTCAACTGACTAGCTCATTCTGTTCTAGAGTTATAGTAGAAATAAAATTTTAAAATTAAAAAAAACTGTTTTTGATACCTAACGGCAATCCGATGAATACAAAACTTCGCACGCGTATGAAGGTCATTATTCTACAAATTGATGCTAAATTTCAGATAGATCGAGAAATCGATTTCGGAAATATTCATAAAAAATATTTTTAATGAAAACGGTCATAACTCCGAAACCGCTCAATGGATTTTGCTGGTTAACGGACTCGTCCGAGATATTTAAGCTCCAAATCTAAACTGCAAATTTCAATCCTCTAACTCTTTCCGTTCGAGAGTTATCGTGTTAACGGACGGCCAGGTGGCCGGATGGCCGGACAGAATCGATTTCGACCACGGATTTTTGATCATTGAGTCGAACCAAATCGTTTGAGACCATTTTCAGCCAAATATTCGAAAATTACAGACATTTGGGCAAATTGATAAGCACTCTGTTCCGAGGAACAAAAGCGCCAAAAATCCCCCTTGTAAACTGCCTATAGACAGTGGAAGTTGAATTTGTACAATTGACCCTGCGGTAGCATAAAATTGATACCCGGAAAGTATTTATGAAGAACATACGTATTTCAAAACTGCCGTCGGCAAGGATTTTAGCCGATATAAAGTTGCATTTCCTCTTTATTCTTTTGGTTTTGATGGTACATATCCCTTCGTTATTTACAAGTTCCATACACAATATGACGGTGTCATAGGAACAAATCTATTGAAATATTTAGAGTTGAATTTTAATAATAATAATAATAATAATAAATGTCTTTATTTCAAAGAAAAGATGTACAGAAATCTCAAGGAGAAGTTCACCTAAAGGTGATCTGCCACTTAACCCTTGTTAAGCAATAGATACCACTTGAACGTGCATAATACAACATAAAAAAAAACAAATCCAAAATTACAGAAAATCAAGAAATGAACACAAGAAACCTATGAGAGAACTTAAAATTTTTCAATGATATTATAATTTACCAAATGCCTCGAGACAAACAACAATCAGTTAAATGGAGTTGAGAATGTGAGCCTTGATTTTTTTTTTGAACTTGAATTGGTCCAACTGTTTGAAACCATCAGGCAGCGCATTGTATAACCTATATATGTTGAAACGGAAACTTCTTTGGAATGTAGAAGTTCTGTGATGGGGACACGACAACATATTTCTGTACCTTATATTAACACTATGTATATCCGCTCTGTACCTCAACTTGCTGTAGAGATATGGAGGGCTTTTTTTAACTATTATTTTGTGAAAAACGCAAAGAGCGTAATATTCTTGCCACTCTTGATAGCGATGATGAATCCCTCCAATTGAATTATTTTCAAGCATTCAAGAATCAGCTTCAATCGTTGAGAACAGATCATATTCAGGTTTATAGTATCATGGGATCTATGACATTCAAATACTCAAATTTTACAAATCAAATTATACAAAATTATAACATTATCGATTGGTACAAAATTATGTCAATAAACTCATTCTTGTACACGTCGAACAATTATCCATAAATAGAATTCTCACTGAAATGAAAACGCAGCTGTCAGTTTTGCAAGACTTCATCTATTGCTCGAAAGTATTTTATCTTTGGACATATTTTATGATTTTGTTCGAACAACAGATTTCCTGAAACATTTATACTATTTAAAAGATTTTTATTCGGTTTGATATACCTCGGTTAAATTCGGAAATAATGTGATATTTATAATTGAAATACCTTCGGCATCCCCAAAACTTATGGATACCTGTAACTTACACTATGTCCCATACAAAAATGTCTCCATCACCGAACATCCTCAGTTCTTCCTAGCAAAAGAACAAAAACTATTATGGTCCATTGATCAAGCATGTCCTAGAGTCGAAGATTGGAAGATGTGCCCTTAAAATCTGCTACGACCAGAACCCCATTGTATGGAAAGATTAATCTCCCACAAGAAGGAAAACTTTAGAAGACAACTTACATAGCGCAGTGACGATTTGGTAAAGTTAGCATCGATAAAATTCATATCGACCAGTAACAAGCAAATTGGTGAATTGTGCAATGAACATACTGAAGGTTATAAACTGTGTGGAATTTACCTCATTGAAACTTCATGTAATCCAACTTATAGTCTTAAGTATTTTATAATGATGAAATTTCAACTATTTATTTCAATTTACCTCTTCCCAATATAGAATCAGAGATCATTGATAATCTTACAATTTGAAATGCACTGATTTATAATTTCACAATATATGAAAATATGTTCAACTAGAAAATCCATCCGAATAATGTATCTTCTAACCATTTTATACTGAACTTGACCATAGCAATCATATAAGCCTATTTATTTTATAAAATTTTTATTTTAAAATTCACGAATATCGTGGACAGTCATAAAAATAAAACAGCCTCTAGAGCCAAAGTTATTTCACAAAAAAAAAAAAAATGGGGAGGTACATAGATGTAAATGCCCTCATACTCAAGTAAACGGCAGAGTCGTGGTCGTGTGAACGACACATATGTTCTGGGGAACATCGCGTTATCATTTTGCCCAAATGTGAAATTTAATTATGTGGTGCCGTCCGGCCGTTGCCACGCTAACTTGAGAACGGAAAGAGCTAGCGACTTGAAATTTTCAGGGTAGGTGGCGCATCCCAATACGACGGACATGTTCGTTAATGGGTATAATCGGCCTAATGGTTTCCGAGTAATAATTTTGTTTTCGACCAAAATAAATCCGATCGAATTTTAACTTGGTCAATAGTTGTAGAATATAAACCTAAGCACGTTTGTGAAATTTTGTGAGAATCGTGTCACTAGAAAATTTTAAAAAAATTATTAAAAAATATTATTTATGACACGATAACTTGAGAACGGAAGGAGATAGCGGCTTGACATTTTCAGGATAGGTTGTGCCTCTGAATGCGACATATCAATTCGTCTATAGGTATAATCGGCCAAACGGCTTTGGAATTATACCCATCTGAAATTTGGTTGTTATTCCCACAATAACTCGAAAAATACGAAACCGATACAATTCAAACATGGTTATTAGTTGTAGAATACCAACGCGAAAATTCTTGCGGAATTTCATGAGGATGGTATAACTAGAATATTTCAAAAAAATTAAAGAAAATAATTGAAAAAAATTCTATATATCATAAACTATTCGAACCTAACTCTACTGCAGAGTTCCAAGTTTGAACACGATCGGATCCATATTGTTGGAGAACCGAGCAGCATTTTGTGAGTTCGTTAGCTGGATGCGAATAGTCGTATTTTTGCGAGAACCTTCAAAACGATACATAGACAACATATCATATGAAACGATGAATGTCATGATGTCATATTTTTGTGCGTATGTTCTTGGGAAAATCGTGTTATTTCATCACAAATCTATGGGAGATGATAGCCCTACATTAGCGTTCAGACCTGGTTTTGAAAGAGATCCTCCTTAGGAGGAGGCAACTAAATATTGAAGGGATTTCTATGAACAAGAGTGAATATCTTTGAGAAATAGAGAAGGCTCTCCAAGAGATCCATGTGCCTTCAGAGGAGTATATTTGTGAGAGGAGACTTTTGAAAGCTTATGTATTATTTTTAATATGATATCGCTGAAATTTTTGCTGAAGGCTTCAAAACTTAGCTTTATATTAACCACACTTTCTGATCTTGTAAGGTGAGAGGAATTTTAGGCCAGTTTTTCTATCACTAATGAGAATATATCTTTATGTTCACCTCAACACCTTTAGATCTATCAATGGGCATTTATTGATTAAGAATAAGTAATTGAATATTACTGGAATTCAATTGAATTTCATTCAATATGTTAGTAAATAAACTTATAATTTTCTTTACTTTTATTATTTAAATATGACATTAATTCCAGTAATATTTTTCTAGAATAATTATGTATTCTTCTCCTAAAGAAGAATTGAAGGTAGACAATAATGTGTTAATTTTTTCATCATTGCTTTCTATCCTGATTTCACGAAAAAAAACTGGTTCAAGCACTGACGTGATATCAGGAGCTTTTGCGCGTATGTTCTATTGTCCATTCTCCTGTATTGGACACTTTTAATCGAATTTACCATGGTGAATTCTATTGTCATTCATCGAGCATCTGTCGATGTGTGAGTAGCTTGTGCTGTAGGCTCCGCATTGCAATAATAAATAATATTTAATACTGTTCACAATATCTCAGCGATTTAACTGAAGTTTAAATTTATAATAATTTCTTCGATATATTCCATCGAGATGCCTATAGGAGGAACAAGAACACGGAAAATTGAAACTACGGACATCAACTCACGAGTTGATAAAATGGAGGAGATGTTGCAGTCGGGCTTATCTGAACTAAGGGAGCAGATATCCCAAATTGTCAATAATTACAATACTCCCGGTGAAAGTGAAACCAATTTCAGCCCGGAAGCTATTAATGGTGTAGTACTAAAGTTGAATTGTTTCGAGGAAACCATGAAGAGTAGCCTGAAGAATATTAAGGATAATATTGAGGGAATAACATCAAGACTAGAAAGTGAAAATCAAGAAAACTACAATAGCCAATTAGTTTTCCATGGAATTGGTGAATCAATTAATGAATTTCTTTATGATAAGGTATGTGAAATTGTAAATACTCGGGTTCTCAAAAACACACCTGAGAAGATAACTACGAACGACCTTCACTTATGTTACCGTCTAGGAAAAAAAAGAGAACGACAACAGAAGTCCAGATCTGTGTGCGTCCAGTTCATTCACCGATGGAAGCGCGATATTATTTACAATAATAAGCGGAATTTAAAGGGATCTGGTGTTGTTATTGGGGAAAAGTTAACCCCGAGTAAGTTGAATTTATTCAAGAAAGTGCGTGCAAAGTTTGGTGCCAGTTCCTGTTGGACGTCTAGAGGAAATATTTTTGTTACCGTTGACGATTCCATTCGAAAAATTGTAACCGAAACCGACCTGAACAGTATGTAAGTCTATTAACTGTAAAACTGTCATTGTGATTCGGAGTTGCCTGCCATGTTATACAATTGTATCATTGTTGTTTCTTCTAGGTTATGTTACTTGTTTACTTCTCGTATATATTTTGTTTTTCCTGTTTTAAATTGAACTATTTTGTTTTCTCTTTCCATTCAAAGCCCTGATAGCGGCTCTAATTCGCCCATTTGTTGAAATATTTGATTAGTTAAGTAATACTTTGTTTTGCATATAACTATTGAATAATTTCTTATTTACGTAGAGTGGGTGGGTATATATATTTTTTTCTTAATGGGTGTGCACTGCCCTACCTGTTATTCGTTCATCATATATTTTTCTCTATCGGTGTTGACATGATGGGATAGTGTAGAATGCA
Organism: Halyzia sedecimguttata; assembly: GCA_937662695.2. NCBI lineage: Eukaryota > Metazoa > Arthropoda > Insecta > Coleoptera > Coccinellidae > Halyzia > Halyzia sedecimguttata. The sequence goes on from OW569413.2 coordinate 15,217,905, forward strand.
GGATTCCGGGAATCAAACATTTAATTTTGGTCATGTGAATACTAGATCATTGATGCTTCATTTTGATGAAATTGAGGATGTATTGATACAGAGGAGATTCGATGTACTTGGGTTGACGGAGACTTGGTTGAATGAGCGGATATCTAGCGAGAACCTACTAATAGATGGTTATCGTTTTGTTCGAGTGGATAGAGATAGTCGGGGTGGAGGGGTTGGTGTCTATATAAAAAATACAATCGAATTCAGTATATTGAAAAATGAAAGTGGAAGTGATCAGATCTGGTTGCTGTTGAGGTTGGCTGGCGTGTCGGCTGCATTTTCGGTTATTTATAGGCAGCCCTCAAGTAGTTACACATCATTTATAGATGGGTTTGAAACGACAATGGTTGAAATAATTCCAACGGTTGAGCATATTTTCAGTGTTGGGGATTTTAATATGGACTTTCTCGTCAAATCTACTCCGGATATAAGGAGATTCTCGGCCGTTTTAGATGGCATCGGCTTAGAACAAATAATTGATCAGCCTACGCGGACAACTTTAACTTCATCCACTCTAGTTGATTACGTAATAACCAATAGTCCAAACCTAGTTGTGAACTTTGGGGTGACTGCGGTTCCACAAATCAGTGATCATGATTTGGTTTACTGCTCTATCAATTTAAAGGTTGAAAAAACTGGACCTATTTTCAAGACTTCTAGGGATTTCAAGAATTTAGATTATGTTAAATTCAAGTCTGATCTTACTTCTATACCTTGGAATAATATCTATGATAAACCGACTGTAGATGAGAAAGTCGATTTTTTGACGTCGAATATAATGACATTGCTTGATATTCATGCCCCTGTCAGAACATATCGAGTTTCCAAGGAATATGCACCATGGCTCACAGACACCTTGAGAGGTATGATTCGAGTAAGGAATCAGGCTTTGTCCAGATTCAAGAAGTCGAGACAAGATAATGATTGGAATTCTTATAAAACTCTCAGGAATGTGGTTACCAAAGCGGTTAGAAAAGAAAAGATCAATTACTATAACATATTTCTTCATAGAAATGGCACTTGGGCAGGTCTGGATAGGATGGGTTTCAAAAAGCGTAAAAATATAAGTTTACCTAGGAACATTGACAATGTGGAAAGTATTAATGATCATTTTCTTAACTCCATTCCTGACCTTCTCCCTGATAAGGACCTGTTGAGTTTCTACCGAGATGGTGAAAATCGTATGAATGGTGATGACTTCAGCTTTACAACTGTGGACGAGATGGAGGTGCTCACAATAATAAGATCTATAAAGAGTAAAGCAGTGGGTAATGATGGTATTAATATACTAACTTTACACTTGTGTGTTCCCCATATCCTTCCTCACATTACCCATATAGTGAATAACTGTATTACAAAGTCAATTTTTCCAGATCAATGGAAAAAAGCTCTCGTCCACCCCATCCCAAAAAATACGAATCCTGGGGGCTTTAATGATCTGCGGCCTATCAGCATATTACCTACTCTATCTAAGATATTAGAGAGGATAATGAGTGGTCAACTGTGGTCACATTTAACAAGGAACAGTATTATTCCATCAGTCCAGTCTGGATATAGAGAGAATCACAGTTGTGTTACTGCTCTCTTGCACATCACTGATGATATAATTAGAGCCACAGATCAGGGTAAACTAACCATTCTAACCTTATTGGACTACTCTAAGGCTTTTGATAGTCTTAACCACGAAATGTTCGACGCTGTTTCATATCACATTGGTCTCTCTCCTGATGCGGTGCTGTTTCTCCGCTCTTTCCTCGCTGGACGTCTTCAGGCAGTTCGTTATGGCGATAAATTGTCCACATTTCTGGAGGTTCTGAGGGGTGTGCCACAGGGTTCGATCTTGGGACCAATTTTGTTCATTGTTTTCATCTCACAGTTCACGAAGTGCCTCGTTTCCTGCTCCTCTCACTACTATGCAGATGACGGCCAGCTCTATCTGTCTTTTTATCCTGAGGAGGCCACTCAGGCCGTTGCTGCGTTGAACTTCGATTTGAATAGGATACTTGAAATCTCTGGAAGGCACTGTCTGCATCTCAATGCGACTAAAACGGTTGCCATACTGTTCGGAAGAAACAATGATAGATTGCGGTTTGAGGCTGTTGGTGGGTCGGTGATGATGGACGGAGAAATTATTAGCTTGTCATCGAGAGTCAAGAGTTTGGGTGTTTGGATAGATCAAGATTTGAGATTTACTGATCATGTTTCTGCCTGCTTACAAAAAGCGTATGGGATGTTGAGAGTGGTCTATCAGAAGCGAGAATTTTTGAACACTAAGTTGAGAAGATTGGTTTGTGACTCAGTTGTCCTCTCACATTTGAATTATGCAGATGCCGTCTACAATCCCTGCTTGAGTGCCATAGATAAAATTAGAATACAAAAGCTACAGAACTCTTGCTTACGACTCATTTTTGGAATAAGGAAATATGAAAGAATCAGTCACACTCTTGGTGTTGTCAACTGGCTGAATATGAGTAATAGAAGACTTCTCCACTCCGCTACCTTATTCATGAAAGTAATCAACACTAGAACCCCTCCATACCTGTACAACAAAATTACTTTTCGTTCTGATGTTCATAATTTGAACATTCGTTTTAAGGGCACCTTGACGCCACCTGTTTTCTTGACTGAGTTATTCAGGCGTTCGTTTTCCTACAGTGTGGCGCAAGCTGTTAACAATCTGCCTGTGAACATCAGAACTATAAAAAACTTTAACCGCTTTAAGATCTCCCTTTTCAGGAAGCTATTAGATGAACAATAAAGAGTATTGATCGAGTAATATGTAGGGTTAGATTTATAGATTTTTAGATTTAAAGGAAGAAATATCCATTTTTTTTGTTGTATATTTTTCATTGCTTACACATATATTTTTTTATGACAGCTTTGGTATGAATCTAAGGTTAGATAGAACAGTGCATTTATTGAGTGCACTGAATCTCGCCTTTTCCTTCTCTTCAAATTTAATGTTGTTTATTTGCATGTATATGGCCTGATATTGAAGGAATAAAGACCTTTATTATTATTATTATTATTATTATTATTATTCTCCTGTATTGGACAGTCTTAATCAAATTCACCATGGTAAATTCGATTAAGAGTGTCCAATACAGGAGAATAGACAATAGAATTCACCACGGTAAATTCGATTAAGAGTGTTCAATACAGGAGAATGGACAATAGATAATACGCGCAAAAGCTCCTGATTTCACGAAAAAAAAATTGGTTCAAGCACTGACGTGAAGTCAAAAGCTTTACGCGTATGTTCTATTGTCCATTCTCCTGTATTGAACACTCTTAATCGAATTTACCATGGTGAATTCTATTGTATATTCTCCTGTATTAGACACTCTTAATCGAATTCACCATGGTAAATTCGATTAAGAGTGTCCAATACAGGAGAACATACAATAGAATTCACTATGGTAAATTCGATTAAGAGTGTTCAATACAGGAGAATGGACAATAGAACATACGCGCAAAGCTCCCGACTTCACGTCAGTGCTTGAACCAATTTTATAACTCACGTTGTTTGTTTACAGACTTATTAATTGAAAGAAATCAATTGAATAATGAATATATAGTTTAATAGGAGTAGATAAATAGACAAATAAGTAGATTATAGTAGTTAGTAACGTGATGAATGTGATGAAGGAAACATAGTTGAAAGCTTTTATCAAGTGAGGCTTGACTGAATATAATATTTAAACGTTAAGTTCTTAGCTTACCAAAAAGCAACTCACGTATAAACTGCTAATACATTAACATCGAACCCATTGCAAAGTTTGGAGACGGCGTCGGTGAAAAACCGGGTGTAAATTTCGTCTCATCATTGAAGTGCCGCCAATAGGAAATTCATCTGAGGCGCTTTACGAGCCAAATCATAGCTTAAAGCTCAGATCGACCGAATGAAGTTATATAATTTTATATGTTGGGAATAAAACGCGATATAACGAGTATGACGTTATTCGCAATGACCCAATAAAAGCTTTAAACATTCGGGTGTAGTGAACTTTACAGTTTGCGAACTAAGCGTTTCGTTTTTACGATGAGGATTGGGGTAGAGGAGGGAGGAAAGGGGCTGAGTGATGGTGATTAATTTCTGACAAATTAAATCCTTCGGATAGCTGGATGTGACGAATTTCAGGAGTTCAGGCGGCCATGGCGAGAGAATCCCCTTGCTGATGTCTGCAGGCTGATTTATGAATTTTGACAGGTCTCAGAGTGGGAGAAATGGTAGTGGAATCAGGTTGAATCCTTGCTAGTCGCCAACAGATGTCTCGAAAAATTTACAGGAAAATAAATTTCTGAAAGATAGGGTAGCATTTCCTCTCTTGAAATGTTGGAGTATTAAGTAGAGCGATAGTTTCAGATAAGTATGCTGATTTTTAATTATTTCTGCACGAATTATCACGAACATTTATTTTGTAAGACATATTCAGCGACAAAATTTTGATTTCAAAGAAATACTTTGGTGAATTCGAGTAATTTCGAACGCTAGTGTAGACAGAAATTAGTCATATAATTTACAAAATATAGTCAATGATCAAACTTCTCCAATTCAATTGTGCACATTTTTATGAGATTTTTTGACCAGATGAAATCACTATTCGAATCAGCAGCGAAAAAATATTTGTAGTTTCCCTGAAATTTCTACTATAATTTAAACCTCGGATAATATAGCGTATCATGAAATTACATTTAAAAAATCTTGAATAATTGCCTCTAAAGGAAACTGGTTCTTCAGAATCGTTTGGTCCTTACCCTTGAAAAATACTACTTTTAGAGTCAGACAACTTGGCATTATTCGAGATTGGAATTTCTTTGATTAATGAAGACCATTCAATAACGATTTATTTCGTGTCTCAGAACAAGTTCTCAAATGTTTTCAGTAACTCAAGTGTTGAGGAATTGATCGGTTCTTCACCTTCTGATCATCATTGTGTTAAAATGGTATACTCTGTAGAGAAAATTGAATCAAGTTAAATTGTGGAAACCATCCATCTATGGTGACACATTTCGTATAGAAAGCAAGGGAAAACAACTCAGATGAGTAGGACAAATTCCAGATTTCAAATGCCTAAGAATAAACATCCTAGTAGTGCCCCCATTGGCACTTGCATCCAAAATTTCGTATTTTATCCCACTCTATTCCAAAATGATAAATGAGAGAATTGTTTCAGCCTATCGAGGTGGTCTTAAGATCGAAACCCCAATCAGTTGAAGGTACCTCCTATTTCCCTTCTATCAGGTCGTTTACATACAATATAATGGCAAGAATTTATTACTATTTCATTAGTTTGCAAAACTACTACTATCTTATTGTTTATTTAACTACACTATTTTGCTCTGTCTCGAAACTAATACCATTTTATCGTTCATCATAAGTAAGTACTACTTCACTATTATTCAAGTTTCGTAGCAACTAAGTAGTCACTTCTTCCTTGCTATTCATTGTCATTTAGAATGAAGATTTTAATTGTATGAATATTACATTTATATAATTACTTCGTGCTGGGCATCAAAGTATATTTAACAAGAAAAATAGTGTTTTTTCTTTGTTTAACGTGCCTCTAAGTTTTCACTAATGTCATCGTAATGTTATCTAATTGCAAATAACAATTTAATGCAGTAATCAACGAGATTACTGCTGGGTGTTGAAGGTTAAGTATGCCCTTTTTCATCGATTGTGCATTCACAACGACATTAATCATCGATATTAATAATCTTCACCAGTTGTTTCTCAACATAGAAACAACAAAAATGCATCACCCTGATAAATTAACCAGAATATGAAGTATCTGGTCCTAAGAATCGTCATTATCCTGATAAAACAATCAGGGTACCTAACAGATAGAACAAAAATCCAGTTTTCATGGCTGTATAGTTTAAATAGGAAGAGATTGAAAAAGCACTGCAACTTCATTGATAAAACGGACACCCATCCAGGTATTGAACTCCCCCTAATGCTGCTCATCTTCTTGGAGAAAGAATAATAATAATAAAAAATAATATCAGCAATAATTCCAATAATATAGATAGGATCAATGTTCAATCTGGAAGTTGGCCGAAAATAAGGTTTTGAAGGATCTCGCAAAATGTCAGCGATATCTGAATAATACTGGTAGTTTCTGAAATAAGGACTTTTTTAGTCGATCTCTATGAAAAATTAAATTTTACGTAGTAATTCATCGGCTAAATCATCGGCTTCGCCTAGGATGGCAATTTGCAGGCACGATAATAATAAACAGTTTTTCGTCCTTGGTACATCAATATCTATTTTTTAATATTCTAGTCATACAGTCCTCACTAAATGTCGCATAAGTCTTCGTGTTCTTATTTTTCAACTAATCTGCCAGTTCGAATTATATCAGATCAGTATTTTTCGATTTGAAGAAAGAATATATTAGTTCAGATCTAGAACTTGAATGTGAAATAATGTTTCTAGAGCTTTTGCAAAATTTCGTTCTATTGTAAAAAAAATTTTTCTAGTTTTTCATTTTTTTTTGCGTTCTTAGGAATCTAATTGATACAAAACTTTTGCAAACCAATTCTGGTTTTAATTCTACAACATTTCGCTGAATTCCAGTTAGTCGGAATTAGAGGTCTGGAAAATATTCGGAAACAATCTTATAGTCAAAATGTCCATAACTCTGAAGCAGTTCGACCGAATTTGCCCGTCAACGAATTCAGCCGGCGCGTTCCGATCTCGACCAATTCTGAAACTTGAATTCTCCTATCTCGGTCCGTTCTAGAGTTACTGTGCTTGCGGTCGGCCGGATGGACAGAGTTGGATTTGACATAAATTATACCATCTCCATCTCCATCTCAATTTGAATATTTAAACTTTGGGTTCTAGAAAAGCCTAATTAATCCTTAGAAAATTACTGCAAAGAATTAGAAATGGTCACACCAGCATTGGCCTAATCCATTGTCAATCAGGAAAATGTTGAAGAAAAAATAATTCATAAAAACAAATAGTAGTATTTCCAGAAATTGAGGATAACAATAAAAAATTGGTTCATGCACTTACGTGAAGTCAGGAGCTTTTGAGCGTATGTTCTATTGTCCATTCTCCTATATTGGACACTCTTAATCGAATTTACCATGGTGAATTCTATTGTCTGTTCTCCTGTATTGGCCACTCTTAATCGAGTTCACCATCGTTTTAGACCGATTTCTCAGCTTTTATTAGATAATAATACATTTCGTGCCATTTTAATGACAGACTTGAGTAATGGGAAAATCGTCTAGGATCACATAATTTTTAATTCTGATATATGTATTCTATCGGAATTGATATCCGTTCAATATATAATAACATACGAATAAACTTACGTCTGAAGTAATTTCAGGATACGCTATTCACAAAATTTCGCAAAAACTAGCGTGTCGGCTAGATATAAAATACGAGTAATATAGTTAATGAACAACTAGATCTCAAATTTACCCCCATATAATGAATCTACTTGAATAGAGAATGAATTTATAAAAGTGGTAGAAATGAATAACATATTTCAAATTTTTATTTTACAAAGAACTGTAAGATTGTGCGACTGATTTTAAATAGCGTAAGGAGAAGGCAAACATTATAACTCATAGTACGATGAAGTGAGAAGATGTCGCTCTGTCTACTAAACGCGTCATAATATTCTTTGAACAACAATAAATCATAAATATAATGTTTCATTTGAGTGAAATCCAAGTCCGTGAATTATTCATCTCTAAAACTATCGCGCTGACAAATTAAAAAACGGACGTACAGAATTAAATTTCAGATTCTTCATTAGTGGGTCTGATTTAATCAAGACCATTTCCGGTTTAGAATGTGAAATTTGGACGAAATGACAGGCACGGTTTGAGCGCGCAAAAATATACCAACTAAATGTAACTCCATTACCTAACTTTGCTTCCAAATGACCTGAAAATTCAGAGCAAACGAAACTCAGGTTGCATTCGACATAATTACAGGCCGTTCCTCATCAGGTGCGTGCTGTAATTTCTTTAGTCATTACTCTTCCACTTGTCGTTATCTCTGCTCCTACATAATTAATTCGTAATTAATGAAATGTTTTACGTTCACGAAACCTTAACCTTACCCTGATGAAATATTCAGCTTATTTGTGCAGACCAAGCGTTCCCACAGATAACGAAATGGGCCGGTCTTATTGGGATTGTTTGGAAGGATTACTTGTTCAGGAGGCCTGCGAGGAAGGAGAAAAGCTATTTTCTTGGACGGTTTGGCCACTATTTTCAATATTGATTTATGGAAATGGTGACACTGGAGCTCTGAAAAAACACACATGCACTGCAGATCTTCTGCATGATAAATTGTTGTATGTATAAATCTTCGTGGGAGTGGAATAAATTTGGAAAAAAAGACGTTTGGTCATTGCTTCAAACGACGTTACGCAACTTTATTTTTGCTTCTTCAAAGCTCTAAAAAGAACGCTTGGATAATATAGGGTGGAAAAAAAGACGTTTGGTCATTGCTTCAAGCGACGTTACGCAACTTTATTTTTGCTTCTTCAAAGCTCTAAAAAGAACGCTTGGATAATACAGGGTGGGGCATAGGAACCAAGTGTTTTTGGTTTGGATAGTACGCTGCCATTAGAAAGGGGAAGGGCGTGTGGTTTATTACAATTCATTCCTCGACTCGAAGCATTTCACTTTCTCAATTGCCACTTGTCAGTATGGAGAAGTGGACACTAGAGCAACGCATGTTCGCGTATGATTGTTTTGTTCAAAGTGGTGAGTCGGTGATTGCACTACAGCGTGAATTTCACAGAAGATTGAATGTCCACGTGAGTTACATGCAAAGCCATTGCATAGTTCTAAGCTAACAGTTTGGTGTGCGGTGGGAACATTGGGCACCATTGGCCCATATATTTTTGAAGTAAATGGGGTCACCGTTACAGTAACATCTGAGCGGTACATTCATATGGTGAATACCTTTTTCATACCAGAATTGCGAAGAAGAGGTGTGGATATTTTAAATGTGTGGTTCCAGCAGGATGGGGCCAGAGTACACACCACCACAGCATCTATGGCTGTTCTGCACCGCCTGTTTCCAAACCGTCTAATTTCGAGATTTGGTGACTCTTTGTTGCCTCCTCGGTCTCCCGACTTATCGATTTGTGATTTTTATCTATGGGGGTACCTCAAGGCACGTGTTTACGTGGCCAACACCCGACCCCCGTACGTTAGACGCATTGGGGAAAGCGATTCGTTACGAAATGTCCCTAATCAACAGAGACATGCTGGAGTGAGTGGAGGGCAATTTTTGAGACCGGCTGCAACAGTGTATCAATGAAACAGACATCATATGCCAGATGTCATTTTCCGTACCTGAATATTCAAAAATGCTTTAATATTAGCTATGTTGTAGCACCAATAAATTTTTTTTTAGTGAAAACTAATAATTTTATTATTATTTGAAAAACACTTGATTCCTATGCTCCACCCTGTACAACAACCAAAAGATTGTAATATTATAATACCTCGGAAGAGGCAAACGTCCCTCAATTTCCCATTCAAAATTACCAGACCGAAATTTCATTGGATAATTGATCGCACAAGTCAGCTGGTTACTCTGTCATATGATAAAATAAATAAATATTAACGTACTTCGCTGGCGTACAGATGTATGAAAACTAGTATTTTCATTGTTGAATGTACTGAAATGACGGGACGCTACCACCCTCACAAGTAATACATTATACCTTCGAGGTACATAAATGAAATGAACAAAACAACACAAAAGGGCTATAATGCGCTCTGAAAATAATATAAATAAACTCAACTCAAATCACAAACATTAAATATAAATTCAGTATTTTATAGTAGATAGCACTTAAACCCAAACAGTCAGTCCTTAGATTGACATTATCGGTGAGGTGAATCTGTATCATCTCTGCCATATTCCGCTTAAACCAATTGGACTCCCAATCCAAAATTGTCGTCTGCTCAAACTTGAAATCGTGACCAGTACTGAACTGATGTAAAGCTAACGCTGTTTTGTTCCCCATGTCCTGATTGTGATTTTTGCAATCGTTTTTGTGTGGTGCTATTCTCATTTTTAAATACTGCTTCGTCTATCCTATATATGATTTTCCACACGAACAACTTATTTTATAGATAACGTTTGTTAGATTGTTTAACGTAAACCATGGTCGTGTTCAAAAAACTACTTCAGATGGCCGCTACTTCAGGTTTCCTTTTGTAAAGGGTCTTTCACAAGCAATCAATGGTGCTCTCAATCACAACACCCATTTAGCATACTATAGCGTACAAACTACAAATTATCTATTCACACGGTTGAAAGACCCAACACCGTTAAACAGTCTATCAAACTTTATCAATAAAATACCTTGTTCATGTGTTAAATCATATACACCGTGCCAAAAAAGTAGCGTAACTCGTCAATAATTCTTGTACGAAGAATTATTAAGGAAAATCCTCGCACCCGTGGATTTTTAATTCAAAATTTTTTTTGAATTTGATATTTCTCACCCCTATACTTTATCTTCTCAAATGGGAATATATGGATTGTGATACATCAAATTAAAGGTAATTTGATTACCTACTCAACGATGCAAATAAAAGGAAAACTAGTTGTGCCGTTTTTTTTTTATTAAAACATTAGGAAATAATCAATTGGGCATGGTTACTTGCTTTTTGAAATCAAGTATTTTCCCTGAGGATATTATATATTATTATATTATTATACTGAACCTCGTAGATCTTCCCAAAGGAAACCCCTCATAAGCTCTTGAGAGCTTGAGCGAGTAAAGAGAATCAGTTGTGTTTTGTGTAGGCTTTGTTACTGTGTCCTTACGCCACCTTAGGAACATCACTGTTAATTTTTGACCCAACAGTGAATGGAGAAAATCTAGAAAATGTATTTCCTAGCCTCGGGATTGAACTCGGGGCTTTCGCTCCCAAGTCAATCGCACAACCCACTGAGCCAACCGCACTACTGCACATCTTTTAACCGCACTACACTACACTTTTTAACAACCGGACACTCAATTTTAGAAAACTCCGTCAAATTGTGGAAACATTCCAATAAATTTTACCTAGGAACTCTTGAAGGTATAAGAGGAAAGATGTTTTACCCAATGCAAGGGTGTAATGTATAATGCTTTATTATCGCTTCACCTCAGAAGATGGAAACATCGTTTTTGAAACATATGTCAGACGACGAATTTTATAGTGGAAAAGAGTGCAGTTACAAGCGTAGTGTTCATAATCAGTCCAAAGTGAACTCAAACCAGAATATACAACACAAGAACACAGTTCAGTTATCTCGTTTCTTCCTACTACTGCACTCCACGGCAATAAATTCCGGGCAAGAATAATTTGAACCAACTTGGAATCACTATAACTTTTTTAATTGTTGATCAATTTTTGTGCAGTTTTCACCAAAGTCTAGCCCTACGTATTGAGGTATTACCTTTAGTTATAGTCTTCAAAAAAGATTGATTATTCTGGGAGAAACAGAAGTATCTTTTTTAGACATAAATTTGTAACACCCTGTAGAAAAATTTAGCGGCAACGTTCAACTTCTTTATATTCTGTTTTGAAGTGCGGTGTGTTCTTAACAAAATGTTTTTTTGTGCAAACCAATATCTGCTCTATCAGCGAAGATACATAATATGTCTGAGAAAATACTGCAATTTGTTGTTTCAGCAATCCAGAGCCTATTTTTTCAAACCAGGAGCCTTTCCTTGCATAGTAACGCTACAAGAAGACTGGAGTGGCCACCGAGTAGCCCATACTTAAACGCAATCGAACACGAATAGTATTTGCTAGGCAGGCGTGGTCCCAATAGACATCCAGAGACCTTGCAAGATTTGCGTGAAGCAAGCCCTTATTGGAGAATGGGATAATATTCCTCAAGAGGCAATTCAGAGCTGCCATGAAAGCATGCCTCGTCGAATGGCAGAAGTCATAAGGACACGAGGTGTATATTTGTTGACGCTAGCCTATAAGGCTATGTTTTCATTCACTTGTTGAGAAAAAAACAAGCACTGGCGTGAAGTCATTACTCTTTGGCGCGCGTGTTCATGGTGGCTAATTTGAATTGAATGATTCAAAAATTAACAGTGCTGTATCTAAGCTGCCATCAGGACAGAGTAACAAAGTTGGTAAAGAACACAAATGACTCTCCTTAGTCGCACAAGCTCCTAGAAGATTTGGGAGGGTCAGTATAATCCTAATCATGTTTATAGCACGCGCGCCAAAGCAGATTGACTTTTTACACTATTTCTTTCATTGTTAAGTCAATCTGCTTTTGCGCGCGTGCTATAAACATGATTAGGATTATACTGACCCTCCCAAATCTTCTAGGAGCTTGTGCGACTAAGGAGAGTCACTTGTGTTCTTTACCAACTTTGTTACTCTATCCTGATGGCAGCTTAGATACAGCACTGTTAATTTTTGAATCATTCAATTCAAATTAGCCACCATGAACACGCGCGCCAAAGAGTAATGACTTCACGTCAGTGCTTTTTTTTTTTTTCATGTTCCTTTTACTAATATAGCTATCAATACAGTTTGGCTGTTAGCTTTACCGTAGATCAGAAAAAAATTCGGTTGTGGGTCCTCCGTTAGGGACGCAATTGCATCTTCTCCAAATCCGAACGTATTTTAATATAGATCTACCGAATATAGTTATTTATAAATTCGCCTCAGGGCCAACATACAGACATTTCAAATCGGAAACAACGCTATTTCCCCCAAACTGACTTGTGTCCGTGCACTGAATTGACATGAATATTCTTTTAAAACCTCACAATATCGGCTCATTACTCCCAACATAACCCAAACAACCCAAAACCGTTCACTTCTCGTCTGCGCAAGCGCAGTATACTCGTGGCTGCAAGTCCTCCCAAAATTACACACCTCACAAAAAACTCCGATTCTCCAACACTAGTGGTTCAGGAGATATCGCTTCTTGAATCCACGCTTGCGCAGACCCTCACCAGGGGATTCTATAGCAGAAAAGCATCCGCAACCCCAAAACTTCAATCCTCTCTGACGAAAGCACCAGCAGTTAAATCACTGATGGTCTGCTCATGCGCATAACGAAAAATGCCCGTAAGGGGTTACATCCATTTCGAAATTAGCCCCAGGGCCACGGTACGGACACTTTTACTCTGAAACAACGCTACATCCCCCAAACTGACTTGTCCTTGCACTGAATTGCTATGAATATTCTTTTAAAACCTCATAATATCGACTCAGCACTCCCAACATAACCCATCCAACCCAAAAACATTCACTTCTCTTCTGCGCATGCGCAATCTACTCGCGGCTAAAAGTCCTCTCAAAATAACACACCTTACAAAAAACTCCGATTCTCCAACACTAGTGGTTCAGGAGATATCACATCTTTAATCCACGCATACGCAGACCCTCAACAGGGGATTCTATGGAGGAATAGCATCCGCCACCCCAAAACCCTAATCCTCTCTGACGAAAACACCACCAGTTAAATCACTGATGATCTGCTCATGCGCATAACGAAAAATGTCTGTAAGCGGTAACATCAATTTCAAAATTAGCCCCAGGGCCACGGTACGGACACTTTATCTCGGAAACAACGTTACATCCCCCAATCTCACTTGTCCTTGCACTGAATTGCTATGAATATTCTTTTAAAACCTCATAATATCGACTCAGCACTCCCAACATAACCCATCCAACCCAAAAACAGTCACTTCTCTTTTGCGCATGCGCAATCTACTGGCGGCTAAAAGTCCTCTCAAAATAACACACCTTACAAAAAACTCCGATTCTCCAACACTAGTGGTTCGGAAGATATCGCATCTTTAATCTACGCATGCGCAGACCCTCATCAGGGATCTGAATTCTATGGAGGAATAGCATTCGCCACCCCAAAACCCCAATCCTCTCTGACGAAAACTACAGCAGTTAAAGGACTTCTCATCTGCGCATGAGCAATACGGAAAATGCCCGGAAAGGGCAGCATGAACCTCAAAAACATATGATTCGGCATTAAAAGCAAAGTATTCCGCAAAATAGTAGTAATTTTTTGATTTTTTTCATGTCACGTGATCTTCACGAAATTTTGCAAAAGTGTTTGCTTTGGTCTTTTGCATCTAACTACTGAGTTTCAATTTAATCAGATCAGTATTTTTCGAGTTATCGTGAAAACAAAATTTTCAAATTTTCAAAAATTTTTTTTGCCACTTTAGGACCGTCCGTTCAACACAAAACTTCGCAGGCATATAAAGCTCATGATTCTACAACCTGATGCCAAATTTCAAAAAGATCGAGTGATTGGTTCCGGAAATATTCATAAAAAACGTTTTTATTAAAAACGGCCTTAACTCCGAAACCGCTCGGTCGATTTCGCCCGTTAACGAACTTGTCCGAGATATTTATGCTACGAAACTACCCTGCAAATTTCAACGCTCTAAGTCGTTCCAAGAGTTATCGTGCTAACGGACGGACCAGACGGACAGAATTGGATTTGACCTCGAATTCTTCATCAGGGAGTCGAACACAATCGTTTGAGACCATTTTCGAAAAAAAATTCGAAAAATACAGACATTGTGACGAAATGATAGCACGCTGTTCCTTGCGGAACACGCGCGCAAAAAGATACACCTTGCCGCTGATTCTTTCCACAGAGTGTTACAAATTTAAGGGCAAAAAAGCAACTTCTGTTTCTCCCTGTGTAATGACCAAACCAATGGTAATTTTGGGAAACTAAAATCAAACGTAATTGCTTTAAAACTAGGGCTACATTTTGATAAAAAGTTCACCAACATCGACCAATAATTAAAAAAGTTGCAGTGATATCAAAATGACTCAAATTATTTTTGTCCGGAAGTCATTGTCGGAGAGTGTACATTTCCTAGTATCGCAAAGTTGAAATAAACGGGAACCCCGCCAGAGGGTATGTGAACCATCTGGTTAGTCTGATTAAATGCAAGAAATAATGATTTAAATACTTATAGCAGCATCTATGACTGAGGGTAGGTTATAAAGATACAGCCACCCTGCATCGTATGACATCCAAGATTCTGAAATATTTCCAACTACCTCCTCCAAAACGTAACATCCCGCCTAGACAACGCCTGAATACCACACTGATGAACTTTGCCAGCATGTTTATTCACACGACGAAGTTTTAATGAGGCAGGCCAACTTCTCCTCAAGTCCTATCACCTTTCTCTCGATGAGTAATGATGTTCTCATCACGTCTAGATTATTTTGCTGTGAAATATTATGCCAGAGGGTAATATTAGCGAAAGCTGAAAGAGATACAATTCTGTCGTTTCGAGTCGCAAAGTAGATTTGAATCCACGTAATTCTCAGGGTAAATATGAGACGAAGGGATTGAAAACTCGGCGTTCAAACAGCCTTTTCTTGATCCTCACCATCTGGGTGGGTATCATTCCGAAGGCAAAGTAGGCGAAGTTACTACGTTTAAACTTCGATGTTGGTAAGACTCTCAAAGCTGTTGAAATGGAGTTGACTTTTCAGCTTATTATATGAGTGGTTTCAACAACTTCATTGGAGTCTGGGTAATTTTTATTGCATTCGACTGGGGCAATTATTCACTTTATTCATTCGAGAACGGTTTTCGGTATTTCATAGACGAGTGAAACGACAAATTTGAATATGAAAAAGATGTAAATTTTACGGAAATGGTCCTCATAACCATATGAAAATGAAACAATCTTATAATTAATTAGGGTCCTTTATGGAGGTTTGACTTTGCTGAGAGAAATCGACTGTAGCATTAGTACAATTTTGGTCGTTTCTACCACTGCAGTTCGTATATTATCGTCCAGCATTGACTGCGTTTTGTTGGGAAACATTTCGATATATAGTCTAAGAGCCAGTGGCCGACAGACAACATATATTAGGAAATACTGAAATTTCCCCAGTTAGTTTATGGTACCTACTATTTATTGAATGGGGGATAGCTAAGCCCAGTCGTGGTGGCTTCAGCAACTGAAAATGTATTTTAGGAAAGATTCCGTTCCTTCAGCGAATAAAAATACTTTGTCTATTTTTTGGTCGGCACAAAACACACACTTCTTTTCACTTGACAAAATTCTCAAATGATGCTTGACATTAAATTATATTCTATAAAATAAATAATTGTTTGCTGATAATTTGTATGTTAATGTATTTACTATACTCCATTCACTTTTATAAAGTCTCCCGGTTGGCCATGATTTAGGTCTATCACGATTTTGTAACTAAAAAAAAGGCAGGTGGCACTTCTGAAATATCGTGACTGTCAAAACAATTCTCTGAGTAGTTGCCAATTTCTAATGGTCTAATTCCCACAATGTAATTGTTAAACGCAGTTACATCGGCCTAGGCCGGTTACTGTGATATGCATAATAATAATAATAAAAATCAACATAATGTTCCATCTTAGACAAGATATTATCACATATCATTATCTTCGAATAATAAAGAACTCTTCGCTTTGAAATTGAAAATGACGAAAGCAGTTTTCAAGAAGCAGAGGCAATGTACACATCAGGAAGTGCTATACAGAACTGATATCTGCAATAGGAAAACTTCATTCTGTTTTAGGACATGTTGAACTCTAGAATGAAATGACTTAGTTTTCTATCCTATCAATATATCTTTGAAGTTTTATCAGTGACTACTACATTTGTAAACTGGTGTATTTCAAGTTGTGCAACAAGGTATTTAAATGTCTTCTTTATGCTAATTTTTTGAGAATTTCTAAAAGTGGGAATTCCATAGGTACGTCTGTTCACAAAGTAACGAACCACTGTATGCATTATTTTTCATTAAAATTTCTCTTGATTCTTGATTTCCGTACAAGAAAACAGCATAAGTGAATCTTCCAACCAGTTTATATTCGTGAAATATTTCCAGTAACAACAGAGGAAAAATTTTCTTCTACAGTATCCAGGACTGTGGAATTAACATAATATCTTCTCAAATTCATTATTTTTTCGAAATAAATTCATATTGTAAAAATAGGTAATTATTAGGAATTCTATGTAGAAAGGACAACGTTGCGTAGTTATATGATAGGAAAATGAGCATAACCTAACATTTTCAAACTACACACAGTGAAATATGTCAAAATTTCATGGCCAACCGGGAGACTTTATAAAAGTGAATGGAGTATACATGTATCCATGCCAATGTTTGACAGAAACATATAATAGAACATAGGAAACAAATCTCTCCGTATACAACATATCTATCTTTGATTAGGGAAGAGAGGGGATACCGCAAGCCGTATTACGCAACGCTATCGATCTGAAACCAAAACTTGGACTTTCTTGTGTTTATCTGAGCGTTTTGTTATAAAACTGTGTTACACATAATGGTAGGATGTGCAACTTAGGGCTGTAAAAGCCACAGCAGGAAAAAGAAACCTGGTTTGTGGTCATGCGGTGCCCATTTGGATTCAATGTCAGGGAATATGGCAGGAGGAAAGATTTTACTGTTTGCCAGGTGGAAGCAACCGACAGACCCTTCTGCCTTGAAAAATATAAGCTAATAATGCTGCCGAGAATAAAATATGTATTTGAATTTTAATTTGCATACAATAGTTTTTTAGACCGTGAAATTATAACACCTATCATACCTGGCGGACGCTGAAGCCTCCGCGATTGGGCTTAGGTATCCTCCATTTCATATATGGTAGCTATCATAGACTAACTGGGGAAATTTCATGATTTCCTCAAATATGTGTTGTCTGCCCGCCCCGGGCTCTTAGACTAATAGTGGCATATATAAATCAACAAAACTCATCTGCAATTCCTTATGTCTCTTTTTTGGAATATTATCGTTTTTACAGACAGAATGTCAAATTAAATCATCTGGATCATTTTAAGTTCAAAATTCGAAAAAAATAATAGTCCTCTGGGTAAACCGATATTACCTTGGAATGAGCATTTGATCAAAATCTCGAAAATATTGCTTGCAAATACTAGAGCTGACGTCGCAGACGATCAAGAATCATATGTTCACCCAAGGGGTTGGTAGCTAGAGTCAGTGATTGCAAAATTACTGATGGAGATTTCATAGGTCTGGGTAGTCTTGCGATTGTTTGTCAAGCAGAAAATTTCGCCATTGATCACTGCGCGAAGCTCATACATGAGATAGTGTGAATTCGCAGATCAATTAAGATCTGCCAATATACCTCGAAGTCAATCCCCCTTGTGTAGGACTTTCAGACATCACTTGCTGAACTAGTGAAGCGCTGGAGGCTGCAGTGCATCTCATCACTGGGGCTATGCCCGAGTGGCCATAGAAGGTAATGAGGACGCGGACACATTGGTGGTGCGAGGAGATTCCACGGGTCTCATTGGCCTTAACTGACATCTGGCAGGTAGCGGGGTGGGAGAACAACAAATTTTTGAAACAAAATATCCAGAAACTCAGGATCAGCCTCGGGACCAGCTTATCTGGTCTCAGACATGCTCGCTCAATAATTATTGGCCCATTAGATGCCAAGCACAAAACAAAAAATGCCCAAGTTTAATGTGAAGAGGAGGCCGAAGGACATTTTTGGGGTTTGTACAACTGTCCCATAAACAAAGAAAACAGCAATATTTTGTAAATCCTCCCTAAAGTCCCTATAACTTCTAAGTGCCAATATATCCTCCCTTTATACGTTTTGTACATTATTTTATCCAACATAGTGTGCATATTCATAACATTCTTTCATTGTTACTGCAGGGACAACTCATACAGCTGGTTTTAAATTTCCATTAAGCAGTAACACAGCTTTTATACTGTTCTAGACGAATCTATGACCAAAGGCCACTCAGAGAGGGAATCCCTAATATCAAGTGCCTTGCATTAAACCATCAATATCTACATTCACGCAACCCATATTCCATACTGTAGAATGCAGAAAACTAAGGATTTATTTTTCTGAAATTCGTAATTTTCGTTTCGTTGGCTAATAAGTTCCGTTCCTTAATACGGGAACTAAGAAGTTCTGACTGTTGCCTTGATAACCCCTAATCATGTACTAAATCATGTAACTCACATTGAACAATAAAACGTGTCTGGCCGGAACTGGGGCCTAGAGTGAAAGAAGGGTTGGTGCACATTTCTTCGGAGCTGCTTGGTAAATCTGCATTATGAGGAAAGGTCATATTGCAGACTGCAAATTTGGATAGTCGATCTAGTGCTTTCCCTTTTTGGAATAACCTTCAGTCTTTGTCAGGCAAAATAGCAATCGTCTAAACCATCAGTGGGTTGTCGCCATAACAAAGGGACTGCAAAAGACATCCTTTTTCTCTTCCGATTCATCCACTGTACCAATGAAACGCTACAACAAACACAGCACACATGGGGAGCCCGCTGCTTGTCATGGGCTCCAGTTAAAACACCAACATATTGGTAGGCTTTCTTAACACTTTCAGGAAATTGCATGGCTTGAGATTTCATCATAAATTCTGCACAAATATAAAAAAAAATCGGTTGTCTATAAAGTCGGTTTACTGATGATAGTTGAACGTGACAACGTCATAAGAAAATACTGATGGAAAGGTTTCATTTTTCAAAAGAAAATTTCACTTTCATTTGTTTGACAGATGTGTTTTATGGATATAGAGAAGGGGGCAAATGGAAATCACAATCGAATTGATCAAGTTACATTTATGTGTACGCATAAATACAATTATGTCAATTTTTATATATCGCTGCTATTATCGTTGCTAAACAATTGACACCACATTCACTTTTAACTGCACTTCATACTTGACGAAAACATGTAAATGTATTATTGTATAGCAGCTTTCCACGCGGACGCATCGCTTACTCAAGTAGGAGAGAGACAGATGTCGAACGCTGCCGAACGCGAAGGCCAATTGTGCCTCCTTGTCGCTCGTTCCGCGCTCTGGCTTGCACTTCAAGCCTTTATGGAGTATGAGCCGCATGAGTCATGTTTTTTCGTGCGTGCAGCCGGCTCCATCGAATTATAAGACGTTGTCACGTCAAAAATTTGTCAGAAGAGATTTTGCAACTGTCTGTCTAGACATTTTCGTCCTTAAAACACAATCGTATCTACACACAGAGAACCACTCACTTAAAAATTCAACAAAACACTGATTCTGTATGTTAATTTTATATCTAATATTGTGAACAACCAGTGTAGGTACTTTCCCTGTTATAAAATGCATCCATTTTAACCACTCCCTCATAAATTATTATTATTAATTATTATTGCTATTGACCTATCGAAAAGTGCTACGTGTTAGGGCCTTAGGAATATTCTTCCTATTATTAGGAGGGTATCTCCAATTCAAAAATAAAGATCTGCTTTGGGATACTCAAATCTTGTCGACCAGTGTTATTAGGGATAATAAACGGATTTCATGTCTACAAAACAGTTGAGTATAACAAGTTTCATCTTTCTCATCTTAATCCCGATTTCTGGTCGTTAAAAACAATGTAAGCTGAGTGAAACCTGTCTTATTATTTTGCTACATATTTCAGCTGGTCCCAAATTTTCATCGTTTCCTAATGACACCCGCAGGGGTCGTTAAGTTAGTTCGGGAATGATATTGGGGCCACTCAGCGAATGTATAAAACGTTAACGTATGAAGAAGGATGGAGTTAAATACTGAATCGTATCGTGGGTAGAATCACTTCCTGCCGGAGCATTCCGTTCAATTTTTGTTTGCGGAAGCTGTGGGAATTATATGAAGCTCAGAGATATTTTCTGCCTTCATTTCGTCCAAACATCTGCCTTTTGCGAATTTCCAGCCAAAAATGGATATCATTTGATAGAAATCCACGGATATTTCGTTATACAATTCAATTCAGCCCATCTATGTGGTGCAAAGGATAAAACTTGAAGATTTGAGACGATAATCTCACTAGAAGTATTGAAATATCAATTCGAACAAACAGATGTCAATTCATTAGATACAGCTTGAAATTGGTATAATAACCACGAAAGATATCAATGAAATAAACCAAACTTTTGTTGAAATTAAGATCATCTACTTGGATTATTGAATAATATCTTATTTTCGAGGATATCAGCATGTAGAACAGGGTTTTCTACCGAGCGAAGGTCTCTAGCAATAGGGATATTTAAGGAAACACTCTACTAGGAAGTAAGAAAACTAGAGAAGTTTCTGCGGGGAGGTCAAGTCTACCTTCCTTAGAGAACCATCAAATGTGATCCATGTGATCCATGGCCTTTTTACGGACTGGAAAAGAGAAGTTAGAGATCCTTGTCAGGACACACTTCCCAGATAGTCGCTTTTTTGGTGAATGGGATGGTGGTTTGCCCAGGATCGGCATGCTTTAGGCGATGGAGGAACAACTAGAGAACTGCTAAACTGATCATCAGCCTTGGGACCTTGAGATGGGTGATTCGCTCCTCGAACAAACCTCTCATGGCTCGCGAGGAGCATGGCATCATCTTTCCTGCTCTGCTTCAGCAAGAGGAAGATGACCTCTTTCCTCACCTGATTAGGCTCTTCAGAGCCAGTGTTGCATGGAATTTAGTACTGATAAGCTGGCATGGGGTTAGGGTTCTGAACATTCCTAAACTATTCAAAGTCAGCTCACAACCTAAAGAAATGAGGCTTACGTCTTCTGTTCTGAAAACACCAAAGTGTTCTCTGGACCACTTGGAGACTCGTCTGGTGGTATTCCTGGACATAGGACGCTCTTAATGCTGCCCTCACGAACTCGAACTGCTGAGCGGCATGGACCAGGGGAGTAGCAGATCTAATTCGGAATGGACAAGATCCATGTTAGATCTCATCATATATTTCCTAGGTGGGGATATAGTGAGATTTATGACTGGCAGGGGCTGCCTACAGGAAAGAGTATTTGCCACTCTGTTATGGTGTCTCCTGGTGGACAATCCACTGGCCATAACAGGCATAGCGGATGTATATATTGAAGCCTACGCTGACGACATAGTCATTGTGGTCACGAGCTATGATGACACAGTCCTGGTCGAGAGCCCCTCAGGGGCTCTAGCAGCAACACATGGCGGGTGTGAGGGGAAACAGGTAAATGTTAACTCGCATAAGACCATCAATTTCCATTCAATAGGAACAGGAAGCTAAATTTTAATTCCCTCACTATGAAAGTAGTTCACATCCCCTTTGCGGGTGAGGTTAGATATCTGGATGTCATTCTAGATAAAAAAACCATACTTGGAATTTGCACCTGGAAGGTGTGATTAACATGGATAGGCAATTGCTCTGGGACTACCATTGGACATCTGGAAAGAGGTGAGGACTGGTTCCAAAGCAACTCCACTGGCTGTACGTAATGATGGTCATACCACGAATCAATTAGGCAGTATCACTTGGTGGGATTGCACTTCAAAAGTGCAGTCTCGATTCAAGCTCCCCCGACTGCAGCTATGAAACAGACCTTGCCCTTCTTCACCTAGTCATCAGGAGCGTACCCCAGATGGTGACATACAGGTTTCTGCATAGGGGTCAAGATGTGCCTGCTTCGATCAGGCTCATGCCCGATGTTCTACAGGCTGAATTGGAGGTCAATAAAATAATGAGCATGTTGTTCGACGTACCTATAAGCAAAACCTTCAAAGATTGTTCCTACCGTATCGCCTTTTCCAGCAGAGATGATCTCTGGGACCCCACTCCTTGAGGGTCCCTGTTCGGTCACAGGGCACTGTTGCCACCCAAGGGGTGGAAGTGTGGATCAGTGGTTGCAAAATTGCCGGTGAAGATTCCATCAGCTTGGGCAGATATGCGACTACCGAGTGGGTGAAATTGTTTAATATTTTCCCACTATTATTCTCACTTCGCTCACATTTCGGAATACACAATTTTTTAGAAGATTCTTATATTTCGGTAAAGAACATAAGTTCTTCAGTGCGGTGTCTTTATCTGGCATAAGGATAGAGTAACAAAGTTGACAAAACTTAACTGACTTTCCTCAGGCATACAAGCTCCTAGAATTTTCTGAGGGGTCTCCTTGAGGAAGACCTAGGGGGGCCAGTATAATCATAATCACGTCTATAGCACGCGCGCCAAAGCAGATTGACCCCACGTTAATGCTTTTTTAGCCTCTTCCTATAATTTTTAAGTCGATCTTCATTTGCGCGCGTGCTATGAACATGATTATGATTATACTGACCCTCCTAATTCTTCCCCAAGGAAACCCCTCAGAAAACTCTAGGAGCTTGTGTGGCTAAGGAGAGTCAGTTGTGTTCTTTGTCAACTTTGTTATTTTATCATTGCGCAAGCTGAGACACAGCACAATTGATTTTTGACCTGAGAGTGAATGGTGTCCACTACCCTGTGGGTTGATCCCCGGCTCGCTCTATTCACTGAGCTTTGAACACCTATCATTCAATCTCATATTAGCCAAAGTGAACATGCGCACCAAATAGTACTGACTTCACGTCTGTGTTTTTTTTTAATCTTTTCACAAGTTCCTTTGACAAATCTGGCTATCAATACAGTCTGGCTATTAGACTTACCATAGATCGAATTTATAAAAAAATTGCGGTCAAGACCCAAATCCTCTCGGGAAAACTCCAGCAGTTAAATCACTTCTCGTCTACTCATGCACGAAACGAAAAATATCTGAAAGGGGTTACATGATTTCCGAATCAGGAACGCAATTTCATCGGCCATTCTACAAATCCGAATGTAATTCAATATAGATCTTCCGAATATAGATTGGCCCCAGGGCCACGGTACAGACGTTACAACGGAAAAAAGGCTTTTTCCTCGAAACTGACTTGTCCATGCACAGAATTGCCAAATCCATTACCGCTAGACGTAAACTACCCCTAACATAAGCCCAAACACCCCAAAAAGAGCCACTCCTCTTTGCATGCGCAATCTACTCGTGGTAGGAAGTCCTCTCAAAATCACACACCTCATACAAAACTCCGATTCTCCAACACTAGTGGTTCAAGAGATATCGGACCTTGAATTCACGCATGCGCAGACCCACACCAGGAGAATCCTCTCAGACCAAAACTCCAGGACTTAAATCGCTTCTTATCTGCGCATGCGCAAAATGCCCAGAAAGGGCAGCATGAACTTCAAAAAAATAGGTTTCAGAATTTCAAGCTAAATATTCCGCAAAATACTAGTGATTTTCTAAATTTTTTTATGTCATGTGATCTTCACCAAATATTGCAGAAGTGTTTGCTTCTTCAGTCTTGCGTCTAACTACTGTTAGTATCAACATTATTGATATATTCTTGCCACTTTATAGCCATCCGATCAATATGCATATTATGCATATGCATATAAAGGTCATTATTCTACAAGCTGATGCTGAACCTCAGATAGATCTAGTGATCAGTTACAGAAATATTCATAAAAATTGTTTCAAATAAAAGTGGCCATAACTAAGTAACCACTTGGTGTATTTCGCCCGTTAAGTAACTTGTCCGAGATATAAAGGCTGCAAAACTACCCTGCGAATTTCAATTCTCTTACTCCTTTCGTTCGAGAGTTATCGTGCTAACGGCTGGTCGGACCGGCCGGAGGGGCGGACAGAATTGAATTTGACCTCGGATTATACATCAGTGAGTCGAACTGAATCTTTCGAAACCATTTTCGGCAGAAAAATCGAAAAATACAGACATTGGGGTGAAAAGAAAGCACGCTGTTCCTTGCGGAACACGCGCGCAAAAACTGGAGGTGAATACACTACAGCAATAGTCTACAGCAACTTAAATAATAGTTATAGATTCTCTTATGGAGCACATACTTATACACTCAATATTATTGTACAATATTTTGGTTTGTGGGCGATATTGAAAGGTTGCGAATTGCGCAATATATTGCACATCCATCAATATCTCCTCCATACGAATAATATTTTGCACCAACTAACATATTGCACAATAAAATTGACCGTCTAGGAGGAAGGAGGAAGTAAATGAAGATATTTTAAGAATATTTTTCTGTGATGTGTGTAGGGTATTCAAACGCACAATTTAAAATTATTTTCATATATACAGGGGGTTCGAATACGGAGATACAGGCCAAAGTTACATTTTTCTAAATGTAACACCCTGTTTTTGACCTGAAAAATGGAATGGCAAGCTCAAATTATGATGAGTTTCTCCAGATCACCATTCACGAGAAAATAGCGAAAAATTGAAAATCTGGAGTATTTTTAAATATTAATTAACGAAGAAACCAATTACGCCAGCAATACAAACAGTATTTTTTCTTGTAGATATATTGGGTACTCTTATACAGAAAAAAAATTAACTCTGGAATATACAGAGTGATCATAATTAGTTTTTAAACATCAAATACAAATAACGGTCAAAAAAAATAATGGCACACCTGGTATTTCTATATCTCGTTGAACGTAAAAATCAATATCGAAACTATTTTCATAAGGTTTTCACCTAAACCTGATACTTTCTCAGAAATTTTTGACCATTATTTGCAGTTGATGTATGAAAATTAATTATGCTCACTGTGTATATTCCAAAGGTGATTTTTTTTTGTATAGGAGTTGCCAATATGTCTACTCGCAAAAATACTGTCTTTAGTGCAGGCGTAACTAGTTTCTTCATTAATTGCTAT
Source organism: Halyzia sedecimguttata (assembly GCA_937662695.2). Taxonomy (NCBI): domain Eukaryota; kingdom Metazoa; phylum Arthropoda; class Insecta; order Coleoptera; family Coccinellidae; genus Halyzia; species Halyzia sedecimguttata. Next base: position 15,243,500 of record OW569413.2, read on the forward strand.
TCAAAAAAACTCCAAATTTCAAAATTTTTGCCATTTTCTCGTAAAAGGTGCTTCTAAGGTAAGAAGTAATTTCAAGAAACTCATTATAATTTGAGCTTGCCATTCCATTTTTGAGGTCAAATAAAGGGTGTTACATTAAAAAAAATATTACTTTGTTCTATATCATTGTTTTCCAACACCCTGTATATATAAGAATAATTGTAAATTGTGCTTCTGAACACCCTACACATATTACAAAAAAATATTGTTCAAATATCATCATTTACTCCCTCGAAACGAGGTCCGAGTCTGTGGTGGGCTAGCCGTTATATTGTCAATATGCAATGTGGGTTGCACAATAATATTGAGCATGTATGGGCCGCTTTAGACATTGTGGGGCAGTTTTAATTGTCCGTACTCAGTGCGGATAAAAGTGTAACTCTTTGAAAACAAATGCATGCCGAAAGGTACTACTTTTTGCACGCTCGTAAGGAAAAATATATTCATTCATATTTTCTCAATATTCTGCTAAAATCTGATCGCAGACTACGTCGAATATCTATTCGACACTTAAGATCTGGAAGAACAAAGAAGTATTACATTTCTGCAGTTGAAATAGGTTATACTTCTTTTTCTATTCCATCCTGGATAGTCATAGACGAAACATCCTCATTCCTGAAACTAATATCTTCCCAACCCGCCATCTCGGCAATCTCGACTCCTATCTCGACGGTGTTATATATCATCAGATGGATATAAAACTTTGAGAATTCCAATCTTCATCTAGATAATAACTAAACTGAAAGTTTCTAGTTGGCAAATAAAACCTCTGCGGAACCCTCATCCGCATATATTATTCCAGATGGCTCGTAGCCGGATATGAGGTTGCGTTCTTTCTGTTTCATTGAGACTGAAGTGGTTTCATTTGTACGAGGAAGCACAGGACGAAGTTCTGAATGACTGTTTGAGAGCAGATGAGAAACAGTTTGATGAGGTCTTTGTCGCAGAGACAATTTTGTTGAACGGGGGGGTCGTAGAGCATAATTTCCGACATTTGTTGAATTCTCCGGCCATTTCAGCAGTTTGCGTGTGCTTTTCCGCTTTCGATGTCTGGAAATCCGTGGAAATTTACTATTTCCCACACGTACAGGTTTGATGCCGTGTGACTCCCTGTACTGTTCTTGCAAATACAAAACCAGTGCGAATTTCACGCAAACGTTTTTGCCCGCATGTTCTAGGATACAGCGTGCTACCGATATACCCAAATGTCTGTAATTTTCGAAATTTTGGTCGAAAATGTTCTCAAACTCACTGTTCGACTCACTGATGATGAATTCGAAGTCAGATTCGATATTCTATTTTAGATAGCGAATTGCAATTTTGAAAGTAGGTTGCGCCTCCAAATACGACGGCTGAATTCGTGGTTGTGCAATACTGACTCGGAAATTTGTGCAAAATCTCGTGTGAATTTAAAAAAAAATTCTGAACATTTATATTTCAGAATGTGTCTGTCTAAAATTCTGCATAATATCAAGCAGCCACTTTACAATGGATCATGGGATTTCAGCTTGATCGAATCGGAATGATTTCATTTTAAAATATGAATTCTGAATAAACTTTATCTATTTGGTTTTGACAACTCGTATGTTGAATTATTCGGGTCATATTGGTATGATCGAAGACAATATGTTGAATTGCGTGGTCACAGGTCGGACACTTGCTCGGTCACTTCCGGAGTTCCACAGGGCTCGGTATTGGGACCTCTGTTTTTCAACATGTTCATTAATGACATCGGAGAGAGCCTAGATATTGATTTTTTGCCGTATTGCGATGATTTTAAGGATTGGATTAGGGTGGAATCTACAGATGACTGCGATAGACTTCAGCTTAATTTGCAGAGGTTGCATGGGTGGTGTGTGAGCAACTGTCTTGATTTAAACATCGATAAATGTCAAGTTATGACTTACACATCTAAAAATAAAAATTTCATTCATCGTGACTATCACATCGGTGACATAATCTTGAATAGGCCAAACAATTTAAAAGATCTAGGAGTAATCTTTGACAGCAAGTTGACATTTTCTGAACACATCCAATCAATTACTGCCAAAGCATCGAAAATGTATGGGTTTCTGGTGAGATGCACGCGTGAGTTTCATAACTTGAGTGCACTTAAATCTGTTTACTATGCTTTAATAAGATCGCAATTAGAATACGCTGTAATTATCTGGTCCCCGATTTATAATGTGCATAAAGATAACCTAGAGAACATTCAAAGAAAGTTTTTGAAGTATCTCTATTTGAAGACGGAAAATATTTATCCCACACAGGGCTTTCCCCAGATTGAGCTTCTCAAACGTTTAGAGGTGTGTTCGTTGGAAACAAGGCGAAATAACTTCATTTTGATTGTGCTCTACAAAATTTTACATGGCTGTCGGGAAATTTCAAGCCGGCTCTCATTTTTGGTGCCACGTAGTGCTACCCGTCAAAATGCTACATGTTATCTTCCAAACGCTCGCACCAATACCATGAGACTGGCGCCGCTATTTAGGCTCTGTGATGCGTGCAACTCGTCGACCATTGACTATTTCCATATTTCACTGAATGATTTAAAAACAAATTTGCCCACAATATAAAATGTGATTAGCTCAATAATCGTTATGGGTATGAGTTGTGCAGTTTATTTCTTAGCTCTGGAGTTGATTTTCAGTTTCTTTTTTTTTCCTTTAGGTTTCACTGTGAAATACAGTATTTATCATTGCTGTGTTAAATATAGTATATAAATTTGTTCACATAGGTACATTCAGGTGTAGTAATCTATTAGATTAAGTTTTTCTATGCTGTAATTGGGCTTGTGCCTGTTGTATAGAAATAAAATAAATAAAATAAAATAAAATAAAATAAAAATAAAATAAATTCAGGTAATGCCTAAAGCGCCTGACTTCACGGTGACGCATTTGAAGATGTTTTATCGTCATTTACTCCTTTTATTCATCCACATGTATCAGTTTCTGAGCACTCGTTCCAGGTGGTATCATTTTGCCCAAATATCTGTATCTTTTAGGTTTCGAGACAAAATCTTATCAAGAATATATGGTCAAATTCAATTCTATCCAGCTATTCCAGCCGAACGTAAACACGATAACTTCCAGGATAGCTTATTCAGATATGCTGGTTGAGATCATGATTATCATGAACGTGCAAAATAGGCTCAATGATTTCGAAGATATACCCGTTTGAAATTCAATTTTTGCACGTATGTTCTGTGGAATATCGCGTTATCATTTAGCCCAAATGCCTGTAACTTTCGAATTATTTGACGAAAATGGTCTCAAACGATTTGGTTCGACTCCCCGATGAAGAATTTGAGGTCAAATTTGATTCTGTCCAGCCAGCCGGCCGCCGGCCGTTGCCACGATAACTTGAGAACGGATAGAGCTAGCGACTTGAAATTTTCACGGTGGGTGGCGCCTCGCAATGCGACGGACAAGTTCGTTAATGGGCATAATCGGCCCAATGGTTTCCGAGTAATAATTTTGTTTTCAACCAATATGAATCAGATCGAATTGAAACTTGGTGAATAGTTGTAGAATATAAACCCAAGCACATTCGTGGAAATTCGTTAGAAACGTATACATACAAAAATAGAAAAAAATTATTAAAAAATATTTTTTTAAAACACGATAACCTGAGAACGGAAAGAGAAAGCGATTTGAAATTTTCAGGTTAGGTTGTACATCTGAATGCGACATTTGAGTTCGCTTGTAAGCATAATCGGCCAAACGGTTTTGGAGTTAAACCTAGTTGTAATTTGGTTGTTATTTCCTCAATAACTCTAAAAATATATTGGAGCGATCCGATTCAAACATGGTTTTTAGATGTAGAATGCCAACGCGAAAGTTCCTGCGAAATTTCGTGGGGATAGTATCATCAGAATTTTTTCAAAAAATCATTGAAAAAATTTCTATATATCAAAAACTATTCATCTAATATCGCTGTTATTTTGCGAGAGCCTTCAGAATCTATCTCAACTACCAAGTTTTAAGTTTGAACACGATCGGATATATATTGTTGGAGATTCGAGCAGCCGTGTGTGAGTTCAGTAGATGGATGGGTGATCGTTGCCTCGATAACTTTCGAACGAAAGGAGGTAGAGACTTGGAATCGAATTTATCATGGTAAATTCGATTAAGAGATTGTCCAATACAGGAGAACGGACAATAGAATTCACCATGGTCAATTCGATTTGAGTGTCCACTACAGGAGACTGGACAATAGAACATACGCGCAAAAGCTCCTGACTTCACGTCAGTGTTTGAAACAATTTTTTTTAATACTTATTCTCGAAACTAATTATCTAATTAGGACGCAATTTGATACTTATAAATTAGTGCCTCAATGAGTCATGCAAAATTTGGTGAGGATCTTATCACTACAATGATAATTTGAAAAGTTCAATATTTTAGAAAATATGGAACAAATAGGAGGAATGCATAAGTCCAAAATTCAGCAATATAGCTTATTCATCATAACAGAAAATATGCTTTTTCTGGAAACTACATAACAAATTGATATTATCCAAGCGAATTTTTCATTGATTGCTATGAATTCGATGTAATTACTATTAATATTATCTCAGGTCTCTGAAAAATATCTAAATATATATGAAGTTGCTTTTACAAATTTTCAAACGAGGATTAGCATATAATAGTCAAGTTTTCCCTCACGTGACATCATTTTGCTCAAATGTCTGTAATTTTCGAATTTTTTACCGAAAATGTTGTCGAACGATTAGATTCGACTCAATGATGAAGAATTTAAGGTCAAAATCGATTCTGTAAGGTCAGCCCTTGCCACGATAACTTCAGAACGTAGAGAGAAAGCGATGGCATTTTCAGGATAGGTTGCCCATTTGACTGTGACAGTTGAGTTGGTTAATATATATATATAATCAACCAAATGGGTGTAGAGTTATTGCCTTCTGAGATTTTGTTGACATTTTCACCATAATTCAAAAACTACAGATCCGATCGAATTTTAATTTTCTAATAACTTGCAGAATGCCAACGCGAAAATTTTTTGCATATAACCAAAACATTTTTAAAAGATCATAAGAAAAAATCTTTATTCCAGAAACTACATGTCCGATATCGCTGCAATCTTGGGAAATCCATCGAGATGAATATAACTCCGAATTCGTTCGGCTAATTGTGTCCGTTAACGACATTATCTGTCACATACGGGCACATCCTACCCTGAAAATTGCAGTTTGCTATATCTCTCCATTAGAAAGTTATCAGGCTAACGATGGATAGCCATCCATCCAGCTACTCAATTAACTCAAAGTTCAAAAGAATATACCGGGTGGCCCACCACAGACGTGGCGCTCGTTTTGAGGGAGTAAATGAAGATATTTTGAGAATATCTCTTAGTGAGGTGTATACGATGTTCAAATGCACAATTTGAAACTATTTTCATATATGCAGGGTGTTCTAAAATACAGATATAGACCGTTACATTCTTTGAATATAACATCCTGTATTTGACCTCAAAAATGGAATGGCAAGCTCAAATTATGATAAGTCTCTTCAGATCACTTTATGCCTTAGGAGCACCATTTTGGAGAAAATGGCGAAAAATTGGAAATATGGAGATTTTTTGAATAGCAATTAATGAAGAAACCAGTTACGCCAGCGCTATAGACAGTATTTTTTCGAGTTTACATAATGGCTACTCCTATACAGAAGAGGAAAATTTAACTCTGGAATATAAAGAGTGATCATAATTCATTTTTAAACATCAACCACATATAATGCTCAGAAACTTTCTTATTTCAAATGGCACACCGGGTATTTCTATATCTCGTTGAACGTAAAAATTAATTTCGAAACTATCTTCATGAGGCTTTCCTATACCTAAAACCTGATAATTTCTAATCAATTTTCGACCATTATTTGTAGTTAATGTTTGAAAATTAATAATGATCACTCTCTATATTCCATAGATAAATTGTTTTTTCTGTATAGGACTTGCCAATATATCTGCTAGAAAAAATACTGTCTGTATTGCTGGCGTAACTGGTTTCTTCATTAATTGCCTTTTAAATTAACTCCATATTATCAATTTTTCGCCATTTTCTCGTGCATGGTGCTTCTAAGGTATTAAGTGATCTGAAGAAACTTATCATAATATGAGCTTGCCATTCTATTTTTAGGTACAATACAATGTGTTACATTTGAAAAAAAATTCAGGGTAGGTTTGGTATCCGAATGGAAGAGTTAAGTTCATTTTTGGGCATAATCGGTCTAACGGTTTCCGAGTTATACCCACCTGAAATATTATTTCCTTAAAAACTCAGAAAATAAGGATTCGATCGAATTGAAGCTTGGTAACTAGTAGTAGAAAATCAACACAAAAAAGTGTTTAAAATTTTGGAAGAACCGTACCCCTAGAAAATTTGAAAGAAATTACGAAAAAAAAATTTTGTAAGAACCGAAACCCTAGAAAATTGCACAAAAATGACGAAAAAAATATTGGTTCGAACACTGACGTGAAGTCAGGAGCTTTTGCGCGTATGTTCTATTGTTCATTCTTCTGTATTGGACACCCTTAATCGAATTTACCATGGTAAATTATGACTTCCATTTTCCTGTATTGGACACTCAATTCGAATTTACCATGGTAAATTCGAATTAAGAGTGTCCAATACAGGAGAATGGACAACATAATTTACCATGGTAAATTCGATTAAGGGTGAACCAAAGGTACAGACTTCACGTTAGTGCTTGAACCAATTTTATTTAAGATGTAGTTTCACCATAAAAATCCATTGATATCATTTTTAACTCCAACAAGCTAATACTTTCGGAGAGATGAATTTCCGAAATTACAATAATGAATTGTACTTCTATGTTTCCACAGAATGCTATAATTATTCTATCTAAGCTTTATTATATGATCTGTGTTCATACTCGTACATGTCATCGTGTTCTATAAGAGAGAGTCAAATTCATTTCAGCTATTGCGCGTATTTTCTAATTTGATTCCTCCCATGGTGCAGTTCTCATTCTCAGATTGCTCATTTGATCTTGATAAATAAACTATTATTTGAATTGAATTTCATTTATGATGCAGTTGTATCATAAGAATACATTGATATAATTCCCAGCTCTTAGAAACCAATACTTTCGGAGATATAGTTTGTCTGTTTGAACAAGAGCGCCAGAAAGCTCCTGTCCACAGGGCGTGAACCAATTTTTTTATTTTGTATCTTTAAAACGAAATGCAATAGAATGATGAGATTTTACGGAAGTATTACTATTATGGAAACACACTTGCTTGATATTTTTTCATGTTTTCAGAATGAGTGGAGGGGGTTGAAGTAGAATACCCCAATCATTGTTGTTAACAAAATTTCAAGAAAAACTTAGGCAACGACATGGATAGAATTAAATTCGGATAGCCTGTTTTGTTTAGAAATTTTTTCATCTCATGTATTTTCTCGTAAAATATACCGTTTTGAAATAAAAAAATTAATGTAAATCATTACATGTTGGGAAAGGGATATTCATTTCAGAAACAGAATCGAGTTGGCTGGTGTCAACAGCAGTTTTATTTCGTACTAATTTTTGCGCGTATGTTCTGGGGAACATCGCGTTATCATTTTGCCCAAATGTCTGTAATTGTCGAATTTTTCGCCGGAAATGGTCTCAAACGACAAACAAATTTGATTCTGTCCGGCCAGCCAGCCGGCCGGCCAGCCACGATAACTTGAGAACGGAAAGAGATAGCGACTTGAAATTTTCAGGGTAGATGGCGCATCCCAATACGACGAACAAGTTCGTTAATGGGCATAATCGGCCCAATGGTTTTCGAGTAATAATTTTGTGTACAACCAATACTTATCGGATCAAATTGAAACTTGGTGAGTGGTTACAGATATAAACCTTAGGAAGATTGTGAAATATCGACATGAAGACGTGTGTACAATTTTGTGAGGACCGTACCACTAGTGGATTTTTAAAAAATTACGAAAAAATATTATGTTTCTCAAGATTCCTTCAGAACGGAAAGAAATAGCGACTTGTTGTTTCCAGGGTAGATTGCGTATCTGAATACGACAATTAAGTGCGTTAAATAGCATAATCGGTCAAATGGTTTTGGAGTTATATCAATCTGAAATTTGGTTGTTATTATTATGATTATTATTATTTAAAGTATAAGAAAGGAGACCATAGGCTTATACACTTTCAAATGCTATCATCTACAAATTCTGAGCACATATGTGAAATAAAAACATAACTGAAGTTGAAAGCAAAGCAGAACAAAATAACATAAATTCATCCATATAAAATAAATATAAATTGTCCAAAAAAAAATGAAGGAAATCAAAAGTTCTCCGACCAAAAAGCCATCCAAACACAAATCACGAGCGATGAAACCGATCTAGCCGATTTTTGAATGTGTTCACCGTGGGAGAGCAGACCACCTCGGCTGGAAGGGAGTTCCAGCTGGCGAACACCCGGTTACCCAGAAAATCTTGTCTGGGAGTGAACCGAAACACCTCACGTTTCAGTCTGTAAGGATGGCCACGCAGACTATTTGTGTTGCGAGTGAAAATGTTACTCAGATCACTGCCAAGCATGCCATGCATCACTCGATACGTACCTAATTAGTAAGTCCCCACGTTCTCGGTGATCCGTGAATTTACTGAGGTCGAACATACAAAGCCGTTTCTCATACGAGGGATGCAAGTAACCAAAAGGAATCCTGGTGGCCCTTCGCTGAATGCTCTCTAAAAGTTAACGATCTCTGACCAAGGAAGTATACCAAACCGGGCCGGCGTACTCCAAAATAGGTCGAACATATGTCGTGTAGAGCAGTCTGCACGTTTTAACTGAGCAACGTGGGAATGACCTTCTAATGAGGTATAGGATTTTATTCGCACGTACGCACACTTTTTGTATATGAGCCGACCAGGTAAGATCATGAGACACAGTAACACCGAGATCATTGTGCTGCTTGACCGATTCTATTTCGTCGCTGCCCAAAAAATATCGATGTAGGGGATTATTTCTGCCAAGGTGAAGAATGCCAACGCGAAAACTCTTGCAAAATTTCGTGAGGATCGTAGTACTAGAAAATTTTAAAAAAATCATCGAAAAAAAAATTGGTTCAAGCACTGACGTGAATTCAGTGTCAATTTACCATGGTAAATTCGATTAAAAGCGTCCAATACAGGAGAAAGGACAAAATCATTCACCATGGTAAATTCGATTAAGAGTGTCCAATGCAGTGCTTGAACCAATTTTTTTTTTAAATTAATCATCACCATTCTATTGCTTTTCGTTTTTAAGATACAAAATGAAAACATCATTTTTCCGCCATCTTTGAACCGCAATATCTCCCTAACGTTTGTCTTCTGACCCAACATTTATATAACAAACTACACTTTATTTTGAACAACAAATCACCCCCTTAAATTTTTCGGACCTGTTTCGAAACAGCCTGCATATGCATATCCTTTTGAACTCTGAGCCAATTGAGTAGCTGGATGGGTGACTATCCATCATTGCCACGATAACTTCCTATCCTGGAAAGATATAGCAAACTGCAAGTGTCAGGATGGGTTGTGCTTCCGAATGTGACAGATAATGTCGTTAACGGACACAATTAGACAAACGAATTCGGAGTTAAATTCATCTGAAATCTTGTTGTAGGTAACTGCCTCAATAACTCAAAAAATATAAATCAGATCCAACTGAAACTTGATAATGGTAATGATAATTACGTGTAGAATGTCAACGTCCTAATATCTGCGAAATAACCATGGGATCGTATAACCATAAATAAATTCAAAAAATGTTTTCTTCAAAAATGTCATATTTTAGAAACTATCCATCCGAATCCGCTGAAATTCCGCACATATACCTTTGAGTCGCCATTCTAAAATCGAGTACCGAATTTCATCTCAATCGACCTTGTATGAGGCGTGAATTGGCAGTGGAACATGCGCTCGCTACCCCTGACATTTCCATAATTTTCAAAGCAGTTGGAAAATTTTTGAGGCAGCATATATACCTGAAGGTTATACGAACCCATTACACTAGCCAAAATTGACAGAACGCTCACACTTGTTGATTTATTAACAACGGTATCAGCCATTATTCAATATCATAAGGATGTATATCAGAACTTGAGAGTATCTCCATATTTTTAGTTTTATTCTAAGCCCTGTTCGTTTTCAGAACGAAGTTTTCCCAGGAAATAATAAAACAAAATGACTGTGATTGATAATAACCATTATTAATTATCATAGACATGAATTGTTGATATTTACATTTTGTATTTTTTGCAGGTCATTCATCAAGAGCAGATATAGGTGAGTAGTGAATTGAAATTTTGAAGATTCGACTATCGAAATGAAAAATAATAACGAACAAACATGCCATTAAAACATCAATACAATCGCATTGCAAGTTAATAAGTTACTAAGAAAATAAATTATGATGTTCTGAGTGGTTAATCTTATTTGGAATAAAAGAACCAAGTATCCTTTGTGATATATTTCGTATAGGATATTTTCTTCGAGTGCACGTGAGTATGCTGGCAAGAACTTTAGACAGGTTAAATCAGTTTGGGGAAATTTATGTCAGGCTCACGCAATTTAGCTCGACGTATATCGAAACTATTATTTAGTGAATCAGTTCTCAAAAGGAACCAGTTCACATCATCTGATGTGACAACCTGGAATTTCCGAGTCAACTAAACCACATTATTCTTCAAGTTACTTTAACTAAAATCATTGGCTTCATTAGGGCTTCACACGAGTCAAGATTAGGCGAGAATATAAAAAATCTCGTATCGGTCTCGCCAATTATCAAAAAATTAAGTTTCTGTTAAGTCTCGGTCTCATCTGGTTATCAGTTGTCTCGTCTCGTCTCGCTTAATTCTAAATAACGATAATGAATATTATAATATATAAACGAAATAATAGATAACAATGAATAATTTTGTAAAGCTATATTTATTACGCTTTTATACAAAAATATTTGTACATGTACATAATTTGTTTAAATTTTAAATACTGTTAATTTCAAAGATGACCAAGAATTAGAACATAATCACGCTTACACACCATCATCTTTCAATGGTGTACGTGTTTTTGCCATGATCACACCTGCTGTGGAAAATAATCTTTCAACAGGTACGGATGTAGCCATTAATAAATCATCGACCATCTTAGAAAGTGTAGGAACTTTTTCATGCACTTTCCACCACTCTAAAATACAAGTTTGATTCCTAATTGCCGTTTCTAACAGCAAATGTTCCTCAAACTCAGCTCTCCAATGCTTCGAAGGGTTTGTTGATGTTTTAAAGATGCTATCGATGTTGATACATGTTTTAATAGAATTGGATAAATTGGCATCGTTTTCAATGAATACCTTCCCAGTGGATAGATCCTTGTGGGTGTTTTTGGTGTATTCCTCATAACATAACACTTTTCGAAACTTTGAATAGCTTCATTTTTCATTTCTTTACCAGTTTTATTATATGTACTTCCGCCAAAAACGAGACTCTCGGGTTGCTCTGTTTGTGGTCTCGGTCTCGCCTACAACATTTATTAAAACGTCTCGTCTCGTCTCGTCTCGCTTTTCCGAGACGAGAACGAGATGAGACGAGAAAAATCTCGCTCTCGTGTGAAGCCCTAGACTTCATCAATAATCCAAGTCATCGCAGTCGACCATACAGGTGTGAACAACAAAATTCATACTCTATAACTCTGTATCATCTATTTATTTCATTCAAATAATTATCATCTAACTGTGTGTTGACATGTGCCTCAGCAAGTTGAAAACTCTAACGAAATAACAAGTGGAATGTTTGACGCGGCAACTCATGTTTCCAACTGGGGATCATTCTCATGATTTTTACAGTCAATCGAATACTCGACGTTACCTCAAAGTAACCAAATCCATCATCACTGCCGAAAACAATACCGTCCGATGAATAAAACAAAATAGAAGCACGCTCTTCAACGGCCTACCGGAAAAGCGCAATTCGGAGCTCGTGTTTCGTTTAACTAATATTTACCGCATCCCTCTGCAAACGTTGCAGCATCACCAGGATGAAAATTTAATCCATACGCATTATTGTACGTTCAAACGCGATTTCGCATGCATGGAAATTGGCGTGGAGTTCGTTACGAATGCGACAACGGCAGGATTGATTGAAAAATCGTTCTATTCCTCCCTGTGTTTTCAGTAGGAAGAGATTCGTCACGGTCGGAATAGGGTGGGTTTGTCATTCAAACAGTGTTCGAGAGACGACTAGCGATGTCGGATTTACGGAACATCGAAATGTTTGTGAAGTGGAGAAAGTTTTCTGGATGAATGGGCTTCACTCGGAGGAGCTTTCGTTGTCTGAATTGCATGGGTCTTTTCTACTTAAATGTGTTGCAACGTGGTGAAGCATGATTAATCTAGTGGTATGACATATCGAATACAAGTGTTCGGAACACTTTTAGTTCTAGAATGTTATTCCATTGTACACACATCGTCAATATATCCGGGTAATTGTTAGAAAAAGCGGAATTTTCGAGCATAATATGACTCCATTGGGAGAATGTACAGGGTATCCCACAACTGGTCAGCCATACTTCACTGACGTGAAGGACCTATCCTGTGGACTTGAAAACTGAAAATATTTGAGGTCTCAAGTCAACTACCTTGGAGATACAGGGGGATTAAACTGTTTCTGCTAAGAACACACTTGACGATAACTGATTAGGTTAATATTTTTTAATCAATTTTTGTACAGATGTTCAAAACTAATACCACCGTCAGTAGATGGGAGAAGAAAATGAGGCACGTACATATTGAGAAAAATTGGATATTTTTGTCGAGTTGAAAATGTCCACCCTGTGAAAAAAGCCATTTCTGAAAACAAATTTATCGCGTTCAAGCCTGCATAGATAGCTCTTATCATAACAATAAGTTTAGAATTCGGCACACCAAAGGGAAAAGAGTTATGATAAGATATGTTTAGGCGAATTTAATTTTGAATAAATCAACCTCATAGACTCTGTTGATACTGAGGGGAAATACATTCTCCAAAATAAATTATATGGAGATGTACATACATCCTATTTAATGTTCAGCTGAATATACTTCATCAGCAATACATACACGAGGGGTAAACCGCTAGGAATTCTGATGTACAAGAAAGTAGAATTCCATGGCATTCCTATTTATTTCCGAGGAATTCCTATTGAATACCAGGAATTCTTATTGAATTCCGAGGTGTTCCTATTGAATACCAGGAATTCCTATTGAATTCCTGGAATTCCTATTGAATTCTGTGGAATTTCTATCGAATTCCATGGAATTCCTATTGCATTATTGAGAATTCCTAATGATTTTAGAGTGCGACACCTATCGAACAATCATGTATACAGCTCCAAATATTTGGTTTTAACCGAGGGGTATACCGCTAGGAATTCTGGTGTACAATAAAATAGAATTCCAATAGAATTTCAGAAGAATTCCTATTGAATTCCATTGAAATTCCGGTTGAGGTGGAATTCTGGTGTACAAATTTTTGTCAGCGGTTTCCTCCACGTACATACATGAATATTAATTACCACTGAAATTTGGTGAACTGATTCCGCATCATTAATTAAAACTATTTATATCAAGATTCTCCATGGTTTTATGGTATAATACAATCAGAGAGTGATATTCATTAAGGCTATGGCTGTATCTCGCCAGGAGCATAATCAGAATCAGCCTGTGAACGTACAAAATGAGATTTTCCAAGAGATGGAAGATAACGCATCTACAAGTACTATAGGAGAATAAGTGCATCTTTAGGGATTCCAGAATCAATTGTTTGAAAAATATTAGATAAAGTGAATTTATATGCTTATCATTTACAAAAACTCAAGGAATTCGAACCAGGGGATAATTTTCGTCGAAGAACATTTCGTGATGGGTAATAGATAACCCACGAACCATTACTTGAATACTTTAGCATACTTTTCACAGATAAAGCCTTATATACTAGAGACGGCATATTGATTTCAAAAATTTCTCAGGTATGGTCAGAGAATAATCCTCCTGATCTGCGACAGAAACATTCGCATACAAATTCTCATTGAATGTTTGGTGCTGTATATTGAATGATTATCTCATAAAACCTCATTTCTTCGACGAAAACTTGATAGGGGTAAGTTTTTGGAGAACATTCTGCTACAACTGATGGAGGACATAAATGTGAAAGGTTTATGGTTTCAACATGCCGAGCGGGACCATCACGTTCAAGAGAGGTAGTACAGTACTAGAACGATATACATCTTGAGGTTGTTGTATAGTGAAGAATGGGCCGAATCCATGGCCGCCAAAATCACCTGACTTAACTTCCATAGACTTTTTCCACTGGGATTACATAAACAAATTGTATATGCTTCTGAATTGACAACTCGAGACAAACAGAAAATGCTTGTAACATATTGCGTAATGAAGAACATTTGAAATAACTAACCAATTGGTGTTACGCTCGCGTAAATGTTTTCAATGTGGAGGTGACCTTTTTGAACAGTTAGTGTGAATCAATTTATTTTATTTTTAATTATTGTTGTTGTTGTTGCTGCTGTTTATTCTTCATTTTCATACTTCTCTGACTAACAAATTATTTTTCACTCTCAATACCTCAGAAATTTTTCCATGCCATGTCCCTCTTTCAAAATTTCATCTTCTTTCAAGGATTCTGTTGAATAACTTTAATTGCGGATTCCTGTTGAATTCCTGACTTCATGAAAAAATAGTGAGTAGTGCTGAATCCGCTGACACTTCTCTCAATTTGGAGTCATCTTTCCTTCAGCTTCTCTTAATCTGGTGTCTTTTTTGGCCCAATATAAACAGATATTAGGTTGATTTATTCAGAATTCAATTCGCCTAAGCATATTTTATCATAACTCTTTTCGCTTCAGTGTGCCGCATTTTAAAATTATTGTTATGATAAGAGTTAGCTATGCAAGGTTGAACTCAATAAATTTATATACAATAAATACATATACAGAATGAACATTTTCAACTCGACAAGAAAACCCAATTTTTCCGAATACACGCCTGGATGATGTTTCCATATACTCCAGTTCGTGTGAGTTCCTAGTGTTAAATACCTGTACAAAGTTTGTTTGAAAAATAATAGCCCCATCAAAAGATATAGACAAGTGTATTCTCAGCAGACACAGTTTAATCAGCCTGTATCTCCAAAACAGATGACTTGGACCAGACCTGGAATATTTTCAGTTTTCAAGTCCATGAGATAGGTTCTTCATGTGAGTGAACTATGGATGACTAGTTGAGGGATACTTGTATATATTTGTAGGAATTTATATCAATCGCCTAGGGGTTGATTGGGTTACTCTCCTAACGTTCGTCTTTAACGTCTCTGGTTTTCAACAAAACACTTGTCCTGCTATTTACACACTTTACTTACCATTCGGTTGGAAGAAATATTTACAACTCTGACAGTATTTACTTCCGCAATTATGGCATTCTACATTATACTGCCTCCCTATATACAGGGTGAGTCTTTGACCACTGCATTAATTTTAACCAAAGATTCCTTTCATCAAGTGAAACACTTTTTTCATTTACCATTTTTCCAGATTCGGTTCAGGTAAAAAGTTACAATCGTTTAAAGATTTCACAATGTGCTAATACACTCCCGCATATAAATTATCTATGACATTGTTGGCGGATGAGAATAAGGCATGGTAACGTGGTTTACAGCTTGATTCGGGATTCCAACGCTCAGGGACGGATCCATTAAAGTAGTGAAATTTCTGGAGTTTTCCATTTTGAAACATTCAATGAAGAATATTTCGAAAATGATGCGTTTAAGGAGAAATGATGAAGAATAATATAATGTTCTAAAACAATGAAATATTCTTGAAATGACTCAAGAAAAACTTTATATGCTTTCTTTATGCTAATTTCGTTTAGTTTTATGAATCCACGAGTCCATAACTAGAAAACCAGTAGAAGTAGAAAATAACTAATATCTGGAAAATATGTATCATAGTTATAGGAAACATTACGCCAACATTCATTTTATTCGAAAAAAGGATGTCAAAGCTACGAAATAAAAACTGATTTTTTTTCAAAATATCAACAGCCTGTATCTTTCTACCTGAGCTGAATATGGAAAAATGGTAAATGAAAAAAGTGTTTCATTTGATGAGAGGAATCTTTGGTTGAAATTAATGCAGAGATCAAAGACTCACCCTGTATATACGTTTGTATCGTTTTCATTGTTTTATCGGTTGTTCCTGGGTTAAAAAAAACTGGTTAATTGCAGTAAAGAAACGTCAATGTCAATTCAGGTCAATTCAGAAAACAGATGAACACGACGTAATTGAATGTCACATATTTGCATCGTAAATAAACAAAACTGATTTCTTTGATAAATTCTTAACTTTATGAATAAATTGACGATATTGTTTGGAAACTAGATTTGTAATTCAACTTTTTGATGTCACCTTTGTAATTTTTAATGTGCATAATTTTGAATTTTAGCCTTGAAAAAAGAACAATCCGTTCTGAAACGTCGGCGTTGTTTTAAGAACAATAAATAAATGAGTCCAAAATTCCCAATATTTCATTTCATTTCAGGATAGGTCATAAAAATTAGTTCAGTGCAAGATTCCACGCTCGTCATTTGAGTAAATATTGAACCAAAGTAATTATTTACATATCGAGAATATTCTCTAATTTACACGGAATGTCCAAATATCGATATTCTACAGGCTGTAAATGTAAACATAATCTTGTCCCAATTCAGATTGCCAGCAAGCTAAACTGTTAATTCCAGCACGTTTTCTATGGAAACATGGCAGATCCACAACAGCGCCCGCCAAGAACGTCGTTAATTAAGTCATAACAATAAAACAAAGCTGGCTAACTAGTTTCGAACTTCGAAAATGGACAATGGGCATCAGTCCGATGAAAACGAACAAATAATGGAGCTCGATTCTCTTAGGGATCGTCGGCTTTGTGGGGATTAGGCAGATCGCGGGTTCCGGGAATTTTCATAACATTGGGACTTTTCCGAGAAACTTATTAGTAACAAGGATCCAGAGAGAGGCTTTATTAAAGCTATGGAAGAATATGCGGAAATGCTGCATAAATTGGTATGTTTATCACTGCAGCAATAAAGTGTACCAGTAATATTGATAAAAGAACATTGTCCAAATTTGAGAATACAAAAATGCCATAAATGGCATGGAGAAAGCACATACGTGAAGTCAGTACCATTTGGCATGCTTGTTAACGTTGTCTAATTTGAATTGATTGATGAGGGTTTCAAGTTCAGCGGATAGAACGAGTTGGAGATCTACACAGAGGGTAGTGGACACCGTTCGCTGTCGGACCATGAATTAACAGTGCTGTGTCTAAGCTGGCATAAGGATAGAGTAACAAAGTTGACGAAGAAAACAACTGGCCCTCCTTAGTCATACAAGCTCCTAGGAGCTTCTGAGGGATCTCCATGGGGTAGACTTTGGAGGGTCAGTATAATCATAATCATGTTTATAGCACGCGCGCGAAAGCAGATTGACCCCACGTCAATGGTCTTCTAGCCTTCGTTTCACTGTGAAGTCAATCTGCATTTGGCGCGCGTGCTATAAACATGATTATGATTATGATCCGCAAAATAGTAGTGATTATTAATTATTTCATGTCATGTGATCCTGACGAAATTTCGCAAGAGTGTTTGTTTCGGTCTTTTGCATCTAACTACTGAGTTCCAATTCAATCAAATCAGTATTTTTCGAGTTATGGTGGAAACAAAATTTGAAAACTTTTGAATTTTGTTTTTGCTACTTTAGGGTACTCTGATCAATACAAAGCTCCTTATGCATATAAAGGTTATGATTCTATAATTTGGCGCTAAACTTAAGATAGATCGAGTGATTGGTTGCGAAAATATTCATAAAAAATATTTTAAGTGAAAGGGGCCATAACTCCGAATCCACAAGGTGGATTTTGCCCGTTAACGAACTCGTCCGATTTATTTAAGCTCCAAACCTACCCTGCAAATTGAAATCCTCCAACTCCTTCCGTTCGAAAGTTATCGTGCTAACCTCGTTGAATTTGACCTCGGATTATTCATCATGGAGTCGAACTCAATCGTTTGGGATCTTTTTCGCAAAAAAAATCGAAAGATACAGACATTGTGGCAAAATGATAGCACGCTGTTCCTTGCGGAACACGCGCGCAAAAAGAATGTTGCAGTTAGTTCATCAAATTCATCAAATCCGAATGTAATTTAATAAAAATATGCGAGTAGTAATTTATAAATTGGTCCCTGTACAAGATAGCCTTGAACCACACGATATCGACTCAGCCATAAATCCATTACCGCTAGATGGCCCAACAAAAGCCATACAACCCAAAAAGAGCCACTTCTCCTCTGCGCATGCGCAATATTCTCGTGGATGTAAGTCCTCTCAAAATCACACACCTTAAACTAAACTCTGATTCTTCAGCACCAGTGGTTCAGGAGATATCGGAACTCCAATTCACGCATTCACGTCCATATTTAAATTAGTTGCCCTTATTAATCAAATAAAAGACCAGTAGGAACCAAGGTCGAATGTATACCAGATGTGATTTTTGGCGCTCTAGTTCCTCGGAACTGAGTGCTTATCAATTTGCCCAAATGTCTGTAATTTTCGAATATTTCGATGAAAATGGTCTCAAACGATTTGGTTCGACTCACTGATCAAGAATCCGTGGTCGAAATTCATTCTGTCCGGCCGGTCCGGCCGGTCCGGCCGGCCGTAGGCACGATAACTCTCGAACGGAATGAGTTAGAGAGTTGAAATTTCGTTATTGGGCAAAATCGGACAGATGGTTTCGGAGTAACAAAAAAAAAATTTTTTTTTTACGAAACAAATTCCAAATTAAATTTTTTTTAATAAGAAGTTTTATGATAAGAATCCATTCATATCATTTTTAACTCTAACAAGCTAATACTTTCGGAGATATGATTTTTTAAATTTCAATAATAAATCGTATTTCAACGTTGTCACAGAATGATATTATTCTATGTATGAATATGAATTGTCATAATGTCAAATGATGTTCCTGAGACATTATCTAATCAATCGAAGAATTGTGAGCGAAGTGAGAAAAATCTCAGTTGTTTGCTCCGAAATTAGTTTTTCTCAGAAAATTCTTACATTTCGGAACTGAACATGAAGTAAGAGATCTGAGAGTAGTGAGACTGCTTTTCATCCATAGACATAGATATAACTCTCGAACGGAATGAGGTAGGTAGTTGAAATTTTCAGAGTAGTTTAGGGAGATGAATATCTCGGTTAAGTTCGTTATTGGGCAAAATTGGGCAGATTTAATTTGATTTCTTCCATGGTGCTTTTCTCATTCTCATGATTGCTCATTTAATCTTGATAAATGAACTATTATTTGAATTGAATTTCCTTTAGGATGCAGTTCTATTATATGAATACATTGATATAATTCCCAACTCTGAGAAACCAATACTTTCGGAGATATAATTTGTCTGTTTGAACTAGAGCGCCAGAAAGCTCCTGTCCACAGGGCTTGAACCCATTTTTCACTGAAATATTTAGCCCAGTTCTAAATTATTACATTATTTTTGAGGCTCATAGTGGTCCATTTTCATTGAAATTTTGCAACACCCCAAGAAGTCCTTATTGGTAACCAAAATGCCAAAATTAAACGCAATCCGATATTTGTTTTCAGAATTTCAAGCGAAATATTCCGCAAATAGTTCAACATTTTTCGAATTTTTTCTAGTCATGCTATCCTCACAAGATTTTGCACAAGTGATTGCGTCAGTATTTTGCATCGAGTTTGAATACAATCAGATCATTATTTTCCGAGTTATTGTGGAAATAACATTTTCAAATTTAAAAAATGTTTTTTTTTTCCAGTTTATAGCCATCCGATCAATACAGAGCGCATATAAAGGTCATGATTCTACAATTTGATGCTAATTTTCGGATATTTCGAGTGATCGGTTTCGGAAATATTCATGAGAAATATTTTAACTAAAAATGATCATAACGCCGAAACCGCTCTGTGGATTTAACCCATTAAAAAAATTTAAGCGAAACACTTAAGCCCCAAAACTGCCCTGCAAATTTCAACTCTTTTACTCATTTCGTTCGAGAGTTATCGTGCTAACAGACGGCCGGATTGGCCCGACGGACGGACTGCACGTTTGAGACAAATATACAGACATCCGGGAAAAATGGTCTCTGAAGAGCGAGCTAAAAATGCGGGTTTGCTATTTGAAAAAAATAACGATGTCGTAGTGGTAACGAGAAATGGTAAAATGAAAATATAAAAATACGCGCAAAAATGTTCCTTTGAAAACAAATTAAACCTATCAAACCATTTTTCGCTATTCCTGAAAGGGAAGAAAATAAATCCTTTATTCCATACCTTTAACGCTCACTGTGAGTGATGCCATATAAATATCTAACCTGGTTATAATTATTCAGTACTTAATGGTTATATTGTAAGTATCACAACGCATTTAATTCAATGAAAAAATGTGAGAATATGGTGATCTCATTCATTAACAATGGATTAAATCAAGTAGTTATTTATATATATGTATATACAGGGTGAGTCTTTACTCTTTCAGGCACGAAAAAATTTAGTTAGATAAAGACCTACTTGCATGGCACTTGATTTTAATGGAAAAAAGTGAATATTCCCTAAATTTTCATCCCATAGTAAAGCAATAATAACATTTCAAAGTTACTTTTGGAAAAAAAATGTACTTTTGGTTTTGTCTAGGTCGTACGCTACATGTACCACCGTGCCACTAGAACTTATTTAATCGCATTTACAGAAATATTAACAAAATCAAGCAATACATCTTAATATATATATTTCTTGTGTGCGTGTGTATGTGACTGAACTCCTCCTAAACGACTGGACCGATTTTGATGAAATTTTTTGTGTGTGTTCGTGGAGATTCGAGAATGGTTTAGATTTACTAAAAATGACGGGGAGAACCAAAGTTTTCATTGCTCACCATAATTATCCTTTCTTTGATGGTATACCTGGCACCTCCGCCAATTTGCAACGCGATGTGTAACTTCGACTAGACCGATTTTGATGAAATTTTTTGTGTGTTCGTGGAGATTCGAGAATGGTTTAGATTTACAATTTGGTCTACTGGAAAATGTTGTTTCAATTAATTTCTTATTTATAAGGAGTTGTTGATTTTGGAATGTTTTACATTAGATCCGGCGGACGGCGCATCATCGCATTCAATTTTAGTTTGTCCCGACAGATGGTGCTACGATTAATTTGTTATTCAATTCATGTGCTGATTAAAATATTAAATGTAATTATTTTTTAAAGAGTTTTGAAGTGTGTATAAATAATTTTGTGAATTCAGATGTTTTTTTTTTGTAAGGAGTTTTTGATTTTGGAATGTTTTACATCAGATTCGACGGATTGCGCTATCATCGCATTCAATATTATTCTATTTAAATTTTAGTTTGTCCCGACAGATAGTGCTACGATCAATTTGAATTGGAGTTGGCGTTAGGGTTGGAGTTGTCGTTGGCGTTGAGGTTTGCATTGACGTTGGAGTTGGAGTTCACGTTGGAGTTGGAGTTGGAGTTGGAGTTGGAGTTCGAGTTGGAGTTGGAGTTGGAGTTGGAGTTGGAGTTCGAGTTCGAGTTGGAGTTGGAGTTGGAGTTGGAGTTGGAGTTGGAGTTGGAGTTGGAGTTGGAGTTGGAGTTGGAGTTGGAGTTGGAGTTGGAGTTGGAGTTGGAGTTGGAGTTGGAGTTGGAGTTGGAGTTGGAGTTGGAGTTGGAGTTGGAGTTGGAGTTGGAGTTGGAGTTGGAGTTGGAGTTGGAGTTGGAGTTGGAGTTGGAGTTGGAGTTGGAGTTGGAGTTGGAGTTGGAGTTGGAGTTGGAGTTGGAGTTGGAGTTGGAGTTGGAGTTGGAGTTGGAGTTGGAGTTGGAGTTGGAGTTGGAGTTGGAGTTGGAGTTGGAGTTGGAGTTGGAGTTGGAGTTGGAGTTGGAGTTGGAGTTGGAGTTGGAGTTGGACATGGAAATGGAGTTGGAGTTGGAGTTGGAGTTGGAGTTGGAGTTGGAGTTGGAGTTGGAGTTGGAGTTGGAGTTGGAGTTGGAGTTGGAGTTGGAGTTGGAGTTGGAGTTGGAGTTGGAGTTGGAGTTGGAGTTGGAGTTGGAGTTGGAGTTGGAGTTGGAGTTGGAGTTGGAGTTGGAGTTGGAGTTGGAGTTGGAGTTGGAGTTGGAGTTGGAGTTGGAGTTGGAGTTGGAGTTGGAGTTGGAGTTGGAGTTGGAGTTGGAGTTGGAGTTGGAGTTGGAGTTGGAGTTGGAGTTGGAGTTGGAGTTGGAGTTGGAGTTGGAGGGCAATACGAAGTCTGCCGGGCCAGCTATAGTATATATGTTTATTTATCCAGAGATATTAATTATAATTACATGCAATGAAATAAACTAAAACAGTTTTTTCTTGCTCATACATAATGGTACGTCACAAGTAATGCATTTTCAGTCAGTACGAATTTGCATTTCTTTCGTACTGCAGAAGCTACATCTTCTACTAGTGGTACGCTTATCGTAAATCATTTCCATTACCTCTTCTTTAGATATCTCACGAAGATTCAGTGAATTCAAATGATATTAGTCCATAATAAATATCGATACAAATTTAGAGATAATACTACTCTACTTGCATGGTACAAATTTTGAACAGTACAAAATGTGCATGTTATAGAAAAACACACATTAGTAGATAAATATGATACAGGCACTTACGGAATGATAAATTCTAGTGTGATACTTCAATAATAGTAGATTTTTCTCCAAATTAAGTACACTTTGTCACTTCTGAACACGGCACTGCATAAATAACCGCCAAGTGTATTACGCTTGACGTATGGGTGAAATTATAATGAATCTGTAATGTTCTCGTTTTGCGTTGCCATATCTCAGTCGTTTAGCAAACCCTAAAATTGACGTCTGTAATACCAGTTCATAGTTTAAACCACTGTGCATGTGGTGAGATGAGTTAGAAATGGTGGTACTTATTACATACCACTGTGCCGTGAGGACCCTTAAAATGTTACCGGCGTGAACTTGGCAGGTTAAACTGGCAGGTAAAAGTTACGGAAATGCCCGATCGCGATCTTCATTGGCGTGCATGAATATATTTCTAATTGAGTATTCGGAATAATTATAAGAGGATGTAATTCGAAGTGAGTCCACATTCCTATAGTACCTATATCAGATTTCAAACCCAGAAATTGAGAGTAGGAATTATCATTCATCGTTCATTGTAACGAAGAGGTAATTTATATCTGCATATGCAATATAGATAATATCCCATGACAATTTTCTAAGAATATAACATACAAAAATCAGCATCAAATTTTTCCAAAATTTTCTAATTGAATCATGGTCAATAAAGACAATTCTGAAAAATAATAATGAGCATAATGAAATAATAAAAAATTCTAGAGTAAGTATCAGGAAACTAGATGGAACTTTTTAACTTAGTTCGAGATAAACAGTATATTATAAGGTATCTATAATTAAAAGCAGCATAACTGCCAAAGAGTATTAAGTGAGGAGATAAACCCTCGGAATTATGTATGTAAAGATATACCAAATGGTTCATAGGAAAAATAGTAAAACTTTTTAATATGGGATTATTGAAACTGTATAATTAAATGAATCTACGTTCCAAAGCAGAATTACTACCCAAGGGTCTAAGGAGTGGAAATAACCCCTCGAATATATACATAAAACTATCCAAAATGGGTCTTGGGGAAATAAAAACACTTTTTAATATGGAATTGTCGAAACTGTATAACGTAACGAATCTACGTTCCCAAGCGGAATTACTTCCCAAGGGTCTAAGGGGTGGAAATCACCCCTCGAATATATGCATAAAACTATCCAAAATGGGTCTTGGGGAAAAAAAGAACACTTTTTAATATGGAATTGTCGAAACAGTATAACATAAAGAATCTACGTTCCACAGCTGAATTACTTCCCAAGGGTCTAAGGGGTGGAAATCACCCCTCGAATATATACATAAAACTATCCAAAATGGGTCTTGGGGAAAAAAGAACACTTTTTAATATGGATTTGTCGAAACTGTATAACATAAGGAATCTAGGTTCCGAAGCAGAATTACTTCCCAAGGGTCTAAGGGGTGGAAATCACCCCTCGAATATATACATAAATCTATCCAAAATGGGTCTTGGGGAAAAAAATAACACTTTTTAATATGGAATTGTCGAAACTGTATAACATAACAAATCTACGTCCCAAAGCAGAATTACTTCCCAAGGGTCTAAGGGGTGGAAATCACCCCTCGAATATATACATAAAACTATCCAAAATGGGTCTTGGGGAAAAAAAGAACACTTTTTAATATGGAATTGTCGAAACTGTATAACATAAGGAATCTACGTTCCGAAGCAGAATTACTTCCCAAGGGTCTAAGGGGTGGAAATCACCCCTCGAATATATACATAAAACTATCCAAAATGGGTCTTGGGGAAAAAAAGAACACTTTTTAATATGGAATTGTCGGAACTGTATATCATATGGCATCTACGTTGTTAAGCAGAATCACTTCCCAAGGGTCTAAGGGGTGGAAATCACCCCTCGAATAACCCTACATAACACTATCCATAATGGGTTTGGGGAAAAAAAGAACACTTTTTAATATGGAACTGTCGAAACTGTATAACATAAGAAATCTAGGTTCCGAAGCAGAATTACTTCCCAAGAGTCTAAGGGGTGGAAATCACCCCTCGAATATATACATAAAACTATCCAAAATGGGTCTTGGGAAAAAAAAAACACTTTTTAATATGGAATTGTCGTAACTGTATAACATAAGGAATCTACGTTCCGAAGCAGAATTACTTCCCAAGGGTCTAAGGGGTGGAAATCACCCCTCGATTATATACATAAAACTATCCAAAATGGGTCTTGGGGAAAAAAAGAACACTTTTTAATATGGAATTGTCGAAACTGTAAAACATAAGGAATCTACGTTCCGAAGCAGAATTACTTCTCAAGGGTCTAAGGGGTGGAAATCACCCCTCGAATATATACATAAAACTATCCAAAATGGGTCTTGGGGAAAAAAAGAACACTTTTTAATATGGAATTGTCGATACTGTATAACATAACGAGTCTACGTTCCAAAGCAGAATTACTTCCCAAGTGTCTAAGGGGTGGAAATCACCCCTCGAATATATACATAAAACTATCCAAAATGGGTCTTGGGGTAAAAAAAGAACACTTTTTAATATGGAATTGTCGAAACTGTATAACATAAGGAATCTACGGTCCGAAGCAGGATTACTTCCCAAGGGTCTAAGAGGTGGAAATCACCCCTCGAATATACACATAAAACTATCCAAAATGGGTCTTGGGGAAAAAAAGAACACTTTTTAATATGGAATTGTCGAAACTGTATAACCTAGGGATTCTACGTTCCCAAGCAGAATCACTTTCCAAGGGTCTAAGGGGTGGAAATCACCCCTCAAATATATACATAAAACTACCCAAAATGGGTCTTGGGGAAAAAAAGAACACTTTTTAATATGGAATTGTCAAAACTGTATAACATAAGGAATCTACGTTCCGAAGCAGAATTACTTCCCAAGGGTCTTAGGGGTGGAAATCACCCCTCGAATATATACATAATACTATCCAAAATGGGTCTTGGGGAAATAAAGAACACTTTTTAATATGGAATTGTCGATACTGTATAACATAACGAGTCTACGTTCCAAAGCAGAATTACTTCCCAAGGGTCTAAGGGGTGGAAATCACCCCTCGAATATATACATAAAACTATCCAAAATGGGTCTTGGGGAAAAAAAGAACACTTTTTAATATGGAATTGTCGAAACTGTATAACATAAGAAATCTACGTTCCGAAGCAGAATTACTTCCCAAGGGTCTAAGGGGTGGAAATCACCCCTCGAATATATACATAAAACTATCCAAAATGGGTCTTGGGGAAAAAAAGAACACTTTTTAATATGGAATTGTCGAAACTGTATAACATAAGGAATCTACGGTCCGAAGCAGAATTACTTCCCAAGGGTCTAAGAGGTGGAAATCACCCCTCGAATATACACATAAAACTATCCAAAATGGGTCTTGGGGAAAAAAAAGAACACTTTTTAATATGGAATTGTCGATACTGTATAACATAAGGAATCTACGTTCCGAAGCAGAATTACTTCCCAAGGGTCTAAGGGGTGGAAATCACCCCTCGAATATATACATAAAACTATCCAAAATGGGTCTTGGGGAAAAAAAGAACACTTTTTAATATGGAATTGTCGGAACTGTATATCATATGGCATCTACGTTGTTAAGCAGAATCACTTCCCAAGGGTCTAAGGGGTGGAAATCACCCCTCGAATAACCCTACATAAAACTATCCATAATGGGTTTGGGGAAAAAAAGAACACTTTTTAATATGGAACTGTCGAAACTGTATAACATAAGAAATCTAGGTTCCGAAGCAGAATTACTTCCCAAGAGTCTAAGGGGTGGAAATCACCCCTCGAATATATACATAAAACTATCCAAAATGGGTCTTGGGGAAAAAAAAACACTTTTTAATATGGAATTGTCGTAACTGTATAACATAAGGAATCTACGTTCCGAAGCAGAATTACTTCCCAAGGGTCTAAGGGGTGGAAATCACCCCTCGATTATATACATAAAACTATCCAAAATGGGTCTTGGGGAAAAAAAGAACACTTTTTAATATGGAATTGTCGAAACTGTATAACATAAGGAATCTACGTTCCGAAGCAGAATTACTTCTCAAGGGTCTAAGGGGTGGAAATCACCCCTCGAATATATACATAAAACTATCCAAAATGGGTCTTGGGGAAAAAAAGAACACTTTTTAATATGGAATTGTCGATACTGTATAACATAACGAGTCTACGTTCCAAAGCAGAATTACTTCCCAAGTGTCTAAGGGGTGGAAATCACCCCTCGAATATATACATAAAACTATCCAAAATGGGTCTTGGGGTAAAAAAAGAACACTTTTTAATATGGAATTGTCGAAACTGTATAACATAAGGAATCTACGGTCCGAAGCAGGATTACTTCCCAAGGGTCTAAGAGGTGGAAATCACCCCTCGAATATACACATAAAACTATCCAAAATGGGTCTTGGGGAAAAAAAGAACACTTTTTAATATGGAATTGTCGAAACTGTATAACATAGGGATTCTACGTTCCCAAGCAGAATCACTTTCCAAGGGTCTAAGGGGTGGAAATCACCCCTCAAATATATACATAAAACTACCCAAAATGGGTCTTGGGGAAAAAAAGAACACTTTTTAATATGGAATTGTCAAAACTGTATAACATAAGGAATCTACGTTCCGAAGCAGAATTACTTCCCAAGGGTCTTAGGGGTGGAAATCACCCCTCGAATATATACATAATACTATCCAAAATGGGTCTTGGGGAAAAAAAGAACACTTTTTAATATGGAATTGTCGATACTGTATAACATAACGAGTCTACGTTCCAAAGCAGAATTACTTCCCAAGGGTCTAAGGGGTGGAAATCACCCCTCGAATATATACATAAAACTATCCAAAATGGGTCTTGGGGAAAAAAAGAACACTTTTTAATATGGAATTGTCGAAACTGTATAACATAAGAAATCTACGTTCCGAAGCAGAATTACTTCCCAAGGGTCTAAGGGGTGGAAATCACCCCTCGAATATATACATAAAACTATCCAAAATGGGTCTTAGGGAAAAAAAGAACACTTTTTAATATGGAATTGTCGAAACTGTATAACATAAGGAATCTACGGTCCGAAGCAGAATTACTTCCCAAGGTTCTAAGAGGTGGAAATCACCCCTCGAATATACACATAAAACTATCCAAAATGGGTCTTGGGGAAAAAAAGAACACTTTTTAATATGGAATTGTCGAAACTGTATAACATAAGGATTCTTCGTTCCCAAGCAGAATCACTTTCCAAGGGTCTAAGGGGTGGAAATCACCCCTCAAATATATACATAAAACTACCCAAGATGGGTCTTGGGGAAAAAAAGAACACTTTTTAATATGGAATTGTCAAAACTGTATAACATAAGGAATCTACGTTCCGAAGCAGAATTACTTCCCAAGGGTCTTAGGGGTGGAAATCACCCCTCGACTATATACATAATACTATCCAAAATGGGTCTTGGGGAAAAAAAGAACACTTTTTAATATGGAATTGTCGATACTGTATAACATAACGAGTCTACGTTCCAAAGCAGAATTACTTCCCAAGGGTCTAAGGGGTGGAAATCACCCCTCGAATATATACATAAAACTATCCAAAATGGGTCTTGGGGAAAAAAAGAACACTTTTTAATATGGAATTGTCGAAACTGTATAACATAAGAAATCTACGTTCCGAAGCAGAATTACTTCCCAAGGGTCTAAGGGGTGGAAATCACCCCTCGAATATATACATAAAACTATCCAAAATGGGTCTTGGGAAAAAAAAGAACACTTTTTAATATGGAATTGTCGAAACTGTATAACATAAGGAATCTACGTTCCGAAGCAGAATTACTTCCCAAGGGTCTAAGGGGTGGAAATCACCCCTCGAATATATACATAAAACTATCCAAAATGGCTCTTGGGGAAAAAAAGAACACTTTTTAATATGGAATTGTCGAAACTGTATAACATAAGGAATCTACGGTCCGAAGCAGAATTACTTCCCAAGGGTCTAAGAGGTGGAAATCACCCCTCGAATATACACATAAAACTATCCATAATGGGTCTTGGAGAAAAAAAGAACACTTTTTAATATGGAATTGTCGAAACTGTATAACATAAGGATTCTACGTTCCCAAGCAGAATCACTTTCCAAGGGTCTAAGGGGTGGAACTCACCCCTCAAATATATACATAAAACTACCCAAAATGGGTCTTGGGGAAAAAAAGAACAATTTTTAATATCGAATTTTCGAAACTGTATAACATAAGGAATCTACGTTCCGAAGCAGAATTACTTCCCAAGGGTCTAAGGGGTAGAAATCACCCCTCGAATATATACATAAAACTATCCAAAATGGGTCTTGGGGAAAAAAAGAACACTTTTTAATATGGAATTGTCGATACTGTATAACATAACGAGTCTACGTTCCAAAGCAGAATTACTTCCCAAGGGTCTAAGGGGTGGAAATCACCCCTCGAATATATACATAAAACTATCCAAAATGGGTCTTGGGGAAAAAAAGAACACTTTTTAATATGGAATTGTCGAAACTGTATAACATAAGAAATCTACGTTCCGAAGCAGAATTACTTCCCAAGGGTCTAAGGGGTGGAAATCACCCCTCGAATATATACATAAAACTATCCAAAATGGGTCTTGGGGAAAAAAAGAACACTTTTTAATATGGAATTGTCGAAACTGTATAACATAAGGAATCTACGTTCCGAAGCAGAATTACTTCCCAAGGGTCTAAGGGGTGGAAATCACCCCTCGAATATATACATTAAACTATTCAAAATGGGTCTTGGGGAAAAAAAGAACACTTTTTAATATGGAATTGTCGAAACTGTATAACATTAGGAATCTACGTTCCGAAGCAGAATTACTTCCCAAGGGTCTAAGGGGTGAAAATCACCCCTCGTATATATACATAAAACTGTCCAAAATGGGTCTTGGGGATAAAATAAACACTTTTAAATATGGAATTGTCGAAACTGTATATCATAAGGAATCTACGTTCCGAAGCAGAATTACTTCCCAAAGGTCTAAGGGGTGGAAACCACCAATCGAATATATACATAAAACTATCCAAAATGGGTCTTGGGGAAAAAGAACACTTTTTAATAGGGAATTGTCGAAACAGTATAACATAACGAATATATTTCTTGTTGACAGTTACTCTGAAATAACTGACTCAGAATAACTGTCAGCTTTAAATAGTTCTGAACCTTATCTCTTGGTGTCTGATGAAGACATCTGAGTTTAACTCTATGAACCATTGCACTAAATGTATTGAGGCCAGATCAGTTGTTCTTACATTTTGGACATGTTTATATAGAAATTTTATAGAGTTAGGAATTTGTTTTACAAAACAGAAAATTAGCCAATGGTTAGAAGGTGAAATTCATCCTTGAGTATTAAAAATTCCGAATTCGATCTTGAGGAAATAATGAAATAAAATTTTCGACAATTCCATATTAAAAAGTGTTCTTTTTTTCCCCAAGACCCGTTTTGGATAGTTTTATGTATATATTCGAGGGGTGATTTCCACCCCTTAGACCCTTGAGAAGTAATTCTGCTTCGGAACGTAGATTCCTTATGTTATACAGTTGTGACAATTCCATATTAAAAAGTGTTCTTTTTTTCCCCAAGACCCGTTTTGGATAGTTTTATGTATATATTCGAGGGGTGATTTCCACCCCTTAGACCCTTGGGAAGTAATTCTGCTTCGGAACCTAGATTCCTTATGTTATACAGTTCCGACAATTCCATATTAAAAAGTGTTCTTTTTTTCCCCAAGACCCATTTTGGATAGTTTTATGTATATATTCGAGAGGTGATTTCCACCCCTTAGACTCTTGGGAAGTAATTCTGCTTCGGAACGTAGATTTCTCATGTTATACAGTTTCGACAGTTCCATATTAAAAAGTGTTCTTTTTTTCCCCAAGACCCATTTTGGATAGTTTTATGTATATATTCGAGGGGTGATTTTCACCCCTTAGACCCTTGGGAAGTGATTCTGCTTAACAACGTAGATGCCTTATGATATACAGTTCCGACAATTCCATATTAAAAAGTGTTCTTTTTTTCCCCAAGACCCATTTTGGATAGTTGTATGTATATATTCGAGGGGTGATTTCCATCCCTTAGACCCTTGGGAAGTAATTCAGCTTTGGAACGTAGATTCGTTATGTTATACTGTTTCAACAATTCCATATTAAAATGTGTTCTTTTTTTCCCCAAGACCCATTTTGGATAGTTTTATGTATATATTCGAGAGGTG
Organism: Halyzia sedecimguttata; assembly: GCA_937662695.2. Taxonomy (NCBI): domain Eukaryota; kingdom Metazoa; phylum Arthropoda; class Insecta; order Coleoptera; family Coccinellidae; genus Halyzia; species Halyzia sedecimguttata. Next base: position 15,274,597 of record OW569413.2, read on the forward strand.
ATTTCTACCCCTTAGACCCTTGGGAGGTAATTCTGCTTCGGAACGTAGATTCCTTATGTTATACAGTTTCGAAAATTCCATATTAAAAATTGTTCCTTTTTTCCCCAAGACCCATTTTGGATAGTTTTATGTATATATTCGAGGGGTGATTTCCACCCCTAAGACCCTTGGGAAGTAATTCTGCTTCGGAACGTAGATTCCTTATGTTATACAGTTTCGACAATTCCATATTAAAAAGTGTTCTTTTTTTCCCCAAGACCCATTTTGGATAGTTTTATGTATATATTTATGAATTTGGGGTAAAAAACACTGTTTTTAAAAATTGAAACAGATTTTATTTACAGCGGAAGAAATTGATGGATGATATGATACAATTACGTTCTTACTGACTCGTACTCTGATTCTCTGATTCTCTAATTCTCCTCGACTAATTGAGTGGGAGGCTATTTATAGTTTTATAAACAATGGGAAGCGTCGCACGTGGCGTTATCAGTAAAAGCTACATCAGCAATTCTTAACATAGTCATATTTATATTCTTATGCGTTCTAATTATAAAGGTATTTAATTAATAGGGGGTATTATTACATGATTCCTCCCCTTCTTGGAGAAAGGCATCACCTGAAGGTGTGACTTTAGTAAAATTTAAGTATTTTCTAAAATATTTCAAAATACAAGCAATGATTATAATGATCATAATGGTTATCAATAGAAATAATAAAAAGCTGAATTTCGAAGGGTGATGATTCCACTGATCCAGTTCTTCTAAGTCGATGTCTGGAATTTCATCTTCTTTCTTGAAATCTTCATCATTAGAATGGTTCTTTATGGATGTGGTCATCCTGGGTAGAATAATGTATTTTTCTTCGTTGACAGTAGTTACGGGAAAAATGTCTTTTTGAGTATTACTAATTACACATTTGGATCGAAGAATTGCAGCGGGGGGTATAAAATAATGTTTTATTTGTTGAGGACATTTCTCTTGGAATTTCTCGTTCTCTAATGATAGAATGCTTCCATCTTCTAATAATTTTAAATCTGATGCAGGAATAGATTTGGTTCTTGGGCAATTTTCTGTATGATTCCTAAGAATATTTTCCAAACATTGTGGAGGTTTGTTGAGGGAATCTTGATCACATAAAAAGTCTTCTTCTATTGGATGACATTGGTTTGTCGACCATTTTAGAATTTCTTCTTGGGAGAGCATATAAGGATAGGTTTGAGGAAGGGTTAAATTACTTTGGGATAGGTAATAAAACTTGTACAGATCATAACTCCGTTCATAAATAGTGGGAATCGATATTAAGAATAATAAAGTTTTATTTCGAAAGACTACTTTTGTATGACATAATTGATAATAATCTTTCAGATGGTATACTGGTATTATAGTAACATTTTTGATCAATTCTGCAAATTTGGTATATGGTAAAATAGATTCATGTAGCAGGTGCAATCTTGCAAAGCTTACTGCAGTTTGAATTTCATCCAATATAATTTTGATATCTTTGAGTTCAAAGGTCATAAGATGCATTTGTTCAACAGCTCTTAACTCTGGAACAATTTTTAATAATTCAAGATTTTCATTCATCTTTTGGAATTTATCAATATATTTATTTTTCAAATCATTTACTATAGTAGCAATTTGTTTTTGATTCCTCATAAGTGTATTCTCATTCTTCTCGATGCTATTAAAATAACTTCTATATAATTCCTCATCGTCAGAATCTAAGGTTCCGAATAATATCTTTGAAATTTTGCCACCTAAATTTATCAATCCTCTTTTAATTCTAATTTTCTCGTTAAGAAGTTCTTCGAGTGTGTTAATATTAATTTTATTCGAATGCTGCAAATATCTATGGTTTGCCGTTTGTGCAAAACCTAATTGTTGATCTTTCAAATTCTCAATTTCTCTTTGATATCTGATAATTAATTCTTCCATTTTATTTAGGTCTATATGATAAATCAATTGTAAGTTTCTATTGGTCACATAAGCTTTTCCCAATATAATAGGCAATACATTATTTTGTAAAGGTATAATTTCCATAGCTACGGTTGTAGTGATTATTTTCAATAATATGATTATAACTAGGGTTTCCATAGTGGATCTGCAATAAAATAAAATATTACTTAAATACTTTCTTTCTTTGTTTCATTATTTTCTTATGATAGATATGTTTATTTTTGTCATCTTGTATCGTATGAGTATCAATTTCTCTAGCCTCTATTCTTTTGTAGGCTGGATCTAATTTACGTATAACACGTCCATTAATATAAACGGGATTTTCATTTAGAGTATATTTTTCTTTAGCTGACCGTTTTTCATTAGTTTTTTCTAAACGTTTTAAATTCTTTTCTTTGCCTTTTTCTAAGTGTTTCGATATATCCCTTAAGTTTTACATAATTTTCTACATAATCTTGGACTTGTTCATTATGAGTTCGCTCAATCGGTAAGGAATAATTTAAGTCGGCTTTAATAATTTGCATTGGAGTCATCTCCAAACTGGAATGATTGGAATTATTATAACTCAATAAAGCTCGAGAAAGCTTATTTTGAAAAGTGGAATTTTTATTGTCAATTGTTCTGAATTGTTCAATTAATGTGGAATGAAATCTTTCTACTAGGGCATTTGAATTTGGATTGTAATTTGTAATATAATGAATTTCGATTTTATGAATTTTACAGAAATCTTGGACAACACTATTTTTAAATTCTATTCCATTGTCACATGTTATCTTGTTAGGTATTCCATAATGACTGAAATAAATTATTAGTTTATCTACGATTTCTAATCCTGTCTTTTGGAGTAAAGGATAACATTGTCCTAGTCTTGAAAATGAATCGATTAAACTTAAACAATTTGTTTGACCGAATCTTATTGTATCGCAATAAATATGTGTAAATGGTTTCGATCCTATAGGGTTAGGTTTAAATTGCAACTGTATAGGAGTTCTCTCATATTTACTTTTTTGACATATCTCGCACGAGTTAATATAATTTTGAACATCTTTATTCATATTTGGCCAGTAATATTTCGATTTGAGACTAATTAAATTTTCTCTTAATCCACGATGAACAGTTTTTGTTTCATGATATTGCTGTATTCTGAGTAAACGTTCTTCTTCGTCTTCTACGTCTTCTAACCATGTTTTCGAAATTTTTAAGTCAAATGATTTATAATCAAACTTTTTTTGTAATATTCGTATAAGGGGTTTCTCTAGTTCTTGAGATATAAAATATAAAGTATACGAACATTTTGGTCGGATATATTCTTTAATAAATTTGAATAGATCTTTGTCTATTGAATTTATTTCAACTCTAAATCTAAGTTTTTCTCCAAAAATTTTAGTTTTTGTCACCTTATAATTCGGAGTAATTTTGAAAATTATTTGAAAATTTGACGAATTCAAACTTCTTTCTTTATAAGGAAGTTCTAAAATAGGATTTTCTACATTAATATGAATAGTTAAATCACTTGCGTTCTGTTCAAATAAATCACCTTTTAAAACTTCTAAATCACTATTTTCACGTTGATCCTTAACATTCAAGAGATCTAAACATTCATCTAACTCTTCATCGGTTATTTGATTCATCATAGAAATTACATCATCTTCTATTCCGTTAAATTCAATATTTTTGTTTTCTAAGCATTCTTGACGACGGTTGGTCATAGAATGTATAACAACTTTTATATTAGAATTCAGGAAAATATATTTTATCATTTTAAATACAATAGACCATTCCAATTGGTCTAAACCACAAGCAATGCGTGTTAACGCTAAATATTTTTCATTATTAAAAATACATAATTCTTTCAAATTTAACAGTGACTGGAAAACATCTTTATATTCCGGTTTGTCATAATAATATTCTTTCGTAATTAAATAATAAATATTTCTCTCATTTATACGTAATGTTGCTACTTCGCCTATTAATTTCTTTTGTGCGATTAATTCGTCTACTCGACCGAATTTTTGTTTAAAATTTAAGGCTATACCTTTATTCATATGGAAATCTCTGGAAACACAATGCGCTAAAGCATATTTTTTTGGAACTTTAATTAAATTTTGTACTTTCTCAGTTATATTAGGGGCATTTCTGATATCATTGTTTTCGTTTACTTCAATGAAATTTTCATAAGTTAATTCATCGGTTGATTCTAAAATAATTCTACTAAGAGCATCTGCATTATTAGTCGATCCTTTTTTATATTTGATATCGTAATCGAATTCTTCTAATTTAATTCGCCAGCGCATAAGGCGTGAATTTGGTTCTTTTAATGAAAACAACCATGTTAAAGGTTTGTGGTCTGTATAAATAGTAAATTTTCTACCATAAAGATACGGTCTAAAGTGATTACATGACCATACAATAGCTAATAATTCTTTTTCAATTGTACTGTATCTAGTTTCGGCATCGTTCAATGTTCTACTTGCGAAAGCTATAGGGAGATCGTTAGGAATGATACCCTGGGACAAAACTGACCCTAGTGCGAATCCAGAAGCATCTGTTGTTAAAATAAAGTCTTTTTTAAAATCTGGATATTTCAATATAGGATGATTCAATAAACTTCGTTTACAAATTTCAAAGGCTTCAATATATTTTGAATTATAAATATCTATTTTAGCTTCTTTTTTAAGACAAGTTGTTAAAGGTTTCGTTATTTTTGCAAAATTAGGAACGAATTTACGATAGTATCCTACTAAACCAAGGAATGACTTAATTTCCTTTTGAGTTTTTGGAATTGGGAATTTTGTTATAGCATTCAATTTGTTTGGATTAGGTTTAATTCCATCGGGTGTAATAATATGTCCTAGAAATTCAATTTCTGTTTTGAAAAAATGACATTTATCTAACTGAATTTTCAAATTATCTTTTTCGAAAACTTCTAAAATGTTGTGGATATCTGCTAAATGTTGTTCAATTGTTTCGGAAAATATAACAACATCATCCATATAAACATAACAATATTTTCCAATATAATCTTTTAAAACGTCATTCATTAATCGTTGAAAAGTCGCTGGAGCGTTTTTAAGTCCAAATGGCATTCTCAAAAATTCATAATGTCCATTTTCGATAGTAAATGCAGTTTTTTCTATAGATTCTTCATCTAATTCAATTTGATGAAACCCGGATGCTAAATCAAGTGTTTTTTATTTCCAAGTTTATCTAAAATAGCTTCAATTTGAGGTAAAGGGTACTTATCATCAATAGTTTTATCGTTCAACTTTCTATAATCAATTGCAATGCGCCATTTCATTTTACCAGATAAATCTTCCTTTTTAGGGACTATAACCACAGGAAAAGACCAAGGTGAAATACTAGGTCTAATTATTTTTTTATCTAACATTTCTTTAATTTGTCGTTGTATTTCCTCCCTATGTACTTAGGGATATCTATAAATTTTGCAATGAATAGGGACTTCGTCCATTGTTCGAATATTATGTTTCACTCTATTTGAAAAATTTAATGGTTGACCCGGTAGTTGAAGTACTTTTTTATTCGTTTGAAAAATTTTAGTTAATTGGGTGCTTATCTCTGGTTGTAAATGAGAAAGGTCAATTGGAATTTTTGTCTGTTTTTGACAAACTTGTTGATAGCTAAAAGGTATTTGACAATATTCATTTCTCAAAATTTGATTTTTAAAATCTAAGCTGAGGCCATATTTATTCATGAAGTCGGCTCCTATGAGTCCATCATAATTTTTATGAAATTTATACACAACAAACGGATACAAATCATTTAAGTGAAATTCTGAAAATAATGGTATTAGAACTTTTTCATTAGTAGTTTGTTTTTTATGACATGAAGTTAATGTCGTTTGTTCCTTGAAAATATTTTGAGGGAAATTATTGTAAGCAAATTTTGGGTCTATCAGACACACAGAACATCCACTATCTATTAAAAGTTTACATTTAGGATTTTGGAATTCAATATAAGGAAGTTGATTAAAATTATCTAATGTCGAATTTATGTCAACGCTTCTGTTGAGGCGTTTCCTCGAAAATTTATTTTCGTAGAATTGTTAAAATTACTGACTTCTTGTTTTGAAGTAGAAGGAGATTCTAAATGAGTTAGCTCTTCAAATGTATAATGAGGGCTTTGATTATTCATATTAAAATTTCTTTGGGGATTCTGGTTATTAGTATAGAATTTCTTTTGGGGGTTTATTTGAAATTGGGTGGAATAATTGCCACGTTTTTGGGGGTAGTTTCTTGTCTGTATCGACATTCTTTCTGGAGGGGTTTGTATTCTTTGATTAGGATTCGGTTTGAAAACATTTGTATTTTGTTTAGGGGTATTTATATAATTTGTATTAGGGGTACCGAATACTTGTCGATTAGTTGGATAATTTGTACTAACATTACTTCGTTGGAAATTTATGGGTTGTGACGTAAAGCGTCGATTATTATAATTATTAAAAGGATTTTGATTAAAATTATTAAAATTATTTCTTGGATCTGATAATTGTTTCTGTTATTAGGAAAAAAATTATTTTGAGGAAAATTTCTCACATTCTGATGAGATTGAGTATTTTTATTTCGACGGCTCCTGTCGAGTAAATCGTATTGTGCCATATTAGAAATATAATCTTTTACTGCATTTATAGTTTGGTCAAATGTGAAATTATTATTGGTAATAAGGTATGTTCGTAATTCAATAGGTGAATTCGAAATAAGTACCGTTTTACATATTCTCAATACATTTGTCTTGAATAATTGCTTTTCAGGATCAGGCATCATATCGGCATCTATTCTATAATTTATCCTGATTTTCATTGAAATGATAGTATCTATAAAATTCAATAAATCCTCATTTGGTTTTTTACTTAGAAACTGTAACTGATGTATCAAAACATCTAAATTAATTTGATCTCCAAACTTTACATAGAGAAATTGTTTTAAAAGTTCCCAATTATTTGGAACATCCGAAGTTGAAACTTCTGCTAAAGCTCTATCTATTAATTTCGATTTTACGACAGCAAAACAATAATCTTTAACTATCTGCGGTTCATTTAAAAACATCATTAAATATTGTTCCGAGCTTTTAATGAATGAATGTAATTCATTTTCAATACCCGAAAATTTCGGTAGGAGAGTGCCAAATTTCTCCGCTATTGACAAATCTATTCTTTCCATAGCCATTTTGCGATTTGATTTTTTAGTTTTATGACCAGAAAAATGCTTAATTGACGTAATATTGATTATTTTCAATTATTATTAATTAAAGTTTAGAAATTCACGGTTTTTTATTATAAGAAACACAGGGAAAACTTTTTTAATTCGGTTTTTATACAATAGAAAAACCTGGGAAAAACTATCTAAGTCGGTTTTTTGAAAGAAACCTAGGAAAAACTATTTGTACAAGTTTTACACACAAAACTTGGATAAAAGGTTGACTAATTTTGGACCAGATTAGGAAACTGGGGAAAAATTAAAGAGGAGTAAGGGAATTGCTCTCACTCACCAATGTTCTACGCTGTTGAAGGGTTGAAGGGTTGAAGTCGTCACGGTCGCTACTCCAGTGATCAGGGCTTCTTGTTTTCTACCACAATATCCTCGTATTAGTTCACTTAACACCTTAACAATTGAAATTGACAGTTTTTCGGAAAGTTTGTTTTTTCACGATTTTTCACAATCTATTCACGAAAACCAGCGTTTAATCACATCGCTCGTCGCCATTTATGAATTTGGGGTAAAAAACACTGTTTTTAAAAATTGAAACAGATTTTATTTACAGCGGAAGAAATTAATGGATGATATGATACAATTACGTTCTTACTGACTCGTACTCTAATTCTCCTCGACTAATTGAGTGGGAGGCTATTTATAGTTTTATAAACAATGGGAAGCGTCGCACGTGGCGTTATCAGTAAAAGCTACATCAGCAATTCTTAACATAGTCATATTTATATTCTTATGCGTTCTAATTATAAAGGTATTTAATTAATAGGGGGTATTATTACATGATTATATATTCGAGGGGTGATTTCCACCCCTAAGACCCTTGGGAAGTAATTCTGCTTCGGAACGTAGATTCCTTATGTTATACAGTTTCGACAATTCCATATTAAAAAGTGTTCTTTTTTTCCCCAAGACCCATTTTGGGTAGTTTTATGTATATATTTGAGGGGTGATTTCCACCCCTTAGGTCTAAGGGGTGGTTACTTGGGAAGTAATTCTGCTCCGGAACGTAGATTCCTTATGATATACAGTTTTGACAATTCCATATTAAAAAGTGTTTATTTTTTCCTCAAGACCCATTTTGGATAGTTTTATGTATATATACGAGGGGTGATTTCCACCCCTTAGACCCTTGGGAAGTAATTCTGCTTCGGAACGTAGAATCCTTATGTTATACAGTTTCGACAATTCCATATTAAAAAGTGTTCTTTTTTTCCCCAAGACCCATTTTGGATAGTTTTATGTATATATTCGAGGGGTGATTTCCACCCCTTAGACCCTTGGGAAGTAATTCTGCTTCGGAACGTAGATTCCTTATGTTATACAGTTTCGACAATTCCATATTAAAAAGTGTTCTTTTTTTCCCCAAGACCCATTTTGGATAGTTTTATGTATATATTCGAGGGGTGATTTCCACCCCTTAGACCCTTGGGAAGTAAATCTGCTTTGGGACGTAGATTCGTTATGTTATACAGTTTCGACAATTCCATATTAAAAAGTGTTCTTTTGTTCCCCAAGACCCATTTTGGATAGATTTATGTATATATTCGAGGGGTGATTTCCACCCCTTAGACCCTTGGGAAGTAATTCTGCTTCGGAACCTAGATTCCTTATGTTATACAGTTTCGACAATTCCATATTAGAAAGTGTTCGTTTTTCCACAAGACCCATTTTGGATCGTTTTATGTATATATTCGAGGGGTGATTTCCACCCCTTAGACCCTTGGGAAGTAATTCAGCTTTGGAACGTAGATTCTTTATGTTATACTGTTCCGACAATTCCCTATTAAAAAGTGTTCTTTTTTTCCCCAAGACCCATTTTGGATAGTTTTTTGCATATATTCGAAGGGTGATTTCCACCCCTTAGACCCTTGGGAAGTAATTCCGCTTGGGAACGTAGATTCGTTACGTTATACAGTTTCGACAATTCCATATTAAAAAGTGTTTTTTTTTCCCAAGGCCCATTTTGGATAGTTTTATGTATATATCCGAGGGGTGATTTCCACCCCTTAGACCCTTGGGAAGTAATTCTGCTTTGGATCGTAGATTCCTTATGTTACACAGTTTCAACAATTCCATATTAAAAAGTGTTTTTTTTTCCCCAAGTATCATTTTGGATAGTTTTATGTATATATTCGAGGGGTTATTTCCACTCCTTAGACCCTTGGGTAGTAATTCTGCTTTGGAACGTAGATTCATTTAATTATACAGTTTCAATAATCCCATATTAAAAAGTGTTACTATTTTTCCTATGAACCATTTGGTATATCTTTACATACATAAATCCGAGGGTTTATCTCCTCACTTAATACTCTTTGGCAGTTTTGCTACCAAAAAAACCTACCTTATAATATACTGTTTATCCTGAACTAAGCTAAAAAGTTCCATCTAGTTTCCTGATATTTACTCTAGAATTTTTTATTATTTCATTATGCTCATTATTATTTTTCAGAATTGTCTTTATTGACCATGATTCAATTAGAAAATTTTGGAAAAATTTTATGCTGATTTTTGTATGTTATATTCTTTGAAAATTGTCATGGGATATTATCTATATTGCATATGCAGATATAAATTACATCTTCGTTACAATGAACGTTTAAATTTGATCATTCCTACTCTCAATTTCTGGGTTTGAAATCTGATATAGGTACTATAGGAATGTGGACTCACTTCGAATTACATCCTCTTATAATTATTCCGAATACTCAAGTAGAAATATATTCATGCACGCCAATGAAGATCGCGATCGGGCATTTCCGTAACTTTTACCTGCCAGTTTAACCTGCCAAGTTCACGCCGGTTAAAATGTTGGTGTTCCTCGGAACAGAGTGCTTATCAATTTGCCCAAATGTCTGTAATTTTCGAATTTTTGGCTGGAAATGGTCTTAAACGATTTGGTTTGACTCACTGATCAAGAATACGTGGTCGAAATCGGTTCTGTCCGGCCGTCCGGCCGGCCGTTTATACGATAACTCTCGAACGGAATGTTGGCAAATTTTCAGAATTGGTTTGGGAGATAAATATTTCGGCTAAGTTCGTTATTGGGCAAAATTGGTCAGATGGTTTCGGAGTAACAAAAAAAAAATTTTTTTTTACATTACAAATTTCAAAATGAGCTTTTCTCAAGATGCACTTTCACCATAGGAATCCATTGATGTCATTCTCAACTCTAACAAGCTAATACTTTCGGAGATATGATTTTTAAAAATTTCAATAATAAATCGTACTTCTGTGTTTTCACAGAATGCGATAATTATTCTATTTATGAATTATTATAATATGATCTGTGTTGATACATGTCAACTTATTTTCCTGAGATGAGACATGACATGTCAAGTTTTGATATTTAATGCCCATGGTTAATCCATATGATGATGGAAATGGTAATGGTAAGTCGAGTGGTAAAGTTAATAATATTGAGTTCAGAATATCTCCAGTAAAAACAGAACTGAAATATTGTCTGAGGTTTCAATTGATATAATATAATTTTCAGAGTGGATTTGAGGAAAAAATATATTGTTCATCATAGAATAGAGGAACGAATATCTCGGATGAGTTCGTTGTTGGGTAGAATTGGTCTATTGGTTTTGGATTAATAATTTTTGGCACTCTTGTTGAATTTAAATTCTTTTATGATTTTTGAAGTTAATTTCTGCTATTATGAAGTTCTATCAAAAGAATCCATTGATTTAATTCCTAACTCTTACCAATACTTTCGAAGATATGATTTGTCAAAGTTTGAACAAGAGTGCCAAAGAACCTGTACACAGGGATTGAACCATATTTTCAGATTCGGCTCAGGAAGAAAGTTACAAGCGGTTAAAGATTTCACAATGTGCTAATACACTCGCGCATATAAATAATCTATGACACTATTGGCGGACAAGAAAAAGGTATGGTAACGTGGTTTAAAGCTTCATGCAGGATTCCAACGGTCAGGGGCGGATCCATAAAAGTTGTGAAATTTCTGGAGTTTCCCATTTTACAACATTCAATGAAGAATATCTCGAAAACGGTGCATTTAAGAAGAAATGATGAACAAGAATTTAATGTTCTAAAACGATTGGATATTTTTGAAAGGACTCAAGAAAAGCTTTATCTGCTTTCTTTATGCTAATTTCGTTTATTTCTATGAATCCACGAGTCCATAACTAGAAAACCAGTAGAAGTAGGAAATAACTAATATTTGGAAAATAAGTATCATAATTATAGGAAATTTCACACCAACATTCATTTTATTCGAAAAATGGATGTCAAAGCTACAAAATAAAAACTGAATTTTTTTTCGAAATTTCAACAGCTTGTATATTTTTACCTGAGCCGAATTTGGAAAAATTTGGAAGAATTTTGAAAGAAGGCCACAAAAAACTGGTACACTTTTTGGCCGAGAATAGTATCAAATGATTAGTTTCAACTCACATACATTAATACACTGTTGGTTCGAAAATGAACGGTGCTGTGTTTGTGGTGGCATAAGGTCTCATTCAAATACATTCAACCAGTATTGGTTCGAAAATGAACAGTGCTGTGTGGCGTATGGTGCCTATTCAAATACATAATTTTACTATTTTGGGTCAAAAACAAACTGTGCTGCGTTTGTGGTAGCATAAGGACCCATTCGAGTACATGCATTACATGACACAGTTAATATTGACGTTGACTGTGACACAGAATAATGCTATGTATAATATGTGCATGAACCTAATGAATGCATTGCATTGATTACTACGTAGGAGAATTAATTCTTTCGTAATAGAATGTGAGCCTTTTAACGTACAAGAATATTTTGAATTTTGTAAAGCTGAAAGAACTTGTTTCCTTTAATGTAACTATTGCTGATATTTTTTCCTGTACAGATCTCTGTACTTGCACTTGTACTATGACCTCAAGGTCTATTGTGCCCTCCAACCCCCGCAGAGATGTGGATGTCATCACCATCTACAGCTTGCGTTCCAGTTCTAGAGTTCTGATGTACTCCAATATGTTGGCTACCCATTTCCTTTCATTCCCGAGTAAACAGGAACCCAGACATCAGGATTTCAGTGATAGAGTTTTTGTTAAACAAGAATTTAAATCCGAAAGTAAGAACAAGCTTCCAAAAAATGGTCCACTTTTTGGCCAACGAATAGTTTCAAGTCAATACATTCACTGTTCGAAAATGAACAGTGTGTGTTTGCACTATTCCGCTATGAGTTCAAAATTGGTTCAAGCCCTGTGGACAGGAGCTTTGGCGCTCTTGTTCAAACTTTGATAAGATTTGTTGTTATTTATCCAGATGAAATGAGCAATCTGAGAATGAGGACCATGGAAGAAATCAAATTGAAATAGCTGAAATGAATTTGACTCTTTCTTATAGAACAGGATGACATATACGAGTATGAACACAGATCATATAGTAATTCACAGATAGAATAATTATAGCATTCTGTGAAAACATAGGAGTACGATCCATTATTGAAATTTCGAAAAATCATATTTCCGAAAGTATCAGCGTGTTACAGTTGAAAATGATATCAATGGATTTTTATTGAGAAACTGCATTTGAAATTAGTAAGTTAAAAATTTTTTTTTTCGTTACTCCGAAACCATCAAGCCTATTTTGCCCAATAACGAACTTAACCGAGATATTTATCTCTCGAAACTAACCCTGAAAATTTCAACTGCCCAGCTCATTCTGTTCGAGAACTATTGTAAAAAAAAAATTTTTAAAATGTAAAAAAATTTTTTTTACACTTTACGGCAATCCGATCAATACAAAACTTTGCATGCGAATGAAGGTCATAATTCTACAATCTGAAGCTAAATTTCAGATAGATCGAGTGATCGGTTTCGGAAATATTCATAAAAAATGTGTTTACTGAAAACAGCCATAACTACGAAACCGCTTAGTGGATTTCGCCCGATAAAGAACTCGTCAGAGATATTTACGCTCCAAACCTACCCTGCAAACTTCGATCCTGTAACTACTTTTGTTCGAGCGTAATCGTGCTAACGGCCGGCCAGCCGGATGGCTGGCCGGACGGCCGGACATAATCAATTCTGACCTCGGATTCTTGATCAGTGAGTCGAACCAAATCGTTTGAGACCATTTTCAGCCACAAATTAAAAAATTACAGACATTTGGACGAATTGATAGGCACTCTGTTCATAGAACAGCGCGACAAAAAGTGTTTCATTTGACGATAAGAATCTATGGTTAAAATTAATGAACAACTTATGGACTTAACCTGTATATTTATTAATAAGAATCAATTTATTCAAGTGCAAAGCCCATCAAATATTGTTATTACTCCCCTAATGCAACAGACCCAAAACTCCCTCTATTCACCACAGTACTACGTCAACAACACAAGGGTTGCGTTGGCTGTTAGTAACAAGATTTTTTGGCGGACTCACGTATCGCACCCAGACGACAATTGAGTTGATGATGCGTGCAGAATGGTGGGGTAATTTAATTAATATTATGCTGGCTCGAATACACTGTGGGCATTTCAGTGCAATTATGGAAATGTCATTTTGCACAAGTAATACATAATGAATACACCGGTACCGTTGGGGTTTTCCGTGTAGAAAATCACTTATTGTCGGATCCAGTGCGTGCGCGGGAGGGTTTGCCTGTCGGATTATGGTTGATTCAATGGTAATTGGAGTGTCGTGGTTGCCGGTGCCGTGACGGGTAGACCGGTTTGCATTACCATATATAAATAAACTACTAAATTAATTTACCGATCTAGCAAATTCGTTAATTTATTATCCATTGACCTATAAACCCAGTTAATTGGATACTTGGCCACACAGTTCCGATACTCATAATTGTAGGATTTTTATCGTTATCTACTCTAGGGGATATAGTTGAAGAGCCTACGAAGCTGAATGGGGATTTACTCGAGCGTCATAGAGACCTATTGGGTTGCAAAGCTTAGATGATAAAAAAAAAATGTTATACCTGTTCATCGGTGGGGGGAGCGGCTATAGATTTTCAAAAATGTAAAAAAAAACTGTTGCATGAATATACTCATGCGCGTCAGGTATTGATAGCATCCATGTCCTATGTATTATTTTTAATAATGTAGATATGTTAATTTGATCGTTTGCATGATGGGGTTGAAAAAAAATTAATCGTGTATATCAGATTTTCTAAGGAGATGTTTAGTAAACCTGAAAAACAGCTCTTTTTCAATAATCTGACGATTTGGATGTGACGCGAACTCGCGGCCATTATTAGAATGTACAAAAAAAATCGCCATTTTGAAATACTCAAGCGCGTCATATTAAGATGAATATGGTTCATCTTTATTTCCCAGACGTGCTGTCTCACAATCTGACGATTATCTCGAAGGATTCGCCTAATCTGACAATAAAAAAAATTATTCTTTATTTTTTTGAATCATTGAACTTAATTTATTGAAAGACCCAGGAAAAAGTGTGCAAATAAAAAGTGTATGCTTTAAGTAGAATCCTTAAATTCCATTTAAATATTTAACAATATTTGAGCGGCAAGCTCATCTGTGTTGAATGGATTATTGAAATACTCAAAGTATTCTTGAATGCTGCTAGATTCTCCCGCCCAGAAAATTTTAACAATCACATAAGAAAGCAGATGAGAATAACATGAAATTATTATATATTGGTACAAAAATAAATTCTTCCATATCTTATAACGGTATTAACAGTTTTGTCGATGCAAGAAATAATTAATTTTATTTATTCAAAATAATATTTTTTTTTGACTAAAAATGTATTCAATGATATATATTTCTTATGAATATTTACTATATGAAGTTATATTAGCACGTACTCGTCTGTGGATGTACCTATAGCCTCAGTAGACGTGGAATCAACAGTAGCATGTGGTTTGGAGCACTCTCCAGAAACAGGAAAGTTCAAGATTATCGTTTGCGTATCGGGATTTTCGGAGAACCGGTTTACTCCGAAAATATTCCAAATTATTTATACTTTTTTGTAATGTTTCCAATGTGAATTTAATTGTTTTTTGCAGAGTAGTTTCACCACGAATTACAAACTTTATATTAATATCACTCATAGTAAATATTTATGAACTTTAATTCACATAACTTATATTAAAATAACAAAATAAGCCGAAACGTTGGAAATAGGTTGAACAGAGTGGGGACGGAGTGAAAGAGTAACAAATAGTGAAAGACAGACAGAGGAATAGAAACGCGGAAATGCTAATATAGGCATCACGTAGCTGCAAGTATTAAACTTTATCGACAAATTTTTGTTTTGAATGAAGTTTTCTATAACTATGACACATAATCTCCAACTATGAGAAATTAGCATAACGAAAGCAAATTAAGGTTATCTTGATTCATTTTGAAATACTTCAACCTTTTAAAATATTGAATTATTCTTCGTTATTTCTCCTAGAACTTTCCGTTATTGAATTATTCGTCACTGAATGTCATAGAATATAAAAAACTTACAGAAATTTATAATCACAGATATAGATATATATTCTTTGATGATCTGCTTGAATAAGGCATAGAATTCGTATTGATTTCAAAGTTGACACTTATAGAAATTCAATTCAATCTCGCTTGTTTCCAAATTGATTGGTAATAGTTACCATCTTAAAACGGGATAAGTTGATAACAACTTATTCAAACACCTTTTGGAAAATAGATGAATAGGCTTACCATGATCTGTATTCATCTACGATTTTTTCTCTATGTATCTCCAATAGTGAATATGAAGCATTCAAATTATCTGTTATCCATGTCATCTGAACATTCATTTTCATACTTATTCGATTCTGCACAATCAATCTAAAGATTTCTCTCATATATATGGAACATAATTTCATCTTCTTAATTTTCTGAGATCTTCTAATATATAACTCACGATACTTCAAATTATTTTATTCTAACCACCAAGTTGAATCTTATAGTTTGTATTATATTATTTACAATAATATACAATATAATATATAATATACAATATATTAGTATGCATAAGGGAAATATCAATTATAAGTATAATTCCACGTATTCATCCAAATTATTGACGAGAAATTCTTAATCTGGATCTACGGAATTAACAATCGACACAAAGAACCTCGGAGTGACGGACATTATTTTCTAAGGTTGGACAAAAGATATATTTTGTGGCTAACCTAATATTCTAATAACTATCACATTTCTGTGCCTACTTCTGTCACAGTATAATAGAATATTATTATATTGTGTCTATGCGAGATCGTCGCCACAGAACACTAATAATAAGAAATAAAAACTCCTAACCAATCTTAGTCAACACTTAATGCCTTTAAACAGTCGCCATGTTTGGTTGCAAGAAATGATCGAAAGGCGGGAATTTTGAATTTACATAGGTATTCAACTACTCTTCGTGTATTCTATTCACCTTCAATGTAAGTTTACAGATTCTACTATAAATCCTGAGAAAACGGTCTATATCGATAGTAAATTTGATTAAGAGTGTCCAATAGAGGTGGAGAGAGAATAGAAAATGCGTGCAAAAGGTCATGACTTCACGTCAGTGCTTAAATGAATTTTATTGCAATATTCGTGACAACTGTTATTTTTCAACAATTTATCTAGTTAATTTTTATTTTATCATATTATAGTTAAAGGTAAAAGGTAAAGCCATCAAATGTTTATCCAGTAATGAATTATGAAATTATCTGTAGAAGGTAACGATAAATTCATGAATATAATAAATAGATATAATTTTCACTTCCTACATATATTGTTAGCTATACCTCACTCCATGATCCACACAAAAGCACTAAAACTATCAAAAAGCTATGAAATTGTGTTATTATCCAATCGAAATTGACCCATGATTGCCGATATAAAACAGCTTGGCTCGTTTATTATGCCAGTCTGACACGGTAGTCATTTAGGTATATCCCAATCCGTGGACAATGACGGAAAACAAACCGTAAAACTGCAGAGCAGTCGCTGTTGCAGATAAAAGGCCAGTCGTAAAACGCTCATTTTATGGAAATTTGTAAGATCTACCGTTGTCCACGACTGGAAGTATCACTATCAAATTTGATTAATTGTACCACGAAACGCGGGCCTTTGAATTCAATACTAAAAGTTCTATCTAATTTTAAATTTTCACGCTTGGTATGCCCAGTTTGCATGGGGTTGAGTTGGCCAGGTAGAGAGTGAACAATGGAGGAAGAAAAAATTCTATAATAATATTCGAAATAACATATCTTTGGTATACAGGCTGTTAGTGAATAAGTGCGACCAACTGCAGGGGGTGATTTTACATGAAAAAATATTGACACTTTACTATATAACTTTCGTCCGCAAATGTCCGAGATAATAGATAATAGATTTAATAGTTTCTTATCGAGCCATAAATAATAAATTTGTAGTTGATCTGCGACATTTGTTCGAGTTCAACAGGAATAACCTCCGGGGACATAGTCACAAGCAAGGGGATGAAACTTCGACCAAAATTTGGAAACAGCACGGCACCTAACATGGCCGCCACGCAAGCGCAGAAATTGAAGTGCCGATGACAGGTGAATGTCATTCACCTGTCATTCAATCAGTATTCTTCCATTTGTCGTTCGTGAGTGACTGTTTTGTGATGTTTTCGTAGAAATACATCGAAAAGTGAAACAGATGTCCAAGAAGTTTGATATGATTTTAACCAATCTCCCTTTACGGCATAACATGTTTTTGCTTACTGTTTTCGGACATATTAATGATGAAGTCTATTCAGAACAATGATTTTTTTTAGCTACCTATCTCCTTTTGTTAAATCTGTTTATTAATCAATAAATTCATTTATTACAACCCGTTGTTCTTTGCAATCCTAAACCTTCAATATTTTTATTTTCAGAATTTATTAGTTTTTGGCTTATTTTGATTTAAGTTCATATTCAAAAGCAAAGAACACTAATAATAAAAGCAATAGATGTATTCATCTGTCGGTGGAAATGAAGATTAAAATTAGATTTGAATATTGCCTCCTTTCCCCCACTACTCTGGCACCTAACATGGCCACCAATATTTGTTGCCAATGATTAGTAGGGAGTTTGCACTTGTTATTATTTGTGTTCTGTGGTCACAAGCTTGCCAAAGAGCCATTTAGGACCAGTGGCTCTATTCTGAACTTCACTCGATTTCTACCACTCGAAACGAAAACGAACGGTGTTAATTGCGCACGATAGTTTATATAGCTTTTCTTATGTGCCCTTCGTAATGACCGATGACTTAAACGAATTCGTGTCGTCTGAAGACTTGGCAACATCGTTACATTTGAAATTTGAATGTGTTTATGTATATGTTATTGGCGCGCTTGTTCATAATAAAAACTATATTTAATTTTTTGTTGAACATGTCTGATTTATTTGGTTTGTTCTGTTTGCTTCGATAAGAAAAAAAATTGGTTCAAGCCCTGTGGACAGGAGCTTTCTGGCGCTCTTGTTCAAACAGACAAATTATATCTCCGAAAGTATTGGTTTCTCAGAGTTGGGAATTATATCAATGTATTATTATGATAGAACTGCATCATAAAGGAAATTCAATTCAAATAATAGCTTATTTATCAAGATTAAATGGGCAATCTGAGAATGAGAACTGCTCCATGGAAGAATTCAAATTAAAATAGCTGGAATGAATTTGACTCTCTCTTATAGAACAGGATGACATGTACGATTATGAACACAGATCATATATTAAAGCATAGATAGAATAATTATAGCATTCTGTGAAAACATAGAAGTACGATTCATTATTGAAATTTCGAAAAATCATATCTCCGAAAGTATTAGCTTGTTGGAGTTGAAAATGTTATCAATGGATTTTTATGTTGAAATTGCATCTTCAAAAAATTCAATTTGAAATTTGTTAGTTAAAAAAAATTTTTTTTTCCTTACTCCGTTGCTCTATAATGAAATTAACAGATATTCATCTCCCTAACCTACTCTGAAAATTTCAACTGCCTAGCGCATTCCGTTCGAGAGTTATTGTAGAAACAAAATTCGAAAATTTTCAAAATTTATTTTACACTTTACGGTAATCCTATGAATACAAAGCTTCACATGTGTATAAAGGTCATGATTCTACAATTTGATGCTAAATTTCAGATAGATCGAGTGATCGGTTTCGGAAATATTTATAAAAAATTTTTCCGCTTAATGTATTTCGCTCGTTAAGGAACTCGTCCGAGATATTTACGCTCCAAACCTACCCCGCAAATTTCAATCCTCTAACTCCTTCCCTTCAAGAGTTATCGTGTTAACGGACGGACGGCCGGCCGGCCGAACAGAATCGATTCCGACCACGGATTCTTGATCAGTGAGTCGAACCAAATCGTTTGAGACCATTTTCAGCCAAAAATTCGAAAATTACAGACATTTGGGCAAATTGATAAGCAGTCTGTTCCGAGGAACAAGAGCGCCAAAAAAGGATTCCACTGAGATATTTCCAACTAAAAATCATTTTTGAATTTCTCCTTCAATTTGTGACAATCTCTCTGTATTTTTCCGAATAGGGCGCTAGCGACGCTAGTAGGCAACTGTCAAAATTCTGTTCAATACGGATATTTAAACGAAATGCACCAAATTTCATTTGAACGTCGCGACTAGTATCAAAGCAATAAATAAAATGCTCCCTTGATATCTAAAAAATAAAATTGCGTCCTCTGACAAATGCAACCCCAAATGTAACTTTTCCATGGACTAGTTATGTTTAAGCCATTCTCGGTTGACACTTGCTTCGTCCGACAGCGCCGAGTCATTTTGTAACTTCCAGCAACTGGAGCCAACAAATTAAGCTGCCCAGGGTTTCAACAGAACCTGCAAGGCATATCAGCATTTATTTTGCCACCATGGTCCAAAATACGAGGGGATAATAGCCATTAGCAGTTATGGCGGTCTCAACCATCACCATTGGTGGCACCTGCCGTCTGGCAGCCATTAGAAGGTGCACATTTTGAGAAGACTTCTCTTTCGAGTGAACTTGATTATTTTATTTCCTTACATACTGTTTAATATAGAATAAAGCATCTTTGTATAAAGCCAAAGTCAGGAACTCACCACTTACTGTGCAAGCCTAGAAGCTCTTTGGCTCGTCAACTTCAATACACCCACCTTTCGAACGAGACCACTAGCGCTCTGCTACGACATCAACCGACT
The DNA here is from genome assembly GCA_937662695.2 of Halyzia sedecimguttata. Taxonomy (NCBI): domain Eukaryota; kingdom Metazoa; phylum Arthropoda; class Insecta; order Coleoptera; family Coccinellidae; genus Halyzia; species Halyzia sedecimguttata. The sequence continues at coordinate 15,294,924 of OW569413.2, forward strand.
GAATGGTGCGCCTTTTAAAAAAGGAGTACAGTCAACGAAAGTCACCTCCAAGATTGATTACAAACCCTAACGAAAAAGTGCTTCTTGGAGCAACGCTAAAAAACAAGAAAGAGGATTGACATATTGCCTGAAAAAAGTAAGAAAAACATGGACGTTCTTGAAGTTTTTTTGAATTAAACGCAATACCTACTCATCGTTCGGTATAATATCCTCATGTTTCTCATTGTTTAAACTACCACGGTACTGAATATCAAATGCAGAATTAACCGTATTCTATTGCTAAAACTTGCATAATATGGATCAAGACCAAAGTAAATGTTTGCTTCGATACCCCAGTGCTGTAAACAACAATTTTTCAAGTAATAATAAAGGATACAGTGGGAGATATATTAATTATTAAGTGGTTTATTTCTGGGGTTTCTTTCCCAAACTCTAAAAAATATCTATTAAATAAAGTATTTATTATTTTCTTACTTGGTCATGCGTAAGAAACACAATATATCTGTCAGAAGCAATCAAGCGAATAATGCTGCCTAACAAACAACAACATCAACGATGAAACAACTATATCGTAACGTTTCGGAGTCTATATCAGACTCCTTTGTCACCCACTTAACGAAAATCTTCAGAAATTTTTTGTTGATATCTATTCTGAAATTCGAGAATTGTCACATTGAAGACTTTTGTTAAGTGTCTGACGAAGGAGTCTGATATAGACTCCGAAACGTTATGATATAGTTGTTTTATCGTAGATCTTGTTGTTTCGTTGTTGTTTGTTAGGCAACATCGTTAGATTGATTGCTTCTGACAAATATTTTGTATTTCTCATGCAGTAGCAAATCACAAAATAATAATAATAATAATAATAATAATAATAATAAATGTATTTATGGCCATCGACCTGAGACCTTCAGCCAAAAAATAATAATTTTTTTATTTTATAGAAATTTTTCAGAGTTTGGGAGAGAAAACCCGGAAAGAAACCATTTAATTACAATTTTTCAGTTTCTTTCTTATCAGCATTATTTGCCTGCAGCTGATTATTCTGTTGGTAACCACTCTGTACCTCTAGGCAGGTTGTGCCAGCACTATTTGACTCTTTCTCATGTGTGAATAAAGTATATAAAAACGAGTCAGGATTGCTCTATTTTTGGCGCTCTATTTCCTCGGAACTGAGTGCTTATCAATTTGACCAAATGTCTGTAATTTTCGAATTTTCGGCTGAAAATGGTCTCAAGCGATTTGGTTCGACTCACTGATCAAGAATCCGAGGTCGATATCGATTCTGTCCGGCCGTCCGTAGGCACTATGACTCTCGAACGAAAGGAGTTAGACGATTGAAATTTGCAAGGTGGGTTTAGAGCGTAAATATCTCGGACAAGTTCGTAAATGGCAAAATCCATCAAGCGGTTTCGGAGTTATGGCTGATTTTAGTAAAACACATTTTTTATGAATATTTCCGAAACCGATCATTCGATCTATCTGAAATTTAGCATCAAATTGTAGAATTATAACCTTTATACGCATGTGAAGTTTTGTATTGACCAGGTTACCGCAAAGAATCAACAAAAAATTTTCAAAATTTAAAAAAATGTTTTCTACAATAACTCTCGAACGGAATGAGCTAGGCAGTTGATATTTTCAGAGTAGGTTAGGGAGATTGATATCTCGTTTAAGTTCGTTATTGGGCAAAATGGGCCAGATGGTTTCGGAGTAACGAAAAAAAAATTTTTTTTTAAGCTACAAATTTCAAATTCAATTTTCATTTAAGATGCAGTTTCACATCAAAATCCATGGATATCATTTTGAACTCCAAAAAGCTAATACTTTTGGACTTTGTTTTCACAGAATGCTATAATTATTCTATCTAAGCTTTATTATATGATCTGTGTTCATACTCTTATATTTCATCCTGTTCTATAAGAGAGAGTCCAATTCATTTCAGCTATTTTAATTTGATTTCTACCATGGTGCAGTTCTCATTCTCAGATTGCTCATTTAATCTTGATAAATAAACTATTATTTGAATTTCCTTTATGATGCAGTTCTATCATAAGAATACATTGATATAATTCCCAACTCTGAGAAACCAATACTTTCGGAGAAATAATTTGTCTGAGAGCGCCAGAAAGCTCCTGTACACAGGGCTTGAACCCATTTTTTTCCTACGACGACCCCCTGAAATGATATATGTCACCAAATGGTACTCCCAAAATTCATTTTTTTTGTTATAACTTCCGAATGACTCAGGGCCGGTTTCTGACGTATTTGAATGCAGTTTATCTACTGAATTCTATTGAATTGGACAGATAAACGTAAGATAAACCACATGGTATATTCCTCGCTAACCGGCCCACAACCGATTCTGGTAAGTTTTTGAATTTGAGTCAATACAAATATCAGAAATGATTTGTTTCCAACACCTTTCCCCTTAGTCCCCAAGACCGTCAGGGACGGACTGACCATAGCACATAATGGTCAGAAATATTTTTTTTTGGTAGAAGGTATCAGCAAAATTCCTGCATTTATATCTTCAATAATTAATTCAGCAAAAAAAAACTGAATCGTTGCAACATTGAAAAATGGGTTCAAGCCCTGTGGACAGGAGCTTTCTGGCGCTCTAGTTCAAACAGACAAATTATATCTCCGAAAGTATTGGTTTCTCAGAGTTGGGAATTATATCAAAGTATTCTTATGATAGAATTGCATCATAAAGGAAATTCAATTCAAATAATAGTTTATTTATCAAGATTAAATGAGCAATCTGAGAATAAGAACTGCACCTTGGAAGAAATCGAATTAAATCTGGCCAATTTTGCCCAATAACGAACTTAACCGAGATATTCATCTCCCCAACCTGTTCTGAAAATTTCAACTACCTAGCTCATTCCGTTCGAGAGTTATTGTAACAAACTTTTTTTAAAGTTTCAAATTTTTTTTTTACACATTGCGGTAATCTGGTCAATACAAAACTTCACATGCGTATAAAGGTCATGATTCTACCATTTGATGCTAAATTTTAGATAGATCAAGTGTTCGGTTTCGGAAATATTCATAAAAAATATTTTTACTAAAATCGGCCGTAACTGCGAAACCGCTTGATGGATTCCTCCCATTAACGAGCTCGTCCGAGATATTTACGCTCCAAACCCACCTTGCAAATGTCAATTCGCTAACTCCTTTCGTTCGAGAGTTATCGTGCCTACGACCGGCCGGCCGGCCGGCCGGACAGAATCGATTTCGACCTCGGATTCAGGATCAGCGAACCAAATCGTTAAAAAATTCGAAAATTACAGACATTTGGTCAAATTGATAAGCACTGAGTTCCGAGGAACTAGAGCGCTAACAAGTTTCGTATGACAATTGCCCAAAACAGGTTGAAAGTACCTACAAATAGTAGATTTTTCATAAAACATGTATCAAAGAAGAGTAATAATGAAAAATTACTTTGTAATCGATCAAAAATTTCCTGATCTACGTTCACCAAATTTTCTCCTCTCTCGAACTGCAGAATTATGCTTTCAATATTTACATTCTATTTGCATTCTATGTCTATGGACGAAAAGCAGTCTCACTACTCTCAGATCTCTTACTTCATGTTCCGTTCCGAAATGTAAGACTTTTCTGAGAAAAACTTATTTCGGAGCAAACAACTGAGATTTTTCTCACTTCGCTCACAATTTTTCGATTGATTAGATAATGACATGTCTCAGGAAAATGAGTTGACATTATGACAATTCATATATAGAATAATACACTCTGTGAAATACGATTTATCATTGAAATTTTGAAAAATCATATCTCAGAAAGTATTAGCTTGTTAGAGTTAAAAATGATATCATTGGATTCTTATCGTAAAACTGATTATTGAAAGATATTTTATTTGGAATTTGTTCTGTAAAAAAAAAATTTTTTTTTGTTACTCCGAAACCATCTGTCTGATTTTGCCCAGTAACGAACTTAGCCGAGCTATTTATCCCCCCAAACCTACTCTGAAAATTTCAATTGTCTAGCTCATTCCGTTCGAGAGTCATCGTGCCTACGGCCGGCCGGACAGAATGAATTTCGACCACGGATTCTTGATCAGTGAGTCGAACCAGATCGTTTAAGACCATTTCAAGACATTCTGGCAAATTGATAAGCACTCAGTTCCGAGGAACTATTCCCTTAAATAGGCTTTAAATACGAAAAATAGTTATCGACAAAAATTATGGAATCATTTACCAATTTCTCGAAGTCTTCGATCCACAGCACAGAATATAGTTTTACTCGGAAAATTTCGGTTTGGGAAGTGCCTTATACCACATACATATATGTTGATAGCTCTCATCACAGAACTTTACACAGCCAGAAATCAATTACTATCACCGTTCTGTGATATCTGGTCCACTGTATTCGGGAATCTGGTCCACTGTAATCATTAAAATATTTTGCAAAGATCTCCAAAAATATAGATCCGATTGACCATAAATGTAGAACTTGACCGTAAAATAAGGCTTTCGAAGAATCCTGCAGAATTTCAAAGATATTAAACGAATACTTTCTGAGAAAGATAATTTGTGTTCATAAATTTTTCAAAAATTTTAAGCAGCACAATCCTCATGAAATGATGCAAAAATCATTTTGCTGGTATTTTCCAACTAACTACCGAATTCGAATTCGATCAGATCGGTTGTTTTGTGTAATTGGGAAAAATGTCTATCAACCCGAAACTACCACGCCGATTTTGCCCCCTAACGAACTCAACCGGTGCATTGGGACTACAAACCTACCATGCAAATTTCAATTATCTAACTCATTTCATTCATAGTTTGTGCCTACAGAATCAAGTTCGACCTGATCAGAATTAAGTTTGACCTAAGATTCTTCCTCAGTGAATCGAAACTAAAAGTTTGAGACCATTTTCGCGATAATTCGAAAATTACAAACATTTGAGTAAATTCATAGGCATTCTATCCAGGAAAGCAAGCGCACCAAAAAGAGATGATCGCTATGAAAAAACAGCCCTCTTTATAAACTCACAGGCAATTCAATATCCATAGGCCAATCTCTCTAGTTTTTGGGGATAAGCCCAGAAAACAACATCTTCTGATTCATACTCTACGTAAGTCCATCCTGGCCATAAGTGCGCTTACGGCGAACATTATGAGATAGTCAGTTTATCCCGTTGTGGGGTCCTCTAATTCTCTCTAATTGTACATTATAAACTAGCAATGTCTGCTAATGCGCCCTTTCAGCTGCGCTCCACCGTACATCCTGAAATAAATATGGCAGATAATTCCTTGATATCGTTTCGAATTCAGTTATAATGGTGGTACACCGATTTATGTACATTTTGTCCTTTTGTTGCCCATAACGGGAAGTGGTGCTATGGTCCGATTAAATAAATGGATCAAGTTCACCAGAAATGATGAAGTATTCGGTGATAAATATATTAATATCATTATAATCAAAGGATATCTTCTCGAATATTCTAGACCTATTATTGTCGTTCATTTTGTTATTCTTTACATCGTGGTATTTGTAGAACTAGAGGACAGTTTCCTCAATCAAGTAGGTACTTCAACACGTAATATTAAAATACACGTCTGCCAAACCACATATCAATGTAATAAACAGAGACGCTATACTACCATTCGAAGGTCATTAGTTGGTTCTGGCGTCATCCTGTTGCGAAGTACCGAATATGTACTTGAAACAGAGGGATGTCTTCCTCTCCTGGTAGTATCTCTCATTCTATGGTTCAGATTGACATCTTGGTTTAATCCATTGTACATTGTGATTAGATCTTATCTTTCCACAATATATCGCATAACGGCTTTTTGGAAGATATTATCAAGCACAAGTGCGATATATCTGGGATTTTGTTGGTTGAGTTAATTTCCCGGAATTCTTACTCGCTAAAAAGGGGATTTTTGAGAGCCATCGGCGTCGGTTGTGATCCATGCGTGGAAAGCATATATAATTTCGATCAATGTAGGATATTTCAGCGATTTTATTTCGGTGTTCTTGTGGACGAGCTTACGGGTAGAACGATTTCCATCAAATATGAAATATTGGGTAATGAGGGACTAATTCAGTATTGGTGGCCCTCGTGGGGGACTGAGAAAGTTCCTAATCTAGGAAAGTTCTGTTATTATGGAATTGGGTTCTTTATCATCTCCTCCTATGACCTATCGAGAACTATGTACCTATAAGTTGGGAGAAAAGTTTGAGGAAGAAGTTTCCGAAGTGTTGACAGACAATTTTCACCCTGGAGCACTCGCAGTAGAATCTGCGTGTATTCGTTAACAATTGGATCATCTCGATAATCTCCGTATATATTTTCAAACGGAAATGTCTGAAAGGAATGAGCAATGCAGGCGAAATTATGATCGAAAATTTCTACTTGATGTTAAGCTTGCTACTGACTGACCACAAAATAATATATACACTATACACACTCAAAGGTAAATGATGAAGGCAATGTGAGGTATACTACATCAGTGAATGTTAACGGTGATTGCGGAGGTGAGAAGAGCGTGCAGAGCAGGTAATACAAGCAGTAAAAGCATCAACAGGAATACAGAACAATGAGAGCATACAGTACCAAGTGAAAATTCTGAAGGTAATAAAAATTGGGCTACCTTTGGCTATAAAATATATATACTTGTGTTCCCAACCTATTAACGTCACAAAATAATCGGAACTTAAGTTAAAGTTAAAGACCTTCTTCGCAGTTCGGCAATTCAAACCCGAATACCAGACCAAGTAACCCACCTCGTGCTAGCACGATATGGACATTCATCTCAATCAAATTATTCGGGGATGCCTCAGACGCAACGGCACTTCTAGTTCAACCCCTGAAAAGCCTGGGCTCGGTCGCTGAAACACTAGGGTCTGAACAAGAAGCTAACCGGAATTACGTCCTACAATGGTCGCAAAGATAACAATCAAAGCAAAATAAAGTACCGGAGAATTCAATAAAATAATAAACAAGCAGGTTGTCAGAGGGTTGTTACCCTTGTTCACAGCTCGGCAATCAAACTCGAATACCAGACCGAGTAACCCACCTCGTGCTAGCACGATATGGACATCCACCTGAATCTAATTATTCGAGGATACCTCAGACGCAACACCACTTCTAGTTCAACCCCTAAAATGCCAGGGCTTGGTCGCTGAAACACTAGGGTCTGAACAGGAAGTTTACCGGGGTTACGTCCTATACAATGTTCGCAAAGATAACAATCGAATCAAGATAAAATACCGGACAATTCAATAAAATAGTACACTAACGGTATTAGACCACCCTGTATATGGCAAATGGGGAAATAAATAATTTGATTAATTTAATTAATTTTTGATTATTTGACCTGACTCGGAATAAATTCAAATTAAGGCACACAAGTAATTCGAAAAAATAGACGGCAAGCCAAAGGGCCAACGGAATGCTTACCCAAATCAGAAATCACCTTCACTCACAAATTACGGATGAAATAGAGTCGCTTTCTCGGTATAACGGTAATCAAAAATCAAAATGACAGTTTATCGGTTTTTCGGAAAAATTCGGTGTTTGATATTCGGTGCAATTAATATTCTAATACTCGGAAATATAATAAAAGGCTTCGATGTTTACAACTCGGAAATCTACCAAAAAGTTACCAATTTCGACTCGGTCAGATGACAGGTCACGTGATCTCAAATTCATCTGATTTTGAAGGGAGATGGATTTTGGACGTCTCTGATTAGTCCGACCTTATATCATTTATTCTGGAAGGAATTCGAACACTCAACAGCATAAACAACGGACCTCCAGTTTTTGCGCATTCTCATCATAGAAATATCTGTCAGCATCTGGCAAAAAACGGCGATAAACGATAAACTGGAGTTTTTCTACATAGGCTGCGATTTTAAAATGCACCCGAATGATCGGAATGATTTTAAATTACCTATATGAATATTTCTCGATATAATTCATTCTCTTTAATTTACATAGAACCGGAATGAACGGAAGAGATTCGAATTTCCTTCATGAACATATCTTACGGTATGACTCTACGGAATAAATGCTGGAATTATTTCGGAATGAAAATTTTTGGAAATAAGATCCTGAATTTATTTAGTGTTGAAAAACGCTTCGTTACATCTTATGGGAATGTTCGGTTTATGGATCTTAGGTAAACCGTACAAGAGGGGAGTTATAGTATTCATACGACACAGTCTGTATTTAGATTGTTCGAAATATTTGACAGTTTAGATGGTCCTTTCTAAAGTCTTCTCCAAAAGTTGGAAATAACTGCCCGTTGAATCTCTACCCATACGCTCAAAGTCATCAGAGCTCAAAAATTCCGAAACCTTATCTACGTATTGAGCCCTTTCCAACAAAACCAAACAAGAACCCTTATCGGCCCTTTAAAAACAAGATCTTTTTGCCTCATTCTTTTCTTCAAAACGTATTGAAAGTGGAAGTTCCAAGAATTGTTGTATCGAGAAAAATCTGAATTCAAAAATGTTATGACCCTAACAATGTTTTCATTCTCGGCTTCAGATGACTGGAGGATGTTTAAGCCTCGATGGCTAAAGTCTCCTTAACCTTTCAGTCAATTGGGGTTGGAATATTAAATTTCAAATTTCTGCAAACTAAATCCTCTTCTACCGAGGAGAAATTAAAATTTGACAAGTTCAAAATTCTTTCATCATAAATATGACTGTTGAAATCTGGCGCGCTATATTTTTAGGAAGAGGGATTAGTAATGATCTCTTGTCTGTCTACATTCCTAATTGAGGATTTTACGGACAATTTGGAGCAAAAAATTATTAACAGCGCCTTCAACACCAACTTATTATTTTAAAAAAGATATTTGGACGACATTTGTTTGATTTGGGATGGAGATGACGAACAGCTGTCTAACTTTTTAAATTTCGTGAATACACTATATCCCAGAAGCGAGTTCACTGTGGAATTAGAAAACTAGGGCTCTCTCCCATTTTTGGACCTCTTACTAATCAGAGAAGAGAAAATAATATAGCTTGAAATATACAAGAAGCCTTCGGCCACCGATATCACTATTCAGTTTGATTCTAATGCCCCGTCAAGCCACGAGTTTGCTAGTTTTTATTCACTCCCCTATAGGCTTTTTAAAATCCCTTTGTCTAGAACAGCATTCAATAAATAATTGGCCACCATCATCGCTCAGACGAATCGGTTTCCTTCAAAAACTTTTTTAAAAATTTATTATAAATATCTCAATAAATAAAAAATGCATGTCAACGTTGTTGACGCTGAAAAGCCTACCATGAACTGTAGATCTATTTCATATTTTGGTAGCATCTCTTCACGGATGGCTAGGATCTTTGTCTCCTCAACATTATTTGCTCCTTCAGGACCACTAACTCCCTGAAGGACCATCTCGTGAAGCTAAAGGACAAACTACCCCCCTTACTATCTTCCGGGGTATACGAGCCCAGATTGTTCAGCCGTTTACGTAGGCCAATCCGATCGTAAAGTGTCTCAAAGGGTCAAAGAACATAAAGGCCAGTTTTCTAAATACGCGGAAACTAATATAGTATTTGAAATCCATTTATTAACTGAAAACCATTCGTTTTCATCGGAAAATAATACAATAATCTTGTACGTTTGTGATAAGGGTAGGAGGTTCGATCTTTTGGAGACTATGGAAATCAGTAGATCCTTCAAGAGACCTGAAGTCATATGTGTTAATGAACAACAGCTGTTAAGCGCTCATTTTGTATTCAACAACTTGAATAATTGAGGTGCTAAAGTTTCTTTTACTTTAGGTTAGATTTCCGTAATTTTCATTTATCATTTTGTTAGTTTTACATTTACATATTTTAATTATACCATGTCTCTAGTTGTGTATTCGTCTTTTTGGCGCTCTTGTTCCACGGAACAGAGTGCTTATCAATTTGCCCAAATGTCTGTAATTTTGGAATTTTTAGCTGAAAATGGTCTTAAACGATTTGGTTCGACTTACTGATCAAGAATCCATGGTCAAAATTGATTCTGTCCGGCTGGCCGTCCGTCCGGCCGTTAACACGATAACTCTCGAACCAAATTAACTAGACAGTTGAAATTTTCAGAGTAGGTTTAGGGGATAAATATCTCAGCTGAGTTCTTTATTGAGCAAACTTGGCAATGTGGTTTCGGAGTAACGAAAAAAAAATATTTTTTTTACATTACAAATTTTAAATTATTTTTTTTTAAGATGCAGTTTCTTCATAAGAATCCATTGATGTCATTCTCAACTCTTACAAACTAATACTTCCGTAGATATGAGTTTTGAAAATTTCAATAATTATTCTGAATTCTATATGATTTTATAGAATATTCTAATTATAATTTCCTGGTGTATATAAATCCAGCATGAGATGAGTCGTAGACCTACGTTTTGAATTTAATTACGTAAAGTCTTGAGAATTGATGCATAGAAGCCAAATTGAAACTGTGGGAAAACCCTGTGGACAGGAGCTTTGGCGGTCTTGTTCAAACTTTGGCAAATCATAACTCCGAAAATATTGGTTTCTCTATCAATGGATTCTTATTTCATTTATTTCATTTTATGATGCACTTATATCATAAGATTTCGTTAATATCATTCCCAACTCTAAGAAACCAATTCTTTCGGAGATATAATTTGTCAAAGTTTGAACAAGAGCGCCAAAGATCCTGTCCACATGGCTTGAACCAATTTTTATCATTTATTGATTCCTCTAGTCATAATAACTGATAGTAGTTGTAGTATAGTTGACTGCACTGGTGAGTATTTTTTATTCCCTTTTATGAATGTCCGTACGACTGAGGTTATTTTATTCTCTACATTATAGGTCTGATGATGCCCAAGGGCGAAACAATTAACCGAACATCAATTAAATAGAAATGATACTGTACGCGCTTTTGTGCTGGTATTTTTAAATACTTGTGTGTAATCAGTTTAATCATTACGTTTTTCAACCAATTCAAATATTGATGTTTTACCCTTTCTTAACATTGCTAACGTAATATCGCAGTTATAATTTTGCATATTATTGTGAAAATAAAATATGTAAATATCGTCGATGAATATATTTTTCATTGTTCTTGAGACTTCCCATGCTTTAGAAGATAAGCAATTTTATGAAGTGGTTTTTATTTGTTTATGTTCATATTTCCATTAAGCAGCGTTCAATTTAAATGTAGGTAATAAACTGCTCCACAAGACTTAGGGATATCATATTAAGTTGTTCTGAGGGGCGTAAAATTTTAAAGACAATATCTAAAACATGATCAACTACTAACAAAAACTTATTTTTCCGATTTGAATGCATATTTTCACCATCTGGTCGTCTTTTTTCTTGAGTTTGAGTTTTTCACATTATTCGTAAGATTTAGCATTTCAATATGCACTTAATTTATTGTCAGTCTCTTAACAATATCAAACTTAGTAAATTTCACGAGCTTCTCAAGATGCCAAGACGTAAATTAACAAACGCCGAGGCTAATAGCGCTATTAGTATCCTACAGGGTGGCCTCACTCAAGTCGCTGTGGCAGAAACATTTCAAGTATCGCAAAGTGTAATATCGCGACTCTGGAATAGGTTCAATGAGACAGGTTTGGTGCAGGAAAGACATAGGGTTGGTGGACCAAGAAAATCAACACCCGCACAAGACCGTTTTGTCACCATTTCGGCGAGGAGATATCCTCTTTCTTCGTGTAGGATGCTGAGAAATCGACTTTTAAATGCCAAGGGTCCTGAAATTTCCATTGAAACCATCCGACGTCGTTTGGGGGAGATTAACCTGGCTTCTATTCTAATATTTGTCGTTTATGCTCACGTGTTAACGGAACACCCCTCAATGGACGTCTATAGACGTCCATTGAGGGGTGTTCCGTTAACACGTGGGCATAAACGACAAATATTAGAATGGGCCAGGCAGCATGTTAATCTGAACGTTCAATGGCGTAGTGTACTTTTCACAGATGAATCCAGATACGGTCGATTTTCAGATTCTCGAAGAATACGGGTATAGACTATGCCGCGTATACCCCGAAATCGCCGTCATGTGCAAGAGGTTCATCCATTTCGAGGAGGCTCTGTTATGGTATGGGCTGGGATATGTTACAACGGGCGCACAGACCTTCACATTTGTCCTGGCAATATGACTGATTTACATTATAGGGAACATATCATTAGCAACGTTGTGCCAATTTTCCATGCTGCCATTGGTGAAGCTCTCCAATTTCTTGACGATAACGCAAGACCACATCGTGCAGCAATAGTAGAAAATGCGCGAGACGAGCATGGTATTCCACATTTACCAATACCTCCGCATTCGTCAGACTTAAACTGCATAGAACATGCATGGGATATGCTACAAAGAGGACTTTAGATGATCACCAACCTCCACCAAAAATATTGAATGACCTTAAAGCACTACTGCCTCGTTTATGGAATGCAATTCCTCAAGATATGCTCAACACCCTCGTTGACAGTATGCAACGAAGATGTCAGGCGGTCATTGATGCCTGTGGTGGCCATACCTTGTATTGAAGGCATAAAAAGACAAAAAAAACAATAAAATGTCCGGAAAAAAAAGTCGTTAAATTTGACCCTTTTCTGTTAATCACCCTGTATATGTTGCAGACCAAAAAACTTAGGTGCACTTATAGTTTTAATCCTAAAACTATATTAAATTACGTTTTCAGCGCAAGCAAAGGTTTCACAATGTCAGTTATTTTAGTTGAAACGATTATCCCCAACTCTTGTGAAGCAGTTTAGTTAAAGAGACCAATATTGTATCTTCTATTGAGTGTTCGATGATGTATATGTATAAGTGGCATACGCGAGTGTCATATGTGAGAACATATTGTATGTTTCATAATGCCGATATGAAGTCAAAAGATTAGTACCGTCTGAGATCTCGTTTAGTTCACACATTATTACAGCGTGCATATTATAGTATTTTCGGTATTTGAGAAATAGTGTTATTCAAAAGAAATAAAAGTCTCGGCTCAATTTTGAAATGTGAAGCGCCAAATATTGCGTCATGCAAACTATACTCCATTCACTTTTATAAAGTCTCCCGGTTGGCCATGAAATTTTGACACATTTCACAGTGTATATTTTGAAAATGTTAGGTTATAGTAATTTTCCTGTCAGATAACTACGCAACGTTGTCCTCTCTACATAGAAGTCGTAGTAATTACGTATTTTTCACAATGTGAATTTATTTTGGAAAAATAATTAATTTGAGAAGATATTATGTGAATCCAATAATTCCAAAGTCCTGGTGACTGTAGAAGAAAATTTTTCCTCTTTTGTTACTGGAAATATTTCACCTATATAAACTGGTTGAAAGATTTAATTTTATGCTATTTTCTTGTATGGAAATCAAAAACAAAGCGTTGAAATTTTATTGAAAAATAATGGATACAGTACTTCGTTACTTTTTGATAGTTCATTTGGAAAAAGAATAAAAGTACCTGAATAACCCGGCAGGAAAACTTCTAAACGAACAGACGTACCTACGGAATTCCCCACTTTTCTCAAGAAGACATTTAAATATCTTGTTGCAGAACTTGAAATATACCAGTTTCAAAATGTAGTAGTACTACGAAAGCCGAGTTATTCTTATACCTCAATAAAATGTAATGATAGGAAACCAAGTAATTTCATTCGAGAGTTCAACATGTCAGAATGAAGTTTTCCTATTACAGATTTCGGTTCTGTATAGCACTTTTGCTTCTTCAAAACTACTTTTGGCATTTTCAATTAAGCGAAGAGTTCTTTATTATTCGACGATAATGGTCTGTGATAATATCTTGTCTAAGATTGAAGATTATGTTGACAGTAGAAATCAGCAACGTCACAGCGAATTGTTTTGACCTTGACGATATTTCAGCAGTGCCAACCTGCCTCTGTGTTAGTTACAAAAACCTGATAGACCTAAATCATGGCCAACCGAGAGACTTTATAAAAGTGAATGGAGTATAACTAATCTGATTTCAATGCTCATAGCAATACGTTTTAATTTTCATAGCAAATCATGGTTTAATTCTTGACAAAAAAAATTGTATTTTTACCCCTAATAATAATGAATGAAAGAGAAAAGTACTGACATATATTCACACCTCACACACCCCCACGAAATACTGCAAGATCCCTGAAGCCGTCCTTTTAGCGTTAAAACAAAAATAAATTTATTTATTTATTTATTCACGGGACAAACCCTTTTCAATTCAATTTGGAATACAAAGGATAAAACCAATTATTAAAATATTAACAACAGAATAAATTTTCCGAGTGCAATCAAACAAAGGCAACAAGTTCATGAAAATCAATTCAAAATAGCATAGGTACATAATAAATTTTTTGAACTTGGAAGAATAAATCGATTCCTGCAGACCACGCTACACTAACATTTGCGGCCATTCAATAAGGTGGTGAAAACTTCGTATAATCATGCTTACAAAATGGAATTCAATGGAAGCAAATCAGAACACACAATTAGGTAAACTTCTGATTATTTTAGCAAATAAGACCATGTCAGCTTATAGTCTTCATGTCTTAAGCAAAGGTAAATCATACTTTATCCTTGCTGATGTAGCGGAGTGCCTTGCAAATTATAAAGGACTCCACACTGGGAGAAATCCAACTTTTTTTATTAATAAAGCTCTCATTCGAAGGTTATTTATTCACAGTTATAACTAAGCAAATTTATATTTAATATATTCATTAATTGTTGAATTATGTCTTTAGAGACATGCAGTCATAGAGAATAAAATATTCATTCACAAGGTATTTAATAATATTTAATATGCATTGGTATTATGTATTTTATATTAATTAATGATATCATCAAATATAAGACATATTCAGTGGAAACAAACTTCCAACTGGTAATTAACAAACATTTGCCTTTTGTTAATAAACTATTATCAACCTTCCACCAGTTCATGATTTATTCACTCAAAATATAGGATTTATTAACAATGAACAAATTGCATTTAACATGTTTGAGTTATTCAGGTGTTGATAGGAAATAATCCCTTATTACAAATGAATAGATTTTGTTACTCTTTGGGTCCGTTAGATGAACAACATTCTGTCACATGCTTAAAATCTCTATTACAATTGGCGGTACGCGTTGATGAGCTAGCACCAATTTCGGCTTCTTCCTTTCCAGTTCTTATATCCTGTCCAGTTTGGTAGATGGTTCGTTTTAAGGTTTCGTCTATTTGTGGAATTGCGAAACAAAAAAAGGTTTCGTGTAATGAAAATGGATGATTCCATAAAATTAGCGCTGAAAAAAATTGGGCTGGCACACCTTCCGCCAGTATTTGAAGGTATCCAACCATTTCGATTGAGAATTCCCAGGTTGTAATAGTTGCATATAATTCACCGACTCCACGGTCTTTCCATTTTCGTTAGTCGTTGTTAATTTTAATCACTGTTGCCACATTCTCAAGATTTTTAACGGTAGAATAGATCTATTCTAATATCCACTCATAATTGAATGGTAAATGTTCTGTGGAAAACGAAGATCTGGCCAGAGTCCAAAAATTAATTTCTTTGCAGGATGCAACAAGTCTATTTATGTACTCATAATGCTTTTTTATATTTTTCTTTGCAGCTAATTAAATAGATCATTCTCTTGTGAAACTTTTATTCAAAAGTCCAGAGGATTTCAAGGATCTAGATCCCAGTATTAAAGATAGATTGAATTTTTGATTGTTTCGGTCTTAACTTGACAGAAATTCATTATGAACGATTAAAGTATACAATTTATTTCCACTAAAATTTGTTTATTTTCACAACAATTATTTCGCCAATTATATCTTGACTTCGTGAGGTAAGAGCGAGACTTTTCTCGTCTCGTCTCGTTCTCGTCTCGGAAAAGCGAGACGAGACGAGACGAGACTAGGGCTTCACACGAGAGTGAGATTTTTCCAGTCTCGTCTCGTTCTTGTTTCGGAAATGCGAGACGAGACGTTTTGAAAAATATGGTCGATACCGGGCCCACATACAGCGCAACCCGAGAGTCTCGTTTTTGGTCTCGTAAAATTTTTTGTATGAATTTTTTATTCGAAAAATTTGAAAAAGGCTACATAGAGAACAATATATTTCACAAAATACCAAATCTGGTTAAAAAAAAAACTCAAAAACCGAGTATGATTTTCTCACATTTTTATTTTGACTTGCTAACTTCCTTATAGTAACGTATCTCTTATCATAAATATAAAGTAATGAAAGTGTATACTATTGAAAGAGTTTCTTTGGCTCGAAGTTTGCTACCTGGAAGATCGTCTTATTTACTACAGATACACACAGTGAACTTTTCTTATATACGACTCGTGCTTTTTTAACACCCACAGAATACAATTAACTATGAAGAGTTTCCACTATAATTACCAACGTATTTTGTCTATATTATACATCGGTAGTTCAAGAAATACACGATGCTTTAAAAGATTATGAATTATTATGTTTGTTATGAACTTGCGATATTTGAGATTATTTTTCAAGAAAAAATAGATATTGCAAACATAAAAACTGATTCCACTGTAAATTCAATAATGAACGGACAATTTTTATTGCCTGTTGATCCCAATGCTTTGAAAATTTCGTCTCTATTTGTACATCTGGAGAAATTTATCATTTCTTCTCTTAGATGCAATAAAAAAATTTTTCATGTAATCTGTAGACATAAAATTTATGCTAAGTGACAAAAATTGTTTAATAATAATAATAATAATAATAACAGTGCTTTATTTCAGATCATTTCCATTAAACTAAACAAAGTTGTGAGGAATGAAATGATATTGTGTCAAAAAATAACATACATACATGTATGAAAATTCAAATTAGTGAGGATTAAAAAATTCCTCTAGCGTGTATGGCTCTAAGTTTAAAAGATATTTAAATAATTTTTTTTGAAGACAGTGTTTTCTTCTATGTTCTTAATATGATTTGGTATAGAATTATATAATTTTAGGCATCTATATTCTGTTTGTTTCTGGGATGTTGTTAGATTGAGTTTGGGGTACAAATAGTCTTGATTTCGTGTTCCATAGAAGTTCTTCTTGTTCTCATATTTTTCAAATAGCATTGGATTGTTTCGTAGGAAGAGAACACATTCCTGTATATAAATTGCATATATCGTCAACACTCCTATCTTTTTGAAAATATTTCTGCAGGATTGGTCATATTTCATTTTATTGAGAATTCTAATTGCTCTCTTCTGTGCAATAAACAGTGTGTTTATATTTCCTGCTCCATAAAAGATGATTCCAAACCTCAGTTTTGCCTCAATTGTTGCATGGTATACCGTCTTAAGATGCGTGTTCCCGATGTAGCATGATATAATTCTGAAACCATATATGGAACTTGTTACCTTATCGCATAGACTGCTTATGTGTTCTTTCCAGCTTAAGTGTTTATCTATAACAATACCCAAGAATTTGGTATAGTCGGAAAGGTTGAATTCTTCTTGATTCAGATATATCATGTCATTGAGATCTTCGGTTCTTGAATTAGTTGGTGTGAAGAGTATTAATTGTGTTTTTTCCTTGTTGATAATAAGATTATTGCTCTCAAACCATGTATTGCTTTCCTCCAAAATTCTTTCACATATTTGTTTCAGCTCCATACTGAACCTTTCAACTATAAGTATATTGACATCATCTACATAGTTCACAGTAGTTACCTTCCCATTTTCGGTATCTCTATTTAGTACATAATCATTTAGATAAATTATGAAGAATAGGGGTCCTGCAATACTTCCTTGTGGTATACCTAATAAAGTGTCTTGCATGGTTGACTTCACTTTGCCTTTATCTATTTCCACCTCAACCAACTGTTTCCTGAAGGAAAAATATGATTTCACCCATTCCAATGCTGGTCCTCGAATACCATACCATTCCAATTTCTTCAACAACTTACCACTATCAAGGCAGTCATATGCTTTAGATAAGTCCAGAAACATACCTAGGGCTAACTCTTTATTCTCAAAAGTCTCCACCATTTTAGTGATGAATTGGAATACTGCTGTTTTTATAGATTTTCCCCTTAAGTATCCATGTTGATTTTTCCTGAAGATATTATTCTCTATAAAATATTCCATAATTCGTCTACAGTAGGCCATCTCAATGATTTTAGAAAAACTTGGTAAAATGCTTATGGGTCTATAGTTGTTGTAATCGGTAACATCACCCCTTTTATGAACTGGCTTGACAACTGCTATCTTCAATTTATCAGGAAAAACCCCATACCTGAAAGAGTTATTGATGATATAATTTAGCTGCGGCGTTATTTCTTCGGCTGTTTGCTTAATAATGTTATTTGAAATTTCATCGTATCCACTAGAGTTTTTATTTTTCAGTAATTTGATTGTTTCCCTTGTTTCTCTTTCTGTCATTCTCTTCAGCAGCATGGATCTATCAAGATCTTCAAAGCTGTCACTATTTACAGCTGGTATGCCTTTTGTTAGTCTTTGTCCCATGTTTATGAAAAAGCTATTCATTTCATTTACTGTTTTTTGGGGGTCTTCTTTCATTTCAATTACTCTCTCTTTTTTATTTTTCAAAGAATTCACTAGGCTCCACATTGCTTTATTTTTATTGTCCGAACTTTCCATGAAATATTCAAATTTCTCTGCTTTCTGCCTTTTTAACAATAGATCATATTCAATTTTTGTTTCACGATACATATCTTTGAAAGCCTTGTTATGGGTACTGAGAACCAGTTACACATCCAAATTATTTTTTTTCTCCCTAATGGTAGGATCTATATTATTCATGTTGGATTTTCTTTTTCTTGATACTCTCCTCAGTGGAAATGCTGCATCAAAATAATTCAAATATATACCATGGAAAATGTTGAACTGTGAATTAACCTCATTTTCAGGTGTTTCATAAAATACTTTCCAGTCATGATTATCCAATAGCTCTTTGAAGTGTATTATGTTTCCTGTTGTTAACCTGCGTTTGTATATTTTATTATCAGGTTTTCCCCATATTTTGAAGGTTATTTTCTGCGCTGTATGATCTGAAATGTGTGTTTGGAGAACACTTGTTTCATACATTACCTCTGTATTTGTAAAGATGTTATCAATACAGGTAGCTGTTGTTGCCGTAATTCTAGTTGGTTGGTGTATTGTCTGCTGTAGATTATATGTTTTTAAAAGGCCTAGCCATTCCCATTTTTTTAAGGAATCTTCCATCATGTCTATATTGAAGTCTCCAACTAAAGTGGTTGTGACATTTTCATTAAAAAGTTTTGCCAATATGGGTTCAATATTTTTTGCAAGAATATTTATATTTCCATCATTATATACTGCAATACATACATGCTTTAATCCTTCTAGATTGAATTCCAATCCCACACATTCAAATTTTCCTTTCACTGAAACTTTTTTAATGTCCTTTCTTTCTTTGGCCTGTACTTTATTTTTGGTATATATAGCAACTCCTCCATGTTCCATTTTATTTCTACAAAAGGATGTTATGAGTGAAAAATCTTTGATAGCATGATATTCTAACTGTTCTTCGGTTTTCCAATGCTCAGTTAAACACAGAATTTGAACATCCTTATGTTCATCTAAGGTTTCCTCTAGGTACTCTACTGCATTTCCTAAAGAGCATACATTCTGGTGTAGTATACTTAACTTATGTGTGTGTGGTTTGTTTGTTTCGGTTTTATTGTCATCTTCTTTGGTGTTATCGACTCCGGGACTTATCCCCTGTTCTTGCCTAGAAAATGTTGTCCTTTTCGGAAATCGAACCTTGAAAATTTGATTCCAGTTGGCCAGAATTCATTTTTGCGCGCGTGTTCCGCAAGGAACAGCGTGCTATCATTTCGTCACAATGTCTGTATTTTTCGAATTTTTTTTCGAAAATGGTCTCAAACGATTAGGTTCGACTTCCTGATGAAGAATTCGAGGTCAAATTCAATTCTGTCCGTCCGGTCCGGCCGGCCGGCCGGCCGGCCGGCCGTTAGCACGATAACTCTCGAACGGAACGACTTATAGCGTTGAAATTTGCAGGGTAGCTTTGTAGCGTAAATATCTCGGACAAGTTCGTTAACGGGCGAAATCCACCGAGCGGTTTCGGAGTTAAGGCCGTTTTTAGTCAAAACGTTTTTAATGAATATTTCCGGAACCAATCACTCGATCTTTCTGAAATTTGGCAGCAAATTGTAGAATCATGACCTTTATATGCCAGCGAAGTTTTGTTTTGATCAGACGGCCCTAAAGTAGCAAAAAAAAATTTCAAAAATTTTAAAATTTTGTTTTCAGGATAACTCGAAAAATACTGATCTGATTAAATTGAAACTCAGTAGTTAGATGCAAAAGACCAATGCAAACACTTTCGCAAAATTTCGTGAAGATCACGTGACATGAAAAAAATAAAAAAATTACTACTATTTTGCGAAATACTTTGCTTAAAATGCCGAAACCTATTTTTTTGAGGTTCATGCTGCCCTTTCCGTACATTTTTCGTTGTGCGCATGCACAGATGAAAAGTCATTTAACTGCTGTAGTTTTCGTCAGAGAGGATTGGGGTTTTGGGGTGGCGGATGCTATTCCTCCATAGAATCCAGATCCCTGATGAGGGTCTGCGCATGCGTAGATTAAAGATGTGATATCTTCCGAACCACTAGTGTTGGAGAATCGGAGTTTTTTGTAAGGTGTGTTATTTTGAAAGGACTTTTAGCCGCGAGTAGATTGCGCATGCGCAGAAGAGAAGTGTCTGTTTTTGGGTTGGATGGGTTATGTTGGGAGTGCTGAGTCGATATTGTGAGGATTTAAAAGAATATTCATAGCAATTCAGTGCTCGGACACTAGTCAGTTTGGGGGAAATACCGTTGTTTCCGAGTTGAAGTGTGCACACCGTGGCCCTGGGGCCAATTTTGAAATTGATGTTACTCCTTACGGGCATTTTTCGTTATGCGCATGAGCAGACCATCAGTGATTTAACTGCTGAAGTTTTCGTCAGAGAGGATTGGGGTTTTGGGGTGGCGGATGCTATTCCTCTACAGAATCCCCTGGTGAGGGTCTGCGCATGCGTGGATTCAAGAGGCGATATCTCCTGAACCACTAGTGTTGGAGAATCGGAGTATTCTGTATGGTGTGTGATTTTGGGAGGACCTTCAGCCGCAAGTAGATTGCGCATGCGCAGAAGAGAAGTGACTGTTTTTGGGTTGTATGGGTTATGTTGGGAGTGCTGACCCGATATTGTGAGGTTTTAAAAGAATATTCATGGCAATTCAGTGCAAGGACAAGTCAGATTGGGGGATGTAGCGTTGTTTCTGAGTTAAAGTGTCCGTATCGTGGCCCTGGGGCTAATTTCGAAATTGATGTTACCCCTTACGGGCATTTTTCGTTATGCGCATGAGCAGACCATCAGTGATTTAACTGCTGGTGCTTTCGTCAGAGAGGATTGGGATTTTGGGGTGGCGGATGCTATTCCTCTATAGAATCCCCTGGTGAGGGTCTGCGCATGCGTGGATTCGAGAAGCGATATCTCCTGAACCACTAGTGTTGGAGAATCGGAGTTTTTTGTGAGGTGTGTAATTTTGGGAGGACTTGCAGGCACGAGTATATTGCGCTTGCGCAGATGAGAAGTGAATGGTTTTGGGTTGTTTGGGTTATGTTGGAAGCAATGAGCCGATATTGTGAGGTTTTAAAAGAATATTCATGTCAATTCAGTGCACGGACACAAGTCAGTTTGGGGGAAATAGCGTTGTTTCCGAGTTGAAATGTCTGTATAGTGGCCCTGAGGCGAATTTATAAATAACTATATTCGGTAGATCTATATTAAAATACGTTCGGATTTGGAGAAGAGGCAATTGCGTTCCAAACGGAGGTCCCACAACCGCATTTTTTTCGATCTACGGTAAAGCTAACAGCCAAACTGTATTGATAGCTATATTTGTTAAAGGAACTTGAAAAAAAAAAAAAAAGCACTGACGTGTAGTCAGTACTCTTTGGCGCGCGTGTTCACGGTGGCTAATTTGAATTGAATGATGAGTACTTCAAGCTCAGTAGACAGAGCGAGCCGAAGATCTACCCAAAGGATAGTGGACACCATTCACTGTCGGTTCAAAAATTAAGAGTGCTGTATCTAAGCTGCCATCAGGATAGATTAACAAAGTTGGAAAAGAACACAAGTGACTCTCCTTAGTCGCACAAGCTCCTAGAAGATTTGGGAGGGCCAGTATAATCCTAATCATGTTAATCGCACGCGCGCAAAAGCAGATTGACTTAACAATGAAAGAAAAAGTGTAAAAAGTCAATCTGCTTTGGCGCGCGTGCGATTAACATGATTAGGATTATACTGGCCCTCCCAAATCTTCTAGGAGCTTGTGCGACTAAGGAGAGTCACTTGTGTTCTTTTCCAACTTTGTTAATCTATCCTGATGGCAGCTTAGATACAGCACTCTTAATTTTTGAACCGACAGTGAATGGTGTCCACTATCCTTTGGGTAGATCTTCGGCTCGCTCTATCTACTGAGCTTGAAGTACTCATCATTCAATTCAAATTAGCCACCGTGAACACGCGCGCCAAAGAGTACTGACTACACGTCAGTGCTTTTTTTTTTTTTTTGTATATATTCTCTTTGATCCTAAGTGGGACCCCAACTAATACACATTTATAGTTCATATTTTCTTGGTTCCTTGCTTCTATTCTCTTCACGGATACCTCATCAGTTGCAATTTTTCCTTTATCCGCTATGTACTCTGCTATGTGTTTTTCCTCGACGGTCTCTTCCACATGAGAGATAAAAAGCCATAGCTTTTTCCCTTCATTGTCTGACTTTGCAGATTTGAACGCTGTGTTGTCCACTACTCCTGTTCCAACATTTGCTTTCCTACGATTTTTATATCTGACGGTAATGAATTCATCGGAGGTTTGAATTAATTCAGATTTCCTACCATCAGTACCATCTATTTCAGTTTGTTTTGCTCGGATTGGTATGTTTAGGTTATGTTTATGTATCGCCCCCTTAGGGGATAGTTCAGATGCATTATTTTCGATGTGCCTGTCATTTGGCTGTTGCTTTTTGACATTCTGTGATGTTTTGTTTATGTTTAGATTTCTGACAGACTTGACGCTATCCGTAATCTTAATAGAAGGAATTGTCTCTATCCTTGTTTGTTGTTTACTTTCTTGTTTTTTGTTTCCTTCTAGATTATTTATTTTTTCCACTAAAAGGTTATTGTTGAATGTCAGTATTTGGTTCTTCTCTGATATTTCCTTTAGCAATTGTTTTAGATATGTATTCTCCACCTCTAGTATTTTATTTTGGATGGCCACATCCTTCGGGTACGCCAAAGGTTCTTCATTGGGTTCTAACCTCTGATGCTTGCATGCTGCATTTTCCAGGTTGCCGGACTTTATTAGACATGATTTATGGAAGTTATTATAGCATTTTCCACACTTCACGTATTCTTTCACTCTTTTGGCACAGTATGCACATTTATATTCACTATTTTCCCCATCTTTCTGGGAGCTCGTATCAACGTCACTTTCATACGTCGCCATGTCGCCATGTTTATGTTGACAATATTATGTGGATCAAAGAAATTCTTTGAAGAGTTGTTCATCAGTTTTACGAAAACTTTTGAACAGTTAAGATCTACAATTTTTGGACTTATATACAGTAAAATGTTGACGAGTGTGATAGTTAGTGATAATAATTCAAATAAGTGACGAAGATCAAATGCAAATGAAATAAGTGAAACTGTTGATCAACCACCAGAAAAAAAAATTCAAAATTTGAACATTTATTCAAACTCGAAACAATTTTTTCAACCAAACAAATTTTTCTTAAGTTTTTTTTAAACTTTTGACTTAAATTTCAGGAGTGACATTTTTTATTTTTTCGCTAAAAAGATATGTTTAACTTGATTATAAAATATTTTTTTAGCCCTGAACAGATGAGAGATTCAAATATCTTCGATTTTATAACTTACTTTTTTTGTTTTTACTTGATTATGAATACGAGTTTTTTTGAAAACCTTTTAATTTCTTATCAAAATTTCATGTAAAAATGAAAACTTCACCTGACCCTAATTTGCCACCCATTCGAAGCAATAAAATGTGGGAAAGCCCTGTGGACAGGAGCTTCGGCGATCTTGTTCGGACTTTGATAAATCATATCTCCGAAAGTATGGTTCTCTCAGAGTTGGGAATGATATCAATGGATTCTTATAATAAAACTGCATCATAAAAGAAGTTAAAATGAAATTGAAACAAGAGTGCCAAGAATTAGATATTCATTGCTCAAATCCACTCTGAAAATTATATTATATCAATTGAAACTTAGCCATTTGAGTTTTGTTTTTACTGGAGATATTCTGAAATCCATCTGATAAACTTACCAAAGTAGATATTTCCATCATCATATGGATTATCCGCGGGCATTAAAATATTACCAAAAAGTATAATAACTTCTAATAATCCTCATAATTATACAATAGCTGAAATGACTTCAAGATGTCTCTTATAGGAAAATATGATGACGTATATGAGTATGAATACCGATCATATAATAATTCATAGAATAATTATAGCATTCTGTGATAATACAGAAGTACGATTTATTATTGAAATTTCGAAAAATCATATCTACGCATGTATTAGCTTGTTGGAGTTGAAATAGATATCAGTGGATTTTAATGGTGAAACTGCATCTTAAAAAAAATCGAATATGAATTTTGTAATGTAAAAAAAAATATTTTTTCGTTACTCCGAAACCATCTGGCTGATTTAGCCCAATAACGAAATTAACTGAGATTTTTATCTCCCAAACCTACTCTGAAAATTTCAATTGTTCAGCTCATCCCGTTCGAGAGTATCATGGCTACGGCCGTCCGGATCGGCCGGACAGACAGAATCGATTTTGAGCACGGATCCTTGATCAGTGAGTCGAACCAAATCGTTTAAGACCATTTTCATTAAAAAATTTGAAAATTACATACTTTTGGGGGCAAATTGATAAGCACTCTATTCCGAGGAACAAGAGCCAGGGACGGGCCGAAGCCAAATTTTTGGGGGAGGGGAGGGTACATCATTGAAAGATGCAAGCGTTATTATGTTTGAATTCTGGGTCACCAAGTAATTTAAAAGACGAAACTAATATTGTATAATATCAAAAAAATGATGTACATGTAAAAATATTTTTGTATAAGAGAGATATAAATATAGCTTTAAAAAATTATTCATTATTATCTATCATATAGTTTATATATTATAATATTTATTAAAGTTATTTAGAATTAAGCGAGACGAGACGAGACTCTCGCCCACTCTAGTCTCGTGTGAAGCCCTAATAAGGCTAATTCTAAATTGTCCGCAAATAACAGAAATGTTGAAAACTGAAAACAGAAATAAATATCATTAATGAAAATCAAGAACAACAGTGGACCTAGATGAATTTCCTGAGACACTCCAGATGTTAAATTTATCTGCCGCGACACAGCTTTTCCTATATATACAAACGGTTTGTACTCTCGACGTTAAATATGATGAAAGCCAATCAAAAAGGGAGCCACAGATCCCAAAACCGAATAATTTGCGTCTGAGAACACTGTGGCTTATAGAGTCAAAGCTATCATAAAATCCGTGAATACCAATTCAAACTTTAACCTGCTTTCGAGCGAATTCAAGGTATATGGAACAAATAATAACAAATTTGAAACTATATTTCAATCTTTAATGAGACCATGCTGTTCCTCAACTATTTTAGGTGTTATATCAAATTTTATATGGTCATAGACGAGAAGCTCGAAAAGTTTAGGTAGGTATAGTACTCAATATGCTGATTGGCCTGTAATTCGATGCATTGCTCTTCTTGCCTGATTTATATATTGGTCTAATATAGCTATGCTTCCATCTAGAAGGATAAATACCAAATATTAACGACTCATTGAACAAGGTCTCTCCTGGCAGTACAATCGAATTGCTACAATTTCTTGTGTTTGTTCAAAATTTTATCGGACCCAAATGATGATCTGAAAAGAACATGTTCCGCGGCATATCACTTCTCTTAGAATTCACGAAATTCCAAAAAACTTTATTATTTCTTTTAAGAGCTGCCTCCGTTTCCTCTACTTATCGTCTATAACAAGCACTAGCAACATTTTTATATTGGATCGCACCTGGAATATCTCAAATAATCTTTCCAACTTCTTTTTTTGTTTATATAATTGTGAAGCTCTTTCTTTCTCAAAACAACATGCTTATGTTCTACAGAAAACCAGGCTGGAAATTCAGTTTTGTTAACAAACATTTTTGGAACATTCTATCAATTCCAACTGTTAACTCATAGTAGAAAATTTCAACTAATTTATCAATATCAAAATCAAGGTTCAATTTAGTAACCCAATCAATATTTGACAGATATAAATCCAATTTGACAAAATTGCACCTTTAAAATTGTGGGAAGAAAGTTGGTTCAAGCCCTGTGGTCAGGAGCTTTTTGAAGCTCTTGTTCCAACAGACAAATTATATCTCCGAAAGTATTGGTTTCTCAGAGTTGGGAATTATATAAATGGATTCCTATGATAGAAATAAGTCATGAAAGAAATAAAATTGAAAAAAAGTGTATATTAAAGATAATGCTTCAAAAATTATCTTATAAAAAAAGGGCAATCTACAATGCTTTAATGCTTCAAAAATTGTCATTAAATTTAGTTATCAAGATTGAATGAGCAATCTGCAATGATTCAACCTCATGGAATGGGTTGTTGCTACTTAGACTCGGTGCATAGTTTTCACAACTCGAAATACCTAAGGAAAGTATCATCGAATTGTCTAGAGCAAGGCTGGAGACAATCATAGCAGATTGTCCATTTATTCCTGATATTTGAGTAAGCAACGGATTACGAACAAATTATTTTAATAGTTCAAAATATATTAATGAAATACTGTCCTCTTTTTATAATTTAACATTCAATAGTCCATACCACTAACACATTCTTTTCTGTATTACGAACCTTAACTCAAGAAAAAATGATAGATACACAAATGTAGATCCATATTTCAGTATGTTTATGCTAGCAACATAATGAAAATACTGTATATAGGAACATGTCTCACTACTTCGGGAAGTAAAAGGTAATTTTAACCTCAGTGAACGAACAGTAAATTCTTTTGATGATTCCATTATGTTCCTCTTTCCTATTGCCTCCATAAACTACATCAAAACAGTCTTGTATATATTCACAAATTCAAGAATCAAATACTTGATCTCCAAGAGAAAATAACAGCTCTGAATTGACAATTTATGAATAGTGATCACAGACAGATTTTGTGTTCACATTCTGTGAATACATATAACTTACGGTGTATTATTGAAACTTTGAAACATTATATCTTCGAAAGTATTAGATTGTTGCAGTTGAAAATGATAACAATGGATTCTCATGATAAAACTGCATCTTAAAAAAATTTGAATTCAAAAGTTGTAATGTAAAAAAAATATTTATTTTGTTACTCCGAAACTGTAAGACCGATTTTGCCCAATAACGAACTTAATCGAGATATTTACTCCTCAAACCTACTCTGAAAATTCTAACTGTCTAACTCATTCCGTTCGAGAGTTATCGTGTTAACGGCCGGACGGACGGATGGACGGACTGCGGGCCGGACAGAATCGATTTTGACCACGGATTCTTGGTCAATGGGACAAACCAAGAATCATTCAAGACCATTTTCAAAAAATTGATAAACACTATGTTCCGAGGAACAAGAGCTCCAAAAATGAGTATTATCTAATTCGCTATTACGAGAATAAGGTAATTTAAATGATAGAGCTGGATGGTGGACATCCAATACATTGTATTGGGCATCAACTGAAATTTTAAAATGAATAAAATAGAGAATTAACACAGCCGGGATTCGAACAGAGTTCTCCGTCGCGACAGGCGAGGATACTATCCTCTCATTTATTGAGGAGGTTACTATTCTGAGATTTACATTATTGGTATTTAAGAAGAAGTAGATAATACTTTGAAATATTATTTTCACAATAATTGCTAAAATACAAAGCTGAACTAGCTGCATTCTGGTACTCGAGTATATTATAGTGCCTTGAAGGTTTAATAATTATTTTAGCTGAATCTGACAGATAGGGTTTGAAATATAAAAAATTTCAAGAATCTTTTTTTTTAGCTGTTTATGCCTATCAATAAACTCAACCGTCCTATCCGGATGCCCAACCTCCCCTGAAAATTTCAAGTCACTATCTCTTTCCGCTCTCAAGTTATCGTGGCAACGGACGGGCGGATGGAATTAAATTTGTCCTCGAATTCTTCATCAGTGGGTCGAAACCAATCGTTTGAGATCATTTTCAGCAAAGGAATAAAAAGTTACAGACATTTGCACAGAATGATAGCACGTTGCCCACTAGAAGATGCGCGCAAAACCTTGCGCAAAACTGACATAAAATCTTTGTCTACATACAGGTTGAGTATTTAAGTTGTACATTAATTTTAACCATATATTCTTATCGTCGAATGAAACACTTTCTTCATTTACAATTTTTGCAAATTCGACTATGGTAAAAAAAAGAGGCTGTTGAAATTTCGAAAAAAAAATCAGTTTTCATTTTGTAGCCTTGACCTCCTTATTTCGAATAGAATGACTGCTGGTGTGAAGTTTGCTATAACAATGATACATATTTTCCAGATATT
Organism: Halyzia sedecimguttata; assembly: GCA_937662695.2. NCBI lineage: Eukaryota > Metazoa > Arthropoda > Insecta > Coleoptera > Coccinellidae > Halyzia > Halyzia sedecimguttata. The sequence goes on from OW569413.2 coordinate 15,323,599, forward strand.
AGTTTTTTCATACTTCTACTGGTTTTCTAGTTATAGACTCGAGGATTCATAAAACTAAACGAGATTAGCATAAAGAAAGCAGATAAAGTTTTTCTTTCGTCATTTCAAGAATATTCAATTATTGTAGAACATTAAATTATTCTTCATCATTTCTCTATAAACGCACCGTATTCGAGATATTCTTCATTGAATGTTATAAAATGGGTAACTCCAGAAATTTTACTACTTTTATGGATCTGTCCCTGAGCGTGGAAATCCCGAATCAAGGTATAAATCACGTTGCCGTACCTTTTTCTCGTCCACCATTAATGTTATAGCTAACTTATATGAAGCAGTGTATTAGCAGATTGTGAAATAATTAACCGCTTATAACTTTTTAGCTGAGCCAAATTAGTAAAAATTGAAAATGAAAAAAGTGTTTTATTTGATGAGAGGAATCTATGGTTGAAATTAATGTACAACTTCAAGACTCACCCTGTATATACCCCCAATATTCTACCTTAATAGTGAGTTGCTTACAATAAGAAGCTATGAGAATTATAACAGATTAATACCCGCTTTCTAAATCAAGTTTCTTGAATTTACTATTAGAAGTTCAAGGAGCTTTGGCGCTCTTGTTCAAACTTTGACAAATCATCTCCGAAATTATTGGTTTCTCAGAGTTGGGAATGATATCAATGAATTCTTATGATAGAACTGTATCATAAAAGAAACTAAAGTTAAAAGACTTATAATTGGGTAAATTATATATTTCCATCATAATATGGATTATGTTAGGGCATATAGGGTAGGGGTAATTATAATATCCTATAATTGGTCATTTTGCATTCAATCATATCTCCGAAAGTATTAGCTTGGAAGAGTTGAGAACTATATCAATGGATTCTTATGATGAAATGACATCTTGAAAAGGATCGAAGTCGAAATTTGTAATGTAAAACATATTTTTATTTTCGTTACTTCGATAACATCCGGCCGATTTCGCCCAATAAAGAACTTAACCGAGATGTTTATGTCCCAAACCAAATCTGAAAATTTGAACTGTCTGGCTCATTCCGTTCGAGAGTTGTCGTGCCTATGGCCGGCCGGACAGAATTAATTCTGACCACGGATTCCTTAGCAGTGAGTTAAACCAAATCGTTTAAGACCACTTTCATAAAAAAAAATGGGTTCAAGCCCTGTGGACAGGAGTTTTTTGGTGCTCTTGATCAAACAGAAAAATTATATCTCCGACAGTATTGGTTTCTCAGAGTTGGGAATTATATCAATGGATTCTTATGAAAGAACTTCATCTTAGCAGAAATTTAATTCAAACCTCATAGAAGAATGTAAATTCAACAAGAGTGCCAAAAATTATTAATCCAAAACCAATATACGAATTCTGCCTTCTGCCCAACAACGAACTCATCCGAGATAATGGTCGCATTCAGCGGACGAAGCGCTATGCCACTTTACGCTACCGCTACCTAGCACAAATCAAATGTGCTCCATAAAATAGCCTCCGCTCCACAACGTGTTGAGTTCGTAGGGCATGTGCCACCGAACGTTTTGGTAACGGTTGCGCAACTGTTTCGTCCGCCGAATGCGACCATTCATTCCTCAATTCTATGATGAACGATAATATATATCTTTCCTCAAATCCACTCCAATACTCCAATACACCAATATTCCAGTTTCGTTTCTAGTGGAGATATTCTGAACTCAATATTATTAACTTACCATTACCATTCCCATCATCATATCGATTGACCATCGGCAATAAAAAATCTACCAACAAAAAGTATGATATTATATTATAATTCTCATAATTCTACGATTGCTGAAATGAATTAGACAACGTCATGTCCCAGGAAAATAAGTTGACATTCTAACAATTCATAGATAGCATAATTGTATAAATCTGTGAAAACATAGAAATATGATTAAATTGAAATTTTGAAAAATCATATCTCCGAAAGTATTAGCTTGTTGAAGTTATAAATGATATCAGTGGATTCTTATGGTTAAATTGCATATTGATAATTTATTTGGAATTTGTTATGTAAGAAAAAATTTTTTTTGTTACTCCGAAAACATATGTCCGATTTCGCCCAATACAGAACTTAGCCGAGATATTTATCTCCCAAACCTACTCTGAAAATTTCAACTGTCTAGCTCATTCCGTTCGAGAGTTATCGTGCCTACGACCGACAGAATGAATTTCGACCACGGATTTTTGATCAGTGAGTCGAACATAATCGTTTAAGACCATTTTCATTGAAAAATTCGAAAACTACAGACATTTGGGCAAATTAATAAGCTCTCTTTACCGAGGAATAAGAGCACCAAAGAGCATGCACGTATTAAGGACAGCAATCAAACGGATTTTTCATCAATCCATATTTGACTTTCACGATCCAAAAATTGGGATCTCAAGTGTCAACATAAGATTCATCCAACTGAAAAATCCAGATATTATGAGTACAGAAAACCAAAATATTTTTTTGCCTCAAGAGACATTCAAAATCTTCAAAATTTTCTTCAAGTTCATATTATAAGATTCGTTATAACGTCCACGTACTCTTTTCCCGGACCTCATTGTGGCAATGAAGAATTTTCCCTTGTGCTTCACTAACCACGCTTCGTTAACAGACGATGAAAGACTTCCTTCCTGAAATTTTTATCGAATGAAGAATCACTCCTTTCTGCATTTTTCGTCTCGATGATCTCAGGAAGAATTCGACCCGAAGGTGATTCGAGCTCATGCATGATGGAACACTCGACAATTTACTTGCTTCTTCAGAATCAACAACCTTACTTTCCCGGAAATTATTTTCATTATATTCGTCCATCCCAGTACCCTCGTTGGACATCGTGCGAATTTCAGTCATTGAACGAAAGACTTTGTAAATTTCGAAGAAGAGACCCGCCTCAGACGACAAGCACCAGTGAAGTATGAAACTTGTATATTAATTGTTTCAAGACTTTTTGTATTGTGGAATCAGGTGATGTGAGATATAAAGGGTTTTCCAATAAGAGGTGTTATTTTGATATTCAAAGAAAAATGCCATTTTTCAACATAAATGTTTACTTCATTATAAAGAAGAAGCTATGCCGTTAATAGTGGAAAATAACATCAGGCAAATGACCACCACGACCACGCTTACAGGACCATATCCTTTTAATGAAATTTTCCATAACCTAATCGCAAAGTGGCTGCCCTATTTCCTCGATAGCCTCACGAATTCCCTCTTTGAGGTCTTGAATCGACGCTGGGCTATTGGCGTAGACCTTCTCTTTCACGTGGCCCCAATGGAAGAAGTCGCAAGGTGTTAAATCACAAGACCTCGGTGGCCAATTGTGATCACCTCTTCGAGAGATAACACGGTCCGGAAACTTTTCCTGCAAAAGATCAATAGTTTCGTTGCTTGTGTGGCACGTAGCACCGTCTTGTTGGAAGTACACGTTGTCCAGATCAATACCATCCAATTCCGGCCATACAAAATCATTAATCATCTCTCGATAGCGCAATCCATTCACCGTAGCTGTTGCTCCAGCCTCATTTTCGAAAAAGTAAGGTCCAATGACTCCGCCGGTCCATAAACCGCACAAAACAGTCACACGTTGAGGATAGATAGGCTTTTCAACAATAACTCTTGGGTTTTCCGAGCCCCAGATGCAACAATTTTGCTTGTTGACGAAGCCACCGAGGTGTAAATTGGCCTCGTCACTCAAGATGATTTTTCGATGGAATTCCGGATCATTTTCATGCATTTCAAATCTTTATGCAAAATACAGTGTACTGACGTGTGTGCAATGCCTAATTCCAAAGAACAACGAGGAATGGACAAACCTGGGTTTTCTTCAACACTTTTGGCTACAGCAGCAATATTCTCGGCTGTTCTTGAGCGAGGTATACGGTATTTATTCTTCACATAACTAACTTGTCCAAACAGCTCGAATTTTCCACCAATTTCTTTATTGCGGTCCGACAAGGTGCTTCACGACGAACCAAAAATGTTCGAGTTTTACGAACCGTCTCTGCCAAATTTTCATCATTTTTATAGTGAATTTTAGTAATTTCAATGCGTTCTTGAAGCGTGTATCGTTCCATTTTTATTAATGGCGTAGTTTCTACTTGTCAAATGTCAAAATTTTACAGCTTCAAAAGTGACATCTACCGAAATAGCGGGCTATTCAAAATAACACCTCTTACTGGAAAACCCTTTATGTGGGCGATGCTGGAGCAGAACGGGATACCAAGTTGAAATTGGTTTTCGAAAATATGAAAGGAATTGCTGATAATTTTTACAAATACACTGTAATATTGTTCGCTCAATCATACAATATTATATGAACAAAACTAGAAGCTCGATTTTCAATCTTGTATTAACCAATCAATGTTAATACCCCAATACTTTTATCAATTCAAAACTGTGGACTTTCCTATTTCTTCTTACTCCTTCCAGAGTATACCGGGGAAAAAGAACACAAATAAAAAGTATGTTGTTGGTACTTGCCGACACGTGTATTTGTTTATTGACTACTTTAGGACATGGCTATCAAGAAAGCCAAAGAAAAGGTGGAAAGGAACTGAAAGCAGAAGTGACACCACAACAGGAGCGAACAACCAATTTGACCCTTCCGAGGAAAACAATTGCATTGGTACGGAGGAAGCATAGGCAACCTGCGTGATACGACGTTAACACGATATGTATTATAGTGACTACGATCTCGAACTTCCTCATTGGTAACTTTCATTACTCGCCAGATTTCTTCAAAGATGGGTACGATGAAAGAGACAGAGATTATGGTGCCAGATCCTCGGATCTGACTCCAGTTGTCCATTTGTATCTATGGAAGAATAAATGAACTAATTTGAAGTGAGGGAATTTGAGATATGGGACACCCTGTTCAAGTAATCAATAATACAGCACAAGTAATGAAGCCTGAAATGAGGCAACAAAGGTGCGATAAATATTCCGTCATTGCATCGAATCCGTTGTTTTTATATTGGAACATAATAGGCAGCCAATCGTAATTAATACATGAATAAACATTTCTTATTTTTGGCGCTCTTGTTCCTCGGAATTTGCCCAAATGTCTGTAATTTTCGAATTTTTGGCTGACAATATTATTAACTTACCATTACCATTCCCATCATCATATGGATTGACCATCGGCAATAAAAAATCTACCAACAAAAAGTATGATATTATATTATAATTCTCATAATTCTACGATTGCTGAAATGAATTTGAGAACGTCATGTCCCAGGAAAATAAGTTGACATTCTAACAATTCATAGATAGCATAATTGTATAAATCTGTGAAAACATAGAAATATGATTAAATTGAAATTTTGAAAAATCATATCTCCGAAAGTATTAGCTTGTTGAAGTTATAAATGATATCAGTGGATTCTTATGGTTAAATTGCATATTGAAAATTTATTTGGAATTTGTTATGTAAAAAAATTTTTTTTTTGTTACTCCGAAAACATATGTTCGATTTCGCCCAATACAGAACTTAGCCGAGATATTTATCTCCCAAACCTACTCTGAAAATTTCAACTGTCTAGCTCATTCCGTTCGAGAGTTATCGTGTCTACGACCGACAGAATGAATTTCGACCACGGATTTTAGATCAGTGAGTCGAACCGAATCTTTTAAGACCATTTTCATTGAAAATTTCGAAAATTACAGACATTTGGGCAAATTAATAAGCTCTCTTTACCGAGGAATAAGAGCGCCAAAGAGCATGCACGTATTAAGGACAGCAATCAAACGAATTTGCCCAAATGTCTGTAATTTACGAATTTTTGGCTGACAATGGTCTTAAACGATTTGGTTCAACTCACTGATAAAGAATCCGTGGTCTAAATCGATTATGTCCGGCCGGTCGTTAACACAATAACTCTGGAAAGGAGTAGGACGATTGAAATTTGCAGGGTCGGTTTGGAACGTAAATGTCTCGGACGAGTTCGTTAACGGGCGAAATCCACCAAGCAGTTTCAGAGTTATGGCCGTTTCTAGTCAAAATATATTTTTTTAATATTTTCGAAACGGATCACTCGATCTATCTGAAATTTAGCATCAGACTGTAGAATAATGACATTTATATGCATGCGGAGTTTTGTATTGATCGTGTTGCCATAAATTTACACAAAAAAAAAATTTTAAATGATTATATTTTGTTCTACAGTAACTCTCGAACAGAATGAGCTAGGCAGATGAAATTTTCAGAGTAGGTTTGGGAGATCTATATCTTGGTTATGTTTGTTACTGGGCAAAACGGTTTTGGAGAAACGAAAAAAAAAAAATTTTTTACATTACAAATTTCAAATTCAATTTTTTTTAAGATGCAGTTTCACCATAAAAAGCCATCAATATCATTTTCTACTCTAACAAGCTAATACTTCTGGAAATATTATTTTTCGAAATTTCAATAATGAATCGTACTTTCTATGTTTTCACAGAATGCTGTACTTAATTGTTCTATCTATGAATTATTATATGATCTGTGTTTTTACATGTCAGCTTATTTCCTTATGAGAGATATATGTCAAAATTATTTATAGTTCGTTATTCTTCATAGAAAATACACTTGCTGTTCTAGAAATAAAGGATGATTGAATTCATAATGACCAATGAAATAACCTCGGCTATCGTAGAATTATCAGGATGATATGATATTATACTTTTAAAGTGATAATATAATGCCCGTGGATAATATGATATGATGATGGAAAGATATTCTTTGGTAATAGATATAATCAAATTGGGTTCAGAATAACTCCAGTAAAAACAAAACTGCAATATTATTGTCTAAGTTTTAGTTGATATAATATAATTTTCAGAGTAGATTTGAGAATGAATATCTCGGATGAGTTCGTTATTGGTGAGAAATGGTCTGCTTGAATTTAGTTTCTTTCATGATGCACTTCTATCGTAAGAATCCATCTATATCATTCCCAGAGACCAATAATTTCGGAGATATGATTTGTCAAAGTTTGAACAAGAGTGCCAAAGCTCCTGTCCACAGGGCTTGTATCAATTATCATATTAATTAATTAGTGTGCATTATGATTTTCTTTTTACAACATTTTTCGTTATTTACTAACAGATGCTACATTAAGTGTCTTACAATACATCGTCCAAGAAGTTTTTAAGGGCATCCGAAGAACTCTTTTTTCCTTCCACTCTCGAAATTGAGGTCAGGCGTTCAATAAATTCATTTTTTACATTTTGAAATACCAAAATTTTTTCTTTAATATTTAGATGCCATCGCAAGTTAGAAATCGATTACATCCATATTCAACTTTGCTTTGAATAAATTCCTTTAAAAGCACAGACGTGACATAAGTGATGCTTGTGCGAGCATGTTCTATTGTCTATGCATACCTCACAAACTCTCTCGAAAGGCTGAATTATGATTAATTGGGCATCACCTGAATTCAAATTTAGAAAGCTATCATTCCGAAAATACGGAACTGATTGAGCTGAAATCCGTTAATCTATTATTAAATGATTGCTTGAAGATTCGTGCGGAATTTCAGCGCAACCTATAGCAGACAATATCTGTAATATAAAATTATTTTTTCTAGAAAATTAAATTTTTTTTTAAGTTATCAGATCCTCCATGGAAATCTGCACAAATTTGTGGGCTGGAATACTACAACTAACTACTAAGTACTACTAAGTCGCTATATATTTCCTGTGTAGAGTTATCGTGGCAACAAATGACCCGTCAGAATTGGATTTAACCCCGAAATCTAGAACCTAATCCGGAGATCATGTTTGGCGAAGAATTAGAAAATTACAGATATTTCTACAAAATGATAGTACGCTGTTCTCTACAACATGCGCGCAAAATGAAAGGGGGATGACAGTTTCGACTAGACATTTTTTGAAACTTGAATGGCAGTGAACAGGCAACTCGGTAAAATTCGGAAACACGATTATATCCCGATTTTCTTTAATAATAATAATAATAATAATAATATCTTTATTTCCTGCTGCAAATTCTTACATGTATATTCTACAAACAAAAACCCGCAGAAGAATGACGTCAAGAAAAAAAACAACCAATATCTACCTATCCCTTTGGAAGTATTCATTCAGAGAATAAGGCTCCAGTTCTAATAAATATTTTCTTATGTTTCGGACATACACCCTGTAAGATCCAAACACCTTCAACTCTTGAGGTAAGTGATTGAATAATTTCCTGCACATGTATTCAGGATGTTTTTCCGTCAAACTGAGACGGTGTATTGGATATTGAAGATCCCTGGATCTCACAGGGTATCTGTCGTTCACATAAGATTCAAATCTATGTCTATTTTTGTATAGAAATTTCAATGAATCTATTATATATAAGCCAAATATTGTTAATATTCCATTATTCCTAAAAACTCTCCGACATGAATCTCGATATGACATTCGAAACATAATTCTTAAAATTCTTTTCTGTATTAAAAATATTCCATTAACCCCAGCACTAGCACCCCAAAAAATAATGCCATAACGTGCTACAGATTCAAAGTTAGCAAAATAGGTAATTAACTAAAACTCTCATACTATAGCACAATGTGCTCAATTTCTTGCCAAGCCATTCTAAATGATAAGACCATTTTAAAAACTCATCAATACAGAATCCCAGAAATTTAGTGGTATGTTCCAAGGCAATTGACCTAACCTCCATTATATGGTAGTATGGTAGTATGGTAGTATACAGCAGGGGTTATAAATTGGAATAAATTCAGTAAATCAAAGACAGTTTTTTTGTTCTAAATATATGCCCAGACAGGTCGATTCGTATTCTACAGATGTTACGTCATCATATTTTTTTTTAAACGGCAATACTCATTTTTTTATGACTTTTCTCAAAGTGTATCCCAAGTTACACATGCGTTGCAAATAATGAATTCTATTCAGTTCGAAGATGAAGAAATCTGATATCAACTCAAATATTTTTCTTCAATAATTGCTCAAAATGATGTCCATTAATTAATTGACAATATCATAAACGTAACTAAAACTCGTTTTGAACAATCCTAATTAATTCGGCGACACTACCGTGTCATTCGTTCTTGTAACTGCTCCATATTTTCCGTTTTGGTCTTGAAAACTGTGCTTTTCAGGTGTGCCCCCATAAGAAATTGTCCATAGGAGTTAAATCTGGAGGCCTGGGAAGCCTTTGAAAAGGCCCTCTTCTACCAATCCATTGGCCTCGAAATACATACTCTAGAATCTAGATACTCAGGGACAGGTCTTGCCAAATGGGGAGATGCCAGCGTCTTGTGAAAACCAAATGTTTCTTTCGGGATATCAACTTCATCCGGATCATTAAATAGACTAGCCAAACTCCGAACTAGTACTTTCTGGAAGAATTCTAAATATTGAGCTCCATTATTTCCTTGGAAGAAAATTGAACCTATTACTCGAGCACAAGTAATCCCTGCCCAAACATCGACTTTTTCTTGATATTGAGTGTGCCCTTTACTCATCCAGTGTGGGTTGTTTTCAGCCCAATAAAGTTGATTTACCTCACCATTTAACGTAAACGATGATTCTTCAGAAAACAGGACGTATTCTATGTTTAGAACATTTCTGTCTAGTAGATCCATAATTGTTCGCAAAACTGGAGTCTTCTTGTGGGTTTAAGTTGAGTACGGCATTTCGTCCAATTTTTTTAATAAACGTTGTTTCTCACAAAAGTACAAATTAATAAATATCCTCGCTTATCTTCTCTGGATACGGTGCTACTCTCCTTACTTGTATTTATTCAACTATTTTTGTTTGACAAAAAATGATAAATGAATAACACTTGACATTCCATTTTCAAACAGCCTGAATAATTCCATTGAGTCGAATGAGATTCAATCATTTTCGAATTAGTTGATGTTAGTTAAATACCTTTCAAACGACAAGGAATAAGAATTTAATATTCGTATCACATGTTCAACTTGATATACCCTCTAAGAATAGCCATAACAAAATTGGGATTGCCATTAAAAAAAAATTGGTTCAAGCACTGAAGCCAAGGAGCTTTTGCGCGTATGTTCTATTGTCCATTCTCCTGTATTGGACACTCTTAATCGAATTTATCATGGTAAATTCTATGGTCAGTTCTCCCGTATTGGACACTCTCTTGATCGAATTTACCAAAGTATATTCGAATAAGAGAACGGACAATAGAAATACCTTGATGAATTCGATAAAGAGTATCCAATACATGAGAATGGAAAATAGAACATACGCACAAAAGCTCCTGACCTCATGTCATTGATTGAACCTATTTTTTTTCGTAATTTTTAAAACATTTTGTAGGGGTATGGTTCTTACAAAATTTCACACACGTCTTCAAGTCGATATTCTAGAACTAGTTACCAAGCTTCAATTCGATCGAGTTCATATTTTTTGAGTTATCGAGGAAATAATATTCCAGGTGGGTATAACTTCGAAACCATTGGACCGATTATACCCAAAAACGAACTTAACTCTCCCATTGGGATGCTCAACCAACCCTGTTTCCAGTTATACGGCAACCGTCACCCATTCAGCTACTGAACTCACACAAGGCTGCTCGGATCTCCAATAATATGGATCTGATCATGTTCCAACTTGAAACTTGGCAGTAGGGTTAGGTTCTGAAGGCTCTCGCAAAGATTCAGCTATGTTGGATGATCAGTTTCTGAGATATAGAATTTTTTTCATTGATTTTTTAAAAATTTTCTAGTGATACGATCCTCACGATTTTTTTCCTCAAGAATTTTCGAGTTGGCATTCTACAACTAATATCCATGCTTGAATTAGATAGGTTTTGTATTTTTCGAGTTATTGAGGACAACAACCAAATTTCTGATGGGTATAACTCCAAACCCGTTTGGCCGATTATGCCTATAAATAAACTCAAACGTCTCATTCAGATGCATAACCTAACCTGGAAATTTCAAGTTGCTTTCTCTTTCCGTTCTCAGGTTATCGTGACATAAATAATATCTTCCAATAATTTTGTAAAAATTTTCTAGTGGAAGGACTCCCACAAAATTTCACAAACATCCTGAGGTTGGTATTACACAACTACTCATGAAGTTTCAATTCAATCGGATTTGTATTGGTTGAAAACAAAATTATTAATTGGAAACCGTTAGGCATATTATGCCTATTAACGAACATGTCCGTCGTGTTGGGATGCGCCACCTATCCTGAGAATTTCAAGTCTCTATCTTTTTCCAGGTTAATATGTTCCTTGGTTTTGTCGGTCCAAAACCAATAAAACTATAAATATTTATTAAACGACGTACGTTTCGACCATACAAGCCATTTTCAAGTTACAATAAAAATGAAAATTAAAATGATCTTTTGAAATTTGAAATTGAGATCATTTTAATTTTCGTTTTTATTGTAACTTGAAAATGGCTTGAATGGCCGAAACTTACGTGTTTAATAAATATTTATAGTTTTGTTTGTTTTGGACCGAAAAACCCAAGGAACATATTAACCTACAATAATTACGGCCAGGAAATACCAATATAGCTATCTTTTTCCGTTCTCGAGTTATAGTGGCAACGGCCGGACGGCCGGCTGGCTGGACAGACAGAATCAAATTTCACCTAGAATTCTTCATCAGGGAGTCGAACCCAATCGTTTGAGACCATTTTCTGCAAAAAATTCGAAAATTACAGATATTTGGTCAAAATGATAACGCGATGTTCCCCAGAACACACGTGCAAAAATTATCATCGATGACGTCATATCTCAAATTTGGGACACTCTGCATATCATTTTCATACATTAGAAGGAGCTCAATTGAAAATACTAATTGACCTCTCCGAGCATATACAATAAAAAAACTGTCTTCGATTTATAGAATTTTTTCTGAGTTACGGACTCGCACTGTATATGGTCCAATGCGTTCAATATTACCTTATCTTTCACCCCCTTTCGAATATGTATCGGTAAACCAAATACCCTGTATACAATTTTTAGGGTCTCCCCTCCGCTATCGCAATTTTATAATGACCGAAAATCAATCTAGCTTTTCATCAAAGATAGTTCGCAAAATCGAGCTGTAAAATCCATGGGCGTGTTTTTATTTTAATCGTCCTAATGGGCGGAAGTCAAGAGCGCTACGCTATTAATTTCGACGACATCCGTCTTCCCCAATGCCGACGTCAACATCTGGCCTTGGATCGCGTCGATAAACGACGTTCGGGACTTAATGGAAATGATTTGGTATTCAGGAAGTCCCCATTTCAAACAACGCGAATTCTTAGAAACTGTTCAATAATCAGTTGGGTAAACTAATGTTTCCTTATTGGGAATTCGGAACCAGGAGCTTGCTCATCTGGTGAACCAGGACCGTATTGATCGGAATAAGTGAACAAGATCAGTTTGGTAGTGGTACAAGGTGAATTTTTCATAAATAGAATTTACAAGAATGAAAATCTTGATTTTTATTTCCATTAAAATATATAATTATAAAATATACCTATATACAGGGTCTTTCACGAGGAACCTCACCCATATTTATACGGGAAACTACTGAACGTATTTTCATGAAATTCAGCACTTATAAGTATTTCACGATCCTGATGAAATCTAAAATATTTTCAAGGCATGAGCACCTCCGGTTTTTCCGGAAATGACGTCAACTTCCGTTTTTCAAATTAGAACACCATTTTTTTATTGCAGAAATAGATTCCTTAGAAAATTTCAAGTTATTTTGATGTAACATTTTTCAGTTTTGGTTGGAAAATTCTCTCTGAGCGGGAAAATTCGAAAACAAAATCGAAAATAGAGCTCCGCTGAAACAAGAATAACTTCGAGGTTTTTGGATGGAAAATTTTCATTTTTGGGATTTTTCAAGATGTAAGATTGATGTATTCACTTTAAAAATCGAAATCGCGTTTCATGATACAGGGGGTGAAAAAATCGCTTTCAAAGTTAGGGATGACAAAATCGTGAAAGATCAATTTTTTCAAATTAGAACCCCATTTTTTTATGGCAGATATTGAATCTACGTTAAAAAATAATGTGAGTGTATGCATCACACCCTTGCCCTAAAATGGATATTTTATGAGTTATTCACAAAAAACTGTTTTTCGTCTTGAATTTTCAGATATTTCTTTTCCCTTCACGCCAAAAAGATGAAATTTTCAGGAACTGTTATTTGAACCATGCTGTAGATTTTTCACCCCTTCTTGAAACCGACTTCAAGTTACCATTAGGAGAACCATGGCAAACTCTCGCAGTTATAACTAGAGAAGATGCTCAAAGTTTTGACCGTTAATTTCTAGACATTTATTTATACGTCTCAGGAATGCTTCGTGCGTTGCTCTTCTTATTTCATCGGGAGGAAGAGATCTGCAAAAGTGTTTAAAAACCAAATTGAGTTTCAAAACTATGAATCTAAAAATCTAAACAAACCTGAACGCATTTCTGACTCGTTCTATGCAGTCCTCTTTATCAGTCAGGGGAGTTGAGTAGACAATATTTTTTATCCTACCCCAAACATAATAGTCTAAAGGAGTTAAATCGGGAGAACGTGGAGGCCAAAGATGTGAACCATTGTTCGCCAACCATCGATCTTCAAATAGCCTGTAGAGGATATTTGACACATTGAGTGAATTGTGTGGAGGCGCGCCATCTTGTTGATACCATAAGTCATTATGGTTCTGTACTAGCGGCTCAATTATTTGAGTCAATATGTCAGAATATCTATCTCCTAAGGGAGAACATTCTTTAAATAATGCAAACATGTGTAGTGTTCTATCTTACCAGTTAAAGTCCCATCATAAATGTGAACATCGAGAATTGCATTATTTTTGATGGCGCAAAAAACATTGAAACTCCAGGTCTCTTGAAAGTTCCATTGTCTGAAGTGGTGGTTGTTCTCTTCATCCCAATAATGACTGTTATGCCTATTGAAAGAACCATTCTTTGTGAATTTAGATTCATCTGTCCAAATTATACAGTCCAAAAAGTTTTCATTCTCTTGAAATCGAATCATCATAGCTTCGCAAAACTCTGTTCTCCTGACGAAATCAGTTTCCTTCAAATGCTGTACCCTATTGAATTTATATGGGTGCATTTTATGTTTTTTTAATATTCTCCAAACACTCGATTGAGATAATCCCAGATCAATCTCGGCATCTTTGAGAGAATTTTGAGGATTCACACGAAAATATGCAAGAACTGTAATTTCGTTGTTCTCATCTTCTACAACACTTTTTTCTCTGTGTATAGTTTTCTTAACGAAAGATCCGACATTTCTCAAGTTTGTCATGGTTCTGTTAATGGTATCTCTCGTTGGTCTGGGTCGGTCAGGAAACCTCTCAATGAACAGTCGAATCGTTCTATCTATAACTTTATTACATTCTCCATGAAGTAGAATGAGATTTAAATAATCTTCATTGGTAAAATTAGGCATAGTGATCGATTTTATAACTTAATACCAATTATCACCAAATTAATAGTAAACACAAAATGCTACTGAATAAAGAGGAATTTGGCAGATGTAATTAATGATATCTATCATTAAAAAAAAAGAATGTAAAACATGTTAAGTTTTTGCATATGGTTCATAAGGAATTATTTATTTATCACTGGAGAGAAAACCGATGGCCGATTAGTTGAAATAAAGAGGTTTCCGATACAAATTCGAATCAAAATTCGCCATCTATTTAGGAACAACCTGTAACTTTTTTCTCTTGCATATTAGGGTAGTAAAATCTAAAACATGGTTTAAGTAACAGTTCCTGAAAATTTCATCTTTTTGGCGTGAAGGGAAAAGAAATAGCTGAAAATTCAAGACGAAAAACAGTTTTTTGTGAATAACTCAGAAAATATCCACTTTAGGGCAAGGGTGTGATGCATACACTCACATTATTTTTTAACGTAGATTCAATATCTGCCATAAAAAAATGGGGTTCAAATTTGAAAAAATTGATTTTTCACGATTTTGTCATCCCTAACTTTGAAAGCGATTTTTTCACCCCCTGTATCATGAATCGCGATTTCGATTCTTAAAGTGGATACATCAATCTTACATCTTGAAATATCCCAAAAATAAAAATTTTCCATCCAAAAACCTCGAAGTTATTCTTGTTTCAGCGGAGCTCTATTTTCGATTTTTTTTTCGAATTTTCCCGCTCAGAGAGAATTTTCCAACCAAAACTGAAAAATGTTACATCAAAATAACTTGAAATTTTCTAAGGAATCTATTTCTGCAATGAAAAAATGGTGTTCTAATTTGAAAAACGGAAGTTGACGTCATTTCCGGAAAAACCGGAGGTGCTCATGCCTTGAAAATATTTTAGATTTCATCAGCATCGTGAAGTACTTATAAGTGCTGAATTTCATGAAAATACGTTCAGTAGTTTCCCGTATATATATGGGTGAGGTTCCTCGTGAAAGACCCTATATTCATTTGAAATTTGAGTATTACACTTCTTCATCTAAAAATAAAGCATGTGTATGAAATATAAAAAGTGGGAAAGCCCTGTGGACAGGAGCTTTCTGGCGCTCTAGTTCAAACAGACATATTATATCTCCGAAAGTATTGGTTTCTCAGAGTTGGGAATTATATCAATGTATTCATATGATAGAACTGCATCATAAAGGAAATTCAATTCAAATAATAGTTCATTTATCAAGATTAAATGAGCAAATCATGAGAATGAGAACTGCACCATGGAAGAAATCAAATTAAATCTGGCCAATTTTGCCCAATAACGAACTTAGCTGAGATATTCATCTCCCTAACCTACTCTGAAAATTTCAACTACCTACCTCATTCCGTTCGAGAGTTATATCTATGTCTATGGATGAAAAGCAGTCTCACTACTCTCAGATCTCTTACTTCATGTTCCGTTCCGAAATGTAAGACTTTTCTGAGAAAAACTAATTTTGGAGAAAACAACTGAGATTTTTCTCATTTCGCTCACAATTCTTGGATTGATTAGATAATGTCATGTGTCAGGAAAATAAGTTGACATTATGACAATTCATACATAGAATAATTATAGCGTTCTGTGACAACGTTGAAATACGATTTATTATTGAAATTTTGAAAAATCATATCTCCGAAAGTATTAGCTTGTTAGTGTTAAAAATTATATCATTGGATTCTTATGGTAAAACTGCTTATTGAAAAAAAATTAATTTGGAATTTGCTTTGTAAAAAACAGAATGAATTTCGACCACGGATTCTTGATCAGTGATTCGAACCAAATCGTTTAAGACCATTTTCATCGAAAAATTCGAAAATTACAGACATTTGGGCAAATTGATAAGCACTCAGTTCCGAGGAACTAGAGCGCCAAAAAGTGTTAGTAGAGGTAAGTGTAACGGGGTACCATAGAATTATATGTTTGATACTAGAGCTTAAGGAAAAAACTAAGCAGAAAAACCTTGTCGGCCCGTTAGTATTGTGGTTTGTGAAAATTGAAATTATTGTTAACAAAATAAGCTGAAATATTAAATATTGAAGGGCATCTTTTTTTTCACTGTAGGTTCCTCCTTCAAAAAGCAGAGAGGTTTCTCCAAGGTATCCGAAACTGAATCTGAAAATACATACAAAAGTGAAAATGAACGAATTAAAAAGGGAATGTTCCGTGGTTTATTAAATAGATTTAAAATCTACTATCCATTCTAAGAAATATTCAGAAAGTTTGTTGTCTTACCCGCATTGACAACTAGGATTGTCAACTGAGTTTCATCCGCAAAGCATGATGTTGTACCGGCAATGTCCTGTTCTTAAACGGGTCGGAATAGACCATATTTTCATGGGATAATCAATCTCCGGAACACTAGTAGAAGGATCTGAATTGAAATATTTGTTGAAAAAATCGCAAGAAATCCATTTAGACTGCCAAATTGAGAAAACAATTGTAACTTATAAACATATTTCGTGGCTTCAATCTGAAAATCTTATTGTCTGAAATATAGGAGAGAATCGGAAATGTATTCGGAAAAGAATGAAATTAATTCCAAGAATTCAAAACAATATGCCTGCCAATGTGGAGCGGGAAAGAACTAATAACCAATTAATAGTTGTAAATAAAACTACTATTTCGTAGCATTTCGGAGACTCCTTCGTCAGACACCAAGAATTATTTTTGGTTGTTAGTTATTCTGAAAATCGAAAATTTTCATATTGACAGTAATTGAAGATCATAGCATTATAGTTCCAGTTCCAGCATAGAAATTTCCAAGTTCCAACCTCTTCTTCAACAAATTCAACCAAATATGGTCCAATTGAGCAATTTGCAAAATTATATTCTCTGTTCAACAAAAAACAAGTCGACTCCTGAGGTTTCCTTTTAATGTAATCAGACTCTGTCAAGAATCTTCTTTTTACTGCAATTCATTATTTTATTCATTGGTTGTACATGTTATTTTGTTTGACTCTATTTCCTAAGTTGTTCTTATGATCTGACTTCTTTACTCCTAGTGTTCTGGATGTTTCTACTCTGTATACGATTTACCATAATTAATAGGCATATATTATACATAATTTTTGGATTTTCTGTTTTTCATTAATGGCTTTTTTCTTAGGTAATAAAGATTATTTTGTGTCTTGAAAACAGTTCTTATATTGAACTTAGAACCGATTCTGCTGATTTTTTTCCGATCATTAGAGATCACATTCAATAGATGCTGTAGTTCTTGTTGGTTATTCTGTTGTACTTGACTAGTTGTTATTTGATTAGAATCCCATCTATCTAAATTCATGATAGATGTATTTATGAATTGCCTCAGATATCCATTATCTTCAAGAAAGTTTTTGATTAGATCAATTCCATGATTTCGAATTTCAAGAGTATAACAAATTAGAAAAGCTTCATCCTAAAGAATTATAATAGCATCCTTGTTAACACTAAGTTGATGATTCAAATAGATATTAAAATATCTATTTGTATGTGACAGCTTCCTGAAGACACTTGTTTCAAAATGGTTCGGATACTTAATTATCGAAACATTTAGAAAAGAAAGCTGATTATTCTTCCCTTTTTGCAAACTGAATTTTATTGTTGGTTCTTTTGAATGTATGAAATCGAAAAATTTTTCTAACTCTTATCTACCATGTTGTCAAATCACAAATATATCGTCAACATATCGTCACCATGCTTTTGGTTTCAACAATAATATATCCACGAATTGTTCTTCGAAATTTTTAATGAATATTTATTGCTCATGATAGGTGATAAAAGAAATCCCATTGTCATTCCAAAATTTTGTCGATAGAAAACTTCTCCTATTTGGAAATAGGTGATATTCGAGCATACATCAAGCATTTTCATAAAATCGTTTATATTAAATGTTGAATCTTTAATCACCGAGTCATCATTTTCTAATTTCGTTCAAACTATTTGAAAGGAATTATCGTCAGGAAAGGGGCGAACAAACTAACAACAAGTTTACTAGAATGTCGTGTTTGCTGTTCTTAAAAAAAATGTATTTCTTTCCTGTTAATGGGTTTAAAAATCGTACTAAACATTTCGCTAAATTTTGACATGCAGATTCAATTGAACTTATCTTTGGGCTCAGTGGAATTAGAGCTTTGTGTATTGTAAATACACAATTGAAAATGAGGTGGCTTACTGTAACATGGCGTGAGGTCTTTTTTTCCATACGCCAGAGTTTTCGAATATTTTGATAGTTTTTTTGACTTTTCTTCCTGCTATGGCAGTGGGATCTTTATTGATTTTAATGTATTTGTTCTCATCATTAACGATATCTAAAAGTTTATTGTGATATTCATTGGAATCCAAAATGACTGTAGCGTTTCCTTTGTCAGCAGGTAAGATTTAAATATTGTTATAAATTTTAAGTAAAATAATAGCGTGTTTATTAATATAACTGGGATTTGGAGTTGTTTTGATATGCTTCTCTAGTGATACTTCATTCAAATCTCAGTTGAAAACTTTTCAGCTTTTTTATCCATTGATGTAAAGATATCTAGTATGGAGACTTTTCTATATGTAACTGCAAAATTAAGTCCCTTTGATAACAGCATTCAGACGATGATTGACGCTCATCTATGAACGAAAAATAATGCAAGTGTAATGAAAGTATGAGGAAATATGTTTATAACCATTAACAATTAATTTTTTTGTATTGTGAAATCTCTGACTCAGGACTTTGAAAAGGAATACCAGTTTTTTCATATGCTTATACTGACACAATATGGATTCCCAGAGCCACTTCTGCCGACATTCTAAGGTAGATTTCCTGATTTGTTATTCATCTCCCGACCCCTACTCTTGTTAGTGTGAGCAGCGCACTTCCGGTTGATTTGTAGTGTGCAATAGGAGGGTAATTAAGGTTGTTTACGACTCCATGATATTTGCTTTTCAAATGGGAGATTCGCAAGGCATCGCATCCGCAAGTTTACGATGCATGTGATGCCTCCTGGGGTCCTTCCTCTTGGCACTTCAGAGATCCCACAGACTCCGGGTTATTGATTACGGGCGTATATAATGGATATAAATTAGGTGAAGACGATTGAGAACTGAAATATTCGTGAAATGCACTAACGTATAGTCAGGAGCTTTTGCGCGGATGTTTTTTGTCTAGTCACGCTTCGCACACCCTCACGAAATACTGCATGAACCTTCAAGCCAAATTCAGCAGAATATAATAGTAAGTTTCTGGAATATAATAATTTGAAGATCAATTGAAAATATTTTTTTTTCTACATATTCAATCCTCACGAGAGTTTGCAAACATTTACGAGTCAGCATTCTACAACTAATTATCAAGTTTCAATTCGATCGGATTTATATTTTTAGAGTTATTGGGAAATAAGTGCGAAATTTCAGACTGATGTAACTCCGGAAACGTTTGGCCGATTAGATCCATTAATGATCTCATCCTGAAATTGCGGATTGTTATTTCTTTCCGTTCGAAAGTTATCGATGAAAAGGATGTCCAGAGGACTAGTGTTTTGGCAAAATGATAGCATGCTGTTCCCTATAACATTTGTGCAAAAAAAATTTGTTTTTTTTTACCAATTTTTCAAATATGAGAAATCTAAACTTATCTTACTTATTTTTTGTCTGTATCTTTATAAGTTTCAGGTGAAATTTAATTTTTAGTATTTGCAAAATTAAATAACTCTAAAAATAGAAAAAACTACAGCGCTAATAGAGCGGTAGTAGGGAAGTGAAGATTATGGCCTCCACGAACATCAACCACAGCCTGACAACGCCTTTGCATACTTTCGATCAGATTGTTGAAGTAGCCTTGATCAATTTTTCTCCAGAGTTGCGGTAAAAGCAGACTGAATTCTTGAAGTGTATGTAGAGGTGGTTGACGAGAATCCAAAGATCTTTATAGCTGATCCCAAGCCACAATGGAATTGAGGCACCAAGTGGGTAGGGCCAAATGTGGAATACCATGCATTTCCAGAGCTTAATCGACAATTCTCGCACGATAGGGTGGCGCATTATCGTCCAAAAATAACAAATTTGGCACAATAGCATCATGAAACAAAGGCATAATTTTGTCAATGACCCTATGTATTCATAGTAGCATCAATCACCAACAATTATGTACGTTCATTGAAACAAATTTCTTCGCAAACAGTAACTGTACCACCTCTGAACAGATGAAATTCCTTAACCGATCTGCGATTTCTGGGCACCAGAGCATGGATCCATATCCGAACACGCCGTCTATCCGAAAAACGCCCATATCTCTACTCATCTGTGAACAATACAGACCTCCATTGATCATCCCAATTAACGAGTTCATTGGCCCATTCCAATCGAAATCGCATATAATTTTGAGTTAGTGGAATCCTTCTCAAAAGTCGTCGAGAAAGTAGACCAACGACTATCAGACGAACTGTTTCATTCGAAACCGAAGTACCAGTAGCGTTCAAAGGCTCTCTACGGGTAGAAACAGTCAGAAACCGATCTTATGCAGGAGTGGCACTTCTCTCGGTCTTTCTGTCTCGTTTCCAGTTTCTCGATATCGACTCGGTAGCAGGGAAATTACGCTTTCTCTAACTCGATAGTAATTCGCAACACCTCTATTCCGCCTCTATCATAGGAATAGCCCTATTGGCTTCATCCACACTAAGTTTACGTGTAGGCATTACTGCAAAACAAATTTTCAGACTTTGAATCAAAGTTGATTGTAAGAACCTAAAACAATATATGATCGACAATTCTCAGAAACGCAAACGACAAGAACTTTCCTGAAACTGAAAAAGTTATCAAACGAGGAGCAAAAATGCCATTCAGATATAAGAGAGTAAACATTGGATTTCTCATAAATAAACATTTGGTAGACAAGAATTGGCAACTTTTCAAAAGGTCACTTAATTCCTGAACTTCCTTTACTTTTGTGGAGCAGTACCTATATGTCTTGTGCGCAGGAGGAGAAACCAATGTGCATCTCGAGAGCAATCGTGACCAGACCAAGTTTGCGGACCTCGTCTGCGGCACGCTTGTTTCTCTGTACAGATTGCCTATCAATTTGCCAAATCTCTGTATTTTTCGAAAATAGCAAGTTGCTTTCTCTTTACGTTTGAAAGTTATAGTGGCAACGGACAGCCGGTTGGTTATCTGAAGAAGTCAAAAATAAAAAAAAAATTATAATTTTTATCACAAAATTGTTTTTTCTTCCCACTCGCTGGTCGAGCTAGCGACAGGAAAGGGGTCCACAGGATAATGGAACTTGTTTTTACTCACGTGTCCCTATTATTCCCTCGTGAATCTATTCCATTAATTTATATTTAAAGTGAAACTATCCAATGTCTCTCCGGCCGAAGTACAAATGCATTCATTCAGTCCTACTATCACGCTCGAATGCGCGTCGCATGTTTTAATTTGTCCGAATATAACAGTCCATTCAGACGGTATGAGTTTGAACGTTATTCATTGTTGCAAATGGTGTTAGCCATGGAGTATAGTTTTCAATTTGGTCGTTTTATCGATTGTTGATTTCGAAAATTGATATGACGGTGATGGCCCCAATTCGAAATGAATTCTCTATTATCAAGCAATGAGGTTTGAATGTCACGTTACAACTTATAATACTTATGGAATTTCTATTATCCGAGCACAAGTATACATGAAAACTAGATGGTATGGACACTCGGGTACTACTCAATTCACTGAAATATTTTTGAACTTATTGCTCCTATTAAAAATTAATAGCAACTCAAATTCAGCACCCTGGATGAAATTTTATTACAACTATCTTCAGTCTCAACCTGTCATATTAAGTAATAGTGGCCTAGACCTATCTTTAATGAAAAAAATTGGTTCAAACCCTGTGGACAGGAGCTTTGGCGCTCTTGTTCAAACATTGACAAATCATATCTCCGCAATTAATGGTCTCTGGGAATGATATAAATGGTTTCTTACGTTAGAACTGCATCATGAAAGGAATTAAATTCAGACCGATTCTCCCCAATAACGAACTTATTATTACAAATTATATTATATCAATTAAAACTTACACAATATTGCAGTTTTGTTTTTACTGGAGATATTCTGAACCCAATTTAATTATGTATCTTACCAAAGAATATATTTCCATCATCATATTATCCACGGGCATTATATTATCACCTTAAAATAATAATATCATATCATCCATATAATTCTAAGATAGCTGAGGTTATTTAATTGGTCATTTTGCAATCAGTCATAATTTGTTTTCTAGAACAGAAGGTGTATTTTATATCAAGAATAACAAACCAGAAATAATGTTGACATTTATCTCTCATAGGAAAATAAAATGACATGTAAGAACACAGATCATATAATAATTCATTCAGCATTCTGTGAAAAAATAGAAATACGATTCACTATTGAAATTTCGAAAAATCATATAACCGAAAGCATTAGCTTGTTAGAGTTGAAAATGATATCAATGGATTTTTATGGTGAAACTGCATCTTGAAAAAAATTGAATTTGAAATCCGAAACCATAATGCTGATTTCGTCCAATAACGAACTCAACCAAGATATTTATCTCCCAAACCTACTCTGAAAAGTTCAACTGCCTAGCTCATTCTGTTCGAGAGTTATTGTAGAAAAAAATTTTTTTCATTTTTTTTGACACTCGAGAATAATGACTTCTTTATGCATGCGAAGTTTAGTAACGAACTTTGCATGCATATAGAAGTCATTATTTTACAGTTTGTAGAAATATTTCTACTAAAAACGGCTGTGTCGGTGTGGCAGAAAGACCAAATTCCTTCATCCGATATCTTTGCCAGGACAAACACCACTCCTGCAGCACTCCTGAATACATTTCGAGACAACACATTCTCATGCTTACCAGATTAAGCTGACTCCAGAGCTGCAACTCGACAACCACAGACCAAGCAGAATCTTCACCAACTGAAAAAAATTTGAAAGCGAACGATGAGATGCACATCAAATTTATTTTAATTGACGAGGTTCATTTTCATCTCAATGGCTTCGATATCAAGCAGAATTCTCAGATCTAGGAAGATGAAAATTCACATACCTTTCATAAGTTCTGTTGCATTCTCAAAAAGTAATCGTCTAATGTTTCTTGTGCGCAGGTGGTATCTTCTTGGAACATTTTTCGTTCGCGTATAGTTGGAGGGACTAAGACCCGATGACATAATGTCTAAATTGCTGCGAGTCACCCTCGGAGGGGTCCTTCTAACCATAGGAATAGTGGGTGTTGGGATTCCTAAAAGTACAGTACTTACATAATATGTTAGGCAGTTTCATCTGTATTCCTCTACCATCGACACAAAGATTAGCCAGTTAGCCCCGTTCTCTTCAAATGCTTATTAAACAGAGGTCCTGTTAGTCATCAGACTTAGTCGATTTCTCTCAAAAGATTTCCCAACGAAGACTATGAAAGGTTTACTACAGATAGGTAGTGACTGTACGGGCCAAGTAAATAATAAGCGTGCCCCTCGCTAAGCCGAGTCTGCTTGCGAGTTCCAGGAATTTCGGTTTTCCGTCGGATACCAGATAACCTTGATTATCAGAGCTCATCAAGCGAAGACCTTCCGTGTATTATTCCACTAGATACAGGTTTAGCTTGACATCACAAAGGGATTTAAGTGTTCCTGCCTGCCAAAACATACATAGATGTGTTTTCCAGAGTATCTACAACGACTATTCTCCAGCATGCAGCCTAGAACTGCATATAGTTCTACCTGAACTGTAAGTCCTTCTCAAGAAGAATGGACAGATTGGCACGAGGAACCCCAAAATACCCACAAATCTGGCAATGAACCCCCTTGGGCATCACAGTGTACATGCAAACCATTTACCTTGATTAGAACCGGTGGGTTTTGTCACAACAAACGTTATTGCCCAAGAGGTCACCTCTACGGAGGAGGTAACCATCAACATCCTCCACCAATATGAGAGCCCTTGCGTGCTTGCTGAACAATCCAATAACCCAGTAGATACTCTAAGGTGATGTCGGAGAAGATCTCACACCGCCTGTTATGCTTACACAGGCTCTCCTTTGGCATTTGTTCATGATGGCGTGGTTACAGGCTCTCTACATAGAAGTCCACCATACCAAGGATGTAATAGAATTGGTATCATCATTACAGTATACAACCAGTACGTAATATGTGGTTTGAAGCCCCTATCCATTGACAAATATTCTACGACATGACCATAAAATGATATTTGCCTTGTTGGATTGGGTCTCAATGTGTTTTTTCTTCAATAAGACTAGATCAACCATATAGCTCATGACGTCGAACCTGGACCTCGGAAAATCGACCAGAAGCCCATTCAAGAGAAGCTCCTACAATAGAGGTGATAAAACACATGCCAGCACATGAGGAATAATCGGACTAAACTTATTTAGTGTGACTGAGCAAGAAACCACCATGAATCTCGACAGCAGTCGTTACCAGACCACGTTGATAGTCCTTTGCCAATCAAAAATTATACAAAATTTACTTAAATGAATTGTGGTATCAACACCACAACACTCGTGGAATGATGATATATTTACCAAACAAGTTACCAGGTCATGTCATCTCCTGTATTATAGACCAAAACTGGCTGTCAAGAGCCTAGACTACTGCAAAATTTAGTAAAAAACATAAAATATTCATTTCAAAATAGAATCAGACAAACTTCCTTTTCTCTTGCCCAGAAAAGCTATAAAGCTGATATTAGCCTCTTCTCTACTTCATATGTTCCTACAAAGTTCCCAATCTTCAACTCGATGGGACCTGTAGTTTTGGATTAATCGGAAAAATAAAATTTCCAATGTATATTTTCGAAGTCTTTATCATGACAAAATATAGTTATTTTGCTACGCAATTGACGGGACACTGCGTGTTCGAGTTATCATCACTATGACTATGCTTGGTACAAGTTGTGCGTTGGGCATCTTCGATGACCAGATCCTGTCGGATTGTAATTTGTGTTCACCCTCTTAACTGTATTCATCAGGAAAAAAACATTTCTTCAATTTTCAAATAATTGAACTTGTCATCCCTCTTGCCTAGAGCGTGTTTGTTGGAGTAATTTAAGTGAATTTCATATTACTGGAGTTTGTTAGAATTCTCACCAAGTGAAATGTTTTAATTACCTTAAGCGTTATTTTTTCTTAAGTTTGGCCATATGAATTGCACGATAATTTGGTACATTATTCTTTGATATCAAATTAAATTATTAATACTAATTTGTCGAACGATACTAAACAGAATCCTCTGCAGATCTCCAATGTTCCTGGAATTTTAACTATCATTTTGAATTTGAATAACTGAGAATTTTGAAACCAAAGAGAGCGTTTTTATGATTCATATGAACCATTTTAATTATTCCGGTGGGACCACAATGTGCCTGTTCGAACATATTTTCGTGATGCCAAAACGTCATTTCAATGTCATAGAGAAATGTCCATAACCTAAATTCCGTGATCCCTCCTTTCACGGATGAACTTTCTGTGCCCGTATTGGGTTCGATGGTCCAAGTTGAAAGTACCCTGACTGTTTGTTTCAAGTGCTTCAAATGGATGAAGTTGCTTGCTTTTGGAGATAAGTTGAATAGGAAATTATTATAGAGTTCTCGTCGAAATTTCAAGGAAAACAGGTTAATAAATTGTCTGAATTCTAGTTGTGACGTTGACAAACTGATATCAATTAACTGCTCTCATTGATAGAAATACTAACCCTGCCTTCATGTTTGTTTACAAGATTACTTATACTTCCTAGCTTGAATTTGGTACTTCATCTAACCCATTTCATTGTACTAACATTCCATTTGTTTTATTGTGCAAACTTGTTCGTTCTTCAGCATTTGGGTACTACAAGAACTTAATTATCCAATATGTTAGATTCCACTTGTATACTTTATGCATTATCTATTGGGACCTATACAATTTTGCTTTGAATATTGAATATTAAGCTTGATTATGGGATTATTTATGTGGCTAAAGAGATTCCGTCCACATGGGTCAGCATATGCGTCCTAGGGCTACATTTTTCCCCACTTGGGGCAAAGTTCCCTGGATGAGATTTTATCGTATTGTTGTATTCGGGTGCTCCGTAATGAAGTGTCTTTTGTTGATATTATTGAATACACTGCCTTTACTAACGATGATATGGACATATTATCCATTATCATCAATAATACTCAATTCTGCTACTGCTCCAGCTATTATTATATAGAGCTTAAAAGTGAACTTGTGTATCATGATTGCGTAGTCGGCCATCGAATCTACATTTCTACCTACGAATGAGTGCCGAAACAAAAGGGGGATGCGTGAATTTACACCTAAGCTACCGGACCCTATGAACACCTTTGCAAGATATTTTGTGTGTAATTTGGATGGTATCCTTACACTGGAATGTAATCTGTTCCACTATGCACCTATTGCTTTTTACCGCACTTATTACTATTTACTAAGGATCTATTGCTTCTCACTATGTACCTATTGATATTGACCATTTACCTATTAATATACATTTTAGCCTATTTTCTTCTATATACTGCTAAGTTGATCATTTCACGTTAAAAATCTACTACTAATGAACAAATATTTGGAAAGAAAGGGGTTTTTTCTAGGTTTTCCTCCTAATTTTAGGTAATTTTCGCACAAAGTAGATTAAACTCTTCAAATCATATGATGATTAATTTCTTCAAATTATATTATGATGAATTTCATTACCCCTAACCTTCCCACAACTCTCTTTCACTGGGGTTATCTAAAAGTATATTAGGTTGCATACATATCTTTGAGTCCTCCTCTGTTTACTACACTTACAAATTGACAAAACCAAGGTTAAGAATCGCGATATAGAGTTCAATAGCAGAATCGCTTTACTTGAGTAACAGTTATCGAAACTTATTTGGATAGGAAGGGTTCAAAACATTCAATAGATATATTTTGTTTTTAAAATTCGAGTTCCTGGTGGCACACCTTTTGGGTATTGCTCCGTATAAACGATATCGTTGCGCTGTGCGTCCTCCCGAACGGGATGAATGGAAAGCTATAACCCGATGGTCGATATCTATGCCACCAGCTGTTCCAGAATGCAACCCGTATTTATTCATTCCGCAATGAACGAATTTCCGCACGACAGAGTCAATTCTCGCACGTTCTTTTTATTTGTGCGCCATCGCACATTTGTAATTGAAATCGAACCATGGCCTCCTGTGTTTTATTTCTGTTAGACCTCACAGGAGCTCGTTAAATCTATTTGGGCGATTTGTTTGTTAAATTTGTCCGGGCGGAAGAGCTGTGAAGTGTTGTGGATTTTTTGACGGTCATTTGGAAATGAAACTGCGTTTCAATATGAAATCTGGGTTACTGTGAAGGCAAGCATCAAACATGTTGCTGTTATTTGCTTTCTGCTCGTTTTGCTGCACCTACCATAGAATAACTGCGCCAATTTCAAACATTTGCTTACTACTTCTCGATTATAGAGTTCCAATTCTGTCTATTCTCTGTCTGTATTCACTGACTTTTAAGAGCTTTTATTTAACTTGACTCGTCTGATGTTGGTGAGTTTGTTCGAAAATATTGCAGCTAAATTCTGAACCATTTCTCAGTGCTTAATGGAACTGAAATTTGAACACTGCTCTGATCTAGGTGAAAGTACACTATGTCAAAAATTCAGCCTCAGAGAAGGGGTATGGATAGCTACCCCTCACATCTCCATTCGAATTAAAATACTGATAATGCCTAGATATTTCCAGATGCAGTAGCAAGGAAACTCATTGAAATGTATGCCTACCCTTAAGGATATCGAGCTCCTACTCCTACTCCTGAAAAAAAATTGGATCTGGAGAGTTGAAAATTCGATTTTTTCTCAAATTAGAGGTTGGTGGAATAAACTTGCTATTCCTATTTTCACCCCAAAGGTTAGATTTAGCAATACTTCAGATATCTCTTCGGAGACTAGATCAGAAACCGAGCGAAAATCTTCACAATATCAACAAAAATAATTCTGAAGATCTGTGGTGGTTGCCGCCAGGAGTTGTCCGCAGGGGAGTGTTCTGCCTCCTTCCAATGTCGCATTGTGATGGAAGACCTCATCGGCTCTGAATCAGAAGGGCCATAATGCCTGAGGATATGCTGATGACCTTGTCACAGTGGTCCAAGGGAAACACATGTGCGAACCAGTTGCAGTGCGCCTTCAAATTCGTCCAACTATGGTATCAGCGAGAGAAACTTCTATTCCAAAAAACCTGAAGTTGTACCATCCACCTAAAATACAGTCTTCTGGTTTGATCAAGTTGTTCGACCTTTTGAAGATGACATTCAGATGGCTGGAGAAGTAAAGTATATCTGCTTAATCCTGGATGCCAAACTGAATTGGAATTCCCATCTGGACAGAGTACTTAAAAGTTCTAGAATCTTCCTGATGATCGCTCGATGCTCTATCGGTAAAACTCATGTCTAAAACCCAAGGAATATCTCTAGATATACACTGCTGTCGTTAGACCTACACTAACCTTCGCGGGAGCGATGTGGTGGCCTGGAGTTAGGGCTCATTCTGGCTTCCAAATGGCTCTGTGTCAGCTGCGGGAGCTACATATAGAATATATGGGGCAAGACCCGGTAAAACCTTGAAGCTAAGCTTTGGGTTGCCCGTCACAGTTTTTCATAGCTATTGCGGCATGTGCCAGGAAGAATATTATGTGCACCTGTAAAGTGCCAATCTATTGTTTCTCGCATATCCAGGCAACCATAAGAGCTTTATAGTCCTATTCAATAAGCTCTAAACTCATTTTGGACTACCATTACGTATTCAGTGTGCTAGTAGCACGCAATCAGGCCACAGTAATGTGGGTGTGAGCTCTCGAAGCAATAAGGGACCATAATGAGGCTGATATCCTTGCCAAGGCAGGATCAGCATCTCCTCTGATATGCCCTGAACCAGCTCGTGGATTCTCATTCAGAAAAGTTCGGCAAGATATTGTGGAATGGATTCGGAGCCATCGACTCTCGCCTGGAACGATGCGTCAGGTGATTTTCAGGGCAAGAGGATGATGGCAGGATCATCTATACTGCTTGCAACAGGCTTGTTAGGCTTGAGTAGAACTTACTCAGGAATGTTGTTGGTTTTCTTACTGGACATTGTATTCTGAGGAAGAACTTGAAGGTAATAAGGAGATTACCTATGCATATTATGTGACATGTAGAACGGAACAGCCGGCCATGTCCTCTTCAAATGTGAAACGTAAAACTAGCATATTCGTATTTGTTGGCGAAGATGACTTAAATCCACCGGAGAATTTGATTAACAGACTCATGACTAGATTAGGATCATATAACTTTCTTCAGGGATATGTAGTGTTGGGCCTAAGAAGAAGGTATGACTCAATTGTCAAAAGCAGAAATAGATACGTGAGTGCTCTGTGGCTCTGACAGATTCAACTGCACTGAAACCTTTTCAACCATCGCATAGTCAACGTATTACGTGCGAAAACGCACATGTTACCTATGCGGGAAGATATGGAAATCAGCCTTTACTCCCTTCTGAAATTTGAGTCATGAATATATAAGACTAATGCCACGATTTTAAAATCAAAGGGGAGGTTTTTGTAATCCTCAAACTGATTGATTTTAATATCTCTTGTCCAAAGTGAACAAATTCGATCACCATGATACGAAAAAAATATGAACTGACGATTTTGGTGGCATTAATATTGTTCAAGAGAAGGTATCGAGAAAGAGATCAATAGGAAAGGATCAGATGCAAAACTATAGAATCTCTGTTGTCTCACCAAATCTACTATTAGTGACTGACCAATCGATATCAACATCTCACTAAACCAAACATATTTTCACAACCACATGTACTGACGTACTGATACCGATAACCGAGCGTTCATCGGTTACTGAGCCAATGTTCATGTTGAGTCTCGTAACGATAATTATGGCGAATCGCTTGAAATGATGAAACCACTATTCAGAGGTTTCTCGCATACTGTTTTGTTTCCGCTGGATTTACTTATTCTCCTAATCTAAAAATCCTCTTAGCACATATTTGAGCATATATTAATGATAAAACGGCTGGCCTGGTTTGTCCACAATGTACGTAGCGTGCGCTGTAATCTCCCGATGCTCACGGAAGGAAATATCTGATTTAAGCAGGGGCTCATATTCATATTACCAACGTTTGAATAAAAAATGGGTTCAAGCCCTGTGGACAGGAGCTTTCTGGCGCTCTAGTTCAAACAGACAAATTATATCTCCGAAAGTATTGGTTTCTCAGAGTTTGGAATTATATCAATGTATTCATATGATAGAACTGCATCATAAAGGAAGTTCAATTCAAATGATAGTTTATTTATCAAGATTAAATGAGCAATCCTGAGAATGAGAACTGCACCATGGAAGAAATCAAATTAAATCTGGCCAATTTTGCCC
This sequence comes from Halyzia sedecimguttata, assembly GCA_937662695.2. Classification (NCBI taxonomy): domain Eukaryota; kingdom Metazoa; phylum Arthropoda; class Insecta; order Coleoptera; family Coccinellidae; genus Halyzia; species Halyzia sedecimguttata. The sequence continues at coordinate 15,354,447 of OW569413.2, forward strand.
TATAACGAACTTAACCGAGATATTCATCTCCATAACCCACTCTGAAAATTTCAACTACCTAGCTCATTCCGTTCGAGAGTTATATCTATGTCTATGGATGGAAAGCAGTCTCACTACTCTCAGATCTCTTACTTCATGTTCCGTTCCGAAATGTAAGACTTTTCTGAGAAAAACTAGTTTCGGAGCAAACAACTGAGATTTTTCTCACTTCGCTCACAATTCTTCGATTGATTAGATAATGACATGTCTCAGGAAAATAAATTGACATTATGACAATTCATACATAGAATAATTATATCATTGTGTGACAACGTTGAAATACGATTTATTATTGAAATGTTTAAAAATCATATCTCCGAAAGTATTAGCTTGTTAGAGTTAAAAATTATATCATTGGATTCTTATAGTAAAAATGCTTATTGAAAACAATTTAATTTTGAATTTGTTCTGTAAAAAAAAATTTTTTTTTTGTTACTCCGAAACCATCTGTCCGATTTTGCCCAATAACGAACTAAGCTGAGATATTTATCCCTCAAACCTACTCTGAAAATTTCAACTGTCTAGCTCATTCCGTTCGAGAGTTATCGTGCCTACGGCTGGCCGGCCGGACAGAATGATTTTCAACCACGGATTCTTGATCAGTGAGTCAAACCAAATCGTTTAAAACCATTTTCATCGAAAAATTCGAAAATTACAGACATTTGGGTAAATTGATAAGCACTCAGTTCCGAGGAACTAGAGCGCTAGAAATGAGTTTGAATTTTATATAAGATGAATTTAGGAAATCTGTTTTGATGGTATAAAGGCTGATTTATTATTTCTGAATAAGAAACTTTAACTGTTAGTCCAGTCACTTGAGCATAAAAAATATAAAAAATTGGTTCAAGCACTGACGTGAAGTCAGGAGCTTTTGCGTGTATAATCTATTGCCCATTCTCCTGTATTGGACACTCTTATTCGAATTTACCATGGTGAATTCTATTGTTCGTTCGCCTTTATTGGTCACCCTTGATCGAATTTACCATGGTCGTGATTTTTTTTAAATGTTCTGGTACGGTTCACACAAAATTTTACACACATCATCATGTCGATATTCTACAACAAGACACAAAGCTTTGTCTTTGGGGATGGAAACTTTGTTTCCGGAACATATGTCAGACGACAAAAACTGTACTGGACAAGAGTGTAGTTACTAAGCATCAATCCGATCAAGTCTATTTGTTTGAGTTATCGCGGAAATAATGTTCGAGTTGGGTATAACTCTGAAACCGTTTGGCTGATTATGATAAAAAATGTACCTAAGCCTCCCAATCGGATGCGCAAGATCCCCTGAAAATTGCAAGTCTCTATCTCCTTTCGTTCAACAGTTATCGAGGCAATGGTCACCCATGAAGCTACTGAACTCACCCAAGGCTGCTCGGATCTCCAAGAATATGAATCCGATCATATTCAAACTTGGCACTTGGTAGTAGAGTTAGGTTTTGAAGCCTCTCGCAAAATTTTTCAGACGTCTTTTTGTGGATATTATAAGTTTCTGATATATAGAATTTTTTCCTTCATTCTACAATTCTACAACTAATATAGCCATGTTTGAATTGGATCGGTTTCGAATTTTTCGAGTTATTGAGGAAATAACAACCAAATTTCAGATGGGTATAACTCCAAAACAGTACGGCTGATTATGTCCACAACCGAACTCAAATGTCGCATAACCTTACCTGGAAATTTCAAGTCGCTATTTCTTTCCGCTCTCAGGATATCGTGACATGAATAATATTTATTAATATTTTATTTTTAATTTTCTGGCAATACGATTCTCACAGAATTTCACAAACGTCCTTAGGTTTGTAGTCTTAAAACACTCACCGAGTTTAAATTCGATCAGAGTAGTAATGGTTGAAAACAGAATTATTACCGGCCACCTACCCTCAAAATTTCAAGTTGCTATCTCTTGCCTTTCTCAAGTTATCGTGGCAACGGCCAGCCGCACGGAAAGAATCAAATTTAACCTCGAATTCTTCATCAGGGAGCCGGACCTAGTCCCTTGAGTCGGCTAGTTGCCGAGAATGGTCTCGGCAAAAACATCGAAAATTACAGACATTTGGACCAAATGATAAAGAGATCTTCCCCAGAAAATGTGCGCAAAAATCACTGACATGAAGTCAGTATTCTCTAGTGTACGTGTTCACGTTGGCTAATTTGATCTGAATGATGAGTGCTTCAAGCACAGTGGATAGAGCGAGCCGCAGATCTACACCGAGGGTAATGGATATCATTCACTATCGGATCAAATATTAACAGTGCTGTGTCATGGCTGCTGTAAGGATAGAGTTACAAAGTCGGCAAATAATACAACTGCCTCTCCTTAGTCACACAAGCTCCCAGGAGGTTCCAAGGCATCTCCTTGGTGAAGACCTAGGAGGGTCAGTATAATCATAATAATGTCTTTAGCACGCACGCCAAAGCAGAAGGTCAAAGCTTTTTTAGCCTATTTCTGTCATGATGAAGTCAACCTGCATTTGCGCGCGTGCTATAAACGTGATTATTATCATACTGCCCCTTCTAGTTCTTCACCAAAGAGATCCCCTAGAACTTCCTAGGAGCTTGTGCGACTGAAGAGAATCAGTTGTGTTCTTTGTCGACTTTGTTACTCTATCCTTACGCCAGCCTTTACATAGCACTATTAATTTTTGATCCGACAGTGAATGATGTCCACTAACCACTGAGTAGGTCTGCGGCTCGGTCTATTCACTGAACCTAATACACCCATCATTAAATTCAAATATCCAACATGAGCACGCGCGCCAGAAAGTACTGACTTCACGTCAGTGCACAGAATTTTCTTTAAAATCTCACAAAATCAGCTCAGCACCAAATCCATGAACCCTAGACTAGAACTACTCCTTGCATGAACCATACAACCTGAAAAGAGCCACTTCTCTCTGCGCATGCATTATCTATCCGTGGCTGAAATTCCTCTACAAATCACACACCTCACACAAGACTTTCATTCTTCCACACCAGTGGTTCAGGAGATATCGCAGCTTCAATCCACCTTTGCGCGGATCCTTCCAAGGGTATTCTATGGAGGTGTAGCATCCTGCAGCTCAAAGGCCCAATCCTCTCAGACCAAAACTCCAGCAGTGAAATCACTTCTCATCTGCTCATACGCATCAAGAAAATTACCCCGAAAGAGGTAACATAAGTCTCCAAAATGGACCCAGAGTTACGGTTTGGGCACTCCAACTCGGAAACAAGGCTATTTCCCCCAAACTGATCGACCCTATACAGAGTTGCTCTACATTGTTTTTCAAAACCTCACAATATCAACTCCCAACAAGATCCAAGACCAATGATCCTAAGCCACTACCAACATAACCGATACAACCCAAAAATAGTCACTTCTCCTCTGCGCTTGTGCAATCTACTCGTGGCTGGAAGTCCTCAAAGAATCACATACGTCACATAACACTCCGATTCTCCAACGCAAGTGGTTCAGGAGGTATCGCATCTTCAATCCACGCATGCACGTACCCTCAAAAGTAGATTTTATGGAGGAATAGTATTCTCCACCTCAAAGCCCCAACCCTCTCAGACGAAAACTCCAGCAGTTAAATCATTCATCGTCTACTCATGCGAATTACGAAAAATGCTTTGATAACTAACTACAAATCGGACACTACGCTGTTTCCGCGAAACTGGCTTGCTCACTCACATAATTGACATGTAGTGATAATGTGTCCTCCCAGTTCCACCTCCAGTCGCTCAAAGTTCAGACAAATTTTGAAAACCATTTTAAAATACTACACATTTTTCACCCACTAATTCAATTGACTCGGTAGTTGCTCGTCCATATTTTAATCAGTTGCTCTCGTACATATCGCGATAATCAGATAAAACACGTCGAATGTCTACCAGATGTTATTTTCCACGTCGGAAAAGAACTGAAATAATTTGCCCAGGTTGGAAGTTTCGTACATCCCAAGAGTCACCGAAGTGACAAAATTGAACTCAATCCGATATTTAGTTTTGGAATTTCAATCAAAATAATCCACTAATAGTTTCATTGGAATTTTATCCAGTTTATAGGCATTTAATCATTAAAAAGCTTCGCGTACATATGAAGGCCATGCTTCTACAATTTGATGCTGAATTTCAGATAGTTTGAGTGATCAGCTCTGGAAATATTCATAAAAAAATGTTGTTTTTTGCAAAGTTATTTCACCACAAAATACAGACTTTATTATTAAAAGGTTTTCTCTCCCAAACTCTGGAGAATATCTATGAAATATAAAACAAATTATTTTGTGATTTGCTTCTGCGTAAGAAACACAAGATATTTGTTAGAATCAATCAATCGAAAAATGTTGCCTAGCAAATAACAACGAAACAACAATATCAACGATGAAACAACTATATCGTAACGTTTCGTAGTCTATATCAGACTCCTTCGTCAGACACTAAACGAAAATCTTCCGAATGATTTTGTTGATAGTTATTCTGAAATTTGAGAATCGTCACATTGACAGTATTTAAAAATCATAGTAACATAGTTTTACTCTGCATAGAAATTTCCAAGTTCCAACTCCTTTTTTAATGAATTCAGCCGAATACGGTCAATACCACTATAAAAGTAGCTACACTCTTGTCCACGACAGTTTTTTGTCGTCTGGCATATGATTCGGAAACAAAGTTTCCATCTTCAAAGATGAAGTAACGCTTCGTCCTTGAAGATGAAAACGTTTCCGAAACATATGTCAGACGACAAAAAACTGTAGTGAACAAGAGTGTCGTTACTTTTATAGTGTTCATAATAAGTCCACAGTGAACTCAAAATAGAACATACGGTCAATACCAATTGAGCAATTTGCAAAATTGCATTCTCTGTTCAACAAAATACAAGTTGACTCCTTAAGTTTCCTTTTAATGTAGTCAGATTCTGTCATCAGAATATTTGTATTACTCCAATCCATCATGTGATTTCCTTGGATTGTACATACATGTTCTGCTATTTTTGATTTCTGTATATCTCTATTCATCAAGTTGTTCTTATGTTCCGAAATTCTTACTTCTAGTGGTCTTGATGTTTCTCCTGTGTACGATTGACCACAAATACAAGGTATATTATAGCACTCATTGTAAATATTTGTTAACTTTAATTTAGATAACTTATATTAAAATAACAAAATAGGCTAAAACAATGGAAATAAGTTTGTAAATAATATCATACGACGAACGAGATAGAGAAAGAGTGAGAGAGGAATAGAAACGCGTAGAGGGGTATATAGGCATCACGCAGCTACACTCATCAATCTTTATCGACAAATTGTTATTACTTCGGCCTATGGAAATTGTATATATTTTTTCGTCGACCCCTATGAAAAGTGACATTTTACTTACTAATTTGCGGCCGCAAAATCGACCATTATTGAGGGGGGGTACTTTGCGGACGAGAAAGTACTTTCTCGTCCGCAGAATTAATTTCTCGTCCGCAAAATTACTTTCTTGTCCGCTGAAGTCACTACGAATACGGCATGATACGGTTCATTACAAACATAAGTGTCTGTATGAATAACTGTCAGTGCTTTGGTCACTATGGATACGGTTCAATTCAAACATAAGTGTATGTGTCATTTGCTTTTGTGAAATTATTTAAGAGGTCAGAAATTCATTAAAATATGTGGAGGTAGACCAAAAAATGGAATATGCAATTCGGCGAAAATCTGTCTATTGTCTCGCAGCAATTTGCAGACTCGACTATAATAGACAGTTTATCGTTCTTGATACATAAATCACTATTCTGTTATTCTTGAATTATTTACTTCAAAATAAAATAAATTCAGCCACGCTCGAGAATGTCGTGATGACGTTTTTGCGAGTATGTTCTGGGGAACATCGCGTTATCATTTTGCCCAAGTGTCTGTAATTTTCGATTTTTTTGCCGAAAATGATCTCAAACGATTGAGTTCGACTACCTGATGAAGAATTCGAGGACAAAATTGATTTTGTCCGGCGGCCCGGCTGGCCGTCCTTTGCCACGATAACTTGAGAACATAATGAGATAGCGACTTGAAATTTTCGGGATAGGTGCCACATCCCAATACGACAAGTAATGGGCATAATCAGCCCAATGGTTTCCGAGTAATAATTTTATTTTCAACCAATATAAATCCGATCCAACTGAAACTTGGTGACTAGTTGTAGAATATAAACATAAGCACGTTTCTCAAATTTTGTGAGAATCGCATTACTAGAAAAATTTAAAAAAATCATAAGAAAATATTTTTTATGTCACGATAACCTGAGAACGGAAAAAAATAGCGACTTGAAATCTCCAGTTTAGGTTGTGCATCTGAATGCTACATTTCGGTTTGCATATAGGCGTAATCGGCCGAACGGTTTTGGAGTTATAACCATCTCAAATTTGGTTGTTATTTCCTCAATAACTCAAAAACTACAAAACCGATTAAATTCAAACATGGTTGTTAGTTGTATAAGGGCAACGCGAAACTTCTCGCAAAATTTGGTGAGGATCGTATTACTAACAAATTTTTGAAGAATCACTGAAAATTATTGCAAACTATTCTATATATCAGTAACTATTCATCCGTTATTGCTGAAATTTTGCAAAAGCCTTCAGAACGTTTGAAGTTTCAACACGATCGGATATATAGTGTTGGAGATTCGAGCAGCCTTGTGTGAGTTTAGTAGATGGATGGGTGGCCGTTGCCTCGATAACTTTCTAACGAAAGGAGATAGGGACTTGCAATTTTCAGCATATGTTGCTTATTAGAATGGGAGAGATAAGTTCGATTACGGGCATAATCGGTTCTACAGTTTCAGAGTTATACCCACCTGGAATATTATTTCCTCGATAACTCAAATAATATAGACTCGATCGAACAACAATAGGGCAACATTTCAATTATTAAATTTTACCGAACAAGCAGGGCAATCTTGATAAAATTGCTAAGAAAATAATTAAATTTGGAAGTATCAGGACATGAAGATATAAATATTCATCTACCTTTTCTATTATTCCTTAAAGATTGTTTGTTATGAAGGCTGCCTCATTGAGGTGTGACTGCTTGGGAGATAGAACTCCAGCTATCTTTCCATCGTTGGATGGTCTTCCTATTGGTCGACGTCTTGCTGGTTTCCCGTCCTTAAGGATGTACGATAATCTGCTGTGGTCCATTCTTTCAACGTGGTCTCGTCGATATCTTCTCCTCTTCCTCCTCCATCTCACTATATCTTCCAGTTTACAAATCGATCTTATATCCATAATTCTCACTCTTAGTATTTTAACTCACATGTTCTGAGAGTTTTCTACTCTACTGTTCTTAGGATGCTCTTCGTTTCATTTGTGTCGGCTCGAGTCTCGATACCATAGCTTAGGATCGGTCCTACACAGGATTTATATATGCGCACTTTACCACTAAAATGTATATGCTTATTCTATTTTGAGTTCACTGTGGACTCATTATGAACATTTCAAAAGTTACTACACTCTTGTCCACTACAGTTTTTGTCGTCGTACATATGTTTCGGAAACAAAGTTTGCATCTTCAAAGACGAAGCGTTACTAAAGCATGCAATGAATATCTACATTTCAGTGGGTTGACAATATACCCTTATTCATAAACAAATTAGTGAGAATAATGGGATATTAATAGGGGTTAGATCATTATTGAGTAGAATATCCTTTCTCTTATACATTTCGATACCTTCAAGTGGTCCTATGTACACTTTTTTGGAATTTTTCAACAATTTGGCGGAATTTTCTGAAACTGAGTGGCCAGTTGTTAAAACGTGATTTGCAACAGTAGATTTATCGATGTTATTGTTCCGAATGTGTGTCGTATGCTCTTCATACCGTGTGGGAATATTTCTGGTTGTTTGCCTGACGCAACACTTGTTGCAATCTAAACATGTAATTTCATATATACCATCCATTGATCCACTGAATCTATTGATATCATTCCCAACTCTGAGAAACCAATAGTTTCGGAGATATGATTTGTCAAAGTTTGAACAAGAGCGCCAAACCCCCTGTCCACAGAGCTTTTTTTATTTTTTATAACAAATTATAGGGAAGAGATTAATATTTTCTAGAGATAAGAAAGTATAATACTTATTATTCTTATTATTATATCAAAAGTGGGTATGAAATTTCTGAATATCTACTAATGACTTATATGAAATCAGATTTATTTCCAAATGATATAGAATCTGATATCTAAGACGGAGATTACACGGTCCGCCTGGTATCAGTCTTGCATCAGTATTCCCATCAATCCGGATCATCAGTCTATCAATCTACGAATATAGAACCAATTTCCGTCAATCTCCCATCAATCCATGATTGATGTGATGCGAGACTGATACCAGACTGATACCAGACTGACCGTGTAACTTCCGTCTTACAATTGCAGCGTAGCTCTTGGTTCAGCATTTAAGGTAACTCGGTCTGGAGCAAAACAGAACGACCGTAAGTCGAAGTGAGACGAGCGGATAATGAAATAAAGTCATTAGTTCAAGCAACGGCGGAGTAAAAAGCACAAGGAAGAGCACGAACTTGCCAAGTTGATAGAGGATGTCGCTTCAATGACATAATTCATATTTCATTAATGACTTCTAATTACGCAGTTCAATCTTCCGTAAGGTCACGTACTAGTTTGAGGTGATGTCATGTGAGATCGAGAACTTGTTAACTTTAGATTTTCACATACCTGTAATGAATTCGAGATGAGAATCAATCTGATAGGTCTGAAGAGGTAGTTGATAGAATAATAAGTAATTTTAAATTTTTTTTAATTTAATTTTTTTGTGATATGTGAAGGGTCGTACGAAAGCACAATTTAAAATTATTTTCATATAAACAGGGTGTTCGAAAACAAAGAAATAGACCAAAGTTACATTTTTTTAATGTAACACCCTGTATTTGACCACAAAAATGGAATGGCAAGCTCAAATTATGATGAGTTTTTTCAGATCACTCTATACCTTAGAAGCACCATTCACGAGAAAATGGCGCAAAATTGAAAATATGGAGTTTTTTTAAATAGCAAGTAATGAAGAAACCAGTTACACCTGCAATACATACAGTATTTTCTCGAGTCTACATTTTGGCTACTCCTATACCGATAAAAAAATTAACTCTGGAATATACAGAGTGATCATAATTAATTTTCAAACATAAAAATACACTACAAATAATGTTCACAAACTTCCTTATTTCAAATGGCCCACCCAGCATTTATATATCTCAATGAACGTGAACATGAATTTTGAAACTACCCTCACAAGGTTTTCCTACACCTAAACCGGATAATTGTGCAGCAATTTTCGACTATTATTTGTAGTTGATGTTTGAAAATTAATTATGAACACTCTGTATATTCCAGAGATAAAAATTTGTATAGGAGTAGCCCATGTCTCTAATCGAAAAAATACTATCTGTATTGCTGGCGTAACTGGTTTCAACATTAATTGCTATTTAGAAAAAATATTGGTTCAAGCACTGATGTGAAGTCAGAAGCTTTTGCGCGTATGTTCTATTGTCCATTCTTCTGTATTGGACACCCTTAATCGAATTTACCATGGTTAATTATGTTGTCCATTCTCCTGTATTGGACACTCTTAATTCGAATTTACCATGGTAAATTCGACATAATATAATAATACGCGCAAAAGCATCTGACTTCACGTCAGTGCTTGAACCAATATTTTTTTCGTGATTTTTTTGAAATTTTCTAGGGGTACGGTTCTTACTAAATTTTAAACACGTCTTTATGTTGATTTTCTACTACTAGTTACCAAGCTTGAATTCGATCGAATATTTATATTTTGAGTTAACAAGGAAATAATATTCCAGTTGGGTATAACTCGGAAACCGTAAGACCGATTATGCCCAAAAACGAACTCAACTCTCCCTTTCGGATACGCAACCTACCCTGGAAATTGCAAGTCCATATCTGCTTTTGTTCGAAAGTTATCGAGGCAACGGTCAACCATCTACTGAACTCACGCAAGAATGCTCGAATCTCCAACAATATTTAACCGATCGTATTAAAACTTGAAACTTGGCAGTAGGGTTAAACCTAACCCTACTGCCAAGTTTCAAGTCATAACCATGAAGGCTCTTGCAAAATTTCAGCAATTTCAAACGAATAGTTACTGATATATAGAATTTTTTTTTTAATTTTCAATGATTTATTACAAATTTTCTACGAATGCTATTCTCACCAAATTTTGTAAACATTTTCGCGTCGGCATTCTACAACTAATAACCATGTTTGAATTCAATCGGTTCAGTATTTTTCGAGTTAATGAGGAACAAAATTCCACCAAATTTCAGAAAATTTCAGATGGCTATAACTCTAAAACTGTTTGGCCGATTATGCTCATAATCAAACTGATTAGTCGCGTTCTGGTGCTCATCCTAACCTGAAAACTTCAAGCCGCTATCTCTTTCCGTTCTCAAGTTATCGTGACAACAAAAATATTTTTCAATAATTTTTTTTAAATTTTCTAGCCATACGATTCGCATAAAATTTCACAAACGTGCTAAGGTTCATATTCTACAACTACTCACAAAGTTTCAATTCGATCAGATTTATATTGGTTGAAAACAAAATTATTACTCGGAAACCACTGGGCCGATTATGCCCATTAACGAACTCGTCCGTCGTATTGGGATCTGCCACCCACCCTGAAAATTTCAGGTCGCTAGCTCTTTTCGTTCTCAAGTTATCGTGGCAACAGCCGGACGGACGGCCGGCCGGACAGAATAAAATTTGACCTCGAATTCTTCATTGAGGAGTCGAACTAAATCGTTTGATACCATTTTCGTCAAAAAATTCGAAAGTTACAGACATTTGGGCAAAACGATAACGCGATGTTCCCCAGAACATACGCGCAAAAACTCCATATTCTCAATTTTTCGCCATTTTCTTGTGAATGGTGCTTCTAAGGTATAAAGTGATCTGAAGAAACTCATCATAATTTGAGCTTTCCATTCCATGTTTGAGGTAAAATACAGGGTGTTACGTTTAAAAATTGTAACTTTGTTCTATATCTTTGTTATCGAACTCCCTGTATATATGAAAATAATTTTAAATGGTGCTTTTGTATACCCTACACATATCGCCAAAAAAATTCTGAAAATATCTTCATTTACTCCCTCAAAACGAAATCCGCGTCTGTGGTGGACCACCCGATATATTAATTTATTGAAACCTGTGAGATATTTTAGATGCATTGGAAGACTCAAAATTATTATCATTATTATTATTATTATTACAAGTAGAGAAAAGTTGAGAAAAAATCTATAAACTCACGAAAACAAACTTTACAATGAATGAAATGTCACAGTATTGGATTAATAAAAAAGCAAAAAATAATTAACAAGAAACTACACCCGCGAACCAACCAATTAATACATCATCGGATCAGATAGTGTCTCCACAAACAAGTCTTGAAAATAACACAAACAGGTAAATCAGTTGATGGGTGAGCTGAAACGCAGATGTTTTGTAAGGCTAGTATCATATTCATGACACTAGGGATACTTTTAGTATGAAAATTTTTACGAGTATAGAGCAAGCAGGTGATTACATACATGGAAAATACTATGAGCATATTATAAAGAATAAGTATGAGAATAGGACTTAAATTGAATTTACTTTTGCAATTATCACTATTGTGACAATTTTCACATTTGAGAATAATTATCAAAGAGAAAATAATTCTGAAGATTTTCGTTTAGTGTCAGACGAAGGAGTCTGATATAGACTCCGAAACGTAACGATATACTTGTTTTTTCGTTGATGTTATTTCGTTATTATTTGTTAGGCGACATTGTTCGATAGATTGCTTTTGACGAATATATTGTGTTTCTAGAGCATGAACAATTCACAAAATAATATTTTTTTTATTTTATAGATATTTTGGGAGAGAAAACCCAGAAAGGAACCATTTAATAGCGAACATACCTCACAAAGTATCCTTTAATGATTACAAAAAACAACAAAATTATTTTTTTATATTTCAATAAGAATCCTCATCCTACAAAAATCTTCATAGAGTCTCGATTAATTTGAATATTTCATAACAAATTAAACTCATATAAAGCCAGAGCAGAATTTATAATTCAAAACTCAGTAATTGAATAATTGAAATAATTGAAATATCCAGATTCACTATTCATAACAATATGTCTCCAAAACCACAGATAACCTATACTCTCCAACATTGATGTTAAGTAGTTGGGAAATGCCACTGTGAAAGCTGGTGAAAAATACCCACAATGAGAACTTTCCAAAAACATTCAACATCCTAACAAGCAATACCACACAAACACGATTTCGGAACCAATAATTAATTATTCACCGTAAGGACAACGATAGACGGATTATTACCAGATCGGTCGAAACAAGAACTGGTTGTAACTTGCTACTGTAACAGCAGCGAACTAATCTGATTAACCCGGAATGCACACGGATCCGGGTCCAAAATGCAGTATTCCGACTACCGGCAACTAATCAAACATTACCGCCTGACGGGCAAGCGACCCATTTTCTATTTCAGATTAGGCAAATTGAGCGTGTGCTTCGCAAGTCCGGTCGAATTTTCCGGCCTCCGTCTTTTCCGGTTCTGAGAGTTTTCGATTATGTGGGATATGTGTCTGGAGTCATCCCTGAGGTCCAAAAGTTTTAGGTAGTTGTGAGGGGATTCGAGTAATTTGCATAATTTGAAAACCCTGCCTTTGAATATTTACTAGAATTGAATCACTATTTGAGTTCCTATACTGATTATTACACTCTTGATTTATATATGGAATTGGCTTCCATTTCTTCACTCCAGCGGCATCAACACCATTATCATACTCGTTAAATGGATATTGAAAATATTCCACTTATTTGGCACACAAAACTTAATAATAACATGGTGAAATATCATTCGATTCTAGCCATCGTGATCCGAGATAGTCACTTCATCGCTCAGTGTTCCCCAAAAGAGGAAAGTGTCATTCAGGGCAGATACCTATGGGTTTCATGGTTATTAGCAATCATCAGCGTAACTTAGCAACTGAATGACAAACGAAGGAGCTTCAGCAATCTCAGACCCTATTGAGGCGAATTAATGGAATGAAAATCTTACTATCGCTACCTAGGAAGATCATTAAGATGACTACCTATATGAACACGGAGTGATGGGGTGGTTAGCCCGGATCACGACGGAATATTTGTTGTCGTCTAAAATCGACGAATATTTCACCGTGCCTCTTTCAGTTATTAGCAATTAGCTAGAGTCACCTAATTCAATGTTCACTTTCTTGTAATCTAAACACACTAGGCCGAGCGTTTCCTTGTCGCAATTTGACAAAACAATGGACGTCACTGAACGTCGCTCAAGGTTACCCGCGACACAGAGAACTGGAGTTCTTAAGGATCTTCCAAGGTGGAGCTGGTATGATTTTTGGTCCAGTAGATTGCCACAATAGGGTTTAAGTTTCCTAGAGCTGGTGCGTTTGACATTCAGGTGCTCAGTTATGCTGATGAATGGTAACAACTATGGAACCCGTACGTATCTGCCCTGAATGACACTTTTCTCTTTGTGGAAACACTGAGCGATATAACTAGACTGGATCGCAAGGGAATGTTTGTTGACAGTCAAAATTATTCAACGAATATTTTACCGTGTGTCTTTTAGTTATTAGCTAATAGCTACGGTTGCCTTATTCAATGATCACACCTTAATATTCAAAAGAGTATACACTTACATGAATCAATATACAAATCCATTAGTCTGAATATTTTCTAGATAGGTATATAGATATAGAATCTCATTAATTTAGGAAGATGATATTTTTGGCGCTCTTGTTCCTCGAGACAGAGTGCTTATCAATTTGCTGAAATGTCTGTAATTTTGAATATTTGGCCTAAAATGATGATTAAAGATGGCGCCGACTGGTAACGTCGTTTTAGGTGGTGCTGAAAAGCAAGTGTGTAAATTTTGCAAAAGAAGTGCTTTGACAAATACGGTGAAATGTGTAATTTGTGTTGAGACCGTCCACAAGCATTGTGCAGAGAAAAAGGGACTTTTAACTGATGAATCAACGACGAAATGTTGTGATGATCTTGAAGAGTTTGTTGACGCAGCGGACATCGCTTTGTTTAGCGAAGGACAAGGACAACAAAGGTCAGTTGAACAACTTACTACCGAGGTTAATTTTTTGAGACGACTTTTGCGGGAGAAAGAGGCTATCATAAGAGACAAAATCACCATTATTGGAGACAAGGAAGAAATTATTAAGTTGCAAAAACATCAGATAGACCTTCATAAAGATTGTAATAGATCAGCAAAGCAAGAGGGAAATGAAATTGTAAATTCAAAGCAGCCGCAACCAGTAAAACATGCAGATTCCTCGTTGCCGGAGCATAACAGAGAAGCAGTCAATCAGCGGCATAGGTGTGATACACCTGTCAGGGAAGAAAACTTTCTGGAAAAACAACAGGAGAACCCAGAGAAAACACCACGGCTGGCAGCGGCGCACGATGACTGGCAACTGCAGCGACCTCGACGTGCGCGTAGAACTCTTAGAAGTACTGTTGACTTTGGTGACAAGCGGGTTAAACCAAAACAGAAATCTGGGATTGTAGGTAACCTGAAAACGGAAACAAATATCAAGGTAGTGACCAAGAAGGCACACATTTTTTTGAGCAGGATGGAACCGGGGACAAGGGAAGATGATATCTGTCAGTTTGTTAGGCAGCATTTTCCGGAAGCGCAGTGCGAACAACTGAACTCAAAATTCCCAGATGAGTACAGCTCTTTCAAAATAACGGTAGACTTTTCAAACCTTGGTCAGGCTATGAATGCTGATATTTGGCCTAGTGGAGCTCTTGTAAGTCGTTTTTTTCAGAAGCGTACACCTCCGGAGAAATCAATGAAATAGTAAAAGGTTAAAATGACATTTTAATACTGAATTGTCAAGCTCTTACAATAGAAAAATCTGATACAATATTTGTAGAGTATATAAAAGTGTTCAACACTCTGAAATTAATTTGTCTCACGGAAACATGGTGTTCTCAGGGCACATTAAGGTCGTTTCATTTCCCTGGGTTTATAAATGTTTCAAATTTTTGTAGAAGTAATTTTAAGGGAGGTGGCGTTGCAATTTGGTGTAAAACTGAATTGTTAACACAATGTGTCGATCTCGGGGAATTTTGTATAGAGAAACAATTTGAGATATGTGCTACACTGTGGCTGACGGGAACTGACAAGTGTAACAGGAACACTTTGATTTTGGTTTGTTATAGATCTCCGGATAGTGCTAATTTGAGTGTGTTTCTTAAAAATCTGTATATGGTACTTTGTAGAACATATAAGCCACGTTTAAATATAATTTTGACTGGGGATTTTAATTTGGATCCAAATAGAGATAGGAACTATTATGAGGAATTAACTGGTATGTTGGCGGATTTTGGCTTAGAGGATAGTATTATACATCAAAAAACAAGGGGTGATTATGTACTGGATCATGTTTTCACCAATTTGTACAATGCGAATAGTATGGTTTTAGAGAATATTTTGTCTGATCATAATTCTGTTTTTGTCAACAGTGGAGTTGTGCAGATAAGATCGGATGATTTTCTGAGGGAAACTAAGCGGCTATTTGAGGAAAGAAATATATTAAATTTTATAGATGACCTCACCCAGGAAGACTGGGGTGAAGTGTATGATGTCCACGGGCTTAATGAATCCTTTAAGTGTTTTTATGATGTTTTTTTGTATCATTTCAATGTGAATTTTCCACTCAAACGTACTGTTCGTAGGTTAGATAAAAAAGATTGGGTTACTCAGGAGGTGAGAACTTCTAGTCGTAACTTGAGAGATTTGTATGCGATTAGGAAGCGGTACCCATGTCTGGATGACTTTTATAGGGAGGCGAAGAGACGTCATAGTTTTCTGGTGGGGGAAACCAAGCGAAACTTTTATCAGAGTAGAATAATTAATTCTGAAAATCCCTCAAGGTCAGTGTGGAATGTTGTGAAGTCTTTAACTCAACAACGAAGGCAACAGGAGTCCGCAATAACCCTTAAATTTGGGGACACTATGACCGAAGATCCCGTTAACATCGCGGTAATTTTCAACAACTTTTTTGAGGATGCTCCAAGAAAAATAATACACCAAATTAAAGGTAGTACAGTAGTGAGGAATGTGAATAAGAATCATTTGCGTACAGGGGATCTGGGTGAAAGTATGTACCTTCTCGAATATGAGAAAGAAGAAATGCTGAACATGTTAAGGTCAAAAATAAAAAATAAAAAATCTGCTGGGAGTGACGATGTGCCAGGTTTCCTTTTGAAGAGAGTCATTGGTTGTATTGCTGAACCCTTGTTGTATCTCGTTAACGAACGAATCTTTTAGGTCGGGTATTTTTCCAGATCCGATAAAGATTAACAAGGTGGTGCCAATTCACAAGGGTGGGGATGCGCAACTACTGGAGAACTATCGTCCGGTGGCGATGTCATCTGGTTTTTCCAAAATTTTCGAATATTGCTTCATTGATAGGCTGAGCAATTTTCTGTTCAATAGGAGAATTTTGATTCCGGACCAGTTCGGTTTTCGAGGGGGCAGATCAACTTCTGATGCAGTTCAGCATTTCTCTCGGGAGGTTGTCTGTCGTATGGAAGCAGCTGAGTGTCCTGTTGGGGTCTTCTGTGACCTCAGCAGGGCATTTGATTGTGTTGACCATGTGAGACTCCTGGAGAAGCTTGAGGGCTATGGCATAAGGGGACCTGTTCTTGGATGGGTATCCTCTTTTCTGACAGAAAGGAAACAATTTGTTTCGATTAAGCGGCGGCATGGTTCTTGTAGAATAGAGGGAAATTCTAACACCTTGAGCGTCAGTATGGGTGTCCCACAAGGATCAATATTGGGCCCAATTTTGTATATTCTGTATATGAACGATATTAAATCCGTTTTGGATGGGGACTGCGTTTCTTCGTTGTATGCTGATGACGCTTCTATAATTTTTTCGGCAGGGGATGATGATGCGCTGCAGTCGAAATGTAATGCTAACCTGAGTAATCTTGGTTCTTGGTTTGCCTATAATTCTTTATTGTTGAATATTACAAAAACAAGTTACGTGCTATTTCATACGCGGCAGAATAAAGGCAATATGAATTTAAATGTTCAGATTAATGATCAGAATATCCGTAGACTGGGCAGTGTTAAATTTCTGGGTGTTGTAATTGATGAAGCACTAAATTGGAGGCGGCATTGCGATGCACTATGCTCGAATTTAGGTTCTCAATGTTTTTTGATTCGGAACTTGAAGAGAGTATTAACCGAAGGACAACTTTTAACAGTGTATCATGCGCAGGTGGCTTCGCGTTTACATTATGGAATTTGCTTCTGGGGACCGTCTCCGGCTGCTTCTCGGGTGTTTATTCGTCAAAGAAGAATCGTGCGTTGTCTTGCGGGAGTCAGGCAATTACACTCATGTAGATCTCTTTTTGTAAAGTTTAAGATTCTGACTATGATATCAGTGCTAATTTACGAGCTAAGTATTTATGTTTTTAAAAATAAATGATCTTTTATATTGAATTGTGATGTCCATACATATAATACAAGGGCGAAAGATAATTTTAGGGTACCCTTCAGCAGACTGAACATTGGGAGAGAGTCCCCGGAAGCCCTAGGGAAAAAGGTTTTCAATGCTTTGCCGAATTTTCTGAAAGTTGTTGTCGGTCTAAACTGTTTTAAAAAATCGTTGCGTCAATTTTTAATAGAAAAATGTTTTTATACTCTCGAGGAGTTTTTTAATGGTTGTTTGGTTTCCTGACGAATTGTGGTTCCGTTCTGCGTGGCTGTTACCTGCTATTACTGTAAAAAATAATTTATATGATTCAGTGTTTATATGATTTTGTCGAGTATTTATTGTGCTGATTAATGTGTTATCATTCTTATTTTTAGGATTGAGTTATAAATGACATTTTCCATACAATGTAAAATTTGTCTTGTGGAAATAAAGAGATATTAAAATGATCTTAAATGTTTTGGTTCGTCCCACTGATCAAGATTCAGTGTTCGAAATCGATTCTGTCCGGCCAGCCGTAACCACGATAACTCTCGAACGGAATGAGCTAGACCGTTGAAATTTTCAGAATAGATTTGGTACATAAATATCTCGGATAATTTCGTTATTGGTCAAAATTGGTCTGGTGGTTTCGGAGTAAAGAAAAAAATATTTTCAGATAAAAAATTTCAAATTAATTTCCTTGAAGAAGCTCTTTCATCATAAGAATCCATTAATACCATTTTCAACTCCAAAAAGCAAATACTTTCGGATTAAAATATCAAGAATAAATGTGCACTTTGCTATGATTGTCTACAGCCTTGCTCTACCCATTCGGATGATACTTTTTTAGGTATTTCCAGTTGTGAAAAATATGCACCGAGAGTAAGTTGCAACAACCCATTCCACGAGCTTAAATCATTGCAGATTGCTCGTTTAATCTTGATAAATAAACTATTATTTGAATTTAAATTCTTTCATGATGCAGTTCTATCATAAGAATCTATTGATATCATTCCCAACTCTGAGAAACCAATACTTTCAGAGATATGATTTATCAAAGTTTGAAGGAGAGCACCAACGCTCCTGTCCTCAGGGCTTTCCCACTCTTTTTGAGCTCTTGTTCCTCGGAACAGAGTGCTTATCAATTTGCCCAAATGTCTGTAATTTTCGAATTTTTGGCTGAAAATGTTCTTAAACGATTTGGTGCGACTCACTGATCAAGAATCCGTGGTCGAAAACGATTCTGTCAGGCCAGCCGTCCGGCCGCCCGTTAACACGATAACTCTCGAATGGAATGAGCTAGACAATTGAAATTTTCAGAGTAGGTTTGGGACATAAATATCTCGGTTAAGTTCTTTATTGGGCGAAATCGGCTAAATGGTTTCGGAGTAACGTAAAAAATTTTTCTTTAAATTGCAACTTTTCAATAATATTTTTTTAAGATGCAGTTTCATCATAGGAATCTATTGATATAATTTTCCAACAAGCTCCACTTTCGGGGATATGATTTTTCAAAATCTCAATAATACATCGTGTATTAACAGAATGCGAATTCTAACTGTCTCTGTTCACTGTTCATAAATGTATGTAATGTAGCTATTAGAGACATGTCAATTCGTAGTTTGAAAATATTTTCTGCTGGAAATCAAGTATCCGATACTTCAATTTGTGAATATACAGGGTGAGTCTTTAAGTTGTGCATTAATTTTAACCATAGATTCTTCTCATCAAATAAAACACCTTTTTCAATTACCATTTTTCCCAATTCGGCACAGGAAAAAAGATACTCGTTGTTGAAATAAAAAAAATAGTTTTTCTTTTGTAGTTTTGACATGGTTATTCAGAATTTAATGAATTTTGGTATGAAATTTTCTATAACTATGGCACATAATCTCCAATTAACAGTTTTTCCCTAATTCTACTAGAATCTTCGCTATAGACTCGCGAATTCCTAAAAGTACGAGAAATTAGCATAACGGAATCAGATGGAGGTAATTTTGAGTCATTTTCGAAATACTCGACCTTTTTTGAAAATAAAATTATTCCACACCATTTCCCCTAAACCGAACCGTTTTCAAGATATTCGTCATTGAATATCATAAAATATGAAAAAAATTACAGAAATGTACCTGCTTTTATCAGAACCTGGAATACACAAATGATCTGATCCAATAAAGGCATAGACTATAGACTGATTATCGATTTCAAAGTTGACACTTGTGGAAATTCAATTTAATGTCGCTTGTTTCCAAATTGCTATAATTACCATCATAAAATGGGATAAGTTAATTACAACTCATTCAAACAGTTCGTAATGTAGTTATCTTTTAGGAAATAGATGAATAGGCTTAACATGATGTGTATTAATCTATGTATTCCCAATAGTGAATATGAAACTGTTGAATTATCTGTTATCCATGTCAACATTTATTTCCATACTGTATCGATTCTGCACAATCATTCTAAGGATTTCTCTACTATATGGAACAATTTCATCAACTTAATTTTCAACAGATATAACTTCACGTCACTTCTATTTTATTCGAACAACATAGTTGAATCTTATAATTTTGTAGTAATTATATTAGTATGCAAAAGGAAGATATCAATCATTCCACCTATTCATCCCAATTATTCATGAAGAGAAATTCTTAATCTGGAATCTGGATTCTGGATATACGGATTCAAGATTCAAGTAAACAAATAAATAAATAATCACCGGCGTAATATTCTGAGGTTAGACCACAGAACATATAATATAACCAACGATATATTATGTCGCTAACCTAATATTATTACATTTCTGTGCCTGCTTCTTATACTGTGTCTATACGAGGCCTGTTTTGGTTCGCAGTAGGAACAGTTCCGAATTGGTTCTAAACAGACCTCAGTGAGTAAATAAGATTTCTCAGGCAATATTGTTGAATTTCGAGCATCAGATTATGAAGCTTTCATATCATTATGCGATATTGAATTTTAAGTGTTTCAATGTTCAACACTTGAAGATAGATCGGGGCTGGCTTTGCACATAATGAAATCTTTAAACGCTTACAACTATTTACCTGAGTCGAATCTGGAAAAATGGTAAATGAAAAAAGTGTTTTATTTGATGAGAGGAATATCTGGTTAAAATTGATGTACAACTTAAAGAATCACCCTGTATACAAGACTGATTTGAAACCGAAAATAATATTGACCGGTTGCATATTGAATAATTTGTGCATAAATTCGGGATGATGTTTCAGAAGATTTAGAATTGGATCATTTTATTGATGTAGTTTATCAAGGCGGCAGGAAAGAAGAACATAATGGAATCATCAATCACTGAGGTAAATATTACCTTTTTCTTCCTTAAGTAGTGAGACATGTTCCTATATACAGTATTTTCATAATGTTGCTAGCTGAAAAATGCTGAAATATGGATCTACATTTGTGTACCAAATATTTTTTCTTGAGTTAAGGTTCATAATACTGAATGAATGTGTTAGTAGTATGGACTATTAAATTATGAAAAGATGATAATGTGTTCGTCAGCCTCTGCCTTTCAAATATCAGGAATGAATGTACAAACTGCTATGATTGTCTCCAGCCTTGCTCTAGACATTTCGATGATACTTTCCTTATGATATTCTAAAATGATAATATAATATAACTATATTCCAAATGATAATAATTGAAGTATTAAAGCATTGAAGATTGCTCATTTAATCTTGATAAATGAACTTTTATTTGAATTGAATTTCCTTTACGATGCAGTTCTCTCATAAGAATCCATTGATATCATTCCGAACTCTGAGAAAACAATACTTCGGAGATATGATTTGTCAAAGTTTGAACAGTCGCGCCAAAGTTCCTGTCCACATTGCTTGAACCATTTTTTTAATGTAATAATGGAAAAAATTAGAGCATCACCCGAATCTTGACAAAGAAGGAAGATGAATGAATATGTGGCAGTGAAATGGATTCAGGAACATTCAGCAGTTTTGATTCTAGTTGAAGTAACATAACAGTTTCCTGCTGGCTGTGGCATGCTCAGCAAGATGTTGGGTTTTGACTTTCATTATGTTCTTTCTATACCAGTAGATATCATTACTGTCATTACTAATGTAATCAATCCATTTACTACCTCAGTATTCGCCTGGAAAAATTTTAACTTTTCTAGATTTAAGAATAAAAGGCCATCGGCTTGATTAAAATGTACTTGACATGAACTCTCTTACAATTCGACTAGTAACATCGCCTTTTTGGTATTATTGCGCACATGTTATAGAGGGAACAACGTACTATCATGTTGTCCAAATATCTGTAATTTTCTAATGTTTCGCCGAAAATGGACTCATATGATTAGATTCGACCGAGGATTCGACCCACTGGTTTTAACCACACTGAACCAAAGGTAGAACACGTCGCTAATGCTGTGATATGTGAAGGCTGCATCGCATTCCTTGACTTCTTCTTACGACATAAGGATGGACTTCTTTGAAACTTGGACCGAGTGTTTTCTTTCCTCTTTGGGAGAGTTCTTCATTGATAAATAATTTAATTCGAATTGACCAACATGACGTAAATGCTTTTTCAAATTTTTCAAAAGGTCAAAAATATAATCTGCAGAAATCGGATAGCATTATTTTCTATTGTGATTGTATCCATAAGAAATTTAGCATTGTAACATTGGGTTTCACAAAGCTTTGACAGCTGTTATTTGCCGAATTAGTGCGATTCTATGTCGATTTTCAGTTCATTTTTCAGACAACCAACGAACTGAATCCACGATTAATCTAATCGAAGCTTCATGGAACCCAACATCAATCAGATGGAAACTTAGATATGAATATATCGGATACATCTGTGAATTCACATGAACATTAAAAAAAAATCACTTATATATTCTTAATAGACGATCCACATAATAATGCTTTATTTACTGAATAATTTTCAGGAGTTAGTAATATTCACATGTCCACGTCCCATTCCATGAATCAGTAAACAACAACTGATGATTACAAGTTCCGTTCATGCCTCAATTGATCACCCCGGTACAAATTAACTCCTCCGACCACAGCGCGTCAGCATCTATTCGTGTTACGAAATGATTTCGGAAAGGCTTAGTGCTTAGTAATCCACGGAAGTGTTCGGTAGCACTTATGAGATTAGTAAGTACTAAGCCTCTTCATGAAGTGCTTGAATTACCGAGCACAAAGCACTCATTTTAAAGAGTGCTCGGGAGCACAAAAAGGCATCAAGCACTTTCACGAGCAAAAAGCTTGCTTAGTGCTTTGGTTCAGCTCCGAAGGAGAATTTCTTCAACAGTAAAGGGTTGAGTTACTGGAACTTCTATCTTGAATGGGATTTTTACTGGGTTAATGAGAAGTAAATTTATTTATAATCCCCTTCTATTAACTGAAAAACAAGTTCCTTGTGTTCCTCCATATCTCTTTGTTTGATTATTTTATTATTATCAACAAAATTACAGATTTTCACCGGCGATAGGTGTCATAGACATGTGTAATGTCTAAAGAATATAGAGGAACATGAAATTCATGAAAGAGAGATATGAGAATGACATTAATGATATACGATATATGGTAAGCACAAACTAAAATCCGTGATATAATTTACAGAGGCGTAAAATATTAAATACTGTTGAAAACTTATTTTGTCGAGTGTAATACAGTTGACAATTACATATCGATCGTTGGAATATTTCGGCAATATTTTCACCAATACTGATCCCATTGAGTTCAAATCTAGAATAATACTGTAAAATAAGATTTTGATGGCTCTCGCAGAATATCAACAATATCTGTCGGATAGTTTCTGAGATGCAAAATTTTTTTAAATATTTTTTTTTATTATCCGGTCATGCGATCCTGACATAATTTTGCATAAGTCTTCGTGTCGGTATTTTACAACTATAAATGGCTGTGGATGCCCATGAATGAACTAAGCCGGCGCCTTTGTACTCCAAACCTACCCTAGAAATTTCAACTCTCTAACTCATTGCGTTCGAGTGCAATCATGCTGATTGCGGGCTGGCTGGACATAAGCAATTTAGACCTCAGATTCTTGATCAGATAGTCAAATCTAATTGGTTGAGACTATTCACGGCCAAATATTCGAAAATTACAGACATTTGGACGGATTGATAGGCACTCTGTTCAGGTGAACAGCGCGCCAAAAATGTGTATAATTACGTATGAAGAAGCTGCAGGCAGATCCAAGTAACTTTATTGCAGCCAGGGTCCAGTGCATTTTTTGGAATTCTGAATACTTACGTTACGTTACGTCTCAAGACGTCACATTTTGGGAAAAGTAAATTTGTTTTTCTCAACAAATGAGCTCGCTTTTAAAACTTGAATATTTGTGTATTGAGTTAACTAGGTTTAGTTTAACATGTGTTATCTCACCTTTGAAAATAATACTTTTACGAAAAGACAACTGCGAGTAGAATTTCTCGTTAAGCTTCGACCTTTGTAGAGCGATTAATTACCTATTTCCTGTAAAAAAAAATGCTAACATTGCATTCAACAATAATGCATTCAATAATGGTAAGAACCTTATCAGGTTTCTAACACGTTGCCCAGTGCTGGTATTTTTTTTTTGTCTAGACGCTATGGAAACCCTAATCTGTGAAAGTTATTTATCAGCTTTGCTGATAGATTATAATCAGAAAGCAAGTAAAGTTAGTCTTGATAGTGGGAGAAATTCGGGATTTCGAATTCCGAAGATTAAACAACCAAGAAGGGTGTCATTGATGCTGGCATCGGAAATTTAGTATGCATTCCCACTCTTTTTCGTAAACGACATATGAGAGTATTGTTACAACATATCATTATCAGGTAATGACCAAATAACTTTAAGCACCCATCAGTAATCTCGTTGATTACGGCGTAAGTTGTTACTTGCAATAAAATAACAATTACGAGGATATGAAGTGGTGAAAGATCCGAACGCACTTTGAACAAACAATTAACTGTATTGTCTTGTTACCGTAACTTCGATAACAAGCACGAAGTGAATATACAAATGTAATATTTATACAAGTTAAAGTCTTCCTTCTATAGGAAAAGGTACAGCAAGGAAGAAGTGACTACTTAGTTGCTACGTCAACAAAGCAATGGTATTGCTTCGCGACAGATCAAGAATAGTAATGTCTCTTGACTAAGAGAAGTAGTAGTAGTTGTAGTTGTATTTGTAGTAGTGAATTATTTCAGTGTCAAATGTATATAAAGGATGATCTTAAAACCGCCCCTGATATGTTATAACAATACTCTCATTTGCTGTTTACGGAAAAGAGTGGGCATGCATACTGAATTTCCTATGCCAGCACCAATGAGTAAACAATCAGGGTGTATAATTCTGATCCTTCGAAGTAACATTATCCTGATGAAAGAATTAGGATCCAACATTTGATCCTTCGAACCATAACATCCTGATAAAACAATCAGGATTCAACACTCATCAATTATTGTGGACAACGATCGATCCAAACTGGCCCGCTCATCGTTGTTTCGGATAAGGCAAATTGAGGGTGTAAGTCTTCATCCGTTGGAAATTCACTGCGTGTCTCAAACCCGAGTTTCTCGTGCCCATCTGGAGTTTTCAATTATGTCGATGTGTTTCTGGAGCCTTCTGAGGAATAAAAATTGGTTCAAGCACTGACGTGAAGTCAGGATGTTTTGTGCGTATGTTCTATTGTCCATTATCCTGCATTGGACACCCTTTATCGAATTTACCATGGTAAATTATGTTGTCCATTCTCCTGTATTGGACACTCTAATTCGAATTTACCATTTGATTTCGACCACCGATTCTTGATCAGTAAGTCAAATCAAATCGTTCAAGACCATTTTCAGCCAAAAATTGGAAAATTAAAGACATTTGAACAAATTGATAAGCACTCTGTTCTGAGGAACAAGAGCGCCAAAAATGATTATGGTTGCCAGCGCAAGATTAGAATTTCAGCAATAGAAGAAGCAGTACCTACCTACTAAATCTTGTCGACGAGTAACATGATATCAGTACTAGGTAAACTGCTCAGCAATTACGAATTCACCATATGACGGTGTTTGCGATCTTAAAGGAAGAACTTTTATATCCATATCACATTCAACGTGAACAGCTCTCATACCACGGGATCACTGAAAACTCACCAACAAGAACAATTTTCACTGAATGACTGGCTTGGATATGTTGGGGATAAGTTAATTGGTCCATAATTTCTGCCACCTAGATTTAATTAAAATACTTACGTTCAATCACTACAATAAAAACTTCCTCTACCTCTTCAAAATATTCCTTTGCATGTCCGAAGGACTATGTGGTTTATGCATAATGCCTCCCCCATATGTCAGTTTCGGAGCTTGTCAACCTTTAAATCATACATATCCAAATCGATGGATAGGGCGAGGCAGACCTCAGTTCTGGCCTTTCGGATTAACAGATTTAAATCCTCTGGATTTTACTTTTTGGAACCATTTAAAACATTGCTCTACAAAACTCATATCCAAGATATGGAAGGCTCAAAAACCGCTTTGTTCTTTCATGTAGGGTTATTGAAAATACTCCCGGATTTTTTGAGCGGGTAACCCAATCTATGCACCGATGTTTATACTCTTTTGTAACGGCCAAAGGTGGTCACTTGGAATATGTAATATGATCAGAAATAGCACAAAAGAAATATTATTTCTCGAAAGTAATCAACAAATTTGTTGGTTAAAATCGATTAATTTTCTTGCTACTTGTGATATGTGTCCATTCGGCGTGTACCTTCTACCTATTTAATATGATATTTAATTCGTGAAAAGTGTAAAACTGTTTGTCTCGTTACATTTATTTGATACTAGCTGCCCGCCCTGGCTTCGCACTGTTGAAATGCTGATACTAAATATACTACAGAATATCTTTATATACAACGTTCACAGCATTTTTGTCGTTAGACAATACAAATGTGTTTTCTTCAGAGGTTACTCTTGAAAGAGCGACATATAATTGGCCATGTGAAAAACACTCAACGCTGAAATATAAGCCTGTAGCATTTAAATTGGATCAGCAAATCCGATGGTATCAGAGGAATTCGGAAAATCAATACATCTATCCTGGCTGAGGCGAGCCTCACGCTCTACAGAGGATTCTCTGGCTCTCTGTATCCGATTTCTATCTCTATCCTGGCTGTGCCGACCCCCAGGTCGGTACCACCGCAACCGCTATGTCCCTGCATTTTAAATCTGCGATATCTTCTGAAATATTCAATTGAATCACATGATGTAGGTCCATATTGATCAATATTAAATGCACAATGCATTGAAGGTACTTAATTGGATGAGGATCAATGCTGTATTGCTTAAAATAGCTTCGTAATCAAGCCATTATCTCTCGTAGAATGAAAAGGATGAAAAATGGTTATTGTGGGTTATCCTTAAGAGATAGACATATACCATCGCGGAATTTTTTGTAGACATTTTTGAGGTGTACCATACTGCACTATATTATTTTGATCTATTTCGTAGGATTCAGCCAGCGTTTGAAATGTGAGCGCAAGAAAATGTGTTTATTTACGACATCACATTAGAAACCTCTGAAATTATCAGTGTGTATTATACATATAAACCTTCCTATTGAATCTCTCTATGTATTAAAAAAAACACATCAAAATCCTTTACGAAAAAAAACACATCAAAATCCTTTACGAAGTTTAGAAGATCTAAGCATACATAGGAACAGACAGAAAGCGGGAAGCGACTTTGTTTTCTATTATGTAAGGATTTGTTACAGTTCTCAATAAAAAAGTCAACTTGGCATCCGCTTACTGGATTTTAAGGTCAAAATTAATTCCAGCCTCTACGACTCAGTCGTACTATCTGTTGATATTATTTTTTTCTCAAAAACGGTGTACTTTAGCAAAATATAACATGAGACCTCATTTATCGAAAATGGAACAAGCTATCCAAAATAATTTTTTTATTGTACAATATGAATATGGAAAAAAGTTTAGGGATTTCTTTTTCTACCCCATTCAATTATAGAGGAACACCATCAACAATTTTTTTCCATGCCTTCCAGCCCGCAAGAAATATCTGCTTGATTTTATTCTTGTAAGTTTCTTTATTGTGCGCGTGTTCCGCAAGGAACAGCGTGCTATCATTTTGCCACAATGTGTGTATTTTTCGTTTTTTTTTGCGAAGATTATCGCAAACGATACAGTTCGACGCACTGATGAATAATCCGGGGTCAAATTCAATTCTGTCCGTCCAGTCCGGCCGGCCGGCCGTTAGCACAACAACTCTCGAACGCAAGGAGTTAGGGGATTGAAGTTTGCAGGGTACGTTTGGAGCGCGAATATCTCGGAGGACAAGTTTTTTAATGGGTAAAATCCACCCAGCCGTTTCGCAGTTATGGCCATTTTTAGTTCAAAAGTATTTCAAGAATATAACCGAAGCCGATCACTCGATCTACCAAATTTTAGAATCATGACCTTTATACGCCTGCGGAGTTTTGTATTGATCGGATGGCTATAAGCTAGAAAAAATATTTGTAATCCATATTGGAATTTTGTTTTCACTAGAACTCGAAAAATACTGATCCGATTGAATTGAAGCTCGGTAGTTAGATGCAAAGTACGAAGAAAAACACTTGTGCAAAATTTCGTAGAGATAGCATGAGTAGAAAAAATTAAAACATTTTCAACTATTAGCGGTTACAGTGACATTTCACTGAGAACAGGCCACTAGGAACCTAAAAAAATATAATACTTTTGTACTTCCAAACTGGACAATTTTTATTTAGTTCGCATTCCTACGTGAAATACGAATATACATATAACATCTGGTGAACATATTTCGACGTGTTATGCGCTTTTATCTGAATCAATGCGATATGTACGAGGGTAACTGATTAAAATATGGACCAGTAACTAGCGTGGCAATTGAATTATATCGTGAACGATGTGTGGAATTCTAAATTGGTTTTCAGAATTTGTCTGAACGGTGAACGACTGGGGGTGTAACTACCTTTTTTGTGCATTTTTTGTTATTCGCATAAGCAGACGAGAAATAATTACACTGCTCGAGTTTTCTTCTGAGATGATTGGGGTTTTGGGGTGGAAGATGCTATTCCTCCATAGAATCCCCTAGTGTGGGTCTGCGCATGCATGTATTCAAGATGCAATATCTCCTTAAACACTAGTGTTGGAAAATCAGAGTTTCTTGTGAGGTGTGCGATTTTGAGAGAACTTTCAGCTGCGAGTGGATTGCGCATGCGCAGAGAAGACGCAGGGCCGTCGCTACCGGGGGGAGGGAGGGGAGCCTCCCCCCCCCCGGATCATATCTCAAAGGGTGCCAAATTGACCGCGGATAGTTGGAAAACTATAGCAAAATTACATAATAAAAAAAAGATTTTTTTGAACTACCACTTGCATAAGATGATTATTATTATACATAAGTACAGTGACTGTATCGAATGATTACCTGCCCTGCCATCTAATCGATCTCTTTGTACTAGACCGACAGCATTGTAGAAAGCTTTGTTGCTGCTTGAGACTACATGGCAGGAGTGGGGAATTCCCGGCATTCCCCGGCTGTACATCAAATTCGTTCGATTGAAAGATACATAACCTTGTACTTCTTATATCAATTATTCGTGAATAGTGAATTAGTGAATCTGAATATTGATTGAAATTTAAAATCGAAAACCGAATACGGATTATGGATCCTCGCCAAAAAAAGTTCAAACCGTCTGAAGAGGAATTCAGAAGGAGAGCACAAAGAAAAATTGAAACGGAAAAAGCCGCAAATGTCATGAATACATGGCTAAAGGCGAGTTGTTAAAAACATTGGTTCAAGCACTGACCTAAAGTCAGGAGCTCTTGCGCGCATGTTCCATTGTCTATTCTCCTGTATTGGACACTCTTAATCGAATTTACCGATTAAGAACCAATTTTTCTTTTGGTATTTTTTTTTTATTTTCTAAGTGTACTGTTTTCACTAAATTTTACATATATGCGCCTTTATATCGATATTCTACAAACTAGTTAAAAAGCTTCAATTCGATCGAATCTATATTTTTTGAGTTTTCTAGGGATTAATATTCCAGGTGGGTATAACTCCGAAACTGTTGAGCCGATTATTCCCTAAAATGAACTTAGCTCTCCCATTCGGATGCGCAACCTACCCTGAAAATTGCAAGTCCCTATCCCCTTTCGTTCGAAAGTTATCGAGGCAACGGAAACCCATCCAGCTACTGAGCTCAAACAAGGCTGCTCTGAACTCCCACACTATATATCCGATTTTGTTCAAACTTGGAATTTGGCAGTAGAGTTAAGTTCTGAAGACTCTAGCAAAATTTCAGCGATGTGGAACGAATAGTTCCTGATATATAGAATTTTGTTCAATGATTTTGTAAACGTTTTCTAGTGATACGATCCTCACGAAATTTCGCAAGATTTCGCGTTGGCATTATACAACTAATAACCACGTTTGAATTGGATCGGTTTTGTATTTTTCGAGTTATTGAGAAAATAACAACCAAACAAAGGTTGAACTTCAGTGTCTATAAAACTTGATATGACTTTTTTTTTCGTGATACTTCGGTAAAATTTTCGATTGAGTGACATCTACGATTTAATTTTTGCGCGCGTGTTCCGCAAGGAACAGCGTGCTATCGTTTCGTCACAATGTCTGTATTTTTCGAATTTTTTTTCGAAAATGGTCTCAAACGATTGGGTTCGACTCCCTGATGAAGAATTCGAGGTCAAATTCAATTCTGTCCGTCCGGCCGGCCGGTCCGGCCGTTAGCACGATAACTCTCGAACGGAACGACTTAGAGCGTTGAAATTTGCAGGGTAGTTTCGTAGCGTAAATATCTCGGCCAAGTTCGTTAACGGGCGAAATCGACCGAGCGGTTTCGGAGTTAAGGCCGTTTTTAATAAAAACGTTTTTTATGAATATTTCCGGAACCGATCACTCGATCTTTTTGAAATTTGGCATCAGATTGTAGAATCATGACCTTTATATGCCTGCGAAGTTTTGTGTTGAACGGACGGCCCTAAAGTGGCAAAAAAAATTTTTGAAAATTTGAAAATTTTGTTTTCACGATAACTCGAAAAATACTGATCTGATTAAATTGAAACTCAGTAGTTAGATGCAAAAGACCAAAGCAAACACTTTTGCAAAATTTCGTGAAGATCACGTGACATGAAAAAAATAAAAAAATTACTACTATTTTGCGGAATACTTTGCTTTTAATGCCGAAACATATGTTTTTGCGCGCGTGTTCCGCAAGGAACAGCGTGCTATCATTTCGTCACAATGTCTGTATTTTTCGAATTTTTTTTCGAAAATGGTCTCAAACGATTGGGTTCGACTCCCTGATGAAGAATTCGAGGTCAAATTCAATTCTGTCCGTCCGGCCGGTCCGGCCGTTAGCACGATAACTCTCGAACGGAACGACTTAGAGCGTTGAAATTTGCAGGGTAGTTTCGTAGCGTAAATATCTCGGACAAGTTCGTTAACGGGCGAAATCGACCGAGCGGTTTCGGAGTTAAGGCCGTTTTTAATAAAAACGTTTTTTATGAATATTTCCGGAACCGATCACTCAATCTTTTTGAAATTTGGCATCAGATTGTAGAATCATGACCTTTATATACCTGCGAAGTTTTGTGTTGAACGGACGGCCCTAAAGTGGCAAAAAAAAATTTTGAAAATTTGAAAATTTTGTTTTCACGATAACTCGAAAAATACTGATCTGATTAAATTGAAACTCAGTAGTTAGATGCAAAAGACCAAAGCAAACACTTTTGCAAAATTTCGTGAAGATCACGTGACATGAAAAAAATAAAAAAATTACTACTATTTTGCGGAATACTTTGCTTTTAATGCCGAAACATATGTTTTTGAGGTTCATGCTGCCCTTTCCGGGCATTTTCCGTATTGCGCATGCGCAGATGAGAAGTCCTTTAACTGCTGTAGTTTTCGTCAGAGAGGATTGGGGTTTTGGGGTGGCGGATGCTATTCCTCCATAGAATTCAGATCCCTGATGAGGGTCTGCGCATGCGTAGATTAAAGATGCGATATCTTCCGAACCACTAGTGTTGGAGAATCGGAGTTTTTTGTAAGGTGTGTTATTTTGAGAGGACTTTTAGCCGCCAGTAGATTGCGCATGCGCAGAAGAGAAGTGACTGTTTTTGGGTTGGATGGGTTATGTTGGGAGTGCTGCGTCGATATTATGAGGTTTTAATAGAATATTCATAGCAATTCAGTGCAAGGACAAGTCAGTTTGGGGGATGTAGCGTTGTTTCCGAGTTAAAGTGTCCGTACCGTGGCCCTGGGGCTAATTTTGAAATTGATGTTACCCCTTACAGGCATTTTTCGTTATGCGCATGAGCAGACCATCAGTAATTTAACTGGTGGTGTTTTCGTCAGAGAGGATTAGGGTTTTGGGGTGGCGGATGCTATTCCTCTATAGAATCCCCTGTTGAGGGTCTGCGCATGCGTGGATTAAAGATGTGATATCTCCTGAACCACTAGTGTTGGAGAATCGGAGTTTTTTGTAAGGTGTGTTATTTTGAAAAGGACTTTTAGCCGCGAGTAGATTGCGCATGCGCAGAAGAGAAGTGACTGTTTTTGGGTTGGATGGGTTATGTTGGGAGTGCTGAGACGATATTATGAGGTTTTAAAAGAATATTCATAGCAATTCAGTGCAAGGACAAGTCAGTTTGGGGGCTGTAGCGTTGCTTCAGAGTTAAAGTGTCCTTACCTTGGCCCTGGGGCTAATTTCGAAATGGATGCAACCCCTTACGGGCATTTTTCGTTATGCGCATGAGCAGACCATCAGTGATTTAACTGGTGGTGCTTTCGTCAGAGAGGATTGGGGTTTTGGGGTGGCGGATGCTTTTCCGCTATAGAATCCCCTGGTGAGGGTCTGCGCATGCGTGGATTCAAGAAGCGATATCTCCTGAACCACTAGTGTTGGAGAATCGGAGTTTTTTGTGAGGTGTGTAATTTTGGGAGGACTTGCAGCCACGAGTATACTGCGCTTGCGCAGACGAGAAGTGAATGGTTTTGGGTTGTTTGGGTTATGTTGGGAGTAATGAGCCGATATTGTGAGGTTTTAAAAGAATATTCATGTCAATTCAGTGCACGGACACAAGTCAGTTTGGGGGAAATAGCGTTGTTTCCGATTTGAAATGTCTGTATGGTGGCCCTGAAGCGAATTTATAAATAACTATATTCGGTAGATCTATATTAAAATGCGTTCGGATTTGGAGAAGATGCAATTTTGTCCCTAACGGAGGACCCACAACCGAATTTTTTTCTGATCTACGGTAAAACTAACAGCCAAACTGTATTGATAGCTATATTTGTTAAAGGAACTTGAAAAAAAAAAAAAAAGCACTGACGTGAAGTCAGTACTCTTTGGCGCGCGTGTTCACGGTGGCTAATTTGAATTGAATTATTCAAAATTTAACAGTGCTGTATCTAAGCTGCCATCAGGATAGAGTAACAAAGTTGGAAAAGAACACAAGTGACTCTCCTTAGTCGCACAAGCTCCTAGAAGATTTGGGAGGGTCAGTATAATCCTAATCATGTTTATAGCACGCGCGCAAAAGCAGATTGACTTAACAATGAAAGAAAAAGTGTAAAAAGTCAATCTGCTTTGGCGCGCGTGCTATAAACATGATTAGGATTATACTGACCCTCCCAAATCTTCTAGGAGCTTGTGCGACTAAGGAGAGTCACTTGTGTTCTTTTCCAACTTTGTTACTCTATCCTGATGGCAGCTTAGATACAGCACTGTTAAATTTTGAATAATTCAATTCAAATTAGCCACCGTGAACACGCGCGCCAAAGAGTACTGACTTCACGTCAGTGCTTTTTTTTTTTTTTGAGGTTCATGCTGCCCTTTCCGGGCATTTTCCGTATTGCTTATGCGCAGATGAGAAGTCCTTTAACTGCTGTAGTTTTCGTCAGAGAGGATTGGGGTTTTGGGGTGGCGGATGCTATTCCTCCATAGAATTCAGATCCCTGATGAGGGTCTGCGCATGCGTAGATTAAAGATGCGATATCTTCCGAACCACTAGTGTTGGAGAATCGGAGTTTTTTGTAAGTTGTGTTATTTTGAGAGGACTTTTAACCGCCAGTAGATTGCGCATGCGCAGAAGAGAAGTGACTATTTTTGGGTTGGATGGGTTATGTTGGGAGTGCTGAGTCGATATTATGAGGTTTTGAAAGAATATTCATAGCAATTCAGTGCAAGGACAAGTCAGTTTGGGGGATGTAGCGTTGTTTCCGAGTTAAAGTGTCCGTACCGTGGCCCTGGGGCTAATTTTGAAATTGATGTTACCCCTTACAGGCATTTTTCGTTATGCGCATGAGCAGACCATCAGTGATTTAACTGGTGGTGTTTTCATCAGAGAGGATTAGGGTTTTGGGGTGGCGGATGCTATTCCTCTATAGAATCCCTCGTTGAGGGTCTGCGCATGCGTGGATTAAAGATGTGATATCTCCTGAACCACTAGTGTTGGAGAATCGGAGTTTTTTGTAAGGTGTGTTATTTTGAGAGGACTTTTAGCCGCGAGTAGATTGCGCATGCGCAGAAGAGAAGTGACTGTTTTTAGGTTGGATGGGTTATGTTGGGAGTGCTGAGACGATATTATGAGGTTTTAAAAGAATATTCATAGCAATTCAGTGCAAGGACAAGTCAGTTTGGGGGCTGTAGCGTTGTTTCAGAGTTAAAGTGTCCGTACCGTGGCCCTGGGGCTAATTTCGAAATGGATGTAACCCCTTACGGGCATTTTTCGTTGTGCGCATGAGCAGACCATCAGTGATTTAACTGGTGGTGCTTTCGTCAGAGAGGATTGGGGTTTTGGGGTGGCGGGTGCTTTTCCGCTATAGAATCCCCTGGTGAGGGTCTGCGCATGCGTGGATTCAAGAAGCGATATCTCCTGAACCACTAGTGTTGGAGAATCGGAGTTTTTTGTGAGGTGTGTAATTTTGGGAGGACTTGCAGCCACGAGTATACTGCGCTTGCGCAGACGAGAAGTGAATGGTTTTGGGTTGTTTGGGTTATGTTGGGAGTAATGAGCCGATATTGTGAGGTTTTAAAAGAATATTCATGTCAATTCAGTGCACGGACACAAGTCAGTTTGGGGGAAATAGCGTTGTTTCCGATTTGAATGGTCTGTATGGTGGCCCTGAGGCGAATTTATAAATAACTATATTCGGTAGATCTATATTAAAATGCGTTCGGATTTGGAGAAGATGCAATTTCGTCCCTAACGGAAGACCCACAACCGAATTTTTTTCTGATCTACGGTAAAATAAACAGCCAAACTGTATTGATAGCTATATTTGTTAAAGGAACTTGAAAAAAACAAAAAAAAGCACTGACGTGAAGTCAGTACTCTTTGGCGCGCGTGTTCACGGTGGCTAATTTGAATTGAATGATTCAAAAATTAACAGTGGTGTATCTAAGCTGCCATCAGGATAGAGTAACAAAGTTGGAAAAGAACAC
Source organism: Halyzia sedecimguttata (assembly GCA_937662695.2). Taxonomy (NCBI): domain Eukaryota; kingdom Metazoa; phylum Arthropoda; class Insecta; order Coleoptera; family Coccinellidae; genus Halyzia; species Halyzia sedecimguttata. The sequence goes on from OW569413.2 coordinate 15,389,548, forward strand.
AAGTGACTCTCCTTGGTCGCACAAGCTCCTAGAAGATTTGGGAGGGTCAGTATAATCCTAATCATGTTTATAGCACGCGCGCAAAAGCAGATTGACTTAACAATGAAAGAAAAAGTGTAAAAAGTCCCTCTGCTTTGGCGCGCGTGCTTTAAACATGATTAGGATTATACTGACCCTCCCAAATCTTCTAGGAGCTTGTGCGACCAAGGAGAGTCACTTGTGTTCTTTTCCAACTTTGTTACTCTATCCTGATGGCAGCTTAGATACACCACTGTTAATTTTTGAATCATTCAATTCAAATTAGCCACCGTGAACACGCGCGCCAAAGAGTACTGACTTCACGTCAGTGCTTTTCTATATACATACTACAAAAATGTTCAGGGTGATGAGTACAAAAATATTGCTATAATTCAGGAATTACAAGAAACTCATTCAATATTCCAAATATCAGATATTTTAGAATTGTTGGAACATCTCTACTCCACTCTCGATAGCAGGGTAACATGACATTATTGCTATATCATTTTTCCAAAGTTTTCTTTTTAATATTTGTGAACTCTTCAGAATATTCTTATCATCTCGAATGCTTGATGTTTATATTCATTTTTGTCAAATACAATTCATTTTTGGACCTGGATCTTTTGACAGATGCAAATAATTTTTTCACTCAAAAACACAAATTAAGAACGCATTCTTGTTTATAAAATAATTTTCATTCATAGTAATATTAATTTATAATTCATTCTTTGTTAAGAAACTATGTATTATTTGTCAATATATGTGTACTCTTTATACATATTTTTGCGTTTTTCGATTTTTGTATATTTTTTCAAATTAGGGGCGCCAAAAGCCCTTTCTCCCCCCCCCCCCCTCGGAAAAGCTCTACGGCCCTGAGAAGACGTGACTGTTTTTGGTTTGTATGTGTTATGTTGGGAGTGGCTTGGGATTATCGGTAATGGGTCTGAAGCTGAGCCATTGTTGTGAGATTTTCAAAGAATATTCATGGCAGTTATGTGCACGGGCAAGTCAGTTTGGGGAAAAAGCGTTGTTTCCGAGTATCAGAAGTGTCCGTACCGTGGTCCTGGGGCTAATTTTGAATTTCATCTTACCCCTTACGGGCATTTACGTTATGCGCATGAGCAGACGAGAACTGACTTAACTCCTGGAGTTTTCGTCTGACAGAATCGGGGTTTGGAGGTGCAGGATGCCATTCTTCTATATAATCACCTTGGGAGTCTCCGCGCATGCATGGATTGAAGCTGATCTTCTGAATCAATGGTGTAAAAGAATCAGAGATTTGTGTGAGGTGATTGAAATTGAGAGGCCTTTCAGTCACGAATAGATTGCGCATGCGCAGAGTAGACTTTGATCTTTTTGGGGTGTATGGCTTATGTTGGAAGTGGTTTGCGCCTAGCAGTCATGGATTTGGTGCCGAGCCGATATTGTGAGGTTTTAAGAGTAATTTCGTGGCAATTCTGTGCACTGACAAGCCAGTTTCGAGCAAATTGCGTTCTTTCCGAGCTGAGTTGTCTGTATCGTGGCCCTGGGGCCAATTTATAAATAACTTTATTTGGAAGAGCTACATCAAATCACGTTCGGATTTGAAGAATAGGCGTATGCAATTGCCTTCCAAATGGGGGTCCCATAAACGCATTTTCTTTATCTCTATCTACGTTAAAACTGATAGCCAGACTGTATCGATAGCCAGATTTGTTGAAAGACCTTGAAAAAATATAAAAAGCACTAACGTGAAGTCAGTACTCTTTGGCGCGCGTGTTCAAGTTGGCTAATTTGAAATTAATGATTAGGGTTTCAAGCTCAGCAGATAGAACGAGACGGAGATCTACCCAGAGGGTAGTGGACACCATTCGCTGTCGGGTCATAAATTAACAGTGCTGCGTCTAAGCTGGCACAAGGATAGAGTAACAAAGTTGACAAAGAACACAACTGACTCTCCTTAGTCACACATGCTCCTAGGAGCTTCTGAGGGATCTCCATGGGGAAAACTTGGGAGGGTCAGTATCATCATGTTTATAGCACGTGCGCCAATTGCAGATTGACTCCACAATGAAAAAAAAAGCTAAGAGAGCATTGACGTGGGTTCAATCTGCTTTGGTGCGTGTGCAATAAGCATGATTATACTGACCCTCTTAAGTCTTCCCCATGGAGATCCCTCAGAAGCTCCTAGGAGCTTGTGTGACTAAGGAGAGTCACTTGTGTTCTTCGTCAACTATGTTACTCTATCCTCATGCCAGCTTAGAAACAGCACTCCTAATTTATGACCTAACAGTGAATGGTGTCCACTACCCTCTGCGTAGATCTCCGGCTCGTACTATCCACTGAGCTTGAAACCCTCATCGTTAATTTCATTAAATTATCCAACGTGGACACGCGCGCCAAAGAGCACTGGCTTCACGTCAGTGCTTTTTTATCTTAGAAAAAAATTGAAAACTGCTTTCCGGGTGCCATTTTTAGGTGGCTTTAACTAAGCGGGGGTGGATCAAAAATGAAAAGCTTATAAGAAAGACTCACCCTATTTTTTGACAAGGAATCACCCCCTACATTTTTTCGAATCTATTCATAAGCACCCTGTATAAAAGAGTAGGTAGTCAAGATTCGTGATTAACTTTAAGAAAGTTCCAGATCATAACAAAAAATATGATCCGATTCACTACCAACAAGTTCATTCTGAAAATTTCAAATATCTTTGAATGTTTAATGGCCAATTCAGAAATTTTAATTTTCTGGTTATAACGAATGCTTAATATCTATAAATTTCAGTAAGTTTGTACAGTTTACAAAATCAGTCAAATATGCTGATAAACAAAATATATACTTAATTATAAAAGAGATACATTACCATAATATTGGCGCTCTAGTTCCTCGGAACTGATTGCTTATCAATTTGCCCAAATGTCTGTAATTTTCGAATTTTTCGATGAAAATGGTTTTAAACGATTTGGTTCGACACACTGATCAAGAATCCGTGGTCGAAATTCTTTCTGTCCGGCCGGCCGTAGGCACGATAACTCTCGAACGGAATGAGCTAGACAGTTGAAATTTTCAGAGTAGGTTTGGGAGATAAATATCTCAGATAAGTCTGTTATTGGGCAAAATTGGAAAGATGGTATCGGAGTAACAAAAAACAATTTTTTTTTTAAGAACAAATTCCAAATTAATTTTTTTTCAATAAGCTGCTTTATCATAAGAATTCAATGATATCATTTTGAACTCTAACAAGCTAATACTTTCGGATATACGATTTTTCAAATTTTCAATAATGAATCGTATTTTTACAGAACTATACAGGGTCTTTCACGAGGAACCTCACCCATATTTATACGGGAAACTACTGAACGTATTTTCATGAAATTCAGCACTTATAAGTATTTCACGATGCTGATGAAATCTAAAATATTTTCAAGGCATGAGCACCTCCGGTTTTTCCGGAAATGACGTCAACTTCCGTTTTTCAAATTAGAACACCATTTTTTTATTGCAGAAATAGATTCCTTAGAAAATTTCAAGTTAGTTTGATGTAACATTTTTCAGTTTTTGTTGGAAAATTCTCTCTGAGCGGGAAAATTCGAAAAAAAAATCGAAAATAGAGCTCCGCTGAAACAAGAATAACTTCGAGGTTTTTGGATGGAAAATTTTCATTTTTGGGATTTTTCAAGATGTAAGATTGATGTATCCACTTTAAAAATCGAAACGCGCTTCATGATACAGGGGGTGAAATAATCGCTTTCAAAGTTAGGGATGACAAAATCGTGAAAAATCAATTTTTTCAAATTAGAACCCCATTTTTTTATGGCAGCTATTGAATCTACGTTAAAAAATAATGTGAGTGAATGCATCACACCCTTGCCCTAAAATGGATATTTTCTGAGTTATTCACAAAAAACTGTTTTTCGTCTTGAATTTTCAGCTATTTCTTTTCCCTTCACGCCTTAAAGATGAAATTTTCAGGAACTGTTATTTGAACCATGCTGTAGATTTTTCACCCCTTCTTGAAACCGACTTCAAGTTACTATTAGGAGAACCATGGCAAACTCTCGCAGTTATAACTAGAGAAGATGCTCAAAGTTTTGACCGTTAATTTCTAGACATTTATTTATACGTCTCAGGAATGCTTCGTGCGTTGCTCTTCTTACTTCATCGGGAGGAAGAGATCTGCAAAAGTGTTTAAAAACCAAATTGAGTTTCAAAACTATGAATCTAAAAATCTAAACAAACCTGAACGCATTTCTGACTCGTTCTATGCAGTCCTCTTTATCAGTCAGGGGAGTTGAGTAGACAATATTTTTTATCCTACCCCAAACATAATTGTCTAAAGGAGTTAAATCGGAAGAACGTGGTGGCCAAAGATGTGGAGCATTGTTCGCCAACCATCGATCTTCAAATAGCCTGTAGAGGATATTTGACACATTGAGTGAATTGTGTGGAGGCGCGCCATCTTGTTGATACCATAAGTCATTATGGTTCTGTACTAGCGGCTCAATTATTTGAGTCAATATGTCAGAATATCTATCTCCTATGGGAGAACATTCTTTAAATAATGCAAACATGTGTAGTGTTCTATCTTACCAGTTTATAGTCCCATCATAAATGTGAACATCGAGAATTGCATTATTTTTGATGGCGCAAAAAACATTGAAACTCCAGGCCTCTTGAAAGTTCCATTGTCTGAAGTGGTGGTTGTTCTCTTCATCCCAATAATGACTGTTATGCCTATTGAAAGAACCATTCTTTGTGAATTTAGATTCATCTGTCCAAATTATACAGTCCAAAAAGTTTTCATTCTCTTGAAATCGAATCATCATAGCTTCGCAAAACTCTGTTCTCCTGACGAAATCAGTTTCCTTCAAATGCTGTACCCTATTGAATTTATATGGGTGCATTTTATGTTTTTTTAATATTCTCCAAACACTCGATTGAGATAATCCCAGATCAATCTCGGCATCTTTGAGAGAATTTTGAGGATTCACACGAAAATATGCAAGAACTGTAATTTCGTTGTTCTCATCTTCTACTACACTTTTTTCTCTGTGTATAGTTTTCTTAACGAAAGATCCGACATTTCTCAAGTTTGTCATGGTTCTGTTAATGGTATCTCTCGTTGGTCTGGGTCGGTCAGGAAACCTCTCAATGAACAGTCGAATCGTTCTATCTACAACTTTATTACATTCTCCATGAAGTAGAATGATATTTAAATAATCTTCATTGGTAAAATTAGGCATAGTGATCGATTTTATAACTTAATACGAATTATCACCTAATTAATAGTAAACACAAAATGCTACTGAATAAAGAGGAATTTGGCAGATGTAATTAATGATATCTATCATTCAAAAAAAAGAATGTAAAACATGGTAAGTTTTTGCATATGGTTCAAAAGGAATTATTTATTTATCACTGGAGAGAAAACCGATGGCCGATTAGTTGAAATAAAGAGGTTTCCGATACAAATTCGAATCAAATATCGCCATCTATTTGGGAACAACCTGTAACTTTTTTCTCTTGCATATTAGGGTAGTAAAATCTAAAACATGGTTTAAGTAACAGTTCCTGAAAATTTCATCTTTTTGGCGTGAAGGGAAAAGAAAGAGCTGAAAATTCAAGACGAAAAACGAAGTTTTTTGTGAATAACTCAGAAAATATCCACTTTAGGGCAAGGGTGTGATGCATACACTCACATTATTTTTTAACGTAGATTCAATATCTGCCATAAAAAAATGGGGTTCTAATTAGAAAAAATTGATTTTTCACGATTTTGTCATCCCTAACTTTGAAAGCGATTTTTTCACCCCCTGTATCATGAATCGCGATTTCGATTTTTAAAGTGGATACATCAATCTTACATCTTGAAAAATCCCAAAAATGAAAATTTTCCATCCAAAAACCTCGAAGTTATTCTTGTTTCAGCGGAGCTCTATTTTCGTTTTTTTTTCGAATTTTCCAACCAAAACTGAAAAATGTTACATCAAAATAACTTTAAATTTTCTAAGGAATCTATTTCTGCAATGAAAAAATGGTGTTCTAATTTGAAAAACGGAAGTTGACGTCATTTCCGGAAAAACCGGAGGTGCTCATGCCTTGAAAATATTTTAGATTTCATCAGCATCGTGAAGTACTTATAAGTGCTGAATTTCATGAAAATACGTTCAGTAGTTTCCCGTATAAATATGGGTGAGGTTCCTCGTGAAAGACCCTGTATAATTATTCTATGTATGAATTGTCATAATGTCAACTTATTTTCCTGAGACATGACATTGTCTAGTTCCTTGCTAATAGTTGGTTTGAGAAACGTCAAAATCGACTTAGAGAGACAAAGGTAAAAAACCGTCAAATAAACCCCCATGTGGTGATTTTATGTCGAAAAGTGAAAATTAAGAATATATATCCCAGATAAGTACCTACCGACGTTTTATTCTAATACCGGAGATCGACAAGATCGTACGAGGTCGGGTTTTCGGGTTCAGTTTTTTGATTTGGTTTTCGGTTTCGGAACGAGAGAAGGCGGTCTCAAATCCCGGAAAGGGAATTACACTTTTTGGCGCTCTAGTTCCTCGGAACTGAGTGCTTATCAATTTGCCCAAATGTCTGTAATTTTTATTTAAGATGCAGTTTCACCATTAAAATCCATCCATATAATTTTCAACTCCAACAAGCTAATACTTTCGGAGATATGATTTTTCTAAATTTCAATAATAAATCGTACGTACTTCTATGTTTTCACATAATGCTATAATTATTCTATCTAAGCTTTATTATATGATCTGTGTTCATACTCGTACATTTCATCCTGTTCTATTAGAAAGAGTCAAATTCATTTCAGCTATTTGAATTTGATTGCTTCCATGGTGCAGTTCTCATTTTCAGATTACTCATTTAATCTTGATAAATAAACTATTATTTGAATTTAATTTCCTTTATGATGCAGTTCTTTCATAAGAATACATTGATTTAATTCCCAACTCTGAGAAACCAATACTTTCGGAGATATAATTTGTCTGTTTGAACTAGAGCGCCAGAAAGCTCCTGTCCACAGGGCTTTAACCCATTTTTTATACATTTTTGCACGCATGTTATGTGGAACACCATGCTATAATTTTGCCTAAATGTCTGTAATGGTCCAATATTTTTCCGAAAACGGTCTCAAACGATTAGGTCCGACCGGCCGTTGCCACGATAACTTGAGAACGGAAAGAGATAGCGACTTGAAATTTTCAGGTTAGGTTGAGCATCCGAATGCGACAGTTAAATTTGTTAATAGACATAATTGGTTTCGCAGTTATACCTATCTGAAATTTTGTTGTTTTTTTCCCAATAACTCAAGAAATACAGATCCTTGGTAAGTATTTGTAGAATGCCAACATGAAAAATTTTTGCAAAATTTCGTGAGTCGTATAACTAAAAAATTAAAAGAATCATTAGAAACATTCTGATGTGTCTCAGCAACTATACCTCCGATATCGCTGAAATTTTGCGACAAACCTGATTTTACAGATAAGTTCTAAATTTGAACTCGATCGGATCTATGTTGTTAGAGATATTGAAAAAATATTGGAAGCTGAGCAGCCTTTGCCAAGTTCAGTAGCTAGATGTGAGACAGATGCCATGATTACGTTCGAAAATAAATAGCTGGCGGATTTTAATTTTCAGTGTAGGTGTGCATCTGAATGCGACTGTTGAGTTCGTCAATGGGAATAATCGACCAAACGATTCCGGGGCTGAACCGATCTCAAATTCAATTGCTATTTCCTCACTTACTAAAAAATATACGAATCTGATGCAAATATAAACTTGGTTATAACATGTAGAAAGCCGACTAACTAATTCATGTGAAATTTCGAGTACCTAGATCGTATCACCAGAAAAGAAATAAAACTTCTATCCATCAGAATCCGCCAAAATTCGACACATACCTTCGAGTCGCATTTCACAATAGAGGGCCAAATTTCTGCTTGATTGACTTTGTATGAGGCGTGTATAGACAATGGAACATGCACGCAAAAGCACCTGAGTTCACGTCAGTGTATGTCTCGAATTCTCCGTAATTCTTTTCAGTAAGTCGTCTATTTCCATTTCGTTAATAGAGATACCTATCCGTTAAATACAATTGTTCGATTGAGCAGTATATACTTTTACAATTATTCCATGTGGATTTAACATTGAACTGTTCAACGGAAGTGAATTTATTTAATTGTTTTTGTACGAAATCTTTCAGATCACGATGAAAAATGTGTACCAAAGCTCCATGTCCATTTATTCAATGTATTTGCTGTAGCCTGGAACTATTTGGTCCCTTCGAGCCGTATTATAGAATAATAGTATTCAGTCGTATGTTTGAAGTATCCAACAGTCGACATTATTTCTCCGTATTCGTTTTTAATTATATGCTCCCGTTTCAAACCTGAACCATCCAACCATCCACCAAAATAATACCTACGTGAGGTACCCACATCCTTCCTGCAAATGCACTCCTATTCCTCAGACTGCGAGTCTCGACAAACACCGCCTGTTTTTTCTGGGTCGTTATTCATATTTAAGTAGCTTAGAAGACCTCAGTTCCCGCAGAAATACTCTAGAATATCTTGCAACCAGAATCGTAGGAAATAAAGACATAATTCCGGAAAATACGGAAGATACGTGTATATATTTCATTGTTATCGTTCCTCCGGAATGGGTCTCCAGGTTGGATGAGATACAATGCCATAGAGAGCCAAAAGATCTGTATGAATTTTGAATCGAGGGAGGAGGAGATGGCCATCGGGATGGTTCCGTCTTGCGAACGAGAAAAAATATGTTCTGGAAACGAATTCGACGGAGAACTCAATGAAGGTATGGCTATGTTATGGCCGTGGGTTTCGATGCATGCTGTGCTGTGAGGACCCACAGCCTCTTGGTTGGTTAGCTTTTCGTTCCAGCTCTCAGAGATGAACTTATCAATGCGGCTTATTTAGTGAGAGCCTGCCGTAGACGCATTTGACTTCAGCACAAAAGTGCCGAAGTCTCCAGTGCGGTGCTTCAGTTTTAATATATCACGCATAGGTCGACAGGTGTTCGTCGAGACCGAGGCGACATCGGCTGGTGGGAACGCTTAGGAGGCAGAAGTATCGGAGGGAAGAATCGCTATACTGAAACTGCTTGAAAGTGGTCCGAGGAGATTCCTCAAATGCTTCCATAAAAAAGCCAGTCAGAGTTTAATGAATCATTCGTTTATTTACTGTGTTTATGCGACTCTTGAGGGTTGACCTAACATCCAAGAATAATTTATATTTATTTGTTTATTTATTCAAGTACTAGCTGCCCGCCCCGGCTTCGCACGATAGAAATGCTGATAATAAATATACTACAGAATTTCTTTATATACAACGTTCACAGCATTTTTGTCGTTAGAGAATACAAACATGTTTTCTTTAGAGGTTACTCTTTAAAGACATGTAATTGGCCATGTGAAAAACACTCAACGCTCAAATATAAGCCTGCAGCGTTGAAAGTTGGACACTGCGATTTATTAATGGTCATGGCAAAATATATCTTTACCGAAAATTATAGGCGTTTAAATTGGATCAGTAAATCCGATGGTATCAGAGGAATTTGGGGAATCAATACATCTATCCTGGCTGTGGCGAGCCTCACGCTCTACAGACGATTCTCTGACTGTCTGTATTCGATTTCTATCCCTATCCTGGCTGTGCCTGCCCCCGGTCGGTACCACCGCAACCGCTATGTCCCTGCATTTTAAATCTGCGATATCATCGAAAATATTCATTTAAATTGCATGCTGTAAAGGGCCATATTGACAAATATTAAATGCACAATGCATTTAAGGTACTTAACTTGATAAGGATCAATGCTGTATTGTTTAAAATAGCTTTGTAATCAAGCCATTATTTCTCGTAGTATGTAAAGAATAAAAAATGGTTATAGTGGGTTATCCTTAAGAGATAGACATATTCCCTCGCACAGAGCTGAGCCAATGCATTGTGCTTAGTGCTTGTGAATGTGCTTGAAGCGTTTTTGTGCTCCCGAGTACTGTGCTCCCGAGCATTTTTTAAAACCAGTGCTTAGTGCGTTCAAGCACTTCTTGAAAAGGCTTAGTGCTTAGTAATCCCTTATGTGCTGGCGAGCACTTCCGAGGATTACTAAGCACTAAGCCTTTACGAAATCATGTCGTAACACGAATAGACGCTGACACGCTGAGGTCGTAGGAGTTAATGTGTACCAGGGAGATCAATTGAGGCATGAACGGAACTTGTAAATCTTGTATTTATCACTTGTTGGTTATTGACTCATGGAATGGGACGTGGATATGTGAATATTACCAACTCCTGAAAATGATTCAGTATCAAAGCATTATTAAGTGAATCGTCTATCAAGAAGATATAAGTGAATTATTTTAGAAAATTGTCGTGTGAATTCACAGATTTATCCGATAGATTTATATTTAAATTTCCAATGCTAAACTGCTTATGAACGCAATCACAATAGAAAATAATGTTATCTGGTTTCTGCAGATTATATTTTTGACATTTTGAAAAATTTAAAGAAAGCATTTATGTCATCTTGATAAATTACAAATAAATTATGGATGAAATGAAAACTGCCCCAAAAAAGCAATGAATTCACATCAGTGTTTTTTTTAGTGAGGCAAAGAAAACACTAGGGCTAAGTTTCATAATTTAATACGATGTGGTTCTCATATATGTTTCGGGTATTATTCCATTTTGAACTTTGGAAATACATTTTTTAAGTGCAGAAAAGCTGAGACTCTCATAGAATTCATATTTCCATTATAATAATAAAGAGATTTTCAAACTGTGTGCGAATACAACTAATTTTGAGTTCGTTAGTTTCATAGAAATTTGTTCCGCTGCACTCCATTCCTCATCCGTCAATGATGCATAAGGTGAGTGCAACTTTGCTAGTTTACATATTTCTCCAATAGAATACAATTTTATATAACCATCTGGAGGAGATATTCTCATTTCCAACAGATTTCTAAAAGTGCTTAGTGCTTAGTGCTTAGTGCTCGAAAAATCGAATTACTTTTATAAAGTGCTTAGTAATCGCAAGCGTTTTGTGAAAATGCGGTGCTTTGTGCTCGAGGCTCGTGATCATTTTTATTGAGTGCTTAATGCTTAGGGCTTGAGGCACTTTTCTTCAGTGCTCGGCACAGCTCTGCCCTCGCGGACTTTTTTGTAGACCTTTTTAAGGTGTACCATACTGTACTACATTATTTTTATCTATCTTGTAGGGTTCAGCCAGCGTTTGAAATGTAAGCGCAAAAAAATGTGTTTATTTACGACATCACATTAGAAACCTCTAAAATTATCAGTGTTTCTCTAATACATCATGCATGACTTATACATACAAACCTTCCTATTGAATCACTCTATTTATTAAAAAAAAACCGCATCAAAATCCTTCACGTAGTTTTAAAGATCTAAGCATACAGGAACAGACAGACAGCGGGAAGCGACTTTGTTTTATACTATGTAAGGAAGTAGAGGAAAAGGATACAAACCAATTAAATCCAACTTGTTTATCTGGGTGAATATGTCCGCGTTGTTTAATTAGATTTCAGCAGTGTTTCCCTTTCAGAGCATCAGGTATACAACATTATTTGGATCGTGTATTTAGATTAACGCATGACTTGCTTCTACCCTTGAATCTGGGCAAATGTGTGGATCTCTGTATCGGTAGAAACAATCCGCATTTCAACTAGCTCTTGAACAATGTGAGAATCCATAATGTTGACTATCACATCTCGTAGTACTACTGAATTCAAATCTTTCGTACAAGTGAAAAAGGCGAATTCTAGTTTGTACGTTCTCAGTAAATCCTTTCAAAAACTCGATCTCTCATCAATATGCAAACTGTATATTCTAATCGAATTCTCTGATCAAGGTGTTTTATAGATATAAATGAAGGTGGACTGAGTGGTCCCACGATTTCAGTGAAGAGGGGAGTGGGTACAGATGGTCTCAAAGAGCGCCACGTGATTTATATTACACAGCAGTTGGGGTAGTACTAGCCGTTGTAATTCTAGGTAATACTAGCACCCTAAAAGCACATAAACGGAGAATAGCATTAAATTAACGAACGGAATACTTTATCCGGAAATAATTATTGATCTTTACCTCGTTTTGATGATGCAGAGGGTCTAAGTATCTTCAAAAATCCCCGGGATGTTCTGGAAATACGGCTATAGTTCTTCACCAGCAACGATAAGGTGATTCTGAACCAAAATCGGCAAATCCGTTAGAATTCCTCGAGAACGAAACGGGATACGGTAATATCAAATCTAAGGTGACTTTTCTGATGAAAATAAATCCCATACAAATGGAGAGAAGTAAGATTTCTCAAATTTTTCACACAGAACTTTTCGATGAGCTTCCACTATTAATGTTCTCAAGATGGCGATTTTGTACATGCTCAGTTTCTCCTTCAAAATTTCTATCAATCCGAATTCAGCGATTGATATTATCAGACCCGACAACACAATACATTTCCCTAAATATCTTATATTCCATTTCACCTCATTATGTCCGCACATGCTGACCGAATTTGCCATAGATGCACTCTAGATTTATAATTTTTAATTGAATACCGCACCTGAAGTGGAGACATAGGCGGAGATCACAGTGGGATTCGTAATTGTTACGGCAATTGAAAATAGCACGTAACAATATATCGTTGGTGCGCCCAAATCTAGAGATTGGGAAGAGTGTTTGGTATCCTAGCCTCATAAGAGACAGCGAAGAGCGCCATTCTCGTAGCTTCAATTCCGTATTACTACCCATTCACCTTAGCGGATGACGACTTATGCGTCAGGCGGGCATATTAAACTCGACCATTGAGGTTTGGTTACAACTCTAAGATTTACATGATTTGAAATTTCATAAGAAGTTCACATCAGTTGGAAATTTCATTTTCGCAAACAATTATTAAAATACAAAACTGATAGAGCAGATATCCAGTACTCGGTGGTTAAATAGCGGCTGGAAGGTTGGTGCGGAATTGCAACGGAATCTGACAGATACTTTCTGGAATGAGAAATATTCGAAGAAAAAAAAATTCTATTTATACGATCCTCACGAAATTCTGCAAAAATTTGTGAGCGGCATTCTACAACTAATATCAACTAATTTCAATTCGATCAGATTCGAATTTTTGAATAACTCATAAATAATATTTCGGAGGAAAAAATACTCGAATACATAGATGCTAGTTCGAAATTTTCTTTTAACAATAATTGCGTAAATATGGAGCCGATCAAGCTGAGATCTGGCATTCGATTTTACAATGGCAGCTTGATAGTCTATGCGGAATTTAAGCGGATTCTGACAGATATTTTCTGAAATATCAAATTTTTCATTAGCAATCGAGGAAAAAATATTTCAGATGGGTATAACTTCGAAACCGTTCGGCCGATTATGTCCATTAAGGAGCTTGTCCGTCGTATTCGGATGCGCAACCTACACTAAGAATTTCAATTCTCTATCTAATTCCGTTCCAATGTTATCGTGACAGTCCAATTATGTCCGTCTGGCCAGCCGCCCGGCCGTGAGCATGATAACTATCTAACGAAATGAGCTAGACAGTTGTAATTTGCAGGGTAGGTTTAGAGGATATATATCTATGTTGTCTTCGTTGATGGGAAAATCCGCTATCAATTGATAGTTGTTATGATCATTACAATTTCGAGATTCATTTCGAATATTTCAAAAACTTCGTTCGATCTAACTGAATTACAGCACTGAGGGCCGGTTTCTGAAACATTTGGCTGTAGTTTATATTCAGTTTATCTTCCGAATTCTATTGAATTGGACAGATAAACGGAAGATAAACCATATGTTGTACTCCTCAGAAACCGGCCCTGAGTTGTAGAATTACGCCCTAAATATGTGCAAAGAGTTTTGTATAGATCGGATAACGAGTAACGGAAACACAGATCGGGGTTAACTCGGCTCATCTTAGTTGAATTTGGCGAGAGCTACAGGGCAACGATGAAGGCCTAATAATCTGAAACGCTTCTATTCTTGTTCTGAACATATCAATCCAATCTCCTATTTGTTAATTGGAATTCTGAACTCTATGCACTGTTAGTGCTGATATCCTAAGATATCTTGAAATTTTCATGAAACAATAGTATTATACTCGTAGATATTTATAATGGTACATTGTTATAAGCGAGCAAATTATTAATAAGTGACAGTAATAATATTCATATCTTTTCTGACTTTACTACTCGATTTTTACTCAAATATTACCTGTGCTCATCGTTTCGTGTCTCCACCTTCTCCAATAGTTTACCATAATTCATACAGAAGCGGTAGGAACCTCTAAATTTAGGGTTCGAAAAGTTTGTTATCGACTTAGATATACCATGATGAGAGAAGCAACCTGCGGTGAAATATCAAAATTGAAACTTTCCTAATTTAAAATGTTCGGTCCCCTAGAGATCAGCTGACTCATTTATTATTTCATTGCCGGAGTGCCATTGAAGATAGCGGATGGAAATTTTGCGGGAAAACCAGAGGCCATCAATGCGAAAACTATCCGAGAAGGTGCCACTCTAGCAATAGTGAAGTTTTATGGACCGATCTGTTCCCAGGCTCCCAGAACCTCATCAATTCTGATCAATCAGCCTCAGTAACTAAATTTTCTCAGAGCACTGCGCCCCACTGGTGTCGTAAATAAGTAAGTGGAAGGGATCTGTGAAGTTAAATTAGTATAAGATTTGTGGTTTCACCGAAATGGCCGCTATAAGCGATCCTGAGACCTGTGAATTAATAATAAGGTCTTTACTGTCTTAAAATTCAAGACCGGGGTGTTTAGGTATTACAAGAACACGGTACTCTTGCGTTATTAGTTAAATAATGAGTGCTATTACCAGCAAAGGATTCTCAGCCTGCATTATACATCAAGCAATTCGGTACGTCACTTAGACTGAAGAGTAAAGTTATTTTATTCATCCGTTTCAGTCGTCGTGCCTAAGATGAAATGGAAGGCTTGAATTTTTTATGTTACCCAAGCGACTGGACTGTGCGGTTGGTCTGTTTGAGTTCACTGGCTTCGTATCTGTTCAACAACTGGAAGTGTTGGTTCATTTTCATTAAAATATCATGATGGCGCGGCAGGTTTTTAGTGTCTGCCAGAAAGACGTAGAATTTGTAGAATTATGATTCAACTTTTTGTGATGAAATTTTAATGAATTGTAAAAGCCAAATAATGAAAAGAGGATTACATCCGAAGGACCAACCAGAGAAACGGAAATATTTTTGAATATGACAAATTGAAGAGGATAATTTTCGATATGCTATTTTAAATCGAACTAATGGAATCTACAGAGTTACCATAATGTCCCTATTGCTTTTCTCTGACATCATTTCATCGTTATACTACAGGGTCATTATAATTGTAACATCGTAATTGTTTTTTGCTGCGCCTTCCCAGCGGGAGGTCCCATAACGCATTTTCTTTATCTCTATCTAAGTTAAAACTGATAGCCAGACTGTATCGATAGCCAGATTTGTTAAAAGACCTTGAAAAAATATAAAAAGCACTAACGTGAAGTCAGTACTGTTTGGCGCGCGTGTTCAAGTTGGCTAATTTGAAATTAATGATTAATGATTCAAGCTCAGCGGATAGAGCGAGCCAGAGATCTACACAGAGGGTAGTGGACACCATTCGCTGTCGGGTCATAAATTAACAGTGCTGCGTCTAAGCTGGCATAAGGATATAGTAACAGAGTTGACAAAGAACACAACTGACTCTCCTTAGTCACACATGCTCCTAGGAGCTTCTGAGGGATCTCCATGGGGAAGACTTGGGAGGGTCAGTATCATCATGTTTATAGCACGTGCGCCAATTGCAGATTAACTCCACAATGAAAAAAAAGTCTAAGAGAGCATTGACGTGGGGTCAATCTGCTTTGGCGGGCGTGCAATAAGCATGATTATTAAGTCTCTTAAGTCTTCCCCATGGAGATCCCTCAGAAGCTCCTAGGAGCATGTGTGACTAAGGAGAGTCACTTGTGTTCTTTGTCAACTATGTTACTCTATCCTCATGCCAGCTTAGACACAGCACTCCTAATTTATGACCTAACAGTGAATGGTGTCCACTACCCTCTGGGTAGATCTCCGGCTCGTTCTATCCACTGAGCTTGAAACCCTGATCATTATTTTCAAATTATCCAAAGTGGACAAGCGCGCCAAAGAGCTCTGTTTTCAGGTCAGTGCTTTTATTTCTTAGAAAAAAATTATTAACTGCTATTCGGGTGCCAAATAAGATCTCGGGTAATTTCTTCCTAAAATTCACGGTTTTTGAGAAAAAAAAATTATCATCATGATAGTGGGAGTCGTAGAGGATGGTATTATTTCCAAGCTAAAATTTATCTAGTAAAGGACGTTATTTTGTTATGACAACTGACTAGGTTTGATTAACTTTGATTCAGTTATAATTAATTTTTGATTTAGCTTAGCAGTTTGGGATATTTTCAACATACTCATTGAGATGACGGAATACACAAACGCAGACATGACCGATATGCACTTTCTTTACGGTCTTTCTGGTGGTATTTTTCTAAAAGCATACATAAGATATTATGCAGGAATGTTCCCTGAACGTGTGGCCCAAGAACACACTCTATTTACACGATTTCACCAACGACTACGAGAAAGTGGTACATTGAAAATTAATAAAAATGATTGTCACCAGCGCGAGATTAGAATTTCAGCAAAAGAAGAAGCAGTACTACGAGTAAATCTTGTCAACGAGCAACCTGACATCAGTACTAGGACGATTGCTCAGCAATTACAAATTCACCAAATGACGGTGTTTGTGATCTTGAAGGAACAACTTTTGTATCCATATCACATTTAATTTGAACAGGCTCTCTTACTACGGGATTTTCAACTTGGGTGTTGAAAATGATAGAAAAATATCCTCAATTGTTGAAAAAGGTGCTATTCACAGACGAATCTAATTTTTCAAGAGATAGAATAAATAAATTTCATAATAACCACATATAGACCGAAGAGAACCCTCACACTTTCACTGTAGCTCACCACCAATAACAATTTTGTCTGAATGTCTGGCTTGGAGGAGTTGGGGATCATTTAATTGGTCCAAAATATCTACCACCTAGATGTAATGGAAATACATACGTTCAATTTCTACAAGAAGACCTTCCTGCACTTCTTCAAAATATTCCTAGTTTAGGTGTAGATTGTTCTCTATCATAGAGGAACACTACCAAAAAAATATTTGAGTGCCTTCTCAGCCGCATAAAATATCTGCTCGTAAAAATCAAAAACTGCTTTTCAGGCACCATTTTTAGTGGACTATAATTAAGCATGGGGAGCTCAAAAAAGGAAAGTTCATATGAAAGACCCACCCCATTTTTGAACAAGGAATCCCCCCTAAATTTTTTTGCATCTTTTCATATACACCCTGTATATTTGATTCAAACTACCGCTATCAATAATTATAAAGTGGATATGTTCACTTCTAGTATTCTATCTCGCGACTTCTACGTGAGTCAGCAAACTAGCTAACAATCCCCCTTGCCCGGGAAACTCAAGTTACAGCGCGATCTTGAAGTTGGCGAGCACACTAGAGATAAGTATCTAAGTTCCGCCGAACAAACACTTTGGCGGAATTAATCAAGGTGTAATTTCCATGTAGGATGATCGCTACCTGTCTACTAGCAAGGGCTCAACTTTCTTAAGTAACGCCCTAACAAACTAATTGCTACAACTTGAGAATAACAGTGGACAGCTTAAGATAACCCAACTGCTCGAAGAGTATCCAGTTGTTCGGTCACAAACTTTCATGTGTAGGTACGTTGAATTCATCGATAGCTCACCTGAGTTTGGATTAGGAATGGATAAGTTGAAGCAGATTAAGTTGAGTTATGATAATCTTCTTAAAGTTGGACAGGTGCCAAAAATGATAGTCTAACTTTGTTAATGCACAGCTAAGTCAATATCAAAAATTTAAATCTGTCTATTAAACACTAGAAGCAGAGCAAACACTCATTTGCCGGGAAACACAGAGAGCTATATCGCAGAACCACAAAAAAGATTATTCAACGTTTGTCTTAGCATTAATATTTAGTGAACTAAAACTCAGTGAGTTAATAAGAGGCTCACCCAGAAGGAATGATCGAATGCAATGAATATTTGAAGTATGCTATAAAAAAATGTCAACGTTTTGTCTGGAATACGTTTTTGCGATTCAAAATTCTATCTCTTAGTTCCCAATCCCTATACTAAATAAATACACTGCTCCACAAAGGTTAAGCAAGTTCAGAAATTTTGTGACCGTTTCGAAAATTACCGATTCTTGTTCACCAAATGTTCATTTATAAGAAATCAAATATTCACTTTCTTTTTGCCTTTTGCTCGTCGTTTGAAAACTTTTTCAGTTTCTGGATAGTTCTTTTGTTTGCGTTTCTGAGAATTTCTGATCAGTTACTGTTTTACGTTCATACAATCAACTTTGATTCAGAATCTGAAAATTTGTTTTGCAATAATGCCTAGACGTAAACTTTGAGCTTAGGAAGCCAATAGTGCTATTGGTTTCATCGAGGTGGGACGTAATCAGGGAGATGTAGCGAATTTCATTCATGTTGCTGAAAGCGCAGTTTCCCGGCTTGCCAATCGTTTCAGGGTGACGCACCACCCCATTGTGCGATACTTGTCGAAGAAGCTCTGGAAATCCATGGTTTTCAAATTTGACCCTGCCCCGTTTTTCGCCAGGTCTCAATCCTATTCAACATGCTTGGGATCAGCTAAAAAGAGCTTTGGATTCTCATCCACCATCTCCACATACACTTCAAGAACTCAGATGGCTTTTACTGCAGCTCTGGAGAGAAATTGATCAAGGCTACTTCAGCCATCTGATCGAGAGCAAAGGCATGGTCAGGGTATGGCTGAGGTTCGAGGAGGCCATACTCTTTACTAAACATTAATATTTAAATATTTTGAGTGAACTGATGCTGCACCACAAATAATCAAAATAAATTTTCTCCTGAAATTGTGAAACTTATAAAGAAATGGACAAAAGAATGACGTAGAAGAGTCAGTAAACATTTAGATTTCTCATATCTAAAGAATCGGTGAAACAAAACGTAATCTTTTGTAATAGTCTCACAATTTCTGAACTTGCTTAACTTTTGTGGAGCAGTATATTTCCTATCTGACAGCAGGTGGAGGAAAACTTGGCTTTAATCTGGAAGGTAGCCTTGAAGGATTTTAAAGCTAGGCTCACGAAAAGTATGATACCACTTTTTCTGGGAGATATGTTGAAAATATACGTTAAGATATAAAAACATTGGCTAAGAATAATGAATGTTGTTAGTACATAATCATATTGTGGTGCCTCCAAATTCAGAGTATATGTATACTTTGAATTTTACTACAATGTCGGTAATCGTGGTCTGTTTTTTGTGAACAGAAAGAGGAAAAGGAACACAAACCTTTCGCGACATCATTCAAAATTTAAACAAGAGCATCTTTGCATGCTTATGCTTATCCATCTATATGTAAACAATGAGAAAAATTCAAAGATTGAAATATATCTGCTCGCTTTGAGGTTAAAACCGCAGAACACATAGATATGTAAATATTTACTTTATGGTTAAAACAGAAACTAGACCAAAGTTTTGTGAACGCCTCGGTTGATCAGTGTTCCCTGCACACGAATTCAGACCTGAATGAAACCGTATGAAACCTATTCGTGTAGAGGGAATATTCGGTGTTGTACGATTTATATTCGGTAGCGAATCTGATACGGAGCACCGTTTCACACTTCAAATTGAAACCGATAACGAACCACAACATGTGCGTGTGGAACAAGCCTTATAAGTTATTTATAATGAATACACTCCAATTTTTTCAGAATTCTTTCAAAATCAAGAAATGTAATACTGAATTCTTTCAGGAAATATACAGGATGTCCCGGAAAGAATGCGACAAACGGATACCATGAATTAGAATTATCAGGTTGGACTCATATCAAGAGGTTTTAATCGCCTGAGTGCCTTCGTTTGGGATATACAGGGTGATGTTCATCTTAGGAGTGAAATTTCACAGTTCAATAACTTTTGAAGTAATCGACCGAATGATTTCAAATTTTGAAGTTTCGTCACCCTTTACTATCACCTTCCTCCAATTTTTCTGAAATCGAATAAATCGGATCCGTACTGGGAAAACTTTAGACTTTTCTTCACCCTGTACGTGGACATTATGATTTATTACCGTTTTCGTAACCACAAAGAATGGATTTGAAATAAAAATTCTAAATCTCTGCTTGGTACCATCATACAGGGTGATCAATATACATTCCCTTGTGAGTGAAACATCATAGTTCAATAAATCTTGAACTTATCGGTAGAATTATTCCAAATTCTGTAGTTTTGTCACCATCTATGACAGCCTTTCCTGAATTTTTTCTCAAATTAAGAAAACACGTAATTGTTCTAAAATTTTTCACAGCCCATAGGTCAAAAATAACAGGAATTGTTGATTTCATCGCTAGTGAATTGCGATTCATCGTATTCCTATGATCTGTGATCCACTGGAAAATCATCACGTCAAACTTGCTCCATTTGGCGATTTGTTCTGTTAACGAATTCATAAATAATGCCTTTTCGATATTCTCGAGAAGAATATGCTGATATGACCCTGATGTAAGGATTTTGTGAGTGCAATTCCAGGAAATTAGTAAGAGAATACGCAAGAAAATACCCTAACCGCAGATTCCCCATCATACGCTTTTCACAAGAATTTAAACACAGCTTCGTGGGAAAAGAAATTTTGAAATGAAAGTTGATCGTACCCCAAAATAAAGTGCAAATGAAGAGAATATAATCCTAGAGCTAGTGACAGAAAGTGCATCTACCAGTACGCGCAGAATAAGCAAGCAGATTTGGGTCCCTAAAAACAGAGTACATAAAACAAAAAAAAAAGCCAGGGGGCATCCCTATCATCAACAATTTATCCAAAAATTAGAACAAGGATCATAGGCCATAGAAGAATGATTTCTCGGATTTTGTTCACCGATGAATCACAATTCACAAGGGATGGAATTAACAATTCCAGTAATTTTGACGTATGGGCTTAGAATGATCTAAGATCATTAATTCGAGAAAATTTCCAAGTTAGATTCTCGATAAATGTTTGGTGTGGTATCTTCAACAATCCTTTATTTTGTCCTTATATTTTTGAAAATAGGTTGGCAGGAAATTTTTTTAAGAATTCACCTACTTTGCCTGGTTTGTTAGAAAACATTCCAATGGAAACACAGTGGTTGCAACATGATAGAGCTTCTGCGCAATATCCAACAGAAGTGCGCGAATGTTTGACTAACACTTTTGAAAACAGATGGATGGGCAGAGGTCGACATGTGGCTTGGCCTCCTCGATCCCCTGATCTGATATCGTTGGATTATTTTTTATGGGGAGTGATTAAACAAGAGGTCTGTGCAATACAGATAAACTGTACAGAGCAAAAGCTTTGAAACAAATATATCAACGTGCTCAAAAATGTACTGAAATGGAGGGATACCATTTTGAACAATTCCTGAACTGAAAATTTTACATTTGATTTTTGAGTTCGGATAGGAGTTCGAATAGTTTCAATCGATTTGCTTTTCTTTATTCTATTCATTATCCAGTTTGTCCCAAATAAATTCGTTTCATTTATGAACACTTTTTTATGATTTGATATCTGAATCTGAACTCTCTACTTAAACAATGATATTCTTTTTCAGTCATAAAAATTGTAATATAGGAAGTCTAAAATTTTGCTAGTATGATTCTGTTTTTCCAGTATGAGAACAATTCAAGTAAGGCAGTCGTAAAGAGTGACTCAAACCATAAAATTTTGAATACTTTTATCTATAAGATTAAGATTTATTGAAGGGAGTGTTTATTGATCACCCTGTATGACGGTGCCAAACAGAGGTTTAGAATTTTTATTTTGAATTAATTCTTTATTGTTACTATAACTAAAAAAATCGGGATGATCACGTACAGGGTGATCCAATATTCACGAAAGTAAGAAAAGTCTAAAATTTTCCCAGTACGGATCTGATTTATTTGATTTTAGAAATATTGGAGGAAGGCGATAGTCTAGGATGACAAAACTCCAAAATTTTAAATCATTCGGTCAATTACTTCAATAGATATTGAACTGTGAAGTTTCACTCATAAGATTAACATCAGCCTGTATATCCCAAACGAAGGCACTCAGGCAATTGAAACCTCTTGATGCGAGTCCAGCTTGATGACATGAATTCGTGTTTTGTTTGACGCATTCTTCCCGGGACACCCTGTATAATTAAGATATAAAGATTCCAGTAGTAAATTTATAATGTATAGGTTCCTATATACAGACTGTTCGGGGAGGAATGCAAAAAACAGAAACTATAAACTGAAGGCATCTAGGTGGACTCCTATAGAGATATGGATTTTAATACTGAGGTCTTTGCCTTTGGATTAATTAAGTACCAATTAACCGACAGATTTCAGAATTTGCAGTTATAATACCCGTTTTAACTGCTTTCGTTTACAGCTTCTGAAATTGAAGTGAAGTGAGTACTCTTCGGCGCGCGTGTTCACGTTGGCTAATTTGAATTGAATTAACAGTGTTTCAAGCTCAGTGGATAGAGCGAGCCGGAGATCTACCCAGAGGGTAGTGGATACCATTCAATGTAAGGTTCAAAACTGACAGTGCTGTGTCTAAGCTGGCGTAATGATAGAGTAACAAAGTTGACAAGTAACATAACTAACTCTCCTTAGTCGTACAAGCCCTTAAGAGCTTCTGAGGAATATCCTTGGAAAAGACTTAGGAGGTTCAGTTTGATCATAATCATGACTATACCACGCGCGCCAAAGAAGATTGATCCTACATCAATGCTTTTTAAGCCTTCTTCTTTCATAGTGAAGTCAATCTGTAATTGCGCGCATAGTTCAGTAATGATTATGATTATACTGACCCTCCTAATTATTCCCCAAGGAGATCCCTTGTGCTTGTTCGACTAAGGAGAGACAGATGTGTTCTTTATCAACTATGTTACTCTATATTTACGCCAGCTAAGACACAGTACTGTTAATTTAGAACCCGACAGTGAATGGTGTCCATCAACCTCTGGGTGGATCTCTGGCTTGCTCTATCCACTGAGCTTGAAACAATCATCTTCAATTCAAATTAACCAGCGTGAAATTGCGCACCAGAGAGAACTAACTTCATGTCAGTGCTTCCTTATATTTATTCTATGACAAATCTGGCTATCAATACAGTCCGGGTATTAGGAACGCAATTGCTTAAGCCTATTCTTCAAATCCGAATGTAATTCAATATAGACCTTCCGAATATAGTTATTTATAAATTGTATAAATTTATAAATTATAAATATAATAGATATTTCAAATACAGAACGCTATTTTCTCGAAACGGACTTGTCCGTTCACAGAATCGCCATTAAATATCTCTTAAAACGTCACAATATCGTCACAGCACCAAATCCACGACGGCTAGACTTAAACCAGTCCCAGCATAGGCCATACAAACCAAAAAGAGCCACGTCTCCTCTGCACGTGTGCAATCTACTCGATGCTTGAAGCCCTCTCAAAATCACACAACTCAGATTTTTCACCAGTGTTTCGGTAGATACTTCAGCTTCAAACCACGCATACTCGGACCCTTCCAAGGGGATTATATGGAGGAATAGCATCTTGCACCTCAAAACCCTAATCCTCTCAGATGAAAACTCCAGTAGTTAAATCACTTCTCGTCTGCTCATGCGCATAACGAAAAATGCACCGAAGTGGCAGCTTAAGCTTCAAAGAATAGGTTTTGGAATTTTGCAAAAGTGTTTGCTTCGGTCGTTTTTATCTAACTTCTGAGTTTGCTTCAATGAGATCAGTATGTTTGAGATATTGTGGAAACAAAATTACAAAATTTTTGATTTTTTTTTTTCACTTTATAACGATTCGATCAATACAAAACTCCTCATGCATATAAAGGTCACGATTCTATAATTTAATGCTTAATTTCAGATCGAGTAATCGGTTCCGGAAATAATCTAAAAAATGTTTTAATTAAAAATGGCCATAACTCAGAAACCGCTTGGTGGATTTCGCCCGTTAACGAACTTGCCCGAGATATGAACGCTCGAAAACTACCCTGCCAATTTCAATCCTTCAACTCCTTTCGTTCGAGAGTTATCGTGCTAACGCTGGCCGCACCAGACGGACAGAATTGAATTTGGCCTCGGATTATTCATCAGTGAGTCGACCTCAATCCTTCGAGTCCATTTTCGGCGAGAAATTCGAAAAATACAGGCATTGTGGCAAAGTGATAGCATGCTAGCATGCTGTTCCATGCGGAACACGAGCATAAAAAGAGTTATCAAATAAAGGGTTCATAATTATTGGGGTGTTTTTTTTCGAACTAAGTGGTTTCTTCAACTATTGATATGGGGATAAAATTTTCGAACATTTGGCGACACTGGATGAGATATAGGTAGGGTATTCAGTTTCCTACTTATAGATCGATTGCACGATCTCTAAGGTTTAGATAACAAAGTAATTTGTTTTGCGTATCGAACTAAAGAGCCGCAGGTACTGACCCCTGCCATTGGTCGATTATTATCTGTGGGCAATCGAATGTTTTTGGAAAATCAGTATATTACCAAATTCGCATAAAACCTCTTACCTTTCTCCCACAATTCCGCTTTAAACCAGACAGAAACAACGCTCGGCCATGAATTCCTGGCACCAAAAAACAAAATGTCCTTGTTCCAGGAGCGCACAACCTAACCCTTTGTTCTCCAGTACGGAGGACGGCGTAATAATTTTAAAACTCTCCACGGTTTTTGCGGAGGAGTAGTGAGAGTATCCTGTACGCTCAACCTCGGTAAATCAGTGGTTCATTGTTTAGAAGTGGTGTCATATATATCTGGCGCAAAACTAGTGTCGACTACAATACAGCAGTCTGCTATGGCGAAGAACCCTTAAATATTCATTGTGGTGCGCGGAAAAACGAATAAATCCAACAGATATGACTTTAAAGGATATTGTTGCAAGTGTGGTAGTTTTGGGGTATACGATTATCTATGGGATATAATTGTTCGAAGATGTCGGAGAGAATTTCTTTGTCCCACATTACACAGTGTTAAATATTTTTCAGGATGTGGAATACTATGTTATCACATACAGGATGGATTAAACGGAGTAGGGTTACAAAAATTGATGAATTCTTGCATTAATATTTATTATTATGCCAAGAATAGAGAAAATACATGGCTTCGGGGACTTCGAGACTCACGTCCTTTGAATATTCCATGAATATTATTACTATGAAATACTCAAATGAAAATTATACAGTGTGTGGATAAATTAGGGAACAAAATTAATAACTGCATTAATCAATGTTTTGAGGCAGAATGCTCGCATAGGTCAAATTTAGTTCTTTTTGCTGCTTTAATAGACTAACGACGGTGTAAAAAATTGTTACCATAGATAACAATTTTTCTTAAAAAATAAAAAATTTTACTGTAAGATATAAAAATTAATATTTCATGGAAACATTCGCTGGTTTGAAATTTAAGATTCAAAGACTCGGAAGTAACCTTCGAATTACTCTAAAAACAAAGTTTTATACATCTATGTGTAGTGTATTTCACTAGAGATTTGTAGAGCAAAAACTAAGTTAATATTTCCTGTAATATTCCCAAAATATAATAATTCTTTAAATTGTGTCTGAACATTGTGTGAAAAAATGATCATAGTCCCGTACTATGGTCGTTATTAAATGGAATAGTAAACACCAAAATAATGTTGAAATAAGTTCTTTTTTATTAAATGCTCCCTTTGTGGGTTTTCTCTCCCAAAATATCTATGAAATAAAAAAAGTATTATTTTGTGAATTGCATCTTTGTTAGGAATACAAGATATTTGTCAAACGCCATGTATTTTGTATGTACATTAGAAGAATGTTGCCTAAAAAACAATAACGATGCAACATCAACGATAAAACCACTATTTAGTAACGTTTTCGTCAGACACAAAGTGAAAATATTCAGAAATATTTTTTGTTAATAGCTATTCTTAAACTCGAAAATTGTTTCATTGAGAGTCTTTGAAGATCATAGCAACAAAGTTTCATTTTGCATTGAATTTTACATGTTCCAACTCGTTTTTTAACAAATTCAGCCAAATATGATCAAATTGCTCAATTGAGCAATTTGCAAAATTGCATTCTCTGTTCACCAAAATACAAGTCAACTCCTTAACTTAACTTTTAATGTAATCAGACTCTATCATCAGAATCGTTGTTCTACATCAATCCATCTTGTGATCCCCATGGATTGTACATACATGTTCTGCTGTTTTTTTTATTTCTGTATATCTCTATTTCTTAAGTTTTTCTTATGATCCGACTTTCTTACTTCTAGTGGTCTCGATGTTTCTCCTGTATATGATTTACCACAGATACAAAGAATATTATAATAAAAACAGTTTTTCAATTTTTATTTTTCATTAATGAGTTCTGGCTTTGTGAATAAGGATCATATTGTGTCTTGAAAACGGTTGTTACTTTGAACTTAAAACCTATTCTCCTGATTTTTTTTCAAAAGACCACGAACATGAGGGATCACATTCAACAGATTGGGTTGTTGTTCTTGTTTGTTATTCTGATGTACTTGACACCAAGCGAAACTCTTCAGAATTGGTGTCTGAAGAAGCGCCTTATTAGGTACTATTGGGACGCAGAAACTGCTAGTACACTCCAAAGCCTCCGAGAATGGGAGGTTGGACTCTGATCATTCTTGAGATGTTGTGCGTGGACTATAACCGTTTTTGTGTAAACCAGTGATTTTTGAAACGTTTATAACTGGGACCCTAAGTATTATTTCAATAAATGGTGAACTCCAAAAAAATGCCCTTGTAAAACTCTACCAGAGGGCATCAATAGTTTAATTTCTACCAAAATTGGACCCTGAACATTATTCCCGTGTACTCTTCAAATGTTTTTTGTACTAATTACCGTTATGACATCTGTGTCATATTATGTTGATGAAAAATAGTTATTTATTATACAAGGGAAAAAAGTATTAGATTTTAGCTAGAGGTTATGTTGTCTCCCTACGCGAAGCGGAGGGAGACAAAAAACCGAGAGCTGAAATCTAATATTTTTCCCGTGTATAATACACTATTTTTTTCTGTGACAGGAAAAACGACGATTTAATAGTGAAAGAACATATTATTGCAATATATTAAAGTCAGAATGTTATCGATATGAAATTTGAATTTTTAAACTAGTAAGCTATTAGACCTGCGTTGCTAAGGAAAACTTCAGTGTAATCAAATATCTGTCAATTTAATTTTGTGATTTGATTCAAAAATTGCGAACTCAGTAATTGTTTAGTAGTTATTTTGAATACTATAAAGTTAAAAATGCTTGATTCTGAGTTTTCTCTGACTCCACCGAAGTTGATAGAAGCAGCGCAAGTAGCAAATATCTTCCATTATCTATATGTATATATATCCGGGAAAAAAGTATTCACTTTTTTCCCGGGGAAAAAAGTAATTTCGTGAAAAGTTATATTTTGTTACCTGTCAACAGAGATGAAATGTCAAATTTTTTTCCCGTCACAGAAAAAATAAACAATTTACTCTCAAATTCTACTACTTGAAAACAATACTTAATTAATTGCAGTGAGAGTTCTATAAACGAATTATCTTTGATGTTAAAAAAAATAGCTCGTTCAATGGAACGGGAACGAAAAGAAATATTAATAATGGTTGGATATGGTGACAGGCTAAGAACACAGCCAAGAATATCCTGACAGACAGCCTGTTGCAAGATTTACAGTGAGTAAATTGGGCAACCAACTACTGAAACGGGGACCGTCCATGTCCGGAAGAACGAATACATGTCCGCCAATTATTGAATATCACTGGAAAACAGAACATTGTCATCAGCAAATTGCAGGTAGATGAGAACTGAGTCGTCAACTTTGATACCTTCCGTTTTCCAATTTAGTTTTTTGGCGCTCCTGTTATTCGGAACAGAGTGCTTATCAATTTGCCCAAATGTCAGTAATTTTCGATTTTTTTAGATGAAAATGGTCTCAAACGATTTGGTACTACTCACTGATCAAGAATCCGTGCTCTGAATCGATTCTGTCCGACCGTCCGTCCGGTGGTTAACACGATAACTCTCGAACAGAATGAGCTAGACAATTGAAATTTTCAGAGAAGGTTTGGGACATAAATATCTCGGACAGTTTCGTTAATGAGCAAAATTGGTCGTATGGTTTCGGAGTAACAAAAAAAAATTATTTACATAACAAATTTCAAAATAAGTTTTTCTCAAGATGCAGTTTCACCATAGGAATCCATTGATGTCATTTTTAACTCTAACAAGCTAATTCCTTCGGAGATATGATTTTTCAATTTCCATAATGAATTGTTATTCTGTGTTTTCACAGAATGCGATAATTATTCTTTCTATGAATTATTATAATATGATCTGTGTTGATACATGTCAACTTATTTTCCTGAGATATGGTATATCAAATTTTGATATTTAATGCCCATGGTTAATCCATATGATGATGGGAGTTGATAATATTGAGTTCAGAATATCGCCAGTAAAAACAAAACTGAAATATTGGCTAGAGTTTCAATTGATATAATATAATTTTCAGAGTGGATTTGAGAAAAATATATCGTTCATCATAGAATTGAGGAACGAATATCTCGGATGTTCCTCAGAACAGAGTGCTTATCAATTTGCCCAAATTTCTCTAATTTTCGAATTTTTAGATGAAAATGGTCTAAAATGATTTGGTTTGAGTCGCTGATCAAGAATCCGTGTACGAAATTAATTCTGTCCGGCCGGCCCTCCGTTAATACGATAACTCTGGAACGGAATGAGCTAGACAGTCGAAATTTTAAGAGTAGGTTTGGGAGATACATAGCTCGGTTAAGTTCGTTATCGGCCTGATGGTTCCGGAGTAAGGAAAAAAAAGTTTTTACATTACAAATTTCTAATTGAATTTTTTCTGCTATGCAGTTTTACCATAATAATCCATTGATATCATTTTCAACTCTAATAAGCTAATACTTGCGAAGATAGGATATTTCAAAATCTATGAATAAGTATATGATATGTGTTCATAATGTCATCTTATTATCCTATAAAAGAAATGTCAAATTTATTTCTGGTTCCTGTTCTAAAAAACCCGTGGATGCCCGTGCATAATCAATATGACGATGGAAATATATACCTACCTTGGTAAGTTAATCAAATTGGGTTCAGGATATCTCAAGTAAAAATAAAACTGGAATATTGGCTAAGTTTAAATAGATATAATATAATGTCAGAGTAGATCTGAGAAATGAAAATCTCGGATAAGTTCGTTATTGGGTTGAATCGGACTGGTGGTTTCGAAATGATAATTTTTCACACTCTGTTTTTTTTTAATTACAATTTTTTCGAATTTCACTTCTTCCATGATGCAGCTCTATTATGAAAATCTACTGATATCATTCCCAATTATGAGAAACCAATAATGTCGGAGATATATGATTTGTCAAAGTTTGAACTAGAGCGCCAAAGCTCATGTCCACAGGACTTTCCCACTTTTTTATATCTATGGTGTTAGATTTCAGGTTCTCGTTGAATTTAACTTGCGTTTTGTCATTTTCATGTATGTGCTTGATAATCTGTTATCAATTCTGGCATTCTCCATTGAGTTTAGGATATAACGGGTTTCTATCGAATCGAAAGCTTTGTCAAAATCGTTGAAAGCTAGCTGAATAGATACATTATATTCTGTATTTTTTTTTTATTATTGTATTGTAATTAAGGTTTGAGGTGTTCAACGGTGCTGTAGCCTACCTTTTCTACTGGCTGATAAAAATCAAACTTGATATTTAGGCGGTTAGTAAGAATTTTCGTAAAAAATTTGTATAATACAGACAGCAGTCTCACAGGGCGATATTTCTCGATATTACTTATATCACCTTCTTTGAAGAGGATCACTACTTCGGAGTTATGCCATTTATTGGTTATTTGGCCTTCGTATAAACAACTGTAAGGCTTTTCCCAAAATGCCACCCCCATGCTTCAACATTTCCGATGTAACGCAGTCTTCACCAGGACAATTTCCATTCTTCATTTTCCTAAGAGCTGCTCTGATTTCTCCAGTGGATATTTCAGAAATCTACTCAGGTCCCACGTTGATTTGAATTGGCTGAGTTCTGGGTCATTTTGGATTGTTTAGAATCAGGAAAATGTACATTGTCTATCTTTTTAGATTTAAGCAAGTTGTTCGATTGCGTGCCTCATGCAATAGTATGGGAAAAACTACAGAAGTATGGTTTTTGTGAAAATGGATATAAATTAGTTCATTCATTTCTGTCTGATAGATTAATAAGTTAATAATAGCTGGTCACAACAATGAAGTGGTATATTATTGTAAGAAGTAACGTTGCACTACGACCTTAAAGTCTATTTTCCCCCCGCCAGAGCTGTGGAAGTCATCACCATCTACATCTCACCTTCCACTTCCAGAGTTCTAATGAACTTCAGTATTTGGGATGGCTTCAAGGAGGCTACGTCTTCGCTCCTGCATATTTCTTGCCCAAAGCATTCCTTGCGTTGGTTTGAGAAGGCGAGGCATTCCGTAATCAGGTGATCAGGAGTTTCATCTTCCTCCCAACAGAATCTGCACTCGTCAGTTTCTGCTAGCCCTAATCTCATCATATCCTTCCTAAGGCCGCAGTGCCCTGTGACGAAACCAGTGAGAAGGTGCAGCGTGTTCTTACTGAGGGCCATATGTTTCTTGGATCTGACAGTGTCAAAAAAACGGAGGAAATGAAGGGGTACTACAAGGTTCAATATTAGGGCCTATTTTATTTTTGATTTATATAAATGACTTTCCGGATTATATGAAATTGACGCATAATATTACATTAACCGTCGATTCAAATATATCGATGGCATGTGATGGTGTGGATATGTCGGAGGAACTTTTTGCTGATATGTAGCCTGATGTGGTTCTCAGGTAATTGCCTCTAGGTCAATAAAGAGAAAACTGAACATTTTATTTTCACATTGAAGAGTACTGAGGTCAGTGATTTGAAATTTTTGGGACTATTTTTGGATACAAGGCTCGCTTGGAGGGCTCATACTCATTTGTGTGCAAAGCTAGCCGGAAGTAATTTTGTTTTACGGCAGTTATTTTCTTCTGTTCCAGTTGGTGTGCTAAGGGCAGCTTATTTCTCACTATGTGAGTCCCACTTACGTTATGGTATACTTACGTGAGGTAGGTGCAGCAGTTTCGAGAGATTATTCAGACTGCTGAGACGAGCAAATCATATTTTAACAGACAAAGGTTATCGAGAGGATTGCAGAGAATATTTTAGCAAATTGCAGATACTTACACTCCTATCTATATTCGTGTTTGAGTTTTTGATTTATACCCATAGGAATTCCCATGCATTGAGTTTTCGACAAGAAAACTATTCTTACTTCACGAGAAATAGGTATGATTACTGTATCCCTTTTTATAGATTGAAGGAGTCACAGAGTGCATCTGATTATTTATCAACAAGGGTTTTCAATATACCTACAGCCTGTACTTATGAGAAAGCCTCCGCTCAATTATTTTGAAGTCAGGAGGTTAGTTTCGGTAAAGCTGGCTCTTTTTCAATGTAATTTTCCAGCGTTTTATTGAAATCCCAGTTTATCTGTTTGTGCTTTGACCAATGTATATACTTTTTGGTATGCTAACATGAATAAAATTACTCATTTGTATATTTTTGTAGGGGGTAACGTTGCACTGCGAGATTAAGGCCTATTGTGCCCCCCATCCCAGCTGTTTCTCTTGCCTACTTCATGTTGTTCTTGCCTACTTTATTAAGTTTTCTTCGGTACTTCCATATTAGCTTGGAGCCGAAAACATGGGAGCTCAGAGCTCTAAGTGCAGCTTGACTGTTGAGTTTATTTCTAGGTTCATTTTCAAGCATATTTACATTGGAAAGCCTGCCACGTCCACACAGACAAGAGGCTTGCTTAGCGCCTAGAGCCTAGTGGGTAACCTAGCGAGTAGCTTAGAAAAACGAACGTTCTAGAACTTTCACGACCGGCCCCACTGCACGCTTAGTGCCCAGCTAGTCGCTTAGCGTGCATCGATGTAAACAAACGTGTTGGTTTTTTGATACTAGGCACGAGGCATTTTAGAAGTAAAAAATGGATGACATATTAATTGAATCAGTTTTCAAAAGAGAACCTTTGTGGATTCCAGCTTATGAACTCCATAAAGATGCAGGAGTCATAACGAAACTATGGGAAGAGGTACCAGTCGAAGTAGAAAAAGATTTTATGACCAAAAAGTTATTCATTTTTTTAACAATGAGACGTTAATGATGTGAATGTATGTAATGGCGTTGCATTATGTTTTCAGGCAATGCAATATTCTGCCAGGTAATCGATACAATTCCAATGAAATAATTCAACAAAATGTTTCTAGTTTGCAAAGAGCTGTAGTGAGAACTGGAACAAATATTTCTCTGGTCATACGCAAATATTCGTGAAATTTTCCGTCAAAACTACGCAATTTTTGGCGCTCTAGTTCCTCGGAACTGAGTGCTTATCAATTTGCCCAAATGTCTGTAATTTTGGAATATTTCGATGAAAATGGTCTTAAACGATTTGGTTCGACTCACTGATCAAGAATCCGTGGTCGAAATTCATTCTGTCCGGCCGGCCGATCCGGCCGATCCGGCCGGCCGTAAGCACGATAACTCTTGAACGAAATGAGCTAGAGAGTTGAAATTTTCAGAGTAGGTTTGGGGGATGAATATCTCGGATAAGTTCGTTATTGGGCAAAATCGGACAGATGGTTTCGGAGTAACAAAAAAAAAATTTTTTTTTACGAAACAAATTCCAAATCAAATTTTTTTTAATAAGCAGTTATATCATAAGAATCCATTCATATAATTTTCAACTCTAACAAGCTAATACTTTCGGAGATATGATTTTTTAAAATTTCAATGTAAATCGTATTTCACAGATTGATATAATTATTATTCTATGTATGAATTCTCATAATGTCAACTTGACAGAAGGGAATATTGTAACTTCAAAAATATTGGGGTTGAAATACTCGTATTTTAGCGATGGAACGGGGACCTCACCCGAAAATGTTTGAAAATATTACGTAAATATTGAAAGCATAATTCTGTAGTTTGGTGAACGTAGATCAGGAAATTTTTGATTGATTACAAGGTAATTTATTATTACTTATCTAATAAACTATTATTTGAATTGAATTTCCTTTATGATGCAGTGATATCATATGAATACATTGATATAATTCCCAACTCTGAGAAACCAATAGCAGATATAATTTGTCTGTTTGAACTAGAGCGCCCGAAAGCTCCTGTCCACAGGGTTTGAACCCATTTTTATACAAAACATCAAATTCCCCATGA
The DNA here is from genome assembly GCA_937662695.2 of Halyzia sedecimguttata. Lineage (NCBI taxonomy): Eukaryota > Metazoa > Arthropoda > Insecta > Coleoptera > Coccinellidae > Halyzia > Halyzia sedecimguttata. Next base: position 15,423,080 of record OW569413.2, read on the forward strand.
ATTGACCGTGAGTTATTTATGTCATGAAGCCAACATGATGCATAAGGCCGTGAAATGGTATCTTATAAAGATGAATTTTCTGTAATTAACAATTTCAGATCAATTTTTGTGACATGTCGTCCACGTACCTCCTTCAGTACGGCCATAGTGTATTCTAGCAAGTAGCCAGAATGCAAGCCTCAAGGCTCTTGGCGCTAAGCAAGCCACCTGCCTATCCGGACGTGGCCTGAAGGACGCTCGGATAGGAGCCTATAGTGAGCATTTGGTCCCTGCCCCATATACTCCTGCTCCAGCACCTATATTAGTTTTTGAACCATCTTTTCACCATTTAATGGCAATTTTTTAGATCTTGGTTGGTAGACGCCCTGTCCCAGTCTTCCGTCCTACATATCATCGTAGTGAAGTTCTTTTCGATACTTACTTTCTTATTCACTTTGTCACTAGGAAGATTTGCTGATGAAATATACCTGGTAATAGGCGACCAAGCTTTCTGCTTTTTAATACTCTCATTAACTGTTCCTTTCCTAGAGATTCTGAGAATGGCTTCATCGACCATTTTGTGTATCACTAGATGAAGAGGTTTGAGATTTGTGATAATCTCAAGTGCCCTGGTAGGACAGATTCATATAGCTCCAGTGATACACACATATGCAAGCTTTACTGTTTCCTCATAATATTCTGGCTTATTTTTGTATTCCAGCTTATTGCCCCATACGTGATTATGGGTCTCACAATTATGAGGTACATCCATTTCAGTATCTTGGGGTTCCAGTCCGGCTAACCGGCTAGATTTCTGCACGCCATTGAAACCTTTATTGCATTACTAGCAGTAATTTCAACATGCCTATTCAACAGGAGTTCACTATCTATTGTTACTCCTAGATATTTACCTTCAGACTTCCATTATATAATATCTCCATTTAAAATGAGGGATAAGTAATCATTAAAGGATACTGTGGGAGGTATACTCATTATTGAAAGGTTTTTTTCTTGGTTTTCTCTCCCATAATCTAAAAATATCTATAAAATAAAAAATAATTATTTTGTGATTTGCTTCTGCGTAAGAATATTTGTCAGAAGCAATCAATTGAACAATGTTGCCTAACAAACAACAACGAAACAACATCAACGAAGAAACAACTATATCGTAACGTTTCGGAGTCTATATCAGACTCCTTCGTCAGACGCTTAATGAAAATCTTTAGAATTATTTTGTTGATAGTTATTGTGAAATTAAAGAATTGTCACGTTACGATATAGTTGTTTCTTCGTTGATGTTGTTTCGTTGTTGTTTGTTAGGCAACATTGTACAATTGATTGCTTCTGACAAATATCTTGTGTTTCTTACGCAGAAGCAAATCACAAAATAATTAATTTTTATTTTATAGATATTTTCAGTGTTTGGGAGAGAAAACCCAGAAAAAAACCTTTCAAAATGAGGAATCTCACAGCTGTTGTCTCTGTAGATCAGCCCACCCTGTAAGCACGCTGACTTTTGTGAAGTGAGATGCTCTGCAGATTCTCCGTTCTCATGGTTGTCTACTACCTTCGCCATCGTTTTACGTAGAAACGATGTCGAACAATTGGGTCTAAAAGATCGAGTAATTACTCTTTACTCCTACGCTATTTCAATTCAAGTTTTGTACGGTAGACAAAATGATTGCATTTGCATAGTTGCCTATTTAATTCATCTCAATTTTATAGATAGTTACCAAAATGTTTGCAAAGTCCAATTTCATAGGTTTATCATAAAAGATGTAACAATAAACCAAAAGTGTTCGATGATTAGGAAGCACGTCAAAGATTTATGATATTATGAGTAGTACTTCGAAGAAGATAGAAAATATCCAGTTCCAAATAACGCTCTGCAGTTATATGAGACATTCGCTAGCCCCCATGAAATAACGTGGAAACGAGTTAATCGAAGAGTGAGTTATAGTATCATGTCATTGAAAATTACACTCTAGAAAATCCCTCACTAAACTATCCGGTCGTCTACTCAAAGAATTACGATCGAAAACATTCGAAAACGGTTACTTTGTACGATTTTTCATTTCCATGGACTCGATCGCTTCAGTTCGCATCAACGTTATGATGCATTTCATGGCGAATTACAATAATGAGTTTTGTAATTCTAGCACGAAATGGTCGCAGTTATGGCCATAAGTTATTCTATGTTGTCCCGTCTTGTTTCGGGTCCGAGTTTTATGCTCGTCAGGATGATTACGTCGTATTATTGCGGCAGGTTCCTGAAATTGCGATATTTTTCAGTACACGGCAACATATTGTCGCAACGATGGAAACGGTCGAATAACATGGCGAATAGTTCAGAGAGAAATCCGCTGATTATTTTATTGCACGGGCGTAATCAAAACGCGACCATTGAACGGCGTTTCGTTGATGTTTTTCAGGCTGGAGTAGTTTCCATTTAAAAGCCCCATTTTAAATTTCAACCCGATTTTTCCAGAGTTGTTTCATTTCGCCTGAATGTTCTGAACTTAAATTCTAAATAATGAAAAAAAAATGGTTCAAGCACTGACGTGAAGTCAGGAGCTTTTGCGCGTATGTTCTATTGTCTACCCATCTCTGTTGGACACTATACTAGCTTCGATATACAACGTTTTCTCAGCTTTTATAATATATGAATTTATTACTATTTTAATGGCAGACTTCAGTACAACGAAAGAATGGTAAATGATCACAGAACTTTTAATTCTCACATAATATGTATTCTATTGGAATTGAGATACGAAAAAATGTATGCCTCAACTAACGGCGGGATAAGATATTGACGAAATTCCGCGAAAATAAGTGGGTCGGTAATGTAAAAGTCATCTCCGAGTTTAAATTGGATCAGATTAAGATATTTTGAGTTATAGAGGAAATAATTGAAATTTGGCCGATTATGCTAATTAACGTACTTGAATGTGCATTCGGATGTGCTCCGTACCCTGAAAATTGCAAGATGCTATCTTTTTCAGTTATCAAGTTATCATGAGATACCAAATATTTTTTTCTAATTTTTGTAAAATTTTCACGCCTTCATGTCGATATTCTACAACGAGTTACCAAGCTTCAATTCGATCAGGTCTATATTTTTTGAATTATCGAGTAGGTAGTATTCCAGATTGGTATAACTGCTAAACCGATTATGCTCAACAACGAAATTAGCTCTCTCATTCAGATGCACAACGTACCCTGATAATTGCAAGTCCCTAGCTCATTTCGTTCGAAAGTTATCGAGGCAGTGTCACTCATCCAGCTACTGAACTCACTCAGGACTACTCGGATCTCCACCAATATAAATCCAATCAACAAGTTAAGAGCGTTCCTGCTAATCGGGTCCTTCATGAATGGCTTCGTATAATAAATATACTTATGCATATATTTCACTAATCAAATAGACCCCAGGGGATTCATCGATCTGCCGAGAAAGCAAGAGCAGACGCGTTTCTGGCTTCTTGGCCTTCATCAGTACCCTGTAGCTTTCCCAACAAATTCAACTAAACTGACCCGGGTTAAGCCTTTCAGAGCAGGCTCGGTCGATCATTATAATCGCCCACGCTGCTACAGCTACAGGGTACTGATGAAGGCCAAGAAGCCAGAAACGCGTCTGCTCTTGCTTTCTCGGCAGATCAATGAACCCCCTGGGGTCTATTTGATTTGTGAAATATATGCATAAGTATATTTATTATACGAAGCCATTCATGAAGGACCCGATTAGCAGGAACGCTCTTAACTTGTTGATTTTTTAACAACGGTATCGCCATTTTTCATTATTATAAATCCAATCGTTTTGAAACTTGGAACTTGTAAAGTTAGGTTTTGAAGGCTACCGCAAAATTTCAGCTATGTCGGGCTAATAGTTCCTAATATTATAGAATACTTTTCCAATTATTTTTTTATGTTTTACGATCCTCAGGGAATTTTGCTAGAATGTTTGCGTCATTCTACAACTAACAACCATGTTTTAATTGGATCGGTATCGTATTTTTCGAGTTATTGAGGTAATAATATCCATTTTTCAGATAGGTGCAACTCCAAAACCGTTTTGCCGATTATTAATAAACTCGAATGTCACATTTAGATGCACAACATACCTTAAAAATTGCAAGTCACTCCGCCGTATTCACAAAGCATTCAATCTCCATTAAGTCCTAACTGAGGTCTTCAGTTAAGGATAAATGAGAATCGCAACCTTAGTTAACGTATGTAACGGTGCGGGAACAGGCCTGTTTCACGTTAATTTTCACTTAAACTGAGGTTGCGATTCTTATTTATCCTTAACTGAGTACCTCAGTTAGGACTTCAGGGAGATTGTATGCTTTGTGAATAAGGCGGTATATCTTTCCACTCTCCCGTTATCGTGACATAAATTACATTCTTCAATAATTTTTTTAAAATTTTCCAGTGACACGATTCTCGCAAAAGTTCACAAACGTCTTTGCATCAGTATTCTACCACTAACAACCAAGTATCAATGCGATCGAATCTGTATTGGTTGCTAACAAAATGATTACTCTGAAACCATTGGGCTGATTATGCCCATTAACGAAATTGTCCGTAGTATTTGGATACGCCACCTGTCCTGGAAATTTCAAGTCGTTATCTTTTTCCGTTCTCAAGTTATCGTGGCAACAGCCGGACGGACAGATTCAAATTTTGTCTCGAATTCTTCATCGGTGAGTTTAACATAATCGTTAAAGACTATTGTTGCCAAAAAAATAGAAATTTAATGACATTTGCACAAAACGATAACGCGATGTTCTCCAGAACATAAGCGCAGAAGCAATAATGCCCTGACCCAGCCTGTTGTGGTTTTAGGACACACTTAGGTTTCTCTTAACATGACCTAGTTGGTGAGAAAAGAAGAGACGGTAAATATGTCTTTGCGCCTTTGTGCGCATGTTTTCTTGTCTACTCACCTATATTGAATACTTTTAATAAAGATACTACCAGATACTAGCTGACCTGGCGAACTCTGCTCCGCCTTAAAGGCAATAAATAAGCAGATTTTAGATTTAATTAAATACGTTTGTCATTAAACATTGATAATGTATATTGAGTCACCGTTACAACACAATCTCTATTTGTCTCAATAATAGAACGTTAATTGGACGTAGTGAAGCAGAAATAATCCAACCCACAAATCGTAGTTCAACTTGAAGTATATGAGTATATACACTAATTTGTATCTAAATTTATTGGTACAATATATCCAACCCTCTACAGACTGTTCAACCATTTATTATTAGTAAAAATATATTATTCATAGAAGTCATTCAAATTACTTTAATGTTTTACAAAAATAAAAATTCAAGTTAGCTCATATGTGACATAGCATTATAGCAAATATATTCAAACTGAGCAGGGATTTTATTGGTACGTTTTCTGCAAATGGTCAAAAAGTGAATTTTACAACAGATCGTATATAAAACTAATTTTTGGCAGTTTGTTGGTTGGACGTTTTCTGCTTAACTACGTCTAATTAATCATTTATCAATTTGCAACATTCGACGATAATCGATGCTGTATCTGCGGTCGCGTAAGGTCCCTATTCAAATACATTATGAGAATCTATCTGAGGTACCTATTAATTTAATGCTTTGTTTGTGGCACAAATCACTTCAATCGCGTACAATTGTGCCGACAGAAAAAGAACATTCTGTATAGTAATGGTTCATTTTCAACGATGTAGGTCACGAAAGTATATTCTTTAACATAAATGAATGAAATTTTACGACGATGACATGAAAAACGGCAAGTTGCAATTGACGTTAAAAGAAGAACACCCTGTATGAAGATTTTGAACAAATACATTATGAGAATCCATCCAAGTTACCTATTCAGTTAATGCTTTGTTTGTGACAACAATCACTTCAATCGCGTACATTTGTGCAATGAGAAAAAAACACCCTGTATAGTAATGATTTATTTTCAATGAGGTATCCCTCTAAAGTTTATTTTTTAACACAAATGAATGAAATTGTACGATTGTGGTATGGAATACAGCAAGTTGCAATTGAAGTTAAAAGAAAAACACCCTGTATGAAGATCTCGCACAAAGAATCCTATGTCCGTCTCCTGGTCCTAAGCTACCTCCCCACCAGTTTTCATCCAAATCGGTACAGCCGTTCTTGAGTTATAAACACTGTAACTAACACTACTTTCTCTTATATTAATAGATGACTACATTTCGTACCATTTTAATGACAGACTTGCGTAATGAGAGATCGTCTAAGTTCACAGAATTTTTAATGTACGAAAAAACTTAGGTCTCAAGTAATTTGAGGATACCCAATTAACGAAATTCCGAGCAAATTAGCGCGCCAGCATTCTACAAGTAATTATCGAGTTTCAATTAGATCAGATTTGTATATTTTGACTTATAGAGAAAATAACTACAAAATTTCAGATCAGTATTACTCCAAAACCATCTGTCCAATTATGTTTATTATGTGTATATTCTTTTGATTGAAAGCTTTGGTAGCGTTAGCAGAGGTTAGTGTAACGGGACACCCTTCAATTCGACGCATAATACAAGAGCTTAGGGAAAAACCTCAGCAAAAAAACCCTGTCTCCCCGTGAGTGTTGTGTGTGCTGTAAATATTGAATTTGATTACAAAATTTGATGAAATTTATAATATTGATGGGTATTTCTTGAATATGAATTCCTTCGTCAAAAAATGTGGGAAAGCCCTGTTGACTGAAGCTATGACGCTCTTGTTCAAACTTGGACAAATCGTATCCTCGAAAGAATTGGTTCCTCAGAGTTGGGAATGATATCAATGGATTCTTATGATATAACTGCATCATAAAAAATTAAATTCAAATCATAGGTCTATGACTCATCTGATATGTTGGAACATATGTGGTAACAACACTCAAGTCAATTTCAAATTTGGTCGTCAGACATATGTTTCAAGAACGATGGTTCCAATTTCTGAGATGAAACGCTACTGAGGTTTACTGTACGTAACTGTGAAGGGTAGTCTGGTGATTTGCAACGGCATATTAATCGATATGACTCTTTCAAATGTTTTCCATATGTTTTTTATACCTCTCGAGAATATATATGGTTATTTGCTAAACTTAGCACTTAGTGCAATCTAAATATCTGATTCCATCAATAGCTGTCCAGTGTTATTGCAGATGTAATTCCAAAGAGCTGTTCAACTTTTGTGAAAGTTTTGAAAGCCAGGTTTTTATTAATCCGTTGGAACTGGGGACTCACGCGAGAGCAAGATTTTTCTCGTCTCGTTCTGGTAAAAGCCAGACGAGACGAGATATTTTCAAAAATATTATAGGCGATACCGAGACCACATACAGCGCAACACGAGAGTCTCGTTTTTGGTCTCGTTAAATTTTTTGTATGAAGTTTTATATACAACTCGACTTTTTCCAACACCCACAGAAAACAATTGAATATGTAGAGTTTCCACTATAATTACCAATTTATTTTGTCTATTTTATGCATCGATCGTTCTAAAAATACACGATTTTTCAGAAGATTATTAATTCGTTATGACCTTGCGATAATTGAGATTATCTTTCAAGAAAAAATAGAATTCACAACCATTAAAACGGATGCCATTATGAATTCAATACTTTACGGAGAAATTTTATTGCCCGTAAATCCCAATGCTTTGAAAATGTTGTCTCTATCTGAACATAATATGGAGAAATGTATTCTCTTGTGCTCCTTGTAGTGAAGATGTGAACGATTATTGTATACATCTGTGGAAGTACGTATAATAAAACTGGTAACGAAATGAAGCTATTCAATGTTTCGAAAAGTGTTATGAGGAATACGCCAAGAACACTCTCAATGATCTACCCACTGGGAAGGTATTCTTTGAAAACTATACCAAATTGTTCAATTCTATTAAAAAATGTATCGACATCGATTGCCAACAAAACTTTCGAAATATTGGAAAGCTCAGTTTGAAGAATATTTGCTGTTAGAAAGATCAAATAGGAATCAAAATATTTTACAGTGGTTGAGATTGATGAAAAAGTTCTTTCTACACTTTCCAAGATGGCCGATCATTTATTAATGGTTACATCCGTACCTGTTGAAAGATTATTTTCCACAGTAGGTATGGTCATGGCAAAGACACGTACATCATTGAAAAATGATGTGATGCAGGCGTGATTATGTTTGAAGTCTTGGTCATCGTGTAATTTAAAAGTTGAAATTATCAGTGTTTGAAATTGAAAATAATATGTACATGTACAAATATGTTTGTATAAGAGCGTAATAAATATAGCTTAACAAAATCATTCATTATTGTATACCATTTCGTTTATATATTATAATATTTATCATCGGTATTCAGAATTAAGCGAGACGATACAAGACTAAGACGACCTTTTCTCCTGAGCAGTGTAACTTACTTTCCAAGACTTACTCGGGAACCAGTTGCAATGGGTTTTGCAAGGTTGCAATTCCTTGACAGAATCGATCACTGAAATATTATTCCCTGGGTAATGTTTAAACAGTTGGAGAAGGGTGTTCGATCTAAGGTGTTAGCGATGCAATAGTATATTTTCTTTCACTGAAAAGACTCTGATACTGTGCAATAATAATAAAACTCAAAAGGATTATGTACAACTTTATTTACAATATTCACACAGTTTCCAAATGAGAATTAATAGTTATATACAGAGTCAGAGTAGAGAGGTATGAGGAGAAAATCAAAACAGAAAAAATATATCAGCAGAGGAAAACAGATTCAGAGTCACCAGTGTCCAGAAGTAGAACGTTCACCCTGTATATCAGTCGGAATGGAAAGCAATGTAAAAGAATTCGATAAACAGAGCAGTGTCCAAGAATGAAATTAAACAGCAGGCTGCAGTATGCCTAACCAGAAATGTAGGGGCCACCCTGTATATCAATGTGACGGAAATGTATCGGAATGGTCAAAATCTACTATATAAAAATAAGTCAGGTTTTCCTTCCTGACGCTATAACTCCAGAACGTAAGAACCGATTTCCACGGTTTTGCATTCGTTGGAAAGGTCCCGGGCTCCGTGAGGTTTATAGCAAAGAAAATTCAGGAAAAATTTCAACAGAAAAGCTGGAAAATCATTTTTCCGTGGAACTCCTGCAGATGAATTGAATGCTTGCCTGAAGGCATCACCTTTATGGAATAACGTAAAAACATTATCGCTAACCACTAATATGAGAGTTCAACTTAAAAATGATCAAAGTGCTGCACAATTTTCCAAACAATTGTTAGCTGTTGGAAATGGAAAAGTCCCAGTTGATGCGACATCTGGATTAATTACTCTTACCAACGACTTTTGCCGATTTGTAGACTCTCAATTAGCTCTTATTGAAAATTTTTTCCCAAACATTAGTGAGAATTATCAGAATTATGCTTGGTTAAGTCAACGAGCAATTCTTGCCGCAAAGAATAATGATGTACACGCACGGAATTTCACCATTCAATCAAAAATTGCTGGCGATTTGGTGACATACAAATCCGTTGATTCCATAACAAATCCTGATGATGTAGTAAATTATCCAACGGAGTTTTTGAACTCTCTGGAGTTACCAGGATTTCCATCACATAACTTGCAACTCAAAGTTGGTACAGTTATTATGATATTGCGTAATTTGAATCCACCGCGACTTTGCAACAGTACTCGACTTTCGGTAAAAGGACTTATGCCAAATTTGATTGAGGCAACCATTATTAACGGAAAGTACGCAGGTGAAAATTTATGTATTCCTCGAATACCAATGATTCCGACTGATCTCCCGTTTGACTTCAAACGATTGCAATTTCCAGTTCGCCTTGAGTTTGCAATGACAATTAACAAGTCGCAAGACCAATCGCTCAGTGTTTGCGGGATAAATTTAGAAAATCATTGTTTTTCACATGGGCAGTTATACGTTGCATGTTCACGAGTTGGGAAACCATCCGCTTTGTTTCTGTTAACGTCAGACCAAAAAACAAAAAATGTGGTTTACCAAAGAGCACTTCAATGAAATGGAGAATTTGCGGACACGTATAACGCTTCGTTTCAGTATTTACTTTGGATTCACTTTCATTTACTTAGAGAAGTTCAACTAAATAACACTTCATTTTTGTAATCGAAATGAATTCATTACTGTTGTGAAATGAAATAAAATTTTTCCCTTTCAAAAATAAAACGAAAAAAATTTTTTTCTTCATCTTTTAATCACCAAACGAAATGTTACATAAAACGAAGCCATCTGGTGGCGAAACGGAGTTCGCCGGGTTTGCTAGTATGATATACAAAGCAGTGCCTATGAAAGTGACTCAATAATGGACGCCGGTGTGACTACGGAAATATGATCCACCCTGTATACCACTATGCATGAAATGTGCCAGTATAATTTGACAGTACTGAACGGTGATATACAAAGCGATATCGGTGAATGCAAGTCAATAATATAGTATGTCTAGAATAATCGGTAAAATGAGGACCACCCTGTATATCCATGTGAATTAAGTCCTTCAGTATAGTTAACTGTATTAGAATATGATATACAAAGTAGTTTCGGTAAATGCAATTCAATTATAGGCAATGTCAATAATCAACAGTCAAATAAGGACCATCCTGTATATCAATGTAAATGAAGTGTTTCGGTATGAGTTGACCGTGTTAAAATATGATATGCAAAGTAGTTACGGCAAATGCAATTCAATAATAGGCAATGTCAAGAATCAACGGTTAAATAAGGACCACCCTGTATATCAATGTGAATTAAATGGGGCTGTATAAGTTGACAGCACTAAAGTATAATAAACAAAGTAATACCAGTGAAAGAATTCAATAGTAGAAAGTGTCAAGAATTAACAGTAAAATGAGGACCACCCTGGATATCAATGTAAATGAGGTGCTTCGGTATAGTTAACTGTATTAGAATATGATATACAAAGTAGTTTCGGTAAATGCAATTCAATAATAGGCAATGTCAATAATCAACAGTTAAATAAGGACCATCCTGTATATCAATGTAAATGAAGTTTTTCGGTATGAGTTGACCGTGTTAAAATATGATATGCAAAGTAGTTACGGCACATGCAATTCAATAATAGGCGATGTCAAGAATCAACAGTTAAATAAGGACCACCCTGTATATCAATGTAAATGAAGTGTTTCGGTAAAAGTCAAATGTACAAAAATACGATATACAAAGCGGTACCTGAGTAATGTGAAAGCAACTCACTAATAGGTGACAGTAAGAATTGACTCGAAATGAAATAGCAAATGATTAATCTACTGATTTTTCATGCAAGAAAATGAATAGAACTTGACAATAGAGCGGACGGTGCGAATAGAACAATCAGAGTGGATAGATGAGAGCACACAAAGCGGTTACAGGCGAATAGGGAATAATAAATGTATGGTTCGTTGAATATACGGAATCGACCTGTGTTCTCAGTCGGAAAATACGTCGGAGGGAATAAAGGTAGAACTTTCGTTCGGAAATCGGAATTGCCCACCTCAGGCACCGAGTCAAGTAAAACCAGGCCAGACAATGACCTGATATTCGCCTCAACCCAATGAACTGCAGGACTGATGGCCGTGCAACCTATTCTGTCCCAAACACCCTCCAAGCGAGGAGCCTCATCGAAGAGGATGGTTAGAAGCAGAATGAATGTTACACTTCCGTTGATAACTATACAACGATTATTGTATAGTGCGGAAAGGAATAAATTCAGACTGAGACAAAGATTGCCCAATAAACGGATACTCAAAACCACCACAACGTACTCACCAGGTATTTGCACTTTAACAAACTGTAACTGAGTCTATTTCTCTACACTACCCACAAAAATGAATGAAAATAAAAAGAATGATTCTACGGAAAATATGAACTAAAAGGGTATTTCTTAAGACTAATAATAAACTGAATGTCGGAAAATCGGAAAACTCGGAATTAATATCTGAACGAAGCGGAATTACGGAATTAATCGGAGAATGAAAACTAAGATGAATCTAAGAACCAATCTAAGCTGAATTCGGAATTAATATCGGAAAGAATGAATCCACGAATGAATGCCTTAAATTGCTGCGCACAGCGAATTTATAGGCTCGGTATGTGAGTACGTCATATGTCGTGAGTTTGGGGAGATTTTCCAAAGGTGAAGACCGTGGGACCTGCGGATTGGTCAGATACTATTTTCTTATTCACACAATTCTTCCAGAGCCCGTCAGAAACAACGTCGGTTAAATTTATGCCATCTTTCCTTGTCCGATGCGAGCATTAGAAAAACACGTCAACATGTGGAAAAAAATTTCATGTTACAGATAACCCGCGATTGCGGTAGACATACATGTTTTCTACATAGGATGGAATTTGAGTTTGAATTTGAATAATTCGAATTATATTTTATCATTGCGCTGAATGGAAAATTAATGAAATAAATTCTCAGGACTCTGATGGCCTCTTTGTTGAATCAATCGAAATAAATTCGATTAGTTCGACTGGTGATAATTATTTGCTCTGAATGGGAATATCAATAATGCAATTTTTATGAAATTTTATATTAACGAAAAATCATTTCGTTACAACAACTGATAACGAGACGAGAACGAGACTTAATTTTTTGGTAATTGGCGAGAGCGAGACGAGATTTTATATACTCTCGTCTCGTGTGAAGCCTTAGTTGGAACTATTTTGGAGTTCATGGTTTGTTTTCGAATGGAACGTGGAAACTTGGAACATTTTCCGTTCATATCCCTTCCTTCAGTTCAAAGTTGTCCATCTTTATGTTTGGCAATGATCTTTTGAATTAGTTGATGACTGAAATCGATGTTTTTGGCTGTGTAGAAAAAGTTCCGATTATTCATATTTCAATGACATTTCTAAATCTTATATTTACTAATGAGTTTTTGCTGCAACGTTTGAGGTAAGTTGTCCAGTATTGCAGATCTGCGAGAAATTCGATTTAGGAGCGTTGATGTTAGTGTTCAAGGGACATACCGTGGTAAATACAACCACTCGGTCTTAAAAGCTGTTTGAATGGTACACGAAAGTCGTTCTGACTCGAACTGACTGCTGAAAAATTCCTCATAGATTAATTTAGCTAATAAATATGGAACAGTAAGGTACATCCCTTTTCTCATTCTCTCCTACTCAAACCACCCTCCTCCCCTCTTCTCTTCCATTGTTCCCCGAACTCGTCAATACACTGTCGCTTATTCAATTCCTGAATATCAAGTATAATGAATATTGAATTTGAATTGATTAATGGTGCTGTCACAATAGACCAAAGGCCGATAAACCAGAACCCAAACCCCTGGAATATAACGCCGTTACGTGATCAATGATGGCGTCGTCGTGATGGATCCTAACGGTCCGGTCAGGACGCTTCGTTTCAATGCGGGCCAATTAATCTGTCATTTGGATAAACAAAACTGTCGAGATGCTGTCCAAGCAGTGACCTGGCTACTGCCTGAACGTTAGATTTGCAGGACGGCAAGTTAAGCGGAAACCATTGGAGCGGAATCATAGATTGCCAGACAACAAAATCTTACCAGGTCGGTAGGCATTGTAGTTTATCAGGTTGTATACTTACTAAATGAGAATAGTATATTGTATAATTAGTGGGAAAAGCATAATATTCCCAAACGACTGTGATAATTACCAGACGAGGAGCGTAGCGACGAGTCTGGTAACACAGGAGTTTGGGAATATGCTTTTCCCACGAATTATACATACTATTTTTTCTTCGATCGTTGATTTACATTTAAAAAATTAATTAAAAAATATTTCATTCAAGATGTAATCAAGTAAGGTTAAATAGGTTTCTCTGTGTACATATTGAAATATAGAAGTGGTAACCATGGAAATTACTTTGTTATGACAAAAGTAGAATAATTGTCAAGCTGGTTTTGTTTGATTCGTTATATTTTATAAGGATATAAAAAAGAATTAATAAACATGAACACTGATAGTGATTATTTGTTACCCTGCACGCCTCCTGAACTAGTGGAAGCCGCGAACGCAGCTTCACTTAATTTACTTCCGGCGAAATCCAGAGAGAAGTATGAACTTGCGTACCAATGCTTCATAGATTTTTGCAGAAAAAACAACAGTGTATCCTTTTCTGAGAATGTACTGATGGCGTATCTTGCTGACTTGGCTAAAACAATGAAATCTTCGACGTTGTGGGCACATTATTCCATGCTTCGATCAACTTTATCTGTTAAAAATAATATTAATATTGCCCATTACCAGAAACTGCAATCATTTTTAAAACGACAAGCTGCAGGATACAAACCGAAAAAATCCAAAATTTTAACCCAGGAACAAGTTCAGAGATTCATTTTAGAGGCCCCAGATGACACATTTTTATCGACCAAAGTAAGTAGATATCATAGACATATCATGTTATTCTATGTCTATGGTAAATATAGATAAAATAGTATTACTCAAAATACATAAAATACGAAATATACAATTTTTGATTACCTTTCAGGTAGCTCTAATATTTGGAATAGCAGGAGCCTGTCGACGAGATGAGCTTGTCCGAATGAAAGTTCAGGATATAGAAGATTTCGGTTCAAAAATACTGGTAAAGATACCAGAAACAAAAACAAATAAACCTAGATCATTCATCATTAACGAAACCTATTTAAATGTTTATAGAAAGTACGTATCATTTAGGCCTAATGATTTTGAAAATCCTAGATTTTTTTTTAAATTCAACAAGGGAAAAGGATGGAAGACAGTAATTGGAATAAATCAATTTGGAAAAATGCCGCAAATTGTTGCAAGTTATTTACAGTTGCCAAATCCGACAGATTAAACAGGACATTGTTTCCGAAGATCATCGGCAACACATTTGGTAGATGCTGGAGCTGATATTCTTTCTTTAAAGCGCCACGGAGGATGGAAATCTTCCAATGTAGCGGAAGAATATATTGACGAATCACTTAATAATAAAGTAGAAGTGGCTAATAAAATATTCAACACCCCTGCCTCTACTTCAAATGAAAATGATCGAAACGAGATAAACCAAACAATTAGCCATGCAGCTTCAACGTCTATAAATTCTCGTTGCCCTCCAGTACAATTTACCAACTATACAAACTGTACAATAAATGTAAATATTAACAACAATTAATTTGTGTTCAAGAATATCGTTATGAATTAGATGTTTCTTTTATAACAACTTTATCAATATAAAAATTAAAACCATACTTTGTTTCATTTTATTGTAATAATCCATTTGTAACACTACCGCACGCTACAGCAGTGCGGTAAGAATATTACCGCACTGTTATTTCCAGCACTGAAAACAGTGCTGGAATAAACTCATTCTCGCATTGTTTCTAGTTATATTTTTCGTTTTGTGGTAGTCAGCACTGACATCCGATCCTATCAAATTTCAACACACGTCAATTGACAATATAATATAATCAGGATATAGTGAAATAATTGATGAGCGAAAAAGTTTTATTTTCATTGAAAAATAAGGTACTAGAGATTTCCTTCTTGCTAATTTTGAATCCCTAATTTTGAATTCCTTAATCTGTCAACTTTCGTAACAGTCACACCAACTACCAAGATACAATACAAAAGTCACTAGGATGTATAAACAGAATTTTTCATTAAATTTCAACAGTATTTTACAAACCTTTCCTGAAATAGAGAAAATATCGTCTATTACTCGTTGCAGAGGGCAATTCCAACACTCATGCTTTCGAAAACTCGCTCCTTCGTCGCTCGTTTTCGAATTCCGCATTCGCGTTTTAATAGGAACCCATTCTGCAACTTGTTTTAGAATATACTTTTCTATATTTTTGCGCGTATGTTCTGGGGAACATCGCGTTATAGTTTTGCCCAAATGTCTGTAACTTTCGAATTTTATGACGAAAATGGTCTCAAACGATTAAGTTCGACTCCCCAATGAAGAATTCGAGGTCAAATTTGATTCTGTCCGTCCGGCCGTCTGGCCGTACGGCCGTACGGCCGTCCGTTGCCACGATAACTTGAGAACGAAAAGAGCTAGCGACTTGAAATTTTCAGGGTAGGTGGCGCATCCCAATACGACGGACGAGTTCGTTAATGGGCATAATCGGCCCAGTGGTTTCCGAGTAATAATTTTGTTTTCAACCAATATAAATCCGATCGAATTGAAACTTGGTGAGTAGTTGTAGAATATGAACCTAAGCACGTTTGTGAAATTTTGCGCGAATCGTATGGCTAGAAAATTTTAAAAAAATTATTAAAAAATATTTTTGTTGTCACGATAACTTGAGAACGGAATGGGATAGCGGCTTGAAATTATCAGGTTAGGATGTGCACTAGAACGCGACATTTCAGTTTGTTTATGAGCATAATCGGCCAAACGGTTTTAGAGTTATAGCCATCTGAAATTTTATGAAATTTGGTGGTTTTTTGTTTCTCATTAACTTGAAAAATACTGAACCGATTGAATTCAAACATGGTGATTAGTTGTAGAATGCCAACGCGAAATTGTTTGCAAAATTTGGTGAGGATAGCCTTTGTAGAAAATTTTTAATAAATCATTGAAAATTAAAAAAAAATTCTATATATCAGTAACTATTCGTTTGAAAGAGCCTTCATAACCTAACTCTACTGCCAAGTTTCAAGTTTTAATACGATCGGTTAAATATTGTTGGAGATTCGAGCATTCTTGTGCGAGTTCAGTAGATTGGTGACCGTTGCCTCGATAACTTTCGAACGAAAGGAGATAGGGACTTGCAATTTTCAGGGTAGGTTGCGTATCCGAAAGGGAGAGTTGAGTTCGATTTTGGGCATAATCGGTCTAACGGTTTCCGATTATACCCACCTGGAATATTATTTCCTTGATAACTCGAAAAATAAATATTCGATCGAATTGAATCTAGGTAACTAGTAGTAGAAAATCAACATAAAGACGTGTTTAAAATTTTGTAAGAACCGTACCCCTAGAAATTTTGAAAAAAATGACGAAAAAAAAAAATTTTAAGAACCGTACCCCTAGAAAATTTCAAAAAAATCACGAAAAAAAAATTGGTTCAAGCACTGACGTGAAGTCAGAAGCTTTTGCGCGTATGTTCTATTGTCCATTCTTCTGTATTCGACACTCTTAATTCGAATTTACCATGGTAAATTCGAATTAAGAGTGTCGAATACAGAAGAATGGACAATAGAACATACGCGCAAAAGCTTCTGACTTCACGTCAGTGCTTGAACCAATTTTTTTTTCGTGATTTTTTTGAAATTTTCTAGGGGTACGGTTCTTAAAATTTTTTTTTTTTAGACATGCGATCTATGTGTGGGCTATGCATAATGCATATGAATATGATTATATAAAAGAATAACTAAAATATAGAAAAAATAAATTAAATTTAACTAAAATTTTTATAATAAATAAGCTAACAAGCCCTGTGGACAGGAGCTTTGGCGCTCTTGTTCAAAACTTTGACAAATCATATCTCCGAAATAGTTGGTATCTGGGAATGATATAAATGGATTCTTACGATAGAACTGCATCATGAAAGAAATTGAATTCAAACAGGCTGATTCTCTCCGATAACGGACTTATCCGAGATATTAATTCCTCAAATCTACTCTGAAAATTATATTATATCAATTAAAACTTAGACAACATTGTAGTTTTGTTTTTACTGGAGATATACTGAACCCAAGTTGATTATGTATCTTACCAAAGAATATATTTCCATTATCCTATGGATTATCCACGGGCATTATATTATCACCTCAAAAGTACGATAGCTGAGGTTATTTCATTAGTCATTTTGCATTCAATCATACTTTGTTTTATAGAACAGGAAGGGTATTTCATATCAAGAATAACGAACAAGTAATAATTATGACATTCATCTCTCATAGGAAAATAAGAGACGTGTAAGAACACAGATCATATAACAATTCATAGATAGAAAAATCAACTACAGCATTCTGGGAAAACACAGAAGTAAGATTCATTATTGAAATTTCGAAAAATAATATCTCCTGAAGTATTAGCTAATTTGAGTTGTAAATTAAATCAATGGATTTTTATGGTAAAAAAAAAATTGAATTTGAAATTTGTAATGTAAAAAAAACTTTTTTTTCGTTACTCTGAACCATAGGGGGGGTTTTGTCCAATAACGAAATCAACCAAGATATTTATCTCCCAAACCTACTCTGAAAATTTCAACTGCCTAGCTCATTCTGTTCGAGAGTTATTGTAGAAACAAATTTTAAAAATTTTTATTTTTTTTTAGACACTTCACGGCATCCCGATCAATACAAACCTTCAGACGTATATAGAGCTCATAATTCTTCAATTTGATGTTAAATTTCAGATAGATCGAGTGATCGGTTTCGGAAATATTCGTAAAAAATATTTTCACTAAAAACGACCATAACTCCGAACCGCTTGAGAGATTTTTGCCCGTTAACGAACTCGTCTGAGATATTTAGGCTCCAAACCAACCCTGTGAATTTCAATCCTCCAAATCCTTTCGTTTGAGAGTTATCGTGTTAACGGCCGGACAGAATCGATTTCGACCACGGATTCTTGATCAGTGAGTCGAACCAAATCGTTTGAGACCATTTTCAGCCAAAAATTCTAAAATTACAGACATTTAGGCAAATTGATAAGTACTCTGTTCTGAGGAACAAGAGCGCCAAATACTGCTCGACATAGTATGCGTAGTATCAGTGTTTTTATTGAGGACAGAACAATTTGATATTGAAATTACACACAAAATTAAAATGAGGTACTTGACTGTGACTTATCACATATAGAGTAGAGGGAGGCTAGTTGAGCATAGGGGTAAGTTGGGTACTCAGAATTCGTACCGACCGACCGTGTGAGCTTAGATATTTTCAGTGATGTTTATTTACTACTTTGAAACTATTGAAATAGGTTTAGACCAAAATGCATGAAGAAATATGTAGACTAGTTGACTTGTAGACTAGTTGATTTTTTTGGCTTCAAAAATATTTTGTGTACGATTTCGTTCAGTACAAGGAGCAGGAAGCCAATATCTGATCCAATTAGATGGGATAGATATGATGTTGGATGTTCCCGCATTTGTTAAGGTAGTATCTTTTTGGGGTAACCGCTGCTCACCGGAGAACTGAAAACTAGGAGCCTCCCCAGGATTCCATGGTCATTTATATATAGCCGAAGTCGTATTAGTTATGTGGGTACTACCTCATGACGTCTGGTAGGACGAGCCATTGCTGTGGCTAGGATTCTTCGTAGCTTATGGATGGGGAGGCAAGAAAAATATAATCGAATTAGGTTGGCCTCCAGGATAGGAAGAACCTGGGATGGGTCTGTTTTATCCAACGAGCATTGATGTTATGTCTTGAGGCCTGTGCCGTTTCGGACGTATATAACTCACTAGGTTCTGACCATGTTCTTACCGAGAGAAAGCTTAGCTCTCTGCCAATGATGTCTTTTTACTTAGATTCATCATTGCATAGTCCTGGGTGTTCGATCTGACTTGTTGAGTACCAGTGGATCCACATAGTGATCATGGGTTTTCACTCTGTCTTTTTCATTCCCAACGCATCACTATTTGGAATTACAACGCCCCTCAAAAATATGGGACAAGAATGAGTAGTAATATGTTAATTAATTTAGTGTATATAAGATTGTGCGTTTCGTTGTGATCTGTTTAACTGATCAACATCGCCCAAGTGGTGCCAGATAGTATTCGGTAGACGTTTCAATCTATTATTAACTCGCCTGGGTTAGTGGCTGGAAGAGCCAGCGCTGGAACCTGGAGTGTCGTAAAGTTACTACATTCAAAGAGGATGTGAGTTGATGATTCGCTTTCAGCTCTGCATGAGTATGTTCCGCTGTCAGATATATGGTTCCAGTGTAATTTAGCTCGGAAAGGTAAGCGGATGTATGGATTCTCAATGCTAAAGTTAACATTTTGAATCCATGTGTATGCTTGTCAACCTGTCAAAGATTCATACCAGCATTCCTGTCAAGCATTAAATTATTAAATCTGTCTGCATAGCAATCAGCTCATTTTATACTCTCTGATCAGGGTTTGGTGGTTTGCGTCAGGCAGGTTCAACCAATTGAACGTTCTTCCCCGGAATGAGTAAGGCAAACCACGTCTGAAGTGGTATATGGGGGGTAAATTGACCAGTATCAGAGAGCGTATGACGAAGGTATAGAAGATTCCAATCCAGGTAAATCTGAAGCATAAAGAAAAACGTATCATAGAACACGGACATGTAGCTAACCGGCTATGACCAACAATGCAGACTTCGTCAATCTTTCAACGGAACCTTCCACCACATTGATTCAGGCTATCCCTTTCTTGCCAAGAAAGCATATCGGGATAGGCATAACACAATAGCAGAACATCTCGACTGGAACATCTGTATATACTACAACAAAGATGCTGACCAAAACTGGTACCAGTATTACCCGGACTGAGGTTAACATAGTCGAAGATACTGTCCTTTGGAATACCCAAATACACACCGACATGACAATATTAGTGAACAAACCAGACTTCGTAGTACAAAAATATAGAAATCATGATTCAAAGAGCGTAGAACATACGAACCAAAGTCATCCCCATGATTGTCGATGCAACTGGCTTTATCCCCAGTATCACTGTAGAGCTAATGAAAGAAGTTCCTAGTACCTAAATCTTCTACAAACGCAGTAAGTTGTGGTGCCATATAGTACGAAAAGTACTAAAACACATAAGGACACAATTTAATCAAAACACCCTTGATGCAAGGTGTAAACTCATTGTTACCACGAATCAAATCCTCAGCACAAGCGTTGACTGGGACAGAAAATAATAATAATATTTTTTTTGCCTGTTTGACAGGAAAAACCTTTTATAGGCTTACTCTGAGAGGGTCCGCTCTGTCATTAGTGTGAGACTCCAGTTGTTGTTTGGTTACTCACTGAAAAACCTCTCACACATCCCTTGGAGTAGTTCTTCGTCCTGCTCTTACAGCTGTAAGTGGCCTTCATAAATGATGGGTCCTGATTACTCGCAGTGATCCGAGCACCACAGTCTTCTGCATTCAGTGTGCTAATTCCTCGGCCAGGGATTTACAGGTCGGAATACCCTTTAACTATCACACGGAATTTGCTCTCATTACACCTAGACATCCTATGATTAGTACGACCGTCCGAACGTTATGCCTAGGATACAGCATCCACATCGAACATTAGATCCTTGTTTTTTTTCTCTTCTGTTCTTCTTTCATCACTACATTATTTTTGACGGTGGAGGAAAATTCGACAACAAACAATTCCTTGAGCTCTTCGTCTTCAGTTGTGTCTGTCTTATCTCTCTGCCTACTCTTCTTTGGTCTGTTGGTGTGATAAGTGTTTCTAGTAGATCATGATCGACGGATATGCTACTTATACTGAGTTTCTCCAAAGCTCTTTGTTAGGAAAGATCTTTGGATCCTAATTTCATGATGAGTTGGTGACTATCGGGACTGCCAAGATGTTCGTAGCAGAAACTTTGATGTTAACCTGGGCGTTTTCACTCCCCAGTGGTCAACTGCATGAGACTCCAATCCGAGTACTTGCTGATTACCACATAGGGGTAAAGAATATACGTAGAGATCCATAGTTTTGGGTAGCCACAGCGAGGAGCTTGGTTGATTGAATTCCAGGTGTCACTTGTGTCTAAATTCTACTCACAAGTGATTGCCCTATCAGCAGTCCCACCATTACTTGAAGCTCACCTCGTGGCAGCTGCAGGAAAAAACAGTGCTTTGGCACCCATCGAAGAGTCATCTTATCGCCTCTAGCCAGTTACGGCATTCCCAGGACTGTAGGGAACCTTGGATGGGTGTTTCCAGGTCTCTCAGTGAGGTTTGGCTTTCTGTTAATAATAATATAATCAAATGTTAATAAATAGCAGTATGAATTCATTAAACCATTGAAATATACAGGCGGTGTCGCCTATGTCGTTATATAAATTTCCAACAATTAGAACAAAAATATCGACAAACATCATTAATTATTCCATTTTCCATAGTTCTTGTATATCATATATTGCCTTATTCACCGAAAACGTCTTCCCTATTCCCTATTTAGAACATCCTCATCGCTGATTCTATTCAGTTCTCTAGAAGCTTTCAATTGGATTCACTCGTAGCCAAATGAGACAATAGTTAGGTTGCAAAATGCACTTGTCAGTCAAAGGAAATGTTATAGGTATGTACGTATAGAAAAAATTGGTTCAAGCACTGACGTGAAGTCAGAAGCTTTTGCGCGTATGTTCTATTGTCCATTCTTCTGTATTGGACACCCTTAATCGAATTTACCATGGTAAATTATGTTGTCTATTCTCCTGTATTGGACACTTTTGATTCGAATTTACCATGGTAAATTCGAATTAAGTGTCCAATACGGGAGAATGGACAACATAATTTACCATGGTAAATTCGATTAAGGGTGTCCAATACAGAAGAATGGACAATAGAACATACGCGCAAAAGCTTCTGACTTCACGTCAGTGCTTGAACCAATTTTTTTTTTCGTGATTTTTTTTGAAATTTTCTAGGGGTACGGTTATTAAAATTTTTTTTTTCGTCATTTTTTTCGAATTTTCTAGTGGTACGGTTCTTACAAAATTTTGAACACGTCTTTATGTTGATTTTATACTACTAGTTACCAAGCTTCAATTCGATCGAATATTTATTTTTTCAGTTATCAAGAAAATAATTTCCAGGTGGGTATAACTCGGAAACGGTTAGACCAATTATGCCCAAAAACGAACTCAACTCTCCCTTTCGGATACGCAACCTACCCTGAAAATTGCAAGTCCCTATCTCCTTTCGTTCGAAAGTTATCGAGGCAACGGTCACCCATCTACTGAATTCACACAAGAATGCTCCAATCTCCAACAATATTGAACCGATCGTATTAAAACTTGAAACTTAGCGGTAGAGTTAGGTTATGAAGGCTCTTGCAAAATTTCATCAATTTCTAACGATTAGTTACTGATATATAGAATTTTTTTTTTTTATTTTCAATGATTTATTAAAAATTTTCTACGAATGCTATCCTCACCAAATTTTGTAAACATTTCCGCGTTGGCATTCTACAACTAATAACCATGTTTGAATTCAATCGGTTCAGTACTTTTCGAGTTAATGAGGAACAAAAACCACAAAATTTCAGAAAATTTCAGATGGCTATAACTCTAAAACCGTTAAGCCGATTATGCTCATAAACAAACTGAAATGTCGCGTTCTGGCGCTCATCCTAACCTGAAAATTTCAAGCCGCTATCTCATTCCGTTCTCAAGTTATCGTGACAACAAAATATTTTTTAATAATTTTTTTAAAAATTTCTAGCCATATGATTCGCACAAAATTTCACAAACGTGCCTAGGTTCATATTCTACAACTACTCAACAAGTTTCAATTCGATCGGATTTATATTGGTTTAAAACAAAATTATTACTCGGAAACCGCTGGGCCGATTATGCCCATTAACAAACCTGTCCGTCGTATAGGGATGCGCCACCTACCCTGAAAATTTCAAGTCGTTAGCTCTTTTCGTTCTCAAGTTATCGTGGCAACGGCCGGACGGCCGGCTGGACAGAATCAAATTTGACCTCGAATTCTTCATTGGGGAGTCGAACTTAATCGTTTGAGACCATTTTTTTAAAAAAATTCGAAAGTTACAGACATTAAGGCAAAACTATAACGCGATGTTCCCCAGAACATACGCGCAAAAAAGGGTGATTCAATATGAATTATCAACATTCAACTTCTCGTGAATTATTACATAGAATCCCACACGTCTACGAATATATCGATTGGCATGTGCCAAATCCAAATCTGTAGTTGAGTCCCAAAAAGTATTCGACAAGCGGGATTAGGTGCGACAATAGATCAAAGAATATTCCTCTTTAATGATGTTTAATCTTTACCAAATTTTCGTTATCAATTTTAGTGCTCGTCGCGATTACTCTTTGCTGCGCATCGATTGAATACAATTCCTGTTCTGAATGACAAATTCGCGAGGTTCATATCTTTTGTCGCGCCAGCACCAATGCTTCATCCAGATAAAACCAGCGGAAGCATAAATGAGTGGTTGCGATGGAGCGGCGGAGTGCGCGGCAGAGGCACAGGCGGCGACATCGGTGCTCCATTACCCTAGGAAAATTAATTATTGCTCACAGCCGCGGCGAGGTAACGAACGGTTATTCGAAATTGATGAAACTGAATTTTGTAATTCCCTGGGACTTTCTTCCTACATAAACTACGGTCTTGGATTGGAAAGTTGTCGGGGGAGAAGGGTTTGTTTGCGGCGTGGGTGTTTAACGTCCCGGGGCGAAGGGCGTAAATCTTTTTGCGGATGAACCCTTAAGACGCAAAAAATTCGGAGCTTTCCATGATGTTTTCTCTCTAATGAAATACTTAAAGATTTGATTCTTGATATCGTCATTACAGAGAAATATGATTGAGATTGTAGAAAAGGAAATACCAAGTATTGTTCTTGCGTTAATGGTGTACCTCAAGAGTCGAATATGGGCCCAACATGAATACATCGTTCAAGAAACGTGTAACGAAAAATTATTCCTAATCGATGTAGGTACCTGTCTTCTGAAAATCCCTGGGACTTTCTTCGTACATAAACTAGGGTCGTGGATTGGAAATTCCGCGGGAAGAACGGGTTGTTTCAGGTTTGGGCGTTTAACGCCTTATGGCGAAAGGTGTAGTTTTTTTGCGGGTGAACGCTCAAGACTCAAAAAATCTTAAGCTTTTCGTGATGTTTTCTGATTAATCATGTACTTCAAAGTTCGATTCTTGATATCGTCATTACAGAGGAATATGATTGAGATTGGAGAAAAGGAAATACAAATTATTGTTCTTGCGTTAATGGTGTACCGCAAGGGCCAAATATTGGCCCAACATGAATACGCCGTTCAAGAGACGTGTAACGAGAGGTTAGTCGAAATTTATATACCTTCACTTTGAATTTCTCTGGGACTTTCTCCCTACATAAACTACGGTTTTGGATTGGAAAGTTGTCGGGGGAGAACTGTTTGTCTGTGGCGTAGGTGTTTAACGCCTTATGGCGAAAAGTGTAAATTTTGTTGTGAATGAACGCCAAAGACGCAAAAAATCCAGAGTTTTCCGTATTTTTTTCTGGTTAATGAAGTACTTCAAGGTTCGATTCTCGATATCGTCATTACACAGAAATATGATTGATATGGGAGAAAAGGAAATACCACGTATTGTTTTTGCGTTAAAAACATGAACATGAATTCATAGTTCCAGAGAAGTGAAATGAACGGTTATTCAAAATTGATGTACCCGAATGTTGTAATTCCCTTGGAATTTCTTCCTACATGAACTACGGTCTCAGATTGGAATGCTGTCGGGGGAGAACGGTTTGTTACAGGCGTGGGTGTTTAATGCCTCCGTGAGAAAAGCGTAAATCTTTTTAAGGATGAACACTTAAGACGCAAAAAATTCAGAGATTTCCGTTTTCTCATCAATGAAGTACTTAAAGTTTGATTGAGATTGGACAAACGGAAATACGAACTATTGTTCTTACGTCAAGGGACCATATTGGGCCGAACATAATCATGTCGTTACAGAGATGTGTGAGAATATAACCAAAGATATACCAGTGTATTGTTCTCAAGTTAATGACGTACCTTTGGGGATCACCTCGTCATTTTACAGGATTGTCTTCTCAGCGATGTTTATAATTTCCCAGGGAGAATTGCCCCTGATGAATATGCGTGATAAAATTTTACCACCCAGCTCTGCAAACCAAACTCTGCCAGCGCTTTACACTCACACAGTAAGGCTGTTGTACCACCAAGCTGACCTACACAGAAAATATTTGAGAAAAATTCAGGAACACATGTTCCATTGTCCATTTACGCCTCTTTTGAAGTCGATCGAGCTGAAATTCGTAACTGGTTTGTAGAATAATGTCTCGAAGTTATGTGCGGAATTTAGGCTGATTCTGACGCTTAGTTTCTGAAATATAAAATGTTTCCTTATAAAGAATTATGTACGTTTAATAATGCTCTATTGACCTCTATTGGACACTCTTAATCGAATTTAC
This sequence comes from Halyzia sedecimguttata, assembly GCA_937662695.2. Lineage (NCBI taxonomy): Eukaryota > Metazoa > Arthropoda > Insecta > Coleoptera > Coccinellidae > Halyzia > Halyzia sedecimguttata. Next base: position 15,449,134 of record OW569413.2, read on the forward strand.
CATCGATATAATATAACCGTGGTCTCAGGTTGTATAAGATATGATTACATTTCATACCAATATGATGGCAGATTTCAGGAATGTGACAATCGTCTAAGATTCCAGAATTTTTAATCTGACATATTATTATGTATTCTATCGGAATTGAAGTTCGTTAGAAATCTAATAATATACGGAAAAACTTACAAAAATTAGCACGTCGACATTATACAAGTAATTACAGAGTTTTAATTGGATCAGATTTTAATATTTTGAGTTATAGAGGAAATAGCAAAAAAAAAATTAGAATTGCATAATTCCCAAACCGCTCGGCCATTTATGCGTATTAAGGAAGTTTATTGTCGCATTCGGATGCACAACGTACCCTGGAAATTGCAAGTCGCTATTTATTTCCGTTCTCAAGTTATCGTGGAGAAACATAATAATGGCAAGTCCCTATATCTTTCCATTTGGAAGTTATCGAGGCAACCATCCCGCTACTGAACTCACCCAAGGGTGCTCGGATCTCCAACAATATAGATCCAATCGTGTTTAAACTTAGAACATTGCTGTAAAGTTAGGTTTTTAAGGCCTGCAAAATTTCAGCGATATCGAATGAATGGTTGCTGATTTATAAAAATGGTTTCAATGATTTCTTCGAAATTTTCTAGTGATACGATCCTCACAGAATTTCGCAAAAATTTTTGATCGACATTCTACAACTATTAGCCATGTTTGAATTGGATCGGATTCGTATTTTTCTAATTATCGAGGAAAAAAAAACAAATTTCAGATGAGTATAACTCAAAAACCGTTACGCCGATTATGCCTTTTAATGAACTCAAATGTCACATTCAGATGTGCAAGTCGCTATCTCTTTCAGTTGATGAGATATCCTGAGATAAATTATATTATTTATTAATCTTATTTTTAAGTCATGCGATACTCACAAAATTTTCGAAAGTTTTGTATTCGGTATTCAACAACTAGCTTCCAAGGTTAATTAGATTGGATCTGTATTGGTTGAGTATAAAATTATTACCTGGAAACCATAGTGCCGGTTAGGCCCAATAACGAACTTGTCCGTCGTATTTGGCCGCACAACCTACTCTGAAACTTTCCAGTCGCTATCTCTTTCGTTTCAAAAGTTATCGTGGCTAGAGAGAATCAAATTTGATCTCTAATTCTTCATCAGTGAGTCAAACCTAATAGCTTGAGACCATTTCCAGCAAAAATTCGAAAATTAAAAATATTTGGGCTCGCTGTTCCCCAGAACATGCCTGCGAAATCACTGTACTATTTGCGATGCTAGCCCTATATTTGGAAACACCCACATTGTTTTAATCGGTATGACTGTTCTACCAACAAAAATTAATTGCGGTGATCATGTTTGTATATTTCATTCAAATGCAGGCTTATCAAAAATGGAACTGGACAATATTACTTATATATTATGTGAAATGCTCTATATTTGAAAACACCCACAACACAATGCATTCATCAGAATGAATGTTCAACAAAAAAAATTAATTGGGGTGGTTATGATTGTATACTTCTTTCAAATGTAAGCTTATCATCAAATTTGGAACTGAACAATAATTCCTATATATTTTGTGAAATGCCCTGTATTTAAAAACACCCACATTGCATTAATCATAATGAATGATCAACCAACAAATATTAATCATCAATTTTCACAATGAATGAGGGAGTATTGAGTAATTTTCATCAGAAAATATATTAATCTACCTGGAATTAAACAATATTTGGATTAAGAAATCATATCATATTAATTGTAATGCGGTTGGCTCAGTAGGAGAGTAATTGACTTGAGAGCGGAAGCCCCAAGTTCAATTCCGAGGCTCGTAAAGAAATTTTCTAGTCACGGTAATCGCCACCATTCACTATTGGGTATAAAATTAACAGCGCTTTGTCTAAAGCGGCGTATGGACACATTAACAAAGCGTACACAGAACACAACTGGTTCTCCTTACTCGCTCAAGCTCTTCGAGAGCTTATGATGGGTCTCCTTGGGAAATACCTAGGAGGATCAGTATAATAATACACAAAAATACAATAATTCGAATATGTATACATATTTTTTCGAAATGATATTTAATTTTCAGTGGCAAATTAATTTCTTTGAATGTACACTAATATAATGATGGTTTCAACACTTTCACAGTTCACGCCAATAAGTAATAATTACTTTTGGGAATCCGTTCGGAATTTGACTCAATACTGCTATTTTCAGTACAGTATTTACTCGTCTACCCGATCTGCCCCAACTACTCAAGTTTGCAACTAGGTGACGTACGACGAGAAGCAACTGACGCCATTGGTGAATGAGGTTGTTAATATGTATTATGTGTAATAGTAATTCAATTGTTATGGAAGAATTATAATTATCGTGGAACCTGAAATCGTTAGTATATATTATCACTGGTAGGTACAACTTTGCTCAAATAGATACTATTGGGGTCACTCGAATATGGGATAGTGAATACTAAATATGGTTGTTGGATATGAGGATGAAAAATTATTGTGTGATTTTATATCAGGTGAATGTAAGCATTGTATAGCAAGTATATTGGCATAATGTTTTCATAATGCTGTAACCCTGAATAGAGTGCCTATTAATTCGTCCAAATTTCTGTAATTTCCGACTTTTTGGCAGAGAACTAAACGATTAGTTTGGAATGACTGATGAAGAATCCGAGGACAAACTTGATTTGGTCCGGCGAGCCGTGGTGAAATTATCCGAGTAGGTTTGGTGACCAACTGCGCCAGACAAGTTCGTTAATGGACAAAATCCGTCGAGTAGATCCAGGAACACTATATTAGTCAAAAACAATAAATAGAACAGTTTTACCTAATAATCCGTAACGAAACAACACCAACTATAAAACATCTATTCTGCAACGTTTCGGGGACTAAATCATTCTTCTTTATGAGCAAACGAAAATCTTCGGAATTATTTTTTGTTGACAGTTATTCTGAAATTTCTTTGAAAGAACATAGTAACACAGTTTCACTTCACATAAACATTTCCAAGGTATGATTTTTTTTTTCAACAAATTCAACCAAATATGTCCAATACCAATTTACCAATTAGCAAAATTATTTTCTTGTTCAACAAAATATAAGTCGACGGCATTAGTTTCCTTTTCATGTCATCAGAATCTTTGTTTTACTCCAATCCGTCACGTGATCTCCATTGATTGTACATACATGTTCTGCTGATGCGATTTACCACACTATACGATTCACCATAAATACAAGGGATATAATATATACATTTTTTGGATTTTTGTTTTTCATTCGTCGATTAGTCAAGATCTACGATCATTTCGAACCTTAAAAACGATCCTCCTGATTTTTTACGAACGGTCGTTAACATAAGGGATCACTTTCAATACATTGGGTTGTTGTTGTCGTTGGATAATTTGTTGTACTTGATTAATTGTTATTTGATTAGAAGCTCTCCTATCCACATTTATGATGGATGTATTTATGAATTGTCTCGGATATCAATTATCTTCAGAGTTTAGGACGGAAAACCCAGAAAGGAACGCCATTTACGAACTTAATCCTAGCATCTTAGTACTTCGAATCTACTATGTTAAGTCAAAGTACCTACAGTTTTTTCTTCGGAAGATATCGATACACCAGTATTGATAAGACTAATTAATCTATTGCAGTCAACCATTTTCGCCACAAAATTCGAATGATATTGAAGGATCTTTATTTCAATCGCCTAGTGGCTGATTGAATTACGCTCCTAACATTCCGTCTTTTGTGTCTTTTGTTTTCAAAACAAAGACTCTGCCGTCTTCCTCGTATCCCTGATCAGAACTGGTATCTACCCCGACTCCCGATACCCTAGGTACCTACTCTCCTTAGCCCCCTCACTTCGGCTTTCCCTCGATCCCATAGGGTAGTATGCCCAAGGTGGTGTGCACGGATTGTTGATTCCCTGTCTGAAAATACCCCGCCTTAGACCAATCGAATACCACGGGATCCCTCGGTTCAAGGCAATTCCAGAAAAATAGCCGTTGTTCACGTTGCATAAAATTTATGACACCCTTGTTGTTTTTATGTTTGAGTATTATAAACTCCAAATACTGATATTCCGTTAACTATGGCCTCTTTTGAGATACTAGAAGGTCCGGGTTTGGTATTGCCCATTTCATCTCCCGTCGGGTGGTACATGCTCTTTTGGATCTGTCTAAGATCGCTAACAATAAACTAATAGGGTTGAAGTGCCCAAGAGTCCAGAGAACGTCTGATGTCTCGATAATGCTTTGTTTGTAACCTTCAAATATAATCTTAATGCGAAGCATATACAATTAGAAATTCAATACCTAGAGGAATAGGTAGTAATTTGGCACCCTCACTTTGTTTTTTGAGTTTTATTTGAAAAATATAGGAGTGACAAACTTCAAAGATACAATATAGAACTTCCTATTTATTTGTTTATACATGTCTGACTATGGAATGAATGAAACGCACACAGGTTAGCAAAAATATTATTTATTCTTAAGTTAGTCAAATTTGGTATCTTGAGATCAAATGATGGTTATGTGACCGCCTGGGGGTAACATTAAATTTATTGCACAACTAAAAATTAAAGGCAAAAATCACAAATATAATAGTCACCTTCAGAACACCCACAGGCTACATGAGCCCATAAATCGCAACTTTGACACTGTACCCATGGCTCTCCAGGTCTGTCATTGCAATAAATGGTGTCGAAGAACATACACGGCACATTCGCGTACAACCAATGTGAGGGGGCCAAATTACAACTAATGAGAATATTTAAACAAACGTACCAAGAATGATTATTATAAGTCTAATTTTGTATTTACCTTTTAATTCCCGTAGAAGAACAGTTCAACGTATCCAATGTCCGAACACAATAGCCAAACCACTCTATTTGTAAACAATTACCGAATTAAAATCACACTAGTTTAAAGTTTTACCGGTAACGAGTTTCAACTGGTTCGAATGACAATCGAACGTGACAGGCTGTGGTAGATTTGTAAGGTACTAAATACGTATCATGTCGCGAGCATCCCGTAGCGCATAAAACATACTAGATGGCGTTATTCAAACATTAAAATATTGAATGGGGGCCAATATATCTGCAGGTGCCACATTACCACCTTTTCCTTTATTGAAATCCTCAATATGGATATTCAAACGGAATGACACCACGCAAAAAAATGTTGAAATCAGTAATGATGTAAGATCAGTCAGTTTTTGTGCGCTTATTCATGTTCCACGAAATCAATGCTTCCCAACTTATTACTTCAAATTCATACAGAAGTATTTTATGAATCAAAGAATTTTCTTTTAAAAATAACTAGAATAACCCGATTTGTGCCCAAGAAGAGAATTATACAGCTAGATGAATAATGGAAAACTTTCAAAAAAAAACTCAATATCTCATGAAACGCTATATTGCGCGCGTGTTCCGCAAGGAACAGCGTACTATCATTTCGTCACAATGTCTGTATTTTTCGAATTGTTTTTCGAAAATGGTCTCAAACGATTGGGTTCGACTCCCTGATGAAGAATTCGAGGTCAAATTCAATTCTGTCCGTCCGGCCGGCCGTTAGCACGATAACTCTCGAACGGAACGACTTAGAGCGTTGAAATTTTCAGGGTAGTTTTGTAGTGTGAATATCTCGGACAAGTTCGTTAACGGGCGATATCCACCGAGTGGATTCGCAGTTGTGGCCGTTTTTATTCAAAACGTTTTTTATGCATAGTTCCGGAACCGATCACTCGATCCATCTGAAATTTGGCATCAAGTTGTAGAATTATGACCTTCATCTGCCTGCGAAGTTTTGTTTTGACCGGACGGCCCTAAAGTGGCAAAAAAAAATTTCAAAAATTTTAAAATTTTGTTTTCACGATAACTCGAAAAATACCGATCTGATTAAATTGAAACTCAGTAGTTAGATGCAAAAGACCAATGCAAACACTTTTGCAAAATTTCGTGAAGATCACGTGACATGAAAAAAATCAAAAAATTACTACTATTTTGCGGAATATTTTGCTTAAAATGCCGAAACCTATTTTTTTGAGGTTCATGCTGCCCTATCCGTTTCTTTCTTGTCGAAATGTCAGTACCATGGCCCTTGGGCTAATTTTGAGAATCATATTACCCTTTATGGGCATTTTTCCTTAAGCGCATGAGCAGATGAGGAGTGATTTAACTGCTAGTGCTTTCGTCAGAGAGGATTGGGATTTTGGGGTGGCGGATGCTATTCCTCTATAGAATCCCCTGGTGAGGGTCTGCGCATGCGTGGATTCAAGAAGCGATATCTCCTGAACCACTAGTGTTGGAGAATTGGAGTTTTTTGTGAGATGTGTAATTTTCGGAGGACTTGCAGCCACGAGTATATTGCGCATGCGCAGACGAGAAGTGAATGGTTTTGGGTTGTTTGGGTTATGTTGGGAGTAATGAGCCGATATTGTGAGGTTTTAAAAGAATATTCATGTCAATTCAGTGCACGGACAGAAGTCAGTTTGGGGGAAATAGCGTTGTTTCCTGTTTGAAATGTCTGTATGGTAGCCCTGAGGCAAATTTATAAATAACTATATTCGGTAGATCTATATTAAAATACGTTCGGATTGGAGAAGAGGCAATTGCTTTCCTAACGGAGGTTCCACAACCGCAATTTTTTTTGATCTACAGTAAAGCTAACAGCCAAACTGTATTGATAGCTATATTTGTTAAAGGAACTTGAAAAAAAAAAAGCACTGACGTGAAGTCAGTACTCTTTGGCGCGCGTGTTCACGGTGGCTAATTTGAATTGAATGATGAGTACTTCAAGCTCAGTGGATAGAGCGAGCCGAAGATCTACCCAAAGGATAGTGGACACCATTCACTGTCGGTTCAAAAATTAACAGTGCTGTATCTAAGCTGCCATCAGGATAGAGTAACAAAGTTGGAAAAGAACACAACTGACTCTCCTTAGTCGCACAAGCTCCTAGAAGATTTGGGAGGGTCAGTATAATCCTAATCATGTTTATAGCACGCGCGCAAAAGCAGATTGACTTAACAATGAAAGAAAAAGTGTAAAAAGTCAATCTGATTTGGTGCGCGTGCTATAAACATGATTAGGATTATACTGACCTTCCCAAATCTTCTAGGAGCTTGTGCGACTAAGGAGAGTCACTTGTGTTCTTTTCCAACTTCGTTACTCTATCCTGATGGCAGCTTAGATACAGCACTGTTAATTTTTGAACCGACAGTGAATGGTGTCCACTATCCTTTGGGTAGATCTTCGGCTCGCTCTATCCACTGAGCTTGAAGTACTCATCATTCATTTATTAAATGGTTTCGTTCTAGTTTTTCTCTCCCAAACTCTGATGAATATTTATAAAATAAAATATTAATTAATTTGTGATTTGCTTCTGCGTAAGAACCACAAGATAGTTTTCAGAAGCAATCAATCGAACAATGTTGCCTAACAACAACAGCAAAACAACATCAACGATAAAATAACTATATCGTAACGTTTCGAAGTCTATATCATACTCCATCGTCAGGCACTTAACGAAAATCTTCAGTTGAATGAGTCTGATATAGACTCCAAAACTTTACGATATAGTTATTTCATCGTTGCTGTTGTTTTTTTGTTGTTTGTTGGGCAACATTGTACGATTGATTGCTTTTGACAAATATCTTGTTTTTCTTACGCAGAAGCAAATCATAAAATAATAAAGTTTTTATTTTATAGATACTTTTCAGAGTTTGGGACAGAACACCCAGAAAGAAACCATTTAATAATGAATATACCTCCCACAGCACCCTTTAATGATTGCTATATTAGTTGTCGAAAGATTGCTGGAGGTTTTCTGTAATTCTTCTAGTGGTACAATCGTCACGAAATTCCACGTTAATAGAAAAGTCTTAGTTTGTTCTACACCTAGATATCATATTTCAATGTAATCGGATCTGTACATTTAGAAATATTTGTGAAAATTCCTACAAGAATAACTCCGAAGCTATTTCGCGGATATGTCGATGAGGGATCTCAACTGGCTTATCGACATTAAATATACCCTGTAAATTTCAAGTCTTTCAGACAGATGTCGTGTTTGCGGCCAGGCAGGCGTAATTGATTTGTTTTGACCATAAGTTCACCAGTGAGTCAAATGGAATCGTAAGCGACCATTTTCGTCTTGAAATTACAAATTTATCGGCATTCGGATGAAAAGAGATTGTCCTGAAATATGCACGAAATATACGATTAAAGAACACAATTTCATGACAAAACATTATTGAAGTTGAGTTTTTTTCAGAGAATAATTGAAAGGGGCCATTGTACCAACGCGTAGAAGGTTCACATTCAAGAGAGAAATTTTTTTTTTCCAACCCCGACCCTAAACTAGGGATTACATATAATTCCGGCTTCGAATTGTACAAAAACATTTTTCTGCATAATTCCGTGTTTTAAGTGGGGACTTTAGCTAACTCCGAGTTTGAAGACGAAATTCGGTATAATTTTGCGTTCGAATACAGAACGAAATAATGTTGGTTCAAACCCTGTGGACAGGAGCTTTTTGGCGCTCTTGTTCAAACAGTCAAATTATATCCCCGAAGGTATTGGTTTCTCAGAGTTGTGAATTATATCAATGGATTCTTATGATGAATGAACTGCATAATGAAAGAAATTAAATATAAAAAAAGTGTTGTTTAAAAGGAAATGTTCAAAAAAGTATCATTTAAACAAGAGCGCCAAAATAAACAGCAATCTACAAAGCTTCAAAAATTGTCATTAAATTTATTTATCAAGATTATATGATCAATCTGAAATGACTCAACCTCGTGGAATGGGTTGTTGCAACTCGGTGCATTGTTTTCACAACTCGAAATACCTAAGGAAAGTATCATCGAAATGTCTAGAGCAAGGCTAGAGACAATCGTTGCGGATTTTCCATTTATTCCTGATATTTGAGAAGGACGAGGCTTACGAACAAATTATTTTAATAGTTCAAAATATATTAACTAGCAATATTATGAAAATACTGTATATAGGAACATGTCTTACTACTTAAGGAAGTAAAATGTAATACTCACCTCAGTGGTCAACGAACAGTAATTTGTTTTGATGATTACATTATGTTCTTCTTTTCTATTGCCTTCATAAACTACAACATTAAAATGACCCAATTCTAAATCTTCTGAAACATCATCCCGAATTTATACGTAAATTATTCAATATGCAACCAGTCAATATTATCTTCGGTTCTTTTTCGGTTTCAAAACAGTCTTGAATATATTCACAAATTCAAGTTTCGGTTACTTTTTTCAAACTACGAGTTGACATGACTCTAATAGCTAGATGAAATTTATGAACAGTGAACACAGACAGTGGATACATGGAACTACGGAGAATTATTGAAATTTTTAAGAATCATATCGTGGAAAGTTTCAGCTTGTTGGAGTTGAAAATGATATCATTGGATTCTTATGATAAAATTGCATCTTTAAAAAAAATAATTCAAAAGTTGTAATGTAAAAAAAAATTTTTTTTCGTTACTCCAAAACCATCAGGCCGGTTTTACCCAATAACGAAATTAACCGAGATATTTATCCCTCAAACCTACTCTGAAAATTTCAATTGTCTAGCTTATTCCGTTCCAGATTTATCGTTTTAACGGCCGGACGGAAGGCTGGATAGACGGCCAGATGGACAGACATAATCGATTTTGACCATCGATTCTTGATCAGTGGGTCGAACTAAATCGTTTAAGACCATTTTCAGCCAAAAATTCGAGAATTACGGACATTTGGGCAAATTGATAAGCACTCTTTTCCGAGGAACAAGAGCGCCAAAACGTATCTACGAATACAGAGCATATCAGCAAATTCTCACCAGAAGGAAAATAATTTTGAGCAGAAATTAGAACAATTTACGAAAATCTAAGTTCCAACAGAATTGTCTAGCTACAATCCTTTTCATACTGACACTACTATTGTCTAGATTACCAAAAAAATTATGTTAGTCAATTATTCAGTATATATATATATATACTTAAATATTAACACATGTGAGACCCGCGGTAGCCAACAGACAACCTGAGACCCATATCAGAATATAACTTTTTTGAAAAATTTTTTTCATTATTACAAGGTTATAATGGTGCTTATTGCGCATATCGTAAGAGGGGAAGCTTTTTCAAAAAACTGTTGAAAAAGAAATCTCCAAAGAAGTTCCGAGACCCGTTATATATCAAACACTAATGCGAGGCCCTCAGTGTATATTTTGGTATATTCTTCACACTTGCGAGTCCCTCCAACGATGCCAAATCTAAACATAAACAAAATTTGAATAAACAGTCGAGACAATGAGCCCTCGAAGGCGCGAAATGCAGATAATATTAAAGTCGAACTCGCAAGTCAGATTGTGAACTATTTCAGCGGGAAAGTAGATTCGTTCTTTCCAAATACGCAAAAGCTCCTGACTTCACGTCAGTGCTTGAACCAATTTTTGGCGCTCTAGTTTCTCGGAACTGACTGCTTATCAATTTGCCCAAATGTCTGTAATTTTCGAATTTTTCGATGAAAATGGTCTTAAACGATATGGTTCGACTCACTGATCAAGAATCCGTGGTCGAAATTAATTCTGTCCGGCCGGCCGTAGGCACGATAACTCTCGAACGGAATGAGCTAGACAGTTGGAATTTTCAGAGTAGCTTTGGGAGATAAATATCTCGGATAAGTTCGTTATTGGGCAAAATCGGACAGATGGTTTCGGAGTAACAAAAAAAAAATTTTTTTTTACAGAACAAATTCCAAATTAATTTTTTTTCAATAAGCAGTTTTACCATAAGACTCCAACGATATCATTTTTAACTCTAACAAGCTAATACTTTTGGAGATATGATTTTTCAAATTTTCAATAATAAATCGTATTTCACAGAATGATAAAATTATTCTATGTATGAATTGTCATAATGTCAACTTATTTTCCTGAGACATGACTTTATCTAATCAATCGAAGAATTATGAGAATAAAGTGTATTCGGAAATGTGAGCGAAGTGAGAAAAATCTCAGTTGTTTGCTCCGAAATTAGTTTTTCTCAGAAAAGTCTTACATTTCGGAACGGAACATGAAGTAAGAGATCTGAGAGTAGTGAGACTGCTTTTCATCCATAGACATAGAATGCAGTTCTCTCAATTTATGACGGGACTGATTGAAGGAAATATTATAACTTCAAAAATATTGGGGTTGAAATATAGACTACAGGCCCATGTTGAAAAAATTATGGGTCATTTGAACCACCAGTTGACCTATCTAGAACGATATAACAGCATAAAATAATAAGATTCAGCACTATGCCGTCACTTGTAAGCTGTCCAACTGAGTGCAGGTGAGAATTCGAAAGTACAGGTAGAGTGAATACATTGTGGTCACATATTCTTGTACGGCATTCTTACCACCGATAGATCCATGAAAAATAATAAGAAAACGCGCAGTGCCGTAAAAAAATGGTGCGCCACAAAGTCGGATTTTTTTTATTTTCCGACAATTACCAGGGTAAATTTGGTATTTTGATTTTCTACGGCATCTGTGTCATACTATTTCAATACTGCTTCTAATCCATTATTCCGCAATGCCGTACAAAAATCATGCGACAAGGGGAAAAAATCGAGGGTTGCAATCCCCTCTCTTTCCGTGGTCCAGGGGGTGATTTGAAAAAGTACGGCTTCGGTTCCAAAACATTATCTAGCACTCAAAAGTACTATTAAAAATAATGCCATCAAAAAATGATTGTTCATTTGAATGTATATCAATAATTATCTTAATTTCATCGTATCCTTGATTTATAGAGCTGTAAAGTCATTTGATCCTGTACGGGAACTTTTTTTTTTACATGATATTGTAAAATACAATTGTTATATAGTATTGCAGTTCAAAAGAAACCGTTCTGAATAAAATTATAGAGAAATACAAAAACTGAAATTTTGCAAATTATTGTAAAAGTTTAAATATCATAGATTAATGAAATATAGCAGTTTTCTACATTTTATCCCTTGTTTTAAATAATATTAACATAGATAAATTAGGAAAAAATGATGCCGTACATTTTTATGCAGACCATATCTTTTAGGCTGATGAAAGTCACGCTACAATTTTAAGGGTACTTTATGACCATCTGAGACAGTACGGTATTAACATATTTTTGAAGAGAACAACTGATAATATGATAAAATCACTATGACGTCTAACTGAACTGAAACGGTGTGTATATTATGTCCAAGAATTGAAACTCTCAATCCCAGAATCAACAGTTTTATATATATACTTTTCAGTTTAATATATACTTCAAACATTATTGATACATACATATTATATTATATTATATTCATTGTAATGATGTGAACAAATAAAACAATAATTAAAAAAAAAAATTAACACTCTTAATTCGAATTTACCATGGTAAATTCGAATTAAGTGTCCAATACAGGAGAATGGACAACATAATTTACCATGGTAAATTCGATTAAGGGTGTCCAAAACAGAAGAATGGACAATAGAACATACGCGCAAAAGCTTCTGACTTCACGTCAGTGCTTGAACCAATTTTTTTTTTCGTGATTTTTTTGAAATTTTCTAGGGGTACTGTTCTTAAAATTTTTTTTTTCGTCATTTTTTTCAAATTTTCTAGGGGTACGGTTCTTACAAAATTTTGAACATGTCTTTATGTTGATTTTCTACTACTAGTTACCAAGCTTCAATTCGATCGAAAATTTATTTTTTAAGTTATCAAGGAAATAATATTCCAGGTGGGTATAACTCGGAAACCGTTAGACCGATTATGCCCAAAAACGAACTCAACTCTCTTTTTCGGATACGCAACCTACCCTGAAAATTGCAAGCCCCTATCTCCTTTCGTTCGAAAGTTATCGAGGCAACGGTCACCCATCTACTGAACTCACACAAGAATGCTCGAATCTCCAACAATATTCAACCGATCGTGTTAAAACTTGAAACTTGGCAGTAGAGTTAGGTTATGAAGGCTCTTGCAAAATTTCAGCAATTTCAAACGATTAGTTACTGATATATAGAATTATTTTTTTTTATTTTCAATGATTTATTAAAAATTTTCTACAAATGCTATCCTCACCAAATTTTGCTAACATTTCCGCGTTGGCATTCTACAACTAATAACCATGTTTGAATTCAATCGGTTCAGTATTTTTCGAGTTAATGAGGAACAAAAAACCACCAAATTCCAGAAAATTTCAGATGGCTATAACTCTAGAACCGTTTGGCCGATTATGCTCATAAACAAACTGAAATGTCGCGTACTGGTGCACATCCTAACCTGAAAATTTCAAGCCGCTATCTCATTCCGTTCTCAAGTTATCGTGACAACAAAAATATTTTTTAATAATTTTTTAAAAATTTTCTAGCCATACGATTCGGACAAAATTTCACAAACGTGCTTAGGTTCATATTCTACAACTACACACCAAGTTATAATTCGATCGGATTCATATTGGTTGAAAACAAAATTATTACTCGGAAACCACTGGGCCGATTATGCCCATTAACGAACTTGTCCGTCGTATTGGGATGCGCCACCTACCCTGAAAATTTCAAGTCGCTAGCTCTTTTCGTTCTCAAGTTATCGTGGCAACGGCCGGACGGCCGGACGGACAGAATCAAATTTGACCTCGAATTCTTCATTGGGGAGTCGAACTTAATCGTTTGAGACCATTTTCGTCAAAAAATTCGAAAGTTACAGACATTTGGGCAAAACTATAACGCGATGTTCCCCAGAACATACGCGCAAAAATTCGATATATTAAATGATGATAATAAAAAATCCAAATAAAATACGATATTCCCTACAAATGCTAAACGTCGTAACAGAACGTCGCTCCGAAAATGTGCGAGTACTTATGATACTGAAATTAGCAGACATGTAACATTTATGATTTTTATACTTGAAAAAATTTTTTTTTAAATTTAAAAAAAAATGGCTCATCTACATAATTCAAAACACTGTAAGTACGAATTTTTTAAATATTTTTTTTCCACTTATTCATTTCTGAAATAGAAGATTAAATTTTGCAGGTGTCTGCTATAACTTCAGTGTCATGAGTACTTCTCAAAAATATGTTGTATTTTGGAATTATCGGTGACAACATGTCTATATTTTTGTATAAATCGATAGTATACAAAGCCATAGTTAACATAGTTTCTAACTAGGAACCTAGAATCACGACAAGACTATGAAAATTAGTACAAATAAACTATCTAAATGCCGTATAAAAAAAATTTTACCTTACATTTCGTTATATGGATTTTTTCTTTTTGACTTTTTCTTTTTAATTTTTTTCCCCTTTGGACCAACGAAAATGTACGGCATATGAAAAAATATTATCTATGCATAAAATACTTTGAAAATAAATTTATTTCATGTTGTGTCAAATCACCCCCTGGACCACGGAAAGAGAGAGGATTGCAACCCTCGATTTTTTGCCCTTGTCGCATGATGACACAGATGCCGTAGAAAATAAAATGACCAAATTTACCCTGGTAATTGTCGGAAAATAAAAGAAAAATCCGACTTTGTGGCGCACCATTTTTTCACGGCACTGCGCGTTTTCTTATTATTTTTCATGGATCTATCGGAGGTAAGAATGCCGTACAAAAATATGTGACCAAAATGTACTCACTCTACCTGTACTTTCGAATTCTCACCTGCACTCAGTTGGACAGCACACAAGTGACGGCATAGTGCTGAATCTTATTATTTTATGCTCTTATATCGTTCTAGATAGGTCACCTGGTGGTTCAAATGACCCATAATTTTTTCAACATGGGCCTGTAGTCTAATACTCGTATTTTAGCGATGCAACGGGGACCTCACCCAAAAATGTTTGAAAATATAGATAAGGAAATTTTTGATCGATTACAAGGTAATTTTTCATTATTACTCTTCTTTCATACATGTTTTATGGAATATCTTTTATCGTAGGTACCTCTTTTTTGGGCAATTGTCATACGAAACTTGTTGGCGCTCTAGTTCCTCGGAACTGAGTGCTTATCAATTTGCCCAAATGTCTGTAATTTTCGAATTTTTCGATGAAAATGGTCTTAGACGATTTGGTTCGACTCACTGATCAAGAATCCGAGGTCGAAATCGATTCTGTCCGACCAGCCGTAGGCACGATAACTCTCGAACGAAAGGAGTTAGTGGATTGAAATTTGGAAGGTGGGTTTGGAGCGTAAATATCTCGGACGAGCTCGTTAATGGGCGAAATTCATCAAGCGGTTTCGGAGTTATGGCCGATTTCAGTAAAAATATTTTTTATGAATATTTCCGAATTCGATCACTCGATCTATCTGAAATTTAGCACCAAATTGTAGAATCATGACCTTTATACGCATGTGAAGTTTTGTATTGATCAGATTACCGCAAAGTGTCAAAAAAAAATTTGAAAATTTAAAAAAAGTTTTTCTACAATAAATCTCGAACGGAATGAGCTAGGTAGTTGAAATTTTCAGAGTAGGTTAGGGAGATGAATATCTCAGTTAAGTCCGTTATTGGGCAAAATTGGCCAGATTTAATTCGATTTCTTCCATGGTGCAGTTTTCATTCTCAGATTGCTCATTTAATCTTGATAAATAAACTATTATTTGAATTTAATTTCCATTATGATGCAGTTCTTTCATAAGAATACATTGATTTAATTTAATTTCCAACTCTGAGAAACCAATACTTTCGGAGATATAATTTGTCTGTTTGAACTAGAGCACCAGAAAGCTCCTGTCCACAGAGGTTGAACCCATTTTTGGCGCGCTGTTCTGTGAACAGAATGCTTATCAATTTGCCCAAATGTCAAATGCGAAAAAAGGCATCCGTTCTGCCGTAGGCACGATTACGCTCGAACGCAATAAGCTAGAGAGTTGAAATTTTCAGAGTAGGTTTGGAGTTCAAATGCGCAGACTAAGTTCGTTAATGAGTAACATTCACCGTGTGGTTTCAGAGTTATAGCCATCTGAAATTTTGTTTTGCCAATTACCCGAAGAATACAGATCTGATCGAATTAAAATGCGGCAGTTAGGTGAAAAATACTGACACTAAAACATATGCAAAATTATGTGAGGATCACGCTACTGGAAAATTAAAAAAAATATATTAAAAAAAATTCTGGATCTCAGGAACTATCAGTCAGATATCGTTGAAATTCTGCGAGAGCCTTCGAAACCTTATTTCTCATTAAAGTTCTGAATTTGAATTCGATCGGATCTATATTGGTGAAGATATCACGGAAATATCGAAATATTCCTACGATCTCAGTGTATTGGTCCACTGTTTTTATATTCGACCAAACAAATAATCAACAGTTTGTTCGATTTTTGACAAACGTCAAAAAAAGGATACAAGCTATAGAAGGATGTAATCATAACGTGTTTGCATAGATCTTTATTATTACTGTTCTGTGATCGTATGTCTATATTCTATATGTTCAAGTTAATGTCATCATGTCTGACATGTGCCATGATAAACAAATCAGTTTTGTAGATTTTTTGTAGATTATGAAATATAACATAACTTGGTATGAAATAAATATCGATTTCAAGATTCAAATATTCCTATATAACCTAACATGGCTGGATACACGGGGCCGACCCACAGATTTCGATTTATAGGGACAATATGCTGCCACGGAATGGAAAATTTTGAAAACATCCTTCACACTTCATAGATTATTATTTAATAGCGATCGAACAGCACGAAGTTCAGGATCCAATAAAGTTGTCCATACTCAGAAACATTATTGGTACAGAAGCTGCAAGAATTATGTCCACATTCGTGATCCCAGAGATAGAACTGAACAAAGATGAATATACTATGAAGTCTATTGAGAAATATGTCAACCCAAGAGTTAATGAGTGCTTTGAAAGGTATAATTACTTGAAAAAGGTGCAAAAAGAATATGAACAATGTGAACATTTCCTTACTGAATGCAAGTATCTAGTACGAACATGTAATTATAATGAAACCGACTCAAATCAAACTGCAGAAGATAAAGCACTGAAAGACAAAATAGTTATAATAAGATCATTCTGTAACCAGAGAGGAATTACTGAGAGTTCCAAAATTGATGGAGAAAGCAATTGAATTTTGCAGAACCAGCGAGCAGAGCAAGCAACGGAACTTGCAGTTCCATAGCGAATTGAGGACATTAAAGCTGCAGGGAAGTATAATAAACAAACGAAAAATTTCAAGTGTAGACAAGAAGGCCAGAAGAAGGAAAATTCAAATGAAGGCGATCTCAGTCGACACATGGTGCACGTGAATGCCCCGCACTTCGTAAAAAGTGTAGGAAGTGCGGTATGTTAAATCATATTACTATATCTTGTAATGTTAAAAATGTTAAGAATGTCGAGAAAGATGAAGGTAGTTCTGATGAACCAGATATTATTATATATATTATTAGGCGTAGGAAAGCATGGGATGAACTTATTCAATGATGAACGTAATAATTTCAATGTTGAATTAGATACAGGTGTGAACATTAGCATAATTCCTAGAGGAAAATATAATGAAATATAAACACAGATTTTAGTTCGTAAATCTAACTCATCTAAGGATTTGAAGTTACACAGGTCATCTTACAAATTCTTCTGTGTGACACCATTTGGTATTTATAGATATTTGGTATTACCTTATGGTTTATCACAATCCCAGGACTTATTGAGGGAAATTTAGATTTTAGAGTCCTTGTAATGAATTACAATAACACGGCTCTGATTAGTAGAATCACTAGTTCAAATCTTACAAAGTATACACCTCGGAGATCTTTCACCAATAATAAGCTACAACCTCAAATTCAAAAAAATATTTAGTTTAAGAAAGAGGATCAAGTTGTAATAAAAACATCAAGTGATACACTCTGGGAAAAGGTTATTGTCTTGGGAAAGGCAAAAGAACCTAGTTCTTATCGGGTGAAAAAGCAAGTAAATGGTCAATTATTATGACGTAATACTCAACAGATAAAATTGTCATATACCAGACCCCGTAGTAATGAATATACATTAGAAACTGAATTAGACCCAAACCAATTATCACCAAATGATTGTAAGGAAAACAAGAGTAGAAATAGTTCGAACAAGACAAATTTTAGTAATGTTCTAAGTGAACCCGAGATAATGACTAGAAATAAAACACCAATATAATGCGTTGTGGAACAATTTTAAAACTCCTGGGCGTTTAAACCTTTGAGGGGAAGGTGTTCAACATAATAATATAATAATAATTCTATGGTCTAACCTCAATGGACTTATACCTATTGTACCTATATCGCATAGCATTGTTGTATCAGATTATTACGGTATGTAAGAATGACAGAGACATTTAATAAACATAAATTAAGTATATGTCTTTAAATATTAATCACCAAGTATCAAAGAATGAACATATTGATTCTGGAACCAGTCTCGCAATTTACAAACAATGAGTGGAAAATAGTTAGCTATGCAAAAAAGTCTTTCTCATGAGAAATACTATCACTTTCTCATTTTGTTAAATTCTCATACAAAGTATTCTGCACTTTTTCTGGAGCTAATCAGCTTTAGGCGAGTTCGGTATCTGGATGGGTGACAGCTCTGGGTATAAATTTGGACAGCGCGCCAAAGCTCCTGTCCACAGGGCTTGAACCCATTTTTTAAATTATAATAATTATTCTCCATTTTATATTATGGTTTCATAGAATACTTTGATTATAATTTGCTGATGTATATAAATCCAACATGAGATGAGTCATAGACCTACATTTTGAATATAATTACAAAAATTCTTGAGAATTGACGTTCAGAAGCGAAATTGAAAAATTGGTTCAAGCCCTCTGGACAGGAGCATTTTGGCGCTCTTGTTCAAACAGACAAATTACATATATCTCCGAAAGTATTGGTTTCTCAGAGTTGGGAATTATAGCCATGGATTCTTATGATAGAACTCATGAAAGAACTTAAATTAAAAAAAAAAGTCGTTTAGAAAAAAATGCTTCAGAAATTAGCATAAAAAAATGGGTTCAAGCCCTGTGGACAGGAGCTTTCTGGCACTCTAGTTCAAACAGACAAATTATATCTCCGAAAGTATTGGTTTCTCAGAGTTGGGAATTATATCAATGTATTCTTATGATATAACTGCATCATAAAGGAAATTCAATTCAAATAATAGTTTATTTATCAAGATTAAATGAGCAATCTGAGAATGAGAACTGCACCATGGAAGAAACCAAATTAAAATAGCTGAAATGAATTTGACTCTCTCTTATAGAACAGGATGAAATGTACGAGTATGAACACAGATCACATAATAAAGCTTAGATAGAATAATTATAGCATTCTGTGAAAACATAGAAGTACGATTCATTATTGAAATTTAGATCTTCATCTTAGCAGAAATTGAATTCAAACATCATAGAAGAATTTAAATTCAACAAGAGTGCCAAAAATTATCAATCCAAAACCAATAGACGAATGCTACCCAAAAACGAACTCATCCGAGATATTCATTCCTCAATTCTATGATGAACGATAATATATATCTTTCCTCAAATCTACTCCAATATACCAATATTCCAGTTTTGCTTTTTGGAGATATTCTGAACTCAATATTATTAACTTATCATTACAATTCCCATCATCATATGGATTGACCATCGGCATGAAAATATCAACCAACAAAAAGTATGATATTATATTATAATTCTCATATTTATACGATTGCTGTAATGAATGACAATGAGACAACGTCATGTCTCAGGAAAATAAGTTGAAATTATAACAATTCATAGAATACCCACAGAATAATTATATCATTCTGTGAAAAAAAGTGTCATTTAAAAAATGGGTTCAAGCCCTGTGGACAGGAGCTTTCTGGCGCTCTACTTTCTCCGAAAGTATTTGTTTCTCAGAGTTGGGAATCATATCAATGTATTCATATGATAGAACTGCATCATAAAGGAAATTCAATTCATATAATAGTTTATTTATCAAGATTAAATGAGCAATCATGAGAATGAGAACTGCACCATGGAAGAAATCAAAATAAATCTGGCCAATTTTGCCCAATAACGAACTTAACCGAGATATTCATCTCATTAATCTACTCTGAAAATTTCAACTACCAACCTCATTCCGGTCGAGAGTTATATCTATGTCTATGGATGAAAAGCAGTTTCACTACTCTCAGATCTCTTACTTCATGTTCCGTTCCGAAATGTAAGACTTTTCTGAGAAAAACTAATTTCGGAGCAAACAACTGAGATTTTTCTCACTTCGCTCAAAATTCTTCGATTGATTAGATAATGTCATGTCTCAGGAAAATAAGTTGACATTATGACAATTCATACATAATTATAATAATTATATCATTCTTCGACAACGTTGAAATACGATTTATGATTGAAATTTTGAAAAATCATATCTCCGAAAGTATTAGCTTGTTAGAGTTAAAAATGATATAATTGGATTATTATGGTAAAACTGCTTATTGAAAAAAATTTAATTTTGAATTTGTTATGTAAAAAAAAAATTTTTTTTTGTTACTCCGAAACCATCTGTCCGATTTTGCCCAATAACGAACTTAGCCGATATATTTATTTGGCAAACCTACTCTGAAAATTTCAACTCTCTAGCTCATTCCGTTCGAGAGTTATCGTGCCTACGGCCGGCCGGCCGGACGGCCGGACCGGCCGGCCGGACAAAATGAATTTCGACCACGGATTCTTGATCAGTGAGTCGAACCAAATCGTTCAAGACCATTTTCATCGAAAAATTCGAAAATTACAGACATTTGGGCAAATTGATAAGCACTCAGTTCCGAGGAACTAGAGCGCCAAAAAGAGCAATCTACAAAGCTTCAATTATTCAAAAATTGTCATTAAATTTATTCATCCAGATTAAATGAGCAATCTGCAATGATTCAACCTCGTGGAATGGGTTGTTGCAACTCACACTCGGTGCATAGTTTACACAACTCGAAATACCTAAGGAAAATATCATCGAAATGTCTAGAGAAAGGCTGGAGACAATCATAGCAGATTGTCCATTTATTCCTGATATTTGGTAGGTAGAGGCTGATGACGAACAAATTATTTTAATAGTTCAAAATATATTAATAGAACACTATCCTCTTTTCATAATTTAAAATTTAATAGTTCGTACCACTTACATATTCTTTTCTGTATTATGGACCTGAACTCAAGAAAAAATGTTTGATACACAAATGTAGATCCTTATTCCAGCATATTTTTGCTAGCAACATTATGAAATCACTGAATATAGGAACATGTCTCACAACTCATTAAAATGATCCAATTCTAAATCTTCTGGAACATCATGCCCATATTTATAAATAAATTATTCAATATGTAATCAGTCAATATTATTTTCAGTTTCAAAACAGTCTTGTATATATTAATAAATTGAAGAATCGGATACTTGTTTTCCAACGGAAAATATTTTCAAACTACGATAGACAAGTCTCTAATAGTTAGATAAAATGACATTTATGAACAGTGAACACAGACAGATTCTGTGTTCACATTTGGTGAATACACAGAACTACGATGTATTATTGAAATTTTGAAATATCATATATCCGAAAGTATTAGCTTGTTAGAGTTGAAAATTATAACAATGGATTCTTATGATGAGACTCCATCTTAAAAAATATTGAATTCAAAAGTTGTAATGAAAAAAAGAATTTTTTTTCGTTATTCCGAAACTATTAGGCCAATTTTGCCCAATAACGAAATTAACCGAGATTTTTATTCCTCAAACCTACTCTGAAAATTCCACCTGTCTAGCTCATTTTCTTCGAGAGTCATCGTGTTAACGGAGGGCCGGCCGGCCGGACAGAATCGATTTTCACCACGGATTATCGATCAGTGAGTCGAACCAAATCGTTTGATACCATTTTCATCAAAAGATTCGAAAATTAGAGACATTTGGACAAATTGATAAGTTGTCTGTTCCGAGGAACAAAAGCGTCAAAAAGTGTGAAAGCCCTGTGGACAGGAGCTTTGGCACTCTTGTTCAAACTTTGACAAATCATAACTCTGAAAGTTTTGATTTCTCCGAGTTGGGAATAATATCAATGGATTCTTATTTGATTCATTTCATGATGCAGTTCTATCAGTAGATTCTATTGATATAAGTCCCAACTCTGAGAAACCAATACTTTCGGGGATATAATTTGTCAACATTTGAACAAGAGCGCCAAAGCTCCTGTCCGCAGGACATTTTTTCCAATAATGGTCAATGGTTTCTTCAAATCTTGTTGTCAAAAAACTTTCTTAGATACCCTATTATTGTTGTCAACATTGTATTTATATTCGTTCATGATGATATTCACATCACTTACATTTCACATGAACTATATTTGTTTTCTCTCATCGAAATGTCTTCGTTGAAGTTGGAGCAGTGTTTGGGTTTCTGCACATCAGTCATACTGGAAGTTGATGTAAACTTGATTAGGTACTTCACAAACCTATATCACGTTTTCACATTAGGATTGCACCTAGATCTGAAATGGTCTTCGATTTTTTTGGCGCTCTTTTTCCTCGGTCTTAAACGATTTGGTGCGACTCACTGATCAAGAATCCGTGGTCAGTATCGATCCGCCCGTAGACACGATAACACTCGAACGAAATGTGCGTCGCGACATTGTCCTAGGGGCGTCGCAAGTTGGTTGCGACCGAGTCTAGTGAGCTGATAACATATTACTAGGCTAGTACTAAAATTGGTAAATATTTTTGGGGGCTGAGTTAAGGGGCGTCGTACAAAAATGGCAAAGTCCCAAGGGCGTCACGGTAAAAATATGTTGGAAAGCCCTGAGCTAGACAGTTGAAATTTTCAGAGTAGGTTTGGGAGATTAATATCTCGGCTAAGTTAATTATTGGGCAAAATCGACCAGATGGTTTCGGAGAAACAAAAAAAAAATTTTTATACTACAAATTTTAAATTCAATTTTTTTTCAAGATGTAGTTTCACCATAAGAATCCATTGATATCATTTTCAACTCTAAAAATCTAATAGTTTCGGAGATATGATTTTGCACAATTTCAATAATAAATCGTACTTTCCACATAATGCTATGAATTATTATATGATCTGTGTTGATACATGTCAACTCATTTTCCTGAGACATGACATGTCGAATTCATTTCGGCTATCGTAGAATTATGAGGATTATAATATGATATCATACATTTTGGGTGATATTTTAATGCCCATGGTTAATCCATATGAGTTAAGAATATCTCCAATAAAAACAAAACTAGAATATCGGCTAAAGTTTCAATTGATATAATTTCAGAGTGGATTTGAGGAAAGAATATATCGTTCATCATGAATTGAGGAATTAATATCTCGAATGAGTTCGTCATTGGGTAGAATTGGTCTATTGGTTTTGGATTAATAATTTTTAGCACTCTTGTTGAGTTTAAATTCTTCATTATTTTACCTATAAAGTATTTTTCTTAGTAATTGAAGAAAGGCATTAGATATCTCTCACAATTTTGTTGGAATTCAGATCTGGTAATTTGTAATGAGGAAATTTCAGAAAATGTTTTTTCCATAATATTTTGAAAGTATTTGTCTCTCCCAGATATTCAGGAAGTCGGTCGTAATTTCGTTTTTCCGTATGAATATCAACATCATTTCTTGTCTTATTCAGATTACTTGATTATTGTCACAAAAACTTTAAACTCATTACAGTACTGCGAGACCTTGTCAGAATTTTCGCGATGTTCTGGGGAATATCACGTTATCATTTTGCCCATATGTCTGTAATTTTTTAATTTGGCCGTTAGCACGATAACTTGAGAGCGGACAAGAGCGACTTGAAATTTTCAGGGTATGTGGCGCATCTCAATACGACGCTCGAGTTCGATAATGCATTATCGAACGGGAATCGGGAATTTAGAGAAACCAATAATTCACTGAAACAATTGGAAAATATCGCGGGGCAGTCAATAGTAAATATTTAAATAGTTCGTCTATCGTATGATCGTGTGTGGAAATGGCAATGAATAATGAATAATGAATATTATTATTTGATAAATTTTCATTTCAATGTATTTGATTCTTAGAAAGATAATAATATATTGACCCAGTGTTTGATGACACTTTCATAACTATTACTTGCCAAATCAGTGAACTTCTATGTTGATTTCCAGTTCATCTAGCCGAAATCGTATTAAAGCTATAATAAATCTAATCAGAGCTTTTTGAAAACCACCGTTAGTGTACTGAATGATCTATAGAGCAGTGTTGTCAGATTGGCGGGACTCTCATCTCACAGCAACCTGCTTAATTGAGAATATATACTCTGGGTCTCGCAAAGTATATACAGAACTAACTAAATTCCGTGTAAGTTGAGGCTTATAACAGACATCCGAGTCCAAAAATTTTTTTGGGGGAGACATCAGGGAGCTGAGGGGGGGCCCTAAGGAGTCCATTGGCACCGAAAAACAATGCGAGACCCGGAAAGGGGCCTCACATGTACAAAACGGGTCTCACTTTTTACCAACCATATACCATTTTGGGACTCAGTTGTCCCTTAGTTACATCTATATATATATATATATATATATATATATATATATATATATATATATATATATATATATATATATATATATATATATATATATATATATATATATATTATATATATATATATATATATATATATATATATATATATGGGCAAATGAGTGAGTTTCGCTTTTATGGAAAGCTAACCACTAGACATAAATAATAATAGGACTAGCAGGGACCGCAGTCAAGAGTCATCCACAAAGTGTAATTCCATCAACGCTGACTAGCAACATACCGCGGTTTCATCCTTATTAGGAATCGTCAGTGGTGCATAAGTCAACCGCCGATGGAAGAATACAACTCGAAGGAGCCGCTTTATCGAGCCCCAGGTATACCCTCTGAGTACAAAGTACTTATTATTTATGTCTAGTGGTTAGCTTTCCATAAAAGCGAAACTCACTCATTTGCCTATTCATTTCTGCGCATTGCGCACTAAAACCAGGGCGTTTTCACGTTCCTCGTGGCGTCTGCGAGGAATTCAAAATAGAATTCTGCAATTAGTCACGTTTGGAACAAAGAATGTACGCAGGGATCTATGTTTTGAGTTTTCCGCAACGGGAGCCTGGTTGGTTGAGCGCTAGGTGTCGCTCTGTGTACTTTGTACTCAGAGGGTATACCTGGGGCTCGATAAAGCGGCTCCTTCGAGTTGTATTCTTCCATCGGCGGTTGACTTATGCACCACTGACGATTCCTAATAAGGATGAAACCGCGGTATGTTGCTAGTCAGCGTTGATGGAATTACACTTTGTGGATGACTCTTGACTGCGGTCCCTGCTAGTCCTATTATTATTTATGTCTAGTGGTTAGCTTTCCATAAAAGCGAAACTCACTCATTTGCCTATTCATTTCTGCGCATTGCGCACTAAAACCAGGGCGTTTTCACGTTCCTCGTGGCGTCTGCGAGGAATTCAAAATAGAATTCTGCAATTAGTCACGTTTGGAACAAAGAATGTACGCAGGGATCTATGTTTTGAGTTTTCCGCAACGGGAGCCTGGTTGGTTGAGCGCTAGGTGTCGCTCTGTGTACTTTGTACTCAGAGGGTATACCTGGGGCTCGATAAAGCGGCTCCTTCGAGTTGTATTCTTCCATCGGCGGTTGACTTATGCACCACTGACGATTCCTAATAAGGATGAAACCGCGGTATGTTGCTAGTCAGCGTTGATGGAATTACACTTTGTGGATGACTCTTGACTGCGGTCCCTGCTAGTCCTATTATTATTTATGTCTAGTGGTTAGCTTTCCATAAAAGCGAAACTCACTCATTTGCCTATTCATTTCTGCGCATTGCGCACTAAAACCAGGGCGTTTTCACGTTCCTCGTGGCGTCTGCGAGGAATTCAAAATAGAATTCTGCAATTAGTCACGTTTGGAACAAAGAATGTACGCAGGTATCTATGTTTTGAGTTTTCCGCAACGGGAGCCTGGTTGGTTGAGCGCTAGGTGTCGCTCTGTGTACTTTGTACTCAGAGGGTATACCTGGGGCTCGATAAAGCGGCTCCTTCGAGTTGTATTCTTCCATCGGCGGTTGACTTATGCACCACTGACGATTCCTAATAAGGATGAAACCGCGGTATGTTGCTAGTCAGCGTTGATGGAATTACACTTTGTGGATGACTCTTGACTGCGGTCCCTGCTAGTCCTATTATTATTTATATATATATATATATATATATATATATATATATATATATATATATATATATATATATATATATATATATATATATATATATATATATATATATACATTTATAGCCCTCCTGTAATTCTGCGTCCATACATTATGTTTTTTACATGTAATTCTGCGTCCACCGCATTGCTGCGTCTGTATACGGACGCAGAAATGCAAGTCAATGCTAAACGCTTTATTATAACGCCGTCGTTCGTTTCGTTGTAATACGGCGATGACGTCCCAATGGCGGTATCGTGTACTTTTTTTGTATACCGTAGTTCGTGTTGTCTCCACTCGTGGCGCTGCTGTCGGGAAGTGTATATTCGAAATGTATATTACTATTACACCATCCCGACATTCATGCGTCAATAAAACCGGCAACACTGTTCCGTATATCGATAACCATCAAACCGATATTTCTGCGTCCTTCAATGATTTCCAGATGTGAGTTGTTTACGTTTTTCATGTTGAAGCAGTATTCGAAGCTTCAAGGTCACAAAAATTCGACTTTCTACGATTCAGGTCCCTCAGCATTTATAATGGGGCCTAATGATAATTTCAAATTCTCACATAACGTAGCTTCAGTACACTTTAAGATCGAATAATTATTTTCAGATTCATCATGTTATGTTCTGAATCATCAAACAACATTTATTATGTTGAGGATTTTTATAAATTTGTTAGCTTAATTGTGAAAAATTCACTGGAATACTTGTTTCAACATGACTGAATAAATTAAAACCAAGCAAAATTGATAATCATGAATTATTACAATGTGAATTACTCAGTAAGCTGCATAATAGCACTCTAAGTCAGTCAAAACCGTCACAAAAATTACTTATTCAGCAGAAGTGCAAGTAAATCTAAATTTTTGTAAGTGGCACTTGAAGAGCAATAACTAAATTTTCTGTGCTTTTTGTGGAATTAACGAAAAAAGTTTAGCACTCCATTCAATATACATAAACAATGGTCATTTGAAAAAAACCTGATTCTTTGTGAATTTATCGTTCATTAAATTCGCAACAATTTGGGTGCAAATAAATTTCTATAAGTCCAAATGATAATAACAGAAGGTATTTGCTATTTGGCTGATTTCTTCCAAAAGCTTTAGCTTTTATCGTCGTGATTCACTTTCGAATATCAACGCAATCGGCTCCAATATGAGTACTAATTCAGGCAGAAAGCACATGAGGTTTCTCAAAAATACCAACTTTATGCAAAACTGCAATTTTTATTTTTAGGAACCAACCCAAACTATTCTCTCATAGTTTTCCTTATAAGTTAAGCCTTCTTACGGACATGAGAGAACCAAATGTACTATCTGCTTAAATTGGTACTCCAAATGAAGCTAAATGAATATGGAGCAATAAAAAACGACGAGAAAAAAATTCTTTCAGGAAAAGATCAGCTAAACGGTGAGTGCCATATCTTATCATCTATTCGACTCATAGAATTCTAATTAAACCCAAATTATTGCAAATTCAATGATAAATAAGGAGTATTTTCCTTAAATAGAATTTTGAGAGTAACAAAGTGAAAACTAAATAGAGTGAATAAGTGCCAAAATTTCGTCCTTTATCGTGAATTACCACTAGTAGCATAAATTTTCTATTGTCCAAATATAGGTATCATGTAAAAATCTTTTATCGACTTCGACTGTTGTATTAAATTAAATTTTCTGGAATATACTATGAAAACATACATATAATTTTCAAAACAAATAAATAGAAAATCACTTCTGCATCTTTTCATTGACTTATCACTGCTAGTATTACACCTATCCCTGTCCATTAAAAAAGATAGTTCTTAGAGAGAAACAAAGGAGTTTTACTATTAATGCCTGATTGTGTCAATGCTGGCTGTAAGCGCAGTATAATTCGTCATCAATGGTGAAAAGAAGAAAAATAGTATGTTGATTAAAGGGATATTTCCTAGAGCTTACTAGGCTTAAACAGAGTTAGTTAGTTATCTTTCTTCCACCAATGGCAGGAACTCTGTAAGACTTGGAACGGTTCCTATTGGTCTTAATGAATAATATAATCGAATCACAAATATTCAAAAAACATAAGCGTACCATAATTCCCACAATACGAATTTTGAGTTATACAATTTCTGTCTGACCTGAGAGGAGAAAGTCAATTCGCACGCTGTAGTTATAGATTTTCCCGGAATATTTTCTGCCAATGTACATCGATACAGTCCCATAAGTCTACATGAATCTGTTTAGTTCTTTCGTCCCTTGTTATACTTCGAACCAAAATATCTTTGGCAAATTGAATCAAAGTCTTCGATCCGTTTTACCATTCAATAGAAACTAGCAAGTAGAGCAATCCCAGAAGAGCTGACTGATGAGCATTTTTCAGAAAAATGTTTCAAACCCTAGTTTCCATAGAGGCGATCAATTTAATATTCACCTTGATATCGGGCTCGAAGATAAGGTGAAATATGTTTGTTTACATTGCATGCCATATTTTTCATACCAGAAATGAATAGAGCGAAAAATTTAAGTTGATGTTGGGACCTGCAAGGCAACTCCTAGAAAGAGCACCTGGCACTTGTTTTACAAAATTTCTCCATTTCATAAATTACAGTTATTCACCTCTTGCAACCATCCCTGATCAGTGTTTGTTCATAAAGAATACACGAATATCCTGTCATTTGTCACCTTACTGACTATCTACTCAAGGTATGGTGTGATTTATGAAGGTGAAATATTGCAATTTTTTCTGAGGTTTTTAGTTCAATAAATAATAGGATTTTAGTTTCAAATCTTCTTGCATTGCTCTAAAAATTCGGAAATAATATTACTTCGTAATTCTTGTTATGTATCATCTTGCCATCTACACGCTTTGTAGTTGCAGGATCTTGTTCTTCAAAATTGCTAAGGCGGTTTCGGGAAAAATTGAAATCACAAGTTCTCAGTTTTAGAATCTTTATCAAATCAGGTTTAAACAAGAAATTGAAAATAGATATAATTTTTATAGAATAATCTTCTGCTGTGTAGAAAGATGGTTAAGCACCTAAACTGTATACGCTTTTGAAGTGTGGAAAGATGATTCGTCTTTCAAAAAATATTTTGCCGGATAGAAGACATCGTGTTTTTGTTGATGATGATTATAATTATAACTTCAGAATTTCGAATAATGAACCCGATCCCACAAGGATCTGTTTTAGCACTCCTTCATTTCATACTCTCATGTGAATAACTCTTAGTTATTCTTCCGTTCCGGTACTTTACTAGAACCTCTTTCAACTCAATACTAACACTCTACTGAATCAGAATTTATATTTCCACTAATATGCAGTTTTTCATACATAAATAATATGTGGTTAGAAACGAGAGCATTTTCATAAGTAGCTCGATTCGAACATAAAATAAATATTAGGAATAATGAATTTCATTTCAACGAAATTTATATTATGGCTATGCATTAAAAACACTTTGAAATCAACCGTTTTTTAACTAATTGAAAAAGTTGCATAACTTAGAGTGATGTTTGAAAGTGAAACTAATTGTAAATTCCATTTTTGGCATTCATAGAATATAGGGTGCCATTTAAAAAAATCATATATGTTATTGAAATAGTGACCTTAAGTTAAAAAGTTAAAGTCGAATTAAAAGTCACCAACTGCTAAACAGAAAATTTTTATGCAATCTTATTCAAATAATTAGTCATTCTGCTGATTCGGTCTTTTGCTAGAGAATAATAATATTATGAATAATAAGCAATGCATTATATTATTATTGATATGGCTATTCATTATCAACTCTCTGCAATCAAGTACTTCTCAGAACAACAGAATAATCCATCTAAAATTAGTCCAAGAAAACTAAGTATTTTAACACAAAGGGAAGACGTTACATTTAATTATTGTGCTATCACAAGATTAAAAAATCATATTACAATTTGTTCAACCAAATTTTTTTTTAGGTCTCATCTTATTCTATTAATTCATTTATTCTATATAATTAAGGCAACGAACTCGCAGAAGAAATTCCTATCGAAAATTCCCGTACTCAATATGTTTTCTTCCTTATCAAGAGGGGCGAAAATCCGTTGAATGTAACATCTGGGTAGGTCAGGTCTGCGTTCACATCGAATGGAATGTCAAGGCCAATCAGTCTATTCCTTCATAAAAAACCCTCATACATTTGGCAACACAGCCTGTGCAGCAATGTCCGAATGGTTGACGTGTATATAAAACGAATGACGCAGAAATGATCGAAATATCGGCAAATAAATATACGGACGCAGAAACTAAGGTATTTTGTAAAGACGCAAGGTTCATTGTACCGTTGACAAGAAAATTTTCTCCCCCAGTTTTCAAGTATATTGAGATCTGAGACTCGCAAAATGATCGTGAGGTGTATACGGAGATAGTCTACCCAACATACGTCGATATACACTTCGATTTCAAGGGGACGCAAAGATGTCAGTATCATGTAATGACGCTGAAATGATGTCGGGATATATATATATATATATATATATATATATATATATATATATATATATATATATATATATATATATATATAGTGTAGGTGGTAATTTCGAAGAGAAAAAATTTAGTGAAATGGTCATTTTGAGGAACTAGTGGTCATTTCGAGGAGCTCGTCAAAGTGACTACTATATACAAAATAGAGAAATGGTCATTTCGAGGAACTTTCGGATATAAAGTGGTAAATTTGAGGAACCAGTAACAAGATGGTTATTTTGAGGATTTTTTATATGATAGCTGGGTAGTTTGGCGAGAACTCCTCGAAATGACCTATCAGTGACCTAATGGTGAATTCAAGGAGTTGTCCGAATAAATAAATATTAACTAAATTTGAGTGATGAAAGGAATATACTTAAGATAAATATAACAGGTTTCATCAGTGTGTACAATATGTAATCCTTGGTTTCGAATATCCAGCCGTCAGGGTGGCGGTGAGGGTGGCAAAGTTTCAGCAATATTGTTATTAAGAATCCTGCCAATTTGAAATTTCGGAGATATGTTCTACATGGGTAGTAATAGAATTAGTGATCCTTGGTTTCGAAAATCCGGCCATCAGGGTAGCGGTGGAGGCGGCAATGTTTCAGCTATACTGTTATTATGAATCCTGCCGCCTTGAAATTTTGGAAATATGTTCTTCATGGGTAGTAATCGAATAAGTGATGCTCGGTTTCGAATAACAGGCCGTCAGGGTAGCGGTGGGGGTGGCAAAGTTACAGCAATATAGTTATTAAGCATCCTGCCTGCTTGAAATTTTGAAAAAATGATCTAAATGGATAGTAATTGAATATGTCATACTAGGTTTCGAATATCTAGCTTTCAGGAAGGCAGTGGGGATGGCAAATTTTCAGCAATATGGATATAAAGAATCCAACCTCCTTGAAATTTTGGAAATATCTTCTATATGGATAGTAATAGAATATGCCATACTAGCTCTCGAATATCCGGCCATCAGGGTGGCAAAGTTTCAGCAATATTAGTATTAAGAATTCTGTCATCTTAAAATTTTGCAAATAAGTTCTAAAAGGGTAGTAATAGAATATGTGATACATATTTTCGTATATCTAGCCGTCCGGGTGGTGGTAGGGATGGCAAAGTTTCAGCAATTCTGTTCTTAAGAATCCAGCCTACTTGAAATCTTGGAAATATGTTTTACGTCGATAGTAATAGAATATGTGATCCTTGGTTTCGAATATTGGGCCGTCAGGGTGGCAGTGGCGGTGGCAAAGTTTCAGCAAAATTGTTATTGAGAATCCTGCAAACTTGATTTTTTTTTATATATGTTCCAAATGGACTCTAAAAGAATATCTGATCCTTGGTTTCTAATAACGGGGCGTCAGGGTTGAGGTGGGGGTGGTACAGTTTCAGCAATGTTGTTATTAAGAATCCTGCCAACTTGAAATTTTGGATATATTATCCATATGGATAATAATTGAATATGTGATACTTGGTTCCGAATATCCAGCCGTCAGGGAGGCGGTGGGGGTGGCAAACTTTCAGCAATATTGTTATTAAAAATCTTGCTTTCTTGAAATTTTGGATATATGTTCTAAATGTAATAGAATATGTCGTACTTGGTTTCGAATATCTGGCCGTCAGGGTGGCGGTGGAATTAGCAAAGTTTCAGCAATATTTTTATTAAGAATCCTGTCACCTTGAAATTTTGGAAATTTTTTCTAATAGGATAGTTATAGAATATGTGATACATGGTTTCAGATATCCGGCCGTCAGGGTGTCGGTGGGGGAGGCAAAGTTTCAGCAATATTGTTATTAAGAATCCTGCCTACTTGAAATTTTGGAAATATGTTGGGCATGGTTAGTAATAAATAGAATATGTGATTCTTGGTTTCGAATATCTGGCTTTCATGGTGGCTGTAGGGGTGGCAAAGTTTCAGCAATATTGTTATTGAGAATCCTGCCAACTTGAAATTTCGGAAGTACGTGCTGAATGGATAGTAATAGAATATGTGACCCACTGTTTCGAATAACGGGGCATCAGGGTGGCGGTGTGGGTGATACAGTTTCAGAAATGTTGTTATTAAGAATCCTGCCAACTTGAAATTCTGGAAATATTTTCTACATGAATAGTAATAGAATATGTGATCCATGGTTTCGTATATCCGGCCGTCAGGATGGCTGTGGGAATGGCAGAGCTTCAGCAATATTGTTCTACATGGGTAGGAATAGAATATGTGAACCTTGAATTCGAATATCTGGCCCTCAAGGTGGCGGTGTAGGTGGCAATGATTCAGCAATATTTTTATTAAGAATACTGCTACCTTGAAATTTTGGAAATATGTTCTACATGGATAATAATAGAATATGTGACTTGGTTTGGAATAAACGGCCGCCTGGGTGGCAAGGTTTCAGCAATATTGTTATTTAGAAACCTGCCAACTTAAAATTTTAGAAATACGTTCTAAATGGATAGTTATATAGTATGTGATACTTGGTTTCTAATAACCGGCCGTCTGGATGGCGATGCGGGTGCTAAAGTTTCAGCAAAATTGTTATTAAGAATCCTGCCACTTTGAAATATTGGAAATATGTTCTAAACGGATAGTAATAAAATTTGGGATACTTGGTTTTGGAAAAGATGTCATTAAGGTGGCGGTGGGGGTAGCAATATTCCAGGAATATCGTTATTAAGATTCCACCCACCTTGAAATATAAGAAATATGTTCTAAAC
Source organism: Halyzia sedecimguttata (assembly GCA_937662695.2). Taxonomy (NCBI): domain Eukaryota; kingdom Metazoa; phylum Arthropoda; class Insecta; order Coleoptera; family Coccinellidae; genus Halyzia; species Halyzia sedecimguttata. The sequence goes on from OW569413.2 coordinate 15,482,637, forward strand.
GGATAGTAATGGAAAATGTGATCCTTTATTTCGAATAGCCGGCCATCAGGGTGGCGGTGGAGGTGGCAATGTTTCGGCAAAATATGTTTTTAAGAATCCTGCCTGTCAGAGCAATGTTAGAGGTGGAACGTGCTATGTGTCATACTGGAACATTACTGTCTTAGCAATATTTATATTACGAAAACGACCTCCGTGAAATTTTGGAAATACATATATTCTAAAATTCATTGGAACTTGTTGAAAAAAAGGCTGGACATCCAAAAATTTTAAATAATGAAAATACAACACAACGCAATTTTTTTTTATGAATTCTCTAGCTTAAAACTTTCTATTGAAGTTTTTTTCAAATTAACGCAACGCAGCCTTGGGTGAGGTCTATATCTTGAAGGATGACATTTAATTAATTCATATATACAGAAAGCTTCAAATAAACTCGGCTCGTGACTTGGAAAAATGTGTGAAAAATTTTTTTGGATATATTTGATCCTACCGGCAAAATTGTACGAAAATGCTGTACAAAATACTTTTCGGACACTCATATGAATTTCATGTTATATCTTACTGTTATAGAAGGCGCTAGTTAGACAGATCCAAACAAGTATTTTTAAGTCTAACTTTCTTGAGGTTAGGTTTATTTCAAGTGAACTTACCATCCTTCAATTTTACACCAAAAATGTACTATTGGTAAAACTTGGTAGGGATTGCGTAACGTTTTTCGAATATTTCGATTTGAAATTCATGAAGTAGTTTCTGGAGCTGGTATAAATTACTGCTAAAATTATTAATTGAACACAGAATCACAAGAGGAAAATTAAAATCAATTTCACTACAAACATAAAATTTTTAATCTGTTTTAAGTGTTCAAAATCTCCTCCATTCCCTTGAGTACACAATTTTATACAACACCCTGCATTTTGAAAGTGGATGCTATCACTTTAATTTGTTATTACGCGAACCTGAGATTACCAATATCTCTAGAAAAGGAGTAAAGCGTATACTCTACTGCATTCTGAAGAAATATAACACAAAAATATATCCATAGATGGCACGAGTGAGAATCATGATGTTCGCATCCGCCAAATGTATAACTACGAAATAAATACTTTTTGCAGGATTCCCTGACATGAAATGAGACGTAAAATTTCGTGTCAATAGCAACAATTATTACTTCAAATTAATCCACAAATATCGCAAATGCATCAATAAATGGATTGTGTTGCATTTTTGCAACATATATATTTTCTTTCTGATGTTTGTTTTCAACGTTCGACTATTTTGAATACTTTTCTCGTATTCCTTATGTAATTTTATATTGATCAAACGAAAGAAAAAAATATGCATTTAAGGCGTATGGAAGAACTCAGATGTTCAAAATTTTCGGATTCTTCTATTTAAGTCAGTTATTGAATTGAAAATAATGGCGCAAAAATTGGAAGAGCACTGACGTACAGTTAATCAGCATCTGAGCTTGATCATATTCATATCATCTTAATATGACCCAATAATTCCAGAACATATATTTCAAGTTGGGACTAACGCAGGTATAATGAGAGGTGAATGATATACAGCGGAAGCTCGATTAACCAGACTAATTGTTGTCGTTGGGAAATACAGATAATCGAAAAAAGCTAATAAACAAATTAAACTTATCAACAAAAATCAATGTTTATTAAGATATTATTAACAGGTACATTTTCAAACGCACTACGTACGCACCTATGTATTTATGTACTAGTCTACCATGCTTGGTTTGTAAACCGGATAATCACGAATCCATATAAATGAGAGCCAAATAATCGACTCTCTATTGTATTTGGAATATTTGGAAATTACTTATTGGGACATTCTCATACGCCACCGTAAGCTGGAAATTCGAATCGATTTATAATGCAGATATAATTTAGCGAATTTAAAAACGTTGTTGACCCATGCTTTTACCATTTCCACAATTCTATTCTTCAATTCTGAAAAATGTTTCAGAATTTTTTTGCACGGTTCCAAACCAACCTACCACCTACTTCCTGTAAATGTTTATGAAATTCTTTCTCTATAGTTTTCTTTTCTTCACTGGTCCAAAGACAAAATTTGAGCAAGAGGTAATGTGATAACCAAATTTTCGAATAATTTAGTGACTCGATTACTATTTCCATTAATCCAAATAATGAATGTGGAAAAATGTGATCCCTAAGAACATTAACAAATTATATTTTACCTTCAACATCAAAATGCATTGAAATACATACTTTATCTCCAGTTACACAGGAACTAGTTCTGTTCTTCAGTTCTGATTGAATAAAATTATAAAGATTCGCATATTCAGAATATTTGAATCTCAGAAAATTTCAAAAGTGCTGCGATTTTTTTTTCTTAGTGACGATGCTATAAATTTATTGTTCCCGCCAAGGAATACCGATATGAGTAATTTTTCAATTCTTATTAATTTTTACAATCAATTATTTTCATCAGAAGCTACTAATGGTAATCATTAAATGATAGGTACTTTTGTAGACTCATTCATTATTAAATGGTTCCTTTATATATTTATATATATATATCTAATTTTTCTTCTACGTTGGAAACACAGATATTTGTCAGAAGCAATGTTTAGAACAATGATGCCTAACAATGAAACAACATCAACGTTTCGGAGAGAAAACCCATAAAAGAACATTTAATAATGCTGCTAATGGTGTCTAAAAGGTAGTGTACAACAGTATTCAGAACTCTACTTGGGTTTCCTGTATACGATCATTTCCAGACTCTTTAATTATCAAAGAAGAAAAGGACTTTTTTTCTTTGACCGACGTGAAATTACCCCAGGGGTACCTCAGTAAAACCTTCTATGGTGCTCAACATAGATCCATTCGTTATCTATAAATCAATATTAATTCTATCTAGCTCTGAAAAATTACCCAGAAATGTATCGAAATATATATTACGATATTACGATAGGTACTGAAATTTATTACCTTCGTTATTTGGTTATCACTCTTCAGACGTCTGAATATTAAGGAAAATTCTGAAGTGCAGCTATAAAGTTTGAGCATCAAACAATTTGCAATTATTCCTGAATAGTCAGTTAAATACAATGGTTAAATTATCATTCAAACATCTATTCGTAACTTCATAAATGAGACACAATGCAGTCAATAAGTATTCAATGAATATTTGTGTATTCAAATCATTCATTAATGATTCCCAGCCCAACTCTGGAACAATTGGCGGATTTTGCCGATTTACGTTCAGCATTTCGACATTAACCGGTGACACCGAAAGTTCGGTGTTAACGCATTAACCCACCTCGCAGCAGCCATATGTCTTCCACATGTACTTTTCGAAAGTTATCTTGTTGTACGGCATGCGACTGGACGCACAAATTTGGTTTCCATTAGTTCTTTCACAGTATACAGCAGGTACCTACTTCGACCGATCCCCAGGTTCGGATTTACCCTAAGAGCCACCCTGGGAGACTATGAAAAATGCGGCATTGCACACAAAAAATATTATTTTCTGGTTCTTCTATTTTATTCAGATAATATGTCAAGAAAAAATACTGCCAAACGATATGCCGGAGAATAAGCGCGAATAATCATAAAATATTTAAAGGCTTTTTACAAATATGACCGAATAATTCCCTAATATAAATTCGTTAGAAATCTTGAATAAATATTTTGTAGTATTTTTTACGTTGGAACCAATGTATAGAACGATGTGAATGATATATTTGGGATTTATTGGGACATATTCATAGAAAATCTGCTTAAAACAGGTTAGCATGCGGGAGAGTACTCAGGTGAAGTCGAGGAGTTAATTTTATTTTACCTAAGTACTCTTGTCAACCACATAATTCATGATCTTGTTGGTGCAAATCCATAAATAAGGTGGTTATTATAGTGTTCAAAGTAGCAAATTTGAATTTTCTTATGATTAAACAAAGTGTCCGGTGATCGATTATACATGGTTGAACAACAAATAGGCTATTCTATGAGGAGTCCGATCCTGAACTTTTGAACTCGAGAAGCGTTTCGTTTCGGCTATACAGGTGCTTTTTGATTTTTTTTAGATATTTGTCGAACTCATTGCTCGAGAACTGGTTAATCGAATTACCACACATTGGGTAGGGTAGAGGTGTTTGTTAAATTGAATCAAAATTATAGCCAACAGAATTTTTAGTAGCTGTAGGGTAATAACGAAAAATTTGAATTTTTGGCGCTCTAGTTCCTCGGAACTGAGTGCTTATCAATTGGCCCAAATGACTATAATTTTCGAATTTCTGGCTGAAAATGGTCTCAAACGATTTGGTCCGACTCACTGATCAAGAATCCGAGGTCAAAATCGATTCTGTCCGGCGGGTACGGCCGGCCTGCCGGCCGTAGGCTCGATTACTCTCGAACGAAAAGAGTTAGAGGATTGAAATTTGCAAGGTGGGTTTGGAGCGTGAATATCACGGTTAAGTTCGTTAATGGGCAAAATCCATCGAGCAATTTCGGAGTTATGGCTGATTTTAGTAAAAATATTTTTTATGAATATTTCCGAAACCGATCACTCGATCTATCTGAAATTTAGCATCGAATTGTAGAATCATAACCTACATACATGCGTGAAGTTTTGTATTGACCAGGCTACCGCAAATTGTCAAAAAAATCTTTTGAAAATTTAAAACATTTTTTTTACGATTACTCTCGTACGGAATGAGCTAGGCAGTTGAAATTTTCAGAGTAGGTTAGGGAGATGAATATCTCGGTTAAGTTCGTTAGTGGGCAAAATAGGCCAGATGGTTTCGGAGAAATGAAAAAAAAATTTTTTTTTCAATAACAAATTTCAAATTCAATTTTTATTTAAGATGCAGTTTCACCATAAAAATCCATTGATATCATTTTCAACTCCAACAAGCTAATACTTTCGAAGATATGACTTTTCGAAATTTCAATAATGAATAGTACTTCTATGTTTCCACAGAATGTTATCATTATTCTATCTAAGCTTTATTATATGATCTGTGTTCATACTCAGAGAGTTGACAGAGAGTCAAATTCATTTCAGCTATTTTAATTTGATTTCTTCCATGGTGCAGTTCTCATTCTCAGATTGATCATTTAATCTTGATAAATAAACTATTATTTGAATTGAATTTCCTTTATGATGCAGTTCTATCATAAGAATACATTGATATAATTTCCAACTCTGAGAAACCAATACTTTCGGAGATATAATTTGTCTGTTTGAAATAGAGCTCCAGAAATCTCCTGTGCACAGGGCTTGAACCCATTTTTTCAATAGAAATCTAATAAACATGACAATGTTTATTATGTACAAGTTTCTCACAAAAACTAGTTATCTCGTTCAGAGCAGTCTTTACACGTCTTTCATTTTTTGGAATTCCCTAAATAGTCCGGCTACAGCATTTGAGATAGGGGAATTATGGATTAAAAATTCCTTCGAATTTCCTAGCGAAATATAAAATAGACTAATGAACAAGAGCGCAAAAAATGAATGAACATTGTATTACTATTTCGCAGTAATCCAATTCAGCAAAGTCACAAGGAGCTAGATTTTTGTATTTCCCATTCATCATACCACGTCAGCATATTAGATCATAGTATAGCACCAAATGATATATCAATTCATAGAACAATTTTTGAGTAACTTGTATGGAATATGAAACGAAATATGTTTAAATACTACCTTAAACGTAATAACAGTTTTTAGTAAGAATCATATACAGGTTGCATATATAAGCTCTATATCGGACAAATTAAAATATCTCGTTAATATAAAAGGTTCCTTTCTGGGATTTCTTTTCCAAAACTCTGAAGTTTCTTTATTATTCTTCCCACAACATACATGTCGGCCATATTTACTAATTAAATCGCTGACACAACATTGCAATGACAAGACAAGCAATAAAATACATTGCAAACTAATTTGCTGGGAAACTTAAGGTTGCCGTATCATACGATTTCTTTCTAATATACTTGCGTCATAATAGGTATGTAATTGACAACTGATGTGAAGTCTTGTTGACATGTATATTGGAATCATTGTTTACTAGCTTATTCTACTCTTCGTACCCAGTAATCTTCAGCAGATATGCTAAAAAATATCCAGTTCACTACATGTGCAAGCGTTCTTTATGACCCTATTTTCGATATCCATAATTACAAATGCTGGTAACGAAGATAAATCATGCCAATATTAACCAAATCTTTATCACTAAATCAAAAAAATTGGTTCAAGCATTGACGTGAAGTCAGAAGCTTTTGCGCGTATGTTCTATTGTCCATTCTTCTGTATTGGACACCTTTAATCGAATTTACCATGGTTAATTATGTCGTCCATTCTCCTGTATTGGACACTCTTACTTCGAATTTACCACGGTAAATTCGAATTAAGTGTCCAATACAGGAGAATGGACGACATAATTAACCATGGTAAATATTTTTTAATAATTTTTTTAAAATTTTCTAGCCATACGATTCGCCCAAAATTTCACAGACGTGCTTAGGTTCATATTCTACAACTACTCACCAAGTTTCAATTCGATCGGATTTATATTGGTTGAAAACAAAATTATTACTCGGAAACCACTGGGCCGATTATGCCCATTAACGAACTTGTCCGTCGTATTGCGATGCGCCACCCACCCTGAAAATTTCAAGTCGCTAGCTCTTTTCGTTCTCAAATTATCGTGGCAACGGACGGCCGGACGGACAGAATCAAATTTGACCTCGGATTCTTCATCGGGGAGTCAAACTTGATCGTTTGAGACCAATTTCGTCAAAAAATTCGAAAGTTACAGACATTTGGGCAAAACTATAACGCGATGTTCCCCAGAACATACGCGCAAAAATTTGGCTAGCACATTTCTCCCAGATAGTCTCAACTTTTGGCATGATTAGATGTACTCCATCCAATTTAGTAGAATACAATTAATTTCTAACCATTGTAGTCCGTTACTGCAAAATCGGTACCTACTCGGTACATTATATCTGCACAAGCTGGACGGCGAACTTCGTACCGCCTCAGAATCAGTAAATGTTATGTTAGCTTATTAGCTGAATTTGAAAATTGAAAATTGAAAATAACAATGGAAAATTAATGACATAATTTCAAAGTTTATAATGAAGCAATTATCGATGCATGCACAATCACAAATGTGATAACCTCGCAAAGCGGACATCGAACGCAACTTACTGTTACAAAAATACGAAACGGAGTATTTGGACTCCAAAACGACCCTGCAAATGTGAATTCTGTAACTCATTTCGTTCGAGACTAATCGTGCCTACAGCTGGCCGGCCAGAATTAAGGTAGACTTCGGATTCTTTGATCAATGTGTCGAAACTAAACTTTTGAGATCAAAAATTCGAAAATTAAATACATTTGGGCTAATTGATATGATTAGGTCCAGGGAAACAAGCGCGACAAATATATATATATATATGTTCCGAAAAGGCAACACAATACATATCTTGATGCATTCGCGTTATAGCTCGATTAATTTGAAGACATTATTTTGTTATGTTGAAACATAATTTTAGATCATATTTTATTTCAGCGACACCTGCTCAAATTTCTAGCTACTTTATTTCGCGGCTATATATTTGGCGGATGCGGGAGGTTATGAATCTCGCTCGCGCCATCTATGGAAATATTTGTGTGATAATTGACTTCAGAATATATTGAGGCATTACATTTAGATCTATATACAATGAGGTTTACACTTTATCATTTGAAAGGCTCCATCTGTAGATCTATCGATAACATTTGGTCGAATCTTATATTTGAGAAAACCATATACCTACTCATATCTATAGGTCGTTCGAAAAAAAGGAGTAATAAATTGTCGTGATTGAATCCGCATTCAAGATACGTTGGAAAAACTAGTTTATTTCACAAAAAGGACACCCGCTTTGAAAAATTGAATATTTTATTTTCAATGTTTTGACTCAAGAAATTAATAGTCGGATGAAGTATCAATTTCATTAGGAACAAGGGCGTCAAAAACTATTATGTCATTAGCGTTTAATTTGCTTATGTTCATTCATTTTTATTGTGTTTTTAAGTTTACACTATAGTTTTTAGAGTATAATTATGATGCCATTTCATTTCACTAATGATGTGTAATTCCGAGAACAGTGGTAAACCTATCGTTATATTTTCTATGTAGTTAGTAGAAGAAGATGCAATATTTGGTATTAAATAACAGAGATTCATGGAGGCGGTGGAGGTGGCAATATTTCAGCAATATTGTTATTAAGAATCCTGCCACCTTGAAATTTTGGAAATATGTTCTGTATGGATAGTAATAGATTATGTGATACTTGGTTTCGAATCACCAGCAGTCAGGTTGGCGGTGGGGGTAGCAATATTTCAGAAATATTGTTATTGATAATCCTGCCACTTCGAAACATGCTCTAAATGGATATTAATAGAATATGTTATACTTGGTTTCGCCGTCGGGGTGGCGGTGCGAGTGGCAACGTTTCAGCAATATTGTTATTAAGGATCCTGTCACCTTGAAATTTTGGAAATGTGTATTAAATGGATATTAATAGTATATGTGATACTAGGTTTCGAATAGCCGCTCATCAGGATGGCGGTGGGGTTGGCAATGTTTAAGCAATATTGTTATTAGGAATGCTGCCATCTTGAAATTTTGGAAATGTGTTCTAAATGGATATTAATAGAATATGTGATACTTGGTTTCGAATAACCTGCAAGCTGGGTGGCGTTGGGGATGGCAAATGTTTCAGCAATATTGTTATTAAGAATCCTGTCACCTAAAAATTTTGGAAATATGTTCTAGATGGATAGTAATAGAACATGTGATACTTGGTTTCGAATAACCGGCCATCAGGTTGGCGTTTAGCTTTGGATATGTTGTTGCGAATGAAGTATATACAAAGATGTACTATGTCAAAAAGATCGAGCAGCTGTAGGCAGGCGGTATTCGTGGGAGGCATTACGAATAATGCTATAAGTCATTACCTATTGAGTGTTCCTAGATGAGCCTTGGATATATTGTCGAGAATAGCGTAAAAAGAAAGATATCGAATGTGGCATAGTTTGTGCGGCCTTAAGGAGGTGGAAATCGGGGGCGGCATATCGAAACTATTTCATTTTATAAGTTTTTTTTACGATGAGCCTTGGATGTATTATGGAGAATGGCGTAAATACAAATATTTAGTATGTCACATAGTTTGTGCGGTCGTAGGAAGGCGGTAATTGGGGGCAGCATATCGAAAAAAGCTATAAATCGTTAAATACTGAGCGTTTCACGATGAGCTTTGGATATGTTGTTGGGAATGGCATATATACTAAGATGAATTATGTCACATAATTTGTGCGGCCGTAAATAGGCGGTTATCGTGGGTGGCATATCGAAAAAGCTTTAACTCGTTAAATGTTGAGTATTCCACGATCAGCCTTGGATATGTTTTAGAGAATGGCGTAAATACAAAGATTTAGTACGTATCATAGTTGACGCAGCCCTAGGGAGCGGTAATCGGGGGCGGAATATCGGAAAATGCTATAACTCGTTAAATATTGAGTATTCCAAGATGAGTCTTGGATATGTTATCTCTAATGGCGTAAAATGCTCTTACTCGTTATATATTGAGTGTTTCATGATGATCCTGTGATTTGTTGTCAAGAATGGCATAAATACGAAGTTGTAGTATGTTGCATAGTTGGTGCAGCAGTAGAAAGGTGGTAATCGGGGGTGGCATATCGGAAAAGTCTTTAAATATTCAGTGTTTTCGATATTTCGTTCACCACCTCCGTACGGCCGCACAAACTGTGGGACTTACTATATCTTTGTATTTTTGTCATTTGCTACATCATATTCAAAACTCATCGTGGAGCACTCAATTTTATCGAGTTATAGCATTTTTCGATATGCCAGCCCCGATTACCACCTCCCTAAGTCCGCAGAAACTATGTGACAAACTACATCTTAGTATATTCGCCATTCCCTAAACCATATCTGAAGCTTATCGCGGAACACTCAATATTTAACGACTTATAGAATTTTTCGGCATGCCGCCCCTGATTGCCGCCACCGTATAGCCGCACAAAACACGTGACATTCTTCGTCTTAATATATAGGCCATTCTGAGCAATATCTCATTGCGGAACACTCCCATTTTCCAATTTTGGCATTATTCGATATGCCACCCCCAATTACCACCCCCCTACGGCCGCACTAACTATGTGACATACTACACCTCATTCTTGACGTCCTTCTGAAGAACTTATCCAAAGCTTATCTTGGAACACTTCGTATTAACCGATTCATGGCATTTTTGGTTTTACTGCCCCTAGTCACCGCCTCCTAGGATCTACACAAACTATTTGACATTGAATTTCCATCCTATATGCATCCACGAACAATACTCTCAAATTTCATCATTATACACTAAAACTTAGCAAATTATTAATATTTTGAAAATTTCTTCATTTTCTCTAATAGCTCCGTGACAAGTTCAAACGAATGAACGGTTGAAATGATTAGCCTGTACTTTGGCTTCTTCAATTATTTCATTGTACAATGTTCCATGGATTTTTAATTATTGAGCAATGAAGAATTGTTATGTTATTAGCTCTTTGGAGCATTCAGAAAAAAATTATTTCGCGAAATCTTTCCGTGTGAATCGGATACATATTCAATTTATAATTTCTCATAAACTTATTTATTGCTCTAACTAAAGTAAAAGGAGAAAATGAGCGTGTTATATTATAAATTTTGCAGTACAAATGATGAGCTCTCCAAAATGACCAAATCCTGATATGAGTATATACTAGTATATACAAGTATATACAAACATATACTTTTTGATTCTTCAAAATGACCACCTACACTATATATATATATATATATATATATATATATATATATATATATATATATATATGCAAAAGAGTGAGTTTCGCTTTTATGGAAAGCTAACCACTAGACATAAATAATAATAGGACTAGCAGGGACCGCAGACTTATGCACCACTGACGATTCCTAATAAGGATGAAACCGCGGTATGTTGCTAGTCAGCGTTGATGGAATTACACTTTGTGGATGACTCTTGACTGCGGTCCCTGCTAGTCCTATTATTATTTATATATATATATATATATATATATATATATATATATATATATATATATATATATATATATATATATATTCGTATGGCATATGTAAAGAGTATAAATTATAATCATTTAGGTAAACGTCATACATGAAATTAGCAAATAAGTATAAATAAAATATGTACGTAAAGAAAACAAAGACGAAATACTAAAACATTATTCACAAACAGCAAATTAGAGTTGATGGTTTAGCCTGGCCATCCATTCGAGAGCTCTATGATCAGCCGTATGTAGGTGGCTAAAAGAAAAGTCGGCCTTCGTTAAAGGACATTCAGCTGCTATGTGGAATGGGGTGTGTGCTTGGTGTCCGCAATCGCAGCTAGGGCTATCATTTATTCCCCATTTGTGCGTCCACAAATTATCCTAACTTTGAACTTGGAATTATACTTAATTCCGACATCGAACTTGGAAATAAGTATAATTCCAAGTGTAAAGTCGAGATTTAGGCATAATTACTAGTTCAAAGTCAGAATTATAGCTAATCCTGAGTTCAAAGTGGGAATTAGGTATAGGTCCGAGTTCTAAGTCGAAATTATATGTAATTCCGAGTTCTTGCATGACATTATGTACAATTCCAACTTAGAACTCGTAATTATACCTAACGCCGACTTTAAACTTGGAATTAGGCATAATTCCGACTTAAAACTCGAGATAAGGCATAATCCGGACATTAAAATCAGAAAAAAAATAATTATCTGTAATTCCTACTTTGATCTATATGTAATACTGAATTCGATCTCGGAATTGGTTACAATTCTGACTAACAACTCCTAATTATAATATATAATTATCCAATTATTCCTATTTCCGGCTTAAACTCGGAATTAGGCATAATATCCTGTTCAAAGTAGGAATTACAGATAATTTTTCTTTCTCTATAATTCCGATTTTAAATTAGGAATTATGCCTAATTCCGAGTTTACAGTCGGAATTAAGTATAATTACGAGTTCAAGGACGGAATTATAGCTAATTCTGAGTTTGAACAATATGAAATATACGTAATTCCAGCCTCAAACTCGGAATGAAGTATAGTTTCTACTTTGAATTGCGAATTATACCTAATTCCGAATTCAAACGCGGAATCAGATATAATTCCAACTTTTATCTAGGTATTACTGCAACAATTCTGTCGTCAAACTCTCTGTAATTTGAACTCGGAAGTCGGAATTAGCCATAATTGCGAGTTCAAAGTCGTAATTAGCTATAATTCTGGATTAGAACTCGGCATTAGCCATAATTCCGACTCTGAAGTCGTAATTATACCTTATTCCGATTTTGGACTCAGAATTTGTCATAATTCCGAGTTTAAAGTCGGAATAATATAGAAAATTATTTCTCAGTAATTCCGAGAATTTGAATCATCGAGAGTTCGGAGTTGGAATTAAATCTAATTCTGAGTTCGAAGTCGAAATTAGTTATAATTCTGATGTCAAAATTATTGCTTATTCCGAGTTTGAAGTCGGGAATATAGCTTATTCCGAATTCGAAGCCAGAATTAGGTCCGAGTTTAAAGTCGGAATTAGATATACCTAATTCCAAGATTAATGTAGGAATTATACACAAAAATGTTTCTCTCTTACATGTGGCCCTTCTACGTCTTCGTACCATTGTCTTTAAATCGTGTTCTCGGTTGAATTCCGTTCTGCTTAATCAGTGGTGATCAGTCACCATCGATCCGTTGGGATTTTTTCGACCCGCCCCCGTATAGCAGCTGTCCCAAACCCCCGTAATGAACACGTCCTGTAGACAAGCATGCCGTCCGCAATAAAAATGTGAACAAGTATTAACAAGAAAACAATGACAATTAAACTCAGCTTAGGACTTTCGCGGGCTTCTGTTACAGATTTATCGTTCCCAGTTGATAGGATAAATTTATTTCTGGTCCCTGTGAATTATGTGGCCCGTAAACTTGATCCCAGTTAAATTAGACCCGTACTTTGGCCGCTTCCTCTACTTGAGTCCGTCTCCCAGAGAAACGATTCATCACCTGTGAAAATTATAGAAACGTTGAACCCAGATAGGTCCCCGATCTATCCAGATCTCACTTTGACAAGTGACGGGAGTAATTCTATTATTTCACGTGACTTAACTGAGCTCGATCGGTTAGGAAAGAGTTTACATTTAAACTCTTCCAAAACTGGGACGATTGGATACCTAAACTCAAATGAATGGGAAAAATAATCGGTGGCAACAAGTAGAAGGTAATTTAGTGAATGATTATATAAAAATGGGTTCAAGCCCTGTGGACAGGAGCTTTCTGGTGCTCTAGTTCAAACAGACAAATTATATCTCCGAAAGTATTGGTTTCTCAGAGTTGGGAATTATATCAATGTATTCATATGATAGATCTGCATCATAAAGGAAGTTAAATTCAAATGATAGTTTATTTATCAAGATTGAATGAGCAATCATGAGAATGAGAACTGCACCATGGAAGAAATCAAATTAAATCTGGCCAATTTTGCCCAATAACGAACTTAACCGAGATATTCATCTCCCTAACCTACTCTGAAAATTTCAACTACCTAGCTCATTCCGTTCGAGAGTTATATCTATGTCTATGGATGAAAAGCAGTCTCACTACTCTCAGATCTCTTACTTCATGTTCCGTTCCGAAATGTAATACTTTTCTGAGAAAAACTAAACAACTGAGATTTTTCTCACTTCGCTCACAATTCTTCGATTGATTAGATATTGACATGTCTCAGGAAAATAATTTGACATTATGACAATTCATACATAGAATAATTATATCATTGTGTGACAACGTTGAAATACGATTTATTATTGAAATTTTGAAAAATCATATCTCCGAAAGTATTAGCTTGTCAGAGTTAAAGATGATATCATTGAATTCTTATGGTAAAACTGCTTATTGAAAAAATTTAATTTTGAGTTTGTTTCGTAAAAAAAAATTTTTTTTTTGTTACTCCGAAACCATCTGTCCGATTTTGCCCAATAACTAACCGAGATATTTATCTCCCAAACCTACTCTGAAAATTTCAACTGTCTAGCTCATTCCGTTCGAGAGTTATCGAGCCTACGGCCGGACCAGCCGGACAGAATGATTTTCGACCACGGATTCTTGATCAGTGAGTCGAACCAAATCGTTTAAGACCATTTTCATCGAAAAATTCGAAAATTACAGACATTTGGGCAAATTGATAAGCACTCAGTTCCGAGGAACTAGAGCGCCAAAAAAATGAAAACCGCCAATTCGATCTCAATTTTAGGCGCATTCGATTTTGTGGATTTTGTATGTCAAATCTGTACACATGTAATATAATTAATATTGCAAATTTGAGCCTCTTCGGGGTCAATTGAGTTTGAAAATTGAGGTTCATTTTGATAACTTTTTGGCGCTCTAGTTCCTCGGAACTGAGTGCTTATCAATTTGCCCAAATATCTGTAATTTACGAATTTTTCAATGAAAATGGTCTTAAACGATTTGGTTCGACTCACTGATCAAGAATCCGAGGTCGAAATTCATTCTGTCCGGCCGGTCCGGCCGTCCGGCCGTAGGCACGATAACTCTCGAACGGAATGAGCTAGACAGTTGAAATTTTCAGAGTAGGTTTGGGGGATAAATATCTCGTCTGAGTTCGTTATTGGGCAAAATGAGACGGATGGTTTCGGAGTAACAAAAAAAATAAATTTTTTTACAGAACAAATTCCAAATGAAATTTTTTTCAATAAGCAGTTGTACCATAAGAATCCATTCATATAATTTTCAACTCTAACAAACTAATACTTTCGGAGATATGATTTTTCAAAATTTCAATGATAGAATTATTCTGTGACTATTCTATGAATTGTTATAATGTCAACTTTGACGTTGCCTCATTATCATTCATTCCAGAAATGGTATCAATATGAGAATTATAATATAATATCATACTTTTTGTTGGTTGATATTTTCATGCCGATGGTCAATCCATATGATGATGGGAATGGTAATGGTAAGTTAATAACATTGTCATTCATTCCAGCAATCGTATAAATATGAGAATTATAATATAATATCATACTTTTTGTTGGTTGATATTTTCATGCCGATGGTCAATCCATATGATGATGGGAACCCAACCAGCAAAGTTGTCTTATAACTCCAATGATTCGCGACTAATATTTTTCATAAGTATCATATTAGTGCTTCCAAAATATCAATTCATTTTATTAAAGCTACATAAACATCATTCTGTTGTGGATAATCGAAATACTTTATAAATTTATCGTGAAAACGTCTATACAGCAGAATTATGAAATATGTTATAAAACTGTTATTTAACCATTTGTTAAGAGGTTTATAACTAACTTATACAACAATTCTGCTTATAAAAATGAATTGCTTTTTAATGGTTTCTTTATTAATTCTGGGGATATTTATAATTTTATTTCAAATATATTAAAAAACCATTTCAAAGATGTTCTGTATAACCTAATGAAACAGTTTTATAGAAGTGCTTTTAGTTACAATTTTGCTTCCAGAAGTAAATTGTCGTTTCGGTAACCACCTCATAACTATTTTATGGTATTCAATTTCCTTGACAATATCATCCAAAAGCAGCTGATCATTCTGTTCCCACACTGAAAGTTTTTTTGGGGTTATTACAATATTGTTTTTATTCATATCTTCCAATGATTTCAAAGGACATTTGCCATCCTTTGACACCTTTCAAAAGGACAAAAGACATATTTTCAAAATAAAGGAATATCCTTTGAAATAAAGGTCGGTTGGCAACCCTAATCTGGAACGTTTCTAAGAAAGTTATGATTACCATGAAGCAAATGCATATTAGTTTTCTAGCTAAGAGCACAAATTTCTTACCTATGCATGAGGTTCAGGAAGCATTATGCTACTGCTGAAGACAATTTTCTGTAGGTGCAAAATTATCACCACAATCATGTTTGTGTTCAAGATATCGACTCATCAATAAGATACCTTCATCAGATTACCTGTCATTTCTCCTTTTGAATATCCTTGCAAAAATATGTATTTATCAGATATTCCACAGGAAAACGTTAACTGTTTCACTGATTTTGCAGGTTATGTTGACTTTCACGCGGTTGGACATAATAACATGTTTTATAGTAGTTGTTAAGTAGCTAAATTACAACGAAATGCTTGAAACTGATGCAAAATCATTTTTTAAGAGAACGCCATTAAACATGGCGGCATTTGTGATGACTCAGAGTGCGGAGTGTTTTAAACACACTAAAAATCGCCAATGTGTAGATATTTCAACCATTCAGAGCATGAAATTACTCAAAAATAATCTGTAGAACAAATTGGAATACATTTTCGTACAAAGGATCATTAGACTGACAAGTCACATTTTTGTTTTGTTGCATTTTTTTGTGTGAAACATTCGAAACAAGGAGGCGCGTTTAAAATATGTCAATTTAGTGCTACATTTCACGAAGAAATTTCATTTGCATTGAGAATTTCGTTGTGTGTATCCAAACATGTGTCTGTAAGAGTAGAAGTATATATAAATAAAATGGCTTCCTGTAAACCATAATGACACATGACATCTATATTTTCGCTATGTTGTTATAATTCAGGATTGTCATTTGCCAACTTAAAATCAATTTATTTTATAGATATCATTCTATGTAACATTTTTATTTCAGAACGCTCATATGAAAAACCTTATAAAGCTATTACAAAACGGTTTTTTAGATGGCGCCAGAATGTTTATGAAATAGTTTTTTAATGTTTATGAAAAGCTTTATGAAATGTTTCGAATGACAAAATTATTTTATAAAATGTGCCAATTCTGGGTTTATATCTGTTGTATAAACGTATTGAAAACAATTCAGCGACTAAGAATGTTTTATAAGATTTTGGTTGAAAACGTTTCCACAACTATTATAAAATATAAAGTTGTTAGTTGGGAATGGTAATGGTAAGTTAATAATATTGAGTTCAGAATATCTCCACTAAAAACAAAACTGGAATATTGGTGTATTGGAGTAGATTTGAGGAAAGATATATATTATCGTTCATCATAGAATTGAGGAATGAATATCTCGGATGAGTTCGTTGTTGGGTAGAATTCGTCTATTGGTTTGGATTGATAATTTTTGGCACTCTTGTTGAATTTAAATTCTTATATGATGTTTGAATTCAATTTCTGCTAAGATGAAGTTCTAAATTTCAATAATGAATCGTACTTCTATGTTTTCACAGAATGCTATAATTATACTATATAAGCTTTATTTATGATCTGTGTTCATACTCCTACATTTCATCCTGTTCTATAAGAGAGAGTCAAATTCATTTCAGCTATTTTAATTTGGTTTCTTCCATGGTGCAGTTCTCATTCTCAGATTGCTCATTTAATCTTGAGAAATAAACTATTATTTGAATTGAATTTCCTTTATGATGCAGTTCTATCATTAGAATACATTGATATAATTCTCAAATCTGAGAAACCAATACTTTCAGAGATATAATTTGTCTGTTTGAACTAGAGCGCCAGAAAGCTCCTGTCCACAGGGCTTGAACCCATTTTTTGTTAAGAAAATAGGGGAAGAATTAGATAAAATTGAAAATTTCCCAACCGTACGTCCTCCTGTACTTCCAGTAGTTTTTATAATGGAAAAATTCTTGAAGACAACTGACGTGAAGTCAGGAGCTATCGAGCGCATGTTTTTTTTTCTATTCACGCCTCACACACCATTAAATACTTCAAGCCATCTTATTTCAGCTGAATACTAGATTAATGTCCTATGGGATCCGTATTTTCAATCGCATTTATATGCGCAAACTGGTCTGAAAATTTTGATTCGTTAACACTTTCCTTTCGAAAGTTATCGTGGTAACAGCGTGCCGTCATAATTGAATTTGTACTCGAATTCTTTAGCAGTGAGTCGAACCAAATCGTTGGAGACCATTTTCGGTAAAAATATTCGAGAATTCTGGCATTGCAGTGAAATGATATTATGCTGTTACCTATCTAACATGCGCGCACAAATTGGTTGTTCCTTTCACACGCTGAGCCTATGTGTAAAAGAGCTATAATAGCATATTAAACTTTGAAGCATATAATAACATACCTCTTCTGAAAAGGTGAATACAGCGTTTGGCGGTTCTTAAAAAACCATTGATTTATTGTTTTTAATCTGAATTTCATGTTGATGAATATTTCAATTTTTCTGTATTTATACTATTGAATTTATAGTTTAACAAGCGCTGACGTGAAGCCAGGCCCATTTGCGCGTATGTTCTATTGTCCATTCTCCTGTATTGAACACTCTTAATCGAATTTACCATGGTGAATTCTATTGTCCGTTCTCCTGTATTGGACACTCTTAATCGAATTTACCATGGTAAATTCGATTAAAATTTTCTAGGGGTACGGTTCTCACAAAATTTTACACAGTCCTTCATGTCGCTATTCTACAACTAGTTACGAAGCTTCAATTCAATCAAGTCTAAATTTTTTGAATTATCGAGGAAATAATATTCTAGGTGGGCATAACTCCGAAACCGATCGACCGATTATGCCCAAAAACGAACGTATGTCTCCCATTGGGATTTGCAACCTACCCTGAAAATTGCAAGTCCCTATATCCTTTCGTTCGAAAGTTATCAAGCCAACGGTCACCAATCCAACTACTGAACTCACACAAGGCTGCTCGGAACTCCAGCAATATGGATCCGATCGTGTTCAAACGTGGAACTTGGCAGTAGGGTTAGGTTTTGAAGGCTCTCGCGAAATTTCAGCGATGTCGGAAGAATAGTTTCTCCTATATGTAGAATTTTTTTTCAATTATTTTTGAAAAATTTTGGAGTTATACCATCCTCATGAAATTTCGCAGGAATTTTTGCGGTGGCATTATACAACTGACAACCATGCTTGAATTGGATTGATTTCATATTTTTCGAGTTATTGAGGAATTAAGAACCAAATTTCAGATGGGTATAACTCCGAAACCGTTCTGCTGATTATGCCAATAGACGAACTGAAATGGCGCATTCATATTATCAACCAAACCTGAAAACTTCAAGTCGCTATCTTTTTCCGGTCTTAGGTTATCGTGACGTAAATAATATTCTTCAATAATTTTTTAAAAATTTTCTAGCAATACGATTCTCACAAAATTGCACAATCGTCCTTAGGTTCATATTCTACAACTACTCGCTAGGTTTCAATTTGATCCGATTAGTATTAGTTGTAGACAAAATTATTACTCGGAAACCATTGGGCCGATTATGCCCATTAACGAACTAGTACATCATATTAGGATACGCCACCTACCCTGAAAATTTTAAGTCGCTATCCCTTTCCGTTCTCAAGTTATCGTGGCAACGGACGGCCTACACCCTACCAAGATATCTAGCCTCAGGGAAGGGGGCGTGGCGCTGCACCTCTCACTCTTCAGTACAGTGGTCCTTACAAATGACCTTGAAAACGCTGGCTTACGCGTACACGGCTCAATCAAAAGGGTACAATTTTTGCAACATGGACCTCAGATTTCCTTATGGGGATTTACATGTAAAAATGGGCCAAAATGTGCCAGTACTCTCCTAGGACATCTTCTGACAAGTTCGTTTGGGCATAATAGGCCATACCGTTTCCTAGTGCAAACATTGTTTTCAAACAATATAGATTCGATCAAATTGAAACTTAGTAATGGGTTGTAGAATGCCGTCACAAATAATAATGCGAAATTTCGTGTGAATCGTATCACTAGAAAATTTCAATAAAATTATTATAAATATTATGTATGTCAGAAACCATCTGTACGATATTGCCGAAAGCCTTCAAATCCCAATTCTCAAAGGAGGTTGCAAATTAGAACACGATAAAATCCATATTTTAGGAGTTTTTGAAGACATACTGCAAACCAAGCAGCGTTGGGCAACTTCAGTATCTGGATGGGTCACCGTTACCACAATAAGTAGCGAACGGAAGGAGATAGAAATTTTCAATTTTCATGGTATATTGCGCATTCGAATGCGATATTTGGGTTCGTTATTAGGATTAATTAACCAAACGGTTTTGTAGTCATACCCAACTGAAATGTTGTAGTTATTTCCCCAATAACTCAAAAAATACTGATCCGGTCCAATTCAAATATGATAATAGGTTGTTAAATGCTGACACGAGAATTTCCTCGGCATTTTGTAGAGATCGTATCACTATAAATAAAAAAAGTTGGAGAAATCTCAGAAAATATCTACCCTATATCACTTGAGTTCGCGAATGAGAGTAATGGGCCAAACAGGTTCAAATTTATACCCATCCTAAATTTTGTTGTTATTTTCTCAATAACTCAGAATATACAAATCCGATCCGATTAAAATTTGGTAATTACTTTTAGAATGCTGACGCGCCAATTTTTGAGAAATTTCAAGAATATCGTAAGACTAGAAAAAAAAAATTATTAAAAAATCCCAAAATCCCCTCAAACTCCGTCCCTAACTTCGATCAACCATTTTACAATTTCAGCTCGATAAACTTTATAGTAGGGGCAAATAGATAATGGAACATACGCGCAAAAGCTCCTGAGTTGACGTTAAAGCTTTTTATGATTTTTTTTATTGAATAACTTAGTCCTGAGGGCCCAGAAATGAACAATCGCAAAAAAGCGAATTTTTTGGGACACCTTGTACAATAAATCAGAAAACACCTCGTCTGCCTCCTATGATTCCATCCATCATCCCAATCATCCGTCTTCCCGCAAACGCAATAATGGAAATACGCGGGCTCTCCTATTTCGCCGCAGCAAATAAAACCCGTCATGATCTTTCCATATTTCATATCTATATGCCTTCTCTTGGTTCTCCAAGTCCCTCGTATAATACGTATAATGCAATGTGGCTGTTGTATACGTTTTCATCTCTTTGTTTTGCCGGTACAGCGATATCCGCCGCTTATTTTACGGCGGTCTTGATTCGCAAATTGTTCTTTTTATATTTCGGGTAATGCATTTCGTATATCAGATCGCACAGGCAAATACGCTTATCCTTTTCGGATAAGGAGGCACGGAGAGGAATGTTTCAAGAAATGATATCATTGAAGGATTCCTTGCGAGATCTGAAGGATTCTCCGGGATCAGGAAAATTTGGTTAGCTTGTTGGGCTTCGAATCTGGTTCTTCTTACGATTTTACCAGGAAATATTAGGTTTGTTCCTACCACGGCCGAAACCGTACAGTGTACGGTCCACGGACTGCGCGGTGGTGTAAAAAGAAGGCTTTTAGACCACCGCGCAGTCCGTGGACCGTTCACTGTACGGTTTTGGCCGCTGTAGGAACAAAACTATTATTATTCTCCTTGTAAACAGAACAATGCGTTTGAAAGTGGGGAAACGGTGAACTTCCGGAAGAAATCTAATATTTAATTATATTGGTCTTCTCTTGATGGAAATTCATTATAATGACACAGAAAACTGAAACAAATTAGGCAGAAGAAACCACAATGTCTCACATATCTCATTCATGGACGGCTCAAAACTGTGAGCCGCTTCCACGACAGCACTCCAACAACTACCGAATATTGTTGCCTAATACACCTCAGCAATACAAATGTCATTCGGTTTGGACAAAGGTGCTGGTTTTCATCCAAGCAAAGGAAGGACTGAAGAAGCAGGAGAAGACTTAATAGGACAATAACCATTCAACACCTGGAACTGGAAGAAACTTACAAATTTCTTAGGATGAAACAAGTGTCCACTACGAACAGCTCGGTAGTCACTATAGGCACCTACTCTTTCGGGGTAGTTCACTAGACAATGCACTCAATTCTCAAGATCAACAGATCTACACGTAAAGTGATGAACATGAATCGCAGCCTACATCCAAACTGCTCCATAAAAAGAACTTCCACGAAAGTAAGGAGGCAAGAGTTTAGAATACCAAAACCATCACCAAACGTTGGAAATGTCAATAACTATATTGAGGATGAAGACCCGGTTCTGAAATTGGTAGCTCACCATGAACTTAGGAACCAAGGAGCTTTTCTATTTAGGGCTGGAGAAAGATAATTGGAGAAGCTCAGTGTAACTGGAATATCCATCGATCATGAGCCATCAGGAACACCTAGCACATCAACAGACCAAAGAAGAGTAGGCCGAGAGATAATACAAGCACAACTGAAGACACTGCTCGAAGATCACATGAATAAAAACTCGCACTCCATCAGGGCCAGTCGGAAGAGTTATCCTTCGCCTTTTTGAAGTTATCTGGGCTAAAGTCGGAAACGGTGGTTTCTATTAAATGGGGTGATAAATACAAGATGGTATAAAAAGTGCATCATTAAATTGGACACCCCAACAACGTGCAAAGCATGCCATAGCCAGCAGAAATCTGTTATGCACTTACTGTCTGCTTGCATAGTCCATGCTCCATCAGGATATGTGGAAGGACATAATGCGGCACTTCCATCTGTGAGAATTTCATGGAATAGACAACGAACCAGTGCTACAATGTGCACATCCGAATATTACAGTAGTTGTTGAAAATTACAGAGTTCATATCTACTGAAACCATTCCAACAACTCGGCAGGCCCACGTCATAAAGCCAGATATAGTCCTGCTGGACAAAAAGCTCAAGGAATTGTTTCTCATCGAATTTTCCTCCCCCGCCGAAAATAATGTGGTGATAAAAGAAGAACAGAAGAGGGAGAATATAAGGATTTAATCTTCAAACTGGTGATCCTGTATCCAAGGCATAAGTTTAAAATGGTTTTACTAATCATTCACATTTGATTAATCAATAATTGAGGGAAAATTTATTTATTCATAACAAGTTATGAATCAGTGGGAAATGTGAAAATCGATAGAAGCATAACGAACTTTAAGAACTATACATCTATGACAACTATGACAATAATTGTTTTCGATCGGTAAAATTAGCTTACCGTTCATGAAAATTAATATGCGAACCTACTATAATAAGCTATTTTGAACAATATCTGAAAATGTCTTAGATTGATTATTCTAGAAAGGTTGAATACAATAAAATAAAGAAATATTTCAAGATGAACCATACATGGAGGATATGATCACTTGGTTCGACACGAGAGGTTATTCGAGTCCAGGAAATGAGGAGTAGTTATGTGCCTGAGTAAATGTTTGGATCTTAAAGATTTATAAACTATACAGGGTGTTTCAAAAAAAGGTGACCCCCTCTCTAGGATAGGTAGAAAACTGAAAAATAATTGGGGTTTGCTCAGTAAAAAATTTTCGTAACGCCATCCGTATTCAAGATACAGGGCGTTGAAGAAAAAAAATTATACACATTTTTTAAAATTTTGCAGAAACTACTGGCAACATTGTAATGAAATTTTATACGAATATGTTTTGGAAGCTGATACATCCAATGAATTCGTTTTTATGTCTGACTCTCCTAGAGGGCGCTAGTTACACGGTTCGTACCAAGTAGTATTAAACATAACTTTTTTATTATTAGATTTATTGAGCAAAATTTCAAGCGTACTTAAACATCATTCAATTTCACACAAAAAAGGTACTCTTGGTAAAACTCGATAATGTGTACCGTTCTCGGAGTATTTTGATTTGAAAATTCTACACGGCAATAGCATTTTCTCTGAAATTTCAGTGGCCATGGAAAACTGTCTGTCATTTAATGGTTGTGACGTTGATTCAACAATAATTACATTTCTATTGTTAAATTAGATATTGTTAATCAAAATGTATTCAAATTTTGAATACACTGACATGTTATTAACCTTAGGAGAGTGTTTAGGAAACGCTAGTGCAGCTGTTATGCGTTATTCAGAAAAGTTTCCTCGAAGAAACTTTCCAAGTAAAAATACATTTAGAGCAATTGAACGACGTTGTCGAGAAACTGGGAGTGTGAGACCTAAAAAAATAAATTCTGGTAGGCCAAGAATAACAAGAACCATTAATAAAGAAAATGTGATTTTAAATTTAGTTGATCAAAATCCAACAGTTAGCGTAAGGGATGTGGCAAGACAAACAAATACGTCTTCTTCAAGTACTTGGAGGATACTTAAAGAGCAGCAGCTACATCCTTATCATTACAGACAAGTCCAAGAGCTCTTGCCAGACGATCTACCGGTTAGAATGGATTTTTGTCGAACATTACAAGAAAGGACAGCCATCAATCCAAATTTTTTAAAATGTATTCTTTTTACGGACGAGGCCAGTTTTACGCGACAAGGTATGTTTAACTCCCATAATGCACACTACTGGAGTGATGAGAATCCACATGTCAAAAGGGTAGCACATTACCAACACTCATTTAAAGTTAATGTTTGGGCAGCAACTTTAGGCAACAAGTTAATAGGTTATCACATTCTACCTGGAAATTTAAATGGTGATATGTACCTGGACTTTTTAAGTAATCATTTATTCGAGATATTAGAAAATTTAACGGTAAACGAGCGAAGATATCTAATTTTTATGCACGATGGAGCTCCACCGCACTTTGATAGAAGGTGTCGTAATTGGTTGAGTAACCATTTTCCGAATCGATGGATTGGTAGAGGTGCAGAAGCTCCAATTCATTGGCCTCCTCGGTCATGTGATTTTAATCCCTTGGATTACACAGTTTGGTCGTATCTTAAAGAAAAAGTTTATGCTGCAGAGGTAAATTCACCTCAAGATTTGAAAGATAGAATACAACGTCACTTTAATGATCTCACAGCTGACTCCCAACCATTTAGAAGATTAATGGATTCTTTAGAAAAAAGGATAGCCTTGTGTATTCGTGAAAACGGAGGACATTTTGAACACCTACTCTAATTGAAATCATATTAATGTTATTTGCCATTTTTTGAATTTTCTGATTTTTGTGTGAAATTGAATGATGTTTAAGTCCGCTTGAAATTTTGCTCAATAAATCTAATATTAAAAAAGTTATGTTCAATACTAATATCTAATTTAACAATAGAAATGTAATTATTGTTGAATCAACGTTAAAACTATTAAATGAAAGACAGTTCTCCATGGCAACTCAAATTTCAGAGAAAATGCTATTGCCGTGTAGAATTCATCGGTTATTACTTCATAATTTTCAAATCAAAATACTCCGAAAACGGTACGCAGTATCGAGTTTTACCAAGAGTACCTTTTTTGTGTGAAATTGAATGATGTTTAAGTACGCTTGAAATTTGGCTCAATAAATCTAATAATAAAAAAGTTATGTTCCATACTACTTGGTACGAACCGTGTAACTAGCGCCCTCTAGGAGAGTCAGACATAAAAAGGAATTCATTGGATGTATCAGCTTCCAAAACATATTCGTATAAAATTTCATTACAATGTTGCCAGTAGTTTCTGCAATATTTTAAAAAATGTGTATAATTTTTTTTTTTCAACGCCCTGTATCTTGAATACGGATGGCGTTACGAAAATTTTTTACTGAGCAAACCCCAATTATTTTTCAGTTTTCTACCTATCCTAGAGAGGGGGTCACCTTTTTTTGAAACACCCTGTATAATGCATATAGTACAATAGAGGAAATATAGATAGATACATCCGTAATCTTATTACTAACTAAAATGTTCATAGCTTCTACAGGGTGCTTCACGAATGCTTGTACAGGCTTTCATTGAAGATGCAGGACATTTTGGTGAGTCTAAATCAGTGTTCGAAATATTTCCGAATTATATTCGTTTAAGAGATACAGGATGTTTTTTAAATTTTATAAAAAACTTTCAGTCGGCATAACTCTTGAAGATCTTCATGAAAATTTCAGGGATTAAGTATAGGCTTATGCCTAATAATCACTCATCCGGACTGAGAAAATTATTTCCTTTATTCCACATCTTGTAAAACACCCTATACATTTAATTTTCAAGTAGTGAAATGTTTCTCAGAATCTAAAATAAATACTCTTTCAAACAAGCCTCTCAGCAATAATGACACACTTCGTATCAATATTTTATGGACCATTGAATATTTGGATGTTTCAATTTATAATAAACACGGACCTATGAATCTCTTAATAATGCGTTAGTTAATATTGAATCAATTGAAATTCTCAATAACATCACTTAATAATAGTGCTGCATCTTATTACATCCAATACATGAATTTAGTAGTTCCATATTTGATAACCTATGTAGCTGAAAATAGAAATGACAGAGATACTCATTTTCGAATTATTCATCTTCGAAAATCCCTTTTTTGAATAGTTCGAACACAGATGTTAGCATAATTGAAGATTTAATATGTCAAACAACCGAAAAGTCAAATTAAGTATGGATAGAAGTGTGAAGGAATAGTTTGCATGTGTTTTGGTTGCTTAGGCCGATATTGCGCAACTGAGACTCGAAATAAGATTGAACATTCAATTGGACTATCATAAAATGTATCTTATAAACAATAAACAAAAGACAATAAATGAGAAAAAAAATCATAACTTTGTTTTCGAAAATACCCCCTCTTTCTTCTAAACATTTTCTACCTCTTGTGATCAAATGCACTACAGCTTTATTTATAATTTCTGGACGATTTCGTATCTGTTCACATGCAGCTTGAACACGATTAATTAGTTGCTCCCTATCCACGATTTCTTCGGAGTAAACTTTATTTTTCAAGTGTCGCCAGAGGAAATACTCAAAATATGTAAGATCTGTGGATCTTGCAGGCCAGTCATAAGGTCCCTCTTATAATGAGTTAGATAGAGAATATCAATCTGTAACAGCTATACACAGTTATCAGCTCCTGACAGCGAATAACTCGCAGTTTTTGCGCGTATGTTCTGGGCAACATCGCGTTATAGTTTTGCCCAAATGTGAAATTTAATTCTGTGGTGCCGTCCGGCCGTTGCCACGATAACTTGAGAACGGAAAGAGCTAGCAAATTGAAATTTTCAGGGTAGGTGGCGCATCCCAATACAACGGACAAGTTCGTTAATGGGTATAATCGGCCCAATGGTTTCCGAGTAATAATTTTGTTTTCAACCAAAATGAATCCGATCGAATTTAAGGTGTATAGTTGTAGAATATAGACCTAAGCACGTTTGAGAAATTTTGTGAGAATCGTATCGCGAGAAAATTATTAAAAAATTATTAAAAAATATTTTTGTTGTCACGATAACCTGCGAACGGAAAGAGATAGCGGCTTGAAAATCTTAGGTTAGGTTGTGCATCTAAATGCGACATTTGCGTTCGTTTATGAGCATAATCGTCCAAACGGTTTTAGAGTTATAGCCATCTGAAATTTTCTGAAATTTGGTTGTTGTTTGTTCCTCATTAACTCAAAGAATACAAAACCGATTGAATTCAAACATGGTTATTAGTTGTAGAATACCAACGTGAAAATTCTTGCAGAATTTTGTGAGGATGGTATAACTAGAAAATTAAAAAAAAATAATTGAAAAAAATTCTATATATCATAAACCTAACTCTACTGCAGAGTTCCAAGTTTGAACACGATCGGATTCATATTGTTGGAGAACGGAGCAGCCTTTTGTGAGTTCGGTAGCTGGATGCGAATTGTCGTATGATATGTTGTCTATGGTCGTATTTTTGCGAGAACCTCCAAAAAAATATGAATGTCATGATGACATATTTTTGCGCGTATGTTATGGGAAAATGGTGTTATTTCATCACAAATCTATGGGAGATGATAGCCCTACATTAGAGGTCAGACCTGGTTTTGAAAGAGATCCTCCCTAGGAGGAGGCAAAATATTGAAGGGATTTCTATGAACAAGAGTGAATATCTTTGAGAAATAGAGAAAGCGATTCTTCTTCAAGAGATCCATGTGCCTTCAGAGGATTATATTCGCGAAAGGGGACTTTTGAAAGGTTATGTATTATTTTTAATATGGTATCGCTGAAATTTTACTGAAGGCTTCTGATCATGTGAGGTGAGAGGCTCATTTGTGGATATTAAATCTCGTGATGGGTAGAGTGGAATTTTAGGCCAGTTTTTCTATCACTAATGAGAATATATCTTTATGTTTCACCTCATCACCTTTAGATCTATCAATGGACATTTATTGGTTAAGAATAAGTAATTGAATATTACTGGAATTCAATTGAATTTCATTCAATATGTTAGTAACTAAACTCATAATTTTCTTTACTTTGATTATTTAAATATGACTTGGTTGATTGAATTCCAGGTGTCACTTGTGTCTAAATTCTACTCACAAGGGATTGCTGGTTTTCTTTAAACAGGTTACTTCGTAGTGTTGTTTTCATCAGCGTTGAATTGTGCTCCACTGATGATTCCTAATAAGGATGAAACCGCGGTATGTAGCTATTCAACTTTGATGAAATCAACGCTGATGAAAACAACACTACGAAGTAACCTGTTTAAAGAAAACCAGCAATCCCTTGTGAGTAGAATTTAGACACAAGTGACACCTGGAATTCAATGTAAACCTGAGATAATAAACATTATTATTATTATTATTATTATTCCAGTAATACAGGGTGTTCCTAAATTGAAAACCAGCAATCCCTTGTGAGTAGAATTTAGACACAAGTGACACCTGGAATTCAATGTAAACCTGAGATAATAAACATTATTATTATTATTATTATTATTATTATTATTCCAGTAATACAGGGTGTTCCTAAATTGAACGTACAAACGAAAAGGGGAGATTCCTTAAGTGAGTTTAAGAAAAAAAAGTGCCATAAACATGGGGTCGCAAACGTTTCGTTTTCGAGATACAGAGTGTTGAAGTTTGAATTTTTTTCAAGTTTTTTTCTCATAGTATCTACACTTCACAAGATATTCAACTGAAATTTGGCATAGAAATTACATTTGAGAGTTCTCACCACGTGACATGGCAATTTCGATAGAAGATCCACAGGGTGATATTTTTTCTGGAACACTGCCACCTGTTCTTCGTCAGAACTTTTTTTTGGTGAGCAACTGTTAATTTGAAAAAATGTAAAAAGAAGCTTTGGTCTTATACTAAACTTTTCGGTCTCTTGTAGTTTTGTCGTATCTACCAACGATTTCGAGAAAAAAAATTTTGAACGATTCTCTCGAAATCCTCGTGAAAATCCAAATTATGATGGGAAGGCCACTTCGTAAGCTGTGGTGAATGAATTCAGTGTCAGTTTTTATGGAAATTTTCCTGATCTTTAGCGATAATTCATAAAGATTCGATAAACTCGTATAATCAACACAAAAAATGTATTACAACAAGAAACGTAAAACTAAAAAAAAATCATAACAAGAAAACTAAGCAACCGCAAAGGACTGAACTACAGCAAATGTTGAAAATGTCCTCCCCCAACTCTTATACAAGCTTCTGTTCTTTGTCTCATAGACGATCAAACTCTTTCAAACACTCCCGGAGTATTCCTAACTGTATCAAATGCGCCTATTATACGATTTCTCAGTTCTTCTACGGTGTTCACGGGTGTCGAGTATACTAGAGATTTCAGGTGGCCCCATAAAAAGAAATCTAAACTATTTAAGTCTGGGGATCTGTCGGGCCATGACTGAGGACCCCCCCGTCCAATCCACCTGTTTTCATAATTTTCGTCCAAATACTCCCTTGCCAAAACTGAAAAATGAGCAGGAGCACCGTCATGCATGAACCACATTTCTCGTCGTAGCATAGAGGTATATCTCCCAATAACAAGGGCAAATCGTTTTCTAAAAAATGTCTGTATGATTGACTTGTTAGTCGACCTGGCAAGAAGAAAGGACCAATCAAATCATCACCAATATTACCACCCCACACATTTAGTGAAAATTGCTCTTGAAAATGGGTTTCTACATATCCATGCGGATTCTCCTCAGCCCATACGTGTTCATTATGAAAATTGATAATTGAAGTCCTTGAGAAGCAGGCTTCATCAGTGAATAGAATTTGGCAATCAAAATAAGGATTCATCAATAGTCTACTGAGGTACCACTGACAAAAACTAACCCTCGGATGAAAATCTCGAGGCAGAAGAGCTTGCACCCTCTGAATGTGATAAGGATATAGCAGAGAATCCCGCAAGATCCGCCAAACAACTTGATGACTTGCATTCAAAAGTACACTAATTTTTCTTGTACTGGTTCTTGGATGTTGTTCTATTTCGTTCATAACTGCCTCTTCGAGTTGTGGTGTTCTCACACTGCGTGGTCTCCCAGCATTAATTCTTTTCGTGGAAAAAGATCAAGCTTCTGAAAGACGCCTATGAATATCAGAGAACATTCGATGATTTGGTATCACTCTATTGGGATAGCGTTCCATGTAAAGACGCCTAGCTTCTCTTGCATTTCCATTTGCAAGACCATACATGAAATGCATATCAGTCATTTCGGAATTCGTGAAATTCGGCATGTTTTAATATTGAAATGTGTAGAGGTTCTAATTTCTGATCAAATATTGTTGTGACAGTCATAAAAATCGTAATGAAAATAGTAGTCTAACTACATTCAAAAAAATAAATAGCCACAAAAGCAACCACCTTCACTTTTTAAAAAAACAAACGTTCAATAATTTGATGTGTCAAAACTGGCACTGAATTCATTCACCACAGATTACAAACTGGCCTTCCTATCATAGTTACGAGAATTTCGAGAGAATCGTTCAAATTTTTTTTTCTCGAAATCGTTGGTAGATACAACAAAACTACAAGAGATGGAAAAGTTTAGTATAAGACCAAAGCTTCTTTTTACATTTTTTTAAATTAACAGTTGCTCACCAAAAAAAAGTTCTGGAGAAGAACAGGTGGCAGTGTTCCAGAAAAAATATCACCCTGTAGATCTTCTATCGAAATTGCCATGTCACGTGGTGAGAACTCTCAAATGTAATATCTATGCCAAATTTCAGTTGAATATCTTATGAAGTGTAGATACTATGAGAAAAAAACTTGAAAAAAATTCAAACTTCAACACTCTGTATCTCGAAAACGAAACGTTTGCGACCCCATGTTTATGGGACTTTTTTTTCTTAAACTCACTTAAGGAATCTCCACTTTTCGTTTGTACGTTCAATTTAGGAACACCCTGTATTTCTCAAGAATAATTATGAAGAATCAAGAAGAATTGAAGGTAGACAATAATGTGTTAATTTTTTCATCATTGCTTTCTATCCTGACTTCCTGACGTGAAGTCAGGAACTTTTGCGCGTATATTCTATTGTCCATTATCCTGTATTGGACACTTTTAATCGAATTTACCATGGTGAATTCTATTATCTGTTCTCCTGTATTGGACAGCCTTAATCGAATTCACCATGGTAAATTCGATTAACAGTGTTCAATACAGGAGAATGGACAATAGAACATACGCGTAAAAGCTCCTGAATTCTCGAAAAAAATTGGTTCAAGCACTGACGTGAAGTCAGGAGCTTTTGCGCGTATGTTCTATTGTCCATTCTCCTGTATTGAACACTCTTAATCGAATTTACCATGGTGAATTATATTGTCTGTTCTCCTGTATTAGACACTCTTAATCGAATTTACAATGGTGAATTCGATTAAGGCTGTCCAATACAGGAGAAAAGACAATAGAATTCACCATGGTAAATTCGATTAAAATTGTCCAATACAGGAGAATGGACAATAGAACATACGCGCAAAAGCTCCTGACTTCACGTCAGTGCTTGAACCAATTTTTTTAGTTTACCTATCATGCTTGTTACTCACTTTTCAATAAAATTAATTCTCAAAATTAATATTATTTTGCGTTTTTGTTGCTATTTAATCTTGGATTCTGTTAGCATTTGTTTCAGTAATTCAAAAAAAAGACGTTTCAAAAGATGAATAAATAATTAGAGAATGAGAATTTCTATCATTTGAACCATGTTTTTGAACATAACATTATTTTTTTGAATAACTCTTTTGGGTAATCTGAAGTCGAAACTCTGAATTTGTGTATCGGGTGAAATAAGATGCACCACATTCCTGAAGTCACGATACGTAGAAATTCAATTCATTCAAGATGTATTAAGGCATTATTCGGAGGCACACAGGTCCTTGTTTATTATTAATTGAAAATTCCAGATATTCAATGGTTCATAAAACATTGTTGAGAAGTGTGCCATTGTTACCAATAGGTTTGCTGGAGAGAGAGTTCATTTTTAAGATTCTGCAAAAAAATTCACGTATTCAAAATTTGATGTACACGGTGTTTTACAAAATGTGGCATAAAGAGAATAATTTTCTCGGTCCGGACCTGCGCTCTCAACAAGTCATTACGAGCAAATATTAGGCATAGGCCTATACTCACTCCCTGAAATTTTCAAGGCCCCTAGGCAATGATTAAAATGCTACAGTAGTATTATACCCAGAAAGAACAATTTCTTCAATTTGATACTTTGTAATGTGGTAATCTTCCATCAATGAGTAAGAAGAATAAAGTATGTTTATTCGTGCTTTTACATAGTATTCATATTTTGTATTGCGCTGGTCATATAGTTTTTTAATAATTCAGAACATTAAAACAAACATCGTATAAATAAAAGATTTATCGAACTCATGGAATCTCGTCATACATCAGCTATTAGACAATCTAAAATATCCACACAACTACATCAACACATAAAAAACAACCGAACTATCAACAACATCAATTCAATCATATACCTCGACCTATCAGTTTAAAAAAAGAATCAATCACATTATCATAAATATGAACATCATGATATAGTTAGTCATACAGTCCTTAAAAAATTTAAAATCATAACTTATTCAATATATCAATAAAAGAATTCAAACAATTATGTCGATAAAGAATATAACAACATTTAAACAGCCCAATAACTTAGTCAAAATAATATACACTTATATACATATACAGTGTGGAAAAGCCAAATGGAATAAATTCATTATCGTGGTTACTCTACATATTCATATATCCGCTATAAAGCGGATATATATATATATATATATATATATATATATATATATATATATATATATATATGTATGAAATGCGTCAAGTTTGAAGTCGTTTTCGGTGGCTTTCTGTCAAGTTTGGAGACACTTGTCAAGTTTGGGGTCTGGCCTCAAACTTTTCTTATGACAAATGGTTAGTTTAGGGTCGTGACCCCAAACTTTTTCAGGATTTTGCTCATTGAATAGTTTGAGGTCATTTTTCAAAAAATTTTATATTCTGGTAAATTCAACAATTTTCATCATGAAATAACAATTATTACTTCTGTGTCATCATTTTTATACGCAAATTCATGGACTTTAGTATGAATTCACATACATTTCTACCAAATTAATATCTACAAAATTCTACGCAAATGTTTCATATTTGCGATCCAATTCTGAGAAAACGGAATACTTTCTTGGAAAGTAAAGGTGTTTGAAGCCCAATATTCTCTTTTTCGGACCTCATAAAGATTTTATGAGATTGATCATTCAACTGTGAACTATTTGAAACAATTGGATTTGGGGCGTCTATTATTCACGAGGCTATTAGCTCACATTTTCAGACCATCCCTTCCCCTCAATGATATAATTGTGAGGTTCTATGTTACCCCTCTGCACTACGTAATATCAATACAGGAGAATGGACAATAGAACATACGCGCAAAAGCTCTTGACTTCACGTCAGTGCTTAAACCGTTTTTTTTTCGTAATTTTTTAAAAACTTTCTAGTGGTACGGTCCTCACAAAATTTTACACACGTTTTCCTGTCGATCTTCTTCTACTAGTTACCATGCTTCAATTCGATCGAGTCTATTTTTTTTTGAGTAGTCGAGGATATAATACGCAAAAAAAATTTCGCGTTGGCATTCTACAACTAATAACCTTGTTTGAATTGGATCGGTTTTGAATGTTTCGAGACATTGAGGAAAAAACAACCAAATTTCAGATGGGTATAACTCTAGAACTGTTTGGCCAATTATCCCTATAAACAAACTCAAATGTCACATACAAATGCACAACCTAACCTGAAAATTTGAAGTCACTATCTCTTTCCGTTCTCAGGTTATCGTGACGTAAATAATATTTTTTAACAATTTTTTTAAGATTTTTTAGCGATACGATTCTCACAAAATTTCACAAAATTCCTTAGGTTTGTATTCTACAATTACTCACCAAGTTTCAATTCGATTAGATCAGTGATGGTTGAAAACAAAATTATTACTCGGAAACCGTTGGGCCGATTATGCCCATTAACGAACTTGTCGCTCGTATTGGGATGCGCCACCTACGCTGAAAATTTCAAGTCGCTATCTTTTTCCTTTCTCAAGTTATCCTGGCAACAGACGGCCGGACAGAATAGAATTTTATCTCAAATTCTTCATCAGTAAGTTGAACCTAGTCGTTTGAGACAATCCTCGGCAAAAATATTTGAAAATTACAGACATTTGGGCAAAATGATAACGCGATGTTCCCCAGAACATACGCACAAAAACAATTCAATGTTATGAAAGCACTGACGCCGAGAAAGCAGCTTAATGGCACTAGTAATCTTATATTCATAAAAGAAAGTCGTGTTAGTTACTCCACTTATAACTCAAGAACGGCTATACCGATTTGGCTGAAAATTGGTGGGGAGGTAGCTTAGAACCAGGAGACGGACATAAGATACTTTTTTGTGTTATACAGGGTGTTTTTCTTTTAACGTCAATTACTACTTGCTGTTTTTCTTGCCATAATCGTACAATTTTAGTCATGTGTGTTTAAAAATAAACTTTCGAGGCATACATCATTGAAAATAAACCATTACTATACAGGGTGTCTTTTTTCTCATGGCACAATTGTACGTGATTGAAGTGATTTGTGTCACAAACAAAGCATTAACTAAATAGGTACCTTGGATGGATTCTCAAAATGTATTTGTCCGAAATCTCCATACAGGGTGTTCTTCTTTTAACGTCAATTGCAACTTGCTGTTTTCCATGCCACAATCGTACAATTTCATTCATTTGTGTTAAAAAATAAACTTTAGAGGGATACATCATTGGAAATAAATAATTAGTATACAGGGTGTTCTTTTTATCATTGCACAATTGTACGCGATTGAAGTGATTTTTGTCACAAACAGAGCATTAACTAAATAGGTACCTTGGATGGATTCTCATTATGTATTTGTTCAAAATCTTCATACAGGGTGTTTTTCTAACGTCAATTTCAACGTGCTATTCTTCACGTCATCATCGTACAATTTCATTCATTTGTGTTAAAGAATATATTTTCGAGACGTACATCGTTGAAAATAAACCATTACTGTACAGGGAGCAGTACACCATGCATTTAAGGCGGAACAGAGTTCGCTGGGTCAGCTAGTGATCAATATATTTGACCTATATAGAACACCTTAAACTACTGAAATTTCTGGTTACAAGAGATTCGTTACATCAAGGAAACAATCTTCAAGAGCCATTGATTATTCGAGAACCGTCCATTTTTATGTTTAATTTGTACCATAGTTGACAAGAATGTAAAATGAAACAGAAAAACTCTCTTAAATTAAGCATGATACATACATGTTCCGGATATTATGTCCTATTAAATCTCAAATAGAATGATTCTCTTAACATACGTTATTAACTTCATTATAACCCCATTCTAAGCAAATCCTTTCTTGAAGTATGCCTAATGTTTAATTATTTCCACTATAACTCAAAAAATATAAACTCGATCGAATTGAAGCTTGGTAACTAGTCGTAGAATATCAACATGAAGACAAGTGTGAAATTTTGTGAGCACCCTGCACCTAAAAAATTCTTAAAAAATAACGAAAAACAAAATTGGTTCAAACACTGACGTGAAGTCAGGAGCTTGATCTGTTGTCCATTCTCCTGTATTGGACACTCTTAATGGAATTTACCATGGTAAACTCAATTAAGAGTGACCAATACAGAACAATGGACAATATAACGAACGTGCAAAAACCCCTAGACTTCACGTCAGTGCCCGAATCAATGTTTATGGTTAACTTGTAACATATTTGAAAAGAATGTAAAATGAATCGGAAAAATTCTCTTAGATTAAGCATGATACATACGTTTTCTAGACCTAACATTTGTTACTAACTTCATTGTAACATCATGCTGAGCAAAATCTTTCCTGAAATACGCATAATGACTACATATAAATTTCCTGAGGTTTGTCTGCATATAATATGTCCCGATAACTATCAATTGAAAATTTTCTGATAGGGTTCGTGAAATGTCAGATGTACTCTGCGATTCATCGAATTCTAGATAAAATTCCACGTTTCTCTATATTTTCCAAAAGAAAATTATGTAATCCGTAATGTTTAGGGTCGTTTTCAGTGACGTAATGTCAAGTTTGGAGACACTTGTCAACTTTGAGGTCCGTCCTCAAACTTTTTCTGGAGTTGGCTTAATGAATAGTTTGAGGACATTGTTCAAAAATTCCTATATTCTATTGTAAAATCAACAATTTTCATCATGAAATGGCAATTGTTACTTCAAAGTGTCATTATTTGTATACGCAATTTATGGACTTTAGTATGAGTATACACACATTTCTACCAAATTAATTTCTATAAAATTCTACGCAAATGTTTCATATTTGCGATCCATTTCTGAGAAAACGAAATATCTTCTTAAAATTGAAGGTGCTTGAAGCCTAATATTCTCTTATTGAGATCTCATAAGATTTATCATTCAACAGTGAATTATTTGAAAGGCGGTAGGAATTCTGGTGTACAAGAAAGTAGAATCCCATTGAATTCCAATGGAATTCTTATTGAATTTCTGGAATTCCTATTGAATTCCGTGGAATTGCTATTGAATACCGTGGAATTTCTATTGAATTCCGCAGAATTCCTATTGAATTCCGCAGAATTCCTATCGAATTATAAAGAATTCCTATTGATGTTAGAGTGCGATACCTATCGGACAATCATGTAAACAACTCCAAATAGAAAGTTTTAACCGAATTTTAGCAGTTAGAAGTGGATGGTTTTCCCTCTGTTTTTCCTAACCCACAAAAATATACTTGGCAGTACAGACAAATTTATGTATTATTGAATACGGTGAGTATATTACAATATTCTTCAATTCTTGCAGTTTTGAATATTTCATATCTGATAAAGATCCAGTAAAAAGCTTTCAATAGATATTCTGGTGAATTTTTCATTCTGTGTGAGTCTGTCTCTATGTTGGTTGGATGGTGATAATTCTCTCATTTGTATGATTTAATATATTTTAATACATCCCTGCAGATGCTATTGATACCTCAAGAGCTTGAGCGAGTTAGGAGAATCAGTTGTTTTTTGTGTAGGCTTCGTTGCTGTGTCCTGGTGTCACCTTAGGCACAGCACTGTTAATTTTCAACCCAACAGTGAATGGTGGCCTAGAAAATTTGTTATCCAGCCCCGGGATTGATCTTGGGACGTCCGTTTTAACCACTGAGCCAATCAGGCTGCAATTGGTGAAATATTCTAGCCTATGTTAGGTCTCAAACAAAGGTACATCAGGACAAAGATTCTTCGACCGAAAGTTTTCTACGGAGCTTTATTAAATATCCTAAGGCGAAGTGTTTTAACTTCACTTTTTCGAGTGTTTTTCCGTTCAGTTTTAAAAAAATTTAAATACTGTCATGAGGCCAGTCTTCATTGGGGCGGTTGTTCATGTTGACCGATTCGAGTAGAATGTGAACAAGTGCGCTGGAGCAGACTGAATTCACGTCAGTGCTTCTTTGATTTTTTCTCATTTAATAGCCATTGCATAATTAAATACCAAATATCAATATATCAAACAAGCATTGCCAAGGACAGAAGGAAAATAACATGGAATTTACTATTAGAATTTTTTTCTGCGTTTGAAGATCTCATCGCTACGACATTCTGAAGGTATTACAAGGGTATCTATCATTTCACACCTACAAGTAAAATTTCAAGGACAGTCGAAGTGAATTCTCGAAAATAAAAAAAAAATATAATTTTATTCGAAATTTCACTAGTCATTCGATAATTTCGAAATCAAATGTGTCAAATCAGTCAGTCTTAAGTAATGGGTTTTTGTGCAATTCCGTTGGTTTTCCTTAGATTCCAAAAGAATTCCAATAGAAACACAATAGAATTCCTATAGAATTCCAGTGGAATTCTGCTTGAATTGGAATTCTGGTGTACAATGTTAGGTGAGCGGTTTCCCCCTCGCAATCGACTAAGCATTCGCGTTCGCACCTACAGAGGACTTTCAATGTGTCTGGCAAGATGTAAAAACCATTATAACTGTCCAGCTATTGAGTTAACAATTTTTTATATCTCAAGTAACATATAATGCATATGGATTTCAATTTAGAATCAGAAAAACTCCCTCAGTGGTTATATGCGTATGGATTTCAATATACAACCAGAAATTTATTTTACATATTTCAGATAACTCATTTTATCTTTGCCCTCTATGTGCATACAAATAGCGAATTCTGGTTTTTGATGTAGTGATTTTTTTTTTAAAGAAAATTTTTCCGCTTCTCGTGATACGTTGCTCATGAAATTTCGCATTGGCCTTGAATTCGTGATTTCAAACCTTGATAAAGATATTGCGACCTTATAATTTCATATTATTACTTCTCAGAAACCATAAGACGAATTATGCCTATGCACGCAGTGGACCGGCGATTTCGACATGTAACCTGCCCTGCGAAATTCGAATTACTTCTGTCAAGAAGTTTCGACATTAAAATCTTTCAATTTCACATTCGATTCACGTCCGAGAATCCCAAGAATACAAATCTTGCTGCAAATTGCCAATTTATAGCTAGATTTTTGATTGAAATAGAATTTTGCCATAAATATCCATCGTTAGTTCAATTTCAACGCCAGTTAATTATTTTCTATGATCACAGATTTGTGAAAATTCTAACAAATGTCGAAAAACTAAGTTTGTACAAAATTTTCTATACTTTCCATGCTGCCACTAATATTGTCCAGTCCTCTAAAGAAATTCCGTTCTAAACTAAACTTTCAAAAGAGTTATCAGGAAAAAAAATATTTTTTTACGTTTTCCGACCCGAATTTTGCAAATCGATCCAAATTTTAATTTCAAACAAGTTTACTTAGATCGTTTCATACAAAAAAGTTCAAATTTTCCAAGATATTAGACATTTTTTTTGTTAAAATGGCGATTTCCACTCAGTTTTTTAATTATTTCATTTCGGATTTTATCTGATTATGTGTTTGTTAGTAGATGGACATGATAATATTTCGCTACAACGATGGTAACTTCAGGTTCGAATCCTGCACGAGCGGTGTATCCTAAAATTGATTTATCATGACCTAAGTTGGGTGATAGAAATGAATCGCTCATTTTGGCAAAGCCCACATTTCATCCGAATATCAATATCTTTATAAAGATATTGGTAATAAACGCTATTCGGCAGAAATGTCTTCTTTGTAGTTCGAATTTTGTTAATGGTTATTGATGGTCCAACCAATTATACTAAAGAGTGGAATGTTGTTAAAGACATTCGATAATCGGAATTAATCTTTTCACATGGTTCTTCAAATACCCTGAAACTTAGAAATAATAATAAAATTTGAATACGATCTTGTGTATATTGTTGGAGAAACTGGAAGCCGAGCAGCAGTCATTGTTATCATTTTACCCAAATGTCTTTAATTTTCGATATTTTTGCCGAAAATTATCTCAAATGATTGAGATGAAGAATTCGAGATCAAATTTGATTCTGTCCGGCCGGCCGACTGTTGACACGATAACTTGAGAACGGAAAGCGATAGCGACTTGAAATTTTCAGGGTAGGTCCCAATATGTACGACGGACAAGTTCGTTAATGGGCATAATCGGCCCAATGCGTAATGAGTAATAATCTTGTTTTTTACCAATACAGATCCGATCGAATTGATACTTAATGTGTAGTTGTAGAATACAAACTCAAAGATGCATGCGCAATTTTGTAAGAATCGTAAAAAGTCAGGCCGGATGGTCTTCTCACTATGATGCCGTCAAATCGATAAAAAATAATTATGATGACATTTTCAGCGAAAAGGAGAAAGTGCAATTCTAATTATTTTTCGGGAAGATATTTTATAGAGATTAAATTTAGTAAATGAATTTCAAACAAGCACTGACGTGAAGTCAGGAGCTTTTGCGCGTATGTTCTATTGTCCATTCTCCTGTATTGGACACTCTTAATCGAATTTACCATGGTGAATTCTATTGTCCATTCTCCTGTATTGGCCACACTTAATCGAATTTACCATGATGAATTCTATTGTCCAGTCTCCTGTATTGGATAATGTTAATGGAATTCACCATGGTAAATTCGATTAAGAGTGTCTAGTACAGGAGAATGGACAAAAGAAAACACGCTCAAAAGCTTCTGACTTCACGTCAGTGCTTTATGATTAACTCGTAACATATTTGAAAAGAATGTAAAATGAATCAGAAAAATTCTCTTAGATTAACCATGATACATGGAGTTTCTGGACATTCGTTAGCAAAATCTTTCTTTAAATATGCAAAATGACTACCTATCCATTTCCTGAGGTTTGTCTGTATATGCTATGTTCCGATAACTATCAATTGAATATTTTCTGATAGGGTTCGTGAAATATCAGAAGAACTCCGCGATTCTTCGAATTCTAGATAAAATTCCACGTTTCTCCATATTTTCCAGACGAAAATTATGTAATCCGTAATGTTTACGGGCGTTTTCAGTGACTTAATGTCAAGTTTGGAGACACTTGTCAACTTTGGGGTCCGTCTTCAAACTTTTTCTGGAGTTGGCTTAATGAATAGTTTGAGGACATTTTTCAAAAATTCCTGTATTCTATTGTAAAATCAACAATTTTCATCATGAAATGGCAATTGTTACTTCAAAGTGTCATAATTTGTATACGCAATTTATGGACTTTAGTATGAGTTCACACACATTTCTACCAAATTAATTTCTACAAAATTCTACGCAAATGTTTCACATTTGCGATCCAATTCTGAGGAAACGGAATACTTTCTTGGAAAGTGAAGCTGTTCGAAGCCCAATATTCTCTTTTCGAACCTCATAAAGATTTTATGAGATTGATCATTCAACTGTGAATTATTTGAAACAATTGTATTTGGGGGCGTCTATTATTCATGAGGTTATTAGCTCACATTTTCAGACCACCCCTTCCCCTCAATGATATAATTGTGAGGTTCTATGTTACCCCTCTGAATACGTAATATCAGTACAGGAGAATGGACAATAGAACATACGCGCAAAAGGTCCTGACTTCACGTCAGTGCTTGAACCGTTTCATATCAGCGATACATTTCTGAGAAAACGGAATATCTTCTTTGAAGGTGAAGGTGCTTGAAGCCCAAATTTCTCTTTTTCAGATCTCATAAGGATTTTATAACATTTATCATTCAACAGTGAAATATATAATATTCCAGGGGGTATAACTAGACTCGACTCAAAAACAAACCTAACCTCCCCATTCGGATGTGCAGCCTACTCTGAAAATCCTTATCTCCTTTCGTTCAAAAGTTATCAAAGCAACGGTCACCCATCCAGCTAGTGAACTCACACAAGGCTGCTCGGATCTCCAACAATATAGATCCGATCGTGTTCAAACTTGAAACTCGGTAGTAAAATTAGGTTCTGAAGGCTCTCGCAAAATGTCAGCGATGTCGGACGAATAGTTTCTCATATATAGAATTTGCTTCATTGATTTTTCAAAAATTTTCTAGTGATACGATCCTCACTACATTTTGCAAGAATTTTCGCATTGGCATTCTACAACTAATAACAATGTTTGAATTGTATCAATCCTGTATTTTTCGAGTTATTGAAGAAATAAAAACCAAATTTCAGATGGGTATAACTCCAAAACCGTTTGGCCGATTATGCTTATAAACTACCTCAACTGTCGCATTCAGATGCACAACTTAACCTGTAAATTTCAAGTAGCTGTCTTTTTTATTTTTCAGGTTATCGTTTTTTTTAATTTTCTAGTGATACGTTTCGCTCGAAATTTCACAACCGTCCTTGGGTTTGCATTCTGCAACTCTCCAAGTTTCAATTCGATCGGATTTGTATTGGTTGAAAACAAAATTATCACTCGGAAACCGTTCGGCCGATTATGCCCATTAACGAACTGGTCCGTCGTATTAATTGGGATGTGGCACTAACCC
The DNA here is from genome assembly GCA_937662695.2 of Halyzia sedecimguttata. Lineage (NCBI taxonomy): Eukaryota > Metazoa > Arthropoda > Insecta > Coleoptera > Coccinellidae > Halyzia > Halyzia sedecimguttata. The sequence continues at coordinate 15,524,772 of OW569413.2, forward strand.
AGAAAATTTGAATTCGCCAGCTCTTTCCGTTGTCAAGTTATCGTGGCAACGGCTGGCTGGCTGGACAGAATCAAAATTTCACCTCGAATTCTTCATCGGGGAGTCGAGTCCAAACGTTCGAGATCATTTTGGGCAAAAAATTCGAAAATTACATTTGGGCAAAATGATGACGCGATGTTCCCCAGAACATACGCGCAAAAAATTGGCCAAAGTAACTAAAAACAAGCGATAGATTCGCGTAAGTTTTAGCTCCATAATAAATGCATGGGAAATTCGTTCGTGCTCGGATCCACGAACGGATCGTAATTCAAAGTTCCCGCTTAATCTAACTAATTTGGTCTATTGGCCCTTTATGTGACGATCATTTCGAGATTTGTTTGAGGTCCACTAAGAATTGCCGATAATATTGTCGAGAAATTATTGAAATAGGCTTACTGGATTTGAACCGTTTCTATAGGATTGATCAGGATTTACTTAACTTTATTAGCATATAAGATACAAAATCTGAAAATATTGTACAAAGAATCGATCTAGTCTCAAAGGACGACGTATTGCGGCATTTTATAGTTTAAAGGAACTTGAGACTTTAGCGTGATTTGAAAAGTAGTTCAGAGGTCAAAATAGGCCTATCGAGTTTATGATGAATGATTTTGTTTTACCAATATTTCGAAATCTACACATCGGACGTTGAAATTTGATATCTCTAAAAATAACGTCTCCAAGTTCCGAAGAAAGAAGCGAAAAAAATTTTGATCTCTCGTAAGATTATCGCTAGAGTTTGCTGAAATTTCTTATATACCTAAAGGGCAACAATAAGATGAGTTAAGTATACGATATATCAGATTCATAATTTTTCCATTATCGCAAAAAATAAGATCTTCCTAGAAGCTACGTAATCCAATGATTGTTTAGGAGTACCTATACGATTTATTCGTTGCTATGATTTTGATTCACTTTTCATCTCATTTCGAGACACTGAAGAATATCAACAGACGACCTTACCTGATTCACTAAACCGGATCTGAAATCTACAGATTTTTATCGAAAAATTATGTTCTTCAAAATGTTTTTGCTTATTTATTCCAATGAATATTTTGAACAATTTCCTCCATATACCCAATACGGATTTTGTTTTCTCGATAAAACGGATATGTAATATTCAAAGATGAAAGATGTGAAATTGGCCCACTTTTGAGAACCATATGGATTAAGAAAACTTTTCAGCAGCACACATTTTTTTTTCCGAAAATCGAAAGGTGTAGGGCCAATTTTACACACAATATTGAGAACGCTATAAAAACTTCTTTACGTTCGAATAATCTCACCTTGAAAAGACATGAAAATAAATTGGCTTAGGACCTCAAATTTGTAATATTAGATTTTCAGGTAATCTTTAATATGAAAATATATACTAGAACACCGTAGTAATAAGGGCCATTATGAAATGACCCAATATGCGTAGGCAATACAGAATACGAGTGAGTTCAAATTGATCCCATATGTCCGATTTAATCCATTAAATGAAGATATCAAAGGTGCCGCCCTATAACTTATTTCGACTAAGGCCTGCCAGTATGCCACCTGACATCGGTGATTCCTCGCTTTTTAACCGACATTCACAACTACTATGAGATAAGTAATAAAGTGCGGGAATTATATCTCAACAGGACGATGCCAAATATTGTGTAGTACGGGAGCACATTTTCCAATATGATAATTTCTGATATAATATGCAATTAGATTAGAAATCCTCGCAGGCAGTAGTAGTAGCAGGCAAATTTTTTCGAGGCATTATGATTCCCCGACATCTTAAAGAGGATTGTGTGAAATGAAATTTCGAATATTAATAGGAAAATTCACGAGGGTCGTATCGTAAGAATCTTAAGAAAATATTATTTGCCTGAAATATCGCAATCGAAATATATCGAGAAAAAAAAATTATAAGCACTATTTGAGTAGTTAATGTGAAATAACGAATTCAATTTCTGAAAATTATAAATCTGAATAACATTATGTACATAAGTAAATTAGTATCTCAAGAACAATCAACTAAATTCAGTTGAAAATTTAAGTTCACGTTCATCGATTAAATATTCGTAGGTTGGTTTCAACTTTCACCGAAAGAATAATGGATCTGTATATTTCTGTTTATGTTCTAGGAAACAGCATGCTATCATTTTGCCCGAATGACTGAAATTCTCGAATTTAGTACCGAAAATGAGTAGGGTCGACTCACTGATGAAGAATTCGAGGTCAAATTCAATTATCTCCGGCCGGCTGTTACCACGTTAGCTTTCGAACAGGAAGAGTGAAAACAAAATTTTCAGGGTAGGTTGCTTATCCGAATACGACGGTTTAGTTCGTTCAAGGGCATAATCGGCCAAACCGTGGCGGAGTTAAAATAACTCAAACAATATAGATCCGACCGAATTGAAACTTGGTATTGCTATTAGTGAAATGACAACACACTGCCAAGGTTCGTATCACTAGAAACTTTTGAAAAAATTCTTAAAAACCCCTGACGTGAAGTCAGGAGCTTTTGCGAACTTGTCCCGTTGTCTATTCATCCTCATAAGAAGTCGATCGAGCTAAAATTCGGTACTCGATTGTAAAATGGTGACTCGAAGGAATTTCAGCTGATTCTGACTCATAAGAAATATGAAATTTTTGAAGAAAACATTTTTTTATATTTTTCTAGAGGCTCGATATTCACGAAATTTGCAGAAAATGAGCGCGCCGGCATTAAACAATTAATTACTAATATTTAAATGAATTGGATATATATATACATATTTTGGGTTATAGAGGAAATAACAAAATTCAAGATGGGTGTAACTCCGAAAGCGATAGGCCGACTTTGCCTATTGTCGAACTAACATCACTTGGATGCGCAACGCGCTGAAAATTGCAAATCACTATCTCCTTCCGTTCTCAAGTTATCGTGAGATACATAATATTTTTCTTAAATTTTTTAGTGATACGATCCTCACGAAATTTTGTGTTTATATCGGCATTCTGCACCTAATTACGTGGTTTCTATCCGATCGGATCTGATCTGTTTGTAACCAAAACTAGTACTCGGAAACCATTAGGCCGATTATGCCCATTAACGAACTTGTCCTTCGCATTTGAATGCGAAACCTATCCTGAACATATCAAGTCGCTATATCTTTCTGTTCGAAAGTTATTGTGGCAACGGCCGGCCGAACGGCCAGAGAGAATCCAATTAGACCTCGAATTCATCATGGTTGGAGACCATTTTTGGCAAAAATTTCGAAAATTGCAGACATTTGGCAAAATGATAGCACGCTGTGCCCAAGTGCAAAAAATTATTGAATATTATTCTATATCTCAGAAACTATCCGTTTTGCAGCCAGGTTTCAAATTTGAACACGATCGGAGATATAGGGTTGGAGATATTGAAAAATTATTGGAAACTGAGCAGCGTTGGACGAATTCAGTATCTGCTGAGACCGCTAGTATACTACATATATATTGGTAATGATATAGTTAACTAACGTATTCACTAAAATTGATGTCCAAATTCTGAATACGAGTATGTAAACAATGCCCAAAAACAATAGCAATACTATGTATTCCTATTCCACTGAGAGAAATCTCTCTTTCTATACATGGCATTGTCTAGATTCCAGATTATAATAATTGTAGGAACTTGATCGAAAACGAAATTAAACAAAACGAATGAATGAATAACTTTTGTATTTCACAGTTGTTCTGATTTTTTTTAAATCTGGGCAGCATAGAATCCCCAGAAAAGACTCCGTCAGAAAAAAGAACATAGATAACTTCTAGTCTAGGACATGCACGGTGTGTTATAAAGGGCAGCGGTGTGGAATCAAATCATTACATAGGACTAATGTTATTAGAATTCCTGTGAATAATCTGCAGGATATTTGTATAATAATCTATTTTCGAAAGAAATATTAGTGGTAGTATTTATATGTTATGGGGATGTTGCTTGTGGAATATACTATCCAATGTTTTGACGAATGATATTTTTACTTGATTATTGTCCTATTGATCGAATTTCTCTAATTTTGAAATATCCGGCATGTTTCTGGTGCTCTTGTTATTATAACCATGACATTAAAGTAGTCTCAATATTCCTTTGAAATATTCCCAGAAAATAAATATTGTGTGTTTCGACAGATATATTTATTATCAATTCGCTAGTATATTACTTATTTTTTTCAATGATATAGTTAACCAACGTTCACTTTCATAGCAGAGCGCATAGCGTAGCATCGCGCTTAGCATATAGCATCGCGCTTAGCATATAGCATCGCATCGCATAGTTCACCGGCTCGGGAGTTTCAAATGCAAAGTTAATCACGAAATTTAGAGAATAAATTGATGAAGATGAAAAATTCGTGATTCTTAGGACTCTTTATACGAATATATACCGAAGAACGGAAGATTGAACGAGAAAAATAGAAAATGAAAATGTCCCCAAACTTGATCGATGTGAGTTTTTTAGAATTTTCGTGGTTTTTTCACTTTTATTTGCTAATGTATACCTATGTATGCAGGAAAAATCGAAGTTTGAAAATGACCCCAATCTTGACGGATTACAAACATATATATATATATATATATATATATATATATATATATATATATATATATATATATTTTAAATTGTCATTCTTCTTGTTAAAAATGCGAACCTTACCTTCAACCCACTTCGAAAGACATGTTCAGCGCCCAATTTTTCAAATAACAAGTGTGGGCTTGTGATATATCGGTTGAAAAGTCTCGCTTCTCTATTCATAAATGTTATCACTTTCATGTTTACTGCAGAGATCAAATGAAAAAAAAACAAGCGTTTAACGAAATTTGGTGCAATTTCAAAAACTAAGAAAATGTCATACAAAATATAACAAAATATTTATGAATGTTAATGGAGCAGATGTTCTATGTGCTTACCACGAACGCCTAGACAATATCCTTACCTAAAAAAAAAATTCTTCCAACATTATTCAACATCTCAGGAAGGATCAACCTTCTCGCAAGCTTTATTCGATCTTTTAGATCATTCACATCAATGGGTTTAGTTTTGTACACAATGATCTTCACATATCCCGATAAAAAGAAATCTAATTAGTTAACATCAGGGGATCGCACTGGCCATTCGATCGTTCCCCGCCTATCCTCAGATTTGGAAAAATTGCGACCAGATACTGCCGGACATTGCGTTGGTAATGTGGTGTTGCTCCATCCTATAGGAACCATATCGTATTCCGTGGAACTTGATGATTTCTTTGATTAGGATATAAATTTTCCGAAGTTGGAACGACATCATTCTGAAGTAGTGCTAAATAATTATCGCCATTCAAATTGCCCTCAATGAAAAGGGGAGCTTTGTTATGGTTTCGAACATTTCCTGTCCAAACATCAAACTTTTGAGAAAATTGCGTGTATTCCTCTCTCATCCAGTGAGGATTTTCGATAGACTAGTAGCGGAAATTTTGACGATTAGCATGGCCGTCGAGAGAAAATGTAAACTCATCACAAAACTTCTACTTACTGGATGATGTAGTTATGCAACATGTCCATCATGGGTTCACAAAAATAAGTTTTCCTAAGTTCGTCTTCCAAGCGTTTCTGTGTAGGTATCATTTTATAGGGAAGCATTTTATTTTGTTTTAATAATTATGTTTAGATCCGATGTATGGCTATTGAATGTTGTGGAGGCATCTCTAATCGATTTATGTGCATTTTCTTCAAAGTGAAGCATCACATCGCATCAAATTTCACGTCCTCACACAGTGCATTAGTAGCTGATTTTTAATCTGCCTCACATGCTCAAACTCGTGAAAGTGCTTCTCTATGTCCCTTGGGTTATAGGCGTCAAATACGGAAATTTCTCATGATTCAAGCGACTTACTTCTTTTTGTTTTTGGGTGTTATCTCCATAACCAATCACTAGTTTAATTGTTATTTTATTAATTTCCGTTTATCGAACCATTATTCGAAATCGAAGTTAATGAAATTCAAAAAAATGTTAGACAAATATAGACTACAACTTATCAGCACAAAACCATTTGCAAAGGCGTTCTAAAGTAACTAACGTTGCCACATTGTTATGATTTTGATTAATTTTCTCATACTCTTGAAGGCAAATAAGTTTGATATTCGGAATTTTGGTAATCACATGGTTTTCTTCTTTCTATTTTGAGTTTTGCAATAAAAATTAAAGTGATAACATTTCTGAATAGACAATGACGTGACCTTTCAAACACAAGCTTATTCTTCCTATTTGAAAGATTAGGGGTTGTAACTCTCTCTCGAATGGGGTTGAAAATAGGGTTCGCATTTTTACGAAGAATGAAAATTTAAAATATGAACTTGACGTGTTAATTTTCCATAAATATGTACGGTAACCAAAATAATGAATTTATTCCATTTGGCTTTTTCACATTGTATACATATACATATCACAGAACGAAACGGGTGGGGTCAGCGTACAGGAATTTCTGCTTCTTATCAGTTTCTTTGTTTATATGAACTTATGAGAAACTCAGTTCAAAGTCGGTATTCAGCATTAATCATATCAACTGATTACTCCTAAAAACAACATGAAAAATGAGTGGATGCGATAATTTTTCGAATAACTAAAAGACATACATCATGGAAGAATTTTGACGATATAATGCCCAGATTCTTGATTCAAATATTCCGGTAAGTATTTACAGCCAGTGATTCCCGCACCTATTTCCTGAAAACAGAATATCAAGACGGAACCGAACTAGACAGTCAACCTTGATAAAAAATAATATGCAACAGACGATTTCCTCGTACTTACCGTAGAATTGGTTTAAATCGGATAATCACCCAGCGGGTCACACTTAACAATATCCATTTTATTTTCACTACAAAAACACGTACAACCCCTAGAGCTTGAAATAGAACTAGCTACTCGGTCTTTTTCGCATGATTAGCAAGTAATATCCTTCCTGTTATAATGAGCTTTCATTTCTTCCTCCCTCGTCTCACTACATTGTTTCTCCAGAGTACATTATATACACTCAAATGAGAGCCCATTGTCTTAAAACATCCTCATCAATGAATGTTTCTAGTTGAAGCTGTACAATTTCACACCCAGCAGTTTCCTGTTCGCCGTTGAATGCCGAGCTGCGATAAATTATTCGCCATGAGTCTGTGTCGAATCAGTGTTGAATTATCTTCCTCCTTCTGTGGAATAATTAAGATCTTTCAGGCATCTCGAGTTGAGGCTGGATGGGCCTTCTGCTTCCTCGAGGAGGTGGATTAGAAGACGACAATCACTGGAACAAAAGACTACCATCTTTCCCTGATATATATTTTAGTTCGAATAAAAGAACTTTCATGTCACGAATTTTGAATGGTTTGCTGATTTGAGACCATTACATATATTGTTCTAATTTTCATTATAACATTATGTTTTGCATAATTATTGATTGAAGATACACACGCGTAAGTGTTGCGGATATTGTAAATGTGCTCCCAAATTTAAATTATCACTGTTTAACCTCGATATAATAATTTGGTGAGAATATATCGACTCATTAGAATTCCCAGACAATAAAGTAATCAGGTTGATTCGGAAAAGTTATCCAATGAAATTAATCAATAAGTTGGTGTTCCACAATCCATCTGATGCCATACAAATCTCAACAACAGAGTTACAGTGGACACAATTGACACAAACTCAGTAACCTAATATTTTTCATTGCCTTATATCCCGCTTTTAACCAACAAGAAAAATTTGATTTTTCTTGAGTATAAACATTTCAGAATGATAAAAAAAAGTACCGAATACATTGTATTCAATTTTACATGCTAAGATAGGTGTGAGTTGTCGGGTAGAATTAACGTAGTGTATAATGTGAAGAAAGGCTTTTGTGATGGAAGTACGTAAGACAGACTACTAGAATATTGAAAACAGATTAGATGAACACGAAAAAGATGTAATTTATTGAGATCAAAGTGTGATTATCGAGCCATTGTATTGAGTCTGGCCACAAATTTCACATCGATCGTAAGATCTTGCACATATATTGAGCTCCCTATCCAAGATATTCGAAAGATTGGATGGACCAATCATTCATTCTCTCATAGAAGAGGATGTTGAACTACCCGAATAAGTTCACAATCATAACTAGTTGTCAACATGTATAACCTCTACGACTGTTCCCAAGTCGCATCAGTTGAATTCGGAGCTACTAGAACTCGGGGATCCGCGGTCTAGCTTTAGTGGAGATGGGAGTGGATCCCAAAAGGGAACATAGTAAAAGGGCGCCAGGCAAATTTAATTCTCCCAGATACCCAAGCGTAATGTAATAAACCTAAATTTACCAAAAGAATATTCACGTTAAAAACAAATGATTTATTCCAGTAGCTTACAACCCAGATCTTAATATTCAACAAAAAAAAAAACTGTGAAACCCTGAATAGGGTGCAGCGGAAATTGTACGTAGATATTCTTCCTTGATCCGAATACGCGTCGCTTGAGCTCAGGCGCATCCACGTTTTTGTGCGTATGTTCTGGGGAACATCGCGTTATCATTTTGCCCAAATGTCTGTAACTTTAGAATTTTTTCACGAAAATGGCCTCAAACGATTTAGTTTCACTCCCCAATGAAGAATTCGAGGTCAAATACGTTTCTGTCTGGTCGGACGTCCGGCCATTGCCACGATAACTTGAGCACGAAAAGAGCTAGCGACTTGAAATTCTTATGGTAGATGGCGTATTCCAACACAACGGACAAGTTCGTTAATGGGCATAATCGGCCCAGTGGTTTCCGAGTAATAATCTTGTTTTCAACCAGTATAAATTCGATCGAATTAAAACTTGGTGAGTAGTTGTAAAATATGAACTTAAGCACGTTTGTGAAATTTTGTGCGAATCGTATGACTAGAAAATTATTAAAAAATTATTAAAAAATATTTTGTTGTCAGGATAACTTGAGAACGGAAAGAGATAACAGCTTGAATTTTTCAGGTTACGATGTGCATCAGAACGCAACATAACAGTTTGTTTATGGGCATAATCGGCCAAACGGTTTCAGAGTTATAGCCATCTGAAATTTCGTTGTTTTTTGTTCCTCATTAACTCGAAAAATACTGAATTGAATGAATTCAAACATGGTTATTAGTTTTAGAATGCCAACGCGAAATTTCTTGCAAAATTTCGTGAGGATAGTATTTGTAGAAAATTTTTAAAAAATCATTGAAAATTGAAAAAAAAATTCTATATATCATTAACTATTCGTTTGAAATTGCTGAAATATTGCGAGAGCCTTCACAACCTAACTCTACTGCCAAGTTTCAAGTTTTAACACGATCGGTTAAATATTGTTGGAGATTCGAGCATTCTTGTGTGAGTTCAGTAGATGGGTGACCGTTGCCTCGATAACTTTCGAACGAAAGGGGATAGGGACTTGCAATTTTCAGGGTAGGTTGCGTATTCGAAAGGGAGAGTTGAGTTCGTTTTTTGGCATAATCGGTTTAACGGTTTCCGAGTAATATCCACCTTTTGATAACTCAAAAAATTAATATTCGATCGAATTGAAGCTTGGTAACTAGTAGTAGAAAATCAACATAAAGACGTGTTTAAAATTTAGTAAGAACCGTACCCCTAGAAAATTAAAAAAAAATGACGAAAAAAAAAATTTTAAGAACCGTACCCCTAGAAAATTTCAAAAAAATCACGAAAAAAAAATTGGTTCAAGCACTGACGTGAATTCAGAAGCTTTTGTGCGTATGTTCTATTGTCCATTCTTCTGTATTGGACACCCTTAATCGTATTTACCATGGTAAATTATGTTGTCCATTTTCCTGTATTGGACACTTAATTCGAATTTACCATGGTAAATTGACAGGAGAATGGACAACATAATTTACCATGGTATATTCGATTAAGGGTGTCCAATACAGAAGAATGGACAATTGAACATACGCGCAAAAGCTTCTGACTTCACGTGGGTGCTTGAACCAATTTTTTTCATTAATTGTGTTATATTATTCGGACATTATTCTATGACTTATATCCTCTATTATGCTGTTGTCAGTGGTATTGATCTAAGTTTTATTTTTGATATTTCAAAGCAATTTTTTTCTTAATATAATCAACTATTTATTGTTCCATCTGATATCTCAGCTCTATTGATTTTTTTCCGTAACAATTAAAAATATGTTATTCCAAATTAAAATGATGCAACTAGTTTTTTATCATTCTGGTTTTACGTATTAGTATGGCATGGAGGACACATTTGTATAGTCAAGACTAATTTCACATAGAGTGAGCAACTAAATGTTTTGCGTTCAATTGCTGGATTTCATGGTTCTTATGTTCACTTTCTAGACCTCTGAAGAAGCTCCACAAATGTAGGTAAAAGCTTAGGCTAAGACAATGAAATAAATATTAATCAACTTGGCCGTAGACCTGATATCTTAGTTGCCTTCGATATGTTCAGTTTGAAGGGAGAATAGAAAATAGTAGTTCCCTATACCCAGTAATTCGTTAAATTGTGGCTTCTTATAAAGAGGTTCAGTTGCTCTTAAGTTCTTTTTCAGGACGTGAGCAAACGCGTTCAGTAAACGATTTATACTAATGAATTAAAACATATTCCATTGACAGTACTAATTCTTATGGAATAGTAAAAGTTTATACAGTTTTCCCACAATTTGACATTGTCTAACGATGAACTGAACGTGTCTGAAGCTGACAGGACATGAATTCTTAATGTCTGGAATCTTAATTATGTTACATTTATTAAGAAGTAGCTTGACACTTTTGGACCATCCTTAAACACTTAGATTCTCTATCGAAAAACCTGTTCGTTGTTAGTTATGAGCGAAATGGCGTAACAAAAAAAAAATAATCATTTGATAAGGCTACACATAAATTTCATACAAGAGATAATTTTTTGAATTACTATATGGGAGATTTCGTGAGTGCTTATGAACAAACTCATCCGATGAATTTGAATCTGAAATGCTCTTTCGACAGCATTTCGTCAGCAGCAGTTCGATATCTTCAATAAAATTTTATAGTTTAAATTTGCGCAACCATTTCCAGTATCTCTAAGGCCGCTCGTACACCAACACCACGAGACTGCAACGCGACCACGACGATACTTTTTAACGAGGAATTTGTGTCGCATCACCATATCTTTGGTGTGGGCACTTCTATTACTTACCTCGTACCGCGACTTCTAAGCGACAAGAAGTCGCGGTCGCATTGCGGTCTCGTCGTGCTGGTATACGAGCAGCCTAACTGTCACTTATATTACTGATTCATAATGTTTTGTGCTCCTAAATTAATCGACAAACTCCCTAGAGGAATCAATATGTTGTTCCCTTCGAGAGTATTCCGGAATTGTTACCCAACAGTCAGAATTATTTTGATGGTGTGTTTTTTATTGGCTCCGGTTCCCTGGGATTGTTATCTTTGTGATTATTGATTGTTTTGATTGTTTCTCTGTGTTGGCTTGGGGTGACCAACACAAATTAGTTCCCAGAATATGGGCACGGTGCAAATTGAATATGTAACTACCAAAAAAAAATTGACTTCAAATGATTTGCTATTAGGCGCCTGTTCAGTGAAGAAATTTTGTAATATACATCTTCAGAGTAAAATCCAAGGAATTCAAAAAATGTCAAAGCTCTGGCGGCAGCTTCAGTAGAGTTGTTCATTGATTAAGTGGATAACGCATCAGTGATGCGTTATGTTATGTGCGTTATGAATTACTTAACATTATCTATTCCTCATTAGTACAGTCTAATCCCAGGTATTGTATAATTTTATGGGGAGGTGCTTAAATAGTATATTCAAAACAATCATGATATGTATAGAAGAACTTTCAGATACTCGACGGTTGAACTTTATAGAAATTGTAATGTCTTGAAGGTGCGTAATTTGTATATACATAGTATGATCTCATGTATGTTTCGAAAATATAGACACCAAAGAAAGATGGCATATTGTATATCACTAGGTCCACCGAACAACCTGCCTGTACCATTTATGGCAACAGTAGTATATCAGAGAATTATAACATTTCTCGGACCAAGAATATTTAATAGATTACCAAATACTGTCAAGAGTTCTTTTTCTTCTGGATATGTTACAGTCATTACAAAACTATTTCTGCTTCCAAACTAAAATTATTTCGACGATATATTTTCAATTGTGTATCTTATGCACTGAATTGATACCTTTTTACTCTGGTCAGCACACAAGCTTTGCTTTGGCATACCATAAGCTGATGGAGTTCTCTAGAGATTACAGATCATATTGAAACTATTATATACTTTTATATGGATATCAACTATACTGTAACAAAATTACACTCATTCTGTAGTTGGAAATAAAATTTGTGTTATGTTATGTTATGTTATATGATGCCATATTTTTTGTTACCGCTGTACTGTACCTGTTACGGTGAAAATACCCTCAATTTTTTTAATTTGAGCAGGACACTCTGTTCCATTTTCTATATTCCGGAAGATCTCGTTATTTCAAATTCACACATAATAGATGACTTTAGTGGAAATAATTTTTAAAAACGAGAAATAAATCACTTTACATTTACAGAATAGGCGAATTAATTTACTCTAAACTAATAAGAATAATAAATTGAACAAAAAAATGAGAATATTAATGAACACACGTGTTTTCAGAAATTATTTGTAGTAATACAATGTAGTAAGAAATAAATGAGTACTATGATTGGTTATGGTGATCGAGAAAGGAATTCCATTTCAATTTTAGTGGTTACTAAAACATTACAACCTTTTAAAGCAACTGATATGATCAAAAATTTTTTGAAAACCAGCGAGAAATGAATCGAACGAAGCTATTATACAAAAATTGCAATTTTATTGATTTACACGAATCAGTTCAAACTACTACTATATATTTGAAACTAAAACATGCTATAAGTCAACGTTATGTAGGGGAAATATCGAATATTGAAAAGTATCATTCGCATAAGGTAAAATTGGTTCACGAAATTTCAGGATGATTCTAAATCACAATTTTCTCCATTTATTCAAAAGCTGTTCAAGAAATGTCAATTTTTTTCTTTATTTCATATCCAGTGACCTCTTATTTTCTCCACCATTGAATAGAAAAAACCCAATGTCAAAGTGAACTTTACAGAACCAAGAAGAACAACAATAAATCGAATACTCATTGGATAACTCACTGGGGTCATCGTGGATTACCTTGTATGTATAAAATAGGACGTTCTATAAATTCAAATACAAAATAATTCTTGGTCCTTGGAAAATCAAACATATGACCCATGTCACTGAAGACCGCGAGTGACAGCATAATAACATAATCCCACAATAGGCAGTTCCAAAATGGTATTTACGGTGAGATGACTACATTTCCCCGCGTCCCATTTTGTAACTCCATATTTAATTTTAATTGAAAAATATATAAATACTATGACCAAGATTAATATTATTAGTATGCTTAAATGAGGAGCAAATGTTCAAAACGCATTTAGTCCAAAAACAATTATATTGGAAATCAACGAAAAACGATTTTTTCTTCCACCCTAGCTTATAATTTGAGTACGTCGAGTTTGTTTGATAGAAATTCACATCTAGAGTTAATAAGTAATATCATTCAAATCAATATTGATCAGATATACACAGAAAATGTAAAAAATCGTTTGGACTTAATGCGTTTTGATTCATCCCATTGTATATAATGCGTTCTGTTGTGGATGAAATTGAACATAACGCTTTTTGTTGCGATTTATTATAAATTAAGAGAAAACAGTCTGCATAGTAAGTGTTGGTCTGTAACCTAATTAACATGAGCAGATCGATAAAAAAATGTTTTAGTTATATTTAATTTGTTTTGAAAATACAAACGTAAACATAATTCATGGCTTTGCGGCTTAAATACTGTAGATTTGAATTACAGAGGGACATAATGCCATTTGGAAGCTTTTGTTTACATAGGGCTATAGAGCAATATAAATCATTTCTGAATCCACTTCAAACTCAATTTCGCCCAAATTGCACATAATGCGTTTTCAAAAGTTACTCGTCAATTGATGTTAAAAAGTTTTGATGAATTGTTTCGATGTATGGTGATTTGTTAGCGTACACGTGAGACTCTGAGGTTACACCCACCCTGGTGATCGATTTATCTGAGACTCTCGCAGTCCCCAGGGACACCAAGGATATAATACAAAGATTAATACTGAGATTGGGTACATAGTTTGATTGTGCTGCAGCCCATGTTCGAACTTCCCCAAATTATTTTGGCTCAGTTTGCTCGTAGAACGAACAAATAAAAAACAAGCCCACAGTATTGACAATATAAACAACAAAATTCAAATAAACTACTATGAATGCTAGAAACACATAATGATGTAAATTATTAATTTAAGTTAAGTTAAATATGAAAAAGGTGATATATTAAACAAGGAAAACAGCTACTTATGACAAAATATATTCACGTTACGAAAAAACTACAAAAGGCAATGATAGGAAAACCAAACCGTCCAACGTATAATTTTCTATACCAATATACAATGAGCCATAATTATGGAATAATTATATATTGAAGTGAAACTTCCAACGCAACTTCCATCAAGGTTGCGTTAAACGTTTAATGCTACCATGGAGGGGGTATGAAAGCACTGTTGCGTTAAACGTTCAATGCTCCTGGACAGAGAGAATAGAAAGATACAGAGCGAGAGTGAATGCGTGGCACTCGAACGCATGCGCGTAGTTTTTTACTCCTTCCTATTTTCATTTTCACATTACGTTATTCTATTTTAATTTATAATATTCATTATTTCATTTACATGTTGAAGTGAAACTTCTAATGCGACTTCCAACAAGGTTGGATTATTTATTTTTTAAGAAACCATCTCCCGTAATTCTTATTGTTCTACCGTTTCGTGTTACTAAACAGTGACTACAGCAATATATTTTTTTTTAATTGCAAGCCCCTATTCATTTTTCACCATGAATAGATAATAAAATTATGAATTCATTAATGTACATGTAAAGCCATTTGAATCACTAATTCACGAGATATAAATTTTTTTTATCTTGAAAAACATGTAAAAATTTTTAAATGAACTCTTCACCAAATTAACACATTATTATTGTGAAAACGATACTTGAACTTTACTTACGAAAACTATCAAAGTAAGTTATGGCCATTCACTTCACACCAAATTGAGTTTGAAGCTCGGAACAAATATTTTGGGGAGATTCAGGGTGTAAGTATTGCTCTTATTTCATCCCGAATCCTCTGTTACAACTCTTGATGTTGTTTGGCTGATTAACGGAAAATTTGCTCTTGATATAAGTCCATAAATAAAAGTTTAACAGAGTCAAATCTGCAGACTGAGGCAGCTATTCAATAAAACCACGATGACTCATCCACCTCTTCGGGAACACCTCGTTCTGGTTATCATGTACATCCTGAAAATAATGGGGTGGAGCTCCAACCTGTTAAAACCATATCGTTTAATTTAGGAGATCTGGATCTGCATCGATCAGAAAAAGGACCGTCAGCTGCGCAATCAGGTCATCCCGTACTAAATCCTTATATTTTGGACCTGTCTACGATTCTTCAATAAAGACAGGCCCTATAACCCTGTTCCTTAAAATCCTTACATTTACTATTTCAGGAAATTGTGAGTGTGCCTTCATCATCCAGTTTGGATTGTAATCTAACCAATAGTGACAGTTTTGTCTCTTGACAGTTCCGTTTAAATAAAATGTTGCTTCATCAAAAAATAAAATTTGAGATGAAATCCCATCATCGGCATTGCGAAGGTTCATCATTTTGTTCGCAAAACTGAGTTCTTCGGCCAAAATCAGCTCTATTCAGTTCGTGCACTAAATAAATCTTGAATGGGTGTCATTAATGGCAGCTTAATTTTCTCAACAACGATTTTTGTGATATGTTGTTATTTTCCGCTAAAGATCTCGAAGACAAATGAGGATTTTCCTCCACCTCTATTAAAATCCTCAATTTTACCTCCTCTGGAATTGCCAGTCGACCATTTTCTGGCTGATACTTCATGTATCCAAACTCCTCATACTCCTGGTTATTTCACGGCCCTGTGTTACAGGTTGAGCATTAAGATATTTTTCATTGATTAATCACAAACTTCTTGAAGGGTACGTGTCTTATCTCCATAACCCCTAATAATCAGAATATCTATTACTTTTGATGCCGATGAACAGAAGGTGAATGAAAATTCCAGAATATCTATTATTTTTGATGCCGATAAACAGAAGGTTAATGAAAATTCAATAATCCGAATGAAATTCAGATACGACCATCAATTACAACGATTTGCAATGAATACTGCAGGCAAGTAGGTAGTAGGAGAACACATAAGACATTTCTTGCGAGTTTCAGTATCAATGCTAGCATCGTTGTCGCAATAAAAAAGTTTTTATTTGATGAAGACTCAATTTAAATCTTCAAATTAAGTCTTCATCAAATAAAAACACATGTTTTTCAAATTTAAAAAAAATTATTTCTCAGGAAATATTGACCCAAATGGTGAATGCGCGTTACTGAATTAAGAATTTTATGATTCATCATTTATCCATAATAAAAAGAAAAAAAAAAGGGGTTAGCAAAAAAAATGTTAATGACGTCATTACTTGGTAACGGAAGAAGGTAAAAAATAATAGTGGCGGGAAAATACTCCTTAAAAAATAACTTACTCTGACCTTTGAAACCATTTTTCGATATTCCTGAAAGGGGAGAAAATAAAACCATTATTCCAAACTTTTGACGCTCACGGTATGAATATTTCATTATGAGGATAGGCCTGCACTTCTCAAAATACTCCAATAGATCAATAAGTCCTCTGATTTTATGTTTCCGAGGAATTCTATACGAATATGATTAAAAAAGCTTCATGCAAGATACATTCAACTGCCAAGTAGACAAAGTCAACTCCTTCCCGAGTCTTCCGTTCAAGATCATATCTGAACTCCCCCAAACTTTCCTGACGAAATCCCTAATGAATCAACTTCACTTCGAGACATTCAAGAATCAATTATCAAAACAAAAAGTTGCAGAATTTTCGTCCTGTCCGCTTTACCTTCTGAGCTCGTCCGGAAATTAAGCGCATGATTTGAATATAATGCGATTCGCGCAAAGAACTTTTTTAATTGAAATATTCCACCTTTTTCGCGTGCGTTCGAGCGAGGAGGCTCTCTCAAAGCGCGAAAAAATCCGGAGAAGTTTGGGCATTAATTTGAATTTATTATTTGCTGCTGGTCGTGGAGTCGTCGATAATATGGTCGCATTGGAACTTTTTGTTTGTGAGCGTTCTTGGCGTTCTCAATTTAGTCAATCGTGAAATGATGAGTGGATCTGTGATCGTGAAATGAGGCGAAAAAATGAAATCTGGATTGCGAGGTGAAGATTATAGTAATTCTGAAAACTTTCCATTTTACGATATCGAATTCTGATACGAATCCTCAGTCAAGGAAGGAAAAATATAGCAGCGTCATGCACGCAGTAAGTCTCTCAGTAAGTTTTTCCACAATCCAGATTTTTGCAAGCATTTTCTAGGGAAGGGCACGCTATCATTTTGTCCAATTGTCTATAATTTTTCGCTGAAAATGGTCTGATATGAGGTTTTGAGATTGTGAAGTGGGGTGCGATCTCTCATTCGTGACTTCGCGATAAGGAGTCATTTTTTGAGCATCCATATGTCACTATCGGTTGAGTCGTTATGTGGATGGATTCCGGAAGTGCTTTTGATATTCAGATGAAAACGAAAACCAAATTTGAAAACGAGGGTCAGATTTTAAGAATCAAAAGTTGTGACAAGTTGATTTCGAGTTAGTGTGTAGGTGAAAAATTGATCAAACTTAGGAATGCTATTTTGAAAGACATTATAAACTCCCAGGTAACATTAACGTACTACTCAATTAGGCTCGTATATTTTACAACATTTCACGAAAAATGGAATCAACCTTCATTGAAATAATTGAGTATAAGAAATTTACTGTAAGGTTGCCCTTTATATTTCGGGATTAGAGAACGAAAACAAATATTAATTATCGAAAATCACTTCACTGTTTTTTAAAATATTCCCCATGAAGATCTATATACTTCAGCATGCGTTTGAACCAGTTGTAGAAGCACTTTTGCCACATTGATTGAGGTATCTCCAAAACATGCACTCTGAACGAATAAACCGCTTCTTCAGGTGTCGAAAAACGTTGCACTTTCAGTATATTTTGTACGTACGGGAATAAAAAGAAGTCGTTCGGTACCAAGTCAGGACTATACGGCAGAAGACTCATCACAACGACGTTATGAGTACTGAAAAATGCATCTGTTTGACCCGATGTGTGAGAGCTCGCATTCTTTTGGTGAAGAATGATCCGTCTTCGACGGTTGGGTTTCCTCATTTATTGGAAGACAACGGGCAAACAAATGGTTGTGTACCACTCAGAAATGACTGTTCTGCGTTGTTCTAGTGATACGGTTGCCACATCCAGTCCAGTTTTACAAAAAAAAGGCGACCATTTGCTTGGAAGTGCTCCATGCGCTAACCACTTCTGTTGGATTTGGCTCATCTTGAAACACCCATCCAGTCGAATGCTATTTAGTTTCGGCCTCATACGCATACATCCACGATTCGTCACCTGTTACGATGCCATAGACGAAGCACCGCGATCGTATTTTTTGAGCATTTCTTTTGACCAATCAACACAAGCCCTTTTTTTGAACAATTGATAAATTATGTGGTATCCATCGCAAACAAATTTTTTTGACAGTCGAATGTTTATGCATTATTGAATGTATGCTGGTCCCACTAATGCCTAAGGTTCTCTCAATCTCACGGGAGGTCAAATTACGATCTTTCAATATCAGTTCGCGCACAGCATCATAGGTTTCCGGAATAACAACTAATTTTGGACGAACTTCATGAAATTCATCTTCGAGCATACTGCGACCTCGATTGAATTCACCATACAATCGGTAAACTTAGGAACGTAGCCATAGGCTTGGCTCGCCCTGAACAGCTGGACGGTAGGTAAGGTATCAGTAATTATGCCCATTACTCCAATAGCAACGGAATTATATCATCTGGGCCGGCTGATTTGAACTAAGAGGATGTATTACTTCAAGTTTTAGGTATGCAACAATATACTGTGTTTTGAGATAGTCCCATAGATCTCTTATAGGATGCTTGATGATTGTAAAACGTGGAAAAGTCGAGTTATGGTGTTAACAGTGTGTGATGCTTGTGTGCAAAAATGCATATCGAGCAAAGACCAATATTGAGTTCTGTTTGAAGTCTTACCGGAAAGCTTGAGTTGAGTGCTCATCCCCTAGTAGAGTTCTTCAAACGTATAGGCGCTTTTGAGATAGTCATGATGACGCAAATTATTTCTGGCACAGGTATAGGTACCAGTGCACTACAATGTTTGCCCTTATTTCTAGGGCTGAACAGGTGTCTCCTAGACTACAGCCTCCGTCCAGTTCCAGAGTTCTGAGGAGCTCTAGTATATGGCACAAATTTACCTTATAAGAGGTGTTTCTGAATTGATGCACACAATTTTGGTAGACGATACTTCAACCAAAAATTAAGAGGGGTCTGTCTTATAACTTTTGCGTTCATGTTCTGGGTAAAAGCGTGCTAGCATTTTGACAAAATGTCTGTAATATTTTACCCGAAAATGGTCTAAAATGATTATGATTGAATGACGCCTTTATATTTGTAGGATTTTTATATCAATCGCCTAGGGGTTGATTGAATTATCTTTCCTAACATTCGTCTTCAACGTCTCTGTGGTTTTCAACAAAACACTTGTTCGGCTATTTACACTTTATTTACATTTGAACTCGAAGAATTATTCACAACTATGCCTACTTCCGCAATTACTGAAGTTCTTCAACTACCGCAATATATTCTCGATTCGTCTAAGTCGGAATTCAATTAAAACGTCTAATTCTTTAGGGATGAAACCTCTACCTCGGAACCGTCGTCAACGTCTTACTTTCTTCCCTGTTCCGAACACTCTGCCGATCCCTTGTTCGTACTCTAGGTACTTTCCGTTTTCCACCCCCCCGCAATCGGCTTGCCTTCGATCTTAAAGGGTAGTTCCTTGATTCGTGACTCTCTGACCACGCTCCGCCCCCCATAGACCAATATGATTCCCTGGGAACCTTCTCACGTTCTGGGGAATTTCCTAGAATCTATATGGGTTATCGATGTTGTACGTCAAACGCTCTTCGAAATTATACAACACAGACCCCTTGGAGGCGCCAGAGTGTCGCGATTCTAGTCCTAAATTCTTCATCTCCTGTTATCGTTACATCGTTTTCAGAATCTGCCTCTTATCCATAACGGTGTGTTAATGGATAACTGGCGACAGAGGTTCCCAAGAATGTCTGATGTAACGATAACACGTTGCTTTCACCCTTAAAATGTAACACTAATTCTAACTATATACACGTAGAATTCAAATCATAATTGAAATCCTACATCTCGGCCATCCTGAAATATGAATTCGCCCCGAATTCACTTTCGCTATCATTGTGGACCCACGCCTTCATGTACTCCGCACATGTAGACGTATTAACCGGTCCCTCGTGAAAGCCCATCTTCACAACATCATACGTCTCATTTCCCTTGACCTTCACAACTTCATATGGCCCCAAAAATATTTTATTCCTCTTCAAGTCAGGGCCAAAGTACATTCGCTCGATCGCCACCTGATATCCTTCCTTATATCGCGTCGGTTTCCTCCTTTTTACATTGTACGTCCGCCTATTTTCTCCCTGATTTTTGAGTAACTGTTGCTCGCAGTTTCTCATCAGTTCCTCTCCATCTTCTGAGAAATTTTCTCTCGTCTCATTCGCTATCGATTCACTTCCTTTTCTCGACTGCACTTCCGTCAATATCTCGAAAGGTTTCGTCGCTATAATTCTTCCACCTACGGCTGAGCTCTCCCTTACGATGTTTTCGTCAAAACTCCTCGTGATTCGCTCAACCACGGGCTTATCTTTCTTCGAAACGACTTTCTTTTTGACCCCGTCCCCTTTCGTCTGCCGCGGTGTATCACTACATCCGCTACCGTTCACCACTTTGCGTTCTTCCGATCTCATTTTCGGATCCGATACGTGGCCCTCATCTACCTCCTCCTTTTTAGCATCTGTAGTCTTGCTCATCACCCAATTCGTCCTACTGACAAAGTTTTCTTTCGGTAGCACCACGATTTCCCCGTCTCCAATCCGAACTGATGCCTGTTTTAGGATATTACTTCCTAAAATGGCACGGAAACCGGAAGCCGCTGCTTCTATCACGTGAAACTTCAAATTGTACCTGTGTCCACTAATTTCCACGTCCAGCATTAGTGAACCTAAAGTATTCACCCCATACCGTCCTAATCCCCTTATTGTCGACCTGTCATCGGATAGGGGATGTTTCCTCAGGTATGTTTTATAGAGATCCTCTCTAATAAGGCTGATTTCACTTCCCGTGTCAAATAGTGCCTGAACTTTAAAAGAATCGATTATTAACTCAACGGCGTTACTGGGAACATTCGATGACAGCTACATTTTTGCATTCTTGCTTGCCCCCCTCGGTGTTGGTACACATTGTGGAAATGTGACCAAATTCGTGACATTTGAAACATTTTGGGCCAATGCTTTTTCTCGGACATTCCCTTGACTTGTGGCCCCTGCCACCACAGTTGAAGCATGATACTTCTCTCGTCCACTTATTAGGAATTTCATTATTCCCGGTAACTCTCTGACCCTCATTCGCATTCGTCCTTATCCTCCAGTTCGCACCTACGTCTCTATTTGGAGGAGCGAAATCTCGCGTCTTCTTTTCCGACACCTCCTCGAATATTTTAACTTTCTGTTTAAATTCGCCGAAAGTCCTCGCACCGTATAAGACAATTTTATTCGAGGTATCATCTGGAATGCCGTCTATAATATACCGGATGATTGCCTCGTCCTCAATGTTTTGGCGACTACCAATTTCCCTCATTATGAGAACATACTCCTGTATATTCTCACTGGGCCGTCTTTTCCTCTGCATAAGGAGTTTATGTATTCGAGCCGTGCTCACCGGAACATCAAACTCCTCAATCAATTTCTTTCTCAACGATGCCCACGTTTTCACCCCCGAAAGAGACTGAACGAACAACTTCGCCAATCCTGAAAGCGACTTCTTTGCAAAAAGAAATTTCTGCAAGTCAGTCCAACCTGTTATCGAAGAAATTTCTTCAAAATCTTCGATCCATTTACCCACCGGATAATCCGGTTTTCCCTCGAATTGACGAACGCTATCCTCTACGTCTCTAAATGTCAACGAAAAATTACTTTTCCTTGAGTAATTTTCACCTTTTCCCGAGCTGACGCTCTGCCTACTTTCTTCCTCATCCTCAAATCTTTCTTCATCGCGATCGTCCTCCTCCTCGCTAATACTTGGAGTCACGAGAAAATTGCAAATTCGTTCTGCCAATTCTTCGACCGAACCATCTTACCTCAAGTCCAGTATTCCACATACTGCAATTAAATCAGCGGACGAAAGAAGGTCAACGACAGTTGCGATTTTATCAGCATGTTCTTCCGAGTTTTCATCCCATTTAAAACCGCAAAAATTTCTCAAAGACCTACGACGTCTATAAGGTTCACCTTCTTGTCCGAAACAAACTACATGCAAGGCTTTAATCGCTGCAATTTTCGCGTTAGTGATATTGGATTCAACTTTCGAAATTTGTCCAAGTGAACACATCTTATCAAATTTCGCCAACAATTTCTCAACAATTTCTATGCCAAATCGCGAATTGCAAGTTCAGGAAATTCAGTAATTGCTCACAAAATAAAGAACATACACATGTCCTATAATTAACAAGATTGAAATACAAATTTCACTAACTTCACAAAAATTATCAAACGTCTAGATATCGTCTCGATAAGAAATACAAATCATCAATAATCAATTAAATATTTCAATCTAATTCAAAATCTAATAACAAATTTACTAATTATTAATTTACTCTTCTATGCGTCTTAACACTTACTAGTTTTCTGCGAATCAAAATTCGAAATTACAATCTTTCAAAAACTAGCTGAAATAGAAATTAAATCTAATATTCTATATTTCAAAATATTCACGTCAAAAAAAATAAACACAATTAAATCTCTACCAAAAAAACTTCAACGTCTTCAAAATTCATATAAGGTCACAATCAATTTCAGTCAATCGGAAATAAGGATTAATCCTACCTCAGTATCTCCTAATTAATCCTTTTTCATTGCACTGCACGATTCACAGATTGCCCTTATTTCACAACACTTATCACTATTTGATCGTCTTTGATCTGGAACTTGACTTCCTCTCGTGCGGTCTCCAATTCCAGAAAAATTCCTTTCTCGTCTAGTAGAAATGTATATCTAATTCAGATCTAATTAATCTAATTGATCTAATTAATCCCGGACGAGCCCCCAAAATGTAGGATTTTTATATCAATCGCCTAGGGGTTGATTGAATTATCTTTCCTAACATTCGTCTTCAACGTCTCTGTGGTTTTCAACAAAACACTTGTTCGGCTATTTACACTTTATTTACATTTGAACTCGAAGAATTATTCACAACTATGCCTACTTCCGCAATTACTGAAGTTCTTCAACTACCGCAATATATTCTCGATTCGTCTAAGTCGGAATTCAATTAAAACGTCTAATTCTTTAGGGATGAAACCTCTACCTCGGAACCGTCGTCAACGTCTTACTTTCTTCCCTGTTCCGAACACTCTGCCGATCCCTTGTTCGTACTCTAGGTACTTTCCGTTTTCCACCCCCCCGCAATCGGCTTGCCTTCGATCTTAAAGGGTAGTTCCTTGATTCGTGACTCTCTGACCACGCTCCGCCCCCCATAGACCAATATGATTCCCTGGGAACCTTCTCACGTTCTGGGGAATTTCCTAGAATCTATATGGGTTATCGATGTTGTACGTCAAACGCTCTTCGAAATTATACAACACAGACCCCTTGGAGGCACCAGAGTGTCGCGATTCTAGTCCTAAATTCTTCATCTCCTGTTATCGTTACATCGTTTTCAGAATCTGCCTCTTATCCATAACGGTGTGTTAATGGATAACTGGCGACAGAGGTTCCCAAGAACGTCTGATGTAACGATAACACGTTGCTTTCACCCTTAAAATGTAACACTAATTCTAACTATATACACGTAGAATTCAAATCATAATTGAAATCCTACATATTTGTATTCTACAACTCCTTACCAAGTTTCGATTCGATCGGATGTGTAGTGGTTAAAAACAAAATTATTATTTGGTAACATTGGGCCGATAATACCCATTAATGAACTTTTTTGTCGTATTGGACTGCGCCACCTACTCTGAAAATTTCAAGTCACTATCTCTTACCGTTCTCAAGTTATCTTGGCAACGGCCAGCCGGAAAGAATCATATTTTACCTCCAATTCTTCATCAGGGAGTCGAACCCAATCGTTTGAAACCTTGAATTTGTAGTGTAAATTTTGTTTTTGTTACTCCGAAACCAACAACGAATTCAACATAGATACTTATCTCTCAAACTCATTCCATTTTAGAGTTATCGTGTTAACGGATGGCCGGCCGGATGGCCAGACCGAAACAATTTTGACCATGGATTCTTGATCCGTGAGTCGAACCAAATCATTTGAGACCATTTTCATCTAAAACTTCGAAAATTATAGACCATTGGGCGAATTGATAAGCACTCTGTTCCAAGGAATAAGGGCGGAAATTGTAGTGGCCTAGAGCGTGAGCACAAATAGTAAGTTTCGCTGAAAAGGTAAGACCTTCAGAGCGTACGATGTATTCAGTGAGTATCGCTGAAGGGCAGACTTTTTCAGGATGCGAGAACAAAATCTTGAAGGCTCCAGCCTCGATTTGAATTTATCATTTTCTGGGGAGATGGCTGTCTCTGTATAACCTCTACGACTGTTCCCAAGTCGCAGCAGTTAAACTCGGAGCTACTAGAACCCGGGGATCCGTGGTCTATCTTCAGTGGAGATGGGAGTGGATTCCAAAGGGGAACCTAGTAAATAGGCGCCAGACAAATTTAATTCTCCCAGATACCCCAGCGTAATGTAATAATTCGTAAATTTACCAAAAGAATATTCACGCTAAAAACAAACAATTTATTCCAGTAGCTTACATCCCAGATGTTTAGATTCAACAAAAAAAAACACTGTGAAACCCTGAACATGGTGCGGCGGAAATTGTACGTAGATATTCTTCCTTGATTCGAATGTTCAGGTCGTATATAGCAGGTATAAGATATATTTCGAGATTTATTTCCAATAACTTGCGTGTTGGCTATTCCTATTCCGTCAATCCACCCAGGAGTCCTGGTATTCTCCTCTATGCCTATTCCTGAATGTAGTATTCCGTCGATGGTCCCGCAATACTGCCCTCTTTCCCTCGGTGCTCGTAATCTGCAACCCTGGATTGGATGTCCCAGAGCGTTGTTTACTGACCACCTTGTATATACTCGGGATCGGCAACCCTGCATTGGCTGTCTCACAGCGTTACTTATTGACCACCTTGTATATAATCCAATGCCTCAGTTCTACTCTTCCTAACATAAAAACCCTGATGACAGAAAAGAAACCACCAGTGACTCCTCTCAGATAAGAAATAAATGAATCTCCCAATGCATAATCATTTCGGTTGTCAGAATATCCAACAGACAAGTTATTCGTTGTTATTTAATATTTATATACTTCGTACTTACCCTGATAGTCGCGATTGTCCTGTATAAGTTTGCTTCAAAATTAAATCTGGCCGTGCCTCCACCAAATAATTCTTCAAGCACACAGCCATATTCTGGATACAGAAAGATAATTATAACATGAATTGTGTGATGGGTACACTTTAGTGATTACAACGATGTGTAGAATATCAAATTTTATTAACTGAAGAACTGTATCGAAGAACTTTACAATGATGGTTTTCTTAAACTTAGACTTACTTCTAGTTAGATTTATTAATAGAATGTAGTAAACTGTCGTAGACTGTCTTAGACTCTAGTAGACTGTCTTCTTGATGATGAGATGAAGCTATTTATATGAATTCATTATCAAAGATGGTCAGTAAAGCTCCATTATCTTGAAGGGATAATGGGTGTTATCTATTAGATTTAACAATACACAATATTGATATATCGTTATTCAAGTTACATTTATCCTGTTTGATATGGTGATTGCAATAGACAATTACATGGAATTCTTATTAATCTTCTATTAGTTATTTACAACTAATATTTGGAATGGTCCTACGTGATTCAATGAAGATGGGAAAGTTTGGTAAGATATCAATAATACAGTGGCGTAACCTGGTGGTTACTGGGTAGGTACATTACATCAATAATACAGTGGCGTAACCTGGTGGTTACTGGGTAGGTACATTACACCTTCCCCCTTAAATTAATTAAAAATTGAGTTTATGACCTATGCGAAATTTTTAATTATGTAATGAATGAAGATTCACATGATTTTGAGGTTGATGCTACAATATGTCTTAACTAAAAATATATAATATACACTAATTAAAATTTATGTTGTCCTTTCAAATTTCACTTAATTTGTGTCTTTAATTTTCGCAATTCGCGCACTTCGACGTAAACTTAGATGTTCATCGGGAATTTCTCCTACTTCTTCCAGTTGGGTACTGGTATGTTCTTCGCGAGTTTTACAGAAGTTGAACGTAAAGCAGTTGCTAATACAACTATTATCATGTGAATGCCTTAATCTAAATTGATTTTTACATCTATTTCTTAAATATTTAAAAACTCTATAAGCGATATATAACAGAGCAACTTTAAGGAGTGTGCATAAAATGTATACAAAATAATTATTTTTGGAAAGTCGTGAAAAGAAATTAGATTCTTGTAATTTGTCAGCCATTTGACTTATGTCATCTAACTTATGGCTTGCCATTTTTAATGACTCCGTGTCGAGATTTACAGGATGATATGGGAAAAAATGTATTGTCTGATTATTTATTTTTTCTGGCTGCTCACTACAGCAGTCGATAAGAAGGTCAAATGGTGGTAATATCGAATGAAATGAGCTTTCTTTAACAGAAATTTCACCATTTAGAGTGACCGAAGAGGTCACCGAAGGTCGCAATTAGACCTCAAGGTGAGGATTCCTGTTGAATTGAGTATGATTGTATTAGGGGATTCGTTTATGCAATTAATCGTGACGTCCGTAGGTTTAGGTAACACATAAATCCATGAATTTGGTTTTTGTAGTTTGTGCCAAATTTCAAAATTGCCCGGCATGTGCCGTGTTTCACAATACTCTGGGGTTTTACTTATAGGAGTGAGTAATTGCGTTTCGCAGATTTTCCTGGAACTTAGTGAATAAACTGGTTCCGGATTTTCGCAAATGATGTCAGTTGGAGAAACTGATTTACAAATCTCCATAGATTTTAGCAGAGTGTAAGAGATTTTAGAATTTGAAATAGCTAGGTACCGTGCTGTAGGCAATATGAACACGTAGTGTCCAGAAGAACGATGGTAGACTGGAAGTGGTATCAAATTATATAACGAGAAGTCTGTATTTCCGACTATAGGAATCCTAATAACAAAGCAAATTCTGTGTTGCGAAAGGTGATGTTTAATTGTTATCAAGTCCAAGAGCTTATAAGCTTCCTCTGAAGTCAAGGGAATTGGATATGTAGTCGAACCTTTTAGATAGACCATAGTTTTACGGAGCTCTTGAATTAACTGCGAAGGGGTGATGACTAATGGATGAAGAGTATTCGATCTTGCAAATAATATAGTGTCAATGAGGTTGCTGAATTGGATGTGAAGTTCGGTCGTCATTAACGTTAAGGTGTTAAAGTGTTCATCTAATGCTAATTTGAATTTCAAGTCAAAATGTTTATTACCGTTGGTAATGCTCAAATTTGATAATATCTCGAAATTTTCCGCAAGTGATTTTTCGTTTCTATTCAAATCGTTAATAGTGTGGTTGAAATTAACGATAGTTGACTTGACGACTTGTACTTGTTGTTTTAGAAGTTCGGCAAATTGATGTTCGCTTTGACCGACATTATTTATAGCGTTATTATAATACTCAGCGTCTTCGTGGTCTAATGTTCCGAAAATGGTCTTAAGTCCGGACCCTATAAGATTGAACCAACCTCTTTTGACTAATGAATGACTCATCAAAGATTCGAAAGATTCTTTTTGTTTTTGCAGATTGGGTATCAATTTTCCCAAAATGTTAAGCGAAGTTTTACATGGAGCAAAGGATGTAGACTGGAATGGTTCACATAATTCCTTAGTTTTACTGAATGATTTTAAAATAACATCCAATTTTTCTTCGAAAGATTGTCTGTCGATGTATGCCACTATGTCCCAATGTGTTTCCACAATTTTCAAGTTCCTGATGTGTTCATAGTAAAGACCTGGGCTCGCGTTAATCGGTGAATTGGTAAATTGTGTTGATGTGATAGTGTACCAGCATGAGCACATTGTTAGTCTGAAACAAAGACTGGTTTCAGTCTGTTTGCATGTACTTTTACGTTTTTATTTTTTATTTTGATTGTATAATTTACTGGAGGATCGTATTTCACTATTTTGTATGGACCTGTGTAATGATTTGTTAATTTTTTCGATAATCCGCGTTTGGTCTGTTCGTTTTCGAGGTATGCAAATTCTCCTATATTGAAATGTATGTCTTTAACCCTTTTGTCATAGATTTGTTTATTGTGTTCTTTGGATTTTATGAGGTTTTCTCTAGCGATTTCTTGTGATTTTTGCAGTTTTAAGGTCAGTTCGTCGATGTAATCGTCATATGTATATTTGAACTCTGGAGATTTTGTCACGCTTGAAGGTAGGTTTGGTTTAACACCAAAAATTAATTCGAAGGGAGAGAATTTGGTCGATGTGTGTATGGTTGTATTGTAACTGAACATGCTGAATTCCAACCAATCATCCCAGTCGGTTTGATTATCATTTATATAATGTTTTAAATAATCAGCTAGAGTAGCATGGCTTCTTTCTAAGGCACCATTCGATTGAGGGTGGTAAGCTGAACAATTAATATGTTTGATTTTCAATAATTTGGAAACATGGTTGAATAGTTCTGATGTGAATTCCTTTCCTTGATCTGTGACGATAGTTTTGGGTAAACCGAATAAACATATAAATTTTTCAACGAATACTTTGCTTATTGTGATTGCTTCGTGATTGGGGATAGCAAAAGCTCTGGAAAATTTTGTCAAATCATCTTGTAGTGTCAAAATAAATCTATTACCACTTTCTGTCATAGTTAACGGACCTACTATGTCTAGGAAGATTTTTTCGAATGCTGATGTGCTAGTGGTTGTTATTTCCATGGGTTTTTTGTGTTTTTTTCGAACTAGTTTATTTTGTTGACAGGAAACACAAGTTTTTATGAAATTTTGTATGTCCGATTTCATTTTGTTCCATTTATATCGTTCTCTTATCTTCTTGTAGGTTCTATGGAATCCACTGTGTCCCGCTATAGGACTTGAGTGACATTCCTTCAAGATTTCGTTAATTTGATCTGGAGTCGGTGTGATAAGAGAGTTATGATGCATTTTGATTTGGATATCGATCTTTTGGAAGATAAACCTGAACATTATGCGTATTTTATTCCATTTGACGTTATCGTATTTGTTACCGATTACTGATACACTTAATTTTTGAACGCTGTTCGCTTGGACTGAATTTGCTAGTTTGATAAGAAGTCTGTAAATATTTTCGTACGTAGTAGATTGCCAATGATT
The DNA here is from genome assembly GCA_937662695.2 of Halyzia sedecimguttata. NCBI lineage: Eukaryota > Metazoa > Arthropoda > Insecta > Coleoptera > Coccinellidae > Halyzia > Halyzia sedecimguttata. The sequence goes on from OW569413.2 coordinate 15,554,598, forward strand.
ATCTTTGTAACAAACATAAAAGAATTTCTTGTCGTTTTCTTGGAATACTTTTATGTCTTCTGATTCAAAATTGTTTCTGAGGAGTTCTGAACGATGATTTTGTTTTTCTAAGAACGATTCGATTGTTGGGTCCAATGATTCTAAGTCCTTTGGAAGAAATATTGCGATATGATTTTTGGAACAAGATATATCTTCTCCGGTTTCTTCGAAATTGTTATTAATTATAATTTGACTCTTTGTAATTTCTAGGAATTCAGAATAATTTGGAAAAGAGTTTGATTTGATGGTTCGGATAATCGGATTGAGTTGAATGTCTGAGTCATTTGGAATGGATATTCTGCTTAGTGCGTCTGCGTTACTATTATATTTACCTGGTTTATATATAATATCATAGTCGTATTCTTCGAGGAGAAGTCTCCAACGAATCAATCTAGATCCAGGATCTTTTACGTTGAATAGCCATGTAAGAGGCTTATGGTCGCTTATAATAGTGAATTTTCGTCCATATAAGTAGGGGCGGAAATGTCTCACACTCCAAACTATTGCTAGGAGTTCACGTTCCGTTGTGGAATAATTAATTTCGGCTTTGTTTAATGTTCTACTAGCATAAGATATTGGTAAGTCATTAGGAGGTGTACCTTGCGAGAGAACTGAGCCTATCGCGAAATTACTCGCGTCAGTGGTGAGGAAAAATGGTTGAGAAAAATCTGGGTACTTCAAAAGTGGTTCTGAACACAAGGCGGATTTTAATTTTTCGAAGGCATCTTGTTGTAGGCTAGTCCATGAGAAAATGGAGTTCTTCTTCAAAAGTTTAGTTAAGGGATTTGCCAATGAGCTGAAGTTTTTTATGAATCTACGGTAGTAACCTGCTAAGCCTAAAAATGTTTTTATATCTTTTGGGGATTGAGGAGTTGGGTAATTAGAAACCGCTTTAACTTTATCGGGATTTGGCTTAACTCCTTCTTCTGTTATCAAATGACCTAAGTACATTACGTCGTGTCTGAGGAATTCGCATTTGTCCGGTTGTATTTGAAGCTTGAAGTCTGCTAGTCTTTGGAAAACTTCTGCGAGTCTTTTATTGTGATTTTCTAAGGTATCTGCGAATATGATTATGTCATCGAGATAAACAAAACATTTTATATTTTGGATACCCGTTAATGCGGCGTTCATGACTCTTTGGAAGGTAGATGGAGCATTTCTCAAACCGAATGCCATCCGTTTGAACTGGTAGTGACCGGATGGTGTAGAAAATGCAGTTTTCTCTATATCTTTTGGATCCATGGGTATCTGATGGAAACCCGACGCTAGATCTATGATGCTAAAATACTTAGAATGTCCTAACTGATCCAGGATTTCGGAGATATTGGGAATCGGGAAAGAGTCACCTATCGTTATCTCGTTTAGTTTACGGTAGTCTATAACAACACGCCATTTCTTTTGACCGGATGCATCTGCTTTTTTCGGAACAACCCATACAGGAGCATTCCACGGTGAATTTGAATGTTCGATTATATCTTCGACCAACATTTTATTTATTTGGCGGTCTACCTCGGCCTTATGAACTTCTGGGAACCGGTATGTTTTAGCGTTTACCGGTACAGAGGATTTTGTGTGAATTTGATGCATAGTAGCATTTGTGGCAGTTAGCTTGTCACCTTCTAGAAAGAATATTTGATTAAATTCATAGCATAGATTTAACAGTGAGGACTTTTCTTCTTCGTTTAAATGTTCTGTGCGTATTTGAGATTCGAGTTTTCCAAGTCTATCTGCGGAGGAATTTGAATAATGAATGTGGTTTATATGATGAGTTGGATTAGAATCGACATCAGGAATATTTTCTAAAGTTATTTTTGGTTGCTCGATTTCTACTGTATTTTCTGAAGTGTTCATGATAGTGGTTAGTGCGTAACCGTTTTCGTCTACTTTTACGATGCTTGGACATAGAAAAATGTTTTCAGCTATTTGAGATTCAGAACAAATACCTTCTTTACAATTTGAATTGATTATTTTGATTTTGACAACCGTTTCTGATCTAGAATTAAGTTTTATGGATTGATTCGATTCGATGATGACATAAGGTTCAGAATTTGAATAGGTTCCGTTTGGTTCCAACTCGTTAATCAGCTCTTTTTTATCGTTTGTTTTAGGAAGATTTGAGTTATTTGGATTTGTCGACTTGCTTAAAAGATCGTTTTGATTTGTTGATTGACTTATGAGATTCTTCAGGCTTGGATTTGGTTTGTTTAGATTTAGAGAATGACTTTTTTGATTATTTGGACTCGAATTTGATTCATTTAGATTTAGAGAATGGCTTATTTGATTCTTTGGACTCGGATTTGATTCGTTCAACTCAGTAGGAATTTCATAATGTGAAAGAGGTATAGAATGATTTCGGAATTGGAGTTCGTTTTTAGAGTAATCTAGGTTACATTGGAATCGTTTAACGAAATCATTGCCTATAAGTCCATCGAAAGGAATCGGAAAATTATCCGGTACAACATGGAAACAATGATTGATCGTACTTTCCCCTAGATCAAGATCTAAGAAAACATAGCAGATAGTTTGAATTGGATTTGAGTTTGAGTGATCTATACCTTTCAATGAGATCTTATTGTCTTCGTAGCACATTGTGTCGCCTTCTAATTTACTAAGTTTCACAAGAGATACATCCGCACCTGTATCTAGTAAGAATGAGTTAGGATTATCAATGAGGTGCGGGGATGAAATTTCTAGGTGTGTCGTTACCGCGAAGTTGACGGTTGCGATTCGGCCTGGACTCTTCGGGCTGATCTCGAACTGGCCATTGGACGAGTGCCCTGCGCGTTTAAAGGATTTTGTTCCGGTGATTGGTAATTGTTCCCAATATTTCTCGAGTTATTCTGATGATTTTGATTTTTCCGATTATTAAATTCACGTTTCCTGCATTCGGCGATTAGATGACCTGGTTTTTTGCAATAATTGCAGAATTTTGGATTCGAAAATGAGTTTTGAGATGGAGGGATCGACGTGCGATTTTGGTTTCTCGAAGTTTCGTTTTGCTGAGAAAAATGCCTGACGTTGTTTTGAAAGTTTTGAGTTCTTCTTTGGTTGTATCGGCAATTATTTGTACTATGATTCGACTTATTGCATATGGAACAATATTTATTAGAAGAATTATTGATTGACTGATATTTATGTATTTCTAGTTTGGATTTCATTTCTTGCTCTTCATTGAGTGCTATCGCTATGGCTGCTTCAAGGGAATCTGGTTTTTGAGATTTAACCAGTATGAGCAGATCCTTTTGAAGACCGGTGATGAACACGTTTAGAGCTTGTTCGCGAAGAAGTTCGATGCATGCTTCTCTTTTTTCTTTCGTGAAAGCTGGGTTTAACGAATTGGTCAATTTGAGATAGCAATTTTCAACTCTATTTGAATAAGATAGGACGGATTCATTAAAATTCTGTTTACAGGAATTTAATTCTAATTGCCACTGACAGCTAGTTCTTCGATCTGAATATGTTTCCAATAAAAATTTTCGGAGATCGAGCCAATTTATAAACTCCCTGTTCCTTACTATTGCTCTGGCATTATCTGTTAGACGAGTTTCTATCAATGTGAAAAGCAAGTGTTTCTGTTCCGGCCATATTACTTGGTTGGCCTTGTCACAGTTATCGATGAACTCAAACAGTTTCGCTTTGTTACCATCAAATCTGATGATCATGTCTTTGACATGTTCAAAGGAAACGGCCATATTTGATGAATTTGGAACAGAATCACTTACTTCGTGTATATTTGGATATAAAGACATATGAGTTAGAAAGTTTCAAAAATAATACATATATCGATTGTAAAAGACCCTATTGACATAAAATTTTGCACTTACATTAACAAGATCGTTTTATACATATCCATAGGTTTCTTGATTTCAGCAGTCTTGATTTCAGCAATCTTGATTTCAGCAGTCTTGATTTCTAGTGGCTGGATTGCTGTTGATTTGATTCTTCGAAATTTTGAATATATGATTTGATTTATGATTCTTCGAGTTAATTGCTGGATTCTTGAGGTTGTTGGATTTGTTCTTGAAGGCTGAATTCTACTTCGTTCTAAAGAAACGTACCTTATACCATCCCACTTCTGACACCAATTTTGTGATGGGTACACTTTAGTGATTACAACGATGTGTAGAATATCAAATTTTATTAACTGAAGAACTGTATCGAAGAACTTTACAATGATGGTTTTCTTAAACTTAGACTTACTTCTAGTTAGATTTATTAATAGAATGTAGTAAACTGTCGTAGACTGTCTTAGACTCTAGTAGACTGTCTTCTTGATGATGAGATGAAGCTATTTATATGAATTCATTATCAAAGATGGTCAGTAAAGCTCCATTATCTTGAAGGGATAATGGGTGTTATCTATTAGATTTAACAATACACAATATTGATATATCGTTATTCAAGTTACATTTATCCTGTTTGATATGGTGATTGCAATAGACAATTACATGGAATTCTTATTAATCTTCTATTAGTTATTTACAACTAATATTTGGAATGGTCCTACGTGATTCAATGAAGATGGGAAAGTTTGGTAAGATATCAATAATACAGTGGCGTAACCTGGTGGTTACTGGGTAGGTACATTACATCAATAATACAGTGGCGTAACCTGGTGGTTACTGGGTAGGTACATTACAATTGTTTCTATTTGAAATGACTATAATAGAACATTCAACAGATACCCGTCAAAGTCGCCAAGAACATTCACGGGTCAACTTGGATTTGCAAAAGGTCTTTAAATCCTCTTTCTAGATTAGTGAAGATTATCTGTTATCTTTCCAAATCAAACCAATATAACCCTCACTAATTTAATTCGATTCTCGAAACTATATCCAACTAAGAAGATTACAATAATTCTTAAAAAGTTTCGAATATGCGTATAACCAAATTGCTTCCTTCGTTGAACTTCCACAAAATGGAAGATCTTATCTGACCGACGCCGACTCGGACAAGATTTCAGAATGTCAAAACGAAACACTATTCCGAACCCATCCGGTTTTCTGAACACAATTACCTATATGTCGCTTGGTACCACTGAGACTCAAAATTCTCCTCAAATTCAATGTCAATACAATTGACAAATTTATCGCAAGTAAAACATAAACAAACCTTTGCCTGGATCAAAAAGGAACGATATATCTGCTATAACACATTCTTATCGAAATTTTTTTTTTCAATCGTCCCAATTTCTGGCCTTTCATGGTCTGTGTTGATTGATATAGATTTCGTCGATATCGACGCGAAATGTGGGTTTGAGAAACTCCATTCGTGACTCCGCAGTGGAAGGTTATTTTTCGAACATCACTCTCAGCTAGGTCATTATGTGGATTCGGTAGAGCATTTGGAGTTTAGAGCGAAACGAAAATCAAATTTGAAAAGGAGAGTCAGACTTCACGTATCAAAAGTTGTCAGAATTTTATTTTGAGTACTATTTATATGAATTCCTCAAGTTTTTGGACGCTCTTTTGAAACTGATTATAAAGTCCTCGACAAAATTAGCCTATTTCTTCATTATACCTAAATATTAATAACATCAAACATAAACTGAAATCAACCTATTCGAATAATTACGCTTCGCAAAATTTTTATCAAAATGACTTCAATCTACCTAATAATTTATTCTGAATTTAGAAATTAAAAAAAAATGGAAAAGCCCTCAGGACAGGAGCTTTGGAGGTGTTGTTCAAACTTTGACAAATCATATCTCCGAAAGTATTGATTTCTCAGAGTTGGGAATGATATCAATGGATTATTATGATAGAACTGCATCATGAAGGAAATTAAATTCCTTTTGCATCTTATCTTTATATTATTATTATATGACGACCAATTTTGGCAAGAAGTGTTTCAAGTCTATCAGGAATCATTCTGAAAAATTGATTAAATGAAATAGCCAGTTTTATTTAATGTGATCAGTCCAGAGAGAACTCAAACCAGAATACTTATATAGGAAATCTTAAATAGTTTCACTAAGGACTAACTACATGTACATTAGTTGGAAATCCCGTTCCAATATATCTTCCATAATTAGAGAATGACTCGTAATTTATGCTTGACTTTGTTGCACTGTTAATTTTCGACTCACTATAGAAAAAACTCTGCCTATGATTTTCCAAGTTCGAAGGATGAATCCAAATGTCAAATTGTTTGCATGCGTACATCCACCAAACTGTTCAGAAATACAATTTCAATTTCGTTTGACATTAATGAAGTTTATCTTTCAAACCGGACCAAACAAAAGCTACCGCAAACATTACCCAATTGGTTGAACGAAAGTAAGGCTTTTGAGTTACGAACCAGAAGTACATTTGACATCTCTGTTATAGGTAGATAAGATGACATTTAAAAACAGTGAACACAGACAGATACAATTCACATTCTGTGAAAACATTATTGAAATTATGAAAAATCATACCTCTGAAAGTGTTAGCTTGTTAGAGTTGAAAATTATATCAATAGATTTTTATGATGAAACTGTATCTTAAACAAAACGAAATTGAAATTTATAATTCATTTAAATTTTTTCCTTACTCCGAAACCAATAACGAACTCAACCGAGATCTTTATCTCCCTAACCTTCCCTGAAAATTTCAGTTATAGTCGAACCAAAACGTTTGGGACCATTTTCAGCCAAAAATTCTGAAATAATGGACCTTCGGGGAAATTGATGTGCACTCTCTTCGGAGGAACAAGAGCGCCAAAAAAGTCGGTTAGGTTCTGCGCACTCATTTCTGTTTGTTTCCTCAAAGCTTTGCTGTGGAGATTATTCCATGTGGAAACGTCATGTGGATCAAAAAGCTTCCATTTAAATATTACTCACTTGAGATTCCAATTTTCTGAAGTTTCCATCAAATATTTCCATTACAAAGATGTCAGAGGTCTACTTGCTTCTTGTGAGTTTTCCTTGATATTTTTCAGTATTTTTTTAGTATTAAGATCCTCATCAAATTTTGATACATCCAAAATTTAATTTGATCGGATCTATAGTTCTGAAGATATTGCGAATATAAAATTTCAAAATGGAATAACTCCAAAACCATTGGTCAGTATTGCTCATATACGAACTCCAACAAATTTTCACATAATAATTATTCTGTAATCTTCCAATCTCTATGTACTATGCTCAAAACTATATCATGTTTATAGATCGGGCTGACATAATAGGACTTGAGCATGAATTCTTCATCGTTGAGTCAAATGTTATCGCTTGAGTTCGTGTTAGGCTTATAATTCGAAAATATCAGACCTTCGGATGAAATTAGTGCAAAGAATAAATTGCACCAAGACAGAATTTCAGTACTACGTAAAGACCGCGACTCAGTCAACCCTAGTACCGCATTGGCCATGCTCTAATTCTTGTTCCCGCAATAATGTCGTGGCATTTTTGGCGCTCTTGTTCCTGGGAACAGAGTGCTTATCGATTTGGCTGAAAATGGTATCAAACCATTTGGTTCGACTCACTGATCAAGAATCTGTGGTCGGAATCGATTCTGTCGGCCGTCCGCCCGTTAACACGATAACTCTCGAACGAAAGGAGTTAGAGGATTGAAATTTGCAGATTAGGTTTGGAGGGTAAATATCTCGGACGAGTTCGTTAACCAGTAAAATCCATCGAGCAGTTTCGGTGTTATGGCCGTTTTTACTAAAAGCGTTTCTTATGAATATTTCAGAAATTGATCACCTGATCTATCTGAAATGTAGCATCAAATTGTAGAATCATGACCTTTAGACGCATGTGAAGTTTTGTATTGATCTGGTTACCGTGAAGTGTAAAAAAAAAATTTTGAAAATTTTTAAATTTTGTTTTTACAATAACTCTCGAACGGAATGAGCTAGGCAGCTTTTTTAAAGTAGGTTAGGCGGATAACTATCTCGGTTGAGTTCGCTTTTGGCCAAAATAGGCGAGATGTTTTCGGAGTAACGAAAAAAAAATTTTTTTTAAACTTACAAATTTCAAAATATTTTTTTTTTAAGATGCAGTTTCACTATAAAAATCCATTGATATCATTTTCAACTCCAACAAGCTAATACTTTCGGGGATAAGATTTTTCGAAATTTCAATAATGAATCGTACTTCTATGTTTTCACAGAATGCTATAATTGTTCTATCTATGATTTATTATATGATCTATGTTCATACTCGTATATGTCATTCTGTTCTATAAGAGAGAGTCAAATTCATTTCAGGTATTTTAATTTGATTTCTTCCATGGTGCAGTTCTCAGTCTCAAATTGCTCATTTAATCTTGATAAATAAACTTTTATTTGAATTGAATTTCCTTTATGATGCAGTTCTATCATAAGAATACATTGATGTAATTCCCAACTCTGAGAAACCAATTCTTTCGGAGATATAATTTGTCTGTTTGAACACGAGTGCCAGAAAGCTCCTGTGCACAGAGCTTCAACAAATTTTTATTATAAAATGTTTACTAGTATCTATAGAAATTCGATTTCAACAAGGAATTAAACTTCTTCTTGTATATAGTTGTTACCTTCTGCTTGGGTATTATTCAAAATTAGGGAGAATTTAAGTAATCGGCAGCATCGCAAATTTCAAATGTCGCAGATGTGATACATGATTTAGTAGTCAATAAGAATTCATTAGGATTGATCGGTACGGTTGTTTTACCATTGTGAATTATTCGCGGAAATCTATAGAATTATTACCTAAGTTGACAGTGCAGGTGAAAATTGAACTTGTTCATCCTGGTTCCTATTCTCCCTTTCTCCTTTCTACCAGTCAGGAAGAGTTCAGTGCAACGAGACGAGAAATTTAGGGTAAGTCCAAAATGTTCGGAAACTAATACATCAAATTCAATATAATATTATCTTAATACAGTCTGCTGCTTTTTTATTGAGTTACTGAACACCTTCTCTGGTAATAATTACGGTGTTCTCCCTAAGTGGTCCCTCAGCTCAGGTCCAAGAAGGGCAGAGTAAGTATATAAAACAAAATAAATAGTAAATAGGCGTCACCAGATTTTTAATAATCTTAGGGGTAGTTTAAGATAGAAATATAAATGAGGAAATCTGGAAATTTACCAATCATAGAAAAATATAAAACTGACAACTCTATTTATGCTATCTAAGTTCAACTTATAAATTCAGTTAAATAAGGATTACAAATATTCAGAATTATCACAGAAAAAAATAGAATAAGGGCGTATGTATACACAAGCTCTTTACAAATGCTTGGGGGTATGGTCCCCTTCAACTTCAAATACACTTCAAGCAGTTTCTTAGATTGAATTCAAATACTTAGACACAATATTTGAGTGTTCTTTAAATTTACGTATTATTGAATAAGAATTGATAGCGAAAACTAGATAATAAGGACAGCTATACAAGATGTTAATTATGAAGATGAAAGAAAGGAGTTTTAGTATGACTTTGAGTGGTTGGCAGCGTTCTTCTGGTGTACCTGGGAATATTACAGTGTCAATCCCCAGGCGTCGCAAAATCTGGTTTCACCCTGATCTGCGAATATTCTCTGTACCTTCAGAAGTTAGAAGTTGGAGGAAGAATATGGACTCAATTGTCCCTGACTTGGACCCTCTTATACTCAATGAGGGTAAAATATAATAAAATATAAAAATATATTGTGTTATGCTCGAGAATAATAGATGGTATAAAATCTCGTCAATGCACAACTATGAAATTTCTTGTTTATAATCCCTATGCAGGGTAATACAATATTTCTCAGAATGTTCATCCCAAGAACAAGATGATCGAACAATTGTATTAGTAAAATCTTCAGAAGAGCAAAAATCCCATACACTTGTATCGGCTTAGCGAAATAATCTTCAAGATTTCGAAGATACTCAAATGCGACTGATAATAACCAACAACACCAGTTTTTCAGAAAATATGGAGAGCGTCGAAATTCACCGAGTTGCGCTGGTACAATTGAAGTCGCGGGGGAAAATTCAGCGGCGGCACAGTGCTTCGGTAGAAACAAGTAAGGTTAGGATTAGATATAAAGGGTGTAAATGACGTATACTGAAGTTCATTTGCTACACGTCAGACGTTTTTTTGTACTCTTATATGCCCCAAAGCCAATTAGTATATCTGTAGTAATTCAAAACCGTTCCCAAAGAACATCTACCATCCGACGGAAGATCGAGTGTCGAATCGTCTTAGTCAAAAAGATCGTTCCAGTGGAACACAGTTGGTCTAAGTGAAGTATTTCAGCCAGGTGACTCGCCAATCGGTGTTGCACAACAACTTGGGAGTCAAACCCTATGAGAGCGGGTTAGAGCAGTGGTAGAAGGGCTGAAGAGAGTACACCTAGTCGCATCGAGGGTGAAATGTATTTCCGGCATTGGATCCTTGTAAGACTTGGTTAAACTGAGTTAGTTCGATAGAATTCTTAAGACGTTGTGAGACGGAGTTAGATTAGCGTTCATACGAGTTTTTATCTCTTCTAACAAGACGACACGGTTCTCATTCAATATAAGGCTCGCATCACATCAACACGACATGGTTTTATGTACGGCAACGACACAAACACTCGAGCATTCCCACAGGCTCGCTTCACAGTCATATAAACGACACTGGCATCCGATTCTTGGGTGAAGGCTTGAATGATAGCTTTCACACCTATCCGGCCGAGTCGTGGTCGTGTGAAAGACACACGGCTGCCTTGCACGACTCGAGGGTGTCCGGCAGTCCCATCGAGCCGTGCAAGGGAGCCGTGTGTCGTTCACACGACCACGAACTGGCCGGATGGGAAAGCTCGAGCGTTTGTGTCGTTGCCGTACATAAAACCGTGTCGTGTTGATGTGAAGCGAGCCTAAGGGATTTTATCACGCGATTCAAAATGCCAACACTCTCTTTAACACTATGTTATAGTAAATTGTGGACTGATCATTGAAGTGGTTGTTGAACATCAGTTATGCGAGAATCAATTCTTTGGAGTTGTGAAGACTTTCACTTATTGTGAATATTGAATGTAAATTTTACATATCAGGACCATGTTTTGGCTGCCATGAGTTGCATATGATTGGGGATCTACGATTTCGACTATTATTTTGTGATAGTACCACAGATGTTATACAGGATTCATTTCCAGGCTGTTAGGTCGCCCCTGACATGAAGTCCGATGAACGAAAGAAAAAGCAAAATATGTTTGACACTAATGTTTTGCAAGTAATATTAGGCAACCACAGACCTCGTACATACAGTACCAAATCCGTATTAGTTCATCAGAGTAATTTTTTTCTCTGAAACAACTGAGCCTACAAGCAATGTTGGGCATGATATTGTCCTTCCTCCTGGACTTCGCCTCAAATGCACACGTCCACTTAAACTTTTAAAGCTTACTTTTCATCAGAGCGTAAAACTTGTTTTTAATCATTGATGGACCAATTCTGATGCTTGGACAATTATACATGCATTTCGAAAGAATATTGGTCAAACTATAACTTAATTATAAAAAGTGATAATTTATGAGGTCTCCAAAGGAAATAATAAATGTCTGTATATCGGATATTTTGCATTCAGGCATCTCAATATTAATTTATTTGTGGGTTCGAATAAATTCGTCAAGGAAACCAATTTATATATAGATATTAAAACTGCAGTATAATGGCACATACTTTTAACGCCAGATTTCTTAATTATACAGAAAAGGAAAGGCTTTCAGAATGAGTTTGTATTCTTGTCTCGGATTCAAATTCAAGTAACAAGCGCTGTAGGACAGTAGTTGGGTATTTTCCCACTACTAGGAAATAAGAAACCTTTGTGTGAAATTGGAAGCGCTTTTAACTAGACGACGTGAAAAATCCTTGGCTACTGTACTTATTGTATTATTTTCTATCCGTGTTATGAAGCTGTCTCCTGAATTGTGAAGTCCTAATTTCCAAAGAATTCACTGTCCTGGAAATATAACAATTTGTCTTTATTGCTGAGATATGATATCGCCCATACGGCTGCGAGCTTGAATAGACCGTAATCTAGAATAACAATTCGTTATCATCTCTTCTATTGATCATGGCAGACTAACGAACTAGAACATTATCACACAAAATGATTAATAGTTTCGTTCATCGAATATCACCTTCCATAAAGGTACGGACATATTATTAACACATGTCGTGTTAACACGCATTTGCACGAAGCGAATTGTCCACCTCTGACGACCCATCAGAATAATATTATATATTTTATTATTATTTATTATACTGATCCTCCTAGGTCTTTCCCAAGGAGACCCCTCATAAGCTCTTACCCAACAGAAAATGATGGCGTACTACGTGTGGAACCACTTGAATTAACCATACAGATATTCATCTGACACGTGTTACCACGACATATGCAAATAATGTTTCCGTACCTTTAATTGGTCCATATCACTTGTTGCCTTGAAGCAATAGCTAGTTTATCCTTAACTGCATAATTCACTACGGATGTGTCCAGTACTAATGGATATATGTATACCGGCCTTCCTCAGGATTAAAAATTTAGATTAATTGGTCCACGAAACAGTACCTAGAACAGATCCTTTTTGTAGGGTATATAATCAATACATCTCATTTTTGGTAAGTTGTTGAAGAAAAGATATGAAAATCCAAACCTAAAAAAATGGTTCAAGCACTGTCGTGAAGTCAGGAGCTTTTACGCGCATGTTCTATTGTCTAATGACCTCTATTGGACACTCTTTATCGAAAGCAGCATCCATTCATAGCGTTTTTTCAGCTTTTATAATGAATGAATTAATTTGATACCATTTCAATGATATAGGTACGTGAGTGACGAGATAATTCATAATGACATTATTTTTTAATTCTATCATATGTATTCTATAGATATTGAAATACGAAACACTTACCTCAAGTAACTCTAGGATACGATATTCCCGAAATTCCGCCAAAATTAGTGGGTCGGCATTCTACAAGTAATCACAGAGTTTGAATTTGGTCAGATTTTCAAGTTTCGAGTTACGGAGGAAATAACAACAAAATTTCAGATGGGTATAACTCCAAAACCATTTGGTCTATTATGCCAATTAACGAACTTAAATGTTTCATTTGGATGCGCAACCTACCCTGAAAATTGCAAGTCGCTATCTCTGTCCGTTCTCAAGTTATCGTGAGATACACGATATCTTTTCGTGATATCTTAAAATTTTTCTATTGGTACGATTCCCACAAAATTTCACACACATGTCGATATTCCACAAATAGATACTAAGTTTCAATTTGATCGGGTCTGTATTCTTTGAGTTATCGAGAAAATAATATTCCAGATGAGTATAACTCCGAAACCGTTTGGCTGATTATGCCCAACAAGAAACTTAACTCTCCCATTCAGATGCGCAACCTACCCAGAACATTTCAAGTCCCTATCTCTTTCTGTTCAAAAGTCATCAAGGCAACGGACACCCATCCAGCTACTGAACTCACACAAGGCCGCTCAGATCTCCAACAATATAAATCCCATAATCTTCTAACTTGGAACTTGGCAGTAGAGTTAGGTTTTGAAGGCTCTTGCAAAATCTCCGCGATGTCGGTCGAATAGTTGCTGATAGGTTTATAGAATTTCTTTCAACGATTTTTTAAAGACATTTCTACTGATACGATCCTTCTCAAAATTTCACAGGTATATTTGCGTCAACATTCTACAACCAATAACCATGTTTGAATTGAATCGGTTTCGTATATTTCGAGTTATTGGGAAAATATAAACTAAAATCAGCCTACCCTAAAAGTTGCAAGTCGCTATCTCTGTACTTTCTCAGGATATCAAACTGGTCAAAATATTTTTTAATGATTTTTCTAAAATTGTATATTGTCACGATTCCCACAAAATTTCAAAATCTTCTTTGTGTCAGTATTCTACAGCTACCTACCAAGTTTCAATTCGATCCGATCTGTATTGCTTGATGACAAAATTATCACTCGGAAACCGTTTGACCGGTTATGCCCACTAACGAACTTCTTTGTCGTATATGGACGCGCTGTTTACCCTGAACTTTTCAAGTCGCTATCTCTTTCCGTTCTCAAGTTATCGTGGCAGCAGCCGGCCGGACAGCCGGGCATAATCAAATTTGACCTCGAATTCTTCTCAGTGAGTCAAACCTAGGCGTTTGAGACGATTTGAACATTACAGACATTTGGCCAAAATGATGACGCAATGTTACCCAGAACATACGTGTAAAAAATAATTTCCAACGAAAGCCAGCTTACTATTGCATTGTGAATTATTAGTGCTCATATTATGTGGAACTGTCTCCAAACTTCTACATGCTCTTACATGAGCTTCTGAGTGTCATTATCGCTATTGTTAGTAAGTGATTACCACTTTTATTTCAGGAAACATTATTTATATTAAAAAATAAAAAACAAGCACTGACGTGAAGTCAGAAGCTTTTGCTCGTATGTTCTATTGTCCATTCTTCTGTATTGGACACCCTTAATCGAATTTACCATGGTAAATTATGTTGTCCATTCTCCTGTATTGGACGCTCTTAATTCGAATTTACCATGCTAAATTCGTATTAAGTGTCCATAATACAGGAGAATGGACAACATAATTTACCATGGTAAATTCGATTAAGGGTGTCCAATACTGAAGAATGGACAATAGAACATACGCGCAAAAGCTTCTGACTTCACGTCAGTGCTTGAACCAATTTTTTTTTCGTGATTTTTTTTTAAATTTTCTAGGGGTACGGTTCTTAAAATTTTTTTTTTCCTCATTATTTTCAAATTTTCTAGGGGTGCGGTTCTAACAAAATTTTAAACACGTCTTTATGTTGATTTTATACTACTAGTTACCAAGCTTCAATTCGATCGAATATTTATTTTGTGAGTTATCAAGGAAATAATATTCCAGGTGGGTATAACTCGGAAACCGTTAGACCGATTATGCCCAAAAACGAACACAACTGTCCCTTTCGGATACGCAACCTACCCTGAAAATTGCAAGTCCCTATGTACTTTCGTTCGAAAGTTATCGAGGCAACGGTCACCCATCTACTGAACTCACACAAGAATGCTCGAATCTCGAACAATATTTAACCGATCGTATTAAAACTTGAAACTTAGCAGTAGAGTTAGGTTATGAAGGCTCTTGCAAAATTTCAGCAATTTCAAACGAATAGTTACTGATATATAGATTTTTTTTTTATTGTCAATGATTTATTAAAAATTTTCTACAAATGCTATCCTCACCAAATTTCGCAAACATTTCCGCGTTGGCATTCTACAACTAATAACTATGTTTGAATTCAATCGGTTTAGTATTTTTTGAGTTAATGAGGAACAAAAAACCACCAAATTCCAGAAAATTTCAGATGGCTATAACTCTTAAACCGTTTGGCCGATTATGCTCATAAACAAACTGAAATGTCGTGTTCTGGTGCACATCCTAACCTGAAAACTTCAAGCCGCTTTCTCTTTCCGTTCTCAAGTTATCGTGACAACAAAAATATTTTTTAAGAATTTTCTTAAAATATTCTAGCCATACGATTCGCATAAAATTTCACAAACGTGCTAAAGTTCATATTCTACAACTACTCACCAAGTTTCAATTCGATCGGATTCATATTGGTTGAAAACAAAATGATTACTCGTATGGGGATGCGCCACCTACCCTGAAAATTTCAAGTCGCTAGCTCTTTTCGTTCTCAAGTTATCGTGGCAACGGCCGGACGGTCGGACGGGCAGAATCAAATTTGACCTCGAATTCTTCATTGGGGAGTCAAACTAAATCGTTTGAGACCATTTTCGTCAAAAAATTCGAAAGTTACAGACATTTGGGCAAAACTATAACGCGATGTTCCCCAGAACATACGCGCAAAAATATATCTTATTCATTCTGTTTCTTAATTGTTCTAAGTATTACATATTAATTGTACATTGACATTAATCGGTACTATGAATCATTTAATGCGATATGGAACTATATCGATTATAAGCTACTAGTTTCAAAACAATAATTTATTGTTCAAAAAGACTCAAATATTACTAAGGTTTATTAGTGTTAATGGTGCAAACATCTATAACCTGGATATAACAAATATTATGTCCTTTGCTTCATGTCGACCCGATTTAGTTGAATATTGTTCTAGTGTTTGGACTCAAGATCCTGATTGAGAGCGCTCAGTATTATGCGGAAAATGTTATGCCTCCAATTGAGATTTTAGAGACCAAAAATCAGTGTGGACAAGCCTTAGCACAGCCAGACCCCAAAACTCTGTGAACCTCAGTAACAGGAATGGCCCAAGACGGTCCTGTTCGAAGCAACATATTTTTCGATTGTCGTGCATAATTTCTCATTTAATCAGTATGATTCAGTGAATCAGTTGAAGTTGAGTGTTGAAGAGTTTAATTTTACAGAAATTTCACTCCAGTTCTCGAAATTAAATGTTCTGGTTGAGGTGCTACAACGACATAGAATAATAATAATAATAATACATCTTTATTTGGAAGAAACTCTCAATTACATAATAATGAGGCTTAAACAAAACAGTGTCAAAAATAACTAATCAAAACAATCGATTTCCAATAATGTAACACATCATGAATTCAAAAAATCGCCCAAATTATAAGGTTCTAAATCAAGTAACCATTTACATACACATCTTTTGAACTCTTTCAAATCAGTAATGTTTTTGATCTTATTTGGAAGTTTGTTGTAAAATTTGATACATCTATATAACGGTCCTTTTTGTGAAATTGTGAGTCTGTGTATTGGATAGTTATAAAATAAAGATCTTTTCGGATAAATATTTTCTTGTTTAAAGTTATTGGACATATTTCTATTTTTGAAGAAAAACAACTTCCTGAATATATATAGCCACAACCGTCAGAACCCCAAAACTCCTAAACTTCCCCCTACAAGATTCCCGATATTTCATAGCTAAAATAATTCTTGGAACACGCTTTTGACAAATGAATACCCTTTCTATCTGTTCACTTCCCCCATAGAATAAAATTCCGTACCTTATTAAGGATTCGAAATTGGCATGATATACAATTTTCAATATATCGGAATTCACATGGTTCCTAATCACTCTAAAGGAATATGTGACTGAGCTGAGCCTGCCAACTAAACTATCTATATGAGACTCAAATGATAAGGTGCTATCCAAGATGCACCCTAGTATCTTTGCTTCTTTAATACAAGGAAAAATTCGATCACCCACATTGATTTCTATCGGAATATCAAATTATATAAATATATATACATTTTTCGACGGACCGGTGGATGAGTAGATATGAACGAAAGTCATCTGTGATGCTAAGAAGAGAATATTTTGACATTCTGGGGTCATTCGACGCGTTGAATTTTTAACTCGATTAATTGATTTATGTATTTTGAAAGATATTTTGTGTTTTTAATGGTGAAGTTCTTGACGAAATAGGTTGAATTCGTGGCAGATTCAGTTGGATTGTTTCTAAAACTCTGCCGTTTAATTATGTTATTTGTTTGTTTATTTTAACCTCAAAATTCAGTACGAATAATTGTTCAATTTTTACATAAATTTCATATTACTATTTGTTTTTACAGTTGTCCTGTGGAAGAAGCAGAGTGTTTCGAAAGCTTGACTATGAATAAAGAGTACTAAACATCTAATTTTTTATTATATGGTCGCCATCCCTTATATTAAATACTTCATAGATACAACGACCGTTAATTATAGATTGCTATATATATATATATATATATATATATATATAAGAAAATAGGATAACGCGGATAAGTTTATTAAAATGGAAAAGTATAACGGGTAATTCCGCAAAAGGAGCAGAGATAATCATTCTGCTGGTACCTGCCGACACGTGTTTCTGCTAGTTGGCTTCTTCAGGACAGGGCAACCAAGAAACCAAGAAAAAGGTGGAATGAATGATTATCTCTGCTCCTTTTGCGGAATTACCCGTTATACTTTTCCATTTTAATATATATATATATATATATATATATATATATATATATATATATATATATATATATATATATATATATATATATATTTCTATCGGAATATCAAATAAATGAATAAATTAGGAAACAATTGGATATTAAGTGATTCTGGTTAATAATTTGAAGTTCCTCAAGATCACAAATCCAGCTGACTTAAATGACATACTCAATCAGGTGAAAATATTACATAATCAACCACGAATCAGGATTTTCGAGTGCAATCAGAAGCTCTTTCATTTAATCGATCTGATGAAGACTTGAATACATGGACTTACACAGTCCTAAGAACTGAGTTATATCAAACGATAAAAATATCCATCCTTGTTGAAGCATCATGTTAACAAAGAATTTGAAGATAACCCGCATAAGCCAACTTTTTAGGGTTTCCGTCAAGCTCGTTCACATCGAGGTATTCTGGGGATGAATATTTCTAGAGATAAAATGTTTTTTAGTTCTTTTACTGTTATGATCCTTCAACTTGGGTAACTTTGCAACTGTCTTTCAAACAGACATTTTTGCCATTGACCACTGCGCAAAGGTCATACTTGAAAAAGGACGGGTTCGTAGACCAATTAACATCATTTCGGAAAGCCAGACTGCGTTGAAGGTCTTTCCCTTTTACAACACCACACATCCCTGACTGTGATGAACTACACTTGCTCAAGGGAAAAATCGCTGCAGGCGGCAGCTTATCTGGGTTTTGGGCCACTGGTATAGAAGGCAATGAGGTGGTGGACTCACTGACGGCCCGGGTGGCTTCCACGGTACTCATTGGACCTGAACTGGCCAGTGGCATGTCTCTCAAGGAAGTAATCTGGGAGAAAAACATGTTGTTGGACCAAAAGAACTAAGAAGACTGTAGCAGCATATCCGATCTCAGACATGCTCGCTCAACAACTATTGGTCCCTCGACTGAAAGAGCCAGACGATGTCTCAAACTCTACAGGTCAAATCTGAGAGTTTTATCTGGTGTATATACGGGACAATGTGGCCTCGGTGACCTTAGCAAGTCAGGGTTGGTTTAGGACTCTGAGAGCAGATTTTTCCCAAAGGACGATGAGCCTATATTGTACGTGGTTGCCCCGCCGGAGACAGGATTGAAGTTGAAGAACGAGGAGTTTACAAGATGACATTGAGGAAACTGGACAAGTTCTCACCCACTAGGCTCAACTCCCTCATCAGAAGGCTTGATCTTGTGAGTGAAGTATAGATTTATGTGTGCCACAATATGTCGACTGTTCGCAGTGGCTGGGCAGGCTTCGTCCACCTGACACAACACATGTATTATGTGTTATGATCCTCATGAAAATTTGCAAAGTTCGGAATTACTTAGAAAATAAATCTTCCATAAGGATTGTCTGCGAATCTAAAGTCTTCTGTTTGTTTTGAAATTTATCGAGATCACGGCCGGAAGGACAGAATTATATTTGACCATGTATTACTCTCGGTGATCGTATAGAAATAATTTTACATCACTGCCGTTTTGAACTTTGGACGTAATGATATCGGCTTGAAACAAGCGCAAAAAAGTATGAGAATATCATTTACGAATTCATAATTAAACAACAATATTTGTTTTGTTTCAGAAAATGATACCCACCACAACCGAAGATGACTAAAGTCCATTCTGTTCCTTCTGAGCATCTCAAAAAGCTACCGTGAGATGTGAACAAGATGTCCGCTTCTCACTGAACGGGATCTACCAGACCAAACTCTTTTGATGTGGACATCTTTG
This sequence comes from Halyzia sedecimguttata, assembly GCA_937662695.2. Taxonomy (NCBI): domain Eukaryota; kingdom Metazoa; phylum Arthropoda; class Insecta; order Coleoptera; family Coccinellidae; genus Halyzia; species Halyzia sedecimguttata. Next base: position 15,574,306 of record OW569413.2, read on the forward strand.
TCTCGATGAAATTTGACGTCATGATGTTTCCGACATAAAATGGGAATGAGAAGTCGGGGAGGCATGTTGAGACTGTTGGTGGTGTATCTGGAAATCGTGATCGCGATCAGGGCCGCCCCTGCTTTTATGAAGAACGCCAAGATCAGCACCAGAATAGTGCAGACGCGTTACGGTCGTCTGCAGGGTCTGATCGTGCCTATGGATCAGTACAGATATCTGAAGCCTATCGAGGTGAGTATTCCCATTATTTTGTCCATAACCTAATTTTTTTTTGTGTATGAAATTTATATTAAAACTAACAGTGAGATATCATGTACGTACAAATTTGATACCACTGAGCGTATCCCGAGAACTAAAACAGCTAGAGAAAAAATTTGCAGGAACTCGTGAACAATTTATTAAAATAATGAGATATGAGAAAGCTACCAAGGCATAGGACGGCCATATATGAGAGAGAGAAACATTTTTCTACATAATTCCGACTTAAAACTGGGAATTATACCTAATACCGACTTTAAATTCGGAATTTGCTGTAATTCCTAATTTCAACGTTGGTATTAAATAGAATCCTGACGTTCTGAAATATTTTTCTGTATATTTCCGAGTATAAAGTCGAAATTTCGCCTAATTCTTTGTTTGAAAACTAAATTAGTTATAATTCCGCACATGAAGTAGAGGCATTTTGTATAATTCAATGTTGAAATCATAGCTAATTCCGTGTTCAAAGTTAAAATAAAGTATAATTCTGCTTTTAAAGTTAGAAATATAATTCGCTATAGTTCCGTGTTCAAAGTCGGAAATAGCGTTAATTTCGAGTTCAAAGTGGGCTCTATATCTAGTTCCGAATTTAAAGTCAGAATAATATGTAGTTCCGAGTAGAAATTATAGCTAATTCCATATTTAAAGTCCCTTTCTTCGCTTTCGTCCAAAGCAGATCATAGATACCTGGATTCGTTTCCGAATTACTTGATATATCTTATAGATCCCACTTTGTTACTTCAATGAGAATTTCTCGCAGTTGGAATTCCTACAAATGCCCAAATTGAACCTCTCAAAGATGTCCTAGGGAGGTTTGTGTTGCCTGGGGATTATACTGACAATCCTAGATTTCCCAAGCAGACCCCTTATAAGCTGTTAAGAGCTTGAGCGAGTTACGAGAATGGGTGGTGCTCCGTGTATGCTGTTACTGTGTCCTTGGCAAATTAAAACCAGCACTGTTGATTTTAGACCTAATAGTGGATTGTGGCCGCTACTGTCGGACTAGGAAATTCTACTCAGCTAGAGACACTACTACATCAATGAATCATCATGCATCATCACAAAAATTGATGCACGGACAGTTCACTCAGTATTATTTTTTGATTTGTACAAAATTCATTCCGTCACCGGTTTTTTCCATCTCATTTAGGTGGGTATCACTAGTAGGCGCACTACCTACCTAGCATATTTTTTAAATCGTTCCAAATAATAAGGAACACATTCCACTTACAACTGATAAGGAACCTGCAAACCTGCAAATACTGTCGCGATATCATGAAGGCAGTATCTTCGCTACCAAAACATTGGATGTATATTACTCTAGAATTTGTCCATCCCTGTAAATAGTTGAATCAATATTAGCATTATTGGTGGATATGACGTTCACAGGCGATAGTAACTTCACTTCAGACGTAAAACCATCCCCATAACATGTAAATATTAACTCTGGAGGCACCTCGATGCCCATCAAGCCATCTGTAGTCACAGAATAATTCTGCTGAACAGAAAATCGCTAAGAACATATTATTGTTAGTTGTCTCATGAATTCTGCAGCAACCTGTATCTTGCTTCGTAGGAGAGCCGATTTCGTGAAACTATAGTACCAGTCCAGGGATCGTTATCATGGAACCTAATTGGTCCCAGCAAAGTATCACAGGCAGAAGATCTTGATAGTACAGCCCTAGCTAAGGGAGATGGTGGAATGTTACCACAGGTTGAGCGGCAGGGAGTCGGGAGGTAGAATTTGATCGGCAAGTCTAATTGGTGGAGTAGAGCGGGATTGAGGGTAGTACCTGGCTTCGAGGGTATTCATAGACGTTAAGGTAGTTTATCCCTGAGACGTGAGAAATAAGTTGGACGAGAGGGACTGTCCAAGTGTCGTACAACCTTTTTAAGCGTGTGACAAGACTGTTTGACGGTAGGGACCTGCAACGTAGAAGTACATATATTTTTACAGTATAAAGACGTTAGGAACCTCAGTAATCGACGATATTTTATGTATATTTGTTTACGACGGTGAAGAATGTAAATGAACCTGTACATATCAGCACGCTGTATTCTATTCAATCCAAAAGTATGAATGTGGATTCATAATCCCCTAGACAATGATAAAAATCCTACAGTACTGATACATTCCACTACTTGATTTATGGTGCTATTCTGCTTTTTATCTGTAAGCTATGAATCTGTAGGTTACGATTGCTCTGTAAGAGGCCGCCTTATGAAATCGCAAATAATGCAATTCTGGAATTGTTCCTGTAACTATCTCATTTAAGGTGCTACATTTGAACTACTTTGATAAATTTATTGGAAAACATAACCTAAAACCGTAGAGATATTTTGAATTTGAAGGTATTTGCGTAGAGTATCACTTATCATCCCAATATATTTTATTAGGGTTTTGTTTGATTGCAGCTTTACTATTGTTAAGAGATGCAGGAAGGAAATGAAATATGAAATGAGATATATTGATTTACTACATGTTTTTACGAATAAATAGTCCGTATTACTTGAAAGAAATGCCATATGAAAAACTAAAATGTATAAACCAATTTTCATTCTCCAAAAATACGACCCACCATACATATATTATAGAAAGAGGGATAATATCTTTCCCATACTGCAATATGGCATTAGCATTTCTTGTTTGTAGGACTGGTTCTAAAGCATTCACTAAAACCAAGTTGCAATGTTTTTTTATTCAATCTGAAGATGCTGATAAATTGATCATCCGGAATTACAAATGAATCCATTTGATCACTTACCCGTTTTCTCTCAATTCTCACCAAGTTCCTATTATAATAAAAATGAATTTCAAGTCATGTGGAATTATGTACAGTTAGTTGGATACGAGTTTTCATCATGCTCTAAGAATAAGCCAATATTTCAAGCAATCTGATTATTATTCACATATCCATTTTCATATTCGGGAAAAAAATTATCACGCCGCAAAATCATACAATAATTCTTTAAAATATCCTCACATTACATCTTCCGATATGCTTCCGATCGCCACTCGACTACTCGTAAGGATTTAAGAATATCTGTAAGTTACAGATCGTTAAAAACAGTCCAGAATAGCAATGTTCCTGTAAGGTTATGAAATGTTACAGATTGGCTTATAGATGAAAGCAGAATAGCACCATTAAATTGCTACTTTCAGTGAATTGAGTGTTCAATTTTTTTAATATCATTAGTACTTCTTTGAAATTGTAGGGATTTGAGTCATGTTAATGTCATATATCATACTGCGCAGGTACGCATTGTATCCCTCGTATGTACAATATTTAAAAAAGAGTAGTCATCTTACATTGATACAGTTAATACCTCACATACCTATAAATAAAGCTATAACATGGCGCAGTCAATTTAAACAATTATCAAGTTATTCTTAAAGAAAAGAAATACTCATATATAAGAGTGAACTTGTATGAAACCCGTGTGTAGCCATCTAATTTCCAAAATGTTGAAACCAGGCGGAACCATGGCGCATTTTTCTTCAGAAATTCCAATTGTATCTTAAAGCATCGAAGAGTGAAATAGAATCAGAAGAATTCAAATGTGCTCTTTTGGTTAATCAAATTGGGGACAAAGCACTAAAAGTATATAACACATTCAAATTCCTAAAAAAGGAGATGAAAATAAATACGAAGCAGTCGTCCAGAAGTTTGAAGAATATTTTACTCCTGTAAGAAATGAAAAATTTGAAAGGTATGTTTTCTTATCGCGAGACCTGAAAAAAAATTAAACAGTAAATGAATATGTCACCAGCCTGAGAGAACTTAGTGTATAACGGACAAATTAGTCCATGGTATTCGTGACAAACCATAGTCATCTTACATTGATACAGTTAATACTTCACATACCTATACATAAAGTTATAACAGTTAATAATTTACGAAGATGAGCTTACACACAACTTTGATTCTTCTTCGCAAATTTATAATGAAAAGTAATAATATCCCAACATATTTCAGGTGTTCCTAGGCGTACCGTACGCTACACCACCAATACAGTCAAACCGTTTTAGCCCAACGCGCGCGCCTAGTCCCTGGGACGGTGTACGAATATCGGATAAAATGGGGCCCGTATGTCCCCAGAAGCTCCCGGATATCAGCAACGAGACAGCAGCCTTGGATAGGATGCCCAAGGGAAGGCTGGAGTACCTCAAGAGGCTGTATCCATACTTGAAGAACCAGAGCGAGGATTGTTTATATCTTAATGTCTATTCTCCTTCTCAAGGTAAGATTAAAGTTAGGTGTTATGGATGTTTTGTTGAGTTTTCTAAACTTCATTCGAATCGGAGGTACTTATACTGAATATCATACATGAGAGTGAACTCCTGTAAGAAATTGGCATTGATATTTCACAACAAAATGATCAGGTTGCACTCCAATCTATCGTACTGCCTTGACCGTGGTCCGAGAAAAATTGTATATCCTATCTACTGTTATACAAAGGTGTGAAATATTCTACTGAAGACATGATCAACATGTTGTATATTTTGGGTTAGTGTGACAGAAATTGCTTGATAGCCAGTAAAATGTATGCAGTTTGAGATACTAATTCAAGGTCTATACGACCACAAAGTTTTCAAAGGAAAGATTCGATGAAATAGGCAATGTTAATCGCAAGAAAAGGCATGTAGATAATTAAACTGTAATCAATAAGGAGAGTGAATTTGCCGTGATGCTTCCAACAGTGGAGAATACTCATGTTAGTACGAAGGAAATTGGAGCAGAACTGGATAGGTAGGTAAATATAATGTTGAGAAAAAATAAATATGATCGATAAAAAATTGAATCAAATCGAGATATGAAAGGGTTTATGAAACCAGAGTTCACTATTGCGAAAATCTATTCAAATTAATTCTCGAGGAAACCAATTTTCTAGATTTCATTTCGTATAGTAACGAATCCACATTTAAAAGTTGTGAATTGTTCAACAAACCTAATTGCCAATACTGCTGAACAGAAAATCCCCATTGGTTCATAGAAGTGGAAAATCAAAATAAATAGTCTATCAATCTTTGGGGGGTATTACTGGGATCAGGTCATACGCCAGTATCTCTTCGCTGGACCAATGACTGGAGAAATTTACAGGGATTTCCCACCAAATCATTTACCCAACTTATGAAAACGTACCAATTAACACCAGGTATAGGTTATGGTACCAACATGATGGCGTACCTTCCTACCATAACAATCGACTGAGAAGGTTTTCAAACACATGGCGGATAAATAGATGTATCGGAAATACGGGACCTACTCATTGGCCAGCGAGATTCCCAGTTCTCATGTCTCTGCACTTTTGACTCTGGTACTATGGGGAGAGGTCTACCACGAGAAGGTAGGCACAACAGTATGTCTGGTATCTTCAATTCTTCCTCCGAAATTGTTCTCAAACTATAAGGTCCGATACACTGATGAAGAATTTGAGGTCCTATCCATTCGTTTTAGCTGTTCGTCCGTTGCCACGGACAACTTTCGCCCGTAAATAGATTGCGACTTGAAATTTCCATGGTGGGTTGCGCATCCGAATAAGACGGTTGAGTTCGTTAATGGACAAGATCAGCCAAACGGTTTCGAACTTATACTTATCTGAAATATGATTTTGTCAATAACTCGAATAATAATACAGACATCTGGGCAACATGATAACTCGCTGTTCCTGGCGGCACAAACGCGTAAAAACAGATCCGATCGAATTGGAACTTGATGATTAGTTGTAGAATGCCGACGTGCAAATTTCTGCAGAGATTCCTGAGGATCGTAGAACTACAAAAATTATGGGAAAGATCTTTGGACAGGGGCGCTCTTGTCAAACTACTAGCGAGTAATTATTCAAATTCATTATTAAAAGGATTTTTCTGGGTTTTCTCTCCCTAACTCTGAAAAATATCTATAAAATAAAAATTAATTATTTTGTGATTTGCTTCTGCGGGAAAACATAAGATATTTGTCAGAAGCAGTCAATTGAACAATGTTGCCTAACAAACAACAACGAAACAACATCAACAAATAATTCAAAAGAAGAAACAAATAATTCTAAAGATTTTCACTAATCGTCTGACGAAGGAGTCTGATATATACTCCGAAACGTTACGATATAGTTGTTTCTCCGTTGATGTTGTTTCGTTGTTGTTTGTTAGGCAACATTGTTCAATTGATTACTTCTGACAAATATCTTATGTTTCTTACGCAGAAGCAAATCACAAAATAATTAATTTTTATTTTATAGATATTTTTCATAGTTTTGGAGAGAAAACTCAGAAAAAACTTTTGATAATAACTATACCTCCAACAGTATCCTTTAATGATTACTTTTTCAAATTCAAATTAATCATCAAATCATCAATGTATTGGTTTTCCATAGTTGGGAATGATATCAATGGATTCTTATGCTCGAACTGCATCCTAAATAAATCCGAAAGGTAGGTCTACAACTCATCTGATATGTTTGATTTACACACATCAACAAATTATAATTAGAGCATTCTATGAAGTCATCAAATTACGATTAATTATTGAAATTTTGGAAAATTGTATCTTGAAGTATTAGTTTGTCAAAGTTCAGAATGACATCAGTGGATTCTTATGATGAAACTGCATAAAAAAATTGAATTTAAAAGTTGTAATGAGATTTTTTTTTTCTTAAATTACTCTGAAATCACCGAGCTGCTTTTACCCAATAACGAACTCTGCCAAAATTTCTACCCCCCAAACCTACTCTGGAAATTTCAACTGTCTAGCTCATTCCGTTCAAGAGTTAACCTCCGGACAGAATCGATTTTGAACCCTTATTCTTGTGAGTTGAACTTAAATGTTTGAGACCATTTTCAAACAAAAATTCGAAAATTACAGAGATTTGAGCAAGTGGTAAGCACTATATGTCGAGAAACAACAGTGCAAAAGTTCAGGTGTTGGAGAGTGCATGTAGGCAGTTTAATTGAGGCAAAAGTTACACTAACATTGACGGCAAATACCTAAATAACATACGCTTCGTCGATGATATAATCCTCATTTCGGATAGCCTCGGGGCAATAAAAAAGATGCTGAATGACCTTAAATAAGTACGTGAGAGTGTTGGTCTGAAAACCAATATTAGCAAATCAAAAGTTGCTATCAAACAAGTGAACTAAACAGAAGCCACACTTTCGCATGGGCAGCCTACGGTAGACAGAAGGATATTTCTCAGAGCGATATTCCTAACCAATTGAAAAAATGTGGGAAAGCTCTGTGGACAAGAGCTTTGGCACTCTGGTTTGACTAATCATGTCTCCAAAAGTATTGGTTTCTCAGAGTTGGGAATGACATCAATGGATTCTTATGATAGAACTAACTACATCATAAAAAATTAAATTCAAAACATAGGTCTATGACTCACCTAATATGTTTGATTTACATACATCAGCCAATTATAATTAGAGCATTATATGACCTTGAAATCATACAATTACGATTAATGTTGAAATTCTCTATTTTCCAAAGTCTTACATTTAATAAAGTAGAGTGGTTATACAATAAAAATATGTCTCACTGAGCAATGAGTCTTTTATAGAATAAAAATGTGGTCAGAGATGTTAACTCTGTACTAAGGTACTTCCGGTCTTGGTGACGCGATTCTCGAAATAATTCAATACACACTGGCTAGACGCACTTAGCCTAGAAGCGGACGGACGTGGTGGATTATCACAAGGTGTCCACTGGGGATGCACTTGGACAAGCCGATCTGATATTCGAGGGATTAGTCAAGGCGAAAGAACGAGATTACGTTTCTCGCTAACGGAGCTATAATGTACAGTGCTCTTGAGATTCCTTTGCCGGATGCCTCAAACAAGAGGAGTTCCACTGAAGATGCACTTGTTGATGAGAGCTTCAAACAGTAAGTTGAAGGTGGTGGAGTGATGTAACACCTTTTCGACCTAAATCGTTCATTAGTTCGATAACTAATTCCTCGTAACACTCCGTTCTGCACCTAAGGAAATTCGTATCGTATACGTTCGCATAGTATATTTGTATATTTATTTGTTTTTAGTCTTTTTTTATGTTAATCAATATGTAAAAGTGTTAGTTTTTTTATACGTATATATGTAGAACACTCTACCTATATTTAAGAATAAATTTGTAGATCGCCATACGATAAATAAATAATTAAATAAGTATTATGCAGGCGCTCTGTTGGAATTTTGAAAAATAATATCCCTGAAAGCATTAGTTTGTTAGAGTTGAGAATAATGTCAATGAATTCTTGTGATAAAAAGGCATATTGAAAAAAAAATTAAAATTTGCAATGAAAGACTTTTTTTCTTCACTCCGATACCAACTGGCCGATTTCGCCCATTATGAAAATAACTGTATCAACCACACCTACTCTGAAAATTTCAACTGTCTAGCTCATTGTATTCGGGAGTTATCGTTTTAACGGCCGGGTAGACCGACCGGACAGAATCGATTTTGACCATGGATTCTTTATCAGTGGAACCAAAACGTTTAAGACCATTTTCAGCCAAAAATTCGAAAATGACTGATATTTGGGCAAATTGATAAGCACTATGTTCCGAGGAACAAGAGAGCCAAGAGGCTTTAAATAAGTGCGTGCTTCCAGCTTCAACATACGGCGCTGAAACCATGACATTAACAGCTGCAACCGCCAGAAAGCTTAAAGTGACGTAAAGAAAGATGGATAGGTCGATGTTGGATGTAACTCTGGGAGATCGAATTAGAAATTAAGACCTATGCAGGAGAAGCTCAAATGGAGCTAGGCAGGTCATGTCAAGCAGATAAAAGGGGAAGAGGAAGAACGTCTATACGCTGAACCAATGACATCAGAAGAATGACCAATAACTGGACTTAGACAGCACAGAATAGAAGCGAAGGAGAGACATGTGGAACAGTGGACGCAGAGAGGGTTGTTTGGTAATGTTTATGATGATATGGATATTTTGTCCATCTAGGAGTGTAACAATATTAACTCAGCAGTAATTTAAAACTCCGGAGTCTTCAAGAAAATGATTTTTCATATTTATGATGATATGAGAAATTCCTGCATCGCAAGATAACATTAACTTGAACAATAAATTCAGAAGAAAACTGAATTCTCTAGTTTCAAGAAGAAGTTCATAGATGAAATTCAAAAGTATATACTTTTGAACTCAGGTATTGAAAAATTGGTTCAAGCGCTGACGTGAGCTTTTGCGCGAATGTTCTATTTTCTATTCACCTCTATTGGACACTCTTAATTTATTTTACCATCGATATAGACCGTTTTCTCAGATTTTATAAGGTTTGAATATATTTTGTATAATTTAATGACATACTTGAGTAATGACAGGATCATCTAATTTCACAGCATCATAATTGAAATTCTTTAATTATTCAATAATATACATAACAAGTTACGTCTCAAGTAATTTCAGGTTACGATATTCACGACATCCAACGAAAATGAGCGCGTCGGCATTCTTCAAGTAATTACCGAGTCGTAATTGGATAGAAGTTATATTTTGAATTATAGAGGACATAACAGCAACATTTCTGAGGTGTATGACTCCAAAAACATTTTGCCAAGTATTCTTACTAATGAACAAAAATTCGGATGTGAAACCAATCCTGGATATTGCAAGTCGCTATCTATTTCCGTTCTAAAGTTGTCGTGAGCTATCTTAAATTTTTCATGATTTTTTTAAATTTTTCTAGTGGTACAATCCTATCGGTATTCCACAACTAGTTACCATATTTAAATTCGATCGGATTTGTATTTTGGGCCAATTATACCCAACTACAAACTTAACTGTTCCATTCGGATCAAAAACCTACCCTGAGAGCTCCAAGTCGCTTTCTTTTTCCGTTCGAAAGCTATCGTGGCAACGGTTACACATCCAGCTACAGAACTCACCTAAGGCTATTCTTATCTCCAAAAATATGAATCTGATCGTGTTCGAACTTTGAACTTGGCTGTAAAGTTATGTGTTGAAAAGATTTTGAGTAATTTCGAAAGTAAAGTTTCTGAGATATAGAATTTTTTTCAATGATTCTCAATAATGTTCTTAAAATTTTCTAGTGATATGATTTTCACAAAATTTGCGCGTTGGCATTCCACAAATAATCATCGTGTTTGAATTTTATCAAATTAGAATTTTTTGAGTTATTCAGGAAACAGCAACAAAATATCAGATAGGCATACCTAACTCCGAAACAATTCTGCCGATTATACCTACCAATGCATGTTGCACTCAGATGCGCTACCTACCCTAAAATTTACAAGTCGCTATCTCGTTCCTTTCTCAAGTCGTGAAAAGAAAAATAATTTTTTTTTTTATTTTCTGATGATACGGTTCTCACAAAATTACGCATACGTCTTTATGTTGGTATTCTACAACTAGTTACCAAGTTTCAATTTGATCAGATCTCTAGTGGCAGAAAACAAATTTTTTTACTCGGAAACCATTTGGCCGATTATGCCTATCAACAAACTTGTCAGTCGCATCGAAACAAGCCACCTACCCTGAAAATTTCAAGTTATCGTGGCAACGGCCGGACACAATCAAATGTAACCTCGAGTGCTTTATCAGTGAGTCGAACCATCGTTCCAGACCATTTTCGGCCAAAAATTCGAACATTACAGTCATTTGGGCGAAATTACAATATGACAACCGAAATCAAATAATTTGCATCTACATTCATGGCAAGAAAATATTTCAACATATTTTATAACAATTTTTTTCGATTTTGAATTACTAGCTGCTGAATCCAGACAGTCCCGTGAAATTTATTCACTCCAACAAAAACTGGACAGTATATTCGGATATCATGCACACCGACTCGATATTTTCGAACCTTCCTCTAACAGATGTAAGTTTTTTCCTCTAACGTTTTCCAGCAGCTCATCCGACGTCCTCGTATCTATTGTCCATAAAGTACCCCGAAGTGATCGTATTTCAGGTTCCGAATTTGCATCTTAGTCCCGCTTCTGGGAACGATTTTCGGATGCAAAATGCCGGACTTGGAGCGCCTCTGGCTGGAAATTTCAAATTCACATTTTCCAGATCTTCAAACGGCTGGTCTTGAGTAGTTTTTGTAGTGTTTGTACGGCGATTTGTGGCCCAGACGGATGCTGCATGTTCCAGAAAATCGATCTTCGCGTCTGGACGTATAGATAGAGTGAAGGGTTGAAGAAGCTAGATAATTTTGATATAACGATAATATTGGATACATCGTAAGTCTGTAACATTTCAAAATCTGATCATGATACTGAAGAATTATTGTTTATATTGCTAGTGATTTAAGGATATCTCCCTAGCTGGATGTAATCTAGTGATACAATATATTATACAAGATGTTATACAATACAACAAGATCGAATAGTACTGTGACCAGGAGCTTTGGCGTGCTTCTTCAAATGTATGGCCAGAGCGCTCACCCATCCAGGTAGTCAACTCATCCAAAGCTGCTTAGCTCCAGGAAAATAAAATAATATTCCATTATTTCCAAGAATTCAAATCCGACTCTAAAAACAAGCGTCCAAATGAAACTGGATCATTTTTTGGCCGAAAATTGTCTAAAACGATTAGTTTCGAATAAATACATACATTGGCTATTGGGTTGAAAATTATAGTGTCTGTGGTGGCGTAAGGACCCATTCAAATACATAATTCCACTGTTGGTTCGAAAATGAACAGCACTGTATCTATGGTGGCGTAAGGTTTATGTTCCAATAGATCATTTCATTGAATTAACTGTTGGGTTGTGAATGCTGGGTCTGTGGTGGCGTAAAATACATACATTTACTTATTGGTCGAAAATAAATAGTGCTTTGTTGTGATGGCGTAGGGACACAGGACAGTTCAATCATACAATTGTGCCATGAGATAAGAGCACTCGGAATTAAAATTCGTTAAACAACTAATGATATATGAAATTATTCGCGATTGACTTAATTTTATTGAAAGATCGACTCAAATTTAAATAAACCATTCATCAACATTATCATTCCGATATAAATGAAAAAATTAGGGAAAGCCCTGTGGACAGGAGCTTTGTCGCTCTCCTTCAAACTTTGACAAATCATATCTCCGAAAGTATTGGTTTCTCAGAGTTGGAAATTATATCAATGGATTCTTATGCATAACAAAACTGCATAATAAAAGAACTAATTGTGATACAATTAAAAACAAGAGTACCAGAAATTATTAATAAATTTCTCAAATCTACTCTGAAAATTATATTATATCAATTGAAACCAAGCCAATATTCCAGTTTTGTTTTTACTGGAGATATTCTGAACGCAATTTGATGAACATACCACAGTATATATTTCCATCATCCTATGGATTATCCAAAGACATTATTTTGTCAAAATGACCAAAATTGCATTCAGTCATACTTGCTTTTCTAGAACGAATGTCATTAGGTACTTACTTTCGCAATTTTCTAATTCTATGGAATTATCATCATGTTACATATTATTCGACGGCTTTTATCTATCCTCTTCACATTTTGCCATATATCCCATTCGAAAACGCTCTGAATGGGCATAATAATCCACGATCTACGCAAACACGTCATGATTCTTTAAATTATTTCCAGGTACGTCGAAAATCAATAACTTTTAACATCTTTGTTGGTCGAGTGTAAAAAAAAGGACAGCAGGAACTAATAGATTGTTGAAAATATTTGGGTATATCGTCAACATCTTCACAATATAATTCAAATCTAGATATTGAATGTATACCTAATAAGGTTTTAAAGGATCTCGCAGAATTGCAAATATCTGACGGATAGTTTATGCAATTTTTTTTTCAAATATACATTTTCATTTTCCAGTCGTGCAATAAGTCTTCGTATCGGTAATTAATGAACTTAGCTGGCCCATTCAGTTACCCTGAAAATTTAAGCACTCTAATTCATTGCGTTCGTGCTGACGGTCGGCCGGCCGGACAGAATTTAGTTTGACCTAGGATATTTCATCAGAATTAAACGAAACTGCGAGCTGAATGTGTACCTTCAATGGATTGAACTGATCCGTCCATCATAATAGTATTGTTCTGTAATGTTAGAGTATGTAAGTAGGGTGTAGTAATGTATGTCACTCTTCTTATTGATTGGATTCTCCTGGTTTCTTATGTTGATCATCTCAAGTATGAGTCTCTTGTTGTACTTCGTCTGGGCAACCACTATCTCTACACTTTCAAAGTCAATCCCATGCCCACTCCCCACCACGTGCAAGGTTAAAGCACACCGCTGGTTTTTATGTGCGATATCACTTTTGTGCAGCGCCAACCTACTTTTAAGCCATTGGACTGTTTGTCCAACGTATTTGCCCTAAAATTCGGCACATTTCATCTTATAGACTACAGAAGTTGTAATAGAGAAAAACGATGACAATAGAGATACAGAAAACACGAAATATGGTAGCCTACCAAATATTAGAAATTTGATTAATAAAATCAAAAATTGTTTCAAAGATGAAAATAGCAACGTACAATACCAAAAGCATTTCGACACTGTACAGTGAAATTAAAGATCAAACACCAAAGCTACTTAGGCCAAATGTGGTCTATAAGATAAAATATGCTGACTGTAAGTGCACATACGTTGGACGAACAGCCCAATGGCTTAAAAGTAGGTTGGTGCTGCACAAAAGTGATATCGCACATAAAAAACAGCGGTGTGCTTTAACCATGCACGTGGTGGGGAGTGGGCATGGGATTGACTTTGAGAGTGTAGAGATAGTGGTTGGCCAGACGAAGTACAACAAGAGACTCATACTCGAGATGATCAACATAAGAAACCAGGAGAATCAATAAGAAGAGTGACATACAAAACCTTAGTAATGTGTATACCTAACTACTAACATACCCTAACATTACAGAACAAGACTATTATGATGGACCGTTGGATGAGTGAAGCAGAAGAAGAAGATGATGAAAGAAAGGAAGAAAAATTTTCTGTGAACAAAAGTTTTTAGATTCTTTGGACGAATTATGTGTGCTTAGATTTCGATACATGTGTTTAAGAGTATTCTATTGCGTTTTTATTTCATATAATCCAAAGTTTGTTAATGTTTTTGAGTAATTTAACAACTTCTGAGGAGAAACCTCGAGATTTTTGGCCCTGATGATGGAAACGAAGATTTCCGAAAGCTAGGCAAGGAATAAAGAGAATAAAACCAACCTCGTTTCAGTCGATATCCTTTAACAATTCACATATATCTATATACAGGGTTAGTCTTTAAGTTGTACATTAATTTCAACCATAGATTCTCATCGTCAAATAAAACTCTTTTTTTCATTTACCATTTTTCCAAATTTGGCTCAGGTAAGAAGATACAGGCTGTTGAAATTTCGAAAAAAAATCAGTTTTTATTTTGTAGCTTTGACATCAGTTTTCAGAATAAAATTAATGTTGGTGTGAAGTTTCCTATAACTATGATACACAGTTTTCAAATATTGGTTTTTTCCTACTTGTACGGCTTTTCACGTTATAGACTCGTGGATTTATGAATTAAACGAAATTAGTATAAAGAAACCAGATAAAGCTTATCTTGAGTCATTTCAAGAATATTCCATCGTTTTAGAACATTAAACTATTCTTCATAATTTGTCGTTAAACGCACCGTTTTCGAGATATCCTTCATTGAATGTTATAAAATGGGAAACTCCAGATATTTCACTACTTTTATAGATCCGCCCCTGAGCGTTGGAATCCCGAATCAAGCGGTAAACAACGATACCATATCTTTTTTTCGTCCACCGACAATGTCACAGATATTTTATATACAGAAGTGTATTAGCACATTGTGAAATCTTTAAATGCTCGTAACTTTTTATCTAAGCCCAATCTGGGAAAATGGTTGAATGAAAAAACTGAGAGGAATCTATGGTTAAAATTAATGTACAACTTGAAGACTCACATTGTATAACAAGTATATAAGTATATAAGTACAAGGGGATTATTGCTTCAAGGTAAAGCTGCAACTAGTATATATATATATTACTGTTCATATATACATTGATTTGTTCGACCGCACATACAGACCCAAATCGACATACTTTACCGACTATACAGTCCAAAAGTGACGTTTTCAGACCCGACTCCGGGTCTGGTAACGTTTACCTATAGAATTGTACTCAGGGACGTTAGGGGATGCCAGGGGTAAATTTTCAGATGGGTCTGAAAAAGCGGTGATACATCATATTATATACAGAAAAGCTTCAGAGTTTGGCCAGTGCGAGGGCGCTTCTGCTCACATTAGCTCGCTGTATATAATTCGTATAGTTGATCAACGTCTTGAGACCTTACATCCGGCAACGCTGTAGAGCGACAGTTTGAAAATAATATATTTCATCCTATCGATATACAAACCCAAAACCAACACATACGAAAACTTATACGAGCCCGGTATAGGTAGTCAACGTCATGAGAATTGTTAATTGTGGATTGTTCAAATAAAACTTCAAATTCAGATACTTCTTCATTTTGATATACGAACCTAAAAACCACACTTATGAACGCTTATACAAGCCTGGTATATGGAGTCGTCGTTATGGGAGCTGTTCATTTCGAATTCTCAATCATAATTCTGAAGGAGTGTTGAGGACAAATATCATTTCTTCATGGATCATTTTGGAAAAAACATAATAAACAGTAACGAAACCATTCTGTAATATTTCGGAGACTAAATCAGACTCCTTCATCAGACACAAAGCGAAAACTTTACCAATTATTTTTTGTTGACACTTATTATGAAATTTGTTACACTGCAAATTACAGTAATAGCTGAAGGACACACGGAGAAATATTCATTGATTTTAATTATCAACAAATATTTCGTGGATACGGGCTGGTCCCCTCATCGCTCAGTGTTCCCCTAATGAGGAAAGCGTCATTCAGGGGCAAATACGAATCAGTTTCATGGTTATTACCAATCGTCAGCATAACATAGCCACATTGAATGACAGCTGAAGAAGTTCTAGGAAACATAATCCCAGTTGTTGTGAACAGGTAGGAAGAAAATCTCATCAGCTGCATCTAGGGAAATCCTTAGGAACTCTGACCCTATGTGATGCGGAAACCATAAGCGATGTTCAGTGATGTTCATGCTTTTGCCATAAGAGGGTCAGGGACTGCAAGGCTGTCTACCTGATTTGGCAATTAACAGCTGTCAAAGCTTTGTGAAACCCATCGTAAGAGTTGGGAATTATATCAATGGATTCTTGTGACAAAACTGCATCATAAAATAATTAAATACAAAATGTTTTTTACACATCTCATATCGTGAGACCATGTTCGGCCAATTCGAAAATTATCGACATTTGGGCCAATTGATAAGCACTCTGTTCCGAACACCAAAAGCACCACGAATATGTATGTACAATCTATAGAGATCGACATAATGGATTAGACTAAAACAAAGCTTCTGAGGACGGAATACCACTCACATGAAAAGGAAACATAAGGAGTCGACTTGTATTTTGTTGAACAGACAAAACAATTATCCAAATTACTCCATTGAAATTGTCCATATTTGGTAGTTGAATTTGCTGGAGAAATAGTTAAAACATGGAAATTTCTATCTGAACTGACACTGTGTTACTATGTTTTTGGTGCTTTTGTTATCAATTTGCCAAATGTCTGTAGTTTTCGAATTATTGGCTGAAAATGGTCTCATACGTTTTGGTTCGACTCACTGATCAAGAATCCGTGATCAAAATCGCCGTCCGGCCCCCCTTAACAAGATAACTCTCAAACAGAATGAGCAAGATAGTTCCAATCTTCACAGTGGGTTTGGGAGATAAATATCTCCATAAGAATCCATCGAGATCATTCTCAACTATAACAAACTCACACTTTCGGAGATATTTTTCTTCAAAATTTGAATGATTAATCGTAATTTTACGATTTCACAGATTCTTCTAATTGAAATTTGTTGATGTGTGTAAATCCAACGTATGAGGAGAGTCATATAGACCATTGTTTTTTGGCGCTCTTGTTCCTCGAAACAGAGTGCTTATCAATTTGCCAAAATGTCTGTAGTTTTCGAATTTTTTGATGAAAATGGTCTTTCACGATTTGGTTCGACTAACTGATCTAGAATCCATGGTCAAAATTGATTCTGTCCAGCCGGCCGTAGACACGATAACACTCAAACGGAATGAGCTAGACTATTGAAAATTTCAGATTAGATTTGGGAGATATCTCGGTTAAAAAAAATAAAAATATTTTTTTTATATCACAAATTTAAAATTGTTTTTTTATATGCAGTTTTCCCATAAGAATCCACTGATATTAATAAAACTTTAACTACTACTTTTGGAGATATGATTTTTCAAAATTTCAATAATAAATCTTACTTCTATGTTTTCACAGAATGCTATAATTACTCGATCGTAGAATTCTCAGGGCTATAATATGATATTATTTTTTTTAAGTGATGTTTTAATGCCCGGGGATAATCCATATGTTGATTGAAATATATACTTTGGTAAGTTAATCGAATTGGGTTCAGAATATCTCCAGTAAAAATAAAACCGGACTATTGGCTAGGTTTCAATTGATATAATATAATTTTCAGAGTGGATTTGAGGAATGAATATCTCGGATAAGTTCGTGGTTTCGGAATAATTTTTGGCACTCTTTTTTTATTAAATGACACTTTTTTGAATTTAATTTCTTTCATGATGCAGTTGTATCATAAGAATCCATTGAAATAATTCCCAGCTCTAAGAAACCAATACCTACTTTCGGAGATATGATTGGTCGAAGTTTGAACAAGTGCGCAAAAACTCCTGCCCACAGGGCTTTTCCACTTTTTGTAACATGCAGTTCTATCTTACGAATGCATTGATATCCAACTCTGAGAAACCAATATTTGGAGAAATGATTTGTCAAAGTTTGAATAATAACTCGCTAGTAGTTTGATGAAAGCGCCAAAGTCCCTGTCCCACATTTATGATTAAATATCAATTCAATAAAAGATTTGATCCGAATCATTTTTTGACAAATTTGAAAAAAATCTTCTGCAAAGCTTATTATATCTCGCTGTAGTATCATCTTATTTTGTCTGAGGAAACTTAATCATTCTCTGACGAAAGCATGTCCACATTTGTTCTCAATTTTTTGGCAACCATCACTTTCTAAAGGCAATTTAATTCTTAGGAATTTTGTAATTTTGTTCCATTTTCTCTGCATCTGCACATGCAAGTGCGACTGTAATTTCAGAGAAGGACGATTGCAAAAAGCCCATACTATCATTTCAAGAAATCATTAAAGGATACTTTGGGAGGTGAATTCATCACTGAATGGTTCCTTTCTGGGTTTTCTCTCTTAAACTCTGAAAAATATCTATGAAATAAAAAAATTCATTATTTTGAAATTGCTTCTGCATTAGAAACATATGTAGATATTTGTAATTCGATTGCAATTACAGAGTCTGATGACATAAAAAGATAACTTAAAGGAGTCGCTCTGTATTTTGTTGATCAAAGAAAACAATTTTACAAATTGCTCAAGATGAATAGACCATATTTGGTTGAATAGGTTGAATAAAGAATTCGAACTTGGAAATTTCTATGTAAAGTGGAACTGTGTTACAATATTTTTCCAAAGACTATCGGCTGTCGGCTTGACAAATTTCAGTATTAGTGTCATCAAATATAATTCTTAAGATCATCGCTTGGTGTCTGATGAAGGAATCTGCTTTAGTCTCCGAAATGTTACAGAAAAGTTGTTTCATATGTTGTTAGTTATGCTACTGTTCATTAGGCAATATTGTTCTATATATGGCTTCTGGCAAATATCTAATCTTTCTAACGCCGAAGTAAATTAAAAAAAAAACATTTTTTATTTTATGAATATTTTTCAGAATCCAAAAAAGAACCATTTAATCCACACCTAAATTTGGGGAAATATTCATCTATTTTACGCAAACGGTGTACAGAAATGTATAGGTGGATAATGTTGACTGAATAAAAGGCAAATCTTGTTCAGCGTTGAAAGAATCAATCAACATACGCCGTTTTTTGGATAAAATAATATTGCTTCTAAAATGTCAACAAGAGAAATTAATCTGGAATAATAGACTTTTTGTTGAAGACATATCATCTCTTTCATCGTCCCTTATATTCTTCGGTTTCGTAGAGCCTTCATATGTAGCATTCATTCGGATCCATTTAATTTTTATTGCATCTACTCTCATTTGTCTCCCTTATTGATACTTTTCTCGTCACTTCAATTTTACTCTTTTCCTCTTTTCTTCTCTTCTACTTGTTCCAATTCTAACTAATATTCCGCAACTTCATTCTGGACAAGACTCTTTCCCCTCATAAAGCAAGAATAGTACCTTCGCAGTTACAGGGTGTTCCTTAAAGACATGCTAATATTTAAGGTGGTGATTTATTGACTAATTTTAAGAAAAAACTACCTATGAACGTATGTCCTGAAAGTCTTAACTTTTGAGATACGTGGTGATAAAATGTTGAAAAAAAAATCAGTTTTTAAATAATAACTGAGATAATATTGCAGACATCTTCATAAAATTTGGTGCATGTTTATATGCATCAAGGTGGATTCTGTGATGTACAAAAATTTTCATTTTCTCTACTTAATACTAGGCCACTGCTTTCTTATCGAATAAAAATTACTTTTAAGATCCTCATTCATTTTTGAGCAAATTTGATCCCATGGGTTTTCTTTGACCGACACACGGTTTCCACCTAAAAAAATACAAATAAAGATCAATTCCTCAAAAATCTGAGGCGGTGTGAAATATTTGTGCATCGACTGAAAGCAAATTGAGAGATCAGATTTGTTCCAAAATGAATGAGAATCCAAAAAATAAGTTTTCTTGTCATATGCTCCGTTCTTGATTAAAATAATTAAATTAAAATTACTTCATATCGCAGCACAAAATTTTATCATCCTGTATCTCAAAAGTTAAGACTTTTAGGACATACGTTCATAAGAAGTTTTTTCTTAAAATGAGTTGAAGAATCGCCACCTAAAATATTAGCATGTCTTTAAGGAAGACCCTGTATATGCTCTGACATTCTGAAAAAATTATATGTGTTAGTAAAAATTATTGTAGATAATGAATTCTCGCTAATCACTTGGAGAAACATTTTGACAAGTTATTGAGGTAAAGAAAAAACTTGGCTTGAGTTTCACAATATATAATACTATGTTCTTGACATTGTTCAGTCTTGAACATGGGATAAGCCGGAAACATATATTTATTTCAACAATATGGTATTATATTGTAAAACTTAAGCCAAATGTTTTCAATTGGAAAAGATTGTAATTTTACATCAAATGAAATACTGTACCTATAGAACTCCTAATGGCTCTTATTTTCGTACCTGTTGCACTTTTCATCATCAGCTTCCTTCTTGCAGACATTAAAATCACTTCATAACACAACTAAATCAATGTAAACGATTCCAGCTTCGTTTTCGCGCCCTTTCGTATATCGAAATTGGCGCAATTAGTCCCGAAGAGCTGGCAACAGCGCTGGGTTCGAAGACGTTGGCTGAAGATACTTGCGGAGTATATGTGGGATCAGAAAGTCGGCAGAATGATTCGGGATTCGGGAAGTTTGACGAATATACAACTTTTTTGAAAGAAAAAAATTCCTTCCCCTTCTCAAGATGCCTAAGGAGTTATATTTTCAATCTACCCATTATTTGTCTATATACTCCTGAAAACATTTTGGATCATATGGGTCTCAGGTAGCCTTCAGAGTGTACCGGGACTGGATACGTCTATTAGATAAATATATATATATATATCTGTAACTTTATTAGTTGGGTATCTAGGTTTTTTTCTACCCAAAATTACTTTTCCAACCGTGTATCGCACTTTGTATTTTACTTTTGATTTGATGGAGAAAATGTCATTTGAAATTTCCAATTGAAAGAATTGCAGTAGGTTCGATATTTTGTGTAATCTTGATTTTGACTTCAATAATTGTCATCAAAAAAAAAAAACATTCCGATCCATCTATCTTCAAATGGATCGATAAGATGGCCTGCAAGATCTCCAGATTTAACACCGCAAAATCAAGACGCCGCAAAATATCGTAGCCATCTCTTTGAATTTGAAATTTCAATTGACGTTATTTCCACCAAATCAAATCGTTGGAAAGGTAATTAGATTAAAAATTGCAAAAAATATACAGGGTGCCTTTTGGGATAAAAAAGTGAGAGTCTCTTCCCGTCAAACCGAAAGTGACTTTCAATTTTTGTTTTTCTCAGTTGAAGGTTCCTTGAACGAATTGAAAATTATAAAATTTTCAAATCTTTATCTTTTGAAATGGCTGGGATAATCCATTGGAATATGTATACTGGGACACCCGGTATATATATCGATGCTAAATTCGAACATGCGCGCAAAAGCTCATGACTTCAAGTAAGTGCTTGCACCAATTTTATTAGTGAATCTATATTAATCGGTCGAGTCCATTTTTGGTTTGAATGTTGAAAATAATAGAACAAAATGAAAGCGTCTTGTACCAACCCCGCAAAAATGGGACGTTTGAGGGAAGTGGAGCAAATAGTTTTCATAGCTCCCATAAATATACTTCAGTTGAGAGAAAATACATTTGCAGTGAAGATTTTGTTTGAATGTTCTTATTTCGGCTCATTGGGTTCAGTTTTCCTTTTATTCCGAAAATCCGTAGGAAATTTCCCACGTTTTTCCCATGATCTCGTATTCAAATATCCCTCTTAATCTACAAAGGCAGTACAGACAGCAATAGGTTTTTACTAAAGTTACTTTCCAATTGAATTGATCCTGATACCCAAAAATCAACATGGCATTCGTAATTTGTGAAAATTCATAAAAATTGAATAAAGGATTACAATTATTGACTGCACTTCAGTGATAGTCTAGAATTTTTTGTAATTTTGTTTATGGCAACTGGAATTATTCAAAACATGTATGAAGACAGTATGTTAGTTAAGTATGCCATAAAAAATTTCAAGGAAATCCAATGGTGAAATACCCACTAATTACTTAGTAATATTTGGGGTTAAATAGAAATGTTTCACTTTCTCACACTTCTCGGAGAAATTTCTTTCGAAAAAAATTACAAACACAATTATATTAAATTCATGAAAAATATGACAGATTCTAAAGTTGCTCTAGAGCATTTATTATTGCCCTTGTAAATCACTAATATCCATAATTTAAATATTTGAAATTTAAAAACCCAAATCCCAGTCACCATGTTAAATATGATTTCTGTAATAATCTCTTAACTTAGAGATAGTTAAAAACATTCATTAAAATATTTATTACGGGTATGAAAATACGGAGTAAAATAATTTTTAACATCTACATAGATTGAGCATGATATTCTACAGAATAACTGAATGATTGGCATTCAAGCTGTGCTATGGGTATTAGTTATCATATATGTGCTTCGTGTTCAATACCTGAGACTCTTTCAAGGATGTAATGGAGTTAAAGAGAACTGAATAATCAAAATAATATTCCAAACAGCCTGCACCAATGTGTACGTTCATAATTCATTCCTTTATTTCGTGAAAATATATAAAATATTCCTCTCCAATGACACGCATTTTCGTCTTCAAACTTCCCACACAGATAAATTCTACAAAAAGGGAGAATCCTCCTGAGGTTCTGCTGCAAATTGCCATGCGTTATCTCTCGAACGACTGGTAATTCGTGCCGAAATATCAAGAAATAACTTTAATTCTCCCTCAGGGTAGCTTTCCATTCTAGGAGAGAAAAACAAGCATCCAGATAAAATGCAAAATGGAGAAAAACATACATTAAGGATATTTTCCTGTAGGGCTGTTTACCTTCGGCAGTTCGAAATTGAGACCTTTCCAACCGTAGAAACCGAAGCTAGTGATCGAATGGGATGCTACCTTGCAATCATAACTAACCGTTTCTGTTTACCTACTGCAAGTGCACTACTACATTTCTGTAGGATTTGAATAAAAATTGCAGTTCTACTTAAATTAAGTTGAAATTAATATCGAAATATGGATCATCCGGATAAATATATTTAAGAGGTGTCACCTATTTCCACTTTTATTTCCATCTTGTCGTTGGTTTCTTGGTTGCCCTCTCCTGAAGAATCCAACTAGCAGATACACGTGTCAGCAGGCACCCGCAGAATTATTTTTCTCTGCTCCTTTTGCGGAATTACCCGTTAAACCTTCCCAGTTAAAATTAATATTATATTTGAAGGGTAAAAACGAAGCATTACTGACACATCAGAAATCCTCTGGAATCTCACGTGCCTCAATCTCATTAGTGTATCGTTAGCGATCTTAGACAGATCCCAAAGATCATGTACCACTCGACAGGAGATGAAGAATTTAATACCAATCCCCAAATCTCTGGCGTATCCAAGGAGGGCTGGCGATTGATATAAAAATCCTACATGTATCAATCATGATCGTCAAGAGCAAACAGAAATAAAAAGTCCTCTTCAACTACTCAACATGACAAGCCCCTTTCTCAAAACATTTTTGAAATCTATGAAGACAACCCCACTGTTTTGAAATATGATTCCAGAATTGTGATGATGCGTAACTTAGTAACGAAGTTTTTTAGGAAATAAAGTTTTATGGATTAGGACAAAAATTGAAAAGACATTTGATACAATTCTGAGATACGAAAAATGGTTACATAAAATGGAATTCATAACTTAGAGACAAATCTTATGCTATAAATAATAACGTCCCCGCCATTTGCATTTACGTGTACTTGCAAAAAGCCTTTGTTATAGTAGATCATGCTTTATTAATTGTTGAAAATATTAGAAAGGCATGACACGATGACAAGGTTATAAATTGCTAGGGAGTAACATGGACAGAGAATAACTGTATGGAGCACTACAACAATTGTATCGCGTGGGGTTCCACAAGGGATCGTATATAGTCCGGTAGTCTTGGTATTGCATATACACGGAATATTTAATATTAAAATTTGAGCAGAAGTAATCAGGTCAAGTTGAATGTAAAGGCAGAAAATGGGTTGAAGCAAATCTTCAGACGACAAAACTAATCTAATATACCAGAAATTAAACAGAAGCAGGCAAATTTGGCTGTGAAAAATCGCAGATAAATTCATTGTAATCAGATAAACTGAAGACGAGAAAAACTTTGACAAATCATATCTCCGAAAGTATTAGTTTCTCAGAGTTCGGAATGAATTCTTATGATAGAACTGAATTCTAAAAGAAATTCAATTCTTAAAAGTGTCATTTAAAAACAACAGTGCAAAAAATTACTAATCCGCAATCACCAGATCGATTCTACCCAATAACGAACGTATTCGAGATATTCATTGCTCAAATCCACTTTGAATAATATATCAATTGAAACTTAGCCAATATTCCAGTTTTGTTTTTACTGGAGATATTCTGAAACCAGTTTGATTAACTTACCAAAGTATATATATATATATATATTGCCTCATCATATGGATTATCCCCCAAAAATTCTGAAATCCTATAGTCCTCATACTTCTACGATATCTGAGGTTATTCCATTGGTCAGTTTGAATTCAATCATACTTTATTTCCTAGAACACGAGATATATATTTTATATCATGAGTAAAGAGTTTCGAATAGAACCAAATATAAATATGGCATGTCTCTTATCGGTAGATAAGATGACATGTACGAACACAGATCATGAAATTCATAGATACAAATAGGGAAGTTAATTTTTGATTACAGCATTCTGCGTGAATACATTGAATTACGACTGATAATTGAAATTTTGAAATATCATATCTCCGTAAATGTTAGCTTGTTAGAGTTGAAAATGATAATAGTGGATTCCTATGATAAACCTGCATTAAAAAAAAATGAACTTGATATTTGTTATGTGAAAAATTTGGTTTTCGTTACTCCGAAACCATCAGGCTGATTTTACCCAATAACGAACATAGTCGAGATAATTATCTCCCAAACCTACTCTGAAAATTTCAACTGTCTAGCTCATTCGGTTCGAGAGTTATCGTGATAACGACCTGCAGAATCGATTTTAAACCCGGATTCTTGGTTAGTGAGTTCAACCAAATCGTCTAAGACCATTTTCATCAAAAAATTACAGACATTTGGGCAAATCGATAAGCACTCTGTTCCGATGAACAAGAGCGCCAAAAAAGGTGTATCATACTACACTAGATTGAATTTCAGCCTATAGAATAATAAGATGGAGTAAAATGCTCAACTGGTACTAAAAGAATATAGAAATAGAAATTAATTTATAAAATACCAAGTACATACCCTTTGGAAGATCTATTAAGAGCCGCAAAAGTGTTAGCCACCAAACAACTTTGTGCAATATCTCCGCTCATATTCTAGCATAATGCAGTTATAATTTACCAGAAACTTAGACGAAAAAATCATGCAAGTCCAAGAAAATTAAATGAGAGCAGTAGATAATTTATTTTGTTTTATAATCATATTATTCAACTCTTTAATAATTCAGCGTCAAAATGATTAATATTGTACATTCTGTGTCAATATAGTGGGTATGTCCAGAGTTATACCTATCTGAAATATTTATATTTTCAGTAAATACAGATGTTTTCGAATCGAAGCTTGTTAATTATTTGTAGAATGTACACTGGCAAGATCCTGCAAAATTTCTTGAGGATCTCTTAGCAAGAAAAAAACTTTCTTCAAAAATGTGATATCTGTGAAGCTATCCACCAGATTCTACGGAAATTTCGAAAAAAGTTCACGTAGAATTTTATTTTCCCAATATTTTCATATATACCTACAGATCCGCTCAAATTGAAATCTTGTATTTGGTGTAGGGTGTGTGAGGCGCGAGTGGACAAAAAAACATGCACTCACAAGCCACAGGCTTCACATCAGTGCTTTTTATGACTTTTATAATTTTATTTCCTATTATGGAATATCAAGAAATTAAAATGTCGAAAGACTTATACATGTTTGAATTATCCTTGAACTGGTTATAAATATCTATACATATAGATCACGTTCCGGGAAAGATGGTCCAATTTTCTGAGATGAAACGTTACTAAAACATGCTGAAAGAAGCTAACAAGTTCTGATCCCATCACATATGCAAAAGCCATCTTACGGTTACTGAATATTCCGCTGAACAATGGATACTTCGAGAAATAAAAATAAACTACAAATCATGTTCCAAATTCCCGAACATCACGGGTACAGTCACCCATTAGTGCAAACAATTATTTACAAACATAAACATAAACAAGTATTCAGTAACATAAACCTAACAAGAGCAATACATACAGAAAAATGTTACCAAGCTTTCACTTTACATCCAAGAACAAGTAATATACTGTAGCATATTGCTTGATGGTTAATATTAAACGTCCTTTTAAAACTTCCAGAAAAAACAGATCTTAGGCAATACATTCGATAAAACTTCGGACACGTTGAAATGGGGTATCGAAATGAAGTCACATGTTTAGACCTTGGGCAGACAACCAAAAATATTTTGAGAAGGTTTGAAAATCATAAGGGATACAATGGAAATATCTACACGAATAAATCTGATGCTGCTAACCAAACCGCCGTATTCACAATGCATTCAATCTCCGTCAAGTCCTAACTGAGGTCCTCAGTTAAAGCCAAATTTGAATCGCAACCTCAGTTACCGTGAAAATTAACGGGAAACAGGCCTGTTTCACTACCGTTAAATGCGTTACCTGAGGTTGCGATTCGAATTTATCCTTAACTGAGGATCTCAGTTAGGTCTTAACGGAGATTGAATGCCTTGTGAATATGGCGGATAATCTAACAACTACACTCAATTCGAGGAAATTTCGTTAAATTGTTGAGAAATTACAATAGATTGGACTAGGAACTCTAAAAGGCATATAATTGTATAAGGGAAGGGATGATTTATTCAATAATTATATAACCCTCCATTAAAAATTCTTTGTTCTCACTGATTGATATACAGGGTCCCTAAGTTGTACATTCATTTTAACCATATATTCCTCTCATTAAATAAAACACTTTTTTCATTTGCCATTATTTCAGACTCAGCACAGGAAAAAAATACAGGCTGTTGAAATTTGATAAAAAAATCAGTTTTTCTTTGGTAGCTTTGACAAGTTTTCTATGACTATGACACATAATCTCCAATTCAGTTCTTCCCTACTATATTGGTTTCCTCGTTATAGATTCGCGAATTCCTAAAACTATGAGAAATTAGCATAATGAAAGCAGATGAATCAATTTTAAAATACTCTATCCTTTCAGAAAATTAAGTTATTCTTCATCATTTCTCCTAAAACGCACCGTTTTCGAGATATTCTTCATTGAATATCATATATAAGATAAAGATTATACAAATCTACCTGCTTTTATCAATTCGAACCTGGAGTATAACCACAGATGATCTGCTGGAATGAAGGCAGAGACTGAGTATTGATTTCGAAGTTAACACTTATGGAAATTCAACTCAATTCAATCTCGCTTCGTTTCCAAACTGATTGGTTATATTACCATCTTAAAACGGGATAAGTTATTAACAACTTATTCGAACAACTTGATTCGCAGTGTAGTTATATTTTGGGAAATTGATGAATAAGCTCACCATGATCTGTATTAATCTCCAATAGTGAATATGAAACTTTTATATTACTTTTTATCCATGTCATCTGAACATTTATTTTCATAGTGCTTCGATCCTGCAACATCATTCTAAGGATTTCTCTCATATATTGAACATAATTTTCTTAATTTTCTACAGATATAACTCACCTCACCTTAATTATTTTATTCGAACTACATATAGTTGAATCATAAGTTCGTACATAACATAACATAATTTTCTCATAATTATTACATTTCTGTACCTGCTTCTGTCACAGTATAATATAATATTATTATACTGTGTCAATACGAGGTCGTCACTTGTCAGATTGTTTTTCTCGATATAGTACAGTAGAGGTTATAATAATTGTTGTTACTTATATATTGATATTATATCCGTTTATATGATGCGAATTAAAATATTCAATTTATGCGAGAATAGGCGAAGGAGATATTGTGGATAATCTTATAGTGGATATTCAATGAAAATCAAGTTGCAGTCAGTGTTTCATTACTCAGGAAGAGTTGTTTTCAGATATCGGCATAAAGATTATTAAAGACTATCAAAGACATAAGATTTGAGTGGGTAAAAAAGTTTTCTGAAACAATTTCATTGAATTTTGAGCATAAGATGATAAAGTTTTTATATAATTATGCAATATTGAATCCATTAAGTGTTTCTGTGTTAAACAGTTTAGTACAGTTCAGGGTTATATTAGCACATTGTAACATCTTTAAACGCTTATAAATTTTACCTGAGCCGAATCTGGAAAAATGGTAAATGAAAAAGGTTTTTCATTTGATGAGAGGAATCCATAGTTTAAATTAATGTACAACTTAAACTCTCCCTGTAAAGCAATTGCCTTGGTAACGTTTCATCTCAGAAGATGGTACTACCGTAAAAATGACGACAAAATGTATAGTGGATAAAAGTGACGTTGGTTGTTTTTTAGTTTCCATTTCACAGGGCCACTTGACCTTGGCGTTCATACAGTTGCCAAGACGGAGGGCCTGATAGACAAAACAAACCTATGAATTTTCCAAGTGTTGCTCTAATGTAAAGTTTTTGAGACCAAGTGCGGCAGGAAACAATAAGGTTGGACGATATGCTGTCGACAAAAACAAGAATACACATACATCCGATTAACATATCCCAAATCTTTCTCTTCCACTTTGGCGAAACCAAAGCTGAATCCGCGCCAGAAGACTAATCTCCTTACCATGAATTTTGCCTGCTACACTAAGTAATTCACTTTCCCCGAGAATTTCACTTTATTATCCCGTTAAATAACCGTTATGCATTCCGGGTATTATGGAACAACATCCAGCATCTATCTCAGATGAACCAGCTCAAGACCCACTTCATTATTTCGAATATCTCTCTTAATCTTTTCATCTTTCCCAACCTATTCATGGTAAGCGGAAGTTCTGGTCCCTTTTCACGCCCCATCTACCACTTGATGCGCCAGAAGACATTATTTTTAATTAATTCACCTCAGTTCGGCGATGCATTCAGCCGCGAAGCTTTGTCAACACAAAATATTAATTGGCGGTGGATAATGTTGAAGTACCTCTGTTAAGCGGCTGGAAGCACAGATGCTTGAGAGGGGAGGATATCAGAGCCAAGGTTTCCATTTTCGCATAAAACTGGCAATGTTGGAGGTTTGGAGAAAACGGGGGCATCATGGACAAAATTATGCTTCTTCAAATAACAATAAAAGCACTTCAGAAGAATTAACGTGCTCCTTTATAGAATTATAAATATGTATATTCCACTGATTAGTGGGAGGGGACTTAATATTTGTCTTCGGTGGATTTTCATATTGGCGTTGAGATATTTTGAGTTATTAAATTTATCAGAATTATAGAAAATTAATTTTGAATTCATAAATCGTCGCTTCAGGGCAACAGTGGGACAAGTTGAAAATTTGCGATTTTGGGATATCTCCATTTTTGAGTTCCAAATTATGAAAATAAACTAGTTTAAGGCTGAGATATATGTTTTAATGATTAGACTGTCAGTTATTATATATATCTCAGTGTTGCGAAAATCCAAAGTGAATAATAGTATTTAATGAAACACCGGGATAAAAGTGATATCCCACTGTAACTCTCTGAATATTTGATGCAACCCTGCTTTTTTTTTTATTTGTCGTGCATGTCCTGTGCAACAGCGCGCTAATATTTTTCCTGAATGTTTGTTATGTTCAAATTTTTGTCCTAAAATGGTCTCAACCGATAAGGTTCGATTCACTGATTAAGAATCTGAGGTCAAATTTGATCCTGTTCGCCCAGCCATCCGGCCTTTGCCACAATAACTTGAGATCGGAAAGAGATACCGTCTTGAAATTTTCAGGGTAGGCGGCCCGTCCGAATGCAAAGGACAAAATCGTAAATAGTTATAATCAGCATAACGATTTCTGACTAATAAATTTGTTTTCAACCAATACAGATCGGATCATATTAAAACTCAGTAACTAGTTCGACATAAAGACGCATGGGAAATTTTGTTAGGATCATATTACTAAAAGATTTTTTAAAAATGATTTAAAAATGTTATTAATTTCAGTATAAGTAGGTTGCGCATCTAAAGGCGATAATTGATTTTGTTATTAGGCATAATCGGTTGAACTTGTAATTTACAGAGCAGGTTGCGCAGGTTCCTTGTTGGGCGTAATCAGCCAAATGGTTTCGGAGTTATATATCTGAAATAATATTTTCTCGATGATTCAAAAAATACAAATCCGATCGAATTGTGACTTGGAAGTGAGTTTTTTCGTAGATTATTAGATATTTAACGATTTTCAATTCCGATAGAATCCAAATGTAAATAAAAAATGCTGATCTTAGACGGTTCGCTTAATACTAAAGTCTGTACTTAAAATAATACGAAATCTATTCATATCATAGAAAATCTGGGAAAACAGTAGATATTGATAGAAAATTTGATAAGAGTGACCAATATCGTTGAATCGACAAAGAACCTGCTCGTTAAAGCTCCTGACTTAATGTCAGTGTTTGAAACAATGTTTCTTTGCATTTCTTGAGCATCCTACTACTAGGATGCTCAAGAAATTTACCATAAACATAGAGTATATACCTACATATAGTTACTGATTTGAATTTGACGATCTTTATTTTCTAAATATTGAAGATACGACACTTAAAATGGTGATATATATGCTCACTTTTCCTAACTGTACACTAAGTCATTGTCACAAGCATAATCTTATTAGTGCATTCTGAGTATCACATTTAAATAATCTACCATTTAGAGAACATATTGCCTAGTCTATAAAACATAGAAAATCACGAATGATCCTGTATTTCTGAATAAAGACATCAAAACTACTTCATGGGCATTTAGTAGGGCTATCAAATATATGAATTTATTTCTTTGGTTTTCTTACTTGGCTAATACGAATAGTTAAGGAAAATGTATGAGAAATAAGAAGACTTGGAAATCAACTGAGTTTTATTTGTATACATTTTTATAATCATTTTAGATGAGCTGCATAAAAAAAAGTTAAAATAAAGAGATAAATCAGAAATAGATCCTATGATGAAGCGGCTCATATCGTATAGCAAATATATCACGAAAGTAGAATGAGGTGAACAGTAGCCAATAACAAAATTGGTTCAAGCACTGTGGACAGAAGTTTTGGCGCTCTTGTTCAAACTTTGACAAGATTTGTTGTTATTTATCAAGATTGAATAAGCAATCTGAGAATGAGGACCATGGAAGAAATCAAATTAAAATAGCTGAAATGAATATGACCCTCTCTTGTAAAACAGGATGACATGTACCAGTATGAACACTGATCATATAATAATTCATAGATAGAATAATTATAGCATTCTGTGAAAACATAGAAGTATGATTCATTATTGAAATTTCGAAAAATCATATCTCCGAAAGTATTAGCTTGTTAGAGTTGACAATGATATCAATGGATTTTTATCGAGAAACTGCATCTTAAAAGGAATTTGAAATTTGTAACTTAATTTTTTTTTGTTACTCTGAAACCATCTGATGGCCTATTCTGCCAATTAACGGACTTAACCGAGATATTTATCTCTCAACCCTACTCTGAAAATTTCAACTGCCTAGCTCATTCTGTTCGAGAGATATTGAAGAAAAATTTTTTCGACACTATATGGCAATCTGACCAATACAGAACTTCGCATGCGTATGAAGGTCATTATTCTACAATTTGGTGCTAAATTTCAGATAGATCGAGTGATCGGTTTCGGAAATATTCATGAGAAATATTTTTATTAAAAAGGGCCATAACTCTTGGTGGATTTCGCCCGTTAACGAAATCGTCCGAGATATTTACGCTCCAAGCCTAACCTGCAAATTTCAATCTTCTAACTCCTTTTGCTCTAGAGTTATCATGCTAACGGACGGACGGACATAATCGATTTCGACCACGGATTCTTAATCAGTGAGTCGAACCAAATCGTTTGAGACCATTTTCAGCCAAAAATTTGAAAATTACAGACATTTGGGCAAATTGATAAGCACTCTGTTCCGAGGAACAAGAGCGCCCACGGCACACGGTGAAATATTAATTGATTTTAACCATAAACTAATATATCCGTTCTAACCACACTTAACTGGGCGTTTTCAGTTCGTAATGGTCTCATATAGGTAGACGGTCTTGCAGTCCCTGATCCTCTTACGGAAAAAGAAATAACGTCACTGAATATAGCTCAAGGTTTCTTCATCGCAGAGGGTCAGAGCTTGTAAGGATTTCCATAGGTGCCGCTTGTAAGGAATATTTGTGGATGGTTAAAATCAATTAATATTTCAATGTATATCTTTTACAACACGAAAACTTGCCTTGAGCTTATTCTTGATTGCTATGAGTCACGAGTCCCCCTTCTGAATGTATGCAAAGGAAAATTGTCTGAACTCGCACTTTGATTTTTTTTTCCCAACAATATTTTCCACATAACTAGAAATGAGAATAATAATGAGTGAGATGATACTTTTATGAGTTAAAGAGAGGTTAAAATTTCTACTGAATATCAAATATTATAAATTACGAATAACACTGTGAATTTGCCTCAAACATCTGTAGAACCATTGTTTCATCAAATCGAATAAAAGTGACAAGGAAGTTTTGAAGTCTGAAATGATTTCCTGTCATATATTCAATACAGTTTTAATATCTGATCCTTCGAATATAGTTCTGGCGTTGGATCTTCGCTCGAAAATATGATCTATTCTGAATCTTTTAAGAACATGTTATGGACATTATGCGTTTCAGATGGAACCCAGTTGAGAGTCCTAGTTGTGAATGTGGGGGGAAACAGAAGAAACAATAGTTTATTAGGTTAAAAATTATCCCATTTACAGATTCATAATGGTTTAAGGGCTATTCAGAAAGTTTCTGAATCTTCTTTAGAATGGCTAGTGAATTTCAAATCTATTTTATAAACCCTGGAATATTCAGCTCTCTACCTGTTGAAGTAAGAATTGATATTGATTAACCATTTCAATATTCACAAATCCCAACACTAGTGAGAGACAGGGTTTTTTTGCTGAAATTTTTTCCCTAAGCTCTTGTGTTATACATTGGCTTCTATGGTATCCCGTTACACTAACCTCTGCTCACACTGTTTCATTTTTCATACAGATACTTTAATGTAAGATGCACGAAATGTAACACCCAAAGTTCAAAAGAATGTACATATATATCAAAGTACGATCATTTAATTCGAGACCATTTTTCTGAAGAGGTATGTAGAAAATCTGGATGAGGAGATCAAAAACATATAGTGCGATTCGAACAATATATATTTTTAACATTTGAGACGATTCCATCTAGATATTTCTCCACTTCTCATTCAATATCCGCATTAAAATTTTTTATTTATACTAGAGGTCGATATTCTTCACGTTTTGTAAAAATCAAGATTCCATTAGCCCTGGAAATTTGCCAACGTTCATTTCATGTTCTAAGAGCCATTTATAGATAACTAGTCGAATAAATAACAATCAAATTCAATTAAATATTTTCGAAGTTACAGCAATTTGATTTTTTGGCGCTCTAGTTCCTCGGAACTGAGTGCTTATCAATTTGCCCAAATGTCTGTAATTTTCGAATTTTTCGATAAAAATGGTCTTAAACGATTTGGTTCGACTCACTGATCAAGAATCCGTGGTCGAAATTCATTCTGTCCGGCCTGCCAGCCTGCCGGCTGGCCGTAGGCACGATAACTCTCGAACGGAATGAGCTAGACAGTTGAAATTTTCAGAGTAGGTTTGGGAGATAAATATCTCAGCTAAGTTATTGGGCAAAATCGGACAGATGGTTTCGGAGTAACCAAAAAAAAATTTTTTTTTACAAGGCAAATTCCAAATTAAATTTTTTTCAATAAGCTGTTTTGCCATAAGAATCGAATGATATCATTTTTAACTCTAACAAGCTAATACTTTCGGAGATATGATTTTTCAAAATTTCACTAATAAATCCTATTTCAACGTTGTCACAGAATGATATTATTCTATGTATGAATTGTCATAATGTCAAATGATGTTCCTGAGACATGACATTATCTAATCAATCGAAGAATTGGGAGCGAAGTGAGAAAAATCTCAGTTGTTTGCTCCGAAATTAGGTTTTCTCAGATAATTCTTACATTTCGGAACGGAACATGAAGTAAGAGATCTGAGAGTAGTGAGACTGCTTTTCAACCATAGACATAGATATAACTCTCGAACGGAATGAGGTAGGTAGTTGAAATTTTCAGAGTAGTTTAGGGAGATGAATATCTCGGTTAAGTTCGTTATTGGGCAAAATTGGCCAGATTTAATGTGATTTCTTCCATGGTGCAGTTCTCATTCTCATGATTGCTCATTTAATCTTGATAAATAAACTATTATTTGAATTGAATTTCCTTTAGGATGCAGTTCTATCATATGAATACATTGATATAATTCCCAACTCTGAGAAACCAATACTTTCGGAGATATAATTTGTCTGTTTGAACTAAAGCGCCAGAAAGCTCCTGTCCACAGGGTTTGAACCCATTTTTTTTCATTATCCATGTAACAGCTTGCATCTCGGGCACAAAATCTCCGAAACCATTCAAAAATATTATTTTCGGACTAGCATAATCGTCCTCATTTTCCTATGAAGTGAGTCCCACTGGTCACGAGACATCGTGTATATTTTAAGATATTTGAATCAGTTCAACTTCTCTATATTCATGCGAATATCAAAAGTATTTCTCATAATGAAACTCCCGTAACCTGTGTTGCAGTCTTCCAAGTTATCACTCTCGTATAAAGGATGGCCCTACATTCAGTTTGATAAATTTAGTGGTATTATAACACTAATTAACTTCAACAGCAAGTATTTAGTACACAGAGCCTTTCTGTATATAGGTTGATTAAGGTACCGAAAAGAGTGCATCATACGGACGTAATTCTGTTATACGTCCATTTGTAGAAATCTATCGTCTCTTCTTAGTAAACCTAACATCATTTCCGGCTATGTTTTACAAATAAAGGCTGCTGAATTAAATTCCCTGAAGGTAATGAAAAAGATGCATCCTGCAGACACAGGTATTCCAATGCTAAGGCCGCTCGCAAAAATTGCAATAGTTATAAACAATTAGGTGAATAAATAAAAAGGGGGTTTGGTTTCTTGCAAATATCTCAAAAACTATCTGAGGTATTTCAAATTTGAAAAAAGATTCAAGACGAAACTGAAATTTCATAAGAAATAGTTCCAACTTCCGGAACAAGGACCAATATTTATAATTTTCCCAGAGGGTTGAAAATACTCTCAAAATCGGGCACTCCCGCTTGGGTAAGCCTCGCCACTGCCTTCGGCCTTTCATGAATAAATATTATTTAAACTTTTTAATGATTAAAATGAGAAATTTAAAAAAATCAGGTGTCTGCAGGATAGATCAATGAACAATAATCTATGGTCCAAAAATGTTTATCGTGACTTTTCAATTAGTTATCCATTAGTGAATTGTTTGTAGCACGAACATTAACATTGCGAATGCGATAATTATTAGACTGTTAATCTGAGATTTTTTTCCTTTCGTGGAGCAATTTTTCAAAAATTGTTAATTTTCATTTTGTTATTAACAATTTAGTTAAGTGAAAAATTTTAAAGCTTCATTATGTTTTCAAACAAAAATCTTAAATTACCTCACAAACAACGCATTGGTTTATGAATTTTTTTTCAAACAATAGGAGATAATAATTATTAAAAATCATGTTTGAGTAGTTTCTGATCATAATAAAACGGATCATTAGAAATATTATATATTTAAGCTTTATAATTTTTCACTTAAGTAAATTGTTCATAACAAAACTAAAATTAACAATTTTTCAAATTTTCCAACAGGAATATATTCTAAGACCTTTGAAAAATAGCTCCATGAGACGAAAAAATTATCAGATTAATAGTTTAACAATTATCGTACTTGCAATGCTCGTGCTATAAAAAATTGTTAATTAACTAATTGATAACTAATTGACAAATCGCGATAAACATCTTTGGACTAGAGATTGTTGTTCACTGATCTATCCTGCAGGCGCCTGCATTTTTTCAATTTTTTATTTTCATATTTAATAAGTATAAATAATATTTATATATCAAAGGTTCGAAAGGGGTGAGCGTTGCGCAAGCCACAGTACGCATTTTCGGACGGATTGTCAACCCTCTAGGAAAATTATAAATATTGGTCCTACAGTTCCGGCAGTCCAGACTTTTATGTAGGAAATTTCCTCTCTATTTGAATCTTTTTCCAAATTTGAATTATCGCAAAGAGTTTTTGAGATATTAGCGAAAAACTAAACCTAAACTAAACCTGTTTATAACTATTGCAATTTTTGCGAGCGGCCTTAGCATTTTCTCAAAAACTATCTACATGCCATTCCAAATTGAATGACACCTCAATCATAATTTTCGGAGAATATGCAAAAAATTTGACCTAAATAGCACTTATTGACTATACTATAGGGACTATACGAATATTAACTTACTTCACAGCTCAAGTTCCAGAAAAAAAAACTATCTTCAGTGAACTCACTTCAACAGCCTGTATTTCCCAAACAGATCCCCTCCGGAAATAGGTTTATTTCATATAGGCTGTCTTCCTACATTCAATGTCTTTAAAATTATTTCTGGACACCCTGCATACTACATAAGAGTAGGTAGGTATACTAACTGCAGCTCCCAGGTCTCTATGGACACAGTTTGTTTTTCTATGCTCGCTGATCGTTCATTAGGTGTACTATAAAGATAATCCCGGCAGAAGAGCTGAAAAGCTTCACCGTGGTCCCAGATTAATCATACAATTCCCTTCCTCAATCCTGGAAGCGTTCGGTTCAAACCAATTTCTTTAATTATGGGATAAATCCCTCAACAAAGAACTGCGAGCGTTCCTGGGAGTTATTTGTTATTGTTGATGTTCCTTTGTTTTCTACCTTAAATTGATGACGGTCCGGTGCCTTGGTCGAAAGGCCTCGTTTTTTGTCTTATTTTATTTTCACTTCTTGTGGAGTCTACACGATGCGGATCGATTTATCTGATATAAGGCAGTTAAGCTGCAGATTTAATGGTTTCAGATTTGGTCATGAGATTTCTTCTTCGAATACTCAATATGTTTCCATTATTTTTAGCTGATGATTTTACTAGAAATAAGAGATATTCAAAGTATATAAAAATTGTTGGAGTATCGAAACGACTAAAGGCAATTTCTTCATCATCCCAGGAATCCTAACTGCGTGATAAATATATACAACCATTTCACAGTTTTTTTTCGTTCGTGAGAGAGAAAAAACCTTTTATAGACTCTCCTAAGATGGTCGGCACTCTCAGCAGTGTGCGATTTCACTTCCACACAAGAAAACCTCTCGAACATTCCTTGGAGTAGTTCTTCGTCCTGTCCTTACAGCGTCCCTCAACAAAAGAGATGAGCAAGCGGCCTCTACATTTGATGGAAACTGATTACTGGAAGTGATCCGAGCAACACTGTTTCCGGCATTCTGTGCCGTAATATATCAGCCAGAGATTTAAATGCTGGAATAATCTTTAATTCTGACACATAAATAGCTATCATTCCGCCAATACATCGTATGATTAGCACGACTATCCTAACTTTGTGCATGAAACAAGTTGAAAAAGCTCTGTAGCCAGGGGATCTGGTGAGTTGATCAAATTTGTTTCCATAGCGGTAACACATCCAGGTACTCAACTCACTCAAAACTGCTTAGCTGCAGGAAAAACATTCTTTGCAGAATATTCAAACATCAATTTATACAATAAGGTGCCTGACATGTATCCAAAGGATTCTCTAACACTATATCCTAATTGGGACGTGGTCCTAATTGGGTGCGTCCAGCGATGTTCGTACGCATCGTACTGATCGTACGACCAATTCATGCGTTTTGCGGTCGGTTACTTTTGGGATTCATTCAGGGGTGTTTTCATTTTACAAAAAAAAAACGTGGAAAGATGCATGAGGATGCTGCACTTTTGTTTGGCAACATTTACGTAAATACTACGGTACTAGAACTTTCAACGAAGAAAAAAATGTAATCTGTCTCCGCTAAAGCCAACCAAGCTTGGTATCTTTTCAACAGATTCTTGTAATCTTCGGACCTCTTGTCACACAAAGTTTGGTTCAATCTCACTTCATTGATAAATTTCTCTTCGAAAATCATTCTGAAATTAAATATGCAAGACAGAACGCCACGTCGTACCAAAATCAAACTGGTTGATCGCTTATTTCGTGTGAATTTCGAAAAGTGGGGAATTCCATAGGTACGTCCGTTCGTTTAGAAGTTCTGCCGGGATATTCAGGTACTTTTATTCTTTTTTCAAATGAACTTTTACAAAGTAACGGACTACTGTATCCATTATTTCTCATTACAATTTCAACAAATGATTCTTGATTTCCGTGCAAGAAAATAGCATAACTGAATCTTCCAACCAGTTTATATACGCGAAATATTTTCTATAGTTTGTTAAATGAAAAATTTTCCTGAACAGTCACCAGATCTTTGGAATTGTTGAATTCATATAATATATTCTCAAATTGATTATTTCTCTCAAGAAAATTTACAGTGTGAAAAATACGTAATTACTTCGACTTCCATGTAGAGAGGATAACGTTGCGTAGTTATCCGACAGGAAAATGACTATAACCTAACATTTTCAAAATATCATCAACATTTCATGGCCAATCGGGAGACTTTATAAAAGTGAATGGAGTATACCAAGCAATATCAAGTCTCTTTTGAGCACCAAGTGGAAGCGAAGGGATAATTTCTCAAGACATAACTGATTGGCACTCCATCTTCAAAACTCCATCATACCATCTACCCCATAGAATCGATGCTCCATAACAAAATCCAGCTCCACCCTGTAATGAAGATACAAACAGAGTATAATTCCCCAATTTTTCGGGGATGCTACCAGGCAACCGCCAGATTCGGCGTCTGGAAATATATTTCTACCCGTAACTAATTTCAGAGTGGTGCGATCGGAAATTTATTGCTGGATTAGTCGGAGATTAGGTCTCGTGAAATTGCCCCGTCGGCGACCTTATCAGATTCTTAATTAAGAATTTATTACTGATTTTTTTTCATCCTCGGAATAATATTGGGATAGGAGGGAAGTTGAATAATTTTTATACTGTAATGATTAAACAGAGTCGAATGAGAATAACATTATAATAGAATGGGATTTCTTTTAATTTTGTTTTTGGTAAAGGATAAAATAATAATAAGTTTATTCATGTAAGTAAGTAAGTGAGCAAGCTATGCTTCAACAAAGTAAGCAAGCAAAGCTATAACAAAATAAGGAACGCTTTAACAAATTCAAGTGTGCACATGGAGTTGTAATAATAATAATAATATAAGTTTATTCAGAATTTCTTACAAAAAACGAGTAAACTATAAACTGTGGAGTTAATTACTTCAGAGAAGTGATATCTGTGTACAGCTATTTAGCAACTCAAAAAAAAATTCCTTTCTAATCGACAAGGTAAAATTAGGTAGGTATGCCAACAAAATAACTTTGACTTAAATACAATGAGTTTTGTGAGAATATAAACCTCTTGAATTATTGACTGCAATACACTATTTGAAAACCAAAAATTAATTCTATATTCTGATATTATATATATGTAAATGATAAGTTTTTTATCTGGATTATATGTTGCATCTATCGTTTGTGCTTCTCTTAGTCAGTATTTGGTAGCCTATGTCTGCATCAGGAT
Source organism: Halyzia sedecimguttata (assembly GCA_937662695.2). Lineage (NCBI taxonomy): Eukaryota > Metazoa > Arthropoda > Insecta > Coleoptera > Coccinellidae > Halyzia > Halyzia sedecimguttata. The sequence continues at coordinate 15,614,411 of OW569413.2, forward strand.
ATGTGTCTTAATTGGTGGGGTTTTCTTTTCATTATTTATTTATATATCCAATATTTTTTCTGCTTGATTTATCTGTTTGGTTTATGTTTGATTTATAAGTTTGTGGATGAGAGTTCTGTTTCCTTGGATAAGCCATCTTTTTATTTCTTTTCTGAATTTATTAATATTTCGTATACCCCTTGTGGCGAAGTTTCATTCCGGTTATATTTCCCCTTTGTGGTGATTTTTCTTTGAATATCTTTTTGTGAGTTGATGAGTGTGGATTATAGCGTTTATTCTTTCGTATATCAGATGGCCCTGGTCCAGAATCAGGGATAGTTGGGTTTTGTTCTCTCTTTAGGATACTTCGGTCGTTGTGTATATTTACTGGAGTAGATGGAGCACTTTTTATTTTGTTTTCTTCTTCTTCTTCTTCCGAGGTTTCTAGATCCTCTAATGTATAGATTTCCTGTCCTACTACCAGTTTATTTCCCGTTATATACGATTTCTCAGATGAATTTGCTCTGGCCTTTATTAAAAATAATTTTAGTTTCCTGATCTCTTGTCGTTGCCGTAATGTTAAGTCATTTGCAATCGAAACGCTTGAACCTTTCAGTTTTTTAACGTTCGCAAGAATTTTCTTCTTATTCTGGTACGAAACAAATTCCACTTTTATCGGGCTATTTTCTTGCTTTCCAAGTGTATAGCAATCATTTATTTCGGATATATCAACTTCTATGTTTAAAAGGCTATTTAGCTCCTGACAAATATATCCTGTTGATACTTCACTGTTTCTTTTCAACCCAAATATCACTAAGTTGTTTTTATTACACCAACGTTCTGTCTTTTCCAATTTATCTCTCAAATCCTTATTTTCCTTCTCTAGCGACTCATTCCTATTTTTTTGTGCTTGAATTTCTAATAGTAGCCTTGTCTCTGTTGCTGCGATGCAATTCTTCACTTCTTTTTTCACACACTTGATCTCCTCTAAAAGTTGTTTTAGCGTTACCTCCTCTATTTCCTCGTTTGGCATCATCGGTTTTGTATCTTATGGTGTGGTACCCTTTAGGTTTACGATTAATATCTGCCACGATTATTCTAATCAACAGATGCGGTCGTATGCAGTTTTAATCGAATAATCGCTTTTATGTATAGACAGGATTGCCGTGGTGGATCGATTACATTAATTATTCTATACGAACTCACCTCAAAGTAACTAAATAGTTATATTATATTATTTTCAGTTTGTAGTACATCATTGGCACTTTTTTAGCCTCAATAATCACTTATTTATAGGGTTTGTTTTACTTCATAAGTACGGTTCTATCAGACACCTGTTACCCTGTCGATGTCTACACACACAATGATTGTGTTAAGATAATACATTCTGGCAAAAGGTACTTCCGAATAAACAAGACCACTAAGGCAGAGCTTGTACGTGGGCGAGATACTCATTCCAAAGTATTGACAATCATTAGAACAAGACACTTAAAAATCCCATTCAAATACACAACAAAAATATAAGTGCAAAATCCGCTAAAACGAATATAATATAATAAAACTGTTCTAAATATAGCAAAGCAAGGACATACATATAAATATCGAAACATAAATATAATAACGAAGGCAACGCAGTACAATGGAACATATAGGACATAGGAACATATATAATAGGTTCAACAGATACTAAAATATTCTAGCACCTGAAAAACGAGGGGATAACCACGCGCTCTAAGAAAAGAAGATAACATTTGGTCTTCTTTTTGTAGGAGTATATGTTTGAGACTTCTTTGATTTTAGTCGGGAGAAAGTTATAAAATCTACTAGCTAAGCAAACATGACTTCTCTGCCCCAATCTCGTTCTAAATGACGCAATTTTCAGAGACTTATTCGTCTTCAGACGTGTTTGGTGATCGTGGCTGACGAGTGGTAGACTAAATCTGCTTTTGAACAGTCTTATCACAACCCTACAATAATAGTGCTGACGCAGATCAAGGACTTTTGTCTCAGCAAATATACATAGATATGTAGAGATTTAACTTTTTTTTTTAAAACCCTACCTATCAACTATACTGTCTAAAATTAAATCATATTGATTATACAGTGTGTGGATAAAGTAAGCAACAAAATTTATAACTGCATTATTGAATATTTTCAAGCAAAACGCACCAACAAGTCAATTTTAGTTTTTTGCACCATACGGCATGAAAATTTTATTTATGACGCTTACATGTGCATAGAGTTACGTGAAAATTTTTCTTTTCGAACGAATACTCCAAAGTTTTGTCGCTGCTTTAGGCTGTAAAAAATTGTTACCATGGTTAAAAAATTGTTACCAGAGGTAAAAATTCATATTTTATTCTAAAAAATTGTTATCTACGGTACCAACTTTTTACACCCTGGTAGATAACTATTTCTCCGATTATGCCTTTTAGCGAACTCAAATGAAGCATTAGTATGCACAAACTACACTAAAAATTGCAAGTCGCTGTCTTTCTGTTCTCCAGTAATCGTGAGATAACTAATGATTTTAATAATTGTGCAAAATTATCTAGTAATACGATCCTCATAAAATATCACAAACTTCTTTCCGTTGGTATTCTAAAACTACCTACCAAGTTTCAATTCGATCGAATCTACATTTTCGAGTTATCGAGAAAATAATATTCCAGATGGGTATAATTCTGAAAACGTTTGGCCTGTTAGACCCAACAATTCGGATGCGTAACCTATCCTGGAAATTGCAAGTCAATATCTCCTTGCGTTCGAAAGTTATCATGGTGACGGTCACCCATCCAGCTACTGAACTTACTCAATGTTGCTCAGATCTCCAACAATATAGATCCGATCATGTTAAAATTTGGAACTTGGCTGTAAAGATAGGTTTTGAAGCCTTCCGCAAAATTGCAACGATATCAACGGATAGTCTCTGACTTTTTTAAATTTTCGAGTATTACGATCCTCACGGCGTTTCGTTAAAATTTGAGGGTCGGTATTTTACAACTAATTACCATGTCTGCATTGGATTGGTTTCATATTTTTTGAGAATGGAATGCTTTCACTAATTTATCATTGGAACTAGAGGGCGTTTTTTTAGCCACATGAGATGTTCAAATATAGATAACGTTTGAGTGACTGATAGTTCTTTGGCTTCAGAAAGGTTTCTCAACTTAATCATAAACATACATGAATTTATTCTCGAAATCAGAGTTATATAGACTCCTGGTCCATTTCATGGTCCTTTTGAGCAGGCTATTCGAGCTGTAATGGATACATTTCTTATCTTTTATCCAAGAAATGAACTTCTATGGTACCAACAGGATGCTACGTGCCACACAACCAATGAAACTATCGATTTATTATATGGACAATTTGGGGAAATCATTATTTCACGAAATGGTTTTGTCAATTGGCCTCCAAGACCGTCTAATGATAATTTTTTTGGGGTTATGTAAAATCCATGGTTTATGCTGATACAACAGCAACTCTGGAAGCGATATAATATAGAAAATACAGTTGTTAATAAATGAATGGCAGATACCGTTGTTAATAAATAAACAAGTCCAGAGCGGTCTACTTATAGGGTTCGTTTAATAATATTATACTTATGCATAGAGTTCACAAATCAAATGCTCTAATGCTTAAGAACCATAATTATACGAACCTATTCTGATACCCTATTATCAGAATGCTCTGGACTCATTGATTTAATATCTCTTGAAGCATTAGAATAGTATATTCTAATACAAGTTGCAGAATGGGCTCCTATTGAAACACGAATGCGAAATTCGAAAACGAGCGACGAAGGAGCGAGTTTTCGAACGCATGAGTGTTGGATTTGAGTCATTCTGAATATTACTGACGGCTTCTCATTTTTTTGTATTGATTGTATTAAAAATTCTGAGAATAAAATTATTGTTATTGTTAATTGCCTTCTGCAACGAGTATTAGACGATATTTTCTCTATTTCAGGAAAGTTTTCTAAAATACTGTTGAAATTTAATGAAACATTCGGATTATACATCCTAGTGACTTCTGTATTGTATCTTGGCAGTTGGTGTGACTGTTACGAAAGTTGACAGATTACGGAATTTGAATTTGAATCATACGAAGGACATGGAGATCAGATTTAAAACAGTTTCCTAATAGCACGAATGATTCAAAATTAGCAAGAAGGAAATCTCTAGTACCTTGTTTTTTAATCAAAATAAATCTTTTTCCCTCAACAATTGTTTCAGTATATCCAGATTATATCATATTCACAATTGACCTTTGTTGAAATTTGATAGGATCGAATGTCAATGCTGACTACTACAAAACGAAAATATAACTAGAAACAATGCGGGAATGAGTTCATTCCAGCACTGTTTTTAGTGCTGGAGTGGACTCATTACGATACTAAAATAGAGAAAATTATTTAGAGTGAAATTGAGTGAAATAAAGGTCACAATTATTGGGAATAGTGGTATGAAGTATTAGTTGTCAGGCACGTTTTATAATGAAATATTCAAATGGTGCATTAAAACTCAATTGTTTGCAATTTGAATAGTTCATTTGAACACAATTAAACTGAAAAGATCTAACGAACTATTCGAATGAAGTTTTGTTGAAATTATTTATTATTTGTGGTCAATTTTATCACGAACATGCAGACGGTTTCCAAATCGAGATTCGTTCAGACTTTCATCTTGTTCTTGCTATAACTTGTTTATTCAAGTATGGTAGTGAGATATCGCACGTGTATTTCAAAAGTGACACAAGTCAAAAAATGAGGATTCTGAGATTTTTGCTGTATTCCGTTTTGTGATCATCTCAGATAGTGAGAATTTGTGTTCTCAGTTCAACGCTCACCGCTCACTTTCAGATGAAAGTGTTCCTTTTTAAAAGTGAGCGTTGAACTGAGAACACAAATTCTCACTTTCTGAGATGATCACAAAACGGAAACAGCAAAAATCTCAGAATCCTCATTTTTTGACTTGTGTCACTTTTGAAATACACGTGCGATATGTGAATGTGTACCTATGCATTTCATGAAGTTCGTATACGACTAACCCAATAGTAGTGAACATAATTTCTCAGGAATGGAGATTCGAATTTAAAAAATTGGTTCAAGCACTGACGTGATATCAGGAGCTTTTGCACGTATGTTCATCTACTCACCTCTATTGGACGCTCTTAATTGAATTTAGCATCGATAAACAAGGTGAGTCTTCACGTTGTACATTAATTTCAACCATGGATTCCTCTCATCAAATGAAACACCATTTTCATTCACCATTTTTTCTAGATTCGGCTCAGATAAAAAGTTATAATCGTTTATAAATTTTACAATGTGCAAAACCACCCCTGAACTGTCTTCAAGTGTTGAACACTTACTGGATTCAATAGCGCCTGATTATATGAAAGCTTTAGCATCTGATGCTCGAAATTGTCTAAGAAATCTTATTTACTCAAAGAGGTCTTATGAAATGGTTTCAAATAATCTTTACGCTGCATATTTGAAAAAAAAACTTCCTTAATATTAAAACATTCACTCCAACTTTATTTTAATTGAATATCCACTATACGATTATCCACAATATCTTCTCCACCTATTTTCACATTCCTTACATATTTAAATTTGCATCATATAAATGAATATGATATCAATATCCAACTGAAACATTTATTATAACCTCTATCCTACCTAATCGACAAAAAAACAATCTATGATTATTTTATTATGTTGTCTATGCGTGTGATGACCTCATATAGACACAGTATTTTAGTAGTATATTTTAGTATACTGTGACGGAAGCCGCGGCAGAAATGTATTTAGAATATTAGGTTAGCCACAGAATATATGGTTGGTCTAACCTCACAATATAACGTCCTTGTCTATTATGTAATATAATTTAATATTTGAATTCAAAGGTTATGTATTATTTTTAATTTGTTCGTTTCCTCCTCTTGTCTTTCCATTTTTCAGGTTGAGTTTCGGGTACCTTGGAGAAACCTATCCGTTTTTTGACGAGGGAATCCACATTGAAGAAATATATCCCCATCAATATTTTTAAATTTCAGCAAATTTTGTAAACAATAGTTACAAATCACCACACTCACGGGGAGAAAGGGTTTTTTGCTGAGGTTTTTCCCTAAGCTCTTGTATCATACGTCGAATTGTATGGTACCCCGTTACACCAACCTCTGCTAACACATATACAGCTCTCAGTCAAAAGAATACAATATATATATGTAATATAATTATTGTATACATCTTTGATACATAATTGCGTAGATCCAGAACAAGATTTTCTCGCCAAGAGTAATTGAGATGAATAGGCGGAATGATAATTATAATTGAACCTTTTCCTTATGCACACTAATATACTACAAACTTATAAGATTCAACAATGCAGTTCGAATAAAATAATTAGAAGTGACGTGAGTTATATCTGTAGAAAATTGAGAAGATGACATTTTGTTTCATATATGAGAGAAATCCTTAAGAATGATTATGCAGAATCGAAGAAGTATGAAAATAAATTTTCAGATGACATGGATAACAAATAATTTTAAAGTTTCATATTCACTATTGGGAATACATAGAGAATAATTCATAGATGGATGCAGCTCGTGGTAAGCCTAATCATCAAAATCCCAAAAGAAAACTACCCTGCGAATCTAGATATTTGAATAAGTTGTTATTAACTTATCCCGTTTTAAGATGGTAATTACATCCAATCGTATGGAAACAAGTGAGATTGAATTGAATTTCTATAAGTGTCAACTTTGAATCCAAAAGTTAGTCTATGCCTTCATTCGAGCAGATCATCTGTGATCTTACTCCAGGTTCGGATTGACAAAATCAGGTAAACTTCTATAATTGTTTCCACATTATATGACTTTCAATGAAGAATATCTCGGAAACGGTAAGTTTTTGGAGAAATTATGGACATTTAATTCAATTTCTCATAGTTTTTGGAATACTCGAGTCCATAACGAGGCAACCATAAAAGTAGGGAAAAACTGTTAATTGGAGATTATGTCTCATAGTTAACATATGAATAACCATGTCAAGGTTACGAAATGAAAACTGATTTATTTTCCAAATGTCAACAGCCTGGATCTTTTTTCTTGTTCCGAATCTGGACAAATGGTAAAGGAAAAAAGTGTTTTATCTATCGAGAGGAATCTATGGTTAAATATAATGTACAGATTGGTCCAAATTGGACACTTTTGAGAGGAAACACCAATTTCTAGAGCAGTTACAGAAAAACTAGCCTACATGCTACGAGGTCAATTTTCGTGAGAAAATGAATGCCGAAAACCACACATTAATTTCTTGAGTTGTTCGAAAGATACAAGGTGTTTATCAATTTTGTGCATTTCTGACCCAACCCCATACCTTGTTTATTTTTGAATATTTCTTATTTCTGTGAAAAGATTCTTTAGGAACTTTTTTGGAAGGAATACAATGGTGTTCTAGTTTTTTATTATAAAATATGGTTTTGAAGCTATAACATAAACTTGTATATTTTCTTATGGACCACCCTATATTTTTTTACCTATTTGTGTTTGAAATGAAATTCTCTTTTCAAACATATATAAAAGTTGCTACTTCTCTTTGAAAACATTCATTTTGTGGCTGTTTTCGAATTATTTTAGATGTATTTTCAAAATCTGGGTTGTCATGCCTACATACGAAACAAAATAGTTCTACATAACAGCTGTTAAAAAGAATAATCAGTGCCGATTTGTAATAACTCATAAATTTAATCAAAAAATAGAATAACAAGAACAACAATATTCTTAAACTATTTACAACATATGTTCGAATTGAGCACCATTTACGTCAGAACATAATTGACTTCGCTTCCTAACATTATTGACAGCATTAATCCATTCTATCGCAGGTATTGAACAAAAGGCATGTCGCACTGCTGCTTCCAACGCTTCTCGGGAATCAGGATGGCGTTTATATGTGAGGTCCTTTATTCTTCCCCAGAGGTAAAAATCTAGAGGCGTAAGATCGGGGGATCTTGCCGCCCAATGAACAGGACCCTGGTTGCCAAGCCAATTATTGTCGGTAAATATTTCGTTTAAAAATGCCGTTATGATGTGTGCCTTATGACTCGGTGCCCCTTCTTGTTGGAAGTATACGTCTTGAAATTGTTGAAATGGTAAATCATCCATCATTGGTTCAACAAATTCCCGCAATATTTCCAAATATCGCGCTGCCTTAAGGTTACCCTCATAGATATAGGGACCGATAAACCTTCCTCTAAAAATAACGACCCAAACATTGAAACTGTATCGGCCTTGATGTTTTGTCCCCACTATAATATGTGGATTTTCCCAGAGTCCAATTGTAGGAATTGTATCTATTAAAAATACCAGAGCTGCTAACGCATGCTTCATCAGTCCAAATATTATTCTGTCCAAAGTTTGGGTTTTCCCTAAACAAAAATTTTCCATTTTCCTAAATACCATTGGCAAAATTCGAGCCGGAATTGTAGGTCATTTGGTAGTAACTTGTGAACTTTTCTTAGTCTATACGGTTTGAATTTATTTTTTTTAGAATTCGCATTGCTGTAGTCTTTGGAATACCTGTATTCAACTGCATTTTGCGAAGTGAAATATTGGGTAGGTTTTGTATTTCCCCCAAAACCGTTATTTCTTCTAACTCACTATCTCTATTCCTGGCTTCGTTAACTTTTGTCCTTGGTTTTGAGAAAGAACCGTAATTAACTAGGTTTTGATGCAATATAGTGAACATATCCCGAAACGGTTGTCTCCTTTCAGGATATCGGTCAAAGTAAAGATTGCTGGCAGCCTGGGCATCTTCATGCGATTCCCGATAACACGTTAGCATATGATATTTCTCGTAATTTTCATACATTTTGAATTAACAGGCAGATAAATATTGTATTATGTTCAAAACTCAGTTAAAAGAAGCACACTAAACTTGTGAAGCAAACTGCATTTAATAATAATTGTTTGAAAGTACGCATAGACTGTAGTTGCTAAGGTAATTTGTTTCATATTCAGATATGGCATCCTAGCTTTTGAAAATGCATCTAAAATAATTCGAAAACAGCCACAAAATGAATGTTTTCAAAGAGAAGTAGCAACTATTATATACATTCAAAAAGTGAATTTCATCTCAAACAAGAATATGTAAAAAAATATAGGGTGGTCCATAAGAAAAAATACAAGTTTATGTTATAGCTTCAAAACCATATTTTTTAATAAAAAACTAGGAACACCATTGGATTCCTTTCAAAAAAGTGCCTGAAGAATGTTTTCACAGAAACAAGAAATATTCAAAAATAAACAAGTTACGGGGTTGGGTCAGAAATGCACAAAATTGAAAAACACCTTGTATGTTTCGAACAACTCAAGATATCAATGTGCGGTTTTTGGCATCCATTTTCTCACGAAAATCGACCTCGTAGCATGTAAGCTAGTTTTTCTGTAACTCCTCTAGAAATTGGTGTTTCCTATCAAAAGTGTCCAATTTGGACCATTCTGTACAACCTAAAGACTCACCCTGTATACCGTTTCATCAGCTTTTATAATATATGAATACATTTCATACCATTTTAATGCCAGACTAGAGTAATGCGAGAATCGTCTATGATCTTAGAATCTTCAATTGTGGCATGTATTCTATTTGATTTGAAATTCGTTGAATATCTAATAATATACGAAAAAACTTACGTTTCAAGTAAATACAGGATACGATATTCACGAAATTCTGCAACATATAGATAGTCGGCATTATACAACTAATTACCGAGTTTCAATTGAATATAAATTGTGTATCTTGAGTAATAGAGGAGATAACAAAAAAATTTCAGATGAGTATAACTTCAAAACCGTTTGGCCGATTATACCAATTAGCTAAACTGAATGTAGGGACTTGAAATGTTTCTAAATACCACGTTGTTGAATCGTTAGCAGCGGTACTGAAGTGAGTATTTCACATAGTTATTAACTGAAAGAAGTAACTATATAACTATATTTATGTGATCTGCATCAATATTATTCTACTCACAAACAATCACACGGACAGTAAATGCCCATTTGCCAAATGAGCCAATTCCAAGCAGCAAATATCGTCCAGATATGACATCTAGAAAATCGGAGGCGTTCATTTCGACGTCTTTCGTGATATCACGGACAGTCTGGTATACAGGAGCAACGTTCCTTGAAGTTATCCTTTCAGTCGAAATGAAAAAGAATTGAAAAAAAAAACTACTCACTACAAACAAATTTATTTTTTCTTTAAAAACTTTACGAAACTATCCGTCAGATACCGAAGAGATTTCGCACATACTTTCGAGCCATCATTTTCCAATCAATTACCGAATTTCAGCTCGATCGATTCTGTATGAGGGGTGAATAGATAAGGGAACATGCACGCAAAAACTCCTGAATGCAGTGCTTTTTTGGCGCTCTAGTTCCTCGGAACTGAGTGCTTATCAATTTGCCCAAATGTCTGTAATTTTCCAATTTTTCGATGAAAATGGTCTTAAACGATATGGTTCGACTCACTGATAAAGAATCCGTGGTCGATATTCATTCTGTCCGGCCGGTCCAGCCGTCCGGCCGATCAGGCCGGCCGTAGGCACGATAACACTCGAACGGAATCAGCTAGACAGTTGAAATATTCAGAGAGGTTTGGGAGATAAATATCTCGGTTCGTTATAGGGCAAAATCGGACAGATGGTTTCGGGGTAACAAAAAAAAATTTTTTTTACAAAGCAAATTCCAAATTAATTTTTTTTCAATAAGCAGTTTTACCATAAGAATTCAATGATATCATTTTTAACTCTAACAAGCTAATACTTTCGGAGATATGATTTTTCAAAATTTCAATAATAAATCGTATTTCAACGTTGTCATAGAATGATATAATTATTCTATGTATGAATTGTCATAATGTCAACTTATTTTCCTGAGACATGACATTATCTAATCAATCGAAGAATTGTGAGCGAAGTGAGAAATATCTCAGTTGTTTGCTCCGAAATTAGTTTTTCTCAGAAAAGTCATACATTTCGGAACGGAACATGAAGTAAGAGATCTGAGAGTAGTGAGACTGCTTTTCATCCATAGACATAGATATAACTCTCGAACGGAATGAGGTAGGTAGTTGAAATTTTCAGAGTAGGTTAGGGAGATGAATATCTCGGTTAAGTTCGTTATTGGGCAAAATTGGCCAGATTTAATTTGATATCTTCCATGGTGCATTTCTCATTCTCAGATTGCTCATTTAATATTGATAAATAAACTATTATTTGAATTGAATTTCCTTTATGATGCAGTTCTATCATATGAATACATTGATATAATTCCCAACTCTGAGAAACCAATACTTTCGGAGATATAATTTGTCTGTTTGAACTAGAGCGCCAGAAAGCCCACAGGGCTTGAACCCATTTTTTAATATTTTTGTCTGTTCTCCCCTTTCGTTACAAGTACAGCGCCATCAATAGCAAATGAACAAACATCTGATTTCTCGATAGGAAATTGCAGTTGCCATTCAGGATATCAAAGTTACCCCCTACCCCGCCTACATCTCTATAGAGATTACTTTTTCTCCACAATTTTTCTCTGCGATACGTAGTTTTCTAGTAAAAATAAAATTGCAGGTTAAATGAATCACCTGTTATAAGAATCTCAGAATAAATCAATAATTTCCACATCGCAATTCAACTTGGTTTTCCTGGAATTTTATGTAACATATCATCAAGATCTGACACGGTTCTTCCCAACCTTAATGCCCACCCGTTCCGCTGTGAAACCATTCTTCGGATTCAATCACCACCGATAGAATTCAAGGGAAGATTTTGCCGCAAAATTCCAACGAGATTAATGACTGAAGGCAGTAACATGGGTTGCGAAAATATTTGCCTGTCTGAGTCCTCGCTCTTCTGAATAGAAATAATAGTTCCTGCGTCAGAAGGGGCGAAATAGATCCCTGAAGGCATCAGAGATATCGGGCGAATTTTCTGACTAATTTATGTGGCAGGTGGAGTTTCAGAGCTGAATACCGAATATGCCTACATAGGTGGAGTGCGGGGGGGTGAGATTGAGTTTGTTATTATGCTATCATCGGATATACACAGTTAGAATGGATTTTGATGAATTGTTATGTGAAACTTTTCAATTTAAAAGTTGAATATAAAATTAGAAGTGAGGGTACACCTGTTCTTGATGAATTGTGATGATAAATGATATGAGAAGGGTTGTTTTGTACAATGACAGAAAAACTGGATATATCAGCTTATAAGAGATACATTTCGAAAGCCTTCACATGTTTTAACGCGATGATTCATTTAATTATCAATATTTAATTTTACTGATTTGTTAGCGATGAATCTCTCCATTAGTGTGTTTGCTTTCATGGTTAATTAAAATAAGTAATAAATTGGTTCAAGCCCTGTGGACAGGAGCTTTGGCGCTCTTATTCAAACTTTGACACATTATATTACCGAAAGTATTGGTTTCTCAGAGTTGGGAATGATATCAATGTATTATTATGATAGAACTGCATCATAAAGGAAATTCAGTTCAAATAATAGTTTATTTATCAAGATTAAATGAGCAATCTGAGAATGAGAACTGCACCATGGAAGAAATCAAATTAAAATAGCTGCAATGAATTTGACTCTGTCTTATAGAACAGGATGACATGTACGAGTATGAACACAGATCATATAATAATTCATAGATTAAATAATTATAGCATTCTGTGAAAACATAGAAGTACTATTCATTATTGAAATTTCGAAAAATCATATCTCCGAAAGTATTAGCTTGGTAGAGTTGAAAATAATATCAATGGATTTTCATGATGAAACTGCATCTTAAAAAAAATAATTTGAAATTTTTAAGAAAAAAAAATTTCCGTTACTCCGAAACCATTTGTCCTAATCTGCCCAATAACGAACTTAACCGATATATTTATCTTCCAAACCTACTCTGAAAATTTCAACAGCCTAGCTCATTCTGTTCAGGAGATACATTGTAGAAACAAAATTAAAAAATTAAAAATTTTTGACATTTTACGGCAACCGGATCAATACAAAACTTCGCATGCTTATAAAGGTCATTATTCTACAATTTGATTCTGAATTTAAGATCGATAGAACTCCTTTCTATCGAGAGCTATCGTGTTAACGGACGGCCAGATGGCCGGCCGGCCGGACAGAATCGATTTTGACCACAAATTCTTGATCAGTGAGTCAAACCAAATCATTTGAGACCATTTTCGGACAAAAATTCAAAAATTACAGACATTCGGGCAAATTGATAAGCACTCTGTTCCACGGAACAAGAGCGCCAAAAACACACTATAAAAATTTACTGTACTGGCTATCGATTTAGACGTTACGCCATAATCAGGGCAGCTGAAATTAAAACAAATATATAGAAATCATATTTATAAAGTCAATATCCTATCACAAAAACATCACAAATAAAATTAAACTCTATTTCATGTCTAAACACAAATTTTCGAAAAATTTTTACGTCAAAGGTATGCAAACCGTCTTGGTTTTATGAAGACCCAAAAAACTGGTTCAAGCACTGACGTGAAGTCAGGAGCTTTTGCGCGTATGTTCTATTGTCCATTCTCCTGTATTGGACACTTTTAATCGAATTTACCATGGTGAATTCTATTGTCTATTCTCCTGTATTGGACAGCCTTGATCGAATTCACCATGGTAAATTCGATTAAGAGTGTCCAATACAGGAGAACAGAAAATAGAATTCACCATGCTAAATTCGATTAAGAGTGTTCAATACAGAAAAATGGACAATAGAATATACGCGCAAAAGCTCCTGACTTCACGTCAGTGCTTGAACCAATTTATTTTCGTGAAGTCAGGAGAAGCGCGTATGTTCTATTGTCCATGTTCCTGTATTGAACACTCTTAATCGAACTTACCATGGTGAATTCTATTGTCTGTTCTCCTGTATTGGACACTCTTAATTGAATTTACCATGGTGAATTTACCATGGTGAATTCGATTAAGGCAATACAGGAGAATAGACAATAGAATTCACCATGATATTCGATTAAAAGTGTCCAATACAGGAGAATGAACATACGGCGCAAAAGCTCCTGACTTCACGTCAGTGCTTGAACCAATATTTTTTTCCGTGAAGTCAGGATAGAAAGCAATGATGAAAAAATTATTACATTATTGTCTATCTTCAATTCTTCTTTAGGAGAAGAATACATAATTATTCTTGAAAAATATTACTGGAATTAATGTCATATTTAAATAATCAAAGTAAAGAAAATTAAAAGTTTAGATACTAACATATTGAATGAAATTCAATTGTATTCCAGTAATATTCAGTTACTTATTCTTAACCAATAAATGTCCATTTATAGATCTAAAGGTGATGAGGTGAAACATAAAGATATATTCTCATTAGTGATAGAAAAACTGGCCTAAAATTCCTCTCTACCCATCACGAAATTTAATATCCACAAATCAGCCTCTCACCCTACAAGATCAGAAAGTGTGGTTAATTTAAAGTTAAGTTTTGAAGCCTTCAGCAAAATTTCAGCGATATCATATTAAAAATAATACATAACCTTTCAAAAGTCCCCTCTCACAAATTTACTCCTCTGAAGGCACATGGATCTCTTGAAGAAGAATCGCCTTCTCTATTTCTCAAAGATATTCACTCTTGTTCATAGAAATCCCTTCAATATTTAGTTACCTCCTCCTAAGGAGGATCTCTTTCAAAACCAGGTCTGACCGCTAATGTAGGGCTATCATCTCCCATAGATTTGTGATGAAATAACACGATTTTCCCAAGAACAAACGCGCAAAAATATGTCATCAAGACATTAATCTTTTTGAAGGTTCTCGCAAAAATACGACCATAGACAACATATCATACCACGATTAGCATGCAGCTACCGAACTCACAAAAGGCTTCTCGGTTCTCCAACAATATGGATCCGATCATGTTCAAACTTCGAACTCTGCAGTTAAGTTAGGTTCTGAAGGCTCTTCCAAAATTTCAGCCATACCGGACGAATAGTTTATGATATATAGAATTTTTTTCAATTATTTTCAATAATTTTTTTGAAATTGTCTAGTTATACCATCCTCACGAAATTCTGCATGAATTTTCGCGTTGGCATTCTACAACTAATAACCATGGTTGAATTCAATCGGTTTCGTATTTTTCGAGTTAATGAGGAACAAAAAACAACCAAATTTCAGATGACTATAACTCTAAAACCGTTTGGCTGATTATACTTATAAACGAACTCAAATGTCGCATTCAGATGCACAACCTAACCTGAAAATTTCAAGCCGCCATCTCCTTCCGTTCTCAGGTTATCGTGTCATAAATAATATTTTTTAATAATTTTTTTAAAACTTTTTAGTGACACGATTCTCATAAAATTTCACAAACGTGCTAAGGTTTATATTCTACAACTATTCACCAAGTTTGAATTTGATCTGATTTATTTTGGTTGAAAACAAAATTATTACTCGGAAACCATTTAGCCAATTATACCCATTAATAAACTTGTCCGTCGTATTGGGATGCGCCACCTACCCTGAAAATTTCAAGTCGCTAGCTCTTTCCGTTCTCAAGTTATCGTGGCAACGGCCGGACGGTCGGACGGCACCACAGAATTAAATTTCACATTTGGGCAAAATGATAACGCGATGTTCCCCAGAACATAAGCGCAAAAACATCGAATGAATTTCTTAATATTAATTTCTAAACATCAAGAGGTGAATCCACTATTATATTACCCTGACTTGGAAAACTTCGAAATAATTAACTCTCTTTAAATACATGTCAGCCAGCTTGGAATGGAAACGAAAATGGTTTGCGGCAGTAGCATTTGGCAGAAGTGTTGTCATTCTATCAGCGTCATGTTGAAGGCGGAAGTTTGAATTAGCTGGTGGTAGATTAATCAACTTAAAGATATTCATGCTCCCGTTGAAATCTGAGAGGTCGTTCAACAGATATTCCTTGTCCCTGTTTTTAACAATTTCTTATATTCCAAGTAACATTAATTTTCTAAAATTCTTCCCTTTATGTAGTATTTCCGGGTTGTCTAAGTGATTTCCCAGTGCTGAGTTTGGTCGGTTTTTTGGATGTTCAGTGAGTCTTTTCTTCATAGTTGGTGTTGTCATGCCGATATAAAAGTAGGGGCAGTCTAAGTATGATATTTTATATATACCTACCACTGTATTGGTCCTTTTCAATTTTTGATTTGTTGTTGACCAGAATATTTTCCAAAGTATTGTGTCGTCTCTTTACTATGCTATTGAAGTATTTATCCCTAACTTGAACGATTTTTTGGTTGAACTTGTTATTAAAATGGACAGAAATAAAGTGCAATTATTGTATACATCTGTAGAACTACGTATAATAAAACTGGTAAAGAAATGAAGCTATTCAATGTTTCGAAAAGTGTTATGAGGAATACGCCAAGAACGCCAATGATCGACCCACTGGGAAGGTATTCTTTGAAAACTATACCAAATTGTTCAATTCTATTAAAATCGACATCGATAGCCTATTTTAAACATCAACAAATTTTTCGAAATATTGGAAAGCTGAGTTTGAAGAATATTTGCTGCTAGAAAGAGCAACTAGGAATCAAAATATTTCACAGTGGTGGAAAGTGATGAAAAAGTTCTTCCTACACTTTCCAAGATGGCCGATGATTTATTAATGGCTACATCCGTACCTGTTGAGAGATTATTTTCCACAGCAGGTATGATCATAGCAAAAACACGTACATCATTGAAAGATGATGTGATGCAGGCGTGAATATGTTTGAATTCTTGGTCATCGAGTAATTTAAAGGTTGAAATTATCAGTGTTTAAAACTTAAAATAATATGTACAATGTACAATGTACATGTACAAATATTTTTGCATAAGAGCGTAATAAATATAGCTTTACAACATTATTCATTATTGTATACCATTACATTTATATATTATATTATTTATTATCGTTATTTAGAATGAAGCGAGACGAGAATGAGACTTTATTTTTTGGTAATTGGCGAGACCGAGACGAGATTTTTTATACTCTCGCCTACTCTCGTCTCGTGTGAAGGCCTGATAAAAACCGCTCATTCTCCTACAATATCTATAGAAAGACTACACAGACAGACTCGATCATCCGCATTCACTCGTACCATGCTCCGCCAATAAAAAGAACGGTATTCCGGTTCTTATTTCATAGACTCCTCAACATCCCACTTTCGGAAGAAAATTACAAAAGAGAACTTCAAATCATATATCAAATTAGTGAAAATAACCAATATCCTAAGAGTTTTATAGATGACGTTCTAATATTAATAACGAATAAAAATATATAAATAATAATTAATAAAGTATTCCCTCATTGTTCAGTTCGAAAGCACTTTATTTCTGTCCCATTTTATCACAAATTCTACCAAAAAATCGTTCAAGTTATGGATAAATACGACTATAGCATAGTAAACAGACGACACAAACTTTGTAAAATATTGTGGTCATCAAAAAATCAAAAATTGAAAAGGACTAATACAGTGGAATATATATAAAACTAGCTAACCGTCCCAGCTTCGCACGGTTGAAATGCTGATACTAAATATACTACCGAATTTCTTTATATACAAAATTCACAGCATTTTTGTCGTTAGACAATACAAACATGTTTTTGTTAGAGGTTACTCTTGAAAGAGCGACATATAGTTTGCCATGTGAAAATGACTCAACGCTCAAATATAAGCCTGTAGCGTTGGAAGTTGGACCCTGCGATTTATTAATGGTCATTGCAAAAGATATCTTTACCAGAAAATGTAGGCGTTTAAATTGGATCAGTAAATCCGATGTATCAGAGGAATTCGGGGAATCAATACATCTATCCTGGCTGAGGCGAGCCTCACTTCTCTGTATTCGATTTCTATCCCTATCCTGGCTGTGTCGGTCCTTAAGAGATAGACATATACCATCGCGGACTTTTTTGTAGAACATTTTAAGGTGTACCATACTGTACTACATTATTTGAATCTATCTCGTAGGGTTCAGCCAGCGTTTGCAATGTAAGCGCAAAATAATGTGTTTATTTACGACATCACATTAGAAACCTCTGAAATCATCAGTGTTTCTATAAAATATTATGCATGTATTATTCATACAAACCTTCCTATTGAATCACTCTATCTATTAAAATCAACCGCATCAAAATATTTCACGTAAATTTAAAGATCTAACCATACCTATGGACAGACAGACAGTGGGAATCGAATTCGTTTTATACTATGTAAGGATAACACGCTTAGACTGCCCCCACTTTTAAATTGGCATGACAACACGAACTATGAAGAGAAGACTTAACATGACTGAACATCAACCGACCAAACTCGGCACTGGGAAACTACTTGACGGAACTTGACCACAAGACTACATTAGACAACCTGGAAATACTACATAAAGGGAATAATTTACTACAGAGACCTTGAGCATACCTCTAACCTAAGCATTTTTCGAAAATTTGTGTTTAGACATAAAACAGATTTTAATTTTATATGTGATGTGATTGCGATAGTATATTGCCTTTATAAATATGATTTCTATGTATTTGTTATAATTTCAGCTGGCCTGATGATGGCGTAACGCCGAAATCGATAGCCAGTAGAGTAAATGTTTATATTGTGTGTTTATTACTTATCCTCATTAACCATTTACTGATTTGCTTTACTAACTGAATGCATGGAGCTCATTAATATGGTCACAGATAACACTCCTCTGAGAAACAATTTTCAGAAGGTAGTTTTCTATGCAGGTTCTGTGTTTTTCTAAACCGATGGCTTTAGGACCGATGAAAGACGCGTCGGCCGAGTCAGGGCTGGGGTATACGGCCTCTCAGTCTACTAAGCAATACCAGTGGGTTACTGTTCCTCGGTATTGCAGGCAGACACTCTCGCAATAAGGAAGTGCATTTTGCGTGGTACGCAAATAACGGAAAATACGGATATACATAATATCTGCAATCCTGCTCGGAGAAGATGATAAGGTCAACCTGGTTTGCATGCCTGGACACTCTGAGGTGCATGGAAGAGAAATACCAGATTAGCTGGCACGGGAAGGGATGACAATCCCTTCAGTTGCCAAGAGCCATTTTGTGGTTTCCTGGCCAGCCATCAGTCGATGGCAGTTAAGAAATGGGGAGAAAAGAGAAAGCGTTCTGGCTATTGGGGACAAAGACATGCCAAGTTATTCCTTTCCTACTCAAATTTGGACCAAAAAAGATTCACTCACTCAGCAAATCAGAACTGATGAAATTGACGGATGCACTCACGGGAAACAGTCATGTGAATCATCTGCGGAACAAGCCACAGAGGCAGCTGAACACCTGCCTTAAATAAATAAATAATTATATTTATTTTCATAATTAGTCACACAAGGTTTAAAAAAAAGAAAACAGGTGAAACGAAAATTTCTTGTATGAAAAGAGCACTCAAAAAACATAATCCGATAAAACGATTCTGCGAAAGCCAAGTATTACAAGCAGTCATGAGATCGGCAACTGTATGTTCTACTTCAATCAAAAACGTTAATTTTTCCTTAAGCTCTTGAGCTCTAAAATTTGTACCCACGGGGCAAACAATTAAATAGTCTAATGCACCAATACGTAGTGCTACCCTCACTCATGGTGATGCACCAGATAAAAAAAAATGTAATTATCCGCCACGTATGATTCTAGATTGTCAAAAAACATTATATTTTCATGGATGAACAATAAATATCTAAACACAAACAATGCTTGGCGTGTAAGGATATCCTTACTCTCAAAAAATCCACGACAAGTTTTCCGAAAGCCCATTACACACAAGACACGTATGGATCACTATTTTGTGTTTTAAAATGAGACTCCGCACCAGCATGCGAAATCCCTGATACGGTGATTTCAAACATGAAAAAAATTGGCTCAAGCCCTGTGGACAGGAGCTTTTTGGCGCTCTTGTTCAAACAGACAAATTATATCTCCAAAATTATTGGTTTCTCAGAGTTGGGAATTATATCAATGGATTCTTATGAAAGAACTTCATCGTAGCAGAAATTGAATTCAAACATCATAGAAAAATTCAAATTCAACAAGAGGGCCAAAAATCATCAGTCCAAAAAAATAGACAAATTCTACCCAACAACGAAATCATCCGATATATTCATTCCTCAATACTATGATGAACGATAATATACATCCTTTCCTCAAATCCACTTCAATACACCAATATTCCAGTTTTGTTTTTAATGGAGATATTCTAAACACAATATTATTAACTAACCATTACCATTCCCATCATCATATGGATTGACCATCGGCATGAAAATATCAACCAACAAAAAGTATGATATATTATAATTCTCATAATTCTACGTTTGCTGAAATGGATTAGCCAATGTCATGTCTCAGGAAAATATGTTGACATTATGACAATTCATACATAGAATAATGATATCATTCTGTGAAAACGTAGAAATACGAATTATTGAAATTTTGAAAAATCATATCTCCGAAAGTATTAGCTTGTTAGAGTTGAAAATGATATCAATGGATGATTATGGTAAAACTGATTATTGAAAAAAATTTAATTTGGAATTTGTCTTGTAAAAAATTTTTGTTTTGTTACACTGAAACCATCGCACCGATTTTGCCCAATAACGAACTTAGCCGAGATACTTATCTCCCAAACCTACTCTGAAAATTTCAACTGTCTAGCTCATTCCATTCGAGAGTTATCGTGCCTACGGCTGGCCGGCCGAACAGAAGGAATTTTGACCACAGATTCTTGATCAGCGAATCGAACCAAATCATTTAAGACCATTTTCATCGAAAAATTTGAAAATAACAGACATTTTGGCAAATTGATAAGCACTCTGTTCCGAGGAACAAGAGCGCCAAAAAGACCTACAATCCCCATGAATCTGCTCAGGATGTTTATCAGCAGGTGAACCCTCAGCAGTTATTATGTCAACAAATTGTCTATTAAAAACTTCTACAATATCTGCTGGGTCACCATTAATGGTTGGGGATCCACCTTTACATTATTTCTTGGTTTGTTGATTTACAATTTGCCAACACTTTTTTGTTTTATTGTTTGAATCATTTATGACTTTATCAACAAAATAACATAGACTACAGGAAGATGAGCACTGAAAACCCCAGTAAAAGCAGCAACGAAGCAATCCCATGCTTCATTTACTGCATTGTGGGAATGCGTTAACCTTATCTCAAACAAAAAAAGAGATATCAGAAATGAAATCAGTGATGGCATCCTCAGTAAAATTCCTAGTCTCAATTTTAACTTTATCAGAACTATTTGTGTGCAAGTTGAACTTACGAACTGGGCAAGATGATCAGATAAATGTTTCCGCATCAGGCATATCTCACTATACTCAGTAGTTGTATCCCGAGTACTTGCCAAATACTCGAATATTTCCCCGACTTCACGATGTGCAGGAGGTAATATATTCGATATTTTGGCAACCATGAGGGGTGTATGAAGGACTATTTCTCGAAAATAATTTCACTCATTTTTAATTGTACGGCAGAATTATGACTAACTGTAATTTAAATAAATAATATCTTTTTGATAATCATCTAGAATGTCTTCGATGGATTAAAACGTCACAAAAATATTCACCTAAAGCACACGTGCAAATACCGGGATATTTTCACGCTGCATTTATATTCAAAAATATTGGTTCGTTGCTAAGAGATGTGTATCATATGCGTTAACATGATTGGTTGAAATTTTTTGAGGGGAATAGTCTTTGATATTGGTGAAAATATTGTCGATACAAGATTTGTAAATGGCAGTTATCCGTACTCGTTCCTTTAAGCTGGATTTATAAACTCTGTCGTTCCGTGCTGTACAGTTCTGCACAGTTGCGTTCAACATGAACCAACGTATTCAAACGGAGTCATTTACATATAAACTTCTGTCGTGCTGTTGGTCGCCATTGGACGTTGTCAGCTGTAGTTCAAAACATGCCCATGTTTTATGTCCGTCTTTAATTTACGTTCGCTGTTCGCTTGCTGGCCAATTATGATCTTGTATTTTGTCACGTGAGGAAGTGCTCTGATGACGAGTATCAGCTGATTGTGGTTTGTGCTGCTGCCCTCATTGATATCACCCAGAAAGGTTAGGCGCACTTACATGTCACCAACGACATCGAACTGCGAACTCTTGGTTTATATAAATTGACCCTCGACAAACGAACTAACCGCATCCAACGCCAACTGCGAACTGAACTGCACTGCACGGAACGACATAGTTTAAAAATCGTGCTCTATAGTGGACACCAAAACACTCGCGCAGCTGCTTAGAATCACGACTAACGTCAATTTTAAAGTATCCGGTTGATAGTATATTCTAAAACAAGTCGCCGACTGGGCTGCTAATCAAACTCGAATGCGAATGAGTGTTGGAATTGCCTTTGGCAACTAGTATTAGACGGTATTTTTGGCGCTTTTGTTCCTCGGAACAGAATGCTTATCAATTATCCCAAATATCTGTAATTTTCGAGTTTCTGGCTGAAAATGGTCTTGAACGATATGGTTTGACTCACTGATCAAGAATCCGTGGTTGAAATCGATTCTGTCTGGCCGGCCGTCTGGCCGTTAACAGGACAGGTTTGAGGGATAAAAATCTCGGATAAGTTCGTTATTTAGCAAAATCGGTCTAATAGTTACGGAGTAACGAAAAAAGATTTTAATTTTTTTAAATTTTTAATTTTTATTACAACTTTTGAAGTCATTTTTTTTAAGATGCAGTTTCATCATAAGAATCCATTGCTATCATTTTCAGTTCTAACAAGCTAATACTTTCGGAGATATGATGTTTCAAAGTTTCAATAATACATCATAAGTTCTATGTATTCACAGAATGTGAACACAGAATCTGTCTGTGATCGCTATTCATAAATGTCATCTTTTTTAGCTATTAGAGATTGTCATATCGTAGTTGTTATTTTCTCTTGGAAAGCAAGTATTCGATTCTTGAATTTGTGAATATATACAAGACTGTGTTGATGTAGTTTATGGAGGCAATAGGAAAGAAGGACATAATGGAATCATCAAAAGAAATTACTGTTCGTTGACCACTGAGGTTAATATTACCTTTTACTTCCTTAAGTAGTGACACATGTTCTTATACAGGGTGAGTCTTTGACCACTGCATTAATTTTAACCAAAGATTCCTCTCATCAAATGAAACACTTTTTTCATTTACCATTTTTCCAGATTCGGCTCAGGTAAAAAGTTACAAGCGTTTAAAGATTTCACAATGTGCTAATACACTCCCGCATATAAATTATCTATGACATTGTTGGCGGACGAGAATAAAGCATGGTAACGTGGTTTACAGCTTGATTCGGGATTCCAACGCTCAGGGACGGATCCGTAAAAGTAGTGAAATTTCTGGAGTTTTCCATTTTAAAACATTCAATGAAGAATATCTCGAAAACGGTGCGTTTAAGGAGAAATGATCAAGAATAATATAATGTTCTAAAACGATGGAATATTCGTGAAATGACTCAAGAAAAACTTTATGTGCTTTCTTTATGCTAATTTCGTTTAGTTGTATGAATCCACGAGTCCATAACTAGTAAACTAGTAGAAGTAGAAAATAACTAATATCTGGAAAATATGTATCATAGTTATAGGAAACTTTACGCCAACATTCATTTTAGTCGAAAAAAGGATGTCAAAGCTACAAAATAAACACTGATTTTTTTTTCAAAATTTCAACAGCCTGTATCTTTTTACCTGAGCTGAATTTGGAAAAATGTTAAATGAAAAAAGTGTTTCATTTGATGAGGGGAATCTTTGGCTAAAATTAATGCAGTGTTCAAAGACTCACTCTGTATACAGTTCATAATACAGAATAGAATGTGTTAAATTTTAAATTATGAAAAGATGATATATAATTTTCCGTAATTTTCCCTTGTTTTCAATAAATCATATTTTATGAACCACCATATACATTTTTGTCATAAATATTTGATTCATTCGATCTTTACTTAATGGAAATTCATTTTCAGTAAATAATGATGCAAGTTTTTGATTTCGTAAAATTTTTGTAATATTTGGTTCTTATGTTCTAGGTCAATTAACTTAATAAAAAAAAATTCTCATTCCTGCTCTGGCCTTAAAAAAATAATAAGTATGTTTCGAGTCTAAACAACACACCGCATATCAATATGCATTTTGAAATTTTATTTACAATAAGGTTGGGATCCACCAATTAGGAGAATATCAAATAGTTGATGATTTTAAGGATAAGATCTGGAAAAGTACCATTTGCGCAAGACAATATATTCCTTTAAAATTTTGTGACACCTCATTATCGAAACGTCTAGATTTGACTCAAGTTAATTAGCAAAAAAATTGTATGTGGAAACACCAAACACATTTGACCTCACGAATTTTTTTCATCTGTTTCCAAACTTCTAACTAAAATTAATATTTACACAGGGTGTTGTTTCGACCAGAAACCTACTTATTAATTTTTTTAAGGCCGGACCTGGAATAAGACTATTTTTGCGCATTTCATCACAATGTCTGTATTTTTCGAATTTTTTTACGAAAATGGTCTCAAACGATTGAGTTCGACTCCCTGATGAAGAATTCGAGGTCAAATTCAATTCTGTCCGTCCGGCTGGCCGGCCAATCCAGCCGTTAGTTGAACATCCGAACTATCCAAACTGGACAAATTATTTCACTTCAAATTCCTACATGGAATATCTCTAACATCTGGTGATCAGATTTCGTTCCGACGTGTTTTTTGCGCGTTTATCTGACTCAAGTCGATATGTACAAGGGCAACTGACTAAAATATGGACCACTTACCAGCATGGCAATTGAATTAATGCGTAAACGATGTGTGGAATTTTAAATTGGTTTTTAAACTATTCCTCCATAGAATCCCACAGTGCGGGTCTGCGCATGCGTGGATTCAAGATGCGGTATCTCCTGAACCACTAGTGCTGGAGAATCAGGGTTTTTTGTGACTGACCGGATGGCCATAAAGTGACAAAAAAAATTTCAAGAATTTAAAAATTTTGTTTCCACGATAACTCGGAAAACACTCATCTGATTGAATAAAACTCAGTAGTTAGATGCACAAGACCAAATCAAACACTTTTGCAATTTCGTAGTTGAAATTCAAAGAATTACTACTATTTTGTGGAAAATACTACTTAAATTTCCAAAACCTATTTTTTTGGAGTTCATGCTGTCCTTTCCGGGAATTTTTCCTTATGCGCATGAGCAGATGAGAAGTCATTTAACTGCTGTAGACTTTCAGACGCGAGTAGATTGCGCATGCGCCGAAGAGAAGTGACTGTTTTGGGTTGTATGGGTTTGTTGGGACTGCTGAGCGATATTGTGAGGTTTTAAAAGAATATTTATGGCAAGGGCAAGTCAGTTTGGGGGATGGATCGTTGTTTCCGAGTTGAAGTGTCCGTACCGTGGCCCTGGGGCTAATTTTGAAATTGATGTTACCACTTACTGGCAGTTTTCGTTATGCGCATGAGCAGACCATCAGTGATTTAACTGCTGGTGTTTTCGTCAGACAGGATTGGGGTTTTGGGGTAGCGGATGCTATTCCTCCATAGAATCCCCTGTTGAGGGTCTGCGCATGCGTGGATTGAAGATCCGATATCTCCTGAACTACTAGTGTTGGAGAATCGGAGTTTTTGTGAGGTATGTGATTTTTGGAGGACTTTCAGCTGCGAGTAGATTGCGCCTGCGCAGAAGAGAAGTGACTGTTTTTGGGTTGTATGCGTTATGCTGGGAGTAATGAGCCGATATTGTGAGGTTTTTAGAGAATATTCATGTCGATTCAGTGCACGGACACCAGCGTTGTTTCCGAGTTGAAGTGTGCGTACCGTGGCCCTGGGGATAATTTTTTAATTTATGGTAATCCTTAGGGGCATTTTTCGTTATGCGAATGAGCAGACGATAAGTGAATCAATTGCTGGAGTTTTCGTCTGAGAGGATTGGGGATTTGAGGTGCAAGATTGCAGGTACAGAATCCCCTTGGGAGTATCCGTTCATGAGTGGATTGGAGGTTCGATCTCTCCTGAACCAATGGTTTTGAAGAATCAGAGTTTTGTGTGAGGTGTATGTTTTTGAGAGGACTTTCAGACACGAGTAGATTGAGCATGCGCAGAGCTGACGTGGCTCTTTTTGGGTTGTATGGCTTATCTTGGGTGCGGTTTACATCTAGCGGTCATGGATTTTGTGCTGAGCCAATATTGCAAGGTTTTGAAAGAAATTTTAAGACAATTCAATGAAAGAACAAGTCAGTTTTGAGGAAATAGCGTTTTTTTTCGAGTTGATACGTCTGTGTCGTGGCCCTGGTGCCAATTTATAAATAACTATATTTGGATGATCAATTATAAATTACTTTCGGATTTGGAGGATTGGCGAAGAAATTGCGTTCCTAATTCGAAATTCATGTAGGCCCTTTCGGAGACTTTTCGTTTCACGCATGAGCAGACAAGAAGTGATTCAACTGCTGGAGTTTTCGTCTGACAGGATTGGAGTTTTCAGGAGCCATAGATTCACCTTGGAAGTGTCTGCGCATGCGTGGATTGGAGCAGTGATATCTCCTGAACCAATGGTGTTGGAGAATCAGAATTTTGTGTGAAGTGTTATTTTCAGGGGACTTTAATCCACGAGTAGATTGCGTATGCCCAGAGGAGACGTTTGGATTGTATGGCTCATGTTGGGAGTGGTTTGCGTCCAGCGGTAATGGATTTGGTGCTGAGCCATCATTTTAAGGTTTTGAGATAAATTTCATGGCAATTCTGTGCACGGACAAGTCAGTTTCGTGGAAATAGCGTTGTTTCCGAGTTGAAATGTCTGTATCGTGGCCCTGAGGCGAATTTAAAAATAACTATATTCGGTAGATCTATATTAAATTACGTTCGGATTTGGAGAAGAAGCAATTGCGTTCCTAACTGAGGTCCCATAACCGCAATTTTTTTCGATCTGCGGTAAAGCTAACAGCCAAACTGTATTGATAGCCATATTTGTTAAAGGAACTGGAAAAAATAAAAAAAGCACTAACGTGAAGTCAGTACTCTTTGGCGCGCGTGTCAAGGTGACTCATTTGATTTGAATGATGAGTACTTCAAGCTCAGTGTATAGAGCGAGCCGGAGATCTACCCAAAGGACAGTGGACACCATTCACTGTCGGTTCAGAAATGAGCAGTCCTGTATCTAAGCTGCTATAAGGATAGAGCAACAAAGTTGAAAAAGAACACAACGGAGTCTCCTTAGTCGCACAAGCTCCTAGAAGATTCTGAGGGATCTCCTCGGGAAAGACTTGGGAGGGTCAGTATAATCATAATCATGTTTATAGCACGCCAAATGCAGATTGACTTAACAATGAAAGAAAAAGTGTAAAAAGCATTGACGTGGTGTCAATCTGCTTTGGCGCGCTTGCTATAAACATGATTATGATTATACTGATCCTCCCAAGTCTTCCTCAGGGAGATCCCCAGAATCTTCTAGGAGCTTGTGCGACTAAGGAGAGTCAGTTGTGTTCTTTTTCAACTTTGTTGCTCTATCCTTATAGCAGCTTGGATACAGCACTGTTGATTCCTGAACCGACTGTGACTGGTGTCCACTATCCTTAGGTTAGATCCCCGGCTCGCTCTATCCACTGAGCTAGAAGCTCATCATTCAATACAAATTAGTCGGTGCTTTTTTTTTGTTATGTGAATCGACAACACTGTCGATAAAGAACATATGAACCGAATATTATAAAAGTGTATTGGATGGTTCATAAGTTATGATTGAATGAAAAAAAGTGGGAAAGCCCTGTGGATATGAGCTTGCGCGCTGTCCAAATTTATAGCCATAGCTGTCATCTATCTAGCTATTGAACTCGTCTAGAGCTGTTTAGCTCCAGAAAAAAAATATATCTTCCCATTATTTCCAGTAATATACATCCGATCGAGTTTAAATCTGAAACTTGTCTGTAAAATAAGCTAAAATATTAAATATTGAGAGGAATTTTTTTATCTTTAATATCGATTATTTCTTCATATGAGCTGAAATATTAAATATTGATGGATTTTTTTATCTTGAACATCAATTCGTTCTTCAAATTAAATACTCATTCGTTTGAAACTGCAATCATTTATGGATAGAACAAGTCATCTCCATTAAAAACAAATTTTTTTTTGAAACTTACATAAATATTACTTCAACTTGAGTACTCACAGAACATAAAGTATACTCTTAATAAAACAGTGAGATAAAGAGAAGATATTTTCTTTCCCATGGGCCATGAGTTATGTCAGTGAACCCAGGTCCAACCAAGTTGGCCCATCAAGAATATCATGTGGTTGTGCCATGTAACAACAACATAAAATATAGAGACGATTGCAGATTTGCATTTAAAAGAGAGGGGAAGTGCTCTTTAGAATCAACTGATGAGGTATCAAACAAACCAGTAGCATAGGTAGGAAATCCTGTACGTATACGAGGGTAGTTCTTTGCGTCCTGTTTATTCCATGATTCAAAATTTGGACGAATGTCTAAATTATTTTGATTTACAAATTCTTTTCTATTTAAAATCAATATGATCTGTACTATTGGCATTATTTTCACTGGGTTGGGTGCTTGACAATCTTCAGAAGACAAAAGTTGAGTATGTTACGAAAGTGATAAACATTTTCTCTACCAAGTCACTATATTAATTCTCCTCGATAAGTAAATGTATTTGTTACTGCTGGAAAGTGAATATATTTATAATCCCCTTCTATTAACTGCAAAACCTGATCACAACTTACTTTTTTTCTTTCATATATCTGAATTAAATTATTTTACTGGAATACAGCCAAAGTAAATCCCTATTCTTTAATATATGTCCACTTGTACCATATTTAACTCGTCTCGACCCCCAAAAAGCATTCAGTTTTGATTTAAATAATTTTTTTAACTGAACACAATGACAGATTGTCGGACTCACATGTTTAGGTAAAAGTCATAGAGGAACATGAAATGCATGACAGACAGATATACGATCTATGGAGAGCACAAAATATAATTATATTTATAAAAGAAAGTCGTGTTAGTTACTTCACTTATAACTCAAGAACGGCTATACCGATTTGGCTCAAAATTGGTGGGGAGGTAGCTTAGAACCAGGAGACTGACATAGGATACTTTTTTGTGTTATACAGGGTGTTTTTCTTTTAACGTCAATTAGAACTTGCTGTTTTTCCTGCCATAATCGTACAATTTTAGTCATGTGTGTTTAAAAATAAACTTTCGAGGCATACACCATTGAAAATAAAGCATTACTATACAGGGTGTCCTATTTCTTATGGCACAATTGTACTTGATTGAAGTGATTTGTGTCACAAACGAAGCATTAACTAAATAGGTACCTTGGATGGATTCTCATAATGTATTCGTCCGAAATCTCCACACAGGGTGTTTTTCTTTCAACGTCAATTGCAACTTGCGGTTTTCCATGCCACAATCGTACAATTTCATTCATTTGTGTTGAAAAATAAACTTTAGAGGGATACATTCTCGAAAATAAATCATTACTGTACAGGGTGTTTTTTTTTCTAATTGCACAATTGTACGCGATTGAAGTGATTTGTACCACAAACAAAACATTAACTTAATAGGTACCTCAGATAGATTCTCATAATGTATTTGAATATGGACCGTATGCGACCGCAGAAGCGGCGTCGATTATGCCACTGAGGAGAAATACTCACCGAATAAATCAGCTACTTTGTTAGGTTCAACATATGATATACCGTCAATATCAATGGTAATGGAATTGTTATCTTTCTCGAGTCCTCCAGTGTGTCTTGACAACATTCCATACCATCTTATTTCGGTTTACAGAATTAGCAATAAGAGAGGAGTAATATTCAAGTTTTGTCGACTTTAAGAGAGCATTATGTAGGTATTTCGCATTTTTATACTTGTTGTAAGTTTCAGTAGTTCTGGCAATTGAATGAAGCCAATACAAGTTCAGAAGATTTTTCTTGCTTTGGACAATTTCTGGAGTAATCCAGCTAGATCTAGTCGATGCGGAAGTGACCCTCCTCAGGGGACAACACAAATCTAAGCAATATTGAAGGGCGTTACTCAAGGTATCAAAACATTTGTTCACATTAGTTTCAAGAAACATATCAGAAAAATCGTACCCGTACAAACAGTTCACTAAACTGTTAAGATTGTCCTCATTCAATTTCCTTATAATTTGTAATTTAGATGTTTGCATCCGACCAAGATCAATTTTTAATTCAAGAGACAGTGCTCTATGATCGCTTAGATTGGGTTCAAAAACAACAGTCTCACAGTCACGAACTGATTCGAAATTAGTTATAATGTAATCCACTTTAGAAACAGAAGTATAGCCTGTAATGTTAGTGAATACTCTGGTAGGCTCTTTAGATGTAACAGTTAGGTTAAAACAATCAAGTAATTCGATAAACAATTTTGTTCTAGGACAATTCATATTCAAATAGTTCACATTAAAATCTCCGCACAGAAAAACATTATCAAAATTGTTGAAACAACTCTGAAGTGCACAAAACAGTTTCTCAAGGAATATCCCAAAGTTACCCGAGCAGGGTCTGTAAACAGTAATGATTCCTAAACGGTTATTTTCCAATGAAACTATTACGCCAGAAATTTCTACATGCATCTCAACAGAAAATTTCGAGATCGACAAATTTTTCACTTTTAAACCCGACTTGGCGAATATCATCGAACCACCACGTTGCCTGTGACTTCGGCAAAAAAAATCAGCCTGGACATACCCCGGAATTCCCGCAGAGTTCACACTGTCTACGTTGCACCAGTGTTCCACTAAACTCACCACTTCAGGCTTAATTTCATTCACAAGAACCTCCAAACCGTCGAATTTATTCGAAACACCCTGCAGGTTCAACTGAAGAATCCTGAAAGTACCCGCACCTGCAACCCTCGAACCGGAATCTAATCCGCCGAAAATTGTGCCGCACTTCTTCGATGAAAATAATGATTCACATTAACCTTATCTGGCCAGTTTGCACCATCCAGAGCCTTCTCATACTCAGAACTCAATACAAGTACCTTAAATGAGGAATATGAATCAGGGTACTTAGAAGTTAACTTCTCACACTTAACATAAGAAAATCTTCGATTCAGGAAATTTTCCAAATTTTCTGCAGAAGTCCCCGGCTTCAAATTTGAGACGTGAAGGGCTATAAACCTGCCCAATCCCTCAACCTCTGCATCTCCTGAATAGGTACCTGTGATCAAAGATTTACGGGTTTTCCGAAAAGATCTCTTGCGGCTGACCACCTTCCATTCCCTGTCCTTATCTTCATCAATTGCAACCCGTTCTACAACATGTAAACTGGGATTATTTAATTGTTTGGGTAATCCTCCTTCACGCACATCATGGATTGCCGGAACAACACTTTTTGTGCTGACAAGAGCAACAGTTGCTGACTCCGTAGCGTACGTACCAAGAGCATCAGAAGTAGACCGGAGATCACCAGTTGCGATGCTCCCAGCAGCTGTCGCACCAGCTGGAATCGAACGTTCAACGACGGTATTGATCTTTGTTTTTGTTGATAATCTCCTGTTGAGTTCGACAATTTCGGTTTCTTTTCCCTCCATTTCTTTCTCAAGAGAAATTATTTTGAATTTCAAAAAGGAATTATTTTCCAGAAGTAAGCTGTTCTTCGCCTCCAATTCTGAAATAATCTTCAGAAGAAGATCTTGATGAGTAGACTCATTATTAATGATCTTGTTTCCGGGATCGAACATTGGGGATGAGTCATCAATCATTTTATCACCCACAGTGGAATTATACAATTCCATTTCGCAGCACTTTTTGATTTTAGCACTACAACCACGATGGTAACTTTTGCTGCAAATAGCACACTTTGAACAACTTTTGACAATTGATTTACTACAAAATCCACACTGGGGAACAGTGATTTTAACAGAGAGACTCGCATCGACGACTTTATCATTCGTCGACATATTGATGAATTGTGGAATAGTGGACCCGTACACCCCCATCGTTGGAATATTTCGATATTTCGGTAATATCTTCGCCAATATAGATCCAATCGAGTTCAAGTCTAGAACTTTACTGTAAAATAAGGTTTCGAATGCTCTCCTACAATTTCAAAGATATCTGCGGATAGTTACTGAGATACAGAATTTTTTTTTAAATATTTTTTTTTAATTTTCCAGTCGTGCGATCGTCACAAAATTTTGCATAAGACTTCGTGTATTTTTCAAGTAATAACGGAGCTCTCATTCGATCAGATTGGTATTTTAATAAATCACACATGTTATAAAGAATGATAGAACGATAAAATGGGTTATTTAGAAGCACCACAGTGTCCTATACCTACCCTTGCTATATGCGCATTTCCCAATGAACCACACTGTATCGTGTTCAGAAATTTAAGCCTGTTTTTCCTACATTCTTAAAAAATCCCGAGTATTTCAAAGATTTCAATTTCACATTTTGGTTAATTTTTCCTGAATTAGATGGTCCAGAGAAGGATGTTTCATGTCGAATTTGGTTAAGAAATTTTTAAGTTGTGTCGACAAATCGGAAATATCTTGAATTTATATAGTTCCCAGAGTTTTTGCCTGTGAGTGGATCGAGGATGTTATTCATTTGTTTACTTCTGTTTTTTGACATACTTACTATGATGATAAAACTTCATCATTTATCCATGCATCCACAAACAAAATATCTGTGCAAGGTTAATCATGAAAAATTATCAACCAGAAAAACAAACTCTCAAGAATGATAAATCCCTCAATCTACCCTTCAAACAAAAACCAACCCCTAATCCAGTAGTCACCGTTATCCTTTCTTCCTACTCTCGAACTCGTAATTAAGCACTGAAAAAGAAATTAAAGCGGAATTGAATGACTGATAACTTTCCCTTCAAATGGGGTCTCGAGAAAGGCCCTGTTTAACATGAAATTCGGAAAGTTTCCGAATTGATGAAAAAGTGGAAGAACTTTTCGAATCTCATAGAAATTCCATTTCTTCGCGTTTTTCCTTTCGGCAGTTGAACAAATGAAAGCATATTGTACGGGGGCGGAAAATGGCTTGGCAATCGGGGAGGATATGCGCCAGGTTGTTTTCTGATGAAGTGAAAAATTGCCAGAAGGCCCCTTCCATAAATAATAATAGATCTGCCGAAGGGACTCTATCGAACCCTTGAATTTTTTTATTTTAATTCAATTATGGAAGCCCCTTTGAATATACCTGCCAACCAATCGACTACTAAGTATTGATCGCTGTATATACAGAATCTTCATAAATAATCGTAACATTGAAGTTGTCTTTTCATAACTGTTTGTTGCTACTCATATGTGTTCTGTGTCCTAAACTATATTATAGAATTTCGAAACTGTTAACCATTAATATAAATCAAAAGCCATTGATTGTAAACAAAAAACTATTATTGTGTAGGCCAATTAACGTAAATGTACTTTCAACGATGGTCAATAGATTTATTCTGTAGGGGTACATGAAAATGAATATCCGTATGTTCAGATTTCAAGAATTCTTTCTGAAAGGCTAGTTATGAAATTAAAAGTTCGACCTTATACATTCAGTTATTATTGTTATGTAAATAGTATTTATATAACGCTTCCATTCTTCTACGAAGGGACAGATTATGCAACTACCATTTTAAGAAGTGGTATACCTAAACACACAATATGCAGGGTCTTTATAAATGATCACACCACAAGTGTCTCTATGTTTATATTCTACCACTACTCACAAGTTTCAATTCGATATGATTTGTATTTGTTGAAAATAAAATCATTACTCGGAAACCATTGGGACGATTATGCCCATGGACGAAATTGTTCGTCGTATTGGGACGCGCCACCTACCTTGAAAATTTCAAGTCGCTATCTCTTTCCGTTTTCAAGTTATCGTGGTAACGGCTGGCTGGACAGAATCAAATTTGACCTCAAATTCCTCGTCAGGGAGTCGAACAAAATCGTTTGAGACCATTTTCGGCCAACAATTCGAAAATTACAGACATTTGGGCAAAATTTTAACTTGAAGTTTCCCAGAACTGCACGCAAAAATGATCTCTGTAGTCTAGTACCTCACGGGAGAGCTTGGAAGAAATTTAAAAAAAATTGTATTTTTACCTCCACAAAATCACGATGGTACAGCAACTGCAACCGATAGATATTTCACGTCACCTTAGACTACTGCCATTCAACATAACCATCTGGGCCTCTCTTATTCTATTCCATTCGCGAAAATTCGCGAATAGTGTGGCACCCAGCATTAGACGCTAAGGGAGTTGATTCGGGACTGTAAGACAGAAGAGACGTGCAACGTAGAAGTATATATTATAAAGACGTTAGAAATCTCAGTAATCGGCGATATTTTATGTATATTCGATTACGACGGCGGAGTTAAAGATTTTAGAGTTATGTGAATAGGACTTCAGATATTAGAATACATCGTGCAATTCATTAATCAAACAGTATAAATGTAGACAACGATAAAAATCCTAGATACCTTACAATCGATGATCTGGACATATAATCTTCCTGTTCATCTTCTTTCTTATTCTTCAACATCTGTGAAACTCCTTACAAATTCTAGTTTTCCTAGTTATTTGAAAAAAGTTAAAATAATTCATTCCTATAAAGTTTTTGGCATGCTTGTTCCCCTGAATAGAGGGCCAAATATCATTTTAGAAATTTGTCTGAAAATCGACTTAAAGGTTCGGCTTCCACTGTCAGATGAAGAATCCGAGGTGGAATTTAATTATTTCCGTCCATCTGGCCGTAGGCAAGAGTACTCCAGAACGAAGTGGCAATTTGCAGGGTAAGTTTGGATTACAAATGCACAGATTCATAGGCAGAATCCGCCGAGTAATTTCGGAGTTATAACAATCTGAAATTTTGTCTTTCCAATATCTCGAAAAGACAGCTCAACAGTTCAAATAAAATTCGTGAGTTAAAAAATACCGACACAAAAACTCCGTGAGGATCGTATGACAACAAAATTCAAAACATATCATTAAAAAATGATGTATCTCAGAAGTTATACTTCAGATAGCGATGCAATTTTTCAAGATCTTTCAGAACTTCATTTTACAGCAAAGATTTGAATACAATCTCTATTTTCAGAGATTTTCGGAAATATAGTAAAATTATGACCAATAAAGTCTACCAGTTTCTTCAGTCGAGCAGCAAAATTATTATAGAACCACATAAATGTGACACAGAATATGGGGTGACCTACATATGGTGCAACGATAAGGCTAATCAGAAGAACTTTATAATAAAGTACATACATAAATGAGGAATGTACTTAAATGCAATGGAGTGCTGAAAATGACATTCCTGTACCGGTTGAAACATAGAGTAATACATTATGATGAACTGGTGCAGCACATTCGTTTATGTGCATAGACTAAATATCTCTGTTTACTTCAAATGTCAGTTTCAGGAGGCTGGAAAACCGTTGTTCAGATGTATTTATACTTCTCGCAAAAATTAAAGGAACAAAAAAATTTTCGAAATTTTTTGGCAATTTTCAACAGGCTGTATTTCAGTGAAAAATGATTTATTGGTTAAAAATTTTTTGGAGCCCCAGTAATCATGCGAATCTTGGATAAAGCACAAAGAAAAATTTTTCTAAATTTTTTACATTTTTTTTTCGCTCTACGGACATGGAGAAATTTTTTCGACCTAGAACAATGCATAGGTCGTATAGCCTGTTCATTCAGCTTCAATTTGCTTTTAGCAAGAGTCAAATACGACCATTTGTCTTCGAGATATCGAATTTTGAATGCAAAAGGATCCTTTTTCACTCAACTGCCGATATCTCTGAAACTACTGGTCGTCCAGCAAGCGGACAGGAAGTTTCGTTTTCGGCAGAAAATTTCCGATAAAAAAGTTCGTCATGGTTGATTGGAAAAAAAATTTTTCCACTTGAAACGTTAACGTGAAAAAAGAGCAAAAAAATGCCATTTTGTCTTTTTTTGGTTAATCGACTGTATTTTCGACAATATTAGGGGTGCTTAGGTTAGAAGAAAATTTTACTGTCTAATGTACCTCAAAGGCCCCCCTAAATCGGTAGATCGATCGGTTCAGCGGTTTCCTTGGACCGATTGATTGAAATTTTGAAAAAATTAAGGGAACAAGATGTTTGTTCCTTAAAGTTGACCTAATCTTTTCAAAAATCAATAATTTCATTTTGTGCAGCTGACGAACCACAGGGTCTATTTTTCCGAAGAATCATAACACATGTGCGTAAGCACAAAAGAAGCGTAAATCCGACCGTGCAACCTCCACGTGGTATGCTTTGGATAAAGCTAATTCCGGCGGTGAATCAGTTATCAATGAAAATTTTTGTCAGAAACTTTGATTTTGTTAAAAATGAAAATAAAAACTTTTTTTAAATTGAAAAAAATTTTTTTTTGGAAATTTTCGAAATTTTTGAAAAAATTTTTTTGGATTTTTTTTTGCTAATCAATCTTTAGAAGACTCAAAATTGAGTAAATTGTAAAAAAAAATGAAATTATTGATTTTTGAAAAGATTAGGTCAAGTTTAAGGCACAAAAACCTTGTTCCCTTAATTTTTTCAAAATTTCAATCAATCGGTCCAAGGAAACCGCTGAACTGATCGATCTACCGATTTAGGGGGGCCTTTGCGGTATATTAGACAGTAAAATTTTCTTCTAACCTAAGCAATTCCCCTAATATTGTCGAAAATACAGTCGATTAACCAAAAAAAGGGAAAATGGCATTTTTTTGCTCTTTTTTCACGTTAACGTTTCAAGTGGAAATTTTTTTTTTCCAATCAACCATGACGAACTTTTTTATTGGAAATTTTCTGCAGAAAACGAAACTCCCTGTCCGCTTGCTGGTCGACCAGTGGTTTCAGAGATATCGGCAGTTGAGTGAAAATGGATCCTTTTGCATTCAAAATTCGATATCTCGAAGACAAATGGTCTTATTTGACTCTTGCAAAAAGCAAATCAAAGCTGAATGTACAGGCTATACGAACTATGCATTGTTCTAGGTCGAAAAAATTTTGTGTCCGTAAAAAAAAAATGTAAAAAATTTAGAAAATTTTTTCTTTGTGCTTTATCCAAGATTCGCATGATTACCGGGGCTTCAAAAAATTTTTAACCAATAAATTCGTAAACTAGAGTCTCCAAGCTTGAAAAGCTATGTTTTTTTATTTTCTGTGCGGCCATTTTTCACTGAAATATAGCCTGTTGAAAATTGCCAAAAAATTTAGAAAGTTTTTTTGTTCCTTTAATTTTTGCGAGAAGTGTATATCGATATTCCAAACCACTCGTGGATCAAAATTAATTAAATGTGGTATATTGGACGTACTTAAATGAAATGGAACAAACACTTTCAGGCTTGAATAGCATATATGCGATTAATGCACAATTGGTTCAATTGGAATATATAAAAATTTTAATTGGATAATTTATTAAATGTTTTCTTTCTGGGTTTTCTTTCCAAACTCTGAAAATCTATAAAATAAAAAAAAATATTATATTGTGATTTGCTCCTGCATAAAAAACACAGATTTGTTAGATGCAATCAATCGAACAATGTTGCCTAACAAACAATAACGAAACAACATCAACGATGAAACAACTGTTTCGTTACTTTTTGTAGCCTATATCAGGCTACTTCGTCAAACACTAAACGAAAATCTTCAGAATTATTTTTTGTTGATTGTTGTTCTTAAATTCGAGAATTGTCAACTTGACAAGAAATAATTCTAAAGATTTTCGTTAAGTGTCTTACGATGGAGTCTGATATAGACTCCAAAACGCTACGATTTATTTGTTTCATTGTTGATGTTGTTTAGTTATTGTTTGTTAGGCAACATTGTTCGATTGATTGCTTCTGACAAATCTGTGTTTTTCACGCAGAAGCTAATCACGAAATAATATTTGTTTTATTTTATAGATATTTTTCAGAGTTTGGGAGAGAAAACCAGAAAGAAACCATTTAATAATGAATATACCTCCCACAGTATCCTTCAATGATTACTTCAGGGATAGTTTGTATTGAGATTGATTCCTGAAAAGATTTCAAGTATGAATTGGTTCGGTTCAAACGTAATCGAAGTTTTGTGAAAGCCACCTTGAACCAGCTGAGGGTTTTTGTAAATCCCGATCAACATCAGCTGGTAGTAAGTGGCCTCTAGGCTTCTCCAAGCATCCAGAATTTAATATTCATGATATAATTGCGCCGTATAAGCAATGTAGTAGGTATATTGAATTCACCCATGAAAACGTCAAACAATAAGCCAATCGTGAATGCGAATGCATCCACGCAATTTGAAATACAACTTCCTCTCATAATTGATACCTGTCAAACACTGTCCAGTGTTTCAAGGGTGATAGTCATGCAAATGATTTGTTTTGACGTATCGCATTGCACATCCATACATTCGAGCGTTCTGCGCAGTTTGAAATGATGCTAATTAGCATTCAATTCGATATCCGACCCAAATTCTGGTTTTCCCCGAGTAAAAATGTTCATGTTCCCGCCGAATAATTGCGACCGGACTGCCCTCTATTCCCCACCCTCTATTCCTGTTATTTATGCGTTCCACGAAAGGCATACTAGCGTCTGTACTAATGGAATAAACGGGGAAAATTAAACAAAGAGATTGTATTTCAGTTTTTTTTCCTAACGCGCGTGCTAGTATTTTTTTACCAACGCGGTATCGGAAAAAAATTCATTAGTTTCCTGTTTACGTTCTTCGTTGTTCTTATGTACAAAGTACCTATCAATATATCCAAATGTCTGTAATTTTCGAATGTTTGGCTGAAAATGGTCTCAAAAGTTTAGTTTTGACTCAGTTTATTTTTCAATTGATGAGGAAACTGACTGCAAACTTAATTTGGTCAGGCTGTCCGTGTCACCACTACTCTCGAATGAAGTGAGTTGAAATTTGCAGAGTAGGTTTGGAGTCTGAATGCCCGGCGCATTCAGACTCCAGACCTATCCGGCATAGGTTCGTTAATAGACTCAATTCGCTTGGTCGTTCCATCTGAAATTTTGTTTTCCCAATAACTCCAAAAATCTGCTGATCTGATCTTATTGAAACTCGGTAGTTAGTTGAAAAAATCTTGAAAAGTACTGACGTGAAGATAGGAACTGTTTTGCTCGTGTTCCATTGTCTATTCACGCCTCATACAAAGTCGACCACGCTGAAATTCGGTACTCGATTATTATCATTGGACAGTAAACGAAAATCTTCACAATCATTTGTTGATGATGACTTATTCAGAAATTTGAATAAGTGACAGCCTCTGAAAAAACCTGGAAAACTAGTTTCGCTTCAGAAATTGCCGAGTTGAACTCTGTCTTCACCAAATTTACCCTGCAATGGTCGATCTCAACTGGGCAATTTGCAAAATTGTTTTTTCCGTCCGACAAATTACAAGTTGAGACTTCACGTTATCATTTTGCCCAAATGTCGGTATATTTCGATTTTTTTACGAAAAGGGTCTCCAACGACTGAGATCGACTACCTGATTAAGAATTCGAGAAAAAATTTGATTCTGTCCGACCGGCTGTCCGTTGCCATGATAACTTGAGAACGGAATGAGGTAGCAACTTGAAGTTTTCAGGGTAGGTGCCACATCTCAATACGACGGTCAAGTTCGTTAATGGGCATAATCAGCCTAATTGTTTCCGAGTAATAATTTTATTTTCAACCAATATGAATCTGATCGAATTGAAACTTGGTGATTTATTGTAGAATATAAATCTGAGCACGTTCGTGAAAGTTTGTGAGTATCGTGTAACTAGAAAATTAAAAAAAAATTTTCAAAAAATATTTTTCATGTCACAATAACCTGAGAACGGAAAAAGATAGCGATTTGAAATTTCCAGGTTACATTGTGCATCTGAATGCGACATTTGAGTTCATCTATAACCGTAATCGGCCAAACGGTTTTTGAGTTACACCCATCTGAAATTTCGTTGTTATTTCCTCAATAACTCAAAAAATTCAGAACCGATTAAATTCAAACACTGCAAACATTTTTGTAAGATTTTGTGATTTTTAAAATACCATTATAAAAAATTCTATATATCAGTAACTATTCGTCCGACATCGCTGAAATTTTGCGTGAGCCTTCAGAACCTAACTCTGCTACCAAGTTCCAAGTTTGAACACGATCGGAAATATATTGTTGGAAAATCGAGCAGGCTTGTGTCAGTTCAGTAGATGGATAGGTGACCGTTGCCTTGATAACTTTCGAACGAAAGGAGATAAGGACTTCAGGATATGTTGCGTATCCGAATGGGAGAGTTAAGTTCGTTTACGGGCATAATCGGTCCAACGGTTTCAGCGTTATACCTCGAGTTATACCCACCTGGAATGTTATTTCCTCTATAACTCAAAAAATATAGACTCGATCGAATTGAAGCTTGGTAATTAATTGTAGAATATCGAAATAAAGACGAGTTTAATAAATATGATAAGAACCGTACCCATATAAAGTTTCAAAAAAATTACAAAAAAAAATTGGTTGCAGCACTGATGTGAAGTCAGGAGCTTTTGCGCGTATGTTCTATTGTCCATTCTACTCTAATGGACACTCTCAATCGAATTTACCATGGTAAATTCGATTTTATGTCATCAGACTCCGACATCAGAATAGGTACTTGTTTTACTCCATACGCACGTAGGTACATACACGATCTTCTATTTTATATGTATGTATGTTCTACTCCTCAATGTTTTTCCTGGGTATTCTCTCCCAAACCGTGAATAATATCAATAAATATATTATATATTAGTTCTGAAATTGATTCTGCTTTCGAAATACAAGATATTTATTAATATCTAGCAATATTTAGGAAAACTTTGCCCAATAAACAGTAGCAAAACAACATTGTCCATTAAACAGCTTTTTTGTAACGTTTCAAAGCCTTAATCAAACTCCTCCATCATACACATAGCGAAAAATTTTCAGAGCTATTTCATTTTGAACACGTATTCTGAAATTAGTCATACTGACAATTTTTGAAAAAACATAGTAACACAGTTCTACTTCACATAGAAATTCACTAGTTCTAAATCTTTCTTCAACCAATTCAGATGAATATGGTTAATCCCAATTTAGGAATTTGAAAAAGTGTTATCCCTGTTAAAAAAAAATTCAAGTTGACTCCTCCAGTTTCTTTTTAGTCTCAGCAGAATCTTTTCATTACTCCAATCTATCATGTGATCTCCATTGATTGTAAATACAATATGTTCAACTATTTTTCACTTTTGTATGTCTGTATTACAAGTTGTCCTTATGTTCCGGCTTTTTTACCTGTAGTGGTTTCTCGTTGTATTTTCCATAAATACAAGCAATACTGTTCGTACAGTTTTTGGATTTTTTTTAATAAAGACTTCAGAACTGAGATCACTTTTATTTTCGATAATTTAGTATCTGATCCATTTTGGAGCAAGTGTCTTCAGAGAACAGACATATTCAAATAGATTTTTGAATTTTCATTCAAATAATCAACTTTGTGTTAGAAATGTCAATGTAGAGTTGGACTGTTTTACAATATGTAATTTCTAAGATTGTCACTATGACAAATTTTAGATTAAATATTTAAAAAACCGACCGTTTTCAGATCAAGGTTGATTTTGCAAACTGTCGGCATGCTTTGGCTTTCTTTTGTTTTCACAGAATGTATATCGGATTATGAATTGTGAAATTTTGATTTGTCGTTGAATAACTAATTAATATTTCAAATAAAAGTCCAATTACCAATTATTTTCTCATCGGAATATGAATTATGGACGCTTTAGAAGCATATACATTATTCAGATAGTTTAGCAGATCATCCATATATATTACAAGAAAATACAGGTCCTAGTATAGATCCTGGCTCATATTGAAATGGTGCCTCTAACGTTTGGCATCCCGGACTACTATGAATTTCTCTCTGTTCCTGAGATATGATTGGAAAAGCTCAAATGGAAGACCACGTATACGATATCTGGACAATTTCAACAACAGTTAATCATGGTCTACGCAGTCCAAGGCCCGAGAGAAGTCTGCAAACAAAGAGTATATCGAAAGCCTGAAAAAAAATTCTGATCATTAGTATATAACCTTCCACAGGAACGGATTGCTTAATAGATACAACTATCATCATTATAGTTCCGAAAATCCGCATAAACTTCCTGTTAACTTTCAACGATATAAAATCAACTAACGATGTTGTATAATGTAAGGAATCATGGAATCTAACTACCCAGTGACAAAGAGTGACACCCTCCTCCTTGCATACCCTTTCGCTTTTAAACATAGTATTCCCCGCAGCGCCACCTGTATTTTGCATGCAGTCAAAGACAGCCTCGCTTTTTCTTAGATGACACATTGAGCCTCAAAAGGAATTTAACAAACAACTCCTACGTACATTTGAACCACAGAATGCAATCCGACTTCCCCTGATGAAATAAAACGAAGAATTAACGGAAAAAGTGGTTCTTACTCGACTTCTTCGGTTTTCCTTGCCGGAGCGGAATCAAAAGAAATTTCATTATTGTTTTCGCTGTTCTGCGTTTATTTATCACCGCCCTTTCTTCGACGTGCCTCCTCTGAATACACATTTTTCGGATTCTCGGAGCGCAGTTATTTGGACTTCTGCATTAGCATTTTCTCATACAAAGGGCATTTCATTATTTGCATTTCTTGACGATGCCTACCGGTAGCCGTGAACGCGCACGCTGATTAGATACGCAGAGTTGATATTGTTTTCGAGAACACAATATCCGGCAAAATAACTAATTTTAACTCGCTAAGAAAACTTTTATTTTTGAAAGGAGAAACCTCTACCGCAGGCACATTGTTTCGTTGTGAGGGAGAATTATTCAGGAAATTACCTTTATTGCGCGTATGTTCTGGGGAACATCGCGTTATCATTTTGGCCAAATGTCTGTAATTTTCGAATTTTTTTGCCGAAAATGGTCTCAAACGACTGAGTTGGACTACCTGATAAAGAATTTGATGACGAATTTCATTATGGCCGGCCGCCTGTTGCCACGATAACTTGAGAACGAAATGAGATAGCTACTTGAAATTTTAAGGGTAGGTGGTGCATCCCAATATGACGGAAAAGCTCTTTAATGGACATAATTGGCTCAATGGTTTCCGAGTAATAATTTTATTTTCAACCAATAAGCAGCCGGTTGAATTGAAACTTGGCAAATAGTTGTAAATCATAAATCCAAGCACGTTAGTGAAATTTTGTGATGATAGTATCCTTAGAAGATTTTAAGAAAATTATTAAAAAATATTTTTTATGTCAAAATAGCCTGAGAACGGCAAGAGGTAGCGACTTGAAATTTTCAGGTAAGGTTGTGCATCCGAATGCGTTCGTCTATAGGCATAATCTGCCACCGGTTTTGGAGTTATGCCCACCTGGAATTTGGTTATTATTTCCTCAATATCTCGAAAAATACAAAATCGATTGAATTCAAACATGGTTATTAGTTGTATAATGCAAACGAGAAAATTCTTGCTAAATTTCGTGAGGATCGTATTACTAGAAAGTTCTTAAAAATCATTGAAAATTATCGAAGGAAATTCTACACCGGGTGTCCCAGAATAAATGTTCCAAGGGATTATCGCATCCATTTCAAAAGATGAAAATCTGATAATTTGATGATTTTCAATTCGTTCAAGGAACCTTCAACTAAGGATTACAAACATTGAAAGTCACTTTGGGTTTGACCGGAAGTGAATCTGATTTTTTTTTATCTCAAATAGCACCCTATATATTTTTTGCAATTTTTTGCTTCTACTCAAAATAACC
Source organism: Halyzia sedecimguttata (assembly GCA_937662695.2). Classification (NCBI taxonomy): domain Eukaryota; kingdom Metazoa; phylum Arthropoda; class Insecta; order Coleoptera; family Coccinellidae; genus Halyzia; species Halyzia sedecimguttata. The sequence goes on from OW569413.2 coordinate 15,658,301, forward strand.
TTTCCAAATACTTATCACACTTTCCGCCGTATTCAAAAAGCATTCAATGTCCGTTGAGTCCTAACTGCGGTCCTCAGTTAAGGATAAATTTGAATCGCAACCTCAGTTAAAGTATATAGGTAACGGTGGTGAAACTGGCCTGTTTCACGTTGATTTTCACTTGAACTGAGGTTCCGATTCAAACTTATCCTTAACTGAGGACCTTAGTTAGGACTTAACGGAGATTGGATGCTTTGTGAATACGGCGGTTTGTATTTTACATTTGATTTGATGGAGAAAACGTCAATTGATATTTCAAATTGAAAAAATTGCTGTAGGCTACGATATTTTGTGTAATCTTGATTTTGACCTCAATAATCGTCATCAATAAAAAATAAACTTTCTCAAGTTGAAATCCACCATGTATTCGACCGAACGTTAACTAAAGAATGAATAGTAAAAGGAACAAGAAATTACCAAATAAGGGGGCAAAAAAATACCTATAATAACTAAAGCATATGTTCGAAATGTTGACCCTCTGCTTCTACACATCTTTCAGCTCGGTGGACTACTTGACATGAAGTAACACTTCTCAACACCTCAGCATTATGGGTTTTACATGCATTTCTTATTTTGTTTTTAGATCATCCAAATCAATAGGAGGAGTCTGGTACAACCGATCTTTCAATTATCTTCAAAAGAAGAAATCCAGTTTTGTTAAATCTGGAGTTCTTGCAGTCCATCTTATCGGTCCGTGTATGCCGATCCATCTATCTCCAAATGGACCGATAAGATTCCCTGCAAGATCTCTAGATTACTTCCTTTGGGGATATTTGAGAGATCGTGTGTACCAGACTGCTCCTATTTTTCTGGTAGATCTACAGTAATTTTTTCAATTTGAAATATCAATTGAAGTTTTCTCCGTCAAATCAAATGTAAAATACGAAACCGCCGTATTCACAAAGCATTCAATCTCCGTGAAGTCCTAACTGAGATCCTCCGTTAAGGATAAATTTGAATCGGAACCCCAGTTAAAGTGAAAATCAACGTGAAACAGGGCAGTTTCACCACCGTTAAATACTGAGGTTGCGATTCAAATTTATCCTTAACTGAGGACCTCAGTTAGGACTTAACGAGGATTGAATGCTTTGTGAATACGGTGGAAAGTGTGATACGTCGTTGGAAAGGTAATTTTGAGTAGAAGCGAAAAATTGCAAAAAATATATAGGGTGCAATTTGAGATAAAAAAAGTCAGAGTCACTTCCGGTCAAACCCAAAGTGACTTTCAATTCTTGTAATCCTATGTTGAAGGTTCCTTGAACGAATTGAAAATCATCAAATTTTCAGATTTATACCTTTTGAAATGGCTGAGATAATCCCTTGGAACATGTATACTGGGACACCCGGTGTAGAATTTCTTTCGATAATTTTCAATGATTTTTTAAAACCTTCCTAGTAATACGATCCTCATGAAATTTAGTAAGAATTTTCGCGTTTGCATTATACAACTAATAACCATGTTTGGATTTAATAGATTTTGTATTTTTCGAGTTATTGAAGAAATAAAAACCAAATTTCAGATTGGTATAACTCTAAAACCGCTTGGCAGATTATGCCTATAGACGAACGCATTCAGATGCTCAACCTAACCTGAAAAATTTCAAGTCGTTATCTCTTGCCGTTCTCAGGTTATTTTGACATAAATATATTTTTTAATAAATTACTTAAAATTTTCTAATGATACTATCCTCACAAAATTTCACTAACGTGCTTGGATTTATGTTCACAACTATTTACCAAGTTACTGCAATGATTTCAATTCGAAATATCAATTGACGTTTTCTCCATCAAATAAAATGTAAAATACAAACCGCCGTATTCACAAAGCATTCAATCTCCATTAAGTCCTAACTGAGGTCCTCAGTTATGGATAAATAAAAATTACAACCTCAGTATAAGTGAAAATTAACGTGAAACAGGCCTGTTTCGGCACCGTTACATACGTTAACTGAGATTGCGATTCTTATTTATCCTTAACTGAGGACCTCAGTTAGGATTTAACAGAAATTGAATGCATAGTGAATACGGCGGAATGTGTGATACAACGTTGGAAAGGTAATTTTGAGTAAAAATAAAAAATTTCGAGAAATATATAGGGTGCTATTTGAGGAAAAAAAGTCAGAGTCACTTCCGGTGAAACCGAAAGTGACTTTTGTTTTTCTCAGTTAAAGGTTCCTCGGACGAATGGAAAATCATAAAATTTTTAAATTTTTATGGAAATGTTAGAGATAATCCATTGGAACATGTATACTGGGACACCTGGTATATCTATTCGTCCGCCATCGCTGAAATTTTGCGAGAACCTTCAGAACCTAACTCTGCTGCCAAGATCCAAGTTTGAACACTATTGGATATATATTGTTGGAGAATCGAGCAGCCTTGTATGAGTTCAGTAGATGAATGGGTGACCGTTGCCTCGATAACTGCCGAACAAAATGAGATAGGGAATTGCAATTTTCAGGTTATGTTGCGTATCCGAGTGGAAGAGCAAGTTCGTCTATGAGCATAATCATTCCAACGGTTTCAGAGTTATACCCACCTGGAATGTTATTTCCTTGATTACTCAAAAAATATAGACTCGATCGAATTGAAGTTTGGTAACTAGCTGTAGAATACCGACATAAAGACGTGTTAAACATTTTATAAAAACCGTACCCCTACATAATTTCAAAACGCCTTTGCGTGTATGTTCTATTGTCCGTTCTCCTGAATTGGACACAGTTATTACAGGAGAACGGACAATATAATTCACCATGGTGAATTCGATTAAGAGTGTCCAATACAGGAGAATGGAGCATAGAACATACGCGCAAAAGCTCCTGATTTCACGTCAGTGCTTAAACCAATTGTTTATTATATGGCTAGTCAAGATGATATTTCCGAGATAATTAACGGTTATAAGTTGATTCACTTCCTTGAGATATCATAATCAACTGCGATAACAGGAATTAGAAGTGTATTGAATTGGCAGAGTTGGCATCATAGATCTTCTTCTTCTTCTTCTTGTTCTTCTTTATAGACTTAATTAATTACTCCGTCGTAGGCAAGGCCTTCCTCTTATCCATTTGTGCCTGTTTTGTGCTGCACTTTTCCAATACAGGCCTTCTATTCTTCTTGGCGCTCTTGTTTCTCGGAAAAGGGTGCTTATCAATTTGCACAAATATCTGTAATTTTCAAATTTTTGGATGAAACTGGTCTTAAACGATTTGGTTCGACTCACTAATCAAGAATCCGTGGTCAAAATCGTTTATGTTTGGCTGTTAACACGATAACTCTCGAACGGAATGAGCTAGACAGTCGAAATTTTAAGAGTAGGTTAGGGACATAAATTTCTCGCGTAAGTTCGTTATTGGGTACTGTCGTCTTGATGGTTTCAATAATTAATCGTAATTGTATTTACGAATTTCATGATCTGTGTTCATACATGTAATCTTATCTACCGTTAAGAGACATGTCATATTTATTTCTGGTTCTATTCAAAAATCTTTGCTTATATAAAATACAACCTGTTCTAGAAAATAAAGTATAATTGAATACCAAATGACCAATGAAATAAGTTCAGCTATCGTAGAATTATGAAGATTATAGGATAATTTGATTTTTTGGTGATAATATAATGATGCCCTTGGATAATCCATATGACAATGGAAATATATACTTTGTTGAGTTAATCAAATTGGGTTCAGAATATCTCCAGTAAAAACAAAACTGGAATATTAGCGAAGTTTCGATTGATATACTATAATTTTTGAAGTAGATTTCAGGAATGAATATCTTGGATGCGTTAGTTATTGGGTAGAATCGTTCTGGTGGTTTCGGATCAATAATTTTTGGCACTATTGTTTTTTTTTATTTTTTTAACTTTTTTTAATTCAATATATTTTATGATGTAACTCTATCATAAGAATCCATTGATATAATTCCCAACTCTGAGGAACCAATGTTTTTGACCACGATTGATATATGTGGATGAAATTACTAGGTGATGTTTAATGTTTTGTATACCGCACATTTATTCTTGCGCATTCTGGGTGTGATGAATGATCGTATGAAACAAAGAGATGGAATATTCCAAAAGATTGTTCGTCTGGCTGTATTTATTACACCTTGTGGAAAACATAAGTTGGCTTTGATGAGTTCATCAAATCAGCAATGCAGATTGTAATAGTAGAAGTAGTTGAATACTTGTGATACATTATATATTTGTGTATGGTCTGTTTCAGTTTTTGAGTTTGATGAAATATAGTAATCTCTGTGTTTAACCCTGAAAAAGCTAAAATGAGCTAATTGAGAAATGTTGATGTCAGCTGATATTGTTATTTCTATCACGACACTCCTAATTCCCACAATAGGCTCAAGTTTATTAGGGAAGTTTATTCGGAAATTCAATTGTTTAATATATCGAATTGTAGGAATCTCTGCATTAATAAGATGTTGCAGAATTATTCGCAGAAGTGAATGATATTCGAGGTAGAGACAAAAATATCGTTAGATATAAAGCTCGAAGAACACTGATGATAACGCAGAGAATCCACGAGAGTTCATATGACCTCATGTAAGAGTTCCGTTTTTTTTAAAGCACAAATCATCCGATGAAATTCAACTAATCAAGATAAGTGGTAGCTCGTGTTCTGTTGAAGAGGCACTGCTGAAGAGTGTTGTTATTAACAATAGTATTTTCGCAAACTTATATATAGACGACTTTGAAAATGAATATAGATCTCAAAATTGCAACAACACAATGTTGGTTGAGATGTTAGCTGTGTTTGATATTCCCAAAAATACAGATCCGATCGAATGAAAATCTAGTACCTACTGGGTTGAAAAATGACGGCTTGTTTCATGCAGTATTTCGCGAGGGTTTCTGAGGCGTGAATAGGAAATAGAATATGCGCGCAAATGCTCCCGAATTCCCGTCAGGTGTTTTTGTGCGCATGTTCTAGGGAACAGCGTGTTATCATTCTGCCCATGCAAATGTCTGTAATTTTCGGATTAGGTCCAAAAATGGTCTAGAAGGATTCCATTTGATTTACTCATGAAGAATCCATGGTCAAATTTTATTTTATTCGTCTGCACTATATCTTTCGAATGAATGAGTCAGGCTTGAAATTTTCAGGGTAGGCTTGGATGAAATTCTCTCAATATTTTCGGAGGAATACCCAATTGAATTGTTATCGTCCCAATATTTCGAGTACAGATTCCCTCGAATTGAATTCTTATATTTCGGTGTAGAATAACAACTGCAAGGATCATGCTGAAATACATGACTATTTTATCAAGAGAATCGAAAAAATAAAAATTTCGGAAACCTATCAACAGAATTGGCCGAATATTTGAGAGAGAGCAACGATAAAATATAGTATTCGAAAAATCATATAAATTTTTGCACGTATGTTCTGGGGAACATCGCGTTATCATTTTGCCCAAATGACTGTAATTTTCAAATGGTCTCACACGATTTGGTTCGACTCCCCGATGAAGAATTCGAGGTCAAATTTGATTCTGTCCGGCCGACCGTCCGGCCTTCGCAACCATAACCTGAGAACAGAAAGACCTAGCAACTTGAAATTTTCAGGGTAGGTGGCGCATCCCAATACGATGGACAAGTCCGTTAATGAGCATAATAGGCCCAAAAGTTTCCGAGTAATAATTTTGTTTTCAATCAATATAAATCTGATCGAATTGAAACTTGTTGAATAGTTGGCGCGAAACTTTGTGAGAATCGTATAGCTACAAAATGAAAAAAAAATATATATTAAAAAATAATTTTTATGTCACGATAACTTGAGAAAGGAAAGAGATAGCTAGTTGAAATTTTGCGAGGATCATTAGAAAATTTTAAGAAAATTCAAAAAAAATATTTTTTATTTCAAAATAACCTGAGAAAGGCAAGAGATAGCGACTTGACATTTTCAGATCAGGTTGCGCATCTGAATGCGTTCGTCTATAAGCATAATTGACCAAATAATTTTGTAGTTATACCCATCTGAATTTTGGTTGTTATTTCCTCAATAACTCGAAAAATGTGGAATATATCCAATTCAAGCATGGTTATTAATTGTAGAATGCCAACGCGAAAGTTCTGGTAAAATTTGGCGAGGATCGTATCACTAGAAAACTTTTAAAAAATCATTGAAAAAAATTCTATATATCAGCAACTGTTCATCCGACATGGTTGAAATTTCTTCACGTCGGTGCTTGAACCAATAATGAAAAAAAAATTGGTTCAAGCACTGACGTGAGGACAGGAGCTTTTGCGCGTATGTTCTATTGTCCATTCTCCTGTATTGGACACCCTTAGGGTAAATGTGTATAAAAGTACTCTTGTGTATAAGAGTACGCACCACTGATAGTTCATTAGGCCGCCACCTGTTTTTGATTTTGAAAACTCATTCATAATCCAAATCCAATGTATTGACAAAGTCAAGAGCGAAAACTGCAATTATTAGCATCGTTTAAGAGAAATATAGGTTAGATGTTTTCACTGCTGCACACTGAAATTTATGCTAGAAGCTTTTGTGTTTCTGCAGGTGAGAATGATGCTATGGCTTCATGAATAGGTTATTTTTATTGAAGCATGATTAATTATATATGTAGCCCCCTGAAAATAGTTACTGCATTCGTTTTTATCAGAATTAAAGTCAATTAAGTCGAATTTCACATATATGTGTCTAAGGGTACGCAAAATACGTAGTATAAGAGTACGCAGTGCGTTTTTATATGTTTCAACTGCCTAATTTTTCAAACAATCAACTAATTAGATTTTCCACTGTTGGGTTGCCAGGACAATAAATTGTTACCAAAGAAAAATTCAAAAAAGCTAGTATTTTCGGAAGAAATTATTAAATGAATGGAACGCAAAGTAGCGGATGGCTGGAATGAGAGAAGTATAGTTAAATCTGTATACAGCTATTTGAAGATTTCTATTTGATATACCATAAAATCTCTATTCTAAATCTCTCATCTGCTGTGCTATATCCGAGGCTAAATCATTTTCTAAATCAGATGGCATATCACTAGTGATTCCTCCAAGTTTTTGTGAAATATTTCCACACTTCAAGCCTTTTCTTGTTGTTTGTTAGAAATAAGAATAAATGAAGCAACCACAAGGAAGTCTTGAAGTGTGGATAAATATTAGACAAACACTTGGAGGATTCACTAGTGATATGCCAGCAGATGAGATATTTGGAACAGAGATTTTATGGTATATCAAATAAAAATCTTCAAATAGTTGAATACAGATTTGCTGAAGCTGACTATATTTCACAATCACTCAGTTTTGATAGGAATAAAGGAATTGCTGGTGAATCTTGGGTCGAAGGATTTTGTAAACGACAAAGTATAATGCTCAGACAGCCAGAAACATGTCCTATGCGGAGAATTAAGGGATTTCAAAAAATTCAGGTGAAAATATTTGACGAAAATCCGAAAATATCAATGCAAAAAAAAAAGTAATTAATCACCAAGCTAGATTTAAAATATGGATGAAACAGGTTTATCTATAGTGGTACCTAATAAATTGGAAACAATTTTGAGCTAAAAATGTAAGAAACTTGTAGGAAAAGTTACAAGTGCTGATCGAGGACAGCTTGTAACCGTAGTCTGCTGTATGAGTGCCACAGGTATATACATTGAGTAAATAAATGAGAATACATTTTTCGTTGATTTGTAATTGTTTTTTACATTTCAATTAGGGTATTATCGTATTTTGATAGTGTGCGTACTCTTGAGCATAACCGTGCGTACTCTTATACATATCACTGCATAAGAGTACGCATTCGTGGATGGCCAGAAAATGTTGAATAACTTTTGTTTATATGCTATTTGGATGTGTGTTGCTATGTTAACATATTCTTTAATATTCAAGAAAGGCGAAATGGCTTGAAAGAGGACTATTGTATAAAAAATCACACAGATATTGAACTTTATCCACTAAGTGCGTACTCTTACACACATTGACCCTAATCGAATTTACCATGTTGCAAAAGCTCCTGAATTCACGTCAGTACTTGAACCATATTAAATTCGATTGAAAGTGTCCAATACAGGAGAATGGGAAATAGAACATATGCGCAAAAGCTCCTGAATCCACCTCAGTTCTTGAACCATTTTTTGCGCGTATGTTCTGGGGAACATCGCGTTATAGTTTTGCCCAAATGTCTGTAACTTTCGAATTTTTTGACGAAAATGGTCTCAAACGATTAAGTTCGACTCCCCAATGAAGAATTCGATGTCAAATTTGATTCTGTCCGTCCGGCCGTCCGGCCGTCCGGCCGTCCGGCCGTTGCCACGATAACTTGAGAACGAAAAGAGCTAGCGACTTGAAATTTTCAGGGTGGGTGGCGCATCCCAATACGACGGACAAGTTCGTTAATGGGCATAATCGGCTCAGTGGTTTCCGAGTAATAATTTTGTTTTCAACCAATATGAATCCGATCGAATTGAAACTTGGTGAGTAGTTGTAGAATATGAACCTAAGCACGTTTGTGAAATTTTGTGCGAATCGTATGGCTACAAAATTATTAAAAAATTATTAAAAAATATTTTTGTTGTCACGATAACTTGAGAACTGAGAGAGATAGCGGCCTCAAGTTTTCAGGTTAGGATGTACACCACAACGCGACATTTCAGTTTGATTATGAGCCTAATCGGCCAAACGGTTTTAGAGTTATAGCCATCTGAAATTTTATGAAATTTTGTGGTTTTTGTTCCTCATTAACTCGAAAAATACTGAACCGATTGAATTCAAACATGGTTATTAGTTGTAGAATGCCAATGCAGAAACGTTTGCAAAATTTGGTGAGGATAGCATTTGTAGAAAATTTTAAATAAATCTTTGAAAATAAAAAAAAAAAGTTCTATATATCAGTAACTAATCGTTCGAAATTGCTGAAATTTTGCAAGAGCCTTCATAACCTAACTATACCGACAATTTTCAAGTTTTAATACGATCGGTTAAATATTGTTGGAGGTTCGAGCATTCTTGTGTGAGTTCAGTAGATGGGTGACCGTTGCCTCGATAACTTTCGAACGAAAGGAGATAGGGACTTGCAATTTTCAGGGAAGGTTGCGTATCCGAAAGGAAGAGTTGAGTTCAATTTTGGGCATAATCGGTCTAACGGTTTCCGAGTTATACCCATCTGGAATATTGTTTCCTTGATAACTCAAAAAATAAATATTCGATCGAATTGAAGTTTGGTAACTAGTAGTAGAAAATCAACATAAAGACGTGTTTAAAATTTTGTGAGAACCGTACCCCTAGAAAATTTGAAAAAAACGACGAGAAAAAAAATTTTAAGAACCGTACCCCTAGAAAATTTCAAAAAAATCACGAAAAAAAAATTGGTTCAAGCACTGACGTGAAGTCAGAAGCTTTTGCGCGTATGTTCTATTGTCCATTCTTCTGTATTGGACACCCTTAATCGAAATTACCATGGTAAATTATGTTGTCCATTCTCCTGTATTGGACACTCTTAATTCGAATTTACCATGGTAAATTCGAATTAAGTGTCCAATACAGGAGAATGGACAACATAATTTACCATGGTAATTTCGATTAAGGGTGTCCAATACAGAAGAATGGACAATAGAACATACGCGCAAAAGCTTCTGACTTCACGTCAGTGCTTGAACCAATTTTTTTTCATCAGAATTGAATATAGTTTATCTGGAAATGACATAACTCAATTATGGTATAATTATGGTTAAACGATTCACTCGTTCCTATTAATTTTATTTACAATGGATGTTTGGAAACACCAAAAAATATCAATAGACAATGATAGTATGACAGATCTGGGTTGTAATTATAAAAGATAACAAACAATAAATTTGCCGCTTCATAAAAATGAATATTTTGAATAATATCCAGTATAATATAATTTCAAATTTTGATTTCTTCATATAATGTATCTTTAATAATCGTAGCTTCCATTAGATGGCGCCAAGAGATTTCATAAATGCGTGTGTTGAAGCTGCCATCGTGACTTCAACGATTTTATAATTTCTTTTGAATGTATTCGTTGAATTTCCGCGTATAGTTTTTCACCTGTCTTCTAGAAGACACTTCGCGATTTAGTTTAGGCATTTCGTTTGATTTCCAGTATCTCGTCAATGTACAATTTTAAAATGCCCAACAGTGTTCAAAGTGAGGACCATTCCCTTCTTAGCGGTACGCCAATCGAGTTTTAAACTCGAAACAAACATTTTGTAGAGTTTCAGGCTGTTATGGTCTCATTTCGTCCTGAATCCACTGTTTCAACTCCTCGGTGTTGTTTGGCCGATTGAGGTGAACTTTGCTTTTAATGTAATCCCATAACATCGCCACCTGGTCACCTGTTCGGAAACATTTCGTTCGGGTAATCATGTACATCTTGAAAGTAATGGGTTGGAGCTTCATCCTGTTGATAACATAGCCTTTCATTCGGGAGGTCTGGATCTGCATCGTTCGGAAAGAGAACTGCCAGTGCCCGCATCAGGTTTCCCCGTATTGAGTTCAAATATGTTGAAGCTGTTAACAGTCCTCTAATAAACATAGTCCCTATAAGTCTGATCCTAACAGTTTCAGCCCATACATTCACGTTTTCAGGTAATTGTGTATGTACCTCCTTCATCCAGTTTAGATTCTGATCTGAAGAATAGCCTCAGATTTGCCTGTTGGCAGTTCCTTCGTCATTAAATAAAATTCAAGCTGGAAACCCTTCATCGGCATTGCAAAGTTTCATCATTCGTCGCAAATCTGAGTTCTTCGGTCGTAGTATCTCCAGTCAGTTCAGGCACTAAATTAATCTTGAATGGATACCATTTATGGCAGTCTCATTTTCTCAAAATGAATTTTTGTGATATATATTGATATTTGCCGCGATAGTTCTCTGAGGCAAATGCGAATTTTCCTCCAACTCTACTAAAATATTCAATTTCACTCCCTCTGGAAAAAATTTTGATGACGTCACCGCTTGGAAACTGGAATGATAAGAAATATGAATTAAGGAAAAATGATCCTTCAAAAAGAAATTCATTTGACCTATCAAATCATCTTTTGATATTCGTGAAAGGAGGGAGAATAAATCCGTTATTCCATATAAACTGCCCCACAAGAGCTAGGAATATCATATTAAGTTGTTCTGAGGGGCGTAAAATTTTAAAGACAATATCAAAAACATGATCAAATGACAGTAAAAACTTATTAATTCGATTTGAATGCATATTTTCACTATCTGGTCGTCTTTTTCCTTGAGTTTGGCAGTTTGGCATTTCAATATGCAGTTAATTTATTGTCAGTCTCTAAGCGAGATCGAATAAATTTCACGAGCTTCTTGAGATGCCAAGACGTAAATTAACAAACGCCTAGGCTAATAGGGCTATCGGTATGCTACAGGGTGGCCTCACTCAAGTCCCGTGGCAGAAACATTTCAAGTATCGCAAAGTGTAATATCGCGACTCTGTAATAGGTTCAATGAGACAGGTTTGGTGCAGAAAAGACATAGGGTTGGTGGACCATGAAAAACAATAACCGCACAAGACCGTTTTGTCACCATTTCGGCGAGGAGATATCCTCTTTCTCCATGTAGGATGCTGAGAAATCGACTTTTAAATGCCAATGGTCCTGAAATTTCTATTGAAACCATCCGACGTCGTTTGGGGGAGATTAACCTGGCTTCTAGACGTCCATTGAAGGGTGTACCGTTAACACGTGAGCATAAAGGACAAAGATTAGAATGGGCCAGGCAGCATGTTAATCTGAACGTCCAATGGCGTAGTGTACTTTTTACAGATGAATCCAGATACGGTCGATTTTCAGATTCTCGAAGAATAAGGGTATGCACTATGCCGCGTATACACCAAAACGCCATCTTGTGCAACAGGTTCATCCATTTCGAGGAGGCTCTGTTATGGTATGGGCTGGGATATGTTACAACGGGCGCACAGACCTTCACATTTGTCCTGGCAATAAGATTAGGGAACATGTCATTGGCAAGGTAGTGCCAAATTTTCATGCTGCCATTGGTTAAGCTTTCCAATTTCTTGACGATAACGCAAGACCACATCGTGCAGCAATAGTAGAAAATGTGCGAGATGAGCATGGTATTCCACATTTACCAATACCCCCGCATTCGCTAGACTTAAACTGCATAGAGCATGTATGGGATATGCTACAAAGAAGACTAGATGATCACCAACCTCCACCAGAAACATTGAATGACCTCAAAGCACTACTGTCTCGTTTATGGAATGAAATTCCTCAAGATATGCTCAACACCCTCGTTGACAGTATGCAACGAAGATGTCAGGCGGTCATTGATGCCCGTGGTGGCCATACCTTGTATTGAAGGCATAAAAAGACAATAAAGAAATAAAATGTCCGGAAATAATAGTCGTTAAATTTGACCCTATTCTGTTAATCATTCTGCTTATGTTGCAGACCGAAAAACTTACGTGCATTTATAGTTTTGAACCTAGAACTATATTAAATTACGTTCTCATCGCAAAAAAAGGTTTCAGAATGTCAGTTATTTTAGTTGAAATGATTATCCCTAACTCTTGTGGATCAGTTTTTTTAGCGCTGACTGTATGTTTGCGGAGTATCTAAAGCTATGGTATAGTATGCGTTTTAAATTTACGAAACACATAGACTCAGCTATGGAGGGGCGTAGATGGATAAATATTTAAGGATAATTAAATCGCAAAATTTAAATTTTTCTTTTGCAAATGTTGAAATATTTGAATTTTCTTCAATCTGCAACTATAATACACTTGTTCTCTACGTACAAATGCGGAATTGAAATAATGATCATTTAACAATTCTGCACTTCTCACAAATCAATTGCCCTCCGTCTATCGGATCGCAAATCTCCCGAACCGAATCCTGTTAGTAGGTAATTTGCGGACATACATTTTCCTGACACTAAAAATGCATCCACATACCCAACCCCAATAAATCTCACGCTGATACCGCTAATGTAAAAACCGAATAAAACTCGTGTAACGTTGTAACCGCTCAGCCATAACTCCGTACACGCGGCGAATGACAACAGAAAACTGTCAACGGGACACATATCCCGGGCGTCGTATAGATTATCCGAAAGGTATTACTCTTTTCCCGTTGCCGCGCCCAAAAAGAAAAAATTCAATGAGTCCCAGAGCGGCACTGATTCATTTCGGAGCCAGCACTAAATTCAGCCTTATCGATTATGGCGGAAATGTATTTTGGAGGTTGGCCAACTTAAATTCGAAACTCATTTAACCCGGCACATAACAAAACGCAGGGAGAATACGTTATTTCCTTCGATGCCGGGATATCGCTGCTCAACTTGGGCGAACGCGATTTTTTGCAATTTTTTTGTCTTGGGTGGCTTCATGTTCGAGGGTATTAATATGAGGAATTGCCAGCAGAAGTAGGTCAGATGCGGATGAAAATAACTTTACTTTCATCCAAATGAAACATAACTCAGTTTGAGCTTTGAGTAGTTGATTCTCTTTTATACGTGACCATTTGATATGGGATATTTCTAACGTCGTATCCGCCAAGTAATCATAATTATCTCTAGACCCTCATTCTCGCTTAATTAAATCCAACTGCAGGGGAAATATAAGTAGAATATTGATTGCAGTTTCGATCATAAAACCGTCCTGATAGGTTACAACAATAATATCATTTGTAGATTTTGAATAGAGCGGGAATAAATCCGAAGTTTTTAATGCAAGCACGATTGAGGGTAATTCTAGGATGTTAATTCTTGAGTATTCTACATCTGGAATTTATCCCACTCATGTGCTTTGGTTTATCTTGTTTTCTAAATAAAATGTATCAGCATAGTTGCATCGTTTCCGCTGGTGTACTTGATTTTCTAAAGATAGTGAATACCATAATGGTACATGTCTGTTATTAAAGCTCTGAGCTCTCATGTTATCGAGTCCAAACTACTATGGGAGTGCCGAAAGAAACTTAATGAAGTAGGCAAGCTGGCAAGAACAACATGGTCTCCTTGGTCTGGGTTCCTGGTCACGCGGGAATTAGAGGAAATGAGAAGACCAACGCACTCGCCAAGAAAGGAGCACAAACCCCTTTTATTGTCCTGCAACCCTACTGCGGGTTTGGTAGATACACCTACAAAAGTGAATTTCGGATGAAAGAAGAAACTGAAAGAAATATTTTCTTGAGATCTCTCCCAGGAATGTATCCCTCCTAGAAATATATGGACCTCGGTAAAAACACGCTGCACCTCCTCTCTGTTTTCCTCACAGGGCACTGCTGCCTTAGGAAGCATTTAATGAAATTAGGGCTAGCAGAAACTGACGAGTGCAGATTCTGTTGAGAGGAGGATGAAACTCCTGACCACCTGACTATGGAATGCCTCGCCATCTGAAACAAACGCAAGGAATGCTTTGGGCAATCTGCAGGAGTGAAGACGTAGCCTCCTTGCAGCCATCCCAGATACTGGAATTCCGCAGAACTCTGAAACTGGAAGACGAGCTGTAGATGGTGATGACGGAGGGGCACAATAGACCTTAAGGTCCTACTGCAACGTTACTCCCTACAACAATATACAATAAGGTCAATGTCTTAAGAACTAATACATTTCTTAACACTTCAGTTGCTGAATTCATTTGAGCATTTGTTCTGAAATTTTCACAGGAAGTTTGCCAAAATGCTCATAATGGTCGACCTTTATCAAGAAATTCCAATCTCGGACAAAGCAAAGTTGTGTTATTGTAGAGGTATTATTTTTCAAGGTTTCTTTCTAGGGGCCAATATTCTAGTTTTGCAATCGAGCTTCTTTGTTCAGAATAAAACAAATATTTGTTTCTTAAATAGTAACGTCTTTACACATTATAGAGCGTCGAACACGTCTGGTAGCTTTTGTCCCTAGGGGTTATCAATTTTCTCGAATGTCTGTGATTTTTAATTTTTTGGATGAAAATGGTCTTAAACTTTCTGGTTCGACTCACTGATCAAGAACCCGTGGTCAAAATCAATTCTGTTCAGCCGTTAACACGATAACTCTCGAACGGAATGAGCTAAGCAGTTGAAATTTTCAGAGTAGGTTTGGGAGATAAATATCTCGGCCAGTTACACTATTGGGCAATTTTTTGTTACATAAAATATTTCAAATTCAATTTTTTCCAGGATGCAGTATCATCATGAGAATCTACGGATATCATATTGAACTCTAACAACCTAATACTTTCGACCATATGATTTCTCGAAATTTCAATATTAAATCGTAATTCTATGATTTCACAGAATGCTGTAATCAAAAACTAACGTCCGTATTTGTATCTAATGTCTATGAATTTCCCGATCCGTGTTCGTGCATGTCATCTTCAAGAGACATGTCTTATTTCTTTCAAGTTGTTCTAGAAAACAGTATGATTGAATGCAAAATTACCAGAAATAACCTCGGCTATCGTAGAATTGTAATGCCCTTGGATAATCCATATATGATGATAGAAATATATATACGTTGGTAACTCAATCAAATTGGGTTCAGAATATCTCCAGTAAAAACAAAACTGGAATATTGGTTAAGTTTCGATTGATGTACAAAATATAATTTTTAGGAAGATTTGAGCCATGAATATCTCGGATATGTTCGTTTCAGATTAATAGTTTATAGCAGTCTTGATTTTTTTTAATGACACTCTTTTTGATTTTTATGATGCAGTGCCATCATAAGAATCCATTAATATAATTCCCAACTCTGAGAAACCAATACTTTCAGATATATGATTTGTCAAAGTTTGAACAAGACCGCCAAAGGTCCTGTCCACAGGGCTTTCCCACTTTTTCCGTAATAATCGCTGTATAGCAATATTCAAATTAAATAATTTGTTTGTTGGCGATACCTATTCAACTGCCACGAGCAAATAACCAATCTGCAATTATTAATCCTCCTTGACTGGGTTGTTGTTAATTACACTCGGTGCATGGTTTTCACAACACGAGATCCTCCGCAACCTGTAGCTCAGACTTTCAAGTAAGTTCCCCGAGTGTTATAGTAGAGTTCAAACCGGGCTCTATCGTGTCACCCCGTGGGACCTTCATTGCTAAAATGTATAGACCACTGGGTATCATTCTCCATACCCTTACAATGTAAATTCAATTGGTCGTCAAAAAATCGTCGTGTGCAGGAAGGGGTGGGGGGAATTTTTCCAAAAATTGACAAAAAATTTTTTTCTGTTCATGGTCATCTATATACGGTGAACATCACTCACACAAACTTCTGTTGAAATATACGATTCAGAAATATTTTTTATTAATTGTCAAAAAAGTCGGATACAATGCTCTTAAATGGAATTCCTTAAGATATAAACGCTTGCCCTGAACACCCATATTAACTATTATGTTCCACTCGGTTTTACTCGAGATCTGTTAGGATTATCGAAAAAATGCTTTATATGAAAGGTCTGCTCCGAAAACCAACGATTCAGATGCTTCTTTCAAAATTACAATAGGTAGAACAGTTTCCTCACAAAATAGGAAATTGTGTTATTAACTCCCATTAACCGAAACCGAACCTGGAGACGCTAGTAAGGCGCAATTTGTAGCGTTAGTCCATGTTAGTGGCGACCTTATGGATTTGAGCTTTGATCTATGCACATAAGGTTCGTTATATCTATCCGACCAACTTTACAGTACTATTCCTGCGTGCCTTCAGAACGCATTTTGAAGATATTGTTTAAATTCCTAATTTTTTATATATATGAGAATTTTACATATAATTCATATATATTTGATTTAATTTTGTTAATTCGTTAATAAATATGCAAATATGCGAGTTCAAACTTATATTCATTACTTCATAAATCAATTTTGTGACGTAATATTAACACATTTTTGAAATCATCGTTCATTCTCATTAGTAGTAACAAGATTTCCTGAATCCTAGACCAAAAATCTAGAAAAGAATTAAGAAGGTATATAGTGGTATCTATGATATTTAGGGCCTAAAAATTTCTTACATATACATGTCATGATTCATCTAATTCAACTATCACTATCACATGAAGAATCATCAAGGGAAGGAAGATTTGAAAAATTTGAAGTATTCGTATTTGCACATGTTTTTGGGCCATACATTTGCAGGAGCCAATACACGGAATTTGTTTTCTTTTACAGGAACACATTGATCCTGTGCATGCAATCTGAAATGAGAATTTCCATTTCATAAAGAATATTTACGGATCTGATATTCGAAATAATATTTACCTTTCCTACAACTGCAGTTGCTAAGGATAGATGTTTCCTTAGGTAGGATTGGCATCGTCGTTAATTTTGGCAGAAGTTTTCCATTTTCTACATACCACCCACTAAATATAGGATCCGGTAAAGATGGTCATGGTACATTATAACGACATACGACTGTTCCCAAGTCGCAGAGGTTAAATTCGGAGCTACTAGAACTCGGGGATCCGCGGTCTAGCTCCAGTGGAGATGGGAGTGGGTTTCTAAAAAGGGAACCTAGTAAATGGGCGCCAGGTAAATTTAAGTCTCCCAGATACCCCAGCGTAATGTAATAATTCCTAAATTCACCAAAAGAATATGCACGCTAAAAACAAACCATTTATTCCAGTAGCTTACAACCCAGGTCTTTAGCTTCAATAAAGTAAAACTACTGTGAAACCCTGAATAAGGGTGGCGGAAATTGTACGTAGATAATATTAATATTTGATTCAAATACGCGTCGCTTGAGCTCAGGCGCATCCACGTTTCTCATCTATGATCATATATGACTACCACAAATCTTTCCCCAATTTCCGCTTTACAACAACAATAATAATTTATATAATTGATGATAATAAGTTCACGTAATATATATAGCAGGTATAAGATATGTTTCGAGATATGTTTCTTATAACTTGCGTGCTGATATTCCTTGTTCCTGAACGTAGTACTGCGTCGATGGTCTCGCAATAATGTCCTCTTTCTCTCTGTACTCGTAGTCTGCAACCCTCGATTAACTGTCCCACAGCGTTGCTTACTGACCACCTTGTATATACTCGGGATCTGCAACCCTGCGTTGGCTGTCTCACAGCGTTACTTATGGACCACCTTGTATATACTCGAATGCCTCAGTGCTACTCCTCTTGACGTAAAAATCCCTCTCTTCCTGACACAAAAAATCGTGCTGGCACAAAAATTCGGGCTGCCACAAAAACTCGTGCTGCCACAAAAACTCGTGCTGCCACAAAAATTCGGGCTGCCACAAAAACTCCTGATGTTACAAAAACCCCTGATGTTCGGGGTTGTCCTGCACACGTTTGCTTCGAAACCAAATCTTGTCGTGCCTCCACCAAATAATTCTTCAAGCACACAGCGATGTTCTGTCAAAGTCGCCAAGATCGTTCACGTGTTCAACTCTTAGATTTGCAGAAAGGTCGTTAGATCCTCTTTCGAGACGAGTGCAAGGTACCTGTTATCTTCCCAAATCAAACCAATGTAACCCTCACTCCTAATTCGATTTTCGAAACTATATCCAACTAAGAAGAAATCACCAATTCTCACTAAGTTCCGAAAATACGCCTAACCCACTGCTCCTCCTTCGAATGTTGACAAAATGGACGACCTCATGTCCCTGACTGGCGCAGACCCTCACAAATTTCAGACTGTCACAATTCAACAATATTGCCAACTTATTCGGTTCTTCGAATACACCAATTATTATTCAGCGTCGATTGGTACCACTGAGATCCAACCTCAAATTCGATGTCAACAAACACGACATAAATGACACTCGCCAACCAAACGTAAACAAACCCCTGCCTTAGTCAAAAATAAAACGTTACAAAATCCCCCCTCACTTGAAAAAATTTACCTAGTAAATTTTACTTAGGGATTAAAATACATAGGATCAAAAAAATAAATTGACCAGACTACTCATAAATGAAGGTGGACAGGTGTCGAAATGTTTCCACCAATCGGAGCCCACTACAATCAAGTATCCCTGAAGGAGGAAGTAATCCACTCATACCCAATCATTGCTACGTCCTCAATCACAACAAGCATACCCTTCTCATCCAATCATTACCCAGAATCATACATCATCCAATGCCCTATCATACATCACAGTCGTCCCGGCAATCCTCTTCTACTCTCATTACTCCATCCATCCAGCAATTACCCTCAATCTTCATGCATTCTCCGACCATGTACTTCATATGTCCACGACGAAATTCTACTGTCAATTCTAATTGGTCCCATATAAACAAGGGTAAGTTCTCCAACATGGCGCATAATTCCATACAATTCACACAATAATAATAAAACCGTTGAGCACGAGACAACTACTACAATTCACAGTCCTGCTCAAATAAATTTCCCAACTCGACTCCGACAGACCATCGCTAGAGATAAAAAAAATTGTATAAAAATAATTTTCAATAAATTAGGACGAGACAAGACAGATACAGGTAAAGAAGCAAAATGACTAGAAATAATTAAGCACGATAAAGCAAGTTCCCTAAAAAAAAACGGGTCAAATATAAAAAAACAACATCATCTATACAACTGAATCAGACCTACGTTACATCGGGCTGGGCCCCACATTGGAACGAGAGATACGCCCCATGTTGGATAGATGATGTTGTTTTTTTATATTTGACCCGTTTTTTTTTTAGGGAACTTGCTTTATCGTGCTTAATTATTTCTAGTCATTTTGCTTCTTTACCTGTATCTGTCTTGTCTCGTCCTAATTTATTGAAAATTATTTTTATACAATTTTTTTTATCTCTAGCGATGGTCTGTCGGAGTCGAGTTGGGAAATTTATTTGAGCAGGACTGTGAATTGTAGTAGTTGTCTCGTGCTCAACGGTTTTATTATTATTGTGTGAATTGTATGGAATTATGCGCCATGTTGGAGAACTTACCCTTGTTTATATGGGACCAATTAGAATTGACAGTAGAATTTCGTCGTGGACATATGAAGTACATGGTCGGAGAATGCATGAAGATTGAGGGTAATTGCTGGATGGATGGAGTAATGAGAGTAGAAGAGGATTGCCGGGACGACTGTGATGTATGATAGGGCATTGGATGATGTATGATTCTGGGTAATGATTGGATGAGAAGGGTATGCTTGTTGTGATTGAGGACGTAGCAATGATTGGGTATGAGTGGATTACTTCCTCCTTCAGGGATACTTGATTGTAGTGGGCTCCGATTGGTGGAAACATTTCGACACCTGTCCACCTTCATTTATGAGTAGTCTGGTCAATTTATTTTTTTGATCCTATGTATTTTAATCCCTAAGTAAAATTTACTAGGTAAATTTTTTCAAGTGAGGGGGGATTTTGTAACGTTTTATTTTTGACTAAGGCAGGGGTTTGTTTACGTTTGGTTGGCGAGTGTCATTTATGTCGTGTTTGTTGACATCGAATTTGAGGTTGGATCTCAGTGGTACCAATCGACGCTGAATAATAATTGGTGTATTCGAAGAACCGAATAAGTTGGCAATATTGTTGAATTGTGACAGTCTGAAATTTGTGAGGGTCTGCGCCAGTCAGGGACATGAGGTCGTCCATTTTGTCAACATTCGAAGGAGGAGCAGTGGGTTAGGCGTATTTTCGGAACTTAGTGAGAATTGGTGATTTCTTCTTAGTTGGATATAGTTTCGAAAATCGAATTAGGAGTGAGGGTTACATTGGTTTGATTTGGGAAGATAACAGGTACCTTGCACTCGTCTCGAAAGAGGATCTAACGACCTTTCTGCAAATCTAAGAGTTGAACACGTGAACGATCTTGGCGACTTTGACAGAACATCGCTGTGTGCTTGAAGAATTATTTGGTGGAGGCACGACAAGATTTGGTTTCGAAGCAAACGTGTGCAGGACAACCCCGAACATCAGGGGTTTTTGTAACATCAGGAGTTTTTGTGGCAGCCCGAATTTTTGTGGCAGCACGAGTTTTTGTGGCAGCACGAGTTTTTGTGGCAGCCCGAATTTTTGTGCCAGCACGATTTTTTGTGTCAGGAAGAGAGGGATTTTTACGTCAAGAGGAGTAGCACTGAGGCATTCGAGTATATACAAGGTGGTCCATAAGTAACGCTGTGAGACAGCCAACGCAGGGTTGCAGATCCCGAGTATATACAAGGTGGTCAGTAAGCAACGCTGTGGGACAGTTAATCGAGGGTTGCAGACTACGAGTACAGAGAGAAAGAGGACATTATTGCGAGACCATCGACGCAGTACTACGTTCAGGAACAAGGAATATCAGCACGCAAGTTATAAGAAACATATCTCGAAACATATCTTATACCTGCTATATATATTACGTGAACTTATTATCATCAATTATATAAATTATTATTGTTGTTGTAAAGCGGAAATTGGGGAAAGATTTGTGGTAGTCATATATGATCATAGATGAGAAACGTGGATGCGCCTGAGCTCAAGCGACGCGTATTTGAATCAAATATTAATATTATCTACGTACAATTTCCGCCACCCTTATTCAGGGTTTCACAGTAGTTTTACTTTATTGAAGCTAAAGACCTGGGTTGTAAGCTACTGGAATAAATGGTTTGTTTTTAGCGTGCATATTCTTTTGGTGAATTTAGGAATTATTACATTACGCTGGGGTATCTGGGAGACTTAAATTTACCTGGCGCCCATTTACTAGGTTCCCTTTTTAGAAACCCACTCCCATCTCCACTGGAGCTAGACCGCGGATCCCCGAGTTCTAGTAGCTCCGAATTTAACCTCTGCGACTTGGGAACAGTCGTATGTCGTTATAATGTACCATGACCATCTTTACCGGATCCTATATTTAGTGGGTGGTATGTAGAAAATGGAAAACTTCTGCCAAAATTAACGACGATGCCAATCCTACCTAAGGAAACATCTATCCTTAGCAACTGCAGTTGTAGGAAAGGTAAATATTATTTCGAATATCAGATCCGTAAATATTCTTTATGAAATGGAAATTCTCATTTCAGATTGCACAGGATCAATGTGTTCCTGTAAAAGAAAACAAATTCCGTGTATTGGCTCCTGCAAATGTATGGCCCAAAAACATGTGCAAATACGAATACTTCAAATTTTTCAAATCTTCCTTCCCTTGATGATTCTTCATGTGATAGTGATAGTTGAATTAGATGAATCATGACATGTATATGTAAGAAATTTTTAGGCCCTAAATATCATAGATACCAACTATATACCTTCTTAATTCTTTTCTAGATTTTTGGTCTAGGATTCAGGAAATCTTGTTACTACTAATGAGAATGAACGATGATTTCAAAAATGTGTCAATATTACGTCACAAAATTGATTTATGAAGTAATGAATATAAGTTTGAACTCGCATATTTGCATATTTATTAACGAATTAACAAAATTAAATCAAATATATATGAATTATATGTAAAATTCTCATATATATAAAAAATTAGGAATTTAAACAATATCTTCAAAATGCGTTCTGAAGGCACGCAGGAATAGTACTGTAAAGTTGGTCGGATAGATATAACGAACCTTATGTGCATAGATCAAAGCTCAAATCCATAAGGTCGCCACTAACATGGACTAACGCTACAAATTGCGCCTTACTAGCGTCTCCAGGTTCGGTTTCGGTTAATGGGAGTTAATAACACAATTTCTTATTTTGTGAGGAAACTATTCTACCTATTTTAATTTTGAAAGAAGCATCTGAATCGTTGGTTTTCGGAGCAGACCTTTCATATAAAGCATTTTTTCGATAATCCTAACAGATCTCGAGTAAAACCGAGTGGAACATAATAGTTAATATGGGTGTTCAGGGCAAGCGTTTATAACTTAAGGAATTCCATTTAAGAGCATTGTATCCGACTTTTTTGACAATTAATAAAAAATATTTCTGAATCGTATATTTCAACAGAAGTTTGTGTGAGTGATGTTCACCGTATATAGATGGCCATGAAGAGAAAAATTTTTTTTGTCAATTTTTGGAAAAATTCCCCCCACCCCTTCCTGCACACGACGATTTTTTGACGACCAGTTGAATTTACATTGTAAGGGTATGGAGAATGATACCCAGTGGTCTATACATTTTAGCAATGAAGGTCCCACGAAAATCTGTTTTAGAGCTCTTTTCATGCCTTGTGAACTCTACTATTAAGAGCGATGTGAAAATCGCAGAAGCCATCTACGTGGGAAGATATGAATAGGGTGGCTTGGCTCTATGTGTATATTACGTTCATTCCATTGAAGTTTTTGTGCGAACACTCCTCGGCGAATTTGTACACCCCCACCTCTGTCTGTATGATACAGGAATGCTACCCTAGAGGTATGGTGAGGTATAGACTCATGAACGATTGATGCAAAAGGTTGTCTCAAAATCGAATACACATGGTGTCGTATCCAAGATCCCCCTATGTCTAATCATATTTCCAGATCGGAGTTTGTCACTTTAACCCGTTATTGCCCATCGTCCTTGTTCGAGGACGGCTGGAAACAACCCTGTAATATTTCTACGAAACGATTAATCGGTTCTGTTTTCTGCCAAATGCACGTGCATCAGTCTGACTTCATTTCAACAGTTTCAGTATTTGAAGATATTTAGAGGTAAGTTTTCATCATATTTCAATTACAAACTCGAAACACCTATCTTTCATTATGGTATATTACAGAATTATACTTTGCTCATTATTTTTCTGAAATCATCGAAAATTCGTTGCGTCATCAAATGAGGACGCTGGGATTACAGTCTTTTTTTGCGCGTATGTTCTGGGGAACATCGCGTTATAGTTTTCCCCAAATGTCTGTAACTTTCGAATTTTTTGACAAAAATGGTCCCAAACGATTAAGTTCGACTCCCCAATGAAGAATTCGAGGTCAAATTTGATTCTGTCCGGCCGGCCGTCCGGCCGTTGCCACGATAACTTGAGAACGAAAAGAGCTAGCGACTTGAAATTCTCAGGGTAGGTGGCGCATCCCAATACGACGGACAAGTTCGTTAATGGGCATAATCGGCCTAGTCGTTTCCGAGTAATAATTTTGTTTTCAACCAATATAAATCCGATCGAATTGAAACTTGGTGGGTAGTTGTAGAATATGAACCTAAGCACATGTGTGAAATTTTGTGCGAATCGTATTGCTATACAATTTTAAAAAAATTATTAAAAAATATTTTTGTTGTCACGATAACTTGAGAACGGAATGAGGTAGCGGCTTGACGTTTTCAGGTTAGGATGTGCACCAGAACGCGACATTTCAGTTAGTTTATGAGCATAATCGGCCAAACGGTTTTAGAGTTATAGCCATCTGAAATTTTCTGAAATTTGGTGGTTTTTCTTCCTCATTAACTCGAAAAATACTGAACCGATTGAATTCAAACATGGTTATTAGTTGTAGAAACACAAAAATGTTTGCAAAATTTGGTGAGGATAGCATTTGTAGAAAATTTTTAATAAATCATTGAAAATAAAAAAAAAATTCTATATATCAGTAACTGTTCGTTTGAAATTGCTGACATTTTGCAAGAGGCTTCATAACCTAACTCTACTGCCAATTTTCAAGTTTCAATACGATCGGTTAAATATTGTTGGAGATTCGAGCATTCTTGTGTGAGTTCAGTAGATGGGTGACCGTTGCCTCTATAACTTTCGAACGAAATGAGATAGGGACTTGCAATTTTCAGGGTAGGTTGTGTATCCGAAAGGGAGAGTTGAGTTCGTTTTTGGGCATAATCGGTCTAACGGTTTCCGAGTTATACCCACCTGGAATATTATTTCCTTAATAACTCAAAAAATAAATATTCGATTGAATTGGTGCTTGGTAACTAGTAGTAGAAAATCAACATAAAGACGTGTTTAAAATGTTGTAAGAACCGTACCCCTAGAAAATTTGGAAAAAATGACGAAAAAAAAATTTTTAAGAACCGTACCCCTAGAAAATTTAAAAAAAATCACGAAAAAAAAATTGGTTCAAGCACTGATGTGAGGTCAGAAGCTCTTGCGCGTATGTTCTATTGTCCATTCTTCTGTATTGGACACCCTTAATCGAATTTACCATGGTAAATTATGTTGTCCATTCTCCTGTATTGGACACTCTCAATTCGAATTTACCATGGTAAATTCGAATTAAGTGTCCAATACAGGAGAATGGACAACATAAGTTACCAATTTTTTTTTAAGTGTCAATTTCTTATTGTATAATCAAGCACTTTTGTTCTTATAAGTCATTATGGGATAGTTAATTTTTGTGAGTTTATAGGCATTGCTTCATCTCTTATCTGTATGATAATAATAACAATAATTCAGTTTTTTTTTTGTGGAAAAAGTTTTTTTTTTCATAACTATTCAACGTGAATATATGAAGACAAGTTTTCAAAACACTGAAAGAGGTTGTTGAATATCTATATTCCCCCGAAATTGAAGCTGATCTCTTATCTCTACCACCTGAAGAGGACAGACTTACTGATGAGCAAGCCATGAATGATGGGGATTTGGACGTATCAGTTGTACTGGACATTGCGGGATAAATGAAGATAGATTTGTCATCTGATAACGATTCTGATTATGACATTCCTTTAAAAAATTTAGCCAGAGAAGCACTATCAAATTCGCATCAAGAGTCATCGCATTCTTCAGACAATAAAAAAGGAACTGCTAGATAACAGAAAAGTGCCACAAACCCTGTGAAACTAGTGAAAAATTCAAAAACGGAGGACGTTGATTACCTATTTGACGAAAAAAAAAAACAAGATTCTGATGGTGAGATGGAATGAAAATAAATGTGTCAAGGAAGAATTTGATACCATTGAGCCGAAATGTGCAGTTCAGCTATCATTTTGGATGATGTTAGATTTGATGGAAGAAATCATATAATGGATAAAAGGAATAATCAACGTAGATGTCAGTTCATCTCATGTAACGCCCAGCATCCTCATAAGAGGACAGCCCTTAAAATCAAATCTAAGATTTGGAAAAAAATTCTGTCCACCTAGACATCATCTATAGAGCCATAACAGTAACCTATGCGAATATTTTCAGATTTTGATTAAAAAAAATAAATTAGGCGGATACGGGTTAATATATTTTTATTGAATTTTGCAGGCTACATCTCTTTATGTAAAGGTGCACAAATGCATTCAAAAAGATGAGACTCATGCGGACATATTTACTATTCGAGAAAAGCTGGTCATGCATTCCAAATCTCCTTCCTTCATCCTTAACACTTAACATGAGATATTTTCCATCTAACAGCTAAGATTGTAGGCCCCAAATTTTCTTTGGTTTTTGGCGCACTGTTCAGGTGAAGAGAGTATATATCAATTAGTCAAAATGTCTGTTATTTTCGAATATTTGGCCGACAATAGTCTCAAACGATTCACTCGACTCACTGATGAAGAATCCGAGGTCAGAATTGATTCTGCCCGCCGTCCGGCCCGCACAATTACGCTCAAACTCAATTAGTTAGAGAATTGAAATTTTCAGAGGAGGTTTGAAGTCCAAATGCGCTGGCATGAAATGTTGATGGCCAAAATCAACCGAGTGGTTTTAGAGTTATAGCCAACTGGAATTTTGTTATTCCAATAATTGGAAAAATACTGATCTAATCGAATGAAAACGCGGTTTTTAGTTGAGAAATATCGACACGAAGACTTACGAAAAATTTTGTGAAGATCGCAGAACTGCAAAATAAAAAAAATATTTTTTAAAAAGTACTGTATGTCAGAATCTATCCAATATATATAGTTGAAATTTTGCGAGAGTCTTCAAAACTTGTCTCTACACTAAAGTTAGATTTAACCTCGATTGGATCTATATTGGTGAAGATATAGGTGAAATATCGAAATATTTCAACGATCGGGTTATAGTGGTCTACTGTATTACACTCGACATAATAAGTTTTCCACAGTTTTTGATACCTTAGTTGCCTGGAGTGAATTTCATAAATCATTTTGTCATAGATAACATATCAGGTCCGTATATATTCATATTTATATCCGTGTTTCCCAGCAGCGTACCGAAGTTATATTTGGCAAGTTGATACGTCAATAGCATGTCAACATTTTAATACATATCTGTTGAACAACATATACATTGCAAATTATCCAGAGCAATTTCGTTCCCGGAGAAATTTATATTATATATATTCGGTAATAACTAAATTCAAACCAATATTGCTTATTCATTTATTCTTCTATAATTTTTCAATTCGAAGAAATCATTGTCAGTTTCAGAGAATGTTGGAAAACAGTTAGTTAGATGCATTTATATCCATATTTAAAACCATTCATTGGCCAAAGAGAATAAAATATGGTATATGGACGTATTTTGATGAATTGAGATAGATATTTTCAGATCAGAGATCAGGTTTTTTTCTGCAATTATGAGAAGCAGAGACCTTGTGCCATTACAGACACAGCACTGTTTATTTTCGACCCAACTGTAAATGTATGTAATTGAGTCGAAATTGATGGTTTTCGACCAATGTTGGCCAAAAAGTGGACCAGTCTTTTCTGGACGCTGGTGTTTATAGTCGGATTAATATTCTTGGAAATATTGGGTTTTCTTTTCCTGGATTTGAGCAGCTTTGAGCGAGTTCAGTACATGGATGAGTGACCGCACTGGCTATAAATCTGGACGTGCCAAAGCACTTGGCCACAGTGCTTTAACAACAAGTTATTGGTGCAACTCTTTCTACAAACTATAATTTCTTTTGTGATAATCATCTATTATTAGCTTAATATGGGAAAAGAAAAAATGGGTTCAAGCCCTGTGGACAGGAGCTTTCTGGCGCTCTAGTTCAAACAGACAAATTATATCTCCGAAAGTATTGGTTTCTCAGGGTTGGGAATTATATCAATGTATTCATATGATAGAACTGCATCATAAAGGAAGTTCAATTCAAATGATAGTTTATTTATCAAGATTAAATGAGCAATCATGAGAATGAGAACTGCACCATGGAAGAAATCAAATTAAATCTGGCCAATTTTGCCCAATAACAAACTTAACTGAGATATTCATCTCCCTAACCTACTCTGAAAATTTCAACTACCTAGCTCATTCCGTTCGAGAGTTATATCAATGTCTATGGATGAAAAGCAGTCTCACTACTCTCAGATCTCTTACTTCATGTTCCGTTCCGAAATGTAAGACTTTTCTGAGAAAAACTAATTTCGGAGCAAACAACTGAGATTTTTCTCACTTCGCTCACAATTCTAAGATTGATTAGATAATGACATGACATTATGACAATTCATACATAGAATAATTATATAATTGTGTGACAACGTTGAAATACCATTTATTATTGAAATTTTGAAAAATCATATCTCCGGAAGTATTAGCTTGTTAGAGTTAAAAATGATATCATTGGATTCTTATGGTAAAACTGCTGATTGAAAATAATTTAATTTTGATTTTGTTTTGTAAAAAAAATTTTTTTTTTGTTACTCCGAAACCATCTATTTGATTTTGCCCAATAACGAACTTAGCCGAGATATTTATCTCCCAAACCTACTCTGAAAATTTCAACTGTCTAGCTCATTCCGTTCGAGAGTTATCGTGCCTACGGCCAGCCGGACAGAATGATTTTCGACCACGGATTCTTGATCAGTGAGTCGAACCAAATCGTTTAAGACCATTTTCATCGAAAAATTCGAAAATTACAGACATTTGGGCAAATTATTAAGCACTCAGTTCCGGGGAACTAGAGCGCCAAAAATGGGTTCAAGCCCTGTGGACAGGAGCTTTCTGGCGCTCTAGTCCCAACAGACAAATTATATCTCCGAAAGTATTGGTTTCTCAGAGTTGAGAATTATATCAATGTATTGTTATGATAGAACTGCATCATAAAAGAATAGTTACAAATCACCACACTCACGGGGAGAAAGGTTTTTTTGCTGAGGTTTTTCCCTAAGCTCTTTTATCATACGTCGAATTGTATGGTACCCCGTTACACTAACCTCTGCTCACACATATACAGCTCACAGTCAAAAGAATATATATATATATATCATAAAAGAAATTCAATTCAAATAATAGTTTATTTATCAAGACTAAATGAGCAATCTGAGAATGAGAACGGCACCATGGAAGAAACCAAATTAAAATAGCTGAAATGAATTTGACTCTCTCTTATAGAACAGGATGAAATGTACGAGTATGAACACAGATCATATAATAAAGCTTAGATAGAATATTTATAGCATTCTGTGAAAACATAGAAGTACGATTCATTATTGAAATTTAGAACTTCATCTTAGCAGAAATTGAATTCAAACATCATAGAAGAATTTAAATTCAACAAGAGTGCCAAAAATTGTCAATCCAAAACCAATAGACGAATTCTACCCAATAACGAACTCATCCGAGATATTCATTCCTCAATTCTATGATGAACGATAATATATATCTTTCCTCAAATCTACTCCAATACACCAATATTCCAGTTTTGTTTTTAGTGGAGATATTCTGAACTCAATATTATTAACTTACCATTACCATTCCCATCATCATATGGATTTACCATCGGCATGAAAATATCAACCAACAAAAAGTATGATATTATATTATAATTCTCATATTTATAGGATTGCTGGAATGAATGACAATGAGACAACGTTATGTCTCAGGAAAATAAGTTGACATTATAACAATTCATAGAATACCCATAGAATAATTCTATCATTCTGTGAAAACGTAGAAATACGATTTACATAGAAATTTTGAAAAATCATATCTCCGAAAGTATTAGCTTGTTAGAGTTAAAAATAATATGATTGGCTTCTTATGGTAAAACTGCTTATTGAAAAAAATTTAATTTGGAATTTGTTTCGTAAAAAAAAATTTTATTTGTTACTACGACACCATCTGTCTGATTTTGCCCAATAACGAACTTAGCCGAGATATTTATCCTCCAAACCTACTCTGAAAATTTCAACTGTCTAGCTCATTCCGTTCGAGAGTGATCGTGCCTACGGCCGGCCGGCCGGCCGGACCGGCCGAACAGAATGAATTTCGACCACGGATTCTTGATCAGTGACTCATTTTCTTCTCGGTTGTATATCTGATACCGGTACAACCTAAATCTAATCAAAACCACTATCAAGAACAAATCGGTGTAAATCTTCAATACACGTTTATCGGTTGGGACTCCAATAATTGGTCACAACGGAATTAAAACATGGAATAATTTTAAGTGTATTATCACGATCAACTAATCTTGGTACGAAACAGCTTCTTGGGTATGTTGTTTTACATTTCTGATTTAAAATTCTTCTCTAGAGTATACTTCAACGCATAAATACTTGAATAATATTACTAGGTCGCTTACAAAATTTCTCCCGGCAGCAAAAAAAAAGGACATACTTAGCCAGGCGCCAACCCAATGAAGATTTTGGGTGAACTAACGAACTGACGAACAGATAATGATGAACTGAAAATATACCATACTAACATTTTGATGAATGAGCAATCTAATGAACTATCGGACTAACTAACTAACGGAGAGACTAATTAACGAAATAACTAACCAACGGATTTACTAACTATTGAAGTTACTAACTAACGAGGTTAATAACTAACGAAGTTACTAACTACCGAAGTTAATAACTTACGAAGTATCAAACTAACGAAGTATCTATACCTTACGAGCTAACAAACTATATAGAAAGAATAAAGAAACATCCGTAAATGCGACCTGGTCACGAATCTTAAGCAAAAAGTGGTCGAAATAGCCTGAAATGTTTTTTTTAATAAGGTGGACCTACTACATTAGGCTGTCTAGATACAATGTGAATACCCTCCTAAGAAATCCTTCAAGGTGTAGCCATCTTTATTTCACAGCAGATTCGCAGATCCTCGAAACAAAGTTCACCCAATCACGAAGCCGTTGAATTGACTCCGTAAACTTCTGGCACCGATTGAGCCATCTGTCACCTTTTACAACACACACATCGGAATCGATCATGCTTACCTATAGAGATTGAAACAAAAATAGAGCTAGGCGCCGTACGAAGAAGGATTGCTTTCCTTGCCATCCTATTCCAGCTATACAGGGTGTTTCAAAAAAAGGTGACCCCCTCTCTAGGATAGGTAGAGAACTGAAAAATAATTGGGGTTTGCTCAGTAAAAAATTTTCGTAACGCCATCCGTATTCAAGATACAGGGCGTTGAAGAAAAAAAAATTATACACATTTTTTAAAATTTTGCAGAAACTACTGGCAACATTGTAATGAAATTGTATACGAATATGTTTTGGAAGCTGATACATCCAATGAATTCGTTTTTATGTCTGACTCTCCTAGAGGGCGCTAGTTACACGGTTCGTACCAAGTAGTATTAAACATAACTTTTTTATTATTAGATTTATTGAGCAAAATTTCAAGCGTACTTAAACATCATTCAATTTCACACAAAAAAGGTACTCTTGGTAAAACTCGATAATGTGTACCGTTCTCGGAGTATTTTGATTTGAAAATTCTACACGGCAATAGCATTTTCTCTGAAATTTCAGTTGCCATGGAAAACTGTCTTTCATTTAATGGTTGTGACGTTGATTCAAGAATAATTACATTTCTATTGTTAAATTAGATATTGTTAATCAAAATGTATTCAAATTTTGAATACACTGACATGTTATTAACCTTAGGAGAGTGTTTAGGAAACGCTAGTGCAGCTGTTATGCGTTATTCAGAAAAGTTTCCTCGAAGAAACTTTCCAAGTAAAAATACATTTAGAGCAATTGAACGACGTTGTCGAGAAACTGGGAGTGTGAGACCTAAAAAAATAAATTCTGGTAGGCCAAGAATAACAAGAACCATTAATAAAGAAAATGTGATTTTAAATTTAGTTGATCAAAATCCAACAGTTAGCGTAAGGGATGTGGCAAGACAAACAAATACGTCTTCTTCAAGTACTTGGAGGATACTTAAAGAGCAGCAGCTACATCCTTATCATTACAGACAAGTCCAAGAGCTCTTGCCAGACGATCTACCGGTTAGAATGGATTTTTGTCGAACATTACAAGAAAGGACAGCCATCAATCCAAATTTTTTAAAATGTATTCTTTTTACGGACGAGGCCAGTTTTACGCGACAAGGTATGTTTAACTCCCATAATGCACACTACTGGAGTGATGAGAATCCACATGTCAAAAGGGTAGCACATTACCAACACTCATTTAAAGTTAATGTTTGGGCAGCAACTTTAGGCAACAAGTTAATAGGTTATCACATTCTACCTGGAAATTTAAATGGTGATATGTACCTGGACTTTTTAAGTAATCATTTATTCGAGATATTAGAAAATTTAACGCTAAACGAGCGAAGATATCTAATTTTTATGCACGATGGAGCTCCACCGCACTTTGATAGAAGGTGTCGTAATTGGTTGAGTAACCATTTTCCGAATCGATGGATTGGTAGAGGTGCAGAAGCTCCAATTCATTGGCCTCCTCGGTCATGTGATTTTAATCCCTTGGATTACACAGTTTGGTCGTATCTTAAAGAAAAAGTTTATGCTGCAGAGGTAAATTCACCTCAAGATTTGAAAGATAGAATACAACGTCACTTTAATGATCTCACAGCTGACTCCCAACCATTTAGAAGATTAATGGATTCTTTAGAAAAAAGGATAGCCTTGTGTATTCGTGAAAACGGAGGACATTTTGAACACCTACTCTAATTGAAATCATATTAATGTTATTAGCCATTTTTTGAATTTTCTGATTTTTGTGTGAAATTGAATGATGTTTAAGTCCGCTTGAAATTTTGCTCAATAAATCTAATATTAAAAAAGTTATGTTCAATACTAATATCTAATTTAACAATAGAAATGTAATTATGGTTGAATCAACGTTAAAACTATTAAATGAAAGACAGTTCTCCATGGCAACTCAAATTTCAGAGAAAATGCTATTGCCGTGTAAAATTCATCGGTTATTACATCATAATTTTCAAATCAAAATACTCCGAAAACGGTACGCAGTATCGAGTTTTACCAAGAGTACCTTTTTTGTGTGAAATTGAATGATGTTTAAGTACGCTTGAAATTTTGCTCAATAAATCTAATAATAAAAAAGTTATGTTCCATACTACTTGGTACGAACCGTGTAACTAGCGCCCTCTAGGAGAGTCAGACATAGAAAGGAATTCATTGGATGTATCAGCTTCCAAAACATATTCGTATAAAATTTCATTACAATGTTGCCAGTAGTTTCTGCAATATTTTAAAAAATGTGTATAATTTTTTTTTTCAACGCCCTGTATCTTGAATACGGATGGCGTTACGAAAATTTTTTACTGAGCAAACCCCAATTATTTTTCAGTTTTCTACCTATCCTAGAGAGGGGGTCACCTTTTTTTGAAACACCCTGTATATTCGCTGAAGTTGAATGAATGGAGAGTTGTAGTTTTTCTTATCTCAACAAACCATTTTCACTTTCACGTTTTAAAGTAAACATGTTTGCGTCTTTAAGTCGTACAGTAATTTCATGAAATTACTATCTTCACGAAATTTAGTAAAATTCTCTGCTTCGGATTTTTGCATCTAACTACTGAGTTCAATCAGATCAGGATTTTTCGAGTTATTGTTAAATTTTTATTTTTATTTTTGAAGTTTCTCTTTTGTGACTAGCTAACTTTGCATGTAGATAAAGGTCATCATTCTGTAATTGGATACTAAATTTGAGATAGATCGAGTGATCGGTTCCGGAAATATTCATATAATTTTTTTTTCCTAAAAACGGACATAACTGCGAAACCGCTTAGCGGATTTTGCCCGTTAACGAACTCGTCCGAGATATTTACGCTCCAAACCTACCCTGCAAAAATAAAAACCTCTAACTCCGTTAGGTCGAGGGTTACCGGCCGGACGGACACAGTTGAATTTGTAGTCAACCGTTTGAGACCATTTTCGACAAAAAAAATTTGAAAAATACAGACATTGTGGCCAAATGCACGCTGTTTCTTGGGGAACACGCGCGCAAAAAGACGCGGTGTTTCCAAGTGGTCACCCATCCAAGTACTTTTCACGCCTGACGTTGCTTGGCTTCAGTGTTTAAATCAAATCAAAAAAAAAATATTTCTCCTATTTTGTTTAGATTCTATGAAATATTTCACACATATATTAATTAATTTATTTACATTTATAGTTCGTACTTATAGTATTGGCTATAGTTTCAGTTTATTTGATGTATCTCGATACTTGAGGATATTGATGAAAATAATTTATTTATTAATGGGATAAGGGTACCTACTTTTGGTAATTACATTGGATTTTGCAGGAAAATATAACAAAAAACCTGCCTTTCATAAATGAAAGGGAAAGCGGATCAGTGTTCGGACGGTATCTAGCATATTCAGTGTATTATAGCCGCAATTATATTTATTATGTAGTTCTATAATAAGAATCCACTGATATAATTCCCAACTCTGAGAACCAATTCTTTCGGAGATATGAACTGTCAAAGTTTCAGCAAGAGCGCCAAAGGTCCTGTCCACAGGGCTTTCCAACATTTGGTTATTCCACATTTAGATTCCTCTGCGAAGAATAAGTTACTTTTTTTTAACCATATCTTTGGCCAGCGTTGATCGTTTTGCAGATATATGGATTTTAAGAAAAATGTTGACAACCTAGAGGCACTTTAACGCCTTGTATCTCAGTGACTGTTAGACGTAAAACAATAAAACTTTAGGAGTACTTATAAAAATTACTGTGGATTCAAAAAATCATAATAGTTTTTTGCAACAATCTACAAGTTCTATACAAATGCTGGACATAGTACTTTTTCGGAAGTAGCTACTTCCGGTATAACCGGAAGTGGTAGAAAACTGTAAATTAAAAAAAAAAGTAGTTTATGGTACAGAACATCCGTGTGAATTTTTATGAGCGTATCATTTTTACTTTCCGTTGTTTAGGAAGTGATACTGACGAATGCATCATAATATCTCTTTATGTACATCATCAAGCTATTTTTTCCATTTTGTTTGTTGTATTCATGTGCTAATGGAGAAGGCAAAATGTAGAAACTGATATTTCGCTGCATTATTCTATAATTTTCAGGACCAGCTTGAATAAATTCGATATTTTTTTAGGGACAATTAAAATTGCTGCCTATATTCATCTAATATAATTTATTCAAGTATCTAGAGATGTTAACCAGCTATTGTTTCGAATAATTCAAGACATGAGAATTTAAGTATTTAGTAGTTTTCACTGTCTTCACTTACATATGTTACAAACTAATGTTAATAATGTTATACAAAATTGAGGACAATTCAGTAATTTTGATTGAATGAAAAAATGCTAATTTTCCGTCATTATACAGAATGTCAAATAGATCACGGAATTTGGATATATCTATTGATTTATAAAATTGAAAATTGAAACGAATATCATGGTTAATTGAGGACAGGTGAAGGGTGGATGAAAATTCACATATACATTTTTCTCCAAATTATGAAAATTGTAATTTGATTAGTTTGAATCATTCTAAAGAGCCATGCATTCAATATCTCATTATTTGGATCAGTCAGTTCCAACCCTAAATAACGCAGTATATTTTAAGTGAATATATTCGAAGAAAAACAGATAACAGAACTGCGAAAAATCAGGTGAACCGTGTTGAAAAAACATCAACCCTATCGTTTTTCCGCACAATCGAAACGAAGTAAGCGTGCGGCCTACTTTCTGGTTACGAGAACAGAGGGGGGTGGACTCTAAAAACAGGCAAAACAAATAGCCGAAAAGCTTGTAAACATGTAACGAGGAATCAGGCGAACGGCGCGGCACGGTCTGGAAATTTTAAAACGGGGAGAGATGAATTGACTGAATGAGATTTATCTGCTCTAGAATAGGGCTTTCCAGGCATGGCCCAAAGTAATAAGGGGAGAACATATGGACGGACTTGCGGTAGGACAAGTCGGGAAAATATCGGGTTTTTCGATAAGGCCAAAAAGATTTTGTATCCGAATAAATAATAAAAAAATAAAAATCGAATAATTGAGACACTGGGATTATTCCACATGCAGAAGGTACATATGTTCCATTCAATAATGGCGTTCGATCATGTTCATATCACAACCGGAAGCACATTCGCAGCGATCAATTCTTTTGAGCCTATTTTCGATCTCTTCTCAACGCATTCAACATTCTGTTGTATATACAGGATACTTCATTGATGGTTGTCGATATTATAATAATTGTTTAAGGGTTGGTTCCTCAATTGCGAGTTAACTCGAGGTTGCGGGTAACCCGAGTGTTACGCGTTGAGGAATATCGCTAAATACATGCGTAACTCTCAACCTCTTGTTAACTCGCAATTGAGAAACCGGCCCTAAGGTGTTTTCTTGCTTTTTGCGCGCATGTTCTGGGGAACAGCGTGCTTTCATTTTGCTCAAATGTCAGTGATTTTTTGCCGTAAATATTTTCAAACGCTTAGGTTCGACTCACTGATGAAGAAATCGAGGTCAAATTTGATTCTCTCTGGGCGGCCGACCAGCCTTTGCCAAGATAACTTTCGAACGGAAAGAGATAGCGACTGGAAATGTTCAGGGTAGGTGCCGCGTCCAAACACGACGAAGAGTTCGTTAGTGGGTATAATTGGCTCAACGGTTTCCGAATACTGATTTTGTCTTCAACTAATTCAGATCCGATCGAATTGGATCTTGGTAGCTTGTTGTAGAATATTGATAAAAAGAAGTAGGTGAAACTTTGTGAGAATCATATCCCTAGGAAATTAAAACAAATATTAAATAATATTATTTATCTCACGATAACTTGAGAACGGAAAGGATAACGACTTGCAATTTTTAGGGTAGGTTGCATATCCAAATGCGTCACCTAGGTTTGTTAATAGGCATAATCGGCCAAACAGTTTTGGAGTTATACCCATCTGAATTATTTCCTCAATAACCCAATAATACTTACATGGTCCAATTTAAACATGTAATTTGTTATAGAATGTCACCTCAAAATTGCGTTCAATAGAGAATTAAAAAAAATTAATTGAAAATCATTAAAAAATTAAAATTTTGCGAGAGCCTTCAAAATTTAACTCCACAGCTAAGTTCCAAGATTGAACACGATCGGATCTATATTGTTGGAGATCCGAATAGCCTTGGGTGAGTTCAGTAGTTGGATAGGTGACCGTTGTCATCATAACTTTCGAACGGATAGAGATAGCAACTTGCAATTTTTAGGGCGGGTTGCTGAATCCTGTATAACTCAAAATATACAAATCCGATCCAATTAAAGGACGTTAATTACTTGTAGAAGACCAACGCGCAAATTTTCTCCGAATTTCGTGAATATAATATCCTGTTTTTGCGCGTATGTTCTGGGGAACATCGCGTTATAGTTTTGCCAAATGTCTGTAACTTTCGAATTTTTTCACGAAAATGGTCTCAAACGATTTAGTTCGACTCCCCAATGAAGAATTCGAGGTCAAATTTGGTTCTGTCTGGCCGGCCGTCCGGCCGTTGCCACGATAACTTGAGAACGAAAAGAGCTAGCGACTTGCAATTTTCAGGGTGGGTGGCGCATCCCAGTGCGACGGACAAGTTCGTTAATGGACATAATCAGCCTAGTGGTTTCCCAGTAATAATTTTGTTTTCAACCAATATAAATCCGATCGAATTGAAACTTCGTGAGTAGTTGTAGAATATGAACCTAAGCTCGTTTGTGAAATTGTGTGTGAATAGTATCGCTAGAAAATTTAAAAAAAATATATTTGTTGTCACGATAACTCGAGAACGGGAAGAGATAGCGGCTTGAAGTTTTCATGTTAGGATGTGCACCAGAATACGACATTTTCGTTTGTTTATGAGCATAATCGGCCGAACGGTTTTAGAGTTATAGCCATCTGAAATTTGGTTGTTTTTTGTTCCTCATTAACTCGAAAAATACTGAACCGATTGGATTCAAACATGGTAATTAGTTGTAGAATGCCAACGCGAAAATTCTTGCAAAATTTCGTGAGGATAGTATTTTTTTGTAAAATCATAACCTAACTCTTCTGCCAAGTTTCAAGTATTAACACGATCGGTTGAATATTGTTGGAGATTCGAGCATTCTTGTGTGAGTTCAGTAGATGGGTGACCGTTGCCTCGATAACTTTCGAACGAAACGAGATAGGGACTTGCAATTTTCAGGGTAGGTTGCGTATCCGAAAGGGAAAGTTGAGTTCGTTTTTGAGCATAATCGGTCAAACGGTTTCCGAGTTATACCCACCTGGAATATTATTTCCTTGATAACTCAAAAAATAAATATTCGATCGAATTGAAGCTTGGTAACTAGTAGTAGAAAATCATCATAATGACGTGTTTAAAATTTTGTAAGAACCGTAACCCTAGAAAATTTGCAAAAAATTACGAAAAAAAAATTTTAAGAACCGCACCCTTAGAATATTTCAAAAAAAATGGGTTCAAGTCCTGTTGGACAGGAGCTTTCTGGCGCTCTAGTTCAAACAGACAAATTATATCTCCGAAAGTATTGGTTTCTCAGAGTTGGGAATTATATCAAAGTATTCATATAATAGAACTGCATCCTAAAGGAAATTCAATTCAAATAATAGTATATTTATCAAGATTAAATGAGCAATCATGAGAATGAGAAAAGCACCATGGAAGAAATCAAATTAAATCTGGCCAATTTTGCCCAATAACGAACTTAACCGAGATATTCATCTCCCTAAACTACTCTGAAAATTTCAACTACCTACCTCATTCCGTTCGAGAGTTATATCTATGTCTATGGATGAAAAGCAGTCTCACTACTCTCAGATCTCTTACTTCATGTTCAGTTCCGAAATGTAAGAATTTTCTGAGAAAAACTATTTTCGGAGCAAACAACTGAGATTTTTCTCACTTCGCTCACAATTCTTCGATTGATTAGATAATGTTTCAGGAACATCATTTGACATTATGACAATTCATATTCATACATAGAATAATATAATTCTGTGACAACGTTGAAATACGATTTATTATTGAAATTTTGAAAAATCATATCTCCGAAAGTATTAGCTTGTTAGAGTTAAAAATGATATGAGTGGATTCTTATGATACAACTTTTTATTAAAAAAAAATTAATTTGGAATTTGTTTGGTAAAAAAAAAAAATTTTTTTTGTTACTCCGAAACCATCTGTCCGATTTCGCCCAATAACGAAGTTAGCCGAGATATTTATCCCCCAAACCTACTCTGAAAATTTCAACTCTCTAGCTCATTCCGTTCGAGAGTTATCGTGCCTACGGCCGGCCGGACCGGCCGGACAGAATGAATTTCGACCACGGATTCTTGATCAGTGAGTCGAACCAAATCGTTTAAGACCATTTTCATCGAAATATTCGAAAATTACAGACATTTGGGCAAATTGATAAGCACTCAGTTCCGAGGAACTAGAGCGCCAAAAATCACGAAAAAAAAATGGTTCAAACACTGACGTGAAGTCAGAAGCTTTTGCGCGTATGTTCTACTGTCCATTCTTCTGTATTGGACACCTTTAATCGAATTTACCATGTTAAATTATGTTGTCCATTCTCCTGTATTGGACACTCTTAATTCGAATTTACCATGGTAAATTCGAATTAAAATTATCTTTAAAAAAAAAGAGCAATCTACAATGCTTCAATGCATTGAAAATTGTCATATAATTTATTAATCAAGATTAAAGGAGCAATCTGCAATGATTCAACCTCGTGGAATGGGTTGTTGCAACTCACACTCGGTGCATAGTTTTCACAACTCGAAATACCTAAGGCAAGTATCATCGAAATGTCTAGAGCAAGAATGGAGACAATCATAGCAGATTGTCCGTTCATTCCTGATATTTGAGTAGGTAGTGGATTACGAACAAATTATTTTAATAGTTCAAAGTATATTATTAAAATACTATCCTCTTTTCATAATTTGAAATTTAATAGTTCATACCACTAACACATTCTTTTCTGTATTATGAACCTTAACTCAAGAAAAAATGATTGATGCACAAATGTAGATCCATATTCCAGTATTTTTTTGCTAGCAACATTATGGAAAATACTGTATATAGGAACATGTCTCACTACCACTACTGAAGGAAGTAAAAGGTAATATTAACCTCAGTGGTCAACGAACCATATTATTTTCTTTTGATGATTCCATTATCTTCTTCGTTCCTATTGCCTCCATAAACTACATCAAAACAGTCTTGTATATATTCACATTCAAGAATCGAATACTTGATTTTCCAAGAGAAAATCTGCGAATTGACAATCTCTAATAGCTAGAAAAGATGAAATTTATGAATAGTCACACAGATAGATTCTGTGTTCACATTGTGTGAATACATAGAACATACGATGTTTTATTGAAACTTTGAAACATCATATCTCCGAAAGTATTAGCTTGTTAGA
Source organism: Halyzia sedecimguttata (assembly GCA_937662695.2). Classification (NCBI taxonomy): domain Eukaryota; kingdom Metazoa; phylum Arthropoda; class Insecta; order Coleoptera; family Coccinellidae; genus Halyzia; species Halyzia sedecimguttata. Next base: position 15,698,661 of record OW569413.2, read on the forward strand.
GTTGATAATGATAACGATGGATTCTTATGATGAAACTGCATCTTAAAAAAATTTGAATTCAAAAGATGTATTGTAAAAAAAAAATTTTCTAATTCTGCATTTGTAATAACCATAATCATAGGTGTTGGTGTGGAAATAAAATGAAATAATTAAATAAAAAAATAAATAAAAATCGCTAAAATTGTGCGAGAGCCTTCAAACCTTATTTCTTCAGTCAATTTCTACATGTGACCACGATATATTGTTAGAGATATTGAAAAAATATCGGAAGGTGAGCAGCCTGGGCTAGTTCAGTAGCTGGATGGGTGGCCACTGCCACGATAACTTCCGAACGGAAAGTGATAGCGACTTGTAATCTTTTATCCCAATGCGAAAGTTAAGTTCTTTAATGGGCATAAATGGCCCTACAGTTTCAGAGATAAACCAATCTGAAATTTTGCTGTTATATTCCCATTAACTCAAATGATACAAACCCGATCCAATATAAACTTGGAAAATACTCGTAAAATGCCTACAAATGCCACCAGTTTTTATCAAAATTTCGTTAGAATCGTATGACTAAAAATACAACAAAATTTTTGTTTACTCACAAATTTAATATTTCAGAATCTATCTGTCAGAATCTGCTACAATTCCGCACACACCCTATATTTCTTCTCGTCAGGTTTCTAGATTTTTTTATTGATAATCTGCCATGTTGATTTTGATTTATTGCTTTATTCAAATATTTGAGTATCGCAATGCATCATATGAGTTTCAGATAATTCATATAGTTTCCAAGAGTACTTAATCCAAATACATTATTCCATTATGAAATATATCGAAATGTGTTTTGAGTCATATTACACCGATATTATTTCTATTTGGATAAGTGCATAAGCAGACACTCATTGTTGAATTTCTTTTCGAATCCACGATCTTCCCTTTCACAAATATCGATAAACAGGCAGATTAGTCCAAATACATCACTGAATCCGTAGAACGCACCCAATTACCGCCCACCCACCATTTTTTTTTCGAACTAATCTCGGAGCAAGTTGCACAACAAATACTCGAATCCCCCGAACCCGATCAGGCTTCAATAATTCAGCAAATAAGCCGGATAGATCGTGTTCCCGAAACGTGGAATCGGGATTCAAACAGTACGCAACTGATTTCATTACTTTCTGGAATCGTCCGTTTGATTTCGGAGGTACGGCGCAGCAGAACGTGTAATTGAATTGCGTCTATCGGAGAGATTCACCTAATTTGTTCAATATACAATCACGATCTGGAGATGCAGCCCTTAGAAGTTATCCGATTAATCGTTTCAGGTACAGTGAAATAAATTTCACGATAGAAATTTCAGTGAATTCATTCCAATGGACAGTTCTTCCAGCTGGGTATTTTAAATCGTAAATGGTATGTAGGTCAAGCAAAGCTAAATTGTAAGAATAAGGTAAATGTCCCAATTATCGACAGTGTCCCAATTATCGACAACTTCCGATTATTTTCCATAAAACAAGACGAAGAGAGATTTCATACAGATTTTAATTCAACTAGGTCTTCACGCGAGAGCGAGATTTTTCTCGTCTCGTCTCGTTCTCGTCTCGTAAAAGCGAGACGAGACGAGACGAGGCGTTTTCAAAAATATTATAGGCGATACCGAGACCACATACAGCGCAACACGAGAGTCTCGTAAAATTTTTTGCATGAAGTTTTATATACGACTCAACTTTTTTCAACACCCACAGAAAACAATTGAATATGAAGAATCTCCACTATAATTACACATATCTTATGTCTATATTATGCGTCGTTCGCTCTAGAAATACACGATTTTTTAGAAGATTTTCAATTCGTTATGACCTTGCGATAATCGAAATTATTTTTCAAGAAAAAATAGAATTCACAACCATAAAAACGGATGCCATTGTGAATTCAATACTTAAAGGACAACTTTTATTGCCCCTAAATTCCAATGCTTTGAAAACTTCGTCTCTATCTGAACATCTGGAGAAATGTATTTTCTTGTGCTCCTTGTAGTGAAGATGTGAACAATTATTGAAGAGCATCTGTGGAACTACGTATAATAAAACTGGTAAAGACATGAAGCTAGTCAATGTTTCGAAAAGTGTTATGAGGATTACGCCAAGAACAACCTCAATGATCTTCCCACTGGGAAGGTATTCTTTGAAAACTATACCAAATTGATCAATTCTATTACAGATACAAATATTTTTTTATAAAAGCGTAATAAACATACCTTTACAAAATTATTCATTATTGTATACCATTTCGTTTATATATTATAATATTTATTATCGTTATTCAGAATTAAGCGAGACGAGACGAGACAACTGATAACGAGATGAGAACGAGACTTAAACGAGACTTAATTTTTTGGGAATTGGCGAGAGCGAGACGAGATATTTTATACTCTCGCCTACTCTCGTCTCGTGTGAAGCCCTAAATTCAACAATTATCTAGTTTGTAGTTTCTTGAGCAAATTTGTTTACACCATTAATTCCTCTTAAGCATCCTCACCGAAAAAGCAGCTGTTAATTGGTCGAATGTCAGTCTTCATCGAGTGAGCACTGTTATCCTTGCTATTCTGATAAGTCCACACTCTTCATTTATGTCTCCCCAGATTCAACGAATGCAGGTGAAATTCAATTTTTTGAAGAATAATATAATATCATCTGACGTCTGGAACGTCAACCCTCAATGAATATATTTTTCGTACTTCTGAGTTGTGTTCGAAAATTAACTCCACGGAGTAGAGTAGAGTTTTTGAAGGTTTGACAGATTTACTCTAGTTTACTCTGACAGTGACAGAAGGTGCCAATATCGGAAAATAGGTTATGTTGGTTTAAGAAAGATCCTATTATTATTGTTTTCTTCACATCTATGTAACTCTAATCATAAATATATATTGTGAGCAGTATTGAAACTATTTAATTACCACACAAAACATTCATAAAACAGTGAGATAAAGATACTAGATTTTCCGTCCCATGAGTTATGTCAATTTTGACAGGAGTAAAATGAACTCCGAGTCGAATACTCCGACTTTTCGAACGCAATGGAGTAAATATTACTCTACGGAGTTAATTTTCGAACAGAACCCCGGGCCTAAAGTGACAACTTCACTCCCTTGTGACAGGTACTAAAGTGTCACATTTAATCCCTCCGGGATTAAATATTGACGAAACTCCCGGAACGATTAAATCACAAACAAACGATATCTTCTCTAATGTTAATAACCGATTTCAGCATTGAGTAATGTGCCCAGAGAGTTGAGGCACAAACCGCTTTTGATTTATCATTGAAGTAGACTAACAGCGCATTTTCAGTAGGTTGTCTCACATTTTTTAAGCGGCACCACTTTTTAAAAGCATCGTACTGCTGCTCGTATAGTTTTCTAGATTTCGGTGGTAACAATTCTTCACCTACTTCGGCTGCTCTTTTATCAATATCAGATACACCTTCTTCACTCATGATACCAATAATTATCAATAACAATGTTTCTTTACAATGACACTAGTAATGACAATGTTTCTAAATTATAATTGTCACATCGCAATGTTACTATGGTAACTTATTTTAAAGACAGTTTATTAAATGAGTTGAAGAGAGAAAAAACTGATTGAAATTATTGAAATAATTAATAAAATCATACCGGAAGTACGAAAAGTATCGTATATACCTTGCGACTGAAGTACATTTAATCCTTCAGGTAAATTATGGCCCTCCCTGCGGTCGGGCCATAAACTTCACCTTCAGGATTAAATGTAGTACTTCAGTCCCGCGGTATATAATATACTATTATTCAGCACTGCGCTATCTACCGTTGTTGCAATTATGTATATTTTCAATCCAAGTTTGTCACTTCAATAAAATAGATATATAGGGCAAGTTAAATATAGGGGTAAGTTCGACAAACTAAATATCTCATAAACTGTAGTATGTGGATAAAGTAAAGAACAAAATTCATAAGTGCATTATTGAATGTTTCAAGCAAAATGCTCGGACAGGTCAATTTTAGTTTTTAATTAACTACCTAATGGAATAAATACTTTACTTATGACGCCATTTATTTTCACAGAGGGATGTCATATTTTTTTAATTGATCACCCCACATTGCTTTTGATGCTTCATCAGATTTAACTTACCTAATTGATGGTGTAAAAAATTAGTACCGTGTAACAATTTTTTTCAGAAAATAATAAATTTAATACTATTAGAAATAAAAATGAATTTTTTATGGAAGAAAATCTTTATTCAACCCAAAAAACAAACGTTCAAATTACTCTCCATCAACCATTTGAAACTGACTGGTATGAATGTAAACAATTTGTAACACTAGAGTAATTTCAGTAAGAGTAAGAAGGAGACATAACCAAGTCTTGTAAGCGAATTATATTTGACGTTGAAAAAACAGGCACGTTTAACTGAACGGAAATGGATACAAATTATTATAATGGTTGGATATGATGATAAACTAAGAACACATGAGGATGGATATTAATTTTTCAATCAAGAATATCCTGAAAGACTGCATACTGCAAAATCCACAGTAAGTAAATTTAGCAACATTTACTGAAACCAGATCCGTCCATGATTTGTCACGGCAAGATCGACCTTGGCTAAACGAAGAAACCTGATCAAAATATGTGTTAATTGAAGCAGTAGAAATACCTCAACTTTCTACAATACAGCTAGCCCCGAATCATAACGTGCACTTTATTCGCGAAGTTTTTCAAGAAAGAGAACTCTCATCCTTACAAAGTTCAACTAATTCACGAATTCAACGATGATAATACAGACCGCCGTTTGCTGAAAGAGCTAGTTACTTTTTGGAGGTGAATCACCAGTCACCACCAAATGGTTCCTCTGTGGGTTTTTCCACCCAAAGTATGAATTTTTTATTTAATTATTTTATAGATATTATTTTTATTTTATAAATATATATAGTTGGCCAAAACAAACTATAAAACTGACTCTAATGTCTAGGTATCCTTAGCTGATCAATTCTAGTGCCATGTCCGGACGATATTTGGCCAAATAACCTGCATTTTTGTGTGATTGGTGGTGAGTATAATGATGTGGTTGTATATCACATAAATATAGGTAACCTCTATGAGTTAATAACTATGTGAAATACTCACTTTGATAATGTAACCCACGAATCCCTAAATGTATAGCTTATAATTACATTTCAGAAAAATTCAAACATATATTACACTTTAGTATAATATGTCTCAAACTATTTTTAAAAACATCATAATACTGACTGAATTTAAAATTAATAAGACGAGACGATGAAAAACTGGGTAAGCGATTCCGTACAAACAAAATTCTATAACCTGATTGCGGCGCCTTCTGCTGGGTTAGACTGCATTTCTAGCCCATCCTGGGACCCACCCAAAAGCACACACAAAATTTCATGAAAATCGGTCTCGTCGTTTAGCATTCAGTAATGCACTTAAATTATTTATGGATAATATTGAACTTTATTCTTCACATAAGCGACCCTTCCATATGTAGAAATCAATGTGCTTCAGATCTGCTCAAATATAAAATGAACATAACCATCTTAATATATACGGTGCGAGGCATGCAGATGAAAGAATATTTGATATCTTGTTTCAGCTTAGTCCAAACTTTCAGGGGTCGTTACAAACATGTTTGTCACTGCAACTCTTTCAAAAGTTTTCCATTTGGGATAATAATAATCCACTAGCGTCATCTTAGGTAGAGTGCAAAAACCGTCAGCGCTCTGAAATTGTATAATTAATTACGAGACTATCGATTCTCCCATTCATACTCTAAACCAATTGTTGCCACCTAATGCATTTATCTGGCACGAACCGAGAAAGGGTAATAGAAGGGACTATAGATGGAGGAACTTGGATTTATGTTGATTGATTAGTTCGATATGGAAAATTGGGTTGGTACGATCTCACTAGTCGATCCACCGAATTCTCGAAGATTGGCCTTCGCCTGGGGAATATTGGAGTGATAAATGAGAGGGTGCTAGTTGAGGAATTTCAGGGGTGAACTATCTGAAGATGCCTGTATTTCCTATCTCCCTGCAAAGAATCTTAAATTAATATATTTCATCAATGCCTAAAGTTTCATATTTTCTGCCGTTTTGGCTTTCAGAATATTACCGTTAAGATGAAGATAATGTCAAAACAATTATATAAAATCTGAAAAAGGACTGCGAGCTTGTTCATGTATATGACCTCAAAACTGCGCTACGAATCCTATACAAATTATAAGAGCACTGTCGATACAAATCACTTAGCACCGAAACAATATTTTTTAATCTGAAAATCTACGGGTAGTTGCACATTTGGTTTAGGTGAATATTTTTTGATGGTTTAAACCATGGAAAACATTCGAGATGATTGTCGAATACCTGTTTCTGTATTAAGAGCGCAAAACGAGCATTTTCGATTGAAAGATACAGAGATATCTCTTGAAATCGACAAATTACACACAAGATTTTTTATACAATCGAGCAGTTAACATATTTCCAAAAATTTATTTAATCCTACAGATTGACGTTTTAGGTCTGCGATTAGGAAATTTTACACTCAAATGAAAGATGTCATTTACTCGTTGTCATTGGATACTCTGAGCATGCATATTTGATTTATATTTGAAAAGCTGGTGAGCGTTTTTAGAAGTGAAACTTCTAATGCGAATATCAACAAGGTTGCATTAAACGTTTAACGCTACCATGGAGCGGGTATGATAGCATTGTTGCGTTAAACGTTCAACGCTCCTGGGGAGGGGGAATAGAATGATACAGAACGAGAGTGAATTCGTGACACTCGAACGCATGCGCGTAGTTTTCTACCCCTTCCTATATTCATTTCCACATTACGTTCTTCTATTTCAATTTGTGAAATTCATTATTTCATTTACTTTTTGAAGTGATACTTCTATTTATTAACGATTTTCCACAAAGTGTTGAGCGAGGAATCAATTTTGAAAACTTCTAATGCGAGTTCCAACAAGGTTGCGTTAAACGATTAACGCTACCATAGAGGGCTTATGGAGCACTATTGCGTTAAACTTTCAACGCTCATGGATAGAGGGAATAGAAAGAGACAGAGCGAGAGTGAATGCGTGGTACTTGAACGCATGCGCGTGGTTTTGTACGTTGTTCTATTTTAATTTATAATATTCATTATTTCATTTACTTGTTCTTGAAGCAAAACTTCTAATGCAACTTCCAACAAGATTGCGTTCAACATTTTTCGCTACCATGGACGGGGTATGAATGCACTGTTGCGTTAAACGTTCAACGCTCCTAGGATGGGAATAGATTGAGACAGAGTGACAGTGAATGCGTGGCTCTCGAACTCATGCGTGTAGTTTTCTACCCCTTCCTATTTTCATTTCCACATTACGAAGTTTCACTTCTTCCGCTCGGAGGGACTCCACGCACCATTTTTTTGGCGCTCTAGTTCCTCGGAACTGAGTGCTTATCAATTTGCCCAAATGTCTGTAATTTTCGAATATTTCGATGAAAATGGTCTTAAACGATTTGGTTCGACTCACTGATCAAGAATCCGTGGTCGAAACTCATTCTGTCCGGCCAGCCGTAGGCACGATAACTCTCGAACGGAATGAGCTAGAGAGTTGAAATTTTCAGAGTAGGTTTGGGGGATACATATCTCGGCTAAGTTCGTTATTGGGCAAAAGCGGACAAATGGTTTCGGAGTAACAAAAAAAAAATTTTTTTTTTACGAAACAAATTCCAAATTAATTTTCTTTTAATAAGGAGTTTTATCATAAGAATCCATTCATATCATTTTTAATTCTAACAAGCTAATACTTTCGGAGATATGATTTTTCAAAATTTCAATAATAAATCGTATTTCAACGTTGTCACAGAATGATATTATTCTATGTATGAATATGAATTGTCATAATGTCAAATGATGTTCCTGAGACATTATCTAATCAATCGAAGAATTGTGAGCGAAGTGAGAAAAATCTCAGTTGTTTGCTCCGAAATTAGTTTTTCTCAGAAAATTCTTACATTTCGGAACTGAACATGAAGTAAGAGATCTGTGAGTAGTGAGACTGCTTTTCAACCATGGACATAGATATAACTCTCGAACGGAATGAGGTAGGTAGTTGAAATTTTCAGAGTAGATTAGGGAGATGAATATCTCGGTAAAGTTCGTTATTGGGCAAAATTGGCCAGATTTAATTTGATTTCTTCCATGGTGCAGTTCTCATTCTCATGATTGCTCATTTAATCTTGATAAATAAACTATTATTTGAATTGAATTTCCTTTATGATGTGGTTATATCATATGAATACATTGATATAATTCCCAACTCTGAGAAAACAATACTTTCGGAGATATAATTTGTCTGTTTGAACTAGAGCGCCAGAAAGCTCCTGTCCACAGGGCTTGTTTTATTGGTCATTTTGCATTCTCAATCATACTTCATTTGACATGTCTCTTATCTGTTGATCAGATGATGACAATTTATAGATACGGACGTTAATTATCGATGCAGCATTACGTAATATCATAGAGTTACGATTAAATATTGAAATTTTGAAAAAAAATATCTCCAAAATTATTCAATTGTTACAGTTGGATATGATATCATCATCATATATGGATTATCCACGAGTTATCTACGATAGCTGAGGTTATTTCATTGGATATTTTACATTCAATCATACATTGTTTGACATATCTTTTATCTGTAGATGAGATGACAATTCATTGATGCGGACGTTAATTTTCGATACAGCATTCTGTGAAAACAGAGTTACGATTTAATATTGAAACTTTCGAATATTTCGATGAAAATGGTCTTAAACGATTTGGTTCGACTCACTGATCAAGAATCCGTGGTTGAAATTCATTCTGTCCGGCCGTCCGGCCGGTCCGGCCGTAGGCACGATAACTCTCGAACGGAATGAGCTAGAGAGTTGAAATTTTCAGAGTAGGTTTTGGGGATCAATATCTCGGCTAAGTTCGTTACTGGGCAAAAACGGACAAAAGGTTTCGGAGTAATAAAAAAAAAATTTTCTTTTTACAAAACAAATTCCAAATTAAATTTTTTTTAATAAGCAGTTTTATCATAAGAATCCATTCATATCATTTTTAACTCTAACAAGCTAATACTTTCGGAGATATGATTTTTCAAAATTTCAATGTAAATCGTATTTCACAGGTTGACATAATTATTCTATGTATATTCTATGAATGAATTGCCATAAAGTCAACTTGACAGAAGGGAATATTGTAACTTCAAGAATATTGGAGTTGAAATACTCGTATTTTAGCGATGCAACGGTGACCTCACCCGAAAATGTTTGAAAATATTACGTACCTAAATATTGAAAGCATAATTCCAAAGTTCGAGAGAGGAGAAAATTTTGTGAACGTAGATCAGGAAATTTTTGATCGATTACAAGGTAATTTGGTAATTTGCAGTTTAACGCCCCCTCGCCGATTTTCCAAATATTCTGTATATAGAATCTACATGATGTTGATATACCACAGTTTTAATTTTAGCACTGGCAAATGAGTATTTTTCGAGAAAATTCAAAATGAAAGTTTCACGCAAATTGAAAATTAAAATAAAAAAATATCTAGTTTCCATGTTGATATATTTTTAAGAAATTTAAATTTATGAAGTAGTATATGAAATTAAAACCTAGGAAACGAGCCAAATAAATGAATCAGAGTTGAATTTAATCAAATTGTATTAAGTCAAAATTCCTGCAAAAGAAGAAGTAAGTGGGAATATCGTGAGTGTAACACACTAAAAGTGTACAAATCTGCTGTTACAACGTTTGCGGAGAATGTGCCTTTACAAACATTGAGTTCATCTGCAAAATTTCGGATGATGAAATAGCTCGCCACTTTCTTATTGAACATGGAGTTTTGGCTTGCCATTCAGTAAGTGAAACTTGTGGATCAAGAGTATCTGCGAACTTTGAGTTCAGGTGCCGTAAAGTGATTCATGTGCCTAAACGGGGATCTGTTAAGTGCGATACTTCTCGTAGTGTCTTCAAAGGAACATTTTTGGAAGGTTCGCATCTTAGTTTGAGGCAAATGTGTTTCCTGGTCGATATGTTCCTCTCAAGCCGAGGTGCGAAAACTGAAGACACCATGTTTGAGCTAAAGATCAGTGAACATACAGTTGTTGAATGGTTTTCCTTTTGCCGTGAAGTTGAAGAAGACTATCTCATGCGGAATTCCCAACCGATAGGGGGGCTTGGGAAAATCGTTGAAATAGACGAAGCACTGCTGGGCCATAGGAAATACAATCGAGGACGTGTGTTAACTGAGCAATGGGTGGTCGGTGGAATTGAACAAGGAGTTCAAGGAGGATGTGAGGCGTTTCTCGTTCCTGTACAGAATCGCACTTCCGAAGCTTTGGTCGGCATCAAAAAACGTTTAGTACTCCCTGGCACAACGGTTATGACTGATTCATGGCGGGGGTACAGTTCTTTGCTAAACGAAGGATACCTACATCTCACGGTGAATCATTCTGAAAATTTCGTCGATCCACGAACTGGTGCCTACACCCAAACCGTTGAAAGACTATGGGTTGAAGTTCGTAGACATGTTCCTTCGGCTGGATTCAGGCGTGAAGCAATTTCAGGATATTTGGCTGATGTTCTCTTCGGATGCATGAATCCTTGCTACGGTCGTAGGAGGCACGTCTACTGGAAAGCAGCGGCAAATTTGTACTCGCCAGAGCATCCATAGGCATAAGGTAAATTGAAAAGTTTCTCTACAAGCTAAATCTATCCAAATGTGCTTCTGTGGTCACCGATTTTTTCCATTCATCTGTATTATGATAAACAATAATTAGCGTAGGCCAAAAGTGGCTACAATGATAGTTTTAAATGTTTCCAGGCCCGACTTTAAAGACACATTTCGCTTTACATTATTTCGGAAATATATGTAACGTAAAGTAAAAGATGACATTTAATAGTGACAAAATAGTCCAAATACTGTAATCTAGACAGGAGGAGAACTGAACAGGAAAAGTAGGAGAGGAAATATATACCATACGTTAAAATATTTTTTTCTTTTTTTCTCAAAAAAATACTACAAAAAACAAAAATCATCATAAATAATACCATAATTCACACATTATAAATCCAAAATTTATAAATCCTAAGCTATACTATTCAATTAATTACCCCACCCAGCACCCCTATTCACTACCCATCCCATTAGATAGCTCCAAAATAACTTGTTTGTCACTATTGAAAAATAACAAAAATCACTGTACATTACAAATTTTCTTCAACAAAATTTATATTTGTATCATATGATGAATTTTGATGATTTTTAATATTGGCAAATTAGTCCATTTGGTAAAACCTAAACGGAAAGGGGGAGTGAACAGGAGTATTGGGTGAGGTATTATATTCAATACGATTAATTTTGTTTTTAATTTTCTCCAAATTTAAATTTTCATTATAAATTTTGACAATATTCTTATTTTAATATCACAAAATTAAGAAAATCAGAGCAATCCTAATAAATTTATTACCCCATCCAGCACCCCTATTCACTCCCCATCTCGTTAGATTGATCCAAAATAACTAGTTTGCCACTATTGGAAATGATCAAAAATCACTGTACAATGCATATTTTCTTCGAAAAACATGAAAAGGTCGATATTTACGAGGGGGCGTTAAACTGCAAAATTACCGGTAATTTATTATTTTATACATTTTTTATGGAATACCTACTATTTGTAGGTACTTTAAACCTGTTTTGGGCAATTGTCATACGAAACTTGTTTTTTTGGCGCTCTAGTTCCTCGGAACAGATTGCTTATCAATTTGCCCAAGTGTCTGTAATTTTGGAATTTTTGGCTGAAAATGGTCTCAAATGATTTGGTTCGACTCACTGATCAAGAATCCGAGTGCGAAATATATTCTGTCCGGCCGGCCGACCGGCCGTAGGCACGATAACTCTCGAACGAAAGGAGTTAGCGGATTGAAAATTGCAAAGTGGTTTTGGAGCGTAAATATCTCGGACAAGTTCGTTAATGGGCGTTAACCATCAAGGGGTTTCGGAGTTATGGCCGATTTTAGTAAAAATATTTTTTATGAATATTTCCGAAACCGATCACTCGATCTATCTGAAATTTAGCACCAGACTGTAGAAGACAGTAGAATCATGACCTTTATACGCATGTGAAGTTTTGTATTGACCAGATTACCGCAAAGTGTCAAAAAAAAAATTTGAAAATGTGGTACAGTTCTCATTCTCATGATTGCTCATTTAATCTTCATAAATAAACTATTATTTGAATTGAATTTCCTTTTTGATGCAGTTCTATCATATTAATAGATTGATATAATTCCCAACTCTGAGAAACCAATACCAGATATAATTTGTCTGTTTGAACTAGAGCGCCAGAAAGCTCCTGTCCACAGGGCTTGAACCCATTTTTTATTAAGTCGCCTATTAGCAACAAAGTGACATTCATCGAATAAAACGACGTTTGCTTTGTTAAATATGAGTGCAAATGCCTATACTTTGGATATCGATTGTAGATAAAAGATTTTATTTATTTGCATTACAGTTAATATATGCACTATAGTAATTGAGTGAAATTTTTTTCGGCAAATAGTCCTTCATACACCCCCTCCTGAACTACATGCAGTTGGGAAAATATTCGAGTATTTGGCACTCACTCGGGATATAACTACTGAATATCTGAGTAGATGATGTATAATATATTATTGAAACTACGCGTTTTCTCTTCATTTTATTTCTCATTGTACTTGTAATTATCATGACAATTAATCTGGTTATTATTATTATCATCGAGAACCCATACTCCGTTATTATATTTACTAGAAATATCTCGTAGAGCAGGGTGAAGTATCCAGGGCTAGTACGAACAAACTTAGGTCCTTAGGTCAGGGTGGCTCAATATGAGATATCTTCTAAACTATAAGGAATTACCTGAACTACTGAAGAGTCTATAAAGTATTCAGATTTTTTTAAACAATTGAAAACATGTTTTAATGATCTCTTGCTTTTGGATTCATATCACATTGTTTTTCTAGGTTTAGTTCCTTCTGAAGTAATTAGTTTTTTTATTCGATATATTATTTTTTAAATGTGAGGAGTTTTCTCAATAAGGTATTGGATAAGAGAAGAAAACAATATTTGCGTTGTAATGAGAGTAAGACTGATGGCATGGGCTCCACGCGCAGTAGGTAAGTTTTGTGGGTAAGATCATGGATTCAACACTCAGCTACGGTGATCACGCTGGCTTCCTTTCAACACAATTATCCAGGAATATATTTGTACTTCAGAATCTATTGTCAACGGTTTCTTAAAATATTATCAGAACATAGTATTTCTCTCTTATTGAAAATCACATGAGATATTATATTCTGGCATGGGGCAGCTGTTCTGGGCTCGATAGGCTGTTTTGAGTCCAAGGCAGAGATATTATAGGGATTACATAACTTGAAATATAGCGACGATTGCAGATTGTCAGTTAAGGGGAAAATCATATTGATTCTGCCAGGCCTTTTTGTGCTGGAGTGCCTTATCTATGTTCGAACAATTGGTGTTGGATATTGAGAAGTAACATTCAATCACATAACACAAGGAATAGAAGTTACATCTTCACCAATTTTTCAAGATTGAGGAGATCACAGAGCGCCTATGGTCCACTTATGAAATGTTTTTAGAACTGTAGAACTTCTTTTCTGTTGTCGATATACTGGACATGGTTTGGCTGTTTTCGTTTTAACTACTATCAATCGTGTCATTTATGATAATAATTGATATTTAAACCTTAGATTCATTCACACTATACACGAATACCAACTTATTCAAAGAATTTCATAGATCCATCACAGATCACTGGCTTTGATGGACTTCCTTTTATCTGAATACTCAGTTTGGTGACTGTGACATGATTTGTCTGTATTTTCCCATTTCCTCTACAATATAGATCCGATCAAGATCAAATGGAAGTAACTCTGGAACCACTTGGTGGAAATTGCCCATTAACGAACATAGCTGTCCCATTTGGACTCTAAATCTACCCTAAAAATTCAACTCTCTAACCCGTTGCGTTCGAGAGTAATTGTGCCGACGACTGGACAGAATCACGTCAGACCTCGGATTCTTCCATCGGTGAGAAGAAACTAATTGTTCAAGACCATTCGTGGCCAAACATTCGAAAATCACAGACATTTCGGCAAATTGATAGGCTCTTTGTTCAGATGGAACAATGGCACCAAAAATGTAATGCGTTCATAAGATGCCGAATGAATGAGAACTCCAGATGTTTGATCTTACTGGAAATTACTGGCCGCAGATGGTAAATAATTAACAATTCCGCATCAGCGCTCGATCCAGTTCGTGTTCGATTTCAAATTCAAAGTCTCTTCGATTCAGCTCCCGATGAAAAATTTGTTTTATGGAAAACTGATGTTCATTCGGCTTTTGAATAAACAATGACCGTAACTATTTTCCTCATTTTCCGCCTATCTCGTTTACGAATCCTGACGGTGTGAAAAAAAATCAAATGCTCCGTTGAAGCGCGAAATTATTGTGTTTCATTAAATTTTTTGTTTGTTTTGTTTTCCGAGATTCAATTTTGCGTTGGGAGAATGAAAATAACATGAATAAATATTTTCAGAATTTATCGATAGAGCATACATTGAATATATTAATATTCATTGCCGCATTTTATTATACGTTGGTAGAAAAAAAATCGGGGAAAGCACTGAGGTAAGGTCAGGTGCTTTTGCGTGCATGTTGTATTGTCTATTCACGCCTCATAAGAAGTCGATCGAGTTGGAATGCAGTAATAATATTGTAGAATGGCTCTAGGAGGTATTTACTAAATTTCAGCGAATTCTGACGACAAGTTTAAACGAAAACAGTTTTTGGCGCTCTTGTCCCCGGAACAGAGTGCTTATCAATTTGCCCAAATGTCTGTAATTTTCGAATTTTCGGCTGAAAATGGTCTTAAACGATTTGGTGGGACTCACTGATCAAGAATCCGTGGTCGGAATCGATTCTGTCCGGCCGGCCGTTAACACGATAACTCTCGAACGGAATGAGCTAGACAGTTGAAATTTTCAGAGTAGGCTTAAGGAATAAATATCTCGGTTAAGTTCGTTATTGGGCAAAATCAGCTTGATGGTTTCGGAGTAGCGAAAAAAAATTTTTTTTTTTTCACAATTCAACTTTTGAATTAAAATTTTTTTAAGATGCAATTTCATGATAAGAATCCATTGTTGTCATTTTCAACTCTAACAAGCTAATACTTTCGGATATATGATGTTTCAAAGTTTCAATTTTACATCGTAAGTTCTATGTATTCACAGAATGTGAACACAGAATCTGTCTGTGTGACTATTCATAAATGTCATCTGTTCTAGCTATTAAATATAGTAAATTCATATATTTTCTCTTGGAAAGCAAGCAGTATTCAATTCTTGAATTTGTGAATATATAGAAGACTGTTTTGATGTAGTTTATGGAGGCAATAGTAAAGAAGAACATAATGGAATCAAAAGAAATTACTGTTCGTTGACCACTGAGGTTAATATTACCTTTTACTTCCTTAAGTAGTGAGACATGTTCCTATATACAGTATTTTTATAATGTTGCTAGCAAAAAAGTACGGGAATATGGATCTTCATTTGTGTATCAATCATTTTTTCTTTAGTTAAGTTTCATAATACAGAAAAGAATGTGTTAGTGGTTTGAACTATTAAATTTCAAATTATGAAAAGAGGATAGTATTTTAATAATATATTTTGAACGACCTATTAAAATAATTTGTTCGTTATCCACTTCCTACTCAAATATCAGGAATAAATGGACAATCTGCTATGATTGTCTCCAGCTTTTGCTCTAGCTAGACATTTCGATGATACACTTTCCTTGGGTATTTAGAGTTGTGAATACTATGCACCCAGTGTGAGTTGCAACAACCCATTCCACGAGGTTGAATTATTGCAGATTGCTCCTTTAATATTGATAAATAAATTTAATGACAATTTTTAAAGCATTGTAGATTGCTCTTTTTTTTAAATGATACTTTTTGAAGTATTTTTCTTAAGCGACACTCTTTTTAAATTTAATTTCTTTCATGATGCAGTTCTATCATAGGAATTCATTGATATAATTCCCAAGTCTGAGAAACCAATACTTTCGGAGATATAATTTGTCTGTTTGAACAAGAGTGCCAAAAAGCTCCTGTCCAGAGGGCTTGAACCAATTTTTTTATTAGTGATATGATATTTCGCGAAAAATAGCACGTCAGCATTCTATGTGTAATTATCAACTCATATTTGGTCGTATTTGTATATTTTGAGTTATTCAGGAAATAACAACAAAATATAGGATGGGTATAACTCCGCAACCAATGGCCAATTATGCCTAACAAAAAACTCAACTGTTCCATATAGATGCGCCTAGTAGCCTGAAAACTGGCGCTATCCCATTCCGTTCGAAAGTTATCGCAGCAACCGCCACCCATCCAGTTACTGAACTCCAAAGCTGTCCAGATCTCCAATAATATAGATCTGATCGTGTTCAAATTTAAAACTGTAGAGTTAGATTTCCAAGGTTTAGCGATATCAGACTGATAGCTTCTGAGATACAGAATTTGATAATTATTTGAAATTTTCTAGTAGTACGACTCTAACGATTTCCAACTAATTCTACAACTAATTGCCATGTTTGAGTGGGACCAGATTCGTATTTATTCGAGTTATTGAGGAAATAATAAAATTCCTCTGAAACCATTTTGCGAATTATGACTCTTAACACATTGACTGCCAGTATTGAAGAAATATCTCGGCCAACTATATCTATTTGGTGCTCTTGTTCCTGCTTATCAATTTTTTCCAAATGTCTGTAATTTTCGAATTTTGGGCTAAAACTGGTCTGAAAATTTTTGGTTGGGCTCACTGATCAAGAATCCGTGGTCAAAATCGATTCTGTCCTGCCGTCGGGCTGGCCAGCCGTTAACACGATAACTCTCGAACGGAATCAGCTAGACAGTTGAAATTTTCAGAGTAGGTTTGGGAGATGAATATCTCGGCTAAATTCGTTAGTGGGCAAAATTGGTTTCGAAGTATACAAAACATTTTTTTTACATTGGAAATTTTGAAAGTAAATTTTTTTAAGAAGCAGTTTTATCATAAGAATCCATTGATATCATTCTCAACTGTAATGAATCAATACTTTCGTGGATATGATTATTCAAATTTTCAGTATTAAATCGTAACTTTATGATTTCACAGAATACTGAAATCGAAAATTAACGTCCGTTCCTATGAATTTCATGATCTATGTTCGTACATGTCCTCATTGTCAACTTATCTACAGTTATTCGTTATTGGGTAGAATCGGTCTGGTGGTTTCAGATTAACAATTTTTGGAAATCTTGTTTAATTTAATTCATTTTGTAATGCAGTTCTATCATATGAATCCATTGATATTTTAACGTGCCAATTGTCCACTTATAGATGATAGTCGAGCATGAGAATCTACTTTTAATTTTCTCGGGGTGGGAGGCTAAACTGGCTTAATTCGGCAACAAAACTCCCTCCCAGGTTTTCAAAATATATTTATATATATATGTCAAACGTATAGTTCCGGTACTTTTTTTGAGCCCTATTGCCTTTTGCCGGAACTTTTGTCGAGTTCCGGTACTGGTCCGGAATAAATATATGTTATTCGTCGGGTTCCGGTACAGTACCGGAACAAATATCGTATTTATGTCAATTGCATGCTTCCGGTACCTCACCATATCAGTACTAAATTTCAATGTATTTTGGATAAATGCTACGTTATATCTGTATCATGCTAATTATAAAATATGAATAGATATCCTTGGCAACTGCATATAATTTGGGTAGATTATAATCCAATATTTTTCATTCCACAAATAGATTTCTTGTCAATATAAAGTAGAGTACAGTGAATATTTATTTTCGTGAGTAGACATTTATTCCTCCACATATCCGCATTATTTTCCGACGTTTAGAATATATTTGTATGGTTGTGAATACGATAATCTGTAAATAGAGATCTAATCGAAATGAACAATTAAATGGAGAATTTTAAGATAAACATAATTTCTCCCAGGGCTCCGACCGGTATTTATGTGATTAAATACAAAACTTCTTGATTCCAATATATCACCATAAGTTTCAATCCTTTATTCAAAACCATTCAACAATTCCTGTTCTACTTCATGTTCTGGTCGAAATTTGTTGAAATTCACTGAAATGAACAAAGCTTTTGCAAGCCCTTTCATTTCATTGTTCAGATTATTTTCAATTCATCAACGTAATGGATACAAACAAAAAATATGAATTTGTCAAGCCGGTTTTTTTGGATCTAATGTCGATAACCCTGACTTTTCTTGATCTACGGTACTGGTAGAAGTTAGTTTAAAATACCTAGGAGGTTTTGCGCCTATTCATTCAGGTAAATTTCAAATCATTTCAAATAATATTTCGATTCAATTATACACACCACTGTTAATCTATCTCATGCGCATATAATTACTGGACTTTTTTGGTACCTGATATCGTTTACTAGGACTTCAGTCGAGTTCTGGTTCAGGCTGAAATTAGTTTAAAGTCAATGAGGTGAACTCTGGAGTTTTTGCGTGCCCGTTTATTTCACGATTCAAATAATAATTATCTGAACCATGAAATGAACGGTCCTTTTCAACTGATTTTATTCAGTACCGGAACTCGTCAAAACAACCTCAAATGAAGTACCGGATATAAACCCTTGACATATATGTATATGGTATAGTCTAGTGAAACTCAAGTGAAGTATTGTGAATTATTTAAAATTCTCCACTTGAGTTTCACAAGGATATACATATTGTTATAGAAAATAATAATGACATTTTAGTCTAGTCAACAAGTGCTATTTGGACCAACTTTTTTCAGCAGTCTCCGAAAATTATGTATGAGGTGTCATTCGATTCGGAATGGCATCTAGATGATTTTTGAAAAAAATGAAGTTCCGCTTGCAAAAATTGTAAAAGTTATTAACAATTAACTAAAAAAAAGGGGGCTTAGTTTTTTGTAAATATCTCAAAAACTAATAAAGATTTTTCAAATCTGAAAAAATATTCTAAAAGAAGAGGGAATTTCCTAAAAAAAAATCTCGCCTCCCGAAACTGTACGATAAATATTTATAATTTTTCGAGAGGGATGAAAATAAGGCCGAAAACGGGTACTCTGGCTTGGAGAAGCCACGTCCACTTCGGGCACTTCAACAATAAACATTTTTTAAACATAGTAAATATGAAAAAAAAAATTTAAAAAATTCAGGCAGTAACTGAATAGATGAATGAATAATAATCCGCTTGAACAAAATTTTTCATTTAGTTATTCAACAGTTAATTAATAACTTTTTTCTGCTTGCACATTAACATTGCAAGTGTCATAATTGCTAAACTATGAGTTTTAGATTTTTTTCCTCTCTTGGAGCAATTCTTCGAAGGCTTAAGACTAGAATCCCGTTGGGAAAATTAAAAAATGTTTATTTTTCAATTTTTTATTAATAATTTTCGTTGTTGCAAAATTAAAAACTTAAAATAATCATCGAACAAATTTTTTTTTTTTAATATTATTAACGATCCGTTTTTATGTTATTAGAAACTGCATAGAAATAATTTTTTCAAATTTTTATCTCTAATTGTTTAAAAAATTATTATAAACAAATGCGTTGTTTATAAGATAATTGAAAATGTTTTTTTGGAATTTCAATCTTTGATACAAATAATGATTTTTAAAAGAAAAATTGTTCCTTAAAAAAAATTTTTTATTGCTTAAAAACGCATTTGTTAATTAACAATTATTTTCTCCCACTTCTAATTAATATTAAGGAACGATATTTTTTTTTTAAAATCATTATTCATTTTTCTTTTCGATATAAAAAAAAAATTTTCATTTATTTATTTTTTCATTGTTTATGCAATAAACAATTTGTTATAAACAAATAAATTTTTACCTTTTATTTTTTTTTCTATTCTACTTTCTGTCACAAAATCGTTAATAATATTAAAAAAAAAAAATTTTGTTCGATGATTAATTTAAGTTTTTAATTTTGCAAAAACGAAAATTATTAATAAAAAATTGAAAAATAAACATTTTTTAATTTTTCTAACGGGATTCTATTCTTAAGCCTTTGAAGAATTGCTCCAAGAGAGGAAAAAAATCTAAAACTTATAGTTTAGCAATTATCACACTTGCAATGTTAATGTGCAAGCAGAAAAACGTTATTAATTAACTATTGAATAACTAAATGAAAAATTATTATAAAAATTTTGTTCAAGCGGATTATTATTCATTCATCTATTCAGTTGCTGCCTGAAGTTTTTCAATTTTTTTTTCTTATTTACTATGTTTAAAAAATGTTTATTGTTGAAGTGCCCGAAGTGGACGTGGCTTCTCCAAGCCAGAGTACCCGTTTTCGGCCGTATTTTCATCCCCCTGGAAAAATTATAAATATTTATCGTACAGTTTCAGGAGTCAAATCTTTTTTTAGGAAATTTCCTCCTCTTTTTGAATCTTTTTTTAGATTTGAAAAATCTTTATTAGTTTTTGAGATATTTACAAAAAACTAAAACCCCCTTTTTTTTTAGTTAATTATTGATAACTTTTACAATTTTTGCAAGTGGAACTTCATTTTTTTCAAAAATCATCTAGATGCCATTCCGAATCGAATGACACCTTATACATAATTTTCAGACACTGCTGAAAAAAGTT
The DNA here is from genome assembly GCA_937662695.2 of Halyzia sedecimguttata. NCBI lineage: Eukaryota > Metazoa > Arthropoda > Insecta > Coleoptera > Coccinellidae > Halyzia > Halyzia sedecimguttata. The sequence goes on from OW569413.2 coordinate 15,719,452, forward strand.
GGTCCGAATAGCACTTGTTGACTAGTCTATTTACTTGTATGATTTCAATTATTATATAACTGAGACTCAATACTCATTTGGAGGTTTTTTATACAAATCTAACACTTATTTCCCTGAATTATATTTAAAAAGACTCTTCCCAAATAAAGTGACGCTTTTATCTGAATTAATATATTTTCAAACTACCTACAAATGTTTCCATGGATCATTTAAAATTATATAACACACTCACTCTACCAAATTTACATCATATTCCAGTATATCAAAATGATAATTTCAAACCATATCAATATATGTCAAGCGTTTAGTTCCTGTACTTTATTTGGGACGTAATGTAGTTTTTCGCTACTTGATGTGGTTGAAATTGAACATAATGCTGTTTGTTGCAATTTTTTATACATTTATAGAAAACAGTCTGCATAGTAAGTGTTGGCCTGTAACCTAATTAACATGAGTAAATCGATAAAACATTTTTTTGATTATATTTAATTTTTTTTTAATACAGACGTGTACATTATTTATTGCGTTGCGGCTTACATACTTTGGATTTGAATTACACAGGGACATAATGCCATTTGGAAGATTTTGTTAACATAGAGCTATAGAGCAATAGAAATCATTTCTAAATCCGCTTCAAACTCAATTTCGCCCAAATTGAACATAATGCGTTTTGAATGGTTACTCCTCAATTATAAATTATTTATAATTCTTCACTTGTGTTTCGCTAGAATATACATATTGTTATACAAAATATTAATAAAACTTACTTATATGATTTCAATTATTATATTACTGAGACTCAATACTCATTTGGCAGTTCTTAACATAAATCGAAAATTTATTTCCTTGAATTATATAAAAAAAAACTCTTCTCAAATAAAGTGACGCTTCTATCTAAACTCATATATATGTTTCCATGGATCTCCGAAAATTCTATAACACACATACTCTACAAAATTTACATCATTTTCCAGAATATAAAAATAATAATTTCAAACCATATCAATATGTCAAGCGTTTGGTTCCGGTACTTTACTTGGTACCTAATGTAGTTTTCCGATACTTTTGCCAAGTTACGGTACTGAATAAATTCAGATTAAAAGGACTGAAGTAAAGTGCACGTTCATTCAGACTTTTCGAAATTTCATCACTGTAAAGTTTGAATCGCCTTAGGAAAGTTTAGTGCGGGAAGAATTAGAATCCATCATGATTATTCAACCAATATAAACAGGAATACAATATACCTAAAAACATATATTTTGGGTTGATAATAATCCAACATTGTTCATTGAACGAATAGATTTCTTGTCAATATAAATATGAATATCAATAATGAATATTCATTTTCTTGAGAAGACATTTTACTTTCTAACCCTTTCATTTCATTGCTCAGATCATTTTCAATGCAACAACGGAATGGATACAAACGTAAAATATATATTTGTTAAGCCGGTTTTTTTTGGACCTAATGTCGATAACCCTTACTTTAGTTGATCTACGGTACTGGTACATGTTAGTTGCAAATACCTAGGAGGTTTTGCGCCTATTCATTCAAGTAAATTTTCAATCATTTCAAATAATAGCAGAAATATATTTAAGTATTATCCGAAAACACTATAACACACATACTCTACAAAATTTACATCATATTACAGAATATCAAAATAATAATTTCAAACCATATCAATATATATCAAGCGTTTAGTTCCGGTCCTTTATTTGGGACATAATGTAGTTTTCCGGTACATTTGCCGAGTATCGACACTGAATACAATCAGATGAAAAGGACCGGAGTAGAGTGCATGTTCATTCAGACTTTTCGAAATTACATCAATGTGAAGTTTTAATAGCCATAGGAAAGTTTATTGTAGGAAGAAGTAGAATCCATCATGATTATTCAAGCAATATAAACAGGAATACAGTATACCTAAAAACATAGGGCATCTACATATAATTTGGGTAGATAATAATACAACATTGTTCATTCAACAAATAGATTTCATGTCAATATGAAGTAGAGTACAATGAATATTAATTTTCGTGAGTAGATATTTTCCTCCGAAATCACATATCTGCATTATTTTCCGGCTTTTTGAATATTTGTTGTAAGGTTCTGAATACAATATTTCCGTGAATAAAGATCTAATCGAGATGAATTTTGGCAATTACATGGAGAATTTTAAGAGAAACATAACTTCCCCCCAGGGCTCCGACTGGTATTTACGTGATTAAATAAAAAAATTATTATAAGTTTCAACTCTATGCTTTTGCTAGCCTTTCATTTCATTGTTCAGATCATTTTCAATGCAATACCGGAATGGATACAAACGTGATATATGTATTTGTTAAGTCGGTTTTTTTGGACCTAATGTAGATAACCCTTACTTTTGTTGATATACGGTACTGGTACATGTTAGTTGCAAATACCCAGGAGATTTTGCGCCTATTCATTCGGGTGAATTTCTAGTCATTCCAAATAATATTTCAGATAAATTATACGAATCACTATCAATCTATCTCATGCGCATATAATTACTGGACTTTTTTGGTACCTGATATCGTTTACCAGGACTTCAGTAGAGTTCTGGTACTGGCTGAAATTAGTTTAAAGTCAATGAGGTGAACTCTGGATCTTTTGCGTGTCGGTTCATGATTCAAATAATAATTATTTGAACCATGAAATGAACGTTCCTTTTCATATAATTTTATTCAGTACCAGAACCCGGTTATTTCATGGTTCAAATATTGATTATTTAAATATCCATTAAAGGATACCGTGGCAGGTTTATTCATTATTGAATGCTTTCTTTACAGGTTTCCTCTCTCAAACTCTGAAAAATATCTATTAAATGAAAATTTTATAATTTTGACGAAGTAGTCTGATTTAGGCTTCGACATTGATCGATTTATTGTTTCTGACAAATATCTTGTGTTTCTTACGCAGGAGCAATTCAAAAAATAACAAAATTTTTATTCAATAGATATTGTTCACAGTTTGGGAGAGAAAACCAAGAAAGAAACCATTTTATAATGATTCTTTGAATCATGAAATGAACGGTCCTATTTAACTGATTTTATTCAGTACCGGATCTCGGCAAAAGTACCGGAAAACTACATTATGTCACAAATAAGGTACCGGAACTGAACACTCAACATATAATTCTAAATCAAACGAAGAATTGTATATTATGTACAATTCTTCAATTCAGTTTCACAAGATTATACATATTGTTTTAGAAAATATTAATAAAACTCACTTATATGATTTCAATTATTCTACAGGTTACAGGTCGTTTCATTGATAAACGGAAAAACTGGAACAGTGAATATAGGACACCAAGGTGGTTCTAGAGATATACCCAATTTATTGGCTCTGACTGCTTTGGTTACCGAGATACAGTGTGATTCATGAATTTTACTCATTACTTTTCGAGCTTATAACAATCGAACCACCCAGTACATTTTCTTTATATTTGGAGCACATCTTTCTTATTTGAAGCTTAAATAAATCAATTAATTATCACAAGGAAAATCCAGGTCCAGATTAACAAAAAAATATGGAACGATTGTATCCTTGAAACGATACCCTGTATATCGAGATTTTGAGAATCCGTTGGTATTCTACAACTATTTATCGAGTTGGATCGGATTTGTATGTTTAGAGTTATTGAGGAAATAACAACATAATTTCTGATGGATATAGCTCCGAAACCGTTTAGCCGATTAAGCTCGTTAACCAACTTAAGTGTCGCATTCCGATGCGCAGCCACCGGTGTGAAGATAGAAGCCTAAAGGTAGCAGCCGATTTCAAGAAATCGGCTGCCAGACCGTAGCACCCGAAACTTCGTTTATGCGTACACTTTGAATTTGAGTATTTCTCACTAGTTCTACAATTAAAAAAAATATTGCTACCTGCTTAGGGGTCTAAATTACATACTCTAACCAAAAAATATATCACGATGTACCTTCTGCCAAAAACTACCAAATTATCCTATAATATATAAAAGGAATCTTAACTACTATATAGTGAACTCGAAATTAAAGAAAAATATGAAGTAAAAGGTGTTTCAGGATAAAAATTTGATATGTGAATGTGCGTACTATATTTTTTGAGAAAAATCTATTGCGAGGCACTTACAAGCGTCCCTTGTATGGAAAAATGTCCCTTTTTCTTATACTAACAATATATCCAATGTATCAGAATAATCGTGCTATCTCAAAGTTGAGAAAAATTATGAAGAAAATTATGTTTGACACTGAAAATTTGAAACGTTATTAATCATGATATACTCTTTCAGAAAAATCTACCGCGATGTAATTACAAGCCACTCTTGTATGGAAAACTACCCCTTGTCTCTACGACCAATATATATCGAATGTATCACAATAATCGTGTTATTTCAAAGTTGAAGAAAATTATGATTTTTCACCATGAAAATTTGATATGATGATACTCGTGATGTACTCCATAAGAAAAAGCTACCGTGATGGGCTTACAAGCCTTCCTTGTATGGAAAACTACCCCTTGTATCTACTTCCAATAGATTGAATGTACCAGAATAATCGTGTTATTTCAAAGTTTGAAAAAATTATGAAGAAATTGATGTTCCACTCTGAAAATTTGACGTTTTAATAATCATAATGTACTTTATCAGAAAAATTTACCGCGAAGGACTTACAAGCCTCCCTGGTATGAAAAACTACGTCTTGTCTCTACTTCCAATAGATCGAATGTATCAGAATAATCGTTTTATTTCAAAGTTAAAGAAAATTATGAAGATAATGATGTTTCATCCTGAAAGATTTTTCTGATACAGTACATTATGATTATTAACATATTAAATTTTCAGAGTGAAACATCATTTTTTTGATCTTTGAAATAACACCATAATTCTGATACATTCGATCTATTGGAAGTAGAGACAAGGGGTAGTTTTCCATATAAGGAAGGCTTGTAAGTTCATCGCTGTAGATTTTTCTGATAAAACACATCATGGTCATCAGCATTTCAAATTTTCAGAGTGAAACATCATTTTCTTCATAATTTTCTTCAACTTTGAAATAACACGATTATTGTCATACATTCGATATACTGGTAGTAGAGATAAGGGGTAGTTTTCCCTAAAACGGAGGCGTTTGAGTACACCGGAGTAGATTTCTCTGTTAGCGTACATCATGGATATTCACATATCAAATTTTTATCGGAAACACCATTTTCTTCATATTCTTCTTTTACTTCGAATTCCCTATATAATAATAGTTCATATTCATTTATTATATGATAGGAAAATGTGGTAGTTTTTGACAGAGGGTACATCGTAATATATTTTTTAGGGTAGATCCCTATTGAAGTAGCAACATTTTTGTATTGAAGAACTATTGAGAAATATTCATATTTCTTGAAAATGTAAGCATAAACGAAATTTCGGCTGCTACGGTCTGGCATTCGAAATCGGCTGCTAACTTTAGACTGCTATCTTCATACCGGTTGCGCAACCTACACGAAAAAATGCTAATTGCTATCTCTTTCCGTTATCGTTATCGTGGCAACGGTCACCCATCCAGCTACTGAACTTGCCCAAGGCATCCCGACTTCCATTGTTTTTCAATATCTCCATCAACCAAGAACCGATTGTATTTAAATTTGGAACTTGCCTGTAAAAGAGTATTTTGTAGACCCTATCAAAATTTCGGTGATATCGGACGAGCAGTTTCTGAGATAGAGAATAGTTTTCAAAATTTTTTTTTAAATTTTCTAATAATATGATTCTCACGAAATTTCACTCTTTGTGTCGGCATACGTAAACTAGTTACCAAGTTTCAATTCGATCGGATATCGATATCGTACTGATACTTTCTGAAACAGAGTTTTTAATGATATTTTTAAAATGTTCTAAATATACGATCCTCACGAAATTTCTCAAAAATTTGCGCATCAGCATTCGCAACTAATTAGTAAGTTTAAATTGGATCTGATCTGTATGCTTAGAGTTATTTAGGAAATAACAACGAGTTCAGATGGGTATAACTCCAAAACATGTCGATCGATTATGCCTATTAACGAACTCAAGTATCGCACTTGAATTGCTGATCTACTTTGAAAATTGCAAGTCGCCATCTCTTTCCATTCAAAAGATATCATGGAACGGTCATACATCCTGATACTGAACTCGCCCAATGCTGCTCGCTTTCCAGTATTGTTTCAATATCCCCATCATTATAGATCCGATCATGTTCAAATTATGAATTTGGCTGTAGAATTATGATTTGAAGGCTCTCGAAAAATGTAGGTTTACTGTTAGATATGGGTTGAAAAAAATTGCAGGTAAACGCCTAGTTCCGAGACCTCGAATATGTACACTACGAAATATAAGGATTGAACGTGTTTGGACAAGTTTAATACTTTTCAGATATGTACTATTTTATAAGGCCTAGTTCCGGGACTTCTTATGTGGAAGATATGAAGTACATAAGGAAATATACGTTATAACAAAAAATTGCTTACCACGTGTGGAATTTTCTTTCCCGCGCGAAACCAACGATTAAGTCTAGGACATATTTATGACGAGATACGGTAGCGTTTGTCATTTATTAGGATTTGCGATTTGGATATCAACCCCTATGCTCCTTCATCTTACCGCGAACTCTTTCATCTTACCGCGACCTCCTAGAGTTCGCTAAGAGAAGTACGTAATTATAGAACAGGGTCACTTCAGGAACCTATATACCCAAAAAGCGTGGAAGTGAAGTCAATCTGCTTTGACCGATCTGAATATAATGTTGAACAACCCTCAAAAACAGACTGATCATCTTAATTTCACTATACTCATGAAATTTTGCATGCATATAAATGTCATTATTTTACACCCAGGTTTCAACTGGGTCAGGTATTTTCAAGAATAAAAGGAAAATAATATAGAGTTTTCATTCGAATTTTCTGTACTGCCTCAGATTGAAATTTTGCGTTCTCTAAAGATCACTTTCCATGACCAAAATATCAAATTTGAAAAACAACAATTGTATTTGAAATTTTTTCGTCCCTAGTAAACCGATCCATAGGAAATTTTGCACACGCTTCTATGTCATTATTATCTCTCTGAACACCAAATTTCAACTCTAATCAATAGATGAAAAATTCTTAAAAAGCACTGACGTGAAGTCAGGAACTTTTCCGCTCATGTACTATTGTCTATTCACGCCTCATACAAAGTGGATCGAACTGAACTTCAGTACTCGATTGTGTAATTATGGCTCCAAGGTATGTGCGGAATTTGAGCGGATTCTGACGGATACTTTCTGAAATATAAAATTTTTGAAGAAAAGATATTTTTTTTGTGATACGATATCACTAAATTTCATAAAAATTAGCACGTCGGCATTCTACGAGTAATTACCAAGTTTTTGCGCGTACGTTCTGGGGAACATCGCGTTATCATTTTCCCAAATGTCTGTAATTTTCAAATTTTTCGCCGAAAATGGTTTCAAACGATTGGGTTCGACTCCCTGATGAAGAATTCGAGGTCAAATTTGATTCTGTCCGTCCGGCCGGCCATCCGGCCGTTGCCAAGATAACTTGAGAACGGAAAGAGCTAGCGGCTTGAAATTTTCACGGCAGGTGGCGCATCCCAATACGACGGACAAGTTCGTTAATGGGCATAATCGGCTCAATGGTTTCCGAGTAATAATTTTGTCTTCAACCAATATGAATCCGATCGAATTGAAACTTGGTGAGTAGTTTGTGAAATTTTGTGTAATCGTATGGCTGGAAAATTATAAAAAAATTATTAAAAAATATTTTTCTTGTCACGATAACTTGAGAACGGAAAGACATAGCGGCTTGAAGTTTCCAGGTTAGGGTGTGCATCAGAACACGACATTTGACTTTGTTTATAAGCATAATCGGCCAAACGGTTTTAGAGTTATAGCCATCTGAAGTTTGGTTGTTTTTTCTCCTCATTTACTCAAAAATACTAAACCGATTGACTTGAAACGTGGTTATTAGTTGTAGAATGCCAACGCGAAAATTCTTGCAAAATTTTGTGAGTATAGTTAGTATATGTAGAAAATTTTTAAGAAATCATTGAAAATTAAAAAAAAATTCTATATATCAGTAAGTCGAATTTACTATGGTGAATTCGAATTAAGTGTCCAATACAGGAGAATGGACAACATAATTCACCATGATAAATTCGATTAAGGGTGTCCAATACAGGATAATGGACAATAGAACATACGCGCAAAAGCTCCTGACTTCACGCCAGTGCTTGAACCAATTTTATTTAGTTTTATGAATCCGTGAGTCAATAACTAGGACACCATTGTAGGAAGTAGGAAAAAACTATATTTGGAGGATGTGTGATTGTTATAGGAAAGTTCACACCTAGATTCAATTCATTAGGAAACACCATGTAAGATACAAAATAAAAACTGATACCTGGGCCGAAGGTGGAAAAGTATTCAATGAAAAAAGCGTTTGATGAGAGTGATCTAGGTTGAAATTGATGTATAACTCAATGAGTCACCCTGTATATGGAAAACGTACAAAAAAATGTTGGTCTATTTGTAGTACCTAAACGGGAAATAAACGACATATTGTCATTCGAAATTAAGCAAATGAATTACATTCAGAATAAACAGAGTTTTAAATAATCTTTGAACCATTATTTCTATGTGTAATGTCCCGGAACTAGATACTATGGTGACATCTGAACTGAATCTTTAGAATTATAGGTATTCCAGATGAAATAATTTTGTAGGAATATTGTGACATTTCCAACTCGACGGCGTAATATATTGTAGGTACGTAACTATGCGAAATCACCGTCGAAAAAATTAAATCAACAATTATTTCCATGAGTAATGTCCCGGAACTAGATGTTCTGGCAACATCTGAAATGAATCTTCCGAATTATAAGTACTCACGAAAAAATAAGTTTGTAGGAATAGTTTGACATATCCAACTCGACGTAGCAATACCTATGAATATATTGTACCTATGCGAAATCACTGACGAAAATATTAAATCAACAATTATTTCCATGGTAACATATTAAAGTAATCTTTCGCATTCGAAAGATTACTTACATACACATTACTTACATATAATTATATGTATTCGATATAATATAAGTTTGTAGGAATATTTTGACGTATCCAGCTCGAAGGCTTAATGAATATATATTACCTATGCGAAATCACTAGCGAAGATATTAAATCGACAATTATTTCCATGAGCAATGTCCCGGAAATAGATATTATGGTAACATCTTAAAGTAATCTTCCGAATTATATGTATTCGATATAAAATAAGTTTGTAGGAATATTTTGACATATCCAACTCGAAGGCGTAATATGAATATATTGTACCTATGCGAAATCACTGACGAAAATATTAAATCAACAATTATTTCCATGAGTAATGTCCCAGAACTAGATTTTATGGTAACATCTGAAATGAATCTCCAGAATTATATATTGAAGATGTAATAAGTTTGTAGAAATATTTTGACATATCCAACTCGTCGTTGTAATATGATTATAATGTAAGTATGACGACGGAATATGAAAATTCTCTAGGCGATAAAACGGACAAAATTATAAAAACTTCAATTATTTCTATGAGGATTGTACCGCAATTTGAGCAAAAATCGATTTCTGGAATAATACTGATTAATTATAATCATAATGAAAGGAAGTTTTGTGAGTCTCTTGACATAATATGTATCGAAGTGATGCGAATCTATTGTGTGCGAGAAAGTCGATAAAAATATAAAATCTTCGATTATTTATATGGTGATTTTCCTGATTATAGACGATATATTTATTTGCATCTGAAATAAAACTGATGAATTATTGCAGAATAATGTAGTAATCCATCTTTCGACATTTATGTCGGAGTAAAATTTTTTCTGTTGTTTATTAGTTTTTGATGATCTTTTGACATAATTTGAGAATAACTTATCGGAATAATATGAATCAATTTTGTGCGAGGAATCCGACGATAATAATATACAATCTTCAATTATGTATTTCTATGAAAGTCTCTGAACAAGACGACATCTTAAATGAAACTGATGGATTATATTCTGAATCAAATGAGTTTTTAGAAATCTTTTGACATCTATGACTCGTGGGAGTAATATGATTCTATTTTGTGCGAGAAAACGCTCAAATATATCTCGCGGATATATCGATATCTGAAATGGAACTGAATTATATTCAGAATACACTAAGTTTTCAGGAATCTTTTGATATCTACCATTAGAGTACCTATTATGAATCTATTGTGTTCGAGAAAACCAACAAAAGATATAAAAGTTTCAATCGTTTATTTAGCAGACGTTCGATAATTTCCAGGGGTTTTCAGAGATTTTTTGACCTCAATGACTTCTTAGAGTGCTATTGATCTAATGTATGCGGAAAAATTATGAAAAATATCAAATTTCCAATCATTTCTGTGAAAAAAGTCTCGGAACTATGCCATATATATCTTGAACAGAAACCACTAGACATATATTGAAAATTCAAAAAGAAACTAGATATTATGGTAACACCTTAAATGAATCTTCCGAATTATATGTATTTGACATGAAAGAGGTTTGTAGGAATATTTTGACATATCCAACTCGTCGTTGTAATATGAATATAATGTAACTATGACGACGGAATATGAAAATTCTATATGCGATATAACCGACAAAATTATAAAAATTTCAATTATTTCTATAAGGATTGTACCGCAATTTGAGCATAAATCGATTTCTGGAATAATACTGATTAATTATGATCATAATGAAAGGAAGTTTTGTGAGTCTCTTGACATAATAAGACACGTCGAAGTGATGCGAATCTATTGTGTGCGAGAAAGTCGATGAAAATATAAAATCTTCGATTATTAATATGGCGATTTTCCCGATTCTAGACGATATATTTATCTGCATCTGAAATAAAACCGATGAATTATTCCAGAATAATGTAGTATTCCATCTTTCGACATTTATGTCGGAGTTATATTTTGTCTGTTGTTTATTAGTTGTTGAGGATCTTTTGGATTAATTTGAGAATATCTCATCAGAATGATATGAATCAATTTTGTGCTAGGAAACCGACGATAATAATATACAATCTTCTATTATGTATTTTTATGAAAGTCTCTGAACAAGACGACATCTGAAATGAAACTGATGGATTATATTCTGAATCAAATGAGTTTTTAGAAATCTTTTGACATCTATGACTCGTGGGAGTAATATGATTCTATTATGTGCGAGAAAACGCTCAAATATATCTCGCGGATATATCGATATCTGAAATGGAACTGAATTATATTCAGAATACACTAAGTTTTCAGGAATCTTTTGATATCTACCATTAGAGTACCTAGTATGGATCTATTTTGTTCGAGAATACCAACAAAAGATATAAATTCTTCAATCGTTTATTGAGCAGGCTTTCGAAAATATCTAGGGGTTTTCAGAGATTTTTTGACATCAATGACTTCTTAGAGTACTATTACATCTATATATATATGTCTCTTGACATAATAAGACACGTCGAAGTGATGCGAATATATTGTGTGCGAGAAAGTCGATAAAAATATAAAATCTTCGATTATTTATATGGTGATTTTCCCGATTCTAGACGATATATTTAATTGCATCTGAAATGAAACTGATGAATTATTCCTGAATAATGAAGTATTCCATCTTTTGACATAATTTGAGAATAACTCATCAGAATAATATGAATCAATTTTGTGCGAGGAAACCGACGATAATAATATACAATCTTCAATTATGTATTTCTATGAAAGTCTCTGAACAAGACGACATCTGAAATGAAACTGATGGATTATATTCTGAATCAAATGAGTTTTTAGAAATCTTTTGACATCTATGACTCGTGGGAGTAATATGATTCTATTTTCTGCGAGAAAACGCTCAAATATATCTCGCGGATATATCGATATCTGAGATGGAACTGAATTATATTCAGAATACACTAAGTTTTCAGTAATCTTTTGATATCTACCATTAGAATACCTAGTATGAATCTATTGTGTTCGAGAAAACCGACAAAAGATATAAAATCTTCAATCGTTTATTGAGCAGGCTTTCGAAAATATCTAGGGGTTTTCAGAGATTTTTTGACATCAATGACTTCTTAGAGTGCTATTGATCTAATGTATGCGGAAAATATATGAAAAATATCAGATTTACAATCATTTCTTTGAAAAAAGTCTCGGAACTATGCCATATATATATAATAATCTAAAACAGAAACCACTAGACATATATTGAAAATTCAAAAAGAAACGGATTATATATTCAATATATGATCTATGTATGCAGAGAAATATACACCTTGCAAAAAGTACCGGAACTATACACTTGACATATATATATATATATATATATATATATATATATATATATAAATGGATAAGAATAACGGGTGATTCCGCATTATCCTATTTTCTTTAATATATATATATATATATATAAATATATATATACAGGGTGAGTCTTTGACCACTGCATTAATTTTAACCAAAGATTCCTCTCATCAAATGAAACACTTTATTCATTTAACATTTTTCTAAATTCAGCTCAGGTAAAAAGATACAGGCTATTGAAATTTTGAAAAAAAAATCAGTTTTTATTTTGTAGCTTTGACATCCTTTTTTCGAATAAAATGAATGTTGGCGTTAAGTTTCCTGTAACTATGATACATATTTTCCAAATATTAGTTATTTTCTACTTCTACTGGTTTTCTAGTTATGGACTCGTGGATTCATAAAACTAAACGAAATTAGCATAAAGGAAGCATATAAAGTTTTTCTTGAGTCATTTCAAGAATATTCCATCGTTTTAGAACATTATATTATTCTTCATCATTTCTCCTTGAACGCACCGTTTTCGAGATATTCTTCATTGAATGTTTTAAAATGGAAAACTCCAGAAATTTCACTACTTCTATGGATCCGTCCCTACGCGTTGGAATCCCGAACCAAGCTGTAAACCACGTTACCATGCCTTATTCTCGTCCGCCAACAATGTCATAGATAATTTATATGCGGGAGTGTATTAGCACATTGTGAAATCTTTAAACGCTTGTAACTTTTTACCTGGGCCGAATCTGGAAAAATGGTAAATGAAAAAAGTGTTTCATGTGATGAGAGGAATCTTTGGTTAAAATTAATGCAGTGGTCAAAGACTCACCCTGTATATATATATATATATATATATATTCCTAAACCGTATTCTTTGGGTACTCGGCAGTGAGGGGCGAAAATTAAGAACACACAATCTTCATTCAATCATCTATATTTCGGACCAAAGTGTGGCCCTTCATCAGGATGCTAAAAAATCATAAATTAGACAACAGTTACATAGAACTGAAAGGTAACTCACAAATGACAAGTGGTATAAGACCCAAAAATCACAGCACGCAGATACATCAATGGGAAATCAATCATTAAATCCACATTTTACATTAATATTGGAACACACATTAACAGATAATTGGACATTTATTTCATTTTTACTTTTAGGAAAATATTAAAAATTGCACCGGTACATTTCACGTCTTAAAAATGACAGACCTGAATTGTAGGTTAGTTCGCAGAACTTGACACAACAGAAAAATCGCAAAACGACAACATTCAAGTAATGGCCTCATCAAGATTGCCATGTTGGCCAGCACGTCTATCCAAAGACAACAGATAATTATAAATATTACTCAGTCCACTAATATCAGTCTTCTTGTTGACGTTACTATCGTATTCATTAATAAAACACATCTCTAGAAAAATCCTTTTGTTCAAATTTGAACAATTGCACAAGATCTTCGTATCATTGAAGTTGAAGTTGTGACCCAATTTCGAAGCATGACCAGCCAAAGCACATCTATTGGGATGCAACCTTACGTCTGTCCCACATACACCGATGGACAGTTAGTACATGGAATGAGATAGACACAGTCAGATCTCGTCAAAACAGGAATATCATCCTTTAAGTTGGTGAAAAGCCTCCTAACTTGGAATGGATTGTAATGGGCTATTTTTATGTTTGGAATATCCGAGAAGATGTGAAACAGTTTTCTTGATAACACTGGAATAAAGGGCAATGAAACAAACTTGACGTTGGCCTGGACCAAGTTATTATTCCCATCACCCTTCTGGGATACCTGTGCAGGCTCACTCACCATCCCCATACTATTTGAGGCGCTGTCAGCATCTTCCAAAACCTCATTTCTTAATCTAATGTTGGTACTATAAAACAATTTGTTAAGGAAGGTTGGAGGGTAACCATTGTCCAATAGAATGCCAAAAAGTCTCATCTCAGCTGCCAAAACTAGGTCTGGATGTGTAATGGCTCTTACTCTTCTCAACAAACCAATAACCAAATTAACTTTGGTCCTCCAATCATGACTAGATCTCCAATGAACATAACGTCCCGAGGCCGTGCTTTTCTGGTACCAATCCAGCTTGATTATGTTGTTTTCTGTTCTAATCACTCTCGTGTTTAAAAAAGGTACACTTCCATTTGCTTCCTCCTCAACAGAAAATTTGACGTGGACATCGAAAGCATTGAACACTCTGAGAATTTCATCGGTACCATCCACCGGAATCGACACAATGAGATCATCCACGTACTGATAGATCAATGAAACCTGGAATGACAGCTGTGGAATGGATTTCTCAAGAAGAGCAGACAAGACCACTGAAGCAAGCACTGAACTTAAACTGCTGCCCATCGGACAACCAAATATCTGGGAATAAAATTTGTTGTCATACTTAAAATAGTTGGAATTGAACAAAAATGTAACTAAGAATAAAAATTCTTCCCTTGGTATGGCAGTGTTATGACTTATACGCTCCCATTCATCTGTAATGATCTTACAAACTAATTCACATGAAATATTTGTGAACAGGCTCACAGCATCCAAAGACACAATTTTATAATTATCAGGGATCTTAAAATTATTTACTCTCTCACTGAATTGGAAGGAATCTCTAACAGTAAAGGTATGGAAATCCGAAAACGAAACAGACAAAATATGTGAAATGAATTTGCTAAGTTCCATAGTTGGTGAATCTATCGTAGACACAATAGGTCTTAATGGAACATCAGCTTTATGAATTTTCGGTAACCCATATATTCTGGGAGGTACCGCTTTGTATGTTGTTAGGGTTTTAGCTGTGACCAGATCTATATATTCCTTGCTCTTCAGTTGTTTAATAATTGTGTTATTTTTGTTCTGATAATGATTGGTGGGATCTGCTGTGAGTAACTTGTAGACTGTCGGATCATCCAGTAGTACAGACATCTTTTCTTTGTACTGTTGTTTGGTTATCGCCACTGTCACGTTGCCTTTATCAGCATTAGTTATTATAATGTCATCATTGTTCTTGAGAAATCTCCTGCTTATGTAAAAAAGACTGAGATCCAAGGAGTTGGTGTTCTGGTTGCTGTGGACATAGTTAGTTATTACATTTGTGCACTTAGCCCTCATTAGATCCCTAATAGAAGGAGGAGCTATCCCAATTATGGACTCCACGTCAGAAAGTAGTACTTTTATTGAAAGGTCTTTCGGTGGTTTAGAAGTGAGAGAGTACTTTGGTCCCAAACTCAGAAGTAACTTAACTGGAATATAGACGATACGGCAATACTCCTGATATTAATAGTCTACGGATATGGGTTTCTTTAATGATGTTCGCAACACCTATGGTAACGAAGCATCTGACAATCTACGAACTTGGGCGCATACTAACTCCAAGATCGCAAGAATCACTAGCAGGAGAAATATTCTTCTTAGACGTCGAAGAACTGGAATCACACCAAGACATATCACACAGAATGTTAAATGCCTCACCAACATGTTAACTGAAGATGTTAATGATAACAGAAAAGTCCTGGACCTAAACAATAAGGTATCATCTAAAATTCTCAATTTAGAAATTTCACTAACTGTTAAAACACTCAATCAATTGCATACCAGCTTAGAACAGATTAAGATCCAGGTTTCTTCACGAGTTCCTGATGATCTCATTCAACATTTCAGCATTACCCAAGATAAAGCCTATGAATCGTCCTTCAAAATAAACAACAACCATTTAGAGAGAAAATTCAGTAGTCTTAGAAAACAGAAGATGTCTTCTTATAAACATAAAGATAGTTGGTTTAGGAATTTAACTCCTCATATTTTCCCTGCTGAAGTTAAGTTACTTCTGAGTTTGGGACCAAAGTACTCTCTCACTTCTAAACCACCGAAAGACCTTTCAATAAAAGTACTACTTTCTGACGTGGAGTCCATAATTGGGATAGCTGCTCCTTCTATTAGGGATCTAATGAGGGCTAAGTGCACAAATGTAATAACTAACTATGTCCACAGCAACCAGAACATCAACTCCTTGGATCACAGTCTTTTTTACATAAGCAGGAGATTTCTCAAGAACAATGATGACATTATAATAACTAATGCTGATAAAGGCAACGTGACAGTGGCGATAACCAAACAACAGTACAAAGAAAAGATGTCTGTACTACTGGATGATCCGACAGTCTACAAGTTACTCACAGCAGATCCCACCAATCAATATCAGAACAAAAATAACACAATTATTAAACAACTGAAGAGCAAGGAATATATAGATCTGGTCACAGCTAAAACCCTAACAACATACAAAGCGGTACCTCCCAGAATATATGGGTTACCGAAAATTCATAAAGCTGATGTTCCATTGAGACCTATTGTGTCTACGATAGATTCACCAACTATGGAACTTAGCAAATTCATTTCACATATTTTGTCTGTTTCGTTTTCGGATTTCCATACCTTTGCTGTTAAAGATTCCTTCCAATTCAGTGAGAGAGTAAATAATTTTAAGATCCCTGATAATTATAAAATTGTGTCCTTTGGATGCTGTGAGCCTGTTCACAAATATTTCATGTGAATTAGTTTGTAAGATCATTACAGATGAATGGGAGCGTATAAGTCATAACACCGCCATACCAAGGGAAGAATTTTTATTCTTAGTTACATTTTTGTTCAATTCCAACTATTTTAAGTATGACAACAAATTTTATTCCCGGATATTTGGTTGTCTGATGGGCAGCAGTTTAAGTTCAGTGCTTGCTTCAGTGGTCTTGTCTGCTCTTCTTGAGAAATGCATTCCACAGCTGTCATTCCAGGTTTCATTGATCTATCAGTACGTGGATGATCTCATTGTGTCGATTCCAGTGGATGGTACCGATGAAATTCTCAGAGTGTTCAATGCTTTCGATGTCCACGTCAAATTTTCTGTTGAGGAGGAAGCAAATGGAAGTGTACCTTTTTTAGACACGAGAGTGATTAGAACAGAAAACAACATAATCAAGCTGGATTGGTACCAGAAAAGCACGGCCTCGGGACGTTATGTTCATTGGAGATCTAGTCATGATTGGAGGACCAAAGTTAATTTGGTTATTGGTTTGTTGAGAAGAGTAAGAGCCATTACACATCCAGACCTAGTTTTGGCAGCTGAGAGGAGACTTTTTGGCATTCTATTGGACAATGGTTACCCTCCAACCTTCCTTAACAAATTGTTTTATAGTACCAACATTAGATTAAGAAATGAGGTTTTGGAAGATGCTGACAGCGCCTCAAATAGTATGGGGATGGTGAGTGAGCCTGCACAGGTATCCCAGAAGGGTGATGGGAATAATGACTTGGTCCAGGCCAATGTCAAGTTTGTTTCATTGCCCTTTATTCCAGTGTTATCAAGAAAACTGTTTCACATCTTCTCGGATATTCCAAACATAAAAATAGCCCATTACAATCCATTCCAAGTTAGGAGGCTTTTCACCAACTTAAAGGATGATATTCCTGTTTTGACGAGATCTGACTGTGTCTATCTCATTCCATGTACTAACTGTCCATCGGTGTATGTGGGACAGACGTCGCAAAGTCTCAAGCGCCGCATTGCCATCCATAAAAGTGACGTAAGGTTGCATTCCAATAGATGTGCTTTGGCTGGTCATGCTTCGAAATTGGGTCACAACTTCAACTTCAATGATACGAAGATCTTGTGCAATTGTTCAAATTTGAACAAAAGGATTTTTCTAGAGATGTGTTTTATTAATGAATACGATAATAACGTCAACAAGAAGACTGATATTAGTGGACTGAGTAATATTTATAATTATCTGTTGTCTTTGGATAGACGTGCTGGCCAACATGGCAATCTTGATGGGGCCATTACTTGAATGTTGTCGTTTTGCGATTTTTCTGTTGTGTCAAGTTCTGCGAACTAACCTACAATTCAGGTCTGTCATTTTTAAGACGTGAAATGTACCGGTGCAATTTTTAATATTTTCCTAAAAGTAAAAGTGAAATAAATGTCCAATTATCTGTTAATGTGTGTTCCAATATTAATGTGAAATGTGGATTTAATGATTGATTTCTTATTGATGTATCTGCGTGCTGTGATTTTTGGGTCTTATACCATTTGTCATTTGTGAGTTACCTTTCAGTTCTATTGAACTGTTGTCTAATTTATGATTGTTTCTGCTGAAACACGTGTCGGCAGGTACCAGCAGAATGATTATCTCTGCTCCTTTTGCGGAATTACCCGTTATACTTTTCCATTATATATATATATATATATATATATATATATGTATTAGAATCGAAAAATTACAATAGGTCGATCCTTTTTCACTCTACACAGTGGCATACTACTTAACTTAACAGAAAACAATCAATGTCGTGGCTTCCTCGGAGTTCGATATTATGATCACCCTGTAGATGGATCTAGAACTGTCCCAGTAAAAACTTCAGCACTGCAATTTCCTATTCGATGTTCTCAATCCAATGAAAGTAACTCTGGATTTTCCAACTCCTAAGAAACTAATTCTAGATGGCTTTCTTATTCCAAGGAAACTGTCTTCTGGTTATTTTCCCATCCAAATAAAGTAGCACGTTGGTTTCTCAATTCCAAGGGAAGCAGATATATCTGGTTGATTCCTCGGTACAAATTCAATCCCAGCCAAGGTACAAATTCGATCCCAGACAAGGTGCTATTGGGAAAAATGAGAAAAGGGATTATAATACGAAAAACTTTTACAACTCCGTCTCAGTTTTCTGAACTTAAATTTACAAATAATAATCATTCACATGATATATCACAAACTAAACCTGAGAAGGAGTCCTGTTCAGAATATCAAACAACTTCTACGGAATTTACCAAATCTGAGATCGGTCGCACAAAATGGATGACACGAAAAAAACTATGATCTTTAAAATTAAATTTTCTTTCCTGGTGAGGATTCTGAACTATAATAATATAAAATTAAGCACTTACCGAGAATTTCAGCACAATTCTCACCGATAATTCAACTCGTAAATCTAACAATAAAAATGCTGTTATATTGAAATATTTCCGAACGCTAGAGGAAAGAAGTGGAAGGACTTTCAGGAGTTCCAGCATTTTCATGAACCATGAAGATGCCGACACTCTGGTTTTCGCGCAGCCTCACGGTAGTGTTCGATGCGTTGTAATTCACTCAAATCATCCAAACAGAGGCGGCTCGTCAACTTATTTTATCCATAGACGTGCTATATCGTTGCAATATCACTCCCAACTATGAGAAACCAATAATTTCGAAGATATGGTTTGTCAAAGTTTGAACGCCAAAGCTCCCGCCCACAGGGCTTTCCACATTTTTATCTACTGGCGTATTAAGGTTTGTTTCTCAAGATATTAAAAATGCCGGATGGCTAATAATGCACCAAATAAAAGCCATAGGCTTTCATACACATACATACGTGAACGACGCAGCCTGCAGTTATATATCGACCATCATATATATATATATATATGTATAAATAACGTGGCCATAACGAAAAGTAACCTGCCATACAATTATCGCATTCATATTCGCAGCCTACTCTGAAACATGCAAGTCGCTATCTCTTTCTATTCTCAATTTATCGTGAGATCCATAATATTTTTTAATATATATTCTTAAACTTTCTAGTCATTCGATCCCGACGAGATTTTACATATGTCCTTGCGTCGGTATTCTAACACCACCCACCGAGATTCAATACTATCGGATCTGTAATGATTGAAAACAAATCTAGTGCTCGGAAACCGGTTAGCCGATTACAAAACCGTCACTATCTCTTTCCGTTCGAAGGTTATCGTTGCAACAGCCAGCTGGCTGGCCAGATAGAATCAAAGTTAACCTCAAATTCTTCATCGGTGAGTCAAACCTAATCGTTTGAGACCATTTTCAGGAAAAAAATCGAAAACTACAGACATTTGTGCAAAATGATGTTCTCCTGATCATGCGCTCAAAACGAACACTCGTCTCTCTTGATCCCGCCAGAATCCCTGGGCCAATTTAGCAATATTTCTTATGCTCCTTGAATGTTTAAACATTCTCAATTGAGAAGAGAAAAATCGGAAACATCAAAAATTTTAAATTGTCGATAGCAAAATGGCGGATGCGTCGGTCAAGTTCTGCTTGCGCTCAACTGACAGACATTGTCCTGCTACATTGACCCTCATCGTGCTTGACAGTTCGCGTGCAACAAATGTCGTTCCAGGTGAAGGTTACACGACAATCTGGTATCAATATGACATCAATCGTGCCATCAATCCGGACCAACTCTATATCAGTCTCTGGGTAGAATAAGTCTCCCGACATCAATCCATGATTGATGTCAGACTGAACTGATGCCAGATTAGCCTTCGTCTAACAGCTACGCACTAGGATGTCTCTACAAGGTCCATCCCAGCCAAGAAGAGTGTTTTAGTTTCGTTTACTGTTAGTCAATGTTCGTGGCCTAACATCATTCCAATATTTACGAAATGGTATAGGTATTGCGCGACACATGAAGAAAATGCTGAAAACATTTTTGATTGCTAGAAAATACTATTCATTGAGACCACACAACAAATACGAACATTATTTTCTACAATTTTGTCTACATTCTTTCCATCAACATCAATTGATTTATCGAACAAATATAAAGATCATATGGCTGAAGATATATTACATCAGATGTGTCATGTAACAACAAATGCAGAATTACAAATGAAAGAAAAAATTGACAATGAAGTATTAATTTTCATTGAGGACGTGTACTTGAAGTTGACCAACCAATTAATACAATTAGGAATGACAACGCCTAATCGCCCAAAGCATGACTCATTTATTGTAGAGAGGAGTCATGATACCCGATACGAATTTAGTGAGAGAAAATGGTAATGGCAAAATTACCGTTGAGACATCGTCTGCATCGATATATTGCATTCCCTGAGACCGAAATCATCGGGATGGTGTTCCCAAACATTTTTCAAAATTTATGTTTGGATGAGCGAACGTGTTATACAGGCTACAAAAAACATTGATGTCAACGAAACACTTTTTCACATTCAAAATAATATAGCTAGCGAATTGATCAATTACAAATCGGTTGATTCCGTTACTAACCACGACGATGTTGTCAACTATCCAACGGAATTTTAACCCTCTTATCATCTGCAATTAAAATTCGGATCGGTAACCATTATATGTTGCGGAACATAAACCAGGCACTTCTCTATAATGGCACCCATTCGAGTTTATTCGGTTACAGTGCCACTTGCGTTTGCAATGTCTATAAATAAATCGCAAGGGCAGGTTGAATTGGTGGCATCAATCTAGGAAATCCATGTTCTTCACATGGCCAATTGTATGTCACCTGTCCTCGTGTAGGAAAACCATCAGCATTAATTATTTACGCGCCAGAAACAAATACTAAAATAATGTGTATCAAAAAGCATTACAATAAATAACAGTATTATTACTATTTTTGGCGCTCTTTTTCCTCGGTAGTAGGTTTGGGAGATACATCTCTCGGTTAAGTTCGTTATTGGGCAAAATCGTCGGATGGTTTCGGAGTAACAAAACATTTTTTTTTTACATTACAAATTTCGAATTTAATTTTTTTAGGATTCCGTTTCATCATAAGAATCCATTGATATAATTTTCAACTCTAACAAGCTAATACTTTCGGTGATATGTTCGTTCAAATTTTCAATAATACATCGTACTTCTATGTTTTTACAGAATGCTAATTCTATCTATCTGTGTTCTATCCGTGTTCAGTGTTCATACATCTCATTTTATCTACCCATATATAATTTTTCAGCTTTAATACTATATGAATACATTACATACCATTTCAATGACTGACTTAGTAACGAGAGAATTGTTTATGATCACAGAATTTTTAATTCTGACATTATTCATTGGAATTAAAATACGAAAAAACTTACGCCTCAACGTAATACGTTATTCACGAAATTCCGCGAAAAGAAGTGGTCTGCATTCTACAATTATATAGGAAATAACAGCAAAATTTCTCCAGAGTAACTCCAAAATCATTTGGCCGATTATGCCAATTGAAGAACTTAAATGTGATAACGTGACGAGAACGAGACTTAATTTTTGGCAATTGGCGAGAACGAGACGAGATTTTGTATGCTCTCGCCTTCTCTCGTTTCGTGTGAAGCCCTAGTTTGAGTTGGTGACCTCTGAGACGGTCGTCATCTGCTTAAGCGAATAGGTGGTACGAAGGAATTGACGCTTGGTGGAGGGCATTGTATGTGGCGATGAGATTACCTCTTAGCTGTCTGCAGTAAACTGATGGAATCTTCATCAAGTTCTTCATAACGGGGGCGTGTACGACCAAAAGGAATATGGAAAACTGAAAATTTGTCCAGATTCAAGGCATTTTTCATATCTGATGCACTCTAAAGAGGATAACATTTTTGCGTCATCTGCGAAAAAAGAGCAGAAGGAGCACACAAGATGTGTGATGTGATATATGATGTCTAAGATATACACCAAGAATAGAATCGTAGCAAGCACAGAGCCCAGGGGCACACCGCTCAAACAAGGCCGTTTCTGTCTTAATGTTGTGCCTTCCCTCACCCTGTACTTGCACTCAGATAAGAAGGATGAGATCCTTTTTATATGTAACCTATACACCAACATGCCTTTCAACAAGGGATGTTCATTCAGAATGCAACGCAATAAATTAGTAGTAACTGATCTCCTTCGAGTGAATTCATCTTGTTGCTTAGAAATAATATCATGCGGAAAAAAATCGCGTATTTCATCTGCAATAAGGTTTATTTACTTTTATTTATTCATGTTCGCATCATGCAATGAATCATGGGTACTTGGGAAATCTCAATTTTCATAAATGCAAAATCTGTGTACACATATTATGAAATATTGCATTCGACATTTGACAGATATCCTGTTTGTTGGGCCTCGAGATTCACTACGTATGAAGACGTAGCAAAATAACAAAGAAAAATGATCTGCGTTTTCTCCCTTCGAGATTTAAAACGAATTTAAACTTTAATCTCATCAAATGTCATATAGTCAAATTTATTTCAATGCCCCATTCTTGTGGATTCTAGAAGAAAATCACATTGTTATTTACATTAGTTTTTCTTGATTAATTGCATAAATAAGGGAGATTACTAATAATACTACTAATACTATTAATTTACCTGATGTAATGATTGAAACAATCAAACATATAATATAATAATTTTCAATGCGATTTATTACAGCTAGTTCACGAGTTAAGAGAAACTCTGTGGTTAATCTGTGCCGTCAGCACGATTACGCTCGAATATAATGAGACTTGAAATTTTCAGAGTAGGTTTGGTGGCCAAATGCACTGGCTAAGTTTGTTAATGGGCAAAATCTACCGAGTGGTTTCAGAGTTATGGCTATCTGAAATTTTATTTTCCGAATAACTCGAGAAATACTGATCGAATTGAAGTGCGTTAGCATTGAAATTCTGAAAGAGCCCTCAAAACATCATCAAATTTTATCAAGTTATTCAAACTTTTATTTAAGGCAAACATGTTTGACTCCTTGCATCTCTCACAGCTCAAATCCTGTGAGTATAAAACGTATTTTTTTTTTGGGTACGTCAGCATATA
The DNA here is from genome assembly GCA_937662695.2 of Halyzia sedecimguttata. Classification (NCBI taxonomy): domain Eukaryota; kingdom Metazoa; phylum Arthropoda; class Insecta; order Coleoptera; family Coccinellidae; genus Halyzia; species Halyzia sedecimguttata. Next base: position 15,743,453 of record OW569413.2, read on the forward strand.
TTCCATTGTAACGGAGCACTGATGAAGAACAAAATATACTTCTTTGCGTTAGCAAAAGTGCAATAGCTTCTATAGTATTCATTCATAATAATCCAACCAATACTTTCCTCAATGTAGATATCGTCAACGAAATGAAATGAGGCACCTGGTCCTTACCCCCTCAGAGTTCATATACCACGAAGAAAATGTAACACTATTTGGATTTTTGTTACCATTCATAACATTATTGTGATACCAGCTCGAAAACCCAGATTGTAAAAATGCAAATTAGGGTCTTATTGTTTTATTCCAATGAAAAATATTCTTCTCCAGATCCTATCTACGTACAAAGGCGGAAGAACTTAATCGAATCTGACTCCGCGGAAAAGTGTATTTCTACCGGAATTGAATTAAATGGAAAACAAGAGAAAATTGGTTGGCCAAGGATAACACCTTCAGTCTGGGCCTTATCTCCTTGAACACCTTATGTTTGTTCTGCAGGCGCTTAGCTGAATGCTAGGCAAATTCCTAGCTCAGGAATAATTCAATTCTACGACTGAATGTTGCAGCAGCGTTTTGTCGACGAGAATCAACGGTCTAGAAACTAGGTAAACTATTACGGTGCCATTATGGAGGAACACGCTTCAGGGATTTATTATTTTCGGATATACAGGGTGTTTCATGAAAAACTGTGCAAATGTACTGTGCAATTTGGATATTCTGAATAGTAATCATTAGAGATTACTTTGGGAGGTACATCCATTATTAAACGGTTTCTTGCTGGGTTCTCTGTCCCAAACTCTGAAAAATATCTCTAAAATAAAAAATGTATTATTTATAAGTTGTTCAATCGTTGATGTTATTTCGTTATTGTTTGTTAGGCAACATTGTTCTATACATTGCTCCTAACGAATATCTTGTGTTTTCAATGTAGATGCAATTCACAAAACATTTTTTCTTCATTTTATAAATATTTTTCGAAGTTTGGAGGGAGAACCCACAAAGAAATCATCTTATAAAGTCTGAATAGTGTTTGAAATATGTCCTAAGAATAATATGAGATACAGGGTAGTTTATCTATTCCATCAATATCTCCAAACAGGTATAACTGTTGAACGCCTTCATAGCAAAATTTTTAAAAATTTGGGGAAAAAATGATGTGTTCCATAAGGCAGAAATTCAGTTTGGGTGCCTCGGTTGTTATTTCCTAGCATCGACTATGCTACGGCTATGAAACAACACCCACGGCATCAAATCATGTGCCGTGGGTGTTGTGAAATAATTCTAACATTTTTAAATTTGGTTTCTACAATAACTCTCGTACAGAATGAGTAAGGCAGTTGAAATTTTCCGAGTAGGTGTGGGAGATAAATATCTCAGTTGAGTTCTTTATTGGGCAGAATCGGTTTCGGAGTTACGAAAAAAAAATGTTTTTTGGATTACAAATTTCAAATTAAATTTTTGTAAGATGCAGTTTTCATAAATATCTATTGATATAATTTCCAACTCTAACAAGCTAATACTTCCGGAGATATGATTTTCAAAAATTTAAATAATAAATCGTTTTTCTGTAATAATTATTTTATCTATGAATTGTATCTATGAATTATTGTATGATCTGTGTTCAAACTCATATATGTTATCTCGTCAAATTAATTTCAGCTATCGTAGAATTATGAGGATTATAATATGATTTTATACTTTTTGCTGATATTTCGATGCCCGTGGAGAATCCATATGATGATGGAAATATATACTTTGGTAAGTTTAACAGAATGGATTCAGAATAGCTCCAGTAAAAACAAAATCCAAATATTGACAAAGTTTCAATTGATATAATATAATTTTCAGAGTGGATTTGAGGAATCAATATCTCGGCTTGGATCGTGGATTTTGGCACTCTTGATGAATTTAATTCCTTTCATGATTCAGTTGTATCATATTTGAATTTAATATCTTTCTTGTTGCAGTTATATCATAAGAATCCATTGATATCACTCCCAACTCTGAGAAACCAATACTATCGGAGATATGATTTGTCAAAGACTGAACAAGAGCGCCAAAGCTCCTGCCACAGAGCTTTCCTCCTTTTCACTACAAGTTTTGACGTCTGACATAGTCATAAACCCATTGGTGAAAACATTGACTTTTTAATAAGTGTTAGATCATTAATGAGTGATTTGCAAAGGCAGATTTATCGATGTTGCTCTTCCGAGTGTGTCCCTCATGCTCTCTATGCTGAGTTTCTGGTGGTGTTCCCGACGTAGCACTCGTTGCAATCTGAACGTTTAATTTTATATATGCCAAGAGTTTTATCGAATCCATTTCCTAGAAGTTGTTCAATTTTTGTTTTGAAAGCCAGTTTTATATTAACCTTTTTGAAAGTAGTTACGTATTCTGCATTTTGTTGTTTTTTTTTTCAGATGGACCGTGATAGCTTGGAAATCTTTTTTCATTTTCATTCCTTTTCTTAGGATTATATTACTGAAGAGATTTTATCTCTGTGTTTGTTGATAATTTTCCGAGCTAGTTGATGACCTTACCTACTCGTTTCTTTTGGACATTTTTGAAATAATTTCTCTTCTTTTCTTTAAGTTTACATTACTTAGCCGAGTATATATATAACCGGTTGACAAGGAAATGTGAGCTAGACGTTTTATGTAACCAGGGAGCAACTGAATGAGACGAAATGTAAATATCAAAATTGGAAGGTTTTCTAAAAAGGTCAGAACTGATTGAATTTGAGGTATCTCTAGATAATCTCAAATCTAAGAATGGCAAGTAGCCGTCGTTTTCCACTACAAAGGGTGAACTTAATACATGGGTATTTACTGTTCAAGATACTGGTAAATTCGTTAACATCAAAATTTTCATCCACAATTAAAAAGATCAATACATACAGATACACCCACGTATAAAGTCCAAAATTTTTAAACATATTTGTGTTCTCGTTTTCATTTCAAGTTCTACGTTGCTGAGGAATATATTAGCTAATATGGGAGAAAGCGGTTTTCCCATGGCCATACCGAATGTTTGGTTGTAACATCTATCGTTAAAATAAAATAAATTTTGTTCCATTCAAAGCAGAATTCAAAATGTTTAGATAGCAACAAGTGCTATGTCGGCAAAAAAACTCGAAACATTCTCACACGGATAAAGAGCATACGAGATCCATTCGGAAAAATATCATCGATAAATTTGCTTCATTTAGACCAAAATGAAGTAATTTTCAGGATATAATATGATTTCACCAATGGGCTTGGAGAACCGAGCACGTTCCCTAAATATGACGAATTCCCCTAATGTATAGGAGTAATTGAAGACGTTCACGTTTTCCGCAATGGCAGAGAATAAAGACCAAGAAGAACCTAACAACACACCAAAAAAATGAAACCGATTCTTCATAGGGAGAATATGAGCCGGCTTATGATGGAGTAGCGACGGCCATTTTCCGCACCATTTTCTCAGGAGAGCGATAGCGATGTCGCGGACAGCATCCTAAACAACTCCGTTAATCACATTTCCGCCAACGTTTCGTAATTTCTCCGAAATGAAACCGTTTGATGTAGATAAAAATGAACCATCAGTTACCTCAAGTCGTCGCAATACTTTGGAGTCCTGGGATTACAAAAATTTGACGTATGGGTGGAAAGGGGTGACAGATGAAAACGGAGCTTTTTGCCCGTGTTCTATGGGGCACAGCTTCCTATTATGTTGCCCTTATTATTATTATTATTATTACAAGAATAAAAAACCTATTAACACAAAATGAAAAATAATACAATTGGTACGCATGAAAAATTGGTGAGAAATCTCAGAGAGGAATACGAAGAAAGACAAAAAAGTGGGAAAGCCCTGTGAACAGGAGCTTCAGAGCGCTGTCCAAATCTATAGGCAGAGCTTTAGCCATCCAGGTACTGAACTCGCCCTAAGCTGCTTAGCTCCAGAAAAAAAAATTATATTTCCAAGAATTTAAATCCACCAGTAAAAACAAGCGTCAAAGAAAAACTGGTAGACTTTTTGTCTGAGAATAGTATCGAATGTTTAGTTTCAACTCACATACATACATTCACTGTTGGTTCGAAAATGAACAGTACTGTGTTTCCAGTGGCATAAGGTCCCATTCAAATAGATTCATCCACTATAAGTTCAAAAATGAACAGCGCTATGTGGCGTATGGTGTCTATTCAAATACATAATTTAACGTTTTGGTCTAAATTAAACAGTGCTGCGTTTGTGGTAGCATAAGAACCCACTTGAGTACATGCATTACATGACATAGTCAATATTGACGTTGACTGTGACACAGAATGATGCTATGTATAATATGTGCATAAAGCTAATGAATGCGTTGCATTGATTACTACATAGGAGAATGAATTTTTTCGTAGTGAAATGTGAGCCTTATAACGTACAAAAATATTTTATATTTCATAAAGCCTGCCTACTTCATTAAGTTTTCTTCGGAACTCCCATATTTGCTTACACTGGATAACATAGGTGCTCAGAGCTTTAATAGCAGCTCTACTTTCAGAGTGGATTGCTATATCACATCTCTGATATTTTCTTTCTAGGTTCATTTCCCCACTTCTTTTAATTGCTACTATGTCTGCCTGAAAGACGATCGGATAGAAGCCTAATGAAATTTAGCCGGTAAGAGAGGACCAGGATTTCTGGTTTTTAATACTCTCATTACCTGTTCCGTTCCTAGATATTCTGAGAATGGCTTTATGGGCCATTTCATCTATCTCAATGTGAAGGGGTCAGATTTGTGATAATCTCACTGGTCACAAGCGCCCTAGTATGATAGGTTCCCATAGATCCGTCTGACACTCTTATGCAAGCCTTTTTATTTTTTCGAGTCTTTTCCTCGTACTATTCTGACTTATTTTTGTGTACCATATTACTCCCTCATACGTGATTATGGGTCTCACAATCATGACGTACAACCATCACAGTTCATAAGTCTTACCGGCTAGATTTCTGCATTCCATTAAAGCCTTTATTGCTTCATTAGCAGTGATTTCAACATGCACTTATTCCAAAAAAGTTACCTATCTAGTGTTACTCCTAATTATTTAACTTCAGACTTTCATTTTATAATATCTCCGTTCAAAAACAGTGATCTCACAGCTGAAAGTTTCCTTTTCCAAGTGGAAACATGTTAATAAAGGATACTTTGGGAGATATACTCATTATAAAATGGATACTTTCTGGGTTATCTCTGCCAAACTCTGAAAAATAATACAAAAAATCTCACAAAACTCAGCATATCACATAATGAACTGAGAATCGGAATTACGCTAATTTGGCGACTAGGAGCTGTCAAAGCTTTGTGAAACCCCTGAAAAGATAACTATTTCAGTAAAAGACCTACTTAAATAAGGTCTTTCAGAGCAAATACCTACTTGCATTTATCAAATAGTATTTTCACTTTGAAATACATATTTCTTCTTTCGCATGGGAAAAATGGTTATGGTTATTCAACCATTTTCCTATCTTTGTGTCTAACTTGCGAAACTGATTCCTAATACGATTGCTATAACCCAGTTTTGTTATATATTTCTCATTATTTTCATACAGGTGTGTCTGTCAAAGGGTCAAACATGTCCCTCGCATTCCAGAGAATGACATGAACTTGAACATAGAAAGCTATGAAATATGACATCACAGAATACTAAGAATAATCATAATGCAAACATGTCATGATTACTTATATTCTTTCAAAAATCAAAAACTGTTGATAATTTGTTTGGTTGAAAAATCAGTGGACTAATTCACCGCGATCTTTGGAATATATCGAAATCTTGGAACTATCTTCACCAATATAGATCCGATCGAGATCAAATCTAAAACTTTTCTGTATAATAAGGTTTCGAGGGACCTCGTGAAATTTCAACGATACCTGACGGATAGTTTCTGAGATACAGAATTTTTTTAAATATTTTTTTTAAATTTAGCAGGTATGCGATACTGACAAAATTCTATATGAGTCTTCGTGTCGGTATTTTTCAATTAATGACCTTGATTTGATTTGATCAATATTGTAGGAGTTATTGAGAAAATATAGGAAACCGAGCATTCGTGGGTGAGTTCCCTATCTGGATATGTGAGTGCTATCACGATAACTAACGTAAAGAGAGAGGCATAATTGGCCAAATTGTTATGGAGTTGTACGCATCTAATTTTTTTTGCTATTTCCTCGATAACTCAAAAAATACTGATCTGATCCCATTCAAACATGGGAGTTAGCTGTAGAAATTTCACAATGATCGTATCCCTATTTGCGAAAAATCATTGAAAATAATTACGTATCTCAGAAACTGTTCGTCCGATATCGACGAAACTTTGCAAGAGCCTAAAAAAACTATATTTACAGGAAAATTTACTTCCAAATTTGAACAGGATACGATCTTTATTGTTGGGGATATTGAAAAAAAAAAGTAGGAAAGCTCTGTGGACTGGGGTTTTGGCGCTCTTGTCAAACTACTAGCAAGTAATTATTCAAACTTTGACAAATCATATATCCCAAAGTATTGGTTGCTCATGGTGGGTTTCAGGAAGCTTCGATTATCTTAATTGTGGATTTAATTACGGTGGTTGCATAAGAAATAACCTGAAACTGATACACAATCTTACTGGTTTGGCAATTAAGATTTGTCAAAGCTTTGTGAAACCCAGCGTAAGAGTTGAGAATGATATCAATGGATTCTTATGATGGAACTGCATTGTAAAAATTAAATTCATTCAAAACAGTGGTCTATGACTCACCTGATGTACATGCATCAGCCAATTATTATTAGAGCATTCTATAAAATCATAAAATTACGATTAATTATTGAAAATTTGAAAAGTCATATCTCCGGAAATATTAGTTTCTAATAATGCATCATTTGACATCATAGTTTGAATTAGTAGTTTGAAATCAATATCTCACGAGTAATGCCTTCAGAAATTTGTTAGCAGATCTGTTTATAATAATAAGAGATTTAATTAAATCAACAGAAAATTATGGTTAATTACACTAATGCTGAAATGGCAGATATGCATTTTATGTACGAGCGTGCAAATGGAGATTCCTTGGAACCTTGTCTACTTTATACACAAGCATATGTTAATCGCGTAGAACTCCTCATCTTGAACTTTTGAAAAAAGAAGTTTTGATACCGGCCGACACCGCGAAGTTCGAACATCCGAATTAGAAGTTGCTGTCTTAAATATTATTGAAGCGCAATATTATTCAACCTGGCATATTTCAACGTATTACGGACTCAATGATGCCATTTTCAACACTTGCTATCAAAAATTTAGTTGCTTCTACGTAGGACTTTGTGTTTCAATATCAGTTGCAATGTTTAAATATCACTTTTTTACGAACGAGTTTATTCATAGCTTATACAATGTTTGTTAGTGAATTATTTTCAAAATGTGATTGTTAAGTTTAATTTAAAATTAGTACAAAATAAAACTGTGGTTGACAGCAGTCAACTAGATTCTGTTTTTAAATTGCCGTTTCCTGACACGTAATGATTTACATTACATTTTTATTTCAAAATAGTAAATTTTACGAGAAAAACACAAAAGATGAAAAAGTTTCTAAGTCGGTGTGTAAGTTTTTCTGTAAATTTAGTCAACAGAAATGATAGGAGTGGTCTATTTCAACCCCCTCCACTCATTCTAAAGACAGGAAAAAATATCAAGGGAGTGTGTTTTCATAATAGTAATAGTTCCATGAAATATCATCATCCTTTCGATTTTCGTTTTTAAGACACAAAATAAAAAAGTCATTTTTTTGCTATCTTTGAACCGCGATATCTCCCTAACGTTTGACTATTGACCCAAAATTTATACAACAAACTACCCTTTATTTTGAACAAGGAATCACCCCCTTACATTTTTCGGAGTTCTTTTGAAACACCCTGTGTATCTCCCAAACCTTCTCTGAAAATTTTAACTATCTAGCTCATTCTGTTCGAGGGTTATCGTGTTAACGGCCAGACAGAATAGATTTTGTCCACGGATTCTTAATCAGTGCGTCGAACGAAAACGTTTTAGACCATTTTTAGCCAAAACTTCGAAAATTACAGAGATTTGGGCAAATTGATAAGCACTCTGTTCCGAGGAACAAGAGCGCCAAGAATAATGAAAGCCGAGCAGCCTTTCATGAGTTCAATAGCTGGATGGATGACATTCGCCACGATAACTTTTGAATGGAAAGAGATAGCAACTTGCAATTTTCATGCTAGGTTGCCCATCGGAATGCGCAGAATGAAAAAGAAATGTTGTTACCGGCACATCACATCTTTTAATCAGTTTAAGGGTATTCAATTAACACGGTGGTAAATTTGCATTCGTAAACTTAACATTAACTTTCAAAATAAATGTAGTCTCCCATTTCTTTCAATCGATAAGTTCAAGGAAGATTTCATCAAAGAAAGTTGTTTTAGCTGACGAAAACATTTTTTGAAATCGGCCATATATATTCAGTGATGTATTGGAAATCAAAAATAATTTTCGTTAATAAATTTGAAAGTAAGAAGTGATTTGGTTACATTTCTTGTGAAAAGGAGTTTTATTAGAGCCGCAAAAGATGCTGAATTCACGTCAGTAGTATTTAAGATCTTTTTTATATGCTGCGTCAGGTATGACAGGTTAACATTTTCTGAGTGGCATAGAGAAATGAACACCCACTATTGATGAATTACAAAATTTTTTTGTGTATATGTCTCTTATTATTAGGTCACTAATTGCTCAAAATTTCTGATACATTCCAATCTTGGGAAATAATGTAAAAATTGATCATTTGTTTGCATTCACGATGTCTTATGCTCATTCCAGGCTACTTATGCCCATTCCAGGCTACTTGATCCTCGTACAAAAGTACCGCTAAAGTCTGTGGGGGTGGGACAATCTTCCTCCCATTATGTCTTAGACTTGTTCAATGGGTAAAAGATAGGAAGATCTAGGGGACCAAGGAATCAAAATTGTCTCCAGGATGGGCCAACGTGATGGCAATATGTGCATAGTAGCGCATTATCTAGTTGTAAAAGTATATAAGATTGATCATGTGATTCTATCATCTCCTGGATTTAACGCATGGCAGTTATGTTGCTTGTCATGATCTCTGAAGGAGGTCCATTTCCAAAGGCAATGGTCCACCATACTATAATTTCAACAGTGTGGTGCAGATGTCTTTCCATGGGGGATCTCTTCTTCCACCACGTCTGCTTCTCACACATGCACGACTATCGTGCATGTCGAAACAGACTCTGAACTCATCACTAAAGACAATTGTATTCCATTCGAGGTCCCAGTTCAGTTGTCCTCTGCACTAGGGTGCTCCTAGGGTGCAGAAAGCAGATAAATTTTTATCTCAAGTCACTGTAAGAAATTACAATAATTTCAAATAATTTAATAATTGTTCATCCTTTTTCCTGAAGCGTTCCGTTTTCGGAATATTCCTAATTGAATGTTATAGAATCTGATAAAAATTCCAGAAATTTCACTATATTTACTAATCCGGCCCTGAACTAGAACCCTCGAAAAAAATGAGAGCCACGTTGCCATCGTTCATAAATAATTCATCGTCACAACGCAGACATAAGGAAGGGTCAAATCTCCAAAGATAAAAAGACATAATAATAAATCTCAGTGATTGACCACCTCTTGATTGTCCATAGAACACTTCTAGAAAGACTAATAGAGGTAGAGCTAATATCCTCCTCATCTCATGTAATAATGATATTATGATTCCTATTCACTTGAATCATAGACAATATGTTATATAACTTGAATCTGGATTTTTTCAAAAAATAGTTATATCATCTTCATCATCTACACAATCATTCTAAGGATTTCACTTAGATATGGAATGTAATTTGATCCTATAACACATCATTGAATTAATCATTCTCTACTGGCTACTGACTCACGTCACTTCTAATTATTTTATTCCAACCATTTGAATAATCAGTTTTAGTATGTGTGTAATGAGATGTCTAAAACAATGATGTATGAACTCTTCGTTACTTATTACACACATACTTCCACGGATTACGTCTGATAACGTTGATCTGAGCGAGAATCCAAGTCTATGGAGTTTGATCATAGAATTGGTTTTCGTGGTTAGAACGATATCATTGTATTGATTTATAAATTTGAAGATAATAAGGCTTTTCAAGCATTTGTCTTTGCAATGTGAGAATAGAGGATGATGAAATTGTGTATATTTTTATAGTGGACATAATTGGATTTTGAATAGGTAGGTATCGGGCTGAAGTTCAGTTTCTTAATACTGAACAATTTTTTATAATTTTTGATGAAAATTCTGCATTACGGGCGAAATTGAGTGAGTAACATATTCATTGAATTTCAACCACCAGATGATACAGATTTGGTCAATATGCAATACAGGTTATATTGAGAGTTTGTGTCCACCAGGTAAAGACTAAAGAACCTACAGGAGTGTATCAGCACATTGTGAATTCTTTAAATGTTTGTAACTTTTTATCTGAGACGAATCTGGAATAATGGAAGATGAAAAAAGTGTTTCATTTGACGAGAGGAATATATGGTTGGAATTAATGTACAACTTAAAGACTCACCAGTCTTGTTGCGATTAAAGTGCCTATTTATGTTGACTCGCCACTCTCCCCCCCCCCATGCCGCAAGCAGCTGTTACTTGGCCTACTTTCATACCATTATGTCATGCATGTACCCAGGTGTTATATGCGTCTACTGTCAGGTCAGCAACTCTTACTGTGTGCAGGCCGTCAGTTACCAACTCATACTTTGAAAATAAGATTTCGCGTTCAATTCTCTGAATTCGCCCTTGAGGGTTTTCGATTGTCCCGCAACCAGCAAACTCTCGCATTTAGGAAGTGAGCTCGTGAAAGAAACGCACCATTTCCATTTCAGATACGATTGGAAAGCAACGATATGATATAAAGCATCGTACCGTGTACAGTGTTACGAGCCTTGCCAGCCAGACATCTCCAGGGTAAACATTTTCTCAGATCAATTCATTCCTACAGTGATGAATTCGTCCGGCGAAGATTCGATATTCATTATTTTAGTCGTGTTCAGTCCCACTCATCTTCGCAGTCCGCACGTTATCCGATATAAAATACAGATTTTTAATTGGAAATACCGCTCATTGTGCGAATTTCCGCCATTTAAAGTTTGCTTTAATTAATTAAGGCGAAGAAAACTTCGTCAGCGGGTGGCTTCTGACGCAAGGATCGGATGCTGGTTCCTTGTTCACGTTACAATTTCTGTGTCCTCCTAGAGATTGATGACATCGAAAATGAATTCGTTTAATTGGAATCGGCAACTGGGAGTATGTTTGCTTTCCAAGATTAGCTTCATCGTCAATATTGTTGGTATACTCTAAATAATTCCTAGAATATGCAATTGAAAGGATATCAAAATATGATTACAGCAATAACGGAAGCCCCGTCAAGCCCTCTCATGAGTATTACATACATTTCATTCATTTGGTAGAGACAATACCACTATTCACGGAAATATTAGGTTGACTATCAATTCCACTCGTTCGATATTTATTTACGAAGTTCCCATAGCTACGCTCGTTTCACAGCAATAAAATGTGCATCCTGGCAAAACCAACAATATGGTTTTCCAGCAATAAAATTTTTTCATTTCACAAATTCAACATAGTATAGAAATTAAATATTTGTCAAACCAACATATATCGAGAAGACACACGGTGAAATATTCATTGATTTCAACCATCAACAAACAATATTTCGCATGAGCTGGGCTAGGTCACCCCATCGCTCAGTGTTCCTCCAAAGAGGAAAGCGTCATCCGAGGGCAGTCACGAACCGCGGTTTCATGGTTGTTACCAATCGTCAGCCTGACTTAGCACCCTGAATCAGCAACCGAAGGAGTTCTAGGAAACTTAATTCGATCAGTTGCGAACTGGTAGGGAGAGAATTCCACCAGAGGCACCTATGGAAATTCTTCATCGCAGGGTCATAGTTAAGGATTTTCAGAGGCGCCACTGGTTGAATTCTCTCCCTACCAGTTCGCAACTGATGGAATTAAGTTTCCTAGAACTCCTTTGGTTGCTCATTCAGGGTGCTAAGTCACGCTGATGATTAGTAACAACCATGAAACCGCGGTTCGTGACTGCCATTTAATGACGCTTGCCTCTTTGGAGGAACACTGAGCGATGGGGTGACCTAGCCTGACTCACGCGAAATATTTGTTGATGGTTGAAAGCAATGAATATTTCACCATGTGTCTTCTTTAGTTATTGGCAATTAGCCACAGCTCACCTCACTGAATGTTCACAGCTTGGTGGTTTATCTAACCACACTGTTTCTTCATCGCAGAGGGTCGTGAGAATTTCCATAGATGCCACTGGTGGGATTCTCTCCCTACCAGTTCTCAACTGAACGAATTAAGTTACCTAGAACTCCTTCAGTTGTTCATTCAGAGTGCTAAGTAACGCTTATGATAGGTAACAACCATGAAACCGTGTTTTATGTCTGCCCTTGCATGATGCTTTCCTCTTTGGATGAACACTGAGCGATGGGGTAACCTAGCTCGGCTCACATGGAATATTTGTTGATGGTTTAAATCAATGAATATTTCACCGTGGATCTTCTTTAGGCAATTTGTCACAGTTCACCTCATTGAATGAACATATATCTTCTCTTACGTGCAGCGTCGTTCAATGTATCTTCTTGACTGTATTGTATGTTTACAAGTTTGTCATTCATACATTTATAGTGATATTCTCGCGAAATAGTAATGTTGAATATCACACGAGTTGAAAGGATTCCAGGTAAAATTCGCAATTTCACTTGTGAAATTTTTTATCCAAAATCAAGAGCCGTCCGGCGCCCTTTAAATAAATGAATTGATCAAGAAGTTAAATACCTTATATTTTATTGAATCAAAATTATCAACAAATTTATCTCTTCGTTATTAAACACAATCTTAATTGCTTTCAAAATAGGGTTATAATAATCCAAAATTTCAAATATTCATATTTCATAACCGGGAAAGTCATCAAGAAAGAAAATACGTTTTTTTGCCCACTATATACTGAAAAAATATTTTTTTGACTACAGCCCAATTCATTATGAATAAGACTAAAATTGCATGTTTATGAGTTCTGATCAAAACATATTCATGCCTTCTTCTTCCCATTACCTCCCACCGATTTTATTTTCTATTTCCATAATTATTTTGTTATATTAGGAGCCTTCTCGATACAAAAGTGCTGAAAACATATCAAAAAATTCTATCGTTTAAAATTTTTTGAGAAAAAATGGTGTACTCATTTGAGTACAATTACAAATTTCCATTAGAAAAAGGTTTAAACGCAAAATCAAAGTATTTATTACAGAATACTTTCAAAATCAACTTCATTCAAATATCAGAATGGAATTTAACGAAACAGTCACGCCCAATGCACAAAGTGACCCCACACTTTAGACAACTCCATCGTGCGCCTAAGTGACATTGGCAACGTCTCAGTTGTTTCTACAGTTGTTTTTGGAAAATTACCCTGGCCATCTTCTGTGACACTTTTCGGAAAAGAAGGCTTTTTCTTTTTCAAAGATGTCGGTTTTCCACATGACATCAAGTAATGGCGAGCCACATCTCCCAGAAACGCAAGTTGATAAATCTATTATTTTATCATGAGTGAGCAGATGCATTCTCCATGCATTTACCACTGCAACGTTTAGGAAATGGGTGAATAGGAGCCACCACCATTTCTTCCCCCGAATACTGACTATAGTTATTTACTGCTTGGTCTAGTGAGTCAACCCCACCTATATGTGCGTTTTAACTTGCGTTATTGCTGAATGCAATAATTATTTCCATTGACGGTAGCCTCACTTTCATTCAACTAACTGTTTGTGAGTGTTTGCTGTCGTTTGCTATAGTTTGACAGATAAACTATGTTGTTGGTGTCAAACAGACGCAAACAGTTAGCAAGTGTTTGCAATCGAAAGTTTGCCTAAGCTCGGGGCACCGACTCTGACCGAGATCTGTCAAAACCCGTTCTCAGAGCAACCTTGTAGATAAAATAAATAATAACCTTAGTTTATAGTCTGCTATCCATAATATCCAATAAGGCACCAAGTAATCGAATTTGCATTTGCTCAGCCATATCTATAAGAAATTGGGAAAGCCCTGTGGACAGGAGCTTTCGCGCTCTTGTTCGATCAAATCATATTTTCGAAAGTATTGGTTTCTCAGAGTTGGGCATGATATCTGTGAATTCTTATGATAGAACTTCATCATAAAGTAGATTACATTCAAAGATCATAAAAGAATTCAAATTCAACAAGAGTGTCGAAAATCATTAATCCAAAACCAACAGACCAATTTTACCCAATAACGAACTTATCCGAGGTTCTTCAAATCTACTATTAAGAGTATATATATATTCCAGTTTTGTTTATATTGGACATATCCTGAACCCAATTTACTTACCAAAGTATATATTTCCATCATCATATGCATTATCCACGGGCATTATAGCATAACCTTAAAATTATAATGTCATATCATCCTCTTAATTCTACGATAGCTGAGGTTATTTCATTGGTCATTTTGCATTTAATCATACTTTGTTTTCTAGAACAGGACGGGTATTTTATATCAAAAATAACCAACCAGAAATTATATTGAAATGTCCCTTGAAGTAAAATAAAATTGATATGTCCCTTGAAGCAAAATAAGATGACATGTCCCTTATAGGAAAATAAGATGACATGAATGAACAGAGATCATATAATATTTCATAGAATAATCAATTACAGCATTCTGTGAAAACATATAAGTACGATTTATGATTGAAATTTTGAGAAATATCTCCGAAAGTATCAGCTTGTTACAGTTGAAAACGATATGGATGGATTCTTATGGTGAAATTGCATATTTGAAAAAAAACATGAACTTCCGTTCGAGAGTTATCGTGTTAACGGATGGCCGGACAGAATAGATTTTGACCACTTATCCCTGATCACTGAGTCGAACCAAATCGTTTAAGACCATTTTCAGCCAATAATTCGAAAATTACAGACATTTGGTTGAATTGATAAGCACTCTGTTCCGAGGAACAAGAGCGCCAAAAAGTATTGTTTCAAAATGGACAAACATAACCTAATATTTTGAATTGCTCTGTCATTCGAATACAACTAACTTACAATTTATTGTTGTTTGATGGCTTCCCCTAGGTACCATCTATTTATCATCAAACTATGCACAGTTATTCCTGGACAACCTTTATATGCTGTATCGCTCAATTCGTAAAATACAGGTAATTGTGTAGTTTTCTAATGGGACCTACTGCCGCAACTGTACAGCATCAGTCTATTTTGACTTATTTCTGGCTTAAAATTCATAGAATGCGAATCTGTGCTTTGGAACGAGCATCCAAAAAAATATAATAACTCGTCAATACAATGGACAATTAAAAATTATGTAGAAAATAAGGATCATTATTCAGTGTGTCCCGGGAAGAATGCGACAAATGGGTGCCATGAATTAATGTCATTATGCTGGACTCGTATAAAGGGGTTTTAATCGCCTGGGTGCCTTCGTTTGGGATACACATGGTGAAGTTCACCTCATGAGTGAAATTTCACATTTCAATAACTCTTGAACTAATCCTCCAAATGATTAAAAATTTGAAATTTTGTCACCCTTTACTATCGCCTTCCTTCAATATTTCGGAAATCGAATAAATCAGATCCGGACCGGGAAAATTTTAGACTTTACTTTTTTCGTGAATATTGGATCACCCTGTACATGATGATATGATTTTTTTCGTTATCGTAACAATCAAGAATTAATTCATTATAAAAATTCTAAATCTCTGTTGGTACCGTCTTACAGGGTGATCAATAAACATTCCCTTCAATAAATCTTGAACATATAGGTAAAATTATTTAAAATTTTATAGTTTTGTCACCCTTTACGATTGCCTTCCTCAAATTTTTCTCGAATTGGAAAAACAGACCCGGACTAACAATATATTAGATTTCCTATAGTTCCGGTGATATCAGAGCAGCCTGTGCGTGAACATTAGGATTTTTAATACTCAAAAAGAATACTAGTGTTTAAGTAGCATTTATCGAGAATCTAACTGATTTTTGTGAATTATTGATCTTGGATTATTCTGAGCCCATAGCGAAAATTACGGGAATTGTTAATTCTATACCTGGCTTTTTTGGCGCTCTTCTTCCTCGGAACAGAGTGCCTATAAATTTGCCCAAATGTCTGTAATTTTGATATTTCTTGCTAAAAATGGTCTTAAACGATTTGGTTCGACTCACTGATCAAGAATCCATTGACAAAATCGATTCCGCTCGGCCACCATCCGTCCGGCAGTCCACCTGGCCGTTAACACGATAACTCTCGAACGGAATAAGCAAGGCAGTTGAAACAAAAAAAAAACATTTTTTTTACATTACAAATTTTAAATTCAATTTTTTCAAGATGCAGTTTCATCATGAGAATCCATTAATGTCAACTTTAACAAACTAATACTTTCGGAGATATGATTTTTCAAAATTTCAATATTTATTCTCAATTCAATATGATTTCATAGAATACTCTAATTATAATATCCTGATGTATATAAATCCAACATGAGATGAGTCATAGACCTACGTTTTGAATTGAATTACGAATATTCTTGAGAATTGACGCACAGAAAGCAAATTGAAAATGTGGAAAAGCCCTGTAGACAGAAGCTTTGGCACTCTTGTTCAAACTTTGACAAATCATGCCTCCGAAAATGTTGGTTTCTCCGAGTTGGGAATGATATCAATGGATTCTTATTTAATTTATTTTATTTAATGATGTAGTTCTATCATAAGTTTCCATTAATATAATTCCCAACTCTGAGAAACAAGAACGCCAAAGCTCCTGTCCACAGAGATTGAACCAATTTTTATAGTTTTATTTAATCTGATTTCAGAGACCCTCATCTGCTTGCTTATTCTGCGCGTACTGGTAGATGGATTTTCTGTCAGTAGTTCTTGGATTGTATTCTCTTCATATGCACTTTGTCTTGGGGTACGATCAACTTTCATTTCAAAATTTCCTTTCTCACGAAGCTGTCTATAAATTCTTGTGAAAAGCGTATGATGGGGAATTCTGCGGTTAGAGTATTTTCTTGCGTATTCTCCTACTGATTTCCTGGAATTGCACTCACAAAAACCATACATGAGAATCATCCGTAAATTTTCTCGAGAATATTGAAAAGGCATTTCTAAATGTTAACAAAACA
The DNA here is from genome assembly GCA_937662695.2 of Halyzia sedecimguttata. Taxonomy (NCBI): domain Eukaryota; kingdom Metazoa; phylum Arthropoda; class Insecta; order Coleoptera; family Coccinellidae; genus Halyzia; species Halyzia sedecimguttata. Next base: position 15,760,716 of record OW569413.2, read on the forward strand.
AATCGCCAAATGGAACAGGTTTGATGTCAAATTTGATTGTATAATTGGCTTTTTTCAGTGGATCACAGATCATTGAAATACGATGAATCGCAATACACTATCGATAGAATCAAGAATTCCTGTAACTTATGGGCTGTGAAAAACTTTAAAGCAATTATTTATTTTCGTAAAGGGTGACAAAACTGCAAAATTCGGAATAATTCTAACGATAGGTTCTAGATTTATTGAGCTATGAAATTTCACTCATAAGGGAATGTTTATTGATCCCTGTATATATGACGGTGCCAAGCAGATATTTTGAATCAATTTTTTTGTGGTTACGAAAACGTTGTCCTCGTACAGGCTGATCCAATATTATTAGGAAAAGTTTAAGCTTTTCCCTGTACGGATCTGATTTATTCGATTTCAGAAATATTGAAGAACGGCGATAGTAAAGGGTGACAAACAAAATTTGAAATAATTCGGTCGATTAGTTCATCAGTCCTTGAACTGTGAAATTCCACTTTCAATTAAAACCTCTTGATACGGGTCCAACCAGAGGAGATTAGTTCATGGTATCTGTTCAAAACCAGGGTGGTCAGATTTTGTCATAATTTTTAAGCAATGGACTGTTTCAGAGGATTGAGTTGGAAAAATTGTTAAAAACAATTTATTTACATATACAAATTGTTAAAACAAAAATGAGAGGCATGAGCATACATATAAGCTCAAATGGCGAGGAGGTAATAAAAAACAAGCACTGACGTGAAGTCAGAAGCTTTTGCGCGTATGTTCTATTGTCCATTCTTCTGTATTGGACACCCTTAATCGAATTTACCATGGTAAATTCGATTAAGTGTCCAATACAGAAGAATGGACAATAGAACATACGCGCAAAAGCTTCTGACTTCACGTCAGTGCTTCAAATTTCAAATTTTCAAATTTTCAAATCAAATCCAAAAGCTCTCAAAAAATCACCCGTTATTACATAAAGATATATTCTCATTAGTGATAGAAAAACTGGCCTAGAATTCCTTTCTACCCATCACGAGATTTAATATCCACAAATGAGCCTCTCACCTTACAAGATCAGAAGCCTTCTGCAAAATTCAAAGGTCCCCTCTCGCAAATATACTCCTCTGAAGGCACATGGATCTCTTGAAGAAGAATCGCCTCTCTATTCCTCAAAGATATTCACTCTTGTTCATAGAAATCCCTTCAATATTTAGTTGCCTCCTCCTAAGGAGGATCTCTTTCAAAACCAGGTCTGACCACTAATGTAGGGCTATCATCTAATCTCCTATAGATTTGTGATGAAATAACACGATTTTACCATGAATATATATGTATAATAATATGTGATCATGACATTCATATTTTATTTTTGGAGGTTCTCGCAAAAATACGACCATAGACAACATATCATACGACGATTCGCATCCACCTACCGAACTCACAAAAGGCTGCTCGGTTCTCCAACAATATAGATCCGATCGTGTTCAAACTTGGAATTCTGCAGTAGAGTTAGGTTCTGCAGGCTCTCCCAAAATTTCAGCCATGCCGGACGAATAGTTTATGATATATAGAATTTTTTTCAATTATTTTTAATTATTTTTTTTTGAATTTTCTAGTTATACCATCCTCACGAAATTCTGCAAAAATTTTCGCGTTGGCATTCTACAACTAATAACCATGTTTGAATCCAATCGGTTTTGTATTCTTCGAGTTAATGAGGAACAAAAAACATCCAAATTTCAGAAAATTTCAGATGGCTATAACTCTAAAACCGTTTGGACGATTATGCTCATAAGCAAACTCAAATGTCGCATTCAGATGCACAACCTAACCTGAAATTTTCAAGCCGCTATCTCTTTCCGTTCTCAGGTTATCGTGACAACAAAAATATTTTTTAATAATTTTTTAATAATTTTCTAGCGATACGATGCTCACAAAATTTCATAAACGTGCTTAGGTCTATATTCTACAACTATTCACCATGTTTGAATCCAATCGGTTTTGTATTCTTCGAGTTAATGAGGAACAAAAAACATCCAAATTTCAGAAAATTTCAGATGGCTATAACTCTAAAACCGTTTGGACGATTATGCTCATAAACAAACTCAAATGTCGCATTCAGATGCACAACCTAACCTGAAATTTTCAAGCCGCTATCTCTTTCCGTTCTCAGGTTATCGTGACAACAAAAATATTTTTTAATAATTTTTTAATAATTTTCTAGCGATACGATTCTCACAAAATTTCATGAACGTGCTTAGGTCTATATTCTACAACTATTCACCAAGTTTAAAATTCGATCGGATTTATTTTGGTTGAAAACAAAATTATTACTCGGAAACCATTGGGCCGATTATACCCATTAACGAACTTGTCCGTCGTATTGGGATGCGCCACCTACCCTGAAAATTTCAAGTCGCTAGCTCTTTCCGTTCTCAAGTTATCGTGGCAACGGACGGCCGGACGGCCGGCCGGACGGCACCACAGAATTAAATTTCACATTTGGGCAAAACTATAACGCGTATGTTCCCCAGAACATACGCGCAAAAAAAACACAACGTTTACAGTGATGGAGAGCAATGAAAAATTATCAAAATATGAGAAGGGCGATTCCACCAGAAAAAAACAGAAGGTTTTCAATGATCATCTAATTGAAAATGTCATTGCTTGAAAGTACTAAGGAAAAGATAATATGTATATGCATATATTTATGGAGAGTAGATTAGCGCGGTGCACCAACAATCAGCTTTCATGAACCTGAAAATGAGAGTATAACTTGAAATTAAATTGATGATTTAATTTCAGAAATTTCAGAACTAGTTAAAATTCATATAAACACTGTTGAAAAGAGCAGACTTTGTGATATTTTCTATTGAAGGAACCATTGACTATTATATCTAGACAATAAAAGAGTTGACTTAATATTACAGCTGGTGCTATTCAATACGAGCTAATTTCAATACGAGTTGATATATTTTGAGAAGATCAATAATTCCATCGTAATATAGAAAAACATGTTGTATGCACATAATCCAATCGAGAGAAATCATTATAAGATATTATAATTAATTAAGACACAATATGTGGATGAATGAAAGACCGATTTAAGCCATCAGTATTTCACTCGGAACACGTGCACTTCTTGATTAAAATTTACGTATTGCGAATTTTGAGAACAATTAAATTAACATTGAGAGCTGCAAATTACCTATGTTTTCACAACACTGATTGCACTAGATTAACAAAATTATGAGATGAACTAATGAGCTGTAGAGAGAATCAAATTAAACTTGCATACACGCTAGAGAGAAGACAAAGAGGTTATTCGTAATGAATCAAACTCACAAGTCAATTTCGTAGTTGACCGGGGGTCGAATTAAAATTCACCTCGGTGCAGGTTTCGTAAAAAATGCATACCTGTTCGAGATTAAACAGCTGTAGGCGCTAATTTCAAAAAGAGTATAGAGCGGAAAGATACTGTTCAGACTTGTTTACTTGTAGAAGTACCACTATGTAGGTTGAATTCAGGACTTGTATGGAGCTTGAAATTGGGGGGATGCTCAATTTTATACAGTATCCGTTTGTCGCATTCTTCCCCGGACACCCTGTATAGAATCGAAATATGTGTGCTATCGAAAACAAATCCAAACAATTATTCCACCATTTTGTTACTGAAATATTAATCCTTTATTGAGACGGTTTTGTTAGAAGTGGCATTGGTTTGAGTATAAATTATGTTTTAGTATTTTGACATGATCAGTCAATGTCGGTCATAATTTAGATAAGTGTTCAGTTAAAGGCCTACTTAAGAGCAAGAAATATAACACAGACATCAATCTACCTGAATGTGACAGTCAACACATTATATGTACCATTTGCTTAAATTGCAAAACAAAATTAAATGATAATATTCTCAAGTTCTGATCGCTATTGTTGTCAATTAAAAGTTTTTCCATGCTTAGAGCAGCCAGAATGAAATTATAACATTATGAGGTCAGTGCCTTTTCTTTCGTTTCTGTATTTTACCGTTCATTTTTAAGCATTGAAAAGAAACTGAATGAGTTTGGAAACGTTGGCGAGGTAATACAACGTACAAAAGGATCTGAATATGTCATGCCCAACTGCGGCCCAAAATTGATTAATCCAGGCTTAATTAATGTCGGCTAATAAATCTGACGCGATTCACCCTGAACTTTGGATAATATTAACATTTTTAACGAGATTACGCAATAATTATCATGCCAAAACCATCAAGCTAATCTAGTTTGATGAAATTGTTTGTGATGCAAATGATGTGGGATTGGGAAAAGTATGATAGACGCAGCTGATTATGCTTGAAACACTAGAGTTGTTTAGACAAAAGTTCATTATATTCTCAAATTAAAGAGCTTTGGAATCAAGTAGAGGAAAAATTTTTTCGTCGATCTCTTCGAAAAGTGATATTTTACGTACTAATTTGCGTAAGTACAATCGAGTATTATTTAATGCAAGCACTATGCGGACGAGAATGTACTTTCCCGCAAAATTACTTTCCTCAGCCTTCATTTATGTTTAATAATAATAATAATAATGATAATAATAATAACTTGTCCATCCTATTTGGACGCGCCACCTACTCTGAAAATTTCATGTCGCTATATCTGTCCGTTCTCAACGGCCGTGTCGACGGCCGGACGGAGAGAATCAAATTTGTTCACCAAGTTTTCATCAGTGCATTTAATGAAATATAGAATATTCCATTTTTAATTTGTTCGTTTTCTCCCTTAGTCTTTTCCTTTTCTAGATTGGGTTTCGGGTACCTTGGAGAATCTTCTCTGCTTGTTGAAGGAAGAAGCGATAATAAAGAAAAAGATGCCCTTCAATATTTAATATTTCAGCATATTTTGTTAACAATTTCAATGTTCATAAATCAAAACACTAACGGGGAGATAGGGTGTTTTTGCTGAGGTTTTTTCCGTAAGCTCTAGTATCATATATCAAATTATATGGTACCCCGTTACACCACAACCTACTATATCTACTAGCCTGGAAGATGATAAAATGGCAACTCAGCTCGGAGACGTACGTCAGTCGAACGTTTGATGGTTGTTGGTTTGTTATTGTAAAAATGGACGATTACTTCTGATTCTGGAGTTAACCATTATTGTTTTTCGCGGGCATTTCATGGTATTTTTGTGTACAACGGTGTCAAATGTGAATTAATGCAATGCAGTGATAAATATGGTCGGATATTTATATGTTCTGTGATTAAACTGCAGTGTGTAAATAGTGAAATTTCCTTTGGATTATTTCGTTGGAGATGAGTACATTTCAGTTGAGACTATAGACAACAAGATGGACTAGAAATATGAGTGAAATAGAACTTTCATTTCTTCCGATTTTATAAAACATTTTGATGACCTTTCTAATAATTTTTCAACAAAAATTGATCTGCATCTGTAGATGCTTCAGTTGAAATCAATAAGGACCTTATTATTCATTAAAAATGTTCAGATTTTCTGCAGTGATTTGAAATGGATTCTTCCTTTCGATCTTACCTTTACCCGAGCAGATGGTCTCAACCTCAGATCAATAAGAAAACATTTCCCACTACAGAAATATAATTAATGGGGATTCAGATTCGGCATTTATCAATTTGTTTTATCAACATTTTTACACAGTTCAAATCAAAAAATAATTTTATGTGAATTTACTCTCTGTAGCATTGAATTGATATTCTGAATTCACATAGACTTGTAGCATCCCATAACTGTCTAATCGTTCTGAAAATTTACTCACTTGCTAATTTTGGGTTGTAGATAACGAATCTGAAGTTGAAAATCCGTACTCTCTTCTAGTTTTTTTTTTTTTTAAATCCCAAAGTGTCCAAAATCACAACACTTCATCTCGTAATTACATTGTTTTAAACTGTTTTATCGGTAAATATTCATCATAAATAAGATCTTATTGTAGTCCTGATCATTTTTCGACAGTAAATCATTCGAAAAATGATGAAATAGTCGAAATTTCATCAAAATCCAGCGCTACCGCATTGAAGAAGTATGCCTCTAAGAGACAATTAATTGCGGCGTTGTCAGACTGTGTTCCAGGCTATCTCTATAGTGGGCTGTGGTTACACTAACCTCTGCTAACACTTTTTTCATACACATGCTTTATTGTTAGATAAAAAGCAAATTGTAATGCTCAAGTTCAAAAGAATATATATATATAATTACATATGTAGTATATATATATTCTTTTGACTGAGAGCTGTATATGTGTTAGCAGAGGTTGGTGTAACGGGGTACCATACAATTCGACGTATGATACAAGAGCTTAGGGAAAAACCTCAGCAAAAAAACCCTGTCTCCCCGTGAGTGTCGTGATTTGTAACTATTGTTCACAAAATTTACTGCAATTTAAAAATATTGATATTTATTTCTTCAATATGGACTCCTTCGTCATAAAACGGAGAGGTTTCTCCAAGGTACCCGAAACTCCTGAAAAATGAAAAGACAAGAGGAGAAGAACGAACAAATTATAAATACTACATAACCTTTCAAAAGTCTCCTCTCACAAATATAATTCTCTGTAGGCGCATATGTTCTCTTGGAGAAGAATCACCTCCGCTAGTTTTCAAAAATATTCCTTCTTGTTCCCTTCAATATTTGAATTCGAAAAGGAAAATGTTGCTCGTAAGGCCAGGAGGGTCTCTTTCAAAACCAGGTCTGACAGTCCAAGCGATGATTATTCAGAACTTCAGATGTTCGAAGACTGCTACAGGGCCCTTATTTAGGGCTATCATCTCCCATAGATAGATGTTTTACTTTGTATCGTATAAAATAATGGAAAAATGAGCCGGAAAAATTTACGATGTCATCATGACATGTATACAGGGTGAGTCTTTGACCACTGCATTAATTTTAACCAAAGATTCCTCTCATCAAATGAAACACTTTTTTCCTCTACCATTTTTCCAGATGCGGCTCAGGTAAAAAGTTACAAGCGTTTAAAGATTTCACAATGTGCTAATACACTCCCGCATATAAATTATCTATGACATTGTTGGCGGACGAGAATAAGGCATGGTAACGTGGTTCACAGCTTGATTCGGGATTCCAACGCTCAGGGACGGATCCATAAAAGTAGTGAAATCTCTGGAGTTTTCCATTTTCAAACATTCAATGAAGAATATCTCGAAAACGGTGCGTTAAAGGAGAAATGATGAAGAATAATATAATAATATAATGTTCTAAAACGATGGAATATTCTTGAAATGACTCAATAAAAACTTTATATGCTTCCTTTATGCTAATTTCGTTTAGTTTTATGAATCCACGAGTCCATAACTAGAGAACCAGTAGAAGTAGAAAATAACTGATATTTGGAAAATATGTATCATAGTTATAGGAAACTTTACGCCAACATTCATTTTATTCGAAAAAAGGATGTCGAAGCTACAAAATAAAAACTGATTTTTTTTCAAAATTTCAACAGCTTGTATCTTTTTACCTGAGCTGAATTTGGAAAAATGTTAAATGAAAAAAGTGTTTCATCTGATGAGAGGAATCTTTGGTTAAAATTAATGCAGTGGTCAAAGACTCACCCTGTATATGCAATGATTGACAATGAAAACATGTATGCGGTTTAATTTGATTTGATTGGATTCGATTAATTTCGATTTGACCTGATTTCGACTTGGTATGATAATCGTTGATTTCACGTAAATTCGTCCATTTGTTCATTGTTAAATTCGTTCATTTGTAACTGCTGTAAGTCCAATAACCATACAAAATATTATATTCCGTAGAAAGCACCAGTATTCTATATAATATTAGGGACATAATTTATACAGCGTGGGAAAGCCAAATGGAATATATCCATTATCTTGGTTACTTGTTCATATTTATAGAAATTTCCGAAAAATATCAAAATTAAATTTTAAATTATCATTCTTCTTTGTAAAAATGCTAACCCTTCGTTCAACCCCCTTTGAAAGGCAGGTACAACCCCCAATTTTTCAAATATAAATTATCGGGTAAGCCGTTATTTCTCATTCAAACTCTACACTGAATTTTGTTTTGGAGATTGATGTTCATAAAATGCTCAGTATCATTAAATCAAATACCCCATCTGACTACACCGAGTGTTGATGTGAAAGATTTTAGGAGGTGATACTTTGCCTCAAATTGAGGTCTTTCGCATAATTCTTTGTTCTGAGCATCTTATGCAACATGCTACTGCCTTTGAAATCGAGGAAACTCTGCAGACATTATAAAAATTTGAACAATAAAAAAAATCGACATTAAGACTTTATTTGATTCCAACCTTCTTGATGTAAATTAACATGTATACATTCGACAGCAGCCTATGCAAATTTTAACGTATTTGAATTTATGTGAAATGAGTCTGAGTAAATTTTATATTTTTGTAATCAAACTGACTATTTTAGGAAAAAAACTCAAGATACAAAAAAGCTGCCATTAACTTTGTTTTCTTGAATCAATTTTCTAGTTTTTAATATATTGAAGCATCACTGAGTTATGATGCAAAATATAGTAGGGTTTTATATTATAGAGGTTGCCCCAATTTTCGTCGAAGTATCACCTCCTAAAATCTTTTTCATCAGTTTAGGAATATACTATATTTCCTAATTTTGCATTTATGGCCACATATTATAAAAGTAAAGAAACTTTTGAGTATATTTCCATTCCAATACTGGGATTATTTCTATCTGATAAATATCCAACCCCTAACGACATTTTCCTATTCGTACTTTCAGACCACATCTAAAGGGACCTCAATACACATACTTAACGTTTATGCGGTGGAATGCTAAAGCGGATCGTTCAGAACTTTCAGGAATCGAGAGATGCATACGAATATCGGCAAGATATTCAGGAATGGAAAGTCAATATTTGACGAGAATGAAAACATTCACCAGTCGCAAATGCACGATCTGCAGGAAATTGAATTTTAGAAAGTACGATCCAACTTTTAATTAAGATCGGAATGCTGCTTGCCAAAGAATATCACATCACATATTTTATGGCAGACTGGGAGATTTTAATATGGTCCATCTCTGCTGATCTGGTACTCTTTACTCTGGTAATTTATTGGTTACCGTTGCCAATGATTCATCTCGGGATTGAAGATTTGCGGAGTCATTAAATATTCATCTCCTGGAATGGGGCCAAAGTAGTGGCTTCTACAAAGAATAGTTTTGCAGATGCTAATCAGAAGTAATTCAACAGAGCTACAAAATCTTGATAGACCAGCAGTAAAAATTATCCAACTGATTACCAAATATACTCAGAGATATGAGATAGATAGCTGTAATGTAATACAGCAAGGTATTATATTTCAATCTTTTATACATTTAATTTGTTTTTTGGCGCTCTTGTTCCTCGGTAGGGCTTCACACGAAAGCGAAATTTTTCCCGTCTCGTCTCGTCTCGTTCTCGTCTCGGAAAGGCGAGACGAGACGAGATGAGACGTTTGAAAAATATTATAGGTGATACTGAGAACACATTTCGCGCAATCGGAGAGTCTTTATTCGAAAAATTAGAAAAGGTCTACATAGAGATCAATATATTTTACAAAATATCAACTCTTGTGACTATCTATGAAATATTTTATCGTAAATTACAATGATTTTTTCACATATTTATCTCAACATGTTAACTGTTCTTATTACTTCTTACAGTAACATATCCCTTATCATAAATATCTATCCCTGCAGATTTTATGTTTTTAGGTTTGGATGTCTTTTTTTCAAGATCAATTTTTTACTCCCGTTTAAGTACATATGTCTATAAACTACTGTAATAAACGTGTATACTATTGAAAGGGTTTCTTCTCGGTTTCTTTGGCTTGAATATTACTACCCGGAACATCGTCATATTTGCTACATATACAATATACAGGGTGAGTCTTTGACCACTGCATTAATTTTAACCAAAGATTCCTCTCATCAAATGAAACATTTTTTTCCTCTACCATTTTTCCAGATGCGGCTCAGGTAAAAAGTTACAAGCGTTTAAAGATTTCACAATGTGCTAATACACTCCCGCATATAAATTATCTATGACATTGTTGGCGGACGAGAATAAGGCATGGTAACGTGGTTTACAGCTTGATTCAGGATTCCAACGCTCAGGGACGGATCCATAAAAGTAGTGAAATTTCTGGAGTTTTCCATTTTAAAACATTGAATGAAGAATATCTCCAAAACGTTTCGTTAAAGGAGAAATGATGAAGAATAATATAATAATATAATGTTCTAAAACGATGGAATATTCTTGAAATGACTCGAGATGCTTTCTTTATGCTAATTTCGTTTAGTTTTATGAATCCACGAGTCCATAACTAGAAAACCAGTAGAAGTAGAGAATAACTAATAGTTGGAAAATATTATCATAGTTATAGGAAACTTTACGCCAACATTCATTTTATTCGAAAATAGGATGTCAAAGCTACAAAATAAAAGCTTATTATTTTCAATATTTCAACAGCCTGTATGTTTTTACCTGAGCTGAATTTGGAAAAATGTTAAATGAAAAAAGTGTTTCCTTTGATGAGAGAAATCTTTGGTTAAAATTAATGCAGTGGTCAAAGACTCACCCTGTATACATGCAGTAAACTACTCTTATATAGAGGGTTGGCACGGAGTTGTAAGGGAAACCGATAGCATTATAGGATGCAAAGATTGTGTTAAAAATTATTCTTTCGAGGCATACATCATTGAAAATAAAACATTACTATACAGGGTGTTCTTTATATCATGGGATCATTGTACGCGATAGAAGTGATTTTTGCCACAAACAAAGCATTAAATAAGTAGGTACCTTGGATGGATTCTCATAATGTATTTGTCCGAAATTTTCATACAGAGTGTTTTTCTTTGTGAATTCTTGCCAATCGTACAATTTCATTCAATTGTGTTAAAAATTATACTTTCCAGGCTAACATCATTGAAAATAAACCATTACTATACAGGATGTTCCTTATATCACGGCACAATTCTACGCGATTGAAGTGAGTTGTGCCACAAACAAAGCATTAACTAAATAGGTACCTTGGATGGATTCTAATAATGCATTTGTCCGAAATTTTCATACAGGGTGTTTTTATTTTAATGTCAATTGCAACTTGCTGTTTTTCGTGCCAATCGTACAATTTCATTCAATTGTATTAAAAATTATACTTTCGAGGCTTACATCATTGAAAATAAACCATTACTATACAGGGTGTTCCTTATATCACGGCACAATTGTACGCGATTGAAGTGCTTTGAGCCACAAACAACGCATTAACTAAATAGGTACATTAGATGGATTCCAATAATGTATTTGTCCGAAATTTTCACACAGGGTGTTTTTATTTTAACGTCAGTTGCAACATGCTGTTTTTCACTCCGATTGAACAATTTCATTCAATTGAATTAAAAAACATACTTTGGAGTCATAAATCATCGAAAATAAACCCTTACTATACAGGGTGTTCTTTTTCTCACGGCACAATTGTACGCGATTGAAGTGGTTTGTGCCACAAACTAAGCTTTAAGGCACCTTGGATGGATTCTCATAACCTATTTGTCTGAGATTGTCATAGATGGTGTTTTTTTTTCAAAGTCAATTGCAACTTGCTGTTTTTCACGCCAATCGTATAATTTCCTTAAATTGTGTTGAAACTTATACTTTCGAGGCATGCATCATTGAAAATAAACCATTACTATACGGGTATTCCTTATATCACGGCACAATTGTACACAATTGAAGTGATTTGTGCCACAAACAAAGCATTAACTAAATAGGTACCTTAGATGGATTCTCATAATGTAACAATTTTGTTTTTCCTTTGATGTGTTGACAAGGCGCATGGACAATTATACGTCGCGTGTTCGCGCGTCGGGAAACCATCATCTTTGTTTATTCACGCACCACAAAACAAAACAAATTATATAGTTTGTCAGAAAGCTTTAAGTTGTTTAAGATACTGTATAATAACTGTATGTGTCTTTCAATATGAAATTGAAACCTTATAAATAGATAGTATTTCAGAAAAACTCTGTTTTGTAAGTGAGTAACATCATGTGCAATTAATCGAAAATAATAATAAAACTTTATTCTTACAGAGCATTTTTTACGCATATGTTCTGGGGAATATCGCGTTTTCATTTTGCCCTAATGTCTGTAACTTTCGAATGTTTTGACGAAAATGGTCTCAAACGATTTGGTTCGACTTCCCGATGAATAATTTGAGGTCAAATTTGATTATGTCCGGCTGACCGTTGCCACGATATCTTGAGAACGGAAAGAGCTAGCAACTTGAAATTCTCAGGGTAGGTGGCGCATTCCAATCCGACGGACAAGTTCGTTAATGGGCATAATCGACCCAATGGTTACCGAGTAATAATTTTGTTTTCAACCAATGTCAATCCGATGGAATTGAAACTTGGTGAATAGTTATAGAAAATAAACCTAAGCACGTTCATGTAATTTTGTGGAAATCGTATCGCTAGAAAATTAAAAAATATTGTTTAATATGCGATAACCTGAGAACGGAAAAAGAAAGCGATTTGAAATTTTCAGGTTAGGTTGTACATCTGAATGCGACATTTGAGTTTGTTTATAAGCATAATCGGCTAAACGGTTCTGGAGTTATACCCATCTGAAATTTGGTTGTTATTTCTACAATTACTCCAAAACTATAGAAGCGATCCAATTCAAACATGGTTATTAGATATAGAATGCCAACGCGAAAGTTCCTGCAAAATTTCGTGAGGATCATATCACTAGAAAATTTTCAAGAAATTATTGGACATTATAAAAAAAAATCTATATATCAAAAACTATCCATCCAATATCGCTGAAAATTTGCGAGAGTCTTCAGAATTCAACTCGCAAATCAAGTTCTAAGTTTGAACACGATTAGATATATATTGTTGGAGATTCGAGCAGCCTTGTGTGATTTCAATAGATGGATGGGTGGCCGTTGCTTCGATAACTTTCGAACGAAATGAGGTATGTATGTTGCGTATCCGAATGGGAGACTTAAGTTGGTTTATGGGCATAATCGGTCCAACGGTTCCGGAGTTACACCCACCTGGATTATTTTTTCCTCGATAACTTAAAAAATATAAAGTCGATCGAATTGAAGCTTGGTAACTAGTTGTAGATTATCGATATAAAGACGTGTTTGAAATTTCGTATGAACCGTACCCCTAGAAAAAATTACGAAAAAAAAATTCTTGTTAGAACCGTTATCCAAGAAAATTCCCAAAAAAAATTGGTTCAAGCACTGACGAAGTCACGAGCTTTTGCGCGTATGTTCTATTGTCAAGTCTCCTGTATTGGACACTCTTAATCGAATTTACCATGGTTAATTATATTGTCCGTTCTCCTGTATTGGACACTCTCTTAATAGAATTTATCATGGTAAATTCGATTAAGAGAGTGTCCAATACAGGAGAACGGAAAATAGATTTCACCATGGTAAATTCGATTATCAGTGTCCAATACACGAGAATGGACAATAGAACATACGCGCAAAGCTCCTGACTTCACGTCAGTGCTTGAACCAATTTTTTTGATTGAGTTAGGTGGTACGAATTTCGCCAGGCCAACATATAAATGAAATTGTAGATAACAATTAATAATTTGGTAAAGCTACATTTATTAAGCTCTCATACAAAAATATTCGTATATGTATATAGTTTTTAACTTTTAAATACTTTTAATTTCATCTCAAATTACTCGATGATCGAGAATTCAAACATAATCACTCTTGCATCACATCATCTTTCAATGATGTACATGTTTTCGCCATGATCATACCGGCTGTGGAAAATAATCTTTCCTCAGGTACGGATGTCCATATTGGAAAGTGTAGGAAATTTTTCATGCACTTTCCACCATTCTAAATTACAATTTGTATTCCTATTTGCTGTTACTAACAGAAAACGTTCTTCAAACTCAGCTTTCCAATGTTTCGAAGGTTTTGTGGATGTTTTTAAGAGGCTATCGATGTCGATACATTTTTTAATAGAATTGGACAAATTGGTATCGTTTTCAATGAATACCTTCCCAGTTAGTAATCATTGAGGGTGTTTTTGGCGTATTCCTCATAACACTTTTCAAAACACTGAATGCCTTAATTTTTCATTTCTTTCCCAGTATTATTATATGTACACAGATATATGTATTCAATAATTGTTCACATCTTCACTACAAGAAGCACAATAAAAAATTGGTTCAAGCCCTGTGGACAAGAGCTTTCTGGCTGGTTGTTCAAACAGACAAATTATATCTCTGAAAGTATTGGTTTGTCAGAGATGAGAATTATATCGATGTATTCTTATGTTAGAACTGCGTCATAAAGGAAATTCAATTCATATAATAGTTTATTTATCAAGATTAAATGAGCAATCTTAGATTGAGAACTGCACCATGGAAGAAATCAAATTAAAATAGCTGGAATGAATTTGAGTCTCTCTTATAGAACAGGCTGACATGTAGAGTATGAACACAGATCATATAATAAATCATAGATAGAATCATTATAGCATTCTGTGAAAGCATAGAAGTATGATTTATAATTGAAATTTCGAAAAATCATATCTCCGAATGTATCAGCTTGATAGAGTTGAAAATGATATCAATGGATTTTAATGGTGAAACTGCATCTTACAAAAATTATTTTAAAATGTGTAAGTCAAACAAAAATTTTTTTCGTTACTGCGAAACCATCTGGCCTATTTTGTTCAATAGCGAACTTAATCGAGATATTTATTTCCCTAACCTACTCTGATATTGCAAACTGCCTAGCACATTCCGTTCGAGAGTTACTGTGGAAACAAAATTTGAAAATTTTCCGAATTTTTTTCTGACACTTTACGGTAACCCGATCAATACAAAACTCCACATGCGTCTAAAGGTAATGATTCTACAATTTGATACTAAACTTCAGACAGATCGAGTAATCGGTTCCACAAAAAATGTTTTTACTAAAAACGGCCATAACTCCGAAACCGGTTGATGGATTCCGCTCGTTAACGAACTCGTCCGAGATATTAACGCTCCAAACCTACCCAGCAAAATTTAATCCTCTAGTTCCTTTCGTGTTAACGGACAGCTGGCCGTATATAATTGATTTCGACCACGGGTTCTTGATCAGTGAGTCGAACCAAATCGTTTGATACCATTTTCAGCCAAAAATTCGAAAATTACGGACATTTGGGCAAATTGATAAGCATTCTGTTCCGAAGAACAAGAGCGCGAACACGAAGCACACTCACTAATCGGTTTATGACTAAGGGTCAAGCAATACTTGGGTGAAAACATCTTTTCAGAAAATGATGTTAGATGACAGGTCAGACAAGAGTGTAATTACAAGTGTAGTATTCATAATCTGTACATAGTGAACTCAAACTAGAATAATTTATTATTCATTAATTCTTTTGAAAAATTATTATGTTATTTGGATTCAGGATTATTGAGAAAGGTCTACTGAATCGGTTTCATAATAATATTGAGCATATTGCCTCATATAAATATTGAGAAATGTTTCGAAGTATTTAAAAACAGGCACGATATAGGTATGCGTAATTTATAGCTCCACAAGAAATGCATGGGGAATTCAGGGTTTGGATCCACGGATGGATCGTAATTCCATATTCGCGCCTAGCCTAACTGATGTGGTCTATTGTGGCCACTACTGGCCAACAAATCGATGAACATGCATTCCGTGGGTGATGAAACGAAAAATGAAACAAGAAACGATGTGCTTGTCGTTAATGCACGAGCATCCACAATTATTCACCATTCGCGAAGGAAGGGACCACTCGCTGGTAATATTTTAACCTTTATACGAAACCTCACGTAGGATTTCTCTCTGTCTAGCTTCCGTAATGTGCGTAACCGTCGTAAAGGAACAACTTTCTAAAAATACGTCCGTTGTCTAGGAAAAATTGAGTGGTATCCTGGGAAATATATTGAAAACTTTACTGGGATCGATTCACTACGAGGTTTAATATAAATCCAAATTCAAAAACTCTTTCATTTGTAAAAAATAAAAATATTATTCGTGTGGTGCTGCAGATTGTATGCCTCAATGTCCTGCAAATGATTTTTAGAGAATGATGAATTCACTCAAATAGTAGAGTTCAAACCGGGCTCTATCGTGTCACCCCGTGGGACCTTCATTGCTGAAATGTATAGACCACTGGGTATCATTCTCCATACCCTTACAATGTAAATTCAACTGGTCGTCAAAATATCGTCGTGTGCAGGAAGGGGTGTGGGGAATTTTTCCAAAAATTGACAAAAATTTTTTTTTGTTCATGGTCATCTATATACGGTGAACATCACTCACACAAATTTCTGTTGAAATAAACGATTCAGAAATATTTTTTATTCATTGTCAAAAAAGTCGGATACAATGCTCTTAAATGGAATTCCTTAAGATAAAAACGCTTGCCCTGAACACCCATATAAACTATTATGTTCCACTCGGTTTTACTCGAGACCTGTTAGGATTATCGAAAAAATGCTTTATATGAAAGGTCTGCTCCGAAAACCATCGATTCAGATGCTTCTTTCAAAATTACAATAGGTAGAACAGTTTCCTCACAAAATAAGAAATTGTGTTATTAACTCCCATTAACCGAAACCGAACCTGGAGACGCTAGTAAGGCGAAATTTGTAGCGTTAGTCCATGTTAGTGGCAACCTTATGGATTTGAGCTTTGATCTATGCACATAAGGTTCGTTATATCTATCCGACCAACTTTACAGTACTATTCCTGCGTGCCTTCAGAACGCATTTTGAAGATATTGTTTAAATTCCTAATTTTTTATATATATGAGAATTTTACATATAATTCATATATATTTGATTTAATTTTGTTAATTCGTTAATAAATATGCAAATATGCGAGTTCAAACTTATATTCATTACTTCATAAATCAATTTTGTGACGTAATATTAACACATTTTTGAAATCATAGTTCATTCTCATTAGTAGTAACAAGATTTCCTGAATCCTAGACCAAAAATCTAGAAAAGAATTAAGAAGGTATATAGTTGATATCTATGATATTTAGGGCCTAAAAATTTCTTACATGTCATGATTCATCTAATTCAACTATCACTATCACATGAAGAATCATCAAGGGAAGGAAGATTTGATAAATTTGAAGTACTCGTATTTGCACATGTTTTTGGGCCATACATTTGCAGGAGCCAATACACGGAATTTGTTTTCTTTTACAGGAACACATTGATCCTGTGCAATCTGAAATGAGAATTTCCATTTCATAAAGAATATTTACGGATCTGATATTCGAAATAATATTTACCTTTCCTACAACTGCAGTTGCTAAGGATAGATGTTTCCTTAGGTAGGATTGGCATCGTCGTTAATTTTGGCAGAAGTTTTCCATTTTCTACATACCACCCACTAAATATAGGATCCGGTAAAGATGGTCATGGTACATTACTATTGATCCAAATTTTTGTTTGGTAATGGACTCGAAGGCTGTGTTGTCTCAAACTATCCAATGTTGGAGGTAATTTATTTATGGATCTTGAAGAAGCTATAATATTCCCCTGAGCCTGTTGATACATTTCACATTTTCGTTTGTCGTATACAGATGGATTTCAAATTCAACAATATCATTTAATACTTATTCTCTCAAATTCTCAAAATCTTGAAAGTTCACTCTGCAGTATCTGCTCAGAATCTTCATCAATTTTCATTATTTTTTCACCTTTTTCGACATTTTGACCGAATGAAGATGCAAAGATGAGCATAATGTGACTAACTTTATACCAATAATGTTGTATCTCAAGAACCATTCATCCATTCTATAGTACTATTTTCAGTTTATCCCACTGTTCCTCCTGCAGCTTTGGAATTTTTGTTGATATGCTCTAGCGCCTGATCTATAGAAAGTTGGTTAAAATTCCCAATCAAACATTTAATGACAAAATTCCTATTTTTGAATTCATCATGTACTTCAGGTGTCATGTTTGAAAGTATTCAATGATATTGTTGAATTTGTAATCTGTCTGTATACGACAAACGAAAATGTGAAATGTATCAACAGGCTCAGGGGAATATTATAGCTTCTTCAAGATCCATAAGTAAATTACCTCCAACATTGGATAGTTTGAGGCATCACAGCCTTCGAGTCCATTACCAAACAAAAATTTGAATCAATAGTAATGTACCATGACCATCTTTCCGGATCCTATATTTAGTGGGTGGTATGTAGAAAATGGAAAACTTCTGCCAAAATTAACGACGATGCCAATCCTACCTAAGGAAACATCTATCCTTAGCAACTGCAGTTGTAGGAGAGGTAAATATTATTTCGAATATCAGATCCGTAAATATTCTTTATGAAATGGAAATTCTCATTTCAGATTGCACAGGATCAATGTGTTCCTGTAAAAGAAAACAAATTCCGTGTATTGGCTCCTGCAAATGTATGGCCCAAAAAACATGTGCAAATACGAGTACTTCAAATTTTTCAAATCTTCCTTCCCTTGATGATTCTTCATGTGATAGTGATAGTTGAATTAGATGAATCATGACTTGTAAGAAATTTTTAGGCCCTAAATATCATAGATACCAACTATATACCTTCTTAATTATTTTCTAGATTTTTGGTCTAGGATTCAGGAAATCTTGTTACTACTAATGAGAATGAACGATGATTTCAAAAATGTGTTAATATTACGTCACAAAATTGATTTATGAAGTAATGAATATAAGTTTGAACTCGCATATTTGCATATTTATTAACGAATTAACAAAATTAAATCAAATATATATGAATTATATGTAAAATTCTCATACAAAAAATTAAATCAAATATATATGAATTATATGTAAAATTCTCATATAAAAAATTAGGAATTTAAACAATATCTTCAAAATGCGTTCTGAAGGCACGCAGGAATAGTACTGTAAAGTTGGTCGGATAGATATAACGAACCTTATGTGCATAGATCAAAGCTCAAATCCATAAGGTCGCCACTAACATGGACTAACGCTACAAATTGCGCCTTACTAGCGTCTCCAGGTTCGGTTTCGGTTAATGGGAGTTAATAACACAATTTCTTATTTTGTGAGGAAACTGTTCTACCTATTGTAATTTTGAAAGAAGCATCTGAATCGTTGGTTTTCGGAGCAGACCTTTCATATAAAGCATTTTTTCGATAATCCCAACAGATCTCGAGTAAAACCGAGTGGAACATAATAGTTAATATGGGTGTTCAGGGCAAGCGTTTATATCTTAAGGAATTCCATCTAAGAGCATTGTATCCGACTTTTTTGACAATTAATAAAAAATATTTCTGAATCGTATATTTCAACAGAAGTTTGTGTGAGTGATGTTCACCGTATATAGATGACCATGAACAGAAAAAAAATTTTTGTCAATTTTTGGAAAAATTCCCCTCACCCCTTCCTGCACACGACGATTTTTTGATGACCAGTTGAATTTACATTGTAAGGGTATGGAGAATGATACCCAGTGGTCTATACATTTTAGCAATGAAGGTCCCACGAAAATCTGTTTTAGAGCTCTTTTCATGCCTTGTGAACTCTACTAAAAGCTCAAGATGCCCAGTGCCCGATGGAATAGTGAAATTTAAGTTTGGGTTCTGGTCTCAGATTGAGGTTCCTACACAAAAGCATTATAAAGGATTAGTTTTTAAGTTTCAATGCACCTGACGCTTTTTGGGCTCTCGTTACTCGGAACAGAGTGCTTATTAATTTGCCCAAATGTCTGTAGTTTTCGAAATTTTGGCTGGAAATGTCTTAAACGATTTGGTTCGACTCACTGGTCAAGAATCTGTGTTCGAAATCGATTTAGTGCGGCCGGCGGTCTGGCCGTTAACGCGATAACTCTCGAACGAAAGGAGTTAGAGGATTCAAATTTGCAGAACAAGTCTGGAGTGTAAATATCACGGACGAGTTCGTTAACGGGCGAAATCCATTAAGTGGTTTCGGAGATATGGCGTTTTTTTATTAAAAATATTTTTTATGCATTTTCCGAAACTCGATCTATCTGAAATTTAGCATCAAATTGTAGATTAGTGACCTGTATATACATGCGAAGTTTTGTTGTCATCGAGTTGCTGTAAAATGTAAAAAAAGATTAGAAATTTCAAAATTTTGTTTCTACAATAACTCTCGAACAGAATGAGCCAGGCAGTTGAAATTTTCAGAGTAGGTTTGGGAGATAAATATCTTGGAGATCTCTCTTACGTATTCGATCTCTTTTTGGCGCTCTAGTTCCTCGGAACTGAGTGCTTATCAATTTGCCCAAATGTCTGTAAATTTCGAATTTTTCGATGAAAATGGTCTTAAACGATTTGGTTCGACTCACTGATCAAGAATCCGTGGTCGATATTCATTCTATCCGGCCATCCGGCCGGTCCGGCCGGCTGGCTGTAAGCACGATAACTCTCGAACGGATTGAGCTAGACAGTTGAAATTTTCAGAGTAGGTTTGGGAGATAAATATCTCGGCTAAGTTCGTTATTGGGCAAAATCGGACAGATGGTTTCGGAGTAACAAAAAATAAAAATTTTTTTTACAAGGCAAGTTCCAAATTAAATTTTTTTCAATAAGCTGTTTTACCATAAAAATCCAATGATATCATTTTTACCTCTAACAAGCTAATACTTTCGGAGATATGATTTTTCAAAATTTCAATAATAAATCGTATTTCAACGTAGTTACAGAATGATATTATTCTATGTATGAATTGTCATAATGTCAAATTATGTTCCTGAGACATGACATTATCTAATCAATCGAAGAATTATGAGCGAAGTGAGAAAAATCTTAGTTGTTTGCTCCGAAATTAGGTTTTCTCAGAAAATTCTTACATTTTGGAACGGAACATGAAGTAAGAGATCTGAGAGTAGTGAGACTGCTTTTCATCCATAGACATAGATATAACTCTCGAACGGAATGAGGTAGGTAGTTGAAATTTTCAGAGTAGTTCAGGGAGATGAATATCTCGGTTAAGTTCGTTATTGGGCAAAATTGGCCAGATTTAATTTGATTTCTTCCATGGTGCAGTTCTCATTCTCATGATTGCTCATTTAATCTTGATAAATAAACTATTATTTGAATTGAGTTTCCTTCAGGATGCAGTTTTATCATATGAATACATTGATATAATTCCTAACTCTGAGAAACCAATACTTTTGGAGATATAATTTGTCTGTTTGAACAAGAGCGCCAGAAAGCTCCTGTCCACAGGGCTTGAACCCATTTTTTTATACTTTTTGTCGCGCTTGTTCCTCAGAGCAGAGTGCTTATCAATTTGCCCAAATGTCTGTTATTTTCGAATTTTTGGCTGCAAATGGTCTTACACGATTTGGTTCGACTCACCGATCAAGAATCCGTGGTCGAAATCAATTCTGTCCGGCAGGTCCGGCCGGCCGGCCATAGGCACGATACATCTCGAACGAAAGGAGTGAGTAGATTCAAAGTTGCAGAGTAGGTTTGAAGCATAAAAATCTCGGGCGAGTTCATTAACGGGCAAAATCCACCGAGCAGTTTTGGAGTTATGGCCCTTTTTAGTAAAAACATTTTTTATGACTAATTTCGAAACTGATCACTTGATCTATCCGAAATTTAGCATCAAAGTGTATAATAATGACTACTATATGCTTGCGAAGATTTGTTTTGACCGGGTTGCAATAAGGTATCACACAATTTTTTTTTTAATTTTTAACTTTTGTTTCTACAATAACTCTAGAACAGGATGAGCTAAGCAGTTGAAATTTTCAGAGTAGGTTTGAGAGATAATTATCTCGGTGAGTTCGTTACTGGGAAAAATTGGTCTGATGGTTTCGGAGAAACGAAAAAACAAACATTTTTCACAATACAAAATTTAAAACTTAATACCTTTTGATGAAGTTTCACCATAAAAATCCATTGATATAATTTTCACCTCTAACAAGCTAATACTTTCGGAGATATGATTTTTCGAAATTTCAATAATGAATCGTATTTCTGTACTTCTTATGTTTTCATAGAATACTGTACTTAATTATTGTATCTATGAATTATTATATGATCTGTTTTCTTACATGTCATCTTATTCTCCTAAGAGAGATAAATGTCAAAATTATTTCTGGTACACCTCTTGTTCTAGTTTTTTATAAGATAATTTTTGAAGCCATTTTTTGCGCGTTTGTTCTGGGGAACATTGCGTTATAGTTTTGCCCAAATGTCTGTAACTTTTGAATTTTTTGACGAAAATGGTCTCAAACGATTTAGTTGGACTCCCCAATGAAGAATTCGAGGTCAAATTTGATTCTGTCCGGCCGGCCGTCCGGCCGTTGCCACGATAACTTGAGAACGAAAAGAGCTTGCGACTTGAAATTTTCAGGGTGGATGGTGCATCCCAATACGACGGACAAGTTTGTTAATGGGCATAATCGGCCCAGCGGTTTCCGAGTAATAATTTTGTTTTCAACCAATATGAATCCGATCGAATTGAAACTTGGTGAGTAGTTGAAGAATATGAACCTTAGCACGTTTGTGAAATTTTATGTGAATGGTATGGCTAGAAAATTTTTAAAAAATTATTGAAAAATATTTTTGTTGTCACGATAACTTGAGAACGGAAAGAGATAGCGGCTTGAAGTTTTCAGGTTAGGATGTGCACCAGAACGAGACATTTCAGTTTGTTTATGAGCATAATCGGCCAAACGGTTTTAGAGTTATAGCCATCTGAAATTTTCTGGAATTTGGTGGTTTTTTGTTCCTCATTACCTCGAAAAATACTGAACCGATTGAATTCAAACATGGTAATTAGTTGTAGAATGCCAACGCGAAAATGTTTGCGAAATTTGGTGCGGATAGCATTTGTAGAAAATTTTTAATAAATCATTGAACATAAAAAAAAAATTCTATCTATCAGTAACTATTCGTTTGAAATTGCTGAAATATTGAATGAGTCTTCATAACCTAACTCTACTGCTAGGTTTCAAGTTTTAATACGATCGGTTAAATATTGTTGGAGATTCGAGCATTCTTGTGTGAGTTCAGTAGATGGGTGACCGTTGCCTCGATAACTTTCGACCGAAAGCAGATAGGGACTTGCAATTTTCAGGGTAGGTTGCGTATCCGAAAGGGAGAGTTGAGTTTGTTTTCGGGCATAATCGGTCTAACGGTTTCCGAGTTATACCCACCTGGAATATTATTTCCTTGATAACTCAAAAAATAAATATTCGATCGAATTGAAGCTTGGTAACTTGAAGTAGAAAATCAACATAAAGAAGTGTTTAAAATTTTGTAAGAACCGCACCCCTAGAACATTTGAAAAAAATGACAAAAAAAAAATTTTAAGAACCGTACCCCTAGAAATTTTGAAAAAAATCACGAAAAAAAAAATTGGGTCAAGCACTGACGTGAAGTCAGAAGCTTTTGCGCTTATGTTCTATTGGCCATCCTTCTGTATTGGACACCCTTAATCGAATTTACCATGGTAAATTATGTTGTCCATTCTCCTGTATTGGACAAACTTAATTCGAATTTACCATGGTAAATTCGAATTAAGTGTCCAATACAGGAGAATTTACATATTTACCATCATAGAATTGAGGAACGATGAGTTAGTTTTTGGGTAGAATTTGTCTATTGGTTTTCGAATGATAATTTTTGGCACTCTTGTTGAATTTAAATTCTTCTATGATGTTTGTATTAAATTTCTGCTAAGTTGAGCTCATTTCATAAGAATCCATTGATATAATTCCCAACTCTGAGAAACCAAGACTTTCGGAGATATATTTTGTCTGTTTGAACGAGAGTGCCAAAAATCTCCTGTCCACAGGGCTTGAACCAATTTTTTTCTTCGGATATCCGCAAATACGGATACGATACAGATATCCGAAACATATTGGTATCATAGGAGGTAGCAACCTGTATACGACTACCACAACAGCGCTTCAGGTCATACATACTTAATTTGCCTCTCTTGAATTTGCATGTAGGGAAAGGGAAAATGTAGCTAGATGGATGCAATAAGAATTTATCCTTGTGGTAAACTCCTTTGTGGTAACTTGGTAGCACATATGGGGTTACGGGACTAACTGAACCTTAACCTCTTGGCAAAGCACTCAGATGTAATGCCAACCAACCGTCTGTGTGCGGTAGACCTCGTCCATAGATTGGACAGAAAGCCATCTATTTTGTGTATGGATGAAAATCAATCAGTTAAGGGCACATATATTGAATGGTATTTGGTATCTGTATAAGATCGCTAGCTGTATACCTACTAATAGGTTTGGGGTGTCAGAGAACTTCTGAAGTGACGATAATGCGTTTCTTGCACTCTTAAAATTTAATCCTAATTCTAACAATATACAAGTAGAATTGCAATCCCTATTGAAAACTATAACAATAACAATATTCAAAAGTGCAATATGTAGGAAATTGGTCATACTTGGACAGGTATCATTCCAATTCACACACTTTCAGATAAGCCTATTAAATAAAAAAAAAAAAAGCCTATAATTCTGTATTTCATGAAGAGATTATTGAAGCGATTGAATAGGGTTCACTTCGTAATCATTCCAACTCAAATGGAAATTGAATCGCTACAACGTTATAGGCATAATTTTAAAATTGCTTTAGTGCATGTGAATCCACTACATCAAAGAGAAATTATAGTTATCCACATACATAATATTCAGAATTATGCCGTACTTGATAGTGAGTAATATAGTTGAGTGATACTAGTTAATCAATTTCACAGATTATGTTTATGTTGTCGCTGGAAATTTACAGACTCCCGATCAGGAGTATAATAACGGTACCTGGGGCGGTTTCGAATGGCTACAATTATAAAATAGAACATCACGTGAATTATTCTAGAGTAGGCTTTAGATAACGTATGCAATAGTGAAACATTTGTTGTCTCAATTTTTGAATAGTATCAACTAACTGCTAACACTAGGTATATTATGATAATTATGAAAAATTTCGAAAATTTTTGAATTTTGTTCCTGCAATAACTCTTGAACGGAATGAGCTAGGCAGTTGAAATTTTCAGAGTAGGTTAGGGAGATGAATATCTCGGTTATGTTCGCTATTGGGCAAAATTGAGCTTTTCTTTTTTTGCTTTTCCTAGCTCTCATTGCATGCTTGATACTATTTATTGAACTTTGAAAATGCATTGTCAGCATGCATGATACCCTATTGTTTGAACCCTTCCATGTGTGTGATACATTTAACTAACTGCTTGCTCTTGAATAGTTGAACCACTACAGGTCAAATTAATTCTAGCCTCATATGTCTTTCCCGTGCGATGATATAGGTTCATCCTAGAATCCGTAGCCCTAGGAATCATCCCACACCACGGTAGATCAAGTAAAGAAAGAACCTCAAGTACGGATTTTGGGTACATAGCATCATTGCTGAGCCCGGTTTTTCCCCTGGTCCACAGCAGGGGGGCTCTCTGCTGCCCAGGGTGGATTGCTTTTGAGGAAGAAGAATATTTTTCAAGATGCAGGTTCCCCATAAAAATCCATTGATATCATTTTCAACTCTAGCAAGCTAATACTTTCGGAGATATGGTTTTTCGAAATTTCAATAATGAATCATTCTTCTTTGTTTTCACAGAATGCTATAATTAATCTATCTATGATTTATTATATGATCTGTGTTCATACTCGTACATGTCATCTTGTTCTATAAGAGAGAGACAAATTCATTTCAGCTTTTTTAATTTGATTTCTTCCATGGTGCAGTACTCATTCTCAGATTGCTCATTTAATCTTGATAAATAACTGTCGAACGGAAGGAGCTAGAGGATTGAAATTTGCAGGGTAGGTTTGGAGCGTAAATATCTCGGACGAGTTCGTTAACGGGCAAAATCCATCAAGCGGTTTCGGAGTAATGGCCGTTTTTAGTAAAAACATTTTTTATGAATATTTCCGAAACCAAGTACTCGATCGATCTGAAATTCAGCATCGAATTGTCGAATCATGACCTTCAGACGCGTGTGGAGTTTTGTATTGAACGGGTTACCGTAAAGTGTCAAAAAAAAATTTTGAAAATTTTTAAATTTTGTTCCTACTATAACTCTCGAAAGGAATGAGCTAGGCAGTTGAAATTTTCAGAGTAGGTTAGGGAGATGAATATCTCGGTTATGTTTGCCCAATAGGCAAAATAGGCCAGATGGTTTCGGAGTAACGGAAACATTTTTTTTTTAACTTGAAAATTTCAAAATAAATTCTTTTCAAGATGCAGGTTCACCATAAAAATCCATTGATATCATTTTCAACTCTAGCAAGCTAATACTTCCGGAGATATGATTTTTCGAAATTTCAATAATGCATCATACTTCTATGTTTTCACAAAATGCTATAATTAATCTATCTATGATTTATTATATGATCTGTGTCTCATTCTCAGATTGCTCATTTGATCTTGATAAATAAACTATTATTTGAATTGAATTTCTTTTATGATGCAGTTCTATCATAAGAATACATTGATATAATTCTCAACTCTGACAAACCAATACTTTCGGAGATATAATTTGTCTGTTTGAACAAGAGCGCCAGAAAGCTCCAGTCCACAGGGCTTGCACCAATCTTAAATCTTCGGTTTCAATTGCTATTTTAAAGTATTGGGGAGTGTCGGGAGAAGCTTGAACTTTTGGACTCTAGTCTCACTGGGCGTTCACAGATGGTGATATTGAGAGACACAATTTCTGGTGTTATATATGTGATGAATGGGGTACGGCAGGGCTCGGTTCTTTGGTCCTATTCTGTTTATAATAAGCCAATATACCAAATTCATCTTACACGGCAAAGTGTACAATATATCGTCGGTTTACTGCCAAAACAAGATAAGTAACTTTTTACTATTTTTGCGTTAAGTGAATTTTCATAACCAAAATCGGTATATGAATGTCCTGCATAAAGCAGATAACTGTTGGACAATGGGAAAGTGCACTTCCTGGTTTATGCAGGACATTCATATACCGATTTTGGTTATGAAAATTCACTTAACACAAAAATGGTAAAAATGTACTTATCTTGTTTTGACAGTAATCCGACGATATATGCTGATGATCTTCCAGTTTTTTAGATTTCTTCATGAATGATTTTAATACCGCTGCCAAGAGAACAAATGAAGATACCATACCTCTTCTGGATAGCGCTCAAGGGTATGATTGTGGACGGCTCATTGAGATTTCGTGACCATGTGATGTACTTCGGGGGGCTGATGGAGCCTCGAGGGTATTATACCAGCATAAGTCTTATTTAACATCACTACAAAGAGGGTACTATGCGAGACTGTGGTCTAGTCAAAATTCTATTATTTTTCTGCTTATTTCAGTTTTGTCTTGACCAGGAGACATTATCTTGAATTCAATATGTTCGAAATAGGTGTATTAGGTTTAAATATGGGATTAGAAAATATGAGCATGTTTCACGTAAGTTGAAGGAGCTGTGTTGGTTACGAATGAAATCCTGTTTCAAATATTATGCTCTCTGTATATATCACAAAATTATAGTTGAGAAATGTCCGCCCTATCAACAGAGCAAACTGAGGTATAGAACTGATATTCTCTTGTCTTCATCAACCTTTCAAAGGAGTTTCAGATTCAACTATTACAATGTGGTTCCAAATTAATATAAAAAAATTGCACTGGCTAGATTCAAGTGGGAAATGATGGAGGCTCGCCCCTTCCTCACACTGATTGATCACAATTCCTGATGTTCTCCGAAAGCTATTAATTTTCAATGGTTCCGATGCTCCTTTCTGTTTTTTTCTTGCTTTTCTTTTGCTAATTCTGCTCTTCTTCTTGTCCATTTGCTTTATATTGTGTTTGCTTTTTCTTATCCTCATTCGAAATTATAATTAGTTGAGTAACAAGGGTTAAGGGGTAGAGCACCTTCTTGTGCAACCCTGAGGTTTCGACATATTTTGGAAAATAAGGAAATTATTATTTTTATTATTATTATTATTAAATATCTGTATCCATAGGGGCCAAGAGCTGATGACAGATTAAGTGAAGTTTAAGGCAAGTTGGAATGATGGAGAAGTGGGAAATACCTGTGGACAGCAGCTTTGTTGATTTTGTTCAAACTTTGACAAATCATGTCTCCGAAAGTATTGGTGGATTCTTATGATAGAACTTCATCACATAGAATTGAATCCAAAACGTTGGTCCATGACTCTCCTCATATGTTGGCGAAAATTTCTTTCCAATTCACCATTCACTGTTGGGTCAAAAATTAACAGTGCTGTGCCTAAGGTGGCGTAAGGACACAGTAACAAAGCCTACACAGAACACGAACTGGTTCTCCTTACTCGCTCAAGCTCTTCGAGAGCTTATGAGGGGTCTCCTTTGGGGAAGACCTAGGAAGGATCAGTATAATCCATATACTATACTATACTATACATACCTATATCAGCAAATTATAATTAGAGCATTCTAGGAAATCATAAAATTTGGATCAATTATTGAAATTAAAAAAAAATACGTATTAGTTTTTTAGAAATGACAATGATATCAACGGATTCTTATGGAGAACCTGCATCTTGAAAAAAAAAAGCGCCAAAAACCATTGTTATATCAATGTGTGAATCTGAATTCCTGAGTCTTCCTGAGCATATAACATCTGCAGAAAAATAAACAAAAACAAAATGTTTTAAGAAATTTGGAAATTATTTTACTATATGAATTAAGCACATATCGTATAATCCAATAATTGAAAAATTGGTGCAAGCCCTGTGGACAGGAGCTTTCTGGCGCTCTTGTTCAAACAGACAAATTAAATCTCGAAAGTATTGATTTCTCAAAGTTGAGAATTATATCAAAGAATTCTTATGATGGAACTGCATCATAAAGGAAATTCAATTC
This sequence comes from Halyzia sedecimguttata, assembly GCA_937662695.2. Taxonomy (NCBI): domain Eukaryota; kingdom Metazoa; phylum Arthropoda; class Insecta; order Coleoptera; family Coccinellidae; genus Halyzia; species Halyzia sedecimguttata. Next base: position 15,789,606 of record OW569413.2, read on the forward strand.
AAATAATAGTTAATTTATCAAGATTAAATGAGCAATCTCAGAATGAGAACTGCACCATGGAGAAAATCAAATTAAAATAGCTGAAATGAATTTGACTCTCTCTTATAGAACAGGATGACATGTACGAGTATGAACACAGATCATATAATAAATCATAGTTAGAATAATTATAGCATTCTGTGAAAACATAGAGGTACGATTCATTATTGAAAATTCGAAAAATCATATCTCCAGAAGTATTAGCTTTTTGGAGTTGAAAATGATATCAATGGAATTTTATGGCGAAACTGCATCTTAAACAAAAATTGTTTTGAAATTTGTAAGTTTAAAAAAAAAATTTTTTTGTTACTTCGAAACAATCTGGCCTATTTTTCCCAATAGCGAACTCAACCGAGATATTTATCTCCCTAACATACTCTGAAAATTTTCACTGCCTACCTCATTCCATTCGAGAGTTATTGTAGAAACAAAATTTTCACATTTTTTTTTTGACACTTTATGGTACCCGATCAATTCAAAACTTCACATGCATTTAAAGGTCATGATTCTACAATTTGATGCTAAATTCATTCCAGATAGATCAAGTTATCGGTTTCGGAAATATTCATAAAAAATATTTTTACAAAAAATGGCCACGACTCCGAAACCACTTAATGGATTTCACCCGTTAACGAACTCGTCCGAGATATTAACGGTTCACACCTACCCTGCAATTTTAAATCCTCTAACTCCGTTCCTTCGAGAGTTATCGTGTTAACGGACGGACGGCCGGCTGGCCGGACGGCCGGACAGAATCGATTTCGACCACGGATTCTTGATCAGTGAGTTCGAAAATTACAGACATTTGGGCAAATTGATAAGCACTCTGTTCCGAGGATCAAGAGCACCAAAAACCGACAAAACGTTTTGAAGTACTTCAGGGCCTCTGAAATTTTTGAAGTATATATATTAATTAATGTTGACAAAAACATCTTATACGTAGGTATAGTTATGAGAGAGAAAGTTTATTGAGATATGCTAGAGCCCACCTAGCCAAGGTTCATGTTATCGGAATTTTTCAGATTTGAAGAAATAAGAAATGAAAATTGGTTCAAACCCTCTGGACAGGAGCTTTTTGGCGCTCTTGTTCAAACATACAAATTATCTCCGAAAGTATTAGTTTCTCAGAGTTGGGAATTATATCAATGGATTCCTATGATAGAAATGCATCATGAAAGAAATTAAATTTAAAAAAAGTGTTTTTGACAAAATTGCTTCAAAAATTATCTTATAAAACACTAGAACAAGAGGTGTAGGTACCAGAAATAATTTTGACATTTATCTCTCATAGGAAAATAGAATGACATGTAAGAACACAGATCATATAATAATTCATAGATACAATAATTAAGTACAGCCTTCTATGAAAACATAAGAAGTACAGAAGTACGATTCATTATTGAAATTTCGAAAAATCATATCTCCGAATGTATTAGCTTGTTAGAGATGCAAATTATATCAATAGATTTCTATGGTGAAACTGCATCTTAAAAGGAGTTAAATTTGAAACTTGTGTTGTAAAAAAAATAGTTTTTCCGTTTTTCCTAAACCATCACGCCAATTTTGCCCAGTAACGAAGTTAGCCGAGATAATTATCTCTCAAACCTACTCTGAAAATTTCAACTGCCTAGCTCATTCTGTTCGGGAGTTATTGTAGAAACGAAATTAAAATAAAAAAAAAATTTTGATACCTTTTTGCAACCCGATCAAAACAAAACTTCGGGTGCATAGAGGAGTCATTATTCTACAATTTGGTGCTTAATTTCAGATGGATCGAGTGATCGGTTTCGGAAATATTCATAAAAAATGTTTTTACTAGAAAGGGTCATAACTCCGAAACCGCTCAGTGGATTTCACCCGTTTACAAACTCGCCTGAGATATTTACGCTACAAACCTACTCTGCAAATTTCAATCCTCTAACTACTTACGTTCGAGAGTAATCCTGCCTACGGCCGGCCAGCCGGACCGGCTGGACAGAATTGACTTCGACCACGGATTCTTGATCAGTGAGTCGAACCAAATCGTTTGAGACCATTTTCAGCCAAAAATTCGAAAATTACAGACATTTGGGCAAATAGATAAGCACTCTGTTCCGAGGAACAAGAGCGCCAAAAAGTCATCGATATTACTTTCTGAAACATATACATCTTCGTGGGGTAAATAGAATATGTCATAGGTAGTAATTATACAGGGTGTCCCGAGAGGAATGCGACCACCGTAAACCATAGACTGATGACGTCTAGATGGACCCAAATCGAAAGATTTTAATCGTCTGAAAATGTTGGTTTCGTAAATAACGAGTGAAATTTCGGAGTTCAAAATATCTTGAACCCATCAACTGACGAATTTCTGAGTATGCAATTATATCGGGCTTTTCGACCCCTCACATTTATTAAGTCTTGAATTGAACTTGTTAATACAAGTTCACCCTTCAGAGAGTAGGCAAAATTGGTGATAACTGAACAACAACTTTTTAACTATAAATGATAGAGCAAAATGGATTGGAAATTGCGTTCATCTTTTTTTGAGAAACTTATTATGCTGTTAACAATATTTCTCTATCTTCTTTTATTTTCGAGCTAAATATATGTATATATCTGTTCCTGTTTGTGTTACGATGTTGAAATAAAAATATTATACAGACACGATTTTGATGGCAAGCCAGTGGCAAACCTAAATTAGCTTTTTTTCTGGACAAAATTGATTATAATGACCAGATAATCACCATATAATAAATCTGTAGAATTCTTATCGTTGTCAAGGTCATAATTATTTTACATTTACACTTTTGGTTCAAATAGAACGCTGTATGCTTAAATGTACAGGTTCCCTCATCACTGAGTACTTGGGTACTACTGCAGGCTCGATATAATATACTGATTCTTCAATTTACGTATATAGTGAAATAGTTAGCAACTGACTTTTTCTGGGTTTCTACTTGACTCTGTCAGTGGCCAAATGCTCTCACCAAGGGGAAATGCTCCCACGATTCGCTGACTGACGTTTTCTCACCAAAATATGCGTCGATGGATAACGTGTATGTGTCCCTAATTTGACACGGTGTTTATGTCCCTAATTCCACAATCTTACGGTCCTCTCTACCTAAGATCCCAACAAACTGAAAAACCAACAAAAGAAAGGGGGGGGAATGACCACTATAACAAATATCATTGTCGAACAAAACGTCCATTCCATAAAAAATAATCTCACCAGTTTCCTTATTACACCAAGTTATCCGCTTTCGCGTATTATAACAAACCAGATCTCAACAAAATCGACGATGCAAACAAATACTGATCAGTTTTCAACCTCACTTGGATTAAGTTGTTTCAAATCCGTCGATTAGACTATTTTCAATATTTCATTCTCAATTCTTCAAGGAACTGTGATCCAGCCGCCAGCTGACAGAAATCTAAAGACGCAAACTCCGACAAACGACCCTGAATCCATCATGTTAGATAAGCAACGATCACCACATTATGGGCTATCAATGGATACGAGATGCCGAGCTTCCCGTCCATATATGGCGCTACCAGTATCGAAACTCAATATTTTCTTCAAAAGATGAAAAAAATGGGACAATTTTTGTTGATATTTACCTGATACCTAAAATTCAAATAATGCAGATCTCAGAACTGCAATTAGTTCTGTATATCTGAGATGGTAGCGTCATTGCCTGCCACGCAGGAGCTGCGAGTTTTTGCAGTGAGAAGAATTTTGTGAGGCTGTATGAGGTGTGAATAGACAATAGAATATGCACGCAGAAGATCCTGACTTTACTTCAGTGCTTTCTAATAATTTTTATTATTTCAACTTGCCTAAGAATAAGTTCCCTGAATTCGTCATCAGCTCTTAACTAATACCAATTCAAACGATATAGAAAAGAGGTTGAGCCACGGTTGATGGTACCCTGGACTTTTACGGATAACGATACTTACTATTTCATTTAAAATTTGGTTCCTGTGCAAGGAACCAATGCTCAATCGATCTAGAATACTCTCAGTGCTATGGTGTAGCCGCTTATGTCAAAAAGTAATACAAATTTTTAAATATCAAATGGAACACCCTGTATTTTATGTCTTTTTTCGATTCGCTGTAGCCTCCTGATTATTTCCTTCCTACTTCCTATCTCTAGCTGTTTCCGAGTAATTGATTGATTTAATTCATTTTTTGTGCAAAATATAGTTCCAATGAAGTATTTACTTCGGTACTTGGTATCCTAGAGAGCAGAAATTTCGGGTTGGATTACCAATACCCCGTGTAACATTAACGTTTAATGAAATACGTCTCTAATCTTACAGGGTTGGTCAAAATCCGAAGCTTTTCCGAGAAATACGAAAACGAACAATGCCGAAGCGAAGAAATCATTTGAAATGGATTAACTTATTTTAACGCTAATCCTCCTGATTTTTCCAGAAGTGCAGAATAAGATTTAAGCCTAACCAGAACATTCTGCATGATCTTGCTACAATTTAATCACATTGGCCGTGAAGAATACACAATTTCATCAAAACTTCATTTTTGCGCGTATGTTCTGGGAAACATCGCGTTAAAGTTTTGCCAAAATTTGAAATTTAATTCAGTGGTGCCGTCAGGCCGTCCGGATGTCTGGCTGTTGCCACGATAACTTGAGAACATAAAGAGCTAGCGACTTGAAATTTTCAGGGTAGGTGGCGCATCCCAATACGGCGAACAAGTTCGTTAATGGGTATAATCGGCCCAATGGTTTCCGAGTAATAATTTTGTTTTCAACCAAAATGAATCCGATCAAATTTAAACTTAGTGAATAGTTGTAGAATATAGACCTTACCACGTTTGTGATATTTTGTGAGAATCTTATCGCTAGAAAATTATTAAAAAACATTTTTGTTGTCACGATAACCTGAGAACGGAAAGAGATAGCGGCTTGAAAATTTCAGGTTAGGTTGTGCATCTGAATGCGACATTTGAGTTTGTTTATGAGCATAATCGGCCAAACCTAACCTAACCTAACCTAACCTAACCTAACCTAACCTAACCTAACCTAACCACGTTTGTGATATTTTGTGAGAATCTTATCGCTAGAAAATTATTAAAAAATTATTAAAAAACATTTTTGTTGACACGATAACCTGAGAACGGAAAGAGATAGCGGCTTGAAAATTTCAGGTTAGGTTGTGCATCTGAATGCGACATTTGAGTTTGTTTATGAGCATAATCGGCCAAACGGTTTTAGAGTTATAGCCATCTGAAATTTTCTGAAATTTGGTTGTTTTTTGTTCCTCATTAACTCAAAGAATACAAAACCGATTGAATTCAAACATGGTTATTAGTTGAAGAATGCCAACGCGAAAATTCTTGCAGAATTTCGTGCTGATGGTATAACTAGAAAATTTAAAAAAATTGGTTCAAGCACTGACGTGAAGTCAGAAGCTTTTGCGCGTATGTTCTATTGTCCATTCTTCTGTATTGGACACCCTTAATCGAAATTACCATGGTAAATTATGTTGTCCATTCTCCTGTATTGGACACTTAATTCGAATTTACCATGGTAAATTCGAATTAAGAGTGTCCAATACAGGAGAATGGACAACATAATTTACCATGGTAATTTCGATTAAGGGTGTCCAATACAGAAGAATGGACAATAGAACATACGCGCAAAAGCTTCTGACTTCACGTCAGTGCTTGAACCAATTTTTTTTTCGTGATTTTTTTGAAATTTTCTAGGGGTACGGTTCTTAAAATTTTTTTTCTCGTCGTTTTTTTCAAATTTTCTAGGGGTACGGTTCTCACAAAATTTTAAACACGTCTTTATGTTGATTTTCTACTACTAGTTACCAAACTTCAATTCGATCGAATATTTATTTTTTGAGTTATCAAGGAAACAATATTCCAGATGGGTATAACTCGGAAACCGTTAGACCGATTATGCCCAAAATTGAACTCAACTCTTCCTTTCGGATACGCAACCTTCCCTGAAAATTGCAAGTCCCTATCTCCTTTCGTTCGAAAGTTATCGAGGCAACGGTCACCCATCTACTGAACTCACACAAGAATGCTCGAACCTCCAACAATATTTAACCGATCGTATTAAAACTTGAAAATTGTCAGTATAGTTAGGTTATGAAGGCTCTTGCAAAATTTCAGCAATTTCGAACGATTAGTTACTGATATATAGAACTTTTTTTTTTTATTTTCAAAGATTTATTTAAAATTTTCTACAAATGCTATCCTCACCAAATTTTGCAAACGTTTCCACATTGGCATTCTACAACTAATAACCATGTTTGAATTCAATCGGTTCAGTATTTTTCGAGTTAATGAGGAACAAAAACCACAAAATTTCATAAAATTTCAGATGGCTATAACTCTAAAACCGTTTGGCCGATTAGGCTCATAATCAAACTGAAATGTCGCGTTGTGGTGTACATCCTAACCTGAAAACTTGAGGCCGCTATCTCTCTCAGTTCTCAAGTTATCGTGACAACAAAAATATTTTTTAATAATTTTTTAATAATTTTGTAGCCATACGATTCGCACAAAATTTCACAAACGTGCTTAGGTTCATATTCTACAACTACTCACCAAGTTTCAATTCGATCGGATTCATATTGGTTGAAAACAAAATTATTACTCGGAAACCACTGAGCCGATTATGCCCATTAACGAACTTGTCCGTCGTATTGGGATGCGCCACCCACCCTGAAAATTTCAAGTCGCTAGCTCTTTTCGTTCTCAAGTTATCGTGGCAACGGCCGGACGGCCGGACGGCCGGACGGCCGGACGGACAGAATCAAATTTGACATCGAATTCTTCATTGGGGAGTCGAACTTAATCGTTTGAGACCATTTTCGTCAAAAAATTCGAAAGTTACAGACATTTGGGCAAAACTATAACGCGATGTTCCCCAGAACATACGCGCAAAAAATGATTAAAAATAATTGAAAAAAATTCTATATATCATAAACTATTCTTCCGACATGGCTGAAATTTTGGAAGAGCCTTCAGAACCTAACTCTACTGCAGAGTTCCAAGTTTGAACACGATCGGATCTATATTGTTGGAGAACCGAGCAGCCTTTTGTGAGTTCGGTAGCTGGATGCGAATCGTCGTATGATATGTTGTCTATGGTCGTATTTTTGCGAGAACCTTCAAAACTATGTATGAATGTCATGATGACATATTTTTGCACGTATGTTATGGAAAAATCGTGTTATTTCATCACAAATCTATGGGAGATGATAGCCCTACATTAGTGGTCAGACCTGGTTTTGAAAGAGATACTCCTTAGGAGGAGGCAACTAAATATTGACGGGATTTCTATGAACAAGAGTGAATATTTGAGAAATAGAGAAGGCGATTCTTCTTCAAGAGATCCATGTGCCTTCAGAGGAGTATATTTACAAGAGGGGACTTTTGAATGGTTATGTATTATTTTTAATATGATATCGCTGAAATTTTGATGAAGGCTTCTGGTCTTGTAAGGTGAGAGGCTCATTTGTGGATATTAAATCTCGTGATGGGTAGAGAGGAATTTTAGGCCAGTTTTTCTATCACTAATGAGAATATATCTTTATGTTTCACCTCATCACCTTTAGATCTATCATTGGACATTTAGTGGTTAAGAATAAGTAATTGAATATTACTGGAATTCAATTGAATTTAATTCAATATGTTAGTAACTAATCTTATAATTTTCTTAGCTTTGATTATTTAAGTATGACATTAATTACAGTAATATTTTTCAAGAATAATTATGTATTCTTCTCCTAAAGAAGGATTGAAGGTAGACAATAATGTGTTAATTTTTTCATCATTGTTTTCAATCCTGACTTCACGAAAAAAAAAAATGGTTCAAGCACTGACGTGAAGTCAGGAGCTTTTGCGCGTATGTTCTATTGTCCATTCTCCTGTATTGGACACTTTTAATCGAATTTACCATGGTGAATTCTATTGTCTGTTCTCCTGTATTGGACACTTTTAATCGAATTTACCATGGTGAATTCGATTAAGAGTGTCTAATACAGGAGAACAGACAATAGAATTCACCATGGTAAATTCGATTAAGAGTGTTCAGTACAGGAGATTGGACAATAGAACATACGCGCAAAAGCTCCTGAATTCACAAAAAAAGATTGGTTCAAGCACTGACGTGAAGTCAGGAGCTTTTGCGCGTATGTTCTATTGTCCCTTCTCCTGTATTGGACACTTTTAATCGAATTTACCATGGTGAATTATATTGTCTGTTCTCCTGTATTAGACACTCTTAATCGAATTTACCATGGTGAATTCGATTGAGGCTGTCCAATACAATAGAATAGACAATAGAATTCACCATGGTAAATTCGATTAAAAGTGTCCAATACACGAGAATGGACAATAGAACATACGCGCAAAAGCTCCTGACTTCACGTCAGTGCTTGAACCAATTTTTATAATTCTTGCCTTCCATTTGAATCCGTTTTCAATCAAATTTCCTTTAATAAATTCACCAATATTTTACAATTGATACCAATTGTTAAATTATCTTAATTTATATGTTCTATGACATTTCATGGATAGCCAATACAAAATGTAGCTCAATATATTAATTTTCATTGGCATGAAAACCTGCTTTTGATTCGAAAATATTACTTTAAATATCGGAACATGTTATATCCTTCGAAAGGAAGTTTAATTATCTTTCAATACATCTCATGATACAGGTAATTCCATTCGAAAAAATGCAGTTTTTTTCGTTTAAGTATGTCTCGGAAATTACAGAATGCCTCGCCATTGCAAGTCAGCGAAAGGAATGCTTTGGACAGGAAACTTGTAGGAGTGAGGACGTGGTATCCTTGAAGCCTTCCCAGATATTGGGGTTCATTTATACTCTGGAACTGGAGGGCGAGCTGTAGATGGCGTAATGGTGAGGACAGCTCTGATGGGGGGCACAATAGATCTCAAGGTCGCGGTGCAACGTAACCCCTTATCAATAATAATAATAATAAATAAAATGTCTCGGAAAAGCCTCGTATTCAGAACAACCCTGTATGATTAGGGACGTATATCATTGTACGTTAATGATATTGTTAATCCTTACCCGAAATTTCGGCTTTCTAGGATTCCAAGTAACAAAGCAATGAATGTTGAATTGAAGCTATGTTTTGCACAAAAAGGGAAGTAAATCAATTCATTACTCGAAAACCACTAGAGATGCGGAGGATGAAGTTGATACTGAATTAATCAGGAGGCTACGGTGGATCGAAAAAGGCAATAATATATAGGGTGTGCCTCTTGTAATATCAAATTTGTTAGTACTTTTTCATATAAGCGGTAACACCGCAACGCTTAAAATATTCTAGATCGATGGAGCAGTGGTTTCTAGCCAATCAACCAAATTTTCAATAAAATCATACTTCCCGTTCTCCGTAAAAGTCCAGGATACCATCGACCGTGGCCCATCCTGTAAAGTGCCCGAATGAAGCATGACGCACATTTAGCAGCATGCACCAACTGACGCTCTCAATCATCTCAATGATATTATTAGTAGATAGCATTTGGAATTTTTCATCTCTTTTTGGCACGCTGTTCTATGAATAGAGTGCCTATCAATTCGTCCAAATGTCTGTAATTTTCGAATATTTAGCCGAGAATGGTCTTAAACGATTAGTTTCGACTCTCTGATCAAGAATCTGAGGTCAGAATTGATTCTGTCCGGCCGGCCGTCAGCACGAGTACGCTCGAACGCAATTAGGTAGAAAGTTGACATTTTGAGGATAGCTTTGTAGTTCAAATATACCGGCTAAGTTCGTTAATGGGAAAACTCCAGCGAGTGGTTTCAGAATTATAGTCATTTGAAATTTTGTGTTGCCAAAAACTCGAAAAATACTAATCTGATCGAATCAACGCACGGTAGTTACTTGAATAATACCGACGCGAAAACCTTGTGTGAGGATCGCATGGCTGCAAATTAAAAAAAAATATATTAAAAAAATTCAGTTGGAATAGACCTTAAGGTCGTAGTGCAAGTGCAAGTGCAGGGATACGTACAGGGTGATTCACTTATCTTGGTAACCCCAAATTTCTCGGAAACGGCCGAATATATTTTAATTCTGTAAACGCCGTTTTGTACAAGTCATCTTTAACTCGAGATGCCTGTAGAAGTTGGCGTAAAAAATTAAGATGGCTGGCGTCGCGGCGCCTTCAATTTTTTTTCCCAGGAACATACCCTTTTTATCATGCCATTCGAAAGATTATTCGATTCTAAATTTTATTTCCAAATACCGTTTTGTCCCAGTTTAAACCGTGAGTGTTCTGCAGGGTGTTATATGTTAATTCTATTCCATTTTTGCGCGTATGTACTAGGGAACATCGCGTTATCATTTTGCCCAAATGTCTGTAATTTTCGAAGTTTTTGCCGTAAAGGTCTCAACCAATTGGGTTCGACTCCCCGATGAAGAATTCGAGGTCAAATTTGATTCTGTCCGACCCGCCGGCCGTTGCCACGATAACTTGAGAACGGAAAGAGCTAGCTGAAATTTTCAGGGTAGGTCGCACACCCCAATATGATGGACAAGTTCGTTAATGGGCATAATCGGCCCAATGGTTTCCGAGTAATAATTTTGTTTTCTACCAATACAAATCCGATCGAATGGATACTTGGTGATTAGTTGTAGAATACAAACCTATAGGTAAGGACATTTGTGAATTTTTTTTTCGAAAATTACAGACATTTGGGCAAAATTATAACGCGATGTTCCTCAGAACATCGCGCAAAAATGGAATAGAATTAACATAAAACGCCCTGTAGATCGCTAACGGTTTAAAATGGGAAAAATGGTATTCGGAAATAAAATTTAGAATTGAATCATCTTTCGAATGGTATAACAAAAAGGTATGTTCCTGGGAAAAAAAAATTTAACGGCGCTGTGACGCCAGCCAAGTTAATATTGACTTGTAGAAATCGGCGTTTACAGTATTAAAATATATTCGGCCGTTTCGGGGAAAATTGGGGTGACCAAGATAAGTGAATCGCCCTGTACATGGAAAAATGTCAAGATTAGTTATTAAAGAAAACAAGTTCTTTCAGCTTTAAAAAATTCAAAATATTCTTGTACTTTATAAGGCTCACATTTTACTATGAAAGAATTAATTCTCCTATGTAGTAATCAATGCAATGCACATATTAGCTTCATGCACATATAATACATACGATTATTCTGTGGCACAGTCAACGTCAATATTGACTGTGTCAGGTAATGAATAGACATCATACGCCACATTCGACTGTTCATTTTCGAACCAATAGTGGATGAATGTATTTGAATGGGACTTACAATGAATGTAAGTATGTCAGTTGAAACTAATCGTTTGATACTATTCTCGGCCAAAAAGTGTACCAGTTTTTTTTGATGCTTGGTTTTACTGTCGGATTTGAATTCTTGGAATTTTTTTTTTCCTGGAGCTTGCAGCTTAGGGCGAGTTCAGTACCTGGATGGGTGAGAGCTCCGCTATAGATTTGGACAGCGCCAAAGCTTCTGTCCACAGGGCTTTCCCCCTTTTTTATTAGTATCACGATATTCCTCGGATACAATGCAATTACAACTTGAATCGAAAATCAAGTCAATGGCATAGATAAATATTTCCTATGGTTCCCATTGACTACGGAATTTCATCGAGTTTCTATTTCCCCTTTAATAATATTGATTCAGCTAGCGAGTGGATGGATGCTTGGCGACATAAATGCCACTATATCCGCCAATGCGGTATTCTTGGCCTCGAACTGACTTTGAAATCAAATTTCCCCGTTCGATTCGTTAGAGATGTGGAGAGGTCTAAAGAAAATTATGCAATATCGAAAATTTGGACTTTCCTCCGAATCGTAAATTGGAAGCACATTAATCAATCCACATTCGAAATAGCATATACAGTGGACTCTCGATAAGTCGAACTCCCAGGGACCATAAAACACTGTTGTGTTGTGCAGTATTGATCCTGGCGAAGAGGCACCAGCGATCGTGCAACTTGAAATTTTCAAGAAAGAAATCGAGTGCCTTCAACGAGAAAAAGCTATTACAGAAAAATATGTATCGGAACTTGAATTCACCAATAAACTGTTGAAATCAAATATTTCTCACGTCGATACTTCTTTGGGTAGATGCACGGATTCGCCACCTGCTGATAATAAACTAGCAAAAAACTACGCATCAGCTGTTAAATCAACAAGGGAATCAGCTGTGATATTTGTGAGGTCGACGAACCAGAGTGTTGAAAATAAAGCGATTGAAAATGAACTCAAATCAAGAATCAAACCTTCCGAGGTTGGAGCGAATGTAATCAGTACCAGACTCATCAGGGATGGGATTGTCATAAATTGTGACGACAGTAATTCCCGTGATAAATTGAACAAGGCGTTGAAGCAAAATTTCGGTGATTCTTATGACGTTAGTCTCCCTAAACTGAGAAATCCTCGTGTTATTGTTTACGGGGTTGACCCACCCGAGTTCGAACGAGGAGATTTTATAGATAACTTAGTGACTGGAAATCGATTGAATACGGCGATTGAAGATGTCAAGGTTGTGACTAGAATAAAATATAAAAATACATTTAATGTTGTGCTGGTTTCTACCTGCTGTATTCAAAAATATTATAGAAAGGGGGTTTTTGTTTGTTGGATGGTCTAGGCATACAGTTGATGAACATTTCAGCATTATTAAGTGTTTCAAGTGTTGTAGAATAGGTCATAAAAAGAATGTGTGCCAGAGTAAATCCATTGTATGCCCGGTCTGTTCAGGCGAGCATGATCGTAGATCTTGTAAACAGGAATATACATGTTGTGTCAATTGTACTCGTATGAATGTAAATCTGAGGAATAAGATGCCCACTGACCATATTGCTAATAGCTTGAAATGTACCTGTCTCCTGAACCAGATTGAAGCCATTAAGAAAGTAACTAATTATGAATAAAAAGTGGAAACTTGGACACTATAATACTTGTTCTTTGCTCCCGAAACTGGATTTGTTTTCTGAGTCTGTTGGTATGGCTGGTCTTGATGTTGTGGGTGTGACTGAGACATGGCTGAATGATAGGGTTGATGACGATTCTGTGTACCTGCCCGGGTACCAATTCCTGCGCGAGGACAGGGGTTCCAGAGGCGGTGGAGTTGGTATAGATGTGCGAGATACTTTTACGGTTGCACGTGTTTTGGATGATTTTACGTGTGCTTCGGGCATTGAATATATTTGGCCGAATATTAAAATTGGTAAGATGTCTTTCTTGGTGGGAGTTATTTATCGTACATCAGATTGTAGTGTAGCGAGTTTTATTGGATTTCTCGATGATATTCTTTCATTTGTTGTGCCACAATATGATAATATAATTGTGATGGGTGATATAAATATTGATCAGCTGACAGAATACTCTGTTGGTCAGTGTATTGGTTCCTATGATTTTGTCCAGTTGATCGATGAGCCCACTCGTATTACGGCCACTTCGCAAATTGCTTGACGTAGTTTTTGTCAATAGACCTGACCTTGTGGAGGCGTCGGGTACAATTCACCATCAGATCTCGGATCACCTGGGTATCTTTTGTACGCTTACGCCTATTTTCAAGCTTCCTTCAGAACCTCGATTTGTAACATACAGGAACTTTAGAGACTTCAATTTCGATGCCTTTATTGCTGACTTGCAGCTTGTACCATGGAATGATATTCTTTATATAGATGACATTGACTTGAAACTTGAGATATTCAACAACTTTTTAACATCTCTCTTCGACGCGCATGCTCCTGTGGTGACGTCGAGGATAACTAAGCCATTTGCCCCATGGTTAACGCCAACTATACGTACCATGATGAAACTTCGTGACAGCGCTCTCTCCAAGTATAAGTCATCTCGACTTTTGAATGATCTGATATCATACAGGAAACTTCGCAACCTGGTCACCAGTGCATTGCGTAGGGAGAAGTCGGGGTATTTGAATCAATTAATTCGTAACAAGAATAGTAAACTTCTATGGAAAGCCCTGGATGGTATGAGTATTAAATGCAAGGCAAAAGCTGGAATCCCATCACATTTATGCAATGCTGAGCGGATTAATGAATACTTTATATCTGTGTTTACTCCTAGAGACGGATGTGAATCCATGGTTGACTACTATCGTTCAAACAGATATAATGCTGAGTTGTCCTTCTCCTTACACCTTGCGACCGTACCGGAGGTCTCGGACATCATCTGGAGTCTCGGGTCCGGCGCCCGGGGTCGGGATAATATTTCTGCTAGGATGTTGCAGCTTTGTATGCCTCATATTGCGCAATACGTGACACATATTGTTAACTGTTGTCTAGATATTGGATATTTTCCCAAACTTTGGAAATACTCCCAAGTTACCCCTATCCCAAAAAATAACAAAACCTCTAGCATACAGTGATTTACGACCAATAAGCATACTTCCAACTATGTCTAAGGTCCTAGAGAGGATAGTTGCAGGACAAATATCAAATTATGTGCAAACTAGTGGCATTATTCCAGACTTTCAGTCAGGCTTCCGTAAGGGGCACAGTACAACAACCCTGTTGCTCGATTTGGTTGACGATGTCATTAGATCTCAGGATGCCGGCCTTGACACCGCTATGGTGATGCTTGATTACTCCAAAGCCTTTGACACACTAAACCACGAGCTTCTATGTGCGAAGCTTGAATATTTTGGATTTGATCGTGTTGCAGCTGATTTTTTCCGAAGTTACTTGGTAGACCGGTGGCAGTGCGTGGTTACTGCGGATGGTAGGTCTAGTCCCCTTGCGGATGTCACTTCGGGAGTTCCACAGGGTTCGGTATTGGGACCTATTTTGTATCTCATATATGTGTCGGATGTTAGCAGAGTGGTCAATCATGCTCAGCTGCGTTCTTTTGCGGATGACACCCAATTGCTGCTATCCTTTGAACCATCGAATGGTGAAGCAGCGATTCGCCAACTTAACCTCGATCTTGATGCCATCTATAACTTTTCCGAATTGCACAAGTTGACTCTCAATCCTGATAAATGCTGTACTTTGTTGTTCAACAGTAGGGCTTCTGCCGAGGTACCTCTTCCTAACTTTCAGCTCTTCATTGATGGCAGGTCCCTGAGATTGGTCGGTCAAAAGTGCGAAGAACCTTGGGATAATCTTTGACTGCAGGCTTCGCTTTGAAGAGCATGTGGCACTTCTAGTGAAGAAATCTTATTTGGTTAGGAGACGTTTGTACAGAAATCGCCAGATGTTTGGATTTTTACTGAAGAAAAAGCTCTGTGAGACCTTGATCTTATCCATTCTTGGCTATGGACTGATAGTATTTTATCCTTGTTTATATGCTATTACCAAAAATAGGTTACAGAAAATACAGAACACATGTTGTAGATTCATCTTTGGGCTGCGTAGGTATGACAGAACATCTGCCAAGATAAATGATTTGCAGTGGCTAAGATTGGATAGTTCATATAAATATTCAATGGCTACAATGGTGTATCGTGTGCTTGGGCATTCATCCCCTTCATACTTAAGAGATAGGCTTGTTGTGCGTGGTGTTGTGCGGGGACGCCCTTTGAGATTTGGCAATAGACTTGAAATGCCAAGACATCGCCTGGCCAATTTCAGGAAATGTTTTGCCTATTACGCCGTCTCAGTTTATAATAGTGTTCCAATGGTGTCATTAAATTCAAATTCGTTATCTTCATTCAAACGTACCTATAAAGGTTCTTTATTGCTGGCACAGGGCAGTGGGTAGCTCATGTTGGATTGGTAAGTCAGGTATTGTGATTTTCTATTTCTACTTCTTCTGCTGGGTTTATTTAATTTTTTTTTTGTTCTCACACTGGAGAAGAATTGATTAAGTTTGAAGTTTTAGATAGTTGTAATATATGGATAATTGTTAATTCACTTAGTGTTAGTTATAAAATTTTGTGATTTCCTCAAATCTTGTATGTTGTAGAGGTTAAGTTGAGTAGCTTAGGCTAGACTTTGCCTCTTTTCTCATCGTTGTACTCCTATATCTTGGTATACAATAAAGGCATTATTATTATTATTATTATTATTATATGGTTCGTCTCACCAAACGTTCGAGTTATTGAGGTGAGAGTTCGACTCATTGAGGGAAAAACTCGCTGAATGCCGAGGCAATTTCTGACGGTACCGGTGGACTGATTTTCCTTTAACTGTGAGGAAGATATACATTTTATTTTTCATGATAGATAACAATTCGGATTTACGAATTCCGAACTTGTTAGCGATAAGGGTTTTACTTTCTTCTCCTTTCTGTACTTCCGGATGAGTTCGAGTTCATCTGCTACTGATAAAATTTTCAGTTTTCGCGTATCCATGACTAAAACGATCTCAGCGCACGACGGCTCAAAAAACAAATAAAAAATAAATTGAACAATGTACTAAGCGATTGAAAAATACATATGATGGCTACCAAATGTGGTGATTCGTTTGCATACCGAATTCTTTTCGGTTTCATTCGTTAGATCAAACAGTTCGACTCATAGAGGAGATGATGGTTAGGAGTACGACTGATAGAGGTGGAGGTTCTCTCGTGGACCCTTCCAGCAGTTCGACTCATCTACTAGACTCTCAAGAACTCTCAAGAACTCTGTTCGACTCATTGAGGTGAAAGTATACAGGGTTAGATACCCATGAATTGGGATCGGAAAAAATGTTCGACTTATCTAAGAGTTCGACTTATCGATGTTCGACTTATCAAGAGTTCACTGTATATCAATTGTTGTCACAATGTATATCCAGAGGGTTGATATCATCGTCTTTCATTTTAGTTATTACTAGTGGCCAGCAGTCCATATTTTGGGATTCAGATGAGCCAGCAGATCTACCTAGCAATAGATCCACATTTTTCTGGGAGATCTACATTTTTACGGTAGTTCTACATTGTTCCGGTAGATCTGCATTTTTCCGGTAGATCTACATTTTTTCGGTAGATCTACATTTTTCCAGCAGATCTACATTTTTTCGGTAGAACTACATTTTTCCGGTAGATCTACATTTTTCCGGTAGATCTGCATTTTTCCAGTAGATCGAAATTTTTTTGGTAGATCAATATAATCGGTAGATAAATTGAATCGGTAGATCAATTGAACCGGTAGTTCAATGCCATCTAACGGGACCTAATCTGTCGAGGCATTTCTGAGTTTCTACAGACCGATAGCAGCGCCACCTACCGGGGTATATTATGGACCTGACACATACTCAGATACACACACAAAGTTTCATCGAAATCGGTTCAGCCATTCTTGAGTTTCGATAAACCGAATACAGCGCCCCCTACCGGTTACCTATTGTGACCCTGAGATACACTCAAACACGCACACAATGTTCTAACAAAATCGGTCGAGCCATTTCTGAGTTCCTATAGAGCATTATCAGTGCCACCTACCGGATGCTATTGTGAAGCAAGGACACATCGAAACACACACACAAATTTTCATCAAAATCGGTCAAGGCGTTTCGGAGTTGACATTTTTTTTTAAACACCCCGTATAGCAGCGGTTATCTTTTCGTAGCAGTTTTACAGTGTTGAGAATTCTCTTTACGATACATCTCTAGCGATGACATTTTACTTGAAACACCCTGTATAGTTAATTTTCTGCTTAATGTTTGAATATTTTGAGTAATTTTAACGCAAAAATCCGTCCGATCGAACGGATATTCATTATAGATTTCGTAACTTAACGAAAAGATCCAAATCCCAAGATACGTTTACTGGAGTACGCTCCTTTAAGTTTTTCATTGGGTAAAAATGAAAAAAAAACCAAGAAAAAGCTATCTCGGGCGCTCGGAGATTCGATCCCGCCGCTACGCGAGGCTCAGGAGCTATGATTCCGATGCCTTAGTCTGCTCTGCCATGCCAGCGTAGTGAATCGGTTCCGATTATCTGGCACATAAGCATTTTATAGTACTGGGACGATTTCCGTCTTTCGTTTTTCACAATATCGTCAATCCTGTCACGCGATCGATCGAAATCGGTTACTCGTTCATATTTCTCACGGTTTTTCTAGACGATTCCAAGATTTTCGAGTGATTCCGTTCGAAATTCAAATTTGATTTGACATTTATCGTGGTTCGTTCGGTCCGAAAAAGTCGAACTCGAAGGAGCCGCGTTAAAATTCGTCACAGAAATACGTGAAACGTCAGAATTTTGTCGATTTTCGCGAAAAAGTCACATTTTCCTATCCTTCTTCCGGGGAAACGAAAGAGAGGATCGAAAAAAGGGCCGTGTTACGGACTAATTTCGAATCTCGTCTTCGCGTTCCCGCAAATACCGGCGTTCCGAACGCCACCGGTCCTCCGATCTCGTTTCCTTCATTTCGCACCTTTAGCCAAAATCGGCGTTTTTGCGATTTTTTTAAAAATACACCCCCTTCTTTTCGCTCCGAAAACGCGAAACCCTCCGAAACTTCCGTCTTTTTCCTCGCGAAACCCCTCGGAAATTTCCCCCCTCCCCCCCTCCTAACGTCCAAAAAATCGTCACGTTTATAGTAATATTTTCAAAAAAGTTTTTTTGTTCCTTTTCTATGAAACCCATCTTCATTTTAGTAATAGTGACTAGTAGCCAGCAGTCCATATTTTGGGATTCAGATGAGCCAGCAGATCTACCTAGCAATAGATCCACATTTTTCTGGGAGATCTACATTTTTACGGTAGATCTACATTTTTCCGGTAGATCTGCATTTTTCCGTAGATCTACATTTTTTCGGTAGATCTACATTTTTCCAGTAGATCTACATTTTTTCGGTAGATCTACATTTTTCCGGTAGATCTACTTTTTTCCGGTAGATCTGCATTTTTCCATGAGATCTAAATTTTTTCAGTAGATCAATATAATCGGTAGATCAATTGAACCGGTTGTTCAATGACATCTAACAGGTTCTGTTGTGATTCTGAGAATGATTCACACGTTTTTGAGTTACTTAAAACCAAATATAGCGCCACCTACCGAATCGTATTGTAAACCTAAGGCCTTCCGAAACACAATCACAAAGATTCACCAAAATCGGTATAGCCATTTTTGAGTTCGTGTAAACCGATTGTAGTACCACCTACCGGGGAATATTGTGGATCTGAAACCTACTCAGATACATACACAAAGTTTCATCGAAATCGGTCCAGTCATTCTTGAGTCTTCATAAACCGAATGCAGTGCCACCTAACGGGTTTCTATTGTGACCCTTAGAGCCACTCAAACACGCACACAATGTTTCATCAAAAGCGGTCGAGGCACTTCTGAGTTCTTACAGACGGATTGCAGCGCCACCTACCGGGGTGTATTGCGGACCTGACACAACCTCAGATACACACACAAAGTTTCATCGAAATCGGTTCAGCCATTCTTGAGTTTCTATGAAACGAATACAGCGCCATCTAACGGTTACCTATTGTGACCCTGAGACACGCCGAAACACACACACACACAAACTTTCATCAAAATCGGTCAAGTCGTTTCGGAGTTGAAATGTTTTTAGAAACACCCCGTATAGCAGCGGTTATCTTTTCGTAGCAGTTTTACAGTGTTGAGAATTCTCTTTACGATAGATCTCTTGTGGTGACATTTTACTTGAAACACCCTGTATAGCAGCGGTTTTTCATTTTGACCGTTAATTTTCAGCTCAATATTTGAATATTTTGAGTAATTTTAATGCAAAAATCCGTCCGATCGAACGGATATTCTTTATAGATTTCGTGACTTAACGAAAAGATCCAAATCCCAAAATACGTTCACCGGAGAACGCTCCTCTGAGTTTTCCATTGGGTAAAAATGAAAAAATTAATAAGTTTGCTATTTCGGACGCACCGAGGATTCGAACCCGCCGCCCTGCGAGGCTCTGGACTATGAACCCAACGCCTAGTCCGCTCGGCCACCGACGTCTACGTGAATCGACCCCGATTATGTGTCACATAAAGATTTTAAGTACTCGGATGATTTCCGTCTTTCGATTTTCAGAATATCGTCAATCCTGTCGAGCGATCGATCGAAATCGGTTACTCGTTCATATTTCTCGCGGTTTTTCTAGACTATTCGAAGGTTTTCGACCGATTCGGTTCGAAATTCAAATTCGATTTGACATTTCTAATCGCTCGTTCGGACCGAAAACGTCGACCGTGAAGCAGCCGCGTTAAAATTCGCCACAGAAATACGTGAAACGTCAGAATTTCGTCGATTCTCGCAAAAAGTCACATTTTCCTATCGTTCTTCCGGGAAAACGAAAGAGTGAATCGAAAAAAGGGCTCAGCTACGGACTAATTTCGAATCTCGTCTTCGCGTTCCCGCAAATACCGTCGTTCCGAACGCCACCCGTCCTCCGATCTCCTTTCCTTCATTTCGTACCTTTCGCCAAAATCGGCGTTTTTTCGCTTTTTCGCGATTTTTTTAAAAATACACCCCCTTCTTTTCGCTCCGAAAACGCGAAACCCTACGAAACTTCCGTCTTTTTCCTCGCGAAACCCCTCGGAAATTTCCCCCCTCCCCCCCTCCTAACGTCCGAAAAATCTTCACGTTCGTAGTAACATTTTCAAAAAAGTTTTTTTGTTCCTTTTCTATAGAACCCATCTTCATTTTAGTAATAGTGACTAGTTGGCCCGCAGATCTACCTAGCCAGTAGATCTACATTTTTCTGGCAGATCTACATTTTTCCGGTAGATCTACATTTTTCCAGTAGATTTACATTTTTCGAACTTGAAAGTTCGAAATCGTTTGAGCCATATCTGAATTTCTATAGACCTAGTGCAACCTGACACATATTCACATATACACACCAAGTTTCATCGAAATCGGTGCAGCCGTTCTTGAGTTTCTATAAACCGAATACAGCGCCACCTACCGGTCACCTATTGTGACCCTGAGACACACTCAAACACGCACACAATGTTTCATTAAAATCGGCCAAGACATTTCTGAGTTTCTATAGACCGATTGCAGCGCCACCTGCCGGGGTATATAGCAGACCTGACATACCTACTCAGATACACACACAAACTTTCATCAAAATCGGTCTAGTCATTTCACCTACCGGATGCTATTGTGAAGCCGTTTCGGAAAACAGCCTGTATGACAGCGGTTATCCTTTCGCAACAATTTTACAATGTTGAAAATACTGTTCATGTTAAATTGTTATACTGAGGTGGCAACTGGGCCAATTTGCCTATCAGAGAATTATGGAACTCTCCCCACGCTTCCGTTGGAAGCTCGAATTCTATTTGACAATTCGACCCTCATTCGGACTGAAAACCATGACGTTGAAGGAATCGCGAAAGGATTTCGTACAGAAATACGATACGATTTCTACAACGATAACATTCGAAAATACTCACGTTTCGTAAAAGATTCCAAAATTCGACAGAAAGATTAAATTCAGTCGATATCCCATCATACTTCATACAACCAACTGTCAACAACTAAAGAATGTTTCCTTAGAATACATTCGATAGGATTTCGAATTCGTATATAAATGCCTGCAAGTGAAAATCGGTAATATCGTCGAAAGTATAGATCGATAATTACCTTATTTTACGTTCTCCAACTCCGGCCCGTTTCATCAAAAATCTTTCCTCGAAGATAGGTATCTGCCAGTCATTTCAACTTAGAATTTGATAGAATACATTATTTCTCAAATATCGAAAATTCTGCCATGCGATCGGTCGAAATCGGCGATTCTATCATATTTCTTCTTATTTCTAGCAATGTATCTTCACGATTCAAGATTTTCGACAAATTCCGTTCGAAATTATAATTCTATTTGACATTTATCGCAACTCATTCGCGATAAATTCAAACTGACAGAAGTTTCTATCATCTGTGATCGAAGTAAATCATCCACGTATTATCTTCTATAGCAGGACCCGAAGTCGATCGAGCGAAGCCGAACCGGTCTAAACGTCACATTTCACCGAGGTTTTCGAAATATGTCAAAGTTTGCGATCTTTTTCCGGAAAAAGAGTAGGTTTTATCGAAAATCGGGCTGCGTTACAAACTACCTACGAATCTCGTCTTCCGGCCCCCGACGAAATAACTTTCCGAGCGTCGCCTCCTCGCGAGATTTCTATCGCCTCCGATTTGCGCCTTTAGCGGAAAACGGAGTTTCCACTCGATTTCACGATTTTTTTTTAAATACTCACCACGTTTTCTCTCGTCAAAGACGGATACCCGGAGAAAATTTCGTCTTTTCTCTTTCCCGTTTACACCTCGAATCCCTCCTCGCCCCTCGAATAACCGACGAAAAAATCGAAAATATCGACCTCCTCGAGGAAAAAACTTTTTTGACCTCTCTCTGTGATCCCGAGATCTTTACATTAGTAGAATAAACTAGTGCCAGCAGATCTACCTAGCCAGTAGATCTACATTTTTCTGTAGATCTACATTTTTCTGGTAGATCTACATTTTTCCAGTAGATCTACATTTTTCTGGTAGATCTACATTTTTCCGGTAGATCTGCATTTTCCAGTAGATCTACATTCTTTTAGTAGATCAATATATAATCGGTAGATACATTGAAGCGGTAGATCAATTGAACCGGTAGTTCAATGCCATCTAACGGGTCCTGTTGTGATTCTGAGAATCATTCACACACGAAGGTCCCATCGCAATATGTTAGAAGTTTTTGAGTTACTAAAAACCGAATATAGCGTCACGTAGCGAATCGTATTGTGAACCAAAGGCCCTCCGAAACACAATCACAAAGATTCATCAAAATCGGTATGGCCATTTTTGGGTTCCTGTGAACCGATTATAGTGCCACCTACCAGGGAATATTGTGGATCTGAAACCTACTCTCAGATACACACACAAAGTTTCATCGAAATCGTTCGAGTCGTTTTTGAGTTGTTGTAAACCGAATTCAGCGCCACCTAACGGGTGCACACAAAGTTTCATCAAAATGGGTAAAGCCGTTTCGGAGTTGACATTTATTTAAAAACACCCTGTATAACAGCGGTTATCTTTTCGTAACGGTTTTACAATGATGAGAATTGTCTTCACGATAAATCTCTTGCGGTGATATCTCACTTAAGACCCTGTGTAGCAATGGTTTTTCATTTTCGACCGTTAATTTTCTACTTAAATGGTTGAATATTTTGTGTTATTTCAATGCAAAACATTCAAAATTATACGTTCATTTTTGGATCAAAAATAATCAAGGCTGTGTCCTTGGTTGCGTAAGGTACCTATTCATATACATACATTCACGGTTGGATAAAAAATAAACAATGCATTGAACGCGGTGGCGTAGGTTCATATTCAAATACATACCTTCACAATTGGATCAAAAATATTCAATGCTGTGTCTTTGGTTAAGTAAGGTCCTTGTTCAAATACATACAGACACTCACAGTTGGATAAAAAATAAACAATGCAATGAACGCGGTGGCGTAGGTTCCTATTCAAAAACATACAAAAATCCGTCTGATTGAATCATTGATTATAGATATCGTAACTTGACGTATAGATCAATATACATTTCGTAATTTGACGAAAAGATCAATAGCCCATGATGAGTTTACACGGGAATAACACACTCAGAAGTTTTCATTCTATAAAAATGAAGAAAAGTTCTAACGTCAACGATTGCCGGCCACTCCGAGATTCGATCCGGCTGCCCCGCGATGGTGACCGTAGCGTCCTAGGACGCGTGAGGGAAGCGTCCTAGGACGCTTCCCTCCCGGCCACTTTCGCTATAGATAAAAGTAGGAATTATGCGCTATATAAAGGTTTTATAGCACTGGGATGATTTCCGTCCTTCGATTTCCAGAATATCGTCAATTCTGTCAAGCGATCGCTCGAAATTGGCGAATTGTTCATATTTCTCGCAATTTTTCTTGACGATTTCGAGATTTTCGACTTATTCCGTTGGAAGCTTGAATTCTATTTGACAATTCGACCCTCATTCGGACTGAAAACTATGACGTCGAAGGAATCGCGAAAAGATTTCGCACAGAATTACGATACGATTTCTACAACGATATCATTCGAAAATACTCACGTTTCGTAAAAGAATCCAAAATTCGACGGAAAGATTAAATTCAGGCGATATCCCATCATACTTCATACACCTGTCAACAACTAAAAAATGTTTCCTTAGGATACATTCGGTTGAATTTTGAATTCGTATATAAATGCCTGCAAGTATAAATCGGTAATATCTTCAAAATTGTAGATCGATATTTACCTTATTTTACGTTCTCCACTTTCGGACCGTTTCATCAAAATTCTTTCCTCGAAGATACCTATCAGTCATTTCAACTTAGAATTTGATAGAACACATTATTTCTCAAATATCGAAAATTCTGCCATGCGATCGCTCCAAATCGGCGACTCTATCATATTTCTTCTTATTTCTAGCAATGTATCTTCACGATTCGAGATTTTCGACAAATTCCGTTCGAAATTTTAATTCTATTTGACACTTATCGCAACTCATTCACGATAAATTCAAACTGACAGAAGTTTCTTTCATCTGTGATCGAAGTAAAACATCCACGTTTCATCTTCTATAGCAGGACCCGAAGTCGGTCGAGCGAAGCCGAACCGGTCTAAACGTCACATTTCACCGAGGTTTTCAAAATATGTCAAAGTTTGCGATCTTTTCACGGAAAAAGAGAAGGTTTCATCGAAAATCGAGATCCGTTACGGACTACCAACGAATCTCGTCTTTCGGACCCCGACGAAATACCTTTTCGAGCGTCGCGTCCTCGCCAGATCTCTCCCATACCGATTCGCACATTTAGCCGAGAAGGCCGTTTTCGCCCGAATTTACGATTTATTTATAAATACTCCCCACGTTTTCTCTCGTCGAAGACGGATACCCGGCGAAAATTTCGTCTTTTCTCGTTCCCTTTTCCACCTCGAATCCCCCCTCGCCCCTCGAATAACCTACGAAAAAATCGAAAATATCGACCTCCTCGAGAAAAAAATCTTTTTTGACCTCTCTCTGTGATCCCGAGATCTTGGCGTTAGTAATATAATGTAACTACATTTTTCCGGTAGATCTACATTTTTCCGGTAGATCTGCATTTTTCCAGTAGATCGAAATTTTTTTGGTAGATCAATATAATCGGTAGATAAATTGAATCGGTAGATCAATTGAACCGGTAGTTCAATGCCATCTAACGGGACCTAATCTGTCGAGGCATTTCTGAGTTTCTACAGACCGATAGCAGTGCCACCTACCGGGGTATATTATGGACCTGACACATACTCAGATACACACACAAAGTTTCATCGAAATCGGTTCAGCCATTCTTGAGTTTCGATAAACCGAATACAGCGCCCCCTACCGGTTACCTATTGTGACCCTGAGATACACTCAAACACGCACACAATGTTCTAACAAAATCGGTCGAGCCATTTCTGAGTTCCTATAGAGCATTATCAGCGCCACCTACCGGATGCTATTGTGAAGCAAGGACACATCGAAACACACACACAAATTTTCATCAAAATCGGTCAAGGCGTTTCGGAGTTGACATTTTTTTTTAAACACCCCGTATAGCAGCGGTTATCTTTTCGTAGCAGTTTTACAGTGTTGAGAATTCTCTTTACGATACATCTCTAGCGATGACATTTTACTTGAAACACCCTGTATAGTTAATTTTCTGCTTAATGTTTGAATATTTTGAGTAATTTTAACGCAAAAATCCGTCCGATCGAACGGATATTCATTATAGATTTCGTAACTTAACGAAAAGATCCAAATCCCAAGATACGTTTACTGGAGTACGCTCCTTTAAGTTTTTCATTGGGTAAAAATGAAAAAAAAACCAAGAAAAAGCTATCTCGGGCGCTCGGAGATTCGATCCCGCCGCTACGCGAGGCTCAGGAGCTATGATTCCGATGCCTTAGTCTGCTCGGCCATGCCAGCGTAGTGAATCGGTTCCGATTATCTGGCACATAAGCATTTTATAGTACTGGGACGATTTCCGTCTTTCGTTTTTCACAATATCGTCAATCCTGTCACGCGATCGATCGAAATCGGTTACTCGTTCATATTTCTCACGGTTTTTCTAGACGATTCCAAGATTTTCGAGTGATTCCGTTCGAAATTCAAATTTGATTTGACATTTATCGTGGTTCGTTCGGTCCGAAAAAGTCGAACTCGAAGGAGCCGCGTTAAAATTCGTCACAGAAATACGTGAAACGTCAGAATTTTGTCGATTTTCGCGAAAAAGTCACATTTTCCTATCCTTCTTCCGGGGAAAACGAAAGAGAGGATCGAAAAAAGGGCCGTGTTACGGACTAATTTCGAATCTCGTCTTCGCGTTCCCGCAAATACCGGCGTTCCGAACGCCACCGGTCCTCCGATCTCGTTTCCTTCATTTCGCACCTTTAGCCAAAATCGGCGTTTTTGCGATTTTTTTAAAAATACACCCCCTTCTTTTCGCTCCGAAAACGCGAAACCCTCCGAAACTTCCGTCTTTTTCCTCGCGAAACCCCTCGGAAATTTCCCCCCTCCCCCCCTCCTAACGTCCAAAAAATCGTCACGTTTATAGTAATATTTTCAAAAAAGTTTTTTTGTTCCTTTTCTATGAAACCCATCTTCATTTTAGTAATAGTGACTAGTAGCCAGCAGTCCATATTTTGGGATTCAGATGAGCCAGCAGATCTACCTAGCAATAGATCCACATTTTTCTGGTATATCTACATTTTTCCGGTAGATCTACATTTTTTCGGTAGATATACATTTTTCCGGTAGATCTACATTTTTCCGGTAGATCTGCATTTTTCCAGTAGATCTACATTTTTTTGGTAGATCAATATAATCGGCAGATAAATTGAATCGGTAGATCAATTGAACCCGTAGTTCAATGCCATCTAACGGGTCCTGTTGTGATTCTGAGAATCATTCACACACGAAAGTCCCATCGAAATATGTCAGGAGTTTTTGAGTTGCTAAAAACCGAATATAGCGCTTCCTACCGAATCGTATTGTGAACCTAAGGCCTTCCGAAACACAATCACAAGGATTCATCAAAATCGGTATAGCCATTTTTGAGTTCCTGTAAACCGATTATAGTGCCACCTACCGGGGAATATTGTGGATCTGGAACTTAGTCAGATATACACACAAAGTTTAATCGAAATCGGTCCAGTCATTCTTGAGTTGTTATAAACCGAATGCAGCGCCACCTAACGGGTTTCTATTGTAACACTGAGAGCCACTCAAACACGTACACAATGTTTCATCAAAATCGGTAGAGGCATTTCTGAGTTTCTACAGACCGAAAGCAGCGCCACCTACCGGGGTATATTGCGGACCTGACACATACTCAGATACACATACAAAGTTTCATCGAAATCAGTTCAGCCGTTCTTGAGTTTCTATAAACCGAATACAGCGCCACCTACCGGTTACTTATTGTGACCCTGAGACATACTCAAACACGCACACAATGTTCTATCAAAATCGGTCGAGCCATTTCTGAGTTCCTATAGAGCATTATCAGCGTCACCTACCGGATGCTATTGTGATGCAAGGACACACCGAAACACACAAACAAAGTTTCATCGAAATCGGTCAAGTCGTTTCGGAGTTGACATTTTTTTTTAAACACCCCGTATAGCAGCGGTTATCTTTTCGTAGCGGTTTTACAGTGTTGAGTATTCTCTTTACGATACATCTCTAGGGGTGACATTTTACTTGAAACACCCTGTATAGTTAATTTTCTGCTTAATATTTGAATATTTTGAGTAATTTTAATGCAAAAATCCGTCCGATCGAACGGATATTCATTATAGATTTCGTAACTTAACGAAAAGATCCAAATCCCAGGATACGTTTACTGGAGTATGCTCCTTTATAGTGCCACCTACCGGGGAATATTGTGGATTGAAACCTACTCTCAGATACACACACAAAGTTTCATCGAAATCGTTCCAGTCGTTTTTGAGTTGTAATAAACCGAATTCAGCGCCACCTAACGGGTGCACACAAAGTTTCATTAAAATGGGTAAAGCCGTTTCGGAGTTGACATTTATTTAAAAACATCCTGTATAGCAGCGGTTATCTTTTCGTAACGGTTTTACAATGATGAGAATTCTCTTCACGATAAATCTCTTGCGGTGACATTTCACTTAAGACACTGTGTAGCAATGATTTTTCATTTTCGACCGTTAATTTTCTACTTAAATGGTTGAATATTTTGTGTAATTTCAATGCAAAACATTCAAAATCATACGTTCATTTTTGGATCAAAAATAATCAATCCTGTGTCTGTGTTTGCGTAATATACATACATTCACGGTTGGATAAAAAATAAACAATGCATTGAACGCGGTGGCGTAGGTTCATATTCAAATACATACATTCACAATTGGATCAAAAATATTCAATGTTGTGTCTTTGGTTAAGTAAGGTCCTTGTTCAAATACATACACTCACAGTTGGATCAAAAATAAACAATGCAATGAACGCGTTGGCGTAGGTTCCTATTCAAATACATACAAAAATCCGTGTGATGGAACCATTGATTATAGATGTCGTAACTTGACGAAAAGATCCAAATCCCATTTTCGACAGTTAATTATCTGCTTAAAGTTTGAATATTTCGATTAAATTAAAAGAAGAATTTTCAAACAAACGGAAATTCAATATAGATTTGACGAAAAGATCGATAGCCCATGATGAGTTTACACGGGAAAAACACACTTTGAAGGTTTCATTCCATAAAAATGAAAAAAAAATTATAACGTCAACGATTGCCGGCCTCTCCGAGATTCGAACCGGCTGCCCCGCGACGTAGACCGTTGACCCTAGGACGCGTCCCTCCCGGCCACTTTTGCTATAGATAAGAGTAGGAATTATGCTCTACATAAAGGGTTTATAGCACTGGGATGAGTTCCTTCCTTCGATTTCCAGAATATCGTCAATTCTGTCAAGCGATCGCTCGAAATTGGCGACTCGTTCAAATTTCTCGCAATTTTTCCTGACGATTTCGAGATTTTCGACTAATTCCGTTCGAAATTCAAATTCGATTTGACATTTCGCGGCGCTCGTTCGGACCGAAAGATTCGACCTTGCAGGAGCCGCGCTAAAATTCAGCACAGAAATACGTGAAACGTCAGAATGTTTTCGAATTTCGCAAAAAGTCACATTTTCATATCGTTCTTCCGGGAAAACGAAAGAAAAGATCGAAAGCAGATATAGCCTATCCGGTAATTTCGAATCTCTTCTTCGCTTCTAAGCGGACTCGTCGTTTCTAACGTCGCCGTTCGTTCGATCTCGTTTCCTTCATTTTGCACCTTTTGCCAAAGTTGGCGTTTTTTCGCATTTTCGTGAATTTTTTTAAAATACACCCCCATCTTTTCGATCCAAAAACGCGAAACTCTACGAAACTTCCGTGTTTTCTCTCGCTAAACCCCCTCAAGATTCCCCCCCAATCCCCCTCCTAACGTCCAAAAAAACACCACGTTTACAACGACCTTCTCAAAAAGTTTCCCTTGATCTACTTCGATGGTTCAAGTCTTCACTTTAGTATATGTATTGACTAGTTGGCCCGCAGATCTACCTAGCCAGTAGATCTACATTTTTCCGGCAGATCTACATTTTTCCGGTAGATCTACATTTTTCCAGTAGATTTACACTTTTCGAACTCGAAAGTTCAAAATCGTTCGAGCCATATCTGAATTTCTATAGACCTACTGCAACCTGACACATACTCACATATACACATCAAGTTTCATCGAAATCGGTGCAGCCGTTCTCGAGTTTCTATAAACCGAATACAGCGCCACCTACCGGTCACCTATTGTGACCCTGAGACACACTCAAACACGCACACAATGTTTTATTAAAATCGGCCAAGCCATTTCTGAGTTTCTATAGACCGATTGCAGCGCCACCTGCCGGGGTATATAGCAGACCTGACACACCTACTCAGATACACACACAAACTTTCATCAAAATCGGTCGAGCCATTTCACCTACCGGATGCTATTGTGAATCCGTTTCGGAAAACAGCCTGTATAACAGCGGTTATCCTTTCGCAACAATTTTACAATGTTGAAAATACTGTTCATGTTAAATTGTTATATTGAGGTGGCAACTGGGCCAATTTGCCTATCAGAGAATTATGGAACTCTCCCCACGCTTCCGTTGGAAGCTCGAATTCTATTTGACAATTCGACCCTCATTCGGACTGAAAACCATGACGTTGAAGGAATCGCGAAAAGATTTCGTACAGAAATACGATACGATTTCTACAACGAATACATTCGAAAATACTCACGTTTCGTGAAAGATTCCAAAATTCGACAGTAAGATTAAATTCAGTCGATATCCCATCATACTTCATACAACCAACTGTCAACAACTAAAAAATGTTTCCTTAGAATACATTCGATAGGATTTCGAATTCGTATATAAATGCCTGCAAGTGAAAATCGGTAATATCGTCGAAAGTATAGATCGATAATTACCTTATTTTACGTTCTCCACCTCCGGCCCGTTTCATCAAAAATCTTTCCTCGAAGATAGGTATCTACCAGTCATTTCAACTTAGAATTTGATAGAATACATTATTTCTCAAATATCAAAAATTCTGCCATGCGATCGCTCGAAATCGGCGACTCTATCATATTTCTTCTTATTTCTAGCAATGTATCTTCACGATTCAAGATTTTCGACAAATTCCGTCGGAAATTCTAATTTTATTTGACATTTATCGCCACTCATTCGCAAAGAAAACGTCGATAAATTCAAACTGACAGAAGTTTCTATCATCTGTGATCGAAGTAAATCATTCACGTATTATCTTCTATAGCAGGACCCGAAGTCGGTCGAGCGAAGCCGAACCGGTCTGAATGTCACATTTCACCGAGGTTTTCAAAAGATGTCAAAGTTTGCGATCTTTTTACGGAAAAACAGTAGGTTTTATCAAAAATCGGGCTGCGTTACAAACTACCTACGAATCTCGTCTTCCGGCCCCCGACGAAATAACTTTCCGAGCGTCGCCTCCTCGCGAGATTTCTATCGTTACCGATTTGCACGTTTAGCGGAAAACGGAGTTTTCAGCCGATTTCACGATTTTTTTTTAAATACTCTCCACGTTTTCTCTCGTCAAAGATGGATACCCGGAGAAAATTTCGTCTTTTCTCTTTCCCGTTTACACCTCGAATCCCCCCTCGCCCCTCGAATAACCGACGAAAAAATCGAAATTATCGACCTCCTAGAGGAAAAAACTTTTTTGACCTCTCTCTGTGATCCCGAGATCTTTACATTAGTAGAATAAACTAGTAGCCAGCTGTCCATATTTTGGGATTCTGATGAGCCAGCAGATCTACCTAGCAATAGATCCACATTTTTCTGTTAGATCAACATTTTTCCGATAGATCTACATTTTTCCGGTAGATCTACATTTTTCCGGTAGATCTACATTTTTCCGGTAGATCTACTTTTTCCGGTAGATCTACTTTTTTCCGTTAGATCTGCATTTTTCCAGTAGATCTAAATTTTTTTGGTAGATCAATATAATCGGTAGATAAATTGAATCGGTAGATCGATTGAACCGGTAGTTCAATGCCATCTAACGGGTCCTGTTGTGATTCTGAGAATCATTCACACACGAAGGTCCCATCGCAATATGTTAGAAGTTTTTGAGTTACTAAAAACCGAATATAGCGCAACGTATCGAATCGTATTGTGAACCAAAGGCTCTCCGAAACACAATCACAAAGATTCATCAAAATCGGTATAGCCATTTTTGAGTTCGTGTGAACCGATTGTAGTGCCACTTACCGGGCAATATTGTGGATCTGAAACCTACTCTCAGATACACAACCAAATTTCCATCGAAATCGTTCCAGTCGTTTTTGAGTTGTTATAAACCGAATTCAGCGCCACCTAACGGGTGCACCCAAAGTTTCATCAAAATGGGTAAAGCCGTTTCGGAGTTGACATTCATTTAAAAACACCCTGTATAGCAGCGGTTATCTTTTCGTAACGGTTTTACAATGATGAGAATTCTCTTCACGATAAATCTCTTGCGGTGATATTTCACTTAAGGCCCTGTGTAGCAATGGTTTTTCATTTTCGACCGTTAATTTTCTACTTAAATGGTTGAATATTTTGTGTAATTTCAAAGCAACTCATTCAAAATTATACGTTCATTTTTGGATCAAAAATAATCAATGCTGTGTCCTTGGTTGCGTAAGGTACCTATTCATATACATACATTCACGGTTGGATAAAAAATAAACAATGCATTGAACGCGGTAGCGTAGCTTCATATTCAAATACATACATTCACAATTGGATCACAAATATTCAATGCTGTGTCTTTGGTTAAGTAAGGTCCCTGTTCAAATACATACACTCACAGTTGGATCAAAAATAAACAATGCGATGAACGCGGTGGCATAGGTTCCATTTCAAATACATACAAAACTCCGTCTGATTGATTATAGATATCGTAACTTGACGAAAAGATCCAAAACCCAAATTACGTTCACTGGAGAATGCTCCTTTAAGTTTTCCATTGGGTAAAAATGAAAAAATTTATGAGTAAGCTATTTCGGACGCTCCGAGGATTCGATCCCGCCGCTACGCGAGGCTCGGGGCCTAAAATCCGGCGCCTTAGTCCGCTCGTCCACGGCGTCAATGTGAGTTAATTCCGATTATGTACCACATAAAGATTTTATATACTCGGAAGATTTCCGTCTTTCGATTTTCAGAATATCGTCAACCCTGTCAAGCGATCGAACGAAATCAGTTACCCGTTCATATTTCTCGCGGTTTTTCTAGACGATTCCAAGATTTCCGAGTGATTCCGTTCGAAATTTAAATTCGATTTGACATTTGTCGTGCCTCGTTCGGACCGAAATCGTCGACTTCGAAGGAACCGCGTTAAAATTCGCCACAGAAATACGTGAAACGTCAGAATTTCGTCGATTCTCGCAAAAAGTCACATTTTCCTATCGTTCTTCCGGGAAAACGAAAGAGTGAATCGAAAAAAGGGCTCAGCTACGGACTAATTTCGAATCTCGTCTTCGCGTTCCCGCAAATACCGTCGTTCCGAACGCCACCCGTCCTCCGATCTCGTTTCCTTCATTTCGCACCTTTCGCCTAAATCGGCGATTTTTCGCCTTTTCGCGATTTTTTTAAAAATACACCCCCTTCTTTTCGCTCCGAAAACGCGAAACCCTACGAAACTTCCGTCTTTTTCCTCGCGAAACCCCTCAGAAATTTCCCCCCTCCCCCCCTCCTAACGTCCAAAAAATCGTCACGTTTATAGTAACATTTTCAAAAAAGTTTTTTTGTTCCTTTTCTATAGAACCCATCTTCATTTTAGTAATAGTGACTAGTTGGCCCGCAGATCTACCTAGCCAGTAGATCTACATTTTTCCGGCAGATCTACATTTTCCGGTAGATCTACATTTTTCCAGTAGATTTACATTTTTCGAACTTGAAAGTTCGAAATCTTTCGAGCCATATCTGAATTTCTATAGACCTACTGCAACCTGACACATACTAACATATACACACCAAGTTTCATCGAAATCGGTGCAGCCGTTATTGAGTTTCTATAAACCGAATACAGCGCCACCTACCGGTCACCTATTGTGACCCTGAGGCACACTCAAACGCGCACACATTGTTTCATTAAAATCGGCCAAGCCATTTCTGAGTTTCTATAGACCGATTGCAGCGCCACCTGCCGGGGTATATAGCAGACCTGACACACCTACTCAGATACACACACACAAACTTTCATCAAAATCGGTCGAGCCATTTCACCTACCGGATGCTATTGTGAATCCGTTTCGGAAAACAGCCAGTATAACAGCGATTATCCTTTCGCAACAATGTTACAATGTTGAAAATATTGTTCATGTTAAATTGTTATCTTGAGGTGGCAACTGTGCCAATTTGCCTATCAGAGAATTATGGAACTCTCCCCACGATTCCAGGATTTTTTACCAATTCCGTTGGAAGCTCGAATTCTATTTGACAATTTGACCCTCATTCGGACTGAAAACCATTACGTTGAAGGAATCGCGAAAATATTTCGTACAGAAATACGATACGATTTCTACAACGATAACATTCGAAAATACTCACGTTTCGTAAAAGATTCCAAAATTCTACGGAAAGATTAAATTCAGTCGATATCCCATCATACTTCATACAACCAACTGTCAACAACTAAAAAATGTTTCCTTAGAATACATTCGATAGGATTTCGAATTGGTATATAAATGCCTGCAAGTGAAAATCGGTAATATTGTCGAAAGTATAGATCGATAATTACCTTATTTTACGTTCTCCAACTCCGGCACGTTTCATCAAAAATCTTTCCTCGAAGATAGGTATCTACCAGTCATTTCAACTTAGAATTTGATAGAATACATTATTTCTCAAATATCAAAAATTCTGCCATGCGATCGCTCGAAATCGGCGACTCTATCATATTTCTTCTTATTTCTAGCAATGTATCTTCACGATTCATGATATTCGACAAATTCCGTTCGATATTCTAATTCTATTTGACATTTATCCCAACTCATTCGCAAAGAAAACGTCGATAAATTCAAACTGACAGTTTCTTTCATCTGTGATCGAAGTAAAACATCCACGTTTTATCTTCTATAGCAGGACCCGAAGTCGGTCGAGCGAAGCCGAACCGGTCTAAACGTCACATTTCACCGAGGTTTTCAAAATATGTCAAAGTTTGCGATCTTTTTACGGAAAAAGAGTAGATTTTATCGAAAATCGGGCTGCGTTACAAACTACCGACGAATCTCGTCTTCCGGCCCCCGACGAAATAACTTTCCGAGCGTCGCCTCCTCGCGAGATTTCTATCGTTACCGATTTGCGACTTTAGCGGAAAACGGAGTTTTCACTCGATTTCACGATTTTTTTTTAAATACTCGCCACGTTTTCTCTCGTCAAAGACGGATACCCGGAGAAAATTTCGTCTTTTCTCTTTCCCGTTTACACCTCGAATCCCCCTTCGCCCCTCGAATAACCGACGAAAAAATCGAAAATATCGACCTCCTAGAGGAAAAAACTTTTTTGACCTCTCTCTGTGATCCCGAGATCTTTACATTAGTAGAATAAACTAGTTGGCCCGCAGATCTACCTAGCCAGTAGATCTACATTTTTCCGGCAGATCTACATTTTTCCGGTAGATCTACATTTTTCCAGTAGATTTACACTTTTCGAACTCGAAAGTTCAAAATCGTTCGAGCCATATCTGAATTTCTATAGACCTACTGCAACCTGACACATACTCACATATACACATCAAGTTTCATCGAAATCGGTGCAGCCGTTCTCGAGTTTCTATAAACCGAATACAGCGCCACCTACCGGTCACCTATTGTGACCCTGAGACACACTCAAACACGCACACAATGTTTTATTAAAATCGGCCAAGCCATTTCTGAGTTTCTATAGACCGATTGCAGCGCCACCTGCCGGGGTATATAGCAGACCTGACACACCTACTCAGATACACACACAAACTTTCATCAAAATCGGTCTAGCCATTTCACCTAACGGATGCTATTGTGAAGCCGCTTCGGAAAACAGCCTGTATAACAGCGGTTATCCTTTCGCAACAATTTTACAATGTTGAAAATACTGTTCATGTTAAATTGTTATATTGAGGTGGCAACTGGGCCAATTTGCCTATGAGAGAATTATGGAACTCTCCCCACGCTTCCGTTGGAAGCTCGAATTCTATTTGACAATTCGACCCTCATTCGGACTGAAAACCATGACGTTGAAGGAATCGCGAAAAGATTTCGTACAGAAATACGATACGATTTCTACAACGAATACATTCGAAAATACTCACGTTTCGTGAAAGATTCCAAAATTCGACAGTAAGATTAAATTCAATCGATATCCCATCATACTTCATACAACCAACTGTCAACAACTAAAAAATGTTTCCTTAGAATACATTCGATAGGATTTCGAATTCGTATATAAATGCCTGCAAGTGAAAATCGGTAATATCGTCGAAAGTATAGATCGATAATTACCTTATTTTACGTTCTCCACCTCCGGCCCGTTTCATCAAAAATCTTTCCTCGAAGATAGGTATCTACCAGTCATTTCAACTTAGAATTTGATAGAATACATTATTTCTCAAATATCAAAAATTCTGCCATGCGATCGCTCGAAATCGGCGACTCTATCATATTTCTTCTTATTTCTAGCAATGTATCTTCACGATTCAAGATTTTCGACAAATTCCGTCGGAAATTCTAATTTTATTTGACATTTATCGCCACTCATTCGCAAAGAAAACGTCGATAAATTCAAACTGACAGAAGTTTCTATCATCTGTGATCGAAGTAAATCATTCACGTATTATCTTCTATAGCAGGACCCGAAGTCGGTCGAGCGAAGCCGAACCGGTCTGAATGTCACATTTCACCGAGGTTTTCAAAATATGTCAAAGTTTGCGATCTTTTTACGGAAAAACAGTAGGTTTTATCAAAAATCGGGCTGCGTTACAAACTACCTACGAATCTCGTCTTCCGGCCCCCGACGAAATAACTTTCCGAGCGTCGCCTCCTCGCGAGATTTCTATCGTTACCGATTTGCACGTTTAGCGGAAAACGGAGTTTTCAGCCGATTTCACGATTTTTTTTTAAATACTCTCCACGTTTTCTCTCGTCAAAGATGGATACCCGGAGAAAATTTCGTCTTTTCTCTTTCCCGTTTACACCTCGAATCCCCCCTCGCCCCTCGAATAACCGACGAAAAAATCGAAATTATCGACCTCCTAGAGGAAAAAACTTTTTTGACCTCTCTCTGTGATCCCGAGATCTTTACATTAGTAGAATAAACCAGCAGTCCATATTTTGGGATTCAGATGAGCCAGCAGATCTACCTAGCAATAGATCCACATTTTTCTGGTAGATCTACATTTTTCCGGTAGATCTACATTTTTTTGGTAGATTTACATTTTTCCGGTAGATCTACATTTTTCCGGTAGATCTGCATTTTTCAAGGAGATCTACATTTTTTTGGTAGATCAATATAATCGGCAGATAAATTGAATCGGTAGATCAATTGAACCCGTAGTTCAATGCCATCTAACGGGTCCTGTTGTGATTCTGAGAATCATTCACACACGAAAGTCCGATCGAAATATGTCAGGCGTTTTTGAGTTGCTAAAAACCGAATATAGCGCTTCCTACCGAATCGTATTGTGAACCTATGGCCTTCCGAAACACAATCACAAGGATTCATCAAAATCGTTATAGCCATTTTTGAGTTCCTGTAATCCGATTATAGTGCCACCTACCGGAGAATATTGTGAATCTGGAACTTAGTCAGATATACACACAAAGTTTAATCGAAATCGGTCCAGTCATTCTTGAGTTGTTATAAACCGAATGCAGCGCCACCTAACGGGTTTCTATTGTGACACTGAGAGCCACTCAAACACGTACACAATGTTTCATCAAAATCGGTCGAGGCATTTCTGAGTTTCTATAGACCGAAAGCAGCGCCACCTACCGGGGTATATTGCGGACCTGACACATACTCAAATACACATACAAAGTTTCATCGAAATCAGTTCAGCCGTTCTTGAGTTTCTATAAACCGAATACAGCGCCACCTACCGGTTACTTATTGTGACCCTCAGACATACTCAAACACGCACACAATGTTCTATCAAAATCGGTCGAGCCATTTTTGAGTTCCTATAGAGCATTATCAGCGCCACCTACCGGATGCTATTGTGAAGCAAGGACACACCGAAACACACAAACAAAGTTTCATCAAAATCGGTCAAGTCGTTTCGGAATTGACATTTTTTTTTAAACACCCCGTATAGCAGCGGTTATCTTTTCGTAGCGGTTTTACAGTGTTGAGTACATCTCTAGGGGTGACATTTTACTTGAAACACCCTGTATAGTTAATTTTCTGCTTAATATTTGAATATTTTGAGTAATTTTAATGCAAAAATCCGTCCGATCGAACGGATATTCATTATAGATTTCGTAACTTAACGAAAAGATCCAAATCCCAAGATACGTTTACTGGAGTATGCTCCTTTATAGTGCCACCTACCGGGGAATATTGTGGATTGAAACCTACTCTCAGATACACACACAAAGTTTCATCGAAATCGTTCCAGTCGTTTTTGAGTTGTTATAAACCGAATTCAGCGCCACCTAACGGGTGCACACAAAGTTTCATTAAAATGGGTAAAGCCGTTTCGGAGTTGACATTTATTTAAAAACATCCTGTATAGCAGCGGTTATCTTTTCGTAACGGTTTTACAATGATGAGAATTCTCTTCACGATAAATCTCTTGCGGTGACATTTCACTTAAGACCCTGTGTAGCAATGGTTTTTCATTTTCGACCGTTAATTTTCTACTTAAATGGTTGAATATTTTGTGTAATTTCAATGCAAAACATTCAAAATTATACGTTCATTTTTGGATCAAAAACACCACAGAATTTCACATTTGGGCAAAACTATAACGCGATGTTCCCCAGAACATACGCGCAATAATCAATCCTGTGTCTGTGTTTGCGTAATATACATACATTCACGGTTGGATAAAAAATAAACAATGCATTGAACGCGGTGGCGTAGGTTCATATTCAAATACATACATTCACAATTGGATCAAAAATATTCAATGCTGTGTCTTTGGTTAAGTAAGGTCCTTGTTCAAATACATACACTCACAGTTGGATCAAAAATAAACAATGCAATGAACGCGGTGGCGTAGGTTCCTATTCAAATACATACAAAAATCCGTCTGATGGAACCATTGATTACAGATGTCGTAACTTGACGAAAAGATCCAAATCCCATTTTCGACAGTTAATTATCTGCTTAAAGTTTGAATATTTGGATTAATTTAAAAGAAGAATTTTCAAACAAACGGAAATTCAATATAGATTTCGTAATTTGACGAAAAGATCAATAGCCCATGATGAGTTTACACGGGAATAACACACTGGAAGTTTTCATTCCGTAAAAATGAAAAAAACTATAACGTCAACGAATGCCGGCCACTCCGAGATTCGATCCGGCTGCCTCGCGATGCTGTCAGTGGTTCCTAGGAAGTTTCCCTCCCGGCCACTTTCACTATAGATAAAAGTAGTAATTATGCTGTATATAAAGGTTTTATAGCACTGGGATGATTTCCGTCCTTCGATTTCCAGAATATCGTCAATTCTGTCAAGCGATCGCTCGAAATTGGCGACTTGTTCATATTTCTCGCAATTTTTCTTGACGATTTCGAGATTTTCGACTAATTCCGTTCGAAATTCAAATTCGATTTGACATTTCGCGCCGCATTTTAGTGATTTCCTCATGCATGAGAATGTGTTTAATTTTTTTACTCGGAAACGGTACCTCGTATGTCAAAAAGTCAGAATTTGCTTCAAGTAAATGAGAATTTCAAGAGTAGTTTTCATTGTTGGAAAAACCAGTGGCATATCATTTCTTCGTCTAAATATATCAATCTTAATGCAGTACGGACGCCAGAGGTAGAATTGAAAAAAATAATTTCATTCAAAAAGTGCTCCTATATTCTTAAAACCTATGTCCCAAATATCATAGATATATTTCAAGAAGTGTAAAATTTATTAATAAAAAACATTTTTTTTTCTATAATTTTAACACCCTGTATCTCGGAGAGGTACCATTTCTCGACATATGTTTATATGACAAACTAGGGCTTATTTTTGATGTAGAATACGTGGTTGAAATTTTTTGGTTAAAATCTGGACCACCCTGTATATTGAAACTTGGGGGGTTCCACGGGGACATACACCAGTCTGTGGCATCTCAACACCTCAACAATTATTTGCCCATCAGCTTAAAGAGCCAGATAATGGCTCAAATTCTCCAGGTTCGATCTGATAATTTTAGCAGCCGCGTACCCGGTGCACTTTGGTCTCAGAAAACAACTAACTAAGTTGGGGTTGGTGTATGACTCTGAGTGCAGACGGACGACGAGTCTATCGAGCACATCATGTGTGACTGCCTCGCTGGGGACAGAATCAGCTTTGAGGAACTAGGTGTGCACAAAATCAGACTGAGAGAACTGGACAAGTTCTCACATACCAGATACATCTCCTTTACCAAAAGGCTTGAGCTTGGTTGAAGTATAGGTTCAGGTGTACCACAATAGTCCGACCGGTCATGGTGGAAGGGCAGGGTTCGTCCGCCTGAGGCAACACATATACAAACATGTGATTTGAGAACGCTTAATCTCCAGGAACATTTTTTATCGACTAATTGCAACCGGAGTTGATGTGAAAATATGTCTGATGGACACAAAATTGAACTGAACGGAATATTTTGTCCGAAATTGATTTCATTTTTCCCAAATTGGTTTGACCTTTTGCGATATTGGTTATACCTTTTCCGAAATTGGTTTTACCATTTCCGAAATTGCTTTCACCTGTTCAGACATGGGTTTCAATTTTTCCGAAATTGGTCTTAGTTGGTCCATAATTTAACTGAAGGTATAGTACTTCATGTATGGCGAACATAAGTTGACGAATACGTTGTCTATGGTTTCATTAATAAAACCGATATAATTCAGAGGATTGTTAATTTCTTCATTTTGTATATAGTTCAGAAGAGCTACATAGCTGAATATTGGGCTCCTTCATCTTAATCATGTATACACATTTTCCGGAGAATTAATTAGGTTGATATAATATCAAAATTAGTATTCCACATTCAATTGTCAGAGTAGAATCGATCGGAACTCCATTTAATCTCTAATCAGATGAACCCATATTCAAATGGATATACAGGACCTTTATAAATGATTGTAACTTCGCAGTTGGTTTTAAATTATTCTTTTCCGCTCTTCACCAAGGATCTTGACAATTTTACAGGCCGTTGAAATTGCCTGCCTTGATAATTATTGTATTTTCAGAGAACAAATTATGTGGATGAAATCGCGAATGTGAACAGTATATGTATATGAAGCTAATAAGAATATTTCGAAGCCAATTACGATGTTACAATCATTTATAAGGACCCTGTATTTTCTGGACCAATTGGTGGATCATGCTGATTTATAATCTTAATCTTTCCACTGACAATTGTAACCTATCCCCTATTTTAAAGTGGTGAAATAAAATAGTTTGGTCCTGGACGGCAAAACAGGTGGACATAATTTAATTTCACAACTTATTTTCCACCGGTAGCTTTAGTGTATATATTATATTTTATTCTTTTCAATTAGAGTAGGTTGTGCATCTGAATGGTGTGCTTGAGTTCGTTAATTGGCGTAATCGGCCAAATCGAGGGTCAAATGGTTTCAGAGTTGAAATTTTGTTTTCAAACAATACATATCTGATCGAATTGTAACTTGCTAAATAGTTGTAGAATGCAGACACACAGAATTTTGCGAAATTTAATTATCGTATTACTAGAAAATAAAAAAAAATATATTGAAAAGTATTCTGTATCTCATAAACTATCCGTCCGATAACGCTGAAATTTGGCAAAAATCTTCTAAACCTAATTTTACAGCCAAGTTGAATTTGAACACGGTCGGGTCTATATTGTTGGAGATATTCAAAAATTATCCGGAAACCGTGCAGCGTTGAACGGGTTGATTATCTGGATGGGTAACCGTTACCACGAAAACAATCGAACGGAAAATGATAGTGACTTGCAATTTTCAAGGTGGATTGCCCATCCGAATGCGAACGCCAAGCTCGTCAAAATGCATAATCGGCCAAACAGTTTTGGGGTTGTTGAATGCTAACAAACAAATTTTTGCGAAATTTCATGAGGGTCGTATAATTACCAAATTTCAAAAAATATGGATGCCGGAACTAAGACTAGTGCGAAACTTCGTGAGGATCGTATAACAAGAAAAAAAAATATTACAAAATATTCTGTATCTCAGAAAATCCACTCGATATCGCTGAAATTTTGATAGAGCCCTTAAAACCTAATATAACTGCCAAGCTCTCAATATTAGAGATATTGAAAAAACATTGGAATCCGAGTTCAGTAGCCAGATAGGGTGATCGTAGTACTCGGTTGAAAAAATTAGACTTGAAGGTTCATGCAGAATTTCGTGAAGAAGTGTAAGGTGTGAATATACCGAAGAACATGCGCGCAAAAGCTCCTTACTTCACGCTGCAGTCGGTGCTATTTGAAAGTTTTTTAATATCGAACAATGTCTCCCCGTGAGTATAGTTGAATCGATTATTGGATAAGGGCGTTCTAGTGGAAGCATACGCGAAATAATGCTTATTGCCATAAGGGCCGATGCCGTTTTTAATAAATCAACAAGTCCAGAGCATTCCTGCCAATAAGGTCTTCATAATGGCTTCGTATAATTAGTATACTTATGCATATATCTCACTAGTCAAATAAACCCCGGGGGATTTCATCGATTTGCTGAGAAGCAAGAGCAGACACGTTTCTGGGTTCTTGGCCTTCATCAGTATTCTGTAGCTTCCCAACAAAATCAACTAAATTGAACCGTCTCAAGCCTCTCACAGCCGGCTTGGTTGATTATACATAATCGCTCACGCCACCTATGAGATAAAACAAGGAATTCAGCCTTTTCCCACCAGTGCAAATTTGAAGCTAGAAATCATATGCCACCATTCGCTCGATTTTAATCGAGAAACGAGACCTGCAGAGCTCAGACAGTATCTTCACATGGCCATGAACGCTGTTTAGCGCTTTCTTTGTTGGGAAGCTGCAGATATGCATAAGTATATTAATTATACGAAGCCATTATGTAGAACCTATTGGCAGGAACACTCTGGACTTGAATTTTCAGAGCGTCTACATGGTGCAAAGATATCTGTATATTTCG
The DNA here is from genome assembly GCA_937662695.2 of Halyzia sedecimguttata. Lineage (NCBI taxonomy): Eukaryota > Metazoa > Arthropoda > Insecta > Coleoptera > Coccinellidae > Halyzia > Halyzia sedecimguttata. The sequence goes on from OW569413.2 coordinate 15,832,435, forward strand.
CATAGTTCTAGTGAATCGTCATGGAGTTACCATAGTTACCGTCTACATGCAGCGAAAAATCCGCACAGTTCACGGATATTTATGCCTCTAGCTCAGTCAGTGCGGCAACGTAAAGACTATAAAACCCATCAATTTTCAGGGTAGGTTGCGTATCCGAAAGGGAGAGTTGAGTTCGTTTTTGGGCATAATCGGTTTAACGGTTTCCGAGTTATACCCACCTGGAATATAATTTCCTTGATAACTCAAAAAATAAATTTTCCATTGAATTGAAGCTTTGTAACTAGTAGTAAAAAATCATCATAAAGACGTGTTTAAAATTTTGTGCCCAATACAGAAGAATGGACAATAGAACATACGCGCAAAAGCTTCTGACTTCACGTCAGTGCTTGAACCAATTTGTTTTTTCGTGATTTTTTTGAAATTTTCTAGGGGTACGGTTCTAACAAAATTTTAAACACGTCTTTATGATGATTTTTTACTACTAGTTACAAAGCTTCAATTCAATGGAAAATTTATTTTTTGAGTTATCAAGGAAATTATATTCCAGGTGGGTATAACTCGGAAACCGTTAAATCGATTATGCCCAAAAACGAACTCAACTCTCCCTTTCGGATACGCACCCTACCCTGAAAATTGCAAGTCCCTATCTCCTTTCGTTCAAAAGTTATTGAGGCAACGGTCACCCATCTTCTGAACTCACACAAGAATGCTCGAATCTCCAACAATATTCAACCGATCGTGTTCAGACTTGAAACTTGGCAGCAGAGTTAGGTTATCAAGGCTTTTGCAAAATTTCAGCAATTTCAAACGAATAGTTACTGATATATAGAATTTTTTTTTCAATTTTCAATGATTTTTTTTAATTTTTTTACGAATACTATCCTCACGAAATCTTGCAAGAATTTTCGCGTTGGCATTCTACAACTAATTACCATGTTTGAATTCAATCGGTTTAGTATTTTTCGAGTTAATGAGGAACAAAAAACAACCAAATTTCAGATGGCTATAACTCTAAAACCGTTTGGCCGATTATGCTCATAAACAAACTGAAATGTCGCGTTCTGGTGCACATCCTAACCTGAAAACTTCAAGCCGCTATCTCATTCCGTTCTCAAGTTATCGTGACAACAAAAATATTTTTTAATAATTTTTTTAAAATTTTCTAGCCATACGATTCGCACAAAATTTCACAAACTTGCTAAAGTACACATTCTACAACTACTCACCAAGTTTCAATTCGATCGGATTTTTATTGGTTGAAAATAAAATTATTACTCTTAAACCACTGGGCCGATTACACCCATTACCCCGAACTTGTCCGTCGTATTGGGATGCGCCACCTACCCTGAAAATTTCAAGTCGCTAGCTCTTCTCGTTCTCAAGTTATCGTAGGTCTCAGGAAGCTTCCGACGTAGGTAGAGTGATTTGTAAACACAAGGATATTTATGCAGTTTCAGTATTTAATTTAGGAAAAATAATGGTTAATGATGAAAATAGTGTTTTCATCAGTCTGAGCAAATATTTAGATTACATTCCCAATGGTAGAAATTCATTAGAAGGTGATTTCATAAAAATTTATTAATATTTTAATTGACGAAACATTATTGGAGTGTGGAAATTTTGAAAAGAAGAATGCCATCATTGAGAAGTTTTTGTTTTGTGATTACAAACATCGGCACTACCAGCAGATTGATCTGAAAGGACAGGAAAAATTCTAATTGATGAAGGATCAGCCATAATACCTACATTTAGCTGTTCTTGGAAGACCGGTTTAGGAGAAAATCTAGAGAAAATTTAATGTCATGTTTGTTGTACTCAATAATTCAATAATTTCATAGCTCGACCCCATACATAGTAAGTAGTTTGTTATGACATCGATTTGAATAAATGAAGTGAACTATATAATGATTGTTTCGCTTTAGGTAAGTGAATTACTTACATCACTGGAGACCATGTACTGTACCATGTACACCATGTACACCATGTACACCATGTACACCATGTACACTATGTACACCATGTACTGTACAAGACATTAAAAATTGGTTCAAGCACTGACGTGAAGTCAGAAGCTTTTGCGCGTATGTTCTATTGTCCATTCTTCTGTATTGGACACCCTTAATCGAAATTACCATGGTAAATTATGTTGTCCATTCTCCTGTATTGGACACTTAATTCGAATTTACCATGGTAAATTCGAATTAAGAGTGTCCAATACAGGAGAATGGACAACTTAATTCGAATTTACCATGGTAAATTCGAATTAAGAGTGTCCAATACAGGAGAATGGACAACATAATTTACCATGGTAATTTCGATTAAGGGTGTCCAATACAGAAGAATGGACAATAGAACATACGCGCAAAAGCTTCTGACTTCACGTCAGTGCTTGAACCAATTTTTTTTTCGTGATTTTTTTGAAATTTTCTAGGGGTACGGTTCTTAAAATTTTTTTTCTCGTCGTTTTTTTCAAATTTTCTAGGGGTACGGTTCTCACAAAATTTTAAACACGTCTTTATGTTGATTTTCTACTACTAGTTACCAAACTTCAATTCGATCGAATATTTATTTTTTGAGTTATCAAGGAAACAATATTCCAGATGGGTATAACTCGGAAACCTTTAGACCGATTATGCCCAAAATTGAACTCAACTCTTCCTTTCGGATACGCAACCTTCCCTGAAAATTGCAAGTCCCTATCTCCTTTCGTTCGAAAGTTATCGAGGCAACGGTCACCCATCTACTGAACTCACACAAGAATGCTCGAACCTCCAACAATATTTAACCGATCGTATTAAAACTTGAAAATTGTCAGTATAGTTAGGTTATGAAGGCTCTTGCAAAATTTCAGCAATTTCGAACGATTAGTTACTGATATATAGAACTTTTTTTTTTTATTTTCAAAGATTTATTTAAAATTTTCTACAAATGCTATCCTCACCAAATTTTGCAAACGTTTCCGCATTGGCATTCTACAACTAATAACCATGTTTGAATTCAATCGGTTCAGTATTTTTCGAGTTAATGAGGAACAAAAACCACAAAATTTCATAAAATTTCAGATGGCTATAACTCTAAAACCGTTTGGCCGATTAGGCTCATAATCAAACTGAAATGTCGCGTTGTGGTGTACATCCTAACCTGAAAACTTGAGGCCGCTATCTCTCTCAGTTCTCAAGTTATCGTGACAACAAAAATATTTTTTAATAATTTTTTAATAATTTTGTAGCCATACGATTCGCACAAAATTTCACAAACGTGCTTAGGTTCATATTCTACAACTACTCACCAAGTTTCAATTCGATCGGATTCATATTGGTTGAAAACAAAATTATTACTCGGAAACCACTGAGCCGATTATGCCCATTAACGAACTTGTCCGTCGTATTGGGATGCGCCACCCACCCTGAAAATTTCAAGTCGCTAGCTCTTTTCGTTCTCAAGTTATCGTGGCAACGGCCGGACGGCCGGACGGCCGGACGGCCGGACGGACAGAATCAAATTTGACATCGAATTCTTCATTGGGGAGTCGAACTTAATCGTTTGAGACCATTTTCGTCAAAAAATTCGAAAGTTACAGACATTTGGGCAAAACTATAACGCGATGTTCCCCAGAACATACGCGCAAAAAATTCAATAATTTTTTAATGTCTTGTACAGTACATGTTTTTTTTTTATTTATTTATATATGAGTGGATCAATCACATCTGTGTGGAAACTTTCATTAATATATCCTGAACGTTTGAAATAGTACCCTGATAACATTAGGCAGGTGAAAGGTAGTTCAAAGTACTACAATATTATTTAGATAATATAATGTAAAATTTATATGAAAACATATATTTGGGCAATATAAACTTATGATGGGACTTCCAATTAAAACACGATTAGAAATATTACTCCGTAGTCCTCTAAAATAAAAAAAAAATTTTAAGAACCGTACCCCTAGAAAATTTCAAAAAAATCACGAAAAAAAAATTGGTTCAAGCACTGACGTGAAGTCAGAAGCTTTTGCGCGTATGTTCTATTGTCCATTCTTCTGTATTGGACACCCTTAATCGAATTTACCATGGTAAATTCGATTAAGGGTGTCCAATACAGAAGAATGGACAATAGAACATACGCGCAAAAGCTTCTGACTTCACGTCAGTGCTTGAACCAATTTTTTTTTCGTGATTTTTTTGAAATTTTCTAGGGGTACGGTTCTTAAAATTTTTTTTCTCGTCGTTTTTTTCAAATTTTCTAGGGGTACGGTTCTCACAAAATTTTAAACACGTCTTTATGTTGATTTTCTACTACTAATTACCAAACTTCAATTCGATCGAATATTTATTTTTTGAGTTATCAAGGAAACAATATTCCAGATGGGTATAACTCGGAAACCGTTAGACCGATTTTGCCCAAAATTGAACTCAACTCTCCCTTTCGGATACGCAACCTTCCCTGAAAATTGCAAGTCCCTATCTCCTTTCGTTCGAAAGTTATCGAGGCAACGTTCACCCATCTACTGAACTCACACAAGAATGCTCGAATCTCCAACATTATTTAACCGATCGTATTAAAACTTGAAAATTGTCAGTATAGTTAGGTTATGAAGGTTCTTGCAAAATTTCAGCAATTTCGAACGATTAGTTACTGATATATAGAACTTTTTTTTTTTATTTTCAAAGATTTATTTAAAATTTTCTACAAATGCTATCCTCACCAAATTTTGCAAACGTTTCCGCATTGGCATTCTACAACTAATAACCATGTTTGAATTCAATCGGTTTAGTATTTTTCGAGTAAATGAGGAACAAAAACCACAAAATATCATAAAATTTCAGATGGCTATAACTCTGAAACCGTTTGGCCGATTAGGCTCATAATCAAACTGAAATGTCGCGTTGTGGTGTACATCCCAACCTGAAAACTTGAGGCCACCATCTCTCTCAGTTCTCAAGTTATCGTGACAACAAAAATATTTTTTAATAATTTTTTAATAATTTTGTAGCCATACGATTCGCACAAAATTTCACAAACGTGCTTAGGTTCATATTCTACAACTACTCACCAAGTTTCAATTCGATCGGATTCATATTGGTTGAAAACAAAATTATTACTCGGAAACCACTGGGCCGATTATGCCCATTAACGAACTTGTCCGTTGTATTGGGATGCGCCACCCACCCTGAAAATTTCAAGTCGCTAGCTCTTTTCGTTCTCAAGTTATCGTGGCAACGGCCGGACGGCCGGACGGCGGGACGGACAGAATCAAATTTGACATCGAATTCTTCATTGGGGAGTCGAACTTAATCGTTCGAGACCATTTTCGTCAAAAAATTCGAAAGTTACAGACATTTGGGCAAAACTATAACGCGATGTTCCCCAGAACATACGCGCAAAAAAGATATTGTCAGAAACGATCTTTGGATGAAATTGTATTCGATAAATTCACCACAGCACGACATATTGTCATATCCTCTAATTTACGAACCAGATTCCATGGTTCCACAGTTAGCATATCGTGAAAAATTTATTTGACTCTTTGGGAACTTATGTTTCCAATGAATAATGACAAAACTATATAGCTATTATCATTTTTCGGTTTTGAGAAAGTAAAATTTTTGTGAGGCCCCCATTTAAAAAAAAACGATTTTGTTGCTTATTTCAACTCTGAAACTATTATATTTGGAAAAAAATTGACTAACACGTTATCCCTGTTGGCTATTATCCATAAACACAAACAAACACTTTTGATTTCGACTTTTGAAGTAATTTATCATAAATCTCAATAGTGAAATATGTAAAGGAAATGCAGAATTATAACTTTTAAGCATTGAATCTTAACAAAGTTAATGCGTTAATAAATGTACGATCTAAAAAAAAAACAAAGTCCAATACCCTACGTTCAAAGCTCCAGAATTCGCCGCAAGGTGGCTCGGAGATGAACTTGAATCGCCAATACCCCAAATGAAAAACTCAAAATCGATTTACCCAAACCCTAGCATTATTCGGAAAGACATCCACGAGATTGGGAGATGTGTGCAATTCAACCTACGAAAACGTTGTCAGAAAGGAGGCATAGGGATCCACTATGACAGTCACTGATGACACTGATGCACTGAACTCGAACATCATCAGTTCAAAGATGGTGTGTGAGTGTCTGAGTAAACTTAAAAAAAAAAAGCACTGACGTGAAGTCAGTACTCTTTGGCGCGCGTGTTCACGGTGGCTAATTTGAATTGAATTATTCAAAATTTAACAGTGCTGTATCTAAGCTGCCATCAGGATAGAGTAACAAAGTTGGAAAAGAACACAAGTGACTCTCCTTAGTCGCACAAGCTCCTAGAAGATTTGGGAGGGTCAGTATAATCCTAATCATGTTTATAGCACGCGCGCCAAAGCAGATTGACTTTTTACACTTTTTCTTTCATTGTTAAGTCAATCTGCTTTTGCGCGCGTGCTATAAACATGATTAGGATTATACTGACCCTCCCAAATCTTCTAGGAGCTTGTGCGACTAAGGAGAGTCACTTGTGTTCTTTTCCAACTTTGTTACTCTATCCTGATGGCAGCTTAGATACAGCACTGTTAAATTTTGAATAATTCAATTCAAATTAGCCACCGTGAACACGCGCGCCAAAGAGTACTGACTTCACGTCAGTGCTTTTTTTTTTTTTTTCAAGTTCATTCAACAAATATAGCTATCAATACAGTTTGGCTGTTAGTTTTACCGTAGATCAGAAAAAAATTCGGTTGTGGGTCCTCCGTTAGGGACGAAATTGCATCTTCTCCAAATCCGAACGCATTTTAATATAGATCTACCGAATATAGTTATTTATAAATTCGCCTCAGGGCCACCTTACAGACATTTCAAATCGGAAACAACGCTATTTCCCCCAAACTGACTTGTGTCCGTACACTGAATTGACATGAATATTCTTTTAAAACCTCACAATATCGGCTCAGCACTCCCAACATAACCCATCCAACCCAAAAACAGTCACTTCTCTTCTGAGCATGCGCAATCTACTCGCAGCTAAAAGTCCTCTCAAAATAACACACCTTACAAAAAACTCCGATTCTCCAACACTAGTGGTTCAGGAGATATCACATCTTTAATCCACGCATGCGCAGACCCTCAACAGGGGATTCTATAGAGGAATAGCATTCGCCACCCCAAAACCCTAATCCTCTCTGACGAAAACACCACCAGTTAAATTACTGATGGTCTGCTCATGCGCATAACGAAAAATGCCTGTAAGGGGTAACATCAATTTCAAAATTAGCCCCAGGGCCACGGTACGGACACTTTAACTCGGAAACAACGCTACATCCCCCAAACTGACTTGTCCTTGCACTGAATTGCTATGAATATTCTTTTAAAACCTCATAATATCGACTCAGCACTCCCAACATAACCCATCCAACCCAAAAACAGTCACTTCTCTTCTGCGCATGCGCAATCTACTCGCGGCTAAAAGTCCTCTCAAAATAACACACCTTACAAAAAACTCCGATTCTCCAACACTAGTGGTTCAGGAGATATCACATCTTTAATCCACGCATGCGCAGACCCTCAACAGGGGATTCTATGGAGGAATAGCATCCGCCACCCCAAAACCCTAATCCTCTCAGACGAAAACACCACCAGTTAAATCACTGATGATCTGCTCATGCGCATAACGAAAAATGCCTGTAAGCGGTAACATCAATTTCAAAATTAGCCCCAGGGCCACGGCACGGACACTTTAACTCGGAAACAACGCTACATCCCCCAAACTGACTTGTCCTTGCACTGAATTGCTATGAATATTCTTTTAAAACCTCATAATATCAACTCAGCCCTCCCAACATAACCCATCCAACCCAAAAACAGTCACTTCTCTTCTGCGCATGCGCAATCTACTCGCGGCTAAAAGTCCTCTCAAAATAACACACCTTACAAAAAACTCCGATTCTCCAACACTTGTGGTTCAGGAGATATCACATCTTTAATCCACGCATGCGCAGACCCTCAACGAGGGATTCTATAGAGGAATAGCATCCGCCACCCCAAAACCCTAATCCTCTCTGATGAAAACACCACCAGTTAAATCACTGATGGTCTGCCCATGCGCATAACGGAAAATGCCTGTAAGGGGTAACATCAATTTCAAAATTAGCCCCAGGGCCACGGTACGGACACTTTAACTCGGAAACAACGCTACATCCCCCAAACTGACTTGTCCTTGCACTGAATTGCTATGAATATTCTTTTAAAACCTCATAATATCGACTCAGCACTCCCAACATAACCCATCCAACCCAAAAACAGTCACTTCTCTTCTGCGCATGCGCAATCTACTGGCGGCTAAAAGTCCTCTCAAAATAACACACCTTACAAAAAACTCCGATTCTCCAACACTAGTGGTTCGGAAGATATCGCATCTTTAATCTACGCATGCGCAGAACCTCATCAGGGATCTGAATTCTATGGAGGAATAGCATCCGCCATCCCAAAACCCCAATCCTCTCTGACGAAAACTACAGCAGTTAAAGGACTTCTCATCTGCGCATGCGCAATACGGAAAATGCCCGGAAAGGGCAGCATGAACCTCAAAAACATATGTTTCGGCATTAAAAGCAAAGTATTCCGCAAAATAGTAGTAATTTTTTTATTTTTTTCATGTCACGTGATCTTCACGAAATTTTGCAAAAGTGTTTGCTTTGGTCTTTTGCATCTAACTACTGAGTTTCAATTTAATCAGATCAGTATTTTTCGAGTTATCGTGAAAACAAAATTTTCAAATTTTCAAAATTTTTTTTTGCCACTTTAGGGCCGTCCGTTCAACACAAAACTCCGCAGGCATATAAAGGTCATGATTCTACAATCTGATGCCAAATTTCAAAAAGATCGAGTGATCGGTTCCGGAAATATTCATAAAAAACGTTTTTATTAAAAACGGCCTTAACTCCGAAACCGCTCGGTCGATTTCGCCCGTTAACGAACTTGTCCGAGATATTTACGCTACGAAACTACCCTGCAAATTTCAACGCTCTAAGTCGTTCCGTTCGAGAGTTATCGTGCTAACGGCCGGACCGGCCGGCCGGACGGACAGAATTGAATTTGACCTCGAATTCTTCATCAGGGAGTCGAACCCAATCGTTTGAGACCATTTTCGAAAAAAAAATCGAAAAATACAGACATTGTGACGAAATGATAGCACGCTGTTCCTTGTGGAACACGCGCGCAAAAACTAGGTGAAAACAACAGGAGCTCCATGGTCTGGATTCCCACACTAGGAAATCAGGGGATAACGGGAAGGACTATACAGAAAAGGGGTTTCAACTCAGGGTACGGTGCTTTCGTACTAATTATTCGATAATACTAAAATAACAATGGAATCTAACAGAAGATCTTAGTAATAACCATGTTGAATAGCTTCCTCGAAGCCGAAGGAATATTTCCATTCTAGTCTAAACTTATGTGTTGACATTTAATTCTTAGTGCTTGTTTTATTTCGAATATTGTTATTTTCTATTTACCAGTAGAAACTGGTATACTCCTGAATACAATTATATCATTGTTAGAGAAAATCCTTGCACAGACGGTCAGCATTTTATTTACCATGAATTAGTTCCCTAATTCTCCCGCCGTAGCATTCATAATCGCATTTCGGTCCTATTCACACGAACATTTTATGCGCAAACGAAGAGTAATAATGTATAAGTGCTGCTTCATCCCTACACCAAGTGTGAGTTGTAAATTAAGCATCCATATATCCCAGGAGAGGGTAATTTTCATACTAGAAAAAACCGATGTGCGATACATAAGAGAAGCTTATCCATGCAGAGTATGGTCATTACAAATTTCTACTGTGTCCTGACCTAGACAGAGGGTATACAAAAGCATGCTACTCGATCCCACATTATGTAACACGAGCTGCAAGTTTCACTGGCATCTTCGCACTAAATAACAATTTGCCAAGAGCCACCGCATAGAATTTAGCAATTTTCTGCTTAATTATCTCGAGGGAGATCGTGTTACCAATTAGAGAAGAATATCGGGTCGAGAATAACTGTAGCAATTTTCATCTTGAGCTTTCAAATTAAAATGGAAAACAAGATCTGCATAAATACATGGGGGTAACAGAGGGTATTTCATGTCACTCAATGTCTAGATGAAGGATTCGGGGTGCTTATAGTTTTTGACGTACTGTTCAGGTAAACAGAGTGACTATCAATTGTTTTAAATCTGTATTTATAGAATATTTGACCGAGAATTGTCTCAAATGATTATTTTCGAAGCACTGATGAAGAATCCGAGGTCAAAATTGATTCTGTCCGGTCGGCCGGACGATTACATCACGCTCGAACGCAATGAGTTAGAGAGTTGAAATTTGGGGTTTCGAATCCAAATGCGCCAACTAAATTTTTTCAGCGGCAAAATCTACCGAGTAGTTTCAGAGTTGTGGCCATTTGAAGTTTTGTTTTCCCAATAACTCGACAAATAATGATCTGATTGAATTAAAGCGCGGTAGTCAGTTGAAAAATACCGACGCGTAAACTTATGCAAAATTAGGTGAAATCATTAAAGGATACTGTGGGAGGTATACTCATTATTGAAAGCTTTTTTTCTGGGATTTCTCTCCCAAACTCTGAAAAATATCTATGAAATAAAAATGAATTATTTTGTGATTTGCTTCTGCGGAAAAATCACAAAATATTTGTCAGAAGCAATCAATTGAACAATGTTGCCTAACAAACAACAACGAAACAACATCAACGAAGAAACAACTATATCGTAACGTTTCGGAGTCTATATCAGACTCGTTCGTCAGACGCTTAATGAAAATCTTTAGAATTATTTTGTTGATAGTTATTGTGAAATTCAAGAATTGTCACATTAAAATAATTGTTACAACAAAACAATTCTAAGGATTTTCATTAAGCGTCTGACGAAGGAGTCTGATATAGACACCGTAACGTTACGATATAGTTGTTTCTTCGTTGATGTTGTTTCGTTGTTGTTTGTTAGGCAACATTGTTCAATTGATAGCTTCTGACAAATATCTTGTGTTTCTTACGCAGAAGCAAATCACAAAATAATTAATTTTTATTTTATAGATATTTCTCAGAGTTTGGGAGAGAAAACCTAGAAAAAAACCTTTCAATAAAATTTTGTGAGGCTAGCAAGACTGGAAAATTTGAAAATCTCTGAAACAATCCGACAGATATCGTTGAAATTCGGCGAGAGCATTCAAAACCTTAATTTACAGTAAAATTCTAGACTTGAACTCGATGACCCAATGAAGTTGTCAAAACAGTTTTTGATTTTTGAGAGAATGGAATGATCTAGATTCGCCGAAGTCAAATTTCACAAGTAAATGAGTAGTAACATTCGTTCAATACCTGGTGAGAGGTGTATCTTGTCTATGATATATAACTTAGATTACAGCCATGTTCTCTATTTAAACTTGATCGAATAATTTGTAACATTATGATATTTTTCGGACATTAGAAATTTGAAAACAAGGTATCAAAGGTCAGTAATAATATACGTTTAAGTTACGGAATTCCCATTAATTAATTATGCCAAAGGAGTAGAGAAAACTAATTCTGCTGATACCTACCGACACGTGTTTCTGCTAGTTCAATTCTGCAGGACAGGACAACCAAGAAACCAAGGAAAATATGGAAATAAAACTGAAAATAGGTGACATCACATCACGAGCGAGCAACCAATTGTGTCTTCAGCTCTGAGACCTCCAATTCGGTGGCAAACTATGGCATCGGCAAGGAGGAAGTATAAGTAAGCAGCCTGTCCCATACAACCTCAACCCGAGGATATGAAATATGGATAATGTGAAGAAGTATAATTGAGTGGGATGGTTTAATGGGTAATTCCGCAGAAGGAGCGGAGACAAATCATTCTGCTGGCAAGAAACCAAGGAGAAAATGGAAATGAAACAGAAAATAGTTGACCCCAAAACAGGAGTGAACAACCAAGTTTGCCATCAGCTCTAGGACCTCCAATGAAAACTATGGCATCGGCACGGAGGAAGCTTAAGCAGCCTGTGCGATGTGACCTCAACCAGAGGAAATGAAATATAGAAATACTAGCTGGCCCGGCAGACTTCGTACTGCCTCCTCAACGCCTGCCCAACGCCAACGCCAACGCCAACTCCAAATCCAAATCCAACTCTAACTCCAACTCCATCTCCAACTACGACTCCGACTCCTACTCCGACTCCGACTCCGACTACGACTCCGAATCCGACTCCGACTCCGACTCCGACTCCGACTCCGACTCCGACTCCGACTCCGACTCCGACTCCGACTCCGACTCCGACTCCGACTCCGATTCCGATTCCGACTCCGACTCCGACTCCGACTCCGACTCCGACTCCGACTCCGACTCCGACTCCGACGACTCCGAATCCGACTCCGACTCCGACTCCGACTCCGACTCCGACTCCGACTCCGACTCCGACTCCGACTTCGACTCCGACTCCGACTCCGACTCCATCTCCATTTCCACCTCCATCTCCATTTCCACCTCCATCTCCACCTCCAACTCCAATCCAACTACAACTACTACAACTCCAACTACAACGCCAACTCCATAACCAATGCCAACCACAATACCTACTCCAACTTCAACTCCAACCCCAACGCCAACTTCAACGCCAACTCAAACTCCAACGCCAAAAACATTTTCCAGTAGACCAAATTGTAAATCTAAACCATTCTCGAATCTCCACGAACACACACAAAAAATTTCATCAAAATCGGTCCAGTCGTTTAGGAGGAGTTCAGTCACATACACACGCACACAAGAAATATATATATTAAGATATACTCACTAAATTTACAAAATGTATAAGTTATTTATATACACTTCAGAACTCTTCGAAAACTAATTAGCAACTTCACTTGAATAACACAATTATAACACAAAATAACGAAATACTTTTTCAAATTGATCGTAGCACTATCTGTCGGGACAAACTAATATTGAATGCGATGATAGCGCCATCCATCGAATCTGATGTAAAACATTCCTAAATCAAAAACTCCTTACAAAAAAAAACATCTGAATTCACAAAATTATTTATACACACTTCAAAACTCTTGAAAAAATAATTACATTTAATATTTTAATCAGCACATGAATTGAATAACAAATTAATCGTAGCACCATCTGTCGGGACAAACTAAAATTGAATGCGATGATAGCGCCGTCCGCCGGATCTAATGTAAAACATTCCAAAATCAACAACTCCTTATAAATAAGAAATTAATTGAAAAAACATTTTCCAGTAGACCAAATTGTAAATCTAAACCATTCTCGAATCTCCACGAACATCAAATTTCATCAAAATCGGTCTAGTCGAAGTTACACATCGCGTTGCAAATTGGCGGAGGTGCCAGGTATACCATCAAAGAAAGGATAATTATGGTGAGCAATGAAAACTTTGGTTCTCCCCGTCATTTTTAGTAAATCTAAACCATTCGCGAATCTCCACGAACACACACAAAAAATTTCATCAAAATCGGTCCAGTCGTTTAGGAGGAGTTCAGTCACATACACACGCACACAAGAAATATATATATTAAGATGGTTAACGCAAAGAAGTATATTTAAATAGGAAGGTACAGGCAACAGGTAATTCCGCAAAAGGAGCAGAGGTAAATCATACTGATGGTACCTGTCGACACGTGTTTCTGCTAGTTAGCTTCTTCAGAACATGGCAACCAAGAAACCAAGGAAAAGAAGGAAAGCAAACTGAAATTAGGTGACAACACAACAGGTGCGAGCAATCAATTGCGTATAGAGCTGAAGTCCAGAAAAACTTCAACGTATCGCCATTATTGGACAACTGACGAGGTGTTTTTACCTGCAGGGTCCATGGTGTTCTACACTGATGGCTCGGGGACCGAGGATGGACGAGTCGAGGATGGTTTATACAGCTACTCAGTCCAGTGGGCAATACCAATGGGTTACTCAGTATTCCAGGCAGAAACTCTTCCAATAAGGAGGTGCATTTTCCATTATTTGGAATACAAATACCGGAAAAGAAGGATATCCATAATATCATACTGGAACTTGACTGCCCCATGTTTCCCATTCAAGTTGTTTAAATTGCATATGAATTAGCACAAATCACAAACAAGTAAAAATTGGAAACAAATCATTCATCAAGAATGTAAACTTTGATTATAAAATAATCCGCAGTATTCACAAAGCATCAAATCTTCGTTAAGTCCTAACTGAGGTCCCCAGTTGAGTATAAATTTGAATCGCAACCTCAAATAACGTAAAAATTAACGTGAAACAGGTCACGTTAATTTTCACGTTAAATGAGGATGCGCAACTAAGTACCTCAGTTAGGACTTAACGGAGATTAAACACTTTGTGAATACAGCAGTATGTTTAATTATACCATATTAACTTATCCCGTTTTGAGATGATAATATGAACCATTTGAAAACAAGCTAGTGCACAAAAATCATATGTTCATTATTTTAGTATAATTCCTTGAATAATCTTGATTGATTTCCTGTGTCTGTATGGAGTGCGGCAACATGATTACTAGGACAAATCATCTGCGATTCTTGTTCAAGGCCGGATTAATGAAAGCAGCTAAAATCCTGGAAACTTCATCACATTTTATACCAGTTAATACGATGCTAGGTAGGAAGAAAGACTGGGACAGGGAATCACCAACCAAGTTAAAAAAAAACATTAAATGGTATACAGACGGTTCAAAACCCAATATGGGAGCTGACACTGGGGTATATGGTGCAGGCACCAAATTGTCACTATCGCTAGGCTCCTATACGAGCATCTTTTAAGCAGAAATACTTGCAATCGAAATATGCGATAAAATGAACCTAGCAAGAAACTATTAGATGTTTGATATAGCAATCCATTCTGACAGTCAAGCTGCTATTAGAGCTCAGAGCTTCCATGTTATCAAGTCTAAGCTAATGGGAGTGCCGAAGAAAACTTAACGAAGTAGGCGTTAACAACAGGGTCTCCTTGGTCTGGGTTCCTGATCACTCGGGTATTAAAAGAAATGGGGAGGCTAACACATTTGCCAAGAAAAGACCAAGAACTCCTTTTAGTGCTCCGGAACCCTGCTATGTGGTAGGCAGATACACCTACAAAAGTGAATTGCAGATGAAATAAGAAACTGAACGAGGTATAATATGGAGATCACTCTCAAGAAGTTTTCCCGGAACATTGACTCTGTCAGATCCAAGAAGTATATGGATCTCAGTAAAAACACACTGCACACAGTGCCGTCGAGCCGATTCCAACGTTTCGTACAAGTATGAATTTCTATAGAAAGAATACTACGATCCGTTTGATGCGATGTATCCGATACGAATCGGAACGTATCGAAACGTATCGGACGCATCGCATCAAACGGATCATAGTATGATGCGGATATGTGGACGTTTACCTCCTTAGGAAAGCGTCCACATATCCACATCGTAGGTATCGGACGCATCGCATCAAACGGATCATAGTACCTAGTCTTTCTATAGAAATTCACAAATGTGCGTCCACTTGTACGGATCGCTGGTATCGGCTCGTCGGCACTGTTGGCAATGTCGGCAATGCCGACAGCGTTGTTGCCAAAGTTGCGTCGGCAAATCCGTATGCTGCAGATACAGTGGACGCAATGTGAAAAATGAATCGGTCTGATGCGATGCGTCCTATACATCGTACGTATCGGACGCATCGCATCAGATCGTAGTATTCTTTCTATAAAATTTCACACAAGTGCGTCCACTTGCACGGATCGCTGGAATCAGTTCGTCAGCACTGTCGACAGTGTTGGCAATGCCGACGACGTTGTTGACATGGTTGCGTCGTTGTTGCGTCGGAAAATCCGTACGCTGCCGATACATCAGACGCATTGTGAAAAACTAATCTTTTTTATGCGATGCGTCCGATACGGATATACGGACGCTCACCTTAATAATTCAATTTTCTAAAACGATTGAAAATTCTTTTAACGACTTGAGAAAATCTTTGTCTGCTTTCTTCAGTCTAATCTCTCATAATTTCATGAATTCACGAGTCTATAACTAGGAAACCAGTGGAAGTAGCAAAAAACTTTCAAGTGCAGATTATATGTCATAGTAATAGAAAACCAAAACACCAACATTCATTTAATTCTAGATAACCATTTCAATTTTACAAAAGGAAAACTGATTTTTTTTGCAATTTCAACAGCCTGTATTTTTTTAACGAGCCAAATCTGGAATAATGGCATAAACAAAACTTTTGCTTGAACATTTGACGATATGTATTTCATTTCAATTTATTGCAAGAACTTTCATTAGTATGTCGATACTTTTATAGAAATTTCTGTCAATTTCTCATGCATCCAATCTGTTGGATATAAACAAGAAAATTTACAGATGCTCTATATTTGACATTGAATACGGACAATTCAAGAACTGTTTGAATGCATCCCTCTAATATGTTCATTAATGTTCAGAATAGTATTCCTACTGTAGTAGTATAACTATTAATTAAAATACATGAACTATTTAGTATAATTTTTTTTTTGTTGCAGGTAAATGATACACATTAAAGGGATAAAGTAAGTAAATGTACATATCATCCGAAATTTCCGTTATGATTGAATAAATATGGAGTGCCGGTTATTATCAACACTATAACATTCTAGAAGATAGTTTAGTATATGTCATAGAATACTCCCGGAGGGACCACTGAAATGTTACTGCAGTCCTAATGAAGGTCCTGAACCCTTTCATGTAGAAACTTGTGATACGGAACTAATGACCTTCCCTGTCATAACGCATCGGGTTTTATCTGGAATGGGTCAGAAATATACGGTATTGCTCCCAGCTTCTGTGTCTAATCCGGAATAAATATTATAACTGGCTGCATGTGACACGTAGTGAACTGTTATGTTGTTAACCTCGGTTACAACTACCTGTATGTCATCTTCGTTTGAATTTGTGATGGAAGCTGGCCGAAAAAGATATGTACTGATATACCTACAACCTATATGTTGTCCTCATTAAGAGATTACAATGTTATTATACAGGCTCATCTAGGTGGTCTCATATCAAGGGATTTTAATCACATGATGTCCTTAGATTTGGATACACCGGGTTATTTTCTGATATTCTGAATTTTTAAATTTCAATAAATCTAGAACCAACCAACTGGGTAGGATAATTTTTGACATTCCCTATCCTTGTTATTATTAGTTTAAGCTGTAATTTCCTCCACCTTTATGAGCGCAGAAAAGTAGTTCACCAAAAAATTCTTATACAGCACTGACGTGGACTCAGGCACTTTTGCGTGCATGTTATATTGTCTACTCATGCCACACACACCATTACCAAATACTGCATGACGTTGAGTATGAATAAACGAGGCGTTAACACATACACATGCCAAATTCATTGGGCATCAACTGAATCCAAATTTGATAAACATGAAATAATTCCAAAAATACAAAGCCGATCGAGAATTTTTTTTTTCAGTTATCACATCCAAACAAAATTTTGCAAAATTAGCGGGGCGGCATTCTACAATTGATTGTCAAGTTTCAATTCGATTAATTCTGTATTTTTTGAGTTATTGGAGAAATAACAACAGAACTAGAGATGGCTATAACCCAAAAGCCGTTTGGCCGATTATGATCAAAATCGAAGTCACATTTGGAGGCGCAATCTACCCTGGAAATGTCAAGATGCTTATCTCTTTGCGCTCAAGAGCTATCGTGGCGAAATGATAGCACGCTGTTCCCTGAAACATTTGGGCAAAACATTCAGAACAATTGCTTGGCGTTCGAAAATATGGCAGGGGTTATTTCTTGCAACGCTAATTTGAGTGGCTATCCATTATTTCTCCTACGAGTGTGACCAAAGTAGTACTAATCCGCGCGCATTTGTGCTGCCAAAGTAACACCTATCCGCATCGTGCGGAAAAAAAAATTGCTGCTCGGAAATGTCAAACTGATCAAAATTTTTGCTGTTAGGGGAAATTTTCATGAATATTTCAAGAACGAGTGATTATTTTAAGCACTGTGGGAGTCATGCAAGTGTATAAAACTCCACTTATCAATTATTATTCCCATATTTGTATTACAACATGAACAAATAGATATTCATGATACATTCTCAGGAAAAAGTTTTATCAAGCAACAAGACTTGCAGATTTTGACACATGAATGGGTGAAATGTTCTTGTAGTTCATGTTGTGATCTTCCACATTCCATATTACAGGCAGCTAATGAAGCAAGTTTGAGTTTATATCAAGAAGTAGAATATCAGAATTTTGAAAACTGGTCTCAAAGTAAAAGGGCAACAAGCCTCGAGGAGGAAGAATTGTTCGCATACTTTTTACATTTGAAGAAGAAATTTCAGCCCAGTACACTATGGAGGCATAAGGATAGAGTAACAAAGTTGACAATTAACACAACTAACTTTCCTTAGTCGCACAAGCTCCCATGAGCTTCTGAGGTATCTTCTTGGGGAAGACTTGGGAGGGTCAGTATAATCATAATCATATTTATAGCACGCGCACCAATTGCAGATTGACTTCATAATGAAAGAAAAAAGCTAAAAGAGCATTGACGTGGGGTCAATCTGCTTTGACTTGCGTGCTTCACGTCAGTGCTTTTATATATTTTTTCAAGTTCCTTTAACAAATTGTGGCTATCGATACAGTTTGGCTATTAGTTTTACCGTAGATCGAAATAATAAAAATAATGTTATGGGATTTCTGGTGGGAACGCAATTGCTTACGCCTATTCTCCCAAACCAAACGTAATTTAGTGTAGATATTCCAAATATCCAAACGTAATTTAATATAGATCTTTCCAAGTATAGTATACAGACAATTCAACTCGGAAACAACGCTATTTCCTCGAAACTGACTTGTCTGAGCACAGAATTACCATGGAATTTCCCTTAAAACCTCACAATATCTGCTCAGCACCAAATCCATGACCAGTAGACGCAAATCAATCCCAAAATAAGCTTCACAACCCAAAGAGAACCACTTCACATCTACGCATGCGCAATCTACACGTGGCTGAGAGTCCTCTAAAAATCACACACCTTACACAAAACTTTGAATCTTCAACACCAATGGTTCAGGAGAGATCTCATCTGGAATCCACGTCTCCGAGGACACCCACAAGGAGATTCTATGGATTAATAGCATTCTGCACCTCCAAACCAGAATCCTCTTAGACGAAAACTTCAGCAGTTGAATCACTTCTCGTCTGTTCATGCGCATAACGTGAATGTCCATTTGGAGTAACCTGAATTTCAAAATTATCCCGAGGGCCACGGTACGGACACTCCAACTCGGAAACAACGCGATTTCCCCCAAAATGACTTATCCGTGCACATAATTGCCATGAATATTCTTTTAAAACCTCACAATATCGGCTCAGCACTAGACCCATGACCGATAGTTCTAAACCACTCCAAACATAACCCAAAAACAGTTACTTCTCCTCTGCACATGAGCAATCCACTTGCAATTGAAAGTCCTCTCATAATCACACACCTCACAAAAAACTCCGATTCTCCAACACTAGTGGCCCAGGATATATCGCATCTTGAATCCACGCATGCGCAGAACCGCACCAGGGGATGGAGGAATAGCATCCTCCACCTCGAAACCCCAATCCTCTCAGAAGAAAACTCGAGCAGTTAAATTATTTCTCGTCTGCTTATGCGAAGAATAAAAATGCCCTAAAGAGGCAGTTACACCCCCAGTCGTTCACCGTTCAGACAAATTTTGAAAACCAATTTAAAATTCCTCTCATCGTTCTCGCATTAATTCAATTACCACTGGTCCATATTTTACTCAGTTGCCTTGTACATATCACATTGATTCAGATAAACGCGCAAAAAACAAGTCGAAATTGTGTTCCCAAGATGATATATACTCGTATTCCAGGTAGGAATTCGAATTGAAATAATTTGTGCAATTTGCAAGTTCAAAATTATTATTTTTTTTTAGGCTCCTAGTGGTCTGATCTCAGTGAAATTTTGCACACCCCAAGAGGTCATAATTGGTCACCGAAGTGCCAAAACTGAACTCAATCCGATATTTGGTTTCGGAATTTCAAGCAAAATATTCCGCTAATAGTTAAAAAAATTTTAATTTTTTCTACTCATGCGATCCTCGCGAAATTTCGCACAAGTGTTTTCGTCGGTACTTCGCATCTAACTACTGAGTTTCAATAAAATCGGATCATTGTTTTTTGAGATAAAGTGAAAACAAAATTTCAATTTCATTTTCAAATATTTGACTTTTTTTTTCTAGTTTGTAGCCATCCGATCGATACTAAACTTCGCTGGCATATAAAGGTTATGTTTCTACAATTTGATGCTAAATTTCAGATAGGTACATCAAGTGATCGGTTTCGGAAAAATTCTCGAGAAATATTTTAACTAAAAACAGTCATAATGCGAAACGGCTGGATGGATTTTACCCATTAATGAGCTTGTCTGAGATATTTACGCTCCAAACATGCCCTGCAAATTTCAACGCTCTAACTCGTTCCGTTCAAGAGATATCGTGCTAACGGCTGTCCAGCCGGCGGGACCGGATGGACATAATTGAATTTGACCTAAAATTCTTCATCAAGGAGTCGAACTCAATCGTTTGAGACCATTTTCGCAAAAACATTTGAAAAATACAGACATTGTGACGAAATGATAGCACGCTGTTTCTTGCGGAACGCGCGCGCAATAAAGAGAGTTTAATTAATTGTACTGCTGATGGATATGAAACATAGCAGACATTCTGTCGTATTCGCAAAGCATTTAATCTCCGTTAAGTATTAACTGAGGTCCTCAGCATAAATTTGAATCGCAACCTCAGCTAACGTGGAAATTAACGTGAAACAGACCTGTTTCACCACCGTTAAATATGTTAACTGAAGTTGCGATTCATATTTATCCCTTAAGGTGGGTACAGACATGCAACAAAACCACGTAACGTAACACCGTCGCGCAACTAGTGTGGACGGCAACGCGTAACAACGTATCATCGCCACAGCGTAACATCGAAGCGTTCCATCGGTTGTCGGTATTTCCGCGTCACATCAAAGGAACGATACGGAGTGATGTTGCTCCACTAGTTTTCATGTTTGTACTGATCTGCGTAACATGATTGCGATTTCTTTTCGGTTGCATTTTTATTCGATCGACAAAGTGTTTAATTATGTAGTGGACGGAAGAATCTACCATAGAGTTCATTAAAAATTATCAAAATGGAGAGATTGCATGAAATGAAGAAGTTGGAAAAGCAATGTGGCCAGGAGCTTTCACGCGCATAGCCAAATTGGTTGCCCATCCAGGTACTAAACTCGCCCAAAGCTGCTTCGCTCCAGGAAAAAAATATTTAATTCCAAGAATATGTCTCCGACAGAAAACAAAATTTCAGATGGCTATAAATTTGAAACCACTCGGTGGATTCTGCCCTTTAACGAACTTATCCGGCCCATTTGGACTCCAAACCTATCTGAAAATTTCAATTCTCTAACTCATTGCGTTCGAGCGTAATCGTTTCTTTGGTCAATAATGCATAAATATATAGGCTGCTGCAACAACCTCCAAATTTTTGACGAACTTCACAAAACTGAACAAAATTTTATGGAACGATAGAATGTTCTGCTCCTATGTTACGCAACGATGTGCTGTTACGCTGAAAATCTCTTAACATCGTATCTCCAACGCGTAACCACGATTGTTGCGCGACGGTGTTACGGTACGAAGTTCTGTTGCATGTCTGTACCCACCTTTACAGAGGACCTGAGTTAATACTTAACGGAGATTGAATGCTTTGTGAATACGGCGGAATATGCACTAGTAGTATTATATGGAAAAGATCGAATAATTCCTTCGTAATACAGAAAAATTGAGATACATCATTAAGGAAATTTTTCAGTTAATATTTAATGCATTTCATTCGGAATACGTGTATAACTGAATTAAAATTTATGTTTTTCGAATTTTGAGGCATTTAGATTGGATATCGGGAGCTGTAAATTACCTGTGTGTTTTCAAGGCATCGATTGTTCTAGACTAGATTAAGAAAATGTATGTGATGAACCTATAAGAAATGCGTAAAATCGTAATAATGAAATATCTCATGCTATCAATAAATAATCTTAATCAGCATTACAAGTGAAGAGGTAGTAGTTGACCGAGGGCCATATTGAATTCACATATGCGCTGACTTATTTTCTTGCAGAATTCGTTGAAGGGCATCATGGACTACTATGTTGGTTGGAATTGGGGGATGCTCAATTTTAGATGAACACCCAACTCCTTTCGTCGCTCCATTTTGGAGAACAAATTACACCCACTATTCTTCATTATGTAGAATTTTGAATGCTCATGATCGGTGTGGCTTTGGGGTTGATATTTTTGCTTTGAGTTTTAAGCAATTCAGGGCAGGGCAAGGTTTCTGTTGTCGAATACTTTATTTTTTTCCTCAAATGTCTGTTTTGGGTTTTCTTTGTTTTTAATATTCTACTAGTGTCTTATTTTGTTTATCTATATAGTGCTTAACAACTACTATTTATTTATCAACAAAATATCCTGATTATGATGTATCGATATTAATTAGTGGATACTGTTTTCGTTTTTCCTGTTTGTATCCCAAAGTGTAGGAATAAATATATAAATATTATATAGAATATTCCTGATTTCAACAAATCCGTCATTCCTGGTTACCCTATATATATCTGGATAAAAATATCGTTTAAGTTTCAATATAACCTATATGGGTCCCAATTCTTTGAAATAAGTTCATAAGTACCACATTCAACTCGTCTCGATCCACGATAGGTATTAAATATCGATTTAAGATAATATTTCAAACATATTACTCTTCTTTGCTTTTCTTTTATAAAAATGAAATCACCACAGACATGCACCTCGTGAAATATGTATTTCCAGTATTTTGCGCACATGTTTTAGGAACCAGCGCGTTTTGATATTTTGCCTAAATATCTGTAATTTTTTTTCCAAACATGGTCTCAAGCGATTAGGTTCTACTAACTGATGGATAATTCAAGGTCAGACTAAACTCCGTCTGCCGAACTTCCATTGCAACCATAACTTTTGAACGGAAAGAGTTAGGGATTTGTAATTTTCAGGTTGCGTAGCCGAATGCGACGATTAATTTCGTTAATGAAAACCCATCTGAAATATTTTTTCCCCAATGACTGAAAAAATGCTGATCCGATCTGATTGAAACTTGGTAATTGGTTGTAGAATCCCCACGCTCAATTTTCTATAATATGACGTGAGGATCATGTAACTAGAAAAAACTAATTTGTCTTCGAAAATTTTATATTTCAAAAAGATTCAGTAAAAATTCCGAACAAACCTTCAAGCTGCCATTTTACAATCGGGTACCAGATTTCAGCTATCCTTAATGTTGAATGCTTAGTCATCAAACATGAATTTTCTTTTAATGGGGCATTATTTATTTAAACAATATACCCATAAATTTCCGAAGAACATTTTTGATTAATGCTTCCAATCTTGCTAAAGTGCGAACAATTTGATTTGAGGCAATATCATATCGAAGTAGAATATGACCAGGAGATCATTGTCAGATGAAGTTGTGTAATCATCTCCACCATTCCCCAATCCAGAAATTCAAACACTCTCACTTTCTTTTGGAGCCTCAAGCATTGCATTATTGAAGCAACCAACATGTCTCAAAATAGAATATTCAGATGATAGAATAACTTTTTTAGAAAAAGAGCCGAATAAATGTTGAGGTCTTCGTAACTCCCTTACCGGAGTTAATACCAGAGTGGAAAGTTAAGCTCCGAATTTGAAAAATGTCCCGGAGTCATAGTTCCTGGCGCGGTGGTTGGTGATTCAATTTCGCTCAAAGTTCACTGGACGGAAACATTTAAAAGTGCAAAGTAATACCGTCTTTCTAGAAGAAGACGCCTTGGGAAGCGGAAGGATATGATATGAATATTGAGAATACATTAATGAAACTTTTATTCTGAAATCGCTTTCTCGTCGGATCCGGGAGATTTACAGGGCGGGTATGGAGGAAGAGTCATCAATCAACTTCGACTACAGGGCTCTATTCTTTTCGATTGTTTCAGTTGGCGAAGTAGAAGGGGAGAAGTGATTCCTCGAGAATTCCCGATTCCTATCTTTTTCTTCCAAGGAAATGTGGAAGAATTGGAAGTGATAGCGGAATTTTTAAAATTATTTTGTGGGAAATGACAAATTTAATCATTCGGAAAATCAGCTGATTAGTTTCTTCATAATAATTTAAAAACTAGTTAGAAAAACACTATTTCCAGGAGTTGTGGCGTGCTTGTTCAAATTTATAAGCAGAGCAGTACACATCCAGGTAATGAAGTTGCCCAAAGCTGATAAGCCCTAGAAAAAAAAAATTATTTTCTCAAGAACTGTCCTCAAAAACTGTCTACTTTTGACCGAGAAAGGTCTCAAACGATTAGTTTCGGCTTAAATTAATACATTCACTG
Source organism: Halyzia sedecimguttata (assembly GCA_937662695.2). Classification (NCBI taxonomy): domain Eukaryota; kingdom Metazoa; phylum Arthropoda; class Insecta; order Coleoptera; family Coccinellidae; genus Halyzia; species Halyzia sedecimguttata. The sequence goes on from OW569413.2 coordinate 15,856,953, forward strand.
TTGAGTGGAAAATAAACAGTGCTGTGTCTGCGGTGGCGTAAGTACACAAATCCGTTCAATCTTATAATTGTGCAATGAGATAAAAAAACCTATATATTTGTGGTTTATTTTCAATAGTGTATTCCGAGAGTAATTTCTATTAAATAAATCAGTCCGATCGTATAGTTGTGCCATGTGAAATGACTTGAGAATTCACAAAAAATATTTCGTATAACAGAAAATAAATACCCAATATTATAAGAATATACTCACGTCTCACGTTATATCAAGAAAAAATCGACCTAAATTTATTCGATAATCGTTTCCTTGGAGTTATCATTTCAATGTAAATGAAAAAATCGAAAAAGAGCAATTTCGGTTCCGGGTCTCGACCCTGGTCTCTGTCTATGACTTCAATGAAACTGATTTTTCAACTAGCACAGCTATGCTGGGTCTATACGGTATGTACGGTGAAAGATGGATTATTAACGAATTTTATTACTGACCTTCGATACATCATTTTCAAATTTCTAATTTCTGTTTTTGCAATTATTCTATTTATATTTACTTAATAACTTCTACAATATAGATTCTATCGAGTTCAATTCATTAGAATACGTTCAATATACTTTATTTTATGAATTTCGAGCCAGATTTGTGTATATATTGATTTCCAATCAATTTCACTATTGAAACCTTCAATCAGTAGAGAACAAAAAAATCTAATTCATGATCTCTGATCTGAAAATATCTGTTTCAATTCATTACAATTCGTCCTTTATACCATACTTGATTTGTTTCAACCTACTTGGAAACTGATCAAGGTTTTCTGGTATTGTAAAAAATTGTAATAATCTGACAAATTTTTAAATATTACGAATTACTCAAGCTTTTTTATAGTTGGTTCTTCTATATTATATAGCTATTGAATATGGATTTAAAATCATCTTAACAACAAATTGTACTGCCCTGATGAAAATGACATGACCATAGACATACATGAAATTTGTAATTATTATTATCAGCAGTAATACCCCTAGCGGCTTGATAACTCCGAGATAATTTTGTCATAGAGAATGCGGAAAGTGTGTGGACTGTTGCTTGGTAATAGCCCGAAGCCGCAAGTCGAGGGCTATTATCCTTGAGCAACACGCTTGAAGGATTCTCTATGACAAAATTTTGAGTATTCAATGCCGGAGGGGTATTCGATAAGTTATTTTTTTACTTTGTAGATTTGAAAAAATTGATTATCAATCTGACGTTTTTAATAATTTTCAATATAATAATTGATTGTCAATCTGAAATCACCACATGTAGGGTATGATCGGTGTAATCCAGAGGTGATTGGATGAAATTTGACAAATTACTAAAAATTAAGTAATTTGATTGATTACTATATTTATTAAAAAAATATCACAAAAACGAATCTCACTTCACATCAAATATCAAAAACGGTTGACAACTTTGATTTTCGAGTGTAATAAAGTGGGCCAATATACTCTCGAACATACTCTACAACCAATACTATACAACCACTGTGCTATTTCGATATTTTACCATTATCTCCACTAAGATAGAGCCGTTCAAGTTTAAATCTAGAACATTACTATACAATTAGGTTTTGAAAGCATATGCAGAATTGCAGCAATATTGGACAGATAGTTTCTGAGATAAAGAATTTTTTTAAATAATTTTTTCAAAATTTTCTAGTCGATCCTCTCGAAATTTTCTTTGTGTTGATATTTTTCAACTGACAACTGAGCTTTAATTCATTCAGATCGGTATTTTTCGAGTTCTTTGGAAAACAAAATTCTGGATTGCTGTAACTCTCAGACCACTTGGTGGATTTAGCCTATTAACGAACTTATGCGGCGCTGTTGGATCCCAAACATACACTTCCAATTTCAACTCTATTACTCATTGCGCTCGAGAGTATCCATGCTGACGGTGACCGGCCGGACAGAATTGATTTCGACCTCTGATTCTTCATCAGTGAGTAGAAACTAATCGTTTGAGACCATTCTCGGCCAGAAATTCGGAAATTACAGACATTTGGACTAATATTTAGGCACTCTTTTCAGGTAAAAAAGCGCGCCAAAACTGCATAACTCAATTATAGTATCTAGGTAAACGATTCAGTCATTAATGAATATGAATTTTATTTGATTGATATTAGAAAGCTGACTCTTCTAGGTCTTCCAAGAAGCTCTTAAAAGTTTGTGCTAGTTAGGAGAATCAGTCGTGTTTAGTATAGGCTTTGTGACGGTGTCGTTGAGCTACTTTGGACACAGGAAGCTTAATATAGAATGAGGTGACTGTCGGTGATTGCTAATAACTAAAAGACACACGGGAAACATTAGCCGATGTTGACCAGCCACAAATATTCCCTCGTGGTTTATGCTCATCACTCAGTATTGCCCTACAGAATAAAGTATCATTCAGGACAGACACGTATCCATTTAGTTATTACCAATCATCAGCGTATCCGCCACAGGATAACAAATGAAGGGGCTCTGGGACACTTAAACCCAATTGTGATGGAGTACTGAAAAGAAAATCTCACAAGTGTCCCCTAGGAAGATCCTTACGAACTCCAAACCTCTGTGATGCGGAAACCTTGAGCAATGTTCAGTGATGTTTATTCTCAATCGCAACAGTGAACAGAGGCCACTACCATCTGCCAACCAAATTTCTCACCCGGCTCGGGATTGACCTCGGGGCCTTACGATTCCTAGTCTGACGCTCTAACACTGAACTAGTGCGACATATAGCTACACTAAAAATATTATGAAATATACAGGGTGATTTTTTAAGTTGTTTACTAATTTTAATCATATATTCCTTTCATAATATGAAACACTTTTTTCATTCACCATTTTTCCAGATTCGGCTCAGGTACAAGGTTATGCAGGTTTAAAGATTTCACAATGTGCTGCAAACAACACTGCATTTTCTTCACACATTGAACAGAGATAACTCCTAGTGTAACCCATATTGTATATTGACCAAATCTGTATCATCTGATGTGAAATTCAATAAATTATTGTTTGAGAAAACTCATTTACTCACTCAATTATTATGATTTCGCGATGCAGCATTTGCAATAGAAATGTTTCATAACTCTTGAATAGCAAAACACTGCTCTTTAATTTGATACTTATTCTATTCATTCATTATCCAATTGTTTACACATTAAAATTGTACATTATACCCAATTTCATCAACGTCGATTAAGAAAAATCCTTAAATATAGAACTCCTTAGACATGCAGTCTCGATCATCAAAGTTGCTAGACGTAATCAAATGTAGTATAATTTTATTCGTGGAAAACACAAATTTAATAGAAATAAAAATAAAAATTGTAAAAATCATGGTATAGTTAGGACTAATAGCGAACAAAATATTGAAAACTTCATCGGCAGTTCGTTTGTATGAAAAACTTAGCTATGACAAAGACGACGTTTTTCTCTGACTATGTTGAATTATCTATGATGGCAATGTGGCATTTACTTTGAATCAAGGGTTCCTAGTCCAGGGTAAGATTCATTGAATCAGTTTCTGTATTTTTCATCAATTTTCAATCATTCAGAGACGAATATCTCGAAAACGGAATGTTTTAGGAGAAATTATGAGGAATAATTTAATTTTTCTGAAATCATTTTAGATTCTTATAATTCTAGTAATATAACTTAAGCTGAAATTCATCTGCTTTTTTTTTGCTAATTGCTCATAGTTTTATTAACCCCATAAGACTCCATAACTAGGAATTCATTGGAAATAGCAATTACGATTATAGAAAAAGTCACCCCAAAATTAATCTCATTTCGAAAAACCATGTCAAAGATACAAAGAAAACATATTTTTTTTTATTTCAACAGCCCGTACCTCTTTACCTGAGCCAAATTTGAAAAACTGGTAAATGAAAAAAATTATTTGATGAGAGGAATCTATGGTTGAAATTAATGTACAACTCAACCCTGTATAATTAATATACAGTGCTTCCCAACAACTCCTCACCAAGAGGTTCTGTTCTGTCCTATTAGTATTTAAGAATTTTATTAATTACAAAATATTGGTGCATCAAAAATGATATAAGCCTCGGCCAACTGGGACTTCTGCTTGAGCGGAAATCCCCATTTTTCAACAGCAATGTCCATTATCTCGGAAAATTTTAACGTTTTCTGTGAAGTGCTCGAAGTAAACTTGCTTGTAATTAGAATTTAGCTACATGTGCGAAATTTCGGGTCGGAAAACCATGAAAAATATTTCTTCTTTTGAAAATTGAATATTTACCAAACGGATTTCTTTTCGGTGATCAGACGACATTAGTGTCAGCATGAATATGATCTATGTATCTAGTAAATTTGGTTGGAACTTGTTTTTTCGACATTTGTTCGAATTTTTCCTCGAATGTCGTTTCATTCTGGCACAAACTTGCTCCTGTTTTTTGCCATTAAAATCTTTCAATTCCACATTTAAGACACATCCGAAAATCCCAAGAATACAAATCTTGGCGCAACTTGGCAAATTATAGCTAGATGTTTTATTGAAGTAGAGTTTCCATGAATATCCATCGTTTGATTTCAAGGCCAGTTAATTATTTTCTGTGATTTTTGAAAATTCGAAGCAATGTCGAAAAACTATGTTCAGAAAGAATTTTCTATGCTTTTCATGCTGACACTGATATTGACTACTCACCAAAAAATAATTCAGTTCGGTAATTATTCAATTTTTGAAAGAGTTATGATCAAAAAAGGAAAAATAATTTTCAGGGTTTTCCGACCTGAATGTTTGCACATTCATCTAAATTGTAATTTAAAACAAGTCTACTTAGAGCATTTCATACAAAAAGTTCGAATTTTCCATGATAATTGACATTTTTGTTTAAAAATAACGATTTCCGCTCAACCGGAAGTCGCAGTTGGCCGTGTTTCATATAATGTTTTATCATTTTTGAAGTACCAACTTTTTGTACAAATTAAAATTAATATTAATATATAATATTAATATAAAATAAAAGTCCCTCATGATGGTGCGTAGTTGCTGGGAAACACTGTATATGGATTATCAGTTCATGACATTTGTATGTAGCTCGAGATATCAACACGTCAGTTTTTACTCTCTGAGATTCATGATATTTAAGTGCTAGAAGAGTGCATTTTTGGCGCATCAAGCTACTCTGTGTAGTCCGGCAATTTATTTTTCTGGTGAAGTTAACGAAAGGGATATTTTTCTATTTGTATATTTAGTGAGAAACTTGCGATGATTCATTGTAATTCCTGTGATCAACCGGTAAATCGAAGAGCACCGGGTGTTGCATGTGGCGGTTTTTGTCAGGGCCATTATCATGCTAACTGTACCTGTTCTGATATCACCAAGGCACAGCTCTCGATTATGAAGAATTTGCCAGGTACAGGGTGGAAATGTAGTACATGTAGACATGCCACTTCCCCGAGCCTCCATCCTGATAAAATCGAGGATGCTCCGTCTTCACGGGCTGGTCATGCGAGGATATCACTCATTGGAGGTACTGCAGATCCTGATCGAGAGGATGGTTCAACTAGAGAAGACTCTCTTCCTGGGGATGTAACTGCATATATTAAATATCTAACATCTGAGATAAGGGGTCTTAAGGCCTCGGTAAATTTTTGCTCTTATAAGATCACTGATTTTGAGACGAAATTGTTGGGCTTCAATAAGATGCTTGCGAAGGTCGAAAAACTCGAAAAAAAATGAGACACTAAGGAGTGAACTTTCTCGTCTTAGTGGTAGGGTGAATCATCTAGAGCAGTTCAGCAGATCTAATAATCTGGAGATTCAAAATGTACCAGAAAAACCTAAAGAAAATGTAGTCAACCTGGTTTCTGCTATAGGATCATACGTTGGTGTCCCGGTGGATGCATCCTTAATGGATTATGTAACTCGTGTTCCTAATAAGCGTGTCAACAAACGAAAAAATATTATAGTACGCTTTCTAGCTAAGCGTGAAAGGTATGATGTTTTAGCAGTTTATAAATTCCAGAGACATGAAACCTTCGCCGAGAATAAGTTTGACTTGAAAATTGATGGAATATCTGATGGTTTGCATGTCAACGAACACCTGACCTCTAAAAATAAAATCTTGTTCAAGTCGGTCCGTGAAGCATCAAAAGAAAAACATTACAGATTTGTTTGGACTCAAAACGGTAATATATTGATCCGTAAAAATGAAACATCGAAAATCATTCAGATAACTTCTCCCATGGATCTGAGGAAAATGTAGGCTAGGCTATTTCATCAGGAACAAATAGATGTCTCTATGTTGTTATGTCCTTGAGCATATACAACCAAAACGTACGGGGTCTAAGAACAAAACTGAGTGATATTAGGCTAAATCTTATATCCAGTGGTTATGATGTTATTTTTGTGACGGAATCCTGGTTGAATGAGAGCATATACAATTCTGAGATTGTAGACACCAATGAATATTCAATATTTTGCCGTGACAGATCTTCGTCTTTAAACTCTAAAAGTGATGGAGGTGGAGTGTTTATTGCCGTTAAGAACAAATGGACCCCCTGTATTGTATACACAGCTATGCGGAGGACATATGGGTGCAACTTCTTATAGACAATATCAAATATTATCTGTGTTGTGTTTACATTCCGCCGGGTGACCGATTGGCAAGTCAGAGTTTCTCTTCGAAATTGTCAACTTCAAAAGGTAGGCTTGATGATCGAGTGATTTTGATGTTAGGGGATTTTAATTGTCCCTCTATAAACTGGTCCCTTAAAGACAATGCAGAGTATTTATATCCATCCCATGTTGAACCGAACTGTGAGCACTTCGTTTATACCTGTTTTTTTCTTGAAATGATAACCATATAAAAAATTCTATAGATAAAATTCTAGATCTAATTTGGTCAAACTCATATAGGATTTGCAGGGTTGAACATTGTTCTTCTCCATTTGTTTCTGAAGATGGGTATCACCCTTCTCTCGAATTTGATTTCAATATTGAATATTGTAGTCCTCTAGAGCAGAATTCAAGAAAATTCTATAAATATAAGAAGGCCAATTACACGATTATAAATCAGTCAATTTCTAACATTCCTTGGCAAGATATACTGGACTCGAAAGATATAAATGAAGATGTTGAAGTTTTTACTGATATTTTAGATTATATAATTTGGAAGAACGTTCCCAAATACTCTAGATCAGATAACTACCCTGTTTTTTACTGAAGTTATACAAGACGGATGATTAGACAGAAAAATAAAAAGCATACTTTATGAAAGAATTACGGACATATTGGTGATTTTTTAGATTTCAAAGTGCTAAGATCTAAAACAAAGAAACTTATAAAGACAGATTATAAACGCTATATTTCCGTGATTCAAAGTCAAGTTAGAGGAGTTCCGAGGAGAGTTTTCAATTTTATTTCGGAGAGAAGAAAAAGTCAGAAAATACCTAACATCATGTATTGAGGCAACGCTTGTGCTAAATCAGGTCATGTTATCTCGAATCTGCTTGCGAACTATTTCGAAGGTGTGTATACCAAGCCAATCGCAGGTGATGTCATCGTGGAGAAGTTTCCGTTATATTAACGAATTATTTAAATATTATAAGTTTTTCTCAGATTGAAGTGGAGCGGACCCCTCGTGATCTCAATGAAAATAAGGGAGCCGGACCTGACGGAGTACCGCCCCATTTTGCAAAGGCTACCTGCCCATCCCTGAGTAAACCTACCTCTTACTTTAATTTACAACAAGTCCTTCAGACAAGGTGTTTTTCCGGAATTGTGGAAGACAGCATGCATCATCCCAATATACAAGTCTGGACCCAAAGATCAGGTCAATACCTTTGAGAAGGTTTTTGAATCTCTTATTTGCCCCCATTTGTTTCATCTAATCGAATCTCAAATAATACCAGAACAACACGGTTTCATCAAGGGTCGATCAGTGGAAACAAACCTACTGAACTTCATCGAATATCTAAACGAAAGCCTTGACGAGCGAGTACAGGTCGACGTGGTGTACGCTGATTTCAGCAAGGCTTTTGACAAAACAGATATAAATGTTTTGATATCTAGATTGGCTGAATTTGGAGTCTCAGGTGCTCTTTTGCAATGATTTCAATCATATCTCACTAACCGAAAACAATTCATATCAGTACAAGATTTCAAATCTGAATACTTCACTGTTACATCAGGGGTACCTCAGGGGTCGCATTTGGGCCCCCTATTATTCATAATATATATAAACAGCATAAGTCAGTACTTCACAAATTGTAGGTTCTTTTTGTTCGCTGATGATTTGGAGATCTGCATGCAGATCTGATTTTGCAGAGTGAATTGGATAATCTTGTTGTTTTTTGTTTAAATAATGGCCTACTTGAACTTCTCAAAATTTTATGTAATTCCTCTCATTTGTAATAAAAATCCAATAGTATTCTCTTCTAAATTAGATGAAACTCTATTGCCAGTAGTGGAGAAAGTGAAGGATCTTGGCGTTGTATCTGACCGAAAACTTCTGTTCGATGCTCATTTAGATTTTGTTGTTGAATCATGTAATAGATTAACTGGTTTTTCATTGAGGGAATGTCGTCAATTCAGAGAAATAAATACCCTTACCACTCTATACTATCCAATCATTTCTAGTAAAATAAATTATGCCTCAATTATCTGGAACCCAAATTACAAGGTGTATATATCACGTTTAGAAAGAGTCCAAAACAGATTCCTCAAATTCTTGAGTCATAAAATAGATTTCCGATTAAGTCCTAGAGATACCGAGAACTATTTTATTTGACAAAAATATTTTAGCTGGCTCAGTCTGGAAAATCAAAGGAGAATCAACGATATTATGTGTTTGTTTAGATTATTGAGCGGTAAAATTGAATCTGCCGAAGTTCTTAGTAGGTCTTAGTAGGTCTCACTGCATGTGCCTGCCAGGTCCCTAAGACAACATTATACGTTTCACATACCATCGGTGAATACGAATAGATCCTTAAATTCACCTCTATGTAGAATTCTCCGATTAAATAATGAATTATCGAATGAAATCGACATTTTCCATCACAGTAAGAGTGTACTCAAAAATAAATTAAGGCGTTTGTTTTTGGAATGAGGAGAGGTAATTAATTATGTTTATGCTAAGTATAATATATATTGAAAAATATAATAAGTATAATATATATTGAAAAAAGAAAAACATTATTGTTATTATTTTTTTCTTATTTTTGTTGTCACTAATGTAGCTTCTAGTTAAATTGATTTTTTTTGTGAATACTGTTTTTGGGTGTTTCGATACACCTGTTTTTGTATTCCTTCTTGTACATAAAAAAAATTAAAGGGCATATTGTCAACACATACTTAAGTGTATGAACTAATAGCATGCTTTAGTAACGCTTCGTCTCAGCAGTTGGAAACATCGTTTCCGAAACATGTCAGACGACAAAATTTGTAGTGGATAATAATGTAGTTTCTAGTGTACTATAGTTATTGGTGGTCTTACCTGTATTGACACTTCTACGAAATAGAAAGGCAAATGAAAGTTGGGTTTGGCCAGTTCAATTAAGATTAAAAGTGGTTTCGATCACCCATAAAAAGTGTTTCAAACTACGTTTCAATTCCAGAATCATATCGTTATTTATCGTTACCCATCTCCAACAATTCGCTTTTCGACGTCCGAAGCGAACAGATCACTTCGCAAATGAGTATCGTATCTCATCCCGATTTCCGACGGGATCCGGTCAACTCTCACCCCCAAACACATACCCGTTTTTTGAACACGCGTCCCCATTGCCATAAATCATCTATGACGCCGTCCAATCGCGCTAAAATGCCGACCAACGATACTGCCCGGGCGGAACCCATTCCGAATCAGCAGGTATTATTAATACGTCCGAGGAGATTTTAATTATTAGCCACGAAGTCGTAACAATTCGCAAAAACCCCCTTGCCCCTTTCCGGTGAATTAAAACGTCCGGGTTGGAGCGATTCGCCCGCAATAATCGAAGGCATTCATCATCCTTCGGGAAAGGGCGTCCGCACACACGCCGCCCCCGTAACTTCGCAGTACAGTGACGTAGGTTTTTTGTCGCCCATTCCTTTCCATCAGTGCAGGAGGTAACATTACGCTTTTGAAGGTTACTTCATTTCCGGATAATTTTGTCTTTACCCCATAGTTTAATCATAAATGATAAAAGAATTGGTTCAAGCACTGACGTGAAGTCAGAAGCTTTTGCGCGTATGTTCTATTGTCTATTCTTCTGTATTGGACACCCTTAATCGAATTTACCATGGTAAATTATGTTGTCCATTCTCCTGTATTGGACCCTCTTAATTCGAATTTACCATGGTAAATTCGAATCAAGTGTCCAATACAGGAGAATGGACAACATATAATTTACCAACAATAGAACATACGCGCAAAAGCTTCTGACTTCACGTCAGTGCTTGAACCAATTTTTTCTTTCGTAATTTTTTTAAAATTTTCTAGGGGTACGGTTCTTAAAATTTTTTTTTTTCGTCATTTTTTTCAAATTTTCTAGGGGTACGGTTCTTACAAAATTTTAGAAACGTCTTTATGTTGATTTTCTACTACTAGTTACCAAGCTTCAATTCGATCGAATATTTATTTTTTGAGTTATCAAGGAAATAATATTCCAGGTGGGTATAACTCGGAAACCGTTAGACCGATTATGCCCAAAAACGAACTCAACCCTCCCTTTCGGATAAGCAACCTACCCTGAAAATTGCAAGTCCCTATCTCCTTTCGTTCGAAAGTTATCGAGGCAACGGTCACCCATCTACTGAACTCACACAAGAATGCTCGAATCTCCAACAATATTTAACCGATCGTATTAAAACTGGAAACTTGGCAGTAGAGTTAGGTTATGAAGGCTCTTTCAAAATTTCAGCAATTTCAAACGATTAGTTACTGATATATAGATTTTTTTTTTTTATTTTCAATGATTTATTAAAAATTTTCTAGAAATGCTATCCTCACCAAATTTTGCAAACATTTTTGCGTTGGCATTCTACAATTAGTAACTATGTTTGAATTCAACCGGTTCGGTATTTTTCGAGTTAATGAGGAACAAAAAACCACCAAATTTCAGAAAATTTCAGATGGCTATAACTCAAAAACCGTTTGGCCGATTATGCTCATAAACAAACTGAAATGTCGCGTTCTGGTGCACATCCTAACCTGAAAATTTCAAGCCGCTATCTTATTCCGTTCTCAAGTTATCGTGACAACAAAAATATTTTTTAATCATTTTTTTAAAATTTTCTAGCCATACGATTCGCACAAAATGCCACAAACGTGCTTAGGTTCATGTTCTACAACTACCCACCAAGTTTCAGTTCGATCGGATTTATATTGGTTGAAAACAAAATTATTACTCGGAAACCACTGGGTCGATTATGCCCATTAACGAACTTGTCCGTCGTATTGGGATGCGCCACCTACCCTGAAAATTTCAAGTCGCTAGCTCTTTTCGTTCTCAAGTTATCGTGGCAACGGCCGTACGGCCGGACGGACAGAATCAAATTTGACCTCGAATTCTTCATTGGGGAGTCGAACTTAATCGTTTGAGACCATTTTCGTCAAAAAATTCGAAAGTTACAGACATTTGGGCAAAACTATAACGCGATGTTCCCCAGAACATACGCGCAAAAACAACAATAAAATTATTTTTGGCGCTCTTGTTCCCCGGAACAGAGGGCTTATCAATTTGCCGAAATGTCTGTAATTCTCAAATTTTTGGCTGTAAATGGTCTCAAACGATTTGGTTCAAATCACTGATCAAGAATACATGGTCAAAATCGATTCTGTCCGGCCGTTAACACGATTACTCTCGAAGAGAATGACCTAAACAGTTGAAATTTTCAGAGTAGGTTTGGGATATAAATACCTGGCTAAGTTTGTTAGTGGGCAAAATTTTTTTTTTGGATTTCAAATTTTGAATTTTTTAAGATGCAGTGTTATCATAAGAATCCTTTTATATCATTCTTAACTCTAACAAACTGATGCTTTCGGAGATATGATTTTTCAAAATTTCAATAAAATTATTCTCAATAATTCTATATGATTTCATAGAACACTCTCATTATAATTTGCCGATGTACACTAACTGACAAAGAAACTGAAACACCCAAAAGAATTTGTTTCAATTTAATTTGTTTTGGTAAAACAGATAGTATAGGTAGCAAGGAGTAAATGATTAAAATTTGGAGAAAAAAATCGGGAAGGTTTTTTCATGCAAACATTTCTTGTTGCTTACATAATATTATAGTCGTTTTTAGCATTTTTTTTTCAATTTTACAACAAACCTGCTTTTCGAGGAGATCCAAAGTCTATGTTTGGTTTTTGTTAAAATGTGTACGCGGAATTCATCGCCGGCTAAGTGAATTTGAAATAGGTCGAATTATTCGTCTACGGGTGGCGGGGTTGTCATTTCGAGAAATCGCTAACCGTACGAACAGAAATCCAACTACTGTTATGAGTTGTCAAGCGTGGTTGGATAATGCCCAAAGTCGAAAAAGTTCAAGATCGACGTCTCAGACTTATGGATTCAGAGACCGATTTGCGACAACTCGATCTTTGGCTGATGAGTGGTTAGGAGAACGAGGCCATCCTGTAACTGTCCAAACGGTTTACTGCCGGTTAAGGTCTTTTGACTGCAGCATTATCGACCCCTTCTTGTGTTACCTCTGACAGTTGAGCATCGTCGGCAACGATTACAGTGGTGCAGATAACGTCAACATTGGAATGTGGAATGGCATCAGGTCATCTTTTCTGATGAATCTAAATTCTCCTTGGTTGCACATGATGGTCGAAGAAGGGTTAGACGACGTCGGGTAGGAAGACGTGAACCTCAGTTGGATATTGAGCGTCATGTACACCGGACAGTAGGCGTTATGGTATGGAGTGCTATTGAACATGCAAGTAGGTCACCTTTAATCTTCATTCAAGGTTACATGACAGCGTAGCATTACCTTCAAGAAATAGTGGAGCCATATGTTCTCCCTTACCTTAACCGGCTCGAGAATCCAATATTTCAGCAAGATAATGCTCGACCTTATGTTGCAAGAGGTAGTTCAAATTTTTTTAGTAAGCCATGTGAATCTTTTGCCATGGTTGCCCAGATCTCCGGATCTTTCGCCCATAGGGCATGTTTGGGACATCATGGGTAGAAGGCTTGGAAATTTACCCCAGCCCCCCACGGACTTTGGTGGATTTGATACATAAACTTGAGTTAGCTTGATTTTGTATCCCTCAAGAAGAAATAGATCATCTTATTGCATCAGCGCCAAAACGTGTTGGGGAGTGTATATATAGTTGCGGGGTATAAACACAATATTAACAAATTTATTAAAAACATTTAAAACCCCTCGTTTTTTTTCTTCAAATTTACTCTTTGCTACACTATCTATGTTTTACATAAAAAAGCTGTTTAGATTAAAATTTTTAATCTAAACAGCTCCTTCTGGGTGTTGCAGTTTCTTTTTCAGTAAGCATATAGGGTGTCTCATTTTTTAAAAGTGTCCACCCTCAATAACTGAACAACGAATCACTTATCAAGATATACATACCGACATATGTAAATCCAACATGAGATGATTCATAGACCTATGTTTTGAATTTAATTACGAAAATTCTTGAAAATTGACGTACAGAATCCAAATTGAAAAAGCGGGAATGCCCTGTGGACAGGAGCTTTGGCGTTCTTGTTCAAACTTTGACAAATAATAACGCCGAAAGTATTGGATTTTCAGAGTTGAGAATGATATCAATGGATTCTTATTCAATTTGTTTAATTTTATGATGCAGTTCTATGGTAAGAATCCATTGATATCATTTCCAACTCTGAGAAACCTCTTTTGGAGATATGATTTGTCAAAGTTAGAACAGAAGTGCCAGAGCTCCTTTTGTATTAGAACAAGAAGTACAAATTTAATCAGCGCGTACATCTACACTTATTTTTGAGGTGAAAGCAGCAAGTGGATTAATTTCAAATAATAGGCTTAAGTAGAGTTGAGATTTCGACCGGTAAAAATCATTTGAGCTCAATTGTAGAAGCGCAGGTCAAATTCCATAGTTTTTCTATAAAAAAATTGGAAAAAGCATGACGTGGAGTCAGTAGTCTTTGTCACGCTTCTTCACGTTAATAAGTCTGAATTGAAGCATGAGTGGTTCAAGCTTAGCGGATAGAGCAAGCCGGAGATCTAGTCCAAGGGTAATGACCACCATGCACAATTTGATAGTTGCCGTACGTTCTGAATAAACAATGCATTCTTACTCAAATCAGGAGTATGCAGATATTGTGATTGTATATGGGTATATAATGAAAACTCCAGAATAGCAGCTCGGGAATACCGATCGAGGAAAATACACCAACCTTCCCCATGCAGTATTTAGGTCATCATTCCAAACACTTCGAGAAACATGTAATCCTGCTCCAAAAAATGCCATTCGCCCAACTAAAGTGAATGTAGAAAATGTAATTGAAGCTGTTCTTGGAAACTCATCAATTAGTTTCTGGCGTGTAGCTACTAGTCTTCATTTATTTTCGAATTTTGTATGGCGTGTCTTAAACACAGACACGTTTCATCTATTTCGTAGACAAAATGAACAAGCTTTACATACTGGAGATGACCCCTCAACGGTTTGGATTTCGTCGACGGTTAGTTCAACAACATGCTGAAAATAATGGATTTATTTCGCTTGTGATGTGGTCTAACGAGGCTTGTGTTACTAGGGACGATATCAACAACAATCATAATGAACATGTGAGGGGTTTGCATAATCCACATGCCATTAGATCAAGAAGATTTCAGCAACGTTTTAGAGCTGACGCACACGGGTCGACTGGGATATGTTTGTAGCGATCAGAATCGCATCAGCAATTTATCGATCTGTCATTTAGGGCATTGCTTTATCGTTCAATATTATAATCACAGAATAAAATTAATTCATGCCGGAAATTCATCGAAGCGCGTATTTTTTACATTCCACATAACATTACTTCCTTACTTGGTTAAGGTTACGGCCACCGAATATAACATAAGGAGTGCTACCTTCCTTTTAAACTGTGCACAACAGTAGTGACAGTTATACCATAAATTAGATAGAGTAAAATAATTGGTTACATTCCATTATGGTTCTGAGGGGTGTCCGCTTCTTGAAGTATATGTCGTTTTAGGATTTAATTACAACGATGTTCTATGATTCCGTCAATTTTGAATTCTCGGAATGTTTATTATTCTGTTTTTGAAATTTAAAATGATTCGAAAGGAAATATACTTCAAAATGAAACAAAGCTCTATAAACAATAATTTCTTCCTTGAATTTAGTAAACGATATTGATCTCATACCTTTTTGAATGTAAATATACTTTAGGTAGCACTTAACAAATACGTACAATTATACAGTGCGCGTCAAAATTATGGAACAAATTCATTTTCTCAGAAGAAAAATATTTGGCAACAAAATCCTGAAACAGGTCAATTTTTGTTTTACTTTAACAAATTTGTATGCATTTTTGAAGGATTTTTATTGCACCCTGTGCCATCCCCATTAACCCTCTAAATTTTTTGAATAGGAAAAGTGAGTCCTGTGGTACTTTTTTGGCAAGGTCTTTGTATCTTCTTTACAGACGTGCGGAAATTTTCAAGGAAAAATTCTTCTTTTTTGAAAAGTAGTTAGTACAAAGAGGTTTTCAATATGTGCACTTTTTCATGGCTCATTTACTTTGAGACGATGGTACCTGATGAAATTTGTCACCGAATGAAAGTCGACCATTACAGTTTTGTTCATGCACAACTTTCAACCCCTTTCAACCCCCTCATGTCCCCCCATTTTTTTCTCCATTAAAAAGTTCGTAGGGGTTGAAAGTTGTGCATGACCAAAACTGTAATGGTCGACTTTCATTCGGTGACAAATTTCATCAGGCACCATCTTCTCAAAGTAAATGAGCCATGACAAAGTGCACATACTGAAAACCTCTTTGAAGTAACTATTTTTCAAAAAAGAAAATTTTTTTCTTGAAAATTTCTGCACGCCTGTGAAGAAGATACAAAGGCGTTACCAAAAACGTTCCTCAGGACCCACTTTCCCAATTCAAACAATTTAACGGGTTGATGGGGATGGCACAGGGTGCAACAAAAATGCATAAGAATTTGGTAAAAGTGTAACAAAAAATGACCTGTTTCAGGATTTTGTTGCCAAATGTTTTTCTTCTGGGAAAATGAATTTGTTCCATAATTTTGACGCGCACTGTATATAATCCAATGGAACATACAACATTTTTGACCAACTACAGGTCTTAGATTTTTGCAATTTGGTTATTGAGTTATTTGAAGTTCTTGGGGGTATAACTACCAAACTCCCGAACAATTATCCGCATTGCTCCACGCCTATTCATTAGCACCCCTCTATGAAGATCCCTGGTGTTTATAATCATAAAGGTCGGGCTGCTTCTCCACCTCCACAACGAATATTGAATTGAAGGCCTAGAAATTGATATTCATGAAAATTGTAGAAGAATGTATAGGTAGTTTACAGATTATTTATCAGTACCTTACACCTTATAAAGAACTCGTATGTACCTGAAACGTAGAGGGAAATCGTAAGCCAGAATCTTAATTAAATATCTTTTTACGCGTATGTTCTGGGGAACATCGCGTTATAGTTTTGCCCAAATGTCTGTAACTTTCGAATTTTTTGACGAAAATGGTCTCAAACGATTAAGTTCGACTCCCCAATGAAGAATTCGAGGTCAAATTTGATTCTGTCCGTCCGGCCGTTGCCACGATAACTTGAGAACGAAAAGAGCTAGCGACTTGAAATTTTCAGGGTAGGTGGCGCATCCCAATACGACGGACAAGTTCGTTAATGGGCATAATCGGCCCAGTGGTTTCCGAGTAATAATTTTGTTTTCAACCAATATAAATCTGATCGAATTGAAACTTGGTGGGTAGTTGTAGAATATGAACCTAAGCACGTTTGTGAAATTTTGTGCGAATCGTATAGCTAGAAAATTTTAAAATAATTATTAAATATATTTTTGTCGTCACGATAACTTGAGAACGGAATGAGATAGCGGCTTGAAATTTGCAGGTTAGAATTTGCACCAGAACGCGACATTTCAGTTCGTTTATGAGCATAATCGGCCAAACGGTTTAAGAGTTATAGCCATCTGAAATTTTCTGAAATTTGGTGGTTTTTTGTTCCTCATTAACTCGAAAAATACAGAACCGATTGAATTCAAACATGGTTATTAGTTGTTGAATGCCAACGCGAAAATGTTTGCACAATTTGGTGAGAATAGCATTTGCAGAACATTTTTAATAAATCATTGAAAAAAAAAAAAAAATTCTATATATCAGTAACTATTCGTTTGAAATTGCTGAAATTTTGCAAGAGCCTTCATAACCTAACTCTACTGCCAACTTTCAAATTTTAATACGATCGGGACTTGTAATTTTCAGGGTAGGTTGCGTATCCGAAAGGGAGAGTTGAGTACGTTTTTGGGCATAATCGGTCTAACGGTTTCAGAGTTATACCCACCTGGAATATGATTTCCTTAATAACTCAAAAAATAAATATTCGATCGCATTGATGCTTGGTAACTAGTAGTAGAAAATCAACATAAAGACGTGTTTAAAATTTTGTGTGAACCGTACCCCTAGAAAATTTGAAATAAATGACGAAAAAACAAATTTTAAAAACCGTACCCCTAGAAAATTAAAAAAATCACGAAAAAAAAATTGGTTCAAGCACTGACGTGAAGTCAGAAGCTTTTGCGCGTATGTTCTATTGTCCATTCTTTTGTATTGGACACCCTTAATCGAATTTACCATGGTAAATTATGTTGTCAATTCTCTTGAATTGGCCACTAAATTCGAATTTACCATGGTAAATTCGAATTAAGAGTGTCCAATACAGGAGAATGGACAACATAATTTACCATGGTAAATTCGATTAGGAATGTCCAATACAGAAGAATGGACAATAGAACATACGCGCAAAAGCTTCTGACTTCACGTCAGTGCATGAACCAATTTTATTTTGATAATTTGTGTATAACTGAGCTAATTTTTTTCCCTAGACTCTTCAGAGGTATCTACTTATAATTTAACATAGAAGGTATGGGCCATTTATGCAAAAAATAATGGACCAAATCAATATATATATATATTAGAACTACACTCACTTACCTCCATGACGTCACGGACGCACGATATGTCGGTATACTTCCTGCACTCTGATCGCGTGAATCGTTCGTTCCAAATCGTACGCTCCAAATCGCAAACGAGTATGACGTCTAGTTTTAAAAAATGACTTCGTTTGTTATATGTAAGATGCATAGAATGTTATTCTATGCGTCTATGATATATGCATAGACATGATATACTATACTGGTTATATGTAATAATTCGAGTGAAGATACCGCCCTTGATTATTATTTTATAACCATGACGATCACAGAATATAGTAGTGGATATGGCAGATCGCAGATATCATAACTTAATTCAATTTCCCCATCGCAAATTGTTGGTGAGTGATACAACTTTTTCTATTCATCATTTTGCATTGATTTCGTTCTTGTATTCAATATTATTGTATGTTGGAGGTAAGGTTATTGTGAATGAAATATTATGCGCTTCGATGAATTTCTGGCTTGAGTGAATTTTATTTTGTGATCATAAGACTGAAAGATAGAGCAACGCCCTGAATGACAGATCGATAAATTGCCGATGCGTTTCCGATCACTTCAAACATATACACCGATCGACCCGTGTGCGTCGGCTCTAACACTCTGATCGCGTGAATCATTCGTTCTAAATCGTACGCTCCAAATCGCAAACGAGTATGACGTCTAGTTTTAAAAAATTAATTCTTTTTTTATATGCAAGATGCATAGAATGTTATTTATTCTATGCGTCTATGATATATGCATAGACATGATATACTATACCTACTGATTATATGTAATAATTCGAGTGAAGATAACGCCCTTGATCATTATTTTCTAACCAGGAAGACCATAGAATAGAGTAGTGGATATGGTAGATCACAGATAACAACTTAATTCGATTATGCCATCGCAAATTGTTGGTGAGTGATAGACCTTTTTGCGCGTATGTTCTGGGGAACATCGCGTTATCATTTTGCCCAAATGTCTAAAATTTCGAATTTTTTGACGAAAATGGTCTCAAACGATTTGGTTCGACTCCCCAATGAAGAATTCGATGTCAGATTTGATTCTGTCCGGCCGGCCGTCCGGCCGTTGCTACGATAACTTGAGAACGGAAAGACAGAAAGAGCTAGCGACTTGAAATTTTCAGGGTAGGTGGCGCATCCTAATACGACGGACAAGTTCGTTAATGGGCATAACCGGCCCAATGGTTTTCGAGTAATAATTTTGTTTTCAACCAATATGAATCCGATCGATTTGAAACTTGATGAATAGTCGTAGAATATAAACCTTAATATGTTTGTGAAATTTTGTGAGAAGCGTATCGCTAGAAAATCATTAAAAAATTATTAAACAATATTTTTGTTGTCACGATAACATGAAAACGGAAAGAGATAGTGGCTAGAAAATTTCAGGTTAGGTTGTGCATCTAAATGCAACATTTGAGATTGTTTATAAGCATAATCGGCCGAACGGTTTTAGAGTTATAGCCATCTGAAAGTTGGTTGTTTTTTGTTCCTCATTAAGTTGAAAAATACAAAACCGATTGAATCCAAACATAGTAAGTAGTTGTAGAATGCCAACGCGAAACTTCTCGCAAAATTTCGTGAGGATAGTATTTGTAGAAAATTTTTAAGGAATCATTGAAAATTGAAAAAAAAATCTTTATATCAGTAACTATTCGTCTGAAATTGTTGAAATTTTGCAAGAGACTTTAGAACCTAACTATAATACCAAGTTTCAACTTTTAACACGATCGGTTAAATATTGTTGGAGATTCGAGCAGCCTTGTGCGAGTTCAGTAGATGGGTGACCGTTGCCTCGATAAGTTTCGAACATAAGGAGATAGGGACTTGCAATTTTCAGCGTAGGTTGCGCATCCGAATGGGAGAGTAGTTGAGTTCGTTTTTGGGCATAATCGGTCTAACGGTTTCCGAGTTATACCCACCTGGAATATTATTTCCTCGATAACTCAAAAAATTAAGATTCGATTGAATTGAAGCTTGGTAACTAGAAGTAGAAAATCAACATGAAGACGTGTTCAAAATTTTGTGAGAACCGCAACCCCAGAAAAAATTCAAAAAAATTACGAAAAATAAATTTTTCTAACCGTACCTACCTCTAGAAAAATTTAAAAAAATTACGAAAAAAAAAATTGGTTCTAGCACTGACGTGAAGTCGGGAGCTTTTGCGCGTATGTTCTATTGTCTATTCTCCTGCATTGGACACCCTTTATCGAATTTACCATGGTAAATTATGTCGTCCATCCACCTGTATTGGACACTCTTAATTCGAATTTACCATGGTAAACAATGGTGTGAGTGTGATAGCAAAGAGACAGAATAAAACAGAAGATATTCTTATTTTGCGTTTCTTACTTATATTCTTAGAGAAATTAAGATATTCCATATTAGGATACGATTCCATATTTGGTGACTTTCCTCTACCCAAGCGACATTTATTACAAGCTGAAGATACGAACAAGCCTCTTTACTGTTAGAAACCAAACCAGCTATCATACGAATCTAAGTGCACTGGATGTGAAATACAACTACTCCCTTCGAAATTTATTTCCAAGTTGCAGTTGTAATGGTGTGGCGCTCGAACCCAAATAAATCAAAATGTTGAAAAAACTAGAGAGGATAAAACCGCAGAAACACATTACCGCAGAACACATGTTCAGAACTCTATATAATTCGTGTTTAAGTGGAACTACAACTGTCAGAAAACAAAGGATTAAACGTCGAAGCCAATATTTTATAGTCATTCTCGCCAGCACCAAAGCTCCAAACGACAATTTTTCATTACGGCCGCCGACGAAAAAGGTGGTGTGGTATCGGTGGAGTGCAAAGGCTGACCGGGACGTAGTGTATTGGACTCAGAGAATCCCAATAATTAATAGATTGTAATATACTGCTACACAAACGTTAAGGAATTTTGTGACCGTTTTAAAAGTTGCCAATTCTTGTCCACCTATATTAATTGATGATAAATCAAATGTTTACTCTCTTGTAATATCTGAGTGGTATTTTTGCTTCAAGTTTGATAAGTCTTTGGTTATTGTTTTGCGTTCTTACCATCAACTTTGATTCAAGTTCTGAAAATTTGTTTTGCAATAATGCCGAGATGTAAACTTAGCGTGGACGAAACCAATAGGGCTATTGGTATGATCGAGGCGGGATGTACTCAAAGAAAATTTGCGAATTTATTTCAAGCTAGTCAATGCGTAGTTTCCCGGCTCGACAATGGATATTGAGAAACTGCACTGAGAGAAATCCAACTTTTTTTATTAATGAATATATGTATATATGTATACGTATTTTATATTAACTAATGTTATCATCAAATATAAGAAACATTTATTGCGAACAAACTTTTAACTGGTAAGTAACAAATATTTGCTTTTTGTTAATAAACTATTATCAAACTCATACCAGTTCATAATTTATTCACTCAAAATATAGGCTTTATTAACAATGAACAAATTGCATTTGACTCGTTTAAGTTATTCAGGAGTGATAGGAAATAATTCTTTATTACAAATGAATAGATCTTGTTACTCTTGGGATCCAATAGATGAACATCGTTCTGTCACGTGTTTAAAATCTCTATTATAATCGGCTAGATGCGTCGATGAGCAAGTACTAAGTTCGGCTTCTTCCTCTCCAGTTCCTATATCCTGTCCAGTTTGGTAGATAGTTCGTTTGAAGGTTTCGTTTATTTGTGAAACAAAAAGGACTGTCCAGGAAATCAAATAGATGATTCCATAAAAATGAATTTGGAATAAAGTGGACTAGCACACCTACTGCCAGTATTTGAAGGTAAGCAATCATTTCGATTGAGAAATCTCGAATTTTATTAGTTGAATAAAATTCACCGACTTGGCAGTCTTTCCAATGTCGTTGGCCGTTGTTAATTCGAATCACTGTTGCCATATTCTCAAGATTTTTAGGGGTAGAACAAATTGAATCGAATATCCATTAACAGTAGAATAGTAAATGTTCTGTGTAATATTGAAAACGAGGATCTGGCAACAGTCCGAAAGTGAATAGCTTTGCAGGATACAGCACGTCTATTTATGTACTCACAATGCTTTTTGCGCGTATGTTCTGGGGAACATCGCGTTATAGTTTTGCCCAAATGTGAAATTTACTTCTGTGGTGCCGTCCGGTATAATCGGCCCAATGGTTTCCGAGTAATAATTTTGTTTTCAACCAAAATAAATCCGATCGAATTTAAACTTGGTGAATAGTTGTAGAATATAGACCTAAGCACGTTTGTGAAATTTTGTGAGAATCGTATTTCTAGAAAATTATTAAAAAATATTCTGACTTCACGTCAGTGCTTGAACCAATTTTTTATATTTTTTGCAGTCAATGGAAATAGATGATTCTCTTCTAAGAGTTATATTAAAAAATCCAGAGGATTTTAGGAATCTAGTTCTCAGAAGAGAATGATCTTTTATTTCATTGACTGAAAAAAAATTTAAAAAATGGGTTCAAGCCCTGTGGACAGGAGCTTTCTGGCGCTTTAGTTTATTTATTTATTTATTATACATTTAGGTCGCAAACAGTACAAACAGACAAATTATAACTCCGAAAGTATTGGTTTCTCAGAGTTGGGAATTATATCAATGTATTCATATGATAGAACTGCATCCTAAAGGATATTCAATTCAAATAATAGTTTATTTATCAAGATTAAATGAGCAATCATGAGAATGAGAACTGCACCATGGAAAAAATCAAATTAAATCTGGCCAATTTTGCCCAATAACGAACTTAACCGAGATATTCATCTCCCTAAACTACTCTGAAAATTTCAACTACCTACCTCATTCCGTTCGAGAGTTATATCTATGTCTATGGATGAAAAGCAGTCTCACTACTCTCAGATCTCTTACTTCATGTTCCGTTCCGAAATGTAAGAATTTTCTGAGAAAACCTAATGTCGGAGCAAACAACTGAGATTTTTCTCACTTCGCTCACAATTCTTCGATTTATTAGATAATGTCATGTCTCAGGAACATCATTTGTCATTATGACAATTCATACATAGAATAATATCATTCTGTGACAACGTTGAAATACGATTTATTATTGAAATTTTGAAAAATCATATCTCCGAAAGTATTAGCTTGTTAGAGTTAAAAATGATATCATTGGATTCTTATGGTAAAACAGCTTATTGAAAAAAATTTAATTTGGAATTTGCCTTGTAAAAAAAATTTTTTTTTTTGTTACTCCGAAACCATCTGTCCGATTTTGCCCACTAACGAACTTAGCCGAGATATTTATCTCTCGAACCTACTCTGAAAATTTCAACTGTCTAGCTCATTCCATTCGAGAGTTATCGTGCCTACGGCCGGCCGGCCGGACTGGCCGGACCGGCCGGACAGAATGAATTTTGACCACGGATTCTTGATCAGTGAGTCGAACCAAATCGTTTAAGACCATTTTCATCGAAAAATTCGAAAATTACAGACATTTGGGCAAATTGATAAGCACTCAGTTCCGAGGAACTAGAGCGCCAAAAAGCATTATGAGTACATAAATAGACTAGCTGTATCCTGCAAAGCAATTCACTTTTGGACTGTTGCCCAATTCGTTTTTAACTTTCAACAGAACATTTACTATTCTACTGTTAGTGGATATTAGATTCGATCTGTTCTACTGTTAAAAATCTTGAGAATATGGCAACATTGATTCGACTCAACAACGGCTAACGACATCGGAAAGACTATCAAATCGGTGAATTTTATGCAACTATTACAATTCGAGAATTCTCAATCGAAATGATTGCAGTATTATAAAAACAATATTTATTAATGATTATTATCAGATGAAAACATAAAAGTTATAACAGAAAACTTATTACTTACCAACCTTATTAATATTTAATAAGTGAATTTTAATATTAAGCATAATAGCCAACATTAATGCTGCTTATTGATTATTACTTGATATTATTATTAACGGTCAACTATATTTATTTAGATGAAATGAATATTTCTTCAGTGATATCGAATGAAATTATTCATGAATAAATGTTGTTTTATATTAAGTGATGATCATTTTTAAGATTTCAAATCAATTCTATATTCCAATGGAAGAACTCTTTATTTGTCCATATGGCCAATAAATTATTTATTAATTGTAATGCATGTTCGATAATATCAAGTGAATACTTCTCTCAGTGTGCAAACGTGACCGAAAGAACGAGAAGTGGACGCTCTAGACCTACCACTCCTGCATAAGATCGGTTTTTGAATAGTAGAGATCCGTTGAGTACTTATCGAATGATGCAACAGCACCTTTTGAAGGCTACTGGTGTTTCGGTTTTGATTGAAACAGTACGTCAAAGACTTCAACACGTTAATCCACATTCTCGGTGACTTTTAGAAGGAATCCACAAACTAAAACTCATTGCGACTTCGATTGGAACGGGCCAATGAGCATGTGAATTGAAACGATCAATGGAGGTCGTCTGTATTGTTCACAGAAGAGTCGAGATACTGACGGTTTTTGGATAGTCGCGTGTTCGTTTATTGGCCCTTACTATGGTTCCCAGAAATCTCTGATCGCTTCATATGTTCAGAGGTGGTACAGTTACTGTATGTAGAAGCATTGGTTTCAATGGACTCACATTTTTTTTGATGCTTGATTCTACCATGAATGCGCAGATTTAAATAGAGCAAGTCATTGACAATAATATTCCTTTGTTTCATGCTGCTATTAGGCCAATTTTCTTAGTTTTGTATAATAATGCGCGACGCCAGAATTGTCGATGAAGCCCTGGAAATCCGTGGAAATCCACATTTGGCCATAACCCCTCGGTCACCAGACGTCAATTCCGTTGAACTTGGGATCAGCTACAAAGAGCTTTGGATTATCATCAACCTCCTTCGCATACACTTCAAGAACTCAGACTGCTCCTCTACCTTAACTCTGTAGAGAAATTGATCGAGGCTATTCACCAATCTGATCGGAAGTATGCAAAAGCCTTCTCAGGCAGTGGTTGATGTACGAGGAGGCCATACTATTTACTGAACTCTATTTTTTTAAGATTTTTTGAGAACTGATTTTTCAAAATAAAGCCTAAAAATGAATTTTCACCAAAAAATGGGTTCAACCCCTGTGGACAGGAGCTTTCTGGCGCTCTAGTTCAAACAGACAAATTATATCTCCGAAAGTATTGGTTTTGCAGAGTTGGGAATTATATCAATGTATTCTTATGATAGAACTGTATCATAAAAGGAATTCAATTCAAATACTAGTTTATTTATCAAGATTAAATGAGCGGTCTGATAATGAGAACTGCACCATGGAAGAAATCGAATTAAATCTGGCCAATTTTGCCCAATAACGAACTCAACCGAGACATTCATCTCCTTAACCTACTCTGAAAATTTCAACTACCTAGCTCATTCCGTTCGAGAGTCATTGTAGAAAAACTTTTTTTAAATTTTCAAAATTTTTTTTCGACACTTTGCGGTAATCTGGTCAATACAAAACTTCACATGCGTATAAAGGTCATGATTCTACAATTTGATGCTAAACTTCAGATAGTTCGAGGGATCGGTTTCAGAAATATTCATAAAAAATATTTTTACTAAAATCGGCCAGAACTCCGAAACCGCTTGATGGATTTTGCCCATTAACGAGCTCGTCTGAGATATTTACGCTTCAAACCCACCTTGCAAATTTCAATTTGCTAACTCCTTTCGTTCGAGAGTTATCGTGCCTACGGTCGGCTGGCCGGCCGGACAGAATCGATTTCGACCTCGGATTCTTGATCAGTGAGTCGAACCAAATCGTTTTAGACCATTTTCAGCAAAAAATTCCAAAATTACAGACATTTGGGCAAATTGATAAGCACTCTGTTCCGAGGAACTAGAGCGCCAAAAAAATAAGTTTCGTATGACAATTGCCCAAAACAGGTTTACAGTACCTACCAATAGTAGATATTCCATAACACATGTATGAACGAAGAGAAGTAATAATGAAAAATTACCTCGTAATCGATCAAAAATTTCCTGATCTACGTTCACCAAATTTTCTCCTCTCTCAAACTACAGAATTATGCTTTCAATATTTATGTAATATTTTCTAACATTTTTGGGTGAGGTCCCCGTTGCTTCACTAAAATACGAGTATTTCAACCCCAATATTTTTGAAGTTATAATATTCCCTTCCGTCAGTCCCGTCATAAATTGAGAGAACTGAGCATTCTATGTCTATGGATGAAAAGCAGTCTCACTACTCTCAGATCTCTTAATTCATTTTCCGTTCCGAAATGTAAAACTTTTCTGAGAAAAACTAATTTCGGAGCAAACAACAACATTTCGTAATACACGTCATTCTCATAATTCTTCGATTGATTAAATAATGTCACGTCTCAGGAAAATAAGTTGCCATTATGACAATTCATACATAGAATAATTATATCATTCTGTGACAACGTTGAAATACGTTTTATTATTGAAATTTTGAAAAATCATATCTCTGAAAGTATTAGCTTGTTAGAGTTAAAAATGATATCATTGGATTCTTATGGTAAAACTGCTAATTGAAAAAAATTTAATTTGGAATTTGTTCCGTAAAAAAAAATATTTTTTTTGTTACTCGGAAACCATCTGTCCGATTTTGCCCAATAACGAACTTAGCCGAGATATTTATCTCCCAAACCTACTCTGAAAATTTCAACTGTCTAGCTCATTCCGTACGAGAGTTATCGTGCCTACGGCCGGCCGGCCGTACAGAATGAATTTCGACCACGGATTCTTGATCAGTGAGTCGAACCAAATCATTTAAGTCCATTTTCATCGAAAAATGCGAAAATTACAGACATTTGGGCAAATTGATAAGCACTCAGTTCCAAGGAACTAGAGCGCCAAAAAATACAAATCCGATCAAAATTAAACTTGTTCTTGTAGAATATTGACGCAAAAACGTTGGAGTAATTTTATGTGGATCGTATAACAAGAAACTGTGAACAAAGTTAATGTATCTAACGACAAGTTGAGAACGGAAACAGAGAGCAACTTGTAATTATCAGGGTAGATTGTGCATCCGAATGCGTTATTTTGGTGAGTTAATAGACATACCGCCGTATTCACAAAGTATTCAATCTCCGTTAAGTCCTTACTGAGATCATCAGTTAATTATAATTTCGAATCGTAACCTCAGTTAACGTATTTAAGGTGGTGAAACAGGCCTGTTTCACGTTGATTTTCACGTTAACGGAGGTTGCGATTGAAATTCATCCTTAACTGAGGACCTCAGTTAGGAGATTGAATGCTTTGTGAATACGGCGGATAATCAGCTAAACATTTTGGGAGTAATACCCATTTTAATTGTTGTTATTTTATCCTCTATAGTTCAAAACGCCCAATTCCGATCCATGTAATACTGAGTAATTACTCATTCAAAAATACCGACGCACTAATTTTGGCGAAATTCATCGAATATATCGCGAATTTTTTCTTAAAAAATTTTATATTTTAGAAACTATGCCTCAATCAGCTGTAATTCCGTACATATCTTTGAGCTACCATTTTAAAATCGGGTACCAAATTTCTTCTCTATACTGATTCCGTATATTAGGCGAGAATATACAATGGAACCTGCGTGCAAAAGCTCTTGAATTCACGTTAGTGCTTTTCTCAAATTTTATTATATAAGTTTATTTCGAAAAATAAACAGAATACATCACAGAGGTGAAATTAGATTACAACCTGTTTGTGACTAATTCTTTTCTTCTTTCTTTAAAATTCAATTGAGCAACTAACACTATATATATTTAATTTGTATATACACTTCTTTACACGAAATATTATTTACAAACATAAGGAGGTCTTATAATTGGGGCGTTGTGTGTAGTTTTTTCCCAAGAATTCTAGGTCTCCATTCAATAGTAGTTGAACCAAATTATCTTATATACAACTGAGTTGAATTCATTCTTGGAACTCGCGTCTCGAAACAAAGGAAGAAAACCAAAATAACACATTCCTTCTACCCATTAGTCCTCATATCGCCAAATGAAACGACAACCTGAACTGAGAGGGGACGTTCGGCCTGCGGCCACAAGCTGCATACCTCTCCCTTACGCTGCCGGAAATAACACCAAGCATTTCTCAAGGTTTTTCGCAAAAAGCTCGAGAACCGCTGTCACGAAGTCCACCGCGTTCATAACTCAACCCGTGGAATAAACAAGACGATGTGCCTTGCACAATACAGCTGGAAACACAAAGAAAGGCGTCGTAACTCATGATTTAAGATTTCTGCGAATCGGATTAGCGTAGCGCCGTCCCCGGCTCTCGGCTAACCGCCATTCTGGCGTGCGGGGAAGCTGCCGCCCGCGCCTAATGGATCCGAGAGGATCAAAATATTGTTGTTGGGAGCTCAGATTGTTATATACGCACATAAAGAGCCTTGGCCGGCTTTTGGGATGAGGGAGGAAGGTTGACTCGCTGCTGCGGCTTTCGTTTCGGGTTTTATCTTGTTCACGTGGTCAGAGAGCAATTTATTTGTACGTAGGGAGCTTGAGTTGCGGATCGTCTTTCTCTCTGTAGGAGGAGTGCGTATTGTGTATTCTGTAGCAGCAATTGCGATACGCATGCAATACTAGTAGCGTCCGCACACGGAGACACCGAATCAACGTGATTCCACTTTCCTGCGTGTCTTTCCTATCACCTTGGTTTTGATAGGCCTCCTTTATACTAAACGAATCCAAATCAATCCGAGACAAGGCAAATCTGATTCGCAAAGATTCTGCAAACAATGCAACCCTTCCGAATGCAGACCTACTCAGTTCCTGCCTTGACACCAACCGAATCCAGCCCAATCCGCCCCGATTGAAAGGGGCTGGTGATTCGGCATGCCAGAATCTTTTTCCGTCCGTATTGACTACAAATTTGACAGAGGCAAATAATGAAACATTTAAAAAGAAAAAGGGGAAAGCTCTGTGAGCAGGAGCTTTGGCACGCTGTCCATATTTATAGGCAGAGCTATCAACCATCCAGGTACTGAACTCACCCAGAGCTGCTTAGCTCTAGAAAACAAAATCCCAATATTTACAAGAATTTAAATTCGACACTAAAAACAAACGTCCAAAAAAAAACTGATCATCTTACTTTGGCCGATAATGGTCTCAAACGTATAGTTTCCACCCAGACACTCACTGTTGCTTCGAAAATAAACAGTGCTCTAAGTAATCATTATAGTATACTTTGGGAGTTACATTCATTATTGAATGGTTCCTTTATGGGTTTTCTGTCAAACTCTGAAAAAGATCTATGATATAAAAATTTGTTATTTTGCGAATATCTTCAGAGTTAGAATCACAAGATATTTGTCAGAAGCTATTTATCAAACAATGTTGCCAAGCAAACAATTATGAAACAACATCAACGATAAAACGAATATTTCATAACGTTTCGGAGACTATCTCAGGCTCCTTCGTCAGACACCAAACAGAAGTCCTCAGAATTATTTTTTGTTGATAGCTATTCCGAAATTCGAAATTGTCACCATTTTCGAGGTTGTCTTATCCCTGAGCACAAGGTGCTTTCTTTGGACGTCGCATCCTTATTTACTAATATTTCTATGAAGGTAGCCACCGATACCATGGATGAAAATTTTCTGACTTGGGTAATTGTACAGATATTCCAAGAGAAATATTCATACAGTTGATAGAGTTTGTTTTCAAGGCCAACTACCCGCCTTTAGTAAAAAACTTAACTCCACTACGTATTTTCTTCCACATGGATGCGACGACATTAAAAGCTTTGTATTACACGTGTTTTGGGGATCCTGAGTTAAGATGAGATGAAGTTGCAGAGTACCTATATGAATATATTCGCTGTGGTGCTAAGTCACATAATCTAACTTAGATTTTTATTTGTGTAAAACGTTCAAGTATTTTGAATGGCTCATAAGAAAAATATACGTTGGCTAATAAGAAATGGTTGAACAGTATAAATTGGGTTGGATCAATTATTGTACTAATAAAATTTGATGAAAAATCGTATACCTACTCATTTACTTCAAGTTGAAATTCCTCAAAACTACAATTTGTGAGTTGGATTGTTTCTGCTTAACTACATCGATATGCCCTTTACATCTACGAGTGCTTGATGTTCTTGTTTTGGAACATTGACTACTTCCAAGCAGAAATATATCACAGTTGTCCAAGACGATTTGCCCTTTACATCTACGAGTGCTTGATGTTCTTGTTTTAGAACATTGACTACTTCCAAGCAGAAAAATATCACAGTTGACCAAGACAATTTAAAGACATCTTATATCTTATATATAGACTGTCACTTACGGAAAAGGCAACATACTACGGCTGCATGAGATTCTTCAACAAGATACCAAGTCGGCTACAACATGTAAGAATACAGAATTGCTTCAAGAAGGGAATTCAAAAATATTTAATTGTTTTGGGACCCTATATGTTGAAGGAGTTGTTAGGAATGTAACTTATTTTGAAATAAACAATATCGTTATTAATACGTTGACAGTTCCATGCATCACATATGATGCTTACAAATTTTCGCCAAGAGTCGAATGTGATTCATTTAATGTTAAGATAAATATGGCCACTATTCTTGAACGCTGGAGTGTGGTCTGTTTATATGAACTGAACTTCTTGTATAGGTATATATCTTCAATACTTGAATCATAGTGAATCATACGTGATTCAAGAAACGTCCACATCAAGCCTTGCATTTAAGTTTTGGTAGTGGGAGGTTGAGGAAAATTAGAATAGGGACAGTCCACGTGGTAACTATTTTTGGTTCAAAGGATCCCATTATAACCAAATTTCTGTTTGTATGATGAAAAGTAGTCCTAGCCAATGTGGTTTCGACATGGATTATACTGTGTGCTTTACCTAAATTGTCCTATGTACTTATTATTTCAATAGAAATGAAAATAACATTGATTGGAACTGGTAGTGTCTTTTCGAATGGCTATGGAACTTGTTTTCTACGGTAACTGATAACCATATTGGTTATTGGTCTCTACTGGATGAAATGGTACTATTTTGTCTAGATACTTCTTTCTACATGAATTGGGGTTGTATGGTCAACAGATACTTTGAGTAGGATAAGATTGATGTATTGAAACTTCTATCTTAACTGGGATTTTACGGGATTACTGAAAAGTAAATATCTTTATAATCCCCTTCTATTAGTAGAAAATAACTTCGTTTTGTTGCTCCACATTATTATTTTTACAAAATGACAGATTGTCAGTTGTCACAGACAAGTGTAATATCAAGATCATAGAGGACCATAAAATTCTTGAAATACAGATATGTAAATTAGGTTACCAACTACAGGATATAATTGAAAGTCGAAAATCAGAAACAGTTGGCTACCTGTTTGGTCGAGTATAAATACAGTGGACCAGTTTACTCCGATCGTTGGAATATTTGTATATTTCGGCAATATCTTCACCAATATAGACCCGATCGAGTTTAAATCTGGAACTTTCCTGTAAAATAAGGTTTTAAAGGCTCTCGTAAAATTTCAATGATATCTGTAGGATAGTTTCTGAGTTACACAATTTTTTAAATATTTTGTTTTGAATTTTGCAGACATGCGATCCTGACAAAACTTTGCATGAGTCTTCGTGTCAGTATTTTTCAACTAATGACCGTGCTTCGATTCGATCAGAGTTATATTTTTTCAGTTATTGGGAAAACAAAATTTCAAATGGCTATAATTCTGAAACCACTTGATAGATTTTGCCCATTAACGAACTTAACCGTAGCATTCGGACTACAGAGCTACCCTGAAAATTTCAACTCTGTACGTCATTGCGTTCGAGCGTAATCGTGCTGACGGCCGGACAGAATCAATTTTGACCTCGGATTCTCGGATCAGTGAGTGGAAACTAATCGTTTGAGACCAATCTTGGCCAAATATTCAAAAATTATAGACATTTGGACGAATTGATAGACTCTCTGTTCATAGAACAGCGCGCCAAAAAGGACACTAAAGTAGTAGATATCCATCCACTCCTCTTAGACGATAAATCCAGCAGTTTAATCACCTTTCATCCGTTCATGCATATAACGAAAAATGTCGGAAAGGAGCACCATGAATTTCGAATTTGGCCCAAGGAGCACGCTATGGACACTTCACTCACAGAATTGACATGAAGTGGTAATAAGGCCATCTAGCCCCTTCACAGTCGCTCAAATTTCAGAAAAAAAAAAATAAAATTCCACACATCGTGTACACACCCACCTATTCAATTGCCACCGTAATTACAGATTAATATTGAAATTAGTTCCCATTCTACGCGATGGCAGTAATCTGATAAAACACGTGTAGGAACCGAATAAGGAAGTAATCAGTTCTGGAAGCTTCAAATTGTGAAATATTCTCAGAGGTTCCTAGGCATCTGTTTTCAATGACATTCTGCACAGCCCAAGAGGTCATTAGTGGCCACCTAAATGCCAAAATCAGACTCAGCCGATATTTGGTTTACGAATTTCAAGCAAAATATTACGTCTAATAATTGCATTTTTGAATGTTTCCTTTCATCTGATCCTCACGAAATTTTGCTCAAGTGTTTGCGCCAGTCCTTTACATTTAACTACCGTATCAATTCAATCAGATCAGTATTTCTCGAGTCTTTGTGAAAACAACATTTCAATTCAACTTTCATTTGAACTTTATATTTCCAGTTCATAGCCCTCCGATCAATACAAAACTTCGCATGTATACAGGGTCCTGCAATAGTGCATTACACATACATAGCTGCCAAACCAGACCTTTTAGAAATTTAGTTTGGAGGATGCCCCTTGTAGTTCCAATTCTGCATGTCAGGAAATTATTTTTTAATATACAGGCTTTTCCAAAATAAAATTATTCAACGAATGAGTGATTTTTTAAATGGACCACCCCTTATATTTTCGCACATTTCCAATGCAATACGTCTATTATGACGCAAAATATTAGAGATATTTTTCCAACAGTACAGATCTTATTCACAGAAAACTGCAAAAAGTTGAGGGAATAGTAGTTCGCTAAGACTCCTCTAGCGATTTCCAGAAGCGATGGTAACATGAATTTCATGAGATTTTTGTTTGAATTGAGGAATTTGCCTAGTCATCGTTCCTCAATGATTAACCAGTCGTATACAGGGTGTCTGTTATTAATGTCCAAATCTTGAGAATTTCAAATTGTTAATTCTCGATTTTTTCAAACGTAACACCCTGTATTTTTTTCCATGGTGATGTAGACCATTGAATACCTTACATTTTCTCGGAAGTAAGGTATTCAATAGTAAGGACTATTTTCACTCCTGTGTCCAGTAGACACGAAAAATGACAAGATGGCCTGCTAGATCATCGGATCTCACCAAACTAGATTTTTTTGTGGGGATACATAAAGGGAATCGTGTACGATGAAGTTCCAACAACATCTCCTAATATGCGAAAGAGGATTGTGAGTGCTTTCCGAAGGATTACTCCTGCCATGCTGATGAGGGTTAGAGGGTCATTCAATGATCGGATCGCTTTGTGTTCCAGAGAAGGTGGTCGACACAAAGCGATCCGATCGTTTAATGGTCCACTAACCCTCATCAGCATGGCTGGAATAATGCTTCGTAAAGCTGTCACAATCCTTTTTCTCATATTGGGAGCTGTTGTTGGAACTTCATTGTACATGATTCCCTTTTTGTATCCCCACAAAAAAAATTTAGTTTGGTGAGATCAGATAATCTAGCAGGCCATCTTGACATTTTTCGTGTCTGCTGGACACAAGAGTAGAAATAGGTTACTTCTGAGAAAATGTAAGGTATTCAAGTGGGTACATCACCATGGAAAAAAATACAGGGTGTTACATTTGAAAAAATCGAGAAATAACAATTTGAAATTCTCAAGATTTGGACATTAATAACGGACACCCTATATACGACATTGTTCCAAAAATTACTAAAGAGCAAGGAAACAATAATAGAAGACTAAATAACTATTATACACCTGTTACAGGAAGAAACCAAGAAGCTAAAGAACACAAAGTTATAGAACAATGCAGCTATAGTGATGCAGTGAAGAAACCAAATAGGAGAAATAAAGATGGTGCACAAATATCAAAATAAAAAAGGAATGAATAATGTATTATTTCAAGTAGATACACAAACATATGGATGTATAAGAAAAAAAGAAAGAATTTCTATTGGATGGTAGACTTGCTTTTATAAAGATAGTATTAGTGTGAAAAAATGCTCTAATTGTTGGAAGTTAGGGCATTTGGCCAAGGATTGCTAGAAATCGAAACCTACCTGTCGAATATGTGCAGGCGAACACAAAGTGTGGGATTGCCAATCAAAAGAAAAGTTTTGTGTAAATTGCAAATATGCATTGGAGATACTTAAGATGCCAAATATTGACTGTAAACACAGATCTTATGACAGAAAATGCGGGACATATAAAAGAGTGGCCAATCTATTACAGGAGAAAATAAATTATCCTTAAGTAGCAATCAAAACATCAGTATTGTATTTGAATATTCAAGGACTACATTCGCATGAAACTGAATTAAAATGGATAGGTAATTGATATAAACCAATAATTATATGTCTCTCTGAAACACACATTACAGAAAATTTACAGAAAACGAAGTAAATATCACTGGTTATAATGCAGTTTTCAGTCCTTCGGAAAGCTCACACGCAGGGGGAACTCTAATATATATAAGGGAAGAGAGTTTGCAAGAGAAAACCCAGTAAAACACTTCTTAATAATGACTAGCTATATGCTAATAAAGGGGTTTACTTTGATTCAGTTAAGTGAGTCTGTCGAAGTATTACCGTCTATTGATATTAGAAATATATTTATAGAAAATCAAATTCATAGTAAAGAATAAATTGTTTGCTTAGATACCATCATCGAGTTATGTATATTCCAGAAAAACTTTACTGTTATCATGAGTTATTAATATAGCTTATTTCTCAGACGATTACTTTGTCTCATTATCCTACAGTACATATGAAAATACAGATATAGCGGAATCTGTTAATAAGCTGAATATGACCTTTTTGGCTCCTAGTAATACGATTCTCATGAAATTTCGTTGTTACAAATATACATTTACTAAATTTCAAGTTTATCGCATATATAGAATCAAAAACATTGTGACAATAATATTTCAACTGGACATATGTTTTCGAAACCATTGGGTCTTGCTGCTTACTCATAAACGTGCCTGGTATATTCAGACCTTAAACTCATCTTGTAAAATTTCGAGTCACTAAAACTCTTCATTCTTAAATTATCTTGTTCATGGATCGACGAAGAAAATTCGGAAAATAACACACATTTTTGCAAAATACTGGTGCCCAGGAACAAACACGCAAGAATCATTTCAGTGTCATCAGCTAAGTAGTTAGAGCTTTCGACTCAGGAGGCGAAAGTAATGAGTTCAATCCCGGTATAGGAAAGAAATGTCTAGTCACGGTAATGGCCACCATTCACTTTTGTTTAAAAAATGAATAGTGCTTATCCCAAGGGGGTGTATGGACTGGACACACTAACAAAGCCTACAAAGAACACAACTGATTCTCCTAACTTGCACAAGCTTCTAGGATCTTCTAATGGTATGAAAATTCTTAAAAAGCGCCGACCTGAAGTCAGAAGCTTTTTTGAGCATGTTCCATTGGCTGTTCACTATACCCATGCAGTGTCGATACAGATAAAATTCGGTACTCGATTGTAAAATGGTGGCTTGAAGGTATGTGCCAACTGATTCGGACGTATAATTTCTGAAATATAAAATCTTTTGAGAACACATTTATTTTTAAGTGATACGAAAATCTGCGAAAATTAGCTTGTCGGCATTCTACAAGTAGGTATTTACCAAGTTTTAAATGGATGAAATTTAAGATGGTTACCTATTACTGCGAAACCGTTTGGTCCGTCATACCCAACACAAAAATAAATAACAGTCCCATTCGGATGCGCAACCTACCCTGAAAATTGAAAATCACTATCTCTTTCTATTCGGAAGTCCTTCTAAAGAACTCACTCAAGGTTGGTCGGATCTCCAACAATATAGATACGATCGTGTTTGAATGTGGAACTTGGGAGTTCCAGAGTTAGGTTTTGTAGGCTCTCGAGATATCGGACGAGTAGTTTCTGTGATACAGAATTTTTGCCCAAATGTCTGTAACTTTCGAATTTTTTGACGAAAATGGTCTCTAACGATTCGGTTCGACTCCCCGATGAAGAATTTGAGGTCAAATTTGATTATGTCCAGCCGGCCGTCCAGCCGTCTGACCGTTGCCACGATAACTTGAGAACGGAAAGAGCTAGCGACAAGTGGACAAGTTCCTTAACGGGAATAGTTGGCCCAATTGTTTCCGAGTAATAATTTTGTTTTCAACCAATATGAATCCGATCGAATTGAAACTTTGTGAATGGTTGTAGAATATGAACCTTACCACGTTCGTGGAATTTGGTGAGAATCATATCACAAGAAAATTTCAAAAAAATTATTAAGAAAAATTTTTCAATACGCGATAGCCTGAACAGAAAGAGGCCAAACGGTTTTGGAGTTATACCCATCTGAAATTTGGTTATTATTTCCTCAATAATTCAAAAAATATAGAAGCGATCCAATTCACACATGGTTATTAGATGTAGAATGCCAACGCGAAAATTCCCGCAAAATTTCGTGAGGATCATATCACTAGAAAATTTTTAAATAATCACTGAAAATTATTGAATAAAATTGTATATATCAAAAACCATTCATTCTATATCGCTGATATTTTGTGAGAGCCTTCATAATCTAACTCGACTACCAAGTTCTAAGTTTGAACATGATCGGATATATATTGTTGGAGATTCGAGTAGCCTTGTGTGAGTTGTGTAGATGGATGGGTGACCGTTGCCTTGATAACTTTCGAACGAAAGGAGATAAGGACTTTGAATTTTCAGGGTATGTTGCGTATCCAAATGGGAGAGTTAAGTTCGTTTACGGGCATAATCGGTCCGACGGTTCCGGAGTTATACCCACCTGGAATATTATTTCCTCGATAACTCAAAAAATATAAACTTGATCGAATTGAAGCTTGGTAACTAGTTGTAGAATATCGATATGAAGACGTGTTTGAAATTTTGTATGAACCGTACCCCTAGAAAATTTAAATGAAAATACGAAAAAATTTTTTTGTAAGAACCGTACCCCACGAATATTTCAAAAAATTACGAAAAAAAAATTGGTTCAAGCACTGACGTGAAGTCTGGAGCTTTTGCGCGTATGTTCTATTGTTCATTCTCCTCTATTGGACACTCTTAATCGAATTAACCACGGTAAATTCGATTAAGAGTGTCCATTACAGCAGAACGGACAACAGAATTCACTATGGCAAATTCGATTAAGAGTGTCCAATACAGGAGAATGGACAATAGAACATACGCGCAAAAGCTCCCAACTTCACATCAGTGCTTGAACCAATTTTTTTAAATTGTTTGGCAATCCTCACGGAATGCAAGAATCTGAGCGTCAGAATTCTACAACCAAAAACTATGTTTGAACTGGAACGTAGTGTGATTTTCGAGTTATTGAAGAAATATCAAGAAAATATCAGATGGTTATAACTCCAAAAACTAATCTGGAAATTGCAAATCGCTATCACTTTCCGATCCCAAGTTATCCTGAGATACTCGTCCATAATATTTTTTATTGATTTCTATCAAATTTTCTGGTTATAAGAATTTCACGAATTTTCACATACGTCTCTATATTGGTATTGTACAAGTAGTTACTGAGTCATTTCAATTTGATCAGGTATGTATTGTTTGAAAACAAAGTGTTTACACGGAAACAATTTAGCCCATTATGCCCTTTAACGCACTTAGCCGTCGCAAACAGATGCTTAACCTACCCTGAAAATTTCGAGTCGCTATCTCTTTCCGTTCGAAAGTTATCGTGTCAACGGCTGACCAAACAGTATCAAATTTGACCACGAATTCTTTATCAGTGAGTTGAACTTAATGGATTGAGACCATTTTTTGCAGAACTTTCCAAAATTATAGACATTTGGGCAAAACGATAGCATACTCATTTCAAGCATATACGCGCAAAAACATCGGCCAATAATTCATTACCAATCACATATTTTGAGCCATTTATAAAGTTAGTTGAGTTGGTTCTTGAATCTCTGATCTCTAGTTGAGTGTCATCAATTTCTATTCAATTATGAAGGGAAGTCTGAAATTATTTCAGGTAGAGTAAGAAACATTTATTTGTTGGAAATTTCCGAAGGTTTGTTATGTTCTGAAAAAATAATAAGCTGCAACTATCAATGGTGAACATAAACGGCAAGTAAACAAGTCCTGTATGGAACACTTATACAATATTCTCCTTAATACGTGAAAGTACAACAAATTCTAGGACCCCAAAATAAGAAATATCCCACAGTCACCGTTGATCTGGCCATAACTCACAGCCTGGAATCAAAAATGAAGGCACGCATTCGCAGTAAATTCAAAAGCACAGAAAAATAATACAAACGATTTCTCGGAAATGAATTATCATAAAACAACACTATATTTTACCAGGTCCCACAGGGAAGGACGTTGCAGGTCGGTTGGCATCAACTGAGATAATACCATCACGATAAAATATCTCCCGGTTTCCCAATTTCGACACAGCGCCAGAATTTGAAGGCTGCACCCAGGGTTTCAGATAAACTGAATCGTCTGAAATAATACGTTTTGTGGTCATTGAGATTTGTTGGCACAGGGGATCATTCATCATATCAACATGGTCAAAAGCCTCTCTGGCTCATCGAGGATTCCTTGACAAAATTTTATCGACAATCCTTCAACCCCTGATGGAATTTTATGATCGATGTTATTTCGGGATGAAAATATCTTATTCCTTGGTTATCTGAATTTTCAAATCATGAAAACAACTGACGGATATACTTGATGGTAAAATAATCAAAGTTGATACCATGAGTAATTATACAAAAGGAATGTAAGCATCAACCAATGCTTTAAAAATATAATGTTCCAAATTACTCAGAAATATACAGGCGTATCTGAATAACACCGAAAAAATGTGAGGGGTGATTCCGTGATGCAAATTAACGTGGGTATTTGATATAATTTTAATTGAAAAATCTCCCCCCGGAAAGTTACACTCCTCCGAAGATTTACAGAAAAAAAGACACGCAACTTGGTGAATATTATTTATGAATAAAACTACACATTTTGGAATCTTGTCAACCCCAAAGTATGCTTAGAAGGGGTTGAAATAGTTAATCCCTAAGAGATTTTTTCTTACGACAATTTTTTTGGATGAAAATTTTCCTTTTAAAAATGCATGGCTGAAAAGCCTAATTCATTAAAAAACTTTTTTATTTCCAGAAGTTTTTTTGAAGCTTTAAGCATTGACGAGGAAAAAATGCAATGCAGTTTTAAACAGATAAGCTAACGTGAGGGTATTTGCCTTAAGATCTATTAGTTTGTGCTTTGCAATGACATTCATAAAAACAACAATACCGATACCAGGATTGTGCAGTGTCATTTTCTGTTACCGCCTTATTGTTTAACAAGTTTTATGCTCGGTTTTATGATTGTGTATATTAGAAAATAATATTTTTTGATAGAAAATTGTAATCCATATTCGAATTTAGAAAAATCAGATATGCATTTCACATTACGGTAATGCATTGGAGGCACAACGACTCTTTGCTGAACAGTTCCCACAATATATATTACCCTATCATACTACGTTCACCACTATTCACCGAGGTTTGCGAGAACGTGGTAATTTGGAAAAAAAAAATATGATTGTGCTTTTACTCGGGAAGTTATAGAACTGCAGCTATAGAAGAAGCCGTAATTAATCTAATTGAAGAATCTCCAGGAATTAGTACCAGGAAAATAGCTCGTGGCCTAAATCTAAGCCAATTCGCTGTTTTTAGATTTTTAAAAGAACAACTGTTATGTTCTATCCTTATCATCTTCAACTGGTACAGGCGTTAATGAACCTAGAATTTTTACCACCTGTAGTTTTCGGTCAGTTGCTTATCAATATGATTGGCAAAGCACCATAGTTCCTACGTAATATTTTATTTTTACTGACGAGGCGACTTTCTCAATATACTGTATTAGAAATTTTCATAACAATCACCTCCGGGCTGACGAAAATCCTCATGACTTTATTGAAGGTAATCATCAATATCAATTTTCATTGAATTTGACGCTCGGAATTATTGACGCTCATTTAATTGGTCTCCATTTTCTTCTGCTGTGATTAAATGGTGTCTCATATTGTCACTACCTTGAAGAATTACCTTTCTTCTTGACGAAGTTTGCCTTCAAATTAGGCAACATTTATGGTTTATGCACGACGGTGCACCAGCAAATTTTAGTAGACGTGCAAGAACTCGCCTTGATGAAGTGTATGCCAATCAATGGATAGGTCGAGAAGGACCTGTAAACTGGCCAGTCCACTCCTCTGAACTTAATACTTTGGATTTTTGCATATGGGGATATCTGCAATCTTTGGTATACACAAACCCAGTTGAAAATATCGATGATCTGTGAAACCGCATTTTTTGTAGGGTGTAAAACGGTAAGAAATTCACCAGGAATATTTCATCGCATACGCATTTCTACGAGGAGAACAGTAAATGCTTGTATTGATGCTGAAGGTGGTCATTTTCATCATCTGTTATAATTTTATTGTCGTTTTTGTTCATTGTTTGTTCACTATTATATTAGTTATAAAAGTCTTAGCCTAGTAAAATCTTACTGTGGCTGGCTGTTGTTAAATAAAATGCTACTTAACATGAGCTTGAAATAGGTACATTAATTGTTTTCTCGTAAATGCTTAAGTTTCCGAAAAAACTAGTAGAGATAAAACATGAAATAAATTGAGCTTTTCAGCCATGTTTTCTTAAAAAGAAAATATTTATCCAAAAACAAGTCGTAAGAAGAAATATCTTAGGTCTTGACTAATTCAACCCATTCTAAGTATACTTCAGGATTGAGAAAAATCCAAAATTTGAAAATTTATCGACATATAATATCTACCAAAATTCGTATCTTTAGCTTAATCTACAG
Source organism: Halyzia sedecimguttata (assembly GCA_937662695.2). Taxonomy (NCBI): domain Eukaryota; kingdom Metazoa; phylum Arthropoda; class Insecta; order Coleoptera; family Coccinellidae; genus Halyzia; species Halyzia sedecimguttata. The sequence goes on from OW569413.2 coordinate 15,898,223, forward strand.
GAAAATTAAAAAAGAGAAACAATATTTTTTGTTAATCTGCGGGGCTGTAACTTTTTCGGGGAGAGGAATTTCAAAAAATTGACTAACCACCTTAATTATCATCAGAATCACCCCTTACATATTTCTGCTGTTATTCAGTATAAATTCACTCTGTATAAATTGATTCTTCTATTGTCACGAGTTTCTAATTAAACCTTATACAATATTACATTTTGAATATCCGCTTGTAAATGATTTTTGGCGCTTGTTGTACTGACCAGATTGCCTAATAAATGTATCCAAACATGTGCAATTTTTTTTTATGAAAAATATTCTATATATCCAACAATGATAAAATGTAAGTAAACTATAATCTTCAGGAATTATATCCGAAAAAATCAGTTTGACTTTCATCGAAAGACAGTTTCAGACGAGGTTCGAAAACATCTATTTACACGCATTGTCATCCATATTTAAAAGCATTCGTTGGTGAAAGATGATGAAATATGGCGTTATGGTCATATTTTTATGGAGAGAAACACATATTTTTGGATCAGAGATGTTGAAGTAAATATTTTTGTTTTCTACTTTTATTAGAGGGTGCGCTAAATAAATTCGCTTTTTGGGTTAAATAAAGATTTTCTTACATAAAGTTTCATTTTTAGACTACATGTGTTATTATCTCAAAGAAATCTACGGTAACAATTTTTCACATATAGGTATGTTGCACCATGTTATAAAGCAGCAAAAAATATAGGGAGTAATCATTTAAAATAAAAATTATGATGGCACTCTGTAAAATGAATGACATCATATAAAATTTGTATGCCATAAGGTGGTTAGTTACAAACTAATATTGATCTGTCTGAGCGATTTGCTTGAAAATATCCAATAATGCAAATATTAATTTTGTTCCTTACTGGATCCACACACTGTATAAATCAACACAACTGTGAATGGAATTTTTTTTAGAAATATGACAAATATTATCAACCTCATCACACTCTAATTTTCGTCTATTTGAGTAGGCTTCAAGACTCTACCATTGACTAGAAGAAGATCCGCTGCGATTTGTTTCTCGCGTTTCAAGAACAATATCCATATTCTAACTACCTTAAAAACTATGTGCTGGTAGGTACTGAACAAAAGGTTGTCCATTTTGCTATCTTCGTAAAAATTGTCTACTCACTTTGAGCATGTATTAAAACATTTGCGGCTTTTACCATTTTATTTTTTTCTTCTGTGCCCTGTTTCTGAATTTCAGTCCAGATGGTTTGAACTTATTTTGCCCAGGATCTATAATCCATGAATGGTCTCATATTTTAATCAATATATAGATGATTGCGCGCATGTTCTGGGAAACATCGCGTTACCATTTGGCGCAAAATGTCTGTTGTTTTGGAATTATTTGCCGAAAATGGTCTCAAACGATATGGTTCGACTCCCTGATGAAGAATTCGAGGTCAAATTCTATTCTGTCCGGTCGGCCGTTGCCGTGATAACTTGAGAACGGAAAGAAATAGCAACTTGAAATTTTGAGGGAAGCTGTTAATGGGCATGATGTTTTCCGAGTGATTATTTTATTTTCAACCATTGTAAATAGGATCGAATTGAAATTTGCTGAGTTGTTGTAGAATATAAACATAAAGACCTTCGTGGAATTTTGTGAGAATCGTATCACTGAAAATAAAAAAAAAATTGTTAAAAATTATTATTACCCATTTGAAATTTGGTTGATATTTCCTCGAAAACTCTACGAAAAAATCGATCCAATTTAGCATGGTTATTAGTAGTAGAGTACAAACGCATAAGTTTCTCCAAATCACTATATAATTAAAAAAAAACATTGAAAAAAAATATGTATTTCAGGAACTATTCGTCCGACATCAAGGCGAGAGCCTTCAAAACCTAACTATACTAACAAGTTCCACGTTTGAACACAATGGGATCTATATTGTTGGAGATCCGAGCAGCCTTGGGTGAGTTCAGTAGCTGGATGGGAGATCACCACCTCGATAACTTTCGATCGAAAAGAGATAGGGACTTGAAGTTTTCAGGGTAGGTTGCGGATCCAAATGGGAGAGTCAATTTCGTTGTTGGGAATAATCGGCAAAACGGTTTCGGAGTTATACCCATCTGGAATATCATTTTCTCGAAAACTCAAAAAATGAGAAACCGATCGAATTGAAGCTTGGGAACTAGAATATCGATATAAATATATGTGTGAAGTTTTGTGAGGACCGTATCACTAGAAAATTTTAAAACAATTACCAAAAAATATTATGTATCTCACGATAACTTTAAAACTGAAAGATATAGCGATTTAAAATTTTGAGGGCATGTTGCGCATCCGAATGCGACATTTAAGTTCCTCAATTGGAATAATCGGCCTACTAGTATAGGAATTATACTCATCTGTTTTGTTGATATTTCCTGTATAACTCAAAATATACAAATCTGATCCAGTGAAACATCAGTGATTACTTGTAGAATGCATTTATATGTCAAATTTAAAAATTCTGTGATCAACGACGATTCTCTACTGAAGTCTGTCATTAAAATGGTATGAATTGTATTCCTATATTATAAAAGCTGAGAAAACGCTATATCTCGATGCTAAATGTGTAGTAGAGTGTCCAATAGAGGTGAATAGACAATAGAACAAGCGCGCAAAAGCTGTCGACTTCACGTCAGTGCTTGAATTAATTTTATTATACAAGGATGGGGTTATTTTCACTGATCGGTTTTGACGTTTAGACAGTGTTGGCCGGGCCCCGGGGATTTATCATACCACCCTGGTAGAAACGAGACTTTCTACATTGCTCTCACTGTAGTTCAAATAAATCTGCTGCGTTCATTCATTTTTGGAAATGACAATAAGACAGACAAAACCGTTCATATATTTTATAATATCATTGTGATCTCGCGGTCAACTTGGAACACTTTCAAACACGGGGAAGCTCACCTCCCTGTAGTGACGACCCTGACAATGTATCCTGCATTGGTCTTGTTCGGATTCCATCCTTACGGACCACGTCTCTTAATCATAAGTGCTGCAATACGGCATAACCTTGTAAGTACTCAGTATTTTATATTGTTCCTGAATGAAAATTAATGTTCGAAAATAAGACATTTCCGAGGATATTTCTTGACAAATATCCTGTCCCCTCTGGATATAGTGCTCCTCAGCAGATCTCGTATTTTTTTACGGCAAGCTTCAAATTATTCAGGATAATTTCGAGTGAGTCCAATCAGAAGGAATTATTCATATAATAGATGTAACAATGATGTCCCGAATCTGTTCGATCGTTCTCCAGGTTCCCCTTACTCAAATCTACTGAACTTCTGGTAGCGGCTATATCTATTTGACTGATCTCTAGCAAACAACTAGCGCAGAAGTCCCAGATATCTATTCGCTGGAATATCCAAAGAGACTATCGACACCACGATCCAAATATCGCTCGAGAGAGGTCCTCCAACATCTCAATATGGAGCAATCGTGTCGGCATTATATACCCACATGCGATTACTCCTTATCTCTGCCTCCCAGTCGGTTTCAAACAGCGACTATCCCCAATTCACAACGATGTGTCTTGCACCGAAGGCAATGACTAATATGATTTTCATACACTGATTGAGGCCCGGCAGCTCCAGCACACGAATTTTCGGAGAATTGAAAGATGAACGCAGGCTAGGGAGAATAGAGGATCTAGATCAATACGATGAGAAGAAATTGGAGGACGACGTTTCGTTGGAGATGGAAATAATTGGATTGGCGTCGTGAATATCGAAATGTGTATGAGATCGACAAGGCTGCATTATTTTATTGCGACAATTCGATGGCATGACATGGGATCAGTGTATGCGTTTTGTTCTGTTGTAATTTTATTGCTGGCAGAATTTTAGAGCTTGATATTTATTTGGGAAAGAACGATATGCTTGAAGTACAGCAAGTTTTCCGATTAAAGCAGTCCAGGATGGAATTAATTTCTCGCTAAACATCGAGTGACTTCACACTTGTCGACTAATACTTTTGGCTTCCGGCCCACACTTCAATAGGAATATTTTCTTCAACAAGAAACATTACATCACTTACTAATATACTTATTTGTCCTGTATATCCTTGCTAATACAGTGCTTCCCAGCTACTCTGCACCAAGAGGGACTTTTCTTTTCTATTAATATTTCCAAAGTTCATTTATTACAAAAAGTTGGTGCATCAAAAATGATATAAACTTGGCCAACTGTGCCATTTTTTAACAAAGATGTTGACTATCTCGGAAAATTCTTCTATTTCTAGAAAATTCTCAAAGAATTATTGAATATGCGTGTAAGAATATTATGTATATCAGAAACTATTCGTCCGATATTAGTGAAATTTCGCAACAGCCTTCAAATCCTAATTATTAAGCCAAGTTTCAAATTTGTACACGATAGTATCTATACTGTAGGAGTTATAGTAGAAATACGGGCAACCGAGAATTTTGTTCATAGGTTTCCGACCTGTATTTTGCTCGTTGATCTAAATTGTAATTTCAAACAAGTTTACTTAGAGCATTTGAAACAATAAGCTCGAATATTTTGAGATAATCGACATCTTTGTTTAAAGATGGCAATTTCCTCTCAAACTGGAAGTCACAGCTGGTCGAGTTTTATATAATTTCTCATCATTTTTGATGCACCAACTTTTTGTAGGAAACAAAGTTCGAAAATATGAATAGAAAAGAAAAGTTCATCTTGGTGTGGAGTTGATGGGAAGCCGCGTGAGAAGCACTGTATATATTTAGGAATTTTGGGGAGAAAACACTGTTTTTAAAAATTGAAACATATTTTATTTACAGCGGAAGCAATAGATGGATGAGGTGATACAATTATACGTTCTTACTGACTCGTACTCAATATTATTCTTCTCGAGTAATTGATCGGGAGGCTATTTATAGTTTATCAACAATGAGAAGTGACGCACGTGGCGTTATCAGTTTTAGCTTCGCCAGCAAATCTTAACACATTCATATTTATATTTGTATGCGTTCTAATTATGAACGTATTTAATTAATAGGGGGTACTATTACATGATTATATATACTGTCTATCCGTCTGCTCTTACGGAGAAAATTACAAAGGAACTTGCAGGCTACATTTAAAGCACCAATAGGAAGATCAAATTCGTGATAGCATCAGACCATTAGTTTCAGAACCAAGAAATTTAGTTAATTGAATAACTCCAAAAATATGAACACAATCTAATTAAAATTCCTAAAAAGCTCTGACGTATAGTCAGGAGCTGTATTTTTTTTGAAAAGAAATTGGTTCTGGGAAACCGCTTGGCCGATTATACTCAACCGTTGCATTCGGATGCATAACCGACCCTGAAAATTTCAAATCGCTATCTCTTTCCGTTCGAAAGTTATTTAGACCTATTATTTGACCTCGAATTCTTCATCAGTGAGTCGAAATGTCAGATCTAGTAATTTGCGGCTGTAAAATGTGTAGTACTTTTTCATCCGCTGTGGTCACTATGAATAAGGCCGGATACAGTTCAATACAAACATAAGTGACTGTAAGAATAACTGTCAGTCGCATTGATCACTATGGATGCGGTATGATACGTTTGAATACTTACAAACATAAGTGTATGTGAAAAGAACTGTCATTTGCTATTGTGAAATTATTTAAGAGGTCCGAAATTCATAGAAGTATGTAGTATGGTCGTATGGTCAACGAAAAACTGTAACATACACCTCGGCGAAAAACTGTCTATTGTCTTGCCTCCTTGCTGTTCTCGGCTTCGCCTCAGATAGCAATTTGCAGATACGGAAATAATAGACAGTTTTTCGTTCTTGCTCTATAAATGATGATTCCTTCAAAAAACTTCTATATTAATTTTTCATCAAAGATGTGTAATTTTGAAGATTAACGGTCTGCTTCGCAACTTGTTATAAGTTGCTTTAGGAACTACTTTGAAGCGATGTATAAATTTATGGAAAATACTGCTATCTCTCCATTATAACGAGCTCGCCCTACCTAAATGAGCGCTGTATCATTTCATCATGATGTCTGTATTCATGGAATTTTGAGCCAGGAATGTCTCAATCGAATGGTATTCACTCACTGACGGCAAATCCGTGTTCAAATTCAATGCTGTCTGAACGGCCGTCCGTCCGTCCGAATGTACGATATCACTCGAAGGATATGACGTGGAGACTTGAAAGATGCAGGATAGGTATAAAATTCAAATGCCGTGGTTGGGTTTTTTTGATGGGCAAAATCCACCGAAGGAATCTGAAATTTTGTTTTTCAATAACTCGAAAATACAGAACTGATTGAATTAAAAGTCGGTAGTTAGTTGATAAATCCAACAGAAACACTGCAAACTTTTGAATTTAGTATCGAATGACTAGACAAAAAAATTTCAAGCACTGGCGTAAAGTCAGAAGCATTTGAGCTCATGTTTTATTGTCTATTTACCTCTATTGGACTCTTCTGATCGAATTCAGCATCGATATATGGGTGATTCCGTTCTAACTGTGATATTCAATGTCCTGTATTGTTTGTTCTCATAGTTCATTAATTAATTATCAATTTATGAAATTTTTGTGCTTATTGGAAAATTATGAACATATTTCAACATAATTTTCATATAATATAATAAAAATGTCACATTTTTTGTTTAATGTATTAAGTTAACATTGAATTCCGGTTCAATAACTTTTGCCTTTAAAGCTTTACTTAATACATTAAATAAAAACTGTGTCAATTTTGTTCAGTTTGATCATAAACATTAGAATTTATGAGGTAATTAGTTTAAATCATTTATTACGACAAAATAACTAACAATTTATACATAAATTCTAGAAATGGACAAGACACGGTACTGATATTTAATAAATAAATTCTAGAAATGGACATGGTACTGACATTTAAGTGATAAATTGTAAGTTTTCTGTAAGTGGCAAGTTATATTATATGAAAATAATGTTGAAATATGTTCATAATTTTCCAATAAGCACAAAAATTTCATAAATTGATTATTAATTAATGACCTATGAGAACAAACAATACAGGACATTGAATATCACAGTTAGAACGGAATCACCCATATACCGTTTTCTCTGTTTTATAAGATATTAATACACTTTATACCTCACTAATGACCGACTTGAGTAATAGGAGAATCGTCTATGACAATTGAATTTTTAATTCTGACATCTAATAAATATCGAAAAAACTTACGCCTCAAGTATCTTCAGGATACGATATTTACGAAATTCCACGAAAATTAGAAAGTTGGCCTTCTACAAGTAATTACTGAGTTTAAATTGGATCAGATTTGTATATTAGTTGTAGAGGAAATAATAACAACATTTCGGATTAGTATGACTTCAAAATCGTTCGGCCGATGATAGTAGAGTTCAAACCGGGCTCTATCGTGTCACCCCGTGGGAACTTCATTGCTAAAATGTATAGACCACTGGGTATCATTCTCCATACCCTTACAATGTAAATTCAACTGGTCGTCAAAAAATCGTCGTGTGCAGGAAGGGGTGGGGGGAATTTTTCCAAAAATGGAGAAAAAATGTTTTTCTGTTCATGGTCATCTATATACGGTGAACATCACTCACACAAACTTCTGTTGAAATATACGATTCAGAAATATTTTTTATTAATTGTCAAAAAAGTCGGATACAATGCTCTTAAATGGAATTCCTTAAGATATAAACGCTTGCCCTGAACACCCATATTAACTATTATGTTCCACTCGGTTTTACTCGAGATCTGTTAGGATTATCGAAAAAATGCTTTATATGAAAGGTCTGCTCCGAAAACTAGCAATTCAGATGCTTCTTTCAAAATTACAATAGGTAGAACAGTTTCCTCACAAAATAAGAAATTGTGTTATTAACTCCCATTAACCGAAACCGAACCTGGAGACGCTAGTAAGGCGCAATTTGTAGCGTTAGTCCATGTTAGTGGCGACCTTATGGATTTGAGCTTTGATCTATGCACATAAGGTTCGTTATATCTATCCGACCAACTTTACAGTACTATTCCTGCGTGCCTTCAGAACGCATTTTGAAGATATTGTTTAAATTCCTAATTTTTTATATATATGAGAATTTTACATATAATTCATATATATTTGATTTAATTTTGTTAATTCGTTAATAAATATGCAAATATGCGAGTTCAAACTTATATTCATTACTTCATAAATCAATTTTGTGACGTAATATTAACACATTTTTGAAATCATCGTTCATTCTCATTAGTAGTAACAAGATTTCCTGAATCCTAGACCAAAAATCTAGAAAAGAATTAAGAAGGTATATAGTTGGTATCTATGATATTTAGGGCCTAAAAATTTCTTACATGTCATGATTAATCTTATTCAACTATCACTATCACATGAAGAATCATCAAGGGAAGGAAGATTTGAAATTTTGAAGTATTCGTATTTGCACATGTTTTTGGGCCATACATTTGCAGGAGCCAATACACGGAATTTGTTTTCTTTTACAGGAACACATTGATCCTGTGCAATCTGAAATGAGAATTTCCATTTCATAAAGAATATTTACGGATCTGATATTCGAAATAATATTTACCTTTCCTACAATTGCAGTTGTTAAGGATAGATGTTTCCTTAGGTAGGATTGGCATCGTCGTTAATTTTGGCAGAAGTTTTCCATTTTCTACACACCACCCACTAAATATAGGATCCGCTAAAGATGGTCATGGTACATTACTATTGATCCAAATTTTTGTTTGGTAATGGACTCGAAGGCTGTGTTGTCTCAAACTATCCAATGTTGGAGGTAATTTACTTATGGATCTTGAAGAAGCTATAATATTCCCCTGAGCCTGTTGATACATTTCACATTTTCGTTTGTCGTATACAGATGGATTTCAAATTCAACAATATCATTGAATACTTATTCTCTCAAATTCTCAAAATCTTGATAGTTCACTCTGCAGTATCTGCTCAGAATCTTCATCAATTTTCATTATTTTTTTACCTTCTTCGACATTTTGACCGAATGAAGATGCAAAGATGAGCGTAATGTGACTAACTTCATACCAATAATGTTGTAACTCAAGAACCATTCATCCATTCTATAGTACTATTTTCAGTTTATCCCACTGTTCCTCCTGCAGCTTTGGAATTTTTGTTGATATGCTCTAGCGCCTGATCTACAGAAAGTTGGTTAAAATTCCCAATCAAACATTTAATGACAAAATTCCTATTTTTGAATTCATCATGTACTTCCGGTGCCATGTTTGAAAGTATTCAATGATATTGTTGAATTTGTAATCTGTCTGTATACGACAAACGAAAATGTGAAATGTATCAACAGGCTCAGGGGAATATTATAGCTTCTTCAAGATCCATAAGTAAATTACCTCCAAAATTGGATAGTTTGAGAGAACACAGCCTTCGAGTCCATTACCAAACAAAAATTTGGATCAATAGTATTGTACCATGACTATCTTTACCGGATCCTATATTTAGTGGGTGGTATGTAGAAAATGGAAAACTTCTGCCAAAATTAACGACGATGCCAATCCTACCTAAGGAAACATCTATCCTTAGCAACTGCAGTTGTAGGAAAGGTAAATATTATTTCGAATATCAGATCCGTAAATATTCTTTATGAAATGGAAATTCTCATTTCAGATTGCACAGGATCAATGTGTTCCTGTAAAAGAAAACAAATTCCGTGTATTGGCTCCTGCAAATGTATGGCCCAAAAAACATGTGCAAATACGAGTACTTCAAATTTTTCAAATCTTCCTTCCCCTGATGATTCTTCATGTGATAGTGATAGTTGAATTAGATGAATCATGACATGTAAGAAATTTTTAGGCCCTAAATATCATAGATACCAACTATATACCTTCTTAATTCTTTTCTAGATTTTTGGTCTAGGATTCAGGAAATCTAGTTACTACTAATGAGAATGAACGATGATTTCAAAAATGTGTTAATATTACGTCACAAAATTGATTTATGAAGTAATGAATATAAGTTTGAACTCGCATATTTGCATATTTATTAACGAATTAACAAAATTAAATCAAATATACAGGGTGTTCCTAAATTGAACGTACAAACGAAAAGGGAAGATTCCTCAAGTGAGTTTAAGAAAAAAAAGTCCCATAAACATGGGGTCGCAAACGTTTCGTTTTCGAGATACAGAGTGTTGAAGTTTGAATTTTTTTCAAGTTTTTTTCTCATAGTATCTACACTTCTCAAGATATTCAACTGAAATTTGGCATAGATATTACATTTGAGAGTTCTCACCACGTGACATGGCAATTTCGATAGAAGATCTACAGGATGATATTTTTTCTGGAACACTGCAACCTGTTCTTCTGCAGAACTTTTTTTTGGTGAGCAACTGTTAATTTGAAAAAATGTAAAAAGAAGCTTTGTTCTTATACTAAACTTTTCGGTCTCTTGTAGTTTTGTCGTATCTACCAACGATTTCGAGAAAACAAGTTTTGAAGGATTCTCTCGAAATTCTCGTAACTATGATAGGAAGGCCAGTTTGTAATCTGTGGTGAATGAATTCAGTGTCAGTTTTGACACATCAAATTATTGAACGTTTGTTTTTTTAAAAAGTGAAGGTGGTTGCATTTGTGGCTATTTATTTTTTTGAATGTAGTTAGACTACTATTTTCATTACGATTTTTATGACTGTCACAACAATATTTGATCAGAAATTAGAACCTCTACACATTTCAATATCAAAACATGCCGAATTTCACGAATTCCGAAATGACCGATATGCATTTCATGTATGGTCTTGCAAATGGAAATGCAAGAGAAGCTAGGCGTCTTTACATGGAACGCTATCCCAATAGAGTGATACCAAATCATCGAATGTTCTCTGATATTCATAGGCGTCTTTCAGAAGCTGGATCTTTTTCCACGAAAAGAATGGGAGACTGGGACCACGCAGTGTGAGAACACCACAACTCGAAGAGGCAGTGATGAACGAAATAGAACAACATCCAAGAACCAGTACAAGAAAAATTAGTGTACTTTTGAATGCAAGTCATCAAGTTGTTTGGCGGATCTTGCGGGATTCTCTGCTATATCCTTATCACATTCAGAGGGTGCAAGCTCTTCTGCCTCGAGATTTTCATCCGAGGGTAAGTTTTTGTCAGTGGTACCTCAGTAGACTATTGATGAATCCTTATTTTGATTGCCAAATTCTATTCACTGATGAAGCCTGCTTCTCAAGGACTTCTATTATCAATTTTCATAATGAACACGTATTGACTGAGGAGAATCCGCATGGATATGTAGAAACCCATTTTCAAGAGCAATTTTCACTAAGTGTGTGGGGTGGTAATATTGGTGATGATTTGATTGGTCCTTTCTTCTTGCCAGGTCGACTAACAGGTCAATCATACAGACATTTTTTAGAAAACGATTTGCCCTTGTTATTGGAAGATATACCTCTTATGCTACGACGAGAAATGTGGTTCATGCATGACGGTGCTCCTGCTCATTTTTCAGTTTTGGCAAGGGAGTATTTGGACGAAAATTATGAAAACAGGTGGATTGGACGGGGGGGTCCTCAGTCATGGCCCGCCAGATCCCCAGACTTAAATAGTTTAGATTTCTTCTTATGGGGCCACCTGAAATCTCTAGTATACTCGACATCCGTGAACAACGTAGAAGAACTGAGAAATCGTATGATAGGCGCATTTGATACAGTTAGGAATACTCAGGGAGTGTTTGAAAGAGTTCGATCGTCTATGAGACGAAGAACAGAAGCTTGTATAAGAGTTGGGGGAGGACATTTTCAACATTTACTGTAGATCAGTCCTTTGCGGTTACTTAGTTTTCTTGTTATGATTTTTTTTTAGTTTTACGTTTCTTGTTGTAATACATTTTTCGTGTTGATTTTACGAGTTTATCGAATCTTTATGAATCATCGCTACACATCAGGAAAATTTCCATAAAAACTGACACTGAATTCATTCACCACAGCTTACAAAGTGGCCTTCCCATCATAATCTGGATTTTCACGAGGATTTCGAGAGAACCGTTCAAAACTTTTTTACTCGAAATCGTTGGTAGATACGACAAAACTACAAGAGACCGAAAAGTTTAGTATAAGAACAAAGCTTCTTTTCACATTTTTTCAAATTGACAGTTGCTCACCAAAAAAAAGTTCTGCAGAAGAACAGGTGGCAGTGTTTCAGAAAAAATATCACCCTGTAGATCTTCTATCGAAATTGCCATGTCACGTGGTGAGAACTCTCAAATGTAATATCTATGCCAAATTTCAGTTGAATATCTTGTGAAGTGTAGATACTATGAGAAAAAAACTTGAAAAAAATTCAAACTTCAACACTCTGTATCTCGAAAACTAAACGTTTGCACCCCATGTTTATGGGACTTTTTTTTCTTAAACTCACTTAAGGAATCTCCCCTTTTCTTTTGTACGTTCAATTTAGGAACACCCTGTATATGAATTATCTGTAAAATTCTCATATACATGAAAAATTAGGAATTTAAACAATATCTTCAAAATGATGATTCTTCATCTGATAGTGATAGTTGAATTAGATGAATCATGACATGTAAGAAATTTTTAGACCCTAAATATCATAGATACCAACTATATACCTTCTTAATTCTTTTCCAGATTTTTGGTCTGGGATTCAGGAAATCTTGTTACTACTAATGAGAATGAACGATGATTTCAAAAATGTGGTAATATTACATCACAAAATTGATTTATGAAGTAATGAATATAAGTTTGAACTCGCATATTTGCATATTTATTAACGAATTAACAAAATTAAATCAAATATATATGAATTATATGTAAAATTCTCATATATATAAAAAATTAGGAATTTAAACAATATCTTCAAAATGCGTTCTGAAGGCACGCAGGAATAGTACTGTAAAGTTGGTCGGATAGATATAACGAACCTTATGTGCATAGATCAAAGCTCAAATCCATAAGGTCGCCACTAACATGGACTAACGCTACAAATTGCGCCTTACTAGCGTCTCCAGGTTCGGTTTCGGTTAATGGGAGTTAATAACACAATTTCTTATTTTGTGAGGAAACTATTCTACCTATTGTAATTTTGAAAGAAGCATCTGAATCGTTGGTTTTCGGAGCAGACCTTTCATATAAAGCATTTTTTCGATAATCCTAACAGATCTCGAGTAAAACCGAGTGGAACATAATAGTTAATATGGGTGTTCAGGGCAAGCGTTTATATCTTAAGGAATTCCATTTAAGAGCATTGTATCCGACTTTTTTGACAATTAATAAAAAATATTTCTGAATCGTATATTTCAACAGAAGTTTGTGTGAGTGATGTTCACCGTATATAGATGACCATGAACAGAAAACATTTTTTTGTCAATTTTTGGAAAAATTCCCCCCACCCCTTCCTGCACACGACGATTTTTTGACGACCAGTTGAATTTACATTGTAAGGGTATGGAGAATGATACCCAGTGGTCTATACATTTTAGCAATGAAGGTCCCACGAAAATCTGTTTTAGAGCTCTTTTCATGCCTTGTGAACTCTACTATGATGCCAATTAACGAATTTAAAAGTCGTATTCAGATACGCAATCTACTCCGATAATTGCAAGTCGCTATCTCTTCTCATTTTCAAGTCATCGTGAGATACTTAATATTTCTTCATAATTCTTGAAAGATTTTCTAGTGGTACGGTCCACACAAAATTTGACGTACCTTTTTGTCAATATTCAACAACTACTTACCATGTTTCAATTGGAGTTTTATCAAGAAAATAATATTCCAGATGGCTATAACTTCGAAACCGTTGGGACGATTATGCACAGCATCGAACTAAAATCTCCCAATCAAATGCGTAACCTACCCTGAAAATTCAAAAGTTATCGAGGCAACGGTCCCCCTGCTACTGAACTCACCCAAGGCTGGTCGGATCTCCAACAATATAGATCCGATCGTGTTCGAACTTAGAACTTGGGGACGAAAAGTTTCATATAGAATTTTTTCAATGAGTTTCAATGAAATGTTTAGAATTTTCCTGTTATACGATCCTCGTGAAATGTTGCAAGAATGTTTGCGTCGGCATTCTACAACTAATAACCATGTTTGCATTGGATCGGTTTTGTATTTTTCAAGTGATTGAGGATATTACAACCAAAATTCCGATGGATATAACTGCAAAATCGTTTGGCCGATTACGCCTATTAACAAACTCAAATCTCGCATTTGAATGCGCAACCTAGCCTAAAAAATTCAAGTCGTTATCTCTTTCCGTTCTAAGGTTCATGTGAGATATTAAATATTATTTAATGATTTTTACAGTTAGGCTTGTTTCACATGCATACGGTTCCATTCGGTTCGTTTCGTTTTCGGTTTCAATTTGGTCGGTGCTCCGGTTTAGATTCGGTACCGAATAGAAACCGTACAGCACCGAATATTCCCTCGACACGAATAGGTTTCTATCAGGTTTGGATTTGTGTGTAGGGAATACAGATCAACCGGGGCGTTCACACAAATACGGTTTAGTTTCGGTTTTAACCATAAAGTAATAAATATTTACATATGTCTTCTATCTCGTTCTGTGGTTTAACCTCAAATCGAGCAGATATCTTTTAATATTTCCCGAATTGTTCAAATATAGAAATATAAACATACATTTTTTCGGGATATTATATATATTGTTGCTATCTCAGTATTCATGAGAAAATTATGGTTTACCAAATGTGGATCGACTGATTTCTGCTGTAAATCTAAACCAGTGCTGCGGGACAAAACTTCCGAAAAATATAAAGATCAATTAAAGACGTAGGATGCATTCAAATATGTATGTGTTCAATTTTGAATGGCTTTGATGAATCTGACGTCGCGAAAAAATTGTAATTGAGAGCCCGTATCGGAAGATAACATAAAACCTAATATGAACCGTATAATAATAATAATAATAATAATAATTTATTTAATCCTTTCAGACACAATAAAGTGTATAGGACAAGTCAGGAAAATAACAATTCATAATAAATTCAAACTACATCATTAGACATACTATCAGAATAAAATTCACATACAGAGTAAAAACATTTTTCCAACAGCATTTTCTTGATTTCTATCTTGAATAAGTTTTTATTCAAGCCCTTCATGTAAGATGGTAGATGATTGAACATCTTTATACTTTGGTACAATGGAGAACATTCAAACTTTTGAGTTCTATGCTTGGGAATCAGAAGAACCCGCGAATTTCTGGTCTCATAATCATGACAACTCGACAATGTTGTCCATTTTATCTCGTTTTCTTTGGCATACAGTAAACATTTGAAAATATATACACATGGTAATGTCAAAATCCCGCTCTGAGCAAAAACCGATCTGCATGATGTCAAGGGACTTAGATTGAAAATAGATCGTATAATTCTTTTCTGAGCAACAAAAACTCTAGAAACATCAGAGCAGCTCCCCCAGAGCAAGACATTGTACGATAAGTGGCTATATACTATACTATAATATACGCTAATCACAGAACTGAGAGGTAATACATTTTTTATTCTACTTATGGCGAAGAAGGAGCTGTTCAGTTTCTTACAGACAATGTCAACGTGTGTTGTCCATCTCAGATTTTTATCTATGTGAATTCCAAGGAATTTGGTGCATTCAGATGAATCAATTGTACAGTTCATATAATTCAGATGTAAAATATTCCCATTGTTCCTTATACCAAAATAAATGCACACAGTCTTACCAACGTTTACCATAAGGTTATTTCTACGACACCACTTTTCAAACTCTTCCATAATACTTTCACAGACTATTTTTAATTCCTCCTGACTCCGCGCTGAAACCACTACAGATGCGTCATCGGCATATAATGTCAACAGAAAACAGACCAACCAAATTGGCAAATCATTTACGAACAATAGAAATAAAAGTGGGCCCAGCACGGAGCTCTGAGGAACGCCTAATCGGATGAACTGACTCGCAGAATAAGTTTTCTCTATTTTAACAGAAATAGTTCTATCGCTAAGGAAACTGTGCAGCCAGTCATTAAATACGCCTCTGAAACCCAAATTATAACACTTTTGAAGAATGAACTCGAAAGTAAGTGAGTCGAAAGCGGAGGAAAGATCAAAAAAAATCCCGGCCACATGAAGTTCCCTATCCAGGCACTCATAAACTGACTCCACAAAGTTCAGTGCAGCTGTCTGTGTTGACCGACCACTTCGAAAACCATGTTGAGCTGGGTTTAGTAGGTTGAATTTGTTCAGATAATTCATCATGCGTGTGAAAATAACCCTTTCAAAAACCTTGGAAAGAACGCTCAGAAGTGATATAGGGCGGTAGTTTGCTATTTCGCTTGGGTCGCCATTTTTGTGTACTGGAATAACTATAGAATTCTTTAGAACATTTGGGAATCTCCCTGCGGTAACCGAAACATTAATTAGATGAGCGATATGTCCACTAATAACTTTAGCGCTCGCCTTCAGAATCTTTGATGAGATGAAATCAACACCAACGCTTTTTTTGTTTTTCATTTCCCCGATGGCCTGCTCGATCTCCACTTCCGAAACAGGATAAAAGAAAAAATTTTCGTTCACTAATGTTGAAACAGTGCATGACTTTGACAGATTGTGACCATAATAAGAATTCAATTTTACCTCGGCTATAGTGGCAAAATGCTTGGCGAATAACTCAACCAACTCTTTGGAATCTTCATATAATATTCCATTTAACTTTATATTCACCTGTTCTCTACATGCATTGGTTTTACCAGTTATATTTCTCACAATATTCCAAACTGTCTTATTTTTATTATCTGAATTCTCAATGGCTAGAGTATTGAGTCTATATTTTGTGTTTTTAATAAGCATGTTATGAAGATGTTTAGCTTCCTTATATCTATTCAGAGTATTTAAAGATCTAATATTGGAATGAATCCAGTGAAGATTTACCAGGTTACGCTTACTTTCTATTACTTCCTGAGTTATCCATGATTTTCTCGAATTGAGCGATAGCTTTTGCATGGGACAACATATGTGTGAAAGGCATTCCTTCGTTTTCGGTTGAAACCGAAAACGAACTGAACCGAATGGAACCGTATGCATGTGAAACAAGCTTTAGCAACATTTGGGCAGAATGATAACACGCTGGTCTCCAGAACGTGTACGCAAAGAAATTATTGAATAAAATTTTATATCTCAGAAACCATCCGTCAGACATTGCTCTTCCCAATCGCCTTCAAAACTTCATTTTGTGGGCAAGATCATGATTCAAACTCGATCGGATCTACAGTGTTGGAAATACTGGGAAAATATTATTCATTTTCCTGGAAGCCTAGCAGTCTGCATCAAAGTAGACTGACCTCACGTAAATCTTATCTCTACAAGCATCAGTAATACAAAACATGTAATTCATTATTGTTGTTTCAAATTTTGTCAAACTAATGTGAATTACTACGAATCAACGAAGTTAATTGCATTGTAAGTGGACGAGCGCACTAAAGCTTCAGGCATCACCACAGTGCTCTTATAAATTTGTATATAACATATTCTACACCTCATTCATACTTTTTTTGGTTCGATGAGTTTAAGGTATTATGAGAATCGAGATACTTCACTGATCTTCCTTATGATCTTTCTATTAATATTCTATGAAACTGTGTGTATCAATGTCTTGCGAGGGATCCCCTAAGCCTATATAATGGAGTATTCAAATACGTTTGGCTTCAGTTGCCCATAGAGCGTGGAAAACCTAATGGAATAAATTCATTATCTTGATTACAATTGTACAATGACGACGCGAAAATTCTTTGAAAATTTCGCGAGGATCGTATGTCAAGATAATTAAAAAAAAATAATTGAAAACAATTCTATATATCAGAAACTGTTCTTCTAATCTAGCTGAAATTATGTAACTCTTCAAAACCTAACTCTATTGCCAAGTCACAAGTCTCAACACGATCAGATCAGCTTCCCTAAGGATAGGGTAACACTGTTGAAAAAGAACACAACTGACTCTCCTTAGTCGCACAAGCTTCCAGAAGATTCTGATGGATCTTCCTGGGAAAGACTTGGCAGGGTCAGTATAATCATAATCATGTATATAGCACGCGTGCCAAATGCAGATTGACTTAACAATGAAAGAAAAAGTGTAAAAAAGCATTGACGTGGGGTCCATCTGCTTTGGCACGCGTGCTATGCTATATACATGATTATGATTATACTGACCCTGCCAAGTCTTTCCCAAGAAGATCCCTCAGAATCTTCTAGAAGCTTGTGCGACTAAGGAGAGTCAGTTGTGTTTTTTTCAACAGTGTTACTCTATCCTTACGGAAGCTTAGATACAGCACTGTTAATTTTTGAACCGACAGTGAATGGTGTCCACTATCCTTTGGGCAGATCTCCGGCTCGCTCAATTCATTGAGCTTGAAGTACTCATCACTCAATTCAAATTAGGCACCGTGAACACGCGCGCCAAAGAGTACTGACTTCACGTCAGTGCTTTTTTAAGTATTGCAATTCCAATAGATTACATAATATGTGAAAATGAAAAATTCTGTGATCATATACGATTTGGCCGTTATACTGGAGTCTTTCATTACAATAGTGTGAAATAAATTCATATATTATAAAAGCTGAGAAAACGGTGTATATCGATGTCAAATTCGTATAAGAGTGTCCAATGGAGATTATGAGTAGACATTAGAACATACGCTCGAAAGCTCCTGACTTCACGTCAACAAGTGACTTACTACTTTTTGTGTTCGGGCGTTATCTCCGTAACCAGTCATTATAAAGTTATTATTTTGTGCATTTTTGTTAGTTGTTCCATTATTCAAAATTGAAGTTAATGAAATTCAAACACAAATTAGACAATTTATAAGCTACAACTCATCAGCACAAAACAATTTGCGAAGGCGTTCTAAAGAAACTAACATTTCCACAGAAATGATTCACGTAGATTTCATGGTACCATCTGGGTAAAACAATGTTATGGTTTTTTTTTTAATTTTTTTTCTTGTAGGCAAATACGTTTAGTATTATTGTAATAACATTTTGGAATATTCGAGGGAATATTATAATGAAATTCGGTAAATACATGATTTTGTTTTCTATTTTAGTTTTGCAACAAACATGAAAGTGATAACGTTTCTGAATAGAGAATGACGTGACCTCAAAAACGATCATCACAAGCCCATATTTCCTATTTGTAAAATTGGGGGTCGTACCTGTCTTTAGAAGGAAGTTGAAGTTAGGTTTTGCATTTTTACGAAGAAATGTGAGAATATAAAATTTGAATTAGAAATGTTTTGAGATTTTCCATGAATATGTACAGCAACAACAAGATAATGAATTTATTCCATTTGGCTTTTCCACACTGAATAAGAATATACATTGGAATTCGGCAGTTTTATTACGATAGACAGAACTTTTCGGTCTAAGTTACCAATCAAGAAATCTTAAAGTTATTAGTTAACTTTACCCAGAAGATATATTTCCAATGAATATATTCATATAAATTTCTCCATTCGTAAGCAATATTTTTCTTATGTGTTAGTTGGTACCCCTTGAAGTATTATATTTCAATATCTGTGCATCCTTCTGCTTAAGCCTCTATCTGGTCTATTTGTCATTCAGTCAGGATATCTCTTGAAAACAATTTCAAAGAGTCCAATGAATAGTATCTTTCTTGTTGATCTAAGAGTCCAATAAATGGTATCCTTCTTGTTGATCTAAATTATGTGTCTGTATAGTTAGGAATAAGCCATATCGAAGCGTTCTAGAATTGTTATACTCGTATAAGTAACTGTTAGCATAGTGTATTATAATTCAATAAGCCTTATGTAAACAAGTATACATGCTTTGAAGCCCTTAAAATATCATTCTACCCAAACTTCAGTTCTTTAAAAGTTTTGATGGTTTCTTTTAAAGAGCTGAATTTTACTCTAGGTTCCTTGTTTTACATTGAATGGCGTTTCCTGTTCCTGATGTTCTTGCAACCTCATCCACGTTGCCGCCTGGTTGTAAAATATGGTGTTCTAGGGAACAAATAAAAATAGTGGCGAAATTTTCTTTCCGAAAAATTCTGGTTCGTTAGGGGTTCCCTGTGGAACTCTGGGACCTAAACTTAAGCGTACAAAGCTTACAGGTTAATCCGCCACTGGTTTCGATGGTGAATTTTAATCATTTGAAACATTGTTGGTGTACCTAATTAATTCTCTATGATCTTCAATATTTTTATGTCCTGCAAATCTGTCGAATAAATAATTTGTAACATGTAACATGTATCTTCCTTATATTCCACTTCAAATTCATGAAGAACTAATTGGATGGCCACACGTTACTTTCTTGCATATAAGTACTTAAGGGATTAAAATTCCCAACGCCTGTCTCCAAGAGCTTCATTTTCGCACTACCGTAGTGGCAAAATTCCAATGCACGGACTGCGCAATTCGAATATTGTCCCTATCGCCTACTGGTGATTAATTGAAAGAATCTATGTGCAGCCAGCTCTGGAACTCCAGGCGAAGTTCGGACACGTTCTTCGGAAAAATAAGTAATGAAATATTCGTCAGGCCGGCACCAATTATCGATCTCGATACTCGTACTCGGATATCGGTCGTCGTGACCCAGGACTGTATCCGGGTCAAGTGTAGAGTTCTTAGTTTCGGGCTGGCGAGAGATTTATGAACGGTTCCGGGAGTAGGTCAGCCATCTGATTCGTATAAATCAGTAGAGATGTAGTTCGAATCGTGAGGAAAATTGCGGATTTATGGCGTATTGCGACGAAAATACGGGAAAATGGCACATACATTCGGTAACAAGTTATTGTTCATGCCCAGTACCGATGTCTTCATTCGAGCTATCATTGGAATATTTTGCAGTAGCAGTAAGAAATGTACATAATTATTTCGATTTGAGATTACGGGTATTTGCATACTCCGACCGTATGGCGAACCGTGACTCCGTTTTTAGTCTGACTGAGGTATACTGAGCTACCCCTCGAATGGACTTTATATCAGTATAATATATAGAGGGTGAATCTTCAAGTTGTACATTAACTTTTACCACATATTCCTCTCATCAAACGAAATGCTTTTCTAACCTACAATTTCGACAGATTCCACTCAGGTAAGAACTTACAAGCGTATAAAGATTTCAGAATGTGCTGATACAATGCGTCATCATCAAATATAAATAGCTACAGACCAGTTTCGTCCTTGTTTGGATTCATCATTGAGGTAAAACTGAACGATGATGATCAATACGAACGCGGAAAATGGTCTTCATGAGTATCCAACCACAACTTCCGAGTACAAAGTAAACAGAAGTGCCATCTGGCGTTCAACCAACCAAGCTCCTCGACTGCGGTCACTCGAAACTATAGATCCCTGCATATATCATTCTTCCCACTTCGGTACTCCGTTTGGAATATCATACTGTCCACCATTAGGGAGCAGGTAATACTCTAAACTCGCTGATAGCACGTAATCCAACGTTAAAGCAAGACAACGTCTGTCCATAGCAGTTGGCTTTGTATTTTTATTTGCCACTTCTCACTCCTTGTGTTCTGTTTATATCATGGAATTTCTAAACTGACAGTCAATATTGAATTATTGTCAACTCTTATGATTCTTTTTAAAATTCATGAAAATTCAGTTTCGAAATTATTTAAATCTAAACACTTTTATTGTGATATCCTATGACCGCAATGGTACATGAAGCAATGGTGAACGGATTTACCGTGAAGTGGCCTCTTAAAATGAATATCTAGTGGAATATCCTGATGTTCAGATTCTAGAATCTGAAAGCCCATCAGAGGTGTTCAAAACAGATTAATGCAGAGTGGAAACGTTAACAAGGATTACTAAAAAGTTTCCCAAGAAATTGCTGAACACGAGTTGAACAAAATCCTCAAATATACCTGGATAAATTATCTGCACAGCCTGGTGTCCTCTTGAGTTGTTGTCTCAAAGTATTGAACAAAAAACTGAATATGTACCCTTACAAAATAACGATAGTACAGTAATAACTTCTACCAATAGATATTCCATATTGGTTTCTATATAATCGTACGTCTACAGATTATTGGATTTTTTCTTAGTTATGAAGCTTGGTTTCGCTTGTCAGGATATTTAAATTCTCAAGACTACAGAATTTGGACATCTGAGAATCCCCATAGTTGTATTGAGATTCCATCACATTCGTAAAAATTTGGTGTGTGGTTACCAGTATCTCGTCGTGTAATATATGGCCCAGTTTTCTGTCTTGATACAATTAATGGTGAGAGGTACAAGAGAATAATGCTAGAGCCATTCCTAAACTAACTATAGATGACGAATATAAATACTTCTGCAAATCTAAGATACTTGCAGGAGTTCTAGGACAACCGTATGATAAGTCGAGAACTCCAGCCTTTCCAACACGCTCTCCAGATTCAACTGCTCTGGACTTTAGCATCTTTGCATATCTGAAATGTGAGGTTTTTAAAAGACAATGCTATAATATTGAGGACAACGAATCATCAATAATAATGTGCTGCCAAACTATTGGCCCACAAATGTTAAAAAATATATTTGACAACAAAAAAGAATTTGTAAATGCCTCGAGAATAAAAGAACATATTTTGAGCATTTGAAGTGAATTAATTGTTAGAATTCTCACAAATGTCCAACTCCCAAACCGGGAGTTATTATTCAGTTACTGAATGTATTTTGTCCATTTCTATTGATTTATTACCTGCATTTCGACATTCAAATTAGTTCAAGCAGGTATTCAGTTATCAGTACATACATCTCAAAAATTCTAAATAGGAATTCAAAAATTCTTCTATTCAAACACAAGAGAACAGATTATTCATATATGTTCAATAGCTAATATGATGTCTCTTAAAATTGACTTAGGAGAACAGAATCCCAACGAATGAATAATTCACTGCCGATTCCATCAGATTGATATTTTCTGGAAACTCCTTAAAATGGAATAAAATTCCAGTATCATTAATCAATATTTGAATCAAATTACCCTACTCTGGTCATCACAAGGTCTGTTGTAAGCCCAGAGACGTAGGCTCAGCAATTATGATATGTACCCAAAATCACGTGTGATGAGAACTTAAATCAGAAAATTAATTTATTCGAAAATTTCACTTTCTAATTGAACCCTTAATGCGAGCTTTATCAACTTATACATCATTTGTATACTGAAAATTGTTGGTTGAAACTGGAACGGAAGGAAGAGTAATCTCCCACTGACAATCATTTTGGAACTCATCATTTATCATTGCCAATGTAAACAAAGGAGACAGTGGTGTTATGCGTATATTATTTATTCTTTGGTTGGGATTGCAAATGTGAAGAGCATGTATATGAAGTGTCAAAATTAGAGGGTTTCAGAACCAACTACGATATTACAATAATTTATGAAGACCCTGTATAAGTATGGACTAATTAGTGAAATCTTCAGTTTCATTTTATGTCCTGATCGAGCTTTTATTCCGTAAATTATAGAACGAAACAGTAGAATATCTCATTCTGAAATATTTCACTTCAATGGTCCCGATCAATCAATATAGTCTAAGTATCTCGAAACTCTGGCGGTTGAAACAATGTCCTGCCAGCTCGATTCCTAAGATTTATCATCGGCAATAACAAACCAAAAGATACCAGCGTCGTTCCGCAAAACTCCCATCTCCGTTACTGCCAACAGACGCCCGCAACCCCCCGAAGCCACAATAATCCGGCCTAATTAGCCCAAATTACGAATTCTAGCGCCAAGATTGGATCTCAACCGGAATTGGCTCCAATAGAAGCACGGAGCCAAGAAGTTTGCCGTCCTAATCCGAGGCGCCGTTCACCGGAATATGTTTCTGTTCGAAAACTGTTGTTGAATATCAGCGGGCGCGAGGGGGAGCTTCTATAGTCTCTTTGGGTGGCTGAAATTACATAAATCATAGACAGCCATGACCTCGCGGCTGGGAAGATTCGTTATCGGTTCAGACGTCTTGGTTCTACCTCGGGCCGTGTTATTCGAATTGAAGTATGTGTTCGGGTGTCGTATTCCTGTTGAAATATAGCGTATTGTTTGGAGTATTTGGGCTTGGGAATGTGTGTTTCATGGTTCTTATGTGAGGTTTCGAATGAGGCTTCTTGGGGATATTGAAGTGGTCCTATTTTTGTTGAGGGGTGTTTTATGATGTTATCTTGTCATATGTACATAGATGTATGAGTTCTAAGGAATGAGTTATTACATTGCATTCGTGAGCGTTAGAATCTATACTCTGTAAGTGGATAATTCTCCGTTATCTGTTTTCCCTTATGCCATTCAATAAAATTCAATTTTGACATTAAAATTGATTCAAGCCCTGTGGACACGAGCGTTATGGCTCTCTTGTTCAAACAGACAAATTATATACTGCATCATGAAAGTAATTGAATTAAAAAAAAAGGTCGTTTAAAAAGAAATGCTTCAAAAATTATCAGTTAAACAAGAGCGTCAAAAAAAGGAGCAAAGCTTAAAAAATTGACATTAAATTTATTTATCAGGATTAAATGAGCAATCTGCAATGATTCAACCTCGTGGAATGGGTTGTTTCAACTCACACTCGGTGCATAGTTTTCACAACTCGAAATATCTAAGGAAAGTATCATCGAAATGTCTAGAGCAAGGCTGGAGACAATCCTAGCAGATTGTCATTTTATTCCTGATATTTGAGTAGGTAGAGGATTACGAACAAATTATTTTAATGGTTCAAAATATATTAACTAGCAACATTATGAAAATACTGTTTACCTCAGTGGTCAACGAACAGTAAGTTGTTTTGATGATTCCATTATGTCCTTGTTTACTATTGCCTTCATAAACTACATCATTAGAATGATCCAACTCTAAATCTTCTGAAGCATCACCCCGAATTTATGCGTAAATTATTCAATATGCAACCAGTCAAATTCAATTCTACGAATTGACATGACTCTAATAGCTAGATGACATTTATGAACAGTGAACACAGACAGTGAATACATAGAACTACGATGTATTTTTGAAATTTTGAAAAATCATATCTCCGAAAGTATTGGATTGTTAGAGTTGAAAATGATATCATTGGATTCTTATGAGAAAACTGCATTTTAAAAAAATTTGAATTCATAAGTTGTAATGTAAAAAAAAATTGTTTTCGTTACTCCGAAACCATAAGGCCGATTTTGCCCAATAACGAACCTAACCGAGATATTTATCCCTCGAACCTACTCTGATAATTTCAATTGTCTAGCTCATTCCTTTCGAAAGTTATTATGTTAACGGACGGACGGACGGCCGGCCATTTTCAGGCAAAAATTCAAACATTACAGACATTTGAGCAAATTGATAAGCACTCTGTTCCGAGGAACAAGAGCGCCAAAATGTGGGAAAACCCTATGGACAGGAGCTTTGGCGTCCTTGTTCAAACTTCGAGAAATCTGATCTCCGAAATTATTGGTTTCTCACAGTTGGAAATGACATCACTGGTTTCTTATAGTAGAACTGCATCATAAAAGAATTAAAATGAAATAACAAACTTATCCGAGATATTCAATTCTCAAATCTACTCTGAAAATTATATTATATCAATTGAAACTCAGCGAATATTCCAGTTTTGTTTTCAGTGGAGATATTCTGAACCCAATACGATTAACTTACCTGAGTATACAGGGTCTTTCACGAGGAACCTCACCCATATTTATACGGGAAACTACTGAACGTATTTTCATGAAATTCAGCACTTATAAGTACTTCACGATGCTGATGAAATCTAAAATATTTTCAAGGCATGAGCACCTCCGGTTAATCCGGAAATGACGTCAACTTCCGTTTTTCAAATTAGAAAACCATTTTTTCATTGCAGAAATAGATTCCTTAGAAAATTTCAAGTTATTTTGATGTAACATTTTTCAGTTTTGGTTGGAAAATTCTCTCTGAGCGGGAAAATTCGAAAAAAAAATCGAAAATAGAGCTCCGCTGAAACAAGAATAACTTCGAGGTTTTTGGATGGAAAATTTTCATTTTTGTGTTTCTTCAAGATGTAGGATTGATGTATCCACTTTAAAAATTGAAATCGCGATTCATGATACAGGGGGTGAAAAAGTCGCTTTCAAAGTTAGGGATGACAAAATCGTGAAAAATCAATTTTTTCAAATTAGAACCCCATTTTTTATGGCAGATATTGAACCTACGTTAAAAAATAATGTGAGTGTATGCATCACACACTTGCCCTAAAGTGGATATTTTCTGAGTTATTCACAAAAAACTGTTTTTCGTCTTGAATTTTCAGCTATTTCTTTTCCCTTCACGCCAAAAAGATGAAATTTTCAGGAACTGTTATTTAAACCATGTTTTAGATTTTACTACCCTAATATGCAAGAGAAAAAAGTTACAGGTTGTTCCTAAATAGATGGCGAATTTTGATTCGAATTTGTATCGGAAACCTCTTTATTTCAACTAATCGGCCATCGGTTTTCTCTCCAGTGATAAATAAATAATTCCTTATGAACCATATGCAAAAACTTACCATGTTTTACATTCTTTTTTTTTAATGATAGATATCATTAATTACATCTGCCAAATTCCTCTTTATTCAGTAGCATTTTGTGTTTACTATTAATTTGGTGATAATTCGTATTAAGTTATAAAATCGATCACTATGCCTAATTTTACCAATGAAGATTATTTAAATCTCATTCTACTTCATGGAGAATGTAATTAAGTTGTAGATAGAACGATTCGACTGTTCATTGAGAGGTTTCCTGACCGACCCAGACCAACGAGAGATACCATTAACAGAACCATGACAAACTTGGGAAATGTCGGATCTTTCGTTAAGAAAACTATACACAGAGAAAAAAGTGTAGTAGAAGATGAGAACAACGAAATTACAGTTCTTCCATATTTTCGTGTGAATCCTCAAAATTCTCTCAAAGATGCCGAGATTGATCTGGGATTATCTCAATCGAGTGTTTGGAGAATATTAAAAAAACATAAATGCAACCATATAAATTCAATAGGGTACAGCATTTGAAGGAAACTGATTTCGTCAGGAGAACAGAGTTTTGCGAAGCTATGATGATTCGATTTCAAGAGAATGAAAACTTTTTGGACTGTATAATTTGGACAGATGAATCTAAATTCACAAAGAATGGTTCTTTCAATAGGCATAACAGTCATTATTGGGATGAAGAGAACAACCACCACTTCAGACAATGGAACTTTCAAGAGACCTGGAGTTTCAATGTTTTTTGCGCCATCAAAAATAATGCAATTCTCGATGTTCACATTTATGATGGGACTTTAACTGGTAAGATAGAACACTACACATGTTTGCATTATTTAAAGAATGTTCTCCCTTAGGAGATAGATATTCTGACATATTGACTCAAATAATTGAGCCGCTAGTACAGAACCATAATGACTTATGGTATCAACAAGATGGCGCGCCTCCACACAATTCACTCAATGTGTCAAATATCCTCTACAGGCTATTTGAAGATCGATGGTTGGCGAACAATGGTCCACATCTTTGGCCACTACGTTCTCCCGATTTAACTCCTTTAGACTATTATGTTTGGGGTAGGATAAAAAATTTTGTCTACTCAACTCCCCTGACTGATAAAGAGGACTGCATAGAACGAGTCAGAAATGCGTTCAGGTTTGTTTAGATTTTTAGATTCATAGTTTTGAAACTCAATTTGGTCTTTAAACACTTTTGCAGATCTCTTCCTCTCGATGAAATAAGAAGAGCAACGCACGAAGCATTCCTGAGACGTATAAATAAATGTCTAGAAATTAACGGTCAAAACTTTGAGCATCTTCTCTAGTTATAACTGCGAGAGTTTGCCATGGTTCTCCTAATAGTAACTTGAAGTCGGTTTCAAGAAGGAGTGAAAAATCTACAGCATGGTTCAAATAACAGTTCCTGAAAATTTCATCTTTTTGGCGTGAAGGGAAAAGAAATAGCTGAAAATTCAAGACGAAAAACAGTTTTTTGTGAATAACTCAGAAAATATCCATTTTAGGGCAATGGTGTGATGCATACACTCACATTATTTTTTAACGTAGATTCAATATCTGCCATAAAAAAATGGGGTTCTAATTTGAAAAAATTGATTTTTCACGATTTTGTCATCCCTAACTTTGAAAGCGATTTTTTCACCCCCTGTATCATGAACCGCGATTTCGATTTTTAAAGTGGATACATCAATCACACATCTTGAAAAATCCCAAAAATGAAAATTTTCCATCCAAAATCCTCGAAGTTATTCTTGTTTCAGCGGAGCTCTATTGTCGATTTTTTTTTCGAATTTTCCCGCTCAGAGAGAATTTTCCAACCAAAACTGAAGAATGTTACATCAAAATAACTTAAAATTTTCTAAGCAATCTATTTCTGCAATAAAAAAATGGTGTTCTGATTTGAAAAACGGAAGTTGACGTCATGTCCGGAAAAACCGGAGGTGCTCATGCCTTGAAAATATTTTAGATTTCATCACCATCGTGAAATACTTATAAGCGCTGAATTTCATGAAAATACGTTCAGTAGTTTCCCGTATAAATATGGGTGAGTTTCCTCGTGAAAGACCCTGTATATTTCCATCATCGTATGGATTTTCCAAGGACATATAGGGTATAATAATATCCTAAAATTGGTCATTTTGCATTCCACAATACTTTGTCTTCTAGAACAGAAACAAATTTGACATGTCTGGTAGTTAAGATGACATGCATGAAGTGAACACGGATAGAACACAGACAGATAGAATTCGGATTCTGTGAAAACATAGAAGTACAGTGTATTATTGAAATTTTGAAAATTCATATCTCGGAAACTGTTAGCTTGTTAGAATTGAAACTGATATCAATGGATTCTCATGATGGAACTGCATCCTGAAAAAAATTGAAATTTGTAATCTAAAAACCAATTTTTTCTGATCAATAACGGATTTAACCGAGATATTGATATCCCAAACCTACTCCTGAAATTTCAACTGTCCAGCTCATTCTGTTCGAGAGTTATCGTGTTAACGTCCGGACGATTTTGACGAATTTTAGATCAGTGAATCGAACCAAATCGTTTAAGACCATTTTCATCCCAAAATTCCAAAATTACAGACATTTTGCAAATTGATAAGAACTAAGAACGCCAAAGATGGAAACTTTTGAAACAGAGTCAAAATTTCTGAACTTCTTCTACGTTTGTGGAGCAGCTTTTTTTCTTGAGTACATGTTTCGAGTCTGGTGCTATATTATCAGAAATAATCCATCTAAATGGAAATTTATTGTCGTATTTCCTTAGGAAAAATTAAATATTGGGAGAATAAATAAGAAACAACAGCCATATTTTCTTTACAAATTGTTTCCATTCCTACGTCAGCTGTACATATCGATGAAATCTCGGACCAATTCACGACCGATCACAAAATTCTCCCCTACCCCTGTTACCAACTTTTACCATTTCCGCCAAAGCAAAAGCCTCCGATTCCATTTTTAACGGCACGCCTTCCGCCGATTCTGACAAAAAATCAGCCATAAAAATTTCCCAGGCCGTTAACATCGGCCGAAATTCAGTCGCCGATATCCATCTTCTCCGAAATTTAATTGGGCCCTTTCGCCGCCTCCGCTCCTTCTCCCCCCGGGGGCTACGGGCCTCCCGCGCTGAAATTCATAACGGTCAGATAGGCTGTCTTAAATTTTAATCGGAAATTTAACGATCTCCGCAGCCTTCAGCGGCGCCGCGTAAAAAGCGGGTATCGGCCCGTAAAATGTCGGCGAGCCGCGGCCTTATTGGGGATTTGCGGCCGGGGTCGTAAAACGGACCGAAAGACACAAGGGGTTGGTGAGGTCTGGGGCGAGTTTTCGGCCCCGAAAAGATTGCGACATAAGGTATGTGATATGACGACATCCACAACAAGAGCTGAAGGGAATCCAGTGGGATATCATAAGAGTTGCTGCATTCAAAAGAAATATGTGATTCTCACTTGAAATATTTCACTTTATGGTTTGATATAAATGATCTCAGAACAATATAAAGAAAAAATTGGTTCAAGTCCTGTGGACAGAAGCTTTTTGGCGCTCTTGTTCAAACAGACAAATTATTGGTTTCTCAGAGTTGGCAATTATATCAATGGATTCTTATGGCAGAACTGCATCATGAAAGCAACTAAATTTAAAAAAATTGTCGTTTAGAAAAAAAGCTTCAAAAATTATCATTTAAGAAAATGAGCAATTAGCAATGCTTCAAAAGTTGTCATTAAATTTATTTATCAAGATTAAATGAGCCATCTGCAGTGATTCAACCTCGTGCGATGAGTTGTTGCAACTTACACTCGGTGCATAGTTTTCACAAATCGAAATATCATAGAAATATCATCGAAATGTCTAGATCGAGGTTGGAGACAATCATAGCAGATTGTCCATTTATTCCTGATATTTGAGTAGGTAGAGGCTGAAGAAAAAATTATTTTAATTGTTCAAAATATATCAATCAAATACTATCCTCTTTTCATAATTTTAAATTTAATAGTTCATACCACTTACATATTCTTTTATGTATTATGGACCTTAACTCAGGAAAAAATGTATGATACACCAGATCCATATTTCAGCCTTTTTTTGCTAGCAACATTATGAAAATACTGTATATACGAACATGTCTCCTATCTTAAGGAAGTAAAATGTAATATTATCCTCAGTGGTCAACGAACAGAAATTTCTTTTGATGATTCCATTATGTTCTTCTTTCCTATTGCTTTCATAAACTAAATCATTGAAATGATCCAATTCTAAATCTTCTAAAACATCATCCCCAATATTGATACATAAATTATTCAATATGTAATCAGTCAATATTATTTTCGGTTTCAAATCAGTCTTGTATATATTCACAAATTAAGGAATCGTATACTTGTTTTCCAACAGAAAATATGTTCAAACTACGAATTGACAAGACTCTAAGAGGTTTCTCTTTTCAATAGGACTGTGTCCTGTGTCTTCTGCCTTTTTCCTGTTATTGATCTGTCTCCTGTGACATCGGGCTCCAGCTTTCTTTCCATTGCTTTGGGGGGCGTCCCAATGATTTGCGTGTGCTTGGTGTATGTTTTTCCGTCCATTTGGCCAGTCTTTCTGCTGGCATCCTCTCCACATGGTCTCTCCAGAACCTCCTGCGTACTCTGACCCATCTGACCACATCCTCTAGTTCATCTCTTATATCTGCATGAACTCCTAACTTGGTCTCTGAGTGTCACCCCCTTGATACATCTTAAAATCCTCATTTCCGTTGTTCTCGCCAGTCTCTTAGTTGTCGATGTTTCTGCCCTTGTTTCGCCGGCGTATGTGAGCACTGGTCTCACACACGCTTTGTATATGTGAGTTTTCGCTTTGTGGCTCATGGTTTTGTTGGTCCAGATGATATCTCCCAAACAGCCTCCAATCTTTGCTGCCTTATGCGCCTGAGGTCGCACTTCTTCTACATCGCATCGTTCACTGGATACTGTCACTCCTAGATAGTTGAATTTTGGCACTTGTTCTATTATTTTGTTGTTGATTACTGTCTTACATCGGATCGGCTCTTTGGCGATGACCATGGTCTTAGATTTTTCACAACAGATACTCATATTTAGTTCTTCTGCGGCCTTTTTTGAACTCATACACAAGGCGTTGCAGGTCGTCTTCATCTTCTGCTGCTAGCACGGCGTCGTCTGCATAGCACAGAAACTTCAGAGAGCAGTTTCTCATCTTATAGCCTGTCCGGATCTTTTTCACTCTTTCAATAATTCGGTCCATTATAAGACTGAACAGCAGTGGACTCAGACTATCCCCTACCGTATACCAACGGATATACGGATCTCCTCAGATATTCCAAAGTGAATTTCACCCTTGTATTGTTATCGATATTAAGATCTTTTATTATTTTTAGATATTGTCTAGATATCTTCTTAAGTTGTAGGGATTCAAGGACATCGCAGAGTATTACCCTGCCGACTGCCTTCATTAAGTCGAGGAAGCATGTGAACATGGGTTTATTAAACTATATTGATTTCTCTATCAACTGTCGTGAGATGAAAATTTCATCCTCCATTGACCTATCACCTCGGAATCCTTGTTGTTCTTCGTAAATATTCACTTGATTGGAGATTTTATTAGCCGATATCTTAGTGAATAATTTGTGAGTGGAGTTTAGTAGGGTTATACTTCTATAATTATTGGGGTCTTTTTTACTCCCCTTCTAGTGTATTGGTAATGATATACTGCTCTTCCACGCACGAGGTATTTCACCGGGCTTAATGATATTTTGGAAAAGTTTCATTATCTCTTGTTCTAATTCTGTGCCACCATATTTGATCATTTCGTTAGTGATTTCATCCGTTCCTGGTGATTTCCGGTTTTAAAGTTGTTTTATGGCAGCGTGAACTTCTTGCATAGTTATAGTGTCTTTGAAATTTGTAATGTAATATTTTTTCGTCACTCCGAAACCATCATGCCGATTCTACCCAATAACGAACTAAGCTGAGATATTTATAACCCAAACCTATTCTGAAAATTTCAACTGCCTAGCTCTATATGTTCGAGAATTATTGTAGAAACAAAATAAAAAATTTAAAAAATATTATTCTGAAACTTTACGGCAACCCGATTGATCAATACAAGTCTTCGCACGCATATAAAGGTCATTATTCTACAATTTAATGCTAAATTCCAGATAGATCGATTGATCGGTTTCGGAAATATTCATAAAAAAACGTGTTTACTAAAAACGGCCATAACTCTTAAACTGCTTGCTGGATTCCGCCCGTTAACCAACTCGCTCCAAACCTATCCTGCAAATTTGAATCCTCTAACTCCTTTCGGTCGAGAGTTATCGTGTTAACGGAGGGCTGGACCGGCCGGACAGAATCGATTTCGGCCAAGAATTCTTGATCAGTGGGTCGAACCAAATCGTTTAAGACCATTTTTAGCCAAATAATCGAAATTACAGGCATTTGGGCAAATTGATAAGCACTCTGTTCCGAGGAACAAGAGCGCCAAAAACATGATGAAAGAACTGGCATAGCCTCAGAAGCTTCAATGAGGTATCTACTTAAATCAATTCAATATCCATATTGAAGTACAGTTTTTGCGCGTATGTTCTGGGGAACATCGCGTTATAGTTTTGCCCAAATGTCTGTAACTTTCGAATTTTTTGACGAAATTGGTCTCAAACGATTTAGTTCGACTCCCCGATGAAGAATTCGAGGTCAAATTTGATTCTGTCCGTCCGGCCGTCCGTTGCCACGATAATTTGAGAACGAAAAGAGCTAGCGACTTGAAATTTTCAGGGTGGGTGGCGCATCGCAATACGACGGAAAAGTTCGTTAATGGGCATAATCGGCCCAGTGGTTTCCAAGTAATAATTTTGTTTTCAACCATTATGAATCCGATCGAATTAAAACTTGGTGAGTAGTTGTAGAATATGAACCTAAGCTCGTTTGTGAAATTTTGGGCGAATCGTATGGATAGAAAGTTTTAAAAAAATTATTGAAAAATATTTTTTTTGTCACGATAACCTGAGAACGGAAAGAGATAGCGGCTTGAAAATTTCAGGTTATGTTGTGCATATGAATGCCACATTTGAGTTTGTTTACGAGCATAATCGACCAAACAGTTTCAGAGTTATAGCCATCTGAAATTTAATGGTTTTTTGTTCCTCATTAACTCGAAAAATACTGAACCGATTGAATTCAAACATGGTTATTAGTTGTAGAATGCCAACGCGAAAATGTTTGCGAAATTTGGTGAGGATAGCATTTGTAGAAAATTTTTAATAAATCATTGAAAATAAAAAAAAAAATTCTATATATCAGTAACTATACGTTTGAAATTGCTGAAATCTTGCAAAAGCGTTCATTACCTAACTTTACTGCCAAGTTTCAAGTTTTAACACGATCGGTTGAATAATGTTGGAGATTCGAGCATTCTTGTGTGAGTTCAGTAGATGGGTGACCGTTGCCTCGATAACTTTCGAACCAAAGGAGATAGGGACTTGCAATTTTCAGGGTAGGTTGCGTATCCGAACGGGAGAGTTGAGTTCGTTTTTGGGCATAATCGGTTTAACGGTTTTCGAGTTATATCCACCTGGAATATTGTTTCCTTGATAACTCAAAAAATAATATTCGATTGAATTGAAGCTTGGTAACTAGTAGTAGAAAATCAACACAAAGACGTGTTTAAAATTCTGTAAGAACCGTACTCCTAGAAAATTTGAAAAAAATGACGAAAAAAAAAAAATTGTAAGAACCGCGCCTCCAGAAAATTTAAAAAAAAATTACGAAAAAAAAATTGGTTCAAGCACTGACGTGAAGTCAGAAGCTTTTGCGCGTATGTTCTATTGTCCATTCTTCTGTATTGGACACCCTTAATCGAATTTACCATGGTTAATTATGTCGTCCATTCTCCTGTATTGGATACTCTTAATTCAAATTTACCATGGTAAATTCGAATTAAGTGTCCAATACAGGAGAATGGACGACATAATTAACTCATAACATAATTAATTCTGTATTGGACACCCTTAAACGAATATACCATGGTTAATTATGTCGTCCATTCTCCTGTATTGGACACTTAATTCGAATTTACCATGGTAAATTTGAATTAAGAGTGTCCAATACAGGAGAATGGACGACATAATTAACCATGGTAAATTTGATTAAGGGTGTCCAATACAGAAGAATGGACAATAAAACATACGCGCAAAAGCTTCTGACTTCACGTCAGTGCTTGAACCAATTTTTATTTATTTTCCGTTTACTTAGATCAGTTTTGATAAAAGGATTACACTCGGAATATACTATCTCAATACGAGTATTTTCTTTCCTCTTCCAAATTATCTAAAATGTTTCCCCATTTGATTTACTGGAAAATGGTGCCGTTTATATATTTAACATAATGTCTCTATCCAGAAATCATAATTTGAATGAAACCTTTTTAAGAAGTACTGACTTGCAGGTTTCGAGTCTTTTCTACCAAAATTTATCTTGTTTACAGACGGACAAATGGACTGAATCGGATGTGAATATGGATTTTTGTTCACCAAAGACAGAATAGTTATTGGCTCAAAAGTTAGAATTTACAGTAATTTGGGCAAAAAATTTCCAAATTTTGCCTGAATTAGTCCTCCAAATGTACGGTTTCTTAGTTTTCAGCACGCTTGTTCTCCTGAACAGAGTGCCTATCAATTTGCCAAAATGTCTGCAATTTTCTAATATTTGTCCGAGACTGGTCCCACAAGCGATTAGTTTCGACTCACTGATGAAGAATCCGAGGCCAAAATTAAATCTGTCCGGCCGTCAGCACGATCACTCTCGAATACAATAAGTTAGAGATTTTAAATTTGAAGAGGATGATTAGAGTCCAAATGCGCAGGTTAAGTCCCAACAATAACCAAAATCCGCCAAGCGGCTTCGGAGTTGAAATTTAGTTTTTCACATACGCCGAAAACTACTGATCTGATCGAATCAAACATGAATGGTTAGTGGCAAAATGCCGACACGAAGACCTACACAACATTTCGTGAGGATCATATGAATAAAAAATTAAAGAAAAATAACTTTAAAAAATCTATGTCTCAGAAACTGTCGCTTAAATTCTGCAAAATATCGAAATATTACAACGGTTGGAGTGTACTGGTCATTACACAGAAACAACAAAATTGTTGACTGTTTTTGATATTTGCCTTGAACTCGAACGGATTTTATTATGATGATAAAGATCATCATGATAGATATTCATTGATATTTTAGAATAACCTCCTTGACGTATTTGCAGAATTTGTTCATTTTCGACTCTAGACTTGGATGTCTGATGATGAGAATCACATATTTCGTTCGATAGGAACTTCAGTTATAATTGTGAGTTTTTTAAATTTCATCTCCTGTTTATTGTTCATTCAACTCACATTACATATTACTAAGAATTTCAGGTGGCTTTGAGAATGGCGAAATGCCGAAACATGTCAGCCTTACAAGTGAATAAATGTTCCCAAAATATAGTATGTTTAGGCCACATTCCGATTCCCATATATTTACGTTTGATTGAAAGTTAGATGATATTTTTCCAAATATAACACAGGGTACTAAACAAGATTCGAGGATTTGCCGAAATAGTATATATTTTATATAATATTAAACGATAAACAATGAATAAGCGCAAATAACATATAATCTTCAAGAATTATCACAATTTTCACGGAAAAAATCATCTAGAATAATCTCAAACGTCAGTTTCAGAGAAGTGAGAAGTGAAACATATATTTTCAGATCAGAGATGCTCAAGCAGATATTTGTGTTCTTTACTGAATGAAGATATTATTTGTGAAATTGATTTGAAACCGAGATCTATAAACGCAATACTGACTCCAAATGCGTAACATAGGGTATTCTATTTAATTGGAAATAATAATCGTCGAAATTCAGTATATGGAATATGACAACTCATTAGTTAAATACCTAAAAGAGGTAACACTGCATAATATATTAAGATTATGCCAGAGACAATTATAGACGATAGGTGCCAGATTTTTTCATCACGTGAATATAGATATATCTCATGTATTTATCTGAAATAAACGAAGGGGACAAATCAGAATCACAGATTAATCTGTGATCACAGGTTAGTCTGCGGCAGCACAGAACATTCATGTTGCGACGGGAAGAAGAGCTTTTAGGATGCCCCAAAGTAATAAATCTACGGAGCCTTGTAGAGTTTAAGGTAAATCTATCAAATCCCGAGCAATTGAATATAACTCAAGATGCCTAAGCTTTTGCCTACTGTTTGGTTCCTTTCAACGAAGGGTTTTGGATGAGAGAAACCAGTAAGCCAAAGTATTTATTTTTTGAAGAAATCTCTTCTGAAGATCTGAGCAAATATTTCACAAAATTAAATCCAGGACACAGTGCATCTACCTCAGTTTTCTATTGTCTATGTTAACAGGAGGATGATGAAATATCTCTGTGAGTCCGATTATTTTGAAATTGAGTAGTATCACTTTAGCAGCGCCAGATTCCAAAATACCTAGTGAGAATTGGATATGTGCCTTATTTTACAACAAAGTTCTATATTTTAGCAGATCAGATCTACGTTGTTGCAAATACCTATTGAATATAATTTTTTTTCCGGAAGTCAGCTGCCTTGGTCTAGTTCAGTACCTTAATTGGTGACTGCTCTGGCTGTAAGTTTGAACAAGCTTGCCAAAGCTAGTTTATTATTACAGTTGTAATTCTTATTGATTTTGAAAATCACCTTAGCAAGCTTTCAACCTAAATATTTCTGCCTGATTTGTTACTGGACAATCAAGTAGTCTTCACACTTTACATTTGCTATTTCTTTAGAGCCGCTATCGGTGTTTAAGTATACAATATATATTGTTATGAAATGAATTTTGAATATTGATAAACCAGAGTGTGAGTTTTTTTTTATTGAGAAGTCAGTAGTTGAATATATTAAGATATTTAAGAAAAGTCAGATAATTTTCAAGAGATTTTCAATATAATTTCAAGCAAGAATGGACTTTAAATTTAGAATAAGAATCATCAAGAGTTTGAGAGTATCAATTAGTTAATAATTAGGAACAGTCAGGAAATCAATCAAGAATTCTAGCAAGTTTTCGATAACAACATAAATATAAAAATATAGAAAAATTAAATGAAAACTGATTCAAAATTAAGGTTAGGAGAAGATGAAGAGTAAGCACATATTAAAAATAATTAACAAATAGAAGATAATACTCACCAGGGAGAAGTGGACAAAAACGAGATTGTGCCAGCAGTTTGAACGATTGGGTTCGAATCCCGGCCGTTGCCACAGTAACTTGAGAACAGAAAGAGATAGCGACTTGACATGTTCAGGGTAGATGGCGTGCCCCAATATGAAGGACAAGTTCGTTAATCGGCATAATCGGCCCAACGGTTTCCTAGTAATAATTTTGTTTTCAACCAATCAGATCCGATCGAATTGAAGCTTGGTGACTAGTTGTAGAATATAGACTCAGAGATGTATCTGCAATTATGTGAGAATCGTATCACTAGAAAATTTTAAGAAAGTTATTAAAGCATATTATTCATCTCACGATTACTCGAGAACGGAAAGAGAAAGCGACTTGCAATGTTCAGGTCAGGTTGAGCATTTGAATGCAACACTTGAGTTTGTGAATAGTTATAATCGGCCAAGCATTTCTGGAGTATTACCTATCTGAAACTTTGTTTTTCTCTCCTCTTTAACTCAAAAAATATTAAACCAATCCAATTCAAACATGGTAATTAGTTGTAGAATACTGACGCAAAAATATTAACGAAATTTTGTAGGGATCGTATTGAGGGAAAATTTTGAAAAAATCATCGAAAATCTTTAAAAAAAAATATATAGGTATCTCAGAAATTATCTGTCTGATATCGTTGAAATTGTATGGAAGGCCTTAAAACCTAACTGTACAATCAAGTTCCGCATTTGAACACGATTGGATCTATCTTGTTGGAGATCTGAGCAGCATTGAGTGAGTTCAGTAGCTGGATGGGTGACCGTTGCCATGATAACTTTGGAATGGGAAGAGATAGCAACTTGCAATTTCACTGGTTGGTTGTGCGTCCGAATGAGACAGTTATGTTCATTGCTGGGTGTAATCGGCCAAACGGTTTCAGAGTTATACCCATCTCGAATAAAGTTTCCTCGATACGTCCAAAACTATAGATCTGATTGAATTGAAACTTGGTAAGAAGTTGTAGAATACCTACGCAAAGAGGAAATTTTCTTACCTGAGTAGTTTTTGAAATTTTGGTTTTCGGGAAAGTTGGTGCTCAAGAAACGATGCTTTTTGACATATAAGTCATAGGTCGGGTTACTCTGCAAAATTGTCAAAATTGACATTTTTTTAGAAAAATTACCAAAAGTCGTAGAAATCAGAACAATATCGAAAAGATTATGGATTAAATGTTGCTCAGAATTACCAAACTGCCCAATTTCATTGTGAAATTCCGAAATGTTTTTGATATTCATATTCTGATGACAGCACGTTAGAGGGAGCTGTGGGCTTTGCGGAAATTTGAAAAATAATTCAGAATGTAATTCCAATGAAAGAGACATTCTCACAATTCAAATAAAGTTTATATTAATTTAGTATTCCTCATAAATTATGATTTCTATAGTGAAAACTCCACAATCTTGGTGCAAACTGAATTATACTTGAGAAATTAAATGCGCAAAGAGCTAATAGCTTGCTAATTATTCTTGGAACATCATAAAAAACTATCCGCTATCGATATGACAATTTCATTTTCACTGGTATCTTTGTTTTAGATGAGGTCTGTATTGCATTTTTAGTGGTATTTGAGCGAGTATTTGAGTAAATATAGTCAAAAGCGATTTAAGAGGGTCGGAGAATTAATCTTCAGATATAAAATCGAAGAATTTAATTGCTTATGATGTTCCAAGAATAATTAGCGAGATATTAACTCTTTGCGCATTAAATTTCTTAAGTGTAATTCAGTTTGCACCAAGATTGTGAGGCTTTCACTATAGAAATAATAATTTATGGGAACATTAAACAAATATTAACTTTATTTAAATTGTGATAATGTATCTTGCATTGGAATAACATTCCGAATTATTTTTGAAATTTCCGCAAAGCCCACAGAGCTGCCTCTTACATCCTGTCATCAAAATATCAATATCAAAAAATTTCGGAATTTTCACTATGAAATTTGGCAGTTTGGTATTAAATGAAATTCATTTATTTCAGTAACTTTTTGATATTGTTCTGATTTATTCGTCATTTGGTCATTTTTCTAAAAAAATGTCAATTTTGACAGGTTTGCAGAGTAACATGATCAATGACATATATGTCAAAAATCATCGTTACTTGGAGCACCAACTTTCCCGAAAATCCAAATTTCAATAAACTAAATAGGCGAGGAAATTTTCTCCTGGTGCGTACTTTTTGAAACGCACTGTATGTATATATACATATGCTTTCGAACTTCGAGCATTACAATTTGTTTTTTATCTAACAATGAAGCATGTCTAATGTCTATGAAAAAAGTGTTAGCAGAGGTTAGTGTAACGGGGTACCATATAATCTGATATATTATACTAGAGCTTAGGGAAAAAACCTCAGCAAAAAAACCCTATCTCCCCGTTAGTGTTGTGACTTATGAAAATTGAAATTGTTAACAAAATATGCTGAAATATTAAATATTGAAGGGCATCTTTTTCTTTACTAACGCTTCTTCCTTCAACAAGCAGAGAAGTTTCTCCAAGGTACCCCAAACTCAATCTGGAAAAGGAAAAGACAAAAGGAGAACAAATCAAAAATGGAATATTATATATTTTATTAAATAGATTTGAAACTCGCAGTTGAATGGCAAGAGGATTTATGCAGTATTTTTTTTCGTATATTATTAGATATTTTGTGAATTTCAATTTCGATAGAATACATAATTTGTCAGAATAAATATTTTTTCATCTTAGATGATTCTCTCTTTACTCATGTAGGTGTAGGTACTTAAAAAGGTTGGAAATTAATTAGTATCTTTCAAATGCTGAGAATGCGGTCTTTATCGAAGGTAAATTCGATTAAGAGTGTCCGATATAGGTCAAAGGACAAAAGAACATGCGCGCAAAAGCTCCTGACTTCACGTCAGTGTATGAACAAATTCAACTAGGGAATTATAAGGTATCAGTAAATTATTGTAAAGAAGAATTTCCCTGCGAACATAAAAAGTTTGCATCAAAGCTCTTAATATATCACTTACATGGACGATATGCTCCGACCAACGTATGTGTTGGTCAAGTATTACACCCAAATATTTGATTTGGGAAACTTGATCTGAAGGGCAGTTACAATCGATTCCCTGTCATAGTCCAAGTAATTTTTGTGCAATTTAATTTCAAAGTTGTAAGGTTGTTTAACGATTGCTTAACTGAATGTGGTACATGGTGTTTTCAGCACATTGAAGGTTTAAAAAATCAACAAGTCCAGAGCGTTCCTGCTAATCGGGTCCTTCATAAATGGCTTCGTATAATGAATATACTTATGCATATATTTCATAAATCGAATAGACCCCAGGGGGTTCATTGATCTGCCGAGAAAGCAAGAGCAGACGCGTTTCTGGCTTCTTGGCCTTCATCAGTACCCTGTAGCTTTCTCAACAAATTCAACTAAACTGACCCGGGTTGAGCCTATCATAGCCGGCTTGGTCGATAATTTTAATCGCCCACGCCACCTATGAGACGAAACACGAAAATCAGCCTCTCCCCACCAGTGAATATTTGAAGCGTGAAATCATATGCCACCATTCACTCGACATTAATCGAGAACGAGTCCCACAGAGCTCAGACAGTATCTTCTCAATGGTCATGAACGCTGTTTAGCGTTTCAAAAATAGAAATGGCGATACCGTTGTTAAAAAATCAACAAGTTTTTGAAAACGCTAAACAGCGTTCATGACCATTGAGAAGATACTGTCTGAGCTCTGTGGGACTCGTTCTCGATTAATGTCGAGTGAATGGTGGCATATGATTTCACGCTTCAAATATTCACTGGTGAGGAGAGGCTGATTTCCGTGTTTCGTCTCATAGGTGGCGTGGGCGACCAACACGGCTCTGAGAGGCTTAACCCGGGTCAGTTTAGTTCAATTTGTTGAGAAAGCTACAGGGTACTGATGAAGGCCAAGAAACCAGAAACGCGTCTGCTCTTGCTTTCTCGGCAGATCAATGAACCCCCTGGGGTCTATTTGATTTGTGAAATATATGCATAAGTATATTTATTATACGAAGCCATTTATGAAGGACCCGATTAGCAGGAACGCTCTGGACTTGTTGATTTTTTAACAACGGTATCGCCATTTTTCATTATTATTAACATTGAAGGTTAACAGGATATTATTTAACCACAAACTTATCCTCCTCAGAGATGTTTCCTCAACGATTTTAACCTCCGACCATTATTTTCCAGTAAATATAATTACAGTATCATCTGCATAGCATATGATATTTCCAGCGAAGTTATTACTTTGCACCATGTTATTCATATAATTGAGGAAAATAATTGGTACCGCTACTGTTCCTTGGTGAACACCCACATTTACTATGGAATTTGAGCTTTCGTCATTATACCAAACTTTAAGTGCTGGTTCTGACCGTTGAATAATTTCTTGGGAGTTCTAACACTGCACCTTTCACGCCATAATTGTTTAGTTTCCCAAGTGTAATAGTATGAGAGACGGTGTAAAATTCTTTGGTTAAGTTGAGAAATTCCGCAACACACCTTAACTGATCATCCATTACACAAACCGCCCAATTCAGAAAATCATCCACTGCATGCTGAGTGCTTGAAACTTATAAAGCCGTTTTGATATTTTGTAACGACGTTATGAATATAAAACATCAACATCTCATCTGCTTAGGTTTGACTCACCGATGAAGAACTCCAGGTCAAATTCGATTGTCCGATATCTTTAGAACGGAAAGAGAACGCGACTTTCAATTTTCACGTTTTTTAAGGTTGTGCATCCAAATAAAAATATCCTTTCGAATTGAAACTTGAATATAAGTTGCAGATGCCGACTTCCAGAACTGCAGAATTTCGTGAAAATCATATCACCAGAAAATTGACGTTTTCTTCCTCAAAAATTTCATATTAAAAATTTTTCTCTCAGATTCCGTCCATCTTCAAGTCAACATTTTACAAGCTAGTACCGGATATCTGCTCGATCGGCAAACTATTGTAGCAGTTATTGTGAAAATAAAATTTCGAACTGGTATCTACTTCTCTCTAATATTGTGTTATCGCTTAAAAGACGGCTTGAAGGCCCATGCAGTATTTCGTGAAGGTATTTGAGGCGTGAATTGGCAATAGAACATGCGCTTATAAGTTACTGACTGATACCCATTTAAATAATAAAACTAATAGTTATGAGACATTAATTTTGTGTAATAATTAAAGATAATCCATTCATCATATACTAACAAGTTAATTAGAATATTGGTTCCAGAGGATGCTTACAATGCAAAATTCAAGTAAGCATCATTAGTCAAGAATTTTTTCCAGTCAACGTTGTCTGAAAATCCAGCATTCACGATTTAAATCAGGAGTGCGTTTCAGCTTCCTGAAAGGAGGAAACTATGGAAACTGAAAAACAAAACAAATGCGTCAACATTATTTTTGAATAGGAAGACTGAATTTTGTTGAGTGAAAAACAATTCTAAAAAAAAACTGAAATTAAATA
Organism: Halyzia sedecimguttata; assembly: GCA_937662695.2. Classification (NCBI taxonomy): domain Eukaryota; kingdom Metazoa; phylum Arthropoda; class Insecta; order Coleoptera; family Coccinellidae; genus Halyzia; species Halyzia sedecimguttata. The sequence continues at coordinate 15,941,492 of OW569413.2, forward strand.
AAAATATTATTTAAAATCTGGATTAAAAGAAGAAAAGGTAACCCCTACTACAGAATATAACAAATTTATATAAATTAACATATTCATCGTTGAAATGCAGAAGACAGAAGCAAGAAGGAACTGAAGGAAGCAGAATTAATAAGTTAATAACCAGAATTTATAAGTTAGGTTATTCATAAAATTTTCCGAAGCCACAGCAGATATGTGGGTTTGCAAAAAGCTATTTGGGAAGGCATAGGGGCTGGAACTGGAAATGGTAATGTGGTTATGCACAGCAGTAGTACGCCTCATTGTCCCTACGCATTAGCATGGTACACAAAAACTGTTGAGGCCATCACACGCAGTCGGTGGCATAAACTGCAACGGCTTGTCTGTGTTAGTGTCACAGGAGCTAGCTTTACTACTCACATAACAGCCCTTGAGGTCATACTTAACCTGCCTTGTTTTCACTTACTTGTAAGGAAATATATCCTGCTGGATGCAATACGAATTTGTCGTAGTGGAAAACTCCTAACTGGTAACTGGGTAGGGCATATATAAGGTTACCGAACCAGCCGGACTCAAACCTCTTGGCAAAGCCCTCAGATGTAATGCCAACCATATTCGATTTCGAAAAACTCTTTCCAACGGTCATAAGAGACTGCCTGATTGTGGTGGACCTGGTTGATCGATTAGACAAGAAGTCATCCATTGAATATACGAATGGAAAGTCAGTTAAGGGTGCAGGTGATGGGGTATATGGTCAAAACTGAGGATCTGTGTGCCCCTAGGAAAGGAGTCCTCTATCTTATAGGTAGAGACACTAGCTGCCTACATCTGTGCTCAAGCGTGTCTGGAAAAAAACCTCAAGGAGATACAAATCTATATTATAACGAGCAGCCAGGTCACACTGAGAGACCTGGAATCACCCATCAACGGTTTCCTACTGTTCTTTGAATGCCGGAATACCATAAAGCAACTGGCTAAATGCAATAGGGTGACTCTTCTATCGGTGCCAGAGCACTATAGTATTGATGGAAACGAGAAGGCCGATTGCAAAAAGGACCTCCAATGTAAAACGTGCTGGAACAGAACCCTGCTGTGAGCTCGGCAAAGAATATTACAAGGCAGCGGTCCAGCAACGGGAGCTAAGTTACAGACGAGCTGTTTGAAGAAATACTCCAGGAATTGCACAAGCAACAAGATTCATGGATGTCTCACTCTACTACAACATAAAGCTCGTACAGCTACCACAAGCATAGCTTCGGGTAATGGTGGGATTGCTGACAGGGCACTGTCAGTACCAATACCAATTTTACCGCACAAGCAAGTCAGCAGACGAAACATGCTGGCTCTGTGGATCGGAAAAGGAAACTGCGGAACACATAGTTTGCAAATACCCAGATCTGGCCTGCCTAAGAATTTTACATAGGCTTGGGCCAGTTCTAAAACCTCTCGACGTGATAGCCATGGCTGCTATGGACATCATCAGGTACGATAACACCATTGACAAAATCCTTAGGATTGAATAAGTAGGCTAATAGGACAGAAGATAGTATTGGTCGCAGTGCTAAAGGACTATACCAAGTAGGAATTACAATCTGGCGTGGTCTTCAATCCGGCAGTATTTTCCTGGACTTCTACGGATCCGCCGGATTGATAAAATTTTCTCTTCTCTGTCCAAAATGAACGAGTGATAAAATCCAATGTGATTTTACTTCTTAAGGTAGTTGATTGAGTACCTATATATGAATATATAAATAAAATAAACATTATTTCTAATGTAATGATGAACAAATAAAATTTAACTAAAAAAACGAGGTTCTCAGTACTACACTTCTAAATTTTTCAGTAACAAAATATTAAATGAATATAAAAATTCTAATAACAAAATGAATTTCTCAGTCTTACACTTCCAGTTTTCACAGTAACAAAATATCAAATGATTAAAGTACTACGAAATTGAAATAATGGCTCCTTATGCTATAAATATAGCCTGCGGCAGAAAACGCTCTTTCAGCTTCCACACTTGTTGACTTTATTGTCAAAAAAGTGGGGAAGCCTTGTGGACAGGAGCTTTGGCGGTCTTGTTGAAAATTGACAAATTATATCTCCGAAAGTATTTGTGTCTCAGAGTTGGGAATGATCAATGGATTCTTATAATAAAACAAAATAAGTCTATTAAAAAATATCGTCGAAATGATTGGTTTCTCAGAGTTGGGAATGATATCAATGGATTCTCATTTAATTCATTTTATTTTATCATACAGCTCTATCATACGAATCCATTGATATAATTCCCAACTCTGAGAAACCAATACTTTCGGAGAAAAATTGATCAAGATCGTCAAAGCTCCTTGTCCATAGAACTTTCCCACTATTTTGTACCATTTTTTCTGACTCCGGTTGTCGTTCTTTCCGATTTTCGTGACATTCTCTATCTTAAAATTAAAATTCAAAGTTACCGGATGTTCCAAATTCAGATTGCGAGTAACATTGAAAGATTCAAAGTAACCTTGTATTCATACGTTTCCCAAGTAGTTCAGAAATTAAGAATTTTATCCAATATTCAATGTTTACGACATTTTGAAATGAAACTGGAGACGACCACATAAAAGGCAAGGAAAATCGATAACTCACCTGAAAACCGCCTTTGAATTATTAGAAAGCAACCAACACCCGCTGAAAAACGCACTCAGAAATGGCTCGTAAATCGTAACAGAATATTTGACAGATGAGTAGTTCTCTTCAGTGTGACAAAGTTCATATTGGTAAGTTCCATTTTAAACCTATCTTGGACTTGCGTCCAACTCATACGTTAAAGTTGAACGCAAGTCGAAGATGACATGTGTGAACACAGGTCATACGATAATTCATAGATAAAATAATTAGACATTCAGTGAGAACAGAAGTACGATTCATTATTGAAAAATTGAAAAATCATTTCTCCAAAATTATTAGCTTGTTAGAGTTGAAAATTATATCGAATGGATTCTTATGATAAAACTGCATCTTAAAAAAAATCAACATAAAATTTGTAATGTAAAAAAAAAATTTCTTTTCGTTACTCTGAAACCATCAGACCAATTCTGCCCAATAACGAACTTAGCAGAGATATTTATCCCCAAACCTTCTCTGAAAACTGCCTAGCTCTATCTATTCGAGAGTTATAGTAGAAACAAAATTTAAAATTTTCAATATTTTATTTTGACACTTTACGGCAACCCGATCAATACAAATTCAAAGTTACCGGATGTTCCAAATTCAGATTGCGAGTAACATTGAAAGATTCAAAGTAACCTTGTATTCATACGTTTCCCAAGTAGTTCAGAAATTAAGAATTTTATCCAATATTCAATGTTTACGACATTTTGAAATGAAACTGGAGACGACCACATATAAGGCAAGGAAAATCGATAACTCACCTGAAAACCGCCTTTGAATTATTAGAAAGCAACCAATACCCGCTGAAAAACGCACTCAGAAATGGCTCGTAAATCGTAACAGAATATTTGACAGATGAGTAGTTCTCTTCAGTGTGACAAAGTTCATATTGGTAAGTTCCATTTTAAACCTATCTTGGACTTGCGTCCAACTCATACGTTAAAGTTGGACGCAAGTCGAAGATGACATGTGTGAACACAGGTCATACGATAATTCATAGATAAAATAATTAGACATTCAGTTAGAACAGAAGTACGATTCATTATTGAAATTTTGAAAAATCATATCTCCAAAATTATTGGCTTGTTAGAGTTGAAAATTATATCGAATGGATTCTTATGATAAAACTGCATCTTAAAAAAAATCAACATAAATTTTGAAATGTAAAAAAAAAATTTCTTTTCGTTACTCTGAAACCATCAGACCAATTCTGCCCAATAACGAACTTAGCAGAGATATTTATCCCCAAACCTTCTCTGAAAACTGCCTAGCTCTATCTATTCGAGAGTTATAGTAGAAACGAAATTTAAAATTTTCAATATTTTTTTTTGACACTTTACGGCAACCCGATCAATACAAGACTTCGCGTGCATATAAAGGTCATAATTCTACAATTTAGTACTAAATTTCAAATAGATCGAGTGATCGGTTTCGGAAATATTCATAAAAAGTGTTTTTACTAAAAACGGCCATAACTCTGAAACTGCTTGTTGGATTCCGGCCGTTAACAAACCAGTCCGAGATATTGACGCTCCAAGCCTACCCTGCAATTTTAATCCTTGAACTCCTTTCGTTCGAGAGTTATCGTGTTAACGGAAGGCTGGCCGGACCAGCCGGACAGAATCGATTCCGAACACGGATTCTTGATCAGAGAGTCAAACCAAATCGTTTAAGACCATTTTCGGCCGAAAATTAGAAAATTACAGATATTTGGGCAAATTGATAACCACTCTGTTCCGAGGAACAAGATCGCCAAAAATAATCACGACGAAAGAGCCCAATTAGACAATAAACAGGGGCAGCAATGCACAAGTTTCAGAAGATTCAGCGTTAATTTCTCGTCTAATATGACAAAAATTTCTAGGATCGGATCCGGTGCCAGATCCGGTATAGGCTATAAATTATGCCGGACCCGACGGATTTACACTCCGTTTTTTCCGGATTGCCATCCCTAATACCAAGCCTCACGAACTCTTTCTAATAATAATAATAGTCATAAAACTAATTGCGAGGGATTTTGAGCATTCAAATTTATAATTGGAGTACTATTATAATGTTAAACAAAACCAAATACGATTTGAAATTGAACAAGTTTAATCAACTCTGATGAGTCTTAAATTGAGGAAATATAATTATAAATAGGAAAGTATTCAAGCTAGACAATCTAATATTGGAAAACTTGTTTAAATTTTTTGCATATTTTGATATTTTATTTTCGTTTCACTAGAACGAAAAATACTAAATTCATATCAATACCTATAATCACACCGTTTCTATGAAGGAAAAGTATGACGATACCTCTGTGCACTCTGTAGAAATGATACTGGAGGAATTCAGTTCTCGTCATAAAAATTGTTTATTTCTCGTGTAGCCTGAATGACTATTTTCCGACGATCTGTCCTCCTCAGTTCATTTGATACCTACGCATTTAATTCACCCACCACCCACAACAATTTCACGCGCGGTGTGATCAAAGAATTTTCGTTTTAAGAGCAGAATTGAAATTTTGTCGCAATGCAGAACTCCTTATAAAAGCTCAATATTTCAACTCAATAATTCCTCCTTCCGTTCAATTCTTTCTTTTTGTGTGCACTGAGCCTCATTCTCGAGGCTCCCAGGAACCACCACTGAATCTCTCGTCTCCATATTTCCGTTCTTCGTGAATTTCCCGATATTGGAACGAATTGATGTATCGCAAAAACCTCCTAACTGAATAATTCCGTAATTCTGTAACGAAATTGCTCTTGATTCGTTCCCCTGGGAGAGAGCGGCGCTGCATATGGCCCTGGATTGGATCACCTGCCTGCGAGCTAGCTGCCCCGCTTCAGCCATCGAGTGCCGGAGTGAAGTTTTAATTTTCTACCGTTTTTCGGTCGGAGTATAGCTGAAAAGTTTTCTAATTCCCGTTATAGTCATCGGAAAGTGGAATATGGATACTGGTGAAGTAATTTGGAGTTTGTCGATTAGGGGGATGTTTCAGGGATATGTGTGTGGCGTATCCAGAGGTTTTGGTCAGGAGAGTTGGAAGAAAATAGAGGGGTAATAATGGTTATATTCTCGTCGCTCTTGTTTGTGAACTTTTATTGACTGGAAAGATCGCACTGATAAAGGTTTGTCGTGTAATGTTACCAGTTAGTCGAACCAGATCATTTGAGACTATTTTCATCCAAAAATTGGAAAATTACGGACATTTGGGCAAATTGATAAGCACTCTGTTCCGAGGAACAAGAGGCCCAAAATCTCGTGCCAAATTTCGTGAGTACCAGAAAACCACCTTGACACCAGAGAAAATTAAAAAAATATATAATGTATCTCAGAAACTATCTGTCCGATATTGTGAGAGCCTTAAAATACTAATTCCAAAGCCAACTTCCAAGTTTCAAGACGATCGGATCTACATTGTAGTTATGGAAGAAATACTGGAAACCAAGCAGAGTTGGTTGAGTTCAGTATCTGGATGGGCGACCATTATCACGATAACTTAGTATGGAGAGAAATAGTGACTTGCAATTTCAAGGGTGGGCTGCGCATCCAAATACGACATTTATGTTCATCAATATGCATAATTGGCCAAACGGTTTTGGAATTACACCCAACTGAAATTTTGTTATTTACTCAATTACTCAAAAAATACAGATCCGATACAATTCAAAAGTGGTAATTAGTTGGAGGAACCTGACGCGCATATTTTGCGTAGTTTTGTGAGGATGCTATAACTAGAAATTTCAAAAAAATCCTAGAAAAAAATTTTTATCTCTGAAACTATTCATCCGATATCAATGAAAGTTTGAGAGAGTCTAAAAACCTAACATTTCAGCCAAGTTCCAAATTTGAACATGACCGGATCTATATTGTTGGAGATCCGTGCAACCTTGTGTGAGTTTAGTAGCTACATGGGTGACCATTGCCACTATAACTTTCGAACGGAGTGAGAGGGCGATTTGCAATTTTCTGTTGGATTAGTAATTTGCAGTAAGCGGCCGAATGGTTTCAGAGTTATATTCATTTTGTTGTTATATATATACTCATTAACTCAAATTGTGCAAATTTGGTCCAATTATAATAATAAATAAATTACAGTAATAGGAGCTCGCGGAATGCCAACGCGCTAATTTTTGCTAAATTTCGTGAATATCACATACTAAAGAAAAAAGTTTTCCTTGAAATATATTATACTAGCTGGCCCGGCGGACTTCGCACCGCCTAACTTAATAAAAAAAAATGCTCGGTATGAATGAAGCTCTATTATTATTTTCGATTAATTGCACATGATGTTGCTTACTTACACAACAGAGTTTTCCTAAAATACTGGCTATTTATGAGGTTTCAATTTGATATTGACAGACACACACACAGTTATGATACAGTCTCTTAATCAATTTAAAGCTTTCTGATAAACTATATTTTTTGTTTTATTTTGTGGTGCGTAAATAAACAAATTTGACGGTTTTTCGATACGCGAACTTGCGACGTATAATTGTCCATCCAAGGTACCTATTTAGCCAGTGCTTTGTTTGTGGCACAAATCACTTCAATCGCGTACAATTGTGCCGTGATATAAAGAACACCCTGTATAGTAATGGTTTATTTTCAATGATTTATGCCTCGAAAGACACATGAATGAAATTGTACGATTATGGCGTGCAAAACAGCAAGTTGCCATTGACGTCAAAAGAAAAACACCCTGTATAAAAATTTCGGACAAATACATTATTGCCGTGTTCCGATATTCCTGAACAGTACTGAGCAGTAAATTGAAACGTCAGACATTACTGAAATTCACTGGCGATGCTTACTCTTACTTAAGAGCGTTCCGAAATTACTTACTGCGGTCAGTAATGCCAGCAATTTCGGAACGCAAGGTATGAGAATCCCCCAAGGTATACAGGGTGGTCCAGATCTTAACCAAGTAATTTTAACCACGTATTCTACGTCAAAAATAAGCCCTAGTTTGTCATACAAACATATGTCGAGAAATGCTTCCTTTCCGAGATACAGGGTGTTAAAATTATAGAAAAAAAATGTTTTCTATTAATAACTTTTACACTTTTTGAAATATTTCTAATAAATTTGGGACATATGTTTTAAGGATCAAGGAGCACTTTTTGAATGGAATAATGTTTTGTTTATTCTACCAGTGGCGTCCACACTGCATCGAGACTGAATATTTTCAGACAAAAAATGATACACCACTGGTTTTTCCAACATTAAAAATTACTCTTGAAATCCTTATTTCATATGGAGCAAATTCATTATCTTGCGTTTTTGACATCCGAGGCACTGTTTCCGAGTAGAAAAATTAAACACATTCTCATGCATGAGCAAATCGCTAAAATTTTATATGGTACATAATAATAACAAGACTATCTTTGTAAACGAAACGTATAATTACAAAAAATAAGCATTAATAGCCACACTCAATTATGAATTTTAAGAAGGTGTTCGAAGTAAAAGAAAGAAAAATATTTTTTTTCTAATAATATTAACACCCTGTATCTCAAAGAGGAATCATTTCCCGACATATGTTTATATGACAAACTACGGCTTATTTTTGACGTAGAATACGTGGTTAAAATTTCTTGGTTAAGATCTGGATCACCCTGTATATTTAGTTAATGCTTTGTTTGTGGCACAAATCACTTCAATCGCGTACAATTGTGCAGTGATATAAAGAATATCCTGTATAGTACGGCTTACTTTCAATGATTTATGCCTCGAAAGTATATATTTTAACACAATTAAAAGAAATTGTACGATTGGCGTGAAAAACAGCAAGTTGAATTTGACGTTAAAAGAAAAATACCCTGTTTGAAAATTTTGGACAAATACGACGTTAACCTGAGATTATCGTAAATGCGTATATTAGGGGTACAAGGAATATTTTCGGAGTTAGATATACCGCCGTATTCACAAAGCATTCAATCGCCGTTAAGTCCTAACTGGGGTCCTCAGTTAAGGATACATTGGGGATAATAAAGGAAAATAAGGGATAAGGGTGGTGAAAAAGGCTAAAACAGGCATGTTTCACCACTGTTAAATACTTTAATTGAGGTTTCGACTCAAATTTATCCTTAACTGAGGACCTCAGTTAGGACTTAACGGAGATTCAAACACTTAACAATGGTTTGTGAATACGGCGTATAGTTATCTAGACCTCGGTCATTGAGAGGGGTGTTTGTTAGATATAGAAATTGTAAATTTCAAGTCGTTGGCAATGGTCTCTATGATTCTTAAATCTGCATCCAAACAAATAAAAATTGGTTCAAAGACTGACGTGAAGTCATGAGCTTTTGGGCGTATGTTTTTTTGTCCATTCTCCTGTATTGGATGCTCTTAATCGAGTTCACCATGGTAAATTATAGATATTGTCCAATCTCCTGTATTGGACACTCTTAATTCGAATTTACCATGGTAAATTCGATTAGGAGTGTCCAATACAGAAGAATGGACAATAGAACATACGTGCAAAAGCTCCTGACTTCACGTCAGTACTTGAAACAATCTTTTTTTCAACAATTTTTTGAAAATTTTCCAGAGCTATGATTTCGCGAGAAGTTTCGCGTTGGCATTCTACAACTAATGAGCATGTTTGAAATTGATCGGTTTTGTATATTTTGAGTTATTGAGGAAATAACAACCAAATTTCAGATGGGTATAACTCCAACACCATTCAGCTGATTATGCCAATTAACGAACTTAAATATCGCATTCACATGCGCAATCTACCCTGAAAACTGTAAGCCGCTATTTCTTCCCGTTTTCAAGGAATCATGATGTAAATAATACAATTTTATAATTTTTTAAAAATGTTCTAGTTGTACGTTCCTAACAAAATTTTACACACGTCTTCATGTAAATATTCTACAACTAGTTACCAGGCTTCAATTCGATAGAGTCTATATTTTTTGAGTAATCGAGGAAATAATAGTCCAGAGTAGTCCAGAGTGAACAGGAGCTTTCTGGCGCTCTAGTTCAAACAGACAAATTATATCTCCGAAAATATTGGTTTCTCAGAGTTGGGAATTATATCAATGTATTCTCATGATAGAACTGCATCATAAAGGAAATTCAATTCAAATAATAGGTTATTTATCAAGATTAAATGAGCAATCTGAGAATGAGAACTGCACCATGGAAATTAAAATAGCTGAACTGAATTTGACTCTCTCTTATAGAACAGGATGAAATGTACGAGTAGGAACACAGATCATATAATAAAGCTTAGATAGAATAATTATAGCATTCTGTGAAAACATAGAAGTACGATTTATTATTGAAATTTGGAAACATCATATCTCCGAGAGTATTAGCTTGTTGGAGTTGAAAATGATATCGATGGATTTTAATGGTAAAACTGCATCTTAAATAAAAAGAGAATTTGAAATTTGTTGCTTAAAAAAATTTTTTTTTCGTTACTCCGAAACCATCTGGCCTATTTTGCCCAATAACGAACTTAACCGACATATTCATCTCCCTAACCTACTCTGAAAATTTCAACTGCCTAGCTCATTCCGTTCGAGAGTTATTGTAAGAATTTTTTTTTTTCAATTTTGAATTTTTTTTTTACACTTTGTGGTAACCTGGTCAATACAAAACTTCAGATGCCAGTAATGCCAGCAATTTCGGAACGCAAGGTATGAGAATCCACCCAAGGTATACAGGGTGGTCCAGATCTTAACCAAGAAATTTTAACCACGTATTCTACGTCAAAAATAAGCCCTAGTTTGTCATACAAACATATGTCGAGAAATGCTTCCTTTCCGAGATACAGGGTGTTAAAATTATAGAAAAAAAAATGTTTTCTATTAATAACTTTCACACTTTTTGAAATATTTCTAATAAATTTGGGACATAGGTTTTGAGGATCAAGGAGCACCTTTTGAATGGAATAATTTTTTTTTTTTTTTAAATTTAATGCTTGTGGCTTTTACTTGATGCAAATCCATAGTAACTCAATGAAAAATTATATACGATTTACACTTATTTATTCAATATTGTGACGCGTTTCGTCGACACAGCGACTTTATCAGACTACATCATACTAAGTTCTTAACAAGTTATTATCTCCCTATACCTAGATGACATGGACACAGAATCATTTGAAACATTATCATCATTTAATTACATGAGATTTCACTGCTGGTTTCTTTGAACACATTAACAATAATTCATTCCTAATGCTTTTATAAATTGGTTCTCTATTTGAATAGATTGAGTAACGGTGAAAAATTTAGATCTAATTGTTCATTAACTAAATTACCCGTATGTTTTTCCCTATTTATTTCGACTATTTCCCAGTAATTGAGATGCGCACCTTTATTCAAATTGTGTAGAATTTTGAAATCTCAATTACTGGGAAATAGTAGAAATAAATAGGGAAAAACATACGGGTAATTTAGTTAATGAACAATTAGATCTAAGTTTTTCACCGTTACTCAATCTATTCAAATAGAGAACCAATTTATAAAAGCATTAGGAATAAACTAGCTGGCCCGGCAGACTTCGTACTGCCTCCTCAACGCCTGCCCAACGCCAACGCCAACGCCAACTCCAAATCCAAATCCAACTCTAACTCCAACTCCATCTCCAACTACGACTCCGACTCCTACTCCGACTCCGACTCCGACTCCGAATCCGACTCCGACTCCGACTCCGACTCCGACTCCAACTCCGACTCCGACTCCGACTCCGACTCCGACTCGGACTCCGACTCCGACTCCGACTCCGACTCCGACTCCGACGACTCCGACTCCGACTCCGACGACTCCGAATCCGACTCCGACTCCGACTCCGACTCCGACTCCGACTCCGACTCCGACTCCGACTCCACCTCCATCTCCATTTCCACCTCCATCTCCATTTCCACCTCCATTTCCATTTCCACCTCCATCTCCATTTCCACCTCCATCTCCACATCCAACTCCAATCCAACTACAACTACTACAACTCCAACTACAACGCCAACTCCATAACCAATGCCAACCACAATACCTACTCCAACTTCAACTCCAACGCCAACGCCAACTTCAACGCCAACTCAAACTCCAACGCCAAAAACATTTTCCAGTAGACCAAATTGTAAATCTAAACCATTCTCGAATCTCCACGAACACACACAAAAAATTTCATCAAAATCGGTCCAGTCGTTTAGGAGGAGTTCAGTCACATAAACACGCACACAAGAAATATATATATATTAAGATTATTGTTAATGTGTACAAAGAAACCAGCAGTGAAATCTCATGTAATTAGTTTTAAATAAGTCTATTATGTAATTTGTTTTAAATAAGTTTCTCATGTAATTAGTTATAAATGATTCTGTGTCCATGTCATCTAGGTATAGGGAGATAATAACTTAAGAATTTAGTATGATGTAGTCTGATGAAGTCGAAACCATCTGGCCTATTTTGCCCAATAACGAACTTAACCGACATATTCATCTCCTAACCAACTCTGAAAATTTCAACTGCCTAGCTCATTCCGTTCGAGAGTTATTGTAGGAATTTTTTTTTTCAATTTTGATTTTTTTTTTTTACACTTTGTGGTGACCTGGTCAATACAAAACTTCACATGCCTATAAAGGTCATGATTCTATAATTTGATGCATTAATTTCAGATAGATCGAGTGATCGGTTTCGGAAATATTCATAAAAAATGTGTTTTACTAAAATCGGCCAACTTCGAAACCGCTTGATGGATTTCACCCGTTAACAAACTTGTCTGAGATATTTACGCTCCAAACCCACCTTGCAAATTTCAATCCTCTAACTCCTTTCGTTCGAGAGTTATCGTGCCTACGGCCGGCCGGACATAATCGATTTCGACCTCGGATTCTTGATCAGTGAGTCGAACCAAATCGTTTGAGACCATTTTCAGCCAAAAATTCGAAAATAACAGACATTTGGCAAATTGATAAGCACTCAGTTCCGAGGAACTAGAGCGCCAAAAAGTGTAATTCCCTTTCCGGGATTTGAGCCCGCCTTCCCTCGTTCCGAAATCGCAAACTCGACGGATTAGACCCCCGGGCTATTGGGCTCCTCGTACGATCTTGTCGATCTCCGGTATTAGAATAAAACGTCGGTACTTAGCTGGGATATATATTCTTAATTTTCACTTTTCGACATGTAATCGCCACAAGGTGGATTATTTGAAGGTTTTTTTACCCTTATCCTCGCTTTTCGTCAACTTTCAGGCCCGAAAACTGCCTAGAACAGCCGTTTTCAGACCCCGTCTCTCTAAGTCGATTTTGACGTTTCTCGAACCAACTATTAGCAAGGAATTAGACGATGTCATCTCTCAGGAAAATGAGATGACTATTATGATGATTCATACATAGAATAATTATATAATTCTGTGAAAACGTAGAAATACGATTTAATATTGAAATTTTGAAAAATCATATCTCCGAAAGTATTAGCTTGCTAGAGTTAAAAATGATATCATTGGATTTTTATGGTAAAACTGCTGATTGAAAAAAATTTAATTTGGAATTTGTTATGTAAAAAAAAAAATTTTTTTTTGTTAATCCGAAACCATCCGTCCGATTTTGCCCAATAACGAACTTAGCTGAGATATTTATCTCCCAAACATACTCTGAAAATTTCAACTGTCTAGCTCATTCCGTTCGAGAGTTATCGTGCCTACGGCCAGCCGGCCGGACCGGCCGGACAGAATGACTTTCGACCACGGATTCTAGATCAGTGAGTCGAACCAAGTCGTTTGAGATCATTTTCATCGAAAAATTCGAAAATTACAGACATTTGGGCAAATTGATAAGCACTCAGTTCCGAGGAACTAGAGCGCCAAAAAGCACTGACGTGAATTCAGGAACTTTGACACGCATCGTCTATTCACGCCTCATAAGTAGGCGATCGAGCTGAAATTCAGTGCTGGATTGTAAAATGGTTGTCCGAAATTTCAGCCGATTCCGATGCACACTTTCCAAAATATAAAATTTTTGTAGAAAAATATTTTTAATTTTTTTTTTCCAGTGATAAGATATTCATCTACAAGTAATTGTACATGAATCTCCCATTCGGAGACTCTGAAAGTTGCAAGTCACAATCTCTTTCTGAGAAGATATCGTGGCAACGTTCTCCCATCCAGCTGCTGAATTCAAACAAGGCTGCTCGGATCTCCAACAATATAGATCCGATTTTGAATCGCAAAATTTCAGCAATATCCGACTGATTGTTTCTGCAATACAGAATTTTTTCAATTTGTTTTCGAATTTTCTAGTATCTCGAAATTTCGCAAATATTTGCGCGTTGGCATCCTAAAACTAATTTCCATGTTCGAATTGGATAATGGGATCTGTATTTTTTTGTTGTTGGAGAAATAACAACAAAATTTCAGATGGATATAACTCCAAAACCGTTTGGGTGACTATGCCTATTACCAAACATAAATGTCACATTTAGATGTGAACTACTCTGAAAATTTCAAGTTGCTATCTCTTTCCGTTCTCAAGTTATCGTGAGATACATAGTATATTGTGATATTTTTTTTTTATTTTCTAGTGACCCGGTTCTCACAAGATTTCACATACGTCTTTCTGTCGGTATTCTTCAACTAGTTGCCAAGATTCAATTCAATTGGATCTGTACTTTGCTAGTTCTTTCCGTTCGAAAGATCGTGGCAACGGCTGGCCGGCCCTATAGATTCAAATTTGAACTAGGATTAGTCATCAGTGAATCGATCCTTATCGTTTGGGACCATTTAGGAAATTAATTCGGAAATTACGGACATTTGAACAAAAACATAGCTCTCTGTTCCCCAGACCGTGCACGCAAAAATACCAATTTTCTCCTTCTAAGAATATTATTTCAAATACTCACTTGGAGCAGAAATCTCCAGATATAGGTATATTAAAACTTTACATAACGAGACCTAATTGTGATCCCTGCAGGTACATAATCCAGATGCAAACGGACCCATAATACAACCGCTAAAAAATTCCCCCTCCCACATAAATTACCTATCTGTGGTGGATGCAACCCCCAACTAAGGGGTTCTCCGCTACGGGACGCTACTCAAAGACCAACAGAGGAGCATGTTTCGCTGCAAAATACAAAACCGCAGTTCCGTGGCTTTGCTGCATGTTAACTTAGCCAACTCGGGCTCCCATAGGACTAGAAAACGGGCCGAGCATCACAGACGTACTCGGAATTATACACCTTCACAATCCCCGGTACATCAAAGTGAATTTGTATCACGGAGTTTACAGAATATTAGGGCATTTCGGCCATGCGGCTAACTAGTTGCGGCATACATAGGGTTTGTTTGCTGGGAAGAATCGTTATGATTTCGTTTGGAGTTGATCCAACCGTTCCTATGTGGCGGTCCAAAACAAGATCAGTAAATACCTGACTGAGAGAGTCCCAGCGAAAATGATTACTTTTTGCTCCGTAAAGAGAAATTGGTTCAAGCACTGACGTGAAGTCAGAAGCTTTTGCGCGTATGTTCTATTGTTCATTCTTCTGTATTGGACACCCTTAATCAATTTACCATGGTAAATTATGTTGTCCATTCTCCTGTATTGGACACTCTTAATTCGAATTTACCATGGTAAATTCGAATTAAGTGTCCAAAACAGGAGAATGGACAACATAATTTACCATGGTAAATTCGATTAAGGGTGTCCAATACAGAAGAATGAACAATAGAACATACGTGCAAAAGCTTCTGACTTCACGTCAGTGCTTGAACCAATTTTTTTTTTGAGTTATCAAGGAAATAATATTCCAGGTGGGTATAACTCGGAAACCATTAGGCCGATTATGCCCAAAATCGAACTCAACTCTCCCTTTCGGATACGAAACCTACCCTGAAAATTGCAAGTCCCTATCTCCTTTGGTTCGAAAGTTATCGAGGCAACGGTCACCCATCTACTGAACTCACACAAGAATGCTCGAATCTCCAACAATATTTAACCGATCGTATTAAAACTTGAAACTTGGTAGTAAAGTTAGGTTATGAAGGCTCTTGCAAAATTTCAGCAATTTCAAACTATTTGTTACTGATATATAGAATTTTTTTTTTATTTTTAATGATTTATTAAAAAATTTCTACAAATGCTATCCCCACCAAATTTTGCAAACATTTCCGCGTTGGCATTCTACAACTAATAACCATGTTTGAATTCAATCGGTTCAGTATTTTTCGAGTTAATGAGGTACAAAAAACCACCAAATTTCAGAAAATTTCAGATGGCTATAACTCTAAAACCGTTTGACCGATTATGCTCATAATCAAACTAAAATGTCGCGTTCTAGTGCACATCCTAACCTGAAAACTTGAAGCCGCTATCTCTTTCCGTTCTCAAGTTATCGTGACAACAAAAATATTTTTCAATAATTTTTTAATAATTTTCTAGCCATACGATTCGCACAAAATTCCACAAACGTGCTTAGGTTTATATTCTACAACTACTCACCAAGTTTCAATTCGATCGGATTCATATTGGTTGAAAACAAAATTATTACTCGGAAACCACTAGGCCGATTAAGCCCATTAACGAACTTGTCCGTCGTATTGAGATGCGCCACCCACCCTGAAATTTTCAAGTCGCGAGCTCTTTTCGTTCTCAAGTTATCGTGGCAACGGCCGGCCGGACAGAATCAAATTTGACATCGAATTCTTCATTGGGGAGTCGAACTTAATCGTTTGAGACCATTTTCGTCAAAAAATTCGAAAGTTACAGACATTTGGGCAAAATGATAACGCGATGTTCCCCAGAACATACGCGCAAAAATTGCCAATGAAATATCAATAGCTCTACATTATGTCACAAAACCTGAATGAATTCCGTATTGCAAATATCAAATATTTCAAAATTCGAAATAAACTAACGCGACGTCAGTCGTTTTAGAACATTTCTTCTTTTGATGACCCATATATTCCGCTGATTTGTAACACTGTACAGGGTGAAGCAAATTCGAAGGAAAGCACTAAGATCAGCGGAGCTGTTAGAGTTACAATAAAGTGGCACATTCTCCGAATATTGACCGTAAATATACAGGGTGTTTTAAAACAAGTCCGAAAAATTTAAGGGGGTGATTCCTTGTTCAAAATAAAGAGTAGTGTTTTATATAAGTTGGGTCAAAAGTCAAACGTTAGGGAGATATCTCGGCTCAAAGATGGCGGAAAAATTATGTATTTATCATGTATCCTAAAAACGAAGAGCGATAGAATGATGATATTTTATGGAAGTATTACTATTATGAAAACACACTTTCCTAGTAATTTTTCATGTTTTTAGAATGAGTGGAGGGGGTTGAAGTAGAATACCCCTATAACTACTGTGATAAATTTAAAGAAAAACTCACGCAACGACTCGGAAATAATTAAATTCGGATAGCCTAATTTCGAAAGAAACTTTTTCATTTCTTGCAATTTTCTCGTAAAATGTTCCGTTTTGAAATAAAAAAAATAAATATGAATCATTACGCGTCAGGAAATAGTAATGTATTTTAGAAACAGAAACTAGTTGGCTGCGCTGCCAACCGCAGTTTTAGTTTTACTAATTTTGAATTAAACTTAACAATCGCATCATCATCATTCTATCGCTTTTCATTTTCAAGATACAAAATGGGAACATCATTTTGCTGCCATCTTTTAACTGCAATATCTCCCTAATGTTTGACTTTTGACCTCACATTTATATAGCAAACTACCCTTCATTTTGAATAAGGAATCACCCCCTCGGACTTGTTTTGATTCACCCTGTATATTATAAATATATCTTTTCATTTCGAAGTCACCAGAGAAAATAAAAGTTTGTTCATGCACTGACGTGAAGTCGGGAGCTTTTGCGCGCATGTTCTATTGTCCATTCACCTCCATTGGACACTCTTGATCCAATTTATCAACGATAAACACTGTTTTCTCAGCTTTTATTAGATATGATTACATTTCGCACCATTTTAAGAACAGAATCGTCTAAGATAAAAAAATTAAAAATCTGATATATATATGTATTCTATCGGAATTGAAATTCATTAAATGCCTAATAATATACGAAAGAAAAATACTGCATGAATCCTCTTGCCGTATATATTAAACTGAGTGTCTATTAGATTTACATTCCTTTTAAAATATCGGAACTAACTCAAGTCTGCTCGGATCACCAACGATATAGAGATCCAATCATGTTCAAAGTTGCAGGTTGGTTGTACAGTTAGGTTTTGAAGGTTCTCGCAAAATTTCATCTCTATAATCCGGACTCAAACAAGTCACCGCGTCTGAAATTTACGAGTTGAGACACGATTCAGATGATTGTTGGGGTGCGCTAGTGTACCAGGGTACGTTTGGTTGGTTAGCTGCTTCGCGTGCAGTTCGCAACGATTGTTGTCCAAAAATGCCGAATAGAAAGTACACAACATTCGAAGATGCTTTTCGAAATGAAAAAGATAGTCTTGAAAAATGAAGCTAACCGTAATCTTACAAAAATTGCAGGTTAATTCAAAGCTGAAAATAAACAAATAGATACAGTTAAATGTGATCTCTTTTTATGAAAATTTTAATTCAATTTTTGTTTTCTGTTACCTTTTTGAATAATATAATATATTTTACTCAATAAACAAATTACAAGAATAAGTTCTTTTTCTTTTGTAGTTGAGAATGTAAAATAATTTAATGTCCTTTGTCAAATTTATGAATGAAACATTTTATTTAATAAACAACCTATAAGAATAATTCTGTTTTTCTTTAATCCGGAAAATTCGAAAATCGGAACAACTACCTTGCCATCAACTGTCCGGATTAAAGAGGTTGAATTCTATATAATTTTTTTCAATGATTTTTTTCAAATTCCCAGTAATACGATCGTCTCGAAATTTTGCAAACATTTTTTTGTCAGCCTTCTAGAACCAATTACCATGTTCGAATTGAATCGGCATCGTATTTTTTGAGGAAATAACAACCAAAACCGTTTTGCTGATTATGCTGAAACCGTTTGGCCGATTATATCGAACAATGGACACATAACTGTCCTATTCGGATGCGCAGCCTAACCTGCAAATTGCAAGTTGCTATCTCTTTCCATTCGAATGGCAACGGTCACCCATCCTGCTATTGAACTAATTCAATGCTGCTCAGATCTCCAAAAATTAAACTACCATGTTTGAATTGGATTGGTTTCATATGTTTTGAGTTAAGGAGGATTTCCTCCTTAACTCAAATGTTTTGCTCAGCCTACACTGAAAATGGCAAGTCGTTATCTCTTTCCGTTCTCAGGTTATCGTGAGATGAAAAGTATATTTTAATAATTCTTTCTGAATTTTCTAAGATGAGATTCCTACAAAATGCACATGAGTCTTTATATCTGTATTCTACAACTACTCACCAAGTTTCAATTTGATCAGATCGGTATTGGTTGAAAACAAAATTATTACTCGAAAACCGTTGGGCCAGTTATGCCCATTAACCAATTTGTCCGTCGTACTGAGACGCGCCTCCCACACTGAAAATTGCAAGTCGCTCTCTTTTTCCGCTCTCTTTTTCCGCTCTCAAGTTATCGTGGCAACGGCCACACAACCAGACAGAATAAAATTTGACCTCGAATTCTTCATCAGGGGGAAAAACCCAATCGCATGTGGCCATTTTCGTCAAAAAAATCGAAAATTACAGACATTTGGGCAAAATAATAACGCGATGTTCCCCAGAACATGTGACATTCTTTTAGAAGTTCGATATATTCAACGCTGTTGATTTTATCACAATTATTCAAAAACGTAACTGAAGCATAATTTTCCGTAGAAAAGAATAAAATAATAATAATTATATTATTGACTTGATTTACAGAGTTATAATATAAAGTTCAATTTTATTTAAATAGAAACCTTTTTTTGTGCATACCTACATTCTAAAAGCATATTTTCTTCTGTTTTAAAGAATAAATATGACATGTTAGTTATTTTCAGTCAAATTTCCAATGCTCACGTTTTTCTAATTTATTAATCACAGCATTCTGTGAATTCATAGAATTCCAATTTATTATTGTAATTTTGAAAAACCATATCTCCGAAAGTATTAGCTTGTTAGTATTGAGAATTATACTAGTGGATTCTTATGGAGAAAGTGCATCTCGAAAAATTTAATTTGAAATTTGTAATGTGAAAAATATTATTTTTTCGTTACTCCGAAACTATTAGGCATATTTTGCCCAATAACGAATTCAACCGAGATATTTATCTCCAAAATCTACTCTGAAAATTTCAACTGTCTAGCTCATCCCGTTCGAGAGTTATCGTGTTAATGGTCGGCCGGACAGAATCGATTCTGACCACGGATTCTTGATCATTGAGTCGAACGGTCATTTGGGCAAATTGATAAGTACTCCATTCCGACGAACAAGATCGCCAAAAAGAAATGATAAAATATATGGATTGTAGCACAAATATCCGAGTCTGAACTCTTAACAAACCTTTCTAAATATCTCTTTTCTAACCTCCTCGTAAACTGATAGATTTCTTGTTCTTATTGAATCATAAAAATTCTGATAATCTGGAAGATTTGTTAAGATTAAAAGTTATTTATACTTTATTGTTTATTGTCTATATCAAACCTAAATATATGGGTCCCAATTCCTCAATATTATACCATAGCCCACGATAGTTACTAAATATCATCTTTTAAACAAATTGCTGGAGCCTAAAAAATTGGCAGGACCATGCACATGACATTCTTAATTCAAACTGCATCATGAAATTCGTTCGACATTTCACGTCAAAAATCAAGAACCGTTTACAACTTTGCTGTTCAGATGTAAAACAGTGGACCAGTGCACAGTAATCGTTAAAATATTCGGATATTTTCCCAATATTTTCAAAAATAAAGATCCAGTTAGTTTAAATCAAGAAGTTTGCTGTAAAATAAGCTTTAGCAAGCTTTCGAAAAATTCCAGCGATATCTGACGGTATGAGTATGAGATACAGAATTTTTATTAATCTTTTTTTTGCGCGCTGTTCGGGTGAACAGAGTGCATATCAATTCATCCAAATGTATTTTCGAATTTTTGGCCGATAATGGTCTAAAACGATTAGTTTTTACTCAATGATCATGAATCCGCCGAGGTCAATATTGATTCTGTCCGGCCAGCCGGCCGTCCGTCAGCACGATGACGCTCGAACGCAATAAGTTAGAGAGTTGATATTTTCAGAGTAGATTTGGAGTCTAAATGCACCGGCTAAGTTCGTTAATGGCAAAATCCACCGAGTGGTTTCAAGGTTTTATAGCTATCAGAAAAGTGGGATATTAAAAAAAAAATATTTGAAAAATTCTGTATCTCGGAAACTGTTCGTCAGATATCGTGGCAATTCTATAAGAGTCTTTAAATGCTTATTTTACAGCGTAGTTCTAGATTTACCTCCATCAGCTATATATTGGTGAAAATATTTCTGAAATATCGATATATTCCAACGATCCAGATGTACTGGTCAACTGTATTACACTCGACTAAGTAGGTCGTCAACAGCATTTTATATTTGACGTGTCTCCAAAGAATATAAGGAATCATGTCGTGTTTGCATAGATCATGATTATTAGTATTATGTGAGTTCATTCACATATTTCCATAGAGATATTAGAATATCTAATATCTCTATGCAAATTTCATATATTTCTATAGTCATGTCCATGAAAAGACTGTCAAATCAGACAAACCAGTGAGAAAATGAGAAAAAATGCATATACAGTGCGCGACAAAATTATGGAACAAATTAATTTTCTCCGAAGAAAAATATTTGGCAACAAAATCCTGGAACAGGTCAGTTTTTGTTTAATTTTTACCAATTTTTTTTTTATTTTTGAAGGATTTTTGTTGCATTTCTGAAGCATATTTTTTGCAACCTGTGCCATCCCCATCAACTCTGTGAATTTTTTTAATAGGGAAAGTGGGTCCTGTGGTACTTTTTTGGAAAGGTCTTTGTGTCTTCTTTACAGGCGTGCAGAAATTTTCAAAAAAACATTTTTCTTTTTGTAAAATAGTTGTTCAAAGATCTCATTTACTTTGAGACGATGGTACCTATCTGATGAAATTTGTCACCGAATAAAAGTCGAAAATTACAGTTTTGTTCATGCACAACTTTCAACCCCCTCACGTGAAAAATTAGAATGTGTGAAACACTGCGCTTCAGCTATGATCTTAAGTAGGTATGTTATTAGTACGTTTTTGCTGAAGTTGAAACTTTTCGATAAAATGTTTCAATTCAGAGAAAGATTTCTGACAACGCAATTTCATCATTGTTATGAATGTCTAACCAGGTACAACCATGTAGAGATTTCAAATTCGAAGTATTAAAATTATTTTATCATGGTCATGGCTGAAAAAACGTACATAACATGTGGCGTTCAAATACGTCCGGTATCATATCATACGATGAATGTCTTACTTTCAGAAAATTTAAAATCTAGTTGAATTCAATCGTTGCTCAAATTCGAGTTCATTGTTTCAAAAATCGGAAAAGAAATGCCTGAGTTAAATGAAAAACAGAGAATAAAATTTTTAATGATGATCGGGTGGGGCGATAGAGTCCGTACTCAACAGGAGGTTTGTGATATTTTTAACGCCAAATATCCAGAAAGACCAATCACAAGGTCAACGGTCAGTAAAATTAAAAGCAAATTCACGGAATACGGCCATGTTAGACATATTCCAAATGCCGAATGACCCAGAACCTCTGAAGACACAAAACTGAATGTCTTGGTGGAAATGGAAGAAAATACTCACAGTACTTCACGACAGTTAGCGGAACATAATAACATTTCTCAGAAGACTGCTTTACGCATTTTGAAGGCAGTAAAATATCACCCGTATAAAATTCAGCCACATCCGGAATCAAACGAAGATGATCATGATCAACGGAATCAGTTTTGTGAAATTATGCGAGATGCGTTGAATCAGAATCAATCAATTAACTACCGAGATCAGAATTTTTCGACTTATTTGAAATTTGAGATTTCAGATGGCTATAACTCCGAAACCACTAGGCGGATTTTGCCCATTAGCAAGTTTAGGACTCCAAACATGTCCTGCAAATATCAACTATCTCATTGAGTTCGAGCTGACGGCCAGCCGGACAGAATTTAGTTTGACCTCGGATTCTTCATCAGTCAGTCGAAACTAAACGTTTGATGCCAGTTTGGCACAAATTCGAAAATTACAGGCATTTGAGCAAATTGATTGGGCACTCGGGTCAATGAAACAAGCGCGCCAAGTATGAACAATTTCGGAATGTTACCATAACATCATATCGAATCGCAATAAATTTGAGAACGCAGAGTGGCTCTCGGATTGTACTCAAAACCAAATTGCACCATTTCAAACATAAATTGCCGAGGTTCATATTTTTCTTAAAATTTCCCACAAAGTATCCGGACCGTCACAGATTACCATCTGTTCGATCCAGAAGAGCTACACTTCGCTCAGAGTATTGTTTCCTTCTAGGGTATTCATTTAAGGAAATCGTCCAATAGATTCAATATAGTTCAGAACTTTATGGCGCTTTGATGAATATTTCATGTAAGGGTAAGGGAGAGAAGAAGATTTTATTAGTTTCCTAGTGGTGGCCTCATTGACTTTTATGACTGTCCCTACGTGCCAAGAAAAAATAAACAGGACGGAAGAAATCGGGAGTCGAGAGATTCGGTGATAAGTTTCATTTGATAGCGCAATTAGTCGCCACTTTGGAGGAGGTATCTCTTCTAGGCAGTAAAATTGGGAAGACATGGGTCCGGGATTGACTTTCCAGATATGTGCCAGAACTGCCAGGAAGAGCGTTAATGCGGATGGACATGTGCAGATCATGTTGACCACCAAATAATTGAAGTGAAAATATTCGAGATAGAGTGATTTTTTTATTAATTCATAAATATCCGCTTTGTCATTTGGGTAGTTTGCATTATTGAATGCTTCCTTTCTGGGCTTTCACTTCAAAACTCATTTTTTTATAGATATTTTTCAGAGTTTCGAAGTGAAAACCCAGAAAAGAAGCATTCAATAATGCTAACTACCCAAATGACAAAGCGGAAATTTATGCTTCTGCCACAAGATGTTTGTCAAAAAGCTAGCAACAAAAAATAGTTCTGAAGATTTTCGCTTGGTATCTGATCTAGTCTCCGAAACGTTACGAAATGGTTGTTTTAGCGTTGATGTTGACCCGTTATTGTTTTTCAGGCAGTATTGTTCTCTACATTACTTCTGACTAATACCTGGTGTTTCTAACGCAGAAGCAATTCACAAAATAATACCTTCTTCATTTAATAGATATTTTTCAGAGATTGGGAGAAAAAGCATTCAATAATAAAATTATACATAAGTATCCATTCATTAATACAGCAGTATTAAATGGGTGTTCTCTTCCGAATTCTGAAAATTATCTATAAAATAAAAAAAAACATTATTCTGGGAGAGAAAACCCAGAGAGAAACAATTTAGTAATTAATATATGTTCCAAAGTATCCTTTAATTTTTACTTAATTAGCAGTATTTGAACAGTTACCTATCTACACAAAGAATTAATGATATATTCAAAATAGAATTCAAGTATGTATATTATTAAATTATACTAGCTGACCCACGCAACTTCGCCTGCGCCAAATCGGTTATTGCGGTTGCAATTTTATTTCCAAATGCGAAAAATCTTTGAAAAAACCTACCGGGACAATTGAATTTCCAAGTTATCCGGGGACCCACTCAAACACGTAATTCTAAAAAATACCTAGATCCCGATTGCGGCGCCATCTACCGGGTTCAATTGCGAATACGAACTACCCACTCAAACGTATCTGGTTAAGAATAGTGAGAAAAGGTGAGAAAGACAGGAGACCGGCTTCGTTCTCATTCCCACTGCGTGCTGTTTACTGGGTCGTGACACCGGTATAGTCTGGCAAATGAGTGTTGATCCAGAAAGACGCCGAAATTTAAAAAAATCTTTCACTAAGTATAGCAGGAATAAACTGCCTTGATACTTTAATAAAAATAAATATTTTTTTTGTACCAAAATTTTAGCTTTGCCATAAGCTCAGGCAAATTTTAATCGAAAGAGCATGAAAAACATTTGCAAAAAATACGGTGACTTGGTTTTAATTAGGTGTTTCTCTGGGATATAACTTACCAAGTGATAATTGATCGGTTATCGAGCGGGATGAAAAATGATTAATTACTAAAATGACTGATAAAAATTAGGGGTTGGTGATAGAACGGTGAAAATTTAGGGTTGTATATATTTTGTAATTACTACCTTATAAAAAAATAAAAACAAAAAATTTCGTCCAAAAATAAAAGAAATTTTCAAGGGTGAACAACCCTTATCACTTAGGGGTATGAAAAATAGATGTTGGCCGATTCTCAGACCTACTCAAAATGCTCACAAAATTTCATGAGAATCGGTCAAGTGGTTTCGGAGGAGTACGGGAACGAACATTGTGACACGAGAATTTTATACATATACTAGCTGGCCCGGCAGACTTCGTACTGCCTCCTCAACGCCTGCCCAACGCCAACGCCAACGCCAACTCCAAATCCAAATCCAACTCTAACTCCAACTCCATCTCCAACTACGACTCCGACTCCTACTCCGACTCCGACTCCGACTACGACTCCGACTCCGACTCCGACTCCACCTCCGACTCCGACTCCGACTCCGACTCCGACTCCGACTCCGACTCCGACTCCGACTCCGACTCCGACTCCGACTCCGACTCCGACTCCGACTCCGACTCCGACTCCGACTCCGACTCCGACTCCGACTCCGACGACTCCGACTCCGACTCCGACGACTCCGAATCTGACTCCGACTCCGACTCCGACTCCGACTCCGACTCCGACTCCGACTCCGACTCCATTTCCACCTCCATCTCCATTTCCACCTCCATCTCCATTTCCACCTCCATCTACACCTCCAACTCCAATCCAACTACAACTACTACAACTCCAACTACAACGCCAACTCCATAACCAATGCCAACCACAATACCTACTCCAACTTCAACTCCAACCCAAACGCCAACTTCAACGCCAACTCAAACTCCAAAGCCAAAAACATTTTCCAGTAGACCAAATTGTAAATCTAAACCATTCTCGAATCTCCACGAACACACACAAAAAATTTCATCAAAATCGGTCCAGTCGTTTAGGAGGAGTTCAGTCACATACACACGCACACAAGAAATATATATATTAAGATAAGACTAGCTGGCAGTTGATTCTTTAATTTTTTATTTTTTTTTAATAATTATTCTCCTATTCAGGATGCCGGGTCAGCTATTAAGATAAAAAATAAAAATTGGTTCAAGCCCTGTGCATGGACAGGAGATTTCTGGCGCTCTTGTTCGAACAGACAAAGTATATCTCCGAAAGTATTAGTTTCTCAGAGTTGGGAATTATATATATGGATTCTTGTGATAGAACTGCACCATGAAGGAAATTAAATTCAAAATAAGTGTCGTTTACAAAAAAATGCTTCAAAATTTATGATTAAAAAAAAGCAATCTGCAATGCTTCAATGCTTCAAAACTGTTCATTAAATTTATTTATCAAGATTGAATGAGCAATCTGCAAGGATTCAACCTAGTGGAATGGGTTGTTGCAACTTACCCTCGGTGCATAGTTTTCACAACTCGAAATACCTAAGGAAAATATCATCGAAATGTCTAGAACAAGGCTGAAGATAATCATAGCAGATTGTCCATTTTCAAGATATCTGAGTAGATAGAGGCTGACGAACAAATTATCTCAATAATTCGAAATATATTTATAAAATACTATCTTCTTTTCATAATTTAAAATTTAATAGTTCATATCACTTACACATTATTTTCTGTAATATGGACTTAAACGCAAGAAAAAGTGTTTGATTCACAAATGTCGATTCATATTTCAGCATTTCTTTGCTAGCAACATTATGAAAATACTGTATACAGGAACATGTCTCACAACTTACGGAACTAAAAGGTAATATTAACCTCAGTGGTTAACGAACTGTAATTTATTTTCATGATTCCATTATGATTTCTTTTCCTACTACCTTAATAAACATCCATTTTGATATTTATCTACCTTTTAAACCTTCCCTGGACATCCACAAATAATTCAAGACCAAAATTAGCCAAATCGGTCCAGCCGTTCTCGAGTTTTCGCGAGACTAACGAACAGCAATTCATTTTAATGCTTTGGGGCACATACCACTTCAATCGAGTAAAATTGTACCATGAGAAAAAGAACACCCTGTATAGTAATGGTTTATTTTCAATGATGTATGTCTCGAAAGTATATTTTTTAGCACAATTGAATGAATTTGTACGACTATGGCGTGAAAAAGACTAAGTTGCCATTGACGTTAAAAGAAAAACACCCTGTAGACATTTTTATATTTATTCACCTTTCAAACCTTGCCTGGAATTCCATAAATAATTCGAGACCAAAATTAGCCAAATCGGGCTAGCCGTTCTCGAGTTTTAACGAGACTAACGAACAGCAATTCATTTTTGGCGCTCTAGTTCCTCGGAACTGAGTGCTTATCAATTTGCCCAAATGTCTGTAATTTTCGAATTTTTCGATGAAAATGGTCTTAAACAAGTTGGTTCGACTCACTGATCAAGAATCCGTGGTCGAAAATCATTCTGTCCGGCCGGTCCGGCCGTCCGGCCGTAGGCACGATAACTCTCGAACGGAGTGAGCAAGACAGTTAGAATTTTTAAGAGTAGGTTTGGGAGATAAATATCTCGGCTAAGTTCGTTATTGGGCAAAATCGGACAGATGGTTTCGGAGAAACAAAAAAAAAATTTTTTTTTACACGGCAAATTCCAAATTAAATTTTTTCAATAAGCTGTTTTACCATAAGAATCCAATGATATCGGAGATATGATTTTTCAAAATTTCAATAATAAATCGTATTTCAACGTTGTCACACAATGATATAATTATTCTATGTATGAATTGTCATAATGTCAGTTTATTTTCCTGAGACATGTCATTATCTAATCAATTGAAGAATTGTGAGCGAAGTGAGAAAAATCTCAGTTGTTTGCTCCGAAATTAGTTTTTCTCAGAAAAGTCTTACATTTCGGAACGGAACATGAAGTCAGAGATCTGAGAGTAGTGAGACTGCTTTTCATTCATAGACATAGATATAACTGTAATATAAGTATAAAAAAAAATTCAAAATTGAAAAAAAAAATCCTACAATAACTCTTGAACGGAATCTTGATAAATAAACTATCATTTGAATTGAACTTCCTTTATGATGCAGTTCCTTCATATGAATACATTGATATAATTCCCAACTCTGAGAAACCAATACTCTCGGAGATATAATTTGTCTGTTTGAACTAGAGCGCCAGAAAGCTCCTGTCCACAGGGCTTGAACCCATTTTTATATATTTAGATTATATTATTCTTATACTGATCCTCCTAGTAAGTACTTCCCCAAGGAAACCCCTCATAAACGCTCGAGAGCTTGAACGAGTAAGTAGAATCAGTTGTGGTCTGTGTAGGCTTTGTTACTGTGTCCTTACGCCACCTTAGGGCGCAGCACTGTTAATTTTTGATCCAACAGTGAATGGTGGCGAATGGTTACTGTGACTAGAAAATTTCTTTCCTAGCCTCGGGATTGGGTGTGCTGCTCCTAAGTCAAACGCTCTACCACTGAGCCAACCACACTACAATGAACATATTATGATAGGAGGGTATATGTTGAATGTGAAAGAAAAAATATGAATAGGCACCGACGTGAATTCAGTACTTTTTGGAGTGATTATTCACGTTGACCAATTCGAATTGAATGATGGTTCTTCAAGCTCAGTGGATGGATCGATTTGATCCGAGTTCAATCCCGTGTCTAGGAATGAATTTTCTAGTCAAATGATAGTAGCCGTCATTCACTGTTGGGACAAAAATATTTTTGAAGCATATTCCTGCAATATTTCAGAATTGAGAATCTGCTGTATGGTTATATATGAGAATCATGTGGGTTCTAAGTTCTGTTTTAATGAAATTTTGCCTGCTCCAAGAAGTCACTATTGGTCACCTCAAAGTCAAAATCAGACTAAACCCATATGTAGTAACGGAATCTCAAGCCAAATATTCATCAAAATAGTTGAACAGGCATACTAGCGTCAGGAAATTTTGCACAGATCTTTGAGCCAGCACTTTTCAACTAACTAACGAGTTTCAATCCGATCAAATAAGTGAGTTTCCAGTAATTGAGAAATCAAAACTCTCTAATTTTTATTTTTTTTGTTCGTTGCATCCGATCAATTCAAAACCCCGAAACCATGCAGCGAATTTCACCCATTAACAAATTTGACTGAAATAATTACGCCTCAAACCTACCCTGCAAATGTCAGCTCTGTAACTCTTTTCATTCGACAATTACCGTGCATACGGCCGAATGGACCGAATGGTCGAATTCCCGGATTATTCAGCAGGAAGTCTAACCCAATCGTTTGAGAGCATCTGAGCAAACTGATGGCATGCTGTTCTTGAAGGAACAAGCGTGCCGGAAACATTGTTTTTGATGAACTTTTGAACATGGTAAATCTTTTAAATGCAAATTTTCTCTTGGATTTTAGATCTGTTTGGTGGATTCTCGCGACATCTGGTGCCGAACTTGAAACTATGTCATTCATGGATTTTCCAACTTATCCATGTTCTATGGTTAGGACGTCGATTGCCAAAACTTATACTTTGAGGCGTTTGAGAAATCTAGCTTTCATCTCTTTGAAATTTTCTACAATTATCGTACAGCGGAATTTAAAGCATATTATCGAGTTAAAGTGCGAGGAGAGCTGGGATTATTGTTGGTTGATCTCCTCTCTCGCTATGGTCAAGATTGGATATTTGGTGAAAAAGTTCCACCGTCGTCTCTTAGGTAGAGTTGGGCATAATCAAATATATAGTTTCTCGAGAGGTTTCGATAATCGAATGATCGTTCGGGATATTAAGCGCTCGGTTCTCGTTTCAGTCCTTATCGCCTTAGCTGCTTCCGATTTCCCCAATCTCCAATGCTTGCCTCAGCTTGTTTTAAGATTATTCACTTTTCAAAGTTTATCACTTCGTTATCGCGTTCCACTGCTAAAAGATTATGCTGATTTCGACACCATATATATTTCCCGCTGTTCAAAATGAAGTATGAAAGTATGCACCTAAAATTCCTAAGAATAAATTCGAGAATGACAACATTAAGCATCAGATTTCACTCATAAATTCTATCGATCGTTAAAAAAACCTCTCACATCTAGTCCCAGAGTATGAAATGCCACCAATTGAAATTCGAATTATCAAACCATTGAAAAAGTAAACGAAATATCTCGGCATTCTGGCAACTCGAGTCACGTTATCTCATCTTTGTGCCACATGATATACACTGATCAACAATTGCTAGGGATCACTTATGAACTTCTCTTCATTTGTATTTTTTTCAAGTTATCTCGTGAATATCTGTACATTATATGTTCTCTAAGGAAAAATTAAGATGTTTTGAGTTGATTATATCAAATTTTTCCTCACTTCATCGGCTCTTGTTCACAAAATCGATTATTATCTGTAGGCTGTTACATGTGGAGTGAAAAGCAATGTGGTATTTGTTATTAAATCTGTTTTTTTCTCTCGTTCAAACACATAAGGTGACAATAATTGAAGAAATAAGAACAATATTAGCTTATCAGTCATGCCGAGAAGACGTTTGGCTCCTGTGCAACTGGACCAAATCATACGGTGGATACAGGAAGGTTTGTCCCAGCGAGAAGTGTCCCGGCGGTTGAATGTTTCGCAAAGTGTCGTGAGTCGGGCTTGGAATAGGTTCATCCAAAACGACTCAGTAGCTTATGTTCATGGGGAAGGTCGGCAGCGCAGTACAACAGCTGCCCAAGATCGTCTTTTGGTCCTCAATGCTAGGAGAAATCCCACTTACCCGGCGTCGCGGCTCAATAGATCACTGAGAGTTGCAACAGGAGTTCTAATTTCGAACCAGACTGTAAGACGACGACTACATGTTCGTGGTTTGAGAGCACGTAGGAGGGTACAACATCCCCGTTTGAATAGGGAACACCGGGTTCATCGACGGTAATGGGCTGAGGAGCATCGCAATTGGACAGTTGAAGATTGGAGCCGATGTTTATTTACGGATGAGTCTAGATTTCGTTTGGTCAACTCTGATGGACGTATTCTTGCTTGGAGGGAAAGAGGTCGAAGGAATGCAGAACAGTTTATGGTACCCACAACAGCTTTTGGCGGAGGTTCTATATGTGTATGGGGAGCATTTGTTTGAACCAACGCACAGAGTTGGTTGTTCTGCAGAACACCACAATGACCAGCCAGAGATATCACGATATGATTATTGAACCCATAATTGTTCCGTTTGTGGCTGCCTTGGGCGAGAATTTCATTTTAATTGACGATAATGCCCGTCCACACCGTAGTCGTCTGGTCAATGAAGCGCTAGAAACTCATGCTATTGATAGGATGGACTGGCCACCTCGCTCTCCAGACATGAATTGCATCGAACATGTCTGGTCTGAGATGTCTGGACAATTGTCAACCTTAGAACAACCGATCAATAACCTGGAGGACCTTTCTAACGCTTTACGGGATATTTGGACGAATTTGCCCCAAAAAAAAGGTTGATTGAAAGTATGCCTCGTAGGGTAGAATGCTTGAGACGAGCTCGTGGGGGGCCAACTAGGTACTAGCTTAACCGAAACTTCAGCCTTCTTGTGGTGTCATCATAAAATTTTTATGTTATTCAAACACAGAATTTTGAGTGTTCCTAATAAAGTCTTTTTTTCTCTCCAACTTTCCATTTTTTCATTCTTTTCTCAAGTGAACCATATTATCAACTGAAAATACTCTGATATCTGACTAAATTTATAATCTTGGAGCGAATAATTCAGAAATAAATTTAGAAAAAGTAAGTGATCCCTATCAATTGTTGAGCAGTGTATATATATATATATTCTTTTGAACTTGATAGACGACAGAAAATCATTCGAATGAATTTGTTCGCATCTTTCAGAATATTTCCAAATATCACGAGAGGATTAAATTTTCGAATGGTTAGATTATTTTCACTCGAGAGGGCCCATTTCTACTTTTAGGACGGTGTCATCGTAGAAAATATTATTTGTAGTGGGATCTCCAACTATTGTTGGGAATCGAATATACCGGGTGTCCCAGTATACATGTTCCAATGGATTATCTCAGCCATTTCAAAAGATAAAAATTTGAAAATTGGTTTTCAATTCGTTCAAGGAACCTTCAACTGAGATAAACAAAAATTGAAACTGACTTTTGGTTTGACCGGAAGTGACTCTGCCTTCTTTACCTCAAATAGCACCCTTTATATTTTTGGCGAATTTTCAATTCGACTCAAAATTACTTTTCCAATGATCTATCACGCTATGTATTTTACATTTGATTTGAGGGAGAAAACGTCAATTGAAATTTCAAATTGGAAGAATTGCAGTAGGCTACGATATTTTGTATAATCTTGATTTTGACTTATAATCCGTGTATGCCGATCCATCTATCTTCAAAGTTTTGCATTCCTGGTATGATCAAGTATTCAATGCTGAATACATTTCTGTTAAAACCATTGTATTCATTCGAATATGCTTAGTCAGTATTATGTTCATTATTCGTGTTTTAAACATCCTGAGCGTGAACCATTTTTAGAACATCGAAGAGGAAGAATGTCGAAAGGTCATGCATCTTTTGAATTTCAGAAATATCATCACAGGGTGTTCAAAATTTTGTGTCGAAAATTGTGATCAAAAATTGGCCATAACTTCTGTTTTTCAAATTAGAACCTTATTTTTGGCGCTTATCAATTTGCCCAAATGTCTGTAATTTTCGAATTTTTCGATGAAAATGGTCTTAAACGATTTGGTTCGACTCACTGATCAAGAATCCGTGGTCGAAATTCATTCTGTCCGGCCGTCCGGCCAGCCGGCCGTAGGCACGATAACTCTCGAACGGAATGAGCTAGAGAGTTGAAATTTTCAGAGTAGGTTTGGGGGATAAATATCTCGGGTAAGTTCGTTATTGGGCAAAATCGGACAGATGGTTTCGGAGTAACAAAAAAAAATTTTTTTTACAGAACAAATTCCAAATTAATTTTTTTTTAATAAGCAGTTTTATGATAAGAATCCATTCATATCATTTTCAACTCTAACAAGCTAATACTTTCGGAGATATGATTTTTCAAAATTTCAATGTAAATCGTATTTCTACGTTTTCACAGAATGATAGAATTATTATGTGTAATAATAGATAATAAATAATGTGTAATAATAAATAATTCTATGAATTGTTGTAATGTCAAGTTATTCTCCTGGGACATGACGTTGTTTCATTCCAGCAATCGTATAAATATGAGAATGATAATATAATATCATACTTTTTGTTGGTAGATATGTTCATGCCGATGGTCAATCCATATGATGATGGGAATGGTAATGGTAAGTTAATAATATTGAGTTCAGAATATCTCCACTAAAAACAAAACTGGAATATTGGTGTATTGGAGTAGATTCGAGGAAAGATATATATTATCGTTCATCATAGAATTGAGGAATGAATATCTCGGATGAGTTCGTTGTTGGGTAGAATTCGTCTAATGGTTTTGGATTGATAATTTTTGGCACTCTTGTTGAATTTAAATTCTTCTATGATGTTTGAATTCAATTTCTGCTAAGACGAAGTTCTAAATTTCAATAATGGTGAAACAGGCGTACTTCTATGTTTTCACTGAATGCTATAATTTTTCTGTCTAAGCTTTATTATATGATCTGTGTTCATACTCGTACATTTCATACTGTTCTATAAGAGAGAGTCAAACTCATTTCAGCTATTTTAATTTGGTTTCTTCCATGGTGCAGTTCTCATACTCAGACTGCTCATTTAATCTAGATAAATGAACTATTATTTGAATTGAATTTCCTTTATGATGCAGTTCTATCATAAGAATAAATTGATATAATTCTCAACTCTGAGAAACCAATACTTTCGGAGATATAATTTGTCTGTTTGAACTAGAGCGCCATAAAGCTCCTGTCCACAGGGCTTGAACCCATTTTTTATGATTGCGTTGGATTCTGTTGTGCAAAATAATGATAGTTATCTAACATGATTATGCTCTTAAATAAAAAAAGTGCTTGGGCTTCAAAAATATTTTAGCTCTGTAGAGAATTTCAAGCGATATCATAATCCCAATTTTCAGATTTCAAATATGTCCAGTTCTCCAGAAACGTCTAATAGGCACTCGCACCCTGTAGAGCCCTTATTGCTGAGGTGTTGAGAAGTTTTACTTCGTATGAATTAGTCCACCAAGCTGACAGATGTGTAGAAGCAGATGGTCAACATTTCGAACATATTTATGCTTTAGTTATTACAGATATTTTTTTCCCCCTTTTTTGTAATTTTTTGTTTCTTTTACTATTAACTCTCATGTATTTTACCGAACGTTAAACAAAGTACGAATAATAAAAGAATCAAAAAATTATAAAAAAAGGGGACAAAAATATATAAATTATAACTATAGTATATGTTCGAAATGTTCACCATCTGCTTCTACACATCTTTCAGCTCGGTAGACTAGTTCACGCGAAGAAACACTTCTCAACACCTAAGCAATAAGAGCTCTATATGCATTCCTTATTTTGTATTTTAGATCTTCCATATCAATAGGAGGAGTCTGGTACAAACGATCTTTCAAATATACCCAAAGGATGAAACCTATCTGGATATCTTGCAGGCCATCTTATCGGTCCAGTTCAAGAGCTATATGCATTACTTCAGTATTACCAAATTATTGTAGGTATATATACCTTTTGTAGTATTAAAGCTAGTCATTTTTTATGTTATTTACAATATTTTACAGTGTTATGCATATGTGAAAGACTGGCACAAGAATTGCTACTAATGTTTATTGCATATTATGTATCTTAGAATTAGAGATGTTGATTTTCATTATGTGAAGAGATCAATAAATTTTCCCAGGATAATATCATTTTTGTTTGTCTTGAGTTTTTTAATAATATTCCTATCTATTCTGATGATATTGGATTTCTTGTTCATCTGGCTGACATTGATCTCATTTCATACATAAATGGATGTGCCTGAAGAAATGATCAAAATGATTCGAAAACACTTCATTTTGGGATAATTCTTTTCGGTTCTCCAGGCTCATACGTATATCTTCTCTTCTTGAACAACGAATGTTCATTTCGAACAGATGGGATAATATAATATAATATAACATTTATACGACGGAAATACTAGGACTGTGCGAAATTTTATAGTATGGTTGAGAATATAACGCGTATACAGGGTGTCCCGTAAAGACCACGTCAAACGAAAACGGAATGTAGATCAGAATGTGCTCTATCTGATGTGAAAAAATCGTTCATATGAAAGTCTCACAGTTTTCGAGATATTTGATGTTTCATGAAAATGTTGAATTTTTTCACTTAATATGCCTTCTCTCTTGCGGAAGCTACAATTGAATTCATTTTGAATCAGTTTTTTCCTTAAATGTTGTTGAATGATGCCTTCAATTCATGCAATGAAAAATAGCACATAATATTATACTGGGATTCTGAAAAAAAAAATTTTAATTCATGTTCTGAAGGAAGTGTTTTTTTGTACTGAATTCAATCTGACGTGGTATTAAAAAAAGACACTAGACCTTTTCTGCATATTAAGTAGAAAAGTTGCCCATTTTGTGAGGATTCCGAAAAGGTAAAATAAAGGTGATAACCTTCTTCACGAAAAAAGATATTCGAATGTTTATCGAAAATGGAGCATTTCTGTGAAAAAATGATTTTTTCACCTTTTCCATAAATACTTCCATTTTGCACTTCCTGCTGAAAATAATCAATCAACAAATCAATAAAATGTTATTAAGATGCCAATTCACTGACTGAGTTTTTTCATTTCTTTTTCTTTCCCTAAAGAACTCTCGAACATCGATATAATGTGATGCGATTCAATGATTCAAACTTAAGGTACTTCAGGTATCTATGGAAACGTTCATTTTCATCTAGTGGAAGTTAATGCATATCAGTTTACTGGGTAAAATGTCTACAGAAAATGTTTCGTATACTGCAAGAGAATACGCCGACATGCACCTTATTTATGGAGAAGTACGTCTTAATGCTAGAGCAGCATCGATGCTTTATTCAGAGCGGTACCCCAATCGCCGACATCCTAACTACGAAGTTTTTGTCCGGACCCATAATGCAATTGTCGAAGAAAGAGTTCCTGGGAGTCGTAAAAGTAGTGGCCGGCCTTCGATCGTGGAAGATGACACCATTTTGAATGATGTCGAAAATAATCCTTCAGTATCAACCAGAATGATAGAGCTCATGACAGGCATATCAAAATCAAGTGCCCATAGAATCCTGAAGAAACACAAATATCACCCCTACCATATTCAGCGAGTTCAACAACTACTACCAAGAGACTATCAAGCCCGAGTAGAATTTTGTCAACAAATGTTGCTGAAACATACAGAAAATCCCGATTTTTTCAATAATATCCTTTGGACTGATGAGTCTTCCTGTACTCAAAGCGGTTATATCAATCTGCATAAACTTCATAGTTGGAACATCGAGAATCCGCACAATATAAGGCAAGATAGATCCTAATATCGATTTACGGTGAATTTATGGACTGGAATATACGATGGAAAAATATCCGGTCCGACAGAATTGCCGCAATCATTAAACGGCACCAACTATTTGAATATTCTAAGGAACAGTGTACCCTTACTCTTAGAAGATATGCCACTGGAAATGCGACGTAATCTATGGTTTTAACACGACGGGTGCCCAGCACACTATAGTCGTCATGTTAGGGAATATTTGAACCAAACATATCCTCACCGGTGGATCGGAAGGGGCGGTGAAATTTTGTGGCCGCCCCGTTCACCAGACTTAAATCCTCTGGATTTTTTTACTGGGGTTTAAAAAAAAAATGAAATTTATTCGAATCCCATAAGAGATGAAGCACAACTAAGGGGCCGCATTCGTATTTCAGCAGCCAAAATAGCGGTGAGAAGTTTGTATGGTTTGAAAAGGTCATTTCTCAATAGATGCAGGGCATTTATTAGAGAAGGGGGTGGTCATTTTGAGCATTTGCTCTAATAAGAATCCTGAATTTTTATTATTGATATTTTTATAAAGTTTCTTCACAATAGATTTGTTGATGTTGAAGGTCCCGTGCGTTATTACATTATATCATTGCAATTAATGAATAATTTCGCTTTATAAGTAATTTAAGTACTAACTGACATTTTTCAAGAGAATTATTCAATATGTTACAGCAGAATCTGCAAAATGAAAGGATTTGTGGAAAAGGTGACAAAATCAGTTTTTCACAGAAATGCTCCATTTTCGATAAACATTCAAATATCTTTTTACGTGAAGAAGGTTATCACCTGTATTCAACCTTTTCGGAATCCTCACAAAATGGGCAACTTTTCAACGTAATATGCAGAAAAGGTCTAGTGTCTTTTTTTTATACCACGTCAGATAGAATTGAGTACAAAAAAACATTTATGACAATAATAATGAAGAATTTATGACAATAATGCTAGGTTCGAAAGCGGGACTAACTAGTACTTAAAATCGTAGGTATACTGTTAATCTGAATAGATTCTCATTTTCGTATGCTCGGGATCCTACATTGGTATACGATGGTTCTAGTTCAATATGTCAAAATCATCAGATCCTTCAGACCTGGCTGTTACTAATAATATGAAAGTAGATTAGTTTCAAGATCCGGATGTGCGTTCTTCTGTCACGCAGAGTATATGAAATTCAGTTAATCAATATATGAATCTCATATATTAGGTACAATATTTTTTTTTCGTGTAGCTTGATTAGAGATGGCGATTAGCTGAGGCTCAAAGATTTTCTACTGTACAGCAGTAAAGTTTTGAGTAATAATAGCAATAATATGACAATGAACGACGATATAATTTCAAGTCAATTAGTTGCGTACAAATGAAATTGAAATGTTACGAATTATTTCGTAATCTATTAATTTCATCTAATGCTTCGATGATACATGGGGTTATTCCTATTAACTTAGAGTAATCAAGTTCTTCAATCCTGATACCATCTAAAGATTTTCCACGACTAAGTACCACATAAGCTTGTCCAGCGGCAAACAGTCGTGAGCCGATTGTGTCGTTCTAAATGTTTCACCCTTCTGTATAAATACGGCCGACGCAAAAAGCGAGTGTCTTTATTGAGTTATTTTACATCCGCTTAGGTGGTGGCAGATTCTTCGTAGGCGCCAAAGCATAAGTTGCAAGAAGGAACTTGTACGGAAAAATACAAACTCAACGGCGCAAAGTGGCGAAGGTGCTGATAATATGAAATCCCTAACGAAATTTATTTATCCAAGCGATCCCAGTCAGGATAATGGGATAATATTATTGAATTATTGTAACATCATCGGCTCCTGAAAAGTCTGCAAAGTTTAAATAAAAGCTGATCGTCTCAAATGGGTTCAAATCGCGTTCAATAAAGTCAGTAACGAATATACAGGTGAAGCTTATATGAGCGTGTCAAAAATCATTTGTTTTATAATTTTGCACCATCTGTGTTTCAGACTGGCGATTTATAAGTCGGTGTAAAATTGAAATTCACTGAGTATCCAATACATAATCAATACATTGATTAAAATGTTCCCCGATTAGCACATAGATGGCACCACAAATGCAAAATCACTTACGGCATTCGATAGCCGCCATACTTTCGAAGGTTATGTGTCAAAAGGTCATGATAATCGGACAGCACCTCTCATGTTCTCAAGTTATTGCTGTTTGCGTCAAGTAATTTTGGTGTTTTTGTTAAAAGAAGATGTATAAGAATGAATTTCCTGTGCTGATAAAGCATGGTTTTTGATCATAAAAAATGAGAAAGAAGCAAAAGAGTGGTGTGATAAACATCGTTCGGACTCTGCTTCAGGGTCATCAACTGACTGCGAATGGTATAATGAATTTGAATGTGGTGGTAGCGCGAAGTCGACGGTGCTCAACGGAAGTGAGAGAGATAGCCAAAGGTGCGTATTCACTTGCAACAGAACACTTCGAACGAACCAAACACAATGCGCGCGTTGCAACAAAAATTGTGCGGGCTGTTTGGAGAGTTTGCGGTATTCGCTGCGTCCCCGGTGCAAATCGCATTTACCGACACACCTCGGAAAATGTTCTGTTCTGCGCAACGTATTGACTAGACAAATTTATTACAGCGTGCGCGGCGCGTTTGGTTCGTTCGGAGCATTCTGTTGCAAGTGAATACTCAGCATAAGATTTAAAAGTAATCATATTGCAGTATGCTTACTATTTTACGATATAATTTGGATATAAAAATCTCATAGTGGTTGCCACTCTTGTTAACACCGGATCAAAAACAACAAAGAATCGACGATTCAAGGCATGTATGGAGCTTTTTAACCATTTAAATACCTGGATACATCATTACACTCCAGTTTCAAAGCGGCCATCACCTGAGTGGGTGGAAGCTATCCAAAGCGACCCTGAATACAACCGTCGGCTCGCAAGGTTATGGCGTCAGTATTTTGGGATGCTCACGTTATTTTGCTTATTGACTATCTCCAGAGAAGAAGAAGGATTAATTAATATGAATACTAAACAGCGTTATTGGACCAATTAAGCAAAGAAATAAAGGAAAACAGCACCACATTGCAGCAAGACAATGCACCATGTGACAAGTCAATGGTTCGATGGTCAAATTGAATAAATTGAACATCAAATTTCCAGAACAAGGCCCATCTTGCGAGCAAATATCATTCATTATATAAAAATAGCATCGAAAAGTTGGAGAAACGTTGGACCGATTGTTATCGCTTTAGATGGAAATAATGTCTATGAATCATAGCAAATTTTGCGAAAATATTGTGTTTTTCTGACTTCGTTTGGTCCATGTTTTAAATAGTTCGAATGATCGAATAGTCCTCCCCGTATCGAAGTATCGTGATAGATTTTCAATAATTTAATTCTAGATTGAGTAATTCATTGCTGGTCCGATAAATATTCCCGAGATCCTGACGTCCGTGGCCGGCACCTCACCAAGTTTCAACACGCGACAGACAGGAAATAGAAAAGAAAAGAAGTTCCGCAAACTTCTCTTGGACTTGAATGGAGAAATGGTCACAATTGTGACGCATCTGTAGGAAGTAGTCGGTGGGCTCTGCAGAAATTTGAATACCATCTTGTGTCCTATTAGTATTCGCAACTGACGGACCAAGTAGAAAGTTTTTGAATACTTTAACGCCAACAATTCTGACACGCATTCAAATACGCCCCATCGAAATTTGAGCTGAATAAATTTCAATTTGCTTGGTCTGTTCCATGTAGTTGACTCTAGTTTCAACAATTTGTCAATTGAATTTCAACTCTTTAAAGTATCTTGGACGTTCGAGATTATCAAGATTCAATTAGAGATGATGTATTTTAAATTAATATAGGGTTTGACGGTTTAACTCTTTAGTTCTCCTATCTAGGGTGGTTGGAAAGTTCTGTCACGCTATTTGACGGTACAGGGGGGGTCCACAAATAACTGTAAACAGATTGACGGTGAATAGGTGGATCTAGGGTCTTCGTTTCTGAGGTACAGGATGGTACGAGTATATTGATTCAGGCC
The DNA here is from genome assembly GCA_937662695.2 of Halyzia sedecimguttata. Classification (NCBI taxonomy): domain Eukaryota; kingdom Metazoa; phylum Arthropoda; class Insecta; order Coleoptera; family Coccinellidae; genus Halyzia; species Halyzia sedecimguttata. Next base: position 15,981,809 of record OW569413.2, read on the forward strand.
GAAACTTTGCTTTGCCCTCCCGATCCGTCCAACGAATTCTTTTCAAATTTGACAGGTATTATCATCTCGGGCCATCCAAATCTTCATATAAACTATACCAAAAATGTACAGAATAGGACTAAGAAATTTTGAATTTTACTTTCAGGTCTACTGAAACACCCTGACATGATTCAACGGTTTTTTTTTTTCTGGGTTTTCTCTCCCAAACTCTGAAAAATATCTATAAAATAAAAATTAATTATTTTGTGATTTGCTTCTGCGTAAACACACAGGATATTTGTCAGAAGCAATCAATTGAACAATGTTGCCTAACAAACAACAACGAAACAACATCAACGAAGAAACAACTATATCGTATCGTTACGGAGTCTCGATTTTCATTGAGCGTCTGAAGAAGGAGTCTGAAATAGACTCCGAAACGTTACGATATAGTTGTTTCTTCGTTGATGTTGTTTCGTTGTTGTTTGTTAGGCAACATTGTTCAATTGATTGCTTCTGACAAATATCCTGTGTTTTTACGCAGAAGCAAATCACAAAATAATTAATTTTTATTTTATAGATATTTTTCAGAGTTTGGGAGAGAAAACCCAGAAAAAAAAAAAAAACGTTGAATAATGAGTATACCTCCCACAGTATCCTTTAATGATTACTTACCCTGACATGAAATATCCATTCGTAGTTAATATCATCTCTCCATGAAAATAGTCGATTTTGTAGTGGCAAAATAGTACCTAAAAGGACAGTATTATCAGAGGTCGACGAAATTTTTTTTTTTTCAGTTTAGTCATTTAAGTACAAGTACAAGTACAAGTTGAAATTATGAAAAAAAGATATTCATTACGAGCATTATATAAATGAGTCTAATGGACACAAAAATTTACTAAGCAAATCTGAATATTTTGTCCGAAATCAGATTTCCCTTTTTCCGAAATTGTTTTTACCTTTTCCGAAATTGGTTTTTATTTTCCCGTAATTGGTTTTACTATTTCCGAAATGCGTTAAATTTTTACCGAAATTGGTCATATTTAATTCGAAATTGTACTTGAAAAGGTATAGACAGTAAGTTGGAAAATACTGAGTTGGAATCCTCAATATTTCGAGAGGATAGTAATAATATAAAATCAGAGAAAAAACTCAAAAACTATGTTGCTCAGAAACTATCCGGTAGATATCGCTGAAATTTTGTGAGAAACTTTGAAACCTTAGTTTACAGATAAGTTTTGAATTTGAACTTGATCAGATCTATATTATTGGGAATATTGGGAAAATAATATATTCTTCCCTGGAAGGGTGGCTAGTCTGGCTATGAAATTGAACAAGTGCGCCAAAGCAGATTGACGACAGGTTAGTTTTAAGAAGCAGATCCATCATAACAATCCATTGATATCATTCTCAACTCTAACAAACTAATACTGTCGCAGATATGTAATTATATGATTTTCAATTTCAATATATTAATTACAACAATACTAATTATAATTTGCTGATGTATGTAAATTCAGCATGACGTTAGTCATAGACATTTTGAATAAAAAAAAAAAATTCTTGAAAATTGACGAACAGAAGCCAAATTTAAAATAGATTACAGTACGCAGTGCTTAACGAAAAAAAAATTATTTTTCAAACTACAGATTTCGAATTCAATTATTTTAAGAAGCAGTTTCATCATTTGAATCTATTGATCTATTGATATATCATTCTCAACGCTAACAAATTAATATTTTCGGAGATATGATTTTTCAAAGTTTCAATATTAAATCGTAACTCTGTTTTCACAGAATGCTGTATCGAAAATTAACGTCCGCATCAATGAATTGTCATCTCATCTACAGATAAAAGATATGTCAAACAATGTATGATTGAATGTGAAATGTCCAATGAAATAACCTCAGCTGTCGTAGATAACTCTCGGATAATCCATATATGATGATGATATCATATTCAACTGTAACAATTGAATAATTGAGATATTTTTTTTTTCAAAATTTCAATATTTAATCGTAACTATATGATTTTACGTGATGCTGCATCGATAATTAACGTCTGTATCTATAAATTGTCATCATCTCATCTACAGATAAGAGACATTTCAAACGAAGTATGATTGAGAATGCAAAATGACCAATGAAATAACCTCAGCTATCGTAGGATCATACATATGATGAGAATGATGATGATGATGGAACTATAAACTTTGGTAAGTTGATCAAATTGAATTCAGAATATCTCCAGTAAAAATAAAACTGGAATATTGGATAAGAATCAAATGATATAATATAATTTTCATAGTAGATTTGAGGAATTAATATCTCGGATAAATTCGTTATTGGGTAGAATAGGTCTGGTGGTTTCAAATTAATCATTTTTGGCGCTCTCGTTGAATTTAATTTCTTATATGATCTTTGAATTTAATTTCCTTCATGATGAAGTCCTATCATAAGAATCCATTGATATCATTCGCACCTCTGAAAAACCAATAATTTCGGAGATATGATTTGTCAAAGGTCGAACAAGAGCGCCAAAGCTCCTGTCGAAAGAGCTTGCCCACTATTCAATTCAAAATATAATTAACTACCTACCGCTACTGAACTCATATAATGAAAAAAAAAATCGTGTGAAAAGAAATGCGAATATTTGAATATTCTCATAGACAAAAATTCGGATACAGTTTGTTTTCAAAGATTTCCTCTTTCTTCAAAATAAATTCGAAAGAATAAAATGAATGGTTTGTGTGCCGTTTTAGTGAAAATTGACATGCTGAATCAGATGATGTTAACGGTGAATTTATATTACATATAGAGGATGTTTCATTAGACCCGAAATTTGAAATAAAAACTTTTAAGTCCTGGCCTGTTTTTATGGGTATGGTTTTTTTGGAAATATTGATGACAATACCTACCAAATAAAAAAAAATTGTTCTGCGGTTCAGGAGTCATGGCCAAATAATGTTTCACTCTGCAACAATAAATCTTATTAACGAAGAGCGGCAGGAAATATTTAATTTGCTACCCTAGTTCCCATTTATTCACCATCAAATCATACATCAGTTATTCGTAGACTACCCTATATAGTCCTTTTTTATCACATTCGGAAAATCATCATTATCGGAGTTTTTATTGATATTTGTTGAATATCATGCTCTAGACTTGATTTTATTTGATGTTATTATTATACTCATTTTAGAAAATTTAACTAGGAATGTAGCCATCATCTAAAAAACAAGCACTCCAAAATTATTGAGTGGACGACAGATGAATTCATAAAGTTTTCTACCCACAGTTAGTAGATGACTTTCTTCGACCTACAGGTGGGTGCACTTCACGAATCGCGGCAATCATACTCTCTCTATTTTGATAACGGTCAGGAAGCACCGTTCTTTCTCGTGATGATCCATGTTTGCTAATAACTATCTAGCGCTTATCGATCTTTCATGTCATGATCCTGAGAAATCATGACTGCCAAACTATCGTGCAATCGAAGCATAGCGGTCTTGTTGGAACAGAATTTATGAACCCTGTTCAGAATTTCAATATAACATGGAAATCATTCCCTTGGGTCGTATCGTGATTCTCGTGCTATTTATGCATGCTCGAACTCGGTTCATATCATTTTGACCATATCATGGTATATGATATGAGATGGTGATATATTTTTCTAATATTGAGCCGGAAATTGTCGATTGCATTAGACAAAATGATAATCTCTGTAAGTAATTCATCTATGTAATAAAGATGTTTTTTCTGTGACGGGAATAACGTATCACATTTATCCCTGTAGATAGGTAAAATTACTTTTTTCCCGGATATACAGGGTGAGTCATACATGAGTTGTACTCTAAACATAGATTCCTCTAATCAAATAAAATATGGCATATTGAACGTATTTCAATCAATTGGAAAGAATATTTTCTAAATTCAAACTATGGAATATCATAAATGATTCTTAGAACATTATTCTATGTTCTAAGTTTGAATTAAATAGTAACCTGCACCATTCATGGAAGACTCGCTATTTCAATAATTTCATAAAGTAGGTATTCTTGTTATTTATAGACGTAACCACATATATTGCTGAAATTTTGCTATAGCCTTGAAAGCCTTATTATCGGTTAAGTTCTATATTTGAACTCGATCAGATCTATTTCGTTGGATTTTGAGAATATTATTTTTTTTCATGTAAGTCAAGCAACCTTTGTTTAGTTCAGTACCTGGATGGGTGACCGATAGAGCAAAGAATTTGGACAAGTGTACCAAAGCAGATTGACCTCACGTCAGTCCAACTTCTCAGTCTTAAATTGAATAGAGCTCTCATCGAACTTATATATCCTTTTCAGTGGTAATTGAATCCAGCAGCAAATTCTGAAAACGATCGTATTACTCCAACCCTTTTTTGTCGATACACACACCCCTTTCCTCTCGAATTCAATAAAGACTACTGAGGATGAAATATAGATTGTTTTTTCCTTGGGCAATCCCAACTCTAGCCAAACCCTCCACATCTTAAGCGATTCCATTCCGCACTTTCTGGCGGGTTTCCGAAAGTATTTAGTTTTTCTGCGGTGGTGTGATAAGTATAAGGCGCTTTTTATTGAGGTGACTTTTCTTCTAACAGCTTCTTCAGCTTCTCTGTTAACGTAGCCCGTAATAGGGGATGAAACAGGTTCCGTGCGAGGGAATATGGGCGTATTTTAAAGGGGGATATCCTCTTAACTCTGGTGTTCGGTGAAGTGTGCGGGAACGTATAAGAAATCTATTTCAGTATATGCTTCGTCTTCGCGATAGGATGGAATTTCACCCTATTTTAGGACAGGAAATCTAGAAGACGTTCTACAGAATTGCCAGGGGGGCTTCAGGAAAAATAGAAATTGTTGTGATCAGGTTCTTAGTCTAACTACTTATATCGAAACAGGTTTCAATAGTAAAATGAAAACAGGAACAGCATTTGTGGATTTGTCGGCAGCATATGACACGGTATGGAAAGATGGTTTGATTTCCAAACTTTATATTCATTTAAAGTGTGGAAAAATGGTTCGTTTACTCGAAAATATGCTCTCGGATAGGTTTCGTGTTTTTATTGATAATAATAGTAGTAAATTCAAGAATTTGAATAATGGTCTCCCACAAGGTTCAGTTTTAGCACCTCTTCTTTTCAATTTATATCTGTGTGATATTCCTGCTACTTCGTCTGAGAAATTCATCTACGCTGATGACATTGCCCTTGCATTTCGTCATTCTGATTTCCAAAGTATAGAAAAAAATCTATCTGCAGATTTAGATATTCTGAAAAAGTACCTATTTCAGTGGCGTTTGTGTCCGAATCCGAATAAAACTGAGGTTTCTTGCTTTCATTTGAACAATCACCAAAAATATAGAACATTGAGTGTGTCTTTCGGTGATTCTTTCTTGAGACATAATTTTTATCCTAAATATCTAGGAGTGAAACTAGATTCATCTTTGAATTTCAAAGCTCATTTGGATGATTTGCGTCTGAAGTTGAAAACGAGAAATAATATTCTGCAGAAATTAGCTGGTACTTCATGGGGTGCTGATGCAGCTACTCTTCGAACGGCTGCCTTAGCCTTGGTTTTTTCTGCCGCTGAATATTGTTGCCCCGTCTGGTTTAATAGTGCTCATACTCAAAAAATTGATGCACAGTTGAATTCATCTATGCGAATCATCACTGGAACTATTAGATCTACACCTATTCATTGGTTGCCAGTTCTTTCAAACATTGTCCCGCCCCACATTCGCAGGCAGACTGCTGTTTCAAATTCTTGGAATAAATTTCATTCTTTTCCGAATTCATTTCCGATTATCTCCTACATTCCAGACAATAAGATTCCCAGATTGAAGTCACGAAACCCTTTATGGTCCAACTGTTTTCTTAATTCGAATAAAAGTGACAAGGAAGTTTGGCGGTCTGAATGGATTTCTTGCAATTTATTCAACAAAGATTTAATTTCTGATCCTTCAAATAGAGTTCCGGGGTTTGATCTTCCAAGGAGAATATGGTCTATTCTGAATCGTCTAAGAACCGGTCATGGTCGTTGCAACAGCATGCTTTTCAGGTGGAACTCAGTTGAGAGCCCTAGTTGTGAATGTGGGGAAGCAGAGGAAACCATAGATCATTTAGTTAATAATTGTCGCATATATAGATTCAAAGATGGTTTTAGGGCTATTCATAATGTTTCTGAATCTTTTTTAGAATGGGTAGCGAGTTTTAAATCTATTTAATAAAATATAGAATATTCCATTTTTAATTTGTTCCTTTTCTCCCTTTGCCTTTTCCTTTTCCAGATTGGGTTTCGGGTACCTTGGAGAAACTTCTCTGATTGTTGAAGGAAGAAGCGATAATGAAGAAAAAGATGCCCTTCAATATTTAATATTTCAGCATATTTTGTTAACAATTTCAATTTTCATAAATCACAACACTAACGGGGAGATAGGGTTTTTTTGCTGAGGTTTTTTCCCTAAGCTCTAGTATCATATATCAAATTATATGGTACCCCGTTACACTAACCTCTGCTAACACTTTTTTCATACACATGCTTTATTGTTAGATGAAAAATTAATTGTAATGCTCAAGTTCAAAAGAATATATATATATATGTAGTAATTAAGCTTTTGTAAAACAACAGATCCATTTTTCTTACACTGAATAACTTATTAAATGGTTTCCTTCTGGGTTTTCTCTCCCAAACTATGAGTAATATCTATAAAATGAAACGCAATAGTCATTCTGGATTCAAATGAATATCACAATAAACTTTTGGAAATTGTTAATGATATGAACAAATAAACCAAAATTAATAAAAATCCATAAAATCTATAACAAATAATAACCAAAAATAGAGCTCATACCATCTCACAGTAAGCCACCACATGTATATGGTCTTACAAAAATACACAAGTATCTAATTCCACTTAGACCAATAGTAAGTTCCATTGGATCTCCATGTCAAAGTATAGCGAAATATTTACTTCAATTTTTAAACCCATTAACAGGAAAGAAAGTTTTTTGAAGAATAGCAAACACTTTCTTGAATGACTACAAAATTCAAATTTGAACCAAATTGACATTCTAGTAAGTTCTGATGTTGTTAGTTTGTTCAACAATGTTCCTGTCGTTAAGTCGCTTGAAATAGTTCGAACGAAATTAGAAAATGATGACTCGGTCAAAATTTAAGGCTAATAATATTATGGAAATGCTTGATGTATGTTTGAATACTACCTATTTCCAACTGGGAAATGTTTTTTATCGACAACATTTTGGAATGGCAATGGGTTCGCCTTTATTACCGGTCATGAGTAATATATTCATGGACAATTTTGAAGAAAAATATGTGGATACATATTTGTGAAACCAAATGCTTGGTGGTGATATGTTGACGATATATTTGTAATTTTGCAACATGGTTGAGAAGAGTTAGGCAAATTTTTCGATTTCATAAATTCAAAGGAACCTACAATGAAATGCATTATGGAAATAGAGAAAAATAATCAGCTTTCTTTACTTAATGTTTCAATAATTAAGTATTCGAACCATTTTGAAACGAGTGTCCCCGGGAAGCTGATACATACAAATAGATATTTAAATTTCTATTCATTCCATCAATTCAGCGTGAAAAGGGGTGTTATTAAAACACTTTACGATAGAGCTAACCCAATTTGTTCTACTCTTGAAATTCGAATTTATGAAATAGATCATATCGACAATTTTTGGAAGTAATGGATATTCGAGGCAATTTATAACTACATCAATCATGAATTCAGATAGAAGATCCCTTGTGTTTGTGTTCTTTCTGGAAAAACCAGAAGATCCGGTTCTAAGTTCAATATAAGAACCGTCTTCAAAACACAAAAGGATTTTGGCTCTTTATTAACAAAGACAAAACCCATTAATGAAAAACACAAATCAAAAAACTGTGTATATAGCATTCCTTGTTTTTGTGGAAAATCGTACTGAGGAGAAACTCCAAGTCCACTAGAAGTAAGAAAGTCGAAGCATAAGAACAACTTGAGAATTAGAGCCATACAGAAATAAAAAATTGCATAACATGTATGTACAATTGTACAATCCAAGGAGATCACAAGATGGATTGGAGTAATACAAAGATTGTGATGACAGAATCTGATTACGTACTGAGGAAACTCAAGGAGTCAACGTGTATTTTGTTTAACAAAGAATGTAATTCTGCAAATTGCTCAATTGGTATTGGCCTTATTTGGCTGAATTTATCAAAAAGGTGTTAGAGCTTGGAAATTTCTACGCAAAGTAAAACTATGTTACTATGATTTTCAAATACTGACAAGGTGACAATTCTCGAATTTCAGAATAGCAATCAACAAAAATAATTCTGAAGATTTTCGTTAAGTGTCTCATCGTGATCAAGGTCACGGACTGAAAAGATGCGGGTCTGATGGAAGATTGACCGTGTAACCGCCATCTATAAATGCCACATCATATTGCTCAAAATCGATGATCAGAATAGCAATATTTCGAATCTTGCTGTAGAAGCAATTTCTTTGTCTTAGCAATACTGCTATGCCCAAACAGAATGGGTCTGAATATCTCCGCTCAAAAAGAGTGATCTCACTCCTGGAAATTTCTTTTTCCAAGTAAACGGAAGCACTGTGGCATAATATTTAAGGATATTTTGGGAGATTTATTTATTATTAAATGGTTCCTTTCTGGGTTTTCTCTTCCAAAATATCTATAATGATACGGAAAATCTCACAAAACTCATAATATCACATAATGAACTGGGAATCAGAATTACGCTGATTTGGCAATTACGAGCTGTCAAGACTTTGTGAAGCGCCTAAAAAGATGTCAATTTCAGTAAAAAACCTGCTTCAATAAGCTCCTTCTGAGCAAATACTTGCATTCATCAAATCATTAAAGTTTTCTTCGGACATTTTGAAATACATATTTCTTCTTTCGTTTGTTCGTTTTGTTTTTGGATATCTAACTATTTTCCAATCTTTGTGTCTAACTTGCGAAACTGGTTCCTAATCCTAATAACAAGTATTCTTATTTATTTCTCATAATTTTCAAACTGGTGTCTGAGTCTGTCAATCTGTCCCGGTCATTTCAGAGAATGACATGAACTCAAACATATAGAACGCTATGAAATATGACATCAGAGAACGCAGAGACCATCATCTATGCAAACATGTAATGATTACTTATATTCTTTCAAAAATAAAACAAAAACTGTTGATTACTGTTTTGTTGAATGTAAAACTAGTTCACCCCGATCTTTGGAATATATCGAAATTTTGGAAATATCTTCACCAATATACATCCGATGGAGCTCAAATCTAGAACTCTACTGTATAATAAGGTTTTGAAGGCTTTCGTAGAATTTCAACGATTTTTTAAATTTTTTTTCTTTAATTTTGCAGGTATGCGATTATCTCAAAATTTTGTCTTCGTGTCAGTATTTTTCAACTAATGACAGTGCTTTGATTCGATCAGATTAGTATTTTTCGAGTTATTAGGTAAAAAATTTCAAATGGCTATAATTCTGAAACCACTTGATAGATTTTGCCCATTCACGAACTCAGCTGGTGCATTTGGGCCACAAAGCTAACCTGAAAATTTCAGCTCTCTAATTCATTGCGTTCGAGCGTAATCGTGCTGACGGTCGACTGGACGGCCGGCCGGACAGAATCAATTCTGACTTCGGATTCTTGATCAGTGATTTTTAACTAATCGTTACAGACATTTGGATGAATTGATAGGCTCTGTTCATAGAACAGCGCGCCAAAAATATAATGAAAAATTGGGCATCATTTTCGTACTCCCCTGTGCCACGTTAGGCGAATGCCTCACTCTAACTGATTCCAACATCGTCCGCTGCACATTGTGATTGTAACTATATGTTATAACGGTCGTTTGCGACCATAGCCGCCAATTAAGGAAAATTTTGAGCGGTCGTCAAGGCCCGCTTCGACAGTCAACCTGTTTGGGGGCATAATCGGCTAAAAAGGTTTTGGAGTTATACACATCCGAATAACTCTCATATATAATATATAATAACTCAATAACTCAAAAATTACGCATCCGATCCAATTCAAACATGGATAGTTAGTTGTAGAATACCAACGAGCAAACTCAGAAATAGCTGTCCAATATCGCTGAAATTTTGCGGTAGCCTCTAAGTTCTCAGCCAAGTTTCATATTTAAACACGATCAGATCTATATTGTTGGAGGCCAGATTAGTCTCCGCTAGGTTCAGTAGCTGCATGGGTGATCGTTGTGACGATAACTTCCAAATAGAAAGAGAGAGAGAGAGAGAGAAAGAGCGATTTACAGTTTACAGGGTAAGTTGTGTAGCTAAATTCGTTGTTGTTCATAATCGGACGAATGGCTTCGGAGTTATACCAATCTCAAATTTTATTGTTCTTTCCTAAATAAGTCAAAATATATAAATCTGATTCAATTAAAACTTGCAAATTCTCCGAAATATCATATCACTAGAATATCGTATTACGCAATGGAACATGCGAGATAAAGCACTTCACGTCAGTGCTTTCTAAGAATTTTTCATAACTCAAACTCAATGATGTCGCATCATTCACCTACATCAAAATGGAATCCGACCTTCTCCAATTTAACACCATAAAACTCGCTCATCCCTGCACAACGTCAGAGATGAATCGATACCTTGACAATGCTGCAACGTAGGACCATAAATCGAGCAGGTTTACCTGTCGTTCCATTTGTCTGTCTATTATCTCGATCCATTTATTATTATATCAAATCAAGCATACGCTGATTGGGTTACGTCTATCATAAATAATATTCGTATGCAGAACCGAGCGTTGCTTTCGCCAGACATCCATCAGCCTCGTGAATATTAGGCACAGTCACACCGAAATCAATTCCAGCGTGCTCGTGAAGCTACATGTGGTTAAGGACGCCAGAGGATCCCTTATCGAATGCTGCGTTTGATAGTTTCAATATTGGATCTATTATAGTCTGTGGTGGTTTTCGTTTATGCTCAGGTAGAAGTGTGTGGGGCCTCTGCTCGAGGACGCATAACGTGCTAATAGGCATGGATACAGATGAGGTAGCAATGGGTGCAATCGCCATACTGACGTAAAAAAAATTGGTTCAAGCCCTGTGGACAGGAGCATTTTGGCGCTCTTGTTCAAACAGACAAATTATTATTATTTCCGAAAGTATTGGTTTCTCAGAGTTGGGAATTATATCAATGGATTCTCATGATATAACTGCACCATGAACGAAATAAAATTAAAAAAAAAGTGTCGTTTAAAAATAATTCTTAAAAAATTATCATTAAAAAAAAACAACAATCTGCAATGCTTTAATGCTTAAAAAATTGTCATTTAATTTATTTATCAAAATTGAATGAGCAATCTGCAATGATTTAACCTCGTGGAATGGGTTGTTGCAACTTACATAGAACTACGATGTATTTGTGAAATTTTGAATAATCATATCTCCGAAAGTATTAGCTTGTTAGAGTTGAAAATGATAACAATGGATAACAAGGAAGTAAAAGGTAATATTAACCTCAGTGGTCAACGAACAGTAATTTCTTTTGATGACTCCATTATGATCTTCTATCATATTGCCTCCATAAACTACATCAAAACAGTCTTGTATATATTCACAAATTCAAGAATTGAATTTTTACTTTCCAAGAGAAAATAACAGCTATGATTTGACAAACTCTTATAGCTAGAAAAGATAACATTTATGAATAGTGATCACAGACAGATTCTGTGTTCACATTCTGTGAATACATAGAACTTACGATGTATTATTGAAACTTTGGAACATCATATCTCCGGAAGTATTAGATTGTTAGAGTGAAAATGATAACAATCGATTCTTATAATGAAGCTGCATCTTAGAAAAATTTTAATTTATAAGTTGTAATGTAAAAAAAATATGTTTTTTCGTTACTCCAAAACTTTTTGACCAATTTCGCCCAATAACGAACTCAACCGAGATATTTATCCCTCAAACCTACTCGGAAAACGGCCGGACGGACGGACAACCGGACAGAATATATTTCGAACACGGATTCTTGATCAGTGAGTCGAACCAAATCGTTTAAGATCATTTTCAGCCAAAAATTCGAAAATTACAGACATTTGGGAAAATTGATAAGCACTCTGTTCCGAGGAACAAGAGCGACAAAAAAATTAATTTGAAATTTGTAATGTAAAAAAAAAAATTTTTTCGTTACTCCGAAACCATCATGCTGATTCTACACAATAACGAACTTAACCGTGATATTTATCACCCAAACCTACTCTGAAAATTTCAACTGCCTAGCTCCATATGTTCGAGAGTTATTGTATAGAAACAAAATTTTGAATTTTTTTTTGACACTTTACGGCAACCCGATCCATACAAGACTTCGCATGCATATAAATCTTATGATTCTACAATTTAATGCTATATTTGAGATAGATCGAGTGCTCGGTTTCGGATAAAATAATCATTAAAAAACGTTTTTACTAATAACAGCCATAACTTTGAAACCGCTTGGTGGACCGTTTTCACTAAAAACTGTCATAACTCTGAAACCGCTTGGTGGACTTCGCCCCGTTAACGAACCCGTCCGAGATATTTACGCTCCAAACCTACCCTACAAAGTGGCGTTTGTGTCCGAATCCGAATAAAACTGAGGTTTCTTGCTTTCATTTGAACAATCACCAAAAATATAGAACATTGAGTGTGTCTTTCGGTGATTCTTTCTTGAGACATAATTTTTATCCTAAATATCTAGGAGTGAAACTAGATTCATCTTTGAATTTCAAAGCTCATTTGGATGATTTGCGTCTGAAGTTGAAAACGAGAAATAATATTCTGCAGAAATTAGCTGGTACTTCATGGGGTGCTGATGCAGCTACTCTTCGAACGGCTGCCTTAGCCTTGGTTTTTTCTGCCGCTGAATATTGTTGCCCCGTCTGGTTTAATAGTGCTCATACTCAAAAAATTGATGCACAGTTGAATTCATCTATGCGAATCATCACTGGAACTATTAGATCTACACCTATTCATTGGTTGCCAGTTCTTTCAAACATTGTCCCGCCCCACATTCGCAGGCAGACTGCTGTTTCAAATTCTTGGAATAAATTTCATTCTTTTCCGAATTCATTTCCGATTATCTCCTACATTCCAGACAATAAGATTCCCAGATTGAAGTCACGAAACCCTTTATGGTCCAACTGTTTTCTTAATTCGAATAAAAGTGACAAGGAAGTTTGGCGGTCTGAATGGATTTCTTGCAATTTATTCAACAAAGATTTAATTTCTGATCCTTCAAATAGAGTTCCGGGGTTTGATCTTCCAAGGAGAATATGGTCTATTCTGAATCGTCTAAGAACCGGTCATGGTCGTTGCAACAGCATGCTTTTCAGGTGGAACTCAGTTGAGAGCCCTAGTTGTGAATGTGGGGAAGCAGAGGAAACCATAGATCATTTAGTTAATAATTGTCGCATATATAGATTCAAAGATGGTTTTAGGGCTATTCATAATGTTTCTGAATCTTTTTTAGAATGGGTAGCGAGTTTTAAATCTATTTAATAAAATATAGAATATTCCATTTTTAATTTGTTCCTTTTCTCCCTTTGCCTTTTCCTTTTCCAGATTGGGTTTCGGGTACCTTGGAGAAACTTCTCTGATTGTTGAAGGAAGAAGCGATAATGAAGAAAAAGATGCCCTTCAATATTTAATATTTCAGCATATTTTGTTAACAATTTCAATTTTCATAAATCACAACACTAACGGGGAGATAGGGTTTTTTTGCTGAGGTTTTTTCCCTAAGCTCTAGTATCATATATCAAATTATATGGTACCCCGTTACACTAACCTCTGCTAACACTTTTTTCATACACATGCTTTATTGTTAGATGAAAAATTAATTGTAATGCTCAAGTTCAAAAGAATATATATATATATGTAGTAATTAAGCTTTTGTAAAACAACAGATCCATTTTTCTTACACTGAATAACTTATTAAATGGTTTCCTTCTGGGTTTTCTCTCCCAAACTATGAGTAATATCTATAAAATGAAACGCAATAGTCATTCTGGATTCAAATGAATATCACAATAAACTTTTGGAAATTGTTAATGATATGAACAAATAAACCAAAATTAATAAAAATCCATAAAATCTATAACAAATAATAACCAAAAATAGAGCTCATACCATCTCACAGTAAGCCACCACATGTATATGGTCTTACAAAAATACACAAGTATCTAATTCCACTTAGACCAATAGTAAGTTCCATTGGATCTCCATGTCAAAGTATAGCGAAATATTTACTTCAATTTTTAAACCCATTAACAGGAAAGAAAGTTTTTTGAAGAATAGCAAACACTTTCTTGAATGACTACAAAATTCAAATTTGAACCAAATTGACATTCTAGTAAGTTCTGATGTTGTTAGTTTGTTCAACAATGTTCCTGTCGTTAAGTCGCTTGAAATAGTTCGAACGAAATTAGAAAATGATGACTCGGTCAAAATTTAAGGCTAATAATATTATGGAAATGCTTGATGTATGTTTGAATACTACCTATTTCCAACTGGGAAATGTTTTTTATCGACAACATTTTGGAATGGCAATGGGTTCGCCTTTATTACCGGTCATGAGTAATATATTCATGGACAATTTTGAAGAAAAATATGTGGATACATATTTGTGAAACCAAATGCTTGGTGGTGATATGTTGACGATATATTTGTAATTTTGCAACATGGTTGAGAAGAGTTAGGCAAATTTTTCGATTTCATAAATTCAAAGGAACCTACAATGAAATGCATTATGGAAATAGAGAAAAATAATCAGCTTTCTTTACTTAATGTTTCAATAATTAAGTATTCGAACCATTTTGAAACGAGTGTCCCCGGGAAGCTGATACATACAAATAGATATTTAAATTTCTATTCATTCCATCAATTCAGCGTGAAAAGGGGTGTTATTAAAACACTTTACGATAGAGCTAACCCAATTTGTTCTACTCTTGAAATTCGAATTTATGAAATAGATCATATCGACAATTTTTGGAAGTAATGGATATTCGAGGCAATTTATAACTACATCAATCATGAATTCAGATAGAAGATCCCTTGTGTTTGTGTTCTTTCTGGAAAAACCAGAAGATCCGGTTCTAAGTTCAATATAAGAACCGTCTTCAAAACACAAAAGGATTTTGGCTCTTTATTAACAAAGACAAAACCCATTAATGAAAAACACAAATCAAAAAACTGTGTATATAGCATTCCTTGTTTTTGTGGAAAATCGTACTGAGGAGAAACTCCAAGTCCACTAGAAGTAAGAAAGTCGAAGCATAAGAACAACTTGAGAATTAGAGCCATACAGAAATAAAAAATTGCATAACATGTATGTACAATTGTACAATCCAAGGAGATCACAAGATGGATTGGAGTAATACAAAGATTGTGATGACAGAATCTGATTACGTACTGAGGAAACTCAAGGAGTCAACGTGTATTTTGTTTAACAAAGAATGTAATTCTGCAAATTGCTCAATTGGTATTGGCCTTATTTGGCTGAATTTATCAAAAAGGTGTTAGAGCTTGGAAATTTCTACGCAAAGTAAAACTATGTTACTATGATTTTCAAATACTGACAAGGTGACAATTCTCGAATTTCAGAATAGCAATCAACAAAAATAATTCTGAAGATTTTCGTTAAGTGTCTCATCGTGATCAAGGTCACGGACTGAAAAGATGCGGGTCTGATGGAAGATTGACCGTGTAACCGCCATCTATAAATGCCACATCATATTGCTCAAAATCGATGATCAGAATAGCAATATTTCGAATCTTGCTGTAGAAGCAATTTCTTTTTCTTAGCAATACTGCTATGCCCAAACAGAATGGGTCTGAATATCTCCGCTCAAAAAGAGTGATCTCACTCCTGGAAATTTCTTTTTCCAAGTAAACGGAAGCACTGTGGCATAATATTTAAGGATATTTTGGGAGATTTATTTATTATTAAATGGTTCCTTTCTGGGTTTTCTCTTCCAAAATATCTATAATGATACGGAAAATCTCACAAAACTCATAATATCACATAATGAACTGGGAATCAGAATTACGCTGATTTGGCAATTACGAGCTGTCAAGACTTTGTGAAGCGCCTAAAAAGATGTCAATTTCAGTAAAAAACCTGCTTCAATAAGCTCCTTCTGAGCAAATACTTGCATTCATCAAATCATTAAAGTTTTCTTCGGACATTTTGAAATACATATTTCTTCTTTCGTTTGTTCGTTTTGTTTTTGGATATCTAACTATTTTCCAATCTTTGTGTCTAACTTGCGAAACTGGTTCCTAATCCTAATAACAAGTATTCTTATTTATTTCTCATAATTTTCAAACTGGTGTCTGAGTCTGTCAATCTGTCCCGGTCATTTCAGAGAATGACATGAACTCAAACATATAGAACGCTATGAAATATGACATCAGAGAACGCAGAGACCATCATCTATGCAAACATGTAATGATTACTTATATTCTTTCAAAAATAAAACAAAAACTGTTGATTACTGTTTTGTTGAATGTAAAACTAGTTCACCCCGATCTTTGGAATATATCGAAATTTTGGAAATATCTTCACCAATATACATCCGATGGAGCTCAAATCTAGAACTCTACTGTATAATAAGGTTTTGAAGGCTTTCGTAGAATTTCAACGATTTTTTAAATTTTTTTTCTTTAATTTTGCAGGTATGCGATTATCTCAAAATTTTGTCTTCGTGTCAGTATTTTTCAACTAATGACAGTGCTTTGATTCGATCAGATTAGTATTTTTCGAGTTATTAGGTAAAAAATTTCAAATGGCTATAATTCTGAAACCACTTGATAGATTTTGCCCATTCACGAACTCAGCTGGTGCATTTGGGCCACAAAGCTAACCTGAAAATTTCAGCTCTCTAATTCATTGCGTTCGAGCGTAATCGTGCTGACGGTCGACTGGACGGCCGGCCGGACAGAATCAATTCTGACTTCGGATTCTTGATCAGTGATTTTTAACTAATCGTTACAGACATTTGGATGAATTGATAGGCTCTGTTCATAGAACAGCGCGCCAAAAATATAATGAAAAATTGGGCATCATTTTCGTACTCCCCTGTGCCACGTTAGGCGAATGCCTCACTCTAACTGATTCCAACATCGTCCGCTGCACATTGTGATTGTAACTATATGTTATAACGGTCGTTTGCGACCATAGCCGCCAATTAAGGAAAATTTTGAGCGGTCGTCAAGGCCCGCTTCGACAGTCAACCTGTTTGGGGGCATAATCGGCTAAAAAGGTTTTGGAGTTATACACATCCGAATAACTCTCATATATAATATATAATAACTCAATAACTCAAAAATTACGCATCCGATCCAATTCAAACATGGATAGTTAGTTGTAGAATACCAACGAGCAAACTCAGAAATAGCTGTCCAATATCGCTGAAATTTTGCGGTAGCCTCTAAGTTCTCAGCCAAGTTTCATATTTAAACACGATCAGATCTATATTGTTGGAGGCCAGATTAGTCTCCGCTAGGTTCAGTAGCTGCATGGGTGATCGTTGTGACGATAACTTCCAAATAGAAAGAGAGAGAGAGAGAGAGAAAGAGCGATTTACAGTTTACAGGGTAAGTTGTGTAGCTAAATTCGTTGTTGTTCATAATCGGACGAATGGCTTCGGAGTTATACCAATCTCAAATTTTATTGTTCTTTCCTAAATAAGTCAAAATATATAAATCTGATTCAATTAAAACTTGCAAATTCTCCGAAATATCATATCACTAGAATATCGTATTACGCAATGGAACATGCGAGATAAAGCACTTCACGTCAGTGCTTTCTAAGAATTTTTCATAACTCAAACTCAATGATGTCGCATCATTCACCTACATCAAAATGGAATCCGACCTTCTCCAATTTAACACCATAAAACTCGCTCATCCCTGCACAACGTCAGAGATGAATCGATACCTTGACAATGCTGCAACGTAGGACCATAAATCGAGCAGGTTTACCTGTCGTTCCATTTGTCTGTCTATTAT
This sequence comes from Halyzia sedecimguttata, assembly GCA_937662695.2. Taxonomy (NCBI): domain Eukaryota; kingdom Metazoa; phylum Arthropoda; class Insecta; order Coleoptera; family Coccinellidae; genus Halyzia; species Halyzia sedecimguttata. The sequence continues at coordinate 15,999,890 of OW569413.2, forward strand.
CTCGATCCATTTATTATTATATCAAATCAAGCATACGCTGATTGGGTTACGTCTATCATAAATAATATTCGTATGCAGAACCGAGCGTTGCTTTCGCCAGACATCCATCAGCCTCGTGAATATTAGGCACAGTCACACCGAAATCAATTCCAGCGTGCTCGTGAAGCTACATGTGGTTAAGGACGCCAGAGGATCCCTTATCGAATGCTGCGTTTGATAGTTTCAATATTGGATCTATTATAGTCTGTGGTGGTTTTCGTTTATGCTCAGGTAGAAGTGTGTGGGGCCTCTGCTCGAGGACGCATAACGTGCTAATAGGCATGGATACAGATGAGGTAGCAATGGGTGCAATCGCCATACTGACGTAAAAAAAATTGGTTCAAGCCCTGTGGACAGGAGCATTTTGGCGCTCTTGTTCAAACAGACAAATTATTATTATTTCCGAAAGTATTGGTTTCTCAGAGTTGGGAATTATATCAATGGATTCTCATGATATAACTGCACCATGAACGAAATAAAATTAAAAAAAAAGTGTCGTTTAAAAATAATTCTTAAAAAATTATCATTAAAAAAAAACAACAATCTGCAATGCTTTAATGCTTAAAAAATTGTCATTTAATTTATTTATCAAAATTGAATGAGCAATCTGCAATGATTTAACCTCGTGGAATGGGTTGTTGCAACTTACATAGAACTACGATGTATTTGTGAAATTTTGAATAATCATATCTCCGAAAGTATTAGCTTGTTAGAGTTGAAAATGATAACAATGGATAACAAGGAAGTAAAAGGTAATATTAACCTCAGTGGTCAACGAACAGTAATTTCTTTTGATGACTCCATTATGATCTTCTATCATATTGCCTCCATAAACTACATCAAAACAGTCTTGTATATATTCACAAATTCAAGAATTGAATTTTTACTTTCCAAGAGAAAATAACAGCTATGATTTGACAAACTCTTATAGCTAGAAAAGATAACATTTATGAATAGTGATCACAGACAGATTCTGTGTTCACATTCTGTGAATACATAGAACTTACGATGTATTATTGAAACTTTGGAACATCATATCTCCGGAAGTATTAGATTGTTAGAGTGAAAATGATAACAATCGATTCTTATAATGAAGCTGCATCTTAGAAAAATTTTAATTTATAAGTTGTAATGTAAAAAAAATATGTTTTTTCGTTACTCCAAAACTTTTTGACCAATTTCGCCCAATAACGAACTCAACCGAGATATTTATCCCTCAAACCTACTCGGAAAACGGCCGGACGGACGGACAACCGGACAGAATATATTTCGAACACGGATTCTTGATCAGTGAGTCGAACCAAATCGTTTAAGATCATTTTCAGCCAAAAATTCGAAAATTACAGACATTTGGGAAAATTGATAAGCACTCTGTTCCGAGGAACAAGAGCGACAAAAAAATTAATTTGAAATTTGTAATGTAAAAAAAAAAATTTTTTCGTTACTCCGAAACCATCATGCTGATTCTACACAATAACGAACTTAACCGTGATATTTATCACCCAAACCTACTCTGAAAATTTCAACTGCCTAGCTCCATATGTTCGAGAGTTATTGTATAGAAACAAAATTTTGAATTTTTTTTTGACACTTTACGGCAACCCGATCCATACAAGACTTCGCATGCATATAAATCTTATGATTCTACAATTTAATGCTATATTTGAGATAGATCGAGTGCTCGGTTTCGGATAAAATAATCATTAAAAAACGTTTTTACTAATAACAGCCATAACTTTGAAACCGCTTGGTGGACCGTTTTCACTAAAAACTGTCATAACTCTGAAACCGCTTGGTGGACTTCGCCCCGTTAACGAACCCGTCCGAGATATTTACGCTCCAAACCTACCCTGCAAATTTCAATCCTCTAACTCCTTTCGTTCGAGAGTTATCGTATTAACGGTGGACTGGCTGGACCGGCCGGACAGAATCAATTTCGACCACGGCTTCCTGATCAGTGAGTCGAACCAAATCGTTTAAGACCATTTTCAGCCAAAAATTCCAAAATTACAGACATTTGGGCAAGTTGATAAGCACTCTGTTCCGAGGAACAAGAGTGCCAAAAATATGGGTTCAAGCACTGACGTGAAGTCAGGAGCTTTTGTGCGCATCTCTATTGGACACTACTTCGAATTTAGCATCAATATATACCGTTTTCTCAGCCTTTATACCTAATATATGAATACAGTTCATGCCATTTTAATGACAAACTTTAGTGACGTCTATAACAGAATTTTTAATTCAACTAGATTTAAAAAACGAAAGAAATTACGCCTCCAGTAACTCCAGGATACAATATTCACAAAATTCCGTGAAAATTAGTGGGTTGGCATTCTACAAAGTAATCACAGAGTTTTAATTGGATCAGATTTGTATGTTTAGAGTTTTAGAGGAATAACAACAAAATTTCAGATTAGTGTAACTCCAAATCAGTTTGGCTGATTATGCCAATTATCGAACTTGAATGATGCATTCGGATGCGCAACTCATACTGAAAATTTCAAGTCGCCATCTATTTCCGTTCTCAGGATATCGTGACATGAATCATATTTTCTAATAATGTTTTTATGATTTTCTAGTGATAGTGATAGTGATAGTTGTTTCTTCGTTGATGTTGTTTCGTTGTTGTTTTTTAGGCAACATTGTTCAATTGATTGCTTCTGACAATTATCTTGTGTTTCTTACGCAGAAGCAAATCACAAAATAATTAATTTTTATTTTATAGATATTTTTCAGAGTTTGGGAGAGAAAACCCAGAAAAAAACCTTTCAATAATTACCAATTTGATAAAATTACTGAATTATATATTTCCATCATCATATGGATCATCGAAGGGCATATAGGGTAGGGGTAATTATTTGACATGTCTTTCAGGTAGATATGATGACGTGCATGAACGGTGAACACAGATAGAACACAGACAGATAGAATTCTCATTCTGTGAAAATATGGAAGTACGGTATGTCATTGAAATTTTGAAAAATTACATATCCGAAAATATTTGCTTGTTAGAGTTGAAAATTATATCAATGGATTCTTATGATAAACCTGCATCTTAAAACAATAGAATTCAAAATTTGTATTTTGAAAAAATATTTTTTTCATTACTCCGAAACCAGGCCGATTTTGTCCAATAACGAAGATAATCGTGATATTTATCTCCCAAACCTACCCTCAACATTGCAAGCTCATTTCATTAGAGGGTTATCGTGTTAACGGACGGCCAGCCGGACGTCTGGACAGAATCGATTTTGACCACAGATTCTTGATCAGTTTGTCGAACTAAAACGTTTGAGACCATTTTCAGCCTAGAATTAGAAAATTACAGACATTTAGGCAAATTGATATACACTCTGTTCCAAGGAACAAGAGCGCCTAAAAGTACTGAAATAGTTGTTTATAAATTAAAAAAAAAGCACTGACGTGAAGTCAGTACTCTTTGGCGCGCGTGTTCACGGTGGCTAATTTGAATTGAATGATGAGTATTTCAAGCTCAGTTGATAGAGTGAGCCGACTCTCCTTAGTCGCACAAGCTCCTAGAAGATTTGGGAGGGTCAGTATAATCCTAATCATGTTTATAGCACGCGCGCCAAAGCAGATTGACTTTTTACACTTTTTCTTTCATTGTTAAGTCAATCTGCTTTTGCGCGCGTGCTATAAACATGATTAGGATTATACTGACCCTCCCAAATCTTCTAGGAGCTTGTGCGACTAAGGAGAGACGGCTCGCTCTATCCACTGAGCTTGAAATACTCATCATTCAATTCAAATTAGCCACCGTGAACAGGCGCGCCAAAGAGTACTGACTTCACGTCAGTGTTTTTTTTTTTTAAGTTCCTTTAACAAATATAGCTATCAATACAGTTTGGCTGTTAGCTTTACCGTAGATCGGAAAAAATGCGGTTGTGGGTCCTCCGTTAGGGACGCAATTGCATCTTCTCCAAATCCGAACGTATTTCAATATAGATCTACCGAATATAGTTATTTATAAATTCGCCTCAGGGCCACCATACAGACATTTCAAATCGGAAACAACGCTATTTCCCCCAAACTGACTTGTGTCCGTGAACTGAATTGACATGAATATTCTTTTAAAACCTCACAATATCGGCTCATTACTCCCAACAAAACCCAAACAACCCAAAACCATTCACTTCTCGTCTGCGCAAGCGCAGTATACTCGTGGCTGCAAGTCCTCCCTAAATTACACACCTCACAAAAAACTCCGATTCTCCAACACTAGTGGTTCAGGAGATATCGCTTCTTGAATCCACGCATGCGCAGACCCTCACCAGGGGATTCTATAGCGGAATAGCATCCACCACCCCAAAACCCCAATCCTCTCTGACGAAAGCACCAGCAGTTAAATCACTGATGGTCTGCTCATGCGCATAACGAAATATGCCCGTAAGGGGTTACATCAATTTCGAAATTAGCGCCAGGGCCACGATACGGACACTCTTACTCTGAAACAACGCTACATCCCCCAAACTGACTTGTCCTTGCACTGAATTGCTATGAATATTCTTTTTAAACCTCATAATATCGACTCAGCACTCCCAACATAACCCATCCAACCCAAAAACAGTCACTTTTCTTCTGCGCATGCGCAATCTACTCGCGGCTAAAAGTCCTCTCGAAATAACACACCTTACAAAAAACTCCGATTCTCCAACACTAGTGGTTCAGGAGATATCACATCTTTAATCCACGCATGCGCAGACCCTCAACAAGGATCTGAATTCTATAGAGGAATAGCATCCGCCACCCCAAAACCCTAATCCTCTCTGACGAAAACACCTCCAGTTAAATCACTGATGCTCTGCTCATGCGCATAACGAAAAATACCTGTAAGGGGTAACTTCAATTTCAAAATTAGCCCCAGGGCCACGGTACGGAGATTTTAACTCGGAAACAACGCTACATTCCCCAAACTGACTTGTCCTTGCACTGAATTGCTATGAATATTCTTTTAAAACCTCATAATATCGACTCAGCACTCCCAACATAACCCATCCAACCCAAAAACAGTCACAACTCTTCTGCGCATGCGCATTCTACTGGCGGCTAAAAGTCCTCTCAAAATAACACACCTTACAAAAAACTCCGATTCTCCAAAACTAGTGGTTCGGAAGATATCGCATCTTTAATCTACGCATGCGCAGACCCTCATCAGGGATCTGAATTCTATGGAGGAATAGCATCCACTACCCCAAAATCCCAATCCTCTCTGACGAAAACTACAGCAGTTAAAGGACTTCTCATCTGCGCATGCGCAATACGGAAAGGGCAGCATGAACCTCAAAAACATATGTTTCGGCATTAAAAGCAAAGTATTCCGCAAAATAGTAGTAATTTTTTTATTTTTTTCATGTCATGTGATCTTCACGAAATTTTGCGAAAGTGTTTGCTTTGGTCCTTTGCATCTAACTACTGAGTTTCAATTTAATCAGATCAGTATTTTTCGAGTTATCGTGAAAACAAAATTTTCAAATTTTCAAATTTTTTTTTTGCCACTTTAGGGCCGTCCGTTTAACACAAAACTTCGCAGGCATATAAAGGTCATGATTCTACAATCTGATGCCAAATTTCAAAAAGATCGAGTGATCGGTTCCGGAAATATTCATAAAAAACGTTTTTACAAAAACGGCCTTAACTCCGAAACCGCTCGGTCGATTTCGCCCGTTAACGAACTTGTCCGAGATATTTACGCTACGAAACTACCCTGCAAATTTCAACGCTCTAAGTCGTTCCGTTCGAGAGTTATCGTGCTAACGATATGCCGGCCGGCTGGACCGGACGGACATAATTGAATTTGACCTCGAATTCTTCATCAGGGAGTCGAACCCAATCGTTTGAGACCATTTTCGAAAAAAAATTCGAAAAATACAGACATTGTGACGAAATGATAGCACGCTGTTCCTTGCGGAACACGCGCGCAAAAAGATCTTGTATTGTGCCCAACGATATTCTAGATAGAGGAAAGTATTGAATTTTCAATGGAACTTTTGATCCGGGAATACTTGTTAGCATTTTGTCACAAACAATAGCGACATAAATATATGATTAAAGCATTATATAGCCACGGGTTTTAAGGGTCCCTTACATAATTCAACCCTAACATTGCGGGAGCTTGATTTTAGCCAATTTAAGTTGGTATCTCCCAAACGGACTAGGTTCCTCTTCTCCACGAGCTGACCCATGTTACTCTCAAAATGCGCCTTTGAATACCTCCCCAGTCTTTGACAGTTCCGAGTTGATTCCAAGTTAAATTAGTTCATTTCGCGTGTAACTTCAACTATACGGTATCCATTCAATTTCTCGAAAATTCCATTGTGGAGTCGGTTAACATTAACGATCCCCTATTCCTCATATCTGACAATTCAGAAACCACTTGTAATATTATAAAATATCTCTTTTCACGGGAAGAATATGAGATAGGACGGATAATAAAAGAACTTTAATAATAGCGGTTTTCTGCAGCGTTTATTAATGGTGTGACTGAGGTTGAATTTTTTCGCCCGTGAGAAAAATTTTGATAAGACTACTGCGAAACCATTAGTTTTCAGGAACAAGAATACAGCTTTTTCAGGCTGAATTGAAAAATATTTTACGTTGAACCGCTATACGATGGTAATTTCCATTAACCACAATGAAGCAGACATCATTGAAAGATATAACTGTAAAAAGTATTTGAATTACAACTATGTTCAAAACTAGGTTTCAAATATCTCATGAAATATATAGGGTGAGTCTTTGAGTTATACATTAATTTTAACCAGATATTCCTCTCATCAAATAAAACACACTTTTGATTTACCATTTCTCCAGATTCGGCTCTGGTCAAAAGTTATAAGCGTTTAAAGATTTTATTATGTGCAAAGCTGGCCCTGAACTATCCTCAAGAAACACTTAAAATTCAATTACGCATAATTATATGAAAGCTTAATCATCTGATGCTCGAAATTCAACGAAATTTTCTGATAAATCTTATTTACTCACTGAAGTCAGTAGTTATACTAAGCGGGTTCCCGACCAAAGTTGACCTATGACCTCCCTTAATGGTGTCTGGGGGTCTGATGCGTCGGGCGGATGACGTCATGAAAAATTTTCTGGATGGACGCGGGATATGAACCCGGGGAGTTTGGGTGAGAGTCCGGGGTCCTTACCGCTACGCCACGGGGGTCGTAAGAATTTGGGATGTTTGGTGCTATAAAGGGAGAGTGACGCATGATTGAAATTAACGTGAACTTTTGCGCGCATTGTCCATTCTCCTGTATTGGAATTGTTAATTGGGAGGGGGGCTCTCAGGGACTTTCAGGTTATCATAAAAATGGGTTCAAGCCCCGAGCTTTCTGGCGCTCTAGTTCAAACGGACAAATTATATCTGGTATTGGTTTCTCAGAGTTGGGAATCAATGTATTCATACTGAAATACGAGTATTTCAACCCCAATATTTTTGAAGTTACCTTCTGTCAAGTTGACATTATGAGAATTCATACATAGAATAATATCAATCTGTGAAATACGATTTACATTGAAATTTTATTCGGATTATTATTGGGTAGGCATTTATCGTTTGTGAATCTTTTGGTTTACGCGGTGCAAGCTGGGTGTACGGATTGGATCGAGGGATTTGAATATACAGGTGGTGGTGGTGCTTCGAGTGGAAATTACATGGTTTGACTATTAAAAAATAATTTCAGTATGAGATTTTTTATTGACTCAACATAATGTTAATTATCTACATCGTTCAATACTTTATTCCTATAAAAGTACATACATTCTAAAATTGCATAACTCTGAACACAAGGATTGATTCTACAGAAAGCATTTATGAAATCTTCAACAGAATTGTTGTTGTTGTTATTTTTGCTGGAGTTTCGTATCAATTCTTTGATGGTGTCCACAAATTTAAAGTAATACAAAGTCATTCGGAGATATTTCAACATTTCCAGACGACCGATAATTATCAGTCGATTCAATTGAGATAGCTTATTCAAGTCAACTTCACTGAAATATATGCAGTTTCCCCATTTTGTTACGCTAGTAATCATACATTCGCCAGCACATCGTACAACTGTAGCTCCACATTCTTGTTGATAACCATTTTCGATTATTGCAATAAATGACTCCCATTCCCAATCATCAAAGGATATCACGCAGTCATTACAGCTCAGCTTAACAGCAGGTGTGAATTGTCTCGCTGGACTTATACCACAATCGATGTATAAAGAAGCAGACCCTAATCCACATTCAATTTCTAGGTGGAACTGGCCGTTCAACAGGTAGTGCTTTTCGTTTGTAACTTCAAAATTACATGATTCGTGATCAGAATTTTCACTTAGCACCGACTCATATATTGGCGATAGCATGGTTATTCAAAGTTTGTTTTCTGACTGAATCCAGGAATCATGTTCTTCACCCATTCCCAGCCATCGCACCAAAACCTTGTCTGCACGCCTGCGCAATACTCTTTCAACCAAATAAACATCAGGCTGCTTTGTCTTTTGCAATTCTTCTTGGTAGAAAGCTCCACTTATAGGTCTGCCTGTTAAATCTTCAATTAGGTAACTTACGGGGTTGGTCAATTGAACTTTTATAATTTTAAATAGTTCGGTAGTCCATTGTGGGAGATATCCTTTTGTAAAAACATGTCTAAATTTACTTATACGTACAATATCGCCCGTTTGAAATTTATGAGGTGCCGCTATTTTTATGTGACTGTATGCGAATTTATATATGTCACCCTCATTTTTCTTGTTTACATCACTTGGTTTCATTCCAATCGTTCGATGTATTTTATTATTATATACATTCACAACGTCTTGAAGTATGTCAATCCACCGATAAGTTCCTCTCAAACTGAATTTCTTGAAAAGCGCCTCTTTCAATGTTCTTATCACTCGTTCCACTATTGCTGCTTTCTTATCACTGTAGGTATTATAATGATTAATGTTATGTTTTCTAACTAGTTCTTGAAATTGTCTGTTGAAGAATTCCTTTCCTTGATCAGACTGCAAATTTATGGGCTTTCGACCGTCATTATGTTCAAGGATATCGAGAAAAGCCAAAGTCACCTCTTCGCCTGTTTTTCTTTTCACCGGTCTAACCCATACAAATTTCGAGAAGCAATCAATTACGACCAGAAAATATTTATAACCATCATTGCTTGTGGCGAGCCGATCAAGCTGTCCTAAATCCATTTGCCAGAGATCATCTAACCCCTTGATGATAGTTCTTCGTCGAGGAAAATTTTTGCGTGCAGGTCGATGAAGTTCCTTAACTACTTGCGCTATTTCTCTGGATGGTGGCATCTTTGTGGCTTTCAGTACCCAACTTACGATTCAGGGTTTCGATTGAAGCTTTTATTTCGTTAATTTTTCTATCGATATCAAATCTTTCAGCAACAGTTTTTTGTTCGATTATGTGTATCTGCTTTGAGACGTAATCAAGTTGTTCATTAAGTTTCTTGTACATTTCAATATTGTTATGATTAGTGTTTTCCAATTCGCCTCCAAGTTTTGCACATTTCGTTTCAATAACACCCTTATACTGATAAAATACAATACCCAATTTACCTAGGTCTTCAAGTATCCTTTTTGCCGTTAAATCAACATAATTCATGTTGGCAGCGTCAGATTTTCTTATAGGCTCATCAACATTACACAATTTATGTCCGGTAAAGTCATAATCACCATCACTGGTCATGGGAAAAGTATAACCAGGCCGCGCCCATTTCGCTGAGGAGATCCTACGAGATAACGATACCCTACCAAATTTGTCCATTGTTGTAGGTGAAATGATTTTCAGTGCAATAAGCAACACTTAATATATAATTCCCGCTTCGCGCAACTCCTCAACGATTGCTTCGATTTCGTTATCGCTTGAGTTATTACCAGCTTCTTTTGACGCATGCAATAAACACAAACGATCAACTAATTCATTAATGTTGTTCCAATATCTATACTCTATCGCTTTATCGTTGTATCGCATCATTCCACCACCAAGTTTCTGTATAATATTTTTATATTTGCGGGCATTGCTTGCTTTGATTTGTTTCGATGGATTGAACAATCTTCTATGCACGCTTGTGATATCCAATATCTGTTTGTAGTTTTCTTCATCGTCTGGTCTAAATCCAACAGGTTCCTTGTTGAATAGCAGTTTGAGGAGCCCCTGACTACTATGATAATTATATTTACCATCGATAATAATATCACCACTATGAAGGTCGAAATTGAGTGAACTACTACCTAGACTCCACGTAGAGTTGTGGTGTTCATATTTAGGGCCATATATGTAATCTATTTGTGGGTCTCTATTCCACAATTTCTGAATATAGCCCCGAATATTTTTTGGATAGTCTTCCAAGGAGTTGCCAGAATTATTGATTTCATTGTAGGGCATTTGTGCAGTATCATCTTCATCATAGTCATAATATTCATTATCTACGCCATCCTCATAATTCTCTTTCGAAAATGGCATGGAATATTCTAGTTCTTTTTTGTTGGTTTTTGCCGGCATAGATTTTATGGATTCAGTTTTGGGTGCCGCTGGCGATGGTTGCTGCTTAAATTGTTCTTTCATCTCATCAATACGTTTCGTAATAGGAAAAACCATTCGATTTATCGATTCATCCTCTTCAGAACGACCCAATTTAAATGCTAAATATTTCCTTCTAACATCATTGATGAGCCGTCTAAGTTTGAGTTTGCGATGTTGTGTTGACTTGCCACTCGACATGATGCTTATAAACTGATTAATTTTCCTTTATGTTGATGAATTTATCGAAACCATGTCGATATCGCCCATCATGCAAGTTGCAGTCTTTAACGATCATTAAAAAACCATAATTATCGGTGCTCCAGCATACGGAACAAATTTCTTTAAATTTTTCATAACTCATATCGGGGGATATGTGTTCGTTGAAAATGTGACGCAAATTCACATCATCACTTCTGAATACAACAATTATGTTTGCATTGTCTCGAATCAGATGTTTATTTATTGACACATATGTCTGACATAGAAAAGCAACATCAATTTTTTTATGTCTACCCATAGAGTAGTAGGACCTGATTTTGTCTTGCTTGCTGTTACATATATCGTCAAATATGAAAATGGAATTTTCTTTAGCGTCTACAGTATCTATGATTTCATCATTTTCTCTAAAACTGTGATAACCTATACCATGAACGCCATTCAACACTTCTTCGAGTAGCTGATATTTTGGTTGATATAAACTTTTCGAGAATATGTAAACATTTTCGAATTTAAGGCCATTAGGATGAAAAAGTAAGGATAAAAGTGCGTTGGATTTTCCACAACCACTTGGACCTACAATCAAAAATCTACAATTGGCTGGAAATAAATCACCATTTTTATTAAATTTTGGTTGATCTTCAAAAATATCTAAATTACATACAGGTAAAGATTTTTGATGTTGTTTAATTCGCATCTTGAATGGAACTGATAATTTTTAGGAGGTGGTGGGTGAATATAAAGATAAACTGATTTCAAATTCTATTCAAAATAGCTCTTTTCTTTTTACATGTTGATGTTGAAAGACGTGAAAATCTAGATTTATTATGAAAAACTAACGATTGCCAGATACATGATGAATTGTTATTTCGTCGATCCTCAGATTGTTGAAGGGAAAGCTTCTCAAATTGAATAATTATATTTTGATCTCGATCGTGGTTGTTTCCATCTTTGCTTAGGGACAGTTCTTCCTCCGCATATTCTTCTTTCAACATTTTTCTTCGTGTGTGTGTGTGTGTGTGTGTGTGTGTGTGTGTGTGTTTAGTTATTTAATGGGGGATAGCATTCCAAAGCCAATTAAATATGTCTCTGCAGTTTGCCATGCTGCACATGCGTGATACATTTCCATCATGATACATACACAAAGGTCGTTGCATCGTTAGATTTGGAGGTGGTGGATGAAGCTGATTCAGATCGATAACAAGGGTCGACAGTCCAATCCCCAATAAATATTCCTTTTTTTGGCTACCCTTTACATAAACTATATCAACATCTGAGAGTAATCTCCTAAGAATATCACCAACATCACTGAGTTCCACACCACAACCAAGATTATATTTTATTCCATGAAGATTTTTCTCCAACCATCTTACTACCTTCTGATCTTGCATCGATAAAGATAAGAATTTTACTTCAGGTTTCACTAAAAAATGTGCAATTTGATGCCCATTATTCACACATATCTCTTTTGGTTGAAAGCTGCCATTAATTGTGAAACCTTGAAAATCTACTACTGCCAATTTCATCTTGTTACGGTGACTGCTTCAGCTGAACTGAATCCTCAAAAGTTTGTTAATTTTCTTATAATTTCGCTTAGTGGGTGGTACTCGATGACGTTGTCGTGAACAATGATGCAGTACACCCTGGTGTTGGCTGGAAAACCTTTTCTCGCTTCAATCTCCAATTTAACGTCAACGGTGGAAAATTTATAACTATCATCTCGTTTGGAACAATCAATTGTAAAAATAAATCTTGTCTTGTATTCCCCATAATCGAGCACCGCAGTATTGCCTGTTCTACCAGTATAAGTGTTTGTAAATTCACAATAATTATAATGAGCTTCGCTATAGTCATTTTGGTCGAAATTCAATCGTAACCTTTCTTGAGGATAATATTCACCATTGAGTAATACACGTATATCTGAAATGTCAATATTTTCAAAGTAATTTGGATCTTTAGCGGGGTTATCTTTTCGATCAGAGTGAAAGCAGCATATAACATAACGAGGACATTCCACAACTGTGCCCGTTTTAATACTCCATAATTCTTGAGTAGCTCCGACAGTAAGGGCAGGAAGTTGATGAACTTCCCATTTCCGAAAGGGAAGTAAAATGGGTTTATCACTTTTTATCATGGAGAGTAGATTGAGTTTGATTTCATCATTAGGATACACATGTTTAACTCTAAGCTCTATATCACTTATCGTTATTTCACCTTTTGTCTCTCCAGGCTGCTCTCCTGTACCGGCTGTGATAATCATGGAATTGCTATCGTTGCGAGCCCTGATTAACCTAATGAGCTGTTTACCACATATTGCTCTCGGATAATCATTGAACATGTTGAGCAAATGTTTGAGAGGTATACGTATTGCAAATGAGCCATCATCATTTTGCAATGGCTCATCAGGGAAATTCCATCCTGCTTCATTTAATTCACTATTATCACCTTTCTCATAGCACAAAAATCCTCTTATTAGTGATACAAGTCCAGGGTCTTTAACAGTTTCAACTTCAGTGCCACATAATTCGTAGGTTATCGAGTCAAACAGAAAAGCACCATAATTATTCACCAATTTCAAAGTTCCGGCGCCCGAGGTTTTTTTCAATTGTCCCCTTATGAAAAGTGCAGATTCATACATTAGAAACCATACATCTGGTCGGTTAATAACAATTTCAATCGTATCATTATTGTTGAATGATTTTATGAATGGAAGGTATGTTCGATTTTCTACACGAACGATTGAATCATCTTTATCTACCGATCGATAAATGTCAAACGTGTGGTCTGACAACATAGCCGAGCGATTGTAGTATTCTTTTATTTCTCTGGGATAATCTCGTAAGCTGCTGCTGTTTCTTCGAGCGGTGTTGTTGTACTAATGCGCTTTCCCTAGACTGGGTTACATATTTATTATGTTGATATTGGGGGAAAATCAAGACCATTTCCTCAGTTCTAGTCGAACAATAATCTCTTCACCTCGAAAATTCACAAAGTTGAAATCCTGATCTAGTATAGTCAAAGTGATATTGTCAATTGTTCCGTTGCTATTCACAGGTAGATAAATCAAGTGTTGCGGTGTTATATCAATAGCGTATCCTGGATCAACACCAACTGAAAACTCGTAGATGGTGTGACAAATTTTATTGTTGTAAAATGATCCTTGAGCAAGACTGCAATCTATATGAATACAGCGTACTGGAACTATATTCACAGGCAAATCAGACTGATGTTCGACTCCTGCTACCAAATGTTTTTGAGAAAAGCCCAAAAGCTTACCTAGTACAATGCTTTTGGTAAAATCAATAGATATCGACCGATGGAAAATTTCACACTTCAACGTTGTATTGTTTGGTCTCAGGTAAAAGATTTTATCTCTTTCGCTCCTCTCGCTCTCTTCAACCAAGTATTTTCCAAGATAATTTTCAATATCGGAAATTTCGTATGTTCCACTAGGGATCTGGAGCTTTTTTTCCCCTTCTGCAGATGTTTCTGAATAATATAAATACGTATTTTCTTCAATGTTTGGTATTGTATTGTATGAATAAAAACCAATTAAAGCAATACCATACTGATGCTTGGGATCTAGTTCGATTGGGGGCACAAAATCTGCTGATAGTGTCGAACTACGTCCTTTCAATGTGAATACTGTCGACATGACTGATGATTGATTATCAAAATAACACTATTTATGCTTTATTAATTTTACTCAACAAAAATTGCAAACATAATTTACCACAATTGGATGTATTATATGTCTGATATACATTTCTGTTGTAGATTATATCACAATCACCTAAATATTTAACCAATTCTTTCGGAGGTTTCAGATCCCCAAAAGAATCAAAATACTCTGCATCGTTTCCTTCTTTGCTATATGCTACCCAATGTGTTCCAGGTCCATCTGAACAATCCAAGTTGATGATACCACATTCCTTCAACCTAGAACGTCTTCTTCTTAATAAATCATCACGCATGAATACACCTCGAAAGTTTGGAATTTTCAATTTTTTCGCATAATCAACCAACTCATGGTCAAATAATGCTCTATTGGGTAGCTTCGCAATTAGTTTTTTTGTTTTTTAACAAAGAGCCCATAACCCTTCTTATATTTTTTCACATAAAGACCATGTCCTACCGCTTCCATCGCCTTGTTGTGACGTTGATGTTCAGCCAACTTTTTTGTTGCGTTTTTGGCATCGATAAAGGTCTTGACAACAGCACTTCCACCGCCAAGTAAGCTGCCCAAAGTGCTCAAACCAGCAAGAATTGGCATCAACGGCAATATGCCACCTGACTTGAATGGAATAATTCGAGGCACTCTGATGTTCTTCTTCCCCCCGGCTTTTTTGATAGCAGCTCGGGCTGCTTTTAATGCTATCAATGATGACTTTTTTATATCATCACTATTAGGTGACTTGCGCAACGCCTTTGTTAAGGGAACTATTAAGCTTCTCTTGAACGTCTTTTTCTCTTTGAAACCCATTCCTAGCTTGCGTTTAGCTTTCATTACACCTGCAACTATGAGTGCTGCAGTTTTTTCACCAACTGAAGCGTTTCCTGATTTTACACGTTGCCAAGCCTTATCCTCTAGAATTTTATCTGCTTTATGTCTTTCCGCCAAATCCTTTTGCTGCGAATAAAATATATCGTGTTCCATACAACTCTCATCGAGCGGGTTGATACCCTTCTGTCCCTCACGTAAACGTTTTTCTAACTTTGTACCAGGTCCGCAGAATTTGTAACCGCCGGGTATATGCAGTTCAATAGGTAACTTATTAATGAGTGTATCAACAAGACCTCCTCCCTCTCTAAACGTTAGCATATTAATGAGTTCAGAATAAAGTACATCCACACTTTTATAGCTTATTTATCAAGTGTCGGTCACCATGGAAGGTTCACTCTATGAATTAATTGTGAGATACATTTTCATTGGATTTCACTTATCTACTACACTTTTATTTTTGACAACTTTATATAGTCTGAGAAATCTGAAAAATGCTTTGTGTCCTAGTGGTAAATTTTTATTTGATAAAGAACATGTGAAATGTCTCAGTTGTGGGCTAACCATAATCTGCACGGAAAGTGATACTAACCTGTGCAGCAAAATGACTGAGGAAAGAAGTTTCAACATTATAGAGGGATCAAGATATTGTTGCCCTCTCAAGTGCATTGGTGCAGACCTAAGTGAAGATCAAGTGGATGGATTGGCTTGTCGAATTTGTGAATCTTTTGGTTCTTGTAGATGTGCTTGTATATTGTATCAGTACATGAGGAATAAAAAATAAAAAACAACCTGTACATAATAGTTTATTTACATTTTTTTTAACAATTCAATTCATCTATATCACTATTAACATCTCCAGATTCTACATATCTTTCAGATTAATAGCATCAACATTTTTATCAATTCTAACAATCTATGTCACTATCTTCATCTGCAGAGTCTATAAATCGTTTGGAATGTGCTTTGAAATTAGTTACAGTATTAGGCACTAAATCATGTAATCTATCACAACATGTATTCTTATCGTATATATCAAAAAGAACTCTATCAAAATCTGCGTTACACCAATATTTTCTATTTCTATACAATTTATATAGATTGTGTTGGCTAATGTATAAATGGGAGTGATCGCGAATGCTGAACAGTTTTGAATCAAACCTTCTCCTTTTCAATTCTTTTAGAAAAATTTTAAAGCAAATTTTACACAAAAATAAATTAAACTCTTTAATATGATAATAAATGGTGGATTTGTTTGCAGTGAATAATGCCCCCAAGGTAGGGTGTCAAATGATGAAGAAATCAAGTAGCGTTTGTCATCTTGTGCGCTCAATACTATTTTTGATTGTTGAATCGAATAAATGTCGTGTGCAAAGGATCTTATTGTATTCTGTGATAAAACATGCCATTCATTTCCTTTGAGGCATCTCACATAATCGTCAAAAGTTAAGCAGTTTTTAACAACACAATTTTTGACACCTTTTGATTTCTTGACGGTTTGCCCCCCCTTGAACCTTAAAAGAGTACATTTTAGCCCGTAAACCGACAAAATGAGTGATAATTTTACCATTCACCTCATCTTTCATTAAACCTGGTACCTTTTTATTCACTAATGGAATGTTGAAAGCATTGTCTTTAGGATGATCGCTAGTGTCAAAATGAGTATAACAATCTTTTTTTATTAATTCATATGGGTTAGAACCTTTAATCTCATAAGAAAAATTTCGACAAGTTCGGATTCAAATCGAATAAAACGATTGTTAATTTTGTGAGAATTGTGAAAGAAATATATTTTTGAAAATTCTTTATGTTGGACTTGGAAAAACTTTGAAAGGAACAATTTTAGCTACTATAAACCCTAGATATCCTTGGGGGAAATTACATGTTAAAATAAGTGAAATTGTACTAGAATTCTGGGCGGAAATAAACCAAGACAATTATAATATTTGTTTTTTATTGATTAACCTCATCTAATTGTCCTGACACATAACAGCACAATGTGTTAAATAGTACTCCTGAATGAGCCAAGCTTTCCAATGACCTGGAATATTGGCCAGTGCCACCTTTCATTAAACCTGGCACCTTTTTATTCACTAATGGAATGTTGAAAGCATTGTCTTTAGGATGATCGCTAGTGTCAAAATGAGTATAACAATCTCTTTTTATTAATTCATATGGGTTAGAACCTTTAATCTCATAAGAAAAATTTCGACAAGTTCGGATTCAAATCGAATAAAACGATTATTAATTTTGTGAGAATTGTGAAAGAAATATATTTTTGAAAATTCTTTATGTTGGACTTGGAAAAACTTTGAAAGGAACAATTTTAGCTACTATAAACCCTAGATATCCTTGGGGGAAATTACATGTTAAAATAAGTGAAATTGTACTAGAATTCTGGGCGGAAATAAACCAAGACAATTATAATATTTGTTTTTTATTGATTAACCTCATCTAATTGTCCTGACACATAACAGCACAATGTGTTAAATAGTACTCCTGAATGAGCCAAGCTTTCCAATGACCTGGAATATTGGCCAGTGCCACCATCCGCCTCAGGTCCTGGAGTGTTAAGTCTCCAGGTTTTTCCAGTACATGAAATAGCACCTCAAGCTCCCACGCGGCTATTGGGCACCGCCGCAGCTCTGCTTCAGTAGGTAGATTATTCATTCTGGTTTAATATATAATAATAAAATACATTAAATACGAAATAGACTCATCATCCTTATTAACAGGCAAAATATTCAAGGGACCATCAATATCTTTCGCAAGACTTCTAATTAGAAAATGACTATCATAATTGGAAAAGTTATGGAAAACCACAGGTATAGTATTAGATATCTCTTTTTGGTTAATTTTGTTTAAATCCATGTCTATAATGAAAATGAATACGAAAAATATGCATGGGATGTAAGATGAACTGAAACTTACTTTGTTCTGTAGGGTATCCAAATTTCTCTAATGAACTACTGCTACTGCTGTTTGGGTAATATTCGATTTTTCTGCTACTGCTGTTTGGAAAGAGAAATATTTTAATATATGGATACATAATTTTCTAATTGATGCTTACCCAAAGATCGCACTATCACAAATTCAGATGCTCCGACAAAGTACAAATGAAAATTTCAATCGGCACACGAATGATCAACGATGTGTTCCTATATGGAAATAATAGAAAACTGACTCAAAACGTTAAGCAAAACGGCTGTTTATATAATCAAGCCACCCTCAACCGAAGATCGTGGGTCACGCAAATGTTTACATTTTAGTCGATCGTACACAAAAGAGTCTACCACAGCTTTAAATATTGGAATTTGAGATTATCTATTTTGTGTTTTAAGAAAAATCTCAAGTTTTCAGATCAGAAACGAACAGAAAAAATACATGAAATTGGAAAGTACAATATTTTCCTAGGCGTCTGTCAAATTATATTTTCAACCATATCTGAACAATCGAAATTAAAGAGGGAGCAATTCGTTTTTATACATTTCCGCTTTTTTCTACAATGCTATTTTAGATTCAAGGGAAAAATATCAGCTTTTCCCCAAATGCTTTTGATGTTGAATATGCAGATTATTTTTGAAAACCTCTCGCATATCAAAGATGTGTAAATTCATGGAAACATTTTTTTTTTTTCATTGACTTATTGAAATAGATTTGTTCAACTTTTTCATCTTTTCAAACATTTTCAATATTTTCGTTAAAGTCTGCTCAATGATATCTACAATCATCGAATTATTGGAAATTTTTTCGATACATTAAGGTTTTTCCTAAATATGGGATGAAAAATATCATAATTACATCTTTTTTTTTTGAGAGCCCTTTGTTCACGGCTCCTTGCATAACGATAACATAACTGACAGATTTTATTTTCACTTGAATGACATTTCTTCATTGAATCTACTGCTAATTAAACAGTTTTCAGATCTGATGTTTTTCCAAATCAACGAATTGAAAGTATAGATGCAAAATGGAAACTGAATATTGCTGCGATTTACAAAACCTACTCGTATTCGCATTTCAAAGGTTGTTCTTAATGTTCATGGATCCATTCTTTCATCAACTTTCAAACGATTCAAATTGAATGAATTTTTTCAAACATTTCATTTTCACTAATTCTTCAGCTTCAAATTGGAAGAATAAGTACGACCCTGCTCATCTTTGCTTTGTTTATGTAAAAGAGTCCCACAACACTGGAATCCCTTATATTTCTCGACCACGTAAACCAAAAGATTCACAAATAATCTAGACCTATATTTTGTTTATGTAAAAGAGGCCGTTAGTTACATGTCTGGGTGGTCTACAAGCCTGAAATGCATCATATGACGTTCGATTCTGGTTTCATCTAATTTCTATAACGTGAGTCGGTGCTGAGTGAAAATGCGGATTCGAATCCCGATATTGGGATGCGCCACCTACGCTGAAAATTACAGACATTTAGACAAAATGATAAAGCGATGTTCCCCATAACATACGCGCAAAAATTTACTTATTTGATGTGAGGAATGTATGCTTACATTACAACTTGAAGAATCACCCTGTATAACACTTTCCAGTATTAAATAATCGTCGTAGTAACAAATCGGATGGGAAAAAATTTGTGATAGTAGAAATGAATCTATTACTAGGGCGAGACTAGGTCGCTCAACTTAACAGATTTTTTCTGATCGATGTAAATGTGAGGAATTGAGGATATCAAATCCCTCGATCCGCTTGCTGACAAACACGCTTTCCATTGATTTTATTCATTATGACAACAAATTTTCAAAACCACTCAATCATCCACCCATCATCATTCAGACAAATACGACGTTAACAGAAAAACACCCTTGACCAAATACCAAATACTTTATGAGAATCTATCCAAGGTACCTATTAAGTTAATGCTTTGTTTGTGGTACAAATCACTTCAATCGCGTTCAAGTGTGCTGTGAGAAAAAGAGCACCCGCCTGTACAGTAATGGTTTATTTTCAACGATGTACGTCTCGAAAATATATTCTTTAACACAAATGAATGAAATTGTACGATGATGACGTGAAAAATAGCAAGTTGAAATTGACGTTAGAAAAACACCCTGTATGAAGATTTTGAACAAATACATTATGAGAATCCATCCAAGGTACCTATTTAGTTAATGGTCTGTTTGTGACAAGAATCACTTCAATCGCGTACAATTGTGCAATGATAAAAAGAACGCCCTGTGTTCGGTATTCAATTTGGTAAGGTAGTTTATAGTCCGAATGACCAATAGTTTTAATAAAATAAATGCAAACACATGTTGGTCATTTTTCATGCACGACAAAACGTATGGAAATACCAGTCATATACGTACGCTCTTATACGTCGCATGTTCGATATTATCAATACGCTTGATAAGATACGACGCTTTTCGAAAGAACAATTTTCCTACGTCGAATTTCGTGAGTGTCAAACAATCAAATCTTCAACTCACTAATGGTATTGGAGAGAAGCGGAGTCCTGGTTGTTAGGGGTGCCCCTAGTTCTCGAAGATCCTTATATGGTGGTAAGTTTTGTCGTAGTAAGTTTGACCAACTTGTATATTTTGTAGCGCGGCCTATATGGTATTACAATACATTTCGCTCAATTGATATATAATTTAGAATATTTTGTTTTTAAATTATACATTGGTCCTTCGGTAGCCGAATTTAACCCTGAGCAACCCTCAGGCTTTGTTGAATTTGGAAATTTTTGAATTTTGCAGTTTTAGATTCGTTCGTTTTCGATTTTTGGTTCAGGATCTGAGTCACCAAAATATATGCCAACGTATTTTCTTATTATTCATTCTGTGAATATTTTTAGTTTGAAATTCAGAAATAATTTTTTTCGTTCGTAGGTATTATTTTAAATATCGCACACATTGTTTCGATTTTTTCATTGGATTGACATTAATTTGAAGCATCAAGAACCGGTTGCAGTTCTATATTTGCCCCACCTCATTTATTTTTGTTGAATGCGTGGATACTGATAATTTCATTCGAAATAAAATACTTCTATATGTAAAGATATAGTTGTTATTTTGTTCAGGCGAAGCGTTGGAGATTTGTCTTGTTTTATCGCAGTTGACACATGTGTTACATTTTCATTTGATTGTTTCGAGTGAATTTGAAGTCCACACATTTCTCTTATTGAATACTGATTACTTCGGTTTTAACGCAAAGACATTGAATTAAAAATGCCTCAAGATAGGGAAGCGCAGCGTTTCTTACAACATAAAGCGGCAAGGTCTTTGTCCGTTTCTCGTGTAGGTGAGATTTTTGATATGTCGGCTAAGGCGGAACATGATACCAGTTTTCATACAGCATTCAAAATGCGTTTTTCGGCTTTAGATAGTATTTATAAGGGTTTTGAAACGTATCATTTCAAGATTATCAGTTATTTATCAACACAAGCCGATAATGAGTTAATATTAGAAGAGCAAAATGATCTTAGACGCAGTGTTGATGAGAAATACTTTGCTATTAAGTCG
This sequence comes from Halyzia sedecimguttata, assembly GCA_937662695.2. Lineage (NCBI taxonomy): Eukaryota > Metazoa > Arthropoda > Insecta > Coleoptera > Coccinellidae > Halyzia > Halyzia sedecimguttata. The sequence goes on from OW569413.2 coordinate 16,021,682, forward strand.
ATCTATCACGATTTATTCTCTAGAGACAGTCTAAATCAATCGCGTTTAAGTAGAGGATCAACATCTAATGCAAAGTTACCTAAAATTTCGATTCCCATTTTCTCTGGTGATTTGCATACGTGGACTAATTTCTTAGATTTATTTACCACTTTGATAGATGAAAATAGTTCGCTTAGCGGGATTGAAAAGTTTCAATATTTGTTGAGTAGCGTATCTGGACAAGCTCTTTCTGTTATCAAAGGACTTCCATTGTCACATGACAATTATTTAGTTGCATTTGGGAATTTGAAGAAACGATTTAATAATAAACGTTTATTAGCTACGGCTTTTTGGAGAAAAATTGTTGATTTTCCTAAAATTGAAAAAGAAGATATAGCTCAGTTACGTGAATTGCACACAGTATTTTCGGAAAATTTAGCTGCTTTGGACAATTTGGATTTTCATGTAGACCAGTGGTGTTTTCCTTTATTCAATATTATGATTGAAAAATTAGATCATAAAACTAGAACTCGTTTTGAACTGGAGCATAGTAGTGTTGAATTACCTACATTTGAAACTCTGAAAACCTTTTTAATAAGTCATTGTCGAGCTTTAGAAACTTGTAATACACAAAAGCATAGTCATTCTACTAGACCTACAAATTTTGATTCTGCGCCTAAGAACTTCTCAAGATCGAATGTTAAATCGTCGTTTATGGCTAATGTGAAAGCAAAGAGTACTCCACCTTTGGCTGATTGTACGTCTTGTAAGCAAAATCATTTTATTGGACACTGTCCTTCATTTGTAGAAAAGACACCATTCCAGCGGTTCTCAATAGTCAAACAGAACAACTTGTGTATAAATTGTTTAAAAAATTCTCATAACGTGAAACATTGTCCGAGCCAAGCTAGATGCAAGGTTTGTCGATCTTTACATCATTCTTTGCTGCATTTCGAAAAATCAGAAACTAAAGATTCTAAGCTTGTTTCTTCAAATCCTTCGGGCACTACATCAAACAGTAGCTCGTCAAATTTTGAGGTCCATAGTGTTTCACTTTCTTCTTGTAGTTGTATATCAAATAATAATAAACCGTCGGAATTTACTGTTTTGCTCTCGACGGCGGAAATTGAGATCTTGGATGCTTTTGGAGGATTTCAGAAAATTAGAGCCCTTATGGATAACGGCAGTCAGGCATCTTTTATAACTGAAAAATGTCTAAGAAAACTAGGTTTGTCTTATGTCGCGATGTCTCAACTTATAAATGGTATAGGAAATGAAACTGTAGTAGCCCCTAAAGGTAAATTGACTTGTGTAATTCGTTCTGCTCACAGTGAAAAATCAACTTTGAATTTGGAGGCTTATGTTTTAACTAAAATTTGTTCTGATATGCCTAATTGCTCTATCAAACGTTCAGATTGGCCTCATATAAATAACCTTAAGCTAGCCGATCCCAGTTTTCATTTGTCGAGACCAATTGATATGCTACTTTCTGCTGATATTTTCGCACAAATTCTTCGTGATGGTCGAATTAAGGGTAGATTAAATGAACCTATTGCTTTCAACAGCAGTTTTGGTTGGATTTTGAGTGGTCGTATCGGGTTACCGTCTTCAGTTACGCCAAAATTTGATTCCTTCTTAAACACTTTGGTTGTTGAGAATAACAGTGTCGATATTTGTGAAAACATTTTGACAAAATTTTGGGAGTTAGAGGAAGTTCCTCAATCAATACCTTTATCATCTGAAGATATTAAATGTGAAAAATTCTTCAAGGAAACCACTTATCGGGATTTTAACGGGAGATATATTGTATCTCTCCCTTTTTCGTCAGGTACAGAGCCGGAGTTAGGACATTCTCGTGAGAATGCACTTAGACGTTTTTATTCTTTAGAAAATAGGTTATCTAAAAATGATGATCTTAAAGCTCAATACTGTGCATTCATGCGGGAATATCTAGATTCTGGTCACATGTCACCTGTTCCTCCATTGGATAATTCTGAAGGTAAATATTATATTCCGCACCATTGTGTAATAAAGCCGGAGTCAGTGACAACGAAACTTAGAGTGGTATTTGACGCTTCAGTCAAATCCTCAAACGGTCTTTCTTTAAATGACAATCTTCTTACTGGCCCTAGGCTTCAAACAGATATAAGCTCACTATTGCTGCGTTTTCGTACACATCGTGTGGTATTTTCGGGAGACATTCGTTCAATGTTTCGACAAATTATAATTGATCCTTGTCATCGGACTTATCAGAGAATTTTTTGGAGATTTTCTTTGAGAGAGCCGGTACAGGAATTTATATTGAATACGGTGACTTTCGGAGTCAGATCTTCACCTTTCTTAGCACTTCGAACTTTGCGCCAACTTTGCCAAGATGAGGGTCATAACTTTCCTCTGGCTGTCAAAATTTTAGAATCTGATACGTATGTTGATGATGTCTTTGGTGGAAATGACACTGAAGAGGAAGCTCTTATAGTTATAAAACAACTAATTAAACTACTGAGTCGTGCTGGATTTGAGTTGCGCAAATGGATAAGTAATAAATCTTCACTTTTGAAGCATATTCCGGAATCATCACATCAATTGCCTATCGATTTTGATGAAAATGCTTGTGTAAAAGTTTTGGGTCTCCGATGGTATCCATCGAAGGACGTATTTTCGTATATTGTTCACACGAGTTCAAACACATGTACAAAACGTAACATTCTTTCGGAACTTGCTAGAATATTTGATCCTCTTGGTTTTTTGGCTCCTATAACATTTTTTGCAAAGCACTTAATGCAACAGCTCTGGTTATTAGCCCTTGACTGGGATGATACACCGCCACCTGAAATAGAAAAGCAGTACGGTCGATTCAAATCGGAATTGCCGTTATTATCATCTCTTGAAATACCTCGTTGTATTCGTCCTAGTGGTCCTTTATATAGTGAATTACATGGCTTCTGTGACGCTAGCGAGCGTGGTTATGGAGCAATAATTTATATGCGTGTTAAACAGAGTGAATCTACATTTAACGTATTTCAACTCATGGCGAAGTCAAAGGTCGCTCCCCTTAAGAGAGTATCCATTGCTCGTTTGGAGCTCTGCGCAGCTGTATTGCTTGCAGAACTTTTTTCATTTGTGCTGACCACTTTACCAAATCATAGTCCCATTGATCATATATTCGCATGGTCCGATTCTAAAGTTGCTTTAGATTGGATTAAGTCTCCTAGTTATCGTTGGAAAACGTTTGTCGCCAATCGAGTGGCTCGCATACAGGAAAAGGTCAGTCCTTTTCACTGGCATCACATTGCCGGTCGCATGAACCCAAGTGATATTTGTTCACGTGGTTCATTTCCTTCGGAACTTGTTAGGAATACATTATGGTGGGCGGGACCACCTTGGTTAGCATCATTGGATTCTGCTTTGATCGGGGAAGAATTATTGTCTCCTTCTGAAGATGCATTGTCTGAGGAAAGAGTCTGCGCGCTTAATAGCTCGATTCAAGCAGATTCTATTTTAGCTTTACTTGATCGATTTTCGTCGTTTGGTAAGATACAGAGAATAATTACCTATTGTTTGAAATTTGTGAGTAAGTTTTCATTTCCTAAGTCATCGCTTTTGACTTCGTTCTCTATTAGTGACAACATTACTTGTTCGTCAGATCAATTATCTAGTGCACTTTTATTTATTGTTCGTCACGTTCAGCGTTCAAATTTTTCGACAGAAATCTCTTGTTTGTCAAAAGGTTTATCGTATTCGAAATCTTTTCGAAAACTTTCTCCCTTCATAGATAAAAATGGTCTTTTACGTGTAGGAGGTAGATTAGTTAATAGTAAATTGGGTTTCGATCAGAAGTTTCCACTTTTACTACCCCGAAAGCATCGATTAACAGAACTTTTAATTTTGCATTATCATGAGAAGCTCTCACATCCAGGTTTACGTACTTTACAATTTTTACTTAGTCAAACGTTCTGGATACTGTCGCCTCGAAGAGCTATTCGTAATGTCATAACGAAATTTTATCGATGTTTTCGAGTCCAGCCTAAGACAATGGAGCCACTTATGGGAGATTTGCCTATTTCACGAGTAACAGAATTGAAACCGTTTTCACATGTTGGTTGTGATTTCGGAGGACCTTTTCTCATTAAGTTAGGAAAGCTAAGGGGTTCAAAAACTCAAAAGGCGTATCTATGTTTATTTGTTTGTATGTCAACTAAAGCTATTCATCTGGAACTAGTTTCGGACTTGTCAACAGAATGTTTTCTGGCGGCATTTCGTCGTTTTATTGCACGTCGCGGTCGTTGTTCCGTGATTTATAGTGACTGTGGGACTAATTTTGTTGGTGCAAGTAAATATTTGCAAAAAATATTTAAAGACTCAATTGTTGATGAAAGTGTGGATTGGAAATTCAATCCACCTTCTTCTCCTCATTTTGGCGGATTATGGGAGAGTGGTATTAAATCGGTAAAATCTCATCTACATCGAGTAATCGGAGAACAGATTCTTACTTTTGAAGAACTATATACTGTTTTGGTAAATATAGAGGCATTACTTAATTCTAGACCACTTGTAGAAATGAGTAGTGATCCAAATGACTTGTCAGTGTTAACGCCTGGTCATTTTTTAACACTTGAACCTGTAACGGTTCTACCGGATCCTGATTATAGTGATATAAAACTGAATCGCTTAGATCGTTGGCAACTTTTACAACGAATGCAACAGCAATTTTGGTCACGTTGGCATACAGAATATTTACACACTTTGACCCAACGAGCCAAATGGTCAAAGAACAATTCTCCTAAGTTACAGATAAACCAGCTTGTTCTTATTAAAGACGAGAATCTTCCTCCTCTCAAATGGAGGTTAGGTAGAATTATGGAAGTGCATCCTGGACATGATGGTATTTGTCGAGTTGTAAGTCTCAAAACTGCTGACGGCGTTTTGAGGCGTCCCGTAGTGAAACTAAGTCCTCTACCTTGTAGAGATTGAATCTTTATAATAATTATTTTGTTTCGTCTATTATATGAGTATGTAAATTAAGTTCTCATTTTTCATTTTTTTATTTGCCTTGAAGGTTTATTACCTTTCACTTCATTATTTTTTTTTTTGTTTCGTTAATAATGAAAAATATTTTGGCATATTTTGGTGGGCGGTATGTTCGGTATTCAATTTGGTAAGGTAGTTTATAGTCCGAATGACCAATAGTTTTAATAAAATAAATGCAAACACATGTTGGTCATTTTTCATGCACGACAAAACGTATGGAAATACCAGTCATATACGTACGCTCTTATACGTCGCATGTTCGATATTATCAATACGCTTGATAAGATACGACGCTTTTCGAAAGAACAATTTTCCTACGTCGAATTTCGTGAGTGTCAAACAATCAAATCTTCAACTCACTAATGGTATTGGAGAGAAGCGGAGTCCTGGTTGTTACACTCTAAGAAATTTTACAACACCGGCCAACACCCGCTAACACCGGCCTGATTTCCTTAGAGGTCCTGATCTTTTCAGTGTTATTTCGCACCATCCGAAATAACACCGACTTTCAGGTGTATTTTCTGCCATAATAAGTAATCAGCTTTCACACCAGACCGATTGAGATTTATCATTCGGATGAGTGTGAGGTAGCACTAGATCAATGGGGTTTAGCACTAGTTCGGTGTGAATTTGCACAAGTACCGTAGTGCATTTTAGCACTGGTTTAGTGTGATTTAACTTTAGTTCAGTGTGAATTTGTACTGACCTAGTGCGTGTGCAATATCTTGTTCAGTGTTATTTAACACCGAATCAGATGCGTTTTAAACCCTCGGGGTGTAGGTATTATTTAGTTGAAATTTACACCATTTTCGGTGTTTTATACGATATTGTTCGTTTTATAATTTGAAACTCAATATCATATAAATCACCGAAAGGCTATGAAAAGGGTATAGGTATTGAAAAAAACTTTTTAGTACATACGAATTTATTATTTCAAAGATTATTTAATCGACAGTTTAATTTTTTATATATAATTTGTGAAAATACAATAAACAATAAATTTTTATAGAAATATTTAGTGATTACTGAAGCTTGAAGAGATAATCAAAACTGTCGACAAACCAATCGAACTTTTGAGGCAGCACTTCCTGGTCCAACACGACACAAAATTCTTCCAGATCAGGTGTCAATGATAACGCGCTGGCAGTTTTTTCCAATTTTGCCAATTTTTTCCTGTGATGGTGAGGGTTGCTGAAATTAAAACATTTATATATTAATCATACAATTCGAATTTGTGCCTACAAAATAATGTGAAGCTGGCAGGTCTTTATATAATTGAAAGTTGTAACTTTTCAACGTTCTCAGGACCGATAATTGACTATCAACGTTGGTTTTATTCGATATAGATATCAAGAATTCACTCTTATCTGAAATAAAATATCCAGGAGAATAGGTTTTTGCGACAGTGTGATATACAATTAAGATACGCAATATTCTGAAAAAAATATGTTCCCTTAGACTACCTACTACAAAAAACACTCACCTGAAAGTGCTTCTTAATAAATCCTATTGATAGTTCACAAAAGGTTAGATGAATAAGCCCCATTTGTTTGAAGAACATTACGAAAATAAATTTCAATATAGAAACTGTACTAACATTAATAATACATATGAAATTTCATCTAATTCAGATAATTGCACTTTTCAAATAAAGATAATTGAATGAAATATTTTTCACTGACAAATGTAAAATTTCAAAGTCGGCGATGGACGTATTTGTAAATCCAATCGACCAACCAACACAAATATCTCATCAAAATTTTCGGGAAAAATTGATAGGATACCCAATTACGTAGGTACCCAAAAAAATTAAATTGAACATTCTTATGTACTCACTTGCAATCAGTATTATTTCCAAACTTCCTTCGACGCCAAAACAAATTTCTCATTTTTCTCATAAGTCATAACGAATCTTCTTGATGCACTTCGTTTTTCCAAATTCTCACTTCATAATGCATCATGAACCAACTTATCGTCTCCAAGGCACAAATAATAAAATCAACCCGATACAACACACAGCATTGTAGTCTCCCATGAAATGTACGTGTGTGTTAGAGTTAGAAGTATTTCGATGCGACATAACCAATCCCTGCACATTGTTGCCGGATATAATTATATTCTGATATTTTAAAAACAATCCTTTGGTTTCGCAAATATCCATTTTTCAAAATTGGATGTTTCCAATTTTGTGTACTTGAGACGATTTTTTTATTGAATGGTGCAATGAGTAGCGATTTGTTCAAACCTGCAATGTAAAATTATATCATACTCACTTTGAAGTCATTTTCTATCATACTATTCATGAAATACTTACCACAACAATCCATATGTTTATTTTTCATGACTAAATATATCATTAAATAGCAGGAAATAAATTTGTGAATCATTGAGAGCGTGGAGGAATTGATTCTCATAGTCAAGAAAGGGATACATTGATATTTCCAATATTGATTCGAGTGTTCCGAAATAACATCAATATTGTTTGTGAGAATTCCCCATGGAAGGGCACGATTCTTCCTGTCATCTTGTAATTATTAATTCTTCACAACTATCGGCGATTTCATTATATTTAAAAGACTCCGCAGGGATATCTGTCTTTCGAGAAAGAATACTTGGCAACTATGTTACAATGAATAAGTTGACGAAATAAAGTATAATGTTCTTTTGATATTCCTGGTGCGAATTTGGATAGTTTGTTGGTCGAAAAGCACTTGTTGGTACTTTCGATGATTTCACATGTTTCAAAAGTTATACTTGGATATACATAAGGTTGATAACTGAGTGTAAAGTTTGGTAATCGGATTAAATCTCTGAAATCGTTCTTTCACATTTCACCATGCAGTGCTCATTTTCACCCAAGATATCACCTATCTGACTTTTGTATGAAGAATTGGTATTAAAACTTGATGGGAACTGTGAAATTTCAAATAAATTTTATTAATTCTTGATACTGGATCAGATTGTGATATTTTCTGTCATAAATTACACTACTGAACACAATATGATCATAATAACGAAAATATTGATAGGAATGTGACATTCTAGTGGTAAACTGCATCGACAATATTCTTGATAGTATGAAATCAACATTCACACTGAGATTTTTTTTAGAGTGTAGGGGTGCCCCTAGTTCTCGAAGATCCTTATATGGTGGTAAGTTTTGTCGTAGTAAGTTTGACCAACTTGTATATTTTGTAGCGCGGCCTATATGGTATTACAATACATTTCGCTCAATTGATATATAATTTAGAATATTTTGTTTTTAAATTATACACCCTGTATACTAATTATTTATTTCCAATGATGTATCCCCCTAAAGTTTATTTTTTAACACAAATGAATTAAATTGTACGATTGTGGCATGGAAAACAGCAAGTTGCAATTGACGTTAAAAGAAGAACACCCTGTATGGAGATTTCGGGCAAATTGAGAATCCATCCAAGGTACCTATTTGGTTAATGCTTTGTTTGTGACACAAATCACTTCAATCACGTACAATAGTGCCGTGAGAAAAAGAGCACCCTGTACAGTAATGGTTTATTTTCAACGATGTACGTCTCGAAAATATATTCTTTAACACAAATGAATGAAATTGTACGATAATGGCAGGAAAAACAGCAAGTAGTAATTGACGTTAAAAGAAAAACACCCTGTATAACACAAAAAAAGTATCCTATGTCCGTCCCCTGGTTCTAAGCTACCTCACCACATGCCTACATGTACCATGCCTGAAATGTACCATATGGCGTTCGATTCTGGTTTCATCATTTATACCGGATAAATTGTGTGCGAATATCCAATACCAATACAGGAGAATGGATAATGCGCGCAAAAGTTCCTGACTTCACGTTAATTTCAATCATGCGTCACTCTGATGCGTCCGCTTTATAGTACCAAACACCCCAAATTCTTACGGCTCTTGTGGCTTAGCGGCAAGGACCCGGACACAACGAAATTTTGAACAAGTTTTTGTGTCGGTTATTCGCATATAACTACCCAGCATCTGTTGAGTCAATAAAAAATCTCATACTGAAATTATTTTTTAATAGTCAAACCATGTAATTTCCACTCGAAGCACCACCACCACCACCACCTGTATATTCAAATCCCTCGATCCAATCCGTACACCCAGCTTGCACCGCGTAAACCAAAAGATTCACAAACGATAAATGCCTACCCAATAATAATCCGAATAAAATTTCAATGTAAATCGTATTTCACAGATTGATATTATTCTATGTATGAATTCTCATAATGTCAACTTGACAGAAGGTAACTTCAAAAATATTGGGGTTGAAATACTCGTATTTTAGCGATGCAACGGGGGGACCTCACCCGAAAATATTGAAAGCATAATTCTGAAGTTTGGTGAACGTAGGAAATTTTTGATCGATTACAAGGTAATTTATTATTACTTATCTAATAAACTATTATTTGAATTGAATTTCCTTGCAGTGATATCATATGAATACATTGATTCCCAACTCTGAGAAACCAATACCAGATATAATTTGTCCGTTTGAACTAGAGCGCCAGAAAGCTCGGGGCTTGAACCCATTTTTATGATAACCTGAAAGTCCCTGAGAGCCCCTCCCAATTAACAATTCCAATACAGGAGAATGGACAATGCGCGCAAAAGTTCACGTTAATTTCAATCATGCGTCACTCTCCCTTTATAGCACCAAACATCCCAAATACTTACGACCCCCGTGGCGTAGCGGTAAGGACCCCGGACTCTCACCCAAACTCCCCGGGTTCATATCCCGCGTCCATCCAGTAAATTTTTCATGACGTCATCCGCCCGACGCATCAGACCCCCAGACACCATTAAGGGAGGTCATAGGTCAACTTTGGTCGGGAACCCGCTTAGTATAACTACTGAAGTCTTTTAAAATGTTTTTAAATTATCTTAATGCTGAATTTTCGACAAAAACTCTTCCTGGATATTAAAACTGTCAACTTGATTTTCATTGAATATCCAATATCAATCATCTTCAAATTCATATATTTCACTATAACTATCATGGATTTATTTGAAGAAAAGTATTTGAATATATCATTGCAGGAGTTGCAGGATATCGGTAAGCTCCAATCTATCTAACTTTTAGTTCTTAAAATTGGATACTTGTTGGTGATTTTCATCTTATGTGTGCTGTTGAATTTATTAGTGGCAGTAATAAATGATTCTTGAAGGATGTTATATGAATGCAGCTTATATCAACGTTAATAAAATGATTTATATATCGATATTTTTCAGGCAGAAGCATCAACATCAATTTGACAGTGGATGAATCTTAATCTATTGAAATAGAAAGCAGGAAGCAGTTGAATATCAAGAGTTGGTTTTTAGCATTTGTAGGATTAAGAAGTATTTCACATAGACAATGGGTTATTCATGCTCGTCATTACAATGATTTTTGGTAATAGTTTAAACTGAAATAATGAAAGTAAGCATATTTAAAAAAAATTACACTAATATTGATAGAGTAAGAAACCCATAGTATACTTTATAATTTATTTATAACAGTCATGATGTTTAAGCAGTTCTATTTAAATAAATTAATCTACAATATACAATTTGCTTTGTAACAGCCTTATTCTCGTTTTTGTCCGCTTGGTTTGGACCTGGCATCAGAGCTGGGATAATGAAATTTATTCATCACGAATTACCTACATTAGAGTATAAAAAATAAAAGATAAATTACATACACAATCATATTCTATAATGGAACCCAATCGGGATGATTTTTAACGGACATATATGCTGGCTTACCTAGTGAAAACATAGTGTACAATTTTCTATATTGAATATGAGAAACAACTCAAAATTTAATTTCCTTTCATACTTGAATGAAAACGTATTAAATAAATCCAACCAAATTTGAGTTTCGAAGCTTTTAAGTCCAATCTCTTCAGCAGTCGAATTAATAAATCTCTGGTTTTTGCTGGGGTAACAAATTTTGCGAACTTTATCAAAAACTGATGAAATCCTTCGAATAAAGAAATCAAATTTATTGAGAAATTCATAATATTTATATCAAAATATAGATTTATACATTACAATTCATGCAGCTAACTGAGTCAAACATTTTTATATGTACCTATAATGATACAGAATTAACAAGCTGGAAAGTGTTATTTGTCTTCTAAATTTTCCACAGTTTCCAATCGTAGTGACATACTAATGCAATAGAATTCTTGCCTTTCAAAACAATATACCTAGTTCTTTCATATAATCTCTCAAGGTGATCGGTTAAGTTCAGCTCCACATTCATACAAGATTCAAATTGAAACCAAGATATTAAAATAGATCTATAGCTCAATCACTTACTTACGCACTTTCTGCATATTAATTTACGTGAAAAATGTGAAATTTGTACGTTTTTCAGTTCACCCTTGCTAATGCAGCTCATGAACATGCAGAAATTTGGCATTTTATTACTCAAAATTAATGTTTATGGAACAAATAAAGATCAAAATATTCACTTGACTTCAAAAGTTATTAAATTGATATAACACTCAGAAATATCGAAAAATCCAGGAAAATAAGAGGAAAACAAACAATAACAGTACTAATTCCTGCTTTGTTGGTCCTCCAATGTCGTGTCAACACTGTCAGAACTGCATGTAACCCATTCATTCATTCCATCAATCGTAGAAATATGCGAATTATAATATAATATCATACTTTTTGTTGATTGATATTTTCATGCCAATGGTTAATCCATATGATGATGGTAATGGTAATGGTAAGTTAATAATATTGAGTTCAGAATATCTCCACTAAAAACAAAACTGGAATATTGGTGTATTGGAATGGATTTGAGGAGAGATAAATATATTATCGTTCATCATAGAATTGAGGAATGAATATCTCGGATGAGTTCGTTGTTGGGTAGAATTCGTCTATTGGTTTTGGATTGATAATTTTTGGCACTCTTGTTGAATTTAAATTCTTCTATGATGTTTGAATTCAATTTCTGCTAAGATGAAGTTCTTTCATAAGAATCCATTGATATAATTCCCAACTCTGAGAAACCAATACTGTAAGAGATATAATTTGTCTGTTTGAACTAGAGCGCCAGAAAGCTCCTGTCCACAGGGCTTGTTATCTTTTTGGCGCTCTGGTTCCTCGGAACTGAGTGCTTATCAATTTGCCCAAATGTCTGTTTTTAACTCCAACAAGCTTACACTTTCGGAGATATGATATTTCGAAATTTTAATAATGAATCGTACTTCTATGTTTTCACAGAATGCTATAATTATTCTATCTAAACTTTATTATATGCTCTGTGTTCATACTCGTACATGTCATCCTGTTCTATAAGAGAGAGTCAGATTCATTTCAGCTATTTTAATTTGATTTCTTCCATGGTGCAGTTCTCATTCTCAGATTGCTCATATAATCTTGATAAATAAACTATTATTTGAATTGAATTTCCTTTATGATGCAGTTCTATCATAAGAATGCATTGATATAATTCTCAACGCTGAGAAACCAATACTTTCGGAGATATAATTTGTCTGTTTGATCTAGATCGCCAGAAAGCTCCTGTCCACAGGGCTTGAACCCATTTTTTTAACAATTGTTTATTCTTACCGGATCAGTGGCAGATTCCTAGTATCAAGATAGGTACCTATTAATTATAATATTAATAATACTGAAAGATCGCTGATACCGTTAAGTAATTGTTAATAAATCAACATAGGAGAACGCTACGACTTTGTTGATTTACTATAATCTTGCCGGTTGATGAACATAAACTGTTTTAACAGTTGAAACATTAAGGTATAACTCTATTAATTAATAATTATATTCATTATACAATTCAGTTATATATTGAGAAGAAATAAAATTACATGTTATGAAAACTAACAATATTATTTGTCAACGATGAAAGGACTAGCAGAGAACAAAGTTCAGAGCAACCACACAGTGTTATTTCATCAAAGTTGAATAGCTTTCCTAAAGCGCCATTCTTTTAGGCGCTCTTATACTATAATATTATTTGTTTCATGGATATTGTTACACGACAAGAATGGCAACTGGCTTGTGGTAGAGGTAAGGTATTGAAAATTAGAACTTTTGTTTGTTCAAAATATTTTCTAGCGAATATATATATTGAATAAAAGATTGAAACGTAGTACACTACCCTCTATTTGGTTAGTTTATCAATTCAATGAATCATTTTTGGATATTTCATCAGTAAACTTAGTTCAGAATAATAGCTATCGAATCAAATATATTTTGCGATCTAATTGCTGATAACATAAAAAGTTGTCAAGGGGTATTGGGGTATTACTACTGAAAAAATGCTTTATACATGAGAATGTTTTGATGAAGTTTCAAATTATACAACGAAAATAATAAGTAAAATACTCAATTTAAATGAGCGTTACATGATGAAGGTATCTAATACATTTGGAATAATAATAGGATATCGAAAGAGATTATGTAGAGGTATTACAGAAAGTTCTGTATTATTCAATGTATTCCAAAATACATAAATTAAAGGCTTATATATACGACATTGGATGTGATCTTTTGTAATGGAAAAATAATGATTTGACAGATTTCTTCATTTACAGTTGCAATAAAAATGTTCCAAAGAAATTCCTTTACTGATAAATCCCTTATTTGACCTTATTATTTCTTGGCAAGATGAAATGTCTGTTTCAAACAAATGGGGTTTACATATAATGTCCGAACAGATGTCTGATTAATAAAAAAGTGAATTGATTTTTCAATGAAATGCTTCATTATATTCTTTTAATTTGGATTTACGAACAAGCAACGGTAGAAAGTGAATTTGGTCGCTTGTCAGTTTTCATTTATTCGCTTGTCAGAATCTTCGAAATCGACTCTAGCGGCACCATCGTTAATAAAGTGAAGAAGTACATAAAGTACGTGATTTGACAGTTCTAGGTCCGTTTTCCGGCCGAAAATTTTGACAGGAATTAGCATGGAGTGTCGACACCTTGATATTCTATGCATCTTGCGTTAACACGTTCGTTACCAAGGACGCATATGTGGCGTCCTCAAGCTACTCATGCGCAGAGCCGAGGACGCAACATATGCGTCTATGCCAAGTGTGAATATAATGCGTTGCTATCAAACTACCGGTCGAGTAGAGCCTCGGACGCCACGTATGCGTTTTTTTTTTTCATAGCTTTTTTTTTGAAAAAAACTTGAATTAGACTTATTCCATTACTATTTTTATTTAAATCGATACAGAAATGTATAAACAATTAAAAAATGTATTGGGCCTGCAGAAGGACCTCTTGAATTGATGTTGGTAACGAACGTGTTAAAGTGTAGCAGAAGGGTACATCGAGGATTTGCGGCGAAATAAGAATGAGATTGCTGGTAGGATATTGAGCGTTAACGAATTCCCTGGAACTAGCAACTTAGAATACTCTAATGAGGCATCAGCTTTGGAACAGAATCCAAGACAGAATCCTACCAGTTCATTATTACCAGGGTTTTAATTTTCAAAATGTGACATTGAGTATTCTAAGTTGCTAGTTCCAGGGAATTCGTTAACGCTCAATATCCTACCAGCAATCCCATTCTTATTTCGCAGCAAATCCTCGATGTACCCTTCTGCTACACTACTTGACTTCCAACCTCCGTGTCGTTTCAAAGACTCAATGTTGGCTCCTCCATCTATAAGTAGTGTAGCAGAAGTTCGCCTCAATGAATGACCTGTGTATTCGTTTGGATGATTCAATTGCAAAAAAGTGGCAACCTTTCTTGGAACACTTCCTATAATATATATTCCCATCACAGCTCTGTAGCATTTTCCAGATTGATATTAAAAAAAAATCTATTTTCAACGAAATCGTTAGGTCTTAAAGCAGTGTTTCTCCGATAAATATTTAGATTCTTCTCCTTAATAACTGTGAATGTTTGAACTTTTCTCTTTTTACTTTCAGGAATATTGACTATTATAATATTTCCCTTGTCCTCGATATCTGTAGTTTTCAATTTCACCATTTCGTCACATCTGCAGGCACCAGCTACTCCAAATAATAGAACAATCTGAAACAACCACGTGATAAAAAATACAAAATTATAATTACTTGAAATATGATAGTTACCTTTATTCCTAAATATGAGTGTTCCAGTGCTTCGAAGAGAAAAGGTTCGAACTCTTCCTTAGGAAAAACTCTTAATTTTTTTGCAAGATATCCTTCATTGGATATTTTCAAAAATGCGCGCAACTTCAGATATTTACCAATATCTATTTCATGTTTGATCGCTAGTTGCGACTTTATCATTGAATATCAAGCCCACAAAGTAGAGGATTTGCATTTTTTTCTGTAGCCATTAAGTTGAAATATGCTAGAAGCACATTCTCTTGGTAAACTGTCACATTTTTCGAATTGCACCAATTCACGCAGTGATCATAAGCTGCAGAATCTTTTTCAATAGACTTCGATGGTCCAAGGGAAGAGACAGCTTCATTCGCCAAAACCTCAATTTCTGAAGACATTTTCACTTTCAACCACTTCTCACCAGCTTGCAAATAACTATTAATTATTTCACTCTTACCGCCGTATTCACAAGCATTCAATCTCCGTTAAGTCCTAACTGAGGTCCTCAGTTAAGGATAAATATGAATCGCAACCTCAGTTGAAGTATTTAACGGTGGTGAAACAGCCCTTTTTCACGTTAACTCACGTTGGGATTCTTATTTATCCTTAACTGAGGACCTCAGTTAGGACTTAACGGAGATTGAATGCTTTGTGAATAAGGCGGAATATCTGTCAGAATGAATTTTACGTGGCAACCGTAACTAGGCAAATGTTCCATAATTCATTGAATTATAAAACGATCGTAGATGGATAGAATTATTTATGTAAATCAATCCAAAAGTGGATATCAAGATTTTTATGAATTTCAAAACGTTTGAAAATAAAATAGCATATTTCATTCGCAGTAGAAGTAACTTTTCATGGCTCGCTTTCAATTACCCGCCCCACTCCGTTCGGCGGGTAAAGTCAAGCTCGCCATGAGAAGTGACACTTCTCCTCCTTGTGAAATAATATACTATATTCCATTTGGCTTTTCCTCAGTGTATAAGTATATATCATACATAATTTTTCATTTGTGTTAATGTGGATTTGCATCAATTAAAAGCCGCAAGCATTCAATTTTCAAGTATGCCCTTTTACATAGGAAATTATTATGTATTATGAAGATAATAATGGCGATCTTAACGCAAGTCTCCAGTCTCAACACCCTCAAATTAATTTCTTCAGACACACCATCAGTCTAGCATTTAAGCTTGTTGAGAACGCCATCTCCACTTGTATTCCTCCTCGATCACGCCTAGGCATGTTATTTTCTTATACAAGTTCTAATTATATTCGGACCAAAAAAAATCTTCATTCATTTCAATTTTGTTGATGAAATCCGAGAAAAGTTGAAGGTCAGAATTACGGCTGAGAACTTAATCAGACGTATTATTCGCCAGGCGCAAAAACGGAAAGAAATTGCGCCTCCTCCATTTATATGGAGATTCTCCTGGGTAAGAAATACTTTCAACGCTTTTTTGCCGACCGTATAACTGTTCCGAGGAGAAATCTTCGGCCCTTCTTTGCCGGGGACAAGTTATGGCATGTCTCCGGTTGTACTTTGACAAAATATCGGGAAGTTAATTGTATTTTCTTTCAGCGAGCTCTTTTCATATTCATATTTCTGCTCGTTGGTTTAATGAATTTAGAAGAAGTCCACGATTCTCCGTAATTTTATACGTCTTCCTCCATTTTTCGCCCCTTTTGAATCGGATTTATGTCGCATTAAATTTTATTTCATTTCTCTGACGATCTCGTTATACCTGGAGATTTCATAAGACGTTTTTGATTTCGATCGGGAAAGAATTTATTTTCCATGCATACAGATTAATAAATGGTTTCATGGTCACAATCGAAAGTTTCATTTGTTTTCAGGGTACTGGATGATTATTCTTGTACGATATTTATTGTGCATACAATATTACTGTAACACCTCAGTATAACTGGATAACTTTAAAATAGTATTTACAAAATCAGTAAATGAATCTTTGGGTGTTGCATTCATCATTCAATGGTCTTTGAGAGATTTTCTCTACCAGAATCTGGAAAATAACTATAAAATAGAGTAATTTAATAGCGTTAAAATTGTTTCTGTTACAATTGATATTTTTTGCCAGAAGAAATATATTGACCAATGTTGCCTGATGAATAGTAACGAAATAACATCAACAATCATACAATTTTTTGGTAACATTTCAGATTCTAACTCAGACTCTTTCATCAAACAATAAGCAAAAAAATCTTCAGAATTATTTATTGATGAATATTATTCTGAAATTTCTCACACTGTATTCGAAAAACATAATGACACAGTTTCACTTTACATAAATTTTGAATCTCGAAAATGATTCTAATATTGAACTAGAATCGAATCTCCTGATTTTTTTTTGAATGGTCAAGAACATGAAATATCACATTCAATAGATTGGGTTTTTGTTCTTGCAGGTAATTTGTTGTTGTACTTAATACGTTGTTATTTAATTAGAATCCTAATTGTCTAAATTCATGATAGATATATTTGTGAATTGTTTCATACAAAATTGTATATCATCAAAATAACCACCAGGGACAGTAACCCGAACTATTGAAGTGTGATCCCTTGTGCTCCCGGTATTTCAGAAAAATTCAGGAGAATTGGTTTAATATAACAACCGTTATCAAGTCTGAAAATGATCGCAGGTTTCCTTTACCTAAGACAAAACCGATTTATTTAAAAGAAAAACTCGAAAACTGTGTATAGAGTATTCCTTTTATTCATTTCAATTCGTATACTGGAGAAACATCGAGAGTTATCATGAGACCTGGGACGATAATTCTTGAAACCAAAAAAATATCAGTAGGATGAATCCCATTGGAAAAGGAAGAGAATATAACAAAAATGAAAGGAAAATAATATACAGGTGATCTGAGATGGCAAAGTTGTAGGTAATTAAATGTTCTACAACTTTTGTATTATACTTTTTTCACATAACCGCAAAATTCATGTGAAAAATTCAAATAACCAAGCATTTTTCTTTTTATTTTTATCTGTTACAAATTTTTTTTTTCATTGAATTTGGTGGAAACTTACTTATGTCCCAAACACACTGTGATGTTTTTGATCTAAAATATTTATTTTTTCAACTTATTTTGATTATATTTTCATTTGAAAATTTTCCCATCAAAATATCTGCTTTTTTAGAAAAGTCAGAGGGCTTTCTGTTTACTGGAATCTCTACTTTCTGATGGTTACTATGGTAAATTTTCTCAGCAAATGCTACGTTAATGAAGTTAACATTTAATGAGACATCTACAATATTTTGAGAAAGTTGTTGATATTCTTTGAATTATATGCGTAGATGTTCATTTATTGCTATTTTGATAGAACTTATACATCTGAGTGACCTACGGAAAATGCCATCAACAGGTATTTCATAGAGAAGTGGGGAAGGGGCTAAGAGGGTCTGGGCCTTACTATAGTAATTTCGTAGCTTTTTCTGAGAAAATTTACCATAGTAACGTATATTTTTTTAAACTAACAGAAAGTAGAGATTTCCACGAACAAAAAACCTCTTGACTCTTTTTAGAAAAGTGGATATTTTGACGGGAGAATTTTCGATTGAAAATTAGGTTGCTTTTTCGATATTAAATCGAAATAACGTGAAAAACTTCATATTTTACATCAACAAAATTGCAGTGCATGTGGGATATAGAAAGGTAAGCTTTCACAAAATTTCGTGAAAAATAAAATTTTTTTCACGGTCTATATTGTTATTATTAAAAAATCACAGAATTGAGGTAAGATCCTCAGTTATTCAACAAAAAAAACATTATTCCACAAAAAAATAAGGAAAAAAGAACACAGATAATAAAGTCCAGAAAGTCAAAAATATAAGATGAACACTTCAAAAATCACCTCCTTCGTGTTTTCATCGTTCATAATTATTCTTGAACGCATTGAAACTGGTAGATTCAACCACAGATCACGGCAAACCATTCCACCGATCGAAGATTCTACGAGTATTTGACAAGAAATGTTTACGTACATTGGTGCGGAATTTTTTTTGTTCCTGTTAAAAATGTGAAAAGTTGACTTAGATCAGCACCAAAATAATCATTAATGGCTCCAAATGCAACAATCAAATCGCTTCTGATAAGACGTTCGTCGAAAGATGACAACCTGGTCTCGTAGTCGGGTCGATTTTGAGCGGCATGGTACACCACCTCTGGACAGATTCCAGCAATTTTAAATCGTCTTCGAAGGCAATCCACTATATTGTTTCGTTACTGTTATAAGGCAACATTGTTCTATATATTGGTTCTGATAAATATCAACGGATTCATAATCCAAATTACACCATAATAATGGGGCGTTTACCTATTGGTTTCGTTAACTGTATATTCATATTAAATAGTTCTACTTTTCAATATTTAAAAGTTTTAATTTCCCAATCAGTATGTTAAACTGGTTTGAACATTTTTCCTTTCTGTCATCTCCATAAGAAATTACAACATGTTAGAATGGGTTGTTGTGGAATTAATAAAGAAGCAAACAAACGAAGGAATTTCAATGAATGAATTCATTGGATAGTGCAGATTCAATATACGTGTTCGCTAAAGCTCCTGACGCCTGCATCGATCAGTCGGGCTATTTTCTGGAAAGCGAAAACATTTAAGATGTTTCAGTAGTTGTATCCTTTTATTAATTCGGTGCTCTCAGGAAGAAATGAAAGTGAATCGAGAACGAGGGATAGGGCGGATTTCCAGATCCTCCGGTATCCTGAAGTCTCCTAACATTCGAGCATCTGAAATGTAAATTTGTGATTTCCATCAGGATTCTTCGCGTTCCTGCTGCTCTTTTCTTACCGAAATGCCAGAAAATTTGCTAATCCCCTCCGATTCTGCTAGAACTCGAGCACGGCAAGCCTTGAAACTTTGCGAAATTCACTAATTTCCGAACGTGAAATATTAAGTATTTCCTTTGGCGGAGCATTTGAGGAGCATCACTTAATTGCTCATTTATTTAGCTTTTTCGTTATGTGCTCTCTTGATGAGACTATTAATATTCTGTTGTTTCTCAAATGATAACTCTCGACTGAAACAGGTTTCCAAGCTTTCACGTTGAATCCGAAAATAAACAGCAAACAGAATAGTTTTGAAAAGGTTAATACAAAACTGTATTTCAAACCTTCATCATAAATTGCACAACTTCTAGGAACTACATTTTGCAAAACTCCGAACGTGTTGAAGTATGATATGAAATTAAATATTTCAGAACCAGAAAACTACTCAAACGGTATAAAGAGAATTCAGAAAAACAACATCAATACATTTGCTGTTGACAATCATCTTTGCACAATCGGTCACTCAATTTTAGAAAATTGCGTCAAATAGTTGAAAAACTCCGATAAATTTACCTAGGAAGACTGGAAGCTATCGAAGCGTATAAGAGAAAAAATTGCTTATAATAATGATCTAACCCCTATCGACATCTCATTTTTTGCAGTAATCGGTTTATGACTAAGGGCATAAAACCCATACTTGAGGGTAGTAATTGATAGCATGCTTCAGTAACACCTCATCCCGGTAGAAGGAAACATCGTTTCCGAATCATATGTCAGACGACAAAAATTGTAGCGGAAAATATCGTAGTTACTAGTGTAACATTCAAGTCACTAGTTCCATTTCATCGCTATGAAACGCAGCACATTTTATTTCAAACAATGCTATTTCCATAAGTATCGTCATATACACTGCGCAAAAAAATTAAAGCACATTATGGAAATCTCAAATTTATTCTACAACTGAAGGTGTTCTCAATGATAATTATTTGTATCAGAATTATGCATGCATATGTTATCCACTTTCAACGTTTTTCTTCAATACAGATGTTTTTTCCCAGCAGGAATAAAAATAGATGAGATTATCAGTTTTTGAATGTAGCGGCTCCATTCTGAAATCAGTTGTTCTCGATCAATTCTAGTGATCAATAGTTTTTCTTTCGTGTTTCTATGCAACGCGAAACACACAATTTGACCCAAGAGGAATGTGCCCAAGCGGTAGTTTTGCGAGAAGAAGGGTGGACATATACAAGAATTGCAGAAGGGTTTGGAGTTTCCCATACAAGTGTGTACAGAATGTTGCAGCGATTCAGGGAGACAGGTTTGAATGTCCGAAGACCAGGACAGGATAGACCACGGGTAACAACTGCCATTCAAGAACGTTACTTGAGAGTTTCTTCGTTGAGACAACGGTTTGCAACCAAACGCCTCCTTCAAAATCAGCTTGAGCGAACTCATGGGGTGCAAATTAGCACTCAGACAATAAGAAATCGCCTCAGAGAATATGATTTAAGGCCTCGTGTCGCGGCAAGACGCCCAGCTCTTACCCCAGCCCATCAAAGGGCGCGCTTGGATTTTGAGAGAGAGCATCCCGTTCCCTTGTATACAGACGTCCCCATGAAAGATATGCTCAGTGCAATTTCCTGAATACTACTGGTTTCGGGGGAGGATCGATTATGGTATGGGGTGGAATATCTTTGACTGCTCGGACAGACCTAGTGGTCGCTGATAATGGAGCAATGAATGCTGATAGGTATATAAGGAACATTCTTGAAGAGCATGTAGTGATATTTGCCCCATACATTGGTGAAAATTTCATTTTAATGGACGATAATGCCAGACCCCATCATGCGCGCATCGTTCAGGAGTACCTTGAAGAGGTTGAATTCTCTCAAATGGAATTGCCAGCAAGAAGTCCAGATCTCAATCCGATTGAGCAGGTTAGGGACAACCTCAATAGAAGGCTGAGAAGTTCAGAAAATCATCCAGCTAATCTTAATGATTTAGGAATCCAACTCAGAGAAATCTGGGAAGGATTAGATCAGAACATTTTAAGATCACTCACTTTGAGTATGAACCGTCGTTGCCGAGCTGTAATTAACGCAAGGGGTGGAAATACCAAGTATTAAATCACTTATCAGCATTCCAGTATTTTGAAAATTGTTTATTTCTCTTCTTTCACATAAGATTCGGTGAAATCCTGAATTTTTCTTCCATTTAATGTGTCTTGTTTCGTTCGGAACCTTCCCGAGAGAACATAAAAAATAAGTTATAAAGTCAATGTAGAGTTAACTTTCATTAAAATTGAGATTTTCAGAATGTGCGTTAATTTTTTTGCGCAGTGTATTTTCCGGACAACTCATGTCAGAAAAAAATAGGATTGAGCATAATAAAATTGACTATATTTTGTCGATAAGTTCATTGGTTCTTAAGAGATACTTTTCTTAATTTCTACATCCAATTTACACCCCACTGAATGGATTAGGTGAATCAAAATCCTTGGAGGAGTAGCAGACCATCATACTAGATTTTGAACTTTGTTCTAAGTTACCAATATTTTTTTACGCGCTGTTGAGGTGCACAGAGTACCTATTCATGTGTTCAAATGTCTGCTATTTTCGATTTATTTACTCAAACGATTAGTTTCTGCTCACTGATCAAGAATCCGAGATCACACTTGGTTCTGTCCGACCGTCTGCACCATTACGCACGATCGCAATGATTTAGAAAGTTGAAAATTTCAGAGTAAGTTTGAGGTCCAAAATCGCCGGCTAGGTCCGCCGGCATTCACCGAGAAGGTTCAGAGTTCTAGCCATCTGAACTTTTGTTTTCCCAATTACTCCAAAAATATTCATCTGATTGAATTAAAGCACGGATGTTAGTTGAGAAATATCGCCATGAAGTATTATGCAAAGTTTTGCGGGGACCGCTTGACTGGAAAATGAAAAAAAAATATTTAAGAATATTTTATTTGGGTTTCACAAAGCTTTGACAGCGCTTAATTGCCAAATTAGTATGATTCTATGTCGATTCCCAGTTCATTTTTGACGCAACCATCGAATTAAATCCACAATTAAGCTAATCGGAGCTTCGTGAAACCCACCATATGTATATCAGAAACTATCCGTCAGATATCGTTGAAATTCTGCGAAAGCCTTCAAAAGCTTATTTTGCAGTGAAATTCCAGATTTCAACACGATTGGCTCTATATATCCAACGATCGAGGCTTACTGTTTCATTTTTTTTGCACTCGATAAACTAAGTTGTCTGCAGTTTTTTGTTCTCTACTGAATGATGATTACATTTGTAGAATTGATTTGAAATTGATATATAAACGCAATACTGGCTCGAAATGCGTGAAATAGGGTATATTGGACGTATTCTAATGAATTGAACTCTATTGGATCTATATTGTAGGAGATATCAGAGAAATAGAGAAAAATCGCAATAACCAAAATAATGTGGAAGGTGAGTATTTTCGTAAACTATACCTTTTCAACTTCAAATTGGGAACTATCAAAATCAAATTGGGAATTAACATATTCAAATTGGGAATAATCAAAATCAAATTGGGAATAAACACATTCAAATTGGGAATAATCAATTTCAAATTGGGACAGCATTCGCGGCTATGTAAATCAAGATCATATATAATCGGAAGATATTTTTTATTGATGAAACTGGAAAATAAAAACTAATATCCACATTCTAAACAAACATTTTAAGCATTGAAAGACGTGAAAGAAGTATTAAAAAAATGTCTTGTTTCTTATCAAACTCTTATATCCAATAAATTCAAAATATCAGGTATGAACCTCTGGATATGAGCCACATATCTTGTACAGGTACTGACTGTTATAGTGGATACATTTCTGCAAATTTTGTCCTCCATTCTTTGAAGACGAAATTCTGCCTGTGATATGTTTGCTCTCTCTTCGCCCAATGAAATTGTATACTTATCCTCCGTTACTTACTTTTGACTCAAAACAAATTTGACAATTAATTACACATAGATCTGATACAAATAGAAACTGATGTCGTTCCAATTTGAAATTGATTATTCCCAATTTGAATGTGTTTATTCCCAATTTGATTTTGATTATTCCCAATTTGAATATGTTAATTCCCAATTTGATTTTGATAGTTCCCAATTTGAAGTTGAAAAGGTATAGTAGATATGTTTATTGTGGATTGTCAACCCATAGTTTCATGAAACTCTTTACGTTTTACTCTTGGAATACACTATTGAAAATGAACCACTGCTATACAGGGTGCTTTTTCATCTCATGGCACAATATTGTATGATAGAACTGATTTCTGTCCTCAAGCCACCACAAACAAAGCATAATTTATTTTCGACCTAA
This sequence comes from Halyzia sedecimguttata, assembly GCA_937662695.2. Lineage (NCBI taxonomy): Eukaryota > Metazoa > Arthropoda > Insecta > Coleoptera > Coccinellidae > Halyzia > Halyzia sedecimguttata. Next base: position 16,045,953 of record OW569413.2, read on the forward strand.
CAGTAAATATATGTATTAGAATGGGTCCTTGCGTCACCACAGACACAGCACTATTTATTTTCGACCCAACACTGAAAGGATGTATTTGAACAGAGACCTTACAAACACAGCACTGTTAAGTTTCGAAACATATTTGAAGAATATAATTTATAAGAAACGAATCGTCCACTATCGGCGAAAATGAGGACAAGTTTTTTTTGGACGCTTGTGTTTACAGTCAGATTTATATTCTCGGAACTATTGGGGATATTATTAATTTTCCTGGAGCTAGGCAGCTTTTCGGCGAGTTCAGTAACTGGATGGTTGACCACTCAGGATATGAATTTGAAGAAATATGCCAAATCTCTTGGGTACAGTTCTTTTCCAACTTGTTTTCTTCGAATTTTGAATTAAATGAACTGAATCAACTCGAAGTTGATTCTGACATATTTGAGCAGTCCCAAGAAGAATTTCCACAATTACTAAAGTTAAGTGAGTAAATAAAATAACACATTTGATTCAATTCGATCGAGTCTGTATAACCTGTAAATTGTAAGTCTCTTTCTCCTTTCAATCGAAAGTTATGGAGGCAACGGTCACCCAACCATCTACTGAACTCACACAAGGCTGGCCGAATCTCCAACAATATATATCCGATCGTGTTCAAACTTGGAACTTGGTAGTAGAGTTAGGTTCTGAAGGCTCTAAATTTCAGCGACGTCGGAAGAATAGTTCGATAATTTTGAATGATTTTTTTAAAATTTTTTAGTGAAACGATTCCCACAAAATATCACGAACGTGCTTAGGTTGATATTTGACAACTGTTCACCAAGTTTCATTTGGATCAGATTTGTTTTGGTTGGAAACAAAATTATTACTCGGAAAATATTTGGGCCGATTATGTCCATTAACGAACTTGTCCGTCGTACAGGGATGAGCCACCTACCCTGAAAATTTCAAGTCGCTAGCTCTTTCCTTTCTCAAGTTATCGTTTCAACGACCGGTCGGCCGGCCAGCCGGACAAAATCAAATTTGACCTCGAATTCTTCATCGGGGAGTCGAACCCAATCGTTTGAGAACATTCGAAACTTAAAGACATTTGGGCAAAATGATAACGCAATGTTCCCCAGAACATACGCGCAAAAAGTAGAGAAAGCCCTGTGCACAGGAGCTTTGACGCTCTTGTTTAAACTTTGACTATTCATCTCGGAAATTATTGGTTTTTCAGAGTTGGGAATGATATCAATGGATTCTTGTCATAGAACTGCATGATAAAGGAAACTGAATTAAAATTAAATACTTAACTTATCCGAGATAGTCATTACTCAAATATACTCTGAAAATTATGTTATATCAATTGAAACTTATCCAATATTCCAATTTTGCTTCTACTAAAGATTTTCTGAACCCAATTTGATAAACTTACCAAATTATATATTTCCATCATCATATGGATAATCCAAGGGGATATTAGATTGAGGTAATTATAATATCCTGTATTTGGTCATTTTGCATTCAATCATACTTTGTTTGTTAGAACAGAAATATATTTGACATGTCTGTTATAGGAAGATAAGATTACATTTACGAACAGTGAACACAGATAGATAACAGGCAGATAGAATTCGCATTCTGTGGACACATAAAAGAACGATGTATCACTGAAATTTTGAAGAACCTCTGAAAGTGTTAGCTTGTTAGAGTTGAAAATGATATCAATGGCTTCTTATGATGAAATTCGAAATATGTAATGCCAAAAACAATTTTTTTTTTTCGATAACATACTTAAGGTTTTCACAATCAAATATCAAGTTGGTTAATATAATCTATCGACCTAGCGGTTGCCAGCAGGAATTCTTCTGGTCTGCTGTTGTATGATCTTGTGGGACATTCCACCGTGATGTGTTTAATCGATTGGTATTCTCTGCAGTCGCAGTATGGTGATCGTTGTTTGCCTAATTTGTGTAGGAGATATACACATCTGCCATGCTGTGTTATACTTCTGTTAACTTATGTGTTCTCATTTCCGTATTCGAGGGAGTGAGAGAGAGAGTGTGTCTCGTAGTCAGGATATCATAGGATTGTCTGACTGCCAGAATGTTCTAGTTCATTTAGCGGTACCCAGGGTACACACGAGGAGGCAAACTAGCGCTGCACCGCACCAATACTTTTACAGGACCATGTATTTGTAGAGCTGCTAATATACTTCAACTTTATTGATACTCCAGATATGAGAAGTTGGAAAAGAACAGACGCATCGTCAATCTGCTCAATTTCATAGCCAGACTGGTCACCCATACAGGTAATGAACACGATGACGGTTGCTCGGCTTCCAGAAAAAAAAATTACATACAATATAGATGCGTCGTCTTCAAATTTAGAAGTTGGATGTAAAATAAGATTTTCAGGGTGTTATAAAATTTCAGTGATATCTGAACTTAACAGCGCTTTATGAACACTACTGGTGTTTTGGTTTCGATTGAAACAGTTGGCTGAAGACTTCAAGACGTTAATATACTCTCGAAGACTTTTGAGAAGGATTCCACTATCTCAATATAATATGCGACTTTGATTGGAATGGGCCAATGAGCAAGTGAATTGGAACGATCAAAGTAAATCTGTATTGTCCACAGATGAATCGAGATATTGACGGTTTTCGGATAGTCGGCATGGTCGGACATGGAACCATCCTCTGCTGCCATAGAAATCACAAATCGCTTCAGGAAGTTCATCCGTTCAGTGGTGGTACAGTTACTGTTTGGGAGGCATTTGTTTCAATGGACGTACAGTTTGTTACCATGAATGCGCAGATTTAAATTAGGCAAGTCATTGACAATATAACTCCTTTGTTTCATGCTGCTATTGGGCCAAATTTCTTATTTTTGGGCGATACTGCGCCACCCCATCGTGCGAGAATTGTCGATGAAGCTCTGGAAATCCATGGTATTCCACAGTTGGCCCTGCCTCCCTCGGTCACCAGTGCTCAATCCCATTGAACACACTTGGTATCAGCAACAAAGACCTTTGGATTCTCAACAACCACCCCCACATATTTTAAGAACTCAGACTGCTTTTACTGCAACTCTCGAGAGAAATTCATCAAGGCTACTCCAACAATGTCGTCTGAAGTATGCAAAGGATTTATCAGGCTGTGGTTGATGTTTGAAAAGACCTTAGTCTGTAAAGAACGTTATTTTTAAATTTTTAGGGTGATCTGATTTTCCACTACAAATACAGAAGATAAAATTTCACCGGAAAATGTCAAATTTATAAAAAATGGGCAAAATACAGAGTTAGAAACAGTCTCAAAATTTCTGAACTGCCTTAACTTTTGTGGAGCAATACATTCATGAGATGGTAAAGAAAATTTGGTTAATAGAATACAAAATAACTGGTTAAATTGAATTTTCATTGGTGTGCTGCATACTTGGATTTCTATAATCTCATTGATGGCGTCCGGTTATCACCTTGTTATGGAATCATTAAATTTGCATAGAATTTTGAATAGTAATTTACAATTATTGGTTTCAATATAAAATACCGAATATATGAAATAAACTACTATAACCATAGTTAAATTTTGGATCGATAGGGCATACTCGTATTTGAATGGTAGCAATGATTCACGAATATGATATGAGTAATGTTTATTCAAAACTATTAGAATATACTCAGTGCTTTCAACCTTTATAGATAAATTTGATTATTTGGGACTAGATTGAGTTCGTTGTGGTTAATACTTTTTGTAGCATCAGTCAATAATAATTATAATATTCATATCTAAAATTGATCATTGATTCAGAAGGAAATCCCTTAACGGAAACGATTTCAGAAAGTAATAAAGGATTTTCTCCTCAATTGCAACAATAAATGGTTAATATCCTTTATCTCATTAAGAATTGTTAATATTTCAACTGTTGAATCTGGAGCTCAAAATATATAGATTTAACCCAACTCACCTGGATAAAATGTGACTATTTACCGAGTTACATTGTGTTTTGCTCAAAAATTTTAAAACAGTTTGTGCCAAGTACCTACTTTAAAACCATCTAACGTATCCTTATCATACTTGGCAGGAAATCTAGGTACGATATACCCTACTATAACAAAAACACCAATATAAATAATACAAAAGAGGCTGAACGGGTTTGGAGATGAAATTTTGTTTTTCCATATACTCAACAATACAGATCCGATCTATTTGAAACTTCTTGTAGAATGCCGACGCAAAGACCAACGCAAAATCTTAATAATAGATTATTTGAAATAAAATTGGCTGAAGCACTGACGTGAAGTCGAGAGCTTTTACGCGCATGTTCTTTTGTCTACTCACCTCTATTGGACACTCTTAATCGATTATAGCATTGATATATACCGTTTTCTCAGCTTTTATAAAATATTTCATACCATTTTAATGACAGAGTTCAGTAGACAATCTATGATCACAGATTTCTAATTCTGGCATATGAGTTATATTGGAATTGAAATAGGAAAACACTTACGCCTGAAATAATTCCAGAATAAGATGGATAAATTCCGCGAAAATTAGTGTGTCAGCATTCTACAAGTAATCACCGAGTTTTAATTGGATCATATTTGTATAATTTGAGTTATAGTTGAAATAACAACATAATTTCTGATGAGTAAAGCTCCTAAATATTTAAGCCGATTATGTCAATTAACGAACTCTAACGTCGCATTCGGTTGCGCAACCTACCCTGCAAATTGCAAGTGGGTATATCTTTTCTAATGGTGCGGTGTTCACGAAATTTCACACACGTCTTTATGTCGATATTTTACAACTGGTTGCTGATCTTCAATTCGATGGGGTCTGTATTTTTTGAGTTACCGAGGAAATAATATTCCAGATGAGTATAGCTCCGAACCCATTGGGCTGATTATGTCCAACAATGAACTTAACTTTCCCATTCGGATGCACAACCTTCATTATATATAGAATGTTTTTCAATGATTTTTAAAAATTTTCTAGTTATACGAAATTTGTAAAATCTATCGCCTCGGCATTATAGAACTAACAACCATGATTTAATTGGATAAGTTTCGTATATTTCGAGTTATGGAGAAAATAACAACAAAATTTCAGATGAGTATAACTCCAGAACCGCTTGGCCGATTATGCCTCTCAACAAACTTGTGGCACTCATATGCACAAGCGAACCTAAACATTGCAAGTCGCTATCTGTTTCCAATCTCAGGTTATCGTGGCAATGGGCGGCCGGCAGGACAGAATCCAATTTGACCTCGTATTATTCATCAGGGAGTCGAACCAAATCATTTGAGACCATTGTCGGTAAAAAATTCGAAAATTTCAGACTTTGGGCGAAATGATAACGCGATGTTCCCCAGAACATGCTCGCAAAAAACTATAAAAAAGTTGTATTTATCTCAGAAACAATCTGTCCGATATTGCAACTGTTGGAGGCGTCAAAACCCAATTACACAGGCAAGAGGCAACAACTATTTTGGAGTCATCTGAAATATTCCTGTTATTTCCACAATAACTCAATTAATACACTTCCGATTCAATTGAAACTTGGTAATTACCTCTAATATGCCGACGCACTATGTTTACGAAATCTCGTTAGGATTGTATCACTTGAAAAAAAACTGTTTTTTTTTCTCTTACAAAAGTTATATTTCAGAAACTATTCCTCAGAATCTGCTAAAACCTTGCACATACTTTCGAGCCGCCATTTTAGAATCGAGTACCAAATTTGAGCTAGATCTTTGTATGAGGCGTGAATAGACAATGGAACATGCGCGAAAATGCTCCTGACTTCACGTCAGTGCTTTTCTCGAATTTCCCACTCCTAGGCACACATGTACACATCCACTATCTCTGTCCATATGACAGAGGGTTTCGTCCCAACACATAAATCTACATAAATATTTTTAACCACTATTCTCTTATAAAACTGGTGGTAGAAATTTCACATACAGTGCTAGTCAAAAGTGCCCTAACCATAATATATTTTGAATGATTATGAAAATAATCATAAAATTGATTCAAGCAATGACGTGAAGACAGGAGCTGTTGCGCGCATGTCTACTGTTGGCTACTCACCTATATTGGACACTCTTAATTGCATTTAACAACCGATATAAACAACTTCCTCAACTTTTATAGTCAATGAATACATTTTATACCATTTTAATGACACACTTCAGTAACGAGAGAATTGTTATGATCATAGAATTTTTAATTATGACACATGTATTCTATTGGAATTGAAATACTAAAGAAATTAGTCCATGATGCGATATTCACGAAATTCCGTGCAAATTTGTGGGTCGGCATTCTACAAACAAGTTTTAATTGTATGAAATTTGTATATTTTGAGTTATAGAGGAAATAACAATCAAATTTCATATGAGTAGAACCTATCATTTCGCTGAATATTCCAATTAACGAACATAATTGTCACATTCGGATGCGCAACCTCCGTTACAATGGCAAGTCGATTTCTCAAGTTATCGTGAGATACATATTTTAATATTTTTTCGGCATTTGTTTTGCATTTTCTAGTGGTACGGTCCTCACAAAATTTCACACAAGTCTTAATGTTGATATTCTATAACTAGTTACCAAGCTTCCAATCGATCGGGTCAGTATTTTTTGAGTTATCGAGAAAATAATATTACACATAACTCCGAAACTGTTGGGCCTTTTATGCCCAATTATAATTATTACCATGCTAAATTCGATTAAGAGTGTCCAATACAGACAATATAATTCAACATGGTGAATTCGATTAAGAGTGTCCAATACAGGAGAATGGATGAATGAATATACGCGCAAAAGCTTCTGACTTCACGTCAGTGCTTGAACCAATTTTTTCAATGATATTCAATTTTTTTTTTTCTTTTGATACGTTCCTCACGAATTTTTGCGTCGGCATTCTACAACTAATAACCGTGTTTGAATCGGACCAACTGGATCTCTATTAATTTATTGTGCGGCCAATCGACTGCAACTTGCATATGCCAAATTATCAGTGGGCCAACCGGCCTCTGAAATAAAACTTCAGATGGCTATAACTCAGAATTAACTCAGTGGAATTTGCCCATTAACGGACCTAACCAGCACATTGGGACTCTTGGTCATTGATGCGTTCGAGAGTAATCTCGATGACGGACGTTCGGCCAGAATTAAGTTTGACCTTGGATTTTTCACCAGTGAGTCGGAACTGAAGGTTTTAGATCATTTTCAGCTAAACCTTCTAAAATTGATAGGTTCAGGGGAAGAAGCGGGCCAACAAGCACCCAAACTATTAATGACTTCACAATACTTGCATAGAATATCGCGAATATATTCTATTTTCCTTGTCACCGAGTGTGGAAATCTGATAAATTTTCAACCCAAAATTTTCCCACAATATTTCTATAACTTCTATTCGATTCCTGTGACCCCCTCCGCGTGGAATGTCCCCCCAACGAATTCGCGTCACGTCCGACCTTTGCCCCCGGCGAGCTCGCGTTCGGCCTAAATAAACAGCGAGCGGCCGAAAACCGAAACGGCACCAGTGTTTAGAATTATGTATATTTCGTCCTTTTATCTGATTCAATCCTGGGTCCTTCCTGGCGCTATCGCTATATCTGGTAGATTAGCATAATGGAGGCCTCCGGATTATCCGATCTCATTACCCGGAGTTCTATGGAAAAGAAAGCTCACACAGGTCTAACGAAAGGGATTGGAGATTGAATTGAATTTTGCGGACTAACGGTTTTTTCATCTCTTGAGTGTACTGGAACAGAAAGTATGCGAATAAATTGGAAGTTTACATATGACAAACAAAAAATTATTTTTATGCTCTGCACACTTCATGACAGGTTGGCAAATAGTAGTTGAATAAACTGAAACTGGATCTTAATCAAAATGCTTTTATATTATTCAACACCTCAAAGGGAAATTATTAACAAAATACCGAGGGGTAAACCGCTAGGAATTCCTATTGAATTATGAAGAATTCCTATTGATGTTAGAGTGCGACACCTATCGGACAATCATATAGACAACTCCAAATAGGTTTGAACTGAATTTTAGCAGTTAGAAGTGGATACTTTTCCTTCTGCCTTTCCTAACCTACAAAAACATACTTGGCAATAAACAGACAAATTTACGTATTATTGAATACGGTGAGTATTGTTACAATATTCTTCAATTCTTGGAGTTTTAAATATTTCACCTCTGATAAAGATCTCGTAAAAAACTTTCTCTGTCTGTCTCTATGTTGGATAGTAAAAAAGATGATTTTCTCATTTGTATGATTTAATATATTTTAATACATCCATGCAGATAACAATTGCGATTGATACTATTATATTGATCCTCCTAGGTCTTCTAAAGGAGAATCCTCAAGAGTTCGAGCAAGTTAGGAGAATCAGTTGTGTTCTATGTAGGCTTCGTTACTGTGTCCTTGTGTCACCTTAGGAACAGCACTGTTAATTGTGTGAAAGATGGCGATTGCCGTGACTAGAACATTTGTTATTCAGCCCCGAGATTGAACTCGGAACCTCCCGTCGTTGTGTCAAACGTTGAAACCACTGAGCCAATCGCGCTGCAATGGTGAGATATTCTAGCCTATTTTAGGTCTCACAGAAAGGTACACATAGAGACAAAAATGCTTCGACCGAAAGCTATCTACGAAGCTTTATTGAATATCCTATAGTGAAGTGTTTTAACTTAAAAAATGAGTTTTGGGTTTCAAATGTTCAAATTTGTGAGAAAACAATTACTGCGCTTTGCGTATAAGTTAATTGTTGAGTTATGATCCCTTATTTAAAAGTACTGACGTGAGGTTAGTCTGCTTAGGCGCACTTGTCAGTGCATTTTCAATTTTTTCTCATTACCCGTTGCCTAATTAAGTACCAAATATCTAGATATCAAACAAGCATTGCCTATGGTAGAAGGAAAATATCAAGGAATGTACTATTGGAATTTTTGTTTGCGTTTGAAGATCTCATCCCTACGACATTTTGAAGGTAATAAATTTCACACTTACACGTAAAATTTCAAGGACATTCAATGTGAATTCTCGAAAATAAAACAAAAGGTTTTCATTGAAAATTTCACTAGTCATTCGATCCTTTCTAAATCAAATGTGTCATATGTTCATCTGTCAGTCTAAAGTAATGGATTTTTTGCAATTCTATTTGTTTTTCTTAGATTCCAAAATAATTCATATGGAATTCCAATAGAATTCCATTAGAATTTCAATAGAATTCCAATATAATTCCAATAGAATTCCATATAATTCCAATAGAATTCCATACAATTCCAATAGAATTCCAATAGAATTCCAATATAATTCCTATTGAATTCCTATAGAATTCCAAAGGAATTCCTATGGAATTAAAACAACATGGTTTGCTTTTCCCATAATCGGCTGATTTTGACTTCAGAAGACTCGAAGTTACCAGAATTTTATTTTTTGTATTTATGTATTATACTGATCCTCCTAGGTCTTTCCCTAGGAGACCCCTCAGAAGCTCTTGGGAGCTTGAGTGAGTAAGGAGAATCAGTTGTGTTCTGTATAGGCTTTGTTACTTTCTCTTTACGCCACCCTAGACACAGCACTGCTAGTTTTTACCCAACAGTAAATGGTGGCGATTACTCCTTCAATGTATAGGTATGGGTAGCAGAAAGAAAAAATTGTTCTTCATGACTTCTAGTTGTTGTTGAATTTTCTATGGCCTCAAATGGCATATTTTGGAGTTATGATGTGGCTTCGGGAGCTTCAGTGTGAGTCGAAAATTCAAGAGCACACCAGGCAATGCCAAGTCTTAATTCTTATTTTGAAGGGGCTCGTATTAAATTCAGTATGAATATTTGAATCTCCATTTAAAGATGAAGGGATTTGCATTTTTTTGGATATAAGACAAACAAAATTTAAAATTGGCACAATGGACAGAGTTGATTCATTCAAGAACTAGATCTTGCTATTCAAGCTTTTGATCTACCCTGCAAATTTCAAATATCTGAGTATGTTCCTCCGAATGTTAACAGCCGGACAGAATTGGATAATTAAAATCGCCTGCATATAAAGTGTTTCCCAGCAACTCCGCACCAAGAGGGAATTTTCTTTTATATTAATATTTCCGACTTTATTTTCTACAAAAAGTTGGTGCATCAAAAATGATATCGTCTGAGCGGAAATCGCCATTTTTGGACAAACATGTCAACTATGTCGGAAATTCCAAACTTTTTGTTTGAGACACCCAAAGTAAACTTGTTGAAATTATATTTTAGATGAATAGGCAAAAATTCAGCTTGAAAAATTGAATAATTAAGTACTGACCGAAATTTTTTTGGTGACTTAACAATATTTGTGTCAGCATGAAAAGCACAGACAACTTTGTTTGAACTCAATTTTTCGACATTTGTTCGAATTTTCACAGATCTATGATCATAAAAAAATATTCAACTGGCGTTGAATTTGAACGATGGATTTTCATGACAAAATGTTATTCCAATCAAAAAAGATTGCTATAAATTGGTAATTTGCAGCAAGATTTGCATTCTTGGGATTCTCGGGTGTTAAATGAATGTGAAATCCAAAGATTTTAATGGCGAAAATAGGAATAGGAGCAACTCTGCACCTGAATGAAACTACTTTTCAGGGACAATTCGAATTAATGTCGAAAACCCAAGTTCAAACAAAATTTACTAGTCACAATCATATGTATGCTGACACAAATTTGTCTAGTAACCCAAAAAAAATCCGTGAGGTAATTATTCAATTTTTAAAAGAGTTATGATCAAAAAGAAATAACATATTTTTCATGGTTATCTGACCTAAAATTTGGCACATGAATCTAAATTATAATTTCAAACAAGTTTACTTGAAGCGCTTTAGTGAAAACGTTCGAATTATGCTATATAATGGACATTTTTCTTTGCAAATGATGATTTCCGCTCAAACCAGAAGTCTCTGTTGGCCCCGTTTCATATCATTTTTCATCATATTTTATTATATTTACAAGCGTAATGCAGCCAATTACTGACGGAATAGTATAGTAAAATAAAACTTGGAGTTTTATATATGTGCCGATATGATTTCATCATATACACTGAAACCCATATTCTACATCTAAATTTTACATTTGAAATAGAAAAAAATGGGTTCAAGCCCTGTGAACAGGAGCTTTCTGGCGCTCTAGTTCAAACAGACAAATTATATCTCCAAAAGGATTCTCACCCCCGGTTTCTGAAAGGCTGATCAACACAAATGTTAACTAATCAGTGATCAATCTCTCGTTAACCCTCATCTGAGTTGCGCAAAGCGCAAAAACTCGGACTGATTTGGCATTAACAGTTCTGTTAACTTTGACCAGCCTTTCAGAAACCGGGGGTCAGAGTTGGGAATTGATAGTTTATTTATCAAGATTAAATGAGCAATCTGAGAATGAGAACTGCACCATGGAAGAAATCAAATTAAAAATGCTGAACTGAATTTGACTCTCTCTTATAGAACAGGATGAAATGTACGAGTATGAACACAGATCATATAATAAAGCTTAGATAGAATAATTATAGCATTCTGTGAAAACATAGAAGTACGATTCATTATCGAAATTTAGAAAAATCATATCTCCGGAAGTATTAGCTTGTTGGAGTTGAAAATTATATCGATGGATTTTAATGGTGAAACTGCATCGTCAATAAAAATTGAATTTGAAATTTGTTGCTTAAAAAAATTTTTTTTTTTCGTTACTCCGAAACCATCTTGCCTATTTTGCCCAATAATGAACTCAGCCGAGATATTCATCTCCCTAACCTACTCTAAAAATTTCAACTGCCTAGCTCATTCCGTTCGAGAGTTATTATAGAATTTTTTTTTTTAATTTTGAAAATTTTCACTCTTTGCGGTAACCTGGTCAAAACAAAACTTCACATGCATATAAAGGTCATGATTCTACAATTGGGTGCTAGATTTCAGATAGATCGAGTGATCAGTTTCGGAAATATTCATAAAAAATGTGTTTTACTAAAATCGGCCATAACTCCGAAACCGCTTGATGGATTTCGCTCATTCACGAACTCAACAGAGATATTTACGCTCCAAACCCACCTTGCAAATTTCAATCCTCTAGCTCCTTTCGTTCGAGAGTTATCGTGCCTACGGCCGGCCGGCCGGACAGAATGGATTTCGACCTCGGATTCTTGATCAGTGAGTCGAACCAAATCGTTTGAGACCATTTTCAGCCAAAAATTCGAAAATTACAGACATTTGGGCAAATTGATAAGCACTCAGTTCCGTGGCCAAAAAGTTGGAAAGCACTGACATGACATCAGTCTGCTTTTGTACTAAACGCGCCAAATATTGCTCGGCTTCCAGGAAAAAAATAATATTTTCCTAATATTTCCAACTATGAAGTTCCGATCGAGTTTAAGTCTGAAACTGAAAATAAGGTTTTGTAGGCTCTTGCAATATTTCACCATATCTGAGTGACAGCTTCTGTCCCCTATGGCACGGCATTGATTGACTATTTTGGAAACGCTGAACAGCCGTTCATGGCCATAGGAAGATACTGTTCGAGCTCTGTGGGAGTCGTTTCTCGATTATTATCATGGGAATGTAGGCATATGTTTACACGGTTTGAATTTTCAACAGGGGCAGGGAAGGATGAGTTCCTTGTTTTGTCTCATAGATGGTATTGGCGTTTATACAGGGTGAGTCTTCAAGTTGTTTATTAATTTTAATTCTTCCCATCACATGAAACAGTCTTTTCATCTACTAGTATTCCAGATTCACATCAGGCCAAAAGTTATATGCCTTCAAAGATTCTACAATGTTCTGATACCCCCCTGCATTTTCTTTTCACGTTGAAAAACCTCGGCAAAAAATCCTGTCTCCCCGTGAGTGTTGTGATTTGTAACTATTGTTCACAAAATTTGCTGAAATTTAGAAATATTGATAGGCATTTATTTCTTCAATATGGACTCCTTCGTCAAAAAACGAAGAGGTTTCTCCAAGGTACCCGAAACTCAACCTGAAAAATGAAAAGACAAGAGGAGAAGAATGAACAAACTAAAAATAATACATAACCTTTCAAAAGTCTCCTCTCACAAATATACCCTTCTGCTGGCGCATGGGATCTCTTGGAGAAGAATCGCCTCCGCTAAACCATAAAGGAAACCAGTGGAAGAAAGAAAAAACTTCTAATTGGAGAATATGTATCATAGTGAATAGAAAACTTAACCCCAAAATTCATTTCATTCGGAGCAACCAATATAACCATGTCAAAGCCACAAAGGAAAATCTATTTTTTTATTTCAATTGCCTGTATCTCTCTACTTGAGTCAGATTTGGCAAAATGGCAAATAAAAAAGTCTTTCATTTGATGAGAGTGTTTAAAATTAATGTACAGTTTAATGTCCCCCCCCTTGCATATTACCGCTCAGCTTGGCTGCGCAAAGCTTAGCACAACTCAGTTTAGTTGAATTGGTCGAGAGCTACAGAACACTGATGAAGACTAAGAAGTGTGAAACGTGTCTCTTCTTGCTTTTCAGCAAATCAATGAAATACCGTGGGTGTTGATTTGATTTGTGAACTCTATGCAAAAGTATAATAATTATAACATATAAGAACACATTAGAGAGCCTATTGCCCTCGCTATTGCTAGAACGCTTTGGACTGATAGTGAAGAACGCTATCAACCAATGTTCAATATTATATATTGAATATATTAAAACTCAAGTTGTGAAAACTTCCACACCTGTGGCAAAGCATGATAAACGACACCTCAGAACCATTAAATCCGTAAGATTTGCTTTGCAGCTGGGAGCAAATCGATCATAACTATCGGCACCCTCTTGCAATAATCTAAGGCAGAGCAGATTGTACGGAGGACATAATATTTCTTATTCAACGATCGCTTGTCGATCCGTCAAAAGTAATTGGTCTAACCAATTTGATAAAACCGAATGTAATAATTATACAGAATAATCTCTAAATGAGGCACTAATTCCTATGAAATTGAAAACATGAATTTGTAGTGACACGCTGGAGAATAATGTTCGGTGATATTGTTTCGGATTGTCTTCCTCTAGCACCCACCTAGTATGCAGATGACTCCGGAATGATTTAACCGATAATATAAATTTACCTGAACTTCCAAGTCCAAAGGTAATTCAAATTCTTGTGTTTATATTCTGTATTATACTTCGAAAATTGAAATCGATGACGGCATACGAAGATGTAAGGTAAATGCGAAAAGTGAGTATATCAAAATGGGATACCCCCATGTTTGCTGGTTCATTTTACTTACTTACATCGGCGTAATATGTCTATAAAAAACACTAATTCAATCATCTCGGTGTTTTTCCCATCGGTCTGCAATATCTAGATTGTCTAATTATTTACAACCATCGGATTGTGTTCCCGCTTCATTGTGCTCATGCACAGTTCTGCAAAACATTCCTGGTGACATGCATGAATAGTTTAGATAAATGAGGAAGTTATAAAAGGAAGACTTACCTAAAAATTGAATATTCTGATGGAGAATGCGAAACTACCAGAAAATGTGTTCCATAAATCTTTGAAATTGATAGCATTTCCAATGTGAAAGATTAAATAAAACGAAAGTACCTTCTACCGGATTAAAAATTACGTTGGTCCGCTGCAGTATTCAATGATTTACATAACTCTTCTAGCCATGCTTGAAATTGGATCACTTGTGGTTCTTGGGGGAAGACATTGCATCAGAGTTGCATATTGTGATGGTTCAAACTCTCTAGGTTAGACCTGAGAGTTTTAACAGCGACTTAAAAACTATACGCTTAATCGATCGGAATGTTTCCTCTCGGTCTGAAATACCTAGAAACTTCTACGAAGTTGGTTCCCAGTTTATTGAAATTATGATCATGCCCAGCAATGCCTCTTTGATATTTATAGGATTTGCAATATAAAATATCAAAGAAAGCGAAGGTACATTCTAACTTATTAAAGAGTTCTTCAGTCCTTTGCAGTATTCAATGTTTTCCATAACTCTTCGAGCTAGGCTTCAAATTGAATAATTTGTGGTTTTTGACGAAAGTAATTTTAGCAGAGATACATATGATGGCTTAAACTCTCCTGAGAGTTTTAACAGAAGCGTTAAAAAAATACGTTAATTCAATCTTGTCGGTGTTTTTCCTCTAGGTCTACAATATCTTCAAATGAAAATTATTTATAACCATCAGAGATGTGGGTTTACAGTTTAATGAAATTATGCTCATGCGCAGTATTGCCAAATATTCCTGCAGAAATGCATAAATAGTTAAAATAAAGTGACAAAAGGATGACGTACCTAAGAATTAAATATTCTGATGAAGAATAGAAAAGTTAAACAGAAAATGTGTTTGATAAATCTTTGGAAATGATAGCATTTTCAATGTGAAATATCCAATAAAATTAAAGTAATTTCCTGTAACCTGTTAAAAGAATTCATGATGAAGAAATTCATGATTATTCTGCAGTATTCAATACATTCTATAACTCTTCGAGCCATGCTTGAAATTGAATGATTTATGGTTCTTGAGGAAAGTTATTCCAGCATAATTACATATGATGGCTCAAACTCTTCAGGTCCTGAGAGCTTTAACAGGGGCGTATACGTGAAGTTGTGACCTCAGAAAACATCTAAGTAAGTTTGGGTTTATACAGTATCCTTTGTGCACACTATGCCAGGAGTGCTACGAATCAATTGAGCAAAAATTTGAGGAATTGCTCCACGAAGTTTTGTATTGATTCGATGGCTATAAACTTAAAAATCATTTGAAATTTTGTTTTCACAATTACTCGAAAAATACTGATCTGATATACCAAATATTGGATTGAGTTTAGTTTTATCCTTTTTGGTGAACAATAATGACCTCTTGGGATGTGCAAAATTTTACTGAGAATAGTTTCATAGGAGCCTCAAAAAAATATTAATAATTCAGAGCTTCCAAACTGGGCAAATTATTAAAGTTGTTTTCCTACGTGGAAAATCCCATCTGATATATCTTCGACTTCGTTTTCTTTTGGTGCGAGAGATCGTTAGCATATACAAAAGGGAAACTAATTTAAATATGGGCTTGTATATACGGTGCTAACTGATTAATTGGGTGAACGATGTGTGAAATTTTGAATTGTTTTTCTAAATTGGTCTGAAAGTTGAGAAACTAGGCAGGAACTGGAGGTTCATTTTGTCACCCCATGTCAATTATGTGCGTGTGCAATCCATTTTCGAGGAAATAGCGTAGAGTCCGAGGCTGGAGTGTCAATAAAGTGACAATTTTGAAATTCATAATACCCCTTTCCGGCATTTTGCGTTATGCGCATGAGCAGACAAGAAGTGATTTAACTGCTGGAGTTTCCATCTGAGATGATTCGGGCTTTGAGCTGGCAGATGCTATTCCTCTATAGAATCCCCTTGGGATGGTCCGCACATATGTGGATCGAAGCTGTGATATATCCTAAACCACTGGGGTTGGAGAATGAGAGTTTTGTGTGAGGTGTGTAATTTTGAAAGGACAGCCACGAGTAGATTGCGCATGCACAGAGGAGGGTGGCTCTTTTGGGTGTTATGGCATATGTTGGGAGTGGTTCACGTCTAGTTGTCATGGATTTGATGCTGTGCCGATATTGTGAGGTTTTAAAAGAAAATTAATGGCAGTTCTCTACACGGACAAGTCAGTTTCGAGGAAATAGCATTGTTTCCGAGTTGAAATGTCTGTACCTTATCTCTGGGGCCAATTTATAAATGACTATATTATTTGGAATATCAATATTAAATTACATTCGGATTTGAGGAATAGGTGTAACCAATTACGATCATAATAACCGGGGGTCCCTAATCAAAATCTTTTTCGTATTTCGACCTACGGTAAAACTAGTAGGCAGACCTGCTTGAAAAAATATAAAAAAGCACTGACGTGAAATCAGTACTCTTTGCTGTGCTTGTTCACGTTGTCTAATTCGAATTTAACTAAGAGCGTTTCAAGCACAGTGGATAGTGCGAGCTGGAGATGTAGTCAGAGGGTAGTGGACACCATTCACTGTCGGGTCAAAAATTAACAGTCACGTGGAACCTTCCTAGGTCTTACCCAAGGACATCCCTCAGAATCTCCTAGGAGCTTGTGCAACTAAGGAAAGTCATTTTTATTCTTTCTCAAATTTGTAACTATAACCTTACGCCAGTTCAGACACAGCACTATTAATATTGGTGTCCACTATCCTCTGACTACATCGCCAGCTTGCTCTATCCAGTGAGCTTGAAAGACTTATTATTCAATTCAAATTAGCCAACGTGAACAAGCACGCCAAGGAGTACTGACTTCATGTCAGTGCCTTTTAATATTTTTCGGCCAAGTTCTAGATTCCAATTCGATCAGATCTGTACATTTGAAGATATTGCGAAAAGAAAATTTGGCTTGAAGGTATGTGCGGAATCTTATAGTTGTTTCTGAAATAACAAAATTTTTGTAGAAAAAATTGTTTATTTTATTTCTAGTGATACGATTCCAGCTAGGAATCTAAAAATGATGGAGTATGTTTCATATTCAAATGAAATCTTGCTTTCATTTTGGGACATCCTTAATTATAGGTGGCTGTGGTTCTGTATGCTCTCGATTGTACAGAAACAATAGTTTCTAGAATGAATGGTCCCTATATTCCAATTTATCAAATATTTCTCTAGAATCTTACTAATGTGTTTACACATGTAAATCATCAACGAACATTTAGGCCACGTCCGGACAGGAAGGTGGCTTGCTTAGCGCCTAGAGGCTTGCATTCTGGCTACTTGCTAGGATACGTCATTTGCTTGTCAGCACGTTGACGATATGTCACAAAAATTGCTAAGCGACTAGCTAGGCGCTAAGCGTGTAGTGCGGCCGTTCGCGAAAGTTCTAAAACGTTCGTTTTTCTATGTTACTCGCTAGGTGACTCGCTTGGCTCTAGGCGCTAAGCATGCCGCTTGTATGTGCGGACCTGACCTTAATGGAGTTATACAGTTACAGAACAGATGTAGTGGAGATGTGAAGAAATTGGTAGATGTTGATGTTGAGATAATAATAATATATGAATAGTTGCAATAGGGAGCGATTCCTTGTCAATAAATAGGGTGGGTGTTTTCTATAAACTTTTCTTTTTGAGCCCCCCTGCTGAGTTACAGCCCCCTAAAGATGGCAAACGAACAGCAGTTTTTAATTTTTTCTTGAAAACCAAAAAACTGTCAAGAATGAAATAAAGCAGACGTTTTATGCGAGCGAGATGCAACCCAAAAAAAGTTTGTATGATTGTAAGTGGTAGAAAAAGCCACCCCAAAACCTTGTTTTGGAAGAAACTTTTTTCCATATCCATATTTTACAATCCAAAAATTAATTTTGGATATCTTGTGCCAATAAATAATTTCTCATGCATTTCCTTGCTAAAGTTCAAGGTGTTTGAGAAAAAAATTATTAATCAACAGATAATACGAGTCTTAGAGGCTGGAATTATTTTCGACCTTAAATTTATCCATTAAGCAGATGTCAAGTTGACATTTTTATTGAGAACTGGTACGAATATTAAATTAAAGTAACAAAACAAACAATTTCAAAGTTTTCACAAATTAATTCTCATTTTAAATAAGTAGAACCGAAAGGACAAATGCAATACATCACAAATAGCAAGAAAGATATATTCATCGATTGTAACCAACAAATTTGTTGATTACTTTCGATAAATAATATTTCTTTCTTGCCATTTGTGTGATCATATTAAATGTTCAAAGTGACCAACTTCAGCCGTTACACAAGTAGTCGGCGCATAGATTGGGTTTCCCGGTCAAAAAATCCAGGGGTATTTTGAATAACCCTGCATGAATGAACAATGATGTTTCTTCAGTCTTCCATATCTTGGACATGAGTCTTGTAAACCAATGTATTTAAATGGCCCCAAAAAGTAAAATCCAGAGGATTTAAATCCGGTGATCGGTCAGTTCAGAGCTGGGGTCCACATCACCCTGTCCATCGATTTGGATATGTATGATTTAAATGCTGACGTGCTCCAATAGTGAAATGTGCGTGGGCATGCATAAACCACATTGTCCTCAGGACACGCAAAGGAATATTTTGAAGAAGTACAGGATTTTCTTGTAGAAATTGAAAGTATGTATTTCGATTCAATTTAGGTGGTAGAAAATTTGCACCAATTAACGGATCCCAAACATATCCAAGCCAGACACTCAGAGGAAATTGTTCTTGGTGGTGACCTACAGTGATAGCGTTATAGGTTATCTTCTGACCATTTGCGGTTATTATGAAAATTAGTTATTGGAACTTTAGAAAAATTATCCTCATCTGTGAATAGGACCTTTTTCAAAAAGTGAGGATATTGTTCAATCATTCCCAATATCCAAGTGGAGAGTTGGAGAAGATTCGGAAAATCCCGTGGTAAAAGTGCCTGTACACTTGCCTGTTGAATTTTATACGGATATGAAGGATGTTCATTTAAGATCAACAATGTTGAACTATTTAGTAGGAATAAATTCAATGAAACACATCACTTCTTCTCTATTAAATGGTTTCCTTCTGGGTTTTCTCTCGCAAACTCTGAAAAATATCTATTGAATAAAAATTCATTATTTTGTGAATTGCTTCTGCTTAACAAACAGCTGCTCATCAGAAGCAATCAATCGAACAATTTTGCCTAACAAACAATAAAAAAGCAACATCAACTATGAAACAACTATTTCGTAACGTTTCGGAGTCTAAATCAGACCCATTCAGACACTAACGAAAATCTTCAGGAATATTTTTTGTGGATATAGCTATTCTCGAATTTTCTACTAGCTATAGATTTTCGTTAGTGTCTGAAGAAGGAGTCTGATTTAGACTCCGAAACGTTACGTTGTTTCATCGTTACTATACTATAATATTTTGTTTTACTATACTATTTATTTATACATGACATTAAAGGTCAACAATTTACCTAGTACTGATGTCAGGTTGCTCGTCGATAAGGTTTAGTACCTAGGTACTGCTTTTTCTATTGCTGGAATTCTAATCTCATGCTGGCATTTTAATCTATTTTAAAATGTTCCACTTTCTCGTAGTCATTGGTGAATTCGTGTGAATAGAGTGCGATGTGGAGCCACATGTTCAGACAACATTTATGCATATCTTCTGGATGCTTTCAGAGAATTATCACCAGAAATACCGTGAATAAAGTACATATCGGTAATTTCTGTGTTTGTCTTATTGAGTATATGAAAAAAATTTCAAACCGATAAGCCAAATCAAAACATAATTGTAACTGAATCAAAATTAATCAAAGTTAGTCTGCTGTAATAACAAAATGACATCCGCTTACTAAATAAATTCTAGTTCGGAAATAATTCCAGCCTCTACGACTCACGCTATCATGATGATATTTTTTTTTTCTCAAAGACCGTGAATATTAGCAAGAATTTACTGGAGATTTGAATTGTTAAGAATGGATCAAGCTATCCAAAATTCATTTCATTATTGTAAAATATGAATATGGAGAAAAGTTTCTTGTGAAACAATGTTTAGGGTTTGCCTTTTCTACCCCTTGCAATCATAGAGGAACACCACGAAAAAATGTTTTAATGACTTTTTGCCCGCATAAAATATCTGCTAGATTTATTTCTCGTCAGTTTTTATATTTTTAAGAAAAAAATTAAAAACTGCTTGTCGAGCGCCATTATTAGGGGGCTGTAACTAAGCAGGGGGGGGCTCATAAAAGATAAGTTTATATGAAAAAACCCACCCTACTTTTTGACAAGGATTCAACCCCTAAATTTTTTCGCACCTATTCATATACGTATATGGAATCTTGGTGCTAAATTTGCGTTTGTGTTTCGTTTCTGATACTTCTCCAATGAATTTCCTTCGGAAAGCGTATAGCTAGCAGATATATAATACTATTTCACGAGAGGAGAGTTGCAAAAACTCTCATATACGGTTTTCAAATTGATTTAAACTTCCCTTTACAGATTTCATGATTGGAATTAATTCATTATCCTCATATTCCTTCACACTCTTTGCAATTAACCCAATTTAACCCTTTCATTCCCTGTACAACAATCGAATTCCGGGTATTTTTCACGAGCAACAGGGCATTGCAAATAATGCTAACAAACCAGCTAAACCTTTAAATCGTGGATTCGTCCAAATATACACAACCCAGTTTTTATCCGGTCCCACCAGAAAAAGTCCGTTTGAGGATCCTGTCTGTTTTTCACATCGTCAGCGCTGTCAACAGTTCCGGTTTTTATTCATTGTACCTACTACTTCTGACTTGAACCTCTAAGTTCTGTTGAATTTCGAGAATATTATATTTAGCTGGTTTCTGGAAATCACAGTATTGTGTGAATTAATAGACTTATAGCATTTTAGCATAATGGAAATAATCGTGACGTCAAAAGTATGGAATAAACTTTTTATTGGCGCTTTTGGCCTCAGAACAGAGTGCTTATCAATTCACCCGACTGTCAGTAATTTTCGAATTTTTGACTGAAAATGGGCTTAAGCGATTTGGTTCGACTCACTGATCCAGAATACGTGGTCGAAATTGATTCTATCCAGCCTTCCGGCCGGCCGTTAACACGATAACTATCGAACGGAATGAGCTAGACAGAATAGGTTTGGGAGATAAATATCTCAGGTAAGTTCGTTATTGGGCAAAATCGGTAAGATGGTTTCGGAGCAACAAAAAATTTTTTTTTTACATTACAAATTTCAAAATAAGTTTTTCTCAAGATGCAGTTTCACCATAGGAATCCATTGATGTCAGTTTTAACTTTAACAAGCTAATAATTTCGGAGATATGATTTTTAATAATTTCAATAATTGATTGTATCCTTATCGTTAATGCGATAATTAATCTATCTATGAATTATTATAATGATCTGTGTTGATGCATGTCAACTTATTTTCCTGAGACATGATATGTCAAATTTTGATATTTAATGCCCATGGTTAACCCATATGATGATGTTAATAATATTGAGTTCAGAATATCTCCAGTAAAAACAAAACTGAAATATTGGCTAAAGTTTCAATTGATATAATATAATTTTCAGAGTGGATTTGAGGAAAAAAATATCGTTCATCATAGAATTGAGGATGCAATATCTCGGATGAGCTCGTTGTTGGGTAGAATTGGTCTATTGGTTTTGGATTAATAATTTTTGGCTTTCTTGTTGAATTTGAATTCCTTTATGATGTTTGAATTAAATGTCTGCTAATATGAAGTTCTATCATAAGAATCCATTGATATAATTCCCAACTCTTACCAATACTTTCGAAGATATGATTTGTCAAAGTTTGAACAAGAGCGCCAAAGCTCCTGTCCACAGGGCTTAAATTTTTTTCCCCTTTCTGGAATATCTGAAAATAGCTTCACAGCTGACAATAATTTATTTCTCAACGAATATTTTCCCGTCCATTTTCCGTTACTAAGCAGTAACGTCATCTATTTGTTTTTAATTCCAATTCCCTATTATTTTCTTGAAATGGATAGTTTATAAAATTCTAAATTCATTAATGCAAATGTAACACAATTTGGTCGATAATTCTAGAGGTATTAATTTCTTAATTTTGTCTTCATCAAATAAACGCGTTTTAAACACAAGAACGATAGTAGTATTGATACTGACGCTCTGAAAAAATATTTAAGACCATCTGGATGTCTTGTGTGTTCTCCTAGTGTCTACAGTGAATATTGAAAATAGTTGGAATTGGTAGTCGTACCTGAATTTAAATCGAATTAGTTTGTTAATTTTTGTTCACCTACTGCCAAGAACTAAATTAAAGGCATTTCAGAGTTTATCGGCATCAGACAGAATAATAAATACTCATTATTAGGGGTTGTGGAGATAGAACAAGTACCCATCAAGACGTTTGTGATTACATCAATGAGAAATATCCTAATACTGAACCTGTAACTCAGGGTGCTGTGAGTAAGATAATCAGGAAGTATGAGAAGTTCGGAAATGTGAAGGAATATCCAAACTGTGATCTTCTGGCAATTCCAGAGGATGTAGAATTGAACATTCTATTAGAGTTGGATAAAAATCCTCATTTATCTTGGAGTGGTATAACGATGGGACATTATCATACAGCCAAAAAATTATTTTTTATCTATAAGTGTATAATTGGCGCTCTTGTTCCTCGGAACAGAGCGTGAAATCAGGAGCTTTTGCGTGTATGCTCTATTGTCCATTATCCTGTATTGGACACTCTTAATTGAATTTACCATGGTGAATTATATTGTCTGTTCTACTGTATTGGACATACAGGAATGACACAGATACAGAATAATACAGGAGAACAGACAATATAATTCACCATGGTAACTTTGATTAGAGTGTCCAATACTGGAAAATGGACAATAGAACAGACGCTCAAAAAGCTCCTGACTTTACGTCAGTGCTTGAACCAATTTTTTTTTTTCATAGTTTTTTTTTAATTTTCCAGGCGTACGGTTCTCACAAAATTTTACACACGGTTTTATGCCAATATCCTACAACTAGTTACCAAGCTTCAGTTCGAACGAGTCTATATTTTTTGAGTTATCGAGGAAATGATATTCCAGGTGAGTATAACTCCGAAACCGTTGGACCGATTATACTCAAAAACGAACTTAGCCCTCCTATTAAAATGCGCAACCTATCCTGAAAATTGAAAGTCGATATCTCCTTTCGATTGAAAGTTATTGAGTCAGCGTCACCCATCCAGCCTACTGAACTCACACAAGGCTGCTCGGATCTCCTACAATATGGATCCAATCGTGATCAAACTTGGAACTTGGCAGTAGAGTTAGGTTCTAAAGGCCCTCGCAAAATTTTAATGATGTCAGAAGAATAGTGTCCGATTAATAGAATTTTTTTCAATGATTTTTTGAGAATTTTCTACTGATACATTCCGAACGAAATTCTGCAATCATTTTTTCGTTGGTATTCTACAACTAAAAACCAAGTTTGAATCAGATCGGTTCTGTATTTTTTGAGGTATTGAGGAAATATTAACCAAATTTCAGATGGGTATATGTCGAAAACCGTTTGGCCGATTATGCCTATAAACGAATTTTAAGGTCTTATTTGAATGCACAATCCTAACTGAAAATTTCAAGTCACTATCTCTTTCCGTTCTCAGGTTATCGTG
This sequence comes from Halyzia sedecimguttata, assembly GCA_937662695.2. Classification (NCBI taxonomy): domain Eukaryota; kingdom Metazoa; phylum Arthropoda; class Insecta; order Coleoptera; family Coccinellidae; genus Halyzia; species Halyzia sedecimguttata. The sequence goes on from OW569413.2 coordinate 16,070,092, forward strand.
ACAAATAATATTGTGTATTAATTTTTTTTAATTTTCTAGTGTTACGATTCCCACCAAATTTCACGAACGTCCTAAGATTTATATTCAACAACTACTCACCAAGTTTCGATTTGATCCGGTTTGTGTTGGTTCAAAACAAAATTGTCACTCGGAAACCGTTGGGCTTATTATGCCCAACTTCCAAAAAAAAATTGACATTTTTGCATCTATATTGTTGCGTAAATGTTTACTTTTTGCGCGCGTGTTCCGCAAGGAACAGCGTGCTATCATTTCGTCACAATGTCTGTATTTTTCGAATTTTTTTTCGAAAATGGTCTCAAACGATTGGGTTCGACTCCCTGATGAAGAATTCGAGGTCAAATTCAATTCTGTCCGTCCGGCCGGCCGGTCCGGCCGTTAGCACGATAACTCTCGAACGGAACGACTTAGAGCGTTGAAATTTGCAGGGTAGTTTCGCAGCGTAAATATCTCGGACAAGTTCGTTAACGGGCGAAATCGACCGAGCGGTTTCGGAGTTAAGGCCGTTTTTAATAAAAACGTTTTTTATGAATATTTCCGGAACCGATCACTCAATCTTTTTGAAATTTGGCATCAGATTGTAGAATCATGACCTTTATATGCCTGCGAAGTTTTGTGTTGAACGGACGGCCCTAAAGTGGCAAAAACAAATTTTGAAAATTTGAAAATTTTGTTTTCACGATAACTCGAAAAATACTGATCTGATTAAATTGAAACTCAGTAGTTAGATGCAAAAGACCAAAGCAAACACTTTTGCAAAATTTCGTGAAGATCACGTGACATGAAAAAAATAAAAAAATTACTACTATTTTGCGGAATACTTTGCTTTTAATGCCGAAACATATGTTTTGAGGTTCATGCTGCCCTTTCCGGGCATTTTCCGTATTGCGCATGCGCAGATGAGAAGTCCTTTAACTGCTGTAGTTTTCGTCAGAGAGGATTGGGGTTTTGGGGTGGCGGATGCTATTCCTCCATAGAATTCAGATCCCTGATGAGGGTCTGCGCATGCGTAGATTAAAGATGCGATATCTTCCGAACCACTAGTGTTGGAGAATCGGAGTTTTTTGTAAGGTGTGTGATTTTGAGAGGACTTTTAGCCGCCAGTAGATTGCGCATGCGCAGAAGAGAAGTGACTGTTTTTGGGTTGGATGGGTTATGTTGGGAGTGCTGAGTCGATATTATGAGGTTTTAATAGAATATTCATAGCAATTCAGTGCAAGGACAAGTCAGTTTGGGGGATGTAGCGTTGTTTCCGAGTTAAAGTGTCCGTACCGTGGCCCTGGGGCTAATTTTGAAATTGATGTTACCCCTTACAGGCATTTTTCGTTATGCGCATGAGCAGACCATCAGTAATTTAACTGGTGGTGTTTTCGTCAGAGAGGATTAGGGTTTTGGGGTGGCGGATGCTATTCCTCTATAGAATCCCCTGTTGAGGGTCTGCGCATGCGTGGATTAAAGATGTGATATCTCCTGAACCACTAGTGTTGGAGAATCGGAGTTTTTTGTAAGGTGTGTTATTTTGAAAAGGACTTTTAGCCGCGAGTAGATTGCGCATGCGCAGAAGAGAAGTGACTGTTTTTGGGTTGGATGGGTTATGTTGGGAGTGCTGAGACGATATTATGAGGTTTTAAAAGAATATTCATAGCAATTCAGTGCAAGGACAAGTCAGTTTGGGGGCTGTAGCGTTGCTTCAGAGTTAAAGTGTCCTTACCTTGGCCCTGGGGCTAATTTCGAAATGGATGCAACCCCTTACGGGCATTTTTCGTTATGCGCATGAGCAGACCATCAGTGATTTAACTGGTGGTGCTTTCGTCAGAGAGGATTGGGGTTTTGGGGTGGCGGATGCTTTTCCGCTATAGAATCCCCTGGTGAGGGTCTGCGCATGCGTGGATTCAAGAAGCGATATCTCCTGAACCACTAGTGTTGGAGAATCGGAGTTTTTTGTGAGGTGTGTAATTTTGGGAGGACTTGCAGCCACGAGTATACTGCGCTTGCGCAGACGAGAAGTGAATGGTTTTGGGTTGTTTGGGTTATGTTGGGAGTAATGAGCCGATATTGTGAGGTTTTAAAAGAATATTCATGTCAATTCAGTGCACGGACACAAGTCAGTTTGGGGGAAATAGCGTTGTTTCCGATTTGAAATGTCTGTATGGTGGCCCTGAGGCGAATTTATAAATAACTATATTCGGTAGATCTATATTAAAATGCGTTCGGATTTGGAGAAGATGCAATTTCGTCCCTAACGGAGGACCCACAACCGAATTTTTTTCTGATCTACGGTAAAACTAACAGCCAAACTGTATTGATAGCTATATTTGTTAAAGGAGCTTGAAAAAAAAAAAAAAAAAGCACTGACGTGAAGTCAGTACTCTTTGGCGCGCGTGTTCATGGTGGCTAATTTGAATTGAATTATTCAAAATTTAACAGTGCTATATCTAAGCTGCCATCAGGATAGAGTAACAAAGTTGGAAAAGAACACAAGTGACTCTCCTTAGTCGCACAAGCTCCTAGAAGATTTGGGAGGGTCAGTATAATCCTAATCATGTTTATAGCACGCGCGCAAAAGCAGATTGACTTAACAATGAAAGAAAAAGTGTAAAAAGTCAATCTGCTTTGGCGCGCGTGCTATAAACATGATTAGGATTATACTGACCCTCCCAAATCTTCTAGGAGCTTGTGCGACTAAGGAGAGTCACTTGTGTTCTTTTCCAACTTTGTTACTCTATCCTGATGGCAGCTTAGATATAGCACTGTTAAATTTTGAATAATTCAATTCAAATTAGCCACCATGAACACGCGCGCCAAAGAGTACTGACTTCACGTCAGTGCTTTTTTTTTTTTTTCAGGTTGAGTTTCGGGTACCTTGGAGAAACCTATCCGTTTTTTGACGAGGGAATCCACATTGAAGAAATATATCCCCATCAATATTTTTAAATTTTTTAAATTTTAGCAAATTTTGTAAACAATAGTTACAAATCACCACATTGCACTCACAGGGAGAAAGGTTTTTTTGCTGAGGTTTTTCCCTAAGCTCTTGTATCATACGTCGAATTGTATGGTACCCCGTTACACCAACCTCTGCTAACACATATACAGCTCTCAGTCAAAAGAATATATATATATATATATTGTCATTCTCATCAAGTTTGAATTTAATGCTGTTGACAAAAGATCGTACAGTATCTAATGTTAAGTAAAATTTTAATAACTGTACTTTATATATCAATACATGTTTCGTTGTGTTGAGTTATAAATTATTCGTCAAAAGATTTTCCGCCGAATATCCCTCTGACATTGAGAAATGCCTCATAAATTTACGACAAATTTCTGAAGCTCGTTGCTTGGTATCGAAGCACGAGCTTTCTATTGACATAAAATTATCTCGTTTATTGTCAATGTCCTAGGGATATTTACTACTTAAAATAAAATTCCAAACTGGTATCTTCTTCTAAAATTTCAAATCATTTAAATCTCAGAATAGTAAAAACACCTCGAAAATCATTTAAGGATACTGTGAGAGGTATATTCATTATTAAATGGTTTCTTTCTGGGTTTTCTCTCCCAAACTCTGAAAAATATCAATAAATTAAAAAAATAATGTTGTGAATTGCTTCTGAGTAAGAAATACAAGATATTTGCCAGAAGCAATCTAACAAAAAATTTTATTTTGCTTAACTAACAATAACGAAACAATAACTCCTTCGTCAGACACCTAACGAACAGCTTCAGTTTTATTTTTTATTGATAACTTTTCTGAAATTCTAGAATTGTTACGTTTGAGTACCCGCTGAGTACGCGCTATTTTATTTATCTTAAAAAAATTCGAATGTGAATTCAGTTTATGTAGTATTTCGGGAGGTTGTCTGAGGCATGAACAGACTATAGAACATGCACCCGAAAGCCCTGAATTCATGTCAGTATTTTCTTGAATTTGTGGTCTAAACATTTTAATAGGGATATCGATATTTTTCTTGTCTCCAATCAGTAATTATTCTTTCCTTAATTCTCGCAATTACAGTCCCAGTTCTCACCCCGAATCCTGGGAAATATAACAAACATAAACCATTATTGGATTTCTCTGACCGAGCGGAATTGATTACATCTTGTTTCGCCGAGAACGTTCTTGGGGGATTTCGGCAAACTCCCGGAGTTCTTCTTTTGTTTTGCAGTGATTGTGGAGCCGGGTCACGTCTTGACGAGGCTCCATTGTCTCCTGCTGCAAGGAACAGAAATTATGTGGAGTTGTGGGGCCGTACAATTGGTTTTTCTATGTGACGTAGGACTGTTTGGGGGACTTCACTTTCACAATATTTTTCTTCGTCTCGAGGAGTAGGCAGAGTTGGAGAGTGACCTTGCATATTAGTGGGATTTTTTTTGGTTTTGATTTTGCCCCAGAGTGTCATTTTCGAATTTTGAGATGAAAAGGGTGTCAAAATATATCATTTGAGTCAAATCAACAAGACCTGTGCGTTCTGACATTAGGATCTCGTGAATCGGAGTCATAAATATATCTGAAACTTGTATAAAGTTCAAACCTCGAATTATCTACACAAAGCGTTTCGTAGATTTATCGGGAGCAAGAGCCTACCCGTTATTCACACACTTCGATGAGAAAATAGAGGACCAAAAAGATCTATCTAGAAATGTTTCTTTCTACTAGTTATTTTTGTATTAAGTGCATAAAATGTTTTTTTAATGACATATATTCTCTCGAATGTGCCATGAAAACACGAATTTTATACACGAAATACAAACAACTTTTGTTTTACAACTGTGAATGTGATTTTACATCGTGAAATAATTCTCGATTATCGGCAAAACTACAAGTCCTATGGAAAAAAGTTGAGGTTCAAAGTTGTAGGTAATAAAATGTTCTACTACTTTTGTTTGAAACTTTTTTCGCATAACCTCAAAATATAGGTGAAAAATTTCAATAACCAAGCTACTAACAATTATTATCCCAAAAAATGAAATTGTTTCATGATGAATAATCAATTAATAATTGATTCTGTTAAAAATGAATAAATACTTCAGAAAGTAATATTTCATGTTTATTTTGTGAATTATTTTGGTAGTGAAAAAAAAAAAAAAGCACTGACGTGAAGTCAGTACTCTTTGGCGCGCGTGTTCATGGTGGCTAATTTGAATTGAATTATTCAAAATTTAACAGTGCTATATCTAAGCTGCCATCAGGATAGAGTAACAAAGTTGGAAAAGAACACAAGTGACTCTCCTTAGTCGCACAAGCTCCTAGAAGATTTGGGAGGGTCAGTATAATCCTAATCATGTTTATAGCACGCGCGCCAAAGCAGATTGACTTTTTACACTTTTTCTTTCATTGTTAAGTCAATCTGCTTTTGCGCGCGTGCTATAAACATGATTAGGATTATACTGACCCTCCCAAATCTTCTAGGAGCTTGTGCGACTGAGGAGAGTCACTTGTGTTCTTTTCCAACTTTGTTACTCTATCCTGATGGCAGCTTAGATATAGCACTGTTAAATTTTGAATAATTCAATTCAAATTAGCCACCATGAACACGCGCGCCAAAGAGTACTGACTTCACGTCAGTGCTTTTTTTTTTTTTTTTCAAGCTCCTTTAACAAATATAGCTATCAATACAGTTTGGCTGTTAGTTTTACCGTAGATCAGAAAAAAATTCGGTTGTGGGTCCTCCGTTAGGGACGAAATTGCATCTTCTCCAAATCCGAACGCATTTTAATATAGATCTACCGAATATAGTTATTTATAAATTCGCCTCAGGGCCACCATACAGACATTTCAAATCGGAAACAACGCTATTTCCCCCAAACTGACTTGTGTCCGTGCACTGAATTGACATGAATATTCTTTTAAAACCTCACAATATCGGCTCATTACTCCCAACATAACCCAAACAACCCAAAACCATTCACTTCTCGTCTGCGCAAGCGCAGTATACTCGTGGCTGCAAGTCCTCCCAAAATTACACACCTCACAAAAAACTCCGATTCTCCAACACTAGTGGTTCAGGAGATATCGCTTCTTGAATCCACGCATGCGCAGACCCTCACCAGGGGATTCTATAGCGGAAAAGCATCCGCCACCCCAAAACCCCAATCCTCTCTGACGAAAGCACCACCAGTTAAATCACTGATGGTCTGCTCATGCGCATAACGAAAAATGCCCGTAAGGGGTTGCATCCATTTCGAAATTAGCCCCAGGGCCAAGGTAAGGACACTTTAACTCTGAAGCAACGCTACAGCCCCCAAACTGACTTGTCCTTGCACTGAATTGCTATGAATATTCTTTTAAAACCTCATAATATCGTCTCAGCACTCCCAACATAACCCATCCAACCCAAAAACAGTCACTTCTCTTCTGCGCATGCGCAATCTACTCGCGGCTAAAAGTCCTTTTCAAAATAACACACCTTACAAAAAACTCCGATTCTCCAACACTAGTGGTTCAGGAGATATCACATCTTTAATCCACGCATGCGCAGACCCTCAACAGGGGATTCTATAGAGGAATAGCATCCGCCACCCCAAAACCCTAATCCTCTCTGACGAAAACACCACCAGTTAAATTACTGATGGTCTGCTCATGCGCATAACGAAAAATGCCTGTAAGGGGTAACATCAATTTCAAAATTAGCCCCAGGGCCACGGTACGGACACTTTAACTCGGAAACAACGCTACATCCCCCAAACTGACTTGTCCTTGCACTGAATTGCTATGAATATTCTATTAAAACCTCATAATATCGACTCAGCACTCCCAACATAACCCATCCAACCCAAAAACAGTCACTTCTCTTCTGCGCATGCGCAATCTACTGGCGGCTAAAAGTCCTCTCAAAATCACACACCTTACAAAAAACTCCGATTCTCCAACACTAGTGGTTCGGAAGATATCGCATCTTTAATCTACGCATGCGCAGACCCTCATCAGGGATCTGAATTCTATGGAGGAATAGCATCCGCCACCCCAAAACCCCAATCCTCTCTGACGAAAACTACAGCAGTTAAAGGACTTCTCATCTGCGCATGCGCAATACGGAAAATGCCCGGAAAGGGCAGCATGAACCTCAAAAACATATGTTTCGGCATTAAAAGCAAAGTATTCCGCAAAATAGTAGTAATTTTTTTATTTTTTTCATGTCACGTGATCTTCACGAAATTTTGCAAAAGTGTTTGCTTTGGTCTTTTGCATCTAACTACTGAGTTTCAATTTAATCAGATCAGTATTTTTCGAGTTATCGTGAAAACAAAATTTTCAAATTTTCAAAATTTGTTTTTGCCACTTTAGGGCCGTCCGTTCAACACAAAACTTCGCAGGCATATAAAGGTCATGATTCTACAATCTGATGCCAAATTTCAAAAAGATTGAGTGATCGGTTCCGGAAATATTCATAAAAAACGTTTTTATTAAAAACGGCCTTAACTCCGAAACCGCTCGGTCGATTTCGCCCGTTAACGAACTTGTCCGAGATATTTACGCTACGAAACTACCCTGCAAATTTCAACGCTCTAAGTCGTTCCGTTCGAGAGTTATCGTGCTAACGGCCGGACTGGCCGGACCGGCCGGCCGGACGGACAGAATTGAATTTGACCTCGAATTCTTCATCAGGGAGTCGAACCCAATCGTTTGAGACCATTTTCGAAAAAAAATTCGAAAAATACAGACATTGTGACGAAATGATAGCACGCTGTTCCTTGCGGAACACGCGCGCAAAAATGAAAAGACAAGAGGAGGAAACGAACAAAGTAAAAATAATACATAACCTTTCAAAAGTCTCCTCTCACAAAAATACTTCTCTGTAGGCGAATGGGATCTCGTGGAGAAGAATCGCCTCCGCTAGTTTTCGAAGATATTCACTCCTGAAATCCCTTCAATATTTGAATTCAAAAATGAAAATGTTGCTCGTAAGGCCAGGAGGGTCTCTTTCAAAACCAGGTCTGACCGGTCCAAGTCCAAGCGATGATTATTCAGAACTTCATATTCTCGAAGCCCGCTACAGGGCCCTTAAGAAGGGCTATCATCTCCCATAGATATATATTTTACTTTATATTGTATAAAAGAATGAAAAAATGCGTCGGACAAATTACGACTTATGTCATGACATGATGATTATTTCAAGGACAACTTTTAATAGTATGCCACTCTATCCTCGAAATTGCTTCCATTATACCAACAAAATTTGTGTGATGTAGAAAATTTGAATTCCATATATCACTCGGCATTCACGGTTACTGTGCATTTCTCTTTGATCTTCAAATACCTATCTACCGTCCGAGTATTTCTAGGGCTCATATTGCATGCCGTAGGGTGACAGTGGAATAGCGAAACTGATTTCACAGAAGAAATTTTCAATATACAGCGTGCCAAAAAAGTAACGTAACTCGTCAATAATTCTTGTACGAAGAATTATTAAGGAAAATTGTCGCACTCATCGATTTTTAGTTTCAAAAACAATTTATCGAATTTGATATTTCTCACCCCCTACGCCCCGCTCCCCCCTACTTTATTTTTTCAAAGGGGAATATATGGATTGTGATACATCAAATGAAAGGTGATTTTAGTACATATCCAACGGTGCAAATGAAAGGAAAATTGGTTATGCTGGAATATTTCCCTTCAACCCCTTGGCTGCAACCCTACCCAAATTTTGTTTTCCAAATGTGAACAATATGTCATGTGTTTGTGTTTTGGAAATCTTATGAAAAATGGAATGTTACCATACCGTTAATTTTTGTTAGTTATGTAATTATTAGGAAAATGCAGAAATAAAATCGAACGATATGTCGAGTTCAATTATGACTAAGATTTTTGTTTTAAATCGAATAACTGAAAAAGAAAGCGAAATGGCCTATTGCAGGTTTACTGAAGAGGAAGACTAACGCTTTTTCTTTCTATTTGATCGATGTAACACAAAAACTCAACATACTGGTAGGTGTTAGTTACTCTGTTTTGTAAAACCGAATTATATAACTTAAAGAAAAAACAAGAGTATTTTAAGTTCAAATTTTTCATAAGCTTTCTAATCAGCCCACATTTGTTTACATTTGAAAAACAAAAATTGGTTAATATTGCAGCTATGTGGTTGAGGGGAAATATTCTATTTGATTATCAAAAAACGGATAAAAGTTATTGGTTGAGAAAGTGGGCAAGTTCTGTGGACAGGATATTTGGCTCTCTTGCTCAAACTTTGACTAATCATTATCTCCAAAGGTGTTGGTTTCTCTTATGACAGAACGTAATCATGAAAGAAATTAAATTCAAGAAAGTGACTTGAAAAAAAAACAAAGAAGTGTGCCAACAAATATTTAATCGAAAACCACCAGACCGATTTTACCCAATAACGAACTTATCCGACATATTCATTCCTCAAATCCTCTCTGCTAATTAAATTATCCAATTGAAACTTAACCATTATCCAGTTTTGTTTTTACTGGGGATATTCTGATCCCAATTTGATTAACTTACCAAAGTATATATTTCCATCATTATGGAGATTACCCACGGGCATTATATTATCCCCCAAAAAGTTCTTTGTTTTCTAGAACAGAAGGGGTATTTTATATGATAAGTAACGAACCAGGTATACATTTGACATGTCTCATATAGGAAAATAAGGTGACATGTATGATAACAGATCATAGAATAATTCATAGATAGAACAATTAAAGCATTCTGTGAAAACACAGAAGTACGATTTATTATTAAAATTTTGAAAAATCATATCTCCGAAAGCATTAGCTTGTTACAGTTGAAAATGATTTAATGAATTTTACATTTGTAAAAAAAAAATGTTTGTTGCTCCGAAAGCATTAGGCTGATTTTGCCCAATAACAAACTTAACCGATATATTTATCTCCCAAACCTACTCTGAAAATTCCAACTGTCCAGCTCATCCCCTTCGAGAGTTATCGTGTTTACAGTCGGCCAGCCGGACAGAATCGATTTTGATCACGAATTCTTGATCAGTGAGTCGAACGACTCACATCGTTTAAGACCAATCCTGTATATTGAATCATGGAAGACCATGAAACTCCAGATACCTTTTAGGTATTCTCACAAGTTTTTGCGTGTATATTCTGGGGAACATCGCGTTATCAGTTTGCCCAAATGTCTGTAACTTTCATATTTTTCGCCGAAATTGGCCTTAAACGATTGGGTTCGACTACCTGATGAAGAATTCGAGGTCAAATTTGATTCTGTCTCCTGTCGGCCGTTGCTACGATAACTTGAGAACAGAAAGAGCTAGCGACTTGAAATTTTCAGGGTGGGTGGCGCGTCCAAATACGACGGAAAAGTTCGTTAATGGGCATAATGGTTTCCGAGTAATAATTTTGTTTTCAACCAATATGGATCCGATCGAATTGAAACTTGGTGAATAGTTGTAGAATATGAACCTAAGCACGTTTGTGGAATTTTGTGTGAATCGTATCGCCAAAAAATAAAAAAAAATATGAAAAATTATTTTTCATGTCTCTATAAACTGAGAACGGAAACGGAAAGCGATTTGAAATTTTCATGTTAGGTTGTACTGCTGAATGCGACATTTGAGTTGGTTTATAAGCATATTCGGTCAAACAGTTTTGGAGTTATACCTATCTGAAATTTGGTTATTATTTCCTCAATAACTAGAAAAATATGAAACCGATCCAATTCAAACAGTGTTGTTAGATGTAGAATGCCAACGCGAAAGCTCTTCCAAATTTCGAGAGGATCGTATCACAAGCAAATGTTTAAAAAATCATTGAAAAAAATTCTATATATCAAAAACTATTAATCGGATATCGCTGAAATTTTGCGAGAGCCTTCAGAACCTAACTCGACTACCAAGTTCTAAGTTTGAACACGATCGGATATATATTGTTGGAGATTCGAGCAGCCTTGTGTGAGTTCAGTAGATGGATGGGTGACCGTTGCCTCGATAACTTTTGAACGAAAGGAGGTAGGGACTTGGAATTTTGAGGGTATGCCGCGTATCCGAATGGGAGAGTTGAGATCGTTTACGGGCATAATCGGCCCAACGTTTCAGGAGTTATCCGGGAATATTATTTCCTCGATAACTCAAAAAATATAAACTCGATCGAATTGAAGCTACGTAGCTAATTGTAGAATATCGATATAAATACGTGTTTAAAATTTTGTAACAACCGTACCCCTAGAAAATTTCAAAAAAATTACGAAAAATAATTTGTAAGAAACGTACCCTTAGAAAATAAAAAAAAATACGAAAAAAAAATACGTATTCATTGTAGCATGTAGCATCGAAGCGGCAACAAGTTTTAGACTGTAAGGTGTTGTTTTGTGCCTAGTTGAAGTGTATGGATCTTTTGAAAAATTGTGAAACAAACACAGATTAATAAATACGAACACCAAGCAAAAATTATCGAAGTTATAAGGCAAGTAACTTTTGAGTTTGGATATATATTACATCAAATATACCTAATTAGTTGAACAATATTCAGGGAAGGTGAATATACATGAGAAAAACTGTTTATGATTGTTTATCTCCATATGATTCCATACATCTGTCTCGATACGATAACTGAAGGGACCTGATTGAGTCTATTATCTAAAGTGTACCACACATCCACACACTTTATTGATGTTGCCACAAGACGAAGTGGAAGGCGTAACACTGCAACAACTATTGCAAGAAATTCAGTATAGTAAGAACGAGGTTAAAAATTGTATCTCCGCCTCAGAAGCAAGATTATTGCTGTAAATTCAGGCGTTGAAGACTAGAAATGACGCTCTAGAACGGGAGAACGAGGCTTTGAAGGAAAGGCTTGAAAGAACAGTACGTTGGAGTAATAAAAATAATATAATCATATTTGGTCTGAAGAGAAGTTTCGCTTTAACAGCAGATTTCCTATGCCAGGAAATAAGCCGAAATTCCTGATATAGACTGAGATTCCTATTGAGAAAAATTCCTGATCAAGACAAAAAAAATTGGTTCAAGCACTGACGTGAAGTCAGGAGCTTTTGCGCGTATGTTCTATTGTCCATACTCCTGTAATGAACACTATTCTTAATCGAATTTACCATGATGAATTCTATTGTCTATTCTCCTGTATTGGACACTCTTCTCAATCGAATTCACCATGATGAATTCTATTGTCCATTCTCCTGTATTGGAGACTCTTCTTAATCGAATTTGCCATGATGAATTCTATTGTCCATTCTGGACAATAGAATTCATCATGGCAAATTCGAAGAAGAGTCTCCAATACAGGAGAATGGACAATAGAATTCATCATGGTGAATTCGATTAAGAAGAAAGTGTCCAATACAGGAGAATAGACAATAGAATTCATCATGGTAAATTCGATTAAGAATAGTGTTCATTACAGGAGTATGGACAATAGAACATACGCGCAAAAGCTCCTGACTTCACGTCAGTGCTTGAACCAATTTTTTTTTCGATTAAGAGGGTCCAATCAGGAGAACGGACAATAGAATTCATCATGGTAAATTCGATTAAGAAGAGCAAAAGCTCCTGATTCACGTCAGTGCTTGAACCAATTTTTTTTTTTCGATTAAGAGTGTCCAATACAGGAGAATAGACAATAGAATTCACCATGGTAAATTCGATTAAAAGTGTCCCATACAGGAGAATGGACAACAGAACATACGCGCAAAAGCTCCTGACTTCACGTCAGTGCTTGAACCAATTTTTTATTTATAATATCATTTAAATTAATATTGTAGGACGTTACTTTAAAAGTTCTAAGCTATACTGACTTACAGCTAAAATATTATAAAGAAAAGAAGCAATTGGATAGTCTAACTATCATTTTAATAAAATGATGCATTTTTATTGTTCAAATAAAGATATTTTGTTAACTTACAAGAATTTCTTCATTCAATGGTATTTCAAAGATCTAATTACAGTTTTAAATATAAAATAAGTGTCCAATACAGGAGAATGGACAACATAATTTACCATGGTAAATTCGATTAAGGGTGTCCAATACAGAAGAATGGAAAATAGAACATACGCGCAAAAGCTATCTATCATTTTCTTCAAGTTTCACGCCCCAAAAAGGCCTAAATCGTCAGTTTCGCTTTCGAAAATTTCCGACCCCGTCTCTCGAATTAATTCTGACGTTTCTCGGATTGACTTTTTGAATGGAAAATCGTCGGACTCAAAACCTCCGAAACTTGTATCGAATTAGTATATTTAGGCTCAACCTAGAAGAACGAAATTTGGGAAAAACACAAATCGATTCGTCTTCTTCGACTCGACGGCAAAAGTCCGGGTCGAGCGATCGTTTCTTCGGAGCCTTACGCTACACCAAATCGGTACTACTGAACTCGCACAAGAATGCTCGAATCTCCAACAATATTTAACCGATCATATTAAAACTTGAAACTTGGCAGTAGAGTTAGGTTATGAAGGCTCTTGCAAAATTTCATGAATTTCAAACGAATAGTTACTGATATATAGAATTTTTTTTTTTTATTTTTAATGATTTATTAAAAATTTTCTACAAATGCTATCCTCACCAAATTTTGCTAACATTTTCGCGTTGCCATTCTACAACTAAGAACAAAGTTTGAATTCCATCGGTTCAGTATTTTTCGAGTTAATGAGGAACAAAAAACCACCAAATTTCAGAAAATTTCAGATTGCTATAACTCTATAACCGTTTGGTCGATTATGCTCATAAACAAACTGAAATGTCGCGTTCTGGTGCACATCCTAACCTGAAAATTTCAAGCCGCTATCTCATTCCGTTCGCAAGTTATCGTGACAACAAAAATATTTTTTAATAATTTTTTTAAAATTTTCTAGCCATACGATTCGCACAAAATTTCACAAACGTGCTTAGGGTCATATTCTACAACTACCCACCAAGTTACAATTTGATCGGATTCATATTGGTTGAAAACAAAATTATTACTCGGAAACCACTAGGCCGATTATGCCCATTAACGAACTTGTCCGTCGTATTGGGATGCGCCACCTACCCTGAAAATTTCAAGTCGCTAGCTCTTTTCGTTCTCAAGTTATCGTGGCAACGGCCGGCCGGACGGCCGGCCGGACAGAATCAAATTTGACCTCGAATTCTTCATTGGGGAGTCGAACTTAATCGTTTGAGACCATTTTTTTCAAAAAATTCGAAAGTTACAGACATTTGGGCAAAACTATAACGCGATGTTCCCCAGAACATACGCGCAAAAAAACAGTTCAAGACAAAGACCGATTAATCATGGGGGAATTGTGTTCTCCAAATGAACCTGTATTTGGGTTTCATTTTGGGTACTCAACATCGAGAAAGTACATTTAAGTTGATTGCCGTTAGAATAAAATATAATTTGTAAAAACTGTAAACAGTTATTCCCTAAGCCTAGGAAATAACTCACAGTTATTCGAAGTTTATTATATTATGATAGTTGTATATCGAATATTGAATAAACTTTTCATTCATTCAAAAAAAATTGGTTCAAGCACTGACGTGATGTTAGGAGCTTTTGCGCGTATGTTCTATTGTCCTTGTCTCCTGTATTGGACACTCTTAATCGAATTTACCATGGTGAATTATATTGTGCGTTCTCCTGTATTGGATACCCTTAATCGAATTTAACATGGTAAATTCGACTAAGAGAGTGTCCAATACAGTAGAACGGACAATATAATTCACCATGGTAAATTCGATTAAGAGTGTTCAATACAGGAGAATGGACAATAGAACATACGCGCAAAAGCTCCTGACTTCACGTCAGTGCTTGAGCTTGAACCAATTTTTCAGTTTGATTCTAAAACTTCCTTGGCGCCAAACTTCATCCATTCTCATATTAGTATGCAAACCAGCACTTCTAATTAATCTTCACTACCCTGACAGATCACACGCCGCGAACTAATTCTTGATGCTTTCATCTACAACCCCGGAGAAGTGGCAATGTCTGACCCGGACTAGTCGTCCGACAAGCCCCCAACCCTTGTCACTGCGCCATTCCGCTCAGTACGGCGTAAAAACATGAGATATTGGACCATACATCATTTTACAACAAATTTTCGCCGCTTCCCGTTCAGTCTCTCGGTGTCCTCCTTATGCGGCCTTCCCCATTTCCAGTCGAGCCAGGCACTTAATGCCAGATATTCGGAATTTGTTTAACGAATAAATCGCCTACCAAATTAGTTCGAAACTTCTGCCGAGTACTGGCCGTTTTCTGAAGTATCTTTTACGTCACTCACGGTCGTCGGGTCTCGTTGCGGTTAAATCCAAAGGGTGAATCGCGCAAATTGTTTGTCCGATGGAGATGTTAGATCTAGTTGTAGGTTATAGTTGAAATTCGAAGTTTTGTCTTTTTCATCAGGAATAAATAAATTATCTCCGAGGTCAAACTTAAGTGTGTTCGTCCAGTTGACTGAGTTGCAGGGTATCTTAAGGGCATAAATATCTCGGAAGAACTCGTTATAGAGCATTCGCCTAATGGCTTCGAAGTCAGGAGCTTTTGCGCGCATGTTTTATTGTCTATTCACCTCTACTGGACAACCTTAACCGAATGTAACTTCGATATAGACCGTTTTCTCAGATTTTATAAGATACTAGCGACCCGGTACGTGCTGCGCTACGTATAAAGTGAAATAATAAACAGTTTTTATTGGAACATTCATTTATTCAAACAAAAAAATATTTCAATAGTTGCTAGCTATTTTAAAACTTAACGCAAAACATTTCGATAAACAATATTTTTTGTTTTTCCATTTTGAGCATGAATGAACAGTTTAGTTGAAATTATAAAAGAAAAATGTTTTCTATTATTGAATTTCACGCTACTTGAAATATTTCTATGAAATTTGGTTATGAGTGTGGCTGTTAACACTTTTTTTATTTACACGTTTCGTTCACGAAGATAGTTTTATTATTATAATGTGCCATATCATATTTTAGCGATTTCTTCATGCTTGAGAATGTGTTTTATTTTTTTACTCGGAAACGGTGCGTCTTACGTCAAAACTTCAGGAGACCGAAATTGCTTCAAATCAAGTAAGGATTTCAAGAGTAATTTCTATTGTTGGAAAAACCAGTGGTGTACCATTTCTATATTTAAAAATATTCTGTCTTGATGCAGTACGGACGCCACTGGCAAAATTTAAAAAAAATTATGCAAAGAGTGCTCCTTGATCCTCAAAACTTATGCCCAAAATTTCAAGGAATATTTTAAGAAAACAAACTTTTTTTTATATTATTTCAACACCCTGTATCTCGGAGAGGAAGCATTTCTCGACACATGTTTATACCACAAACTAGGGCCTATTTTTGACGTAGAATAGGTGGTTAACATTTCTTGGTCAAGATCTGGACTACCTTGTACATACGGTCTCCATAAAATTCCACATACTTCTTTAGTTGGTATTCCACAACTAGTTACAACTCGATCAGACTACCAGTTTCCATTCGATCAGATCTGTATTTTTTGAGTTATCAGGAAAATAATATTCCAGATGGGTATAACTCCGAAACCGTTGTGCCGATTATGCCCAACAACGAACTCAGCTATCCCATTCGGATGCGCAACATACCCTGAAAATTAGAAATCGCTATCTATTTCCGTTCGAAAGTTATCGTGGCAACAGTCACCCATCCATCTACTCCGACCTCCAATATAAAACCGATCGTGTACAAACTTGATACTTGGCTGTAGACTAATGGTTTGACGGATTTCGCAAAATATCAGCGATGTCGGACGAACACTTTCTGATATATAAAAGTTGTTTCAATGATTTTTTAAAACGTTTCTAGTGATACGATCGTAACGAAATTTTGCAAAACTTTTCGCGTCGGCATTCTACAAAAAATTACAATGTTTGAGTTGGTTCGGATTCGAATTGTTCGAGTGATTGAGGAAATAATAACCAAATTTCAGATTTGTATCACTCCAAAACCGTTTGGCCGATTAAGCCCATCAACAAACTCAAATGTCACATTTAGATACGCAAGATACCCTAAAAATTGCATATCGCTATCTCTTTCCGTTCCTAGGTTATCGTGACATAAACAATATTTTTAAAAATTTTTTTTCACGTCTTTGCGTCAGTATTCTTCAACTAGCTACCAAGTTCCGGTTCAATCGGATCTGCATTGGCTGAAGACCAAATTGCTACCCGGAAACCCTTAAACCGATTAGGCACATTAACGAACTTGTCCTTCGAATTTGGACGCGCCACCTCCCCGGAAAATTTCAAGACACGATCTCTTTCCATTCGCAAGTTATCGTGGCAATTGCCTCAGATTCCTCAACAGTGAGTTGAACCTGATCGTTTGAGACCATTTTTGGCATAAAATTCGAAAATAAAATAAAATGATACCACGCTGTTTCCCAGAACATGGGCGCAAAAATAGCGACAAGTAGTCTTATGCATAATTTCATAGGGATCATATATATTGGTCAACAAGTGCAATTTATGTAAAAATTTTTGCGTATTCTCAGAAAATTATGATTGCGGTGTCATTCGATTCGGAATGGCATGTATATAGTTTTTGAGAAAATGCTGAGACCGCTCGAAAAAATTGCAATAGTTATGAAATGTTTTCTTTTTGTGGAGTTATTTTTCAAAGTTCTTAATTTAAAAAACTGTTAATTTTCGTTTTGTTATGAACAATTTACTTAAGTGAAAAATTATAAAGCTTCAATTTATAATATTACTATTGATCCGTTATCTAATGATCAGAAACTTCTAAAAAATGATTTTTAATACTTATTATCTGCTATTGTTGAAATAATTGTTATAAACCAATGCGTTGTTTATGAGATAATTAAAAATTTTCTCTTGAAAACATAATTGAATCTTTATAATTTCCGACTTAAGAGAATCGATTTCATGTCCTTCCAAAAATAGCTCCACGAAATGAAAACATTCAGATTAATAGTTTAACAATTATCGCACTTGCACTGTTAATGTTCGTGCTACAAAAAATTTGTAATTAACTAATGGATAACTAATTGAAAAGTCGCAATAAACATTTTTATTCCGCGGATTATTGTTTATTGATCTATCCTGCAGACGCTTGAATTTTTAACTTTAACTTTAACTTTATCTTAATTTTTTTAAGTAATATTTATTCATGAAAGGTCCGAAGAGGGCGAGGCTTAAGCAAGGGTGAGTTCCCGTTTTCGGAATTATTTTCAACTCTCTGGGAAAATTATAAATATTAGCTATAGTTTCGGGACTTGGGCCTTTTTTTAGGAAATTTCCTCCTCTTCTTGAATCTTTGTTTAAAATTTGAATTATTTCGAAAATTTTTCGAGATATTGGAGAAAAACCAAACCCATTTCTTATTTTTTCACTTAATTCTGTATAACTATTGCAATTTTTGCGAGGGGCCTTAGCATTTTCTCAGAAACTATCTACATGCCATTCCGAATCGAATGACACCTCAATCATAAGTTTCGCAGAATATACAAAAATTTTGACCTTTAAAGCACTTGTTGACTAGACTACATATTATAAGTCAAGGTAAGGTAAGATATGTGTGTTATATCGGGCGGACTAATCCCGCCTTACCGCTACAACCAGTCGGCACCTACTATGTCACACCAAAATCTATACTTCACCCACAAGCTCAAGCCAAGGGAGATGAGCTTAGATATTGAGAACTGGTCCAGTTCCCTCAGTCTCAGCTTGTGGACTCCTAGTTCCTCAAGTCTAATCTTTTCCGCGGCGGGGCAATCACAAATAATGTGCTTGAAAGAATCTTCGCCTTCAGGAAAAGTCTGCACTAAGAATGCTTAACCAACCCTAACGTATTTAGTTTCCTGAGGCAATAATATCATTCCACCGTGCTGCCTCAAAAGAGACTCCACAGGACGGTTCAGGTCCAATGGAAGTTCCCCGCACCGCCATTGAGTCCATCACCTCATTGCCTTCTATGCCCTAGTGGTCCCGTACTGAGATGAGCTGCAGCCTGCAGAGCTCACCCAGTTCAGTATATGTATTCTGGCAATCCTGTATAAGCAGAGACATGCAGTTGTATAAAACTAAGGCCTTCAGGCAGCTTGGTAATCCAAAAGAACCTCAATTGATCCGAGAATCCATTCTTTCGCAAGTATGAGATTCCCGCAGTAGGCAATGGCAATGCTTGACAGACAGTGGCAAATCTACTGAGGCTAGCGGAATTTCCATCAGCAATATTGCAACCAGTGACCCCTGCTCCCATCCCTTGGGTGGTATTGGAGCCATATGTGATCCAACTGGGATCCCACTGCTTAAGGTCCCTGTTCAAATGTGTCTGCTTGGAAAGGCGATATGGTAGGGAGATTGCACTTTTAAAGTGCAATCCCACCAAGCAATACAAAGTAAGTAAGTGATTTTTGCTCCCATCACCATCACGTACAGCCAGTGCTGTTTCAGGACCTGTCCCCCCTTTTTTTCACCTAGCACGCCCAGAGGGAGTGCCTAGCCCTGTGACTCAGGGTCCAGGTGTGCCAAATTGAGCTTTTATCTGAAATGACACACATATATTAAGCATTAAGGAGGTTCACATTTAACTGTTCCCCCTCACACCAGCCTTGTGTTGCTGTTAGAGCATCTGAGATGCTCTCGACCAGAACTGGGTTATGCTGGCCCGTCGCCACAATGACTATGTCGTCGGCATACGCTTGAATATCATCCATCGGCTGAGACCGTAGCAGGGGGCAGAGTACTCTGGGGACTAGTATGACTAAAATAAAAAAAAAATTGTTCAAGCACTGACGTGAAGTCAAGAGCTTTTGCGCGTATGTTCTATTGTCCATTCTCCTGCATTGGACACTCTTAATCGAATTTACCATGGTGAATTCTATAGTCTGTTCTCCTGTATTGGACACTTTTAATCGAATTCACCATGGTAAATTCGATTAAGAGTGTCCAATACAGGAGAATTGACAATAGAACATATGCGCAAAAGCTCCTCACTTCACGTTAGTGCTTGCACCAATTTTTTTTCGTGGAGTCAGGATAGAATGCAATGATGAAAAAATTAACACATTGTCTATCTTCAATTCTTCTTTGGGAGGAAAATACACAATTATTCTAGAAAAATATTGCTAGAATTAATGTCAGATTTAAATAATCAAAGTAAAGAAAATTAGTAGTAGTAAGTTTAGTTAGCAACATAGAGCCGTATTCATAAAACTGAAGGATATCCTTGTAAGAATAAGATGAAAGTATAAGGTTTTCAGTTGAAGAAAAAGGTAAGAGTAAAAGCATTTCCTTTTCTTCGTATTCATAATGATCACCTCATACTTGCAAGAATATCCTCCAAGAATAAGTAGAGGGATGTTGGCTTGTATGTGCCGCGGCAGGTTCCAACCTGTTCACTATGGTTTGTTTATTTATTGTACAGTGGACCCCCGGTAGCTCGACAAACGTTTTGCAAGGCAGTCTCGGACTATCGAATTTGTCGGCATATAGAGTACTTTTACTATAAAGCCCGAGACCCCCTATAGTCCGGAATTCTTCGAAAAAAATTACCTTGTAATCCAACAAATTCCAGATCAATATATGTAATAAGATTCTATCTGAACTACAAATGTACTACACTACCCTTGTTTATAAAAATGCGTTATACATTATAAACATGTTACTACACGATCGAGACCGCCGTATTCACAAAGCATTCGATCTCCGTCCTAACTGAGGTCATCAGTTAAGGATAAATAAGAATCGCAACCTCAGTTTACGTATTTAACGGTGGTGAAACAGGCCTGTTTCAAGTTAATTTTCACGTTAACTGAGGTTGTGATTCTTATTTTTCCTTAACTGAGGACCTCAGTTAGGACTTAACGGAGATTGAATACTTGAATGCTTTGTGGATACGGTGGTGAGTCTGCTACTGACCACACTCAAAATTATTGAAGGATATGCTTTTTTTTTAAAGTAAAGGATACGTTTATGAATAACCAAATACTTTTTTGAAGAGGATATGCTCCTACTCTATAAGTATAAGGTTTCACTCAAAATATTATGAATGCGAGCTGAAGGATTCCCTTCATTTTCTGCAAGTATAAGCATAACCTTTTTTTAATGAATACGGCTCTGAATCAAATTCAATTGAATTCCAGTAATATTCAATTAATTCTTCTCAACCATTAAATGCCCATTGATAGATCTAAAGTTGTGTAGGTGAAACATACAGATATATTCTCATTAGTGAGAGAAAAACTGGCCTAAAATGCCTCTCTACCCATCACGAGATTTGATACCGACAAATGAGACTCTCACCTCAGAAGATCAGAAAGTGTGGTTTATTTAAAGTTGTGTTTTGAAGTCTTCAGCAAAAATTTAGCGATATCATATTAAAAATAATACATACCGTATTCACAAAGCATTCAATCTCCGTTAAGTCCTAACTGAGGTACTCAGTTAAGGATAAATAAGAATCACAACCTCAGTTTAAGTGAAAATTAACGTGAAACAGGCCTGTTCCACCACCGTTACATACGTTAACTGAGGTTGCGATTCTTATTTATCCTTAACTGAGGACCTCAGTTAGGACTTAACGGAGATTGAATGCTTTGTGAATACGGCGGAATACCTTTCAAAAGTCCTCTCTCACAAATGTACTCCTCTGTAGGCGCATGGATCACTTGAAGAAGAATCGCCTTCGCTATTTTTCGAAGATATTCACTCTTGTTCATAGAAATCCCTGCAAAATTTAGTTGCCTCCTCCCAAGGAGGATCTCCTTCAAAATCATCCTTTAACCGCCACAGGACTCTTATGTAGGGCTATCAAATCCCATGGATTTGTGATGAATAAATCATTCCGAAAATGGATGACATATTTTAATATGTCATCATGACATTCATGGTTTTGAAGGTTCTCGGAAAATTTCATGGATTCCCATTCAGCTACCGAACTCACAAAAGGTTGCTCGGATCTCCAACAATATGGAGCCGATCCTGTTCAAACTTGGAACTTTGCAGTAGAGTTAGGTTCTGAAGGCTCTTGCAAAAATTCAGTGATATTGGACGAATAGTTTCTGATATATAGAACTATTTTCAATTATTTTCAATGTTTTTTTTTTAATTTTCTAGTGATACCATCCTCACGAAATTTCGCAAGAATTTTCGCGTTGGCATTCTACAACTAATAGCCATGTTTGAATTAAATCGGTTTCGTATTTTTCGAGTTATTGAAGAAATAACAACCAAATTTCAGATGGGTATAATTGCAAAACCGTTTGGCCGATTATACCTATAGACAAATTCAAATATCGCATTCAGATCCACCACCTAACCTGAAAATTTCAAGCCTCTATCTCCTTCCGTTCTTAGGTTATCGTGTCATAAATAATATTTTTTAATAATTTTTTTAAAATTTTCTAGTGATACGATTCCTACAAAATTTCACAAACGTGCTAAGGTTTATATTCTACAACTATTCACTAAGTTTCAATTCGATCAGATTTATATTGGGTGAAAACAAAATTATCACACGGAAACCATTGGGCCGATTATGCCCATTAACGAAATTGTTCGTCGTATTGGGATGCGCCTCGTACCCTGAAAATTTCAAGTCGCTAGCTCTTTCCGTTCCCAAGTTATCGTGGCAACGGCCGGACGGACAGAATCAAATTTGACCTCGAATTCTTGATCAGGGAGTCGAACCCAATCGTTTGAGACCATTTTCGGCGAAAAATTCGAAAATTACAGACAATTGGGCAAATCGATAACGTGATATTCCCCAGATCATACGCGCATAAAGTGTCTCTCAGGAACTATCAGTCCGATGACGTTGAAATTTTGCATGATCCTTGGAAAGCTTATTTTACAGTTCCAGATTTGAACTCGATCGGATCTATATTCATGGAAATGTTGAAAAAATTTTATTTATTTTCTTGAAGCCAAGCAGCCTTTCAGGAGTTCAGTAACAGGATGGGTGACCGCTCTGGCTATGAATTTGCACAAGCATGCTGAAGCTTCTTTTTTGATTTATACGTTCATCGTTAAAAAGAATTTTTATACCATTAACGAACTGACGGGAACTTTTGCTCGATTGTCCATATTATTATTATTTTACTTAGACGTAAGCACAGTATATCTTATTCATAAGAATAATAAGAGCATCTTTTGAAACAAGAGCGCCAAAACTAAGGCTCGGCTTTTTCGCAGCCGTTACATGACTCTTCCATGTGCTTACTGCGTATCATAATGAATCAAGTTCCTTTTTTCCATCATGCAATAGTTCTATGAAACATCCAAGCAATCATTTTTGTTGTAAGTTGGAGGTTTTAGGCTTGTAGAGAAAGGTACAGTTAGGATCTTTGCTCTATATGTAATCTGAGAACATTTTCAATGTGAAAACTTCTTACGAGTCTTGGCAATCACTTCTGCATGAAATGTCTTCGCAGGATCCACCTTTTCTGGAAGTCTTACGGAGGATCAATCAGAATATTACCGACAGAAGCTCCATCAGCACCCTATCAGATGAGGAAATCCGTATACGAGTTTTCGATGTACAATTGTACACCCTCACCTACCACCTGTTAAAAGCCTTTCCAATAATCAGATTTCTCACACAAAGAAGTGAAATTCCGCAATCCAGACGCGAGCTCTCTGGCAATTTTGCGTCAAATATTTCCTTATAGATGGAAAATTTATTGCTGTATAAACCGACGTGAGAGCGGGACACGTTCGCATCGGAAAATATAGAAAACTCGTTCCTTTCATTTTCTGTTTTCCTTCCGTCTCCTAGGTCCCCGAAAAAATGTTAGTGGTGCATCGAGTGGAATATTTTATTCGTTTAGAATCGGATGGATTCACTGGAATTGCGTTTGTTGGGAAAATTGGCGAAAGAGGTCGGTTTATCGACTGGTGTTGAGAAGTGTGATCAAGGTATAGATTGGTGGAAGATTCACTGTGCTTAACGCATTAAGCAACGCATGTGAGGTACGGTGCATATTTACGTAATGTCGCTACGCTACGCATGCTGTTATGAAGTTCATTAATTTCCTGGTCCTGTACTCAGTAGTTATATCCCGAGTGCTTGCCAAATACTCGAATATTTTCCCGACCGAAGTGAAGGAGAGAAGATATTCGATGATTTAGCAAGCACGAGGGGTGTATGAAGGACTATTTTCCGAAAAATATTTTACTGAATTTTAATTTTAGGGCAAAAATAATACTATTTAATAATGATGATATTTAAATGAATTTAATCTTTTTGACAATCATCCCGTATGTTTTCGATGGTTTAAAACGCCAGAAAAATATTCACATATAGCACAAGAGCAAATACCCGGATATTTTCACGCTGCAAATTCAGAAATATTGGTTCGTTGCTAATTAATTCGTATCATATGCGTTAATATGATTGGTTGAAATTTTTTGAGGGGAATATTCATAAATATCATAATTGAGGTTTTCCGTCTGAAAAACATCTAATTGAGTCCGATATTTCCAGTGGGCACACATGTGTAAATACAGTCGCAGAGGTTTTTTCTCCGAGAGATAAGACAACCGCATCTACAGTGTTTCACTGTTTTTAGATCCGCAAACAGATGGAAAAAATTGATTCAAGCCCTGTGGACAGGAGCTTTTTGGCGCTCTTGTTCAAACAGACAAATTATATCTCCGAAAGTATTGGTTTCTCAGAGTTCGGAATTATATCAATGGATTCCTATGATAGAAATGCATCATGAAAGAAATTAAATTTAGAAAAAGTGTCGTTTAAATAAAATGCTTCAAAAATTATCTCATAAAAAAAGAGCAATCTACAATGCTTCAATGCATTAATGCTTCAAAAATTGTCATTAAATTTATTTATCAAGTATAAATGAGCAATCTGCAATGATTCAACCTCGTGGAATGGGTTGTTGCAACTTACACTCGGTGCATAGTTTTCACAACTAGAAATACCTAAGGAAAGTATCATCGAAATGTCTAGAGCAAGGTTGGAGACAATCATAGCAGATTGTCCATTTATTCCTGATAATTGAGTAGGTAGTGGATTACGAACAAATTATTTAAATAGTTCAAAATATATTAATAAAATACTATACTCTTTTCATAGTTTAAAATTTAATAGTTCATACCACTAACACATTCTTTTCTGTATTATGAACCTTAACTCAAGAAAAAATGATTGATACACAAATGTAGATCCATATTTCAGTATTTTTTTGCTAGCAACATTATGAAAATACTGTATATAGGAACAAGTCTCACTACTAAAGGAAGTAAAATGTAATATCAACCTCAGTGGTCAACGAACACTAATTTCTTTTGATGATTCCATTATGTTCTTCTTTCCTATTGCCTCCATAAACTACATCAAAACAGTCTTGTATATATTCACAAATTCAAGAATCGAATTTTTGTTTTCCAAGAGAAAATAACAACTATGATTTGACAATCTCGTATAGCTAGAAAAGATGACATTTATGAATAGTGTTCACAGACAGATTATGTGTTCACATTCTGTGAATACATAGAACTTACGAAGTATTATTGAAACTTTGAAACATCATATCTCCGAAGGTATTAGCTTGTCAGAGTTGAAACTGACAACAATAGATTCTTATGATGAAACTGCATCCTAAAAAAAATTGAATTCAAAAGTTGTTATTTAAAAAAAAATATCTTTTTTTCGTTACTCCGAATGTGTTCAATTTCATCTTCGGGATTACAGCGATAATTCATCTGTACCGTTTTTCAAGGGATGTCAAATTATCGGGGTTCGGAAGAACGCCCGTTACTGAAGACGTTTCAGTGAAACAGGACTCCAGTGTTGTACTACCAGATCGGTAAGGCCCCGATCCACTATTATAATTCCAGGCTATTCCGTCAAGGTATCGTCGCACCGAAAATACGCCCCGTAGTATCGACAGTTCTCATACCATTGGGACATTGAGTTCAAATATCTCTGGCTAGGTCACAACAGTCTCTCGGAGCCGCTCCTTCCAGACCATTTCACCTTCACCAATTGGTAAGCTGCGCTCTCGTGCCGATCATTCGGAGAGCCATGGCCAGGAGTTATTTGTGCTGTAGCCCTCTACCGTTATCTTGCTTCGATTCCGTCCGGGGATATCGCTCTGCGGTACCTGTACCTCACATATCACTGTGGTAGAGTGGAGAAATATCTCTCGCTAGGTCACAATGGTCTCACGAGGCCGCTCCTTCCGGACCATTTCACCCTTGCCTATCGGTTTGCTGAGGTATATTGCCAGTCCAGTGAGTTCGTTTGGGAGCCAACTGACCAGAAATTGTAGGTGTTCCAGGTCTTCTCCGTACTTTATTTCTCGACTGCCCACTTGGCATTGGTGTTGCCTTGACCCATAGACTCAAACTGATGGAGCAAAATACAGGTGGCTCTAGAATATATATCCAAGTGTAGGCAACACTTTGCCGTTACCGGCCACTCAACATAGCTACACCTCCGTCTCCCCGATTCAGCATCATCCCTCTTCTCACCTCGTTTCGTTCACTCGCATCGATGAACCACCTCAAACGCAGGTTGTAAATATTGTAATTGTAGAACGTAGTATAACGTTGTATAACAAAGTATGCCGTTCATTTGTAACCATTGTAATTAAATGTTATGAATCGACGACGTATATTCAATCATCAAGCTCAAAACATTAGTTCCAGAAACTTGGTCTGGTAATCGCTAATACCTTAGATATAATCCTTTCTACTGGCTCGCCCTCTCCGTATACTCGACTTTTGTACAATTGAGTATTCTCATGCGAGAACTCTTACAAGGAATCTCATATAACTTCTCCCTCACTATTTAGTAGTAGATAACCTCCCGTTGGCACATTTCACGAGGTATCGCGTTCACTTCTTCAACAATTCATGAACCATCAGTATTTTGGGGATTCTTGGGATGCAAATTAAAATCTAATTGCAGAATCCCCCTCAAACTACGGTCCGAAACGCCCAATGCAATAGTGGGCCTTTGAACAGAACGTGTTGGAGATTGCTTGGCTGCTCCCACTAGCTCCACAATTTCTGGTTATCTGATAGATCCTCGTCGACCATATGAACCTATTGTTCGTGTGCTACCAGTTTCTTCTAAGTGCTGAATCCATGACCGAATTTTGATCGCAGTATGAACAGCATCATTGCGCGGAATGTTGATCTGTCGCCGAACAGCTCTTTGCGTCACTATCACAGATCTGTTGTTCTGCAATCCAAATCATGTTAGATAATGATATGGGGTCGCCGACTGAAGAAAAGGAGACCTAATATAACAACCTACCCCCACTCGAGCACCTGCCCTCCCAAGCTGCTTAATTTGTTCTGCCGCACCGCGTATAAAAACATACGTCCTCTGAATGTTCAATGTATTAGCGTATTTATCCGATTTTTTTATTCTACACACTTTAGAATGGAAACTTTGGCCAACTCAGCGTGGGTTGCAGAAATGTTTTGACTGCTAGATTCCAAATGTTTCTCATCTTAAAAAATTATGCCCAAAAATACTTACAGATCCTTCCAGATGAAAACTTATTCTTCTTCTTGAAGTGCCTATCCTCAGTGGATGTTGGCCATCACGTTGGTCCAAATCACTCTAATCACTGCCGCTCTGAATAGAGCTGTCGACGTCATTCCGGTCCATATTCGTGAATTTCGCTGCCACGATATTTGTCTGCGTCCTGCTGATCTTCGACCCTCTAATATCTTGCCCTGTAGGATCAGTTGAGAAGGTGGTATTCTTCGCCTCGCATGATATATCCGAAGTATTCCAATTTTCTGCGTTTGACATTTTGTAGGTATTGCAGCTGTCCACCGATGCGTTGTAATAGCTCATCGTTTGAAACGTGGAGTGTCGATGGGATTCTGAGTATCCGGCGATAGCACCACATCTCAAATGCATCTATGCGCCTACACGAGGAATCGGTAAGGGTCCACGCTTTGACCCATAAAGGAAAGTTGAGAGTACATAGCATTTTAAAACTCTTATTCTGGTATGAACGCTGAGAGATAGGTTGCATAGTATAGCCCAGTCCTTATTCAAGGTACAGCCCAGGTATGTAACGGTCTCGGCTATTATAAGAGCTACATTGTTAGCGGTAAACTGTAGGTTATCGATGACGTTTTTACTGATAATTAATATGTGTGTCTTCTTACAGTTTATCTTCATATCATATCTGTTGCACGCAGCCTCTACACGGTTTATGAGTCTCTGAAGTCCTTCAGCAGTATCTGTCATAGGGACGGTTTCATCAGCATATCTTAGGTTATTTATTATTTCTCCGTTTATCATAACTCCATCATCCATGTTGTCCAATGCCTCTTTAAATAGATGTTCTGAGTACAAGTTGAATAGAAGAGGCGATAGGATACAGCCCTGACGCACTCCTCTCCTTATGTTAAACTTTTCCGATGTTTCGTTTTCGATTCGAACAATGGCCTTTTGTTGTAAGTATAGATTTGCTATTATATTTGTGTCTCTGTCGTCAATTCTTGACTCACGTAGGATTGAGATCAGTTTACCATGTTGTACATTATCAAATGCCTTTTAGAAATCTATGAAGTATGTAAAGACGTCTGTGTTGACGTCACGTGCTCATTGAATCAGGACCTGTATGGAGAATAAGGCCTCTCGGGTGCCAAGTCCTTTCCTGAAACCAAACTGCGTGTCACTAATTCTCTCGTCAAATATTCTATATATGCGTGCTCGGATAATATTGAGAAAAGTTTTTAGGATATGACTCATCAAGCTGATTATTCTGTGGTCGGAACACTTACTTGCGTTCGCCTTTTTGGGAAGCGGAACGAATGTCGACAGCAGCCAATCATTTATTATTTGACCGCCTATGTATATTTTGTTGAAGAGCTTGGTCAGTAGTTTTATCTGTTCTGGGTCCAATAGTTTGAGGACATCTCCATGAATCTGGTCTGACCCTGGAGCTTTGTTGTTTTTGAGTCGTTTGAAAGCTGATTCTACTTCCTCCGGTGTGATGATAGGCCCTTCTTCGCCAACTGCTGCGGAGATACTAATGATGTTGTCGTCTCCGAACAGTTCTTCCATGTACTCCTTCCGTCTTATGAGTTTTTTTATCATTCTCGGTAATGATGCTGTCATTCGAGTCCAAAATTATTCCAGGACCCCTTCTTTGATAACTTCCTGTTGCTTCTTTTATTTTCTTATGAAAGTTAAAGCTGTCGTATTTTTCCTGTAAGATTTCGATTCCGACACATTTTTCCCGTAACCACCGTTCCTTAGCCTCTTTAATTGCTCTAAAAAAAAAAGATCCTTCCAGGTGAAAACTGATTAGTCTTTGATAAATCTAAACCTAAGGTATTCATATCAGATCCGTGTATACCTACGCATGCAAAGATCCAGATTAATTATGCGATATACTATGAAATGCTATCAAAATAGAATAGTTGGCAACATTTGGAGATCGTCTGAAGCCTCGAGCATCGAGTATTCCCCAATTTTATCAATTTACGTGCAGAATGCAATATTTGCTTAATTCAACTGCAAAGGAAATTAACGTTGTTTCTTGTTTCGAAAATCCATCGCTGTTACTAGCGGATATCTCTCACCTTCCGTGGATGCATACATTATTCAAACCAGGTAGCGTATTTTGAGAATTCCCTCCGGGGTAGTTCTAGGTTGGCGCAAATTACGAGGCAATCTGACATTATTTTGTCGAATACTATAATCAATATTAAATGAAACAAACCATTTAATATTGATTTCATTGTTTATTAACAATGTATTATTTTGTGGATTACTCCTGCGTTAGAAACACAGGATATTTGTCAGAAGCTACCTATCGTACAATGTAGCCTGAAAAATATTAACGAAACAACATCAGCGATAAAATAACTATTACATAACGTAGTCTATATCAGACTCCTTCTTCAGACACTGAATGAAAATATGCAGACCAGCCAATTTTGGTATTCCAGGATAGTTATCAACAAAGAATAATTCTGAAGATTTTCTTCTGACGAAGGATTCTGATATAGACTCCGAGACGTTACGAAATAATTTTTGCGTGATTTTTCTACAGAAACGGCGCATAAATCGTATTCCCCAAAGGTCTGTTTTTTTTTTAATTATTACCGAAAATGTTCCCAAACGATTGGGGTTGACTCACTGATGAACAATGTGGGGTTAAATCCAATTCTGTCCGTCCGGTATAAATATCTCGGCAGAGATCGCTAATGGACAAAGGTCTCCGAGTAGTTTTGGAGTTATGGCCATTTTGAGTTTAAGTTTTTTTTATATATTTTTGAGACATTCATTCGATAGTACACAAATTCAGCATGGAAATGATTAATTACGATCGGAATAAGTGTATAAAGTTTTTTGTCTTATTATTTTCCCAATAACTCGAAAAATACTGATCTTATGGAAATGAGGCAAGGTAGTTAGTTGAAAAATACAGACAGGAAGACTTATGCATAATTTCGTGAGGATCGTATGACTAGAAACTATTTTGGTCATTATTTTGCCTGAAATTCCGAACCATATATCAGATATAATCTATTTTCGCATTTAGATGCCCAATAATTACCTCTTGGAGCGTGTAAAATTTCATGGAAAAAAGACTCCTGACTCCTATGAGTCTAGATTAAAATTCAATGTAAAAATCAAAATGCTGGTCAAATTATTGTTGATGTGTTTTCAGTGTGAATCTACTGCTTTTCGCAATCGGTTCTTCGAATCTATTAAAGGTTATTTTAATGTCATATCATACTTTGAAAAATTTGCATACGCACAGGATGGTTTTGAAGGAATTTCAGATTACCGTATTCTCGTAATCTGCAAAGTGCCTTATGGTATATTAAGTTATGCGCGCTTGTTCCTCCATGAATAGCGTGCTACGGTTTTGGACGAACGTCCTTTCACTCGGACTGAAATGATTTTAAGTATATACAGGTGATCTGATAAGCGTAGGTGAAGTGGCAAGTCGGTTTGGGGGAAATAGCGTTGTTACCGGGGTGGAGTTTCCATACCGTCGTCCTAGAGCCAATTTTGAAATTCACGTTGCTGTTTTCGCATGTGCAGATGGAAAACAACTTGGAGTTTTAGTCTCGTAGGGTTTTGGTTGTGGGAGTGCTCTCCCGCTACAAAATTCTGCTCGGATGGGGTCTCCATATCTCATGAACCGGCGGCGTCATTTCATCGTGATTTTGGGTGGCAGGCGGCATGGCGAGCGGTGCAGGCACAGAAGTAAGTTGACTGATTTAGGTGTTTCCCGTGCTAGGATGCAAGTGAATTATGTTGAGTGGTCATGGGTCTGTTGCTGAGACGATATGTGTGTCTTTTATATTTGGAGCGAATTTATAACTTACAATAATTGGAATATTGGAATATCTGTTTTAAATTACATCTGGATTTGAAGGAAATGAGTAAGGAATTCGGTTTCCTGATTGCGCACCTTGTTTGAGAGAATATAACATCATCAAAATGGTCTAAAATAAAGATTATACATAATTTCACCTCCCTGTCCCACAATAGACTATGTAGGTGTGTATAAATCCGATTAAGGCTGAAGCTATAAATCCATTATGAAGCAGTGATTTCAAAATAACAATTTATCATCATGAATCCAAAACAAACTCAGAAATTTCTCCGATTGTCAATAGGACAATGAAGGTAATTAACACAAAATAATTTCCTCCCTTTTCAATTTCATGCTACGCTCCTTGGCAAATGAATTCCATATCCTGTAGGGAACGCTGTCAACGACGTCTCTGCTCATTCTGTCGAATCAGATAATAATTATTTCTGCTTGCTAAACGAGGTACACTCCCAGCATCTTAAGAATCCTAGTTCTCGCAACGTCTAACGACGAAAATGAATAATCAGACGGCGTCCTGAGACTGAAACACGTCTGAACAAGTAATTGCTGGCTTTTACTTTGTTCCACTACAAAACGAACAAATTGCTATCGTAAATAAAACTCGAGGACCTGAGTTCTGAGTTTAGTTCTCCACCAGATCTATTTTTGCGCGACCGTACTGGGTCACGATCATTTTGTTTTAATTTGTGTAATTTGCGAATTTTCGGACGAAATAACTATATATATCGCTGTAAATTCAGTGGAATAATATTATTATCATCATTTTCATACATTCTACTGAAGAATTCGTGCTCATATTCAACTGTACCTCCCAACCAGCAAAGTTGTCTTATAACTCCAATGATTCGCGACTAATATATTTCATAAGTATCATATTAGTGCTTCCAAAATATCAATTCATTTTATTAAAGCTACATAAACATCATTCTGTTGTGGATAATCGAAATACTTTATAAATTTATCGTGAAAACGTCTATACAGCAGAATTATGAAATATGTTATAAAACTGTTACTTAACCATTTGTGAAGAGGTTTATAACTAACTTATACAACAATTCTGCTTATAAAAATGAATTGCTTT
This sequence comes from Halyzia sedecimguttata, assembly GCA_937662695.2. Taxonomy (NCBI): domain Eukaryota; kingdom Metazoa; phylum Arthropoda; class Insecta; order Coleoptera; family Coccinellidae; genus Halyzia; species Halyzia sedecimguttata. Next base: position 16,102,449 of record OW569413.2, read on the forward strand.
TTAATGGTTTCTTTATTAATTCTGGGGATAATTATAATTTTATTTCAAATATATTAAAAAACCATTTCAAAGATGTTCTGTATAACCTATTGAAACAGTTTTATAGAAGTGCTTTTAGTTACAATTTTGCTTCCAGAAGTAAATTGTCGTTTCGGTAACCACTTCATAACTATTTTATGGTATTCAATTTCCATGACAATATCATCCAAAAGCAGCTGATCATTATGTTCCCACACTGAAAGTTTTTTTGGGGTTATTACAATATTGTTTTTATTCATATCTTCCAATGATTTCAAAGAACATTTGCCATCCTTTAACACCTTTCAAAAGGACAAAAGACATATTTTCAAAATAAAGGACTGTCCTTTGAAATAAAGGACGGTTGGCAACCCTAATCTTGAACGTTTCTAAAAAAGTTATGATTACCATGAAGCAAATGCATATTAGTTTTCTAGCTAAAAGCACAAATTTCTTACCTATGCATGAGGTTCAGGAAGCATTATGCTACAGCTGAAGACAATTTTCTGTAGGTGCAAAATTATCACCACAATCATGTTTGTGTTCAAGATATCGACTCATCAATAAGATACCTTCATCAGATTAACTGTCATTTCTCCTTTTGAATATCCTTGCAAAAATATGTATTTATGCAGATATTCCACAGGAAAACGTTAACTGTTTCACTGATTTTGCAGGTTATGTTGACTTTCACGCGGTTGGACATAATAACATGTTTTATAGTAGTTGTTAAGTAGCTAAATTACATCGAAATGCTTGAAACTGATGCAAAATCATTTTATAAGAGAACGCCATTAAACATGGCGGCATTTGTGATGACTCAGAGTGCGGAGTGTTTTAAACACACTAAAAATCGCCAATGTGTAGATATTTCAACCATTGAGAGCCTGAAATGACTCAAAAATAATCTGTAGAACAAATTGGAATACATTTTCGTACAAAGGATCATTAGACTGACAAGTCACATTTTTGTTTTGTTCCATTTTTTTGTGTGAAACATTCGAAACAAGGAGGCGCGTTTAAAATATGTCATTTTAGAGCTACATTTCACGAAGAAATTTCATTTGCATTGAGAATTTCGTTGTGTGTATCCAAACATGTGTCTGTAGGAGTAGAAGTATATATAAATAAAATGGCTTCCTGTAAACCATAATGACACATGACATCTATATTTTCACTATGTTGTTATAATTCAGGATTGTCACTTGCCAACTTAAAATCAATTAATTTTATAGATATCATTCTATGTAACATTTTTATTTCAGAACGCTCATATGAAAAACCTTATAAAGCTATTACAAAACAGTTTTTTAGATGGCGCCAGAATGTTTATGAAATAGTTTTGTAATGTTTATGAAGAGCTTTATGAAATGTTTCGAATGACAAAATTATTTTATAAAATGTGCCAATTCTGGGTTTATATCTGTTGTATAAACGTATTGAAAACAATTCAGCGACTAAGAATGTTGTATAAGATTTTGGTTGAAAACGTTTCCACAACTATTTTAAAATATAATGTTGTTAGTTGGGCTGTCGGTCATCGAGAACAAAAGGAAAAACATATCTTGGATAATTGATATTGGTAGGGTAGGCTTTGAACTAGAAATGGAAGATCTCGTTCCCGAATATGAAAAAAAGAATAAATTAAATTAAAATCCATTGATTTTATTCCCAACTCTGAAAAACCAATACTTTCAGAATTATGATTTGTCAAAGTTTGAACAAGAGCGCCAAAACTCCTGTCCACAGGGCTTTCCCACTTTTTCAATTTGGCGTGCGTTTTCAAGAACTTTCGTAATTAAATTCAAAACGTAGGTCTATGAATCATCTCATGTTGGATATACATACATCACCAAATTATAATTAGAGTATTGTATGAAATCATATAGAATTAGAATTATTGAGAATAATAATTATTGAAATTTTGAAAAATCATATCTCCGAATGTGCTAGTTTGTTCGAGTTGAGAATGATATCAATGGATTCTTATGATAAGAGTTTATCTTAAAAAAAATTGAGCTTAAAATTTGTAATTTAAAAAAAAAATTTTTTGTTACTCCGAAACCAGCTAGCCGATTTTGCCCAATAACGAATTTAATCGATATATTTATCTACCAAACCTACTCTGAAGATTTAAACTCTCTACCTCACTCAATTGGAGAGTAATCGTGTTAACGGCCAGACGGCCGGACATAATCGATTTTGAGCATGAATTCTTGATCAGTGAGTCGAAAATTACAAACATTTGGGCAATCTGATAAGCACTCTGTTCCGAGGAACAAGAGCGCCAAAAATCTTTCAAGCGGATCTCTATAATATTCTCAATATCTCAATTCACGTCTTATACAAATTTGCTCTAGCTGAAAATCGGTAATCGATTGTAAAATGATCGAAGGAATGTGCGAAATTAGAGTGGATCCTGACGGATTGTTTCAGAAATATAATTTTCGAAGAAAATCATATCTTTTTATTCCTTAGTTTCTAAAGATATTCACGAAATTTCGCAAAAATTAGCGCGTGATCCCTTCACAAGTAATTATCAAGTTTGAACTGGATCAGATTAGCATATTTTCAGTAATTGAGGATAGAACAACATTTGAGAAGGATAGAACTACGAAACCGTTTGACTGATTATGCCTATTAACAAACTCAACAGTCCCAATTGGATACGCAACCTACGATGAAAATAGCTATCTCTTTCCACTCATAAGTTATCGTTTCAACGTTAACTTATCCAGCTACTTGATGATATGGATAATAGATAATTTAAAAATTTTATTCACTGAAATAAATAGCGAGAAAAATATCATACACTAATACAGATCATATAAATCCTATTCATTTCCTCCATTCGTTTGAATTGCAGGTGAATTTGCACAATTCACAAAAAAGCTGAATTTTGAAACAAAAAATTGATCAAGAAATCAGAATTTGATTCTAAGACAATGTTCAGTTAATATTACATTTCTTCCTTCCACGATGATATAACTAATTTTCTAAATAAGCGAGAATCCAGTAATATTATGTCTTGTAAATGATTCTAGTGCGAAAAATCATATCATTACCACATTAGATGAGGGGGATACTAGCTCAACCCTGTCTGTCTTTCTTGAAGTGTTCTATGGACGGTGGTCAAACTTTTAGATTCATGGATCGATAATGGAGTGATCGTTGTTTATCTCCAATGACTGATTCAGACTCCTTTGTATGAGTGATTCATTTGCGTCTTTAGATTTGAGATGAACGGACCACAGTTTCTTTATTAGGATTAAAAGTGTAATATAGTATTTCGTCAGGGTGAAAAATAATCAGTATTAGGTGGATCATCGATTTTGGAATACGCGAAAGTGGATTTCTTGTCGTAAAGAAACGGTGAGTTTTTCAGGATGAAAATGGACGTTTTGTCTCACCCCCCCCCCCTCATTCTTTTGTTAGTTTCTTCCTTTCGTTGGATCATGTATTGAAAGTACCTACAGTTGATGAATGTGTGTCTTTTTCAGTTATTGGCAATTGGCTACAGTTCATCTCATTTTATGATCGTAATTGAGAATAACTAACCCATCAGGGCTATACGATAAAATTTTCAGGGACTTACGATCCTATTTCTTCTTTCTCCAAGATTATATTTCAAATAAGTCATCAGTTTCGAACGTTTTTGGGAGCTTTACTCCATGTAGGTACCATTTTGAGATCCTTAGGTAGTGACATAGTTAATCAGAAATTCGTCACCCAAGAAACTTTGTAGCATATCAGTAGTTGTATTCCCTCGGCAGAGCTGGGCCAAAGCATTGTGCTTAGTGCTTGTGAAAGTGCTTGAAGCCTTTTTGTGCTCCCGAGTACTGTGCTCGCGAGTATTTTTTAAGACCAGTACTTAGTGCTTAGTAATTCAAGCACTTCAGGAAAAGGCTTATTGCTTAGTAATCCCTTAAGTGCTCCCGAGCACTTCCGAGGATTACTAAGCACTAAGCCTTTCCGAAATGATCTCTTAACACGAATAGACGCTAACGTTTTCGGAGGAGTTATGGCCCGTTTACATTAGTCAAGTGAGTTGATCAAGTCACTTGAATGCACAAAGTTGACCGTACTTCAACTGAGAAGCCGTTCAATTCAGCCGATCGAGTGAAACGAATTGGGGGGTTTACACATTCAATTCGCTTTCAAGTCACTGGAATTCAACTGACTTGATCAACTCACTTGACTAATGTAAACGCGCCATAATGTGTACCGGCGTGATCAATTGAGGCATGAACAGAACTTGTAATTATCAGTTGTTGGTTATTGATTCATGTAATGGGAAGTGGATATGTTACTATTACCAACTCCTGAAAATGATTGTGTATCAAAGCATTATTAAGTGGATCGTCTATCAAGAAGATATAAGTGAAATTTTTCGAAAATGTTCATGTGATTTCACAAATTTATTCGATATTTTCAATTAAATTTCCATCTGATTTACAACGCTAAATTGCTTATGACTACAATCACAATAGAAAATAATACTATCCGATTTCTGCAGATTATATTGTTGACATTTTGAAAAAATTAAAAAAGCATTTACGACATATTGATCAACTCGAATTAAATTATGTATTAATGGAAAACTGCCCCAACGACCAATGAATTGACGTTAGTGCTTTTTTAAATACTAAGGGAAATAAAACACTTGGCATAGGTATCATAACCCCGGCTCCACACGTTGGGCCATCGTGTGGATGGGGTAATTTGTCTTGGTTCCAACGTTGGCGCCAACGTGTAGACACCTCACGAAGTTAACACGGCCATCGTTGGATCCCACGTTGGCCCAACGTGTGGATCCGGCCTAATATAATACTATGTTGTTGTCATAGGTTTATGTTTCGGGTATTCTCCCATTTTAAAATTGGGAAATACATTTTGCCTGTGCAGAAAAACTGGGACGCTTATGGAATTCATGTATCCATTAATTGTATCATCATTTCTAAAATATTAAAGACCTTTTCAAACTGTGTGGGAATAGAACGAATTTTGAGTTCGTTAGTGTTATAGAAATTTGTTTCGCTGCACTATTTCCTTTCCGTCAATGACGCATATGAGATACGCAAGTTTGCAAGTTTACTTGTTTTTCAAATTGAATACAATTTTAAAAAGCAATTCGGAGTAAATAACCTCGTTTTCAACAGTCTTCTAAAAGTGCTTAGTGCTTAGTACTCGAAAAATCGAATTACTTTTATAAAGTGCCTAGTAATCGCAACCTTTTTGTGAAAACGCGGTGCTTAGTGCTCGAGGCTCCGGAGTATTTTTATTGAGTGCTTAGTGCTTAGGGCTTGAAGCACTTTTCTTCGGTGCTCGGAACAGCTCTGTCCCTCGGTAGGATCATATTGGAAATTATATTGTATTATTGTAGAAGTTATATTGACTATTCGTGCAAATTATTTTGAATTTAGTTTTGTTTTCGACCTAAACCTGTCTCAACCCATAAATCCTATCCAGTTTATTACTAGCGTCTAAGGGTTAGGTATATGTAACATTTTGATCATTACTTCTCTTTTTAACAAATACCCAGCTGAGATAATATGTACCTCTCGATATAACATCTTTATAATAACATTTGCAATAATAAAATAGTCTCAAGTTCTATAGCTAGCCAGGGGTACGCAGTCCCTCTTAGAATAGATCAAGTTGGCGAGAATTGTCTGTGTCGGTATTGTGAGGATAAATTATCTATGAACGATGGCAACGTGGCTTTCAACATTATTCGAAAAATCTGCATCCGGGCTGAATACATAATTGTAGTGAAATTTCTGCAATCTTTGTTAGATTTTATAACATTAAATGAGAAATATCTTGAAAACAGAACGCTTTAGGAGATATGATGATGAATACTTTAATTGTAATTCTAAATTGATTATGTTTCCTATAATAACTTGACATAAACTTTATCTGCTTTCTTTATGCTAATTTCAAACAGTTTTATGAACTGGCGAATAATAAGGAAACCATTGGAAGTAAAAACATTGGTTCAAGCGCTGCCATGAAGTCTGGAGCTTTTGCGCACAAAAGCTTGAACCAATTGCTTTTTCAAACATTTTTAAAAATGGGTTCAAGCCCTGTGGACAGGAGCTTTCTGGCGCTCTAGTTCAAACAGACAAATTATATCTCCGAAAGTATTGGTTTCTCAGAGTTGGGAATTATATCAATGTATTCATATGATAGAACTGCATCATAAAGGAAATTCAATTCAAATAATAGTTCATTTATCAAGATTAAATGAGCAATCATGAGAATGAGAACTGCACCACATTTTCAAATTTAAATTTTTTTTTGACTCTTTGCGGTAATCTGGTCAATACAAAACTTCACATGCGTATAAAGGTCATGATTCTACAATTTGATGCTAAATTTCAGATAGATCGAGTGATCGGTTTCGGAAATATTCATAAAAAATATTTTTACTAAAATCGGCCATAACTCCGAAACCCCTCGATGGATTTCGCCCATTTACGAACTTGTCCGAGATATTTACGCTCCAAAACCACCTTGCAATTTTCAATCCGCTAACTCCTTTCGTTCGAGAGTTATCGTGCCTACGGCCGGTCGGCCGGCCTTACAGAATCGATTTCGCACTTGGATTCTTGATCAGTGAGTCGAACCAAATCGTTTGAGACCATTTTCAGCTAAAAATTCCAAAATTACAGACACTTGGGCAAATTGATAAGCACTCTGTTCCGAGGAACTAGAGCGCCAAAAAACAAGTTTCGTATGACATTTGCCCAAAAAAGGGTTTAAAGTACCTACAAATAGTAGGTATTCCATAAAACATGTATGAAAGAAGATAAGTAATAATAAAAAATTACCTTGTAATCGATCAAAAATTTCCTGATCTACGTTCACCAAATTTTCTCCTCTCTCGAACTACAGAATTATGCTTTCAATATTTACGTAATATTTTCAAACATTTTCGGTTGAGGTCCCCGTTGCATCGCTAAAATACGAGTATTTCAACCCCAATATTTTTGAAGTAACAATATTCCCTTCTGTCAAGTTGACATTATGACAATTCATACATAGAATAATTATATCAATCTGTGAAATACGATTTACATTGAAATTTTGAAGAATCATATCTCCGAAAGTATTAGCTTGTTAGAGTTGAAAATGAAATGAATGGATTCTTATGATAAAACTGCTTATTAAAAAAAAATTAATTTGGAATTTGTTCTGTAAAAAAAAATTTTTTTCTTGTTACTCCGAAACTATCTGTTCGATTTTTCCCAATAACGAACTTAGCCGAGATATTTATCCCCCAAACCTACTCTGAAAATTTCAACTCTCTAGCTCATTCCGTTCGAGAGTAATCGTGCCTGCGGCCGGACGGCCGGACAGAATGAATTTCGACCACGGATTCTCTATCAGTGAGCTGAACCAAATCGTTTAAGACCATTTTCATCGAAAAATTCGAAAATTACAGACATTTGGGCAAATAAATAAGCACTCAGTTCCGAGGAACTAGAGCGCCAAAAATTTCTCTTTTTAAAATCGTCTTTATGTCCATATTATGCCCAAAAACGAACTTAACTCTCCAATTGGGATGTGCAACCTACTCTGAAAGTTACAAGTCACCCACCCATCTACTGAACTCACACAAGGCTGCTCGAATCTCCAATAATATAAATATCCGATCGTGTTCAAACTTGGAACTTGGCAGTACAGTTAGTATTTGAAGGCTCTCGCAAACTTTCAGCTATGTCCGGCAAATAGTTACTGATACAAAGACTTTTCTTCAATATTTTTTAAAAAATTCTCTAGTACTACGATCCTCACGAAATTTTTCAAGAATTTTTGCGTTGGCATTGTACTAATAATAACTAATAACCATGATTGAATTAATTGGTTTTGTATTGCTCAAGTTATTAAGGAAATAACAACCAAATTTTAGATGGGTATAACTCCAAAACCGTTTGGCCGTTTATGCCTATAAACAAAACAGATGTTGCATTTAGATGCACTACCCACCCTAAAAATTTCAAGTCGCTGTCTCTTTCAGTTCTCAGGTTATGGTGACATAAAAAATATTTTTAATAATTTTTAATAAAATTTCTAGTTAAACGATTCTCACGAAATTTCACAAGCGTGCTTAGTTTTACATTCTACAACTAGTCACCAGGCCTCAATTCGATCGGAATTGTATTGATCGAAAACAAAGTTATTACTCTGAAACTATTGAGCCGAATGAATATTAATGAACTTGTTCGTCGTATTGGTATGCGTTACCTACCCTGAAAATTTCAATGCGCTAGCTCTTTCCGTTCTCAAATTATCGTGCAACGGTCAGCTAGACAGAATCAAATTTGACCTCCTATCGGGAGTCGAACCCAATCGTTTGAGACCATTTTCGGCAAAAAATCGAAAATAACAGACATTTGGGCAAAACATAACTCTTGAAATTCAACATACGAACCTCACAAAATTCAACATGTGTCTGTATTCTACAACTAGTTACCAATACCAATACAAGTTCAAATTCGATCAGATCTGTATTTTATTAACGTAGTCGTTCATTGCATTTCGATGCGTAACCTACCATGAACATTTCAAGTCGCTAACTCTTTCCCTTCGAAAGCTATCGTGTCAATGTTCAGCCAGACAGAATCCAATTTGCCCTCGAATTCTTCATCAGTGAGTCAAACCTAATTGTTTCAGACCATTTCGGGTAAAACGTTCGACAATTACAGACATTTGGCAAAAGGATAACACTCTGTTCCCTAGAACTTGCACGCAAAAATCGGAGAACTGAAATCATAAACCTCATAGTTTTTATAAATTCTTCTTTCATAGCGACATATATTCCTCCCGATTTAATCGATTATTCCCGAAGCTCCATACATTTCCTGTTCCCAAATGCTTGTTAATAATTCACCTCACCCTGACGCGAACCTTCATCTCACACGAACCCTGAAGAGTATGCAAACAGCTCCCCCTCATTTGTCGAACTAGGAAACTGACGTGGCATAGAAAGACCGGAGCATTCGCTCAGCCTGGTCGACGAGAAAACCCTTTTCAATGGAAAAGGTAGCCGCAGATTTGCAGATGTACGATCACGCCCTTCCGTGTAAAAGTAAGAGCGTTTTCTCGAATAAATCTCGACCACTGGTGCCCGGCCAGTATGTCTACGTCAGCTGGTTTAGACAATCAGTCCAGCTTTTCCAGGCTTGGCTAACATATTCCAGTATATTTTCTTTGTGGGGCTCGGACAAAGTTTATTTAGACATTATTTATGTTTTCGCTAGGGCTGGAAAGGATGTGGGGACCCAAATGATAGCCTACAAGATGAGAATAGTTGATACGTTTTGGAATGTTTTCTTCCTGCTGTCGCAATCTGGAATGAATTGCAATATTTGACAAGCGGAAGGAGTATATTCTTTTGAACCTCCATTATTACATTTCTTGGATCTAACATGGGCCATATATTGTATATTGTATATTGATGTAGGATGTAACGTTGCATTGCGACCTTATGGTCTATTGTGCCCCCCATCAGAGCTGTCGATGTCATTACCATCTACTGGTAGCCTTTCAGTACCAGAGCTCTGATGAACTCCAGTATCTGGGATGGCTTCAAGATCCTGCTTCGCTCCTGCAGATTTTTTGCCCAAAGCGTTCCTTGCATTGGTTTTAGATGGCGAGGTATTCCGTTATCAGGTGATCAGGAGTTTCATCCTCCTCCCAACAGAATCTGCACTTGTCAGTTTCTGTTAGCCCTAATCTAATCATATGCTTCCTAGGGCCGCAGTGCCCTGTGAGGAAACCAGTGATGAGATGCAGCGTGCTCTTACTGAGGTCCAAGAATTTCTTGGATCTAACAGTATCAAAGTTCCGGAGGCATTTCTTGGAGTGATACATTCCGGGGAGAGATCTCCAGAAATTACCTCTTTCACTTTCTTCTTTCTTTCGGAATTTACTTGTGTATGTGTATCTATCAACCCCACAGTAGGGTTCCGGACAATAAAGGGGGTTTGTGCGCCTTTCTCGGCAAGTGTGTTGGCCTCCTCATTTCCTATGATTCCCGCGTAACGAGGAACCTAGACCAAGGAGAGCCTGTTGCTCTTGCCTACTTCATTGAGTTTTCTTCAGCTTTCTCATATGGGTTTGGACTCGATGACATGGGAGCTCAGAATAGCAGCTTGACTGTCAGAGTGGATTGCTATATCACATCTCTGATAGTTCCTTCCTAGCTTCATTTCCACGCATCTTTATATTGCAAGTACTTCTTCCTGAAAGATGCTCGTATAGGAGCCTAGCGATAGTGAGCATTTGGTGTCTTGTCCATATACTCCAGTGCCAGCTCCTGTAGTGGTTTTTGAACCATCTGTGTACCATTTAATGGCATTTTATTCAAGAACTTGCGTGGTGGATTTCCTGTCCCAGTCTTTTTTCCTACTAAGCATCGTAGTGAAGTTCCTTCCGACGCTTACTTTCTTGATCATTTCGTCAAAAGGAAGATTGACTGAAGAGGTGTTACACTGTATACTCACGCCTCAAATGTATAAGTCGATCGAGCTGAAATTCAACACTCTATTATAACATTTTTGCGCGTATGTTCTGGGGAACATCGCGTTATAGTTTTGCTCAAATGTCTGTAACTTTCGAATTTCTTGACGAAAATGGTCTCAAACGATTTAGTTCGACTCCCCAATGAAGAATTCGAGGTCAAATTTGATTCTGTTCGTCCGGCCGTTGCCACGATAACTTGAGAACGAAAAGAGCTAGCGACTTGAAATTTTCAGGGTAGGTGGCGCATCACAATACGACGGACAAGTTTGTTAATGGGCATAATCGGCCCAGTGGTTTCCGAGTAATAATCTTGTTTTCAACCAATATAATTCCGACCGAATTGAAACTTGGTAAGTAGTTGTAGAACATGAACCTAAGCACGTTTGTGAAATTTTGTGTGAATCGTATTGCTAGAAAATTATAAAAAAATTATTAAAAAATATTTTTGTTGTCACGATAACTTAAGAACGGAAAGAGATAGCGGTTTGAAGTTTTCAGCTTAGGATGTGCACCAGAACGCGACATTTCAGTTCGTTTATGAGCATAATCGGCCAAACGGTTTTAGAGTTATAGCCATCTGAGATCGTTGTTTTTTGTTCCTCATTAATTCGAAAAATACTTAACCGATTGAATTCAAACATGGTAATTAGTTGTAGAATGCCAATGCGAAAATTCTTGAAAATTTCGTGAGGATAGTATTTGTAAAAAATTTTAAAAAAATCATTGAGAATTGAATAAAAAAAATTTTATATATCAGTAACTATTCGTTTGAAATTACAAGAGCCTTCATAACCTAACTCTACTGCCAAGTTTCAAGTTTTAACACGATCGGTTGAATATTGTTGGAGATTCGAGCATTCTTGTGTGAGTTCAGTAGATGGGTGACCGTTAACTCGATAACTTTCGAACGAAAGGAGATAAGGACTTGCAATTTCCAGGCAGTGAACTCTATATATACCTGGAAGGGACTCGCCTTGGGAGAAAAGTGAGGCAAACCGATTTCTTAGGCAACCCGCATTGCTTACGGATATCTATCTCTTTCTATCTCATTGCAGTTAATGGAACGCTCGCGAATTTCTTAGTTTATTTTAAATTTTGTATGCTTATTTAGAAGTAAACGTGATTTTTTTTCTGAACAATTTATCAGGATTAAAGTAATAAAGCAAATAGTGCGCGGTTCAAGTCAAATTTTAACTGTTCTCCTATGTGGTTGGTAAATAAAATGAAAAATTAATGGAATGCTCGCGACTTCTTTTGAATATTTTAAATTTTGCATGCTTAATTAGAAGTAAGCGTGAATTTATTTGTGAACAATTCATCAATTTTCAAGTAATAAAGCAAATAGTGCATGGTTCAAGTCAAATATTAACTGTTCTCATCCTATGTGGTTGGTAAATAAAATGAAAAGTTAATGGAACGCTCGCGACTTCTTTTGAATATTTTAAATTTTGCATGCTTAATTAGAAGTAAGCGTGAATTTATTTGTGAACAATTCATCAATTTTCAAGTAATAAAGCAAATAGTGCATGGTTCAAGTCAAATATTAACTGTTCTCCTATGTGGTTGGTAAATAAAATGAAAAGTTAATGGAACGCTCGCGACTTCTTTTAAATATTTTAAATTTTGCATGCTTAATTAGAAGTAAGCGTGAATTTATTTGTGAACAATTAATCAATTTTAAAGTAATAAAGCAAATAGTGCATGGTTCAAGTCAAATTTTAACTGTTCTCCTATGTGGTTGGTAAATAAACTGAAAAGAAAATCGCAAAAGCAACTTTTATTTAAATATTGAAACACACTGTACCTACAGATAGCTACTACTACTAATTGATTGCGTAAACAATTATACGATTCAGGTGAATAAAAGTATAATGTGTGGGCAAATTGTTTCATCAAAGGTGAATATCTGCGTTGCCTAGGATTTACACCTTCATCGTTCCCTTTTTGAAGAAGTACAAGTTCCAATGGCAAACCTAAAAAGAAAATATGCTGTAGTTTAAAAATGTAATTTTGTTATTTTTACCTGGAAAATGCTTTTTTAAGACTTCTTCTATATATAATCTTGCTCGTTCTTGCATCCAAACGCTACACAATATATAACCATTTTTATTTATTGTTAAAACTATCGAAAGTTTGAAACTATCACCCAATCACAACTTGCACTAACAAAATCTGTACTTTTTAAACTTCACACGATAAAGGCAGCTGAACTAATGGCATACCAAAACGAAATAAATGTTCATCTTCAATAATATTGCACATTCCAAACGAAGGTAATCCCCAAACTACCTGAATTTCTAAGTAAAAGATAATTCATGCAGATAAACATAACTCGCTTGTATGAGTGCAACAAAGACAGGTTACCGTAAATAGTGCTATCTTTGTCTCCGTTGCCCCTGACTCACTTTTCAAACGAACTTTGTATGGACGTATCCCTTCCAGTTAGTATAGAGTTCATTGTTTCCAGGGTAGGTTGCGTATCCGAAAGGGAGAGTTGGGTTCGTTTTTGGGCATAATCGGTCGAACGGTTTCCGAGTTATACCCACCTGGAATATTATTTCCTTGATAACTCAAAAAATAAATATTCGATCGAATTGAAGCTTGGTCACTAGTAGTAGAAAATCATCATAAAGACGTGTTTAAAATTTTGTAAGAACCGTACCCCTAGAAAATTTCAAAAAAATCACGAAAACAAAATTGGTTCAAGCACTGACGTGAAGTCAGAAGCCTTTGCGCGTATGTTCTATTGTCCATTCTTCTGTATTGGACACCCTTAATCGAATTTACCATGGTAAATTCGAATTAAGTGTCCAATACAGGAGAATGGACAACATAATTTACCATGGTAAATTCGATTAAGGGTTTCCAATACAGAAGAATGGACACTAGAACATACGCGCAAAAGCTTCTGACTTCACGTCAGTGCTTATTTATGAGATATTTCATTATTCTGCTTAACCTCAATATCCATTTCAGCGTTGCTGTCATGTTGGCTGATATAATACAGATCCACATCGATGTCAGTTTCACTTAAATAAGTTTACAGTGCTTCCGAAAAAACAAAATAACTCAATTGTTAAGTTAAGTTTTTTCTCATACAACCCAAGCGAACAAACACAGTCAATACGCAACTACTAGCTAACGAAAATGGACATGAACATCAATTCTATCACTCAATATTAATTGACTGAAAGGTGCTGACACGGATATCGCCATTGATCAAAAACTTTGCGAACTGTCCAGAAAAAGAATAGCGTTGGGATCTCCAGTAACGTAGTCTAGTCAACAAGTGCTTTTTAGGTCAAAATTTTTGAGTATTCCCTGAAAATTATGATTGAGGTGTCATTCAATTCGGAGTGGCATGTAGATAGTTTTTGACAAAATGCAGAGGCCGCTCGAAAAAATTGCGATAGTTATAAACAATTAAGTGAAAAAAAAGAAGGAGGTTTGGTTTTTTGCCAATATCTCAAAAATTATCTCAGATAATTCAAATTTGAAAAAGGATTCACAAAGAGGAAGAAATTTCCTAAAAAAGTCAAAATTCCCGGAACTAGGACCAATATTTATAATTTTCCCAGAGGTTTGAAAATACTCCCGAAAACAGGTACTCCAGCTTGCGTAAGCTTCGCCCCCTTCGGAACTTTCATGAATAAATATTCTTTAAACTAATTAAATATGATAATGAAAAATTGAAAAAATTACCTAGGGTATGAGGAATCGGCGAAAAGGCAGTGAATTTCTGTTCAGGGATAAGACTTAGACGATTTTATTGAACATTGAATTCTGACTTAGACGAATTCAGAGTAGGTAAATACTGTTGTAAATTTCCAATCACATTATTCTGTGAAAACATAGAATCACGATTTAATATTGAAATTTTGAAACATCATATCTTATAAAGTATTAGCTTTGTTGGAGTTGAAAATGATATAAATGGGTTCTTATGATAAAACTGCATCTCAAAAAAATTTATTTTGTAATTTGTAATTAAAAACAAAATTTTTTTCGTTACTCCGAGACCATTCGGTCGATTTTGCCCAATAAAGGACTAAACCGAGATATTTATCTCCCAAAAAATCTCTGAAATTTTCAACTTCCTAGCTCTTTCCGTTCGAGAGTTATCGTGGCAACGGTCGGCTGAACCGGCCAGACAGAACTGATTTTGGCCACGGATTCTTGATCAGTGAGTCGAACCAAATCGTTTGCCCATTTTCATCATTTAGGCATTGATAGGAACTCTGTTCCGAAGAACAAGAGCTCCAAAAATGCCCAAAAATAATCGACGTTTTCAAGGATTCTTCTGAAAGAATAATACAGAGTTACGTGCAAAATGCTTTCCAGGATTTAGGCAATTTTTGCTGTTAGATTTCAGAGGTTGATTAGGACGCGCAAATTAGTGGACCATAAGAGAAACGATCGAATACTTTTCATACCGAAAACCCATATCCTGTCTACCATATCCTGTCTACTAACTCTCGCGAGATAAGGGAAACTCACATCAGAAAACGGTCGGGTTTCAGAACCATTTCGTTATATAGTGCTCGTATACAAACGATAACGGGATTGAAATATTGAGTTATCCATTAAATTTGATTAACATTTTATGGCTCAAACCAACAGTGAACGTTTTCGTTGATATGTGATTACGTGAAATTAGCCAGGTGCACATATGATTTCGTTTGGAGTTTGAAACTTTAATTGATGAATATATTGTTTTCTGGCGCTCTTGTTCCTCGGAACAGAGTGCTTATCAATTTGACCAAGTGTCCGTAATTTTCAAATTTTTGGATGAAAATGGTTTTGAACGATTCAGTTCGACTAACTGATATATAATCCGTCAATATTGAATGTGTCCGGCCACCTTGACGTTAACACGATAACTCCCGAACGGAATGAGCTAGACCATTGACATTTTCAAAGTAGCTTAGGGAGATAAATATCTTGGTTGAGTTCGTCATTAGGCAAAATCAGCCTGAAGGTTCTGGAGTAATGAAAAAAACATTTTTTTGCATCACAAATTTCAAATTCAACTTTTCTTAAGATGCAGTTTCATCGTAAAAATCCATTGATACTATTTTTAACTCTATCGAGCTAATACTTTCGCGGATATGATTTTTCAAAATTTCAATAACAAGTCCTAATTATGTATATGATTTCACAGAATGCTGTAACCGAAAATTAACGCCCATATTTGTATCTGTGAATTTCATGATCTGTGTTCATACCTATCATCTTATCTACCGATAAGAGACATGAGCTAGACAGTTGAAATGTTAAAAGTAGGTTTAGGAGATAAATGTCTCGGTTAAGTTCGATACTGAGCAAAATCATTGATGGTTTCGGAGTAACGAACAAGCATTTTTTTTACATTACAAATTTCAAATTCAGTTATTTTTAAGATGCAGTTTCACCATAACAATCCATCAATATCATTTTCAACTCCAACAAACTAATACTTTGGGATATATGATTTCTCAAAATGTCAATAATAAGCCATAATTCTATGTTCTCACATAATCCTGTATTTAATCATACTGTCTATGAATTATTATATCATCTGTGTTCATTCATGTCATCTTATTTTCCCATAAAGGACATGTCAAATTTATTTCTGGTTCGTTATTCTTGATATAAAAACCCCTTCTGTTCTAGAAAACAAAGTGTGATTGAATGCAAAAAGAGCCATGAAATAACCTCAGCTATCTTAGAATTATGAGGATGATATGATATTATACTTTTAAGGTGACAATATAATGCCGTATATAATACATAATTATGATGATGGAAATGAATAATTTGGTACTTAAATTGGGTTCAGAATATATCCAGTAAAAAAAAAAACTGAAATAGTGGCTTGGTTTCAATTGATATAGGTAATATAATTTTCAGAGCAGATTTGAGGAATGAAAGTGTCGGATAAGTTCGTTATTGGGTAGAATCGTTCTGGTGTTTTCGGAATAACAATTTTTGGCACTCTTTTTTTTTAACAGACACTGTTTTTAATTGTTTTAATCTTGTTTCTTTTATGATGCTGTTCTATTAGCAAGAATCCATTGATATTATTCCCAACTGTGAGGCACCAAAACTTTCGGAGACATTATTTGTCAAAGTTTGAACCAAAGCGCCAAACCAAACCAAAGTTCCTGCCCACGGGGCTTTCCCACTTCATTTTTTTTTAATTAACTTGCTTCTTAAAAAATTGATTCAAGCCCTGTGGGCAGGACCTTTGGCGCTCTTGTTCGAACTTTGACAAATCATATCTCCGAAGTATTGTTTTCTCAGATTTGGGAATCATATAAATGGTTTCTTATGATAGAACTGAATCATAAAAGAAATTCAATTCATATAATTGTTTATCTATCAATATTAAATGAACAATCTTCAATGCCTTAATACTTCGAATCATATCATTTAAAATAATAAAGAAAGTATCATCGAAATATCTAGAGGAAGGCTGGAGACAATCATAGCAGATTATCCATTTATTCCTTATAGTTGAGGAGGCAGAGGCTGACGAACAAATTATTATCTTTTCATAATTTAATAGTTCATACCACTAACACATTCATTCTGTATTATGAACCTTAATTCAAGAATAAATACTTGATGCACAAATGAAGATCCATATGTCATCATTTTTTTCTTAGCAACATCATGAAATTACTGTATGTAGGAACATGTCTCACTACCTAAGGAAGTAAAAGGTAATATTTGCCTCAGTGATTGATGATTCCATAATGTTCTTCTTTCCTATTGCCTTCATAAACTACAACATTAAAATGATCCAATTCTAAATCTTCTGAAACATCATCCCGAATTTATACATAAATTATTTACTATGCAACCAGTCAATATTATTTTCGGTTTCAAAACAGTCGGATACTTTTTTTCTAACAGCAAATATTTTCAAACTACGAATTGACATGTTTCTAATAGCTAGATGACATTTATGAACAATGAACACAGACAGTTAGAATTCGTATTCTGTGAATAGTATAGAACTCCGATGTATTATTGAAATTTTGAAAAATCATATCCCCGAAAGTATCAGCTTGTTAGAAATGAAAATGATATCAATAGATTTGTATGATGAAACTGCATCTTAAAAAAATGTAATTAAAAAGTTGCAATGTAAAGAAAAAAAAATTGTTTTTGTTACTCCGAAACCATTAGGCCGATTTTGCCCACTAACGAACTTAACCGAGATATTTATGTCCCAAACCTACTCTGAAAATTTCAATTGTCTAGCTCATTCCGTTCGAGAGTTATCATGTTAACGGCCGGCCGGACATGATCGATTTCGACCACGGATTCTTGATCAGTGAGTCGAACCAAATCGTTTAAGACCATTTTCAGCTAAAAATTCGAAAATTACAGATATTTGGGGAAATTGATAAGCATTCTGTTCCGAGGAACAAGAGCGCCAAGAAAGTGTTTTGTTTGATGAGAGGAATTCTCAGCAAGATTGTTGAATTACTGGATTAAATTCTGTATCTAGGATTTGTACCGCAACATTCTACGATCATCGGCTCACGAGAAATGAAGAATAGTATGGTAAATCGGAGTTGAGAAAATTAGTACACATTTGAGTTGAAAATTTTGAACGTTGTACAATTTGCTGCATTTTCCTTTGTGACTTCGCTTTTCCCATATTCACGAAATAAATTTCGTAACACGGTACCGCCATAAATAAAAATAATAATCGCTGATAAAGGCCATAAAACCACGTGAAGCGCAGCTTGGTCTTTCTTTGTTGCAATTAAAACGGATAATTTAATTAAATTTGAGATATTTTAGAGGGTACAGTCGACGCCGCATGTGCAACATAATATCGAACAGCGTTGCGGTTCATGCCAGAAAGCTACGGACCGAACTTGTCTACGGAGGCGGCGCTCTTCTTATTAACATGAACTTTCGGAGGCGGAATATTAATGCTTCGTTAAATGCGCCAGAAAAACTTTCCGATGTTCGCGAACACTTTTATAAATAACATCTAATGAGATATATACACAGCGGAAAACTTGATATAGTTTTAATGCTCATCTTCTGGACGAATAGTATACCATATTTTCTGAAATAATCTGAAATACTGCGGAGTTTTTTTATAGATACTTAGATATTATTCAAACGAATATTCTAATATATTCACAGGGTGGCCCAACAAAAATTTGCCCCTCCGAAGAACTCAGAAACGTGAATTTTCGAAGATTAAAAAAAAACAGGTTAAGTTCTATTTTGAAGTGGATGAACTTCCATCATGAATTTGTTCCGAAAAAACCACGCCCATGAAGGTGGCATCAACCCCCAACATTTTTTGAATAGGAAAGAGATGACGAGTGTTGGTTAGTGCTTCACACGAGAGCAAGATGTTTCTCGTCTCGTCTCGTTCTCGTCTCAAAAAGTGAGACGAGACGAGACCTCTCGAAAAATATTATAGATAATACCAAGACCATATACAGCGCAACACGAGAGTCTCGTTTTTGGTAGCGTTAAATTTTTTTAATGAAGTTTTCATTCGAAAAATCAGAAAAGGTCTACATAGAGATAATTATGTTACACAAAATATCAACTCTTGTGATTATCTGTGGAATATTTTATTGTAATTCAAAATAATTTTTTCAACTTTTTATTTGATGTTGTTAACTGTTCTGATAACTTCTTATATTAAAGAATTTCTTATCTATCCTTGCAGATTTTTATATTTTAGGTTTGAATGTGTTTTTTTCAATATCGATTTTTTACTCTCGGTTGAGAATATGTGTCTATAAACTACTGAGTAATAATCGTGTATACTATAGAAAGGGTTTCTTTGGCTCGAAAATTTTTAGCTGGAAGTTCGTCTTATTTACTACAGATACATACGATAAACTTTTCTTATATATGACTCGACCTTTTTCAACACACACAAAAAGCAATTGAATATGAAGGGTTTCCACTATAATTACCAATATATTTTGTCTATATTATACATCGATCGTTCTAGAAATACACGATTATTTAAAGACCTTGCGGTAATTGAGATTACTTTTCAAGAAAAAATAGAATTTACAACCATAAAAACTGATTTCATTATGAATTCAATACTCTCAACGGACAACTTTTATCGCCCCCAAATCCCAATACTTCTAAAATTTCGTCTCTATTTGAACATCTGGAGAAATTTATTGTTTTTTATTGTGCTTCTTGTAGTGAAGATGGGTAAAATTATTGTATACATCGGTGGAAGTACATAATAATAAAACTGGTGAAATGAAAAATGAAGCTATTCAATGTTTCGAAAGGTGTTATGAGGAATACGCTATGAACACCGTCAATGATCTCCCCACTAGGAAGATATTCTCTGAAAACGATACCAATATGTCCATTTCTATTAAAAAATGTATCGACATCGATAGCCCCTTTAAAACATCAACAAAACCTTCGAAACATTGGAAAGCGCAGGTTGAAGAACATTTGCTGTAAGAAAGAGCAAATATGAATAAAAATTCTATTTTAGAGTGGTGGAAAGTCCATGTAAAAGTTCTTACACTTTCCGAGATGGCCGATGATTTATTATTGGCTACATCGGTACTTGTTGGAAGATTATTTTTCACAGCAGGTATGATAATGACAAAACCATGTGCATCATCGAAAGATGATGTGATACAAGCATGATTATGTTTGAATTCTTAGTCATCGAGTAAGTTCATAAGTTGAATGGATTAGAGATACTGTTATAGATGAAGATGATCTCCTAAATTTCAACTGACTTGGTAACATCAACTATTCGACGAGCAATTAATTCAGGGAGATGACTATGTTAGAGGAGTAGCTTCTCCTAATTTCCTAAAGACATCCCATTTACTCCTACTCGAATGTGTAAAATTCATATCGGAAGCTACACTATTCCACTTTATCCTTACGACTTGCATTTATCAAATTTATCAGCTTTTCGCATTTTTCATTAGTTGGGGAATTTTGAAATCCTTGGTCAAATTTTCTGCTTTAACATACCATTCAGGAATGTACTTTTGACGGAAACCCCTCGGAGTGAATATTTTAACTGAAGCGTTCACTAAGCCAACAAATCTAGAGTAATTTTTTCATAAGTTGGTCTAAACCACCTTATGTCACTATCAACTTCTTTCGCGTATCGAACCTAATCAGTCTTGTGGAAATTCCAACGGGGTTTATTTATAAATGGAGCAAAATGAACCACATTACAGATAGCTCGCAACATGGGCTTATGCTGGCTACGCAGAAAAACACTTAGAATTTTACGCTTTACTGAAAGAGGTTAAGCAGAAGCAAAATCATGGTCTTCCCTCCAATCGGACAAAGCTATACATACCATTTCTATCATTAACATCATAACTACACATAACAGGATGCGAATTAAAACCCCATCAGTAAATTGATGGGTGATCAACATATTTATATTGAAATTTCTTGGCCAAAATTATTTGGGAGTTTATGAATGTTGATGACAGAAATGTTACAAAATTTATGGAAATGAAGAAAACTCCTTCAATCTCTCTAACTCTCTCAACATTATGAACAGTTGAATTTTTTACATAACAAGTTAGACCGTAAATTCGACTAGGAATATCATCTAATACATAGCCTTGGACTATAGAAGAGAGATGACGGATAACATAGTCCCTGACATTGAAACCAAATGGACACCACATGACCACAGAACCAGGCTCCTTTTTCCTGATCTGCCTTCCACAGCCGTAAGCTCCACATCCTACCATTAGCTGTAACACAGATTTATAACAAAAACAATCCGTAAACGATCAGATAAACACAAGAAATAAAGGTTCACCCCATGGTTTGGTGTCCACCAAACTGTCAGAATTTTAGTTTCAGATCGATAGCGTTGCGTAGTATGGCATGCGGTATCCCCTCTCTTGCCTAATCAGAGTACATAATGTACATGTGTGTGGTGTCGGGGAAATAGCGTAGGTTCCGAGGTCTACTGTTCATAACGTGGTTCTTGGGAATTCATGCTAATCCTTCCGGGCATTTTCCGTTATGCGCATGAGCTTCTGGAGTTTTCGTCTGGCACAATCGGGTTTTTGGGGTGGAGGGAGTGGACCAGACTGTAGTAATGAACAGAATTGTCAAAGAAACTTGAAAAATATAAAAGAGTACTGACATGGAGTCAGTAACGATCTTGCCCAATAATGAACTTCCGAGGTATTTATCTCCCAATCCTACTCTGAACAACTGTTTATTTAGCTCCAGCTAGCCGGACGGCTAGACAGAATCGATTTCGACCACGGATACTTGATCAGTGAGTCGAAGTAAAACGTTTGAGGCCATTTTCAGCGAAAAATTTGAAAATTACAGACATTTGGGCAGATTAATAATCACTCTGTTCCTAGGAACAAGAGCGCCAGAAATAATAAGCTCATAAAAGTTTACACTACTTTTTTAAATTATTGGCAGTTTTCCACTACTAGAAGTAGCCATTAACTTTCTTATTCTTATTTTAAATGGCAACCCTCATTTTTTGAACGTATGTTCTGAGGAACATTGCGTTATCATTTTGCCAAAATGTCTGTAATTTTCGAATTTTTTGCCGAAAATGGTTTCAAACGATTAAGTTCGACTACCTGATATGAAGTTTTCGAGGACAAATTTGATTCTGTCCGGCCGGCCGGCCGTCCGTTACCATGATAACTTGAGAACGGAATGAGATAGCGACAACGGACAAGTTCGTTAATGGGCATAGTCGGTCCAATAGTTTCCGAGTAATGATTTTGTTTTCCACCAATATTAATCCGATCGAATTGAAACTCGGTGAATAGTTGTAGAATATGAACTTAAGTACGATTGTGAGATTTTGTGAGAATTGCATTACTAAGTAATTTTAAAAAATATTTTTAAAAGATTTTTGTTTAGTCACGATAACCTGAAAACGAAAAGAGATGGTGTCTTGAAATTTTCAGGTTAGGTTGTGCATCTGAATGCAACATTTGAGTTTGTATATAGGTATAATTGGCCAAACGGTTTTGGAGTTATGGCCATCTGAAAATTTAGCTGTAATTTCCTCAATAACTCGAAAAATACAGAACCGATTGATGTCAAACTTGGTAGATAGTTGTACAATGCTAGCGCAAAAACCCTTACAAAATTTCGAGAGAATCGCTAAAATTTTGCAAGAGCCTTCAAAGCCTAACTCTAATATCAAGTTTCAAGTTTGAGCACGATCGGATATATATTGTTGGAGATTCGAGCAGCCTTGAGTGATATTAGTAGATGGATGGGTGACCGTTACCTCGATAAGTTTCGAACGAAAGGAGATAGGGACTTGCAATTTTCAGGGTATGTTGCGTATCCGAATGGGATTGTTAAGTTTGATTGAGGGCATACACACTTAATTCGAATTTACCATGGTGAATTGGTTCAAGCCCAGTGGACAGGAGCTTTGGCGCTCTTGTTCAAACTTTGACAAATCATATCTCCGAAAGTATTGCTTTCTCAGAGTTGGGAATGGTATCAATGAATTCTTATGATAGAACTGCATCATGAAGGAAATTCAATTCAAATAATAGTTTATTTATCAAGATAAAATGAGCAATCTTCAATGCTTTAATGCTTCAAAAATCATCATTTAAAATAATAAGGAAAGTATCATCGAAATGTCTAGAGCAATGCTGGAGACAATCATAGCAGATTGTCCATTTATTCCCGATATTTGAGTAGGTAGAGGCTGACGAACAAATTATTTCAATAGTTCAAAATATTTTAATAAAATACAATCCTCTTTTCATATTTTAATAGTTCAAACCACTAACACATTCATTCTGTATCATGAACCTTAACTCAAGAAAAAATATTTGATACACAAATTTAGATCCATATTTCAGCATTTTTTTGATAGCAAAATTTTTTTGCTAGCAATATGAAAATACTGCATATAGAAACATATCTTACTACTTATTAATTATTATTAAATATTAATATCAACCTCCGTGATCAACGAACAGTAATTTGTTTTGATGATTCCATTATGTTCTTCTTTTCTATTGCCTTCATAAACTACATCATTAAAATGATCCAATTCTAAATCTTCTGAAACATCATACCGAATTCATACGTAAATTATTCAATATGCAACCAGTCAATTTTATTTTCGGTTTCAATGCAGTCTTGTATATATTCACAAATTCAAGAATCAGATACTTGTTTTCCAACAGAAAATATTTTCAAACTACGAATTGACATGTCTCTAACAGCAAGATAGGATGACATTTATGAATAGTGAACACAGACAGATAGAATTCGCATTCGGTGAATACATAGAACAACGATGTATTATTGAAATTTTGAAACATCATATCTCCGAACGTATTAGCTTGTTAGAGTTGAACATTATATCAGTGGATTTATATGATGAAACTGCAATTTAAAAGAAATTGAATTCAAAAGTTGTAATGTAAAAAAAATTTGTTTTCGTTACTCCGAAACCAAATAACAAACTCAACCGAGATATTCATCCCCCAAACCTACCCTGAAAATTTTAAATGTCTAGCTCTTTCCGTTCGAGAGTTATCGTGTTAACGGCCGGATGGGAGGATGGACGGACGGCAGGACAGAATCGATTTTGACCATGTATTCTTGATCAGTGATTCGAACCAAATCGTTAACTCTGTTCCAAGGAACAAGAGCGCCAAAAGGGGTATTCCATTTGAAAAAAAAAGTTTTTTGGAAAAAATGGAAAGAAAGCTATATTTCTCATTTATGAAGAACCTGTGGATTTCTGTGAAGAATGATTGGCTTAAATACACAGAATTTTATTTAGGTACTTCCAAAGTTTTATTGTTTCACTTCTTAAGCAGCACATAAACTACGCGCGGCACAATCTCGAACATTGGCTCGCCTGGTGACCTAGCGCTATATAGATGGAGTTACCACGTGAGTCAGAACAGTTGCTATTTAAAATAAGTTTGTACTCACTTCCGGTATAACCAGAAGTGGTAGACAACTGCCAATATTTTAAAAAGGTAGTTTATGGTCCAGAATCTCTGTGTGTGAATTCTTATGAGCGTATCAGTTTTACTCTGCCAAGTAGGGCTAATTGTCCCTTTAAAAGAATGACCCAGTATTGCTTCTGACAAATATGTAGGATTTCAATTATTAGGATTGGAATTCTACTTGCATAGAGTTAGAATAAGGATTACATTTTAAGGGTGCAAACGACGCATTATCGATACATCCGACGTTATATGGAGCCTCTGTCCCTGAAATCCACTAATTTACAGGAGAGACAGGAGGATAGAGGGGTGGAATTTAAGACCAAACCCCGACTCTCTGGCGTCTCCAAGGAGGTCGAGGTTAATAGGATATCTATATCTGGATTTAATATCCCCAGAGAGCTCTTGACGTGCAACATTAACAACGACTAGATTCCAGGAATTGACTTAAGAACGTGGGATAATTCCCAGGGAATCCTATTATTCTAAGGCGGTATAGTTGAGCCAGAGAATCATCATCAATCATTGCACTACCCTGTGAGATCGAGGGCAAGACTAGTGCGAGGTGGTAAACAGAGTCGGTATCCAAGGTATGAAGAAGCGAGGGCGAGGCAGTGAGTTGCGATCAGGTTTAAGGAAGAAGGTATAATTAAAACGGTTCGCGAATACGAGTTTTTATCCCTGAGACTTGGACGGTTTTACTGAGTTCTGCCTTAGGCGATTTATATAAAAATCCTACGAATATCTTGTGTTTCGAAGGGAGAAGCAATTTTTAAAATATTAACTATTATATTTTATAAATATATTCCAGAGTTTCGAGGAGACAACCAAGAAATAATCATTTAGTTATTAGGATTTGCCTGACACTGCATCTGCATTAGTCATTCAACGCCAACTATGATAGGGAGAATAATTCGTGAACTATCCTCGTACGTATTCGAAGCTAATGATATAATTCTGAAGTTTACAACTATTTCCCAGATCTTGATCCGATGAACTCACGTCTCTTGTACCCCTATCCCTCTACCGCTCATTTCCTGTATTAGATAGTTTCATAGTGATTCGCGTTTGTATTTCACTTCATTGTAATGCGGAATATTATTTCCAGTAGAGGATCCGGTTCATAAATCAACATTACTAATTCAGGATTCCCTTTAGCGTAACTTAAAAACGTATTGCAAACACTCCAGCCAGCGGATCGTTCGACAGACAGATTGATGCGAAACGATTCCGGTGATAATTCCAGTAATATAAGTTTTACTGAGCTCTGTTCCAGTAAAACCATCCGAAAGATATATTGCCGCAGTTAAGGAACTATTAGTGCTGCATCTGAGGTAATTTATTATTCTCATTAGGTTCACGTCGGGAGTTGGCTCTTCTTCTCTGATGTCTGTTTTTCTTGGCGAATGCGGTTGAAAGTAGATCAAAATTGTGCTATGAGTCGTTCCAACTACTTGAGGTCTAGTGGTTATAAAATGGTTTAAAATATTGGATTAGGAAAGATACAGAACTTATTTAATAGTTTCACGTGCATGTTCGAGGAAACAACACGCTGTCATTGAGGCAAATGATAGCGCTCTGTTCCCTAGAATATGCTCGTAAAATAACTAAATAATTTCTTTATATTACTCAATGGCCGATGCATGTAATCTTCGATTATGTCTTGCAATTTTCAGAGCAGTTTGCGCATCCGAATACGACGGTTGAGTTCGTTAATGGGCATAATCGATCAAACGGTTTCCGAGTTACACCCATCTGAAATTTTCTTGTTAATTCCTCAATAACTGAAAAAATCCGATTGAATTTTAACTTGGTACTTATTTGTAGAATACCAACGTGCAAATTTTCACAAAATTTCAGGTGGATCGTATAATTTAAAAAATAATGTTTTTTCAAAAATAAACAAATATTTTTCTACCAAAATTTTATATTTCATAAATTATCTGTCAGATTCCACTGGAATTCCAAACAAACCTTGAAACTGAATTGTATTAGAATTTTATTAGTACTCAGTTGAAGAGAAATGAATTGATGGTTCATGCAGTATTTCGTGAGGGTGTTTGAGGCATGAAAAAATTAAAGTAACTGCGCTTATATGCTCCTGACTTCACGTCAGTGCTTTTTAAGAATTTTTAATCTCAGAGTACTCATTTTCCAGATTAAACTAAATCGAATTAGATCGCTTAAGTGCATCAACGAGTAATTTCTTAACCTAGTTCCATGAGCTTTTCAAGAATTTATTCAGTATTTTCTTGGATAAATAACCTTAAGAATCGCTGAGTGAAATATACACAGTGGTCCTCGAATAAATTTACATAGTTTGATGGTGAATATATTGTATCTAGGGGAGCCAGAAAATAACATTCATATGTGTTTCTGAGATACAAGGTGATTTATTGATTCGGGCTGAAACTTTGGTTAGACATAAATTCCGAACCGCCGAACAAATTATTTTCAAATTGGGCAGTCATTATTATCTTAGGCCATTAATATCTTCGTTTAAACTTCGTTTAGACTTTTATGTTCGGGTCTAATAGAACACTCTGTAAATGAAATATCAATTTGTCGTTAATATCGTCTAATTCTGCATTGATTAGTCCTTCGAATATAGTTTTTCATTAGAACGGCACACATAGTATTATCTTTTTAACAAGCTTCACCTGTATGTTTGCTTGTTTGTTTGTTTGTAACTGACTTCATTGAATGCAATTGTGACCCATATTAGACGATCAGATTTTATTCAAACTTTATATATATTGCCATAATTTGACATTAGCCTGAAAACGAGCACGAGGATTCATAAATTCCGTTAGGGATTTTATATTAACAGTACATTCACCATTTTGCAATACGAAATTCTTCCCTCACGAATTTTTTGAAAACTTATCTCTTCTAAACTCTTCCATAAGCTTCACCTGTATGTTTGCTTGTTTGTTTGTTTGTTACAGACTTCTTTGAACACAATTTTAATCCACTTTACACGATAAGATTAATATAAAAATTGCAGACTTTTGAGGAGCAGATAACTTTACAATATTTTGATAAGAGTATCCCATTATCCGGAGTAGGATCGCCAGGATTAATAAACTTCGTTAGGGACCTTCTACATGAGAGTAAGAGAGTAAGAGCTAGTATCTGCGCATGCGATAAATCGAACTAAAAAGTAGAAAATAGATAATAGAGAAAACAGGCTAACGTGGATAAATATATTTGAAGGAAAAAGTTCAATGGGTAATTCAGCAAAAGGAGCAGAGAATATTCATTCTGCTGGTACCTGCCGAAACTTGTTTCCGCTAGTTAGTTTCTTCAAACATATTTCCAAATTTTCCTTGGTTTCTTGGTTGCCCTGTCCTGAAGAAGCCAACTAGCAAGAACACTTGTCGACAGGTACCAGCAGAATGATTATTCTCTACCCCTTTCACGAAATTACCCATTAAACTTTCCCATTTAAATAAACAATAGTTTAAAGAAACTAACAAACAAGCCCTGTGGACAGGAGCTTTCTGGCGCTCTAGTTCAAACAGACAAATTATATCTCCGAAAGTATTGGTTTCTCAGAGTTGGGAATTATATCAATGTATTCTTATGATAGAACTGCATCATAAAGGACATTCAATTCAAATAATAGTTTATTTATCAAGATTAAATGAGCAATCTGAGAATGAGAACTGCACCATGGAAGAAATCGGATTAAAATAGCTGAATTTGACTCTCTCTTATAGAACAGGATGAAATGTACGACTATGAACACAGATCATATAATAAAGCTTAGATAGAATAATTATAGCATTCTGTGAAAACATAGAAGTACGATTCATTAATGAAATTTAGAAAAATCATATCTTCGAAAGTATTAGCTTGTTGGAGTTGAAAATGATATCGATGGATTTTAATGGTGAAACTGCATCTTAAATAGAAATTGAATTTGAAATTTGTTGCTTAAAAAAAAATTTTTTTTTCATTACTCTGAAATCATCTGACCTATTTTGCCCAATAACGAACTTAACTGAGATATTCATCTCCCTAATCTACTCTGAAAATTTCAACTGCCTAGCTCATTCCGTTCGAGAGTTATTGTAGAGATTTTTTTTTATTTTGAAAATTTTTTTTTGACACTTCGCGGTAACCTGGTCAATACAAAACTTCACATGCGTATGGAGGTCATGATTCTACAATTTGATGCTAAATTTCAGATAGATCGAGTGATCAATTTCGGAAATATTCATAAAAAATGTGTTTTACTAAAATCGGCCATAAATCCGAAACCGCTCGATGGATTTCACCCATTAACGAACTTAACTGAGATATTTACGCTCCAAAGCATTTAAACAAAATGATGGACAAAAAATGTACCTATGTATTATCTAGAGAAAAGCGTGGGGTGCTCATCAATATCAATGTTGAAAATAATCGATCGGTACAATCAGTGAAAAAATAGTTAAGAGAACTCCTAAAGTGTTTAATGAATAAAATATTAAAAGAAAAACGCGTACGAAAGGCACAAAAAATATGGTACAGAGCACCCCACGCTTTACTCTAAATAATACATACATTTTTCGTCCATCATTATGTTTAAATGCTCAAAAATGATTTTATATTTTTAGTTCGATTTATCATTAAAGCACGTTCTTTCGAGTTTTTTTAAACTATTATTTATTTATTCAATTATCAAATTTATAGAAGAACAAAGGGGGAGGTTTGAAAGCAAACACTAACCCACTTCTTGTCCATGAGAATATCCAAATGTCTCAAACGATTAGGCTCGACTAACTGATGAAGATTTCGAGCTCATATTCGATTCTGCCCGTCCAGCCGACAGGCCGTTTCCACGATAACTTTCGAATATATAAATCGAAATAAACCTATATACAGGGTGAGTCTTTGACCACTGCATTAATTTTAACCAAAGATTCCTCTCATCAAATAAAACAGTTTTTCATTCACCATTTTTCCAGATTTGGCTCAGGTACAAAATTACAAGCGTTTAAAGATCTCACAATGTGCTAATAATAATAATAATTATAATAATAATAATAATACACTCCTGCATATAAATTATCTATGACATCGTTGGCGGACGAGAAAAAGGCATGGTAACTTGGTTTACAGCTTGATTCGGGATTCCAACGCTCAGGGACGGATCGATAAAACTAGTAACATTTCTGGAGTTTTCCATTTTAAAACATTCAATGAAGAATATCTCGAAAACGGTGCGTTTAAGGAGAAATGATGAAGAATAATATAATGTTCTAAAACGATGGAATATTCTTGAAATTACCCAAGAAAAACTTTAAGGTGAATAATACCTGATTAGTTAGATTTCGTACATATATTGCATGAATTTTATAAAAAATATCTAAAATATGTGAGAAAAGAAATATTCTGATACAGGAACAATTATTATGGACTGAATCTGAAACCAGAAATATCGGGAAGAATAAAAACCGTTAAATATTAAGGTGATTTGTGGGACAGAAATTATCTAACAATTAAAATCATATGTTGAGATGCTCAACCCATGTATATTCCGCTATTCCTGATTTTTTATTTCCACTTTTACGGCATGAGTTTTGTGTTCTTTGACTATGACTTCGAAGAGGCGTTTTGTTTCTCCTATTCTTTTGCCTTTCGCAAGTTATCGAACAGATTTTTTCATTTACTGATTCTTCTAGTTTTGTTCTTGTGAGATACTTTTTAGATTATTTTCCTATTTGAAAGTCGTCTGTATGTTGTAGTCATGAGCTATTCAACGTATTTTCTCTGATAAGCCTTTTTCATATGGTATCGATATTTTTGTGTCATCTTCGGAAGGATCAGATTTCTCCATTCGCTGGTCGCATATCTGTATAGTAGGCTATTTAGTTTAGAACTATAGCTATTTTACGAGTGATCCTTATTGATATTAACACTCAAATCAACTGTATAATACGACTCAAAACATAAATGATATTATATGCACAACTTCATTTTATAGTACTTGAATTGCAAAACTTCTTTCCTATACATACATGGAATCTAAAGAAACATACAATAGTTATAATGGGAAAACACTTATCGTGTTATAATAAAATAACTTTATTAGCCGAAGCAGATGCAGTCTGGAAAAGCCAAATGGAATAAATTCATTATCTTGGTTTCTGTACATATTTAAGTAAAATCCCCAAGCACGACAAATTAAAATTGTCATTCTTCTTCGTAAAAATACGAACCCTACCTTCAACCCTCTTCGGAAGACAGCTATAACCCCCATATTTTAAATAGCTAGTATGGGCGAAAAAATTCTGAATGCTAATGAAGAAGATGTTCAAAGTGTTCACCGCGAACGCAATGACAACATCCTTACCTGAAATAAAAATGATTCAACATCTCACGAGTGATTGACCAAATCGCAAGCGCTATTCGACCTTTTAGGACATTCAAATCAAGGGGTTTAGATTTGTACACAATGCTCTCCACATATCCCCATAAAAAAAATTGAATGGGTTAATACCAGGGGATCACGCATTAGATCGTTCATCGCCATGCTATCCACCGACTTGGAAATATTGCCTCGGGGTAGTGCCCGACATTGAGTTGGTAATGTGTTGGTGCTCCATCCTGTTGAAACCATCTCGTATTCCGTAGAACTTAAAATTTTGTAAAAGTTATTATTATTATTATTATTATTGATAAGGTGGTTACGTTGCACCGCGACCTTGAGATCTATTGTGCCCCCCAACAGAGCTGTTCTCACCATTACGCCATCTACAGCTCGCCCTCCAGTTCCAGAGTAAAAGTTGGAACGACATCATTTTCAAGTTGTGCTAAATAATTATAGCCATTCAAATTGCCCTCAATGAAAGAGGGGCCTATTATAAGGTTTCGAATATTTCCTGTCCAAACAATAACCTTTTGAGGAAATTGCGTGTGTTCCTCTCTCATCCAGTGGGGATTTTTGGTAGACCAGTAGCGACAATTTTGACGATTAGCATGGCCGTTGAGGGAAACAGTGCACACATCAGAAAACAAAATGTCTACTAATTGTATAATATTGTTATCCAACATGTCCATCATTTGTTCATAAATATAAGTTCTGCTACCAATATCATCTTCCGAGAGATCCTGGGTAGGTATCATTTTATAGGGATGCATTTTATTTTGTGTTACTTAATATGTTTAGAATCGATGTATGGCTGACAATGAACGTTGGGGAGGCATCTCTACACGATTTATGTAGATTTTCGTGAAAGTCACGCATCACATCTAATTGCGCATCCTTACACAGTGTATTAGCAGCTGCTTTGTTAGTATACCTTACATGCCCAAACTCGCGAAACTGGTTCTCCATTTTACTTATTGTCCCTGGGGTTATAGGCGACAATTTCTGAAATTTCTGATGAAACAAGCGACTCATTTCTGTTTGTGTTGGGGTGTTATCTCATTTACCAATCATTAGTAAAATTATTAAATTGTGCATTTCCCCTAATCGGCCCATTATTCAAAATTGAGGTTAATGAAATCGAAACACAAATTAGACAATTTATAAACTGAAACTCATAAGCAGAAAAAAATTTGCGAAGGCATTCTACAGAAACCGCAGAACGTGTTTTACGAAGTTTTCATGGTACCATTATGAAAAATACGAGTTACCCGTTTTGTCCCTTTGTACCCTTCAATTGAAATACGAAAAAACTTACGCCTCAAGTAACTCAGGGATATGACATTCACGAAATTCCGCGAAATTTACTGGGTTGGCTTCTACAAGTAATCACCAAGTGTTAATCACAATCAGAATCAGATATGTATATTTTGAGTTATATTGGAAAAACCAAATTTCAGATGATGATATTTCCAAAACAATTTAGCCGATTATGCCAATTAACGAACTTAAATGTCACATTCGGATGCTCAACCTACCCTGAAAATTGCAAATCTTTATCGTTATTTCTTTCCGTTCTTAAGTTATCATGGGATACCTAATAGTTTTTTTCATAATTTTGTTAAGATTTTATAGTGGTACGGTCCTCACTAAATTCCACGTCTTTATATCTATATCCTACAAAAACTAATATTTCCACCGAAAGTGTTCTACGTAGTTGTCATGTTACCATCTGAAAAACAAAATGTTAGGTTTTTTTTCATTTTCTTTCTCTTACAACTTGAAGGCAAATTAGTGTATTAATGTGGGAAGATTTGGGAATATTCCTGGGAATATTATATTGAATTACGATAATCACATGATTTTTTTATTTGATTTTTGCAATAAACATGAATAGAGAATGATGCGGCTATATCCAAACGATGTTTCATAAGCCCATACAAATTAGGGGTTGCACATCTGAAAGTTCCATCCAATTCAAACGTGGTTATTAGTTGAAGAGAGCCAAAATGGTTGCAAAATTTCGTGAGGATCGTATCACTAGAAAATTTAAAAAAAATCATTGACAAAAATGATATATATCAGAAACTATTCATCCGACACCGCTGACATTTTGCGAGAGCCATCAAAGCCTAACTCAACTACAAAGTTCTAGGTTCGAACATGTTGGAGATCCGAGCAGCCTTGTTTAATTACAGCAGCTGTATGGGTGACCGTTGCCTTGATAACTTTCGAACGAAAAGAGATAGGGACTTGCAATTTTCAGGGTAGGTTGCGCATACGAATGGGAGAGTTGAATTCTTTGTTGGGCGTAATCAGCCAAACGGTTTCGAATTTATAACCATATGGAATATTTTTTCCTCTGTAACTCAAAAAATACAGACTCGATCGAATTGAAGCTTCGTAACTAGTTGTAGAATATGGACATAGAGACGTGGAATTTTTTGAGGACTGTACCACTAGAAAATTCTAACAAAATTACGAAAAAACTATTATGTATCTCACGATAACTTGAGAACGGAAAGAAATAACGATTTGCAATTTTCAGGGTAGGTTGAGCATCCGAATTTGACATTTAAATTAGTTAATTGGCATAATCGGCTAAATTGTTTTGGAATTATCATCATCTGATATCTTGTTGTTATTTCCAATTCATCTCAAAATATACATATCTGATTCAATTAATACTAGGTGATTACTTATACAATACCGACGCAGTAATTTTCAAGGAATTTCGTGAATATCATATCCTGGAGTTACTTGAGGCGTAAGTTTTTTCGTATTTAAATTGAAGAGTAAAAGAACGGGTAATTCGTATTTTTCATTTTTCGAGTAAAGTGATTTTTTCTGCCCAGAGCCCAATTAATACTACTTTAGTACCTACTTCAAAAATATTTAAGAATATCTATGACTGATCTTAAAGTATGGATGAATGTGAATAAATCATTAAACCCCGTGAGAAAAAATATGTTTATAGAGAATTTTTTCAATGTCAAAAAACGAACTCCTTAATAACAGGGAAAGAACCAAGTAGCTTCACGTCTTCTACCTAATAAATCTATTGAGATTCCAACACAAGGAAGATGCTGTAATTAAATTCCTCCGTGGGATATTTTCGCAATAGATCTGGGTTTCCCGCCCACAAAAATTCCTCAGATGAGGTCCCCATATTGTTCCTCAGAAATCGGTAGTTTTGGATTATCCACGTGCGGCGGGAAATAAAAATCACCTGGCCAAGCTTTCCTACAGTTTCTTGAGGAACGCGTGCTAGTCGTTGAATGGGTAGTAGGCAAGGCGGGTTAAGTGGGAGAAGCTAATGTTTCCCGGTTTTTTCCTGGAAGTTTTCGGAGGACCTGGTTTTCCCCTGCATACCAAATTTGGTGTTTTGAGGCAGTGGGACTAGATTTTTTTCCTATTCTGGCTATATCATCAGATCCAGCACTCTTCAGCAAAAAGGAATCCGAAGTTACCCCATTTTTAATAAAAAATCGAGTTACCTGATTTTTCCTCTGTACTCTTCAATTCCAGTATGTCAATATACAGATGTCTCGGACTTGAAAATCGAAAATCTAGTGTCGGGTGTCCAGTACAGGTGAGTAGACAATAGAACATGCACGCAAAAGCTCATGTCTTCACGTCAGTGCTTGAACCAATTTCTTAAGATCATCGTATTAGACACCATGACATTCTTTTCTTAGTATTAGTTTTTGAATTTCATTGGGGGTATATTCTAAGGATAATGTTTTTGCGCGTTTTTTCTGGGGAACATAGCGTTATCATTTTGCCCAAATGTCTGTAATTTTCGATTTTTTTGCCAAGAATGGTCTCGAACGACTAGGTTCAACTCACTGATGAAGAATTTGAGGTCAAATTTGATTCTTTCCAGCTGGCCGTTGCCTCGATAACTTGAGAACGCAAAGAGATAGCGACTTTAAATTTTTAGGGTAGGTGGCATTTCCCAATACGACGGACGAGTTCGTTAATGGGCATAATCGGCCGAACGGTTTCACAGTAATAATTTTGTTCCCGATCATTACTAATCTGATCGAATTGAAACTTAGTGCGTAGTTGTAGAATACAATACTAAGATAGTTCATGAAATTTTGTGAGAAAAAAATTATTAAAAAATATTATTTATGTACGATAACCTGAGAACGGAAAGAGTTAGCGACTTTAAATTTTCAGGTTAAGTTGTGCATCTGAATGCCACATTTGAGATTGTATACAGGCATAATCGGCAAAATGGTTTTGGAGTTACACCCATCTGAAATTTTGTTGTTATTTCCTCAATAACTCGAAAAATTCTTCTGTATTGGACACTCTTAATCGAATTTACCATGGTATATTCGATTAAGAATTGTCCAATACAGGAGAACAGACCATAGAATTCACCATGGCAAATTCGATTAAGAGTGTCCAATACAGCAGAATAAACAATAGAACATACGCACAAAAGCAACTGACTTCACGTCAGTGCTTAAACGTATTTTTTTTTTATTTTTTAAAAATTTTCTAGTTGTACAGTTCTCACAAAATTTTACACACGTCCTCAAGTCGATATTCTACAACTAGTTACCAAGCTTCAATTCGATCGAGTATATTTTTCTTGAGTTATCGAGGAAATATTAATCAAGGTGGGTATAAGTCCGAAACCATTAGACCGAATATAACTTACCTGAAAATTGCAAGTCGCTATCTGCTTTCGTTCGTGATTTATCGACGCAACGGTCACCCATTCAGCTAATGAACTCACACAAGTTTGCTCGTATCACCAATAATATAGATTCGATCGTGTTCAAACTTGGAACTTGGTACTATTGATAGTTGCGTATAATGTTCCTCAATTATTTTATAATGCTCGATGGAAAAGAGATACATAATATATTTTGGTTTAAAGGTTGTCATATACATGCTGATATCCTTATATGTTGCATAACTATTATTTGTAATACTGTGTTGGATTGAAAACTTTCTTGGTAATTAATTTTCATATAATATTACAATTAGTGGATAATCATTACTCTATCATATACAGAG
Organism: Halyzia sedecimguttata; assembly: GCA_937662695.2. NCBI lineage: Eukaryota > Metazoa > Arthropoda > Insecta > Coleoptera > Coccinellidae > Halyzia > Halyzia sedecimguttata. Next base: position 16,138,356 of record OW569413.2, read on the forward strand.
CTCATTGATGAGCTAGTAGTAGTACATAGTGTTCAACCAAATTAAATGAAATCGTGTGTGGAAAATTTATTTTTTCCGAAAACCAATAACTTTGCTTACATCAAATTCGATATATGTTAAAGGTACAGCAGCAGTTACTGAAAGACATATAAAACAGTGCTAGTGAAGATGTAAAGTAGACGAAGAATTGGAGGAATTAGTGAATTTTTTGCGGAAATAATGATCCTCGGTGAAAAAGTTGCACATTCAAAACATTAGAACGTGAAAATTGACGAAACTTACATAATATACAAAACACATTCTATTAAATAATAAGTGGTTCTCTAATTGATGTTTTTCTCAGTTTTGGTTAATCTTAATGTTAATGGCGCAGCATTTTCATACCATATGACGTAAGAGTAATCATTTTTATGACGAGCCTGAAACTGTGGCCAAGATATTTTGATGAATATTTAATTGTGTTATGGTTAGACTGTTATTTTGCCTTTGCTTCCCCTATCGCAAATTAAAGATAATCCGCCGTATTCACAAAGCATTCAATCTCCGTTAAGTCCTAACTGAGGTCCTCAGTTGAGGATAAATAAGAATCGCAACCTCAGTTTAAGTGAAGATTAACGTGAAACAGGCCGGTTTCACCACCGTTAAATACGTTAACTGAGGTTGCGATTCTTATTTATCATTAACTGAGGACCTCAGTTAGGACTTAACGGAGATTGAATGCTTTGTGAATACGGCGGAATGTCTTTTACAAGGGTAAATATTACAGTGGAGAACTCCCGGTAGAAACTTTTTCTGAATTCGTACCTCTATACCGAGTTTTTAGATTGATGTGCCAAATCACCTGATATCGGTACTCACATATCCTATTCATCCAATTTTCAGCCCACGCAATTAGTGCCACAATGAACGAGACAACTACTTATCAAACAAACGAGGAAGTTTCTGGGTAATATGGGTTTTTCCTTCTCTGAAATGCATTGCACAGTCCCTGGTTGAGTTGATCAAGGTGGAGTGGACTTTCAGGGAAGCTGATGAGTTGATAGTCAAACTCAACTCTCACCTGGAGGAGTCAGACCAGGATAGCTCACCCTCAAAGTTCGCTCCATTTTTTTATCAAATCAGCCAGGGACCATAAAGGTGCTGAAACTAGGGACCTTTAGATCTAAAATTCCCTATATTCAGTCTATCTCATCCATTTCTGTTGATCTGATTATTTATTCGATTTCTAATTAATTCGTGAAAAGCACAAAATGTTAATGGTTGAAATAAGTTCGTTGTTTGTTGACAGACGAGCAAAATTCGTTCTCGCGCCACAAGGTGCCGCTCTCCATCGGGACGAACAACATTAAACCTGAGTTAGGCAACTAACATGTTCATTGTTCACGGATATACAATTACGTTATATTATTATATACGAGTTGTGTCAGGTAGACAAAACCTGACCGCCACTGCAGCCAATCGGTCTATTGTGGTGTACCTAAACAATGTTCGGCTTATGGTTGGGGGCCTTAATTGAGAGTTTAAAGGGAGATTTGTTCGATTCAACCGATTTTTCTTTTATTAATAGCTTTGGTATGACTTATTCCTTTCTGGTGAAATTTTCAGTGTAATAAAATATAATTGGGTACATTCAATAATGTTCAAAATACATGGTGGGAATTGTGATAATTTAATATTAAGTGTGCAGGTTGAGAAAACAGACTGTACATTTCGGTTTCATAACCTGGCTACCTGTTTCAATTCTACCATAACCCGTCATTACTCTGGTGTTTATAATTTTTTTGGCACACCTCCAGTTTGAGATTTGATCTCGCAGAACTGGTTCAACAATTCTTTTTTTTTCTTGAGAGCCCAAAATATGTTCACTTCGGTTCCCAGTTTATACAACCTTGGAAGCATATTTCCTTGGGAAAGCCAACGCACTTCTGTGCTGAAAATCAGACTCACGTGGTTCGAGTTCATATCAGAGCACAATTTGTCGAACAGACGAGAATTTAATAGAATGTTTTTGTTTTACTGAAATCGAAATTCATATTTAATCGCTCATATATATATATATGATCGGTTTTAAAACGTCCGGCGACGTTGTCCGATGCCCAACCTCTACTCGTTCCCACAGAATATACCTTAGAAGAAGTGCAAGCTCCAAACAAATTGTATGGCAACAAAAAATAGCGCACCCTGGTGTCCGGGTGCTGTATTATTTGTTTGGCGCGAAATTTGAACACTAAAATAGGCGGGAAATTTGAACCACTCTTCCATGTTTCTAGATTATTCTTTATGAATTTGAATAATTCGTATCAATTTAAATTTTACCATTCAAAGCTCATTATTTTGAATGGTAAAATTCAATTGATAACTTTCATTAAGACCATTGATTGAAAAAAAATGAATACAAACAAACACAAATTCTAATTATGCTTTATTGCAAAATTGAACATAAATAAACAAAATAATTTACATATTCTTTTACAAATTAATAGTGTATTACTTCAAAGTTTAAATAACAATGCTCTAACAAATTATAAATTTAAATAGATTTTCCCTAATGTATAATAGGTACTTTATAAACGAAAACCTATAACACTTGCCAACCCGACTAGCAAACTATACTTAGGCAAGTGCACAATAATAATGAAAAATAAAATAAATGCGTTTGTCTCTTCGCTGCTTGAGTAGGTAGAATGAAGCTATAATATCTTTACAATCCTATATTCAATCAACCATCAAAATAGGCAACTTTAGTAGAAGGGTTAGTTTTAAGTATAGCGTTACAATCTTATACAGTATGCTCAGCGAGGATAAGTGAGCTATTTCGCAATCTACAAAATAATCATCAACAATGTTCGTAAAAAATAAGAAATACAGCAAATCACAATTATGATCGAGGTATACTTGCGAAACGGCACCAAAGTTGTTACTTATAGACCCCTTTATAGGGGCTGCAACGTAGGCACCCTGGTAGACCAAAGTGGAAATTATCGGGGAAGTCGCTATATAATCGAGGAGCTGATCGGACTGGTAATTCCAATAATTGGGACGAAGTCCACTCCGTAGTGCTGAAATTTGAATATATTGACCAAATGTCACGAATTGAAAAACTCTAATTACCTTCTGTAATTCCTATTAGATCCGATTATAAATCGTACTATGGTGATCACAAATGATACCAACTCAAAGACAAGCAGCCAGGCTATTTCAATTTAATCCCACTTTTGTGGTTATAATGATGCATACACAGCAATCAATAATATCAATCGGCACCTTAACTTCTGTCTCGGAAAAATGAATAGGTATCTCAATTCAGTAAAACTTGACCCGATGTAGATTCGTGGACCTGCGCCCGGTCATATGTGGCGACAACGCATTTCCGCGCCAATATTCAAAATTCAAGCCTTACACTCCCCTCACCCACGGGAAAAAAAAATACCAGATTTTTTTTTCTGTCATACCCAGTTTGATTTAAAATTACCACTTGAATGTTATGGTTGACCGCTGCTTTGTGCTGTATTTCTGATGCCAGTTTGATGGAAATGAATACATAAAAAAAACAAAAAAAACAAAAAACTACAGTAACTTTACTGATGTTATAACGTAATTAATCTGACGGTGCTAACTTTAAATCCTTAGCGTGCCACACACCCTTTGATTTTTTCTTGTCGGAATCAAAGAGTTCATAAACCCAAGGCGAAAGCTTCTTTCGTATTACATAAGGACCCTCATACAGCGAAGCGAGCTTGCTCGTATAATGCTGTGACGAATCCGACAACTTTTTATTTTTCACGTAAACTGTATCACCTATACTGAACGAGGTAGAACTTCTCCGTAAATCATAATGCTTCTTATTTCTCTCTGCTGCATCTTTCATACGTTTTCTGATATCCACGTATAATTTTTCAAAAAGTTTCTGCCGTTTTTTCAATGAGTTTTCTATATCCTTTCCTTCGGTTTCACTCGCAGGATGGCTACTGGTACCATCCTCTTCCACCGAAAAGTCATAAGCCTTGCAGACATTCGTCGGCATTTCTTTACCGAAGACCACCGAATAAGGTGTGACCTTAGTGGTTGCATGCACCTGAGTCCGTATAGCACAAGCTATCTTGTGCAATTCTTTATCCCAACATTTATGGTCATCAGAAATATAACATCTCATCATGGTTTCAAGTACCTGATTAGTACGTTCGGTGGGGTTGGCTTGCGCATGATAGTGAGCGGTAAATTTTTGCGTTACGCCGTAAGATTTTAATAATTCTCTGAATTCCCTGGACTTGAGCTGAGGGCCGTTATCACACAACAAAGTTTTAGGCTGGCCAAAGAGCAAGAAAAATTCCTCCTCAACAACTTTACATAGCACTTTGGATGAAGAATTCCTCAGTGGCCGAATGATGACAAATTTGCTGAAGTGGTCCGTTACAACCAAAATATACCTGAATCCATTGTTCGACCTCGGCAATGGTCCAATGAAGTCGCAAGATACCCATTCCCAAGGCTCTGAACGAACCTGATGAGAAGACAATAGTCCAGCGGGTTTTCTTAAAAGTGGTTTGTTTCTGCAACACACGGAGCATTTTGCTACATACTTCGCTATATCGGCCGCCATTCTTGGCCAGTAATAATTTTGTCTAACTCTTTCAAATGTCTTGTAGACGCCCGGGTGACCAGCGTGTGGATCGTCATGATTCCGCTCGAGTATATCTTTGCGTTCTGATTTCGGTATGACCCTCTTCCAAGCTGATTGAATATCATAAGTTTTTGACGAGACATATTTGTATAATTCACCGTTTTTTATTCTCCATGAGGAAAATTTGAGAGGGTTCTTTTCCACGTTCAATTTCATCTTTTGAACCCACTGATCAACTACTAAATTCTTTTGGATCGACTGAATATCTAACTTCATAATTTCACTATCTTCAGGGATATTATCGCGATCCAATGTATCACGGGATAAAATGTCGGGGACAACATTTTCTTTTCCCTTACGGTGTACAATATCGAAATCAAACTGTTGTAATTTGAGAACCCATCGACCAACACGACCATGAGGGTCTTTTAATGACATCAACCAAAGTAATGACCAGTGATCCGTAACAACTGTAAACTTACTTCCCTCTATATAAGGTCTGAATTTTTCTATCGCAAATAGAACTGCTAAGCATTCGCGTTCGGTTGTGGTATATTTTCTCTCTAATTTCGAAAGGGAACGACTTATGTATGCTATTACATGATCCCCCGCGAGTTCAGCTGGTTGAGACAACACCGCACCCAATCTCTCAGAAGATGCATCACACTGTATAATGAAGCGCTTTGAAAAATCCGGACATGCTAAAATTGGTGATGATATTAATTTTTCTTTAATCTTACGTAAAGCTTCCTCCTGTTCGTTATGCCACTCTAGTTTCTGTCCTTTTTTTAACAAATTTGTGATAGGAGCTATTAATGTTGCGAATTGCGGCACGAAACGCCTGTACCACGAAGCTAAACCAATTATTCGTCGCACTTCTCTAAGTTTGGACGGCCTTGATAGCCTAAGAATGGCTGAGACCTTCTCGGGGTCCACGGACAAACCCTGCTCATTAACGACATATCCTAAATACTTAATCTCTGATCTGCAGAAATTGCATTTCTCCCGATTTAGCGTCAGTCCCACTTTCTTTAATCTTATGAATACTTCTTTCAAAATTTTTAAGTGCTGTTCAAAATCTTCGGTCACAATCACTATATCGTCTAGATACGCGAATGAATATGGTTCCAGAGAAGGATCAATCACTTTATCGATGGATCGTTGGAAAGTAGCTCCAGCGTTACACAGGCCAAATGGCATACGCAAGAACTGAAACAGTCCCCTATTAGGCACTGTAAATGCAGTGTACTGCTTCGAGTTTTCGTCCATCGGTATCTGCCAGAATGCCGATTTTATATCCAAGGTGCTGATAAACCTAGCTTTGCCCAACTTATCCAAAGTAGCCGAGATATATGGCAGCGGATATGCGTCCTTCTTCGTAATGCTATTCAGTTTTCTATAATCCACGCAAAATCGATAGGAATTGTCTTTTTTTTTCACTAATACAATCGGCGAGGACCAAGCAGATTCCGATTTCTCCACTATACCCGCATCGAGCATATACTTTAATTCCGTGTCTATTTGGCGCATCATTGCAGGTGAAACCGGGTAAAACCTTTGTTTGATAGGTTCGGACTCGACTGCTATTTTGTGAGCCACCCCCCTTGCGCATCCTAAATCCTGACCCAACTCTCCAAATCCATCATTTATTACCTTCTCTAGTTCTTCCTTTTGATCCCAAGTTAACTTATCGAGAGAAGTGACAGTATCCGATGCATTTAGCAACTCGACAGATTCAAAATCATCCGATTCAACGTCCCTGAAATACCACTTGCGAGACTTAAGATCAGGGACAATTCCCATCGCCATCCAAAAGTCTACTCCCAGTATTAAATTCTGCGACAGATCTTCCAAGATCATGATTTCCATTAACCGAATTTTATTTTCTAAACATACAGGCAAAGTTATAAGACCAATACAATTGCATTTAACATTTTTCTTTGCAACATTTACTGTAATCTGGTTCAAAGGACGTGTCATTTTTAAATTGAAATGTTTTCTCAGACAAACGAATAAACTATAGGACATTGCTGATTTATTGCATCCCGAATCCAACAATGCTTGAATTTCGCATCCAAAAAGAGAGATTTTTATGTAAGGTCTTTTATCATGACAACTTTCAGAGGAAAAGATATAGTCTAAAATAATACCCATGCGTTCTCGCTCTATTGCGGTCACATCCGAAGAAAGAGACAGCGGACCGCTCAATTCTGTCTCTTGGATTCGTTTCCCGAACAGTTAGGACAATTTCGGACTGTAAAGCCGACCTTATTGCATTTAAAACATCGTCTGACAAACGAATTTCTATTTTTCACGCAACTCGAAGCAATATGTCCGGGATTACCGCAACTAAAACATGTCATATTTTTCTTTGCTTTGTTTGTCGTGGGTTGCGAGTACGAACTTGATAAGCCACTTGGGCGATATTCTTTATAGCCCAAGTCTGGTTCCAATAATTCATCATGACTTGTGATAGGTGCTACATAAGAATCTGCATTTAAATTTCTCAATTCAATTAATTTTCCAACTTTGAGCAAATCCTCAAAATTTTCAATAACACTCGTACCCAATTGTCGTTGATAATAAGGCGTTAAGTTCTTCAGTATTATTTGCAAACGTGAATGTCCGGATATCAGAGTTGAAAGCCTGTCAAACAAATTATTCATGATGGCGATATAAATTCCTATATTCTCATCTTTACCCTGCGTTCTTTTCTTTATCTCCTCAAACAAACGTGAATTATAATCCGGAGGTTGAAATTGATTTCTGAGTTTCACCGCAAAATCCTTCCATCCCGATGTTTCTTTACGTATACTACGATACCAGCATAACGCTTTTCCATCCAACAGTTCCAAAACACCATCAAACAAGATATATTCGGGAACATGTCTGGCTATGGCTAATTCTTCAACTTTTTCCAGAAAAGCGCTTACTGACATTTGAGAACCCTCGCCGGTAAATTTTAAATTCCACATATGCATGGGGACCGTAATTGAAGGATAATGCGCTCTGATATGGTCACCAGAGGATTTCACAGCATCCTTACTTGGATCAATTCTAAGATTTGAGAGGACTGCTAAGTCATCATCGTCCGACGAGGATATAGAATTATCATCGTTTGGCTCTAGTGCCAACGGTGTTGAACACTTTCTTTGAAAACTCTTAATTTTTGTTTGAATATTCGATTTCAATGACAAAAATCCAACAATGAGAGAAGATTTAACTTTTTTCTCTTCATCATTTGTAGGTGAGGACATATTAACTCGTCCCAGTGCGTGAGCTAGTTTTGATAATAACTTTTTATAAATTCCTTCATCGGAACCATCAAAGTTGTCCAACGTATTCTGCAGTTCTTCGAGTTTTCTCGATAATGCGTCCGAATCTACACTAAATTTGAAGGGATAACTTGGATATGAAAATGATTTCTTTTCTTTTTCTAATTTAATTAGTTGACGCAACGATTTACGCATTTCTTCTACCTTACTTAATTCACATATTCCACGAATTTCCAACTCGTACGATAGTTCATCAATGCTAAGGCGATTTATTTCATAATCAGGTCGAGACATAATGAAAGAGAGATACCCACTCAAATACGTGTCAAAATCGAAATGAAGAACCAACAAAAAATGACCGCTCAAGGCTATATCACATCGACGAAAAATAAAATGAGAACACCAGTCCGATCAAAATATAAACGTTTTCCAACGAAAATAAATTGTATGAATTATATTGATTCGAACTCGCGAAGTCAACAATTCAACATATGTCCACCGAAATTATCGCCGCGTATCAGATGGCGAGAATGAGATAAGATGTTTATGTAAACTTTATGCCGTTTCACTGAACAAAATGGTATCCTGAACTGAAAATTCCTAATTTCAAGCAACGAAGAAACTTGTTAAAATCAAAATTAAAACGGGATTCTTTCGTTGGGCGCCAATTATAACACTTGCCAACCCGACTAGCAAACTATACTTAGGCAAGTGCACAATAATAATGAAAAATAAAATAAATGCGTTTGTCTCTTCGCTGCTTGAGTAGGTAGAATGAAGCTATAATATCTTTACAATCCTATATTCAATCAACCATCAAAATAGGCAACTTTAGTAGAAGGGTTAGTTTTAAGTATAGCGTTACAATCTTATACAGTATGCTCAGCGAGGATAAGTGAGCTATTTCGCAATCTACAAAATAATCATCAACAATGTTCGTAAAAAATAAGAAATACAGCAAATCACAATTATGATCGAGGTATACTTGCGAAACGGCACCAAAGTTGTTACTTATAGACCCCTTTATAGGGGCTGCAACGTAGGCACCCTGGTAGACCAAAGTGGAAATTATCGGGGAAGTCGCTATATAATCGAGGAGCTGATCGGACTGGTAATTCCAATAATTGGGACGAAGTCCACTCCGTAGTGCTGAAATTTGAATATATTGACCAAATGTCACGAATTGAAAAACTCTAATTACCTTCTGTAATTCCTATTAGATCCGATTATAAATCGTACTATGGTGATCACAAATGATACCAACTCAAAGACAAGCAGCCAGGCTATTTCAATTTAATCCCACTTTTGTGGTTATAATGATGCATACACAGCAATCAATAATATCAATCGGCACCTTAACTTCTGTCTCGGAAAAATGAATAGGTATCTCAATTCAGTAAAACTTGACCCGATGTAGATTCGTGGACCTGCGCCCGGTCATATGTGGCGACAACGCATTTCCGCGCCAATATTCAAAATTCAAGCCTTACAAACCAGATATCAAGAAATACACAAATTATAAATGTTCATCGCTATCAAGTTTCGAAATGAATAATACATATAACCAATTCAAAAATGATTACAGACACAAACTGTATGTTTTATTATGAAATAAAAGATAAATAAGCAACCAAGAATTCATTGGTTATTGAATAATGTGGTAAGAAATAATTGTATTCTTTAATAATTGAATTTGAATGTGAATTGATTGAGAGTTCTTCAGAAAGTTTTTGAACATTCAAGGAGCTACATCGTGGTTCCGAGAATGATTTATTGCAAACTGAAGTAAAAAATGTATGAGGTGATGCATGCTTAACGAGTTTACTTGTTCTGCTCTTAACAAAATCAGTATCATTGAAATGATCCTCACATAAATAATGAAATTTGAGCAAATGATGGAATCTTTAATCTAACAAATGTTCCTCCTTTTAGAAAGCTAAATTTCTGCCTGCAGCAATTTGAAAAACTGTTCATCCTACAAAATATCCATTCTAGCAATCTGGATACTTACAAGAATAAACCTGTCTCGGAGTCGACATATTAATTTCAATAATTAAAGATGATTATGAAAAAAGCCTAGCTGTTCAACTAGAATGCTGCTACCCCAACGTCTATGTTATTTGTTGCTTCGATTCCTCTCTTCCCTGGCAACAATTTCTGTAAAGATGTATGATGTTTAAAATGAATGTGCGGACAATTTCAGTGCAAATTTATACTTACATGAATACTTTTCTTCAAAAATCAGTAAATGCACCAAGCACTTGAAGTGTCGCCTCCATTTCTCGGCTTCCCTGGCCTGGACACGATTTCTAAACAGCTGTGAAGATGTATGATGGTTTGTAGCTTATAATGAATGTATGAATCGGCATTTTTAGTGCAAATTTATACTTACATCAATAAATAATTCGGAAATCGATAAATATAGCTGGCGGTCGAATTGACAAATGAAAATTGTCAATTATCCAGTATCCTGTCAAACGAAACCACAAGAGCAAATCTTTCTCACTATTTATCACCTTATTGTCCCTCTAATAAGGATTATATTTGCATCTACTTGCTGTCACAGTCGCGCCTCTGGTGTTCGGGTGCAGAACTACTAGATTGCTTCCACATTTTGGTCATAGTTATCACTTCTTCTAGGGTATATTCTGTGCTCGTTCCTATCATTCCATTGGCCTTCTCTCAAATCTCTTCCACTCATAGCCTTAGTTATCCCCTCCTACTATGATTTCTTAGGTCTTCCTCGCTTCCTACGGTTTGGCGGCACCCACTGCATGGTCATCTTGGGCAGTCTGTCTTCTTCCATCCTTTGTACATGTCCTTACCATATAAGTTGTTTTATCTCAATATCTGTTGTTAGTGAGCCGTCCACTCCTATACGCTCATATTCCGAATAAAATTATATAAATCAGGAAATACCATCATAAAGACGCACAAAAAATCTACATAGAATTTTCGAAATGGTTCCCTCTTTTTTGAATACTTTGCGCCTTTTATACTATATTCCCATGGTTTACATCATAGTGAACATTAGAGTATTAATGTTAAATGAATAATCTGTCGCACTGTATTTCAACATGCCACAATTTTTTACGCATGTGGAATATGCAGATATGATATTTGTTTATTGTTTTTGTAACGGAAATGGAAATGAATCCAAAATTGAATACCAAAAACTATTTTCCAACCGGCGTCAACCAAATAAAGTTACGTTTGGAAAAGTGTTTCATTATTCTAAATAACATGGACAATACCCGATAGGTCAAATACTAATAATGAAATTTCTAATAAAATCGTTGAACGAGTGGAGCACGAACCGACTATAAGTACTCGTCAAATTAGTATCGAATTAGTAATTTTGCGAAGCAAAGTGTCCAAGACTCTGTTGAAAGAAAACTTCGACCCATTCCACTACCAAAATGTTCAAGAACTGTTGCCACAACCATAAAGATTATAATTTTGTCGCTTGGGTATTAGTCACCAACTAACTATTTTCCATATCCTATTCAGCGATGAGGCTATGTTCACTAGGAATGGCATTTTTGGCGCTCTAGTTCCTCGGAACTGAGTACTTATTAATATCCACAATTCTCACGAATAGGCAAGGGACAACCCGCATTTGAAGAAAAGTCATAATACCTAACACAGATATTCTGTCAATATTTGGCTTGGAAAAATAGAAGGAAATTTAGTTGGGCCTGATTGAATGAACGCTGAAATGTACCTCAACTTTTTGGAAAATATTTCACTAAATCTATCGGAAAATGTACATTATCCGCTTTATGTACTTTCGACATGATGGAGCACCACCCAATTTTGCTTTTAATGTGAGAAATCACCTGAATATAAATTATCCCAACAGATGGATTGGTCGTGGAGCCCCCATTGCTTGGCCTCAAAGATCACTTGATTTGAACCCTCTAGATTATTAAATGAGGTGTACTGTGGCTAATTGCCGATAACTAAAACAAGACCCACGGTGAAATATTTATTGATTTTAACCATCAACAAAATTTTTTTTTTCTCTATATTATTTTGTGTTGACATCTGAAAGCCAAAGCTTATAAACTTAGGAAATTAGGAGCAGAGAACATTTAATTGAAATAGTTTTAGAGGAATGGAATATTTTGAGGCAAGATCAAATTCTCATTATAAGGTCAATTGGAATTTGATAAAAAGGGTGCAAATATGTATAAGAAAAGTTGGTTCAATCCCTGTGGACAGGAGCTCTGGTGCTCTTGCAACCTTCAACAAATCATATCTCCGAAATGATTGGTCTCTGTGATTTATATAAATGGATTCTTACGATAGAACTGCATCATGAAAGAAATTAAATTCAAACAGACCGACTCACCCCACTAACGAACTCATCCGAGATATTAATTCCTCAAATCTACTCTACTGGAGATATTCTGAACCCAATTTGATTATGCATCTTACCAAAGTAAATATTTTCATCATCATGTGGATTATCCACAGGCATTATATTATAACCTTAAAAGTACCTATAATATCATATCATCAGCATAATTCTACGATAGATGAGGTTATTTCATTGGTCTTTTTGCATTCAAGCATACTTTGTTTTCTAGAATAGAAGAGGTGTATTTTATATGAAGAATAATGAACCAGAAATAATTTTGACAATTATCTATCATAGGAAAATAAGATGAATGTAAGAACACAGATCATATAATAATTCATAGATAGAATAATTAAGTACAGGATTCTGTGGAAACATAGAAGTACGATTTATTACTGAAATTTTGAAAATTCATATCTCCGAAAGTATTAGCTTGTAAGAGTTGAAAATTATCTCAACGGATTCTTAGGGTAAAATTGCGTCTTAAAAAATAATTGAGTTCGAAATTTTGATGTAAAAATTTTTTGTTTTCGTAACTCGGAAACCATTGAACCGATATGCCCTATAACGAATTTAACCGAGATATCCATCTCCTAAACCTACTCTTAAAATTTCAACTGTCTAGCTCATTCCATTCGAGAGTTAGAGTGTTAACGTAGGGCTGACCGTACCGGCCGGACCGAATCGATTTTGACCACGGATTATTTATCAGTGAGTCGAACCAAATCCTTTAAGACCATTTCATCCAAAAATTCGAAAATCACAGACATTTGGGCAAATTGATAAGCACTCTGTTCCGAGGAACAAGAGCGCCAAAAAGAGGAAACCATTTTGAAAATTCAATGTCAATTTTCCGTTAATATTTAGTGTTGCCTCTCATTTGTTTAGTATATTCATTCAGTATTTGTTTATGTAGATTTTGCTTATCTATGTGCGTAAGAAGTTATTTCCTGAATTGAATTATTTAATACATCAGAAAAAAAGCGATTAAATATGGACTCCGATTTCTTTGAGATTGCATATAATTCACCGATTTGGCAGTCTTTCTAATGTGGTTGGCCGTTGTTAATTTTAATCACTGTTGCTATATTCTCAAGATTTTTAACGGTAGAATTGATCTAATCCAATATCCACTAATAATTGAAAGGTAAATATTCTGCTGAAATCGAACATTTGGCAACAGTCCGAAAGTGAATTGCTTCGCAGGATGCAACAAGTCTATATATGTACTCATAGTACTCTTCTATATTTTTTGCAGCCAATGAAATAGATCATTCTCTTCTGAGAGATATATTCAAAAGTCCAGAGGATTTTGAGGTTGATCTAGTTCCCAGTGTTAAAAATAGATTGAATTTTTGATTATTTCGGTCTTTACATGATGGAAATTCATCATGAACGACTAAAGTAAACACTTCATTCCCGAAAAAATTTATTTATTTTCACAATGATTGTTTCGCCAATCACATCTTGACTTCTTCAGGAGAGTATGATAACAGTTACCATAGTCACCTGAAGAAGTCAATATGTAATTGACAATTAATTAACAATTGTTGTGAAAATAAACAAATTTTAGCGGAAATAAAGAGTTTACTTTAATCGTTATTTATTACTGAATTCGAATATTATTTTTATTGAACATGGTTAAATATAAACAATATTTATTAATTATCATCAGATGAAAACATAAAATGCATAACAGATAACCTAATACTTACCAGCTTTATTAATATTTAAAAAGCGAATTTTAATATTACATAAAATACTCAACATTAATGGTGCTTATTAATTAATACTCGATATTTTATTAAAACTCAACTATATTTATTTCAATGAAGTGAATATTTCTTCAGCAATATTGAATGAAATTATTTCCGAATAAATGTTGTATCATATTAAGTAATGATCATTTGTAAGAATCTGAATAAATTCTATATTTCGATATAAGAAGTTTTTATTTGTCCATACGGCCAATGAATGATTTATTTATGGCAATGCATTTTCGATAATATCAAGTGCATTTAACAAATTTCAAAAGTGAATTCAGTCATTATTTTCTGGACTGCGAAGAGAAAGGTATTCAGACACTGGTTCGCAATTCTTTCATTGTCAGAATTTTTGTGGACCTTGATGAAATTGAAGAATCGAAATGCATCACGATAACAATTTGAAAGATATATTCGAGGCGGGAATAAATCTTGTTGACTTTTGGAGCACACAAGCAACGAAATCGACTGAACTTCGGTGTAGATCCATTTTATTTAGTTTATTTATTTGGATTTGAGTAGTTAATGAACCATGGATTCAAAAGTTACTATTCAATTTTAAAAATCTCATTGAAATAACACATCTCTGTAATATATAATTTACTTCGAAAAAATTTAAATAATATATTATTAGTGTTTTATATATTAACAGAAACAGCAAACGTTTATGTATTCAGATTTACTCGAATCAAACAGTTGTTGGTCCGTTACAATACAGAATTACATCATTATACTTACAGTTAATATGAAATTATCACAATTCCCACAGTGTATTTTGAAGAAAACATGTTGGAATTATTAAATGTACTCAATTATATTTTACTACACTGAAAATTTTATCAAAATCGAATGAGCCATACCAAAGATATTAATAAAATAAAAATCGATCGAAACGGGCAAATCACCCTGTAGACTCTCAATTAAGGCTCCCAACCATAAACCAAATATTGTTTTGAAACTGTTTGAGATTGTTTGTAAACTTCTCCTAGAATCTGAGGTTGTCCTCCGGAATCACATCGAATATCCAGCATGCCTATTATGGTCAGTAGATCGTCCACCAGAAGGGACTACAGCAAAGGATAGCGCACTCCTTCCTTTGGAAGTGTGTCCTCACAAGGATTGTTGACGTTAATTTTCATTATTTTCATTTATAATGGCCTAGAATTCAATAATAGAAATTTATTGACCATATGCGTTATTCGCGCATGTGATAACATATTGTCTTTTGCTTAAGAGTCAGTCGTATTTGGTACGTGTATGAATTCCCTATTTCGTTGATATATAGATCTCATTTATTTCGCAGGTAGCTAGAATTTTCCGCTGTAAAAATAATTATTTAGTTTCGTGAAATCACCTTTAGTGTGGCGAACCTACGCAAAAAACCTTTGGATTATCGAATAAGTAGACAACATCTATTCTCCAATTTCTGGCTTCAGTGGGTATATATCTTAACATCTTTAATCCTTACCGTTCCTTTCAAGCATTCCTATTTTACTTCAGAAAGGGCGTAAGAGTACTAGAAAACACACAACGAATAGCACCAGGCATCACATGGAAGTCTATATTTCGGCATGGAATCATTATTTCGCATAAATACGGTCTGCTACAATTTTCCATCAATAAATAAAATCATTATCGCAAAAGCCTCTTGGATTGAATTTATTTTGATATTATTATTATTATTATTATAATAATAATAATATCAAAATAAATTCAATCTCTTGGATTGAATTTATTTTGATATTATTATTATTATTATTATAATAATAATAATATCAAAATAAATTCAATCCAAGAGGCTTTTGCGATAATGATTTTATTTATTGATGGAAAATTGTAGCAGACCGTATTTATGCGAAATAATGATTCCATGCCGAAATATAGACTTCCATTCTATATTTCGGCATGGAATCATTATTTCGCATAAATACGGTCTGCTACAATTTTCCATCAATAAATAAAATCATTATCGCAAAAGCCTCTTGGATTGAATTTATTTTGATATCAAATAAACCAGTTCTTCATCATTTGGTCCTTAGGGCCGATATTAGGACCAATATTTTAATCCACATTAGTAGTTTGTAGGTTATAGATTTTGTATATGTTTACATTCCTTCAATCAGTATGAGTGAAAGGGAAAAAATTAAGTTGAAAGTTTTGAAAGCTAAGGAACAGGCCTAATTTTCTAGATTTCAAAAACAATATGATTACATAAAGGATTTCGAAAGTCCAAAGGTAATTGAATATTTCAAAATGGGTTTTAATTTTTTAGAAAAAAGTAAAACTCAACTGTCGGATGTGGTAGAGGACAAAAATTTATTTTAGTTGGAAATCTTGCCAAATTTCACCTTCCTAGATATCAGGTGGTTATCTGCCGCTGTATTGCCATATTATGGTTGCCGCAAAAAAATATTGATTAAAAAACATCTTTGCGTACAAATTCTTTCAAGTCAATTTGTTCTCTTTCACTCATACTGATTGAAGGAATGTAAACATAAAGATAATCTAAACCTAAAAACTACTACTGCGGATGAAAATGTTTGTCCTAGCATCAGCTGAAGGAAATTCTACACGACTCGAATATAGACTGAACAAAAAACTGATTGGATCAATTTAAAGATTATCCAGCACGAAGTACCAAATGATGAAGCCCTGGTTTATTTGATATTAAAATAAATTCAAGGATATTTCAAGAGTCCATAAGACGGCCATCGGATATAGACGTAGATCCCAGCCCTCCTGACGGTTCTCAGGAGAGGATGCTGTGGAGTCTGGCACTTCCGGGGTTGACCTGGGGTTTGACTTGACTTCCCCGCAGAACCTCAACCAGGAATCTCTCTCGAATGGTTTACATACCTAGTTTCTTCTAGGATATCCATAGTGATTTTTCGGTTATTTCACTTGTAAAAACTATCGTGGAATATGTGACATTGTTGTAGAAGACAGGAATATTCATTCCATTCTGAATATCCATGCCAAAGCTACATGAGGAGAACTGATTTTTTTCTGTAAATTCAACAGCTTGTATCTTTTCATATTGGAAAGATGGTAAGTGAAAAAACTGTTTTATTTAATGAGAGGAATCTATGCAAAATTAATGTACAACTCGAAGCCTCATCTATATATACATATGTATGTATATAAAAACGAATTGCTGTTGGTTAGTCTCGCTAAAACTCGAGAACGGCTGGACCAATTTGGCTAATTTAGGTCTTGAATTATTTGCAGAAGTCCAGGGAAGGTTTAAAAGGTGAATAAATATAAAAAATGTCTACAGGGTGTTTTTCTTTTAACGTCAATGGCAACTTGCTCTTTTTCACGCCGTAGTCGTATAATTTCATTCAATTGTGTTAAAAAGTATACTTTCAAGGCATTAATCATTAGAAATAAACCATTACTATACAGAGTGTTATTTTTCTCACGGCACAATTGTACGCGATTGAAGTGCCACAAACAAAGCATTAACTAAATCGATACCTTTGATGGATTCTCATAATGTATTTGTCTGAAATTTTCCTACAGGGTGTTTTTCTTTTAACGTCGTGTTTGTCTGAAATTTTCATAGAGGGTGTTTTTCTTTTAACGTCAATTGCAACTTACTGTTTTTCGCGCCTATTGTACAATTTTTATTCAATTGTGTTAAAAATTATACTTTCGAGGCATACATCATTGAAAATAAACCATAAGTATACAGGGTGTTCTTTTTCTCACGCCACAATTGTACGCGATTGAAGTGATTTGTGCCACAAACAAAGCATTAACTAAATAGCTACCTTGAATGATTTCTCATAATGAATTTGTCCGAAATTTTCACACAGGGTGTTTTTCTTTTAACGTCAATTGCATCTTTCATTTTCACTCAATTGTGTTAACAATTATACTTTCGAGGCACACGTCATTGAAAATAAACCATTACTATATATGGTGTTCTTTATCACTGCACAATTGTACGCGATTGAAATGATTTGTGCCACAAACAAATCATTAACTAAATAGGTATCCTGGATAGATTCTTATAATGTATTTGACCGAAATTTTTATACAGGGCGTTTTCCTTTTAACGTCAATTGCAACTTGCTGTTTTTCACGCCAATCGTACAATTTAATTCAATTGTGTTGAAAAATTTACTTTCGAGGCATACATCATTGAAAATAAACCATTACTATACATGGTGTTCTTTATATCACTGCACAATTGAACGCGATTGAAGTGATTTGTGCCACAAACAAAGCATTAACTAAATAGGTATCCTGTATGGATTCTCATAAAGTATTTGACCGAAATTTTCATACAGGGTGTTTTTATTTTAACGTCAATTGCAACTTGCTGTTTTTCACGCCAATCGTATAATTTCATTCAATTGTGTTAAAAAATAAACTTTCGAGGCTTACACCATTAAAAATAAACCATTATTATACAGGGTGTTCTCTATATCACGGCACAATTGTACACAATTGAAGTGATTAGTGCCACAAGCAATGCATTAACTAAATAGGTGCCTTGTATCGATTCTCATAATGTAACAATTTTGTTTTTTCTTTGATGTATAGACATGGCGCATGGACAATTATACGTCACCTGTTCCCGAGTCAGAAAACCGTCTTTGTTTATTTACGTATCACAAAACAAAACAAAAAATATAGTTTATCAGAAAGCTTCAAATTGATTAAGATACTATATCATAACTGTGTGTGTCTGTCAATATCAAATTGAAACCTTATAAATAGCCAGTATTTCAGGAAAACTCTGTTGTGTAAGTGCATGTGCAATTAATCGAAAATAATAATGAAACTTCATTCATACTGAGCATTTTTTTTATTAAGTTAGGCGGTATGAAGTTCGCCACGCCAGCTACACAGAAAAAAAAGTACACTGCGAGCAAGACTAGTAGTCTTGATTGGAAGCTATGGTAGACTCATATATCCGCAATGATAACTTGACTCAATGCAATATGCACATTATTCTTATACCTATCAGTTCAGCTTACTTCCGATAAAGAATAACAAACTTGAAAATAGTATAGTAACACTAATTTTAACGTATAGCATAACTTCAACTAAGAATATGCCTACTTGAAATGAATATAGAACTGTCTTTTAGCAAAACTTTCTCAGTTTCCGAATAAGTATAGTTATTTTCTGAGCAACTATTTTCTTAATGCAGAGTAACAAGTAATAAACTTGAAATGAGAATATTTCTAATCATATCAATATTATTCTTAAAATTGTTTGAAAATCATCTATACTATCCCTCCGAGTATAGTGAAACTCATATCAATTTTGAAGTGTTCTTAATTTAATTCCCTTTGAAATGAGAGACAGTCAAATAATATGGAGTGTCAAGTGGTACATCATAGAAAATAATTCTTTTTGTTGTCCTTCCAACTATCTGAATTTTTTGACGACGTGATGCTTGACCTCCCATATTTGAAAATTTGAAGTTAATTTTCTCTCCAGCGTCATCTAGTTAGTATCAAAATGTTATTTATTTCAAAAAATACCATTGGGTATTTATTCAAACTAGTCCCATATCTAAGCGTCGCAATAAATTGAATCAATGATAGCTATCATTGTTGGAACCTTTGGCTAAGTTTGCGACGCACATATATGGGACTAGTTTGAATAAATACCCACTACTAATGTTTGAAAAAAATATCATTATGATACTAAGTTGATGACGCTGGAGTGAAAATTAACTTCAAATTTTCAAATATAGGAGATCAAATAACACGTTGTCAAGAAAAATTCAGATAGTTGGAAGGACATTAACAAAAAGAATTATAATCAATGATGTACCTACCACTTGACAATCCATACCATTTGAATGTCATTCATTCCGAAAAATAGAATCGGTACAAAAGTAAGTAAGGAATGCACAAAATAACTATTTTTCACTTTGCAGAATGTGTAAGGGGATATGTCATTTATTCATTTGCACAATATTTTGCTCAGCATTTTGGTGAAACGGATTGTTATTTTTCTTGCTGCGACGTGCCAAGTTCCAAGTAAAAACTTGCATAACAGTTTGGTGCAATCAGGTTCCTGAAAATGAAATTATGGGTTCCAATGAAATTATATAAAGTATATTATAAGTACTCACTGTTAAATACTCAAATTAACTCGGCCAATTCCCATTCGTTTAAAATGTTCTTCATATTCATTACTACATATACATTATACATGTATATTATATAAACTTATAAAATCACTAGTTGTTGCCGATCGTGATCATGCTCTCATTGGATCCGCGTCCAAAATGTCCGCCGCCAACCTTTCCACCCGGTGCAGATATGTGGATTTGCTCAATCGATACTCGATAGTTGAGTGTATTGAGACTTGACTGCGCATATAATATTATTTCGAATAAGAATAGCCTGTTCTTGGGTGAAGTTGTACCTGAATTCATATGAGATCTCTTAGATTTCAACCATGAGAGCTATTCTCAATATAATTATTGAAACACTTCCATCAGTAGAATATTTCCTACAATTAAGAATTAATATTCTAGCTATAAAATAGTGTTGCTTTTTATTCAATGTCAGAATTAGGCTACGATCAACTTTAAATAATTTTGGCTCAAGTCTTGCATTTTCTTTAGAGAATACTAAATGATTTTCAATAGAACTCAATAGCGGTTCTTGCTTTCATTGTAGTGATCTTGTTGTATTGAGAATATAACATGTTCAATAAAATGTATCGTAATCTTGGTGAATAAGTATATGTGTCTTCTCAGAACAAAAACAGTATTTTCTACTTTCAAGATAAATAGTTTCAACTCAGGTATGAAACAACTTGCTTTTAGAATATTTCATCAAGACTATGTGTATACTTAAATGTAAATTATGATTTTTTTCCGTGTAGTCCTGTATATTATTTAACTCTATCCGATCCGCCATTGACTCGAAAAATCATACTCCTCACTGAATTAGCCTCACGAATTTATCGACATAATGAACAAAAATGATTTTTTGTCATTCGATAGATGGGTAGCTTCGAACCGAGGATTTTTAATTAAATCTTGTAATTCTGCTCCCATAACCAGGTCGCATTGGACTACCCGGAGAAAGTTATGCTGGTCTGGAATAGATGAAAGGCCAAATTCAGCTTGCTTCAGGATATTTTTTCGCTCTGATTATAGAATCATATCCGAAAGCGTTCATTCGAAGTAAATTTATAATTACATCCAGCTGAAGGCCGGCAGATTAAAGCGGCTTGTGCACATCTACATGGAGGATTATCCTGCAAAGTGGGTTTCATCAAACACAAAACATACGTACAGAAACTTTTGTCATTCGCAAGAATATCATGTTTGAATTGAAATGTAGGTTGAACAATTATGCGACTATATTTGGGTTAGTTGAATTATGCCCATTGGGTTATGAAAAGTATGCAACGCATTCTTAAGATTAACACGAATAATTGGTTTCCAACAACGTAAAATTTATCTTGCATAATCTTTATAGTTGTAGTTCCTTGTTCTCAGAATTAAAATGTATCAACCCCATTTTAGATTGTAGCGAATTGATTAAAAGAATACCGTGAATGAATTATTCGAGACGTTATACGTATGTTTGTATAGCCCAATCAAAAGAACTTCTGAAAAATAGACTTCAACAGCATAAATATGATTGCAACGAATGTTAAAATTCCAAAGAATATAAAACGGCTCTTGGTACCTACGCTTTTAGTGAATATCACAACTCTAATATTTCGGCCGTGTCTATTTTAAACTTTCAGAGCAGCTGGATAAAGAGAAGTGATATGAGTCACATGATACATAATAGAGCTAAATGACACTGCAAATTGTTGAGTGGACACTCAAAATTCTCAAAAAAAAAACTCAAAAGAAATATGTGACTCATAACCGCTGATAAAAATGTGTACACCAGAATTCCAATTCAACCTGAATTCTTTTGCAACATTGGAATTTTATGCAATTCCATTGGAATTCTTCGGAATTCCATTAGAAGTCTTCGAAATTGCATTGGAATTCTTCTGAATTCCATTGGAACTCTTCAAAATTCCATTGAAGTCACTGGAATTCTTCTGGAATTACATCGGAATACAAGAAATTCTATACGAATTCATGGAATTATATAGGAATTCAATTGGAATTCGAACTAAATCAAATGGAATTGCACAAAAACACAAAACTTTAGGCTGACTGATGAAGATTAGACACATTTGATTTCGAAAGGATCGAATGACTAGAGATAGAAAAATTAAATTTGGAAGAAAACATTTTTTTTTTAATTTTCAAGAATTCACATTGAATGTATATGGAATTTTGCGTGTAGTTGTGAATTGAAATCCTTGTAATGTATTCAGAATGTCTTAGGGATGAGATCTTCAAAAACATAGAAAAAAATTCTAATAATAAATTGCATGTTATTTCCCTTCTATGTTTGAATGCTTGATTGACGTCTTGATATTCGGTATTCAATTAGACAACGGGTATTAAAAGGGAAAAAACCCAAAAGCACTGACGTGAAGTCAGTTGTTCGCATTCAACTCGAATCGGTGAACATGAACAAGCACTCCAAAGCAGACTGACCTCATGTCAGCAGCTTTCAATTTCTCAGAACTGAATGGAAAAGTAATCGAAGAAATCATAAAGCAACAATTAACTTTTACGAAAAGCGCAGAAATCGTTTACTTAAAAATAAGAACAGTTGAAATCAAAAACTCATATTGAAGTTAAAACACTTTGCTTTAGGATATTTAATAAAGCATTGTGGATATCGTTTTAGTCGAAGCATATTTGTCTCTATGTGTACCTTTGTGTGAGTAACCTAGATTAGGCTAGAATATTTCACCAATTGCAGCGTGATTGGCTCAGTGGTAAGAGTATCTGACACAGGGGACGGAGGTCCGGAGTTCAATCCCGGGGCAGGGTAACAAATTTCATAGTTATTCTATGGAATCCAATTCAATGGAATTCAATAGGAACTTCATTGGAATTCCACTAGTTTTCATTGTAATTCCGTGGAATTCCACTTTCTTGTACATCAGAATTCCTAGTTGTTTACCCCTCGGTACTAACTAATGAATTCCAAACTTATTAATCAGCATGTGTTCAACAAGATATGATGAAAGAAACGCATCAGTTCAGCACGGTCATTGAAAGTGTTTTATAGTATTCTGCAAATTGCTGCTTTCTTGGAAAATTCTGACGAAGTGTTCATAATGTTTGTCTGTTTCTGGTTGAATCTATTCAATCAACTGTTTTTTAAACCTCCTATGATATAAATTTAACTTTGGTAAGTGTTATAATAAATGATATTTGTTTTTCAGTCGATTTTGAATATGAATAGTGAATTTGATCGTTTAACATAATGTAGTTGAATTAAACTCTATGTATGGTTTGCAACATTGTTCGAAGAATGGTTGATCAAGTATTTTTGATGGGACTCTGCTACTCTTTGTACATACATAAGTGTAAATAATTTTCGAAAAAATTCTCTTCTGTAGCCCTGAAGAAGTAGATATATATCTGCGAAACATCGGCATTGTATATATATGGTATATTGTTGTAGGGGGTAACGTTGCACTGCGACCTTAGGGTCTATTGTGCCCCCCCCTTCAGGGCTGTTGATGTCATTACCATCTACAGCTCGCCTTCCAGTTCCAGAGTTCTGATGAACTCCAGTATCTGGGATGGCTTTAAGGAGGATAGGTCTTCGCTCCTGCAGATTTCTTGCCCAAAGCATTCCTTGCGTTGGCTTGAGATGGCGAGGCATTCCATTTTCAGGTGATCAGGAGTTTCATCCTCCTCCCAACAAAATCTGCACTCGTCAGTTTCTGCCAGCCCTAATATCATCATATGCTTCCTGAGGTCGCAGTGCCCTGTGAGGAAGCCAGTGAGGAGATGCAGCTTGTTCTTACTGAGGTCCCAGTATTTCTTCGATCTGACAGTATCAAAGTTCCGGAGGAATTTTTTGAAGTGATGCATTCCGGGCAGAGATCTCTAGAAAGTGCCTCTCTCAGTTTCTTCTTTCGTCCGGAATTCACTTTTGTAGGTGTGTCTACCAACCCCATAATAAGGTTCCGGGCCAATACAGGGGGTTTGTGCTCCTTTCTTGGCAAGTGTGCTGGCCTCCTCATTTCCTATGATTCCCGCGTGACCAGAAACCCAGACCAAGGAGATCCTGTTGTTCTTGCCTACTTCATTGAGTTTTCTTCGGCACTCCCATATTAGCTTGGATTCGATAACATGGGAGCTTAATTAGCAGCTTGACTGTCAGAGTGGATTTCTATGTCATAACTCTGATAGTTTCTTTCTAGGTTCATTTCCACGCATCTTCCTATTGCAAGTACTTCTGCCTGAAAGATGCTCGGATAGGAGCCTAGCGATAGTGGGCATTTGGTGCCTGGCCCATATACTCCTGCGCCAGCTCCTGTAGTGGTTTTTGAACCGTCTGTGTACCATTTAATGGCGCTTCTTTTAAGAACTTGGGTGGTGGAGTCCATATCCCAATCTTTTTTGATACCAAGCATCGTAGTAAAGTTTTTTTCGATGCTTACTTTCTTGATCATTTCGTCACTAGGAAGAGTGGCTGTTGAAATGTACCTGGTAAGAGAGAACCAGGCTTTCTGGTTTTTAATGCTCTCAGTACCCGATCCTTTCCTAGATATTCTGAGATTGACTTCATGGGCCATTTTCTCTATCACCAGATGAAGTGGTGTGAGATTTGTTATAATATCAAGTGCCCTGGTAGGACAGGTTCCCATAGCTCCAGTGATACACACACAGGCCATCCCTTGTACTTTATCAAGGGTTTTCCTCGTGCAATTCTGGATTGTTTTTGAATATCAAACTACTGCCCCATACGTAATTATGGGTTTCACAATCATGACGTACATCCATCGCAGTATCTTAGGGTCGCAGCCCCAAGTCTTACCGGCTAGATTCGTGTACGCCATCAAAGCCATTGTTGCTTTACTGGCAGTGATGTCAACATGCATATTCCACAGAAGTTTACTATCTAGTGTTACCCCCAGATATTTAACTTCAGACTTCCATTCTATAATATCACCGTTCAAAACGAGGTATCTCACAGGTGGAAGTTTCCTTCTCCGAGGAAACAGAATCACTGTGGTCTTGCATCGGCATTAGTTGAACTGGCTTTTTCACAAATCACTTTCCTATATCCTGTGGAATTTCAGAGTAAAAGAATAACTTATCAGGAAATGATACATTAGATATTAGGAACCTATATAAAATACTTGGATAACTTTCAATCAAACCTAAATATATGGGTCAAGGTTCATGAAAATAAGTACACAAGTACAATATTTAAAATTACGTAAGCACCTGATAGAACTTAAACATAAGACCAGAGCAGAGAATTTGACAATCATACACAAGGAAAGCGACTATCATAAACTGGTACTACTTGAACAATATGAAATTCTGAAGAACAAACAGAACGAACACTTATTAAAGGATATCTCAGAATTTACAGATAGAAACCTATTTAATTCTTCAAAACAGTTCATATAATCGTTTTTCGTATTTCGCGCCTTTCAGATGTATCCATCACATGAAGACCATGAATATAATACACATATTGTTATCTGTTCCCTACCGTTCGATATCTCTCTTATCTTTAACATATACAGTTTCTCCGTTGTTTGTTTTGTTGTTTTCGAGGGTTGTACCTATTTGTTGAATACGCTGAATTGGTCAAGTAAAAAGCTATCCCTCTTTCTGTACCTGTTCTATATATGTTTTTCAAAACGTTGACAAATTGTATTTTATAGCTGACGGAGAGTTCAGATTACACACCTCTAACCTCTTGACAAAGATTAACAATCATTAAAGCCAATAATAGAAGAGGGAATAAATATTGGAGATAATGTTTATTTGTATTTTAGATATAAACGTTCAGTTTTTCATAATTTTCAGGTGGCCTGCTGATGGCTTATGGCCGAAATCGATAGCCAATAGAATATTTTTAAAAAAATGTGGTTTTCATTAATCCCTATTAAAATAATAGAAGAGGGAATAAATCTTGGAGATAATGTTTATTTGTATTTTAGATAAAAACGTTCAGTTTTTCATAATTTTCAGGTGGCCTGCTGATGGCTTATGGCCGAAATCGATAGCCAATAGAATATTTTTAAAAAAATGTGGTTTTCATTGATCCCTATTAACATTCACTCACTTATGGAGGAATTCACAGCCAAAATTTAACGCCTCTCATCCACGACAGATTTTAGTATCCACTTAAAATAATCCTATCCTCTGATAAAAATAACATAACCACACATGACATTTCTTATTCTATCAATTAAAAGTGAATCAATAAATTCATTCGAATTCACGTCAGAAATATATTTCGTTTGAAAAATGTCGAAACGTCGGCTTTATTTGAACTGGGTTTTTACACAAACCACTTTCCTATATCTTGGGCAAATCCACAGTAAAATATGAGATATTATATAGAATATTTCCGATTTCGTCAAAATCTATTATCTTGGGTATCCTATTATATCTGGTTGAAAATATCGTTTAGCAATGTACAATATTTAACACATCTCACCCACAATACCTATCGATTCAAAATAATCTATTGAACAAGTACCTATTCCGTTATAAAAATGACATGACCATAGACATGATATTTGTTATTCTATCAATTAGAACTGCATCATAAATTCGTTAGACTCCGTGTCAAAAATTTATTTTCGTTGAAAGTTTTTCTGTTCGGGTCTAGAAAAGTGGAACAGCACACTGCAGTCGTTCGAAAATTCCATTATTTTTCCAATACCTCCGACAAAATGGATTTGATCAAGTTCGAATACACAACTAGGCTGTAGAATTAGGTTTCGAAGGCTCTCGCAAAATTTGATGGATTTCTGAAGGATAAGTTAATCATTAAAGGATACTGTGGGAGGTATACTCATTATTGAATGGTTTTTTTCTGGGTTTTCTCTCCCAAACTCTGAAAAATATCTATAAAATAAAAAATTATTATTTTGGGATTTGCTTCTGCGCAAGAAACACAAGATATTTGTCAGAAGCAATCAATTCAACAATGTTGCCTAACAAACAACAATGAAACAACATCAACGAAGGATAGTTTATGTAATTCTGATATCTGAGATTATTTCAAATGATTTTAAATCTATTTTCTAATTTACACCAGTCTTTGAGTGAGCGTGTTTCAACTAACTACCGAGTATCAAATGACTATTCGGAATATGCCAATTATCCAACTTCACTGGTGCATTTGGACACGAAGCCTATCCTGAAAATATCAACTCTCATAGTTTTCTAGTATATACTTGCTGACGGCTGACCAGACAGAAAGACAGAATTAAGTTTTACTACAGAGTCTTCATGAGAGAGTCGAAACCAATCGTTTGAAACCATTTTTCTCTAAAAGTTAGAGAATTACATACATTTGGTCAAATTGATAAGAACTCTGTTCAGATGAACAAGCGTGCCAAAATACCGATTGATCTACCAGGGTTATAAAAGACCATGAATGCCCATCTGACTGTGTCACGACGCTCTGACTACCAGTATCGGAAAAACAGTCCGGACGAGAAAACGCCTGGGGAAAATAACGGAGTGATTGCGGTTCACCGCGCCATCTATGCTACGGGCCAGAAGAGGCGGAAATAACCGTATATATTTCCTGTTGCATTTAATTCGGGTCGTATTAATGTCGTTTCATGACGTTTATGGATCTAGGAGCTTGAGCATGATATTTCCGAGTTTAATTTCGGGGCCACTGAATGGGTTTCGTTTCGTACGCATGATGAAATTATATGTGTTTTTTTATAGTTTAGTTATTGGGTTTTCCTCACAGAACTTTTTTATGGAAATATTTGAATTATTCCATAAATGCTTCACGAAACATTTCATGAATTGTAATTGAAAATATTCGGCCATGCTTTTCAAATAACTATGCATACATATTTATTGTTATGGTGTGTGAAAATTTTTGTATGAAATTAGGAATCAAATAAATTTCATACCATTCTCAATCTAAATATATACGCCGGCTTTCAGTGAATTTCATTAAAATGTTTTAGATTGAATTGAGACTGATAAATTTGGGGAGGTCTCTAATTAAATATTATTTGAATAGATTGGAAGGAGTTTGAAAATATAATATGAACAATTTAATAAAACAGAAGGAAACTTCTATTGATAGAACTCTATGACCAACCAACCTAAACCTTCAAAAATTATCCTTGCGAAATGGCTAACATGACTGGATCTGAAAAACTTCCACTTGGAAATGTTTATATCAGTATTTCTACGTTTTCACAGAATGATATAATTATTCTATGTATGAACTGTCATAATGTCAACTTATTTTCCTGAGACATGACATTGTGTAATTCATTTCAGCAATAGTAGAATTATGAGAATTATAATATGATATCATACTTTTTGTTGGTTAATATTTTCATGCCGATGGTCAATCCATATGATGATAGGAATGGTAATGGTAAGTTAATAATATTGTGTTCAGAATGTCTCCAGTAAAAACAAAAATGGAATATTGGTGTATTGGAGTGGATTTGAGAAAAGAATATATATTATCGTTCATCATATAATTGAGGAATGAATATCTCGGATGAGTTCGTTGTTGGGTAGAATTTGTCTATTTGTCTTGGATTGATAATTTTTGGCACTCTTGTTGAATTTAAATTCTTCTATGATGTTTGAATTCAATTGCCAAGATGAAGTTCTTTCATAAGAATCCATTGATATAATTTATCCCTAACTCTGAGAAACCAATACTTTTGGAGATATAATTTGTCTGTTTGAACAAGAGTGCCAGAAAGCTCCTGTCCACAGGGCATGCACTAATTTTTTTATCGACTCTCAACTTTTTTGCATTCAGACATCAAGTAAACTGAGTTTTTCTAGTAGAATCAGATCATCCAAGAAACTTTTGACATTTTCCTTCAAATTTATGTTTTCCATTAATTTTACCACAACTCAGTCTTTTCCATGCCAATTATCCACCTAATAAACTCATCTGATTTGTGCTGTATACTTTTCTATGCGTCTCATCTATTTCGGTGTTGGATTAATATAAAAATTTTGTATAAAGACTACGATCGTTCAATTTTGGTTTTCTAAAGGTTCCTCTTGGTCAACTTTCACTACTATTTCTTAAAATATTTGCTCCATCAATACCTAAAACCATTCTGCTAACCTTACATATCTCATTCTTTACTGAACATATCCTTTCTTCAATAATTCTTCAGAACTGATCCTTCACCACTTCTTTCCAATCTAATATGTACAACTATTCCGTATTCATTCTGATCATAAAATGTAACTCCCACTATGAACCTTGCTCAAACAAACATTCCTCAAATTGATTCTGAAATATATAAATGAATATCTTTAAAATTATTATAATTATGTTCATTCTAACTTATATTTAATCGATTAACAATGATTCATAATAATATATACTTTTTAGACTGCTTCGTATAAGTCCCAAAAAAATTTCTGCTCTTACACCATACCACCGAATATTATTCCTACTCTCAAACCACTATATATACGATCAATGATATTTATCGAAAACAAGGTTTAAAAAATGGGTTCAAGCCCTGTGGACAGGAGCTTTCTGGCGCTCTAGTTCAAACAGACAAATTATATCTCCGAAAGTATTAGTTTCTCAGAGTTGAGAATTATATCAATGTATTCTTATGATAGAACTGCATCATAAAGGAAATTCATTTCAAATAATAGTTTATTTATCAAGATTAAATGAGCAATCTGAGAATGAGAACTGCACCATGAAAGAAACCAAATTAAAATAGCTGAAATGAATTTGACTCTCTCTTATAGAACAGGATGAAATGTACGAGTATGAACACAGATCATATAATAAAGCTTAGATAGAATAATTATAGCATTCTGTGAAAACATAGAAGTACGATTCATTATTGAAATTTAGAACTTCTTCTTAGCAGAAATTGAATTCAAACATCATAGAAGAATTTAAATTCAACAAGAGTGCCAAAAATTATCAATCCAAAACCAATAGACGAATTCTACCCAACAACGAACTCATCCGAGATATTCATTCCTCAATTCTATGATGAACAATAATAAATATCTTTCCTTAAATCAACTCCAATACACCAATATTCCAGTTTTGTTTTTAGTGGAGATATTCTGAACTGAATATTATTAACTTACCATTACCATTCCCATCATCATATGGATTGACCATCGGCATGAAAATATCAACCAACAAAAAGTATGATTTTATATTATAATTCTCATATTTATACGATTGCTGGAATGAATGACAATGTTATTAACCTACCATTACCATTCCCATCATCATATGAATTGACCATCGGCATGAAATTATCAACCAACAAAAAGTATGATATTATATTATAATTCTCATATTTAACGATTGCTGGAATGAATGACAATGAGACAACGTCATGTCTCAGGAAAATAAGTTGACATTATAACAATTCATAGAATACCCACAGAATAATTATATCATTCTGTGAAATCATAGAAATACGATTTATATTGAAAGTTTGAAAAATCATATCTCCGAAAGTATTAGCTTGTTAGAGTTAAAAAATGATATGAATGGATTCTTATAGTAAAACTGCATATTGAAAAAAAATTAATTTGGAATTCGTTATGTAAAAAAATTTTTTTTTGTTACTCCGAAACCATTTGTCCGATTTCGCCCAATAACGAACTTAACCGAGATATTTATCTCCCAAACCTACTCTGAAAATTTCAACTGTCTAGCTCATTCCGTTCGAGAGTAATCGTGCCTACGGCCGGCCGGAAAGAATGAATTTCGACCACGGATTCTTGATCAGTGAGTCGAACCATATCGTTTAAGACCATTTTCATCGGAAAATTCGAAAATTACAGACATTTGGGCAAATTGATAAGCACTCAGTTCCGAGGAACTAGAGCGCCAAAAATTGTTTCGAGATATTCATATCATAACAATATATTCTTTTGAACTTTGAGAATTACATTTTTGCGCGTATGTTCTGGGGAACATCGCGTTATAGTTTTGCCCAAATGTCTGTAACTTTCGAATTTTTTGACGAAATTGGTCTCAAACGAATAAGTTCGACTCCCCGATGAAGAATCCGAGGTCAAATTTGATTCTGTCCGTCCGGCCGTCCGTTGCCACGATAATTTGAGAACGAAAAGAGCTAGCGACTTGAAATTTTCAGGGTGGGTGGCGCATCGCAATACGACGGACAAGTTCGTTAATGGGCATAATCGGCCCAGTGGTTTCCGAGTAATAATTTTGTTTTCAACCAATATAAATCCGATCGAATTGAAACTTGGTGAGTAGTTGTAGAATATGAACCTAAGCACGTTTGTGAGATTTTGGGCGAATCGTATGGCTAGAAAATTTTAAAAAAATTATTAAAAAATATTTTTTTTGTCACGATAACCTGAGAACGGAAAGAGATAGCGGCTTGAAAATTTCAGGTTATGTTGTGCATATGAATGCGACATTTTAGTTTGTTTATGAGCATAATCGACCAAACGGTTTCAGAGTTATAGCCATCTGAAATTTTCTGAAATTTGGTGGTTTTTTGTTCCTCATTAACTCGAAAAATACTGAACCGATTGAATTCAAACATGGTTGTTAGTTGTAGAATGCCAACGCGAAAATGATTGCGAAATTTGGTGAGGATAGCATCTGTAGAAAATTTTTAATAAATCATTGAAAATAAAAAAAAAATATTCCATATATCAGTAACTATACCGCCAAGTTTCAAGTTTTAACACGATCGGTTGAATATTGTTGGAGATTCGAGCATTCTTGTGTGAGTTCAGTAGTTGGGTGACCGTTGCCTCGATAACTTTCGAACCAAAGGAGATAGGGACTTGCTATTTTCAGGGTAGGTTGCGTATCCGAAAGGGAGAGTTGAGTTCGTTTTTGGGCATAATCGGTTTAACGGTTTCCGAGTTATATCCACCTGGAATATTGTTTCCTTGATAACTCAAAAAATAAATATTCGATTGAATTGAAGCTTTGTAACTAGTAGTAGAAAATCAACACAAAGACGTGTTTAAAATTCTGTAAGAACCGTACTCCTAGAAAATTTGAAAAAAATGACGAAAAAAAAAATTTTAAGAACCGCGCCTCCAGAAAATTAAAAAAAAATCACGAAAAAAAAATTGGTTCAAGCACTGACGTGAAGTCAGAAGCTTTTGCGCGTATGTTCTATTGTCCATTCTTCTGTATTGGACACCCTTAATCGAATTTACCATGGTTAATTATGTCGTCCATTCTCCTGTATTGGACACTTAATTCGAATTTACCATGGTATTTCATCTAACACTAAAGCATGAGTCTGAAAAAGGTGTTGACAGAGGTTAGTGTATCGGGATACCATAGAATTCGATGTATGATACTAGAGCTTAGGGATAAAACCTCAGCAAACAACCCATTCTCCCCGATAGTATCGTGATTTGTAAAAATTGAAATAGTTGACAAAATATGCTTAAATATTGAATATTGAAGGGCATTTTTTGCGCGTATGTTCTGGGGAACATCGCGTTATAGTTTTGCCCAAATGTCTGTAACTTTCGAATTGTTTGAAAATGGACTCAAACGATTAAGTTCGACTTCCCAATGAAGAATTCGAGGTCAAATTTGATTCTGTCCGTCCGGCCGTCCGTCCGGTCAAGTTATCGTTGCCACGATAACTTGAGAACGAAAAGAGCTAGCGACTTGAAATTTTCAGGGTAGGAGGCGCATCCCAATACGACGGACAAGTTCGTTAATGGGCATAATCGGCCCAGTGGTTTCCGATCGAATTGAAACTTGGTGGGTAGTTGTAAAATATGAACCTAAGCACGTTTGTGAAATTTTGTGCGAATCGTATGGCTAGAAAATTTTAAAAAAATTATTAAAAAATATTTTTGTTGTCACGATACCTTGAGAACGGAATGAGATAACGGCTAGAAATTTTCAGGTTAGGATTTGCACCAGAACGCGACATTTCAGTTTATTTATGAGCATAATCGGCCAAACGGTTTTAGAGTTATAGTCATCTGAAATTTTTTGAAATTTGGTGGTTTTTTGTTCCTCATTAACTCGAAAAATACTGAACCGATTGAATTCAAACATGGTTATTAGTTGTAGAATGCAAACGCTAAAATGTTTGAAAAATTTGGGGAAGATAGCATTTGTAGAAAACTTTTAATAAATCATTGAAAATAAAAAAAAAATTCTATTTATCAGTAACAATTCGTTTGAAATTGCTGAAATTTTGCAAGAGCCTTCATAACCTAACTCTACTGCCAAGTTTCAAGTTTTAATACGATCAGTTAAATATTGTTGGAGATTCGAGCATTCTTGTGTGAGTTCAGTAGATGGGTGACCGTTGCCTTGATAACTTTCGAACGAAAAGAGATAAGGACTTGCAATTTTCAGGGTAGGTTGCGTATGCAAAAGGGAGAGTTGAGTTCGTTTTTGGGCATAATCGGTCTAACGGTTTCCGAGTTATACCCACCTGGAATATTATTTCCTTGATAACTCAAAAAATAAATATTCGATCGAATTGAAGCTTGGTAACTAGTAGTAGAAAATCAACATAAAGACGTGTTTAGAATATTGTAAGAACCGTACCCCTAGAAAATTTGAAAAAAATGACGAAAAAAGAAATTTTAAGAACCGTACCCCTTGGAAATTTTAAAAAAAACACGAAAAAAAAAATTGGTTCAAGCACTGACGTGAAGTCAGAAACTTTTGCGCGTATGTTCTATTGTCCATTCTTCTGTATTGGACACCCTTAATCGAGTTTACCATGGTAAATTATGTTGTCCATTCTCCTGTATTGGACACTCTTAATTCGAATTTACCATGGTAAATTCGAATTAAGAGTCCATTCTTCTGTATTGGACACCCTTAATCGAGTTTACCATGGTAAATTATGTTGTCCATTCTCCTGTATTGGACACTCTTATTTCGAATTTACCATGGTAAATTCGATTAAGGGTGTCCAATACAGAAGAATGGACAATAGAACATACGCGCAAAAGCTTCTGACTTCACGTCAGTGCTTGAACCAATTTTTTTTTTCGTGATTTTTTTTTAATTTTCTAGGGGTACGGTTCTTAAAATTTTTTTTTTCGTCATTTTTTTCAAATTTTCTAGGGGTACGGTTCTTACAAAATTTTAAACACGTCTCCATGTTGATTTTCTACTACTAGTTACCAAGCTTCAATTCGATCGAATATTTATTTTTTGAGTTATCAAGGAAATAATATTCAAGGTGGGTATAACTCGAAAACCGTTAGACCGATTATGCCCAAAAACCAACTCAACTCTCCCTTTCGCATACGCAACGTACCCTGAAAATTGCAAGTCCCTATCTCCTTTCGTTCGAAAGTTATCGAGGCAACGGTCACCCATCTACTGAACTAACACAAGAATGCTCGAATCTCCAACAATATTTAACCGATCGTATTAAAACTTGAAACTTGGCAGTAGAGTTAGGTTATGAAGGCTCTTGCAAAATTTCAGCAATTTCAAACGAATAGTTACTGATATATAGAATTTTTTTTTTTTTATTTTCAATGATTTATTAAAAGTTTTCTACAAATGCTATCTTCCCCAAATTTTTCAAACATTTTTGCGTTTGCATTCTACAACTAATAACCATGTTTGAATTCAATCGGTTCAGTATTTTTCGAGTTAATGAGGAACAAAAAACCACCAAATTTCAGAAAATTTCAGATGACTATAACTCTAAAACCGTTTGGCCGTTTATGCTCATAAATAAAATGAAATGTCGCTTTCTGGTGCAAATCCTAACCTGAAAATTTCAAGCCGCTATCTCATTCCGTTCTCAAGTTACCGTGACAACAAAAATATTTTTTAATAATTTTTTTTTTATTTTTTTTTCACCATCTTCAACAAGCGGGTAGGTTCAACCAATATACCCGAAATTCAATCTGGAAAAGGAAAAAAAAACGAACAAATTAAAAATGGAATATTCCATGGTTTATCAAATATATTTAAACTTCACTACCTATTCCAAAAACGATTCAGAAACTTTGTGAATAGCCCTAGAACTACCCTGAAATATATGCAGGGTGAGTCTTTAAGTTGTACATTAATTTTAGCCAGATATTCCTCTCATCAAATAAAACATTTATTTTATTTACCATTTTTCCAGATTCGGCTCCGGTAAAAAATTTTAAGCGTTTAAGGATTTTATTATGTGCAAGGCCAGCCCTGAACTGTCTTCAAGTGTTGAACACAGAAACTCTTAAAATTCAATATCGCATAATTATATGGAATCTTCACCATCTGATGCTCGAAATTCAACGAAATTGTCTGGAAATCTTATTTACTCAATGAAGTCTTTTAAAATGGGTTTAAATCATCTTTATGCTGCATTTTCGAGAAAAACTCTTTCTGGATATAAAACCTGACTCCAACTTGATTTTCGTTGAATATCCACCATAAAATTATCCACATTATCTTCTCCGCCTATTTTCACATTCCTTACATGTTTTAATTGAATACCTATGAATACAATATCAATATCCAACATTTATTAACATTTACATAACCTCTATTCTACAGAATCGAGAAAAACAATCTGTGATTATAATTATGTTCTCTATAGGCTTGTTTTGGTTGGCAATAGGGACGGTCATAGATGCATAGAATACATTGTGAAGACACTCTTTGACATATTTTCGGCCGATTTGAGGTCCAAATACTGTCAAAATACAAGGATTTCGTTTTACTTCAGTTTTCGCCGATAGATGCCGGCAGTAGAAATTTTATGGGCAAAATTATCGACATGTCAAATTAAATTCGAATCTTTGTTTATTCTAGATTCTTGTGGAGAGTCCTACTTGGTTGTACTGTTTGCTGAAATTTAGTATTTTGTTCAACGTCCTTGTTTTCCGCGACGAAAGTTAAGCTAAATGTTTGCTGTGAACTTTGTCGTTTGTCAGTTTTAATTTACTCGCTTGTCAGAATCTTCGAAATAGACTCTAGCGGCACCATCGTTCACAAAATGAAGTAGTACATAGAAGTACGTGATTTGACAATTCTAGGTCCGTTTTTCGTCTGAAAATTTTAACAGGAATTAGCAGGGAGTGTTGACACCTTGTTATTCTATGCATC
Organism: Halyzia sedecimguttata; assembly: GCA_937662695.2. Taxonomy (NCBI): domain Eukaryota; kingdom Metazoa; phylum Arthropoda; class Insecta; order Coleoptera; family Coccinellidae; genus Halyzia; species Halyzia sedecimguttata. The sequence continues at coordinate 16,174,523 of OW569413.2, forward strand.
TTGGGACGGTCCCAGAACCGTTCAAAGTAGTCACACAGTCGTTTATTATAATTGTAATTGGCGTCGTGGGCGAAATCTTTCACACGCTACGTTTGTCCCACTCTTTAGAACCGATTCGGAACTATTCCTACTGTGAACCAAAACAGGCCTTATGCCAGTGACGACCTCGTATAGACACAGTATAAGAAGCAGGCACAGAAATGTAATAGTATTAGGTTAGCCACATAATATATCGTTGGTTATATTATATGTTCTCTGGTCCAATCTTAGATTATTACGCCGGTGCTTCTTTCTGTATTTATTTGTTTACTTGAATCAGTATAACCGTATATCCAGAATCCATATTAAGAATTTCTCTTCAAGAATAATTGGGATGAATAGGTGGAATGATACTCATGATTGATATTTCCCTTATGTATACTAATATACTACAAACTTATAATATTCAACTATGTAGTTCGAATAAAATAGTAGTGACGTTATATCTGTTGAAAATTTAGTTGATGAAATTATGTTCCATATATTAGAGAAATCCTTAGAATTATTGTACAGAATCGATGCAGTACGAAAATAAATATTTAGATGACATGGATAACAGATAATTTAAAAGTTTCATATTCACTATTGGGGATACATTATTATTATTATTATACTGATCCTCCTGGGTCTTCCACAAGGAGACCCCTCATAAGCTCTAAGAGCTTGACCTGAGTTAGGAGAACCAGTTGTGTTCTGTGTAGGCTTTGTTACTGTGTCCTTACGCCACCTTAGGTACAGCACTGTTAATTTTTGACCCAACATCGAATGGTGGCGATTACCGTGACTAGAAAATTTCTTTCCTAGCCTCGGAATTGAAATTGGGGCTTCCGCTCCCAAGTCAATTACTCTACCATTGAGCCAACCGCACTACATAGATTAATACATATCATGGTAAGCCTATTCATCTATTTCCCTAAAGATAACTACACTACGAACTGTTTGAATGTGTTGTTAGTAACTTATCCCGTTTTAAGATCGAAATTATAACAATTTAGAAACAAGTGAGATTTAACTGAACTTCCACAAGTGTCAACTTTGAAATCACTAATCAGTCTATGCCTTTATTCGAGCAGATCAACTGTTTTTTCCAGGTTCAGATCGATAAAAGCAGGTAAATTCCTGTAATTTTTTTCATATTTCATGGCATTCAATGACGAATATCTTGAAAATGGTTCGTTTTAGGAGAAATGATGTGAAATAATTTCATTTTCGAAAAGGATCGAGTATTTCAAAATAACCTTGATCTGCTTCCATTATTATTTTCTCGTAGTTTTAGGAATTTGCGGGTTCATAACGAGGAAACCAGTAGAAGTAGGAAACAACTTTTAATTGGAGATTATGTGCCATAGTTACAGAAAACTTCATACCAAAATTCATTCAATTCTGAATAACTATGTCAAAGTAACAAAAGAAAAACTTTTTTTTTTAATTTTCAAAATCAGCCTGTATCTTTTTTCCTATGTCAAATTTGGAAAATGGTAAATGAAAAGTGTCTTATTTTATGAGAAGAATCTAGGGTTAAAATTAATGCACAACTTAAAGACTGACCCTGTATATGGGACAATTATTAACTAAATGATCTATGGTTTCATCTCCTTCTCTGCATTCACAATTTGGACTCTCAACTGATTCCCATCTGAAAATCATGCTGTTCCAACGATCCTGACCTGTTCTTAAACGATTCAGAATAAACCATCTTTACTGGGTATATCAAACCGTGGAAATCTAAGTGATGGATCAGGAAGAAATATTTGTTGATTAATCGCAATAAAGTCATTCAGACCGCCAAACCTCCTTGTCACTTTTATTCGAATTGAGAAAACAGTTGGACCATAAAGGATTACGAGACTTCAACCTGGGAATCTCATTGCCTAGAATATAGGGGATAATCAGAAATGAACTCGGAAAAGAATGGAATTCATTCCAAGAATTCAAAACAGTCGGCCTGCGAATGTAGGACGGGACATTGCTTGAAAGAACTGGTGACCCATGAATAGTAGATCTAATAGTTCCAGGTCTATCAGGTCAGCCCGGTAGTTGTGGCATTTTGACAAAAAAAAATTGTATAGTGGATGTTATTCAAGTGCCGTAGAGTGCTGAAAAAAAAATTAAAAATCTCTGATGGTAGTGGAAAAAATGTAAATTCAATTTTCCGGTCCAACTTATATGAAGCCCAGAAAAAGCAGCTTTTTTCATCGAAATTTCGAAGAAAGTCAATGCTAGCTAAGTGCTGGCGAGTGCTGAAGAAAAAATGAAAAAACCTCAGATAGGAGTTAATAATTTGCGATTGAAATGTCCGGGCCAACTCATATGCAGCCCGGAAAAAACAGCACTTTTCATCGAAATCCGGCACAAAGTTTATGCTACCTAAATGCTGGCGAGTGCTGAAAAAAAAACCGAAAATCTTTGATAGAGGTGAAAAAGTTGGAGATTGAATTTTCCGGGCCAACTTTATGCTGCCCAGAAAAAAAACAGAGATTTCCGCCGAAATCTTGAAGAATATTAATGTGAGCCAAGTGCTGGCAAGCGCCGAAGAAGAAATTGAAAAAAATTCCACTATGAATGAAAAAGGACAGTTGAATTTTTGTGGACAACATTGGGCCAAGATCGATGGTACCCTGGACTTTCACGGAGAACGGGACGTACGATTTTATTGAAAATTTGGTTCCTTGGCTAGGAACCACAACTTCATCGATTGAGAGTATTTTCAAAGCTGCAGTGTTGCCGCTTATATCAAAAATTACTGACAAATTTGATATTTCAAATGCAACACCCTATATATTATTGCTTTTTTCAATCCGCCGTAGCCTCCTAATTAATTCAGTATTATTTTTATCATCTCCGTCTGTAGCGGTTTTCGAGTAATTAATTGATTTATTTCCTTTGTTGTGCAAAACAGCTTCAATTAAACATTCATTACTTCGTTACTTGAAATCCTAGAAAGAAGAAATTTCAAGTGTGGATTAAGAATATCTCGTGTATCATTTAATTATAATGATATACGTCCCTAATCATACATGGTTGTTCAAAATCCGAGGCTAGTCCGAGACATACCGAGACATACAACATCTTCCTATATATAAATTGTAAGGTTTTGGAATTAAAGGCAAGTTTCCGTGCCAATGGAAATGAATTTATTAAGCTAGATTTTGTATTAACTATCCATGACATTTCATACAACATGTTAATTATGATAATTCAACAATTGGCATCGATTGTCAAGTATTGTTGAATTTATTGACGGAGATTTTATCGAAAAGGGGGAAAGCCCTATGGCAGGAGCTTTGGCTTTCTTGTTCAATTTTTGACAAAGACTATCTCAGAAAGTATTGGTTTCTCAGAGTTGGGAATGTTCTTATAATAGAACTGCACCATAAAAGAAATTAGATTCAAATAATAGTTTATTTATCAAGCTTAAGTGAGCTATCTGCAATGATTTAACCTCGTGGAATGGGTTGTTGGTTGTTGCAACTTATACTTGGTGCATAGTTTTCTCAACTAGAAATACCTGAGGAAAGTATCACCGAAATGTGTATAGCAAGGTTGGAGACAATCATAGCATTGTCAATTTATTATTGATCTTTGAATAGGTATAGGCAGACGAATAAATTATTTTAATAGTTCAAAATATATAATGATATCCTCTTTTCATAATTTGATAGTTCTCACCACTAACACATTCATTCTTTATTATGAACCTCAACTCAAGAAAGAATATTTGTTATACCAATGAGAATCAATATTTCAGCCTTTTTTTGCAAGCAACATGGTGAAAATACTGTATATAAGAACATGTCTCACTATTCAAGGAAGTGAAAGGAATTATTAACCTCGGTGGTCAAAGAACAGTAATTTCTTTCAATTATTCCATTATGTTGTTCTTTCCTATTGCCTTCATAAACTACATCATTAATATGATCCAATTCTAAATTTTCTGAAACATCATCCCCAATATTTGCACATAAATCATTCAATATGCAACAAGTCAATAGTATTTTTGGTATAAATTAGTCTTGTATATTTTCACAAATTCAAGACGCGGAACCTTGTTTTTCAACACAATATATTTTCAAAGTACGAATTATATAAATAAACCAGAACACAAATAAATATGACGTTTCTTATAGGTAGATAAAATTACATGAATTAATAGTGAACACAGATAGAACACAGACAGATAGAATTCGCATTCTCTACATATAAGTACGATGTATTATTGAAGTTTTATAAATCATATCTCCGAAAGTATTAGCTTGTTAGAGTTGAAAATAAAATCAGTGGATTGTTGTGATGGAACTACAGCTTAAAAAAAAATTATTTAGTAATGTAAAAAATCTTTGAAACTTTTTGTGCCACTTTACGGCAATTCGATTAATACAAAACTTCACACGCAAATAAAGATCATGATTCTACAATTTATCCACAACTTATCATGCCTACGGCTGGCCGGACCGGCTGGCCGGACATAATTTATTTCGAACATTGATTCTTGATCGGTTAGTCGAACCAAATCGTTTAAGACCAATTTCATCCAAAAATTACAGACATTTGGGCAAATTGAAAGTACTACGCTCCGAGGAGCGCCAAAAAATCATTCAAATGGAAGGATATAATTATACAAATGAAGACCGTTTCTACCCCATAACGAACTTATCCGAGATATTCATTCCTCAAATCTACTCTGAAAATTATATAATATAAATTGAAACTTAGTCAATTTTCCAGTTTTGGATTACTGGAGATATTCTGAAACCAATTTTATTAACTTACAAAGAATATATTTCCATCAACATATGGATTATCCAAGAGCTATTCATGATAGCTGAGATTGTATCATAGTTCATTTTGCATTCAATCATACTTTGTTTTCTATAACAGGAGGTATTTTATAACAAGAATTTCGAATAGAACTAGAAATAAATATGACATCATACTCAGTTTGAAATCTCTTATCTGTAGACAGCTACAATACCTTCTATTTCTCTATGAGATGACAATCACAAAACACTAATGTATGACAACGATGACACATAGAATATATCTTACCTAGGGTATATTCTGTGTGATATGTATGAACAGGGATCATCAAATTCATATTTACGATTACAGCATTCTGTGGAATCACAGTATTACGATTTTTGGTTGAAATTTTGAAAAATCATATCTCCGAAATTATAAGCTTGTTAGAGTTCAAAATGATAGCAATGGATTCTCATGATGAAACTGCATATTAAAAAAAATTTAACTTGAAACTTGTTATGTACAAAAAAAATGTTTTCGTTACTCCGAAGCCATCTGACCGATTTTGCCCGATAACGAACTCAACCGAGATATTTATCTTCCAAACCCACTCTGAAAATTTCAACTGCCAAGCTCATTCTGTTCGAGAGTTATCGTGTTATCAGCCAGCTGGTCCGGCCAGAGATAAACGATTTTGAACAAGGATTCTTGAGCAGTGAGTCGAACCTAATCGTTTAAGACCATTTTCAGCCAACAGTTTGAGAATTACAGACATTTGGCAAATTATAGATATACACTCTGTTTTAAGGAACAAGAGCGCCAAAAATAGAGAAATTTTAAGCAAGGTTGAACATATAAAATGAACTTCCTTCCGAAATATGGATTATATTCCAAGGAACTTTCAAACATACCACTCACCATCGCTGAGATCCAGATAACTATCCATCTTCATCTAGAATACTGCCTTCTACCCATAATATACGCATTTACGACAATTTCATGCGCATATCGCCCTGGCACCTCCCCGCGATGAGTTTGGAAACTCGAATTCTGACATAATTGCGAATATCTCAATAGTTTTTGGGCTTTCAAATTGTGCATATCCCATTTTAGTCAAGAATTCCATAGGCAATTTACGGAGATGTTTTATAAAACCCACTTTGTGACTTGAATGAGAATATCTATCTGTTACTTCGCACGGCACTTGCTAGAAGCTCACAATAGGAGTTGCTATAAATTCCCAAATTTGAGGTCTGCGATATATATTTATACAGCACTTTTCGCCTAAAAATTCAGATTTTGTAATGGGAACTACTATTTTTATCGTTCTTCTTATTTATAAGGCCAATAGGATAATATTTACGTTCCAAATAAATTTCAGTACCTATACAGGGTGAGTGTTTATGTTCCACATTAACTTCAACCATAAGTTCCTCTCATCAAATAAAACACTTTTTGCGCGTATGTTCTGGGGAACATCGCGTTATCATTTTGCCCAAATGTCTGTAATTTTCGAATTTTTCGCTGAAAATGGTCTCAAACGATTGAGTTCAACTCACTGATCAAGAATTCGAGGTCAAATTTGATTCTGTCCAATTTGCCGTCCGGTCGACCGTGAAATTGACTTGAAATTTTCAGGGTAGGTGGCGCATCCCAATAGGACAGACAAGTTCGTTAATGGTTTCCGAGTAATAATTTTATCTACAACCAATACTAATCTGATCGAATTGAAACTTGGTGAGTAGTTGTAGAATGTAAACCTAAGGACGTCTGTGAAATTTTGTGAACATCATATTGCTAGAAAATTTGAAAAAAATTATTAAAAAATATTAATTACGTCACGATAACCTAAGAACGGAAAGAGATAGCGACTTGAATTTCCAGGTAAGGCTGAGAATCTCAAAGCGCCATATGAGTTCGTTTATAGGCATCGACCAAACAGTTTTGGAGTTAAACCCATCTGAAATTTGATTGTTATTTCCTCAATAACTCGGTAAATACAAAACCGATCTAATTCAAACATGATTAGTAGTTGTAGAATGGCAACGCGAAAATTCTTGCAAAATATTGTGAGGATCGTATAGCTAGAAAATTTTAAAAAAATCATAGGAAATTATTGAAACAAATTCTATATATCAGAAACTATTCGTCCGATATCGCTGAAATTTTGCGAGAGCCTTCAGAACCTAACTCTACTACCAAGTTTCAAGTTTGAACATGATCGGATGTACATACTGTTGGAGATCCGAGCAGCTTTGTGTGAGTTCAGTAGCTGGATGGGTGAGCGTTGCCTCGACAACTCTCGAACGTAAGGAGATAGGGACTTGCAAATTTCACGATAGGTTGCACATCTGAATGGAAGAGTTAAGTTTGCTGTTGCCCATAACCGGCCCAACTGTTTCAGAATTTTAACCATCTGGAATATTATTTCCTCGATAACTCAAAAAACATAGACCCGATCGAATTGAAGCTTGGTTACTAGTTGTAAATTATCGACATGCAGACGTGTGTAGAATTTTGTGGGGATCGTAACACTAGAAATTTTTTAAAAAATTACGAAAAAATATTATGTATCTCATGATTCCTTGAGAACGGAAAGAAATAGCGACTTGCAGTTTTCAGGGGGGTAGATTACGCATCTGAATACGACATTTGAGTTCGATAACTAGCATTATCGGCAGGATGGTTTTAGAGTTATATGAATCTGAAATTCCTCAATAACTCAAAAAAATACAAATCCGATCCAAATCAAATATGGATATTAATTTTTGTAGAATGCCAACGTGAAAATTCTTGCAAAATTTCGTGAGGATCGTAGCACTAGAAAATTTTCAAAAAATCATTGATTCAGATTGATTCGATTCAGAAATAAAGTTATAATCTTTTAACGATTTCACAGCATGCTAATTCAATCCTGCAGGAGCTTTTGTGTGCAGGTTCCATTCTGTATTCACACCTCATACATCAAGTCGATCAAGCTTAGAATCTGACATATACCTAACATTTTTTAAGATAGATGAAAAAAATTCAAATTTAACTTTAAACTGACAAACTAACTGTCAATAGTACCGGTCTACAACATTTTTGCGCACGGGTTGAACATAATTTATTTTTATTGCTCTTATATCTAAAAATAAGAATATGAACAAAAATTGTTCTGAATTTGCTATTATCACTAAAAAATGGTAAAGTTAAAATCAATGAAAATACATAAAAAATTGACATAGAGATGATTTATTGAGATACAGAACGTCCATTTATGTTTTTTTTTCTCCTCCGGGATGAAAAGTTCACTTTTAGTCCCTGTCACACGGGACAAAAGTACCCGATTCTCTCCCGGTGAGATGGCAAATGTGCGCATGCGGGTACTTTACTTTATCTCCGGTTACCTAGCAACCGCGTGTTTATACATCTCAAGTTGATGACAGCTGAGTCAAAAAAAGGTTAATTATTTCTGTGAATACCGACAAATATAATAAAAAATAGATTTGATTAACTCTGATGAAAGTGAATTAGATGGAGAGGAAAAAAATTGTTTTTACAATAGAAATTTAAGAAGAGGATTAAAATGTTTAAAAATGAACAGTTCTACTTTTCCCTCGGCTTTTCCGGTCATGTTCAGTAGAAGTTTCTCTTATTAACCCCCAAATATACTCCCCCGTCATACTTTTAGTATACTGGCCTTGGTAACGTCTTTCAAATTCCATTATACTAACTTGTTGGCATCGTTCCCCCTGTTCTTCCGAATAAGCTCCCATATTATGTTTAAATTTATCCAAATGAGAATGTAACATATGGATCTTTAGAGACATTCTACATCTGATGGTAGCAAAATTCGTAATCATGTCAGTGATCAGCTCTTCATAATTTTCAGCTCTACGGTTACCAAGGAAACCTTGAACTACGGTCTTAAAACTGTTCCAGGCTTTTTTATCTTCATTGATAAGTAACTCCAGTCAAATATCACAATTCACATTTTTTTATTTGTGTACGTACAAAGTCCAGCTTTGATTTTCGCTTCTGAACCGTCGGTATGATGATCACTGGGTTCCCGCCAAATTCTCGGTACTGCACTTCATTGCTATTTTCTTACCTCAATACCAGCCTACAAAAAAACGTAACGTATTATATAACCTAATTAATGTTAGTATAAAATAGGTAATAAAATAAAAATGAGAAAATAAACTCACCGTCCAGATTGTATCTGCAAGAGTTACATGACACATGTGGAGCCCATTTTTGCTCTTGATTTTTAACAGGTAGATTGAAGTAAACGTGATATGCATTTCAAATCTTTAAATTTGTTTTCAAATCTCTCCCATTTCAATATTGTGTCGCAAATATAGCAAAACGAGTTAACGTCTCGTTTACAACTTCTCGTAGCCAGTTTGTACAGGTTGATATAGCGAAATAATATATTAAACACGTACTTCGCTGTAACATCCAAACTCATACTGCCGTTCATAACGAGCAGCGCCAAAAATACTAGTTCAAGTCCTCTTACCTCTCATTCTTACACCGATTAGCGCAAAGACCGGTATTCATAGGGCACGAAAATAAAAAATGGTTAAATCGCTCTAAGTACTCAAAAAGCAAATATTTTCGATTTGTAATCACATTTTTTGTTATAAATGTGCTTATATAATAATAATTGCATAAGTTAAATCCATGCGCAAAAATTTTTATTTTTTTTGTTAACCGGTGTAATGTTTCATTCCCTTTGGAGATTAGACCTTGGACGCCTGGACACTCTTATTCGAATTTACCATCGATATAGACCGTTTTCTCAGCTTTTATAAAATATGATTACATTTCGTACCATTTTAATGACAGAATTGAGTAACGAGAGAAACGTCTATGATACAGAATTTTTAATTCTGGCATATGTTTTCTATATCTGAATAGAAATTCTTCAAATATCTAATGATATACGAAAAAACTTCTCAAGTAATTTCAGGATACGATATTCACGAAATTCAAATAAAATTTGGCGCGCTGGTATTCTAAGAGTGACTATTGAGTTTTAAATGGAGCGGATTGGTATATTTTGACTATTACAGGAAATAACAACAAAAATTCAGATATGTATAACTCCAAAATTATTTAGCCTATTATGCCTATTGATGAACTCAAATGTCGGATTCGAATGCGCAACTTACCCTAAAAAATTTTTTTAATCATTTTCTTTACTTTTCTTGTTATACGATCCTCACAAGAATGCACAAATTTCTTTTGGTTGGTATTCTACAACTACATACTAAGTTTATCGAGAAAAGAATATTCCAGATGGGTATTACGCAGATGTTGCTCAGATCTCCAACAAAAAAAATCCATGCTCAAATTCGGAACTTGGGTGTTACGTTAGGTTTTGAAGCCTTCCGCAAAATTTCAGTGAAATCAGACGGATAGTATCTGAGATATAGAATTTTTTTTCAAAGATTTTCAATGAGTTTTTGAAACTCTTGTAGTGATACGGTCCCTACAAAATTTCGTAAAAATTTGCGCGTAGGCATTCTACAAGTAATTACCATGTTTCAATTGGATAGGATTTTTGCAGTTAAGGAGGAAATGAAGACAAAATTTCAGATAGGTATATCTGCAGAACTGTTTGGCCGATTATACCTATTGCCGACCTAAAATATTACATTTGGATGCTCAACCTACCCTGAAAATTGCAAGTCACTATCTCTTTTTGTTCTCGAGCTATCATGATATGAATATTATATTTTAATAATTTTTTAAAATTGTATGCTGATACGATCCTCACAAAATTGTAAATAGATCTTTAGGTCTGTATTCTACAATTAGTCAACAAGTTTCAATTTGATCATTTCTTTATTGGTTGAAAACAAAATTATTACTCGGAAACCGTTTGGCCGATTATGCCTATTATTGTCCGTCGTATTGGGACGCGCCACGTACCCTTAAATTTCAAGTCGCTCTCTCTCTTTCATGGCTCAAGTTATCGTGGCAACCACCGGCAGGACAGGATCAAATTTCACCTGGAATTCTTTATCAGGCAGTCGAACACAATCGTTTGAGACCATTTTCGGCCAAAAATCGAAAATTACAGACATTTGGGCCAAACGATAATACGATGTTCCCCAGAACATGGATGCAAAAACTATAATTGTGATTTTAATTGTGAAACTATAGAAAAGCATGATCATCTAGTGCTTAAAATTCAATGAAATTGTTTGAAGAAACTTATTTAATCACTCAAATCTTATCATGTGGAATTTCTAACAAAAATCCTATATTAATTATTTAATGCTAAAACACTGAACTTCAACTTGATTTTCATACAATATCCATCCATTGTTTCCACTATAATTCCACTATAATTCCACCATTTATCATCGCCCATTCTCATATTAGAAATTCAATAAATATCTTAATTTCCAAAGAAAATCTCAAATCGAATAGTCGAAATGTTAATCCATCTGACAAAATAATCACGTTCATAGAAACTCCATGTGGATCTATGGGATCATATAGTTTATGTCTATGTCTCCGTCCGTCAATTTCATGTGGCATTGTAAAACTGTATACCAGGCTTTGATATATTATGCCAAATGAAGAGAAATCGTTTTCTATGTCTTATGAAAGAATTGCAAGTCCGGCAACTTATATATTCCTTTATTCACGGTCAGGAGTAGATCAACCAAAACGAGGCAAATTCTCGAATTGTTAGATTTCCTGCTCATACTAATTTCATTTAGTTTTATTAATCCGCGTGTCTATAAGTAGAGAAACATGGGTTTATTGTAGAATATCTGTCATAGTTATAGAAAACTTCACACTAAAATTATAACCATGTCAAATCTACAAGTTGAAAACCGATTTTTTTTTCTCAATTTCAAGAGTCTGTATCTTTTCCCTGAGTTTAACACCGGAAAAAGTGAATGAAAAGACTATTTCATTTCATGGAAGGAATCTATGGTTAAAATGAATATACAACTTAAAGGCGCCTATATTTACGGTCCCGACATTTTATCCGAAAATGTTGGAAATGATAAGTCGCCAACACCAAATTATGTGAGGCAATTATCTATTCAAATTAATTCCGGAAATAAAGTTAACTCAGCTAAAAGTTATACACGGTACGGATTCGGAATGTGAAACATAATTTGTTATCTGCACGAACACAGAGAGCTCCGCTAAATGGCTCACAATTTGGAAATTAACAACTTTGCGTTATTAACAACATGCGAACCTACATGTGTTTTGTCAGAGCGGTTAACGATTCGAATTCTGGCGTTGACTGTTGTTCTGTATTGGCCGCGGGAAAGTGGTGAGTGAATGAAATTTTGTATTTCTATTCATTATTTCAGGGAAATTAATCGAGCACCACAGAAAAATTAAATGCCTTCCAGCAATTACCACAGCTTGAGTTCAGAAGTAAAACCCACAGAAAACTTGACACAAATATTTCATTCGTGGTATAATATTTCGGTGTTTTCACAATTACCTTCTTCATAAATCGCGTAGTCCTCACCGTACAACCTCATAAAAATGAATTTTCGATTGAGCATTACAATAGCAATACATACCGATTTTGATGTGAATATGTTCCTTTATGTTTGAGAACATCATGCTAAATTTCGAACTTCATTTTGAATCCTGTTGAGAATCTTTAGGAATCAAAATCACATGACAGTTGATATTTTACCAAGTTCGAAAAGCGTAGAAATTTCAGCAGTATCGATTTGATTCAATTCTCATTCAATTCTCAATTCTGAAGGAAACTGGCTATGCCGATGACATAGTCCCAATAGACAGAGGTAAATTCGAGAGCATCTTGTGTAACTTACTACAAGAAGGCCTTAGAATTATCGAGCAGTGGTGCTTGTCAGTGGGGCTGACATTATATGTGGCGCTGGAGTATAATAATATTAATTAATAATTTTTATTGATCCCATAAGATTACATATACTGGACATACAAAGTAAGAATGGAATTAGTCAGAAAATATGTGGTATAAAATATACAACTACTTTTTGCAGTATTCTTTAAAATCGCATATATTGTATGGCCCACAATTCAAAATCACAGGATGTAACGCTTTCTTAAATTTCAAAGGGTCGGAAATATTTCTTATTTTACTAGGTAATATGTTGAATTGACTAATTGCTATATATTCTACGTTTTTTCTGTTAAAGTAGTCTTGTGAGCTGGTACAGAAAAAGGGAATATTCTTCTGGTAGCATTCAGTTTTTTATAAGGCTCAAAATAATGTTTATTTTTACAGAAAAAAACAATAATCTTTAAATGTACAATCCCTAGCAAGTAAGAATATTATTGGCTCTAAAGAAGCCCCTACAAGATTCCCTATATCCTAAATTTACCACGGTTTTCAATGCTTGTTTTTGAATGACAAATAAATAATAAATCTGGCGAAATATACCATCTTAAGCACTTCAAAATCTACTTGCTTCTTCAACATAAAGAGCATGTAGCATATAATATTGAATCTACCTCTAAGACGTTCAATATGAGGTCCCCATTTCAGGTGTCTATCGGCTACAATTCCCTAACATATTTACCAGTAAAATTCACTGACAAAGGATAGTGCAGTTTGGATCTTTCACTATAGAAGAATAAATATTATCTCTTATCGATATTCAAAATGAGATTGGTATTACACAACCAGTCGCCCACAGACTTCAGTACTTTTTTTGAGTCTTCAATAGCTGTTGCAACGCAAGGGGATTTGAGCAAGTAGTTGGTAACGTCAGCAAACATACCCATCTTATAGTTCACCATCCACTTCGACAACATCCATCTGCCTCCTGGATGATAGATAGCTCTTCATTAATTTTAGCTGGTTGTCTCTTATCCCACACTCCTCAAGAATATGTAGCAGTCTTCCATGATCTACACAATCAAAAGCCTTGGTCAGATCCAAAGAGAGTCCCATGCGTACCTCACCTTGTTCCATGGTAACTAAAATTTTATTGATAAGTTCAAATGTGGCAGTTTCGATATTTCTGTCCTTCACAAAGCCATGCTATCGTGTAGAGATGACATTAGATTTATGAAAATATTTCAGTAGTCTATTGGATAGAATCTTCTCGAAGACCTTAGAAAAAGAAGTCAAAATGCTGATAGGTCTGTAGCCATTAGGATCTTCAATGGCGCCCTTCTAATACAAGGGTTTCACGATAGCAATCTTCAGGCAATCCGGAAAAATGCGCTCTTTAAATGAACAGTTGATTAGGAAACACAGGGGTGAGAGAATAATTTAAATCGATGCTTTGCGAACTTTCATCGGAATCTCATCATTTATTTTTTAATGATTTCACGGTTCTCAGAAGTTCTTCCTGTGAAACCTCAAACATGTAGAAAGATTCGCCTGTCTTGATCAATGTCCACATCTTTGTTCAAATTTCTCGTGAGTACATGGGGAAAATCAATGAAAAAATTATTGAACTGGATTGGCACCAACGAAGAAACTACACAATCACTGGAAATATTCGAAGAGACTTTGCTTTTAGTGAGAGAATTTATTACTTTCCAGGAGGCCATGGATTTATTATCAGAATTTTTAATGAAATTGTTGAAATAGTTTTTCTTGGTCTGGGATAAAAGATAGTCATAATATTTCTTGGTGGATTTATATACAAAGACTTCAAGGCGGGTTTCGAGAATGAAACTGTATATAGTATGTCAAGATGTTTTTTGACATTAATTAATCCAGGAGTTACACTGAAGTTCCTTCTTGATGATGGATTGATTTCAACATTTGGAAAACATTGTTCAAACATGTCAGAAAATCGCCGATGAAACACGGTGCCAACACGGGCCATAGGTACCAAATGCTCACTATCACTAGGCTCTTACCCAAGCGTGTTTCCGGCAGAAGTACTTGCAATAGGAAGATGCGTAGAAATGAACCTAGAAAGAAACTATCAGATATGTGTTATAGCAATTCTCTCTTATAGTCAAGCTGCTATTAAAGCTCTGAGCTCCCATGGCAAGAACATCAGGGTCTGGGTTCCTGGCCACGGGGGAATTAAAGGAAACTAGGAGGCCAACACACTTGCCAAGAAATTAGTACAAACTCCCTTTACCGATCTGGTACCCTAATGTGGGGTTGGTAGATATATATATATATATTCTTTTGAACTTGAGCATTACAATTAATTTTTCATCTAACAATAAAGCATGTGTATGAAAAAAGTGTTAGCAGAGGTTAGTGTAACGGGGTACCATATAATTTGATATATGATACTAGAGCTTAGGGAAAAAACCTCAGCAAAAAAACCCTATCTCCCCGTTAGTGTTGTGATTTATGAAAATTGAAATTGTTAACAAAATATGCTGAAATATTAAATATTGAAGGGCATCTATTTCTTCATTATCGCTTCTTCCTTCAACAATCAGAGAAGTTTCTCCAAGGTACCCGAAACCCAATCTGGAAAAGGAAAAGGCAAAGGGAGAAAACGAACAAATTAAAAATGGAATATTCTATATTTTATTAAATAGATTTAAAACTCACTACCCATTCTAAAAAAGATTCAGAAACATTATGAATAGCCCTAAAACCATCTTTGAATCTATATATGCGACAATTCTTAACTAAATGATCTATGGTTTCCTCTGCTTCCCCGCATTCACAACTAGGGCTCTCAACTGAGTTCCACCTGAAAAGCATGCTGTTGCAACGACCATGACCGGTTCTTAGACGATTCAGAATAGACCATATTCTCCTTGGAAGATCAAACCCCGGAACTCTATTTGAAGGATCAGAAATTAAATCTTTGTTGAATAAATTGCAAGAAATCCATTCAGACCGCCAAACTTCCTTGTCACTTTTATTCGAATTAAGAAAACAGTTAGACCATAAAGGGTTTCGTGACTTCAATCTGGGAATCTTATTGTCTGGAATGTAGGAGATAATCGGAAATGAATTCGGAAAAGAATGAAATTTATTCCAAGAATTTGAAACAGCAGTCTGCCTGCGAATGTGGGGCGGGACAATGTTTGAAAGAACTGGCAACCAATGAATAGGTGTAGATATAATAGTTCCAGTGATGATTCGCATAGATGAATTCAACTGTGCATCAATTTTTTGAGTATGAGCACTATTAAACCAGACGGGGCAACAATATTCAGCGGCAGAAAAAACCAAGGCTAAGGCAGCCGTTCGAAGAGTAGCTGCATCAGCACCCCATGAAGTACCAGCTAATTTCTGCAGAATATTATTTCTCGTTTTCAACTTCAGACGCAAATCATCCAAATGAGCTTTGAAATTCAAAGATGAATCTAGTTTCACTCCTAGATATTTAGGATAAAAATTATGTCTCAAGAAAGAATCACCGAAAGACACACTCAATGTTCTATATTTTTGGTGATTGTTCAAATGAAAGCAAGAAACCTCAGTTTTATTCGGATTCGGACACAAACGCCACTGAAAAAGGTACTTTTTCAGAATATCTAAATCTGCAGATAGATTTTTTTCTATACTTTGGAAATCAGAATGACGAAATGCAAGGGCAATGTCATCAGCGTAAATGAATTCCTCAGACGAAGTAGCAGGAATATCACACAGATATAAATTGAAAAGAAGAGGTGCTAAAACTGAACCTTGTGGGAGACCATTATTCAAATTCTTGAATTTACTACTATTATTATCAATAAAAACACGAAACCTTCTATCCGACAGCATATTTTCGAGTAAACGAACCATTTTTCCACACTTTAAATGAGTATAAAGTTTGGAAATCAAACCATCTTTCCATACCGTGTCATATGCTGCCGACAAATCCACAAATGCTGTTCCTGTTTTCATTTTACTATTGAAACCTGTTTCGATATAAGTAGTTAGACTAAGAACCTGATCACAACAATTTCTATTTTTCCTGAAGCCCCCCTGGCAATTCTGTAGAACGTCTTCTACAGACGATTCAATCCTAAAAAGAATCAATCTTTCTAAAATTTTAAAAGGAACACTCAACAGACTAATGGGTCGATAACTGCTAGGATCGGAAGAATCCTTTCCACGTTTTAAAATTCCTATGACTTTAGCTTTGCGGAATTCTTTTGGAATATTTCCAGTATTCAGAATATTATTATAGAATGATAATAGCCAGGACATGGCTTTTTTGCCCAAGTGTTTGATGAATTCAGGATAAATTCCGTAGATACACCTACAAAAGTGAATTTCGGATGGAAGAAGAAACTGAAACAGGTATTCCTGGAGATGTCTCCCCGGAATGTATCACTCCAAAAAATTCCTCCGGAATTTTGACACTATCAGATCCAAGAAATATATGGACCTAAGTAAGAACACGCTGCACCTCCTCACTGGTTTCCTCACAGGGCGCTGCAGCCTTAGGAAGCATAATGTTTAATGTTTAATGTTCTACATGGAATACAGACAGGCATAGCCCAAAATAAGTATTCTCCTATTCCAAATAACAGATAATTACATCGTCTGAAATATTTAAATGATTTGAGTACGATACAGTTCCAATACAAAACATATTATAAACCAATTTTACAGTAAAATATGGGTGAACGGAAAACAATTTTTTTCTTTTTATTTTTTTTTTCTTTTATGAGAGAATATTCCTGAGATCATGCTTGAGAGCGCGGAGAGATATATCGAAGACATCCAAGCCACCACCAAGGCTATTAAACAGAGTGACCATTCTGAAAATAGGAGCATTCTGTGCACTACTTGTCCTCCGCAAAGGAGCATAAAATGTATCTCTATTACGCAAACGAATATCAGGTACCCTAAACGGAATTGACTGTAGAAGTGTAGGCACACAGAGAATGCCATTAACAATTTTATACAAAAAAACAATATCGGTCATTTGTCGACGATTCTGCAGCTCCATTATGCCAAATCTTTTCCGGATATGAGAGTATTCATGATTGCTATAAATTATATTATTTCTGAAGGCAAGAAATCTCAGAAATTTATTTTGTATCCTCTCGATTCTATCTATATAATATCTGTATTGGGGATTCCAAACTACTGATGCAAAATTCAATCGACTATAAATAAAGGAATGGTACATCATCAAAAAGGTTTTATTATTGTTGAAAATTCTACAGTGTCGAAGAACACTTATTCTACAGTGTCGAAGAACAATTATGATGATATTAGGGCTAGCAGAAACTGATGGGAGGAGGATGAAACTCCTGATCCCCTGACAACGGAATGCCTCGCCATCTCAATCCAACACAAGGTATGCTTTGGGCAAGAGATCTGCAGGAGCAAAGACGTAGCCTCCTTGGAGCAATCCCAGATACTGGAGTTCATCAGAACTCTGGAACTGGAAGGCAAGCTGTAGATGGTGACGACATCAACAGCTCTGATAGGGGGCACAATAGACCATAAGGTAGCAGTGCAACGTTACCCCCTACAACAACAATATACAAATACAAAAGGATATACAGGATCTTCATATATATTTGTAGTTCGATAGTCGGATCTGGAATTTTCTTATTTTGCCGCTTCATATGTGGGTATACTGTTCACATTTGTTACTCCAGCGACAGCATCCATGTTTTGTCGAACATAAACTGATTTCTTCTTCATTGACATCAGAAATAATAAATGATACTGAATTTTTGATCCGATTAAGAGGGTTATCTTCGAAAAATATTGAGCTAATGAAATCGACAGAAAATATTCATTAATTGGGATTCTATTTACCAACTACGTTTTCAGAAGATTTCATCACCTGATGCGTCGATCGTGATGTTACCCATAAACAACCAACTACGTTTATCTCCCACCAATATAACATAATAATAATTCCCATAGTTAACTACTTGGTAGAAAAAATAATTGCGTTAACAATATTTAACAGAAGATATGTTCATTAAAGTATTTGCATTGTGCTCGAATGGAAGCTTTTCTGAAATCCTAGCTAGAATTTTTAGCGCGCTGTTCAGTTGAATAGATAGCCTATCAACTCGTTCAAATGTCTGACGTTCAGACGGCCATCAGCACGATTCCGCTCGAACACAATGAGTTAGAGAGCTGAAATTTTCAGAGTAGCTTTGAAGTCCAAAGGACTGATTTTATTAATAGCGAAATCCACCGAGTGGGTTCAGAGTTATAGTCATCAGAAATTTTGTAACTCGAAAAATACTGATGTATGAGGATCTCTTGACTGGAAAATTAAAAAAAAATATTTGAAAAAATTCTCAGAAATTATCCGTCATATATCGTTGAAATTCGGCCATAAAAGCCTTATTTTATATTAAAGTTCTAGAATGGAACTCGATAGGACCTATTGGTGAAGATATTGCCAAAATATTGAAATATTTCAACGATCGAGATATGAGGAGTAGCTTTTCGAAACGCATTATGTCCAATTTGGGCAAAATTGAGTTTGAAGCGGATTCAGAAATGATTTCTATTGCTCCATAGCCCTATGTAAACAAAATCTTCCAAATGGCATCATGTCCCTGTGTAATTCAATTCCAAAGTATGTAAGCCGCATCGCCATGAATTATGTTTACGCTTGTATTTTAAAACAAATTAAATATAACTAAAAAATATTTTTATCGATTTGCTCATGGTAATTGAGTTGCAGGCCAACACCTACTGTGCAGACGGTTTTTTCTAAATTTACCATAAATCGCAACAAACAGCATTATCTTCAATTCCACAACAAAACGCATTATATACAATGGGATGAATCAAAACGCATTAAGTCCGAACGTTTTTTACATTTTCTGTGCATATCTGATCAATACTGATATGAAATTAGTTATTAACTTCAGATGTGAATTTCTATCAAACAAACTAGACGTACTCAAATTATAAGCCAGGGTGGAAAAAAAATTCGTTTTTCGTTGATTCCCAATAAAATTGTTTTTGGACTAAATGCGTTTTGAAAAGTTGCTGCTCATATACTGTTCCATAAATACATAAATACACTCGACAAAGGAATTAGTCAAAAGATTCTGATTTTTGAGAATTTAATGAATTATAACATGTTTGCCTGGATCGCAAAATATATAGACTACTGGCCCATGCTGAAAAAATTATGGGTCATTTGAACCACCAGGTGACCTATCTAGAACGATATAAGAGCATAAAATAATAAGATTCAGCACTATGCCGTCACTTGTAAGCTGTCCAACTGAGTGCAGGTGAGAATTCGAAAGTACAGGTAACGTGAGTACATTTTGGTCACATATTTTTGTACGGCATTCTTACCACCGATAGATCCATGAAAAATAATAAGAAAACGCGCAGTGCCGTAGAAAAATGGTGGTCCACAAAGTCGAATTTTTTTTTTATTTTCTTACAATTACCAGGGTAAATTTGGTCATTTGATCTTGTACGGCATCTGTGTCATACTATTTCAATACTGCTTCTAATCCATTATTCCGCAACGCCGTACAAAAATCATGCGACAAGGGGAAAATATCGAGGGTTGTAATCCCCTCTCTTTCCGTAGTCCAAGGGGTGATTTGAAAAAGTACGGCTTCGGTTCCAAAACATTATCTAGCACTCAAAAGTACTATTAAAAATAATGCCGTCAAAAAATGATTGTTCATTTGAATGTAAATCAATAATTACCTTAAGTGCATCGTATCCTTGATTTTTAGAGCTGTAAAGTCATTTGATCCTGTACGGGAACTTTTTTTTTAACATGATATTGTAAAATACAATTGTTATATAGTATTGCTGTTCAAAAAAAACCGTTCTAAAAAACATTATAGAGAAATACAAAAACTGAAATTTTGCGAATTATTGTAAAAGTTTAAATATCATAGATTAATGAAATAAAGCAGTTTTCTACATTTTATCCCTTGTTTTAAATAGTATTAACATATATAAATTAGGAAAAAATGATGCCGTACATTTTTATGCACACCATATCTTTTAGGCTGATGAAAGTGACGCTACAATTTTGAGGGTACTTTATGGCCTTCTGATACAGTACGGTATCAACATAATTTTGAAGAGAACAATTGATAATATGATAAAATCACTATGACGTCTAACTGAACTGAAACGGTGTGTATATTATGTCCAAGAATTGAAACTGTCAATCCCAGTATCAACAGTTTTGTATACTTTTTGGTTCAATATATACTTCAAACCTTATTGATACATACATATATAATTGATTTGTTTCATTGTAATGATGTGAATAAATAAAACAATCATGTTTTAGAAAAATTCGGAATATTTAATGATAATAATAAAAAAAATGGTCATTTCATAAAAAAAAAATTAATAAATTTAATGATGATAATAAGAAATATGGTTTTTGTTTGAATTATTCTGTATCGGAATCCGTTGCTGAGTTGTTATCAGAATCAACGTCTTCATCGACGTCCGAATTATCTTCTCTCGGGTCCAAGCCGAGTACATCCGAATAAAATACGATATTCCCTACAAATGCTAAACGTCGTAACAGAACGTCGCTCCAAAAATGTGCGAGTACTTATGATACTGAAATTAGGAGAATTATTTTTGAAAAAATAAAAATAAAATTGCACATCTACATAATTCAAGTATAAATCGATAGTAAACAAACCCATATATGACATAGTTTCTAACTAGGAACCTAGAATCACGAAAAGACTGAAAATTTGTACAAATAAACTATCTAAATGCCGTATAAAATAAATTTCACCTTACATTTCGTTATATAGATTTTTTCTTTTTGATTTTTTCTATTTAATTTTTTTTTCCCTTTGAACCAACGAAAATGTACGGCATATGAAAAAATATTATCTATGCATAAAATACTTTCAAAATAAATTTATTTCATGTTGTGTCAAATCACCTGCTGGACTACGGAAAGAGAGGGGATTACAACCCTCGATTTTTTCCCCTTGTCGCATGATTTTTGTACGGCGTTGCGGAATAATGGATTAGAAGCAGTATTGAAATAGTATGACACAGATGCCGTACAAGATCAAATGACCAAATTTACCGTGGTAATTGTCAGAAAATAAAAAAAAAATCGACTTTGTGCACCACCATTTTTGTACGGCACTGCGCGTTTTCTTATTATTTTTCATGGATCTATCGGTGGTAAGAATGCCGTACAAAAATATGTGACCAAAATGTACTCACTTTACCTGTACTTTCGAATTCTCACCTGCACTCAGTTGGACAGCTTACAAGTGACGGCATAGTGCTGAATCTTATTATTTTATGCTCTTATATCGTTCTAGATAGGTCACCTGGTGGTTCAAATGACCCATAATTTTTTCAGCATGGGCCAGTAGTCTAATACCGATTCGGATCGTTTTTGAACGGGAATAAAAAAGTGAAGATGAGGGATAATTGTGAAAACTTATCAAAAATAAGTTACGACAATTGAACAAGTGAAGATGAGGGATTATTGTTAAAACTCATAAAAAATAAGTTATGACTATTGTTTAACACCGTGCTTATACATTATATCTGTAAGTAATCATTAAAGGATACTGTGGGAGGTACACTCATTATTGAAAGGTTATTTTCTGGGTTTTCTCTCCCAAACTCTGAAAAATATCTATAAAATAAAAATCAGAGTTTGGGAAAGAAAACCCAGAAAATAACCTTTCAATATTATATCTGTACTCACACAGCGTGGCCTGATTCGCTGGCGGCCTGCTTCATAGCACATGGTAACGGGATTGATTTCCGTAGCCAAATTAGTCTCTTTTTCCTTTTTTTTTTATTTTATCGAGATGGAAGCTTTGATGAAAGGTTCATCTACTGAATTGAAGTCGATATTTCAATAAAATTGCGTGAAACGTGGAAAATTTCGCATATTATTAGATATTTTACGAATTTAAACTTCGGTTGGTTGGTATGAAGTGATTTGTATCCCTACGCCATCACAAACAAAGCACTTTTGACCCAACAGTGAATGTACCTATGTACTCGTATTTGAGTGCAACTCAAATCGTTTGAGGCTATTCAGAAAGTGGAAAATATTTTTTGTTCTTACAGTCTGATTCATATTCTCGGAAATATTGAGAATATTATTTATTTTCTGGAGCTAAGAAACTTGGGCGAGTTCAGCATCTGGATGGGTGACTGATCTAGCTATAAACTTGAACAGTGCCGATAACTGAATGTATGTAGGTACTGTTGAACTAATTCAGGACATTTTTGGGTAAATATTTTAGCAACCCATTGTTATTGCTGCTTGCAGCTCCCCAAGATTACCAAAATTCTATTCGAAAACTTGATCTTTCAGATATGCAAAAATGATGAAACTCAAGGTCTGGATTAAATAAAGCTGGAGTCATAGACTTATAGCAGGGTTGTCATAACATTCCTGCCAATCCCCCAGATCTGCAGAAGTATTGTGGGGTACTTGCACCATATTGTTGGATATATCCCTACTCTATTCCTTCATTGTTGATCTATAAATAGTTCCAGCATTATTCTTCTGTACACTTCAACATTGAACTTCCTAAGAAAACTGGTCCATGTATCGGACGATGGTCGACAATAAACTGCTAAACGCAAACTATTCGTGAATATAGTGGTGTCTCAATGGCATTGTGGTGATGTTCAGCTGTCCAAAATCTGAAGTTTTAGAACTCACATATAACAAATGAAACCAAGCCTTATCTCTAAAATAAAGTCCAACAATCTGTACTCTCTGAGACTATTTAGAAACCAGTACTCTAGGCGACGGGGAATATGTATTGGTAGAAGTTGCTGTACCATCGTGATTTTGTGAGGGTAGGGTACAAATTCAAATTTTGTTCAATAATTTTTGCAAGTACTCTAGGGGACACAAGACTACAATCATAATTGTTAACTTTTTCTCAGACATTTGAGGATTTCGGTCAACTGATGTTATTAGATCTTCAACAACTTCTTCCGACATGGTTGGACTTTCTTTTGCTGACGTCCCAGTCTGAATAAATCTATTTATAATGGCACTGATGTGCGCTTTCATTGAGGATTCTTGAATCTGAGCATCCGCATATTTCGTCATGAAAGTGTTTCGTTCTTAATCTTATGCCGTGGCAGATTTCAGTGATTTTCACGGTTAAGGAAATAAAAGATTCATGAAATTTATGGAGACTTAACCCTCCGTCGGGCGCGGCAGATCTGTCAGGCACAGCAATATCTATTCGTAAATCCTCTCTTCAGCTACGCGTTGTTGATACCCATTTTTGCGCGTATGTTCTGGGGAAAATCGCGTCATTCTGCCCAAATGTCTGTAACTTTCGAATTTTTTGACGAAAATGGTCTTAAACGATTATGTTCGACTCCCCAATGAAGGATTCGAGGTCGAATTTGATTCTGTCCGGCCGTCCGGCCGTCCGTCCCGCCGTTGCCACGATAACTTGAGAACGAAAAGAGCTAGCGACTTGAAATTTTCAGGGTGGGTGGCGCATCCCAATACGACGGACAAGTTCGTTAATGAGCATAATCGGCCCTGTGGTTTGCGAGTAATAATTTTGTTTTCAACCAATATGAATCCGATCGAATTGCAACTGGGTGAGCAGTTGTTGAATATGAACCTAAGCACGTTTGTGAAATTTTGTGCGAATCATATGGCTAGAAAATTTAAAAAAATATTTTTGTTGTCACGATAACTTGAGAACGGAAGGAGATATCGGCTTCAAGTTTTCAGGTGAGGATTGCACCAGAACGCGACATTTCAGTTCATTTATGAGCATAATCGGCCAAACGGCTTTAGAGTTATAGCAATCTGAAATTTTCTGAAATTTGGTGGTTTTTTGTTCCCCATTAACTCGAAGAATACTGAACCGATGGAATTCAAACATGGTTATTAGTTGTAAAGTGCCGACGCAAAAATGGTTGCAAAATTTGGTGTGGATAGCATTTGTAGAAAATTTTTGATAAATCATTGAAGAAAAAAATTCTATATATCATTAACTATTCGTTTGAAATTGCTGAAATTTTGCAAGAGCCTTCATAACCTAACTCTACTGCCAAGTTTCAAGTTTTAATACGATCAGTTAAATATTGTTGGAGATTCGAGCATTCTTGTGTGAGTTCAGTAGATGGGTTACCGTTGCCTCGATAACTTTCGAACGAAAGGAGATAGGGACTTGCAATTTTCAGGGTAGGTTGCGTATCCGAAACGGAGAGTTGAGTTCGTTTTTGGGCATAATCGGTGTAACGGTTTCCGAGTTATACCCACCTGGAACATTATTTCCTTGATAACTCAAAAAATAAATATTCGATCGAATTGGTGCTTGGTAACTAGTAGTAGAAAATCAACATAAAGACGTGTTTAAAATTTTGTAAGAACCGTACCCCAAGAAAATTTAAAAAAAATGACGAAAAAAAAAATTTTAAGAACCGTAGGTACCCCTAGAAAATTAAAAAAAAATTACGAAAAAAAATTGGTTCAAGCACTGACGTGAAGTCAGAAGCTTTTGCGCGTATGTTCTATAGTCCATTCTTCTGTATTGGACACCCTTAATCGAATTTACCATGGTAAATTATGTTGTCCATTCTCCTGTATTGGACACTTAATTCGAATTTACCTTGGTAAATTCGAATAAAGAATGTCCAATACAGAAGAATGGACAACATAATTTACCATGGTAAATTCGATTAAGGGTGTCCAATACAGAAGAATGGACAATAGAACATACGCGCAAAAGCTTCTGATTTCACTTCAGTGCTTGAACCAATTTTTTCAGTAGCTTCCCAACTTTTGGTGTGAATCGTATGGCCGAAGAGACTTTTGCTCCTTGTGATATAGAATAACGGCAAGAATTCAGTTGTGCTATTAGGTTCAGCGCGCCCGATGATATACATTCATTTTCAATAATAACAGTTGGGGTTAGGTACTTCTTGAATATATAGAACATAATTTGAAATTAATATGAAGCTAGTAATGTTTTCCGTCCTGTGCAGCTCAGGCTTACCGCGTATGAACTTGTTTTCAAATATACGAAAGAAAGTTTTCATTCACTTCTGTTGCAGCATCGGCCAGATGTGGAACGAAAAAATTATGATTTGAATAACCCCAACCACGCTCAGGAACTCTTGAATTTTTTTGGAGGATGATGATTCTAAGATCCTGCTGATTACGAGTATTTGGGTTAAGAGAGTGCCATATAGTATAACCAAATGAAGATTCTCATTGAACTAAATTTCAAGAGAATCTATGTGCGTCAACATGAATGTATATTACTATACTGATCTTCCTAGGTCTTTCACCAAGGAGACCCCTCATAAGCTCTCGAAGAGCTTGAGCGAGTGAGAAGAACCAGTTGTGTTCTGTGTGGGCTTTGTTACTGTGTCTTTGCGCCACCTTAGACACAGTACTGTTAATTTTTGACCCAACAGTGAATTGTGGTGATAACCGTGACTAGAAAATTTCTTTCGTAGCCTCGGAATTCAACTTGCGGCTTCCGCTCCCTAGTCAAATACTCTCCCACTGAGCCAACCGCACTAAATTATGTATGAATGTACTACTTTCGTGAAATATGTTTATTTTGATTATGTCCCTGATATGCATAATAAAAGACTTGTTTTAAAATGTTTTTTCACAAATATTTTCATTTTGGTTTTGTCGTCGATATGAATAATAAAATATTTATTTTTAAATGTTTTTTTGTCTATTTTGTAAGTACGCATCCCTATTAAGGTAACCCTTCCTCTTTTTTGACATATAAAAATGTAAAGTAGATTTCTTGGACAGTTTTCGGAAATGTGCCCTACAGGTACACCACGCCCTAAGTAGATAGAATTCGAGGCACGCCTGACGGAGGGACTTAACAATAATATAATAATGGCTGTCAGTTTCGAAGTTATATGATATAGTTCCAGGACACAAAACACAAATGGGTTGCAGCAAAATAATTCGAAGCAAACTGCACTATTACGATAATTTATATAGACTCAGTATTATATACGACTTTTTGTACTTGATTATATTAAGGAAAAACATTTCTTTTTTCTGGCGATATGATATCAACTAAAAGCGCAAGAAATAACGCATCGGCATTCTACGAGTAATTACCAAGTCTTAATTGGATCGGATATGTTTGTTTTCAGTTTGGTATAACTCAAAAATCGTTTCGTCGATTGTGCCTATTAACGAAATCAAATGTCGCATTCAGATGTGCAACATAGCCTGAAAATTGAAAGTCGCTATCTCTTTCAGTTCGCAAGTTATCGTGGTAACGGTCACCCATCCAGGTACTGAATTAGCCCAACGCTGCTCGGTTTTCAGTATTTTCTCAATAACTCCTACAATATAGATCTGATCGTGTTCCAAATTCGAATATGGCTTAAGAATTAGATCTTAAATGTCGAACGGATAGTTTCAGAGACACAAAATATTTTATTATGTACAATTTTTTTTCAATTTTCTAGTGATAAGATGCTCACGAAATTTCGCGTAATTCTAAGTATCGGAAATCTACAACTAGTTACCAAGTTTCAATTGGAGCAGATAGGTATTGTTTGAAAACAGATTGTATACGCAGACACCAGCCGATTATGCCCATTGCGCACTTAAATGTCGCATTCATATGCGCAGCCTACCCTGAAAATTACAAGTCACAATATCTTTCCGTTAGAAAGTTCTCGTGGCAACGGCTAGCCAGAAAGAATCGAATTTGACCTTGAATTATTCATCAGTGAGTTAAGCCTAATCGTTTGAGACCATTTGCGACAAAAAAAATGGAAAACTACAGACATTTGGCCAAAACGCGCTGTTCCCTAGAACATGCACGCAAAATACTAACCTTCTGGATACAATCCATTTTCACATATCATTGATGTTGAGTATATTCACAACACTTCCTATTGTGAACTATTTAATTCCGAGACTAGCATCCATTTATATCACAAAACAGTAAATATATCGAAATTAATAGATACTCAAATTGTAAAATGTATCAAATGATGATTTCATTAGGTATACTTGTTTTGTGAATATCAAGTGAAACCTAAATTTTTAAATCAATTAGTTAGAAAGTTGAGGTCGGCATTATCATATCTGAATAGTTTTAGTGAAGTCGATATCAACTGGTATACACGTTATTTCATTAGGAAATATAAATAGATTCCTACTCCTACTGAGATAATCATTAGAAATGGAAAGAGGTTAAATACAGGGTGTCCCAAGTTCGAGGGACTATTAGACGTTTCTGGAGAACTGTTCATATTTGAAACCTGAAAATTGGGATTATGATATTGCTTGAAATTCCCTCAAAGCCCAAGCAGTTCCGGTTATACAGGGAGTGGAAATAAATTTGATGAAAAAAAAAATTTTTCAAGTTTTGCATTCCTGGTGTGATCTAGTATTCAATGCTGATTACATTTCTGTTAAAACCATTGTATTCATTTGAATAGTTTCCAAAATATCGAAAAAAAAAAACAGGAAAAAAGTCAAATATGTTTAGTCAGTATTATGTTCATTGTTCTTATTTTAAACATCCTGAACGTAAACCGTTTTTACAACATCGAAGAGAAAGAATGTGGAAAGGTCATGCATCCTTTGAATTTCAGAATTATCATCACAGGGTGATTCAAATTTTGTGTCGGAAATTGTGATAAAAAATTTGCCATAACTTCTGTTTTTCGAATTAGAACCCTATTTTTGGCGCTCTAGTTCCTCGGAACTGAGTGCTTATCAATTTGCCCAAATGTCTGTAATTTTCGAATATTTCGATGAAAATGGTCTTAAACGATTTGGTTCGACTCACTGATCAAGAATCCGTGGTCGAAATTCATTCTGTCCGGCCAGTCCGGCCAGCCGGTCCGGCCGTAGGCACGATAACTCTCGAACGGAATGAGCTAGAAAGTTGAAATTTTCAGAGTAGGTTTGGGGGATAAATATCTCGGCTAAGTTCGTTACAGGGCAAAATCGGACAGATGGTTTCGGAGTAACAAAAAAAAAATTTTTTTTTACAGAACAAATTCCCAATTAAATTTTTTTTTAATAAGCAGTTTTATCATAAGAATCCATTCATATCACTTTTAACTCTAACAAGCTAATAATTTCGGAGATATGATATTTCAAAATTTCAATGTAAATCGTATTTCACAGATTGATATAATTATTCTATGTATGAATTGACATAATGTTAACTTGACAGAAGGGAATATTGTTACTTCAAAAATATTGGGGTTGGAATACTCGTATTTTAGCGATGCAACGGGGACCTCACCCGAAAATGTTTGAAAATATTACGTAAATATTGAAAGCATAATTCTGTAGTTCGAGAGAGGAGAAAATTTGGTGAACGTAGATCAGGAAATTTTTGATCGATTAAAAGGTAATTTTTTATTATTCCTTATCTTCCCTCATACATGTTTTATGGAATACCTACTATTTGTAGGTACTTTAAACCTGTTTTGGGCAATTGTCATACGAAACTTGTTTTTTTGGCGCTCTAGTTCCTCGGAACAGAGTGCTTATCAATTTGCCCAAGTGCCAAATTTGTGTAATTTTGGAATTTTTGGCTGAAAATGGTCTCAAACGATTTGGTTTGACTCACTGATCAAGAATCCGAGTGCGAAATCGATCCTGTCCAGCCGGCCGACCGGCCGTAGGCACGATAACTCTCGAACGAAAGGAGTTAGCGGATTGAAAATTGCAGGTTGGTTTTGGAGCGTAAATATCTCGGACAAGTTCGTTAATGGGCGAAATCCATCAAGGGTTTCGGAGTTATGGCCGATTTTATTAAAAATATTTTTTATGAATATTTCCGAAACCGATCACTCGATCTATCTGAAATTTAGCATCAAATTGTAGAATCATGACCTTTATACGCATGTGAAGTTTTGTATTGACCAGATTACCGCAAAGTGTCAAAAAAAAAATTGAAAATGTGGTGCAGTTCTCATTCTCATGATTGCTCATTTAATCTTGATAAATGCAGTTCTATCATATGAATACATTGATATAATTCCCAACTCTGAGAAACCAATACTTTCGGAGATATAATTTGTCTGTTTGAACTAGAGCGCCAGAAAGCTCCTGTCCACAGGGCTTGAACCCATTTTTTTATGATTGCGTTGGATTCTACGGTGAAAAATAATGATAATTTTCAAAAGTGATTATGCTCCAAAATTAAATGAAGAAAGAACTTAGAAATTATTGAATATAGGAGCTCACAAGATTTTGCATAAATCTTGGTGTCGGTATTTTTCGAATAACTACTGAGTTTTGATTCGATCTGATCAGTATTTTTGATTTATTGGAAAACAAAATTTCATATGACCTTAACTCTGGAAACCCTTAGTGTATTTTGCCTATTAAAGAACTTATCTGGCACATTTGGACTCCAAACCTACTCTGAAAATCTCAACTCTCTAACTAATTGAGTTCGTGCGTAATCGTGCTGACGGCCGGACGGACAGAATCAAGTTTGACCTCGGATTCTTCATCAGTGATTCGAAACTAACGGTTTGAGAAGATTCTAGACCAATTTGGATGAATTGATAGGCCCTCTGTTCAGGTGAACAAGCGCACCAAAAACGTATATTTCCGCACATTTGGATCACGTACAATGAATCCAATGACGAACGTCCAGCATGGAGATCGTTCATAAGAAATTCTCCAGACGTCCCTTCCTCTAAGAGCGTCCACCATCTATCGTTTTCGTGTCTTCTCCGGCAATGTTTACGACCTCTTCAAGAGTGCAAATAAAGGCGATGCTACAGTAAAAAAGTCTCCCAAACCGAAGGACCATAATAATGTGCGAACCGCACAACTTACATAAAAATAACAATAAAGTATACCTTCCATCTAGCGAACTGCCGAATTGTAGTAAACTACTCAAATAAGTAGCAGAGGATGTCGTGGATCAGCGGAGTAAAATGCGATTATTTGCGTCGACTCGTCGGCAATTTATAGCGGCATGTTTTATTTTTATTTTACGGGAGCTTTTACTTTCCTCATAATTAAAATGTGTTTGCTGGATTATCCCTATGCTCCTACACTAGTACTGGGACTGTTCTCTCCTTATCCGATAAGCATTTTGTTAGCGTATGTTTCATAAGGTTGTACAAAATGATTAATATCGCCTCAGGTACATACCCTCTGAGGATATATTGTGGAAGTGCAATAGAAGACATATTTTCATTTGTATTTTTTGGCCCAGGATTCTAAGTGCTAAGAGTGTTATGTAGGTACGTAATAAAGGGAACTGAGTATTGAAATGTAATGTAGTGGTATTCTATCTATTCATTCGGATAGTCCTGGATAAATTTTGAATTTTCTTATTTTTGAGCCTGCATGAAATTCGACAGGCCCATTCTATTTCAATTAATAAAAGGCGTGGAATTTTCACTCATAAAAAATACATTAATTATAGTTCAATTCTGTATTACTAATGTATATCGCTTTCTAGGAGATAATGATTCTATATATTCAGTTCTGCTAATATGTATAGGTTTATTTTCATTACTCTACAACAGGGGTCACCAAATGGCGGACCGCGGTCCGGATGCAGACCGCGAACCTTTTTTTTGCGGACCCTTTTTCCAGAAAATATGTTATCTTAATAAGAAAAATTCTGATAACTTTTCGTTTTATTTACTAATTATTGATATTGGATTTAGATTAACTGCTAGTCAAATTCTTATGCCATCATAATGCTATCAAACGGACCGCGACAGATACACAGATTTTGTGAACGGACCTCCAATGAAACTAATTGGTAACCCCTGCTCTACAATATTCAACTTCTTGTCGTAATAATATATACTTCGAATATCGTCGATTTCTGTGTTACCTAACAGTCTCGATACTATATACTTGTACACTGCTGGTCTTTAACATCTAACAGTCTTTTTGGCGCTCTTGTTCCTCGGAACAGAGTGCTTATCAATTTGCCCAAATGTCTGTAATTTTCGAATTTTTGGCTGAAAATGGTCTTGAACGATTTGGTTTGACTCACTGATCAAGAATCCGTGGTCGAAATTGATTCTGTCCGGCCGTCCGTCCACCCGGCCGTCCGGTCGTTAACACGATAACTCTCGAACGGAATGAGCTAGACAGTTAAAATTTTCAGAGTAGATTTGAGGGATAAATATCTCGGATAAGTTCGATATTGGGCAGAATCAGTCTAATTGCTTAGGAGTAACGAAAAAAAATATTTTTTTTTACATTACAACTTTCGAACTCAATTTTTTCAAGATGCAATTTCATCATAAGAATCCATTGTTATCATTTTCAACTCTAACAAGCTTATACTTTCGGAGATATGATGTTTCAAAGTTTCAATAATACATCGTAAGTTCTATGTAGTAACAAAGTTCGATATTGGGCAGAATCAGTATAATTGCTTAGGAGTAACGAAAAAAAAAAATTTTTTTTTACATTACAACTTTCGAACTCAATTTTTTCAAGATGCAATTTCATCATAAGAATCCATTGTTATCATTTTCAACTCTAACAAGCTTATACTTTCGGAGATATGATGTTTCAAAGTTTCAATAATACATCGTAAGTTCTATGTATTTGTATTCACAGAATGTGAACACAGAATCTGTCTGTAATCACTATTCATAAATGTCATATCTTCTAGCTAATAGAGATTGTCAATTCATAGTTGTTATTTTCTCTTGGAAAAGTATACGATTCTTGAATTTGTGAATATATCCAAGACTATTTTGATGTAGTTTATGGAGGCAATAGGCAAGAAGAACATAATGGAATCATCAAAAGAAATTACTGATCGTTGACCACTGAGGTTAATATTACCTTCTACTTCCTTAAGTAATGAGACATGTTCCTATATACAGTATTTTTATAATGTTGCTAGCAAAAATATACTGAAATATGGATCTACATTTGTGTATCAATCATTTTTGCTTGAGTTAAGGTTCATAATACAGAAAAGAATGTAATAGTGGTATGAACTATTAAATTTCAAAATAGAAAAGAGTATAGTATGTTATTAAAATATTTTGAACTATTAAAATAATTTTTTCGTAATCCACTACCTACTCAAATATCAGGAATAAATGGACAATCTGCTATGACTGTCTCCAGGCTTGCTCTAGACATTTCTATGATACTTTCCTTAGGTATTTCGAGTTGTGAAAACTATGCACCGAGTGTAAGTTGCAACAACCCATTCCACGAGGTTGAATCATTGCAGATTGCTCATTTGATCTTGATAAATGAATTCTATGACTATTTTTGAAGCATTATGGCATGGAAGCATTGTAGATTGCTCTTTTCTTTATAAAATAATTTTTGGAGCATTTTTTTTAAACGACACTTTTTTTAAATTTAATTTATTTCATGATACATTTCTATCATAGGAGTCCATTGATATAATTTCCACCTCTGAGAAACCAATACTTTCGGAGATATGATTTGTCTATTTGAACAAGAGCGCCAAAATGCTCCTGTCCACAGGGCTTCAACCAATTTTTCATACGTGGTTTAGGATACTCGCACTAAACTTAGTCTCGTGTAATCTCGCAATTCTAAAAAGGAATCAACTTCCTTTACGACTCTACGGATTCCCTCGAACTTCCGTATTCACAAATCAGTCGCACTCGGCTGCCCAACTGAGTCGATATTTTCATAAAATGGGTTCAAGCCCTGTGGACAGGAGCTTTCTGGCGCTCTAGTTCAAACACACAAATTATATCTCCGAAAGTATTGGTTTCTCAGAGTTGGGAATTATATCAATGTATTCATATGATAGAACTGCATCATAAAGGAAATTCAATTCAAATAATAGTTTATTTATCAAGATTAAATGAGCAATCATGAGAATGAGAACTGCACCACATTTTCAAATTTTTTTTTTGACACTTTACGGTATTCTGGTCAATACAAAACTTCACATGCGTATAAAGGCCATGATTCTACAATTTGATGCTAAATTTCAGATAGATCGAGTGATCGGTTTCGGCAATATTCATATAAGATATTTTTACTAAAATCGGCCATAACTCCGAAACCCTTTGATGGATTTCGCCCATTAACGAACTTGTAGAAGATATTTACGCTCCAAAACCACCTTGCAATTTTCAATCCGCTAACTCCTTTCGTTCGAGAGTTATCGTACATAGAGCCGGTCGGCCGGCCGGACAGAATCAATTTCGCACTCGGATTCTTGATCAGTGAGTCGAACCAAATCGTTTTAGACCATTTTCAGCCAAAAATTCCAAAATTACAGACACTTGGGCAAATTGATAAGCACTTTGTTCCGAGGAACTAGAGCGCCAAAAAACAAGTTTCGTATGACAATTGCCCAAAACAGGTTCAAAGTACCTACAAATAGTAGGTATTCCATAAAAAATGAATGAAAGAAGATAAGTAATAACAAAAAATTACCTTGGTATCGATCAAAAATTTCCTGATCTACGTTCACCAAATTTTCTCCTCTCTCGAACTACAGAATTATGCTTTCAATATTTACGTAATATTTTCAAACATTTTCGGGTGAGGTCCCCGTTACATCGCTAAAATACGAGTATTTCAACCCCAATATTTTTGAAGTTACAATATTCCCTTCTGTCAAGTTGACATTATGACAATTCATACATAGAATAATTATATCAATCTGTGAAATACGATTTACATTGAAATTTTGAAAAATCATATGTCCGAAAGTATTAGCTTGTTGGAGTTAAAAATGATATGAATGGATTCTTATGATAAAATTGCTCATTAAAAAAAATTTAACTTGGAATTTGTTTTGTAAAAAAAAAATTTTTTTTTTGTTACTCCGAAACCATCTGTCCGATTTTGCCCAATAACGAACTTAGCCGAGATATTTATCCCCCAAACCTACTCTGAAAATTTCAACTCTCTAGCTCATTCTGTTCGAGAGTTATCGTGCCTACGGCCGGCCGGACCGGCCGGACAGAATCAATTTCAACCACGGGTTCTTCATCAGTGAGTCGAACCAAATCGATTAAGACCATTTTCATCGAAATATTCGAAAATTACAGACATTTGGGCAAATTGATAAGCACTCAGTTCAGAGGAACTAGAGCGCCGAAAAAATCACGTCTAACGTGATATTATTAGAAATTAAAATTGCGGCTAGTGATTCACAGTTTCTCATGGCACAACCGTACGATTAGACTGTTCCGTATCGTAGGAATAATTCTCGAAATAAATTATTGAACCACTGCTATACACTTGTATTTTTTTTTATCTCAGGGCAGAATTGAACTAATTTAGTTCCTCACGCTGCCACAAACGAAGCACGGTTCATTTTATAAAAAACAGTATATATGTATTTCAATAGGTCCTTATGCCACCATAGACACAGCAATGTTTATTTGGGACCCAAGAGTGAATATATGTATTAGAGTTGAAACTTTTCGTAAGAGACCCTTTTAGGACGATTGTTTTTACAGACCGAGTTATATTCTTGGAAATATTGGGAATGTTATTCTTTTCCCTGGAGCTAAACAGAAACCTTTTGAGATGTGTGAAAAAAGACCTAAGTAATCGACCATAATCGATGTGATATTATTCCGACGGCAAAGTTGAAGATTGTAGTGTAAATAAACCTATATTCATATAAGTATACAGTGTTTTATTTAATTGCAAAAGTGTAGATGTAGGATCATTATCCCCTAGACAACAATAAAAATCCTGCAATCATATACATCTTGAAATATAATGCCAAAGTGTAATAAGGTAATATTTTTCAGTTTTTATGAAAACTGACTTTTCAATTTTGATGATAGGCCTGTGATGAAATCTATCGTACGAGCAGGCAAAAAGTATAGAAAATTGATTCGCATCATAGTCTGCAGAAGATATTCGAATCATGAAAATATGAAGATTATTAGTTCATTCATGATGAACTTCTTGGTTTCTACTTGAACTTGAACTATTGATGAGAAAATTCTGAATTGGCAGGATCTGCGGAATTTTCAGGGGCGGCTAAAAAATGGAAACCCGAATTCTATTTCTCCTGAGAAAATTACAATTCATGAAGAATATAAGAGATGGAGGAGGCACTATCATCCAATCGTTCGTAAAAATGCTTGGTGAATATCGGCCATGCGACTGATTTCCAATTTACATATAAATACGAAGTTATCGAGCTATCGGCTACTTCTCAACACCTTCTTCGGTTTCCTGAATGATCAGATCGATTTACATCTTCTGAACCCTATGAAATAACGCTTCAGAGAATGGGTTTTATGACGTGTGAACCCCTCTTTGCCTTTATTCCTAGGACTTTCCATTCAAGTGAGAAGAACTAGATAAGAAGGAGATAGTTTTTCTTGCATCTGAATCATTATTTGGAGAAAACAAATTTATGTATATATGTAGGATTTTTATCGTTGCTAAGGAATATGATGATTTTTTTCCTGCACTATTATGTAAATAAATAGAACGCTATAATGCTGATATGTACAGGTTTTATTGACAGAACTATTCATTCGTCAAATTACTGCCATAGCAATATTTTAAAAATACATAAGATATTCCGCCGTATTCATAAAGCATTCAATCTCCGTTAAGTCCTATCTGAGGTCCTCAGTTAAGGATGAATAAGAATCGAAACCTCAGTTAACGTGAAAATTAACGTGAAACAGGCCTGTTTCGCCACCGTTAAATACGTTAACTGAGGTTGCGATTCGTATTTATTCTTAACTGAGGACCTCAGTTAGGACATAACGGAGATTAAATGCTTTGTGAATTTGGCGGATAGTTTATTACCGACTCTCCTCACGTTTTGAAAGTTCAACTTCTTCGTCGTACTTCTCCGAACACACAAACTCACGTCTATAACCGTCTTTTAAAGGGCTCTTCTTCCAAAAGGTAACCAAATTACCGAACCCACTCCTTCTTAAAGCGTCCAAAGGATTCCACCGTACTCACCCCTCCTAAAATGTAATGTATGGTTTTCAAAAAATACTGTTATGTTCAAAAACATGGTTCAAATGATAGAAATCTTCATTCTCGAATTATTTATCTTCGAAAACTCTTTGTTTTGAATAACGGAAACAAATTGTAGCAGAATCAAAGATTTCATACAAAAAAAAGACATAAAAAAATATTAATTTTGAAAATTAATTCAATTGCAGAGTGAGTTACATCTATGACAGGTAAACTAAAAAAAACTGTGAGTTATTCGCTCTCAGGAGCTGATAACTCTGTACAGCTGTTACAAATTAATATTTCCATTCTAACTCATTATATGATGGACCTTATGACTGGCCTGCAAGATCCCCAGATCTTACATGCTTTGATTATTTACTCTGGGCACACGTATTCAAGCTGCATATGAAGAGATACGAAATCATCCAGAAATTAAAAAGAAAGCTGTTGTGCATTCGATCAAAAGAGCCTGAAAATGTTTAAAAGAAAGAAGGGGTATTTTCGAAAACAAAATTATGTTTTTTTTTCTCATTTATTGTCGTTTGTTTTTTGTTAACCAATGAAGTGATTACATATGTTTTTAATGCGCCATATATATGTCCTCTATCAGGTCCTCTGGAAAGTCAAGGAACATTCGGGTCTCCCAATGTTTTCTGACCAGGCCCCTCACTTCTCAGCCTTTTGTCGTTCTCACGGAATCCACGATGAATGTTCCAGACAGGACTCACGGTGCAAGAACAAATAGCCTCGTATATCGCTCCCTGCTGCCCATTTTCCACACGGAACTGAAAACGGAGGAACTTATACAGTCCTGAAATATTATCGCGAGTTTCTTTTTTCCGAAGGTCCACTCGTGGGCGTTTGTTGGCTCACAATCAGGTCGTGACACATTTTGGACATTATATGTCGTAAATTCGGACGGGTTCATGCAAATGGACGCCGCTTTCAGCTTTTTACGGCATTTCAAAATCCCAGGATCGCATGAGAGATGGATTTTGCTGGACGAAGAACAACTTCGTCTTTGTGTCCGTCAATTTATTCGACTGGGAAAGCCATTGGCGTTGCGATATATTATTTCTGATTTTGGTGGCAGGAATATTCGATTTTCAGGGTATTGTAATGGAATATCTCCGGGAATTCGAGGACACTTTGAAATGATTTGGGTGATTACACAAAAATCAGGCTCTCTTTGGAAGTAGATTGTCTCAATATTTTTGACGCTCTTGTTCCTCGGAACAGGGTGCTTATCAATTTGCCCAAATGTCTGTAATTTTCGAATTTTTGGCTGAAAATGGTCGATTTGGTTCGACTCACTGATAATGAATCCGTGGTTGAAATCGATTCTGTCCGGCCGTCTGGCCATCCGTCCATCAACACGTCAATATCTCAGACGAGTTCGTTTACTGGCGAAATCCACCAAGCGGTTTCAGAGTTATGGCCGTTATTAGTAAAAACATTTTTTATGAATATTTCTGAAACCGTTCACTCGATCTATCTGAAAGTTCGCATCAAAGTGAAAATTTATGACCTTTAAACGCATGTGACGTTTTATATTGATCGGGGTGCCGTAAAGTGTAAACATTTTTGGCGCTCTAGTTCCTCGGAACTGAGTGCTTATCAATTTGCCCAAATGTCTGTAATTTTCGAATATTTCGATGAAAATGGTCTTAAACGATTTGGTTCGACTCACTGATCAAGAATCCGTGGTCGAAATTCATTCTGTCCAGCCGGTCCGGCCGTCCGGCCGTAGGCACGATAACTCTCGAACGGAATGAGCTAGAGAGTTGAAATTTTCAGAGTAGGTTTGGGGGATGAATATCTCGGCTGAGTTCGTTACTGGGCAAAATCGGACAGAAGGATTCGGAGTAATAAAAAAAAATTTTTTTTTTACAAAACAAATTCCAAATTAATTAATAATTTTTAATAAGCAGTTTTACCATAAGAATCAATTCATATCATTTTTAACTCTAACTAGCTAATACTTTCGGAGATATGATTTTTCAAAATTTCAATGTAAATCGTATTTCACAGATTGATATAATTATTCTATGTATATTCTATGTATGAATTGTCATAAAGTCAACTTGACAGAAGGGAATATTGTAACTTCAAGAATATTGGGGTTGAAATACTCGTATTTTAGCGATGCAACGGGGACCTCACCCGAAAATGTTTGAAAATATTACGTAAATATTGAAAGCATAATTCTGTAGTTCGAGAGAGGAGAAAATTTGGTGAACGTAGATCAGGAAATTATTGATCGATTACAAGGTAAAAAAAAATGAACTATTATTTGAATTGAATTTCCTTTATGATGCAGTTCTTTCATAAGAATACATTGATTTAATTCCCAACTCTGAGAAACCAATACTTTCGGAGATATAATTTGTCTGTTTGAACTAGAGCGCCAGAAAGCTCCTGTCCACAGGGCTTGAACCCATTTTTCTTTTAAATTTTTAAATTTTGCTTCCGCAACAACTCTCGAACAGAATGAGCTAGGCAGTTGAAATTTTCAGAGTAGCTTTGGGAGATAAATATCTCGGCTAAATTCGTTATTGGGCTAAATAGGTCAGATGGTTTTGGAGTAACGAAAAAAAAATAATTGTTTTAACATACAAATTTCAAATTAAAGTTTTTTTAAGCTGCAGTTTCACCATTAAAATCGACTGATATCATTTTCAACTCTAACAAGCTAATACTTTCGAAGATATGTATTTTCCAAATTTCAATAATGAATCGTACTTCTATGTTTTCACAGAATTCTATAATTGTTCTATCTATGAATTATTATATGATCTGTGTTCATATTCGTACATGTCGTCCTGTTCTATAAGGGAGAGTCGAATTTATTTCAGCTATTTTAATTTGATTTCCTCCATGGTGCAGTTCTCATTCTCAGATTGCTCATTTAATATTGATAAATGAACTATTATTTGAATGGAATTTCCTTTATGATGCAGTTCTATCATACGAATACATTGATATCATTCCCAACTCTGAGAAACCAATACTTTGGGAGATATGAAGTGTCAAAGTTTAACAAGAGCCCACAGGGCTTGAACCAATTTTTTAAGATGGTGTTAGATTTCCAATTAGTGCATATGATAGGTAATTCATTAGGGACTGACAGCTTTGGTTGGGGACTGATATTTTTTAAGAGGTACGAGCCAAAATGCGATGTTACAAATTGAGATTTCTCCTGATGATTTTTAGCTCTTGAAATGGCCAGCAAAACTTCGCCAACCAACGTCTTTTTGGGCAGTTGTCAACTTTTATTGTGATATTCTGCCATTTGTTCAATTTTACCCATCTTCCTTCTAAATGGGCAATATTACACATTTTTCTGCAAAATTTTCTCATATTCTTGCGATTATTCGGACTTCGAACTTCATATTGTCTTAAGTCGTCATTAATATTTTCGTCATTTCTATTATGGATCAGCGGTCCTGGAGCTACATTTTCTGTAAGAAACTCATCGTCAGATATTGGTGGTGAATTTTGAGTAACGTAACTATCATACACATACACTATCCTATTTTTTTTTCTATAGTTATTTGAATACATCGTCCACTCCTTTCTAATTTCTTTTTTCTCGAGTAGGATCATACCTTGAACAGACTTTCGTTGCTTCTTAATTATTCCAGCCTTTCTTTCTCTTTATATTGTTCCAAAACACAAGCTTATTTTTAGGCGGCATGTTGCTATAAAACTACTAAATATGATCAATAAGAAAATTTGGCAATGAACCACATTGTGAACCGTACACTTAGCAATCCTGGAATTAAATATTCATTAATTATATCAAGTGAAATCTGCTGTGGACATAGAGTTGCCCTCTTTCTGTGGAATTTCCTATTTATATAACTACATACATTGTATGGTTTCTTTCTGGGTTTTCTCTCCCAAACTCTGAAAAATATCTATAAAATAAAAAATTAATTATTTTGTGATTTGCTTCTGCATAAGAAACACAAAATATTTGTCAGAAGCAATCAATTGAACAATGTTGCCTAACAAACAACAACGAAACAACATCAACGAAGAAACATCTATATCGTAACGTTTCGGAGTCTATATCAGACTCCTTCTTCAGACGCTCAACAATAAATCTTCAGAACTATTTTGTTGATTGTTATTCTGAGATTCGTTATGATATAGTTGTTTCTTCGTTGATGTTGTTTCGTTGTTGTTTGTTAGGCAATATTGTTCAATTGATTGCTTCTGACAAATATCTTGTGTTTCTTACGCAGAAGCAAATCACAAAATAATTAATTTTTTATTTTATAGATATTTTTCAGAGTTTGGGAGGGAAAATCCAGAAAGAAACCATTCAATGATGAATATACCTCCCACAGTATACTTTAATGATTACTTACATACATTGTACATAAAATTAAATATTACTGTGATTCAGAGGTACACAACATAGCATGCAATCACAGCAATGAAACAGGCAGAAAAAACTGCTCTAGTCGTTTAGTTTTCATCACTCTACTATAGTTATGATTAGATAGTAACCGATATATCGTAGTAGATGAGAGAGCTGTAAATTAGAAAGCACATATTTTCTTTAAACTAACATTAGTCTGACCATGAGGATTCCAATTCGGAGTTGTATTTTGAATGTCAAGAATACATACCAAACTTTTTCCAAGGAGGTCGGGGTTAACGGGGTATCTATATCTTGATTTTATAATACTCTAAGGGCTCTTGACGACGACTATATTCCTGAAATTACCTTAAAACCGTGAGATAGTTGCCATAGAATCCTATTGGTCCAAGGCAGGCTAGTGGAGTCAGAGAATTACCAATCATTGCACTACCCTGTGAGATCGAGGTCAAGTCAAGTGCGGGGGGGTAAACAGAGTAGGTACCTTGGGTATGAGGAATCAAGGGAAAGGCCAGTGAGTTCGGAGGAGGAATAATACTAAAACAGTACAATTAAGACGGTTAGCGAATACCAGTTTTTATCGCTGAGACTTGGACTGTATTATTGAATTCTGATTAATTTAGAGTATATTGCGGTAGTTGGTGAACTTCAGTAATTGCAAAACTGAATACTGTCAAAGTTTGTAAAAATTTCTTCGAGTTGAATTTTGAATTAAATATGTAACTACCAGAACAAGTGTTTTTGAAAACCAAATATGTTGAAGACGAAATGCTGATGATTATTGTACTTTATATTGCATATATTATTAAACTGATCCTGCTAGGTCTTCCCCAAGGAGACACCTCATAAGATCTCGAAGAGCCAGTTGTGTTCTGTGTAGGATTTGTTACTGTGTCCTTACGCCACCTTAGGCACAGCACTGTTAATTTTTGACCCAACAGTGAATGGTGGCGATTACCGTGACTACAAATTTTTTTCCTAGTCTCGGGATTGAACTTGGGGCTTCCGCTCCCATGTCAAACGCTCTACCTCTGAGCCAACCGCTCTATGTGATTATTGGGAAGGACATCTTAAATCTGACAATTGGTAAAACAAAATTATTCATTCAAACTACAACCATAGAGAACTGAATCTTAACAAATTTCCGAAAATTACAGAACAATTAAGGAATCATTAAAGGATACTTTGGTAGGTGAATTCGTTAATCAATGGTTTTTACTGGGTTTTAGTTCCCAATCTCTGAAAAATATCTATAAAATAAAAATTTTAATTGTTTTCAAATCACTGCTCTGATTGAGACACCAGAGATTTTTCATAAGCAATATAACCAATGACGACATTGTCTACAAAACAAGAACGATAGAACACCAAAAATTAAATAATTTTTTTGTAACGTTTCAGAACCTAAATCATACTCCTTCGTTAGAGAGTTTTCACACTGACACATATTCATAGATATGTTGCATAGATATTCCCAAATTCTAACTCTTTCTTTTGTCAAATATGGTAAATTCCACAAAGTACAAGTCGACTCCTGACGTTTTCTTTTCATATCATCAGACTGTCTCATCAGAATCTTTGTTTTACTCCAATCTATCATGTTGTCTCCATTGATTGTACATACATTTTCAGGAAATTTCGATTTTTGTAAGTCTCTTTTACTGAAATTCTTCTTATATTTCGACTTTCTCACCTCTAGTTGCCTCGAAGTTTATCATCTATACGATATTCCCACAAATACAAAGAATAGTTTATGCACAGTTTTTGTATTGTTCTTCTTCATAATTGGTTTTGGCTTAGTAAATATACATATAAATATATTCATTCGACATTTGGCTTTTTGAATACGGTTCATATATTAACATAGGACTGATTCGCCTGATTTATTTTGAATGGCCGCGAACAAGAAAATTCACATTCGATATATTGAAATGTTGTGTTCGCGGGATATTCCGTTGTAGTAGTTATACTATTGAAAACTAAAATCGAGAATAGGATATTCAATCTAAATTCATGTATTTTATAAATTGTCTTGAATATCCATCGTATTCAAGAAATTTCATTATTTCAAGGACTGCAATTGGAAGTCCTTATATACACTTGTGAAATATTGATAAGATGAGATTACTGAAAAATAAGCTTCCTACTTTTGTACTGTAAGTTAAAATATTTCTTTGATATGAACTAAAAATAACCAGGATCCAAATAAATGATTATTTTGTTGCCATGAATATAATTTTCCAAGTTCGATGAAAATTTTGGAGAAATGTCTTTTCTTTCAATGGAAAGTATTCAATTCGAAAGATTTGGAAATTTATGTGCATGTTGATATAGCTACAGTCAAACAATTTTCTGAATATACATATGCTTAGAAAAAGTTCACAAAATGAATATGATAAACATCTTGGATAAATCATTGTTCTAAAAGATGAGGGATGTTAATTCAACGGCATATAATATTTCATGTTAACACATCTGCATGATTTCATCTGAATACCTTGGCGACCAAGATAAACCGTAGCATTACACGATTGAATTCATTGGAAAGCATCTGATGTTTTTGTTCGTTTCAAAAGTAATAATTGAATTGGCGTGTGCTAATGCAAAAATAAAATCCAATTCTAAACTGTCAGTTTTCTGTGAGAGATTTGGAGATTTCAACTAACATCGAATAACCTCATTTCACTTTTTTCACCTAGTGAAATTGGGAAATAATCCAAAGTTTCTCCTTCTATATAGACCAAAAGTTTTTCCATGTACTTGGAGGTTAGGGAAATAAAACAGATAAAAGTTACCCTCACTTCTTCATTGTTTTTATTATGTGAGGGCAGCATGGGATTCACTCCACATATTCTGTAGTATTAGCTGTCCTGGAATTTCC
Organism: Halyzia sedecimguttata; assembly: GCA_937662695.2. Classification (NCBI taxonomy): domain Eukaryota; kingdom Metazoa; phylum Arthropoda; class Insecta; order Coleoptera; family Coccinellidae; genus Halyzia; species Halyzia sedecimguttata. The sequence continues at coordinate 16,218,336 of OW569413.2, forward strand.
TCAGCTACTAACCGAAACTACACAAATAGTGAAACAAAAGAAATAAAAATTATATTATCATTTTTGCTGCAGATTTTCATCAGGAGACAATAAATTAAAATGGAATAATTCAAATCTGCTCCAGAATTTCAAGCGTCAAAGTTCACTAAGAATTCTTCAGAGAGATAAAGTGTTTATACTGATGAATTCGTGAATGGGTCGTTTTTGTAAGAATTGCAGGGAACTACATCCTATCCTCAAATCCTATTGTAGTGAACTACATCCTCCCCTCCGATGCCTCCTTGCCTTTCTTGCCAGTAGATGTCGCCTTGTTTTGACCAACACATGTCACCAATTTACGTGATGCCTTAAAACCGGAGCACCGCACTGGAGAGATCTCATAGTCACATTCGTGATGAAGTCAAATGCGTTTACTGCAGTTTCTCACTGAACAAAGTCCTATTGATAAGTTCATCAGTGAGAGCCGGAATGAAACGCAGGACGGCCGAGAGGTTGTGTAGTCTTGGGCCTAATAGTTCACCAATGAGAGCGCTCAATTTAGTTCACAATCACAAGAATTAGTTCTTCTTTTGAAGTAATTTAGTAAAAATAATAGATGAAGGAACAAATATATTTATGCGGTACGCTTCTTCTTCGAAGATGAAAACTTCGTTTCCTAAACATATGTCAGACCCTCAGATGACAAAAACTGTAGAGGACAAGATGTGTAGGTACTTTTATAGTGTTCATAATAAGTCCACAATGCGAACATTAATTAAAATTAATAATAGAAGCTTGGAAGTTAATAATTCGGTTCACAGAATATATACCTAACCTAATGTTATGTTATATGTGATTCGGTTTGTCGTTTGTCACGCAGCGCCACTGCCTAGTAAAGCGGACGCCAATAAAAATATAAAAAGAACTAAAAGAACTATCAGCGAGATCATCGATGAACTAGTTCGCATAGTTCACCTAAAGGAGCGCTCTTTCGACCTAGGTCGTTCGCGAACTACCCAAGACTAAGGTTGTGGGTTGTGGGTCCTCTCACATCGGCACGTTCCGAAACCCACAGAATTATTAAGATTCCTGCGTTGTATGGTTCAGTTTTACATATTTTGTGAGAGACTTCCTCTTCCGCTATTTATCGATACGTTGTACAAGTTAAATTTTATCTTTTCACAATTATTTCCCATAGCGGCTTTCTGCGCGCATGCCCTGGAGAATATCGCCTGATCATTTTGCCCAAGTGTCTTTGATTTTCCAATTTGTTGCCGAAAATGGTCTCAAGCGATGGGGTTCGAATCCCCAATTTCGAGGTCAAATTTGATTTTGGCCGGCCAACCTGCCATTGCTAGGATAACTTGAGAACGTAAAGTGATAGCGACTTGAAATTTTTGGGGTAGGTCACGCATCCCAATACGACGGTCAAGTTTATTAATGGGCATAATTGGCTCAATGATTTCCTAGTCATACTTGCTGGTAGCTGGTTATAGAATATCGACATAAAGACGTGTGTGAAATTTTGAGAGGACTGAACCACTAGAAAATTAAAAAAAAAATCACGAAAAAATATCTTTCGTCTCTCACGATATCTGGAGAATGGAAAGAGATAGCGACTTGCAATTTTCAGGGTAGTGTGCACATCCGAACGCGGCATATAATAAGTTAATTGGCATAATCGTCCAAACCATTTTGGAGTTATACTCATCTGAAATGTTGTTATTATTTCTTCTATAACTCAAAATATACACATATATACAATTAAAACTATGTAATTAGTTGTAAACCCACTAATTTTCGCAGAATTTTTTGAACATCGCATACTGGAGGTACTTGAGGCGTAAGCTTTTTGGTATTTCAATTTCAATAGAATTAAAAATTCTGTGACCATAGACGTCACTGAAGTATCTCATTCAAATGGTATGAAATGTGTTAATATATTATAAAAGCTGAGAAAACTGTATATATATCGCTCGTTAGTTCGTAGTAGATTATCTAATAGAGGTAGGTAGACAATAGAACATGCGCACAAAAGCTTTAGACTTCACCTCTGATTGAACAAATTTTGAAAGATATTATCGAGTCGAAGTACGAGATATCTGGGATATTGTCTTTGATGATCGTTCCTGGAATTTTCACTCAATAGAGATGGATTTCTAATGCTGGGGCCACAGTTGCAGGCGAATATTTTCACGACTTCATCGTGATGAAAACATAGCGAAGTTTTCGTCGCGATGTTCTTGTCTACATCTGCAGTCAACGTGACGTGACGATTATGTTTGAGAATTGAAATGCAGGAAGCAGTGTCGTTCTATTATATGTCCCTGAATAATTATCCACTAGGTACAAGTCGTAAATTTCATCCTGTAATCAAACATGCACTCAAAATCTGGAGCGCTACTGAACTGAACACCGAAGTTGAATATTGCATCATAAAAAACTCTTTGAATCGTGCCAGTTTACCGACGGCGCGGCTAAGTATATACGTCTTCGCCAGAACACATCGCGATTCGACGAAGTAGCCGGCCACACTTGCAGCAAAAACGCGAATATGGCCGTGCATGTATTAAACACGTAGAATTCCGAGTAATGCAACTTAAATGTACCGTCTCGAAAGTTAGGTGACAAATTCTTGAAATAATCACCAACTTTTTCTGGCTATAGAGCTTAAGACTATTTCAATATTTTTGAATCTGATACTGTCCCAAGAGGTAAACATTTCAGGTGGGGATTTGTTGAACATAGAGTAAATGATCAGAATAATACTTACCTAACTCTCTGTTTCTAGAAAAAATTTGATCGCATTTATTGGTGGGGACAGTGGAAGTTAGAAACCCGACTGAAGCATAAATATTCCATATCGTTTGCACAAATATTCAATATAATTTCCACAATAACCCCACACATGGAATATACCCACATATATTATATCTACAAGGTTTATTGTATGACGAAAATCTGATTCACTATATCACTTTCTAAGAAACTCATCGTGGTACGTGGATTGAAGCTCCCAAAAAGGTTTAACTGATCACTTGTTGAACATACGTTCTTGGAGAAATAAAGAAGTATGACCGTAGGTCCCTGACCTTTGTCTAGTATAGTTCTAATGGGGTAGTTATCAACAGTTACGATACCAAGGCTTTAATGGAATATGCACATGCTGACTTACATATTATTTCAGCTCTGAAACTAAAAGGGAAAGCTCATACAGAAAATAAAACTGGGTACTACTGCAGGCTTGATGTAATATAATGATCCTTCAATATAAGAAGATATTGAAATAATCAGCAACTGACCTCAAATGGATTCCCACTTAATTATATTCTGTGGTTAAATTCTGTCTCCAAGGTAAAATGCTCCGACGATTCTCTGATAGATATATTCTCTCCCGAATATGCGTATATAAGAATTCAGGTTTATGGGTCCCTTCTTCGTTCCACGTTGTATAGACGTTGAACCTTCCAATTCCAAGATAAAATGTCCAGCCAAAAGTTCTAGAAAGAGTCCGAACATCAGCTTTACGCCCTATTGACCTAGGATGGGTATTCAACCCACGGATCCCAACAAAAGAATGAAACCAAAAAAAAAAAAATTAACACAGTTCCTTGCGCCAAGAAATATCCACTTTTCAGTCGATTAGACGGAATACTATATTCTAATTTAGAACCTAAAAAGAACTGTGGTCCAGCAGCCAGCTAAACAGATGAAATAAGATGTAATTAATTCTGTTTTAATTCTCTATTTATATGTCAGAATTAATTACTCATTAATCTGTTATCTGATATAAACGACGATCAAGACGTTATCGACCCTCACTTGGTACCAGATACGGAGCTGGAGCTTCATCTCCATAGATGGCGCTACCAGTATTGAAATGCACTATTCTTCATACAAAATTCAGAGTGCGAGAAAATTTCTACATTCTGGCCCTGGTACGAACGCGCAAAAGGATTACATTTCCAGTTTTTGCGCGTATGTTCTGGGGAACATCGCGTTATCATTTTGCCCAAATGTCTGTAACTTTCGAATTTTTTGATAAAAATGGTCTCAAACGATATAGTCCGACTCCCCAATGAAGAATTCAAGGTCAAATTTGATTCTGTCCGGCCGTCCGGCCGTTACCACGATAACTTGAGAACGAAAAGAGCTAGCGACTTGAAATTTTCAGGGTAGTTGGCGCATCCCAATACGACGGACAAGTTCGTTAATGGGCATAATCGGCCCAGTGGTTTCCGAGTAATAATTTTCTTTTCAACCAATATAAATGCGATCGAATTGAAACTTGGTGAGTAGTTGTAGAATATGAACCTAAGCACGTTTGTGCAATGTTGTGCGAATCGTATGGCTAGAAAATTATTAGAAAAATTATTAAAAATTATTTTTATTGTCACGATAACTTGAGAACGGAAAGAGATAGCGGCTTGAAGTTTTCAGGTTAGGATGTGCATCAGAACGCGACATTTCAGTTTTTTTATGAGCATAATCGGCCCAACGGTTTTAGAGTTATAGCCATCTGAAATTTGGTTGTTTTTTGTACCTCATTAACTCGAAAAATACTGAACCGATTGAAGTCAAAAATGGTTTTTGTTGTAGAATGCAACCGCGAAAATACCTGCAAAATTTCGTGAGGATAGTATATGTCGAAAATTTTTAAAAAATCATTGAAAATTGAAAAAAAAAATTCTATATATCAGAAACTATTCGTTTGAAATTGCCGAAATTTTCAAAAAGCCTTCATAACCTAACTCTACTGCCAAGCTTCAAGTTTTAACATGATCGGTTAAATATTGTTGGAGATTCGAGCAGCCTTGTGTGAGTTCAGTAGATGGGTGACCGTTGCCTCGCTAACTTTCGAACGAAAGGAGATAGGGACATGCAATTTTCAGGGTAGGTTGCGTAGCCGAATGGAAGAGTTGAGTTCGTTTTTGGGCATAATCGGACTAATGGTTTCCGAGTTATACCCACCTGGAATATTTTTTCCTTGATAACTCAAAAAATAAATATTCGATCGAATTGAAGCTTGGTAACTAGTAGTAGAAAATCAACATGAAGACGTGTTTAAAATTTTGTAAGAATTGTACCCCTAGAAAATTTGAAAAATATGACGAAAAAAAAAATTTTAAGAACCGTACCCCTAGAAAATTTCAAAAAATTCACGAAAAAAAAATTGATTCAAGCACTGACGTGAAGTCAGAAGCTTTTGCGCGTATGTTCTATTGTCCATTCTTCTGTATTGGACACCCTTAATCGAATTTACCATGGTAAATTATGTTGTCCATTCTCCTGTATTGGACACTCCTAATTCGGAGTTACCATGGTAAATTCGACACTCGACACTCGACACTCGACACTCGACACTCTCAATTTGAATTTATCATGGTTAATTCGAATTAACTGTCCAATACAGGAGAATGGACAACATAATTTACCATGGTAAATTCGATTAAGGGTGTCCAATACAGAAGAATGGACAATAGAACATACTCGCAAAAGCTTCTGACTTCACGTCAGTGCTTGAACCAATTTTTTGTTATTTTTTATCAACAATCATCATGATCTCTGGCAGTTGATTGTCGCTGTTTGAGAAAAAATTGTGATGAAAATCACGGAGCACCATTTGACCGTCATATCTCATTCTCATTGTGAGCCGGTTTATCCTCTCTTCACGACTGAAATGCATGAGATCATTTCCTTTCAAATTTGTTTCAGAAGTCATTACTGGAGCTTCACAATATTCTTATGAAACACCGTGTATTCAACAATAAATTCGACACCCGAAAATCTCACCCCGACTATTCATACATCAAATAAATTCAGTCGAAAATGGAAATATCCCCAGATTTATACACTAAACCATCGCAAGACTTCGGATTCAGAGCGACATGGATCATTCGGAAATCTTCTCGAGATCGGATAATGCCTGAACATAAATTCCGAAAGGTGGAAGTATAATTCAAAATCAGATCAATGAAGCGTGCAGCCTTATTGGAAGCTGTACAGATGAAATATGTCAGGACTATCTCCCGTGGGAAACTTTGTATCGCAAAAAATACGGGCCTAACACTTCTTCATATTTCTGCACAATTGACTCGATTTTTCCGTTTTTGGGGGGTTGGTATAGTCTCAATAATCCGGTTTCTCTGTTCTGTTCTTTGATTTCATCTTGTCGACGACGGGTTGAAATCATCCGAGTATGAATTACGCTTGGGAATCGATTCTCTCGGATCCCCGAGTTTTTTGTATTGGATAAAGAACTTTTCCTTTTATTCCATTGAATTATTGATATGTGCGTTCGTTCCTCCTAATTCTTATTGGTGAGTTTAAATCCTACTGTCATTCTACTGTATCATCTATCTCTTTGAATGCGTGTAGAGTATATGGACTATTGTTGATTTCACCGACCTACGGTAAATCTTCTAATATATAAAATTTCCATGTCACAATGTTAATTACCATACTCCTCCGAAACGGATTTACCCATTGTTACCAATATGCGTATTCAGTAGGTCATAGAATCGGCTACTATCTATTTTTCATATCCCTAAGTGATAAGGTTTGTTCATCCTTAAATTTTTTTTTTCAATTTTTGGACGAAATTTTTTGTTTTTATTTTTTTATAATGAGGCATCACAAAATAGATATAACCCTAAATTTTCACCCTTCTATCACCTACCCTTATTTTTTAATGATCATTTTAGTAATTAATCATTTTTTATCCCGCCCGATTACTGATCAATTATCACTTGGTAAGTTATCCCAGAGAAAGAGCTAATGAAAACCAAGTCGCCGTATTTTTTTGAATGTTTTTTACTCTATTTCGATTAAAATTTCCCTGAGCTTATGGCAAAGCTAAAATTTTTGTACAAAAAAAAATATTTTTGTTAAAGTATCAAGGTACTTTATTCCTGCTATACTAAGTGCTTGATTTTTTAAACTTTCCGCGTCTAGTTAGATCAACACTCATTTGCCAGACTATACTGGTGTCACGTCCCAGTAAACAGCACGGAGTCGGGATGAGAACGAAGCCGGTCTCCTGTCTTTCTCACCTTTTCTCACTTTTCTTAAACAGATACGTTTGAGTGGGTAGTTCATCTTCGCAATGGAACACGGTAGGTGGCGCCTCAATCGGGTTCTAGGTATTTTTTAGAATTACGTGTTTGAGTGGGTCCCTGGATAACTTGGAAATTCAATTGTCCCGGTAGGAGGCGCAGCAATCGGGTTCTAGGTTTTTTTCAAGATTTTTCGCATTTGGAAATAAAATTGCAACCGCAATAACCGATTTGGCGCAGGCGAAGTTGCGTGGGTCAGCTAGTAGTTCTATAATATTACTAGAGCTGTGCGGAGCACAGAAGAAAATACTTCGAGCCTTAAGCACTAACCACCCATTAAAAATGCTACCTAGCTTGCGATTACTAAGCACTTTATAAAAGTTATTTGATTTTTCAAGTACAAAGCACTTGGGAAAAAACTATTGAAGAATTAAAATTGATATATAAAATTGTATTCAATTGGAAAAACATATAAATTAGCAAACCTGCACTCCTCATATGCATCATTGACGGATAAGAAACAGTTACGAAACAAATATGTATAAACCTGACAAACTCAAAATTCCTTTTGATCTCACGTGGTTTGAAAAGGTCTTTATTATTTAAGGAAATGATAGTACAATAAATGTAAATATAAATTCCATAAGCACATTCTGCACATGGTAAATATATTTCCCATTTACAAAATGAGATAAAATCCGAAACATAATATATTACAACAACAAGGTATAATATTATGAAAGTTTTTTTTTCAAATTAAATTGACATCAGATTTACACAATCTATAAGCACTATAGAGAACGGTCCGTACTCTACGTTTAGCACAACCTTTTAACTGCGCAGTTCAACAAGTTGCAGGTGAAACGTTGCGTGTAGATAGCAAAATTGCGTAGTTTTGAAAACGACGCGAAGACGATGCAGCTGCAACCAAATCTGAGCTACACAGCATAGATATCCGTGAATTGCGCGGATTTGTCGCTGCATGTAGACGGTAACTGTGGTAACAGCATACCAAATTGACAAGAGTAGTACCTCGTCCATGACGATATCACTAAAACTGTGCGAAATATACAGATATCTCTGCATCGTTTGGAGGCACTAAAGATTGCTACGTTTTCATTCCGTCTTGAGACTGCGCAGACTGATGGTTGTGTAAAACGGAGCGTTTGGAACGGCCTTAAGCCTAAAATTATGAAACTAAGGCCAAGTGATTTATTTCCCTTAATAATAAAAAAGCAGTGACGTGAATTCAGAACTCTTTAGGGCAGCTTTCCATTAAGACATAATTTAATTGGAATGGATCAACATGACGTCAGCAAAGCTTTTTAAAATCTTTCAAAATGTCAAAAATTTGAGCTGCAGAAATCGAAAAGCTTTACTTTCTATTGTGATTGTATTCATAAGCAATTTAGCATTGTAAATTAGATGAAAATTTGAATATGAGTATATATGGAATAAATCTGTGATTTCACCTGATAATTTTCGAAAAAAATCACTGATAGGTATCTTCTTGACAGACAATCCACATAACAATACTTTGATCATGAATAATTTCTAGGTAATATTCACGTAATTTCACAACGATTATTAACTTGCAGTACCGCCAAAATCAGTTTTTTATAAGCATTACATCATTTTTATAGGATTCTTCAAAAACGAATGGACTGAAGTCATTTCTCGCTGGAGTCAATCGGTGGATCGTCCACGTAATCATCTTCACTTTCTTCGGGTTGGTTGATGTATGTCAATCTTTGGTAGAAGTCTTTAGCCTCAGGTCTTTCAAGGAAGATCGACTGAAGCCGTGAGTCCCAAAGTGTGCCTGGACTAATGTCATATTTTCCCAGCAGGCTGAATATTATAGTATACCTATTCATTATCCAAGTACTTATTAACATTCAATGGTTGAGGTATATTATATTATTTTCAAACTCGTACTAGATGACACTGATGTTGTACCGAAAACGTAATTCTGCTTCTCACAAGCTGCTCTAAAACTATCAATTATATTACCTGAGTAGTCAGCGGCTGTTTTCTTCTTCGGTAATAATAGTACTAACAGATGTGACTTCTTCCTCCAAATATTATATCTGCTATGCTCAGTCGACATTATTTCTGAGAGATTCATCAATATATCATTCGAAAACCGTTTAGGATTTTCATCCCCCAGGCCTCTTCAGCAATTTAATCTGCCCCAGCATTGACCAAAATTGTTTCAGATGACCGACGGGAACAATGTCCTGGGTATTCATGTATATAAGGTAAATTTAAAATATTTGTTGAATTTCGCCAAACTGATGTTATGTGTCCCCATCACTTGCCTACAATCTTTCCCATTTGTATATTTGAAAAAAAATTACAACTTTCGAAATTTTCCGGACGCCATGCAACATATTTTCTGTGAAGTGGCATATAAGTTTCGTTTATTAAAAATGATCTTGGCTTGTTCGTTTTGTTATCGGGTATTTGGCGCAAGATTTAAGATCAAAAATTTTCAATATCATGCGAATTCAGTTCTCATAATTCATCACGGTGACATGTTCTGGCAACACCCAATATTAAGGCAACCTAAAAATTAAACCCTGCATAAATGTAGGAATTATCACGTTTTTCACCCTTGTAAATAGTAGACCTAAGATTAGTTTTACAGGTGCAGATGAAGTTGAACGACGTTCGAACATATATTTTAGACACATTTTTGGATTATATCCCTGTCTGAAGAAACCCTAGAATATCCCCATGATATCGAATATTGACTCTGGAGGTGCATCGAAGGCACTTGAGTTGGCTAGCTTGGCAGATTACTTTCCGTCGAACATAAACTGGTACATTTCCATGTTTAGATGTCACCTGAATCTCTGAAGTGCCATGTTAGGCGACCAGTTCTTAGAAGTCAACAACGCCCCCGATATCGTTCCCATGGAACTGGATAGGTTTCAGCTAAGTATCGCAAGGTAGACGATCTACCAATCAGCTTTGACCACTACCGTGGTAGTTCAACCCTTAGCTCATGGAAGGGGTTAAGAACGTTAGTAGGGGTTGGTGGTCGAGAGGAGGACGTCGAAGTTGTGCTGTCGAGCCTGACGGACGTGAGAAGGAAGTTGGTTCCTGCTTAGACGTCAAAGCTGATTAGACGTGAGGGAAAAGACTGTTAAACGTAAAATTATAGAGTATCAAGACTGTTAGGAACCTCAGTAATCGGCGGTTGTTCATGTGACGGCCAAGTTGAAGTTTTTAGAAGTTGTGTAAATAAACCTGTACATATTAGCATGCAGTGTAGAATCATTATCCCCTAGACAATGAAAAAATTATACATAAATATTTACTGAAAGGAATTTCAAAAATGGTGCTGAAGGTACCTTATTCATTGAGTCTATGTGATCGGGTGCTTGCGTAATAAATACCTTGATTTTTTGAAAAATGTGGGAAATTACTGCGGGCAGGAGCTCTGGCGCTCTTGTTCAAACTTTGATAAATTATATCTCCGAAAGTATTGGTTTCTCAGAGGTGGGAATGCTATCAATGGATTCTTATGATATGATATGATGTTGGATTTACATACATGAGCAAATTATATTAAGAGTATTCTATGAAATCATAGAATTTAGATTAACCATTGAAATTTTGAACAATCATATCTCATAAAGTATTAGCTTGTTAGAGCTAGAGATATTTTTTAATAATTTTTGGCGCTCTAGTTCCTCGGAACTGAGTGCTTATCAATTTGCCAAATGTCTGTAATTTTGGAATATTTCGATGAAAATGGTCTCAAACGATTTGGTTCGACTCACTGATCAAGAATCCGTGGTCGAAATTCATTCTGTCCGGCCGGCCGTAAGCGCGATAACTCTCGAACGGAATGAGCTAGAGAGTTGAAATTTTCAGAGTAGGTTTGGGGGATTAATATCTCGGATAAGTTCGTTATTGGGCAAAATCGGACAGATGGTTTCGGAGTAACAAAAAAAAAATTTTTTTTTACGAAACAAATTCCAAATCAAATTTTTTTTAATAAGCAATTTTATCATAAGAATCCATTCATATCATTTTCAACTCTAAGAAGCTAATACTTTCGGAGATATGATTTTTTTAAATTTCAATGTAAATCGTATTTCACAGATTGATATAATTATTATTCTATGTATGAATTCTCATAATGTCAACTTGACAGAAGGGAATATTGTAACTTCAAAAATATTGGGGTTGAAATACTCGTATTTTAGCGATGCAACGGGGACCTCACCCAAAAATGTTTGAAAATATTACGTAAATATTGAAAGCATAATTCTGTAGTTTGGTGAACGTAGATCAGGAAAATTTTGATCAATTACAAGGTAATTTATTATTACTTATCTAATAAACTATTATTTGAATTGAATTTCCTTTATGATGCAGTGATATCATATGAATACATTGATATAATTCCCAACTCTGAGAAACCAATACCAGATATAATTTGTCTGTTTGAACTAGAGCGCCAGAAAGCTCCTGTCCACAGGGCTTGAACCCATTTTTTTATTTTTTTAAATAATTTCAATTTGATCGGATTCATATTGGTTGAAAACAAAATCATTACTCGGAAACCACTGAGCCGATTATGCCCATTAACGAACTTGTCCGTCGTACTGGGATGCTTCACCCACCCTGAAAATTTCAAGTCGCTAGCTCTTTTCGTTCTCAAGTTATCGTGGCAACGGCCGGACGGCCGGCCGGACAGAATCAAATTTGACATCGAATTCTTCATTGGGGAGTCGAACTTAATCGTTTGAGACCATTTTCGTCAAAAAATTCGAAAGTTACAGTTGGGCAAAATGATAACGCGATGTTCCCCAGAACATACGCGCAAAAATCCGTGAAGTGCACCGTTCAGGATGCTCATTGGTCACTTTTCATGAGAGTATCGTAAGGCATATTTTTGTTTCAGATTCAAAAAGGAGACCGCTTCTTTGAACGGTTTCACGCAATGACTCGTAATTTTTGATGCTTCTAATAGTATCAATCCTTTGTTGGTGAGCATCAAGCACTTGTCCTCAATTAAAATTAATTCTTTATTATAAATTACTTCGTTCATTGGCAAATCTGCATTTGATGTTCTAAGACGCATCTGATGCAATATATCTTCGGCATTATGATCTTTACATTTGTTCCACAAATCAATTGATGTTGATGAGAAACCTGCAAATAGAATATTAGAAAATAATGTGTATATTGATATAACAGTTCGCAGATTTAGGAATGATATTGGACCACGAACATTTGTTAACAGTAATGTAGGATTGTTATATCATTCGCCTAGGGGTTCATTGAATTACGCCCCTAACATTTCGTCTTTCACATCCTCGGTTTTCAAAACACTATTTCTGATATTCACAAACTTTATTTACAATACACACGATCAAAATATTTACCACTTTGACAGAATTTAGTTTTGCAATTACTGAAGTTCAACAACTACCGCGATATTCTCCTACTTCATCTACGTCAGAGTTTCTCGTGTTCAACATAATATCTTCTAAATCCCAGGGATAAAAAACCACTCGTAATACGCTAACCATCTCAATTCTAACGTCTTCGTCGTATCCCTAATCCAAACTGACTACCTTTTCCCTGATTGTCCTCGGGGACTTCGAGGTACCTACTCTCATTACCCCCATGTACTTCGGCTTTCCCTCGATCTCACAGGGTAAAGTAAAAATTGGTGATTCTCTGGTTGAAAATATCTGCCTCAGACCAAAAGGATTCCACGGGAACGATTCCACGGTTTAAGGCAATTCCAGGAATATTCGTTGTTAATGTTGCACCACAATTTATAAGAGCCCTTCCTGCATTTTTAACTCCAGATACAAATATTCCGATAACCCCGACCTCCTTGGAGTCACCAGAGATTCGGGGTTTGGTATTAAATACCTGATCTCCTATCGGGTAGAACATGATCTTTGGGATCTATCTGAGATCGTTAACGATATATTAATGGGTATGAGGCGCCCGAGAGTTCAGAGAACGTCTGATGTGTCAATAATGCATCGCTTGCACCCCTAAAATATAATATTAATTATAAGTATATGCAAATAGAATTGCAATGCTTATTGAAATGTGAGTTTGTCAATGTAGCATCACAATGTCGGTCTAACCAGCGCATTCGCCATTTCGATATTCACAAATTTAAAATTTTGCTTTTTAAGCTGGCAAAATTTTTCAGTTCGTAAACATCATTCTCGAACTTCAAGGCATATAATATGAAAATTCTGAATTGGCTCAGCCATTCTGAATTTATGGCATGTCCAAGGGAAACATGGGTTCATTTTTATATGAGACCGGCGATGGTTCGGACACATTTAAACTTATAGTTATCAATTCTGGATAATCACCTCGTAATGAAATATTCTCTATATAACTACTCATTCACAAAAAAGATCGGAAATTGGATATATTACATCTGTCCAAAGTATCCCACTGTATGGGGAAGCTTTGGACCGCGCCTGTGGATTGTATTTGGATATCCATCTAGGATCACAAGATATTAGGTTTGAAACTTGGATGCTTTCGACAGATTTTAAGTAACTCGCGAAAAATTAACGAATTAAGTTTCTTCAGCTGCAAGTGTACTCGCCTTTAGAACTTCACTTCAAGGCCGTCTCACAACATTCTCTCTACTTTTCTGCCTCAAAATTTATCTTAAACTTCACTTTTTTCAACGAAAATTTCAATATAAGGAATTTTGTCGTCAGCTGTATAGTTGCATATATTTTCCAGATAGCAGAGTAATGCAATGATCCACAATTAAATGCCTAATTTTCAAATTTTGATCACATGTCAATGGCGCAATTTATTATCAACTGGATTACTAGACTAAAAGACATTTGATACTTCAATGAGGGATCTCAATCTAATAGTAACTTTAAATGTTCAAACATCTAGCATTGGGCATGTAACCCCTCAGGAAAAACGTATAGCAACGAAGTTTCTCACTCCAACAAAATTCTATTAGGGTTCTACCATAAACTGCACTGGACATAGAAAGCCTCGATTCCAAGCTTTGATTTTGCTTTGGCGCATTTGTTCAAAATTTGATAAATCAAAATCTCCGAAAGTCTTGGTTTCTAAGAGTTGGGAATGATATCAATGAATTCTGATCATAGATATAATTGTAGAGTTAGAGGAAGAAATATTTTTTGAGGTCATATCACACTGAATATACTAGATGCCGCCCAAACACTGAAGCCAAGCAGCATCGGGCACGGTTAGTGCTTCGATGTGTGACCGTGTGTATTTTTTTTCAATGTGGCTTCTGTGCGTAAATTTTCAAGAATTTTCCTAATTGAATTAAAACTTAGGTCTATGACTCACCTCATGTTGGATTTACATATATCAACAAATTATAATTAGATTATTCTATGAAATAATAAAGAATTAAAACTTATTATTAGAAGTTTGAATAGAGTTGAAAATGATACCAGTGGATTCTTATTATGAATCAGCATCTAAAAAAATTGAATTTAAAATTTTCTATATAAACAATTTTTCTTTTTTTACTCCGAAACCATCTGACCGATTTCGCCCAATAACGAACTCAACCGAGATATTTATCTCCCACACTACTCTGAATATTTCAACTATATACCTCATTCTATTCGTGAGTTATCGTGGCTAAGGCCGGCCAGACATAATCGATTTTGACCCCGGATTCTTGATCAGCGCGTAGAACCAAATCACAAAGACCATTTTCAGCCAAACATTCGAAAATTGAAGACATTTGGGCAAATTGATAACCACCCCGTTTCGAGGAACAAGAGCGCCAAAAACAGTGTTAAGAAACAGTGTTAAGAATATCATACTACAAAAATACAATAGTCTACCCCTCCACCAGTCTGGGGTATCAGTACACATCATTTATTCAACAGAATTCATTTAAACCTAGAAGAACAAGGGGCACACAATCTCTCAAAAATTGAAGAAACTCTCCCCTGATTCGTTCAGAACAATATCAATACTAAAACCACATATACCAGAAAAATTAGTAGGAATTGAAAAAAGGTATTATTTTCTGTCGTAAATGGCATGCAAAATAAATCAACTAATTTTATTCTGAAAACATCACGTGAGACCATTCACTAAAACAAATTTTAACATTATAAAAACATATCTGATTCAACTCACCGCCAAATCTGACGTATATTTTCACAAAAATAACACAAGTTGCTATGAGATCTTAGACCATATTTATTTCATCTCGACTACTGAAAACTCAGAGAAGTATCTCGCACAACAGTTCAGCGTCAAAAGAATGAGAGCTTTTAATTCCCCCGCGAGTTCGACACCCAATCACAGAAAATCCTGTTCCACAGAATTACAAGCGGGAGTTCACGGTATCAAATGAACTATAATGAAATGATTTCTATAATATACTGAAAAATTATATAAGAAAAATTGACAAGGATTCATAAGATCAATTACTTAATTTAATTTAGACTTAGAAATTGTTAGAAAATGTCAAACCATAATCGCAACTACTCATTCACGTTTGACGCATCATGGGCTGCGTGAATGCAAAAACTGCGTAACAATTTTGTACCATTACAACTACCCAGTTTCAATTCGATCAGATCAGTAGTTTTCGAATTATTGGGAAAACTAAATTTCAAATGGCTCTTACTCCGAAGCCACTTGGGTGAATTTAGCCCATTACCTACCACAACAGTCCCATTTGGAGTCCAAATCCAACCCTGTAAATTTCAACTATCTCACTTAATTCGCTCGAGAGAATCTAATCGTGCTGACAGCCGGACATAATTGAGTTTGACCCCGTTTCCTTTTTTAGTTTGTAGAAACTAATCATTTGAGACCTTTCTTGGCAAAATATTCTAAAATTACAGAGATCTACAGAATATTATGATCTATTCATGTCAATAAAAAAAATTGTGGCTTGCAATTTAGAGTAAATATTCAGGACTTCACTGCTTGGTAACGGGAAATGGTAGAAAAATATTAATTACTGGAAAATGTTCCTTCAATATTAAGTTACGTTGATCTATCAAACTATTTTTCGATATTCCTGAAAGGGGTGAAAATAAATCCAATATTCCATACTTTTGACGCTCATGGTATAGAATCTGCTTACTAAAGAAGGTGGTCGAGAAACCTTCAGTGCGCATAGGAGCCCCTAATATGCTGAAGGGGCATGTTAATATAATAGGATCATAATGGAATTGTTATGTTTCATGAAACGAAAACATTTCGATAAGTACACAAGTTTCAGAAGTCGCCAATCTACTGACTATACAAATGTTCAAGAAATAAAAAAAACCTAAAATTTTCCAAGAAAAATTACTAACCCATTACAAAATAATTGACCCAATCACCTTTTTTGTTTTCGATCATTTCTGATTGAATTTTTTGTTTTCAGTGTCTTCCGAAACTCGCCATCCAGTTATTGTCTACATTCATGGCGAATCTTTCGAATGGAACTCTGGAAACCCATACGATGGAAGTGTCTTGGCTTCCTACGCAGATCTCGTTGTAGTCACATTGAATTATAGGCTAGGTATTCTAGGTAAGATGCACTGCTAGTAATTATAAGTAATGTTTACCTCTGTTTGAAACTTACTTGTAATTTCCTTTTACCCCAGGTTTTCTAAATGCCAATCCGGCACCACATCTGAAGGCCAGAGTGGCAAACTATGGCCTCATGGATCAAATAGCCGCTCTCCACTGGATTCAGAAGAACATAGCCCTCTTCGGTGGTGACCCCAGCAACGTTACCCTGGCAGGACATGGTTCCGGTGCCGCCTGTATAAACTTCCTTATGATTTCCCCCACCGTGATGCAAGGCTTATTCCACCGGGCCATTCTTCTCAGTGGATCAGCCCTCTCTTCCTGGGCGCTAGTAGAAGATCCTGTCAATTATGCCGTCAAGTTGGCCAGAGAGGTCAATTGTACCATACCTGAGGACGTCGGGAAAGACCATGAGATGATCGTGGACTGCCTCAGGGATGCACCTTTGGAACATATTTTGAACGCTGATGTCGCCCCTCCAGCTTACCTAAGTAGTTTCGGGCCTAGTGTAGACGGTGTGGTGATCAAGACCGATTTTGCGAAAGAACTAGTGACTTATTTCAAACCATCCGAACTTCAGAGCTTCGTGGGTGCGGTCAACGCCAACATGAAGCGGAGTGAAGCCACCATCACACCGAGGGCCAATAACCCATACGATCTTCTCTTCGGCGTCGTGACAAGTGAGGCGATGTGGAGGTTCTCCTCCAACGATATCCAGTCGGGCTTCGAAGGTGAACGGAGAGATAAGATCATAAGAACGTATGTGCGGAACGCGTACACTTACCACCTTAGCGAGATCTTCTTCACGGTGGTTAACGAGTATACGGACTGGGAGAGGACAGTGCAGCATCCGATAAACACCAGAGACGCCACTGTACAGGCGTTGAGTGACGCTCAGTATGTGGCGCCCCTGGTTCAGACCGGGGATCTGTTGAGTGTTAAGACGGCGCAGAACGAAAAGGACCAGGTGGATTCAAAGACGTTTTTTTATGTGTTCGATTATCAGTCGAAGGACGGTGACTATCCCCAGGTGAGTGAATGCATTATGGAAAGGTTCATTCGTATGAGAGTGGTATTCATAATTTATGAGGTACTTATTTTCTCCCGCATCGAAAAAAAACAGTTTGCTTTCTTACCTGTCATCCCTCGAATATCACTTCACATTTTATACGGGGTCTTTTAGGATGAACTGAAACCGACATTATATGGGAAGATTCTTCAAATAGTATGATATACCTGCAGATCGAGGGAGCGAGTTGAAGAACTCTTCAGAAAATATAAAACTATTTAAAAAATTTGCTTGATTTCACACCAATTGTCGCACTTGATATTCAAACTTTTCTCATTTGTCATAGTATAATTTCCTCACAATATCATATTTTCGCGCAACTAATTGGGCTGATTTAATTCCATCCCAATATCTGTAGATTTCCTCAGATAACGGTCAAAAAAAAATATCTATTTGATTCAATATGATTATATCCGTCTGTCTGTCCGTTTACAAGAAAGAATATTTTCGAGAGAAACAGCTAGTGGACTCATAAATTCTGAGATAACAAGTTCGGGATTTGAAAAAGTTGGCTATTTGCATTCAGATATGTACCTATTTCAGTATGGAAAAATGTATGGTCGGTTTCGCCCGGGGTAGTTCGGATATTATCGACAAGCTGTGGCCACGTAGCTACACAGCCTGCAATAATATTTGGACCAGATGGAATTTGCGTATATAAATGGGCGATCAGATGAATATAAATACCGGGGCGTTTGGATGAGGGGACAAACAGTGGATGAAATTTTCACAATTTAGTTCGGACGATGAGTGACTGGGAAAGGTATGTGAAACGTAGCCAGTTAAATCTGGAAGGCTGCAATGTCAACTCCTATCAATTATGCTTGTACGTGAGTTGTTTAGTTTAATTGGAAATAGTGTATTTTTGGGTGGACTGTTCACATTGCGGCTCTAGGGCCTAAATCGAGATGAATGCTACTTCATTCCGGTAGTTTTCGTTTGAGCATGAAGAAATGTAATATAACTGCTGGAGTTGTCGTCCAAGAGGAGTAAGGTTGGCGACGGTGATGCTATTATCTTTCTAAATTTTCATGGATTTGAATGGTTTTGGCATTATTTATAGCAAAATTTCTATCACCGATTGCTCAGTTTATTAGCACATTTTCTGGAGAACATTTCACCCAAAGGTCTGTAACTTTTTTTCCTAAAATGATCTCAAACGGTAATTTCGACTCACTGATGAAGAATTACAGGTCGAATTCGATTCTGCCCAGCCGATCGGCCGTTGCCACGATAACTTGAGAATGGAAAAAGACAGCCACTTGAAATTTTTAGAGTAGGTGACGCCTCTAAATGCGACGGACCATTTCGTTAATAGGCATACTTGACCGGCCAGTTTTCAAGTACAATTTTTTTTTCAACCAATACAGATCCAATCAAATCGAAACTTGTTGTAGAATACCGACATGACGACGTAGGTGGTGATATTTTGTGAGGATCGTATAACCAGAAATTTTTTAAAGATTATTAGAAAATATCATTTTTCTCAGGATAACTTGATAATTGAAAGAGATAGCGATTTGCAATCCGAATATAACATTTAAGTTTTTTAATAGGCCTAATCGGCCCATTGGTTTTGGAGTTATACCTATCTGAAAGTTTGTTGTTGTTTAACAAAGCTAAACAATAACAATGCTAAACAATACGAAACCGATCAAATTAAAACGTGGTAATTAGTAGTAGTAAGTAGTAATACCGACGCAAAAATTCTTGAAAAAATTTCTTGAGGATCGTATCTCTAGAAAATAAAAAAAAATTATTTAAATTCATTGAATTCAATATATCAGAAACTATTCGTCCGACATCACTGAAGTTTTTCGAGAGCCTTCAGAACCTTACTCTACTGTCAAGTTCAAAGTTCGAACACTATCGGATCTATATCGTTTGGAGATTCGAGCAGCCTTGTGTGAGTTCAGTAGCTGGATGGGTGACCGTTGCCAAGATAACTTTCTAACGGAAATATACAGCGATAGCGCATAGGTTGCGCATCTGGGTGGAAGAGTTAGGTTTCTTGTTGGTCTTAATTGGCCTAATGGATTCGGAGTTATACCCACTGGAATATTATTTTCTCCAATACTCAAAAAATACAAATCTGATCGAACTGAAACTTGGCCACGAGTTATGGAATATTGACGTAAAGACGCGTGCCAGAATCATATATATTGTTAGAAAATTTTAAACAAATTACGAAATAATATTATATATCTCAAAAAAACTTGAGAGCAGAAAGAGATAGCGACTTCCAATTATCAGGGTAGATTACGCATGCTAATGCCACATTTGATTACGTTAATAGACATAATGGAAATAATGGGTTTGTGGCTTGAGGAATGGGCAAATCAAATGAATCCCTCATGAATTGTTGATGTTTCGCTTCAAGTTCGGATCTTTTTCGAGACTAAAACACTTAATTGTGTATTAATGTCGAATTTAACATACACATTATTAGCAATAATAATAATAATAATAATAATAATAGTATACTCATGCGAATACAAATAAATGCTTACATACGTCAAATCGGAAACAAAAATACAAAAAAAATAAAAAGGTATGATCACATCATTCCTGGAAATCAGAAAAATCATTAGAAAAAAATTCTTCCAAGGAGTAAAAACATTTTCGCGATAAATAGTTTTTTACAGAGATTCTGAAGCGTTTCAAGTTATCTATTTTCATCGTGGCTGGCAGTTTATTGAATAGTTTGGGCCCATAAAATGTTATCCCACATTTGATTTTATTTATTCGATGGAAATCGGTATGAACATGATCCCTTTGACGAGTACAATGATCATGCAACTCTTTGTTTGTTCTATATTCGTCTAAATGTAACCTCACATACATCAAACATTGTAACATGTATAAACAAGGGACAGTAAGAACTTTATGATCTTTGAAAGCAGATCGACAGTCTTCTCTGTACCCGAGTTGGCTAATTATTCTGATAGCTCGCCTCTGTAGACCGAACAGTCGCTTTACATTCGCATCATGACCCCAACACAATATACCATAAGACATTTTCGACTCTACAAATGCATGATACACATGCTTCAACACCGAATTCGAAACAACACCAACCAAGTTTCTCATTGCATAAATACAGGATGATACATGATGACACATGTTATCTATGTGCGAATTCCAGGATAATTTACTATCTATATGAAGACCTAGGAACTTGATCGGCTCAGTTGTAGTAATTCCGTCCATATCTCTCATTGAATAATAAATAAACTCCGTTTTAGTTTCATTCAAACTGAGCTGATTGCTATGAAACCATTCCGAAACGACATTAAATGCTTCTCTCATAATACCAATCAGAAGTTCCTTGGATTTTGATCTTTTTAGTACCGTTGTATCATCAGCAAAAATTACGAAATCAGCGTTTTTATCACTGTTTACAAGGTCATTTACATAAATGATAAAAAGAAGTGGCCCAAGGACTGATCCCTGAGGTACACCATATTTAACATCACATGTGTCGGATATTTCACTATTGTGATCTACACATTGTTTCCTATTTGTCAGAAAGGAATCAATGAGGTTAATTGCCCCCTGAACAACATTGTAGAATTTCAATTTTTCGAGGAGCTTCTCCTTGGAAAGGCAATCAAAAGCCTTGCTAAGGTCACAAAAAATTGCCCCTATGTATTCACCTCCACTGTAGCCCTCATTTATTACTCTCATCAGTTCTGCAACAGCAGCTGTTGTAGAGAGGGAACTTCTAAAACCGAACTGAGATTTGTTGAAGAGGTGGTTATTCTCAAAATATGTAGTCAACTGTTCTTGTATTACTTTTTCAAAGACCTTTGATAGAACAGAAATGATCGAAATTGGTCGGTAATTTTCTACTGCGTTCTCTGGGCCTTTCTTGTGCACAGGGACAACTCTGGCTAATTTGAGAATGTTGGGAAATATGTTGTCTCTTATGCAAAAATTGATTAATTTTGTTAACGGACTAATGATCTCATTAACCAGACTCTTGAGGATTTTACTGTTTAATCCGTGCAAATCTCGACTGCTTTTATTTTTTAGTGACATAATTATATCTCTGACTTTAGCCTGAGATACAAGAGAAAATGCAAATTGAATACCATCCAACCTAGACCCCATTGAACTGCAATAATCACGAATGAAATCGGACGATGATTTTTCAGACGGTGGAGTTTTACTAACAACCTCTTCAGGCATTCTAATGAAAAAATTATTGAGATCATTAGGTGTTAAATTACTTTCACAATCGCGACGTTTTTTTAATAGGTTCGTGCTATTTCTTACGACGCTCCAAATCGCCTTCGGATTATAGTTCTGCTGTCGAAGGTAGTTATCATTGTGCTGTTTCTTTGCTTTTTTGAGCTCAAGTCGATAAAGTTTCAGATAATCTTTATAAATCTTCATAAGGTTTTTTGACCCATCAATTGTAGCAAGATCCCTATAAAAACATAATTTTTCCCTCATATTCTTCAAGTCACCGTTGAACCAAGAAATGGGCAACGTGTTGACACAATGTTTATACCTTTTTTTTGGAAATGCTAGATCTGCACAATTCTTTAAAAGGGTGGTGAACATTGTGAACTTTATGTCAGTACAGATTTCCTCACTATCAATGAAACCCCAACATACATCTCGCACCAGGAACTTGAGAGTATCTATCCCCCTCTGCGTGACAGGTTTACACATTGTTATCTTAGTGGCATCATTTATTTTTTCCGCGAAAACATAACTAGTCTCTACACCCCGGTGATCAGAGAAGCCATGATCAACTACACCGCCAATGCTCTCAGAAACGTTAGTAAAGACATTGTCCAAACATGCCCTACCTCTAGTCGGTGACGTCACAATGTAGTGTAGCCCATATACCGCGAAAAGGTCAATCATCGCATATCTGTTTGGACTGTTAGTTAAAAAGTCGACGT
This sequence comes from Halyzia sedecimguttata, assembly GCA_937662695.2. Lineage (NCBI taxonomy): Eukaryota > Metazoa > Arthropoda > Insecta > Coleoptera > Coccinellidae > Halyzia > Halyzia sedecimguttata. Next base: position 16,240,901 of record OW569413.2, read on the forward strand.
TATAGTCCCCCAACACAAACACGCAACAATCAGAGCCTGCAATCTTCTCCAAGATATCTGCGGTCAAATCGAGAAATTTTTCAATGCTACCTGATGGAGGACGATACACTGTTATTATTATAAGTTTCAATTTTTTGGACTGAATTGCACATACCTCTAATTCCGTTTCTACGGACATTGAATTTATATCATCCCTAGGTTTAAAAAGACCCACAAGAGAATCCCTTACAGCGGCTGCCACGCCACCATGAATATGGTACTTACGAGAATAATGTGAAATAATTTTATAGTTATGTATACAAATCTGCTCCAATTCATTAATTGACAACCAATGTTCACTAAAAAGAATAATATCATGATTAATATTTGAGGCTTCAATCAGTTCAATTTTATTCTGGAGGCTTTGAACATTCATATGTAGGATATTAAATTTGATACATTTTTCTTTTATGTGTTCGAATTTTTCCCCCCCCCCTGAAAAAAATTTTGAAAATTAAAGGGTCTAATCACCGCACCAGTTGGCCAGAAGTCCTTATCACTTAATGACTTATAAATTTCATCATTAGGAGCGCCTATACTGAAAGCAGAGTTTGATCCTACTGTATTTAGTTTCTTAACAGTAATTCCTTCCGTAGTTTCCAAATTTCTGAGGTATGCCAACACTGACTCTTCTGAAATGTTACCTGCAATTTTTCCAAGGTACAACCACTGTTTTCTAGGCGCACCCATAATAGTTGGTGTATTTTCTGTTTTCGGGGCATTTAGTCCAGTGCAAATTGTGCCCTTTTGAGATTTTCGTCTGCGTCTTTCATTCACCAATTTCCATTCATATAGGTCGGTGGATGTGGAATTCCTTCCATTTACATCTTCGAAAACATTTGTGGGTGTAGCCTGTTTATGTTTGGAAATGTCATCTGGCTGTTTATCAATATGTTTGTGTTCTGCGTACGCATCCTTCTGTGGGAATCTCGTTCTGTCATTTGGAAATTTGTTACCATCTTTCTGCACAATATCACTCCATGCGTTGCCAGACTGGTTTCCTCTATCTGAAGAAATCTTCTTCACATGTGATGCGTCTACCACATTATCCGCATGTCTCTTCTTTGTGTAACGCGAATTTCCGTTAGCTTTGGCAATATCGCAATGTTTGATGTTTTCATCATTTTTCTTAAATTTTTCAATTAAATATTCTTGTGATGCGATAGCGACCTGTTGATTAGTTATTGATCTCTCCATTTCCGTAATCAATCGTTTTTGATATTCGATTTCAGAATTTGCACACTTCAGGTTCTTTTCAGAGCAAAGTAACTTATAGGTTATATCTTGCCGTTCTTGGGTCGTTTCATCGGATTCAATTTCGGTAACGTCCGAAACGCTTTCAATTTGATTTCGTGTAGATTCACTAACCTTTACATCATTAGGTATCTTCTTCGTTAGTATTATCTCTATTAACTTGCTGTTTGTGAGTACATTTAACTCTCGCACAGCTAGCTCGTTGCCGGCCATCTTAACAATAATGCATGCATGCAATATATTGTTGCAAAAAAGTATCTTTCAATAATATAAAATATACAGCATAAAAAGTGGAAAAGCACTGTGATAGGAGCTTTGGCGCTCTTGTCCAATCTTCGACAAATCATATCTCCGAAAGTATTGGTTTCTAAGAATTGGGAATGATATCAATGGATTATTATGAACTACATCATGAAATAAATTGATATCCCTTTGCATCTTATCTTTATAAGACGGTCCAATTTTGACTACAAATGTTTCAAAACTATCAGGGGTCATTCTGAAGGACTGAGTAAATGAAATTGCCAGTTTTATTTATGAACCAAATCTAATGTAATCAGTCCAGAGAGAACCCGAACCCGAATACTTATGTGGGTAATCTTAAATAGTGTTACTAAGAAATAACTACCTGTACATTAGTTGGCAATCCCGTTCTAAATCTTCCACAATTAGAGAATGAATCGTAGCTTATGCTCGACTTCCTTGCATCATTCATTTTCTTTGACTCACTAACAAAAAAACTCTGCTTATGAACTTAGCGAATCCAAATTTCAAATTTTGTACATGCTTACATCAACCAAACTCTTCAGAAATATACTCTCAGTTTCGTTTGACATAAATGACATTTATCTTTTAACCTGAACCGAATTCCAGCTACCGCAAACAGATATATCTGTCTGTGTACTATAGTACACAGACAGATAGAATTCGCATTATGTGAAAACATAGAAGTTCGATTGAAAAATCATATCTCCGAAAGTGTTAGCTTGTTATAATTGAGAATACTATCAATCGATTCTTATGATGAAACTGCATATGAAAAAATATTAATTTGAAATTTAACAAGGTAAAAAAAATTTTTTTGGTACCGTCTGGCCGATTTAACTCAATAACGAACTTAACCGAGATATTTATGTCCTAAACTGACTCTGAAAATTTCAATTGCCTAGCTCATTCCGTTCGAGAGTTATCGTGTTAACTGCCGGATAGAATCAATTTAGAACACTGATTATTCATCAGTGAGACGAACCAAATAGTTTAAGACCATTTTCAGTCAAAAATTTGAAAATTACAGACATTTGGGAAAATTGATAAGCACTCTGTTCTGAGGAACAAGAGCGCCAACAACACATTCAATTTTCATTAAGAACAAACACTGAAATATTCAACCGCAGAAGCAGTCAGAAGCAGCCAGATCCGTCAAAACAGAAAGCAATTAAAATTAAAAAATTGGTTCAAGATGTGGACAGGAGCTTTTTGGCGCTCTTGTTCAAACAGACAAATTATATCTCCGAAAGTATTGGTTTGTCAGAGTTGGGAATTATATCAATGGATTCCTATGATAGAACTGCATCATGAAAGAAATTTAATTTAAAAAGAGTGTCGTTTAAAAAAAATGATTCAAAAATTATCTTTTAAAAAATTAAATTTAAAAGAAGAGTCATTTAAAAGAAATTCTTCAAACATTATCTCTAAAAAAAAGAGCAACCTACAATGCTTCAATGCTTTAATGCTTCAAAAATTGTTATTTAACTTACAGTCGGTGCATAGTTTTCACAACTCGAAATACCTAAGGAAAGTATCATCGAAATGTCTAGAGCAAGGCTGCAGACAATCATAGCAGATTGTCGATTTATTCCTGATATTTGAGTAGGTAGTGGATTACGAATAAATTATTTCAATAGTTCAAAATATATTAATAAAATACTATTCTCTTTTCATAATTTGAAATTTGATAGTTCATATCACTAACTCATTCTTTTCTGTATTATGAACCTCAACTCAAGAAAAAATGATTGATACACAAATGTAGATCCATATTTCAGTATTATTTCGCTAGCAACATTATGAAAATATTGTATATAGGAACATTTCACACTACCTAAGGAAGTAAAAGGTAATATAAACCTCAGTGGTCAACGAAGAGTAATTTCTTACGATGATTCCATTATGTTCTTCTTTCCTATTGCCTCCATAAACTTATATCTTATATTATAAATTGCATCTTAAAAAAATTTAAGTTGTAATGTAAAAAATATTTTTTTTCATTACTCCGAAACTATTAGACCGATTTTGCCGAATAACAAACTTAACTGAGATATTTATCCCTCAAACCTACTCTGAAAATTTCAACTGTCTGGCTCACTCTGTTCGAGAGTTATCGTCAAACCAAATCGTTCAAGACCATTTTCAGCCAAAAATTCGAAAATTACAGACATTTGGGCAAATTGATAAGCACTCTGTTCCGAGGAACAAGAGCGCCAAAAAATAATATTTTGTTTGAAGACTTCACAATTCTCACATTAATTTTACCTTTTCAAATGGATATCTGGAGCAGCACACTGTATAAATACAGTGTTTTTCCTACTTTTCATTGTTTTCCGTTTTGACGGATCTGGCTGCTTCTGTGTTGATTATTTCAGTATTTGTTCTTAATGTCAATTGAATGTGTTTTTATGCTATATATTTCACATTATTGAAAGATACTTTTTTGCATCAATGTATTGCTAATAATGTTTCAGTCAAATTCGATATTTATACACAATTAAATGTTTTAGTCTTGAAAAAGATATGAACTTGGATCAAAACGTTGACAATTCATAAGGGATTCGTTTGATTCACCAAGTTCTCAAGCCACAAACCCATTATTTCCATTTAACTTAAAGACACGAAGCAGCATAATCTGAAGTATTATTGTTATTTCCCCTATAATAACTCAAAATATACAAATCCGAACCAATTAAAACTCGATAATTATTTGTAGATTGCCGACACGCGAACTTTCTCGGAATTTCGTGAACAGCGTATCCCGATATTACTTGAGTATTGAGTTTTTCCTCATATTATTATATTTAAAGTATTTCAATTCCGATAAAATACATATATGTCAGAAATAAAATTTTTGTGGTCTTAGACGATTCTCCCATTAATCAAGTCATTCATTAAAATGGTACGAAATGTATTCATGTTTTATAACAGGTGAGAAAACGGACAATATCGATGGTAAATTCAATTAAGAGTGCCCAAGTAGAGGTGAATTGACAATAGAACATACTCGGAAAAGTTCCTGACTTCACATCAGTGCTTGAACCAATTTTTCTGGATTAAAGAACATACACGCTGTTTTATCTAAGCAATACTCAGGTTTTTGTAACACAACCATTCATAGTAAAATTCAAGAGCGCAGTTAACATAACATTCAAGTCTTTCAAACGTACCGCCGTATTCACGAAACATTCAATCTCCGTTATGTTCTACCTGAGGTCCTCGGTTAAGGATAAATATGAATCACAATCTCAGTTAACGTGAAAATTAACGTGTGAAACAGGCCTGTTTCACCACTGTTAAAAACGTTAACTGAGGTTGCGATTCATATTTATCCTTAACTGAGGAGCTCAGCTAGGACTTAACGGAGATTGATACATTGTGAATACGGTGGATAGAGTACCTAGATTTAAGATTCATATATTTCCCGCTATGAACATAAGCCAAATAGAACAGCGGACCCAACACTGATCCCACGTGTAGACTTTCATCCTCACTATCATAACCACTGATATGTATTTTTGCCCATTGATTGTATAAGACATTAAAAGTTGGTTGGACACACCGCGGAAACCCATTTTTTGCAGTCTAACTAGCAGTTGCCCGATATCAGCTATATCAAAAGCCTTCTGCAAGTCAACAAACACCGCAAGAACATACTTATTCTGATCCAGTTCCTGCGTTATGTATTCTAACAAATTCACCGTTATGCCCACGCGCTGTTATATTTTTGAAATATGATGTTGATATTTTCTTAATTAATTTCTCTATAATCTTAGAAGAAGTGCTTATTACAGATATGGGCCTGTAGTTATTCATACTATGTTCTCTGCCCTTTTTGAAAATAGGTATTATCCTGGCTGTTTTGAGTTCATCTGGGAATGTACCTCCTTCAAATATATCAAATACAAGTTGTGTACAGTGCTCCCTACAACTGAAAAAAGTTTAAGGATAATTAATCTTGTGTAGTGTTGCTGCCCTTTCCTGGGTAACAATTATTTTCTAAGTTTGCCGTTCATTGTAATCAGTGGGTATTATGAATATAGAATTTCTTACATCTCCCTCTCTGAATTTTGTATCCTTATGGACCTGAAGTTTCTCTACTATTTCTAATAATTTCCAGAATATGCTCGTAGGCCATACCTTATTCTTGATGGTATACTTATCGTTTTTCTAATAGCTATACATTTCTGCAGTAGGTATATGGTGTTATAAATGAGTGAGTTATTCATCATTATATGAACGAGCATGTTAAGGCCTCAGATGCTACTCTAGTGTTCTTATAGTTTGAGTTACATATTCCGGTTCTTTTTGGTGCTCTTGTTACTGGTAACAGAGTGCTCATCAATTTGCCTAAGTGTCTGTAATTTTGGAATATTTGGCTGAAAACGATTTGGTTCGACCCAATGATCAAAAACCCGTGGTCGAAATCGATTCTGTCCGGCCGTTAACACGCTAACTCTCGAACGAAATGAGCTAGACAGCTGAAATTTTCAGAATAGTTTTGGGAGATAAATATCTCGCCTGAGTTCGTTATTGGGCAAAATCAGGCGGATGGTTTCGGAGTAACGAAAGAAAATTTATTTTTTCACATTACAAATTTCGAATTCAAATTTTTTTAAGATGCAATTTCATCATAGGAATATATTGGTATTATTTTCAAGTATAACAAGCTAATACTTGCGGAGATGTGATTTTGCAAAATCTCAATAATACATCGTACCTCTATGTTATCATAGAATTCGATTTCTATCTGTCTGTGTTCTATCTGTGTTCACTTTTCATACAAATAATTTTTTCTACCTGTAAGTTTCATTCCTTTAAACTAAGCCGCCTACGCGCAGTAACGTGCTGTAGTGGGGCGGCTGAGCAGATACTCGCCGTGGACATCGTGCCTCTAGGAGGGGGGCCTGCTTCAGTCGAGATATGTTTCTGATAATACGAACATACCTAGAGATAATTTATATTGTTTTCGAAATACATTCTTCTTGTAATTTATTAGTAGTGAAAAACCCACAATTTGTGTTAATTCAGGTAACTGATATGATGGCACAGATTGTGCTATTTTTCATTACTTTCTTTTATGCATTCCACGTGTTGGTTCTTCAACCCTATATTGTTTTCTGTTGAGTCCTGAACCCAAGACTTACAAATTAACACAAATAACATGGACGATCTCAGGGCAAGATTCCACTTTGCAGCAGAAGCCGCTTCCGTAAACACGAAAATCACTGTGGTCAAAGTAAAAACGATGCAACTTATCAACCAGCCGGAAGTATATGGCTTTCCTGTCAACCAACAAACGAGTACCTACCATGAAAAACTGTTTGAACAAAAAGTGGTAAAAGGAGTAGTTAAAAGTCTCAAGGAACGGAACAAATTTCGGAAGGTGGTCATCACTTTATCAGAGGAACTTCGGGATGAATATCTGGACGAGGAAGGTAACGTTGTTTTTGGCGAGTATTGTTTGGAGGTTGTGACCGACATCCCTTTTCCTCAATCACTTTCACCATCAAATTCCTCTACCGATAAACCAATGCAATCAATAGCGAAACATATGATTTTGGAAAAGTTTAATGGAAAAAATTTTAATGCGGAATCTTGGCTGAAAAATTTTATTGGAGAATGTAATCGTTTGAATATATGCGAGGAAAAATATGCGGAAGTTCTGAGATTATTCTTAGAAGGTAGTGCATTAGAATGGCACGCAATCTTTTTGAAAACAAATTCACTAACCTACGGATGGGATTTTTGGAATAATTCTTTTATTGATACTTTTAATCAAAAATCATGGTCTGAGATTGAATATGCATACACGTTTAAATATTTCAGTGGGCCATTTTTCGAATTTGCACTAAAGAAACGAAATTTATCGATAGATGCCGATCCTGAATTGCCAATAAATTCTCAAATAAACTTAATAGTAATAGCTTTACCAAGGTATGTCAGATCAAATCTTAATTGTAAGATAGAAAAAATTGAGGATTTAATGGGAGATTTAAAAAGAATGGAACCTATAATAAATAGATTCAAGAATGGGACGGTAGACAACGGTAAACAAACACAAAAAAAGTTGTAAGAAAGACGTGCGAATGATAACTCGCCTTGCACATATTGTGGAAACATTGGTTATCCAAACAGATACCATTCAGAAACGGTATGTCGAACTAAATTAAAGAACAAAAACCTACAAAAAATGAAAGAATCAAATTCGCGCATAATACTGAATTGGAAAACTTAATCTCTTCTTCCGAAGAGGCAAAAAACTAATTGTCACCCCACTTATAAGAATATCAATATCAATAAATAATAACCCAGCAATTGCTATATATGACTCAGGGGCGAATGTCTCCTTGATTAATTATGATTTTTGGAAGAAGCTTAAAATATGCAAGAACGTAAGTGGGGGGAAAATTAAAACTTTGTCAGGAACTTCGAAATCGGAAGGTATGGTCTCGGTAGAAGTGAAAATTTTTGACATCACAAAAAGTTTTAAATTTTTTATAATAAAAAGTGAATCATTCAAGGACGATATATTATTGGGATTAGATAGCATCAAAGAATTTAAGTTGTGTCAAAATGAAAATTTAAAAATAAGCCAAAGCTATGAAAAATCAAGAATAAATCTCATCAAAGACATATCAACATCAAATTTGCATACAGTGAAGGAAAATGATCCTTTATTTAAAATAAAAACTAAATACGATGAAGTATTTGCAACAGCAAAGTTTGAGGTTGGTACTATAAAAGATTTCGAAGCAACGGTAAAACTTACGCATAATAAATACATAGCCAAAAAGCCATACAGGTGTTCGTTACCAGATAAAATTGAAATAGAGAATCAAATCAGTGAGTTATTAAAGGCTGGTTTAATTGAAGAATCGAGTAGTCCTAATGCTGCACCGGTAACCTTAGCCTTTAAAAGGGAAGAGGGCAAGAAGTCTAGATTGTGTATTGATTATCGAGAACTAAATAAAATAATCGTACCAGAAAGTCAACCGTTTCCACGAATTGATGAATTGGTCTTACGGGCGAGAAATTGTAAATATTTCACGAAACTTGACGTGAACTCGGCGTTTTGGTCGATCCCGCTGCGTACCAAGGACCGGTATAAGACAGCATTTGTAACCCATCACGGGCATTGGCAATGGTGTTGTTTACCGTTTGGCCTGAAAATTTCGCCCGCAGTTTTCCAGAGATTTTTATCGAGTAAAATAAGAAAATATGTGCTAGAAAAATTCGCCGTGAACTATATAGATTTCATTCTGATTTACTCGGACACTTATGAAAATCATCTGACACATATTGATATGGTTCTAAAAACGTTATTGGAAATTGGTTTTAAATTAAACGTATCAAAGTGTTTTTTTGCGCAAACTAAAATAAGATATTTAGTACACGAGATTGGATTCAATTGTATTAAGCCCCTAAATGATAATGTAATTGCCATAAAAAACTTTCCTACACCTAAGACAAGGAAAAATATTAGGCAGTTTTTGGGAAAAATAAATTTTTATTTACAATATATACCTGCAGCTTCAATAGTACTAAAACCATTTCATAATTTGCTGAGGAAGAACATAGAATTTAAATGGACGGAAGTGTGCCAAGAAAACTTTCAGCAAGCAAAGGATTGGTTGTGTTCTGAACCAGTTCTGGCTATTTTTGATCCAGAAAAACAAATTCATGTTTACACTGATGATTGTTTACAGGGTGTAGGTGCAGTTTTGAAGCAAACACAGGCAGATAAGTCATTAAAACCTGTATTTTATTTTTCTCGACGATTAACAGAGCGACAAAAAACAAAAAAAGGTATTTACATAGAATACTTAGCAATTAAAGAAGCTATTTTGTATTTGCAATACTACCTAATGGGCAATAGATTTGTTGTTTACACATATCATAAACCGTTGGAACATTTTAATATCAAAAATTGTAACGATCCTGAATTACGAGAAATTCTGAATTACATTTCACAATTTGATTTCGAGATTATATACAACCCCGGTAGAGATAACTTGGAGGCAGATTGTTCATCCCGGAATCCAGTCCTACATGAAAAAGAAAATGACTGTGATCATTCTAAAATCAAAATTGTGAATTTTATTAATATAATGGATATAATTAATGATCAAAAGCAATTAAAAACGGTTGAAAAATGTGATGTGGAAAATGGTATAATTTATAGAACATTGAACAGTAAGCAATAAATTTGGGTCACCGAAGATTTCGGTATTGAATTGATAAAAACCGTGCACGAGAAACACGGCCATGTAGGAATAAAACAGTTAACACTTACGATCACGAGAAAATTTTATTTCAAGAATATGCATAAACATATAAAAATTATAATCCGAAAGTGCGAAACATGTATAAAAAATAAATCCAGAATTGCAAAATATAAAGCTCCACTTTCACAAATAGGCCCGCGATGAGACCATTTGAAATAGTTTCTCTTGATAAGATAGGTGGATTTGGGGGAAACAAAAGCACAAAAAAATATATGCATCTGGTTGTAGATCATTTTACGAGATTTGTCTTCATCGCGACTTCGAAAACACAAACGGCCACAGGCTTTATAAAATTGATAAAATCAATAAAAAATAAACACGATATTGAAACTATTTTAACAGATCAATATGGAGGAATAAATTCGATAGATTTAAAAAAGTATTTGAAATCAGAAAAAATTAAATTAATTTTCACTGCAGTAGATTGCGCTTTCTATAATGGCTTAAATGAAAGATCCAACCAAACATTAGTGAATAGGATAAGATGTAAAATATACAATGAGAAAAGCCGACCATGGTCTGTACTTGCAGAAGATTGTGTTGATGAATACAATAACACGATTCATAGCTCGACGGGTTTCACTCCAGAATATCTATTAACGGGGGTGGACGACTTTATGTTACCGAAAGATCTAAGTGAAAATAACAAAGAAAACTTAGAAAACAACTGGAAAATAGCATATGAAAATTCGAAAAAAATTCATGAACAAAATAAAAAATACTATGATAAAAATACAGTCACGATAAAGTCTAATGAGGGAGATTTAGTGTATATACAAAATAGTAGTAAAATGAATAGAAATAAATTAGATCCGATCAGAATAGGCCCGTACAAAATTAAAAAGAAAGTATCAGATGTAATATTTGTAATTGATAGCGGTCTTAAAAATAATGTTCAAATATTTTTCATGCTAGCAAACTGATTCCTTATTTCCCTGTTTCCATTCCTGGTCCTGCTTCCTGAGGGGGGGATGTAAGTTTCATTCCTTTAAACTCAGCCGCCTACGCGCAGTGGCGTGCTGTAGTGGGGCGGCTGAGCAGATACTCGCCGTGGTCATCGTGCCTCTAGGAGGGGGGCCTGCTTCAGTCGAGATATGTTTCTGATAATACGAACATACCTAGAGATAATTTATATTGTTTTCGAAATACATTCTTCTTGTAATTTATTAGTAGTGAAAAACCCACAATTTGTGTTAATTCAGGTAACTGATATGATGGCACAGATTGTGCTATTTTTCATTACTTTCTTTAATGTATTACAGTTTTATACTGCATTCCACGTGTTGATTCTTCAACCCTATATTGTTTTCTGTTAAGTCCTGAACCCAAGACTTACATACCTATGACAGATATGTCAAATATATTGATTTCTGTTCTAACAAAGTATGATTGAATGCAAAATCAACAATTATAGGATATTATAATTACTCCTACCCTATATGGCCTTGGATAATCCATATGATGATAAACATATATTCAGAATATCTTCAGTGAAAACAAAACCAGAATATTGGCTAAGTTTGAATTAATATAATATAATTTTCAAAGGAGATTTGAAGAATGAATATCTCGGATTAGTTCGTTATTTCATTTTAATTTAGTTTCGTTTATGATGCAGTTCTGTTGAAAAAACCAATAATTTCGGAGATAAATTATCATAGTTAGAGCAAGAGCGCCAAAGATCCTGTCCACAGAGCTTTAAACACTTTTTATTTGATCATACTGATGTATCATTAGACTTCTGTTTTTGAAGTACCGTCTTTCTGATAGTTCGTTGTATTTTCAGATTTTCTGTTCAATTATGTACTCATCGCAGATCATGTAAACCGGAAAATCTGGAAAATACCCCCCACCTTCTCTGAGTGCTTTGACACTCATCTACTAGACCAAATCTCCTTCACACTAATCTATTCATATTAGCTCAAAGACCCGTATTCCTCAATGATTCATTATGTTGCTACCATCAATTCTTCTTTGGGAGAAGAATACATCATTATTCTTGAAAAATATTACTGGAATTAATGTCCTATTTAAATAATCAAAGTAAAGTTTAGTTACTAACATATTGAATGAAATTCAATTGAATCCCAGTAATATTCAATTACTTATTCTTAACCAATATATGCTCATTGGTAGATCTAATGGGGTTCAGGTGAAACATAGAGATATATTCTCATTAGTGATAGAAAAACTGGCCTAAAATGCCTCTCTACCCATCACGAGATTTAATATCGACAAATGAGCCTCTCACTTCACAAGATCAGAAAATGTGGGGCTCATGGATCTCTTGAAGAAGAATCGCCTTCTCTATTTCTCAAAGATATTCACTATTGTTCATAGAAATCCCTTCAATATAAAGTTGCCTCCTCCTAAGGAGGATCTCTTTCAAAACCAGGTCTGACCGCTACAGGACCCTAATGTAGGGCTATCATCTGCCATAGATTTATGATGAAATAACGCGATGTTCCCCAAAAAATACACGCAAAAATATGTCATCATGACATTCACGGTTTTGAAGGTTCTCGCAAAAATAAAACGATTCGCATCCAGCTAACGAACTCACAGAAGGCTGCTCGGTTCTCCAGCAATATGGATCCGATCGTGCTCAAACTTGGAACTCTGCAGTAGAGTTAGGTTGTGAAGGCTCTTCCAAAATTTCAGCCATGCCGGACGAATAGTTTATGATATATAGAATTTTTTTCAATAATTTTTTTAAAATTTACTAGTTATACCATCCTCACGTTATTCCGCAAGAAATTTCGCGTTGGCATTCTACAACTAATAACCATGTTTGAGTTATATCGGTTTTGTATTTTTCGAGTTATTGAGGAAATAACAACCAAGTTTCAGATGGGTATAACTCCAAAACAGATTTGCCGATTATACCTATAGACAAATTCAAATGTCACATTCAGATGCACAACCGAATCTGAAAATTTCAAGTCACTATCTCTTTCCGTTCTCAGGTTATCGTGTCATAAATAATAATTTTTTTATTTTTTTTTTTAGTTTTCTAGCTAGACGAATCTCACAAAATTTTACAAACGTGCTTAGATTTATATTCTACAACTATCCACCTAGTTTCAATTCGATCGAATTTATATTGGTTGAAAATAAAATCATTACTCGGAAACCATTAGGCCGATTATGCCCATTAATGAAATTTTCCGTCGTATTGGGATACACCTACCCAGAAAATTTCAAGTTGCTAGCTCTCTCCGTTCTCAAGTTATCGTGGCAACGGCCGGCCGGCCGGACGGACAGAATCAAATTGACCTCGAATTCTTCCTTAGGGAGTCGATCCCAATCGTTTGAGACCATTTTCGGCGAAAAATTCGTTAATTACTGAAATTTGGGCAAAGTACGATGTTCCCCGGAACATACGCGCAAAAATACCTAGTAATCCGACAAATTACAGATCAAAATATGTAATAAGATTCTATGTGAAGTACAAATAATGCTGCATATGTATATTCAACAGTGATAGGTATGCCGGAATACAAGAGGCGCCGGATAAGATGGGGTCCGTATCACCAGCGGTGCACTGTAATTTTGTTGTATTATTTTTTTTATTGATAACTGAATAAATATTCTAATTATTATTAGTTTTGGAAATTCAAATTGAAACCAAGAGGAAGTATGGAAATCCATAAAAACAAATTACCTTCTCAAACTGAAGGAACTCAGTATTCGTTTCTGTTTCATCCGTCATAACGTCGTTGTAGGGTTTGTGAAGGATATCCTATTGTCTCAACATAGCCTCCTATACCTACATGCGTTGTCTATTCATACAGTGACTCACGAAAGTGAACAACCAATGTTCTATTAAATAATCTAACCATCCCAGAACATGTAATCCGGAAATCATCGAAAATCCCTTCACTTTGATCTTTAAGTGCTTTTAAAACTCAGCTCCGAGACCAAATCTCCCCCACACAAATCTATTCATCTGAAATCTAAGACAACAGATCAAAGATCTTTCCACAATTCGACCTTCCTTGGAAATCACGATCCAAACATACACTCTCTAAGTATTTTGACTTGTTCATTCCATTCGCGATAGTGTCCCACCGATCTGAGAGCCCCCGCCTTCCCCTCTGACGAATGGGCCGCTCGCAGTCTTCCAAAAGGAATAGACAAAGATTGTTCGTTCCACTTTACGGGATATGGGGATATCGAACTCAACGCTTCCCGTTCGTACGCCTCGAGTTATTCTTAAGTAGGATTTCCGTGTGTAGGGGGTGGAGTTGATTGATCGAGGGAAAGGAGGGTTTTTTAGCAAGTAAACTCCACGCTGGGGTTTAATCAAGCCAGGTGATGTATTATGTTTGGTGACTGATTGAACGATCTTCTCGTATAGTTTTTCGCAGATGAATTGATTGCTCGGATGAGCAGAAAGAAGTTTCCTTTCGTAAGGATGCTTCCATTAAGAGGTAACGGTGGATGCAGTAACAAAGGAGAAATAACGATCTTACAAAATAGATTATTCAAAAATATATATGCTATGGTAATGTTCCAGGAAGTTTTCCATTTTAATTATCATTCCATATTCCGATTAAATCATTTGAACGGGATAATCATAAATGCTTGAAAATATTTCAGGAAAGAATCGCAGTGCACTATCCCATCGCTCCTATATTGTCATAAGTTCAAATTTCAACTTGTAGATATCAAGAATCCAATTAAAACTTGTATATGAATGAACAAGTTCCAACGTGCTCGGAAACTGACAAGTTGAAATTTTAACTTATGACAATATAGGAGCAATGGGATAATGCACCACGATTCATTCCTGAAATCTTTTCAAGCATTTATGATTATCACGTTGTAACGTTCCTGTTTGATCCAGGCAGAGGTTTGTTTATATTTTGCTTGCGACGAATTTGTCAGTTGTATTGTCATTGAATTTGGGGTTAAGTGTCAATAGCACCAATCGACGCATAATGGATTATCGTCACGGAACCCGATGAATTGCCAATATTGTTTCGTTGTGATAGTCTGAAATTTTTTCTGAGTCGGCGTCGGTGAGATAAGGTCGTCCATTTTTGTGAAGGTTCGACGAAGAAAGCATAGGTTATATGCATTTTCGAAACTTTGTAAGAATTATTGAAATCTTCTTAGTTGGATATAGTTTCGAAAATCGAATTAAGAGTGAGGGTTATATTGGTTTGATTTGGAAAATAACAGGTAACCGTCACGTGTCTCGAAAGAGGATTTGAAGACCTTTTGCGAATCCAAGCTGACCACGTGAATGATCTTGGCGACTTTGACAGAACGTTGCTGTGTGCTTGAATTATTTGGTGGAGGCACGGCCAGATTTAGTTTTGAAGCGAACTTATACAGGACAACCCCGACTACCAGGAGTTTTTATGTCAGGAAGAGTAGAACTGAGGCATTCGAGTATATACAAGTATAAGTAGCGCTGTGAGACAGCCAACGCAGTGTTGCAGATCCCGAATATATACAAGGTGGTCATCAGTAAACAACGCTGTGGGTCATCCAATAGAGGGTTGCAGACTACGAGCACCGAGAGAAAGTGGACAGTATTGCGAGACCATCAACGTAATACTACGTTCAGGAATAGGAATAGCCAGCACGCAAGTTACTGGAAATACATCTCGAAATATATCTTATACCTGCTATATACGATTTAAATATATTATCATCAATTATATAAATTATTATTATTGTAAAGCGGAAATTGGGGAAAGATTTGTGTTAATCATATATGATCATAGATAAGAAACGTGGATGCGTCTGAGCTCAAGCGACGCGTGATTGAATCAAAGAAGAGTATCTACGTACAATATCCGCCACCCTTATTCAGGGTTTGACAGTAGTTTTTTTATTGAATCTAAAGATCTGGGTTGTAAGCTACTGGAATAAATTGTTTGTTTTTATATTTATTTAATTTAATTTTAGATTTATTATTTTATTTAATATTCTCTTGGTGAATTTAGGAATTATTACATTACGCTGCGGTATCTGGGAGAATTAAATTTACCTGGCGCCCATTTACCAGGTATATGAGATACATAATATTATTCAATAGTGTTTTTTTTTTCAATTTTGTGGAATTACGATACTAACAAAATTTTTCACGTCTTCCTGTAGATATTTTTTAACCATCGCATGGGCGACGTTTTACGTTTATGCAAATGGTTATACCACCTATGCAAGAAAACTCTAAAACCAGCAATTACCTCCTGCTGAAAATCAAATTGTGAAAACAAAGCCCCAATCCCAGGATATTAAAAAACAGTAGGAGATTCTTACATAGTGCTCAAACTGTTGTTGTTATGATAAACTTGCTAAATTCGCTAATACGAATATGTTGTTTGATTATTATAAGATTGATACTCTGCACTCATTTGAAGGTTCTGGAAACAAATATAATACTTATTTTCTTGAATTATATTAAAAAAACTCTTTTCAAATTGAAGTGACACTTCTCTCTACTACAACTTCTCCAAAATTAAAATGTTGGTTTGTCAAATTGCATATTTAAGAAATGAGCATTTGAGATATGTGCTTAATTTTTGAAATACCCAAATAAAATGAATGGCAATCAGTTAATAACAAATAAAAACCAAAATAAATAATTTGAAGTTATCACTTATATGAGTTGTGTGTGCCAGGCAGACGAAACCCAGCCTTCCACTGCGACCAGTCTGTCTATTGTGGCAGAGGTATCACTTAGTCCAAAACAATTATAATTAAATAAGCAATCATCGTTTAAACTTACCCTTTCTCTTTCTCTTTTTTTGCTTACATTCAAACTTTTTTTTCTGGCTCTCTTTGTAATTGCAAATGAATAATATTCTCTCCATCTCCAGTATGTTCTTGATTCAAATATTTCTAATCCTTCAAATTCTATATGATGGCCATGTCTCCTTGTAATTCTATTGTTTTTTGTAATAGAACCTTCATATTTTTTTGCGGGTATGTTCTGGGGAACATCGCGTTATCATTTTGCCCAAATGTCTGTAATTTTCGATATCTTTGCCGGAAATGGTCTCAAACGATTGAGTTCGACTACCTTATGAAGAATTCGATGAAAAATTTGATTCTGTCCGGCCGGCCATCCGTTGCCACGATAACTTGAGAACGGAATGAGATAGCGACTTGATTTCCGGGTAGGTGGCGCATCCCAATACGACGGACAAGTTCGTTAATGGGCATAATCGGCACAATGGTTTCCGAGTAATAATTTTATTTTCGAACGATATAAATTCTATCAAATTGAAACTTGGTAAATAGTTGTAGAATATGAACCTAAGCACGTTTGTGAAATTTTTTGAGAATCGCATCGCTAGAAAATTTAAAAAAAATTATTGAACAATATTTTTTATGTCACGATAACCTGAGAACGGAAAGAAATAGCGACTTGAAATTTTCAGGTTGGTTTGAGCAACTTATACCCAAAACCCTATATAGGGTCCTGCAATAGTGCGTTACGCTTCAATAGCTGCCAAACTAGACCTTTTAGAAATATCGTTTGAAAGCACGCTCTTTGTAGTTTCAATTCTGCATCTCAGGAAATTACTTTCTAATATACAGGGTGTTCCCAAATAAAATTATTCAACAAATGAATGATTTTTAAATGGACCACCCCTTATATTTTCGCATATTTTCAATGGTCTTCAATACCTCTATTATAACGCAAAATATAAGAGATATTTTCCCAACAGTACAGATCTTATTCGCAGAAAACTGCAAAAAGTTGAGGGAAGAGTAGTTCGCTAAAAGTCCTCTACCGATTTCCAAAAGCGATAATAACATGAATTTGATCAGAATTTTTTTAACTGAAGAATTTGCCTAGTCATCGTTTTTGGCGCTCTAGTTCCTCGGAACTGAGTGCTTATCAATTTGCCCAAATGTCTGTAATTTTCGAATATTTCGATGAAAATGGTCTTAAACGATTTGGTTCGACTCACTGATCAAGAATACGTGGTCGGAATTCATTCTGTCCGGCCGGTCCGGCCGGCCGGCCGGCCGTAAGCACGATAACTCTCGAACGGAATGAGCTAGAGAGTTGAAATTTTCAGAGTAGGTTTGGGGGATGAATATCTCGGCTAAGTTCGTTATTGGGCAAAATCGAACAGATGGTTTCGGAGTAACAAAAAAAAAAATTTTTTTTTACGAAACAAATTCCAAATCAAATTTTTTTTAATAAGCAGTTTTATCATAAGAATCTCACTCATATCATTTTCAACTCTAACAAGCTAATACTTTCGGAGATATGGTTTTTTTTAATTTCAATGTAAATCGTATTTCACAGATTGATATAATTATTATTCTATATATGAATTCTCATAATGTCAACTTGACAGAAGGGAATATTGTAACTTCAAAAATATTGGGGTTGAAATACTCGTATTTTAGCGATGCAACGGGGACCTCACCCGAAAATGTTTGAAAATATTACGTAAATATTGAAAGCATAATTCTGTAGTTTGGTGAGCGTAGATCAGGAAATTTTTGATCGATTACAAGGTAATTTATTATTACTTATCTAATAAACTATTATTTGAATTGAATTTCCTTTATGATGCAGTGATATCATATGAATACATTGATATAGTTCCCAACTCTGAGAAACCAATACCAGATATAATTTGTCTGTTTGAACTAGAGCGCCAGAAAGCTCCTGTCCACAGGGCTTGAACCCATTTTTAAATGATAAACCTGTCGTACACAGGGTGTCCGTTATTAATGTCCAAATATTAAGAATTTCAAATTGTTATTTCTCATTTTTGGCGCTCTAGTTCCTCGGAACTGAGTGCTTATCAATTTGCCCAAATATCTGTAATTTTCGAATTTTTCGATGAAAATGGTCTTAAACGATTTGGTTAACTCACTGATCAAGAATCCGTGGTCGAAATTCATTCTGTCCGGCCGTAGGCACGATAACTCTCGAACGGAATGAGCTAGACAGTTGAAATTTTCAGAGTAGATTTGGGAGATAAATATCTCGGCTAAGTTCGTTATTGGGCAAAATCGGACAGATGGTGTCGGAATACCAAAAAAAAAATTTTTTTTTTACATTCAAATTCCAAATTAAATTTTTTTCAATAAGCTGTCTTACCAGAAGAATCCAATGATATCATTTTTAACTCTAGCAAGCTAATAGTTTCGGAGATATGATTTTTCAAAATTTCAATAATAAATCGTATTTCAACGTTGTCACAGAATTATATTATTCTATGTATGAATTGTCATAATGTCAAATGATGTTCCTGAGACATGACATTATCTAATCAATCGAAGAATTGTGAGCGAAGTGAGAAAAATCTCAGTTGTTTGCTCCGACATTAGGTTTTCTCAGAAAATTCTTACATTTCGGAACGGAACATGAAGTAAGAGATCTGAGAGTAGTGAGACTGCTTTTCATCCATAGACATAGATATAACTCTCGAACGGAATGAGGTAGGTAGTTGAAATTTTCAGAGTAGTTTAGGGAGATGAATATCTCGGTTAAGTTCGTTATTGGGCAAAATTGGCCAGATTTAATTTGATTTCCTCCATGGTGCAGTTCTCATTCTCATGATTGCTCATTTAACCTTGATAAATGAACTATTATTTAAATTGAATTTCCTTTATGATGCAGTTCTATCATATGAATATATTGATATAATTCCCAACTCTGAGAAACCAATACTTTCGGAGATATAATTTGTCTGTTTGAACTAGAGCGCCAGAAAGCTCCTGTCCACAGGGCTTGAACCCATTTTTCAAATGTAACAGCCTTTATTTTTTTCCATGGTGATGTAGACAATTGAATACCGTTCATTTTCTCAGAAGTAACCTCAGGACTATTTTCACTCCTGTGTCCAGCAGACACCAAATATGACAAGATGGCCTGCTAGATCATAGGATCTCACCAAACTAGATTTTTTCTGTGGGGATACATAAAGGGAATCGTATACGATGAAGTTCGAACAACAGCTCCTAATATGCGAAAGAGGATTGTGACTGCTTTCCGAAGCATTACTCCAGCCCTGCTGATGAGGGTTAGTGGGCCATTCAAGGATCGGATCGCTTTGTGTCGACCACCTCCTCAGGAACACCAAACGATCCGATTAGGAGCTGTTGTTGGAAATTCATCGAACACGTATCCCTTTATTTATACCACAAAAAAATCTAGTTTGGTGAGATCCTATGATCTAGCAGGCCATCTTGTCATTTTTTATGTCTGCTGGACACAGGAGTGAAAATAGTCTCGAGATTAATTCTGAGAAAATGTAGGGTATTCAATTATCTACATCACCATGGAAAAAAATTCAACGTGTTGTTTAAAAAAATCGACTAAAAACAATTTGAAATTCTTAAGATTTGGACATCAATAACGGACACCCTGTATACGATAAGTTGATAATTTTGGAACGATGACTAGGCAAATTCTTCAGTTGAAAAAAATTCTGATCGAATTCATGTTACTATCGCTTTTCGAAATCGGTAGAGGACTTTAAGCGAACTACTGTTCCCTCAACTTTTTGCAGTTTTCTGCGAATGAGATCTGTACTGTTGGAAAAATATCTCTTATATTTTGCGTCATGAATGAGGTATTGAAGACCATTGAAAATATGTAAAAATATAAGCGGTGGTCCATTTATAAAATCACTCCTTTGTTTAATAATTTCATTTGGGAACATCCTGTATATTAGAAAATAATTTCCTGAGATGCAGAATTGAAACTACAAAGGGCGTGCTTTCAAAGTAAATTTCTCAAAGGTCTGGTTTGGCGGTTGCGGAAGTGAGAGTACATGATGAAATGTAAAAATAGAAAAATGACACTGATAAAAATATATCCCCACTACTGCGCAACACCAAGATATATTTAATTACCATATTATAAGAGTTTTAATGACAAGGTCAGCAAGATTTAAAAAGCACTGATTTCACGTTACTAATAAAAGAAATAATAATTTAGCAGACCTTCAGATTAACAACAAACCCAAATTAAGTAACGAACAAAAGAGTGGGGTATATGAGATTAAATGTGAAAACTGTGACAATTTCTATATAGGTATGACAGCACGTGCGGCCAAAATTCGTTTCCAAGAACATTTAAAAAATAGACCACCCTCGGCCCTAGAAAATCACCTAGGAGATAATGATCACCATACCTCAATACAAAACTTGAACAAACTGCACCACGAGAAGGACTTCCGACGCATGTTTTTATTGGAACAACTTGAAATCACAACAAGAGGTAATGACAAAAACCTTATAAATGAGATAAAACTATTTCCTGGAAACAACATTTTCAAAAACTTACCCTTCGTGAATTTCAGTTCAGACCCGGAAACTGGAAGAAGAAGAGATGACAGATCGAACATTGTGTCAGAACCTGACAGACAAGATGAAAACCCTGACAATTGACGTTGAGAGATTAACTTGGAGGAATTCTGAAATATTGATATTCATCCGACTCCATCGGATTTTACAAGAGATATTTATTTTCGATAACTGTTATCAACATAAGATGACATTTATTGGTGTGCTCAGTTTTATTTAGTGACAAGTGAGTAATTTTACCTTTTTCGACAGCGAAGAATAGTGACCACATGCTTTCTGTGAAAGAACAATGTAATTGTCTAATAGAAAATATTGCATATGCTAATACCCCCCTTTTGTATTTCAGCCAGCCTGATGATGGTACATATGTAGCCGAAATCAATAGCTGCAGTAAATATTAAAAATTATAGTGTGTCTTTGTTTCCTCTTCCGATAACTAAACCACGCACTAAAAGCGGAGAAATTCATCAAACTCACGGATATATTATTGAAAGGTTTTTTTCTGGGTTTCTCTCCCAAACGGATATATATTGTTGGAGATTTGATCAGCCTTGTGTGAGTTTAGTAGATGGATGGGTGACCGTTTCCTCGATAACTTTCGAACGAAAGGAGATAGGGACTTGCAATTTTCAGGCCATGTTGCGTATCCGAATGGGAGTGTTGAGTTCGATTACGGGCATAATCGTTCCAACAGTTTCAGAGTTATACCCATCTGGAATATTATTTCCTCGATAACTCAAAAAATGTAGTCTCGATCGAATTGAAGCTTTGTATCAAGCTGTAGAATATCAACATAAAGACGTGTCCAAAATTTTATAAGAACCGTAACCCTAGAAAATTGCACTGACGTGAAATAAGGAGCTTTTGCGTGTATTTTCTATTGTCCATTCTCCTGTATTGGACACTCTCATTCGAATTAAGTGTCCAATACAGGAAAATGGACAATTTAATTTACCATGGTCAATTCGATTAAGAGTGTTCAATACAGGAGGATGGACAATAGAACATAAGCGCAAAAACTCCTGACTTCACGTCAGTGCTTGAACCAATTTTTGCGCGTATGTTCTGGGGAACATCGCGTTATCATTTTGCCTAAATGTCTGTAACTTTCGAATTTTTTGACGAAAATGGTTTCAAACGATTTGGTTCGACTCCCCAATGAAGAATTCGAGATCAAATTTGATTCTGTCCGGAAGGCCGTCAGGCCGTTGACACGATAACTTGAGAACGGAAAGAGCTAGCGATTTGAAATTTTCAGGGTAGGTGGCGCATCCCAATACGACGGACAAGTTCGTTAATGGGCATAATTGGCCCAATGGTTTCCGACTAATGATTTTGTTTTCAACCAATATAAAACCGATCGAATTGAAACTTGTTGAGTAGTTGTACAAAATGAACGTAGGCACATTTGTGAAATTTTGTCGAATCGTATGACTAGAAAATTATTAAAAAATTATTAAAAAATATTTTTGTTGTCACGATAACTTGAGAACGAAAAGAGATAGTGGCTTGAAGTTTACAGGTTAGGATGTGCATCTGAGCACGACATTTGAGTTTGTTTATAAGCATAATCGGCCAAACGGTTTTATTTGGTTGTTTTTTCTCCTCCTTAACTCGAAAAATACTGAACTGATTGAATTGAAACATGGTTATTAGTTGTAGAATGCCTACGCAAAAATTCTTGTAAAATTTCGTGAGGATAGTATAAATAGAAAATTTTTAAGAAATCATTGAAAATTAAAAAAAAAATCTATATATCAGTAACTATTCGTCCGAAATTGCTGAAATTTTGCAAGAGCCCTTAGAACCCAACTCTACTGCCAAGTTTCAAGTTTTAACACGATCGGTTAAATATAGTTGGAGATTCGAGCAGCCTTGTGTGAGTTCAGTAGAAGCGTGACCGTTGCCTCGATAACTTTCGAACGAAAGGAGATAGTGACTTGCAATTTTCAGGGAAGGTGGCGTATCTGAATGGGAGTGTAAGGTTCGTTTTTGGGCATAATCGGGCTAACGGTTTCCGAGTTATACCCACCCACAAAATAAAGAATCGATAGAATTGAAGCTTGGTTACTAGTAGTAGAAAATCATCAGTAGATGGGTGACCTTTGCCTCGATAACTTTCGAACAAAAGGAGATAGGGACTTGCAATTTTCAGGGTCGGCTGCGTATCCAAATGGAAGAGTTAAGTTCGTTTTAGGGCACAATCGGTTTAACGGTTTCCGAGTTATACCCACCTGGAATATTATTTCCTCGATAAGTCAAAAAATAAAGATTCGATCGAATTGAAGCTTGGTAACTATTAGTAGAAAATCAACATAAAGACGTGTTTAATATTTTTTAAGAACCGTAGCCGTAGAAATTTTGAAATAATGATGAAAAAAAATGTTGTAAGAACCGTACCCCTAGAAATTTTCAGAAAAATTAGGAAAAAAAATTTGGTTCAAGTACTGACGTTAAGTCAGGAACTTTTGCGCGTATGTTCTATTGTCCATTCTCCTGTATTGGGTGTCCAATACAGGAGAATGGACAATAGATCATACGCGCCAAAGCTCATGACTTCACGTCAGTGCTTGAACCAATTTTTTTTAATATTATTTCAATCGTTGTGTTCAATTTCATATCATATGAAATGTTTCTTCTCCTTAGTACATTTTGTATATTTCTTCTCATTTTACTCATGTTTGCTCCTTAATATTCATTGGTTCTCATTTCATATGGTTTACTATTCATAATTATAATCTCTTTTTTTATACTAAAAATTTCTATACAAGCTTCATCTTCTCTGTTGGTAACTATTTCCAATTCTTCATTTTGTCCACTTATTCGTTCATCTTGCCTTTCTATTATTATTTCATCATATTTTCCTATATTTTTTTTTCCATTTTTTGGTAGTTCTCTTGAATTTTTTTAGGAGTGTCCCTATCTATTTATTTTTCAATCTTTCCACATTTTCTTTTATTTCTCTGGCGTTTTCTTCTATTTTACTCTCCATTCATTCTGAACCTGCTTTCAAAGCTTCTTAAATTTCTATAATACTTGACTCTTGTACAATATGTTCCGATTCCCTTATAATATATTATACATTTTCATCTTCATCACCTTTCTTCATTCCAACAATGGTTTACTCCTTATTTCCTTATCCGATTGCTCAGACCTCGCGTGGAGTGCCAAAATGTTATGATAAACTAAATTCGCTAATCATAATAATAAAAATAAATCATTCTTCTTCTAAAATTGAATATTCCAGGAACTATTCATCAGATTCAAGTGTAATTTCACATTAACCTTCAAGCCACCATTTTTCAGTAATGTGACGGATTTCAGTTCGTTCCGCTTTGTAGTTTAGCGACTTATATATATATAGCAAACGGAAACCCAATTTGAATTTTATAATACTACCTAATAGTACAATTTAATTAATAAACTTGTTTCGAAAAGTGACGTGAAGTCAGAAGCTTTTACGCGTATTTTATATTGTCCATTCTCCTGTATTGGACACCCTTAATCGAATTTACCATGGTGAATTCGATTAAGGGTGTCCAATACAGGAGAATGGACAATAAAACATATGCGCAAAAGCTTCTGACTTCACGTCAGTGCTTGAACCAATTTTTTCTTCGTATTTTTTTGAGATTTTCTAGGGTGGGGTACGATTCTTACAAAATTTTTTTTTCGTCATTTTCATCAAATTTTCTAGGGGTACGGTTTTAACAAAATTTCAAAAACGTCTTTATGATGATTTTCTACTACTAGTAACCAAGCTTCAATTCTATCGATAATTTATTTTGTGGGTGGGTATAACTCGGAAACCGTTAGCCCGATTATGCCCAAAAACAAACCTTACTCTCCCATTCAGATACGCAACCTTCCCTGAAAATTGCAAGTCACTATCTCCTTTCGTTCGAAAGTTATCGAGGCAACGGTCACGCTTCTACTGAACTCACACAAGGCTGCTCGAATCTTCAACAATATTTAACCGATCGTGTTAAAAGTTAAAACTTGGCAGAAGAGTTCTAGTTCTAAAGGCTCTTACAAAATTTCAGCATTTTCAGACGAATAGTTACTGATATATGGAATGTTTTTTTTAATTTTCAATGATTTCTTGAAAATTTTCTACAAATACTATCCTCACGAAATTTTGCAAGAATTCTCGCGTTGGCATTCTACAACTTATAACCATGTTTGAATTCAATCGGTTTTGTATTTTTCGAGTTAATGAGGAAAATAAAACAACCAAACTTAAGATGGCTATAACTCTAAAACCATTAGGTCAATTGTGCTTATAAATAAACACAAATGTTGCATTCAGATGCACAACCTAACCTGAAAACTTCTAGCCGCTATCTCTTTCCGTTCTCACGTTATCATGACAACAATAATATTTTTTAATAATTTTTTAATAATTTTCTAGCGATACGATTCTCACAGAATTTCATGAACGTGCTTAGGTTTATATTCCACAACTACTCACCAAGTTTGAATTCGATCGGATTTATATTGGTTGAAAACAAAATTATTACTCGGAAACCATTGAGCCGATCATGCCCATTAACGAGCTTGTCCGTCGTATTGGGATGCGCCACCTACCCTGAAAATTTCAAATCGCTAGCACTTTCCGTTATCAAGTTATCGTGATAACGGCTGGACGGCTGGCCGGACAGAATAAAATTTCACCTCGAATTCTTCATTGGGGAGTCAAACCAAATCGTTTGAGACCATTTTCGTCAAAAAATTCGAAAGTTACAGACATTTGGGCAAAATTATAACGCGATGTTCCCCAGAACATACGCGCAAAAAAAATTATTTTGCCAAAATGTCTGTATTTTACGAATTTACTGCCAAAAAAGAACTCAAGCGGTTATGTATGACCCTTTGATGAAGAATTTGAGGTCAAATTGGTTTCTGACCGGCTGGCCAATACTCCGTTGCCACGAGAACTTTTAAACGAAAAGTGATAGCAACTTTCAGGGTAGATGGTGCAAACGGTTTCGAAGTCATACTCACCTGAAATATTTTCTCCTCAATAGCTCAAAAATTACAGATCCAATCTAATTAAAACTTGGTAATTAGTCGTAGAATGGCAACGTGCACATTTCTTAGGAATTTTGTGAGGATCATACTGATAACCATAACAAAAATATTCTTCTTCAAAAATATTATATTTCAGAAACTATCAATTAGATTCCGTTGAAATTTAGCACAAATCTTCCAGCTGCTATTTCAAAATCGATAACTGTATATCCCCTCGACCGGTTTTGTATTTTAGCTATTATTCTGAACACAAAACTTGTCATCTTAGTCCTTCTGAAATTTCAAATAATGTAAAGCTAAGAATTTTAACAACACCCCGCAAGCCGAGATGTAGGCGTGCTCTCCAGCTGCTCAGGAGATTCGAGTTCCAATACCCATTGATTAGATTCACAATTCTGTTTAGTTAAAAATTTTAATTCAGTTGATGGCCAATGCATTATTTCACGTCTCAGGCGTGAACAGACCATGCTCGAAAATGGTGCTAAGTTCACTTCAGAATATTTCTCGAATTTTTTTTAGTTCTTTTCATCATTATGCCTCCTTGTCCTGAGTGTTCTTTTGAGTATTTTAATCCAGTAGCCCCCTCATCTCTCTGCCTAATTTCTAGGTCATCGTCAGCAGGAGCCGATGCCGCCGGGTCGACCGGAAATAACTTGTGAATTACAGCCCCTTGCATGAGAAGATACATCTACCGAAGAACCAAAAACTTTTTAATTAAAATTTCGGCCGTGAGATGGTGATTTCTGCTGCATCAAAAGCTCGTAAATACGTAGATCTTATCCAGAGTTATGAACGACTCCAAAGGCGAACAAACGCTTCTATCGAAACCCGCAGCGAAAGTTTATGGAATATAAATTTTTCCGATCGACTGATCCTACGATACGTAGAGTTGGGATATTTTTGTCGTGGTGTTTATTTGTGGCTTATGTTCCCCTCAAGTTGTATTCCGGCACTGTACATGGTGAGTCTTCAAGTTGTACATTATTTCATAAATTTCCCTCATCAAATGAACCACTTTTTAAGAGCATGTTCTGGGGAACATCGGGTTATCATTTTGCCCAAATGTCTGTAATTCTCCAATTTTTGCGGAACGTGGTCAAATTTGATTCTATGCGGCCGGCCGGCCAGCCTTTGTCACGATAACTTGAGAAAAGAAAGAGATAGTGACTTTATATTTTCAGGGTAGGTGGCGCGTCCCAATATCGGCTTTGTAGTTTCCGAATAATCATTTTGTTTTCAACCAATACAAATCCGATCGAATTGGAACTTGGTGAGAATACAAACCTAGATATGTTTGTGAAATTTTTTGAGAATCATATCACTAAAACATTTAAAAAAAAATGGGTTCAAGCCCTGTGGACAGGAGCTTTCTGGCGCTCTAGTTCAAACAGACAAACTATATCTATATTATATATATATATAAGAATTGATTTCTCAGAGTTGAGAATTGAATCAATGTATTCTTATGAAGGAACTGCATCATAAAGGAAATTAAATTCAAATAATAGTTTATTTATTAAGATTAAATGAGCAATCTCAGAATGAGAGCTGCACCATGGAAGAAAGCAAATTAAAATAGCTGAAATGAATTTGACTCTTTCTTATAGAACAGGATGAAATGTACGAGTATGAACAGAGATCATATAATAAAGCTTAGATAGAAAAATTATAGCATTCTGTGAAAACATAGAAGTACGTACGATTCATTATTGAAATTTAGAAAAATCATATCTCCGAAAGTATTAGCTTGTTGGAGTTGAAAATGATATCGATGGATTTAAATGGTGAAACTACATCTTAAATAAAAATTACAGACATTTGGGCAAATTGGTAAGCACTCAGTTCCGAGGAACTAGAGCGCCAAAAAGTGTAATTCCCTTTCCGGGATTTGAGCCCGCCTTCTCTCGTTCCGAAACCGAAAACCCGACGGCCTAGGGCCTAGACCAACCGGCTATCGGGCTCCTCGTACGATCTTATCGATCTCCGGTATTAGAATAAAACGTCGGTACTTACCTGGGATATATATTCTTAATTTTCACTTTTCGACATAAAATCGCCACATGGGGGTTTATCTGACGGTTTTTTACCCTTGTCTCTCTTAGTCGATATTGACGTTTCTCGAACCAACTATTAGCAAGGAATTAGACAATGTCATGTCTCAGGAAAATAAGTTGACATTATGACAATTCATACATAGAATAATTATATAATTCTGTGAAAACGTAGGAATACGATTTATCATTGAAATTTTGAAAAATCATATCATAGTTAAAAATGATATCATTGGATTCTTATGGTAAAACTGCTTAGTGAAAAAAATTTAATTTGGAATTTGTTATGTAATAAAAAAAATTTTTTTTTGTTACTCCGAAACAATCTGTCCGATTTTGCCCAATAACAAA
This sequence comes from Halyzia sedecimguttata, assembly GCA_937662695.2. Lineage (NCBI taxonomy): Eukaryota > Metazoa > Arthropoda > Insecta > Coleoptera > Coccinellidae > Halyzia > Halyzia sedecimguttata. The sequence continues at coordinate 16,269,483 of OW569413.2, forward strand.
CTTAGCCGAGATATTTATCTGCCAAACCTACTATGAAAATTTCAACTCTCTAGTTCATTTCGTTCGAGAGTTATCGTGCCTACGGCCGGCCAGCCGGCCGGACAGAATTAATTTTGACCACGAATTCTTGATCAGTGAGTCGGACCAAATCGTTTAAGACCATTTTCATCGAAAAATTCGAAAATTACAGACATTTGGGCAAATTGGTAAGCACTCAGTTCCGAGGAACTAGAGCGCCAAAAATGATGAATACATATATTTTTATGTCACGATAACCTGAGAACGGAAAGAGATAGCGACTTGAAATTGATAGATTAGGTTGTGCTTCCGAATGCGACATTTGAATTTCTCCATAGGCAAAATCAACCAAACGGTTCTGGAGTTATACCCATATGAGATTTCATTGGTATTTCCTGAATAGCTCGAAAAGTACGAATCCTATCCAATTGAAACATATTAATAAGTTTTAGAATGCCGGCACAAAAATTATCCTAAAATTTTGTGAGGATCGTATTACAAGATTCTTTTTAACAAATCATTGAAAATCGTTGAAAAAAATTATATATATCAGAAACCATTCCTTCGACATACCTGAAATGTTTCGAGAGCCTTCAAAACCTAACTCTACTGCCCAGTTTCAAGTTTGAACACGATCGGATCTATAGTGTTGGAAATCTGACAGTCTTGGGTGAGTTCAGTAGCTGAAATAGTGTAGATTGCGTATCCAAATGGGTCACATCAACACTTTGCATAGCAATTTTCAAGTTCCAACTCCTTCTTCAACAAATTCAACCAAAGATAGCCAAATCAATTGGGCATTTTGCGAAATTGTATTCTCTGTTCAACAAAATATAGTCGACTCCTTAAGTTTCCTTTCGATGTAAACAGATTCTGTCATCGGAATCTTTGTTATATTCCAATTCATCATGTGATATCTTTGGATAAAATTTTTGCTATTTTTGATTTTGGTATATTTCTCTATTTCTTAAGTTGTTCCTATGTTCCGCCGTTCTTACTTCTAATGGTCTCAATGTTTCTCCTGTACACGATATACCAAAAATACTTGAAATATTATATGAAGACAATATTGAAGACAAAGAAGATTTGGAGTTTATGACAACAAGGCTCTTGGCCGAGTACGAGAGGTGGGGACTGCCAGTCAATAAATCAAAAACAAAATATTTATGCATAGGACAGGAAGCGGATGGTTTACACCTGGAGGGCAACGTGGATATAGGAACATGCAATAAATATACCTACCTGGGAACGCAAATAGATAACACCGGCCGAACAGAAGCTGAAATCGAGCAGAGAATACTGAAAGGTAGAAGAGTCATTGGATGTCTGAACTCAATACTGTGGTCTAAGAATATCTCGCTTGGGAAAAAACATCTGATATACAACTCCATCTTTAAAAGCATAGTGCTTTATGGGTGTGAAACGTGGCAGTTGACTAGAGGTATGGAGCGTCGACTTTTGGCACTTGAGATGGACTTCTGGCGACGATCTGCAGGAAGATCCAGAATAGAGAAAATAAGGAACGATCGGATCAGGGACATTATGCGAGCTGAGAAAACAATTATCGATGAGATCCAGCGGCGACAACTTGTTTGGTACGGGCATGTAGAAAGAATGAGCAACGAACGTCTGCCAAAAATGTTGCTTAGATGGACACCACCAGAAAGAAGGAAGAGAGGAAGACCTAAGAGAACATGGTTTGACGGTATAAAGACAGCTATGTCAGAACGAAACCTGAAACCAGGAGACTGGGAAGATAAGAAGGGCTGGAGATTGGGAACCGGAAGGCGTAGGACGCTATGAACCCGGATATATATATATATATATATGAAGTTTTATTTTTATTTTTCATTAATGGGTTTTGTCTTAGTTAATAATATTCCTTGTATTTGTGGTACATCATATTCAAGAGAATCATCGCTACCACCAGAAGAAAGTCGAACAACTCAAGAAATAAAGGCATACAGATATCAAAAATAGCAGAACATGTATGTACAATCCATGGAGATTACAAAATGGATTGCAGTAAAACAAAGGTTCGGATGCCAGAGTCACTTTACATCAAAAGGAAACCTAAGGAGTTGCCGAGGGGTAAACCGCTAGGAATTCTGGTGTACCAGGAAGTAGCATTCCGTGGAATTCCTATTGAATTCCGAGGAATTCCTATTGAATTCCTGGAATTCCTATTGAATTCCGTGAAATTTCTATTGAATTCCATGGAATTCCTATTGAATTATTGAGAATTCCTATTGATGCTAGATTGCGACACCTATCGAACAATCATGTTGTAACGTTAACTTTTACCCAAGGGGTATTTGAGCATGATACTCTAAGACTAATTTCTCATGGGAGGTTTGATTACCCCAGCAACAAAATTCCTAGTCAGGTTTTGAACAATATATTACAGAAAGAACTAGGTGAATAAATCTCAATTTACATTTCCAATCACAATCTCTCAAATTACACAAATTTATAGCTACTTATCTTAAAAGAAAGGATCAATTCGTGGTTCCACTGCCAATGCAATGTGATGTTTTCTGTGTGTTAGATGTTTTCGGTAACGGAATATACCCTCAAGTCAGCATCGAATGTACTTCAGGCGTGCTTCCAGCTCCTCCACCATAAGTTAACTTCCAAGCAAACGTAGGTACAGGCAAACGTAACAGCCAAAATTACTTCAGCTTCAGCCAATGATTGTGTTTTGGTTCTAGTCAAGCTTCAGCAAATGATTGTATTTCGGTGCAAACAATGTGGTCCCAACAAAGGGGTGTAATAAATATGGTCCCAACCAAGGAGTGTAGTGTAACTCATGTGGTCCCAACCAAGGAGCGAGAATAAATACCATTTATCTCGCAAACTAAAACTTAGGATAATTACCAATGAAAATCTGTATTCTGTGCAAAGTCTTTATTCAAAGCAGAGCGCTTTCGGCCTCTAGGCCATCTTATAGGTGCTACCTGAAAAGCGAAGCACACCCTCAGTCAACGAATCGAAATAAAAACCAGAATACAAACGGTCAAATTGCAACATAAACAAAAAAGTTGAATTCTTACAAGGACCTACAAAATATATTTAACGTCAACTTAGAGGTTATGCTCACCTTGTCAGTTTTAAACACAGAACAAACGTCCATCGAACAGGGCAAAACACAATCTAGACAAGTAGGTATCCAACAACAAAACTTAAAATATCAGAATTATTATAATTTTAATCTTTCTTTTCAATTCTTAACTATAATGGAGCTCACAAGTATCTCATGCTAAATGGCGTCACAATGAAGTTTGCATTCACCGGATGTCGGTCCGGGGTATCCTAAAGTTTGACATCTCAGCAGTACGAGGCGGGATATTCAATTCAAAATTGAGAGATAAAAGTATTTGTGCTAAATTTGTCTAATGTTCTATTTTAACTAATTACACCCAACTGAACACTATTGCAGATCTGTGTACAGGATTGTAGGTTCTGTTCAAATTAACCTGTGTGTTGAGGCACAATGCATTAGATTTAAGCTCTTTTTGTATTTCAATGTCTTCCAAGAAGTCAAGGCGATTGAAGATTTTTGATGAAATGTTATGGAGTAATTTGGTATTCTCGTGGGGACTGAAGTTATGTTTGGAGGACTTTGTGTGCTCTCCAAAGGCTGAGTTAGATCTATTCAAGTGCTCATTTATCCTAGTTCTTAGTGCTCTACAAGTGCGTCCAATATATGTACTCTGACATGAATCGCAACTAAGCTTATAAACGCCACTCCTGTCAAGGGAGTGGGATTGTGTCTTTTGAATTCACTAGAGATGCCCTCAAACTGTTTTTAGTCTTGTATGAAACTTTCAAATTCGTAATATGTTTCCGAATGCAACCATCTATTAATCTGTTCGTTCGGGTATCCAGGAAAGGTACTGATACATACTTCTTGATAGGGGTTGTGAAGGACGCGAATGTTTCTTGTTTAAGCCTTTTATAATTAGCCTTGCGGATTAATGTATCCACAATGTTAGGACTGTAACCATTGTTGTATGCTATCTGTTTTAAGATGTTCACTTCTCTAGCGTAGTTTTCCCCCGATAGTGGCATATTGAGCAGTCTACCCACATAACAACGAAAGGCCGCCATTTTATGTTGTTGAGGATGGACTGAATTGGCCGATATAGCGTGATCAGTCTGTGTCGGCTTTCTATAAATCGAGAACTCCAATCCTGTATTTAACTTTTTTATGGTGACGTCTAAAAAATTTATTGCCAGATCTTTTTCAATTTCCAAAGTGAATTTGATATTTGGGTGGATTCCATTCAATTTATCCAACAGCATTTTTGCACCTTCATGGCTGCAACTTAGGATGCAAATACAATCATCAACATACCTATACCAGCACGATATTTCTGGATTATCCGCAGATATAATGTAAGTTTTCTCAAGGTGATCCATAAAAACCTCCGCCAAAAATGGTGACAGGCAACTCCCCAAAGCCAGTCCATCCTGCTGCTCATAAAATCTGCCATCAAACAAGAAGTAGTTCTGTGAGATGCAAAGATTGTGCAATGACAAAAGGTCAACACTACTATCCTCCTGCAAGTTTTTTGACCTCATTAAATCTTTCAAGATATCGACTGCCTCAGATCTCGGCACCGTGGTAAAGAGATTAGTAACATCAAAGGAGACCAGCAGATAGTTGGGTGGTAAATTGATTTCACTCAACCTACTAATTAAATCCAGCGAGTTGTTTAATCCATATTTAGGCTTGGAAGCTGTGACATCCTTTATGACCCTGCATATGAATGAACAGATTAATAGATGGTTGCATTCGGAAACATATTACGAATTTGAAAGATTTATTCAAGACTAAAAACAGTTTGAGGGCATCTCTACTGAATTCAAAAGACACAATCCCAGTTCTTGACAGGAGTGGCGTTTATAAACTTAGTTGCGATTCATGTCAGAGTACATATATTGGACGCACTTGTAGAGCACTAAGAACTAGGATAAATGAGCACTTGAATAGACCTAACTCAGCCTTTGGAGAGCACATAAAGTCCTCCAAACATAACTTCAGTCCCCACGAGAATACCAAATTACCCCATAACATTTCATCAAAAAACTTCAATCGCCTTGACTTCTTGGAAGACATTGAAATACAAAAAGAGCTTAAATCTAATGCATTGTGCCTCAACACACAGGTTAATTTGAACAGAACCTACAATCCTATACACAGACGTCTGCAATAGTGTTCAGTTGGGTGTAATTAGTTAAAATAGAACATTAGACAAATTTAGCACAAATACTTTTATCTCTCAATTTTGAATTGAATATCCCGCCTCGTACTGCTGAGATGTCAAACTTTAGGATACCCCGGACCGACATCCGGTGAATGCAAACTTCATTGTGACGCCATTTAGCATGAGATACTTGTGAGCTCCATTATAGTTAAGAATTGAAAAGAAAGATTAAAATTATAATAATTCTGATATTTTAAGTTTTTTTGTTCGAGACCTACTTGTCTAGATTGTGTTTTGCCCTGTTCGATGGACGTTTGTTCTGTGTTTAAAACTGACAAGGTGAGCATAACCTCTAAGTTAAGGTCCTTGTAAGAATTCAACTTTATTGTTTATGTTGCAATTTGACCGTTTTTATTCTGGTTTGTATTTCGATTCGTTGACTGAGGTTGTGCTTCGCTTTTCAGGTAGCACTGAAGATGGCCTAGAGGCCGAAAGCGCTCTGCTTTGAATAAAGACTTTGCACAGAATACAGATTTCCATTGGTAATTATTCATCTACTGTGCACACAGCTCCCCAATATTCCTAAAACTTAGGAATTCCACAGGGAATACTCGATGAATTCAGATAAAAAGTCTTAACGATTGCTGCGTTTGTTTAATCACATCAGATACATCTTGAGTGTCTCCGATTTTTTGTTACGTCTCGCAGATGTGATCATAGAATATTTTAAACAAACGCTCATGACAGTTATTAGATGTAGACAAAAACTCATAACAAAACAATAATGACTTGTTACTCGCCGGTAGTTTTCAAATGTAATTATTTATTTGGAATTTGGAGTCTTTGCAGAAGAAAATAATGATAGGGAAGCTCAAATGAAAAGGGAAAATCTGAAAAATTTGTTTTATATTAAAAATCTTGATTAAAAACAAATTTCATTATGTTCGTCTTTTCTTCCCTGGAAAATGTGAAATAAAGTTTGGCCTACTATCACTTTGTAGTACATTTCACTAATATAAAATAAAACAAACAGATGAATAGAACTTTGTAGCATATCCAATAAGAATAAAAAAATACTTCAGCCTTTTTCCATGGCATCACAAAAATAATAATACATAACGGCAACAACAATAAATCTAATAAGATAATAGTACAAACTTAATGATTCAGGACTTTTTGACCTTTTTCTTGCCATTGAAGACACTACAGAGCTTGCATTAGAAGTTGAGCTATCTCCATTTTCCCTTTTATCTATATTATGTACAATAAGGCAGACACGAAGATCATAGAAGAGAAATAACCTGACATAAGGTGACAGTCCGTCATTGTGCATTCTCTGATTACCAGTGGCGTTTCAAAAGGAGATGAATAGCATAGGCGGGCAAGACGTTGCACACACCTCTCAACAGGGAAAAAAATTTGCGAATTTTTTTTTTATGTGAAATACGCTGAAGGCAAACTAAAAGGTGAAGAATGCTGAGGGCCACTTAAAATCGATGAAAGGAAAGGAATAGCGCTAAAAACGAGTCAAAGGTGGAGAGCACTGAAGGCTGTCTGAAACCGACGAAAGAGATATAAGACGATATAAGTGAAGGTGGGTACGCACCGACATAAAACCTAAATAAGAAAAGGGTGAAAAAGTGAAACAGACACCGGTCGCTGAAGGCCTCTCTCTAAAAAGCGAAAGAGGGATGAGGATGTTTCATACTATCAGGCTATAAAGCACTATCATCCTACCGAGTCTGGGAAGTCATGCCCAAAAAACTTCATCAAAGATCAATAAATATAAGTAGTAGACACTGCTACTATTATAGCCAGTGCTACTACGATAGAAATGAGAAAATAAAAATCCTTCTCAACTAAAAAAATAAATGACTAGGTATGTGCTGTCGTACTTTAACAAGAAATCCTTCCTGGCACCCGAGACGAAGGTGAACCAGAAAGGGGGTGGCATGGAAGGTTTTTAGTTTAAGTCCAAAACTCTAAAAAATGACTCCATCACTCTGTGCTATTCGCACAGGACGATGTCAAATCCGGTATTAAAAAAAAAGGAAAAAATAAGTAATGTCATAATCAATTGGTAAATATAAAGTCAAATTCGGTAATAGAAAAAGGAAATCGATAGATTTCGGCAAAGAAAAATTTTGGTAATATGACTATATAAATACCATAGAACCCGATAATAAGATAGAGATATTTCCCTCTCCAATAAGTGAAAGAAAAGCAAAAGTGTCAAACTTGCAAGGATAACGATAAGGTAAAGGAAAATTGAAGGAAAGATTAGGAAATAGGATTTTGCACCAGAGCACAGAAAATAAAAACTGAATCTTCAGACCCAAAAATCTAACTATACCCAAAATGTACGATCAGTTACACCAATATAAATTTGAACTGCATATCTGAAATACACTTCGGACTGATTAGTGACAAATTCATAGCGAAAAAAAAATATATGTAGTCTTACTACAACGATACGATAAATAGTAGTCACCACCAGTGGTGCTACAGCAATATGGTAAATACGGTAGGTATAGTAGCCCTGCTACAACGATAAACCACAAAAGTAGCCATGCTACAACGATAATTGCAGCCATGCTACAACTTTAATATGGCCATGCTATAACTATAATTGATACCATAGCCATGCTACAACGATAATCCATCGTAGCCATGCTATAATGATAATATAGCCATGCTATAAAGATAATACACTAAAGAATTTATCTAAAACAAATTGAAGAGTCTGTGCATCTGGGCAATTTAAGGAAGGGAAGGTAAAGACAAAATTGGTGAATTTTTATAGCTCATTTCACTCAAGACGTTAAACGTGAACTGTCAAAGTGACTCAACACAAGGATCTTGAGGTCACTTCCCAACCCAACCTCTCCATGAAGTGAAAGAAAAGACAAAATTGGTGAATTTTACAGCTTGTTTCACTCAAGACGTTAAACGTGAACAGTCAAAGTGACTCAACAAAAGGATCTTGAGGTCATTTCCCAACCATACTCTCCATGAAGTGAAAGAATGTGTAAGCGTACAAAGATAAAGATAGAGAAAAAAAAAATTCAATCTGCAATATGTTTCAAACAGATTAACGGCAATTCAAACAGAGTTAAAGAGATTGTCACATAGACAAATACGATAATACAAGATACAAAAATTCAATCCGCAATATGTTTCAAATAGATTAACGGCAATTCAAACAGAGTTAAAGAGATTGTCACATAGACAAATACGATAATACAAGATACAATAGTTTGTCATAGAAAGACACGATAATATATAGATACGATAAAAACTGCCAATCAAGTAAAATGTCCTGGGCACCGGAAGGAATAAAATTAAACTTAATGTTGAGATTCAGTTTCGTCAGAGTCAGCTCTTTCGGCCTTTCCTAAACGTATAGCAACCTCAACTGCGAGTTCATAAGACTTCAAAAATTCAGGGTTCATAATTCCAATAATTTAAGCAAAAGATAATGAAAAGATACAAACATGGCAAAGGTTCCAATTATTGAAAGCAGAAAAATTAACATATAATGATATGAAAGAAAGTGCGAGTCCGAGAGATTGGTAGGTTCTTCAAAACTGAAGAAAAATGTTGCCAGGTTTCTCGTACCCCACGTTGGGCGCCAAAAGTGTAACGTTAACTTTTACCCAAGGGATATTTGAGCATGAGACTCTAAGACTAATTTCTCATGGAAGGTTTGATTACCCCAGCAACAAAATTCCTAGTCAGGTTTTTAACAATATATTATAGAAAGAACTAGATGTACGAATCTTAATTTACAGTTCCAATCACAATCTCTCAAATTACACAAACTTATAACTACTTATCTTAAAAGAAAGGTTCAATTCGTGGTTCCACTTCCAATGCAATGTGGTGTTTTCTGTGTGTCAGATGTTTTCGGTAACGGAATATACCCTCAAGTCAGCATCGAATGTACTTCAGGAGTGCTTCCAGCTCCTCCTCCATAAGTTAACTTCCAAGCAAACGTAGGTACAGGCAAACGTAACAGCCAAAATTACTTCAGCTGCAGCCAATGATTGTATTTCGGTGTAAACAATGTGGTCCCAATCAAGGAGTGTAACAAATATGGTCCAAACCAAGGAGTGTAGTGTAACTCATGTGGTCCCAACCAAGGATTGTAGCTAATGTGGTCCCAACCAAGGAGTGTAGTGTAACTCATGTGGTCCCAACCAAGGAGCGAGAATAAATACCATTTATCTCGCAAACTAAAACTTAGAAATTCCACAGGGAATACTCGATGAATTCAGATAAAAATTCTTAACGATATACGAAAGATGATTTCTCCTTCAGAGAAAAGCCGGAGAAGCAAAGTCAAATCAACTTCCTTACATCACGCAGACACGAAGATCAAAGAAGAGAAATAACCTGACATAAGGTGACAGTCCATCAATGTGCATTCTATGATTACCAGTGGCGTTTCAAAAGGAGATGAATAGCAAGACGTTGCAGTGTATACAGGTCCAAATAGTTGGTTTCAACAGAGGGGTAAACCGCTAGGAACTCTGGTGTACAAGAATATAGAATTCCAATAGAATTTCGAAAGAATTCCTATTGAATTCCAATGAAATTCCGGTTGAATTGGAATTCTGGTGTACAAATTTTTGTCAGCGGTTTCCCCCTCGGGAGTTGCCTTGTATTTTGTTGAACACAGAAAGCAATTTTGCTAATTGCACAATTGGAATTGACCATATTTGGTTGAATTTGTTAAATAAGGAGTTGGAACATGGAAATTTCTATGCTAAGTGAAACTTTGTTGATCTTCACATACTGTCAATGTGACAATTTTCGGAAGTAAGAATGATTGTTATATGAAAATAATTCGCATGGGGACTGTAAATGTTAAATTACTCTTCAATAATAATAATAATAATAATAATAATAATAATAAGCTTTATTTCTTCTACAGGTAAAAAGAACCCAATTACAGAAAAAAATCACAAAAAAAAAATGTTATGCTACAAATAAACGATAATTAGTTCGTACAATTCAGGTATCTTTGCTTTATTGTTCTCAAAGTGTCATGGAAAATATCACATGTCCCACAAAAATTATTGAACAAATAACACATATGTTGCACAGGTGCTCGAAGCATACAATTATTTCTACGTGGAACTAAATAAAATAAAGGTCTAGTTCTCATGTTGGGCCTTGGTACATAAATATTAACTTTTTCTAGCAGATATGGACAATCAATACTACCGTGAACGAGATTGTACAGAAAAGAAACTGCCTGCAATCCGCGCCGATCAGCCAAGGACACAGCACCAAATCTGTTTAGGAGCACAGCATGGTCAGTACCTCTCGGGGGATAAACACCATCTTCTCTATAAGAGAGAAATTTATAAAATCTGCGTTGTACTGACTCCAATCGCTGTTTATGACGCGAATAAATAGGCTGCCAGATGAATGAGGCATACTCAAGTTTCGTTCTCACTAGGGTGTTGAATAGAAGAACTAGTGTATCAGAGTTTAGAAAATGTCTTCCATTGCGAACTATGAAACCATATAACCTCGAAACATTATTCAGTAAATCATTAATGTGGGGAACAAATGTCAACTGACTGTCGAACAGCACGCCCAAATCCCTAACAATGTTTGATCTGATCAACCTGATATCCCCTATAAAATAATCGAATATAAGAGGTTCCACTCTTCTCGTATAGGAGACGACATTACACTTTGAAACATTCAACCTCAGACCATTGCTTTCACACCATCCCAATAATACTTCCAAAGCACTTTGTAAGGTATAACAGTCCTGAATACAAGTGACCCTAAGAAGGAACTTAAAATCATCCGCAAACAGCAGCCGCATCGAGAAAAACATAGCAATCAAATCATCGATAAATAACAGGAAGAGCAGTGGGCCAAGATTTGAGCCCTGGGGAACACCAGAGATAGATGGATATTGAAACGAATGAAAACCCTCAATAAGAACATACTGCCTGCGATGCAACAGATAGGACCTAAGGAGGCATATCAACCGAGGACAGAACCCGTATCTGTTTTCCAGTTTAGTCAGCAAGAGGTGATGATCCACTTTATCGAAGGCCTTCTGAAAATCTGTGTAAATAACATCTACTTGACCAGAATCATCTAATGTCTCGAATAGGAATTGAGAAAATGAAGCCAGATTTGTGACACAAGATCTCCCAGCCATAAAACCATGCTGCTCGTGACTAATCATACTCCTAATACTTGGAAAAATTTTGCTATAAAGTATTATTTCCAATATCTTGGAGAAGTTCGACAACAATGCTATTGGCCGATAATTACTGATCAGAACTCTATCACCGGTCTTCAGTATGGGTATTATTCTCGCAACCTTCCAGATAGAGGGATAAACAGAAGTATTCACAATCATGTTGAACAGCACCGCCAAAGGCCCAGCCAACCTACCAATAGTGTCTTTCACAAAAAAACTAGGAATACCATCGGGTCCTGCTGTTTGACCACTTTTCAACTTCTTAGTGGCCTCGATCACATCGGCCTCAGTTATGCTGCCAACAGTTACACTGAATGCAAACGACCGAGGAACATCCGGCGGGCCACTGACGACCCCATATTCTTCAAATACCGAACTGAAATATCCAGCAAAGCCATCCACGATCTCCTGTGGACCCTCATAGCATCGCTCGTTGTACTGCATCTGCGCTGGCAACCTGGAGGTACCTCTTTTATTCCGAATAAACTTCCAGAAACTCAGTGGATCCTCGTGAATCCTCTGCTCTGATTCATGAAGAAAGCTACGATAGGCTTTATCTATACCCAATTTTACAACACTACGCAAGGATTTGTATTTTTTATAGTAGAAAATTTTTTATAATCTTTGAATGCTTTCTCTTTCAAATGTAATTTATTTATTAGCTCGGATGAAAACCATGGAGGAAACTGGCGCCTTTTTATTAATTTCCGAGGAATAGACTCATCAAAAATTTCATTCAATGCAGAGTAGAATCTGTCGCACGCAACGTCCGGGTGATCAATGTCCAAAAACATCGACTCCCAATCAAACTCGAAAATTGTGCGGTAAAGTAGAGGAAAGTTAGCTTTCCTGAAGTTATATTGTTTTTTCCCACAAACATTGGATTGCACAGGAACATCAGTCGGTCTCTCACCGCAAAAAGTGAAGTGAACCGGCGGGTGGTGAGGGTCAACATCTACGACTGAGAAATCATCATCTCGAACATTACACTTCAGGTTGGAAAATAGTAGGTCCAACATCCTTCCATTTATATTAGTTATGGTATTGAATTGCTTTAAATCAAGTACATTAGAGAATGATCTGACCATTGAACTTTTGTTATCTAAAGAATCCGGATCAATATAGGAAGGACTATTGAAGTCACCCACAATAATTAATTTAGTATCAAGGAGAGCGTTTATACATTGTAATGAATCCAAGAACATCTCGAAAGAATCGTCATCAATATTTGGTGGAATATAAAGTACAACTACAGAACATGTGATACCTGGAAGTACAACTCTGCAACCCACTACATCAATACGAGGAACCACACCCTCTATAGCTCTTAGATCAATACGTTCCGATCGATATTTATCATGAATAGCCAGCATCACTCCACCGCCAGTAACACATCCACTGGCATTAAGATCACGATCATGTCTATAAACATTATAATGAGCAGGGAACAATTCAGTCTCACCAACGGAATCCTGCAACCAAGTCTCAGTAAGACAAATTACATCAAAGTCACAACTACTAACCGCACACAGAAACTGATGAGTTTTCGAATTTAAACCACGAACATTTTGATAGAAACAGCAAACCGATTCAATGCAATTGGGTCGAACTAGTTTAACGGCCTAACTGACGGCACACCCCGAATGAAACGAATGTCCACATCCTCACCTTTAGCCCTGCGAGCCGCAACCTCAGACTTCACCTCGTCGTAGTATCTCATCTGTCGTTGTGTCCTGTCCATAGATAGCGATATGCCGGAGTAATCTGAAGATGTCCTCAACTGTTTGGATTTCCTCAAAAAGCCGATCACCTGTTCTCTACATGTCATTGTGACCCTGATTGGTCGGGCCTTAGGAGAAGCAGCATTGAACTTTCCCAGGCGGTGTAAAATTCGCCCTTCGATAGAGAAATGTGGGTTGATTGATTTCAACAATTTCTCAACGTTCCCAGTCTCCTCGGCCAACCTTGCTTCTCTATTTTGTCCACTGGTAGTCCATGAATTATTATATTATTTCCTCTTTGCATGCGATCCTCCACCTCCCGAATTACCTCCTCAAATTGCGCTCCATCCAAAATCATTGACCTGGCACCCTGATCCGTAATAGACTGCACGCATTCATTAAGCTGTTTGATCTGTTCCTGCAAAGATACGATGACCGCCTTCAGAGAATTCACATCATTTCCGACGCTTTCACAGTTCTTGCAATTCCAATTTATGGATTTCTTCGAGTTAATGACTCTCACATCTGAGGAAGACATACCCACGCATCCATTTCCGAACTTATGGCAGCATATAGTACATGCTAGTACTAAGTGGTTTTCATAATGCTTTTTACAGCAATAACACTGTGTAGAATTCATGATTTCTCAAATTACTTAATTTCAGTATCAGTCAATATACGTGGCAACACTGTTGGTTAATGTGTTGACCGACAAGAACGCAATTATAGCAGCTGTTCCGACCGATATTGAATTCGATTTTTGTTTATTTATTTACCGAAGAAACGGAAATCAACAACAAATGTCTATGATGAATTATTTCACTTGGAAAATGTAACCTTTCGGGATACGAAACTCACACCGGAAAATTCAAAAAAGGAACGATCTATTTCACTACTAATCTTTTCAAATTGAAGAGAACAGAAAATATACGTCTACTCCACTTCATGCAACATAACGTTACTCTTCATAATTTCTCCTCAAACGAATTATGATGAGACTAATCTATGGTAAGAATTAATGTAACAATAAAAGACTCATCCTGTATACCCATCATTATTCCATTTACATGACTTAATTAGTGGAATGAATCGAAAACTTAGTTTTGAGCGCCCAATCGAATTTCCATAAATTTGACGATGATAATTCGAGAATATTCATTGTTATAATCATGTCAAATTTACCCGTTCCCCATTGATGGGCAACGACAATTTGAATCGAACAATGTTGTTTATGGATATATGCTTTATATACCTGCCGAAGTCATTTAATTTCGTTCATTTCATTCAATTCGAATTGCCGGCTCACTTTACCCAACAGTCCAGAGGGACGATGCCATACGGCAACGGGAAATAAAAATTGCTTTCGGACGATCCTTATCGATCTGTATATATTTTATTGAGAAGCTCAGTCCGCGATTGCGAGGTACGTTATTAATTTACGTTTTCATTCGAAATGCATTTGACGAGTACGTTTGCGGCGATTGACGAGGAGGGTTAATATCTGCGATATTGCATTTGGGTTTCTATTGGCAAAATATGTCCAATTTCAATGTGCATAACCTGAAAACGGTTAAATAAGCCAATACATTTTCAGTATACCTACTCTTTGTCAAAATGTCTGTAATTTTCCAATTTTTGGTTAAAAACTGTCTCAAATATTTTGGTTCGACTCACCAATCAAGAATCCATGGTCAAAATTGATTATGTCCGACCGTCGTTAACACGATAACTCTCGAACAGGATGAGCTAGACAGTCAAAATTTTCAGAGTGGGTTTGGAAGTTTGTTAAAGTTTGTTATTGGGCAAAATCGACTTGGTGGTTTCAGGAGTAACGAAAAGAAATGTTGTTTACATTAGAAATTTCATATTCATTCTTTGTTAAGATGCAGTTTCATCATACGAATCCGCTGATATCATGTTCAACTCTAACAATCTAATACTTTCGAAGATATGATTTTTCAGGATTTCAATATTATCATAATTCTATATGATTTCACGGCATGCTGTAATCGAAAATTAACGTCACTATTTGTATCTATGAATACATGTTTGTATGATATGTGTTTATTGCATGTCATCTTATCTACCGAGATATGTCATATTCATTTCTGGTTCTATTCAAAATGCGTCACCTACTCATGATATTAAATACGTACGGACCTCCTGTTCTAGGAAACAGTATGATTGAATGCAAAATGACCAATGCCAAATGCCAAATGACCAATATCCTCAACTAACGTAGAATCATGAAGACTATAGGATATTTTAATTTTTGGGTCATAATATAACGTCCTTGTATAATCCATATGATGATGGAGATATATACTTTGGTAAGTTAATCAAATTGGGTTCAGCATATCTCCAGTAATAACAACACCGGAATTATGGCTAAGTTTCAATTGATATTAGATAATTTTCAGAGTAGATTTGAGGAATGAAAATCTTGGATTATTAATACCCAATAATCTGGGTTATTGAGTGGTTTCGGATTAATAAATATTGGAACTCTTGTTTTTCTGTTTGAATGAAACTTTTTTGAGTTTATTTTCTTGTATGAAGCAGTTCTATCACAAGAATCAATTGATACCATTCCCAACTCTGAGAAACCAATAAATCCGGAAATATGATTTGTCAAAGTTTGAAGAATAGCGCCAAAGCACCTGTTCAGTGGGGGTTCCCACATTTTCGCGCATATGTTCTGGGGAACATCGCGTTATCATTTTGCCCAAATGTCTGTAACTTTCGAATTTTTTTACGAAAATGGTCTCAAACGATTCAGTTCGACTCCCCAATGAAGAATTCGAGGTCAAATTTGATTCCGTCCGGCCGGCCGTCCGGCCGTTGCCACGATAACTTGAGAACGGAAAGAGCCAGCAACTTAAAATTTTCAAGGTAGGTGGCGCATCCCAATACGATGGACAAGTTCGTTAATGGGCATAATCGGCCCAGTGGTTTCCGAGTAATAATTTTGTTCTTATCCAATATAAATCCGAGCGAATTGAAACTTGGTGAGTAGTTGTAGAATATGAACCTAAGCACGTTTGGGAAATTTTGTGCGAATCGTATGACTAGAAAATTATTAAAAAATCATTAAAAAATATTTTTGTTGTCACGATAACTTGAGAACGGAAAAAGATAGCGGCTTGAACTTTTCAGGTTAGGATGTGCATCAGAACGCGACATTTGAGTTTGTTTATGAGCCTAATCCGCAAAACTGTTTTAGAGATATAGCCATCTGAAATTTGGTTGTTTTTTCCTCATTAACTCAAAAAAACTGAACCGATTGAATTGAAACATGGTTATTAGTTGTAAAATGCCAACGCAAAAATTCTTGCAAAATTTCGTGAGGATAGTATTTGTAGAAAATTTTAAAGAAATCATTCAAAATAAAAAAAAAATTCTATATATCAGTAACTATTCGTCTGGAATTGCTGAAATTTTGCAAGAGCCTTTAGAACTCAACTCTACTGCCAAGTTTTAAGTTTTAACACGATCAGTTGAATATTGTTGGATATTCGAGCAGCCTTGTGTGAGTTGCCTCGATAACTATCGAACAAAAGGAGATAGGGATTTGCAATTTTCAGGGTAGGTTGCGTATCCGAATGGGAGAGTTAAGTTCGTTTTTGGGCATAATCGGTTAAACGGTTCCGAGTTATACCCACCTGGAATATTATCGCCTCGATAACTCAAAAAATTAAGATTCGATCGAATTGAAGCTTGGTTACTATTAGTAGAAAATCAACATAAAGACGTGTTTGAAATTTTTTAAGAACCATACCCCTAAAAAATTTGAAAAAAATGACGAAAAAAAATTTTTGTAAGAACCCTTTCCCTAGAAAATTTCAAAAAAATTACGAAAAAAAAATTGGTTCAAGCACAGACGTGAAGTCAGGAGCATTTGCGTGTATGTTCTATTGTCCATTCTCCTGTATTGGACACCCTTGATCGTATTTACCATGGTAAATTATGTTGTCCAATCTCCTGTATTGGACACTTAATTTGAATTAAGAGTGACAATAGAACATACGAACAGAAGCTATTGAAGGATACTATGGGAGGTTTTTTTATTTCTTTCTGGGTTTTCTCTCCCAAACTCTGAGAAATATCTTGTGTTTCTTACGCAGAAGCCAATCACAAAATAATACATTTTTATTTTATAGATATTTTTAAGATTTTGGGAGAGAAAACCCATAAAGAAACCTTTTAATAATACGATCCTCAAAACATTCTGAGCAAATTATTGCCGACATTCTAAACTAATTACTGCTGATTGGATTGGATTCGTATTTTTCGAGTTATTCAGGAAATAACAACTAAATCTCAGATGAGGATAACTCCAAATCCGTTTGGCCGATGATGCCTATAAAGAAACTCAAATGTCCCACTTGGAAGCAAAACGCACCCTGAAAATTGCAAGTCGTTATCACCGTCTGTTCTCGAATTATAGTGAGATAAATAATATATTTTATTGATCTCTTTAAAAGTTTCTAGTGATACGATTCTCACTCACGCCTTTATGTCGGTATTCTACAACTACTTACCAAGTTTTAGTTCGACCGGATTTGTATTGGTTGAAAATGAAATTAGTATGTACTCGGAAAACGTTGAGTCGATTATGTCCATTAACGAACTTGTCTGTAGAATTTGGACGTGACAAATACCCTGAAAATTTGAAGTGGCTGTCTCTTTCCGTTCGAAAGTCATCGTGGCAACGGCCGGTCAGACGACCAGCCGGAGAGAATCAAATTTGACCTCGGATTTTTCAACAGCGAGTCGAATCTCATCGTTTGAGACCATTTTCGGCAAAAAATTCGAATATTACAGACATTCGGGCAGATGATTGAAGAGTTTTGAAGCATAGCAGTCCGGCATTCATCTCATTCTTGTGCTTTCATCCTCGGACTCAGATGCAAAAATTACCTCATTTTGGATCTTTATCTTCTGGAGGGGTATGCATACGTATTTTTCATGAATTAAGGGAAGAACTTGCAAAAGAGATCACTGCCAGGAAAAACGGGGAGATTCGAAGAAGGGCATTTGTTATGCAATATAATATAATTTTCTGTATTGGATACATATTAGCGACATACTGTATATCGAGAGATTGGAGTAACGGCGATAAAATTTTTGAATTCGTTCATTAGTGGGTATAATAGATTCCTTTGAAACCACTTTTAATCGACCAACAATGGGTTAGGCATTGTTGTCAGGTGCTGCCGGTTCACTCTGGAAAAAAACCTGACCACGCCTCTGTATCCAAAAGTACAAATACGATTCCTCATGACCTTATCCCCGTAAACGAATAAAACCGTTCCGAAAAGTGAAAGTGAAACATATTGCACATAATAAAATCAACGGTGTCGCGCCATAGTATATTTGGAGGTCTATATGAGATTTTCAATTACCTTATTGTCCCCGTAGATGTCCCTTTTCCGGAATTAGAATGATGCACGACCGTATGCACTCAGATATACTCCTCCATTGTCCTTCCAGTCACGTGCGCGTCCGTCTGCGGACAATATGGCGGTATCAACTTAATTCCACCCTGATAGTATTGTCCTGGACGATAAAGCTGTTTTCCCCACAGACTCAATTCTCATTTTCTTCAATCTGTCTCGGGGCAAATTTAGTGAGGATACTGTTCAAGTCATCCCTCGAGAAAATTGTGAAGGAATTAAGATGATTGTCATTTAGAAGTTAGGTAATTGATTGTCTGAAAAACTGTTTTTTTCGGCAACCGTCCGGGAAGTGCCTACTTCCCGGACGCTTTTTCTTTGAGAAAGAAGCATTTCCCGGTCTAGTCCGGGAAGTACGTACTTCCCGGACTAGGCCGGAACAATCACGCCGTTTTGGTCATTGTAAATATGAAAATCTTGGTAGGTATATTTTTGATAAATGAAGTTACCATAGCACTGAGAAAACTGAGTTCATATAAAATTAGTTGTCAACATGTGATATTTTCTGTTCTGTTTAATTTGAAATAGATTCAAAATATATAAAAAAGAAATGTGTCGTCTCATTGATTTGTTATTCTACACGGTAGCCGAAAAAATATTGTACGCAACACGCCCGAAAAAGGTTTTTTTGGACTCATAGACTTCCAGGACTCGCTTACGCTCGTCCTAGAATTTTGTCTATTCGTCCAAAAAAACCCTATTTTCCGGACTTGTTACGTAAATTACTATTTCGGCAACCGTCCGGGAAGTGCCCACTTCCCGGACGCTTTTTCTTTGAGAAAGAAGCATTTCCCGGCCTAGTCCGGGAAGTACGTACTTCCCGGACTAGGCCGGGAAGAATCACGTCGTCTTGGTCATTGTAAATACATTATGAAAACCTCGTTCGGAACGACGGTATTTGCGGGAACGCGAAGACGAGATTCGAAATTAGTCCGTAGCTGAGCCCTTTTTTCGATTCACTCTTTCGTTTTCCCGGAAGAACGATAGGAAAATGTGACTTTTCGGCGAAAATCGACGAACTTCTGACGTTTCACGTATTTCTGTGGCGAATTTTAACGCGGCTCCTTCACGGTCGACGTTTTCGGTCAGAACGAGCGATTAGAAATGTCAAATCGAATTTGAATTTCGAACCGAATCGGTCCAAAACCTTCGAATAGTCTAGAAAAACACGGTTGCCGAAAAAATATTGTACGCAACACGCCCGAAAAAGGTTTTTTTGGACTCATAGACTTCCAGGACTCGCTTACGCTCGTCCTAGAATTTTGTCTATTCGTCCAAAAAAACCCTATTTTCCGGACTTGTTACGTAAATTACTATTTAATTGACAGTAGTTTATGATATTATTCCCGACTCATTTTGGTGGAAATTTAATTAAGAGCGCTGTTCTTTATCTTTTCTGCTTCAGCTTCCTTTCCGTTTCTACATCCTTATATTTTCAATATGTTGAAAGGATTGTATATAACTTAGAAGTGTTGTTGTATTGCTTTTTCTTCCTGTTCATTATTCACATAAATAATATAGATTTTGCCGAATTCAAAATATGAATGAAACAAAACTGCAAATCTGGCGTCCACCACCACCACCTCGGGCGGAACTTCATGAAACTTAGTAGAAAAAAAATTAAAAAAGCAAGTCAGTACTTCTTGCTAGCCTCCATAGGATCTCTTAGTCAATCCCCTGCAGCTCAGGTTACTTAACCCAGCTAAGTCCTGCTGACATTATATGGGTCACATCTAACATCCCCACTGCCTTGTCGGTGTATTACCTACATAAGGTCCATTTTCCTAGCAAGTAGGATAAAACTCTTGACTAGGTTTTTCGCATGGTTTCTGGCACTCAGGGTCATCACCATAGTGAAGTGTCCATTGTGTGTGAACTGGACAGTCAAATATGATATGTGAGGCAGTTTCGTCTGCCAGCCCATTTCCTACAAACAGTTACTGCGATGGACTTACTCCTACTCAGTAGTAAGACTTCTTTAGATAGTGAGAAGCAGGGTTGTCCCATCATAAACTTACGTTGCCACTGGCTCGAAGTTTTGTATTCCAGTGCCGAATGTGCAGTGTTAGGATCCATTTTTCAATGACGTCTTTCACAGCCGATTTCGTCACTCCTACTAGCGACTCTGGCCCTAAGAGTAGGATAGCCAATCTCTCTTTAGCGAGTGCGTCAGCTCTTTCATTCCCTTCAACCCCTATGTGCCCCGGTACCCACCCGATATCAACTCAGTTTCTGGCAGCCAAGGTTTCCAGGTGCTGTCGGTATTCCAGCACAAGCTTGGAGTTAATTATCCAGCTGGCTACTACCTTAAGTGCTGCCTGACTGTCCGAGAGAATTCATATGTTCCTATTGGAATAGCCCATAAGAATATTCTCTACGGCACATGTCGTGATGGCTACCACTTCCACGTGGAATATAGTGCATTGCCCAAGCGACATAGAAATGCTGACATTGGGTGCAGCCCCATACTCTCCAGCTTCAGAGCGTCCGCCCATCACTGAACCGTCCGTGAACCCTGTTAGTTCACTGTCCGGTCTTTTTTCCCTCTCTGCGGGGGGCTTTGTGAGTTACTTTACTCCAGTTGACCAGCACTGCTCCAATAACACAAAGCTAGGCCAGTCTATGATCTTTCTACAACTCTTTGACAGCCCTGCTCCCAATGATGTTTACTTCTAACTCAATAAATAAAGCGTTTCACTCGTAACCTGATGTCCATAGTTAATTCCCTTAGCTGGGAGCAGATTCGGAGGGATTTTCGTGGAGAAAACCTATAGGAGGGTCAGTATATTCATATAATTATAAACATAGTCATCTCATAAGCAGGCGCGAGACTGACTGTCAATGCTTTTTTAACTTTTTCAGTTTTTTTCATAGCTTCAATCTGCTTCAGAGCGCTTGCTAATACAGATACTGATCTTTCCAGTTCTTCCGGGGAGACCCCTCAGAAGTTTCTAGGAGCTTGTGCGAGAATCAATACCATACAATGCACTCTTTGTCTATAGTTTCAATGTTATCAAATCTCGAGTTGACAAGACCATATATTTCACAAATTTTCAGTCCTAGGCAACTTATGGTATAATTTTTTGAGGCAGCTCCTTACATGCAGATAGTATCCTCATTACACAGAAATGGGCTTTGAGTGTTATGTTTGGCTTGAAACATACTAACTGAAACTGCAACGCTCAGAAAGAGCTATTTTATTTTTAATATCTTTTGGTCAAACATACATAGTGTAGCAAGGAGTAAATGATTCAAATTTGGAAAAAAAAATTAACAGATATATCACTTTTCATCTGGCCTGCGCAGAACGAAATATGCGTTAAAGGGGCTGTCCATCTTGAATAGTCTTGAATAGTCTTAAGGTGGCAATAAGGATTTCCAGTTTTTAATGGCTGCATTACACAACATTGACATTTCCAGTCACTCATCTTCCTAACAAAATTTTGAAAATTTCATCCAGCGTTAGTCAACTTATCCAATCGCCCCTGTATATACGAAAATTCCATTCAGTCCGTAAGCTGCAGCCACTTTATTATACGGCATTTTACTTTCTACTGGCCGTTCCAACTATATTCATTCCCCAGTCACCCAACTTCAGTATTATCAATAATACTTGACAAGAACTAGGGTTATACACCATACCTCAAATTTGATAATTATGAGCATACTGGACAACAACATAAAATGTATAAATGTATAAACTACAGTCAGTACCAGTTCACAGTATCGATTCCATCCATCTTTCAAAGTTGTTCTTGAAAGCATTCACTGATATACTAGTCACCATATTATGCGGGAGGCCATTCCACAATACGAACACTCTGTTGGATAAAAAGTTTTGTTGTGGATGTCCTGAAATTTCCTTTGGCTAATTTTAAATTGTGCCCCCTCAAACCATTCACCCCACTGCTGAACATTTCAACAACGAAGCAGTTATGTAGAGCTCTGTAGGTAATTATCAAGTCTCCTGATCTCTGTCCAAATCTTATTGAAGAAACTTATACGATGTTTGGGACAAATTTGGAAAAAAAGCTGCAAATTTCACAGGATCATCCACTCCTTCCGATCACTCCTGTATATACGCATAATATTTTCTGAGCTGAGTCCGAGTAAGATGTAAAAAGCGCAGGCAAAAACCGATAGCAATTAGAATTTCACGTTGAAAACAAATCATGGATACTATAAATTTTTCATAATTTACATTGTAGTTTTTTTTTAATGTTTCTAGAGATCTGTTGAATATTATATTTTCATGCCCCAAATGGTCGTTATTGGTCACCTAAATGCCAACATCAGACTCAATTCGATATTTGGTTACGGATTTACAAGCAAAATAATCACTGAAATGGTTGAACATACAATCCTCAGGAAATTAACTCGATCAGATCTTCAGTTTTGGAAATAATGGACAAATATGTGTTTCGAGCTTTCCGCATAGATGGCGTGAGCGTTTCCTTCATGTTAAACGTCGACTATGCAAAGATTTATGAAGTTTTGGTTTAGTTGAATCTGTTTGAGCAGCAGAACATTGATGTGGGTTCAAAAAAACTGAAACACGTGTCTGTTGTTGCTTCCCAAAATTCAATGATACCTACGGTGTATGAGTTGTAGTTTTGTTGTTACTAATTATAGTGTCAACCATTCCTCTATTTCAGTTAATGAGTAATACCCCTAACTTCTTTTCAGAGGATGGGAACTGTCCATGGAGAGGAACTGCCTTACTTGTTTGGTGCTCCGTTGGTGGATGGCTTCAACCACTTTCCTAAAAATTACAGTAGGGCAGAGTTGGCATTAGCAGAATCCTTCATCATTTTCATTGCAAATTTTGCACGGACTGGGTAAGTTTGAAATAATTTTTCATTGTATTTATTTGTTCGTATAAAGGTGTGTGCTTAGATGTTTCCTTCATTTTTACCAGAATTATTATCATTCCTATTACTCGCGACCACATATCAATTTAATTCAGTATAAAATTCAACGTAAATACATGTAACCCATTGAATACTCCGTTTTGGCGCGCTCGTTCGTTGAATCTGAGCTCAGATTTACTTTTGTCCAGCCGTCCTGCCATAGTCACGATTACTCTTGGACGAAATGACTTCTAAAAATTTAGCATGCAGGGTAGATTTGGAGTCCAAATGCACCGGATGAATGCGTAAATGGGCAAAATTCGCCCAGTGGTTTCGGAGTCAATCAATCTGAAATTTTGTTTTCGCAATAACTAGAAAACACTAATCTATTAATACTAGATAGTTGCAGATACCAACAAGAAGACTTGTGAAAAATTTCATGGTGATCGTAGACTAGCAGCTCTGAAGTAATTATTATATGAAATTCTGTATCTCAGAAATGATCAGTCAGCTATTTCTGTAATTTAGTGGAAGCTTTCAAAATCTAGCCATTTTCTAGATTTAAATAATCTTTATAGGATACTGTGGGAGGTATATTAATTATTAAATGGTTTCTTTTGGGGTTTGCTCTCCCAAAATCTGAAAAATATCTATAAAATAAAGAATGTATTATTTTGTGAATGGCTATTGCGTAAGAAACACAAAATATTTGTCAGAAGCAATGAATCGAACAATGTTGCCTAACAAAAATAACGAAAACAACATCAACAATGAAACAATGTTTCGGAGTTCTTATCAGACTCCTCAGTCAGAAACTTCACAAAAATCTCAGAATTATTTTTTGTTGATAGTTGTTCTGGATTTCGAGAATTATCAAAAATAATTCTGAAGATTTTCGTTAAGTGTTTGAAGAAGGAGTCTAATATAGACCCCGAAACGTTCCAAAATTGTTGTTTCTGTGTTAAGGTTGTTTTCGTTAGTTTTGTTAGGAAACACAAAAGGAATCGACGGACAAGAGGTTCAAGTAGAAGTGACATTTTTAACTTCGAAAAGTCGATATCAAATAGGTTGGAAAATAAAAAATTGGGAGTGCTATATTAACTACACATTACAAGTTGAGAGATTTCCATCATATCTTCTCTGTCATGTTTACAATTAGACTTTACTAGTGGCCAGCAGTCCATATTTTGGGATTCAGATGAGCCAGCAGATCTGCCTAGCCATAGATCCAAATTTTTCTGGTAGATCTACATTTTTACGGTAGATCTACATTTTTCCGGTAGATCTACATTTTTCCGCTAGATCTACATTTTTCCAGTAGATCTACATTTTTTTAGATGATCAATATTATCGGTAGATCAATTGAACCGGTAGTTCACTCACACGAAAGTCCCATCGAAATATGTCGAAGCGTTTTTGAGTTCCTATAAACCGAATATAGCGCCACCTACCGGGTTTCTATTGTAACCTCGACACCCACTCACACACTAATAATAATTACAATAATGTTTATTGAGATTCAGATCACAAAAAGTAACTCAAAAGTAAAGTTGCATCAAAATCGGTTGAGCCATTTCTGAGTTCCTATAGACCGATTGCAATGCCACCTACCGGGGTATATTGTGGACCTGACATATACTCAGATACACACACAAAGTTTAGTTGAAATCGGTCCAGCCGTTCTTCCTATAAACCGGATACAGCGCCAGCTTCCGGTTTCCTATTGTGACTCTAAGATCCACTCAAACACGCACACAAAGTTTTATCGAAATAAGTCGAGCGGTTTTGGAGTTCCTATAAATCGATTGGGGCGCCTTTTTATGTTGTATATTTTCGAAAAATGCTCTGTATAGCACTGGTTTTCCTTTTGCAACGGTTTTACAAAAATTATATTTGTCCTCATGATAGATATCTCGAGATGACATTCTACAAAAAACACCTTGGATAGTGGTTTTTTATTTTCGACAGTTATTTGTGATGAAATACAGAAATATATACATTCACTGTTGGGAAGAAAATTAACAGTGCTGTGCTAAATATGACCTAAGTTTATAGATATAAGCCAATTACTTAGCAGATCCAACTATTAAAACCATATAACTAACTTAATCACATCTAACCTACCCACTCGATGAATCAAGAGTTCAAATATGTTTGTGGAATGGAATATAAAATATTCAGTGTTGGATCAAAATTGAACAGATATGGCATAGGTGGCCACCATTCACTGTTAGGTCAAAAATTAACAGTGCTGTGCCTAAGCTGGCATAAGGGCACAGTTACAAAGCCTACACAGAACACAACTGGTTCTCCTTACTCGCTCAAGCTCTTCGAGAGCTTATGAGGGGTCTCCTTGGGGAATATCTAGGAGGATCAGTATAATAATATAAAGGGTTTTCCAATAGGGACTTGACAACTTTGAATCTAAATAAAACACAAACCATTTGAGATATTTCAAAAACTTTATTATTGGCTTGAAGTACAAACATAACATTTATGAATGGAACTCGTCTTCGTTCATATGGCCACCAAGGGCCCGTTTGCAGCGGTCAATTCTCTGGACCCAATTTTCGATGACTCGGCCACACATTTCAGCCGAAACAGCCGCTATTTCGCGTTCAATGTTGTCTCTGAGCTCTTGCAATGTCGACGGCTTGTTGGCATAGACCAGTGAAAATAGTCCGGAGGCGTCAAATCGCACGAACGACTCGGCCAATCGACGGGGCCGTTTCTCGAAATTACACGCTCACCAAATGTCTGCTTCAATAAACCGATTGTTACGTGTGCTGTGTGGCTAGTGGCACCGTCCCGTTGAAACCACATGTGGGCCAAGTCCATACCTTGCAATTGGGGCCAAAAAAAATTCGTTATCATGGCGCGGTAGCGATCGCCATTGACCGTGACGATTGTTGGCATCAACGAAAAAATACGGTCCAATGATGCCGCCGGCGTGAAGACCGCACCAAACCGTGATTTTTTGGGGATGCAATTGAGTCTCGTGAATCACGTGTGGATTGCTGCCTGTCCGATAACGCATATTTTGCTTATTGACAAAGCCATTTAGGCAAAAATGAGCTTCATCGCTAAAGATGATTTTTCGATGAAAATCATGATCGTGGCGCAGCTTTTCCAGAGCCCAATCGGAGAACGTACGTCGCTTCAAATGGTCCAACGGCTTCAATTCTTGAGTCAGCTTGATCTCGTACGGGTTTGAAGATTCTTACGCAAAATTCGCCATAGAGTGGCTACGGAGGCCCGAACGGCAGCGATGTTTTCATTACTGCGACCGGTCCTTTGTCTCACTGGCACGACAACATCCAACAGCGAATATGTAGACTCAAATTTTTGCACCAAACTTGTAATTGCCTGTCTACTAGGGCGCGAATTACGCCCGAAAATTGGAGTTAAGGCTCTTAAAGTCGCGGTCACCGTCTCCGAATTTCGGTAGTAAATTTTTATAACTTGCGAACGTTATTCGTTCGTGTACTTCACCATGATGAAAATGTTTACTTTACTGAATAAATTGACGTTGACAGTTCGATGATTGGTCTAAGGGTGCGTTCACAAATTAAATTTAAAGTTGTCAAGCCCCCATTGGAAAACCCGATACAATAGATGGGAAAATAATCTTACCTAATGTAATTCATATTATCAATTCTTATGATCATTAATAATAGGATAGATTTTGGATTGAGTGGGATGAGTAGAAAAATGAAGAACCATCCTGTATGTAATATATTGTTTCAACTTCATGATTTTCACACTTTCATCTTGTTCTAGTTATAACATATCAAATGGTTTCTCTTTTGTTCTCCATTCTGGAAAGATGTGTTGTCTAATGCCCGCTCTGAAACAATTATTAACTGTTAAAATTCGTTTACTTACAACAAACAGGTACTGTTATTCAAAAATTATCACTGAATTTTCCAAATCGTGATGAGAAGAGCACTATTACAATGGAATAAAGAGCTAACCGATAAAAGATGAAAATCATATTAACAACCATCCTGTCAAGTGTATACATTCAATAACCGAACCAAAGTTAATAGTTTTAAGGTTTCTTTACCTAATAATAATATTATTCTATTATTAAATACCCTTCGTTTACAACAAGGTAAGGATAAACTGATCCCACGTGTGATAGGGATGCAACACATTATGACGTCCAGACTCTTGAATTTCCATTAAAACAGATTACTTTGACGGAGGTTATTATTATATGAATTATGTTGGGCAGACGAAACCCGCCCCTCCACTGAGACCAATTGTTCTATTAGGCACACCTATAATCTATACTTCACTAACAAGCTCAAGCCTTTCGATAAGGAATATGAGTTTGGTGGGTGAAAACTTGTCCAGTTCCCTCAGTCTCAGTTTGTGGACTATTAGTTCCTCAAATCTGATGCTGTCTCCAGCGGGGCAGTCACACATGATGTGTTCGATAGACTCGTGGTCCTGCAGGCATAGTCTGCACTCGGAGTCCTGAATCGACAGCAGCAATTAGCTCATTTCTGAGGTCACAGTGGTCCGAGTACACATCTGTTAGGATTAATCGTAATCAAGATGACAGACTGAACTGATTCCAAACTTGTAGACAATTTAACTCCCTTCACAGATGAAGAAATGAATAGCATTAATAAAAATAAGTACTTACAGTGTAACATAAACATTATGCATAAATGCAGATATTTTAAAATAGTCATGTTTCCAAGTTCACGATTCTTCTTAGGCATTCCTCACATTTTAACGTTCAATAAAACAATACTGTTGCAAATAGATTTTAGTACCTGTTTCCTAAAAATTCCTAAAAAAAAACGTATAGAAATAGATAATGTAAATTAATGGAAGTATTCGATATTATATCAGTATAAACCATTTCCCAGATGTATGTATAGCCATTAATACAGAGGCTGGTTCTTGTTTATCTTAATCACAGATCCTCGGAAATGGATAGAAAAAACTGCAAAAAGAATAATTTGTTATCGTTATGAAATCCTTATTGATTCATGTTCCAACAGAAGAATACTTACTTTCTATCGTGATATATCCTGGAAAACTTCCAAATTGTAGTACCTATTATTTATGTTCATACACTGGGAGATCATCTCACCTGAAATTCGTCGAAATCTTTATAAATTTAAGTAAAGTATATATATTATTATTATAGTACTTACTTATAGAGTTATATTCCAGGTAATTTATAACAGATAATCGTTGATTTCACGAAAACGCATCTCTCCAGCCCATTTTGAGGATATTCATTTCAACCGGCGTACCGATCGTGGCCGCTGGCCGCCGTTCTGACATTTCTGATTCTGACCTCGGAATGCTTAAGTTCTAACCCAGGGCTTCCCAAACTGTGCGTCGCGATATTGCCTGCGGGGCGTCGCATGTCGATGCGACCGAATCTAGTGAGCTGATAACGTATTACCAGGCTAGTACTTAAATTGGTATATATTTTTGGGGGCTGAGTTAAGGGGCGTCGTACAAAAATGAGAAAGCCCCAAGGGCGTCACAGTAAAAATAAGTTTGGGAAGCACTGTTCTAGCCTATTCCTTTAAAAAACAGATGTGCAAGTGGGATTTTGTCCATTAATTACTTCGTAAGATAAAACAGAACGCCACCTTCAATCCAAAATCTTGGGGTCGGTCGACTTCGGCTGCCCTCGGGTCGTTTTAATTCTATAGTCCCATAAAAACGGTCGATTTTCCCCATTTTGGCGATTTTCAAACGTTCGTACAAAACGAACGATAAAAAAATCGGAAAAAGTGTCTCGCTATTCTATCCATCTAAATTCGGTCTCTTGATCGGTACCGATAGATACGGTCGGGCGTGAGGAACGAAATAGCCTTAGGGTTTCGGGCGAGGCCGCTTTTCGCAATTTCGACGATTTCGCGACTTTTCTGGAATTTTTTTAAAATACTCGCGACTGATCTCGACGAAAATCGCCTTCGGCGATACGTCGGTCCTTGCCCTCGCCCCGGCGATATTCGCCCTTCGCAGGGCTCACGGCTTCGCCGCTCTCGAAAACTTCTTCGAAACCACCTATTTTAGAAAGTTATCAAAATCTACCTTCGATGGTTCCGAGCTTGCGCGTTTAATAATATAGCGTTGATTATCTATGAAGAGGTAGGTAAACGTAAAAGTTATACATATTTTACTGAAAAATTTAACTATTCCTAGCTGTGATTATCGGTTAATTGATAATCAGCAGCATGGTAGTTAAATAAAATACAATACTAGCTCTACTTCAGCACAGTAGGTATCGCTTTCGATTCAACAATAAGCACTGGCGTGAAGTTGGGAGCTTTTGCACGCATGTTCTATATTTGCTCACTTCTATTGGACACTCTACTACGAATTTATCATCGATATATTCCATTTTCTCAACTTTTATATCATACCGTTTTAATGAAAGACTTCAGTAGATAATCTATGATCACAGAATATTTGAATCTGGCATTATGTATTCTATTGGATGCGCAACCTACCCTAAAAATTGCAAGTCTCTATCTCTTTTCGTTCGAAAGTTATCGAGGCAAAGGTCACCCATCCAGCTACTGAACTCACCCAAGGCTGCTTGGATCTTCAACAATATAAATCTGATCGAGTTCAAACTTGGAACTTGGCAGTAGAGTAAGGTTTTGAAGGATCTCGCAAAATTTCAGCAATGTCGGACAAATAGTTACTGATGCATAGAATTTTATTCAATAATTTTTTTGAAACTTTCAAGTAACACGATCCTCACGAAAATTTGCAAGAATTTTTGCGTCGGTTTTCTACAACTACTAGCCATGTTTGAATTGGATCGGTTTCGTGTTTTCCGAGAAACCCTAGAATTTGCAAGTCTCTATCTCTCTCCGATATCAGGTTATCGTGACTTGAATATAAAATTTTGTTATTTTTTTTTTCATTTTCTGTAATACGATTATACCAAATTTCAGAAACGTCTTTAATTTGGTATTCTACCACTACTACCAAGTTTTAATTCCATCGGATTCGTATTGGTTGAAAACAGAATAATTACTTGGATACCATTTTACATTATTATGCCCCTTAACGAACATGTCACCCAGCCTGAAAATTTCAAGTCGGTATGTCTTTCCGTTCTCAAGTTATCGTGGCAATGGCCGGCCGGACAGAATTAAATTTTACCTCGGATTATTCATGAGGGAGTGTAGCCCAATCGTTTGAGACCATTTTAGGCAAAAAATTACAGACATTTGGGCAAAATGATAAAAAAATTGCAGTATGGGGTGAGTCCACTCTATGAATTCGAACAAGCGTGCCAAAGTAAACTCACGTTAGTGCCTTCCCAGCTTTGTTCAATTAAAACTTTTGTTTTCTGATCGTGAAATCGAAGGCTTTCATTTTTTGTGATCATTCATACCCCATAATTGTGCCGAATTATCAAGGATTAGGGGTGTGAATGGGGTAAAATATTCACGGAAATATTAATACATATTCATTCAAAAGTCAAGTACCAAGCCAATACACATCAATATGTATTCACAGAATTCATTGAAACGTGTCGAATTGACATGCAGAGGTGATAATGAAATTAAATAAATGAGAAGGAAATATTTTCCGATGACTATTCCACTCGTTCGATATTTAGTTGGGAAGTTCCCATAGCAACGCTCGTTTTGCAACGATAAATTATGCACCCCGGCAAAATCAACAACATGTTTTTCAACGATAAAGTTTTGATATTTCACAAATTCAAGATATCATATTGTATTGTATATTGTATATTATTATACTGATCCTCCTAGGTATTGCCCAAGGAGACCCCTCATAGGCTCTCGAAGAGCTTGAGCGAGTAAGGAGAACCAGTTTGTGTTCTATGTAGGCTTTGTTACTGTGTCATTACGCCATCTTAGGCACAGCACTGTTGATTTTTGACCCAACAGTGAATGGTGGCGATTACCGGGACTAGAAAATTTCTTGCCTAGCCTCGGAATTGTACTTGGGGC
This sequence comes from Halyzia sedecimguttata, assembly GCA_937662695.2. Taxonomy (NCBI): domain Eukaryota; kingdom Metazoa; phylum Arthropoda; class Insecta; order Coleoptera; family Coccinellidae; genus Halyzia; species Halyzia sedecimguttata. Next base: position 16,300,949 of record OW569413.2, read on the forward strand.
TTAAGCTCCAAAGTCTATTACTCTCCCACTGAGCCAACCGCATTACATAGAAATTAAATGTTTGTGAAACCAACTTATTACTTCTCTTTGGTGCTTTTGATTGTATCGCATTTTTAGAAATTTGTCATTCTTACATTTATAGTGCTATATTTTCGTGAAATAGTCATGTCGAATACCACTCAAGATGAAATTTTTCTAGATAAAATTTCCCTCTTGGTATATTCAAGTTTCTTGCTTTTCGGCAATTTCACTGATGGCATGTATACAAAAACTATTTTTGAAGATTTTGGTGAAGTGTCTGACTTAGGAGTCTAATATAGACTCCGAAACATTACGAAATATGTTGTTGTCTTATCGTTGACGTTGTTTCGTTATTGTTTGTTAGGCGACTTTGTTCGATAGATTGCTTCTGACAAATATCTTGTGTTTCTGAGACATATGTTACACGATCAATCTGCCATCAATCTCCCATCAGTTACGTCCGTGATCTTGATCACCATGAGAGTAATGCAAATTGATGGATAGACGAAGCACATTAATATTCCATCAATCCGGACCATCAATCCATCAGTTTCCCGTCAATCTGATATCAATCCATGATTGATGTGATGCGAGACTGATACCAGATTGATCGTGTAACCTCCGTTTAACGCAGTAACAATTCACGAAATAATAATTTTATTATTTTATAAATATTTTTCAGAGTTGGCAGAGAATACCCTGACAGGAACCATTTAATCTCATTTTGCAATCGAGAAATATTTCCGGTCAAATATTCTCTCTAGTGGTATTATAAATACAGGTTGGACTTAATCAAATTTACCATGGTAAATTCGATTAAGAGTATTCAATACAGGAGAATGGACAATAGAACATACGCGCAAAACCTCCTGACTTCACGTCAGCGCTTGAAAAAATTCTTCATTTTAAGAATTCAGCAAGCTTGCAATCACATGCGCCAAAAAATCAGTTGCAATAAATCATTAACCAGGGGATGCTGAAAATATATTTCATTTGGTGTATTTCATTTCGAACAATTGATTTATTCTCTGCATATTTTATAGTAGTTAAATGTTTCATTTTCTTATGCTTTCATCAAATCATTAATCATTCTGAATTTTGACGCTGTATTTGAGATAGTGGTGCTAAGTTGATTAAAATGGAAGAGAGCTTATCACTCTCCAATTGAGTGAGGAATTCAAAATTGATTGATATTTTCATGAAAAGCACTGGCGGAACAATTCTTTCCTCAAGAATGTCCAGTCACCTGCTAGTGGAACGCAACTGATGGGACAGCAAAAATAGTTTTCATCACAAAAGTTGCTTTCACGCTGGAACTTGAGACCTAGAAAATTTCATTGAACTATCTCGAGCCGTTTGGCAAAAACGGCTTTCCGGCTTCCGATACTTTGCAAACGAAGCAATTCCCCAATATAGAGACCACCCTGTATTTTCGAGACCATGAATTTTGAATCAGTAGGTATATTCTCAAAAAATGATGATCCTTAGGAAGCTGACGAAATTGTGTAGCCCCTTTTGAAATTTTTCCAGTTTGGATGTTATTGATGGGTGTAGAATTTTTAATTCAAATACCAAAAATTAAAAAATATAAATTAGTACTGACGTAAAGTCAGTACTCTTTGGCGCGTGTGTTCACGTTTAAATTGATTGATGAGTGTTTCAAGCTCAGTGTATAGAGCGAGCCAGAAATCTATCCAGAGGGTAATGGTACCATTCAATGTCGGGTCAAAAACTAACAGTGCTGTATATAAGCTGGCATTAGGATAGAGAACAAAGATGAAAAAGAACACAACTGACTCTCCGCAGTCGCACAAGCTCCATGGAGCTTCTGAGGGATGTCCTTGGGGAAGACTTGGTAGGGTCAGTATAATCAAAACCATGTTTATAGCACGCACGCAAATTGACCTCACGTCAATGCTTTTTTAGCATTTTTCTTTTATTGTAAAGGCAATCTGCATTTGGCGCGTGCTATAAACATGATTATTATCATACTGACCCTACCAAGTCTTCCCAAAGGAGATCCCTCAAAAGCTCCTTGGAGCTTGTGCGGCTACGGAGACTCAGTTGTGTTCTTTGTCAACTTTGTTACTCTATCCTTATGCCAGCTTAGATACAGCACTGTTAGTTTTTAACCCGACAGTGAATGGTGTCCATTACCCTCTGGGTAGATCTCCGGCTCGCCCTATACACTGATCTTGAAACACGCGCGCCAAAGAGTACTGACTCCACGTCAGTCTTTATTTTTTCAAGGTCCTCTAACAAATCTGGCTATCAAATCAGTTCGGCTATTAGTTTTACCGTAGGTTGAAATATAAAAAAATATGGTTATGGGACCCCTATTATCCAAATCCAAACGTAAATTAATATGGATCTTCCACATATAGTTATTCATAAATTGGCCCCAACGCTACGATATAGACATTTCAACTCGGGAACATCGCTATTTCCTCGAAACTGACTTGTCCGTGCACAGAATTGCTATGACATTTCCCTTAAAACCTCAAAATAACGGTTCAGCACTGAATACATGACATGAGATTTGCTAGACGCAAACCACTCGCAATACAAGTCATATAACCCAAAAAGAGCCTATGCGCATGCGCAGTCTACTCGTGGCTGAAAGTCCTCTCGAAATCACACACCTCACACAAAACTCTGATTCTTCAACACTATTGGTTCAGGAGATATCGCACCTTCAATCCACACATGCGCGGACACTTCCAAGGGGATTCTGTGAAGTAACAGCATCCTGCACCTCAAAACCCCAATCCTCTCGGACGAAAACTCCAGCATTTAATTTACTTATCGCCTGTTCATGCGCATCACGAAAAATGCCCGTAAGGGGTAACAGGAATTTCAAAATTAGCCCCAGAGCCACGGTACGGATACTTCGACTCGGAAGCCACGCTACTTTCACCAAACTGACTTGTCCGTGCACTGAATTGCCGTGAATATTCTTTTGAAACCTCACAATACCGGTTTTGAATTTTTGGAGTTATTGAGGAAATATAAACCGAATTTCAGATGAGTATAACTCCAAAACCGTCCGGCCGATTATGCCTATAAACAAACTCAAATGTCACATTCGGATGCACAACCTAACCTGAAAATTTGAAAACAATATCTCGTTCCGTTCTCAGGTTGTCGTGACACAAACCATATTTTTTAATAATTTTCTTAAATTTTTCCAGCTATTCGATTCTCACAAAATTTCACAAGCGTCCTTAGGTTTGTATTCTACAACTACTCACCAAGTTTCAATTCGATCAGATTAGTAATGGCTGAAAACAAAATTACTACTCGGAAATCGTTAGGCTGATTATGCCCATTAACGAACTTTTCCTTTGCATTGGGATGCGCCACCTACCCTGAAAATTTCAAGTCACTATCTCTTTCCGTTCTCAAGTTATCGTGGCAACGGACGGCCGGCCGGCTGGACAGAATCGAATTTGACCCAAAATTGTTCATCAGTGAATTGAACCTAGTCGTTTGAGACCATTCTCGGCAAAAAATTCGAAAGTTACAGACATTTGGGCAAAATGATATAGCGATGTTGCCCAGAACATACGCGCAAAAAATAGGTTTCGGAATTTCAAGCAAAATAGTAAAAAAACTTTGAATTTTTTCATGTCACGTGATCATCACGCAATTTCGCAAAAGTGTTTGCTTCGGTCTTTGCATCTAACCTCTGAGTTCCAATTCAATCAGATTAGTAGTTTTCGAGTTATGGTGGAAACAAAATTTTAAAACTTTTGAGTTTTTTTTCCACTTTAGGGCACTCTGATCAATTCAAAACTTCTTATGCATATAAAGGTGATGATTCTATAATTTGGTGCTAAATTTCAGATAGATCGAGTGATCGGTTCCGGAAATATTCATATAAAATATTTTAAGTAAAAAGGGCCATAACTCCGAAACCGGACAGGTCGGCCAGACCGAATCGAAATTGACCTCGGATTATTGATCAGTGAGCCGAACCCAATGGTTTGAGTCCATCTATAAAAATTCTAAAAATACAGTAATTGTGGCAAAATGATAGTACGCTGTTCCAATCTGATTCTTATAATACCCAAAACTAAACCGCGTTAAGCAGCCTACCTACTTATAACGCCACGGAACTCATATGGGTCTATTGGGATCAGGCTATATACTCGACCAAATATTATCGTAACGCCTTCGATATTGTTCGGGCGTGAAAGTCGTGTTGCCTACGCAGTCTGCTTCCGGGGTTTTCCAACCCAATAACTAGCGATATATACGGCCTCGGCATACACGAGAAGAAAACATCGCGATCTCTTGTCGATGATCGCGATTGCGTACGAACAGATAAGTCAATGTCACGAGGTTGTTGTTTTTACGTAGCGGATCTGAGAGAAAACGAAAAGTTAAAACTTTGTTAGTGCCTTCTAAAGTGAACAAATTAGTTTAATTTCAATCTCATCTCCGAGATTACCATCGTCTGATCGAATCGCGATAATTCGCACCGTCATCTTGTCATCTATTTTCATCATCAAGATTGAGGTTAAGCAACCACAAAAGGGGAGCCACATTTTTCAGCCCTGTCCGAGGACTGATCGCCACGACGCCAGTGCAGAGGAGGGTATCCCCTGTTCCCATTCCTTGCAACCCCCTTCTGTTACAGGTTTGTCACCGGATCAACTTTAAAATCTACCTCTGGGGTAAGTGCCTTCCTTTGATTGGTTGCTAAATCATCGAATTCATCTGAAGTCGATTCGCCGCAATTTTCTTGCTGCGATCGTCTATTGGTGCCGAAACCAGGGAACTTTAGATTAAAATTCCATAATTTCTGTTTAATTTCCATTTCATCTCATTATTTGGAAAATTATTATTGAACGGCTTATCGCGCGTCATCTGTTTGTTATCTGCTTCGCAAGATAAGCATCGTCTGTTTCATTATCGTACAATTAGTTCGCGATAGAGTTGTTTTCGTGTATACCGGGGTCGTTCGAAAGCTAGAATGCCGCCGATAGATAAATTAAAGGCCTCTATCTCCGAGGCGGTTGTCAAGCGCGAAAATGCGTTCGCAGCGGCTTCCACTCTTCTAAAACTAGTCAAAGGTTTGACCACCGAAGCAGATGTTGCCAACATGTGCTTGGCCGAGTTGTTTAAGGTGGAGAAGACCTTCAAGGAGGCTGATGAGTTGATCGTAAAGCTCAACTCTCAGTTGGAGGGGGAACGGGACGAGGCACCCTCAAAGTTCGCTGCCTTTTTTGAGATTTGCCTCCATGTCCGTGCCGCCCATAGCAATCTGACTGCATCTCCTTCGGCTACGAAGCCTTCCTCTGTTGATCTCCCCATTCCTCGTGTCGAATTGCCCTCTTTCCATGGAAAAATAGAGGAATGGCCTGGCTTCATCGCGCTATTTGATGCCCTAGTGCATCAAAATAGCTCCCTGGCGCCAGTCCAGAAGTTTCATCTTCTGGCATCTTCTCTTGCTGGTGAGGCGGCTTCTGTCATCTCCGGCTTCGAGATGAATTCGGTAAATTACACCCTCGCCTATCAAGCCCTGTCCTCCCGTTATCAAAATCCTCGTCGGCTTGCTGACCTGTATGTGAGCCAGATATTGGATGCAAGGCCTGCGTCTGTTTCTTCCTTATCCCAGCTGCAACAATTCGCCATCACGCATCAAAATGCGATCAATGCCATCAGGACGCTGCCCATTCCAGATTTAGCGGACTATCTTCTGTTTTCTCTGGCTCTGCGCAACCTCGACGTACCATCTCGGCAGTTATTCGAGGGGCAGTTATCCTCGGATGACTTTCCCAAACTCTCGCACTTGCTCGAATTCATCAATCGACAATTGCGGGTGTTGGAAAGCACTCCCATCACCTCGTCCCGTGCGCCTGCGCCAAGGAGGCCGTCCAGACCTCAATCACCAGCAGGGCTAGCGTCTGCTCCTTCATCGTCTGCGCCTTCCTCTGCTGGTCCGTCCTCTCGTCGTCCTGCCTATACAGGGGTACGTCCTCCTAAAGCTTCCAGCTCGTCGTCTGAGTGTGTGTTCTGCTCGGCAAATCATTCCATTCGCCAGTGTCGAGAATTCAAAGCCATGACCATCCATCAGCGAAGAGCTTTCGTGACTGAGAAGCGATTATGCAGAAATTGCATGTCATCGTTCCACGCCACTGTTGATTGTGGTTCGGATCAGCGCTGCCACACGTGCGGGGGACGTCACCACACCATCCTTCATCTGGCACCTGCTGGCCCTACGCCCTCTTCTGATACCCAAACGGAAGAGAAACCAACGAATAAGCCTGCTTCTCAACCTTCTGTTGCATCGGAGCCGCCAGTCCGTGCCTCCACCTCTCGAGGTACTTCAGTGAGAGGCCGAACGACGAGGCTGGGGATGGGGAGGCCTTACCTGCCTCCTAAGGGGCAAGTTCAGCATCTTCTGGAAGCGGTTCAGAATGACTGCAAGTGCGGTCAGCCCGTGGTGGGCTAACCAGTACCCACGTGTCCCCGCCTTCTCGTCTATTCTCTTCTTGGCATCTGTTTTCCTCTGTACGGTCTGCCTTGCGTAAGAGTGATAATCTTGGCCACCTTATGCCCACTGCTTGGATCCGCTTAGACAACCAGCGGAATGTTGTCTTCGGTCGAGCTCTTCTCGATTCAGGCTGCCAACACACCCTCATCACCCGCGCTTGGGCCACCAAGCTTCGTCTGCGCGTTCACCCTGAAGTTGTTCACCTTCGCACTTTAAGTAACGCCGATCAGTTTCGCATCCAAGGGTACGCATACGTTAGTCTCTGTCACCAAGGGGACCCCCCTCATCTTTCCATCAAGGCCTACGTCGTTGACAGCCCCATGGATCCTCTCCCTGTCCAGGCGTTCGATGGCCGATGGCCCGAGTTTCAGCAATTCAACCTAGCTGACCCACTCTTCTATCTGCCTCGTATCATAGGGATGCTGATTGGATCGGATGTGCTCCCTCATCTTATTCTTCCTGGCACGTTGTGCCCAACGTCTGAGCTTCCAGGGGCATTGTCTACCACCCTAGGCTGGGTGCTTTATGGGCCCTACGCTCGCCATCGCAAGAAGACTAAACATGTTTCCTTCTCACCTGACACTACCAATAGTCGCGCTCGACATGTTTCCCGTTGTCATCGGGTGTCACAGCGGCACGCTTCTCCCTCGTCTTCTGCGGGGTCATCATCTGCTGTGCGTTCTCCGTCCTCTTCGCAACCGGAATCCCCTCTCTCAGTGATCACCTGTCAATCTTCCTCTGACAACCCTAACTCTGACGTGAAATCTCCTGTTGCCATCGACCTTCAAACCATGGCTACGAGCCCCTGGCAGCGGTCGGACCAGGAACTTGTCAGCATCGTTCGGCGCTTCTGGGAACTTGATAAGGTACCTGACGTGCTTCCGCTGACCCCTGCCGAGAGGGAGTGTTAGATGATGTACTGCGCTGATGTCACCCGCGACTCCAATAGAAGGTACACTGTTGGCTTGCCCTTGGCATCGTCTCGGCTGGGCACCTCCGTCAATGTGGCAACCAGACAGTTTATTCGGCTGGAACAGCGTCTGGACAATAATCCTACTCTTCGTGCCGCTTATCATGATTTCATGCGCGATTATCTCGAAAGTGGCCATATGGAATTGGTCCCTGAGTCTTCTGATTGTCCTCGATATGAGCCATATTATATCCCCCATCATCCCATACATCGTCCAGATGATCCTCCTGCCAAAATTCGTGTGGTCTTCAATGCCTCTTGTGCATCCGCTAATGGCAAATCCCTCAACGATCTTCTGCTTACCGGTCCGAAGCTGCAAGCGGACATTTCCACCCTCCTGCTTCGCTTTCGTCTATATCGGTTTGTCTTCACCGCCGATATTAGACAGATGTATCGACAGATCCTGATACTCCCTGAGCAACGGGACTATCAACGTATAGTCTGGCGTTTCAGCAGACACGAACCTCTTCAATATTATCGTCTGAACACCGTCACGTATGGAGTCTCTTCTGCTCCCTTCTTGGCGCTTAGGACCCTTCGGCAGCTGGCTTCGGATGACGGACCCAAGTATCCTGCTGCTAGGCAGGTCTTGCTGGATGAAATTTATGTTGATGACATCTTGACAGGCTGTTCATCCGAAGCTGAGGCTCTTGAGTTGCGGCAGCAGGTGCAGGACCTGCTCAAGGCGGGCGGCTTTGAGCTGCGCAAATGGGCTACCAATCATCTTCCTCTGCTAGAAGGTATTCCAGCTGATCACCGTAGAGAATCCTCCTCTACTGATCCTCTCCTCCTCGATCGAGAACCAGGTCTCAAGATTTTGGGACTTGGGTGGAATCCTTCGTCTGATCACTTCTTCTATTCTTTTCGTTCAACTTCAACGGCCATCACCAAGCGAACTGTGTTGAGTCAGATGGCTCGAATCTTCGACCCCCTGGGATGGTTAACTCCTGTTACCTTCTACGCAAAAATCTTCTTCCGTCAGCTCTGCCTACTCCATCTGGAGTGGGACCAACCTCTTTCGAATGAGGTTCAGCCCCTATGGCTGCAGTTTCAATCCCAGCTCCCCACTTTGGCAGAACTTAACATACCACGATTCATCCCTGACGTTTCTTCTTCTTCTGCGCATTGGTTGGTCGGCTTCTGTGATGCCTCTGAATCAGGTTACGCTGCGGTCGTTTATCTTCGCACCTTGGCATCGTCTGGTCGCTATCAGGTGTCCCTTCTAGCGGCCAAATCGAAAATTGCTCCTTGCAAGGCTATAACTCTGCCTCGTTTGGAGCTATGCGGTGCCCATCTTCTCGCGAAACTCATGCATCATCTATCCACTCGCGTGTTGGAGCACCTCGGCGCTAAGTGCATGGCCTTCTGTGATTCCTCTGTGGCCTTGTCGTGGATCCGTGGTGAGAGCCACAGGTGGAAGACCTTTGTTGGTAATCGGGTTGCTGAAATACAAGATCTCATTCCCTCTGATCGCTGGAGACATGTAGTGTCTGAGGACAATCCAGCTGATTGTGCCTCTCGAGGAGCGATGCCTACAGACATTCCTCATCACCCATTGTGGTGGCGGGGTCCTCACTGGTTGTCTTTCGACTCATCCTTATGGCCTGTTTCCTCTGTTGATTCATCTCAAACTGAGCGAGTGGACGAGGAAGCAAAGCCAATCTCCGCTTTGATGTTAGCCGCTACCTCCGATGAACCCACCTTGATTGACCGCTTTTCCTCATATCTTCGACTCAAGCGAGTCACCGCCTTTTGTCGAAGATTCATAATGAATACTCGTGGTCCATCATCCCCTCGGTCAGGTTTTCTTTCCTCTCTTGAGCTCCAGGAGGCAGAAGCCTGCTTAATACGTCTCGCTCAATCTGCTTATTTTGCCGAGGAGCTGACTGAGCTTCGGAAGCCATCTTCTCGTCTCCGGCTCATCATGACGCTTCACCTTTTTTGTGACGAGCATGGAATTATTCGTGTTGGAGGCCGCCTGTCAGCGGCCTTGTTGCCGTATAGACACAAACATCCTGTTCTTCTTCCAAAGAATAGCCATCTCACTCATCTGATCATCGATGATGCCCATTATCGTCTCCTGCACGCTGGCGCTTTAGCTACTCATTCATACATTCGTCGCCGGTACTGGATTCTGGACGGACGTAATGTAGTACGCAATCGACTACGCAGGTGCAATCGCTGCTTCTCCTGCAAACCTCGTCCTATAGTGCAGCCAATGGGCAATCTGCCTCCCGAGCGACTATCTTCTGCTATGGCCTTCCTTACCACTGGGGTTGACTACGCCGGGCCCTTTTATGTAACGAGTGCACGACTACGAGGGGCTGTCAGCACGAAGGCATATCTGGTTGTCTTCATCTGTTTCACTACCAAGGCGGTTCACCTGGAGTTGGCATCTGAGCTGTCTACTCCCGCGTTTATCGCTGCTTATCGGCGGTTCGTTGCGCGCCGAGGTCACCCTTCCGTCATCTTTTCCGATAACGGGACCAATTTCGTCGGTGCTCACAACTACCTTCGTGATCTTGGCCGCTTATTGTCTGCTCCACCACATCAGCAGAGTCTCTGTGATGCCGCTTCGTCTTCCGGAACTGATTGGCGATTCATACCTCCTTCCAGTCCTCATTTTGGCGGCCTCTGGGAGGCCGCTGTAAAATCTGCTAAGCATCATCTCACTCGCGTTATCGGCGAGCAGAAACTCACTTACGAGGAGTTTCTCACTGTCTGCACTCAGGTTGAGGCCATCCTCAACTCCCGTCCTCTGTATCTTCCCTCATCTGACCCTTCAGATTTTGAGGCCCTTACACCGGGGCATTTCTTGATTTTCCGCCCCCTCACCGCTCCTCCTGACCATGATGTCAGTTCCGTGTCTGTGAATCGTTTATCTCGTTGGCAACTAGTCCAGCGATTCCAGCAGGACTTCTGGAAGCGTTGGCGTCAGGAATACTTGCATACCTTGCAGCAACGTCATAAGTGGTTGCAGCCGTCTACCCCTATCCTTCCAGGCACTGTTGTCATCATTCGAGACGACAGTCTTCCTCCTCTAAAGTGGAGTATCGGCCGTATATCATCTGTTTTTTCCGGAGCTGACTCCACAATTCGTGTGGCTGATGTTGTTACCCCTTCTGGGACAATTCGACGACCAATCGTCAAACTGTGTCCTCTTCCAAGTCAGTAGATGACTTTTTCCCTTCGTCTGTTCACTCCTTTCAGTTGATCTTACTGAAGGGATCCTTCAGGGCGGGCGGCATGTTCGGGCGTGAAAGTCGTGTTGCCTACGCAGTCTGCTTCCGGGGTTTTCCAACCCAATAACTAGCGATATATACGGCCTCGGCATACACGAGAAGAAAACATCGCGATCTCTTGTCGATGATCGCGATTGCGTACGAACAGATAAGTCAATGTCACGAGGTTGTTGTTTTTACGTAGCGGATCTGAGAGAAAACGAAAAGTTAAAACTTTGTTAGTGCCTTCTAAAGTGAACAAATTAGTTTAATTTCAATCTCATCTCCGAGATTACCATCGTCTGATCGAATCGCGATAATTCGCACCGTCATCTTGTCATCTATTTTCATCATCAAGATTGAGGTTAAGCAACCACAAAAGGGGAGCCACATTTTTCAGCCCTGTCCGAGGACTGATCGCCACGACGCCAGTGCAGAGGAGGGTATCCCCTGTTCCCATTCCTTGCAACCCCCTTCTGTTACAGGTTTGTCACCGGATCAACTTTAAAATCTACCTCTGGGGTAAGTGCCTTCCTTTGATTGGTTGCTAAATCATCGAATTCATCTGAAGTCGATTCGCCGCAATTTTCTTGCTGCGATCGTCTAGATATATTTTCACAATACTTCCGACAGTTATATTCCCATTGTGTTATATTTTAGAACTTCTCTGTAAAGTAAGGTTTTGAAGTATCTTGAAGAATTTCAGCCATATCTGTCGGATGGTTTCTGTGATCGAGAATTATTTTAATGATATTTTGAGAGTTTCTTGCGATACGAGTCTCATTCATATATGCATGAGTCTTCGTGTTATTTTTCAACTAACTACCGAATGTAAATTCGATAAGATCCGTATTCCTCATGTTATTGGAAACAGAAGAACTCCGATGGCTATAATTCCTAAACCACTTGGTGGATTTTGCCCATGAACCAATTTAACCGAGATATTCATGCCGTTAACCCACCCTGCAAATCTCAATTTTTGTACTCATTTAGTTCGAGAGTTATTATTATTCATTGAATGGTTCCTCTATAGGTTTTTTCTCCCAAACTCTGAAAAATATATTAAATATTAAAAATATCATTCTGTGAATTTTTTCTGTGTTAAAAACACAAAATATATGTCAGAACGAATGTATATCATTGATATTGTCATTATCGCTATTGTTTGTTAGGCACCTAATTTTTATCTGGACCGATAGTCACTATGACATGTTCAGCGTGCTGACATTTTCCAAAGTTCTGTAATTATAGAATTATTCACCGAAAAAAGTCTGATCAGCTATTGCCACGATAATTTTTGAACGGAAAGAGAAAACGACTTTTGCGTTCGTATAATCAGCCAAACTGTTTTGGGAGTTATACCCATTAGAAATTTTGTTGTTGTTTCCTCAATTAATCAAGAACTACGAATCCGATCGAACTCGAACTTGGTTATTAGTTCTTGCGGAATTTTGAGCATCGTGTGTAGAAATATTAGAAAAAATGCGAAATTCGAAAATGAGCGACGAAGGAGCGAGTTTTCGAACGCATTGGTGTTGGAATTGCCTTCTGCAAAGAGTATTAAATGATATTCTCTCTTTTTCAGGCAATGTAAATCAAAAATTCGGATTGAACATCCTAGTGACTTTGGTATTTTATCTTGGCAGTTGGTGTGACTGTTACGAAAGTTGACAGATTACGGAATTTGAATTTGAATCGTATGTAGGACATCGAGATCAGATTTGAAACAGTTTCCTAAAAGCATGAATGATTCAAAATTAGCTAGAAGGAAATCTCTAGTACCTAATTTTTTAATGAAAATAAAACTTTTCCTCTCAATAATTATTTCACTTCATATAGAATATAGCATATTGACAATTGACGTGTGTTGAATTTTGATAAGATTGAATGTCAGTGCTGACTACCACAACACGAAAAATATAACTAGAAACGATGCGGGAATGAGTTCATTACAGAACTGTTTTTAGTGCTGTAATGAACTCATTACGATACTGAAATAAAGAAAGTTATCTTCCGATATCGCTGTGTAGCCTTCAACACCTATCATAACGGCCGAGTTCCAAATTTGAACACGCTGGGATCAATATTTTCGGAGATACGTACAGTCAGTAACTGGATGGATGACGTTTGTCACGAATACTTTCGATCAGAAGCACATAGCGACTCATAATTTTCATGTTTGCGCATCTGAATAGGACATTCTAGTTTGGTGTTGGGCATAATTTGTCCTACGGTTTCGGAGGTATACCAATCTCAAATTTTGTTGTTGTTTCCTCAATAACTCAAAATATATAAATCAGATCCAATTAAAACTTGGTAATTACTTGTAGAATGCCAACACGCTGATTCTCGCTTAAATGTCTTACCACTAGAAAAAAAATTGAATACATTTTTTTTTAATATTATATACAGCGTGCCAAAGAAATACATATATATTGTATATTGTTGTCGGGGGTAACGTTGCACTGCGACCTAAAGGTCTATTGTGCCCCCCTTCAGAGCTGTCGATGAAATTACCATCTACAGCTCGCCTTCCAGTTCCAAAGTTCTGATAAACTCCAGTATCTGGGATGGCAAGGAGGCTAGGTCTTCGCTCCTGCAGATTGATTGTCCAAAGCATTCCTTGCGTTGGGTTGAGATGGTGAGGCATTCCGTTGTCAGGTGATAAGTAGTTTCAAATTTTAACACTCCGTGTGTGGCGGAATCTCTGGGACTCCGGAGTTTTTGAAAGAATTTTTTTCTGTTCTAAATGGCGAATTGGTTACGGTTTCGCTGAAAAAATAATAAAAGACATACAATGGAATATTATTAAATACATAAATGAACATATCAGCTTATAAACATCTCAGTAAATATGATAAACAAATAAAAAGTCCAAAAGAACTCTAGGGAAATTTACATTAGGATTTTTCTCTTGATTCATTGGACAAGAGTGAAATGGAAGTTTTTCTTCATATAGAATATGTTACATAGATACTGTAGTATAGAAAAACTGGGAATTTAAGGGACTATTCATGAATAACAAAATACTGACAACGGTCCAAATTTCATTGAAAAAAAAATCGGAGCTTATCACTGATTTAGCGTTTCAATGCATTGAATACAATTTTTTTTTCTACATTGCAGACGATGCTTTTAATTTCACATATAAATATATGCAGTTTTACTCTACAATTTTGGATCACATTTAGAGCAATATTTTTTCGGATTCCTGGGCAAAACATCTCCAACTTCTGCTGGTGCCTGGGGTGCAATATTCAAATTTGTAAAATTCGAATAGTCCTAATTACAATTCTCTTGTGGGCCACATCTTTAAAAAGTCTAATCGTTCAAGTCGTTTTGTGTCGGAACAAGACTGGTGGATGAATTGAAAAATTACACTAACCGCGTCACGGAGTCTGATGGACTCTAAGTTACTCAGAATAAGTTCTACTTGTGAGAATTCAACGAATTCCACTGACTTATCGATGAGTTATCCCACCAGAGGATGGTACTCAGACCCGCGAATCACTCGACTAATAAAAACGAAGATTACACGATTATTTAAACATGCAAGAGTCCGAGGGACTCCGCAAAGCCGGTAAAGGGTTAAGTCACAGGTCTTCCAACTTATCTGGCCGATTTTAGTAAACAATACTCTTCAATTGGCCCACAGAAAATAGTCGAGAGGGTTTAAATCTGGAGATCGTGGTGGCCATTCAACTGATCCTCTCCTACCATTCCATTTCTCAGGAAATGTGCCATCAAGATACCTCCGCACTTCAATTCCATAATGCGGAGGCGCACCATCTTGTTGGAACCAAGTATTGTCAGCTACTTGTCGACCATTCACACCGGAAAAGAGATCAATGACTGCAGGAAATATTTGGTTTCTCAGTAACTCTAGATATTAGTCACTAGTCAAATTTCCTTCTTTAAAAAATGGGTTCAAGCCCTGTGGACAGGAGCTTTCTGGCGCTCTAGTTCAAACAGACAAATTATATCTGGTATTGGTTTCTCAGAGTTGGGAATTATATCAATGTATTCATATGATAGAACTGCATCATCAAGGAAATTCAATTAAAATAATAGTTTATTTATCAAGATTAAATGAGCAATCATGAGAATGAGAACTGCACCACATTTTCAAATTTTTTTTTTTGACACTTTGCGGTAATCTGGTCAATACAAAACTTCACATGCGTATAAAGGTCATGATTCTACAATTTGGTGCTAAATTTCAGATAGATCGAATGATCGGTTTCGGAAATATTCCTAAAAAATATAACTCCATAACTCCGAAACCCCTTGATGGTTTTCGCCCATTAACGAACTTGTCCGAGATATTTACGCTCCAAAACCACCTTGCAATTTTCAATCCGCTAACTCCTTTCGTTCGAGAGTTATCGTGCCTACGGCCGGTCGGCCGGCCGGACAGAATCGATTTCGCACTCGGATTCTTGATCAGTGAGTCGAACCAAATCATTTGAGATCATTTTCAGCCAAAAATTCCAAAATTACAGACACTTGGGCAAATTGATAAGCACTCTGTTCCGAGGAACTAGAGCGCCAAAAATAAAAGTTTCGTATGACAATTGCCCAAAACAGGTTTAAAGTACCTACAAATAGTAGGTATTCCATAAAACATGTATAAAAGAAGACAATAGTAATAAATTACCTTGTAATCGATCAAAAATTTCCTGATCTACGTTCACCAAAATTTCTCCTCTCTCGAACTACAGAATTATGCTTTCAATATTTACGTAATATTTTCAAACATTTTCGGGTGAGGTCCCCGTTGCATCGCTAAAATACGAGTATTTCAACCCCAATATTCTTGGAGTTACAATATTCTACGAACTTGTCAAGTTGACTTTATGACAATTCATACATAGAATATACATAGAATAATTATATCAATCTGTGAAATACGATTTACATTGAAATTTTGAAAAATCATATCTCCGAAAGTATCAGCTTGTTAGAGTTAAAAATGATATGAATGGATTCTTATGATAAAACTGCTCATTAAATAAAATTTAATTTGGAATTTGTTTTGTAAAAAAAAATATTTTTTTTTGTTACTCCGAAACCATCTGTCCGATTTTGCCCAATAACGAACTCAGCCGAGATATTTATCCCCCAAACCTACTCTGAAAATTTCAACTCTCTAGCTCATTCCGTTCGAGAGTTATCGTGCCTACGGCCGGCCGGACGGACCGGCCGGACGGCCGGACAGAATGAATTTCGACCACGGATTCTTGATCAGTGAGTCGAACCAAATCGTTTAAGACCATTTTCATCGAAATATTCGAAAATTACAGACATTTGGTCAAATTGATAAGCACTCAGTTCCGAGGAACTAGAGCGCCAAAAAGGCCCAATAATATGATGGCCAATTATGCCCAACCACACATTTAATTTTTCGGGATGTTGGGTGTAGACTGTCTCCACCTAATGAGGATTTGCTGTGGACCAAAAACGACAATTAGGTCGATGGATAGACCCATTCAAGTAAAACGTAGCTTCATCCGTCCAAAGAATTCTCGATGAAAAGGTATCATTCTCATTGCATCTCTCCTGCATCACTTCACAAAACTGCGGTCGTCGGTCGAAATCGTCATCAGATAATTCTTGAATGCTTTGAATCCTGTATGGGTGAAACTTTTGTTTTTCTAAGAACATTACTAACTGACTGCTTACTCACATCGAATTCATCGGCCAGTTTTCGTGTAGATTATTTCGGATTCTCTTATATGGTTAGTAATATATCGAGGGCCTTATCGCCACATGTCGTAGTTGAAGGTCTACCAGATTTTGGAGAGTTTTTATCATTTCCAGTGTGTTTGAAATGCTTAACCACCCTACAAACAGTAGTTTCACTTGAAGGATTTCTGTCTTGCTAACGCTCATTAAAAATTCGCCCACTTGTTCATAGGTCCGCTTGCGATCCCCATGTCCCAGAAATATCATGTGTGTGGAAGCGGCACCACCATCCTTATCTGTTCATTGTTTTATTTGCGATCAAATACATTAATTCGCAGCTGTTTTCCACTTGTGTATAAATCTTTCTTTTCATTGTAACATTTTTATTGCGATAATTTTAAGGTAAAATTTTATTTTCGTACACACAACTGAATTGGCCATCGAATGACCTTTGATGCGATATATCACAGACAATATTTTTCTAATAGAAAAAAAATGTATGAGGGTTAAGGGTATAAGCCCCCAACTTCAAAACTGCATGCATTTCGCAAACTTCAAAAATAGAAATCGGCGGGTAGGAGGATATTTCTCAATATTTATTATTTCAAGAATAATAAGCTGACACCAATAACAAATTGTTAATTTTGTAATAAAACAATAGCTTAACAAATTCCTTTTTCAGTCACATCGCTCAATGTGCAATCGAATGTCCTTTCAGTTGATAGATCACAATCCATATAGCTCTTCTAATAATAGGAAAAATATTCCTAAAGCCATAACACTACTTTTCAATAGGTCAATAAGATTCTTTTACAATAGCAGGTAGTCCATTTCATGAGGGGAAGGTTAAAATGGATGCATTTTATAACAGGAAAAGTACCTAAACTGGTTGTCTACAATATAAGACATACAATTAGGATTAAAAATCAGTCTTCTGTTGAGTTTCTCTGTGTGTAGATCAGAAAGTGTTTTAAGGACGAAAATGTCGATACAGACGCGCCGCAGTTGCCAAATCTCTCCTGACAAATTTTGTTGGCCAGGCCATTTTCTGAAAGTGTTAGAAAAGCCAACTTCCAATATTTTGTTGTTTTGATTGGCGATCAAGACAAGCAGTGGGCTCCCATGTGTGATGTGTTAGTTATAGCGTATCATTGGTGCAGTGGATGAATAGGAAGAGAAAAAGCACGCCTTTTGCAGTCCCTATTAAACGAGTATGGTGAGAACCCACTTATCATGTAGACGATTGCTATTTTTGCCTGACAAAGACTGAAGGTTATTCCAAAAATGGAAAGCACAAGACTATCCGAATTTGCAGTCTGAAATAGGACCTGTTCCTCATAGTGCAGTTTCAATAGTACCAATCGCACCTTTAGATCCGCAAAATGTTGTTTTGGAAAATATTGACAACGCTTCATCAGGCAGCTCCGAAAAACAGTGCACCAACCCTACATTTACTCCAGGTCCCAGTTCCGGCTAGCCACATTTAAGTGTTCAAAGTGAGTTAAATAATTTAGCACTTGATTTGGGGTTATCAAAGCAACAGTCAGAACTTATTGGTTCCCGTCTTAAGGAATGGAACTTATTAGCCAACGGAACGAAAATTATGAATTTCAGAAAAAGAATTGCTTCGTTTAGTAGAAGGATGTGGAGCGTAAAGGGTGAGAGATTTAAAATTCAAAAAATCATAAGGAGACTTGCTTTCAAAATTACAAATCTATGGATTCATGGATTTCCATTAATAATAATTAGTAAAAGACTAATGGTCTGATTGCAGTACTTTCCAATTACAAGTTGTGAATCATTTCCTAATTTTTTAATAACAAAACGGCAAAACCAATTCCTTTTTTAGTCACATTACTGAATAGGTAATCAAATTAACTTTCATTTGATGTTTTAGAATCCATATATTCCTATTTGAAACAATTAAGTAGTGGGGTGCAGGGCGTAGGGGGTGAGAAATATCAAATTGAAAAAAGCACAAGATAAATTGCTTTCGAAATTAAAAATCGACCGAATCGAGGATTTTCCTTAATAATTCTTCGAACAAGAATTAATGACGATTTATGTTACTTTTTTGGCACTCTGTTACCAGAAACTGTTCTTGAGAATCCGCTGAAATTTTGCACTATTTTATAATCTAGTACCAAATTTCAGCTATATCGAAATCGTTTAAGAGGTGAACAGAAAATGGAACAAGCGCGCTAAATCTTCTGACTTCACTTCCGAGTTGTTTAAGAATTATCCTCTATTAAACATATTTCAAGCATTTTTAACTTCTTTTTATCATCAATCATCACCATAATTTAAGATATGTTATATATATATATATATATATATATATATATATATATATATATATATAAAAGTCGGTTTATTATTATTTACTTCCCCTAAATTATCGTACAAACGGCTTCATCGTATATTGTATAGGGCTGCTTTATCGTTCAAAACGATAATCACCGTACGGTTGGTACGACTGCCTGAAATTAGAATTGTAGTAATCATACGAGCATTATTCCCATGAAAACAGAGTGTGGGAAAAAGACTCAGGAGATTGGAATCACGCCACTATAGCCTCATACATTCTTGAAATTTTACGCACATACAATCGTGAACTGTGAAAATTTCAGGAACGGTTACAAACATTTTTCAATGCACAATTCTAATACTGTATTATTTGAGAAAATATTGAACCAGACCGATGAATCCAAATTAAAAAAACCTGCTCACGTCCAGGGCATCTATCCATACTCATCTTCCTCTTGAATAAACAGGAATAACGATGGAAGGTTCAGCTTCCACGCAAGATGCCCCCGGCGGAATTTTTTCGATTTATTGCCGCATAAACGGTACCGTCTGCCAGATGTCCAAAGAGAAATTTTTGTTTTGACGATGCTCAACTTAATGCTTAGGAAAATAGAATACGGTCAAAAGGAAAAGGTACGGACCCTCCATTCGTTCTACGGCAGAAAGGCCAGATGTAGACGACTGCCGACTTGACAGATGAAAAAGGGAAATATCAATAAGTGATGGCCGGATTATTCACGCACCTGTAGATCCCGGCAGGCTCTGAGAGATATCGCCATGAATATTCGTCGCACTGACGGTGAATTTTTCATCTGATATTCGCTGACATCTGGGTGCTTTATTCCGTGAGAATAATATTTTATTCAGGCAGTAGATTGCAGAATTTTACACCAGAAGATTCGGTCCACTGGTAATTCCAGTCTGCTGAAAAAATCAAATGATGAAGAGATGTAACCTCGAATAACTTGTATCTTGATTTTTGTCGCATAATTAATAGGGTGATTACTATCCTCTTACTTATTTACTGATACCATTGAAGTTCATATAATAAGTGGTTTCTTTCAGGGATGACATTTTCTCAAACCAATTATCAAATGTCGTGCCTATTGTTAAAAAATGTGAGAGAGCCCTGTACAGAGGAGCTTTGGCGCTCTTGTTCAAACTTTGACAAATCATACAAGTATTGGTTTCTCAGAGTTGGGAATGATATGCGGATGTGGATTCTCATGATAAAAGTGCACCATAAAAAAAATTGAATTCGAAAATTCATAAAATTACGATTACAGTAGAAACTGGCTATAACGACGGATCGGTTATAACGGCTCAATGTTGAGGTCCCGGCGAGATTCCTACATAATTACCTATACATACATGCCGCTTAAACCAACATTGGATATATTGACATATCGGTTAGACCGTCAAATCTTCATCGGTATTTGTCGACTATAACGACCAATTTTAAGCAATATCACTGTCAGAGTCTATTAACGTTGTAAAAACTTGACAGAAATTTGTTACTTTCAATGAAGAATTTAATTCAGATGTTAATAAGACACTCTTTAGGGAGATGAAAAGTAAAATGTAAAATACTTTAATAATTCAGTTGAGAAATGAACAAACTAAACTAACTGATTTTTTGAAAAATTGTGTACCTACTGTAACGTTAACTCTTACCCAAGGGGTATTTGAGCATGAGACTCTAAGACTAATTTCTCATGGGAGGTTTGATTACCCCAGCAACAAAATTCTTAGTCAGGTTTTTAACAATATATTATAGAAATAACTAGGTGTACAAATCTCAATTTACAGTTCCAATCACAATCTCTCAAATTACACAAATTACATCAGACCCAAAAATCTAACTATACCCAAAATGTACGATCAGTTACACCAAAATAAATTTGATCTGCATATCTGAAATACACTTCGGCCTGATTAGTGACAAATTCATAGCAAAAAAAATATTATGTAGTCTTACTACAACGATACGATAAATAGTAGTCACCACCACTGGTGCTACAGCGATACGGTAAATACGATATAGTAGCCCTGCTACAACGATAAACCACAAAAGTAGCCATGCTACAACGATAATATAGCCATGCTACAACGATACTATAGCCATGCTACAACGATAATCCATCGTAGCCATGCTATAATGATAATATAGCCATGCTATAAAGATAATACGCTAAAGAATTTATCTAAAACAAAATGAAGAGTCTGTGCATCTGGGCAATTTAAAGAAGGGAAGGTAAAGACAACATTGTTGAATTTTTACAGCTCATTTCACTCAAGACGTTAAACGTGAACAGTAAAAGTGACTCAACAAATGGATCTTGAGGTCACTTCCATGAAGTGAAAGAAAAGACAAAATTGGTGAGTTTTTACAGCTCGTTTCACTCAAGACGTTAAACGTGAACAGTCAAAGTGACTCAACACAAGGATCTTGAGGTCACTTCCCAACCCAACCTCTCCAGGAAGTGAAAGAAAAGACAAAATTTTGTTGGGCGCCAGGAAGTCTAAGCTTGCAAAGACAAAGATAGAGAAAAAAAAATCAATCCGGTACACAGGAAAAATAACTGCTTCCATGATGCAAAATTCGGAAAATTTCAAAATACACCGTCGGATACACCAAAACCGAAAGGTCATAACTGCATATCCACAATATATTTCAAACAGATTAACGGCAATTCAAACAAAGTTAAAGAGATTGTCACGTAGACAAATACGATAATACAAGATACAATAGTTTGTCATGAGGACAAATACAATAACTTAAAGATACAAAATATTGTCATAGAAAGATACTATAATATATAGATAAAACTGCCAATCAAGTAAAATGTCCTGGGCACCGGAAGGAATTAAAATTAAACTTAATGTTGAGATTCGGTTTCGTCAGAGTCAGCTTTTCCGGCCTTTCCCAAACGTATAGCAACCTCATATGCGAGTTCATAAGACTTCAAAAATTCAGGGTTCATAATTCCAATAATTTAAGCTAAAGATAATGAAAAGACACAAAAATGGCAAAGGTTCCAATTTTTGAAAGCAGGAAAATAAACATATAATGATATGAAAGAAAGTGCAAGTCCGAGAGATTGGTAGGTCCTTCAAAACTGAAGAAAAATGTTGCCAGGTTTCTCGAGTCCCACGTTTGGTGCGCCAAAAGTGTAACGTTAACTTTTACCCAAGGGGTATTTGAGCATGAGACTCTAAGACTAATTTGAAATTTCTCATGGGAGGTTTGATTACCCCAGCAACAAAATTCCTAGTCAGGTTTTTAACAATATATTATAGAAAGAACTAGGTGTACAAATCTTAATTTACAGTTCCAATCACAATCTCTCAAATCACACAAACTTATAACTACTTATCTTAAAAGAAAGGTTAATTCGTGGTTCCACCTCCAATGTAATATACCCTCAAGCCAGCATCGAATGTACTTGAGGCGTGCTTCCAGCTCCTCCACCATAAGTTAACTTCTGAGCAAACGTAGGTACAGGCAAATGTAACAGCCAAAATTACTTCAGCTTCAGCCAATGATTGTATTTCAGTTCAAGTCGAGCTTCAGCAAATGATTGTACTTTGATTCAAGTCAAGCTTCAGCAAATGATTGTGTTTCGGTGCAAACAATGTGGTCCCAACCCAGGAGTGTAACAAATATGGTCCCAACCAAGGAGTGTAGTGTAACTCGTGTGGTCCCAACCAAGGAGCGAGAATAAATATTATTTATCTCGCAAACTAAAACTCAGAAATTCCACCGGGAATACTCGATGAATTTAGATAAAAATTCTTAACGATATACGAAAGATGATTTCTCCTTCAGAGAAAAGCCGGAAAAAAAAAGTTAAATCAACTTCCTTACATCACGCAGATACGAAGATCATCGAAGATAAATAACCTGACATAAGTTGGCAGTCCGTCAATGTGCATTCTATGATTACCAGTGTCGTTTCAAAAGGAAATGAATAGCATATGCGTGCAAGACGTTGCACAACATATTATTATATTCTATGTTATTTCAGAATAAAACTTTTTTTTTTGTCATTTCTTTATGAAACCAGTTTCTTATACCGATAATACCAGTACATAATAAATCTTCATTAAAATACCAACAATGTATGTACATTGCTTATAACGACTATCGCGTCCTAAATATGCAGTCCCTTCGATGTCGCTATAACCGATTTCTACTGTAGTTATTGAAATTTTGAAAATTCATATCTTCGAAAGCATTAGTTTGTTAGAGTTGAGAATGATATCAATTGATCCTTATGATGAAACTGCATCAAATTATATTTTTTTCGTTACTCCTAAACCACCAACCGAGCTATCCCCCAAACCTATTCTGAAAATTTCAACAGCTCATTCTTATCGAGAGTTATCGTGGTTACGGCTGAACGGCTGGGCAGCCGTACACAATCAATTTTGACCACGGATTCTTGATCAGTGGGTCGTACCAAAACGTTTAAGATCACTTTCAGCCAAAAATTCTAAAATACAGATATTTGGGCAAATTGATAACCACTCCGTCCGAGGAACAAGAGCACCAAAAAGTAGACGCAAACAAGCTTGATAACTATATCGATAAGTATCTTTGTGATTTTTGGTCCTCTTGTTCCTCGGAACAGAGTGCTTATCAATTTGCCCAAATGTCTGTAATTTTCGAATTTTCGGCTGACAATGGTCTTGAACGATTTGGTTTGACTCACTGATCAAGAATCCGTGGTCAAAATTGATTCTGTCTATCTGTCCGTCTGTCCGTCCGTTCACACGATAACTCACGAACGGATTGAGCTAGACAGTTGAAATTCTCAGAGTAGGTTTGAGGGATAAATATCTCAGTTAAGTTCGTTATTGGGCAACATCGGTCTATAATAGTTTCGGAGTAACGAAAAAAACTTTTTTTTACATTACAACTTTTGAATTCAATTTTTCTTAAGATGCAGTTTCATCATAAGAACCCATTGGTATCATTTGCAACTCCAACAAGCTAATACTTTCAGAGATATGATGTTTCAAAATTTCAATAATACATCGTAAGTTCTATGTATTCACAGAATGTGAACACAGAATTTGTCTGTGTTCACTGTTCATAAATGTCATCTAGCTATTAAAGATTGTCAATTCGTACCGAAAATAATATGCACTGATTACATATTGAATAATTTATGTATAAATATTAGGGATGATGTTTCAGAAGATTTAGAATTGTATCATTTGAATGATTTATTTAGTTTATGAAGGCTATAGGAACGAAGAACATAATGGTTTCAAAAGAAATTACTGCTCTTTGACCACTGAGGTTAATATTACCTTTTATTATACAGTATTTTCATAATGTTGCTTGCAAAAAAATACTGAAACATGGATCTACATTTGTGTATCAATCATTTTTTCTTGAGTTAAGTTTCATAATACAGAAAAGAATGTGTTAGTGGTATGAACCATTAAATTTTAAATTATGAAAAGAGGATAGTATTTTATTGATATATTTTGAACTATTAAAATAATTAGTTCGTAATCCTCTACCTAAGTCTAAGACTTCTCCTGAAGGCACATTTTCCGGGATTTAGAGAGAATGACAACACACAGGGTGAAGACCATAGACGAGCTTCAAGTGAGGATTGGAAGTTGGCTTCACTTGTGGTAACACACTCTCGAATTCGCTGGGCTGTCAGAGAATTCGAGCCTTATAAAGCTGCGGGGGAGGATAGCATATTTCCGGCACTTTTGATTAAGGGCTTGGAGCTTGGAACGATATATCAGAGATGGAACCTTAGTGGCTAGTCCACTACATCCAACTCAGCATGCCTATCAGATGGGCAAATCAGTAGATTCTGCTCTTCATTCAGTGGTCAGCTGCATCGAGAGCGGACTACATTATCGAGAGTGCACTCTTGCTGTGTTTCTGGACATAGAGGGTGCATTCAATAATACTGCATTTCGAGCTATGCACAATGCACTAACCAAACATGGGGTTCCCTAAGCAGTTTGTCGATGGGCAGGATCCCTTTTAAGGGACCGCAGCATAGTGACTCGTCTAGGCAGCTCAACCATTAGGCGAACACCAGGCAGGGGATGCCCACAGGGTGGTGTTCTATCACTTCTCCTGTGGAATCTGGTCCTGGATGGGCTCCTGGTTGAGCTGGCGGGGGCTGGCCTAATGGTTGTAGCCTATGCAGTTGATCTCGTGATACTAATCAGAGGTAAACATCCAAATGTCATCGCTATTCTTATGCAGGATGCTCTGTGTAGGATTGAGCGATGGTGCTTGAATAACGATCTTTCGGTTAATCCTGAAAAAACAGAGATGGTTCTCTTTGACAGGAAGAGGGGGCCCTGTAACATAAGACTTCCAAGTCTGTTTGGAGTAGGGCTCAATCTAACAGAGCAAGTTCGATATCTGGGTGTGATACTGGACCACAAACTACTGAGGAACAAACACATTGAGGAACAAACGAAAAAGGCCGAGATGATCTTTTGGTCTACTCGGAGAGTAGTGGGAAATGGATGGGGCTTCAAACCACACATTATTCACTAGTTGTATACTGAGGTGGTGAGGCCTATCCTAACCTACGCATCATTGGTGTGGTGGACTCCTTTGGAGAAGTCATATATCCGCAACAAATTGAAAAGATCTCAGAGAAAAGCTTGTTTAAGCATCACAGGTGCTCTGAGATCTACTCCAACAGCAGCTATGGAGTGCCTGCTGGGGCTACCTCCCCTGCATCTTGTAGTTGAGGAGGGGGCTACGAAAACAGCTTTAAGAATCTGGGAACAGGGACAGTGGCGTGACAGCGGAATGTTTAGGGGACACGCGAGGGCACTCAAGAAGGTGGAGGATGATGATGCATCTCTCCTCCGGAGGAGTGACCGTGCGGGCTCCTTATTCTGCTTTAACGAACCCTATAGGGTGATTGTTCCTGATAGAGACCAATGGGATACAAGGAGTGATCTCCTTAAACCGGAGGGTCCCACATGGTTCACAGATGGCTCTGTAATGACTACAGGGACAGGTGCAGGCATTGTGGGACCTCGAGTGAGCATGTCCATCCCTCTCGGGAAGACCTACTCTATAATACAGGCAGAACTATATGCTGTTCTTGTCTGCGCGCTGGAAAACATCCGATTAGGATACTCTAGCAAGTACATATATATATATATATATATATATATATATAGGGGTATTCTTTGCTGACTAATTAGGACACAATTTAGATTATTATTGGGAATGCAGCAATAAAAGGCTATTATACTCTTTTTCTTTAAGCTCTAGCTTTCGAGATCTATTTATCTCTTCCTCAGGAGCACTAAAAACATGACACAATCAGCTCTACATATTACACATCTATCTATTACAATTCATACTTACAAGACATGAGTTTTCTCTTAAAGTTATTATAAGTTCTAACATGGACGATAATTTCCTCTCATTCCAAATGTAAAACCAGAGATTCCAACTAAGATGTCCCAAATATTAACGGATATTTCCTACCAATTTAACGAAAGATGAACATAATATCATGACAGCTAATTAGAGGTTAGAAAGACCTCTGACGTTTGACATATAACTAACCATCGAACAGAAAAACGATCGATGTAAACGCTCATCAATGGTCTTGCCTATTGGGAAAGAAATAACCACCAATGGCACCAATGACGTCGAACAACTGTACTGGGTGTGCGTCTTAAGGACTTGTCAACTCTACAATTATAATAAAAAAAAAAGGGTTATTTTTCTTAAAGTGAGAAAGAACCCATCCTACAAATTAATTCATTATACAGCAATTATTGAACAAATAAATCTAACAATGTACATATTCAACAACAATTAAATCACCAAAGAAAAAATACCTATCAAGTGAATTGTGACAAACAATCAAGAGTTGAATCGTGTTTGAATGGAAAATTGAATCTCAAAATCATTGCACCGTATGACCAGCACCAATGTGGAATTTGTGTCTCGTATCTTTGTCAATTTCTAATAAATTAGCATAAATGGCACTGAGTTTTTCTACGTCCCTCCTTGAGTTCATTGTCATCTGATGTTGGAGGATGTGCACCATTTCCAAAAACTTTCTCACTTTATCCTTATGCTCCGAATCCAGAACTTCCACTTGTTCATATTTCATATGATGTCCAGTGTTGTTCTCGTGAATAGACAATGCTGAAGACAGTATCCTCCTTCTAGAGTCACTTTTATGTGATGTTAATCTTTTACTTAAGGTTCTGCTAGTTTCACCAATGTAAATTTCTTCACAATTCGTACAGGGAATCTTGTAAATAACATTGCTCTGTCTTTCAACTGGTGTTTCGTCCTTGAGTCTGCTATATATTCGCTTTGCTGTTCTAACATTTTTGGTGGCCAATAAATTATTCTCATGTTTTACTAGTGTCGCCAATCTCTTTGCAAGTTTCTCATGGAAAGGGAGCACAATTATTTTCTTTTCAGCTGTGTTCTGTCGCTCATCATCTATATTTATTTCCAAATTTATGTTAGGTTCATCCCGCCTAACTGGTGTGTTGAAAATTAGTTTTTTCAGCCATTTTCTAGGGTACCCATTCTGCAGCATCAACTCCAGCAACACCTGAAGATTTTTATGTAAAAATATAGGATCTGTTACCTTAGTTATTCTTGTTTTCATATTCAAAATTAAGTTTACCTTCATTTTAGTCGGATGGTATGACCTGTAATGTATGAACCTACCAGATGACGTTGGTTTCCTATACCATTCTGTTTTTATGGTGTTATTTTCTCTTATCACTTTCATGTCCAAAAATGGAACGTAGTTGTTATTTTCATTTTCAATAGTAAACTGAATTCTAGGATGGTAAGCGTTAAACGTCTCCAAAACTACATCCTCGGAATTCACAGGCACCGCCAAAATCAGGTCATCCACATACTTTTTGCAGAACGGAATGACAAAAGGAAGTCTAGGTATTGATTCATCAAGTAGTTTATCCACAACATATTGTGCTATTATAGGAGATAAAATTGAACCCATTGGTGTTCCTATAAGTTGTTTGTAAAAAACACCATTCGCTGAAAAATACGTTGATTCATACACCAGTCTGATCAAGTTCTTTAGTTCTTGTTTTGGAATTGACGAATGCTGTTCAATAACTTCCCAATTGTCATCTACGATGTTCAACGCTAGTTCAGCGATGACATTGGTAAAGAGTGAAGTGACATCTAGACTGATTAATATATAATCTCCAGGTAATTCAAAATTCTTAATAAAATCAGCAAATTCAAACGAGTCTTTTATATAATAGCTATTATTATAGTTATAAGCTTTTCTTAGGATGTTATTTAAGTACTTGCATAATTTGGTAGTAGGACTATTGGTTGAAGAAATAATTGGTCGTAGAGCTAATTCTTGTTTATGGATTTTAGGTAGTCCATAGTACTTAGGACATTCAGCATTATAGGTCATTAGACATTTAGACTGAGCCACTGAAATGAATTCTTTTTGTTTCAATTCTCTGATTACCCTATTTACTTTTTGTTCAATCGTGCTCGTAGGATCTCTTGGTATAATTTTATAGTAGTCTGCATCACCCAATAATTGGTTTGTGAGGATGATATAAGTTTCTTTGAGCATCAACACTGATGTACCTCCTTTATCAGCTTTAGTCAACATCAATTCCGGATGATCCCTGAGGAAACATATATTTATATATATATATATATATATATATATATATATATATATATATATATATATATATGTTGTGACAGTCAAGGAACGTTAAAATCCCTATCTGATGTGAAAATAAACTCCTACTTAGTAGTAGTAGTAGTCTGAAGTAAAGAAACTTCTTTCACTCGAAAGAAGAGAATTGAGCCTGGTGACTGGATTACTAACTGGTCACCAGTTCAACAAACATCTGAATAGGATGGGATTGGCCGATAGCGCTCTGTGTCGCTGGTGCAAGAGCATGGAAGAAACAGCTGAACATATTCTGTTCGAATGTAACAACCTTGAGAAATTGAGGGTCATACACCTAGGCAACCCAACACCTACGATTCCTACGGTGAGAGGGACTTCTCCTTTTAAGCTCGCGGCATTCCTGTCAGCGTGCTTTTTGGACTGAGTCTCACGAGTTTGGCAAGCGGGAGAACAATGGGCCTGAAGGCCTCAGTTCAGCCTGGGACGGCACCGCGGTAGAAGAAGAAGAAGAATCCTCTACCTACTCAAATATCAGGAATAAAAAGACAATCAGCTATGATTGTCTCCAGCCTTGCTCTAGACATTTCGATGATACTTTCCTTAGGTATTTCGAGTTTATGACCATATTTTTTGTGACAATTTTTGTAGCATTAAAGCATAGAAGCTTTGTGGATTGTTTTTTTTTTCAAAGATAATTTTTGAAGCATTTTTTTTAAACGACACTTTCTATAAATTTAATTTCTTTCATGATGCAGTTCTATTATAGGAATCCATTGATATGATTCCCAACTCTGAGAAACCAATACTTTCAGAGATATAATGTGTCTGAACAAGAGCACCAAAAAGCTCCTGCCCACAGGGCTTGAACAAAATTTTTTTTCTTTAAAATTTTGGACCTTACCGTTCATTGGGTTTGTGCTTGTGGAGATTCAATCAGCTTGGATTTCTTAAAATTCTGAAGAACAAATTTATAAAATACAGCATATAGAGGTCAATGCGGGAATTTTTCCTTGCTTTAAGTTAGGAAATGCTCCCATCGGTGTCTTTTTGTATCCAAGGCATTTGACTGAGCGAGCTCGGCTATACTGCTGAATAAATTAGTGAGTTACGTTATTCGGGACAGTCTTATGTACTGGTTCAGGAGTTATTTGTCTGGAAGAACTTAAATCGTAAAAATTGTGCTGGGAGGTAAACCCTACAAATCCACTACACTTAGCTTGAAAACCAGCATCCCACAGGGAAGTGTTTTGGGCCCGGTTCTCTTCGATGTGTATTTTAATGATTTTGCAAACATCTTGGATTCTTAGGACCATACTGTGGTTCAATTTACTGAGCATTCTTGATGTTAATGATTACTACGATACAACATGAGCCATTAATTCCTATTTACCAAAGATATAGAGAGTTGGTTGGGAGCGAATGAGTTATTCTTGAATATGTCCAATTCGCAAGCCACTCCAGACTTGTTTTCCTGGAATCAAATCAATGAAAGCATCAAATTTTATGATAGTGTTAAGTGCCTTGGTATTGTTCTGGAATAACATTTGACGAGGAGCAAACATTATACATCAGGTCTCTAGCAATTTATCAAATATAATCTACAATTTTCGTACTATGAAAAGTTATATCTATGTTAGCTCAATGATCTTCACTTCTCCAATTTTCAATCAATTATCGATTTCGGAATTGTGTTTTGGGCAATGCAACTCATGCTAGGGGTTATTTTCTCATAAAAGATTCGTTAAATGAATTATTTTTGACCTACAATATTGCGAAATTTGCAGAGGATCATTCAGTTGTATGAAATCTTAATAATTTATGTTCTATACAGGGTGTCCCGTTCACTACATGACTATTTCTCAGGTGTGAATATGTGAATAAAGTATATAAAGACGAGTCAGGAATGCTTAATCTTTTTTAACTTCGACGCCACCCTGTGCCCTACGTGCCTGCAAATGGTACTCCCGTCATTTTGATATCACTTTTTGTGATAAGTTCCAAACGACTCAACCATTTCTGGTAAATTTTTGAAATTGAGTCAAAACAAATATTACGAATGATTTGTTCCCAACACCATCCCCATAAGTATTCAATACCGTCGGGAACGGACTGACCATAGCACTTTATTATTTTTCACATTTTCTCATAAAATACAGATTTGATCGAATTGAAATTTGTTTTAATTAATTGTATAATGTCAACACGCACATTTTTGAGAAATTTTGTGTGAATCATATCAATAGAAAAATGATTAAAATTTTTTTTTTAGAAAAAAATTAAAATTTGCCTTTGAAAATTCTATATTCAAAAAATTATTTGTGAGATCCTGCTGAAATTCTTCAAGAACCTCCAAGACGCATTATATTTTCCGAATATCTTTAGAAATACAGATCTGATCGAATTAAAATCTATAGTACTCGGTTGGAAAAAGACTGATTGAAGGTTCATGCAGTATTTCGTGAGTGTATGTGAGGCATGAATAAATCAAAGAACAAAGCCCAAAAGCTCCTTACTTCACGTCAGTGCTTTTTAAGATTTTTTTATAGGATCGCACCATTTTTCAATTTACCCCTGAAAATAAAAAAAAATTGATACGCCTATTCACTCACAAACAAGTGTTTGAATAAATGAGTTTAGAGATTTCATATCAACATAGTAGGCATAGCAACTAATTGGATATATTGGCGTTGTTTTCCGTCCAAAAACTCATATAGGCATTCAGAAGTATTCACACCATAAAATTTTGTCATACCTAATATAATG
Organism: Halyzia sedecimguttata; assembly: GCA_937662695.2. Lineage (NCBI taxonomy): Eukaryota > Metazoa > Arthropoda > Insecta > Coleoptera > Coccinellidae > Halyzia > Halyzia sedecimguttata. The sequence goes on from OW569413.2 coordinate 16,332,098, forward strand.
AATTTGAGTAGGCCAAACTAGCCTTTCACTAACTCACACTGGTAAATAAGGATAATGTACATAACATATGAAATTAACAAGTTGCTCAAGATTTCAAGTTACCCCGTTTTACGGTAGGTACCTAATAAACAGTAACCAAACAACATCAACGATAAAACAACTACATATATTGTAACACTAAATTACACTCCTTCATCAGACAGTATGTGAAAATCCCCAGAATAATTTTCTGTTATTAAAAGGTTTTGAGAATTGTATGTGACAATTCTCGAATTTCAGAAAAACTATCCAAAAAATAATTCTGAAGATTTTCGTTAAGTGTCTGACGAAGCAGTCTGATATAGACTCCGAAACGTAACGATATAGTTATTTCTTTGTTGATGTTGTTTCGTTGTTGTTTGTAAAGCAACATTGTTCGATTGATTGCTTCTGACAAATATCTTGTGTTTCTTTCGCAGAAGCAAATCACATAATAATACATTTTTGCGCGTATGTTCTGGGGAACATCGCGTTATCATTTTGCCCAAATGTCTGTAACTTTCGAATTTTTTTACGAAAATGGTCTCAAACGATTCGGTTCGACTCCCCAATGAAGAATTCTAGGTCAAATTCGATTCTGTCCGGCCGGCCGTCCAGCCGTTGCCACGATAACTTGAGAACTGAAAGAGCTAGCGACTTGAAATTTTCAGGGTAGGTGGCGCATCTCGGTACGACGACGGACAAGTTCGTTGATGGGCATAATCGGTCCGATGGTTTCCGAGTAATAATTTTGTTTTCAACCAATATAGATCCGATCGAATTGAAATTTGGTGAATAGTTGAAGAATATAAACCTAAGCACGTTTGCGTAATTTTGTGAGAATCGTATTGCTAGAAAATTATTAAAAAATATTTTTGTTGTCACGATAACCTGAGAACGGAAAAAGATAGCGGCTTGAAGATTTCAGGTTAGATTGTGCATCTGAATGCGACGTTTGAGTTTCTTTATAAGCATAATCGGCCAAACGGTTTTAGAGTTGTAGCCATCTGAAATTTGGTTGTTTTTTGTTCCTCATTAACTCGAAAAATACAAAAACGATTGAATTCGAACATGGTTATTAGTTGTAGAAGGCCAACGCGAAAATTCTCGCAAAATTTCGTGAGGATAGTATTTGTTGCGTATCCGAATGGGAGAGTTAAGTGCATTTTTGGGCATAATCGGTCTAACAGTTTCCGAGTTTGCAACGTGTTGCACGCCTATGCTATTCCCTTCCTTTTGAAACGCCACTGGTTTCATAGAATGCACGTTGACGGACTGACACCTTACGTCAGGTTACTTCTCTTCTATGATCTTCGTGTCTGCGTAATGTAACGAAGCTGATTGACGACGATTTGACGTTCTTTTCCGGTCTTCCTCTGAACGAGAAATCATCTTTCGTATATCATTGAGAATTTTAATCTGAAATCATCGAATATCCCAGTGAATTTTCTGAGTTTTAGTTTGCGAGATAAATAATATTTATTCTCGGTAAGTTTCATAATTCCTTTAGTTTAAGCAGAGATTTGGATTTTAGGGGAATATTTTGCTGGCTTCTGAGTTGTTGCATGGCCTTCCTTCATTTTGTTTTACAGCACATGCACTGTTTTTCACTTTTCATTTCCCCAGGGCAGAATTCCTTCTCAGGTTCACTAATAATTATCGACATAATGTAAATGCCTAATATTTCTTTTCTTGAGAAGCGAGAAGGAGTTCTGTTGAATTTTTGTGCACATATTCATTTGCTTTAATTTCATATAGCTCCTTGGTTGGGACCATACGAGTTAGATTACAATCCTTGGTTGGGACCATACGAGTTAGATTACAATCCTTGGTTGGGACCCTACGAGTTAGATTACAATCCTTGGTTGGGACCATACGACTTAGATTACAATCCTTGGTTGGGACCATACGAGTTAGATTACAATCCTTGGTTGGGACCACACGAGTTAGACTACACTCCTTAGTTGGACCATATTTGCGACAAATCCTTGGTTGGGACCACACGAGTTGGAGTACACTCCTTGGTTGGGACCATATTTGCTACAATCGTTGGTTGAGTCACCGTTGTTTGCACCGAGATAGAAGCATTTGCTGAGGCCTGACTTGCACAGAAGCTCAATCATTAGCTGAAGCTTGAGTTGAACTGGAGTACGATAAGTAGCTGGAAGTTGTAGAAACTTTTGGCTGCTGCGTTTGCCTGTGCTCACATTTGCTTGGAAGTTGATTTATGGTGGAGGAGCTGAAGGTACACCTGAAGTACAATTCGAGGCTGACTGGGGGACATACTCCATTACCGATAGGATCATCTGACACCAGAGAAAGAAATTGCATTGAAAGTGGAACCACGATTTGAACAGTTTCCCTTAAGATAAGTAGTTATAAGATTGTGTAATTTGAGAGATTAATTCGAACTGTAAATTAAGATTTGTACACCTTATCCTTTTTATAATATATTGTTAAAAAACCTGACTAGGAATCTTATTGCTGGGGTAATCAAACCTCCCTTGAGAAATCAGTACTAGAATTTCATGCTCAAACGCCCCTAGGGTAAAATGTGATGTTACAAGTTATACCCACCTATAATATTATTTCCTTAATATCTCAAAAAATAAAGATTCTATCGAATTGAAGCTTGGTAACTAGTAGTAGAAAATCAACATAAAGAAGTGTTTAAAATTTTGTAAGAACCGTACCTACCCCTAGAAAATTTGAAAAAAATTAGGAAAAAAAAAATTTTGTAAGAACCGTACCTACCCCTAAAATATATGAAAAAAATCACGAAAAAAAAATTTGGTTCAAGCACTGACGTGAAGTCAGGAGCTTTTGCGCGTATGTTCTTTTGTCCATTCTTCTGTATTGGACACCCTTAATCGAATTTACCATGGTAAATTATGTTGTCCATTCTCCTGTATTTGACACTTAATTCGAATTTACCATGGTGAATTTGAATTAAGAGTGTCCAACACAGGAGAATGGACAACATAATTTACCATGGTAAATTCGATTAAGGGTGTCTAATACAGAAGAATGGACAATAGAACATACGCGCAAAAGCTCCTGACTTCACGTCAGTGCTTGAACCAATTTTTATTTTATATATATATATTATATATATATATATATTTCAGAGTTTGGGAGAGAAAACCCAGAAAGAAACCTTTTAATAATCAGTATACCTCCCTAAGTATCCTTTAATGATTGCTTAATTTCTTGTTGACAGTTATTCTGAAATTTGAGAGGAACCATTTATTGATTAATTCACCTACCAGAGTATCATTTAATGGTTAATTTTTCCTCCGAACGACAATTTGAATATGAGGAATGAACAAAATTTAACGCATCAAGCAATGAACGTGCTGAAACGACCTCGTTAATAATATTTCCTCCGCCAAATTGAATTCACCCACCCCCCAAGGCGTCGACGGGTTAAATATGTCCCTTATGTAAAGTACGTGACGTAGATATTTCATTAACATTGACAAGGCAACGGTATGCAAATAAGGTTCGAGGAAGGTGTAGGTGGGTACCGCCGCCGATGAGATATAGATTAGGGAATTAGTGCGGCCACTATTTGCACGAGAGAAATTGGTCAACGATGTGTAGGCCGGAAGTGGCTTGCACGCATCGCCGGGAAACATGTGTTTCAGATGGGGATCCCAGTCGTAAAGTTAACTTATGATCGATATTATATGGAGCCGAACGATGAAGAGATGTAGTGCCACTTCTTTATATGAAACACATGGGAGTTGATGTAATGGAGTGTCTCTTATATTTTTTCATTAATTTGCCAGAGTGCAGGAGGCATCGCTGTATGGGTTTTATTGTTTTTGCGCGCATGTTCTGAGGAACAACATTTTGACATGTGCCTGTAATGTTCGAATTTTTTGTCGAAAATGGTCTCAAACAATTAGGTTCGACCCTCTGATGAAGACTTTGAGGTCAAATTTGATTCTGATTGTGGCCGTTGGCGGGATAACTTGAGAAAGAGCGAGTGGAAATATTCAAGGTCGGTGGCGCCTCCTTATTCGACGAACAAGTTCGTTAATAATAATAATAATAATCGGCCCAACGCTTTCCGAGTACAAATTTTGTTTTCAACCAATACAGATTCAATCAAATTGAAACTTGGTAACTAGTTCTAGAACACCGAGATGAGGACGTACCTATGTGTAATTTTGTGAGAATGATACATCCATAAAATTAAAAGAAAATTATTAAAAAATATTAATTAACTTACGATAACTTGAGAACGGGACCAAAAAAGAGACTTAAAATCTTTAGAGTATGCTGTGCATCCACATGTATCGTTTGTGCTTGTTAATACACATAATCTGGCGGTTTCGTAGTTATACCTATCTGAAATTTTGCTGTTACTTCCTCAATAACTCAAAAAATAATAAACCTATCCAATTCAAAGAACGTAATTTTTGGTAGAATGCCTACGCACAAATAGTTGAGAAATTTCGGGAGGATCGTATCACTAGAGAGTTTCAAAACAAATATTGAAAATCATTCCAAAAAGTCTATATCTCAAGAACTATCCTTCCGAAATTGCCGATATTTTGCGAAAGTCTTCAGAAATAAATTTTACCGCTAAATTCCTAGTTTGAACATGATCGGTTTCATATTGTTGGAGATAAGAGAAGTCTTGTGTGAGTTCAGTAGCTGGAAGGGTGACCGTTGCCACGATAACTTCCGAACGGAAAGATACAACGACTTGCAATTTCCAGGGTATGTTGCTCATCCGAATGGGACAGTTGAGTTCGTTCTTGGGCATAATCGGCCCAATGATTTCGGAGTTATACACATCTCGAATATTATTTAATCGATATCTCAAAAAATACAAACCCTATTTATTAATTTTCTCAGAATTTTGTGAATATAGTATCCTGAAATTACTTGATAAATAAGTTTTTCGTATATTATTAGACATTTAAAGAATTCAAATTCAGACAGAATGTATATGTCAGAATTAAAAATTCTGTGATAATAGACGATTCTCTACCCATAACTGTCATCAAAATGGTACGAAATGTATTCATATCATATAAACAGTTACGCTTAAGCATAGGGTCCCTGATCCAATCCACATTTCTGCGAGTGAAAATGAAAAATGATTATATAATGAAGAATAACGTGTAAATTATCAGTCGCACGAAACGAAACGCAACCAGACCCACAGCAAAATTCAGCTGTCAGTAATAAAATAATATCAAATCAAAGGTCCGGCTTCCGCATGTTTTCTCCAATTATTCTTATCTGCCTGCAATAAATTCCCGCAACGGTGGCAGAAGATTTGTCGGCATCCCTTTGAAGTCTAGGTATATGCCACCATCGATATTATGTGGGAGGGAGGGCTGCAAAGTCACTTGTTTGGCATTTCTTAGTTCTTAGATAACTCAAAAAACACAAATCCGATAGAATTGAAACTTGGCAACTAGTTGTAGAGTACCAAAATGAAGACGTACCTATGTGAAAAAGAATTCTGAAAAAATGATATATATCTGAAGATAACTTTAGAACAAGAAGAAATAGCGACTTTTAATTTTCAGGGTAGGTTGCGCATCCGAATGCGACATTTGAGTTCGTTAAAAGACATAATCAGCAAAATGGTTTTGGAGTTAAACACATCGAGTTTTAGCGAAGAAGTTGGGGTGACACCATTCATGATTTGTCATGCGGGTGTTATGTATTTACGGCCTATGCATGAAAAAAAATGCTCAGACAGGGCGACTTTTGTTCTGAGAGGGACAAACATTGAGCTCCAAATTTTCACCCCTGCGTTAATCCCCTGCCACCTCAATTTTGAATAGGGAAAGTAAGGTCTTGTGGTATATCATTTGAAAGGTATTTTCATTCTCTACATAAAATGTAGTAACTTTTTTGTTTTTTTCTGGTCATGAATCGAAAATTCTGTTTAACTGAGGTAAGAATGGTGCGTACAATAGCGGAAAAAGTTGAGATAATATCATTGTACTATGGAAACAATAATAATTGTGGTAACAGGGCGGCTAATTTATTGAATGAGCCCCACCCCGAAAATAGTGTTACTCGTCACATGATAATCATGGATGGGTCACCCTGAAATTTCGGAACGGTTGAACATAAAACATTTGGATTTAATCACGGTTCAACTTCATAGAAAATATTTTTTTTCAAGGGTGAAATGATCACAAACATACAACCATTACAGACTACAGGGTGGTCCAGATCTTAACCAAGAAATTTTAACCACGTATTCTACGTCAAAAATAAGCCCTTGTTTGCCATATAAACATATGCCGAGGAATAGATAGAGAAAAAAAAAGGTTTTTTATTAATAACTTTTACACTTCTTAAAATAATTCTATGAAATTTGGGACATAGGTTTTAAGGATCAATGAGCACTTTTTGAATAAGATCATTATTTTTTTATTCTACCAGTGGCGTCCGTACTGCATCGAGACTGAATATTTTTAGACAAACCAACAAAAATTACTGTGATGAAAGGACTAGCAGAGACCAAGGTTTTGGAGCAATCCACAGAGTGTGTATGATTTCATCAAAGTTGAATAGCTACATACCGTGGTTTCATCCTTATTAGGAATCATCAGTGGAGCACAATTCAACGCTGATGAAATCAACACTACGAAGTAACCGGTTTAAAGAAAACCAGCAATCACTTGTGAGTAGAATTTAGACACAAGTGACACCTGGAGTTCAATCAACCAAGCTCCTCGCTGTGGCTACCCGAAACTATAGATCTCTACGTATATTCTTTACCCCTATGTGGTAATCAGGATTGGAGTCTCATGCAGTTGACCACTGGGGAGCGAAAACGCCCAGGTTAATACGCAATGCGCAATACGGAGCCATCACAATAACTAGTGGTTAGCTTTCCTAAAGCGTTATTATCTTTGTATGAATAAAAATTACTCTTGAAATCCTCATTTAATTTGAAACAAATTCATTCTCCTGACTTTTTGACGTACGAGGCACCGTTTCCGAGTAAAACAATTAAACACATTCTCATGCATGAGGAAATCGCTAAAATTTGATATGTACAAGGTAGGTACATAATAATAATAAGACTATCCTTGTAAACGGAACGTGTAATTACAAAAAAATAAGCGTTAACAGCCACACTCAAATACGAATTTAAAGAAGATGTTCGAAGTAGAAGAGAAACAAAAATTTTTTTTCTAATAATTTCAAGACCCTGTATCTGAAAGAGGAAGCATTTCTTGACATATGTTTATATGAAGTAGAACACGTGGTTAAAATTTCTTGGTTAAGATCTGGCCACCCTGTATATATGCATTTTATTTGATGTGATTAAAAGTATGCTGCAAATTCATTTCAAATTTCTCTAGAATTCTCTGTTGTTCTCAATGGTATTTGCTCTAGGGATCTTAGTTGTTGCTCTCGTGGAACATTATCTGTGTTACTTTCCCTCTGGCATATATATACGCCGAGAGTGGTGACCCTTTTTCAAAAAATTATGCAGTACAACAGTATTGCATGTGCTCAGAGCAATTTCGATTTCTATATCGGACATCTTCACGCTGGCTCTGACGGAATTGACCTTGCATAGCCAACGTTGGGTCCAATATTGGACATATTCGCACAGTGGAGGGTCCTCTCTAGAAAGAAAGAAACCATGTGTCAATTTAGTGTGTCCACTTCTTAGACGGCTAACTTTGATCTGGTTCTTACGCCCCTTTGGATATCACGAAATAAGTCGTATTGTGGTACGGAAATGAAAAAAATTAAGAAAACACTGACGTAAGATTTGTCAGCTTTGGCGCGCTTGTACTTGTTCAACCTGAATTGAGCGATGTCATAAACAAATGCGCAAAATTGGACTGAAACGTCATTGCTTTTTAAATTTTTGCGTGCTTGTCCCATTACAATGAAAGTGCTATCGTTTTGTCCAATAAATTGTATTTTTAGAATTAGTTGTAAGAATTTTTCTAAAGAGATCGAGTTCGGTTCACTCATCAATAATCCGAGGTCAGATCCAATTCCAATTTCAACACTCTACCGGAGGAGTCCGGTAGAGTGTTGAAATTTTCAGCGTAGGTTTGGGGCATAAATATCCCGGTTGAGTTCTGGCAAAGAAAATTCACAAATATTTAAAAATTTTGTTTCCACAATAACTCACATGACTTGAAATAATTCAAAAAATTACTACTATGTTAAGGTATATTTTGCTTGGAATTCCCAAACCTATTTTTTATAAGTTCATGCTGCCCCTCCTGGACATTTTTCGTTATGCGCATGCGCAGATGAGAAGTGATTTAACTGTTGGAGTTTTTGTCTGAGAGGATTGGGGTTATATCACCTGAACCACTAGTGTTGGAAAATTGTGTTTTTTGTGAGGTGTGTGATTCTGAGAGGAATTTCAGCCACGAGTGGATGCGCATGCGCATGGGAGAAGTAACTGTTTTTGGCTTGTATGGGTTATTTTGGGAGTGGTTTAGGACAATCGGTCTTGGGTCTGGTGCTGAGCTGATATTGTGAGGTTTTAAGAGAATATTCATGGCAATTCTGTGCACCGAAGAGTCGATTATGGGAAGATAGCGTTGTTTTCGAGTTGGAGTGTCCGTACCGTGGCCTGGAACTAATTTTGAAATTGATTCTTCGTTTCGTGAATGAGCAGACAAGAAATCATTGAAGGATACTGTGGGCGGTATTTTGATTATTAAATGGATTCTTTCTGGGTTTTCTCTCCCAAAATATCTATAAAATAAAACAATCATTATTTTGTGATTTGCTTCTACCTAGATGGTAGTGGACACCATTCACTGTCGGGTCATAAATTCACAGTTCTTTGTCTAAGCTGGCCTAAGGATCGAGTAATAAAGTTGACATAGAACACAACTGACCCTCCTTAGTTGCTCAATATCCTAGGAGTTAATGGGCTAAACTAGTTCTAGTTTGTTTATATAATTTGTACTTAGAAAATATTCGGTTAGTGAGTCGAATATGAATATTGCAAGGAAGTCGAGCATAATTTACTAGTCGTTCTCTAATTATAGATGATTTAGAACGGGATTTACAACTGTGTACAGTTACTTATTCCTAAATAACACTATTTAAGATTTCATACATAAGTATTCTGGTTTGTGTTCACTCTGGACTGATTGTATCAGATTTGTTCTATAAATGAAACTAGCTATTTCATTTACTCAATATTCAGAATGATTCCTATTAGTTTTGAAACACTTGTAGCCAGAATTATCGGTCATATAAAGATAAGATGCAAAGGGAATTTAATTTCTTTCATGATGCAGTTCTATCATAATAATCAATTGGTATCATTTACAACTCTGAGGAACCAATACTTTCGGAGATATGATTTGTCAAAGTTTGAACAAGAATGCCAAAGCTCCTATCCACAGGGCTTTTCCATTTTTTTAAATCTGTTTTTTCCTCATTTCTAGTCAAAGTATATTATTGATATTGGGACCACTATGCTCTACACATAATTCAGAAAAAAACAGTAAATACTTGTATCAAGTTCTGAAATTTTATCAACTTACTTTTCTAAATATTTGTTATACCTACCTGGCTCAGATTCAAACACTTTGCTCAAGCTTCATAATAACGAGTCATTTTTTAAGAACTTTCTTTTTGGCAACCCTGTTTTTTACAGCTGACGCGGGATTCGCGCCTTGTGTGACTGTTGAACATGTTCAGTTTGGTCTAAAATTTAACTATGAATCGACTTACAATCGAACCACGCTAGCAAATTATTGAATTTTATTATCAAAATTTACGCTCGGTTAAGAAAGTGTATTGTGCACTTATTCCATTTTATGGTCAGTTTGGTCGACCTTCTCAGGCGGCTATTCGGAATCTTGTGACTAAATTTCGCACCAAATATACATTATTTGATATTAAACCACCAACACGCATACGTAGAGTGCGGACAGAGGAAGATATCATAGCTGTATCCGCCAGTGTTAGTGATGACAGTGAATTGTCGATTCGGCGCCATTCGCGGCAATTGCGGAAGGATTTAGATGTGAAGCCTTTTAAAATACAGCTGGTGCAAGAATTGAAGCAGCATGACCTACAACAACGGATAACTTTTAATGAATGTGTGCTGGCAAAGTTGGATAAAGATCCACTTTTTTATCGCTAAATTATTTCGCCGTCTAGATCGTCTGATTTATTTTTTATGGGGCTATGTTAACGCTCATGTCTATAGCGAGAATCCCGCAACGATTGACGTGCTGAAAGCCATTATTGAAGAATTTAATCGTGAGATATCGGCCGATATGTTGGAGAGAGTGTGCCAAAGTTGGACCCGGCATATGGACAATTTGAAGCGCAGCCGCGGCCAACATTTACATGAAATAATTTTCAAACATTAAATTATATGAATTGTTCTATCGACTCAAGTGAAGATTTCATACATTTTTCTGAATATTATGTGTTTCTTTCTTGAATAAATTCCGAAAGCTCTCAAAAACCACCCGTTATTATAATACTATGATTTTGCCACGATAACTTTTGAACGGAGAGAAATAGCGACTTGAAATTTTCAAGATAGGTGGAGCATACGGATGCGACGGTTAAGTTTGTTAATGGGTATAATCGGCTTAACGGTTTCGGAATTATACCCCTCTGAAATATTGTTCCCTCAATAACTCAAGATTACATATCCGATCGAATTGAAACTTGAAAATTAGTTGTTGAACGCCAACGCTCTAATTTTTGCTGAATTTCGTGAGGATCATATCACAAGAAAAAATTGAGTCAAAAATTTTAGGTGCCGCTGAAATTCAGTGTAGGCCTTCAATCCTCCATTTTTTAATCGAGCATCGGATTTCAGCTTGGTCGGCTTTGTTGAACTGTTATCTAAATCTTATGAAATTTCAAATTATGTAAATCTCAGAATCTTAACAACACCTCCATGGCAGAGATGCTAGCATACTCGCCTGCCACGCAGGAGATTCGGTTTCGAATCCACGCTGAGAAAGTTTACTATTTTATTTATTTCAATTCAGTTGATGTCCAATTGCATCTTAACACATGTTAAAGCTGAAAAGACGGCTTGAAGATTTATGCTGCATTATGTGAGGGAGCCTGCAGCGAGAATAGACAACAAAACGTTCACGCAAGAGCTCCTGTCTTCGCCTCACTGCTTTTCAAGATTTTTTTTCGAATTTTCATTTTCGGAGTGTACTTTCCTTATCACCTTGGAATATGGCTAATGATATCCTCTTGGTTTAATCTTGACACAACCCGTTTGTCAATGAATGACTGAAATCTTATCACTTGCTTACTTTTCTTATATCAAAATACGTGAATGGCAGAAGAATAATTAAGCTCGAGCTCCACCCTTTGCCCCCACTTCATGTATTATCGAAATTGACTAATTAACTTCTCGTTAAACGGTAAAATGGTGAATTTTCTAAAGGGTTGGTCTTGAGGGGGTCTGACGTATAAAACAAGAAAAGACCTCCAAATAATCAACGAAATAGCGGTTCCAAGGAGCAGAGCAATTAGTGGTTAATTAACCGTTGAAGATATTCATTCGTTTCTAGGTAGTAAATGAGTAAAAGTAGTTGTCAGCGGCGTGTTGATTTCAGTTGATATACGTGTGCATAATGTTTCAGTGTGTAGATTGAAAAGGTAACGGGGATCCATTTGATTTCACATTTGTAATTTTGGCGCGCTAGTTCCAATGAAGGGAGTGCGTCTTTCATCCACTCACCGTTCATCCTATCATTCACTCACTGATGAAGAAAATGAGGTCAAACTTAATTTAGTCCGTATGTGAGTACGATAATTCCGCCAAGAAAATAATCATTATTTAACTGGTACAACAAAAGGACTCCGCCATTTCCTGGTCCTAAGTCCAGGATGAGAAAGGAGGAAGGTTGTCAGGCAAGGTTAGCTGCCTACCCGACGTAAAAAGCACCCATAGCTCAAAGCTCCAACTATAAGCCTCGAAACTGGACGGATAACATGGTAACAACCCAAGCGAGAAACAGGACAGTTCAAACAAATGCAGTAACATCACGAAGAAAACAACGATGGAGGAAAAATGTAATAAGAGCAGCCACTTGGAATATAATGTCCTGGAATACAAAGAAAGCCGAAATTCTACTTGAGATGGAACAGCATAAAATAGACATTTGTGCTTTGCCCGAGACCAAACGCAAAGGTAAAGGCAGCATCAAAGTTCCTGGATACATCTTCGTGTACATCGGCGTCTCACAAAGTTCACGAGCAACTGCTGGAGTGGGAATATTGATATCTGAAAAACTCGAGCAGTCTATAGAAGATATACACTACATCAGCGAAAGATTCCTCAAAGTAACTCTGAATACCGAAACTGGTAAACTGCACCTCTTCAGCATGTACGCACCGGATATTAGTGAGCCCAGAGAAGAAACAGCCCAATTCTATGAAACCCTAGAAGAAGAAATATCCAAGATACCACAAAATGAGCGTATGTTGATGATGGGGGACCTGAACGCTAGAATTGGAAACAATATTATACAGGGAGTCAAGCATCACTTTACCGAGGAACATCTCAATGAGAATGGAGAAGCTCTGGTAGACCTTTGCGCTCGCCATAATATCAGAATAAACAATACATTCTTCGGGCATAAGTCATAACATAAAATCACGTGGCAGAACTCACGAAGACTTAACTCAATAATTGATTATATTCTAACGAACAGACCCATACATCTGACACAGATATAAGATGTGCGAAGTTTAACATCAGCCAACATAGGCTCTGATCATTTCCTGGTCCTCTGTAAACTGCGTATTCACATACAGAACAATAAACTCCCCCTAGGCCTGAACGGGAAAAATGGAACATTGAATCCCTTCACAAACCAACAACAATGGAACTCTATCAAAATCGATTACATCAAAAAATCCAAAACAACTCCATACCAGAGGAGGATGATGTTGAATACTCGTGGGAGAAAATACAGTCGAACGTCCTAGCTGCAGCCAAAGAAGCCATCGGGAAAAGAAAGGTCAGTGCCAACAACCACATTCAAACCAAACAATGGTAAACACCCGAAATCAAGGAACTGGTAAAACTGAAACGGAATGCATATCTACGATACAGATGTAACAAAACACCGGAAGAAGAACTATAGTATACGCAACTAAGAAACAGAGTGAACCTGGAAATTCGAAATATCAAACGAGAATACTGGAGGAGATTTTCTGCGGAAATGGAACACGACCTATACGTGCAGAAGAAAATTTGGGGAATGCTAAGAAGGAGAAAGTTGGATGTGCATGAATATTCGCAAACACAATAATTCGATGAAGATATCTGGAAGGGCTACTTCAAAAATTTGTACAGCTCTGATGAAGACATCCCCCCACGGACGACGAAGGAAACCATGAGAGAGTGGAAATAACTACTGAAATGACTGCCGAAACAGCGACGAAACTAAAAAACAGAAAAGCTCCTGGATTCGATGGTATTCCGAATGAATTCATAAAATATGGCGGAGCCTGTCTGATGGAAGAATTCACGAAACTGTATGATAAAATCCTAACACCTGGAAGGATACCAAGGAGCTGGAAGAAAAGTATTACCATTCCTGTTTTCAAAAAGGGTGACAAAAGAGCTCCAGAAAAATATAGAGGAATAACATTGCTCAGTTCGGTCATCAAACTCTTCACAAAAATTTTGGAACCCATAATCTACAAATATATAAATATCTCAGAGGAACAGCAGGGTTTCAGGAGGAACAGATCAACATTAGATCCCATTTTCATACTGGGACAGATCACCGAAAAATCAATACAATACGGAAAACCAGTCTTCCTCTGCTTCATAGATCTCACCAAGGCATTCGATAAAGTGAGACTCAAAGATGTCATCAAAGTACTTAAAGATAAAGATCTACCAACGCCTCTAATAGAAATTGTGAGACAACTGAATACCGACACCTCTACACATATATCTGTAAACCAACAGCATCCGAAGAAATTCCAACTCCAACGGGTATACGACAAGGAGATTCATTAAGTCCCCTAGTCTTCAACATAATAATGGACCAAATAATACACCGCGTCAAGAATTCTGGAATGGGATACAGACTTAGTACAGGAGCTATAAAAATTATCTGCTACGCCGATGACGCAGTGATTGTGGCCGAAGACGAAGATGACCTGCAGAGACTGCTATATTCATTCTTTTTAGAAGCATGCAAATACAACATGCAAATATCAACAACAAAAACAAAGTCATTAGTCATAAGCAAAGAACCCAAAAGATGCAAACTTGTCGTTGCAGACCAACCAATAGAACAGGTGATCACATTCAGCTATCTCGGCGTACAGATATCTTCGAAACAAGATAGAACATACGAAGTTCGTGAGCAGGCAAATAAAGCATGTAGAGTGGCAGGTGCACTTCACGACGTCATATTCAACAACAAATATATGAGTATTTATTCAAAGACCAGGATCTACAAAACTTGTGTCCGGCCTATCATGACATACGCCATAGAAACCAGAGCGGACAACAAAAGAACTAAGTCCATCCTCAGAACAATTGAAATGAAGATACTAAGAACCATATCTGGATATACGCTGAGGGACAGGAAAAGGAACACAGCCATCTTAGAAGAGTACCAAATCCAGGACATTGTCAAATGGGGAAGAGCACGACGACGATACTGGAACAACCACGTCAGCAGAATGAACACGGGAAGAATAGCTAAGATCACCCGAGACGGAATCCCAAATACCAGAAGACCCATCGGCAGACCTCCAAAACGTTGGAAAGACTCCTGGGTGTCTACATCCATAGAGGATTAGAGTGGAATTTACAAGCCTCAGGCTCAACATAAGATGAAGAAGAAGAAGAACAAAAGGATACCTGTTTGGGATGATAATGAATTATTGATATTAATTTTATTCCTGTCATCTTGTTTTCTCTTGTATTCAATTTTTTCGATGAAGATCATCGTTATATTTTTACACTATCAATGATATAATAGTCAAGAAAATCCTGCTAAAAAGAATCTTAATGTTTTTCATAGGTGAATAATAATTGATTGTGATTTCCACACATTATAGCCACTAAAGTCCTAGTGAAATGTTTGAAATTATTAAATTGAGTAGGAGTGAGATTTAGATAAGGTTTGAATTTCTACTTTTATATAGTTAGCGTTAAGATTAGATTCAAAGGTTGCAGATGACGAATACTGAAGTTCATTAGCGACCCTGACTATCAGGCACCCCCAAATCAATTAGGATATCGGTAGTGATCCAAGACAACTCCCAAAGAACATATACCATCCGACAGAAATTCATATATGGAATATAATACGTCGGCGCTCTGGTGCATCGAAACAAATTATTCTGTCTGGATAACCTGAATATATCGATCTTGAATATGTTATAATCGAAGATAAAACGTCAGAACTATAATAAAATTTGGTGCAACGTTAAGAACGCCTTAGTTCTTGGAATTGCCTTAAACCATCGGATCCTTCCCGTGGACACCACCTTGGAAGTACAACCTCATGAGAGCGGGAAAAGCCGTGGGGGAATAGGTGTAGAGAAAAGGTACCGCTAGTGACAATTAGAGTATGGACAGTAAAGGCCAGTTCTGATTGGGATACAAGAAAGACGTGGTTAGACGGAGAGAGTTCCTTAGGATTCGTTGTTATGAGTTTTCATCCCTTGGAAGAATACGATTAAAAGAAAAGAGACGGTTCATGCCCAACATGAGGGATTCAATTTAGCCAACTCTCACTTAGACGACATCAGCTTAAATTGCGATGGGTGTGCAGGGTGCCTGAAATTCGAGGCTATAAACATTGGTATGTCAGAAAAGGTAAGATATCGGTTAAATCATGGCAACGTTGTAGAATTGGATGTTGAACAAAGCCGTTAAGAAATTTGGAAAATTTAGAAAACTTCCGAAGATATCCGGAAAATTTCATGAAACCTCTTTCATGTTTTTCTGAACTTATTTGGAGGGAATCATGAAAATTAACGATACTTCATCATGGCTACTTTGACTGTCTACAAGGTGACGTTGTCAAATTTGAAATCTTACGTTTCGTTCTATAAAAATCACCAATTTTTTTCAAATACCGACCTCAATTTTCAATTTAATTTTTGTTTTCTTATGGTACCCTTACTTAAATGAACTACTAAAAATGTTTATTTTTTAATGTTTCGACAAAATTCATAGTTCTTGCATTTTGAAAATATTAACTAGGATATATTTGATAAAAATTAATATATTGATTACTTCTAGAGAAATTGAATGGAAAACTGAAATAAATGTTACAATAATCCCCCTTCAACTTCTATACATGTTCGTATTCGCCTTCGTAAGGTTGCAGCAACCGCTCACTCCATTATTGTTCCTTTTGCTCGTAATGTTTTGAATTCTATTAATAAATTATGTCACCAGTCCAGATTATATTATTCAAAAATCTTCAATTTGTAGCAATTTCGCCTCAACCCAAATACAGAATTCTTCGCTGTCTTGATGTTTATAAGAATGATATTTATTTTTTTTGAGGATCATATGAATTCGAATTCTAGGCATATTCAATTCTTGAGCAAAACTGCCCTGTGGAATCTCGAGGATGTTCAACAAAACGTTTCAGTGAAATATCGCAGAATATCGAATTCTAAATGAATATTGTCATTTCACACAAGAACTTACAGCAATTATAACAGCCTCTACCTATTCAGCCTCTGCTGTTCTACCATTTGCATAACGGGGTTTACTAAACCTATCAACGAGTTTCAGGTTTCTGTACAAACAATTAAAATATGTATAATGAGGTTTTCGACTGGTGGTGTATTGTTTTGAATCTTTCAAATGCAATTCATGAGTTATTATTGACAGTATAATAGCTTCGAAGCTTATCACGTTTTTCTGAACTGGAAAATACCATCATTGTTCTCTGAATCTGGATTTGATACCGTATGTTCATATCGTTTCCCTCTGTATGAATGCTTGTTTTGGTTTTTGCATGTGTCTGGCAATATGCAAACCTTTAACAACATATATTTTATATCTATGAGAAAACGCTCCTAGTATGATTTATTTCCGTGGGTATGTTTTTTTATCGCTCAAAAATTTGCCACTGAATTGATTTTCGCACATTCCTTGGAGTTGTTTTTCGTCCTGCCCATAAAGCTTCCTTTTACAGAAGGTAGGAATTGGAAGTGGCCTCCATAGTTGATGGGACCTGGTGACTTGAAGCGATCCAAGCAACAATATTTTCTGCATTCAGTGCGCCATAACATCGGCTTAGGATATACAGGCTGAAATAATGTTCAATTCTGTCACGCTTCCATTCCGCCTAGACATCCTATGATTAATACGACCATTTTAACTTTATGCCTTGGATATAGGATTCCCAGTTCGAACATCCTTGTATCTTTCCTTCTTATGTTCTTCTTTCATTACGACACTATTATCGGCGGGGGAGAAAAATTCGAGAACAAACAATTCCTTGAACTCTTTGTCCAACAGGATTATATCTGGCTTTATTGCTTGCATCTGCCGTGTTGTTGGAATAGCATGGTTCCTGACATTTTCAACACCTGCTTCAATCTCCAGAGGTACATATGGTAGCACTGGATCGCTATCGGAAAAAACCTTTTATCAACCCAACCTGAGAAGATCCGCTTCTTTCAGGAGTATGGGACTCCAGTTGTTGATTGATTACTCACTAAAACACCTCTCCTTGCAGTAGTTCTTCGTCCTGCCCTTACAGCGTCCCTTAAAAAACGAGATTATCTACAAGCGTCCTTCACACTTGATGGGACCTGATGACTCGAAGTGATCCGAGCAACAACGCTTTCTGCATTATGTGCGCTAAATCCTAAGCCAGGGATTTGCAGTCCGGAATAATCTTCAATTCGGTCACGTAGTACGCTTTAGTTCCGCCTAGGCATCCTATGATCTTTACCACCACCTTAACTTCATGCCTTAGATATAGGATCCCCAGTTCGAGCATCCTTGTATTTTTCCATCTTAAGTTAATCTTTCATGACCACATTATTTTCGGCACGGGAGGAAAATTCGTGGCCGTAAGGCCATTTACAACGTTTGTTGATAATGTGTAGGTATTCCAAACTTTGCAAATGCCTGTCTCACTGCGTGCGTGGAATATCCTTTATATCGAACAGTTGAGATGTAGGCTACGGTTCATGTTCATCACTTTACGAGTGGATCAGTCTAGCTCGAGAATTTAATTCGCTCTCCAGTTAACTACCCTAAAAGAGTAGACGACTATCAGGAATGCCAAGATGGTCGTAGCAGAAACTTTGTTTTTACTAGACAGCTGTGATTTCCATATATCTCGGAGCTTTCTCTTGTAGCTAGATGTGTGGATCTGGGTAGTCCACAGCGCAGTGTATGTTTCTTCATATTCGTGATATCGAATGATTATTTCCCCGTCTAGTACGATATCTCCTCCTGCTTCGTCAGTTCTGCCTTTGCTTAGATGAAAAACAGGACATTTGTCGAAACCACATTTCATTCCTATTGCTAAGGTATATTAAGCAACGATATTTAGTAGTTGTTGAAGTGCTGCCTTTTAGGAAGCGTACAGTTTTAAGTCGCCCATGTACAGGATATGTGAGACTAGGTGTTCTCTTCTGCCTGGTGGCCCGGCCTTATACCCTATTCTGTTTGCCGTCAACTGAGCTGTTAATAGCAGAAGTGTTGGCAGAACAAAAAATATACAAAGTGAGCTTGAAAATAAGCCTCGCCTGTATTCCACCCATTCCGTATAAGTTGTCTGACCTTCCAAACGAACGGCGAACCTATTTTTCCATAGCCCCATGATGTTTTCCTTCAGATGGATGATTTAAGGGTGGATTTTGAGCATCTCTTGTAGCCGTATTATCAAGTTGTGCGCCGATATGTCAAATGCTTTCGCGTATTCCAACCATGATGTATTGTGATTTGCGCTTGTAGTATCTCGCATCTTGACAAATGCTTTTGTCTATTAGTGAGTTGTCCTTGTACCCCTGTACTCCTTTCCTTGAAAATCTTTATTCGTAGACGTGGTTATACACTGGTCCAATAAATTCCAGAATGCGGTTTTGAAGAACACCTGTGAGAATCTTAATACAGCGTGTTGAGACAAGAGATTAGAGGGTAGTTATTCGGCTGTCCTAGATCTCCTGATTTCGGTAGCAGGTAATTTCTGCCCTCTACCAGCCATGCAGGAATTGGCTTACGGTGAATTATTATCCCACTGAGCAATCTCGCCAGGTGTTGGTCAGTAGATGGAAAGTTTTTCCACCGTAGTTCCAAGTGCCATTCAGGTGCCGTAATGTCATTCTTGTTCTTAAGGACATGTCTAATCTCGAGGCTGTTGTTTCACTCAGATCTTCAGTCTGTTGCAGACTTTGGTCGCATAACGACTGGAATCTGTGGAGTGCTGGAGTATCCCTGGTTTCCGCGGTTGGCTCATGCAATTTTTTCCTGAACTTTTCGACTTCCTCAGTTGATGGTGCGTTGTTTCCTTCTACTTGTTTTGGTTGAAACAACTTTGAAGCTTCTGCGGTGAATGTGTTGTTATTTTCTATCCACTTTTAACTTTGATCAGCTTCCTCCTTGCTGCCACAAGTGACCTTATTTTATCGACAGCATTCTGCTTCAGTATATTGACTGTGGTTAAGCTTATCGTACGATGTTACGAACGCAGCTCTCCCATCATAAATTCTATCTTCTAGCTGGGCTTCAGTTATCCTTTCAGAAAATCTACGATACATTGGTACCAAGATGCTTGCTGTCTCACGATTTTCATCTCATTGTCTAGCCTATTCAATCTCGACCTATGATTGTCATCATTTGTTCTTCTTCTTTCTAGTGGACACAGAAGTGAAGCGGCAGTTCTCACTGTAGCCACTACATTTTCTAACGAACTGTTCTCTATTAGGTGGTCTTCTATGATGTCATTCAACATGGCTAGGTCTTCAGTCTTGATTTTCGCTTTTATTAGTGTAGTCTTCACGTATGGATTCCTTACTGAAGCTTCAAATGCGTCTCTTTTATCGATGACTTAGTTTTAGTATGTATTAGTATTAAATACATGAATAGTCGATTTTTGTCATCGAAACACCAGGAAAGTTTAGGTAGTGCATGTGAGTAAGGCTAACCTAAGGAAACAAGAAATGGAATAAAAAACCCGGTTCTGTATTTGAAGTAAAAGAATGGATGATGAGTTTTACAGAACGAAACGTCAGATTTCAAATTTGACAACGCCACCTTGTAGGAGAGACAAAATGACCATGATGAAGTGTCATTAATTCTCATGAATTCCTACAAAGAAATGCAGAAAAACATGAGAAAGGTATAATGAAATTTTAATTTTCCAGAAATTTTTGGAATTTCCAAAATTCCAAAACGGAACATTGTTCCACATCAGATTCTACAGCTTTGCCAGAATTCAACCGATTCTGTATCTCCGATTATTCAAGGAGGATCTTTCAGTTCGAGCGTGTTCTATGAAGCAGATAGCCAGAGAAACCTTCGTAGATATCGCTGAACCTTCATGACAGTTTCCGAGAAACCCACCTCGAATAGTAAGATATAATTTCAAAATTTCCCGCAATATCATAATTTCCACCCAAACCCTGTTTCTATGTGAGTCCAGAGGAGCGTAAAAGAGTCATTTTTCCCCGATAACCGGAAAGCGTAGACAGCGGAAATGAGCACAATATTGACATGACACGAATCGATTCAGCGAATCGTTTGCACGTTCCGGTCCATCCTTATTGGACCAATCCAATAGGGAGGAAAACCTTTGATAGCGGAATGAAGCGGATGAAAACCCATAGGATTTTATCGGCAACTAAACTTGCTTTGTTTCAATTTGTTTCATTAGTATCGCTCATCGGATCACTCCGGTAGTTATACGTTTCGAGACGTGCGATTGTAATTGGATAGAGGATTTCGATGCGACGTGGAACGGAGTGATAATTTTTTGCTAACGAGCACTTCGAATCATCTTTATGGAAGGCTTAAGGTGGCTTTCACAAAAAGTTGTTTCACCCTTAGTTTCCTTCGGTATAGTTCGAACTGTACTGTTTGACAAAAAATTTACTGGTATTCGATTTTGACAATCTACGTTCTAGACGAATGAAAGTTCCACATCTCTTTTCGATTATAATTGCACAAGTGCATAAAAATTACCAATAATTTCGCAAGAAATCGTGTTATCTAAATATTGCATGAGTTTATTTTCAAATTTATGAAAATAACCGAATGCAAATTTCATTAGATAACACGCTTGAATGTATAATTATCTGGTCATTTTTATGCACGAGTGTAATTCATTTGAATATTTCACGAATGTAATATTTTTCCATCAGAAATTTTGCAGTGACATTCCAGATTGTCTTCACTGTAAAGTCCTTATATTCCTCACCATTCTGCTTGCACGTATTGAAGGCCCAGTCAGTTAATATTTTCCCCAGGACACCTATAGACGTCTCTTTGACCAGAATATATACTTTGGCCTCACAAAAAATCCAGGAACTGTCGCCATATATTCTGTCTGATACATTTGGTATTTTTGGCGCTCTAGTTCCTCGGAACTGAGTGCTTATCAATTTGCCCAAATGTCTGTAATTTTGGAATATTTCGATGAAAATGGTCTTAAACGATTTGGTTCGACTCACTGATCAAGAATCGGTGGTCGGAATTCATTCTGTCCGGCCGGCCGTCCGTAAGCACGATAACTCTCGAACGGAATGAGCTGGAGAGTTGAAATTTTCAGAGTAGGTTTGGGGGATGAATATCTCGGCTAAGATCGTTATTGGGCAAAATCGGACAGATGGTTTCGGAGTAACAAAAAAAAAAAATTTTTTTACGAAACAAATTCCAAATCAATTTTTTTTTTATAAGCAGTTTTATCATAAGAATCCATTCATATCATTTTCAAATCTAACAAGCTAATAGTTTCGGAGATATGATTTTTTTAAATTTCAATGTAAATCGTATTTCACAGATTGATATAATTATTATTCTATGTATGAATTCTCATAATGTCAACTTGACAGAAGGGAATAGTGTAACTTCAAAAATATTGGGGTTGAAATACTCGTATTTTAGCGATGCAACGGGGACCTCACCCGAAAATGTTTGAAAATATTACGTAAATATTGAAAGCATAATTCTGTAGTTTGGTGAACGTAGATCAGGAAATTTTTGATCGATTACAAGGTAATTTATTATTACTTATCTAATAAACTATTATTTGAATTGAATTTCCTTTATGATGCAGTGATATCATATGAATACATTGATATAATTCCCAACTCTGAGAAACCAATACCAGATATAATTTGTCTGTTTGAACTAGAGCGCCAGAAAGCTCCTGTCCACAGGGCTTGTTTGGCTCATTTTTGCGCGTATGTTCTGGGGAACATCGCGTTATCATTTTGCCCAAATGTCTGTAACTTTCGAATTTTTTGACAAAATTTGTCTCAAACGATTAAGTTCGACTCCCCAATGAAGAATTCTAGGTCAAATTTGATTCTGTCCGGCCGGCTGTCCGGCCGTCCGGCTGTTGCCACGATAACTTGAGAACGAAAAGAGCTAGCGACTTGAAATTTTCAGGGTGGGTGGCGCATCTCAATACGACGGAAACCTTCGTTAATGGGCATAATCGGCCCAGTGGTTTCCGAGTAATAATTTTGTTTTCAACCAATATAAATCCGATCGAATTGAAACTTGGTGAGTAGTTGTAGAGTATGAACCTAAGCACGTTTGTGAAATTTTGTGCGAATCGTATGGCTAGAAAATTATTAAAAAATTTTGTTATTGTCGCGATAACTTGAGAACGGAAAGAGATAGCGGCTTCAAGTTTTCAGGTTAGGATGTGCACCAGAACGCGACATTTCAGTTTGTTTATAAGCATAATTGGCCAAACGGTTCTAGAGTTATAGCCATCTGAAATTTTCTGAAATTTGGTGGTTTTTGTTCCTCATTAACTCGAAAAATACTAAACCGATTGAATTCAAACATGGTTGTTAGTTGTAGAATGCCAACGCGGAAATGTTTGCAAAATTTAGTGAGGATAGCATTTGTAGAATATTTTTAATAAATCATTGAAAATAAAAAAAAAATCTATATATCAGTAACTAATCGTTTGAAATTGCTGAAATTTTGCGAGAGCCTTCATAGCCTAACTCAAGTTTTAATACGATCGGTTAAATATTGTTGGAGATTCGAGCAATCTTGTGTGAGTTCAGTAAATGGGTTACCGTTGCCTCGATAACTTTCGAACGAAAGGAGATAGGGACTTGCAATTCTCAGGGTAGGTTGCGTATCCGAAAGGGAGGGCTGAGTTGGGCATAATCGGTTCAACGGTTTCCGAGTTATACCCACCTGGAATATTATTTCTCTGATAACTCAAAAAATAAATATTCGATCGAATTGAGGCTTGGTAACTAGTAGTAGAAAATCAACATAAAGACGTGTTACAAATTTTGTAAGAACCGTACCCCTAGAAAATTTTAAAAAAATGACGAAAAAAAAATTTTAAGAACCGTACCCCTAGAAAATTTCAAAAAAATCACGAAAGAAAAAATTGGTTCAAGCACTGACGTGAATCGAATTTACCATGGTAAATTATGTTGTCCATTCTCCTGTATTGGACACTTAATTCGAATTTACCATGGTAAATTCTAATTAAGAGTCTCCAATACAGGAGAATGGACAACATAATTTACCATGGTAAATTCGATTAAGGGTGTCCAATACAGAAGAATGCACAATAGAACATACGCGCAAAAGCTTCTGACTTCACGTCAGTGCTTGAACCAATTTTAATTATATTTTCGTCGATCATCTGTATTGAGCATTCACCGAAATGCAAAATTTTTTGACACTTTGAAGTTTATCTGTTTATATTGTATTTGTTGTCAAGGCAACGGGATGTTTTCGGGTGCAGTTTTCGCTCTGCAGTGCAATTACCGCTGTAATTTTTCGATAATTGCATTCTTGTCATGAGAAGTTCTATGTATGAGGGAAATATTCGATATAAATCAATAGAATAAATAAACAATATTGGGAAGCTGTGTGCACAGTAGTTGAATAAAAAGTCTAAGACTTTGCACAGAATACAGATTTTCTTTGGTTATTGATAAATAAACAAGTTGAAGAAGCACTGTGACCAGGAGCATTGGTGCACTGTTCAAACTTATAGCCAGAGCAGTCACCCTTCCAGGTACTGAACTCGCCCAAAGCTGAAAAATACCAGAAAAAAATATTATTCTCAATGTGAGTGAAACGTTGGCAGAATTTTGTAATTGAGGAGAATAAATTCCAATCCAATTCCAGAAACTTGTTCACTTATATATTTCAAATGGATGACAAAAATTTTTCTAAAATTTTCCAAATGTTTCCTAGAATATAAATCCGACCTAAATACGAACTTCAAAAAAAATGAGGGAAAGCTCAATAGACAAGGGCTTTGTCACTCTTGTCAAACTACTAGACAGTAATTATTCAAATTTTGACAAATCGTATCTCCGAAAGTATCGATTTCTCAGAGTTGGGAATGATTTCTTTCATGATGCAGTTCTATCATGAGAATCCATTGATATAATTCCCAACTCTGAGAAACCAATACTTTCGGAGATATCGAGCCTTTACCGCCATTTTAGCGCAACCGACAAAAAACAAATTTTACAGGAGAAGGTTTTTTTGAATATTTTCAAACAGAAATGTGCTAGTTAGTTAAAATTTCACATACATTAATGAATTTTGGATGTTCACATGAATAATTGAAGAAAAAGCAAAAATAATAATTATTTATGCCATTTATGGCGCTTACATTATTTTTGCTGTCATAATCCATGGTTATTTTGGCGTTTACAATAAAAATATTTATTAAAATTACTATTTCCAAGAAACTATAACAGATGAATATATAGTTATTTTACAAACTTTGAAATGAAAAGTCATAAACAAAATTGAAAAATATAATTTTTTATATTAAACATTCGATATAATGAGGTCAATCAGCTTTTTTAAACTTCTACTAGTTATATAAAATGAAATAAAGTATTTTTTCTGACACGAATCATCTTCATCCGTTTTAACTTAACACTATTTATTCTTCCATCGTGGTTTTTAAACAAAATATTAGGTATGTATGATAAAAATATATTTATATTTAAGTTGCACTTAGGGAATCCAATCCCGCAATTGCTATCCTCCGCTCCTCCTCGGATAGCAATTTGCAGGCCCGACAATAATGACAGTTTTTTGTCATTGGTACATAAAAAATCTCATTTGCTACTACTAAAGTATGCTTTTAATTGTATAAGACCTTTTTGAACGTATGTTCTGGGGAACATCGCGTTATCATTTTGCCCAAATGAGTGTAATTTTCGATTTATTGCCGAAAATGGTTTCAAAGGACTAGGTTCAACTCCCCGATGAAGAATTGGGGGTTAAATTTGATTTTATCCGGCCGGCCGTTGCCATGATAACTTGAGAACGTAAAGAGCTAGCAAATTGTAATTTTCAGGGTAGGTAATCCATCCCAATGAGACAGGCAAGCTCGTTAAGGGGCATAAAGGGCTCAATGGTTTCCGAATATAATTTTGTTTTCAAACAATACAAATCCGATCGAATTCAAACTTGATGATTAGTTGTAGAATATAAAACTTAGCACGTTTGTGGAATTTTGTGAGAATCGTATTACTAGAAAATTTAAAACAAATTATTTTTTTATTTACGATAATGTCACGATAACCTGAGACTGGTAAGAGATCGGCCAAACGGTTTTGGTGTTATACCCATCCGAAATTTGTTTGTTATTTCCTCAATAACTCGAAAAATACAAAAACGATTAAATTCGAACATGGTTAATAGTTGTACAATGGCAACGCAAAAATTCTTGCAGTATTTCGTGCACCACTAGAAAATTTTTAAGAAATCATTGATTATTATTGAAAAAATTTTTATATATCAGTAACTATTTCTCCGACATTGCTGGAATTTTGCGAGAACCTTCAGAACCTAACTCTACTGCCATGTTCCAAGTTTAAACACAATTGGATATATATTGTTGGAGATTCGAGCAGCCTTTTGTGAGTTCAGTAGATGGATGGGTGACCGTTGCCTCGATAAGTTTCGAACGAAAGGAGATAGGGACTTGCAATTTTCAGGGTACGTTGCGCATCCGAATGTGGGAATTAAGTTCGTTGTTGGGCATAATCGGCGCAAAGGTTTCGGAATTATACCCATCTGGAATATTATTTCCTCGATGACTCAAAAAAATTTTCAAGGTGTTACGTACCTTAATGAGAGAGTTGAGATCGTTTACGGGTACGATCGGTCCAATTGTTTCGGAGTTATACCCACCTGGCATATTATTTCCTCGATAACTCAAAAAATATAGACTCGATCGAGTTGAAGCTTGGTAACTAGTTGTAGAATACCTGTATTATACAGTTATTATACAATACAGCAGAATGGACAATAGAACATACGCTCAAAAGCTCCTAAATTCACTTCAGTGCTTGAACCAATTTTTATTAGGATTTTTAATAGTTGGGATTGGATTCCCAAGTTGCACTATATGGGTAGGTACTTATGTAAAATGAATTAAAGTGATTTTAATTTTCCTTATCCGAATCATCTTCGTCCGTTGCAAAAGCATCACGTATGGTTCCATCATGCCACATACTTAAATATTCTTGATGGTATCTGTTTGGTATGATATTTTTCTTGCATAGTTCCTGTAAATCTTTGTATTTAGCTGCTGAAATTTTGAACTCTTCAACGTATAAAGGTGTGGGTCCTTTTTGGAGAGTAGTTCTGTTTGCTCTTGATCTGATGATGGAATCCATATTAATCTCGTAATTGTCACTATCTTCAAAAAATCGTAAACGCCGCAAGTTCAAGCAGTCATGTCGGTTGCGATAACAAGTAGGGTCACTTGCGCTACAGAAATCGTACGCAAGACACGTAAGATAAAAATGCTTGTTGTCGCTTACGTTAAGGTTTTAAAAATATATGTATTTACGATAATTTAGCACTTCCTATAACTTCATAACGGTTTATTTTTTGAGGGAAACATCAACAGGGATGGGTCCGTTACGGCTTAAAATACTGGTTGCGATAGAAAACGCATTTTCGATAAAAGTGTCACTTACGATAATTTGGCGGTAATGGCTCGATAAAATTTGTCTGTTTGAACAAGAGCGTCAAAAAGCTTCTGTCCCCAGGGCTTGAACCAATTTTTTTCATAATTTTCTAGCGATACGGTCTTCACGAAATTCCGCAAAAATTTGCGCGTCAGCATTCTACATGTAATTACCATGCATAAATTCGATTAGATTAGAATTTTTTGAGTTATTGAATAAATAAAAATTAAAATGGCAAAGTTTAACCGGTAATTACGCAAAAGGAGCATCGCTGGTACCTGCCCACTCATGATTCTGCTAATTTGCTTATTCAAGACAGGGCAACCAAGGAAATGATGGAAATAAAAACTGAAATAGGTGACACCACAACAGGAGTGAGCAATATGTTCCTTCAGCTCTGCGAATCTCCAATTCGGAGAAAAACTATGGCATCGTCACGGAGGCAGCATATTTTTCTCTGGTCCTTTTGCGGAATTACCCGTTAAACTTTCCCATTTTAACCTACTTCTTCACATTATCCTCATTTCTATATAAATAACAATAAAATTTCTGATGGGTATAACTCCAAAACCCTTTGGCCGATTATGCCTATTATCGAACTAAATGTCGCATTCGGATACACAATCCAGCTACTGAACTCGCACAAGGCTGTTCGGCTCCCATTTTTTTTCAATATCTCCAATAAAGATCCAATCGTGTTCAAATTTAGAACTCGGCTGGAAAATTAGGTTCTGAAGGCTCTCCCAATATCGGACGGAGAGTTCGATACAGAAGTTTTTGCGCGTATGTTCTGCGCGTATAAAATAAAAAAAAAATTATTAAAACATATTATTTATGTCACGATAACCTGAGAACGGAAAGAGATAGCGATTTGAAATTTTTAAATTAGGTTGTGCATCTGAATGCGACATCTGAGCTTGTTTGTAGGCAGAATCGGCGAAACGGTTTTGGAATTATACCCCTCATTATACTCATCTGGAATTTGGTTCATATTTTCTCAACAACTCAAAAATTACACAACCGATCCAATTCAAACTTGAGTTTTAGATGTAGAATGCTATCGTGAACACTGTTGCGAAATTTCTTGAGGATAGTATCACTAGAAAATTCTTAAAAAATCATTGAAAAAAATTCGATACCTATATAAGAAACTATTTGGTTGACATCGCTGAAATTTTAAAGGGGCCTTCAGAACCTAATTCTACTATCAAGTTCCAAGTTTGAACACGATCGGATCCATATTGTAGGAGATCCGAGCAGCCTTGTGTGAGTACAGTAGGCTGGATGGGTGATCGTTGACCCGATAACTTTCGAACGAAAGAAGATACGGACTTTCAATTTTCAGGGTAGGTTGCGCATCGAAATAGGATTATTAAGTTCGTTTTTGGGCATAATCGGTCTAACGGTTTCGGAAGTTGTGGTGTATTAGTTTTTTCAACAATATCACTCAAAAATAATTTCTTTATCCTCGTCGCCAAAATATGTGGTGTGTAGTTTTGTAATAATTATAAACAAATATTTCAAGACGTATAACTTTAATTATTTATTGCTACAATACGACTGTGAATTTTACATTCGTGCACAATCAGGCTAATTACAAATTAGGTGGGAATTTGACGCATGACAAAATGGGTAATTCACAAATATATTACAGAATTACGTACAATTGTACAAAGAGAAAAAGGACACCCTGTATAGTAATGCTTTATTTTCAATGGTGTATGCCTCAAAAGTTTATTTTTAAACACACATGACTAAAATTGTACGATTATGGCAGGAAAAACAGCAAATTTAATTGACGTTAAAAGAAAACCACCTTGTATAACACAAAAAAGTATCCTATGTCCGTCTCCTGGTTCTAAGCTACCTCCCCACCAATTTTGAGCCAAATCGGTATAGCCGTTCTTGAGATATAAGTGAAGTAACTAACACGACTTTCTTTTATAAATATACAGGGTGACTCTTTGACCACTGCATTAATTTTAACCAAAGATTCCTCTCATCAAATGAAACACTTGTTTCATTCACCATTTTTCTAGATTCGGCTCAGGTAAAAAGTTACAAGCGTTTAAAGATTTCACAATGTGCTAATACACTCCCGCATATAAATTATCTATGACATTGTTGGAGGACGAGAATAAGACATGGTAACGTGGTTTACAGCTTGATTCGGGATTCCAACGCTCAGGGAAGGATCCATAAAAGTAGTGAAATTTCTGGAGTTTTCCATTTTAAAACATTTAATGAAAAATATCTCGAAAACGGTGCGTTTAAGGAGAAATGATGAAGAATAATATAATGTTCTAAAACGATGGAATATTCAGGGTAGGTTGCGCATCGAAATAGGATTATTAAGTTCGTTTTTGGGCATAATCGATCTAACGGTTTCGGAAGTTGTGGTGTATTAGTTTTTTCAACAATATAACTCAACAATAATTTCTTTATCCTCGTCGCCAAAATATGTGGTGTGTAGTTTTGTAATAATTATAAACAAATATTTCAAGACGTATAACTTTAATTATTTATTGCTACAATACGACTGTGAATTTTACATTTGTGCACAATCAGGCTAATTACAAATTAGGTGGGAATTTGACGCATGACAAAATGGGTAATTCACAAATATATTACAGAATTATATATAAATATATATAATAAAAATGATAGATATCGGGAGATGGTCTGTATCGGTACAAAAGGAAACTCAGTTACTTCCTTGTTCTTCTCAATATTTCGTCAAAACAATTGTTGACATCATCAGGAGACACAAACTACAAAAAAATGTTCACACAATAACAATTATATAAAAAAAAATCATCGCTTGAAACACTTACGACTGTTAGAGCTTCCCCTCAAACATAATCTGAATTATGACAAAACATAGGTCTTTCTTCTAAAGATAGTCAGAATTATTACACAAAAGTTGCATTTACCAATAATTCGGGAAACTTCAATATCTGTTATCACTCGTAAATATGACGATTGACAAAACGCAGACAAACATGCTAAGAAAACAAATCAAATCTGTCCGACGATTTGTTTTCTTAGCATGTTTGTCTGCGTTTTGTCAATCGTCATATTTACGAGTGATAACAGATATTGAAGTTTCCCGAATTATTGGTAAATGCAACTTTTGTGTAATAATTCTGACTATCTTTAGAAGAAAGACCTATGTTTTGTCATAATTCAGATTATGTTTGAGGGGAAGCTCTAACAGTCGTAAGTGTTTCAAGCGATGATTTTTTTTATATAATTGTTATTGTGTGAACATTTTTTTTGTAGTTTGTGTCTCCTGATGATGTCAACAATTGTTTTGACGAAATATTGAGAAGAACAAGGAAGTAACTGAGTTTCCTTTTGTACCGATACAGACCATCTCCCGATATCTATCATTTTTATTAGTAAGTTTGGTCGATAAAAAATATTGTATTTTCAATTAAATATATATATATATATATATATATATATATTGAAGCTTGGTAACTAGTTATAGAATATTGACATAAAACCGTGGGTAAAATTTTGTGAGAACCGTACACCTAAAAAAAAATTTAAAAATCAAAAGAAATTGGTTCAAGCACTGACGTGGAGTTGAGAGCTTTTTCGCGTCTGTTATATTGTCCAATCTCCTGTATTAGGCATTCTTAATCGAATTTACCATGGTGAATTATATTGTCCGTTCTCCTGTATGGGACACTTAATCGAATATACCATGGTAAATTCGATTAAGATACGCGCAAAAGCTCCTGACTTCATGTCAGTGCTATTTTTAGGATTTTCTTGAAATTTTCTAGTTATATGATCCCCACAAAATTTTGCGAAAATTTCCGAGTCGAAATTCTACGACCAATTACCAAGTCTATTATGGATTAGATCGGATGTTTGGGCAAAATCATAGCATTCTGTTCGTTAGAATATGCAAAAATTAATCTGAAAATCTGTCATTCCTTTGTGCTCCATATGCTGCACGTCGTCCGCTGTACGTCGGATTCAAAATAGGATGGATCTGTGCGATTTTCATTCCGACATGTCTTTCATGCAAACGCCTTATTTCTTCTGAATATAATCTTCCTCAGTTTTGCATATCTCTATCGTCTTCCAGGCTTCGATAAAGCACATACTGATCAGTGTCCAGCGCAAGATCGGACAAATGGTCATTTTATCGTTGCGGTTTGCGTGCTTATGACAGCTCGTTTCTATTCACTGCAGAGCTTTATTGCCACTGGAAATTCCGTATACGTGGTGGATGTCTGTACGCAGATTGTACCAGTCTCTGGAAGTTCTGAAACATATGCTTGAATCGATCGATGTGGAAAAAAGCCGAACGCCAATAATATTCCTAGCTCAACTGGAGTCACATGCCATTTGTCAAGTCAATGGTAATTTATGAAAAGTCGCATAGGGACTTGGAATTTTTTGCGCGCTCGTATCAGCGCGCTATTATTCGGACCACATGTTTGCATCATAGATGTTGCGGATGTCGATTTTTTCACATCCGCGGATGCGGATGCGGATGCGGAGTTTTGAAAGCTCACATCCGCGGATGCGGATGCGGATGTTTATGATATTATGAGAATATAGTCTATTAATGAAGAATTAAAACAACGATAACTTAATTATTAACATTTTTATTGTAATCAAATCAAACATAATTATCTATTTTTACGCGTATGTTCTGGGGAACATCGCGTTATCATTTTGCCCAAATATTTGTAATTCTCGAATTTTTCGCCGGAAATGGTCTCACAGGATTGAGTTTGACTCCCTGATCAAGACTTCGAGGTAAAATCTGATTTCGGCCGGCCGGCCGTTGCCACGATAACTTGAGAACGGAAAAAAAAGCGACTTGAAATTTTCAGGGTAGGTGGCGCATTCCAATAGCACGGACAAGTTCGTTAATGGGTATAATCGGCCAACGGTTTCCGAGTAATAATTTTGTCTACGACCAATACTAATCCGATCGAATTGAAACTTGGTGAGTAGTTGTAGAAAAAAAACATATGGACGTTTGTGAAATTTTTCGAACATCGTATTGCTAGAAAATTTTAAAAAATTTATTAAAAAATATTATTTACGTCACGATAACCTAATAACGGAAAGAGTTATCGACTTGAAATTTTCAGGTAAGGTTGAGAATCTTAATGCACCATTCGAATTCGTTTATGGGCATAATCGGCAAAACAGTTTTGGAGTTATAACCATCTGAAATTTGGTTGATATTTCCTCAATAACTAGAAAAATACAAAATTGTTCCAATTCAAACATGGTTATTAGTTGTAGAATGGCAACGCGAAAATTCTTGCAAAATTTTGTGAGGATCGTATAACTAGAAAATTTTTATAAAATCATAGAAAATTATTGAAAAAATTTTATATATCAGAAACTATTTGTTCGATATCGCTGAAAGGCGAGAGCCTTCAGAACCTAACTCTACTACCAAGTTCCAAGTTTGAACATGATCGGATCTACATTGTTGGAGATCCGAGCAGCCTTGTGTGAGTTCAGTAGCTGGATGGGTGAGCGTTGCCCCGACAACTCTAGATTGCACATCTGAATGGAAGAGTTAAGTTCGCTGTTGGCCATAATCGGTCCAACAGTTTCGGAGTTATACCCATCTGGAATATTATTTCCTCGATAACAAAAAAAATATAGACTCGATCGAATTGAAGCTTGGTAAATAGTTGTAGAATATCGACATGAAGAAGTGTGTCAAATTTTGTAGGGACCGTACCCCTAGAAAATTTTTAAAAAATTACGAAAAAATATTATTTATCTCATGATTCCTTGAGAACGAAAAGAAATAGCGACTTGCAGTTTTCAGGGTAGATTACGCATCTGAATACGACATTTTTTAAGATCGTTAACTCGCATAATCGGCCAAAGTGTTTTGGAGTTATATCAATCTGAAATTTGGTTGTTATTTCCTCAATAACTCAAAAAATACAAATCCGATCCAATTCAAATATGGTTTTAGTTGTAGAAAGCCAACGCGAAAATTCTTGCAAAATTTCGGTAGGATCAGATTACTAGAAAATTTGTAAACAATAATTGAAAAAAAAATTTGTTCAAGCACTGACGTGAAGTCAGAATCTTTAGCGAGTATGTTCTCTTGTCCATTCTCCTTTATTAGATACTTTTAATCGAATTTACCATGGTGAATTCGATTAAGGGTGTCCAATAAAGGAGAATGGACAAGAGAATATACGCGCAAAAGCTTCTGACTTCACGTCAGTGCTTGAACCAATTTTATATTAAACACCTACTGGTTCTTATATTAGTAAGTGGAATTAAAAATAGGAGCATTATACTTAATAAACAGTAGGACCCGCCCAAATTCTTTCTTGTCGCTAGCGCTACTTGCATGATATTCGCATCCGCATGAACATCCGCATTGATTAATGCGGATGCGGATGCAGATGCAGATGTCCAAATCTATGCGGAAGTTCCGCATTTGCGGATGCGGATGCGAATATTCGCAACATCCCTGGGTTTGTATGTCAAAGAAAATAATCTCGAACACTTTAATTCGACTTACTGATGGAGAATCCGTGTTCTGATTTGATTATTACGTAGGTATGGTAGTATATTTGAGACCACGATAACTTTTCGAAGCAATGAACCAGAGTTATCATTTATCATATTTGGCAAATGTTTGTAATTTTCGAATATTTTTCCGAAAATGGTCTGAAACTATTGGGTGGCGTATCCCAATACGACGGACGAGTTCGTTAATGGGCTTAATCGGCCCAATGGTTTCCCAGTAATAGTTTTGTTTTCAAGCAATACAGATTCGATCAAATCGAAACTTGGTGAAATGTTGAAGGATATAAACCTAAGCACGTTTGTGAATTTTTGTGAGAATCGTATGACTCGACAATTTTAAAGAAATTATTAAAAAAAAAAATTTCATGTCACGATTACCTGAGATCGGAAACAGATAGCGACTCGAAATTTTCAGGTTAGATTGCGCATCTGAAAGCGACATTTGGGTTTGTTTATAGGCATAATCGGCAAAATGATTCTGGAGTTATACCCATCTGAAATTTGGTTGTTACTTCCTCAATAACTCGAAAAATACAGAACCGATTAAATTCAAGCATGGTTAGTACTTGTAGAAGGCCAACGCGAGAGCATATGACTATAATATTTTTGAAATATAATTGAAAATTAATGAAAAAAATTCTATATATCAGTAACTATTTGTCCGACATCGCTGAAATTGTGTGGAAGCCTTTAGAACCTGACTCTTCTGCCAAGTTCCAAGTTTCAAATCGATCGGATATACAGGGTGTTTCCTAAACATGCGGCAAAAATTCAGGGGGTTGTTCCTTGGACTATTCTAAGAATATTTTGTCCTTTGATGATTTTTGAAAAACCTATTTGTTTCGAAGATATAGGGGAAACAAAATTTTGGATAATAACATTTTATTATGAAAAATTACATGAAAATTCAACTCAACCTACAAAAACTGTTGAAAATGACCACCTCTACCCAGCATACAAGCATCCAATCTTCTCCTCATTGACTGCCGAACCCTTTCAAAAACACCAGGATCATTTCTTATTAAGTTACACCCAGCAATGATCCGATTTCGCAAGTCTTCCACATTTTCTACTGGAGTGGTATAAACTAATGATTTTAGATGGCCCCATAGGAAATAATCTAAGGGGTTTAAGTCCGGGAACGAGCAGGCCATAAATGAGGTCCACCTCTTCCAATCCAGCGATCTCCGTATGTTAATGTTAAAAACTCACGAGCAACCAAACTAAAATGCGCTGGTGCACCATCGTGCATAAACCACATTGCATGTCTTATTGCCAATGGTACATCCTCCAAAAACAGAGGTAACGTTTGTTCTAAAAAGTTGCGATACACGTCCCCGGTATGTCTTTCTGGTAAAAATATCGGCCCTATTAGGCAGTCACCCACAATACCAACCCAAACATTCAATGAGAACTGATGTTGAAAACGATCTTCAATTACCTCATGTGGATTTTCGTCGGCCCATACATGGTTGTTATGAAAATTTCTTATTGCATTTCTTGAGAAATTCGCTTCATCGGTAAAAAGAATCAGCGTCAGTAATTGAGGAATTTGAACTAATGTGGTTAAAAGCCATTGACAAAATGCAATACGTGGGGGAAAATCAGTAGGAATAAGTGCCTGAACGCGTTGCATATGGTATGGGTATAACAAATTGTCTTTAAGAATTTTCCAAACAGTCTTATTACTCACATTCAAAGTATTGGAAATTTTTCGAGTAGAAGTACTAGGGTCTTCTTCGATCATGTCCAGCACATTCTCTTCCAGTTCCACCGTTCTTACTGTGTTTGGTTTTCCTGGTCCCCCCATTTTTTTCAATGCGCCTGTTTCATGCAGACGTTGATGAATATTTTGAAACAATTTTCTGTCAGGAATATTACGCCCAGGAAATCGTTCAATGTACAACCTCCTAGCTTTTAATGAATTTCCATCAGCAAGTCCATAAATGAAATGCATGTCAGTCATCTCGGCGTTTGTATAGCGATTCATAATATTCAAAGATAAAATGTTAATTGCTAATACATCACAAAACGAATTCAAATGAAAACCGTGTTTAATCTGTATTCCTTTACCATCTGCACTTATCAATTTTTAGTCAAAAAACTGGCCGTTTTTAGTAATTGGAATGTTGTTAAACAAATTTAAAAATAAATTGTACCTACTTAGTAAACACAGTGCGGTACGCATTTTTATTTAAACTATTATTAATTTTAAAAATATGAAAAATGTTGTTCGCCCTGTATCTTCGAAACAAAGAGGTTTTTCAAAAATCATCCAAGGACAAAACATGCTTAAAATAGTCCAAGGAACAACCCCCTGAATTTTTGCCGCATGTTTAGGAAACACCCTGTATATTGTTGGAGATTGGAGCACCTTGTGTGAGTTCAGTAGATGGTTGGATGACCGTTGCCTCGATAACTTTCGAACGAAAAGAGATAGGGACTTACAATTTTGAGGGTATGTTGCGTATCCGAATGGGAGAGTAAATTTTGTTTACGGGCATAATCGATCCAACTGTTGCAGAGTTATACCCACCTGAATTATTATCTCCTCGATAACTCAAAAAATATAGACCCGATCGAATTGAAGCTTGGTAACTAGTTGTAGAATATCGATATAAAGACGTGTACCCCTAGAAAATTTTAAAAATTTAAGAAAAAAAGAATCGTTTCAAGCACTATCGTGCAGTCAGGAGCTTTCGCGCGTATGTTCTATTGTCCAGTCTAGAACAAACGCGCAAAAGTTCGTGACATCACGTCAGTGCTTGAACCAACTTTTATTTTTTGATTTCAATATTCTCTTCAGACGTCAAAACAATGTCTACTTGCTTAGCTCATTTGCGGACGTGGTACGGTTTTACAGGGTGTGGATATATTTCGTTCAGTACTTTTCTTGGTGTTAGTTGGTCCACCGTCAGAGTGGACGTACCTAGGCGTGAATTTGAAATAGATCTTGCGCTGCATACCCGATGCTTCTTTCTTAAGGTGGCGCAATGTTCTCGCCAAAGTTGTACTTCGGAATGGCAACTGGATTTAGTGGGATCCTTCTGCTGCCTTGAGTATTGTACTTTCATTTTTATTTGTCGCTGATTTGGACAAGAAGCCGAATTGTTGCTTTAATGGAAGGTATCCAGGGTACTGTTTCGTTCATAACTTTGCAAGATTTATCGAAATAAATTTCAAAACAGCAAGATACAGTGGCTGAAGATAGTGGGATGAATGTGACGGTACCGACAAGAATATAATGTAATTATTGTGAGCAAACTCTTTTCCGGCTGGATATTGAGGCAAAATAGTTATTTTCCTAACAAGTGCGGAAAGTGATACTTTCCCGCACGAAACGGCCGTTAGCCGAACGACGCGAAGCGGAGTTCGGATAAGCAGTTGAGTGCGGGAAAGACACTTTTCGCTCGAGTTAGGAACAATGTTTTTTCTACAAGCACTTTTATTATAGGTATGAGATCGATTTGAGTTCAACACACAGAACAAATTTGATATTATTAATTCATAATACCTACACATGAATGACAAGCGTAATCCTTGCATGTCGTTACCATCATACCTATACTGTCATCAATGTCATCGTTGTCGTTCGGTCCATAGAGGCATATGAAATATTTATATCTATGAACTGGAATATTCATTTATTCTTTATTATTAATAATATTAATTGGAAATAAAACGAGGATAACTAACAGCAAACAAAAATAAACTGCAATAAGGAAATTAAGAATAGCTATGTATAATATATACATATTAGTATCTAATATTTAGTTATTAGTTATATTTATTGTAAACGTGCAGTTGGTCGCATTATGCAAGTTTATAGCAGAAGCCATCATGTTGGTCGAAGTCAGCTGCTCAGTGGAAGGAGATAATTCTGAATAACAGGTTGAAGTTGAAGGAGCATTCAAATTCAGAATTTTGGTAGCCATCATGTTGGTCGAAGTCAGCTGCTCCGTCGAAGAAGATAATTCTGAATAACAGGTTGAAGTTGAAGGAGCATTCAAATTAAGAATTTTGCTAGACATTTCTTTTTTCTTGTTTACTGATTCTTCCAAATAACCCTCAGCAACAGAAGTTGACTTCCACCCTCCTAATCGTTTTATATTGGTGATTCCCTCTCCACGGTTAGCTAGGAATGTAGCAGAGGAGCGCCTAAAACTGTGACCTGTGTATAATTCTGGATTTTGTAATTGTAAAAATCCGGCTATTTCGTAAGGTATTCTTCCTATCGTATTTATTCCTATAGGTTGCATTGTACATTTTCCTTTATTGTACCTTAAGAAAAATCGGCGATGGTCTATTTCCTTCGGACGTAAGTTGGCATATTTTCGATATATATTTAAAAAATGTCCGTCGTTGGTGTCTTGGGAGATAACGAATGATCTCGATTAATAATTTTTGGAGTCCTTAATGTTGACAATAATCATGTTTCCTTTATCATCTATATCGTCGATAGTTATTTTTGTTAATTCTTCCCGTCTGCAAGCACCAGCCAATCCAAAAATCGTTACCACCTTGATCATTAGGTAAATTTCATCAGGTGCCTCACTCATAAATTTGGATATGTCCTCTTCATTAAAAATTTTGGCTTTTTTCGGACGAAAACCAACATTTTGTCTTTTAATGAAGGCAGTTAATTTATGGAATTTTTCAATATCCAAATCTTGCTTCAATTTACAAACACTCATCATAGAATATACGGACCATAATGTGTTCGGTTTAAAAATTTTCGAAATTTCCAAAAAATAAGCCAAAAAGACTTCCTCCTTCCTGGGTTTTACTTTCTTGGAATCACACCAGGCAATGAATTGAGAATAGCGCTTCTCATATTTTTCGATTGATTTGGGTGGAAGCAACTTCAAATTGGCTTCATAAGATGCTTCTAATATGTCCGAGGGCAGGTCAGCATCAGATATATCCATTCTTACCGAAAATATTACGTACGGATTGAAATCAATTTGCTAATTTCAAATAAATTAATGACAATTGTCAATTCACATGTTGTTTCCATAGTAACCTCGTCGTAAGCGTTCGATGCATAGAAATATTAGATAATTCAGTATATTCTATATAAAAAGTGTGCGGAAAAAACGCCTGCTAATCCATTTCCACACTGTTAACAGTGCGGAAATGGATTAGCAGGCGTTTTTTCCGCACTGTTTGGAAATGTGACTCTTTACGATTCGAAATGTGTGCGGAAAAAGGGTTGAACGCGCACGCTTGTAGAAAAAATGCGTTTTCGTGCTTGGTTTTTATCTACAGGGTGTTTCATCATAAACTGGAAAAACGAATACAGCGTGTAGGTGACATCGCGAGAATCATTTTTGCCTTATGACATATACCCCGTTTTCGAAGCATAAGCGAGATACAGGGTGTTCAAGGTAATTTTTGAGCAATATTCTATCGAGTGTGGTCAGTTATGTGTAACATTTGAAATAATGGTTTTTGGTCACATCTCAGTATTTTTTTATGCTCAATTCTGAAATGATATAAGATTCTGAAAATAGTATTTAAAAATGGCGGAAAACCTGCAAAGTTCGAAATTTTTTTACGCGGTTGCCAATTTGAGTTTCACTCTATGAATTATCTCAAATTTTTAAGAAATTCTGTGAAAAAATTTTTTCAAAATTCGAACACAACTTTTTTTTTACATGTGTACAGCAAAAATAAAATTTCATCCGAAATTGATGAACTTTTCCACGCTTATACTATTCTTCAACCTTAACGAAAATATGAAAACAGAACCGAAAAATATCGATGGGTTTGTTTTTTATAGCCATTCAAAGTTTCCACTCGGATATCTAACTTATTCGTTTTTTGAAAACTGGTTTGGCTATGAGAGCAAAAAGTTTGAAATTGAACTGCCGAAGCATTCCAGATGGAAATTAAAATTTCTCAAAAAAAAATTTTTTTTTTCATATTTCAATAAAACTCTGGCTGGAATAGAACTAGTGACCTTGCGATAGGAATTACCCTTAGCTCTAGATAGAAATTGAAATTATTCGGAACATATTAATTTACGTTACCTAGCAACAGTAATTCACAGAATTTGACAGTATGTTCGAATTCAACTGAATAATATTTCGTTAGTTTCTTATAAAACATTTCAATTCGAGCAGAAATTAAATAATCAATGTTGGAAATAATTATTTGGTTCAGCGAATCAAGAAAATCAAGAAAGAGACACAATATTGTCTTATAGCAAAATTTTCTTGAATATTTAATTTTATAATTCACTAACGCAAGAATATAACACAATAGTAGACAAATTTAACAATTAATTGAACAACTCTGACGAAATTATAGATTATAATTCAGTTTCAAAAATATTCCCATTCATTTGAACACACAGTCTCGCTCTTTTCACCACTCTGTTCACCGCTGAACCTATCATTCCTTGATTATGACGAATTTCCTGGGCAGCTGATTCAATTCGTTGAATCAATTCTTCTTTCGATTCTACTGGAGCTCGCTTGTCGTAGACCAGACTTTTCATATGACCCCAGAAATAAAAATCCAGTGGAGTTAGATCTGGAGAACGTGGAGGCCATGCAACAGGTCCAAACCGACCAATCCATCGCCGTGGGTATTGGGAGTCTAGAAACTCGCGTACACTCCTGACTGTGTGCGCAGGACAACCATCGTGTTGGTACCAAATACCTCTAAATTGATTCAAAGGAATATTTTCCATGAGATCTGGTAGAGTCTCTAGTAAAAATTGATAGTAACCATTTCCCGTCAATGTTTCAGGGAGAATGAAAGGTCCGATGATGAATCTGTCCTTCATTCCCGCCCAAACATTGACTGAAAACCTTTTTTGACTATTCATCGAAACCGAAGAATGTGATAATTATTGATTTGCCATACCACATTATTTTTTCTGTTAAAAAATCCATCTCTATGAAAGGTCGCTTCATCGCTGAATAAAATGAGACGTGGAAAATCTCTATTCGCACGCGTTCTTCTTAAAATGAATTCACAGAATTCTTTCCTTTTACTGCAATCACCTTCTTCTAATTTTTGACATCTTTGAAAATGATATGGGTGGTAGTGATTCCTCTTTAGAACTCTCCATACAGTCGATTTACTTTGGTTCACACTGAGGTGATTAGATATCATTTTAGTTGATATTTTAGGATTACACTCAACCAAATCCAGGACACGTTCATCGTGACTTCGTATTGTTTCTTTTTTCTTTCGGTTAAGAGTGCCATCTTCACGTAATTTACGTACTGTTGCCATAAATGTTAAAAGTTTGGTACTGATCGGCTTGGAAATCTGCGGGCGTATATTTCTCTCGCTTTCCTCCCTGAGGAATTCGCTTCATAATAAGCCTGAACCATATCATTTCTCTCCAAGATTGAATATTTCATTTCTGCTCAAATTAAAATGGTTTTCAAGAAACTTGCGAAATAATATTCAGTGAATTCGAATAATCTATCAAATGCTTTGAATTACCGTTGCTAGGTAAGATAATTAATATGTTCCGAATAATTTCAATTTCTATCAAGAGCTAAGAGTAATTCCTATCGCAAGGTCACTAGTTCGATCCCGGCCAGAGTTTTATTGAAATATGAGCAAAAAAATTTTTTTTTGAGAAATTTTAATTTCCATCTGGAATGCTTCGGCAGTTCAATTTCAAACTTTTTGCCTCATAGCCAAACCAGTTTTCAAAAAACGAATGAGTTAGATATCCGAGTGAAAACTTTGAATGGCTATAAAAAACAAACCCATCGATATTTTTCGGTTCTGTTTTCATATTTTCGTTAAGGTTTAAGAATAGTATAAGCGTGGAAAAGTTCATCAATTTCGGATGAAATTTTATTTTTGCTGCAGACATGTAAAAAAAAAGTTGTGTTCAAATTTTGAAAAATTTTTTTCACAGAATTTCTTAAAAACTTGAGATAATTCATAGAGTGAAACTCAAATTGGCAACCGCGTAAAAAAATTTCGAACTTTGCAGGTTTTCCGCCATTTTTGAATACTTTTTTCAGAATCTTATATCATTTCAGAATTGAGCATAAAAAAATACTGAGATGTGGCCGAAAACCATTATTTCAAATGTTACACATAACTGACCACACTGGATAGAATATTGGTCAAAAATTACCTTGAACACCCTGTATCTCGCTTATGCTTCGAAGACGGGGTATATGTCATAAAGCAAAAATGATTCTCCCGATGTCATCTACACGCTATATTCGTTTGTCCACTTTATGATGAAACACCCTGTATAACTAGCTGACCCAGCGAACTCTGTTCCGCCTTAGAGGCAATAAATAACGTACAATTGTGCAATTAGAAAAAAAACACCCTGTACAGTAATTATTTATTTTCAATGATGTATCCCTCTAAAGTTTATTTTTTAACACAAATGAATGAAATTGTACGATGACCCAGCGAACTCTGTTCCGCCTTAGAGGCAATAAATAACGTACAATTGTGCAATTATAAAAAAAACACCCTGTACAGAAATGATTTATTTTCAATGATGTATCCCACTAAAGTTTATTTTTTAACACAAATGAATGAAATTGTATGATTGTGGCATGGAAAACAGCAAGTTGCAATTGACGTTAAAAGAAGAACACCCTGTATGGAGATTTCGGACGAATACATTATGAGAATCCATTCAAGGTACCTATTTAGTTGTGACACAAATCACTTCAATCACGTACAATTGTGCCATGAGAAAAAGGACACCCTGTATAGTAATGCTTTATTTTCAATGGTGTATGCCTCGAAAGTTTATTTTTAAACACACATGACTAAAATTTTACGATTATGGCAGGAAAAACAGCAAGTTTTAATTGACGTTAAAAGAAAAACACCCTGTATAACACAAAAAAGTATCCTATGTCCGTCTCCTGGTTCTAAGCTACCTCCCCACCAATTTTGAGCCAAATCGGTATTGCCGTTCTTGAGATATAAGTGAAGTAACTAACACGACTTTCTTTTATAAATATACAGGGTGACTCTTTGACCACTGCATTAATTTTAACCAAAGATTCCTCTCATCAAATGAAACACTTTTTTCATTCACCATTTTTCTAGATTCGGCTCAGGTAAAAAGTTACAAGCGTTTAAAGATTTCACAATGTGCTAATACACTCCCGCATATAAATTATCTATGACATTGTTGGAGGACGAGAATAAGACATGGTAACGTG
The DNA here is from genome assembly GCA_937662695.2 of Halyzia sedecimguttata. Lineage (NCBI taxonomy): Eukaryota > Metazoa > Arthropoda > Insecta > Coleoptera > Coccinellidae > Halyzia > Halyzia sedecimguttata. Next base: position 16,374,973 of record OW569413.2, read on the forward strand.
GTTTACAGCTTGATTCGGGATTCCAATGCTCAGGGACGGATCCATAAAAGTAGTGAAATTTCTGGAGTTTTCCATTTTAAAACATTCAATGAAAAATATCTCGAAAACGGTGCGTTTAAGGAGAAATGATGAAGAATAATATAATGTTCTAAAACGATGGAATATTCTTGAAATGAGTGAAGAAAAACTTTATATGCTTTCTTTATGCTAATTTCGTTTAGTTTTATGAATCCACGAGTCCATAACTAGAAAACCAGTAGAAGTAGAAAATAACTAATATTTGGAAAATATGCATCATAGTTATAGGAAACTTTATGCCAACATTCATTTTATTCGAAAAAAGGATGTCAAAGCTACAAAATAAAAACTGATTTTTTTTCAAAATTTCAACATCCCGTATCTTTTTACCTGAGCTGAATTTGGAAAAATGTTAAATGAAAAAAGTGTTTCATTTGATGAGGGAAATCTTTGGTTAAAATTAATGCAGTGGTCAAAGACTCACCCTGTATAGAGATTAGGAATTTTAAAACATGGAGAGCTTTTTTCTGATCCTAGTAGTTATCGACCCATCAATAGTTCATTGAGTGTTTCGTAAAATTTTGGAAAGATTGACCCTTTTTAGGTAGAAGGCACTCTACAAAGATTCAGCAAAAATACAAATTTTTGTGATCAAGTTCTTAGTCTCACCACTTTCATCAGACCGGGTGAAGTTTTTGATTATTGACGTGATGCAGATAATTCAATGAATTAGGTCGGTCGAAGTCAAATTTAACAAGGCGATTCGTCAGTAATAACATTCGTTCAATACCGAGTGAGAATTGGAATATCTTGTCCATGATACTTATTTTACAGCCAAGTTCTCGATTCAAACCTCGATTCAAACTTGATAGAATAATACCGATGGCATAATTTGTGAGCCTGCTAACCCTAAAATTGGAAATATTTTTAAGGAAATCGAAATAACTATTTTGATTTAATTTATATTTACAAATTTTGTTGTTACTTGTTCTACATAGATGGAAACATAGCACAGTCTCATCAAGAAAAATACTTCAGTCAACAACTAATGATTGGTTTATAGCCAACACTAACCTAAATATCCTAATTTTCATAACACTGGGATTACCTGATGGTATACACTCGAAGCCATCGATATGTAACTTGATAATATTTGTCTGAAATTAGAAATTTGAAAACAAGGTATCACGGGTCAGTAATAACATGAGTTCAAGTTACGGAATTCACATTCATTATTTAGTTCTTCTGTGAACTAGGGGTAGGGATACGTCTTCTTGGCAAGAATGTACCGGGATCAATTCCTTTAGCCAAAATTATTGAATTTTTTCGTTCTTGTTTCCAATTCTATCGGAATAATATCTTTGTGAAAGGGGTTATGGACAGAAATAAGTCAATATTTTCAAACAATTGCGTGATTTTTTCCGCAAATTATAAGATTTCAAAACATACTGCTATTCTTGATAAAATGTCAATTAATACGTCCTCATGGCACAACCGTACGATTCGACTGATTAATGTCATAAGAATAATTCTCGGAATGAATTATTGAAAATGAAGCCACTGCTATATATTAAGCCGCCACAAACAAAGTACTGTTTATTTTTGACCCAAAATTATATGTAATTATTCGAATGGGTCCTTACGCCACCACAAAGACAGCAATTTTTATTATTGACGCAACTATAAAAGCATCTATTTGTGTGTCCTCTTGCGCCACCACAGACACAGCAATGTTTATTTTTGACCCAACAGTGAATGGATTGTATTTGAGTCGAAACTAATCGTTTGATACCATTCTCGGCCGTGGACCAGTTTTTTTTTTTGATGTTTGTGTTTACAGTCAGATTTATATTCTTGTAAATATTGGAAATGATATTTCTTCCTGGAGCTAGATAGCTTTGGGCGACTTCAGTACCTGTATGGCCGCTCTGGCTATACATTTGAACAGCGTGCCAAAGCTCCTGGCGTCAGTGCTTTTCGAACTTACTAATTGGTTCGTTTTCTCCGTTTGTGCTTTCATTTGGCCCAGATGTCTGTATTTTATGAATTCTTCGTCCAAAATAGCTTCCGAGGTCAAATCCAATTATGTCCATCGGACCGTCCAGCGGCGAGTACGAAACTCTCGAACGAAATGAGTTATAGAATTGAAATACTCAGGGTACGTTTGGGGCATAAATATCTCGGTTAAGATGTTTAATGGGCTATAATCCACCGAGTGCTTTCAGAGTTATGGCCTTTTTAAGTTGAAGCTTCTTTCTGAATATCTCCGAAAGTACTGATTCGAACATTTAGCACTTATTTGTATTATTTAGATTTTTATGGTTGCATTTGTACTGTGGGGATGACTAAACTGAAGAAACAAATTTAAATAATAGGAAAATATTGTTTTACGAGTAACTGGATAAATACTATTTTGATCGAATTAAATCTTGGTAGTTAGTTGCAAAATACCAATGCAAAGACTTCTGCGAAAGTATGTGAGGATCGCATGAATAAAAGAAATTCAACAGATTTTCAACTATTTTCGGAATACTGAAATTCCGCAACCACATATCGGATCGATTATTTTGGTATATAGGTGACTAGTAATGACATGATCGATAGTATAAAATTTCATCAAAGCCTTCCAAAATTCCAATATGATATTCGAATTAGTAGCCAAATATGAATGCTTTGTTCACAACGTGAAATTTTTATCGGAATCAGTTTTTGAGCAAAGCACATGTTTCAATCATCATTCACGGTACAATTTTGCGTATACATAGAACCGATAAAGTGAATGCAGAAGTGAATGAAAAAGTGTATGACCGTGTGTGGAATTTTATAGAACTCACATTATCCAGATCGTCGGAGACCACTCTCCAATGTTCCTAAAGCTAGAATGAATTTACGATATTATTCCTAAGGTTGAAGGGTTATTAGAATTGGCATATTAGTACCGAATATTTCCAAAACTGCTGATTCGATTTTACTGACCAACAAGTTGTAGGATTACGATCCTTATATGTATGTAGAGTTTTGTATTCATCAGATGACTATAGAAAGAGAAAAAAAATTGTTGTTTTCCCAATAACTCTAAACAAATGTGTTTTTCGGGTCAGAATTCCATCTACCGTTGGTGACATTTCGTCCTCAATCTTATATCCAACAATTAGTCTCCCACATTTCACCCTCTTTCATCATTCACTCGGATAAGGGATTTAGCGTATTTCTCGCCACTCCAAATAATATTTTTGTCATGGTACAAATATTTCATGAAATATAGCTGTGTTTTGTTATGGATATTGGGGATTATGAACCCGAAAATTCTCAGGGGACTATCAGCACTGTATCATGTTTCGACGTTTTTATGCCGTTTTTCATATTTGGGTTCTTTACGGAATATCAGAGAAAAGAAGCTGGAGATATAATGCGATATAAGATAATGTGTAGCGTTTTTGCTTTTCCAGCTATTAGATCATGTTGTGATTTATCGGAAATGCGTCTACTATAATGTCCTATAAATCAATTTGCTCTTCTGAAATAGCCTTCGATGTAGTTGTTGAAGATAGTGTCGGTAGCAATTGAACATGTGCATCAAAATTACCAATAATTTTGCATGACATCGTGCCTAGCGAATGCGTGAGTTCATTTTATATTTTGGAGTAAGAACCCGTCTCAAATGGAGGAGGGCTCATTTGACAAAATATAGAAAACACAAACAAAGGCAGTTTTTTTTGAGATAACACGATAGAAGTGAAAATTATGTAAGAATGTTTTGAAGCTCTATACTCGTGCATCAAAACATTCTTAGATATTTAGAAAAAATATTTCCTGAATAAATTAGTAGTGTCAAATTAATGTTGCTATTTGATGATTTAATTACCATGATTTATTTGCATCGATATCAGCGTGATGTTTTCGCAGTGCAATTATCGATCTGCGATGCAACTACCGCTATAATTTTTCAGTAATTGCATGGAATTTTAATGTATGAGTCCAATAGAGAGTGTGATTCATTGCAATATTTCCCAAATTATTTAGTACTGTCAAAATGATGGTACAATAATCGCCGCAGGGAATGAATAATATGATTTTTGATTACCATGGTTGTTTGCAGCCATCACGATGTGATGTTTTTGCAGTACAATTATCGGGAGTAATTAAACAAGTGCATCGAAATTACCGATGATCTTTTATGAAAGCTTGTTGCCTAAAAATTGCATAAATTCATTTTAATGTTTTGAAGAAAGTGTCCAAGGTTTTTTTTTGCTACCATCGAACAAAAAATTGCAGTGGTAATTCCCTGTCAACGATTCAACTACCGCTGTAATTTTTGGTAATTGAGAAGTTTTTAACGTGAGGAAAATATACGGAGGTAACTTCACACGTCGCTAGTGCAAAGGAGAAGGACTTTCCAGGCACGAGACCTCCAATACATACCTTGGCAAGCTCTCGCCAGGATATTGTGACGTCCTCTGTGAATCAACTGGGAGATCACCAAGAGCTCTATATTTACTACAAATGTCCATCAGAGGGGATTAACCCATTAACGTCTCAGATATATTGCATTGGGAATTACCCAAACAGCTCACCGTGAAGAGTAATTTAAGAGATTCATTGCTATAACGATGTGAGTTCGACAAGAGCTCTATATCACCTCCAAATGACCGCCAGAGAAGATGGCCAAGAAACGTTCCGGAGATAACACATCGAGAAGATGTCAAACTGCTCACCCTTTGCAGTACAGTGAGAAGTACCTGGGTATAGACCAATATCTCCTCCTATTGTACTGTAGACCGGAGACTTTAACTAGATCCGTGGATCGGTATATGACTTGGGATATCAACGATGTTGTTCTTAGGGGTACGGCTTAGATGATTGCGCCATGTACTGGCGGAAATGAGAAGTAACCTGGGATGAATTAGATTCCTACATCACTCCCCCTAATTTCTTATTCTTTTTGAATTTGCGATGACTTGAGGAGCTCGCAATAGGAATGTCTTATTCTCGTAACATAATTATTATACTATGTTGTACTGCGTTTCCTGCGATATGCTCTTATACATGCCAAAACAATTTGGTTTCGATGAGCTGGCACTGAACCTGATCCACAAGATCCCAAGTATTAGTCGAGGATGGTGTTCAATCTTCTGTGAGGCCCGTCAGGACGGGTGTAGTGCAGGGATTAACATAGGAACCATCCTAATCCCCGACTTTTTAGCTAATGTTATTATTATTATTATTATTATTATTATACTGATCCTCCTGGGTCTTCCACAAGGAGACCCCTTATAAGCTCTAAGAGCTTGTTGAATCAACTATATTTGTTGACAGCACCACTATGGAGTCATCGAACCTGGGCTCCCTGGATGACATGTCGCGGACTGGGTGCTTCTGATTGGTTTCTGTCCAATAAATTGCGTGAAGGAGGAGATAACTAAGGAACTCGTTTTTAGCGTCAGAAATTCCAATAGCCAATCTAATATGAATGCCTCTGCTAGATCTCTGGGTGTGTTCCTCGATGCGTCACTCACATGGAGTGATCATTTCGATCAACTGGCTTCCAGACTGAGTAGCAATATATTAATTTAAGCTTATAGTTTTTTCCTGCTCATTGTCCACTGAGGTGTTGAGGTCCACGTACTTTGCTCTGGTGGAAGCCCATCTTCGATATGGAGTACTAGTATGGGATAACTGCGACCATGCTGGGATAATTTTTGGACTTCAGAGACAAGCGGTCAGATTTTAGGTGATTTGGGGAATCGCGACTGCTGTAAGCATGTCTTCAAAGATCTTGGATTTCTCACTTTTCCATCACTGTTTATTTTGGAGTGTCTGGCATATATTCATGCGCATTTGAAAAACTACATAACGCCGTCAGACATTCAACTGAGTAGGGCTCACTCCTTCGAAGAATCATTGCATCGAAAGTTCACTGCATCGAAGGTTCACTCCATCGAAGGTTCATTCCGTCAAAAATGACGCCCAATTACTCCTGTAATTTCCTTAATCGACCGTCTTCGTCCGTAGTTTGACTAGATGAGATATAAGGTGTTTCATTGAGTGTACGTCAACAAAGCGCAATCGGTTTAACCCAGTGGTCAGCAGCACTTTAGTTCCATGCGGAAATATTATTTATTCTTATGAATAAACAGATTAGTTTTTTCATCAAAAAACTTTATTTATTAATGTACTATTTATTGTTGGCAAGAATAATTTTTCAGGCACTTTAAAATCTTTGAGATTTTGAAAATTAAATTTTTGACTCTTCTGACTCAAATGGTTGCTGACCCTTGGTGTAACCTAAAATATTTAATAATTAAAGGATGAATTTGTTCGACAATTTTCAATTAGTGAACCATTATGGAGTTTTGTAACGTGCAGAAATTTGTCAAGATACAATGATTCTTCGATGGAGTGAGGCGCACCGAATGAACATGACATCAGTTGAAAGGACTATCTGAGACTTAGTAGATCACAGCGATGTTCTGAATTATACGCTGCCCTGTTATACATGCTTAATTTTCTTCTACCTAGAATCTAGAGTTAAAAAAAATGGTAATTTTGAAACTGATTTTGAATTGATTTCAATGATCTGAAATGGCCCGAAGTTCCATCTATTGATGCTTGTATAATTTTGTTCAATGTATGCTTGTTAATCATTCTTGCGAGCTTGTTCCGCTAGGAACATTTTGCTGAATTTTTCCAACTTTTTAAACGAAAATAGTCTCAACTGATTGAGTTCGACCCACTAATGAATAATCAAGTCAAGTCAAGTCAAATTCAATTATTTCCGTACGGTCCGGCCAGACAGCCGTTAGTACTATAACTCTCGAAAGAACGAAGGAGGATTTGCAGGGTAGTTTTGGAGCATATATATCTCAGAGAAGTTCGTTAACAGGCGAAATCCACGTAGCGGTTTCGGGGTTATGGTCATTTTGATTTAAAATATTTTTTATGAATATTTCCGGAACCCATCACTCGATCTATCTGAAATTCAGCATAAGATTGTAGAATCGTGACCTTTATAAATGCCTGTGTAGTTTTGTATTGATCGGATGGCTATAAAGTGGCAAAAACAAATTCAAAAATAAAAAAAAATGCCCACAATAAATCGAAAAATACTGATCTGATTGAATTGGAGCTCAGTAGTTAGATGCTATTCCCGAATCTCAGAAAAGCTATATAAACGAATAGTATATTCTAAAAAAAGTTGCAGAATGGGATCCTATTAAAACACGAATGTAAAATTCGAAAACGAGCAACGAAGGAGCGAGATTTCGAACGCATGAGTGTTGGAATTGCCTTCTGCAACGAGTATTAGAATATTTTCTCTATTTCAGTGGAGTTTTGTGAAACATTGATGACATTTAATGGAAAATTCGGATTATACATCATAGTGACTTTTGTATTGTATTTTGGCAGTTGGTGTGACTGTTACGAAAGTTGACAGATTACGGAATTTGAATTTGAATCGTATGTATGGCACGGAGATCAGATTTAAAACAATTTCCTAATACTATGAATGGCTCAAAATTAGCAATAAGGAAATCTCTAGTAAGTACCTTATTTTTTAATGAAAATAAAACGTTTCCTCTCAAAAATTATTTCACTATCCAGATTATATTATATATATATTGACAATTGACGTGTGTTGAAATTTGATAGGATCGAATGTCAGTGCTGACCACCACAATGCCAAAAATATAACTAGAAACAATGCGGGAATGAGTTCATTCCAGCACTGTTTTCAGTGCTGGAATGGACTCATTACGATACTGAAATAGAAAAAAATTATTCTGAAGTTGTTTCGTTATTGTTTGTTGGGCAACATTATTCGATTTATTGCTTCTGACAAATACCTTGTGTTTCTTACGCAGAAGCAATTCACAAAATAATGAATTTTTATTTGATAGATATTTTACAGATTTTGGGAGAGAAAACCCAGAAAGAAACCTTTTAATAATGAATATACCTCCAACAGTATCCTTTAATGAATACTTTTTTGAATTTCATTCATGTTGCAGTTCTTCCAAAAGAATCCAATTATATCATTCCCAATTCAGCGAAACCAATACTTTCGGAGATATGATTTGTCATTATTCAACGGTTTTTTTCTGGGTTTTCTCTCCCAAACTCTGAATTATATCTATAAAATAAAAATTAATTATTTTGTGATTTGCTTCTGCGTAAGAAGCACAGGATATTTGCCAGAAGCAATCAATTGAACAATGTTGCCTAACAAACAACAACGAAACAACATCAACGAAGAAACAACTATATCGTAACGTTTCGGAGTCTATATCAGACTCCTTCGTCAGACGCTCAATGAAAATCGTTAGAATTATTTTGTTGATAGTTATTTTGTGAAATTCAAGAATTGTCACATTGACAGTATTTAAAAATCATAGCTAACATAGTTTTACTTCGCATAGAAATTTCCAAGTTCCAACTCCTTTTTCAATAAATTTAGCCAAATATGGTCAATACCAATTGAACAATTTGCAAAATTGCATTCTCTGTTCAATAAAATACAAGTTGACTCCTTAAGTTTCCTTTTCATAAAATCAGGTTCTGTCATTAAAATCTTTGTATTACTCCAATCCATCATGTGATCTCCTTGGATTGTACATACATGTTCTGCTATTTTTGATTTCTGTATGTCTCTATTTCTCAAGTTATTCTTATGCTCTGACTTTCTTACTTCTAGTGGTCTTGATGTTTCTCCTGTGTATGATTTACCACAAATACAAGGAATATTATATACACAGTTTTTTGATTTTTGTTTTTCATTTATGGGTTTTGTTTTCGTTAATAAAGACCTAAGATCATTCTGTGTTTTGAAGATGGTTCTTATATTGAACTTAAAACCGATTCTTCTAATTTTTTCAGAAAAGCCACGAACATAAGGGATCACATTCAACAGATTGGGTTGCTGTTCTTGTTGATTATTCTGTTGTACTTGTTGATTATTTTGTTGTTCTTGTTTATTTGTTTTTCTATCTAAATTCATGATACATGTATTTATGAATTGCCTCGGATATCCATTTTCTTCAAGAAATTTCATTATTTCGAATTTCAAGAGTAGAACAAATTAGGTTCGCTCTATCATAAAGTGTTTTAATAACACCTCTTTTTACACTAAGCTGATGGTTTGAATAGAAATTTAAATATCTATTTGTATGTGTCTGCTTCCTGAAGACACTCGTTTCGAAATGGTTCGGATACTTAATTATCGAAACATCCAGAAAAGAAAGCTGATTATTTTTCTCTATTTACAAAGTGAATTTTATTGTAGGTTCCTTTGAATTTATGAAATCGAAAAATTTGCCTAACTCTTCTCTACCATGTTGCCAAATTAAAATTATATCGTCAACATATCGCCAGCCTTTGGTTTCAACAAATATGTATCCACAAATTTTTCTTCAAAATTTTCCATGAATATATTACTCATGACAGGTGATAAAGGCGAACCCATTGCCATTCCAAAATTTTGTCGATAAAAAACATCTCCTAGTTGGAAAAAGGTAGTATTCAAACAAACATCAAGCATTTCCTTAATATCATTGGTATTAAATTTTGAATCTTTAATTATCGAGTCATCATTTTCTAATTTTGTTCGAACTATTTGAAGCGATTTATCGACAGGAACATTGGGGAACAAACTGACAACATCAAAGCTCACTAGAATGTCATTTTGGTTTAAATTTGGATTTCGTAGTTTTTCAAGAAAGTGTTTGCTGTTCTTCAAAAAACTTTCTTTCTTTCCTGTTAATGGGTTTAAAAATTTAAGTAGATATTTCGCTAAATTTTGACATGGAGATCCAATAGAACTTACTATTGGTCTCAGTGGAATTAGAGGTTTGTGTATTTTTGGAAGACCATATAAATGTAGAGGTTTATTGTAAGATGGCATGAGTTATTTTTTCTGTCTATACGTAAGGGTATTTGAATGCTTTGATAAAATCGTTTTGACTTTTCTTTCTGTTATAGAAGTGGGATCTTTATGGATTTTGGTATATTTGTTTTTATCATTAACAATATCCAAAAGTTTATTATGATATTCATTTGAATCCAAAATGACTGTAGCGTTTCCCTTTTCAGCCGCTAAGATTTTGATATTGTTATCTTTTTTAAGTGAGATTATAGCTTGTTTTTCCTTATAACTTAGGTTTGAAGTTGTTTTGATAGGCTTCTCTAGTAACATTTTATTCAAACCTCTGAATTCGTTTGACTTTTCATTTGGAAGTTTTTGAGCTGTTTTCTCAATAGATGTAATAATGTCTAGTATGGGGACATTTCTTGTTGTCACTGCAAAATTTAGTCCCTTTGTAAGATTCTTTTTTCACTTTCATTCAAACTTCTTGAAGATAAATTTATAACCGTTTTATTGAAGAAGTTGTTATTAGGTGCATTTTTGTTGGATTGTCTTTGTTTTTCATCGAACAGAGAATTGAATTTATTAAAATTTGATGCTCTACTTTTTTTATATTCATTTTTATATGAAATATCAACACAAAAATACACAAACCTCTAATTCCACTGAGACCAATAGTAAGTTCTATTGGATCTCCATGTCAAAATTTAGCGAAATATCTACTTCAATTTTTAAACCCATTAACAGGAAAGAAAGAAAGTTTTTTGAAGAACAGCAAATACTTTCTTGAAAAACTACAAAATTCAAATTTAAACCAAAATGACATTCTAGTGAGCTTTGATGTTGTCAGTTTGTTCCCCAATGTTCCTGTCGATAAATCGCTTCAAATAGTTCGAACGAAATTAGAAAATGATGGCTCGATAATTAAATATTCAAAATTTAATACCAATGGTATTATGGAAATGCTTGATGTTTGTTTGAATACTACCTATTTCCAACTAGGAGATGTTTTTTATCGACCAAATTTTGGAATGGCAATGGGTTCGCCTTTATCACCTGTCATGAGTAATATATTCATGGAAAATTTTGAAGAAAAATTTGTGGATCCATATTTGTTGAAACCAAAAGCTTGGTGGCGATATGTTGACGATATATTTGTAATTTGGCAACATGGTAGAGAAGAGTAAGGCAAATTTTTCGATTTCATAAATTCAAAGGAACCTACAATAAAATTCACTTTGGAAATAGAGAAAAATAATCAGCTTTCTTTTCTGGATGTTTCGATAATTAAGTATCTGAACCATTTCGAAACGAGTGTCTTCAGGAAGCAGACACATAAAAATAGATATTTAAATTACTATTCAAACCATCAGCTTAGTGTAAAAAGAGGTGTTATTAATAAAACACTTTATGACAGAGCGAACCTAATTTGTTCTACTCGTGAAATTCGAAATAATGAAATTGATTTCATCAAAAAATTTCTTGAAGAAAATGGATATCCGAGGCAATTCATAAATACATGTATCATGAATTTAGATAGAAAAACAAATAAACAAGAACAACAAAATAATCAACAAGTACAACAGAATAATCAACAAGAACAGCAACCCAATCTGTTGAATGTGATCCCTTATGTTCGTGGCCTTTCTGAAAAAATTAGAAGAATCGGTTTTAAGTTCAATATAAGAACCGTCTTCAAAACACAGAATGATCTTAGGTGTTTGTTAACGAAAACAAAACCCATAAATGAAAAACAAAAATAAAAAAACTGTGTATTTAATATTCCTTGTATTTGTGGTAAATCATACACAGGAGAAACATCAAGACCACTAAGTAAGAAAGTCAGAGCATAAGAATAACTTGAGAAATAGAGACATACAGAAATCAAAAATAGCAGAACATGTATGTACAATCCAAGGAGATCTCATGATGGATTGGAGTAATACAAAGATTCTAATGACAGAACCTGATTTTATGGAAAGGAAACTTAAGGAGTCAACTTGTATTTTATTGAACAGAGAATGCAATTTTGCAAATTGCTCAATTGGTATTGACCATATTTGTCTAAATTTATTGAAAAAGGAGTTGGAACTTGGAAATTTCTATGCGAAGTAAAACTATGTTAGCTATGATTTTTAAATACTGTCAATGTGACAATTCTTTAATTTCACAAAATAACTATCAACAAAATAATTCTAACGATTTTCATTGAGCGTCTGACGAAGGAGTCTGATATAGACTCCGAAACGTTACGATATAGTTGTTTCTTCGTTGATGTTGTTTCGTTGCTGTTTGTTAGGCAACTTTGTTCAATTGATTGCTTCTGACAAATATCCTGTGTTTCTTACGCAGAAGCAAATCACAAAATAATTAATTTTTATTTTATAGATATTTTTCAGAGTTTGGGAGAGAAAACCCAGAAAAAAACCGTTGAATAATGAGTATACCTCCCACAGTATCCTTTAATGATTACTTATTGATTTGTCATAGTTTAAACAAGAGCACTAAAACTCCTATCCACAGGGCTTTTCTACCAGTCAGTTTGGGGGAAATAGCAGGAAATAACGAGAGTGCTGACGAAATATAGAACTTACTAACAATAGTTAACAATTGAGGATTTATTTATATGAGTTTAATCTGGAAAAAGTTGATATTGTGGTCTTATCAAAAACTTCTCAGCAAGATATTAACGGATTTGGTTTGCCTAATTTTGATATATTCTATAATTTTCAATAAAAATTATGGTCTTGTAATTTATATAAAAAAAAAATTTAAGAACCGTACCCCTAGAAAATTTCAAAAAAATCACGAAAAAAAAATTGGTTCAAGCACTGACGTGAAGTCAGAAGCTTTTGCGCGTATGTTCTATTGTCCATTCTTCTGTATTAGACACCCTTAATCGAATTTACCATGGTATATTATGTTGTCCATTCTTATGTATTGGACACTCTTAATTCGAATTTACCATGGTAAATTCGAATTAAGTGTCCAATACAGGAGAATGGACAACATAATTACTGTATTGGACACTCTTAATTCGAATTTACCATGGTAAATTCGAATTAAGTGTCCAATACAGGAGAATGGACAACATAATTTACCATGGTAAATTCGATTAAGGGTGTCCAATACAGAAGAATGGACGATAGAATATACGCGCAAAAGCTTCTGACTTCACGTCAGTGCTTGAACCAATTTTTTTTTTCATGATTTTTATGAAATTTTCTAAGGGTGCGGTTCTTAAAATTTTTTTTTCGTCATTTTTTTTCAATTTTCTAGGGTTACGGTTCTTACAAAATTTTAAACACCTCTTTATGTTGATTTTCTACTACTAGTTACCAAGCTTCAATTCGATCGAATATTTATTTTTTGAGTTATCAAGGAAATAATATTCCAGGTGGGTATAACTCGGAAACCGTTAGACCGATTATGCCCAAAAACGAACTCAACTCTCCCTTTCGGATACGCAACCTGCCCTGAAAATTGCAAGTCCCTAGCTCCTTTCGTTCGAAAGTTATGGAGGCAACGGTCACCCATCTGCTGAATTCACACAAGAATGCTCGAATCTCCAACAATATTCAACCGATCGTATTAAAACTTGAGACTTGGCAGTAGAGTTAAGTTTTATTTTCAATGATTTATTAAAAATTTTCTACAAATGCTATCCTCACCAAATTTGGCAAACATTTCCGCGTTGGCATTCTACAACTAATAACCATGTTTGAATTCAATCGGTTCAGTATTTTTCGAGTTAATGAGGAACAAAAAACCACCAAATTTCAGAAAATTTCAGATGGCTATAACTCTAAAATTGTTTGGCCGATTATGCTCATAAACGAACTGAAATGTCGTGTTCTGGTGCACATCCTAACCTGAAAACTTGAAGCCGCTGTCTCTTTCCGTTCTCAAGTTATCGTGACAGCAAAAATATTTTTTAATAATTTTCTAGCCATACGATTCGCACAAAATTTCACAAACGTGCTTAGGTTCATATTCTACAACTACTCACCAAGTTTCAATTCGATCGGATTTATATTGGTTGAAAACAAAATTATTACTCGGAAACCACTGGGCCGATTATGCCCATTAACGAACTTGTCCGTCGTTCTCAAGTTATCGTGGCAATAGCCGGACGGCCGGACGGCCGGCCGGACAGAATCAAATTTGACCTCGAATTCTTCATTGGGGAGTCGAACTTAATCGTTTGAGACCATTTTCGTCAAAAAATTCGAAAGTTACAGAGATTTGGGCAAAATGATAACGCGATGTTCCCCAGAACATACGCGCAAAAAAGTTTTAATGCCATTTCCACAATAATTGAATTTACTGAAATAAATATCCTGAGATGTATCTTTAGAATCAACATTAATGTTTTTGGGATCACTGGCATTTGTAGACCACCTTCAACAAATGTCGAAATTTTTCTGCGGGACTTGGAGAACTTCTTCCTTAATTGCACTTTAACTGAAAACGAAATATTCACAGGAGATATAAATATCGATATTTCAAATGAAACTGATACAAATGTAGCACAATATTTAAACTTAATGGCATTAGGCGGATTTATTCATGTATAAATAAACCCACCAGAGTGTCTGAGGGTTCTTCGACATGTATTGATCATATTTTTTTGAAACTTGAGAGTATAGACACAAGAATGGAAGAACTTGATTCTTTAGTAATGAGGAGTGCTCTGACCGATCGATATTTCACTTTTTTGGTTATAGGTAATAACATAATATGTGAATCAACGGAAAAATCGAGTAATCCGAAACCATTTGCTAAGGTGAATTATATCAATCTCAATAAAGCCTTGGAGAATGAAACGCGGAGTACAATAATTGAAAATAATACTGATGTTAATGCGGCTCACAACTGTTTTATTGATAAATTAAATGATCACATACAGTAAAACAGTGGGATCGTAGAAATCTCCAGCAAAAATCGTAAACGAAAACCATGGATTACTCAGGGGATTTTGAATCCATTAAACAAAGAGATACAATGAAGAAAAATATTGTCCTTAACTCACTGAATGACTCTGAAATAATTTCAAGATATGAACGTTTCAGAAGTATGACTATTAAAATTATTAAAATTGCCAAAAATTACTATTACAAAAGTAGAATTAATGAATCAAAGAAAAACTATAAGCAAATTTGTGATTTCATAAATGAAGCTACTAATACACCAAGAAAAAATAGAACAAATTATTTCAGTTTGAAAATGAGCCAATCGCTTGTAACAGATGAAAAAGTAATTTGTGAAATGTTGAAAAGTTTCTTCATTGATGCAGGTAAGTTGGTTCAAAATAATATTCACAAAAATACGAACGTTAGGTATAAAACGAATAGAAACTCAAATTCTTTCTTCCTAGGTCCCGTTATACAAAATGAAATTATTAAACACATTAATACTTTGAAAAATAATTCGGCTCCCGGGATTGAAGGAATTACAGCCATTTCAATAAAGAACTCACATAAAAATATATTGTTGCCTTTAACTCACATAATAAATTCATCATTTGCTACCTCGGTCGTACCATCTGATTGGAAAACATCGATTATTACACCTGTGCTCAAATCGGGAAATAAAAATGAATTGAATAATTATCGAGCTAAATCAGTGGTCAATAATTTCGAGAAGATCTTCGAGAAAAGCTTGAAAGAAAAAATTGTTAGATTTCTGGAAGACAACAATTTACTTTATAATAAACAATTTGGATTCAGAGAAAATAAAAATACCGAAAATGCTGTATTCGAACTTATCAATCAAATTCATTTGAATTTACGAAATAAAAAGAAAAATCTCGCGGTTCTTATGGATCTAACAAAGGCTTTTGCCCCCCTATCTCATGTGATACTTTTTTATAGACTAGAAGAGGTGGGAGTCAGAAACGGGCCACGTGATTTACTAATTGACTATTTATCCAACAGACGTCAATGTGTCAAAATCAATTATGTTGTTAGTGCGTCGAGATTGATTAATGCAGGTGTTCTCCAGGGCACGGTGCTAGGTCCTCTCCTTTTCCTGGTATATTTGAACAATATCGGTAAATTTTCTCGAGAGTGCGACGTTATTACATATGCTGATGACACTACGCCCTTATTTTCTGGAGATTCGTGGAATTAGGTGTATGAGTGGCGAAGGTGGATGTCGGCGCTGTGAATGCTTGGCTTAGTGAGAATCTTTTGGCTTTAAACCCAGTTAAGACTGTCTTCATGACTTTCAGTGCATCATTAGCAGACCAGCCAACAATTTCTGGCTTAAAAATTCACGATCAGCTGTGTCACCATATAAATGATAATGTAGCATGTAATTGTCCCCAAATATTGAGGTTTGATAAGGTGAAATACTTGGGAGTGATGGTTGATAGGCACCTCAAATGGGATGCACATTTTACTTTTCTGAATAAGAAAATCAGAAATACTTTGTATACATTTTATTTATTAAGGGATATTCTGAATGAAAAATTACTTAACATTCTCTATTCTAGTAAAGTCTAATCTCTGGTATTGTATAGTTGTATGGGGGAGTGCTTACAACAGTATATTCAAAACAATCATGACATGTCAGAATTTAATTTTAAAGATCATGTATAGAAGACCTTTCAGATACTCGACGGTTGAACTTTATAGAAATTTAAATGTCTTGAAGGAGCGTAATTTGTATATACATAGTGTGATCTCATATATGTTTCGAAAATATAGACAACAAAATAAAGATGACATATTGTATAACACTAGGTACGCCGAACAGAATTATCTGCCTGTGCCATTTATGCCAACAGTAGTATGTCAGAGATTTATAACATTTCTCGGGCCAAGAATATTAATAGATTACCAAATACTGTCAAAGGTTCTTTTCCTTCAGGAGATGTTAAAGTCATTACACAACTATTTCTGCTTCAAAACCAAAATTATTTCGACGATATTTTTTGAATTGTTTGCCTAATTGACTGAATTTAAACCTTTTCCTCACTGCTGCTGGTTATGCTCCTCTATAAGTTGTATAAATTCATATATGCTCATTATGGGTACTCTGGTCAGCACACAAGCTTTGCTTTGGCAAATCTTAGGCTGATGGAGTTCTCTACAGATTACAGATCATACTGAAACTATTATATACTGTTATAAGGATATCAACTTAACTGTAACAAAATTACACTCATTCTGTAGTTGGAAATAAAATGTATGTTATGTTATGTTATGTAATAGTACATACAAGAAAAACTTCAGTTATTGAATTACATCAGGAATATGTGAAATTCATTAAAAAAAAGCAATTTGAAAAGATATAAAAAAATATATACTAGGTAAAAATGCCTTGCTATGTAATTCATCACAATAGCGTTATTGGTGAATTCATTTGAAGTATTCTTTTAATTTAACATAATATAACCTTATCACATTTTATGACAGTGATGCCTGTACAAGTATCCACAAATTTCTAGGTAGGTACCAGATTTATTTCGCGTATATGCATTTGATGGATGCCCGAGATTATGACTGGAATGATAATTCAGTTCCGGTCACTCGTGCCATCTCGGTAAATATTTCTGAACTTCAGAATATGATCCCTTTATCATTCAATAGGTTCCATCTGTTGAGCTATTAGTTAACTTTGTTCGAATTCTAATATGTTGCCCTTCGTCTACATGACGCATTTAAGGAAAAACTACGAATAACTATGTAATGGTGGTATTGGCAATCTCATGGTGATATTTTTGGTTATATAATGCATCACATTTAAAGTAACTCCTGAACACTTTAAACAAATAAACTCATCATTCCATTGCATACCTGGTAGATAAATTATTCACATTTGCTTCAAGAATTTACCAATATCCAAATCCACAATGCCCCATTTCATTCACACTTGAACCTACAATTACTGACCTCTATAAAAGCAACCCTTATTTCGACACGGTTTTGATGGTCGAATTGTGAATTACACCAATAACCAGAAAATGGCGTTCCTCGCGTTTTACCGGAATTCAAAACGCCCACTTCGCTAAACGTTTCATGTTAAATGGGCCCTACTAATATCCCCTTTTTCTTATTCCTTTTCGCACTTTCGGTGTTCAAAGTGGGCTTTATAGCGGGGATAAATAGAATATGCGATTTTGGGCCTGCGAAACGTATAATTTCATTTATGACGACAATTTTACTGACTCCAAATTTACTTCTTTCATTTTCTTGAAACTGGATCCGATATGATGATATTCGTTGTGTGTGCAAACGTATGGTGTTATTATTCCTTCTTGCATTGAATATATAAATGACATTGTTATGATATGAATGATCGAACAATATTTAGATGTAAATAGCGACAAATATGATTGATTCGATGTATTATTTTAGAGTATAAACAATATTCGGGAATGTTTGTGCTGAAAACATTGAAAAACCTTTGGTATTCTCTTGACAGTTTCAACTTAGACTGTCACCCTTCGAATAGGATTTTATTGCTCATCTATTTAGAGCTTTCATTCCATAGCGATGGTTTCGAATATAAACTCCTGTAGTGTTTGATATCGGGATTTTATGATCAACATAGAGATAATATTTATATGATCATTTATGAACTTCTCTAATTCCCAAAATTATACTACAAATAATTATTAGATTAAAACTTGTATCCGCTATTGATTCTGTTTATAGTTTATTGAAAGTTGAAGAGCCTTGAGTGTTTGTCACAGTCAATTGTATTTTTTTCTGATTAGGACGAAGATTCTTTTTAAAATTTAAAATAATAGCACATTTTTTCTGCAAAACGTAGGCTTCTGTCATTAGAATATATGTGGTCATACCATGAAGTATCGAACTCTATAGTCTACCTTGCTGTTACCATACTTTGATGAATATGTTCATATGTGGATGCTGAATAATTACAGACAGCTGCAACTTGTCTGAAGTTTGCATTCACATTTTCTTTATTTCTATTACTGATCAGCGGTCTTGGCGCTATATTTTCTCTAAGAAACTCATTGTTATATGCAGGTGGCGTAATCATTACATACTTCTCTAGTTTTTTCTTCCTTTCTTACATAAAATGAGTAGTTCCTCCACCTCTACCTAATTTTCCTGTGCAAACCTGGGGTCATGTCCCGAAATGGACCTTCATTTTGCGGCAGCAGATTTATAAACGGATATTTCCTCGGACAATTTTGGCTTATTTTTCATGCGGCATGTTGCTAAAAATTAGATAAATATCAATTATTTACCCCATATGACTAAGAATTGTAAGCAGTCTTTCGGTATCGTCATAAGATTCTTCTTCTTCTACCGCGGTGCCGTCTCAGGCTGAACTGAGGCCTTCAGGCCCATTGTTCTCCCGCTTGCCAAACTCGTGAGACACAGTCCAAGAAAAACGCTGACAGGAATGCCGCGAGCTTAAAAGGAGAAGTCCCTCTCACCGTAGGAATCGTAGGTGTTGGGTTGCCTAGGTGTATGACCCTCAATTCTTTAAGGTTGTTACAGTCGAACAGAATATGTTCAGCTGTTTCTTCCATGCTCTTGCACCAGCGACACAGAGCGCTATCGGCCAATCCCATCCTATTCAGATGTTTGTTGAACTGGTGACCAGTTAGTAATCCAGTCACCAGGCTCAATTCTCTTCTTTCGAGTGAAAGAAGTTTCTTTACTTCAGAATTTGACGATGGTTTCTTAATGAGAGGCCTTGACTGCCTGAGTCCTACTCCCATGTTCCATACACTGGAGAAATTCCTGTCCAAACGATTCTTGAAGAATGTTTTAACAGAGGTACGACATACTGGAAGCGAAGGCTCAGGACCTATATATGGTATCCGAGCCCCTTGCTTCGCCAGCTTATCTGCCTTAACATTACCTGAAATATCCGAGTGAGCCGGACACCAGATGAGTTTTACAACGTTACCAGCGCCCAGCCTTCGCAGAGCCTTCCTGCATTCGCCTACTAAGTAGGAGTTTATTATCGTCATAAGATTACTGACTTTAGTCTTAAAGTTCCCAGTTTCGTACCCCAAAAACAAGACATATTAATATATCTATTAATTGAAAATAGTGATCTATTTATTCATTTTACATTCACTTAAATGACCTTTTTATTCCCTACTTATATAGTATAATATTAATAATCGTAATTTCTAAGGATTGTTATGATATGAATAATGTTGAAAAGCAGAGTGTGTGTTCTTGAATCGAGAAGATATATGAACATAGAAAACATAATATGAAAACGAGAAAATATTTGACAGTCATTGAATATACTAAAATAGTGCAATTTCAGATAAAATTTCAATAGAATTTCGTGCAAGAAAGAGCTTTGAATTTCAGACTAAGAATCCTCCTAAGATTTTTGAGAGCCCCAGTGATTTAAAATTAGGAACATTCAAGAATTCTAGCTAACTTAAACCATAACAATTGTCGACCAACACAGGGCTAGAATGATATAAAATTGTTACTTACATATTATAATTTTGAAACAAAAATGGAAACAAGGATTAAAACCTTTGTTGAAATGGAAATAGGAGATTAAGAATGTAAGAGTTATTACAAGGGAATAGGAAACAAATGTAAATGAACCAAGTTTTATGGATATTTTACATACAATTAAAAGAATATCAGAGATAATAGAAGAAAACTCAATAGAAATGAAAGTAACTTTTGAGATGTTGAAAGTAGAGATTAGGGAGAAATCAGAAAGAATGGAAAAGCAAATGGAAGAATTTTCAGAAAGACTTCTGAATAAAATAGAAGACCATATAATATAAATATGACAGGGGATGCAACGAGAGAGATAATTGTACTTAATTAAATAGTTACAGAAATAATAATTCAATACAAAAAATGGAGAATTGAATTACAATTTAAATAATATAATCATGTCAAAGACAATACTGAAGATGATATGAAACTAGAACCAAATGAAAGATTATATATAATGATCAACATCGAAGAAGTATCTCTCTATGGTTTTCCAATTCCAACGGAACTATTTCCTGACGGTTTTCTAATTCCAAGGAAAGTATCTTCTGGCTACTTTCCCATTCCAAAAGAAGTACCTTGTTGATTTCCCAATTCCGAGGGAAGTAGATATATCTGGGTACAAATTCAATCCCAGCCAAGGTGGTATTGGAGAAGCAAAGAAATTATAACTTATAACTTTAGCAACTCCTTCTCTGTTTCTGAAAAGGAGTTCTGTTCAGAATATCGAACAACTTCTACGAAATTTACCAAATCCGAGATTGCTTCCCCAAAATTGATGACACTGAAGAAATTATTATCTTGAGATCAACTTTTCTACCCTGTTGAGGATTCTGATTACTATAATATTAAATTATACACAATTTCAGCATAATTCTCGTCGATAATTCATCTCGGAAATCTTACAATCGAAATGCTATATCAAATTCTACACAACGCTTACAAGAAGCCAGAAATTCTGGAATCTCAAAAATGAAAAGTGCGAATGAAAAGTGGTGAATGTCATCAGAACGACAGTATTTTCGATGTACCTAGTTCAATTAGAAGCTTCTATTTGATTTGGCATGCGTGTAGGTTAGTTTATACGCAAATCTTGAATAAAAATTTCAACTTCTACGAAATTTACCAAATCTGAGATTTATTCCACATAATTGATGACACTGAAGAAATCATGATCTTAAGATCAAATTTTCTTCCCTGGTGAGGATTCTGATATACTATATTATTAATTTATACACAATTCCAGCACAATTCTCGCCGATGATCTCGGAAATGTTACAATCAAAATGCTGTATCAAAATCTTCCGGAATGCTTACAAGAAGCCAGAAATTCTGGAATCTCAAAAATGAAAAGTGAAGTTGCCGATAACTCTGTCCACGCGCAGCCTTGCGATGGTGTTTGGCGAATTTTAATTGACGCAAGGCAATAAATCCGAAGCGTATCATCCCCTACATTTCTCCATAGACGTGTAAAATCGTTGCAACAGCATCTACAAAAATTAGGAATTTAGGAGAAGAGATTATACTATATAAAAAAATGGGTTCAAGCCCTGTGGACAGGAGCTTTCTGGCGCTCTAGTTCAAACAGACAAATTATATCTCCGAAAGTATTGGTTTCTCTGAGTTGGGAATTATATCAATGTATACCTATGATAGAGCTGCATCATAAAGGAAATTCAATTCAAATAATAGTTTATTTATCAAGATTAAATGAGCAATCATGAGAATGAGAACTGCACCATGGAAGAAATCGAATTAAATCTGGCCAATTTTGCCCAATAACGAACTCAACCGAGATATTCATCTCCCTAACCTACTCTGAAAATTTCAACTACCTAGCTCATTCCGTTCGAGAGTTATTGTGGAAAAACTTTTTTTAAATTTTCAAAATTTTTTTTTTACACTTTGCGGTAATCTGGTCAATACAAAACTTCACATGCGTATAAAGGTCATGATTCTACAATTTAATGCTAAATTTCAGATATATCGAACGAACTTGTCCGAGATATTTACGCTCCAAAACCACCTTGCAATTTTCAATTCGCTAACTCCTTTCGTTCGAGAGTAATCGTGCCTACGGCCGGCCGGCCGGACCGGCCGGGCAGAATGAATTTCGACCACGGATTCTTGATCAGTGAGTCGAACCAAATCGTTTAAGACCATTTTCATCGAAATATTCGAAAATTACAGACATTTTGGCAAATTGATAAGCACTCAGTTCCGAGGAACTAGGGCGCCAAAAATTACCTTGTAATCGATCAAAAATTTCCTGATCTACGTTCACCAAATTTTCTCTCGAACTACAGAATTATGCTTTCAATATTTACGTAATATTTTCAAACATTTTCGGGTGAGGTTCCCGTTGCATCGCTAAAATACGAGTATTTCAACCCCAATATTTTTGAAGTTACAATATTCCCTTCTGTCAAGTTGACATTATGACAATTCATACATAGAATAATCTGTGAAATACGATTTACATTGAAATTTTGAAAAATATATCTCCGAAAGTATTAGCTTGTTAGAGTTAAAAATGATATTAATGGATTCTTATGATAAAACTGCTTATTAAAAAAAAATTAATTTGGAATTTATTTTGTAAAAAAAAAATTTTTTTTTTGTTACTCCGAAACCATCTGTCCGATTTTGCCCAATAACGAACTTATCCGAGATATTTATCCCCCAAACCTACTCTGAAAATTTCAACTCTCTAGCTCATTCCGTTCGAGAGTTATCGTGCCTACGGCCGGCCGGACCGGCCGGACAGAATTAATTTCGACCACGGATTCTTGATCAGTGAGTCGAACCAAATCGTTTAAGACCATTTTCATTTAAATATTCGAAAATTACAGACATTTGGGCAAATTGATAAGCACTCAGTTCCGAGGAACTAGAGCGCCAACAAGTTTCGTATGACAATTGCCCAAAACAGGTTTAAAGTACCTACAAATAGTAGATATTTCATAAAACATTTATAAAAGAAGAGTAATAATGAAAAATCACCTTGTAATCGATCAAAAATTTCCTGATCTACGTTCAACAAATTTTCTCCTCTCTCGAACTACAGAATTATGCTTTCAATATTTACATTCTATTTGCATTCTATGTCTATGGATGAAAAGCAGTATCACTACTCTGAGATTTTTCTCACTTCGCTCAAATTTCGGAATACACTTTATTCTCATAATTCTTCGATTGATTAGATAATGTCATGTTGACATTATGACAATTCATACATAGAATAATATATCATTCTGTGAAATACGATTTATTATTGAAATTTTGAAAAATCATATCTCCGAAAGTATCAGCTTGTTAGAGTTAAAAATGATATCGTTAGATTCTTATGGTAAAACTGCTTATTGAAAAAAATTAAATTTGGAATTTGTTCTGTAAAAAAATTTTTTTTTTTTTACTCCGAAACCATCTGTCCGATTTTGCCCAGTAACGAATTTAGCCGAGATATTTATCTCCCAAACCTACTCTGAAAATTTCAACTGTCTAGCTCATTCCGTTCGAGAGTTATCGTGCCTACGGCCGTACCGGCCGGACGGCCGGAAAGAATGAATTTCGACCACGGATTCTTGATCAGTGAGTCGAACCAAATCGTTTAAGACCATTTTCATCGAAAAATTCGTAAATTACAGACATTTGGGCAAATTGATAAGCACTCAGTTCCGAGGAACTAGCGCGCCAAAAAGGTTACAGCATGAAATTAAAAAGCAAAGACGAATACGAAGAAGCAAACATGAAAGGAAATATAATTAGTATACACAATTTGTTAAAAGTAAGTATTATTGTATTTGACATGAAAAAGAAAGAATGATATTAAAAAGTTATTAAAGAAGTCTCAAGGTTTTGTAACAGAAGGTAACAGAATTCTAAAAAATTATATCCACGACACAGAACTGAATATATTATATAGATATATAAATATACTCGCAGCCCGGTACCTGCTCCGCTACGTATAAAGTGAAATAAAAAAAAATTATCAAATTTTTTTGTTCAAATAAAAATATATTTTATTAATTGCTAGCTATTTAAAAACTTAATCCAAAATATTTGGATAAACAATATTTTTTGTTTTTCCATTTTGAGCATGAATATACAAACAGCTGGGGGTTTATCATTTTTGACCGTTAATTTTCTGCTTAATGATCGAATATTTTGAGTAATTTCAATGCAAAAATCCGTTCGATAGAACAGATATTCATTATAGATTTCGTAACTTAAAGAAAAGAACCAAGTCCCAAGATACGTTTACTGTAGTAATGCCCCTTAAGTTTTTCATTGGGTAAAAATGAAATGAGATTAATAATAAGCTATTTTGGACGCTCCGAGATTCTATCCCGCACCCCGCCAGGCTCGGAAGGCTCAGGAGCTATAGATTCCCAATCCAACGCATCAGCTCACTCGGCCACGTTGCCTACGTGAAACAACTACAATTATGTATCAAATAAAGATTTTTAGTAGGTACTCGGATGATTTCCGTCTGTCAATTTTCCGAATATCGTCAATCCTGTCAAGCGATCGATCGAAATCGGTTACTCGTTCATATTTCTCGCAGTTTTTCTAGACGTTGTCAAGATTTTCGAGTTATTCCGTTCAAAATTTAATTTTGATTTGACATTTCTCGTCACTCGTTCAGACCGAAAACGTCGACCTTGAAAGAGCCACGTTAAAATTCGCCACAGAAATACGTGAAACGTCAGAATTTTGTCGATTTTTGCGAAAAGTCACATTTTCCTATCGACCTTCCGGGAAAATGAAAGAGAGGATCAAAAAAGGGCTCCGCTACAGACTAATTTCGAATCTCGTCCGCGAGCAAATACCGTCGTTCTGAACGCCACCGTTCCTCCGAATTACTTTCCACAATTTCGCTCCTTTTGTCAAAATCGGCGTTTTTTGACTTTTGGCGATTTTTTTTTAAATAAACCCCAATATTTTCGTCTGAAAACAAGAAACTCTACGAAACCTCCTTATTTTTTCTCGATAAGCCCCTTCGAAATTCGAAATAAATATAAAAAGTTTCAAAATTTACAAATTTTTTTCGTGCCAAGTTTCAATGTTTTTTCATTTATAAAAAAACATTCATAATTCAATTGTGTCCAATACAGGAGAATGGACAAAAGAACATACGCGCAAAAGCTCCTGACTTCACGTCATTACTTGAACCAATTTTTTTTTCGTGGAGTCAGGAGCTTTTGCACATATGTTCTATTGTCCATTCTCCTGTATTGGACACTCTTAATCGAATTTACCATGGTGAATTCTATTGTCTGTTCTCCTGTATCGGACACCCTTAATCGAAATTAACATGGTGAATTCGATTAAGAGTGTCCAATATAGGAGAAAAGACAATATAATTCACCATAGTAAATTCGATTAAGAGTGTCCAATACAGGAGAATGGACAATAGAACATACGCGTAAAAGCTCCTGACTTCATGTCAGTGCTTGAACCGATTTTTTTTTCGTGAAGTCAGGTAGAATGCAATGATGAAAAAATTGTCCACCTTCAATTCTTCTTTGGGAGAAGAATACATAATTATTCTACAAAAATATTACTGGAATTAATGTCATATTCAAATAATCAAAGTAAAGAAAATTATGAGTTTAGTTACTAAGATATTTAATGAAATTCAATTGAATTCCAGTAATATTCAATTACTTATTCTTAACCAATAAATGCCCATTGATAGATCTAAAGGTGTTGAGGTGAAACATAAAGATATATTCTCATTAGTGATAGAAAAACTAGCCTAGAATGGCTCTCTACCCATCACGAGATTTAATATCGACAAATGAGCCTCTCACCTCACAAGATCAGAAAGTGTAGTTAATTGAAAGTTAAGTTTTGAAGCCTTCAGCAAAACTTCAGCAATATCGTATTAAAAATAATACATAATCTTTCAAGAGTCCCCTCTCACAAATATACTCCTCTGCAGGCGCATGGATCTCTTGAAGAAGAATTGCCTTCTCTATTTCTCAAAGATATTCACTCTGGTTCATAGAAATCCCTTCAATATTTAGTTGCCTCCTCCTAAGGCGGATCTCTTTTAAAACCAGGTCTGACCGCTACAGGACCCTAATGTAGGGCAATCATCTCCCATAGATTTGTGATGTAAAAATAGGTCATCATGACATTCATGTTTTTGAAGGTTCTCGCAAAAATACAACGACTCGCATCCAGCTACCGAACTCACAAAAGGCTGCTCGGTTCTCCAACAATATGGATCCAATCTTATTCAAACTTGGAACATTCCAGTAGAGTTAAGTTCTGAAGGCTCTTTGAAAATTTCAGCGATGCCGGTCGAATAGTTTATGATATATAGAATTCCTTCCAATTATTTTCAATAATTTTTTTGAAATTTTTCAGTTATACCTCACGACATTCCGCAAAAATTTTCGCGTTAGCATTCTACAACTAATAACCTTGTTTGAATTATATCGGTTTTGTATTTTTCATGTTATTGAGGAAATATCAACCAAATTACAGATAAGTATAACACCAAAACCTATTGGCCGATTATACCTATAGACAAATTCAAATGTTGCATTCAGATGCTCAACCTAACCTGAAAACTTCAAGCCGCTGTCTCTTTCCGTTCTCAAGTTATCGTGTCATGTATAATATTTTTTAATAATTTTTGGCGCTCTAGTTCCTCGGAACTGAGTGCTTATCAATTTGCCCAAATGTCTGTAATTTTCGCACGATAACTCCCGAACGGAATGAGCTAGACAGTTGAAATTTTCAGAGTAGGTTTGGGAGATAAATATCTCGGCTAATTTCGTTATTGGGCAAAATCGGACAGATGGTTTCGGAGTAACAAAAAAAAAATTTTTTTTTACGAGGCAAATTCCAGATTAAATTTTTTTCAATAAGCAGTTTTACCATAAGAATCCAATGATATCATTGTTAACTCTAACAAGCTAATACTTTCGGAGATATGATTTTTCAAAATTTCAATAATAAATCGTATTTCGTCGTTGTCACAGAAAGATATTCTATGTATGAATTGTCATAATGTCAACTTATTTTCCTGAGGCATGACATTATCTGATCAATCGAAGAATTATGAGCGAAGTGAGAAAAATCTCAGTTGTTTGCTCCGAAATTAGTTTTTCTCAGAAAAGTCTTACATTTCGGAACGGAACATGAAGTAAGAGATCCCAGAGTAGTGAGACTGCTTTTCATCCATAGACATAGATATAACTCTCGAACGGAATGAGGTAGGTAGTTGAAATTTTCAGAGTAGGTTAGGGAGATGAATATCTCGGCTAAGTTCGTTATTGGGCAAAATTGGCCAGATTTAATTTGATTTCTTCCATGGTGAAGTTCTCATTCTCATGATTGTTCATTTAATCTTGTATATAAACTATTATTTGAATTGAATTTCCTTTATGATGCAGTTCTATCATATGAATACATTGATATAATTCCCAACTCTGAGAAACCAATACTTTCGGAGATATAATTTGTCTGTTTGAACTAGAGCTCCAGAAAGCTCCTTTCCACAGGGCTTGAACCAATTTTTAAAAAATTTTCTAGTGACGTCCTCAGGTTGTCCTAAGGTGTTTTTGAATCGAGAAGATCTATTCTGAATTTTGTCAAATATTTAATATTTGAATTCTTAAAATATGAATAATTTTGAAATATTATGAAGCAAAGTATGTATGATTTTGAATTGATAAGTTCTATGGAAACTAGATAATAATCAGGAGTGATTAAATATATTAAAATAGACAAACACCAGATAATTTCAAAGAATTTTCAATAGAATTTCAAGCAAAAAAGGACTTTGAATTTTTAAATGAGAATCCTCCAAAGAGTGAGAGCACCGCGATAACTAAAAATTAGTAACATTCAAGAATTCTAACTAATTTGAACCGTAATAATATTTAGTTTTCCCATTTATATTATAATATAATAACTTCAGTCCCCAACCATCACCTTCAGTCCCTAGCACCCTTAAAAGCTAGACACTGATAGATCAGGGACTGACGATTTCGATTGAAAATTGTCAAAATATTCTCTTTAACTACCAGTTTAATTTGTATAGTACGATTACTGAATGAAGCCGACAAATCGTTTGTAAATGTTTATTAATTAATAAGAATATCATTTTATTAAAAGATAAAATTCCTTACCTAGGGACTAATAATCTAAATGGATCAACTCGTATTTTCGAAACAACTGCCACCTTTTCACCGATTTATGATATACCCACTGCAAAGCAAGTGTCGTCTATGGAAAAATTCATGACAAGTTAGCATTTGTTCTGCATTTAAATTATTCCAAGAAATTTTAAAAACCGTAAATGACCTGTGCCTTATGATTGAAGTTGCGGACACTTATTTTGCTGCAGGAAACATAATGGCTGTTCATTTAAACTGCCAAAAATTGATAGATTTAGCTGTAAGTACTTTAACATTAAAAAATTGTTAGGAAAGTATGAACTTGCTTCCAGGACTGACGTTTTGGAGTCATTGTTAATAAAATATGCGTGCCAAAGTTCCTGACTTCACATGAGTGCTTTTCAAGAATGTATTATTGGGGTTTCCAACACTGACAAAAATACTGTATAAATGGTGCCAAATTAAAATCTTGAGTTAATTTTGGGACATCATCTACACGATGCCTGGATTGTTGCTGTTTAAAAATTAAATCTGTACGTGCATTATTCCCTTTCATTAAAATCGCAAACTTCTGTTCAATCAAATTATGAGTTCAACCCCTGTATGTCCAGCATTTGACGAGTACGAGCTCCATCACTCCAAAACGCCGGCAACATCTGCCTTCCATACACATGCCGGTCCTACCCCAAACGACGTGCTTTTTTATCGAGTTATACCCCGTAGTCCCCAGGCTACGGCATCCCTTCAAATTATCCCACTCTCCACGCCAGATTCCGCAACTTAACCGTGTCTCTTCTTGCGTTCCAGGAACCCCAACGAGCATCACAAACAGGAGCCGGTGCTGGCTGCCTCCAGGGAGAGGAACAGATTCCGCTCAATTCTATGGGACGAATACGACTCTGTTCATCAGAAGTATCTGGAGATAGGTGAGTTTTTTCAGCCTTGGGGTTTGTTTCGTACGTGTGAGGGTGCGTGGCTGGGGTGTGGAGGTGACGCAGATGTTGCTGTTAAGATTTTAAGAGTCTTCTGAAAGTATTGATTTTGTGTTTACAGATGTAACCTCAATCTGCGTTACCAAAATTGAATGTCATCAGTATGACAGTATTTTCGATCTGATTAGTATAATTAGAAGTTTCTATTTGATTTGGCATGCGTGTGAGTTGGTTTGTATGCAAATGTTGAAGATAAATTTCAAAGAGGATTCAAGAGTTAATTTAGCTGAAATTGTGAGCAATTCTGGTGACAATACAAACTATCGAACATTCCCCCTCCAAGATATCTCAGATATCTTTTCAAGCTGAAGGTCTGAAATTCAATTTGTTTGTGGGAAATTCTTTTCTAACTGTATTTTTTTTCAGGAAAAATTGTTTAATTCGATTATCAAACTTTTCTAGTTTATTCAAACCTATTATTATTATATTTTATTGTAAAAATCAAAGTACGGACGGATTTTGCCAAAGCTATAAAACATCGAAAATAAAAATGAATTTCCAATTGAGACATCAATTTAAAAGTCGCATGAATCCAAAGTGAAGGACAAAAGTCATTAAGCACGAAGTTACCGTTAAATAATTTCATTTAAAAAAATTATTAATTTCTGTTGAGTTCAAATATGTACATAAGAATTAATCAGATAATTAGTTTCATTAGTATATTGCGACACAAAAAAAAATTAATTTATAGTCAAATCTCGGAAATGAACATGCGACGGTACTGACATTAGAGTGAGATATTGATCGAATAAATGGAATTCCAAGTTCCATTTCATTGACCGACTTCTTAAAGATAAATCAAGCGGGTAATGGAAAATTGTCATAGACAGGTGCGGAAGGAATATATCTTCGGTATTGTGATTTAATGAGAGCGAAAAAAATAGCTTGCTAAATATTGAGAGAGCATTCTTCTTAGCGTGAAAAGGGGATCGAATTATCGTTTGACGTCTCTAGACCTCGAAGAGTCGAGTGGGGTATCAGGAGGAGAGTTCAGCATTGCGTATCTCTTGATTATTTAGTATCATAATATATTTGCGTTCCTTGTTACTCTCAAAGTTTTATGTCTGTACCACACATATATTTGTTCTCATACTGCATATATATTCCAATTTCAAGACCATGGAATATTCTCAAACTTAAAGTTGAAGAGTAGATTGAAACTGATTTTCAACTCTAATGCTCAGCATTTATTTATCATGTACAATAATCATAGAAATTAGAGCTGTAATACCCAGAAAGCATATTTTCTTTACCTATTTTTTTTGGCAATATGGTATTTTTACATCGAGAATAAAACAACAACATTCGCGAATGCTCAACTAAGTACAATCTAGTGCACTTCTACGTACCGACAAAATCCCAAGGTCAATGTTTGCTTGTGATGTCGCGATCCAAGCAATTTGACTCCGTGTATTAACTGTCTAAGAAACTGAAAGATTTTGTAGACTGGACATGTCTCTCAGCAAACCCAATGTCATGTCACTCTCCACAGTGACTCTACTACGGCCATCGTGTATATCTAGATAGAATCCTAAGATGCGATCATGTTATTCTGCCATCTGAATCTGCCATTCTCTGCACCTATTGAGGCATTAAATCAGAGCACTAATCGTGGATGACAGGAGAAAAGTTCAAAGGTTTGAATGCAGCAATATATACGCATAAAAAATAGGATATTATCTCCTCCAAACCAGTAGTCAGAGCGTAGTAGCTTAACAGTTTCGTTGTCTGAAACTCCTACCTTGGCGCTCTCTGTAGATGCTGGTATAACAATCCAGGTGCGAACTCTCTTTGAAGCATGATTTAAGCTTAACAAAGGCGAAAATCCACTCCGTGCTTCTCGGGTACTTTCCACCTCTTCTACCAGTGCTTTTCACGGCTTTCATTGCGTTGTGCTCCCAAAGTAGTGTTCAACGTTTATTGGCGAATCCCCTAGCTGAGATACGTCACTTAGCCCAATGGCGTTCATAGCATTTTCTATTCAGGTAAAAAGTATTCGGTGTCTCTAGAGGGATTAATTGGCTTTGTAGTGCCATCAAAGTCTCTTTACATTTTATGGGGATGGTTTGAGTTTTCTTCATATAAGGATAGGTGCCAAAAATACGTCGTTGTATCGGTAACTCAATTTTACTAGTTACAAGGGTGGAAATATAATTTCAGATATATCGAGCAACTACGCACTGTTGGAACATGGAGAATGTACCTACACGATAGACGAGACGGACAAGAACTTACCTGCTGCTACTTATAAATAGACGCGAAGTGACGACATCGACAGTGGCCTTGTGTGTGCTTGTGAGCGTAGCTTCATAATGGACGGGAACCAAATATTGACACAAGAACAAGACCGACAACAGAATCAAAATAAAGGAAACAAGGATAAGTACGAATTACAGACCACGTCACGCCACGAGACATGTACAGACTAATCTAGACAAAATACGTACTAATGAAAACACAGCGCCCAAACAAAGAAGGGAAACCATATGGAAAAATATTAATGACGAATAGCAGAAAATATAGGAGAGAAAACATCAAGTGAACTCCACGAAAATTGCAGTCAAACAGGGACGGACTGACTCGCAATGACATTCAAGGCTACACAGATGACAACTAGACACGGGAACATGGAAGCTTTTCTGAAAAGATCCAACATGACAGATACAAACGGGAAGTGAATATGCAACGGAAAGACAGAGTATGCGAGAAATATTAGAATGGAATGCACAGTATGTCCTACGTAGGACATATCATTGTATATAATCATATTTATTCAGCTTCCAAAGTTTAGACATAGATTTAGATCGCGTTATCATTTTGCCCTGATGAAGAATTCGAGATCAAATTTGGCCGGCCGTTGCCACGATAACTTGAGAACAGAAAGAAATAGCGATTTTAAATTTTCAGGTTAGGTGGCGCGTCCCAATACGACGGACAAGTTCGTTAATGGGCACAAACGGCCCAATGGTTTCCGAGTAATAATTTAGCTTAAAACCAATACAATGGGATTGCGCATTCTAATGGGAGAGTTTGAACATAATCGGCCTAACGGTTTCAGAGTTATATGCATCTGCAATACTATTTTATCGATAGCTCAAAAAATACAGACCCGATCGAATTGAAGTTGGGTGACTAGTTGTTGAATATAGACATAAAGACGTGTGTGAAATTTTGTGAAGACCGCACCACAAGCTGATTTTGATAAGTTACGAAAATATATTAACAATCTCACGATAACTTGAGAACGGAAAGAGATAGCGACTTGCAATTTTTAAGGTAGGTTGCGCATTCTAATGCGACATTTGAGTTCGTTAATGGGCATATTCGGAAAAATTGTTTTGAAGTTATTAAAATCTGAATTTTTGTTGTTGTTTCCTCTATAAATCTAAACATACAAATCTGATCCAATTAACACTTGGTGATTAGCTGTAGAATGCGGACCCACTAATTTTCGCGGAATTTCATGAATATCATATCCTGGAGTTACTTGAGACGTTATATAAAAGCTAAGAAAATGGTATATATCGATGTTAAATTCATGTGAGTCAGTTGTTTGTAGCAAGGATTCATCATCAGATTGAAGGCTTTTTTTCTTCACTGTAAGTTCCTATAAATGTACATCCTAGGACACACCCATACCAGAGACACAGGAACTTGAAATTAGGGAAAATATTTCGTTTTTGGCGCTCTAGTTCCTCGGAACTGAATGCTTATCAATTTGCCTAAATGTCTGTAATTTTCGAATTTTTGGCTGAAAATGATCTCAAACGATTTGGTTCAAATCACTGATCAAGAATCCGAGGTCGAAATCGATTCTGTCCGGCCAGTCCGGCGGACGGCCGTAGGCACGATTACTCTCGAACGAAAAGAGTTAGAGGATTGAAATTGCAGGGTGGGTTTGGAGCGTAAACATCTCGGTTAAGTTCGTTAATATGCAAAATCCATCGAGCGGTTTTGGAGTTATGGTCGATTTTAGTAAAAACATTTTTTATGAATATTTGCGAAACGGATCACTCGATCTATCTGAAATTTAGCATCAAATTGTAGAATCATGACCTTCATACGTATGTGAAGTTTTGTATTGACCAGGTTGCCGTAAAGTGTCAACAAAAAATTTTAAAAATTAAAATTTTTTTTTTTCAATTTTTAAAAATTTAAATTTTTTTTCTTACAATAACTCTCGAACGGAATGAGCTACGCAGGTGAAATTTTCAGAGTAGGTTACGGAGATGAATATCTCGGTTGAGTTCTTTATTGGGCAAAATAGGCCAGATGGTTTCGGAGTAACGAAAAAAAAATTTTTTTTTAAGTAACAAATTTCAAATTCAATTTTAATTTAAGATGCAGTTTCACCATAAAAATCCATTGATATCATTTTCAACTCCATCAAGCTAATACTTTCGGAGATATGGTTTTTCGAAATTTCAATAATGAATCGTACTTCTATGTTTTCACAGAATGTTATCATTATTCTATCTAAGCTTTATTATATGTTCTGTGTTCATACTCGTACATGTCATCTTGTTCTATAAGAGAGAGTCAAATTCATTTCAGCTATTTTAATTTGATTTCTTCCATGGTGCAGTTCCCATTCTCAGATTGCTCATTTAATCTTGATAAATAAACTATTATTTGAATTGAATTTCTTTTATGATAAGATTTTCCGGCTTTGAAATGAAAATGTGGAAAATCGCTCGAACCCTTCAATGTCTGTTTCGAAGGAGAACATGTTTTCCGCTCTTTGCTTCCCCGTAACTGAAACTCCCTAACGTGAGAAACAATCCAGTGACTCAGGCTAGGTAGCGTAAATCTTGGATTTCAGATGACCCCATAGAAAAAAAGTCGAGTGGAGCCAAATCAGGTGATCTGGTTGGTCACTCAATATGTCCCCTTCTTCCAATCCAGGCGTGAGGAAAATTTTTATCTAAGAACTTACGCACCGTTTGAACGAAATGAGATGATGCGCCATCTTGTTGGAAAATAATCGTTTGACGGTCTTCTGCATTCTCCAATACTTGCGCGAGGGCTGAATGAATAGCATTTTCTGCAATAGATCTGAATAGATTTTGCTAGTGAGATTACCAGTCATAATGAATGGGCCGTGTATGTGATTTCCATAAATACCTGCCCAAACAATTTATATTTGGGGACGCTGAGTATGGACCTCACGAAATAATTTTGAATTTTCATCTCACCAATACCGACAGTTATGCCGGTTTACAATGCGTTAAGGTAAAATTAACACTCTTCCGAAAAATAGATATCGAACAAGTAGTTTTGATTACCAATAATCATTTCACTGACCACTTCACAGAACTGGAGTCGGCGATCGGGATCATCCTCATTCAGTTCCTGAACCAATCGTAACTCATTAGGATGGAATTTATGTTGTTTCAGGATCTCTTGATTGTTGTGCGTGAAACACCAGATACATCGGACAATTTTCTAGTACTTAAGGTCGGATCCACTTGCAACATGACCTAAGACAGCCACGTCCCTCACTTCGTCTCTTTCATGCACCTTCTTTTTTTTTTAATTGCTTGTTAATGCTTGTGGCTTTTACTTGATGCAAATCCATATTAACTCTATGAAAAATTATATACGATTTACACTTATTCATTCAATATTGTGACGCGTTTCGTCGACACAGCGACTTCATCAGACTACATCATACTAAAAATGTTTTGTATTTTTATTATGATGTAGTCTGATGAAGTCGCTGTGTCGACGAAACGCGTCACAATATTGAATAAATAAGTGTAAATCGTATATAATTTTTCATTGACCTTCTTTTGTTTCCGACTGGAAAATAATTTCATCATTTCCACCCTTTCTTCTACGGAATACACCTTTTTATTTTCACTACAAATCTACAATCACTTTGACACACTTGTACCGTTCTTGATAATTCACGATAGACTAATTTCACATTGCCTCTTTCACTATTTTTGCTGTTATTTCATTATCAAAGGATATTTTGACGCGAAATTTTAGGGCCAGATAGTACTCGACACGATCTTCAAAATTATTCATCGCAACCCCCCCTCATCCCTATTCAAAATCAAGGTGTTGTCCTCACCACTGTTAGGGGGTTGAAGTTACGGGGATGAAAAAAGCGGAAAACTTCTTGCCCTTCGAATCAGAAATTGATGGGTCCGAGCGATTTTCCACATTTTCCTCTTGAAGTCGAAAAATCAAGTTGTTTAGTTTTCGTTGGACCACCCTTTATGTTTATGGGAACTTTTAGTGATGAAAAATAGCCTTCTTCCTGATATTAAATTCCTGCTACAAATAACTGACTCACCCTGAAAATCAATTTCAAAAACTGCATGTACTTATATCGGTTATATGTTGTTATCATAGTTATTTCATCATTGGCGTCAATTAGCTACATAGATAAATTAATAATTCAGAAATAAAATCGAGTTTACGTTCGGGAATTTTTTTCCCGCACCTTGTATGAAAGTGACTATTTGCGTTTTTTTGTGTATGGGAAAAAGGTTGAACGTGCACGCTTGTAGAGAAAAGCTATTTTCTGGCTCACCGGACGTGCTGTGTCGTTAAGTGGGATTGGGTAATCACAGAATATCTCAAAACGTGCTGCAACATGACGCAACTCATCAGTTTGATTCTCCTTGAATGCAGGAAAAATTGAGTTGTGTGATGCCAGTTTTCAACCGACGAAATGTGAAACGAAGCGTCATAAAATCCTGATTATCATAAGTCCTTGATTATATTCGCGCATGCAAATTTGCAACTAATTCATGATTACAAATGGAATTTTATCTGACGCTACATTAGCACGTATTTCACATATTTACATTGCGAATGCAGGAAATATGCGGAAGCCCAAATCTGGGATAACGTAGTTGAACATTTCCACCGACATGTGAACTTTTCAGGTGCGCAAAAACTCCAAAACACTTGCTGAATCATGCTTCCGAACTAATACGAAAGTAGTTAACAGGATTAATTACTGTAGGTGCGAAGGGAACTTCGTTCGTTAAAAAGGTTCGCCGGAAAGTCCCGAGGGTGGAGGTTTGGTAACTTTCTCGACGATTATATTGTCCGCAAAAAGTTATTTTTCGCGCACGAACACGTAGGAATTTGTTGTGATCGTCAGAGTATGCAAATGGAAGTGAGGAGTTAAACTCGTTGAATTGCCTTCAGAAAGGATTCGTCGCATAAGGATTACACTTTTGAATCGCATTATTTCCGAGAATATTTCAGAATGAAACAGATCTAATTATATGTCATGTCATTTTCCAATCACTGACATCACACAATTATCAACCGGTAGTAAATAGTATATCCGGCAACAACGTTTCAGAGACTCTTTGCACACAAGTGAGAGAAATGACACTGGGCTGAAGGCAAGTTCCATAAGTCGAGCGAGTGTGCAAACAACATAGAATAAGGTGAACTGTAGCTAATTACTGATAACTATAAGAGACGGTGAAAAATTCGACGATTTTAACCACCAAAATATCAAATATTCCCTCCTGATCCGGGCTCGCTCCCTCATCGCTCAGTGCTCCCCCAAAGAGAAATGTATCATTCAGGGCAGAAAAGTACAGATTTCTTGGTTGTTATAAATCATCAGCTCAAGTAAGCCACTGAATATCTATCACTAAAATTGGCCCTACTTAATTATCTTTCTCGGCAGAGACGATTGGGTCATCTCTGGGATCCCACTGCTTGAGGGTCCCTGTTGGTTCACAGACAGCGGGAGTCGTCAGTTGCAAAATTGCTGATCAATCAAGATCGTATCAGATAGCCACTCCCCCTTGAAGGCCTTGTCTTCATACAACTGCAAGTGCCTGCTTGTGCAGGACTGTCGGACCCTCGGTTCAACCATAATTGGTAAAGTGGGGGAGCACTGCAGGTGGCAGATCATATGGGTTCCGAGCCAGTCGAGCATATGGGGTAATGATATGGTGGACTCATCAGTGGCACGAGGGGCTTCCACGGAGCCATTGTACCTGAACTGGCCTGTTGCATATCTCTCAAGGCAGTATTCATGTAGCTTCATGAAATAAGCCCTATTGTTGTGACCTATTTAAAAATGTAACCAGTGCCTCCTACATAGGTGGCGATGTATAGATTGTCTTTTCAGTAGTTCGCAACAGTGCAAATGAGTTTATAAACGAGTGTTTCACGATAGTATTCATACGAAGGCAGAAGAAACCACATAAATCATATATTTTTAATAAAACTCAATTTTATTAGGAAATCTGCTAAAGCTAAAAGAAATGCAGTTGGGTATGACTGCTTAAGTCGTAATCCCTAAGGAAATATTGATGCTATGATCGGTAAAATTCAAATGAAATACACTGTATAGACGGTATCTGTATGTAAGGGCTATCAAAAATATATTATTTTCACAAAATTCGTTTTTCGCGCGTGTTCCGCAAGGAACAGCGTGCTATCATTTCGTCACAATGTCTGTATTTTTCGAATTTTATTTCGAAAATGGTCTCAAACGATTGGGTTCGACTCCCTGATGAAGAATTCGAGGTCAAATTCAATTCTGTCCGTCCGGTCCGGCCGGCCGGTCCGGCCGTTAGCACGATAACTCTCGAACGGAATGACTTAGAGCGTTGAAATTTGCAGCGTAGTTTCGTAGCGTAAATATCTCGGACAAGTTCGTTAACGGGCGAAATCGACTGAGCGGTTTCGGAGTTAAGGCTGTTTTTAATAAAAACGTTTTTTATGAATATTTCCGGAACCGATCATTCGATCTTTTTGAAATTTGGCATCAGATTGTAGAATCATGACCTTTATATGCCTGCGAAGTTTTGTGTTGAACAGACGGCCCTAAAGTGGCAAAAAAAATTTTTGAAAATTTGAAAATTTTGTTTTCACGATAACTCGAAAAATACTGATCTGATTAAATTGAAACTCAGTAGTTAGATGCAAAAGACCAAAGCAAACACTTTTGCAAAATTTCGTGAAGATCACGTGACATGAAAAAAATAAAAAAATCACTACTATTTTGCGGAATACTTTGCTTTTAATGCCGAAACATATGTTTTTGAGGTTCATGCTGCCCTTTCCGGGCATTTTCCGTATTGCGCATGCGCAGATGAGAAGTCCTTTAACTGCTGTAGTTTTCGTCAGAGAGGATTGGGGTTTCGGGGTGGCGGATGCTATTCCTCCATAGAATTCAGATCCCTGATGAGGGTCTGCGCATGCGTAGATTAAAGATGCGATATCTTCCGAACCACTAGTGTTGGAGAATCGGAGTTTTTTGTAAGGTGTGTTATTTTGAGAGGACTTTTAGCCGCCAGTAGATTGCGCATGCGCAGAAGAGAAGTGACTATTTTTGGGTTGGATGGGTTATGTTGGGAGTGCTGAGTCGATATTATGAGGTTTTGAAAGAATATTCATAGCAATTCAGTGCAAGGACAAGTCAGTTTGGGGGATGTAGCGTTGTTTCCGAGTTAGAATGTCCGTACCGTGGCCCTGGGGCTAATTTTGAAATTGATGTTACCCCTTACAGGCATTTTTCGTTATGCGCATGAGCAGACCATCAGTGATTTAACTGGTGGTGTTTCATCAGAGAGGATTAGGGTTTTGGGGTGGCGGATGCTATTCCTCTATAGAATCCCTCGTTGAGGGTCTGCGCATGCGTGATTAAAGATGTGATATCTCCTGAACCACTAGTGTTGGAGAATCGGAGTTTTTTGTAAGGTGTGTTATTTTGAGAGGACTTTTAGCCGCGAGTAGATTGCGCATGCGCAGAAGAGAAGTGACTGTTTTTGGGTTGGATGGGTTATGTTGGGAGGGCTGAGTCGATATTATGAGGTTTTAAAAGAATATTCATAGCAATTCAGTGCAAGGACAAGTCAGTTTGGGGGATTTAGCGTTGTTTCCGAGTTAAAGTGTCCGTACCGTGGCCCTGGGACTAATTTTGAAATTGATGTTACCCCTTACAGGCATTTTTCGTTATGCGCATGAGCAGATCATCAGTGATGTAACTGGTGGTGTTTTCGTCTGAGAGGATTAGGGTTTTGGGGTGGCGGATGCTATTCCTCAATAGAATCCCCTGTTGAGGGTCTGCGCATGCGTGGATTAAAGATGTGATATCTCCTGAACCACTAGTGTTGGAGAATCGGAGTTTTTGTAAGGTGTGTTATTTTGAGAGGACTTTTAGCCGCGAGTAGATTGCGCATGCGCAGAAGAGAAGTGACTGTTTTTGGGTTGGATGGGTTATGTTGGGAGTGCTGAGTCGATATTATGAGGTTTTAAAAGAATATTCATAGCAATTCAGTGCAAGGACAAGTCAGTTTGGGGGATGTAGCGTTGTTTCCGAGTTAAAGTGTCCGTACCGTGGCCCTGGGGCTAATTTCGAAATGGATGTAACCCCTTACGGGCATTTTTCGTTATGCGCATGAGCAGACCATCAGTGATTTAACTGGTGGTGCTTTCGTCAGAGAGGATTGGGGTTTTGGGGTGGCGGGTGCTTTTCCGCTATAGAATCCCCTGGTGAGGGTCTGCGCATGCCTGGATTCAAGAAGCGATATCTCCTGAACCACTAGTGTTGGAGAATCGGAGTTTTTTGTGAGGTGTGTAATTTTGGGAGGACTTGCAGCCACGAGTTTACTGCGCTTGCGCAGACGAGAAGTGAATGGTTTTGGGTTGTTTGGGTTATGTTGGGAGTAATGAGCCGATATTGTGAGGTTTTAAAAGAATATTCATGTCAATTCAGTGCACGGACACAAGTCAGTTTGGGGGAAATAGCGTTGTTTCCGATTTGAATGGTCTGTATGGTGGCCCTGAGGCGAATTTATAAATAACCATATTCGGTAGATCTATATTAAAATGCGTTCGGATTTGGAGAAGATGCAATTTCGTCCCTAACGGAGGACCCACAACCGAATTTTTTTCTGATCTACGGTAAAACTAACAGCCAAACTGTATTGATAGCTATATTTGTTAAAGGAACTTGAAAAAAAAAAAAAACACTGACGTGAAGTCAGTACTCTTTGGCGCGCGTGTTCACGGAGGCTAATTTGAATTGAATGATTCAAAAATTAACAGTGCTGTATCTAAGCTGCCATCAGGATAGAGTAACAAAGTTGGAAAAGAACACAAGTGACTCTTCTTAGTCGCACAAGCTCCTAGAAGATTTGGGAGGGTCAGTATAATCCTAATCATGTTTATAGCACGTGCGCAAAAGCAGATTGACTTAACAATGAAAGAAAAAGTGTAAAAAGTCAATCTGCTTTGGCGCGCGTGCTATAAACATGATTAGGATTATACTGACCCTCCCAAATCTTCTAGGAGCTTGTGCGACTAAGGAGAGTCACTTGTGTTCTTTTCCAACTTTGTTACTCTATCCTGATGGCAGCTTAGATACAGCACTGTTAATTTTTGAATCATTCAATTCAAATTAGCCACCGTGAACACGCGCGCCAAAGAGTACTGACTTCACGTCAGTGCTTTTTTTTTATTCTTAAGGTTGGTTCATGCTGGCTGGTAACTTCAAATTTATCCTATATATATAATATATATAGACATAGATTTTTATTGTTATGGCTTATAATCAGAATAAAGAATGCGTTAACTTATTAATTAACATTATTATTAATAAGTAAACAGATCCTTTAGTCTCAGTATAAACAATAGTCCTAGAAATCTATGTTCCAATAAAGTTAAAGTTACCAGCCAGCACAAACCAACCTTTAGACATAATTCCCATCTTAGGTGTCAAACGTTTCTAAATCTTTTTGATAACATGTTTATAGAATGCTTGATCTTTGCTTACAACATAGGCCTCAGTTTTGATAATGACTTCCTCGTTGGTCCAGAATCATTTTTGGCGCTCTAGTTCCTCGGAACTGAGTGCTTATCAATTTGCCCAAATGTCTGTAATTTTCAAATTTTTCGATGAAAATGTTCTTAAACGATTTGGTTCGACTCACTGATCAAGAATCCGTGATCGAAATTCATTCTGTCCGGCCGGCTGGTCCAGCCGGCCGTAGGCACGATAACTCTCGAACGGAAT
The DNA here is from genome assembly GCA_937662695.2 of Halyzia sedecimguttata. Taxonomy (NCBI): domain Eukaryota; kingdom Metazoa; phylum Arthropoda; class Insecta; order Coleoptera; family Coccinellidae; genus Halyzia; species Halyzia sedecimguttata. The sequence goes on from OW569413.2 coordinate 16,416,456, forward strand.
GAGCTAGACAGTTGAAATTTTCAGAGTAGGTTTGGGAGATGAATATCTCGGCTGGTTGGTTATTGGGGAAAATCATACAGATGGTTTCGGAGTAACAAAAAAAAAATTTTTTTTTACAAAACAAATTCCAAATTAAATTTTTTTCAATAAGCAGTTTTATCATAAAAATCCAATCAATTTTCAACTCTAATAAGCTAATACTTTCGGAGATATGATTTTTCAAAATTTCAATAATGAATCGTATTTCTACGTTTTCACAGAATTATATAATTATTCTATGTATGAATTGTGATAATGTCAATTTATTTTCCTGAGACACGACATTGTCTAAATCCTTGCTAATAGTTGGTTCGAGAAACGTCAAAATCGACTTAGAGAGACAAGGGTGAAAAACCGTCAAATAAAACCCCATGTGGTGATTTTATGTCGAAAAGTGAAAATTAAGAATGAATATATATCCCAGGTAAGTACCGACGTTTTATTCTAATACCGGAGATCGACAAGATCGTACGAGGAGCCCGATAGCCGGTTGGTCTAGGCCGACGGGTTTTCACTTTCGGAACGAAAGAAGGCTGGCTCAAATCCCGGAAAGGGAATCACACTTTTTGGCGCTCTAGTTCCTCGGGACTGAGTGCTTATCAATTTGCCCCAATGTCTGTTATTTTTATTTAAGATGCAGTTTCACCATTAAAATCCATCGATATAATTTTCAGTTCCAACAAGCTAATACTTTCGGAGATATGATTTTTCTAAATTTCAATAATGAATCGTATGTACTTCTATGTTTTCACAGAATGCTATAATTATTCTATCTAAGCTTTATTATATGATCTGTGTTCATACTCGTACATTTAATCCTGTTCCATAAGAAAGAGTCAAATTCATTTCAGCTATTTTAATTTGATTTCTTCCATGGTGCAGTTCTCATTCTCAGATTGCTCACTTAATCTTGATAAATAAACTATTATTCGAATTGAATTTCCTTTATGATGTAGTTCTATCATATGAATACATTGATATAATTCCCAACTCTGAGAAACCAATACTTTCGGAGATATAATTTGTGTGTTTGAACTAGAGCGCCAGAAAACTCCTGTCCACAGGGCTTGTTTTTTGACCGTCGTAGCTAGTGACTTATGTCATTGTTTTTCCTTTATTTCTTCGCTCAATCGGTCTTAGACAATCTGTAATGCTTGAATACGCCTCAACCCGCTCAACTGACGACCGCCTTGACTATACATTGTAATGGTATATCCTAACTTCATCCTTGGAAACATACATGCAGAAATCCGCTATGTTATGGTTAAATGCTCCAGACAGCCCTCTGAATCGTCGATTCGTTGTTGTCTTTCTGTGATGTTGAAAAACTTGGTACCCACTTCGCGCAGAGCTCTTTTATAACCATATTGTCATATAAATTGGTAAGCACACTGCCATCTGATAACTTCGAAATCTCGGCTATCTCCCTCACCTACATTTTGCTCTTCATAGAAACAATTTTCCGGATTTTTTTGGACGTTTTTTTCGTTAACAGCCATATTTGGGAGACTACTATGTTGAGGAACAATAACGTCGCTACCGCCACGTTAAAATTCATTATACCATTCGCAGACGGTTGATTTCTTTGGAACAGAGTCCGAATAATGCTCATCCAGCCACTCTTCCGCATTTTTTCCGATCAAAAAAACAACGTTCTGATAGTTCAAGAAAATCTTGACCGTCTTCAATTCGGGAGGGTGAACAGCACTGTACGTTTTCAGGGCGGGGTCTTTTTATTATTAATATTATAATGTGGTCGTGAGGCTTTGGTCCCGGCGTTCAGAACTACGATCGACACTATCTTTTTCTATTACCCTACTTATTCAATACTGAGGACGTCGTCAATTGTGTTGGCATACCTGATGACGTCCATAGGAACGTCCTTAGGAACGTCTGAGGATTTAGAATTGGCATACCCATATGTAGAACTCTTGGGCTGGCCAGCCTGCGCATTTGCAAACTATATGTTCGGCTATTTATGACTATCAAGGAGATTTTAGAACAGGCTTTCCTATATGTAAAAGTCTTAGGCTGGCCAGCTCTGGGCATTTGCAAATTATGTGTACGGCTGATTCCTTTTCCGATCCACAGAACCTGCATGTTTCATCTGCTGAGTTGTCCATGCAGTACAATTGGTATTTGTACCGACAGTGCCCTGTCAGCAGGCAGTTCCACCATTACCCGAAGCTCAGCTCGTGGCAGCTGCATGAGCTTGCTTGTATAGCATACTGAGAAATCCATGAATCTTTTTACCTGTGCAAGTCCTGGAGCTCTAATGAGCATTTCTGTTATGTAGCTCCCATTGTTCGGCCGCTGACCGGTAGTGGTCTTTATCAAGCCCACAGATGGATTCTGGTTTGGCAGTTCTTACCCTGGAGGTTCTTTTCGCTGTTCATTCGCCTCCTCAATTCCTGCAGTTGTACAGTGTCCTGGTGCCGACAAAAGATCCACCTTATTGCCTCTAGCCAGTCGCTTTATGGTTCTGTTCGGCATTCCCAGGACAGCTGGGAACCTTGGATGAGTGATTCCAGGCCTTTTAGTGTGGCCTGGCTATCCATTATAATAGATGTGCAATACTTGAGGTTTCTTTTCATACTCTCTAGTGCACAAATGCAAACAGCTAGTGTCTCTGCCTGTAAGATAGACCACTTACCCCAATACCTGCACCTATATCTGATTTAGATACATCCGTATACCACCAAATGGATGACTCTTTGTCCAATTGACTTACGAGTTCCACCGCTCTCAGTCTTCCTTTAATGACCGTTGCAAAGGTTCTTTCGAAATCGAATATGGTTGGCATTAGATCCGAGGGCTTTGCCAATAGGTTTGAGTCCAGTAACCTCATATGTCCTATCCAATCACGAGATAGGAGTTCCCCACTTCTTACTGCATCCAGCACGCTACATTTCCTTGCATGTGAGTTCAAGGGAGGCATAGTAGGTATGAGATCAAGCGCTGCTGTGGGGACAGTAAAGATATCTCATGTGAGACCAACACAGGTAAGTCGCAGCAGTTTCTGCAACCGACTGTGTGTGGTGACCTTATCAGTATTTGTTCACCATACTAAAGATGCATAGGTGAACATGGGGCAAACCATTGCTGTGCATAACCACATTGCCATTTCTGGTTTGAACCCCCATGTCTTTTGCCTTTTGCGTAGCCGCTGTGGCTTTGGAAATAATTTTGACTATGTGTTTTGTCCAGTTGAGTTTACTATCTAGTATTACTTATAGACATTTGCACTTACTGGAGAGGTTCGGATTCTACCCATTCAGGACCGGAGCCCTGAGATTCAGATTCCATCTTCCAGTGACGGGATTACAGGTTTTCTTAGAGGGATAGACATAAAGCCCTTCTTCCCCACATTTCAGTGATACTGAAGGCAGCTTGTATTCGGCTATTCAGTATGCCTCAATGCTTACCTCTAACAGTAATCACTATGTTATCAGTGTAGCGTATACCTAGGCATTGAAACCACCCGCCGAAAACCTTTCCAGAAATCCATCCATGAGCAGAATCCACAACAGGGGTGATATGACCCCACTTTATGGGCACAGGACGGTGTAAGGCTTTCCTCTAACTGTAAAGGACATCGGTAGATTCATTTTTGTATTCTTCAGTCTGATCAGCATAGCAGTGCCGAAATATTTTTTGACCTCTTCTTTGAGATGACATAATTTCTGTCTTGGACATGTTCCAGAGAGTCCACCTGCCACTACCACCTTCATAAGAGAATATTTTATCGTGTTCTGTTTCAGTCACACATTTTCGAGTAAACGCTTGTGAATATCACTTACATTTTCAATTCATTCGACAACCGTCATACATCATCGCCGCCTCCCTAATCCACGATGCAGGCCGCTTTGTTTAACGCCGAAGAATCTCCGACGAGGAATTTTAAACGAGCCTGATCGAGATTCAAAAATTCCATTTTCGTCCGCCATGCATCATATGGCGGAGATAGCATGGCCGCCGTCGTACGACATCAATATTCAAATAGTGTCCCATCCACATCATTTATTATGAGTTTGTCGCCTCATACCGCCGCAACCAATTAGATGGTGCTATTCACCTGCCATGTCCTACGTACCGGAAGGATCTGCAGAATGGACTACGATGACTCATGTCTGACGTTCATTTCGAGAAGATATTACGGCAACATCTCGCGGATGATCCTTCTGAATACCGCATTATGTGAGATATGGGCCATTTTGGGAACAGTCAGAGTTCATATTTTACAGGGAACGAGAGATGTTCGAGATGGGTATCTCTTAAGGTGGTTGCGTATAGGAGGAACAATCAAATATTCTCCAATACGGGATTATGGATCAAACTAGTTTGTTCTATATAATAGCATTCTGAATATTGGAGCTTGGAGAATAATTTGAATTATGTGTGAGTTTGATACTGCCTCCTTACGTTGGAAATACTACATTGATCCAAACGTTTCCGGACTAGCTCATAGATGGCACCACAGATGCGAAACAAAATAAAATCAATGCATTCTATAGCGCCATTCGTTAGAAGGTTTTGTGTCAAAATTTCATGTCAATCGTATTACGCGGTCTCAAGTTATAGCTGTTTATGTCTAGCAATTTTGTTGTTTTTGTTAAAAGATGGATAAGAAAGAATTTCGTGTGTTGATAAATCATTTTTTCTCGATCGAAAGAAATACGAAAAAGTGAAAGAGTGGCTTGATATGCATTATTTTCAGTCTTCACTAGGTAAGACAACCTTCTGCGAATGGTATAATGAATTTGAACGTGGTCGTAGGGACAATGTCAACAATGCTCAACGCAGTAGTCTCACAAATACGGCGGTTAATGTAGAAAACGTCCAAAAAATCCAGGAAAATGTTTATATAGATCGCAAAGTAAAGGTATGGGAAATAGCAGAGATTCCCAAGTTATCATGTGCCTGTGTGCTTATTTTTTTTATACGGCAATTTGGAAATAAAGAATTGGTTCAAGCCCTGTGGACAGGAGCTTTCTGGCCCTCTTACTCAAACAGAATAATTATATCTCCGAAAGTATTGGTTTCTCAGAGTTGAGAATTATATCAATGTATTCTTATGATAGAACTGCATCATAAAGGAAATTCAATTCAAATGATAGTTCATTTAACTAGATTAAACTGCCCATGGAAGATATCAAATTAAAATAGCTGAAATGAATTTGACTCTCTCTTATAGAACAGGATGACATGTACGAGTATGAACACAGATCATATAATGAATCATAGATAGAATAATTATAGCATTCTGTGAAAACATAGAAGTAGGTACGATTCATTATTGAAATTTTGAAAAATCATATCTCCGAAAGTATAAGCTTGTTGGAGTTGAAAATTATATCAATGGATTTTTACGGTGAAACTGCATCTTAAAAAAATTCATTTTGAAATTTGTAAGTTAAAAAAAAAATTGTTTTCTTACTCCGAAATCATATGGCCTATTGTGCCCAATAGCGAACTCAACTGAGATATTTCTCTCCCTAACCTACTCTGAAAATTTCAACTGCCTAGCTCATTCCGTTCGAAAGTTATTGTAGAAACAAAGTTCGAAAATTTTCAAAATTTGTTTTTGACACTTTACGGTAACCCGATCAAAACAAAACTTCACATGCGTCTAAAGATCATGATTCTACAATTTGATGCTCAATTTCAGATAGATCGAGTGATCCGTTTCGGAAATATTCATAAAAAATATTTTTAATAAAAGCGGCCATAACTCCGAAACCGCTTGATGGTTTTCGCCCGTTAACGAACTCGTCCGAGATATTTACGCTCCAAGCCTACCCTGCAAATTTCAATCCTCTAACTCCTTTCGTTCGAGAGTTATCGTGTTAACGGACGGACGGCCGGCCGGATAGAATCGATTTCTACCACGGATTCTTGATCAGTGAGTCGAACCAAATCGTTTGATACAATTTTCAGACAAAAATTCGAAAATCACAGACATTTGGGCAAATTGATAAGCACTCTGTCCCGAGGAACAAGAGCGCCGACAAGCTCAACGCAAAGTTGTTGCCACGTTCGCTAACACCAGATCAACTTGAGAAACGGAAAGAGATAGGATAAGTGACGCGTCCAAATGTGACGTATAAGTTTTTTAATGGGCATAATCAGCTCAACGGTTTCCCAGTACAAATTTTATTTTCAACTAATAGAGATCCGATCAAATTGAAACTTGGTTACTAAATGTGAAATGCAGATATCTGTGAAACATTGTGAGGATCGTATCACCAGAAAATAAAAAAGAATCATTAAAAACTGTTATTCATCTCACGAAAACTTGAGAATGGAAAGAGATAGCAACTTGCAATTTTTAGAGTAGGTTGTGCATCCTAATGAAATATTCTAGTATGTTTATAGGCACAGTCGGTTATACCTGTCTCAAATTTTGATGCTATTTTCTCAATAACGCAAAAAATACTAAAGCGATCCAATTCAAATATGGTAATTAGTTGTAGAATTCCAACGCCCAAATTCTCACGGAATTTCGTGAGGACCGTAAATCTAAAAATGTGTTCAAGCCCTGTGGACAGGAGCTTTCTGGCGCTCTAGTTCAAACAGACAAATTATATCTCCGAAAGTATTGGTTTCTCAGAGTTGGGAATTAAATCAATGTATTCTTATGAAAGAACTGCATCATAAAGGAAATTAAATTCAAATAATAGTTTATTTATCAAGATTAAATGAGCAATCTGAGAATGAGAACTGCACCATGGAAGAAATCAAATTAAAATAGATGAAACGAATTTGACGCTTTCTCATAGAACAGGATGAAATCTACGAGTATGAACACAGATCATATAATAAAGCTTAGATAGAATAATTATAGCATTCTGTGAAAACATAGAAGTACGTACGATTCATTATTGAAATTTAGAAAAATCATATCTCCGAAAGTATTAGCTTGTGTCACGCTTCAAAATCGTCGACAAAAATTCGTTGATGCTTGGACCAAATATTTGTGCCACCACTGGTAGCGCGCTGTCCAGTATCGTTGGGCTGGCACATATTGCTACACGTCATGCGTTGTTGAGTGCGTCGGAACGGACTCGGGAATCGCCGATTTTCAGTCTTATGTGAGATTTTCTTTGACGCCAAGAGGTAGAAAGAATTGGTTTCGACTGTCCTTTGAATATACTAACTTATCGATTAATTTCGGAGTAATCGAAGGATTGTTAGCTGGTAAAAATTATTGAAGCTGATGATTTTGGTTTTGGATTTGAAGATTTTGGAATATTGGCTCAATAAGATCGATCTTTTTCGGATTAACCAGGAGGCCATTTTTCTGCGTAAGTCATGGAAATTTTGCATAGGCATTATCCTAATTTGTATTTCTTTCAGCTCCTTGTGTAGGTTCCTTGTTCTGGTTCCTTATTTAGGCTCCGTATTTGAGTTCTTTAAGATTGGAGGTTGGGAATTTATCACGTGCATTCAGCGGGACGAATTTCTTCGAGACTGTACAACATCGTTGGAATAACAACTTTTTACATTCAGGTTTGATACAATTACGGGAATATTACTGTGGACAAAATTTGGTATCAAGGACAATGTAAGGTCTGTGAATCTATTAATTTCGAACATCTGAAAATTCAACGCCATAATAGTGCTTGACATTTGAACATAGAAAACGGTAATTTTGAGGTTGGATGGAACCATAGAGACTCTATTGTACCTTTGACATTTGAGCATTGTAGTTTTCATTTTGTTTTTCATTGATATTATTTGACGATTTTTAATCTGATACTGCTACTGAGCAGAAATTAATATTTGAATTATATGAGTGTTTATTGATTACTATCATTATTTAAGAATTTATGTGAACAGATATCTGGGAACTATATTTGATTATGAATTGTATTTGACATCTTAGGGTTGATCAGAACTTATCACTGCCACTTACTTCTGAAACATTTATTGATTGATACCTTGTGTGAATATATTTAACATAACCTTATCAGCGATAGTGAACTTATTCTGGATAACACACTTTACCATCCCCTTTCGATGTGCATACAGCTTATTTTGTGATTATATTTCTAGTTAATATATGTTCATTATTTGATCGGCTTGTTTCCTTCTTTATTTGTAAAACTCCCACGCCCTGAGTTTCTGTATCATTTTTAATAACTCATTAAAAGAAGGTGGCGCCCTAATAGAATCAGAGCTAGTCGGTGATACAGGAAAGCCAAAGCTGTATGTGACATTAATTGGCGCCCAACGTGGGGCCCCGAAATTACTACCCTCTCATTTAAATTTTGTTTTAAATTTAAATTTTGTAATTTGTGCTCCAGTGCCCTGCGTGAGTCACTGGATTATTATTTTGATTTCTTTATTAATAAGTTGCGATTTTTTTTTTTTTATTATTGAAGTATCCAGAGTGTGTTGGCTGTCGCTGATTTTTTTTTCTCTCTTTTTACTTTTTGAAAAACCAGAAAAATTTTGAGTCAGTTGTTGTTCAGATCTCTGATTTGTCGCAAGAATTTGTCCGCTGAGTGCTCGTGCATTTCGAGTTATATTGCCAATATTTATCAATTTCATATGTAAGTTGGGATTTGGGTATTTTTTTTTTATATAAGTTGATTACGTTCGGAGTTTGTTAGGAATTATTTAAAGATGGCTCGTCCCAAATTCAATATGAACCTTTTGCTTAAAGACGAATTAGTTTATGAGTTAAATGTAAGAGGTCTTCAGGCTTTGTCGAACCAAACCGTTAAAGATTTGCGTACTTTATTAAGACCATTGTTGAAGTTAGAAAAAGCTAATAGGTCAGTTACTTATCCAGAGTTTAAGTTGAGTGATTCATCGGCTGAGATCGCTGTTATTGAGGAAAAGGTGAAAGAATTAGGTAAACTTGTCCAGAGGGGAGAATATCATATTGTGTGTACTAGGTTGACCCATTTGTCTAATAGGTGCGAGCATTTGTCATCTGTAGAGCTTAGTGATGTTTTGCAGGGTAGGTTGGATCGAGCTAGGACCAGGATAGTTGACATGTTTGGCGAGGTGGAGTTGGCTTATTCTAAGGGTGAGATGTTTCAGATGATGTCCAGTTTAGGAGTGAACGAATCAAGTAGTGAATCGGAAATTGAGGTAGAACAACCCAGTTTGGTTAGGTCTAGCACAAGAATGTCGTTATCAGGTATGCATTCATCGTCTTCACGTAACCTTCAGAAGTGGAATGTGCAATTTTCGGGAGACCTTAGGGAAATGTCAGTTCATAATTTCTTAGAACGAGTGGAAGAGCTTCGCAGAGCTAGAGGAGTTACCGAGAAGGACTTGTTTGATTCAGCAGTAGACTTGTTTGTTGGTAGAGCATTGCTTTGGTATAGGTCGAATAGGAACAGGTTCAACAATTGTAAGGAGTTAACACAGCTTTTAACAAAACATTATGAGCCACCAGACTATCGTGGACGTTTATTTCAGGATATTTTGAGTAGGACTCAAGATCCATCTGAGTCTATTGTAGATTATTTGACCTGTATCAATTCAATGTTTCGTCGCTATGGCCAGGTCGATGAGGAAGTAAAGCTGAACATAGTTGTACGTAACTTGGCACCTTTTTATTCCACCCAGTTACCGGCAGTTGCTGACATGAGTGAGCTTGAGGATGCTTGTATGCAGTTAGAACGTAAGAAATTTCGTGCAGAACATTATGTACCACCTAGTAGACGTCGTCAAGCTTACGTTAACCCAGACTTTGCATATATATCTGCTGGTCATTCTTCGGGTGCAGAGAATATTTTGACCTTTGGGTCTAATAATCCTCTTCCCGGGAATCGTCAACAACCTGTCTCATCAGCACAATCTAGGTCACCTCCTGCTGGTTCAATTTTTCAGAATAATCAACCCGTGGGTTCTTCTGGAGCTTGTTGGAATTGTCAACGTTTGGGACACACTGTCAGAAATTGTACGATGCCTAGGCAACTATTATGTTATCGTTGTGGCAAACATGGCTTCACGAGTAGGAATTGCCCTCAGTGTTCGTTAAACTAGAACCGGGACAATTGAGTGGTCGTGATATTGCCCCGGATAGAGCTCCTCGACCGATTTGCAACAGTTTTAGGAATGCCAACGACAAGGTTCAGGATGATCACGTCCGCATTAAAGCTGGTGATAAGATTTGTGACAATAAGAATGGTATTGGTGATAACACATTTGCTATTTTAGATTACATAGTTGCTCACGCTCCCAATGATCAACGACCGTACCTAGACGTTACTATTTTAGGGTATAAATTCAAGGGTTTACTGGACACTGGCGCTTCGCGTACTATAGTGGGTAGTTCAGGTTACCACAGCTTAGTGAAGTTAGGTTTTAGGTTAAATTCAGCTCGCGTCCGGTGTACGGTGGCGAATGGTCAGACATGTGATTCTTTAGGTGAAGTTAGGGTTCCTATGTCTTTGGAGGGCAAGGTTAAATGGATTAATGTTTTGGTAGTTTTGGAACTTTCACATACTCTCATTCTCGGTATTGACTTCTGGAAAGCTATGGAGATTGTTCCTAATCTTAACAGGGACGTATGGCATTTTGCTGAACAAGAACCCGAAGTTGAAATCAATAGCTTGCATGATTCCAGTTCATTAGATGGGGAACAACAGTTTAGGTTAGATAATTTGATTGGTTCTCAGTTTGAACGAACGGGTGACGAGTTGGGAAAGAGTTTAGTGGGCGAACACCTCATTGAAATAGAGTCAGGCGTCAGACCCATCAAGCAGAGGTATTATCCGGTCTCTCCAATAAAACAAAAAATTATTGACGAACATCTAGAGAAAATGTTAATGGATGATATTATAGAACCGTCGAGAAGTAGTTGGTCGTCTCCTATTTGTTTGGTTAAGAAAAAGGACGATTCATACAGGTTTTGTGTGGATTACCGCCGTCTTAACGCTGTCACGAAAAAATATGCTTATCCCATGCGCAATATTTCCACCATTTTAGATCTTCTTCGGGATGCAAAGTATATAAGTTCTATGGATATTAAAAGCGCTTTCTTCCAAATTGAAGTAGCACCAAATTTGTCGGTCCGAACTATCTCGGCTATGTTGTAGACTCGTATGGTTTGAGACCAGATCCAGCTAAGGTTGAGGCCATTTTGAATATTACACCTCCCAAGGGAGTGACGGAGATACGCCGTTTTGTGGGGACAGCTTCGTGGTACCGTCGGTTTGTGCCTAATTTTTCCACGTTAATCGCACCTCTGACCGCGCTTACTAGAAAACACGCACTGTATGTGACACTTGTTGGAGTTGAAAATGATATCGATGGATTTTAATGGTGAAACTGCATCTTAAATAAAAATAACAGACATTTGGGCTAATTGATAAGCACTCAGTACCGAGGAACTAGAGCGCCAAAAAGTGTAATTCCCTTTCCGGGATTTGAACCCGCCTTCTCTCGTTCCGAAACCGAAAACCCGACGGCCTAGACCAACACGCTATTGGGCTCCTCGTACGATCTTGTCGATCTCAGGTATTAGAATAAAACGTCGGAACTTACCTGGGATATATATTCTTAATTTTCACTTTTCGACATAAAATCGCCACATGGGGGTTTTTTGACGGTTTTTTACCCTTGTCTCTCTAAGTCGATTTTGACCTTTCTCGAACCAACTATTAGCAAGGAATTAGACAATGTCATGTCTCAGGAAAATAAGTTGACATTATGGCAATTCATACATAGAATAATTATATAATATATATAATATATATAATAATATAATTATCATATCTCCGAAAGTATTAGCTTGTTAGATTTAAAAATGATATCATTGGATTTTTATGATAAAACTGCTTATTGAAAAAAAATTAATTTGGAATTTGATCTGTAAAAAAAAAATTTTTTTTTGTTACTCCGAAACCATATGTCCGATTTTGCCCAATAACGAACTTAGGCGAGATATTTATCCCCCAAACCTACTCTGAAAGTTTCAACTGTCTAGCTCATTCCATTCGAGAGTTATCGTGCCTAAGGCCGGACCGGCCGGACAGAATGAATTTCGACCACGGATTCTTGATCAGTGAGTCGAACCAAATCGTTTAAGACCATTTTATTCGAAAAATTTGAAATTTACAGACATTTGGGCTAATTGATAAGCACTCAGTTCTGAGGAACTAGAGCGCCAAAAATAAAAAAAGTGAAAAAAATTCTATATAATCAGAAACTATTAGTCCAACATCGCTGAAATTGGCGAGAGCTAAAGAGTAGAATGGAAAGAGATAGTGATTTGTAATTTTCAGGGTAGGTTGCGCATCCGATTGGGACAGTTAAGTCCGTTGTTGGGCATAATCAGCACAACGGTTTCGGAGTTATACCCATCTGGAATATTATTTTCTCGTTAACTCAAACACAAAATACAGAACCAATATAATTGACACGTAGTAACTAGTTGTGGAATAGAACATACAGACTTTTGAGAAATTTTGTGAGGATGGTATCACTGGAAAATAAAAAAAAAAGTTATGAATTTATGAAGAAATATTAATTCTCCCAATAACTTGAGAACGGATAGAGATATTGTTGCTGTATGCGAATGCAACATTTGAGTTCGTTAATACGCATAATCGGCCAAATGGTGTTGGAGTTATACACATCTGAAATTTTATTCTTATTTACTCTATAACTGAAAATATATAAACCCGCTCCAATTAAAACTCGGTAATCACATGCTGATGTGATATCATATCCTGCAATTACTTGAGACGTAAGTTATTTCGAATATTATTGGATATTTAATTCCGATAGAATAAATATGTAGCATTTCAATTATGATTGGAATTATACTTGTATATAGTTAGAACTAGTGGAAAAGTATAACAGTGATTCCGCAAAAGGAGCAGAGAAAATAATTCTGCTGGTACCTGCCGACACGTATCTGCTAATTGGCCTCTTTAGGACAGGGCAACCAAGAAACCAAGGAATAGGTGGAAAGATAACTGAAAACAGGTGACACCACAACAGGGTGCAAGCAAGGTGTTATCGTCACATCAGACGTTCTCTGGAACCTGTGTCGCCAGTAATCTATTAGCATACCGTTAGAGATACTATGCAGATCCAGAAAAACATGTTACACGAATAGGAATTCAAGACTAAACACCGACACTCTGATGCCTCCAAGAAGGTCTGTGTTGTATAATTTCCCGAAGAGCGCTTGACGTGCAACATCGACAAGGGCTATAGATTCCACGAATTACTCTAAAACCGTGAGATAGTTCCCAGGGAATCCTATAGGTCTAAGCCAGCGGTTCAGCCAGAGAATCACGAATCGTGGGACTACCCTCTGAAACCGTGGGCAAGCCCCAAGTGCGGGGGGGTTAAAAAACGGAGAAAGTGCCTATAGTACGATCAATCGGGGGAGTGTGTTCTCAGCAGGTAGACGTTAGAGACGGTTCAGTACGAGTTTTTATCCCTAGGACTTAGACGTTCTAATTGAATTCTGACTCAGACGAATTGAGAGTATATTGTGGTAGTTGACGAAGTCCAGTAATTGCGGAAGTAAATACTATCAGATTTGTGAATATTTCTTCGAGTTGAATTGTAAATGAAGTGTGTAAATAGGAGAACAAGTGTTTTGCTGCAAACCAGAGACGTTAAAGACGAATGTTAGGAAAGTAAGTCAATCAACCCCTAGGCGATTGATATAAAATTCCTAAATTTGGGGGCTCAATCCGAGATTAATTGGATGTATTAGTGGACTTTGGATCTGAATTAAGTATACATTTCGACCTCGACGAGACGAGGGACGATTTTTTCTGGAATTGGAGACAGCACGAGACGAAGTCAAGTTCCAGATCCAAGAAGAAATAATAGTTAAAAGTGTTGTGAAATAAGGGCAATTAGTGAATCGTGAAGTCTTATAAAAAAGGATTAGTAAGAGATACTGAGGTAGGATGAATCCTTATTTCCGATTGACTGAAATTATTGTTACCTTATGTGAAATTTGAAGAAGTTGAAGTTTTTTTATTAGAGTTTTCAATTGTGTGTTTTAATTTTTTGTTGGCATGAGTACTTTGAAATTTAAGATATTAGATTTGATTTCATTCTCCATAAAGAAGCTAGTTTTTGAAAGATTGTAATTTAGAATTTGATTCGAAGAAAACTAGATAGTATAAAGACGTATATAGAAGAATAAATTTAAGTTAGTTGTTTGATTTTGAATTAGATTGATATATTTAATTGTTTGATAATTCGTATTTCCCATTAAGATGACATCTAGACGTTCTTTATTTTGTGAGCAATTACTGAATTTCTTAAACTTGCATTTCGTTATTTTGCATATACATTATAGGTGAATTTTGATAAGATGTGTTCACTTGGACTAATTTTGAAAGTTGAATCTAACACCACTAACGCGAAAATTGCAGCGATTAAAGCCTCGCATGTAGTTTGTTTCGGACAAGAAGGTGAACCTTATAGACATCGTAGATCTTTGAGGAATTTTTGCGGTTTTGAATGGGATGAAACTCGGAATGATAAAATCGCAACTATCGTTGACAATCTTACGTCCGCTGATTTAATTACAGTATGTGGAATACTGGTCTTCAGCTACGATGGTTCGGTCGAAGAATTGGCAAAACGGATTTGTAATTTTCTCGTGACTGCAAGTATTATCGAAGAGGAGGGAGATCGCAATGAACAAATATTTGACGATGTGGAAGAAAGTAGGAAGAGTGTGAGCTCAGCAAAAGGTGAAAATTACTCGAGGAAATTTTTCGTTGACACATATGTCTGAATTATAAATACTGTGATCTTAGACGATTCTCTCATTACGTCTGTGCTCATTACTAAAGTCTTGTCATTAAAATGCTACGAAGAGTTTTCGTATCTTTTAAAAGCTAAGAAAACGGTCCCTATCAATGGTAAATTCCATCAAGAGTATCCAATAGAGGTGAATAAGCAATAGAACATACGCGTAAAGCTCCTGACTTCACGTCAGTGCTTGAACCAATTATTTTGATAGTAATATAATCTCATCCTTTGATGCAATAATTATTCATTGGGGAAAAATGAATTTGCAAATAAAGTTACAACTAAATATTTAATTATTAAATGATTTCCTTCAAGGTTTTCTCTCCCAAACTCTGAATATGTATGATTATAGCTTCCACAGTATTCTTTAACGTTTACTTAAATATTTAATATTTTAAATTAAAACTGTTGGCAGTACTTATAATTTTCAGCTGAACTGTTTAGGTTAAATTTGAGTTCTACATATAATTATTCTGAAATATGTACATCTAATGTGTAGTCATTCACATTCACTACACTCAAATCAAAATTCAGAGCTATTCCCATTTTTCTATTTCATCCCCGCTTTTAACCACTCTCAAATCCCTCTCGTAGTAACTCACAGGGTAGAAGAAAGCGAACCGGTGAAAGAATAAAACCCGGGATAATAATAGTCCTCAATTATGATGTTCCCCATCATTTCGCGAAATCGAGATGATCATCGCGGTCATCCGGCGAGAACAAGCGACGAAAAAAAGGTAATTATCATTAGTTTTCCTCCGGGCCAACATATACAAAATGTTCTCCCTTTTTTAAAGGGAACAAATAACCCGCCAGTTGGTTGCGTCGGCATGAAACCTGGAACTGGTACAGGAATCCGGAGAGAGTACAGATGCGGGAGAGTGCATGTTAAAAATACATTAAACACTTAAAATGGCTAAAAGCTTTCGGACGCAGCGTTGCATATTCCATCGATTCTACTGACCGTTTGCAGATATCGCGGGTGCTTGAAGTATTGTGTTGATGTATTCGCAGGATGTAATAGATGCCACACCCATGGAAGGCGTTTGGGGTACTTAGGGACATTTCGCTGCATTATTTGCTTGAGGCGGTAGTTCTATGTTTCAGTTTAGTCTACTCAACAAATGCTTTTTAGGTCAAAATATTTGCGGAAATTATGCATGAGTTGTCATTCGGTTTGGAATAGCATGCAGATAGTTTTTGAGAAAATACTAAGGCCGCTTGCAAAAATTGCAATAGTTATAAACAACAAATTGAAAAGGAATGAAGGAGGTTTATATTTTCGTCAGTATCTCAAAAGCTATTTGAGATAATTCAAATTTGAAAAAAGATTCGAATAGGGGAGGAAGTTTCCTAAGAAAAAATCCCAATTGCCGGAACTGTAGGACCAACATTTATAATTTTCCTAGAGGGTTGAAAATACGCCTGAAAACAGGTACTCCGGCTTGCGAAAGCCTCGTCCCCTTCGTACCTTTGATGAATATATATTATTTATTTTATTTTAACTTATTAAATAAGAAAATGAAAAATTGAAGAAATTCAGGTGCCTGCAGGATAGATCAATGAACAATAATCCTACAAATTTCAACTGCCTAGATCTATCTGTTAGAGAGTTATTATAGAAACAAAATTTTGAAATTTTTAAAATGTTTTTGACATTTTACGGCAACCCGATCAATACAAAACTTTGCAGGCATATAAAGGTCATTATTTTACAGTTTGATGCTAAATTTGAGGTACATCGAGTGATCGGTTTCGGAAATATTCATAAAACTATTTTCAGTTAAAACGGCCATAACTCCGAAACCGCTCAGTGGATTTCACCCTTTAACGAACTTGTCCGAGATATTTACGCTCCAAACCTACCCTGCAAATTTCAATCATCTTACTCCTTTAGTTCGAGAGTTATCGTGTTAACGGCCGGACAGATTCGATTTCGACCACGGATTCTTGATCAGTGAGTCGAACCAAATCGTTTAAGACCATTTTCTGCCGAAAATTTTGAAACTACAGACATC
This sequence comes from Halyzia sedecimguttata, assembly GCA_937662695.2. Taxonomy (NCBI): domain Eukaryota; kingdom Metazoa; phylum Arthropoda; class Insecta; order Coleoptera; family Coccinellidae; genus Halyzia; species Halyzia sedecimguttata. The sequence continues at coordinate 16,433,270 of OW569413.2, forward strand.
TGGGCAAATTGATAAGCACTCTGTTCCGAGGAACAAGAGCGCCAAAAAGTGGAAAAACTCTTTGGACAGGAGCTTTGGCGCTCTTGTTCAAACTTTGGCAAATCATATCTCCGAAAGTATTGGTTTTCAGTGTTAGGAGTTATCTCAATGGTTTCTTATGATAGAACTTCATCATGAAATAGATTAAATTCAAACATCATAAAAGAATTTAAATTCATCAAGAGTGCCAAAAATCATTAATCCAAAACCAACAGACCAATTTTACCCAATGACGAGTTTATCCGAGATATTCATTCCTCAAATGTACTATGAAAATTATATTACATCCATTCAAACTTAGCCAATATTCTAGTTTTGTTCATACTGGAAATATTCTGAACCCAATGTACCTACCAAAGCATATATTTCCATCATCATATGGATTATCCACGGGAATTATATTATCATCTTAAAAGTATAATACCATATCCTTCCCTTAATTCTACGATAGCTGAGGTTATTTCATTGGTCATCTTGCATTCAATCATACTTTGTTCTCTATATTTTATATCAAGAATAACGAACCAGAGATAAATTTGAAATGTCACTTAAAGCAAAATAAGATGACTTGAAAGAACACAGATCATATAATAATTCATAGATAGAATAATTGAGTACAGCCACTGAACTCTATACAGTACAGCATAGTAGTACGATTTATATTTAAAATTTTGAAAAATCATATCTCCGAAAGTATCAGCTTGTTAGAGTTGAAAATGATATCGATGGATTTTTATGATGAAACTGCATCTTAAAAAATATTGAAATTGAAATTTGTAATTCAAAAAAATTTGTTTTTCCGAAACCATCATGCCAAATCCGGTCAATAATGAAATTAACCGAGATATTTATCTCCTAAACCTACTCTGAAAATTTCAACTGCCTAGCTCAATCCGTTGGAGAGTTCTCGTATTAACGGAGGGCCGGCCGGACCAGCCGGACAGAATCGATTTCGACCACGGATTCTTGATCACTGAGTCAAACCAAATCGTTCAAGACCATTTTCATCAATAATTCGAAAATTAAGGACATTTGGGCAAATTGATAAGCACTCTGTTCCGAGGAACAAGAGCGCCAATAAGGCATACTATTATTGCTTTTGAATTTGCCTATCATCCTGTCCACAGATGTTGGGGTGACTATCAGAGTCATTAGTATGGAGGAATCGAATGAATTTTTTGCTATTATGATCGAAATCGAGGTGTTCAACAATATTTCACAAACTGTGAAATAATCACTAGTAATATCACTAGTGATTGCATTTTCGAGATAAGTCTTTCGACTTATTTCTTAACGAAATTGTAATGCTTGAAAACACCACGAGTCCGAACGACGAGTGGTCTTTTCATCTAAGCAACTCAGTTGAGTTATGAAAGGAAAACCGACTCATTAGATAAATTCAGTCACGAGTGGTTTCATTAGACTATTTAATGAACAAAGTGGAAGGTCAAATCCTTATATTCGAGAAAAGCAGTGAAAGACATTAATCGTATTTCTTGTTATATTTTCCTCAATGTTTTGGTTGATGTATTCATTTGAAATCACACCAAAGCGACTCATGTTGACCTCTGCAACTTTTTATCATTTGTCAAACCGTCCTTATCCGAGGTTGAGTCGTTGAAAACACCAAAGTTGTAAGACCATTCATAATTCAAAGACAGTTGGTGTTTTTGCTATAATGCGAGGTATATTTGGCCTGTGATTGATCAGATTTTGAAATGAGTGAAATAGTCACTGATATATCACAGTCATAGATCAGAGGTAGCCACAGTTTCGTGGACCTAATATAAATTGAGGAAAAGTGACGTTATCACATCGTATTTCAACTGAAATTGAAATTGAAACTTGCTTGGATTATTATTATATAGTAGCAAATCATGAAGTTTGTTTTCCAATATTTCCGTAAGAATTTCATTTGAATTTTTTGCCGAAAATGGTCTCAAAAGTTTAGGTTCAACTGACTGTACGGCCGGCCGACCTTCGGTTGTCACGATAACTTTCGAACGGAAAGAGATAGTGACTTGAAATGTTCAGGGTAGTTTGCGAATCCGAATGCGATGATTAAGTTCGTTAATGGCCATAATCGGCCAAACGCTATTGAAATTTTGCTTTAAAAAAATATAGATACGATCAAATTGAACTTGGTGACTACTAACATGCCAATACAAAGACGCAATGTTTTCTTAGGATCGTGTCACAAGAAGATTTAAAAAAATAATTGAAGAATATTCTGTATATCGAAAACTATCCGTCCGATATCGCTGACATTTTGTGAGAGCTTTCAGCACCTAATTCTGCAGCCACTTCCAGATTTGAACACGATTGGATCTATATTGTTGGAAGAATATCGGAAAGCAAGCAGCATTGTGCGAGTTCAGTATCTGGATGGGTGACCACTGCCACAATAACTTTCGAACGGAAAGAGGTAGCGACTTGCAATTTCCAGGTTAGCCTATGCAACCGAATGCGACAGACAAGTTCGGTAATAGACATAATCGGCCAAACGGTTTTGTAGTTATAACGATCTGAAATTTCCTCAATAACTCAAAAAATACGAATGCGATCAAATTTAAACTAGGCAAAGACTTGTGGATAGCCAGCGCTTTAATTTTTAAGAAATGTCGTGAGGATCGTATCACGAAAAAAAATTAGAAATATTTCTAGAAGAGAAATGAAAATTTTTCTTCCGAAATTTTATATTTCAGAAACTTTTTCTCATATTATTGTAATTTGCACACAAACCTTTAAGCGGAATTTTATTTTCCCAATATTTTAGAAAATACAGTTCCGATAGAATTGAAATCGTGTGCTCGGATGAAAGTTGAAGCAGTATTTTTTGAGGGTGTGTGAGGTTTGAATAGACAGGAGATAATGTGCAGAAAAGCTTCTGACTTGACCTCAGTGATTCTTAAGATTTTTTGATAAACAGGAATAGGCTCAAGGCTGACCAGCATTTGACATTTTTTTAAAGGTCGATATGATATGCAATCGGTAACATGTTTATGATCGTTATAAGTCCATTTGCGGTGTTTTATATAAAACCGTTCTTGGTTCTTAACGAAAAGGTACATCAACTTCACGCGCAATGATTCAATCTATGTTATTCGTTTATTTTATATTGACCTCCGATTTTATTATACATTCAATTCTATTTTCTGAGATAGTGACAGTTCTAGGGCTTCAAGCGAGAGCGAGATTTTTCTCGTCTCGTCTCGTTCTCGTCTCGTAAAAGCGAGACGAGACGAGACGAGACGTTTTCAAAATATTATAGGCGATACCGAGACCACATACAGCGCAACACGAGAGTATCGTTTTTGGTCTCGTTAAATTTTTTGTTTGACGTTTTATATACAACCCGACTGTTTTCAACACCCGCAGAAAACAATTGAATATGAAGAGTTTCCACTATAATTACCAATATATTTTGTCTATATTATGCAACGATCGTTCCAGAAATACACGATTTTTTGGAAGATTATTATTTTTTTGTTATGACCTTGCGATAATTGAGATCATTTTCCAAAAAAAAAATAGAATTCACATCCACTAAAACGGATGCCATTATGAATCCAATACTTAACGGACAACTTTCATTGCCCCTAAATCCCAATGCTTTGAAAATTTCGTCTGTATCTGAACATCTGGAGAAATTTATTCTCTTGTGCTCCTTGTCGTGAAGATGTGATCAATTATTGTATACATCTGTGGAACTACGTATAATAAAACTGGTAAAGAAATTAAGCTATTCAATGTTTCGAAAAGTGTCATGACGAATACGCCAAGAACACCCTCGATGATATTCCCACTGGGCAGGTATTCTTTGATAACTTTTCCAAATTCTTCAATTCTATTAAAAAATGTATCGACATCGATAGCCTATTCAAAACATCAATGAAACTTTCGAAATATTGGGAAGCTGAGTATTTGCTGTTAGAAAGAGCAAATAGGAATCAAAATATTCCACAGTGGTGGAGAGTGATGAAAAAGTTCTTCCTACACTTTCCAAGATTGCCTATGATTCATTAATGGTACCTCCGTACCTCTTGAAAGATTATTCTCCACAGCAGGTATGATCATGGCGAAAACACGTACATCATTGGAAAATGATGTGATGCAATCGTGATTATGTTTGAATTCTTAGTCATCGAGTAATTTAAAAGTTGAAATTATCAGTGTTCAAAATTAAAAATAATATGTACATGTACAAATATTTTTGTATAAGAGCGTAATAATAATAATAATAATATAGTTTATTTGTGGCATAAACATTAATCGCAGAGGCTCGTGCCTGTACGCGATAAACAATTTACAATTATAATATTACAGTAGCCAATATGTTAAATTAACTGTTTCTATGAACATACAATAACTAAATCAAAAATTTGTTCAGTATACCCACACAGAGGAAAAAAAAAAAAAAACTTTTTTTCGAATAATGAGATCAGTATCTTATAATTTACAAAAGACTTGTGCTTTCTCCATCCAACCCGTATGAGCAAGTATAATTAGGAATACATCGAATTAGGTATGTTTCATTTTTTACTGGGGATTGATTAACATATGGAAATACCGCCTTCCCCTCTCCTTCACCCAGATTTTAACTTCATTTTTCCGTTTCTTGGCATTCTTTATTTCTTTTATTTCTTTGGGCATTATGTTATAGATTCGTGGGGCGAGGTAAATGTAACATCTCTGACCTATCGTCTTTTTCGTCTTTGGAACTCTGACGTGAGTACCCCTTGTTCTCGTTCTATAATGACATTCATTCACTTGGAGTTTAATTTTTTTGGAGCCGATTGCAATAAGCATCTGGAAGACAAATAACTGATGAGGATTCATTATTTTTGAGACTGCACACAGTTCATCTGATGGAAACAAGAGTGGTTTTCCGTGGATAACTCGAAGCAACCATTTCTGGATTACCTCGACTCTTCTCATGTAACAGTGATATGCTCCACCCCAGGCTAGTATTCCATAATTTATATGAGATTGACAGAGGGAGGTATATATTATAATCAATTGTTTTACATCCAGGTATTGTTTGAGGTATCTGAACTTCGAAAGAAGGCGCCTTAGTTTCCCCACCAAAACGTCTATATGTTTGTCCCATTTCAAATTTCTGTCAATTGTAATAACCAGATATTTCACATACTCAGCTTCAGGGACTGATGTGTTGCTGTCGATTTCCAAATTTCCCATATTCGGAAGTCCCGTTTCATAAGATGCAAATGGTAGGTATTTTGTTTTTTTCAAATTCATTGTTAATTTATTCATCCTAAACCACTGCATTACATTGTGAAGATCTTTTTCAGCTATGGATTTTAGGTTTTCCCAAGAACTATCCTCATATAATATTGCAGTATCGTCTGCGAAGCTGATGACTTTGCCTCTCATATTCATATATAGTAGACTATTTATGTATATAATAAACAGAATTGGTCCTAATACTGTTCCTTGAGGTATCCCATATTCAACTGATCTTTTTCCACTAATATGATCATTTATCTTCACAGATTGCACTCTATCAGCTAAGTATTCTCTGATTAATTTATATGCATTACCCCGAAAACCGTAATGATGGAGTTTGTGTAGGATAATGTCATGAGAAACTGTGTCGAATGCTTTTTCAAGATCTATAAAGACACAAAAACCAACTTTGCCTCCATCCAACCACCCATATACCTTTTCTGTTAATTCTCTTATCGCATCTTCTGCTGATTTTCCTTCCCTGAAACCGTACTGGTTTTCAGATAAAATTTTATTCTTTTCTAAGAATTTTACTATGCGGGTTTTCATTATTTTTTCTATGATCTTGGCAATATTAGATGTGAGGCAAATCGGTCTGTAATTTGATGTCATGTTTTTATCTCCTGACTTGTAAATTGGCTTGATAATGCCTATTTTTAGAATTTTTGGGAATTTAGCAGTCTCAAGACATAAGTTGGTCAATAGCATAAGTGGTCTTGCTATTTCTTCCCTGATGTTCTTCAATAGTTCAGTTCTGATTCCATCATCTCCAGAGGTACCACCATCTTTCAACGTCAGTATTGTGTCCTTCACCTCGTTCATACACGTTGGAAAAATGAAAAGAGTTTCATCACAAAAATGTGTGTTCTGTTCTTCTGTAGGAACCTTAGGTATATTCTCTGCTAGTTTTTTTCCTACTTCACCATAATATTTACTGAACTCTTCAACAATTTGCTCTTGTTTTGCTAGTTCTTGCCCTCCAGAACTAAGTATTAAGTTTATGTCACTTCGAGGCTTGGTCTTTCCACAAAGATTATCTACATATGACCAGAGAGATTTTGTCTTAGAATTATGTTCATTGATGAAGCTGTTCATGTAGTTCTTTTTAGCATCTTTTATCAGCTTTTGGAGAATGTTCCTATACTTTGCATATTGACGTTTCAAGTTTTCATCAAACTGGTTTTTCATCATTTCCTTGTATAAAAAGTTCTTTTTATTTATAGATTTCAGCAATCCAGGAGTGATCCAGTCTTTTTTACCGAATTTTCTATAGGTCAATTTGATTTTTGTGGTGTTTTTTCGTGTATAATAATTCAATACATCAATAAATAATTCTGCAAAGGAATCAACGTTTTTGTCCCTTATTAGATAATCCCAATTTATCTTCCCTAGATCATTTTTCAAATGGGCGTATTCTATATAATTTTTATGTTCAGTCTTGTTCAGTTTGGGCAATTTTTCTAAATCAAGACACAATACTATCGTGAAGTGATCAGTTACATCGGTACGTACAATAAATGACCTAATTTGATCCACCACCGGATGCCGACAACCAAGGAAGAAATGATCCAAGCAGGTACCACTTAGTGGTCTCGTTACATCATTGACATATGAAGTGTACCCGAAAGAGCCGAAAATATTTGTGTATTCGTCAACAATCTCATTGGTTGATAACAGATCTATGTTTATATCCCCTACAATAATATGATAATCCCATATTGTTGTTTTCTCAATATAGTCCGCCAAATTTCTGTTAAATTTTTTCGGACATCCTTGTGGCGATCGGTAAATCCCTGTTATTTTCACCCTCTTATCTTCCACGGTCATATCCAATTCGAGAGCTTTATTATCCCCGATGGGAATTATTCTTCTACTGTATTCTAAATCATTTCTAACATATATTACTACCCCATCATTTCTATTATATGCTCCTTCATTATACATACAATTATATCCGTCAATTTTATATAGGTCTAAGTCCGCTATCGTAAATGTTTCCGTTAACACGATTATATGAAATTTTTCTGAGTATGTTCTTAATAATAACCTGAATTCGTCGAAATTCTTCTCGATACTCCTAATATTATTATGTATCACCTTGAATTTTGTCTCGACATTGAAAACATTTAAATCTCTCACTTGTTCCAGGTATTCTGCTCTGTATAATTCTACATCAAAATCCCTTAAATATTGATCCATGCAAAAAAGAAAAATTTACTCTAATATAACAAAAAAAAAATGCAATTGAAATTACTATTCTACAAGTATAAAAAGAGGAGAAATAGCTTTACAAAATTATTCATTATTTTATACCATTTCGTTCATATATTATAATATTTATTATCGTTATTCAGAATTAAGCGAGACGAGACGAGACAACTGATAACGAGACGAGAACGAGACTTAATTTTTTGGGAATTGGCAAGAGCGAGACGAGATTTTATACTCTTGCCCAGAGCTGTGCCGAGCACTGACGAAAAGTGCTTCGAGCACCGAGCACTAAGCACTGACTGAAAAGTGCTCCGGAATCTCGAGCACTAAGCCCTTTTATTCATGAAATGCTCGCGATTACTAAGCACTTTCGGAAAGTAATTCGTCTTTGCGAGCACTAAGCACTAAGCACTTTACAAACGGATGAGACTGTTTAACATTTGAAAAGGGCGGGGTGCAAAACCCACTTCCTTCAAGATAAGGTTATATAATATGGAAAAGTATAACGGGTAATTCCGCAAAAGGAGCAGAGATAATCATTCTGCTGGTACCTGCCGAAACGTGTTTCTGCTAGTTGGCTTCTTCAGGACAGGGCAACCAAGAAACCAAGAAAAAGGTGGAAAGATAACTGAAAACAGGCGACACCACAACAGGAGCGAGCAACCAATTTGTGCCTTCAGCTCTAGGACCTCCAATTCGGAGGTAAACTATGGCATCGGCACGAAGGAAGCATAAGCTACCTGTGCGATGCGACCTAAACCCGAGGATATGTAATAAGAAAATAGGATAACGCGGATAAGTTTATTAAAATGGAAAAGTATAACGGGTAATTCCGCAAAAGGAGCAGAGATAATCATTCTGCTGGTACCTGCCGACACGTGTTTCTGCTAGTTGGCTTCTTCAGGACAGGGCAACCAGGTAGCTTATGCTTCCTTCGTGCCGATGCCATAGTTTACCTCCGAATTGGAGGTCCTAGAGCTGAAGGCACAAATTGGTTGCTCGCTCCTGTTGTGGTGTCGCCTGTTTTCAGTTATCTTTCCACCTTTTTCTTGGTTTCTTGGTTGCCCTGTCCTGAAGAAGCCAACTAGCAGAAACACGTGTTGGCAGGTACCAGCAGAATGATTATCTCTGCTCCTTTTGCGGAATTACCCGTTATACTTTTCCATTTTAATAAACTTATCCGCGTTATCCTATTTTCTTATTACATATCCTCGGGTTTAGGTCGCATCGCACAGGTAGCTTATGCTTCCTTCGTGCCGATGCCATAGTTTACCTCCGAATTGGAGGTCCTAGAGCTGAAGGCACAAATTGGTTGCTCGCTCCTGTTGTGGTGTCGCCTGTTTTCAGTTATCTTTCCACCTTTTTCTTGGTTTCTTGGTTGCCCTGTCCTGAAGAAGCCAACTAGCAGAAACACGTGTCGGCAGGTACCAGCAGAATGATTATCTCTGCTCCTTTTGCGGAATTACCCGTTATTCTTTTCCATTTTAATAAACTTATCCGCGTTATCCTATTTTCTTATTACATATCCTCGGGTTTAGGTCGCATCGCACAGGTAGCTTATGCTTCCTTCGTGCCGATGCCATAGTTTACCTCCGAATTGGAGGTCCTAGAGCTGAAGGCACAAATTGGTTGCTCGCTCCTGTTGTGGTGTCGCCTGTTTTCAGTTATCTTTCCACCTTTTTCTTGGTTTCTTGGTTGCCCTGTCCTGAAGAAGCCAACTAGCAGAAACACGTGTCGGCAGGTACCAGCAGAATGATTATCTCTGCTCCTTTTGCGGAATTACCCGTTATACTTTTCCATTTTAATAAACTTATCCGCGTTATCCTATTTTCTTATTACATATCCTCGGGTTTAGGTCGCATCGCACAGGTAGCTTATGCTTCCTTCGTGCCGATGCCATAGTTTACCTCTGAATTGGAGGTCCTAGAGCTGAAGGCACAAATTGGTTGCTCGCTCCTGTTGTGGTGTCGCCTGTTTTCAGTTATCTTTCCACCTTTTTCTTGGTTTCTTGGTTGCCCTGTCCTGAAGAAGCCAACTAGCAGAAACACGTGTCGGCAGGTACCAGCAGAATGATTATCTCTGCTCCTTTTGCGGAATTACCCGTTATTCCATTTTAATAAACTTATCCGCGTTATCCTATTTTCTTATTACATATCCTCGGGTTTAGGTCGCATCGCACAGGTAGCTTATGCTTCCTTCGTGCCGATGCCATAGTTTACCTCCGAATTGGAGGTCCTAGAGCTGAAGGCACAAATTGGTTGCTCGCTCCTGTTGTGGTGTCGCCTGTTTTCAGTTATCTTTCCACCTTTTTCTTGGTTTCTTGGTTGCCCTGTCCTGAAGAAGCCAACTAGCAGAAACACGTGTTGGCAGGTACCAGCAGAATGATTATCTCTGCTCCTTTTGCGGAATTACCCGTTATACTTTTCCATTTTAATAAACTTATCCGCGTTATCCTATTTTCTTATTACATATCCTCGGGTTTAGGTCGCATCGCACAGGTAGCTTATGCTTCCTTCGTGCCGATGCCATAGTTTACCTCCGAATTGGAGGTCCTAGAGCTGAAGGCACAAATTGGTTGCTCGCTCCTGTTGTGGTGTCGCCTGTTTTCAGTTATCTTTCCACCTTTTTCTTGGTTTCTTGGTTGCCCTGTCCTGAAGAAGCCAACTAGCAGAAACACGTGTCGGCAGGTACCAGCAGAATGATTATCTCTGCTCCTTTTGCGGAATTACCCGTTATTCTTTTCCATTTTAATAAACTTATCCGCGTTATCCTATTTTCTTATTACATATCCTCGGGTTTAGGTCGCATCGCACAGGTAGCTTATGCTTCCTTCGTGCCGATGCCATAGTTTACCTCCGAATTGGAGGTCCTAGAGCTGAAGGCACAAATTGGTTGCTCGCTCCTGTTGTGGTGTCGCCTGTTTTCAGTTATCTTTCCACCTTTTTCTTGGTTTCTTGGTTGCCCTGTCCTGAAGAAGCCAACTAGCAGAAACACGTGTCGGCAGGTACCAGCAGAATGATTATCTCTGCTCCTTTTGCGGAATTACCCGTTATACTTTTCCATTTTAATAAACTTATCCGCGTTATCCTATTTTCTTATTACATATCCTCGGGTTTAGGTCGCATCGCACAGGTAGCTTATGCTTCCTTCGTGCCGATGCCATAGTTTACCTCTGAATTGGAGGTCCTAGAGCTGAAGGCACAAATTGGTTGCTCGCTCCTGTTGTGGTGTCGCCTGTTTTCAGTTATCTTTCCACCTTTTTCTTGGTTTCTTGGTTGCCCTGTCCTGAAGAAGCCAACTAGCAGAAACACGTGTCGGCAGGTACCAGCAGAATGATTATCTCTGCTCCTTTTGCGGAATTACCCGTTATTCCATTTTAATAAACTTATCCGCGTTATCCTATTTTCTTATTACATATCCTCGGGTTTAGGTCGCATCGCACAGGTAGCTTATGCTTCCTTCGTGCCGATGCCATAGTTTACCTCCGAATTGGAGGTCCTAGAGCTGAAGGCACAAATTGGTTGCTCGCTCCTGTTGTGGTGTCGCCTGTTTTCAGTTATCTTTCCACCTTTTTCTTGGTTTCTTGGTTGCCCTGTCCTGAAGAAGCCAACTAGCAGAAACACGTGTCGACAGGTACCAGCAGAATGATTATCTCTGCTCCTTTTGCGGAATTACCCGTTATACTTTTCCATTTTAATAAACTTATCCGCGTTATCCTATTTTCTTATTACATATCCTCGGGTTTAGGTCGCATCGCACAGGTAGCTTATGCTTCCTTCGTGCCGATGCCATAGTTTACCTCCGAATTGGAGGTCCTAGAGCTGAAGGCACAAATTGGTTGCTCGCTCCTGTTGTGGTGTCGCCTGTTTTCAGTTATCTTTCCACCTTTTTCTTGGTTTCTTGGTTGCCCTGTCCTGAAGAAGCCAACTAGCAGAAACACGTGTCGGCAGGTACCAGCAGAATGATTATCTCTGCTCCTTTTGCGGATTACCCGTTATACTTTTCCATTTTAATAAACTTATCCACGTTATCCTATTTTCTTATTACATATCCTCGGGTTTAGGTCGCATCGCACAGGTAGCTTATGCTTCCTTCGTGCCGATGCCATAGTTTACCTCCGAATTGGAGGTCCTAGAGCTGAAGGCACAAATTGGTTGCTCGCTCCTGATGTGGTGTCGCCTGTTTTCAGTTATCTTTCCACCTTTTTCTTGGTTTCTTGGTTGCCCTGTCCTGAAGAAGCCAACTAGCAGAAACACGTGTCGGCAGGTACCAGCAGAATTATTATCTCTGCTCCTTTTGCGGAATTACCCGTTATACTTTTCCATTTTAATAAACTTATCCGCGTTATCCTATTTTCTTGTTATATAATATGTTAATTAATAATAATATAGTTTTCTGTGAACTACAGGTATAAACAGTAATCACGGAGGCGTGAGCCTGTACGTGATTTGTAATAAAAAAATACATAATAATATTAGCCAATAAAAAAAAAAAAAAAATCGTGGATTGAATTTGGTGAGTATGGTTTCAATAAACTAGAAAATTTGTTTATTGAGGGTTAATAACAGAATCAAAATATCGAATTCATCTAAGTTCTTTGCTAAACTCCTAATATTGTTATCTAGTAACTTAAACCCGGCTCCAACGTCACGATCTTTCAAATCTCATAACTGATCTATATATTCAGCCCTATATATTCCCACATCAAAATCCCTAACAAATTGATCCATCTAGAAAACGAAAGTGCAAATACCCAAAAATTACAATAAAACACAGTGAAGATAACATAAGGAATATTAAACAAATAATAAATGTTCCAATGAATATTCGTTTTGCAACATATACCAACAATAAAACATGAAACTTAGCCCAGTAATCTAGCCTCCTTTCTTCAGCTTGCTCTCAGGGATCGTAGGTTTCTTGTTACTACCAGAAGATGAAGCTTGTGATCTGGTTCTTCCCAGTTCTCCCACGTCTTTCGCTTTATTCAGGACCTGATCAATTGCCGATAACTCCTTGATAATTTTCGAGTCTTCCACCAACAGTAAGTGTTCATGCTCAGTCACCACTTGCCGAATTCGAGCTATAGGGGCAGGGCTATTTGGCGCACTAGTTACCAGATCAGTAGTATCACCAAAATGGGAAACCAATTCTTCGCCATTGTTTGTAGTGTTGGCTGAAGAAATCTTATCCAAAATTGGCTGTTCCTTCAGTTGCTGGATGGGGTATCTTTCACCATTAACGAACAAGTAATTATGTCGAATATAAGCTCTGTAGTTTTTCTGTTTCGCTAGGTTAAGATGTTGTCTCAAGAGTTTGAAATCCCGACGGTCTTCTTCACAAAGATCCTCGCTGATGTAAATTTTATAACCTTTTAATTTGTGCCGGCTGGTGATTACTTTAGATTTGACCAAATAAGACAGGAATTCAATTTTCACTTCCGGTTTATTTTTTCCCAATCTATAAATATTATTGATATCCAGTTCCCTCAGATTGACATCTAAGAGAGAGTTCAGTTGGGAAATTACAGAATGCAGAATGTTGGAATCATCCAATTTCAATCCAGTGACTATAATATTATTTTTCAAAGTGTTTCTCTTGATTTTCAGCACTACACACTCCAATTTAGAGGTTCTCTCTTCACATGCGTCCAATCGAGATGCCGTGCTCAATCTTAACTGTTTGATCTCCTCTTTTACCTTCTCGAGCTCTTGCCTCAGAGTAGCGGTCTGCTTGTCGAATTCACCTTTCAAAAACTTCGCTAATTCTCCAGTAAATGCCATCCTATCCCAGGAATACCCAAATGTTGACAGTGTATGTTTCCCCTTATATTTGTGATTGGCGCTATCAGCAGATGTTCGTACGGTGAACGAGATGATATCATTCAAGATAAATCTAATGATCTCCCGTTTTTATCGATGAAAATTCCAATCAATTTGCGGAAATCGGCCACTTCGGGAAACCAAAATTATCCACTATGTTCTTCTCAATTTGAATACAGTCTCGATTAATTTTCAAGAAAAAATTCAACTTTTAACTGTGAGAATTTCACAAATTCATGCAGAGAAACACCGAGATACGTCAACTTCATATGGCTAACAAACAACTCTTATACTGGTACACCTATTGTTTTGGCGCGATCGTTCCCTGGAACGAGAACATTATCTGTTTTCCGAGTGTCTGTACAATTATCGAATTTTGGGCGGAAAATGTTATCAAAGGATAAGGTTGGACTCACTGAAGAGGAATTCTTGGTAAAATTCAATTCTATCCGTCCGTCCCGAAAGAAAGGAGCTAGATTCTTGTAATTATCAGGGTAGGTTTAGGGTTCAAATGCGCCAGTTAAGTTCGTTCATGTGATCAAATTGAAACTTAGAAATAGTTGTAAAATATGTACACGAAGACTTATTTCAAATTTCGTGAGAAACATGCAATTAGACAAAAAAAAGTAAAAATATCTGTCAGATGTTGAAATTTTGCAAAAATCGATAGGGCCGGTATTTTTGGAAATATTTTGGAAACATTTATTTTTGGAAACCTTTGGAGATTTCAGTACCTGGGTGAGTGACCATTGTCGATATTATTTTGAAAATGTGCGCTTTTCAACATTTATTATTGCGCGCTTGTGTCCAGGATCTGGAAAATTTCGTCCAAATGTCAAAATTTTGGAATTTCAAACCAAAAATGGTCTCAACCGGTTGAGTTGGACTCACTGATGGGGAATTCCTGGTCAAATTAAATTCTGTTGGTCCTTTCGGCCATCCCCGTAATCACTCATAGGGACATAAGGACTTGACATTTGCAGGTTAGGTTAAGGACCGAAATACCCTGGTAGCACTAATGGGCAAAATCCGCTCAATAATTTCGGAGTAATGACCATCTAAAATTGAGTTTTCTTAATAAATCGAAAAATACTATTCCTATCGAATTGAAACTTGGTAATTGCTTGTTATATATATTTTTTTCTGGATCCCGCTCCCTCTATGCATTTCAACATACGCACGAAAGCTCCTGACCTCACACCAGTGCTTTTCAGGAATTTTTGATAATTAGTTTACCTAAAGTGTCTGACTAAGCTATATATTCCGCCATAAATGCTCATGGCAAAAGTTTATAGCTTTTCACTCACCCAAGAAATGCAGAGTCAGGTTTAGAAAAACAATAACCAGCAGTTTTAGGAACTATTTGTAGCACCACAGAGTGTGCATGTTGTTGGTCAAAATTCTCAAGATTTGAAACATATTGATGTTTGGTACCATTTTCTATGACAAGTTATAAAGAATGGCATTTTTACTTAGATTCTTGCGAAACTGCGCAGTTCACTCACTACTGACTGTAACTTCTTTAACTCTACACTCGAATGAGTCGAATGTCCATAATGATGCGATCGTCTTATGTTTTCAGGTTGTAACAAGTATGAATCGGTTATCCCGAGAAGTGCTCCGCAGCTTTGCAGTGCTTGGGAGCATTTTGTAGTGCTCGGGAGCACTCTAGTGCTTGGGAGCACTTTGTAGTGCTCGGGAGCACTCTAGTGCTTGGGAGCACTCTAGTGCTTGGGAACACTATGTGGTGCTCGGGAGCACTCTAGTGCTTGGGAGCACTCTGCTATGCTCGGGAGCACTTTGTAGTGCTCGGAAGCACTTTTCGGGAGTTCTGAGCACTAAGCCTTTTCGAAAATTTTGAGAAGCACTAAGCACTAAGCACTGCTTCGATATAGTGCTCGCGAGTACAGTGCTTAGGAGCACAAAAGTGCTCAGAGCACTTTGACGAGCACTAAGCACAGGGCTTTGGGACAGCTCTGCTCTTGCCTACTCTTTTCTCGTGTGAAGCCCTAGACGGTTCCTTTATATATTCTGGTTCTGTACGTCATTATATTCCAATGTCTGTTTCGAATCCATGACTTACTTATTATCACACTCTGCGTTGAATTTTCACGAATATCATTTCAAGGAAATACCTGTGTAGCCGTCACGATTCTTAATCTGTACTACATACCCATTCTTGCACAATATACTTCATGAGCTACCCCAGTACACCCGTACGCGATCTTATAAGATTGGACATCCGACCAATTTGCGAAATATTTTTATCTCTTCTAGAAAAGTCATATCGAGTATTCATCTCAGACACCTCGCTTTCCATCGAATTTATCAACTTCGACTTAAATTCTTTTTATCATCATCTAATCATCATAATCTAAGTGCATCTAGTCTCGTATCCAGCAATTGTTAATAATTGTATCATTCCTGTGAATGAGTGTTCAAGGGAAATAATCGTCGTTATCTGCTGTGGAAAAGAAAAGTACAATAAGGAACTTTATCCAAATTCATCTTCCATCAATCCTCGTAATTAAATAAGTCCTGACCATCACTGAAATCATCAGTTGCATCAATCATCTAATTCATCGAAGTAAATACCAATCCGGGTGAAACCAACTTGATCTTGATCTCTCATTTATTTATTTCATTCAAATACTTTGATTTAACGTAATGTTAATTTCCTTATCGGGTTGACACTACCAGTGATCACGTTACGCTTGACCTATATCAAAAAGTCAGTCACGTTTTATAACGTGATCGAAAAATCACGATATCTCTCCATACTATAATTATTAGTAATAGCAAGAGAGAAAACGAATTGTTACTAATATATGCGTACCCTTTCGTCAAACAAGCTAGAAAACGAGAGAACATTTCTGAGGCGAAAATTCTCCCGAATATATTTCGCATATTTATCCACCCTTTCAATAAAATTTCCAGTAAATCAACATGGCTTCATGCCGCCGCGACTTGATTGAGGACTGAATGTAAATATTGTTCGCGAGAATATACATTTTCTCCGATTTTCCAGCCCTTACTTCCCGGCTTATATGTATAAATTGCATTCGAGCAAATGCGGTGCATGCACATCCGCAGCAAACGATATATCAACTTCTGCCAGGAAACGTAAATAAAACAGTCTCCCGTGTTCTACATGCCGTATACAGACGTGGGAAAATACAGTTCAGTTTGAACTCGTGATGAATCGGGAGGCATCATTCCGAAGAAGGCGTGTTTTTATGTTGTGCCTTTGCAGTCAGCCAGCAGATTGACTGGTATTATTTTAGAATTTTGGTGAACAATCCAACATGTCGTACCTCTGATCAAACATAGTAATAACTTGAAACATTTCCAATAATTTCTTAATTGAAAATATCGCCATTTTTTATTTAACAATAATAGAGTGATAACTATAACTTCATTTACTCATCAATAGAGCACAGTATTACATCAGGTTTGTTGGCGTTCACATAATAAACGGTCCGAAACTAGCCGGAGCATGCGCAGTTTACAGTCAGCGAGCACTCCAATGAGACTGAACATGCCCCTGATGGTTTGGACCAGTTTCAGACCGTCGATTTTATCAACGCAAACAATAATACGCAACAATAATAATAATAATTGAATTTGCACGTATGGCGCTCGGAAGTCATCTCAATTAATGAGACAATACACGTTGCGACAGGCAGGCATGCTCTTGGTCTATACGATAGTTCATAGTACAAACATTTCTAGTTGTATGTAGAAAATATGCCAAACAAAAATTAAAATACCATAATAACTGTTTACAGACCATTAAGCAACTAACATATTTTCATACCATCTGCAATATTCCAGATACTCATTTACATTGTATGGTTCACATTTTATTATCAATGGATGACAAATATTCTTTCATAAAACGGAATTTTCTTGGAACAAACTTGATCAATTTAATACACATACATATACAAGGAATTATTTTGTGGAATATCAACAGAGTGAATAGGCTAAGAATATTCATCCATATTTGTCTTGTTTATATTTGTTATTTTTATAGTTTTCGAATAATTCCTTATGGTGACCAAGAAACGAGCCAAGCAACTTAACACAATCATACAGGGTGTCCCGTCACTATGTGACTATTTCTAGGGTGTAAAGAAAGTGTGCTAAGATGAGTCAGGAATTCTTTAATATTTTTCCCTACGACGCCTCCCTGCGTAGATATGTACCTCCAAATGTTACTCCCATAATTCAGTTTTTTGTGGTAACTTCTGAATGACTCAACCAGGAATCTTTAGAATTTGAATCAATATAGACATCAGTATCGATTTTTTTCCAAAACCTTCACCATAAGTCCGCCAGGGACGTACTGACCTTAGCACTTAATGGTCAGAAACTTTTTTTTGGTTAGATATATCGGTGCAATTCCACCATTTATGTATTTTATAATTATTTCTAAAAAAAAGTATACCAGTGTAATATTGAAAACATGCACCGTTTTCGCATTTTTATGATTGAATGTCAAAATTGTTTTCGAGAATATTGCAAGCTGTTTATGTTGATATGGTTACTAAAACGTCTCTTCTGTGATTGTAAATGTATCTGAAACTTCCCCCATCTATTCTGATATTCAATCATAAAAAAGCGGTGTATTTTTTCAATGTTGTACCATTATAACTTTCTTGCAGAATTAATGATAAAATACATAAATGCAGGGATTTCACCGTTTCGGCTAGTGCTAGGGTCAGTCCGTCCCTGTCCCTATCGAAGACTTATGGGGAAGGTGTTGAAAACAAATCATTACTGAAATTTGTATTGAAAAAAATTCGAAAAATTACCAGAATCGGTTCAGTCGTTCTGAAGTTATCACAAAAGAACTGAATTATAGGATCACCATTTGGAGGCACAAGTCTAAGCAGGGGGGCAGTACGGACCTTGAAGCCATTTTTTGTTCCATAAATAAACTAGAAGAAAAGGAACTCTTCCCTCAGCTTAGAATTTCCTATGGCCAAACAGATTTTTCCTCGGAACAGAGTGGATATCAATTTGCCCAAATGTCTGTAATTTTCGAATATTTCGATGAAAAAAGTCTTAAACGATTTGGTTCGACTCACTGATCAAGAATCCGTGGTCGAAATTCATTCTGTCTGGCCAGTCCGGCCATAGGCACGATAACTCTCGAACGGAATGACTAGACAGTTTAAATTTTCAGAGTAGGTTTGGGAGATAAATATCTCGGCTAAGTTTGTTATTGGGCAAATTCGGACAGATGGTTTCGGAGTAAAAAAAACGATTTTTTTTACATAACAAATTCCAAATTGATTTTTTTTAATGAGCAGGTTTACCATAAATATCCAATGATATCATTTTTAACTCTAACAAGCTAATACTTTCGGAGATATGATTTTTCAAAATATCAAAAATAAATCGTATTTCTATGTTTTCACACAATGATATAATTATTCTATCTATGGACTGTTATGATGTCAACTTATTTTCCTGAGACATGACATTGTCTAATTCATTTCAACAATCGAAGAATTATGAGAATAAAGTGTATTCCGAAATGTGAGCGAAGTGAGAAAAATCTCAGTTGTTTGTTCCGAAATTAGTTTTTCTCAGAAAAGTCTTACATTTCGGAACGGAACATGAAGTCAGACTGCTTTTCATCATGCTCAGTTCTCTCACTTAATGACGGGACTGACGGAAGGGAATATTATAAGTTCAAAAATATTATGTTGGTGTTGAAAAACTCGTATTTTAGCGATGCAACGGGGACCTCACCCAAAAATGTTTGAAAATATTACGTAAATATTGAAAGCATAATTCTGTGGTTCGAGAGAGGAGAAAATTTGGTAAACGTAAGTCAGGAAATTTTTGATCGATTACAAGGTAATTTTTGGCGCTCTTGTTCCTAGGAACAGAGTGCTTATCAATTTGCCCAAATGTCTGTAATTTTCGAATTTTCCGATGAAAATGGTCTTAAACGATTTGGTTCGACTCACTGATCAAGAATCCGTGGTCGAAATTCATTATGTCCGGCCGGTTCGGCCGGTCGTAGGCATGATAACTCTCGAACGGAATGAGCTAGACAGTTGAAATTTTTAGAGTAGGTTTGGGAGATAAATATCTCGGATAAGTTCCCTATTGGGCAAAATCGGACAGATGGTTTCAGAGTAACAAAAAACAATTTTTTTTTTACATAATGAATTCCAAATCAATTTTTTGTCAATATGCAGTTTTACCATAAGAACCCTTTGATATAATTTTCAACTATAACAAGCTAATACTTTCGGGGATATGATTTTTCAAAATTTCAATAATAAATCGTATTTCTACGTTTTCACAGAATTATATAAATATTCTATGTATAAATTGTTATAATGTCAACTTATTTTTCTGTGACATGACATTGTCTAATTCATCATAGAATTATGGGAATTATAATATGATATCATTCTTTTTGTTGGTTGATATTTTCATGCCGATGGTCAATCCATATGATGATGGGAATGGTAATGGTTAATAATATTGTGTTCAGAATATCTCCAGTGAAAACAAAACTAGAATATTGGTGTATTGGAGTATTGGAGTGGATTTGAGGAAAGAATATATATTATCGTTCATTATAGAATTGAGGAATGAATATCTCGGATGAGTTCGTTGTTGGGTAGAATTTGTCTATTGGTTTTGGATTGATAAGTTTTGGCACTCTTGTTGAATTTAAATTCTTCTATGATGTTTGAATTCAATTTCTGCTAAGATGAAGTTCTTTCATAAGAATCCATTGATATAATTCCCAACTCTGAGAAACCAATACTTTCGGAGATATAATTTGTCTGTTTGAACAAGAGCGTCAGAAAGCTCCTGTCCACAGGGCTTGAACCAATTTTATGCGCTCTAGTTCCTCGGAACTGAGTGCTTATCAATTTGCCCAGATGTCTGTAATTTTAGGATTTTTGGCTGAAAATGGTCTCAAACGATTAGGTTCGACTCACTGATCAAGAATCCGAGGTCGAAATCTATTCTGTCAGGCCGGTCCGGCCGGCTGGCCGGCCGTAGGCACGATTACTCTTGAACGAAAAGAGTTAGAGGATTGAAATTTGCAAGGTGGGTTTGGAGCGTAAATATCTCGGTTAGGTTCGTTAATGGGCCAAATCCATCAAGCGGTTTCGGAGTTATGGCCGATTTTAGTAAAAATATTTTTTATGAATATTTCCGAAACAGATCGCTCGATCTATCTGAAATTTAGCATGGAATTGTAGAATCATGACCTTCATACGTATGTGAAGTTTTGTATTGACCAGGTTACCGCAAAGTGTCAAAAATTTTTTTTTTAAATTTAAACATTTTTTTTTTACAATAACTCTCAAACGGAATGGAGTGTCAGTTGAAATTTTCAGAGTGGGTTAGGGAGATGATATCTCAGTTAATTTCAATATTGGGCAAAATAGGCCAGATGGTTTCGAAGTAACGAAAAACATTTTTTTTTTAGTAACAAAGTTCAAATTCAATTTTTATTTAAGATGCAGTTTCACCATAAAAATCCATTGATATCATTTTCAACTCCAACTAGCTAATACTTTCGGAGATATGATTTTTCGAAATTTCAATAATGAATCGTACTTCTATGTTTTCACAGAATGTTATCATTATTCTATCTAAACTATATTATATGATCTGTGTTCATACTCGTACATGTCATCCTGTTCTATAAGAGAGAGTCAAATTCATTTCAGCTATTTTAATTTAACTTCTTCCATGGTGCAGTTCTCATTCTCAGATTGCTCATTTAATCTTGATAAATAATCTATTATTTGAATAGAATTTCCTTCATGATGCAGTTCTGTCATAAGAATACATTGAAATAATTCCCAACTCTGAGAAACCAATACTTTCCGAGATATAATTTGTCTGTTTGAACAAGAGCACCAGAAAGCTCCTGTCCACAGGGCTTGAACCCATTTTTTAATAAATAGATTGCATATATGTTGGAATTTCATTTTTCATTCAGTTTTTGTGCACTGTTCTACGAACAGAGTGCCTATCAATTCGTTCGAATGTCTGTAGTTTTCGAATATTTGGCTGAGAACGATTAGTTTCGACTCATACTGATCAAGAATCCGAGGTCAGAATTGCTCCTGTCCACAGGGCTTTCCCCCTTTTCTTCTATATGATTTTTCCACATCAAATCATCATCAACATATACCCTTAAAAACTTGGTAGTACTAGCTCTTTCAAGTACAATCTATTGAGATCGTCCACGGCATTTCCATTTTTGATCTAGATATACGAAAAAATATACCTTCTGGTTTCTTTGTATTTAATTTCAAACTTAAAATCTTTAGAACACCAGTTGCTGACATATATGAAATCAATGTTGAAGAATTTGAGGTAGAATTCAATTATGTCCTTTCGATGTTACGATTCAGGGATGTTTCGAACAGGGAGAGATAGTGACTTGAAATTTTCAGAATAGGTTACGCAACCATATGGCACCGTTAAGTTCGTTCAATGCGTGTAATCGGCCTAACGGTTTTGGAGCTTTAACTATTTGAAATATTGCTTCCCTTATAACTACAGAATCCGATCGAACTGAAACTTTTCAATTAGTTGAACAATATCGCCCCGCAAGCTTTTGTGAAATTTTGTGAGGATCGTATTAACTTTTTTTCAAAACTTTCATACATCAGAAACTATGTGTCAAATTTCACTGAAATTCTGTGGAAACTTTCAAGCCGCCATTTTACAATCGAGCAACCGATTTTAGATAGATCAGCTTTGTATTTTACCAATTATTTTCAAAATAAAATTTTGAGCTGGTATCTAAGTACTTCTGAAATTTCAAATCATGGGAATCCCAGAATTTTTAGAACGCCCCGATGGCCAAGATGTTAGCTTGCTCGTCAGCCACGTAGGAGATTCGTTTTCGAATCGCTGCTGAGTAAGTTGACTATCACATTTATTTTAAAATTTGAAATTAGTTGAAACTCAATACATTACTTCACGTGCTAACACTAAGCAGACGGCCTGAAGGTTCATGAACTATTTTGTGAGGGTGTGTTTCTCGAATTTTTTTCTCAATATATGAGAGAATTGATACTGTATATAATTTATTGAGATGTGGTGATAAGTATCGATATTAAGAATTTATTGTTACTTTTTTTAATAATATAGATTTTGCAGCCCCTGAAGGCTGTTAGTTAGAACAAGAAGAAGATCTCACATATAAATTTCGGATGTGCTGGAATGACATTGATGATTTTGGTGGAAATAAATAGTGTTACAGTATGAATACAGATTTGTTTCTCAAATAATTTAATAATTAACAGAACAATTAGCAGAACATTTCTGCTTATTCCGAACATTTCAACTATTTGAGTTCACGGTTTTATCGGGTGCAATGAAACTATCATTATTATAACCAAAACATTCACATGGGATACTACGTCAAATTCAAAAATAAATTTAAAAACTTTACCTGAATTGTATTCGATTGATTTGGAACTCCATACAAAATTATTGTTATTAGAGATCTGTTTTCCGTTATGGCCAGCGGATCGGTAGAAAACTCGGGAGAAAACCACTTTCATTATTCCATTCGGAAAATTCCTGCATTTTTTCAAAGATTAATAGACAGGATAAAGGGAACCCTACTGGCAGTCATGATATTAGCCTACCTAAACTTGTCCAAAGATTTGAGGGCCACTTAAAGGACTTAGACCGTGTATTTCGATCACTTAATCATTTCAAGTTACGTGCGAAGAGAGAAAAATGCCAGTTCGGATGCACACAAGTGAAATTCCTAGGACACTTTCTGACTTCTACTGCACACGCCATTGCCACAGGAAAATTAGCAGCTATAGTAAATCGCACCGCTCCCGCAACATAAAAGAGGTACAACCATTTCTGTAGAACTGCTCATGGTTTAGGACATTTATCAAAAACTTCTCCAGGATAACACGACTTTGGAGCTCTTTAACCAAACATAACGAACATTGGACATGGGGCAAAGAACAGCAAACAACCTTCCAAGAGCCGAAGAAGAACTACTACTCCGATCTTATACGACAGGCCGACAACTCGCAACCATTCACCATACGAACAGACGCAAGTCAATATGCTCATGGAGTTGTCCTGCTCCAGGTGGAGGGAATAGACAGAAGACTTATGGAGTACACCTGATGCAGACTGCTCACTAGTGCGGAACAAAACTACACCATGGAAAAACGAGAAGCATCAGGTATAATATTTTGCTTGGGAAAATTCCGAGGTAACCTCAAGGACTCCACAACCGTGGATGTCACCGACCATCAATATTGAAAATGGCTCCGGAGTATCAAGATAGAGATAGATCGTCAGACCTACTAGAAATGCACGATTATGCGGCTATACACATAGACTTTCCCACAACCAATAGCCAGATCACCACACAATAACAATAAGAAGATCCTGAATTAAAACCAATCATGGAAACACTAGCAGAGCTTAGTGTAAGGGGGTACCATACAATTCGACGTATGATACATGTTTTTGTTCGAAATGTAATTTTGTGTCAGAATCCAAAATAGTGCATATTAGTTTACGATTTTTATCGTTATCTAGGAGATAATGGTTCTCTATTTACGCTTTTTGATTAAATAGAATACTGTATTCTAGTATAATATACAGGTTTATTTACTCTACAATGTTCAACTTCACCGTCGTAATCAATTATACATCAAATATCTTCGATTACTGTGGATCCTAACAGTCTGGATACTATTTACTTGTACGTTGCACGTCTCCACCGTGTAACAGTATTTTTTCACTTTTTTACTTGTCTAATAAAGTTTTGTGTCACTCGAACGTCTAAGAATAAATCAACTTCCTTAACGAATATCCTGGATTGCCTGGACCTCCGTACTGACACCTCAGTCGTGCTTGGCTGTCGCAAATCTACCTTCTTCCCGAATTTGACCGCTGGCAACCCTTGGTACCTTCTTTTCCTTCCTCCTCAGCTAGGGCTGTACTATATCAAGGAAGTTGTCAAGGTTGACTGTGGATCCTCTGCTTTACGATACTTCGCTTAAACCAATTGGGGTTCCATGAAAACTATATCTGGAGCGTTACAGTTATTCTAAGCAGTTCGATCTCCCCAGGTAACAGAATACGTTTTGTATTCAACATGAGACTACTAACATCAATATGGTATTAGCGATTTACTGTTCAGAGCAAAGTATCTTGCGACTCTCGACGGCTTAACGGGCTTCTAGGCACCTCGATAATATTTACCTTTCATGGGGATGGTTTCGATTTTCTTCGCACTGGGATATAATCAAGAAATACGTCTGAATTATTGGTATGAAAGTCGATGAACGTCATCTGCACTAGTAAAACTAATACTTACTGTATTATTTACTAGGGTGAAAATATTATAATTCCTACACAAGCTGTTATCGCCCTGTACAGATCTTATTTCGCATCTCATTCGGAATTGAAAAACAAGCGCAAAGCACTTCCTTCCTAATGGCGGTCCCCCGTTCGCACTGTTCCATTCATCATCAAAATGCAGCGGCTTTCATCAACCAACAGAACATTTTCAGAACAGTGATGGGAGAATATCCTCGAATTTGTGCCATATTCCTAATGAATATCGTCTTTATTTATGAGAAAGGAAAAATAAGCGCATTCGCCAATTTGCATGATTGCTATCTTTATTATTATAAAATCTACTCTGCTTTCTCAAACTCAAATATTATCGCGGAAGCAATCAAGCCAAACTCAGCAAGAATATATCCCAAATGAAATTCCCTTTTTGTTGATCTGCCAATTCCGTAATACCGGACTAGCCGAACCCGAACCGAATTAAATTGGACAAATTGAATCGGCCTATCGGGACCGGATCTACATACCAGTGTCAACTGGCGTTAATGAGGATTACTTCAACCGCTCGATGGCAAAAAGCCGATTATCTCCCCGAGATAGGTACATGAGTAATTTGCAGAAGAAGATGAAGGGTGATAAGAGACCCCTATATGAAGGCTGAAGGGTATTTAACGGTTTACAAATCACCCCCTAGATGATAGTGACGGTCAGAAGGGTCAGTGAGGAGATTGACAGATTTTTTCGCTTAAAGAAATAGATTTGGATGTTGACAAATGATCTGCGTATTTTCCTGACCAGCCTTCAATTGAAGTTGTTCGTGGTAACTGGATGCGTTTTTTCGTGAGTAGTTTTGCCACATATTAGTGTGTTGGTTTTCTTACGGCAATTTCAGTTAAGCATAGGTGAGGATATTTTTGCGCGCATGTTCTAGGGAACAAATAGTCTGTAATTTTCAAAGTTTGGCTGAAAATGGATTCTAATAGTTCGACTTCCAAATGATGAATTTGTGGTCAAATTAGATTCTTTCCAGCCAGTAATATGTTGCCACGATAACTTTCGAAAGGAAAAAGCGACTTGATATTTTCAGAGTAGGTTGCGCATCTGAATGCGAATGCTAAGGTTTTTTAATCGGTATAATTGGCCAAACAGTTTCGGAGTTTTACCGATGTTTCCACAATTATAACTCAAAAAATACATATCTGATCAAATTAAAACTTGGTAGTTACATACAGAATGCTGACCGTCTTATTTTTGCAAAATATTTTGAGAGAAAAAAAAATCCTATAGGCAATTTTTTATTTCAGAACTATTTGTCAGATGCTGCTGAAATTCCACATAAACCTTCGAGCTGTCATTATACAATCAAGTACCGCATTGGAGCTCGATCATTGTCGTATTTTGGCAGTTATTGTTAAAATAATATTTTGAATTGCAAGAGAAAAATTGTTCTTTAAAAATTTCATATTTTAAAAACTTTGTGCCAGATTCTACTGAAATTCTGGCCAAACTTTCAAGCCAAAATTTTACAATAGGTAGAGGACCATATTGCACCTCAATCAGATTTGTATTTTAACAATTATTGTGAAAATAAACTTTCTAACTGATATCTATCTACTTCTGAAATTTCATATCAAGTAACTCTCACAACTCTAAAAATGCCTGTGTAGATTAGAGGTTAGAATCCTTGCTATCACCATCTTATATTATTTATATAAATAAATTCAAAATTTGAATTAAGTTCATGTCCAATTAATTTTTCTCGTGTTAACGCTAAAAAGACGGCTTGAAGGTTTATGCGGTTTTTCTTGAGGGTGTGTAGGACGTGAATAGAACATGCGAGCAAAAACTGCTGTCTTCACGGTGATGCCATTCTAGATTTTTTTTATTTTTCTGAAATGCTTTCTACCGTTGAAGATGCAAAATGGAACGATTGCCCTTTGACAGTTTCACTCATAATATCCTTCAATTTAAGAGTAGTTTAATAACAAGTTTCACCTTATCCTAGTGTAAAATTTGCCTTATATATCATTTGAATATACAGGGTGTAACAGAGGTGATGATGTAAAATATTCAATAAGGTGGTAGCATAGATCATTTTCAGCGAAAAATGAGTTCACAAGTTTTTCCTCAAACCCCCTGGTTCTACAGATATCACTTGTTTTGCCTGTTTTAGAAACTTGCCTACCTTGTTCCAGAAAATAGATTATATCTCAGGAACGACAAGACGTACGGCGATAAGTGCGACCTACGTCGAAAGAGAACAAGATGCTTTATTAACCGTATTTAGTTTCGCTCGGGCAAATTCAACATGAACCAGAAGAACACAGTTTCAGTGAGAAATTTAGATCAATAAAGAAATCAATGTGAAAGTTCAATCACCATTTTCTCGTAAAATGCTTGAGGTGAGGTATTGATACTAAAATTGTGAAAACTTTCCTCTAGTGTCAGCTGTCCAAATATGTGGAACATTCATCAAGAGAGAATCGCTGACGCCTACGTCAGTGATTTTCTCTAAAGAAATTCTCTAAAAAATGAATCAAATCTACCAGAAAACCTAACCGCCACAATAGAAAATATTGAAGTAGATTAGTAGGTAACTGATACATACTACAAATTGTCTAATGTTGGTTTTCAAGTAGCTCAGATACATTTGGTTTATTTTTTATGGCTTGGTGAGAATTAAAAAAATTACTATGATTTAAATGGAATCAAAAATGATCCAGAAATGTATACTCAATATCAATCAAATTATAAGAAAGCATTCGAGTGAGAACACTTCTCTTACTCAAACGTACTGCTCGTATTACCTTCTACCGTATTGGAGGCCCAAAGAACATCTTTTGCGAATTGAGTTACTCACATGCTACAGTTCCTCAGACCATATTGCAGGCTTCTTCAATTTTCACCTTCAAATCTTCTAGTGACACGACTGTACTTTTATGAACCTCAGTTTTAAGCCTGTTACACAGACTCCTTGCTGAGTAATGTATCAGAACAAATCGCCAAATCCATCTCCTAGGATAGGTTGCATTCATTTAAGCTGTTACTGCATAGTAACAGCTTAAATGAATGGGCGCATGCCCATTATGAGCAGGACAACCATCGATTTAAAACCACATATCATGCCTCATGCTTAATGGTAGTTCCTCCATGGCATCACTAATGTTGTTTTCTAGCGAATATAGAAATGATTCATTCGAATTTGGTCGACATACCATTGGCAAAGTTCAACTCGTCGGTGATAGTCAGCCTCCAATAAATTTGGTACTATTGTCAAATGGTATGGATGAATACTTTCTTTCCTGATGATTCGGTTCTCCATTATGTGAGATTCTCTCATCCTTAAAGCTATACTCTATTCACTTTTATAAAGTCACCTGATTGGCCATGATTTAGGTCTATCACGTTTTTGTAACTAAAACACAGGCAGGTTGGCACTGCTGAAATATCGTCAAGGTCAGAACAATCCGGCGAGACGTTGCCAATTCTACTCTCAACATAATCATAACTTAATCTTAGACAATATATTATCACAGACCATTATCTTCGAATATAATAAAGAACAGAACCGAAATCTACAATAGGAAAACTTCATTCTGACATGCTGAACTCTCGAATGAAATGACTTAGTTTCCTATCACTATATTTTATTAAGGTATAAGAATGACTCGGGTTCCGTAGTAATACCTACTACATTTTGAAACTGGTGTATTTCAAGTTGTGCAACAAGGTATTTAAATGTCTTCTGTAGGCTTATTTCTTGAGAATTTCGGAAAGTGGGGAATTCCATAGGTACGTCTGTTCGTTTAGAAGTGTTCCTGCCGGGTTATTCAGGTACTTTTATTATTTTTTAAAATGAACCATAACAAAGTAACGGAGTACTCTATACATTATTTTTCAATAAAATTCCAACACTTGATTTCCATACAAGAAAATAGCATAATGGAATCTTCCAACCAGTTTATATACGTGAAATATTTCTAGTAACAACAGAGTAAAAAATGTTCTTCTACAGTCGCCAGGACTGTTCAATTATTGAATTCACATAACATCTTCTCAAATTCATTATTTTTCCGAAGTAAATTCACATTGTGAAAATACGTAATTAATTACTAGGACTTCTATGTAGAGAGGACAACGTTGCGCAGTTATCTGACAGGAAAATGATTATAACCTAACATTTTCAAAATATACATTGTGAAATGTGTCAAATTTTCATGGCCAACCGGGAGACTTTATATATGTGAATGGATATGCGCCGAGTACTCAAAGTCGGTTCATCATCGACTGATCTTAAAATTGCATCAGATGGGACAGTGGGTACAGGACCAACTTTATTTTTCGTTTTCTGCATATACCTGTTCCACGAACACTGTTATAAAGAGCTTGAAAAGTTCGAGGATATGGGATTTGGTGTCCCAGAAAGCGAAGCCCATATTCTCAAACAGAAGCCATGGCATTGCCATCTGACAACCCGTACATGTAGTGCATATCAGCATACTCAATATTGCTATACTCAAGAGCGATTATACGCAAATAAAATTTGTTGACGAAATACGATAAGTAAACTATGTGTCCTTAATCGCTAATTCAGCCCTTTTTCTACTGTCAAGCTCTCTATTTTGATAGAAAAAGTCATAGAATATTGATGCTTGCATATATCTGACCACATATTCCACCTTATTCACAAAGCATTCAATCTCCGTTAAGTCGTAACTGAGGTCATCAGTTAAGGATAAATATGAATCGCAACCTCAGATAACGTATTTAACGGTGGTGAAACAGGCCTGTTTCACTTTAATTCTCACGTTAACTGAGGTTGCGATTCAAATTTATCCTCAACTGAGAATCTCAGTTAGGACTTAACGGAGATTGAATGTTTTGTGAATACGGCGGATGACCTACTTCGTTGTTTTCCACTGCGGCGCTTATAAATTCTGATAGATTTGCCTCATTTTTTCTATGATAGCAATTTTTTCTTGACGAACGTGCCACATATCTCAGAAGCAGAGACCTGAAGGAAGTTTTCACAATTATAAAATCAATACCTTACCTGGAACATTTTTCCAGAAAATTACGAATAAGATTTCATGTTGATTTCCTCATTGGAATAAATTTGTCACAGAAACTGTGTTCTTTTGGTTTCTATCGAATTTGCTCCAGGGGAGCTAAATACGTGAATGTGGAATCTTGTTCTCTTTCGACGATACATACACATACCGCCGTACGTCTTGTCGTTCCGGATATATTGGTAAGTGATATATGTAGAACCATGGGGTCTGAGTAAATGTTATAACAACATATCGCCGGCGACACCGCAAAACTGCAAAAACCAACATTTTCAGAAGGCACTAAAAACTTCATAATTTTGAATTGATGAATTAGTTTAAATTCAAAATAGTTGCAAACCGCTTGATATTGATTATCTCAGGTTCTGTTTGCTCTTTGAAAAGAATTTGCACACCTGTCCTTACAAATATAATTAAATAATTACTGCCGAAATCTCATTTTTGAATTTTTATCAGTTACTTGGTTTTGCGGTGTCGCCGACGATATTTTGTTGGAAATGATCTGTACTATCACCTCCCTAAATATTTGACATCAAGTCTGTTGCACCCTGTATAGTGTGTACAGGGTGATTCACTTATCTTGTTCACCCCAATTTTGTCCGAAACGGCTGCATATATTTTAATTGTGTAAACGCCGTTTTGTACAAGTCAACGTTGACTTGGGATACGTGTAGA
This sequence comes from Halyzia sedecimguttata, assembly GCA_937662695.2. Taxonomy (NCBI): domain Eukaryota; kingdom Metazoa; phylum Arthropoda; class Insecta; order Coleoptera; family Coccinellidae; genus Halyzia; species Halyzia sedecimguttata. The sequence goes on from OW569413.2 coordinate 16,463,679, forward strand.
AGTTGGCGTAAGATTTAAAGATGTTTGGCGTCGCGGCGCCGTTAAATTTTTTTTCCCAGGGACCTATCTTTTTTATTATGCCATTCGAAAGATGATTCAATTCTAAATTTTATTTCCAAATACCATTTTTTCCAATTTAAAACCGTTAGCAATCTACAGGGCGTTTCATGTTAATTCTATTCCATTTTTTCGCGATGTTCTGAGGAACATCGCGTTACCATTTTGCCCAAATGTCTGTAATTTTCGAATTTTTTGCCGAAAATGCAAATTTCAGAAACGTCCTTAGGTTAGTATTTTACAACTAATCACCAAGTATCAATTCGATCGGATTTGTATTGGTAGAACACAAAATTATTACTGGGAAACTATTGGGCTGATTATGCCCATTAACGAACTTGTCCGTCGTATTGGGAGGTGCCACTCACCCTGAAAATTTCAGATTGCTCTTTCCGTTCTCAAGTTATCGTGGCAACGGCCGGCAGGACAGAATCAAATTTTACATCGAATTCTTCATCGGGGAGTCAAACCCAATCGTTTGAAACCATTTACGGCAGAGAATTCGAAAATTACAGACATTTGGGCAAAATGATAACGCGCAACAGAACATACGCGCAAAAATGGAACAGAATCAACATACACCCTGTTGATCGCTAACGGTTTGAAATGGGGGAAAAATGGCACTCGGAAATAAAATTTAGAATTGAATCATCTTTCGAATGGCATAATAAAAAGGTATGTTCCTGGGAATAAAGAAATTGACGGCGCCGCGACGCCAGCCGTCGTTGTTTTTTTTAGCCGACTTCTACACGCATCTCAAGTTAACGATAACTTGTACAAAACGGCGTTTACAGAATTTGAATATATTCGGCCGTTTCCGAGAAAATTGGAGTTACCAAGATCACCCTGTACATAGATTCTGCTCTGTAATGAAATATTCTCTAAGACTTCCAGTGACTCCGCCCATGGTCGTCATTGGTATTCGAAGTCCACTTGACTGAATATCATATAAGGCAGTAGATTAAGCGATATCACCCGTATGTGCTATTTAAACGCACAGGTGTCACTTTTTATATTCGGTTTATTTAAGGTTGAATATCACGAGGTGCTTTTTGTGTAGATGATTTATTTTTTAACACCTGAATGGTGATTCACTAAAACAACTTCTTTCAAAACTCTTCTGCATGTGAGAATGAATCTGTCAAATTGCGTATCTAATTCTGATCGACCTCAAAAAGGAAGGCAATTCAGCCATTTTCATCTGAACTACTCATTCATACAATTCCAACATTTTACATAATTTACTGGATAAGTGGACACCGCATGCGTTTCGACGAATTTTCGAGTACGGCTCTGTTACCAACACTTTCAACCATTTTAAACGCGTAATTCCAAGGTCGCATACAAATTATCAATGCTTTAGGCTGATCGTGTACCAGCACCACGAGATCGCAACGTGACTTCTCGAAGCTTGGACGTCGCGGTACGAAGTTCGTGATAGAAGCGCCCTCCCCAAAGATACGACGAAGCGATCGCTAAAGGACGCAAATTCCTCGTTAAAAATATCATCAGGGTATCATAGCTGTCGTGTGGTGCTGGTATACGAGCAGCTTTAACTGTGCAGAAACCTAACGTTGTACGTCCATTTAGATTATTGTAAAGAACGAAGAGAGATAATGGGAACAGGAACACCTGTTGCTGGACGTACAACGTTAGGTTTCTGCACAGTTAAGTATTGCTAATTTCTATGCAACCTTGGGATTACGCGTCTACAATGGTTGAAAGCGAGGGGAGACAGAGCCATACTAAAAAAATCGTGGAATCGAATGCGACATCGGGGGTGGATAGCAGTTCTATCATGCATATTTATTTATGCGCTTTTTGTTGAAATGATTCATTTTGATGAGGTCAACCTTATATTACAAAAACGGCTCATCTTTGAAAACACCCTGTATAGCGAAACAGGAATCTTGCAAAAATGTTTATAAAGTTGGCAGTATCAAATGAGATATAATAGCGTAAACCATTCAATTTTGAATTTTATGTCAATAATTTTTTATACGTCAAAACTGGGTGTAGGTATAGGGTATGTTAAAAAAAGTAGACTTTTTGAAGAATAAAACAGTAAAATGGAACAATAGGTTAGGTTTCAAGTTGAGATATGAGAGTATCATAGGCACAAGCTTTCTAAAACAGCCTGTATGAAGGAATGATTATTTGAAAATTGATGTTAAATTAAATAACTTCTGTACCAAAGATTCTTTCTTATCGTTGCACGTTGGGAGAGTATGAACAAGAATTCTTGAAAAGCACTCACATGTCTTTTTGTCTATTCACGCCTCACACATCCTCACGAAAAAATGCATGAACCTTCAAGCCGTCTTTTTCCAACCGAGTATTAGATTTCATTTCTATGAGATCTGTGTTTCTGAAAGTATTCAGAAAATAAAATTTCTCGGAATCTGACAAATAGTTTCTGAAATATAATTTTTTTTAAGAAAAATTTTTAATCAATATTTTCTGTGAGAAATTTTTTTCTGTTTAGTCGATGCTCAAAAAATTTCTCAAGAACTTTCTCGTCGACATTCTACAACTAATTACGAATTTTTCATTCATTCAGATATGTATTCTTTGAGTTATCGTGGAAATAACAAGAAAATTTCAGATAGGTGTAACTCCGAAATAAAATTGTAGATTATGCGTAATCAACTGTGGTATTCGGATGCGTGAGTTACTCTACAAATTGCCATCTTTTCCTATTCGAAAATTATCGTATCAACAGACGGCCGGTCGGACAGGCTTGAATTCAACCACGAATTCTTCATCAATGAATTGAACCTATTCGTTCGGGACTATTTGCGGAAAAATGTTCGAAAATTACAGATATTTGGGCAAAATGCTACCTAGAACATGAGCACAAAATGTTCAAGTTTTGGTGCACTATACATAGTGAACCTTAATCAGCTTAGGCACTGCACTGTTAATTCATGACCTGACAGTTAATGATGTCCACTACCCTCTCGGTAGATCTCCGGCTCGTTCTAACCGCTGATCTTGAAACCCTTATCATTAATTTCAAATTAGCCACCGTGAGCACGTGCGCCAAAGAGGACTGACTTTACGTCAATGCTTTTTAATATTTTTTCAAGGTTCTTTAACAAATCTGGCCATCCATACAGTCTGGCTATTAGTTTTAAGGTAGATTGAAATTAAAAAAATGCGTTTATGGGACTCCCGATGAGAACGCAATTGCGCACGCCTATTCTCCAATTCCGAACGTAAATTCATATACCTCTTCCAAATATGTTTATTTATAAATTGGCCACCATACAGACAACTCAGCTCGGGAACAACGCTATTTCGTTGAAACTGGCTCGTCGGTGCACATAATTGCCATGGAATTTCTCTTAAAACCTCACAATATCGGCTCAGCACCAAATCTATGACCGCTAGACACAAACCGATTCCAACATAAGCCATACAACCCTAAAATAACCACGTCTCCTCTGCGCATGCGCAATCTACTCGTGTCTGAAAGGCCTCTCAAAATCACACACCTTTTTCAAAATTCTGATTCTTCAACACTATTGGTTCAGTAGATATCTCAGCTTGAATACACGCATGCGCGGAAACTTCCGAGGGGATTCTATGGAGGAATAGCATCCTGCACCTCTTATCCCCAATTCTCTCAGATGAAAACTCCAGCAGTTAAGTCACTTCTCGTCTGCTCATGCGCATAACGTAAATGCCCTTAAAGGGTTACATGATTTTCCAAATTACGGTACGGACACTCCCACTCAGAGACAATGCTGTTTCCCCCAAAATGACCTGTACGTGCACAGAATTGCCATGAATATTCTTTTAAAACCTCACAATACCGGCTCAGCAGCAGACCCATGACCGATAGTCCTATGCCACTCTCAACATAACACATACAACCCAAAAACAATCACTTCTCCTCTGCGCATGCACAATTCACTCGCAGCTGAAAGTCCTCTCAAAATCGCACACCTCACAAAAAACTCCGATTCTCCAACACTTGTGGTTCAGGAGATATCCTATGGAGGAATAGCATCCTCCACCCCAAAACCCCAATCCTCTCAGAAGAAAACTCGAACAGTTTGATTATTTCTCGTCTGCTTATGCGAATGACAAAAAATGCCGAAACGAGGCAGTTACAACCCTAGTCGTTCACCGTTCAGACAAATTTTGAAAACCAATTTAAATTTCCACACATTGTTCATGCAATAATTCAATTGCCACGCTAGTTACTGGTCCATATTTTAATCAGTTGCCCTGGTACATATCGCATTGATTCAGATAAACTCGCAACAAAAAAGTCGAAATGTGTTCACCAAATGATATATATACTCGTATTTCACGTTGGAATTCGAACTGAAATAATTTGACCAGTTTGGAAGTTCAAAATTATTATTTTTTTTAAAGGCTCCTAGTGGTCTGTTCTCAGTGAAATTTTGCACACCCCAGGAGTTCATCATTGGTAACCGAAGTGCCAAAATTGAACTCAATACGATATTTAGTTTAGGAATTTCAAGCAAAATATTTCAATTTCAAATATTTAACATTTTTTTGTTTGTTTATAGCCATCTGATCAAAATAAAACTTCGCAAGCATATGAAGGTCGTGATGGTGAGAACAGCTCTGTTGGGGGGCACAATAGATCTCAAGGTCGCGGTGCAACGTAACCCCCTTATCAATAATAATAATAATAAAAAGGTCGTGATTCTACAATTTGGTGGTGAACTTCAGATAGATCGAGAGATCAGTTTCGGAAATATTCTTGAAAAATGTTTTAACGAAAAACAGCCCAGTGAAATTTGCCCATTATCGAGCTTGTCCGAGACATTTACGTTACAAAACTACCCTGCAAGTTTCAAAGCACTAACTCGTTCCGTTTGAGAGTTATCGTGCTAACGGTCGGACCAGACGGACATAATTGAATTTGAACCCGGATTATTCATAGGTGAGTTGAACTGAATCGTTTGAGACCATTTTCGGAAAAGAATTCGAGAAATACAGACATTGTGACGAAATGATAGCACTCTGTGCCTCGCAGAAAACGCGCGCAAAAATTAACCTTCACGCTGTCTTTTCAGCGTTAACTGAATTCAAATGTTAAAATGAATAAAATACTGACCCTATTGAAAGGTTTTTTCTGGGTTTTCTCTCCCAAACTCTGAAAAATATCTATAAAATAAAAATTAATTATTTGTGATTTGCTTCTGCGTAAGAAACATAGGATATTTGTCAGAAGTAATCAATTGAATTGTGAAATTCAAGAATTGTGACAATTTTTGAATTTCACAAAATATTTACCAACAAAATAATTCTAAAGATTTTCATTAAGCGTCTGACGAAGGAGTCTGATATAGACTCCGAAACGTTACGATATAGTTGTTTCTTCGTTGATGTTGTTTCGTTGGTTTGTTAGGCAACATTCTTCAATTGATTGCTTCTGACAAATATCCTGTGTTTCTTACGCAGAAGCAAATCACAAAATAATTAATTTTTATTTTATAGATATTTTTCAGAGTTTGGGAGAGAAAACCCAGAAAAAACTTTTCAATAATAAGTATACCTCCCACAGTATCCTTTAATGATTACTGACCCAATGTTGGTGCATTTTGCCAAAATATCTGTAATTTTCGAATTTTTCCTAAAATAGTCTCGAGCTATTAGGTTCGACTCGCTTATGGAGAATTCTAGGTTAAATTCAATTCTGAGTATTTGTATTTTTCTCAATAAAGTGAAAAATACAGATCCACTTGAATTAAGACTTGGCAATTATTTGTAGTATCCCAACGCGCAAATTTCTGCAAATTTTCGTGTGGTTCACATCATAGAAAAAGAAATAAAAATGTTTAAAAAAAAAATGTTTCTTCATGGATTCAATATATCCGAAACCATAGGACAGATTTCACTGAGGTTCCGTACAAATCTTCAAACAGAAATTAATATTTCCTGTATTTTCAAAAATACAGATCCGATCCAATTGGAGTTGGTTTGAAATTCAATGCAGTATTTCCTGAGGTTGTGTGACGCGTGAATAAACAAAAAAAATGCACGCCAAAAGTGATGACATCCCATCAATGTATATTCTAAGAATTTTAATTTTTTTTTATTCTAAAGGGTGTTACATGAGTAGTTTGTCATAGCCTATTGGTAAATGCAGGTCATCCAGGCCTTCCAGAATAATAGTTTCTTTTGCATCCAAAGGCTGTTAGTTTCCGAGATACAGGGTGATTCACGAATGTTGGCCCGATATCCACAACTTAGGAATCAATGGTCCAATTTTGATTAAATTTGGTGGTGTTGTTCACTTTCTACAATTCGTTAAAATGACTAATGTAATTTGATTATTTTCAGAGCAGTACTAAAATTATCGAGGTTTTGCTTTCAAACTTAAAAATCTATATTACTTACATCAGTTTGAAAAATGTCGTTATTGCCATGAAGAATTACTCAATGCAGTCTAATGAATTCAGTTTTTGTTTTAAATGGCACACTTGTTTTAAGAGCGTAATAAACAAACAAATTTATATTTATGTAATTTTTTTGTAAACCGGTCCTGTTTTTAATTTTGTACCCAATATCTCAATGACAACTATCCAATCAGATGCATAGGAGATGGTGGCCCTGTGAAATTACATGATTCGTTTTAAAGAATTGTTGAAAGTGAACTACCTCACCCAATATAATCAATATCGGAACACTGATTCCCAAGTTATGGATATCGGAAATTTGGGCCAACATTCATGAATCACCCTGTATCAGGGAAACCAAATGCCTTTGGATACAGAAGGAGCAATTCTTCTGAAAGGCCTGGATAACCTGCATTCACTGTTTTTCTTTTAACGTTATTGCAACTTGCTGTTTTTCACGCCAATCGTATAATTTTATTCAATTTTGTTACAAATTATACTTTCGAGGCATATATCATTGAAAATAAACCATTACTATACAGGGTGTTCTTTATATCAATGCACAATTTTATTTAATTGAATTTATTTGTGCCACAAACAAAGCATTTACTAAATAGGTACCTTGGATGGATTCTCATAATGTATTTGTACGAAATTTTCATACAGGGTATTTTTCTTTCAACGTCAATTGCAACTTGCTGTTTTTCATGTCAATCGTATAATTTCATTCAATTTTGTTAAGAAATATACTTTCGAGGCATAGATCATTGAAAATAAACCATTACTATACAGGGTGTACCTTAAATCACGGCACAATTGTACACAATTGAAGTGATTTGTGCCACAAACAAAGTATTAACTAAATAGGGACCTTGGATGGATTCTGATAATGAAACAATTCTGTTTTTCCTTTGATGTGTGGACATGGCGCATGTACAATTATACGTCGCGAGTTCGCACGTCGGAAAACCGTCTTCTTCGTTTATCTACGCACCACAAAACAAAACAAATAATATAGTTTATGAGAAAGCTTTAAATTGATTAAGAGACTGTATCATTACTGTGTGTGTCTGTTAATATCAAATTGAAACCTTATAAATAGCCAGTATCTCAGGAAAACTATGGTTTGTGAGTAAGCAACATCATGTGCAATTAATCGGAAACAATAATAAGAATTCATTCATACCGAGCATTTTTTACGCGCGTGTTCCGCAAGGAACAGCGTGCTATCATTTCGTCACAATGTCTGTATTTTTCGAATTTTTTTTTCGAAAATGCTCTCAAACGATTGGGTTCGACTCCCTGATGAAGAATTCGATGTCAAATTCAATTCTGTCCGTCCGGTCCGTCCGGTCCGGCCGGCCGGCCGTTAGCACGATAACTCTCGAACGGAACGACTTAGAGCGTTGAAATTTGCAGGGTAGTTTTGTAGCGTAAATATCTCGGACAAGTTCGTTAACGGGCAAAATCCACCGAGCGGTTTCGGAGTTAAGGCCGTTTTTAGTCAAAATGTTTTTTATGAATATTTCCGGAAACGATCACTCGATCTTTCTGAAATTTGGCATCAAATTGTAGACCCATGACTTTTATATGCCTACGAAGTTTTGTTATTACCGGACGGCCCTAAAAAGGCAAAAAAAAAATTTCAAAAATTTTAAAATTTTGTTTTCAGGATAACTCAAAAAATACTAATCTGATTAAATTGAAACTCAGTAGTTTGATGGAAAAGACCAATGCAAACACTTTTGCAAAATTTCGTGAAGATCACGTGACATGAAAAAAATCAAAAAATTACTACTATTTTGCGGAATACTTTGCTTAAAATGCCGAAACCTATTTTTTTGAGGTTCATGCTTCCTTTTCCGGGCATTTTTCGTTGTGCACATGCGCAGATGAGAAGTCATTTAACTGCTGTAGTTTTCGTCAGAGAGGATTGGGGTTTTGGGGTGGCGGATGCTATTCCTCCATAGAATCCAGATCCCTGATGAGGGTCTGCGCATGCGTAGATTGAAGATGCGATATCTCCCGAACCACTAGTGTTGGAGAATCGGAGTTTTTTGTAAGGTGTGTTATTTTGAGAGGACTTTTAGCCTCGAGTAGAATGCGCATGCGCAGAAGAGAAGTGACTGTTTTTTAATTGGATTGGTTATGTTGGGAGTGCTGAGTCGATATTGTAAGGTTTTAAAAGAATATTCATAGCAATTCAGTTCAAGGACAAGTCAGTTTGGGGGTTGTAGCGTTGTTTCCGAGTAAAGGTGTTCGTACCGTGGCCCTGGGGCTAGTTTTGAAATTGATGTTACCCCTTACAGGCATTTTTCGTTATGCGCATGTGCAGACCATCAGTGATTTAACTGGTGGTGTTTTCGTCAAAGAGGATTGGGGTTTTGGGGTGGCGGATGCTATTCCTCCATAGAATCCCCTATTGAGGGTCTGCGCATGCGTGGATTAAAGATGTGCTATCTCCCGAACCACTTGTGTTGGAGAATCGGAGTTTTTTGTAAGGTTTTAAGTTTTGAGAGGACTTTTAGCCGCAAGTAGATTGCGCATGCGCAGAAGAGAAGTGACTGTTTTCGGGTTGTATGGGTTATGTTGGGAATGCTGAGCCGATATTGTGAGGTTTCAAAAGAATATTCATGGCAATTCAGTGCAAGGACAAGTCAGTTTGGGGGATGTAGCGTTGTTTCCGAGTTAAAGTGTCCGTACCGTGGCCCTGGGGCTAATTTCGAAATTGATGTACCCCTTACGGGCATTTTTCGTTATGCGCATGAGCAGACCATCAGTGATATAACTGCAGGTGCTTTCGTCAGAGAGGATTGGGATTTTGGGGTGGCGGATGCTATTCCTCTATAGAATCCCCTGGTGAGGGTCTGCGCATGCGTGGATTCAAGAAGCGATATCCACTGAACCACTAGTGTTAGAGAATTGGAGTTTTTTGTGAGGTGTGTAATTTTAGGAGGACTTGCAGCCACGATTATATTGCGCATGCGCAGACGAGAAGTGAATGGTTTTGGGTTGTTTGGGTTATGTTGGGAGTAATGAGCCGATATTGTGAGGTTTTAAAAGATTATTAATGTCAATTCAGTGCACGGACAGAAGTCAGTTTGGGGGAAATAACGTTTTTTCCGAGTTGAAATGTCTGTATGGTAGCCCTGAGGCAAATTCATAAATAACTATATTCGGTAGATCTATATTAAAATACGTTCGGATTTGGAGAAGAGGCAATTGCTTTCCTAACGGAGGTCCCACGACCGCAATTTTTTTTGATCTACAGTAAAGCTAACAGCCAAACTGTATTGATAGCTATATTTGTTAAAGGAACTTGAAAAAAAAAGCACTGACGTGAAGTCAGTACTCTTTGGCGCGCGTGTTCACGGTGGCTAATTTGAATTGAATGATGAGTACTTCAAGCTCAGTGGATAGAGCGAGCCGAAGATCTACCCAAAGGATAGTGGACACCATTCACTGTCGGTTCAAAAATTAACAGTGCTGTATCTAAGCTGCCATCAGGATAGAGTAACAAAGTTGGAAAAGAGCACAACTGACTCTCCTTAGTCGCACAAGCTCCTAGAAGATTTGGGAGGGTCAGTATAATCCTAATCATGTTTATAGCACGCGCGCAAAAGCAGAGTGACTTAACAATGAAAGAAAAAGTGTAAAGAGTCAATCTGCTTTGGCGCGCGTGCTATAAACATGATTAGGATTATACTGACCCTCCCAAATCTTCTAGGAGCTTGTGCGACTAAGGAGAGTCAGTTGTGTTCTTTTCCAACTTTGTTACTCTATACTGATGGCAGCTTAGATACAGCACTGTTAATTTTTGAACCGACCGTGAATGGTGTCCACTATCCTTTGGGTAGATCTTCGGCTCGCTCTATCATCCACTGAGCTTGAAGTACTCATCATTCAATTCAAATTAGCCACCGTGAACACGCGCGCCAAAGAGTACTGACTTAACGTCAGTGCTTTTTTTTTATTGAATTAGGCGGTACGAAGTTTGCTCGGCCAGCTAGTATTATATAAAATTATTCATATTGCACGAATCCTACTGTTTATACACGCACAATTGTTGGTTACTGAGCTTCAAGGATATAAAATCTGATCTACTCATAATACCGAATCTCTTTTCAATATCATTTTCCATCATAAAAACGAAAATATCGAGTTTGCGAATTGAATCTTCATAATTCGATCGGAAATAAACCTTCAAAGACCCGTCACCGATTTATTCCCTTTCCCGATGTCAAACGTCTTTCATTATGCCGGAAAAACAGTTCCCAAATCGACCTCGATGATACCTCAAATTTTCGCTCCACCCATGTTTACCCTTCGCCGAGTAACTGGAGAAGCGGGAGACGACAGGATGAGCCACGGTCGGAGATAAAAAGCTATAAGTCCTTCGGGATCGTCGGGACTTTAGACAAAATCATGTTGTGGGAAATGATTGGATTTAAAATATTCATGATTGGAGTGAAGGCCCGGACGGATGTCGTTAAACGCTTGGAAGATTCGGGGATGATCGGGGGAAGAAGAAGACCGACGTCATTTCACGGTTGATTTGTTAGCTATTAGCTACTCTGCTGTTTCGAGAAAGGATTTTTAATCGGAATTCATCTCGGCGACCAGATCTGCCTCTCGAAATAATCGACTTTTTATTGAGAGGATCCATTTACATCAATGCTTCTAATAGTGGGCTGTTGCAGAGTTTTTGTGGTGGAACTTATCAGGTCGATAATCGAGCATATAGTTTCGTAGATAACTAGTTTTAAGAAACACTGCCGTGAATTCAGGATCTTTTGCGCACTAGTTCTCTTACCTATTCAAGCCTAACATTAAGACGAACTTTTTCGGGATTGGATAACCTGATTTTCTACACAAGGGCATAACTGCTTAACGGATTCGATTATTACCTGGGTAACCTTTTAGTAGTTGGAGAAGAGTTTGGTTTAATCTGAGCTGTAAGCGATTAAAAAGAATACGTCTCTTTCGGAGGACTTCGGATGACACTGCTCGGGTATATAAAAAAAAACTCACATGGCCTATACACAGACTTATTGAAATATTTGTAAAGTTTCGTAAACTGTAATCGACAGCAGTATATAGTGTGGAAGTAGTCCAGGTATGAGGAAGAATTCAGATGAAAAAAATTCACAGAAATTTCAATAAGTAAGTCAAAGTTATTAATCAACAGAAATATATGAAATGGGCAAGTACATGGAAGCTGTGTGCAAATTTGACAAATGGTCAATAGCGGTTAATAATACGTCAATAATGGTAAATAATAGGTGAAGAATGGTTAATAATAGGCGAGAGCATACCAAGTGGATACAGGTGAATTATGAAGTAAGATTTGTGGGGAGTCCGTGTATGCGAAAGCAACCTGCGTTCATGGTCAAAATGTGGTGTCCAAAACGATACCACTCGTATTCGGAACTTTTACCAATATAGTTTTAGATTCCCAGAGGATCCTCAGTAATCATGGAAATTTCTCAACCTAGACCCGGACTCAAGTAACCCCTAGTTGACGACTGGAAGCTAACGTTAAATCTTTGGGCTAAGGGTCACCTGGACGTTTACTTGAATCTGCCTCAAACACCTAAAGACGAGGGACCCAATAGTGCAGTGGCTGAAATCAGAAGTAAAAGTTTTACGCCCGGCGGATACTGTACGGTAAATTCTGCATCCAATCAACCAAGTCAAGTTACCCCAGTCAGCGACTGGAAGCTAGCCGTTATTCAATATATTGGAGGTTGGAGGGTTCCCAGACATACACATGAATCTGTCCCAAACACTACAGGACGAGCGGTTGAAATCAGAAATACAAGTTGTACGCCCAGCGGATACTATATGGTCGGACCCAGCCCTGTACTCACTAGGTTTATCACCATTTCACTCACTGAAGCTACTTATATACTTATATATAGAATTTATTTCGCTGAAGAAATATCGGACAGGAAACTTTATAATTTGAAACCAAAGGAAATCAAAGTTAAACCCACGAAAAATATACGGAGAATGAAAAGTTTACTACGGATTTATAGACTCACATGTTCGAAATTTAGTGAAATCTTAAGTCGAAGAGGGGTCATGCAGACCTCTGATTATTCGCATACCGAAAAAACATGTCAGGATGTGAAAAAACTACGGACTAGAGATAACAGCCGACTGTGGCAGGGTATCAACTTTTTTTCACATGGGATGTAATTAAAATTGGGTTCAAGCACTGACGTGAAGTCAGGAGCTTTTGAGCGTTTGTTATATTGTCCATTCTCCTCTATTGGACACTCTCAATCGAATTTACCATGATACATTTTTCAAATTTTCTAGTGACACGATTCTCACAAAATTTCACAAAGGTACTAAGATTTATATTCTACAACTATTTACCAAGTTTCAAATTGATCGGATTCATATTGGTTGAAAATGAAATTATTACTCAGAAGCCACCCACCCTGAAACTTTCAAGTCGCTATCTCTTTTCGTTCTCAAGTTATCGTGGCAACGGACGGCTGGACGGCCGGCTGGACACAATCAAATTTTTAACAGATATTTGAGCAAAGTGATAATGCGATGTTCCCCAGAACATACGCTCGAATAATTCGACATAATATAATTTTAATTATATATGCAAGGTGGTCCAGTTTGAGAGGTGGAAAATTCAGTAGATGACAGAGCCAAAAATTAATGTGGAATTGCTTCATTAACTATATTCGAGAAAATGCTTCGTTTACAAAGTACAGGGCGTGAAAGCATTATTAGAAAACATCAAATTAATTCATTTTTACTATACGGTTGGAGATATTCGAATGAAATTTCCTCAGTTTCCAACGTGGCAGCAAGTTTTGCGATGGAAAATATGTTTTTGTCCTACCAGTGGCGTCCGCACTAACACGTGACTGGACATTTTCAAGAAAAAAATTGTTACGCCACGTCTTTTCATGAATATAATAATCAATTTTTAATTATCCATTCATTTTTCCTTAACTAAGCCCTTCCTCTCTGGAGCGAAAAGAAAATTAAAAAACTTGGTTCAAGCCCTGTGGATAGGAGCTTTGGCGCTCTTGTTCAAACTTTGACATATTATATCTCCGTAATTATTGGTTTCTCAGAGTTCGGAATGATATCAATGGAATCATATGATAGAACTACATCATAAAATAAAATAAATTGAATAAGAATCCATTGATATAATTCCCAACTCAGAGAAACCAATAATTTCAGAGTTATGATTTGTCAAAATTTGAACAAGAGCGACAAAGCTCCTGTCCACAGGGCTTTCCCACTTTTTCAATTTGGCTTCTGTGAGTTAATTCTCAAGAATTTTCGTGATTGAATTCAACATTAATTTGTGAATATTGAAGACGTTATCCTAACAGAAGAATATCAGATGCTCGTGTATTCTTTAGAACGCATCCAAATTTTCATAGCTTGATCTCAAGTATTACCAACAATGAAAAATGACTACAGACACACATATCATGAACATGCCTCCTTAGGATTCACACCCTCGAGATGTAGAAAAGCGGATGCAGTTTTGTCAATGACTCTTAAACGCCTTACAAAAAATTCTGTGGACAGATTAGTCCTCATTTAAAATTGGAATTGACAACTACCATAACATTCAAGTTTGGGCATACGAAAATCCTCGAATGAATTTTCCGTTAATGTTTGGTGGTCTGTTATTAATAATTTTTGCTCATTTTCTACCCCCAAGATTAAACTTAGAAATTTTTCTTGCATTCCCTTCGAAAAATCTGCAGGACTACATTGAAGATTTACCTATTATGTAATTTAAAACGCGACAGTTTTAGAATTTTCACTTTTTACTCATGAAATTTACTTTGCTGAGAAAAGAAATTAAGGAGAGCTCTTTTCTCACGAATTGAATGAGAAACTCAACTTCTTCTCAAAAAGGCAGTGGTGTATTAATTTTTTTCTCAAAAATGTCCAGTCATATTTTCCATCACAAAACTTGATACAACTCTGGAAATTGAGGCCTACAAAATTTCATTCAAATATCGCCTACCGATATATACAAATATACATAAATTTTATTTTATCTAATCAAACTTGAACACCCAGTAGTCTGTAAGCGCAGCAATTCCTGAATATTGTTCATGAAGCAATTTCATAATATTCTTCAATTCTCTATAGTCTAATGGTTTTTCGACCCCTCAAACTGAACGACTCTGTATATGATTTATTATTTTTATGAGAGTTGTTATATCTCCGTAAATATGACAATTACTTAAACATGACGCTGATAAAAACTGTAGCAAATGAATCAAGAAATCTGATGGTGTTGGTAAAGTAAGCAGTTCTATTTAAAATAAATTAAAACATGACCATTTATGGTTGAACTGGAAGTTCTATTTCGATGAAAATATTCCAGAAATAAGTCAGACTTTTTTATCGATCACGTGTAGGGATTGATTGGTTACGCTTCTAACATTTCGTCTCTCGCGTCTTTTGTAATCAAAATACTGGTTCTAATATATAGATTATACTTTGTAATAGTACTGATCGAGAAAAGTCTTTACATCTTAGAGGAATTTACTTTTGACAATTTACTCTGACTTCGTCTAAGTGAGTGTTAGCTCATTTTTAAATTTTATCATAGAATCCCTGAATATGTTGAACGTGAACCTCTCGTCTTCTCTAAACGTCGTATCACAAGGGATACAATTCGTATCAACGCTATTCGTCTAAAATGCCGTCTTCAAAATTCTACCGAACTATCTCCGTCTAACCACGTTTCACTGGTATCCAAATCAGAACTGGCTTTCGCACCTACTGCCCCCACCGTCCTTGTAATTGGAGGTACCTTCTCACCTCAATTCTTCCATGACGGCTTTTCCTTGATCTCGTAGGGTTGTACTCCCAAGGTGGTGTTCAACTCTGATTGGTGAAATCCCTTGCTGAAATACTTTGGTCCTACCAATGGAGTTCTACGTTCTACGTTGCACCAAAATTTATGGTAGTCCTTATGTGTTATCTTCAAGTATTACATATTCCAGATAGAAATATTCCTTTTATCGAGACAGAATAATTGGCTTCAAGACGCCAGAGGGCCGAGGTTTTGGATTCAACACTAAATCTCCTTCCTGGTGCTACATGCTCTTTGGGATCTGCCTTGGATCACTACCAATATCTTGGTATATTGGTTATGGAGCGTTTATGAGTTGAGGTCTGAGGTATCGCTTGCACCCTGTAAACATGATCTTAAGTCGTCTGAACTCCAACTATATACAAGTAGTAATTAAATACCTTGTTGAACTCGAATTCCTACAAATATAGGCCGCATCGAACAACGGACGTGTTCCAAATATAAAAGTGGGAAAGCCCTTTGGACGCTCTTGTTCAAACTTTGGCAAATCATATCTCCGAAAGTATTGGTGTCTCAGAGTTGAGAATAATCACTGGATTCTTATAATTGAACTGCATCATAAAAAGAACTAAATTAAAACAAGAGCTCCAAAATGTGACTTTTGAAAAATAACTTCGAAAGTATTCATTTTATGATGCAGTTCAATCATAAGAATCCACTGAAATCATTCCAAACTCTGAAAAACCAATACTTTCGGAGATATGATTTATCAAAGTTTGAACAAGAGCTTTCCCACTTTTTGTACCAAATTCAAATTGCGGGTAAAATTGAACGATTCGAAGTTTCCCGATATTCATACGTTTTCCAATTAGTTCAGAAATTAAGAATTTTAACAAAAATTTTATGTTTACGAATGAATATTTTAAAATGAAACTGGAGACGACCACATAAAAGGCAAGAAAATCAATAACTCACCTGCTGAAAACCACCTTTGTATGTTCAATTTAGAATTATTAGGAAGCAACCAACTCCCGCTGAAGACTGCACTCAGAAATGGCGCGTAACGTAACAGAATATTTGACAGATGAGTAGTTCTCTTCAATGTGACAAACTTCACATTGGTATGTTGTCTAACTCATACGTAAAAGTTGGACGCAAGTCCAAGATGACATGTGTGAACACAGATCATACGATAATTCATAGATAAAATAATTAGAGCATTCCGTGAAAACATAGAAGTAGGATGTATTATTGAAATTTTGAAAATTCATATCACCGACACTATCAGTTTGTTAGAGTTGAAAATGATATCAGTGCATTCTTATGGTGAAACTGTATCTTAAAAAAAACTTAATTTGAAATTTGCAATCTAAAAAAAAATTTTTTTTCCGTTACTCCGAAACTATCAGTCCGATTTTGCCCAATAATATAACCGAGATGTCTATCTCCTATACCTACTCTGAAAATTTCAACTGTCTAGCTGATTCCTAGGGCTTCACACGAAACGAGAGTGTAAAAAATCTCGTCTCGGTCTCGCCAATTCCCAAAAAATTAAGTCTGGTTTAAGTCTCTTTCTCGTCTCGTTATCAGTTACCTCGTCTCGTCTCGCTTAATTCGGAATATCGATAATAAATATTATAATATATAAACGAAATTGTATACAATAATGAATAATTTTGTAAAGCTATATTTTATTACGGTCGTATACAAAAATATTTGTCCATGTACATATTATTTTGAATTTTAAACACTGATAATTTCAACTTTTAAATTACTCGAAGATAAAGAATTCCAACATAATCACGCTTGCATCACATCATCTTTCAATGATGTACTTGCTTTTGCCGTGATCATACCTGCTGTGGAAAATAATCTTTCAACAGGTACGGATGTAGCCATTAATAAATCATCGGCCATCTTGGAAAGTGTAGGAAGAACTTTTTCATCAATCTCCACCATAATTCTACCTTCTGAAATAATTCCAAATACTTGCACGGAATTCCAAGTAATTCCACGGAATTCCATAGAATCACACGGAATTCCATGGAATGCCACGCAATTCCAATTAATTCCACGGAATTCCATGGAATTCCAAGTAATTACACGGAATCCCACGGAATTCCTAGTCATTTGAGTAGCTCATCTATTTCGATTTACTTCTCTACTAGAGAAATGTGTTAGCTATTTTGACAGGATCTATGGCGAAAAAGTCGAATTCCACTATGACGGTTAATGTTTCCGCGTATCTTCTGGGGAACATCGCGTTATCATTTTGCCCAAATGTCTGTATCTTTCGAATTATTTGATTAAAATGGTCTCAAACGATTTGGTTCGACACCCCAATGAAGAATTCGAGGTCAAATTTGATTCTGGCCGGCCGGCCGTCCGTTACCACGATAACTTGAGAACGGAAAGAGCTAGCAACTTGAAATTTTCAGGGTATGTGGCGCATCCCAATATGACGCGGACAAGTTCATTAATGGGCAATGGTTTCCGAGTAATAATTTTGTTTTCTACCAATATAAATCCTTTCGAATTGAGACTTGGTGAATAGTTCTTGAATATAAACGTAAGCATGTTTGTGAAATTTTGTGAAAATCGTTTCGCTAGAAAATTATTAAAGAATTATTAAAAAATATTTTTGATGACGATAACCTGAGAACGGTGAGAGATAGCTTGAAGTTTTCAGGTTAGGTTGCGCATCTGAATGCGGCATTCGAGTTTATTTATAAGCAAAATCGGCCAAACGGTTTAATGTTATAGCCATCTGAAATTTTGTTGTTTTGTTTTCCTCATTAACTCGAAAAATACAAAACTGATTGAATTCAAACATGGTTGTTAGTTGTAGAGTGCCAACGCGAAAATTCTGGCAAAATTTCGTGAAGATAGTATTTGTAGAAAATTTTTAAGAAATCAAAAAAATTCCATATATCAGTAACTATTCGTCTGAAATTGCTCAAATTGTGCAAGAACCTTTAGTACCTAACTCTACTGCCAAGTTTTAAGTTTAGCACGATCGGTTAAATATTGTTGGAGATTCGAGCAGCCTTGTGAGAACCGTACCAATAGAAAATTTGAAAAATATAATAATAATAATAATAATAATAATGGTCTCCCTCAGGGGCTCTGGGATGTGTCTCAGAGTACGGGCTTAGCAAACCCGAGGTACCCTAGCTACCTGGCAGCAGGTATAAAATGCAATAACAATAACAATAACCATAACACTAGCACTAACACTAACACTAACACTAACACTAACACTAACACTAACACTAACACTAGCACTAACACTAACACTAACCCTAACATTAACACTAACATTAACATTAACACTAACACTAACACTAACATTAACACTAACACTAACACTAACACTAACACTAACACTAACACTAACACTAACACTAACACTAACACTAACACTAACACTAACACTAACACTAACACTAACACTAACACTAACACTTACACTAACACTAACACTAACACTAACACTAACACTAACACAAACACTAACACTAACACTAACACTAACACTAACACTAACACTAACACTAACATTAACACTAACACTAACACTAACACTAACACTAACACTAACACTAACACTAACACTAACACTAACACTAACACTAACACTAACACTAACACTAACACTAACACTAACACTAACACTAACACTAACACTAACACTAACACTAACACTAACACTAACACTAACACTAACACTAACACTAACACTAACACTAACATTAACACTAACACTAACACTAACACTAACACTGACACTAACACTAACACTAACACTAACACTAACACTAACACTAACACTAATACTTACACTAACACTTACAATAACACTTACACTAACACTAACACTTAAACTAACACTAACAATAACAACCCCTCAGGGGCTCTGGGATGTGTCTCAGAGTACGGTCTTAGCAAACCCGAGGTACCTGAGCTACCTGGCAGTAGGTATAAAACGCAAAATCGCACGGGGGTACTACTTAGTAGCATACGGATGTGACAAGCCCGCGAACCCCGGTTGTATCTCAACCAATGATGAGTAACCAATTAAGAGGCCTCGGAAAACAGCTGCTGCCTGGGGATCACCAGGGCACGTCTGGGGTTGGTGCTAGGCGTGACAGCATGCGAACCACCAACGGCAGGATGCCGAGGAGGCGGGCGCCTGTCATACAAGAAACTACAGCTTCCGACGAGGACATCGAGGAGGAGAGAGAAGTTGCCGGTCGCATAGGGAATCTGCGCTCGCAAGAGCAACCCGTATTCGGACCCGGCAACAGGAACAGGAACAAGACCACGCAAAGGGGACGCCACAAGTGGACACCCGAGCAACATGAAAAACTGTCTGTTTTATACCGAAGATCCAGACCAGAAAGAAGGGGATATATGGGTAGACTGCATGGTCTGTGGTGTGAAAATAATCCAGATCTTAGCTTTATGACTCAGCAAAACCTGCGAGACCAGGTGAGCCATCTGAAGAAGAGAGGAATCTTGCAGCAGCTTCAAGAGCCAGAAGTAATAGAAGAACAAGCTGAAGAGCAGGTGAGAGATGCTCGGAACCAACAGCAGCAATCCACGATTCAAAGGAGAGAAGAACAGGATGGTAGGCAGGTGAGAGATGCCGCAAACATCCAACCTCCAATGCCTGGATCGCAAGTCGAAGCACTGGACATGGAGCAGGTGACAGCTGCCCCATTCCGAGTGGAACATCCTGCACAGTGCAACAGGCGAAGAACGGAACAAGTGAGAGATGTTCCGGAACCAGTCATCAACAGAAAGGAAGCATTCGAGGCTGCAGTAGGGGATCCGAACAAAACGACTGCACGGTTGAAAACGAGACTCCAGGCTGAAGACCTAGCCATGATGAATAATATCATCAACGATCACCTAAAGGAGGACTGCTCACTAGAAGATGTCGTGGCTGCAGTGAGAGCTGCTACTTCACTTCTATGCCCTCCAGGTAGAACAACAACAAGGGATGACAAACATAGGTCAAGAATGAAGAAGCTAGATAAGAAGATGAAGATCGTGAGGCAGCAAGCATCTTGGTACCAATGTATCATAGATGTTATGAAAGGACAACTGAAGCCTAGCATGAAGATAGAGGTCATGATGGGGGAGCTACGTGCGTTGCACCGTACGATTAGCTTGCCCATCATCAATCTACTGAAGCAGAAAGCTGTCGATAAGATAAGATCACTAGCGGCAGCGAGGAAGAAGCTGATCAGGAAGCAGAAATGGATAGAGGACAACAACACATTCACCGCAGAACCCTCAAAGCTATTTCAGCCTAAGCAAATAGAGGCAGAAAACTCGCCATCGCCAGAAGAAGTCGAACGGTTCTGGAAGAAATTGTACGAGCGACCAGCGGAAACCAGGGATACTCCAGCACTTCACAGATTCCAGATATTTTCGATCAAAGTCTGCAACCGACAGAAGAAATGACTGAAGTAACAACCGAAGAAGTTAGACAAGCCCTAAAGAACAAAAATGATTTCACGGCACCTGGACTGGATGGGATCCAAAACTACTGGTGGAAGAGCTTTCCAGCTACTCATCAACACGTAGCCAGATTATTCAGTGGGATAATAATTCACTGTGAGGCAATTCCATCATGGTTGGTAGAGGGCAGAACTGTACTGATACCAAAATCAGGCGATCTAGGACAGCCAAAGAACTATCGCCCTATCACGTGTCTCAATACGCAGTATAAAATACTCACAAGTGTCCTTCAAAACCGGATTCTGGAGGTTAGTGCACCAGTGTGGAACCAAATCTACGAGCAAAGAGGAGCACGGAAAGGAGTACAGGGGTGCAAGGACAACCTACTCATAGACAAGAGCATTTGTCAAGATGCAAAACACTACAAGCGCGATCTACGTACATCCTGGCTGGATTACGCGAAAGCATTTGACACATCGTCGCACAGCTTGATATTACAGCTGCTTGAGATGCTCAAAGTCCAAACAAATATCGTCCATGTGATGAAAAACATCATGGCGCTATGGAAGACTAAGTTCGCCGTTCGATCGGAAGGTCGAACCACGTATACGGGATGGGTGAAATACAGGCGAGGCGTATTTCAAGGAGACTCGCTAAGCCCGTTACTGTTCTGCATAACACTCCTACCATTAACAACGGAGTTGAGGGAAAGCAGAATAGGGTACAAGGCCGGACCACCAGGCAGAAGAGAACATCTGGTTTCACATCTCCTGTACATGGACGACTTAAAACTGTACGCTCCCTCCAAGGCAGCGCTACAACAACTTCTTAACATCGTTGCGGAATACACCACAGCAATAGGAATGTCATTCGGTTTGGAAAAATGTGCTGTTTTCCATCTGAGCAGAGGAAGAACTGAAGAAGTAGGAGAAGACATCGAACTGGAAGGAGGAATAATCATTCGGCACCTCGATGAAGAGGAAAATTACAAATTCCTTGGAATGCAACAAAGAGGCGCACTGGAGACAACTCGAATCAAGGATGCTTTAACAGCCAGCTACAAAAAGAAGATCCGAGATATATGGAAATCACAGCTGTCTGGTAAAAACAAGGTGTCAGCTACGAACATCTTGGCAGTTCCGATAGTCACATACTCTTTCGGAATAATCAACTGGACAGTTAATGAGATTCTCGAACTAGACAGGGCCACACGTAAAGTGATGAACATGAATCGGAGCCTGCATCCCAACTGCTCGGTTCAAAGAATATAACTCCCACGAACGCAGGGTGGCAGAGGTTTGCAGAGTTTGGAATACCAACACCATCAACAAACGTTGGAAATGGCAATAAGGATATTGAGAAGTGAAGACCCGCTTCTCAAAATGGTAGCTCATCATGAAATCAGGAACCAAGGAGCTTTCCTATTTAGATCTGGACGGAGAGCCTTGGAAAAACTCAGCATAACTGGGGTATCCATCGACTATGAGCTAGTGGGAACACCTATCACGCCAACAGACCAGAGAAGAGTAGGCAGAGAGATCGTACAGGCACAACTGAAGACGTTACTCGAAGACCACATGAGTAAAAGTCTGCACTCTATATATTTCAGGAGTTTGAAAGATCAGGGCCTATCAGAGGAACTATCCTTTGCGTTTTTGAAGTCGGCTGGTCTAAAGTCGGAAACGGAGGGATTCGTTATGGCTTGTCAAGATGGAGTGATAAATACAAGATGGTATAAGAAGAACATCATGAAAGTGGACACCCCAACAACTTGCAGAGTATGCCACAGTCAGCAGGAAACTGTCATGCACATCTTGTCTGCTTGCAGAGTCCACGCTCCATCAGGATACACAGAAAGACACAATGCGGCGCTTCGGATACTCTACTTCCATCTGAGAGAAGTTTATGGTATAGACAAGGAGCCAGTGCTACCATTTGTGCCTCTGGAAATTGAATCAGTCATCGAAAATGATAGAGCTCGAATCTACTGGAACTATGCTTTTCCAACAACTCGGCATATCCATGCCATAAAGCCAGATATAGTACTGGTGGACAAAGATCTCAGGGAATTGTTTGTTGTCGAATTTTCCTCCCCCGCTGAAAATAATGTGGTGATGAAAGAACAACAGAAGAGGGAGAAATACAAGGATCAGCTGTTTGAGATGGGAACCCTATATCCAGGGTATAAGGTAAAAATGGTCGTTCTGATCATAGGATGCCTTGGCGGAATGAGAGCGAACTATGTGACAGAATTGAAGATTATTCCGGCCTGTACATCCTTGGCCGAGGTTTTGGCGAACAGAATGCAAAAAGCAGTGTTGCTCGGGTCACTACGAGTGATGAGGTCCCATCAACTATGAAGGCCACTTGCAGCTCATCTCTTTTGTTAAGGGACGCTGTAAGGGCAGGACGAAGAACAGTCCAAGAAGAGTGAGAGGTTTTTTAGTGAGTAACCAAATAACATCTGGAGTCTCACACTGCCGCTTGCGGCGCCTATAAAAGGTTTTTCCTCTTACGTGACAAAAAAAAAATGGTCTTTATTGATACAAATCACTACAATGAATGATTATATATCATAGAGCGAGATTTACCTCACACAATCTTGGCTAATATAAACATGGTGAATACTGTGAGATCGATACCAAAAACATGTGTCTATTCTTCCATCTAACCCTCTAGAATTAATTTAATTATGAAAATAGAACAAACATAATCGAAAGTAAAAAACAGCCAATCCAATACTACCGCATAAGATAACAAAAATTAATTAAAAAATTAATTCCGAGCACTTAAACTCTCCACTCCAGATAGCTCGCATAGAACCTTTAACTGTCATTGAAAAAATAATAATAAAAAAATAAATCATCAACCTAGTCATACATTGGATCATTACGGCAATTATTCAATACATGCAGTTTGAATTTATCTAGTGCAAACTTTCTATAATCAAACGTCAACTTGTTCATTACGTTGGGTACCTGATATGAAAAAGACCTAGTGAAAATTGCAGTTCTGTGTTTAGGAACAGAAATCGCTGATCTAGAACGAACATTAACAGAATGAACACTAGAACGGAAAATAATAATCTTGTTAAAAAGATACAATGGCGATTCTTCCCTAATTATTTTGAAGAACAAAACCAAGGAATTAAACCTTCTTCTGTGCTCCATATTAAGCCAACCAGTTTTCTTGAGCGTATTAGTTATATGCTCGTATTTATGAAAAAATATTCACTAAATGGCATTCTTCCAGAAATAATCACCAAAAATTGGTTCAAGCACTGACGTGAAGTCAGAAGCTTTAATTGAATTTACCATGGTAAATTCGATTAAGAGTGTCCAAAACAGGAGAACAGACAATAGAATTCACCATGGTAAATTCGATTAAGAGTGTCCAATACAGGAGAATTTACAAGACAACATACTCGCAAAAGCTTCGGACTTCACGTCCGTGCTTGTTTTTGCAATGTTTGAAACAATAATGTTGATGCTATGCTTGATATCAAGGCAGCATCAACAGCTTCTGTTAGGTTGTAGCAAAAACACTTGTTTTGAATAAATGAAGCATGTTTTTTTCCGTATTTCATTGATTAGAAGAACTTCACATCAGTTGGAATACAGTTACTAACACACCAATAATAAATCAAAGTCTTATTATTTTTTGCGCGTATGTTCTGGTAAACATCGCGTAACGATTTCGCGCAAGTGCCTGTAATTTTTGCCGAAAATGGTCTCAAATGACTGAATCCGATGAAGAATCTGATGTAAAATTTCATTCTGTCCTCGATTCTGTCCGACCGGCTGGCCGTTTCCACGATAGTTCCTTAACGGGTACAATCGGTGGTACGGTGTCGGTGTTATACCAATCTGAAATTTTGTTTTTCCAATAACTCCAAAGTTCAGGTCCAATCGAATTGAAACTAGTTGTAGAATTACGAGACGAAGACTCATTTAAAAAATTTGGTTACAATCGTATAACTAGAAAATGAAAAAAATATAATAAGCAGCCTGTATCTCGGAAACTAGTCGTCCAATATCGCTGAAATTTTGCGAGAGCATTCAGAACCTTATTCTAAAGCCAAGTTTCAACACGATCGGCTCTACATTGTTGGAAATATTGAAATGCCGGCGTAGGGCACGTTCAGCATCTGGATGGGTGATCGTTACCACAATATCTTCCAAACGGAAAGAGATAGTGACTTGCGATTTTCAGGGTTGGTTCCACATCGGATTATGACAGTTGATTTCGTTAATAGGCATGATCGGCTCGGCGGTTTCGGAGATATGCCCGTATGAATTTATTTTGCTATTTCCTCAATTACTCGAAAAGACCGAATCCGATCCAATTCAAACTTGGCAGCAAATTGTAGAATACCAAATTTTTCGAAAATTATTCAAAAAAATCACATCTTAAATTTTGTTTTGAAAAAAAAAAAAAAAAAAAAAGCATTGAGGTGAAGTCAGCAGCCTTCGCGCGTATGTTTTATTGTTTATTACATGAGAGTGTATGCTCGGGTGTATGAGACGTGAGTAGACAATAGAGCATACGCGCAAAAGCTCCTGACCTCATTCATGCTTCTAGAGAATAAATCTGCACTGACGTGAGGTCCGTCTGCTTGGACACGCTTTTCACATTCATAACTAGAGTGGTTTACCCATCTGCGTGGCTTCCAGGTAAATGAATAATATTTTCCCAATATTTCTAGCAATATAGATCTGATGAAGTTCATACATGGAACTTAGCTCTAGAATGAGATTGCAGCGATATCTCAGGAAAGTTTCTGAGGTCCAGATATGTTTTCAATAATTTTCCGTATAAG
This sequence comes from Halyzia sedecimguttata, assembly GCA_937662695.2. Taxonomy (NCBI): domain Eukaryota; kingdom Metazoa; phylum Arthropoda; class Insecta; order Coleoptera; family Coccinellidae; genus Halyzia; species Halyzia sedecimguttata. The sequence continues at coordinate 16,489,231 of OW569413.2, forward strand.
TCTTCGTGTCAAAACTTTCCAACTTACTACCAAGTTTCATTTCGACCTGATCAGTATTTTTCGAGTTATTGGGAAAATAAAACATCAAACCGCTATAACTCCAACACCATTTGGTGTATTTTGCCTATTAAGGAACTGAACTGCTGCATTAAAATTCCAAACCAGATATGTTTTCAATAATTTTCCGTATAAGTCTTCGTGTCAAAACTTTCCAACTTACTACCAAGTTTCATTTCGACCTGATCAGTATTTTTCGAGTTATTGGGAAAATAAAACATCAAACCGCTATTACTCCAACACCATTTGGTGTATTTTGCCTATTAAGGAACTGAACTGCTGCATTAAAATTCCAAACCTACCCAGCATATTTCAAGTTTCTACGTCATTTCCTTCGTTATCGTGCATACGGACGGTGGGCCCGACGGACAGCATTGAATTTGAGCACGGAATTTGCATCAGTGTGCAAAATCCCTGGCAAACCCTACGATTGAGGCCATTCCTGGTCAAAATACCAAACATACTGACATCGCTCGTATAAGTAGGACCAAAAAATGAGTTGAGGAATTCCATGGAATTCCACGGAATTCCACATGCTTCCATAGATTTTCACGGAATTCCACGGAATTACGTAAACTTGTACACCATAATTCCAAGGTGGTTTGCCCCTCGCTCTCCACCACTGTAAAATATTTCGATTCCTATTTGCTCTTTCTAACAGCAAATATTCTTCAAACTCAGCTTTCCAATATTTCAGAAGTTTTCTTGATTTAAATAGGCTATCGATGTCGATACATTTTTTAATAGAATCGAACAATTTGGTATAGTTTTCAAAGAATACCTTCCAAGTGAGTAGATCATTGAGGATGTTCTTGGTGTATTCCTCATAACACTTTTCGAAACATTGAATAGCTTCATTTCTTTACCAGTTTTATTATACGTAGTTCCACAGATGTATACAATAATTGTTAACAACTTCACTACAAGGATCACAAGAGAATACATTTTTCCAGATGTTCAGATAGAGACGAAATTTTCAAAGCAATAAAAGTTGTCAGTTAAGTATTGAATTCATAATGACATCCGTTTTTATGGTTGTGTCTATTTTTTCATGAGAAAAAATCTTAATTATCGCAAGGTCATAACGAAGTAATATTCTTCTGAAAAATCATTTCTAGAACGATCGATGTATAATATAGACAAAATATATTGGTAATTATAGGGGAAACTCTTCATATTCAATACTTTTCTGTGGGTGTTGAAAAAATTCGAGTCGTATATAAAACTTCATACAATTTACAATTTAACGAGACCTAAAACGAGACTCTCTTGTTATGCTGTATGTGGTCTCGGTATCGCTTATAATATTTTTGAAAACGAATCCTGTCATCTCGTCTCGCTTTTCCGAGATGAGAACGAGACGAGACGAGAAAAATCTCGCTCTCGCGTGAAGCCCTACTCATTACGTTCAAGAGTTCTCTTTTAACGTAGGGCCGGCCGGACAGAATCGATTTGACCACGGATTCTTGATCAGTGAGTCGAACCAAATTGTTCAAGACCATTTTCATCCAAAAATTCTAAAATTAAAGACATCTGGGAAACTTGATAAGCACTCTGTTCCGAACAAGAGCGCCAGAAACCCTGTCTTTTCTAGCATAAGCGAATTATTTGAATGACTCTGTATATTACTATGACCTCAGATGGAGAAAAATACCTTGAACTGTTCTTTCGAACCTGTAAACATTCTTGTGGAACATTCTATGACATGTATGCTTTGTGGTCGACGCACCATAAGCCGCAATGTTTCATTAATCCACAACAGATATCAAGTTACCCAATTATGAAACTCTATACCGGAACGGCAGGGGCGTCCGCAAACCGTAATAATTTCGCGATTACGGCACGTGTATTGGGGACAAATTCGGAAGGTAAGCCCGTCCGTAAACCCCGGGTCGAACTACTTGCCACCGCCTGGGGCTGCGGTGGTTCTTCCCACGCTTTTCGGGGGCGCAATCGATCTGAGGTTTTTTTCTGTGGTCCGGAATATGGACGAGGACTATCATCTCATCCAACACAGACGTATACAGTCTGCTATGGCGGTAAGACAGATTTTTAAAGTCCCACCCTTTCTTTATTCGATTACCCCGACTCGAATTATGTGATTTATGGCGCTCTTGTTCCTCGGAACAGGAGCTTATCAATTTGCCAAAATGTCTGTAATTTTAGAATTTTTCGATGAAAATGGTCTTAAACAATTTGGTTCGACTCACTGATCAAGAATCCGTGGTCGAAATTCATTCTGTCCGGCCGGCCGGTCGTAGGCACGATAACTCCCGAACGGAATGAGCCAGACATATGAAATTTTCAGAGTAGGTTTGGGAGATAAATATCTCGGCTATGTTCGTTATTGGGCGAAATCGAACAGATGGTTTCGGAGTAACAAAATGCAAAATGTTTCAATATGCAGTTTTACCATAACAATCCACTGATATCATTTTTAGCTCTAACAAGCTAATACTTTCGTAGATATGATTTTTCAAAATTTCAATATAAATCGTATTTCTATGTTTTTATAGAATGATAATTATTCTATCTATAAATTGTTATAATGTTAACTTATTTTCCTGAGACATGACGTTGTCTAATTCATTTCAGCAATCGTAGAATTATGATAATTACAATATAATATCATACTTTTTGTTGCTTGATATTTTCATGCCGATGGTCAATCCATATGATGATGGAAATGGTAATGGTAAGTTAATAATATTGAGTTCAGAATATCCCCACTAAAAAAAAAAACTGGAATATTGGATTATTGGAGAATTGGAGTGGATTTGAGGAAAGATATACAGGGTGAGTCTTTGACCACTGCATTAATTTTAAACAAAGATTCCTCTCATCAAATGAAACACTTTTTTCATTTACCATTTTTCCAGATTCGGCTCAGGTAAAAAGTTACAAGCGTTTAAAGATTTCACAATGTGCTAATACACTCCCGCATATAAATTATCTATGACATTGTTGGCGGACGAGAATAAGGCATGGTAACGTGGTTTACAGCTTGATTCGGGATTCCAACGCTCAGGGACGGATCCATAAAAGTAGTGAAATTTCTGGAGTTTTCCATTTTAAAACATTCAATGAAGAATATCTCGAAAACGGTGCGATTAAAGAGAAATGATGAATAATAATATAATGTTCTTAAACGATGGAATATTCTAGAAATGACTCAAGAAAAACTTTATATGCTTTCTTTATGCTAATTTCGTTTAGTTTTATGAATCCACGAGTCCATAACTAGAAAACCAGTAGAAGTAGAAAATAACTAATATTTGGAAAATATGTATCATAGTTATAAGAAACTTTACGCCAACATTCATTTTATTCGAAAAAAGGATGTCAAAGCTACAAAATAAAAACTGATTTATTTTCAAAATTTCAACAGCCTGTATCTTTTTACCTGAGCTGAATTTGGAAAAATGTTAAATGAAAAAAGTGTTTCATTTGATGAGAGGAATCTTTGGTTAAAATTAATGCAGTGTTCAAAGACTACCCTGTATATTATCGTTCATCATAGAATTGAGGAATGAATATCTCGGATGAGTTCGTTGTTGGGTAGATTTCGTCTATTGGTTTTGGATTGATAATTTTTGGCTCTCTTGTTGAATTTAAATTCTTCTATGATGTTTGAATTCAATTTCTGCTAAGATGAAGTTCTTTCATAAGAATCCATTGATATAATTCCTAACTCTGAGAAACCAATACTGCCGGAGTTATAATTTGTCTGTTCGAACAAGAGCTCCAGAAAGCTCCTGTCCACAGGGCTTGAACCCATTTTTTTTATCAGTTTCCTGTTGTGATACTACCGAACTGGAATAAGTTCCAATGACTGCCTATGGAAGTAGATTGAGTATACCTAGGTAAGTGGTTCAGTCGAGAGGTTACCGTAACATTATGCAGGGTGATTCATCGGGAAATGCGCATTCAGTAGGGTTAGATGGAGGACACCAAAATAGAGGAAGATTTATTAATTATCCATAACTTGTTTATGTTGTAAAATTATCAATTAACACTCAATTTGTTCATTGCGCTCATTTAAAAAAAAATGTCAAAATGAGGAAAAATGTCCGTTTCGAAAAATCATAACTATATTTTGAACAGAAATAACGTTGCAACAAATTCGATTAAGTTAAACGAAAAGAGTTAGACACAAAATAAATTTAAAAAACATAACTCATAACAGATATTCAAAGTGGCCTCAAATACATTTCCGTATCCTTGAAGGAAGATTTTTAATTGACTTTCTAATCATAGCTTGATTCATCGCATGTGTCCTGAATTATCCGTAGAAGCTCCTTTCTGTAGCTTTTCAATTTCAATTTCGGAAAAAGTAAAACTAATTTCGGAAAAAGTGAAGACAATTTCAAAAAAGTATAAACAATATTCCGAACTACTTAGTAGAGTTTTGTGTCCATAAGACCCATTTTCGTTATGTTCGTAATGAATACCTTCTTTCTTATGAATTCAACTCATCCGTTGTGCAATTTGAGAATGACTAAAATCCAGGAAAAATATTTATAGACCAATTCTAACCTACCTACTCGGTGTGACCTACGCGGTGTGGTTTGGGCATTTGGGCCTGGTGGTTCGGTCTACATTATAGACTCCGTCTTGCTTAAATTTCGATATAATGATGTATTTCTTATTGAATTGGAATATTAAAATATACAGGGTCATAGAAAATTTTTGGCCAAGAATGCTGAGTTTGACTTTTAAAATAATTTGAATTCATTTCTCAGGCTGAAGATGAGACGTTGCGACAATTATATTAAAATCCGATCATATGATTATGACGGATTATGATTGAGTATACTGACACTTTTTCTGACGAGAACGCTCATAAACTTCCAAAAGCTCGTGCGAGTTAGGGGAATAAGTTGTGTTCAATACACTGTGTTCTTACACCACTGCTTATTCTTGACCTAACAGTTAGTGGTGGTCGCTACCATCTGTGGAGAAAATCTCTTTACTAAACTCGGGACCTCCGGTTCCTAGTCCGACATATACTGGCTGGTAATCACATGTAAATGCTGGAACTTATGATAGTTCTGTAGGATTTTCATATCAATCTCCAAGGGGTTGATTGAGTTACTCTCCTAACATTCACCTTTAACGTCTTTGGTTTTCAAAAAACACTTGTTCTGCTATTTACGCACTTTATTTACAATTCTGCTCGAAGAAATATCTACAACTTTCACAGTATTTACTCCCGCATTTACTGAAGTTCAACTATAGCAATATACTCTAAAGTCGTCTAAGTCAGAATTCAATAAAACCGACTAGGTCTCAGGGATAAAATCTCGTAGTCTCTTACTGTCTTAAGTCTACGTCTTCGCATTCTCGCCCAGGACACACTGGCCTCGCCCTCGCTTCTGCATTCCCTAGCTAGCTAGTCTGTTTGTAACCTTAACATGGAAATGGACTGAATTAAAATCGGACCCCTTGCAGGATAGATGTTTCAATGTTAATTTTGTTAGAAATAAAGTTAAGCATTTTTCCTGAAATGAGAATCGTTTGAATACGGACAAAACGGACATGTCCCCTCCTTTTTCACTAATCTTGGTATCCAGAAATTAGGAGCAGAAGTAATCAATAATGATTTTATGGATTAAAGCTAGAAAAGTACCATTTGCGGAAATTTTGTTTTAATTTTCCAATTTGTGAATACAACTTCAAAATATTGATATACAGCGTGTAAATACGTGTAAATCTTTAACTTACTCATGCAGTGATAGTTGTCTTATAAGATTTTCTCGCGAGCTTCTAGATACCATGTTGCAATCAATTTGTCCGATTGTCTCTTATTTTATTATTTTCAGCTGAAAAGGGTCTAAAACAATTCCTATCGACTTACTTATGAAGTCAAATTCATTTATGTCCTTCGGCCTGTACCTAAACTCGATAATTCTCAGGGAGACTCGAAATTTGAAGAGTGGGTTTGTAGTCTGAATATACTGGTGGAGTTCGTGAATGGAAACAGTCCACTAGACTATTTTGAAGATATAGGTAACCATTTTCAGTTATATTTTTAATATGTTTCCACAACATATCTGATTGAGTTGACATATGTCACTTTTGTGGAATATCGTCTTCAAGGTTCATTCAAAATTTCATAAAAATCGAATCTGAACAAGAAAAAATTTCTTCTTTAAACTCAATATCGCGGAATTTTATAGCCAGATACCAGTGGCATTTATATGTACCTAAATGGCAAGAATACAAACCAGCTAATAGTAACTTACTAAATGGTTCCTTTCTGGGTTTTCTCTCCCAAACTCTGAAATATATGTATAAAATAAAAAATTTTACGCGCATGTTCTATTGTCTAATCACCTCTATTGGGCACACTTGATCGAATGTAGCATCGATATATACCGTCTTCTGAGCGGTTGTGATATATGAATACATTTAATACCATTTCAATGACATACTAATCGAGTGAATCTATCTATCTATATATCATAGAACATTTCTATTGAAATTGAAATACGAAAAAACTCCAGGATACGATATTCACGAAATTCCGTGAAAATTATTGGATCGGCATTCTACAAGTAATTACCGAGTTTTAATTGGGTCAGATTTGTATATTCTGAGCTATAGAGGAAATAACAACAAAATTTCAGACGGGTATAACTCCAAAACCATCAGACCGATTATGCCGAATATCGAACTCAACCTCAAATTCGGATGCGCAGCCTACCCTGAATATTGCAAGTCCTTATCTCTCTCCGTTCTCAAGTTATCGTGAGATACATAATATTTTTTTGTAATTTTTTCAATATTTTTTAGTGGTAGGATTCTCACAAAATTTCAAACACGTCTTACCAAGTTTCAAATCGATCGGATCTATATTTTTTAGATTATCGAGAAAAAATATTCCAGATGGGTATATAACTCCGAACGGCCGATTATACCCTGAAACAAACTTAAATCTCCCATTCGGATTCTCGAACTACCCTGAGAATTTCAAGTCTCTATCTACTTTCGTTCGAAAGTTATCCAGACAACGGTCACCCATCCAGCTGCTTCACTCATACAAGGCTGCTCGGATCTCGAACAATATATATCCGATCGTGTTGAAACTTGGAACGTGGCTGTAGAGTTGGGTTTTGAATGCTTGATTCGACATTCTACTACTAATCATCATTTTTGAATTGGATCGGATTCGAATTTTTCGAATTATTGAGGATATAACAACAAACTTTCAGATCGGTATAACTACAAAATGGATTAAACCTATTGACAAACTCAAATGTCGCATTTGGATGCTCAACCTGCTCGTGAAATAAAAATTTTTTAGTGTTCCGCTTCTTACATAATTTCACAATCTTCTTCATGTCAGTATTCTACAACTAGCTACCACGATTCAATACGATCGGATTTGTATTGGTTGATGACAAAATTATCAATCGGAAGCCGATGGGCTGAATATGCCATTAACGAAATTTCAAATCGATATATTTTTCCGTTCCCAAGTTGTCGTGGCAAAAGCCGGCCGAACGGCCGGACAGAATCAAATTTGACCTCAAATTCCTCATCAGTTGGTCGAACCTAATCATTCGAGTTCATTTTAGGAAGAAATTTGATCATTACAGACATTTGGGCAAAATTATTACGTGATGTTCCCCAGAATATGCGCGTAAAAAGCTTTATAGAATTATTTATTCACAAAATAGGAATACTAACAGAGTCGGAGCCCAAATTAAGTATCTGCCTCAAGATCTCTTGAAAACGTCATCGATGAATAGAATGCCAATGAATAGAAATTTACTGACTTCAAAAAAAATTTTTTTTGAGGATGAAAGTAATGTAATTAATTTTTTGATGTTATGTTCTATTCTTAACAGACAAAGAGCACTGAAGATTTTTGTGGGTTCAGCCTCTCTTGTCTCCTATTACGCGACATCCAAATCGGAATCATCATTCTCATTCAATTCACTGTTATCCAAATCCCCTTTCACGATAAAGAAGCCCGTCAGCTGAGCCATCTAACGTCGGTAATTACTGCCTGGTTTGACGTGACTGCCGTCAACATCACGAGGACGCCTGAGATGTGCACGATATACGATGATTTCACGAATGCCATAAATCCGCTGTCGCTGCTAGGATCTGCCACGTGCCATCTCCCTTAGTCATTGTCTCTATCTCAGTCCTTCCACTTCTTTCGGGGCCCATACACGCAGATATGGGGAGTTATTGCCCTCCTTAAGAGGCATTTGTTTCCTCCTTTCGCAATTTGGGTGACATCCAGAGGAGGCCGTAGCTATTAATTATTTTATTTGCCTTGTTCTCTATCCTTGATGATTTGTTTTTATTACCTACGAGTTCCGCTTAGGTATCCCGATGAAAGATGGGTACTTAGTTGCTAGAAATTGATGTGGCCCATGAATTGAAATTGTCGATAACTCTGAAATAATAGTTTTGTCGGTTTATGTTTCACAAGGTATAATATCCTGTTGACTTATATTGCCGCATTCTATCCAACTTGACTGAATGGGGGGTATTCCTAACAATATATTTAAAAAAATACAGTTTTATACTGTTTACAACCAATAGGAAACTTCTTATATTTCAATTAGTCGTAAGGCGCTTTCGGTCATCTTCAGTACTATACCTAAAATGAAGTTTACAATTATTTGGATATTCTGAAACCATCTAGCAAAATCACTGACTCGACAAGAACACAAGAAAAACCCCACACGGAGCATTCCAAAGGTAATGTTTCAAAGACTCAAAAGATTATATAATACAGAAGGTCAAAGATTAAATTGAAATAGATCTAATCAATACAATTCTTATTACAATTTATTATTGTAAATACTATATGTTATTGATATTCTCTGACCTTATGTTTCCTCTGTGATTTTCCACGAATATGTATTGACGAAAACTCTCTTTCTTAATATACGCTCATGATTAGGGCCAGAGCACATACATTTCATGGGATTAAATAATAATATAATCAATGAGGAATAAACTCATCTCAATAACAGGTCAAATAGACAAAGACTTCAATTAAAATTTCAGATTCATTGGAATAATAACTAATAGAATTATGAACTTACCTGTAGAATATTGAATTACTGACAAAATATCGCTCCGATGAAAAACACCTCCAAAATGCTTCGATCGAACGTCAAAAGTGAAATAACCTGGACCATAATCTCGCGTCACGGGCACATTTTCATTCGGTTCACCATAAAATTGTTGACATGCATATATACCTTCAGCCACTCTGTTCAATAAAGAGCTACGACATGTTAACTGAGATACTCGTCGGTTTATTATCTATGCAAACGCATCCGTATGAAGCAAATTTGACATTTTCTATTCACACTATTTGGAGATATGCGGATGATTTAAATATTCTGTCTGAACTGAAATATACAGCTTCAACTAAAAATTATGAGGAAATACTTTTCATTTTCAGAAAATAATTATTTATTTATTTATCGTATGGTATGGCACATGTTGAAATTTACATAGTAAAATAACAATTATAACAACAATAAAACAATAATAACAATAGTAATACTACAATTAATTGACCAACAAACATCAAGATTTTTGATATATTCAATTGCACTCTTTGTTGCCTTCAAGAAATCATTAAAGGGTCCACCATATGCTCTTTTGGGACATTCACTAACGATGTGACGAACTGTTTGTTTGACTGTGCCACAGTCGCAGTTTGGGGATGGGGCTTTGCCCCACTTATGCAGCGAGTCCGCGCATCTGCCATGGTTGAGAAAATAAGTATCCAATTTAGCATTGATTGAAGGTAAACGAAATTATACATTCATTATATGCAATATTTCTTATTTAAATCATATTAGACTTTTTGGCGCTCTTACGGACATGACATTACAGACATTTGGGCAAATTGATAAGTACTCTGTTCCGAGGTACAAGAGCGCCAAAACTAGTGTATTTTTAGCGTTCTTGTTCCTCGGGATAGAGTGCTCATCAATTTGCCCAAATGTCTGTAATTTTGGAATTTTTGGCTGAAAATGGTCTTAAACGATTTGGTTCGACTCACTGATCAAGATTCCGATTTTGCCGGCCTGCCAGCCGTTAACACGATAACTCTCGAACGGAATGAGCTAGAAAGTTGAAATTTTTAGAGTAGGTTTAGGAGACAAATATCTCGGTTATGTTCGTTATTGGGCAAAATCGGCCAGATGGTTTCAGAGTAACAAAACAATTTTTTTTTTACATTACAAATTTTGAATTGAATAGTCTAATTATAATTTCCTGATGTATAAATCCAACATGAGATGAGTCATGGACCTACGTCTTGAATTCAATTACGAAAATTCTTAAGAACTGACGTCCAAAAGCCAAATTAAAAATGCGGGAAAGCCCTGTGGACAGGAGCTTTGGCGCTGTTCCCCAGAAAATGCGCGCAAAAAGTGTTTATTTGATGAAGACTTAATTTAAAATTATCCACACGCTTTTCAAATTATTCAATCAATCAAATTAATATCTCGAGAATTATTAACCCAAACGGACTTACATGTTGAGCATCATTCAATTCAGAATTTTATGATTCATCACTGTGAAGAAAAAAATTAGGGGCTTGATCGATATTTCTGAAAGGCATCTCACGGTATAACGACAATGAATCAACTCAAGTGTGGGATTATGCTAATTGGTGAATCCACTTTTGTCCCAACATCATGAACACAATTCATTCGAATGAATGAAGAATGCGACCGAGAATCTGGAGAGCTTGCGGAAGAAGATTCCGAAAAGATTTGGATTTCAGGTCCGAAACACCAGCTCTGCGGAGACACCATTATGACTCAACACAATTGGTTATAAGGCCCATAAAGAAGGCAAGTCATAATGAAAAAACCGATGTAATCCTCTGAAAAATGTCCCTATTCGAAGCAAAGACCGGTTACGAGATTGAATCTGGAAAATGAAAAGCTGGAAATATTCTCTCGGCAGAGGGCGTACGGCACATTTCCTGGCTGAACTGGAGATTTAGATCGACCTATCGCATAACGCCAAAGTTCATCACCCGGGTGTATTTCTCACTGAAATTGGAAAATTGCTTTATCTACCGACCAGGGGGAAACGCCGGAATTTGATGGATATAAGTAAGTCCTGGATTGTTCGAGGAATACATTGTTATTGTGCCGCGTTGGATGAACGCTATGAAATATTTTTGGAGTTCCAGAGTGTGGTTTACCTGCTCAAGGAGGATATAAAATTGGAAGAATGAAGGATATGGGGAGGAATCCATTGAACTGTTTGTTTGGAGAACATTGCCAAATGAACTTTGAGAGTTTGTATGAAAAGTGGTGAACTAGTAAATGTAGCAATTCTTCAAGTTATGCATGGAATGTTTGTTGCTCGCGAAAACTGCTATTCTAAAATCTGGAATTTGTCTGGAACAACATGCTTTATGGGATATTGCATGCCATACTCAATTACATTCTCGACATTTCGACTAATTATGCAATATTAAGAAGATCCAGAATTCGTAAAAGATCCACGCTTAAAACATAGGAATTGATAGTCGAAAATATAAAAGTGGAAAAGCCCTCTGGACAGGAGCTTTGGCGCGCTGTCCAAATACATAGGTAGAGCTGTCTTCCATCCAGGTACTGAACTCGCCCAAAGCTGCTTTTAAATCCAAAAGTAAAAACAAGCGTCCAAAAAAACTGGTACACTATTTGGCCAAGAATAGTATCAAACAATTAGTTTCAAATCACATACATACATTCACTATTGGTTCCAAAATGAACGTTGCTGTTTGCGGTGGCATAAGGTCCCATTCAAATACATTTATCCACTATTGGTTAGAAAATGTACAGTGCTATATGGAGTATGGTGTCTATTCAAATACATAACTTAACTGTTGGATCAGAAACAAACAGTGCTGCGTTTGTGGTAGCATAAGGACCCATCCGAGTACATACATTACATGACACAGTCAATATTGACGTTGACTGTGACACGGAATAATGCTATGTATAATATGTGCATGAAGCTAATGAATGCATTGCATTGATTACTACATAGGAGAATGAATTCTTTTATACTAAAATGTGAGCCTTATAACGTACAAGAATACTTTGAACTTTGTAAAGCTGATGAACTTGTTTTCTTTGGTTTAACTATTGTTAACATTTTTTCCTGTACAGATCTCTGTACTTGCACTTGCACTATGACCTTAAGGTCTATTGTGTTTTGTACACCACACTGCTGCCCCATACGTGATTATGGGTCTCACAATGATGACGTACAACCATCGCAGTTCATAAGTCTTACCGGCTAGATTTCTGCACTCCATTATAGCTTTTATTGCTTTATTAGCAGTGATTCCAACATGCACTTATTCCACAAAAGTTTACTATCTATAACTTTTTAACTTCAAATTGCGAACTGTCAAAATCCACTTGGGAATGAACATATTCAAATTGGGAATAATCAAAATCAAATTGGGAATAAACCCATTCAAATTGGGAATAATCAATTTCAAATTGGTACGATATTCTCGGCAATGAAAATCAAGATCATATATGATCGGAATATGTTTTTTATTGATAAAACTGAAAATTAACTAGAAAAAAATATTATATTATCTTACAATTTCTATCAACATAGACCCGATCAAGTTTAAATTTATAAATTGGAAAGAAAATAGGAATTTTGTTGAATTTCAGTGATAGTGTTCTTGTTGAACAAGAATTAAAATCCAAAAGTAAAAAGAAGCGTCCAAAAAGAAACTAGTACACTTTTTGGCCACGAATAAGGAACCATTCCCATTCGAATACATTCATCCACAATTGGTTCAAAAATGAACAATGGGCTTGAAGCATATATTTATTCATTGCCGAGGCATTTTTGTTTCATATACAGGGTGAGTCTTTGACCACTGCATTAATTTTAACCAAAGATTTCCCTCATCAAATGAAACACTTTTTTCATTTAACATTTTTCCAAATTCAGCTCAGGTAAAAAGATACAGGCTGTTGAAATTTTGAAAAAAAATCAGTTTTTATTTTGTAGCTTTGAAATCCTTTTTTCGAATAAAATGAATGTTGGCGTAAAGTTTCCTATAACTATGATACATATTTTCCAAATATCAGTTATTTTCTACTTCTACTGGTTTTCTAGTTATGGACTCATGGATTCATAAAACTAAACGAAATTAGCATAAAGAAAGCATATAAAGTTTTTCTTGAGTCATCTCAAGAATATTTCATCGTTTTAGAACATTATATTATTCTTCATCATTTCTCCTTAAACGCACCGTTTTCGAGATATTCTTCATTAAATGTTTTAAAATGGAAAACTCCAGAAATTTCACTACTTTTATGGATCCGCCGCTGAGCGTTGGAATCCCGAATCAAGTTCTAAACCACGTTACCATGCCTTATTCTCGTCCGCCAACAATGTCATAGATAATTTATATGCGGGAGTGTATTAGCACATTATGACATCTTTAAACGCTTGTAACTTTTTACCTGAGCCGAATCTGGAAAAATGGTAAATGAAAAAAGTGTTTCATTTGATGAGAGGAATCTTTGGTTAAAATTAATGCAGTGGTCAAAGACTCACCCTGTAGACTGAAAGATTACTGCATAGGAGAATTGATTCTTTCATAGTAAAGTGTGAGCCTTATAATGTACAAGAATATTTTGAAATTTGTAAAGCTGAAAGAACATGATTTCTTCAATGTAACTTACTACTGTTGACATTTTTTCCTGTACAGATATCTGTACTTTGAAGTGAATAAACTTTCTATGTACGTTGCACGTTGCATTATGACCTCAAGGTCTATTGTGCCCCCCAACAGAAACGTGAATGTCATCACCATCTACAGCTTGCCTTCCAGTTGTAAAGTTCTGATGGACTCCAATATGTTGGCCTCCTCATTTCCTTTAATTCCCGAGTGACTAGGAACCCAGACCAAGGAAACCATCTACCAACTTCCTTAAGTTTTCTTCAGAACTTCCACATTAACTTAGACGGGATAACATGGGAGCTGAGAGCTTTAATAACAGCTTGACTGTCAGAATGGATTGCTGTATCATACCTCTGATAGTTTCTTTCTAGGTTCATTTCCAGGCATCTTTCGATTGCTAGTATTTCTGCCTGAAAGACGATCGGATAGTAGCCTAGCGATACTGAGGATTTGGTGCCGGCCCCATCTGTGTAGCAGGTACTGCGGCCTCAGGAAGCATATGATGAGATTAGGGCTAGCAGAAACTATCGAGTGCAGATTCTTTTGGGAGGGGGATGAAACTCCTGATCACCTGATAACGGAATGCCTCGCCATCTCAAACCAACGCAAGGAATGCTTTGGGCAAGAAATCTACAGGAGCGAAGACGTAGCCTCCTTGAAGCCATCTCAGATACTCAGTTCATCAGAACTCTGTAGATGGTAATGATATCGACAGCTCTGAAGGGGGGGCACAATAGACCTTAAGGTGGTAGTGCAACGTTGCCTTCTACAACAATATACAATTATACAATCTGTGTACCATTAAATGGCATTTTTTTAAGAACTTGGGTGGTGGATTGCCTTTCCCAGTCTTTCTTCCTACCTAGTACGTGGTATAGTCTTTTCAATGCTTAATTTCTTAATCATTTCGTCACTAGGAAGATTACCTGATGAAATATACCCGGTAAGAGAGGACCAGGCTTTCTGGTTTTTAATACTCTTATTATCTGTTCCTTTCCTAGATATTCTGAGAATGGCTTCATGGGCCATTTTGTCTATCATAAGGTGGAGGGGTGTGAGATTTGCGATAATCTCAAGTGTCCTCCTAGGACATCCTCCCATAGCTCCAGTAACACACACACACATGCAAGCCTTTGTATTTTTCAAAGGTTTCCCTAGTACTATTCTGACTGATTTTTGTATTCCAGACTACTGCCCCATACGCTCCAGTCCCAAGTCTTACCTACTAGATTTTTGCACTCCAATAAAGCCTTTATTGCTTCACTACAAAAGTAACAACACTCTTGTTCACTACAGTTTTTGTCGTCTGACATGTTTCGGAAACAAAGGGTTCATTTTCAAAGACGAAGCGTTACTTTATGGCTTGACTAGCAGTGATTTCAACATGCACAGAATGTTACCAGTGTTACTCCTAGATATTTAACTTCAGACTTCCATTATATAATATCTCCGTTCAAAAAGAAGAATCTCATAGCTTGAAGTTTCCTTCTCTGAGTTAACAGAATGACTGTGGTCTATCATTAAAATATACTTTGGGAGATATACTCATTATTAAACGATTCCTTTCTGGGTTTTCTCTCCGAAACTCTGAAAAATATCTATAGTACGGAAAAGCACACAAAAATCATCATATCACATAATGAACTAGGAATTAGAATTATGCTGACAAGAATGTATTGTTTGCTTATAGAATTTCTGAAAATAATACAAGCTCCGTCTGCACAAATACTTATTTATAAAATCATTGAAGTTTCCTTCAGATATGTACACTTTGAAATAGGTACATATTTCTTACAGAATTCGGCAAAGTATGAAATTGTTAGTCTTACGCATGGTAATTTTTTTTTATATCTAACCATTTTCCATTCCTTGTTTGTAACTTGCGAAAATGGTTCCTGAATCCTATAATAAGTTTTCTTATGAATATATTTCAAAAATTCTCAAATTATATTAGTTCGTCTGTCAACGTTTGTCATGTGATGTTAGACAGTTAGACAGTTATCTGTGGTTAGACATTGACATGAACATAGAGAAATATGAATATGAAAGACATCACAGAATACGAAGATAATGATCTATCTATGAAAACACGTCATGATTACTTATATTCTTTCGATCAAAAACTGTTGAGAATTTGTTTGGTTGAATATAAGAATAGTGGACCAATTGACTCCTATCTTCAAAATATTTTGAAAAATCGGCAATATCTTCACCAATATAGATCCGATCGAGCTCAAATCTAGAATTCACTCTAATAAGGTTTTGATGGCTCTCGTAGAATTTCAACGATATCTGACGAGTAGTTTCTGAGATACAGAATTTTCTTAAATATTTTTTTTTTAATTTTGCAGACATGCGATCTTGACAAAATTTTGCATGAGTCTTCGTGTCAGTATTTTTCAACTAATGACCGTGCTTTGATTCGATCAGATTAGTATTTTTCGAGTTATTGGGAAAATAAAATTTCAAATGGCTATAATTATGAAACCACTCGATGGATTTTGCCCATTTACGAACTTAGCTGGCGCATTCGGACTACAAAGCTACTCTGCAGATTTCAACTCTCTACCTGATTGTGTTCGAGCGTAATCGTGCTGACGGCCGGCCGGACGGATGGCTACCCGGACAGAATCAATTCTGACCTCGGATTCTTAATCAGTGAGTGAAAACTAATCGTTTAAGACTATTTTCGGCCAAATATATAAATTACAGACATTTGGACGAATTGATAGGTACTCTGTTCATAGAACAGTGCGCCATGTTTTATTGACTCTATTTGCGCCTAAGGCACCCTCATGAAATACTGTGTGAACCTACAAGCTGTCTTTTCAGCGTTACCATGTGGACAAATTCATTGGGCATGAACTGAATCAAATTTCAAAATAAATAGTGTAGTGAAACTCAGCGTGGATTCGCACCAGAATCTCCTGTGCGACAGTCGAGCACTCTAGCATCTCGGACATCGAGGTGTTGTTACAATTCTGAGATTTGCATGATCGAAAACCAGTTTTAATTTTCACAATAATTCCTAAAATACAAATCCGATTGAACTGAAATCTGGTTGGCACACAGCGGTAAAATGGCAGCTTGTGCGAAATCTCAGCGGAATCCAATAGTTCCTGAAATATACAACGTTTTAAGAAAAAATCGTTTTTTTTGCGCACCTGTTTGGGTCATCATTTTGCCAAATGTCAGCATTTGCGAATGTTTTGCTGAAAATGGTCGATTAGGTCCGACTCACTGATGAAGAATTTGAGGTCAAATTTGATTCTTTCCTTCCGGCCGGCGATTGCCACGATAACTTTCGTATGGCAAGGGACAGTGACTTGAAATTTATAGGGTAGGTTGCACGTCCAAATGCTACGGACAAGTTAGTTAATTGGCATAATTGGCCAAACGGTTTCCAAGTACTAATTTTGTTTTGAAACATTATGGATCGTGGATGTGAGTTTTTGTGAGAATCGTATAGCTAGAAAATATTTAAAAAATTATTACTATTAGGTATCTCACGATAACTTGAGAACGATAAGAGATAGCGACGTAAGGTAGGTGCGCATCCGAATGCGACATCGATCGTTAACAGGCATAATCGACCAAACTGTTTTGGACACGCAAATATTTGAGAAATTTCTTGAGGAATGTATCACTAGAAAATCACAAAAAATCATTGAAAACAAATCTATATCCCAGAAACTGTCCTTTCGATATCGGTGAAGTTTTGTGAGAACCGGCAGACGAGGGGCAAACCACCCATAAAAATGTGTACACCATAATTCCACTTTGTGAAATAATTCCACGGAATTCCAAGTACTTCCACGGAATTCCATGGAATTCCACGGAATTCCACGGAATTCCACGGAATTCCATGGAATGCCACGGAATTCCTAGTCATTTGGGTATTTCAACTATTTCGATTAACTTCTCTACTAGACATATGTATTAGCTATTTTGACAGGATCTATGTCGACAAAGTCGAAATCCACTATGCCGGTTAATTTTTTTCGCGATATTTGAAACCATAATGTTGATGCTATGCTAGATATCAAGGTAGCATTAACAATCTTCATAAATTCCTTAAGTAACATTCTTTCTCTCCTGTTAGGTTGTAGCAAAAAAAGTGCTTTGAATAAATGAAGCATGTTTTTTCCGCGTTTCATTGATTAGAACTACTTCACATCAGTTGGAGTACAGTTGCTAACACACCAATCAAATTCTGATTATTTTTTGCGCGTATATATGTTCTGGGAAACATAGAGTAAACATTTCGCGCAAGTGTCTGTAATTTTTGCCGAAAATGGTCTCAAACGACTGAATCCGACTTCCTGATGAAGAATCCGATATAAAATTTGATTCTGTCCGACCAGCCAGCCGGCCGTTTCCTCGATAATTTTTGAACGGAATGGGTTTGCGACATGAACTTTTCAGGGTAGATTGCAAATCCGAATACAACGGACAAGTTCCTTAACGGGTATAATCGGACGTACGGTTTCGGTGTTATACCAATCTGAAATATTGTTTTTCCGATAACTACAAAGTTCAGGTCCAATCGAATTGAAATTAGTTGTAGAGTGCCGAGATGAAGACTCATGCGAAATTTGTTGACAATCGTATAACTGGAAAATAAAGCAAATTGGTTCAAGCACTGACGTGAAGTCAGAAGCTTTTGTGCGTATGTTCTATTGTCCATTCTTCTGTATTCAACACCCTTAATCGAATTTACCATGGTAAATTATGTTGTCCATTCTCCTGTATTGGACACTCTTAATTCGATTTTACCATGGTAAATTCGAATTAAGTGTCCAATACAGGAGAATGGACAATATAACATACGTGCAAAAGCTTCTGACTTCATGTCAGTGCTTGAACCAATTTTTTTTTTGTGTTTTTTTTGAAATTTATTAGGTGTACGGTTCTTAAATTTCCTTTTTCCGTCATTTTTTTCAAATCTATGTGTATGGTTCTTACAAAATTTCAAACAAGTCTTTATGTTGATTTTCTACAAATAGTTACCAAGCTTCAATTGGATAATATTTATTTTTTGTGTTATCAAGGAAATAATATTTCAGGTGGGTATAACTCGGAAACCGTTAGACCGATTATGCCCGAAAACGAAGTCAACTCTCCCTTTCGGATACGCAACCTACTCTGAAAATTGAGAGTCCCTATCTCCTTTCGTTCGAAAGTTATCGAGGCAACGGTCACCCATCTACTGAACTCACACAAGAATGCTCGAATCTCCAATAATATTTAACCGATCGTATTAAAACTTGAAATTTGGCAGTAGAGTTAGGTTATGAAGGCTCTTGTTAAATTTGAGCAATTTCAAACGAATAGTTTCTGATATATAGAATTTTTTTTTCAATTTTCTATGATTTTTTAGAAATTTTCTACAAATACTATCTTCACAAAATTTTGCAAGAATTTTCGCGTTGGCATTCTACAACTAATTACCATGTTTGAATTCAATCGGTTTAGTATTTTTCGAGTTAATGAGGAACAAAAAACAACCAAACTTCCGATGGCCATAACTCTGAACCCGTTTGGCCGATTATGCTCATAGATGAACAGAAATGTCACGTTCTGGTGCATATCCTAACCTGAAAACTTCAAGCCGCTATCTCTTTCCTTTCTCAAGTTATCGTGAAAACAAAAATATTTTTCAATAATTTTTTAATAATTTTCTAGCCAAAAGATTCGCACAAAATTTCACAAACGTGCTTAGGTTCATATTCTACAACTACTCACCAAGTTTCAATTCGATCGGATTTGTATTGGTTGAAAACGAAATTATTACTCGGAAACCACTGGGCTGATTAAGCCCATTAACGAACTTGTCCGTTGTATTGGGATGCGCCACCCCAACCTCAAAATTTCAAGCCGCTAGCTCTTTTTGTTCTCAAGTTATCATGGCAACGGCCGGACGGCCGACCGGACAGAATCAAATTTGGCGTTTGAGACCATTTTCGTCGAAAAATTCGAAAGTTACAGACATTTGGACAAAATGATAACGCGATGTTCCCCAGAACATACGCACAAAAATAATAATAAACAACCTGTATCTCAGAAACTATTCGTCCAATATCGCTGAAATTTTCAGAGAGCCCTCAGAACCTCATTCTAAAGCCAAGTTTCAACAGGATCGGGTCTAAATTGTTGGAGATTTTGGCAAATATTGGAAATGCCACAGCGTAGGGCACGTTCAGCATCTGCATGGGTGATCGTTACCACAATAACTTACGAACGGAAAGAGATAGCGACTTGCGATTTCCAGGGCAGGTTCCGCATCGGATTATGATAGTTGATTTCGTTAATCGGCTCGGTGGTTTCGGAGATATTCCCGTATGAATATTATGCTTTTTCCTCAATAACTCAAAAAGACCGAATCCGATCCAATTCAAACTTGGTAGCATATTGTAGAATGCCGAATTTTTCAAAAATTATTCAAAAAAATAACAACTTAAATTTTATCTTCCAATGACTGGAATAGTACAGATCTATTCGATTTAAAATTAGATAGCTAGCTGAAGAATAGCTTAAAGATCTGTGCGAAGTTTAGTGAGGATTTTTTTGCTAAAAAATTAAAAAAAATCATTTAAACTTCGTTTTAGAAAGCACTGTCGTAAAGTCTTAAGCTGTTGTGCGCATGTTCATTTGCCTATTCAATCCTACTACAAAGGACAATAGAAAAAAATTGGCTCAAGCCCTGTGGACAAGAGCTTTTTGGCGCTCATGTTCAAACAGACATATCGTATCTCCGAAAGTATTGGTTTTTCAGAGTTGGGAATTATATCAATGGATGCTTATGATAGAACTGCATAATGAAAGATATCAAATTAAAAAAAGTATCGTTTAAAAAAAAATGTTTCAAAAATTATCATTTAAATAAGAGCACCAAAAAAAAAGAGCAATCTATAATGCTTCAAAAATTGTCATTAAATTTATTTATCCAGATTAAATGAGCAGTCTGCAATGATTCAACCTCGTGGAATGGATTGTTGCAACTCACACTCGGTGTATAGTTTTCACAACTCCAAATACCTAAGGAAAGTATCATCGAAATGTCTAGAGCAAGGCTGGAGACAATCACAGCAGATTGTCCATTTATTCCTGATATTTGAGTAGGAAGAGGCATACGAACAGATTATTTTAATAGTTCAAAATATATTAACTAGCAACATTATGATAATACTGTATATAGGAACATATCTTACTACTTAAGGAAGTAAAATGTAATATTAACCTCAGTGGTCAACGAAGAGTATTTTGTTTTGATGATTCCATTATGTTCTTCTTTCCTTCATTAACTATATCATTGAAATGATCCAATTCTAAATCTTCTCAAACGTCATCCCGAATTTATACGTAAATTATCCAATATGCAACCAGTCAATATTATTTTCGGTTTCAAAACAGTCTTGTATATTTTCACAAATTCAAGAATCGGATACTTGTTTTCAAACTTAGAATTGACATGACTCTAATCTAATAGCTTAGAAAAGATGACATTTACGAACAGTGAACACAGACAGTGAATACATAGAACTACGATGTATTATTGAAATTTTAAAAAATCATATCTCCGAAAGTATTAGCTTGTTAGAGTTGAAAATGATATAATTGGATTCTCATGATGAAATTTAATTCAAAAGTTGTAACGTTAACAAAAATTTGTTTTTCGTTACTCCGAAACTAATAACGCGATTTTGCCCAATAACGAACTTAACCAAGATATTTATGCCTCGAACCTACTCTGAAAATTTCAATTGTCTAGCTCATTCCGTTCGAGAGTTATCGTGTTATCGGCCGGACGGATGGCCGGACAGAATCGATTTTGAACATGGATTCTTGATCAGTGAGTTGAACCAAATCGTTCGAGACCATTTTCAGCCAAAAATTCGAAAATTACAGACATTTGGGCAAATTGATAAGCACTCTTTTCCGAGGGACAAGAGCGGTCTCTACGTCATTTCCTTCGTTATCGTGCATACGGATGCTCAGCCCGACGGACAGCAATGAATTTCTGCACGGAATTTGAATCAGTGTGAAAAATCCCTGGCAAACCCTTCGATTGAGGCCATTCCTGGTCAATACAATAATACAGACATCGCTCGTATAAGTAGGACGAGCGCGGCAAAAAAACGAGGAATTCCACGGAATTCCACACAATTCCACGGAATTCCACGGAATTCCTCCAACTTGTACACCATAATTCCACGGTGGTTTGCCCCTCGCCGGCAGAACCCATTTTTACAGACAAGTTCCAAATTTGAACATGATCGGATATTTATTGTTGGATATCTGAGCAGCCTTGTGAGAGTTTAGTAGCCACCGTTGTCACGATAACTTTTGAACGGAAATATTTAGCAACTTGCGTTTTTCAGGACAGGTTTCGCATCCAAAAAGGACATTTGAGTTCGTTGTTGAACATAATTAGCTAAACGGTTTCGGAGTTATGCCCATCTGAAACAATGTTTTCTTGATTACTCAAAAAATACAGATTTGATCGAATTGAAACTTGTTAACTAGTTGTGAAATACAAACGCCAAGACGTAGGTTGAGCATCCAATTGCCACAACAATATCAGTTGTTAATCTCTCAATAATACAAAAAAATCGAATCCGTTCCAAGTCGAGCGTTGTTATTAGTTTTAGGATACCAATGACCTAATTTTCGTATCATATTGTTAAAAAATTTTAAAAAATCATAGAAAAAATTCTGTCTCAGAAACTTTCCGTCATATATCGTCTAAAATTTCGCGAGAGCCTTCCAAACCTAACTCTACAGCCAGGTTCCAAATTTGAAGACGATCAGATCCATAGCCGGATGGACCGTTGCCACGAAAACTTTTAACGTGAAGAGATGGCAATTTTCAAAGTAAGTTGGGCATCCGAATGAGATATTCAAGTTTGTTGTTGGCCATAATCAGCGAAACGTTTTCGGAGTTATATTCAAACTGAATATTGGTGTCATTTCCTCTATAACATAAAATATTCAAATCCGATCCAATTGAAACTTCAAGCTAATTTTCACGTAATTTAGTGACTAGAAAAAAAATAAAAAAAATTTTTCTTCAATAGTTTTTATTTCAGAAAGTATACGTTCGAGTCAGATGAAATTCTGCCTTTACAATCGTGAAACGAATTTCAGCTCAATCGACTTCGTATGAGGCGTGAATAGACATTTGAACAGGCGCGCAAAAGCTGCTGACTTCACGTCAGTACTGTTTAAGAAGTAGATACGATCCTCACAGTTCGCCATAAATATGCGCGTCGGCATTTCGCAACTGATTACCAAATTTCATTTCGAACGGATATGTATTTTTGAGTTATGGAGGATTGAGGAGGTCTATTATATCCTGATAATTTCATGTCGCTATCGCTTTCAGTTTGAAAGTTATCGTTGGAAGGATTGATGAACATAATTGAATTTTACCTGAATTTCTACATCAGTGAGTCGAAGCCAATCGTTTGAGAATATTCTCACTCTCATAATATTCGAAATTTTCAGAAATTTTGTCAAAATCAATGCACCCTGTTCCTGAATCATGCACGCAAAAATATGCAAATCTTTATAATTAAAATTCTACTGGATGTGCCTACGTCTCTGAACTCATCGTATGCGACCTCACTGAATTTGATAACATTTTGTGTGAGTTAGTATTTGAATGGATTCCTGGATAAATGAGCGGGAGAATAGACTACTCGTTAACATACTAGTCATACAATTAGATATTAGTAAATCTTTATTGAAAATTTTACCAAGCTTTCATCAATATCTTGTTCTTCCTAAGGGTCACTCAAAATGGTATACCGTGATGTAAAGATCTTTTACGATATTAAAATTAAAATTAATGAACTTAAACAATTGATTAACTTTGGAGAAAAACTTGAAACCTCCATTTAGGCAGCTGCTGTCATATTAGCATAATCACTCACAAAGTTACATTTTGTATTGTATATTATTGTAGAGGGTAACGCTACACTGCGACGTTAGCAGGAGTTTCATCCTCCTCCCAACAGAATCTGCAATCGTCAGTTTCTGTCACAAAGTTATCCAAAATTCCGTAATCACAACGAAAACACGAAAACTTTGGAATTTTGAAAGTAACTGCTGTTTTCGTTGCCAACAGGGAATTTTCAACAATCTTTTGACTGATTATCCACTATGACAGCCTAAATGTAGCTTTCAGCTGTTTCTCCAATGTGTAAGTCCTTTAATTTCAGTTTTAACATAATGAGGGAAATTCATATCCTGTTATACCATGTTTAGTAACCCTGAAGAAGAACAAGTCATTGTTCGAAGAATTGATGAAATTTTCAATAAAGATTACCTCAGATCTAATTGTATGACTACCATCCTGATTACCTATTGCTAGATTCCTGGATGATTAAGATAATCGGAAGAGGTAGGTGGCACAGAAATAATTGAGTTATAGAAATCTTTCTTTTATTAAATACCTTGGTAGTTTTATTATATCCAATTTATTGTTAGCATTGAAGAGCACAATTCCCAGCAAAGCAAGTCAAGCACAAGCTGATTTGCCATGAGGTGTCAATGAGGCCTTTCAGTTACTAATGAACACATACAACATGCCTTCTTTCGAGATTTTGAAAACTCTATCCACCGTTAGTTTACTCAACCAATCGAAGTACTTCTACTGCGATTCTGTACATACGTAAATCCCATTTAGTCCGAATAATTTGTTAGTCACGTAGCTAATGCTTCACGATAAAATCCGCACTAAGCCGGACGGAAGCGACAGTAACGAATTTATTACTTTACGGAATATTTATACTACTGTTCGCTATTAAAAGAACTTCGTTCCAAAAATGAATCCAGAGAAACAGTATTCATATATTCTAACAATCTCTCCACTATCAACCAATTTATCTGCAGTATCGTAAAAAACTAAATCCCACCTATATGACTGCAACTGTGAGATCCAATTGAACTACCAACAAATCCTGCATCCTCCCATCCTAAACCCATCAAAACTTTGCATATCAAGGGTTTTCCCAGAACGATCAGTTTCAAATGGAATATAAAATTTCCTGATAGCTGGACTTAGTTCTGGACCAGCGTTTAGCCTGCGAACAGACCTTGGACGCGTAACATGGCGAAGTTAATCGGATCAAGCCAAGCCGTATACACGACGAGGTAGATATGCTCGGTTTTCCTGATAATCTGATACAATGAACTTGATGGTTTGGAGAATATGTATAGATAGAACTCGTTAGCCGGAACAGTCAATAAATTAGTTATCGATTCGAAGGCTACTGGCCAGTTCACTAGGTCGCAGACGGCTGGATACAAACGGATCACCGAATGTGGAATACGAGTCGGCGATTCAGATAGTCTGGATGACTCAATTATTATTCGATTGAATTTCCGGATACAAGGGGATGTTGCCAAGAGTAGGATGAGGACGTTGAGATTACGGCTCGTTAAGGACGAGGAGGTTCTTCATCAGTGTATGAGACTCCGTATAAATAGACTTTTTGGATGGTAAGCGAGAGAAAATTCAGCTGACTAATATTTAGTGTGCATGCCAAATACTTCAGTGCGAATTTTTGAGCATGGTAAATCAGGGTCAATTTGGAAACCATGATGTCATATCATTATAACATGACAGATCGATACGAGAATGAACCTGGAGCATCACACGATATAGCAATGCGTCCCAATCGTTAATATTATTGTTGAAATAGTGAAAGTTTGATTGCTTCGGTTTGCGAACTGCACCTGATATTCGGTTGAACTGATGTTTCTAAGTCTACTGTGAAAACTATACCTACTGAAAATCAATCATGACTACCACCTTCAAGTCAGGTAACAAGAATGATGTTGTCAACTACCGAGTTATTTGTCTGCCATCTGCAAAGTATTCGATGAACTTGTTTGCTTTTGATCATACTTCGCATTGCACTAATTCCATCATAAGGAAACAGCATGTATTTTGCAGCGAGAGGTCTATATCAATAAATTTATTAATAATCATCAAAGGATACTGTGGGAGGTATACTCATTATTAAAAGGTTTCTTTTTGGGTTTTCTCGATAAGGTTACTTCATCAATGGAAAAATTTTCCAGTTTGGACGCGATATATATTGACTTCTGCAAAGCCTTTCAAAGGGGAATACAGAGTATATTGTTGACGAAGTTGCGTAAGATGGGTTTTGACGGTTCCTTTTTGAACTGGATTCAGAGTTTTTAGCGTAATCGTTCTTATTCCGTGCAATACCAGTGTCATATTTTAGAATCGTTTGGCATCCCCTCAGGAGTTCCCAAGATATCTCATTTGGTCCCTTATTGAAGTGTATACTTTGTTATGAGGATATCTCACGTTTACAAGCAGATTTCACCAGATTTTCTGATTGTTGTGAGCCAACTAGATCAAAACTGAATCTCTCGAAGTGTAAGGTTATGAGTTTTTCAAGAGGAAATACAGTTATGTTCAATTACAATCAATGTGGAACTTCTCTTCAGAGAGTTTCCATGATTAAGGACCTGGGTGTTATTCTTGATTCAACCCTAATTTTCAGTGAGCCCCTAACATTCTTATGGGAAAAAACTACTGGAGTTTTTACAGATAAATTGTGGCATATTTTCTATAAATACATTCAAGACTGTATACTGCTCACTCGTGAGGAGCATTCTTGAATATGCCTCAAGTTGTTGTATGGAATCCCACATACAGTACACATGCTAGATTCCACGGCAGTGTGCAGAAAAGGTCCCAGCGACTGGTGGCATAAAGACTGTATACCCAGTATTCTTGTTGCTCATGTTTATTATAATTAAATCAGATTTTTTTTAATAGTCCTGAACTCCTGGGAAAATTGAACTTCTATACTCCTGGGAGGATGTCAAAATCAGTATCTCATTTCTACTCCTGTCCAGTGCGTACTCATTATCGCAAGCACTTTTTTTTAAATTGGTATTCAACTATGTGTAATGATAATTATGTCACGAGGTTCGCATATTTTTGGCCTATCTCTGTTGTCATTTAAGAAATTAGTTTTAAGTTAACTATAATGTTTTTGTTCTCATCGTGCTCTGCAACTTATATATTTTATTTTTATTTCATATCAAATAGAATCGTTTATATGTATTTATGCGTTGTATACGTATCAAATGAATAAATGGATAAATTTGAGGGTTCAGGTTCGGTTACTTATTTAGAATACACGAGACAGATTCATTCAATCATTATATCTAGGCCGTTACTTTTATTGTGGCACAGAGTTATTAAGTCGTCAGCATGCCAAACGGTTATGGAGTCATATCCATCTGAAATCTTGTTGTTATTTGCTCTATAGCTCAAAATATGCAGATCCTATCCAACGAACACTCAGTAATTACTTGCAGAATGCCGACGTACTAATTTTCGCGTCAATATCATATCACTAAATAACAATTAAAAAGTTCATTCCATACTGCATTCCTTTCGATGCACCAGGTGAATAATGATTTTTGTTTGCATGGGATTTGTGATATTTCCAATGTTCATTGTTTAATTTACGATATTTAATTCTTTTTTTAGCGATCTTGTTCCTCGGAACAGAGTACAGAGTATCAATTTGCCCAAATGTCTGTAATTTTCGAATTATTGGCTGAAAATTTTTTTTAAGATGCAGTTATAACAATCCATTGATATCAGTTTCAACTCTAACAAGCTAATACTTTCGGAGATATGATTTACCGAAATTTCAATAATGAATCTTACTTCTGTGCTTTCACAAAATGCTGAACTTAATTTTTCTATCTATGAATTATTATATGATCTGTGTTCTTACTTGTCATCTTATTTGCCTATGACAGATAAATGTCAAAATTATTGCTGGTTCGTTATTCTTGATATGAAATACCCTTCCTGTTTTATAAAACAAAGTATGATTGAAAGCAAAATGACCAATGAAATAAACTCAGCTATCGTACTTTTGAGGTGATAATATAATGCCCGTGCATAATAATCCATAATATGATGGAAATATATTCTTTGGTTAGATACATAATCAAATTGGTTTCAGAATATCTCCAGTAAAAACAAAACTGCAATGTTGTCTAAGTTTTAATTTTCTTAATGAGTTTTGTCAGACTACATTGTTTGTCCCAAATGAGATGTTTACCTATTGATTTTGATGAAACATTTTAATTTGGACTCGGTTTGCCATAATATATTAACCTTTTGTCTATTTTATTTTTGGCGCTCTTGTTCCTCGGAACAGAGTGCTTATCAATTTGCCCAAATGCCTGTAGTTTTCGAATTTTTGGCTGAAAATGGTCTTAAACCTTTTGGTTCGACTCACTGATCAAGAATCCTTGGTCAAGATTGATTCTGTCGGGGGAGTCCTAGACCTAAGTTTTGAATTTAATTACCCATCCAAGAAATAACCACGCCCGACGCTGTTTGGCTTCAGTGTTCGGACGGTATCTAGCATATTCAGTGTGGTATGGCTACACACAAT
The DNA here is from genome assembly GCA_937662695.2 of Halyzia sedecimguttata. Classification (NCBI taxonomy): domain Eukaryota; kingdom Metazoa; phylum Arthropoda; class Insecta; order Coleoptera; family Coccinellidae; genus Halyzia; species Halyzia sedecimguttata. The sequence goes on from OW569413.2 coordinate 16,517,464, forward strand.
ATTTCTTCCCCTATCTCTGCATTTATATTTATCTATCATAAGAATCCATTGATATCATTCCCAACTCTGCGAAACCAATACTTTTGGAGGTATGATTTGCCAAAGTTTGAACAAGAGCGACAAAGCTCCTGCCCAGAGGGCTTTCTCACATTTTTTGCAGTTCTTGTTTCCCTGAACTGAGAGCACTTATGATTTTTATGAAGAATCATACTTTGAACTCACTTTTGTCAGTCTGACCGTCCCCTCCAACGAAATGAGAGAGGGAGTAGAGGAAAAAAATTGGGAAACAATTCAGTGACCGTTTCTGTGTTGAAGCCATCTGAAATTTGGATTGCCCGATAACTGAAGATATATACTGATCTGATCGAATTGAAACTCGATAGATTGTTGAAAAATATCGTTACGAAGACTTTTACGATATTTTATGAGGTTTTTATGACTAGACAATTTTGAAAAAAATTGTCAGAACAAATTCTGTATATCAGAAACTATACGTCAGATATCGCCGAAATCTTGCAAAAGCCTTCAAAAACTTATTTTACAGCCAAGTTGCAACTATATCTATATTGTTGGAAATATAAAGGGCATATTATTGTATTTCAAGCCAAGCAGTCTTGAGCCAGTTCAGTACCCAGTTGAATGACCGCCCTGACTATGCATTTGAGCAAGCGCGCCAAAGCTCACTAGCTTCACGTCAGTGCTTTTCAACTTTATCATGCATTTTATTTTATCACACACGACTGGTAAAGGACCATTCAACATTGCGATAATCCACACTTATTCTTTCGACCTTGTTTATGGCCATCATGCATTCCAAATAGAAACGAGGTTCATAGCAATACGTAAACCAGTTTTTTGCAGAAGTAGCATTCATGCATTACTTTAAATATGGCAATAAGTGTTGTTCCGTTATGGGTCACACAAGATGGCCCATATAAGAGGTCCATTTATTACTGTGAAAATATCTAAAGGTTTCAGAAGCACTTCCGGTAGTAACCATAAATCATCAACATATCTGGTTCCGACAAATCAGACTCTTTTTGCCGCCACTAGTCAGAGATAACAGTCGTACACATGTTTCTTCTCTTCCTCCCTACTGTTCCTCCTTTCCACGTTCCTGACCTTCCTAGTGTATGGCCCACGGCGGCGAATGATGGTGAGTATTAATATAAATAACTAGCTGGCCCGGCAAACTTCGTACTGCCTCCTCAACGCATTCCCAACTCCAACTCCAACTCCAACTCCAACTCCAACTCCAACTCCAACTCCAACTCCAACTCCAACTCCAACTCCAACTCCAACTCCAACTCCAACTCCAACTCCAACTCCAACTCCAACTCCAACTCCAACTCCAACTCCAACTCCAACTCCAACTCCAACTCCAACTCCAACTCCAACTCCAACTCCAACTCCAACTCCAACTCCAACTCCAACTCCAACTCCAACTCCAACTCCAACTCCAACTCCAACTCCAACTCCAACTCCAACTCCAACTCCAACTCCAACTCCAACTCCAACTCCAACTCCAACTCCAACTCCAACTCCAACTCCAACTCCAACTCCAACTCCAACTCCAACTCCAACTCCAACTCCAACTCCAACTCCAACTCCAACTCCAACTCCAACTCCAACTCCAACTCCAACTCCAACTCCAACTCCAACTCCAACTCCAACTCCAACTCCAACTCCAACTCCAACTCCAACTCCAACTCCAACTCCAACTCCAACTCCAACTCCAACTCCAACTCCAACCCCAACCCCAACTACAACTCCAACTCCAACTCCAACTCCAACTTCAACTCCAATCCCAACGCCAACGCCAACTCAAACTCCAACTCCATTTCCACCTCCATCTCCATTTCCACCTCCATCTCCATTTCCATCTCCATCTCCACCTCCAACTCCAATCCAACTACAACTCCCACTACAACGCCAACTCCATAACCAACGCCAACCACAATGCCTACTCCAACTTCAACTTCAACTCCAACCCCAACGCTAACTCCAACACCATCTCTTACCCCAACTACAACGCCAACTCCAATCCTAACGCCCACCACAACGCCAACTTCAACGCCAACTCAAACTCCAACTCCACCTCCATCTCCACCTCCAACTCCAATCCAACTACAACTCCAACCCCAACGTCAACTTTATTGAATAGCCATAAAGTTCAAATTGACTCTACAATTTAGTTAGAAAACGTTTGTGTGGAAAAAAGAAAAGGGCTGTTTTTAGGGTTTTCCCGGCAATTATTCGAAATTTTCTCCCCGTAAAAACCATCCTTGGACTTCAACGAACATAAAAAAAAAGAATTAGCAAAATTGGTTCAGGCACTGTTGAGTTATGCGTTTACCAACACATTTTGCGATTCATTTTTATATATAAGATTTATCTTTGTATTACATAAATTATCAAAAATGATAATGATGATTCGATCTGCAATTAAAATGGGGATGTTCAACAAAATTGTTAACTTATTCAGAAATATCTAAATTTAAATTCATAGATCAATTAATAGAAATAACTTAAAGGTAAAGTACTTCAATTTCTCACTACCTATATGATTTTCTGGTATAGTTACATGTCCCTGTCTACTTCTCAAAACATTAAATAGATTTTCAATAAAATCTTCGGAAACTATACTAGTTACAACGTATTCTAATGGCAAACCATTCAATAGATATGATTTCAGTTGTAAAATTGAGTCAGTGAAAATCAGAACCAGCCCTGTCAAAATAAATGATTTCGCCAAAAATAGCATATACAGAATATGCATGATAGGGCTGCGATCCACCCCAGAAGTCGCATGCAATTCCACGAATTTTCGAGTACGGTTCTGTCTCCTCACGCCTTCATCCATTGTAAACGCGTAATCCCAAGATCACATACAAATTAGCAATGCTTATCTGTGCAGAATTCTAACGTTGTACGCCCAGGAACAGGTTTTCCTATTCCTTTACAAAAAATGGGTTCAAGCCCTGTGGACAGGAGCTTTCTGGCGCTCTAGTTCAAACAGACAAATTATATCTCCGAAAGTATTGGTTTCTCAGAGTTGAGAATTATATCAATGTATTCTTATGATAGAACTGCATCATAAAGGAAATTCAATTCAAATAATAGTTTATTTATCAAGATTAAATGAGCAATCTGAGAACTGCACCATGGAAGAAACCAAATTAAAATAGCTGAAATGAATTTGACTCTCTCTTATAGAACAGGATGAAATGTACGAGTATGAACACAGATCATATAATAAAGCTTAGACAGAATAATTATAGCATTCTGTGAAAACAGAAGTACGATTCATTATTGAAATTTAGAACTTCATCTTAGCAGAAATTGAATTCAAACATCATAGAAGAATTTAAATTCAACAAGAGTGCCAAAAATTATCAATCCAAAACCAATAGACGAATTCTACCCAACAACGAACTCATCCGAGATATTCATTCCTCAATTCCAGTTTTGTTTTTAGTGGAGATATTCTGAACTCAATATTATTAACTTACCATTACCATTCCCATCATCATATGGATTGACCATCGGCATGAAAATATCAACCAACAAAAGTATGATAATATTCTAATTCTCATATTGATACCATTACTGGAATGAATTACAATGAGACAACGTCAAAGTTGACATTATAACAATTCATAGAATAGCCACAGAATAATTCTATCATTGAAATTTTGAAAAATCATATCTCCGACAGTATTAGTTTGTTAGAGTTAAAAATGATATGAATGGATTCTTATGGTAAAACTGCTTATTGAAAAAAATTTAATTTGGAATTTGTTCTGTAAAAAAAAAATTTTTTTTTGTTACTCCGAAACCATCTGTCCGATTTTGCCCAATAACGAACTTAGCCGAGATATTTATCCTCCAAACATACTCTGAAAATTTCAACTGTCTAGCTCATTCCGTTCGAGAGTTATCGTGCCTACGGCCGGACCGGCCGGACCGGCCGGCCGGACGTCCGGACAGAATGAATTTCGACCACGGATTCTTGATCAGTGAGTCGAACCAAATCGTTTAAGACCATTTTCATCGAAAAATTCGAAAATTACAGACATTTGGGCAAATTGATAAGCACTCAGTTCCGAGGAACTAGAGCGCCAAAAACTAAATGGACGTACAACGTTAGGTTTCCGCACAGATAAACATTGCTATTTGTATGTAACCTTGGGATTACACGTTTACAATGGTACACGTAGGGAGACAGCGCCGTAATCGAAAATTCTTGGAATCGAATGTGAATTCGGGGATGGATAGCAGCCCTAAGATGCATATTTTATAACCGATTTTAGGTGAAATGATTTATTTTGATGGGTTCTACCTTCTGTTAAAAAAAAAATAACCTTTGAAAATACCCCCTATCCACTGATAATTTTGTCCTTTCTAAAACGACTTAATACGACTAAAGCGGCATGGAATACTGTATGCATGATATTACACTTCAGAACAAATAGACATCTGGAAAACGTTAATTCTAGAACTTTTTAAAACAATTTATCAATCTCTCGATTTTGCGAATGCCAGCCAGCGCCTCAATAAGAAACCCAGAAACTACTCCGCGACACCGCAGACACATAAGCAATAAAAAATTGATAACCACACGACAATAGTAGGGAAACGTGACCGAGTCGCGTGAGGCAATACGCGTGAGGAAAAACACCGGCCCTCCTGGCGTCTCCTCACCGAAATGCGTCAGTCTATCGCTGAATAAAGATGATTTTTCACGTTCTCGTCTATCTAGTCCGTCTAGTGCATCTTGACTCGAGGGAGTACATCGAATACATAAACTTCAGTGAATACCGTTCGTGGTCTCTTCAAATGCGGAAAGAAGGGGGATATGAAGTATCGGACAATGTGGCATGCTCTATTTTTGAACGAGTTCGTCACACACGCTCGTTTCTATGGGGAATTTTTGGTTAGGTGGTTTTGTCTTTACAGTGAGGAGAGTCCTTTAGAACTCATTTCATTTTACAATAGCCTTGTTTGTTCAAATTGGGTGCCATGAACTCAAAAATCACTATCCTCTTAGAACTTAGAGATTAATATAGTGCAATAATCTCCTTTATGTTCGTATGTTAAATGATAGAAGGGCGGCTTTCCATCGAACAAATTACCATATTGTGATTCAATCCACACAAAAACCTAATACTTGCAATGGTTTTCCTATTCAGGAAAAGGTGCAGGTTCCGCCTATCGAGCGAAGGCTATGAAATGTGTAGGTAACGCCTTATCTGTCTGAGGGTCGGCAAATGATATAAATTGATCCAAACGTATAAAATCCAATTTTCGTAAATATATACCTCTGTTAAACTAAATATAATGTGGCATAGCCCTGTGGGCAGATGCTTTGGCGCGCTGTCCAATTTTATAGCAGGAGCTGTCATCCATCCAGGTGCTGAACTCGCCTAAAACTGCTCGGCTCCAGAAAAAAATATAATACCCTCCCATTACTTCCAGTAATATAGGTCTGATCGATTAATCTAGATCTTGTCTGTAAAATAAGCTGAAATATTAAATATTGAGGGAATTTTTTTTTCTTTAATATCAATTATTTCTTCAAATCAGCTGAAATGTCACATATTGAGGGGCATTTTCATTTTCAATATTCATTCTTTCCTCAAATTAAATACTCATTGTTTTGAAACTACAATCATTTATGAATAAAACAAGTGATCTCCATTAACAACATATTTTCCTTCTTTGAAACTTTCAATGAAAATTAATATTAAAACCCATATTGCAGTCATCGCTTGAACAGTTTGTGTTGATCCTACCAAAAACATGTCTGGTTATATGCTCGGTTATATGTTACTTCAGTAAAGCAATTTGGCTATTGAACAAGTCTCATCCTTAGACGGAGGAACAAGAGTTATTTTTGTCATTTTGTCCACAAGTGTTTGTGCTGGTACATCACAGTTCACGCAAGGAAATATATTTAACTACCTGGGTTGCACACGAATATTTACTACACCGAGTAGAGTAGAATGTTTGAAAGTGTGATGAAATTTTCTAGGGTTGACTTATCTTCATGTAATATTAGAACGGTTCTGGTTTCCGTTTGGAGCCCGAGTGACAGAAGGTGCCAATATCGGAATATCTTCCCTGATTAACTTGACAGATTGTCAGACACATGTCATATGTTTATGTAAAGATCATAGAGGAACATGAAATTCATGAAATACAGATAAATGATCGATGGAGAGCACAAAATATAATATGAAATAGTTCAGAACAACGTCAAAAATCAAAATGGGTTCAAGCCCTGTGGACAGGAGCTTTCTGGCGCTCTAGTTCAAACAGACAAATTATATCTCCAAAAGTATTGGTTTCTCAGAGTTGGGAATTATATCAATGTATTCATATGATAGAACTGCATCCTAAAGGAAATTCAATTCAAATAATAGTTTATTTATCAAGATTAAATGAGCAATCATGAGAATGAGAACTGCACCATGGATGAAATCAAATTAAATCTGGCCAATTTTGCCCAATAACGAACTTAACCGAGATATTCATCTCCCTAAACTACTCTGAAAATTTCAACTACCTACCTCATTCCGTTCGAGAGTTATATCTATGTGTATGGATGAAAAGCAGTCTCACTACTCTCAGATCTCTTACTTCATGTTCAGTTCCGAAATGTAAGAATTTTCTGAGAAAAACTAATTTCGGAGCAAACAACTGAGATTTTTCTCACTTCGCTCACAATTCTTCGATTGATTAGATAATGTCTCAGGAACATCATTTGACATTATGACAATTCATAGAATAATATCATTCTGTGACAACGTTGAAATACGATTTATTATTGAAATTTTGAAAAATCATATCTCCGAAAGTATTAGCTTGTTAGAGTTAAAAATGATATGAATGGATTCTTATGATAAAACTTCTTATTAAAAAAAAATTAATTTGGAATTTGTTTCGTAAAAAAAAAATTCTTTTTTTGTTACTCCGAAACCATCTGTCCGATTTTGCCCAATAACGAACTCAGTCGAGATATTTATCCCCCAAACCTACTCTGAAAATTTCAACTCTCTAGCTCATTCCGTTCGAGAGTTATCGTGCCTACGGCCGGACAGAATGAATTTCGACCACGGATTCTTGATCAGTGAGTCGAACCAAATCGTTTAAGACCATTTTCATCGAAATATTCGAAAATTACAGACATTTGGGCAAATTGATCAGCACTCAGTTCCGAGGAACTAGAGCGCCAAAAACTGTTGACAACTTGTTTGGTAGAATCTTAATACAGTGGACCAGTTCCCCTTGACCGTTGGAATATTTGGATATTTCGGCAATATCTTCACCAATAAAGATCCGATTGAGTTCAAATCTAGAACTTGACTGTAGAGTATGGTTTCGTAGGCTCTCGTATAATTTCAACGATATCAAACGGATAGTATCTGAGATACAATTTTTTTTTTAATATATTTTTTTTATTTTCTAGTCATGCGAACCTAAAATTTTGCATAAGACTACGTGTTGGTATTCTTCAACTAATAACCGTGCTATGATTCGATTAGATTGGTATTTTTTGAGTTATTGGGAGAGCGAAATTTCAAATGGGTATAAATCTGAAACTACTCGGTACATTTGGACTCCAAACCTACCCTGAAAATTTCAACTATCTAACTCCTTGCGTTCGAGCGTAATCGTGCTGACGGCTGGCCGGACAGAATCAATTCTGACTTCGGATTCTTGATCAATGAGTCTAAACTAATCGTTTAAAATCATTCTTGGCCAAATTTACGAAAATTACAGACATTTGGACGTAATGATAGGAACTCTGTTCATAAAACAGTGCGCCAAACAAATGATCAACATATACTACTAGAACCTAGGTGGCACTGAGAACTTCAAAAGGTATATCGGCGAGCTCTTTCCAGAATATCGCTGGGAGGTCACCAAGAGCTCTCTATCACCTACAAATGTCCACCACGCGAGATGAGCTCAGTAACATTTCAGGTATATCGCATTGGGCGGTTCCCAAACAGATCACCCTGGGGAATAGTTTGAGAGGTTCGCTGGTAGGTCACCCAGAGCTCTATATCACCTCCAAATGTTCGTCACAGGGGATGAACCCAGTAATATCTCAGAGATATCACATGGGGAAGTTCCCAAACAGCTCAACCTGGAGAATAGTTTAAGAGGTTTACATACACTGCGCGTCAAAATTATGGAACAATTTCAGTTTCTCAGAAGAAAAATATTTGGCAACAAAATCCTAAAACAGGTCAATTTTCGTTTCACTTTTACCAATTTTTTTTGCATTTTTGAAGGAGTTTTTTTGCACCCTGTGCCATCCATATCAACCCTCTAAATTTTTTGAATAGGGAAAGTGGGTACTATGTTGGCAAGGTCTTTGTATCTTCTTTACAGGCGTGCAGAAATTTTTTTTTTTTGAAAAATAGTTAGTTCAAAAAGGTTATAAGTATGTGCACATTGTCATGGCTCATTTACTTTGAGACGATGGTACCGTATGAAATTGGTCACTGAATGAAAGTCGACCATTACAGTTTTGTTCGTTCACAACTTTCAACCCCTACGAACCCTTTAATGGAGAAAAAAATGGGGGGGTGTGAGGGGGTTGAAAGTTGTGCATGAACAAAACTGTAATGGTCGACTTTCATAAGGTGACAAATTTCATCAGGTACCATCGTCTCAAAGAATATGAGCCATGACAAAGTACACATATTGAAAACCTCTTTGAACTAACTATTTTTCCAAAAAGAAAGATATTTTCTTGAAAATTTCTGCACGCCTGTAAAAAAGATACAAGGACCTCGCCAAAATAGTACGACAGGACCCACTTTCCCTATTCAAAACATTTAGAGGGTCGATGGGGATGGCACAGGGTTCAACAAAAATCCTTCAAAGACGCATAAAAATTTGGTAAAAGTGAAACAAAAATTGACCTGTATCAGGATTTTGTTGCCAAATATTTTTCTTCTGAGAAAATGAAATTGTTCCATAATTTTGACGCGTATTGTATATTCTCGGAATGTCCACCACAGGGAATGAGACCAGTAACATCTCAGATATCTCACATGGAGACGTTCGCAAACTGTTCAACCTCAGCAATACTCAGGGAAGAGCGCTGTTATATGGATCAATAATCTATATGTCCTCCAAATGTACTTCACTTCCATGAGTAGATAGAGATACGACTCGTGTTCTTAACGATGCAGTTGTTCTTCCGGGTACGGCGTTAGAAATGAGAAGTGGCTAAAGTTGGAGTAGATCCCTACAACACCCCCCCTAACATCTAATTGTTGTGAATTTGCTATGACTTGAGGAGCCCGCAATAGGAATGTTTAATTTTTGGTTACACTTGTGTTATCCTGAGAAACTCCGCGATAGGAATTTGCCATTATGTTTATACTCACGATAACTCGGGGATCTCACAATGGGAATCTCTTATTCTTGTTATATATGTGACATGTTGAGGATGTCCGAGACATGAATTTCTTATTCTCGCGATATTTTGAGGAGCTCGCTACAGTAATATCTTGTTCTCTTTACGTATGTGATATCTTGAGGAACTCTACAATGGGAATTTCTTACTCTCGTTCGATTTGCGATGAATTGAGGTGCTCTCAATGGAAATGTCTTATTATATACCCGAAATAGGAATTTGTTATTCTGGTTTTACTTGTGATGCCTTGAGTAACTCGCAATTGGAATATCGTATTCAAGTTACACATGTGATATCTTGAGGAAATCCGCAATAGGCATTTCTTATTTTTCGTTATAAGAAATGCCTATTGCGGAGTTGATACAAAAAATTAGGTCGTGTCCGTTTCATAGATGATCATGAAAAATTTTAAGATTTTTCGCCTATTTCTTTTGAATATCACAATTGCTTCACAAACAGTAACTTCTTGAGATGGATTATAAATTGAATAACAGCAAACTAATCTGAAGATGATCCGGGCATTCTATGATAACTATTGTATGCTGAAGCGTCAGATGGATTATTCTCCGTTGAACGCTAATTCTAGTGGTTTGGCAAAGATAGTACAGGATACGAAGATATATCCAGCTAGTAAACAAATGGGCGAAGGACGATATCTCTTCGGATCGTATACTGAAAGTATACGGGTAGAGTCTTTGAGTTGTACATTAATTTTAAGTATACCGGGTGGCGCAAATTAATCGATCAGGCCAAATTTCTCCGTTGGTACGCTCCGGAGAAAAAAAAAGTTCGAATAAAATATTTGTAAAATAAAGGGGGAAATCCAATGATGATGTCAGACTTGACCTTGACCTTGACCTTGGCGGTCATTCTGGGGTCAAGTTTGAAATTTCAAATGGGAACATATATTTTTGACCACAGATTCATGACGAGCGGAAAATTTCACGTTGGAATGACCTATCGTACATGATGTTCGGTGGTCATTAAGGACAAACCGGCAGGTCATCACCCCCTGTTCGACAAAAGGGCCTGATTATTTCAAGTACCGACTCAAAATCTCTTCAAGTCCGTAATCATGAAATTTTTCCAAGTACACAATCAAAATTTTGTCAACTTCGTGGTTTGAATACTTTCTTGATATTTGATTCAGAAAAAAATTGAAAATTTCGCGATCTCGAACTAAAAAAATTATCGCGATTTCTGCCTCAGAAAGATTCTCACATGGGAAAATTTTTAGCACACGATAGGTCATTCCAACGTGAAATTTTTCGCTCGTCACGAATCTGTGGTCAAATATATATGTTCCCATTTGAAATTTCAAACTTGACCCCAGAATGACCGCAAAGGTCAAGGTCAAGGTCAAGTCTGACATCATCATTGGATTTCCTCCTTTATTTTACAAATATTTTATTGGAACTTTTTTTTTCTCCGGAGCGTACCAACGGAGAAATTTGGCCAGATCGATTAATTTGTGCCACCCGGTATATTCCTCTCATCAAACAATTTTTTCATTTTTAAGAATTCCAAGAACAGATACTTCCTTATGTAACTTTTATAAGAATATTCAGAATGAAAAGAATTTTGGTGTGAAGTTTTCTATAACTATAATTCATGTTCTTCGGTGAACAGTTTTTGCCTATTTATACGGGTTTCCTAGTCATAGACTCGCGGATTCATAAAACTAAATGAAATTGTTATAATGAAAGCTAATGAAGTTTATCTTCACTCGTCATAAGAATTTTCAATTATTTCAATTTCAATTTATTTCTCCTAAAATGCATCTTTTCTGAGATATTCAATGTTGAGTGTGCCACACTTGCTATTTAGCACAAGTTATAGATATTCCTTGCTCCTCAATTGAATAATACCAAAGCCTTAGATGCAGTTTCACAATGCCAAACGCGAACGGCGAACGGAGACATAGACCTAAAATCTATGATCCCATGGACTTTTTGTGGACGTTACTTATCAATTATAATGATTATTGTGTCAGTTGGAATCACATCTCAACTATTCGATCTGAGATTTTCTTGGAAATTAATGGATTAATGGATATTTATGAAATTTGAATAATAATGTGGGATTTCAATAAGGAATTGAATTTCTACTATTATTATTATTATTATTATTATTATGTCTTTATTTCCACATCTCCAATTTACATTACAAAATAAAGAGAACAGATTTACACGTCAAATGCGGAAATCCCAAGGGGAAGTGAACCAATTGGTGCTCTGCCACTTAACCCTTGCTGTGGTACAGTTGTAAACACTAAAAAAAAATATATACCTAGTTTCCTAGTTATATCAACCTATATTATATAGCTAGAGTTAATGTTGGATTCGAAGGGTGCAAATGACGCATTACCGACACATCAGATTTTATCCGGACACTCGCCCCAAAACCAATTAGTATATGGATAGTGATCTAAGACAGATCCCAGAACATGTAACACCTGACAGGAGACCAAGTATTCAATCATACCTTGACCCTCTGGCGTTTCGAAGGAGGTTTGGGGTAACCGAATATCTGTATCAGGAGTTTAGAATACCCGAAGATAAAGCATCAGAGCTCTCATACATTTTGGTGCAACGTTAAGGACGGGTATTCTACTGGAATGGCCTTAAAACCGTTGGATCGTTTCCATGAAATCCTGTTGGTTGAAGGCGGGGTATTTTCAGCCTGAGAGACACCAATCGTTTTGTACCACCTTGGCGTACTACCCTATGAGATCGAGGGAAAGCTGAGTACGGAACGTAACTTGAGGGTGTCGGAGACGGACTTTTCGGTAGAATTTAGACGATTAGCGGAATACGAGTCTTTATCTCTGATACTTAGACGATTTTTCGGTACACGAGAAACTCTAACTTAGATGAAGTAGGAGCAAATTGCGGTACATTTCGAACTTCAGTAATTGCGACAGTAAATTCTAACATAGTTGTGAAGAATGTCATCCTATAATATAATGAATAAAGTTCAAAATTGGAACCTGCGTTTTAAAAACCAAAGACGCGAAGGACGAAATGTTAGGAGCTTAATTCAATCAACCCCTGGGTGATTGATGTATAAATCCTACAACAATGATAATGATATTACAAGAATGGGCTATGATCGTATTATGTATAGTGGAAACCCCTGGGTGATTGATATATAAATCCTACAACAATGATAATGATATTTCAAGAATGGGCTATGATCGTATTATGTATAGTGGAAACTTATGATCGATTTTGAATGAAAATTGAATTGAAGTTCATTATTTCAATGGTGAGATTATATTTAATGCTGAAGAATTGAGTGAGTAAATAAATTACTCAAACAATTTCTTTGAATTTCAATTATCAGATGGTTAAGTATTTTATTGTTCTACAATAGATGTCAGTTACAGTTTTTTATTCAGAGTGGTGCACTCCAAGATATTATTAGCACATTGTGAAATATTTAAATGCTTATAACTTTTCAACTGAGCCAAATCTGGGAAAATGGTAAATGAAAAAATTGGTTTGCTTGATAAAAAGGAATCTACGGTTAAAATTAATGTACAACTTCAAGACTCACCCTGTATATTTTGAAGCAATATAATGCGATTTATTTTTCAAGGAATGTTAGTGAAATATGAAATGTAGAAAAAAATGTCTACCCTAAACAGTAATTATCTAGGAGGCAAACTTAAGTGGAGATATGTATGTTAGAAAGCTGAAACCATACCTTTTTCAACAATGCTCTATGTGCATCACGGTTCGTGACGTAGTCATTAGACGGAGCGCCGAATAATTTCTTACAGATTTTTGGATTTTTTTTATCATCATGGTAGATTTTATTATAGATTGTTATTCATTTTCTCGTGGATGAAATTGTGTGATCGATGTGCTTGAAATCTTAGTGGATAGAATGTTTTTTTTTCGCACAATATATATTTCATATATTTTATTCACAGTATTTCCTTCTTGATATCTGATCTGTATTTTATAACTAAAGAAATCTTATGACGATGGAAAATATTGTTAACTTTAGTTTATTCAAATTTGACATAATATAGGAAAATATCATTTCCACCAGGATTATCAAGAATTGTAAATCGATTAGAACAAATACTTTAACCTCACTCATTGCTCTTCTGGGCATCATATTGATTGCAAACTCTTTGTGTTGAATCAACCTCTACACCTATTTCAGTTTACCTCGTCTTCCCCTATGAATATTTTATTTACCTCACATATGTCCACCTATCTTGAGCCTATTGAATATTCTTGAACTTTTTTTGCATATACTCTTTTTTGAACAGAAAACTTTTGTTGGACCCAAATGATCTGACTTCAACTGCAATTATAATGTTCTCCTTAAAAATTACTTGGAATAAAAATATTTCGCAACCGTATTTTTTTTTGCTGTATTAACTCTACTGAATTTCTTCCAGGAATGAAGCCCAGAATGAAGAACCATTACCGTGCCCACCAGCTAAGCGTATGGCTGCGACTCATCCCTGAACTCCATCGTGCCGGCATGGAAGATGTGGTGGCCCGGCACAACCTCTTCAGAAACCACAACAACGCAGACCTCTACGATGGTCCAGTACGTCCAGATCCTCTGTCCAGGGTAAGCTACTATGACCCCACCATGGAGCTCATCCGAAGAAGGCCAAACTCTACTCTAACAAGCGTCGACGTACCCACAACAATGGATACTATAGTGACAACATGTGTGAACGTGGTTTCGGCTAGCAATTTCAACCACCAGTCATTTCAAAACTCGCACGCCAACGCGTCAGACCCCCTGGCTAGCTTAGAGGCAGCTGGATACGCAGCGTATAGCACAGCTCTGAGTGTAACTATAGCTATAGGTTGTTCATTGCTCGTTTTGAACGTTCTTATCTTTGCCGGTGTGTATTATCAGCGCGATAAGACTAGATTAGAAGTGAAGTCCTTACAGCAGCAGCAGAAGAACCAGAGTAACTTCGAGACTATATCTAAACACAGTCATTATCATCTAGGACACTCACAAAGTTCCAACATCATAGTCGACGTGGAGCAAGATACCTCTGCCATGATACTCAGCGCACAAAACGCTCAAGAAATGCATGCAATGAGCAAGCAGCACCTCAGACCAACGTTTCAGCTACCAGGATCCTTGTCGGCACCACCTCCAAGCCCAAACGACCTAGTTCAAAACCAATATAAAACTCTTCCAAAGAACTCAACGAACACCTTTCATACCTATAACCCAAGCTCCATGACTCTACCAAAAAATTCAAGCTTGATGAACAACTCCGCTTGTGTGATAGCGGAGCTGCAGCAAGGCATGGTCCAACCTCCAAATGGCAACCCGCCAATTCCGATGAATGTTCCGAGGCCTCCTCCTCCACCAAGATCGAAGAGTCCACCGGAAAACCAGCCTTTGCTACCAAACAACGTGGGCCTGAACAAAAGTGGTACAATGAGGGTTCCTCAGGCCGCCATGAGTGAAATGAGAGTGTGATATTCTGTGCTCAAGACTATAATCGTCCTTTAAATTGTAAGTCATTGGGTTGGAGTCTAATTTGGGACTCATTCCTAGATTTGTATATATTCTGAGATTGTATTGGTTCATTTCGATGTGCTCACTTATGTGTCCATGATGCATGCTATCCTGAATTCAAGATTTATATCTATAAATTTTGCTGGAAATTGCTGTTTCTTCCTTTCAAGTTACTGGAACTTATTATTAGAACGTGGTCGTATGGCTTCAGTTCTCTTTAGAACTGTAGCCAATACGATGTTTTGTTCTATTAGCCTACTTATTCAATACTGATGACATCCTCTGGAGCTTTGACTATCACGTCGTGAGGATTTAGAGCTGGCTCACCCATATGTAAAATTATTATGCTGGCCAGCTCTGATAATTTGCAAACTATATGTTAATCTGATTCCTTTTTCAATCAACGGAGCCTACATGTTTCGTTTGCCGACTCGCCCATGCAGTACAAGTGGTATTTGCACTGGAAATTCCCTGTCAGCAGTCTTACCATCACCCAAAGCTCAGCTCGTAGTTGCTGCAGGGGCTTTTAGGTATGAAATAGTGAGAAATCCACTAATATTTTTGTCTGTGCAAGTCCTGGAGGATTCTCCAAAGAGATGTTCTGTTATTCAGCTACCATTATTTGACTGCATCCCTGTAGTAGTCTTTTGCAAGCCCACAGAAGAGTTCTGGTTCAGCAGGTGCTACCCTGGAAGCCCTAATCGCAAGTTCATCGGCCTTGTCATTTTCGTCAATGCCACAGTGCCCTGCCACCTATAAAAGAGTCATCTCATTACCTCTAGCCGGATGCTTTATGGTATTCCAGCATTATCAAGACAGTAGGGAACCTTGGATGGGTGATTCCAAGTCTCCCAGTGTGGCCTGGCTGACCGTTATCATAGAGATGTGTGCCCCCTTGAGGTTTTTTTTTTCAGACAAAGCGCAAATGTAGTTATCTAGTGTCTCTGCCTATAAGATAGAGGGCTCATGTCACAGGGGCATTTATAACATTCTCATTGGAACCGTTAAAAGTATACGTTAAATGAAACTCAACTTTTGAAGACTTCATAGGATTGTAAGTAAATGCCATTATATTATTGTCAGGAAAAATCAGATTCTTTCCAAAATTTCATATACAGTACAGAATTTCAAAATCTAAGAAAACTTAAATTTTCTGCTTATGCTTCTTCACAAATATATTTCCTAGCTACTTCGAAATCAGCAAAGATACATGATTTTGATTCAGATTGAACTGAGCTCTGAGACATTGGTGTAAACAATCTGCACTCTAATTCTTCTGCATTTCTATCGAGATAGTTTTCACCAGAGTGGACACCCAACGGAAGCGGATTCCGATTTTTTCTCAAAATATAAAATCAGACAATTCCTCAAATCTAATTTTATTAATTTCCCTTGGAAAATTTTATTATGGAACTTCATAAGGATTGTTTCACATGCATACCGTTCAATTCGGTTCGATTTGTTTTCGGTTTCAAGCGGAACCGAATGAAACTCTTTCACATATACACGTTTATCACACGGTTCAAAATAGGTGTTATGTTGCCTTCCGAACACAAGCTCAATGGAAATTCCAATGTTTTTGCTTCGTCAAATTCTTTCAGAATTTAACCACAATCTTTGCATGCTGTTTGCGTCTTCAATTTTTATTTATATTTTTCGGGAGTTTTAGCCCTCAGCACTGGTTTAGATGTAGTGCAGGAATCAGTCGATCCACATCAACATTTGGCAAATTGTTAATTTTCTCATAAGTAATGAGTTAGCAAAAAATCCCGAAAATATGCATTTATCTTTATGTATCTATATATAAACAATTTGGGAAAGATTCAAAGATTGAAATACATCAGCTCGTTTTGAGGTTAAAACCACAGAGGACATGTAAATATTCACTTTATGATTAAAACCAAAAATAAACCGTGGTTGAGTGAACCTTGATCTGTGTTCCCTGGGCAGGAATTCAGACCTAATTGACACCGCATATAACCTATTCGTGTAGAGGGAATATTCGGTGCTCTACGGTTTCTATTCGGTACCAAATCTAAGCTGGAGCACCGTTTCACACTTCTTGTCGCCATCAAATTAATGGAAACCGAAAACGAAACGAACCTGATGGAAATGTAAGCATGTGAAACAAGCCTAACTGTCAAAATGAAGATATATTTGTTTCTCGTCAACCCTATCAACTGCTCTGCAGTTGTATTTAGTCGATGATTCTACGCATTTGTCCTTGATTATTTCAGTGAATAACTTGGATTGGAAATAGAAACTGACGGAATTATTTTGTAAGAACAGTTTCTTCAAGTACAGTGATTCGCGATGCGTATATTAGGTATCAAGGGACACGTTCTCCCCAACTTGATCGAAAAACGTAACAGTGATACAGATACATTAGAAACCTTTCCCATTTCGGTGAGGTGTCTATCAGGTATGTGGATTTCCCCACACTTTTACAGACTGAGTTGAACTTTTAGAGACTGAGTTGACAGGCGTGTCGTAAGACATTCATATGACATTTGCGCTTCATAAGTAAGAAAAGTCCATCTTGTTTGAACTAAGCGAAATTCATTTAATTTCGACATATTACCAGTGAGTTCTCGCCGGTTTGTTAACTATCAACACCTGGATAAACATTTGAGCCAATATCCAACAGGTAACTGCATTTCTGTATTTTAGACAAATCCAGGATATCATGAACCATGCGACGATATTTAACTGTTACGGGGCATAACATGTTCACTAGATTCATTATCATGTTCGCTTGCGAGAACGTGATAGTAAACCGAGTAACATGCTCCACCTATGGTCCTATTATGTAAATAATGATTGCGATTGTTCGGAAATTTTGATCAATATCTATGTAAAATATGGATATTTGTCGTTTATGATGTTATTACTTTCACGTTTTCATAACTATTTCCTGTATCCTCTTGAAGTGACATATTCACCTCATTAATTTGATTCTTATGGTTTATAAAAATTTCATCCATTTCCTTGGAAAAACATATCATCGATTTCATTTTCATTTGTAGAAATGTTTCATGATTTTTGTCACTTTGTCCGAAGCATACTATTCACGATTAAGATTAGATGAAAAATCATTATCTGTAAATATTTAGATGAGAGTAATATAAGAGAACCTGAATCTATTTTGAACCATTCTTCAGTCATAGGGTAGTATCTATTGAAGAATTATGATGAGGGATATCCATTATTATGTATCCAAAAGAGATTTCAATGAAACGACGGTGATACGACAAACTTATTGATCGAAATTATTGTCTGTTGCTTGTTGATTTTGATATTTTTTTTCATTCTAGATGTATTTCACTGTCTTTCAATGTAATACAAGTACTTGGAGTACTTGAGGTATATTGAAGTAGAAAAAAAAGAATCAGGTTCTCGACTTTTCAATAACTTGAGAAGAAAGGAGATTCCACACCTGCTAGGAAATTGAAAGAAATGACTGCCAACGCTAGTAGTGGGTACTCTGCTCTAGTATGATTTCCTATTAATAAATATTGACCTCACCTTTGTGGTGCCAAAGGATAGTGATTTTGATTATCCTCTACTTTGGGATTTTAACGAAGAACCAAGAACTATAGATTTCTCAGTGTATATAAAATGAATTGTGGTTGTTTCAAATTTCAACGAAAAATGAGGCATAACTTGAAATTATATAGTGATTAATTATTATTATTAAAATATAGATAATTGTAAATAAAACTTTTTTCGATGAATTTTGGAACTGGGGGATTTTAAAGGATCACATGAACTATATCATGTTCTAGAAAACGGTACATATTCCAGGAACAGAAAATTTTAGTATTAGAGGGCATGGGTACCTATCTCTCAAATATATTGTTCTAATCATTTGTTATCGATATTTCAACTATTCTATGGTTTTGAATATGACCATATTTTTTTGTTATGAAGCTGTAATTTTGTTATGACTATGTTACGATCATGTGACACTATTATTAATAAAATCGTATAATTATCAAATTGTATTTAATTGAGTGCTGATGAAAATACTAAGCTGGACTTTAACAGCCAACATTCCATTTACCCTTTGTAGTGGAGCAGTATTCTTAGTGATTGGATAAATTAAGAAACAAAATTCATAACTGCGTTATTGAATGTTTTCCAGCAAAATGCACGGACAGATCAATTTTAGTTTTTAATTAACCGCATTATGGCATAAATATTTTACTCATTACACAATTCATTTTTGCAGAGTCACGTCATATATTTTTATCTAAATGACCATCCCATATTGTTTTCTCTGCTTTACTAGGAACTGCAACTACCTAAATGATGGGGTAAAAGATTGTTAACTACGGTAAGTAACAATTTTCTACTCATTACATTTAGCTAAGATAAAGCAGCGAAAAAAATTTGGGGTATTCACTAAACAAGCCCTGTGGACAGGAGCTTTCTGGCGCTCTAGTTCAAACAGACAAATTATATCTCCGAAATTATTGGTTTCTCTGAGTTGGGAATTATATCAATGTATACATATGATAGAGCTGCATCATAAAGGAAATTCAATTCAAATAATAGTTTATTTATCAAGATTAAATGAGCAATCATGAGAATGAGAACTGCACCATGGAAAAAATCAAATTAAATCTGGCCAATTTTGCCCAATAACGAACTTAACCGAGATATTCATCTCCCTAACCTACTCTGAAAATTTCAACTACCTAGCTCATTCCGTTCGAGAGTTATTGTGGAAAAATTTTTTTTTAATTTTCAAAATTTTTTTTTTACTCTTTGCGGTAATCTGGTCAATACAAAACTTCACATGCTTATAAAGGTAATGATTCTACAATTTGATGCTAAATTTCAGATAGATCGAACGAACTTGTCCGAGATATTTACGCTCCAAAACCACCTTGCAATTTTCAATCCGCTAACTCCTTTCGTTCGAGAGTTATCGTGCCTACGGCCGGTCGGCCGACCGGACAGAATCGATTTCGCACTCGGATTCTTGATCAGTGAGTCGAACCAAATCGTTTGAGACCATTTTCAGCCAAAAATTCGAAAATTACAGACATTTGGGCAAATTGATAAGCACTCTGTTCCGAGGAACTAGAGCGCCAAAAAAACAAGTTTCGTATGACAATTGCCCAAAACAGGTTTAAAGTACCTACAAATAGTAGGTATTCCATAAAACATGTATGAAAGAAGATGAGTAATAATATGAAAGAAGATGAGTAATAAATAAAAAATTACCTTGTAATCGATCAAAAATTTCCTGACCACGTTCACCAAATTTTCTCCTCTCTCGAACTACAGAATTATGCTTTCAATATTTACGTAATATTTTCAAACATTTTCGGGTGAGGTCCCCGTTGCATCGCTAAACTACGAGTATTTCAACCCCAATATTTTTTAAGTTACAATATTCCCTTCTGTCAAGTTGACATTATGACAATTCATACATAGAATAATTATATCAATGTGTGAAATACGATTTACATTGAAATTTTGAAGAATCATATCTCCGAAAGTATTGGCTTGTTAAAGTTAAAAATGATATGAATGGATTCTTATGATAAAACTTCTTATTAAAAAAAAATTAATTTGGAATTTGTTTCGTAAAAAAAAATTTTTTTTTTGTTACTCCGAAACCATCTGTCCGAATTTGCCCAATAACGAACTTAGCCGAGATATTTATCCCCCAAACCTACTCTGAAAATTTCAACTCTCTAGCTTATTCCTATCGAGAGTTATCGTGCCTACGGCCGGCCGGACCGGCCGGACAGAATGAATTTCGACCACGGATTCTTGATCAGTGAGTCGAACCAAATCGTTTAAGACCATTTTCATCGAAATATTCGAAAATTACAGACATTTGGGCAAATTGATAAGCACTCAGTTCCGAGGAACTAGAGCGCCAAAAAGAAATTATACAGGGTCTTTCACGAGGAACCTCACCCATATTTATACGGGAAACTACTGAACGTATTTTCATGAAATTCAGCACTTATAAGTACTTCACGATGCTGATGAAATCTAAAATATTTTCAAGGCATGAGAACCTCCGGTTTTTCCGGAAATGACGTCAACTTCCGTTTGAAAATAGAGCTCCGCTGAAACAAGAATAACTTCGAGGTTTTTGGATGGAAAATTTTCGTTTTTGGGATTTTTCAAGATGTAAGATTGATGTATCGACTTTAAAAATCGAAATCGCGATTCATGATACAGGGGGTGAAAAAATCGCTTTCAAAGTTAGGGATGACAAAATCGTGAAAAATCTATTTTTTCAAACTAGAACCCCATTTTTTTATGGCAGATACTGAATCTAAGTTAAAAAATAAAGTGAGTGTATGCATCACACCCTTGCCCTAAAGTGGATATTATCTGAGTTATTCACAAAAAACTGTTTTTCGTCTTGAATTTTCAGCTATTTCTTTTCCCACGCCAAAAAGATGAAATTCTCAGGAACTGTTACTTAAACCATGTTTTAGATTTTACTACCCTAATATGCAAGAGAAAAAAGTTACAGGTTGTTCCTAAATAGATGGCGAATTTTGATTCGAATTTGTATCGGAAACCTTTTTATTTCAACTAATCGGCCATCGGTTTTCTCTCCAGTGATAAATAAGTAATTCCTTATGAACCATATGCAAAAACTTACCATGTTTTACATTCTTTTTTTTTAATGATAGATATTATTAATTACATCTGCCAAATTCCTCTTTATTCAGTAGCATTTTGTGTTTACTATTAATTTGGTGATAATTCCTATTAAGTTATAAAATCGATCACTATGCCTGATTTTACCAATGAAGATTATTTAAATCTCATTCTACTTCATGGAGAATGTAATAAAGTTGTAGATAGAACGATTCGACTGTTCATTGAGAGGTTTCCTGACCGACCCAGACCAACGAGAGATACCATTAACAGAACCATGACAAACTTGAGAAATGTCGGATCTTTCGTTAAGAAAACTATACACAGAGAAAAAAGTGTAGTAGAAGATGAGAACAACGAAATTACAGTTCTTGCATATTTTCGTGTGAATCCTCAAAATTCTCTCCAAGATGCCGAGATTGATCTGGGATTATCTCAATCGAGTGTTTGGAGAATATTAAAAAAACATAAAATGCACCCATATAAATTCAATAGGGTACAGCATTTGAAAGAAACTGATTTCGTCAGAAGAACAGAGTTTTGCGAAGCTATAATGATTCGATTTCAAGAGAATGAAAACTTTTTGGACTGTATAATTTGGACAGATGAATCTAAATTCACAAAGAATGGTTCTTTCAATAGGCATAACAGTCATTATTGGGATGAAGAGAACAACCACCACTTCAGACAATGGAACTTTCAAGAGACCTGGAGTTTCAATGTTTTTTGCGCCATCAAAAATAATGCAATTCTCGATGTTCACATTTATGATGGTACTTTAACTGGTAAGATAGAACACTACACATGTTTGCATTATTTAAAGAATGTTCTCCCTTAGGAGATAGATATTCTGACATATTGACTCAAATAATTGAGCCGCTAGTACAGAACCATAATGACTTATGGTATCAACAAGATGGCGCGCCTCCACACAATTCACTCAATGTGTCAAATATCCTCTACAGGCTATTTGAAGATCGATGGTTGGCGAACAATGGTCCACATCTTTGGCCACCACGTTCTCCTGATTTAACTCCTTTAGACTATTATGTTTGGGGTAGGATAAAAAATATTGTCTACTCAACTCCCCTGACTGATAAAGAGGACTGCATAGAACGAGTCAGAAATGCGTTCAGGTTTGTTTAGATTTTTAGATTCATAGTTTTGAAACTCAATTTGGTTTTTAAACACTTTTGCAGATCTCTTCCTCCCGATGAAATAAGAAGAGCAACGCACGAAGCATTCCTGAGACGTATAAATAAATGTCTAGAAATTAACGGTCAAAACTTTGAGCATCTTCTCTAGTTATAACTGCGAGAGTTTGCCATGGTTCTCCTAATAGTAACTTGAAGTCGGTTTCAAGAAGGGGTGAAAAATCTACAGCATGGTTCAAATAACAGTTCCTGAAAATTTCATCTTTTTGGCGTGAAGGGAAAAGAAATAGCTGAAAATTCAAGACGAAAAACAGTTTTTTGTGAATAACTCAGAAAATATCCATTTTAGGGCAAGGGTGTGATGCATACACTCACATTATTTTTTAACGTAGATTCAATATCTGCCATAAAAAAATGGGGTTCTAATTTGAAAAAATTGATTTTTCACGATTTTGTCATCCCTAACTTTGAAAGCGATTTTTTCACCCCCTGTATCATGAATCGCGATTTCGATTTTTAAAGTGGATACATCAATCTTACATCTTGTAAAATTTCAAAAATGAAAATTTTCCATTCAAAAACCTCGAAGTTAATCTTGCTTCAGCGGAGCTCTATTTCCGATTTTTTTTTTAATTTTCCCGCTCAGAGAGAATTTTCCAACCAAAACTGAAAAATGTTACATCAAAATAACTTGAAATTTTCTAAGGAATCTATTTCTGCAATAAAAAAATGGTGTTCTAATTTGAAAAACAGAAGTTGACGTCATTTCCGGAAAAACCGGAGGTGCTCATGCCTTGAAAATATTTTAGATTTCATCAGCATCGTGAAATACTTATAAGTGCTGAATTTCATGAAAATACGTTCAGTAGTTTCCCGTATAAATATGGGTGAGCTTCCTCGTGAAAGACCCTGCATATTACTAGCTGACCCACGCAACTCCGCCTGCGCCAAATCGGTTATTGCGTTTGCAATTTTATTTCCAAATGCGAAAAATCTTAAAAAAACCTAGAACCCGATTGCAGCGCCTCCTACAGGGACAATTGAATTTCCAAGTTATCCTGGGACCCACTCAAACACGTAATTCTAAGAAATACCTAGAACCCGATTACGGTGCCACCTACCGGGTTTAATTGCGAATACGAACTACCCACTCAAACGTATCTGGTTAAGAAAAGTGAGAAAAGGTGAGAAAGACAGGAGACCGGCCTCGATCTCATCCCTACTCCGTGCTGTTTACTGGGACGTGACACCGGTATAGTCTGGCAAATGAGTGTTGATCCAGAAAGACGACAAAATTTTAAAAAATCTAGCACTAAGTGTAGCAGGAATATACTGCCTTGAGACTTTAATAAAAATAAATATTTTTTTGAACAAAAATTTTGTCCAAACATTAAAAAAAAAATTTCAAGGGTGAACAACCCTTATCACTTAGGGGTATGAAAAATAAATGTTGGCCGATTCTGAGTCCTCCTCAATAAGCTTACAAAATTTCATTAGAATCGGTCAAGACGTTTCGGAGGAGTACGGGAACGAACATTGTGACACGAGAATTTTATATATAAGATATACAGGGTGTCCCGTAAAGACCACGTCAAACGATAACGGAAAGTAGATCAGAATGTGCTCTACTTGATGTGAAAAAATCGTTCATATGAAAGTCTCACAGTTTTCGAGATATTTGATTTTTCATGAAAATGTTGAATTTTTTCACTTAAAATGCGTTCTCTCTTGTGGAAGCTACAATTAAATACTTTTCGAATCAGTTTTTTCCCGCATATATTGTTGAATGATTACTTCAATTCATGCAATGAAAAATAGCACAAAATATTATACAGGCATTCTGAAAAAAAAATTAAAATTCTTGTTCTGAAGGAACTATTTTTTTGTACTGAATTCTATCTCACGTGGTATAAAAAAAGACACTAGACCTTTTCTGCATATAACGTTGAAAAGTTGCCCATTTTGTGAGGATTCCGAAAAGGTAAAATGAAGGTGATAACCTTCTTCACGAAAAAAGATATTTGAGTGTTTATCGAAAATGGAGCATTTCTGTGAAAAACTGATTTTGTCACCTTTTCCATAAATCCTTTCATTTTACAGATCCTGCTGTAACATATTGAATAATTCTTTTGAAAAATGTCAGTTAGTCCTTAAATTACTTATAAAATGAAATTATTCATTAAATGCAATGATATAATGTAATAACGCACAGGACCTTCAACATCAACAAATCTATTGTGAAGAAACTTTATAAAAATATCAATAATAATAATTCAGGATTATTATTAGAACAAATACTCGAAATGACCACCCCCTTCTCTAATACATGCCCTGCATCTATTGAGAAATTACCTTTTCAAACCATACAAACTTCTCCCCGCTATTTTGGCTGCTGAAATACGAATGCGGTCCCTTAGTTGTGCTTCATCTCTTATGGGATTCGAATACATTTCATTTTTTAAAAAAACCCCTGTAAAAAAAAATCCAGAGGATTTAAGTCTGGTGAACGGGGAGGCCACAAAATTTCACCGCCCCTTCCGGTCCACCGGTGAGGATATGTTTGGTTTAAATATTCCCTAACATGACGACTGTAGTGTGCTGGGCGCCCGTCGTGTTGAAACCATAGATTACGTCGCATTTTCAGTGGTATGTCTTCTAAGAGTAAGGGTACACTGTTCCTTAGAAAATTCAAATAGTTGGTGCCGTTTAATGATTGCGGCAATTCTGTCAGACCGAATATTTTTCCATCGTATATTCCAGTCTATAAATTCACCGTAAATCGATATTGGGATCTATCTTGCCTTATATTGTGCGGATTCTCGATATTCCAACTATGAAGACTATGGAGATTGATATACCCGCTTTGAGCACAGGAAGACTCATGAGTCCAAGGGTATTATTGAAAAAATTGGGATTTTCTGTATGATTCAGCAACATTTGTTGACAAAAATCTACTCGGGCTTGATAGTCTCGTGGTAGTAGTTGTTGAACTCGCTGAATATGGTAGGGGTGATATTTGTGTTTCTTCAGGATTCTATGGGCACTTGATTTTGATATGCCTGTCTTGAGCTCTATCATTCTGGTTG
This sequence comes from Halyzia sedecimguttata, assembly GCA_937662695.2. Lineage (NCBI taxonomy): Eukaryota > Metazoa > Arthropoda > Insecta > Coleoptera > Coccinellidae > Halyzia > Halyzia sedecimguttata. Next base: position 16,543,296 of record OW569413.2, read on the forward strand.
ATACTGAAGGATTATTTTCGACTTAATTCAAAATGGTATCATCCTCCACGATCGCATGCCGGCCACTACTTTTACGACTGCCAAGAACTCGTTTTCGACAATTACATTATGGGTCCGGATAAAAACTTCGTAATTAGGATGTCGGCGATTGGGGTACCGCTCTGAATAAAGCCTCGATGCTGCTCTAGCATTAAGACGTACTTCTCCATAAATAAGGTGCATGTCGGCGTATTCTCTTGAAGTATAGATACGAAACATTTTCTGTAGACATTTTAACCAGTAAACTGATACCCATTAACTTCCACTAGATGAAAATGAACGTTTTCATAGATACCTTAAGTTTTAATCATTGAATCGCATCACATCATATCGATGTTCGAGAGTTCTTTAGGAAAAGAAAAAGAAATAAAAAAACTCAGTCAGTGAATTGGCATCTTAATAACATTTTATTGATTTGTTGATTGATTATTTTCAGCAGGAAGTGCAAAATGGAAGTATTTATGGAAAAGGTTAATAAATCAGTTTTTCACAGAAATGCTCCATTTTCGATAAACATTCGAATATCTTTTTTCGTGAAGAAGGTTATCACCTTTATTTTACCTTTTCGGAATCATCACAAAATGGGCAACTTCTCAACGTAATATGCAGAAAAGGTCTAGTGTCTTTCTTGTATACCACGACAGATAGAATTCAGTACAAAAAAACACTTCCTTCAGAACATGAGTTTAAAGTTTTTTTTTCAGAATCCCTGTATAATATTATGTACTATTTTTCATTGCATGCATTGAAGTAATCATTCAGCAATATTTACGGAAAAAACTGATTCAAAATGTAATCAATTGTAGCTTCCGCAAGAGAGAATGCATTTTAAGTGTAAAAATTCAACATTTTCATAAAACATCAAATATCTCGAAAACTGTGAGATTTTCATAAGAACGATTTTTTCACATCAGATAGAACACATTCTGATCTACTTTCCGTTTTCATTTGACGTGGTCTTTACGGGACACCCTGTATACAGGGTGAGTATTTGACCACTGCATTAATTTTAACCAAATATTCCTCTCATCAAATGAAACACTTTTTTCGTTTAACATTTTTCCTAATTCAGCTCAGGTAAAAAGATACAGGCTGTTGAAATTATGAAAAAATATCAGTTTTTATTTTGTAGCTTTCACATCCTTTTTTCGAATAAAATGATTGTTGGCGTAAAGTTTCCTATAACTATGATACATATTTTCCAAATATTTGTTATTTTCTACTTCTACTGGTCTTCTAGGAATGGACTCGTGGATTCATAAAACTAAACGAAATTAGCATAAAGAAAGCATATAAAGTTTTTCTTGAGTCATTTCAAGAATATTCCATCGTTTTAGAACATTATATTATTCCACATCATTTCTCCTTAAACGCACCGTTTTCGAGATATTCTTCATTGAATGTTTTAAAATGGAAAACTCCAGAAATTTCACTACTTTTATGGATCCGTCCCTGAGCGCTGGGATCCCGAATCAAGCTGTAAACCACGTTACCATGCCTTATTCTCGTCCGCCAACAATGTCATAGATAATTTATATGCGGGAGTGTATTAGCACATTGTGAAATCTTTAAACGCTTGTAACTTTTTACCTGAGCCGAATCTGGAAAAATGGTAAATGAAGAAAGTGTTTCATTTGATGAGAGAAATCTTTAGTTAAAATTAATGCAGTGGTCAAAGACTCACCCTGTATATGTAGGTCAGCTCCGAAGATCAAGGTGAATATTGAAGTCATGAATGAAAATAATCATTAACGAAATATAATGCACAGTCTAGGTGTAATATGCTGAGCATCTTCTGGATGATTAGTCGATCAGTAACGATGAGAATATTGAAGTTTCTTCCTTATGTTATAATTTTTTCGCTGCTCCTCTGAATAGAGATCCGATCAGTTTTATCATTATCAGCAATTTTCATATTTTTGGCTGCAAATAGTCTCAACCGATTAGTTACGAACTCGAACGAAATACATGATGCCATTTGAATTGATGAAGTCATGTCAATGGTCAGGTCATGTTTATAAGGCAACAGTAATTTATTTGAAAGAGGATTTGAAACAAATATTTAAATTAATAACGGCATCCATATATTTAGGGTCCGATGTTTTTATCCAGATATAATAGGATACCCAAGATTGTAGATTCCGAGTATTCTAAATAATAATGAAAAATTGGTTCAAGCACTGACGTGAAGTCAGAAGCTTTTGCGCGTATGTTCTATTGTCCATACTTCTGTATTGGACACCCTTAATCGAATTTACCATGGTAAATTATGTTGTCCATTCTCCTGTATTGGACACTCTCAATTCGAATTTACCATGGTAAATTCGAATTGAGAGTGTCCAATACAGGAGAATGGACAACATAATTTACCATGGTAAATTCGATTAAGGGTGTCCAATACAGAAGTATGGACAATAGAACATACGCGCAAAAGCTTCTGACTTCACGTCAGTGCTTGAACCAATTTTTTTTTCGTGACTTTTTAAAAATTTTCTAGGGGTACGGTTCTTGAAATTTTTTTTTTCGTCATTTTTTTCAAATTTTCCTTGGATACGATTCTTACAAAATTTTAAACACGTCTTTATGTTGATTTTCTACTACTAGTTACCAAGCACCAATTCGATCGAATATTTATTTTTTGCGTTATCAAGGAAATAATATTCCAGGTGGGTATAACTCGGAAACCGTTAGACCGATTATGCCCAAAAACGAACTCAACACTCTCTTTCGGATACGCAACCTATCCTGAAAATTGCAAGTCCCTATCTCCTTTCGTTCGAAAGTTATCGAGGCAACGGTCACCCATCTACTGAACTCGCACAAGAATGCTCGAATCTCCAACAATATTTAACCGATCGTATTAAAACTTGGAAATTGGCAGTAGAGTTAGGTTATGAAGGCTCCTGCAAAATTTCAGCAATTTCAAACGAATAGTTACTGATATATAGAATTTTTTTATTTTATTTTCAATGATTTATTAAAAATTTTCTACAAATGCTATCCTCACCAAATTTTGCAAACATTTCCGCGTTGGCATTCTACAACTAATAACCATGTTTGAATTCAATCGGTTCAGTACTTTTTGAGTTAATGAGGAACAAAAACCACTAAATTTCAGAAAATTTCAGATGGCTATAACTCTGAAACCGTTTGGCCGATTATGCTCGTAAATAAACTGAAATGTTGCGTTCTGGTGTTCATCCTAACCTGAAAATTTCAAGCCGCTATCTCATTCCGTTCTCAAGTTATCGTGACAACAAAAATATTTTTTAATAATTTTTTAAAAATTTTCTAGCCATACGATTCTTACAAAATTCCACAAACATGCTTAAGATCATATTCTACAACTACTCACCAAGTTTCAATTCGATCGGATTTATATTGGTTGAAAACAAAATTATTACTCGGAAACCACTGGGCCGATTATGCCCATTAACGAACTTGTCCGTCGTATTGAGATGCGCCACCTACCCTGAAAATTTCAAGTTGCTAGCTCTTCTCGTTCTCAAGTTATCGTGGCAACGGCCGGACGGCCGTACGGCCGGACGGCCGGACGGCCGGCCGGACAGAATCAAATTTGACCTCGAATTCTTCATTGGGGAGTCGAACTTAATCGTTTGAGACCATTTTCGTCAAAAAATTCGAAAGTTACAGACATTTGGGCAAAACTATAACGCGATGTTCCCCAGAACATACGCGCAAAAAGCGTAAGTAACTGATAATATTTAAGAATTTTCCAGATTATTACTATTATTATTTTCCCGGTTCACAACGAAAAAGTTCATTGTTTCAGAGGACATTGGAAAACAAATGCATTTATGTCTATATTGAAACCATACCGTCAGAGAGTCAAATATGATATAAAGGATATTTTGATGAATTGAAACAGATATTCTCAGATCAGGGATAATGGAGTAGATTCTTTTGTTCTCCACTGAATGAGGATTTTGTTCGTAGAATTGATTCGAACTCAATACTGGAGTAGAAAGCCTTAAATAAATATGATATACATGGGACGTATCCTGATGAATTGGAATTAGAAGCATTGTGAAAGTATAATTTTTCCCTGGAAGCCAAGCAGCATTCTGGGAGTTCAGTACTTGGATGGGTGGCCGCTCTGGCTATGAATTTGAAAAAGCACCCAAAGGCTCACAGACCTCAAGTCAGTGTTTTCGTCGTTTTCTTTAACCAAGTAATAGATTTCAATTCGATCGGATATATATTTTTGAAAATATTGGAAAAATTTACTTCGGCTTGAAGGTTTGTGCGCAATTTCAGCAGAATCTGACACAGAGTTGCAGACAAATTTGTAGGATTTCATCGTTGCCTAGGAGATAATTATTCCTAATATACACTTTTGGATTGAGCAAAAAACTCTATGCTAATATGTACACAAAAGTCTACAATCTTCAACTTCGGAGTCGTAATCAAATATAGATGAAATATCGACTATTCCTGAGGTTCTTAACTTCTTTTTGTACCTCCTGTAATTCTAGTTTGAGTTCACTGTGGACTCATTATGAACACTACAAACGTAACTACACTCTTGTCCTCTAAAGTTTCCATCTTCATAGACGAAACGTTACTAAAGCATGCTATAAATTTCTACACTCAATCATGGGTTGCTATTATAGCCTTAGTCATTAACCGATTAGTGAGAATAATGAGTTGTTAAATCATTATTCAAGAGGTGGTTATAGAGTAATATATCTTTTCACTTATAAATTTCGATCACTTCAAGTAACAATTTATTGGAATTTTTAACAATTTGACGCAATTTTCTTAAATTGACTGGCCTGTTGCTGAAACGTTATTTTCAACAGCAGATTTATCGATGTTATTCCAAGAGTGTCCCGTATGCTCTTTATGCCGTGTGAGAATGTTTCTGGTGGTTTGCCAAACATAGCACTTGTTGCAATCTCCTCGCTTTGCACGGAGCAAAATATCTTTTCTTTTATCGGTAAATATTATAAACAATCTTTCGTCCACGGGTAACCCCCTTTTCAGCTATTTTGTTCCTAAGCAAATCATAACTTGAAGTAAAAAAATAACACACATATTTTCCAAAATTTTGGGCTTGATACGGAGATGATATCTTTGCAATTGATGATGAAAATCTTGATATTAACCAATGAATTTACCATTGTCTTCAACAGTATATAACGATCTATTTAGTTTACCTTCGAAATGGAAAAGGACGAATACTTGCCATTCCAATATTTTAAATTATCTAGAGATAACTCAAATATAATCAGTTTTGACATTTTTAGAAAACCTACCAATTTTGATATTTACATTTAGCCTGATTCGGTAGGTCCCTGGTCACATAAAACAGTCAGGTTACATTTCCTCGTCAACCAGTTATTTAATATTCCGCTAAGCAATGTAAACTTCAAGAAAGGAAGAAAAATGATGTTCAAATATGCCTAAAGAAACGAGTATATTCATCAACTGGTTCAGAAAATGATCAACAATCATAAAGATAAAAATATCTTCAGTAACATAATCCTAACGGAAAAACAACCAGAAACATACTCACACGGTATAACTATACGGAACAACAAAATCGATAAATCTACTGTTTGCGTATCACGTTTTAACAACTGGCCACTCAAATCGAATTGGAAATCTCCGGAATTCCAATGGAATTCTTCAGAAATAGAAACCTTCAAAATTCCATTGAAGTCACTGGAATTCTTCTGGATTCCATTGGAATTTACGGAATTCTATAGGAATTCATGGAATTCGATAGGAATTCTATTGGATTTCTATTGGAATTCTAGTTGAATTCTATGAAAACAAATGGAATTGCTCAAAAACCAAAAACTTTAGACGGACTGATGAACATTATGGCCGGTCCATACGCTACCTTTTGCACAAACTTTTACCTGCGCAGTTCAGCACGTTGCAGGTAAAACGTTGCGTGTAGACAGCAAAATTGCGCAGTTTTGAAAACGTCGCGGAGACGTTGCAGTTGCAGCAAAAACTGAGCTAGACAACATAGATATCCGTGAATTGCGCAGATTTGTCGTTGCATGTAGACGGTAACTGTGGTAACAGCATGCCAAAATTGACAAGAGTTGTACCTCCTCCATGACGATATCACACTGTGCGAAATATACAGAATTCTCTGCATCGTGTGAACACACTAAAAATTGCTACGTTTGCATTCCGTCTTCAGACTGCGCAGAAAAAAGGTTGTACAAAACGTAGCGTATGGACCGGCCTTTAGACATTTGATTTCGAAAGAATCGAATGGGTAGGACAAAAAAAGATATAAAAAGCACTGACGTGAAGTCGGTATTCTTTGGCCGCATGTGGGCTAATTTGAACTGAATGATGAATGTTTCAGGCTAGAAGTGCATAGAGAGCAATCAGGAGATTTACCTAGAGGGTAGTGGACACCATTCATTTGCGGGTGAAAAATTAACAGTGGTGTGTCTAAGCTGGCGTAAGGATAGAGTAATAATGTTGACAAAGAACACAACTGACTCTCCTAAGTCGCACAAGCTCCCAGGAGCTTCTGAGGGATATCCCTGGGGAAGACTTAGTAGGGTCAGTATAATCATAATCATGTTAAGAGCACACGCGCCGAAGCAGGTTGATCCCACATCAATGCCTTCTTAACTTTTTTCTTCAATCTGAATTTGCGAACGTGCTATAAACATGATTATGATTATACTGACCCTACTAAGTCTTCCCAAAGGAGAGCCCTCAGAATCTCCTAGGAGCTTGTGCGACTAGGGAGAGTCAGAGCCAGAGTACTGACTTCACGTCAGTGCTTTTTGCGCTTCCGTTCTGGGGAACATCGCGTTATCGTTTTGCCATATTGTCAGTAATTTTCGCATTTTTTGCCGAGAATGGTCTCAAACGACTAGGTTCAACTCACTGATGAAGAATTCGAGGTGAAATTTGATTCTGTCCAGCTGGACGTTGCCACAATAACTTGAGAACGGAAACAGTTAGCGACATGAAATTTTCAGTGTAGGTGGCGCGTCCCAATACGACGGACAAGTTAGTTAATGGGCATACACAATGATACGACAATGATTTGCCGTCAAATATGCACCTTAATGACAGAGGTGTAGAAGGTGACACTGACATAGCTGCCCTCTTTTCTGAATACTTTCGATTAACCTATGTTTCGGGCCCTACTCGTTTCGATGATTCGACCTATTCCGATCACTTTGGCGGGGACATTTTATCTTTTTCCTTGACGAGGTTGCCGGGAAGTTGGAAACTCTTGATATTGGAAAGGGTCCGGGACCTGATTTCCTGCCGGCACTCTTTTTGAAAAGCTGCTGTTCCTCAATGGCACTTCCACTTAAGATATTGTTCAACAGGTCCTTATCGGCTGGTGTTTTTCCAACCAAGTGGAAGTGTAGTACGGTGAAACCATTGTTCAAGTCTGGGATTAGGTATGACATTGCCGATGATCGGTCTATAAGCATAAAAAGCGTCATTCCTAAAATCCATTGATACTGGATCGTATATAGAATGATATATCCTCCAGATTGGTCGAGCAACAGCATGGCTTCACTAAGGGTAGAAGTGTCGAGTCAAATCTATTGGTTTTTGCCCAGTATTTCTTCGATTCCTTGGAAAGTGGAGGTAAGGTTGATGTTGTATATACTGACTTTCCTAAGGCCTTCGATAAGGTAGATCATTGCATTTGAGTGAAAAACAGTCGTCCTTTGGAATGACTGGCATGTTAAAGAAGTGGTTCATATCATATTTCACCCGCCGTACTCAGCGAGTTAAAGTTCGTTCCTTCTCCCCATCATACATTGTTGATTTTATGTGTACCTCAGGGTAGTCATTTGGGCCCTTTGTTGTTTCTTATTTACATTAACGACATTACTACTTGCTTTAAGTTTGCACTTTACCTTCTGTTTGCTGACGACATCAAGGTTTATGCAAGGGTTAATACTTAAATCGACATGCTAAACCTCCAGTCGGATCTGGATCGATTGGAGCAATGGTGTAAAGATAACAAAGTCATCATTAACCTTGGAAAGTGAAAGCATATGAGTATAGTTAGGCGGGAGCAGCACTTGGAATCGCACTACTGTCTGAATAACCAAACAATACATACTGTGAACATCGTTAGAGACTTAGGGGTTTTTTACGACAACAGGATGTGTTTCAAGGCGCACATTGACCATATAATTAATGCGGGGCTTCGGATGCTAGGGTTCTTTTTACGGCACTCGTGTGAGTTTGGGGATCTTAATACCTTGAAACATCTTTATGTCGATCTGGTTAGGCCTCATCTTGAGTATGCCTCTTGTGTATGGTCTCCATATACTTATGAAGATTGTGACAGGTTAGAACGAGTTCAAAATAGGTTTCTTCTCTCTGTGTCGTGCAGGATGGGAATCACACGAGTAAATTTTTCCGCAACTCATATGAGATCACTTCTTCGCTTTCCTGCTTTGCGGACTCGTAGAATAAAGGCAGATGTATTATTGTTCGCTAGATTGGACGGGCGGCTTTCGTCCTCTTCCAGTCTTCTATCTCTTTTTGGTTTTCAAGTTCCATCTAGGAATGTTAGAGGTACCGTGCTGCTAAATCTCAGGACTTACAGATACAATTACACCAGGGCTTCGCCAATTCCAAGAATCTCGCAACATGTAAACACTGTCAGTAGAACAGGCATAGACTTCTTTTACCCCAGTTACCCATCCTTTGTGCGTTATGTCAACCGAAATTTGTTATGATCTGTTGGAATTTATTTCTGGAAGTTTTGTATTGTTTTTTTTTTTCACAATCTGTATTAGGTTGTTTTATGTATTAACTATTGTTATTGTACATTAATATTGATTTGTGAAATTGGGTTTATCCCGTTAATAAATAAATAAATAAAGAAATACTCGGCGCAACGGTTTCCGAGTAATAATTTTGTTTTCAACCATTACAAATCTGATCAAATTGAAAGTTGGTGAGTAGTTGTGGAATATAAACCTAAGAACGTTCGTGGGATTTTGTGAGAATCGTAGCGCTAACAAATTTTAAAAAAATTATTAAAAATATTATTTATGTCAAGATAACCTGAGAACGGAAACAGACAGTGACTTGAAATTTTCAGGTAAGGTTGAGCATCTGAATGCGACATTAGAGTTTATTTACAGGCATAATCGGCCAAAGGGTTCTGGAGTTATACCCATCTGAAATTTGTTTTTTTTTTCCTCAATAACTCAAGAAATTCGAAACCGATCCAATTCGAGCATGTTTAATAGTTGTAGTATTCCAGCGTAAAAATTCTTGCAAAATTCCGTGAGGATAGTATCACTAGAAAATTTTCAGCAAAACATTGAAAATCGCCGAAAAAAATATATCAGAAACTATTCATCGGACATGGCTGAAATTTTGCGAGAGCCTTCAGAACCTGACTATACTACCAAGTTCGAAGCTTGAACACCGTCGGATCTATATTGTTGGAGATCCAAGCAGCTTTGTGTGAGTTCAGTAGCTCGTATGTTCTGTTGTCCATTCTCCTTTATTGGACAGTACAGGAGAATGGACAATAGAACATACATGCAAAAGCAATTAAATCACCTCTCTTCTGAGCATGCGCGTAATCAAAATGCCCGAAAAGAGTTATTAGAATTTTAAAATTGATCTCAGTGCCTCGGTAAGGGCACTCCAATTCGGAAACAACGCTATTTCCTCTAAACTGACTTGTCCTTGCGAAGAATTTCATGAATTTTCTTTGAAAACCTCACAATATCGGCTCAGCACCAAACCCATGATCCACACCCAACATAATTCATATAACCCTCTTCTCCACTGCGCATGCGCAATCCATTCGTGGCTGAAAGTCCTCTCAAAATCACACACCTCACACAACCACATTCACCTCCAACACTAGTGGTTCCGTTAAATCCACGCAAGCGCGAACTCTCAACAAGGGATTCTATGGATGAATAGCATCCTCCAACCCAAAACCCCAATCCTCTCAGACCTAAACTCCAGCAGTTAAATCACTTCTCATCTGTGCATGCGCATGATGAAAATCTGCCGGAAGGGATAGCACGCTCTTGAAAAAAACAGGTTTCGGAATTTCAAGCAAAATATTGGACAAAATAGTAGTAATTTTTACTTTTACATGTCATGTGATCCTCACGAAATTTCGCAAAAGTGTTAGCTCCGGTCTTTCGCATCTAACTACTGAGTTTCAATTCAATCAGCTCAGTATTTTTCGAGTTATCTTGGAAACGAAATTTTAAAATTTGATAGCCATCCGATCAATATAAAACTTCGCATGCATATAAAGGTTCTGATTGTACAATTTGATGCTAAATTTCAGATAGATGGATTAATCGGTTCCGGAAATAATCATAAAAAATGTTCTAACTAAAAACGGCCATAACTCCGAAACCGCTTGGTGGGTTTTGCCGGTTAACGAAATAATCCAAGATATTTACGCTCCAAAACTACACTGCAAATTTCAGTCCTCTAGCTCTTTTCGTTCAACAGTTATCGTGCTAACGGCCGGACATACATGATTGAATTTGACCTCGGATTATTGATCAGTGAGCCGAACTCAATCGTTTGAGAGCCTTTTCGGCAAAAAATTCGAAAAATACAAACATAGTGACAAAATGATGCCACGCTGTTCCTTGCGGAATACGCGCGCAAAAATGAAAGTATAAATATTTTTTTATATATTCGAGAAATCACATCGAGTGTCCTTGAAATTTTGCGTGTAGGTCTGACTTGATAGCCTTGTATTACCTACAGAATGTAGTAAGAATGGGATCTTCAAATAGTTGAAACTAAAAACTCATATTGAAGTTAAAAGACTTCGCTTTAGGATATTTAATAAAGCTTCGTGGAAAGCTTTTAGTCGAAGCAAATTTGTCTCTATGTGTTCCTTAGTGTGAGTAACCTAGAATAAGCTAGGATATTTCAAATAAGGCTGCGACACAGGGGCCGGACGTCCCGAGTTCAATCCCGGGGCTGGGTATCAAATTTTCTAGTCACATCAATCGCCACCATTCACTGCTTGGGTCGAAAATTAACAGTTCTGTGCCTGAGGTGACACAAGGACACATAAACCAAGGCTACAAAAAACACAACTGATTCTCCTAACTCGCCCAAGATCTAGAGGGGTCACCTTGGGAAGACCTAGGAGGATCAGTATAATAGTACCAATAGCAATTGTGGTGTGAATTCTGCATGGATGTATTAAAATATTAAATGAAAGATTTATCAATTTTACTATCCAACATGGAGACAAACGCAAACAGAATGAAAAATTCACGGGAACATCTATTGAAAGCTCTTTAATTCACTGGATCTTTATCAGAGGTCTTAACGCTGTTAGGTCCAAGTCGATGGTTGTTATAAAACCCAGGGACACCAGTCAAGCTAACTCCAGAACGAAGCGGGACTTAATGATGAACATAGATCCAGTAGAGTTAAATCTGAAGGTTTCACAAGTCAAACAGGTCAAAGATGGTGGTCTATTTATTAGCTGTGAAGATTCCGAGGGTGCTGATAACATCAAGAAAGTTGTACGTGAGAAACTTTCAACTGGATATCGTGTGTCCGATGTGAAGAAATTTCTTCCGAAAATGAAAGTGGTTGGTCTCGACCAAAATTATGAAGCTGATGATATGGTGAAGTGTTTGAGAGGTCAAAACAATGTTATTTCTGATACATCTCATCTGAGAGTTTTGAAAACTTGGGCAACACATAAGAATTCCGGAATGTTTCAGGCTGTGATTGAAGTAGATAGTGATACTCATTCTAAAGTCATGAAGCAGGGTAAACTTTTTGTGAATTTTGATGTTTGCACTGTTTATGATGCAACTGAATTGATGATTTGTTACAATTGTAGTGGCTTCAATCATGGTCAATCTAAATGTTCTAATAGCGCGGCTTGCCCAAAATGTGCCGGTGATCATTCCTTGAACAATTGTACAAGCACCGTTTTAAAATGTAATAATTGTTTTAGTGCTAATTTGAAGAACATCGGTCACACTGCTTGGGATGCCAAAAAGTGTCCTATTTATATAAAAAATTCAATGTCCTGAAGTCTTCTCTTTTCGCTGATAAATAGCAGTCAATACCCAATGGGTTTTCTGGGGATTTTTTTGCATCTCAGTCAGGTGACATTTGTTTTTATTATCAAAATGTCAGAGGCTTAAGGTCTAAATTGCATACCATTTATGATAGCATTAGCCAATTTGACTATGATATTATATGTTTATCTGAGACTTGGCTCTCTTCTGATATTTCAAACTCGGAAATCTGTAGTGATCAATATGTTCTGTATAGGAAGGATCGCAGCCTTGGCCTCACATCCGCGACAAAGGGGGGTGGGGTTCTGATTGCGGTGCGCTCTGATTTTATGGTCACCTGTCTTGTTCTTGACTGTATTACTGGGGTCTTTCATAACATTGATATAGTTGGTGTGAAGTTGGCGAAGCCTGGTTCTTGTTTATTTGTTTTTACCATTTATGTACCACCCGGTTCTGATCTTGAACAATATGAAGGGCTCTTCGAAGCTATTTCAGGTTTGCCGTATCTGCTTTTCAATGATTGCAATGTCGTTATTCTAGGAGATTTCAATATTCCTGAATATGTGGATTGTCAGTTGGCTTCTTTCCATGTTGTTGGCAGGATGGTAGCACTCCAGGGACTATTGGACTACATGGACTTACTTCAGTACAATAATATTGTTAATGCGAATGGAAGAATTTTGGATCTTGTCTGTTGCCGCCGCCAGCTGATCGTGGGGAAGCTGAATTCCTCTCTCGTACCAGTTGATTCGCATCATCCTCCCCTTGAGTTCTGTCTGACTATGTCAACAAGAATTCCTAAAAATAATTCAAATAGTGTTTCCAAGAGATTTGATTTCAGAAGGGCGGATCTTTCGATGCTCTACGATGGCCTGCTGAACACTAACTGGGGTTTCTTGGATGGATATGTCGATGTTGATTTGGCCTCTACAGCATTCTATGAGCATCTTAATGTCATCATTGAAGCTTGTGTTCCTAAAACTTCAGGTAAAAAATCCCAATATCCACCTTGGTTTACTGGGGATATTATTCGTAAGTTAAGATCTAAGGACATTCGTCATCGTGCCTATCGAACAACTGGTTGTAGGTCATTTCTGGAGAAATTCGTTGTGCTTCGCAGGGAACTAAAGGGTGAGATTTCAGTTGCTCGAGTCAGGTTCTGTCGGGAGGCTGAGAATGATTTGTCGAGGGATCCATCAAAATTTTGGGGTTACATAAATACAATTCGGGGAAGTTCCTCTATTCCGACATCAATGAGTCTTGATGGCTCAGCTTTATCTGCTCCTCAAGATATCGCCAATGCCTTTGCGTCTTTTTTTGAGTCTGCTTTCGTTAGCTCTTCTGATCAACAGCAGAGCCATGATGGCCGGGAATGTCTAGAGCAGACTCTTCCTGTTCCCTATATAAGTGAGGATTCTGTGTTGTCTTGTTTGAAGGGATGCAAGAGTAACTTGACCGCGGGCCCTGATGAGATTCCATCGTTTTTGTTGAGTGATTGCGCCATCGTTTTCGCTAAGCCTTTAACTGCGATCTTCAGGCTGTCATTGTCCTGTTTGTGCTTTCCAAGAATTTGGAGGGAGGGCAAGGTATGTCCTGTTTTCAAGAAGGGCTGTAGAGAGGACATTGAAAATTATAGGCCAATCGTCATACTGAGCAATTTTAGTAAAGTCTTTGAAAGAGCTTTGTATGATATAATTTATGCACACATAAAATGCCGTATCAACGATAGTCAGCATGGTTTTATTAAGGGTCGGTCTACTGTTACTAACCTGACTTGTTTTACCCAATATGTGTCCACCGCTCTAGACAAGTCCTCTCAGGTCGACGTTATATATACCGACTTCTTTCAGGCGTTTGACAGGTTGGACCATGGTGATATTCTAACAAAGTTGTCTTCGTTTGGCTTAACGAAGGATTTCATATTTTTCCTTGCAACATATCTTGCAGATAGGAAAATATTCGTTCAATGTTTTGGAGTCAGATCATTTGTGTTTTCCGCATCGTCCGGTGTTCCGCAGGGTTCCATTTTGGGTCCCCTGTTATTTATGTTATTCATGAATGACTTGGGTGAATATCTGCTCTGTCCGTTTCTTTTGTATGTCGATGATTGTAAGTTGTATCGCCGTATTGTTTCCATTCAGGATTGCTGGGATCTCCAGGGTGACATCGATAGGTTGGTCCATTGGTGTGGTACAAACAGGCTTTCATTGAATATAAAAAAGTGCAATGTGATGTCCTTCGGCCGGGGAAAGTCTAAACTTCATTTTCAGTATAACGTTGAAGGTAGTATTTTGGATAGGTTGACTGAATGCGGGGATCTGGGGGTCTTGTTCGATCAGCGGTTGACTTTTGTACCCCATGTGAGTGCAACTGTTTCGGTGGGACTCAGGACTCTTGGTTTCGTGCTCAGAAACTCCAGATTCCTGTTTGAGATCCGATCTCTTTTTCTTCTTTTTACTTCGCTTGTGAGGTCGAGGCTGGAGTATGGATGTGTTGTGTGGAATCCTGGTTATGCAGTGCATGTTGATAATTTGGAGAAAATACAGAGGCGATTTCTGAAGTATGTTAGTTTTAAAATTGATGGCATCTATCCGATTCGTGGTATTACAAATGAGTATTATTTAAATAGATTTCATGTGAATTCTCTAGAGGGACGTCGAGTTTATCTAGGAGTTCTTTTTCTACGTAAGATCATTTGTTTCGAAATTGATTGCCCTTACTTGCTAGCCTCAGTGGATTTGCACGTCCCAAGACTGCCTGTTCGAAACATATCCACATTTTACCTCCCGTTTCCACGAACTAATGTGCTTCGGTTTTCGCCACTGTTCAGAATTTGTAAAGATTTTTGTATTTTTCAACATGTATTAGATATTTTCAACTGTACTCAATTAGATGTGAGGAGGGCTGTGTTGAGGTCGCATTCTTTGTGATAAGCTGTTTTTTGCATTCATCTGTGTGAATGATATATAATATGTCTTATATATATATATATATATATATATTTTTTTTTTCCTATGGAAATTTCATGATATTTTGTATTTTTGCTTTATTCCCAATCTGTAATTGGCTTAGGCTGTAGATTGGTTAATAAATAAATAAATAAATAAATAAATAAATAAAAAAAAAAAAAACTCCTAGAATTGAAGAATATTGTAACAATACTCAGAGCATTCCTCAATACGTAAATTTGTCAGTTTATAGGCAAGAATTTTTGTGTAGGTTAGGAAAAGTGGAGGGAAAAGCATCCACTTAACCGCTAAAATCTGGTTCACGCCAACTATTTGGGGTCTTTTACAAGATTGTTTGATAGATGTCGCACTCTAGCATCAATATGAATTATTTATAATTCAATAGGAATTCTTCGGAAGTCAATAGTAGTTCCACGGCATGAAATAGGAATTCTACGGAATTACATGGAATTCAATAGGAATTCACTGAATTCAATAGGAATTCCATTGGGATTCTA
This sequence comes from Halyzia sedecimguttata, assembly GCA_937662695.2. Classification (NCBI taxonomy): domain Eukaryota; kingdom Metazoa; phylum Arthropoda; class Insecta; order Coleoptera; family Coccinellidae; genus Halyzia; species Halyzia sedecimguttata. The sequence continues at coordinate 16,558,830 of OW569413.2, forward strand.
TGAGTTTCCAATGGAATTCCTCTTTCTTGTACACCAGAATTCCAAGTGGTTTACCCCTCTCCGAAACCGAATATTTTATCATCTATACCTTGGGAACAAACCGAACAAAAATTGAGATTTTGCTACAGAAACATCAAGAATGATAAATATTCATCATACAATGTTTTTATAGGACTTTGTAAGAACGTTTTCATTTCCCATAATTCTTTTGGTACTTTTCGGCTGTGTTTTTGTGATTTTTTTCTTTTCAACGTCCAGTAGTAGTAGTCTGCCATCATATTAACATTCCATCCTCCTTAATATCTCTGCTCCATTTCTTTTATGTCTTGATGGAAACGTTCTCCTTGTTCCTCACTTATAGCTCCAAGGTTTTCAGAATAGTCCAGATGTAAATGGAGGACTTTGTCAGTCAAGCTGCAGCACATTTTTTTGTAGTTTTCTAATAACTCAGCAACATAGGTTATGTAATTCAGGTCCTTTTTGTTTCCAAGGAAGCCTGTTACAACTGTAAAGGAATTCCAGGCCTTCATTTCTATCAATTTCATTTTTGTTTCAAGGTTTTCCACTTTCAACAGTTTTCTTATGTAGGACCCAACAAAGACTCCCTGTTTGAGCTTTGGATAAACCAGGAAACTGTTCACATATAGATACTTGAAACACTCTCCTTCTTTGTTTAAACCTTTTTTCAATTGTTTCATAAGCTCCTATTAGAAGAGAAGTGGTGGGAGTACAATCATTTTAGGATCCACTAAGCTTTCTCTTTCATCGTTCTTAACACCAGGACTAGACCTTTTTGGGTCGGCCAATTCTTTTTTACAAAGTGTTGTTTCCTGTCACGACTATCCCATTCACAAAGGAAACATGGATATTCTATTTTGAGTTTTATGGACTTATTATGAACACTAAGAAAATAACTACACTCTTGTCCACTACAGCTTTTTGTCGTCTGACATATGTTTTGGAAACAAAGTTTCCATCTTCAAAGACGAATCGTTACTAAGGCATGCAATCAATTTATACATTCCAGTACGGGTTGACATTATACCCTTAGTCATAAACCAATTAGTGAGAATAATGGGTTGTTAATAGGGGTTAGGTCATTATTGAGCAAAAATCCTTTCTCTTATACATTTCGATGCCTTCAATTGCTCCTAGGTACGCTTTATTGGAATTTTTCAACAATTATTCTGAAATTGAGTTGCTAGTTGTTAACCCGTGATTTGCAACCGCAGATTTTTCGACGTTGTTGTTCCGAATGTATCCCGTATGCTCTTTATACCGTGTGAGAATGTTTCTGGTTGTTTGCCCGATGTAACACTTGTTGCAGTCTTACATTTAATTTCATGGATACTTTGTGTAACCACTTTGTTGGCCTAGTAACAATTTTATCACAAGGAATTGACAACTAGCATGACAAATAGCTTGTTTATATTATTGGTTTATCTAATTAGGGCTAATGCCATGACATCTATGGATTCTATAGCCTACCGTAATGAAAAAAAGTACGGCAACTGAACCTAAATAAAGGAAAAAATTACCAAATCGACATGCGGATTGCGATTTAACTATGGGTGATGGAATTTTTTGACTATTTTTCCCGTAATCAGCACAAAATATACCTAAAAAATCACTGGTCAAGTATGATACAATTTCTTGGTCACAGACCCGTGTTATTCTTAACGAGAAATTCTTGATCTGAATCTACGGAATTCTATACAATAATCATAAACGAAAAGACGCTACCTCAACGTTTAACTAAATATATATTCTGTGGCCAACCTAATATTCTAATAATTATTACATTCCTCTGCGTGCTTCTGTCACAGTATATTAATATTATTATAATGGGTCTGTACGAGGTCGCCACTTGTCAGATTTTTTTTCTCGATTGAGCAATGGAAGGTTTTGATCAAGGATTTCTTATCTAAGAATCTCGGGATTTGATTTAATCAATATGCTTTGTGAAACCAAAATTCCGTAAATCTGCTTGATGAAAATATTACAGAGAAATTGATTAATTGTGAATTGAGCCTATCTAAGTGAAACCTACTGCAAATATTATATATTATGTCTAGGCTCTACGCTATCCATGAGTCATAGACATAGACTGATAGAGGTTATAATAATTGTTGTTCATGTTGGTTGATATTGTACTCATTTAAAATGCAAATTGAAATATTTAATGAATCTGAAAAAAGGCGATGAAGGTATCACGAAGAGTTTTTTTCAAAAATGCAGCATAAAGATTATTACACCCTTTCATAAGACTTGAGTGAGTAACTAAGTTTTCTCAAACAATTTCATTGAATTTCGAACCAGATGATAAGGCTTTCAGATAATTATGCAATATGGAATCCAGTGAAGTGTATCTGTGCTCAACGATTGAAAACAGTGAAGAAGTGGAATAACACATTGTAAAATCTTTAAAGGCTTATAACTTTTTACCTGAGACAAATCTGCAAAAATGGTAAATGAAACAGGTGTTTTCTTTGAGGAGAGGAATCCATGGTTAAAATTAATGTACAACTCAAAGACTCACCCTGTATACTACTGATATAAAGAACTAAGGTTGATAGTTTCAAGGTTATTTTCTGATCAATATGCCTCGAAGATAGGGTGGAAACCATTATAAGCTAATAATAGAACTTAAACGACTCTTAAGGTAGGGTAAATGTTCATGCACGGTTTTCATGTATGATCTCAAAGGGAACTTTCCGAAAAGGAGGAACCTTCAACCCTGCAACCTCTAAGAAGAGATAAATGGAATGAGTGTGAACATCATATAGGAGAACGAAGGGAGGAACTGCCTTGTGAACGGTAAGTACATCGATCCTGGCGAGATTTGATCAGTCGATTTCCATACATATTGGCCTCGTACATGCGGGTATCTCCATATTTCGAGGTTAATGCCAGGAGCACCGAAAATATTGGACCGTTTTGTCCTAAAAGGCAAAATTCTTCGATTTATATGGGAGGACCGGAATTTCTTGCCGGATCCGGGAGTTTTCTCCCAATTTACGCGCACTCGGTGAAAATTGAATTTCAAGACAATTTCCGATAGGAAATCTCAATATTTGTGCAGTGGGGGATTTGTATGTATTTTAGGATTTTTTCTTTCCATACTTTCTTCCCCATTTATGTGAGTGAGCGGTGATGAATATAGTTTTGGTACTCATAACCTCATTGAAATGGGTTCCCAAATTGTAGACAGAAACGGAGAGGATTGATTACTTGGAAGATTTCAAGAGTAAAAGTCCGCAAATGTCACGATTTCAAGAAACAGTGTGTTGAAGTTTTAACTTTTTTCAGAATTTTGACTCATAGAATCTGCACTTCTGAAATTTGGCAAAGATAATACACTTCCAGGAAAACATCATATCACATTCGATGAGGTGAACTGTGCTACTTGCCAATAACTAAGAAAAAATACACGGTAAAATATTTATTGATTTTGACCAATCTGAGCGATGAGGTGATCTAGCCCGGCCACGCGGAATATTTGTTGAGGGCTAAAATCAATAAATATTCGACAGTGTGTCTTTTCTTAATCATATTATATTGTTCATTGCCAAGGAAATGTGCACTCTGATATTTATTCTTGAGCAATGCAACTTGCTTATCCTCGGAACTTTTTGTGGTGAGACACCGTATAAGTTAAAAAATACCGTCTAGCTGAATCCTTCGATATAACAACATATTTTAATTAATTTCAATCATACAGCTAGAAGATAAGTAATCATAAAAGGATACTGTGGGAGGTGTACTCATTATAAAAAAGGTTTCTTTCTGGGTTTTTTCTCCCAAATTCTGAAAAATATCTATAAAATAAAAATTAATTATTTTGTGATTTGCTTCTGCGTAAGAAACACAAGATATTTGTCAGAAGCAATCACTTGAACAATGTTGCCTAACAAACAACAACGAAACAACATCATCGAAGAAACAACTATAAAGTAACGTTTCGAAGTTATTCTAAAATTCTGGAATTTTAGAATAACAATCAACAAAATAATTCTAAAGATTTTCGTTAAGCGTCTGACGAATGAGTCTGATATAGACTCTGAAACGTTACGATATAGTTGAATCTGAAACTAATAATAAGAACTTCATTCTTCTAAGACTTTATTGTGTCGTGTAATATTACTTTGCTTCTCCAATTGCGTATTGGCCCATGAGAGCAATAAAACTGCAACGACCATCTTTTACATCGCTTTCTCGGCTCATAATCATGCCAATTACTTCAGCTGACTGAATTCTAATTACAAACTGTTTTCATCAGATCAGCAAACATAACAACGAAGAATTCCACTGAATAAATTCGGCGTCGACAATTACTAATGTATGCAGCAATGCCTCGGGAATTTCAGTAAACTGCTTAATAGTTTCCAAACTTGAAGTTTCATTAGGATTTCGGGGATGGCATTATCAAATATCGTTATGCTTGTGAATGAATTTTATTAGGCGGGCTTTAGGCCTTGTTGTGTCTGCTGTAGACTCAGGTAGAATTCAGGTGATTATACAAATATGAGAGTCGACTTCTAGAGCTCGTGGAACTTGGAAGACCCAGTTTTGTTTCAAAAAATGTCAAGTGAGCCGACTTAAAATGTTTTCAGGTTTAGGTTTTTCTCTACCTTCTCTTCCTTCAACTGACGCTATTTTACTTCTGCCAAAAACTTTTAATTAGACTTTGTGCTTCACTATTTTCTATAAGCAAAATTGTTACATATTCGAGGTATTCGCGTTGTAAAATTCCAATTATGTTTCATCCGAATGCTCATAATTTTTATACTACAAATTAGTTTCCGGCGTTTTATGAAAAAAAAAATGGTTCAAGCACTGACGTGAAGTCAGGAGCCCCAGGGCCACGGTACGGACACTCCAACTCGGAAACAACGTCAAACACAAACTGACTTGTCCGTGTACAATTGTCATGAATTTTCTTTTACAACCTCACAATATCGGCTCAGCACTAGACCCATCACAAATATTCCTAAACTACTCTCAACATAACCTATAAATCCCAAAAACAGTAATTTCCCCTCTGCGCATGTGCAGTCCACTCGTGGCTAGAAGTCCTTTCAAAATCACAAACCTCACACAAAATTCCGGTTCACCAACACCAGTAGTTCAGGAGATATCGTATCTTCAATCTACGCATGCGCGAACCCTCACAAGTAGATTTTATGGAGGAATAGCATCCTTGGCCCCAAGGATTATGTTATTAACGCTACACCTTGGACGCTACGCTGTCTCCTTGAAACTGGCTCTCAAACTCACAGAATTGACATGAGCTATTAATATGGCCTTCCAGTTACACCCCCAGTTGTTCACCGTTCAGAAAAAAAATCAAAATCAATTTAAATTTCCACATATCGTTCTCGCATCACTTCAATTGGCGCAGTAGATCCTCGTCCATTTTTTAATCAGTTGCCCTCGTACATATCATATTGATTCAGATAAACGCGTAAAAATCAGTGAAAATATGGTCACCAGATGTTACATATTCCGTGTAGGAATTCGAAATGATATAATTTGTCCAGTTTGGAAGTTCAAAATTATTATTTTCTTTAGGCTCCTAGTGGTCTGTTCTCAGTGAAATTTTGCACACCCCAAGAGTTCATCATTGCTCATCGAAGGACCAATATTGAACTCAATTCGATATTTGGTTTCGGTATTTCAAGCAAAATATTCCGCTTAGAGTAAACAATTTTTTAAATTTTCTCTACTCATGCTATCCCCACGAAATTTTGGACAACCAACCTAATATGAACCGCTTCATTCGTTTTAAGTTAAAACCGAAAACGAACCGAAATGAATGGAACCGTATGCATGTGAAAAAAACCTTACACTGCTTTCATTATCCGTAGTTTGGGGCTTGGGCTGAAGCTGTCCCTGCCTAACATTTTTTGGCTTGGAACGAAGTTCAATCTTTTGAACATTTCCACGTATTGAACTGGGACTGATCCCTACATTTTCCATACCTTACCTGGAGAGATCCTGCGCTTCTATTTGAATAATCCATATAACTTACCTGGAAAGATCCTGAGCGGTCATTTGGCAGAATTGTCTGTGCCTGGTATAACTGGAAGAGGAACTTAGTTTTCCCTGGTAAGATTAATTCCCTAAGATGGGTTGTTTTTCTTTTGTTGTAATCACAGGAATGTCCAATTAAACCTCTACACTTCAGATTATCATTTATAACCTTATATCCCAGGAAGCAAAGATATATCGTTGAGCTCCCAGCTAGTCAGGCAGATTTCTTTTAAAACAAGGGGTTCAACGTTATACTATTTTAAATTACATTCGGATTTGAAGAATAGGCGTGGGCAGTTTCTGATGGAGTAGCCCTGACAGCAATTCCACGTGCAGTCAGTACTCTTTGGCACTCTTCCAAACGTTGACCAACTTGAATTGAATTATAGTGCTTTAAGCTCAGTGGATAGAGTGAATTGGAGATTTAATCAGACGGTAGTGGTCCCCATTCCCTGTTGGTTCAAATATTGAGAGTGGTGTACCTAAGCTGTCGTAAGGATACAGTAACAAAGTCTGCAGATTGACTATGAAAGAAGTAAAAAGCTAAGTTAATTTTTCTTGTTCATTATATTTTATTTCTAGTTGATAGAAATAAACAATTCACATTTTGGACCTCTGATATCTATGAATTTGAGTAGTGAACTAGTTAATGGGCAAAATCAGCCTAAAGGATTTCGAGTGATCATTTTGTCATCAACCAATACGAATGATTGAAGCTAGTTTTAGAATACCAACACAAACATGTTTGTGAAATTTTGTGAGAATCGTATCACTAGAAATTTGTAAAAAAATTATTGAAAAATAGTATTTATGTCACGATAACCGGAGAAGGGAAAGACGTAGCGACTTGCCATATTCAGGGTAGGTAGCGCATCTGAATGCGACATTTGAGTTCGTTAATAGGCATAATCGGCTAAACGTAGTTGGAGTTATACCCACCAAAAATGTGGTTGTTATTTCCAATGACTCAAAAAAGACGAATCCGATTCAATTGATGCATGATAATTAGTTGTAGAATGCCGACGCAAAATTTCTTGCAAAATCTTGTGAGGATCGTATCACTAGAAAATTAAAAAAAAATCATTGAAACAAAAAATTACGTATCAGAAACTATTCGCCGGCATGGCTGAAATTTTGAGATAGCTTTCAAAACCTACCACTACTGGCAAGTTCCAAATTTGAACACTATGGGATTTGTATTGTTGGAGATCCGAGCGAGTTTAGTAACTGGATGGGTGACCGTTACCTCGATAACTTTTGAACGAAAAGAGTCGGTGAGTGCAATTTCCAGGGTAGATTGCGCATCTGAATGGGAGAGTTCAGTTCGTTATTATGATGAGCCCAACGCTTTTGGAGTTATACCCATCTGGAATATTATTTCCTCGATAACTCAAAAAATGCAGTCCCGATCGAATAGAAACTTGGGAACTCGTTGTAGAATATTGACATTAAGACGTGTGTGAAATTTTTGTGAGGACCGTACCGCTAGAAACTTTTAATAAAATAACGAAAACATATTATGTATGCGTCATTTGAGTTCGTGAATTGGCATAATCGCACAAATGATTAAACGAATCTGAAAATTTGTTTTTATAGTCTCTGTAGCTCAAAAAATACAAATCTAATCAAATTAAAATTTGGTGATTACATGTGAAATGCCGAACCACTAATTTTCGCGGAATTTAGTGAGTATCGTGCCCTGGAGTTACTTGAGGCGTAAGATTTTTAATTCCAATAAAATACATATGTCAGAATTGAAGATTCTGTGATCATAGACGATTCTTCTGTTACCTACTTTATTAATTATGTCATTAGTATGGTATGAAATGTAATAATATATTATAAAAAGCTAAGAGAACGGTATATATCGATGCTAAGTTCAACTAAGAGTGTCCAATAGAGGTGAGTAGACGATAGAACATGCGAAGCTCCTACCTTCACGTCAGTGCTTGAGCCTTGATTTTTAGTTGCTATCTCATTATCTGCCTGTATTAAAAAATGAGGGGAGATGACGTTTGATGGACAATAAATTGAATATTCATTCTTAATGATTGGAGCATCTTAACAAATCACTTTATTGAGGTATCAAAATTACATTTCCAATATATTCTCCGAACTCAGAAAGAATACTGTATTTACAAATTATTCTAGGTACATCATGAAATGATTAACATCACAAGAATTCTGAAAATATCAACGAAAAATCCAAAGTCGTCCTAGAAATAAATTTATCGTTTCACAAGCGAAAGGTAATACTCTAAAGGCACATTATCCCTGCATACTAACTAATAGTGTTCTCTTATATCACCCTATAAATCATGTTCAATTAAGTATTCCCAGAAATATTTAAAGCAAATCGGGCGAAATAGTTCATTGGAAGACACCTTGATTATAAATCAAAGACTAGTTAAACTGACTGGCATTTTGACACGTAAACCTATATAAATCGTAAATCAATTGCTCAGCTTGCCCGGACGTTGATCTATAACATATTTGGATATGCATCAATAATTCGAGCAAATCCATCAAAGGGCTATTACAGTCAGGGGCAATACACGAATGAAAACACCACAGGAAATTATTCTTCGAGATCATTTCACAGAGGTTCATCACATCACACCACGAGAATATTAGTAACTCACTGTTTCGTTCATTTATCATCCTTTTTCTTCGGAATGACAGTACCAGTGTCTGATTCTTCCGAAGGTGATGTTTCAGAGCTCGAAAGACATTTCCCCCCATTTTTTGGGCCCTTAACAGGACTTGGAATCATAGATGGTCTCTGAATTTTTTGATGGTCGTTTCGGTCCTTCTCATGTTCCACGATTTTGGGCAATTTTGATTCATCTCTTTCAGTCTTTGAAGGTGTTGTTTGATGACCAGGCATATTATCGGTGGCTGTCACCCTTGGAATAACTCTTGTTTTCGGATCGCTAATTTGCCTGACCAATTTTGGCCTTATCACAGTTTTAGGTTCGGGTTTTTTGAGTGGATTATAAGGATCTGCTGAAACTATTGCAACAGGAGAAATCTTCTCATTAGTCATCACCTGTTTCTTCACAGCATTAAGTGAACTATAAATTGGATTAGTATCCAGGATATCTCTGTTCTTAGCGTGAGTTTTTGGAATGAGTGGACCTACATACAGATTATTATAAGTAAGTTCGGGTTCTGGGGAGGAAGAACTGTCTTCCAGTAACACAGGCGCTGAGTTGCAAACCAACTCATTCCCCAGTTGAGTCTGAGGTTTTCTGCCTAGTGTAGAAGATGTACGTACAGGAGGGGCAGGGGGCCGTTTTATTCTGTTTCTTAAATCATTGATGGGTATACTCAAATTGGGAGCAGGCATGGATCTTCTTTTATGTGCAAGAGATTCTTTGCTAGGGTAGTCAGGTAATACTTTCGGAAAATTTCTTCTTTTAATCGTCATCAGTGACTCCTCTGGACTGAGTGGACGAATAGTTCCTTTTTCATCGCAAGATGTCACGTTAACATCCCCTTTAGGATCGAAAGTTCTCAATTTTCTGCTCTTACTAGCGACATATATATCTTCAACGGGATCAGATTTAGAGTGAGAATGAGATATCTTCACGACTGTTGGCTTATATGTTAGACTAGTAACACTTTTGTTTAAATTTGAAATTTCATCTAAGGTTTTTGCGGAGAAATCCTCCATTGTCGCAGATCTTCTCAAAGGTGCTTTGGATGAACCAGCTCCAAAGTCCAAGGACTTAGATAGTTCTATCGGTTGCTGCGCAAGTACACTGGGACCTCTACCAGATGGAGTTGCATCGATAGCTACTGAGACTTTATCCCGCCTCCTTGAGTCTTGAGAATTGTGGCTGTTCTGTTTCACGATACCTCGCTTTCCTTTTTTGGAATGTTCCAAAACAGGAACAGCTGGACTAACGGGTCTTGTAGGGCTTCTACCTAAAGATGAGCCTTCAGAATTTAATTCTTGTTTGAGTGATTTTACTTCTACACTTCTTGCATTCGATGCCCTATCAACCTCATCCTTTGTATTGTGTCTCGGTATTCTCAATACTCTCGGACTACATCTACTTGATATCTCGTTCGCAATCCAGTCTCTTACTTTTGTGTGTGCATCTATGGTGCTATTGGATAATTGTCGAACTAGTTTGGGCTTCTTAGAGTTTGGATTTCCTAGTTTAACTGCTTCGTAGATGTCATCGCTCTTCGAAGATTTGGTAAACATCTTGACCAAGCCACCTCCATTAGCGACGATTGCAGGTTTTCCACCGAACGGGTTTTTCTTCTCTGGATTTTCCTCATCTTCGTCAATTTCATCAGGAATGATTTCTGGTACTCTATTCTTTTTCATACGGATACATTTATAGTAAAGAGCCAAAAAGATAAAGAAATTGAGCATAACAAAAACTCCTGCACAAATTACTATGATATTCATGGTCGTTGCCTTCTGAAGTTCAGAAGGATGTTGATCATGTGAATTGATAACTGTGCCGTACACAACTTTGCTCAACATGTCCGGTCTATCAGCACCTTCGTCCACGACAGTCCCAAAAATAACTTTTTCGTCGTTTTTTTCAACTATTGGAGGAGGTTTGGATGTAGGGTAGTAATGTTCGAACGGAGGCCGGAATATAAATGGTGGAGTACCCTTGGGTCGTTTTCGTGGAGAGTCCGTTGGAGGTGATTCTGGTGGCAATTGGTCCTCTTTAAGAGTTTCCAATATCCTTGGAAGATCATCGTTCCAATATTTCAGTTTCTTAACTCTGTAGTGGCTAAAGGTAGAGATCGGAATATCTGTGAAGAATAAATATAATTCACAAAAAATATTGAAGGATTATATGGGACAGCTATCGGAGAAGTTTGTATAAGTGATTCAAATGAACTTACCAAGTAAAGAATAATGCTGAAATTCTTTGTTAAATGCTGGCCAATATTGCATGCTTCCTCTTACTTCATTTTCGTTTTCCATTTCGAAGCCTTTTTCCTCAAATAAGGAATTTGGATTGCTGCAAGAGGAACCATATTAATCATTGTCATTAAGGGATACTGTGGGAGGTATATTCATTATTAAATGGTTTCTTTCTGGGTTTTCTCAACCAAACAAAATAAAAATTTATTATTTTGTGAATTGCTTCTGTACAAGAAAGAGAAGATAATTCTCAGAAGCAATTAATCAAATAATGTTGCCTAGCAAACAAAAACGAAACAACATCGACGATGAAACAACTATTTCGTAACGTTTCGCAGTCTAAATCAGACTCCTTTGTCGGAAACTAATGAAAATCTTCAGGATTACTTTCTCTTTATAAAGCTTTTCTGAAATTCGAGAATTGTCACTTTGACAGTATTTCAGCGGTAGGTATATCAACAAAAAATAATTCTGAAGATTTTCGTTAGTGTCTGGCGAAAGAGTCTGATTTACAGTCCGAAACGTTACAAAATCGTTGATGTTGTTTCATTATTGGTTTTAAGGTAACATTGTTTGATTTATTGCTTGTGACAAATATCTTATGTTTCTTGTGCAGAAGTAATTCACAAAATAATAATATCGAATTTAATTGATAATTTTCAGAGATTGTGACAGGAATCTCCGAAGAAAACCATTCTATAATCATTGTCAATTTGTAAATTATTGTGAAGAAGATATTGTAATAATATAATAATATATAATATAATAATAATATATATTTATTCATGCTAATATATTTCGGTTGGTAATGCTAATATCTTCCGATTTCGAATGATAAAGGTTGTTGATGAATGAATTATTATAATTGGGGAGATAATTTTGTTATAGGTTAAACTTAGAGAAGGTAATTATCCATGTGAATTTGCTTAATTGCAGGAACTTAATGAAACACGTTGGAAATTTCACAAGAATTATTATTACTTTTTGCGTACATGTTTTGGGGAACACCATCGTTTTGCCCAAATGTCTGTAATTTTCTGATTTTTGCCGAAAATGGTTTCAAACGATTAGCTTCGTGTAACTAATCAACAATCTGAGGTCAAAATTATTCTGTCCGTCCCGCCAGCCGTTGCCACGATAACTTGAACGGAAAGAGATAGCACAACGATTTCTGAGAGCTAAATTTGTCTTCAACAAAAATAGATCCCATCCAATTGAAACTTAATAGCAATTGTAGAATACTGAAACGAAGACGTTTGTGATTTTTTTTTGAGAATCACTCGAAAATTAAAAGAATATTATTTATCTCACGATAACTTGAGAACGGAAAGAGATAGCGATTTAAATTTTTAGGGTAGGTTACGCATCTAAACGTTCGAGTTTATTTATAGGGATAATCGGCCGAACGATTCTGGAGTAACAACTATCTGAAATTTGGTTGTTATTTCCTCAATAACACAAAAATCTCCAATCCAATCCAATTCGGTAATCAGTTATCAGTTATATTGGTGCAAAAATGTTTGCCAAATGCCAAATGTCATGAGGATCGTATCACTAGAAAATTTTTAAAAAATCATTGAAAAAATTCTATATACTATCAGAAAGTGTTTATCCGAAATCGCAAAAATTTGGTAGGAGCCTTCAAAATATAAGTATAATGCCAAGTTCTGAGTATGAAAACTATCGGATGTAAATTGTTGGAAATCCGAGCAGATTTGGGTGAGTTCAGTAGCCGGATGGGTGACCGTTGTCAAGATGACTTTTGAATGGAAAGAGATAAGGACTTGCATTTTTCAGGGTAGGCTGCGTATACGAATGGGAGGGTTAAGTTCGTTGTTGGGCATACTCGGCCTGACTTCTCGATAACTCGAAAAATATAGATCTAATCGAATTGACACTTGGTAACTATTTTTAGAACACCGACTCGACGACGTACGTGAAATCTCTTGAGGATCATATCGCTAGAAAATAAAAAAAATTAAGAAAAAATATTATGTATCTCACCATAACTTGAGAACCGAAAGATATAGTGACATGCAATCTTCAGGGTAGATTGTGCATTCGAATGTGACATTTAAGTTCCTCAATAGTCCAAACTGTTTTGGAGTTATGGACATCTGAAATTTTAATGTTATTTCCTTTATAACACAAAGTATACAAATCCGATCCAATTAAAACTCGGTAATTACTTGTAGAATGCCGATGGGCTTATTTTCACGAATATTGTATCCTGATGTTACTCGAGACGTAAGTTTTTTCGTATATTATCAGATATTTAACGAATTTCAACTCCGATATAATACATAATATGTCAGAACAAAAACTTTCGGTCATTATCTTCACATATAATTCGAACAGATTGAAATACATTAGAAGCCCGGTCAAGCGAGCCCCTATTATTCAAGCTATGGATTAACCGAGCCAATCAGAGAATTAATACTGACACCCCGCTTTGTTACCACGGATAACCAGTGGTCTACTGTATTTGTGAACTGGATTAAACCTCAGACTAGGCGCGCACATGTGATTTTCTGTCGTGCGATCGTTTAATCGCAAAAATGAAACACATATTCTTAAATACGACTGCGCGCATATACGACCAAATAATCGCAGCGACTAAACAGATGCAACCAGTCCCATTTTTGATGCGGCGCGATTGTCGCAAATTTAAATGAGTCAAACGTACATCAATGAACCTGCGCACACTTGCGACAATTCAATCGCGATTTAGGTGCTGCCGAAGTCGAGTTGGGAATTATATCAATGGATTCTTAGGATAGAACTGCATCATAAAAGAAATTTAATTCAAATCAGAGTGTCAAAAATTGTTAATCCGTAACCACCAGACCGATTCTACCCTATAAAATACTTATCCGAGATTTTCATTCCTCAAATCTACGCTGAAAATTATATTATATCAATTGAAACTTAGCTAGTATTCCAGTTTTGTTTTTACTGGAGATATATGGAATCCAATTTGATTAACTTACCAAAGTATATATTTTCATAATCATATAGATTATCCTAGGGCATTAGATTATCACACAAAAATCATAAAATCCTATAATTCTACGATAGCTGATGTTATTTGATTGGTAATTTTGCATTCAATCATACTCGTTTTCTAGAACAGGAGGTATTTTATATCATGAGTCTATAGCTCGTTCCTTTTGTTATCGTATTAACGGACGGCCGGCCAGAATTGATTTAGACCACGGATTATTGATCAGTGAGTCGAGCCAAAACGTAGAAGACCAAAAATTATAAAATTATAAACATTCGGGCAAATTGATAAGCCCTCTGTTCCGAGGAACAAGAGCGCCAAAAAATGTCCTACAACGAATATCCCCCTGAGGATGACGTCGTAAATAGTGTTTTAGCCACAGTTGAAATCATTACATAAATGGAAAAGAGGCCTGCTCTTTATAATAAGCAATTGAAAGAGTATATCGACCTATATGTGAAATAAAAACTATAGGGTGAAGTTGTTCCTACAGTATTGAAAAAAATTACTAGGATGGTTTCTTAGGTCGGTATAAATTTTGTGAAACTGCCCTTTTAACAGCCTTTGACGTATCACTGGATGCACCCAGTACTACTTTTTGCGCCATTTCCTTGATTCGGCTCGTAATAGTAGAGCTACCACACAAGCGGTTTCAGTAAATCCATGTTGTTACTGAATATAGTTTCGATTAACTTGTCGCAAGTGCGCGCATAAAACATTTTGAAATTGCTTTCTTTGCGATTGCGATTATTTAGTTGCACGAAGGAAATCGCATGTGCGCGCCTAGCCTAAGTGATTTTCTTTGAATGTTGAATATCCAATTTAGGCTAGGCGCGCACATGCGATTTCTTGTCGTGCGACTAAATAATCGCAATCGCAAGGAAAGCAATTTCAAAATGTATCATGCGCGTACTTGCGACGCATTAATGGAAACTATATTCAGTAACTACATGGATTTTACTGAAACCGCTTGTGTGGTAGCTCTACTATTACGAGCCAAATCAAGGAAATGGCGCAAACAGCAGTATTGGGTGCATCCAGTGATAGGTCAAAGGTTGTTAAAAGGTCAATTTCACAAAATTTATACCGATTCAAGAAACCATCCTAGTAAATTTTTTCAATACCATAGGATGAACTTCACCCTATGGTTTTTCTTTTACATTCCAGTGGATCTACTCTTTCAATTGTTTATTATAAAGAGCATGCCTCTTTTGCATTCCTGCAATGATTTTATCTGTGTCTAAACACTATTTAGTAGGTCATCCTCAGCGGGAGATCGTCGGACACAGAGGGCTTATCAATTTACCCGAATGTTTGTAATTTTCGTATTTTAGGTCTTCTACGTTTTGGTTCGACTTACTGATCAAGAATCCGTGGTCTAAATCGATTATGTCCGGCCGTCCGTTAACACGATAACTCTCGAAAGGAACGAGCTATAGACTCATGATATAAAATACCTCCTGTTTTAGAAAAAAGGGTATGATTGAATGCAAAATGACCAATGAAATATCCTCAGCTATCCTAGAATTATAGGATATTATGATTTTTGTATGATAATATAATGCCCTTGGATACTCCATATGATGATGGAAATATATACTTCGGTGAGTTAATCAAATTGGATTCCAAATAGCTCCAGTAAAAATAAAACTGGAATATTAGGTAAGTTTCATTTGATGTAATATAATTTTCAGCGTAGATTTGAGGAATGAATATCTCGGATAAGTTTCTAATAGGGTAGAATCGGTCTGGTGATTACGGATTAACAATTTTTGGCACTCTGATTTGAATTCAATGTCTTTTATGATTCAGTTCTATCACTAGAATCCATTGATATCATTCCCAACTTATTTCGGCAGCAACGAAATCGCGATTGAATTGTCGCAAGTGTGCGCAGGTTCTTTGATGTACGTTTGACTCATTTCAATTTGCGACAATCGCGCCGCATCAAAACTGGGACGGGTTGCATCTGTTTAGTCGCTGCGATTATTTGGTCGTATATGCACGCATTCGTATTTAAGAGTATGTGTTCCATTTTTGCGACTAAACGATCACACAGACAGACAGAAAATCGCATGTGCGCGCTTAGTCTAAGAGTTTTGTTTTCTAAACACATCGGATATCTATTAACCATAAATTTCACCAGTGCACCTATCAACAAATCAGTGAAATATACAGGGTGTCCCGGGAAGAGTGCGACAAAAGAATACCATGAATTAATGTCATCAGGCTGGACTCGTATCAAGAAGGTTTAATCGCCTGAGTGCCTTCATTTGGGATACACATGGTGATGTTCATCATATGAGTGAAATTTCACACTTCGATAACTCTTGAACAAATCGAACGAATGAATTTGAATTCTTGTTACACTTTTATATTGTCTTCCGTCGATATTTCTGGAATTGAATAAATCAGATCCGGCCTAAGAAAATTTTAGACCTTTCCTATTTTCATGAATATTGGATCACCCTGTACATGAACCGGATGATTATTTTTCGTTATCGTAACCATAAAGAATTATTTCATTATAATAATTCTAAATCTCTGCTTGGCACTGTCATACAGAGTGATCAATAAACATTCCCTTCAATAAATCTTGAACTCAAAGGTAAAATTATTTCAAATATTAAAGTTTTGTCACCATTGACGACTGCCTTTCTTAAATTTTTCTCAAATTGGAAAAACAGAACAAGACTATAAAAATTCTAGTTTTTTCAGTTTCAGTTTTTTCACTTATTCATTATTTGATATCTTAATATGAACTCTCTACTTGAACACTAGATTTTTTTTTCAGTAAAAATTTCATAATGTTCAAGCACCTGCTGATCCGATATCAACGGAAATATAGGAAGTCTAAAATATTGCTTGACCGGTTCTGTTTTTCGAATTTGAGGAAAATTTAAAGAAGGCAGTCGTAAAGAGTGACGAAACTATACAATTTGAAATAATTTTACTAATAAGTTCAAGATTTATTGAAGAGAATGTTAATTAATCACCCTGTATGACGGTGGCAAGCAGAGATTTAGAATTGTTATTATGAATTAATTCTTTATGGTTGCGATAACGAAAAAAAGTATAATGTTCATGTACAGGGTGATGGCTGTACTATTGCCAGAGGCGGCTCGCTGCTATTCGACGCTGAGGTGCAAACAAATTTCGTTATGTCTGGTACAATTATAGATTATTTGGGGCTCATGTGCGCTGCCTGCGGGCCCCCGAGAACTGGGACGTAGGTGCTCTGCACACTCAATAGGGCCACACTTGTATATTCCTGACTTATAAAATGATATTACAGTCAGGAAGATGAATATCCCTGTGGTATGTATTCATGGCAATAATAATTGATTACTTTACAGGGTGAGTCTTGTTTTTCTTTTGTAGCTTTGACACGGATATTCAGAACGAAATGGAATTTTGGTGTAAATTTTTCTATAAATATGACACATGTTCTCCAATTCACAGGTTTCTCTTACTTCAACTGGTTTCTTAGTTGTAGACTCGCAGAATCATAAAACTGAATGAAATTAGCATAAGGAACACAAATGAAGTTTTTTTTTGAGTTATATTAACAATCTCCAATCATTTTAGAAAATTTAATAATTCTTCATCATTTCTCCTAAAACTGATCAAGAATTCATGGTCGAAATCGATTCTGTCCGGCCGTCTGGCCGTTAACTCTCGAATGGAATGAGCTAGACATTGTCATAGTTGGTTTGGGAGATAAATATCTAGGTTATTTTTGTTATTGGTTAAACATGGTGGTTCTGGAGTAACGAAAAAAAAAATTCTTTGATGTTAAAAATTTCAAGATGCAATTTCATCGTAGGAATCCATTGATATCAATCTCAACTCTAACAAACTGATACTCTCGAAGATATGATTTTTCGAAATTACAACAACAATAATGTATCGTAATTTGAGGATTTCATTGAATACTCTAATTATAATATGCTGATCTATGTAAATCCAACATATGATGTGAGTCATAGACCTACGTTTTGAATTTAATCTTTTATGATGTAGTTATATCATAAGAATCCATTGATATCATTCCTAACTCTCAGAAATCAGTACAAGATCGCCAAAGCCCCTGTCCACAGAACCTCCCCACTTCTTCAGATATTAAACGCTGAATGTTATAAAATGTGATACAAATTTGAGTATTTGCTTTATTTTAGTTGTCCCCCTCCTTACCTTAGGATGGTCTTGAATCGATGTATTTCTGCGTTGCCACACTTGTTTTATTTTAATCATCTGATGCTCCTCGATTGAATAATATATCAATGCCTGGTAAACAGTTTGAAAATTCCCCATGCGAACGGCGAAAGGAGATATAGATATAATGTCTATGATCCAATAAGATTTTTCGAACGTTATCTACTTATTATTATGATGATTCTGACAGTTAGAATCACATCTTGACTATTCGATATGAAGTGTTCGTGGAATTGAATGGATAGAGGGCTATTTATGGAATTTTCAATAGTAATAATAATACTTTCAAGTTTATATAAAATTTGAAGAATTGGCAATTATCAAATTATGTATAAACTTATAGTGGAAACATGATGTATATTAAATGAAAGTTAAGTTGAAGTTCATTGTTTCAATAGTGGTATATTATTTATTGCTGCATTGGTAGAATTCCATGAGTAAATCTGTTTTCTCAAACAATTTCATCGAATTTCCAGTATAAGATGATTAGGTTTTTGTGTTCTTCTACAATAGATATGAGTAAAAGCTTTCTTTCTAGAACGGTGCAGTGCAGAATTGTATTAGCACATTGTGAAATCTTTGAACGTTTGTTACTTTTTACCCGTCTGAAAAATGGTAAATGAAAAATTGGTTCAAGCCCTGTTGACAGGAGCTTTGGCGCTCTTGTTCAAACTTTGACAAATTATATTATCTCCGAAATTAATGGTCTCTGGGAATGATATAAATGGATTCTTACGATAGAACTCCATCATGAAAGAAATTAAATTCAAACAGACCGATTCTCCCAAATATAGTACTTATGGGAGATAAGGATTCTTGAAATCTACTCTGAAAATTATATTATATCAATAATTATAACTTAGACAATATTGTAGTTTTGTGTTTACTGGAGATATTCTGAACCCAATTTGATGATGTATTTTACCTAAGAATATATTTCCATCATCATAATAATTATGATGATGGAATAATCCATATTATGGATTATCCACGGGCATTATATTATCACCTTAAAAGTATAGTATCATATCATCCTCATAATTCTACGATACCTGAGGTTATTTCACTGGTCATTTTGCATTCAATCATACTTAGTTTTCTAGAACAAGAGGTGTACCAGAAATAATTTTGACATTTATCTCTCATAGGAAAATAAGATGACATGTAAGAACACAGATCATATAATAATTCATAGATACAATAATTAAGTACAGCATTCTATGAAAACATAAGAAGTACAGAAGTACGACTCATTATTGACATTTCGAATAATCATATCTCCGTATTAGCTTGTTAGAGTTGAAAATGATATCAATGGATTTTTATGATGCAACTGTATCTTGAAAGGAATTAAATTTGAAATTTGTGTTGTAAAAAAAAATAGTTTTTTTGTTTCTCCGAAACCATCAGGCCAATTTTGCCCAGTACCGAAATTAACCGAGATAGTTATGTCTCAAACCTACTCTGAAAATTTCAATGCCTAGCTCATTCCGTTCGAGAGTTATTGTAGAAACGAAATTTAAAAACTTAAAACATTTTTTTTTTATACCTTATTACAACCCGATCAACACAAAACTTCGCATGCATATAGAAGTCATTATTCTACAATTTGATGCTGAATTTCAGATAGATCGTGATCGGTTTTGGAAATATTCATAAAAAATATTTTTTATAAAAAGGGCCATAAGTCCGAAACCACTTGGTGGATTCCGACCGTTAACGAACTTGTCCGAGATATTTACGCTACAAACCTACCCTGCAAATTTCAATCCTCTAACTCCTTTCGTTCGACAGTTATCGTGCCTACGGCCGGCCGGGCAGAATTGATTTCGACCACGGATTCTTCATCGGTGAGTCGAACCAAATCGTTTAAGACCATTTTCAGCCAAAAATTCGAAAATTACAGACATTTGGACAAATTGATAAACACTCTGTTCCGAGGAACAAGAGCGCCAAAAAGTGTTCTGCTATATGAAAGGAATGTATGTTTGAAATTAATGTACAACTTGAAGACTCATCCTGTATATACAGATGTGGGTAGCGTCACTCTCAGTATGCGACTCTCGTGATGCGTAAATCAATGTGATATCTATGCATCTTTGACCAAACAAAACGGAGACATATTGTCAATTTTCCTCCAACCAAACCGTTGCGAATCTCTGAACGGAACGTTAACCCGCAAATACAATACGTCGTGTGCAGAATTGGCCCAATTTAGATAGCTTGATTCGTTATCTAAATTGAGTCGACATGGCATTGAATTACACTTACCCCCCATATGCGAAATTGCGGATATACGTCATGATCACCTTGGAGAACAATACCTCGTCCTTTGTGTAATTATCCATGAAATGGAAGCTGTTGCCATCTAGCGGAACGCCAAATATGTAAGGTAACTCGTCGCCTGTCGAAGTTTTTCCGCGCTGAAAAAAAGATGAAAATGAATTAGTCAGATAGAATTGAAGAAAACTTGAATATTGTCAACTTATTATGGGTAAAAAGAGGAAATGATAAAGAACTGTGGAACGGAAGTCAGTATATCATAATATTCCAAGCGGCATAAACATTAGGTCATATATGAGAAAATTACATGAGTTTATAACATAAGAAGCTTGTCATAAGAACAACTTCAGTGGAGCATTTCTTGGTAGAACTGAGAGACTGAGCCCTTTGCAAGATGAAGAAAACATATCAAATAAATCATTTAACTTAGTTCAAGTCATGTGTGGCAACTGTATACGCAGTAATTAGTGAATTACTTCCAGTTCTAATTAAACATTTAAGACTGTCGACGAAGGGATTGATGAAATATCAGAATTTTCGGCGCTTTTCTCATGAAGTATTGCAGATAAATTCTTGAATAGCTGAATTATTCATGTACTAAAACACAATAAACATTAAAGGATACTGGGTATTCAAATTTCAACCAAAATGACATTCTCGTAAGTTTTGATGTTGTTAGTTTGAGTAGGGTGCACTACACGAAAGACTCATTGCACAGAAGCTCTACCGCATCGAACTTTACTACATCGAAGAGTCACCACATCGAAAAACCCCCCACTTTAGAAAGTGGGCGTGCACTAACTAGAGTTAATGTTCGTGCTTTCTCCTGATTGGCCGAACGTGAAAACCCGTTTATCGATCGTCTTCGTCGATAGTTTCCCTCGATGAGGGGTAACTTGTTTCAAAGAGTGTACGTCAGTCGTCAACAGACGGAAATCGGTCTAACCTAAAATTTGAAAGGTGCAGAATTTGTCGAGAAGAAAACATCCTTATGTGATACTGCTAATGAAAATATCACGATCTATTTATTGGAAGTATTATAAAAGATAAAATGGTATAAAAATGGGAAAAGAAGAACATATTATTTAAAAGATTTACTCTACAGCGATTGTCCATGGTCTTTTATTAAACCGACTGCATTATCTGTTAATGTTAGTACACAGTATTTCTATCCTCCAGACGAAAATTACTGCAGAACTTGGAACTGAAGAAAGAAAGAAATTGATTCACACAATATTATCCAATGTAGAACTTATAACAAGATTGAAATCTCAATATTAAATTTGTCAAGAAGAAAACAGCACCGGGTAAAATTGCTCCTGCACTATCTACTTACTAGTCAATCAAGACGAAGGCATTTTTTTGTTGAGTTGGAACGGTGATAAACTAGTATAACAATCGGAGCAGAAAAAGAATTGTATTTAAAGCATATACTGTACATCGACTGTCCATGGTTAACATCAGAGGCAGTAAACACAGTATGTCTATCCTCCAGGGGATAAATTACCAGGACTTGGAACTGAAGAAAACTATTTCATTGATTCACACAATATTATCCATTATAGAAGTTGTATTATGTATTTGTTGAATTGGAACGATGATAAATTAGTATAACAATGGGAGAAAAAACACCGTATTTAAAATGTTTACTGTAAACCGATTTTCTATGATATCTTATTTAATCGACTGCTTTTTCTGTAAACATCAGAGGCAGTAAACATAGTAAGTGTACCCTTCAAAGGAAAACGATTTCATTAATTTTAACAATATTATCTATTATAGAACTAACTTGATAGAATGTACTCTACTTGAGTATCAGATCCTTATTTGAAATAAAATTGAAATTCTAAATAAAATGCTGCTGTATTATTTATCACTTTTAATCTGACCACATATAAATTTCATTTTATTATATCTATCGAAGCAAGTTGAAACGTTCATCAATTAAAAGAGCAGGATATTTTGTTATACCACTGACTTTAATATTGATTTCAAACACTTCATTTAACTTTGATTGGTTTCTGTGTTACTTCTTATTCGTAATAAAGAAATTTGTATAAAGATATAACCCTTTAATACGAAGGTAGAAATATATTACGATAACAATGGCAGGAAGCTTGAAATGAAGGAAAAAGGTAAGTATATAAATATATTTTTATTCTAAATTCAGTTCTTTTCAACAAAATTCTGAAATATAAGTATAAATTAATATAATAGTCCCCAATGCCTGATCAAATTTCCAGATTTAGTAATGAACAATTCCTAACATGCACAATGAAAAGTTACAAGGATATGAATTAAATTCTTAAATTAATAATGTTATTCCTTTAAAATGTATTCTGAATCTAACCAGAAGGTGAAGGACTTGGGTCAACTACCTTTGACCTATAATTAATTATCATCTCTGGACTTCAACAGACGGTTACAAACAATTAGCTTCGACTTGCAATTTTTTTTATTTTGAAGAAGTGGATAGATATTTTCTGATGCAGATTTGCTGAAGCTTTAGTACTGCTTTTTTGGAATCTTGGATAACTGGGGAGCAGATTTGTTTGACATTGATTATGTTGGTCTGTCTTCCCATACTCTGCGATATCTAAAGGGCTTCGTGTACTGGAATAAATTCTCAAAGCTTCAGAAGATAGGATATCGATAAATAGTGAATCAACTCTGTTGAAGGTTTAGCACTAGTTCCGCGAATCTTGGAGAGGACTGATGACCAGATTTGTTCAACATTGATCTCAGGATAAAGACTTGATATACTTTCCCAAAGCTTGGGGAGACAGTATATGGATAGGTAGTGAATCAACGCTGTTGCAGGTTTGTTTAAAGTTCTCCACTGATTTTTCGGATCTTGGTGAGAACTTAAATTTCTGGTTCACACTTGTTGCTTGAATGAAATTACAGAGAGAAACTCCTCTGCTCTATGGAGTGCCGATTCATGGAGCAAATAGCTGCAAAAACTGTTGTATACTGCAGCGACATTGAGATATGTCCCCAACTTGCCTGGCAGTTACAAGACAGCTATTGCAATACACAACATGCCCACAAGGCACCACAGCTTGTGTAGCCTGTTCAGTATAGCAAGCTACACAACTACCTATAAAACAAATGTTTCAGTTAGTTAATGACTGCTTAAATATTGTAGCAAATACTAAAAAAAAACTAATAAGGCAGCCTGCTATATTGTTGAATGAGGATATTACCATCAATGGCTCAGAGGGGGACAACACAATGTGAACATGTATGACAAACATGTTTTTGACAAAGAAAAATACCACAATGGGAATTATTCATATCTTCCTACTTGGTATACATGATTATTCAATGACATAAAATACATCTCAACTTTTTATTTATCGCACCATTATTAACATCTTGAAAACATAAAGTAGCATTCTCTATCTATTTAAAAGAAAAAGAACACTTAGTTTTCACAACAAGTGATATCACTATTTTCACAATGACAGGATGCACAGGCTATCATGGGAGTTATTCTATAATTTTCCTGTTAACATAGACAATACAGAACTGTGGTAGATGTGTATTGGGTCCTGGATTAGATTTTGTGAAATATTTGCCCAGATTTTCAGAAACTGATTCAGATTTGAGAAAGAAATCCTTTGCTTTGGTGCATTTTCTCTTCCGAACCCCCTGTGAGTGCTAACAACAGCAAACTTCAAGACTGATTACCAACAACATTTATAATTTTTCAAAATCCTTTTTGTGAATGCATCACCTGAAGTAAATTCAGAAATTAGTAAACAACAATGCTATTGGTGTGATTATTCACCTTTCCAATTACTAAAATATGAGAATTTGTGCTTCACACGACCATCTTCAACTTGAAAGTTTATAAGCTTCCAAGCCCTTGTACGCTTTCACTTCACTCATTGTGATTGTGAAAGTACTATTCCTGTTTATTAAATAATTAACAGTTTACTGCATGCATAATTTTTGGAAATAGAGAAACATCTCAATTCTTCTGGCTTCATAAGATAAGGATCCATGCCCAATTCTGCAACTTTCTTGTCATATCGTTTTTGACGAATACCATCTATGATTGAATAATAGTTAATCAGATCCATTATCACGAAATTCCACTCTTACAAAAATTAAAAACTGTAAATAAACGTTATTTGCCAATATAAACAAAACAAATTCTAAAATTTTTAAAATGTTTACTTCCAATGTCAATCACAACCATAGACATAAAATAATATAATAATATTCTATGTCTATGATCACAACACAATTTTGTCGGCGTATTACAAATTACAGTAATCTGTAATCAGTGATAACACTTACACAGACATCAAGAAAACTCTATGAACTCGATAATTTTCTATTATATTAATACTGTCACTTATTTGCCAAATGTCAATTCTGTCCATAGAGTAAATATCCTTCCGTGATTCTGAGTAATGTGATTCTGATTGCGTTCCGATATTCCTGAACAGTACTGCGCAGTAAATTACGTCGTTCCGATATTACTGAAATTCACTGGTATTGATTTCGCGCCACTTTTTCTGATACCCTGAGTTGTGTTCGAAAATTAACTCCACGGAGTAGAGTAGAGTTTTTGAAGGTTTGACAGATTTACTCTAGAGTTACTCTGACACTGACACTGACAGTGACAGAAGGTGCCAATATCGGAAAATAGGTTATGTTGGTTTAAGAAAGATCCTATTATTATTTTTTTCTTCACATATATGTAACTCTAATCATAAATATATATTGTGAGCAGTATAAAAACTATTAAATTACATCACAAAACATTCATAAAACAGATAGACAATGATACTAGATTTTCCTTCCCATGAGTTATGTCAATTTTGACAGGAGTAAAATGAACTCCGAGTCGAATACCACAGATTACCAGATAGTGCAATCGACAGTTGGCGGGAAGCACGTAGGTTTGACCTTCAGATTTACTACCCATGAAGACGTAGTAAAATGACAGAGAGAAATGAACTACGTTCTCGCTCTTTAAACAAATTCTAACCTCAACTTCACAAATCACTAATAATCATATTCCTTTTATTTCTTGCACATACTCCACAAACTGCATCTTAAACGTCTTCATTACACTTTATAAAATTCATTAAATTAATCCCACTTGAGTTACAAATTTTCGTACATAAGCTGAGTATTTTAGCTAACCTTTCCGTTTGTTGTTATAAATTTATGAATGAACGTCGTTCTGCCTCTACCATAGTTGCGATTGGCCGAGAGGTCACGTGATCATATATCTGCGATTTTATTGGCACCCCCAAATAGTTAGGAGCTAGGAACTATTTGGGGGTGCCGAGAATTCCATGGTCAACATTACGCGTCAGCAGAGTTCATTCATAAATACTGGGAGTGGCGTATCTGGTTAATCTGTGCGAATACTCCGACTTTTCGGACGACAGTCACAGAGTAAAATTTACTCAACCTTTCAGTTTTCGAACGCAATGGAGTAAATATTACTCTACGGAGTTAATTTTCGAACAGAACCCTGTTGGAGATTCTACTGCCACAGAAGTGGTCGTATAGTGCCAGTACTGCCAGTATTCCTTCCCCAAATTCAAATAGTTTAGGTTATGAGTCTCTTTTAGGACTAATCAACATCAAAACTGTAAAATCGCTATCCCTGAGTATTGAATTCAATAAGACTTGGTTAATTTCAGCCATCGTTTCACCCACCGATTACAGACCTAACATTTAAAAGGACTTCAAATATGAAAATTATAGGTTATGTTGTTCCTTCGTTCAAAGCTTCGTTTGTTACTGCTCGAACGTTCCGAAAATTAACAACAGTTTGAG
The DNA here is from genome assembly GCA_937662695.2 of Halyzia sedecimguttata. Classification (NCBI taxonomy): domain Eukaryota; kingdom Metazoa; phylum Arthropoda; class Insecta; order Coleoptera; family Coccinellidae; genus Halyzia; species Halyzia sedecimguttata. The sequence continues at coordinate 16,585,073 of OW569413.2, forward strand.
ATTACTGTCACTGAAAAGCGTTCCGATATTGCTTACTGTGGCCAGTAATGCCAGCAATTTCGGAACGCAAGGTCTGAGCAGCTGTGCCAGGGTTGTGTTCGAAAATTAACTCCACGGAGTAGAGTAGAGTTTTTGAAGGTTTGACAGATTTACTCTGTAGTTAACTCTGACACTGACACTGGCACAGTTCTGTTCCAATATCGGAAAATAGGTTATGTTGGTTTAAGAAAGAACCTATTATTATTGTTTTCTTCACATATATGTAACTCTAATTATAAATATATATTGTGAGCAGTATTAAAACTATTAAATAACCTCACAGAACATTCATAAACAGTGAGACAAAGATACTAGATTTGCCGTCCCATGAGTTATGTCAATTTTGACAGGAGTAAAATGAACTCGGAGTCGAATACTCCGACATTTCGGACGACAGTCACAGAGTAAAATTTACTCAACCTTTCAGTTTTCGAACGCAATAGACCACATTAGTTAGGTTAGAATCAGTCGCTTGGCGGGAGATCCATATTCAAATCTTTTAACAAGGAATTTCAACTTTGAGATGAAACCACCCTATTTAAAAGAGAATGTTAGTACAGAGACAACAAGTATTGGGTACCTTTATCATTAGTGCATGTTTTCATGTTATTTCCACATTAAAATCTACTTCTATTTATTCTTAAATCAAAATTGAAACCATTCTAGTTCGAAAGATTTCCGTATGTCGTAGATGACTTCTGTTGTGCGTCATCACAAGGCCGATTTAGGGTTATGTTATTATTTTTAACTGATTTCGAGTGAGCTAAGACATACGTCAATCGAATTTGGTGAACACTTTTATATTTATTAATTATTTTGGAAATATACAATTTTGTTTTGAAAACTTGATTCTAGATGGTTGAGAAAGGTTCACAGAATATATTTTAACCAAAATAAACCTTCAGAAATTAGCCAAAGTATCTAAAACCAGGCGAGAAATTCGCGTAAATTTTAGGTCCATAAGAAATGCATGGGGAATTCAGTGCCCGGATCCACGGATGGATCGTAATTCAAATTTCCCGCCTAACCTAACTAATGTGGTCTATAGAGTAAATATTACTCTACTCAGTTAATATTCGAACACAACCCTGAAGTACCATAATTATGGAACCATAATTTTCAGCATACGGTAAAACTACAATCGATCTATCGATCGATTCAATATTTTGCTGAAAACTAGAATATGACTTTCTTGTGCTCAGAAGCAGACGACTGTCTTAACTTAGAGGGATTTTATACATACTTCAACTCCACAAGTTCCTAAAAATGTAATCTTGTCATCCGTATTTGAATCTCTCAAATTTTACAAGGAGACTGACAATTTCGTTTTACCAAAGTCAGTTTCAGTTTAAAATTTGAGAAAAATCATAAATCTACCCAAATTAGAATATAACAACCACTTTTGCGACAATGTCTGTAATTTTCGAATTTTTTTGCCGAAAATGGTTTCAAACGATTGAGTTCGAATCGCTGATGAATAATCCGAGGTCAAATTCAATTCTGTCCGTATGGTCCGGCCGGCCGTTAGCACGGTAACTAACGAAATGAGTTAGAGGATTGAAATTTGCAGGGTAGTTTTGTATCGTAAATATCTCGGACGAGTTCGTTAACGGGCGAAATCCACCAAGCGGTTTCGGCTTAATCATGTTTATAGCACACGTGCTATAAACATGATTATGATTATACTGACCCTCCCACGGCTTCCCCAAGGAGATCCCTCAGAAGCTCCTAGGAGCTTAATTGTGCGACTAAGGAGAGTCAGTTGTATTCTTTGTCAACTTTGTTACTCTATCCTCATGCGAGCTTAGACACAGCACTGTTAATTTTTGACCCAACAGAGAATGGCGTCCACTATCCTCTGGGTAGATCTCCGGCTTGTTCTATCCGCAGAGCTTGATATACTCATCATTCAATTCAAATTAGCCAACGTGAACACGCGCGAAAGAGTACTGAGTTCACGTCAGTGCTTTTTTATATTTTAAAATACTTACAAGTATACAAGCATACAAGTAGAGTCTGCTCTGCTCTAGAATGGGTATAGCAGATACCAAATTAACAAATCTTTCCGTAAAAATCGGATACAATCCCATGATCAAAAGGAACCTCCAGAGAGATTTCCTCACAAAGCTTTCCTTCCTTTCATCCGAGGTCGCATCCTTGAGAAACAGAAAATAAAAACTATTTTTACTGCGAACAATAAAATTTCTAACTTTCTCCGTTCACCTAAAGATTCCATTCTCAATGAATCCCAAGGTGTATATGAGATACCATGCTCCGAATGTCCAAGGTCCAAGGTCATACATATGTCAAACTAACACACGTGTGGGTGTGACTAACAGAGTATACGAACACGAACTCGCAGTAAGCAAAGCTGAATCATCCTCAGCTCTCTTCAAACATCATGCTGATACAGGTCACAAAATTTACTTTGCTAGCTGTAAAACCATTGCAACAGAGAAAATGCGTACCTGCCGCATCATTCGCGAAGCCCTTGAAATTGAAAGGAGTCCAGATTGTCTTAACAATCGCGTCGATAGTCAAAATTTGCTACAAGATTTTCCTGTGGATTTGGTATACAATTGTATGTGTTATCAGCACGAGGGAGCATTACCGCATGTTGTACGAGATTTTGTCACCTGGTTAAACCAAACTTTTAATAGGAGATGGATTGGTCGGCGTGGTGCTATGGCCTGCGAGATCACCTGACTTGAATACTTTGGATTATTTTGTATGCGGCATTTAAAACAACTTGTTTGCGCAGTAGTAATTAATAATCAAGAACAATTGATAGAACGTAGTATACGATTCCTTCATTTTGAATTGCCAAGCCAAGCCTGTATCAATGCTTGAATATTTGATTTATTTATTTTTGTATTTTTCTACTATGTATCAAAGTTGAAAATTTATGACATGCAGAAACTTTGAAGTCTGATATCTATCTGGGTCTATCTGAGTAAGGCGCACCGTGATATCTCGCTAACAGAGCCAAATATCCAAAGATTTTATTATACATTTTTTATCGAGAATATTAGGCTGTATACGCTCTTTAATTTTTCATCTCGAGTTTTGAATCACCCTGTATATCCTCTCTCCCCCCAGTCGACTGGCGGCATATTTGCATTAGCTTCAAAGAAAAATTCAACTAAAAAGTATAAAATAATTTTTGAGCATTTAAACAAAATGATGGACCAAAGTGTAAGTATTATTTATGAAAAAGCGGCGGGCGCTCAATAATATCAGTTCTTGAAAATATTCGATCGGTACAATCAGTACAGACGAAAGGACTAGCAGAGACCATAGTTCAGAGCGTTATTCTCTTTATATTTCTAATTAGAGCTCGATACATGTTTCCACTCACCAATCGTCGATCAACGATCAACTCCCAAATATGTGATCTGAGTTGGCTTTCATGGACTATAATGTGTTTTCTCTACCAAATTCGATGGTATTTGCAGAATAATTCAATGGGGTTGTTCTAACACCTGACCACGAGGTGGTTTCTTTAGACGTCATCTCCCTCGTCATTAATATTTCTTTGAAGGTGACCACAGATACCTTCGATTTTGACGCCAACTATTTGGATCCCATTACAAACACATTTTTGGGTGTCTGATGGGCTGTAGTTTTGAGTATTGTCCTTGCGAATGCCTTCATATCATGCATTGTAAAGTTTGCTATTCCCTCAATTATCCTACTGACCATATCAATATGTAGATGACATGATTTTCCTGATGACAGGGTGGAGGAGACGACAATTTCAATGAACGCATTCTGTTCATCGTGGAAAGAGACAGATAGAGCAATACCTATTTCGGACACGATGGTTGTTAGATATATGGATAACAGTATACAATTAGACTGGTATAGAATACCATCCAGCTCCGGCAGGTGCATCAGTCAGTTATGATTCATAGCAGCACAACCTATATCTCAAAACAAATGTTATTCTGGGAAAGAAGAGGCGAATTATGGACATTGCACAGGTTGGTCTTCGATAGGCTTTTCATGGATAATGATTATAAAATAGTCTTTATGACTTGGTAAATTTCTTCATGGCACTGCCACACGAGATCACAACCATAAGGAGAGAGACATAGCAGACGTGGAGAGCACTCAAACACATTTGGATCTTTCCCATTTGTATGCGGACTAACGGATAAGAGGATCATATGACATAAAAATAGCTCGGTATGATCTGGTAACAACCAGTCAGTTCTTCAATAACAAAAAAGATCCATATAGTAAAATCAAGATGAGGGATTTGGTCTATAGAATTCATTGTCTCTATAAAATCCCTCGAAGTTAAGACAATCATCTGCTTCGGAGCCCTTTATTTTTATATGAACGTGGCCCTTTATTTTTATATGTGGGTGGAAGGCAGGGCAATCAAGAAAGTCATATTCGCTGAATAAACCAAAATATTCAACCGATAGCAATTATGATAAAATTATTGTACGTTCACCGAATGCTGAAAATTATGGTATAAATTATTATTTCAGTTATGGTACATCTGGCACCGCTGTATAGCATCACAGAAATGTATTTGAACTATATTCTATAGTCTATAGTGTTCTGTGCTTACCAACTTATAGGTTATGCCGGCGTTATGCATATGTATATTATTATTATATGTTCTGTGTATACCATATAGAAAATACATCAATTCATTCATTTCTAAGAATTTTCTTGTTTGATTTTTATCACTGTTAATAAAATCAAAATGTGCAATAATCGATTCATGTATTGCAGAATACGTTCGAAATATTATTGTATAAATATATACAAATTATTCGAGTATGTACAAGAAGCGCCTCAAATTTTCAGTCATCTTTCCTCTCCAAGACGCGAGAAACCAGTTCTAGACCTTCATCAGCGATGATTCACTACCTATCGATAGATGCCTTCCGAAGCTTGGAGAAATTATCCCAGTAAACAAAGCCTTTCAGATATTTTGAGTATGGGAACCATATCGATGCCAAACAAATTTGCTCCCCAGTCATTCAGAATACATTTTGAAAGAACAAATAAAAACAACATTATCAATTTAAATATCCTTTTTATTGTGCACGTTAGGAATTTTCTCCTTGTCAAAGTGGAAAAATTGATCAGACATTCAGAACTTTTAAATTAATTTATACTTATATTTCAGAATTTTGTTGAAAAGAACTGAATTTAGAATAAAAATATATTTATATACTTACCTTTTTCCTTCATTTCAAGCTTCCTGCCATTGTTATCGTAATATATTTCTACCTTCGTATTAAAGGGTTATATCTTTATACAAATTTCTTTATTACGAATAAGAAGTAATATAGAAACCAATCAAACATACTTAAATGAAGTGTTTGAAATCAATATTAAAGTCAGTGGTATAACAAAATATCCTGCTCTTTTAATTGATGAACGTTTCAACTTGCTTTGATAGATATAATAAAATGATATTTATATGTGGTCAGATTAAAAGTGATAAATAATACAGCAGCATTTTATTTAGATTTCAATTTTATTTCAAATAAGGATCTGATACTCAAGTAGAGTACATTCTATCATGTTAGTTCTATAATAGATAATATTGTTAAAATTAATGAAATCGTTTTCCTTTGAAGGGTACACTTACTATGTTTACTGCCTCTGATGTTTACAGAAAAAGCAGTCAATTAAATAAGATATCATAGAAAATCGGTTTACAGTAAACATTTTATATACGGTGTTTTTTCTCCCATTGTTATACTAATTTATCATCGTTCCAATTCAACAAATACATAATACAACTTCTATAATGGATAATATTGTGTGAATCAATGAAATAGTTTTCTTCAGTTCCAAGTCCTGGTAATTTATCCCCTGGAGGATAGACATACTGTGTTTACTGCCTCTGATGTTAACCATGGACAGTCGATGTACAGTATATGCTTTAAATACAATTCTTTTTCTGCTCCGATTGTTATACTAGTTTATCACCGTTCCAACTCAACAAAAAAATGCCTTCGTCTTGATTGACTAGTAAGTAGATAGTGCAGGAGCAATTTTACCCGGTGCTGTTTTCTTCTTGACAAATTTAATATTGAGATTTCAATCTTGTTATAAGTTCTACATTGGATAATATTGTGTGAATCAATTTCTTTCTTTCTTCAGTTCCAAGTTCTGCAGTAATTTTCGTCTGGAGGATAGAAATACTGTGTACTGACATTAACAGATAATGCAGTCGGTTTAATAAAAGACCATGGACAATCGCTGTAGAGTAAATCTTTTAAATAATATGTTCTTCTTTTCCCATTTTTATACCATTTTATCTTTTATAATACTTCCAATAAATAGATCGTGATATTTTCATTAGCAGTATCACATAAGGATGTTTTCTTCTCGACAAATTCTGCACCTTTCAAATTTTAGGTTAGACCGATTTCCGTCTGTTGACGTACACTCTTTGAAACAAGTTACCCCTCATCGAGGGAAACTATCGACGAAGACGATCGATAAACGGGTTTTCACGTTCGGCCAATCAGGAGAAAGCACGAACATTAACTCTAGTTAGTGCACGCCCACTTTCTAAAGTGGGGGGTTTTTCGATGTGGTGACTCTTCGATGTAGTAAAGTTCGATGCGGTAGAGCTTCTGTGCAATGATTCTTTCGTGTAGTGAGGCGCACCGGTTAGTTTGTTCCCCAATGTTCCTGTCGATAAGTCACTTTAAATAGTTCGAACGAAATGATGACTCGGTGATTAAAGATTCAAAATTTAAGTCGAATGCTTGTATGATTGAATACCACCGATTTCCAACTATAGGAGATGTTTTTTATCGACAAAATTTTGGAATAGCAATGGATTCGCCTTTATCACCTGTCATGAGTAATATATCCATGGAAAATATTGAAGAAAAATTTGTGGATACTAACATATTTGTTGAAACCAAACTCTAGGTGGCGATATGTTGACGATAGGTATATTTGTAATTTGGCAACATGGTAAAGAAGAGTTAGGCAAATTTTTCTGCGTCATAAATTCAAAGGAACCTAGAATGAAATTCACTTTGGAAATACAGAAAAATAATCAGCTTTCGTTTCTAGATGTTTAGACAATTAAGTATCCTAACGATTTCGAAACGAGCATCTTCAGCAAGCATCAACATACAAGTAGATATTTAAATTTCTATTCGAACCATCAACTTGTGTGAAAAGAGGTATTATTAAAACACTATATGATAGATCTAACCTAATTTATTGAACGGTTTTTTTCTGGGTTTTCTCTCCCAAACTCTGAAAAATATCTATAAAATAAAAATTAATTATTTTGTGATTTGTTTCTGCGTAAGAATCGTTAGATCGATTTTCATTGAGCGTCTGACGAAGGAGTCTGATATAGACTCCGAAACGTTACGATATTGTTGTTTCTTCGTTGATGTTGTTTCGTTGTTGTTTGTTAGGCAACATTGTTCAATTGATTGCTTCTGACAAATATCCTGTGTTTCTCACGCAGAAGCAAATCACAAAATAATTAATTTTTATTTTATAGATATTTTTCAGAGTTTGGGAGAGAAAACCCAGAAAAAAACCGTTCAATAATGAGTATACCTCCCACAGTATCCTTTAATGATTACTAACCTAATTTTTTTTAGTGTTGAAATTCGAAATAATGCAATTGATTTAATAAAAGAAAATTCTTGAAAATAATGGATATCCGAGGCAATTCATATATAAATCAGTCATGAAGTTAGATAGCACATCTTCCAATAAAATAACAATCAATCAAGCACCACAGAATAAACAACAAGAAGAACAACACAATCTGTTGAATGTGGTCCCTTATGTTCGTGACCTTTCTGAAAAAATCAGAAGAATTGGTTCTAAGTTCAATATAAGAACCGTCTTCAAAACAAAAAATGATCTTTGATCTTTATAAACGAAGACAAAATACATTAATGAAAAACAAAAATCGAAAAACTGTGTATATAATATTTCTTGTATTTGTGATGAAACATCAATAACGCTAGAAGTAAGAAAGTCGGAACATAATAACAAACTGAGAAATTTAGACATACAGAAATAAAAAGTTGCCTAACATGTATAATCCGAGGAGATCACATGATGGATTGGAGTAATACAAGGATTCTGGGGACAGAATCTGATTACATTAAAAGTGGGAAAGCCCTGTTCACAGGAGCTTTGGCGCTCTTGTTCAAACTTTGAAAAATCATATCTCCGAAAGTATCAATGGAGGCTTATGACAGAACTACATCATAAATATAATTGCAGAGTTAAAGGAAGAAATATTGTTCAAGGCGTATGGCCTTGAACAATATTGATATATGCATATTGAATATGCTAGATACCGTCCGAACACTGAAGCCAAACAGCATCGGGTACGGTTAGTGCTTGGATGGGTGATCTCTTGGGAACACCGCGTGCTGTAATCTTTTTGGCGTTCTAGTTCCTCGGAACTGAGTGCTTATCAATTTGCCCAAATGTCTGTAATTTTCGAATATTTCGATGGAAATGGTCTTAAACGATTTGGTTCGGCTCACTGATCAAGAATCCGTGGTCGAAATTCATTCTGTCCGGCCGGTCCGGCCGTCCGGCCGTAGGCACGATAACTCTCGAACGGAATGAGCTAGAGAGTTGAAATTTTCAGAGTAGGCTTGGGGGATAAATATCTCGGCAAGTTCGTTATTGGGCAAAATCCGACAGATGGTTTCGGAGTAACAAAAAAAATATTTTTTTTTTACGAAACAAATTCCAAATTAATTTTTTTTTAATAAGCAGTTTTATCATAACAATCCATTCATGTCATTTTTAACTCTAACAAGCTAATACTTTCGGAGATATGATTTTTAAAAATTTCAATGTAAATCGTATTTCACAGATTGATATAATTATTCTATGTATGAATTGTCATAATGTCAACTTATGACATGACATGACATTATCTAATCAATCGAAGAATTATGAGAATAAAGTGAATCCTTAAATGTGAGCGAAGTGAGAAAAATCTCAGTTGTTTGCTCCGAAATTAGTTTTTCTCAGAAAAGTCTTACATTTCGGAACGGACCATGGAGTAAGAGATCTGAGAGTAGTGAGACTGCTTTTCATCCATAGACGAATGCTCAGTTCTCTCAATTTATGATGGGACTGACAGAAGGGAATATTGTAACTTCAAAAATATTGGGGTTGAAATACTCGTATTTTAGCGATGCAACGGGGACCTCACCCGAAAATGTTTGAAAATATTATGTAAATATTGAAAGCATAATTCTGTATTTCGAGAGAGGAGAAAATTTGGTGAACGTAGATCAGGAAATTTTTGATCGATTACAAGGTAATTTTTTATTTATTACTCATCATCTTTCATACATGTTTTATGGAATACCTACTATTTGTAGGTACTTTAAACCTGTTTTGGGCAATTGTCATACGAAACTTGTTTTTTTGGCGCTCTAGTTCCTCAGAACAGAGTGCTTATCAATTTACCCAAGTGTCTGTAATTTTGATATAATTCCCAACTCTGAGAAGCCAATACCAGATATAATTTGTCTGTTTGAACTAGAGCGCCAGAAAGCTCCTGTCCACAGGGCTTGAACCCATTTTTTCAATTTGGCTTCTGTGCGTCAATTCTCAAGAATTTTCGTAATCGATTTCAAAACGGAGGTCTCACCTAATGTTGGATGTATATACATCAGCAAATTATGATAAGACCATTCTATGAAATCATATAGAATTAAGAATAATTATTAAAATTTTGAAAAATCATATATCCGAAAGTATTATTTTGTTAGAGTTGAGACTACTATCAATGAGTTCTTATAAAGAAACTGCATCTTAAAAATAATTGAATTTAAAATTTGTAATTTAAGACATTTTTTTTCTTTATTCCGAAACCACCCATTTTGCCCAATAACGAACTTATCCGAGATATACATCTCCCAAACCTACTCTGAGAATTCCAACTGTCTCTGTAAGGGTCACTTTCTGCAGCAAAGATTTTTTTTTAAGAGAAAAATAACATTTCGGGGATGGGGGGGTTTGAACCGCCGACCCCCCCCCCCCCCCCCCCATGGCTACGCCCTTGGTCTGACGTAGGAGTCTGATTTAGACTCCGAAACGTTACGATATATTTGTTTCATCGTTGATGTTGTTTCGTTATTGTTTGTTAGGCAACATTGTTCGATAGATTGCCTCTGACAAATATCTTGTGATTCTTTCGCAGATGCCAATTACAAAATAATCATTTTTTTATTTTATAGATATTTTTCAAAAGTTGAGAAAGAAACCATTCAATAATCAAACCAAAACAATTATTAAATATGCCAATCATTGTAAAAGTGAAGTAACTCCATACCATTCAAATACATATTTATCTGCTTAATGATATCACATTTAGTCATATCTCTTATAAAATAGTGAAGCGACTGCAACATTTGCAGTATTAACAGGATAATATCTACTGCTATAACTATTGCAGTCGCTTCACTATTTTAATGAGTGATATGACGAGATGTGATATCGCTAAGCAGAAAACATGTATTTAACAGGTATGGAGTTACACCACTTTTACAATGATCGACACAAATTTTACAATTGAATTCAGTTCACTTCCACCACTAAAAATACCCTTGTTCACGTTGCCCAATCTGAATTGAAAGATGAGTGATTTAAGCTCCTGGCTTCACGTCAGTGCTCTAATCAATTTTTAGTAGTAATATTTTAAAAAATTTTTAGGGGTACACTTCTCACAAAATTTCACTCACGCCTTTATGTCGATATTCTACAACTAGTTACCATGCTTCAATTTGATCGATTCCATATTTTTTCCATAGTTTTCGAGGAAATACTAATCCAGATGGGTATAACTCCAAAACCGATGGACCGATTATACCCTAAAACGAACTTAACTCTCCCATTGGGATGTGCAACCTACCCTGAAAATTGCATCTCCTTTCGGTCCAAACTAATCGAGGCAACTGTCACCCATGCAGCTACTGAACTAACACAATGCCGCTCGGTTCTCCAAGAATATACCGGGTGGCCCACCACAGACGCGGATCCCGTTTTGAGGCAGTAAAAGAAGATATTTTGTGAATAATTTTTTGTGATGTGTGTAGGGTGTTCGAAATCACAATTTAAAATTATTTTCATATATACAGGGTGTTCGAAAACAAAGATATAGACCAGAGTTGCATTTTTTAAATTGTAACACCCTGTATTTGACCTCAAAAATGGAATAGAAAACTCAAACAAATTATGATGAGTTTCCTAAGATCACTTTATGCCTTAGAGGTACCATTTACGAGAAAATGGCGAAAAATTAAAAATATGGAGTTTTTTTAAATAGCAATTAATGAAGAAAGCAGTAACGCCAGCAATACAGACAATTTTTTGTCGAGTAGACATATAAGCTAATCCCATAAAAACAAAAAAAAATAATTCTAGAATGTACAGAGTGATCATAATTAATTTTCAAACCTCAACTACAAATAATGTTCAAAAATTGATGAGAAAACTATCAGGTTTAGGTATAGGAAAACCTTGTGAAGATAGTTTCGAAATTAATTTTGACGTTTAACGAAATATAAAAATACCGGGTGTGCAATTTGAAATAAGAAAGTTTTTGACCATTATTTGTAGTTGATGTTTGAAAATTAATTATGATCACTCTGTATATTCCACAGTTAATTTTTTTTATGTGTATAGAAGTAGCCAAATAACTTTTTTTTTTTTTGAAAATGCATTAAAAAAAACTACTGAATATTTTCTCAATTTTTTTTTTATTTGAAAGAGCAATCCTTCCGGTTAATAACGGAAAATAATTTCATTCAAATGGCTGCCTCGGCCGGCTATCGAGTAGCCTACACGATCGGTCCAATTTTTAAGCACATTATCGATTGTGTGCAGCTGTATTTCACCAATGGCTTCACGAATATTGTCCTTTAAAGCGTCAATTGTGTCTGGCTTGTTCGCGTAACACTTACCTTTGACGGCACTCCACAAATAATATTACAACGGTGTCCAATCGCAGCTCTGAGGTGGCCAAACGACATCAGCTCTGCGGCTGATAATGCTATCTTCAAAAACAGGGCGCAAATCATCGAGTGTAGTTTCGGCTGTGTGGCACGTAGCGCCGTCCTGCAAAATTCGTCTCAATGATGTCTCCGAAATGTTCAATTCTTGAGAGCGACGGTGAATTGATGTTGATGGCGCTTCACGCACACTTTCTGCCACAGCAGCAATATTCTCGGGTGTACGCACTGTTTTTGGCTTTTCACGCTTTGGTTTATCGATGAGGAGGCCAGTTGCTTTCACTTTTTTCACAAGATAACGAACATGCGGTGCTGACGGTGTTTCTCTTCTTCCAAAATCCGTACGCCATTTTCACACACATTCTGCAACATTGCCAGGATTTTCAAAGTTATGTCGCAATATTTCCCAGCGTTGTTCAAGCGTATACACAACCACATTCGTTCAGCGGAAGGATGAAACTAATTATCTGTCAAACCAGACATGAGCTAAGTGTTACCATTCACGAAATAAGCACTAGTTGAAAAAACGTTAGATGGCGGACTCGTTACATAAAAAAAAATTCACAAAATAGTGGGCCACCCGGTATATTGTATATTGTTGTAGGGGGTAACGATGCACTGCGGCCTTAAGGTCTATTGTGCCCACCCTTTGGAGCTGTCGATGACATTGCCATCTACAGCTCGCCTTCCAGTTCCAGAGTTCTGATGAACTCCAGTATCTGGGATGGCTTCGAGGAGGCTAGGTCCTCGCTCCTGCAGATTTCTTGCCCAAAGCATTCCTTGCGTTGATTTGAGATGACGAGGCATTCCGTTGTCAGGCGATCAGGAGTCTTATCCTCCTCCCTACAGAATCTTCACTCGTCAGTTTCTGCTAGCCCTAATCTCATCATATGCTTCCTGAGGCCGCAGTGCCCTGTGAGTAAGCCAGTGAGGAGGTGCAGCTTGTTCTTACTGAGGTCCAAGTATTTCTTGGATCTGACAGTATCAAAGTTCCGGAGGAATTTCTTGGAGTGATGCATTCCGGGGAGATATCTCCAGAAAGTACCTCTCTCAGTGTCTTCTTTCGTCCGGCATTCACTTTTGTAGGTCCAAAAATATAAATCCGATCGTGTTTAAACTTGGAACTTGGCAGTATAGTTAGGTTCTGGAGGCTCTCGCAAAATTTCAGCGAATGCAGACGAATAGTTTCGTATATATAGAATGTATTTCATTGATTTTCAATGATTTTTTTAAAATTGTCTAGTGATACGATCCTCACGAAATTTTGCGTTGGTATTCTACATCTGATAACCATGTTTGAATTGGATCGGTTCTGTATTTTTCTAGCTATTGAGCAAATAACCAAATATGAGATTGGTACAACTCCAGAACTGTTTGACCGATTATGCCTCTAATTGAACTCAATTGTCCCATTCAGATGCCCAAGCTAACCCGAAAAATTCATCTATCTGCTTCCGCTCTCAAGTTATCGTGACATATTAATATCGATAGATAGCGTATTATGGGAATAGGATAGCCTTTCAATAATTACAACTCCTTAATTACGCGACGTTTCGTCTATATATTTAGACTTCTTCACAGCTAGAATTATTACATAATCTTCAGCGTTCAGTTAAAACTCACCCTTAATTAATTGTTGATGTTTAGCTAAACATCATTTCAATGAACTGCATACATTTGATTTTGAAAATGTCAAAGTTCTAGATTATGAGGCGATTTATCATAAAAGAAGTGTCAGCGAAATGATCCATATAAATATCAATACTACAGTAAATGACAGAACAGATGAACAAATTTTTAATGCGGTTTATAGTAATCTTCTGAATATGTATATAGTTAATAGGAAACGACTGACAGAAAGAATAACATGAACAGATGTCGCCTTTTCAAGTTCAGACACGATGATTGTTATTTGATGTCGTGAAATTGTGTTGCTTTCTCATTCGGAATACAATATGCCAGTTTTGTATTTGTTGACTTCGAGTGTGATGTTATTGGTTATTTATTATTTTAATTGTAAATATCTGACCAAATTTTATCTATACACTGTGTGTTCGATGACTTGTATTTCATCGCTAGCCAACAACAATTAATTAAGGGTGTTTTTTAACTGAATGCTGAAGATTCTGTAATAATTCATTGCATACTTCTAGCTGTGAAGAAGTCTGAATATATAGACGAAACGTCGCGTAATTTAGAAGTTGTAATTATTGAAAGGCTGTCCTATTCCCATTATACTATCTATTAAGTTGACTACTACTACTACTACTACTACTCCTATCTATTAAGTTGACGAAGGACGTGAATTTGTCATGATAAATAATATATTTTGATAATTTTTTTAAAATTCTCTAGTGATACGATTCTCACAAAAATTCACGAACTTCCTTAGTTTTGCATTCTACAACTACTCACCAAGTTTCACGTCGGTCAGACTTGTATTGGTCGAAAACTAAATTATTACTGAAAAATCATTGGGCCGATTATGCCCATTAACGAACTTGTCCGTCGTATTGCGCCACCTACTCTGAAAATTTCAAGTCTCTACCTATTTGCGTTCTCAAGTTATCGTGTCAACGGACGGCTGCCCTACAAAATGAAATTTGACCTCGCATTCTTCATCAGGGAGTCGAATCAAATCGTTTAAGACCCTTTTCGGCAAAAAAATCGAAAATTACGGTCATTTGGGCAGAATGATAACGCGGTGTTCCCCAGAACATACGCGCAAAAAGAATGCAGTCAGGGTACACCATCAGGAACAAAGTTACTCACGCCTATTCTTCAAGAGCGAATGTAATATACTGATGTTCTAAATATAGTTAGTTATGAATTTCTTCCAAGAACAAGAGGGCACAAAAACTCATATGTTGGGTCAGGATCGGACCCCCATGACCACTCTACGGGATTAATTTACGTCCTAGCACAAACAATCCCATAATCAGTCAGCTTACTTATACGCATTCGCCTTTCACTCGTCACAGAATGTGATCTCTATACTGCAGCCTCCACCCGAAACCACGACCAAGCCTTCTGATCATGCGCAGTACAGAAAATACTTGAATGTGGCTCAGTGAATCTCAAAATTACGGACATTCTGACTCGGAAAGAAGCATATTTCCCCAAAAATGAATGGCACGCATACATAATTTACCATGAATTTTCCTTTAAAACCTCACAGTATCGGTTCAGCACCATACCCATGACCGCTAGACATAAACCTCTCCTTATATAACCTAAAACCTAAAAACAGCCAATTATAATATGCGCCTGTGCAGTCTTTCCATGGCTGATAATTGTCTCAAATTCACACAAAACTCCGATTCTCCAGCACCAGTTATTCATGCGCTGAACGAATACCCTAAAGGGGCAGCACAAATTTCTGAATTGGCTCAACGTCCATGTTATGGACACTCCATCTAATCTATTTCCTCGAAACTAGATTGTACACACCCATAATTGACATGAAGTCGTTATATGGACTTCCAGTCCTTTCCCGGTCGCCCAACTTCAAGACAAATTTGGAAAAAAATTCAGAAAAAAAAATTGTAATTTCACACATCGTTCATCCACTAATTCAATGGCCACCGTAGCTACACTTCTAAGTCCAAGAATGACGGAAATATACAATTTCTTCAAAGCCATCCAGTATTTATGCAGAACTCCCAAAGGACGATTTCAGCATTTCTCCTTAAAATAAATTCCACGCATCGTTCTACTTTTTGAATCCCTTCTCAAGCTACACTTATTCGCTAACTCCCTTATATACACCCATACTTGAAATAGAGCATTTCTGAGTTGGACAGGTATTTCATATTAGAATTTGCTTTTTGATGCTCCTTAGGGTTAGTTTTCCCTGAAATTTTGCACCCCAAGGTTTGCATTGATCACCTAAGTACCATAATTAGACTGAATCCGATATTTGATTTCGGAATTTCAATAAAAATGTTTCACTAAATAGCTGAATAGCTTTTGCAACTAATTACGCAATCATTAAATGGTTTCTTTCTGGGTTTTCTCTCGGATGCTAAATTTCAGTTAGAATGAGTGAGCACGTTTGGAAATGTTCAGAAAAAATGATTCAACATAAAAAGGCCACCAACACTGAAACCACTCGATATATTGCGCCTAATAACAACATTTTCCTTTTTGGCGCTCTTTTTCTTCGGAACAGAGTGCTTATCAATTTGCTCAAATGTCTGTTTTTCGAAATTTCGAATTTTTGGCTGAAAATGGTCTCAAACGATTTGATTCGACTCACTGATCAAGAATCCGAGGTCGAAATCGATTCTGTCTGGCTGGTCCGGCCGGTCGGCCGTAGGCACGATAACTCTGGAACGAAAGGAGTTAGAGGATTGAAATGTCCAAGGTGGGTTTGGAGCGAGATTATGTCGGACGAGTTCGTTAATGGGTAAAATCCATCAAGCGGTTTTGGAGTTATAGCCGTTTTTAGTAAAAACATTTTTTATGAATATTTCCGAAACCGATCACTCGATGTATCTGAAATTTAGCATCAGATTGTAGAATCATTACCTTTATTCGCATGTGAAGTTTTGTATTAATCAGGTTACCGCAAAGTGTCAAAAAAACATTTTTTCTACAATAACTCTCGAATGGAATGAGCTAGGCAGTTGAAATTTTCAGAGTAGGTTATGGAGATGAATATCTCGGTTAAGTTCGTTATGGGGCAAAATAGGCCAGATGGTTTCGGAGTAACGAAAAAAAAAATTTTTAAGCAACAAATTTCAAATTAAATTTTATTTAAGATGCAGTTTCACCATAAAAATCCATTGATATAATTTTCAACTCCAACAAACAAATTGTGAGAGAATTAAGAGTGAATACCTTGAAAATTAGCGGAGGTGATTCTTCTTCCAGAGATCCATGTGATACAGAGGAGTACATTTGTGAGTGGAGAGGGTTGAAAGATAATTATGTATTACGTATTTTTAATTTTTTCGTTTTTCTCCTCTCGTCTTTTCATTTTTCAGGTGAGTTTCGGGTACTTTGGAGAAACCTATCCGTTTTTTGACGAATGAATCCATATTCAAGAAAGAAATACCCATGGATATTCCAAATATAAAATAATTTTGTAAACAAATTCAATATATACATATCACAACACTCACGAGGAAACAGGGTTTTTTTGCTGAGGTTTTTCCTTAAGCTCTTGTATCATGCGTCGAATTGTATAGTATCCCATAGCAATAACCTCTCTGGTAACACTAATAAAGATCTCAATCAAAAAAATATATATTGGTATGGTATGTATTTTGAATATTATGTAAATTTAAATATAGTGTGTGATATAGAATATTTGAAGATCCATAGGAACATGGAGACAATTGTAAGTAGTTTTATAATATACAGGGTGTACCAAGTTCGAGTGCCTATTAGACGTTTCTGGGAAACTGTACATATTTGAAATCTGAAAATTGGGATTATGATATTTTTTTAAATTCCCTACAGAGCTAAAATATTTAAGAAGCCCAAGCACTTCCGGACATACAGGGCGTGTAAATAAATAGGATGAAAAAAATTTGTTTTCAAGTTTAGCATTCCTGGTGTGATCAAGTATTCAATGCTGAATACATTTCTGTTAAAACGATTGTAGTCTTTCGAATCGTTTACAAAATATCGAAAAAAAATCGGAAAAAAGTCAAATATGTTCATTATTCTTATTTTTAACATCCTGACCGTAAACCTTTTCTACATAATCGAAGAGGAAAAATGTGGAAAGGTCATGCATTTTTTGAATTTTAGAAATATCATCACAGGGTGTTTCAAATTTTGTGTTTAAAATTGTGATAAAAAATTGGCCATAACTTCTGTTTTTCAAATCAGAACCCAATTTTTTATAATTGCGTTGGATTCTGCAGTGAAAAATAATGATAACTTTCTAACATGATTATGCTCCTAAATTCAATAATTTCTGAGATTTTTTTTAATTTAGGAGCATAATCATCCTAGAAAACTATCATTATTTTTCACCACAGAATCCAACGCAAACATAAAAAATTGGTTCAAGCACTGACGTGAAGTCAGAAGCTTTTGCGCGTATGTTCTATTGTCCATTCTTCTGTATTGGACACCCTTAATCGAATTTACCATGGTAAATTATGTTGTCCATTCTCCTGTATTGGACACTTAATTCGAAATTATCATGGTAAATTCGAATTAAGAGTGTCCAATACAGGAGAATGGACAACATAATTTACTATGGTAAATTCGATTAAGGGTGTCCAATACAGAAGAATGGACAATAGAACATAAGCGCAGAAGCTTTCGACTTCACGTCAGTGCTTGAACCAATTTTTTTTTTCGTGATTTTTTTAAAATTTTCTAGGGGTACGGTTCTTAAAATTTTTTTTTTCGTATTTTTTTTCAAATTTTCTAGGGGTGTGGTTCTTACAAAATTTTAAACACGTCTTTTTGTTGATTTTCTACTACTAGTTACCAAGCTTCAATTCGATAGAATATTTATTTTTTGAGTTATCAAGGAAATAATATTCCAGGTGGGTATAACTCGGAAACCGTTAGACCGATTATGCCCAAAAACGAACTCAACTCTCCCTTTCGGATACACAACTTACCCTGAATATTGCAAGAACCTATCTGCTTTCGTTCGAAAGTTATCGAGGCAACGGTCACCCATCTACTGAACTCACACAAGAATGCTCGAATCTCCAACAATATTTAACCGATCGTATTAAGGCTTGAAACTTAGCAGTAGAGTTAGGTTATGAAGACTCCTGCAAAATTTCAGCAATTTCAAACGAATAGTTACTGATATATAGAATTTTTGTTTTTTATTTTCAATGATTTATTAAAAATTTTCTGCAAATGCTATCCGCACCAAATTTTGCAAACATTTTTGTGTTGGCATTCTAAAATTTTTTTAAAATTTTCTAGCCATACGATTCGCATAAAATTTCACAAACGTGCTAAGGTTCATATTCTTCAACTACTCACCAAGTTTCAATTCGATCGGATTCATATTGGTTGAAAACAAAATTATTACTCGGAAACCACTAGTTCGATTATGCCCATTAACGAACTTGTCCGTCGTATTGGGATGCGCCAACCACACTGATAATTTCAAGTCGCTAGCTCTTTTCGTTCTCAAGTTATCGTGGCAACTGCCGGACAGAATCAAATTTGACCTCGAATTCTTATCTCTTATAAAATAGTGAAGCGACTGCAACATTTGCAGTATTAACAGGATAATATCTACTGCTATAACTATTGCAGTCGCTTCACTATTTTAATGAGTGATATGACGAGATGTGATATCGCTAAGCAGAAAACATGTATTTAACAGGTATGGAGTTACACCACTTTTACAATGATCGACACAAATTTTACAATTGAATTCAGTTCACTTCCACCACTAAAAATACCCTTGTTCACGTTGCCCAATCTGAATTGAAAGATGAGTGATTTAAGCTCCTGGCTTCACGTCAGTGCTCTAATCAATTTTTAGTAGTAATATTTTAAAAAATTTTTAGGGGTACACTTCTCACAAAATTTCACTCACGCCTTTATGTCGATATTCTACAACTAGTTACCATGCTTCAATTTGATCGATTCCATATTTTTTCCATAGTTTTCGAGGAAATACTAATCCAGATGGGTATAACTCCAAAACCGATGGACCGATTATACCCTAAAACGAACTTAACTCTCCCATTGGGATGTGCAACCTACCCTGAAAATTGCATCTCCTTTCGGTCCAAACTAATCGAGGCAACTGTCACCCATGCAGCTACTGAACTAACACAATGCCGCTCGGTTCTCCAAGAATATACCGGGTGGCCCACCACAGACGCGGATACCGTTTTGAGGCAGTAAATGAAGATATTTTGTGAATAATTTTTTGTGATGTGTGTAGGGTGTTCGAAATCACAATTTAAAATTATTTTCATATATACAGGGTGTTCGAAAACAAAGATATAGACCAGAGTTGCATTTTTTAAATTGTAACACCCTGTATTTGACCTCAAAAATGGAATAGAAAACTCAAACAAATTATGATGAGTTTCCTAAGATCACTTTATGCCTTAGAGGTACCATTTACGAGAAAATGGCGAAAAATTAAAAATATGGAGTTTTTTTAAATAGCAATCAATGAAGAAAGCAGTAACGCCAGCAATACAGACAATTTTTTGTCGAGTAGACATATAAGCTAATCCCATAAAAACAAAAAAAATAATTCTAGAATGTACAGAGTGATCATAATTAATTTTCAAACCTCAACTACAAATAATGTTCAAAAATTGATGAGAAAACTATCAGGTTTAGGTATAGGAAAACCTTGTGAAGATAGTTTCGAAATTAATTTTGACGTTTAACGAGATATAAAAATACCGGGTGTGTAATTTGAAATAAGAAAGTTTTTGACCATTATTTGTAGTTGATGTTTGAAAATTAATTATGATCACTCTGTATATTCCACAGTTAATTTTTTTTATGTGTATAGAAGTAGCCAAACTACTTTTTTTTTTTTTGAAAATGCATTAAAAAAAAACTACTGAATATTTTCACAATTTTTTTTTTATTTGAAAGTACAATCCTTCCGGTTAATAACGGAAAATAATTTCATTCAAATGGCTGCCTCGGCCGGCTATCGAGTAGCCTACACGATCGGTCCAATTTTTAAGCACATTATCGATTGTGTGCAGCTGTATTTCACCAATGGCTTCACGAATATTGTCCTTTAAAGCGTCAATTGTGTCTGGCTTGTTCGCGTAACACTTACCTTTGACGGCACTCCACAAATAATATTACAACGGTGTCCAATCGCAGCTCTGAGGTGGCCAAACGACATCAGCTCTGCGGCTGATAATGCTATCTTCAAAAACAGGGCGCAAATCATCGAGTGTAGTTTCGGCTGTGTGGCACGTAGCGCCGTCCTGCAAAATTCGTCTCAATGATGTCTCCGAAATGTTCAATTCTTGAGAGCGACGGTGAATTGATGTTGATGGCGCTTCACGCACACTTTCTGCCACAGCAGCAATATTCTCGGGTGTACGCACTGTTTTTGGCTTTTCACGCTTTGGTTTATCGATGAGGAGGCCAGTTGCTTTCACTTTTTTCACAAGATAACGAACATGCGGTGCTGACGGTGTTCCTCTTCTTCCAAAATCCGTACGCCATTTTCACACACATTCTGCAACATTGCCAGGATTTTCAAAGTTATGTCGCAATATTTCCCAGCGTTGTTCAAGCGTATACACAACCACATTCGTTCAGCGGAAGGATGAAACTAATTATCTGTCAAACCAGACATGAGCTAAGTGTTACCATTCACGAAATAAGCACTAGTTGAAAAAAACGTTAGATGGCTGACTCGTTACATAAAAAAAAATTCACAAAATAGTGGGCCACCCGGTATATTGTATATTGTTGTAGGGGGTAACGATGCACTGCGGCCTTAAGGTCTATTGTGCCCACCCTTTAGAGCTGTCGATGTCGTTGCCATCTACAGCTCGCCTTCCAGTTCCAGAGTTCTGATGAACTCCAGTATCTGGGATGGCTTCGAGGAGGCTAGGTCCTCGCTCCTGCAGATTTCTTGCCCAAAGCATTCCTTGCATTGATTTGAGATGACGAGGCATTCCGTTGTCAGGTGATCAGGAGTTTTATCCTCCTCCCTACAGAATCTTCACTCGTCAGTTTCTGCTAGCCCTAATCTCATCATATGCTTCCTGAGGCCGCAGTGCCCTGTGAGTAAGCCAGTGAGGAGGTGCAGCTTGTTCTTACTGAGATCCAAGTATTTCTTGGATCTGACAGTATCAAAGTTCCGGAGGAATTTCTTGGTGTGATGCATTCCGGGGAGATATCTCCAGAAAGTACCTCTCTCAGTGTCTTCTTTCGTCCGGCATTCACTTTTGTAGGTCCAACAATATAGATCCGATCGTGTTTAAACTTGGAACTTAGCAGTATAGTTAGGTTCTGGAGGCTCTCGCAAAATTTCAGCGAATGCAGACGAATAGTTTCGTATATATAGAATGTATTTCATTGATTTTCAATAATTTTTTTAAAATTGTCTAGTGATACGATCCTCAAGAATTTTTGCGTTGGTATTCTACATCTGATAACCATGTTTGAATTGGATCGGTTCTGTATTTTTCTAGCTATTGAGCAAATAACCAAATATGAGATTGGTACAACTCCAAAACTGTTTGACCGATTATGCCTCTAATTGAACTCAATTGTCCCATTCAGATGCCCAAGCTAACCCGAAAAATTCATCTATCTGCTTCCGTTCTCAAGTTATCGTGACATAT
This sequence comes from Halyzia sedecimguttata, assembly GCA_937662695.2. Classification (NCBI taxonomy): domain Eukaryota; kingdom Metazoa; phylum Arthropoda; class Insecta; order Coleoptera; family Coccinellidae; genus Halyzia; species Halyzia sedecimguttata. The sequence continues at coordinate 16,607,403 of OW569413.2, forward strand.
TAATATCGATAGATAGCGTATTATGGGAATAGGATAGCCTTTCAATAATTACAACTCCTTAATTACGCGACGTTTCGTCTATATATTTAGACTTCTTCACAGCTAGAATTATTACATAATCTTCAGCGTTCAGTTAAAACTCACCCTTAATTAATTTTTGATGTTTAGCTAAACATCATTTCAATGAACTGCATACATTTGATTTTGAAAATGTCAAAGTTCTAGATTATGAGGCGATTTATCATAAAAGAAGTGTCAGCGAAATGATCCATATAAATATCAATACTACAGTAAATGACAGAACAGATGAACAAAATTTTAATGCGGTTTATAGTAATCTTCTGAATATGTATATAGTTAATAGGAAACGACTGACAGAAAGAATAACATGAACAGATGTCGCCTTTTCAAGTTCAGACACGATGATTGTTATTTGAGGTCGTGAAATTGTGTTGCTTTCTCATTCGGAATACAATATGCCAGTTTTGTATTTGTTGACTTCGAGTGTGATGTTATTGGTTATTTATTATTTTAATTGTAAATATCTGACCAAATTTTATCTATACACTGTGTGTTCGATGACTTGTATTTCATCGCTAGCCAACAACAATTAATTAAGGGTGAGTTTTAACTGAATGCTGAAGATTCTGTAATAATTCATTGCATACTTCTAGCTGTGAAGAAGTCTGAATATATAGACGAAACGTCGCGTAATTTAGAAGTTGTAATTATTGAAAGGCTGTCCTATTCCCATTATACTATCTATTAAATTGACTACTACTACTACTACTACTACTCCTATCTATTAAGTTGACGAAGGACGTGAATTTGTCACGATAAATATATATTTTGATAATTTTTTTAAAATTCTCTAGTGATACGATTCTCACAAAAATTCACGAACTTCCTTAGTTTTGCATTCTACAACTACTCACCAAGTTTCACTTCGTTCAGACTTGTATTGGTCGAAAACTAAATTATTACTGAAAAATCATTGGGCCGATTATGCCCATTAACGAACTTGTCCGTCGTATTGCGCCACCTACTCTGAAAATTTCAAGTCTCTACCTATTTGCGTTCTCAATCGTGTCAACGGACGGCTGCCCTACAAAATGAAATTTGACCTCGCATTCTTCATCAGGGAGTCGAATCAAATCGTTTAAGACCCTTTTCGGCAAAAAAATCGAAAATTACGGACATTTGGGCAGAATGATAACACGGTGTTTCCCAGAACATACGCGCAAAAAGAATGCAGTCAGGGTACACCATCAGGAACAAAGTTACTCACGCCTATTCTTCAAGAGCGAATGCAATATACTGATGTTCTAAATATAGTTAGTTATGAATTTCTTCCAAGAACAAGAGGGCACAAAAACTCATATGTTGGGTCAGGATCAGACCCCCATGACCACTCTACGGGATTAATTTACGTCCTAGCACAAACAATCCCATTATCAGTCAGCTTACTTATACGCATTCGCCTTTCACTCGTCACAGAATGTGATCTCTATACTGCAGCCTCCACCCGAAACCACGACCAAGCCTTCTGATCATGCGCAGTACGGAAAATACTTGAATGTGGCTCAGTGAATCTCAAAATTACGGACATTCTGACTCGGAAAGAAGCCTATTTCCCCAAAAATGAATGGCACGCATACATAATTTACCATGAATTTTCCTTTAAAACCTCACAGTATCGGTTCAGCACCATACCCATGACCGCTAGACATAAACCTCTCCTTATATAACCTAAAACCTAAAAACAGCCAATTATAATATGCGCCTGTGCAGTCTTTCCATGGCTGATAATTGTCTCAAATTCACACAAAACTCCGATTCTCCAGCACCAGTTATTCATGCGCTGAACGAATACCCTAAAGGGGCAGCACAAATTTCTGAATTGGCTCAACGTCCATGTTATGGACACTCCATCTAATCTATTTCCTCGAAACTAGATTGTACACACCCATAATTGACATGAAGTCGTTATATGGACTTCCAGTCCTTTCCCGGTCGCCCAACTTCAAGACAAATTTGGAAAAAAATTCAGAAAAAAAAATTGTAATTTCACACATCGTTCATCCACTAATTCAATGGCCACCGTAGCTACACTTCTAAGTCCAAGAATGACGGAAATATACAATTTCTTCAAAGCCATCCAGTATTTATGCAGAACTCCCAAAGGACGATTTCAGCATTTCTCCTTAAAATAAATTCCACGCATCGTTCTACTTTTTGAATCCCTTCTCAAGCTACACTTATTCGCTAACTCCCTTATATACACCCATACTTGAAATAGAGCATTTCTGAGTTGGACAGGTATTTCATATTAGAATTTGCTTTTTGATGCTCCTTAGGGTTAGTTTTCCATGAAATTTTGCACCCCAAGGTTTGCATTGATCACCTAAGTGCCAAAATTAGACTGAATCCGATATTTGATTTCGGAATTTCAATAAAAATGTTTCACTAAATAGCTGAACATTTTTTGAAGTTTTGCGTCGGTCTTTTGCAACTAATTACGCAATCATTAAATGGTTTCTTTCTGGGTTTTCTCTCTGATGCAAAATTTCAGTTAGAATGAGTGAGCACGTTTGGAAATGTTCAGAAAAAATGATTCAACATAAAAAGGCCACCAACACTGAAACCACTCGATATATTGCGCCTAATAACAACATTTTCCTTTTTGGCGCTCTTTTTCTTCGGAACAGAGTGCTTATCAATTTGCTCAAATGTCTGTTTTTCGAAATTTCGAATTTTTGGCTGAAAATGGTCTCAAACGATTTGATTCGACTCACTGATCAAGAATCCGAGGTCGAAATCGATTCTGTCTGGCTGGTCCGGCCGGTCGGCCGTAGGCACGATAACTCTGGAACGAAAGGAGTTAGAGGATTGAAATGTCCAAGGTGGGTTTGGAGCGAGATTATGTCGGACGAGTTCGTTAATGGGTAAAATCCATCAAGCGGTTTTGGAGTTATAGCCGTTTTTAGTAAAAACATTTTTTATGAATATTTCCGAAACCGATCACTCGATGTATCTGAAATTTAGCATCAGATTGTAGAATCAAGACCTTTATTCGCATGTTTTGTATTAATCAGGTTACCGCAAAGTGTCAAAAAAAAATTTTTCTACAATAACTCTCGAATGGAATGAGCTAGGCAGTTGAAATTTTCAGAGTAGGTTATGGAGATGAATATCTCGGTTAAGTTCGTTATGGGGCAAAATAGGCCAGATGGTTTCGGAGTAACGAAAAAAAAAATTTTTAAGCAACAAATTTCAAATTCAATTTTATTTAAGATACAGTTTCACCATAAAAATCCATTGATATAATTTTCAACTCCAACAAACAAATTGTGAGAGAATTAAGAGTGGATACCTTGAAAATTAGCGGAGGTGATTCTTCTTCCAGAGATCCATGTGATACAGAGGAGTATATTTGTGAGTGGAGACGGTTGAAAGATAATTATGTATTACGTATTTTTAATTTTTTCGTTTTTCTCCTCTCGTCTTTTCATTTTTCAGGTGAGTTTCGGGTACTTTGGAGAAACCTGTCCGTTTTTTGCCGAATGAATCCATATTCAAGAAAGAAATACCCATGGATATTCCAAATATAAAACACTCACGAGGAGACAGGGTTTTTTTGCTGAGGTTTTTCCTTAAGCTCTTGTATCATGCGTCGAATTGTATAGTATCCCATAGCAATAACCTCTGGTAACACTAATAAAGATCTCAATCAAAAAAATATATATTGGTATGGTATGTATTTTGAATATTATGTAAATTTAAATATAGTGTGTGATATAGAATATTTGAAGATCCCTAGGAACATGGAGACAATTGTAAGTAGTTTGATAATATACAGGGTGTACCAAGTTCGAGTGCCTATTAGACGTTTCTGGGAAACTGTACATATTTGAAATCTGAAAATTGGGATTATGATATTTTTTTAAATTCCCTACAGAGCTAAAATATTTAAGAAGCCCAAGCACTTCCGGACATACAGGGCGTGTAAATAAATTGGATGAAAAAAATTTGTTTTCAAGTTTAGCATTCTTGGTGTGATCAAGTATTCAATGCTGAATACATTTCTGTTAAAACGATTGTAGTCTTTCGAATCGTTTACAAAATATCGAAAAAAAATCGGAAAAAAGTCAAATATGTTCATTATTCTTATTTTTAACATCCTGAGCGTAAACCTTTTCTACATCATCGAAGAGGAAAAATGTGGAAAGTTCATGCATTTTTTGAATTTTAGAAATATCATCACAGGGTGTTTCAAATTTTGTGTTGAAAATTGTGATAAAAAATTGGCCATAACTTCTGTTTTTCAAATCAGAACCCAATTTTTTATAATTGCGTTGGATTCTGCAGTGAAAAATAATGATAACTTTCTAACATGATTATGCTCCTAAATTCAAAAATTTCTGAGGTTTTTTTTAATTTAGGAGCATAATCATCCTAGAAAACTATCATTATTTTTCACCACAGAATCCAACGCAAACATAAAAAATTGGTTCAAGCACTGACGTGAAGTCAGAAGCTTTTGCGCGTATGTTCTATTGTCCATTCTTCTGTATTGGACACCCTTAATCGAATTTACCATGGTAAATTATGTTATCCATTCTCCTGTATTGGACACTTAATTCGAAATTATCATGGTAAATTCGAATTAAGAGTGTCCAATACAGGAGAATGGACAACATAATTTACTATGGTAAATTCGATTAAGGGTGTCCAATACAGAAGAATGGACAATAGAACATAAGCGCAAAAGCTTTCGACTTCACGTCAGTGCTTGAACAAATTTTTTTTTTCGTGATCTTTTTTAAATTTTCTAGGGGTACGGTTCTTAAAATTTTTTTTTTCGTAATTTTTTTCAAATTTTCTAGGGGTGCGGTTCTTACAAAATTTTAAACACGTCTTTATGTTGATTTTCTACTACTAGTTACCAAGCTTCAATTCGATCGAATATTTATTTTTTGAGTTATCAAGGAAATAATATTCCAGTTGGGTATAACTCGGAAACCGTTAGACTGATTATGCCCAAAAACGAACTCAGCTCTCCCTTTCGGATACACAACTTACCCTGAATATTGCAAGTCCCTATCTGCTTTCGTTCGAAAGTTATCGAGGCAACGGTCACCCATCTACTGAACTCACACAAGAATGCTCGAATCTCCAACAATATTTAACCGATCGTATTAAGGCTTGAAACTTAGCAGTAGAGTTAGGTTATGAAGACTCCTGCAAAATTTCAGCAATTTCAAACGAATAGTTACTGATAAATAGAATTTTTTGTTTTTTATTTTCAATGATTTATTAAAAATTTTCTACAAATGCTATCCGCACCAAATTTTGCAAACATTTTTTTGTTGGCATTCTACAACTAATTACCATGTTCGAATTCAATCGGTTCAGTATTTTTCGAGTTAATGAGGAACAAACAACCACCAAATTCCAGAAAATTTTAGATGGCTATAACTCTAAAACCGTTTGGCAGATTATGCTCATGAACAAACTGAAATGTCCCGTTCTGGTGCACATCCTAACCTGAAAACTTCAAGCCGCTATTTTTCTTCGTTCTCAAGTTATCGTGACAACAATAATATTTTTTAATAATTTTTTTAAAATTTTCTAGCCATACGATTCGCATAAAATTTCACAAACGTGCTAATGTTCATATTCTTCAACTACTCACCAAGTTTCAATTCGATCGGATTCATATTGGTTGAAAACAAAATTATTACTCGGAAACCACTAGTTCGATTATGCCCATTAACGAACTTGTCCGTCGTATTGGGATGCGCCAACCACACTGATAATTTCAAGTCGCTAGCTCTTTTCGTTTTCAAGTTATCGTGGCAACGGCCGGACAGAATCAAATTTGACCTCGAATTCTTCATTGGTGAGTCCAACTAAATCGTTTGAGACCATTTTCGTCAAAAAATTCGAAAGTTATAGACATTTGGGCAAATCTATAACGCGATGCTCCCCAGAACATACGCGCGAAAAATAGGGTTCTTATTTGAAAAACAGAAGTTATGGCCAATTTTTTATCACAATTTTCGACACAAAATTTTAAACACCCTGTGATGATATTTCCGAAATTCAAACGATGCATGACCTTTCCACAGCCTCTTCGATGCTGTAAAAACAGAAGTTATGGCCAATTTCTGATCACAATTTTCGACACAAAATTTAAAACAACCTGTGATGATATTTCTGAAATTCAAAAGATGCATGGCCTTTCCACGGCCTTCCTCTTCGATGCTGTAAAAACGGTTCACGCTCAGGATGTCTAAAATAAGAATAATGAACATAATACTGACTAAACATATTTGACTTTTTTCCGTTTTTTTTTTCGATATTTTGAAAACTATTCGAATGAATACAATGGTTTTAACAGAAATGTATTCAGCAATGAATAGGTACTTGATCATACCAGGTATGCAAAACTTGAAAAAAAAATTTTTTGTCAAATTTATTTTCACTACCTGTATAACCGGAAGTGCCTGGGCTTCAATAATATTTTAGCTCTGTAGAGAGCTTAATGAAGCAAAATCATAATCCCAATTTTCAGATTTCATATATGTACAGTTCTGCAGAAACGTCTTATAGGCAGTCAAACTTGGGACACCCTGTATGAGTTGAGATTATAAGTGTTAGTTCATATTGGAAGTTTTTGCACATGTTCTGGGAATAATCGCTCATAATCGCCCAAAGGTCCGTAATATTCGAATTTTTTGCCGAAAATAATCTCAAACGATTGGGTTGGACTCCGTGATGAAGAATTCGATGTCAAATTTCATTCTGTCCAGCCAGCCGGCCGTGCGTTGCCACGATAACTTAAGAACGGAAAGAATATCGACTTGAAATCACTTCAGGGTAGGTAGCGCATCCCAATACATGATGCATAATCGGTCCAATGGTTTCCGAGTAACAATATTGTTTTCAACCAATACAAGTCCAATCGAATTGAAACCTGGTGACTTGTTGTAGAATACAAACTTAAGGACGTTTGTGAATTTTGTGAGTATCGTATCTCTAGAAAATTTTAAAAAAATTATCAAAAAATATTATTTATGACGATAACCTGAGAACGGAAAGAGATTGCAACTTTCGGGTAAGGTTGTGCATCTCAATGGGTCATTTGAGTTTGCTTACATGTATAATCGTCCAAAGGGTTTTGGAGTTATGCCCAGCTGAAATTTGGTTGTCATTTCCTCAATAACTCGAAAAATGCACAACCGATCCAATTCAATCATGGTTATCCGTTGTAGAATGCCAACGCAAATGTTCTTGCGGAATTTCGTGAGGATCGTATCACTAGATAATTTTTAAGAAATCATTGAAAAAAATTCTATATATCAGAAACTATTCCTCCGATACCGCTGAAATTTTACGAGATCCTTCAAAACCGAGCTCTTCTGCCAAGTTCCAAGTTTGAACACGAACGGATCTGTATTGTTGCATGGTAATTCGAACTTACTTTTGGAAATTCGAATTGAGAATGTCCAATACTCTGGAGAATGGACGATATAATTTACCAAGGTAAATTCGATTAACAGTGTACAATACAGGAGAATGGACAATAGAACATACCCGCAGAAGGTTCTGACTTCACGCCAGTGCTTGAAGCAATTTTTTTAATATAATTCATGAAAATAAGTATTGGTTTTGTTTCCTGAACCCTCAAATGAGTAAAGAATAGCAATTTGATAATAATTGGAAAAAATATTAGAGATGTTACCAATATATCATAACATTTGGCGCTGAACGGGCTGCTATAGACACCAGAAGTAAAACATAGGTGATGAAGAAAACATGAGACAAGGGAGTTATAAGGAATAGGAACAGATTGTGAAGCAGTTTCAGAAATAATAATGGTCAGAATGAAAGGACACTGAAGGAAGAAATTAAGCAGAATACAGAAAGAATGCATCAAATACTGAGGTATAAATCAGAAAGAATGCATCAAGAACTAAAGGATAATTCAGATCAAGATGTCACCCAAGAAATTTCTGAGAGATTGGAATTGAAGAGAATTCAAAGGAACTGAATGAGACCACAGATATAATTGAAATAATAGAAAATAGACTTGAGAAGAAAATGGAAGAAGATATAATCACAATTAATGACATAACATCTACACGCATCAATACAACATAAAAAAAATTAAAAGCAAATTGAAATAAACTTAGAAGTAATAAGTAGTTACTGACATTAATATAAGAAAATATTTTAATGAACAATTGGATATAAACAAGAATTAAATACATATGAATGCAAGAGTTCAAAATGATAGATGGCAATTGGGAAATAACAGAATATTTTTATATGATAGGGGATGAGCAAAGGGTTTAAGAAACCAGAAAGATATTGGAAAATGTGGGAAAGCCTTGTGGCAGAAGCTTTGCTGCTGTTGTTCTAACTTCGACAAAAGAAATTGAATTCAAACAAGAGCAACAAGAAGTGTCATTTAATAAAAAACCCGAGTGCCAAAAATTATTAATCCAATATCACGAATTTAACCGAGATATTCGTTTCTCAAATCCACTCCAAAAATTACATTGTTTCAATTGAAACTTAGCCAATATTTCTGTTTTTACAGGAGATATTCTGAACCCAATCTGATTAACTTACCAAATTATATATTTCTTTCATCATATGGATTAACCACGGGCAAAGTTGATAGCTGAAATGAAATTGCCATGTCTCTTATAGGAAAATAAGATGACCTATTCGAGTATGGACACAGATCTTATAACAATTCATAGATAGAATAATAATAGCAATCTGTAAAAACAGAAGTACGATTTATTATTGAAATTTTGAAAAATCCTATCACCGAAAGTATTAGCTTCTTAGAGTTAAAAATGATACGAATGGATTTTCATGGAGAAACTGCATCTTAAAAGAATTGAATTTGAAATTTGTAAATAAAAAAAAATATTTTTTTTTCATTACTCCGAAACCATCGATTTTGCCCACTAACGAACTCAACCGATATATTTATCTCCCAAACCTACTCTGAAAATTTCAACTGACTCTCATTCTGTTCGTGAGTTATCGTGTCTACGGCCAGCCGGGCTGGCCGGACAGAATTAATTTTGACCACGGATTCTTGATCAGTAAGTCGAACCAAATCATCCGTTCCATTTTCATCCAAAAATTCGAAATTACAGACATTTGGGCAAATTGATATGCACTCTGTTCCGAGCTACAAGAGCGACAAAAAGGGGGAATATTATGAGATTGTTCAAAAATTTAATAAATAAGAAATTTTAAGTTTAAATTCAAACAAAAACCAGAAAAGAGAATGGTTAAATTTAAAGTAAAAATTTCACATAATTTATTTTTGAATTGAATTTATTTTGAATATTATGTAAATTTAAATAGAGTGTGTGTTATAGAATTTTTGAAGATCCATGGAAATATGGAGACAATTGTGAGTAGTTTGAAAATATATAAGTGGAGATTAGAAGTGTCAGTTGATATTATATACTTATACACTCATGAATGTGTAGGAGAGTATTAGAACATTGTGGAATATTTGAACGCTAATAACTTATTGCCCGAGCCAAATCTGGAGAAATGAGGGATGAAAAAAGTGTCATATTAGGTGAAAGGAATCTATGGTTAAAATTAATATATAATTTGAAGACTCATCCTGTATAATCCATTTCGTTTCGGTGAGTCGTCAACTACGAGATTCAAACAAAGGTTGCGTACGAGTACCCCACAGGAGTTTCAAATTAGCTAATGAATTGCCTACTTAACGAATATAACTCTGAATACAGTGGTACGTACTTGACAAGCTTTGCTACGAGAATGCCAAACAACAAGAGCAAACGTTTCCTATGCGATTTCTGGTTCTGAGGGACGACATCACCTAAAAATTATTCGGGACCCGTTATTCATAGTATTGTTATGTGAGTCATTTATCGCAGAATAAGAAGCTTTGGACTGTTTCCAAACTGTTTTTTTTATTATGTGTTTGCTAATATTTCTAAGCACTGACGAAATTGACCGTGGCACAAGGATTGACTACACTGCAACTAGGAATGGAGTGAGGCGGCCCTTCAGTTAAGAATCAATATCCTGTTTGGGGACGAATGATGGTCGGGATAGGGAAAGCAAAAGACCTGGGGGCAGAGATGATCCTCAATTTCTTATGGGATGTGCGTCCCACTATTGCTGGTAAAGTGTTGAAGTTGCTTAAGGAGTCACTCATTGGCTCTTCATAGGAGGCAATCTGACCATGTCACATAAATGGGGTATGCATGTATATGTGTTGTGTCGGGAAGACGAACCCCACCCCGCCACCGAGACCAGTTGGTCTATGGTGGCACACCTAAATATATACTTCACCCACAAGCTAAAGAGTTTTTATAAGGGGTATGAGTTTAGTGGGTGAGAACTTGTCCAGTTCCTTCAGTGTCAGTTTGTGGACTCCTAGTTCCTAAAATCTAATATTGTCCCCATTGAGGCAGTCCCACATGATATATAACAGTGTACAATACAGGAGAATGGACAATAGAACATACCCGCAGAAGGTTCTGAGTTCACGCCAGTGCTTGAAGCAATTTTTTAATATAATTCATGAAAATAAGTATTGGTTTTGTTTCCTGAACCCTCAAATGAGTAAAGAATAGCAATTTGATAATAATTGGAAAAAATATTAGAGATGTTACCAATATATCATAACATTTGGCGCTGAACGGGCTGCTATAGACACCAGAAGTAAAACATAGGTGATGAAGAAAATATGAGACAAGGGAGTTATAAGGAATAGGAACAGATTGTGAAGCAGTTTCAGAAATAATAATGGTCAGAATGAAAGGACACTGAAGGAAGAAATTAAGCAGAATACAGAAAGAATGCATCAAATACTGAGGTATAAATCAGAAAGAATGCATCAAGAACTAAAGGATAATTCAGATCAAGATGTCACCCAAGAAATTTCAGAGAGATTGGAATTGAAGAGAATTCAAAGGAACTGAATGAGACCACAGATATAATTGAAATAATAGAAAATAGACTTGAGAAGAAAATCGAAGAAGATATAATCACCATTAATGACATAACATCTATACACGCATCAATACAACATAAAAAAAAATAAAAGCAGATTGAAATAAACTTAGAAGTAATAAGTAGTTACTGACATTAATATAAGAAAATATTTTAATGAACAATTGGATATAAACAAGAATTAAATACATATGAATGCAAGAGTTCAAAATGATAGATGGCAATTGGGAAATAACAGAATATTTTTATATGATAGGGGATGAGCAAAAGGTTTGAGAAACCAGAAAGATATTGGAAAATGTGGGAAAGCCTTGTTGCAGAAGCTTTGCTGCTGTTGTTCTAACTTCGACAAAAAAAATTGAATTCAAACAAGAGCAACAAGAAGTGTCATTTAATAAAAAACCCGAGTGCCAAAAATTATTAATCCAATACCACGAATTTATCCGAGATATTCATTTCTCAAATCTACTCCAAAAATTACATTGTTTCAATTGAAACTTAGCCAATATTTCTGTTTTCACAGGAGATATTCTGAACCCAATCTGATTAACTTACCAAATTATATATTTCCATCATCATATGGATTAACCACGGGCATAGTTGATAGCTGAAATGAAATTGCTATGTCTCTTATAGGAAAATAAGATGACCTATTCGAGTATGGACACAGATCTTATAACAATTCATAGATAGAATAATAATAGCATTCTGTAAAAACAGAAGTACGATTTATTATTGAAATTTTGAAAAATCCTATCACCGAAAGTATTAGCTTCTTAGAGTTAAAAATGATACGAATGGATTTTCATGGAGAAACTGCATCTTAAAAGAATTGAATTTGAAATTTGTAAATAAAAAAAAATATTTTTTTTTCATTACTCCGAAACCATCGATTTCAACTGACTCTCATTATGTTCGTGAGTTATCGTGTCTACGGCCAGCCAGGCTGGCCGGACAGAATTGATTTTGACCACGGATTCTTGATCAGTAAGTCGAATCAAATCATCCGTTCCATTTTCATCCAAAAATTCGAAATTACAGACATTTGGGCAAATTGATATGCACTCTGTTCCGAGCTACAAGAGCGACAAAAAGGGGGAATATTATGAGATTGTTCAAAAAGTTAATAAATAAGAAATTTTTAGTTTAAATTCAAACAAAAACCAGAAAAGAGAATGGTTAAATTTAAAGTTAAAATTTCACATAATTTATTTTTGAATTGAATTTATTATGAATATTATGTAAATTTAAATAGAGTGTGTGTTATAGAATTTTTGAAGATCTATGGAAATATGGAGACAATTGTGAGTAGTTTGAAAATATATAAGTGGAGATTAGAAGTCAGTTGATATTATATACTTATACACTCATGAATGTGTAGGAGAGTATTAGAACATTGTGGAATATTTGAACGCTAATAACTTATTGCCCGAGCCAAATCTGGAGAAATGAGGGATGAAAAAAGTGTCGTATTAGGTGAAAGGAATCTATGGTTAAAATTAATATATAATTTGAAGACTCATCCTGTATAATCCATTTCGTTTCGGTGAGTCGTCAACTACGAGATTCAAACAAAGGTTGCTTACGAGTACCCCACAGGAGTTTCAAATTAGCTAATGAATTGCCTACTTAACGAATATAACTCTGAATACAGTGGTACGTACTTGACAAGCTTTGCTACGAGAATGCCAAACAACAAGAGCAAACGTTTCCTATGCGATTTCTGGTTCTGAGGGACGACATCACCTAAAAATTATTCGGGACCCGTTATTCATAGTATTGTTATGTGAGTCATTTATCGCAGAATAAGAAGCTTTGGACTGTTTCCAAACTGTTTTTTTATTATGTGTTTGCTAATATTTCTAAGCACTGACGTAATTGACCGTGGCACAAGGATTGACTACACTGCAACTAGGAATGGAGTGAGGTGGCCCTTCAGTTAAGAATCAATATCCTGTTTGGGGACGAATGATGGTCGGGATAGGGAAATCAAAAGACCTGGGGGAAGAGATGATCCTCAATTTCTTATGGGATGTGCGTCCCACTATTGCTGGTATAGTGTTGAAGTTGCTTAAGGAGTCACTCATTGGCTCTTCATAGGAGGCAATCTGACCATGTCACATAAATGGGGTATGCATGTATATGTGTTGTGTCGGGAAGACGAACCCCACGCCGCCACCGAGACCAGTTGGTCTATGGTGGCACACATAAATATATACTTCACCCACAAGCTAAAGAGTTTTTATAAGGGGTATGAGTTTAGTGGGTGAGAACTTGTCCAGTTCCTTCAGTGTCAGTTTGTGGACTCCTAGTTCCTAAAATCTAATATTGTCCCCATTGAGGCAGTCCCACATGATATGCTCGATCGATTCGTCGTCCTCAAGGCATAGTCCTCAACCAACCCAAAATTATTTTTTTTCTGTGGCCATAGTCACCTGTGTACATATCTGTTAAAATTCTCAAGTGTATACTTGATGATTTGAGCCATTGTCTGGCTTAATTGGCTGATGGACCAATCATTGTTGAGCGAGCATGTCTGAGGCCAGATATGATGCTCCAGAGTTCCTGGACCTATCTTGCCTATTCGATAGGATCTTAATTGATCTTCGAAACTCACCCTTTCTCAAGTGTGAGCTTTGCGCGGTGATTAATAGTGAAAATTTCTGCTTGAAAGACAGTCGCAAAACTACCCAGGCCGATTGGTTCACCGTCAGCAATTTTGCAACTACTGACTGCCGCTTCCACTAACGGATCCATCTGTGAACCAACGAGGACCCTCAAGCAGTGTGGTCCCAGAGATGGTCCAATCGTCTCTGCTGGGAAAGACGACAGAGTAGTGCCACTCTGTATAGGTCTCGGTTACCATTACGTAAGACTGCATGCTCATTATTTCGTTGGCCTCCAATTCGGACATAAATAGGTCACCTCTCATCCTATCCTACTTAAGAATCCTCCGTAGTTAAGTTTTCCAATAATTATACACAAGTAAATGTTACCATGGACTACTTTGAACAGAACTGAGTATAGGTATATGCTGCGCAGGTCCCACTGATTTTGGGATCTTCCACCCAATCATGACGCCTGAAATATTAATGATGGAAGTCAATTAACTTCATCCTCCACAGAATTTCACAGACCTTCTTTATGAGGCACATATAGCTTGGGAGACTACTTCTCAGTAGAAGATCAATCGCTTCGTCAGAAGTATGTCCAGATATGTGAATGAGTGCATAATGCATCGAGATCTTCAGCAACGATAATGATTATTCATGGATTCAGAACGACAAACTTTTGATCGTTCACCTATTTTAGCCTAAAACATACCTATGAATGACAAAAGAATGTATACCTATCGAATTACTTCAACCATAACTGGGTGATCTGGTTCAATGCTACACAGTATACTTTATCACCGATGACATCCACAAATCACAGTATTTTCCACGGTTATTTCTCATAGTTTCTAATTCAATTACACCAATACGTGAAATATTGCAGTTATTTGTTTTTTGCTATGGCCATCATCCGTTATATTTCTGCGTTTGATGAGACTATTTGTTAGGTTGCGCGATTCGATACAAAGAATGAAAATGAGAAGTTGAATTCAGTCGAGATCAGGGCAATAAATCCTTGGCGGTTGAAAAATGGAGACCACGAGCTCGGATCACGTGAAGAGAATTCAATAAGCGTTATAGCTATTTATTTTGGGTTGCAGCTTTTTATCGATGCTCTCAGATATGATATAGTACGTACACTTGTTCTCTGGTTCCGTTCGATTCTGACATCTTGTAGCACTGAACTCATACGTGAAGGATGAAGAATGGCCTTGGCACCTTTCTTCGTATAAGGACAGTTGTTATATACAGCACTTTAAAATACAACTGCATAGATTTCGGGAAGTAATTCCTTGGCCATAAATTGAACTCGTTTGTTGTAAGTATAAAACTCTTTTGAATTCACACCCTTAGATGAGTTAAAAGCCAAGAAAGGATGAACTGATATTTCAGTTCTGAAATTTTTTATCTACCGAACCAAAATACTCAGACACATAGATTTTGAAAAGTTGTGTTATACGATATCTACATGGGGTTGAAGTAAGCAATCCCTTCCATAAATTTTCAGTTATTCAAGATATGTGGAAAGTGAAAACTGTTTCCGAGAGAAAATTCAATTTTGGAAAATTTTCATTGTTTGCATTTGTTTCGTAGTATCAGTAATTTCAGAGGACATAGTTGAAATTTAAAATCCCCTCTTCCACGCTTGATATCAGGACCACGGATTATCTGTGACTAGGAATAACTTATAGAAAGGGTTGTATGCATCAACCCCATGTAGATATCGTGGGAGGATCAAAAGATTGTGGTACTTGAACCACCTCTGGTTACATCCTTTCAAAATCTATGTATCTGAGTATTTTGGTTCGGTAGATAAAACCACATTTGATTTACTTCGACCCACGAGTGATTTTAAATCTGAATAACTATTTTCCAACCTCCTCTGAAACTGACAATGATTCTTTCTTACTAAATAAAAGTGTGACAATCAAGAAAATTATGGAAAAAGAAGTTGCATTCGCTTTTTCATAGTTTGTTCTTTTACATTATATTGGTATAACAATAGCGATTTGAAATTAACTTTTAATCAAAGTGCACAACCATGAAGGAAATGTAATTATATCATCATACGAATTTATTCGACTTCACATAAAATATAAGAAAACCATCGACAACTTTGTTGTTCGAGTGTAATACAGTGAACCAATACACTCCAACCACTGCGATATTTCGATATTTTGCTAATATCTCCCACAATATAAATCCGTTCGTTTCTGAATCTAGATCTTTGCTATAAAATTAGGTTACCAATGCTATTGTAGAATTACAGCAGCATCTGACGGGTAGTTTCTGAGCTTAAGAATTTTTTAAAATAATTTTTTAAAAATTTTGTAATCTCACGAATATTTTTAATAAACCTTCGTGTTGTTATTTTTCAACTAACTACTGATCTTTAATCTGCTCAGACCAGTATATTTCGAGGTATTTGGTAAACAAAATTTCAGATGGCTATTACTCTGAAACCCCTCACTCGTTTTGCCCATTTTCCGGCTTTGCCGGCGCATCTGGACTCCAAATCTACTCTCTAATTCACTGCGTTCGAGAGTAATCTTGCAGATGGCCGGTCCGACAAAATCATGTTTGACCTCGGATTCTTCATCAGTGTGTCGAAAGTAATCACTCATCGGCCAAAAATTCGAAAATATATCAAAGGAAGGAGTAGGCTTTGTTTTGCATGAATATTCATTTTGTTTATATAAGAAAGTTGGTTACGGAATGGGTGCTGCGTGTGCATCCACCAAGACAGTGCACAGTATCCAATGTATTTGGCCATGATAGCAAGATTGATTGATGAATTACACTTCATATTCCTTTCACAGTCGCCCTTTTTACCAGATTTGTCCCCTGCATCTTTGAACTATCAGCAGACCTGCTCGCTAAAAGCAGATTTGTCTCGAGCGAGGAGTCTATTGTCGATTTTGAGGACAAAGTGACTCATTCTTCAAGAAAGGTATCTAAATATTATAGAAGCGTAGGAATGATTGCTATGCTCTTGAAGGAGACTATGTTGATTGTAACGCTGACCCCCATTTAGATGGGAGGTCAACGACACACTTAATACCTACTTCCTGGAATATATGATGATAATTGATACAACTGTTTTTTGAGGTTTAATAAATGAAAATTCCTTTGATCACAAAGAAGATACTTAGCTTAGATTTTCCAGCAAAATTTTAAGGTATTCTTCGTGATGGATGATTAGGACCCTTCCAGGTGATGGATATGGAACTCACGATCTCTCCTGACACGGTGTATGTAATGTAGGTGTCAGTTCCCGTTCAAGATCGAAAATATTCAAAGGGTTCAGAAAGGTTAATTTTCACCTCAATCCAGCAATAGCTTCAACTTAACATATGTTAGCATGCAGCCTCACAAAAAAACGTAACAGCGAGTTTATGACATCACAGAAACATATTTAAATATTAGATACTCACTGTCAAACTTGTATCTTATAATTCAACGGTTTTTTTTTGGGTTTTCTCTCCCAAACTCTGAAAAATATCTATAAAATTAAAATTAATTATTTTTTTTCAGAGTTTGGGAGAGAAACCCCAAAAAAAACCGTTGAATAATGAGTATACCTCCCACAGTATCCTTTAATGATTACTTTTTGTATCTTATATCCTAACAAATAATCACACAAACCGTTAAGAGATATTCAGACCTCCAAGTCCTTCATCTCGACTATCGAGAACAAAGGAATCCTACGAGGAACGTTTTCAGAGAAGTATCTCGCTCGGGAGTTTCGAACGTAAAGAACGAATAACTCCCCGAGAGCAGAATACACCCATCAATCGTATGACTACAGCAAATTCTGGTCGCATAGATTTGAAACGATAAATTCACGGTGTTGAACTAAATTATACAGAAATTAACACGGGTAACATAACTACGAAATCAGCGTAACGGGGTTTTATAACGTTACATGATGAATAAAATCGTACTTATCAATTCATGTGATAACAATAACTACACCATAATGATAATGAGATACTCACCAGGTAGTTCTTAGATCTGGTCTTATGAGAAAAAATATAAAAGTACGAATGTAATGAGGCAGATGAGTGCAACAATCCCATCTTCACCATCGGGGCAACTGTTCTAGCATCCGACAGAATATCCAAGAGCGTATCCCTGACAGTCTCGGAGTTTTCGAAGTAACTGCCGGTATAGATTCTGCATAAGTCAGGAAGCTCCTTGCAAGTATAACCCAGGTAATCCATCAATTCTTGCTCTCGTTGTTTTGGCAGTAATCCTTTCATTATAGCGTCACGACCCAGCATGCTCTTGCTTTCCCACTCAGTTACGCCAAACATGATCTGAAATCTAGATGACAATGAAATTCCTGGAGCGAGGATAAGTACATTGTTTACCGAGTAAGAAATGACTGACTTTCCTGGACGACTGCTGAAATTACTAAGTCGAGACTTACTGAAACAGAGTCCAGGAAAAGGCTGTACCTACGAGATAAACAACTATTTTTCCGCAAATGGTTTAAAAATCGACAGATATTGTTTGAATTTAAGAGAGTAGCGAATAATTTTATTCGCAAATAAATGGTGCTTTGAAATTCGTTTATAAATTTTACTGCTGGTGTTTCCGAAAGCAAAATAATGTAAAATGATAAGTAATGATGAATTTTGCATTCCTGGGACTTTTTACACTACAAAATATTCAACGAGATAACCCTACTACCTCGCATGTTGTACAAAATGTTTCTTAAAGTTCTAATAATATTCCTCCAATTTGCAAAAATTGTAGTCACTGTCAATTGAGCGTGTAAGGAAATATAATTTCCTTACAGTAAGGAAATGAATATATCCTAACAGTGAGGAAATCTCGACTTTTTGCTCACGTGTTCCACAAAAAGAGTACTGACTACACGACAGTGCTTTTTTATATTTTTCTTTAAGAAATATTGTCTGGAATGTCAACATTTCCTAGCGGTTTGCGGAAAAATGTATTTTAACGAAGGTGTTTCATCATTATCCTTATTCGATACGTCATGAAGATCGAGAGAAAATTCGTAAAAAATTTGATCTTCTTGTGCCATCTTTCAACGGAGGTCAGCGATCATAGAAGTGACTTGAAACTTCGACACATAAGTTCAGAACAGTGGGCGGGTGATCAGAATTTTAGAAAATTTAAAACCATTAAGGGTGTCGTTTATTTAATAATCACTATATTTCACAGATTTATAACATCGTATACTTCCGAAACTTATGGTAATTATAGATCTTCTTATATCTAGAATGGAAAATGTACGTATTCCGGAAATTTTTGCGCGTATGTTCTGAGGAACATTGCGTTATCATTTTGCCCAAATGTCTTTCATTTTCGAATTTTTCGACGAAACCACTCTCAAGCGATTGGGTTCGACAACCTGATGAAGAATTCGAGGTCAAATTTGATTCTGTCGGGCCAGCCGGCCAGCCGTTGCCACGATAACTTGAGAACGGAAAGAGATAGCGACTTGAAATTTTCAGATTATGTGACGCATCCTAATACGACGGCCAAGTTCGATAATGGGCATAATCGACCCAATCGTTTGCGACTAATAATTTTGATTTCAGCCAATATTAATCCGATCGAATAGATACTTGGTGAGTAGTTTTAAAATACAAACCGTTTCTTTGTTAAAATACAAACCGTTTGTGAAATTTTGTGAGAATCGTATCGCTAAAAATATTTAAAAAAGTTATTAGAAAATATTTTTTATGTCACGATTACCTGAGAACGGAAACAGATAGCGACTTAGATTTTTCAGGTTAGGTAGTGCATCTGAACCCGGAATTTGAATTTGTTTATAGGCATTATCAGCCGAACGGTTTTGGAGCCATCTGAAATTTGGTGTAATTTCCTCAATAACTCGAGAAATACGAAACCGATCCAACTCAAACATGGCTACTAGTTGCAGAATGCGAACGCAAAAATTCATAGAAATTTTGTGAGGATCGTATCACTAGAAAATTTCAAAAATATCATTGAAAAAAATATTCTGTATATCAGAAACAATTCGTCCGACATAGCCGAAACTTTGCAAGCGCCTTCAGAATCTAACTCTACTACAAAGTCCCAAGTTTGAACACGATCGGATCTATATTGTTCGAGATCCGAGCAGCCCTGCGTGATTTCAGTAGCTGGATGGGTGACCGTTTCCATGATAATTTTCTAACGAAAAGTGATAGCTACACTCAATTCCCAGGGTAGGTTGCGCATCCGAATGGGACAGTTATGTTCGATGTTGGGCATAATCGTCCCGAAATTCTATATATCAGAAAATATTCGCCCGACTTCGCTGAAATTTTGCGAGAGCCTTCAGAACCTAACTCTATTGCCAAGTTCCAACTTTTAACACGATCGGATCTATATTGTTGGAGATCCGAGCAGCCTTGGGTGAGTTCAGTAGCTGTATGGGTGACCGCTGCTGCGATAACTTTTGAATGGAAATAGATAGGGCCATTTATCAGGGCCTATATATTTCCATCGTCATATGGATTATCCAAGAGCATTATATTATCACCCAAAATTATAATATCCTATAAACCTCATACTTCTACGATAGCTGAGGTTATTTTATTGGTCATTTTGCATCCAATCACACTTTGTTTTCTAGATCAACTAGAAATAAATTTGACATGTCTCTTCAAGATGACATGGATGATCACATATCATGAAATTCATAGATAAAAATACGAACGTTAATTTACGATAAAAGCATTCTGTGAAATCATAGAATTATGATTTAATATTGAATTGATATCAATGGATTCTCATGATGAAACCGCATCTTCAAAAGAATTGAATTTGAAATTTGTAATGAGAAAAAAAATTTCTCCCAAATCTACTCTGAAAATTTCAACTGCCTAGCTCAATCCGTTCGAAAGTCATCGTGTTAACGGCCGGACAGAATTGATTTTGTGCACGGATTCTTGATCAGTGAGTCGAACCAACTCGTCCAGACCAGTGTCATCCAAAATTTCGAAAGTTACAGACATTTGGGCAAATTGATAAGCACTCTGTCCCGAGGAACAAGAGCGCCAAAAAAAATGTGACAATTATGCAAAATTACGGAAATGGAGAGTACCTTGAAATTTTCTGGCTAGGTGGAGCGTCCCAATACGACGGACAAGTTCGTTAATGGGTATAATCGTCCCAACGGTTTCCCAGTATTTAGTTATCAACCGATACATATACAATCGAATTGAAACTTGATAGCCAGTTGTAGAATACTCACACAAAGACGTTTGTGAAATATTGTAAGAATGTTGTAGAATGCTGCCTTAAAAAATCTTGTGAAATTTCGTGAGGATCGTATCACTAGAAAGTTTTGAACAAATCATTTAAATTTATTGAAAACAATTATATACATCAGAAAATATTCCTCCGACATCGCAGACATTTTGCGAGAGCCTTCAAAAGCTATATCTTCTATCAATTTCCAAGTTTGAACACGATCGGATCTATATTGTTGGAAATCCGAGCAGCCTTGGGTGAGATCAGTACGAAAATAGATAGAAAATAGATAGGGACTTGCAATTTTCAGGGTAGGTTGCTCATCCGAATGGGAGAATTAAGTTCGTTTTTAGGCATAATCGGACCAACGGTTTTGAAGTTATACCCACCTGGAATATTATTTCCTCGATAACTCAAAAAATAGAGACTTGATCGAATTGAAGCTTGGTAACTATTTGTAAAATATCGACATAAAGATGTGTATGAAATCATGTTTGAACCGTACCTCTAGAAAATAGAAAAAAAATTACGAAATAATAATTGGTCAAGCAATGACGTGAAGTCAGGAGCTTTTGCGCGTACATTCTATTGTCCATTCTCCCGTATTGGACACTGTTACCTTTGTGAATTCTATTAAGAGTGTCCAATAGAGGAGAATGGACAATAGAACATACGTGCAAGAGCTCCTGACTTCACGTCAGTGCTTGTTTATTATTCCAATTTGGTTCGAATCGAATCGGTAGTTTTCGATAGGTACTTTAACACACACCTTGTATAGCAAAAACGAAGGGCTCAAATAAATTTATATTGCTGTATTCACAATGGCGTGTTCTACTCATCAGACACCCTACATACATTTTTTCAACGAGGTCGCTTAGTTCTCGTATATTTCTATTTTTGTATAATTCTCGAGCTCCAAAATCAAACATTCTTAATACTGCTTCAGCGGAACTGTCTGATCCAACCCAAATAATTCCCGTTAACAAATGAATAGATATCTCCCTGGAAACTCACTATAAATCTCCTCGAGCAGCTCGAAAAACCGACCTAAAAATTTACCGACCGAACCTATCTTATCGACCGGAATAGATCCAATTCAACAGAGCAGATGCATTAATTTTTCAATACCGAAGGTAAGATCCTTGACCATAACTCCAGCAAACTTGATGAAAGCAACCCGCTTTTCCTTTGATATCGAAGAAATGGAGCTTTATGTTCGATTATGGACAAATTGAGATTTATATACGTCGTTCGGTGTTCCTTCCGTGCCAAAACTCGGCAAGTAGGTCATCGAGAATCGAGCCACTGAATGCAGAGATGTTGGGGTAGTAAAGATTTAATGTGCTGAAGTTTGGGACCTTCATGAAGCTGAGTCGGTACGAACTTTGTTATTTTTTATCAGATGGATTTGTTGAATAACATTTTCTTTATTTTGGTTATTTCAATTTCAACTGAAGGCGTTATATTTGACGCATTTGCTGGAATACAGGAATCACGATTTATACAGGGAGATTCATTGGAAAATGCGCATACAGTGAGTGTAATGGAAGACACCGAGGTTTTCCTTGATAAACCATATTTTATAGGGATTTATTACCAAGATACTTATGGATTTTCCCCATTTTTTCAATTAATCATAACCTATGAAGTACTTGGTCCGTATGTTCTTTGGTCGTAGTGGTGCCAATTAACATAATGAATAAAGTCTTATTCCAGGTCCGGCCTTAATAGAATTAATAAGTAGATTTCAATATTTCAAAAATCCTTTTTACAAATCTGAAAAGAACAGAAGTTGATGTATTTGGTGTTTCCGCATAAAACCTCTTTAGTTATTAACTTCAAATCTAGATATTTCGATAATGAGGCACAAAATTAGTAAATAATGAGTTATCTTCCTCAATTGGCACTTTTTCAGCTTCAACACATAAAATCATGAACTATTACGCATTCTCCTAATTTCTGGATAATACCCTCATTGAAAAACGAGAGGAAATATCCGTATTTGAGATAAATTATAATTATCGAGGACTAAATTTCGAACACCCTGTATGCGTACAAAATTTACGAATTAACCTTCGTTCATCGCGTAACATTTGAAAAACACATTATCAAAATTAGGAAAAACTCTTATTCCGAAAAAAGCATAACCATCACAAAAACCATAGACATATAAATTATCTGCATATTCCTTATTATTGAATTTGTTTGGCATTTTTAGTAAGCAGGAACTTGTATCAACTAATAACGTAGCCACACAATTACAAACCCTAAAGTCATCAACTAACGTCAAAATTGTATTAAATGGTTTCTTTCTGGGTTTTCTATCCCAAACTCTGAAAAATATCTATTCAATAAAAGATTCATTATTTTATGATTTGCTTCAGCGTAAAAACACAGATTTGTCAGAAGCAATCAATCAAACAATGTTGCCTAATAAACAATAACGAAACAGCATCAACGATGAAACAACTATATCGTAACGTTTCGGAGTCTATATCAGACTCCTTCGTCAGACACTCAACGAAAATCTTCAGAATTATTTTTTGTTGAATTTCAGAATAGCAGTCGACAAAAAAAAATTCTGAAGATTTTCGATAAGTCTTGATATCTTGAGAACGGAAATAGATAGCAACTTGTAATTATCAGGTTAGATTAAGCATCCGCGTGCTACATTTGAGTTCGATAATAGGTATAATCAATCAAACAGTTCTGGAGTTATACCTACCTATCTGAAATCTTGTTTTTATATTCTCCTCAACTCAAACAATATGAAACCAATCTAATTCAAACATGGTCATTAGTTGTAGGATGCCAACGCGAAAATTTTTACAAAATTTTGTGAGGTTCGTACTCGGGTTCGTATCACTAGAAAATTTAAAAAAAATCATTGAATTTCTTTGAAAAAAATTCTCCGAAACTATCTGTCTGATATCGTTGAAAGTTCGCAGAATGTTTTCAACCTTCAATATACAGCCAAGTTCCAAATTAGAACACGATCGGATCCACATCTGAGCAGCTTTGTGTGAGTTCAGTAGCTGGATGGCTTTGGCACGATAACTTTCTAACGGAAAGATTTAGCGACTTGCAATTTTCAGGGTAGGTTTTACATCAGAATGAGACAGTTATGTTCATTGTTGGGTATAATCGGCCAAACGGTTTCGGAGTTATAGAGGAGAAGATCCGAATAAGGGCCACATTTTTTATTTTCAGCATAATGTGCCGATTTTTAAATAAAAGCATCCATATTTATTGATAAATTAGTAACCATAGGTGTCTTTTATTGAAATTATTAAATTTTAACACTGTAAAAATGTCAATTTTACATGTTTCAAGATTGTGTTTGGAATCTGGGAGAACTATTAGAGAATTCGAAGATAGTGACATGCAATTTCCAGGGTAGGTTGCGCATTCGAATGCGACATTTAATATGCATAATCGGCGAAATGGCTTTGCAGTTATATACATTTTGTTGCTATTTTCTCTATAACTTAAAATATACAGATGCGATCCAATTAAAACTCGGTCAATCCTTGTAGAAAGCCGATGCGCAAATTTAAGCAGAATTTCGTCAATATCGTATCCTGAAATTGTATGAGACGTACGTTTCTGGCACTATTGTTCCTCGGAACAGAGTGCTTATCAGTTTGCCCAAATGTCTGTAATTTTCGAATTTTTGGCTGAAAATGGTCTTAAACGATTTGGTTTGAATGACTGATCAAGAATCCGTGGTCGGAATCGATTCTGTCCGGCCGTCCGCCCAGCCGTCCGGCCGGCCGTTAACACGATAACTCGAACGGAATGAGCTAGATAGTTGAAATTTTCAGAGTAGGTTTGAAGGATAAATATCTCGGTTAAGTTCGTTACTGGGCAAAATTGGTCCTATAGTTTAGGAGTAACGAAAAAAAATATTTTTTTTTACAATACAACTTTTGAATTCAATTTTTTTAAGATGCAGTTTAATTATAAGATTCCATTGTTATCATATTCAACTCAAACAAGCTAATGCTTTCGGAGATATGATGTTTCAAAGATTCAATAATACATCGTAAGTTCTATGTATTCACAGAATGTGAACACAGAATCTGTATGTGTGACTATTCATAAATGTCATCTTCTCTAGCTATTAGAAATTGTCAATTCGTATATTTTCTATTAGAAAGCAAGTATTCGATTCTTGAATTTGTGAATATATACAAGACTGCTTTGATGTAGTTTATGGAGGCAATAGGAAAGAAGAACATAATGGAATCATCAAAAGAAATTACTGTTCGTTGACCACTGAGGTTAATATTTCCTTTAACTTCCTTAAGTAGGGGTAGTGAGACATGTCCTATATACAGTATTTTCATAATGTTGCTTGAAAAAAATACTGGAATATGGATCTACATTTGTGTATCAATAATTTTTTCTTGAGTTAAGGTTCATAATACAGAAAAGAATGTGTTAGTGGTATGAACTATTAAATTTCTAATTATGAAAAGAGGATAGTATTTTATTAATATATTTTGAACTATTAAAATTATTTGTTCGTAATCCACTACCTACTCAAATATCAGGAATAAATGGACAATCTGCTATGATTGTCCCAGCCTTGCTCTAGACATTTCGATGATACTTTCCTTAGGTATGTCGAGTTGTGAAAACTATGCACCGAGTGTGAGTTTTGCAACAACCCATTCCACGAGGTTTAATCATTGCAGATTGCTCCTTTAATCTTGATAAATAAATTTAATGGCAATTTTTAAAGCATTGGAGCATTGTAGATTGTTTTTTTTAAAGATAATTTTTGAAGCATTTTCTTGGACGACCCTTTTTTTAAATTTAATTTCTTTTATGATGCAGTTCTATCATAGGAATCCATTGATATAATTTCCAACTCAGAGAAACCAATATACTTTCGGAGATATAATTTGTCTGTTCGAACAAGAGCGCCAAAAAACTCCTGTCCACAGGGCTTGAACCAATTTTTTCTTATATTATTAGATATTTAACGAATTTAAATCCCGATAAAATACATATGTCAGAACCCAGATTTCTGTGATCATAGAGGAATCTCTCAATACTTAAGTCTGTCATTGAAATGGTACGAAATGTATAAATATCTTATAAAAGCTAAGAAAACGGTCTATATCGGTGGTAAATTCGATTTAGAGTGTTCAAAATATATTAGTAAAACATAAAACATGTAAACTGTAATTTTGTCATTTTAAAGTAAAATTTTCATTTTTTTCATCTTCAAAAATGTTATATTCCTGAAAATATGTGTCAGAATCAGCTGAAATTCAGAACATAACTTCGACTGGAAATTGGATTGTCCTACCTTTCGTTTAACTCACAATTTCGTTTTTTCAACAAAAAATAAAGCATAAAAGTAGTATAGCGTATACATATTTGGAATCATCTGTATTTCCCACATCCTTTTCGATTGAAGAATGCTTCCACCGAATTTCACAGCCTATGTTACTCCTCAAAACATAACGAATCCAACGCCTCCTCAAATGTTGAAATGTTGAAATTCATGAGGCTGTGGAACGTACAATAGTAATAGAAATACATACACATACATTCTTTAAAACCTCCTTCCTCCGGGCATAGTCGGGTAAGAATGAACATTCGTTAAATTAGTCAGAATTCCTTAGCAATATCCACTCTAAGCTATACAGAACATCGAATATAATATAATGAGAGATATTATATGCTGAATCCACAATCCCGCCTTTTTCATCCCTCTCGACCATAAAACCTCTCACCACCTACCTTCAACCAACCATAAACTCATTCCTCCCCCTATTTCTGTTGACCTACACCCAGTCGGCTCGAATCCAGCATCCTCTCTGTTTTATTACGTTCTAAAATCTTCAACCTTTTCAATATTCCCGACGTTCGTCGGTAAATGAATGCTTTCCTGAAATATAACGATGGACCTCATGGAAATCCCGATGGTCTTTCTGTGTTCGTCCAGCATGTTGTAAAGCCGTAGCTGCGAAATTCCTAATACGGTAGTCAAAAGTGGAATTAATTATCAATCGGGGTAAGCTGGTCAAATATGGGAGCGGAAATCAATGCTCCACCTCCCTCTGTGGTCGGGGCCCCCATGCAAATGACTAATTGGGAGATTCGGATATCGCGAGCACATATTGGTTTTTGTTATGTTTGGAATTGCTCTGGAAACATTACAGATTAATTTTATAAAGTGCCGGCAATTATGAAATTTTGATGACCGAAATGCACTACAACCTTTATGCGTCGTTATAAAATAGCCCGATGATTAATCAGCTTTGTAATGTATTCTGTTTGTTAACACCACCCCCGTTAAAACACATCAAAGAACATGTATAAAACCATCAACAGTGCCTTGGAAGTAATTTATATACAGGGTGGGCTCTTTAATTGTAAATTACTTTTAATCATAGATTCCACTCATCAGATGAAACGCTTTTTTCACTTACCGTTTTTCCAGATACGGCTGAGATCTAAAGATACAGGCTGTTGAAATTACAGAAAAAAATCAGTTTTTCTTATGTAGTTTTGATATGGAAGTTCAGAATCCAGATTGAAATGAATTTTCAAGATTTCACGTTCCAGTTTTCTACGACACATATTCTCCGATTAATATTTTTTTCCTACTTCCACTAGTTTCCTAGTTATGGACTCGCGGATTAATAAAACTAAATGAAATACACATAGGGAAAGCAAATGAAGTTTATCTTGCGTAATCATAAGAAACTTCAATAATTTAAGGAATTTATATTATTCCTCAACATTTCGCCTTAAACGCATCATTTTCGAGATATTCAACGTGGAATGTTATAAAATCTGAAAAGTTGGAACCATATGTCAACTATTTGATTTGTGATTTTCTCGGGAATTAATAAATTAATTGATATTTATAGAATTATCAATAATAAGAATACTAATATTTCAAGTATTGGAGGTGGCCTATAAAAGGTTTTTCCTCTTGAGCGAAAAAAAAGTATTGGCGATGATCAAATTATGTATAATCTTACTTGGAAACAATTGATAGATATTGAATTAAGGTTAAGATGAATTTCAATGTTTCCATAGTAGGATATTATCAAATTTTGCATTATAAGAATTGATACAGTATATAAGTGTTCTCAAAATATTTCGTTGAATTTCAAGTATGAGATGATTACGTTTTATGTGGTTTATGCTGTATATATCAGTTACAGTTTTATATAGCGAGTGATTTTTTGCCAACTTTCTTTTTGGCAACACAATTTTGACCGCTGACAAGGATTTCATTCCTTGTGCGACTGTCAAACATGGTCAGTTTGGTGTATAATTTAATCATTAATCGACTTACAAACGAACAACTTGTATCGTGCACTTCTTCCATTTTATAGTGAGTTTGGTCGACCTTCTGAGGCGGCTATTCGGAATCTTGTGACTGAATTTCTACCAAATTTACATTATTGGACGTTAAACCACCAACACGCATACGTAGAGAGTTGACAGTGTTAGTGATGACGTTGAATTATCGTTTCGGCGCCGTTCGCAGCAATTGAGCCAACCGGGAGACTCCAAAAGTAAATGAGGTATACGTCTTTATGTCGATGTTCTACAATCAGTTACCAAGCTTCAATTCGATCAAGTCTATATTTTTTGAGTTATCCAGGAAATAATATTCGTGGTGGGTATAACTCCGAATCCGATGGACCGATTATCCCCAAAGACGAAATCAACTCTTCCATTGGGAATTTCAATCAACTATGAAAATTGCAACGAATAGTTTCCGCTGTATAGGTTTTTTTTCAATAGTTTTTAAAAAAATTTCTAGTAATATGATCCTTACGAAATTTCGCAACAATGCTCGCGTTGGCATTATACAACTGCTAATCATGCTTGAATTGGATCAGTTTTGTATTTTTTGAGTTATTGTGGAAAAAACAACTCAATTCCAGATGGGTATAACTCCAAAACCATTTGGCCGATTATTGATATAACAAAACACAAATGTCCGATTCAGCATGCACAACCTAATCCGAAAATTTCAAGTCGCTATCTCTTTCCGTTCTCAGGTTATCGTGACATCGTTGTCAAATTCTCGATTACTGTTTGTAGTAAATTTCAATACTGATATCGCCATCTATGGAGTGGAAGCTCTGGCTCCGTATCTCGTATCGATCGAGCATCGATAATATCCTCATCGTTGTTTCTCTCAGATGACGCTTAGATTCGTGTTTCTTTGTCAGAATAATTACGCACTACAATTCTGTTGAACGGTACCATAGTCCTTTCCAGGATTTTCGGATATTTCTGCATTGAATTGCAACTCGCTGAAATGAACCATTCCTGAGTAAATTAAGTTCAAAAATTTCTCTGTAGACCATATTAACTATGGCAAAATATTTATTTCAAGAGAACAGAGGATCCTCTGGTCGTGAATAAATTTTTGTTTTACCCTACTAAATCTGGTCTGCAGAGAAACTTTTCAATTATACTATAGCTCTAATATTGTTTATTTCATCTAATTGCAAAAAGGGTATCATTACGTATGAAAATATTTGAACCTAACAAGACACAAGGTGAAATATTTATTGATTTTAACCATCAACGAATATTCAGCGTGGCCGGGCTGATCGCCTCATCGATCAGCGTTCCCCAAAGAGGAAAGTATCATTCAGGAGCAGACACAGACTGGTTCACTAGTTTTTGGTTGATCTAACCAAAATGAACCGGGCGTTTTCAGTCCGTAAAGGTCTCTTCACAGTAGATGGCCATTCCTAGATCCTCTTACAGCAAAAGAATGAACGTCGCTGAACATCGCTCAAGGTTTCTTCATCACAGAGGGTCAGAGTTCGTATGGATTCTCCATAGGCAGCACTGGTGGGGTTTTTCCCTACCAGTTTTCGACCGATGGAAATAAGTTTCCTAGAACGCCGACGGTATTTATTCAGTGTTTGGCTAAGTCACACTGATGATTGGTAATAACCATGAAACCCTGGGTCTGTGTCTGTTCCTGAATGACATTTTCCTCTTTGTGGAACACTGAGCGATGAGGTGATCAGCCCGGCCACGCGGAATATTTGTTGATGGTTAAAATCAATAAGTATTTCATCGTGTGTCTTGTTAGGTATTATTGGCAAGTAGACACAGTTCACCTCAATACAAAGTATTTGAAATTTTATTATTTTACAACTGAATCGAAAAAATTGGCTCAAGCACTATGTGAGGACAGGAGCTTTTCCGCGTATGTTCCATTGTCCATCCTCCAGTATTGGACACTCCTAATCGAATTTACCATGGTAAATTATATTGCCCATTCTCCTGTATTGGACACTCTTAATTAAAATTTACCATGATAAATTCGATTAGGAGTGTCCAATACAGGAGAATTGACAAATGAACATACGCGCAAAAGCTCCTGAGTTCACGTCAGTGCTTGAGACAATTTTTTTTTATAATTTTTCAAAAATTTTCTAGGGGT
Source organism: Halyzia sedecimguttata (assembly GCA_937662695.2). Lineage (NCBI taxonomy): Eukaryota > Metazoa > Arthropoda > Insecta > Coleoptera > Coccinellidae > Halyzia > Halyzia sedecimguttata. The sequence goes on from OW569413.2 coordinate 16,637,736, forward strand.
ACGGTTGTTATAAAATTTTAATTACGTTTTTATATCGATATTCTACAACTAGATACAAAGCTTCAATTCGATCAAGTCTATATTTGTTGAGTTATCGAGGAAATAATATTTCAAGTGGGTATAACTCTGAAACCGTTGACCGATTATAACCGTAATCGAACTTAACACTCTCATTCGGATACGCAACTCACCCTGAAAATTGCAAGTCCCTATCCCCTTTCGTTCAAAAGTTATCGAGGTAACGGTCAACCATCCATCTACTAAACTCAAATAAGGCTGCTCGAATCTCCAACAATATATATATCCGATGGTGTTCAAACTTTAAACCTGGCAGTAGAGTTAGGTTTTGAAGGCACCCGCAAAATTTTAGCGATGTTGGACGAATAGTTACTGATATATAGAATTTTTTCAATAATTCTCGATGATTTTTTTAAAATTTTCTAGTGATTAGATCCTCACGAAATTTTGTGACAATTTTCGCGTTGGCATTATACAACTAATAACCATGTTTGACTCTAATCGGTTCTGTAGTTTTCGAGTTATTGAGGAAGTCACAACCAAATTTCAAATGGTTTTAACCGCAAAACCGTTTGTATAGGTACCTATCAACAAGCTCAAATGTTACAAACCCAACCTGAAAATTTCAAGTCGTTATTTCTTTCCGTTTTCAGGTTATCGTGACATATATGATATTTTATAATAATTTTTTAAGAATTTTCTAATTCTCATAAAATTTCACAAACGTTCTTATGTTCATATTCTACAACTATTCACCAAGTTTCAATTCGATCGGATTTATATTGGTGGAATATAAAATTATTACTCGGAAACCATATGGCCGATTATGCCCATTAACGAACTCTTCCGTCGTATTGGGATGCGCCACCTATCATGAAAATTTCAAGTCGCTATCTCATTCGTTCTCAAGTTATCGTGGCAACGGATCGTGGCCGGCAGGACGGCCCGACAGAATCAAATTTGTCCTCGAATTCTTCATCAGGTAGTCGCACTCAATCGTTTGAGGCGTTTGGCAAAAAATTCGAAAATTACAGACATTTGGGCAAAATGGTAACGTTATGTTCCCCAGGACATACGCACAAACAATAGGACCCAAAAAAAGAGTATTCTCGAAAGAGCCACTTCCGGAATATGGTACCTCCGTAAATAGCTGAAAGATATATATTCTCTACAAAGAAGATAGTGACACCCTGATGAAATATGACAAGATGTAAAAATTGATGGCAAATGTAGTAATAATAATGTAGTAAATATGTAGTAATAATAATGTAGTAAATATTAGTAATAATAATGATCAACCATTATTTAGCTAAAGCCTCCTAAAAATATTTTTTCAAACTTTTTCGGAATTTGCAAGTGCTTGCATTTCAGTCCAAATTGTACTCCGCTATCCTCCTCTCTCATGTTACTCAAAACTGTCCCAACATTTGCTAGTTTCTGTGCTCATTATAGAAATATCTACAGTGTGTTGATAATGTAAGGAATGTTTTCAAATAATTAAACGCTCGGAGCGTAAATTTCAGTTTTTAATTAACCACCTGTTGGCATAATAATTTTACTTATGATGACATTCATTTTCAGTTTTTCATTAACCACCTTATGGCATAATAATTTTACTTATGATGACATTCATTGTTACAGAGTGACGTCTTAATTTTATTTCAAACGTGGCGTCATAATTTTTTTTAATGACCGCCCCAAATTTCTTCTGCTGCTTTATTAGAGGGTGCAACTTATCTGAATGATGGGTTGAAAAATTGGTACCGTAGGTAACAATTTCTTTTAGTGAATAATTCATTTACTGTAAGAAATAAATATGAAGCTTTCATAGATAAAGATCTTTATTAAACCCAAAATGCAAATGAAATTTAGCGCAAATGTTCAAATTGCTCTCTGTCAACCATTTGGAACTGACCGATATGATTGTAAACACTTTGTAACGAAATGTTTTTTGCACTAATTATCGTTATAAGATCTGTGCCACATTTGGCGGATGAAACAAAAACAATATTCTTACTCTTGAATTCCACTTCTTAAATCAATGCTTGACTAACTGAAGTGAGAGTGTGAGGGAGGCATAACCAAGTTTTGAAAGAGAATTATCTTTGATGTAAAAATGGCACGTTTAATTGAATGGAAACGAATAGAAATTTTAATAATGGGTGGATATGGTGATACGCTAAGAACACATGAAGAAGCAGACAGCGACAGTAAATAGATTCGTTGCTAAATATACTGAAACAGGATCTGGCAATGATTTGCCTTGGTAAGGTCAGGTCAACCTCGGCTTAACGAAGAAACCAGATTAAATGTAGTTGAATCCGAGAAAAATCTTCACCTTCCTACAAGACAGCAGCCCTAAATCATAACGCGGATTACTTTTTTGTCGCAGAAGTTTAAGTAAGTGAACTATCATTCTTACAAAGTTCAAGTGATTCACGAATTAATCAAATGTATCCCGTCAGAATATTTGGTTACAACAAGATGGGGCTCCTCCTCACTTCGTCCGTCAATATCTTCAATCCATATTTGCTGGAGGAAGGATAGGACGTCGAGGACTTATTAAGTAGCCACCATGTTCCCCAGACTCGACCACCTTAGATTATTTCGTTTGGTTATTCAAAATCAAAGGTTTATTTAATAGGACAAATTTAGAAGAGTCAAGGCAAATACTTCGCACTGAAGAGGATCAGATTACTCCTGAAATCCTTGAGAGAATCCTATATATAAGTGTTCACACTAGTATTGATCAGTGCCAAATGGTTAACGAAACACAATTTGAACATTTACGCTAAATTTCGTGTTTATTTTGGGTTGAAAAAGATTCTCTTTCATGAAAGTTTCATTTTCATTCCCTATATAGTCTAGTCAACAAGTGCTTTTTAGGTCAAAAATTTTGCGTATTCTTCGAAAATCATGATTGAGGTGTCATTCGATTCAGAATGGCATGCAGATAGTTTTTTAGAAAATTCCAAGGCTGCTCGAAAAAATTGCATTAGTTATAAATAATTAAGTGGAAACAAAAGAAGGAGGTTTACGTTTTCGCAAATATCTTAAAAACTATTCGAGATAATTCAAATTTGAAAGAAGATTCAAATAGAGAAAGACATTTTTAAAAAATGGGTTCAAGCCCTGTGAACAGGAGCTTTCTGGCTCTCTAGTTCAAACAGACAAATTATATCTCCAAAAGTAGTGGTTTCTCAGAGTTGGGAATTATATCAATGGATTCTTATGAAAGAACTGCATCATAAAGGAAATTCAATTCAAATAATAGTTTATTTATCAAGATTAAATGAGCAATCTGAGAATGAGAACTGCACCATGGAAGAAATCAAATTAAAATAGCTGAAATGAGTTTGACTCTCTCTTATAGAACAGGATGACATGTACGAGTATGACCACAAATCATATATAATAAAGCTTAGATAGAATAATTATAGCATTCTGGGAAAACATATAAGTACGATTCATTATTGAAATTTAGAAAAATCATATCTCCGGAAGTATTAGCTTGTTGGAGTTGAAAATGATATCGAAGGATTTTAATGGTGAAACTGCATCTTCAGTAACAATTGAATTTGAAATTTGTTGCTTGAAAAAAAATTTTTTTTCGTTACTCCGAAAACAACTGGCGTATTTTACCCAATAACGAACTTAACCGAGATATTCATCTCCCTAACCTACTCTGAAAATTTCAAATGCCTAGCACATTCCGTTCGAGAGTTATTGTAAAAATTTTTTTTTTAAATTTTGAAATTTTTTTTTTCACTTTGTGGGAACCTGCTCAATACAAAACTTCACATGCGTATGAAGGTCATGATTCTACAATTTGATGCTGAATTTCAGATAGATCAAGTGATCGGTTTCGGAAATATTCATAAAAAATGTGTTTTACTAAAATCGGCCATAACTCCGAAACCGCTTGATGAATTTAACCTATTAACGAACTTGTCTGAGATATTGACGCTCCAAACCAACCTTGCAAATTTAAATCCTCTAACTCCTTTCGTTCGAGAGTTATCGTGCCTACGGCCGGCCGGCCGGCCGGACAGAATCGATTTCGACCTCGGATTCTTGATCAGTGAGTCGAACCAAATCGTTTGAGACCATTTTCAGCCAAAAATTCGAAAATTACAGACATTTGGGCAAATTGATAAGCACTCAGTTCGGAGGAACTAGAGCGCCAAAAAAAAGGACCGAATGCCGGTACTGTAGGACCAATATTTATAATTTTCCTAGAGAGTTGAAAATACGCCCGAAAACGGGTACTCCGGCTTGCGCAAGCCTCGTAAATAAATGATTATCACGATTTTTAAATTAGTTATCCATTAGTTAATTAATTTTATGTAGCACGAACATCAACATTGCTAGTACGATAATTGTTAAACTATTAATCTGAAAACTTTTTTCTTTCGTGGAACCATTCTTCGAAGGTCTTTGAATGGATTCTAAAAATTATTAATTTTGGTTTTGTTATGAACAATTTAGTAAAGTGAAAAATTATAAAGCTTCAATTAATAATATTACTATTGATCCGTTTTCTAATGATCAAAAACTACTCAAAAATGATTTTCAATAATTATCATCTCCTATTGTTTAAATCATTGTTATAAACCAATGAGTTGTTTATGAGATGATTCAATATTTTCTTTCGAAAACATAATTGCAGCTTATTTTTTTTCACTAAATAGAATTGTTTTTAACAAAATGAAAATTAACAATTTTTAAAATTTTTCAACTCAAATATATTCCAAGACCCTTGAAAAACAGCTCCTTGAAAGGAAAAATTCTCAGATTATTAGTTTAACAATTATCGCACTTACAATGTTAATGTTCATGCTACAAAAAATTGTTAATTAACTAATGGATAACTAATTGAAAAGTCACGATTATCATTTTCGTACCACGGATTATTGTTCATTGATCTATCTTTCAGGTGCCTGAATTGTTTCGATTTTTTATTTTCATAATTAAATAGTTTAAATAATATGTATTCATGTAAGGTCCGAAGGGGGCGAGGCTTACGCAAGCCAGTGTACCCGTTTTCGGGAGTATTTTCAAACCTCTAGGAAAATTATAAATATTGGTCCTAGTTCCGGGAGTTGTGATTACTTTTTGCGCGCGTGTTCCGCAAGAAACAGCGTGCTATCATTTCGTCACAATGTCTGTATTTTTCGAATTTTTTTTTCGAAAATGGTCTCAAACGATTGGGTTCGACTCCTTGATGAAGAATTCGAGGTCAAATTCAATTCTGTCCGTCCGGTCCTCCCGGCCGTTAGCACGATAACTCTCGAACGGAACGACTTAGAGCATTGAAATTTGCAGGGTAGATTTGTAGCTTAAATATCTCGGACAAATTCGTTAACGGGCGAATTCCACCTAGCGGTTTCGGAGGCCGTTTTTAGTGAAAACGTTATTTCCGTATATTTCCTTAACCGATCACTCGATCTTTCTGAAATTTGGCATCAAATTGTAGAATCATGACCTTTATATGCCTGCGAAGTTTGTACTGACCGTACGGCCCTAAAGCGGCAAAAAAAATTTTCAAAATTGTTGAAATTTTGTTTTCATAATAACTCGAAAAATACTGATCTGATTAAATTGAAACTCAGTAGTTAGATGCAAAAGACCAAAGCGAACACTTTTGCAAAATTTCGAGAAAATCACGTGAAATGAAAAAAATCCAAAAAATTAGTACTATTTTGCAGAATACTTTGCTTGAAATGCCGAAACCTATTTTTTTGAGGTTCATGCTACCCTTTCCGGGCATGTTTCGTTATGTGCATGCGCAGATGAGAAGTCATTTAACTGCCGTAGGTTTCGTCAGAGAGGACTGGGGTTTTGGGGTGGTGGATGCTATTCCTCCATAGAATCCAGATCCCTGAAGAGGGTCTGCGCATGCGTGGATTAAAGATGCGATATCTCCCGAACCACTAGTGTTGGAGAATCGGAGTTTTTTATAAGGTGTGTGATTTTGAAAGGACTTTTAGCCGCGAGTAGATTGCGCATGCGCAGAAAAGAAGTGTCTGTTTTTGGGTTTGGTTGGTAGTGCTGAGTCGATGTTGTGATGTTTTAAAAGAATATTCATGGCAATTCAGTGCAAGGACAAGTCAGTTTGGGGGATGTAGCGTTGTTTTCGAGTTGAAGTGTCCGTATCGTGGCCCTGGGGCTTATTTTGAAATTGATGTTACCCCTTACAGGCATTTTTCGTTATGCGCATGAGCAGACCATCAGTGATTTAACTGGTGGTGTTTTCGTCAGAGAAGATTGGGATTTTGCGGTGGCGGATGCTATTCCTCCATAGAATCCCCTGGTGAGGGTCTGCGCATGTGTGGATTAAAGATGCGATATCTCCCGAACCACTAGTGTTGAAGAATCGGAGAGTTTTGTAGGGTGTGTGATTTTGACAGGTCTTTTAGCCACGAGTAGATTGCGCATGCGTAGAAGAATAGTGTCTGTTTTTGGGTTATATGGGTTATTTTGGGACAGCTGAGCCGATATTGTGAGGTTTAAAAAGAATATTCATGGCAATTCAGTACAAGGACAAGTCAGTTTGGGGGGTGTAGCGTTGTTTCCGAGTTGAAGTGTCTGTACCGTGGCCCTGGGGCTAATTTTGAAATTGATGTTACCCCTTACGGACATTTTTCGTTATGCGCATGAGTAGACCATCAGTGATTCAACTGCTGGTGTTTTCATCAGAGAGAATTGGGGATTTGGGTTGGAGATGCTATTCCTCCATAGAATCTCCTGGCGATGGTCTGCGCATGCGTGGATTAAAGATGCGATATCTCTTGAACCACTAGTGTTGGAGAATCGGAGTATTTTTGTGAGGTATGTGATTTCGGGAGGACTTTCAGCCGCGAGTAGATTGCGCATGCGCAGAAGAGAAGTGACTGATTTTAGGATGGATGGGATATATTGCGAGTGCTGAACCGATATTGTGAGGTTTTAAAAGAGTATTCATGGCAATTCAGTGCAAGGACAAGTCAGTTTGAGGGATGTGGCGTTGTTTCCGCGTTGAAGTGTCCGTACCGTGGCCATGGGGCTAATTTTACATCGATGTTACCCCTTGCGGGCATTTTTCGTTGTGCGCATGAGCAGATCATCAGTGATTCAACTGCTGATGTTTTCGTCAGAGAGGATTGGGGTTTTGGGGTGGCCGATGCTATTCCTCCATAGAATCCCCTGGTGAGGTCCGCGCATGCGTGTATTCAAGATGCGATATCTCCTGAACCACTAGTGTTGGAGAAACGGAGTTTTGTGTAAGGTGTGTGATTTTGAGAGGACTTTCAGCCACGAGTAGATTGCGCATGCGCAGAAGACAAGTGACTGTTTTTGGGTTTTATGGGTTATGTTGGGAGTTATGAGCCGATATTGTGAGGTTTTAAAAGAACATTCATGTCAATTCAGTGCACGGACACAAGTCAGTTTGGGGGAAATAGCGTTGTTTCCGAGTTTAAATGACTGTATCGTTGCCCTGAGGCGAATTTATAAATAACTATATTCGGTATATCTACATTAACATACATTCGGATTTGGAGAAGAGGCAATTGCGTTCCTAACGGAGGTCCCATAACCGCATTTTTTTTCGATCTACGGTAAAGCTAACAGCGAAACTGTATTGATAGCCATATTTGTTAAAGGAACTTGAAAAAAAAAGCACTGACGCGAAGTCAGTACTCTTTGGCGCACGTGTTCACGGTGGCTAATTTGAATTGAAAGATGACTACTTCAAGCTCAGTGGATAGAGCGAGCCGAAGATCTACCCAAAGGATAGTGGACATCATTCACTGTCGGTTCGAAAACTAACAGTGCTGTATCTAAGCTGACATTAGGATAGAGTAACAAAGTTGAAAAAGAACACAACTGACTCTCCTTAGTCGCACAAGCTCCTAGAAGATTCTGAGGGATCTCCTTGGGAAAGACTTGTGAGGATCCGTATAATCATAATCATGTTTATAGCACACGCGCAAAATGCAGATTGACTTAACAATGAAAGAAAAAGTGTAAAAAAGCATTGGCATGGGGTCAATCTGCTTTGGCGCGCGTGCTCTAAACATGATTATGATTATACTGACCCTCCCAAGTCTTTCCCTAGGAGATCCCTCAGAATCTTCTAGGAGCTTGTGCGACTAAGGAGAGTCAGTTGTGTTCTTTTTCAACTTTGTTACTCTATCCTAATGGCAGTTTTGTTCCCTATCCTTATAGTAGCTTAGATACAGCACTGTTAGTTTTTGAACCGACAGTGAATGATGTCCACTATCCTTTGGGTAGGTCTTCGGCTCGCTCTATACACTGAGCTTGAAGTACTCATCATCCAATTCAAATTAGGCACCGTGAACACGCGCGCCAAAGAGTACTGACTTCACGTCAGTGCTTTTTTTTCAGGAAATTTGTTTGTCTTCTTGAATCTTTTTTTCTAATTTGAATTACCTAAGATAATTTCGGAGATATTAGCGAAAAACCAAACCCCCTCTTTTTTTTCACTTAATTGTTTATTACTTCTGCAATTTTTTCGAGCGGCCTCAGCATTTTCTCAAAAACTATCTACATGGCATTCCGAATCAAATGACACCTCAATCCTAATTTTCGGAGAATACGCAAAAATTTTGACCTAAAAAGCACTTGTTGACTAGACTAATAGTACTTTAATGGGTTATATTCTGAAAAAAATTGTTATCTACGGTATCAATTGTTTATACCAATATTCAGATAAGTTGCACCGTGTAATGAGGCAGCCAAAAAAAAATTTGGGTACCTATTCATTCAAAATAAAATTAAGACGTCAATCTGTAAAAACGAATGACGTTAAAATTCAAATTTGTATACCATATGGTAGCTAATTAAAAACTGAAATTAACCTAACAAATAGTTTGTCTCTGGGTTTTCTAGCTATATCAACAACAGATAATTCTGAAGATTTTTGAGTTTTGGGAGAGAAAACCCAGAAAGAAAACATTTAATAATGAATATACCTCCCACACTATCCTTTATTGATTATTTGAAATTAACCTGTGCGCATATTTCGCTTGAGAACATTCAATAACGCAGTTATGAATTTTGTTGTTTACTTTATCCACACACTGTACATGCAAGAATGAGATTGAAAATGCGAAACAATAATTTATGGAACCGAAAATTTCCCATTTTCATGTGAAACGTCATAATATTTGATTGAATCGTTTGGGTCTCCAATTCATCTAACATTGTCGCATCTTCATCCTCCTTCAACAAATCGGCAAACACAATCGTCCTTATCCATTATTCAACTCCATACCTACTCAAATTCGTCATCGACTTCAGGGGGTCATTAGGGACCACGCTCGAGTCTACTATGGGGCCGAAGCGCGTGGAATAAGGCCTCGCGAAGACGTGGGCCCCCATAATTTCGTCCAGTCGTTTTCCTCTGAGACAGACCTTGTCGCCGACTTTGCAGCCCAGGGCACGGGCCACTTGATCTGTGACATCCCGGGGATTGCTGGCTAATGCCCAATCGGCTAGGGCCGTTCCTCCCATCAAGATCGCTCTATGGCACAGCGCTGAAATTATGAAGGATAGATTAGAGCGGTACAAATTCGTAGGTGCAAATCGTGTTAGACTCATGAATAAATAATGGAATATTCGTAGTGGGCAAGGATGCAGATTCTGTGAATTATCGGAACCGGCGATGCTAAATTCACATTCAATGTTAATTCGGGCCCAATGCAGAATGGGTTAATTGAGTGTTTGAACGGGATGGCAGTGGTCAATGAATTTTCATCCACTATGCGTATTTTGAATTCAAGTTCATGGCATCCAAGATAATCACAATTTGAAACGCAAATTTTGAATGCCGAAGTCTAAAGTACCAAGTGGCTTGAGCATTAAAGCTTCAAACTAGTACTAAACGATTAAAACAGAAATCACACGCGTCGAGTTCTCAGTGGAATTATTTCAATAGAAGGATGGGACTCCAGCTAGTGCTATGAATTTTCCCATTATTTCATTGAATATGGAGTCGTGTGGGTTGGTATGTGAATACTGAGAAAGGGTCGAATTGTTTAATTGATTCACACTGAGTATAAAATATGAGTATCGGTTTGTGGCTGGATATTTCTACAAATTAACACATGGATCTAAAAGTTTCCAGCACAAGTAAGAAAAATTGGTTCAAGCCCTGTGGACAGGAGCTTTTTGGTGCTCTTGTTCAAACAGACAAATTATATCTCCGAAAGTAAGGTAAATGTCCCAATTATCGACACAATAGCGTGTTCCTCAAAGTGTCTAATACATTTCGACTTCAAAGAATAATTTTATAAGAATGAAATATTCTGCTTCTACTTCTCTGAACCCTCTATTTTGATAAAAGTACAAAAAACGAACATATTGAAAGGGGTAAATATTATAAAACAAATGAATGGTGTCTCAAAGCAGATGAACCCATTATCGACACCGGAAAAATATGAATTACCAATCATCGACATACATGTGCACCAAATATCGACACTTTGGGAAATCCAGAGTTTGGCATCAATAATATGTTTGTATTTAAAGAAATATTGATATATTTAGTGAAAATAGCAGTTTAAGAATGTTCACAAAAATTAAATAAACAAGAGATATATAAATTCTCTGCTTAATATGAAAAAATATTTGATGATCTTTGGTTAATCCTTAGAAATTAACGTTTTCACTTCAGGTACTTCCTATAAGCCACGTTCATTCAACTTCTTAGGCTCGGAAATTCTACTTGTTTCTCCTCTGTCCTAACTCAATTTTCTTTTTTGTCATTTTCAAGGGCTCTCTCATTTGATTCACTATTTTTCACATTTTGTATGCTTGCTTCACCAAGAACTTGGGCTTCAAAAAGATAATCTGTAATCCCCCCATTCTGACCATTCATATCTTGATGTAGCCCACAAACATTTATATCAGTGTCGGAGTATTCACGGTCATAACAATCCAGTAGTAAATCTACACCCAAATTCTCTTCCCTTACATCCAAGAGAGACGAATTCAGGGAAAAGTTAGCGATTTCTATTCTACTCGATTCAAAATTATTATTTGCGTCAGAAGTTGCTTCCGACGGGACACAGTATTTTTCATGTGTGCATTGCAGTCTTCTATAGACATTTTGTAATCATGAGATAACTGGAAACTAAATATGACCAATTATCCCCTCATAAATGTGCGTATGATCGACAGTCATGAAAAAATGGATGATTAAATCAAATAAATGGACCACAATCGAATGTCGATCAGTACTGAGAGCAATTTTGAATATTCTATGAGCTGATTATCAAAAGATAACAAAAATAGTTTAATGATTTCTCCATATAATTGATTATTTTTACTTATGGTATGAGTCTCAGCCGTCGACAGAATATTGCACCTTTTATCGACATAGTGTTGAACGTAGTATCGACATAAAAAATTGTTGTACTTTTATCATGTAATTCGATGGAAAACAGTGTGTCGATAATTGGTACACTGAAAATTGTGGATCTTTTGGGTAGGATAACGAAACAATCGTATCCAGGAAAATGGAGTTAACGTTTCTGAAAGTTAATAAAAAATCATCCTCAGCGACTCAAATATCGACATAGATGTCGATATCTGGGACACAATATGTTTCAGAAGTACCATTTATCGACACACAAATTTCTCATAAAATATGATATACATTAAAATTTTTTTAATAGAACTGAATACAGTTAATCGTCTCAAGTTAATTATTCTTCAAAAAATTAAATTTCACCTTCATTCGTTGAATCTGGGGAGACATAAATGAAGAGTGTGGACTTATCAGAATAGCAAGGAAAACAGTGCTCACTCGATGAAGACCGACAGTCGGCCAATTAACAGCTGATTTTTCACTGAGGATGCTTAAGAGAAATTAATGGTATGAACAAATTCATTCAAGAAACTATAAACTAGATAATTGTTGAATTAAAATTTGTAGGGAAATTTTTTTCGTCTTGTTTTATGGAAAATAAAATTAAGTTGTCGATAATTGGGACACTGTCGATAATTGGGACATTAACCTTATTGGTTTCTCAGAGTTGGGAATTATATGCATTGGTTCCTATCATTGAAATGCTTCATGAAAGAAATTAAATCTAAAAAAAGTGTAGTTTAAAAAAAATGCTTCAAAAATTATCTTATAAAACACTAGAACAAGAGGTGTTCCAGAAATAATTTTGACATTTATCTCTCATAGGTAAATAACATGACATGTAAGAACAAAGATCATATAATAATTCATAGATACAATAATTAAGTGCAGCATTATATGATAACATAAGAAGTACAGAAGTACGATTCATTATTGAAATTTCGAAAAATCATATCTCCGAAAGTATTAGCTTGTTAGAGTTGAACATGATATCAATAGACCATCAGACCAATTTTACCCAGTAACGAACTCAACCGAGATAATTATTTTTCAAACCTACTCTGAAAATTTCAACTGCCTATCTCATTCTGTTCGAGAGTTATTGTAGAAACAAAATTTAAAATTAAAAAAAAAAAATTATACCTTATTGCAACCCGGTCAAAACAAAACTTCGCACGCATATAGAAGTCATTATTCTACAATTTGATGCTAAATTTCAGATAGATGGAGTGATCGGTTTCGGAAATATTCATAAAAAACGTTTTTACTAAAAAGGGTCATAACTCTGAAACCGCTTGGTGGATGTTGCCCGTTAACGAACTCATCCCAGATATTTACGCTACTAACCTACTCTGCAAATTCCAATCCTCTAACTCCTTTCGTTCGAAAGTTCTCGTGCCTACGGCCTGCCGTCCGGCCGAACCGACCGGACAGAATTGACTTCAACCACGGATTCTTGATCGGTGTGTCGAAGCAAATCGTTTAAGACCATTTCCAGCCAAAAATTCAAAATTACAGACATTTGGGCAAATGTATAAGCACTATGTTCCAAGGAACAAGAGCGCCAAAAACATGATACTGTCGCAAAATTTGTTTTCATTCATAATTTCCATCTAAGCCGATATAGTCCGTCTAACGTTTATATAACTTTTCGATACCTTGTTTATACAGGGTGTCCCGGGAAGAATGCGACAAACGGATACCATGAATTAATTTCATAAGGTTGGACTCGTATCAAGAGGTTTTAATCGCCCGAGTGCCTTCGTTTGGGATATACAGGCTGGTGTTCATCTTATGAGTGAAATTTCACTGTTCAATAACTCTTAAACTAATCTACCGAATGATTTCAAATTTTGAAGTTTTGTCAGCCTTTACTATCGCCTTCCTTCAATTTGTCGGAAATCGAATAAATCTGATCCGTACTGGGTAAATTTTAGACTGGTCCTATTTTCGTGAATATTGGATCACCCTGTACGTGGGCATTATGTTTTTATTCGTTTTCGGCACCACAAACAATTAATTCAAGATAAATATTCTAAATCTCTGCTTGGCACCGTCATACAGGGTGATCAATAAGATTCCCTCATCAGTGAAACTTCATAGTTCAATGCATATTGAACTTATCGGTAGAATTATTTTGAATTTTGCAGTTTTGTCGCCCTTTACGACTGCCTTCCTTGAAATTTTCTTCAAATTGTGAAAAAAATTAATTGTTTTTAAATTTTTCACAGCGTATAGGCCAAAAATTACAGGAATTTCTTATTCCATCGCCAGTGAATTGCGATTCATAGTATTTCTATGATCTGTTATCCACTGAAAAAGGCCAATTAAACAATACAATTCGACATCAAACCTGCTCCATTTGGTGATTTGTTCTGCTAACGAAATTAGAAATGTCTTTTCAATATTCTCGAGAAGAAAATACGGATATATGATTCTCATGTTTGGTTACGCAAGAGAATATCCTAACCGTAGAATTCCCCATCATACGCTTTTCACAAGAATTCATAAACAGCTTCATGAGAAAGGAAATTTTGAAATGAAAGTTGTACCCCAAGACAAAGGTCAAATGATGAAAACACAATCCTAGTGACAGAATATCCAACAATAAAAAAAGCCAGAATGCATCCCTATCATCAACAAATTGTGTAAAAATTAGGTGATTTCCCAGGCTCATTTCTTCGCAATGGATCAATAGAAGCCATAGAAGAATGATTTCTCGGATTTTGTTTAATTTTCAAGTAAGGGCTCAGAATAATCCAAGATCAATCATTCAAAAAAATTCCCAAGTTAGATTCACGATGAATGTTTGATGCGGTATCTAAACAATCTCTTGATTGGCCGTCATATTTGTGAAAATTAGTTGACAGGAGAAATTTATAAGAATTTTTTGAAACATATTTCGCCTGGTTTCTTAGAAAACATTCCAATGGAAGCAATATAGTTGCAACATGATAGAGTTCCCGCGCACTATTCAAGAGAAGTTCGCGAATATTTCACTAATACTTCGTAAAACAGATGAATTGGCAGAGGTGGACAAGTGGCTTGGCCTCCTCGATCTCCTAATCTGACACCGTTGGATTATTTTGTTTGGAGAGCGCTTAAACAAGAGTTCTATGCAGTACAGATAAACAGTTAGGGAGCAACTGCTACAAAGAATTATTCATTCTTACGGTATTATTAAATCACAACCGAATACGATGGCAAAAGCTATGAAATAACTATAACAACATGCTCAAAAATATTCTTCGGTTATCGTCCATTCTGTAGTTAAATGAAATAAAATATTGGGAGTTTTGGACTGATTTATTTATTGTTCTTAAAACAACGCCGACGTTTCGGAACGGATTGTTCCTTTTTCAAGGCTAAAATTAAAAATTAAAAAATTATACACATTAAAATTATAAAGATGACATCAAAAAGTTGAATTACAAACCTAGTTTCTACACAATATCGTCGATTTATTCAGAAAGTTTAACATTTATCAAAGAAATCTGTTTTGTTTATTTACGATGCAAATATGTGACATGGAATTACGGCGACTGACAATCATGTCGAGTTCATATGTTGTCTGAATTGGCTCGAACTGACATGGACGCTTCTATATTGCAATTAACCAGTATTTAAAAAAAACCCGGGAACAACCCATAAAACAACGGAACCGATACAAACGTATATATGTATAGGAAGTCAGTATAATGTAGAACGAAATTGATCTGGGACCATGGTAGTTATTGTCTTCTCCTCTCAAAGTATTTCCTTTTACCGATCAACCGTTAATCAAGTTGTTGTAAATGATACTGAGGTGCTGTACGTCCTCTCGGTGGTTGACTGTGTTATTTTGTTTAATTTGTATCATTTCGCTTATGTTTCTTCTATACCCGTATTGTTCTCTATCCAAAATCTTCGCATTTTCAAAATCATATTTGCATCGTAAATAAACAAAACAGATTTCTTTGATAAATGTTAAACTTTCTGAATAAATTGACGATATTGTGTAGAAACTAGGTTTGTAATTCAACTTTTTGATGTCATCTTTGTAATTTTAAAGTGTATAATTTTTTAATTTTTAATTTTAGCCTTGAAAAAGGAACAATCCGTTCCGAAACGTCGGCGTTGTTTTAAGAACAATAAATAAATCAGTCCAAAACTCCCAATATTTTATTTCATTTTGCTCAAAAATGTATCGAAATAGGGGGATTCCGTTTTGAACAATTCCTGAACTGGAAATTTTTTCGTCTAATTTGTTTTCGAGTTCGAATATTTTCAATGTATTTACTGTCTTTTGTTCTATTCATTATCCAGTTTGTTGACTGAAAGTTTTCTCAAATAAATTCGTTTCATTTATTAACACTTTAATATGATTTGATATCTTCATCCGAACTCTCTACTTAAACACGAATCTGGATAAACGGTAAATGAAACATGTTATTTATTTCATGAAAGGAATCAATGATTGAACTAAATATATAATTCGAAGGATCTCCTTGTATATTCAATTCGATTCAAATTTAATTGATTTTGGACATCAGGATGTCTCAAACACTATTCAACATTATATCCATTTTCATGCATGTTATATAAATCTCCAGCTAATCCCATGGTTTCTTGTACATCTTGATGCCTCTCTAATATGGCCAAGCATAATACGCACTTTATTGCGGAAGCAAAGGGTCGACAGTAATTGCCCATCCCGCGTTCGATACAAAAGAGCCCGTAGTTATCCGCAGGCACTGGCAGCAGAACGCTAATTCGTCTGATAAATAATTATTACGTACGGAACTTCGCCTAACACAGTTGCGTGACCAATTATAATTTATAAGTAAACACCATTATTACGCCACCCTTGTTTGATGCAAGAACAAAGGGCCACTGGCTGCTTTTCCGGACATTTCGAGCTCACTAATTTGGCGTGACGGTGTTCCGTAGGAGCGAAGTAACGGGACCTGTAGAATGGTCGGGAATATTGGAGAGGACCGTTGCTTTTACTCAGCTAATAAGAAGTTCTTCTGAGATGCAAAGGATTTTTAAATTTATTTTTATGCATACTCTCAATATTTAGCATGTCACAGCTGAATTGAATCGTCATTGCTTATTCTCACAAAATATGACAATAAGCCTAAGATCAAAACGTTATCTAAATAAACTGTGGGAAACCAACATCACTCCACTTATCAAGCCTACTGATGGCCAAATCTAAATCAACAGAAGAAGGTAACGGAGTTTGTTTTGCTTTGAGATCATACATTAATTAACAGTATTTTGTGAGAAATTAGTTCTTAAAAGTTGTTTTTCGGAATTTCTTTTATAATGATTTTTTACCAACTTTCTTTTTGGAAACACTGTTTCTGGCAGCTGACATGGGATTCAGGCCTTGTGCGACTGTCAAACTTGTCCAGTTTGGTGTATAATTTGACTTTTCATCGATTTACACACAAACAACGCTTTCAAATGATTGAATTTCATAATCAAAAGTCATGTTCAGTTAAGAAAGTGTATCGTGCACTTCTTCCATTTTTTGGTCAATTTGGCCGACCTTCTGAGGAGGCTATTCGGAATCTTGTTACTAAATTTCGCACCAAAATTACATTATTGGACATTGAACCACTAATTCACGCATACCTAGAGTGCGGACAGAGAAAAATATCGCAGTGCTATGGCGAATTCCATTGGCAAAACCAGTGGTGCACTGGTGCTGCACTGAGTGCAATAAATGTTGCACTGGACGTCAAAATGTGTCAAAATGTGTCAAAATGCTCGACGAAATTCTTCAATGGAATACGATTCATGCATTCAGTGCGCATTCGGCGCCGAAAATTTTGATGAAGGATTTGGGAGTGAAACCTTTTAAAATACAGCTGGTGCAAGAATGGAAGCCGCACGACCTACCACAACGCCTAACTTTTAGTGAATGGCCGCATTCAAAGTTGGATGAAGATTCACTTTTTGGCGCTCTAGTTCCTCGGAACTGAGTGCTTATCAATTTGCCCAAATGTCTGTAATTTTCGAATTTTTCGATGAAAATGGTCTTAAACGATTTGGTTCGACTCACTGATCAAGAAGCCATGGTCGAAATTCATTCTGTCCGGCCGTCCGGCCAGTCCGGCCGGCCGTAGGCACGATAACTCTCGAACGGAATGAGCTAGACAGTTGAAATTTTCAGAGTAGGTTTGGGAGATAAATATCTCGAATGAGTTTGTTATTGAGCAAAATCGGACAGATGGTTTCGGAGTAACAAAAAAAAAATTTTTTTTTACAAGGCAAATTCCAAATTAAATTTTTTTCAACAAGCTGTTTTACCATAAGAATCCAATGATATCATTTTTAACTCCAACAAGCTAATACTTTCGGAGGTATGATTTTTCAAAATTTCAATAATAAAACGTATTTCAACGTTGTCACAGATTGATATTATTCTATGTATGAATTGTCATAATGTCAAATGATGTTCCTGAGACATGATATTATCTAATCAATCGAAGAATTGTGAGCGAAGTGAGAAAAATCTCAGTTGTTTGTAAGTAAGAGATCTGAGAGTAGTGAGACTGCTTTTCATCCATAGACATAGATATAAGATATATATTAGTGTTCTGTGGACATAACTCTCGAACGGAATGAGGTAGGTAGTTGAAACTTTCAGAGTAGTTTAGGGAGATGAATATCTCAGTTAAGTTCGTTATTGGGCAAAATTGGCCAGATTTAATTTGATTTCTTCCATGGTGCAGTTCTCATTCTCATGATTGCTCATTTAATCTTGATAAATAAACTATTATTTGAATTGAATTTCCTTTATGATGCAGTTCTATCATATGAATACATTGATATAATTCCCAACTCTGAGAAACCAATACTTTCGGAGATATAATTTGTCTGTTTGAACTAGAGCGCCAGAAAGCTCCTGTCCACAGGGCTTGAACCCATTTTATCGCAAAATGTTGTCCAGCGACGAAGCACATTTCTGTTTGAATGGATACGTGCAAAAGCACAATTGTCATATTTGGAATGAAGAGCAACCAACTACCAATGCACCCCGAAAAAGTTTGGTGTGGATTATAGGCCGGCAGCATCATTGGGCCGTACTTGTTCAAAGACGGCGAAGGCCGGAACGTTACTGTGAATGGCATGCGTACCGTGCGATGACTAGAAGTTTTTTTTTGCCCAAAGTGGAAGAACTAGACTTGGCTGACATGTGATTTCAACAAGACAGTGCCACATGCCACACAGCACGTGAAGAAATGCCACAATTGAGAGGCGAGTTTGGTGAGCACTTTATTTCACGTTTGGAAACCTAGATCGTGTGATTTAACGCCTCTAGACTATTTTTTGTGGGGCTATGTTGAGGCTTATGTCTATAGCGAGGAGCCCGCAACGATTGACGCGCTGGAAGACAATATTGAAGAATTTATTCGTGAGATACGGCCGATATTTTGGAGAGATATGCCAAAACTGGACCCGGCGTATGGGCCATTTGAAGCGCAGTCGCGGCCAAGATTTACATGAAACAATCTTTTAACATTAAAATATATCGATCGTTATATCGCCTTAAATAAAGATTTCATACAGTTTTCTGAATTTTATGTTTTTTTTTTGTGTCTTCATTTTTCAAATTAAATCCAAAAGCTTCTAAAAATCACCCGTTATATTTGACTACTGAGATTATGGATAAATTACTTCAAATGTCGAAATCATGAGTGATTTGTTGTAGTTATGGATGTATTAGTTATTTCAACAGGATATCGTGTAATCTAATTTTTTCCCCCAAATATAAAAGTTGCAGAGGTGATATAATCAACAAAAATAGTAATGTTGAAAGAGTGGGCGTGGGAAGAATCATACTAACTTTCACAAAATCGAAGAATCATACCAGCTATATCGTTTTGTCATTAATTTTTGGAAACATAAGTTCCCGAAGTGTCAAAGAAATGTTTGACGACATGCTAACTGTGGAACGATGGAATCTGTTTTTTTTTTCAGAGGACTACCGAATTTTATTTCTAATCATTTTTGTATTGTTGGAATTCCCATCTTGAGTTTGCCACATGAATTTATTGTTCTTTGGATATGAATTACATTATATTATCTGAATCATATTGTAGTGCCTTGAACCAACCTAATGTTATCAGGGTATTATTTAAAATGTTCAGGATATGTTGATGCGAGTTTGCATGGAACGTAACACACAGATTTAATTTTCCATTCATATATACATTAATAGAGAGACGAAGCACTGTACAAGATATTGAAATGTTCAATGACAAAGTACTTATATCTTCAGCGATGTAAGTAATTGACGTATAGCTACACCGACACAATCATTGTAAAGTTTACGTAGGTACTTTATTCAGATCGATGTCGTAACAAACTACTTACTTCGTATGGAGTGGAAAAAATTACATTAATGAATTATTTACTAAAAACAATATGGTGTAACATTTTCTAAGGATTTCCTGTTAAACCAGCCTTGCAAGAACAGCTAAAGGCAGGTATTATGGCTGATCCTTCATCAACTAGAATGTTTCATCTGCTTTCATTTGGATCTGCTGAGAGGACCAATGTTTGCAAACAGAAATTATTAACTTCTAGAATTCTGCCATTCTTCTTTCCTAAATTTCCAAACTCCAAAAATGTTTTGTCAATAAAAATATTCATACATTTTCATGGCACCACCTTCTAATGAATATCTACTATTGGGAATGTAGTCTAAATATTCGCTCAGACTGATGAAAACACTGTTTTCATCATTAACCATTATTACTACTTACCTTTGAAGTTTCCTGAAACCTAATGTTCATAGAGGGCGCAACCTACCGCCAATTGATTTAAGCTTTCTATGAGACATACGAAAGATCAACTCCAAAGGCGGCTAATGAAACAGTTCAGTCGTATGCGATGTAATCCACCGATTGACCAAAAACAACTAAAATGTACTTCCCGATCCCAAACTTCTCTTACAAATCTACTAAAGCACACAATCGACACGATTCGTGTCAAACGAACACAGGGGTCGATCAACCCATCCCTCATCAAGTAAAGAAATCGGCAGCAATCTGCTGGCATTTTAATCCACCCAAATTGTGAGACGACGTCTTCGAAGGCCGGATTGAGAGTAGTAACCGTGCAAAGAAGTACACATTCAAGATCCCCGAACCAGGGACCCTCA
This sequence comes from Halyzia sedecimguttata, assembly GCA_937662695.2. Classification (NCBI taxonomy): domain Eukaryota; kingdom Metazoa; phylum Arthropoda; class Insecta; order Coleoptera; family Coccinellidae; genus Halyzia; species Halyzia sedecimguttata. The sequence goes on from OW569413.2 coordinate 16,658,288, forward strand.
TTCACTTTGTTCCGTCGCGAGAAACAATACAAATGCAAATGCCACGTTAATTTTACGGCCAAAGTTGAAAGTTCGTTTCCTGAGCGGACACCAGCACTTTGGATTGCGAAAGCGTGACGTCTTCGGGATCGTTTGCCAACGAGAGATTTTATGTCCCGGTTTAGGGGAAATGGGGCAAGGTCTGTTCTGACGTAGGTGTGCTGGAGTTTACAATCGGACTGATGTTCGTCACACGTTGTCACATTTGGTTGCTGTTCGGAAGAACGATGCAAATTCGCGAGGTTTATTATGTTTTCATCGTCATACCCCTATCTCCCTCAGTCTTTGAAGTTGTAAATTTTTTTGAACGCATGTTATGGGGAACATTGCTTTATCATTCTGCCCAAATGTCTGTAGCTCTAAGTGTTTTGCCGAAAATGCTCTCAAACGATTGGGTTCGATTCCCTGATGAAGAATTCGAGGTCAACTTCGATTCTGTCCGGCCCGCCGGCCGTTGCGACCATAAATTCAGAACTGAAAGAGATAGCGACTTGAAATTTCCAGATTAACATCGGAATAGGAGAGTTAGGTTCGTTGTTAGGCATAATCGGCCTAATTGTATCAGAGTCATACCCCTCTGGAATATGTTTTTCTCGATAACTCGAACAATACAGACCCGATCAAATAGAAGCTTGGTATAGATAGTTGTAGAATATCGACATAAAGAGGTGTGTGAAATTTTGTGAGTACCGTACCACTAGAAAACTTCAAAATAATTACGAAAAAATATTTTGTATCTTACTGTAACTTGAGAACGGAGAGAGATAGCGATAGCAATTTTCAGGGTAGGTTGTGCTTCCGAATGAAACATATAAGTTTCTTAATTGGCATAATCGTCCGAATTGTTTTGGAGTTATACTCATCTGAAATTTTGTTGTTAGTTCCTCTAGAACTCAAAATATATAAGTATGATCCAATTAAAACTCGGTGATTACTTGTAGAACGCCAACCCACTCATTTTCGCGGAATTTCGTGAATATCGTATCCTGGAGTTACTTGAGGCATAAGTTTTTTCGTATTTCAATTCCAATGGAATACATATGTATTCATATATTATAAAAGCTGAGAAAATGGTATAATACTGATGCTAATTTCGTAGTAGAGTGTCCAGTAGAGGTTAGCAGACAATAGAAGATGCACGCAAAATCTCTTTACTTCATGTCAGTAGTAGAACCAATTTTTCGTATTTACATCCGCACTGTCCCGTAGTTCGCGAACAACGGATTGTGAACAATTGTGGTAAAAAAAATTGGTAATTAAATTCGAATGAGTCTCTCTTGATGGTGGTAGATACAGGTAACATAAGAAAAATTGCAGTGCCTGGTATAATTAGAGGAGTACCTCAGTTTTCCCTGGATGAAATCCCCGAGGAAGAGTAAGTTTCAGAGCTGAGTGTTTTTTCTTTGTGATAAAAGTCATTTTTATTAAACCTTTGAATACCAGATTTATCAATTATTTCCATATATCCCACGAAGCATAAATATATCTTTGACCTCCCAGCTTGTCGACCAGAAATCTTGTACATGAAAAGTTGCGTAATGTTAAATAAAGATTCAGTCATTCCAGCATAATTGTACAAAATTTGAAATACCTTAGTTATGAATTATGTGCTTTACTATAACTATAAATTATTTTTTGAGCAATTTTGAGCCATGGAACGCCTACTAGACCCCGCCGCTCTTGAGCTAGTGGCTCAGATGGCAGCTTATAGATTTGTGCATATGGCTCGCAATGAGGCTGATACGATTAAATTAGTACGTAGCCGAGACTAACGGGATAATAAGCATGTGGTCTGACGTATCTATAACCAAAACCTTAACAGAGTGGCCCTACCTTGTTGTTTTTCCCAGCAGAGGCGATTGGACCATCTCTGGGACCCAATTGCGTTGGGGTCCCTGTTTGTTTACATAATGGATCCATTACCAACCAAGGGGTGGGAGCGGGAGTCAGTAGTTGAAAAATTACTGATATAGATGACATCAGGCGGGGTAGGTTTGCGAATGCCTTCTAGCACTGAATACTGCGTGAAGCTCATGCTTGAGAAAGGGTGGGTCGACATATCAATAAAGATCCTATCGGATAGCCAAGTGGCGTTGATTTCGTTGGTTCCCTATAACTGCGCGTACATGCTTGTGCGGGACTACTATACTATACTGCTGCAGCTCTTCGTGTTTCGGGGCCACTCTGGCATAGAGGGTAGTAAGTTGGTCTACTCATTGGCTGCGCGAAGGGCTTCAACGTGGCTCGTTGTACATGAACCGGCCTGTGCCATACATTTCAATGCAGCAGAGTGTGAGAATAACAAACGTTTGGAACAAAATAACGAACTCTAAAGCAGCAAATCTGTTCTCAGAATTTTTTTTTTAATTATCCATATTTTTTCAAATGTGTAGTTACCTCGTTCTAGTAATCACCTAAGCATATGTCAAACTACCAAAATAAATGAAAATCACGTTCTGAACTTACTGCAAATAGGAAAACATACGATCCCTGAACGCATGAGAGATTCTTCAGGAGTGGAAAATAGGAGACGCGATCTGAAGGCGGCTTTAATTTATTATCTACTAATTGATTCCGCACTATCAATATTCTAGACGGAAAGTATATTGCTAACCACAATATTTAGTTGAGCCTTATTGTGGTAGATCAGTAAAGAAATCTTAATTTCCTACAGAAAACATAGAATACTGAAATCACCTCTTAGAGCTTTATTATGTTTAATATATACACTCACGATTATTTCCAGGTCGTATCATAGGACTCGTCATCAGCAGATTCACACACGCTGCTCCTGTTCCATGACCTAGTAACGTCACATTACCAGCATCACCACCAAAAACTTCTATGTTATCTCTGACCCATACCAGTGCAGCAATTTGATCCACGAGGCCGAAATTCGAGTTGAAGCCATCACCGCTGTCAATTTTCAGGAAACCTACGAAAAATGAGTTTTCGAATGAACTGCATACTTACAACAGTTCTATAATATACAAGCGGTCTCCAAATAAAATTTATATTAAGTTCATTGGTCTCACACGTGCATGAGAAACATGTTAACCAATTATTAAAATACACAGTTTGGGAAGTTATTAATTGGAAATAATATCGTCTCATTCTGAACCCTTTAACCTTGAATAGTACTGTTTGCTTTCCAAGTTGTATTGTAAGTCTCTAACGCAATAACGGAAATGGGCTACGGAACTGCCGACAAGCAGAGTCACACTAAGCACAGGCAGGTGAACAAAACTTGTCAAGACAAATCTCAGGTTTTACTGCGGTTACTTCTTAGTTTCTATTGCTGAGATGCTTAGACTAGAATATGCATTCAACTAGAGCTGATGCACTTAGAAATGAATTGAAGTGAAGTGAACCACTATTTCATGTAAATGGCTACTTCTTAGTTTTTATCGCAAGATGCTGAGACTAGACTATCTATTCAACTTGAGATGCACTTAGAGATAAATTGTAGTGAACTACTATTTCATGTATACGACGGCTACTTCTTAGTTTTTATTGCAAGATATTGACAGTATACTAGGTGTTAAACAAAAGATGTACTTAGAGATGAATCGAAGCGATGTCAACCCCTACTTCATGTATACGGCGGGTTTTTATGGCAAGATGCTAAGAGTAGAGTAGGTATTCATCAAAGGATGTACTCAGGGATGCATGGAAGCAATGTGAATCGCTATTTCGTTAACAGTTGACTAGATGTTCTACAAGGGATGCACTCAGAGATGAATCTAAGTGATATGCACCACCATTTCATGTATACGGTGGTTACTCCTTAGCTTTTATTGCACGATGCTGAGACTAGAGTAGGTATTCAACAAGAGATGCACTTAGAGATAAATGGAAGCGATTTCAACGCCTATTTCATGTATACGGTGGGTTTTTATGACAAAAAGTTAATAGTAGACTAGGTATTCAACAAGAGATGCACTCAGCGCTGAATCGAAGCGATGTAATCCACTTTTCCATGTATACGGCGGTTACTTCATAGTTTTTATTGCAAGATGCTAAGAGTAGACTAGGTCTTCAACAAGAAATATACTTTGAGATAAATAAAAGCAATGTCAACCCCTATTCAATGTATACGACGATATTTTTTATGAAAAGATGCTAAGAATAGACCAGGTATTCAAAAAAGGATGCAGTCAGAAGAGGTGAACTGGTGAAGCGAAGGGATGCAAACCATTTTCATTGTCTGTACGGTAGTTACTTATCGGTTCTTATTGCAAGATGCTAAGAATGGAATTTCCACAAGGGATTCACTAAGAGATCAAATGCAGCGAAGTGAACCACTTTCCCTTTTCTCAAGAGATCACTTTCTCCGGTTTTATGCTTTGTGGTGAGTTACTACCATGGGGTTATGTAATTGGTTACGCCATATAGGAAACCGAGGACTCTTGAGTAGTGATTAGAGGGTGGTATCACAGATGACCAGATATGCTGCTTCCAGCATTACAGAATGAACACCGAGAATTCCGTGGTCAAAATCATGGAATTCTCGGCACCCAAAATAGTCCGTAAATAGGAAGGATTTGGAGGTGCTAGTCAAATCGCAGATACAGGATCACGTGACCTCTCTACCAATCGCAACGATGGTCGATTATTTAACAAACAGAAAGGTAAATTATAAGATAATTACTTCAGCTTATGTTTGGAAGTTTGTTACTCATGTGGGATTAATTTTATAACAATTGATGAGAGCGTTCTATTCTAGGGACGTACAGTGGATTCAATACATTCTATATGATCTTTCAATAAATATTACTATCGCTAATTTCTTTTTATATGTCTCATGTGCAGTAAGTCGCTCAAGTTGAGTTGAATATGACCTGAAGATATATTGTGCTACCCCGTGTTTTCTACCAGTACAGCATAAAGTCTGAATATACTTCCTTCACCGGGTGCTACCTCCATCACTTGTTGAGTTCGTTATTGGGCAAAATCAGCCGGATGGTTTCGAAGTTAGGAAAAAATTATATAATTCATATATTATTTTCAACACTAACAAGCTAATACTAAAGGAGATATGATTTTTCGAAATTTCAATAATAAATATTGATTCTATGAATTCACAGAATGCTGTAATCGAATTAACGTGCGTATTTTTATCTATGAATTTCATGATATTTGCTCAAACTACATACAGGTCATCTCATCTACAGATAAGAGACATGACATATTTGTTTCTAGATATATTCCCTATGATATTAAATACCTCATGTTCTAGAAAACAAAGTATGATTAAATGCTAAATGATGAATGAAATATCCTCAGCTATCGTATAATTATGAGGGTTATAGGATATTATAATTTTTGGGTGATATTATAATGCCCTTGGATGATCCATATGATGATGAAATTATATACTTTGGTAAGTTAATCAAATTGGATTAAGAATAATTCCAGTAAAAACAATACTGGAATATTGGATAAGTTTCAAGTGATATAATATAATTTAGGGTAGATTTGAGGAATGAATATCTCGCATAAGTTCGATTGGGTAGAATTGGTCTAGTGGTTTCGGATTAATAATTTTTGGCGCTTCTGTTTTTTCTTAATGACACTTTTTTAATTCAATTCATTTCATGATGCAGTTCCATCATAAGAATACATTGATGTCATTCCCAACTCTGAGAAACCAATACTTTTGGAGATATGATTTGTCAATGGTTGAACAAGAGCGCCCAAACTCCCGTCCACAGGACCACATTTTTTGGCTTGGTCTCTGTCCCCTCATCGTCTGCCATAACGCAAGCTTCCTCTTTACTTCCCATATGTTAACTGCCAACGACTGATGGTTGGCTCAGAAACCCCAAAATGGCTCTGGATCAATGAATCATGTTACTCCCCTACGTCTGCCAGATGATCTGCTATTTCGTTACCGTGAACCCCAGAGTGACAAGGCAGACAACTAAGGTTGGTCTGATTATCTTCTCCGAGTGACATCTTGCAATCCCAGACTAAATTTGACCAAATTAACGGGGAGTCAAGTGTTCTTTGTTATTCCAAAACCAGAAAATTAAAACGCAAAAGAGATTATGAGTTTTAAGAGCTGTGACTATATATATATTCACAACCATTCTGTCATAGTAGAAATAATTATCTTATTGGTCCAGTGTGGAACCACGTCTACGAACAAAGGGGATCAAGAAAATGAGTACAGGGGTGCAAGGACAGCTACATACTATATACATCATGGTTGGATTAAGCAATATGATAATAAGGCTGCTTGAGATCCTCAAAAACCATCCTAACATCGTCCATGTGACGGTAAATATTATGGCACTATGGCAAACTAAGTTCGCCTTTCGTTTGGAAGGTCAGACTTGCTTATACTTGTAACCTTTTAACATTGTAGCTATGGGAGCAATATGGCCAGACCTGAAAAAACTTCTTGAAAAAGTAATTAGGCAAACGAAGAATGGTTCATGGATAATAACATGATATTAAATAAGAAAAAACTAAACTAATAATTTTTCATCCCATAAACTTAAGAATAACCTCACCTACAGATACTATTTTGAAATACACAAAATATGAAATAGCAAATAGTACTAACTTCTTAGGCTTAACAATAGAAGCAAGAATTAACTGAAGTATTCATGTGGGAGATCTTTGTGAAAAGATTGGATCAGCTCTGTACGCTTCCAGGACAATATACAGATAAATCAATTCACTAACACTCAAGATGGTATACTATGCCACAATAGAAGAAAAATTTTGATTTGGAATAACTTTCTACGGCTCAGGAAATATGTTACCCCTTTTTATCTTACAAAAAAAATCTCTCAGAATTATGTTGAATATTATGGGATATACACAATCATGTCACGGAATGTTCAAGAAATCTGGACTTCTCACAATATATGGAATATATTTTCAGCAATGTTTATGGTTCATACATCAAAATCGACAGTACTTTGATAAATATCAAAATGAAAACAAATACCCATCGAGACATTTGAATTATGATTTATCTAAATTGAATCTTACAACATCACAAATGCAAATGGAATACCAGTGTCTGAAATTTCCATAAATTACCACCACAAGTTCAGAAGACTGAGAGCAGAAAGATATTTAAAACATTGGTTCAAGCCCTGTGCACAGGAGCTTTTTGGCGCTCTTGTTCAAACAGAAAAATGATATCTCCGAAAGTATTGGTCTCTCAGAGTTGGGAATTATATCAATGGATTCCTATCATAGAAATGCATCATGAAAGTAATTAAATTTGAAAAAAGTGTCGTTTAAAAAAATGCTTCAGAAACTATCTTATAAAAAAAAGAGCAATCTACAATGCTTCAATGCCATTATGCTTAAAAAATTGTCATTAAATTTATTTATCAAGATTAAATGAGCAATCCGCAATGATTCAACCTCGTGGAATGGGTTGTTGAAACTTGGTGCATAGTTTTCATAACTCGAAATACCTATGGAAAGTATCATCGAAATGTCTAGAGCAAGGCTGGAGACAATCATAGCAGATTGTCAATTTATTCCTGATATTTAAGTAGGAAGTGGATTACGAACAAATTATTTGAATAGTTCAAAATACATTAATAAAATACTATCCTCTTTTCATAAGTTAAGATTTAATAGTTCATACCACTAATACATTCTATTCTGTATTATGAACCTTAACTCAAGAAAAAATTATTGATACACAAATCTAGATCCATATTAGAGTATTTTTTTGCTAGCAAAATTATGAAAATACTGTATATAGGAACATGTCCCACTACTTAAGGCAGTAAAAGGTAATATTAACCTCAGCGGTCAAGGAACAGTAATATTTTTTATGATCCCATTATGTTCAACTTTCCTATTGCCTCCATAAACTACATAAAAACAGTCTTGTATATATTCACAAATTCAAGAATCGAATACTTGCTTTCCAAGAGAAAATAACAACTATGAATTGACAATTTCTAATAGCTAGAAAAGATGACATTTATGAATAGTGATCACAGACAGATTCTGTGTTCACATTCTGTGAATATATAGAACTTACGATGTATTATTGAAAATTTGAAACGTCATATCTCCGAAAGTATTAGCTTTTTAGAGTTGAATATGATAACAATGGATTCTTATGATGAAACTGCATTTTAAAAAAGTTTGAATTCAAAAGTTGTAATGTAAAAAAAAATATTTTTTTCCGTTACCCCGAAACTATCAGACCGATTTTGCCCATTAATGAACCCAACCGAGATATTTATCCCTCAAAACTACTCTGAAAATTTCAACTGTCTAGCTCTTTTCGTTCGAGAGTTATCCTGTTAACGGCCGGACGCCGGTCGGACATAATCGATTTTGACCACGGATTCTTGATCAGTGGATCAAACCAAATCGTTCAAGACCATTTTCAGCCAAAAATTCAGAAATTACAGACATTTGGGCACATTGATAAGCACTCTGTTTCGAGGAACAAGAGCGCCAAAAAAGGCGATTTTAAAAATATTAATTGAATTAAAACCCTATTCCATTGCAGATTTTTTGTGAATAGGGCATAATTATGATGTTAATATTGTGACACTATTTCATTTTGTTTTTTTTCATTGTAAATGAAGCAATTCTGAAATGAAGACTGTTTATTATTATTATTATTACACAAGATGGGTGAAATACAGGCGAGGCGTATTTCAAGGAGACTCACTAGGTCCATTGATGTTCTGCATAACACTTCTGCCATTAAGAGTTGAGTTGAGGGCAAGCAAAATAGGATATAAGACCGGGCCATCAGGCAGAAGAGAATACCTAGTCTCACATCTCCTGAACACGGATGTCATAAAACTGAACGCTTCCTCCAAGGCAGCCCTTCAAAACCTACTGAATGTCGTTGCTGAATAAATATCAGTATTAGGAATGTCATTCGGTTGGGACCAATGTGCTGTTTTTCATCCAAGCAAAGGAAGAACTGATGAAGCAGGAGATGACAATGCACTAGACGGGGGAATAACATACAAATTCCTTGGAATGAAAAAAAGAGAGGTGGAGACTAACCAGATCAAGGATGCCTTAGCTTCCAGTTACAAGAAGAAGCTCCAACATATATGGATATCACAGCTGTCTGGTAAACACAAAGTTTTTGCAACGAACACCTTGGCAGTCCCGAAAGTCACCTAATCTTTCAGGGTGCTTAACTGATCAGTGACTGATATTCTCGAGCTCAACAGATCCACACGTGAAGTGATGAACATGAACCTTGGTCTACATCCTAACTGCTCGATACAAAGAGTAGACCACCCACGAACGTAGGGTGGCACGGGATTGTAGAGTTTGGAATACCAACACGATCAACAAATGTTGGAAATGTCATTGAAGATATTGAGAAGTGAAGACTCGCTTCTGAAAATGGTGGCTCATCCTAAAATAAGGAACCAAGGAGATTTCTTATTTAGGGCTGGCCAGAGATCTTTGGAGAAGCTCAGTATAACTGGCAAATCCATTGATTATAAGCTAGCAGGAACACCTATCACGCCAACAGACCAAAGGAGAGTTGGCAGAGAGATAAGACAGGCACAACTGAAGACACTACTCGAAGATCACATAAATAAATACCTGCACTAAATATATTTCAGGAGTTTGAAGCATCAGGGCCTGTCGGCAGAACTATCCTTCGCCTTTTTGCAGTCTGCTCATCTCAAGTTGGAAACGGAGGAATTTATTATGGCTTGACAAGATGAGGTGATAAATACGAGATGGTATAAGAAGAACATCATGAAAGTGGACACCCCAACAATTTGCAGAGCATACCACAATCAGCAGGAAACTGTAATGCACATTATGTCTGTTTGCGGAGTGCATGCTTCATCAGGATATGTGGAAAGACACAATGTGGCACTCCGAATTCTCTACTTCCATCTGAGTATTATGGAGTAGACTACACACCAGTGCTACGATATGTAACGCTGGAGATAAAACAGTTGTTGGAAATCACAGAGCTCGCATTCACCGTCACTATGTGATTCTAACATCTCGATAGATCCACGCCATAAAGCCAGACATACTCCTGCTGGACTAAAAACTCAGGGAACTGGTTGTCGTCGAATTTTCCTCCCCGCAGAAAATAAGGTGGTGATGAAAGAAGAAAAAAGAAAAAAGAGGAAAAAATACAAAGATTCAAAGTTCTAACTGGGGATCCTGTATCAAAGGCATGAAGTCAGGAAGGTCGCACTGATCATAGGATGCCTAGGTGGAATGAGAGCGAATTGAGTGACAAATTTGGAGATTATTCCAGCCTGTAAATCCCTGGCCGAGAATTTGCCGCACAGAATGCAGAAAGGGATGTTGTTCAGATTAATTCAATTCATCAGGTCCCATCAACTGTGAAGGCCGCTCGCAGCTCATCTCTTTTGTTAAGGCACTACTAATAGGATCGTGTGGGAGGTTTTTCAGTGAGTAACCAATCAACAACTGAACTCTTACACTCTTGTGAGAAGTGATCCTCTCCGGGTAAACCTAAAAGCGGTTTTTCCTGTCGAGCGAAAACGAAAAATATGATATTGGTCCAGCTTTTTTGATATATTGACCCCTGGCCTGGAAACATAGATACTATTGCCTGTTTATTCGGCAGTTTTAGAATAATTCCTGAACGAATTAAACCTGAACTCCAGCAGGATGTCAGCCTGTTAATCCCTCCTATTGGTAATGATTATTTCGGAGTTCCGCCTGATTGTGACTTTATGCATGAGAATCACTGCCATAAGTTGTTTGTGTGTCATCACTTCTCAAAATATTATTTCGTTCCTCTTGAAACAGTCAGTCTCTGAGCCCATGAGGTGAGGTGTTATTATTATTTCTAGAAAGATTATGTCCTTCGTAGGAAAATTAAATGAAAATAATTGCATCCATATTTCTTCAATTGTGCATTGGGACAAATTGTTGTAATTCCCTCCAACTTTTCCAATATCTAGATATATTATGCATTTCACTTGAGAGATCAAATAATGATGAAAACCACCTTTCCTTTCCTTGAGGCATATCGTTCTGCAGTTTTATGCTTTGTGGTGAGTTACTACTTGGGGGTTTTGTAATTGTTTACGCCATCTAGGGAAGCGTTGTCGACTCTTGGGTAGCTCATGATCCTAGGCATGAGATCCGCTACCATATATTGTTTGTGTGTCATCACTACTAAACAAAAAACTATTTCCTTCTTTTAGATGCTGTCAGGTTCTCAGTCGATGATTTGAAGTCCTATTATTATTCTTACAAAGATTGCGTCCTTCGTAGGAGAATTCAATGAAAATAATTGCATCCATATTTCTCCTACCGTGCACTGGGACCCATTGTTGTACATTCCCTCCAACTCTTCCAATACCAAGAGATATGCAATTCAGTTGCACAAAACCATTTCTACTTTCGTATTTTCCACTTCGCAAAAATTGATATAGCCACGAGACGTTTCACAAAGAACGAAATATCCCAGACAACTTGGGTAGTTGGAACATTCTACACTATTTCATGTCAGAATCCACCCTTTCCTCTCGCTGTCAACAATTTTCCACAACCTTTTGTTGTCTTTCAAATCCGTCAGAACTCCATATTTTTCCCTCGGTGAATGAGGAATAATACAAATTGTAAATACATTGTGAAGAGATTTACCAACGGACTGTCACTTTTATAGACCCGACCCTCCATCTCATCTTTCCGTGGCGCCTTACTCAGAATTTCTCTCGTGTGGCCACAAATGCATTTTTCAAGGGAGCTCCCGAGTTGATTTCCGCAGAGGAAAATTTATATATTGCGATTTTTCCCATGTAGGCACTTTGGAAAAGTTCAGGTTGGAACGCCTCCTCTAAAAGATAATATGGATTGGGATTTTCAAAATACAACATTGTAAACGCAATAATTCGTCATGATGGAATAATAATTCATCCTAGAGTGGTACAATTGAAATTTTGCGCGCATGTTCTAGGGAACAGCGTGCTACCATATTGCCCAAATGACTCTGGTTTTCGAATTTTTTGGCGAAATGGTCTACAAAACGATTAGGTTCGATTCTCTCATGAAGAATTTGACGTCAAATTCATTCGTGCTGGCATCACTAACATTCGAACGGAAATAGATAGCCACTTGCAATTTTCAGGGTAGTTTGGGCATCCGAATGCGACGGTTATGTTTATTAATTAGTTCTGTTACACCGATGCGCGATTTCTTGCTATATTTCGTAAGGATCGTATCACTAAAGAAAAATTATAATTTCTTCAAAAATTTTATTTTTCAGAAACTATCTGTCAGATTCCATTGAAATCTCGCACAAACCTTCAAGCTGCCATTTTATAATCAGCTTAAATCTACTCTAAAAATTATATTATATCAATTGAAACTTAGTCAATATTCCAGTTTTGTTTTTACTGGAGATATTTCGAACTCAATTTTTTTAACTTACACAGTACGTATAATATATTTCCATCATAATATGGATTATCCAAGAGCTATCCATGATATCTGAGATTGTATCATGATTCATTTTGCATTCAATCATACTTTGTTTTCTAGAAAAGGAAGTATTTTATATTAGGAATTTTGAATAGAACTAGAAATAAATATGACATCATACGTATCAACAGAAATTACTTACATTACATTTCTTATCTGACAGATTCTGCTGAGATTCAGCGCGAAACTTCAAGCAGCTATTTTACAATATAGATTACAGTATTTCACCTCGATCAGCTTGGCATTTTTTGGAATTATTCCATTTCAAAATTTGAATTCAGTTGATGCCCAATGAATTTTTTGACGTGTTAACGCTTCTTTCATTCAAACTCAACTTCATGCAGTAATTTCTGAAGGTGTGGCGTTAATAGACAATAAAACAGGCGCGAAAGCTTCCGACTTCACGTCAGTGCTTTTTAAGAATTCTTATAGCTATAGTAGGACATAATTTTTCTTCGTGTTGAATATTATAATAATGAAATATCGAAAGTATATTATATTGTGATCGCTATCCTCCATTATATGTCAGCATACAATATTTGAAAGACCTATTACATCATATATCGAAGAAGGTGCATAATGGAATGGATTACCCCACGTTTCTGGGAACATTGGAATACGACTTTTATCGCCAACCAGGCAGTATTGTAGGTTGAAGTTTTCAACTATGAATCCAATGCTCTGTTTCAGTGTCATCAATTTCCTACCATTAAGTGCTCACTTTCTGATTGAAAATCTCGAGTCTTAATTGCCGAAGTCTTTTTTCCTTTTTCATCGCTTAAAGAACACTAACAATTGTGCAATAGAAATACCCCCTAATTCAGAGCTCTATCAACAGCAGCGTACAGCGAAAATAACTCTTCACTTACTGCTCGTGCCGAAATATTTTCCACTCCTTGGAGAACCCCACTAGCCGAGCTTGTTATTAAATTTATCGGAATAGAATTTTTAACGAAAAGCACACTCCGAAAGCACTCCGTAGTGGCGTCGGAAGGATGTTTTAGCGAATTCCTGATAATCCAATAATACGAACACAGTTTTCGAATTCTGCAGTAACCGAGCTGGAGTAGAAATATTTGATGGGCAACGATCTCCCGCCTCAATTGAAAATTCCTCTAGAAACGTCTAGACCCCGCTGTTCGAATCTATGTATCATTGGGGAGAATTAATGCCGTCGGCTATTCAAAATTTAGTTGGAGGGTGTGCAATTCAGATCCTTCTCACAGATTTATAAGGCGAGACTAGAGGAGATTTTTAGGACTAGATAGCGTTGTAGGTTTTCGAAGTAAATCGGATCGGAACGTGGAGAAAACTGATATACAGTGTGTGGATAAAGTATTGAACAAAATTCATGACTGAGTTGATGAATGAATCAAAACGCTTGGACATGTCAATTTAAGTTCTTAATCAACCACCTTTTGGCATGCAAATTTTAATTATGACGCAATTCATGTTTACAGAGTGACGTCATGTTTTTTTTAATGACAACCCCTATTTTTTTTTTGCTGCTTCATTACATAGTACAACCTAAATTACGGTGTAAAAAAATTCGTACAATTTATCGCACCTTATTTTAGGCAAGTTGCAGCGTGTTATAAAATAGTCTAGTCAACAAGTGCTTTTTGGGTAAAATTTTTGCGTATTCTCCGAAATTCATGATGGAGGTGTCATTCGATTCGGAATGGCATGTAAATAGGTTTTGAGAAAATGCTAAGGCCGCTCGCAAAAATTGCAATAGTTATAAACAATTAAGTGAATGAATAAAATGGGGGTTTGGTATTTCGCAAATATTTCAAAAAATATCTGAGACAACTCAAATTTGAAAAAAAAATTCAAAACGAAGAGGAAATTTCCTAAGAGAAAGTCTCAACTCCCGAAACTAGGCCCAATATTTATAATTTTCCCAGAGGGTTGAAAATACTCTCGAAAATGGGCACTCCCGCTTGCGTAAGATTCGCCCCCTTCGGACCTTTCATGAATAAATATTATTTAAACTTACTAAATATGAAAAGGAAAAGTAAAAAAAAATTCAGGCGTCTGCAGGATAGATCAATGAACAATAATCCGTGGTTCAAAAATGTTTATCGTGACCTTCGAATTAGTTATCCATTAGTGACTTTACAATTTTTTGTAGCACAAACATTGACAATGCAGGTGCGATAATTGTTACACTATTAATCTGAGACTTTTTTCCTTTCGTGGAGCTATTTTTTTAAGGTCATGGAATAGATTCCCGTCCCGAAAATTTTAAAAATTGTTAATTTTCGTTTGGTTATTAACAATTTACTTAAGTGAAAAATTATAAAGCTTTATTTAGTTTTCAAAAGAAAATTTTAAATTATTTCATAAACAAAGCAGGATAGCAGGATAACATAAAAATAGGAGATAATAATTATTAAGGATCATGTTTGAGTAGTTTCTGATCATAAGAAAATGGATCAATAGTAATATTATAAATTGAAGCTCTACAATGTTTCACTTAAGTAAATTGTTCATAACAAAACTAAAATGAACAATTTTTTAAATTTTCCAATAGGAATCTATTCTAAGACCTTTGAAAAATACCTCTACGAAACGAAAATATTATCAGATTAATAGTTTAACAATTATCGTACTTGCAATATTAATCTTCATGCTACAAAAAATTGATATTAATTAACTAATGGATAACTAAATGAAAAATCGCGAAAAACATTTTTGGACCACGGATTTTTGTTCATGGATCTATCCTGCAGGCGCCTGAATTTTTTCAATTTTTATTTTCATATTTAATAAGTTTAAATAATATTTATTTATCAAAAGCACAAAAGGGGCGAGGCTTGCGCAAGCCGGAGTAACCCGTTTTCAGGCGTATTTTCAACCCCCTAGGAAAATTATAAATATTGGTCCTACAGTTCCGGTAGTTGAGACATATATTTGGTAAATTTCCTCCTCTATTTGAATCTCTTTTCAAATTTGCATTATCGCAAATTGGTTTTGCGATATTGGCAAAAAACTAAACCTCCTTCTTTTTTTTTCACTCAAATGTTTGCAATTTTTTCGGGCGGCCTTAGCATTTTCTCAAATCTACATACCATTCCGAATCGAATGACGCCTCAATCATAACTTTCGGAGAATACGCAAAAATTTTTACCTAAAAAGCACTTGTTTACTAGACTAAAATCAGCAATAAAAATTTGGGGATTAAAAAACTAGAATAGACCAGTCCGAGTTGTTTGCTTGAAAACATTCAATTACGCAGTTATGAATTTTGTTCTTTACTTTATCCACACCCTATATTATTTGACTACCTGATTTCAACTAGGAGATGATTTTCATCGACAACATTTTCGGAGTGTCAATGGAATCTATCGCCTGTCTTGAGTAATATATGCATGAAAATTTCTAAGCAAAAGTTGTGAATTCATATTCGTTGAAACCAAAAGTTTGTAGTTAGTATGGTCAATTCGGAATGATTCACCTGAACATAAGGAGCTTGAGCAAAAATTATGAGGAGCTGATGTATTTTTTGCAACAATTGTCAAGGAGGTTTGATATGATTGTATTGAGTAAAACAAACTAGCTGTATGATGTGAGCCTATTCAACTCAGAAAACTATCGATGTACATATAATGGAGGGGGACATAAACAAGTGTGCCGGAGTTGTTGTCTTTGTAAGGAATGAACTGGAGTTCTTCCAGAATATATTTAACGTGGGTCCTATTAAATGTATAGAGATGGAAGTCACTCAAGATATGACAAAAGTTATGATCGCATGCATATAAAGATCACCCAGCCTTCTTCCACAAGTGTTCAACAAGGATCTATTTGTTTACCTAGAGAATAGAGTGCATACCAAAAATCATATTTATATGGTGGTTGATATAAACATAGATCTATTATCAGAGGAAGATTATGTGAAATAATTCAAGAATATCCTGGGGTGCTTTGGATTTGTATCTTATATTAACAAGTACACGAGAATCCGTAGTAAAACGTGTTTAGATCATTTTCATGTGAAGGCAAGGCATCCAGATACTTTCAGTAATATGAAGTCATATATTCTAAATTAGGTACGACATAGCAGATCATTTTCTGATAGAACTTGTGTTCGGGGTAGCTAGAACCAAGCGTCAACAAGGCAGAGGAATAAACCTGAGAACTCAAGGTTGATTTCGACCACATTAAACTTCGGACCGATTTGCGATCGGAAAGTTGGGATTGTGTTTTTAACTCTGAGGATGTGAATACAGCTGCTCCAAAACTCATGGATAAATAGAAACACTATACATTGAACAAAATTCAAGAGCAGTCAGGAGAAACAGAAAGAACACTTCTATAAAGGAATGGATAATGCACTCCGATGTGTGAATAGAAAAAATCAGCTCTTTGCCCAAATACAGAATAACCAAGGGTCGTATGTTCTGAAGGAAGACTACAGGAAATATATGTCATCACATACCAAACTTATAAAACATTCAAAACGGAACTATATGCTGAAAAACATAGAGGCAAGAAGAAATTATTCCGAAAATCTCTGGGAGTGCGTTAATAGAATTTGTGGCAAAGGCAAGTCTAAAGGTAAGATCCGTAGTATTCAGCTGGCGAACGGTGAAGAATGTTTAAGAGATGAGGATGGAGCCAATGACATGAACACATTTTTCAGTAAAATTGGTCAAAAACATATGGATAGGCCGAACGATCCGGGTGGATACAAGGAGAGAAGAAATATATGTGGGAAATCCTTCTTCTTGCTGCCTGCGAATCGATCTGAGGTATTATCCATCATTAAACAACTGAAATCAAATAAAAGTGGTGCAAACGAAAATGTGCAGACTGAAACCCTGAAAGAGGTAGCGGAAGAAATATGTTTACCTCTGGTACATATCAAGAACTTATGCTTCATAAGGGGCGAGTTTCCGACCATCTGGAAACTAGGGATTATTATACCTGCGGCCCTGAGAGTGAAATGAATAATTATAGGCCAATCACATGGATTTCGAATGTAGCAAAAGTCGTTGAGAAGATCATCAAGATAAGAATGGTTAGATTTCTGAATAAAAATAATATCCTCTCGGAAAGACAGTATGGATTTAGAGAGGGAAGATCGACAGATGATGCAATTTTAAAGTTGACCACAGAACTCTATGAAGGATTGGATAGGAAGCAGATAGCACCATGTTTGTTTATCGATATCACAAAGGCGTTTGACACCATCAGCCATAAAATAATGCTGGACAGGCCGGAAGACA
Source organism: Halyzia sedecimguttata (assembly GCA_937662695.2). Classification (NCBI taxonomy): domain Eukaryota; kingdom Metazoa; phylum Arthropoda; class Insecta; order Coleoptera; family Coccinellidae; genus Halyzia; species Halyzia sedecimguttata. The sequence goes on from OW569413.2 coordinate 16,676,011, forward strand.
GTGGAGGGAGAGGGATTGCATACCAACTGATGGAAAGCGACCTATCGAGTCGAGCACCAGTAGTAGATATAGACGGAAGAAGAAGCAATCCTATCGATGTGGAGTCTGGAGTTCCACAGGGTTCAGTGTTCGCTCTAATTTTTTTCATTATTCACATGAACAATTTCCTCCAGCAGAAAACGGCGGGCGAAATTATAAGTTTTGCGTTTTTCAGTGGAGATAGACTGATATGATGCTGTGATCCAAGGAAGTTTTTGTTTTTTTTTTCTTTGAGGATTTTATGAAGTTTATCTTTATTTTTATTAGTTCACATTTTTGTGACCTCGTTGATGTGGTGAGGTGAATAGTTACGCCACTTACAAGTTGTGATCCACACTACTTCTGGAAATTTGTGCTTGCTTGAAAAATAAACTTATTATTACTATTATTATGTACAGAGTGGGCCAAATTAGACACTTCTGAAGGGAAAGTCCTATTTCTGTACTAGATAGACGAAATCTGATATTGGTGATGTCAGCCAATTTTCATGAGAAAATCATGGGTGAAAACCGCATGTCGTTATCTATCACCGTTACATATTCACAGGATGTTATTCGAAAATGTGCATTTTCGAAATATTGCTTTAACTTTTCTTCTGTTGATAATTTTTCATTTCTGAAAAAACATTATTGTAGTCACTTTGTAAACAGAATACAATGAGGTTAATAAAATTTTCTGTAAACTGATATTTTATCTGATCTTAGCATGAAAATATTTTTTTTTAAATGAGACACCCCATCTATTTCTGTATATTTCGATAGGGCTTGAAATTAAAATTTCGAAAATATTGTATAGTTGATATTTTCCATAATTTTCGAATTCCTTTGCAGATTCGAAATTTGAACAGCAGTTATGAAGTAAATAAAGCTTTTACTGTTTGAAAAAACGTTTGACTATAATTTGCATTATTTAGTTAATCATGGCCTCCTCCGAAGACTACTTATCTAAAGGTTGAAATACGATTTCTTCAGAAAAATATCAAGTGTTATATATTTTTGAAATGTACCTATATTTCAAGCTCTATCTGATAAAACATCGGCTTAAGGAAAATTTAATTAACGTCATTGAAATCTACTTCAAGGAAGCTGCGAGAATGTTTTACAGAATTGAAAAATTTTCAACAGAAGAAACGTTACAGCAATAATAGGAAAATGCACATTGTCGAAAAACACCCGGTAACTATGAATCGGTGACGGATATCCACATATTATGGTTTTCGCCAATGAGTTTCTCATGAAAATTGGCCCTCAGACACCCACATCAGTTTTCGTCTATCTAGTACAGAAATAGGACTTTTCCTTCAACAGTGTCTAATTTGACCCACCTTGTACATGTTATATTTGTAATTTGGCAACATAGTAGGAAAGAGTTAGATAAAATTTTAGATTTCATAAATTCTGACATTTGGGCAAAATGATAGCACGCTGTTTCCAAGAACATATGCGCAAAAAAAAAGATGTTCTTCCAAGGTCATATGGAAAAAGAAACCTGAATTTCAACATAAATAGCATGTGACAGCATGTCAAAACTTTTCTGTTTTCAAAATTATGAAGCGTAAGAAGAATACAGATGGCTAGAATTGTATGTGATCAAGCTGAGAGTTTGACTCGATTATTTTTCCGCAGATGATTTTTTTTGTATCTCATCGTTCTTCGAAATTCGAATAGTAAAAAAGAAGTTCACATTTCATCAGAAGGAATTGTAGGCAACAAGATCACAAATATATGGATCAATTCAACTCACCTAATATTCCTAGCCTATAGTTGAAGGTTACGACAACTACTTTTGCATAGGCAGCTAAAACACTGCCATCATAAGGGTTTCCAGAATTCCATTCATACGACTCACCATGTATGAATACTATGACAGGATGTTTTACGTTGTCCTTGTCTCTTTCAGCTGAAAAAACAAATTTTATTTTTAAAAAGGAGCATGTTCACTAGATTTATTCATCATCTCCGATTAAAAAAAATACGACATTATGGAATTTAAATAATTTTATCAATACTGAAACACATTCACAAAATAAAAGAGTTATTTGAAAAGTAACTCATTTTCATCTTCGGTGGTCATATCTGTTTATTATTCATTATCTACTTAACATAGTAGATCTGCGATATATTCCTCTGGTGACCTGTTATTGCTTGCTGCACAACATGATAGACCAATCCAATAGATGTAATACTGTAATCAGTAAAATAATTATAATTCCTATTTAGGGCTGATAGACTGATCAAATAGACGTAAAACTGTAATCAGTATAATAATTATAATTTCTATTTAGGGCTGGACGGAGAGCCTTGGCGAAGCTCAGTAAAACTGGCATATAATTCGATCATGACCTAGCTGGAATACCTATCTCGCCGACAGACCAATAAGAGAAGGCACAACTGAAGACACCACTTGAAGATCACTTGAGTAAAAATCAGCACTCAAGGGCGTAGCCAGGGGGGGGTTTGGGGGTTCAAACCCCCCCCCCCCCCCCCGAAATGTAATTTTTCTCTTAAAAAAAATTTTTTTGCTGCAGAAAGTGACCCTTATACCCCCAAAACCCCCCCCCGAAATTAATTCCAGGCTACGCCCTTGTCAGCACTCCATATATTTCAGGAGTTTGAAAGATCAGGGCTGTCGGATAAATTATCCTTCAGATTTTTGTAGTCAGAGACAAAGAAATTATTTAGGGTGTGTCAAGATGGGGTGATAAATACAAGATTGTATAAAAAGAACATCATGAAAGTAGACTACCCAACATCGTGCAGAGCATGCAACAACCAGTCTATGTAGAAAGACACAATACGGCACTCCGAACCCCCTACTTCCATCTGAGAGGAATTTATGGTATAGGCAAAGAACCAGTTCTACCATATGTACCTCTGTAGATTGTTACAGTTGTGGAACATGACAGAGCTAGCATCTAATGCAACTACGCTATTTCAACAGCCAGGTCCACGCATAAAGTCAGATATAGCCCTGCTGGATAAAGAGAAAGTCGTACTCATCATAGGATGTATAGATGTAATGAGAGTGAACAACACGACATAATTGCAGATTATTCCTGTAAATCCCTGCCCGAGATATTAGCGCACAAAAGGCAGAAAGCATTGGTGCTTGGATCACTTCGAGTCATCAGGTCCTATCAACTGTGAAGGCTGTTTTCCGTCTTTTGTTGAGGACGCTGTAAGGGCAAGATGGAGAACTACTCCAAGGAATTAGTGAGAGGTTTTGTAGTGAGTTATCAAACAACAACTGGGTAATGCTGAAGAGCTAGCAAACAAGAAATCTTAGATCAAGACTCTAGATGTGCCTGCGAAACCTAGTTTTATGCACTTTTATGTGTTTATATCATGTGCAGACATACGATAGATAAATGAATAAATAACTGGAGTCTCACACACCTGAGAGGTTCGACCCTGTCAGGGTAAGCCTATAAAAGATTTTTTCTCTTACGAGGACAAAAAACTCATGTAAGTAACTGAGCAATTTTATTAACTTACAAAGTACCTATATATTTCCATCATCATATGGATTATCCATTTAAAGAGGTATCCATGATAGCTAAGATTGTATCATGGTTCATTTTGCATTCAAACATACTTTGTTTTCTAGAACAGCAGGCATTTTATATCAAGAATTTTGAATAGAACTAGAAATAAATATGACATCATAATCAGAGTGAAATCTCTTATCTGTAGACAGAGACAATACCTTCTATTTTTCTATGAGATAACAGTCACAGAACAATTATATATGATGACAATGACGAGACATAGAATATATATTACCTAGGGTATATTCTGTGTGATACGTATGAACACGGATCATCAAATTCATATTTACGATGACAGAATTCTGTTAAATCACAGAATTACGATTTAAGGTTGAAATTTTTGAAAAATCATATGTCCGAAAATGTTACCTTTTCGGAGTTGAAAATGATATCGATGGTTTCTCATGATGAAGTTGTATCTTGAAGAAAATGAACTTGAAATTTGTAATGCAAAAGAAATATTTTTTGTTCGTTACACCGAAACCATCTGGCCGATTATACCCGATAACGAACTTAACCGAGATATTTATCTCCAAAACCTACTGTGAAAATTGTTTAGCTCATTCCATTCGAGACCATTTTCAGCCAAAAAACGAAAATTACAGACATTTAGGTAAATTGATAAGCACTCAGTTCCGAGGAACAAGATCGCCAAAAATGATTAAACTAATGTTTGACCAGAAGTACAGTTGCTTCGTTTCTGCTGCAAGGAATCCATCGAACTCACAAATTAAAAAACAATTCTAAAACCAATGACATGACGTCAGGTGTTAAAGATTAAATGAATGTTGAATAGTATTCTCCGATTTAACATAAAACACAAGCTAGAGTCTATGGTTATCAGAAATACGTCGTGTGATAATAAATAGAGACTCTATTGAAAAAATATCACAACACAGGCAAAGTTTTGCATAGCTATTCAACTTAACCTAACCAAATTCGATATTACATATTACAGGTAAACCAAGATAAACAAATTGATGAAAATAAAGGTATAGAACTTCTTGATTCTTGCTGATAAAACAGGAAAATAAACATGAAATCATTTAAATATCAAAACCCACCACAATATGGAACAGGATGAAAATGACGAAGGAACATCAACAGAGAAGTGAGATAGTAGGACGAAGAGTAGATATATGAGTCTGTACTTTGAGCACTTTTAAGAAACCCTAATTTGATTTTTTTGGCAGACTAGTTCAATCAGCTAAGCGTAAAGAAATAAGGTTATTTCACATACTTGGCAGCTATAACCGAAATAGATGAGATTGCCAAAAGGACGATATGGCTGTTGATGAAATGGATTCCTATTCTAGTAATACATATATACGAATCAGAAAAAAATTAATGCTAGTTGTCGGAAAAATAATTAAATTGGTACACAAATTTCTCAGATTGTTGATTAAGACTTGGACGGGAGTTATAACGCGTCCATCATTATGAGGGGAGGTCTACCACATATGTCATCATCCCTTCCGTCCATTTGTGAATAAATCACTTTGTCCATTTCATTGTACATTTCAATTTAGTAGATCATAATATGAACAACTTGAAAGCAAAAATATGAAAACAATCATATAACACGGCATGGAACAACATTACATTTCTACCTACCAATCTTAATAAAATAGGGCATTAAAAAGAGGTTTTCAGCAAAAATTCGCTTTAGAAGTGGGTTAGGAATTGTTAACTTTGAACATTTGGTCTTGAAAACACACGTAAATAAACAAGCCCTGTAATCCAGAAAGTACGTGAAAGATTCCGCCGTGGCGCTGAACGTGGATTCTATATGGATGTCTCCAACTGCTATTCATGCAATATTTGTCGGACTTTAGCTAAGTAACATGAGCTATTCATGTCCATTGTAATGTGCAGGATGACTGAAAGGGTTAAGGACTAATTATTTGGGTCGTATTGTCGGAATGAATTAAAGGTTAGAACGCATGTTATCAAATATGATAAATCTTCGAAATACCAAAGAAATACTCAAACATTAGTTCAAGCACTGACGTGCAGTCAGGAGCTTTTGCGTGCATGTTCATTTCTATTGGACACTCCTAATCGAATGTGCAGCATCGATATATAGCGTCTTCTCAGCTTTTATAATATATTGATACATTTTATAGACATACTTCAGTAACGAGTAAATCACCTATGATCACATAATGTTTAATTCGGACATATGTTTCCTATTAGAATTGAAATACGGAATACTAATACCTCAAGTAACTACAGAATACGATATTTACGACTTTCCGCGTAAATTAGTGGGTGGGTCAAGGATCACCGAGTTTTTATTGGATCAGATTTTGAGTTATAGAGGAAATAACAACAAAATATCAGATGGGTATAATTCCCAAACCATTTGGCCGATTATGCCCATGAAGGAAATTACCTGTCGAATTCACCTGTGCAGCCTTTCCTAAAAACTGCAAGTTGCTATCTCTCCTCATTTCAAAGTTCAAAAGTCGTTTCAACCGTCACCCATCCAGATACTGATCTCATTCAACATTGCTACTTTTCCAGTATGTTTTCAATAACTTTCTGTTGTACAGTTCGGATCTCCCTAGATGTTTTAAGTCCACATGTGCAATTTACGCTGATGACACGAAACTGTATAATTTTCCACTTCTCAATGCCTCAATTCTCCAAGAAGATTTGGACAAGCTAGCTGTTTGGTGTCATGACTGGTTGCTGCCACTGAATCTTGAGAAGTGTCACATTTTGCATATAGGAAAAAATAATCCGCACGTTACCTATTTTATAGGGGGTCATCGTTTAACTCCAGTCACTGAACAACGTGATTTGGGTCTGACCATCTCCAGTGACCTAACGTGGACTGTTCATATTGCTTCTGTGACAGCCAAAGCCCGCCAACTGACATATTTGCTGCAGAAGACTTTCCGAGGCTCGGACAGGGTGGTTTGTAAGCTTCTATACGAGTCCTTCGTTCGTCCGGTCATGGAATACGCAGGATCAGCATGGTGGACTGCTCTTGTATCGGAGATTAATTCGCTGGAATCCATCCAAAGATGGAACACAAGAATCCCTTACGGATCCTCTCGACCTGATTATGAGACCCGCCTCAAACTCGCAGATATGATTTCGTTTTCTCATAGACGCGACAGGGGTGATCTCATATTCACATACAAGTCCATGAAGGGAATTTTCGGACCACAGGTACAAGCTATATTTCAGAAGAATACCAACAATCTTCGGGGTCATGGCTGCAAGCTTGCAAAGGAGAAGTTTAGAACTACTCAAAGACAGCTATTTTTGAGCAACCGAGTGTTTGATTTATGGAATGGGCTTCCGGCTTCGGTTGTGGACAGCGCATCGACAAATTCGTTCAAAAATAGCTTGGACAGTCTGAGTCGTATTCAACACCAGTTGAGCTGATTCGAAGGCATTCGATTTGATGTTTTTTTTTGCTGACTATTTGGAGTTTATATTGAGTTTTCAGTGTTTTTATTTTCTTTTCAATATGATTTGTGAACTAATGATAAGTCTGTACATTGGTCCATTTTTCGTAGTTCTTTTGGGGTTTATAGGCATAAGCCTCTACTCTTATTTGTATTTTAAATGAATAAATAAATAAATAAATAAATAAATATTAATTTGATCTATTTCAAAGTTGGAACTTTGCTGTATAATTATCTTTTGTAGGCTCTCGATGAAATTCAGTGACTAAGGACGAGTAGCTTCTGAGATACATTATATTTTTCAACAATTTCTGTAAAATTTTCTAGTGGTACGATCTACAACCAGTTACTAAGTTTCAATTCGATTATGTATTGTTAGAAAATAAAATTTCATATCCAAAACATTTTGACTGATTATGCCCATTAAATACCAAGATAGGTAATATTCATAGTACATAAATCGATTTCATGACAATGAATCAAACTTTCACTTGGATGATAGATTGCAGAATGATCCCCAATGATTTAGAACCGCATTGATTTCAATGTAGAACCAGGAAAAATTCAACTTATATTCTACATAGAATTAATGATATTCATCAGTGAACACACACAGTTACATAGTTTCCGAAATAATGAATTTTTCTTGATTTTTTTTCACCACCTGTAGTGATACAACAACTCTCATGAAATTTCAATTGAATTAAATTTTAGGTTTGTGCCTATTAGAAAATTATTATTTCAATTGAGTAACTCTCCGAAACTGTTGGGCAGGTTTTACCCAATCACGAATTCTCCCGGCTCATTCCAGCGTGAAGCGGACCATGTTTATTTCAGGACTCTAGTGTCTTCTTTCAAAAGGTTTCGCTTTTACGGATGGATGGAGCACATAATTGAGTTGTACTATTGATTTTCAATTTGTCAAAACGCATTGTTTGTTACCATTTTGGGCAAAAAATTAGAGAAAATTATATTCAAAGTGATAGGTCCCTGGAAGGAGCAAATAAATCACTCCTTTCTTTTCAGAATAACATTCGGAGAGATTTACAGCCCTGGTTATTACAATATGAGTTGAGCTTCAGTTGTTATCCGAGATAAACTCCTAATATTCCAACATCTCTATTCAATGTGATAATGTGTTAACCTTCTTTAGTCTAAGGTGTTATATGTATACATATTTACTCTCTCTCACACATTTTTTCAGGAAAATGATTCCAGTCAACAAATCATATCGTATTTGATTTTCACGTGTAGTGGCCAACGACAAGAAATCTCAATATTTTATTTGACGCACTGACCTCTATCAGATTCAATGAAAAACCCTACCATATTCCGCAGACATCTACCTACGAAAAGCTCAACAGGTTTCCACAGGATTAGGACGATCCCCTTTCCACTTCCCTCCGCTAGATGGCAACATAGCATTTGTTTTCACTGGGTAAAATCAGGTCGATATTTTCCACCGACTGCGTTTGTTCTGGTTGAAGTACGAGCGAGGGGAAGGAAAATGTATGAATAACGGTGATTTATTTGATAGCTATTCGAAATTTAATAGGGAGGGAAAAGGGAGAAAAGTGCCCCACTTTTCGAGAAAATTGGGTCATTCGGGAAAAGTATGACCGTTTAATTCTTTGACGGACGGCGAATTCGATTTCCATTCGGTTCTGTTGAGCCTGAAGGGATGATATGGGAAATAACTCTATTTGTTCAGATCATTTTCATCGATTCCATTTTTTTTCAATTGAGGAGTCAAATGACAGAACCAGTCAAGTGCATTCATGATAATTGTTCAGGAGGGCTAAAAAGGGCTTCAAAAGAAAACAACAATCAATATAAGATATTTTAATTAATGTGGTTCCCGTTAGAATGTTTCTGAAATCAATCATAGTAAAAGAATTATTTGTAGAGACATTAACTGTCAGAGTTATACAAAAAATTTTGTTAGACATGACCGCTTACTGTGCAGTTTCAAGAATGCGGCAAAGAACAAAACCTCTATTGAATTCTCATAACACCATTGCAGGAGCCGGTTCGTGCACAGAACGGTAGAGGATTTAAAGACGCGTGTGTCAAAATATAACTAACGTTTTCATCAAAATGTGGACTTGGTCGGTTCTCCTCCTCAACCGAAGGAGTGTGAGGAAAATAGGACCCGGAGCACGTGTATACTGAACATACCATACTAGTTAAGAGGGTTTTGTTCAACAACATTTTTCAGAAAAGTACTACATGTCTACTGAATATTTTTATTGCCACATAAAGCCAGGATATTTTAAGTGTATTGGAAGCTTACAGCCAGACCTATCAAACAACTGACCAAGGACAACAAAGTAACTACTATATTATACCATGGCATTGTGGTGTTGAAATAATTGAATTAGCAGAACAAGCTGGCTACTAGACAGCCACCTGTTGGACCAGAACCTTTCTGTGGCCTGAGCATTATAGAGATGATGTTCAAGAATGGGAGATAACCAAAGAAAAGCTTACTGAGAACATTCACCTAGACAACTACTCGCAGAAAAACCAGTTTTCGCCGTCCTACACTAGAAAACTAACGAAATTATGACGTGATGAACACAGTGTTATCGTACTGCCGGTACAGATATTATCTGCACCGTATGGGCAAATCAGTAAATGGAAAATGCAGACTCTGTGGAATGGCTGTTGAAACAGCATTTTGCAGAACTACTTCTTCTCGGAACAACGCACTTGCGTGCGTCAGTTCTTCATCCTCACAAAGCAATGACCAAGGCTCCCATGAATGTTGTAGGGTTTTCTGAAGTCTATAGGTCTGCCAGATTTATTATTATATATATTACTAGCTGACACGGCAGACTTCGTACTGCTTCCTCAACGCCTACCCAACGCTAACGCCAACTCCAACCCCAACGCCAACTCCAATGCCAACTCTAACCCCAACTACAACGCCAACTCCAACCCCAACGCCTACTTCAACGCCAACTCAAACTCCAACTCCATTTCCACCTCCATCTCCATTTCCACCTCCATTTCCACCTCCAACTCCAATCCAACTACAACGCCAACTCCATAACAACGCCTTCCACAATGCCTACTCCAACTCCAACTCCAACCCCAACGCCAACTCAAACTCCAACTCTAATAATACTTTCGGAGATATGATTTTTCTAAATTTCAATAATGTAGTACTTCTGTGTTTTCACAGAATGCTATAATTATTCTATCTAAGCTTTATTATATGATCTGTGTTCATACTCGTACATTTCATCCTGTTCTATAAGAAAGAGTCAAATTCATTTCAGCTATTTTAATTTGATTTCTTCCATGGTGCAGTTCTCATTCTCAGATTGTTCATTTAACCTTGATAAATAAACTATTATTTGAATTTAATTTCCATTATGATGCAGTTCTTTCATAAGAAAACATTGATTTAATTCCCAACTCTGAGAAACCAATACTTTCGGAGATATAATTTGTCTGTTTGAACTAGAGCGCCAGAAAGCTCCTGTCCACAGGGCTTGAACCCATTTTTATATTATAGATAGATATGCAGAAGTTCAACTTCAACGCCAACTCAAACTCCAACTCCATTTCCACCTCCATCTCCATTTCCACCTCCATTTCCACCTCCAACTCCAATCCAACTACAACTCCAACTACAACGCCAACTCCATAACAACTCCTACCACAATGCCTACTCCAACTCCAACTCCAACCCCAACGCCAACTTCAACGCCAACTCAAACTCCAACTCCATTTCCACCTCTATCTCCATTTCCACCTCCATTTCCACCTCCAACTCCAATCCAACTACAACTCCAGCTACAACGCCAACTCCATAACCAACGCCAACCACAATGCCTACTCCAACTTCAACTCCAACCCCAACGCCAACTTCAACGCCAACTCAAACTCCAACTCCATTTCCACCTCCATCTCCATTTCCACTTCCATCTCCACCTCCAACTCCAATCCAACTACAACTCCAACTACAACGCCAACTCCATAACCAACGCCAACCACAATGCCTACTCCAACTTCAACTCCAACCCCAACGCAAACTTCAAAGCAAACTCCAACCTTATTGATAAGCCATAAAGTTCAAATTGACTCTACATTTTAGTTAGAAAACGTTTGCATGGGAAAAATAAAAGGGCTGTTTTTAGGGTTTTCCCGGCATTTATTCGAGATTTTCTCCACGTAAAAACCATCCTTGGACTTGAACATTAAAAAAAAAGAATTAGCAAAATTTGTCCAGGCACTGTTGAGTGATGCGCTTACCAACACATTTTGCGATTCATTTTTGGCGCTCTAGTTCCTCGGAACTGAGTGCTTATCAATTTGCCCAAATGTCTGTAATTTTTGAATTTTTCGATGGAAATGGTACGATTTGGTTAGACTCACTGATCAAGAATCCGTGGTCGAAATTCATTCTGTCCGGCCGGCCGGCCGTTATTGGGCAAAATCGGACAGATGGTTTCGGAGTAACAAAATAATTTTTTTTACAAAACAAATTCCAAATTAAATTTTTTCAATAAGCAGTTTTATCATAAGGATCCAATGATATCATTTTTAACTCTAACAAGCTAATACTTTCGGATATATGATTTTTCAAAATTTCAATAATAAATCGTATTTTTACGTTTTCACAGAATTATTCACAACTTATTTTCCTGAGACATGACATTGTTTGTCTAGTTCCTTGCTAATAGTTGGGTCGAGAAACGTCAAAATCGACTTAGAGAGACAAGGGTAAAAAACCGTCAAATAAACCCCCATGTGGCGATTTTATGTCGAAAAGTGAAAATTAAGAATATATATCCCAGGTAAGTACCGACGTTTTATTCTAATACCGGAGATCGACAAGATCGTACGAGGAGCCCGATAGCCGGTTGGTCTAGGCCGTCGGGTTTTCGGTTTCGGTTTTTTGATTTGGTTTTCGGTTTCGGAACGAGAGAAGGCGGGCTCAAATCCCGGAAAGGGAATTACACTTTTTGGCGCTCTAGTTCCTCGGAACTGAGTGCTTATCAATTTGCCCAAATATCTGTAATTTTTGGCGCTCTAGTTCCTCGGAACTGAGTGCTTATAAATTTGCCCAAATGTCTGTAATTTTCGAATTTTTGGCTGAAAATGGTCTCAAACGGTATGGTTCGACTCACTGATCAAGATTCCGAGGTCGAAATCGATTCTGTCCGGCCGTAGGCACGATAACTCTCGAATGAAAGGAGTCAAAGGATTGAAATTTGCAAGGTGGGTTTGGAGCGTAAATGTCTCGGCTAAGTTCGTTAATGGGCGAAATCCATCAAGCGGTTTCGGAGTTATGGCCGATTTTAGTAAAACACATTTTTTATGAATATTTCCGAAACCGTTCACTCGATCTATCTGAAATTTAGCATCAAATTGTAGAATCATGACCTTTATACGCATGTGAAATTTTGCATTGACAAGGTTACTGCAAAGTGTCAAAAAAAATTTTAAAATAAAAAAAAAAAATTTCTACAATAACTCACGAACGGAATGAGCTAGGCAGTTGAAATTTTCAGAGTAGGTTAGGGAGATGAATATCTCGGTTGAGTTCGTTATTGGGCAGAATAGGCCAGATGGTTTCGGAGTAACGAAAAAAATATATTTTTTTAAGCAACAAATTTCAAATTCAATTTTTATTTAAGAGACAGTTTCACCATTGAAATCCATCAATATGATTTTCAACTCCAACAAGCTAATACTTACGGAGATATGATTTTTCTAAATTTCAATAATGAATCGTACTTCTATGTTTCCACAGAATGCTATAATTATTCTATCTGAGCTTTATTATATGATTTGTATTCATACTCGTACATTATATCCGGTTCTATAAGAGAGAGTCAAATTCAGTTCAGCTATTTTAATTTGATTTCTTCCATGGTGCAGTTCTCCTTGTCAGATTGCTCATTTAATCTTGATAAATAAACTATTATTTGAATTGAATATCCTTTATGATGCAGTTCTATCATAAGAATACATTGATATAATTCTCAACTCTGAGAAACCAATACTTAAGGATATATAATTTGTCTGTTTTTTATCTAGTCACTATAAATCTCCAATTTTTTTTCAATATTCCACTCACCACTCGTTGTTTTCCACTTCTATATAACAACTGTCACTTGGTTCACTGAATATACTCCAAAGATTCGCAAATGCACTTATACACTTTTTTCCCATGTTGTTGCACTATATGACTTGTATCTGAAAACTGCGTACCTACAGAAGAATATATCCTTGTCCCACTCCTCACTGTGTTGACACATCATTAATCACTAGAAACTGCATCACTATTTTAAACACGCTGAAAAGAACCGTATATATGACCGACACCCGAGCGCTACGGCAACCTGTTTGGAACTGGTCGAAAATTCAAGACCAGTCAACAAAATTACATAATGGTGAATCAGAGAATAGTTATTCGTAGTTCAATTAAAAAATTCAAATATGAGTAAAATTTCACTGATTCACCATTATATAATTTTGTTGACTGGTCTTGAATTTTATAGAAAATTTGCATATACAGGGTTGTGGTCGAAAGTATCCCATATCAATATCAATCATATCATATCAATATCAAAATCTTTGTTTTAAATCATCAAGAAATTTTATGGTAGTTACTAACTTTTCCATAATGGAATATACAGAGCGTTTCTGATTTTCATGTGCATATATTTCTAAGGTTTTTAGTTACATGGACAAATTCAAAACTGATCCGAAAAAAATTGAAAACTTGCATTTTTCATATACCGATATTTTCGCAAGGGATTAACTGATTTTAATAAAATTAGTGAGCTTACAGCAACAATCAGTTCAAAAAATTGGTTCAAACCAATGAAAAAATAAAAAATATGAAATATGGATCTACATTTGTGTATCAAACATTTTTTCTTGAGTGAAGGTTCATAATACAGAAAAAAATGTGTAAGTGGAATGAACTATTAAAATTTAAATTATGAAAAGAGGATAGTATTTTATTAATAAATTTTGAACTATTAAAATAAATTGTTCGTAATCCACTACCTACTCAAATATCAGGAATAAATGGACAATCTGCTATGATTGTCTCCAGCCTTGCTCTAGACATTTCGATGACACTCTCCTTAGGTATTTCGAGTTGTGAAAACTATGCACAATGACAATTTTCGAAGCATTAAAGCATTGAAGCATTTTAGATTGCTCTTTTTTTTAAAGATAATTTTTGAAGCTTTTTTTTTAAACGACACTTTTTTTCATATTTAATCTCATTCATGATGCAGTTCTATCATAGGAATCCATTGATATAATTACCAACTCTGAGAAACCAATACTTTCGAAGATATAATTTGTCTGTTTGAACAAGAGCGCCAAAGAGCTCCTGTCCACAGGGCTTGAACCAATTTTTATCTAAGATGTAGTTTCACCATTAAAATCCATCGATATCATTTTCAACTCCAACAAGCTAATACTTTCGGAGATATGATTTTTCTAAATTTCAATAAGGTATCGTAAGTACTTCTGTGTTTTCACAGAATGCTATAATTATTCTATCTAAGCTTTATTATATGATCTGTGTTCATACTCGTACATTTCATCCTGTTCTATAAGAAAGAGTCAAATTCATTTCAGCTATTTTAATTTGATTTCTTCCATGGTGCAGTTCTCATTCTCAGATTGCTCATTAAACCTTGATAAATAAACTATTATTTGAATTTAATTTCCTTTATGATGCAGTTCATTCATAAGAAAACATTGATTTAATTCCCAACTCTGAGAAACCAATACTTTCGGAGATATAATTTGTCTGTTTTAACTAGAGCGCCAGAAAGCTCCTGTCCACAGGGCTTGAACCATTTTTATATTATAGATAGATATGTAGAAGTTTCGACAGAGAATTCATTGACTGAGATTTTGTCGACCGTGGATTTTACCGCCTGGGCTGCGTGTATTTGTGAACAATATGAGTATTTACAATAAGACTTGAGCTTCTGCAAACGGGCATACCAAATCGACGCGATTCCGATCTCCTGAGTCCCTGTCCTACACTCGATATCCATGGGAATCATGCACATTAATTACTACAATGTAATTACAGCGTTGCCGGCCTCCATGATTCTCGCCACTGGTATGAAAGCAGAATGACCGAGTGGTCCAAATGACGCTGAAGTCATGGAGGTTTAGCTTCTATTCCGCTAATATTTTCGGAGATATGATTTCAATAATATTTCTATGTGTCCACAGAATGCGAATTCAATCTGTCTGTGTTCTATCTGTGTTCACTGTTCATCCATGTCATCGTATCTACCAGACATGTCAAATTTATTTCTGTTCTAGAAGAAAAATTATGATTGAGTCCTATTTTATATACCCTGTATGCCCTTGGATAATCCATATGATGATGGAAATAATATCTTGGTAAGTTAATCATATTGGGTTCAGAATATCTCCGGTGGAAACAAAAGTGGCATATTGGCCAAGTTTCTATCGATATAATATATTAACAATGAATCTCTCCATTAGTGTGTCTACTTTCATGGTTAATGAGGATAAGTAATAAAAACACACTATAAACATTTACTCTATTGGCTATCGATATCGGAGTTACGCCATCACCAAGCAAGCTGAAATTATAACAAATACATAGAAATCATATTTATAAAGTCAATGTGCTATCGCAAACACATCACATATAAAATTAAAATCTATTTCATGTCTAAACACAAATTTTCTGAAAGATTTTTAGGTTAGAGGTATGCTCGCGGTCTCTGTAGAACAAAAGTCCAAGAAACATCGAATGAACAATTTCTTGATAGTGATTTCTAAACATCAAGAGGTGAATCTACTATTATATTACCCTGACTTGGAAAACTTCGAAATAACGAACTTTCTTTGAATATATGTCAGCCAGTTTGGAATGGAAACAAAAATGATTTGCTGAAGCAGCATACGGCAGAAGTGTTGTCATTCTGTCAGCGTCAGGTTGAAGGCGGGAAGTTTGAATTAGCCGGTGGAAGATTTATCAACTTAGAAATATTAATGCTCCCGTTCAAATCTGAGAGGTCGTTCAAAAGATATTCGTTGTCCCTGATTTTAACAATCTCATTTAGTTCAATTAACAATTTTATAAAATTAATGTTTTTATCAATTTCATTTTGTTCAAGTAACAATTTCAGAAAATTAATTCTTGAACAATATGAAACTGTTAAAAACAGGGACAACGAATATCTGTTGAACTACCTCTCAGATTTCCAGATTTCTATCGTTCCTTACGTCGTTCAGTATATAATATAAACGTTTCGGAAAGGCAAGCCCCACGTATTTTATTGGGCGGATCGACATAAACTCGCGGGCAGGTCCTACTTAGGAGCTCGAATCCATATCACTCTACTTTTCGAGTTTTAGATTTTGTTACGATTTGAGGTCCAAACGCGAACAAAATTTCTTTTGTAAATCCTTCCAAAATGGTAACAGATATCGAAATTTCGTCTTCAGCTTTCGCTTCTTACCGTTTCAAAGTTTCGGTCGCATGCTTTGACTGCCCTTGGACCGACCCTTAAATTTTAAAATAAATTACCAAAATTCCCGATTTCCTTGTATGGTACTCCATTAAACCAACCTCTGTTAACACATATAAAGCTCTCAATCAAAAGAATATATACAGGGTGAGTCAAAAATGTGTACCAAGCTTTTTGGCGGTGATAGCACATTGTAAAATAAGTATAGTTTGATTAATAAACTTATGGCCCAAAATGCACATCAAGGGATATAAATCCTTCAAAAGTTGATAAATATATAAAAAAATTCTCCGCATGACTTATAAACGGTGAATGCCACCAGATTTAAAATTTCGCACATATATGTATGTTGTTAGACGTATTGTTATGTACTTATTGTTTATCAACGACACAGGAAGGTTATATCATCGACATAATTAAGAATTGTTCATGGCCTTCTAAGATATCGTTACCGATGAATCTCGCGATGAATTAATTTGCTGACATCATGTGAGTACAAAAACTCAAATATCTCGAAAACGGTTCAATTATTTGTATTTAGATAAGTGTACCTTTTTCATGTAACTTTCTTCGCTACATCGAATGCTTCTATTTTTTTTTTTTTTTTTTTTTAATCGCAGGGGATATAATCCCTGAAGTTGGTCTTGACGTTAGTCATTGACCAGTAATGCTTCTATTTATCACCAAAACGAATACAACTAAAGAAGTTATCCCAAAAAAATGGGTTCAAGCCCTGTTGACAGGAGCTTTCTGGCGCTCTAGTTCAAACAGACAAATTATATCTCCGATAGTATTGATTTCTCAGAGTTGGGAATTAAATCAATGTATTCTTATGAAAGAACTGCATCATAAAGGAAATTAAATTCAAATAATAGTTTATTTATCAAGATTAAATGAGCAATCTGAGAATGAGAACTGCACCATGGAAGAAATCAAATTAAAATAGCTGAAATGAATTTGACTCTTTCTTATATAACAGGATTAAATGTACGAGTATGAACACAGATCATATAAAAAAGCTTAGATAGAATAATTATAGCTTTCTGTGAAAACATAGAAGTACATACGATTCATTATTGAAATTTAGAAAAACAATATCTCCGAAAGTATTAGCTTGTTGGAGTTGAAAATGATATCGATGGATTTTAATGGTGAAACTGCATCTTAAATAAAAATTACAGACATTTGGGCAAATTGATAAGCACTCAGTTTCGAGGAACTAGAGCGCCAAAAAGTGTAATACCCTTTCCGGGATTTGAACCCGCCTTCTCTCGTTCCGAAACCGAAAACCCGACGGCCTAGGGCCTAGACCAACCGGCTATCGGGCTCCTCGTACGATCTTGTCGATGTCCGGTACTTACCTGGGATATACAGGGTGAGTCTTTGACCACTGCATTAATTTTAACCAAAGATTCGTCTCATCGACTGAAACACTTTTTTCATTTACCATTTTTCCAGATTCGGCTCAGGTAAATAGTAACAAGCGTTTAAAGATTTCACAATGTGCTAATACACTCCCACATATAAATTATCTATGACATTGTTGGCGGATGAGAATAAGGCATGGTAACGTGGTTTACAGCTTGATTCGGGATTCCAACGCTCAGGGACGGATCCATAAAAGTAGTGAAATTTCTGAGATTTACAGAGATTTGGGCAAATTGATAAGCACTCAGTTGCGAGGAACTAGAGCGCCAAAAATCATGACTCACCCTCTAAAAACACCCTTAATACCAACATCAGAAATATAGAAGTTTAATAAAAAAAATCATTTTAACAACATACATTTATGCACGAAATTTCAATCTGGTGGCATTCACCGTTTAAAAGTTATGCGGACAAATTTTTTTATTTTCATCAAATTTGGAAGGATATATCATCCTTAATATTGAGTTTGGGCCGTAAGTTTATTCATCAAACCATGCTTATTTTTCAATGTGCTATCACCCCAAGAATGCTCGGTACATAATTTTGACTCACCCTGTATATTAAAATAAATAAAATATTTCATAAGAATTTGGATAGGAAAAGCCAGAGCGATTATCTTCTTTTAATGCTAGGTATATCAAAGAAGACCAGAAAATATTCAGGATCTAGAAATTGTAAATACATATATGAAAATAATGTTAAAAAAATCTTGTTGCTACAAAATGGTGGAGATGCCAGTGTCACAAAAGTGTGAAAAATCGCTATTGCTGAAGACCCTTGTAATGTTAACAGGACAATTATTGCATTGTCGTTGTTCCTTTGTAAGCGTGGAACGTTCCAAATCAATCCTACATTTCGAAAGGGTGAAAATCACATCCAAAGATTTCGTTGCTTATATACATTCATACCAAGCTAATAGAAGCGTGTAATAAAGATATCTAGACTTATCGATCATTGACGCTATTTAAATGAACGTACAATTTGTTTCGGGCCCAAATTATGTTATCTGATTAATAACTGTTATTTAAGATTTGGTAAACCAACATTCTTACTATCGATAGGTTACTCAAGCTTCCTGAAACAATAGAACCCAAGTTGTATATCCCATATTGGGCCTAGAGTTCACAATATAATAATAATAATAATAATAATCTTTATTGATCCTTTGGGACACTACAATGTGTATAGGATAAGTCAAAATACCAATAACAATACAATCCTACTTACTAAGCTGTTAAAGAGTCAGACAGGAACTCCCTAACCGAATAGAAGCATTTCCTTAGTAACAGCTCCTTGATTTCTTTTTTGGCGCGCTGTTCTGTGAACAGAATGCTTATCAATTTGCCCAAATGTCAAATGCGAAAAAAGCCATCCGTTCTGCCGTAGGCACGATTACGCTCGAACGCAATAAGCTAGAGAGTTGAAATTTTCAGAGTAGGTTTGGAGATCAAATGCGCAGGCTAAGTTCGTTAATGGGTAACATTCACCGTGTGGTTTCAGAGTTATAGCCATCTGAAATTTTGTTTTGCCAATTACTCGAAGAATACAGATCTGATCGAATTAAAATGCGGCAGTTAGGTGAAAAATACTGACACTAAAACTTATGCAAAATTATGTGAGGATCACGCTACTGGAAAATTTTAAAAAAAATATTAAAAAAAATTCTGGATCTCAGGAACTATCAGTCAGATATCGTTGAAATTCTGCGAGAGCCTTCGAAACCTTATTTCTCATTAAAGTTCTGAATTTGAATTCGATCGGATCTATATTGGTGAAGATATCACGGAAATATCGAAATATTCCTACGATCTCAGTGTATTGGTCCACTGTTTTTATATTCGACCAAACAAATAATCAACAGTTTGTTTGATTTTTGACAAACGTCAAAAAAAGGATACAAGCTATAGAAGGATGTAATCATAACGTGTTTGCATAGATCTTTATTATTACTGTTCTGTGATCGTATGTCTATATTCTATATGTTCAAGTTAATGTCATCATGTCTGACATGTGCCATGATAAACAAATCAGTTTTGTAGATTTTTTGTAGATTATGAAATATAACATAACTTGGTATGAAATAAATATCGATTTCAAGATTCAAATATTCCTATATAACCTAACCAAGCTGGATCCTCGGGGCCGACCCCCAGATTTCGATTTATAGGGACAATATGCTGCCACGGAATGAAAAATTTTGAAAACATCCTTCACACTTCATAGATTATTTAATAGCGATCGAACAGCACGAAGTTCAGGATCCAATAAAGTTGTCCATACTCAGAAACATTATTGGTACAGAAGCTGCAAGAATTATGTCCACATTCGTGATCCCAGAGATAGAACTGAACAAATATGAATATACTATGAAGTCTATTGAGAAATATGTCAACCCAAGAGTTAATGAGTGCTTTGAAAGGTATAATTACTTGAAAGAGGTGCAAAAAGAAAATGAACAATGTGAACATTTCCTTACTGAATGCAAGTATCTAGTACGAACATGTAATTATAATGAAACCGACTCAAATCAAACTGCAGAAGATAAAGCACTGAAAGACAAAATAGTTATAATAAGATCATCCTGTAACCAGAGAGGCATTACTGAGAGTTCCAAAATTGACAGTGGAGAAAGCAATTGAATTTTGCAGAACCAGCGAGCAGAGCAAGCAACGGAACTTGCAGTTCCAGAGCGAATTGAGGACATTAAAGCTGCAGGGAAGTATAATAAACAAACGAAAAATTTCAAGTGTAGACAAGAAGGTCAGAAGAAGGAAAATTCAAATGAAGGCGATCTCAGTCGACACATGGTGCACGTGAATGCCTCGCACTTCGTAAAAAGTGTAGGAAGTGCGGTATGTTAAATCATATTACTATATCTTGTAATGTTAAAAATGTTAAGAATGTCGAGAAAGATGAAGGTAGTTCTGATGAACCAGATATTATTATATATATTATTAGGCGTAGGAAAGCATGGGATGAACTTATTCAATGATGAACGTAATAATTTCAATGTTGAATTAGATACAGGTGTGAACATTAGCATAATTCCTAGAGGAAAATATAATGAAATATAAACACAGATTTTAGTTCGTAAATCTAACTCATCTAAGGATTCGAAGTTACACAGGTCATCTTACAAATTCTTCTGTGTGACAGCATTTGGTATTTATAGATATTTGGTATTACCTTATGGTTTATCACAATCCCAGGACTTATTGAGGGAAATTTAGATTTTAGAGACCTTGTAATGAATTACAATAACACGGCTCTGATTAGTAGAATCACTAGTACAAATCTTACAAAGTATACACCTCGGAGATCTTTCACCAATAATAAGCTACAACCTCAAATTCAAAAAAATATTTAGTTTAAGAAAGAGGATCAAGTTGTAATAAAAACATCAAGTGATACACTCTGGGAAAAGGTTATTGTCTTGGGAAAGGCAAAAGAACCTAGTTCTTATCGGGTGAAAAAGCAAGTAAAAGGTCAATTATTATGACGTAATACTCAACAGATAAAATTGTCATATACCAGACCCCGTAGTAATGAATATACATTAGAAACTGAATACGACCCAAACCAATTATCACCAAATGATTGTAAGGAAAACAAGAGTAGAAATAGTTCGAACAAGACAAATTTTAGTAATGTTCTAAGTGAACCCGAGATAATGACTAGAAATAAAACAAAATATAATCCGTTGTGGAACAATTTTAAAACTCCTGGGCGTTTAAACCTTTGAGGGGAAGGTGTTCAACATAATAATATAATAATAATTCTATGGTCTAACCTCAATGGACATATACCTATTATACCTATATCGCATAGCATTGTTGTATCAGATTATTACGGTATGTAAGAATGACAGAGACATTTAATAAACATAAATTAAGTATATGTCTTTAAATATTAATCACCAAGTATCAAACAATGAACATATTGATTATGGAACCAGTCTCGCAATTTACAAACAATGAGTGGAAAATAGTTAGCTATGCAAAAAAGTCTTTCTCATGAGAAATACTATCACTTTCTCATTTTGTTAAATTCTCATACAAAGTATTCTGCATTTTTTCTGGGGCTAATCAGCTTTAGGCGAGTTCGGTATCTGGATGGGTGACAGCTCTGGGTATAAATTTGGACAGCGCGCCAAAGCTCCTGTCCACAGGGCTTTCCCACTTTTGAAAATTCGTTTGTTCAAAGATTTGAGATGAGGAGGTAAATGGTTGAACAATTTTATGCTCCGATACATTGGAGATCGTTCGAAACTGTGAGTCCGATGTTTAGGAAACAGAAGTACCTGTGTATTGCGAGTTTTATGTTCTTGCGAACTACCAAGTTTTTTCCAAATACTCTCATTATCCTTCGCGTATATGAGACATTTTAATATATAGATACAAGGCAGTGACAGTAACCTATTGGCAATAAATACAGGTTTGCATGATGCTCGATAATTCATATCAAAAATCAGACGTATTACTCTTTTTTGTGCAACAAAAACTCTTGAGAAGGAACTACAGTCTCCCCAGAGCAAAACATTATATGACATGTGACAGTAAACAAGGCTGTAATAAATATCAATAAGAGAACTAGGTGGTAAGGTACTTTTGAGTCTACTTATAGCGAAATATGAACTATTTATTTTTTTGCATAAGACGTCAACGTGAGTTGACCAATTAAGACTTTGATCCATATGGATCCCGAGGAATTTAGTACAATATGATGGAATTATAGTTGTACCCAGACAATCTATTTTCAAAAGTCCTTTTTCACTGTTTCTTAAACCGAAATACAGGCAGGATGTTTTGCCTATATTTACAATTAAATTGTTACGACGACACCATGATGTGAATTCTGCCATAATTTTTTCACAAGCTCTCTGGAGCTCATCACAACTTCGTGCCGCGATGATGACAGACGTGTCATCAGCGAATAATATGACCAATAAGCAGGATAAATGAGGAGGCAAGTCATTTATAAACAACAAAAATAACAGAGGTCCTAATACAGAACCCTGTGGAACACCCATATTCATATTGAATTCCCTGGAATAACATTTGTCATTTTTTACTGACATAGTTCTGTGATGGAGATAACTACGCAGCCAATCGGAAAAAATTCCTCTAAAACCTAAGTTGTAACATTTGTCGATGATATACTGAAAAGATAAAGTATCAAACGCGCAAGAAAGATCGAAAAAAATCCCCGAAACATGCAAATTCGAATCCAAGCAATCATAAACTGACTCCACGAACCTGAGTGCGGCTGTTTGAGTAGAGCAGCCAACTCTGAAACCATGCTGGACTTTATCTAGAATATTGAATTTACTTAAATATGACATCATCCTCTTGAAAACAACTTTCTCAAAAACTTTAGAAAGAATACTGAGAATTGATATTGGTCGATAGTTGGTTATTTCATTTAAATTCCCCTTTTTATGAATTGGTACGACAACAGATTTTTTTAAAGCATTTGGAAATTCACCAGATGTGACAGACAGATTAATAATATGAGCAAGATGTACACTTATTATTGGAGCAATCTTCTTTAATATTCTCGTTGAGATGTTATCCACGCCAACACATTTTTTATTTTTCAGACTTTTAATAATTTCCTCAATTTCAAAACTTAAAACTGGTTGAAAGAAGAAATTACACACAAGAGGTGGAGACTGTACAGGAAAGTGATATGTCGTCACCATAATAGGTGTCCAATTTTTTATTTGCCACTGAGGAGAAATACTCACCGAATAAATCAGCTACTTTGTTAGGTTCAACATATGATATACCGTCAATAGCAATGGTAATGGAATTGTTATCTTTCTCGAGTCCTCCAGTGTATGTCCTGACAACATTCCATACCGTCTTATTTCGGTTTACAGAATTAGCAATAAGAGAGGAGTAATATTCAAGTTTTGTCGATTTTAAGAGAGCATTATGTAGGTATTTCGCATTTTTATACTTGTTGTAAGTTTCAGTAGTTCTGGCAATTGAATGAAGCCAATACAAGTTCAGAAGATTTTTCTTGCTTTGGACAATTTCTGGAGTAATCCAGTTAGATCTAGTCGATGCGGAAGTGACCCTCCTCAGGGGACAACACAAATCTAAGCAATATTGAAGGGCGTTACTAAAGGTATCAAAACATTTGTTTACATTAGTTTCAAGAAACATATCAGAAAAATCGTACCCGCACAAACAGTTCACTAAACTGTTAAGGTTGTCCTCATTCAATGTCCTTATAATTTGTAATTTAGATGTTTGCATCCGACCAAGATTAATTTTTAATTCAAGAGACAGTGCTCTATGATCGCTTAGATTGGGTTCAAAAACAACAGTCTCACAGTCACGAACTGATTCGAAATTAGTTATAATGTAATCCACTTTAGAAACAGAAGTATAGCCTGTAATGTTAGTGAATACTCTGGTAGGCTCTTTAGATGTAACAGTTAGGTTAAAACAATCAAGTAATTCGATAAACAATTTTGTACTGGGACAATTCATATTCAAATAGTTCACATTAAAATCTCCGCACAGAAAAACATTATCAAAATTGTTGAAACAACTCTGAAGTGCACTAAACAGTTTCTCAAGGAATATCTCAAAGTTACCCGAGCAGGGTCTGTAAACAGTAATGATGCCTAAACGGTTATTTTCCAATGAAACTATTATGCCAGAAATTTCTACATGCATTTCAACAGAAAATTTCGAGATCGACAAATTTTTCACTTTTAAACCCGACTTGGCGAATATCATCGAACCACCACGTTGCCTGTGACTTCGGCAAAAAAAATCAGCCTGGACATACCCCGGAATTCCCGCAGAGTTCACACTGTCTACGTTGCACCAGTGTTCCACTAAACTCACCACTTCAGGCTTAATTTCATTCACAAGAACCTCCAAACCGTCGAATTTATTCGAAACACCCTGCAGGTTCAACTGAAGAATCCTGAAAGCACCCGCACCTGCAACCCTCGAACCGGAATCTAATCCGCCGAAAATTGTGCCGCACTTCTTTGATGAAAATAATGATTCACATTAACCTTATCTGGCCAATTTGCACCATCCAGAGCCTTCTCATATTCGGAACTCAATACAAGTACCTTAAATGAGGAATATGAATCAGGGTACTTAGAAGTTAACTTCTCACACTTAACGTAAGAAAATCTTCGATTCAGGAAATTCTCCAAATTTTCCGCAGAAGTCCCCGGCTTCAAATTTGAGACGTGAAGGGCTATAAACCTGTCCAATCCCTCAACTTCTGCCTCTCCTGAATAGGTACCTGTGACCAAAGATTTACGGGTTCTCCGAAAAGATCTCTTGCGGCTGACCACCTTCCATTCCCTGTCCTTATCTTCATCAACTGCTACCCGTTCTACAACATGTAAACTGGGATTATTTAATTGTTTGGGTAATCCTCCTTCACGCACATCATGGATTGCCGGAACAACACTTTTTGTGCTGACAGGAGCAACAGTTGCAGACTCCGTAGCGTACGTACCAAGAGTATCAGAAGTAGACCGGAGATCACCAGTTGCGATGCTCCCAGCAGCTGTCGCACCAGCTGGAATCGAACGTTCAACGACGGTATTCATCTTTGTTTTTGTTGATAATCTCCTGTTGAGTTCGACAAATATACTTCGCTCTACCTCCTATTCCCACTGTGTACGTGTGATTTATAGAATATAGTGTGCTACCTCTAGTTTGATTCCTTTTGTATCCCACCTCTTAGAACAGTCGACTCCTTCACAGTGTAATAGAGTTACTATCTGGCTAGAACCTCAAATTCCCACCCCTAAGGCTATATCCTATGAGATATATATTTAGAAACGGTTGCACTCTATACAAAGGACCTTAAGAGCCAGCCGGATATACAGGGTGAGTCTTTGAACACTGCATTAATTTTAACCAAAGATTCCTCTCATCAAATGAAACACTCTTTTCATTTACTATTTTTCCAGATTCGGCTCAGGTAAAAAGATAAAAGCGTTTAAAGATTTCACAATGTGCTAATACACTCCAGTATATAAATTATCTATGAAATTGTTGGCGGACGAGAATAAGGCATGGTAACGTGGTTTACAGCTTGATTCGGGATTCCAACGCTCAGGGACGGATCCATAAAAGTAGTGAAATTTCTGGAGTTTTCCATTTTAAAACATTCAATGAAGAATATCTCGAAAACGGTGCGTTTAAGGAGAAATGATGAAGAATAATATAATGTTCTAAAACGATGGAATATTCTTGAAATGACTCAAGAAAAACTTTATATGCTTTCTTTATGCTAATTTCGTTTAGTTTTATGAATCCACGAGTCCATAACTAGAAAACCAGTAGAAGTAGAAAATAACTAATATTTGGAAAATATGTATCATAGTTATAAGAAACTTTACGCCAACATTCATTTTATTCGAAAAAAGGATGTCAAAGCTACAAAATAAAAACTGATTTTTTTTCAAAATTTCAACAGCCTGTATCTTTTTACCTGAGCTGAATTTGGAAAAATGTTAAATGAAAAAAGTGTTTCATTTGATGAGAGGAATCTTTGGTTAAAATTAATGCAGTGGTCAAAGACTCACCCTGTATAGTTGGTTTGTTAGCCTAGCGGTCTATCACAAAGGGTTGAGGATAGTGACTTAGGGAGATTATTTTGTCCTTGTAGAAGTTTATAACATTCCTGGGAGACCAGCCTAGGTGATAGAATTTTACTGTCATGTACCGCAGTGTATGAGGCTCCTCTTAGCACTGACACAATGTATGATCGGTAATTTCTATTATCAATTCACATATCTTATGGGTAGCGCTGGTAGTAGGAAAATATTGCCCTATCTCATACAGGAGAAACCTCACTCCAAAGTAACCAGTGATTAATCTTGCATTGAAGGCGTCTACATTCCAAGTTGGAAATGACTATATTCAAACTAGCTAACTTCTTTATATTGAAATCATGTTTTGTTTACTGAATACTTTATTAACAATGATACAGGTAAGCTGCCATTACAAAATCGGATTGTCGGAATTAGGAATAAGTATATGGGATGTAATAGATGATATGACTATGCTAGTTTGAGAGCACTGTGGACTGATTGTAAACACTACACTGCCTAGAGGGGCTTATTGCACCTCGGTCGGACTCCTATTAGCTGACAGGGCCTCATGGTTGATCCCCCTCAGCTCGGAATGCTAGCCTCCATAGAGTCTCTTAGTCGATCCCCTGCAGCTAAAATTCACTTAATCGAGCTAAGTCCTGCACCGCTAATATTATATGGGACTCATGTAACATCCCCACTTCCTTGTCGGTATATTACCTACATAAGGTCCATTTTCATAGCAAGTAGGATTATGCCCTTGACTAGGTTCCTCACACGGTTTCTGGCATTCAGGGTCGTGTCGTCGAGATGAAGGTTTACTAAAGAATACTTTCATAATCCCCCTCAAGTATGGATTGACATCATTCCCTTAGTCGTAAACCGATTAGTGAGAACAATGAAATGTTATTAGAGGTTGGATCATAATTGAGTAAAACATCTTTTTTGCGCGTATGTTCTGGGGAACATCGCGTTATAGTTTTGCCCAAATGTGAAATTTGATTCTGTGGTGCCGGCCGTCCGTCCGTCCGTTGCCACGATAACTTGAGAACGGAAAGAGCTAGCGACTTGAAATTTTTAGGGTAGGTGGCGCATCCCAATACGACGGACAAGTTCGTTAATGGGTATAATCGGCCCAATGGTTTCCGAGTAATAATTTTGTTTTCAACCAAAATAAATCCAATCGGATTTAAACTTGCTGAATAGTTGTAGAATATAAACCTAAGCACATTTGTGAAATTTTGTGAGAATCGTGTCACTAGAAAATTTTAAAAAAATATTATTCATGACACGATAACCTGAGAACGGAAAGAGATAGCGGCTTGAAATTTTCAGGTTAGGTTGTGCATCTGAATGCAACATTTGTGTTCGTTTATAAGCATAATCGGCAAAACGGTTTTAGAGTTATAGCCATCTGAAATTTTCTGAAATTTGGTTGTTTTTTGTTCCTCATTAACTCGAAGAATACAAAACCGATTGAATTCAAACAAGGTTATTAGTTGTAGAATGCCATCGCAAAAATTCTTGCTGAATTTCGTGAGGATGGTATAACTAGAAAATTAAAAAAAAATAATTAAAAATAATTGAAAAAAATTCTATATATCATAAACTATTCGTCCGGCATGGCCAAGTTTGAACACGATCGGATCTATGTATATTCTTGGAAAACCGAGCAGCTTTGTGAGTTCGGTAGCTGGATGCGAATCGTCGTATGATATGTTGTCTATGGTCGTATTTTTGCGAGAACCTTCAAAATATGAATGTCATGATGACATATTTTTGCGCGTATGTTATGGGAAAATCGTGTTATTTCATCACAAAGCTATGGGAGATGGTAGCCTTACATTATCGGTCAAACCTGGTTTTGAAAGAGATCCTCCTTAGGAGGAGGCAACTAAATATTGAAGGGATTTCTATGAACAAGAGTGAATATCTTTGAGAAATAGAGAAGGTGATTCTTCTTCAAGAGTTCCATGTGCCTTCAGAGGAGTATATTTGCGAGAGGGAACTTTTGAAAGGTTATGTACTATTTTTAATATGATATCGCTGAAATTTTGCTGAAGGCTTCTGATCTTGTAAGGTGAGAGGCTCATTTGTGGATATTATATCTCGTGATGGGTACAGAGGAATTTAAGGCCAGTTTTTCTATCACTGATGAGAATATATCCTTATGTTTCACCTCATCACCTTTAGATCTATCAATGGACATTTATTGGCTAAGAATAAGTAATAGAATATTACTGGAATTCAATTGAATTTCATTCAATATGTTACTAACTAAACTTATAATTTTCTTTACTTTGATTATTTAAATATGACATTAATTCCAGTAATATTTTTCAAGAATAATTATGAAGAATCAAGAAGAATTGAAGGTAGACAATAATGTGTTAATTTTTTCATCATTGCTTTCTATCCTGACTTCACGTCAGTGCTTGAACCAATTTTTTCTTATACATTTTGATTCCTTAGAGTGTTCCTAGATACAATTCATTGAATAAACAAGGTTTATTATAAGAGTCCGCACTATGCCGGGCTGAATCTCGATCACCCAAGCGAAATCGCCGGTTACCATGGAAACGGCAAACGTTCTCACTCAGAGACCAGCTAGTCCATAGCGATTCTGAGTGATGATTTGGGCGTATTAGAAGAAGCCCAGAGAGTGCTACGCTCAGTAGTAGTTTACCTTGTTTATGGTTATGCTAAATAGATAGGTTTTGTTGGTGCCAATTGTTTTGTGTTATAAAGTTGCATTAAGGATTGAAGGACTGACACTGGGGATGTGTGATCTAGCAAAATTAAAGTTCAGTTTGACGCAAATGTTCACGAAATGACTTTATGGTTGTGGTGATATAATGAAAAACATGCGTTATTTAATTTTGTTTGCTGATAATTTGGTGAGGCGATAACTGGAAAAAATATTTGAAAAATCTGGGTGTGAAGATTGAAAAACACTTAAAATCGGCCAAACATATGAACAAGATTGTAAGCTTCCAGCTATTGGCCACAACTTCTGGTTTAAGTAATGCATATGTTGAAAATATTAGTAAGCGCAACGAAATGGTATCAAGAAACCGTTACGTCCTGTCAGAAATCATGGATAGGTTGAAGAGTGTGGCAAATGCGATCTTGTACTACGCGGTCATAATGAGTCGGAAGACTTGATTAATCACATAAGAAAACGAGAGCGTGGACGGTTGCTTACGTACTTTAAATTTAATATATAGAGTCGTATAGTTAAGATTCAAAATTTTGTGAAATATGTAAAGATGTGGTTTTCTTATTATCGATGCCACTGACAACCGCAGAAACTGAAATATATTTCTCTACTTTTAAATTGATCAAGGCGTTTCTAAGGAATACAATCTCCTAATGAAGACTGACGGCACTCGCAATGTTGTCCATCGTTGTCGATTTCAACGAAAAGGTGCATGAAGTTCATCTGCGACAAAAACAGAAGGATTGAGTTTTATGTTTTAAGATGTAATATGTTTTACTCAATAATGATCCAACCCCTATTAAAAACTCATTGTTCTCACTTATCGGTTTTTGACTAAGGATATAATGTCAACCCATACTTGAGTGTAGTAATTGATAGCATGCTTTAGTAAATGCTTTAGTAACAGAATATGGAGACGTCGTTTCCGAAATATATGTCGACAAAAGTTTTAATGGACGAGAGTTACTAGTGTAATGTTGTACGATTATATTTATTTATTAAATCCCCTTGGTCTTCGACGGAGAAATCTTGGAAGTGCTCATAAGTACTTGTCACATGTAACATGAATCAATTGTTCTTGTCATCGCACTGAGTTTGTTTTCCGTCTAAGTAGAATTTTCATTTGATATCCAGCCTAACCACTTTGCTGCAGATACTTCACCGAAATTTCACTTATTCATGTACATAACTCCCCATTCTTACCACAACATTTTCTTGTCTATATACCGAAGATCCCCGATAGAAATTATTTCCAGCAGTAATTTCCCCAACCAATTTTCATCAGATCCCATTTCCCCGCGGATCCTTTTTTCCATCACCACACGAACGGTACTAAAACGTCGCTAGGCCGTAACAAACGAAGCACACGGATCGCTTTTTATTTAGGAGTGAACCAGATCCATCCGCCCACGCCTTCTCATCCGGCCTATAACTACATTCTCCCTGATTAAGGAGAAATCACGCCTATTTGACAGAATCAATGTCGTGTGGAGTGTCGAAGAACGACGGAGAGAAAGATTGAAGGTGATTACTATCGGATTCTCCGAGTAGAAAATTCGAGGACTGGAAGCAGGTCTGAAGTGATTGTCTGACATATCCCTGATGATCGGAGCTGGAATGGGAGATTTGGGATCTTTTAGGAAACAATATGATAGATCATGAAAATGATCAAGGATGGTACTAGCGACAATATAATCAGTGGAGTTGAAATAATTAAAATAAGAATATATTCTGATGAGAATAATCATTGTTAATTGAATCAGTTCTTTCATAAGAAAGGTTGGTATTTATGTATCAGTAACTGGCAACTCTACTGTTACAGGACGCATCCTGACATTAACGCTGTAAGGTTTGTCATTGATAACGATATACGTACTCAGAATATTTTGTCTTATGGATGCAAAAAGTATTGAGTGTTCACATTTTAACCAATTTTTTCTCTTTCAACTCACGCACATTAGTTGAAAGAAATATATCCATGTGAAACTATGAATTGAAAATCCCAAAAAACACAAATTTCAACTTTAGTTGAAAAGGAAAAAATTGTTTGTACTCATTGAGTTACGTAATTTCAACAACAATCTCATTCTTGTTAAGTTGAAGAAGCTCGTTGCTCCGTATAGTTATATACAAAACTTCATCGAACTCTGTCATTTTCGAAATATTGGCCTTTTCTTAAGAGTTGTTTTTAACAGCTGATGAAAATTTGTACGAACTTGGAATCGTTCATTTAGACCCTAATGCGAAATTGAATCTCGATCAGATTTTAGTTTTTTGATAATATTAAGAAAATGGATCAACTGAATAGGTTTCAATATCTCCACCATTATAGATCCGATCATGTTCAAATTTTGGAACATGGCTGTG
This sequence comes from Halyzia sedecimguttata, assembly GCA_937662695.2. Taxonomy (NCBI): domain Eukaryota; kingdom Metazoa; phylum Arthropoda; class Insecta; order Coleoptera; family Coccinellidae; genus Halyzia; species Halyzia sedecimguttata. The sequence continues at coordinate 16,707,620 of OW569413.2, forward strand.
AAATAGGGATTTCAAGACTTTCGCAAAAGCGATATCTGTATATGAGATACAGAATATTTTTTAATACTTTTTTTTTTAGTAATACGATCTTCACCAAATTTCGTATATTATTTTAGTGTTGGCATTCTACAACTAGTTACCAAGATTGAATTTGATCGGATCAAAATTTTTACTCCAAAGCCATTTGGCCGATTATGTCCATTAAAGAACTCTATAGTCGCATTACGATGCGCAACCTACCCTGAAAATTTCAAATCACTGTTTGTTTCCCTTCGAAATGTATCGAAACAACGGACAACTGGCCGGGCAGAATTGAATTTCATCTCGAATTCTTCATTCTAATCATTCGAGATAATATGCGGCATAAAATATGAAAAATACAGACATTTGGGAAAAATGATAGCACGTTGTTTCCTAGAACATGCGCACAAAAAGGGAAGTCAATTTTCGAAAACAGGTTATGAGTCCCAAAAGAGGTCTAAATTATTGATTAATTTTTCATTAGTTCATTTCATGTTTTTAGATGAATTTTCATTCCTTAATTTTATTTTATATGAGTTCACTTAATTTGCTCTCATGCTGTTTTGCATCAAATCCTTTTCTACCATTTGTATTTTATTCATGAAATAAAATGTTCCAAAACATAATATTCCTATGACTTTACCTACTTATACCTTGCTTTTAAATCTCGGAGTATTTTTGGCGCTCTTGTTCCTCGGAACAGTGTGCTTATCAATTTGCCAAGATGTCTGTAATTCTCGAATGGAATGAACAGTTGACAATTTTAGAGTTGGTTTGGAAGAAAAATAACTCAGTTGAGTTCGTTATTGGGCAAAATTGGTCTGGTGTATTCGGATTAACCAAAAAAAATATTACCTAATATTGGCTAAGTTTCAATTGATATACAATCTAATTATTTTCATAGTAGATTGGAGGAATGAGTATCTCGGATAACTTCGTTAGTGTGTTGAATTCGGATTAATAATTTTTGGCACTATTGTTGAATTTAGTTTGTTTCATGATATTTGTATTTCTCTTATGATGCAGTTCTATCATATGAATCCATTGATATCATTCCCAACTCTGAGAAACCAATACTTTAGCAGATATGATTCAAAGTTTGAACAAGATCACCAACGGTCCTGTCCATAGGGCTTTCCCACATTTTTTTTCTCTTTTCGCTGATTTGTGTATTTGGGTGGAGTAAGATATGCAGCAAATTCTCTAAGACCTTTTACCGTGAGACAAAATTTTTGTACAAAATAGATTACCGCATTATTCCGAGACTAGCAGGACCGTAATTAAAAGGTTTGTATTATACTCGATATTTAAAGCCATATAAAATATTGGAACGAAGTGATGCAGTATTGCCAATAGGCTTATTTGATTGAGTATTTAATGTATTTTATGAGCGTCAATTTTTCATGAAATAAATTATGTAGGAATTCTGATATTTAACACTTGTAAATAATAGACTTAAGATTAGTTTTACTGGTGCAGATGAAGTTGAACGACGTCCGAACAGATACTTTAGACGCATTTCTGGATTATATCCCTGCCTGAAGAGATCCTAAAACATTCCCATGATATCACATATTGAGTCTGGAGGCGCCTCGGAGGTACTTAGTCATCTAGACTAATTTTCTCTGAAGAGGAAGTGTTGTATGCTAGCTGTCATCTAAATCCTGGAAAGGCCTTCTTAGGTGTGCAGTTCTCAGAAATCAGTTACGTAACGCTTCTGATATTGTTCCCACGCAAACCCGTTGGTTTCAGCGAAGTAGTGCAAGCAAGAGGACCTTCCAATCAGCGTTGAGTACAGCCCGTAGCTCTGAGAGAGAGAGAGGGGGAAGGGAAGTACCAATGGTTAATCGAGGCTCGAGGAGAACGGTAGAAAGAGTTCGAAGGGCGCTGCGGAGCACGTGAGACGTTGTTAAGGAAGTTGGTTCCTACTTAGACGAAAGACTGATTACAGGTCCGAGTGTTGTTGAAGCTCATTAGACGGTAGAGAATTAAAACGTACAATTATAGAGACTGTTAGGAATCTCAGTAATCGACGGTATTTAATGTGACGGCGAAGTTGACGTTTGTAGAAGTTTTGTAAATAAACCTGTACAAGTGTACATAATAGCATACAGTCTTGTATTTATTGCAAAGTGTGAATGTAGAATCTTTATCCCTAGACAATGATACAAAATCCTACAATTATGTACATGGTGTTTTACTACATCGAAAATATAATTTGCTCAGTCCAGGCCTGTGCTATTATGCTAGAACTAGATCTGTCTATCGGTCATTATTCTAGACTTATTCCTTGAAATTTTCATAAAAATCTATGAAAGTGTTCAAGAGTCCCACTGGTTGAAAATTTTCGATGAAAAGCATATTACGCCCCTGTAAACGAATATACTTCGGACATATTCCGAATAATGATTCAGACCACCAGAATTGTCCTGTGTTTGCACTGAATGCATGTACAGTTATTTAGGAAACGCCCTGTATGATATTGTTGTTATTGGCACTCCGATACCTTAAAACAAATGTTGACTTACATCTAACACGACATAAATTTACATGAGTAAGTATTATAATTTGAATTCGAAGTATCCAAAGCGCCAGTTATATTCATGGCTTCAACACGAAATATCAAGATAGACTCATCATCAACGTCTTCAGTCAGATTCTCTTCATGCGGAATGCCACCTTGTCCATATCTTCCTCCTGATTAAACAGAATCAATGTCGTGTGAAGTATCGAGGAACGACGGGAGAAAAATTGAAGCCGATAACTATTGGATTCACAGGATAGAAGGAAGATTTGAGGACTGGGACCCAGGCTTTGAAGAGATTGTCAGATGATCGAATTCGAGATGAGAGATTTGGAGTATTTTAAGGGACAATGTGATAGTCGGCCATAAAAAAAGAAAAAGGGATAGTGTTAGAGCTTTTCATTATGGAGGTGGCTGTGAATTATTGAACGAAACATATAATCCGAGAAGAATGTTCATTGTTATTTCTGGATTTACGGCGGAATAAGGATGGAGGCGAGCGTCGGATGAAATAGGAGCCACATGGAAGGAAAAGACTGATACATCGTTACAATTTAGGGTGGTAAAATCTATACTTCATCCGATCGCACCAAGATTGTATATCAAAGAGAAATGTATTCGTTCAGATGATCTTTCAATGTATTATAATTCTTATAGAGTACAATGCGTATCGATAATAAATATCTTCATCAGGTTTGGAAATAAAGATGGTGTGATGAATAGTTAATTAGAAAGTTGAGGTACATGCCGAACTATTTCACCAAGTGATCCTATTTAAAATATCTACAATAAGATTCTGCAAAGAAAAATTTGTATTCTGTATCCAAAAAATTTACTAGACCATGAAATGATCTCTAAATCTAACTCAAAAGTCAGATTGAATGTTTGAATCCGATTTCTCCCTGATGACTAAGAAACTTTTATTTGAAATATTTTCTCATCCAGACTCTCCCCAAGCAGTTAATTCAGTGGATCTTTTGAAATGGGTCACCCTGTAAATACAGGAAGAGACTTTGAGTTGTACATTAATTTTAACCGTAGATTCCTCTCATCAAATAAAACAATCTTTTCATTTACCATTTTTTCAGATTTGATTCAGATGAAAAGATTCAAGCTGTTGATATGGCAGAAAAAAATCAGTTTTTCTTGTGCATCTTCGACATGGATATTCAGAATGATAATATGTGTTTTGGTGGAATTCTTCTTCATCATTTCTCTTAAAACGCATTGTTTTTGAGATATTCAATACTAAATCTTAATTAATCTGATAATACTTTGAGTATTTGTCTAATTTTGTTTGATCCGCTCCTGATCTAGTATGACCTTTCAGCGATTTATTTCTACGTTGCCACACTCGTTTTTTTTCCACACGATTCAGATAATCCGCCTCGATTAAATAAGATACCATGCCTGATGTCATGTTCATTTTCCACCCGAGTGCGTTAATTCTAGGAAATCAATTGACTGATTAGATTTTTCTTTCTATCAATATATTTTACTAATCTGCAAGACCATATACTACTGAAATTTATACTTATATACTAACAGACAAAAAAACTGCAACACCCAGAAGGAGCTGTTTAAACTTTGAATTTTTTTTGGTGAAACATAGATAGTAGGTATAGTAAGGAGAGTAAATGATTAAAATTTGGAAAAAAAAATCGTGAAGGTTTTTTCAAGTAAACATTTTTTGTTACCTACTTATTGTTGTCGTTTTTTTGCAAATTTTTTGAATTTTACAATAAACCCGCTGTTCGAGGAGATCCAAAGTCAATGTTTAGTAGTTGTTAAAATGCCTAGAGGTCGTGTACGCGGAATTTATCGCCAGCTGAGTGAATTTGAAAGAGGTCATATTATTGTTCTTCGAGAGGCGGGGTTGTCATTTCGAGAAAACGCTAACCGTACGAACAGGAATCCAACTACTGTTATGAGTGTTGCCAAGCGTGGTTTGATAATGCCCAAAATCGAAGAAGAGTAGACACCGGACGTCGAAGGAGCATACATTAAGTCGATCTTTGGCTGATGAGTGGTTAGGAGAACAAGGCCATCCTGTAACTGTCCGAACGATTTACCGCCGGATGGTCTTTTAGACTGCAGGATTATCGACCCCATTTTGTGTTTCCTTTGACGGTTGAGCATCACCGGAAACGATTACAGTGGTGCAGAGAACGTCTACGTTGGAATGTGGAATGGCATCAGGTCATCTTTTCTGATGAATTTCGATTCTCCTTGGGTGCACATGATGCCCGAAGAAAGGTTAGATTGCGTCGGGGAGAAAGACGTGAACCTAAGTTTGCTATTGAGCGTAATGTACACCGAACAGTAGGCTTTATGGTATGGGGTGCTATTGCACATGCAAGTAAATTACCTTTAGTCTTTATTCGAGGTAACGTGACAGCGCTGCGTAACCTTCAAGAAAAAGTGCAGCCATATGTTCTTCCTTACTTTAACCGGCTCGAGAATGCAATATTTCAGCAAAATAATGCTCGACCTCATGTTGCCAGAGTAAGTTTCGACGTTTTTGAAGCGACCCATGTGAATATTTTGCCATGGCAGCCCAGATCCCCGATCTTTCGCCCACAGAGCATGTTTGGGACATAATCGGTAAAAGGCTAGGAAATTTACCCAAGCCCCCACGGACTTTGGTGGCTCTGATACATGAACTACAGGTAGCTTGGGATAGTATCCCTCAAGAAGAAATAGACCATCTCATTGCATCAATGCCAAGACGTGTTGGGGAGTGTATAGGTAATCGCGATGGACAAACACATTACTAATAAATTTATTTAAAAAAATGTAAACCCTTCGTTTTTATCTTCACAATTTCATCATTTACTCGAGGCTTTAAAATGTTTTACCAACAAAAAAAATTCAAATTTAAACAGCTTTTACTGGGTGTTGCAGTTTCTTTGTCAGTCAGTTTATCTACAGCTCCACAGAAGTTGATTAAGTTCAGAAATTTTGTGACCCTTTCTAAAGTTGCCTATTTTGTCCGCCAAATGTTCATTTATGAGAAATCAAATGTTTACTCTCTTGAATCTGAGAATTTTTTTTGCTAATCGTTTGATACATTTTTAAGTTTTTGACAAGTTCTTGACGTTTGCGTCTCTGAGATTATTTAATGTTTTACTTTCTTAAATCAACTTTTATTCAGAATCTGAAAATTTATTTGAAATAATACCTAGACGTAAACCTAGTGCGGATGAAGCCAATAGGGCTGTTGGCATGATTGAGGCTAGACGTAATCAGAGAGATGTTGCGAATTTCTTGCAATTTAGCGAAAGCGTAGTTTCCCGGCTCATCCATCGATATAGAGAAACTGGAAACTTAACCGAGAGAGCGAGAAGTGGACGCCCAGTTTCTATAACTCCTGCACAAGATTGTTTTCACCCTGTGTCTACCCGTGGAGAGCCTTTGAGTACTTGTCGAATCATACAACAGCGCCATTTGAAAGCAACTGGTGTTTTGGTTCCGATTGAATCAGTTCGTCGAAGGACTTTCGAGAAGGATTCCACCAACTCAAAATCATATTCGACTTCGATTCGAATGAGCCAATGAGCACATGAATTGGATCGATCAATGGAAGTCTGCATTGTTTACAAATGAGTCGAGATTTGGACGGTTTTCGGATAGTTAGCGTGTTCGGATATGGAGCCATCCTCTGGTGCCCAGAATCGCAGATCCGTATAGGTAGTTCATCCGTTCAGAGGTGGTAGAATTATTGTTTGGGGAGGCATTTGTTTCAATGAACGTACATAATTGTTGGTACCTGGTACTACCGTGAATGTGCAGATGTGCATGGACAATATCAGTATTTTGTTTTACGATGCTATTGGGCCAAATTTCATATTTTTGGAGGATAAGGTGTCACCCCATCGTGCGAGAATTATCCATGAAGCCCCGGAAATCCATGGTATTCCACAATTGGCACTTTCCCTACGGTAACCAGATCTCAATCCCATTGGAAATGCTTGGTATTAGATACAAAGAGATTTAGATTCTCATCGACCACCTCCCCATACACTTCAACAACTAAGAGGGATTTCACCGCAACTCTGAAGGGAAATTGACCAAGGCAACTTCAAAATTCTGATCAAAAGTATGCGAAGGCGGTGTCAGGCTGTGGTTGTTGTTCACTTTACTAAACTTTATTTTTTAAATTATTTGAGGGAACTAATTTTGTTGTTAGATTGTTCCTATCTGGGATTTCGCTCCCAAACTGTGAAAAATATTTATTTAATAATAATTTATTATTTTGCGAATTGCTTCTGCATGAGAAACACAAAATAATAATATTAAATCAGACTCCTTCAATAAAAAATAATTTAATAATGAATATTTTCGTTGAGTGTCTGACGAAGTTGTCTTATTTAGACTCCGAAACATAACGAAATAGTCGTTTCATCGTTGATATTGTTTCGTTATTGAATGTTGGGCAACATTATTCGATTAATTGCTGCTGACGTATATCTTGTGGTTCTTACGCAGAAGCAATTCACAAAATAATAAATATTTATTTAATAGATATTATTCAGAGTTTGAAAGAGAAAACCAAGAAAGAAACCGTTTAATAATGAATATACCTCCCACAGTATCCTTTAATGATTATTTAGAACCAATTTTGCACTACAAATACTAAAATCAATTTTCACTTGAAGCTGTGAAACTTTAAAAGAAATGGGCAAAATAATGAATAAACATTCAGATCATGTTTCTAAAATTGGTGAAATGAAATGTAAACTTTTAAAACAGCCCAAAATTTTTGTGGCGCAGTATATTCATATATTTACACAACATATCTGTTTAATCCAGCAGAAAAAAATTGGTTCAAGCACTGACGTGAAGTCAGAAGCTTTTGCGCGTATGTTCTATTGTCCATTCTTCTGTATTGGACACCCTTAATCGAATTTACCATGGTAAATTCGAATTAAGGGTGTCCAATACAGAAGAATGGACAATAGAACATACGCGCAAAAGCTTCTGACTTCACGTCAGTGCTTGAACCAATTTTTTTTTCCCTGATTTTTTTGAAATTTTCTAGGGTTACGGTTCTTAAAATTTTTTTTCGGCATTTTTTTCAAATTTTCTAGTGGTACGGTTCTTACAAAATTTTAAACACATTTTTATGTTGATTTTCTACTACTAGTTACCAAGCTTCAATTCGATCGAATATTTATTTTTTGAGTTATCAAGGAAATAATATTCCAGGTGAGTATAACTCGGAAACCGTTAGACCGATTATACCCAAAAACAAACTCAACTCTCCTTTTCGGATACGCAACCTACCCTGAAAATTGCAACTCCCTATCTCCTTTCGTTCGAAAGTTATCGAGGCAACGGTCACCCATCTACTGAACTCACACAAGAATGCTCGAATCTCCAACAATATTCAACCGATCGTGTTAAAACTTGAAACTTGGCAGTAGAGTTAGGTTATGAAGGCTCTTGCAAAATTTCAGCAATTTCAAACGAATAGTTACTGATATATAGATTTTTTTTTTTTCAATTTTCAATGATTTTTTAAAAATATTCAACAAATACTATCCACACCAAATTTTGCAAGAATTTTTGCGTTGGCATTCTACAACTAATGACCATGTTTGAATTCAATCAATTATGTATTTTTTGAGTTAATGAGGAAGAAAAAACAACCCAATTTCAGATGGCTATAACTCTTAGACCGTTTGGCCGATTATGCTTATAAACAAACTCAAATATAGCCTTCAGATGCACAACCTAACCTGAAATCTTCACGCCGCTATCTCTTTCCGTTCTCAGGATATCCTGACAAAAGAAATATGTTTCAATAATTTTTTGAAAATTTTCTAGCGAAACGATTCTCACAAAATTTCACAAACGTGCTTGGGTTCATATTCTACAACTATTCACCAAGTTTCAATTCGATCGAATCTATATTGGTTGAAAACAAAATTATTACTCGAAAACCATTGGGCCGATTATGCCTATTAACAAACTTGTCCGTCGTATTGAAATGCGCCATCTACCCTGGAAATTTCAAGTCACTAACTCTTTCCGTTCTCAAGTTATCGTGGCAACATCCGGACGACCGGATGGCCGGACAGAATCAAATTTGACCTCGAATTCTTCATTGGGGAGTCGAACCAAATCGTTTGAGATCATTTTAGTAAAAAAATTCGAATGTTACAGACATTTGGGCAAAATGATAACGCGATGTTCCCCAGAACATACGCGCAAAAAGATACCTTATCCCATATAAATCTTTTAAATGAATTAAAATTACATCGGGACGATTATATGAACAATCTACGAATGGATGAGGACACTTTTAAATTGTTATTGCATAAAGTCACTCCACTGCTAAAAAAAATAGGATACAAATATGAGAAGAGCTATTAGTGTAGCTGTAGAGAGAAACTTATTGTTATGCTACGTTCGAACCTTTTTATATTCTTTTCTGAATGACTCTCGGAGGCTTTTTTTTTCACGAAATCAATATCGCATTCATTATGGTGTTCTTTATTTAAAGCTAATAATTCCTCGTAAGTTTTATTCTTTAAAATTCTGTTGGAATATTCTTTGGCTTTAATCGTCCATAAACACTTTTTCTTTTTAAATAGTTCGATGAAAGACGAAACAAACTCCACTGACTCTGCAAAGCGTCGATTTTCAGCCATTGTTGACAGTCACACACACACAAGCGATTTTCAAACGTTTTGCCGACTATCCTGACGCTAAAATCAAACACGTCTGATATTGGCGTCCAGCGTTGCGTGCTGCTCGTTGAATAGCCAGCATGGCAGCCGATACACATACACCGACGTTTTTCGAGCGACTTTTGGGCCTTTTGGTTGCTAGCGGTATCGCTAGCTGCCAGAAAGCCGAAAAAGTAGCATGTGTATGGGCCGCATAAGTATGAATATAGAACTTCAAATAAAACAATTTGACAATAATTCATTTTTAATTTGGTTTTCAATGCAGAATGAAAATCTTCCTTAAATACTATAATCCAATTAAATGAAAGCTAACATTGTTGTTAGTTTAACATTTGACTCCTTCAGAGTCGTTCTTCGGTCCGTAACAACAACAATATACCAGACGAAGAAGCGTTCTGCGACTACGCTGTTTGTTGGACTCCAGAAGCGCTTTGATGCGGCTTCAGGAAATGACAGGGCGCGGCCTTTTGTAGCCAACAATATACGAGTATTCTTCACTTTCAGACCCTGATTTACCTATGAATATGTTCGAACCAATACATTTGGGTTCAAGGATGTCTTGCTCTTAGGTGCATATCGGCAAAATCATCGACCTATGTGAAAGGAGGCCTCGTTTGTCTAATTCATTTGTCATGGAAAGAGAGCTTTTTGCTTCTTTTGTCATTTCCTATTTGCATTATCGCTCTTTGTTCCCATCAATTCTTTTATAGTTAATATGTAAAAGTGACATGCTATCATCAAAATAACCCCCCCCCCCCCAGTGATATAAAATATGAGTCCTGATCAAAGGTTTCAGCTCGAATAACCGATTCATATATATCTTCAACTTTTGGTATACCGCAAGGAACGATATTTGGACCAATACTGTTCCTTGTTTACATAAATAGTTTATCGAGCATTTGCAGATAAGGTGATATATATCACGCTGCTGAGATAATGATAAACATATAGGTTGGTTAAATAGTAGCCTACTTAATTCAAAAATAAAAGGAGGAAATATAGGACACGAAATACTGGAGGGAGCTGCAAGTCTTTTTCAATTCGATCTCCAATTTTGAAAATATTGGGTAAATTATATTTGGCATGAAGGTTTGTGTGGCATTTCATCGGTATGGGATAAAAAGTTTCTGAAATATATAATTTTTAAGGAAAAATTTTTTTTGAGGAAATATTTTTATTTTTTTTTCTAGTGATACGATGCTCACGAAATTTTGCTATATATTGAGACTCAGCATTCTGCAACCAATGGTCAAATTTCAATTTCATCAGATTTCTATTTTTTGAGTATTTTTCCGAAGCCATTTGGCTAATAATATCCATTAACCATATTGACCGTCACATTCGGATGCGTAACATACCCTGAAAATTTCAAGTCTGTATCAATTTCCATTCCAAAGTAATCGTAGCAACCAACGGTTGGCCGGACAAAATTGAATTTGACCACGAATTGTCAGTGAGTCGATCCTAATCGTTCGAGAACATTTTCGACGAAAAATTCGAACATTACAGACGTTTGTGCTAAGTTATGTAACGCTGTTTCCTAGAACATGCACACAAAATGTTTAGGCACACTAAAGAGAGTGCAAAAGATAATAATATTTTGCACAATTGAATAGAAAAACGAATCTTCAAGCCTTCTTTTCAGAGTTAACACGTAAAAACTGCATTGTGCATTAACTGAGTTCAAAAATTAAAATGAACGAATTAGCAAAACTACTCAGCGGAGATTCGAACCCTCATTTTCCGCGTTGCAGATGAGAGAAGTAACCAACGCGACTACTGCAGCTACGTACATGTAGTGATATTAACATTACTTGAAATTGCAGAAGCAGATACCAGTTACCAATTTTATTTTCACCATAATTGCTCAACTACGAAGCCAATCGAACCGAAATCCTGTAGTCTTGAAATGGTTTCACCAATTTAATATTTTGGAAAGAAAAAAATTTCTAGTTATACGATCCCCACAAAATTGTGCTGAAATTTGCGAGTTGTCAGCCATCATGCAATTAATTACCAAGTTTTAGTTATATTAGATCTGTATCTTTTGTGTTATTGAAAAGTATTATTATTAAAAAAAAGTAGTCGGACCTAATCGTCTGAGACAATTTTCGACAACACAACTTCAGATCCCGTTATTGCACAAAACTAATAATAATGTATGTTGAGAAAGATACTGAGTATTTTTTTTCCTTTTGGTTTCTGTGCTCCCCTCTAATGTTTTCTCTTCTCGGTCTCATATTTGGGTTTTTTTACTCTTCAATGATATTTATTTTCGACGAGTATACATTTCAACGTTGTTTTTGCGAGTATGTTCTGGGGAACATAGCGTTATCATTTTGCCCAAATGTCTATAATTTTCAAATTTTTCGCCGAAAATGGTCTCAAACGATTGGGTTCGACTCCCTGATCAAGAATTCGTGGTCAAATTTGATTCTGACCGGAAGGTTGCCACGATTACTTCAGAACGGAAAGATATAGCGACTTGAAATTTTCAGGTAAGATGGCGCATCCCAATAAAACGGACAAGTTCGTTAATGGGCATAATCGGCCCAACGGTTTCCGAGTAATAATGTTGTCTACAACCAATACTAATCCTATCGAATTGAAACTTGGTGAGTAGTTGTAGAATATGAACCTAAGAACGTTTGTGAAATTTTGTGAACATCGTATAGCTAGAAAATTAAAAAAAAAATTTTAAAGAATATTATTTACGTCACAGCCTCAGAACGGAAAGAGGTAGCGACTTGAAATTTTCAGGTAAGGTTGTAATTCTTAATGAAATTTGGTTGTTATTTCCTCAAAAACTCGAAAAATACAAAACCGAGCCAATTCAAGCATTATAAGTCGTAGAATAGAAACGCGAAAATTCTTGCAAAATTTAGTGAGGATCGTAAAACTAGAAAATTTTTAAAAAATCATAGAAACTTATTGAAAAAAATTCTATATATCAGAAACAATTCATCCGATATCGCTGATATTTTGCGAGAGCCTTCATAACCTAACTCTACTACCAAGTTCCAAGTTTGAACATGATCGGATCCATATTGTTGGAGATCCGAGCAGCCTTGTGTGAGTTCAGTAGCTGGATAGGTGAGCGTTGCCTTGACAACTCTCGAATGGAAGGAGATAGGGACTTGCAATATTCAGGATAGGTTGCACATCTGAATGGAAGAGTTATGTTCGCTGTTGGCCATAATCGCCCCAACGGTTTCAGAGCCATACCCATCTGGAATATTATTTCCTCGCTAACTCGAAAAATATAGACTCGATTGAATTGAAGCTTGGTAACTAGTTGTAGAATATCGACATGAAGACGTGTGTCTTTGTAGAGACCGTAACACTAGAAAATTTTTAAAAAATTTCGAAAAAATATTATGTAGGTATCTCATGATTCCTTGAGAACGGAAAGAAATAGCGACTTGCAGTTTTCAGGGTAGATTACGCATCTGAATACGACATTTGAGTTCGTTAACTAGCATAATCGGCGAAATGGTTTTGGAGTTATATTAATCTGAAATTTGGTTGTTATTTACTCAATAACTCGAAAGATATAGAACCGATCTAACTCAAACATGGTTGTTAGATGTAGAATGCCAACGCGGAAGTCCTTGCAAAATTTTGGGAGGATCGTATCACTAAAATTTTTTTCAAAATCATTGGAAACTATTGAAAGCAATTCTATAAATCAAAAACTAATTATACGATATCGCTAAAATTTTGCGAGAGCCTTCAGAACCTAACTCGACTTCCAAGTTCTAAGTTTGAACATGATCGGATATATATTGTTGAAGATTCGAGCAGCCGTGTGTGAGTTCAGTAGATGGATGGTTGACGGTTGCCTGGATAACTTTCGAACGAAATGAGGTAGGGACTTGGAAGTTTCAGAGTATGTTGCATATCCGAATGGGAGAGTTAAGTTCGTTTACGGGCATAATCGTTCCAATGTTTCCGAAGTTATATCCACCTAGAATATTATTTCCTCGATAACTCAAAAAATATAAACTCGATCGAATTGAAGCTAGTTTACTAGTTGTAGAATATCGATATAAAAACGTGTTTAAATTCTGTATCAACCGCACCCCTAGAAAATTGGTAAATGGTAGATTAGATTAAGAGTATCCAATACAGGAGAATGGACAAGAGAACAAACGCGCAAAAGCTTCTGACTTCACATCAGTGCTCGAAACGAACATTCAGTTAAACGGTTGTCTCTGGCCTTTGAAATTGAATTTGAAAAAAAAAGTAAATTCCCAAAAATCAACATAATTTCGCATTGATTCGCATTTATATCAAATTTTCGCATAAATTCGCAGCGATTTTGTCAATAGGATAATTCCTTACCCCATACTGAATGGAGAAACTAATTTTATATTTAAGCCGAAGAATTGAGTGGCGTGACAAAAATTTGTACGAAAACCTTGTTGATGGAGAAGATTCAATGGTTATTTTAGATATGTATCTTTCAGATCACATTCAATATTCTCATCCTCGGATCTGATTGAAGAAGGGATCGCAGCATACCCCAGAAATACTTTTCTTGATTGCACACCCGCAATGGCCTCTAGGTCTGAATGATGTTTATTTCAAATATCAACAATATGTGAGGGTTATTTTCGACATCGTTCATAGGAGTTATCAGCGAGAGGTTCAATCTAGAAAGTTGGGGAGTAAACAGCCAGGATTCTCATCAAGATTATTCACAAAAAAAATAAAAAGGGTATGCTGACGAATTTCAACAGATTTGCTCATACCGCAGATTACATTTCATATCGGACGGTACCTCCTAATGAGGTACATCTAGAACTCCTTATTCATGAAAATCTCATTCAATGTGCTTCGATTCATCGAACTTCCAGAGAAAAACCTTGAAAACCTGGAGCCAAAACAATTATCAGCAATCTGTTTTGTCTTAGTTGTGACTACTTGTACCCCTGGGTAGCTATAGAGCTTGAAACTATTTTCTGATGGCGCTATTAAAGATGTTATGCTGAGAGGTACAGATCTCAGGTGGGGATTTGTTGAAAAGAGATGAAATTATCACAATCACAACTCCCAGATTCTAAAACAAACTGGATTGCATTTATGGGTTGAGGCAGTGGAAGGTAGAAAGCAAACTAAAGCATACATAATATTCCATATAATGTCCTCGAATATTCCATATGATCGCCACAAGAATCCAACATAATTTCCATAATAATTACAGAGGAAAAACAACCACAGACATGATACAAAGTGCTACGAATATCTGATCTGCTATGACACCACCAAGGAACTCAATGTGGTAGATTGAGTAAGTCTCCCAAAACTCCCAAAATCAATTATTCAACCTCTCCTGTAGAAGGAAGAAATAGGACAGTAGTACCCTGATCGTTGTATCGTATAACCCTGATGGGATTAAAAAAAAAAAAAATGTGGGAAAGCCCTGTAGACAAGAGCTTTGGCGCAGATGTTGAAACACTTATTGAATACATATCAAATAATGATTTAAAGATAGAATAATTTCGGCATTCTGTGAAAACATAGAAGTACGATTTATTATTGAAATTTTGGAAAATCATATCTCCGAAAGAACTATCTTGTTAGAGTTGAACACTATAACAATGGTTTTCTTAAAAAAAATTGATTTTGAAATTTGTAATGTAAAAAAAAATTGTTTTGTTATTCTGAAATCATCAAGCCGATTTTGCCCACTAACGAACCCAACCGAGATATTTATCTCCCAAACCTACTCCGAAAATTTCAACTGCCTAGCTGATTCTGTTCGAGAGTTATTGTAGAAACAATATTCAAAAATTATTTAAATTTTCATCAAAACTTCGCATGCATATAAAAGTTATGATTCTACAATTTGATGCTGAATTTCAGATAGATCGAGTGATCGGTTTGGGAAATATTCATAAAAAATGTTTATACTAAAAACGGCCATAACTCCCAAACTGCTTGGTGGATTTAGGCTACAAACCTACCCTGAAAATTTCAATCCTCTGACTCCTTTCTTTCGAGAGTTATCGTGACTACGGCCGGCCGGCCGGACAGAATTGATTTCGACCACGGAATCTTGATCGATGAGTCGAACAATTACGATCCTTAGGGTGGGTTTCACGAAGCTTCGATTAGCTCAATTGTGGATTCAACTAGATGGTTGCATCAAAAATGAACTTACAATCGACATAGAATCGCACTAATTTGGCAACTAAGAGCAGTCAGAGCTTTGTGAAACCCACCGTTAGGTTTCAATGTGATTTCCACATACTTAAATATAAACTATTTGAGATCTGGGACTTACAAAGAAAATCATACAGAAAATATAACTAGGTACTAATGCAAGCTCGATGTAATGTACTGATTATTCAATGTACGTATAGTGTCGACACCTGACCTTTTCTTGGGTCCTACTTAACTTTATTCTGGTGGTTAAAGTCTCTCTCCAAGGGGAAATGCTCCCACGATTCACTTATCAATGTTTAATCTCCAACATATGCGTAGATTGATAAGCATTTAGCTGTATGGTTCCCTAATACATCCCACGTGGTACGGCGAAACCTTCCAAATGCAAGATAAAATATCCAGCACAATAGTTCTTGAAACATCAACGCAGGGCCCTTACGACCACAATAAAAGAAGAAACCAACAAAATACCGGGGAAAAAAAACCATTCTAACAAATGTCTGACAAAACGTCCATTTTCATCCAGAAAAGCTCACCTTCTCTCTACGCCAAGCAATCCACTTTCGTGTCATATTTGAACAAAATCGACGATCCAACAAATATTGATAAGTTTTCACCCTGAATTGGATTAAGTTAACTCAAATTCGTCGATCAGATGAAATTCTATATTTTAAATTCAAATCTCCAACGGGGTGGTCCGTTCAACTCAAATTTAAAGACGCAAATTTACTCTGACCAAACACCCTTAATCTGTCATTTGCAGATAAACAACGATCACTCCATCATCGAATCTCGATCGATACTAGATGTGTAGCAGAAGCTTCCTACCCGTAGATGGCACTACCAGTATCGAAAATCGTTATTTCCCTACAAAAAGTCCACAATTTTGACACAATATATAATGTGATGGTCTCGGGATCGTTCCTACTCCTAGTATAAGCTCATCTGAAAATCAGTCATGCTCGACGTTTCGCTTCCGGTTTAGGTGCCTTTGAAGCCATTTCCAAGGAACTAAAGTAATTTGATAGTCAGATAAAATGATATGTGGCCATGTTCTCATACTGTTAGATCAGAGGCATTGCTTTATTCTTATCTACAATGGGATGATAGCTGCCAACCTGAAATATATCAGCCTGGAAAATGCTGAACTGAATTGGTTCAAGGATCATAGTCTCGACAGAGCAGTGTGTGAGAAGGCAAAATAACATCCAACATTGATCAAGCTATATTTGTAGTTCCCCAGGGAAGAGTGTTGGGGACCCCACCACTTTCTGTCTACACATTTTATCTTTCAGAGATATTTTCACACATTAAGATTTATAGGTATGTTTACTATGTACAATTATTTGCTGGATGCAATCGTGTTCAGTTGGAGAGTTGTCTCATGAACCTCAATCATGAGTTCCGGGGTATGGTAGAGTGATGCTCAAAAAACAGTCTCAAATTGGATGCGAGTAATACTAAGGTTCTACTCATCGGAAGCTTGTATCATCTTGGCAGAATTCATTTTAATAACAAGTGTATGTTATCATTAATAGTGAAAATTCGATGTGGGAGACAGCAACAAAAGACTTTGGCCATTGGTTGGATCGTGAATTGTCATTTATGAGACATCTGCAATCGATGAAAGAGGTCTCGTTTGTCAACTTGAAAGAATTTCAGAAATTCAAATACGAATTGAATGTCTAAACTTAGTTGAAACGTGCAGAATATCTGGTGTACCTAGGAATCGATCATAATACTCCCGCGCACTATTATTATCATCTATCGCAAGCTGTTGAGGACCTAATAGACAGAGTACGGAATATGTACATCCGTTTTTTGTTCATAATTGCATACAGTCGTCATATAACGCACTAAAGTGTGAAGCTTGGTGAGTTAAAAGGGTCGCAAAAAGCAGAATATTTGTTAATAATTTTCCTTCATAATCTTCTCATCAGCAAACACCTAATAATAATATTGATGAATTACAATCTACGGAGCCTCGGAGAACAGCTGCTGCTTGGGGATCACCAGGGCACGTCTGGGGTTGGAGCTGGTTGTGACAGCATGCGAACCACCAACGGCAGGATGCTGAGGAGGAGGCGCCTGTCATACAAGTAATTACAGCTTCCAACGAGGACATCGAGGAGGAGAGAGAACAAGTTGTCGTTCGCATGGGGAATCAACGCTCGCAAGAGCAACCCGTAGTTCGACCCGGCAACAGTAACAAGACCGCACAAAGGGGACGCCTCAAGTGGACACCCAACCAACACGAACAACTGTATGTGTTTAACCGAAGATCGAGAACAGAAAGAAGGGAATATATGGATAGACTGCATGGTCTGTGGTGTGAGAATCCACCAGATCTCAACTTCATGACGCAGCAGAACCTACGAGACCAGGTGAGCCATCTCAAGAAGAGGGGAATCTTGCAGCAGCTTCAAGAGTCAGAGGGTATAGAAGAACAAGCTGAAGAGCAGGTGAGAGATGCTCCAAGCCAACAGCCACATTGGACGAATCAAGAAAGAGAAGAATGGGATGAAAGGCTAGTGAGAGATGCCGCAAACATCCAATCTGTTATGCCTGGATTGCGACGTGAAGAAGTCGCAGCACCGGACATGGAGCAATTGAGAGATATTCTATATATATTCTATATTCTAGAGCTATTCGCCAATAGAAGAGAAGCATTCGAGGCTGCAGTAGGGTATCCTGACTTAAGGACGCAAGGCTGAAATCGAGACTACCGGCTGAAGATCTAGCCTAAATGAATATTATAATCGACGATCACCTGTAGGAGGACTGTTCGCTAGAATATGTCGTAGCTAAGAGCAGCTGCTTCACTTCTGTGTCCACTAGGAAGAACAACAACAAGGGAGGACAAACATATGTCAATATTGATTAAGCTAGAGAAGAAGATAAGAACCGTTAGGCAGCAAGCATCTTGGTATCAATGTATCATAGATGTTATGAAAGGACAACTGAAGCCGAGCAAGAAAATAGAGGAAATGATGGGTGAGATGCGTGCGTTGCATCGTACGATGAGCCTGCCCAGCATAAATCTATTGAAGCAGAATGCTGTCGATAAAATAAGATCTCTTGCGGCGGCAAGGAAGGAGCTGATCAAGAGGCAAAAGTGGATAGAAGACAACAACATCTTCACCACCGAACCGTCAAAGTTTTTTCGACCCAAACAAGTAGAGGCAAAAAAACCACCACCAACGAATGAAGTCGATGATTTCTGGAAAAATTTGTACGAGCGACCTGCGGAAAGCAGGGATACTCCAGCACTTCACAGATTCCAGATATTATGTGATGAAAGTCTGGAACAACCCGAAGAGCTGACTGAAATAACAACCGAAGAGATTAGACATGCCTCGAAGAACAAGCATGATTTCACGGCACCTGGACTGGATGGCGTTCAGAACTATTGCTGGAAGAACTTTCCAACTACCCGCCAATACCTAGCTAAATTATTTAGTGAGATAGTAATTCACCGTGAGCCAATTCCTTCACGGTTGATAGAGGGCAAAACTGTACTGTTACCGAAATCAGGTGATCTAGGACAGCCAAAGAACTACCGCCCAATCACGTGTCTGAATACGTTGTATAAAATTCTCACACGTGTTCTTCAACATCGGATTCTGGAATCCGTTGGACCAGTGTGGAATCAAATCAACGAACGAAGAGGAGCGAGGAAAGGAGTACAGAAGTGCAAGGATAACTTCCTTATGGACAAAAGCAAGATGCGAAACACTACAAGCGCGACCTACATTCATCATGGTTAGATTACCAAATTCCTTGGGATGAAACAACGAGGTCCACTGGAGACAACCCAAATCAAGGATGCATTAACAGCTAGCTACAAAAAGAAGATCCGAGGTATATGGAAATCACAGCTGCCCGGGAAAAATACAGTATCTGCTACGAACAGCTTGGCAGTACCGATAATCACCTACCCATTCGGAATAGGTAACTGGACAGTGAATGAAATTCTCGAGCTAGACAGAACCATTCGTAATGTGATAAACATGAATCGTAGCCTGCATCCCAACTGTTCCATTCAAAGGATATACCTTCCACGAACGCAGGGAGGCAGAGGTTTGCAATGTTCGGAATACCATTACCATCAACAAACGTTGGAAATGGAAATAAGGATATTGAGAAGCGATAACCGCTTCTGAAAATGGTGACTCAGCATGAAATCAGGAATCAGGGAGCTTTCCTATTTAGGGCTGGTCAGAGAGCTTTGGAGAAGCTCTGTATATCCGGCTTATTAATCGATCATGAGCTAGCAGGAACACCTATCTCGCCAACAGACCAAAGAAGAGTTGGCAGAGAAATGAGGCAGGCACAACTGAAGAAGCTACTCGAAGATCACATGAGTAAACACCTGCACTCCAAATTCTTCAGGAGTTTTAAAGATCAGGGCTTGTCGAAAGAATTATCCTTCGCCTTTTTGAAGTCCGCTGGACTCAAGTCGGAAACGGAGAGATTTGTTATAGCTTGTCAAGATGCGGTTATAAATACCAGATGGTATGAAAAGAATATATAAAAGTGGACACCTCCAAGACGTGCAGAGCATGCCACAGACAGCAAGAAACTATTATGCACATTCTGTCTGCTTTCAGAGTCCATGCTCCATCAGGATATGTGGAAAGACACAATGCGGCACTCCGAATTCTCTACTTCCATCTGAGAGAGGTTTATGGTATAGACAAGGCACAAGTGCTACCATATGTGCCTCTGGAGATTGAAGCAGTTGTTGAAAATAGCAGGGCTCGCATCTATGGGAACTATGCGATTCCAACAACTCGGCAGATCCACGTCATGAAGCCAGATATACTTCTGCTGGACAAAGAACTCTAGGAATTGTTTGTCGTCGAATTTTCTTCCCCCGCAGAAAATAATGTGCTGATGAAAGAAGAGCAGAAGAGGGAGAAATACCAGGATTTAATGTTTGAACTTGGAATCCTGTATCCAAGGCATAAGGTTAGGATGGTCATACTAATCATAGGATGCCTAGGCGGAATGATAGCGAACTACGTGATTGAATTGAAGATTATTCCGGCCTGCAAATCTCTGGCCAAGGATTTAGCTCAAAGAATGCAGAATGTTGTGTTGCTCGGATCACTTCGACTCATCAGGTCCCATCAACTATGAAGGCCGCTTGCAGCTCATCTATTTTGTTAAGATACGCTGTAAGGGCAAGACGAAGAACTACTCCAAGAAACCTCTCAGGGCGGGCCTATAAAAGGTTTTTCCTCTCGAGCGGAAAAAAATAATAATAATGACTTTATTCACAAAAAAAAATACAATTATAATAAACACTAAAAAAAAACCAAACTAAGAATCACAGAGCGGTGTTCAGATGGTGGCAAAACACAATCGGCTCTTCCACTCAAACCCTGACGGAAAATAGTGAAAATAAAATGTAGTAATGCAACTCGTGGTGTAAATGATTAGAAATACAGAAAGAAAACTTAGGAGCAATATTCAATCATTAAAAATTGTATCTGAATCTGAATTACCTCTGTGAACGATTGGATAAAAGGTGAACTTTACATTATGCTAATATATGATTCGAAGGCGACTATAATATACCCAAGTGCCGTACTTCAATACTTGAGGGTGGATTCGATTATTCTCCACCAAAGAAGCTGGACAATTTCTTGAGCACGTGGATTTTGACCTTCGATTCATACATTTAGACAATAAGCGAAAGTTATTATTTTGAAATAATGATATCATGTTGTAAGTTCGAAAAGTCCACATTTTTTACATCTGACATAAAAATAGGTCGTCTAAGGCCGGACTCATACGTCCGGAATGTCACTCTGAAATCTTACTCTGAATTCATATTATTAATTCAGAAAGCACCAAATTGCATACTAACTCACTATTCTCCTCGCATATTCTGGTTTTTTCAGAGTATTAATTTCTAGATTTTGGAAGCTTCCAGAATTCAGATTATGAATTTAAGAATATGAATTCAGAGAAGTATGAGGCTGGCCTAAGGCGGGACTCATACGTCCGGAATGAATTCATACTCTGAATTCATATTATTCATTCAGAAAGCATCGAATTGCATACTAATTCATTATTCTCCTCACACATTCTGGTTTTTTCAGAGTATTAATTTCTAGATTTAGCAAGCTTCCAGAATTCAGATTATGAATTTAAGAATATGGATTCAGAGACGTATGAGGCCGGCATAAGGCCAGCCTCATACGTCCGGTATGTCCGGAATTCATACTCTTAATTCATATTATTAATTAAGAAATCACGCAATTGCTTACTATTCATCCATTCTCCTCACATGGTCTGATTTTTTCAGATTATTAATTTTTCAGATCGATCTTTAAGAATGATACTGACGAGCTTTATGAATTCAGGATCTGAAATTTTAAGATTATGAATTCATAACGCACCTCTTTCCATGTAAGGCCGGCCTCATACTTCTCTGAATACATATTCTTACATTCATAATCTGAATTCTGGAAGCTTGAAAAATCTAGAAATTAATACTCTGAGGAAACCAGAATGTGTGAGGAGAATAGTAAACTAGTATGCAATTCGGTGCTTTCAGAGTATGAATTTTCAGAGTGACATTCCGGACGTATGAGTCCGGCCTATTTCTATAGAGGGAACACACCCACGCCGGAATTCAGATTATGAATAATATCGATGCACCGCATATGGCCACGGAATATATCAAACATAACCTATAATCAGTTATAACACGAGTTAGGTATAAATATAATATCTATCTACCGATATTTCAACAGCAACTAAAAGCATACGCATCCCTAGCCTCAAATATCTCAATCCTACAAATATTATAAATCTTGTTTTGTGCGGGATTTTTTGGCTAAACTGATCTATCTGGAAACATTTGTTGTTAGGGATAAGGCAAGATTAATACCAGTACTTATTTATTAGTAAAACGAAGTGTGACAGAGCGTTTTTGTTGTGTACCACAGGAAATTACAGATTTATGTGATTCATTATTAATTTTGTTTTAGGTGAAACATTCGCAGAAAAATCTTCGGTTGTTCTCAAAAGCTCCGACATCTCCTGTGCCCACCTCTACTCTTCATTCAAGAGAAGTATGCAACCATATTATTTTACCTGATGTACCGCATCGCAGAGGTACTGTCCTTTTTACTAAAAATTACGACATGTTAAGAATTAAGGATATGGAATGAGAGAAAACTACTGATCTCGATAAAGGCAACGGAATTGACTGTTACATAATAAATTACACGAGATGGTTGAAAGCTTCAAGAATTTTGTGTACTCTACTGCAATTGCTGGCATAATAGAACCATTTGCTGTGCTTGTCATACCTTTGTATTTTATCTACGAAGAAGACTCATCTAAAGTATCCTGTAAACAGATACTAGAAGCTTGCAAGAATATTGTCGTTTAAGACGACAAATCGAACAAACATTGAAAAGCCTTCATAAAAAGTATTTTCTATCCTCGAAAGATGGTATTGTATTCAAATGTAATTAATTTAGGTATTCATCAAATTATTGTTGAAATATCTGATAATTCAATGAAAATTATTAATATTTCATTCTTACTTTCTTTATTTTATGGAGTAATTTCTGAACAAGACCTGATTTCAAAGTAGCAAGAATTTGTGATTCAATTTTACATAATATTATATGACATTTCATTTTGGTAGCAAAGTATTTTCTCGTTATAGAATTTCAAATCACTGAACAGGTATTTCAAATCATCTGCAGTTAGTTCTGTTTGTGTAGAAACACTTGGATAATTAGTAATTAGTTGGGAAACACCCTTACATTGCGACATCTTCCAATATTCTATCATCTTTCAAATTTGAGGTACTTGATGTAGAAGCAAACTGAAATAGTTTAAATCTGTTTTACTAAATAATTTCATCTCCGTTAGCAAACAACCGAGAGGTTGTGCGTCTTTACACCGTCATTTTCAACGAAACCCACAGATATCTCATATATTTCTTCGGAGAAAGTCTATTTTATTCGATTTTGTTTGGATTTGTATTAAAATAAACATTATTATTATTATTGGAGCCATAGTCCTTAGTTATCAACCCCAGAATTCTCAAAGTTCCTTATATATGACTGCTTCTCCGAGACATCGCGTCAGGAGGAGTTATTGGCGACGAGGGTGAATAATTATTATTATTATTTTAGCAGTAGAAGAAGGTAACGAATTTGTATTAGGGAAATCATGAATCGAAGCCTTCCATGCATATGATTGCCTTTGAATGTTAATAAATTCTTAGATGCAGTTTTGCGATCAAAATCGAGTGGTATAGTAAACGCCACTCAAGGAATTTTTATTGCAGAATATATGCATTTTTAAAATTCCCGTATTATTACGTGAAATGTGAAATCTGTTATACTCACCTTCTGTTCGATGTATGACAGTAAGGTTTACCGATATAAGTGTCAGTGCTACCGATACATGATATTAGAAGATTCTATGATAGTTTGAATTTTCAGTTGGAATAGCAAATGCCAAAAGTTGTTTTCGTAATTTTGTAGTAGTACGTACCTCACAACATTTCAGACACGTCTTTATGTAGATATTTCACAACTAGAAGCCAAGTTTCAATTCGATCGGGTCAGTATTTTTGCAGTTATCGAGAAAATAATATTCCAGATGGGTATAACTCCGAAACCGTTGCGCCGATTATGCCCAACAACGAAATTAACACTTCCATTCAGATGCGCAACCTACTCTGAAAATTCCAAAACCCTTTGGCCGATTGAAGGATTAATTAATTCACTGAATTAATTAATTAATTAATAGGAATTGAGAAACCCTCTTGTCGCCTATTGATGAACCCTTTCGATGCACAACCTACCCTAAAAATTGCAAATCGCTATCTCTATTCGTTCTCAGGTTATCGTGTCATTAATAACATTTTTGTAATATTTTTGGCGCTCTAGTCCTCGGAACTGAGTGCTTATCAATTTGCCCAAATGTCTGTAATTTTCGAATGTTTCGATGAAAATGGTCTTAAACGATTTGGTTCGACTCACTGATCGAGAATCCGTGGTCGAAATTCATTCTGTCCGTAGGCACGATTACTCTCGAACGGAATGAGCTAGACAGATGAAATTTTCAGAGTAGGTTTGGGAGATAAATATCTCGGTTGAGTTCGTTATTGGGCGAAATCGGACAGATGGTTTCGAAGTAACAAAAAAAAAATTTTTACATAACGAATTCCAAATTAAATTTTTTTCAATATGCAGTTTTACCATAAGAATTCATTCGTATCATTTTTAACTCTAACAAGCTAATAGTTTCGGAGATATGATTTTTCAAAATTTCAATATTAATCGTATTTCTATGATTTCATAGAATGATATAATTATTCTGTGGGTATTCTATGAATTGTTATAATGTCAACTTATTTTCCTGAGACATGACGTTGTCTCATTGTCATTCATTCCAGCAATCGTATAAATATGAGAATTATAATATAATATCATACTTTTTGTTGCTTGATATGTTCATGTCGGTGGTCAATCCATATGATGATGGGAAGGGTAATGGTAAGTTAATAACATTGTCATTCATTCCAGCAATCGTATATATATGAGAATTGTAATATAATATCATACTTTTTGTTGGTTGATGTTTTCATGCCGATGGTCAATCCATATGATGATGGGAATGTTAATGGTAAGTTAATAATATTGAGTTCAGAATATCACCACTAAAAACAAATATTATCGTTCATCATAGAATTGAGGAATGAATATCTCGGATGAGTTCGTTGTTGGGTACAATTCGTCTATTGGTTTTGGATTGATAATTTTTGGCACTCTTGTTGAATTTAAATTCTTCTATGATGTTTGAATTCAATTTCTGCTAAGATGAAGTTCTAAATTTCAATAATGAATCGTACTTCTATGTTTTCACATAATGCCAATTTAATTATTCTATCTAAGCTCTATTATATGATCTGTGTTCATACTCGTACATTTCATCCTGTTCTATAAGAGAGAGTCAAATTCAATTCAGCTTTTTTAATTTGGTTTCTTCCATGGTGCAGTTCTCATTCTCAGATTGCTAATTTAATCTCGATAAATAAACTATTATTTGAATTGAATTTCCTTTATGATGCAGTTACATCATAAGAATACATTGATATAATGCTCAACTCTGAGAAACCCATACTTTCGGAGATATAATTTGTCTGTTTGAACTAGAGCAACAGAAAGCTCCTGTCCAAAGGGCTTGAATGCATTTTTTTCATTTATTTTCAAGGGACACGATACTCACAAAATTTCACAAACGTCTTTGTATTGGTATTTTACTACTGAGCCAGCAGATCTACCTAGCCAGCAGATCAATTAACCGGTAGATCTACATAGCCAGCTTTTATTTTCAATGCTCAATATCAACACTAAATTGGTCAATTCAGTTATTATCAACTCTTCTTGCATTAAAAATATTTGGATATTATACCGCAATTTCAACTGAGTGAGCCCTGAGCAGTAATCCAATTGTAAGGATTGTTGTACATTTCCATAAACTTATCGGAATCTATTCACCAGGCAAAATCCACAGATTTTCCAACAACGCAACATAGTGGTTTTATGCATCGAGATTGAACTTGTTAAATTATGATCACAATTCTGCTATGAAAATCGTGAAATAATCAGTGATACATTTCGTCAAGAATTCTATATATGGAAAACTATCCAGCTTGTGCAAAAATGTACTTCAATTTCAAATGAAATAATTCAATGCAAAGTATGATAATCCACAAGAATTCCATTATTGCATTGATTAATTTGGAAAAGCAAAAACTATCAGAGAGTAAATGGGTACGTAGAATACTTACTATGAAATGCCTGATAGCCATGATTGTTTTTGGAGAAGTATCGTGTTTTTCGGCATAAATACTTCAGATTTATTACGCTAAACCTATGCTTGGGTTTTGGATCGCATTCTCTTTATAAACAGGTCTTTCTTCCAGAATAATAATAGCATATTTTTCTAAAATGCCATCTACTACTGAATGTTCCTACACATAACCTCCAGAGTAATATGGGGACAAAATATGTGGGTTTTATCCTGAAAATTAAGATATATTTTCGCATGATAATTACCTACCGCGTAATCTGTATATCTTATTCCGATCTTACCGTTCAGATATTTCTTCTTCCGATTTTACCGTTGAGATATTTCTTCCTAAGTTTAAAATTCTTTCGGGAATGGAATTGGTCCGAATAACTGGCAAAATATCATCTAATATGTTGATTAGCCGATACGGAATCCATGATTTAACCATCTCCAAACGAATCTACTTGTTATTCTAATATATTCGAAAAAATTATTCCTTCAAAACAATTTTTGACACTGTCTTCAAAGCTGCTCGATTTGTCAAATTTGACTTCGGTGAGCAACGGAAACGAACGACAGCGTCGTTCGTTGGAAAAGTCAGCCAAAATTCTGTGTGGTTGGAATTGCGAGAGAAAAGTCACTTTTTGCGATCTTATTTCCAAGAAACCAGAAATAAAGATAAAATCGAGTCGTACTGGAGTCCTTTATTCTTTGGTCTTTTCGTTCCTACTCAAATATCCTCCCGACCTTCGCCGACCTAGCCACGTATAAAGGCTTCTTTTTTCACATTCTGCAAGAAACGACGTTTTTGCCCGATTTTACGTTTTTTTTTCGAATAGACGCCACGTTTTTCGTCCGGCACGGAAGAAAGTCCCGCATAAAACTGCCCCTTGTCTTTCCGACGGTACCTCCGTTTTCGTCCCATTTTCACGAACGCAAACGGGAAAAATCTTCAAAAAATAGCCCTTTTCGAAAAAAGTGACTTTGACCACCCTCGGTGGTCGGTCCTTATATCAAGATTTCATTTAGTATTATTAACTAGTGGCCAGCAGATCTACCTAGCCAATAGATCTATATTTTTTCTGTAGATCTACATTTTTCCGGTAGATCTACATTTTTCCGGTAGATCTACATTTTTCCAGTAGATCTACATTTTCCGGTAGATCTACATTTTTCTGGTAGATCTGCATTTTTCCAGTAGATCTACATTTTTTAGTAGATCAATATATAATCGGTAGATAAATTGAATCGGTATATCAATTGAACCGGTAGTTCTATGCCATCTAACGGGTCCTGTTGTGATTCTGATCACTGTGTGATCATTCACACACGAAAGTCCCATCGAAATATGTTAGAAGTTTTTGAGTTACTAAAAACCGAATATAGCGCCACCTACCGAATCGTATTGTGAACCTAAGGCCTTCCGAAACACAATCACATAGATTCAACAAAATCGGTATTGCCATTTTTGAGTTTCTGTAAACCGATTGTAGTGCCACTTACCGTGGAATAATGTGGATCTGAAACATACTCAGCTACACACACAAAGTTTAATCGAAATCGTTCCAGTCATTTTTGAGTTGTTATAAACCGAATGCATTGCCACCTAACTGGTCCTTATGGTAACCCCTAGAGCCACTCAAACACGCACACAATATTTCACCAAAATCGGTCGAGGCATTTCTGAGATTCTATAGACCGATGGCAGCGCCTCCTACCACGAAATCGCTTCAGCCGTCCTTGAGTTTCTATAAACCGAATACAGCGCCACCTACCGCTTACCTAATGTGACCCTGAGACACACTCAAACACACCTTCGATATTCTATCAAAATCGGTCGAATCTGAGTTATTATAGAGCATTATCAGCGCCACCTACCGGATACTATTGTAAAGCAATGACAACCGAACCACACACACCAAGTTTCATCAAAATCGGTCAAGCCGTTTCGGAGTTGAGAATTCTCTCCACGATAGAACTCTTGGGGTGACATTTTACTTGCAACACCCAGCATAGCAGAGGTTTTTCATTTTCGACCGTTAATTTTCCGCTTAATGTTTGAGTAATTGCAATGCAAAAATCCGTCCGATCGAGCGGATATTCATTATAGATTTCATAACTTAACGAAATGATCCAAATCCTAAGATAAGTTTACTGGAGTAACGTTCCTTTAAGTTTTCCATTGGGTAAAAATTTAAATATTTCATAGAAATCTATTTCGGACGCTCAAAGGTTCGATCCCGCTGCCCCGCGAACTATAAGCCAAAACAGAACGGCTAAGACCACTCAGCTACAATACCTATATGAGATAACTCCGATTTTCTACGAAATAAACAGTTTATAGTACTCGGATGATTTCCGTCTTTCGATATTCAGAATATCGTCAATCCTGTCAAGCGATCGATCGAAATTGGTTACTCGTTCATATTTCTCGCGGTTTTTCTAGACGATTCTAAGGTTTTCGACTAATTCGGTTCGAAATTCAAATTCGATTTAACATTTGTCGTCGCTCGTTCTGACCGAAATCGTCGACCTTGAAGGAGCCGAGTTAAAATACGCCACAGAAATACGTGAAACGACATAATTTTGTCAATTTACGCAATCGTTCTTCCGGGTAAACAAAAGTGAGGATCGAAAAAAGGGCTCAGGTACGGAATAATTTCTAATCTCGTCTTCACGTTCCCGCAAATACCGTCGTTCCGAACGGCACCTTTCCTCCGAATTATTTTCCTTCATTTTGCACCTTTTGCCAAAATCGGCGTTTTCCGCCTTTTCGCGATTTTTTTTTAAATTCACCCCCGTCTTTTCGCTCCGAAAACGTGAACCTCTATGAAACTTCTGTATTTTTCCTCGATAAAACCCCTCGAATTTTTCCCCTTACCCCCCTCCTAACGTTCAAAAAACGTCACGTTTATAGTAACATTTTCAAAAAGTTTTTTTTGATCCCCTTCTATGAATCACATCTTCACTTTAGTATGGGGACTAGTAGCCAGTAGTTCTACCTAGCCAGTAGATCTACATTTTTCCAGTAGATCTACATTTTTCCGGTAGATCTGAAATTTTTCAGTTGATCTACATTTTCAGGTATATCTATATTTTTTCGGTAGATCTACATTTTTTCAGTAGATCTACATTTTTTAGTAGATCAATATATAATCGGTAGATAAATTGAATCATCGGTAGATAAATTGAATCGGTATATCAATTGAACCGGTAGTTCAATGTCATCTAACGGATTGTAGTGCCACTTACCGGGAAAAATTGTGGATCTGATACCTACTCAGCTACACACACACAAAGTTTTATCTAAATCGTTCCAGGCGTTTTTGAGTTGTTACAAACCGAGTGCATTGCCACCTAGCGGGTTCCTATTGTGACCCTTAAAGCCACTCAAGCACGCACACAATATTTCATCAAAATCGGTTGAGCTATCAATCTATGGATCGATTGCAGCGCCTCCTACCGGGGTATATTGCGAGCCCAAGACTTACTCAGATACACACACGAAGCTCCAACGAAATCGCTTCAGCCGTCCTTGAGTTTCTATAAACCGAATACAGCGCCACCTACCGCTCACCTAATGTGACCCTGAGACACACTCAAACACGCCTACGATGTTCTATCAAAATCAGTCGAGCCATATCTGAGTTATTATAGAGCATTATCACCACCACCTACCGGATACTATTGTAAGGCAATGACCAACCGAAACACACACACCAAGTTTCATCAAAATCGGTCGAGCCGTTTCGGAGTTGTCACTTGGGGTGACATTTTACTTGCAACACCCTGTATAGCAGTGGTTTTTCATTTTCGACCGTTAATTTTCCGCTTGATGTTTGAGTGATTTTAATGCAAAAATCAGTCCGATCGAGCGGATATTCATTAGAGATTTCGTAACTTAACGAAAAGATCCAAATCCCAGGATACGTTTACTTGAGTAACGCTCCTTTAAGTATTTCATTGGGTAAAAATTAAAATATTTCATAGAAATCTATTTCGGACGCTCAGAGATTCGATCCCGCTGCCTTGCAAACTATAAACCAAAACAGAACGGCTTAGACCACTCAGCTACAATACCTATATGAGATAACTCCGATTTTCTACCAAATAAACAGTTTATAGTACTCGGATGATTTCAGTCTTTCGATTTTCAGAATTTCGTCAATCCTGTCAAGCGATGTATCGAAATTGGGTACTCGTTCATGTTTCTCGCGGTTTTTCTAGACGATTCGAAGGTTTTCGACTAATTCGGTTCAAACTTCAAATTCGATTTGACATTTGTCGTCGCTCGTTCTGACCGAAATCGTCGACCTTGAAGGAGCCGCGTCAAAATTCGCCACAGAAATACGTGAAACGTAAGAATGTTGTAGATTTTCGCGAAAAGTCACATTTTCCTATCGTTCTTCCGGGAAAACGAAAGAGATGATCGAAAAAAGGCCTCAGTTACGGACTAATTTCGAATCTCGTCTTCACGTTCCCGCAAATACCGTCGTTCCGAACGCCACCTTTCCTCCGAATTCTTTTCCTTCATTTTGCACTTTTGCCGAAATCGGCGTTTTTTCGCCTTTTCGCGATTTTTTTTTTTAAATACACGCCCGTCTTTTCGCTCCGAAAATGCGGATGTTTACTAAGCTTCCGTATTTTTCCTCGATAAAACCCCTCGAAATTTCCCCCAAACCCTCCTCCTAACGTCCAATAAAACCTCACGTTTATAGTAACATTTTCAAAAAGTTTTTTTTATCCCCCTCTATGAATTACATCTTCACTTTTATATTGGGACTAGCGGTGCGGCACTGGGATTATTTGAAGCTCGAATGAGCGGGAAATTCAAATATATCTCCCATATATTCTATATTTTATTATATTGTCTTCCAGAACACTGCCAAACACCAAGTTGACGATAATTCGTCACAAACCTAGCATTTGACAATGTTTTTGGAACAATGGTTTTCGCTGTAATCGAAAGAAAACAAATGAAATCCCAACTCTCTTTAATAAAATTATATCAGATTCATGATTTAAGTTCAACATTTCATGTGAACTAATGTACATGTATATTAGAAAAAGAAAGAATATCGAAATTAAAAAATACATTTGGCATGAAAATTGAATTTAGTGTGCATGACATCCTTAAAAAAATAATTATACAGCATATGCAGTAAAAACTATCTTCAATAAAGTTATCTTTATATACCTTCAAATTTGAAGGAGCAGTTGAATGAATGGCTGCCTTAATTCCAATATTCATTTACAAGGACAAAATCCAATGTGAAATATCGTACAAAACATGGATATCATTATGCGAGTACAACACAATGTGGAAGTATATTTTACTCCAATATACATTTAGAAGGACAGAATCAAATGAGAAATATAATATAAAAAATGGATATCATTATGCACAACATAATGTGAAAAACATTTTGTACGTGAAAATCACCCAGTGGTTTCTCTATATAGGTAGCCTATTTATAGCAGCTACATTTCCAAAACCTTGATCACAAACAAGTTAGTGCCACGACATGAGTCCCATGATCTAACAATATCTTCAAGTAATTTCGAAAGATCATCACGTTTCATTTAACCATGATTGAAGAAATAAGCTAGGGTTGTTTGTTTGTAATTATGAAAAACTCCCCTAGCCATGAAGACCATAACCTTGTATGCAATATTAGGAGAACACTTAATCACTTTACTTGTATTCTTAAAGTTTTTTACCGAACATCAAACAGTCATATTCGGAAAAGTTTATTTTACAACACACAGATTTCACCAAAACTATGTAAAATGTAAAAGTAAATACAAGCAAGCCGGTAGCAAACAGCTGATAAAGCATCACGTGGTATCATCACGTGATCCACAAATCGCGAAGGCAGAGACATCCTCAAATTTGTGTGGGATTATTCGAACTATTCGAACTATTCTGTGGGACCAGTCTTTAGTACGGAAGTTTCCACCCCATGTTCTAGCGTCCTAGCTTATTCCTTTCAAAAAATTAGAGATGTGCGTTTGCGATTTCATCCTTTATTTTACTTCGAGCTTTTCATGAGTTTTCGCCGCACTGGATCTTTATTCAACATTCAGAGGATCGTTCGATTTCGGCCTTGCTCGGGTCGTTTTATTTCTATAGTCTCATAAAAACGGTCGATTTTCCCCGTTTTGGCGATTTTCAAACGCTCGTAGAAAATAAACGGAAAGGAATAAGAAAAAAGTGGCGATTTACGATTATCCGTATATATTTCGTCTTTCGATTTGCACCATTAAAACTCGGCCCGCGTCCCGAACGAAAAAGCCTTAGGGATTTGAGCGACCCCACTTTCGCCGATTTCCCCGATTTAGCGACTTTTCGGGAATTTTTTTAAAATACTCGCGACGTTTCTATCTCGACGAAAATCGCCTTCGGCGATACGTCAGTCCTCGCCCTTTCCGTCGCTATATTCGCCGCTTAGCGGGCTCGCGGCTTCTCCGCTCGTGAAAATTCCTCCCGCGATACCACGACGAAAAAAGTTTTAAAAAGTGTAGTTCGGTGGTTCCGATCTTTTCAGATTGTAATATAGCGTCGTCGACAATTAGCTACCAGGTTTCAGTTCGATCAAATATGTAGTGGTTGATGGCAAAATTATTACTTGGAAACCGTTATGCTGATTATGACCATTAACGAACTGGTCCGTCGTATTTGGATGTGCCACCAACCCTGAAAATTTCAAGTCACTATCTTTTACCGTTCTCAAGTTATCGTGGCAACGGCAGGCCGAACAGATTCAAATTTGAAATCGAATTCTTCCTCAGTGACTTGAACCTAATCGTTTGAAATCATTTTCAGCGAAAAAATCGAAAATTACAGACATTTGGGCAAAATGATAACTCGATGTTTCCCAGAACTTACGCTCACAAAGGGTTGTAGTCTACACATGGAATCCAAAATAAAAGTTTAAGTTGAAACTTTTCAATGGGCTTGGATATAATATCTATCTTCTATGGTGACACATTTGACTTGTCCATAGGAGGTATCTTGGAAAAAAAATGGGTAGGCCCTGCGGACAGAAGCTTTGGTGCTCTTGTTCAAACTTTGACAAATCATATCTCCGAAAGTATTGGTGTCTGACTTGGGAATGATGTCAATTGATTTTTATGATAGAACTGCATCACAAAAAATATTAAATTCAGATAATAGTTCACTTATCAAGATTAAATGAGCAATCTATAATGATTCAACCTCGTAGAATAGGTTGTTGCAACTTACACTCGGTGCATAGATTTCACAACTCGAAATACAAAAGGAAATTATCATCGAAATGTCTAGAGCAAGGCTAGAGACAATCATAGCAGATTGTACATTTATTCCTGATATTTGAATAGGTAAGTATTTATAGGCATATGAACAAATTATTTCAATATATCAAAATATATTAATAAAATACAATCCTCTTTTCATAATTTAATAGTTCATTTAACATATTCATTCTGTTTTATGAACCTTAACTCAAGAAAACATATTTGATAAACATATGTAGATCAATTTTTCAAAAAAATTTTTTAGCGACATTATGAAAATGCTGTATATAGGAACATGTCTCACTACTTAAGGAAGTAAAAGGTAATATTAACCTCGGTGGTCAACGAAGAGTAATTTCATTTGATGATTCCATTATGTTGTTCTTTCCTATTGCCAAAAAAACTACATTATTGAAATAATCCAATTCTAAGTCTTCTGAAACATCATCTCCAATATTTACACATAAATTATTCAATATGCTACAAGTCAATATTATTTTTGGTATCAACCACTCTTGTATATATTGACTATGTATTTTATAGATAGATAATATGATATGAATGAAAAGTGAACACAGATAGAACAGAGACAGATAGAATTCGCAGTCTGTGGAAACATAGAAGTACGATGTATTATTGAAATTTTGAAAGTCATATCTAGCGAAAGTATTAGTTTGTTATAGTTGAAAATGACATCATTAGATTCTTATGATGGCATTTCATCTTAAAACAAATTGAATTTCAAGTTAGCGATGTGAAAAATATTTTTTTTCCGTTTGCCCAATAACGAACTCAACCGTGATATTTATCTCACAAACATACTCTGAAAGTTTCAACTATCTAGCTCATTCCGTTCGATAGTTATCGTGCCTACGGCTGGACCGGCCGGAAAGAATCGATTTAAGCCACGGATTCTTGATCGTTGAGTCATACCAAATCGTTCGAGACAATTTTCATCCAAATATTCGAAAATTAAAGACATTTGGGCAAATTGAGAATCACTCTGTTCCGAGGAACAACAGCTCCAATAAGAGTGAATGTCATGCAGTGATGGATAGAAATCCATTATTATGTTCGAATATAAAGCGGAATTATATGTCGTGAAAATTATTTCCAATTGATTCACAAAGAAACTTACTCTATCTTGTTGGGATTAACTCTCAAGTTTACAAGATGAAATCGATTCCCCGTAGTAGTTCGAATTCGATAGCATTCAAGTGCTTGTAGTAGTTACTAGCAAACGTCGGCCGATTCGAGATACATATAAATCGCCCAGAGCAGAAAATTCATACCTCGGCGAAAATATGGAGAAAAAGCGGTCACCTCTTCCGATTCTCCCCCAACAAGAAGTTTATATCTCAGTTTTAGAGCTTATTAAAAAGTTGGAGTCCTACTAAATAGCTTCTCCCATGCGGTTTCTTTCATTACGAGGTGCTTGGGTCGATCTGTTATTATGCTCTCGAACTTTTTTTCGCGGTTTCGTCGTTGTAACTCAGTAACAACGCAAAGACGATTTTTAATTTCGACATTTCCATGGCTTTTTCAGGTTCACGAGTGAAGTTATTATTGGGTTTGCAAGAAAATAACATTTTCTGCCACAGTATTGAAGGGAATGATTTTTTTATGATGAAATATTCAACTTGTTTTATTCCTTAAGGCGGTAATAATCTGCGAGAATCTAGATTAATTTTGAAGCAGGTCCCAGAAAGTCCATGCATATGTAAACATTTTATGAAAAATGTAACAACTCATCGAATTTTAAATATCTTTTTAACTATTATGGATGAGTTTGTTGAAATCTAGTTAATAATTACAGATTTTGTGGCAAATGGTTCAACAGGGGGGGTTACATGAGTGGTTGCCTATAGCCTAGTGGTAAATGCAACTCATCCAAGATTTTCAGAAAAATTGTTTCTCTTGTATCCAAAGACCTTTTGTTTCGGAGACACAGGGTGCTTCATGATTGGTGGCCCGAATTTCCGATATCCATACTGAGTCCCAAGACTCAGTAATCTAATTTTGAATTAATTGGATTCAGCGATCGAGATGTACTGGTCCATTTATTTACACTCGTCAAATGAAGTCATCAAAACTTTTTTATTTTTGACGTGCCTAGAGAGAATTTAACCAATCAGGACGTGTTTGCGTAGATCGCAAAATATGCCGATTCGAATCGTTTTCGAATGGACAATATGGCAAATAGTGAAGATGAAGTATAAAAACGGTGAATAATAAGTATGTAACACCATGATAATTTCATGAAAAGAAATTGTTCATATCCCTGCTTTCTCCGTAAACCTTTACACGGCTATAGTGCCGAGGATAGACTTGTGGATTCATACAGCGAAGGTACAGGGGGCAATTCTCGTAATCAAAATTAGTCTTTATCGTTTCTTTTTCATTTCTATCGTAATAATATCTTTGTTGAATTATATATCTACTGGATTTAAGTCGATAATAAAATTACTTGAAGGGTGAATAATTTCCTATATTATTAGTTATTTTACGAATTTGAATTCAGGGTGTTTTTATGTCAAGGTACAATTTTTACAAGGCACAATTGATTTATGTTACACTACCACAAACAAATCACTTTTCATTTTCCACCAAACAGTAAGTGTATGTATTCGAATGGGTTCTTAGGCCGCCACAGACACAACACTGTTTATTTTCGAACCAAGAGTGCATATATGTATTTGAAACTAATCACTAATCGTTTTAGGCCATTCAAGGCCAAAAAACAGACCAGTTTTCTTTTGGACGCTGTTTTTACAGTCAGTTTTATATTCTTGGAAATATTGGGAATATGATTTTTTTTTCCCTGTGGCTAAGCGGCCTTGGGTGAGCTCAGTAATTTGGTGCATGACCGCTCTACCTATAAATTTGAACAAGCGGGCCAAAGCTCCTGACTACAGTGCTTCCAACTTGTTCCTGTACCGACCTTCCTTACATACATCATATAACAACCTAGAGAGTGTAGATCAGTTAGAAAGGAGTGTCGTAAGTAGCAAAATATTTGTTCAAAACTTCTTCTTGAGCTTCTCACCAGGAAATCCGAATTACCTATTCAAACGACTAAAAACAAGGCATTTTACATGATGTTCTGCTCGCAGGGCGCTGAAAATTTTCTTGAGCATAATCAATAAGTGAAAGACAAGTGCCAAGTTGCAAAAAATGTTTTCATTGCATATCTTGTGTGGATTGTGAAATGGATATTTTTTTCTTCGCATTTAAATGCAACTAATGAACACTTTCATCATCATTAAAGCTAGGACATCACTTGTCTACTGCATCTGTCTCAACACCAGTATTCTCAAAAGTCCTTGTATTAGTGCTACACCGAGGTATTGTGGGAGGACGTGTAGAGGAATTTATATTCAACGAGGGTGGCTCAGTAGGTCAGATAGGGGACAAAACTGTTGCTGTATGGGATGGTAGCGTTATTGTAAGAGGAATATGAGAAATCCAAGGCTTTCACGAGTACCTTAGCATTTAATTGTCAACGCGTTCATCCATGCACTAATGATACTTCTAGATTTCAAAAGCTTCACCGATTATGCGATTGTAATACTATTTATGAAGTCAATTTTATGGTACGTTACTTCGTCTTGTTTAAAGGAAGCTGACGTTTGTTCAGGATCTCGCACTGCACAATATTTCGACCAATGTAGGGGCATGTCATCCGGGACATTCTAAACATGTGCACATGGCTATGCAATTCAACTAACAACTGCTAGAAGTTCTGATTATTAGAGTTCCTTCTTCCATTGAATTCACAAATTGTGGAATACGCTTTCACCTGATGTAATTCCTTCAGAGTATAATCTTCAACAACCTGTTTACAGAGTAAACAAGACACACAAGACAATTTTCCGTTTGGGACACCGACTAGTTGAAACAGGTTTCCCTTTCTTCGGGCGATCATACATAAACAAATGGACCCAAACACTGACGTGAAGTCAGGAGGTTTTGCGCGCATGTTTCATTTTCTATTCACGCCTCATACATTCTTCCGAAATAACGCACGAATAAAGCCAGCGTAAACACGTGGAAACCTCCTCTGGACTTGTAAAATACCCTACAGGGCAGCGGTCCACAATGGGAGCTCAATAACAGAAAAGCTCTTTGGAGGAATACTCCGGGACTTGTACAGGCAACAAGATTCGTCGATTCTTACCATCATATACCAGAAAGCTCCTGAAGCTGCCAGGAGCTAAGCTTGGTTGGGGGGGGGGGGTATTGGTTGGACTGCTGACAGGTCACGGTCGGTACAAATACTAATTGTAAAGCATATGCAAGTCAGCAGAGGCAACATGTAGGCTCTGTGTATCGGAAAATTAAACTGCTGAACACATAGTTTGCAAACGCAAAGAGCTGCTGGTGATCTAAGGAAATTTACATTCGGGTGGGCCAGTTCTAAAAACTCACGACGTGATAGAGGCTCCTAGGGAGGTTATCAGGAATTTAAGCACCATTCACAATGACTGTAGTCTTGAATAAGCAGGGTAATATAACACAAGGTCGTATCAGTTGCAGTTCTGAAGGGCTGAACAAAGGCTCACGACCCCGTTCTAATAACTATCTAGGTTCTTGTTTAAATGCTGTACATAGCATTTCAATGAAGGCACTAGGAAACTTTAACGGATAATTCCGCAAAAGAAGCAGAGAAAAGTCATTCTGCAGGTAGCCTGCAGTTCAGCCAAGAAATCGAGGAAAAGGTGGAAAGAAAATTGAGAACAGTTTACACCACAACAGGAGTGAGGAATCAATTTGATCCTTCAGTTCAAGAATCTCCAATTCACAGGCAAATCCCGGCAGCCTGCACAATGCGACCTCAACCCGAGGAATGAAATATAGAATTCAGGATAGTGCAGAAAAGTATATTTAAATAGGAATGTTTTACGGGTAACTCAGCAAAAGGAGCGGTGAAAAATCATTGTGCTGGTACCTGCCGACAAGTATTTCTGCTTATTGGCTTTTTTAGGATAGGGCAACCAAAAAACCAAGGAAAAGATGAAAAGATAACTGAAAATAGGTGACACCACAACAGGAGCGAGAAATTTATTTTAATCGATTTACTGCTATCATGATATAGGTATTTTATCTGTTGTCAAACTGAAACACTGGATATTCCAATATGAACATTTATATAATCCTTTTGAGGAATTACCCGTTGAGCTTCCCCATTCCCAAGTGATTAGCGAAATTTGCTACAATATCAGAAACTAATATGTTATACAGAATGTAGCAAAAAAATTATGGATGTTAATGTAGAAGATGTTCAATGTGTTCACCACGAACGCCTTGGAAATATTCTAACCGAAAATAAAAATTTCTTCCAACATAATTCAACATCATTTATAGATCTAATCGCAAGAGTTATTAGATCTTCTAGATTATTCAAATCCATGGGTTCCGTTTTGTATACAATGTTCTTCACATGTCCCCATAAAAAGAGTTCTAATGGGTTAGGATCAGGGGATCGCGCTGGCTATTCGATCGTTCCTCGCCTCCCTATTCACCGATTTGAAAATATTGTATCGAGGTTCTGCTAGACATTATGTTGGTAATGGGGTGGTGCTCCATCATGTTGGAACCAAATCGCATTCCGAGGAAATTGAGGATTTCCTTGACCAGAATTTACCAAATATGGAACGACATCATTTTGAAGTAGCGAAAAGGGGGCCTATGATATGGTTTTGAATGTTTCCTGCACAAACATTAACCTTTTGAGGGAATTTTATGTGTTCCTCTCTCATCCAGTGAGGATTTTCGGTAAACCCGTAGTGGCGATGTTGACGATTTGCATAGGCGTTGAGAGAAAAAGTGTACTCATCAGAAGGCAAAACGTCTACTTATTGGATAATATTGTTATACGACATGTCAATCATAGGATCACAAAAATAAGTTGTCTTATCAGAATCGTCTTCCAAGATCAGCTTGGTGGGTATTATTTTATTAATAATATTAATAATAATAACATTTCTTTATTTCAAATAATGTACATGTTCATTAAACTTATGTACATACACACGACAATAAATGAAATGACGTCACAGCACAGGAGAAAAATACTAGATCAAATGTGCACTAAAATACTCTGTTACGCTGTATGGCTCTAGATTTAACAATAAAGCATAAATTTCTTGAGATTTTTTGAGATTACTAATGGACTTTATTTTATTATGCAGTTTATTAAATATTCTAATACACATATATGATGGGTTGTTCTCTCTCAATGTGAATCTATGTATAGGATAATTGAGGAGTAACTTTTCAAAACGCATTATGTCCAATTTGGGCGAAATTGAGTTTGAAGCGGATTCGGAAATGATTTCTATTGCTCTATAGCCCTATGTAAACAAAATCTTCCAAATGGCATTATGTCCCTCTGTACTTCAAATTCAAAGTAGGTAAGCTGCATCGCAATGAATTATGTTTACGTTTGCATTTTTAAAACAGATAAAATATAACCAAAAACATTTTTTATCGATTTGCTCATGTTAATTAGGTTACAGGCCAACACTTACTGTGCAGACTGTTATCTCTGAATGTATAAAAAATCGCAACAAACAGCATTATTTTCAATTTCAACCACATCAAAACGCATTATATACAATGAGATGAATCAAAACGCATTAAGTCCAAACGCGTTTCACATTTTCTGTGTATATCTGATCAATATTGATTTAAATGAGATTAGTTATTATTACCTTTAGATGTAAATTTCTATCAAACAAACTCGACGGACTCAAATTTTAAGCCAGGGCTGAAGAAAAAATCGTTTTTCGTTGATTCCCAATAAAATGGTTTTTGGACTTAATGCGTTTTGAAAAGTTGCTCCTCAATTTATATCCAATGATCTTGAAGAGTATTTTTGAGGTGTATTGAATTTGTTTTTATTTCTAAACAAAAATAACAAACAATCGTTCAAATATAGGCCACTCGCAGTTAAAAGACCTTTTTGTTTGAACACTCCCCTACAACTCTTCCTGTATTTCATTTTACACATAATCCTAATCACTCTTTTTTGAATTACAAATACTGTTGCTAAATGTTCTTTAAGTCCCCAAAACATTATGCCGTATCTTAATAGGTACAGACTCAAAATTTGCATGATAAAAGATTTTTAGTGATTCTGTTTCAACATAATTAAAAGCTATTCGTATAGCATAACAAATTCCGCTGAGTTTTCTTGACACAATATTTGTATGGTGGTCAAATTTAAAAAATCTATCAATGTATACACCCAAAGCTTTGGTGTACTCCGAAAGAGAAAATTCATTATCATTGATTGTTATTTGATCTGTTTTTTCTAATCTACATCGGTTAGTACTAAAAACGACAATTTTCTCATTTAAAACCAATTTATTTTGTTTGCACCATGATTGTGCCCTATTAAAGAAAGATTCACCTCGATTAGTCAAATCCGCTATTGTTTTCACCCCCACCAGCAGATTTGTGTCATCATCAAAACTTGAAATAGTTAGATCTGAGTTCATTGCTATCCTACTCAAATCGTTGATGAAGATTATAAATGAAATCGAGCCCAGAATACTCCCTTGTGGCACTCCTACAGTGTTTTCTATCTGTTCTGATTTCTTTCTGAAACCATCTTTCACTACGCAACCCTCTGATACCCAGCTGAGGGATAGGATTTAAACCATGCCCCAGCATTTCCTCTAATACCATACAATTCAAGTTTCTCCAACATGTTAATTCAATCTAGAGTATCATAGGCTTTGGATAAGTCTAAGAATAGTCCTAGAGCAATGTTATTATTTTCAATTAAGTAGACTATATTCCTTGTAAATTGGAAAATAGCTGTCTTAGTCGATCTTCCAGCAAGATAGCCATGTTGCGTTTCAGTAAAAACACTGCCCTCATGAAAAAAAGTACTCTGACTACAATCACATGTTCAAATATCTTCGAAAAGCTTGGTAACAAATTAACTGGACGATAATTATTTATATCTGTTGGATCGCTTGCCTTTAGTAACGGTTTGATTAAAGCAGATTTTAAACCTTCTTGAGATATCCCATATTTGAGTGAATTATTCATTACTAGCTGCCCGCCCCGGCTTCGGAACGTTGAAATGCTGATACTAAATATACTACAGAATTTCTTTATATACAACGTTCACAGCCTTTTTGTCGTTAGACAATACGAACATGTTTTCTTTAGAGGTTACTCTTGAAAGAGCGACATATAATTGGCCATGTGAAAAACACTCAAGCCTCAAATATAAGCCTGTAGCGTTGAAAGTTGGACCCTGCGATTTATTAATGATCATTGTTAAATATATCATTAGCGGAAATTGTAGGCGTTTAAATTGGATCAGTAAATCCGATGGTGTCAGAGGAATTTGGGGAATCAAGACATCTATCCTGGCTGAGGAGAGCCTCACGCTCTACAGATGATTCTCTGGCTCTCTGTATTCGATTTCTATCCCTATCCTGCCTGTGCCGGCCCCCCGGTCAGTACCACCGCAACCGCTATGTCCCTGCATTTCGAATCTAATATATCTTCGAAAATATTCATTTAAATTACATGCTAAAAAGGGCCATATTGATCAATATTAAATGCACAATGCATTTAAGGTAGGTACTTAATTGGATAAGGAGCAATACTGTATTGCTTAAAATCTCTTCGTAATCAAGCCATTATTTCTCGTAGAATGTAATTGATAAAAAATCGTTATTGTGGGTTATCCTTAAGAGATAGACATATACCATAGCGGACTTTTTTGTAGACCTTTCCAAGGTGTATTATACTGTACCACATTATTTTGATATATCTCGTAGGGTTCAGCCAGCGTTTGCAATGTAAGCGCAAAAATATGTGTTTATTTATTTAGAAACCTCTAAAATTATCAGTGCTTCTCTAGTATATTATGCATGTATTATAAATATAAACCTTCCTATTGAATCGCTCTATCTATTAAAAAAACCGCATCAAAATCCTTCACGTAGTTTTAAAGATCTAAGCATACATACAAGAGAGGACAGACAGCGGGAAGTGACCGACCGAAAGTTCGGTTTCGGTTTCGGTTTCGGCCAGTTTCGGCCAAGAATTCTAGTTTCGGCCTTAGTTTCGGTTTCGGCACAAAATGGCCGAAACTTTCGGCCGGGCCGAAACTTGAATGTTCGTGAATTATCCTAGTCGTTTGGCCAGGAGTTATAAGTAGGTATACATAATTGTCGTACGAGATATTGTGATCTATCTTTGTTATGACTGAGAATTCATGAGAATTCACTTTAATGATTATTAATTAGACTACATAGGCTGATTCCAAATAAGACGTGAAACTTGGAGTATGACTCATTAGGTGTTGTTTAATCCATATTTATTTATAACCGAAAATCAACGGTTTTTGGAGTTCGGTTGATTTTCAAAAGATTTCTGAACTTATAGTACATATTTCGTAAATTTTTTCTACGTTGACCAAATTTGGTGATAATTTTGGTTTATTTTCATCAGAAAAGAATATGATATGTACGAAAAAAGCAAAACTATGCTTTATAGGAGGTTGAAAAAGAATTAGTATGATTTGAAATGTGGTATATGAGTAAATGAAAAATCTATTTCTAATATCAATTTGTCTGCAACTTTCGAATTTCACAATTTTGTATGCTAAAATTATTTTAAAAACTTGCCAAATTCCTTCTTCGTTCTCTAAAAGATTTCGTTAGATTGCTTAACTAGTTTCGTTTCAGCAGATTTTTATAAGCAACCTTTTGAATGTCCGGCATTTAAAATAGTGAATGTGTATCAAAAGAGAGCGTGAGTAAATTTCAGGCGGAAAATAACAACTGAAGACATCAGAAAGACGGCACGTGCTAGCCTATGGAATGGTGGAACATAATTTATGAATACATTTTCTAATGTTATTTCGAGCTTAGTTGCAACAAAAAACTATTGAATTCGTTATTTTCCTCTATTTGCGTCTTATACCCCCTTTCAAATCATACTAAT
The DNA here is from genome assembly GCA_937662695.2 of Halyzia sedecimguttata. Lineage (NCBI taxonomy): Eukaryota > Metazoa > Arthropoda > Insecta > Coleoptera > Coccinellidae > Halyzia > Halyzia sedecimguttata. The sequence continues at coordinate 16,751,123 of OW569413.2, forward strand.
TCTTTTTCAACAGAACCAGTACTCAAATATCTCGGGAACCGTTGATTTTTGGTCCTCAATAAAAATGGCTCAAACCACACCAAATGATCCATACTAACACCTCCTCTAAGTTTCACGTCTGATTTGGAATCACCCTGTATACTTCGACTGATTATTTTGATAACTTGGTAATACCAAAATAATAAATAAAGATTTAAAAAAAATGTCTTTTTATTTTATTTGACACTCCTTAACTATTTTTATGCATATGCGACTAAAATTGTAAAAAATACAGTAGATAAAAGTATGAAATATAAAGTTTCGGTTTCGGTTTCGGTTTCGGCCGAAACTGAGACCCTGGCCGAAAGTTCGGTTTCGGTTTCGGTTTCGGCTGAAATACCAGTTTCGGTCGGACACTAGTTTTATACTATGTAAGGATGTATGATAATATATATTTTATTTTTTCTATGCAGAATTTTACAATAAATAAGGGAATTTCATCTTCTCCACCACTATTTTTATTTTTTCAGGATTTTGACAGCGCGACAATTTCACTGGGTGTTGTAATTGATTTATTATTCGTAGTTATATTATTGTTATTATTAGCTAAAGAATAATCAAAGCCATCCAACAGCCTAGATACACTGTATTTAAAATGCAAATTAAATTTCTCGGCTCTTTCAAGTGCGTGGCCTTTAATCTGACAATTTGTTTTTATTTTTTTTTACCATTGATTTCGTTGCAAATTTTCCACATAGTTTTGTTTTGGTTGTAAGATTTTTTGATTTCTTCGTGATAATTTTTTGCTTTTAAACTGTTTAATAGCCAATCGTATTCTTTTTTTGTCTCATTATATAATTGTCTATATTTATTATCTTGTTTATTCATAATTAGTAAAATATCTAGCCTATTCTTACATTCTATTACCTTAGTGTGCTGTTTTAGTTTTGTCGTACTCTTTTTTTTTCATTTTCATTTTTAACGTATAGCATGAATTAAAAAGTCCAATGAAGTCCGAGCTGAAATTATCCCACTGCTTTTTCATTTCTTTTTTACCTTCATCGTACACTATCTTCCAGTCTTTTTCTTCTAGTCTTGATAGGAAAGTCTGCTTCTCCTCTTCGTTAAAATATCTGGTATACTCCCTGACATTTTCTCCTATTTTCTTCACTCCAAAAGTTAACTTTTGCGCTGTGTGATCCAATAGATGCATACCTACGATACTACTCTTGAATTCCATTATGTTCATACAAATATTATCCAAACAACTTTCTGACTGGTGTTATCCTGGTCATTTCACTAACAGTATGATGCAATCCAAATGACGCTAACTGGTTCATGAAGTCTATGTTGTCCTTGTTTCTTTATTCCCTATGTATATTGAAGTCGCCTGCTAACAGTATGTGATCAAATTTATATTCTCTTGTTGATGATTAGAATAATTCAAGTCTATCAAAAAACCTATCTATATCCGAGCCACTGGGATGATAGACTGAAACCACCATACAAACAGTATCACCCATATTGCATTCAACAGCAAAACACTCAAAGATACCATTTACACTCAAAATTGATAGTTTCTTGCAATGGTTTACATCTTATCTCTTCTGTCATGTATGCTGCTGATCCTCGTCACTACAAAAACTTGACACCAGTCTGAAATTTTTTATTGCGATAACTTCTAATTGTTCTTTACTCTTTCAGTGTTCAGTTAAACACAACATAACACATTCTGGATGATTTTTTAATTCACATTCCAGTTCGTTAATTGCAGTACCTAAACCCTGGACATTCCAGTGAAATAAACTGATATTTGTTTTTTTTTTCGTTTTATATCTTCAGTTGTACTCTTGATAGTTACTATGTTTTTATCGTCTAAACTAAAAATTCGCTAAATTATTTAGTTCTCGATGTTTAAGGAAACTAGCAATTTTCAGGGTAGGTTGCATATCCGAATGGGAGAGCTTGTCGGAGAGATTAGTTCGTTTTTGGGCATAATCGGTCTAACGGTTTCCGAGTTACACCCAATATTATTTCTTCGATAACTCAAAAACTGAAGATTCGATCAAATTGAAGCTTGGTAACTAGTAGTAGAAAATCAACATAAAGAAGTGTTTAAAATTTTGTAAGAACCGTACCCCTAGAAAATAAATAAAAAAAGTGGGAAAGCCCTGTGGACAGGAGCTTTGGCGCGCTGTCCAAATTTATACCCAGAGCTGTCACCCATCCAGATACCGAACTCGCCTAAAGCTGATTAGCTCCAGAAAAAATGCAGAATACTTTGTATGAGAATTTAACATAATGAGAAAGTGATAGTATTTCTCATGAGAAAGACTTTTTTGCATAGCTAACTATTTTCCACTCATTGTTTGTAAATTGCGAGACTGGTTCCAGAATCAATATGTTTATTGTTTGATACTTGGTGATTAATATTTAGACATATACTTAATTTATGTTTATTAAATGTCTCTGTCATTCTTACATACCGTAATAATCTGATACAACAATGCTATGCGATATAGGTACAATAGGTATATGTCCATGAGGTTAGACCATAGAATTATTATTATATTATTATGTTGAACACCTTCCCCTCAAAGGTTTGAACGCCCAGGAGTTTTAAAATTGTTCCACAACGGATTATATTGCTGTTTTATTTCTATTCATTATCTCGGGTTCACTTAGAACATTACTGAAATATGTCTTGTTCGAACTATTTCTACTCTTGTTTTCCTTACAATCATTTGGTAATAATTGGTTCGGGTCTAATTCAGTTTCTAATGTATATTCATTACTACGGGGTCTGGTATATGACAATTTTATCTGTTGAGTATTACGTCATAATAATTGACCATTTACTTGCTTTTTCACCCGATAAGAACTAGGTTCTTTTGCCTTTCCCAAGACAATAACCTTTTCCCAGAGTGTATCACTTGATGTTTTTATTACAACTTGATCCTCTTTCTTAAACTAAATATTTTTTTGAATTTGAGGTTGTAGCTTATTATTGGTGAAAGATCTCCGAGGTGTATACTTTGTAAGATTTGTACTAGTGATTCTACTAATCAGAGCCGTGTTATTGTAATTCATTACAAGGTCTCTAAAATCTAAATTTCCCTCAATATGTCCTGGGATTGTGATAAACCATAAGGTAATACCAAATATCTATAAATACCAAATGGTGTCACACAGAAGAATTTGTAAGATGACCTGCGTAACTTCAAATCCTTAGATGAGTTAGATTTACGAACCAAAATCTGTGTTTATATTTCATTATATTTTCCTCTAGGAATTATGCTAATGTTCACAGTTCACACCTGTATCTAATTCAACATTGAAATTATTACGTTCATCATTGAATAAGTTCATCCCATGCTTTCCTATGCCTAATAATATATATAATAATATCTGGTTCATCAGAACTACCTTCATCTTTCTCGACATTCTTAACATTTTTAACATTACAAGATATAGTAATATGATTTAACATACCGCACTTCCTACACTTTTTACGAAGTGCGGGGCATTCACGTGCACCATGTGTCGACTGAGATCGCCTTCATTTGAATTTTCCTTCTTCTGACCTTCTTGTCTACACTTGAAATTTTTCGTTTTTTATTATACTTCCCTGCAGCTTTAATGTCCTCAATTCGCTCTGGAACTGCAAGTTCCGTTGCTTGCTCTGCTCGCTGGTTCTGCAAAATTCAATTGCTTTCTCCACTGTCAATTTTGGAACTCTCAGTAATGCCTCTCTGGTTACAGGATGATCTTATTATAACTATTTTGTCTTTCAGTGCTTTATCTTCTGCAGCTTGATTTGAGTCGGTTTCATTATAATTACATGTTCGTACTAGATACTTGCATTCAGTAAGGAAATGTTCACATTGTTAATTTTCTTTTTGCACCTTTTTCAAGTAATTATACCTTTCAAAGCACTCATTAACTCTTGGGTTGACATATTTCTCAATAGACTTCATAGTATATTCATATTTGTTCAGTTCTATCTCTGGGATCACGAATGTGGACATAATTCTTGCAGCTTCTGTACCAATAATGTTTCTGAGTATGGACAACTTTATTGGATCCTGAACTTCGTGCTGTTCGATCGCTATTAAATAATCTATGAAGTGTGAAGGATGTTTTCAAAATTTTCCATTCCGTGGCAGCATATTGTCCCTATAAATCGAAATCTGGGGGTCGGCCCCGTGTATCCAGCCATGTTAGGTTATATAGGAATATTTGAATCTTGAAATCGATATTTATTTCATACCAAGTTATGTTATATTTCATAATCTACAAAAAATCAACAAAACTGATTTGTTTATCATTGCACATGTCAGACATGATGACATTAACTTGAACATATAGAATATAGACATACGATCACAGAACAGTAATAATAAAGATCTATGCAAACACGTTATGATTACATCCTTCTATAGCTTGTATCCTTTTTTTGACGTTTGTCAAAAATCAAACAAACTGTTGATTATTTGTTTGGTCGAATATAAAAACAGTGGACCAATACACTGAGATCGTAGGAATATTTCGATATTTCCGTGATATCTTCACCAATATAGAGCCGATCGAATTCAAATTCAGAACTTTAATGAGAAATAAGGTTTCGAAGGCTCTCGCAGAATTTCAACGATATCTGACTGATAGTTCCTGAGATCCAGAATTTTTTTTAATATATTTTTTTTAATTTTGCAGTAGCGTGATCCTCACATAATTTTGCATAAGTTTTAGTGTCAGTATTCTTCACCTAACTGCCGCATTTTAATTCGATCAGATCTGTATTCTTCGAGTAATTGGCAAAACAAAATTTCAGATGGCTATAACTCTGAAACCACACGGTGAATGTTACCCATTAACGAACTTAGCCTGCGCATTTGAACTCCAAACCTACTCTGAAAATTTCAACTCTCCAGCTTATTGCGTTCGAGCGTAATCGTGCCTACGGCAGAACGGATGGCTTTTTTCGCATTTGACATTTGGGCAAATTGATAAGCATTCTGTTCACAGAACAGCGCGCCAAAAATGACGAAAAAAATATTTTGTAAGAACCTTACTTACCCCTAGAAAATTTGAAAAAAATTACGAAAAAAAAATTGGTTGAAGCACTGACATGAAGTCAAGAGCTTTTGCGCGTATGTTCTATTGTCCATTCTCCTGCATTGCACACCCTTTATCAAATTTACCATGGTAAATGATGTTGTCCATTCTCCTGTATTGGACACTTAATTCGAATATACCATGGTTAATTTGAATTAAGAGTGTCCAATACAGGATTTACCGTGGTAAATTCGATAAAGGGTGTCCAATGCAGGAGAATGGACATTAGAACATACGCGCAAAAGCTCCTCACTTCACGTCAGTGCTAGAACCAATTTTTTCTATTGTGAGGTTTGCAATGAACACGATAGTGATGGCATTTCTGAGTAGAGAATGACGCGAACTTTCAAACAATGTATCGCAAGCCCATACTTCCTATTTAAAAAATTGGGGGTTGTACTTTTCTTTCGAAGGGGGTTGAAGGTAGGATTCGCATTTTTACGATGAGAAATGAAATTAAAATTTGATGTTTCTCGGTGTTTCCATAAATGTGTACATTAACAAACATAATGATATTTTTTAAAGTGGCTCTTCCCCACTGTATGTTACTACCGATTGATATTTTTCTGCTGAAAAGAGTTTTCCTCCATCGATATATCTGACGTGAAATGGATGAACTTCCTTCAACTCATATAAGAATCCACTTCCAGACAACTCACATCCTTCATTATTTCCCGATATTACATCTGAGGAACAAAAAGGGGCTCTCCTTATCCTGCGTATACGGCACGCGTTCTTCGAGATGAATTCGTAAAACAAGAAGCCCTTAGTTGTAGTCGCAGAGACTGCCGACTCCCAATAAAGGTAGGAAAATATCATCAGGACGCTGTGTGTTCGCAAGAAACAATATACCCCGAGGGGACGTGAATGTTGGAATGAATATTTTCTAAAGAGAGAATAGAGACCGGATAATAAGAATACCGAAAACAACGGTGAGGAAAATCTGATATTTTCGGTGAAGTCCCAGCGGATTGCTCTCGACATGTGACCTGGGAATGACATGAAATTATGTCACCTCCAGGATGTCGTTGTAGATACTATGATAGCTGAGTTGCTCGTTCGAGGAATTATAGAATTTGAATATAATCCCCCAATTGCGTGAGGAATAGGAAGAGATCAAAAGCATTTTATACCAATGAATCATCGATAACTTTACGCTCATCAAATAGAACACTTTTTACGCGCATGTACTGTGGAAAATCGCGTTATCATTTTGCTTAAATGATTTTAGTTTTAGATTTTTTGCCAAAAATGATCTCAAACGATCATATTCGATTCACTGATGAAGAAATCGAGGTCAGATTTGATTCTGTCCGAACGGTCGTTGTCACGATAACTTAGGAACGGAAAAAGATAGCGACTTGAAATTTTCAGGGTAGTCCAAACACAATGGACAAGTTCGTTAATGGGTAGAATCGGCCAAATGATTCCTGAGTAATAATTTTGTCATCAACCAATACAGATCCGATCGAATTGAAACTTGGTAGCTAGCAGTAGAATACCTACTGAAACAAAGTCGTTTGTGGAATTTTGTGAGGATCGTATCACTAGAAAATTTTAAGAATATCATTAAAACATAAGGCGATAACCTGAGAACTGAAAGAGACAATTTTTTGGGTGAATTATGAATCTGAATGCGACATTTGATTATTTTAATGTGCACATTCGGCTAAACGGTTTTGGAGTTATACCCATCTGAAATTTGGTGGTAATTGCCTGAATAATTCGTAAAATAAGAATCCGATACAATTCAAGAATGGTGATTAGTTGGAGAATGCCGACGCGAAAATTCAAGCAAAATTATGTGTGTATGGTATTACTGGACAATTTGAAAAAAACATTGAAAATCACTCTATATATCAGAAACTACTCATCGACATCGCTGAAATTTTGCAAGAGCCTTCATAACCTAACTATACTGCCATTTTCTAAGTTTGAAAACAATCGGATATATATTGTTGGAGACACGAGCCGCCTTGGAAGAGTTCTGTAGCAGGATGGGTGACCGTTGCCCGGATAACATTCGAAAGAAAAAAGATTGGAACTTGCAGTTTTCAGGCTAGGCTGCGCATCCGAATGGAAGAGTTGAGTTCGTTGTTGGCCGTAATCGGTTCAACGGTTTCGGAGTTATACCCATCTGGAATATTATTTTCCCGATAACTCAAAAAATATAGAAACCGATCGAATCGAAACTTGGTAACTAGTTTGTAACTAAGTTCGTTAATTGGCATAATAGGTCTAATGGTAGGTATTGGTGATTACTTGTAGAATGCCGACCCAGTAATTTTCGCGGAATTTCGTGAATAACGTATACTGGAGCTACTTGAGGAGTAAGTATTTTCGTAATTCAATTCCAATACATTTCATATGTCAGAATTGAAAATTCTTTGAATCATAGATGATTCTCTCGTTACTGAAGAAGGTCATTAGAATTTTATGAAATATATTATAAAAGCTGAGAAAACAGACCTGACTTCACGTGCTTGAACCAATTTTTACTTTTACTATTATCCAGATTCGGCTCTGGTAAAAAGTTACAAGCGCTTAAATATTTCACAATGTGCTATATAAATCATCTAGGACTTTGATGGTGAACGAGAAAAAGATACGATAACGTGGCACTATCCTTGATTCGAGGATTCCAAAGCTCAGTGATGGATTCATAAAACATACATGTCTTATGAATTCGCGAGTATATAACTATAGGAAATTAGAAGGACAAAAAAGGATAATATGAGAATATGTGTCCTAGTTAGAAGAAACTTCACACGAACATTCATATCATTCGGAAAAACCTTGTCGAAACTATACAATAAAAAATTGGTTCAAGCCCTGTGGACAGGAGCTTTTGGGCGCATGTTCATCTTCCTTGTGGCCCGTACTGACCAGTAAAGAAAAAAAGCAGTATCATGTTGAATACCTTAATATTATTCTGGAACACAAATTTTCCATTACAATAATCTTCATCTAGCTTCTATTTAGTATCAATTCCTGTAGAACGTGATCATAATAAGTGTTTTCCATATAATAAAATGTGTTTGAACTTGGTATGTAGGAAATCTGACATCAATTATTGGAATTAATTGATTTGACAAACAGCCGTCAAATGAGGTAAATAGATTTTTGTGACGATTTTCTGTGACCATAGAACGTCAAAACACGCTGGAATGTGAATTTTAAGCAATATCTTCTGGAATTGAGATCGTATCGAACTGAAATTTTGCACACTCGTGTAGAATGCTTGATTTAACGTCGGTACAAATTTTTTTATTAAAAAATTTTCCAACTGCCCGATCCCAACAATACTTAGATAATATTATATCCATAAATTAAGCATTTCATTATTGCATTTCTTGAAATAGGTACCTTTTCAAGTCGATCAACATCGTCCTTCTTTCGACGTCTAAACTATGACTTGATTCTTTATGTTTATGTCTTTGAATTTGTTTTCGGTGGAATTCAAAGAGTTCATAGAATAATCGATGAAAATACTGAGAGAGACCCTGGAAATTTGACACATTTTGTCTTATATCTCCAGAAATTGAAATCGTATAGAGCCAAAATTTTGCACAATGTTGCAAGATACTACAATTGACGTTAGTACAAGTTTTTGTTGCAATCTGATGAATAGTTCACGAAAAAAAAATTTTTTTTTCGAAAAAATTAAAAGAATTTTTTTTTTAAAAATTACCAACATTTCGATCATAACAGAATTTTGCCAAAAGTTGCGCGTTTATATCCTCGAACTGACTACCAAGTTTCGATTCAACATCTTCTTTAGTTCCTGAAATATCAGGGAAATAACCTCAAAATTTTAAATGTCTATAACTCCTAAACCGTCCGGCCGATTTTGCCCGTTAACGAACTTAACCGTCGCATTTTGATCAGAAACCTACCCTGAAAGTTTGAAGTCGATAGGACCTTCGGTGCTCCTGTTATCGTGCCTACGGCCGGACGGCACCCTAAAATCTGACACCGGATTCGTGATCAGGGAGTCCGAATTAGTCTATTAGCCAATTTTCAGCTCGAAATTCGAAAATTACAGACATTTGGACGAAATGATAGGACGATGTTCCCCTAGAACATGCGCCCAAAAATTGGATCAAGCACTGACGTGGAGTCAGAAGCTTTTGCGCGTATGTTCTCTTGTTCTCTCCTTTATTTGACACTCTTAATCGAATTTACCATGGTGAGTTCTGTTGTCTGTTCTCCTGTATTGGTATTTACCATGGTAAATTCGGAGTGTCCAATACAGGAGAGAAGACAATAGAATTCACCATGGTCAATTCGATTAAGAGTGTCCAATAAAGGAGAATGGACAAGAGAACATACGCGCAAAAGCTTCTGACAAAATTTTTATTATACTGATTTCTTGGTAAACCAAATACCTACGATTGACCATTTTTGTGCGCATGTTCAAGGATACAGTTGTGCTATCATTTTGCCCAAATGTGTGAAAGATTAGAATTTTTTTTCCTCGAGGTCCAAATCGATTCTGCCCAGCCGGCCGGTCGTTGCGACTATAACTTTCGAACGGAAAGAGTCACCAACTTGATAATTTCAGAGTGGGTTTCGCATCCGAATACGACGTTTCGGATTTCGGTTTCGGAGTTAAACGCAAGGAATTTTTTTATTATTTCCCCAATAACACAAAATATGCAGACATGATCTAATTGAAACTTGGTAATTGATGGTATAATCCAATCCGCAAATTTGTACTGGATATAGCGAGGATTGTATCACTAGAAAAAAATGAAAATTTTTCATCCAAAAAAAAAAAATTAAAATATTACTCCACTAATTTTATTTTTCAGACACAATATGCCGCTTTTTGTTGATTGTATGTGAAACTTCATGCAGTGTTTCATGAGGGTATTTGGGGTGTGAAAAGGCAGCGTGCGAGCGCGTAAAAAAACTCCTGACTTCACGTCAGTGCTTTTCTCAAATTTTGAAGTATGTTTTGGTATGAATGGCAATGTTATATATAACTGGTAACTAGGAATTTTTGGAGGTATCTAAATGTATAAAAGAAAAGATGTTTCATTCAATAATGATCTAACTCCTATCAACAACTCATCTTTCTCACTAGTCGATTCGTGATTAAGGGTGTCAGCAAATTGTTGAGTAGATCAATAGTTATTTTTAATCATGCTACAGAGAACTCAAACCAGAACATAATTGAAATTATAGGTATTGAATTATCGCTGTTCATTGGGTGAAATATTTTGGAAAATACCGTGGCTTAGGTTTCAAAACTATTAGAATTATAATCAATTGCAATTATTTGGCATTTAGATTGATGTGACATCATTTTGGCTGAGCGTTATCATTAAATTATGTATTATTTCACTTCAAATCCACCTAATCTCTGTCTCTTTCAATTTTTGCTTCGAAAATTCACATCAATTGGATTTGAGCCTATTTAGATGTATGCAATATTCTGCCACTTATGATCCAAATCCTGCCATTTGTATTCTCTCGCAGAATATCATTATCTAATACTGTATTTTCCTACAAAAACCCGGTGTTGATATTCTCGATACCTACGGCCAAATGTCACGTCGTCAAATAATGATCCCTATCCCTTTTGACTCCATATGCGACTTCCCCATTGTATCGAATATCCGATTCCACACTCAACATCCGTTGAAATATTCAGCGCAAGTTTTCAATCTCCAAATGCTCCATCGCTTTTCGATAAATCTCTCCAGAAGATATGAAGTGAAATGGCCACCGTCGGCAGAAGGTAGCCAATTCAATTGGAAAACGCCTTCGCAGGCCTCATCCACTTATATGCATAGTTTCGATGTGGGCCACGTAGCGCTGATGTGCGACCGATACTGTCTCGTCTGGTTTATGGTGCCTCCACTCAATTTACGGTAGCTAGAATGCAGCCGTTGCGCAGCATGACGATCTTTGCCCCAAGGCAGGGCTGGAATTTGAGCAGCTGTGATATTTCCTCAGAGACAAAAGATTATGTCAGATAATTCACTCTCATGAATTATATCTTGAAGATTTTTTCGTAGGCAGGGAATATTGAAGTTCCTTCGAAACATAATTTATAAACGTACATACATCATATCAGTTTGTGTAAGTTCCATATGTTATTCTTTTTTTGACGCCGTACAATACTTAAAACGTTCAATTTCCATAATTTATTGTTTTTATAGCAAACACCATACCTTTTCTAAATTTTACGTAACGCGAATATATCATCTTATCATTAGTTGTTTTTCTTGTTCAATACATTACTACGATTTGTATATCAATCGCCCAGGAGTTGATTGAATTACGCTCCTTACACTTCGGCTTTCGTGTCTGTGATTTTCAAAACACTGGTTCTGATATATACACTTCATTTACAAATATTATAACTCGATGACAATCTTTAAAACTTCGATAGAGTTTACTTTCACAATTACTGAAGTTTCACGACTACCGCAATTTGCTCTAACTTCGTCTGAGTCCAAGTTTCTCGTGTACCAAAATATCCACTAAGTATCCGGGATATAACTCTTTATGCGCTAATAGTCAAAATTCTACTGAACTCTCTGTCTTCCTCGTATCTCTAATCAGAATTGGTCTTTACTCCCACAGCAGATACCCTCGATGCCCCTAGAGGTACCTATTCTCTTACACCCGCGCACTTCGGCTTTCCCTCGATCTCATAGGATAGTACGCCCAAGGTAGTGTGTAACGGTTGGTGATTCCCTAACCGAAAAAATACCGACTTAGACTTATAGGATTCCACGGGACCAAACCAACGGTGTAAGGAAATTCCAGGAAACAGCCGCTGTTAACGTGCACCAAAATTTATGAGGGCTCTATCGTTTTATCTTCGAGTATTATATACTGCAGATACAGATATTCGGTTAACTCTGACCTCCGTGGAGACGCCAGATGGTCTAGGTTCGGGATTGAATACTTCTCTTGTCCTGTCCTGACTCTTCTGTCAGGAGTTTTTTTTTATCTGTCTCAGATCACTACCTATATACTAATGGGTTTTGGGGCGCCTAAGAGTCCAGATAACGTCTGATGTGTTAGTGATGTGTCGTTCGAATCTAATTTTAACTAACAATATTCAAATGAAAATTCAAGTTATTTTCGAAATTGTGCATTAGGCACCTATTTCAGATTCAACGTAACGTAATGTAAAATTTTATAATAATTAGTTTTGTGCCGTATTCATAATAGTTTCATTAAATTGTGGTGTTTAAACAGGGTGAGCCTTTAAGTTGTATATTAAATTCAATCATAGAGTCCTCTCATCAAACAAAACACTTTTTTCATTCACCATTTGTCCAGATTCGGCACAAGAAAAAAGGTACAGGCTGTTGAAATTTGAAAGAAAAATCAGTGAAATTTTGTAGCTTTGACATGGCTCTATAACTATGGCACATAATCTCTAATTAACAGTTTTTCCCTACTTTTACTGTTTTCTTCGTTATTGACTCGGGAATTCATATAACTATGAGAAATTAGCATAATAAAAGCAGATTAAGGTTATCTTGGTTCGTTGTTGAAATACTTATTCTTAATCGTTTCTCCTAAAAACGTACCGTTTTCGAGATATTCTTCGTTGGTAGTCATAAAATATGAGAAAATTACAAAAATTAACCTGTATTTATCGATCCGAACCTGGAAAACAATCACAGAGGTTCTACTCGAATAAAGGCATAGACTGAGTATTGATTTCAAATTTCAAATTCAATTTTATCCCTCGTGTTTCCAAATTGATTGGTTATAATTATCATCTTAAAATGGGATAAGTTCATATCAACTTATTCAAATAGTTCGCTGGTGAGTTATCTTTTGGCAAATAGATGAATAGGCTTACCATGATCTGTATTCATCTATGTATCCCCAATAGTGAATATGAAACTTATATTTTATCTGTTATCTATGCCATCTAAACATAAATTTTCATACAGCTTCGATTATGCACAATCATTCTAACGATTTCTCTAATATATGCAACATAATTTTATCAACCTAATTTTCAACAGATATAACTCGCATACATACTTGAATCTTATTAGTTTGTAGTATATTAGTATGCATAAGGTAAATGTCAATTATAAGTATCATTCCACATATTCATCCCAATTATTCTTGACGAGAAATTCTTAAGATGGATATACGTTATTATGTATGTAAACAAAGCATTTCAGTTTATAGCTGAAACGAATACTGTGCTTTGAGCTGTTTTTCATGGAATTTTGTGTTATTATATAGATTGGCTCTTCTGGGAGATATTTGGGATATTATAGATTGGCCCTTCTGGTAGATATTTGGTATATTATAGATTGGCCCTTCTGGCACATATTTGGTATAATATAGGTTATCCCTTATGGAATTTGTTCAGGATATTATAGTTTGGCCTTTCAGCATTTAGTTAGGATATTGCAGATTGGACTTTCTGCAGATAGGGATCACTTCTGATCTAGTTCATTTTTTGGTTCAACCACTGTATTTGAAATTTTGGATTTGAAGAAAATATACGATTCTGAAATTTGAGTGATACCGAAGCCGCGAGCCTATCCTGTCTGGTGACCCGGCTTCCTCAATGTTAATGTACCATATTGAAATATATGGTTCCATTTCGTTGGGAAATTGAAATCTAAATAGGCCAATGAACATTTTTTTTTCCAAAAAAATCTTGAGATTTTTGTTGGGTAGCATGTGAACGATATCAAGAGCGTAATTGACTTCTGAGAACTGGACGCACACAACGGCAATTCCAAGATTTAGGTGACAGGAAAATGGAAATGGTATTATTAGTTTCCTGTTCAACGAAAAGTAGTCTGCCAGTCTAGACGACTTAAGTGCCTTCGACGCACCTTCAGACTCAATATTCGACCCTCATGGGGATGTTTTAGGATTTCTTCCTACAGGGATATAATCCAGCAATGCGTCTAAAATATCTGTTCGAACTTCGCTCAAATTAATCTGCTCTAGTAAGACTAATCTTAAGCTTACCATTTACGAGGATTAAGATATAATAATTCCTACAATGATAATAATATCTTTGATGAACTCAATAACGTCCCGGCAACATCATTCCGGAAAACTCAATTTTGTAGGCAGTCTTGGTCATTCAAATATCTGTTCGAACTTCGCTCAAATTAATCTGCACTAGTAAGACTAATCTTAAGCTTACCGTTTACGAGGATTAAGATATAATAATTCCTACAATGATAATAATATGTTTGATGAACTCAATAACGTCCCGGCAACATCATTCCGGAAAACTCAATTTTGTAGGCAGTAAACAGAAATTATATCTGTGATACTTTGTTCATTCACGAATTTCGTTTGTACCATAGTAACTGTGTCTCTGAATTTACGTGAATTAACACTTATTATTATTCAAATTTGTAGGTACTACCCAAGTGGCCTACTTGACAGCTGATAGTGAATGTATCTCTTGATATATTATTGAAGCTAACTTTCAAGTTTTTTGTACTGAATGAGTGGAAATCATACAATTCCACAATTTTGCATGTGTTTCCTGTTCGCAAGAATATGTAGATTCTAACGTTGCCGGCTTCGAGAATTACACTCATATTGTGTCGGTACAAAATGGCGAATGCGCTGGTTGGTGCTATAATTATTCAGGTAATTCCGGAAAATGTTAATATGATTTTTACCGAGATGATCCATTGCATAAAAGGATTAAAAAATTCAAAAACTTGGAGAAAATTGATGTTTAATCCGTCTGTTGGGAATGTCAAGGTATTTAATCGTGTTTTGGAAATTCAAAGTCAATGAGGTTGGGATATTCATGGATCCTTTAGGTTGGATATTTTTTCCTCTAAATTATGACTGTCCGAAGCATCGGCAACATATTAAATTTGCGGAGCTTACAATACGAAATTGGTCTTGCACCAATAAGAAAATGTTCTCTTTAGAAAATTTATATAGTAAAACAGTATTTAAATTTTTAGGCAACAACGTAAATGAGTATTCATCTACGACTGTTGTATGATATGCACATTATACGTGTTTTCACTCAAGTATAATGGCATTCTTGATTCACCAATGAATATCCATTCTGCAGTAGCCCATCAGCATGGTATCAATCCATATGTAATGCTATCTATATGAAACATGTTGTGAATTCCAACAATCATTTGATATTATTTAAAGAATAAATCGTGTATAAAGCAACGTATTCAATTCGCTTCTTATGAATGCTATTATTCGCTTGGGTGATTCATGGCCGTTTCGTAAACTTCACCCTCGTGAATTATGACACTCATTGAACAATATACTATTATACTTGAACAAGTTTGCTGTCACTATGGAATAATACCAGACTTGCCGTCGAAGGTGCTTGTACAATTATCTTTCATTTCTGTGGCCCACCGAAATCCTTAAAAAATGTTATTGGCTTGGGATCGTATAAGTTTTGGACAGCTCGGTTTTGCATAATTCTTCATTTTGGACGGAAGACGAATCTCATAAGTCTTTCAAGCTTCTAATGATCATAATATCATACAAGTTTGCCGAATTGTGGGTGAGTATTTTGCGCATTGTGAGCAATGGGTTCGCCAATTTGTTGAGATGCTGAGAATTCGACATTCTATGAATTTTCGTGTAAATACATTGGAAAATCCCCCAAATCAGCTAAATACTTGTATAATTCTTCCAATAGATATATCGACCATTTAAATATATTTCTATGGCCTTTTGCAGGTATTGGGGTATATAGGTCCAAACAGGGGATCTCTGTGCACCTTGGGAATGGGGTCTCTTTCTTACAGGCAGATACACTAGCTACTAAATAGTAGCTATATATTACTTCTGACAAATATCTTGTGCTTCTTACGCAGACACAATTTAACAAATAATACATTTTTATTTTATGGATATTTTCCAGAGTTAGGGATAGAAAACCCGGAAAGTCTTGTGGGGAGCACTTTAGACAGAGCTGAAGAAAGCTTGCTCTCGGTGAAGCAGGGGTTTCGGACTAATAATTTAGTGCTGAATGCTAGCAAATCCGATTACATACTATTCCGAAACAAGCAATACAGGATTGTATGTCCTGAGAAGATAAGCTGGCATCTGTGGTGTCACACTCTCCTGAAACATATTTGGATTGTCATCTATGCTGGGAGAGAGAGGTTGATTATATTTTTCGTAGGCTGAGTGCTTGTTTCTATCTGCTGAGAGTTTTGAGGAAATATATGGACTATCTAACATTGCTGCTGGCCCATCATTCTGATTTCTGCTCTGTAATGTGACTTGGTGTTCTACTCTGTGGCAGCAGTGTGAATATGGGGATGGCATGTCTGGTTCAGAAGATAGCCATAAGGATTATCTGGTGGATGCGAATGAGAGATTCCTGATGTAGGTAGAGGCGAATAATGGACTTCTGACGTCTATGGGGCTGTATGTGTATCAATGTTTAGAGCTTCTCCATAGAAATAAACAAATGTTTGCCGGTCATTCACCTGAGGATGCGCATAATACTCGTTCAGTCAACTACAATGTCCCGAATCACAGGCGTGCCCTCTCTGAGCGTAATCCGAGGTCTTATATACGATATTTTAATTCACTTCCTGACCATCTGAAGTTGATAGTGTAGCTGTAGAGAATACAGTTAAAAAAATTGTTTCTGGGGAGCATCGCGTTATAATTTTGCCCAAATGTCTGTAAAATTCGAATTTTTCGCCGAAAATGGTCTCAAACGATTGGGTTCGACTCCCTGATCAAGAATTCGAGGTAAAATTTGATTCTGTCCGGCTGGTAGTTGCTAAGATAACTGGAGAACGGAAAGAGATAGCGACATGAAATGTTCAGGGTAGGTGGCGCATCCAAAAAGGAAGGAAGAGTTCGTTAATGGGCATAATCGACCTCATGGTTTCGGAGTAATAATTTTGTCTAAAACCAATACTGATCCGATCGGATTGAAACTTGGTGAGTAGTTGTAGAATTTAAACTTAAGGACGTTTGTGATATTTTGTGAACATCGTATTGCTAGAAAATTTTTTAAAAATTATAAAAAAATATTATCTACGTCACGATAACCCAAGAACGGAAAGAGATAGCAACTTGAAATTTTCAGGTGAGGTTGAGAATCTGAATGAACCATTTGCATCCATTTATAGGCGTAATCGGCAAAATGGTTTTGAAGTTATACCCATCTGAAATTTGGTTGTTATTTCCTCAATAACTCGAGAAATACAAAACCAATCCAATTTAAGCATGGTTATTAGTGGTAGAATGGCAATGCAAAAATTCTGGCAAAATTTTTTATAGGTTCGTATAACTGGAAAATTTTTTAAAAATCATCGAAAATTATTGAAAAAAATTCTATATATCACAAACTATTCGTGCGATATCACTGAAATTTCGCTAGAGCCTGCAGAACCTACCTTTACTACCAAATTGCAAGTTTGAACATGATGGGATTCATATTGTTTGAGATCCGAGCAGCCTTGTGTGAGTTCAGTAGCTGGATGGGTGAGCGTTATCTTGACCGAAAGGAGATAGGGACTTGCATTTTTTGGGATAAGTTGCACTTCTGAATGGGAGAGTTAGGTTCGCTGTTGGCCGTAATCGGCCCAACGGTTTCGGAGTTATACCCAACTGGAATATTATTTAATCGATAACTGAAATTTCGCTAGAGCCTGCAGAACCTACCTTTACTACCAAATTGCAAGTTTGAACATGATCGGATTCATATTGTTTGAGATCCGAGCAGCCTTGTGTGAGTTCAGTAGCTGGATGGGTGAGCGTTATCTTGACCGAAAGGAGATAGGGACTTGCATTTTTTGGGATAAGTTGCACTTCTGAATGGGAGAGTTAGGTTCGCTGTTGGCCGTAATCGGCCCAACGGTTTCGGAGTTATACCCAACTGGAATATTATTTAATCGATAACTCAAAAACCATAGGCTCGATCGAATTGAAACTTGATAGCTAGTTGTAGAATATTGACATGAAGATGTGTATAAATTTAGTGAGGACTGCACTACTAGAAATTTTTGGTAAATTGGTAAATTCGGAGTATCCAATACAGGAGAACAGACAATAGAATTCACCATGGTAAATTCGAGTAAAAGTGTCCAATAAAGGAGAATGGACAAGAGAACATACAAGAAAAAAATACAAAAAAAAATGTAATTATCACAAATATTTATCCTGCAAGATCGCAGGGTCCTCAATATGAGAGGTAAATGCGAATGTCCCCATTTGGTACACAATGTGAGATATTTGGGAATTTCCATATGGGATATCGCAGGAAGCTCGCTGAGCTCATCCCAGGATTCGGATATTTGGACGAGAAATAGCCCCCTTCAACCTCACAGAGAGGTAAGAAAAGGCCTCACTTTTTCCCGACAAGAAGTCGCTCTCTGGCAGCTCTCTGTGTTAACTGGGTAATATACTAAGTGACAAAGAAACTGCAACACCCAGAAGGAGCTGTTTGAATTTTAATTTTTTTTTGTAAAGGTTTTTTCATCGGAATATTTTTTGTTACTCACATATTGTAGTCGGTTTTTTCAAATTTTTTTAATTCTTCAACCAACCAGCTGTTCTATGAGATCCAAAGTAGATATTTAGTGGTTGTTAAAATGCCTAGAGCACCTGTACGCGGAATTCATCACCAGCTAAGTGAATTTGAAAGAGGTCGAATTATTGGTCTACTGGAGGCAGGGTTGTCATTTCGAAAAATCGCTAACCGTATGAAGAGAAATTCAACTACTGTTATGAGATGTTGTCAAGCGTAGTTTGATAATGCCCAAAATCGAAGAAGAGTAGGCACCGGACGTCGAAGGGGCGCAAATGAAGTTCAAGATCGACTTCTAAGACTTATGGCTATTAGAGACCGATTTCTGACAACTTGATATTTGCTTGATGAGTGGTTAGGAGAACACAGCCATCCTGTAACTGTCCGAACGGTTTACCGCAAATGAAGTTCAAGATCGACTTCTAAGACTTATGGCTATTAGAGACCAATTTCTGACAACTTGATCTTTGCTTGATGAGTGGTTAGGAGAACACAGCCATCCTGTAACTGTCCGAACGGTTTACCGCCGGATACGTCTTTTGGACTGCAGTATAATCGACCCCATCTTGTGTTACCTCTGACGGTTGAGCATCGCCGGCAACGATTACAGTGGTGCAGAGAAGGTCAACATTGGAATGTGGAAAGGCATCAGGTCGTCTTTTCTGATGAGTCTCGATTCTCATTGGGTGCACATCATGGCCGAAGAAGGGTTAGACGACGTCGGGGAGAAAAACGTGGATCTCAGTTTGATATTGAGCGTCATGTACACCGGACAGTATGTGTTATGATATGGGGTACTATTGCGCATGCAAGTAGGTCACCTTTATTCTTTATTCGAGGTAACATGTCAGCGCTGCGTTACCTTCAAGAAATAGTAGAGCCATATATTATCCCTTACCTTAACCGGCTCGAGAATCCAATATTTCAGCAAGATAATGCTCGACCTCAGTTTGCCAGAGTAAGTTAAAACTTTTTTGAAGCGACCAATGGAAACCTTTTGCCATGGCCGCCCAAATCCCCCGATCTTTCGCCCATAGAGCATGTTTAGGACATCATGGGTAGTAGGTTTGGAAATTTACCCCAGCCCATACGGACTTTGGCGGCTCTGATATATAAACTAAATGTATATTGGGATAGTATCCCTCAAGAAGAAATAGACCATCTTATTGCATTAATGCCAAGACGTGTTGGGGAGTGTATAGATAATCGCGGTGGACAAACACATTACTAACAAATGTATTCAAAAAATTGTAAATCCTTCGTTTTTTTCTTCAAATTTCAATCATTTACTCATTGCTATACAATCTATGTTTTACCAAAAAGAAATAAAATTTAAACAGCTCCTTCTGGGTGTTGCAGTTTCTTTGTCAGTCAGTATATATCATTCCGTATTAGTACATTTTGATAGTTTAATTGAATATCCACCAAACCGCCTATTACACCTCTGGTGCATCTGCCGAACCGCGATCTACGTGAGAGAACTCCAAGTAGTTTAGCAGAGCCATTTTGTCAATGTCTAGATTCTAACGGCTCAAGGTAGTGCTCTATTAGTGTAAGGGAGACCCACTCTGGCTTAATAGCTGGGCCCTATCTATGATACTTTTTCCAATCAGGTTTTCCGTCCCGCTCCCTCCGAAACCAATCGTGACCTGGTTCAATGAGATGCTGAAGAGAAATGGGATACCTTACGGGATATATTTTAGACGATTTTCGAGCGTTACGTTGTGGATTTTCTGCGACATTCTGCAGATTCAGAGGTGATTTAATATTGACAGGTGTTGTGGCTTTACACAGATAATTCGGTTATCATTGAAATTCCTGGGAGGGGAAAGGAACGTTAAAAAGTGGGTGAGAATTATTCAGAGGATTCCCACGTGAACATTTCAACTTGTAGTTAATATAGTACTATATCACATAGGTTGATAAGTTTCCAGTCTAATTAAGGAGATAAAAACTTTTTGGTAATTTTCGATTCAATTCGAAAACGTAGTCTCTTTCAAGTGCGATATAATATTTCTAGCACTTCAAGAACAATTCGATACGATTATTGAAGGGTAATTCATCATTTGCCTCAAAGTAGTTTTTGGTTCTGGAGATTATATTATATACATGGTGAATGTTTCACTTAATTACACATTCATTTTAACCATAGATCTCTTTCATCAAATAAAAAACTTTTTTCATTTCCTATTTTTCTAGATTCGGCTCAGGCACGAGAATACGGATTCTTGCATAAAAAAGTGGGAAAGCCCTGTAGCAGGAGCTTTGGCGCTTTTGTCCAATCTTTGACAAATCATATCGCCGAAAGTACTGGTTTCTCAGAGTTGGGAATGATATCAATTGATCATTATGAACTACATCATGAAAGAAATTAAAACGCCTTTGCATCTTATCTTTATAGGATGGTCCAATTTTGGCTACAAGTGTTTCAAAACTATCAGGAGTCAGTTTGAAAAACTGACTTTATGAAATAGCCAGAGGGAACTAAAACCAGAATGCATATGTGGGTAATCTTAAATAGTGTTACTAAGGAATAACTATCTGTACATTTGTTGGAAAGCCCGTTCTAAATCTTCCATGATTAGGGAATGACTCGCAAATTATGCTCGACTTCCTTGCATCATTCGTTTTCGACTCACTAACCAAAAAATTGTGCCTATGGACTTAGGGAAACCAAATTTCAAATTTTGTACATGCATACATCAACCAAACTCTCTAGAAATACACTTTCAGTCTCGTTTGACATTAATGACGTTAGTCTTTCAAACTGAACCAAACGCCAGCTACCACAAACAGATATAACACAGACAGATAGAATTCGCATTCTGCGAGAACATTGTAGTACGAGGTATTGAAGTGTCAAAAAATCATATCTCCGAAAGTATTAGCTTGTTAGAGTTGAGATTCTTATGGATTCTTATGATGAAACTGAATCAGATGAAAATTGGATTCGTAAAAAAAATTCCTTTTTTTTACTCCAAAACCATCTGCCCGATTTGGTCCAATAACGAACCTAGTTGAGATATTTATGTCCTAAACCTACTCTGAAAATTTCAATCGTCTAACTCATTCCGTTCGAGAGTTATTGTGTTAACGCCCGGACAGAATCGATTTCAACCACAGATTCTTGAACAGTGAGTCAAACCAAATCGTTTAAACCATTTTCAGCCGAAAATTCGAAAATTACAGACATTTGGGAAAATTATGAGCACTTTGCTCCGAGGAACAAGAGCGCCAAAACGTCAGTTTTCTTTCTGTAGCTTTGATATGGTTACTCAGAATGAAATGAACTTTGATGTGAAGTTTTCTATAAATATGTTACATTTTTTTTCAATCTCCAGTTTTATGCTACTTCCACTAGTTTCCTAGTTATATACTCCCGGATTCATAAAACTTAAGGCCATTTGCATAGATCAAGAATATAAGGTTAATCTTGTATCATTATAAGAATCTGCAATCATTTCAGAAAATTGAATTGTTCTTCATCATTTCTAATAAAAAATATTTTCGAGGGATTCTTAATTTAATGTGTTTTAGAAAACTGTCCTTGAACGACACTTGAATCATCTATCGTAAACAAGAAGTAGTTCCTGAAGCCAGCACTATGCAACATTACCGATGATAACAGTCTCGTGATTGGCCAGTCTATCAAGCAGTCTTTCTAATTATTTGTCTTATCTCTGTTCATCAATATCTGAAGAGCATGCGATTGCAAATACCTTCACCTGCTCCTAAACGATTCAGAACAGACTGTATTTTCTGAACTATTAATGTCTGGAATGCTAATTCCATTATTGAAACCTCTCGAGCACCTATATTATATTGATTATTGGAATGATTCTATTATTGCCGAACCTTGTTTTTGCGCGCGTGTTCCGAAAGGAACAGCGTGCTATCATTTCGTCACAATGTCTGTATTTTTCGATTTTTTTTACGAAAATGTTCTCAAACGATTGGGTTCGACTCCCTGATGAAGAATTCGAGGTCAAATTCAATTCGGTCCGTCCGGCCGGTCCGGCCGTTAGCACGATAACTCTCGAACGGAACGAGTTAGAGCGTTGAAATTTGCAGGGCATGGTTGGAGCGTAAATATCTCGGACACGTTTGATAATGGGCAAAATCCATCAAGCAGTTTCGGAGTTACGGCCAATTTTAACCGATCACTCGATCTATCTGAAATTCAGCATCAAATTGTAGAATTATGGCTTTCATTGGTCGTATTGATCGGATGGCTCTAAACTAGAAAAAAAATGCCAAATATTTGAAAATGAAATTGAAATTTTGTTTTCACTATAACTCGAAAAATACTTATCCGATTGAATTGAAGCTCTGTAGTTAGATGCGAAGTACCAATGAAAACACTTGCGCAAAATTTCGTTGGGATAGCATGAGTAGAAAAAATTAAAAAAAATTTTAACTATCAGCGGAATATTTTGCTTGAAATTCCAAAACGAAATATCGGATCGAGTTCAGTTTTTGCACTTCGGTGACGAATTATGACCTCTTGGGGTGAGCAAAATTTCACTGCGAACAGACACTAGGCACTAGGAGCCTAAAAAAAAAATTAATAATTTTGAACATCCAAACTGGACAAATTATTTCATTTCGAATTCCTACATGGAACATCTGTTGATCAGATTTCGTTCCGACGTATTTTTTGCGCGTTTATCTGAATCAAGTCGATTTGTACGAGGGCAACTGATTAATATATGGACCACACACTAGCATGGCAATTAAATTAATGCGTAAACGATGTGTGGAATTTTAAATTGGAGTTCAAAATTTGTCTGAACGGTGAACGACCGGAGGTGTAACTGCCTCTTTTGGGCATTTTTTGTTATTCGCATAAGCAGACGAGAAATAATTTAACTGCTCGAGATTTCTTCTGAGAAGATTGGGGTTTTGGGGTGGAGGATGCTATTCCTCAATAGAATTCCCCGGTGCCGGTCTGCGCATGCGTGGATTCAAGATGCGATATCTCCTGAACCACTAGTGTTGGAGAATCGGAGTTTCTTGTGACTGACCGGATGGCCATAAAGTGACAAAAAAAATATTCAAAAATTTTTGAATTTTGTTTCCACGTTAACTCGTAATTACTGTTCTGATTGAATAGAAACTCAGTAGTTAGATGCAAAAGACCAAAGCAAACACTTTTACAAAATTTCGTGAAGATCACGTGGCATGAAAAAATTCAAAAAAATACTCTACTTTGTGGAATATTTTGCTTGAAATTCCGAAACCAATTTTTTTGAAATTCATGCTGCCCTTTCAGGGCATTTTTCGTTATGCGCATGCACAGATATGAAGTCATTTAACTGCTGTAGTTTTCGTCAGAGAGGATTGGGGTTCTGGGGTGGCGAATGCTATTACTCCATAGAATCCCCTGGTGAGGGTCTGCGCATGCGTGGATTGAAGATGAGATATCGCCTGAACCACTAGTGTTGGAGAACCGGAGTTTTTTGAAAGGTGTGTGATTTTGAGAGGACTTTCAGCCGTGAGTAGATCGCGCATGCGCAGAAGAGAAGTGATTGTTTTTGGGTTATATGGGTTATGTTGGGAGTGCTGAGTCGATATTGTGAGGTTTTAAAAGAATATTTATGGCATTTCAGTGCAAGGAAATGTCAGTTTGGGGATGTAGCGTTGCTTCCGAGTTGAAGTGTCCGTACCGTGGCCCTGGGGCTAATTTTGAAATTGATGTTACCCCTTACGGGCATTTTTCGTTATGCGCATGAGCAGATAATCAGTGATTCAACTGCTGAAGTTTTCGTCAGAGAGGATTGGGGTTTTGGTGTGGCGGATGCTATTCCTCTATAGAATCCCCTGGTGAGGGTCTGCGCATGCGTGGATTCAAGATGCGATATCTCCTTAACCACTAGTTTTAGAGGATCGGAGTTTTTTGTAAGGTGTGTGATTTTGGGAGAACTTGCAGCCGCGAGTAGATTGCGCATGCACAGAATAGAAGTCACTGTTTTTGGGTTGTATGGGTTATGTTGGGAGTAATGAGCCGATATTGTGAGGTTTTAAAAGAATATTCATGTCAATTCATTGCAAGGCCACAAGTCAAATTGGGAGAAATAGTTTGTTTCCGAGTTGAAATGTATGTATCGTGGCCCTGGGGCGAATTTATAAATAACTATATTCGGTAGATCTATATCAAATTACATTCGGATATGGAGAAGAGGCGATTGCATTCCTGAAGGAGGTCCCATAACCGCAATTTTATTCGATCTACGGTAAAGCTAACAGCCAAACTGTATTGATAGCCATATATGTTAAAGGAATTGAAAAAAAAAAGCACTGACTTGAAGTCAGTACTCTTTGGCGTGCGTGTTCACGGTGGCTAATTTGAATTGAGTTATGAGTACTTCAAGCTCAGTGAACTGAGCGAGCCAGAGATCTACCCAAGGGATTGTAGACACCTTTCATTGTCGATTCAAAAATTAATAGTGTTGTATCTAAGCTTCCGTAAGGATAGAGTAACACTGTTGAAAAAGAATACAACTGACTCTCCTTAGTCGCACAAGCTGAGGGATTCTGAGGGATCTCCTTGGGAAAGACTTGGCAGGGTCAGTATAATCATAATCATGAATATAGCACGCGCGCCGAATGCACATTGACTTCACGTCAGTGCTTTTTTTTTATTTAGTACAATTGTGCCATGAGATAAAAAGCACCTGTATAGCAGTGGTTTCTTTTCAATAGTATTTTCCGAGAATTATTTCTATGACGCATATTAGTCGAATCATTTCGGTGTGCCATGAAGGACTTTGAATTGACATTTCATGGAAAATGCCCTGTGTAGCAGTAGTTTTTGGCACTCTTGTTCCTCGGAACAGAGTGCTTCTCAATTTTCCCAAATGTCTGTAATTTTCGAATTTTTGGCTGAAAATGGTCTTGAACGATTTGGTTTGACTCACTGATCAAGAATACGTGGTCGAAATGGATTCTGTCCGGCCGTCTAGCTGTTAACACGATAACTCTCGAACGGAATGAGCTAGACAGTCAAAATTTTCAGATTAGGTTTGAGAGATGAATATCTAGGTCAAGTTCGTTATTGGGCAAAATCAGTCTAATAGTTTCGGAGTAACGAGAAAAAATATTTTTTTTCATTAGGTACAACTTTTGAATTCGAATTTTTTTAACATGCAATTTCATCATATGAATCCATTGTTATCATTTTCAACTCTAACAAGCTAATACTTTCGGAGATATGATGTTTCAAACATTCAATAATACATCGTAAGTTCTATGTATTCACAGAGTGTGAACACAGAACCTGTTTGTGATATTCATAAATGTCATTTTTTCTAGCTATTAGAGATTGTCAATTCATAGTTGTTATTTTCTCTTGTAAAGTATTCGATTCTTGAATTTGTGAATATATACAAGACTGTTTTGATATAGTTTATGGAGGCAATAGGAAAGAAGAACATAATGGAATCTTGAAAAGAAATTACTGTTCGTTGACCACTGAGGTTAATATTACCTTTTACTTCCTTAAGTGGTGAGACATGTTCCTATATACAGTATTTTCAGAATGTTGCTAGCAAAAAAATACTGGAATATGGATCTACATTTGTGTATCAATCATTTTTTCTTGTGTTAAGGTTCATAATACAGAAAAGAATGTGTTAGTTGTATGAACTATTGAATTTTAAATTTTGAAAAGAGGATAGTATGTTATTAATATATTTTGAACTATTAGAATAATTTGCTCGTAATCCACTACCTACTCAAACATCAGGAATAAATGGACAATCTTCTACGATTGTCTCCAGCCTTGCTCTAGACATTTCGATGATACTTTCCTTAGGTATTTCGAGTTGTGAATACCATGCACCGAGTGTAAGTTGCAACAACCCATTTCACTAGGTT
Organism: Halyzia sedecimguttata; assembly: GCA_937662695.2. NCBI lineage: Eukaryota > Metazoa > Arthropoda > Insecta > Coleoptera > Coccinellidae > Halyzia > Halyzia sedecimguttata. The sequence continues at coordinate 16,777,605 of OW569413.2, forward strand.
GAATCATGGCAGATTGCTCATTTAATCTTGATAAATAAATTTAATGACAATTTTTGAAGCATTAATGCATTGAAGCATTGTAGATTGCTCGTTTTTTTATAAGATAATTTTGAAGCTTTTTTTAAACGACACATTTTTCAAATTTAATTCCTTTCATGATACGTTTCTATCATAGGAATCCATTGTTATAATTCCCAACTCTGAGAAACCAATACTTTCGGAGATATAATTCGTCTGTTTGAACAAGAGCGCCAAAAAGCTCCTGTCCACAGGGCTTTGACCATTTTTTTAGTATCTAATAATATACAAAAATACTCACGTTTCAAGTAATTTTATGGAAATTTCGACTTAATTTCCCGATAGACACCGCTGCTTCGTGCTAATTCGACATCTTTCAGTGTTGTAACGAAGATCATATCAAACGAGGGGTCTTTCACTGCGGAATTTTAGTGTACAAAATTGTGGAATTGAGGGTTAATTGAACAGAATTGCATGGAATTGAACGGAATTATATGGAATTGAACGGAATTATATGGAATTGAACGGCATTATAGAGGAATTTAGTAGAATTGAATGGAATTGAACGGCATTATACAGGAATTGAATGGAATTGAACATGCGCAAAGGACTGCTTTTTCGGGAATGTTCTAGGAATCATTTTGCCTAAATGTCTAAATTTCGAATTTTTTGCCGAAAACGTTCTCAAACGATAAGATTCGTCTCACTGTTCAAGAAGAGATAGCGATTTTCAGGGTAGGCTGCGCATCCGAATGCGACAGCCAAGTTTGTTAATGTACATAATCAGCCAAACGGTTTCAGCGTTATACCCATCTGGAATATTGACTCCTGAATAACTCAAAAAATACAGATCTGATCGAATTGAAACTTTGCAATTGTTGTAGAACGTCAACGCACAAATTTCTGTAAAATTTCGTGGGGATACTGTCACAAGAAAAAAAAATCCCTTCAAAAATTTTATATTTCAGAAGACAATTTGCCCAAATGTCCGTAATTATCGAATTTTTGGCTGAAAATGGTCTTGAACGATTTGGTTTGACTCACTGAACAAGGATCCGTGGTCGAAATCGATTCTGTCCGGCCGTCCGTCCGTCCGGCCGTTAACACGATAACTCTCGAACGGAATTAGCTAGATAGTTCAAATTTTCAGAGCGGGTTTGAGGAATAAATATCTCGGTTAAGTTCGTTATTGGGCAAAATCGGCCAAATAGTTTCGTAGCAGCGAAAAAATATATTTTTTTTACATTACAACTTTTGAATTCAAATTATTTCAAGATGCAGTTTCATCATAAGAATCCATTGTTATCATTTTCAACTCTAACAAGCTAATATTTTCCGAGATAGGATGTTTTAAAGTTTCAATAATACATCGTAAGTTCTATGTATTCACAGAATGTGATCACAGAATCTGTGTGTTCACTGTTCATAAATGTCAACTTTTCTAGCTATTAGAAATTGTCAGTTCGTAGGTTGAAAATAAGTATCCGATTCTTGAATTTGTGAATATATACAAGACTGTTTTGAAACCGAAAATAATATTGACTGATTACATATTTTGAATAATTTATGTATAAATATTGGGGATGATGTTTTAGAATTGGATCATTTTATTGATGTAGTTTATGAAGGCAATAGGAAAGAAGAACATAATAGAATCATCAAAAGAAATTACTGTTCGTTGACCACTGAGGTTAATATTACCTTTTACCTCCTTAAGTTGTGAGGCACGTTCCTATATACAGTATTTACATAATGTTGCTGGCAAAAAAATGCTGAAATATGGATCTACATTTGTGTATAAAACATTTTTTCTTGAGTTAAGGTCCATAATACAGAAAAGAATTTGTAAGTGGTATGAACTATTGAATTTTAAATTACGGAAAGAGGATAGTATTTTATTAATATATTTTGACTATTAAGATAATTTGTTCGTAATCCACTACCTACTCAAATATCAGGAATAAATGGAATTTTTTTTTAAATATTATTTTTGAAGCATTTTTTTAAATGACACTTTTTTAAAATTTAATTTCTTTCATGATGCAGTTATATCATAGGAATCCATTGATATAATTCCCAACTGTGAGAAACCAATACTTTCGGAGATATAATTTGTCCGTTCGAACAAGAGCTCCAAAAAGCTCCTGTCCACAGGGCTTTAACCAATTTTTCTTTAGATTATCTGTATAAACCAATCATTTTAGCCTTTGATTCTTATTTCATTTCAATTCGTTTTGTATTTTATTTTATTGGCTGTATAAACCCACTACCATGGCCATGAGAGCCCATGACCATCAGATTTGTGTATTCACACAAAGTACAGCAGGTGATCACATTTGGCTAATACGAACCTTGCATTGAAATATCAGTACGAGATAACTCCTAGTGGAGATATAAGAAATTTTAGCTAATATACTACTTAGAAAATAGCCTGACTTGTTCATAATTTCTAGGGAATCTCTTTCTCCGTAGACACTGCATGGTGGGACCCTCTCGCTACCAGACACCTTCAAAGTTAAATAATCACTTTTGCGCGTATGAGGAACATGCGTGCATTTTGCCAAAATGTTTTTAATTCTTTTTTTGTCGAAAATGGTCTAGAACGAATACTTTCGACTGATTGATGAAGATAGTAACTACTTCTTCTGAAACTTCGATTTATGTAAATCTCAGAATTGTAACAACACTTCGATTGTCGAGATGATAGCGTGCTCACTTTCCACGCAGGAGAACCGGGTTCGAATCCCCGCTGATTGATGTCACTATTTTATATATTTTAAAATTTTAATTATGTTGATGCCCAATACATATTTTCACTTGGTAACACTATAAGTGGGGAAGCCCTGTGCACAGGAGCTTTGCCGCTCTTGTTCAAACTTTGACAAATCATATCTCCGAAAGTAATGGAAATGATATCGGTGGATTCTTATGAAGGAACTACATCTTAAAATAAATTAAATTAAATAAGAATCCATTGATATCATGCCCAACCCTGAGAAACCAATACTTTCGCAGATATGATTTGTCAAAGTTTATTAGATCATTGAACGCTCCTGTCTACAGGGTTTTCCCACTCTTTCAATTTGGCTTCTGTGCGTCAATTTTCAAGAATTTTCGTAATTAAATTCAAAACGTAGATCTATGACACACCTCACGTTGGATTTACATACAGCAGCAAATTATAATTAGAGTGTTCTATGAAATCATATAGAATTGAGAATAATTATTGAAATTTTGAAAAATTATATCTCCGAAAGTATTAGTTTGTTTGAGTTTAGAATGATATCAATGGATTCTTATGATGAAACTGCATCTTAAAAAAATTGAATTTAAAATTTGTAATAAAAATTATTTTTTTTTATTTGAAACCACCTGGTCGATTAGGTCAATAACAAACTCAACCGAAATATTCATCTCCAAAACCTACTCTGAAAATTACAACTGTCAACTGTCAACCTTCAAAATCGATTTTTCCTGGCCGTCCGGCCAGCTGTCCGTTAACTCGACAACTCTCGAACATAATTAGCTCATTCTGTTCGAGAGCTGTCGTGTTAACGGACGGCTGGCCGGACGGCTAGGCAGAATCGATTTTAACCACAGAGTCAAGCCAAATCGTTTAAGATAATTTTCAGCCAAAAATTCGAAAATTACAGACATTTGGGATAATTGATAAGCACTCTGTTCCGAGGAACAAGATCCCAAAAAGACGGCTTAAAGGTTCATGCAGTATTTCATGAGAGTATATTATGAGGCTTGAATAGACAATAGAACATGCAGACAGATGTTCCTGACTTCACGTCAATGCTTTTGGAATTTTTAGTACCCATCCTTCTAATTTCAGATTTCATTGTGAAAAGCCAGTTCTTTTGTTATCACCTTAGTACCTACCCTTTTTGGTAGTTTTCTATCTTATTGGGAAAACTTCCTTTTCCTTTTCGTTAGTTAGTTAGATATTTATGCTCATAGACCTATCTTTTTAGTTTTAGATCTCAATGTGAAAAAAATATTCTTAAAAAGCACTGACGTGAAGTCAGGAACTTTTACGAGCATGTTCTTCTGTCTATTCACGCCTCACACACCCTCACAAAATACTGCATGAACCTTCAAGCCGTTTTCTTGGCACTCTTGTTCCTTGGAACACAGTGCTTATCAATTGGACCAAAAAATCGAATTACTGGCTGAAAATGGTCTTAAACGATTTGGTTCGACACACTGATGATCAAGAATCCGTAGTCAAAATCAATTCTGTCCGGCCGGCCGGCCGTAAACACGATAACTCCCGAACAGAATAACCTAGACAGTTGAAATTTCCAGAGTAGGTTTGGGAGCTAAGTATCTCGGTTGAGTTTGTTATTGGGCAAAATTGGCCGTATGGGTTCGGGGCTACGAAAAAAAAAATCTTTTTGACATTACAAATTTCGATTTTTTTTCCAGATGCAGTTTCATCATAAGAATCCATTGATATAATTTCCAAATCTAGCGATTTAATACTTTCGGAGATATGATTTTTTCAAAATTTCAATATTAAATCGTAACCTTATGATTCCACAGAATGCTATAATCGAAAAATCGTCCGTATCTATGAATTTCATCTGTGTTTATACATTTCATCATTGTCATCTCATCTACAGATAAGAGACATGTCAAACAAAGTATAATAGAATGCAAAATGACCAATGGAAGAACCTCAGGTATCGTAGATAGCTCTTGGATAATCCATATGATGATGATGATGTATATATATTCTTTGGCAAGTTAATCAATTTTGGGTTCAGAATATCTCCAGTAAAAATAATTTTGAATATTGGCTAAGTATCCATTGATATAATATAATTTATCATAGTAGATTTGAGGAATGAATATCTCGGATAAGTTCGTTATTGGGAAGAATTGGTCTGTTGGTTTTAGAATAATACTCTTGTTAAATTTGAATTCTTTTATGATGTTTGAAATTAATTTCTTTCATAATTAAGTTCTTTCTCAAGAAACCATTGATATCATTCCCAACTCTGAGAAACCAATACTGTCGGAGATATAATTCGTCAAATTGTTTCAACCGATTACTCGATTTCAATTCGAGCGGATCTGTGTTTTTGAAGATATTGGGAAAATCGAAATCGGCTGGAAGATTTGTGAGGAATTTCAGCGGAATCTGACAAATACTTTCTGAAATATAAAATTTTTCAAGAAAAGCTTTAATTTTTTTTTGAAGAAATGTTTCTATTTTTTTTCTAGTCATACAATCCTCCCACAATTTCTCAAAATTTAATGCGTCGGCCTTCTACAAGTATTTACAGATTTTAAGTTGGATCGGACCAGATTTTTTCGAGTTATTGTGGAAATAACAAAAAAATTTCAGATGGGTACGACTCCGAAACCGTTTAGCTGATTAAGCCCATTAATGAACTTAACTGTCGAGTACGGATGCGCAACCCACCCTGAAGGTTGCAAGTCGTTATCTCTTTCCGTTCAAAAGTTATCATGGTAATGGTCACCCCTCCAAAAGCTGTACTCGCCCAACTCTTCTCGGTTTTCAGTATTTCTTCAATATCTCCACCATTAAAGCTCCGAACGTGTTCAAATTTGCAACAACTTTATAAACTGAAGTCCTGGTGATTTATACTCAGCAGGTATTACATATGAACAAGTACTTGTATCAATTTTATAGGCTAGAGTGTTCTTTACAAAACTGCGAAGAATTGAACGGAATCATGATGAATTGAACGGAATTGTGCGGAATTGAATGGAATTGTGAGGAATTGAATGGAATTGTGAGGAATTGAATGGAATTGAGTGGAATTGTGAGGAATTGAATGGAATTTTGTGGAATTGAACGGAACTAATCATAAAAGTGGAATTTTAGTGTACAAAAACCGGCCAGTGAAAGACCCCTCGATATCAAATCATTCAAATCGAGTCGTCAACAGTCAACATGTCAACGAACAAACAACACGACCATATTGAATTTGAGCAGTTATGGATTTTGATCGAAGATAAGTTAAACTGAGTTAAACGCTCAAATATGGTTTTCACGTGCTTAATAAAATCCTGAAAATAGAAAAGTATTATGACGAGGATATATAGGCTTCCTAGGGATGATATAGTAAGTCTGTTTTTCAAGGAATTTCAATACTCTATTGATATTTTCACTTAGTTTCATATTCTCAAGAAAAATTTATAACATCATTTTAGCTTCTACATTTATGGCTTCATAAAAATTGGAAGATTAGATCTGTCGGGCAAACCGCAGCTTTCCATATATGAGAATAACCGGATCTGTTGAAGACATTTTGGGCCCTCCCAATTTGCAGATATGAGGAATCCACCAGTTCTGAAAACCGGTTTTATTCCCAGATTATTCTTACCCACAAATGTCGGCATACAAGGAACCTATAAATTAAATCGAACATTATTTATATCTTCAGATTGCAATATTAATTTTCAAAGTTGAAAGTACAGGCACTCAAAAACACGAACTCTTTGAACTTTTGAGTAGAACAAACATTGATAACTCATTAAATATTCATTTCCTAGATCTACAATAAATATTCCTAGGATAATTAAAATAGATTTTCAAATGTTGATTTGTTCACTTATCTAAAATGAACAAACCATGTTTTCACATGAAAAGAACACACTTCAATCATATTTGTAGATATATATTGTTTAATCGATACAAATTATATTAACTCTGTAATTATTCACCATCCTGCTTTCTCGTGATCTCAAAATTTGTTATTTTTCATGTTATTATGCATGTACGAACTACTTCATTATTTGTCATTCATATTTGAATTTCTTTTCCTAGATCTTCTTGGAAATACATCAACCAAAAGATTTAAAATGGTTTGTAAGATGCCTACTACATCAAGTAAGTGGTTTTATTCACTTATCTAGAATTAATGATGCATATTTTCACATGAATATAACGCAGTTCACTCATATTACTTTTTCTAGATGATTTATTGGATACAAATATTCGAGAAGAAAGACCTTCATATGCAGATAGAATCTCCATTTATTGATTCTATTTCATTTAATATGGGGTTCACAATACTTCGATCAGCTTGATTATAGATTCATTTCGATAGTTGCGTCACAATTGAACTAAAATCCAACATAGAATCGGAGTTATTTCAACTGGAACCAAAGTTTTATGAAACCCAACATTAGACTGAAACTGATATGTTAGACATGATATGAAATGCATGATGATTTGTCTCTAATGGAATATGTACTCCTAGATCAAGAACATCTGATACAAGCAGAAAATATTACAATTGAAATAATGGTTCTTTTATTCACTTATCTGAACTGAAAAAGTCTCATGATAATTTTAAACCTGAATTCTTGAAATGTCTAGGCAAAAAGAGAAGGCAGAAGGTTTTGGTAGTCTGCGGAAGAAGTAGACAACTCTCCTCACAGGCTAAGAAGATTGTTAGTATCGCCACAAAACTGAGACGGAAAGTCACTAAAATGTATGAAAAGAATAAAGACCTGAAACTGATACTTGAAGATCTTCGGGATGCATCCCATTCTCTCGAACCTATCAGACACTTGATAAACACACCAAGCTTCAATTTTTTCCTGTCTCAAATAAGGTGTCAAAACTTGAAACTCAAAGGAAGATACAGATTTTCACATGCTATATAGTTATTTTTTAATAATATCTCAGTAGATTTTTTCATTCCAAATGTATCTTTTTTATGTGATATTAGTTTACATCGAATATTAACTTCAAAGATAAAATGAATCGGAATTTAATTTTCTCTGATGTAATTTTTGTTTCATTTCGATAACAGAAAATTGTTCCAAAAAACTTTGTCAAAGACCAAGTTGTCAAATTATCGACAACTTAGCATTCAGCAATGTCAAGGAAAAATTTTCTGACGGTATTATGAAATATGCCATATCTATATTGATATAGGACATCCATTTGAATTACGCGCGCTGACTAGTTTCCAATAACTTCCACCAGTCTAGTGATCTGCGTTCCAAAAAGTAGATAGAGATTCCCATCTATATATGATTTGTTGTCTATGTCTCCCATTCAATTAATTACCCGTTTCCCCGGTTTCTCCATCCATGAACTACTCCGTAATTTCCAATTTCAAATACCTAATCTTATCAACATGACAAGTACTAATTTTGAACTGTCAAATGGTTATAGACAGAAAACCATGACAAATCCCCCAAAATTGGTTGAAAATTGAATTAGAGTTTCATTGTTTAATGAATTTTTTATACAAAAAAAAAACAAATTTTATCAACGCAACTGTAACGGTGTGTCTTATGGAATTGAGAGTTTGAAGTTTTAATTTCTCGATAATATTTTTCTTTTCAAATGCAAAACAAAATTCCATTTTATATATCAAATCTCTTCCTTTATATTTTACCTTTCTCTTTCTCTTTTTCTTCCTTATTTTTATTCAATATCTTGTAAACTTATCCAGATTATTAACTCCATTTTATAGTACATATTTTTCTATGTCAGGTCCAAAATGTTTGCTTCTACGATTTATAATGTCTTTGCTCTTCGTTTCTGGTTTTGAATCTTTTGACATGTTATATATTCTCATAGCATAATCGCTTAGCCTTTTCCCTAAAGTATGATTAAATTGTTCCTTTGCTGTATACCTCCCTGTTTCTCATCTTGCCAATTCTGTATATCTGCTACTCTCATGATCAAATCATTCATAAATACTGTTGGATGAATATGCTTCGCATTTCCATCAAATTTGGGTAGTTTGTCCATATTTAAATTTATATTCCCAATGTTTTCATCTTGATTCTTTTCTATTTCTAATAGATGAATACTCTTTTCACAATTCTTTATTTTATCATCAGATTCTTCAACTGCCTTACTTATAATAATTCCAAATTTCTCCTGTGTCGGTAGAATCTTAATTTGAGCATCATCAATTCTTCTACTCTGTTCTTCTATCTTCTATCCCTAACTTTTTAAATTATTTTCTATGTTCATCTATCTTTTCAATTTATTTGTCAATTCTATAGGCAATTTATTTGTACTGATATCTACCTTTTTACCATTTTTTCTTCTTCAGTTTCTATATCCACTTCTGAACCAGAGATTAGCCACGCGTTGGGCGTCAATTGATATGAAATCTATTTACTTTAATAGCAAGGATTTTTAATTACTACTATTATTATTATTATAAGGGAAGAAGAGAAGATGCTTAAGCCTATAAATCCTCAAACAAAAATATAGCATCTTAACATCCAATGTACATGATAATCACAGTCCAAAAAAATGGGTTCAAGCCCTGTGGACAGGAGCTTTCTGGCGCTCTAGTTCAAACAGACAAATTATATCTCCGAAAGTATTGGTTTCTCAGAGTTGGGAATTATATCAATGTATTCATATAATTACGTTTTTGGACTTTCCAAGACTGTTTTTAAAAAAGGAATTTATTCTTTCCAATTATTAAATACAATGTTACACAATAGAGATTCAATAATTTGACAATAGTTGGAAAGGAGTACCGAAAAAGACAATAAATCTAACTTAGACTACTTGTACTTAAGTCTAGAACGGAACTAACTAACTTGAGTTTCTCATCCTCGAGGAAAGCTTCCACTCACACGCGCACACAAAAGCTCTTCCTAGAACGGCGTTGTGTATGTTGCACTTTCTGGAGGTGAAGGTCTCATAATTCGTCTCCCCTTAAATTAGAAAACGTCCTCGTTATCAGTAGGCATTCCGGGATTGTCTTCGAGGTTGAGGTTAATAATCTTCCTTGGAAAGAACAGTACCTCGGAAATTCTTGCTTTGTGTTTCGATACCAGAATTATTCCGATGATAATGCAACAAAGCAAAATGCCACTGGTCGTTACGTGACTTATCTGAAAGGTTGGATGTAGGTACAGGGGTTGGTCCTGAAGTTTCTCAGCTTCTTGGAGGATTGAAGTTGGTTCTGATAAATGTTTCAGTTGGAATTCCACTTTGTGTTTGAAATTCAAAGGGAGCTCCGAAATGTTTCTAGTTTTTATTTCGAAAATTGGGATTGTGTTATCAAATATCGAATTTTCGATTATGATGTTGCAGTCGGAATTCAAAATGTTTATTCCGTGGATGGATTTCTTCGTAATGATGCCATTGCAGTCTTCAAGTATCATTTGTGGACTCTTGAACAATGTTAAGAGCTGTTTATTCTTCAGAATGTGGATAATTTTGTAGTTGTTTTCGACAAAAACCGTTTGGCAGTGGTCTGGAGATTCGAGGGTACAAGCTTCTTTGGTTGGTTGCTGGAGGCATAGAACCATGGAACTGCCTAATGTGGAGTGACAGGCTTCGTTGGTCCAATATTCTTCATTGATGATTTTAACCATGTACTTCATTGGAGGTACAACAGCAATATCTTGGTTGTTGGGTATAGGGTACACTCGGGAGTAGTTTGCAATAAAATTTTTGAGAATAGGAATTTTAAGGAGGAATGTTATGGTTTCATCAGTTCCTATAGCAGATATTTTTGCAAATTCTATGATTTTACAAAGATGAACTTGATCAATTGGTGATAATTGCTGTGGTTTGTAAATTTTTTCGAGGTAAATTCCAATTGAGTAAAGTTCCTCAAGTTTATTATTTCTAAATTTGGTATCCCTTTCATTGCAAAACTAATAGTTCTTTCAATCATCAATAAGGTATTCAATAGTTCTTCGGATTGAAGTATCTGATATTCTACATTGATTCTGAATTCTTCAATTGACTTGATATTTTCGAAAAGTATTTTGGTGTGTAAAATGTTGTTGTTTAACAAAGCTAAGTCCTCAGAATATCTTTGAGTTAAATGGTTGGCGAAAGAAGTTAATTTATTTATTCTTTCGATTTCAGAATTTTTGTAATTATGGAGACTTTCTAAGTTCTCATTTATGGTTTTTAGATCATCATCATCTAAACTTCCAGTGATAAATTTAATACCTTTTCCAATGAAATTAGCCAAACCTCTTTTAACCTTATTGTTTAAAAGTTTATGTAATATTTGCTCAATTTGAACTAGAATTGATTTTGATTGAACGTAAATTCTATGTGATAATTCGTCTAGGGTACGATTTTCCTGAAGTGCATTAAAGTTATAATCAAGTTGGTCATAATTGACTCGTAAATTAGTGATGTTTATAAAAAATAGAAAATTGTGGTAATGATCGAGAATTTTGGCATGACTCAAGGGTTCTTCAAAGTATCCATTACTGATTATTTTGTTGACCTGAAGGGCCTGGTTGATTTGGGTCTGTATCAGGAGAATTGTCGGTATCCTGAAAAGAACAAACATTTTTTCTTAGTCGTTTGACTTTTTTGATATGGGCAGTGGTTTCTCTGGATTTTTGAGTTAAACCACTAATTTTATTTTGTTGTTGTTGTTCAACTGTAACTCTTTCGAAAGGTGGGTCAGTTTTTCTAGGTCTATTTCTTTCAACGTAGACTTCTCTTTGTTCTAGGTTGGGAGGGTCATCTCTATTCTCATTTAATCTATTCAATTTTTTCTGTCCTCTTTCCTTATTTCGTTCGTAAATATGGTCAAAAAATGGTAATATTTCTTGTTTCCTTTTTTCGTTATAATGCTCGTAAACAGTCATGTTCAAATCAAATTCTGGTAATTTGTCATAAGGACCATAAAGTAAATGGAATGGAGAATATCCGGTTGTTGAATGTATTGATTGGTTATAAATCAAAGTTGCAGTGATCATAAGGTTGGAGGGGTTTTCGTTAGGGTTTTTCAATTTTAAAATTCTGAGTTTTTCTAAAATTGTAGAATGAAATCTCTCTATAGGAGAATTTGAACTGGGATTATTCACGGTTGTGAAATGTAGGTCGACTTTGTTCAATTTACAATACTCTATGAGAGTTTTATTATGGAATTCTCTTCCTTCGTCGCATACGAGTTTTTGGGGAATATTGTGGTGTGAAAAATAATGGCGTAATTTGTTGAGGACTGTTAATGCTGTACCATCTTTAACGAGATACGACTGGGCGTATTTAGAGAAGAGGTCTATTATTGTCTAAAACTTGGAATTAAGAAAAGAAAAAGTATCTATGTGTATTACTTCGAATGGTCGTTTTGCAAGAAGAGGACCAGAAAATTTTAATTTATAAGGGTGTCTTTCGTATTTTGACTGAAGACATAATTCACATTTGTTAATGACATCAGTGATTTTGTTCTTCATTTTCGGCCAATAATACTTTTTTGATAAAAACTTGTGACTTTCCGTGATTCCATTGTGATTTTTGTCGTGATATTCTGAAATAATTTCCTTCTGAGTTTCTTCGCAAATTACATCCAATAAGTAGTTATTGCTAATAAAAAGTTTCACGGAGTAATTAAATGATTCCTTACAAAATCTAACGAGAGGTAAACGTAACTTGTTGTCTCTAAAATAAATTCCGTAGGATTCATTCGGTCTGAGAATTTCTTCGAAAAGTTTGGAAAAATCTTCTGTTATACAATTTTGTCTTATTGATACGCTATATGTGTTTTTTCCGAAAGGTTTACTAAACCTCAAATTGAATTGTTCACCACTGTTTAGAATAATTCTATTGGGGTAGATGTTGACCGATGTTTCTGTAATTGGAATGACTTTTCCATTATCCTCTTGAGTGGAATGAATGGTAGCATCAGTATCGGAATTTTGATCATCATTAAAATTCTGTTGCTCGCTATTATTTGGATTAGATTTTTCATTGTTTTGTGAATTGAGAATATTCTGTAATTCTTCATCGCCTATTTCAGGGAGTTCACTTATATTTGGTAAAATGGATGATAGTTCTACATTTTGATCATCGTCGGATAAAAGTGGTTCATTTTCTCGATTATGTATTTCTACACGAGAAAGAGCATCAGCCACTTTATTTTCTTTGCCTTTAGTATGAATAATTTTAAAATCAAATTCTTCTAATTTCAGTTTCCAATGAATGAGTCGAGAATTTGGCTCTTTAATTTTGGAAAGCCATACAAGGGGATTATGATCAGTTTCGATGGTGAAATATTGTCCATAAAGATAAGGCCTGAAATGTTTTGTGGAATCTAGGATTGAAAGTAATTCCTTTTCGATCGTCGAATAATTCTTTTCAGCGGAATTTAGAGTTCGTGAATAATAAGCTACTGGTTGATTCGATTGCGATAAGACACTTCCAATAGCTACGTTTGAAGCGTCAGTAGTTAATTTAAATGGTTTCGCGAAATCTGGATAAACTAAAATTGGGGCATTCGATAATAATTCTTTGCACAAGTGAAATGCATCTACATAGTTTTGATCTTGATGATTTATTTTTGCACCTTTCTTCAAACATTTAGTGAAGGGTGAGACAATATGGGCAAAATTTTGAATAAATCTGCGGTAGTAACCTACCAAACCTAAAAATGATTTGATTTCTTTCACTGTACGAGGAATAGGGTACTTTTCTATTGTCTTCAGTTTTGAGGGGTTTGGAGATACTCCTTCTGGGGTTATGACATGTCCCAAAAATTCTACATTTTTGTTTAAAAATTCGCATTTGTCGAGTTCGATCTTAAGAGTGAATTCTTTTATTTTCTGAAATATCGATTTTAGGTGATAAATATGCTCTTGCAACGATTTGGAAAATACGACTACGCCGTCCATGTATACAAAACAAAATTTATGAAGATATTCTTTGAGTACATTATCCATTACACGCTGAAATGTACTTGGACCGTTTTTTAAACCATAGGGCATTCTGAGGTATTCGTAGTGACCATTATTCACCGTAAAAGCAGTTTTTTCAATAGACTCGGGATCCATTTCGATCTGATGAAATGCTTTTGCCATGTCAATTGTTGAAAAATAGCAACTTTTTCCTAGATTGTCTAGAATTCCTTCGATACGTGGTAAAGGGTATTTATCTTCTACAGTTTTTTCGTTAAGACGTCGATAATCAATTACCATTCTGTATTTCTTTTGTCCAGATGCGTCTTTTTTCTTATCTACAATCCAAACTGGGGCACTGTAGGGAGAGATTGATGGACGTATAATTTTGTCATCAAGTAATTTTTGAATTTGATCCTGAATAATTTCTTTCATGTGATGGGGGTGTCTAAAAGATTTAACATAAACTGGTTCTTCATCTTTTGTTCTAATTCTGTGTTTAACAGTATTACTGAATGAAAGATCGCAATCTACATTATAAAAGATGCTTTTGAATTTACTGCAAAGCTTTAGAATTTCTCTCTTTTCTTCAGAATTCATGTGGGAAGTTCTGATATTTTTTGATAATTTGAAATATTGATTTTCAAAAGGGGGTGTAGATATTTCGGTCTCTAAAAGAGATGTTACAGGTATTCTCTCAGAAAAGTTGATTTCTATGTTGTTTTGCGTTGGTTGGGAAATTGGTATAAAACAAAATCCATTTTTTGCATGAGCAATGCACTCTGGGGTTGAAAATTGTTGAAAATTTATTTCTGGCAGTAAAACATCGCCGTTTTCTAGAGTGACAGGTATTTTAACAAAATCTTTGGTTTCAAATTTTTTCGGCTTCAATTTTGTGGAGGAATATTCAAGGTTAAATGGAATTTTCATGTTATTAATTTCTAATGTATGTGAATTACGTTTTTTTTAACAGAAAAACTAAACTTGTTAAAACTGTTTATTGATTACAAATCTAACACCAAAGCAATGTTACGTCTTAAACTGCCAGACTCATAATGAATCTTCCTCTCCTCTCGCTTATCCGAGGTTCCTCACCTGTAATATGCACAGCATGCAATGCTAGAAGGCGTAAGGAGAATAATCTGGTATTATATTACATTTTATATATATAATACATAACACCTCCATGCCTAAGAGAAAAATTATGGGGTAACACACTAATTTTTCAACTCTATATCCTTCATAGGATCTCCAACCCTGAGTTGAGGATATTCTTTCCTGTTACTTAAACACATCTTATATCTAACAAAAATGAAATAGATTAAGACTACAAAAATCATAAGATAAATCAAAATTGTGAACAAACTAATATTATCAAAATGAAACATAGGGTACTCTATAGAATCTAATTGAACTTTAGTATGTTCTAAAGTTGTTTCGATTTCTTTCAAATCGTTCAAATTCAAACTATCCAACTTGAGTGGAATCGATGACACTTTATTATTCAGAGTTTGAGCAGTATTAGGAATTTCGATATTAGGGAGATTCACCATTTTCAATTTAACTTCACTTTTTCCACTATTTCTTAAAATATGCTCGTTTATGCGCACCTCACAATTATTTGGTAGGAACACTAAATATGTACCGAAAATCGATTTCTTCTCATCATTGGTACCGCAAAAAGTTGTTACAGTTGTCTTGTTTACTGCGACTAACATCCAGTAATTTTCCTGAAGCTTTTGGATCTTGGTAGTTTTCAAAGAACTTGGAATCTGATTACAGTGGTTCTGCTTGTCAGGAAACATCAATAGCTCCACTTCACAAGGATTACTTTCTGCGATCGTTGACTTCGTTTCTTCACACAAATAGCTACTTTGTTTGGCCAATTTACAGGTGTTGTCGGTGAATTAATAGTAGTTTTCATTAAGGATGAGGAATTTTCTCCGTGGGACAATAATTAGAAAGGAGTTTTCATTGGATATAGGTAGTGCATAGAGCCCATAGTAATCATAACTTAGATTCTCTACTAATGGTACTTCTAAAATAAAAATGACTTTGTCCTTACTTATATATCCCCTGACTCTGATTATTGCATAGTACGAAAAAATATCATCTTTTGGGTTAAAGGGTAGCTTAACTTGGTTCAGATGTGAAGCGATTTTGTTTAATTCTAATGACAAATGTTCGTGTTCTATCAAAGTGACATGCAGAATATTTGCATGAGCAAAAGATATGGCATTTTCAGTCTCAGACAGAATATTAATAATAATATCTAATGAAACCATAAAATGATAAAAAGTTGAACTGGCTACTTCGTATTCATTCAATATAAAAATTTCGGAAGTGAGATTTTGTATTTTCCTTTCTAGTGAAAGTAATCTGTTTTCCAATATCTCTTCATTATGGTGTAACTTTACAATAGAAAGATTAAAGGTGTGTAACATTTTTTCGACAATACTAATTTGGCTGTTTCCTACTGAAACGAATTTATTTTGATATTGTTTTAAATCTTCGATAGCTTTGTCATATTTCTCCGCATCAGTTTGATCTAAATTTCCAGTAATAAATTTCCATGCACTGCCAAGTCCGTTTATAAGACCTCTTCTACTTCTGTCGTTAGATCCTAATGAGATCTGTTCGAATTTTCTACGAGCATCCTTTATCTTATATTCCAATAAATGCTTATAGTTAAATATTTCTGGTTCTAGTTCTGATATCTTTAAAGATTCAAAATGTAATTCTAATCGATTATAATTCCCGACTAAGTTCATATAACCCTTATGGATTATTTCTAAGTCTATAACTTCAATTATCGTCCAATGGTCTATAATGTTTTGCGCTGAACCTAATTTTAAAGGTAATAAGCCGGGATTGTCTTTTATAAGACGAAAATTTACTCCCTCGTTTGCTGAGACGTAGATGGTTCGTAGACAGAAACAGGCGGCAATGAAGTATCTGAAACAATAGGCTGTCTTAAGTTTTTCAAATGGACTGTTCGTCCTAAATTTTTCGCACACTTATCTCCTTGTATTTTCTGAATAAGAGCTTTATTACCAGGTAGTAATTTAGCAATTTTAAATGGACCATTAAATTTTTCTCCTGTTTTCTTTCTAGCAAATTTGTAACTCGTTTCATAGATTAATTGGCCTACTTGGAAAGGATTATTGACTGCTCTGTTTTGTTTTTGAACAGTAGTTTCTTTGTTTTGACCAGTTGCTTATTAATATTATTGTAAACTATATTTAACAATTCCTTATGTCTTTGCGAATAATCATAATACATTTGCTTGTCATATATTATGTCGAAAGGGTCTCTAAGTTTGGTATGACCGAAAGTTAATTCCAGAGGCGTGAAATTCGTAGTCGAGTGTATTGAATTATTATATCCGATTATAGCATATTTCATTAATTGATCAATAGGGTCTTTTGAATGCATTCTTGATATTCTAATGTTTTCTGCTATTGCCGAATGAAACCTTTCTACAATTCCATTAGATTCAGGGTGATTTGCAGTGATGAAGTGAATTTTTATCTTGTGAGTATCCAGCATTTCCTGTATTAAATGGCTGTAGAATTCCATACCTTGGTCGGAACATACTAATTCTGGAATTCCATAATAACAAAAATATTGTATTAGTCCATTAAATATATCTACTGCGTTCTTTGATTTGACCAACACAGCTTGTCCTAATTTAGTGAATGAATCTACTAGAGTAAGAAATTTTTGATTCTCTAGCGTATAAATATCTACATGTATTTTTTCAAAAGGCTTCCTGGGCGTGTCAGTTAACATAATTCCTATATGCGGTGGATTCCTCTCGTACTTGCACTTCTTACAAGTTTCACAATTTGCTATAAATTTTGCAACGTGTTCCTGCATCAAAGGAAAGTAGTATTTTCGCTGCAATTGCTTTACCGTTTCTGATATTCCCCTATGGTTCGTTTTTCCTTCATGATATCTCTGTATTACTTCAGCTATGAGGTCAGGTTCCTGAATAAGTTCCCTCCTTTCGCTACACGAAATAATGTCAGGCCCTTTTTTATTGAATAAATCATTTACGATATTAGAAAATGTTTTCAGAAGATTTTCGGTGGTGAAATGAAAATAGTACTTTTTATTATCAGCTGTATATTCTTTTAAAAAGTTTTTTATTTGATCTTCGTTATTGTCTTTAGTTATCTGTACATGGTATCGTGTGATCTTTCCTAAAGCTTCTATGCTTACAGGATTTGGATTGTTGTAAACTTCATATATAAAGAACTGACGAGGTTTCGAATCTATTATTTCTGAAGATATTTTTATACCACTTGATTCTTCGTTGTTGTCAGTTGATGATATTGTGTTTGCCGGATCATCTACACTTAATCTTCTCACCATATCGTCCATTTCATCCTCATCTACATTGTTTACTAGAGAGTCGGTTTCTAAAGTATTTATTTGGATTCTCGATAAAGCGTCCGCGTTAGTATTAATCGATCCTTTCTTGTATATAATCTGATAGTCATATTCTTCTAATTTAATTTTCCACCTTTGTAATTTTGAATTAGGTTCTTTTAATTTGGCAAGCCAGACTAAAGGTCTGTGATCGGTATAAATAATAAACTTATGTCCATATACGTAAGGCCTAAAGGTTTTCACACACCATACTACGGCAAGTAATTCCTTTTCTATCGTGCTATAACGTAGTTCTGAAGAACTGAGTGTTCGGGATGCAAAACAAATAGGACGGTCTGATCCGATAATCCCTTGTGATAATATCCCACTGATGGCTACATTAGAAGCGTCAGTAGTAACAATAAATGGTTTCGAAAAATCAGGATATTGTAACACTGGTGGGTTAGTTAAAATTTCTTTACATCTATTAAAAGCGTTCAGGAATTCTTGGTTATGTTCAATTTTGTTACCTTTCTTTAAACATTGGGTGAGTGGTTTCGTAATCTGAGCGTAATCTTTTATAAATTTTCTGTAATAACCTGTTAATCCTAAAAATCCTTTCAATTCCTTATTAGATTTGGGTAAGGGAAATTTTATAACAGCTTGAATTTTTTGTGGATTTGGTTTTAAACCTTCTGCTGTACCTATATGTCCTAGAAATTGTACTTCTCTCCTTAAAAATTCAGACTTATCCATCTGAACCTTGAGATTAGCTTTTCTCAATCTTTCGAATACCTTTTTCAGTTTCTCTATATGTTCTTGTAATGAGGTGGAGAAGATAATTATATCGTCTAAATAAACTACGCAAGCCTCATTTTGTATACCTCTCAAGAGGTTGTCCATCACTCTCTCGAAAGTTCTAGCAGCATTCTTCAAACCAAACGGGAGTCGCTTGTATTCGTAATGTCCTCTAGGCGTGGAGAAGGCTGTTTTAGGAATGTCTTTCTGATGCATCTCTATCTGATGGTATCCCGAAGCTAAATCAAGGGTGGAAAAGTATACACATTTTCCCAATTTATCAAAAAGATCAGCAATATTTGGCAAAGGATATTGGTCATCTATTGTCTTCTCATTCAACGCACGATAATCTACTACCATGCGATACTTCTGTATTCCAGAAGAATCCAATTTTTTCGGAACAATAATTACAGGACTGCTCCATGGACTATTTGAAGTCTGAATGATGTCATTGGCTAGTAACTCTTTCACTTGTTTTTCTACTTCTATTTGTTGCACTTGTGGCATTCTATATGCCTTTTTGAATATTGGTTTGTTATCGGTAGTTTGTATTTCATGTTTTACAACGCCTGTAAAACTTAAAGGTAACTTTGGGGAATAGAACATATCTCTGTATTGATAGCATAAGTTTTTGATAGCTGCTCTTTCTTCTTCGTTTAAGTGATCTAAACGTAAATTCGTTACATTTTCTTTCAGAATTTCCTCTATACTAGCTGAGGAATTAATTTCCGTCTGTAGGTCTACGTTTCCCAATTCTTCGACTTGAAGTGGATTTATAAGTATATTTTGTATTTCTTCAGTAGAATTGGTAATCGTTATCATTGCTTCATTTCCCTCAATTTTTACCAAAGATTGTGGAATTTCAACTCCTGGTTTTATTTGCAGATAATTTACTATACCTTCCTGCAAATCCGTTGGGTGTATGGGTACCTTTACGATGTGTTGACTCCTCGGTTGAAGGTTGAACTTCTTAGGTTGCGTACGTTGCAAATAAATAGGAATTGTCGCATGTTGAGTGATAAGAACATTTTTCTTGAAGTCAATTTGAGCTCCTAGATGTTTCAGCAAATCCATTCCTATGAGACCATCATATTGTGCATTGAACTCGAAAATATGAAACTCGTAGAATTCTCTAGTGTTGAATATCTTAGGAAGAGGAATACGAGCTACTAATTTATGGAATGTCGTTTTATGAGCAGTTCTTATCTTGAATGGAGATTCTCTAACATAATTTTGATAATATTTTTTCACTAATCTGGGACTTATTATAGTTTTTGATGAACCGGTATCTATTAGAAATTTTATATTAACTCTAGGAATTTTGATATATGGTAATTCCGACGTATTGAGATTAGTTAGATCTATCAAGTTTGGTTGTTTGAAGAATTGGCCATGAGAAAATTTTGTTGTTGTAAATTTAAAGGGTCATAAACTATAGGTGGTTCAGTGTGTTCTTCATGATAATAATTAAATGGTTCGAAAAGTTCTTCGGTTATGATATTTTGGTCTAAGAATTCATCATTACCGTAGTTATCTGGAATATAATAATTTTCTTCAGAAGTCACGTCGCCTTCTTCTATATTCTGTTGAAACAGTTCCTCCGATACGAAATTTGCTTTCTGTCGATTGTCGTGAGGTCTAAAGGTCATCCTAGTGTTACCTGAAGAGATATCCTTTGACTCTGATTTAAATGTATTACTATTATTGGTTTTATTATTTCCTCCCAATTGATTGAAAGAACGTTGTTGATAATTGCCTAACTGATTAATAGGACGTTGATTATTATTATTGAAAATTTGATTAGGGACAAATTTTCTATTTTGAGGGTAATAAGTTTGATTGCTATTAAAATTCATGTTATTTCTAAAGTTTGGAATAAAATTTGGTGGAGGTCGATAAACCGGCATTGGTTGATAAAATTGAGCCTGAGGAGCTTTATTAATCATTTTATTAGCTGGTTTGTTATATGCAGGATTACATAAGAAGTTTCTAGAATAATTGAAATTTTCTTCTTGTATTACAAAAGAGATAGCCTGTTCTATATTTTGGGGGTTTCGGAGCCTAATTGGCAAGCTATTCTGTAGACCTCTTAAAAATGCTTGTAGCGCTTGTTGTTCGTATATTTCAACCTTAATTCTGCGATTGTTTGGGTTGGGTTCAGCCAATTGAACTTTATTCAATAGTAAACTTAGAAGGTCTTGTACTCTATTACCGAAAGCTATAGCACTTTCTTGTCTTTCTTGTTTAACACGTAATAAATCCCCTACTAGACAATTCTCGTCTCTTTGATCCGAGAAGAATTGTAAAAGTAAAGCTTTAATTGTAGCCGAATTATTTAAATTACCTCTGCTACCAATTAAATTCAAAGCTCTTCCTGATAATTTACCTACAATAGACCTAAGGAGAAATTCATTTAGAGGGTTGTCCAAATTTTGTCTATCTGCGAAATTATTCAAGAGATATTCACTAGCTTGAATGAAAACGGCCAGTGTAGCTGGGTTACCTTCAAATTCAGGTACGCAGTCTAAATGATATTTTTGCAATTGATTGATAGCCATATCTTCTGTTATTCCTATGAAATTGTCTATTTCTGCTATTTCTTCTACTCTGATATTTTCTCGTTTTAAAGGAGACCTATCTCGGATAGGGTTCATCCAAAATTAATCTTCGTAAAAAAAAAAAATTATATAAATGGATATTAAATATAGATTGAATTAATCTAATTAAAAGTGAAACATAATTCTTCAATTTTTATGATTACTATGCTTTCTTTGTATTGGATAATATTAGGGATAATGGTTAAAAGGATTGAAAACTTACATCAAAGTCATCCTCTACTTTTGAAGTTCCTTTTTCTCGTTGCTTATCCTAACTTATGTTATGAGCTTCGTTGATGCTAAACTCTGCTCGCTGACTGGTCTAGTCACCTTGCTGCACTCCGTTGATTTTGAAATGAAGTATCACAGTGTCTTTTTGTTTGGATCACCCAGTGAATTCGTTGAAACGAAACACTACTTTTTCGCGTTTTCAATCGATTGAATAGTGCTGGGTATCCTACCGACTGCGCCAATTACGTTTTTTTTAACAGAAAAACTAAACTTGTTAAAACTGTTTATTGATTACAAATCTAACACCAAAGCAATGTTACGTCTTAAACTGCCAGACTCATAATGAATCTTCCTCTCCTCTCGCTTATCCGAGGTTCCTCACCTGTAATATGCACAGCATGCAATGCTAGAAGGCGTAAGGAGAATAATCTGGTATTATATTACATTTTATATATATAATACATAACATGTGTTTGGTAGTCAATTTTAGCACATAGTCTCTGTAGATCAGCTGTTCCTAATAAAGCGTCGAATTTTGTATGCCAATCAACTACATGTAAATGTATGTTATCAAAAATTCCTAATTCGTACAAAAGTGGAATTTTCAGATTATCATCAGCTTTTATTGTATTTCCTAAGCCTGAAACGCGAAATTCTTCTTTGTATAAAAATT
Source organism: Halyzia sedecimguttata (assembly GCA_937662695.2). Taxonomy (NCBI): domain Eukaryota; kingdom Metazoa; phylum Arthropoda; class Insecta; order Coleoptera; family Coccinellidae; genus Halyzia; species Halyzia sedecimguttata. The sequence continues at coordinate 16,799,916 of OW569413.2, forward strand.
GAAAGAATTTTTCGAAAGCAGGTTTTGAATTAATGACGGAGTTTGTAGCTCCTGAATCAATTAAAATTTTTAAGTCTACTTTAGGCAGGTAAATGTAAGGTAATTTTGATTTTATTTTTACACAATTTAAGTCTAGGTTTCTTGTGAATTCGAGGCAAGTATTCGAAAATTTTTGTCTTCCTCGTAATAACTTTCACAATCAGGTTGTTGAAGATCAATTTCTGTATTATAATATTCGGATTCATAATATTCTGAATTATCTTTTTCCGCTTGAACATTAAATAATTCTTCTAAATGAAATTTTGGTTGTTGCGGTCGATTTGGGTTTCTCTGGAATGTTCTTGTCGATGTAGACATGGGTGTTGGTTGTGGTTGTTTGAAAGTATTCCTAGTCGAAATTGACATAGGCGTGGGTTTTTGTGTATTTTTGTAGATATTTGAGCCGGGTTTGGTCCCAAAAACTTCGCGATTTGTGGGGAATCTTTCACTGTTCGCGATAGGTCTGTTTATAGGTTGCGGAAAAGGAGATTGGTTAATTGAATTTGAAAATTTCGGTGGGTTATGAAAATAATTTGGACCGTTATAATTTGAACGATTTTGATAATTTGATTGGGGTGTATGAGTGGGGATTGGTTTCTTTGGCATTTCTTGTGATTTCCGTAGGAATTCACAATATTCCCATTCTAATTTTCTATTTTCGAAGAATTTACATCTATTGATGCATTCTTCGATGTTTTTCGATTCAAAATTACTGAGGTAGGATCGATAGGGTTCTAGAATTCCAATTTGGAAAGTTTTTAGGGCTAATTGTTCCATTTCACGTTTCTTATAAAATAAATAAGTTTGGTCTTGCGTGTGGAGGGCTAGATGTTGTAATACGTCATTCAGATTTTTTGATATCCTACTGAAGTAGTCTAAATAATTTTCTGATTTTCGTTGTACACATTGCGATAGCGATGAAGTCAAGAGATCTTCGTTTCGTTGATCTCCATACCTCTGGAGCAACGCACGCCGAATTGTTGTCCAATCGGAAGCATTTTGAGAAGCAATGAAATCTCTGGCTTCATCTTTTACTTTTGATCTGATGGAAAAATTTAGGCCATAAGTTAAGTCAGGGGTTAATCTTCCTTGAAGGTGACCAAGGAGATTATCTACTTCATTGACAAAAATGGCTAAATTTTGTCCTGTGTAATATTCAGGTATTGAATTTATTAGTAGTTGGAGGTCTTGCCTCGATATTATTTCGATGGGGGTGGTGTTAGAAGAAGTTTGACTATTCATTTCGGAATGGCTTCTTCTAGGGTAAGGTCTAAATCGGTAATTTCTAAAATGCGTCACACCTAGTTCTAAGGTTTCAATATCCTCAGCAATTATCTCCAATTCTTGGGATAAGTTACTATCTGTCATTTAAAAATCAGAACTATGATGTGGAAAAAATGAGGGAGAAAAGATAGGGATTGATGGACTTACACCAAGATTTGCATCCTATAGTGTGACTGGTCCTTCCTTCTGGGTTGAAGCGATGGTTCCTTCCTTCTGGGTTGAAGGGGATGTCGATGGTGGTTGATGGTGGTTTGCAGATATCGCACTAAGAGTTGAAACTCAACGGGAGTTCCTCGAGCACGACGTATTCGAAGCGGACACTTATTTCAGTCTTTGATAACTAAAACCCCGTTGCGATATCCTGTTCGCAGCGCCAATTACGTTTTTGGACTTTCCAAGACTGTTTTTAAAAAAGGAATTTATTCTTTCCAATTATTAAATACAATGTTACACAATAGAGATTCAATAATTTGACAACAGTTGGAAAGGAGTACCGAAAAAGACAATAAATCTAACTTAGACTACTTGTACTTAAGTCTAGAACGGAACTAACTAACTTGAGTTTCTCATCCTCGAGGAAAGCTTCCACTCACACGCGCACACAAAAGCTCTTCCTAGAACGGCGTTGTGTATGTTGCACTTTCTGGAGGTGAAGGTCTCATTATTATATGATAGAACTGCATCAAAAAGGAAATTCAATTTAAATAATAGTTTATTTATCAAGATTAAATGAGCAATCATGAGAATGAGAACTGCACCATGGAAGAAATCAAATTAAATCTGGCCAATTTCGCCCAATAACGAACTTAACCGAGATATTCATCTCCCTAAACTACTCTGAAAATTTCAACTACCTACCTCATTCCGTTCGAGAGTTATATCTATGTCTATGGATGAAAAGCAGTCTCACTACTCTCAGATCTCTTACTTCATTTTTCCTTCCGAAATGTAAGAATTTTTTGAGAAAACCTAATTTCGGAGCAAACAACTGAGATTTTTCTCACTTCGTTCACAATTCTTCGATTGATAAGATAATGACATGACTCAGGAACATCATTTGACATTATGACAATTCATACATAGAATAATATCATTCTGTGACAACGTTGAAATACGATTTATCATTGAAATTTTGAAAAATCATATCTCCGAAAGTATTAGCTTGTTAGAGTTCAAAATGATATCGTTGGATTCTTATGGTAAAACTGCTTATTGAAAAAAATTTATTTTGAATTTGTTTCGTAAAAAAAAAAATTTTTTTTTGTTACTCCGAAACCATCTGTCCGATTTTGCCCAATAACGAACTTAGCCGAGATATTTAATTCCCAAACCTACTCTGAAAATTTCAACTGTCTTGCTCATTCCGTTCGAGAGTTATCGTGCCTACGGCCGGCCGGACCGGCCGGACAGAATGAATTTCGACCACGGATTCTTGATCAGTGAGTTGAACCAAATCGTTTAAGACCATTTTCATCAAAAAATTCGAAAATTACAGACATTTGGGCAAATTGATAAGCACTCAGTTCCGAGGAACTAGAGCACCAAAAAAACAAAAAAAAAAAGTTTAGTGCATCAAGCTGATTCTTGAAGGAATTCACACTCGGAGCATTGCTTGGTAATGAGTTCCACCTGTCGAAAATCCTGTTGCTGAGGCAGTATTGTCTCTGAGATGTCCGATAATTTTCATGATACAACATAAGCCGGCGGCCTCAGAGGTTGTTTTCTTGAGTGTGAAAAGATATTGAAGATCACAACCAAACAAACGGTGTAACGCCCTGTAAGCCACAATAAGGTCACCACGCTCACGGTGTTGAGAAAAAGGTTGGAGACCGAAAAGCCGCTACCTGTCATCATAACTGGGACGAACAGCACCATAAGGAATACGCGTCGCGTGGCGCTGAACTCGCTCGAATCGATCACGATCACCAGCTAGTGTTGGCGCCCAAGCAGGACCGGCGAACTCCATGATGGGTCGCACATAAGCGGTAAAAAGCTTCTTCGCTGTCGCTACCGAGCACCGCAGAAATGCCCTGCTGATCAAGTAAGTCATCTTACGAGCCCTCGCTACGACACCATCTATATGAGCCGACCAAGATAAATCCGATGTAACAATCACTCTGAGGTCAATATGCGGATTCACCGATTGAAGTAATGCACCATCCACAAAATAACTTCGCTGCGGATTGTTCTTGCCCAAACGGAGTACCTTGTATTTCTCGATATTCAGCGGAAGGATCCAACCACGACACCACTCAAACACACGGTCCACTGTAGAAGAAGATGCCTCACCAAATATTTTGAAGTCATCAGCGTAAGCGGACCACGCGGAAGATACCACCCGCGGAAGATCAGTAACGTAGACAAGAAAGAGCAGTGGCCCTAGGACGGAACCCTGTGGCACGTCACTAATAACTTGCCTAGGGCTAGATAGAGATGTTCCAAATCTCACCGAAAACCCACGGCCACTCAGGAATGACTCTATCCACTGGAGCAACTCTCCTCGGATGCCGAAATGATCGAGTTTCTTGAGAAGTCTCTTTATGGGCACATGATCAAATGCTTTAGAGAAATCTAAATATCTACCGGGGAATTAGACTCAAGGGACTTAGTCCATGAATTCAAAGACTGAAGCAAGCACGTCATCACTGAGCGACCAGGAACAAAACCGTGCTGAAAATCGGGAATAGTTTGTTAGATAAAAAATTGGTTCAAGCACTGACGTGAAGTCAGAAGCTTTTGCGCGTATGTTCTATTGTCCATTCTTCTGTATTGGACACCCTTAATCGAATTTACCATGGTAAATTATGTTGTCCATTCTCCTGTATTGGACACTCTTAATTCGAATTTACCATGGTAAATTCGAATTAAGTGTCCAATACGGGAGAATGGACAACATAATTTACCATGGTAAATTCGATTAAGGGTGTCCAATACAGAAGAATGGACAATAGAACATACGCGCAAAAGCTTCTGACTTCACGTCAGTGCTTGAACCAATTTTTTTTTCGTGAGTTTTTTTGAAATTTTCTAGGGGTACGGTTATTAAAATTTTTTTTTTCGTCATTTTTTTCGTCATTTTTTTCGAATTTTCTAGTGGTACGGTTCTTACAAAATTTTGAACACGTCTTTATGTTGATTTTCTACTACTAGTTACCAAGCTTCAATTCGATCGAATATTTATTTTTTCAGTTATCAAGAAAATAATATTCCAGGTGGGTATAACTCGGAAACCGTTAGACCGATTATGCCCAAAAACGAACTCAACTCTCCCTTTCGGATACGCAACCTACCCTGAAAATTGCAAGTCACTATCTCCTTTCGTTCGAAAGTTATCGAAGCAACGGTCACCCATCTACTGAATTCACACAAGAATGCTCCAATCTCCAACAATATTAAACCGATCGTATTAAAACTTGAAACTTAGCGGTAGAGTTTGGTTATGAAGGCTCTTGCAAAATTTCATCAATTTCTAACGATTAGTTACTGATATATAGAATTTTTTTTTTTTATTTTCAATGATTTATTAAAAATTTTCTACAAATGCTATCCTCACCAAATTTTGCAAACAGTTCCGCGTTGGCATTCTACAACTAATAACCATGTTTGAATTCAATCGGTTCAGTACTTTTCGAGTTAATGAGGAACAAAAACCACGAAATTTCAGAAAATTTCAGATGGCTATAACTCTAAAACCGTTTGGCCGATTATGCTCATAAACAAACTGAAATGTCGCGTTCTGGTGTTCATCCTAACCTGAAAATTTCAAGCCGCTATCTCATTCCGTTCTCATGTTATCGTGACAACAAAAATATTTTTTAATAATTTTTTTAAAATTTTCTAGCCATATGATTCACACAAAATTTCACAAGCGTGCTAAGGTTCATATTCTACAACTACTTAACAAGTTTCAATTCGATCGGATTTATATTGGTTTAAAACAAAATCAATACTCGGAAACCGCTGGGCCGATTATGCCCATTAACGAACTTGTCCGTCGTATTGGGATGCGCCACCTACCCTGAAAATTTCAAGTCGCTAGCTCTTTTCGTTCTCAAGTTATCGTGGCAACGGCCGGCCGGCCGGACGGCCGGCCAGACAGAATCAAATTTGACCTCGAATTCTTCATTGGGGAGTCGAACTTAATCGTTTGAGACCATTTTTTTAAAAAAATTCGAAAGTTACAGACATTTGGGCAAAGCTATAACGCGATGTTCCCCAGAACATACGCGCAATAATAAGAAGGGAACCATGCGTGAGCAGATGATTCTTTTGGCAACCTATGCAACAATGTATATTAAGCTGATAGGACGATCGTTAGAAGCAGAATGTCTGCTGATTTGAAAATAGGTGTAATCCTTGCCATTCGCCATTCCTTCGGTACCTTGGCAGAACTTGAAGAGGAACGGATGATCTTTGTAAGGGGAATACATATATGAGTGCCACATTATTTGAGTACACCAGCAGGTAGATTGTCCAGCCCTGGAGCACTAGAAGAATCGAGCTTGGATAATAATTCCTTCACTTCCTACACAGTCACCTCAACAGAGTTCAGGAAGGATGCAGATCGCGGAACTCCAACATCCGGTACGTCACCTGGTGGCTCAAAAGTGAATGCCCCTGCAAAGCTCTTAGCAAAAGTTGTTGCCGTCTCATTATCACTGCAGCAGACAGAATCAGGCGATTTCCGCAAAACAGGAATGGACACCCTTGAACCGAGCACAGAACGCACATGTTCAAAAAAATTCTTTCGATTTTTGAGGAGACCAATTGATTCTCGTACTTTATCTTAGCGTTTCAGAGACTCATACTGACAAAGTTGGAGTACCGGCGGTGAGTGTTATAACTTTCCTGCGTTCTATGTCTCAAGTAACGCTGCCAGAGATTTTTTCTGGCATGAACCTGCTCCATGATGTGGTCAGTGATCCAAGGCTTGAATGGATTTATTATGCTGAGTTTCATGCGCGTACAAAATTTGACCTCTCCCATAAGCCGACCGCTGAAGGAAACCCACATAGAGCCAATGGTCGCATTCAGCGGACGAAGCGCTCAGCCACTTTACGCTTCCGCTACCTAGCACAAACCAAATGTGCTCCATAAAATATCCTCCGCTCTACAACGTGTTGAGTTCGTAGGGCATGTGCCACCGAACGTTTTGGTAACGGTTGCGCAACTGTTTCGTCCGCTGAATGCGACCAATGTCTCCACAATCTAGTACCTCATCCCAATCAATGCGTGACAAACGATTACTCAATTAATTAATTTTCGTAAACTTTTCAGGGTGAGTTCTATCTCGCAATAACTATTTATATCTTTTCTGATCCTTATTATCTTCCAACCAGTAACAAAATCTCTTCAATTCCGTGTAATTTATTCTATCTTTTGTTCAAATATTCATCTTATTGTTCAGCTCTTTATTTTGATTTCAATTTCTGATTATATTCCTCTTCAAGAGCTTTCTATAAACTTATAATTTCTGCTCCTAGAACTCTGAAATCCTCCGAACCAAATAATTTTCATCTCCCATTCAATTATTTAACCGTTTTTCCAGTTTCTCCTTCCATAAACTACTTCGTAATCTCCAATTTCAAATACCTAATCTTATCAATATGACAACTATTAATGTTGAATTGTCAAATAGTTATAGAGAGAAAACCATTATAGTACATCCTCAAGCAGTTCGGAAATACTAGCGGCAATCCTCAATTTCTTATTATTATCTCAGCATGCCTGTTTTAGTTGAATCCCATAATTAATCAGTTCAAATGGAGAAACCAACGAAGCCAATGTGAGGCGACAAAATTTTCATTCTTGAATAAAGGAGTTTTTGGAAATACTAAATTTCAATTATTAGTTATTGATAATTAACTTCCATCAAGTCCCAATTAATCAAATATAATAAATAATTTATTGAGATATAATTTATTTGGGTGTCAGAGATGAATTGAAATCTATAGATCTCAGCTGTGCTAAGCACCCGAATAATCTCAAATGCTTTCCCAACTTTTTAGGATGGTTCTGCGATTTTTTGCATCTAACAAATTGTATAACATTTTCAGGAAGAGTTGGAATTCTTGATTTCAAAGTAACATTATTGAAAAAAATAAATCATAACGACTGCATGCAATTTCGAGACACATTTCATTCAGTCGGATATTCGCTCCTACATTTCCAGAGGATAGAAAATAAAAGAGTCCCACGACAAAACCGGCGTTTTCACAAGGGTTGTGCTGACGTCAAACCTGAATACCGGAGGGAGATAAAACAGTGAAAGGACACATTCAAAAAGCGCCCAGCTAGTTCAAAATGTTGCAGTTATCTTCCACCTAAAAAAGAAATGTTCAATTACCTATTCAAGCCGTAGGAAGCACTAAATGAATTAAATATTTCCGTTCGCTCTTTTAGGCTCTTCATCATCGTTGCTGCACGGAATGGCCTTAAAGCCCTGAGTAATTTGATTCCCATATGTGCCATGAGGATGCCCCTAGGGGGCCAGTACGTGACGACTACTGACAGAGTTGGGAGAAATCATAATTTTTAGATTGATTGTTGTGATGGTCGTTGTCTTGTGTGCTTGTACGTATCAGGTTGTTACCATTTTGTTTTGTATTTATTCTTGGAATTCTCAACCGAAAATAGTCTGAAAGTATAATAATCTAGTCAACAAGTGCTTTTTAGGTCAAATTTTTTGCGTATTCTCCAAATATTATTATTGATGTGTCATTCGATTCGGAATGGCATGCAGATAGTTTTTGATAGAATGCTAAGGCCGCTCGCAAAAATTGCAATACTTATAAAAAATTCAAAGAAAAAAAAGAAGGGGCTCGGTTTTTCACCAATATCTCAAAAACTATCTGAAATAATTCAAATTTGTAAAAAGATTCAAGAAAAAAAAAGTCCCTATTCTCAGAACTAGGACCAATATTTATAATTTTCCCAGAGGGTTGGAAATACTCCCGAAAACGGGTAGGTACTCCGGCTTGCGTAGGTCTCACCCCCTTCAGACCTTTCATGAATAAATTTTATTCAACCTTATTAAATATGGAAATAAAGAATTGAGAAAATTCAGGCGTCTGCAGGATAGACCAATGAACAATAATCCGTGGTCCAAAAATGTTTATCATGACTTTTCAATTAGTTATCCATTAAATAGTTAACAATTTTTTGTAGCACGAACATTAACATTGCAAGTGCGATAATTGCTAAAATATCAATCTGAGAATTTTTTCCTTTAGGAAGGCTATTTTTCAAAGATCTTTTCAATTTTCAATGGGAATAGATTACCATTGGAAAATTTTAAAAATGATCAATTTTCGTTTTGTTATTAAAAATGTATTTATGTTATTATATAGCTTCAATTATGTTTAAAAAAAATTTAAATTATCTCATAAAGAACCAATTGTTTTATAAAAAAATTTTATAAACCCTATAATAATAATTGAAAATCATTTTTGTGTATTTCCTGATCATACCAAAATGGATCAATAGAAATATTATAAATTGAAGCTTTATAATTTAATAAATAATAAGTAATAATGGCATGATAGTAGAAATATGGCCACTTGTAATTTCAACTCCCTTCAAATGAATATAAAATTCCAATTTTCTCAAGTGGGTGTAATAAAGGACCACAATGTTTTCATCACATTGCGCCTACATCAGGTGTTACATTTGAACTGTTTATTTTATTAATTCATTCATTTAACTCACACAAATGGAACATTTTACCCAAAGGTAACTATTTCTACGTGAAATAAATACAATCTGTTAAATACAGGATAGCTAACTGAAAACAGAATGGAGCCAATATATGAATAAATTCTTCAAAACAATTGACATGAAGTCAGTAGCTTTTGCGCGTATGTGCTCTTGCTCATTCACATCTCACACATACTCACGAAATACTGTATGAAAGTTTAGAATCAATATAATGAGGAATATACTCAGCGGAGATTTGAAACTGGGTTTCCTACGCGTTTGGAAGGATGCTAACAACTCGGCTATAAAGGACTGGAGTTCACAGATTAGATTACAGTTCGAAATTCTATATTCAAAATCATGGCTTCAATACGATTCTGCTATTTTATGCGCGTATGTTCTGGGGAACATCACGTTATCCTTTTGCCCAAATGTCTGCAATTTTCTGAATTTCCGTCGAAAATAGTCTCAAACGATTGGGTTCGACTCCGATGAAGAATTCGAGGTCAAATTTGATTATGTCCGCTGACCGTTCCGCCGTTGCCACGATAACTTGAGAACAAAAAGAGCTAGCGACTGATTTTCAGGACAGGTGGCGCATCCAACACGACGGACAAGTTCGTTATCGGCATAATCAGCCCAATGGTTTCCGAGTAATAATTTTGTTTTCAACCAATACAAATCCGATCGAATTGAAACTTGGCGAAGATACAGGATGTTTCATGTATTACATCAAAAACCTTCAATCGGCATAACTCTTGAACGTCCGGATGGATCTTCATGAAAATTTCAGGGCATGAGTATAATTATATATTCGGTCATAATGACTTGTTGATAGCGCAGGTCCAGACTGAGGAAATTATTTTCTCTGTTAGACATCTTGTAAAACAAATCAATCTTCAATAAGTGATTTTTTTCGCAATATACAATATATATTGCCAATTGGTAATAATGGCACACTTCGCATCAATATTTTATGAACCATTGAATATCTAGAATTTTCCATTCATAATAAACAGAGACCTATGTGCCGCCGAATAATGCGTTAATACATATCGAATGAATTCGATTTCTCAGTTGCATGACTTCAGGAATGTGATGCATCTTATTTCACCCAATACACAAATTCAGGGTTTCGACTTCAGATTACCCAAAAGAGATTTCCAATCTAAAAACAGTCCAAAAACATGGTTCTTATGATAGACATTATCATTCTCGAACTATTTATCTTCGAAACTCTTTGTTTTGAATAACTGAATCAGATGGTAGCAGAATCAAAGATTTCATACAATCAAAAACACAAATATATATTGAACAGTGAAGTGAAGTCATTATAAAAGGGAATTAAAGGAATGAGAAGGTGATTTGTTTTCGAAAATATCCCTATTTCTTGTTGACACTTGCTAGATCTTTTATTGAGTGTGCTGCAACTTTCACTAGGCTTTCTGGTCAATTATTCATCTCCTCACATTCAGCTTGAATCGATCTGTAGCTTCAGGTTTTATTTACCTACCATTTATTTTCAATGCTATGTGAAAGATCACCATTGCTTTTAGTTTAAAAGGTACACCATTTTAAATTTTTATTTTGTTTACATTTTATAATAGTCCAATTAAATGTTGAATGTTATTTCGAGTATGAGTTGCGAAATATGGGTCTAAGCAACCTAAACACATGCCACTATTCCTTCACACTGCTATCCATACTTAATTCTATAGTTTTCGATTGTTAAGCATAAAATCTTCAAATATGCTATCACCTATGTTTCAATTATTCGATAAAGCAATCTTCTAAGATGAATAATTCGAAAATGAGTATTTCTGTCATTTCTATTCTCAGGTACACATAGGTATAATCAAATTTGGAACTCCTGAATTCATGTTTGTATGGAATAAGATACAGCCCTATAATTAAGTGATGTTACTGCGAATTTCAATTGATTCAATATGAATAAACGCATTATTATTCGCAGATTCACAGCTCCGTGTTTATTATACATTGATCATTCCAAATATCCAATGGTTCATAAAATATTGATACGAAGTGTACCTTTATTGCCAATAGGCTTGTTTGAAATAGTATCTATTATAGATTCTGAGAAAAATGTCACTTCTTGAAAATTTGATATACAGGGTGTTTTACAAGATGTGAAATAAAGAAAATAATTTTCTCAGGTCGAAGCAAATATTAGGCATAGGCCTATACACATTGCCTGAAATTTTCCTGGAGATACATGCAGGCGTTCAAGAATCATGCCACTTGAAAATTGTTGATAAAATACATAAAATATCCTGTATCTCTTAAACAAATATAGTTAGGACATATTTCGAACACTGTTTTAGACTCATCAAAACGTCCTGTATCTGCGTTGAAAGGCTGTACAATCATTCGTGAAACACCCTCTATATCAGTAAATATTCGTCCGCCATCGATGAAATTATGCGAGAGCCTTAAGAAATTAACTCTACTACCAAGTTCCAAGTTTGAACAAGATCGTTTAAGTATATATTGTTGGAGATTCGAGCAGCCTTGTGTGAGTTCAGTAGATCGAAAGAAGATAGGGACTTGCGATCTTCAGGGTATGTTGCGTGTCCGAATGGGAGAGTTGATTTCGTTTACGGGCATAATCGTTCCTCCGGTTTCGTAGATATACCCACCTGGCATATTATTTCCTCGATAACTCAAAAAATATAGGATTGATCGAATTGAAGCTTGGTAACTAGTTGTAGAATATCGACATAAAGACATATTTATTAAGAACCGTACCCCCAGAAAATTTCAAAGAAATTACGAAAAAAAATGTTTCAAGCACCGACGTGAAGTCAGGAACTCTTGCGCTTATGTTCTATGGTCGTTTCTCCTGTATTGGAGACTCATAATCGAATTTACCAAGGTAAATGTCTCTATTGCTCAAGTTCTTATGTTCCGACACAATACGTAGGTATGTAAAATTCCCGGAGATCACATGATTGGAGTAAAACAATGCTCATGATAATTGAGTCTGATAGGAAAAACGAAAACTTGAGCAGTCGACTTGTATTCTGTGGAACAAAGGATGCAATGCTGCAAATTGCTCAATTGGAAATTAATATATTTGGTTGAATTATTTGAAGAACGAGTTGGAACTTGGAAACATATATGTAGAGTGAAACCCTGTTGCTATGTTTTTTACAAAGACTGTAACTGTGAAAAATTTCGAACTTCTGAATAAGTGTCAACAAAAATATGATTCTGAAGAAGGACACTGATTTATGGTACTATTCTGCTTTTTATCTCTAAGCTAAGAATCTGTAGGTAACGATTGCTCTATAAGAGGCCTTCTTATGAAATCGTAAATAATGCAAGTCTGGAATTGTTCCTGCAACTATCTCATTTACGGTGCTACATTTGAACTACTCTGATACATTTATTAGAGAACATAACCTAAAACCGTAGAGATATTTTGAATTTGAAGGTATTTGCGTACAGTATCACTTATCACCCCAATATATTTTATTAGGATTTTGTTTGATTGCAGCTTTACTATCATTAAGAGTTGAAGGACGGAAATGAAATATGCAATATGACATGAGATATATTGATTTATAACATGGTTTAACATATAAATAGTCCGTATTATTTGGAAGAAATGCCCATATTAAAAACTAAATAGAAATGTATAAGTCAATTTTCATTGTTGATCACTTAACCGTTTTCTCTCAATTCTCACGAAGTTCCTATTATAATAAAAATGTTTTTCAATTCATGTGAAATTACGTACAGTTAGTTGGATACGAGTTTTTATCAAGCTCTAAGAATAAGCCAATAGTCCAAGCAATCTGATTATTATTCACATATCCATTTTCATATTCGAGAAAAAAACCATTACACCGCAAAATCACATAATAATTCTTTAAAATAACCTCACATTACATCTTCTGATATACTTCCGATCGCCACTCGAGTACTCGTAAGGATTTAAGAATATCTGTAAGTTACAGATCGCTAAAAACAGTCAAGAATAGCAATGATCCTGTAGGGTTATGAAAAGTTACAGATTGGCTTATAGATGAAAGCAGAATAGCACCATTAGTCCCATAAACATTACATAGTAGTTGTTATATCGTTGTTGTTGTTTCGTTACTAATTATTAGGCAACATTGTTCTATCTATTGCTTCTGACACATATTCTAACGCATAAGCAATTTCAAAAGAATTAATTTAGATATAGAATATTTTTCAGTGTTTGGGGGGGAAAATCTAGAAAGGGACCATTTAGTTATATGTTCACTTGTTTGGCATCTACTATATCGATAATTTCAGAAATTTCGTATAAACAATAAAACTAATATTAGTCTTTCGAAAACTTTGCGAAACCTCAATTATCGAGTGGTTACTGTATTGAACTCTAAAATAGTGATTCAACGATAGGAACAAGCTAGAGGAAACATCCTGAAAACTCTGAGGCTTTCATTCCTTTGCAATCTACCAAATACTACATTTTTCAAAGACAAAATACAACATTTCTATTATAATTCCAGAAAAATATTCCGCGAATTCAAATAAAGTACAACTCAACTTGAAAAACACGTTCTCTGCCCCTTCTAATTCTCGATAAGCAGTTGCAGCATGTACCAAATATAAATTACTCTGAATTATGACACAAGCGAATTATGTTTAATCTTTTTCTGCGGCCTGCACAAGCACTAACAGAGTGATAAACGTAACTGGATGTATGTCAGACGGATGGTTCGGCCAAATGCAAATTTTTGTTGACGAATGGGATTATTTTGTCACGATGAGGATAAAGCTGTACGATGACTCGATTAAAAATGGTATACGTTGCATGCATAATTTTATCATCCCTGGAGTTTTTTTTTCAGAATGAAAGCAACTCAGAATACTTTGATGTCAGTTGAGCCTAAAAAGGGATTGCTTTTGGGCTATTCATTACTTTTCGTTGGAAATTATTGAAAATAATCCAATAATCTTGTAATTGTATTCTGCTGGTCATATTAATATATTTATAATTACAATATTTACATAATCTTTTGATTGGGAGATTTATATGTGTTTAGCAGGTTATTATAACGGGGTACCATACAATTCGACGTATGATACAAAAGCTCAGGGAAAAACCTCAGCAAAAAAACCCTTTCTCCCCGTGTGTGTTGTGATTTGTAGAAATTGAATTTGTTTACAAAATTTGCTGATATTAAAAACATTAAGTAATCATTAAAGGATACTGTGGGAGCTTTGATGTTGTCAGTTTGTTCCCCAATGTTCCTGTCGATAAATCGCTTCAAATAGTTCGAGCGAAATTAGAAAATGATGACTCGATAATTAAAGATTCAAAATTTAATACCAATGATATTATGGAAATGCTTGATGTTTGTTTGAATACTACCTATATCCAACTAGGAGATGTTTTTTATCGACAAAATTTTGGAATGGCAATGGGTTCGCCTTTATCACCTGTCATGAGTAATATATTCAAGGAAAATTTTGAAGAAAAATTTGTGGATACATATTTGTTGAAACCAAAAGCTTGGTGGCGATATGTTGACGATATATTTGTAATTTGGCAACATGGTAGAGAAGAGTTAGGCAAATTTTTCGATTTCATAAATTCAAAGGAACCTACAATAAAAATCACTTTGGAAATAGAGAAAAATAATCAGCTTTCTTTTCTGGATGTTTCGATAATTAAGTATCCGAACCATTTCGAAACGAGTGTCTTCAGGAAGCAGACACATACAAATCGATATTTAAATTTCTATTCAAACCATCAGCTTAGTGTGAAAAGAGGTGTTATTAAAACACTTTATGATAGAGCGAACCTAATTTGTTCTACTCTTGAAATTCGAATAATGAAATTGATTTCATCAAAAAATTTCTTGAAGAAAATGGATATCCGAGGCAATTCATAAATACATGTATCATGAATTTAGATAAAAAAACAAATAAACAAGAACAACAAAATAATCAACAAGTACAACAGAATAATCAACAAGAACAGCAACCCAATCTGTTGAATGTGATCCCTTATGTTCGAGGCCTTTCTGAAAAAATTAGAAGAATCGGTTCTAAGTTCAATATAAGAACCGTCTTCAAAACACAGAATGATCTTAGGTCTTTATTAACGAAAACAAAACCCATAAATGAAAAACAAAAATAAAAAAACTGTGTATATAATATTCCTTGTATTTGTGGTAAATCATACACAGGAGAAACATCAAGACCACTAGAAGTAAGAAAGTCAGAGCATAAGAATAACTTGAGAAATAGAGACATACAGAAATCAAAAATAGCAGAACATGTATGTACAATCCAAGGAGATCACATGATGGATTGGAGTAATACAAAGATTCTAATGACAGAACCTGATTTTATGAAAAGGAAACTTAAGGAGTCAACTTGTATTTTATTGAACAGAGAATGCAATTTTGCAAATTGCTCAATTGGTATTGACCATATTTGGCTAAATTTATTGAAAAAGGAGTTGGAACTTGGAAATTTCTATGCGAAGTAAAACTATGTTAGCTATGATTTTTAAATACTGTCAATGTGACAATTCTTGAATTTCACCAAATAACTATCAACAAAATAATTCTCTCGATTTTCGTTGAGCGTCTGAAGAAGGGGTCTGATATAGACTCCGAAACGTTACGCTATAGTTGTTTCTTCGTTGATGTTGTTTCGTTGTTGTTTGTTAGGCAACATTGTTCAATTGATTGCTTCTGACAAATATCCTGTGTTTCTTACGCAGAAGCAAATCACAAAATAATTAATTTTTATTTTATAGATATTTTTCAGAGTTTGGGAGAGAAAACCCAGAAAAAAAAAACCGTTGAATAATTAAAAACATTGATGGGCATTTCTTTCTTCAATATGAATTCCATATATCATATAAAAAAATGGTTTGACTTGGAATCTTTATACCCATCTGAAATATAGAAAAACGGTTCAACACTCGGTTCAACTAATAGTAAATATGCTGTCGAAAAGAATGTATTATATTCATGCTACTTCAACTGAGAAATGAATATACGCTGATTATATCGTCCTGGCTTTTCGTCATTCTATCTGAAGTATAGAAAATAATCTGTCTGCGTATTTAGAAATTCTAAAAAAAGTTTTGAGTGGCTTTTGTGCCCGAACCCAAATAGAACTGAGGGTACTTCTTTCCATCTGAAGAATCATAAATAATGTAGAACTTTGATTGTAGTTTCTTTCTTGAAACATAATTTCAATCCGAAATAACTAGGATTAATACTAGATTCCTCTTCGAATTTCAAAGCTCATTTGGATATTTGCGTCTGAAGTTGGAAACAAGGAATAATTTTGTGCAGAAATTTGCTGTTGTTGTCCTGTCTGGTTTAACAGTGTTCATCAGCACAGCTGACTTTATATATGACACTCATTATTGAAAATATTAGATCTACAACTATTCATTGGTTCTTTCAAGCATGGACCTGTACCATATTCACAGGCAGACTGCTGTTTTGAATACTTGGAATAAATTACATTCCTTACCGAATTTATTTATTATTAAATAATGTCCTATAGTCCATACAACAGAATTCCCAGATTGAAGTCGAAGAAGAATAGTCGAATCCAACTATTTTCTCATTATGAATCAAAGCGACAAGAATCTAATTACTGATCTTTAAAAAAGAGTTCCTGGGTTTGATCTTCCCAGAAAATATGGTCTGAATCGTTTAAGAGCAGGTCATGGTTGTAGCAATAGCATTTTTTTCAAATGGTAATCGCTTGAGAGCTCTAGTTGTGAATCTTTCAATTTGATCGTTTTCTTCATTTGTATTTTCTGTTTTGAGGTTAGGTTAGGGTACGTTGGAGAAACGTCCATGCTTTTTTGAAGAAAGATTCGATATTGAAGAAAGAAATGCCCTTCAATATTCAAATTTTAGAATATTTAATTAAAAATATAAATTTCTTGAAATTCACAACACTAACGAGTAGGCAGTGCTTGGGTTTTTCCCTCAGCTCTAGTATCATACATCGTACTTCGTTACACCCACCGTTCACTTTTTTATTTTGCTACACACATCAATTTTAACCATAGATTCAAATCATCAAAATACATAACAAGACACACGGTGAAATATTTATTGATTATAATCATCAACAAATATTCCGAGTGGTCGAGCTAATCAACTCATCGCTCAGTGTTCCCCAATGAGGAAAGTATCATTCAGGAGCAGACTCAGACCCAGGGTTTCATGGTTATTACTAATCATGAGTGTGACTTAGCCAAACACTGAATTAATACTGTCAGCGTTTTAGGAAACTTATATCCATCGGCCGAGAACTGATAGGGAAAGAACCCCACCAGTGCCACCTATGGAGAATCTATACGATCTCCGACCCTCTGCAATGAAGAAACCTTGAGCGATGTTCAGCGACGTTCATTCTTTTGCCGTAAGAGGGTCAAGGAATGGCGAGGCCATCTACCGTGAAGCGACATTTACGGACTGAAAACGCCCGATTCAATTCGGTTAAATCAAGAACCAGTGAACATGTATCAAACTACACACTGTTTTCATTTAACACTTTTCCAATTTATGACCGGGTAAAAAGATGAAGGCTGTAGAAATTGTAAAAAATAACCAGTCTTCCTTCCGTGCCTTTGACGTGGTTATTCAGAATGACAGGGTGTGAAGTTTCATATTACTATGATACACAATCTTCAATTAACAGATTTTTCCTTCTTTCACTCGTTTCCTAGTTATAGACTCGCGAATTTAAAATTCTAAAAAAAATATGGATCATGCGGAGAAGTATGTTTCAGTAGGAAAGTTTAACGGGTAATTCTGCAAAAGGAGCAGAGAAAAATCATTCTGCTGGTACCTACCGACACGTGTTTCTGCTAGTTGTCTTCTTCAGGACAGGGCAAACAAGAAACCAAGGAAAAGATGGAAATAAAACTAAAATTAGATGACATCACAACATGAGTGAGCGACCAATTGTGCCTTCAACTCTAGGACCTCCAATTCGGAGGCAAACCATGGCATCGGCATGGAGGAAGCATATGCAACCTGTGCGATGCGACCTCAACCCGAGGATATGAAATAAAGAGATTTGGATCATGCAGAGAAGTATATTTAAGTAGGAAGGTTTAACGGGTAATTCACCAAAACGGGCTTGGTTTCTTGATTGCCCTGTAATGAAGAAGCCAACTAGCAGAAACACGTATCGGCAGGTACCAGCAGAAATATTTTTTTCTGATCCTTTTGCAAAATTGCCCGGCTAACATTCCTACTTAAAAATCTATGAGAACTAAGCATAAAGAAATGCGGTAAAGTTTATCTTGAGTCATTATAAGTAGGAATTCAATCATTTAAGAAAAATGTTATTACTCCTCATCATTTCTCGTAAAGCACACCGTTTTTAAGATATTCTTCGATGAATGGTATAACATCTTCTAAAAATTCCAGAAATTTAACTGCTTTTATGAATCCGGCCATGATCTAGAATCACAGATAATCGTGGTAGAATCCTCAAATAAAGGCATAGACATAGGTAGCCATTATTCAAACAACTTGTATTGTAGGTTAGTTACCTTTTGTTGAATAGATGAATAGACTATCTATTATCTGTATTAATCTATGATTTTTTCTATATTTATCCACACCAGTGAATATAAAACTTTTGAATTATCTGTTATCTGTATCATAAATTTATTTATTTTCACATTGCTTCGATTCAGCATAATCAGTCCAAGGATTTTTCTTATACATGGAACACAATTTTATCTTGTAACGCACATTTTTACAAATTTGTATATAGATAATACTCACGTTACTTTTATTATTTTATTTTGTCATACGTTTATAGTATGTTAGTATGCATAAGAGAACTCATAATTCACAATCAAGATTCAGTCTTTTCATCAAACGTTAAATAAATTTTACACTTCATAGTGAAATATTAATTATAAGTGTCATTCCAACTTTTCAACCTAATTATTGTTGACAAGAAATTTCTTATAATTAAGGAATACGGAACTATGTAAACATAATCAAAAGGATGGTTCGACATGAACATACTAGATAAAGTAGAATACATCCTACTAGTTATTACATATCTGTGCCTGCCCGTGTAACAGTATAAGAATAATATTATACTGTGCCCCGGTTAAATTAGAATAAATGCGGAGTTGTCATATTGTTTTCCTCGAATGAGCAACCAATGGTTTTGATCAAGGTTTTCCTTATGTAAGAATAAATAAACAAAACTAAAGTGGACGTTTAATTTCAACCAAATCTGAAAGAAGACTACTGAACGAGAATAAGCATAATCCATATATTTTTTTTTCAGGATTCACTGCATATCTTTCCTAATAACTACCAAAATTACATTTTCCTTTTACATTCATTCCTACACTAGCAAACCATTACGTCAATAATATCTGATAACGCTAACGATAACTCATAATAGCAACAGCGTCGTGAAATGCTAAAAGAACTCTAGGATTCTTAGAATTCCAGTAAAAATGTCACTTTTATTTATGCTTTTTTGAAGGACTGTAAAACCTGTATCCTGAAAATGGAGTTGACACACACCCGAATTCCTTCTATTCAGCCTTACTCATATAGACACTCTTTGAAATTTTTCGTTTTACTTCATTATATATCTTCTTCGTGGATTGAACGAACACTTTTAAAATTAGACATTGCATCGGACAGTGACTTTAAAAAAAATATACTTATTATAGAATATTTTGTATTTCTGAAACTATCCATCCGATATCGCAAGAGCCTTCGAAATCTTATTCTACAGCAAAGTTCCAAATTTGATCGGATCTATTATTACAGATGTTGGAAAAATATTGGAAACCAAGAAACGTTGGGTGAGTTCAGTATCTGGATTTGTGACTAATATCAAGATAACTTTTGAACGAAAAGACATAGCGATTTGCATTGTACAGGAAAGGTTGTTCTGAATATGACAGCTGAGTTCGTTAATGGGAATCATCAGCCAATAGATGTTATACCTATCTGCTATACAGATCTGATTCAATTTAAACTCGGTAATTACCGAGCATTCTTCAAATAATTAGTTGAAGAATGCCGACGCCCAAATTTTCGAATAATCTCGTATCTGTAGAACATTTTTGAAAATTTTTGAACTTAGTAATCTCCGCTATCTCCTCACTTTCATTTTGTGGTCGGTAAAAACAATTTCCATGAAATTTTGACTCATAATCTTCTAAAGGATGGCGCTATCGAATGCCGTAATTGATTTTGCACTCGTGGCACCATCTTTGTGCTAGTCCGGAATATTTTTGATCAATGTAGTTAGCATTTCACTTTACAATTTTTCAATTGTACTAAGTTGTAAGATTCATAATTTTTATTTATTTAATGAATGACCCCTGAATTCGAATATCTCGACCAGCCAATTCACTGACACAATCAATATTTCAGCAGTTGAACTAATTTCGGACGACAATTGAAGTAAACCCACTGGGGGGTCGTAAGCAGAATCACGAGCAACTATCTCCATCCTCGTATCAACCCCAGATTAATAAATACTGAATTCTTAATCGTCTAGAAAGCCCACCTAACCCTTTTGTTAATTCACCCGACGGACTCACTTATTCAGCAGCCCCGCGTATGAGGGCTAATAAACTATGACATCCACGTGTGTAATATTCATGTCGGGGACGTTTTGTGGGGCGACTCCGACAGACTCTGGCCCTTCGCGATCGTGACCTGGGCTCCAAATGACCCCTTTACCTTGATAAAGGCGACCGCCGAAGCCGCCTCTTTGAGCAACGGGACCAGCATCCTCGGAGGACAGAGAGAAAAAGGTGATTACGTTAGGGGACGGAGGAGTGACATTTTACTAAATGTATGTCTAGATGCAACGGGGTGAGTCTGTGCGGAAAATTGAGAGAGGGCTGTACGTCCGGTTTAAGCCTTTGGACTTTTTTCTTTGATGAAGTCGGGAGGGATAACTTTGGATAAATTTTAACTTCATATTCCTACGAATTTAAGAGCTGTCCAGCGCTATTATAAATGAAACACAAAAAATAAATAATACTAATATCATAGATGTGCACACTTTATAGAGAAATAAACTTAAAACAACCTTCTAAATAATTCTCATAATGCACTGACATGAAGTCAAGAGCGCGTTAGCAATCTACGAGTAATTATAAATATAGTTTTAATTGGATCGAATTTGTCTTGTTATTCGGGAAATATCAATATAATTTAAGATGGTTATAAATCCGAAACCGCTGGGCCGATTATGACTATTAACAAAATTAACTGTCCCATTCAAATGCGCAACCAACTCCGAATATTTCATGTTGCTATCTCTTTCCATTAGAAAGTTATCGTGGCGACTGTCACCCATCCAGCAGCTGCACTCTCTCAAGGCTACTCGGATCTCCAGCAATATAGATCCGATCATGTTCTAATTTGGAATTTTCTGCAAAGTTAGGTTCTGAAGGCTCTCGCAAAATTTCAGCGACATCGGACGGATAGTTTCTGAAGTACAGATTTTTTTTGAAGGATTTTGAACTTTCTTTCTGATCTTCATGATCAATTGCGCAAGCATTTACGACTCTGCTTTGTACATCTAATTACCATGTATGAATTGGATCGGATCTGTATTTTTTGAGTTATTGAGGAAATAACAAGAAAATTTCAGATTGGATGTAACTCCAAACCCGTTCAACCATATCGCATTCAGATGCGTAACCTACCCTGAAACATTCGCTGCAGATTTCGAATTGCAGTAGACTACGATATAATGTGTAATCTTGATTTTGACTTCAATAATCGTCATCAATACAAAAAAACATTCCTCAAGTTGAAATTAACTATATATTTTACCGAACGTTAAATGAAGAATTAATAGTAACATAAACAAGGAATTACAAAAAAGGGTGCAAAAATACATATATAATAACTGAAGCATATGTTCGAAATGTTGACCTTCGGCTTCTACACATCTTTCGACTCGGTGGACTAGTTCACGCGAAGTGACACTTCTCAACACCACAGCATTAATGGCTCTACATACATTCCTTATCTGGATCACACAAAATATCGTAGCCTACTACAATTCTTTTAATTTGAAATTTCAATTGACGTTTTCTCCATCAAACCAAATGTAAAATACAAACCGCCGCATTCACAAAGCTTCAATCTCCGCCTGTGTATGTGTATCCGCTGCCACGCTGGCGATTCGCCGAGCAGAACGCAACGCCGGACGCCAAGATCAGACGTGTTTGATTTTAGCGTCAGGATAGCCGGCAAAACGTTTGAAAAACGCTTGTGTGTGTGTGCGAACGTCAACAATGGCTGAAAATCGACGCTTTGCACACCTCTCGCGTCAGCGAATGGCGAGCTACTAAGACGCTTGTGTGTGGTCATAATTCCACGAGCGTCTAGGACGCTCGTAAAACGCCAGCTACCAGAACGCCGAAAAGTAGCATGTGTATGGGCCGCATTATGCGGCCGTTGTCGAGTGTAATACAGTTGACCAGTACATCTCGATCGTTGGAATATTTGGGCAATATCTTCACCAATACAGATCCGATTGAGATCAAATCTAGAACTGTACTGTGAAATGAAGTTTTGAAGGCTCTCGTAGAATTTCAACGATACCTGACTGATAGTTTCTGAGATACAGAGTTTTTTTAAGGATATTTTTTGGAATTCTCTAGTCATGGCATTCAAATGGCTATAGCTCTGATACTCTGTAGATTTTGTGCATTAACGAACTTTGCTGGTGCACTTAGGCTCCAAACTTCCCCTGAAAATGACAACTTTCTAACTCATTGCGTTTGACCGTAAACGTGCTGACGGTCAATTATGCCCATTAACGAACTCGTCCGTTGCATTGGGACGTCCCACCTACCCTGAAAATTCCTAGTCGTTTTTTCTTTCCTTTCTCAAGTTATCGTGGCAACGGCCAGATAGCCGGACAAAATCAATTTTCACGTCAGATTCTTGATCAGTGAGTCGAAACTAATCGTCTAAGACTATTCTCGGCCAAATATTCGAAAAGACATTTGGACGAATTGATAGGCACTCTGTTCAGGTAAAGAGCGCGCCTAAAAGTTGCGGACTACAGTTAAGAGGCGACGACGGTCAGCTAATGTGTTTTTCTACATAGGATGAGATTTTAAATGAATCCGAATAATTCTACCCATAATTATTTCACGGGAATTGAACCATTTGATTCCCAGGAAACTCACTGCAACGGAGAATCACTTCGTTTAATCGATTGAAATGAAATTGCAAATCGAGCTATGATGATACCGCTGAATGCAAGATTAATAGTTTTAGGATAATTATAGTAACGGAAAATTCCCTTCGTTTTACCATTTACGAACTTGTCCGTTGAATCTGGATGCGTAACCTACCCGGAAAATTTCAAGTCGCTATCTCTTTCCGTTCGAATGTTATCGTTGCACTGGCCGCCCGGACGAAATCTTTGATATTCGAATTCTTGACCAGTGAGGCAAACGTAATCGTTTGATACCCTTTTCGGAAAAAAATGAGAAATTTACAGAAATTTGGGCAAAATTATAGCACGCTGTTCCCTAGAGCATGCACGCTAAAAGCACTGAAGTGCAGTGGGAAGCTTCCGCACGCATGTTCTATTTTCTGTTCACGCCTCAAACACCCTCATGAAATACTGCGTGAATCTTGAAGCCATCTCATTAGCATTAATATGTAAAATAATGAAGTGGGCACCAACTGAATTCAAATTTTAAAATAACACAAATCTCCTGCTCCAAATTGTTCTATTCACAACTCATTTTCATTCGCTATGAATAAGAATGAGATTCAAGTAATATTCACTAGTGAGCAGTGGACACGAATGAGGCTGAATGAAAATGAATTTTGCAGTTGTGAATTCCTAATGTTCACCATTTCCAATATTGAATTATTTGATAACAAGATGAATAATTAGAACCGAAAGCGTCACTTACATTTGGAACGTGTTATTCCTTGAAAATGGTCAATTTTATGCATATGGTTGATGAAACATTATTCATTTGTATTTAGAATATAATCATAAGTCGTTAAAAAAATATGGGTTCCCTTTTGAAAGAAGGATGTTTCTGATGAAAACTCGAATTGAAATTCGACATGTTTTTCTGAACACCCTCTAGAATTTTTTCGTCAATGTCACAGTGAAAAATGTACAACATGGCTGAAGTTATGAAAATGTCATCCGTCTAACGTAAATGAGCAAGTCGCTTTGACCGACCATCTTTCTGATAATCCCGACTAGAGAATACATATTAACTTTCTTAAAGGTGAAATAACTCTTGAAAGCTACGGAATATCAAAAGAGTCATAAATTCCCATTATAATTCGACGGGAAATAGAAAACTTTGATAATTTTTTGAGTATCAAAAACATCAAAATATTTGAGATTTTCTCGGAATCCTGGATATAACAAAGAAAATGAAATAATTCAGGAGGTTTGAAAATGGAAAGTCGAAATTAGCCAGGCCTTCATATCAAATAGCAATCCTCCAGGAACTCACCGAAGATGATCCAGATAGAAGATTCCAGTTTTCCAAAGCAGTTATGGATCTAGTAGACAGAAAGGTTGTAATCATAGAAAATGTCAAGTTTTTTGAAGAATAAACGTTTACGTTAAATCATCAAAATTGTTGCTACTGGGCAGACAACAACACCTTATGAGGGAAGGCCACACTCAATATTAAGAAAAAGTTAATGTTTGGGCAGGGATGGATAGTGATCGAGTAATAGGACCAATGTTTTTCCAAGGATATCTCAATGGAGTTGGATATTTAGAATTCTTGCAGTAGGTTCCGAGTTTGTCTTCTTAATTTCCTGATCCGGATGAGGTCGATGCTCGAGTCGATATCCCGAATAGAAACACCAGATTTCAACAAGACGGTGCACCTACTCATTTTACAAGACCTGTCCGTGAGTGTCTGGATGATGTACTTCCAGGCCGATGGATAGGTAGAAGTGGATCTATTGAATGGTTTCCGTGGTCTCCAGATTTAACACCTAAGGACTATTTCCTATTGGGGTTTTTTGGTTTATTTGTATTAGACCGACACCGATTGAGTGATCAGCTCATGCTGCAGTCTAGGATTCATGGATCATGGATTGGTGTAAAGAAAAAAATGTGCAAAACTATGCGGAGAGTGTTCTTATGGTGTATTTCTTAAATTTGACGAAGACCGTCAAGCCATCCACTCTTTGGTCACAGTATACAATGTTGCGATCCACACTGGATATCAAAAATGGTGTGGATGTTAGTAAATATTCAAAATAACGAGCATTGTTAGAAAGGCAAAGTGATGGATATATACCTAAAAAGTCTAGGGTTTTTACAAAGGAGGAAGTGGATCGGTTCCTGGATATGGCACCAGATAATGTATATTTGATGATAAATGTTGTTCTAGTATTAGGAATTGGAGGTGCTATGCGTTGTGACGAACTAGTTCATTTGAAAATTGAGGACATTGAATATATGGACTCGGTCCTGGTCGTAAAAATTTTGCAGACAAAAAACAAGAAACCTCGTTTGTTTACCATTGCAGGCGATAATTATTTGAGTTTATTTTGAAAATATGTTGCACTACGGTCATCAAATATACAGGTCGTTTATTTTTGGAGTGTGTTAATGGGAAGTGTCAAAGAATGGTTGTTGGTATTCACATAATTAGTGCCGTGCCGCAAGAAATAGCAGAATTTTTGAAGTTAGAAAATTGGAAGGAGTATACTGGACATTCGCTAAGAAGAACATCTGCTCCACTTCATATTGATGGTTGCGGTGACCTCACTTGTCTTAAAAGACATGGAGGTTGGAAATCAAGTAAGGTAGCAGAAGGATATATTGAAGAATCTCGTATCAACAAAAAGAATACTGCCAATATTGCAACCTGACAAAGAAGGTACAAGTACCTGTTCAGATATTTCCTCGAATGTTTCATCAACAGTTACGGAGAATATTTTGAGTTGTTCTAACATTGATGAAAATCTTTTGAATTGTTCGAAAATTGTTAGTGATAATTTCAGTGGTGCTTTAAGTTTTGGCAATAATTGTCCCAATTGTACATTCAATATCACTATAAATTACAAATAAATACCTATACATAGTTGCCCAATAAGTTTGTTTTACTAAGTTTGTAAGAGACAATGTTTTTTTCTTCAAATTTCATTTACAGAGCTCAAATGCAATTACTTTTAGTCCTAGGATTAAAAGTAGCGTTTTTAATCCTAGAATTAAAAGTGTTGCTAAGCAACGAGCAAATTTTTGTACGGTAAGAGAATTGATGGCATTTGCACCTGAAAATAGTACAAAAATGTCAACATTTTTTGATGGTTGGAGAAAAATTATATTACGTTGAAAAGGTCGTAATATAAAATACTAATCGACCTGTCCAAACATATTTACAACAAAAAAATGTTCTTTGATTTACTGAATTTATTCCGAGTAAAATACCCCAACTGTATGTTATATATTTTTACTATAACGGTAGGATTAATCATAATTGAAGGTATTACAATGACGAAACAACGTACGAGGGTAAATACCACAAAAACACCAGATATCTAATTATGACACGCTGATTAAAATACCGCCG
The DNA here is from genome assembly GCA_937662695.2 of Halyzia sedecimguttata. Lineage (NCBI taxonomy): Eukaryota > Metazoa > Arthropoda > Insecta > Coleoptera > Coccinellidae > Halyzia > Halyzia sedecimguttata. Next base: position 16,826,539 of record OW569413.2, read on the forward strand.
CAACTGCACACTAAAACTTCAATCAATCATGAATTCCATCGAATGTCCTGTTTCAATACCAAATCAAATTATTTATAAATCGGAACATCGGATCTCCATGAGCTATATGATGGCTTCAAGCGCACGATTCCGAAATTGTCAATGACAGAAAAGCCGCAAACACCAATAATACCGTTCGGTTTCAAACACATGAATAATTACTCTGTTTGGGGAATCTCCTACCCCCGCCAACCCTACCATAAAATCAAATTCCACTACGGACGGACTCAAGTCTTGCGAAACCTGCACAGGACTCACTGCCTTTATTACGGTTCCTTAAATGCTCCCCGGAGAGCCGTTTTCCTTCGATTGGAGAGCAGTTGTAAGTGTCTGTACCGCAATAACGTGACACATTTTCGACGCAATAGAAGGATCTCGAGACACCTTCAGCATCCATCAGATCCTAACTTGCTTGGACTGGAGGTTTGATGTCCCGTGGGATGATATTTCGAAATAAAAATTCTTTCGAATGCCTCTAAATTGTAAGTGGATTTGATGGGCGATATATTGACAGGAATGCAAGGGATTATATTATGTACGGTGATTATGTTCCTTGGTTGTTTCGGTTCAAAATAAATTAAACTCTAAACATTTATTATACGACATACGTTTCGACCATTGAAGCCATTTTCAAGTTCTACATAATAAAGGTAAAATTGTAAAATAACTGATACAAGAAGACAAAAATTACTTACACAATAAAAACGAAAATTAAAGGGTATTATGTACGGAGATTTTTTATATTAGTTATATGGTTACAAAGCATAATACGTGGATATATTGCTAGGAAAACGTTGGTTTATCTTGGCTGATAGATATTTATACTACAAGAGATGCAAGTATCATAAACCAATTCAGGATGAGTTTGCCTTCAAGCTTTAGACAGTGCTAGCAAAAAGTGCCAGATTGGTTAATCTACTTACATCTATAGGAATTATATTTCCACCCTTGTAAATAGTAGAGTTAAGATTATTTTGAATGATACAGATGACGTGCACCTATATGACGATGTATTCATGGCGCCTATCCAAACCATCCCCATGATAAGTAAATATTAACTCAGGAGGTGCCTCGAAGCCCATTAAGCCGTCTTGAGTCACATAAATAAAAGTCTGAACAGGAAATCCTAATAACAGGATAATGTTAAATTTTTACAAAATTTTAAGGGTAACTAAATAAATAATGAAATCGATAAGAAATTAGGATGAATTTTCAAAAATCCATATTGTAGGAGATCTGAGCAGCCTTGTGTGAGTACAGTAGCTGGATGGGAGACCGTTGACTCGATAATAAGGAACACGCAATTTGCAGGGTAGGTTGCGCATCCAAATAGGAGAGTTAAGTTCGTTTTTGGGCATAATCGCACCAACGATTTCGGAGTTATACCCACCTGGAGTATTATTTTCTCGATAACTCAAAAAGTAGAGCCTCGATCGAATTGAAACCTGATAACTAGTTGTAGAATCTCAACATGAAACCGTGTGTGAAATTCTGTGAGAACCGTACCCTTAGAAAATAGAAAAAAAAATTACGAAAAAAAAAATTGGTTCATGCACTGACGTTAAGACAGGAGTGTCCAATACAGGAGAATGGACAATAGAACATACGTGCAAAGGCTTCTGACTTCACGTCAGTGCTTGAAGCAAAATTTTTTTCTGAATTATTAGAAAAAAAATTTTTTCTCTATTTTGGTTTTCGCCCGATAAGGAATTTTTACGATGGCTACTAAACTGTGGTTCTGCTGCAAAAAGTCTTTCGAGGAACATTTGATTGACGCCTTCAATGTTTGTCGCCTTTCATTTGAGAATTCCTGTGTCGGAATCAATTCATCTGAAGAATTATCAAATAAAAAAAAACTCAATTTCGTGGTCGTACAGGAGCTGTGGAAAGTTGGGAAATTATAGTAATTCTTTGTAACTATAAAATAAAAAAAATATTATTTTGTTAATTTCTTCTGTATTAGAAATAAAAGATCTTCGTCAGAAGCAATGTATAGAACAATGTTGCCTAACAACCAATAACGAAACAACATCAACGATAAAACAACTATTTCATAACGTTTCCGAGACAAGATCAGACTTCTTGGACAGACACGAAAAGAAGATCTTCAGAATTATATTGTTAGAGGAAGGACAATCAAATTTTTACTTTTACAAAGTAAGAGTTCGGAATAGATTTAAAGGGTGCAAACGGTGCATACTTAAGCTCATAATCCCCACGTCAGACGTTTTCTGGACTCTTAGGCGGCCCTAAACCAATTAAGATATCTGTAGTTATCCAAAACATTTCCCAGAGAGTATGTACCACTCGGCGGGACAGCGAGTGGTGAAACACGTATTTCGGGCCTACAGCGATTCGAAGACAATTACACAGTCTTGGTAAACCGAATATCGCTAACTGCAATATAAAATACTCAAAGATCAATCGTGTCACAACTCTCAGAAATATTGTCGCAACAGTAAGAAGATCCAAGTTCTAGGAATTTATCTCAGGCCCTCGAATTGTTCCAGTGATCTGAGCAGAGTATTTCAGCTAGGAAATTCACTGATCGACGTTGAACGCCTTGGAAGTACAACCCTATGAGAGCGTGAAAAACACGTAGTAAAAGGGGTAGAGAAAGTACCTTTGGTCGCAACGGGGGTATTGGCAGTCGAGAAAAAGGCATTTCCGTAATTGTATCCCTGTTAAACCTTGCAGTTCGGATTCTTTTTAGACCGCAATTAGAAGAATAGTGTTGATGCGAGGTTTATCCCTTGTACTAAGACGTGAAGACAGTGCGAAACAAAACAAGTTCAATATAAGAGATACTAGGATGCGATTCAAATTAGTCAACTCTCATTAAGACGAAGTCAGAGTATATTGCAAACTAATTATTGAGGCGGTAATTGTCGAACTTCAGTAATTGTGAGAGTAAATTCTTCAGAGTTTAAAAGGCTTTCATCGATTGTGAATATTCTCAAAAATATTGTATGTATCAGAACCAGTGTTTGACTAACAAAGATGCGGAAGGCTAAATGTTATGAGTGTAAGTCAATCAACCACTAGGCGATTGTTATCAAAATCCTTCATTTGCATAAAAAAATTATAGCTTCCTGGCATAAAAGCAGAAAAATACGAGTAGTTGGTTGAAAAATATACAAAGGCTTCCACGCAAGAAGAGTTTGACATGAAATTGGGATTTACCGGTAATAGGTACGGGAAAGAACTCGAAGTTTCGGCCTTAATCAGAACTCAGTTTCAAGTTCAGCACCAGAATAAAGCTGTTTCGGTTTAATAGTGCCTCTTTTCTAGAGCACCAGTTTCGTAGACACTGAAACAACCATAACTATAAGGAGACGGTTTCTTTCCCCGGATTGTATGAAACTAATTTTATTCGAGATTGGCAGGCTACTTTCCGGTGAACAACTCCGGGCCTTTCTCTCGAACTGGAGAGCCCGCCTACCTAACCGAGTCTGAAACTTCATCCGATGAAAATTGAAACAAAGTTGCTGGAAAATTTAACTTCCCCTAAGTGTATCAATTAGAATGCAAAAAGCAGAATGCTCAGTTCTATAGCGATAAACGTAAAACTTCGTAAACATTTATTTAAGGTCCTACTTAATTGAAAGTTCATTCAGGAATCTCCAACTGGCAGGAGTTTATTTTGGAAGCAGTAGAAATTATGTATCCTCTGCCCTCATAATTGGTTCGGTATAGGAAAATATATTGGTATACCGATTCGAGTTAATCATTTGGTAAACGATTCGTTGTTTAACTTCAACGTTTGGATTAAAACATTTTCGTGAAACTTCTGGAACATTTCATTCACTGTTTCAGTTTTGGAATATGTATAGTTGCAAAGAATATGATGGAGCGATATCATCCATACGGAGAGCTTCTTCGAAAGTCAGTTGTTCGTGCACTGCAACAGCGCTCAACTTTTTTTTTTCCAGTTTCGAACCATCTTGCATAGATTCTCGGTCAAAAGACGATGATACTCGTAAATGATAATGAAATTCTTGAAATTTAAGTATGAATATGTTAATTGGCATTCTATAAACATCCAAAATTTAGTAACTGAGGATTCTAGGGATAAAAAGTTAGAAAGCTCTGTGGATAGGAGCATTGGCGCTCTTGTTCAAATTTTGACAAATCGTTTCTCCAAAAGTATTGGGTTCTCAGAGTTGGGAATGATATCGAAGGATTCTTATGATAGGACGTCATCAGAAATCAAACAAAATCATAAAATAATTTAAATTCAACAAGAGTGCCAAAAATTATTAATTCAACACCAATAGACCCACTCGTAGACCCATTCTACCCAATAACGAACTTATCGCGAGATATTCATTCCTCAAATCTGCTATGAAAATTATATTATATCAATTTAAACTTAGCCAATATTCCACTTTTGTTTTGACTGGATATATCCTGAACCCAATTTGATCAACTTACCAAAGTATAAAAGTATTTCGATCATGATTATATGGATTATCCAAGAGCTTCAATCATACTTTGTTTGACATGTATCTTATCTGTTGATGAGATGACAATGATGAAATGTATGAACACAGATGAAATTCCTAGATACGAACTTTAATTTTCGACACAGCATACTGTGAAATCATAGAGTTACGATTTATTATTGGAAATATGAAAAATATATGTACGGAAGTATTAATTTACTAGAGTTGAAAATTATATCAATGGATTTTTATGATGAAACTGCATGTTAAAAAAAATTGAATTCAAAATGTGTTATGTAAAAAAATATTGTTTTTTCGTTACTCTGAAACCTTCCAGGCAAAATTGCACATTAACAAACTTCACCGAGACATGTATCTCCCAAACCTACTCTAAAATTTACACCTTTCTAGTACATGGCCGACCGACCGGCCAGACAGAAAGGATTTTGACCACGGATTCTTGATCAGTGAGCCGAACCAAATCATTTGAGATCATTTTCATCCAAAAATTCGATAATTACAGACATTTGGGCAAATTGACAAGCACTCTGTTGCGAGGAACAAGAGCTCCAAAAAGGATTAATTTTATCGGAGATTAAATATTAGTTGTTTTGAATAGCGGTTCCAATATTTGGATATGTCTATTCCGTAATTTCGTTCCTGTCATTCTACCTCTGAATCATATTGTATTAAAATATTGAAAAGAGTGGATTGGTTGCGAGTAAAAAAAAATGAAAAGCGCACTTGATCAAATTAATAGCCAGATTGGTCCCCCAAATATGAACTCACAGAAGGTTGCTTGGCCAGGAAATAAAAATATTTTCCCAATATTTCCAACACTGTACTTCTGAACTAGTTTAAATCTATAACTTGACATACTGTCACTGTACGGCTTTAAAGGCTTTTGCAAAAATGCTCACTGGCGAATGAATTCTCTTTAAACTTTTTCTAGCCAAACGATGGTCATGAAATTCGAAGGAGCCTTCGTGTCGCTAATTTTTAACTAATAACCGAGTTTTAATTCAATCAGATCATTATTTTTCGAGTTATTGAGAAAACAAAACTTCGCTAAAACTCCAAAACCCTTGAGCAGATTTTTACCATTATCGCACATAGTCGAGATATCAATACCCTTAACATCCCCTTTAATTTTCAGTTTTAAAGGTCATTTCGTTGCAAAGTTATCAGGCTGGACGGACGACCGAACAGAATTACGTGTGACCTCGAGTTCCTCATCAGTGGGCTAAATCAACGTTCAAGACCATTTTCGACTAGTAATTCGTGAATGAAAAACATTTGAGTTGAATGGTAGGCCTGCAGGGAAACAAGGGAAATTAAATACATAAACAGATAAATCTTTCGAAGAAGAAAACTAATTTTTCTTTTAAATCTCAACACCTCAACCATGGACATTCTCAATATATTTTATCTTGAACCTTCTTGAGGGCATATTCCGCTTAACGGAGATCCTATAATTTCGACCTGATGTATGTAATTTTCGGATTTTGGGCCGAAAATGGTTTAAAACCTTTAGTTTCAAATCACTGATGAAAACTCTGAGGTCAAACGTTATTATGTTCGTTCGGACACGAAGATTTTCATGAGGATCGTATGACTGTAAATTTAAAAGAAATTATTGAAGAAAATTCTGTTGCAAAATCTCATTTCACAGCAGAGTAAGGCTGGGGACACACAAAGTATTTTTTCCGACGGACGTTGGTGCGTTGCGTTAATGCAGGGCAACCGGAACATGGCTTGAGCAATGGGATCATAGACCTAATATCCCATGGACGGAGCATCAGCTGACTTTTGAACGGAATCGATCGAAAGTTTAATGTGAGAGAGATGGAAGACCCTAAAGGGGGTAGAAAAGAGGATGGAGCTATTTTAGGATTCGTGCCTACATTAGCTCCATCTCTCTTCTCACATGTATCTAAAGAGGATCGAGAAGAAGATGGAGCTAGTGTAGGATAGGTACAACATCAGCTCCATCTCTCTCACATGTAACTTTCAATCCTCTCTTTCTAACGCTCCGTCCATGGGATATTAGGTCTATGAATGGGATAGGCTCCACAGGTGCGTTGCAGCAAAATCAAGAACCAGTGGAAATTTCCAACACAGACAACTGCAGAAGGTACGAACAACTGACCCTTGAGGAGGGAAGGAAGAACCCAAATAATCAAATGGCTCTATCAGTTGCGCTTCAACATCGGAGGTGTACCTTGGTATATATCAATTTTATTCATTTTCGATTCTGCCTCATGGATTATGTCAAGTTAATTTTAATAATTGAAGAAAGAGCTCTGTAATGGGAAAAAAGTTGCATAAATATAGGACAGTGTTCTATTTTTCCTGCAAAATCAAGGACATCTTTTATGACTTAAAACAAGATGCTATTATTTCGGATGATGGACATGACCACAGACATAACATTTCTAATTCTATCAATTTAAACTGCATCATAAAATTCATTTGACCTTTGAGTTTGTTGTTCGAGTGTACCTAATTCACGGTACCAGTAAACTGTAATCCATGTAATATTTCGAAATTTAGCCAATATCTCGCACAATATAGATCCGTTTTAGTTTACATCTAGAACTTTGTTGTAAGAGTAGGTTTTTGGGGGCAAAATTTCAATGGTTTTTTTGCGCGTATATTCTGGGGAACATCGCATTATTATTTTGCCCAAATGTCTGTAATTTTCGATTTCTTTTGACCAAAATGGCCTCAAACGATGGGGTTCGACTGTCCGATGAAGAATTCGACGTCAAATTTGGTTCTGTCCGGCGGTCCGGGCTGCGTAAAGGCAAAAGCCTGTATAGTACAGAGCACGAGGTCTGCGCGACGCTCTGGATCACTCGTGGCTTTGTTTATGAATACGGTGCGTTGCGTCTGACAAATCGCAGTGTAATACAGAGCCAATAAAATATATAATATGTCTTTGTCTCGTGTTCATATTTATACGTGTTTAATTAGGTATTTCATATTGCATTTTCATATTATTTGCAATAATTTGGCTTATGATTCTGAATTTAAATTATTTTTTATTTGATTGAAAACAGTGTGGTGAAATACCCAATTATACAGTAAAGGTTTGTTCCGTAAATTTTAAAATCTATTCATTCTACCTTCATCTTCCTGATAAATGGTAGATATTCTTACAATAAAAGTCATATATGCATGGATTGTTATTCTTATTAAACAACGAAATACAGAATTAGGTTCAATGTAACTTAGCATTTGGTAGATTATGCGAAATGTTGGTTCCAAGGCTGTGCTTCCGTTTTAGTTTTTCAATTTTGGAAGGCCTGCTAGCTGGAATTCTCCCAGTTTGAGGCAATGCTTTGTTTTTACGTCGCGAAATTGACGTTGGCTGGACTCGAATTTTTCTAGATTTTCTCCCGCATATTCGACTTTTAGCTTCCAAAAAGTTTAAAATTTGGAAAGGGGTTTTCAGGCTGTTCATTAGTGTATTGAACTTAATGATGGATAAAGTAGCTTCTGGGCTTTGATTGCCTTCGAGCGTACTTGCTATTCGATCAAATTCACAGCGCATTCTTATAATCTCTTTTTTAAATCGGCTTTCACTCTCTTCGACGTTAACTTGTAAATCCATTGCTGTTGCTAAGTCTACTTCAGCAGGAACAGAGTTAGTTGATTGAACTGAGTTTTCAAAGTTTTCAAGATCAGTTGTGTTTGAATCCATATTTTTATAAAATTCATCTGGTGCTGAATGCCCAACAGCTAATTTGGCTAATTGTATTCTGTCATGAACGCTTAGAACTGGAGACGTTTTAAATAATATACCAAATTTTTGTTCTATTGCACATAGGTGCTTACAGAATTTGCCACCTGTGCCTGATGGACAATCACAAAAAGCAATTTTAGCATTCACTGTATAAAATAAATTGGAGTCTTTTTCAGATGCAACATGGAAAATTGTATTGTCTCTTTGATAAATAATGTTAATTTCTTTTGCTTTAAAACACATATTTCTATAATCAATTTGGGGTTTAGATCTTCTTGAATTTGCAAATTCCAACAATTTTCGCTTATAGTAGTTTTCGAAGACATTGATAATAAAATCAACCAGTGCACAAGAGTTAAAAACCTTGCACCTTTGCAAAACTATATCTTTAAAAATCCTAATTGAAGCTTCAGTGTAATTATTAGTGTTGTTACCTCTTGTTATTATATTATTCCTGTACGAAATACACCATTCTTTTCTACGGACCCACAGTTTCTCCAGATGATCATATAATACTTTGTTACTTTGTACTATATTATTACTCATCAAGAAATCATAATTCTCTTCTGAATCTTCTAATGTTGGAGCGTAAAGAATGTTCCTAAACATTTCCATCACTGTTCTTCTGTCCTCCTTTTTCACGTTATGGTCAGTTTGCCAGAGCCATCTCCATAAAGCTTGACAGAGATGGAATGTACACAGAAGTAACATGGAGTTCGGAAATACAGCTGATAACGCATTGCGCTCGGATGCACTGTCATCAGTCATAAACACTTTTGGATCGAACTTTCTATTTTCTACTTCGATAGCTTCAGTGGCAGACGCAAAAGCTAAAGTATAATTCGCTTCAGTTTGGGCTGTGTGAAGAATGCACGCGATAGGAACGGCCCCTGTTTTGTTTGAAGTAAATAGAAATGTGACACAAGTATTTGTCTGATCGCAAGATCCGCTGGAGTCCACGAAAACCATTTCAGTGGATAAATCTTGAAGAAATGCGCGTCGCATTATTGGAATAACAACAACTGCAATAAAAGGATTTTCTTTGATGACTAGTGCACCGCCGGATTTCTGCAACAAGGACTGTCTCTTCTTGAGAACTTCTATCATACTTTTTTCTTCTCTACTACCGTATTGAGAGAAACGCCACTTATCATACAAATACTTTATCTGCCTGTCAGTAGGATTTTCTCTAGCATTAGCCAGAAGATATGCTGTACTTACATTCTGTATTTCCTTCCTTTCTTCAGAAGCAGATTAAATTATTTTCATTTCATGATAAAATCTGTCAGCTGACGGAGTCATTCCCCAAATAAAGTATGACTCAAAAACTTCTTGTACTGTCTTGTTCACACGTAAGTATCGAAAAGCTTGTGCCACATTTACCCTATGGGAATGTTGAAAATTTATTTTTATCACTACGTTAATTCCGTCTTTTAACAGCACATTATTTTTAATTGTGTTTCTATTAATTTTCTTAAATTTAATGTCTATTTGTGCTTTGCAATTTTTGTTCCTAACTTCACACGAGGGCCGTTTTCGTTCGGCTACTTTATTCAATGATGAGTGTTGACACACGTATAGCTTTCGAAATTCATAGCGAGTTGCATTAGGTTAACGTCTTGACGTTATCCAGTTTGTATTGGTCGAGTATGAAAACTCTTTTACCCAATTGTCACATTTTTCATCCACTGTGCCCTCTCCTGAAAGCTCACTGTTGTTGTCCGCAGCGGTTATATCAAGAAAGTTTACATTTTGGCACAAACGCCCGAACAAACTTTTTAAGGTTGCTTCGTCCATGGTGCACGTGATAGAATCAAGACAAAATAGCAATTATAACGTATAATAACGTGAACGTCTACTATGCAACTAGTAACTAGTGAATATTACGATTCCAAGTCAGCAGGACGAGGCATTTTGATAGTTGCTCTGTATCGTACTGCGATTTGTCAGCCGCAACGCACCGTATTCATAAACAAAGCCACGAGTGATCCAGAGCGTCGCGCGGACCTCGCGCTCTGTACTATACAGGCTTTTGCTTTTACGCGTCCGGGCTGTTGCCTCGATAACTTGGGAAAGGAAGAAGCTAGCGACTTGAAATTTTTAGGGTAGGTGGCGCATCTCAATAGGTTCGTTAATAGGTATAATCGGTCCATTGGTTTCCGAGTAATCATTTTGTTTTCGACCAATACGAATCCGATCGAATTGAAACTTGGCGAATAGTTGTCGAATATAAACCTAAGCATTATTGTGGAATTTTGTGAGAATCGTATCACTAGAAAATAAAAAAAAAAATTATAAAAAAATATTATTTATGTCACGATAACCTGAGAACGGAAAGAGATAGCGACTTGAATTTTAGGTAGTCAGGTTGTGCATCTGAAAGCAACATCTGTAGTCGTTTATAGGCATAAGCGACCAAACGATTTTGGAGTTATACCCATCTAAAATTTAGTTTTCATTTCCTCAATAACTCGAAAAATATAAAACTGATTAAACTCAAACATAGTTATTATTACAGAAACGTATCTTGCGATTGATATTCAATATACCTCCACGTTCATCCTGTAGACCCACATTTATACAGCGTAAAATACTAACCTTACCTTCCATTTTTATTTTCAAATGTCTTTTACACGTGAAAATAAATGAGGAAAATATTGTTCGGTTGTCTAGTTTTCATAACTATGGTACCAGAAGTGAAAGAACTCTATTTGTCCCTAAGCATAAAACAACTAAGTTTGAGATGTCTCCTTCACATCAATGTATCAAACTTTATAATCATTTGCCTCACAGTGTTTGATCTCTTGATTCCAGCAAGTTTGGAAAAACTGTTAAGAACTTAATGTTAAACAAGTGTTATTATACAGTAAATGATTACTTTAATGATGTCATAGTGCTAAGCTAATGTAATTTTTTTTTTCTCCACCCTATGACTTATCCTATACATTATTTTTGTCTCAAAGGATCAATAAATATTATTATTATTTGTATAATGCCAACGCAAAAATTTTTGCAAAATTTTGTGAGGATCGTATCACTAAAAAATTTTTAAAAAATCATTGAAATTTTTAAGAAAAAAATCTATATATCAGTAACTATCAGTTCAACATCGCTGAAATTTTGCGTGAGCCTTTAGAACCTAACCTTACCAAAAATTTCCAAATTTGAACACGATCGGATATATATTGTTGCAGATTCGAGCAGCCTTGTGTGAGTTCAGTAGATGTTGCCTCGATAACTTTCGAACAAAAGGATATAGGACTTGCAATTTTCAGGGTATGATGCGTATCCGAATGGAAGAGTTAAGTTCCTCGATATCTAAAAAAATAGACTCGACTGAATTGAAACTTGGTAACTAGTTGTAGAATATCAATATAAAGACGTGTTTGAGATTTTTTTAAAACCGTACCCCCAGAAAATTCCAAAAAAATTACGAAACATAAAATTGGTTCAATCCCTGACGTGAATTCAGGAGCTTTTGCATGTATGTTCTATTGTCCATTCTCCTGTATTGGACACTCTTAATCCAATTTAGCATGGTGAATTCCATTGTCCGTTCACCTGTATTGCACACTCTTAATCGAATTTACCATGGTAAATTCGATTAAGAGTGTCCAATATTGGAGAATGGACCATAGAACATACGCGCAAAAGCTCCTGACTTCACTTTTTTTTAAATCAATTTTTTTTAAATTTTCTAGTAATCTGATCCTTATCAAATTCCGTACAAGTCTTCATATAGGTATTTTCCAACTAATAACTGAGCTTTGATTCGATCCGATCAGTATTTTTCGAATCATTGGTAAAACATTGTGGATACATTTCGTCCATTAACAAACTTAACCGCCGATTCTGGACTCCAAAGCATTCCCTGAAAATTTCAACTCTCTAACTCATGTCGTTCGAAAAGTATCATGCTGGTGGATGGCCGAATATAATTAAGTTTGTCTTCAGATCAACCCTCAGGGGGTAAAAACTATTCGTTTGAGACCATTCTCAGCCAAATGTTCGAAAATTACAGACATTCTGTCAAATTTATAGGCATTATGTTCAGGTGAACAAGCGCACCCAAAAGGGCACGAAATCCCTTCGTGGGACATGAAACTTTATATGTCTAACTGTCGCCTTTGATCAATATGTACCTCTGTTGGAAAACAGTTGAGTTTGATGAGGTACATTGATATTACTGCTATGCGCTACAATCAATCGAACGACATCATACTCAATCATAGGTTAGTAAATTATCTAGCTCATTTTTTCATTCTTCTTAAAACAGAAATTGAAGAATTAATCTATGGAAGATGATAGGTTACTTAAGAAGGTCTTCGAATATATGAATTCTAAAAAAAACATCGTTTGTATTGGTCGAAACTGATCTAAAAAGAACCCTTGCTGCCGATGAGCAACTACATTTCCTTCTTAAATTCCAATATGCAAGGGATTCCTAAGCAGAGGCCTTTGAAAATTAGCGGACGTGATTCTTCTAAAGATTGAATATCTGCGGCTACTGAGCAGAATCTTTTTGAGAAGAGACTTTTAAAAGGTTATGTATTATTAATAATTTAATTTGTTTGTTTTTCTCCTTTTTTATCCTTTCATTTTTCTGGTTGAGTTCCGGGTACCTTAGAGAAACCTTTGCCTTTTTTGACGAAAGAATCCATATTGGAAATTCCCATCAATATTTAATATTTCAATTATTAAAAATCGCAAGACTCACGGGGAGACATGGTTTTTGTGCTGAGATTTTTTCCTAAGCTCATGTATCATAAGTCTAATTGTTTGGTATCTCACTAAACTCTGCTAACAAACTGAATGCTCTCAATTCAAAAGACTATTAGTAGAGTTCAAACCGGGCTCTATCGTGTCACCCCGTGGGACCTTCATTGCTAAAATGTATAGACCACTGGGTATCATTCTCCATACCCTTACAATGTAAATTCAACTGGTCGTCAAAAAATCGTCGTGTGCAGGAAGGGGTGGGGGGAATTTTTCCAAAAATTGACAAAACATTTTTTTCTGTTCATGGTCATCTATATACGGTGAACATCACTCACACAAACTTCTGTTGAAATATACGATTCAGAAATATTTTTTATTAATTGTCAAAAAAGTCGGATACAATGCTCTTAAATGGAATTCCTTAAGATATAAACGCTTGCCCTGAACACCCATATTAACTATTATGTTCCACTCGGTTTTACTCGAGATCTGTTAGGATTATCGAATAAATGCTTTATATGAAAGGTCTGCTCCGAAAACCAACGATTCAGATGCTCCTTTCAAAATTACAATAGGTAGAATAGTTTCCTCACAAAATAAGAAATTGTGTTATTAACTCCCATTAACCGAAACCGAACCTGGAGACGCTAGTAAGGCGCAATTTGCAGCGTTAGTCCATGTTAGTGGCGACCTTATGGATTTGAGCTTTGATCTATGCACATAAGGTTCGTTATATCTATCCGACCAACTTTACAGTACTATTCCTGCGTGCCTTCAGAACGCATTTTGAAGATATTGTTTAAATTCCTAATTTTTTATATATATGAGAATTTTACATATAATTCATATATATTTGATTTAATTTTGTTAATTCGTTAATAAATATGCAAATATGCGAGTTCAAACTTATATTCATTACTTCATAAATCAATTTTGTGACGTAATATTATCACATTTTTGAAATCATCGTTCATTCTCATTAGTAGTAACAAGATTTCCTGAATCCTAGACCAAAAATCTAGAAAAGAATTAAGAAGGTATATAGTTGGTATCTATGATATTTAGGGCCTAAAAATTTCTTACATGTCATGATTCATCTAATTCAACTATCACTATCACATGAAGAATCATCAAGGGAAGGAAGATTTGAAAAATTTGAAGTACCCGTATTTGCACATGTTTTTGGGCCATACATTTGCAGGAGCCAATACACGGAATTTGTTTTCTTTTACAGGAACACATTGATCCTGTGCAATCTGAAATGAGAATTTCCATTTCATGAAGAATATTTACGGATCTGATATTCGAAATAATATTTACTTTTCCTACAACTGCAGTTGCTAAGGATAGATGTTTCCTTAGGTAGGATTGGCATCGTCGTTAATTTTGGCAGAAGTTTTCCATTTTCTACATACCACCCACTAAATATAGGATCCGGTAAAGATGGTCATGGTACATTACTATTGATCCAAATTCTTGTTTGGTAATGGACTCGAAGGCTGTGTTGTCTCAAACTATCCAATGTTGGAGGTAATTTACTTATGGATCTTGAAGAAGCTATAACATTCCCCTGAGCCTGTTGATACATTTCACATTTTCGTTTGTCGTATACAGATGGATTTCAAATTCAACAATATCATTGAATACTTATTCTCTCAAATTCTCAAAATCTTGAAAGTTCACTCTGCAGTATCTGCTCAGAATCTTCAAAGATTGCAAAGATGAGCGTAATGTGACTAACTTCATACCAATAATGTTGTAACTCAAGAACCATTCATCCATTCTATAGTACTATTTTCAGTTTATCCCACTGTTCCTCCTGCAGCTTTGGAATTTTTGTTGATATGCTCTAGCGCCTGATCTACAGAAAGTTGGTTAAAATTCCCAATCAAACATTTAATGACAAAATTCCTATTTTTGAATTCATCATGTACTTCCGGTGCCATGTTTGAAAGTATTAAATGATATTGTTGAATTTGTAATCTGTCTGTATACGACAAACGAAAATGTGAAATGTATCAACAGGCTCAGGGGAATATTATAGCTTCTTCAAGATCCATAAGTAAATTACCTCCAACATTGGATAGTTTGAGACAACACAGCCTTCGAGTCCATTACCAAACAAAAATTTGGATCAATAGTAATGTACCATGACCATCTTTACCGGATCCTATATTTACTGGGTGGTATGTAGAAAATGGAAAACTTCGGCTAAAATTAACGACGATGCCAATCCTACCTAAGGAAACATCTATCCTTAGCAACTGCAGTTGTAGGAAAGGTAAATATTATTTCGAATATCAGATCCGTAAATATTCTTTATGAAATGGAAATTCTCATTTCAGATTGCACAGGATCAATGTGTTCCTGTAAAAGAAAACAAATTCCGTGTATTGGCTCCTGCAAATGTATGGCCCAAAAAACATGTGCAAATACGAGTACTTCAAATTTTTAATCTTCCTTCCCTTGATGATTCTTCATGTGATAGTGATAGTTGAATTAGATGAATCATGACATGTAAGAAATTTTTAGGCCCTAAATATCATAGATACCAACTACATACCTTCTTAATACTTTTCTAGATTTTTGGTCTAGGATTCAGGAAATCTTGTTACTACTAATGAGAATGAACGATGATTTCAAAAATGTGTTAATATTACGTCACAAAATTGATTTATGAAGTAATGAATATAAGTTTGAACTCGCATATTTGCATATTTATTAACGAATTAACAAAATTAAATCAAATATATATGAATTATCTGTAAAATTGTCATATACATAAAAAATTAGGAATTTAAACAATATCTTCAAAATGATGATTATTCATCTGATAGTGATAGTTGAATTAGATGAATCATGACATGTAAGAAATTTTTAGACCCTAAATATCATAGATACCAACTATATACCTTCTTAATTCTTTTCCAGATTTTTGGTCAAGGATTCAGGAAATCTTGTTACTACTAATGAGAATGAACGATGATTTCAAAAATGTGGTAATATTACGTCACAAAATTGATTTATGAAGTAATGAATATAAGTTTGAACTCGCATATTTGCATATTTATTAACGAATTAACAAAATTAAATCAAATATATATGAATTATATGTAAAATTCTCATATATATATAAAATTAGGAATTTAAACAATATCTTCAAAATGCGTTCTGAAGACACGCAGGAATAGTACTGTAAAGTTGGTCGGATAGATATAACGAACCTTATGTGCATAGATCAAAGCTCAAATCCATAAGGTCGCCACTAACATGGACTAACGATACAAATTGCGCCTTACTAGCGTCTCCAGGTTCGGTTTCGGTTAATGGGAGTTAATAACACAATTTCTTATTTTGTGAGGAAACTATTCTACCTATTGTAATTTTGAAAGAAGCATCTGAATCGTTGGTTTTCGGAGCAGACCTTTCATATAAAGCATTTTTTCGATAATCCTAACAGATCTCGAGTAAAACCGAGTGGAACATAATAGTTAATATGGGTGTTCAGGGCAAGCGTTTATATCTTAATGAATTCCATTTAAGAGCATTGTATCCGACTTTTTGGTCAATTAATAAAAAATATTTCTGAATCGTATATTTCAACAGAAGTTTGTGTGAGTGATGTTCACCGTTTATAGATGACCATGAACAGAAAAAAATTTTTTGTCAATTTTTGGAAAAATTCCCCCCACCCCTTCCTGCACACGACGATTTTTTGACGACCAGTTGAATTTACATTGTAAGGGTATGGAGAATGATACCCAGTGGTCTATACATTTTAGCAATAAAGGTCCCACGAAAATCTGTTTTAGAGCTCTTTTCATGCCTTGTGAACTCTACTATATCCGCCGTATTCACAAAGCTTTCAATCTCCGTTAAGTCCTAACTGAGGCCCTCAGTTAAGGATAAATATGAATCACAACCGCAGTTAGCGTATGTAACGGTGCTGCAACAGGCCTGTTTCACGTTAATTTTCACTTAAACTGAGGTTGCGATTCTTATTTATCCTTAACTGAGGACCTCAGTTAGGACTTATCGGAGATTGAATGCTTTGTGAATACGGCGGTATACATATAGGTTAGTGACAAATGTGACAAGAGAATGAACTATGAACACTGAACATTGCTCAAGGTTTCCGCATCACAGAGAGTTGGACTTCACCTTATTCTATGAAGAATATTGTAGTTGTGAAACCTTATTAGCTCTTAAAAGCTCGTGCCAGTTAGGAGTATCATTTGTGTTTTCTATGTGGTGTTGTACTGTTCCTCACGCCACGTTACGCATAGCTCTGTGCACTCTTGACCCAACATTGAATGGAATTGAAATCTGGACGAAACGATTTCTAGTCATGTCTCTAAATTTAATATACAGTCGAATATTAATTATCACGGTACACGAGGGAAATCATTGATTCGTAAGGATTTCCTTTGACTTAATAGATCACAGTATGATCTACTCTGCATCACTGCGATTCACTACAACAAACTGTTCTGATTAAGACCCTGCCAATAAGGCAGTTGAATGGTAAACTTTATTTATTCCTAACAAATGCGGCGGTGGTAAACGATTTTTGACAAAATATTGATGCAATTTGGACAGGCCACTGCTGATTCACTGCGCATATGAATAACATCGGCGAAGAAGAATGAAGGATGTGCTGCGAACACAGCGAAATATCATTATATCACACTAATAATTTCCGGACCTTCAAGGTAGTACCGCTTCGAAACTTACGCTCGAAAAGTCTGCTTTGAACAGTCTGTACATATAAGTGAATTGAGATTGCTCTCTCAAACACTTGCGATATATTTCTTGCATGGAGTAGGTCACTCTAAATGGTCACCCCATCATTCTTCCTAGCTTGACGTTGATTTGGATAAGGGCACTTTACAGCCCATACCGGAAACCTTAAACGAAATGACGGATTTTCCATCCTTAGACGATAATAAAAGACATTGAACGAGTCTTTCATCGAAGGCCAACAATTTAAATAATGTAAATCTTGGGGATCCCAGAGAAATAGCGGAAAACCCTCGGCATTATGTGTTGAGGGATTTGTGTTTGTTGGGTGCTTTGATTCTCGGAAAAAGGATGAAAAGGTTTGATTTTGTATACCTTCTATTTTTTCCGGAACAATCTTGGGACAAAAGTATGCAATTTATAGCAAGTATCCATCAGAGTTCCAAGTTTCCATCTATCACAACTTTGTTGATGGATTCTGGAATTGAGCAGATCCTGTTTGAGAGGGCAGTGTATTTCGAAGAAAAAATTATTATTTCATTACAATCACATTATATTCTTGATGGCCAGGGTGTCCGAATTTCGATGTCATCGAATGATCACTCCGCCATATTAAGCGATAAGAGTATGCAGTTTCGACAATCTTAATTTTTGGAGCACTTGTCCTCAGAACAGAGTACAATTTGCACAAATATTTGTAATTTTCGAATTTTTGTCTTAAAATGGTCCTAAACGATTTGGTTTGACCTCGATATAATGTCAACCCGTATTGGAATGTAGAAATTGATTGCATGCTTTAGTAACGCTTCGTCTATGAAGATGGAAACTTTGTTTCCGAAACCCATGTCAGACGACAAAAACTGTAGTGGACAAGATTAGTTACATTTGTAGTGTTCATAATAAGTCCACAGTGAACTCAAAATAGAATATACCTACCCTGTATTACTATTCCTGACTCTCAAGAAATAATCCTCAATTTCTGTGATCGATAACTTAACTAACCCAAAGGTAATCAAGCCCTGCAAAAGACACACATTGAGACATTTCCCCCAATCGTCCCAACTCCCATCCGAAACCCTACAATTCACGGAGATACAAATTCGAAAACCTTATTTCTATCACGCCGCTGTGTTAACCACTATCCGAGTTTGTAATACCTGAGATAGCCCCATTGTTGAGCTCAGTTTCTGAGACCTTCGACAAGATTAACCTAAATCACTCAAAGACAGACGTGCTTCGTGAGAACAGAAGATGCCGTACAAAAGCTCTCGGTCTATCGGGATTCAGCATGCGAAACTAAGACGGAAACGAGGTCCGAGAAGATGAATTGCCCCAGGATAATTTGAACAATTATCTGAGGGGATAATGAAATTATGGAGGGTTATGAAAACTAGTATGGAAGTAAGACTTTAGTTATAGACACTCCGAGGAATGGAATTTCCGGAGAAATTGGTGCGGATATTTTCTGCTTTGGTAGAGGGATTTAGTGCAACATGCTACGACTGTCTCGAATTGAATTATTATCGATCAATCACAGCGAAAATATCAGCAATTGTATTTGTTTACTATAGATATTTCTCTACGACCATTCCAAAATACGATATTGAGAGTATAAAATATGTACCGGTCAAATGGGGAGAAATTGATAGATATTTTTAAATCATCGTGATGAAACTCAAACTACATATAGTATTATATTGAAAATAAAATAAGAATTCGCACTATGCCTAATGAAGACATCTAGGATTTAAAAAATGATTTAAACAGTTGTTTGCTTGCTCCAAATTAATAAAAACTTCGTTATCAAAGTTATACTCAAAAAATTGGTTCAAGCACTGACGTGAAGTCAGGAGCTTTTGCGCGTATGTTCTATTGTCCATTCTCCTGTATTGAACACTCTTAATCGAATTTACCATGGTGAATTATATTGTCTGTTCTCCTGTATTAGACACTCTTAATCGAATTTACCATGGTGAATTCGATTAAGGCTGTCCAATACAGGAGAATAGACAATAGAATTTACCATGGTAAATTCCATTAAGAGTGTCCAATACAGGAGAATGGACAATAGAACATACGCGCAAAAGCTCCTGACTTCACGTCAGTGCTTGAACCAATTTTTTTTCGTGAAGTCAGGATAGAAAGCAATGATGAAAAAATTAACACATTATTGTCTACCTTCAATTCTTCTTTCTTTCATTCAGTTCTCTTTAGGAGAAGAATACATAATTATTCTTGAAAAATATTACTGGAATTGAAGTCATATTTATATAATCAAAGTAAAGAAAATTATAAGTTTAGTTACTAACATATTGAATGAAATTCAATTGAATTCCAGTAATATTCAAATACTTATTCTTAATCAATAAATGTCCATTGATAGATCTAAAGGTGATGAGGTGAAACATGAAGATATATTCTCATTAGTGATAAAAAAACTGGCATAAAATTCCTCTCTACCCATCACGAGATTTAATATCCACAAATGAGCCTATAACCTTACAAGATCAGAAGCCTTCAGCAAAATTTCAGCGATATCATATTAAAAATAATACATAACCTTTCAAAAGTCCCCTCTCGCAAATATACTCCTCTGAAGGCACATGGATCTCTTGAAGAAGAATCGCCTTCTCTATTTCTCAAAGATATTCACTCTTGTTCATAGAAATCTCTTCAATATTTAGTTGCCTCCTCCTAAGGAGGATCTCTTTCAAAACCAGGTCTGACCGCTAATATAGGGCTATAATCTCCCATAGATTTGTGATGAAATAACACGATTTTCCCATAACATACGCGCAAAAATATGTCATCATGACATTCATATGTTTGAAGGTTCTCGCAAAAATACGACCATAGACAACATATCATACGACGATTCGCATCCAGCTACCGAACTCATACAAAAGGCTGCTCAGTTCTCCAACAATATAGATCCGATCGTGTTCAAACTTGGAACTCTGCAGTTAGGTTCTGAAGGCTCTTCCAAAATTTCAGCCATGCCGGAAGATTAGTTTATGATATATAGAATTTTTTTCAATTATTTTTAATTATTTTTTTTTAATTTTCTAGTTATACCATCCTCACGAAATTCTGCAAGAATTTTCGCGTTGGCATTCTACAGCTAATAACCATGTTTGAATTCAATCGATTTTGTATTCTTCGGGTTAATGAGGAACAAAAAACAACCAAATTTCAGAAAATTTCAGATGGCTATAACTCTAAAACCGTTTGGACGATTATGCTCATAAACGAACTCAAATGTCGCATTCAGATGCACAACCTAACCTGAAATTTTCAAGCCGATATATTTTTCCGTTCTCAGGTGATCATGACAACAAAAATATTTTTTAATAATTTTTTAATAATTTTCTAGCGATACCATTCTCCCAAAATTTCACAAACGTGCTCAGGTCTATATTCTACAACTATTCACCAAGTTTAAATTCGATCGGATGTATATTGGTTGAAAACAAAATTATTACTCGGAAACCATTGGGCTGATTATACCCATTAACGAACTTGTTCGTCGTATTGGGATGTGCCACATACCCTGAAAATTTCAAGTCGCTAGCTCTTTCCGTTCTCAAGTTATCGTGGCAATGGCCGGACGGCCAGGCGGCACCACATAATTAAATTTCACATTTGGGCAAAACTATAACGCGATGTTCCCTAGAACATACGCGTAATTAGGGTGACTTTGATAGGCACTGCGCTTTTGCATTACCACGATTGCATATAACCATATTCATTAATTCTCAATAATTTCACGTTATCAATGTTTTATGTAGGTACTTGAAGTTACTTTGATAATAATCCATAAGTTTACATTGATTATTAAAGTCACCCATACTATCATTTGTCATAAGATTTGGAATTCAATGAACTTTCTTCGCAAAAATGAAAATGAAAATTCAGTTGATATCAAAATTGAACTATATTTCCTTTTAAAATATCAAAACTCAAATTTGACATTTTTTTGGATACAAGATAAAATAACATGTTTAAACTCAACTAAAATGCATCGAAAAAGTACAAAGCGTAATGAATAAAATTTAACATTCCAAAGCATCAACTGGTTTCGAAAACACATATTTTGTTTCGCGCCCTCCAGAAGTTCCTGCTGGAGGTTCTAAAATGGCTATGACGTCCGATTTTGAATATTGAACAATAACGGCGTAACTTCAATGTAACAGACCTAAAATTTTAAAAATTCGTTGGTCAACAAACAATGGAGAATAGCAAAAATGCTATTGTTTTTTAAACTATGGGGTGACTTTGGGAACTATCAATCTGACCCCGAAGGTGTTATCAAAATGACCCCACATGATTTATCCCTTAATAAGTTTCAACCGAACGTATTTTTTGTCGAATTCCAAATTTGCTGGGGTTATGTAGAAATCACTCCATCGTAAATAACCGATATTTTAAACAAATATTAAAATTCTCATGAAATACTTCATAATTTTGAACAGTGTCAATTTCACGTATACTAATAGAATATATACAAAAACATAAGAGCAAATTACCTATATGCAGGCTCGGCAGATTATTGGCGGAACTTCAATCTTTCGACTGACGATCGCGCGGATGTTGTCGGCTTATAATTGCGAAAAATTCAATTTAATTTAAAGAAATATTACTCTTTATCAAAGTCCCCCCATTCAATCAATTTCATCCCATTTGACGGTATCGTAGTGAACATCATTCCGATACAGATTTTCATTACGATACAGATTTTTCATACAACCATGCCTAAATAACTACTTTCCCGCTCTGTTTTCTGTGTCGGAAAGTGCCACTTTCAAGCACTAATGCGGTAAAGTATATATTTGTTAGATTTGTAAACTACAATATTTTTAACAAGAAATAAATTAATCAGTTACTTCTATCTTTAATTGCATATTTCAAATTATGCAAATTTCACCCATGTTAAAATAATTATAATTGCAATTTTCGTTTGACAATTATTATTATATTTTCAAAGGGATCTTGACTTCAAAATTCATGAATGACATCTGTGTATTTATTTCTATGTCATTGTCTATGATTTTCCATAGCAATAGGTTAATCAATGATTCAAATCAAATACTTACCAAAGTTGTTTATACCTCTTGAATTATTTGTTTAACATTTTTCGTAAAAAGTGGGAAAACCCTGTGGACAGGAGCTCAATTTCATCCCATTTGACGGTATCGTAGTGAACATCATTCCGATACAGATTTTCATTACGATACAGATTTTTCATACAACCATGCCTAAATAACTACTTTCCCGCTCTGTTTTCTGTGTCGGAAAGTGCCACTTTCAAGCACTAATGCGGAAAAGTATATATTTGTTAGATTTGTAAACTACAATATTTTTAACAAGAAATCAATTAATCAGTTACTTCTATCTTTAATTGCATATTTCAAATTATGCTAATTTCACCCATGTTAAAATAATTATAATTGCAATTTTCGTTTGACAATTATTATTATATTTTCAAAGGGATCTTGACTTCAAAATTCATGAATGACATCTGTGTATTTATTTCTATGTCATTGTCTATGATTTTCCATAGCAATAGGTTAATCAATGTTTCAAATCAAATACTTACCAAAGTTGTTTATACCTCTTGAATTATTTGTTTAACATTTTTCGTAAAAAGTGGGAAAACCCTGTGGACAGGAGCTTTGGCGCTCTTGTTCAAACTTTGACGAATCATATCTCCGAAAGTATTGGTTTCTCAGAGTTGAGAATGATACGGAATGATATCAATGCATTCACATGATAAAACTACATCACGGAAGAAATTAAAATCCCTTTGCATCAAATCTTTA
This sequence comes from Halyzia sedecimguttata, assembly GCA_937662695.2. Lineage (NCBI taxonomy): Eukaryota > Metazoa > Arthropoda > Insecta > Coleoptera > Coccinellidae > Halyzia > Halyzia sedecimguttata. The sequence continues at coordinate 16,850,049 of OW569413.2, forward strand.
TATGAAAGTCCAATTTTGGCTACAAGTGTTTCAAAGCTATCAGGAGTCATTCTGAAAAATTGAGTAAATGAAATAGCCAGTTTTATTCATGAAACAAATCTAATGTAATCATTCCGATGAGAACTCAAACTAGAATGCTTATGTAGGTAATCTTAAATAGTGTTACTAAGGAATAACTGCCTGTACATTAGTTGGAAATCCCGTTCTAAATCTTCCATAATTAGAGAATGACTCGTAAATTATGCTCGACTTCCTTGCATCATTCATTTTCGACTCACTCTGCCTATGAACTTATCGATTCCAAATTTCAAATTGTTTACATGCTCACATCAACCAAACTCTCCAGAAATACACTTTCAGTTTCGTTTGACATTAATGACGTTTATCTTTCAAACTGGACCAAATGACAGCTACCGCAAAATCATAGAATACAGACCGATATAATTCGCATTCTGTGAAAACATAGAAGTGCGATGAATTATTGCAATTGTGAGAAATCATACCTCCAAAAGTATTAGCTTGTTAGAGTTGAGAATAATATCATTGGATTCTTATGATGAAACTGCACCTTGAAAAAAATGTAATTCGAAATTTGTAATGTGAAAAAATATTTTTTTTTCCAATAACGAACTTAACCGAGATATCCAGGTCCCAAACCTACTCTGAAAATGTCAACTGTCCAGCTCAAGGGTTATCGTGTTCGAGAGTTATCGTGTTAACTGCCAGACAGATTTGATTTCGACCACGGATTCTTGATCAGTGAGTCGAACCATATCGTTTAAGGCCTTTTTCAGCCGAAAATTCGAAAATTAAAGACATTTCGGCAAATTGATAAGCACTCTGTTCCGAGGGACAAGAGTGCCAAAAAGTGGGAAAATCCTGTGGGCAGGAGCTTTGGCACTATTGTTCAAACTTCGACGAATCATATCTCCGAATGTATTGGTTACTCAGAGTTGGGCATGGTGTTAATGGATTCTTATGATAGAAATGCATCACAAAATATATTGAATTCAAATATCTCTGAAAGTATTTATTTCTCAGTGTTGGGAATGATATCAATGGATTCTTGTGATAAAACTGCATCATAAATATAATTGCAGAGATAGAGGAAGAAATATTGTCAATGGCCATACCACACTGATTAAACCACTGAAGCCAAGCAGCGTCGGGCGCAGTCAGTACTTGGATGGATGACCGCTTGGGAACTTTCCTTTGATAGCTTTTACTTGGTTATTCAGAATGAAATGAATTTTGGTGTGAAAATTTGTATAACTATGACACATTATCTCCAATTAACACTTTTTTCGTACTTCCACTCGTTTCCTAGTTATCGACTCGCGAGTTCCTGAATGTATGAGTAATTAGCGTAAATAAAGCATATATCTTAATTTAAAGAAAACTAGTTGTCATATTCTTCATTGAATGTTATAAAATCTGATAAGAAATCCAGAAATTTGACTGTTCTTTTTAATCCGGCACTGAACTGGAACCACAGATTATCTTGAAATAGCGAATAATCGCACAGACCAAGGCAATCATTATTCAAGCATCTTCAATTACAGGTCATTTATGTTTTGGTAAATAGATAAACAGGCTTACCATGGTTTGTATTATACCATGCGTTTTTCTATAGTTACTCCCAATAGTGTATATATATTCATATGGTCTGCATGAGCGAGTAGACGTCTGAAGTGTTCTCCCGGAATATTTTATAATTAACGTGAAATCGGAAAGTAAAGCACAAATATTACTACGTGAAGGGTTAAGGGGAACACCCTGATTTTATTGAGTGTTAAAATTTTCCAGCGGTATATCGATACAAAATTTAATATGCCTTTGACAAGAGATCAAGTTGATGAAATAAACAGATTAGTAAGTGTCAACATAAAACAGCTGTGGAAGGAAGAAACGTTCGTGCGTACTATCTCCGAGCAGGTGTCAAAAGTATTGCTTGACATCTTAAACAAAACAATAACAACCCAAGAACAGAAAATAAATGATGTTCGGGAGGAGATGAAAACAATTGAAGCAAATTTTAGCGGGCAACAGGCTAATCACTCAATCAGATTGGAAGAACTTGAGACTAAGTTTCAGAAGGTTGAGAGAAGGTATGAGATGATGGATCAATACTCACGTAGAAGAAATCTCAGAATTTTCAAACTGGAGGAAAAGCCCGGCGAAAACTTGAAACACAATATCATATTATTGATTAAAGAGCGTATGCAAGTGGTACTAGAGCCTGAGAATATAGAAGCCTGTTATAGAGTAGGGAAGAAAAGGGTGAAAAAGCCCAGAAGTATATTATTGAAATTAGTTGATCAGAAGAAGAGAAATGAAATTTTCAATTCCAAGAAATCGTTAAAGGGTTCTGGATTGGTTCTTAAAGAGGATCTCACTTATGAAAGGGTGAAAATATTGGAAGAAGCCTCAAAGCGGTTTTCCATCACCAATACCTGGACGAAAAATGGAAAAGTATTTGCTAAAGTAGACGGGAAAATTATAAACTTATTTTCGATGGAACATCTTTGTGCATTATAGTTGAGTCATTAGGGTCTTTTTCTTCTGCTGTACATGTATACTTCATTAAAATGAGTGTTTTTTTTTCAGATTTTCATATATTCACAGTTTTGGAAACTTTATTGTTAATTTCTGGGGAACCCATCTTAGATAGGGGAAAATTGAGGATGTAGAATTTCTAGCAGAGAGTGGATACGAGGTTGTTGCTTCCGGTCTGAATTCGGTAGAGGATCTCAATCAGGTTTGTTTAATAGATGATGACTGTTGTGCGAGCGTCTGCCAGGTAAATATACGAAGTGTCACAAAAAATTTTGATGATTTTATTATTTTGCTAGAGCAAATTAAATTCAAATACGATATTTTGGTTCTTTGTGAGACTTGGGGAGTTATTGATTTGGATATATTTGAAATTCCAGGTTACGTATCCTACTATAATAAATCGAAATTTAATCAAAATGACGGAACTATCGCTTATATTAGAGAACATGTCGAACATTCGGTAACATTGATTGAGAAACAACAGGTAGTTTTTATGAAGATATCTTGTTCTGTGCGATCATTCAATTATGACGTATTTGCCCTATATCGCCCTCCATCAACAGATAAAAATAAATTTTTAGATGATTTGTCCGAGATCCTAGGAGAGCACATAAGTGAAAACACTACCACTATTTTTACGGGTGACATCAATTTTGACATTCGGGATCTACAATGTCCAGATACAAACCAATATTTAAATATTATGCATCAATATAATTTTACTTATTATCTTTGTGAAGACAGTACAGACTAATTATACCAGAATCGATTTCAAGGTACTTGAATATCATATCACAGACCATTTTCCGGTGTTCTTAAAGATCTTTCTAGATAATTCTGAAGTTATAAAAGACGATGAAATAGAACAAGTAAAATTAACGAATACTAGAGTTGATCATGAAAAATTGCGATCTTGTCTTCGAACTCATAATTGGGAAGACTTGTTTAGAAGCGAATCGGTTGATCAAGCTACGGGAATTTTTCTGAATAATCTCGATAAATATATTAAGGAATTAACTCATACAAAAAACATATCGATTAAAAGAAAGTATAAATCGCTCAAACCATGGATGACACCGGGTATGATGGTCTCGGTTAGAAAACGTGAGAGACTATACCTTGAATATAAAAAAAATTTGAATGATCTGGAGCTCAAAGAAAATCTCCGAAAGTACAGGAATACTTTAAATAATTTAATTAGAAGTGCTAAAATTCATTATTATCGAAATAGAATAGATGAAAGCTCTGGGAATATGGGAAAGGTATGGAAGGTTGTGAACGAAGCAACGGGTAGAAAGGTTAAAGAACGTACAAAAATAGCAAAAATTGAAATAAACGAGCGTGAAATTACTGACAATCAAGAAATCGCGAATCATTTGAATTCCTATTTCTGCAATATCGGTGCAGAATTGGCTGAGAAACTGAAGGCCCAGACTTCTAGATTCTCGCGAGACACGAGGAAACCAAAGATCAAAAATTCAATGTTTCTATTACCAATAACAGAAAAAGAGATAATCAGTCAAATTGTTATGCTGAAAAATAATGCAACTCCGGGGCCCGACTCAGTGCGAGCGAGTACTATAAAACAAATCGTTGCAGAAATTTCAAGACCACTCGAATATGTTTTCAATCTGTCAATGCAAACGGGTAAATTTCCAACAGCATTCAAAAGAAGTATAATCTCACCAATTTATAAAGCTGGTCGTAGGAATGATGTCGGAAACTACCGTCCTATAGCCATCATAAGCAATCTAGCGAAAATATTTGAAAAGTGCCTCAAAACTAGACTTACTGATTTTTTAAACAAAAATAATTTATTGGCAGATAACCAGTACGGTTTCAGACCTGGACGAAGTACTGGTGATGCCATATTTGAGGTTACTAAAGCTATATATGAGTCTATTGATAATGATAAAAAGGTGATTGGTGTATTCTTAGACCTACAGAAAGCATTTGACACGGTTTCCCATAAAATTTTGCTAGAGAAGTTAGAAAATTCTGGTGTCAGAGGAAAAGCTGCTGGTCTCTTTGAGTCTTATCTCAAGGATCGTACCCAAATTGTAGTGGTAAATGGAGTGAGTAGTAATGAACAATTGATTAATTATGGAGTTCCGCAGGGTACGGTTTTGGGTCCATTACTGTTCAACGTCTATCTGAATGACCTGCTTGACGTTCAACAGAATTCAAATTTCAAGATCTTTGCCTATGCTGACGACACGGTTATCTTATTTATGGATGATACGTGGGAGGCTGTATTCAGGCGGGCTGAGGAGGGCTTGAATTTCGTAGTATCAGAGATGAGAAGATTATTACTTACAATGAATCTACAAAAAACAAAATTTATAACTTTCGCGCTGACGGAGGCTGCTTGTTTGAACTTGAGGAGATTTATAGTTGTTCACGATAGAGACCATTGCGCCGAAGGCTGTGACTGCGAGTCATTCATTGAGAAGACTGATACCATAAAATATTTGGGAATACATGTTGACCATCTTCTTCGATGGAACGAACATATAAAATATTTGTTGAGAATAATCCGCTGTTCGATACCCAAATTCAAATTATTGGTAAATATATTGCCTCGCAAGATTCTGTTCATGGTTTATTACGCCCTCGTTCAGTCCTTGTTGGAGTATGGAATTGTTGGGTGGGGTGCGGCATATATGTCTCAACTTGTTAATTTGGAAATTTTGCAGAAGTTCATTTTGAAAATAATAATGAAGAAGGATCGCTTATATTCGTCTACGCTGCTTTTCTGGGAGGCTCGGGTTTTCACTCTGAAACAATTTTCTACAAAAGTGCTCTTATAACGATATTTAAAAATGCTTCTCGACTCGAGGTATATGAACATTCTTATTCAACCAGAAGTCAACTGAGGGCACAACTGCAGATGCCACGCTCACGCAAAACTCTCGCGCAGATGCATGCGCATTGTATTGGCATTCGTTTGTACAATACTATGCCAGAGGAGGCGAAACGCGCGAATAGCCTTAACAACTTTATAAAAAGTATAAGAAGCTTTATCTTTTCACTTTAGGATAGCTCATCATCGGTCCCTCTCTGTTGGAAAAGGAATTTTTGAGGGGTAAAAATGATTGATGAAAAAAATGTTGGAAAAAAAATAATAAAAAGAAAAAAAAGCAACGGAAAATAAGTGTACAGAATACCAATGTCAAATTAAAAATCGAACAGCTCATGTATAAGTTTATGTAAATTGAATTTTTACTACCTCCTTAAACTGCCAGGCACAAACCCTAGGTTTAATTGGCAGTTTCTCTGAATTAAAAAGAAATAAATTTATGTATATCATTTGTATTTTCTAGAGTAAATAAAAAATTGAATTGAAAAATTGAATATATGGTACTTAATTTCATCCAATAACACACATTGAATTTTCTACAGATATAACTCACGGAACTTGTTGTTATGTTATTGTTATTACAACTAGTTGAATCATAAATTTGTCTTTTTATCAACCGATAAACAAATTTAAAACTTCATAGGGAAATATAAATACATACATCACCCTACAACACATTCATGCCCTAAGAGGGATTCGAACCCGCGACCTCCGGCACCCTATAGCTAGTATCTCAACCGCTAGACCAAAAAAGACGGTTGTAATTGAGATGTCAATATACGATTCTGTATTCAACAGGTAATGATATTGCAGGGGAGTATTACCACTTTGTGAAATCTTTAAATGCTTATAACTGTTTAATTGAGCCGAATCTGGGAACATGGGAAATGAAAGAAGTGTTTCATTTGATGGGGGGAATCTATGGTTTAAATTGATGTACAACTTAAGGACTTACCCTGTAATGTGAGATTTGAATTCTGAATATTTGCGGCGTCGCCATATATGACAGGGCGCAGGTAAGCAAATCTTCTTCTGGTCGTGATTTTACTGAATTGAAAGATTGATTTCCTAGACAGAAGCTATGGCGAAAATTAATTTCTGGTTGCTGTATTAGCATCATTATAACGCATACAAGTGGGATTTAATTAAAATAGCGTTGCGGTTTGTTATTCAGTTGGTACCATTTGGGATCAGCATAGTACGATTTATTATCGGATCTGAAAGGAATTAAATCAAGCGATTCATGGCGTTATATCAATTTGTAGTGATACATTTAAGCACCTTCGGAGATGACATCGTCCCAGGTATTGAAGGAATCAGCCGATCAGCTGCCCAATTATCCGGTGACCCCTCCGACCATTTTCACTTGGGTCCATCGGGGTGTCTATACGTTGCAGCCTCAAAAAGGGATCCATAAGTTTCCACTTTTTGTCGTTTCGAAAGTATTCCTCATAAATTTTGTAATTTTCTGCATTTCTAGTTTTCGTAGTTTTATCATTGTTGAGAATTATTTGTGAATTACGAAAAATCTCGCTTATCTTTGCTGAGCATTTGTGTAAGATTTGTAGCTCTGTTAATCAACACCAACCATTCTACTTACTTCGCCAGATTTGATGTTTCTATTGAATTTCAAATTTTGAGAATTGTATAGCTCTATTGGACCCTTTTAAGTAGCGAATAGAGAGACTTATTCATTTTATTTTTACATAATTATTGTACACTTGCCAGCCGGGTTTCCAAGTCATATTCCTAACGATATGATGAATTTCCTCTCAAGGTATCTCACCTCAGGCTACTTGTACCTATCTCATGCCGAAGTGCCGCAGATGTCTGGTAGGATGAGACGGTTGAGTTCGTTAATCGGTCAAACGGTTTCCGAGTACTAATTTTATTTTCAAACAATACAGATCGACATCGAATGAGGCCTGAGTAGTACATGAGTATAGTACATGCACGCAATAGCTACTGACTTCACGTCAGTGCTTTTTTGCGCTCTTTTGTCCTCGGAACAGAGTACTTTTCAATTTGCCCAAATGTCGGTAATGTTCGATTTATTTTCATAAAAATGGTCTTAGACGATTTGTTTCGACTCACTGACCAAGAATGCGTGATTAAAATCGATTATGTCTGGCCAGTCCTAGACACGATAACTCTTGAACGGAATGAGTTAGACAGAGTAGGTTTGGGAGATAAATATCTCAGCTGAGTTTGTTACTGGGTAGCACCGGATGGTTACAAAGTAACGAAAAAAAATTTTTTTTTTACATTACAAATTTCAAATTCAAGCAGTTTCATCATTCAAATCCATTGATATAATTCTCAACTCAAACAAATTAATACTTTCGGAGATAAGATTTTTCAAATTTTCAATATTAAATCGTAACTCTATGATGTCACAGAATGCTGTAACGCAAATTAACCTCCGTGTCTATGAATTACCATCATTTTAATCTCATCTACACATATTAGACATGTCGAAAAAAGTATGATTGAATGTAAAATGGCCAATGAAATAACCTCAGCTATCGTAGATAGCTCTTGGATAATACATGATGATGATGATGATGGAAATATATAGTTTGGTAAGTTAATCAAATTAGGTTCAGAATATCTCCAGTAAAAATAAAACTGGAATATTGGCTAAGAAGAATTGGTATAATATAATTTTCATAGTAGATTTGTGAAATGAATATCTCGGATAAGTTCGTTATTGGGTAGAAGAGGTATGGTAGTTTCGGATTAATAATATTTGGCACTCCTCTTGAATATAATATCTTGTATAACATTTTAATTTAATTTCTTTTATGATGAAGTTCTATCATAAGAATCCATCGATATCATTCCCAACTGTGAGAAACCAATACTTTCGGAGACTCAGATATCGACATAGATGTCGATATCTGGGACACAATATGTTTCAGATGTACTATTTATCGACACACAAATTTCTCATAAAATATGATACACATTTTTTTTTTTTGTCGATAGAACTGAATACAGTTAATCGTCTCAAATTATATTATTCCTGAAAAAATTAAATTTCATTTGCATTAATTGAACCAGGGAGACTTAAATGAAGAGCGTGGACTTACCAGAATAGCAAGGAAAACAGTGCTCACTTGATGAAGACTGATATTCGACCAATTAACAGCTGCTGTTTCGGTGAAGATGCTTAAGAGGAATTAATGGAGTAAAGAAACTCGTTCAAGAAACTATAAACTATCTAATTGTTGATTTAAAATTTGTATGAAGTCTCTCTTCGTCTTGTTTTATGGAGAATAATCCGAAGTTGTCGATAATTGGGACACTGTCGATAATTGGGACATTTACCTTACACCTTATCTTTCAAACCCCACAGAAAGTGATCGTGAGGAGTTAGATCCAGTGACCTTAGTGACCATTTTACAGGGGCACCATTTCTATCCATCTGTTTCAGCAATAAATAATCTCTTTGTGAGGGCTAGGAAAGCTGTAGATATTGAAAGATTCTTATGATAGTTCCCGTTCAATTATGTGGTATAAATGAAATAAATAGATTTAATTGTTTTCTTTTCTATAGACTAATTATTTTTTTTAAATAATGGTCATTACTTAATACTGACGAATTGCGTATTACAAAATAGTTCACGCTATTTCATTGAAGAGCTTTAAAATTCAAAATCTCAGCAAATAACATTAAATATGACCACAAATAGACAAAAAAACGATAAAATATTAATTCGTTTATCGGTTACTGTCTTGAGAAAAGTGTGCCATTTAAAACAAAAACTAGTTTTATCAGATTGAATTCGTGTTTCTTCATGGCAACAACAACATTTTTCAAACTGATGTAAATAATATAGATTTCTAAGTTCACAAGAAAAACCTCGATATTGTGAGTACTGCCCTGAAAAGAAAATAATCAAATTACATAAGTCATGTTAAAGAATTGTTGAAAGTCGGATCACTGCTTCCCAAGGTATGGATATCGGAAATTCAGCCCAACATTCATGAATCAACCTGTATCTCCGAAACTAACTGCCTTTGGATACAAAAAAAGCAATTTTTCTGAAAGGCCTGGATGGCCTGCATTTACTACTAGGCTATGGCCAACCACTCATGTAACACCCTGTATAGATTAACGAGAGGTTTCAATAATCGAATGATCATTGGAGACATTAATCGTTCCATGCTCGTCTAACTCCTTATCGCGTCAGTAGCTTCTGTTATCCTTCTATGACCAATAGGTTTGTCCCGCTACAACGAGAGAGAAAGAGGGGGAGAGATATATCAGCAAACGCAGTTGCTGATATTCACCGAGAAATGACAAGAAAGAAGTGTCTTTCATAAACGCAAAATTATATAAATATAATGAAGAATATATAACCTAAATAACTCAGAAAATACCGGTTCGATTCAATTGAGACTAAGTAATTAGTTGTTGAATGCTGAGCGTCATATATCCAAAAATAAAAGAAGAATGTTTCTCAAAAGATACACTTTTAATTTTCCAACAAATATTTCATATTTTAGAAACTTTTTGCCAGAATCCACTGAAATTCCGCACAAACCTTCAAGCACGAGTTCATTTTCCCAATATTTCCAAAAACACATATATCCGCTGCAATTGAAATCTGGTACTCGCTGGAAAAAAAAATTGCTTGAAGGTACATACGGTATTTCGTAAGGGTATTTGAGGCGTGAATAGACAATAGAATATGCACGCAAAAGCTCCTTACTTCACTTCAGTACTTTTTGGCGCCTTTGTTCCTCGGAACAGAGTGCTTATCAATTTGTCCAAATGTCTGTAATTTTTGGATGAAAATGGACTTAAACGATTTGGTTCGACTCACTGATCAAGAATCCGTGGTCAAAATCGATTCTGCCCGGCAGGTCCGCCCGGACGTAGACACGATAACTCTCGAACTAAATGAGATAGACAGTTGAAATTTTTAGAGTAGGTGTGAGGGATAAATTTTTCGGTTGAGTTCATTATTGGGTTTCGAAATAACGAAAAAAAATTATTTTTTTACATTAGAACTTTTGAATTAATTTTTTTAAGATTCAGTTTCGTCATAAGAATCTATTGATATCATTTTCAACTCTAACAAGCTAATACTTTCGGAGATACGATTCTTCAAAATTTCAATAATACATCGTAGTTAGATGTATTCACACAATGCGAATTCTATGTGTCTGTGTTCACTGCTCATAAATGTCATATTATCTTATATATTAGTGCTCTGTGATCTTGTCTAGCTATTAGACACATATCAATTCGTAGTTTGAAAATATTTTCTGTTGGAAAACAAGTATCCGATTCTTGAATTTGTGAATATATACAGGACTGTTCTGAAACCGAAAATAATATTGACTGGTTGCATATTCAATAATTTATGCGTAAATATTGAGGATGGTGTTTCAGAAGATTAAGAATTGGATCATTTCAATGATGTACTTTATGAAGGCAATAGGAAAGAAGAACATAATGGAATCATCAAAAGAAATTACTGTTCGTTGACCACTGAGGTTAATATTACCTTATACTTCCTCAAGTAGTGAGATATGTTCCTATATACAGTATTTTCATAATGTTGCTAGCAAAAAAATGCTGAAATATGGATCTATATTCAATTTGTGGATCAAATATTTTTTGTTGAGTTGAGGTTCATAATATAGAATAAATGTGTTAGTGGTATGAACTATTAAATTATGAAAAGAGGAATGTATTTTATTAATATATTTTGTTCTATCAACATAATTCAATCGTCAGTCTATACCTACTCAAATATCAGTAATAAATCGCAATCTGCTATGATTGTCTCCAGCCTTGCTCTAATCATTTCGATTATGCTTTCCTTATGTATTTCGAGTTGTGAAAACTTTGTACATTGCTTATTTAATCTTGATAAATGAACCTTTGTCTGAATTTAATCTCTTTTAAAATGCAGTTTTATCATAAGAATCCATTGATGTCATCCCCAACTCTGAGAAACCAATACTTTCGGAGATATGTTTTGTCAAAAATTGAACAAGAGCGTCAAAGCTCCTGCCACAGGTCTTTCTCCCTTTTCAAGTATTCAGACAATCATGATTCGTATTAACAGAACCCTATTTTACGTGGCATACAACAATGCAACAAACTTATCGATTTATTCAACCCTCCATTTTCACGAGTTCTCAATAAGTTCAGAACCTATATTTGTCGTACTGATATACTCGTCGAATATTTGCCAATTGTTGTAGAGTTCCAATTGACACTTAACATTTTTTTCCCATTCCCTGTTTCGTTTATCTCCCGAACACAGTGAAATTTTAATTAAACAGTCGCCAAAGAGGACCCGTGTCGGAAGGCGATTAAACGCGACGTTCATCAGCCTTCCCCAACTTTTTGAGTTATCCAGGAATTCGACCGAAAATATGTTTGGAATAGAATACGAATGAAATTAAAATATCGAATATTTGGCATCGTCACCAGGACTGTCCGAATATTCCTCAAATCCGCATCTCGAACTAATTAACGGTGAAACGTCTGCTTAATCGTCATGCAACTTCACGCTACAGCGGATCTGGGAATCCGAAATTTAATTTGAGAATTTTAAGTTGGTCGTGAAAAATTCTTCGCGGTTTGTGGCGCCAACGCTGTTGGAGATCGTGCAGAATTTCCTTCCCCTTCTCAAAGCCTATTGGCTTTGATTTATTATTTTCTCGAATTATTAATACGGTCAAAATAGACATGCGCCCTTGAATAAATTCGCAAGAAGCTGAAAATTTACCTAAACGTAAGGGACACCGTTCTTATGAGATTGTGAAAAGTCCTCCTCAATTCCATATGTGCCAAAAATTATATGCCAGTTCACAAGAATCGGTTTCGTGAATTTTTGATTGAAACTACCAAACAAAAATTGTAGATCATGCAGTTAACTAAAAGTATTTTTCTTATTTTTTCCTTCACGATGAACCTTGAGTGATTGTTATTGTTATTGTTAATTAGTGAATAATTCTCCGAAGGGAGTTCAGTATCCCTCATGGGCTTAGATTTTTCTATGAACTCCACGAGACTGTTACTAATTATCCTGTTGAAATAAGTCATCTTCGTCAACTGAGCTGAATATGTTAATTATAATCCTAGCCAAAGCCTCTCATTTGGATGGGACATGGCTGGCTGTTTCGTCCTCATGTCACATTATCTGCACATTCTATTGTACTGAAATTTTATGAAATGTATAAGTTCTTCATATTCCACTTCTTCTTTTTCGTTGTCATCTTCATACCTCAGTCGACGTGAATTATTGTAACAGTGATACATCCGTTGTTTCAACTAGCAATTTTATAATACCTGTTTTCAACCAAACTCTTAAAAAATATTCTTAGTCTCTGAAGTATTTCCAATACGTTTATACAACAGATATAAACCCAAAATTAGCACATTTTATAAAATAACTTTGCCATTCTCAATATTTTATAAAGTTTACAAGACTATTTCATGAATATTTTGATACCAGCTGAAAAACTGTTTTGTAATAACTTATAAGGCTACTTAAATGAACGTTCTGAAATAAAAATGTGCATAGATTGATATCTATAAAATCAATTAATCTCAAGTCAACCCTGAAAGTAGGCCAACATAGAGAAAATGTAGATGTCGTGTGTCATCGTTGTTTACATGAAGCCATTCTTTTTGGCACTCTTGTTCCTCGGAACAACTGGCAGTGAATGCTGGCCACTACTTTCTGACTAGACCTCCGGTTCACTCTATCCACCAAGCACTCATCAACGTCAACAAGCGCGCCAAAGAGTACTGGCTTCGCGTCATTGCCTTTTTATGTTTTTCCAAGTCTTTTTGACATTTCTGTTCATCACCAGAGTCTGAGCATGGCAGATTGCGGTCTGGGGACCCCTTTCAGGAACCAAGTTGCTCACGCCTAATTTCAAATCGGTAAGTAGGTAGAGTTAAATTTAGATATTGTAAATTTAGTTATTTATAAATTCGTTTTACAAAGGGGAGTGCACAAAAGACTCAAATGTTGGTTCAGCATAAGACCCCCATGACTACTCCACGGAATTCATTAACATCCTATCTCAAACAATACCATAAATAGCCAGCTTACTCATACGCATGCGCAGTTCACTTGCCACCAAAAGTTCTACCTGCACCCAGAACACGATACAAGTATTTGCTGATGTGCAGAATGAAAAATTGGTTCAAGCACTGACGTGAAGTCAGGAGCTTTTGCGCGTATGTTCTATTGTCCATTCTCCTGTATTGGACACTCTCAATCGAATTTACCATGGTGCAAAAGCTCCTGACTTCACGTCAGAGCTTGAACCATGGTAAATTCGATTGAGAGTGTACAATACATTAGAATGGAGAATAGAACATACGCGCAAAAGCAGCTGACTTTACGTCAGTCCTTGAACCATTTTCTTTTTCGTAATTTTTCCAAAATTTTCTAGTGGTACCTAGAGTTCTCAAAAAATTTTACACACGTCCTTATGTCGATATTCTACAACTAGTTAGCAAGCTTCAATTCGATCGAGTCTATATTTTTTGAGTTATTGAGGAAATAATATTCCGGATGGATATAACTCCGGAACCGTTGGGCTGATTATGGCCAACAGCAAGCTCTTCCATTCAGATGCGTAACCCACCCTGAAAATTGCAGGTTCCTATCTCCTTTCGTTCGAGAGATATCTAAGCAACGGTCACCTATCCAGCTACTGAACTTACACAAGGCGGCTCGGATCTCAAACAATAAAGATCCGATCGTGTTCAAACTTGAAACTTGGAAGTATAATTAGGTTCTGAAGGCTCTCGTGAAATTTCAGCCATGTCGGATGAATAGTTTCTGATATATAGAATTTTTTTCCATGATTTTCAATGATTTTTGAAAAATGTTATAGTGATACGATACCCACGAAACTTTGCAGGAACATTTGCGTTGGCATTCTACAACTAAGAGCCATGCTTCAATTGGATCAGTTAAATGTTTTTTGAGTTATCGAGGAAATAACAACCAAATTTCAGATGGGTATAACTCGAAAACCGTTCAGCCGATTATGCTTACAAACGAAATCAAATGTTGCATTCAGATGCACAATCTAACCTGGAAATTTCAAATTCACTATCTTTCCCGTTCTCAAGTTATCGTGACATAAAAACTATTTTTTAATAATTTTTAAAAAATTTTTAGCTTTACGATTCTCACAAGATTTCACAAACGTGCTAAAGTTTATATTCTACAACTATTCACCAAGTTTAAATTTGATCGGATTCATATTGGTTGAAAACAAAATTTTTACTCGGAAACTATTGGGCCGATTATGCCCATTAACGAACTCGTCCGTCGCATTGGTATGCGCCACCTACCCTGAGAATTCGAAGTCGCTAGGTCTTTCCGTTCTCAAGTTATCGTAGCAACGGCCGGACGGTCCGACTGCCGGACGGCTGGCTGGACAGAATCAAATTTGACCTCGAATTCTTCATCAGGGAGTCAAACCAAATCGTTTGAGACCATTTTCGTCAAAAAATTCGAAAGTTACGGACATTCGGGCAAAATGATAACGCGATGTTCCCCAGAACATACGTGCAAAAATGGCTGAAAGGTGCAGCGTGAATTTCAAAATTGGTCCACGGTACGGATATGTCGACTCAGAAAGAACGCTATTGTCCCAAAACTGAGTTTCACGCACACAGAATTGACATGAATTTTCCTTCAAAACCTCACAATATTGTCTCAGCACCATACCCATGACCGCTCCCAATTTAACCCGTACAACTTATCCTCTGAGCATGTGCAGTCCACTCGTGACTGAGAGGTCTCTCAAAATCACACACCTCATACAAAACTCTGATTCTCCAACACAAGTGGTTCAGCAGATTCGCAGCTTCAATCCACAAATGCGCAGATTCTCTCAATAGGATTCTATGGAGAAATAGCATTCTCAACCTCAACATGCCTCTCCTCTCATACGAAAACTCCAGCAGTTAAATTACTTTTCGTCTGCTCGTGCGCAGAACGAAAAATGCCCGAAAGGGGCTGTGTGAATTTCAATATTGGCACATGGACCACGTTATAGACACTCCACTTCGGAAACTATGATATTTCTCAAAACTGGCTTGCACACACACATATGGCCTTCCAGCCCCTCCCCAGTTTCTTCCAGACAAATTTTGAAAAAAAAAAATAAAATTAGAGCATTCAGTTTTTCAATTGCCACTGTGCTTACACTTATCAGTCCGAGTATAAAAAGACAGAAAGGTAAAATTCCTTCAAAACTATCCTGTGGGTTTGCAGAACTCTCGAAGGATGATTTCACTTTTTCACCTCGAAATAAAATTTCACATATCGTTCATCTACTTTTTGTACGGATGTTCTAGGGAAGAGCATGGTATCATTTTGCCCAAATGTCTGTAATTATCGAATTTTTTGACGAAAATTGTCTCAAATGCTTAGGTTCGGCTCACTGATGAAGAATTCGAGGTAAAATTCGATTCTCTCCGGCTGGCCGTTGCTAACTCTCGAACGGTAAGAGATAGCGACATTAAATTTTGAGGGCCGGTTGGGCTTCCAAATGCGGCAGCTCTTATTGGGCATAATCCGCCAAATGATGTCGGGGTTATACCCATTTGTAGCTGAGCGATAGTCCTCAACCACTGTCAACATAACATATCCAACCCAAAAACTGCAGCACTTCTCTGTGCATGTGCAATCCACTCGTGGCTGGAATTCCAATTCCAATTCTCAAAATCACAAACATCACACAAAATTCCGATTCTCCAACACCATCCAGCGCGGACTCTCACAAGTAGATTTTATATAAGGACGAATAGCAAATTCTCCCTCAAAAATCCCAATCCTCTCAGACGAAAACTCCAGCAGTAATATCATTCCTCGTCTGCTCATGCGAATAACGTAAAATGCCCGAAAGAGGCAGCATGAATTTCAATATTCGCCCCAAGGATTATGTTATGAACACTACAAAACTTTGCATACATATGAAGGTCGCAATTTGGTGCTAAATTTCAGATGGATCGAACGAATAGTTTCAGAAATTTTCAGTAAAGAAGCTTCCACTCAAAATGGCCATAACTCCAAATCAACTTTGCTAATTTTGCATTCTAAAGAACTTAATCGACACATTTATGCCCCAAATCTACCATAAAAATTTCAAATTGCACGCTCCAAGAGTTCATTATTGGTCACGTAAATGCCAAAATAAAACTCAATCCGATGTGTG
The DNA here is from genome assembly GCA_937662695.2 of Halyzia sedecimguttata. Lineage (NCBI taxonomy): Eukaryota > Metazoa > Arthropoda > Insecta > Coleoptera > Coccinellidae > Halyzia > Halyzia sedecimguttata. The sequence continues at coordinate 16,866,685 of OW569413.2, forward strand.
GCTTCGAAATTTAAAGCGAAATATTTCGCAGAATTGTTTGGATATACCATAATAATGGTATTCATAATTTCATCAAAATATGCTTACGCATATTGCGATTAGAATTTCAGGTTCTAAGCAAAGCGTTCCTAATTTGGCCAGTGGGATTGAATTTAATATTAGAATTCGTTTTTAGAAGCTCCTAAGGGTCTGTTTTCATGAAATTTCATGCTCCAAGAGGTCATCATTGGTCACCTAAATGCTAACATTGGACTCAATCCGATGTGTGGCTTCAGAATTTAAGGCGAGTAGAAGCTTCAACTCAAAATGGCCATAACTACGAACCAACCTGACGCAGTTCGCTATAAAGAATTTAACAGAGACATTTGTGCCCCAAGCCTACCCTGCAAATGTCAACCCAATAAATCATTTTGTTCTAGAATTATCATGCATACTACGAAGGGCCGGACGGACATAATTTGATTTTGTCTCCCGATTATTATTAATCAGTGAGTCGAACCCAATTGTTGGGGTCCAAAAACACAGACATCTGGAAAAATGATAGTATATATCTCTAAACTCTAACTTGGCAACGCCGAAAGCAGACTCTGGCTAACTCATCATCTCTCAATTACGCCAAGGATGTCGAAGCTGGAGGGCTTCCGAGTCCGCGGGACGAATTCGATTCAATACCCCTGAATCTCTGGGAATTTACCAAGGTAAAATTATATTCCGAGCGTTCCATGCTGAAATTTAAATGGAGGTGAGCTAATGAAGGAGATGATTTCCGTGCATAACAGATGTTGTGTTTGGATATTTGATTAAAGAATGTGTTGAGAAGGAATCCCTGCGGGAGTGGGGGAACTGGAGCGTAATTTTATTGTTTTAGGCTGGCATTAAGGGAAAGATTTAATACAAACAGTGTACGCTCAGCGAAACTGGAAACAATAATTTCGCAAGTAATTTTTCATCTCCTGGCTCAGTTGAACAGAGGTTAGTCGCCGTAAAGAACAAATCAGCACATTTTACATGAAAGTTTAATATATACTCATCGAAATTAATCAATTTTGGCCTTTCACCTTCTTAACGTCTTCACTTTTTCGCATTTCAACTATAATTAAAATTATAAATTTTGGCACACTTGATCGCCTGAACATCTGACTATCTGTTTGCCCAAATGTCTGTAATTTTCGAATTTTTGGCCGAAATTGGTCTCAAACGTTTCATTCCGACTCACTGCTAGAGAATCCGGGGTCAAATTCAATTATTTCCATCCGCAAGTAACCACGATTAATCTTGAACGAAATAAGTGGTAGGATTGAAATTTGGAGGATAGGTTTGGAGTCCAAAGTTGCCAGCAGTTAGTTGCAGTTTGAAATCAGGGTAGCCACGTATAATGTAAGGACCGTGATTCTAGAAGAAGATGAGAAAATATTAGAACATGAGATGAAATCTATAAAATGTCTTAGGCATATGAGAACCAAGTAAAGAGGAAGGAAAGACACTTTTTTTTTCGCTTTAACTATGAAGATGTTACAGTATGGCATTATCTGCACTGATATTTCGGGAGTTAGACCCCTATTACCTTTTGGATTTTTGTGCGCATGTTCTGAGGAACATCGCGTTATATTTTTGCCCAAATATCGACATTTTGACCAAAAATGGTCTCAAACGGTTAGGTTCGACACATTGATGAAGAATTCGAGGTCAAATTTGATTCTGTCCAGCCGGTCATCCGGCCATCCTTTGCCACGATAACTTGAGAACGGATAAACATAGCGACTTGAAATTTTCAGGATAGGTGGGCATAATCGGCCAAACGTTTTCTGAGTAATAATTTTGTCATCAACGAATACAGATCCGATCGAATTGCAAGTAGGTAGCTAGTTTTAATATACTGACACAAAGAAGTCTGGACATTTTAGAATTGGATCAATAGAAAATTATCATGGTAGGTTTCAAACATTTGGGTTCGTTAATTGTCATAATTGGCCAAATGGTTTTGGAGTTATTCTCATGTGAAATTTTCTTGTTATTTCCTCTTTAACTCAAAGTATAAAAATTTGGACCCAATTAAAACTAGATGATTACTTGAAGAATGCCGACCCACAAATTTTTGCAGAACTCCGTGAATATCGTATTAGTCGAGGAGAATATGTAGAACGTTTAGAGCATGAGCTGAAATCCATAACAATGGGATGTCTTAGGCATATGAAATAAGACAAAAGGAAGACAGTCCCTTATGCAGTCGCTAGCATATGCATATAACCACATTGTACAAATGGTTTCTGCTTGAATTTCATCAAGTTAACATGTTGAGTGAAAGTGATTGTGTGAAGTATTGTGTGATAATTGTTGTGGCTGCAAACCCAACAAAAAATACAAAAATTGATTCAAGCACTGACGTGAAGTCAGAAGCTTTTGCGCGTATGTTCTCTTGTCCATTCTCCTTTATTGAACACTCTTGATCAAATTTACCATTGTGAATTCTATTGTCTGTTCTCCTGTATTGGACACTCTTACTCGAATTTACCATGGTAAATTTGAGGTGTCTAATGAAGGAGAATAGACAATACAATTCATCATGGTAAATTCGATTAAGAGTGTTCAATAAAGAAGAATGGACAAGAGAACATATGCGCAAAAGCTTCTAACTTCACGTCAGTGCTTGAACCAATTTTTTTTCAATAATTTTTTAAAAATTTTCTAGTGCTACGATCCTCACTAAATTTTGCAAGAATTTTCGCGTTGGTATTCTACAACTAATAAACATATTAGAATTGGATCACATCTGTATTTTCCGAGTTATTGAGGAAATAGCAAATGAAATTCAGATTGATATAACTCCAAAACCATTTGGCCGATTAGGCTAGTTAACGAACTCAAATGTCGTATCCAGATGCGTAATCTACCCTGAAAACTGCAAGTCGCTATTTCTTTCCATTCTCAGGGAATCATGAGATACATAAAATTTTTTCGTAATCTTTTAAAAATCTAGTGGTACGGTCCCCCCAAATTTTTCACACATCTTCACGTTGATATTCTACAACTAGTTACCAAGCTTCAATTCGATCGAGTCTATAGTTTTTGAGTTATCGAGGAAATAATATTCCAGATGGGTATAAATCCGAAACCGTTGGGCCGATTATGGCCAACAGCGAACTTAGCTCTAACTTTCAGATGCTCAACCTATCCTGAAAATTGCAAGTTCCAATCTCCTTTCGTTCGAGAGTTGTCAAGGCAACGCTCACCCATCCAGCTACTGATCTCACACAAGGCTGCTCGGATCTCCAACAATATAGAGCCGATCATGTTCAAACTTAGAAAATTCTAAAATTACGGACTCTTGTTCCTCGCAACAGAGTGCTTATCAGTTTGCCCAAATGTCTGTAATTTTCGAGTTTTTGGATGGAATTGGTCTTGAACGATTTGGTTCGACTGACTGATAAAGAATCCGTAGTCAAAATCGATTCTGTACGGCCAGCCGTTAACACGATCACTCACGAATGAGCTAGATAGTTCAAATTTTCAAAGTACGTTTGGGAGATGAATATCTCGGTTAAGTTCGTCATTGGGTAAAATCGGCCTTGTGGTTTCGGAGTTCAAATCATTTTTTTTATTATGCAGATTCATCATAAGAATCCATTGATATCATTTACAACTCTAACAATCAGGGAATTTCTTCGGAATGGTAATCTGGGTCAGCTTCTGTGTCCTCCGAATCAGACAAATTCTCATTTCCATCTTGAGCATTAAGTATAAAGCTGCCATTGAGTAGAGGAGCCGATTCTTCAGAATTGTCATAAAATTCGCGTAATCTTTGGATGTCGTTCTCGTCAATCAAAGGAAAGGTACAGCATTCGTGTTCAAACTTATGAGGTTCAAGTACTGAACAGCCTTCTACGTACCTTGGCTCTCCTATGAGTTTTTCCTCAATCCCCTTTTTTAAGATAGTTGTTCTTTACCCTTGAAATTTATACTTATTGAGCTAATAAAATATGCATCTTTTTCCCTCTGTTTCTGCATAATTCAGACATAATATAAAAATCATTTCTAATCCGTTTCATTTTATTAATTGAAACAAAATATAATTTGACCTTGAATTGTTCATGATACCAATCATTTGAGACTATTCTCCATACAAAAATTGAAACTTAGAGATATTTGGGCAGAATGATAGCCTACTATTACGCGCGCAAGAAGTTGGCAAATGAACGCATTCCATGCGGATACTTATTGTCCCGTAAATTAATGACCATCGATTCAACCCTACTTTTCCTACCGCATCCGTCAACCCCCCATGAACTCCGTCTGTGAATGCCTCTGTGACATTTCATATCTGATGAACATTAAGTGTGGAATTATGTAGAATGGACTGTGGAGGGCAGATTAGAAATTCAAAGTGGGAACTGGAAAATATAAATGAAGAGTTGCGAAGTCGACAACTGCGACCGCAATTACATTAAAGGGGTGGAGCGGGGGAGTCGCCACCGAAGAAGTTAAAATTCGTGCCCTCACCTCTCGCCATCCCTCGTTTCAATGGAGGGGCACCGAGGAATTCCCTTTCGAATATGACGACTGCGTGTAGTCCCATTTAACTAAGCCGATTATGGAGTTGTAGAATATTCAACAGATCATTTTGAGTTCCATGTATTCTTGGGAACTGAAAGGTCTTTCGTCAATAGGAATTGAAAGCACAAATTTATTAAGTCGCATTAGAAAGGGATAGACTTCAAAGTTGGCAGAAGGTTGCGAATTGAATTAAATCGAGTTATGAGTTGTCACTTTGCGAGTTTGGGTGATGAGTTCGTCGATAACTTTTCCTGGGTGGTAACTTTGATATGATCATTTTGAATGAGCCCATGCGACAAATCGGAATTCATCGAATTGCATGAAAGGGAATTGAAGATTTCGATTATGTCCCTATTGTAAATTCGCTTCATCCTTTATTCAGCTAGAAATCTTAGTCTCACGTTCGATGATGAGCTTGACTTTTCTCAACATGTTATGGAATTGGTGAGGAGTGCACATTATAGGTTCAGGGCGCTCTATTCTGCTAAACGTTTGCTCACATTCAATATGCGTAGAAATCTTGTTGAGTCCTTAGTTCTTTCGAGGTTATTATTGCGATGTAGTGTTTGGACCATATTTGAACTCGTTCTTGCGGCGTCGTATTCAGCTTGTACAAAATTACTGCTGTAGGTTTGTTTTCGGTCTGCGGAAGTTTGATCATATTTCCCATAAAATTAACGAGCTGGGCTGGCTACGGATGAGAACAGAGTCAAACTACATATTGCCTGTTTCGTCTTTAAAATTCAGAACTTTCCGTCCTCTTCAGTTCTGAAAGGCAAACTCGTGCCTAGATGTGCTGTTCACGATAGAGTGACTCGAAATAGGAGCGAACTCACTGTTCCCCTTCATAGGACTGCCAGGTTTCAGAAATGTTTTTCCTATTGCGCTGCCAAAGTTTTCAATAAATTTCGATCAAATCGGCCGTTTGTCGATTTTTGTTAGTACAGGTTTCATGTAAGGGGTCTTCTTTTTTATAGTCAAATTACTTGAATTTAGCTTATTTTAACTTTTTACTTATTTGAATATATATATATATATATATATATATAAGAAAATAGGATAACGCGGATAAGTTTATTAAAATGGAAAAGTATAACGGGTAATTCCGAAAAAGGAGCAGAGATAATCATTCTGCTGGTACCTGCCGACACGTGTTTCTGCTAGTTGGCTTCTTCAGGACAGGGCAACCAAGAAACCAAGAAAAGGTGGAAAGATAACTGAAAAACAGGCGACACCACAACAGGAGCGAGCAACCAATTTGTGCCTTCAGCTCTAGGACCTCCAATTCGGAGGTAAACTATGGCATCGGCACGAAGGAAGCATAAGCCACCTGTGCGATGCGACCCAAACCCGAGGATATGTAATAAGAAAATAGGATAACGCGGATAAGTTTATTAAAATGGAAAAGTATAACGGGTAATTCCGCAAAAGGAGCAGATATAATCATTCTGCTGGTACCTGCCGACACGTGTTTCTGCTGGTTGGCTTCTTCAGGACAGGGCAACCAAGAAACCAAGAAAAGGTGGAAAGATAACTGAAAAACAGGCGACACCACAACAGGAGCGAGCAACCAATTTGTGCCTTCAGCTCTAGGACCTCCAATTCGGAGGTAAACTATGGCATCGGCACGAAGGAAGCATAAGCCACCTGTGCGATGCGACCCAAACCCGAGGATATGTAATAAGAAAATAGGATAACGCGGATAAGTTTATTAAAATGGAAAAGTATAACGGGTAATTCCGCAAAAGGAGCAGAGATAATCATTCTGCAGGTACCAGCAGAATGATTATCTCTGCTCCTTTTGCGGAATTACCCGTTATACTTTTCCATATATATATATATATATATATACTTTTTTTTTATTGTTTCAATAGTATTTAGGTTTAGTTATATCGATTCAATCCTTAGCAGTATTTTGTTTCTTACATTCAAATTTTTTTTAACATTATTTTTATCATTATTTAGGCTAGAGTTTTTTAGATTGTAAGCTTTTTGGGAGCAGATGTTCGTTTTTTTTTTGTTAGTCCACATACGACAATAATGGGACCATACTGGATTTAAGTCTAAGAATAGTCTTCGACTAAACTTCGCTCCAGGGTGATCCCCACCATCTAAATTGTTTTTCAAATGCATGTATGCAGAATCTTCTTGAAATAAAGGCTATTTTTATTATATTGTTATCCGTTGTGCTTGAGAAAATTCAAGAAAAGCACTGACAAACCCTCGCGATATGAAGTTGATTATGAATAAATACAGCGTTAGCATATCAAAAATGTATTGAGAATCTAATGAATTTAAGTTTAAGGAAAAAATAATTACAAAAATACAAAGCCAATCCATTGAATGGATAATTCCGATAGATTATTTTTATGATATAGAATTTTGATACGATCCAAACGAAATTCCGCGAAAAATTGAGCTTGGGTATTCTACAAGTATTCACTAAGTTTCGATTCGATTGAATCTGAATTTTTTGAGTAATTGAGTAAAAATCAACATAATTTCATCAACAAACTTAACCATCGCATTCATATGCGCAACCTATCCTGAAAATTGCAAGTCACTATCTCTTTTCGTTCTGAAGTTACCGTGTCAACGGACGTCTGGCCTCGCCAAATCCCAAAAAATTGAATCTCGGTCTCGTCTCGCTCAATTCTAAATAACTTCAATAAATATTATAATATATAAATTAAATGATAGATAATAATGAATAATTTTTTAAAGCTATATTTTTATCTCTCTTATACAAACATATTTTTACATGTACATACTGGCTCTTGTTCCTCGGAACAGAGTGCTTATTAATTTGCCCCCAAAAGTATGTAATTATCAAATTTTTTTAATGAAAATGGTCTTAAATGATTTGGTTCGACTCACTGATCAAGAATCCGTGCTCAAAATCGATTATGTCTGTCCGGCCGATCCGGACATCCGTAGCCATGATAACTCTCGATCGGAATGAGCTGGACAAATTGAAATTTTCAGAGTAGGTTTGGGAGATAAAAATCTCAGTTAATTTCATAATTGGGCTAAATCAGCCAGATGGTTTCGGAGTAACGAAAAAAAAAATTTTTCTTTACATTACAAATTTCAAATTAGATTTTTTTAAGATGCAGTTTCACCATTTCCATTGATATCTATTTCAACTCCAACAAGCTAATTCGTAGATATGTTTCTTCAAAATTTCAATATTAAATCGTACTTCTATGTTTTCACAGAATGCTATAATTATTCTATGAATTCTTATATGATATGTATTCATACTCGTACATGTCATCTTATTTTCCTATAAGAGACATCTTGATTCAAGTGATGTCAGCTATTGTATAATTATCAGGATTATTAGAAGATATTAGATATACTTTGTGGTGATATTTTAATTTAATCAGATGGGTTTCAGAATATCTCCAGTAAAAACAAAACTCAAATATTGGCTAAGTTGCAATTGATATAATATAATTTTCAGAGTGGATTTGAGCAATGGATATCTAATTCTTGGCACTCTTGTATTAATTTCAATTCAACTTCCTTTATGATGCAGCTTTATTATAAGAATCCATTGATATAATTCCCAACTCTGAGAAACCCATACCTTCGGAGCTCCTGCCCACAGGGCTTTCCCACATTTTATTGCTTCGAATAGGTGGCAAATTAGGGTCAGTATTAGTTTTCATTTTTACATGAAATTTTGGTAAGAAATTAAAAGGTTTTCACAGAAACTCGTATTCATAATCAAGTAAAAACAAAAAAAGTAAGTAAAAACGAAGATATTTGAATCCCTCGTCTGTTCAGGGAAAAAAAATATTTTATAGTCATATCTTTTTAGCGAAAAAATAAAAAATGTCACTCCTAAAATTTAAGTCAAAAGTTTAAAAAAACTTGAGAAAAATTTGTTTGGTTGGAAAAATGGCCGCCGCTAAAATGTTACGATAATTTAATCAGAGTTTATGATTTTTTTTTGCAATTTTCAGAAATTCATATTGTAGAATTTAGAGGTCAGCCCGTTTTAATACTTAGGTATATAAAAATAATGGAATCAAAAATACAATGCTTGCAATTTGGTGTGGTGTGGAAATGCCCATATGTATCCTGTAACCCGAAAACAAGTTAGACAATTTGATGTCGACATGCCTAGTATTTTAAATAACACACTTAAAGAAACTACATCTTAAAAAATTAATTCAGTACAATGCTTCTAATTATTAGCATTATTTGAGTTATTTGAGATCAATATAAAATTAAATTACCTATTAAGAAAACAGTCAATTCTATTTGAGCTGATGTCACTGATTTTTGAAGCGAAGTTGAGATTCCATAAATTCCTTCGTATGCTTTTGAATGAGCTGTCAATAAATGCCTCATCATACCGGTAGTGTTGTCATCTTTGCGACTAATAGTTTTTTTCACTTTTGATTTTTCACACAGTGAACATATTGCTTTTTGCGCGTATGTTCTGGGGAACATCGCGTTATAGTTTTGCCCAAATGTCTGTAACTTTCGAATTTTTTGACGAAAATGGTCTCAAACGATTTAGTTGGACTCCCCAATGAAGAATTCGAGGTCAAATTTGATTCTGTCCGGCCATCCGTCCGTCCGGCCGTTGCCACGATAACTTGAGAACGAAAAAAGCTAGCGACTTGAAATTTTCAGGGTGGGTGGCGCATCCCAATACGACGGACAAGGTCGTTAATGGGCATAATCGGCCCAGTGGTTTCCGAGTAATAATTTTGTTTTCAACCAATATGAATCCGATCGAATTGAAACTTGGTGAGTAGATGAAGAATATGAACCTAAGCACGTGAAATTTAATGCGAATCGTATGGCTAGAAAATTTTAAAAAAATTATTAAAAAATATTTTAATTGTCACGATAACTTGAGAACGGAAAGAGATAGCGGCTTGAAGTTTTCAGGTTAGGATGTGCACCAGAACGAGACATTTCAGTTTGTTTATGAGCCTAATCGGCCAAACGGTTTTAGAGTTATAGCCATCTGAAATTTTCTGGAATTTGGTGGTTTTTTGTTCCTCATTAACTCGAAAAATACTAGACCGATTGAATTCAAGCACGGTAATTAGTTGTAGAATGCCAACGCGAAAATGTTTGCGAAATTTGGTGTGGATAGCATTTGTAGAAAATTTTTAATAAATCATTAAAAATAAAAAAAAATTCTATATATCAGTAACTATTCGTTTGAAATTGCTGAAATTTTGCAAGAGTCTTCATAACCTAACTCTACTGCTAAGTTTCAAGTTTCAATACGATCAGTTAAATATTGTTGGAGATTCGAGCATTCTTGTGTGAGTTCAGTAGATGGGTGACCGTTGCCTCGATAACTTTCGAACGAAAGCAGATAGGGACTTGCAATTTTCAGGGTAGGTTGCGTATCCAAAAGGGAGAGTTGATTTCGTTTTCGGGCATAATCGGTCTAACGGTTTCCGAGTTATACCCACCTGGAATATTATTTCCTTGATAACTCGAAAAATAAATATTTGATCGAATTGAAGCTTGGTAACTAGTAGTAGAAAATCAACATAAAGACGTGTTTAAAATTTTGTAAGAACCGCACCCCTAGAAAATTTAAAAAAACGACGAAAAAAAAAATTTTAAGAACCGTACCCCTAGAAAATCAAAAAAAAATCACGGAAAAAAAAATTGGTTCAAGCACTGACGTGAAGTCAGATGCTTTTGCGCTTATGTTCTGTTGTCCATTCTACTGTATTGGACACCCTTAATCGAATTTACCATGGTAAATTATGTTGTCCATTCTCCTGTATTGGACATTCTTAATTCGAATTTACCATGGTAAATTCGAACTAAGATCGGATTAACATCACCGTGGAACATGTTGAAATAACCTGTGCTATATGTTCTGTCATATTTCACGCCTCCACCCTCATCGAAAAAAGGGTGCCCTTCCTCGGGACACGTAAACAATTCCGTAAACCCGGTAAAAGCCTGCCCCACCTCTAATTTACATCCCTTTGGGACGCAATCGACCAACAAATGAATTTCAACTCGATAGCCCGGCTGACTTATCTCTTCACTCTTTCTTACACCCGAATCAATATAACGCCCCGTCGATCGTTTTTCACCACCCTAAGATTTATATCGGCGATATTTCTTCCCAGGTCCGCAGTATCGGACGTTGAAAACAGAAACACTTCGATACTTCGAACTGAGCCTCGCAAATATTTCAAGAAATATTTCGGTCATTGAACGGGCTACGTCACCCCGCTGTTTGTTTTGGTCCCAAAGTCGCATCCTGCTATTTTAAGATCGGCGTTGATCATTCGGAATTCATGCCAGCGGATTGGGGATCTCGAAAAAGCTGTATTTATATCGGTTTGACCACCTGGTCGAAGAAATTTATCGATAGGTAACGGTTTTTGGGACGGAAAAGTCAGGTGGTTTGAGGTTCTTCTCTTCCAGGTGCAATGATGCATAATACTAACATTAGAAAATTATTAAATATATATTTAGGTAATGATCAATATATAGGGTTGTGATGAAGAAAAATTTCGGCCATGCAAGTTTAAATAGATTTACTTGATACCCTTAAATGGGGACTTCTCATTAATTCACCAACCTCTCTTAGACCTTAGGTCAACGGTCAGTTTCACATCTTGCATCAAGGGTTTATAATAAGATTCCGAATAACATACAAGGTTACCATTGTTTAAGAATTGTGTGGAGTCTGCCAAGGGATATGATGCACAATTATTGGGTGTTCCATAGTGTCCATAAAATGTTATGAATATTTGTACAATTTCATTTTGGGGTAAATTTTGCACATGAACATGAACGTTTGTAACTTTGTCAGAGAGGTCAAGAATTAAATACCTCATACAAGGTTTTTTCTCCCGTGAGGTGGAATTGCCTTCCCGGCCTTTTTTTCATACTGTTTGTTCGCGTTTTTGTTGCCTTTTCTATCTACCATGTATTGATGGGAATCTTCTGTTGGAATTTGCATATTACACCAAAAACACATTTTGTAGGCTTACTCTCTGGTCCGCACTATCAGGACTGTGAGAGTATTTTTATTTTTTTCCTTATGAGAAGAAAAACCTTTTAAGGGCTTACCCTAAGAGGGTCCGATCTCTGAGGAGTGTAAAAATATAGTTGTTATTTGGTTACTCCCTTCATCCTGTCCTTACAGTGTCCCTTAACAAAAGAGATGAGCTGCAAGTGGCCTTCATAGTTGATGGCACCTGATGAGTTATCCGAGGTCTCTGTATTCTGTGCGCCAACACCTCAGCGATATACAGGTCAAGTAGTTTGCTCTCATTCCGCCTAGACATCCTATGATTAGTACATTAAATCCTCGCGTTTTTCCGTCTTCTGTTCTCATATCATCACCCCATTATTTTCGGCGGGGGGCTAAATTCATTTTCAACAACTGCTTCAATCTGCTGAGATACATATGGTAGTACTGGTTCGTTGTCAATACCATAAATCTATCTCAAATGGAAGTTGAGAATTCAGAGTGCCGTATTGAGTCTGTCCACATATCCTGATAGAGCATGGACTCTGCAAGAAGAAAGGATGTACATAACTTTTTCCTTTTCCAGCTTGTATTTATCACCCCATCTTGACAAGCCATAACAAATCCCTCCGTTTCCGACTTGGTCCCAGCTGACTTTATAAAGGCCCGGACCTGTATTATTATTATAATCCCATTTCATTGTTGCCCCTTATGTACAAAACGAAATTCTAGCAAATTCTTGCACCCTGGTACGAGTACTCAAGAAGCTTCAATTTTACATGAATATAGCAATTCTGAGCAGAGTAATGTTGTTTCAAAAATTTTATGTTTCGATCCCTTATTATTGTTGATTTTTCTCTTACAGGTCAAGAAATATACAAGAAGGTCAGCTCGATTAATTTGTATCCATACCGTTCCATGATTCATCTAAAAAGTAATCCCAGATATTCAACTGAATTATAATAAGCCATGCTTGGCTGAGTGAACGATCCATTTTAGAGCCAAAAAATAAGGATGTTGATGAATTGAATTTTAAAATTCAAAGTATAATTGATGGACAAATACATTTTTGAAGTCAAACGATTCCATTGTCGTCCCAAATGAAGTCGTCAATTATCCTACTGAAGTCTTAAATTCGTTGGATTTACCAGGATTGCGTCAATATAATTTGCAGCTGAAGGTTGGCTCAGTAATTATCATGCTACGAAACCTTAATCAGCCAAAATTGTGTAACGGGACAACACTGGCTGTTGTAAGAGTTTTTACAAACTTGATGGAAGCAACTATCATCATGGAGAGTTCAAAGGTGAGGATGTTCTTATTCCTTGGATTTCATGAATGCCATCTGACTTTCGTTTTGAATTTAAGTGTGTCCAGTTCCCAGTGTAACTTGCATTTGTGATGAGTATACATAAATGACCAGGTCAATCGTTAGGCGGAGGTGAAACGGTCGGTCTGGTATCAATTTCGCTTCAATCTAACATCAATCTCACCATCAATCTTACCATCAATTCAGATAATCAGTCCATCAGTCTACGCATATACAGTGCGTTTAAAAAGGTACGCACCAAGAGGGCATTTTTTCCCCTGTATAGTTTTTTGAAATTTTGGTTTTCGGTTTAGTTGGTGCACAAGAAACGATGGTTTTTGACATATATGTCATTGATCGTGTTAGTCTGCAAACCTGTCAAAATTGACAGTTTTTTCGAAAAATGACCAAAAGACGTAGAAATCAGAATTATCAAAAAGTCTTTGAAAGAAATGTTGATCAGAATTTAATTTTATACCAAAATGCTAAATTTCATAGTGAAATTTCGAAATTTTTTGATATTAATAGTTTGATGACAGCACGCTAGAGGGAGCTTCGGGGTTTGCGCAAATTTGAAAAATTATTCGGAATGTAATTCCAATGAAAGAGATATTATCACAATTCAAATAAAGTTTACATTAATTTAATGTTCCTCATAAATTATGAGTTCTATAGTGAAAACCTCACAATCTTGGTGCAAACCGAATTATACTTGGAAAATTAAATGCGGAAAGAGTTAATATCTTGCTAATTATTCTTGAAACATCATAAGATATTAAATTATTCGATTTCTCATCTGAAGAATAATTCTCCAGCCCTCTGAAATCGCTTTTGAATGCATTAACTCAAATACCACTAAAAACGCAATACAAGTCTCATCAAAACATATTTACCTGTGAAAATGAAATGGAATTTCACTATGAAAATTGGCAGTTTGGTATAAAATGAAATTCTGAGCAACATTTTTTCCAGAAACTTTTTGGCATTGTTCTGATTTCTACGTGTTTTGACCATTTTTCTGGAAAAATGTCAATTTTGACAGATTTGCAGAGTAACACGATCAATGACATATATGTCAAAAAACATCGTTTCTTGAGCATAAACTTTTCCGAAAACCTAAATTTCAAAAAACTATTCAGGCAAGAAAATTTCCTCTTGGTGCGTACTTTTTGAAACGCAGTGTAGAACCAATTTACCGTCAATATGACATCATTCCAAGATTTATATGATTATGTGATAGCTATATTTGACACCCTGTAATTATACTGTAGTGATATGAAGCTTTCACCAGTAGTCTAGTATCGTAAAATAATTATTAATTTCTTTTTTGCTTTCTCGAATTACAGTGTCTTTTTCTGTATGTGAATTTGTACTATATGTAGTAGCATATTAAACATTCCTTCAGGCATTCTTAAAAACATTAGTGAATGATTTTATATCATTAGCGGCGATAAATTCATTCGTGAGGCTTAGATTGCTTAATTCAGGGTTCATCCAAAGGTTCACCCACCATCTCTTAGCAGCCCTTATTTTTGCGCGTATGTTCTGGGGAACATCGCATTATCATTTTGCCCAAATTTCTGTAATTTTCGAAATTTTTGCTAACTATGGTCTCAAACGTTTGGGTTCGACTCCCTGATGAAGAATTCGAGGTCAAATTTGATTATGTCTGGCCGGCTGTCCCTTCCAAGATAACTTGAGAACAGAAAGAGTTAGCGACTTGAAATTTTCTGGGTAGGTGGTGCGTCCAAATACGACGGACAAGATCGTTAATAGGAATAATCGACCCAACGATTTACCATAAGGATAAGGACCCAAAGAAGTTTGTGAAATTTTGTGAGAATCGTATTACTATAAATTCAAAACAAAATTATTATTTATGTCACGATATCCTGAGAACGGAAAGAGATAGCCACTTTAAATTCTCAGGATAGGTTGTGCATCTGAATGCGACATTTTGTGTCGTTTATAGGCATAATTGGCCAAACGGTTTTGCAATTATGCTCATCTGAAATTTGGTTGTTATATACTCAATAACTCGAAAAATACAAAACTAATGCTATCAAAACGTGGTTATTGGTTGTGGAGTGTCAACGCGAACCATCTTGCGAAATGTTGTGATGATCGTACAAATAGAAAATTTTTAAAAAATCATTGATTACCATCTCAGAAAATTTTTTTAGTAGATACAACGAAAAATGTATGTTACGATAACAATAATAAGATCCCTATTTGGTCAATCTAAGATTCTGTTAAATTTACAGAAGTACTTTTGTTAGCTATCCAATTTCAAGAACACTTGTTAAATATACTGACATTTCTGTTACCATGATAATAAAATAGTCAATAGTGTTTCCTTAACGTTAACAAAAATATGCTTTTATACTTATCGAAAATAATTTATTATTAGTATTAAATTCAAGAGAAATAACTATCTTGACAACAGTATCTTATTGTAAAATGAATAGTGTAACTGTAAAATATACAGATTTATACTATCTTGCCAATAGTATTTCTTTTGCGCGAATAAAATTGCGATATATGATTGTGAGATAATAATTATTACTATGACAGTGTAACTGTTGAATATACAAATATATACTCTTTTCTCCATAGTATTTTCTTTACATCATTAGAAATATGTTATTATATTGTTAGAAAACAATTATTACTTTAACAGTAAAACTGTCAAACATACAAATGACCAGGCAACCAGTTGATGGAAAAATGGTATCTGATAAAATTTCCTGAATCGTTGGCATATCGAAGATATCGGCTTCCTGAACAAGTATATATGGACAAAATTCATTCATGTACATTAAAACAATGAAACCCCGAACCTATGGTTTTAAAATTACTATAATACCCCATAATCATGGTTAGTCATAAGATTGAGTTGTGCCTACGAACACTATCCTACAGAAAGTCGACATCTTTAACATGTCAAAATTTCACGAAATTATACCGGAAACCATTTTTCCATAAGCATTGTCTTTTATACACTTTTGTCACTGGTATATCTTTCACACTTTTCATTTCAATATTAGAGTGTAGGTAAGTTGAAACAAAATACTTAAAATTTAAAACAAATTTATTCGAAGAAGAGATAAAAAAAAAGACAAGATAAAATACTCAACTTTGAAAAAAAAAAAAATATAACGGAAACACATAACAGTATCTCATTTTGTAAGACTCCTCGGAAAAAATCAAAGTTAGCGCACAGTTTGACCAACAAAATACCAAAAAAAAATATTGCAGTCATTGTACCTATCTATAAAATAAAAAATAAATACTTTTTCAATTATTATTTTTTTCGAGTCGTTTACAACCATATTGATATTAGGTAAGAAAAAATCATGTATTGTTTTGATATTGAAAAAATAAATTTGAAAAATAGCCATACGGCTATGCATTTATTTATAGGAGAATTCAAATTAAAACTGTAGTACAGTTGAAAATATAAATTCAGAGCCGAAATTGGAGAAAAAAAAATACCTACTTAATTTGTTCATAATCAAGAAAATATTGTTTGGGGTTGAACAGATTATCATCATAAATTACTACTAGGTGGGGTTGGATGGGCATGTTTTTGATCCTTTAATAATGAAAGTTAAGTCTCTACTTCTGCTACACTGGCACCTGTTACCATAAAGGCATCCTGGGAATCATTGACTGTGTACATAATTAACACTTTCTTGGTCTCCTTATATGTTGGCACAATCGCTGCGTCTATCTAAAATAAAAATTACAATTTAATATATATATAACCACAATAAATTAATATTCTTATGCCAGACGCAGAAGGCATTTTCAGAAATAGTCTCAATAATACAATAGTTAAAGGCACCACAGTGGTAGAGTTCCCTCTCTCTAATAATTAACCCAGTCGCGTGAATAATTTATACATGTTTTTAACAAAGCAAACCAAAACGATATATAATAAATAAAAATCGAATTTGTGAAGAGAATATGTTAAAGTTAAAAGCACTGACGATGCTTCTCTACTTCGAGTGAAACCGGCCTGCTATACCTACAGCTGACCGGTCCGAACGAAACTGATCAACTTTATATAGACATGCGGTAAAATTTTTATGATCTAAAGTGATTTTCATTTATTATTATATTATGCAACATGGATTGTAAGAATTTATGTTTAAATATATTGCCAGCAAACTTTCTGGAGTTTCCTTTTGGGTTTTTAAGTTTTCCAGAAACAGCAGACATTTCTTTCTTTAATTTTGCTGGGAAAACATTCTAAAGTACTGCATTGGCAAATAACTGCCACATCGAATATATAGTGCTTGCACTAGAATATAAATATTCGAAATTCATTTCGATTTGAGAACAAACATTTGGAAATTATCATTTGTAAGGAATATATCGATAATTTGTCTTGCAAAATAAAAGTATGAAATCTTACCATGGTTTACCCTAGTGGGTGTATAACATACACTTGTCGAAACTGCACCTCTCCGACATCGACATACTTGAGGCATGTTACTGATGGTAAAGAAGAATGCCCATTATTCACATTAATCTTTTGCAATAGTTTAGCAAATTGTAATTCAACATCTGGCAATTCCCACCTGTGGAAGATAAATACCAATTTCAACCATGAAATAACTTCAGTACTTACCAAAGCACCTTTTTGCAAGGTTTTCAGCTTCAAATACCCCATGCTCCTTTGAAAATATCTTTTAATTTTAATTTAGAAATATTTATTTCGCTCCTAATATTCTTTAAAATAACCATACCTAACGCATTAACTTCACAACACTACTCTTACAACATACATGTGCACTAAATCGCCCGCAATGGACGCTATGTGGATGTTGGCTTGTTCTTCGCGAATATCCGCTTCATTTCGGGGCATTCGCTTAAAGAAGACTTGTTAAATTAACAATGAAGTGTGTTGGATAGACAGTTATATTGTTGACGAATGTTCTTCGACACAGTATATTGTTATTAACACAACGAACATATTTTTCGTGTTACAGTATATGATTTATGTGACCCTGTTCTATCAGACCGGCCATCCGTAAGCACGATAACTCTTGAACGAAACGAGATAGTAGCTTCATATCTTCAGAGTTGGTTCGGGGTCAAAATAAGCCATCAAGTCAGTAACGGTTAAGTTAGCCGACTTAATTTTGAGGTTTTCCCGAAAGAACTCATTCGATTTAAGTGAAATTCAGCACCAAGCTGTAGAATTACAAATTGCAAAGTTTTTTACTGATCGAATAACTAGGAAGAAAAAAATAAAAAAATTGGAAATTTTTGTTTTTCAATAACTCGAAAAATAGGGATCTGTAATAATTGAACCTCGGTATTGAAAATACCGACATGAGAACTCTTGCAGAATATCGTGAGGACAGTATGACTAGAAATATAAAGTTAACAAAGCACTGACGTTAGGTCAGTCAACTTTGTTGTGCATGATCATATTGACCAATTTGAATTGAATGATGTCATACACTTCGCGTCAGAGCTTTTTTGATCAACAAATGATTTTTATTTTATTTCAAGCTACGGAAAAATTGAGGGGCGTAGTCCAGACTATAGTAATAAACAGAATCATCAAAACAATTTAAAAAAGCACTGGCCTGACCCCAGTCTGCTTTGTCTCGTTTGTTCCTCTTTACCAATCTGAATTGAATGAATTGAAGTTAGTAAAATGACCTCACATCATTACTTTCAGTGGTGATCTTCAATGAATAATGAAAAATCATTTGTTGCATAAAAATGCACTGACGTGAGATCAATCTGCTCTTGCATGCTTGTTTACTACATCATTCAAGTCAGATTGATCAAAATGAACAAGCGCGTCGAAGAAGACTGACCTCACGTAAGTGCTTTTTCAGTTTTTTAGCCTAACCAACATTGTTTACAAGTATGATATAATGAACTATTTGACTAACATTATTACAATTGTAATGATAATAATATGTGTTGTACACTACACAGTTCATTAAATATTATTTATAATTAATTTGTGTTACGTTCACAATATTAAAGGTATTGAAGTAATGAAATTTCAGCATTCGTTTTATCGAATCCTACTATTGTATTAATAAACAATCATTTGATTTCCAGAATATTGTGTAGCTCTAATGAAAATCATGTGGTTATCAGAATATTTCTTGTTTTATAGTATTGACAAACGACATTTAGGGTAACATAAATGCTCTATTGTGGGAACAGTATTTTTTCGTAGTCAAAAAAGTTTTGTGTTATATTTACGAATTCGATACATTAGACCTTCAACAGTAGTACTTCTGTTAATAATACTTAGAAAATTTTCTGAGTGCATTGAAAAAAATTCTATATGTCAGAAACTAACTAATAGCCCGTTTTATTTATGAAACAAATCTAATGTAATCAGTCCCGAGATAACTCAAACCAAAATACTTATGTAGGAAACCTTAAATAGTGTTACTAAGAAATAATTACCTGTACATTAGTTGGAAATAATTATATTAATAATAATAATAAATGGCCTTTATTCTTTTGCAAATACAAACAGTTGCTGCAAGAGGCGGAGTCTAGCTTAAGCTACTCTACTCAACCACATTTTTACAATAGGATACAACAGAAATAAAAATTATAATACAAAAAAAATTAAAAGTAATCTTCAAAAAAACATTTATGGAGGTCAAGTAATCTACTAAAATTAACACCGCATTACAAAGTTATACTCAGGGATCAGCACTAGATCAGTTTAACAACAACATAGCATATTTCAGGGTTACTGACTTTGCAGCAAACTTTTTCCATAATTAAGCTTTAAACTCAGAGATTTGTCCTTAAATACCATAGAAATACCATTAAAGCTTAACACTGCATTATAAGTAAATGACCGTTGAAAAATCGACAACCTATATTTAGGCAGCATAAGACTATGCGGAAATCTCAGAGACAGACAGTGAACATCACCACGAAAAACCATTTTGGACCTTAAGTCAGAAGGATTTGACGTCGAAATAACGCGATATACAAAAGCCGCGAGGTGATATTTATACAGGTTACCAACATTCAACCAACAAAGTTGTTTTATTTTGCTAGATACGCGATCATATTCTCTTATTCCAATAACAAATCGACAACAACTATTCTGAATCTTCTGCAATCTTAACTAAGTGACCTGGTCCATGCAAGGATAAAACACCAAAAGCCCATAATTAAAAATTGACATAACCATAGTCTCACAAAGCAGTTTGCGCAATTCAAAGTTCAAAATACCTCTACTTCTATATAACTGACGCAAAACTAGATAAGATTTTATTACTAGAAGGGTAACGTGTTCCCGAAAACGAAGGGTACAATCATAAATTATTCCCAAATTTCTGCAACCATTTACTGCGCTCAATGGTTCGTTATTGATAACTAGTTTCAGATTTTACTGAACAGTGGATCTGGATGTATCTGAACAAAATAAGAGTGAATTACATTTCTTAGCATTAAGCCTAAGATTGTGATCAGATGAATATGCATAAATGGCCTCTAAACCCCGATTTATCTTTTGTGAAGCTAAGTTTGCAGATTGAGGTTCGAAGGAAAAAGACAGCTGCGTATCATCTGCAAATGAATGTAAAATTATTCAAAGGCTTAAAAATGTCAGAAGTATACATTGAAAAGAGAAGAGGCCCGAGGACAGAGCCCTGAGGTACCCTTGAAGTGACTGATGTAAAATTTGACGAGCCATCCACAACAAGCACCCTCTGATATCGGTTTGAAAAATAAGATTCGAAAAAACGTAAGGAGATGTCATCAAAACCAAAGTATTTTAGTTTAGCGCAGAGAAGAGCATGATCTATAGTGTCGAAGGCCTTAGAAAAATCCAACAGAATGACTGACGCAACTTAACCCTCGTCCAATGTTCGAAGCACGCTATCCGTTAAATCGAGAAGCAAGGTAGTTGCGCTAAACCCCTTTCGAAAGCCTGATTGTAAATCAGTTAGTATATTATTCTGCAATACATAATCGTATACCTGTCGATAGATAACTCTTTCTAAAACTTTAGAGAGTGCTGGGAGAATACTTATTGGGCGCAGATCATCAAGAGATTCAGGTTTGTTCGATTTGGGCAACGGTTTTATCAACGCATATTTCCAGGTATCCGGAAAGAAGCCCACCTCCAAGCAACAATTAACAATATGAGTTATATATGGGGCAGTGACAGGAAGGAAAAGCTGCAACATCCTTGCAGAAACATCGTCACTTCCAACAACATCCGATTTCAAAGCCAGCACAAGCGATTTAATTGCATCAACGGTTGCCAAACCAAAGGAAAAACCAATAGCGGTGTTATATGTTCTTGACCGGTACCATTGGGACGCCTCAGAACAACAATTCATAGGACTGAACACAGAAGTAAAATAACCATTAATAGCTTCGGGGTCCCTCAGTTCATGGGGGATCTCTATTACTGGCTTATGGGCCACCTTAAGTGCTTTCATGGCCTTCCATAACTCTTTTCTATTCAAAAGAGCAGCTCGATAGTTTAAATACCCCCTTTTTTCTACACGGACTGCACTTGTAACAGAATTCCGGAGGTCTTTATAATGATTATGATCAATAACATTTTTAGATCTCCTGTATTGGGCCAAAGCAGCATCTCTAGTTTTCATCATATCCCGTATTGTGGGGGTGAGCCAAGGTGCATGGGGCTTTGTAATTCTAGACTCCGCATATGGAGCATGTTCATCAAACAAAGAAATCAACATATCATTAAAGCGCTCAATTTTGTTGTTCATAAAATTTTCATATTATCATAAGTATGTTATCCCATGATATGTTTTTGAGATCTATATTAAAATTGTTAAGTGAGAAATACTTATAGTCGCTATAGACTTTCGAAAATTGAGTCCTATATTTAATGCTCAAAACAAACTCACAGTAAACTGCCCTATATATAGGTCCTGAGCCCTCGCTTCCAGTATGTCGTACCTCTGTTAAAACATTCTTCAAGAATCGTTTGGACAGGAATTTCTCCAGTGTATGGAACATGGGAGTAGGACTCAGGCAGTCAAGGCTTCTCATTTAAAAACCATCGTCAAAGTCTGAAGTAAAGAAACTTCTTTCACTCGAAAGAAGAGAATTGAGGTTGGTGACTGGATTACTAACTGGTCACAAGTTCAACAAACATCTGAATAGGATAGGATTGGCCGATAGCGCTCTGTGTCGCTGGTGCAAGAGCATGGAAGAAACAGCTGAACATATTCTGTTCGACTGTAACAACCTTAAGGAATTGAGGCTCATACACCTAGGCAACCCAACACCTACGATTCCTACGGTGAGAGGGACTTCTCCTTTTAAGCTCGCGGCATTCCTGTCAGCGTGCTTTTTGGACTGAGTCTCACGAGTTTGGCAAGCGGGAGAACAATGGGCCTGAAGGTCTCAGTTCAGCCTGGGACGGCACCGCGGTAGAAGAAGAAGAAACTGCCCTATGGTCAGAAAACTCATGATCCAGAACACCCGAACGCTCAAAAAGTTCACTCCCATTTATATATATCACATCAAGTAATGTTTGAGATGTATTAGTTATACGGGTAGGTTCCGTTATCAATTGCATAAAGTTGTAAGATTCAAAACAGACGCCTATGAGATTTCCCACAAGCTGATCCACGCTCACATCCCCAGTCACAACAATATGATCAAACAGCGGAACCATGTGAGAAAGTATGTCGTCACAATACTCAATGAAAAATTGTGCATCGAGCAAGCCTCAGTTCTATAAATAACGCCAACTAAAAGCGTTATTTTTTTTATTTTCATAGATATCCATAGTTGTTCGACACCCAATGGGGAATGCATATCAGAAAATTCCACCTTTGAGTTGATTGAATCACGTACGTAACAACCGATCCCTCCACTTCTCGAACACTGCCCGCTCTGAGATATCCGAAGTCCGCCAAGTTTCAGACATACAAACAATATCAAAGTTGTGGAAATTTACCAGCTCTACAAATCCCAATCCAAATCCATAAATTAGACAATTAGGTACCTACTCGTAAATTGTGCTCGACTTCCTTTTATCCTTCATTCTCGATTCACTAACCAAAACCCTCAGCCTATGAACTTCGCGAATCCAAATTTCAAATTGTCTACACGCATACATCGACAAAACTCTCCAGAAATACACTTTCAGTTTCGTTTGACATTAATGACGTTTATCTTTCAATCTGGATAACGATGTATATTATCGAATTTTTGTAAATATCCCCGAAAGTATTAGCTTGTAAGAGTGAGAATTTTATCAACGGATTCTTATGATGAAACTGCATATGAAAAAAAAATTAATTAGAAATTTGTAACGTGAAAAAATATTTGTTTTCGTTACTGCGAAACCATCTGGCGGATTTTGCCCAATAACGAACTTAACTGAGATATTTACGTTCCAAACCTACTCTGAAAATTTCAATTATTTAGCTCATTCCGTTCGAGAGTTATCGTGTTAACGGCCGGACGGACGGCCAGCCGGACAGAATCGATTTCGAGCACGGACTCTTGATCAGTGAGTCGAACCAAATCGTTTAAGACCATTTTCAGCCAAAAATTCTAAAATTACAGACATTTGGGCAAATTGATAAGCACTCTGTTCCGAGGAAAACGAGCGCCAAAAAGGTATAGTGCAATAAGGGTATGTAAATTTTATTTCCGAAAATTGTTACAGATAAATATAGTAAAAAACTATAAATACATTGTCTCAAGAGATGACAGGGGATCCTTTAGGTAATATTATTCACAAAAAGTTCCATTTGAAACAGCAACATTGCAACCGCTTCTTGAAAGAAGTGGTAACACTATATTGGTAAACATATATCAGTTAGATAAATAATGTCAAAATAATCCATCCAACAAGTTCACATCTCGATTTATTGACCACTAATTATATAAACCCGCCATCTATCGTATGTTAGAGTTCAGATTTGTGAAGAAGATATACTTATCTGATTATCATCGATATCAATTTCACATAATATAAACGATTCGATTTCCTGTATATTATTCCCTATTGTCATAATTGACCCTGCACAATCACATTTTAATATAGCCATGCACATGAAGGCCAGCAATGTAATTTTCCACGAACGTAAACACCCCAGGCCACCTGTTGAGGGGTCAAGTTATTTCCTTAACTCTGCACATCCTATGGGATGAAAATCGATGATTTCATGTTTGAATATTCATGGGGTTGGAATGCGAGTTCTCTGCATCAAATGGTTATGTAATTTTGTTTACAGAATTTTCCATTGAGGATTTATGACCACTTGAAAAATCCAATCATGATTGTTCCGAGAGAAAAATTCCTCGCAAACTGTGTTTAACAATAAACTCAATCATAATCCTTAATGGAACTAAAAATTGCAGACATTCAGCAACATAGCGGAGTTTCTCTCCGAGATTGCCATTTAACTTTACCGGAACTTCTTAAAGTTAAAACTTGGACAGTTACAAAATACGAGTATAGATACGGCGCAACTGACCATTTGTCCCTTGAAATGGCTCGATTCTATGAATACTCGCTTTTATTCTATGCTCGGTCGTTTTGTGATGTTTCTATAGAATTAACTGTCATCTTCGTCGTTACGTATGGTGGGCATTAATATGTAAATTGGCCAATTATAATTACACCCGGCATATTTGGAATTATAAAGTGTTTGACGATTTTAGATTGAATTGTCCCATTTCATAGCATTAGTTCAACAAATCCCATATCTGACTGTTCACAAATGCTTGTTGTCTTAATGATTTTATGATCAATAAAGATTATGTATATATACATATTAGGGTGGGTCAAAAAAATCGATTATTTTTTTTTTTACAAGTGACACGGAAAAATGGTTTGCTAGACACCTTAAAAAAATTCTCATCAAGCATAAGCTCTTAATTTTAATAGGAAGATCCTCCGCATCGCAGTTTTGTATTTTTTTTCAGTCCAATAGAAAAAAATTCATACAGCATCATTTATCGATTGAACAGAAAAAGGTTCCAAAAAAATTTTTTAGGAAATTTAATGCTCTACAAAAAAGGTATCTTATATTTTTTCCGTAAACTTCACCATTTGAAGGATATTAAGGATTTAATTTTGATTATATAACTTGAAAATAAATGACGTTTACAAAAGGCGCAATACAAATTTTTGTTGGAAATTAACTGCTCTATAAAAATGGTTTCCTATATTTTGGCGATGCAATTAACCGTTCAAAAGATATTCATCATCAAACTTTCATGTGTACGGATTTTAAAAGTTTTTGATTAGATATTCGAAAAATTTCAATCTAATTTATAAATTTCACATGAATTTCTTGTCATTAATATAAGTATTATTTGAGTTTTATTTTCAAAATTATCAAAATTTTTATTTTTAATCATTAGAAATCACGATCCTAGGGAAAATTTCTCCTCTAGATAATTTTTGTTTTGTATTTTATTTCATCTGTTTGAATTGTGAACTAGCGCCACCTACTTTTTCCTTTATCGTTATGTTGTCTTTGGGTTGTATACATTTATTTCTACAGCATTTTTATGGTGGGTTTCACGAAGCTCCGATTAGCTTAATTGTGGATTTAATTCGATGATTGCGTCAAAAATGAACTGGGAATGGACATAGAATCGCACAAATTTGGCAATTAAGCGCTGTCACAGCTTTGTGAAAACCAATGAAAGTTTGATGATGAATATCTTTTGAACGGTTAATTTCATCGCCAAAACATAAGGAACCATTTTTATAGAGCAGTTAATTTCCAACAAAAATTTGTATTGTGCATTTTGTGAAAGTCATTTATTGTCGAGTTATAAAATTCATAAACAAAAATGAAATTTGTCTTAAAATAATCAAAATTAAATCATTAATATCTTTCAAATGGTGGAGGTTTACGGAAAAATATTAGATAGGTACTTTTTTTGTAGAGCATGAAATTTCCTAAATAATTTTCTTGGAACATTTTTCTGTTCAATCGATAAATGATGAGGTAACAATTTTTTTCTATTAAACTGAGAAAAAAATACAAAACTGCGATGCGGAGGATCTTCCTATTAAAATTAAGAGCTTATGCTTGGTGAGAATTTTTTTAAGGTGTCTAGCAACCCATTTTTCCGTGTCACTTGTAAAAAAAGAAATAATCGATTTTTTTGACCCACCCTAATACATATACGGCAATGAGTTCAATGGTGAGTGGTAATCAATTGCATATGAATGGAAATTGCCCAATATTCCGTTTCATCTTTATTTTCTGCAGATTTCACAGATTTCTGGATATCCTTTGTTGAAAAATATGATAATTTACATTATATAGTGTCAATAATTCTCTTCAGTTCTGTTTCCTATAAGTAAGCTTCGATTATGAAGAATCAAAAGATTCATATTTCAAATCATTGTAAGACGATATTTCAAATCATTGTACGACGACCAAAGTTGAATGTATTCTTTCAAGTGATATTTTCATTCAGCCTAAAACCACTTATCCTGAATAAAGATGGGAGAGACTTGATATAACAGATATAAATATTTTTTTGTTGTCCGTTTTCGAGGAAAAACCTTCTATAGGCGTACCTGAGAGGGTCCACACTTCTCTCTGGAGTGTGAGATTCCAGTTGTTGTTTTGTTACTCATTAAGAAACCTCTCGCACGTTCCCTGGAGTAGGGCGGGAGGAGGAAAATTCGATAACTTACAATTCCTCGAGCTCTTTGTCCAGCAGAATTATAAATAGTTATAATAACAGTAATAATAATTAGAGAGTAGGTGTAATACCTGAAGTTCAAAAACATTGAACGGACATAATATTATATAGCCGAGGAAAAATCAAATGATTAAAATGTCGGAAAGCCCTGTGGACAGGAGCTTTCGTGCTTTTGTTCAAACTCTGACAAATCATATCTCTGAAGGTATTCGTTTTTCAGAGTTGGAAATGATGTCAGTCGATTCTTATGATAGATCTGTATCATAAAAGAAATTAAATTAAAACAAGTTTCATTTAAATTATAATATACCATAATCCTCGTAATTCTACGTTTGCTGAGGTTATTTCATTGGTCATTTTGCATTTAACCAATTTTTTTTTTAGAAACAGGTGGTTGGTACATATTATACAGGGTGTTTCATCATAAACTGGACAAACGAATACAGCGTGTAGATGACTTCGGGAGAATCATTTTTGCCTTATGACATATACCCCGTTTTCGAAGCATAAGCGAGATACAGGGTGTTCAAGGTAATTTTTGAGCAATATTCTATCGAGTGTGGTCAGTTATGTGTAACATTTGAAATAATGGTTTTTGGTCACAACTCAGTATTTTTTTATGCTCAATTCTGAAATGATATAAGATTCTGAAAATAGTATTTAAAAATGGCGGAAAACCTGCAAAGTTCGAAATTTTTTTACGCGGTTGCCAATTTGAGTTTCACTCTATGAATTATCTCAAGTTTTTAAGAAATTCTGTGAAAACATTTTTTCAAAATTCGAACACAACTTTTTTTTTACATGTCTACAGCAAAAATATAATTTCATCCGAAATTGATGAACTTTTCCACGCTTATACTATTCTTAAACCTTAACGAAAATATGAAAACAGAACCGAAAAATATCGATGGGTTTGTTTTTTATAGCCATTCAAAGTTTCCACTCGGATATCTAACTTATTCGTTTTTTGAAAACTGGTTTGGCTATGAGGGCAAAAAGTTTGAAATGGAACTGCCGAAGCATTCCAGATGGAAATTAAAATTTCTCAAAAAAAAATTTTTTTGTTCATATTTCAATAAAACTCTGGCTGGAATCGAACTAGTGACCTTGCGATAGGAATTACTCTTAGCTCTTGATAGAAATTGAAATTATTCGGAACATTATTAATTATCGTTACCTAGCAACGGTAATTCAAAGCATTTGATAGATTATTCGAATTCACTGAATATTATTTCGCAAGTTTCTTGAAAACCATTTTAATAGGAGCAGAACTTAAATAATCAATGTTGGAAATAATTATTTGGTTCAGCGAATCAAAAAAATCAAGAAAGTGAGAGAATATTGTCTTATAGCAAAATTTTCTTGAATATTTAATTTTATATTTCACTAACGCAAGAATATAACACAATAGTAGACAAATTTAACAATTAATTGAACAACTCTGACGAAATTATAGATTATAATTCAGTTTCAAAAATATTCCCATTCATTTGAACACACAGTCTCGCTCTTTTCACCAGACTGTTCACCGCTGAACCTATCATTCCTTGATTATGACGATTTTCCTGGGCAGCTGATTCAATTCGTTGAATCAATTCTTCTTTCGATTCTACTGGAGCTCGCTTGTCTTAGACCAGACTTTTCATATGACCCCAGAAATAAAAATCCAGTGGAGTTAGATCTGGAGAACGTGGAGGCCATGCAACAGGTCCAAACCGACCAATCCATCGCCGTGGGTATTGGGAGTCTAGAAACTCGCGTACACTCCTGACTGTGTGCGCAGGACAACCATCGTGTTGGTACCAAATACCTCTAAATTGATTCAAAGGAATATTTTCCATGAGATCTGGTAGAGTCTCTCGTAAAAATTGATAGTAACCATTTCCAGTCAATGTTTCAGGGAGAATGAAATGTCCGATGATGAATCTGTCCTTCATTCCCGCCCAAACATTGATTGAAAACCTTTTTTGACTATTCATCGAAACCGAATAATGTGGATTATTGATTTGCCATACCACATTATTTTTTCTGTTAAAAAATCCATCTCTATGAAAGGTCGCTTCATCGCTGAATAAAATGAGACGTGGAAAATCTCTATTCGCACGCGTTCTTCTTAAAATGAATTCACAGAATTCTTTCCTTTTACTGCAATCACCTTCTTCTAATTTTTGACATCTTTGAAAATGATATGGGTGGTAGTGATTCCTCTTTAGAACTCTCCATACAGTCGATTTACTTTGGTTCACACTGGGGTGATTAGATATCATTTTAGTTGATATTTTAGGATTACTCTCAACCAAATCCAGGACACGTTCATCGTGACTTCGTATTGTTTCTTTTTTCTTTCGGTTAAGAGTGCCATCTTCACGTAATTTACGTGCCATAAATGTTTTAAAGTTTGGTACTGATCGGCTTGGAAATCTGCGGGCGTATATTTCTCTCGCTTTCCTCCCTGAGGATTTCGCTTCATAATAAGCCTGAACCATACGATTTTTCCCCAAGATTGAATATTTCATTTCTGCTCAAATTAAAATGGTTTTCAAGAAACTTGCGAAATAATATTCAGTGAATTCGAATAATCTATCAAATGCTTTGAATTACCGTTGCTAGGTAACGGTAATTAATATGTTCCGAATAATTTCATTTTCTATCAAGAGATAAGAGTAATTCGTATCGCAAGGTCACTAGTTCGATCCCGGCCAGAGTTTTATTGAAATATGAGCAAAAAATTTTTTTTTTGAGAAATTTTAATTTCCATCTGGAATGCTTCGGCAGTTCAATTTCAAACTTTTTGCCCTCATAGCCAAACCAGTTTTCAAAAAACGAATAAGTTAGATATCCGAGTGGAAACTTTGAACGGCTATAAAAAACAAACCCATCGATATTTTTCGGTTCTGTTTTCATATTTTCGTTAAGGTTTAAGAAAAGTATAAGCGTGGAAAAGTTCATAAATTTTGGATCAAATTTTATTTTTGCTGTAGACATGTAAAAAAAAAGTTGTGTTCGAATTTTGAAAAATTTTTTTCACAGAATTTCTTAAAAACTTGAGATAATTCATAGAGTGAAACTCAAATTGGCAACCGCGTAAAAAAATTTCGAACTTTGCAGGTTTTCCGCCATTTTTAAATACTTTTTTCAGAATCTTATATCATTTCAGAATTGAGCATGAAAAAATACTGAGATGTGACCAAACACCATTATTTCAAATGTTACACATAACTGACCACACTGGATAGAATATTGGTCAAAAATTACCTTGAACACCCTGTATCTCGCTTATGCTTCGAAAACGGGGTATATGTCATAAGGCAAAAATGATTCTCCCGATGTCATCTACACGCTATATTCGTTTGTCCACTTTATGATGAAACACCCTGTATGTATATCATGAGTGTCGAATTTTAAATAGAACCAGAAATAAATATTAGGACATGTTTTGTAAGATGAGTATGAACGCAAATCACTCATGTACAGGGTGTCCCATGTTCGAGTGCATATTAGATGTTTCTGGTGAACTGGACATATTTGAAATCTGAAAATTGGGATTGTGATATTGCTTGAAATTCTCTACAGAGCTAAAATATTTTCGAAGCCCAAGCAATTCCGGTTATACAGGGAGTGAAAATAAATTTGATGAAAAATTTTGCATTCCTGGTATGATCATGCATTAAATGCTGAATACATTTCTGTTAAAATCATTGTATTAGTTTTCAAAATATCGAAAAAAAAACTGGAAAAAAAGTCAAATATGTTTAGTCAGTATTATGTTCATTATTCTTATCTTGAACATCCTCAGCGTGAACCGTTTTAACAACATCGAAGAGGAGAAATGTGGAAAGGTCATGCATCTTTTGAATTTCAGAAATATCATCACAGGGTGGTTTGTGTCGAAAATTTTGATCAAAAATTGGCCATAACTTCTGTTTTTCAAATTGTAACCCTATTCATTTATGATTGCGGTCGATTCTGCGGTGAAAAATAATGATAGTTTTCTCACACGATTATGCTCCTAAATTGAAAGATTTCTGAGTTTTTTTTTTAATTTAGGAGTATAATCATGTTAGAAAATTATCATTATTTTTTACCACAGAATCCAACGCAATCATAAAAAAATTGGTTCAAGCACTGACGTGAAGTCAGCAGCTTTTGCGCGTATGTTCTATTGTCCATACTTCTGTATTGGACACCCTTAATCGAATTTACCATGGTAAATTATGTTGTCCATTCTCCTGAATTGGACACTCTCAATTCGAATTTACCATGGTAAATTCGAATTAAGTGTCCAATACAGGAGAATAGACAACATAATTTACCATGGTACAGAAGTATGGACAATAGAACATACGCGCAAAAGCTTCTGACTTCACGTCAGTGCTTGAACCAATTTTTTATTTCGTGATTTTTTAAAAATTTTCTAGGGGTACGGTTCTTGAAATTTTTTTTTTCGTCATTTTTTTCAAATTTTCTAGGGGTACGGTTCTTACAAAATTTTAAACACGTCTTTATGTTGATTTTCTACTAGTATTATTAAGGAAATAATATTCCAGGTGGGTATAACTCGGAAACCGTTAGACCAATCATGCCCAAAAACGAACTCAACTCTCCCTTTCGAATACGCAACCTACCCTGAAAATTGCAAGTCCCTATCTCCTTTCGTTCGAAAGTTATCGAGGCAACGGTCACCCATCTACTGAACTCGCACAAGAATGCTCGAATCTCCAACAATATTTGACCGATCGTATTAAAACTTGAAACTTGGCAGTAGAGTTAGGTTATGAAGGCTCTTG
Organism: Halyzia sedecimguttata; assembly: GCA_937662695.2. Classification (NCBI taxonomy): domain Eukaryota; kingdom Metazoa; phylum Arthropoda; class Insecta; order Coleoptera; family Coccinellidae; genus Halyzia; species Halyzia sedecimguttata. The sequence continues at coordinate 16,897,997 of OW569413.2, forward strand.
CAAAATTTCAGCAATTTCAAACGAATAGTTACTGATATATAGAATTTTTTTTTTTATTTTCAATGATTTATTAAAAATTTTCTACAAATGCTATCCTCACCAAATTTTGCAAACATTTTCGCGTTGGCATTCTACAACTAATAACCATGTTTGAATTCAATCGGTTCAGTATTTTTCGAGTTAATGAGGAACAATAAACCACCAAATTTTGAAAATTTCAGATGGCTATAACTCTAAAACCGTTTGGCCGGTTATGCTCATAAACAAACTGAAATGTCACGTTCTGGTGCACATCCTAACCTGAAAATTTCAAGCCGCTATCTCATTCCGTTCTCAAGTTATCGTGACAACAAAAATATTTTTTAATGATTTTTTTTAAATTTTCTGCCATACGATTCACACAAAATTGCACAAACGTGCTTAGGATCATATTCTACAACTATCCACCAAATTTCAATTCGATCGGATTTATATTGGTTGAAAACAAAATTATTACTCGGAAACCACTGGGCCGATTATGCCCATTAACGAACTTATCCGTCGTATTGGGATGCGCCACACACCCTGAAAATTTCAAGTCGCTAGCTCTTTTCGTTCTCAAGATATCGTGGCAACGGCCGGACGGCCGGACGGACAGAATCAAATTTGACCTCGAATTCTTCATTAGGTAGTCGAACTTAATCGTTTGAGACCATTTTCGTCAAAAAATTCGAAAGTTACAGACATTTGGGCAAAACTATAACGCGATGTTCCCCAGAACATACGCGCAAAAAGGGTTCTAATTTGAAAAACAGAAGTTATGGCCAATTATTGCTCACAATTTTTGGCACAAAATTTTAAACACCTTGTGATGATATTTCTGAAATTCAAAAGATGCATGACATTTCAAAATTCCTCTTTTTTGATACTGTAAAAACAGTTCATGCACAGGATGTTTAAAATAAGAATAATGAACATAATACTGACTAAACATATTTGAATTTTTTTTCGATATTTTGAAAACTATTCGAATGAAAACAATAGTTTTAACAGAAATATATTCAGCATTAAATACTTGATCATACCAGGAATGCAAAATTTGAAAAAAAAAATTCATCAAATTTATTTTCACTCCCTGTATAACCAGAATTGATTGGGCTTCGAAAATATTATAGCTCTGTAGAGAATTTTCATCAATATCATAATCCCAATTTTCAGATTTCAAATGTGTCCAGTTCTCCAGAAACGTCTAATAGGCACTCGAAATTGGGACACCCTGTATATATTGCTAGATCCAAATACGTACGTTAATTTTCGATTACAGCATTCTGTGAAATCATAGAATTGTTATATAATATTGATATTTTGAAAAATCATATCTCCGAAAGCATTAGCTTGTGAGAGTTAAAATTTATATCAGTGGATTCTTATGATGATACTGTATCTGAAATATAATTGAGTTTGAAACTTTTAATGTAATTTTTTTTTTATTACTCCGAAACTATGAAGCCGATTTCGCCCAATAGTGAACCTAACCGAGATATTTATCTCCAAACCCTACTCTGAAAATTCCAACTGCCTAGCTCTCCTCCCCTTCTAAAGCACATCATCATGAGTAATATGAATGATAAGGGGGCGTCCATATATTACGTGAGATGTTTAAGGGGGGGAGGGGGTCGAGTCAAATCTCATCTAATCTTACGTTGGAGAGAGGGGGGGTCTCGGCAAATATCACGCAATTTTTTTTCTGATTGAAACAAAAAAAAATTATACTATATTGGTCCATTTTTTAATCACAGTAGTCACGATTCAAGTATTCTATTGTTAAATTTTTATTACACTTATAACTCCAGCAATATTGATTAGCTACAAGTCGCAAATAAATCTACGAAGTAATTTTTTTTTTTATACAATAACAATCCAACGCGTTTACGTAAGAAACCCATATTTTGAAAAATCTCACGTGAGATTGGGGGATGGGGGAGGGGGTTGAATAAAAACTCACGACATCTCACCAGGGGGGAGGGAGGTACAGAAAATTTGAAAAAAAACCTCACGTAATTTATGGACGCCCCCTCATGTCAACTAGCAATATTTTTGGCACTCTAGTTCCTCGGAACTGAGTGCTTATCAATTTGCCCAAATGTCTGTAATTTTCGAATTTTTCGCTGAAAATGGTCTTAAACGATTTGGTTCGACTCACTGATCAAGAATCCGTGGTCGAAATTCATTCTGTCCGGCCGTCCGGCCGGTCCGGCCGGCCGGCCGTAGGCTCGATAACTCTCGAATGGAATGAGCTAGACAGTTGAAATTTTCAGAGTAGGTTTGGGAGATAAATATCTCGGCTAAGTTTGATATTGGGCAAAATCGGAGAGATGGTTTCGGAGTAACAAAAAAAAAAAATTTTTTACAAGGCAAATTCCAAATTAAATTTTTCTCAATAAGCTGTTTTACCATAAGAATCCAATGATATCATTTTTATCTCTAACAAGCTAATACTTTCAGAGATATGATTTTTCAAAATTTCAATAATAAATCGTATTTCAACGTTGTCACAGAATGATATTATTCTATGTATGAATTGTCATAATGTCAAATTATGTTCCTGAGACATGACATTATCTAATCAATCGAAGAATTGTGAGCAAAGTGAGAAAAATCTCAGTTTTTTGCTCCGAAATTAGGTTATCTCAGAAAATTCTTACATTTCGGAACGGAACATGAAGTAAGAGATCTGAGAGTAGTGAGACTGCTTTTCATCCATAGACATAGATATAACTCTCGAACGGAATGAGGTAGGTAGTTGAAATTTTCAGAGTAGTTTAGGGAGATGAATATCTCGGTTAAGTTTGTTATTGGGCAAAATTGGCCAGATTTAATTTGATTTCTTCCATATGGTGCAGTTCTCATTCTCATGATTGCTCATTTAATCTTGATAAATGAACTATTATTTGAATTGAATTTCCTTTATGATGCAGTTCTATCATATGAATACATTGATATAATTCCCAACTCTGAGAAACCAATACTTTCGGAGATAAAATTTGTCTGTTTGAACTAGAGCGCCAGAAAGCTCCTGTCCACAGGGCTTGAACCCATTTTTATGTCGCCTTTCTGTTTTGACCACTCATCAATCAAGTGATACCTGTCAACGATGCTGCAGGACGGCATACTTAGGATGATTCTTCATAGTTTTGGTATTTGTATTTTTGAAAGAAAAACGTTTCTGATTTTAAACGGCTTTGTTCCTCATTTCATTCTAAAACTTTTCAATCACTCACGTGGCTTGAGGACCTCCAGTTTGCTCGTTCATCAAATGATCAAATAGAATTTAGTGATTTATTAACACCATGCCTTACTAAATTTTATGGTTATCAGAAATCTGTCATACGAAGAAAACAGTCTATTTAAATGTTTAAGGAATAATACTAAATAATTAATAAATCAAATTGTTAGCATAGATGTGTTCATTACACATCATTTGCTTTTATAACATCATTCCGCAATCTGAAGGATCTGTAGTTTCCGAAATCTTGGAAAATCAATATTCAAATTGGTATATCTGCGATACAATAGGACAGGTATTGATTGGCCATTCGTAATCCTGACCAGCCTATCCAAGCATAAAACCTATTCTGCGAAATAACTGAGGTACTTTCATTCCAGTTTTATACTTCTTTCGGAATATAATAAACAAAGCCTACAGAATGTTTTGCAAATTATGATATGGACCGATCGACAATAATATGAGCTCTGTCGGAATTTCCACTCTTCTACTAAATACCTGCAAAAAACCGAATAGCTTCAACATAATTATAGTGAAAATATTTCTAAACTTCGTGATATCGCATCATTCCACTTCCCAGAAAAAGCGAAATCACGAATGTAATCATAACGATCAGACGTACAGGGTCTTGCTCATTTTTATTGATGGTTAGCGATTCTACATACACACTTATTTTCGTCGACAATCACATGCAGATATCGAACTTCGTATTTCATTTATGACTTATGTAATTTATATTTCCGAAGTAGAGCCAATAAACAGATAAATATAGACGGAACTTTAACAACCTGCAGTAGTTACATAGTATTAATCTTGTTTAACTGACAGCTGTTCAAATCTGAAGTCATTTTGACTTTTCAGGGTGTCCCTAATATAAATGGCAGAACTTGATTTCTATCCGTAGATCTATTTTATCCCCAAAAGCTATTGCAGGTTGAATGAATGAGAATGTTGCTAAGTAATAATCATTGTTTTGTTATATAGAATGTTGTTCTCGGATGATATTCCTAATGCAGTATGACCTTCAGAAGTATGGAAGAAAATTGAATGCTTGTGGCTTTACTTGATATAAATCCATATTAATTCAAATGAAAAATTACATAAGATTTACACTAATTTATTTTTAATATTGGGACGCGTTTCGTCGACACAGCGACTTCATCAGACTACGAAATACTAAATTCATAACAAGTAATTATGTCACACAATCGATTATCTGGATAATAAGAGTCTTTATGTTCTTGTTCTTACTAGTTATTCATAACTAATTACATAATGTTACACTGGTAGTACTTGTGTAGTTAGTTTTGAATAACTCGTAAGAAGAGGAAGAAGAAGGAAGAATAAGAAGAACAGAAAGACCCTTCGACCAGATCATCGATTGTATGGGGTATGGGTAGATCATTACATGTTAAGAAATTAGTATGATGTAGCCTGATGAAGTCATACATCATTTCTCATTTGAGGATGGAAGTAACTCCACACAAATGACAGAAATGTCGGGAATTCTAAGAAACGAAGGTTTACTATTATTTCATTGATGTTCAGTAATTTCCCATCTTCCAGATTAAACTTACCAATTTGTCTACATTTCAATCTAAATTGTTTAAGAACTATTATTTGAGAACGACTCTAAAACATCAATATACAGGGTGCAAATAAACAGTTGATAAAAAATGTAAGTGGTGATTCCTTGTCAAAAATAGCGTGAGTCTTTTATATATATTTTTTGCTTAGATGCAGCTCCTTAGGGATGGTGCCAGAAAAGCAATTTTATTTTTTTTTTGAAAAGCAAAAACTGACAAAATGGAATCAAGCAGACATTATATTCTGGCAAGAAGACTCACAAATAATTTGGTGATGATATGTTGCAAGGTGTAAAAAAAGTCATCCCTAAAATTTGTTTTTGTTGGCCATTTTCATATTCATCATTTAAAAATCACTTTTAGATAGCTCCATTCACTACGAACAAATAAGGTCTGTTGTAATTTCCTTCTAAAATTCAGGATTCAGTCGTATAGGCTGGAATTATTTTCGAACTTAAATTTATTTAGTCCATTTCCGTTAGTGCCAGTCATCTCTCAGCTTTGTTTGATTCATCACAAATTTCGGCCAATCCTAACACAAGAAGACACTGACCTATCAGGAGGGGAGCTTTTGAATTAACATAATCTAAATATGTTTGCAATATTTATTGATCGATCTGTTTGTTTCAGAGAGAGAGTAAATAGTCAGAGCTAGGTTATAAACTGCCCTTGTGCAATCTTCTGTAAATGGTTTCACAACCAATGGGTAAACCGCTAGAAATTCTGGTGTAAAAGTAAGAAGAATTCCAAAGGAATTCCTATTGACTTCCTAGGAATCCCTTTTGAATTCCGTGGAATTTCTATTTAATTCTGTGGAATTCTGCTGAATTCTTATTGAATTATAAAGAATTCCTAACGATGTTAGAGTGCGACACCTATCGGATCATTTAAATCATATAAACGTTTCCAAATAGATGGTTTGAAGTGGATTTAAGCCGTTAGAGGTGGAAGCTTTTCGGTATTTCGTAATCTACAAAAATATGACAATAAAGAGACAGATTCAGTATTACTGAATACGGTGAGTATTGTTACAGTGTCAAAGATAGAAGGAAAACAACATGGAATTCACTATTAATTTTGTCTTGTGTTTGAAGATCCATTCCTACGGTATTCTTGGAATATTACAAGGGTATATTTTCACACCAACATACGAAATTTCAAGGCCATTCAATATGGATTCTCGGAAATGAAATATAGTTATTTTTGTATCTAGTGCGCGAAATGCTACTTTGGTGATCGAGAACTGATTTTTTTAACGAGGCGCAGCCGAGTTAAAAAAATAGTCGAGATCACCAAAGTATTTCGCGCATGAGATGCAAACAAAATTTTTTCTACAAACGCCAAAAATATTGTTCTAAAATAAGTAACATGCATAGCTTAATATGAAAAATAGTATTGAACTGGCTTAAAATGTTTTTCCAAATCAAGTAAATACTGTAACTATGAAAATAAAATGGCATTTGTTTGTTTGATTGAGGAACATAAAGGTTAAAATATAAAAACTCCATATAGTTTACATGCAGTGTGCGAAGTAAGTACTTCGCACACTACTTCGCGCACGGTGTCATGGTAACGAAGGAAAATGAAAAAAAGGGTCACTTCGCATATTGTTTCCAATGCGCGAACCTTGTCATTTTTTGACGTTTGTAGAAAAAAATTATTTTTACAAAAAAAAATTTTTTCTATCACTACTCATTCGATCCTTTCGAAATTGAATGTGTCAAATGTCCATCTGTCGTTTAAAACTTGTGGGATTTTGTGCAATTCCATTTGTGTTTCTTAGAATTCCAATTGACTTCCAAGAGAACACCAATAGAATTCCTATAGTATTCCTATAGAATGCCTATAGAATTCCTATAGAATTCCATGAATTCCTATTGAATTCCTTGTATTCCAATGGAATTCGAAAATAATTCCAGTGACTTCTATGGAATCCTGAAGAATTCCGGTTGAATTGGAATTCTGGTGTATACATTTTTGTCAGTGTTTTCCCCCTCGGTCATAACTAATTAGTATTGATTAATTTCAGCTGAAAATTTCAACTGTCTAGCACAGCAACTTCATTCCAGGAATATGTGAGTTATTTTTCAACCCCTCCGGGAGGCTTCAGAGAGCTCTATCTCACGTCCAGTTGCCTATGGGATGAGCTCAGCGAGGTCTCTGCGATATCCCAGTTGGAAGTTTCACAAATTTCTTACTGTGTGTACCTAATGGGGACATTTGCATTTACCTCTCATAGTGAGATCCCTGCAATCGGCTAGATGCGATGCCAAACATTCGAATATTCCTAGGAATTATTCTGTAGAAGGAGAGGATACCACAGTAAATGACTTACTGGAGTCGTGTAAACCAACATGCCAGTCGAGAATTGTTAGGCCAGTCAGACTGGCACCAGTTACTGGATACGTGTGAATCAACCTTTATCTTGAATGCATAGAGGATATCAAATTCTTGAAAGCTGGTGTAAAGGTCAACGATGAGGTGATCTAGCCCAGCCACGCGGAATGTTTTTTGATGGTTAAAATCAATAAATATTTCACCGTGTGTCCTTGCTTAGTTATTGGCAAGTACCACAGTTTACCTCATTTAATGTTCAATTATTGGTGGTTTATCTGACCACACCAAACCGGGCATTTTCAGTCCATAAATGTCGTATTATACAGGTAGATGGCATTGCATTTCTTCGACCCTCTTACGGCCAGATAATGAACGTGGCTGAACATCGCTCAAGGTTTCTTCATCGCAGAGGGTCGGAGTTGGTAAGGACTCCCAAAGGTGCCGTAGTTGGTGCTCTTTCCCTACCAGTTCGTGACCAATGGATTTAAGTTTCCTTAGATGGCTCTCGAGACCTACTCTCCGTACCCTCCCGTACTTTGGCTTCACCTCGATCTCATAGGGTAGTGGTGGTGCAATTATTGGTGATTCCCTGGCTGAAAACACCCCACCTCAGACCAATAGGATTCCACGGGAACAATCTCACGGTTTAAGGAAATTCCATGAATAAAGCCGTTGTTAACGTTGGACCAAATTTTATGAGATCCCTGTCATTTTATCTTCGTGTATTATTAACTCCAGATACAGATATTTGGTTAACCCCTACCTCCTTGGAGACGCCAGAAGGTCGAGGTTAGGGACTGAATACTTTATGTCCTGTCAGGTGATATATGTTCTTGGGGATCTGTCTAAGATCGCTACTGATATACAATTGTGAGGTACCCGAGAGTCCAGAGAACGTCGATGTGTTGATAATGCGTCGTTTGCACTCTTCAAACCTAATAATAATTCTAACTATATACTTACAAGTAGAAATTGGATTCCTTATTGGAATCCTACATTATGATACCTCAATACAGATTTCATGAACCCATTTTTGCTTTTCTTGTGCGTATGTTCTGGGGAACATCGCGTTATCATTTTGCCCAAATGTCTGCAATTTTCGAATTTTTCGCCGAAAATGATCTCAAACGATTGGGTTCGACTCCCTGATGAAGAATTCGAGGTCAAATTTGATTCTGTCCGTCCGGTCGTTGCCGCGATATCTTGAGAACGGAAAGAGCTAGCGACTTGAACTTTTCAGGGTTGGTGGCGCATCCCAATACGATGGACAGGTTTGTTAATTGGTATAATCGGCCTAATGGTTTCCGAGTAATAATTTTGTTTGCAACCAATATAAATCCGATCGAATTGAAACTTGGTGAATAGTTGTAGAATATAAACCTAAGCACGTTATAAACCGACTTTTATATATATATATTAAAAAATATATTTTATGTCTCGATAACCTGAGAACGGAAAGAGATAGCGACTTGATATTTCCAGGTTAGGTTGTGCATCTGAATGTGACATTCTAGTTTGTTTATAAGCATAATCAGCCTAACGGTTTTGGAGTTATCCCTATCTGAAATTTGGTTGTTATTTCCTCAATAATTTGAAGAATACCAAACCTATCCAATTCAAATATGGTTATTAGTTGGAGAATGCCAACACGGAAATTCTTGCAAAATTTTGTGAGGATCGTATCGCTAGAAATTTTTTCAAAAATCATTGAAAAAGTTCTATATATTAGAAACTATTCATCCGACAAGGCAGATATTTTGCGAGAGCCTTCAGAACCTATCCCTACTACCAAGTTCCAAGTTTGAACACGATCGGATCTAGATTGTTGGAGATCTGAGCAGCCTTGTGTGAGTTCAGTAGCTGGAAGGGTGACCGTTGCCTCGATAACTGCCGAGCGAAAGGAGATAAGGTCTTGCAATTTTCAGGCTAGGTTGCGCATCTAAATGGAAGAGTTAAGTTCGCTGTCAGGAGTCTTTTGCGCCTATGTTCTATTGTCCATTCTCCTGTATTGGATTCTCTTAATCAAATATACCATGGTGAATTATATTGTCCGTTCTCGTGTATTGGACACTCTTAATCGAATTTACCATGGCAGATTCGACTAAGACAGTGTACAATACAGGAGAACGTACAATAGAATACACCATGGTAAATTTGATAAGAAGTGTCCAATACAGGAGAATGCACAATAGAACATACGCGCAAAAGCTCCTGACTTCACTTCAGTGCTTGAACCAATTTTCTTTCATTTTGTTGATTTTCACGGTTTGCTACCTCGCAAAGCAAAGTAACTATTATGACCTTCATGTCCTTCGCCACTGAGTGACGGACAAGTGACAAGTGTGCGCAGGGACAAAAATTTGCATTCTGCCGCGGTCCGTTACCGATAATCCAATATAAAATGTCATAGGCTACAAATAAATAAAAGCTAAAATTCCAAATACCTATACACCTTTATTGAGTCCCGATATTTCATCCTTGAACCAAGCACAATGTAACTGCGGAGGAATATGCTCTTGAACTGGAGTTTCCGGAAAATATATTATTCCGATGTAATATCGTGCGACCCTTGCCCTCTTTTCCACAGATATCATCATACAATTTAGTTAGGTTATTACTGCTACCAAACGTAATATGCATTCGGATTTCCGACATTGTCAACAAGCTGCCGGTGCGCAAATATGCATGCCGCACTCCTACTTTATGTGTATGTTTCCAATAAAATGCCGTTTCACACTAATCGGTTGAAATGGGTTTTGCGAACGACAACGAATTGCTATTCAATATAACTATTGAGAACTCTGGGAAACTAATTGGATATGTTCATGGTGCATGTTCACGGTCGGTTTAATATATCGTTGTTACGTAGAATTCGGAACAAGTATCTTAGGATTGCTACACAAAACGAACGTATCGAGAGTACTGCACGAGTAACTATAATTTTCCAACAATGACGTTAATATTTGCACATGATACAATAATATATGTGAAGCTGGCTATAAAAATGAGTGCAAAGTTAAGTCTTGAGAGTGACATGAAAAATTTCAATGAATAATTCGACAATAACAGGTTAATGCTCATATAAGAAAAACCTAACGTATAATTGGGAACAAGAATCTTAGGACTCTTACACGAAATTAACATATCATGGGTACTACACGACTAACTATAATTATTTCCACTACAATTTTAGTCATATGAGCATAAGTAGGCAGTGATGTGTCGCATGGTTCTACCTTCTTAAAATGTCTCTATTTCTTGCCCAAATGTCTGTATTTCTGAATTTTTTGATGAAAATATTCTTAAACGATTTGGTTCAACTCACTGATCAAGAATCCGTGGTCGAAACTGATTTGATTCATGTCGTAGGCACGATAACTCTGGAAATGAGCTTACTGCTAGAAATTTTCATAGTGGGTGTGGGAGGTAAATATCTCGGCTAAGTTCGGCAAAATCAGCCAGATGGTTTCGGAGTAACATTACAAATTTCATTACATTACAAATTTCAAATACAATCTTTTTAAAATGCAGTTTCATCGTAAGAATGCATTGAGATCATTCTTAACTCCAAAAAACTAATACGTTTGGAGATATGATTGAACAAAATTTCAATGATTAATCGTAATTTTATGATTTCATAGAATGCTCTAATTATAATTTGCTGATGTATGTAAATCCAAAATACGAGGTGAGTCATAGACCTACAGTTTCTCCATAAGATTCCACTGATATCATATTTAACTTTAACAAACTAATACCTTTGGAGATATGATTTTTCAAAATGTCAATAATAAATCGTACTTCTATATTTTCACAGAAAGCTGTAATTATTCTATTTATGAATCATTATATGATCTGTGTTCATACATGTCAACTTATTTTCCTATAAGAGACTGACATGTCAAATTCTTTTCAGCTATCGTAGAATTATGAGATCATACTTTTTGGGTGATATAATAATGCCCATGGTTAATCCATATGATGATGGGAATGGTAATGGTAAGTTCATAAAATTGAGTTCGGAATATCTCCAGTAAAACCAAAACTGGAATATTGGCTAAGTTTCAATTGATATAATATAATTTTCAGAGTGGATTTGAGGAATGAATGTCTCGTTCATTACATACTTTTATGATAAAAAATGTAATGCTTGCGGCTTTTACCTGATGCAAATCCATATTAACTCAATGGAAAACATACGATTTACACTAATTTATTTAATATTGTGACGTGTCGACTTCATCAGACTACATAATGTAGTCTGATGAAGTCGTTGTGTTGACCAAACGCGTCACAATATCAAATAAATTAGTGTAAATCATATATAATGTTTCATTGAGTTACTTTCATGATGTTTGAATTCAATTTCTGTTTTAATGAAGATCTATCACAAGAATCCATTGATATAATTCCCAACTCTTACCAATACTTTCGGAGACATGATTTGTCAAAGTTTGAACAAGACCACTAAAGCTCATGTCCACAGGACATTCTCACTTTTAAGTATTCAATCGATTTGAACTCTAGACCAACGTAGAAATATGGATTTTACTCTAGAATAATGCAAGGATGATATAATATCATATTAGGGTGCGTTCTTCATTTCATCATTCATGAGAGTATAATTAACATGCAAGCCTCAAAATTCATCGGAAACTCACTGATCAATTCGATGAAAGGTTGGACATTTTGATGAATGAGTAGGTGTCAGTAGGTGAGTGCACGGTTTCTGAAACGCTGACCAACAAACAAATCAAATCTCATATCGAACGTAATTTGAAATCTTCACACAGTAGTAAAAGAAGTGCATTTAAATCATCCCAAATAGTGCAAAAAGTAGGAAATTAATCAAACTTCTTCAAACAAATGCCTTCGCATGGATAATAAACCGGCGAATATATTAGCTAACATCTGTTGTAGCTCTTTATTGTACAGAGGAGCTGAAGGAATATTAATTTGATTTAGAAAGCATTATGGTAGAAAAAACATAATTTTATGACGAACTAAAAGAGAAAAAGAGAACGAGAGACGTGATTCTGGTCCTAGTCATTTGATTTCCGTCTGAATGATATCTTGTTAGTAATGCAGTATACTAAAGGTTAATTAATTTTGATATTTGTTACTGTTTCATTGAATCTGATATAATTTAATGTCTTGCGATTAGTTGCATGAAACTTTTACTGTCCTTAATTGCTACATTAGTGTGATTCTATGTCGATTTCTAGTTCATTTTTAACGAAACCGTCGAATTTACATTATCTATGATTACGCTAATGCAGGCTTTATGCAACTCACCGTTTGACTATTTGACTTGTTATTAGGTTATTTATCGGATATATTATTTAATCTTATAATTTGTCTTGTCGTCCGGAACTGGACGCGTATCCTCAGTCGAGGATTTTCAGCATTAATACTCCACGGAGCATGCGTCGTCCTGTTCAGAACATGCTAAAAGAAACTTGTTGTTACATGATTTTGATGAAATATTTTCATTTGAAAATTAATCAACTGAAAATTTTGAAACTCTCGAGTCCATACTTCCTAAATAAATTTTTTCCAAATCTTTGAGATATTTTTTCAATTGATTGATACATAACTGCTTACCAATTGGATGGGCATACCATCGATGCAGTTATGATTCTTTATGAAATGTTTATTTCCAGTTGCTCTGATGTATGTGATGTGACCCACAATGAAATCGAAATGTTTCCGATGGATACGCTGCACCACTTTCCCCAAAGAAAGGGTGGGGATAAAATTTGATTGAAATAATGAATTGTAAGAATTTAAAATATAATTTTACTATACCATATTCAATTTGAGTCAGTGCATTTTCACAAAATTTTCATTTAAAACACTTCACAAGATGTTTCTTTAATACAAATTAATATCTCTGAGCTATTTCGTTATTTCCCCCTATCCAATAGGTAGCTACTGAATATATTCGCGACTTAAGTAATCATTAAAGGATACTGTCGGAGGTTTATTCATCATTGAATGGTTCCTTTCTGGGTTTTATCTCCCAAACTCTGAAAAATATCTTTAAAATAAAAAAATTAATTATTTTGTGGTTTGCTTCTGCGTAAGAAACACAAGATATTCGTCAGAAGCAATCAATCGAACAATGTTGCCTAACAAATAACAACGAAACAACATCAACGAAGAAACAACTATATCGTAACGTTTCGGAGTCTTTATCAGACTCCTTTTTCAGATGCTTAACGAAAAAATCTTCACAATTATTTTGTTGATTGTTATTCTGAGATTCGAGAATTGTTACATTGTCGAATCTCAGAATATCGTTTTTCGGAGACGAGACGTTTTGAAAAATATTATAGGCGATACCGAGACCACATACAGCGCAACACGAGAGTCTCGCTTTTGGTCTCGTTAATTTTTTTTAAAGTTTTTAATCGAAAAATTAGAAAAGGTCTACATAGAGAATAATATATTTTACAAAATATCAACTCTTGTAAATTAAAATAATTTTTTCACATTTTTATTTCAACATTTCCTATTCCTATTGCTATTTCCTGTTCCTATAACTTCTTATAGTAACGTATCTCTTATCATAAATATATATCCTTGCAGATTTATATATTTTAGGTTCGAATATGGTTTTTTCATGACCGATTTTTCATTCTCGTTTGAGTATCAACTATCAACTACTGAGTAATAAACGTGTATACTATTGAAAGGGTTTCTTCTCGGTTTCTTTTGCTCGAAAAGTTCTACCTGGATGATTGTCTTATTTACTACAGATACATACAGTAAACTTTCCTTGTATACTACACCCACAGAAAACAATTGAATATGAAGAGTTTCCAATATAATTACCTATATATTTTATCATTTTGATATTATACATCCATCGTTCTAGAAATATACGATTTTTTAAAGACCTTGGGATATTTGAGATTATTTCTCAAGGAACAATAGAATTCACAAACATAAAAACTGATCCCATTATGAATTCAATACTTAACCGACAACTTTCATTTACCCTAAATCCCAGTTCTTTTAAAATTGCGTCTCTATTTGAACATTAGTAGAAATTTATTGTTTTTTATTGCGCTTCTAGTGGTGAAGATGTGAACAGTTATTGTATACATCTGGGGAAGTACATATAATAAAACTGGTAAAGAAATGAAAAATGAAGTTATTCAATGTTTCGAAAAGTGTTATGAGGAATACGCCAAGATGAACCTCAATGATCTGCCCACTGGAAAGGTATTCATTGAAAACGCTACCAATCTGTCCAATTCTATTAAAAAATGTATCAACATCGATAGCCTCTTTAAAACATCAACAAACCCTCTGAAATATCGGAAAGCTGAGTTTGAAGAACATTTGCTGCTGAAAAGAGCAAGTAGGAATCAAAACTGTATTTTAGAGTGATGGATAGTGCATGAAAAAGTTTCTACACTTTCTTAGATGGCCGATGATTTATTAATGGCTACATCCGTACCTGTTGAAAGATTATTTTCCACAGCAGGTATGATCACGGCAAAAACACGTACATCATTGAAAGATGATGTGATGCAAGCGTGATTAAGTTTGAATTCTTGGTCATCGAGTAATCTAAAAGATGAAATTAACAGTGTTTAAACTTAACAAAATAATGTACATGTACAAATATTTTTCCATAAGAGCGTAATTACTAAAGCTTTAAAAAATTATTCATTGTTATCTACTATTTCGTTTATCCGACCGGGGGGCCGGCATGCCAGGATAGGGATAGAAATCGAATACAGAGAGCCAGAGAATCATCTGTAGAGCGTGAGGCTTGCCTTAGCCAGGATAGATGTATTGATTACCCGAATTCCTCTGACCATCGGATTTACTGATCCAATTTAAACGCCTACAATTTCCGCTAATGATATATTTTGCAATGACCATTAATACATCGCAGGGTCCAACTTTCAATGCTACAGGCTTAAATTTGAGAGTTGAGTGTTTTTCACATGGCCAATTATATGTCGCTCTTTCAAGATTAACCTCTAAAGAAAACATGTTTTCTAACGACAAAAATGCTGTGAACGTTGTATATAAAGAAATTCTGTAGTATATTTAGTATCAGCATTTCAACCGTGCAAAGCCGGGACGGGCAGCTACTATATTATAATATTTATTATTATTCAGAATTAAGTGAGACGAGACGAGACAACTGATAACGATACGAGACCGAGAGTTAAACGAGACTTAATTTTTTGGGAATTGGCGAGACCGAGATGAGATTTTTTATATTCTCGCCTACTCTCGTCTCGTGTGAAGCCCTAGTGTTAAATTCGGTCTTGTCAGCGACGAAGAATTTGAATGAATAATTCGACAATAAGAACTTAATACTCGTGTAAGAAAAACCTAGCTCTTTTAATTCAGAGGAACAAATTAAGCTAAAAACCTAAAATACCAAGACACTAGCATCGAACCAGTTAAGAGCCTCTTTTTCTTTGGAATAAAAATAGATCAAAATCTCATCTGGAGAAGTCAAATTGAAATTATAATGCCGGAAATAGCGAGTCACATAGATTAAGGATCATCCGAGATACAGTGGTTGTTGATGAAGCCCTGACATCTAAACATGCATATGTATAATGTCTTCTGGGTGAGATCTGCAGAAGCTGGAAGGATTATCCTATTTCAGAAGTTATGCATATGGGACACTTTTGGAATGAAACCTGTAAACTTATATTCAAAACCTACAAGATACTAACCCTTCAGAGTTTGTACACATACAGTGTGGAAAAGCCAAATGGAATAAATTCAATATCTTGCTTACTATACATATTTATGGAAATTCCCGAAACACATCAAATTTAATTTTAAATTAGCATTCTTATTCGTAACCATACCTTCAACCCCCTCTGAAAGACAGGTACAACTCCAAATTTTTCAAATAGAAAGTATGGGCTTATGATACATCATTTGAAAGATCCCGTCATTCCCTATTCAGAAATTTTATCATTTTTATGTTCATGATAGAAATCAAATTAGAAAAAAATAAAATCAAGTGATTACAGAAATTTGGTACAATATGAAATACTAATACGTAATACAAAATGTAGCAAAAAAAATGGTTCAAGCACTGACGTGAAGTCAGAAGCTTTTTGCGCGTATGTTCTATTGCCCATTCTTCTGTATTGGACACCCTCAATCGAATTTACCATGGTTAATTATGTCGTCCATTCTCCTGTATTGGACACTTAATTCGAATTTACCATGGTAAATTTGAATTAAGAGTGTCCAATACAGGAGAATGGACGACATAATTACCCATGGTAAATTCGATTAAGGGTGTCCAATACAGAAGAATGGACAATAGAACATACGCGCAAAAGCTTCTGACTTCACGTCAGTGCTTGAACCAATTTTTTTTTTCGTAATTTTTTTTTAATTTTCTAGGGGTGCGGTTCTTAAATTTTTTTTTTTCGTCATTTTTTTCAAATTTTCTAGGGGTACGGTTCTTACAAAATTTTAAACACGTCTTTATGCTGATTTTCTACTACTAGTTACCAAGCTTCAATTCAATCGAATCTTTATTTTTTTAGTTATCAAGGAAATAATATTCCAGGTGGATATAACTCGGAAACCGTTAAACCGATTATGCCCAAAAACAAACTCAACTCTCCTTTTCGGATACGCAACCTACCCTGAAAATTACATGTCCCTATCTTCTTTCGTTCGAAAGTTATCGAGGCAACGGTCACCCATTTACTGAACTCACACAAGAATGCTCGAATCTCCAACAATATTCAACCGATTGTGTTAAAACTTGAAACTTGGCAGTAGAGTTAGGTTATGAACGCTCTCAAAATTTCAGCAATTTCGAACGGATAGTTACTGATATATAGAATTTTTTTTTTTATTTTCAATGATTTATTAAAAATTTCCTACAAATGCTATCCTCACCAAATTTTGCAAACATTTTCGCGTTGGCATTCTACAACTAATAACCAAGTTTGAATTCAATCGGTTTAGTATTTTTCGAGTTAATGAAAAAAAAAAACCACCAAATTTCAGAAAATTTCATATGGCTATAACTCTAAAACCGTTTGGCCGATTATGCTCATAAACAAACTCAAATGTCGCATTCAGATGCACAACTTAACCTGAAATTTTCAAGCCGCTATCTCTTTCCGTTCTCAGGTTATCGTGACAACAAAAATATTTTTTTATAATTTTTTTAAAATTTTCTAGACTCACGATTTGCCCAAAATTTCACAAACGTGCTTAGGTTCATATTCTACAACTACTCACCAAGTTTCAATTCGATCGGATTTATATTGGTTGAAAACAAAATTATTACTCGGAAACCACTGGGTCGATTATGCCCATTAACGAACTTGTCCGTCGTATTGCGATGCGCCATCCACCCTGACAATTTCAAGTCGCTAGCTCTTTTCGTTCTCAAATTATCGTGGCAACGGACGGCCGGGCGGCCGGACGGCCGGCCGGACAGAATCAAATTTGACCTCGAATTCTTCATTGGGGAGTCGAACTGAATCGTTTGAGACCAATTTCGTCAAAAAATTCGAAAGTTACAGACATTTGGGCAAAACTATAACGCGATGTTCCCCAGAACATATGAGCAAAAATATGGATGTCAATGAAGTAGATGTTCAAAGTATTCAACGCGAATGCCTTGGCAATATCCTAACATCAAATAGAAATTTCTTCCAACATTATTCAACATCTCAGTAGTGACCGACCTATTCGCAAGCGATATTCGAACTTCTAGGTCATTCAAATAAAGGAGTTTAGTTTTGTACATAATGCTCTTCACGTATCCGCATAAAAAGAAATCTTCCGGACATTGCGTTAGTAATTCCTCTCTCATCCAGTGAGGATTTTCGGTAGACCAGTAGCGGCAATTTTGACGATTAGCATGGCCGTTGAGAGAAAAAGTGCACTCATCAGAAGACAGAACGTATACTGATTGGATAATATTGCTATCCAACTTGTCCATCATTTGTTCACAAAATCATTTCCCCTATCAAAATTGTCATCCAAGAGCTCCTGAGTAGGTATCATTTTATAGGGATGCATTTTATTTTGTTTTAATATGTTTAGACTCGATGTATGACTGACATTGAATATTGTAAAATCTACTCGATATATGTAGATTTTCTTCAAAGTCAATCACATCTAACTTCACATCCTCAGAAAGTGTATTAGGAGCTGCTTTTTTAATATGCCTCACATGCCCAAACTCGCGAAACTGCCTCTATTTTACTTAGTATCCCTTGTGTTATAGGCGGCAAATTCGGAAAATTTCTCATGAAGAAAGCGACTTCTTTTTGTGTTTGGGTGTTATCTCCGTAACCAATTATTTGTAAAACTGTTATTTTGTGTGATTCATTAATCGAACCATTATTCTAGATTGAAGTTAATGAAATTCAAACACAAATTAAACAATTTGTAAATCATAACTAAATAGCGCAAAACCAAAAGGCGTTCTAAAGAAACTAACATTGCCACAGGAAGTATTTTACGTACTTTTCATGGTACCATCTGGAAAACACAATATCTTAGTTCTTTTTCATTTTCCTTCTATAACATCTTGAAGGAAAATAAGTTTAGTATGAAATAGATGAGTAAATATTGAATGGCAATTCGTTAAAATAACTAATATTTTCAACTATTTCAACTATTATTTCATTAACTAATATTTGAAACATACTTCGGTTAAAAATCCATACTATGGAATGGGATTCACGATTGATCTTTCTCTTCGGCACGTATTGCTGAGCGCCCCGCTTTGTGAATACGACGGAATATTTAGAATGTCAAAATAAAGACATACGAAGGTACAGCTTATTCCGTTTTATTCTGATGTGAAACACCTTAGAGTATTCATATGCCCCGAAATTAAGTTAAAAACACTATATGATATATTCCAAGGCTTAAAATGAGGCAAAAATTTAGTATATACCCATATCCAACTTTTCCCTGTATTCGAGATTATTTTTGTTGAAATTAGTTCAATCAAGACAGTTTATTTATATTTCTTCCGAAACTGATGGAGCAAAGTGAGTTAAAATTTGTACATTCCCTAGGTTTTTGGTCTTTCATGAAATGAATGACAATAAATGCCTCTTGTTAAGTAAGTGACAGCTAATACCAGAGGGAGGCATCGCCAAATTGCGGTATATCTTTAAAGCGGAACATTTTTGCTATTTTTAATACAAAATCATGTAAATTCAGTCGAAAAATGGATTTCTCTCGAAAACAGTGTATCATTTAGACATACAGTGTTTCCCAGCAACTCCGCCCCATGAGGTACTTTTCTTTTATATTAATATTTCCGAATTTTATTTTGTACAAAAAGTTGGTGCATCAGAAATGATATAGAATGTTATAAAACATGGCCAACAGCGACTTTCGGTATGAGCGGAAAACGCCTGTTCTAAACAACGATTTCAATTATCTCGGAAAATTCAAACTTTTTGTATGAGATGCTCTAACTAAACTTCTTTGAAATTATAATTTAGATGAATCCGCAAAAAATAGGTCGGAAAACCGTGAAAATTATTTTTCCATTTATTGATTATAAGTCTTCAAAAATTGAATAATTAACAAACGGAAATATTTTTTGGTGAATAGACAATATTAGTGTCAGCATTAAAAGGATAGTTTTTCGACATTTGATCCATTTTTCATATAAAATCTAAAAATAAATTGACAATTTGCAGCAATATTTGTATTCTTGGCATTCTCGGATGAGAATGGAATGTGAAATTGAATGATTTTAATGGCGAAAATACGAATAGAAACCACTTTGCACCAGAATGAACCGACATTTCAGGGAAAATTCGAACAAAAGACGAAAAACCGAGCTCCAACCAAATTTACTAGTTACAATCATATTCATGACACGACACTACCGTCGTCTAGTCACCAAAAAAATCCTTTACGTAATTATTCAATTTCCGAAAGAGTTATGGGCAAAAAAAGAAAAAATATATTTCATGGTTTTCCGACCTGAAATTTGACACATGTATCTATATTCAAATGTTAAACATGTTTACTTAAAGCACTTTAGACAAAAAGTTCGAATTTTCCGCGATAATGGACTGTTTGAAAATTGCGATTTCCGCTCGAACCGGAAGTCTCAGTTAGCCGAGTATTTTATCGTTTTTCATAATTTTTGATGCACCAACTTTTTGTAATTGATAAAATTTTGCAATATCAATAGGAAAGAAGAGTCCCTCTTGGTGCAGAGTTGTTGGGAAGCACTGTATAAGACCAGCATAGGTTCTTTTTGCGCGTTTGTTCTGGGGAACATCGCGTTATCATTTTGCCCAAATGTCTGTAATTTTCGAATTTTTTGACGAGATTGATCTCAAACGACTAGGTTCAACTTAGTTATGAAGAATTGGAGGTCAAATTTGATTCTGTCTGGCCGGCAGTTGCCACGATAACTTGAGAATGGAAAGAGAAAGCAACTTGGAATTTTCAGGTTAGGTGGCGCGTCTGAAACGACGGACAAATTTAATAGGCATAATCGGCCCAATGGTTTTCGAGTAATAATTTTGTCATAGAACAATACAGATCTGATCGTATTGAAACTTGGTAGCAAGTTGTAAAATACAAATACGAAGACGTTCGTGGAATTTTGTGAGAATCGTGTCCCTAGAAAATGTTAAAAATATATTAAAAAGTATTATTTACGTCCCGATAACCCGAGAAAGGAAAGAGATAGCGACTTGCAATTTTTAGGGTAGGTTGCAGATCTCAATGAGATATTTGTATTTTATCAACAGGCATAATCGGCTCAACGGTTTTGGAGTTATACCCATCTGAAATTTGGTTATCATCTCCTCAATAACTACAAAAATACAAAACCGATCCATATAAAACTTGGTTACTAGTTGTTAAATGCCGGCTATATAATCCTTGCAAAATTTCGTGAGAATCGTATCGCTAGAAAATTAAAGAAAAATAATTGGAAAAAATTCTATATTTCAGAAACTATTCGCCCGACATCACTGACATTTTGCGAGAGGCTTCAAAACCTAACTTTACTACCAAATTCCAAGTTTGAACATGATCGGATGTATATTTTCGAAGATCCGAGCAGTCTTGGATAAGTTAAGTAGTTGGATGGGTGACCGTTGCCTAGATAACTTTAGAACAAAAAGAAGTAGGGAGTTAAAATTTTCAGGCTTGATTGCGCATCCGAATGGGAGAGTTAAGTTCGTTGTTGAGCATAATCGGCGCCCAATGGTTTCGGAGTTATAATAATCTGGAATATTATTTTCTCGATAACTCAAATAATACAGACCCGATCGAATTGAAGCTTGGTATCTAGATGTAGAATATCGACATGAAGACATGTGTGGAATTTTGTGAGGGTTGTACCACTAGTATATTCCAAAAGAATCACGAAAAATCATCATGTATCTCAGTATAACTTGAGAACAGAAAGAGATAGCGATTTTTAATTTTCAGGTTTGGTTGCGCAGTCGAATTCAACATTCGATTTTTTTATAGGCATAATCGACCTAACGGTTTTGGAATTATGTTAATCTGAAATTTAGTTGTTATTTCCTCAATGATCTAAAAATACAAAACCGATCCAATTGAAACATGATTACTAATTGTAGAATGCCAACGCCAAAATTCTTGCAAAATTTCGTGAGGATCGTATAACTAGAATTTTTTTCAAAATCATTGAAAACCATTGAAAAAAATTATATATATATGAGAAACTATTCCTCCGACATCTCTGAAATTTTGCGAGAGGCTTCAGAACCTGACTCTACTGCAAAGTTTCAAGTTTGAACACGATCGGATCCATATTGTTGGAGATCGGAGCAGCCTTGTGTGAGTTCAGTAGCTGTATAGGTGATCGTTGCCTCGATAACTTCTGAACGAAAGGATATAGAGACCTACAGTATTCAGGGTAAGTTGCACATCTGAAAGGGAGGGTCAAGTTGGATTTTGGGCATAATCGATCCATCGGTTTCGGAGTTATACCCACCTTGATAATTTTGATTCGATTAAGAGTTTCCAATATAGGAGAATGGACAATAGAGCATATGCGCAGAAGCTTTTGCGCGTATGTTCAATTGTCCATTCTCTTGTATTGAACACTCTTAATCGATTTTACCATAGTGAATTCGATTAAGAATGTCCAATACAGGAGAATGGACAATAGAACATACGCGCAGAAGCTCTTGACCTCAGGTCAGTGCTTGAACTGTGTGAGGATCGTATGACTGAAAAATTAAAAAAAAATATTTAAAAAAAATCTGTATCTCAAAAAGTATCCGACTTATGATTATCCTTTGATGATTACTTAATAAACTAATAGTATATAAACTTAAGTATATCCGCAATGAACTTGTTCAGTCCAGGTGTTTGGGAGTTGATCGTACCGTCGATTGGTCTGAGTAAAATATCTGGCTTATTCAAATTGGGCAAACTACACTATCTATGAGCCTGGCCATCATGATATTCTGAGCTTATTTTGCAAAGATTGTGTAATATATCCACTAGTTCTGAAATTTTCACCCAAACTTTGGGATATCTAGTCGATAAGACAGTACCGTTTTCGGTCAAGGTTACTTTCATTTCTATCGAAACAACTCCGAGGAAACGGTTATGAACGAATTTGGGTTAATTCTTCCTTAAAATTACGTGAAACGTGAGTATTTTCGTATATTATTAGATGTGAAAATTACTGCCCTTCATAACTTTTTGTGAATTTGTTTCATAGAAATTACTGTCGGAATACTCTATAGAAAATAATTCACTACTCTACAGGGCATTTTTTCATCTCATAGCACAATTGCATGATTGGACAGATTTGTGTCCTTACGCCACCATAAACAAAGCACTGATTATTTTCGACGCAACAGTAAATGCATGTATTCGAATGGGTCCTCACGCCACCACAAACACAACACTGTTTGTTTTCGACCAAATAGTTACGCTATGTATTCGAATAGAGAGCACAGTTCATTTTCGAACCAATAGCGGATGTATGTATTCGAATGGGACATTACGCTACCGCAGACACAGCACTGTTAATTTTTGAACCAACAGTGAATGTATGTATGTATGAGTTAAAACTAATCGTTTGATACTATTCTCGGCCAAACATTGTACCAGTTTTTTAACACTTGTTTTTACTGTGGGATTTAAATTCTTGGAAATATTGGGAATTTTTTTGTCCAGAAGCTAAGGAGCATTGGGCGAGTTCAGTACCTGGATTAGTGACCGCTCTGGCTATACATTTGAACAGCACGCCAAAGCCCCTGTCCACAGAGCTTTTCCAACTTGTTGCTGTAAATTATCCAGCAAAATCTCGTGATTTGACACCCTGTAACTAAGGGGATATATGAGAGTAAACCCGAGTTATTTTAGGTGATA
Organism: Halyzia sedecimguttata; assembly: GCA_937662695.2. Classification (NCBI taxonomy): domain Eukaryota; kingdom Metazoa; phylum Arthropoda; class Insecta; order Coleoptera; family Coccinellidae; genus Halyzia; species Halyzia sedecimguttata. The sequence continues at coordinate 16,921,562 of OW569413.2, forward strand.
ATTTTGGAATTTCAGAATAACTATCAACAAAAAATAATTCTGATAATTTTCACTTGGTGTCTGACGGAGTAGTCTGATCTAGTGTCCGAAACGTTACGAAATAGTAGTTTTATCGTTGACGTTATTTCGTTATTGTTTTTTTGGCAACATTGTTCTACTAGATATTGATTCTGACCAATATCTGTTTCTACCGCAAAAGCAATTTACAAAATAATAATTTTTTTCATTTTACAGATATTTTCCGGAGTTTGGGAGAGAAACCCCAGAAAGGAACCATTAAGTAATGAGTATGCCTACCAAATTATCCTTTAATCATTACTGGCTAATGTTTTTACGCACCAAAAACTATGTTTGCATTAGGCTCCTACGTGGCCTGAATCTTCGATTAAATGTTTGTTAAAGACCATTTAAAGATATTCCTACAAGTAGCACTCACATCAATAATTGAAATCCCCTTGTGCTTTTAATTCATACATTTAAATAATTTGTTAAGCTATAAAAAGCCATTTCTGTGATAGTGTAGAGGTGGCGCCATTGGTTATCAAGTAGGTATAACAAAATGTAAGTCATTAGTGAAAGGACGTATAAAAAGAAATTATGTCCGAACGACTTTCAGGTCCTTCGTCTTGAATTAATTTACACTTCCAAAACTATTGCATTATTCATCAGTTAATCATTTATTTCCGATATTTCCAGAAAATTCATTCCGGCGTTCCAACTTTAGCTACGGAAAATTAGTCCTCGCTTCTTCTCCCCGATGTCATCTACGTCAATCTAATCGTAATTGCTTTTCGAAAAGCATCATCGTATTTATATACATTCGTATCGTTCCTAATTATGAATTCTTTGAATAAATCAACGAAACCGTTGTTTCGGATGAGGCGCCGTCTAGTTGCTATTTCTGAAACTCACGTGTGTGTTTCCTTCAGGGAAAGGTGGGTTGGACGTTCAAAATAGCGCGCGGGATGTCACTGTCTATCATCTATAAAGGCGAGGAAATTGATAGCCGGTTTGTTCCTTTTTGATGTCGATCTCTGGAAGTCACTCCAAATAGACTCCTTTCTTTTGAGCGTGTTGAGAATTCGTTCCGTTCTCCTCACCGGAACTGACAGTAATAATTTAAAAGGATTATTTCTAAATAGGACATCTGAGTTTGTATTAGTATGTAAATCGGAAAAAAAGTTGGAAAAGCACTTTGTCAGGGGCTTCAATTTCAGACTATTGCGTTTTTACGCTGTGACTACAGTCCCGACTCGGGATCCATGTCCAGTCCCGAACGACGTCATTAGAAGTCTTGTCGGGACTGGTGGTCCGTCCCGACTCGGGACCCGCATACGGTCCCGTAATTATAATGCTGGGGCCACACTAGCACCATTCTGCGAATATTCGCGTTTTCGCGACATATGTAGCCGGGTACTTCGTCGAATCGCGGTGTATTCTGGCGAAGACGAATATACTTCGCCGGGCTGTCGGTAAACTGGCACGCATCAAAGGATTTTTTTATGATGCAATATTCCACTTCAGAGTTCAGTTCAGTAGCGCTCCAGATTTTGAGTACAAGTTTGATTTCGGAGCGAACTTACGACTTGTAGTAGATAAATATTCAATGACATATAATAGAACGGCACTGCTTCCTCCATTTAAATTGCAAGAATAATCGTCACGTCACGTTGACTGCAGATGTAGACAATTACATCGAGATAAAGCCATAAAAATCTTCGCCCGCTAGTGTGTCCCCAGCATAAAAAGCATCATACCTCCATTAGTCACAAGCGTGATATCATTTAATTCGAATAAATGTTACAATATTATATTTTTGAAAAATGCTATTTCACAGTCACTAATGTTGTTTACAGAAAATGAAGTAATTTGCATCCTCAATTTAAATATTCTAACGTGAGCAATTTAAACAGGACCTCTGCTTCTTTGGAATTTTTTTAGCGCTAATGCATTTTAAATGGAAATACTGAAGGCATATGCTTTACATTTTATTGAGGCGATGCAACAATCTAACATTGTGCTGCATAACATACCTCAACTTTTTCATCAATTTGAATAGCATTATGTTATGCTGTTTCTTCTTCTCTTAAAATCCAAGACAACATTTTCTCCTGTTTTCTTTTTATACCCAGGTTGCAAAATCCGCTACTTCGTTTTTATTTTTTTCATCACGTCCATTGCGGTAAGATCAGAACCTTTTGGTGTACCTTTTTTTTAATAATCTCAGGCATTTTTGTGGACCCAATATCCACATAACTGGACATATTTTCATCATCATTTTCATCTTGCCAAATTCCACCCGGTTAAGTTTGGCTATCATTTTTGGAATTTTGTTATTGGTAGATAAATATTGTCCGAAAAGAATGCTTATAAATAACTATGCATAATGTGCGGTATGTTATGCAACGCAATGTTAGATTCTTGCATCGCCTCAATAAAATGTATAACCTGTCTTGATTATTTCCATTTGAAATGCATAAACGTAAAGAAAACCCCAAAGAGGTAGTGGTACCTATTCTTTAAAATGCACACGTTAGAATGTTTAAATTTAAGATGCAATTTACTTTATTTTCTGTAAACAACATTAGTGACTTTGAAATACAATTTTTCAAAATATAATATTGTAACATTCATTTGAATTAAATAATTTCACGTTTGTGCCTAATGGAGGTATACTTCTTCGTATAATTTCGGAACCGTATGCGGGTCCCAACCCAAGTCGGGACGGACCACCAGTCCCGACTAAACTTCTAATGACGTTATAACGACATGCGACTGTTCCCAAGTTGCAGTGGTTGAGATCGGAGCTACTAGAACTCAGGGATCCTCGGTCTAGCTCCAGTGGAGATGGGAGTGGATTCCTAAAAAGGGAACCTAGTAAATGGGCGCCAGGTAAATTTAAGTCTCCCAGATACCCCTGCGTAATGTACTAATTCCTAAATTCACCAAAAGAATATTCACGCTAATAACAAACAGTTTATTCTAATAGCATACAACCCAGGTCTTTAGATCCAGCAAAATTTAACTATTATGAAACCCTGAATAAGGGTGGCGGAAATTGTACGTAGATATTATTCTTGGATTCAAATACGCGTCGCTTGAGCTCAGGCGCATTCACGTTTCTCCTCTATGATCATATACGATTACTACAAATCTTGCCCCAATTTCCGCTTTCCAATAACAATAACCTAGATAATTGATAACAATATATGTTCAAGTTATATATATAGTAGGTATAAGATGATTCGGGATATGTTTTCTATAACTTGCGTGCTATTCCTTGTGCCTGAAAGTATTATTGCCTCGATGGTCTCGCAATACCGTTCTCCTTCCCTTTGTACTCGCCGTCTGCGACTTTTGACTGAATGTCCCCCAGCGCTGCTTCCTGACCACCTTGTATATACTCGGGATCGGTAACACTGCGTTGGCTGTCTCACAGCGCTACTTATGGACCACCTTGTATATATTCGAATGTCTCAGTTTCACTCTTCCTGATATAAAAAAATCGTGCTGGCCTCAAAAACTCCTGCCACCATAAACTGCGGACTGTCACAAAAACTTCGGACTGCCACAAAAACTTCTATTCCTCTTGATATAAAAATCGTGCTGGCACACAAAAACTCCTGATGTTACAAAAACCCTGATGACAGAAAAGAAATCATCAGTGACTTCTCTCGGATAAGAAACAAATGAATTTTCGCAATACACAATAATTTCGGTTATCATAATATTAATCAGACCAATTATTCGTTGTTATGCAACAGTTATAGAATTCGTACATACCCTGATGTTCGGGGTTGTCCTGCACACGTTTGCTTCGAAACCAAATCTTGTCGTGCCTCCACCAAATAATTCTTCAAGCACACAGCGATGTTCTGGATATAGAAATATAATTACGACCTGAATTGATTCCACTATAAATGACGAGAATAGAACATCTAACACATACCTGTCAAAGTCGCCAAGATCGTTCACGTGGTCAACTCTTAGATTTGCAGAAAGGCCTTTATATCCTCTTTCGAGACGAGTGCAAGTTACCTGTTATCTTCCCAAATCAAACCAATGTAACGCTCACTCCTAATTCGATTTTCGAAACTATATCCAATTAAGAAGAAATCACCAATTCTTACGAAGTTCCGAAAATACGCCTAACCTACTGCTCCTCCGTCGAATGTTGACAAAATGGACGACCTCATGTCCCTGACTGGCGCAGACCCTCACAAATTTCAGACTGTCACAATTCAACAATATTGCCAACTTATTCGGTTCTTCGAATACAACAATTATTATTTAGCGTCGATTGGCACCACTGAGATCCAACCTCAAATTCGACGTCAACACAAACGACAACCTTATCGTAAACAAAACATAAACAAACCCTTGCCTGAGTTAAAAAGAAACGTTACAACGTCATTTGATGTCGTTATTCGAGAATTGATGTAGGTACCGAATATCAGTCCCGAACTCAATGACGTCATTCGGGACTGGACACGGATCCCGAGTCGGGACTCTAGTCACAGCGTTAATTTTATAGTTAGAGCATCCATTCATGCAGGTACCGAACTCGCCCTAGGCTGCTTAGCCCCAGGCAAAAACATATTACGAAAAAAACTGGTCCACTTTTTGGCCAAGAATGGTCTCAAACGATTCGATTTGACTCAAATATATACATTCACTATTGGGTCGAAAATAAACAGTTCTGTGTCTGAGGTCACGTAAGAACCCATACAAATACATACATTCACAGTTGGTTAGAGAATGAACAATGCTCTGTTACGGTAAGTAATGTCTCATTTGAAAACATACATTCACTGTTGGTTCGAAAATGAACAGTGCTGGGTTTGTGGTGTCGTAAAGTATCTGTTCAAATACTCGTTCAAATACAAACTTCCTCTATCAAGATGGAAAAAACAGTGCTTTGTGTTTGTTTCAATGGTGTATTTTGAGAGTAATTTCTATGAAAAAAATCAGTTCAATCGTACAGTTGTGCCATGAGAAACTATGAGTTGACAATTCACAAAAAATATCCTTTATGGCAGTGATTTTAATATCTAATGATATACGAAAATACATAATTTTCAGAAAAAATCGACCTAAATTCGTTTGACAACCATTTTCTCGGATTTCTTATTTCAATAGATTTTGTGCTTTTCCTCCATTTCCCTAATATTTTCTACAATATATATCCGATCGAGTTCAAATCAAAAACTTTGAAGTGAAATACGGATTTGAAGGTTCCCGCAGAATTTCAACGATATCTGACGAACAGTTTCTGAGATGCAGAATTTTTTAAATTTTTTTCTTAATGTTCTATTCATGCCATCCTCACGAATTTTTTGTTAAGTTTTCTTGTCGATATTTTTCCACCAACTGCCGTGCTTAATTTCGATTGGATCAGTATTTCTCGAGTTATTGGGAAAACAAAATTTCAGATCGCTATAATTCTGAAACTACTCGACGGATTTAGTGTATTTTTTCGGCTGGTGCATTTGGACTCCAAAGTTGCTCTCAAAATTTTAAATCTCTAACTCATTGCAATCGAGCGTAATCGTGTTGAAGGCCCGACGACCGGACAGAATCAAGTTCACCTGAACAGCACGTCTAAAAAATTGTTTTTGACGCTTAAATATACTTTTTGCTTGTTCCAACAGGAGCATCGTGATATCATTTTGCCCAAATATCTGTATTTTTGGAATTTTTTTCGAAAGTTGTCAGCAAAGTTCGAATTTCAGAATAACCGTCAACAAAATATAATAATATATAATAATAATTAATATAATTAAGATTTTGACTTCATGTCTAATCAAGGAGATCTATTCTCCGAAACTTTACAAAATAGTTGTTTTATGATTTGCTTTTTGGCACTCTTGTTCCTCGGAACAGTGTGCTTATCAATTTGCCCAAATGTCTGTAATTTTCGAATTTTTGGCTGAGAATGGTCTTAAACGATTTGGTTCAACTCACTGATCAAGAATACGTGGTGAAAATTGATTCTGTCTGGCCTGCCAGCCGCCCGGCCATCCGTTGACACCATAACTCTCGAAAGAATGAGTTAGGTTAGAGGATTGAAATTTGCAGGGTAGGTTTGGCCGGATGCTAACACGATAACTCTCGAACGGAATGAGCTACACAGTTGAAATTTTCCGAATAGGTTAGGGAGATAAATATATAATATATATATAAATAAGTTCGTTATTGGTCAAAATCGGTCAGATGGTTTCAGAGTAACAAAAAAAATTTTTTTCGTTACAAATTGCAAAATAAGTATTTCTCAAGATGCAGTTCCACCATAGGAATCCATTGATGTCATTTTTAACTCTAATAAGCTAATACTTTCGGAGATATGATATTTCAAAATTTCAATAATAAATCGTAATTCTGTGTTTTCACAGAATGCGATAATCATTCTATCTATGAATTATTATAATATGATCTGTTGATACATGTCAACTTATTTTCCTGAGACATGATATGTCAAAGTTTTATATTTAATGTCCATGGTAATCCATATGATGATGGGAATGGTAATGGTAAGTTAATAATATTGAGTTCAGAATATCTCCAATAAAAACATAACTGAAATATTGGCTAAAGTTTCAATTGATATAAAATAATTTTCAGAGAGTAGATTTGAGGAAGGAATATATCTTTCATCACAGAATTGAGGAACGAATATCTCGGATGAGTTCGTTGTTGGGTAGAATTGGTCTATTGGTTTAGGATTGATAATTTTTGGCACTCTTGTTGAATTTAAATTCTTTTATGATGTTTGTATTTAATTTCTGCTATTATGAAGTTCTATCATAAGAATCCATTGATATAATCCCCAACTCTTACCAATACTTTCGAAGATATGATTTGTCAAAGTTTGAACAAGAGTGCCAAAGCTCCTGTCCACAGGGCTTGAACCATTTTTTTTGTTTATTAGGCCACATATTTCTCTATATAATATGTTCTAGAGCCGGCATCTTTCGGCGAAAACTGGAATAGATCAAAATCCGTGTAATTTGACATTATTCGGACCGCATTTCCGCTGAAAACATGACGCAGGATGTACGTCTTCTATGCATCAATAATATGTATTACGAATCACGTGTGAACTGTCAATAAAATCAGACTGAGAAATCTAACAGCAAAAAAAATCATCTAAGGAAACCTCATGTCTCAAAATCCAAGCATAAATTATCCAAAAATGGATGAGTAACACTTCGCAGAAATATAAATCTGTGACATCGAAAAACACAAGGAGATATATGAGGATAATACAAAGCTTAACGTGGATTTATGGAGGACTTATAACCCTTTCAATCACCGACCCCAGATTGATGAGAGAAGCGATGCCTAGCGCAAACAACGGTAATGGCTTCTCAAGCTCCGATTCTTGCCGACTCGGTCTCAACATATGCTCCAGACGCTTCGAAAGTGTTTAGTTTTACAACTATCGGGACTACCAAAGCGAGAAGACCTCTGAAGCATCCAAGTCACGTTGCGCTAATAAATCCACATCTCTCTCTAGGAGATCTAGAGCGGAAAAGTAGGATTCATGCAGATAACGAGGCTCTAGAGGAAGAAGTCAACGTAAACAGAATATAACAAATGTAGAATCGAGAATAGTAGGCGGATAGATATGTTGGGATGAGTCTGATTGAAGCTGAAGACTTCTCAGATGGAATTTACTCGTGGGATGCGGGCTTGAGTCTGTTTCATAGAAAAAACAAACAGCAGCAGCAAACAAACGACGCAACCATAGAACCGTACATTTGTACCAATTATTAGAAAATGTAGGTGGGATCAGATAGTCTCACAAGATACAGCTTCTGAATAAATAGTAATACTTATACATTCAAAGTATGGAATAATGGATTTATTTTCTCCCCATTCAGGAATATGGACAAATGGTTGGATGGGTCAAAGTATTTTTATTTTTTAAAGAAAATATTCCCGTAATTCTTATTAATCAATATTTGACCTATATACCAATATTTGACCAATATTTGACCTATACAAGCAGTGACGTCATCGATATTTTTTTGAATTGCAATCCCCAATTTTTTCTTTCTGACATGAATAGACTATAAAATTCTGAGCAGTAATGCACGTCAAGTGTCATTTGCCTCAAATTCTCTAGATATTCGTTTTCCAAATTAGAAAAACATGTCAAAATGTTATATGTATTATTAAGTCCAAATCGAATAAATAATTAAATAAATTATCAAAGGATACTTTAGGAGGTACACTAAATATTAAATGGTTCATTTCTCGGTTTTCTCTCCTAAAATCTGAAAAATATCTATGCAATAAAAAAAATATTTTGTGAATTGTTTCCGCGTTAGAAACAAAAGATATTTGTCAGAAGCAATGTATAGAAGAATGTTGTCTAATGAACAACGAAACGAACGACGAGACAACATCAACGATAAAACAACAACCTATTTCGTAAAATTTCGGAGTAAAAAAAAATACAAATCTCAAATTCAATTTTTTCATGATGCAGTTTCATCATAAAAATCCATTGATATCATGATCGTCATCTCTAACCATCTGATACTTTCAGAGATATGTTTTACAAGCATAATCTCCTCTGCATAAGCACAATCTACTCGTGGCTGAAAGGCCTCTCAAAATGACAAACCTCACAGAAAACTCTGATTCTTCATGACCATTGGTTCATAAGATATCGCAGCTTCAATCCACGCATGCGTAGTCACATCCAAAGGGGATTCTATGGAGGAATAGCATCCTTTACCTCCAAACCCCAATTCTCTCGAAAACTCCAGCAGTTAAATCACTTATCGTCTGCTCACGCGCATAACTCAAATGCCCGTAAGGGGTAACATGAATTTCATAATTAGCCTCAGGTCCACGGTACGGACACTCCAACTCGGAAACAACGCTTTTTCCCCAAACTGACTTTTCTTTGCACAGAGTTTCCATGAATATTCCTTTACAACCTCACAATACCGGCTGTGCATCAGAGCCATGACCTATAGAATTTCAACAGATATCGCATCCCGGGTATTCTATGGAGGAATAGCATCCTCCACTCCAGAACCCCAATCCTCTCAGACGAAAACTCCAGCAGTTAAATCCCTCCCCATCTGCGCATACGCATAACGAAAAATGCTGGGAAGGGGGAGCATAAACTTGAAAGAAATAGGTTTCAGAATTTCAAGCATAATATTCCGCAAAATAGTAGTAATTTTTTGAAGTTTTTCATGTTACGTGATCCACACGAAATTTTGCAAAAGTGGTTGTTTCGGTCTTTTGCATCTAACTGCGGAGTTTCAATTCAATCAGAACAGTATTTTACGAGTTATGGTGGAAAAAAAAGTTTGAAATTTTGAAATTTTTTGTTAGCCACTTTAGGGTAGACCGATCAATAAAAAACTTCTTGTGCATAGAAAGTTCTCGATTCTATAATTTGATGCTAAATTTCAGATAGATCGAGTGATTGGTTCCGGAAATATTCAAACAAAATATTTTAAGTAAAAAGGCCCATAACTCCGAAACCACTCGGTGGATTTCACCCATTAACGAACTCGTCCGGGATATTTACGCTCCAAACCTTCCTTGCAAATTTCAATCCTCTAACTCCTTCCGTTCGAGAGTTATCATGCTAACGGCCGGCCGGACCGGATGGACAGAATTTAACCTAGAATTCTTCATCAGGGATTTGTACCCAATCGTTTGAGATCATTTTCGAATTAAAATTCGAAAAATACAGACATTGTGGCAAAATGATAGCATGCTGTTCCTTGCGGTACACACTCGCAAAAATCATTGAAAAACATTGGAAAAAATACTATATATCAGAAAGTATTCGTCCGACATCGCTGAAATTTTGCGAGAATTCAAAACCTAACTCTACAACCGAGTTGCAATCGGAACTCTATTGTTAGATATCCGAACAGACTTGGGTGAGTTCCGATATTTTAAAATTGTACGGAATGTACTCTTATCTCATCAAGGAGAAAACGGTCTATATCGATGGTAAATTCGATAAATTGTGTCGAGTAGAGGAGAATGGACAATAAAACATGCGCGCAAACGCTTCTGACTTCCGTCAGTGCTTGAACCAATTTTTTTCTTTAAACAACTCTTCATATGGTCCCTTTGACACTTGAAGGGACCGAATTTTCTTGGAAGCCTATTCAATCACTTTGCATACGCAGGCATTCATTTAGCGCAAAGTTTTTGCCCCCCGCCAAGGAACAAGGAAGTGAATTTAACTATAGGAACATTCCAGTTATACCAATATCATTACAATAACGATATCCGAAGCCGTATGGCTGTTCTACCAATTTTTTTTTACGAAAACCGACATGAGTCGAAATATTGAAATCTGGATTTCATGTAACGAAACAAATCAATACATTTTACAAGCTTTTCTCTTATGCCTTCCAGGAGTCGAATTTATGACTTGAATATCATGTACAGATCAAATTTAATAATATCATCCCATTACCCAATTCAAACAATATTATATTTTTAACGGCGTTATTTCACATGATTCTACCGTTCACGCCTCTCATCAGGTTATTAATGAAATGAATAATTTGTTAGCACAAAAATCGTATATGTCAATTTGTTTGTTGAATATGAATGGTTTATTGAAAATAAACTGATGGATCGATGAAAAACATAATATGGGGGAAAATAATCATTTTCGCCGATTAATCATCGGAATTCTTTGGATTAAAGCCGAAATTCAATTTGAAATACACACAGCTGAAACAGTTCAACAATGTTCATAATTACTAATGATGTCCCAGACCGAATTCAGTTGAATTATTTAAACCAACATAAAATTATTCTGTTCCCGTTTATGGACAATTTGATCAACAAGCCACTGTACACTAACAGATAAGGCACTATACAGAAAATTGTCACCTCGGTGTACTGAATACATCTGAATAACATCTAAAAAATGTAAGGGGAAATTCTGCGATGAAAATTAAGGTGAGTATTTGGTATAAATTCTTTGAAAAACCTCCCCCCGGAAAACTTACACCCCTCCAAATATTAACAAAAAAAAGTTTCTCTTTTTTATTTTCCCTGTACCAATAGTTGGTAAATATTATCTGTCAATAAAACTGCAAATTTTGGAAGTTTTTCAACCCTGAAGTATGCTTAGAAGGGGTCCAAATATTAACAAAAAAAAGTTTCTCTTTTTTATTTTCCCTGTACCAATAGTTGGAATATTATCTGTCAATAAAACTGCAAATTTTGGAAGTTTTTCAACCCTGAAGTATGCTTAGAAGGGGTCGAAATAGTAAACCCATGGCATCCTATAATGATCAATACATGACAACACAATGGGAATCATTCCAGGAGTTGAACAGTTTTTAAAATATTATGACACATCATACTCAACGTTTCGGCATCTTGTTCTTGGCGCTCTTGTTCCTCGAAAAAGAGTGCTTATCAATTTACCGAAATGTCAGTAATTTTCGAATTTCTGGATGAAAATGGTCTTAAAGGATTTCGTTCGACTCACTGATCAAGGAGCCGTGGTCAAAATCGATTATGTCTGGCCGTTAACACAATAGCTCTTGAACGGAACGAACGAGACAGTCAATTTTCAGAGTAGGTTTGGGCGATAAATATCTCGGATGAGTTCGTTACTTTGCAAAATCGACAGTGTGACAGTCTCGGAGTAACGTTTTAAATTAAAAATTTCTGATTCAATTTTTTTTAAGATGCAGTTTCATCACAAGAAACTATTAATATCATTATCAACTCTAACAAGCTAATACTTTCGGATATATGATTTTTTAAAATTTCAATAATAAATCTTAATTCTATTATTGCGCAGAATGCTGTTAGAGAAAATTAGCGGAAGTATTTATAGCTATAAATTTCATGTTCTCTGTTCATACATGTCTTCTTATTTACTGATAAGAGACATGTCATATTTATTTCAGTTTCTTTTCAAAATTCGCTACTGTTTTAGAACACAAAGTATGATTGAATGCAAAATGACGAACGAAATAACCTCAGCTATCGTAGAATTATGAGGATTATAGGATATTATAAATTTTGGGTGATAATATAATGCTCTTCGATAATCCATATTATGATGTAAATATTTACTTTGGTAAGTTAATCAAGTTGGGTTCAGAACATCTCTAGTAAAAACAAAACTGGAATATTGGCTAAGTTTCAATTGATGAAGTATAATCCCACCAAAAACATTCTGTAAAATGGGTTCAAGCCCTGTGGACAGGAGCTTTCTGGCGCTCTAGTTCAAACAGACAAATTATATCTCCGAAAGTATTGGTTTCTCAGAGTTGGGAATTAAATCAATGTATTCTTATGAAAGAACTGAATCATAAAGGAAATTAAATTCAAATAATAGTTTATTTATCATGATTAAATGAGCAATCTGAGAATGAGAACTGCACCATGGAAGAAATCAAATTAAAATAGCTGAAATGAATTTGACTCTTTCTTATAGAACAGGATGAAATGTACGGTATGAACACAGATCATATAATAAAGCTTAGATAGAATAATTATAGCATTCTGTGAAAACATAGAAGTACGTACGATTCATTGAAATTTAGAAAAATCATATCTCCGAAAGTATTAGCTTGTTGTAGTTGAAAATGATATCTATGGATTTTAATGGTGAAACTGCATCTTAAATAAAAATTACAGACATTTGGTCAAATTGATAAGCACTCAGTTCCGAGGAACTAGAGCGCCAAAAAGTGTAATTCCCTTTCCGGGATTTGAGCCCGCCTACGATCTTGTCGATCTCCGGTATTAGAATAAAACGTCGGTACTTACCTGGGACATATATTCTTAATTTTCACTTTTCGACATAAAATCGCCACATGGGGGTTTATTTGACGGTTTTTTACCCTTGTCTCTCTAAGTCGATTTTGACGTTTCTCGAACCAACTATTAGCAAGGAACTAGACAATGTCATGTCTCAGGAAAATAAGTTGACATTATGACAATTCATACATAGAATAATTATATAATTCTGTGAAAACGTAAAAATTCGATTTATTATCGAAATTTTGAAAAATCATATCTCCGAAAATATTAGCTTGTTAGAGTTGAGAATGATATCATTGGATTCTTATGATAAAATTGCTTATTGAAAAAAATTTAATTTGGAATTTGTTTTGTAAAAAAAAAAAAATTTTTTTTGTTACTCCGAAACCATCTGTCCGATTTTGCCCAATAACAAACTTAGCCGAGATATTTATCTCCCAAACCTACTCTGTAAATTTCAACTGTCTAGCTCATTCCGTTCGAGAGTTATCGTGCCTACGGCCGGCTGGACGGCCAGACCGGCCGGACAGAATGAATTTCGACCACGGATTCTTGATCAGTGAGTCGAACCAAATCGTTTAAGACCTTTCATCGAAAAATTCGAAAAATACAGACATTTGGGCAAATTGATAAGCACTCAGTTCCGAGGAACTAGAGGGCCAAAAAACTATCCAAGTCTCGATGGAGCTGCTTGTTTATCTCTAAAAAATAATGAAATCTAGACAAAGTCATGCCAAGTCTGAGATTCCTTACTACGATTTCTCTATTATTATAGTTAATGTTGTGTGGCTTAGCCGTTGAACATTCTTTATACGTTAGTGGGTAAAAGTCAATTTTGTATATACGTAATGTTATATCTGTTGTAACTACCTATGTTTGTTAAACGAGATAATAGCCCATACTGACATATCGTCAATGGGTAGCGGTTCTAGCGACATATTGGTGCAATGGTGTCATGGAGCAACTGGTTTTGTACCCTTGTGTACCCTTCAACGGCCAAGTCACACAACATTAACTATAATAATAAAGAAATCGCAGTAAGGAACCCCCTTATCAATAATAATAAAATAATAAAGGAACCTTAGACTTGGCACGACTTCGTCTAGATTTAATTACTTTTTAGAAATAAACAAGCAGCTCCACTGAGACTTGGCTAGTTCTTTACAGAATGTTTTTGGTGGGATTTTACTTCTTTTTGTAGAAACGTGGGCATATTGATTTATGTTATTGAATTTTCTTATTTGACACATTTTTGGCGCTCTAGTTCCTCGGAACTGAGTGCTTATCAATTTGCCCAAATGTCTGTAATTTTCGAATTTTTCGATGAAAATGGTCTTAAACGATTTGGTTCGACTCACTGATGAAGAATCCATGGTGGAAATTCATTCTGTCCGGCCGTCCGGCCGGCCGGTCCGGCCGGCCGGTCCGGCCGGCCGGTCCGGCCGTAGGCACGATAACTCTCGAACGGAATGAGCTAGAGAGTTGAAATTTTCAGAGTAGGTTTGGGGGATAAATATCTCGGCTAAGTTCGTTACTGGGCAAAATCGGACAGAAGGTTTCGGAGTAATAAAAAAAAATTTTTTTTTCACATTAACAAATTCCAAATTAAATAATTTTTAATAATCAGATTTATCATAAGAATCCATTCATATCATTTTTAACTCTAACAAGCTAATACTTTCGGAGATATGATTTTTCAAAATTTCAATGTAAATCGTATTTCACAGATTGATATAATAATTATTCCTTGTATGAATTTTCATAATGTCAACTTGACAGAAGGGAAAATTGTAACTTCAAAAATATTGGGGTTGAAATACTCGTGAAGTTTGTATCGACCAGATTACCGCAAAGTGTAAAAAAAAAAAAATTGAAAATTTAAAATATGTTTTTCCACAATAACTCTCGAACGGAATGAGCTAGAGAGTTGAAATTTTCAGAGTAGGTTAGGGAGATGAATATCTCGGTTAAGTTCGTTATTGGGCAAAATTGGCCAGATTTAATTCGATTTCTTCCATGGTGCAGTTCTCATTCTCATGATTGCTCATTTAATCTTGATAAATAAACCATTTTCTACAAACGTCAAAAAATGACAAGGTTCGCGCATTGATAACAATATGCGAAGTGACCCTTTTTTTCATTTTCCTTCGTTACCATGACACCGTGCGCGAAGTAGTGTGCGAAATACTTACTTCGCGCACTGCATGTAAACTATATGCAATTTTTATATTTTAATCTTTATGTTCCTCAATCACTCTGAAATAATTGTCAACAAATGCCATTTTATTTCCATAGTTACAGTAATTACTTGATTTGGAAAAACAGTTTAAGCCAGTTCAATACTATTTTTCATATTAAGCTAAGCATGTTACTTATTTTAGAACAATAATTTTGGCGTTTGTAGAAAAAATTTTGTTTGTATCTCATGCGCGAAATACTTTGGTGATCTCGACTATTTTTTTAACTCGGCTGCGCCTCGTTAAAAAAATCAGTTCTCGATCACCAAAGTAGCATTTCGCGCACTAGATACAAAAATAACTATTATTTGAATTGAATTTCCTTCATGATGCAGCTCTATCATATGTATACATTGATATAATTCCCAACTCAGAGAAACCAATACTTTCGGAGATATAATTTGTCTGTTTGAACTAGAGCGCCAGAAAGCTCCTGTCCACAGGGCTTGTTTCTTTTTAGGAGTGCTTTTTTTAGTATTACAAATCTTTCTTTTCTTTTTTCCGGTTCTGATTCTTGTACAGTTTTTCGTATTGCCCATTCGCGTTCATTATTTATTCTTTTAGACGGTTTAATTTCTGAAAGATTGTATATGTTATTATATTGTATATTATTATACTGATCATACCCAAGGAGACCCCTCATAAGCTCTCAAAGAGCTTGAGCGAGTAAGGAGAACCAGTTGTGTTCTGTGTAGGCTTTGTTACTGATCGGCGCGGTATTTACGCCTAAGCCGGTAAACCATCCTAATCCCTAGCAAACGTTTTCAAGCGCAGTAGAAGAATGTCGTAAACGACTGTAACGCGGCCGATTGCCACTTCGCCATACAAGGTTATCGGAAAAACAAACGTAAGCGCGTTTTACAATACAGTCAACGCCATCTAGCGACGTGAGCGGATATCACCGCCACTCTCAGTTCAATGAATTATATTTTGACCAAATTTTGAACGAAATTAATTAATATTATATGTAATTTGTTTATTCAATTTGTGTCATGTTCGAGTAGAATAAAGTTAATCGTTTGACTATTTCTTCTTGCAAACTTGTATAAGTATAAGTATAAAAGCCAGTCTAGTATTATCCAGAGTTTTCCTTCAATTTTATTTATATGCGTATTAAAAGCAGAAGGGGAGGCATTCGCCCAGCAGTGGGAAGCAATAGGCTAGATTGAATTGGAAGATGTGTCCCACTACGCTGGATTTTTGCAATGACAGTCGATTTTATCTACCAATAGTAGAAGGGGGCATTACCATATCTCTGATACAGCTGATAGTTCTACATCAGATACTTCAGACCTTCGATTTTTGACATCAAATAAAGAGGCAAACAAAGTTGAATATTTGTTGTAAGGGCGGTATATCGATCTTTAATAGTTTGGTTGGGTTCTTGTGTTTTCAAATAAGGGTCACCATGTACTCCAGATCTTCGGTTATCCTAGTTATTATAGTTTTCCTTTTATGTGGCCATTAAACACTAACTCTTTACCACATTTCACCTCTCTGAGTTTATGGGAAGTACTAGTTCTACTCTGATGATCATGAGTGTCATAAATGCGAAACTATGCTTTCGCTTAACTTCGGAATTAAATGTCATACAGATTTGAAATTTTCTATTTTTAGTATGTGATTTTATAGCTCACGGGATGACGAAAATTTATGCGTTCTGGTCTCATCCAGAGGTTCTCAAATAGGGGCCTGAAAATGCGGCGAAATGGTTCCAGTAAAAGATGGTACGGCAGTGTTTGCTTTGTGCTCGATTTGGCGGGGGCACTGCCATGCCCCCGATTTTCAGTGTATTTGAGGAATGGATATCGCGGATAAGTTCGTTAATGGTAAAAGTCGGTCTGGTGGTTTCGGATTAAGCATTTTTGGCACTCTTATTTTTTTTAATTTGATTTCTTTCGTGATGCAGTGATCATAGAAATCCATTGATATCATCTCCAACTCTGAGGAACCAAAACATTCGAAGATATGATATGTCAAAGTTTGAACAAGAGCGTCAAAGACCCTGTCCACAGGGCTTTCCCAAACTTTTTATTTACACTACTAGGATGTTTTCTGATTTCGCTCATAAGAAAATATCCTAGTAGTTGAAAAGACAGACGGTGAAATATTCATTGATTTTGACCATCAACAAATATTCTCAGTCGGGCTAGGTCACCTCATGGCTCATTGTTCCCCGAAGAAGAAACCGTTATTCAGGGGCAGATACGAACTGGTATCACGGTTATCACCAATCAGCGTAAGATAGCCACACTGAATGACAAACGAAGGAGTTCTGAGAAACTTAGTTCCATTTGTTGCAAACTGGTAGGGAGGAAATCCCACCAGCAGCACCTATGGAAATCTTCACGAACTCCGACCCTCTGCAATGAAGAAACCTTGAGCGATGTTCAGTGACGTTCATTCTTTGCCGTAAGTGGGTCAGAGACTGCAAGGCCGTCTACCTATATAAGGCCATTATGAACTGAAATCGCCCGCTTTAGTGTGGTTAGATAAGCCACAAACTAGTGAACATAGAATGAGGTGAACTATGGCCAATTGCCAATGAAACGATCACACGGTGGAATATTCATTGATTACATCCATCAACAAATATTCCCCGTGGGCCGGGCTAGGTCACCTCATCACTCAGTGTTCCCCCAAAGAGGACAGCATCATTCATGGGCAGATACAAACCGGTTTCAAGGTTATTACCAATCCTCAGCGTAACCTAGCCAAACTGAATGACAAACGAAAGAGTTTCACCATTGTTTTTTTTAGATATTGGCAATTGGCTACAGTTCACCTCATTCTATGTACATCCTAGTAGTAACCAGATGTCGAAAATATAAGTATATATGTATCATAATATTCTGAAAACTGTCAAACGCCCGGGTTGTTTCCCAATGTGTTGTGATGTATTGCTCATTATAGAATGTCACCTCATGTTTTTTGTTTCTGCAGATGATGAGCTAGTCATCATTAGTATATTTGAGCCGTAGTTGTTACTCACGAGATTTGATAGTTCGTCATATTTTTGAATATCTGAATCTGTCAATCTGCATACTGGAGTGATAACTTTAATATGTACCGAATTTTTATTTCTGATAATTTCAGTTCCACCTGTATCTTCATTGTTCTAATTTTTGTCCTATCTTTGGTTCCATTCATTTCTATTTTTCTATTGTTCCATTTTTTGTTATCCCATTTCTAGTGCCCAGAGGATGGCCTTGTTTAAGCCGAAACGTCGGGAAATACAAAATATTCACCTCCAACGTTATTTAATCGACTTAAATCAACATAAGTCACCTCTGATAATTAGTGTGATTAAGTAACCAATTACAATTATGAATTATCTTTTTACGTAATAGTAACATATGATTTCATGACTGGGAATAATAAGAGGGAAGACGTTGGGTTTTATATCTTCCCACGTAGATGGCGTTTGCCATTTTCATATCGCTCATGATTTCAGTTGTATAGCTCTCAAATAATTCAACATTATTAGCTCAACACAATAAATGAAACATTTTTTGTTTTTTGTTTTAGCTGACGCCTCAACTTTCATAAATACTAAATTTCATCCAGTAGCTGTATCTAACGGAAGCCAGTGGCATCTTTACTTTTTGGTTAAGATAACTAAAGATTTGCACCGGCGTGAAGACAGCTATGCATTTCAACTATGGATTTGCAGATACTGTAAGTCGTGCGCCTAACTGCCGGCTGGTGTCGTGGGTCGTTTAACAGGGATCGAAACTCGTGGCTGGCCACGGCTCGCTTCGTAACCCGCTGTAGTGTCGAACCGGGACGCCCGCTTCACAACCCTTTCTATATATTTATTCGAATTAATTCCTTCCTGAAAATGCCAATAGTTCATTTTTTCAAGAGTGTATGCTGCTTAAACTGTTCTTTAATTCTATAAATCCCCTACTTTTGTCGCGAAAAAAATCGTAATTTCTTGAAGATAAAAATATATCGCATTTTTTCACGGCAATAGGAGCTACATAGTCTCCTCTTTAAATCCTATATGATCACATATTTTGCCGGCAAGAATTGACCCCCTACAATCCCCTCCCTTGTTCTCGCGAATGAAATCGTAAGTTCTTAAAAAGAAAAAAATTTCGCACTCTTTTCATGTGAATAGGAGCTATTTAGTCTACTCATCAAAACCTATATGAGCTTATATTTTGCCGGGCAAGAATTGACCCCCTACAACCCCCTCTATTGTTCTCGCGAAAAAAATCATAAGTTCTTGTAAATGAAAAAATTTTGCACTTTTTTCATGTGAATAGCAGCTACATAGTATACTCTTCTTGACCTATATGACCCTATATTATGCCGGGCAAGAATTGACCTCCTACAACCCCCTCTATTGTTCTCGCGAAAAAAATCATCAGTTCTTGAAAATTAAAAAAATTTGCACTTTTTTCATGTGAATAGCAGCTACATAGTATACTCTTCTAGTCCTATATGACCCTATATTTTGCTGGGCAAGAATTGACCCCCTATAACCCCCTCTATTGTTCTCGCGAAAAAATCATAAGTTCTTGAAAATGAAAACATTTCGCACTTTTTTCATGTGAATAGCAGCTACATAGTATACTCTTCTTGACCTATATGACCCTATATTTTGCCGGGCAAGAATTGACCTCCTACAACCCCCTCTATTGTTCTCGCGAAAAAAATCATAAGTTCTAGAAAATGAAAAAAATTCGCACTTTTTTCATGTGAATAGCAGCTACATAGTATATTCTTCTAGACCTTTATGACCCTATATTTTGCCGGCTAAGAATTGACCCCCTACAACCCCCTCTATTGTTCTCGCGAAAAAAATTATAAGTTCTTAAAAATGAAAAAATTTCGCACCTTTTCATGTGAATAGGAGCTACATAGTATACTCTTCTAGGCCTATATGACCCTATATTTTGCCGGCCAAGAATTGAACCCCTACAACCCCCTCTATTGTTCTCGCGAAAAAAATCATAAGTTCTTGTAAATGAAAAAAATTCGCACTTTTTTCATGTGAATAGCAGCTACATAGTATACTCTTCTAGACCTATATGACCCTATATTTTGCCGGGCAAGAATTGACCTCGTACAACCCCCTCTATTGTTCTCGCGAAAAAAATCATAAGTTCTTGAAAATTAAAAAAATTTGCACTTTTTTCATGTGAATTGCAGCTACATAGTATACTCTTCTAGTCCTATATGACCCTATATTTTGCTGGGCAAGAATTGACCCCCTATAACCCCCTCTATTGTTCTCGCGAAAAAAATCATAAGTTCTTGTAAATGAAAAAAATTCGCACTTTTTTCATGTGAATAGCAGCTACATAGTATACTCTTCTAGACCTATATGACCCTATATTTTAACGGGCAAGAATTGACCTCCTACAACCCCCTCTATTGTTCTCGCGAAAAAAATCATAAGTTCTTGAAAATTAAAAAAATTTGCACTTTTTTCATGTGAATAGCAGCTACATAGTATACTCTTCTAGACCTATATGACCCTATATTTTGCCGGGCAAGAATTGACCCCCTACAACCTCCTCTATTGTTCTCGCGAAAAAAATCACAAGTTCTTAAAAATAATAAAATTTGACACTTTTTTATGTGAATAGGAGCTACATAATCCGCACTCCAAAACCTATATAACCCCATATTTTGCCGGGCAAGAATTGACCCCCTATAACGCCCTCTATTGTTCTCGCGAAAAAAATCATTAGCTCTTGAAAATGAAAAACACTTGAACTTTTTTCATGTGAATAGCAGCTACATAGTATACTCTTCTAGACCTATATGACCCTATATTTTGCCGGGCAAGAATTGACCCCCTACAACCCCCTCTATTGTTCTCGCGAAAAAAATCATAAGTTCTTGAAAATGAAAAAAATTCGCACTTTTTTCGTGTGAATAGGAGCAACATAGTCGACACTCCATACCTATATGGCCACATATTTTGCCGGGCAAGAATAAACCCCCTATAACCCCCTCTATTGTTCTCGCGAAAAAAATCACAGGTTCTTAAAAATAATGAAATTTCGCACTTTTTTTTTGTGAATAGGAGCTACATAGTCCGCACTCCAAATCCTATATGACCCCATATTTTCAAGTGGCTATCTCTTCCCGTTCTCAAGTTATCGTGGAAACGTCCGGCTAGCCGGGCAGATTCAAATTCGACCTCAAATTCTTCATCAGTGGGCCGAACCTAATCGTTTGATACCACTTTCGGCTAAAAATTCGAAGATTACAGACATTTGGGCAAAATGATATGGCGGTGTTCCCCAGAACATGCGCGTAAAATATTTTTTTCGGTTTTGCGACCTGAATTATTGCAGAATGATCTAAATTGTAATTTCAAACAAGTTTACTTATCCCAGGAAGTCGACATTTTTGTTTAAAAATGAAGATTTCCGATCAAACCAGAAGTTGCAGTGACTTTTATCATTTTTGGCGAACCAACTTTTTGTAAAAAGTAAAATTCGGAAATATTAATATAGAAAAAAGTCCCTCTTGGTGCGGAGTTACTGGGAAGCACTGTATATGTATTTTTAAGAAATTTCGATTTTTTTCGCGAGAACAATAGAGGGGGTTGTAGGGGGTCAATTCTTGCCCGGCAAAATATGTGGTCATAAAGGTTTTGTAGTGTCGACTATGTAGCTCCTATTCACATTAAAAAAGTGCGAAATTCTTTTATTTTCAAGAACTTATGATTCTTTCGCGAGAAAAATAGAGGGGGTTGTAGGGGGTCAATTCTTGGCCGGCAGAATATAGGGTCACATAGTTCTAGAAGAGTATACTATGTAGCTCCTACTCACATGAAAAAAGTGCGTATTTTTTTCATATTCAAGAACTTATGATTTTTTTTGCAAGAACAATAGAGGGGGTTGTAGGGGGTCAATTCTTGCCCGGCAAAATATGGGGTCATATAGGATTTGGAGTGCGGACTATTTAGCTCCTATTCACATAAAAAAAGTGCGAAATTTTATTATTTTTAAGAACTTGTGATTTTTTTCGCGAGAACAATAGAGGGGGTTATAGGGGGTCAATTCTTGCCCGGCAAAATATGTGGTCATATAGGTTTTGGAGTGTCAACTATGTAGCTCCTATTCACATGAAAAAAGTGCGAAATTTTTTCATTTTCAAGAACTTATGATTTTTTTCGCGAGAACAATAGAGGGGGTTGTAGGGGGTCAATTATTGCCCGGCAAAATAGGGGGTCATATAGGTTTTGGAGTGCGGACTATGTAGCTCCTATTCACATGAGCAAAGTGCGAAATTTTATTATTTTTAAGAACTTACGGTTTTTTTCGCGAGTACAATGGAGGGGGTTGTAGGGGGTTACCTCTTGCCCGGCAAAATATAAGCTCATATAGGTTTTGATGACTAGACTATGTAGCTCCTATTCACATGAAAAAAGTGCGAAAGTTTCTCATTTTTAAGAACTTATGATTTTTTTCGCGAGAACAATAGAGGGGGTTGTAGGGGGTCAATTCTTGCCCAGCAAAATATAGGGTCATATACGTCTAGAAGAGTATACTATGTAGCTGCTATTCACATAAAAAATTGCGATTTTTTTTCATTTTCAAGAACTAATGATTTTTTTCGCGAGATCAATAGAGGGGGTTGTAGGGGGTCAATTCTTGCCCACCAAAATATAGGGTCATATAGGTCTAGAAGAGTATACTATGTAGCTGCTATTCACATGAAAAAAGTGCAAATTTCTTTCATTTTCAAGAACTTATGATTTTTTTCGCGAGAACAATAGAGGGGGTTGTAGGGGGTCAATTCCTGCCCAGCAAAATATAGGGTCATATACGTCTAGAAGAGTATACTATGTAGCTACTATTCACATAAAAAATTGCGATTTTTTTTCATTTTCAAGAACTAATGATTTTTTTCGCGAGATCAATAGAGGGGGTTGTAGGGGGTCAATTCTTGCCCGGCAAAATATAGGGTCATATAGGTCTAGAAGAGTATACTATGTAGCTGCTATTCACATGAAAAAAGTGCAAATTTCTTTCATTTTCAAGAACTTATGATTTTTTTCGCGAGAACAATAGAGGGGGTTGTAGGGGGTCAATTCTTGGCCGGAAAAATATAGGGTCACATAGCTCTAGAAGAGTATACTATGTAGCTCCTATTCACATGAAAAAAGTGCGAATTTTTTTCATTTTCAAGAACTTATGATTTTTTTCGCGAGAACAATAGAGGGGGTTGTAGGGGGGCGATTCTGTCCCGGCAAAATATGGGGTCATATAGGTTTTGGAGTGCGGACTATGTAGCTCCTATTCACATAAAAAAAGTGCCAAATTTTATTATTTTTAAGAACTTGTGATTTTTTTCGCGAGAACAATAGAGGGGGTTGTAGGGGGTCAATTCTTGCCCGGCAAAATATAGGGTCATATAGGACTAGAAGAGTATACTATGTAGCTGCTATTCACATGAAAAAAGTGCAAATTTTTTTAATTTTCAAGAACTTATAATTTTTTTCGCGAGAACAATAGAGGGGGTTGAAGGGGGTCAATTCTTGGCCGGCAAAATATAGGGTCATATAGGCCTAGAAGGGTATACTATGTAGCTCCTATTCACATGAAAAAAGTTCGAAATTCTTTCATTTACAAGAACTTATGATTTTTTTCGCGAGAACAATAGAGGGGGTTGTAGGGGGTCAATTCTTAGCCGGCAAAATATAGGGTCATATAGGTCTAGAAGAGTATACTATGTAGCTCCTATTCACATGAAAAAAGTGCGAATTTTTTTTATTTTTAAGAACCTAAGGTTTTTTTCGCGAGAACAATGGAGGGGGTTGTAGGGGGTTAATTCTTGCCCTGCAAAATATAAGCTCATATAGGTTTTGATGAGTAGACTATAAAGCTCCTATTCACATGGAAAAAGTGCAAATTTTTTTCATTTTCAAGAACTTATAATTTTTTTCGCGAGAACAATAGAGGGGGTTGTAGGGGGTCATTTCTTGCCCCGCAAAATATGGGGTCATAATGATTTTAGAGTGTGGACTATTTAGCTCCTATTCACATGAAAAAAGTGCGATATTTTGTTATCTTCAAGAACTTGTGTTTTTTTCGCGAGAAAATAAGAGGGGATTGTAGGGGGTCAATTTTTGCCCGGCAAAATATGGGGTCATATAGGTTTAATAGTGTCGACTATGTAGCTCCTATTCACATGAAAAAAGTGCGAATTTTTTCTATTTTTAAGATCTTACGGTTTTTTTCGCGAGAACAATGGAGGGGGTTGTAGGCTGTTACTTCTTGCCCGGCAAAATATAAGCTCATATAGGTTTTGATGAGTAGACTATATAGCTCCTATTCGCATGAAAAAAGTGCAAAATTTTTTCATTTTTAAGAACTTATGATTTTTTTCGCGAGAACAATAGGGGGGGTTGTAGGGGGTCAATTCTTGGCCGGCAAAATATGAGGTCATATAGGTTTTATAGTGTCGACTATGTAGCTCCTATTCACATGGAAAAAGTGCGAAATTTTTTTTATTTGAAGAACTTGTGATTTTTTTCGCGAGAACAATAGATGGGGTTGTAGAGGGTCAATTCTTGGCCGGCAAAATATGGGGTCCTATAGGTTTTATAGTGTCGACTATGTAGCTCCTATTCACATGGAAAAAGTGCGAAATTCTTTCATTTACAAGAATTTATGATTTTTTTCGCGAGAACAATAGAGGGGGTTGTAGGGGGTAAATTCTTAGCCGGCAAAATAAAGGGTCATATAGGCCTAGAAGAGTATACTATGTAGCTCCTATTCACATGAAAAAAGTGCGAAATTCTTTCATTTACAAGAACTTATGATTTTTTTCGCGAGAACAATAGAGGGGGTTGTAGGGGGTCAATTCTTAGCCGGCAAAATATAGGGTCATCTAGGTCTAGAAGAGTATACTATGTAGCTCCTATTCACATGAAAAAAGTGCGAATTTTTTTTATTTTTAAGAACCTACGGTTTTTTTCGCGAGAACAATGGAGGGGGTTGTAGGGGGTTAATTCTTGCCCGGCAAAATATAAGCTCATATAGGTTTTGATGAGTAGACTATAAAGCTCCTAAAAAGTGCAATTTTTTTTCATTTTCAAGAACTTATGATTTTTTTCGCGAGAACAATAGAGGGGGTTGTAGGGGGTCAATTCTTGGCCGGCAAAATATGGGGTCATATAGGTTTTATAGTGTCGACTATGTAGCTCCTATTCACATGAAAAAAGTGCGAAATTTTTTTAATTTGAAGAACTTGTGATTTTTTTCGCAGAACAATAGATGGGGTTGTAGGGGGTCAATTCTTGGCCGGCAAAATATGGGGTCCTATAGGTTTTATAGTGTCGACTATGTAGCTCCTATTCACATGGAAAAAGTGCGAAATTCTTTCATTTACAAGAATTTATGATTTTTTTCGCGAGAACAATAGAGGGGGTTGTAGGGGGTCAATTCTTAGCCGGCAAAATATAGGGTCATACAGGCCTAGAAGAGTATACTATGTAGCTCCTATTCACATGAAAAAAGTGCGAAATTCTTTCATTTACAAGAACTTATGATTTTTTTCGCGAGAACAATAGAGGGGGTTGTAGGGGGTCAATTCTTAGCCGGCAAAATATAGGGTCATCTAGGTCTAGAAGAGTATACTATGAAGCTCCTATTCACATGAAAAAAGTGCGAATTTTTTTTATTTTTAAGAACCTACGGTTTTTTTCGCGAGAACAATGGAGGGGGTTGTAGGGGGATAATTCTTGCCCGGAAAAATATAAGCTCATATAGGTTTTCATGAGTAGACTATAAAGCTCCTATTCACATGGAAAAAGTGCAAATTTTTTTCATTTTCAAGAACTTATGATTTTTTTCGCGAGAACAATAGAGGGGGTCAATTCTTGCCCGGCAAAATATGGGGTCATAATGATTTTAGAGTGTGGACTATTTAGCTCCTATTCACATGAAAAAAGTGCGAAATTTTGTTATTTTCAAGAACTTGTGTTTTTTTCGCGAGAAAATAAGAGGGGGTTGTAGGGGGTCAATTTTTGCCCGGCAAAATATGGTGTCATATAGGTTTTATAGTGTCGGCTATGTAGCTCCTATTCACATGAAAAAAGTGCGAATTTTTTCTATTTTTAAGATCTTACGGTTTTTTTCGCGAGAACAATGGAGGGGGTTGTAGGGGGTTACTTCTTGCCCGGCAAAATATAAGCTCATATAGGTTTTGATGAGTAGACTATATAGCTCCTATTCGCATGAAAAAAGTGCGAAATTTTTTCATTTTTAAGAACTTAAGATTTTTTTCGCGAGAACAATAGAGGGGGTTGTAGGGGGTCAATTCTTGGCCGGCAAAATATGGGGTCATATAGGTTTTATAGTGTCGACTATGTAGCTCCTATTCACATGGAAAAAGTGCGAATTTTTTTTTATTTGAAGAACTTGTGATTTTTTTCGCGAGAACAATAGAGGGGGTTGTAGGGGGTCAATTCCTACCCGGCAAAATATGGGGTCATATAGGTTTTAGAGTGTGGACTATGTAGCTCCTATTCACGTGAAAAAAGTGCGAAATTTTGTTATTTTCAAGAACTTGTGATTTTTTCGCGAGAAAATTAGAGGGGGTTGTAGGGGGACAATTCTTGCCCGGCAAAATATGGGGTCATATAGGTTTTATAGTTTCGACTATGTAGCTCCTATTCACATGGAAAAAGTGCGAAATTTTTTTTATTTGAAGAACTTGTGATTTCTTTCGCGAGAACAATAGAGGGGGTTGTAGGGGGTCAATTCTTGCCCGGCAAAATATAGGGTCATATAGGTCTAGAAGAGTATACTATGTAGCTCCTATTCACATGAAAAAAGTGCGAATTTTTCTTATTTTTAAGAACCTACGGTTTTTTTCGCGAGAACAATGGAGGGGGTTGTAGGGGGTTAATTCTTGCCCGGCAAAATATAAGCTCATATAGGTTTTGATGAGTAGACTATAAAGCTCCTATTCAAATGAAAAAAGTGCGAAATGTTTTCATTTTCATGAACTTATGATTTTTTTCGCGAGAACAATAGAGGGGGTTGTAGGGGGTCAATTCTTGCCCGGCAAAATATGGGGTCATATAGGTTTTAGAGTGTGGACTATGAAGCTCCTATTCACATGAAAAAAGTGCGAAAGTTTGTTATTTTCAAGAACTTGTGATTTTTTCGCGAGAAAATTAGAGGGGGTTGTAGGGGGTCAATTCTTGCCCGGCAAAATATGGGGTCATATAGGTTTTATAGTGTTGACTATATAGCTCCTATTCACATGAAAAAAGTGCGAATTTTTTTTATTTTTTAGATCTTGCGGTTTTTTTCGCGAGAACAATGGAGGGGGTTGTAGGGGGTTACTTCTTGCCCGGCAAAATATAAGCTCATATAGGTTTTGATGAGTAGACTATATAGCTCCTATTCGCATGAAAAAAGTGCGAAATTTTTTCATTTTTAAGAACTTATGATTTTTTTCGCGAGAACAATAGAGGGGGTTGTAGGGGGTCAATTCTTGCCCGGCAAAATATAGGGTCATATATGTCTAGAAGAGTATACTATGTAGCTGCTATTCACATGAAAAAAGTGGAAATTTTTTTCATTTTCAAGAACTTATGATTGTTTTCGCGAGAACAATAGAGGGGGTTGTAGGGGGTCAATTCTTGCCCGGAAAAATATAGGGTCATATAGGTCTAGAAGAGTATACTATGTTTCTGCTATTCACATGAAAAAAGTGCGAAATTTTTTCATTTACAAGAACTTATGATTTTTTTCGCGAGAACAATAGAGGGGGTTGTTGGGGGTCAATTCGTGGCCGGCAAAATATAGGGTCATATGGGTCTAGAAGAGTATACTATGTAGCTCCTATTCACATGAAAAAGGTGCGAATATTTTTATTTTTAAGAACTTACGGTTTTTTTCGCGAGAACAATGGAGGGGTTTGTAGGGGGTTAATTCTTGCCCGGCAAAATATAAGCTCATATAGGTTTTAATGAGTAGACTAAATGGCTCCTATTCACATGAAAAAAGTGTGAATTTTTTTTCTCTTTAAGAACTTACGATTTTATTCTCGAGAACAAGAGAGGGGGTTGTAGGGGGTCGATTCTCCGGCAAAATATGTGGTCATATAGGATTTAAAGAGGAGACTTTGTAGCTCCTATTGCCGTGAAAAAATGCGATATATTTTTATCTTCAAGAATTTACGATTTTTTTCGCGACAAAATTAGAGGTTTTATAGAATTTCAAGAACAGTTTATGCAGCATACACTCTTGAAAAAATGAACTATTGGCATTTTCAGGAAGGAATTAATTCGAATAAATATATAGAAAGGGTTGTGAAGCGGGTGTTTCGGTTCGACACTACAGCGTGTTACGAAGCGAGCCGTGGCCAGCCACGAGTTTCGATCCCTGTTAAACGACCCACGACGCCAGTCGGCAGTTAGGCGCATGACTTACAGTATCTGCAAATCCATAGCTGAAACGCATAGCTGTCTTCACGCCGGTAAGATTTGCGTGAATCTAACGAAATTCAATCGTCGCTATAGCAAAACAAGACAGTCAATACTTATGAATGAAAAGTAATACTTTATACTGATACTCACGGTTATGGGGTATGTAGACGTTGAGGTACAGGCAATCCTCACTTTGCGTGTTCAGATAGTACTTCAACCTCAAAAACTCTTTCAATCTCTGCTCAGTCATATTCTCAGTACTAGGAAACATTTGCGGACACACGGGTCCAAAACTATCGGCATACTTAATTCCCTTCCAAGATGGTGCGCCACTGGTTGGCATGAATCTCAACTCTTCTATTGGTGGAGCTGCATAAGGTATCCCTCTATAGTGTTCAACTGGAGTTAACACACCGTTTTCGTGATCAGGATCCACAACAACACCTTGTATGAATCCTTGTTTAAGAACTAACAGTTTGGTGTAGTTTTTGGGAGGATAATACATGTAGTCTTGGGAATAACTAGCAATAGTCTCGATAAATATCAACGTTATTATCACAGTCATGCAACTTGTAATGTAAGACATTTTGAACTGTTTCACTTTCTTTATTTTCTGTAGTTCAATATACAACTGAAATAATAAGAAATTTTCACTGATTGAAATCACCACGATTAGTTTGATATGTTCAGTTTGATAACTGCTGGGGATTCTCTAGAACTAAAAACTAGAAAGTTTGAAATTCTACAAAATACGATTCATAAATTTGATGATTTTGTTTGAAACTCAAAACTTTTTAGATGCAAACTTTTCATTAGAGAACTTTCTCCCTCCTGCACAGCTCGTTGAGCGCTCCAATTGACATGTCATCTGGTAAGAAATACTGACGACTCCTTTAGTCGTCTGTTATCTAAAGAAGAAGTTTTCAACTAAAGAGTTTGCAACTGTTGGGGCACATTTGAGTTTCAAAGAAAGATCGAAGGAATTTGTAGGTTTTACCGACTTTTACGGAAACACAAAATTCGGTTTACAACTTCAGAATTTTGTTCGAAAATCGTTAAGGTGGCACCAAATTTATAAATCGTATTTTGGAAAATATCAACCTCTGTAGATTGAAACTGTCATGTTAACTCGCTCTTTGACTCAAATTGCGCAAGCACAGGTCGTTCGCAACTTTTTTGTGAAAACCAAAAATTCTGAAACTAAACTATTAATAACAAACTAAATATTTGCGAACTTTTTAGTGTGATTGATAATGCAACGAGTGGAATCGCGATTAACGATGCTTACGCTCATTTCTCATTTTCCTTCAAGTGAAAACTTAAAGAGAACATCTGTTGATATCGTCTTCACAAGTCGGCGTATCAATTCCTTCACTATTGAATCGATTGTTTGCGCTGAAAGATATCGTTTACCTTCTTTTATTATAATAGTTTTCAGCCGCTTTGATATTCCGCTGAGGTCATAGGAATTTCCGCTAATATCAAAATAAAAAGCGCACTATATCAAAAACTTTAGTTCAACGGCTATCAAATATACCACCGTATTCACAAAGCATTCAATCTCCGTAAGTCCTAACTGAGGTCCTCAGTTAAGGATAAATTTGAATCGCAACCTCAGTTAACATATCTAACGGTGGTGAAACAGGGCTGCTTCACGTTAATTTTCACGTTAACTGAGGTTGCGATTCAAATTTATCCTTAACTGAGAACCTCAGTTAGGACTTAACGGAGATTGAATGCTTTGTGAATACAGCGGTTAGATTTGTTCGAAATAGCAGATAGTGCCAATAGTGACTTCCAGTTTTTGTGTGTGGAAGTCAAGAACAAATATAGAGGAAGGGGCACTTGTTGAACACCTTCGTTCCTTTTTCTACCCCACAACCCAACCTTTCTCCTGTGGTTCACGAAGAGTAAGATACGACGTCCACGCAAACTAAGGGATTGGTTGTGGGTCCTCACATCACAGCACGCATCGAAATCCATACAACCATCCAGATACTTAACCTGCCAATGGCTGCTTGGCTTTCACGAAATAAAATAATGTTTTCTCAAATTTTCCAACATTAGATCCGATCGAGTTTAAAACTAGAGCTTTGATGTGAAACAAGGTTCTCGGAAAATTTCAACGATATCTGAGATGTTATGTAAGACAAAAAATAACAGGAAAATTCTACAAAATCAATGGAATTCTATGAAGGGGGCAGGTTATTCTTCAATTTAGACTTAGAACATATAACCATGTTCTAAGTATTCATCTAATCATATTCCATATTCTGATTTCTGAAAATATTCTCTCCAATTCAATAGAATATGTCCATATCTCCAACATACCATATTTCTAAAATTTAATGCTTGTCGCTTTTACTTGATGCAAATCCATATTAACTCAATGAAAAATTATATACGATTTACACTTATTTATTCAATATTGTGACGCGTTTCGTCGACACAGCGACTTCATCAGACTACATCATACTAAATTCTTAACAAGTTATTATCTCCCTATACCTAGATGACATGGCACAGAATCATTTAAAACTAATTACAATTACAATCATTCATCGATCCTCGTGTCATCCATTCGAACATAAAGTCGCGGCATTTCATAGTATGTTACACCGGCTAATTAATATACCTTTATCCGAAGAAAATTATGGTACAGAATTAGAAATTATCGAACAAATAGCGGTGAACAATGGATATAACACAGAGTTAATCAGAAAAATGTTGACGAAAAAATAATTTAGAAAAACAATTAGTTTAGTATTTCCAGAAATTAAGGATAAAAATAAAATATTCAATAGCTTAACATATTTTGGTACACCGAGTCAACAACTTAAAAGGTTTCTTCAAACCCAACAGGTGAATATCTCATTCCGGACAAATAATAACCTTGCCAAACTCATAAAGAACAATAAATCGAAAAGGAATAAAGAAGATAAATCCGGTGTTTATCAATTAAATTGCGGGAGTTGTGACAAATCATATATAGGAAAAACTGGTAGAAATTTTGGCATAAGAATAAAGGAACATCATCACAGCAAAAAAAACAACAAAATTAGTTCAAATTATTCGAATCATTTATTAGCAGAAGGACATAAGTTTAACCCGGATTTCAAAATTCTACACAATTTGAATAAAGGTGTTCAACTCAATTACTGGGAAATGGTCGAAATAAATAGGGAAAAACATACGGGTAATTTAGTTAATGAACAATTAGATCTAAATTTTTCACCGTTACTCAATCTATTCAAATAGAGAATCAATTTATAAAAGCATTAGGAATGAATTATTGTTAATGTGTACAAAGAAACCAGCAGTGAAATCTCATGTTATTAGTTTTAAATAAGTCTATTATGTAATTTGTTTTGAATAAGTTTCTCATGTAATTAGTTTTAAATGATTCTGTGTCCATGTCATCTAGGTATAGGGAGATAATAACTTGTTAAGAATTTAGTATGATGTAGTCTGATGAAGTCGCTGTGTCGACAAAACGCGTCACAATATTGAATAAATAAGTGTAAAACGTATATAAATTTTTCATTGAGATACCATATTTCACCTTCATTCAGGAGAGAACAGAGAAATATTTTTCAATTAAACAAAATACGTCCAATATACAATATTTGATTTATTTTGACCAATAAATGGTTTTTAATATCGATATAAATGTACCTAAATAAATGTTAACTAACCTCCTATGAGACTGATCTTTGAGAATAAAATTTTTCGTACTTCCAATCTTTGATGACCTGTAATATCAAGATATAAATATCATTTAGCATCCAATTCAACGTGAATATTTGAGCTCCAGTTCTTCAAAATAAGTCTATAAGTACAATATTTAACTCTTCTAGTAATATGTAATCAATATTGATTAAAAATCATCTTTTAAACAAATCGCTCATCCGTTATAAAAATGACATGACCATAGACATGAAATTTCTAATTCGATCAATGCATAGTGCATCCGGAAATTCGTTCGACTTCCGGTCAAACATATATTACAGTATTTCAGTAGGCCAGTAAACTGTTATCGTTATAATATGTTGATATTTGCAACATCATGGATTAACTAATTGAAGTGGAGAACTTGGCTTTACATTTAGGTTTTGATGGCTCTCGCTGAATTTCAGCGATGAATGATGGATATTTTCTGGGATACAGAAATTTGTTTAAGAATATTTTTTTCATTTTCAAGTCATACGATCCTCACAAAATTTAGCAAAATTTTTTGTGTCACTATTTTTCAACTACCTTGTTTCAATTCAACTAAATCATTATTTTTTGAGTTATTCGAAAAAAAAAACATTTCAGATGACAATAACTCCGAAACCATATGGCGTATTTTGCACATTTAGTTTGACAGTAATCTTGCGGATTCTTCATCAGTGAGTCGAAACTGAGTGTTTGAGACCATTTTCGGCCAAAAAATTACAGAAGATTGGGTAAATTGATAGCCACTCTGTTCAGGAAACAAGTGTGCCAATAAAACGAAAAGAAGTATCATCAACTGCTGAGTGTAATTCTAATAGGAACTATATGACTAGACCTATCTTGAAACTTCTGTGTTATTCAAGGAATGGGGAGAATTATTCTGTGTCAACTGAAAAGCCTGTGACAATTTGGTAATCAGTCGATACCAAATAATTGGTATGTATCTGGTTACCTTGAGCGTTGTTAATTGATGCATAATTAGTACATTGATTGCTTTTCGGGATATATTTTTTTTCAATATCCACCCCTCGAAATGAATCAATCGGAACGTCAGCCTGCAGGATTAACTTCGGACGAATCTTGATTTTTCTATCCAGTTCGAATTATCATTCGACTATTGAAGTATGTATACCTACGTTTTGACGGCAAAATATGAATATTGTGGGTAAGGTAAAATTATTTCTTGTGAGAAAACTGGGTTTTATCATCCAGACATAGAAAACTGAATGTATGTATTTTACCTTTGCAGTTGATAGAATATTAAATTAATAAGTTGAAGTAAGCTTTATTCGATTTTAATACACATTTCAATTTTTGGCACTCTTGTTCCTCGGAGTGCTTATCAATTTGACCAAATGTCAGTAATTTTCGAATTTTTGAATGAAAATGGTCTTAAACGATTTGGTTCGACTCGTTGATTTAGAAACCGGGGTCAAAATCGATGAGCAATGAAATTTTCAGAGTAGGTTTGGAAGATTATCTCTGCTAAGTTCGTTATTAGGCAAAATCGTCCTGATGGTTTCAGAGTGAAGAATTTTTTTTTCCACTACAAATTTCATCTTTCATTTTTTAGCGCTCTTGTTTCTTGGAACCTCAGTCCTTATCAATTTGCTCAAATGTCTGTAATTTTCGAATTTTTGAATGAAATTATTCTTGAACGATTCGTTTCGACTCACTGATCAAAATTCGTGGTCAAAATCGATGCTGTCCAGCCGGTCCGGCCGTTAACTGTCGAATGGAATCTGGTAGACAGTTGAAATATTCAGAGTAGGTTTGGAAGATAAATATCTCGGTAAACTTCGTGATTGGGCAAAACCGAAAAACGAAAAAAAAATAGTTTTTGCATTAAAAAGATCAAATTAATTTTTTTTAAGATGCGGTTTCATTATAAGAATCCATTGATATCATTTTCGACTCTAACAAGCACACTCTTTCGGAGATATGATTTTTGAAATTTTCAATAATAAATCATACTTCTTTGTTTTCACAGAATGCTGTAATTATTCTATCTATGAATTATTCTATGATCTGTGTTCATCATCTACCTATAAGAGACCTATATAAGAGTCAAATTTTATATCTGGTTCGTGAATCATGATTCAAGTTTCAATTGATATAATATAATTTTCGGAGTAGATTTGAGGAATGAATCTCGCGGATGAGTTCGTTATTTTCTGGTGGTTTCGGATTAAAAAATTTTGGCACTCTTGTTTCTTGTAAATAGCACTACTTTCGGATATATGATTTAACAAAGTTTGAACAAGAGCGCCAAGGCCCCTGTCCACAGGACTTTCCCACATTTTTATTTAAGAGCTCACTGAATAGTGAGTTATCCGAAAAATATCAATAGACGACGATACTTTCACAGATTTACTAAAATGCATTGAGCGCCTATAATTTTGCATCGAAAAGTGATATACTCTGAATATTCCATGGATTTACGTATCTATTCGAATGTATATTTCAAACAATTTTCAGAATATAGCCATTTGAAATATTGGTTTCTGTATACAACACGTCCCATATCGGTAACCTAACATTCGATAATATGATAATAATCATTGTAATAATAAAAACATGCAATCATATCGAAAGAAATATCCTCTGCCTTTTTGAAGTCGACTGGGCTAAAGTCGAAAACGAAGGGAGTTATGGATTGTTATGGATTGTCGGAAAGGAGAAATAAATACAAGTTGGTATAAAAAGAACATCATGAAAGTGGTCATCCCACAAAACTGTTTTGGACATCCGGTCTGCTAATAGAGTCCGTGCTCCATAAGGATAAATAGAAAGGGACAAAGCAGCACTGCAAATCCTCTACTTCCATCTGAAAGATGTGTATGGTATAGACAACGAACCCATACTGCCTTATGTACCTCTGGAAATGGGAGCAGTTGTTGAAAATGATAGAGCCCGCATCTACTGAAACAATCCTATTCCAAAAACTCTCCAGATCTATACTATAAAATTTAATATATTTCTCCTGGACAACGAGCTCAAAGAATTGTTTGTTGTCGAATTTTCCTCCCCTGCCGAAAATAATATGGTGATGAAAGAAGAACAGAAGAGGGAAAAAATACAGGGATTAAGTAATCGAACTGGGGACCCTCTATCCAAGGTATAAAGTTACAATGGTCGTAATAATCATAGGATGTCTAGGCGGAATGAGAGCGAACTACGTGACGGGATTAAAGATTATTCTCTCCTGTATATCCCTAGCCGAGGTTTGGGCACACATAATGGAGACAGCATTGTTGATTGGATCACTTCGAGTCATCAAGTCCGATAAACTGCGAAGGTCACTTGTAGTGAGTAACCAAACAACAATTGGAGTCCCTCACTCCTGAGAGAGCGGAGCCTGTAAGGGTAAGCTTATAAAAGTTGTTTCCTCTCACGCGAAAGAAAAAATGGACTAGATATCTGCGTTTAAGAGAAGGATCTACCAAGCAAAAATCGAGAATATATTATTTGAGAGTTATCGTTCTTATAAACGACAAGAATTCTTCATTCTGATAACAGTCGTCTGAAATCACTTTCAGCTTTAAATGAGCAAAATACGAACTATTGTGCAAATTGATGGTATTGTGAGAGGGCTGAGTTTTATGCAATCATCTATAGCAACATACATTTCTGATTAAATATTAGTCAAAGCACTGACGGATATTGACTGCGCTTTTGCACGATTGTCCATGTTTTGGTTCTTAAAAATATCCTATTGAAACAGATGAAAATCACGCTATGGGAATCCATAATAATGAAAGAAATGCATTTAAACATATAGGTATGTACTAGGTACATAAAATAACTGTTCCGAAGTTAGGTAGGTATGCCTGATTACAGACTGGCGAAACAGGCAATGAACTGGATTCCACATCACAAACGAAAACGGGGAAGACCTAAAACTTCATGGAAACAAGGAATACAGAAGGCGATGAGTATCAGGAGCTTGCATGAAGGCCAATGGGAAGACCGAAGACAGTGGAGTCTAGATATCGGACAACGTCGAAGAACGTTTGAAACCGAAAATATATTAATATAATTCAAAACTCCCTCACGCTAAGATTATCAGATGATGAGATACTGAACTTTTCTCAAATACATATTTTTTTCCAGTGGTACGAACCTGGCGGAATTTTTCCTGAATCGTAATTTCACACGTAAATACATACCAAATTTAATTTGTTGTGCTGGAAATATCGGGAAAATAATACTTCAAACAGAATTTCTCCGAAATCTTTGTGCAGATTTTGTGCATTCATGAACTTAACAAGCGCATTTCGAAATCAAAATCATCATGCAAAGTTCGAGTTTTTATGTAGTATGGTTCAAGAGTTATTGTGTTCAAGAGAGGATGCATAGAATTGCATTAGACTTAACTTTCGAAAATTGAACACATTTGGACGAAAGGAGAGCGTCCTGGCACAAGTGACAAAACTTATCGTCGCCATACGTCGCAGGCAGCAGCTTATTTCTGACATAACTCAAGGTTATTCCTGTCAGGATAAAAATCGATTGTGTGGCAATGCCTCAACCGATTTATCAGTCTAATCCGCGAAATAGTTCATGCAACATAGATTCCGTCTGGTATTCGAGGATCCCGATACACAAAAATAGCGTCAAAATATATCTTGCAACAAGTATGATGTGACAATGCGTGTGAGTGTACTCTGTGCGATTCCACGAGATTATTTGGCGAATCATCAAAACATTTGGATGGATCATGGCTAGATTCACAGAAATCGTTGGCGTGTCTATTCTCGACGCAGGAAATAAACAGAAATTACTTTCTCCTCTACGTGCATATGTTCATATATGTATATTGTTATAATTCATATTCATCGAAATATTTTGTGACGAATAGTGCAAAACTAGTAAACCTATTTGAAGAGCTGACTATTTCAAAAACTTCAGGTCCATCTTAGTACTATTCAAGGAATCCGATGTAAAATATCGATTTAAATGTTTTTGTAGAATTTCAAGAAAACTCATTCAGAATTTTCGAAATATACAGTGTCATTCTCTAACTTGGAAAAAATTTAAATTGTCAATAAAGACAATTTTTCGTTGTAGACAAGCTCGGACAGGTCGATTTGTATTTTAAATTGTGCTCTTTTTGAAGTGAGGAAATGTTATACAGCGTGCCCCAAGTTTGAGATATGAACTCATCGATAATTTTTTTGAATGGCAATACTAACTTTTGTATGACTATTCTTAAAGGGTATATCAAGTTACACCACTTGTCAGATTAAACAAAAATATTGATGGCGATTAGTTCTTGGACAGAATATACCCAATATGACGACTTCTGTAACGCATCATGACGTTATATGTTAAGAAATGTACATTCGTTTCTTCAAATAAAGGAGCTCGCTTGTACAACTTGAATATTTGCCCCTAGTGACAACTGAATTTTCGTCACCATGTGGGTCTAGCACTTGAAAGATAATACTTTACAATAAGATAACTTGGTTTTGTTCGAGATCGGAATTTCTTATAATCGCTTCGAGCGATTTATGGCTGACTTCCTGTAAAGACATCAGAGCAAGTCCTCAACTGCACTCACCAACTGAAGTGTCAAGAAATGTTTCGGATCTTAAGACATTGATCTTCTTGGTATTCATTTTCACTGGTAAATCAAGTAAAACTACTGAAACTATTCTTCTACGCGGACGCCTTTTGTGTAGAAAACAAGGGAAGTCAAAATTTTGGATTTATTGCCACTCTATTCAAATACGACGAATGAGATTATTGTTGTAACCTATCAGGGCGGTTTTGAGAATGGAACACTAATCAATATTTATATTTCCTCCATTTTTAAACAGATGAGAGAACCTTCTATCTGTTTGTTTAAATACAAATACTCTGCAACAATTCATTCATACCTCGGCCGGAGATATACAGGCCAGAATAATATTTAATTCTGTCACGTAGTTTGCTGTGATTCCGCCTAGACATCCTATAATTATTGTGACCATTCTAACTTTATGCCTTGGATATAGGGTCTCCAGTTCGAATACTAAGTCCTTGTATTTTTCCCTGTTCTGTTCTTCTTTTACCAACTCATTATTTTTGTCAGAGGAAGAAAATTCGAAAACAAACAATTCCTTGAGTTCTTTGTCCAGCAGAAATATATTTGGTTTTATGGTATAGATCTGCTAAGATTTTGGAATAGGATAGTTCCAGTATGTGCGGGCTATCGTTTTCAACAACTGCTTCAATTCCAGAGGTATATATCACAATATGGGTTCGTTGTCTACACCATAAACTTCTCTCTAGGCCTGGTTTCGCTAGTGCGTCGGATGCATGCAGTGACTGCGTGCAGCGAATGCTTGCGTCCACTGCGTCGTCGGAGTTGTTTCATTAGGCGCAGCGAAACAACTGCAGCCGGCATTATTATTTGTGTTCTGTGAGTCTTCAGTGATAATTCGTTAGCAATGGAGTATGTACTTGCGCTTCATATTTTGGAAGAAGAGCAGGATTAATTGATTTCAAAATATCTAAAGCAAAAAGATAAAAAAAAGTCAACCTGTGCATCCAATGTATAAAATCAATGTACTAAACCATTCATATTAGCATACGAAATGAAAATTTTCAAAAATATAACATCATTTTATCTGTTTTTGCCTGCATTTCTGTCGAGATCATTTTCCATATATTATCTTCAACATAAGTATTTTTATAATCATCCTGAGATGCATCATATATGCACCTTATTTGTGAAACTAATTCAATGAGATTCATATCTTCGTCTCTTGTGAATTTATCCACACTCATTTTCTCATGTTTACGCTGCAGCGGCGTCGCACAGACTGGTACCCCCAGCAGTCAGCCGTTTAGCTGTTACAGTACTGTTGCGTCGGACGCAGAAGCGAAACAATTTCTTCGTAGTTCCGAAGTAGCAGTCTATTCGAAAGACGCTGCAGCCACTTTCTGCAGTCACTGCATGCAGCCGACGTACTAGCGAAACAAGGCCTTCAGATGGAAGTAGAGAATTGGGAGTACCGCATTGTGCCTTTCTTTCTATTTATCCTTATGAAGCATGAACTCTGCGAGCAGATAGGATGTGCATAACAGTTTTATGATGGCTATGGCATGCTCTGTAAGTGGTTGAGGTGTCCACCTCCATGATGTTCTTTCGATACCATCTTGTATTTATATCTCCATTCTGACAATCCATAACAAGTACCTCCAGTCGACTTCAAAAAGGCGAAGGATAATTCTTCCAACAGACCCCGGTCTTCCAAAATACCGAAATATATGGACTGTAGAATTTTACCTATACGATTGCAATTTTATATTATTACAATTATTATTATCATATTATTGAATGTTAGATTATATGAGATGTGTTGTATACAGAAACCAATATTTCAAATGGTTATATTCTGAAAATTGTTTGAATATACATTCAAATAAATACGTATATCCTTGGAACACTCAGAGTATATCACTTTTCGTTGCAAAATTATAGGCTCTCAATGAAGTTTAGTAAATCTGTGAAAGTATCATCGTGTATTGATATTTTTTGGATAACTCATTAATAAAATAGCTCTTAAATAAAAAATTGGTTCAAGCATTGACGTAGAGTCAGGACTTTTTGCACGCATGTTCTTTTGTCCATTCTCCTGTATTGGACACTATAAATCGAATTTACCATGGTAAATTCGAGTGTGTCCAATACAGGACTCTATGGACAAGAGAACATTCGCGCAAATGCTCCTGACTTCACGTCAGTGCTTGCACCAATATTTTTTCTCGTAACTTTTTTGGGTACGGTACTTATATGTCGATATTCTACTATTAGTTACCAAACTTCAATTCGATCGAGTCTATATTTTTTGAGTTATCGATGAAATAATATTCCAGATGGGTATAACCGATGGACGAAAACGATGGACCGATTATGAACAAAAACGAACATAACTCTCCAATTCGTATGTGCAACCTACCCTGAAAATTGCAGGTTATCGAGGCAACGGTCACCCATCCAGCTACTGAACTCACACAAGGCTGCTCTGATCTCCAATAACATAGATCCATTCGTGTTCAAACTTAACTAATAATCAAATTGCACAAGGATATAACTCCAAAACCGTTTGGCTGATTATGCCTATAAACAAACTCAAAAGTCGCATTCAGATGCACAACCTAATATGAACATTTTTTATTTTATAATAATTTTTTAACACTTTCTAGTAATACGATTCTCACAAAATTTCACAAACGTCCTTAGGTTTTTAATCTGCAACTACTCACCAATTTTCAATTCTATCGGATTTGTATTGGTTGAAAACAAAATTATTACCTACTTGTCGTAATTTAGTTGTCGGTTCGTCCGTTGAAAAAATATCACAATTCAAAATATACCTCCAGGTGAATGAGGATTCCAAAGACAATTTTTATTGTAGGAAAAAGCAGTGGCGTGCTTCATATTTTTCCAAATACATATGTCTAGTCCACGTTTTGTACACACACAAGATAAGAAATTTAGCAATCTTCCAAATCAAAAATTACTCTTTGATGCTTGGGTGGGCGCTCATTAGCGTCCGCCAAATTTCATAAAAAAATATATTAATGTTATGATGGAAAACCTTTATTTTTCTTGAAAGTTTAACATCCTGTTACTCGAAAGTTAAGGGGTTGAGCACACGGATTCATAGGAATGATTCCTCTTTAAATCACTTATGGATTCACACACTTAATGATCGGCGGCTTATTCTGAAAGACCCCGTATAATACTTTTCTTCAATATCTACTAAGATGCTCTGAGACCAGAATATCCTACAGCAAATTAAATTCCCATTTCTCGATGAAGGATGAAAAAAAAATCAAAACCATTTTGTTTTTTGCGTGCATGTTCTAGGGAATGGCGTGCTATCATTTTGCCAAATATCTTTAATTTTCGAAGAGTCAGCTGAAACTTGTCTCAAGCAATTAGATATACATAATCGGCCAAGCAGTTTCGAAGCTATACACATCTGAAATATTGTTCATTCAATAACTCAAAAAATTCATATCCAATCGAAGTGAAACTTGGTAATTGGTTGTAGAATGCCGACGCGTAAATTCTTTTGTGAGGATCGTATCACTGAAAAAGAGTGCTGCTCAGATTCAGCTAAAATTTTACACAAACCTTCAATTTAACTATCGAGTGCCGGATTTCAGCTCGATTGACTTTGTATTTCATCAGTTATTGAGAAAATTAAATTAACTCGTATCGACATCTCTGAAATACGTATTCCCCAACAACCTTAGAAATCAGGATACGATTGAAGTAAAACTTGATAATTACTTTTTGGATGACAATGCGTAAGTTTTTGTGAAATTTCTGGAGGATCATATGACTAAAAAAAAATTCTCTACTTCAAAAAATTTATATTTCAGGAATTATATGTCATATTTGTCGCATATTTTCCAAAAACTTTCATGCCGCCATTCTACGATCGAGTACCGGGTTTCAGCACGATCAGCTTCGTATTTTGGAACTATTTTTAAAATGATAAAAATATAGAAAGATATAAATCTTAGAATTTTATCAATACGTCAACAAATGACCGCCTGCAGCGCAGGATATTAGAGTTCGAATTCGTGCTGAGTAAGTTCACGCTTTCATTTATATTTAAATGTGAATTCAGTGTATGCCCTATGCATTTTTCCACTTGTTTACGCTAAAAATACGGCTCAGATGCTCTTGCTCATGGAGTATTTCGTTGGTGTGTCTGAGGCGTGAATAGACAATAGAACATGCTCGCCAAAGCTCCTGACTTTACGTCAGTGCTTTTCTCGAATTGTTGATTTGTTCTTGGCAGGAAGGCTTTACTTTTCTGCTTGTCCAAAAAATTTATTGATTTTGGTTATATCGAGCGGTGGTGGATTTATCTATATGAAACTTTTCCTCAAAACTAAGACGCACTGAGAACAAGAGATTCCGGAGTGAAATAAATTTACCTCTCTCATAAGTTAAATTGGATCAGAAATTGGCTCTTCCGGATTTATCAGGAACCAAAGCTATAGATAGGGGTGTTAAAAATACCAGTTGTGTTTGATGAAATCGCGTTATAAGGCTTCATGTGTACTTTGGAAAATACCGTTATCAGCGTCGTAGCATTCTGAGTGTTGTTGGCATATACAGGGTGAGTCTTTGACCACTGCATTAATTTCAACCAAAGATTCCTCTCATCAAATGAAACACTTTTTTCATTTACCATTTTTCCAGATTCGGCTCAGGTAAAAAGTTTCAAGCGTTTAAAGATTTCACAATGTGCTAATACACTCCCGCATATAAATTATCTATGACATTGCTGGCGGACGAGAATAAGGCATGGTAACGTGGTTTACAGCTTGATTCGGGATTCCAACGGTCAGGGACGGATCCATAAAAGTAGTGAAATTTCTGGAGTTTTCCATTTTAAAACATTCAACGAAGAATATCTCGAAAACGGTGCGTTTAAGGAGAAATGATGAAGAATAATATAATGTTCTAAAACGATGGAATATTCTTGAAATGACTCAAGAAAAACTTGATATGCTTTCTTTATGCTAATTTCGTTTAGTTTTATGAATCCACGAGTATATAATAGAAAACCAGTAGAAGTAGAAAATAACTAATATTTGGAAAATATGTATCATAGTTATAGGAAACTTTACGCCAACATTCATTTTATTCGATAAAAAGATGTCAATTCTACAAAATAAAAACTGATTTTTTTTCAAAATTTCAACAGCCTGTATCTTTTTACCTGAGCTGAATTTGGAAAAATGTTAAATGAAAAAAGTGTTTCATTTGATGAGAGGAATCTTTGGTTAAAATTAGTGCAGTGGTCAAAGACTCACCCTGTATAATTAGATGTTTACAGACATAACGCAACGTGTAGTCCCACGTGTTATTGGATAAACATGTTCTAATATGTATAGTTTTCTGTAAGTTGTAATTCATTTCAATGATAGATACATTTCATCATATGAAAAAAAAATTGCCATTTTTCCGAATTC
Organism: Halyzia sedecimguttata; assembly: GCA_937662695.2. NCBI lineage: Eukaryota > Metazoa > Arthropoda > Insecta > Coleoptera > Coccinellidae > Halyzia > Halyzia sedecimguttata. Next base: position 16,964,711 of record OW569413.2, read on the forward strand.
GGCTCAGGTAAAAAGATACAGGCTGTTGAAATTAAGAATGTTTGTAGATTAACATGGTTTTCCGAAAGAAATGAATATTGGTATGAGGATTTCTATACCTATAAAACATGTGCTCCAATTATAATTTCCCTACTTCCATTATTTTCCTAGTGTTATTCTTGCAGATTCAGAAATGTAAATTAAATTAGCATGAAGAAAGCAGATAAAGTTTACCTTAAGTAATTTCAAGAATATTCAATTATTTCTGATATTTAAATTCTTCTTCATAATTTCTCCCAAAATGTATTGATTTCGACATTTTCTTCACGAAATATTATAAAATTTGATGAAAATTCCAGGAATTTCACTACTTTCATGTATCCACCCCACATCATATATCATATATGCTCACAATACTATGATTTCTTCGAAGGTATTTCATTGGAATATGATCGGAGCGATTATATATTTTATACGAAATTGTAATATGCATTCATAGATTTGATAAAGATTAGGATTTCAATATGAAAACAGGGGATGACGAAATTTTGTATTAGTAACTATTAGATTAGATATTGAAGGAAAATCACATGGAAGCTCAGTGTTTTAATGGTACAGAATAGAGGAATATTTTGGTTACAAATCCTGCCTTGAAAACAAAATAATAAGAATTGGCTGAGTGAATAAGTTTCAATGCAATATCACAAGAACGGATTATTTCTACAGTTACTCATTGGTAGACGGTAATTGAAACACATGTATGGTTTTACTACCCGTATCCAGTTTTAATACATTCTTCAGTCTTCAGTGGTATTATGCTACTTATTACTGCTGAAAATGAAAACGTAGTACGACGAAGTTCAAGAATATCTACAGATTTCATTGGTTATCCATTGAGTTAATTTTTTTTAATTACAAGTTCAATCCATTAAAATGACAGAAAATGGAAATAATCATACTGAACCACATATATATATTTTATGTTGATTTTATCATAGCAATTATTGTCTGTCTATGACAAAATACAAATATAATTTCCACTAATGATAGGTTTAGGTTTATGGTTTATGTTTATTCCAAATAGGTAATATAATTTCTAATGTTATGTATTCAATTTGAAGTTATTGAACCTATATGCACCACAGAACAATATACTGGTATTCTGCAATTTCAGTCTGCATAATATATTCACTTTTAAATATAAAATGAAAAATACATTTGAAATTCTGAATATTCATATATTACCCATATTGCCTAGCGCAGTTTTTTTACAGAATTTTTGTATACAAAGCTATATTTCCTGAGTGATTTGGATTGGAAACAAAACATACCTAGTTTCAAACTCAATCTCAGAGGTGGGGTACTTTCAGTTCTTTGAGAGTAGTAAAGATAGAGAAATAGAGTAACTTGATTATTTCAAATTGTTCAGATCCCTTCTACCCTCGCTTCTACTCCAAATAAAATTTAACTTTTCTTTATTTCCTTTAATTCACAATTCCGAGAAATACACTAGGAATTTTCTATAAATATATGGTCGATACAAATTTCCTGGTTCCAATAAATCGCACATTCATCTGGCAACGAAATTCAGATATTTAGTGGCATAACTTTCTAAGAATTCAATAATCGTAAGTGAGCAACGTGTTATATGCGACTATGTGAAATAATTCAATCTGAAACTCGAATACATAAAGGAATTTTATTATTGGTAACCTTGGACTGTTTCAAATTTCGGAGTTCACAACATCCAGAATAGAATTTATATTTTCCTGTTATTTGACAGCATCCAATAAATACTACCTACTCAATTCTTCATTCCTAACGAATAAAATTTGATTGCACGCAATTTTCAAGTCGAACATAAAAATAAAAATTAAATTGTTCTTAAACTATGGATCAGGACAAAATGAGAATCTTAAAGTTTACTCGTAGCTGAGTTCATAACATGCATTGCATCACTTGGGAAAAAGGGTCATCACAGTACAATAGACGTTGAGTGTTACAGCGTTCTCATTCATTTAGGGATCAATTGATTTCACTAGTTTGTAAACCATACAATGAAAATCATTATCAGATATCCCTCAGGTGAATAGTTATTTATGTACCAACGGGCTTCTTAAATAATTTCACAATAGCAAATGACTTCATACACTTACTTTTGTATTGAACCGTATGCATAGTGACCACAGCACTGAAAGTTATTCTTACGGAGACTTATGTTTATATTGAACCGTGTCATGCCGTATTCATAGGGACCACAGCGGACGAGAAAGTACTTTCTCGTCCGCAAAGTACTTGCCTTCAATAATAGTCGATTTTACGGCCGTAAAACATAGTGACCAAAGTGGACGAGAAAGTGATTTTGCGGACGAGAATGTACTTTGTCGTCCGCAAAGTACTTGCCCCCCATAATAGTCAATTTTATGGCCTCGAATTAGTACGTAAAATGTCACTTTTCATAGAGGTCGACAAAAAGTATTTGTCAAAATAACCACTAATAATATTTTTCACTGACCCAATATAATTTATAATAGCGAACCATCATTGAGTAAGGCTCTTGTTCTTGACAACAGGGTACCTATCACTTTGCCCAAATATCTGTAATTTTAGTTTTGACTGATGCAGAATCCAATGATTCATTAAGCCAAATTCTAGATTTAATCCCAAACGGACCTATGTTGTTCGATTGTAGAAATATCGAAATATTATAACGATTAAGGTGTACTGGTCCAATTTTTCACACCAGAAAAACAAAGTAGCTAACGGTTTTTGATTTTTGACCCGTACCGAACGAATTTCACGATCATAGAATTAGTATCTGTAGTCATGTAATTTTTTTAACGGGAATAGCAATTTTTTTAAAATATTTTCTTAAATCGATTTCCAATAACTATCGTGGGTCCAAACGGGTTGATTATGTTACTTATGGACTTATCTTATAGAATTGAAATCAATATAATCAGGTTTGATTGAATGTTACGCGATATTTTCGTCGAGATTTAATATGGGGTATCTAAGATTCGAGGATTTACAGAAAGCGGAAATATTCTATATAATATTGAACAATGAACAATGAAAAAGTGTGAATAACTTATAACCTTTTAGAATGATTAGATTCCTTTTGGAAGGAATCATTTATGAAATTCCCAAATATTAGTTTCAGAGGAGGTTATAAAACAGTTAAGCAGATGCATTTATATCGATATTTAAAACCATTCGTTTGTGAAAGAGCATCAAATATGGTAGGTATATTAGACTTATATGAATTGAAACTGATATTTTTCGTATTTGTTTTTTACTGAATGAAGGTTTCATTTGTATAATTGATTTGAAATCGATATCTAAGTCCAATACTGGCTCGAAATGCGTAGAATAGGGTATAGTGGTCGTATTCTAATTAAATGGAAAAAATATCTCCGGAATTCAATATATATGGAATATGATAACTCATTAGTTATGTTCTAAGGTTAAACTAAATAATAACCTGCACCTTTCGTTGAAGATTAATGATTTCAATGATTCCTTCGATTATCTCCATATTTTTTGACCTTATATTAAAGGCAAATTCTAGATTTAAATTCGACAGGATCTGTAGTGTTGGAAGTATTGTGAAAATATTATTTTTTTCCTGCAAGACTAGCTGCCTTGGTCGAGTTCAGTGCCTGGATGGGAGACCACCCTGGCTACAAATCGGAACAGGAAGTTCCAGAACTCAATTCATTTCGAACTAATTTTTTATAAATATAATCGATAGTGATTGTTATTACTCTAAAATTAAGATTGATTCCGAATTAACCTAATGAGTCAAGTGTAAAAGTAGATTTGCATTGGCTCAACTTCTTCCGTTTGTTTATATATGAATTAAGATCGTTGGTTATTATTATTTATCATTATTAAACTATGATTCTTTCAATCAGTGAAGATTTTTCATCTACCGTTATCGAGGAACTGCCCTTTATACCTAATTCACCCCTGCATTAAAATGCTGTATGAAATCATTAAAGTCACATAATACGAATAGTCCGAAGGGGCTTCCGAAACACTTGAACTTGATTAAGTTGTCAGATCACATCACCAACCACAACATATATCATCTAGTACAGAATTCTAAACACACTTAACTTATCAACGCAATTTCACTATCGACCGATATCCATATAAACAAATCATTAATTTTCGATCTATCTTCCGTTCCTGTGGAATCCCGAGAAAGACTGTTCTCCAAAATTTTGTGTACAATCTCAGCTGCGTAAGGTCTGCGCTAAGAAAAACGTACGGGACTATTTGCGGACTCTACGAGGCGTGCACGTGGATACGTTTGTCTTTTATTGTACTGGATATAAATAGCTGCTAAATGGATGTTTTATAAATATCTCCTGTTATTTATCCCTACATAGAAGCGAGATGCCTTCCAGTAATTTCGGGAATATTTGGGGAGTTATACGCGTTAAGTGATTAGGAATTTCTTGCCTGGAGGTTTTCCTAGGTTTAAGGAGGATTTGTAGCACTGGCTTATTTGAGGGGTGCCGTTGTGTATTCTTAGAGCCTGCACCCCACACGTTTTCTGATATATCTATAATACTCCAGTTCAATTTAAGCAGACAAATAATTTTAATTTTTTTTACGTTTTGGATAATTTCTCATAAAGTGTAAATTTTAGATATACGTGTGATTTTACGCGAACTACACCCTCCTAAGAATAGTTGCTGTACCTTCATAATTTTGATTTTCCACGTTTTGGCACCAAAGGCTTACTTTCACCTATAATTAGACATTACATGTATTGAATCCGACTCTGTATGGGATACGTTAAAAAATGAAAAAATTGGTTCAAACACTGACGTGAAGTCAGGGGCTCTTGCACGTATTATTTTCTATTATCTATTCACCTCTAATAGACACTCATAACCGAATTTACCATTGATATAGTCTGTTTTCTCAGCTTTTATAGAATATTAATACATTTCGTACCAATTCAATGACAGACTTGAATAATGGGAAAATCATCTAAAATTACGAAATTTGTAATTCTGCCATATGTATTCTATTGGCATTGAAATTCGTTAAATATCTAATGATATACGAGAAAACTTACGTCTCAAGTAATTATAGGATGCAATATTCACGAAATTCCGCGAAAATTAGCGCGTCGGCATTCTACAAATAATTACCGATTTTTAATTTGGATCGGATTTGTTCATTTTGAGTAATAGAGGATGTAGCAACAAAATTTCAGATGTGTGTAACTCCAAAACCGTTCGGCCGATGGATATTACCGAACTTAAAGGTCGCATTCGCATTCTCAACCTATCCTGAAAATGGCAAGTCGCTATCTCTCTCCGCTATCTCTCCTCAAGTTATGGCAGGGCCGTAGCTAAGAGCTTTTCCGAGGGGGGGGAGAAACGGCTTTTGGCGCCCCTAGTTTGAAAAAATATACAAAAATCGAAATACACAAAAATATGGATAAAGTGTACATATATTGATAAATACTACATAGTTCCTCAATAAAGAATGAATTACAAATTAATATAACTATGAATGAAAATTATTTTACAAACAAGACTGCGTTCTGAATTTGTGTTTTTGAGTGAAAAAAATTGTTACATCCAGGACCAAAAAAGAATTGTATTTGACAAAAATAAACATATACATCAAGCTTTCGAGACGATAAGAATTATCTGAAGAGTTCACCAATATTAAAACAAAAACTTTCGAAAAATGATATAGCAATAATGTCATATGTTACCCGGCTCGTCTGCTATCTGGAGTCGAATCTTCCATCAATTCTTCGAGAATATCTGCTATTTCAAATATTGAATGAGTTTTTTGTAATTCCTGAATTAAAGCAATATTTTTGTACTCATCACCCTGAAAATTTTTGTAGTATGTATGTATATAGAAAATTAAATCGTCAATGACACACAATCGAAAATTGCACGAAAATATACTCATGTCTACTTTTATAGATCAATCTGTCAGTGCTGTTGTTGAATGGAGATTCACAAGGTGCTACTTTCCTTAAAAACTATGTGTCAGCAATTGCCAAAACTTACGCTTTTCGCTCTATTCGAAAATACAGTCCTCTTTTTTGCGCGCATGCTCTGGGTAACATCGCGTTAACATTTTGCACAAATTTCTGTAATTTTCGAGTTTTTTGACGAAAATGGTCTCAAACAATTTGGTTCGACTCTAATGAAGAATTCGAGGTCAAATTTGATTCTGTCCGGCCGGCCGGCCGGCCGGCCTTTGCAACTATAACTTGAGAACGGAAAGAGAATGTAACTCGAAATTTTCTGGGTAGGTGGCAAGTCCCAATACGACGGACAAGTTCGTTAATGGGCATAATCGGCCCAATGGTTTCTGAGAAATAATTTTGTTTTGAACCAATACAAATCCGATCAAATTGAAACTTGGTGAGTAGTTGTAGAATATGAACTTAAGGACGTTGGTGAAATTTTGTGAGAATCGTATCACTAGAAAATTTTAAATAAACAGGTAATTAAAACTTAATTCAACTTGGGACTGGGCTGTAGAGTTAGATGTTCTAGGCTCTCACAAAATTTCAGCGATGTCGGACGAATACTTTCTGATATATAGAATATTTTTCAATGATTTTTTTTTTAATTTTCTAGCGATACGATCCTCACGAAATTTTGTAAAAATGCTCACAGTAGCATTCTACAACCAATTATCATGTTTGAATTGCAACCGGTCTGTATTTTTCGAGGTATTGAGGCAATAATAACCAAAGTTCAGATGTGTATATCCCCAAAATCGTTCAGCCGATTATGCTTGTTAAAAAACTTAATATCATTTGGAAGCGCAACCTATCCTGAAAATCGCAAGTCGCTACCTGTTTCCGTTCTCATGTTATCGTGACGTATCTAAAAATTCGAACGTATTGAAATTTTGTATGTAGGGGATAAATATCGCTCTTGAGGTGCGTCCGCAATTTCACGAGTATCGTATTAATCAAAAATTTTTGGCGCTCCTGTTCCTTGAAATACAGTGCTTATGAATTGGCCCAAAAGGCTGATTTTTCCAGCCTGATGGTTTGTAGTAACGAAAAAAAATTTCTTTTGGCGCACTTGGTCCTCGGAACATTCTTCTTCTTCTTCATCTTTTTGTAGGCTCATAGCCTGTTTTCTCCAACTCAATCATTCATTTCGTTAGATGTTGAGATCCAGGATTCACGCCATCTTTTAGGTGGTCTACCCATTGGTCTCCTGGTTTCCGGGATTCCATCCCGTGCGATTCTCGCAATCCTGTTCGGCGCCATTCTTCCCACGTGCTCGTTCCAAGCTCTTCTACGCTTTCGTCCCCATCTCACTATATCGCTTACTCCGTGTTCTCCGCGTATTGTCGAATTACGAATACGATCTCTCAGTGTATATCCCGATATTCTTCTGAGTACTCTCATTTCGGCAGTTCTAAGAATTGACTTCGTTTTACTATGATCAGCTCTGGTCTCAATGGCATACGTCATGATCGGTCGAATACAGGTCTTGTATACTCTTATTTTCGCGTCCTTGCTCATGTATTTGTTATTCCAAATCACATCCGATAAGCTTCCTGAGATTCTATTTGCCTTGTTTACTTGGCTTCTCACTTCTCGTGTTCTATCTTGATTTGCGGATATCTCGATTCCCAGGTAATTAACAATCATGACCTGTTCTATTGGTTTATTTTATACTACTAGCTTGCATCTTAAGGGCTCTTTGCTTATTACGATGGTCTTAGATTTTTCAGTGGAAATTTTCATGTTGAATTGCCCACTTATGGTATAAAATGCGTGCAAGAGTCTTTGTAAATCGTCTTCATTTTCGGATATTATGACGGCATCATCAGCATAGCATATTATCTTGATCTCCCCCATATTTACTCTGTATCCTGGTGCTGCTTTTTTGACGTATTCTATTATTTGATCTATTACCAAGTTGAATAATACTGGACTCAGAGAGTCTCCCTGTCTTATCCCTGTCGCTATTGGCACACATCTGGTAAGTTTACCATTTACTGATATTTGTGTTGTTGTTTTGTAGTATAGCTCTTTAATTACATGTATTATGTTGTTTGGGATACCTTTATTTTTCATTATTCGCAGGACATCATCCAGTCTCACTCTATCGAAGGCTTTGGTAAGGTCTATGAAGCACATATTTGCTGGTTTAGCATATTCAATAGACTTCTCCACTATCTGCCTAATGATGAATATGGCATCTACTGTCGATCTGTTCTTGCGGAAGCCTTGCTCTTCTTCTGACATGCTACAATATCCAGATATTATACCCTTGGTGATTTTGGTGAATAGTTTCATTATAGAATTCAATGGTGATATTCCTCTATAGTTGTCTATATTTTTCTTATCGCCTTTTTTAAATATAGGTACAGTAATGCTCTTCTTCCAGTCTCCAGGTATCTTCTTCTCCATAAGTATTCTGTTGAACAGTTTTGTAAATTCTTCGTGTAATGCATCTCCTCTATATTTAATAAATTCGTTGGGAATGTTGTCGGACCTGGAGCTTTTCTCATTTTCAAACTTGCTATCGCTTCTTTCACCATTTGGGGACTTATTATTTGATTGTTGGTTTCTTGTTGATCAGACACATTGTCGAGCAGGTAACCATTCTCTTGTGGTTGATCTTCATTGGTATATAGTGTTTTGAAGTGTTCTTCCCATTCATGCTCTGAGATTATTCGGGATTGTCTATACTCATTTACATCCTCGAAACATTGTTCTTATCAATTTCCCAAATGTCTGTAATTTTCGAATTTATGATCAAGAATCCGTGGTCAAAATCGATTCTGTCCAGTCAGCCAAACGTTAACACGATAACTCTCGAACGGAATGAGCTGGACAGTTAAAATTTCCAGAGTAGGTTTGGGAGATGAATATCTCGGTTATGTTCGTTAATGGGCAAATTGGTTTCGGAGTAAGGAAAGAAAATAAGCTAATGCTTTCGGATATATAATTTTTTTTCATTTCAATAGTGAAACATAATTCTATGATTTGACAGAATGCTGTAATCAAAAATTAACGTCTGTATTTGTATCAACCCATTTTATATTTTTGTCACCATCCAGGGTTGGTTAATCGACAGTGCCGGATCATTTAGATCAAGACACCTGTCACCTGCTGGTCAGGAAACTTCGGACGATCCTTGTGGTCCACAGGATCACCTTCTTTTGTGCATCTCCAATGAGTCCTTCGTCGAGTTTGAGCTTCCTCGTGTTTTCAAGCAGATGTTTCTCAATGAGACCGTTGGTGGTGATAACGAGGGGCAGGATATAATAATATGTAGTGGTGAGTATATGTATTTCCTTAAGTTCGAAAGCCAAATCATGGTATTTGATTATCTTTTCGGTGTATGCTCGCTAAGCATTGTCTGATGGTAAGATTATATCTATTATAATTACCTTTTTTTCTTTTTTCAGAAGTAACACAATATCTGGCCGGTTATGCGGGATTGGTCTATCGGTGATGAGCAGGTGGTCCCAGTAAAGTTTTACCTCATTATTTTCCAGAATCCCCTTTGGTAAGTACTGATATATCTTCTTGTGTTCTTTTATTAACTCATTCTTAATGGCAATGACTTGGTGGTACGCCTTTGCCATGGCATTGTGGCGATCCGTGTATTCCCTGGGAGCGATAATGGGGCAGGAAGACGTAATGTGTTGGAACATTTCCGGCGATCGTGAGCACTTGAAACATTTATCAGAAGCTAGGTTTTTCTTCAATATGGTTTTCTGGTAAGCTCTTGTGGGAACCACTTGATCCTGAATCGCTACCAGTCGGCCCTCTGTCTCCGGGAAGAGGTAACCCGCTCTTAGGTAGTTGACAGATCTTTCTTTATCTATTTTATCCCATTTCAGAGCGGTGGGGTACCTTCCATGGAGCGCCTTGCCTTGCCATACTTCGGACAACTCACTGATGTTGGGCGGTTCCGGGGTATGATTCCTTGAGGCCAAATTCAGTGCCGTGATGTTATTATCCTCTTCGCACAGTGTTTTGAAAAATTGTAAGGTATTAGATCTGAAGTATTCTCGCATATTCTTTACAACTTTGTGGTGTGTGGATTCAACATTCTGTAGCCCTCTCCCTCCGTCTTTTCTTGGTATGTGCAACCTATTGGTGGATGCATGGGGGTGGTGCATGCCATGTTTCGTTAGTAACACTCTTATTTGAGTGTCTATTGCTTTGAGGTCTGTTGCAGACCATTTTACTATTCTGAAGGAGTATGAGAGGCATGGTATTGCCCACGTACTTATGGATGTGAAGGTTGACTTAGCATTCAATATACTTTGCAGGAACTTTTTAAGTCTGCCCATGAATTTGTTCTTAAATTTCGTTTTGGCTTCTGCAGATTTTATTTCTAACCCCTGTTGGATTCCCAGGTATTAATATGTTTCTTCTTGCCCTAGTCTTTGGATTTCCAGTTCGTCGTGCACCAACATCGCCTCTCCACTTGTGAGTCTTCCTCTCTTCATATGTATTACGGCACACTTGTCGAGACCCATTTCCATCTTGATGGTTTCAGTGAAGGATGCAACAATTTTTAGCTCTCTCAGTAGTTGTTTTTCATTTGTGGCGTATAGTTTCAGATCGTCAATGTACAGCTGATGGTTGATTTAAGTGTTGTTCCTTTTTTCTATTATGTATCCATAATTTGATTCGTTCAATAGTCTGCTTAGAAAGTTGATTGCAAGACAGAACTTGTCGCCTCTCCACTTGTGAGTCTTCCTCTCTTCATATGTATTACGGCACACTTGTCGAGACCCATTTCCATCTTGATGGTTTCAGTGAAGGATGCAACAATTTTTAGCTCTCTCAGTAGTTGTTTTTCATTTGTGGCGTATAGTTTCAGATCGTCAATGTACAGCTGATGGTTGATTTAAGTGTTGTTCCTTTTTTCTATTATGTATCCATAATTTGATTCGTTCAATAGTCTGCTTAGAAAGTTGATTGCAAGACAGAACTTGTCGCCCGGAAAGATTCCTTTTTGGCGCTCTAGTTCCTCGGAACTGAGTGCTTATCAATTTGCCCAAATGTCTGTAATTTTCGAATTTTTCGATGAAAATGGTCTTAAACGATTTGGTTCGACTCACTGACAAGAATCCGTGGTCGAAATTCATTCTGTCCGGCCGGCCGGCCGTAGGCACGATTACTCTCGAACGGAATGAGCTAGACAGTTGAAATTTTCAGAGTAGGTTTGGGAGATAAATATCTTGGCTAAGTTCGTTATTGGGCAAAATCAGACAGATGGTTTCGGAGTAACAAAAAAAAAATTTTTTTTTACAAGGCAAATTCCAAATTAATTTTTTTTCCTTAAGCTGTTTTACCATAAGAATCCAATGATATCATTTTCAACTCAAACAAGCTGATACTTACGGAGATGTGATGTTTCAAAATTTCAATAATAAATCGTATTTCAACGTTGTCACAGAATGATATTATTCTAAGTATGAATTGTCATAATGTCAAATGATGTTCCTGGGACATGACGTTATATAATCAATCGAAGAATTGTCAGCGAAGTGAGAAAAATCTCAGTTGTTTGCTCCGAAATTAGGTTTTCTCAGAAAATTCTTAAATTTCGGAACGGAACATGAAGTAAGAGATCTGAGAGTAGTGAGACTGCTTTTCATCCATAGACATAGATATAACTCTCGAACGGAATAAGGTAGGTACTTGAAATTTTCAGAGTGGTTTAGGGAGATGAATATCTCGGTTAAGTTCGTTATTGGGCAAAATTGGCCAGATTTAATTTGATTTCTTCCATGGTGCAGTTCTCATTCTCATGATTGCTCATTTAATCTTGATAAATAAACTATTATTTAAATTGAATTTCCTTTATGATGCAGTTCTATCATATTTTCGGAAGCGAAACTGACGATTTAGGCCTTTTTGGGGCGTGAAACTTGAAGAAAATGAAAGATAAGGGCGAAAAACCGTCCCATAAATCGCCATGTGGCTATTTTCGATCTAGAAATGTGAAAAATGAGCAAATTCAGGTGAGGTAGGTACAGAGAGCGAGGTGCCGAGTTGGTTTTGTCTAAAACTTAAAAGGAACCGCTGCTCTGCCCCCGGAATCATTACCGAGTCGAACGAGAAGTATCAATTCGTCATTTTCCAACTTTTCATGTATTAAATAATTCATTAAGTCTAAATATAAGAAATCGATACATGTTCTGGAAGTTTTGACCTGGAGAATTTTCCTTTGTAAATTCGATCATAGAAACGTCACAAATTCTACGTAATGAGAGACGAGGTTTGAGATTTTTTTAGGCCTAATTTGGCAGTTCTAGGTGGTTTTGGGACCTGAAACTTGAAGAAAATAGAAGATAATTGTGAAAAATCGTCCGATAAACCTTCGTTTGACGATTTTCGATCACAATCAGTAAAATATAAGATTAACAATCCAAGGTGAGCCAAACGAGAATTTTGAGAATTTTTTTAAGAATCCACAGTAAATGTGGGGGTTTGAAAGAGGTAGATAACGAAAATTTGCTAGAGAGAAAAGGTAAAATCGAAAACCCCTAGTCGATATCTTTAATAGTTTATGATTTATCTTCAAATTTGTATTTTTTCCTAAGTAACCTAGAAAAACGAGGTTCCAATTTGATTTTGCCTGAAACTCAAATCGAAAGAGTTTTTGTCCCTTAAAATTATTATCGAGATGATGGAGAAGTATCCATTTTTGCTTTTCTACATTTGCATTCACGTACAATAAGTCTAACTATATCAAATTGATACAAGTTCTGTAGGTTTTTTCGACCCCGGGGATTTTCCTTGATAATAGTTGGTTCGAGAAACGTCAAAATCGTCTGAGATAGACGGGATATGAAAACGGCCGTTCTAGGCATTTTTAGGGCCTGAAAGTTGGAGAAAAGCGAAGTTAATGGTTAGAAACCGTCCTATAAACCCCCATGTGGCGATTTTATGTCCAAAAAGTGAAAATTAAGAATATAATTTCTCTGGTAATTACCGACGTTATATTCTAATAGCGGAGATCGACAAGATCGTACGAGCAGTCCGATAGCTAGGTGGTCTAGAACGTCGGGGTCTCGGTTTCGTCACGAGAAAGGCGGACTCGAATCCCGTAAAGGGAATTACGCTTTTTCGTGTTTTTTTTTCAATTTCTATCGGAATATTAACTTCGAATTACGCTATATCTGTCGACTTTGAGTAAGGGTGTTTTTCTTTTTTTTCCGAAGCTATTATCGTTGAAAATAAACCATTACTATACAGGGTGTTCTTTTTCTATCGGCACAATATTACGCGATTGATTTGATTTTTGGCACAAACAAACCGTTATCTAAATAGGAATCTTGGATGGATTCTTATAATGTATTTTTAAAAAATCTCTATACAGGGTGTTTCCGATTTAACGTCAATCGCAACTAGCTGCTTTTCACGACAAATCGTGCGATTGTAATCAATTGTGTTAAAAGATATGGTTTCGGGACCTACATCGTTGAAAAGAAACCATTACTATACAGGGTCTTTCACGAGGAACCTCACCCATATTTATACGGGAAACTACTGAACGTATTTTCATGAAATTCAGCACTTATAAGTATTTCACGATGCTGATGAAATCTAAAATATTTTCAAGGCATGAGCACCTCCGGTTTTTCCGGAAATGACGTCAACTTCCGTTTTTCAAATTAGAACACCATTTTTTTATTGCAGAAATAGATTCCTTAGAAAATTTCAAGTTATTTTGATGTAACATTTTTCAGTTTTGGTTGGAAAATTCTCTCTGAGCGGGAAAATTCGAAAAAAAATCAAAAATAGAGCTCCGCTGAAACAAGAATAACTTCGAGGTTTTTGGATGGAAAATTTTCATTTTTGGGATTTTTCAAGATGTTAGATTGATGTATCCACTTTAAAAATCGAAATCGCGATTCATGATACAGGGGGTGAAAAAATCGCTTTCAAAGTTAGGGATGACAAAATCGTGAAAAATCAATTTTTTCAAATTAGAACCCCATTTTTTTATGGCAGATATTGAATCTACGTTAAAAAATAATGTGAGTGTATGCATCACACCCTTGCCCTAAAATGGATATTTTCTGAGTTATTCACAAAAAACTGTTTTTCGTCTTGAATTTTCAGCTATTTCTTTTCCCTTCACGCCAAAAAGATGAAATTTTCAGGAACTGTTATTTGAACCATGCTGTAGATTTTTCACCCCTTCTTGAAACCGACTGCAAGTTACTATTAGGAGAACCATGGCAAACTCTCGCAGTTATAACTAGAGAAGATGCTCAAAGTTTTGACTGTTAATTTCTAGACATTTATTTATACGTCTCAGGAATGCTTCGTGCGTTGCTCTTCTTATTTCATCGAGAGGAAGAGATCTGCAAAAGTGTTTAAAAACCAAATTGAGTTTCAAAACTATGAATCTATAAATCTAAACAAACCTGAACGGATTTCTGACTCGTTCTATGCAGTCCTCTTTATCAGTCAGGGGAGTTGAGTAGTATGTCCCCAAACATAATAGTCTAAAGGAGTTAAATCGGGAGAACGTGGTGGCCAAAGATGTGGACCATTGTTCGCCAACCATCGATCTTCAAATAGCCTGTAGTGGATATTTGACACATTAGCTAGCCATACACGGACGTTCTTTCACGCGGTTTATCGTGTTATCTACAAAATCATGTGGAAAATCCCTTGCGTGAGTGAGCATTGCAGCACGCCATGATAAATCTTTGAGGGATTTCTCACGTCCTTTCCTCTGGAATGGCGTTTCAGCGCCATACACACAGATGATGGAGCGGTCGGGGATCAAATGTCTTTGCGTCCACCTTTAATACTATTTCAAGTAATCGGGATTATTATTATCTTTTAATTGCGGTAAAAGCGACATGTGACAATATTTTTCTTTGTCAGCCAGCCAACTTTTCTGCCATGGCGCTCTTGTTCCTCAGAACAGAGTGCTTATCAATTTGCCCAAGTGTATGTAAGTTTCGAATTTTTGGCTGAAAATGGTCTCAAACGTTTTGGTTGGACTTACTAATCAAGAATCCGTGATCAAAATCGATTATGTCCGGCCGTCCGTTAACACGATAACTCTCGAAGAGAATGAGCAAGACAGTTCAAATTTCCAGAGTAGTTTTGGAAGATAAATATCTCAGGTATGTTCGTTATTGGGCAAAATGGACCCTGGTGGTTTTGGAGTAAGCAAAAAAAATGTTTTTTACATTACAAATTTCAAATACAATTTTTTTTATTTCTTCATAAGAATCTATTGATATCATTATCAACTCTAACAAACTAATATAATACTTTCGGAGAACACGAAAATATTCAACTAACTAAATTGAACTGGATGGTGAACGACACCTTCGTGTAGCGGAATCGCCAAGAATTCAGTTCATCATCTTGAAAATTCGAAGATGACTGAATGCCGTTCCAAATGACACTTTTTCCGACGTTTTTCGGCCATACACACACGGTTTATCCTTTCAAATGATTCGCTACGAACCATCACGTGCAAAATCATCTGAATAATTCACAACGTGTATGGGCAACGACGGTTTTTTCGCCATGCCGTTCTTTTTGGCATGATAACCACCACGTTACAACGCGCCATGATAAACCGCGCGAAAGGACGTACGTGTATGGTCAGCTATTGAGTGAATTGAGTGGAGGCGCGCCATCTTGTTAATACCATAAGTCATTATGGTTCTGTACTAGCGGCTCAATTATTTGAGTCAATATGTCAGAATATCTATCTCCTAAGGGAGAACATTCTTTAAATAATGCAAACATGTGTAGTGTTCTATCTTACCAGTTAAAGTCCCATCATAAATGTGAACATCGAGAATTGCATTATTTTTGATGGCGCAAAAAACATTGAAACTCCAGGTCTCTTGAAAGTTCCATTGTCTGAAGTGGTGGTTGTTCTCTTCATCCCAATAATGACTGTTATGCCTATTGAAAGAACCATTCTTTGTGAATTTAGATTCATCTGTCCAAATTATACAGTCCAAAAAATTTTCATTCTCTTGAAATCGAATCATCATAGCTTCGCAAAACTCTGTTCTCCTGACGAAATCAGTTTCCTTCAAATGCTGTACCCTATTGAATTTATATGGGTGCATTTTATGTTTTTTTAATATTCTCCAAACACTCGATTGAGATAATCCCAGATCAATCTCGGCATCTTTGAGAGAATTTTGAGGATTCACACGAAAATATGCAAGAACTGTAATTTCGTTGTTCTCATCTTCTACTACACTTTTTTCTCTGTGTATAGTTTTCTTAACGAAAGATCCGACATTTCTCAAGTTTGTCATGGTTCTGTTAATGGTATCTCTCGTTGGTCTGGGTCGGTCAGGAAACCTCTCAATGAACAGTCGAATCGTTCTATCTACAACTTTATTACATTTTCCATGATATAGAATGAGATTTAAATAATCTTCATTGGTAAAATTAGGCATATAGTGATCGATTTTATAACTTAATACGAATTATCACCAAATTAATAGTAAACAAAAAATGCTACTGAATAAAGAGGAATTTGGCAGATGTAATTAATGATATCTATCATTAAAAAAAAAGAATGTAAAACATGGTAAGTTTTTGCATATGGTTCATAAGGAATTATTTATTTATCACTGGAGAGAAAACCGATGGCCGATTAGTTGAAATAAAGAGGTTTCCGATACAAATTCGAATCAAAATTCTCCATCTATTTAGGAACAACCTGTAAATTTTTTCTCTTGCATATTAGGGTAGTAAAATATAAAACATGGTTTAAGTAACAGTTCCTGAAAATTTCATCTTTTTGGCGTGAAGGGAAAAGAAATAGCTGAAAATTCAAGACCCAAAACAGTTTTTTGTGAATAACTCAGGAAATATCCACTTTAGGGCAAGGGTGTGATGCATACACTCACATTATTTTTTAACGTAGATTCAATATCTGCCATAAAAAAATGGGGTTCTAATTTGAAAAAATTGATTTTTCACGATTTTGTCATCCCTAACTTTGAAAGCGATTTTTTCACCCCCTGTATCATGAATCGCGATTTCGATTTTTAAAGTGGATACATCAATCTTACATCTTGAAAAATCCCAAAACTGAAAATTTTCCATCCAAAAACCTCGAAGTTATTCTTGTTTCAGAGGAGCTCTATTTTCGATTTTTTTTTCGAATTTTCCCGCTCAGAGAGAATTTTCCAAACAAAACTGAAAAATGTTACATCAAAATAACTTGAAATTTTCTAAGGAATCTATTTCTGCAATAAAAAAATGGTGTTCTAATTTGAAAAACGGAAGTTGACGTCATTTCCGGAAAAACCGGAGGTGCTCATGCCTTGAAAATATTTTAGATTTCATCAGCATCGTGAAATACTTATAAGTGCTGAATTTCATGAAAATACGTTCAGTAGTTTCCCGTATAAATATGGGTGAGGTTCCTCGTGAAAGACCCTGTATAGGATGTTCTTTTTCTTTCGGCACAATATTACGCGATTGATTTGATTTTTGCCACAAACAAACCGTTATCTAAATGGGAATCTTGGATGGATTCGTATAATGTATTTCTTAGAAATCTCTATACAGGGTGTTCTTCTTTTAACGTCCATCGCAACTTGCTGCTTTTCACGAAAAATCGTACTATTGTAATCAATTGTGATAAAAGATATACTTTCGGACATACATCATTGAAAATAAACCATTACTATACAAGGGTGTTCTTTTTCTATTGGCACAATATTACGCGATTGATTTGATTTTTGACACAAACAAACCGTTATCTAAATAGGAATCTTGGATGGATCCTTATAATGTATTTTTTGAAAATCTCTATACAGGGTGTTTCTGTTTTAACGTCAATCGCAACCAGCTGTTTTTCACGACAAATCGTACTATTGTATTCAATTGTGATAAAAGATATACTTTCGGGACCTACATCGTTAAAATAAACCATTACTATACAGGGTGTTCTTTTTCTATCGGCACAATATTACGCGATTGATTTGATTTTTGCCACAAATAAACCGTTATCTAAATAGAAATCTTGGATGGGTTCTTATAATGTATTTTTTAGAAATCTCTATACAGGGTGTTCTTCTTTTAACGTCCATCGCAACTTGCTGCTTTTCACGAAAAATCGTACTATCGTATTCAATTGCTCATTTAATCTTGATAAATAAACTATTATTTAAATTGAATTTCCTTTATGATGCAGTTATATCATATCAATACATTGATATAATTCCCAACTCTGAGAAACCAATACTTTCGGAGATATAATTTATCTGTTTGAACTAGAGCGCCAGAAAGCTCCTGTCCACAGGGCTTGAACCCATTTTTTTATGTTTATTTCAGATGTTGTGTAAATGCCCCCGTCAGTATTGACATGCAGGTTTGTTCTCCATGTTTGTGGTGCTTTAGCAGATTGACTACGTTCTCCGATACTCCGTATAGTTTCAGGGTTTTTAATAGCCATGAGCGTGGTATAGAGTCAACGGCTTTTTTGTGGTCAACCCTCGCCATGGATAGGTTTCGTAGTTTCTTCTTTGCTTGTTTCGTTACTAGGTAATCTATAATTAGCAGCTCTTTGCATCCTTTCACATCCCTCCGGCATCCGTTCTGTTCTCTGGCTAGTATTTTGTGTTTGCTCACGTGCTTCCATATTTTCTGGGTTGAAATTCCAGTGAGTATTTTATAAAGTGCCGGAAGGCATGTGATCGGCCTGTAATTTACTGGGTCTTCGTTTCTCTCTCCTTTTGGTATCATATGGGTGGTGCCAACTGTGCAGTACGAGGGTATGTGTGTCGGGTCTGTTAGTGCTTTTTGGAATAATTTTGCCAGTATCTTATGCGTAGAGTCAAAGTACTTCCACCAGTAGTTGTGGGGACCGTCAGGTCCCGGCGCGGTCCAGTTGTTGGCTTCAGTGATGATGATCTCTTCCATGATGTATCTTTCGGATTCTCTTTCAGCTTCTCGAATCCAGAAAGCTTGATCGTCATGTTCCCCAGCATGACCCCAGATTTTTTTCCACGTTGCGTGCATGCTGACGGGTGTTGGATAGTCTCCCTGAGTTGTTATTGTTCCCTCAAGTTGCCGATAAAATTGTTTTTGCTTTTTGTAATAGAGCTGATTGTTTTTGTAACGCGTGACTCTTTCATTGTAACGTCTTATCCGGTTTCCTAACGCTTTGGATTTCTGTTTTAGGGTATATATAGTACAGTAAGTTCTTCTTTGAAATGCTCGTTGGCGCTCCTGATGTGGAATTCCGATGCTATGCGTGTTATGTTTTTGGCCATCCTCCTGCTTGGTGAACTTGTATTCAGGTAAGTATGTAATTTTCCAATTTCCCATTTTCCAATTTTCCATTTTCATTCTAATTTTTGTTATCTTATTTTCCAGGCGCATTTTCCATGGTGGTTTCATGTTCACTACTGGTCCCGGCTGTGTGTGGACTACCCGAATATCATTCTCCTTGCAGACAGTCAACGCTCCAACGTACACGTTATCCATGACCTCTTCAATGGTTGAGTTGTGCTTTATCCTTGTTTTCAATATAAGGTTTACTTTTTCTACGCTTTTGAGTAATTTCTGTGATCCTTTTAGTCTCGGAATGTCGGCCCTTTTTTGGGGGGAGACCCTTGCATACATCTGTATATTTCTCTGGAATATCCTTTCTGTCTAGTAGGTATAGTTGTTGGCTGGGGCTCCAGGTTTGGTTCATCTCTATATGCAGTGTTACTATTTGTAGCTGGGGCATGGTCGTATGCTTCGTTTAATGGTCTCAAGCTCGACACTCGAGAACTTCTCATGTTGCATGATCCATCTGACTCTGTTTGCCAGTAGATTTGGGTAGGATTGCTTAGTTGTGTTTATGTCATTCCATGTGTTCGTAAGGAGGTCTCTGTATGTTCTTCCAGTTGTTAGTTGAAGATCCTGTGCTATGAAATGGACAGGTATTATGAGGATATTTTCTTCCTGTGTCCATCATTTCCTTCCATCTCTTGTGTTAGGAGCATCTGCGGGACAGGTTTTAATCCCGTCCAAGCAGATACTCCTCCTTCGTCTTCTGAGGGTATTTGAGCATTGGCTTACGGTTAAATCCCAGGGGTCTGCGCCGCTTGCCCCACAGCTGACCCCAGGCTGTACCTCTGGACGGCTCCGAAGAGGGCCAGCCCGCTGCCCTCTACCGCCCTGGATCATACTTCTAGTTATAGGAGCGACTCGTATTCTTCAATCCACCAGGTTGCTGGCCTGGGAGGCTGGGTGACTCGGATACGCAGGGCCGTCAATCCCCAAAGGGTCAATCCCCCCTGTGTCTGTATATATATATATATTTATGGATTGTCTGTGTTCAGACATGTCATCTTATTTAGCGATAAAATAATATGTCATATTTATTTCTGGTTCTATTCAAAATTCACTAATCACCTCCTGTATGTCATATGTTCGTTATTGGTTAGAAGCGGTCTGGTAGTTTTGATTTAATAATTTTTGGCTCTCTTGTTTTTTTTTATCTAATTTCTTTTATGATGCAGTTCTATCATAAGAATCCATTGATGTCATTACCAACTCTGAGAAACCAATACTTTCGGAGATATGATTCGTCAAATTTTGAAGAAGAGCGCCAAAGCTCCTGTCCACAGGGTTTTCCCACTGTTTTATGGAAAATTTCATATTTCATATTATAAAGCTATTATTACCTTGATTCTAATGACAGAACCTGATTATATTAAAAGGAAACTTAAGGAGTCAACTTGTATTTTATTGAATAGAGAATGCAATTTTGCAGATTGCTCAATTGGTATTGACCATATTTGGCTAAATTTATTGAAAAAGGAGTTGGAACTTGGAAAATTCTATACGAAGTAAAACTATGTTAGCTAAGATTTTTAAATACTGGCAATGTGACAATTCTTGAATTTCACAAAATAACCATCAACAAAATAATTCTAAAGATTTTCATTAAGCGTCTGACGAAGGAGTCTGATATAGACTCCGAAACGTTACGATATAGTTGTTTCTTCGTTGATGTTGTTTCGTTGTTGTTTGTTAGGCAACATTGTTCAATTTATTGCTTCTGACAAATATCTTGTGTTTCCTACGCAGAAGCAAATCACAAAATAATTAATTTTCATTTTATAGATATTTTTGAGAGAAAACCCAGAAAAAAAACTTTCAATAATGAGTATACCTCCCACAGTATCCTTTAATGATCCTTCAATACATCAAATTTGGTTACACGTCATGTTGGATAATTTGGTAAATGGTATACAGGATTTAAAATCTCACATACGCAACTAACAGCACTGGAGCTATCTGTTGATAATATTTTGGAAATTCTTGGATCGCATTACTACGGAATCCCTGCGACATCAATGACTTGTGTTACAAACGGCATCCTTTATCAGAATAATGGCTAATATATTTAGTTTAAAATGCCGTATACCTCATCTTGGAAGAATGTGGTAGTTTCAGGTGAAAATTGTTGTCCTACATTTTCTCAGCTGTTTGCCATATGAATCTATAAAAAAAAGTTAAAATGGTTTTTTTAAATGAAAAGTTTATAGCAAAAACTTTGAACGCAGATATCTCAATTACTATGAGTGACTCTCATTCTAAAGAGGGCAGCACGGATGAGTAGGACCGGAGTTTCATTCTTAATAAAATAGTGTGAAATATTCACACAGTAATAGGGTGGAATAATATAAGCTGAAAAGTCTTTATTGTCTGGATCCGCAAAGCAACTGTTTTGGAGATGTCGAAGATTTTTTTTATTTCAAAATGTTAATTTGTAATTATTTGTAACTTTCTAACAAAGTACATAACAAATAATCGAAAATGACTTCAAGCTAAAACGAATTCCGAGTTACATAAGATGTTCAAATTGGCCAGGTTTTATTTCCAAGCAGCCACGATATCTGCCTTTTTGATGGAGTTATAAATTGATATTCTACAGAGTCTACGAAATAAAATCTTAATAGCCACTAACGCGAAGTCAGGAGGTTTTTTAGGAATATATTTTAAGGTTTATGCGGAATTTCAGCGAAATCCGACAAATAGTTTCAGCAACATAAAACTTGTTAAGAAAAAATTCTAATTTCTTTTTCTTAAGTAATATTTTTATTCTTTATTCTTGTAATACCACCCTCACGAGATTTCACAAATATTAGTGCATCGTCATTCTACAAGTACTAACTAAATTTAAACTGGATCAGTTCTGTATTTTTTGAGTTATTGAGGAAATAACAACAACATTTCAATGGTATTATTTTGAAACTGTCTGGCCGGTTATGCCTATTAACGAACCTAACTGTAGTATTTGGACGTGTTGCTATATCTTTCAGTTCGAAAGTTATCATGTCTACTATCACCCATACAGCCACTGAACTCGCCCGTGTTTGCTATACCAATTTTTTGTCAATATCTCCAACAATATAGATCCTATCCTATCCAAAATCATAATTTGGCTGGTAAATTAGGTTTGGAAGGCTCTCGCTAAATTTCAGCGACATCTGAGGGATCTGATTTCTAAGATTTAAAATATTTTGTTTTGGAATTGCCCAGTGATACGATTCTCATGAAATTTCGCATAAGTTTTTGTGTCGGCCTTCTTCAACTAGTTACAAAGTATGAATTCGATGGGATGTGTATTGATTTAAAACAAAATAAATTTCAACAGTATGTTCTTTGACGAACTTAGCCGTCGAAATATGATGCGCAACCTACGCTGAAAATTGAACTTCGCTTTCTCTTTCGGTTCGAAAGTCATCTTGGGAACGCAAGGCCGGCTGGACAGAATAGATTTTGACCTCAAATTCTTCATCAATGGGTCGAACCTAATCGTTTGAGACCACTTTCGGAGAAAAAAATCGAAAATTACAGACATTTGGGTAAAATTATAGCACGCTGTTCCCTGGAATGATGAATGAAATGTAAATACCTTCAGGACAAAAATAGAAATGACGAATAAATTTATAATAGCAGTTGTTCAGTCTTTATAGATGCTGCGAACGACTCATGCATTTTACCGGAAACGTCCCATCAAACAACTCTCATCCAGAACGGTCATCAAGTTTATAGATTCACCGTTGCCATTCGCAAACAAACATATGGATGATTGAAATTCAATTGTATGTCAGTGAGTCAGGCCTAAATTTAAATACATCGGCTTTGTGATGGACGAGATTGACATGAAGCGATTAGCACGCAATTTTCAATTCTATTTTGTTCGAAAGCGATATCAATGATTTCGAATACACTTAACAGTGTCGTAGATAGATTTCTGTGATGGGGAGGGATATGAAATAATATCTAATCATATCTATTTTCTTTTGAAACAATACTAAGTTATACTGAAGAGAATAATTCAACAAAGATCTTATTTCTGATTCTTCAAGTAGAATTCCCGGGTTTGATCTTCCAATGAAGATATGGTCTATTGTGAATCGTTTAAGAACCGGGCATAGTCATTGCAATTCCCGTTACAATTGCATGCATTTCAAATGGATCTTAGTTGAGAGCCCTAGCTGTGATTGCGAGGAAGCAGAGGAAATCATATAACTTTGTAGGAATTTTATATCAATGGCCTAGGGGTTGATTAAGTTACTTTCCTAACATTCGTCTTTCACGGCTCTGGACAGTATTTACTTCCGCAATTACTGAAGTTTGTCAGCTACCGCCATATACTCTAAATACGGTTGTGTCCCCCCCCCCCACCCCCCGCACTTGGCTTGCCAACGATATTAGAGGGTATGATGGGGTCATGATGGGGTGATTCTCTGGCTGAACCACCCTTAGACCAATAAGACCAATAGGATCCCCTTTGAATAATCCCACGGTTTTGAGGCAATTCTTAGAATCCTTAGCCGTTGTTGATCTTTCACGTCAAGCGCTCTTCGGGAATTATACAAGACTATCTCCTATTAGTATTACATCTTTTTCAGAATCTTCATCTCTAACGGTCTGCTAATGGATTACTAGCGACAGAGGTCCCAGACAACGTCTGCTGTATCGATAACACGTTGCTTGCACCCTTTAAATAGAATACTAGCTCTAACTATATTCAAGTAGAATAATTGAAATCCTACATCATTTAGTTGATGAATTTCCCATATATAGATTCCAGGATTGTTTTAAGGCTATTCGTAAAGTTTCTGAATCTTTTTGGCGCTCTAGTTCCTCGGAACTGAGTGCTTATCAATTTTCCCAAATGTCTGTAATTTTCGAATATTTCGATGAAAATGGTCTTAAACGATTTGGTTCGACTCACTGATCAAGAATCCGTGGTCGAAATTCATTCTGTCCGGCCGGTCCGGCCAGCCGTAGGCACGATAACTCTCGAACGGAATGAGCTAGAGAGTTGAAATTTTCAGAGTAGGTTTGGGGATAAATATCTCGGCTAAGTTCGTTATTGGGCAAAATCGGATAGATGGTTTCGGAGTAACAAAGAAAAAAATTTTTTTTTTACGAAACAAATTCCAAATTAAATTTTTTTTAATAAGCAGTTTTATCATAAGAATCCATTAATGTCATTTTTAACTCTACCAAGCTAATACTTTCGGAGATATGATTTTTCAAAATTTCAATGTAAATCGTATTTCACAGATTGATATAATTATTCTATGTATGAATTCTCATAATGTCAACTTGACAGAAGGGAATATTGTAACTTCAAAAATATTGGGGTTGAAATACTCGTATTTTAGCGATGCAACGTGGACCTCACCCGAAAATGTTTGAAAATATTACGTAAATATTGAAAGCATAATTCTGTAGTTCGAGAGAGGAGAAAATTTGGTGAACGTAGATCAGGAAATTTTTGATCGATTACAAGGTAATTTTTGATTATTACTTATCTTCTTTCATACATGTTTTATGGAATACCTACTATTTGTAGGTACTTTCAACCTGTTTTGGGCAATTGTAATACGAAACTTGTTTTTTTGGCGCTCTAGTTCCTCGGAACAGAGTGCTTATCAATTTGCCCAAGTGTCTGTAATTTTGGAATTTTTGGCTGAAAATGGTCTCAAACGATTTGGTTCGACTCACTGATCAAGAATCCGAGTGCGAAATCAATTCTGTCCGGCCGGCCGACCGGCCGTAGGCACGATAACTCTCGAACGAAAGGAGATAGCGGATTGAAAATTGCAAGGTGGTTTTGGAGCGTGAATATCTCGGACAAGTTCGCAAATGGGCGAAATCCATCAAGGAGTTTCGGAGTTATAGGCGATTGTAGTAAAAATATTTTTTATGAATATTTCCGAAACCGATCACTCGATCTATCTGAAATTTAGCATCAAATTGTAGAATCATGACCTTTATACGCATGTGAAGTTTTGTATTGACCAGAGTACCGCAAAGTGTCAAAAAAAAAATTGAAAATGTGGTGCAGTTCTCATTCTCATGATTGCTCATTTAATCTTGATAAATAAACTATTATTTGAATTGAATTTCCTTTATGATGCAGTTCTATCATATGAATACATTGATATAATTCCCAACTCTGAGAAACCAATACTTTCGGACATATAATTTGTTTGTTTGAACTAGAGCGCCAGAAAGCTCCTGTCCACAGGGCTTGAACCCATTTTTTAGAATAGGTAGCGAATTTTAAATCTATTTAATAAAACATGGAATATTCAATTTTCAATTTTTTCTATTTCTCCTTTTGTGTTTTCCTTTTCCTTATTGAGTTTCGTATACCTTGGAGAAACCTCTCTGCTTGTTGAAGGAAGAATCGATAATAAAGAAAAAGATGCCCTCAAATATTTAATATTTCAGCATATTTTGTTAAAAATTTAAACTTTCATAAATTACTAGCTGATGTTTTTTCCTAAGCTGTAGTATCATACCTACATCGAATTATATGGTTCCCCTTTACACTATCCTCTGATAACGAATTTTTCATCACATGCTTTACTGTCGGATGAAAAAATGTAATAATGAAGTTCAAATGAATATATATATTGATAAAATGAACATCGGGATGACTGTGCTGATTGTTATGCGACATATGACACACAGCGAAATATTCATCGATTAAACAAATATTCCCTCGTGATCCGAACTAAACCATTATTGGCAGATACGTACCAATTGCACGTTTTTTAGCAATCATCAGTCCACCATAGCCATGGCGAAATAAATAGCAGGCAGTTTTACCAGCGCCAGGAAGATCCTTATAAACTCCAACCCTCTGTGATGCAGGAACCTTGAGCAAAGTGCATGACATTCATCCTTTTGTAGCAAGAAGGAGTGAGGTCTGCGAAGCAGCATACTCATATAACAACATTAACGACGTGGAAACTTTCAGATTGGTGTGGTTAAGATCATAACCCAGTGAATATTGAGGTGACTGCGCCAATTACTAATTGACTGATGACACACGGTAACATGTTTGTCAATTCAACATAAAAATATTAACTGATGTAGGAAATAAAATATTTCCAGCCTTGAAAATAATACAGTAAGGATTAGTTTCACTGGTACAGACGACGCTTAACAACTTTCGTATCGATAATTCACATGTATTTCGGGATTATATCCCTGACTGAAGAAAACCTAAACCATCCCCATGACATTGAATATTAACTCTCTAGGTGTCTTGAAGCCAATTAATCCATCTAGAATCATAGAACAAAAACTCAGTACAGGAAATCGCTAAGACCATATTGGTGTTAGTTGTCTCATAAATTTTGGCTTCCTGGGATAGCAAGTTCTTGGAACTACAGTATTCCTTTCGGGATCCTTCTAATGGAATTTCATTGGACCCAACGAAATATCGCTAGATAGAGGGTCTACCAATCAGCTTTGACCATTTTCTTGGCAGTACAGCCCTAGGTCATGGAGAAGGGTAAGAAAAAGATACCAAGAGTTGACTGAGGTCAAATTCATGTAAAAGGTCAAAGAGGTGCAGCCAAACGCGATTCACGTCAATACAAGGTCTCTAGGCAATGCCCTGAGTCGTTAAAGAAGTTGATTCCTTCTTAAACGAATAATATTGTGTTAATTTGTTCTGTAAAAGAAAATTTTATTTTCATTATAGACCCCTGATGAAGGCTTCAGAATAAAACTGAAACTGGTCGGCTTTGTTTTGAGAAGTGGTTTTTTTGATTCAATATCCAAACCTTCATCCTGTAAGTGATGCAAAACTCATTTCGTTCGAGAGTTGTCGTGCTTACGGCCTGATGGACAGAATTGGATTTTACATCGTATTATTCATTTGTGAGTCAAGCTATTAACAACGTAAATACGGTGTTAATTGTCCAACATAATCCTTTGAGACAATTTTTGGAATAAAATTCCAAAAATACAGATGTCAGGGCAAATGATGGAATGTAATATATCTCTGAATAATAGTTTTAAAATGTTGTTGATTCTTATTTAGTTTAAAATAGAATTAGGAATTTTTAACTTCATTTATCTAGGAAAGAGTGTAATATATCGATGTAAATATTTAATAATTTCCACTGATTAGGTGAATTTCATGAACAACATAAAAGCAATAGCGAGATTTTATGGTGTTCTTCATATGCTAGACCAAAAATAATTATACCTACTTCTGTATGCTTTATAGGTATGGAGTCTTCAAAAGTTGAACAATAAAGTTATTTGAAGTGTTTTGTGCTCACATATATTCCTTAAGCAATTTTCATAAGAGTGTTACATCGTGAGGGAAAATAACACCAAATAACTTCGAACTGGGTCAAATGTTTTTACGTGCATTCTGAAAGTTATAAATTGCCAGTAATTTTATCACAGACTGTTATGTTAATCCTTAAACCGAACAATCCCTACCAGAATCTATTGTTACATAATTCGTGTGTTATCAGATTACTCCTTCGGCTGTCCAGGTGGCCCAATCAATTGGGAGCAATAGTCCCGCTACAACCTATTGTCAACATATAGATGAACATGTAGATAGATGAGGACCAGCATCAATCCGTCCAATTGCCCGTAGCTGGCTTGTTAAATAATAATTGCACTCACTCCATTCGGAGAATACGTCAACAGGTTATCAGGAGCTGGAGCTGGATGCTCGGAAATGGCTCTGAATCTTTGATGAGCTGTTGAGCAACTGAACCAGACAATCAGCCGATCGGATGTGATGATAACTAGCTGTGGAATAGTGGGAAGATTAAGCCGTAAAAGGGGAGAGTAGGTATACCGAAAAACGTGGCAAATTTTACAGGTATAGGTAGATTTAACATAATTTTGAACTATAATATTGGAAAATAAACACATCGACAAAATTCTTTCACCCGCTCGTAAATTTTAAAACAAAAATACTCATCATGGCTGGATTTTTGTAAATATATATATTCTTTATTTTGAATTCAATTGAAATGTTCACAAGAACTGTTAGTTGCAATTTCAGAATAAAATGTCAAAAAATTTGAGAAAAGAATTGACGTGAATTCAGGAGCTTTTGCGAGCATTTCCTTTGCCTATTCACCCTAATACGAAGGTGATCAAGAAGAAATTCGGTACTCTATTGTAAAATTATCGCTCAAAGCTATGTGCGGAATCTCAAGTGATTCTGACGCATAGTTCATGAAATATAATGTTTTTGAAAAAATATTGTATGTTTGAATTGATGGGTTTCGTATTTTTTGAGTTATTGGCGGAAAAATCAACAGCAAAAATTTAATCAAACACTGACGTGAAGTCAGGAGCTTCTCGCGTATGATCTATTGCTCATTCTCCTGTATTGGACCTCTTAATCCAATTCACCATGGTATACGATTAATAGTGTCCAATACAGAAGAATGGACAATATAAAATACTCGCAAAAGTTGCTGACTTCACGCCAGTGCTTGAACCATTTTTTTCCGTAATTATTTTGAAACTCAACTCTCCCATATGGATACGCAACATACCCTGAAATTTGCAAGTCCCTAGCTCCTTTCGTTCGAAAATTATAGAGGCAAAGGTCACCCATCTGCTGAACTCACACAAGGCTGCTCGAATTTCCAACAATATACATTCGATCGTGTTCAAACTTGGAACTTGGCAGTAGAGTTAGATTCTGAAGGCTCTCGCAAAATTTCAGCGATTTCGGACTGATAGTTACTGATATATAGAATGTTTCAATAATTTTCAATGATTTTTTAAAGGTTTCTAGTAATACGATCCTCACGAAATTGTCAAAGAATTTTCAAGTTGGCATTATACAACTAACAATCATGTTTGAATTGAATCAGTTTTGCATTTTTCGAGTTATTCAGGAAATATAAACTTAATTTCAGATGGGTACAACTCCGATTATGTCTATAATCGAACTCAAATATCCCATTCAGATGCTCAACCTAACCTGAAAATTTCAAGTCGCTATATTTTTCCGTTCTGAGGTTATCGTGAGAAAAATAATATTTTTTTTTTCAAATTTCTAGTGATACGATCCTCACAAAATATCATATAGGTACGTCTTTGTATCGGTATTCTACAACAAGGATCTGTATTGGTTTCAATCAAAAGGACGGCCGGACAGTATTAAATTTGACTTCGAATTATTCACCAGTCGAACCTAATCGTTTGACAAAATTTTCGGGCAAATATTGGTTACAGATGTTTGGGCAAAATAATAGCTCACTGTTCCCAATAACATTTTCAGCGACTTTTGTGCCAGTTCACAAAGATTTCAATTATTTGTCTTTGATTATTATAAGTCAAATATAATTAGTTACTTTAACGGGAGATTTAGGTTTTGAACTCATCTCCATTTCATTTGAATTATATGTGAACGAATAATTAATTGCAGCAACGTCGTAAAATTTTGAAGAAACTCTATGATTCTTCGAATTCTTGCAAAAATGTCACTTTTCTCCATCCATCACGGAAGACGAAATATCTTCCAAAAAGTTCCGGAAAAGCACTGAAGTGAATTCAGGACTTACGCGCATGATCTATTGAATATACACGCCTCACACACCCTCACGAAATACTGCATGAATCCTCAAGCCCTTCTTTTCAGCTTTGTGCAAAAATGCATTGTTCATCAACAAAATCGGAATATATAATCATTATTATATTATATATGTACCAAGAATATAAAGAATTTCACAACAGCAAATGACAGTTGTTCTCACAGACTCTTATGGGTGCAAGTTTGAAAAGTGTTTGCCGACGAAAAAGTTATTCTGCAGCCGAAAACTACTTGCCCCCAAAAATAGTAATTATTTTTAAGTCGAAAATTAGTACCATACGTAAAATGTAATTTTTGTAGAGGTTGACGAAAAAATAATGAACTTACCCAGCAGGTATTTGGAGCAGGATCTGCTTTGTGGTAGGCGAGGATGCTAAGCTCTTGGCTATAGAGGTTTTGTTGGTATTTTGAGATTTACATGATTGTGATTGAAATATTATTATTTCTTCGAGCTCTCTGAATGGTGACAATACAGTTCTACACAAACATAAGTGTATGTAAGAATAACGAGTCGTCGAAAAAATGTAATATGCACCTCGGCGAAAAACTGCATATTGTCTTCGGCTCTGCCTCGGATAGCAATTTGCAGACACGACAATAATAGACAGTACTTCGTACTTAGTATATAAATAACTATTTTCGTTGCCTTCTACGAAAAGTGATATTTTACGTACACTCTTAATTCGAATTTACCATGGTAAATTCGAATGAAGTGTCCAATACAGGAGAATGGACAACATAATTTACCATGGTAAATTCGATTAAGGGTGTCCAATACAGGAGAATGGACAATAGAACATACGCGCAAAAGCTCCTGACTTCACGTCAGTGCTTGACCTAATTTTTTTTTTCGTAATTTTTTTTGAAATTTTCTAGGGGTACGGTTCCTACAAAAAATTTTTTTTTCGTCATTATTTTCAAATTTTCTAGGGGCACGGTTCTTACAAAATTTTAAACACGTCTTTATGTTGATTTTCTACTAATAGTTACCAAGCTTCAATTCGATCGAATCTTTATTTTTTGAGTTATCGAGGAAATAATATTCCAGGTGGGTATAACTCGGAAACCGTTACACCGATTATGCCCAAAAACGAACTTAAATCTCCCATTCGGGTACGCAACCTACCCTAAAAATTGCAAGTATCTATATCCTTTCGTTCGAAAGTTATCGAGGCAACGGTCACCCCTCTACTGAACTCACACAAGGCTGCTCGAATCTCCAACCAATATTTAACCGATCGTGTTAAAACTTGAAACTTGGCAGTAGAGTTGGGTTGTAGAGGCTCTTGCAAAATTTCAGTAATTTTAGACGAATAGTTACTGATATATAGATTTTTTTTTCAAATTTCAATGATTTCTCAAAAATTTTCTACAAATTTTATCCACACGAAATTTTGCAAGAATTAACTTCGCGTTGGAATTCTACAACTAATAACCATGTTTCAATTCAATCGGTTTAGTATTTTTCTAGTTAATGAGGAGAGAAAAATAACCAAGTTTCAGATGGCTATAACTCTAAAACCGTTTGGCCGATTATGCTTATAAACAAACTCAAATGTCGCGTTCAGATGCACAACCTAACTTGAAAACTTCAAGCCGCTATCTCTTTCCGTTCTCAGGTTATCGTGACAACAAACATATTTTTTAATGATTTTTTAATAATTTTGTAGCGATACGATTCTCACAAAATTTCACAAACGTGGTTAGGTTTATATTCTACAACTACTCACCAAGTTTCAATTCGATCGGATTCATATTGGTTGGAAACAAAATTAATACTCGGAGACCATTGGGCCGTATATGACCATTAAAGAACTTTTCCGTCGTATTGAGATGCGCCACCTATCCTAAAAATTTCGAGTAGCTAGCTCTTTCCGTTCTCAAGTTATCGTGGCAACGGCCGGACAGAATCAAATTTGACCTCGAATTCTTCATTGGGGAGTCGAACCAAAACGTTTGAGACCTTTTTCGAGAAAAAATTCGAAAGTTGCAGACATTTGGGCAAAATAACGCGATGTTCCCCAGAACATATACCTACGCGCAAAAATTAACATTCTTAAAAACTGGTATTCTTAAAAATTTGAAAATCAAACTTCTTCAATTAATGCCTCATTATGGTTTTTACGAAAAAACAAATTTTTTTTTACAACACAAATTTCAAATTCAATTCTTTTTAAGATGCATTTCCTCCACAAAAATCCATTGATATAATTTTCAACTGTAACAAGCTAATACTTTCGGAGATAGGATATATGTCAATAATGAATCGTTCTTCTGTACTTCTTATGTTTTCATAGAATGCTGTACTTAATTATTGTATCTATGAATTTTTTTATGATCTGTGTTCTTACATGTCATCTTATTTTTCTATGAGAGATAAATGTCAAAATTATTTCTGGTACACCTCTTGTTCTAGAAAACTAAGTATGATTGAATGCAAAATGACCAATGAAATAACCTCAGGTATCGTAGGATTATGACGATGATATGATATTATACTTTTAAGGTGATAATATAATGCCCGTGGATAATCCATAATATGGATTAATATGGATTATTCCATTATCATATTATGATGACGGAAATATATTCTTTGGTAAAATACATCATCAAATTGGGTTCAGAATATCTCCAGTAAAAACAAAACTGCAATATTGTCTATGTTATAATTGATATAATACCATTTTCAGAGTAGATTTGAAGAATGAATATCTCGGAGAAGTTCGTTATTGGGGAAATCTGTTTGAATTCGTCTTGCAGTTCTATCGTAAGAATCCATTCATATCATTCCCAGAGACCAATAATTTCGGAGATAATATGAATTGTCAAAGTTTGAACAAGAGCGCCAAAGCTCCTGTCCACAGGGCTTGAACCAATTTTTGATGATCAACTTGTGTTGATTTACTACTATTATATAGGTACTTGGATTTAATTACTAGTGGAAACAAATGAAATTTTTGTGAAGCATGTAATAAAATGAATTGAATTTGAAATATTATTACCTCAAAGCGTTAATTGGAAATTTTCAGAAAGGTTGCAACAATTCTTTCCCTGCATTAGGTACATGAAAGGTTTATTGTTTCAGATAACAATAAATCAAAATCTATTTAATTCCTTCTCTAGCGAATACAAGTGATCTCCACTGCGTACACTTCTAAAGATAAAAAGCCTCCACCAAAGAAGAGTCATTTATCAAACAGCATCCTCATGTTCCGTCAGCTGTTCACCGAGCCACCTGAGCGGGGCTACTCACAGCAGACCAGAGCAGACAACGGAAAACTGAAACTGCTGGAAATACGATGCAGATCTGTAATTCTGCCAGAAATCATCCCGTCCTCCGGCGTGTACTGGCATAGTCGAAGACGGTAAAAATAGGGTTCAAAATACGAATGTCACGATGCATGGACCGCTGCTACCCGAACAAGAGACAAGTTTGCATTCCTACAGGACCATCTGCTCCAGACATCTTTGTTGAGTCTAAAATTAGCGAGTTTCAACTAAACCTCCATCCTCTCTAACGTGCAATCCGGAGTTTTACAAAGGAAATTGCAGTATTTGTGCGACGATGTAGTAGCCCGTTAAAGAAAGCTGGGGGGATATATCTTATGATGATCATATTGCCCACTTCTTCAGCAACACAAACTATTCGCATCTTAACAATCAAGATATTTGAAGAGAAAGCAAGAAATAAGGAATATACAGGGTATTTTCAAATGGAAACCTTCTTTTTAAGAGAAGTAGGCACAAGTAACCGCTATACGGTGTGGAAAAGCCAAATGGAATAAATTCATTTTCTTGGTTGATGAACATATTTATGGAAAATGCATTTAAAATTTGAATTAGATATTCAAATTGACCTTCTTCTTCGTGAAAATGCAAACCCCACCTTGAATCCCCTATTCAGAAATGCTATCACTTTCTCTTCATTGCAAAAATGAAATGAAAAAAAAAATAAAATCATGTGATTACCGCCTAAGAGGATGTAAAATAGCTCAATAAAGACACTGGCGTTTTGCGTTTTTGAGAGATTTATAATAAAATTGTGCCGCACACATCAACTTATGTAAGCAAAGAACTAATTGACATAAACGTTGATCGTCGTTCATCTCCATATCATTGCTATTACTTCTCAAAACTTTACTGCTGTACAGTAGAAAATCTTTGAGCTCCAGCTCATGCTCAATGCAACGGGGTACGTTATGTATCATCGCAAAGTGACGTAATCCATTGTGGCAAATGGGAAAAATAATAGCCATATAGAGCTACTATATATGAACGCCAATATTGATCATAGCAAGAGAATATTAGTAACTTTTGCAAATAAATCTTCAGCAGCTACTGAGAATGCTCTAATTATTACCGTTTTTGACAGCTGGTATGTCATGTTTTTGATCGAAACAGAGAAAACTTCATTAAATGTAGCAAATATAGGACCTTATAGTTGGAAAATCGTACAAAGTGCTCACTGTTAGCATGATGAGAGAAATGTGAAAGTTCTATAATTTTTTGTAGTATTTTTGGGCGTATGTTCTAGGGGAACATCGTCCTATCATTTCGTCCAAATGTCTGTAATTTTCGAATTTCGAGCTGAAAATTGGCTAATAGACTAATTCGGACTCCCTGATCACGAATCCGGTGTCAGATCTTAGGGTGCCGTCCGGCCGGCAGGCCGGCCGGTTGTCCGGCCGTGTGCACGATAACAGGAGCACCGAAGGTCCTATCGACTTCAAACTTTCAGGGTAGGTTTCTGATCAAAATGCGACGGTTAAGTTCGTTAACGGGCAAAATCGGCCGGACGGTTTAGGAGTTATAGACATTTAAAATTTTGAGGTTATTTCCCTGATATTTCAGGAACTAAAGAAGATGTTGAATCGAAACTTTGTAGTCAGTTCGAGGATATAAACGCGCAACTTTTGGCAAAATTCTGTTATGATCGAAATGTTGGTAATTTTTAAAAAAATATTTCTTTTAATTTTTTCGAAAAAAAAATTTTTTTTTCGTGAACTATTCATCAGATTGCAACAAAAACTTGTACTAACGTCAATTGTAGTATTTTGCAACATTGTGCAAAATTTTGGCTCTATAAGATTTCAATTTCTGGAGATATAAGACAAAATGTGTCAAATTTCCTGGGTCTCTCTCAGTATTTTCATCGATTATTCTATGAACTCTTTGAATTCCACCGAAAACAAATTCAAAGACATAAACATAAAGAATCAAGTCATAGTTTAGACGTCGAAAGAAGGACGATGTTGATCGACTTGAAAAGGTACCTATTTCAAGAAATGCAATAATGAAATGCTTAATTTTTTTTATGGTCACAGAAAATCGTCACAAAAATCTATTTACCTCATTTGACGGCTGTTTGTCAAATCAATTAATTCCAATGATTGATGTCAGATTTCCTACATACCAAGTTCAAACACATTTTATTATATGGAAAACACTTATTATGATCACGTTCTACAGGAATTGATACTAAATAGAAGCTAGATGAAGATTATTGTAATGGAAAATTTGTGTTCCAGAATAATATTAAGGTATTCAACATGATACTGCTTTTTTTCTTTACTGGTCAGTACGGGCCACAAGGAACATGCGCCCAAAAGCTCCTGTCCACAGGGCTTGAACCCATTTTTTTTTCATAATTTGAACAATCATTATTGGAATCACAATGCTGGCTTGTGAAATAATATGATTGCATACTTAACAAACAGAGATAATTCAATCTAATATCGGGAGAATAAATAATAGTTTAAAAAAAAATTAAAAACACGCTTTGATGATAAAACGAACTAAAAAGAATAAAATACATTTTCAGCATTTAAACAAAATGATGGACGAAAAATGTGACTATTATTATAAATATCAGTTCTTGAAAATATTCGATCGGTACAATCAGTGGAAAGGTAGTTATAAATTAAAAAGTGTGCGATTCATTAACTATTGAAAAAAAATCGTGCGTAAGGCATAAAAAATATGATACAGAGCACCCTACTCTTTTCTCTGAATAATATTCATATTTTTCTTGCATCATTTAGTTTAAATGCTCAAAATTTATTTTATATTTTCAGTTAGATTTATCATTTATCATCAAGCGTGTTTTTAATTTTTTTCAAACTATTATTTATTTTATTGTGTGTTACAATTGACTCCTTTGGTGTAACAATTGTAATACTAAGACTTACTATCAATAAGTCTAATTTTCTAGAATATGTCTTATTTTTATAATATTTTATTATGTACCTAGTTGAAAAAGTAGGTCACATTTTAACTGAAAAATAATTCTGATGTGATTCTTCCTTAAAATATTATGAGGTATCGAATATTTTTTGTTATTACTGACACACCTCTCCCCCACACTGAGATGTAGAATTTATCATTATGAAGTATGGGTGTGCAAGTCACATGTGTGGAATCCAGATAATTCCTTCCTTGTTCAGATTTTCACACGTCAAATAATTTTGTATTAATTTTTTCATATTTAATTTCATTACAAATTACATTATTAATACTAAAAACTTATGTGCTAGTATTTATGGTTCAGACACCTAGGTGATAGCACCTGTATTTGTCATGAATGAATCCAAAAGTGTATGTTTCAACAGATAATAAGATTGAGTTCACTACATGAGTGAACTGATTGAAAAATAGAATAGAGTGGGCAATAAGTACTGAATTACTGAAATCAAATTATTCTAAGAAAAGTCTACGCAAACTTGCATAGTTTTGAAAGATAAATATTTTGCACATCTTGCTAAATTTATGCTTCTGTAATAGTTTAATTTCTGAAGGAATAGTAATAAAACATTTGGGTCCCAAATAGTTCACACAATTTTTAAAGAACTCACTGTTTGGCTTAGGGACTCTAATGTACATTTTTGACACCAATCTGGTGTCATGCCTATGACGGATATGGTTTTTGGCGCTCTTGTTCCTCGGAACAGAGTGCTTATCAATTTGCCCAAATGTCTGTAATTTTCGAATTTTTGGCTGAAAATGGTCTTGAAAGATTTGGTTTAACTCACTGATCAAGACTCCGTGGTCAAAATCGATTCTGTCCGGCTGGCCATCCGTCCGGCCGTTAACACGAAAACTATCGAAAGGAATGAGCTAGACAGTTGAAATTTTCAGAATAGGTTTGAGAGATACATATCTCGGTTGAGTTTGTTATTGGGCAAAATCGGTCTCATAGTTTCGGAGTAACAAAAAAAAATATTTTTTTCACATTACAACTTTTGTATCAAAATTTTTTTAAGATGCTTTTCAGGTGGAACTCAGTTGAGAGCCCTAGTTGTAAATGCGGGGAACCAGAATAAACCATAGATCATTCAGTTAATAATTGTCGCATATATAGATTCAAAGATGGTCTTAGGGCTATTCATAATATTTCTGAATAATTTTTAGAATGGGTAGCGAGTTTCAAATCTATTCAATAAAATATAGAATATTTCATTTTTAATTTGTTCGATTTCTCCCTTTGTCTTTTCCTTTTCCAGATTGGGTTTCAGGTACCTTGGAGACAATTCTCTGCTTGACGAAGGAAGAAGCAATAATAGAGAAAAAGATTCCCTTCAATATTTAATATTTCAGCATGTTTTGTTAACAATTTCAATTTTCCTAAATCACAACATTAACGGGGATATAGGGTTTTTTGCTGAGGTTTTTTCCCTAAGCTCTAGTATCATATATCAAATTTCTGGTACCCCGTTACACTAACCTCTGCTAACACTTTTTCCATACACATGTTTTATTGTTAGATAAAAGACAAATTGTAATGCTCAAGTTCAAAAGAATATATATCATAAGAATCCATTTTTATCATTTTCAACTCTAACAAGCTAATACTTTCGGAGATATGATGTTTCAAAGTTTCAATAATAAATCGTAAGTTCTATGTATTCACAGAATGTGAACACAGAATCTGTCTGTGATCATTATTCATAAATGTCATCTTTTCTAGCTATTAGAGATTGTCAATTCATAGTTGTTATTTTCTCTTGGAAAGCAAGTATTCGATTCTTGAATTTGTGAATATATACAAGACTGTTTTGATGTAGTTTATGGAGGCAATAGGAAAGAAGAATATAATGGAATCATCAAAAGAAACTACTGTTCGTTGACCACTGAGGTTAATATTACCTTTCACTTCCTTAAGTAGTGAGACATGTTCCTATATACGGTATTTTCATAATGTTGCTAGCAAAAAAATACGGATCTAAATTTGTGTATCAATAATTTGTTCTTGAGTTAAGGTTCATAATACAGAAAAGAATGTGTTAGTGGTATGGACTAGTAAATTTTAAATTATGAAAAGAGGATAGTATTTTATTAATACATATTGAACTATAAGTAAGTAAGTAGGTTTGGTCTCTTCAGCAAACAACAGCATGGGTATGTTAAAAATAAGAGTACCGAGACAGCGCTTTACAGGCTGACCGAGATGATATACGAGGGTGTTGAAGAGGGCGATCTTATTTTAGGATTATTCTTAGATTTATCCAAGGCTTTCGACTCGGTCAATCATAAGCTATTGCTTCAAAAACTTGAAGCATATGGGGTGAGAGGTACTCAGTTGAAACTAGTAAAAAGTTATTTATACAATCGTAGCCAATATGTTTCACTGGTTATAGAAGGTAATGAATATGTATCAACACGGGCGAAAGTGACTGAGGGTGTTTGTCAGGGAAGTCACTTGGGACCGCTACTGTTCCTGATATACGTGAATGATATGCCTGATATCGTTCCAAAATGTATCGAGTTGTTCGTCAATTTTGTCAATTTCGTTGATGATACTAATATCCTTATTAGGGCAGGAAATCAGCCGTGTGTTCAGAATCTTCTGAATACTGTGGAGGAAAAGGTAAAATCTTGGTGTCAGTCGAATGGTTTGGAACTTAATACGCAAAAAACAGAATTGGTACGTTTCGAACATAAGTTGCGAAAGTCTGAACTAGAGGGAAGCATACGATTGTTTGTCGAGGAAGTGCATTTGGAGCCTTACACGAAATTCTTGGGAGTTATATTAGACCGTAACTTGGAGTGGATGGAGCACATTGAACAATTGGGCAAAAAACTTAATAAGACTTTGTATACACTGAGAGTACTCAAAACAGATCTATCTGTTGACTTCCTTAAGGCAATCTATTTTTCTAACTTTCAGTCTCTCTTATCATTTGGCTTGCTTATATGGGGAGGTAGTCAACATTCAAGTTCTGTGTTCAAGATCCAGAAGCTGGCGATTAGATGTTTATTTGAACTAAAATTTCGCCAGAGTTGTCGTGGCATTTTCAAGAGAAATGGCATTCTTACACTACCTGCTTTATATATTTTCAGATGCTTGCAGTTCGTTTTCAAGCATTCGGATTATTTCCAAACATTTAAAAAGACAGGATCTTATAATACCAGGAATAATTTTTTCATATACCCCAAGCACCATCTTGCATCTACACATAAATCTGCTACATATATGTGCATAAAATTTTTCAACCTGTTGCCTTCTCATATAAGAGAAATTAATGAATATAGATTTTTCCGGAAAGAGATTCATGAGTTTCTGCTACAATTGGAACCATATAATATTAAAGATTATATTGATTTGGCAGCCGATACTTGTCACTTCTAAGTGGATTTTCGGATTGACGTTTCCCAGTTTTATTCTTGTATTTTCACTGTAATGATTGTTGGAGAATAAAGTTATTATTATTATTAAAATCATTTGTTTGTAGTCCACTACCTACTCAAATATAAGGAATAAATGGACAATCTGGTATGATTGTCTCCAGCCTTGCTCTAGACATTTCGATGATACTTTCCTTAGGTATTTCGAGTTGTGAAAACTATACACCGAGTCTAAGTTGCAACAACCCATTTCCACGAGATTGAATCATTGCAGATTGATCATTTAATCGTGATAAATAAATTTAATGGCAATTTTTGAAGCATTAAGGCATTGAAGCATTGTAGATTGGCAATTTTTTTATAAGATAAGTTTTGAAGCATTTTTTCTAAATGTCACTTGTTTTAAATTCAATTTCTTTCATGATGCATT
The DNA here is from genome assembly GCA_937662695.2 of Halyzia sedecimguttata. Lineage (NCBI taxonomy): Eukaryota > Metazoa > Arthropoda > Insecta > Coleoptera > Coccinellidae > Halyzia > Halyzia sedecimguttata. The sequence continues at coordinate 17,004,650 of OW569413.2, forward strand.
TCTATCATAGGAATTCATTGATATAATTCCCAACTCTGAGAAACCAATTCTTTCGGAGATCTTATTTGTCTGTTTGAACAAGAGCGCTAAACAGGGCTAGAACCAATTTTTGTAGCTTCATGTTAATGTAGGTGACAACATATTGAGTAAATGAATAAACTTCAAATATTTTGAATTTTTTCATTGTACAGTAAAGCAGTTGAATACAACCTACTTCTCTTGTGAATAACCTTTAATATTATATTTTGAATGACGTTTAGTGGCCTCAGTGCTGAGGATAGAAACCACCAAAAATTAGTTAAATGTATTCATTTTTATCAATAATCACAAAACATAAGTTAAATATTTCATCTCTTCATCTTTATCATAATCAACAATGGGATCACGATGTATAATTTGCTGAATTGGTTCTCTAAGAGAACCAGATCTCATCATGTGGTATTAACCAAAATTCATCCTTTATTCCTCAAGTTACTTATGATCATCATCGTCATCGTCATCATCATCTTCATACATCGAAGCTCACACCTGTTTTTCATTCAGGTGTGAACATTCATTTTTTTTGATCTGTAACTTTTCTTGCATGTAATAATCGCACAAATCTTCATGTAAGGGTGCTAATCTAATTGGAGTTAACAAACGAATAACTTACCTAAAAAAAAAATCGAGGAATGAGCTAAGGTGATGTCAGGAGCTTTTGCGCTCATGTTCTTTTGCCTATTAATGCCTCACACACCCTCACGAAATGCTACATAAACATTCAACCCCTTTTTTTAGCGCTAACACGTAAAAAAATTAATGCACTGAATTCAAATTCAAAAATAAATAAAATAGTCAAATTACTCCGCAGGGATTCGAACCCAGATCTACTGCGTGGCAGGCGAAGCATCTACACTAGTGACTTATTCTAGTTCTGAGATTTACTTGACTTGAAGTTTCACAATAATTGCTAAAATAAAAAAACGTTCAAGTTGAGATTCAGTTCTCGGTTGTGAAATGGTGGCTTGAAATTTTACGTTTCTGAAAAACAAAATTTCTGAAGAAAACATTTTTTGTTTTGTTATATGATCCTCGTGTTCTACTTGCACATGGGCATTCTACAACTATTAAACAAGTGTCAATCTGATCTGAAATGTATTTTTTAGTTATTGAGGAAACTGATATGTCGTCACAATACTCCCCAAATGAAGGGGACCACCACATACAAGATACTAACGTGGTCCCGAACCAATAATGGGAACATACCAATCCACTGATAAGATTTACCTCCAACCATTTCACACCAGATCTGATCAAATAATTACTGAATATTCTCTTGGCCGTCCCCAATGCCAGAGAGACCAAGTACAATGTTTTTCCAAATAGTTTGCTCTTTTACACCATGAAAGAACTAGTTCCCCACATGTTCAGACATGATGCAGTTTTCTACAAATAATTGCAATTAATTTCGAATATTATAAAGGCGTCTATATCGGACAGGCATCCCAAATTCTCAGAAAGGTCATCGAGATCAGATAGATAGTTTCTGAATTATAAAATTTCTTAAAAATAATTTTATTTTTCTGCTGATATAATCCCCACGGAATTCTACGAAATTTGTGTATCGGCATCCTACAACGAATTACCAAGTTTCAAATCAATCAAATCTGAATGTTTTGAGGTATTGAGGCAATAATATTTCAGAAGTAGATACCTACCAGTTCGAAAGTTTATTTTTATAGAAGGTGTTAAAAAGCAACTACTAATTATTTTAGAAGGTGATTCATTTGCCAAAAATAGAACTAGTTTGTTATACAAGGTTGTTTCATTAGAAAACGGAAATACTTAAAAGCAGAATAAAGGGCAACGACGTGTTTCCAGATTTCGACATTTATTGGCTCAGTCTCTTTGTAACTGAGATACAAGGTGTTCTGTGAATTCTGCTAATTTCGTCCTGGAACTATCCTGTATATGCCGAATTATGTATCTACAGGGTGTTCATTTTCATGATTCGAAGTCACTTATAAGCACTTTTTGGTAGGTATTTGAGTTCTCAAAAACTTCATTTTAAAGTTGAAAATTTGTGCTTAAGGCTGTGCGTGAAAATGTAAGCACACATTTCAGTTTAGCTTTTTGTACCATTTTGAAACAGTTTTAAAAAATTTCTGTATAAAAGGTGTTATTTCAAGAATACAATCGTTTCATAATTTTTCGTTAACCCGGACCTCGATTTTACTTGTGGTTTGCAAGTGATTCATTTGAACTTCAAATAAAAAGTAATAAAATGTATCCCAAATATGATAAAAATAGACAGGGTGATCCCCTTGTTATCACAATTTATAAAACACCCTGTATCTCGGTTCCAAAGACAGTCAATAAATGTGGTATAAATAGATCCACCTCGATGCCTTCTATTCGCCTTTTAAGTATTTACGGTTCCCAGTGAAACACCCTGTATAAAACGTTTTCAATTTTGTAACGGTATAAAACCCCATTACGCTGTTCTCGTAGTTGTGCGACCCGTGATTTATTGAACTTTACATGATGGTCAGTATAATTTTGTTCAATCGAGAATTAATCGTTTCAATTCTGTAAGACCATAATTTTCTGTGGTCATACGATTGATGGGTATAACAAGCTCCCGAGGATTTTGATCAGTTCTTTACGGTCGAAGCTCTCGGGCGAGATACTTCTCTGGAATTGTTCCTCGTAAGATTTCTTTGTTCTCAATATTTGAGATGGAAGAAATTGTGGTCTGAATATCTCTTAACAGTTTGTGTGATTACAATATTATAATATTATAATATTTATTCATATAAAATACAACTAAAACAAAAATTCTCACAATTGAAAAGAAATATGAATAAACTGAATAAATAGAGGAAATATAAGTAGATATTCCCTGTGCTATTGGTTTTCACAATGAAAAAAAAACAACAACATGAGCCCTTAAATATACCCAATAAAAATATAAATATGTCAACTTCGAGTTATTACGTCGCCATCGGGTGAGTTTGTCTAATTCAGGTACGATTGTCTAATTCAGGTAAGTTTGTCTAATTCTGGTAAGTTTGTCTAATTCAGATACGTTTGTTTCAATCCAGGGATGTTGATCACTTCAAGAAGCATCATTGCAATCATATTCAGCTATCATTAATCATCCTGTAGAAAAGGTGACGATCCGTATTTAAAATCCATTCTTTTAATTTCTTTCTGAATTTATTCAGGCTCAAAATATCCCTGATATTCTTAGGTATAATAGTGAACATCTTCAGGCCTAGATAGCGGAAATTTCTCTGTCCTATGCCTTTTTCCATTCGAGGTATGTTGTATTTTGATTCATGTTCTCTAAAATTATAGTTACAACTTTTGCATTTCAGAGCTTGAGAGTTGTTTTTAAGGTCTGTGAGCACTCTGAAGCCAAATAGCTGAGAAACATCCATTATTTTTGCCTCTTGAAACAACTGATCGCTTGGGTATGTTTTTTCCTTTCTCATAATTATTTTCAAAAACCATTTTTGAAGCACATGTAATTTTTTAAGGTGACATTCACGTGCACCTCCCCACCCTATTATGCCGTAAGTTAATTGAAATTGTATTAGTGCATAATATAAAATTTTCATTTGATGTGTTTCCAGATAATTTCTCAGGTATCTAAATTTACTTAGTAGGTATCTTCTTTTGCTAACAACATTATCCACTTGTAGGTCCCATCGGAGATTACTTGTAAAGATATACGTCAAGTTTGACGTTTATGGCTGTGACCTATCTTTTTGCTCGGATCTATTTTTTGGCTGGGACCTATTGTTTGGCTAGGAATTATTTTTTGATTTGAACTTATTTTTTAACTTGAACCTATTTTTAGATTGAGGAGAAACTCGCAGCATGCATGTCATATGATAAGATGAAGCTATCGTTGAATTGATGTGAAAATCAACCTTACTGAACACTACATTTCCAACACCGTGTCTGGAGTGATCGCGTTCCAGTTGGAAGAACCCATACTCATCACCTGCAAGAATCCTGATCATCCATTAGGAAGAATACCTTTAGATTTTCGCTTGGATCGTTGACCTCCCAGCTAGTCAGGCATCTAAAGGGGGCCAGCGTTACAATTTAATACTTCTAGCTGAGTTATAACCCTTGAATGGATGAATGAATTTTTCAGTTTCGAATTTTCATCTTTCGAACCAAAATACTCAAATACATAGATTTTGAAAAGTTGCAGATACCATACGTGGTATATGAACCACTAAATTTTCAACTCCCTACGATATCTACATGGGATAAAAAAATGGTTCAAGCTCTGTGGACAGGAGCTTTGGCGCAACTATTCAAATTTTGACACATCATATCTCCGAAAGTATTGGTTTCTCAGAGTTGGGAAATTATATCAATGTATCATGATCATATGATATAACTGCATCACAAAACAAATTCAATTCAAATAATAGTTTATTCATCAAGATTAAATGAGCAATCTGAGAATGAGAACTGTACCATGGAAGAAATCAAATTAAAATAGATGAAATGAATTTGACTCTCTCTTATAGAACAGGATGACATGAACGAGTATGAACACAGATCATATAATAATTCATAGATAGAATTATAGCATTCTGTGAAAACATAGAAGTACGATTCATTATTGAAATTTCGAAAAATCATATCTCCGAAAGTATTAGCTCGTTAGAGTGGAAAATGATATCAATGGATTTTTATGGTCAAACGGCATATTAAATAAAATTGAATTTGAAATTTGTAACTTTAAAAGAAATTTTGTTTTCATTACTCCGAAACCATCTGGTCTATTTTGTCCAATAACTTAACCGAGATATTTATCTCCCAAAAACCTACTCTGAACATTTCAACTGCCAGCTCATTCTGCTCGAGAGTTATTGTAGAAACAAAATTTGAAAATTTAAAATTTTTTTTTAAATATTTTATGGCAATCCGATCAATACGCAACTTCTCATGCGTATAAAAGTCATTATTCTACAATTTGGTGCGAAATTTCAGATAGGTCGAGTGATCGGTTTCGGAAATATTCATAAAAAATGTTTTTACTAAAAACAGCCAACTCGTCCGAGATATTTACGCTTCAAACCTATCCTGCAAATTTCAATCCTCTATCTCCTTTCGTCCGAGAGTTATCGTGTTAACAGATGGTTGGCCGGACGGCTGGACGGAATCGATTTCGACCACGGATTCTTGATCAGTGAGTCGAACCAAATCGTTTGAGACCATTTTCAGCCGAGAAATTCAAAATTACAGACATTTGAGCAAATTGATAAGCACTGTTCCGAGCAACAAGAACGCCAAAAAACAACCCCTTCCATAAATTCAAATCAAATTAAATCAAATTTATTCATCCATATAAGTACAAAAATCTTTCATAGTTTATTTCTGTTAATTAGTAGGTATATAACAGATAAATTCAAAAATTTCTGTAATTTTCGAATTTTTGGCTGAAAATGGTCACAAAAGTTATGGTTCAACTAACTGATCAAGAACACGAGGTCAAAATTGATTCTGTGCGGTCGTTCGGCCAGCCGTCTGGACGTTAACAAGATAACTCTCGAATGGAATGCGCTAGACAGTTAAAACAGTTGAAAAAAATGTGGGAAAGCCCTGTGGACAGGAGCTTTGGCGCTCTTGTTCAAACTTTGACAATTCTTCTCCAAAATTATTGGTTTCTCAGAGTTGGGAATGATATCAAAGGATTCTCATGATAGAACTGCATCATAAACGAAACTAAATTAGAATTAAATAACGAACTTATCCGAGATATTCATTCCTGAAATCTGCTCTGAAAATTATATTATATCAATTGAAACTTAGCAAATATTCCTGTTTTCGCTGAAGATATTCTGAATATATTTTCATCATCATATGGATTATCCAAGTTATCCATTTATGATGAAACTGCATATTAAAAGAAATTGAATTTGAAATTTGTAATGTAAAAAAGAAATTTTTTTTTCGTTACTCCGAAACCAATAACAAACTGATCCGAGATATTCATCCCCCAAACCTACTCTGAAAATTTCAACTGTCTGGCTCATTCTGTTCTAGTGTTATAGTGTTAACGGACGGACGGACGTACGGACAGAATCGATTTCCACCACGTATTCTTGATCAGTGAGTCGAACCAAATCGTTTGAGGCCATTTTCAGCCAGAAATTCGAAAATTACAGACATTTGGGCAAATTGATAAGCACTCTATTACTAGTAACAAGAGAGTCCAAAGCAGAGTAGGTTTGGGAGATAAATATCTCAGTTGAGTTTGTTATTGGACAAAATCGGCCAATTGGTTTTGGAGTAACGTAAACATTTGTTTTTTCCTCGCTACAACTTCCGAACTTAATTTTTTTAAAGATGTGGTTTCATCATAAGTAACCATTGAAATCATTCTCAACTGTAACGAACTAATACTTTCGGCGATATTGTTTTTCAAAATTTCAATAATTAATCCTAATTTTATTATTTCAAAGACGAAGATTACACGGACAATCTGGCATCAGTTCAGTCTGACATCAATCATGGATTGATGTCAGATTGACGAAAAACCATATGTATACGCCTAGACTGAGGGATTAATGGTCAGGATTGATGACAGGATTGATGTCATATTGATGCCAGATTGATACCAAATTGACCGTGAAACCTACACCTAATGCTCTGATTATAATTTGCTGACGTATGTAAATCCAACATATGAGGTGAGTCATAGACTTAAGTTTTGAATTTATTTTTTTATTTCGCGGTTCTATGATAAGAATTCATTGATATCATTCCCAACGCTGAGAAACCAATACATTCGGAAATATTATGATTTATCAATGTTTGAATAATTACTCGCTAGTAGTTTGACAAGAGCGCCGAAGCTCCTGCCCACAGAGCTTACCCACATTTTTTGTTTTACAGCCATAAGTCGATAATCGAATTCAAAATTGACTTTTAAATGAAAATAACCCGCCAATACTATAAAGTTCATTGTGATGGAGCATGAATTCCTCTAAATCGAGAATGAATTTATAAATTAAATTCCAATTTTCACGAAATCTAGAATCACCACCAGTCTCCAGAAATCGATCAGACACGTAATAATCGAGTTCAAAGGTCAGGAGACACCTCAGGCCTCACTTAAGTGAAGCGTGAGAAATAAAAACTTTTCAATTCCCAAACTCGAACAAAAGCCCGAACAGTTAGTCGAATAAGTCCAACGGAAACTTGAAGACAAATATTAAAGTTTAGAGGGAAGTTATATTGAAATACAAATGGACTCGTTGAAATTATATTTCTCGTTAAAAGTAGATGATTTCAGACATGATTTCCTGCGCCTACCCCCGTATGAAAACTTTCGTTATCGGGAGGGGGCTCGTCTTAGAGGGGACGGGGTCCCGTCGGGAATAAGTTCCACTGCACGATGGACTGAATTTGGAAAGATTTAGGGGATGAAATTAACGTCTTTGCAGGAACTTTGGTCGTTTCAATTTTTTTTTGTGGAATTCGAATCATGAGGAATTGTTCTGGATGAGAACCGAAATGTTTTGGTACAATCTGTAGATTTCTGGATGAATTCATAAATGTGTAACATATGGAAAATTATTCCATTAAAAAAAAAATTGCATACATTTCGTGGAAATATAAATCCGATCGTCTTCAAATTTGCGACTTGGCTGAATACTTAGGTTATTTAGGCTTTTAGGGATGTCGGATGAATAGTTCCTGACATATAGAATTTTTTTCACTTATATTCAATGATTTTTTTAAATTTTTAACATCCCCATGAAATTTTGCTTCTGCATTCTACAACTAATTACCTTGTGTGAATTGGATCGGTTTAATATTTTTTGAGTTATTGCGTAAATAATACCAAAATTTTATATAGGTATAACTCCAAAAGAGTTTGGCCTATAATGTATACCCTAAAAATTGCAAGTCGTTATCTTTGTCCGTTCTCGAATTATCTTGAGATAAATAAAATACTCCTAATTTTTCATTTCTGGTGAAATAATCCCAAAAATTTCATACACGTCTTTGTGTCAGTATTCTACAACTAGTTATCAAGTTCAAATTTGATCGGATCTTTACTGGTTGAAATCAAAAAGTCGCTATGTTTTTCCGTTCTCATGTTATCATGGCAAAGGCCAAATGGCTGGACGGCCAGATAGAATCAAATGTATCTTTAACTTCTTCGTTAGTGAGTCGAAACTTTGAGGCTCTTTGCAGCAAAAGATTAGAAAATTACTGACATTTGACATTTAACTGCTGTAGTTTTCTTCAGAGAGGATTGGGGTTTTCAGGTGGCGGATGCTATTCCTCCATAGAATCCCCTGGTGAGGGTCTGCGCATGCGTGGATTAAAGATGCAATATCTCCTGAACCACTAGTGTTGGAGAATCGGAGTTTTTTGTAAGGTGTGTGATTTTGAGAGGACTTTCAGCCGCGAGTAGATTGCGCATGCGCAGAAGAGTAGTGATTGTTTTTGGGTTGTATGGGTTATGTTGGGAGTGCTGAGCCGATATTGTGAGGTTTTAAAAGAATATTCATTGCAATTCAGTGCAAGGACAGTTTGGGGGATGTAGCGTTGTTTCTGAGTTGAAGTGTCCGTACCGTGGCACTGGGGCTAATTTTGAAATTGAATTTACTCCTTACGGGCATTTTTCGTTATGCCCATGAGAAGACCATCAGTGATTTAACTGCTGGTGTTTTCGCCAGAGAGGATTGAGGTTTTGGGGTGGAAATTGTTATTCCTCCATAGAATCTCCTGGTGAGGGACCGCGCACGTGTGCATTCAAGATGCGATTTCTCCTGAACCACTAATGTTAAAGAATCGGAGTTTTCTGTAAGGTGTGTGATTTTGAGAGAACTTTCAGCCGCGAGTAGTTTGCACATGCGCAGAAGAGAAGTGACTGTTTTTGGATTGTATGGGTTATGTTGGGAGTGCTGAGCCAATATTGTGAGGTTTTAAAAGAATATTCATGGCAATCTAGTGCACGGATAAGTAAGTTTGAGGGATGTAGCGTTGTTTCCGAGTTGAAGTGTCCGTACCGTGGCCCTGGGGCTAATTTTGAAATTGATGTTACCCCTTAAGGGCAATTCTCGTTATGCGCATGAGGAGACCATCAGTTATTTAACTGGTGGTGTTTTCGTCAGAGAGGATTGGGGTTTTGGGGTGGCGGATGCTATTCCTCCATAGAATCCCCTGGTGAGGGTCCACGCATGCGTGGATTCAAGATGCGATATCTCCTGAAGCACTAGTGTTGGAGAATCGGAGTTTTTTGTAAGGTGTGTGATTTTGAGAGGACTTTCAGCCACGAGTAGATTGCGCATGCGCAGACGAGATGTGACTGTTTTTGGATTGTATGGATTATGTTGGAAGTGCTGAGCCGATATGGTGAGGTTTTTAAAAAATATTCATGGTAATTCAGTGCACGGACAAGTCAGTAAGGGGGAAGTGGCGTTGTTTCCGAGTTGAAGTAGCCCTAGGGCTAATTTTGAAATTGATGTGTCTTCTCACGGGCATTTTTCGTTATGCGCATGACCAGACCATCAGTGATTTGACTGGTGGTGTTTTCGTCAGAGAGGATTGGGGTTTTGGGGTGGCGGATGCTATTCCTCCATAGAATCCCCTGGTGAGGGTCTGCGCATGCGTGGATTAAATATGCTATATCTCCTGAAACACTAGTGTTGGAGAATCGGAGTTTTTTGTGAGGTATGTGATTTTGGGAGTACTTTCAGCCGCGAGCAGATTGCGCATGCGCAGAAGAGAAGTGACGACTGTATGTGCTATGTTGGGTGTACTGAGTCGATATTGTGAGGTTTTAAAAGAATATTCATGTAAATGCAGTGCACCGACACGACTCACTTTGGGAGAAATAGCGTTGGTTCCCAGTTGAAGTGTGCGTACCGTGGCCCTGAGGCTAACTTTAAATCGATGTTACCCCTTTCGGGCATTTTTCGTTATGCGCATGAGCAGACGATAAGTGATTTAACTGCTTCATTTCTCGTCTCAGAGGATTGGGGATTTGAGGTGCAGGATGCTATTTCTTAACAGAATCCCTTGGGAGTATCCGCGCATGCGTGGATCAGTGTGATCTCCCCTGAACCACTGGTTTTGAAGAATCAGAGTTTTGCGTGCGGTGTGTGATTTTGAGACGACTTTCAGACACGAGTAGATTGCCCATGCGCATAGGTGACGTGGCTCTTTTTGAGTTGTATGGCTTATGTTGGATGCGGTTTATGTCTATCGGAAATGGAATTTGTGCTGCGCCAATATTGTTAGGTTTTAAAAGAAAATTCGAGACAATTCTGTGAACGAACAAGTCAGTTTCAAGGAAATAGCGTTGTTTTCGTGTTGGAATGTCTGTGTCGTGGCCCTGGGGCCAATTTATAAATAACTTTATTTGGATGATCAATATCAAATCATTTTCGGATTTTGAGAATAGGCGAAGAAATTGCATTCCTAAGTCAAAATTCATGTTACCCCTTTCGGAAATTTTTCATTTCACGCATGAGCAGACAGGGAACGATGTAACTACTGGAATTTTCGTCTTAGAGGATTGGAGATTTCAGGTTCTGGATGCTGTTCCTCCATAGAATCCACTTGGAAGTGTCTGCGCATGCGTGGATTGGAGCAGTGATGTCTCCTGTTTATGCGCAGAGTAGATTGCGTATGCGCAGTGAGACGTTTGGATTTTATGGCTCATGTTGGGAGTGGTTTGCGTCTAGCGGTGATGGATTTGGTGCTGAGCCGTCATTTTAAGGTTTTAAGCGAAATTTCATTGTAATTCTGTGCACGGACAAGTCAGTTTCGGGGAAATAGCGTTGTTTCCACGATGAAATGTATCGTGGACCTGAGGCGAATTTATGAATAACTATATTCGGTAGATCTATATTAAATTACGTTCGAATTTGTAGAAGAGGCAATTGCGTTTCTAACGGAGGTCCCATAACCACAATTTTTTCGGTTTTTCTACGGTAAAGCTGACAGCCAATCTGTATTGATATCCGTATTTGGTAAAGAAACTTGAAAAAATAAAAAAAAGCACTGACGTGAAGTCAGTACTCTTTGGCTAATTCGAATTGAATAGTGAGTACTTCAAGCTCAGTGTATAGAGCGAGCCGGAGATCTACCCAAATGATAGTGGACACCATTCACTGTCAGTTGAAATAATTAACAGTGCTGTATCTAAGCTGCCATAAGGATAGAGTAACAAAGTTGAAAAAGAACACAACTGACTCTCCTTAGTCGCAAGAGCTCCTAGAAGATTCTGAGGGGTCTTCTTGGGAAAGACTTTGAAGGGTCAGTATAATCATAATCATTTTTATAGCACGTGCGCCAAATGCAGATTGACTCAACAATGAAAGAAATAGTGTAAAAAAGCATTGACGTGGGGTCAATCTGCTTTGGCACGCGTGCTATAAACATGATTATCATTATACTGACCCTCCCAAGTCTTTCCCAAGGAGACCCCTCAGATTCTTCTAGGAGCTTGTGCGACCAAGGAGAGTCAGTGGTGTTCTTTTTCAGCTTGGTTACTCTATCCTTATGGCAGCTTAAATACAGCACTATTAATTTTTGAACTGACAGTGAATGGTGCCCACTTTCCTTTGGGTAGATCTCCGGCTCGCTCTATCCACTGAGCTTGAAGTACTCACCATTCAATTCAAATAAGCCACCGTGAACACACCCGCCAAAGAGTACTGACTTCACGTCAGTGCTTTTTGTTATTTTTTGTAACAACGATTAAAATAAAATTTCTGTGATTTTCTTTTTGAGGATAAAGTTTTGTTATATTATATAATCTACAACTAACAAGATCATTTGAGAGCCTAAATACAATATATCTTTAGCTAATTTGTACCATGGAATTTCAGGTATTTCGTGTTGTTTCAATTCCTCTTTTTGATTATTTACCCTATATTTAAGACAAATTCTACATTTTAATATAGTTTTTTCAATTTCTGTAATCATTCCTGGCCAGAAAATAGACTGATTAGCTCTATTTTTACCATTTATAATTCCAAAATGACCATAATGTTTCTAAACCTGTGGGGTTCTGCGGGGTAACTGTACACTGACCGACAGATTTTATGATGAATTGTTATCACTGGTTGAATTCAATGGACTGTAGATTTAGGGTTGGAAAGATACACGATGACTTAATTTTATGACTTATATTTCATAACTCACAACTGTACTCGTAGACGTCTTGGTTTGAACAGGACGACTTTCATTTCTCACCCTCCTAAGTAGGGGGCTTTTTACAAAAAATTGAAACTACCTGTTATTTGCCCTACTCAGATGAGATTGTACATGGGAACTAAACATAGCCGGCCCCTTCGAAAGGCTCTACTTTCAAGCCAATCATAATGTTCTTGATGAAATGTAAAAAATAAAAATGTATGTGTGTATAAATTGTCAGCTAGTTATTAAATTTCACTGTATTTATGTGAGTCTATAGGTAATAAACACACTTTGTTTATGACATGTTTCACGATGCTCTCAGTAGTCTTCACCGACACCACATGCACTAAATTGTCTTTTCCTGTGTGTAGTTCTGTGATTCTGCCCAATTTCCACAGCTGCGGGGGGGTGTTGTCCTCGATCAAAACTACCACACGTCCTTTAATGTTGTCCGGAGTCTCGCTGACGCACCACTTTGTGCGTTGTTGTAGAGTGTTAAGATAATCTCGACACCATTTTTCCAGAATTGCTGAATCAACAGTCTTAAGAGTTTATACCGGGAGATAAACGTGGTGCTGTTATCGGGGACCTCAGGTTCTGGTAGTGCCTTCATCGAAGTTCCAATAAGGAAGTGTCCTGGTGTTAAAATATCTGGATTACTTGGATCCTCAGTGAGGGGATAAAGAGGACGGCAATTAAGGATTGAGTCGATCTGTGACAATATTATATAAAATTCCTCAAACGTTAGATCGACATTGTTCACAATACGTTTGAGATGGTATTTTGTTGAACGCACGGCGCTCTCCCAAAGACCACCGAAGTGCGGGGAACGCGGAGGATTAAAATGCCATTTAATTTTTAAATCCGCTAAATAGTTTTGGAAATCTAATGTCCTAGCATTCTCGATACAAGTTTTCAAATGATGATTTGCACCCACGAAATTTGTGCCGTTGTTAGAATAAATCTTGTTGCAAATACACCGTCTGGATATGAATCTTTTGAATGCGTTTAAAAAACATTCAGTTGTTAAGTCGCTCACTAGTTCTATATGAACGGCCCTTGTAACAAAACATACAAATATACAAATATAAGCTTTCAACTACTTCCTGTTCCGCAATTTACTATCCTTAATTAGATATGGTCCGGCGTAATCGACACCACATACAGAAAAGGCTCTAGTAGATGGAACACGGGTTGCAGCTAAGTCTCCCATAAGTTGAGCAGTCGGTTGTGGTTTGACTCGAAAACAAGTAACGCAAGATCTCAAAACGCGTCTGATAGCTTTTCTACCTCCTAGTGGCCAAAATTGATTTCTTATAGTAGATGAGACCACTTGAGATCCTGCGTGTAGATTTCTGGCGTGTTCATGTGTAATTATGAGCGTAGTAAGCTGGTGTTTTTTAGGAATTATCATAGGATGTTTTCGTTCGAAACTTATATTGGAATTGGATAATCGTCCGCCTACTCTGATTATTCCGAATTCGTCCAGAAAAGGATTGAGATTATGAAGTTTGCTGTTTTTATTTATCGTTTGTAACGTATTGAGTTGTTCGATTTCACGAGAAATTTCTTCATTTTGGACGATTTTCACTATCACCTTGATGCTGCGGTCAAACTCTGTTCTAGTGATCAAACCAACTTCTCTTTTGTGAGGCGCAACCCGGCAGTTATTTTTGAAACGGAGTAGGTAGGCTGTTACCCGTACGAGCTTATCAAAATTTGAAAAACGTGATAATATATCGTTCTTGGATTTCACGCATGTATTCATTAACGCTAGGTCCCGTTTTCTTGAGAATCTTCGATATTATAAGCAGTCTGTACTGACCAAATATCCTATCCTAAAGTTATGAATGATGGACCTTCCGACCATAATTTAGATTCGATGAACCGATCGGGAAATGTTCCCCTTGATATTAAATCTGCCAGGTTGAGGTGCGATGGTACGTGTAACCATTTCTTACCTGTTGTTAAAGATTGTATTTATGAAACTCGGTTTGACACAATCGTTTTGAATTAACTGGGATTTGATCTTAGCCACGATAATACTATTGTTCAATCAGACCAAAATACCACGTTATTTGTCTTTAATTTTAGTGATTCCAAGAACTTTTGTAATAACTTGGCCGCAAGTAATGCAGCGCATAATTCTAAACGCGGAATCGTTTGAATGGTCAACGGGGCTATTTTAGATTTTGCACAAACTAATCGAGAAAGTTTTTCTTCAAGAGAATTTTTTGTCATCATATAAATGCACGCACCGTATGCTTTCTCCAAATGTTGCAAAAAATGTGCATTTCCATAAGATTGGAATTGCAAAGCCTTATGTGACGAAGGATTCGTGCCTTTTTTATGTCGCTAATTCTATTCAAGAATTGCATCCATTGGTTTGTTATTTCATAACAATAAATTTTGAAGAATAATTTGGGCTTTTATTATTACAGGTACGATGAGACCTAAAGGATCGAAAATTTGTGAAATTATAGATAATATGATTCTTTTAGAAATTTTGTATTGGGACTCAAGTTTTGTTTTATATAAAAAACAATCTTCTTTCGGATCCCAATAAATACCTAAAGATTTGGAGTTCTGGCTATTTTCCCCGATCATAAATGGTGTAGAGTATGAATACAAAGTGATTTCGTTCAACAATTTCTCTTTGTTTGACATCCACTGTCTGAGACGAAAACCTGATTTTATGAGGATTTCATTAACAGTATAAATTAGGGTTTCCGCAGATTCGATATCTTCTGCTCCACTCAACCAATCATCCATATAAAAATCACTCTCTATTGATAGACTTGCTTCTGGGTGGATTCTTGAATTTTCGATCGCAAGTTGCTTAATGCATCTGGTCGCCAAAAATGAGGCGGTTGTTGTACCGTAGGTGACTGTGTTCAATTTGTGATCTAAAAGTTCTTTGGACTTGTCTGATCGCCACACTATACGTTGTAAATCACGATCGTTTTGTTCTACCAAAATTTGTCCGCAGTAGACTGTAGATTTAAGGTTGGAAAGATACACGATGACTAAATTTTATGACTAATATTTCACAACTCACAACTGTACTCGTAGACGTCTTGGTTTGGACAGAACGACTTTCATTTCTCACCCTCCTAAGTATAGGGCGTTTTAAAAAACATTGAAACTACCTGTTATATGCCCTACTCAGATGAGATTGTACATGGGAACTAAACAAAACCTGTAATAACCCTTTAATAAATCTGGTACTTTCTTAATAGTATTATGCCAACCATTCGAAATTTATTTTTTTCAACAATGACATTTCAGGATCTTCATTTGAAAGCTTTACGAATGCACAACATTTCTTATCACTACATTTACAATTATTTTCTATAACACTTACTTCTATTATCATCAAGTGTTATTGAATTCTCATTATTTTTAATTTATTCCCTCGACTAAGCATCAGATATGAATAAATCTTTGCCTGGCTTATAAAATAATTTAAAATAAAATTTTTGCAACTGAAGCACCATACGGGGTGATCACGCAGGACAATCAAATAAAAGTTATCTAAAAACTCCTAATATAGGAAGGTGATAGGTTTCTACAGAAAAGGAGCGGCCATATATAAATTCATAAAATTTTTGACATCCAAACATAAGCTGCTAATTCCTTTTCAATTTGTGCCCACATTTTCTGAGTTTCAGTCAAAGCTTGTGAAGCATAAGCACAAGGTAGACCATTTTGTAATAAACAAGCACCAATTCCATCTTTCGATGCATCTAGAGAAATAACAACTGGTTTATTTAAATCATAATACTGCAAAGCCGGAGCTTCAGTTAATTTTTTCTTTAAATTTTGAAATGATCCTGTATGTTGATCAGTCCAAGCAAATATATTGTTTTTCTTAATGAGCTCTCTTAACGGCGAATTTAAATTTGATGAATTTGGTATAAAATGGCCTACATAGGTAATCATCCCTAGAAACTTTTGTACATAATTTTTGTTCGTAGGTATTGGCATGTTTGTTATTGTTTCTATTTTATCTAGCTCTGAATAATACCCTTTAGGTATTATTTTGTGGTCCATAAAATATATCTCTGTCATTAAAAATTTACTTTTCTTTTTATTAAATGTTGTATTATTTTCTCTAGCTCTTTCAAGAACCTCCTTCAAACGTGAATTATGATCAGCTAGTGTTTCACCCCATACAATAAGATCGTCTATGTAAATATTAACTCCTTCCATTCAAATATTTATGGAAAACTTCCGGATCCGATTTTATACCAAAGGGCATTCTCAAAAAACAATAGCGCTAATTTGGCACTAAGATCACTATCTTTTATTTTCCAAACCCCACTAGTAGTGGCATCTAATTTGCTAAAATATTCTGCCCCTGTCAATTTTGATATGATTTGATCAAGAATTGGTATTTGAAAGTATTTTCTTTTCATGGCTAAATTCAAATCACGTGGGTCCAAGCAAATACGAAGAGACCCATCATTTTTTCGTAAAATTAATAATGAATTGACCCAATCCGTTGGCTCATTTACTTTTCTAATTATTTTATGTTTTTCTAATTCATTCAGTCTTTTTTAACTCATCTTTTAATGGAATAGGTATTTTGCGAGTGAGATGTACTAATGGCTGAAAATTTTCATATAATTCTATTTTGTATTCTATATCTAAACATCCTATACCCGAAAACCTATCGCGAAATTCATCTATAATAGTGTTACAATTTTTTACAAAAAATGGTTCTCCAATCGCACCAATTTGATTTCTATCAATTTTTTCATTTGTATCAATTAGTTTTATTAAATTCAACTTTTGGCAAGCCTCTAAACCAGGTATACACTTTGGATTTGAATTTACTACAAAAAATTCTAATATTGGACTAATGTTTTTATATTTACAATGCAAAAAACACTTCACAATAACAGGAAGAAGATTATTTGTATAAGACTTCAATTTTACGCCCGTTTGAATTATTAAATTCCTTGCATTTACAATTTTTATTTTATTTATTAATATTAGATTCGCTTGGGCTCCTGTGTCTAATTAGAAACAGACAGTTTCCTTATTATTTAGTAATAAATAAACATACCATCAATTGGTTTTTGAGGTTTTATGATCAACACTATGCACATTAACAGAATCTTCTTGATATTCTTGCTTATTAACCTCATTAACAGCGATAATTTTCGTGTTTACTTCCGCACCTGTAACAACAATAAGAATAAGAATAAGAATTAGTTTATTACATCCCTTCAGACAAACAACCATTGTATGAGACAGGTCATAAAGCTCTACATATAACAATATAAACTCATATAAAATTAAAATAACAATTTGAACTTATATAAAATTAGAAAAACAAAATACAAAATTCTTCATTAATTAAATTTGCAATCCAAAAATTCCCTTAGACTATAGAAGCAGTTGATCAACAGAAACTTCTTAACTTCTCTTTTGAAAACATTATAATATAATGTCTTGAATCTGCCAGGCAAGTGATTAAAAAGTTTAATGCCGTTATACAATGGTGAATGGTCCTGTGAATTGGATATTCGAGAGTGCTCTTGTGTCTTGTGTCATGTTTATGGAAATCCCTGCATTTCCTGAGATTTTCATACTTAATATTTTGTATTGTATAAAGTTGGGTCTACAGGACTCCTAAGGGTCCATATCGAATGTAAGGCGTATCAGCTTCTTCTGGGCAATGAAAACATCTTCCGCTAATGATGAACTTCCCCGTAAAACTGTATTATAGCTCATATGAGAATATGCCAGCAAATAATGAACCAGCATAAAAGGAGCTGCTTAGTTTTTTATAGACTGAATTTGCTTGTTTCTGCCAATTCAATTGTTTATTAATTATAATGCCCAAAAACCTCACGTGATCTGATGCTTTGATGTTAATAGTAGGGAGAGTCAATTCAAACTCACCCACCGAGCTCTTGTTTTGAAAAAAGATCAAATCGGTCTTGTTGACATTCAATATTATTGAATTTTGGTGGAACCACTCCAGGAAATAACCAATAAGGATCTCGCATATTATCCTAAGTTCTGCGATGTTTTGTGCTGACATTCGAAATGACGTATCGTCCGCGAATAGAATGATCCCTGCAGCCAACAAAAGATTAGAGAGAGTTGTTAAGTACTCCGGCTGATCATTAACGAACAGGATGAACAGCAGCGGACCCAGAACAGATCCCTGTGGCACACCCATTTCTATTGGAAAGCTTCTCGAGTTATGATGGCCCACCTTAACAAAGAGCAATCGATCCCTCAGATAGTCCGACACCCAATCCAAGAAAACACCTCTAAAGCCAACATTATACAATTTACTGAGGATAAAACTGAAGTCGAGACAGTCGAAAGCTCGAGACTCATCAAAGAATAATCCAGCGACCGGAACTCCAGCATCTCGGCACCCATAAACGTATTCAACGAAGTCACCAGTTGCGCACTCGGTCGACTTGCCCACACGAAAGCCGTGCTGTTGACTACAAATCGAAGAAAATTTATCTAAAAATTTTATCATCCGCTTATGTATCACCTTCTCGAAAACTTTCGATAGTGAACTGGTAATTTATATTGGCCGATAGTTGGCAACGTTCTCCCTGGAATCTTTTACATATATTGGAATAACCTTAGATATTTTAAGCAGAGCCGGATATCTACCTGCAGTAACCGCCCTATTGATGAGGTAAGCAAAAGTTTCGGATATTTTATCCGCTAAAATTTTCAATAATTTCACAGAAATCATATCATGACCACTACTATTTCCCTTCTTGATTTGCTTGACTATTTCTAAAATCTCCTGATCTGTCACAGGATAAAAGAAGAAGCTTTTATCTGTCATAACTTGGGTTGTACAGGAGGACGATCTCGCACTATCGTAATGTTCCTCAATACTAATACGACCAATACTGGAAAAGTACCTTCCAAACATATCAGCCACTGTCTGGGGATCAGATATAATTGAACCATTATCGGCGCTCAAATTGATCTCCCGTGTAGCAGAGTTCTGGCTCGTTTCAGTCCTTGCCAAATTCCAAGCCGTTCTCGACCTATTTGATGATGAATCTAAAATTTTATTGTAGAAATCAACCTTACTGAACCTAAGCAGTTCCGTATACTTCTTTTTAGCCGCAATATAGACCCTGAAAATTTGTTCGGCGGGTTAATTTTGAATTAAAGTCACTCGTATTAGTTCCCCGTTTTTGATTACTCGACCATTTTTGTGACTGCGCGTGACTCTTTTGATATGCTATCTCTTTTTTCGAAGGATTGGAGTACAAGGTTTTACCATTCTGCGTCTGTGCACAATTTTGGACTCTATGAAGAGCACTTATTTGGACACTAGCAACTACCTTTGAAATTAAGGTTGACTGTTTTTTGGAACTTTCTAGTGATAAGCACAGTTGGATCACTTCTTCTAATGTTTTTTCATCATCCTGCAGTAGTCTTTCTCTCAAATTTTGACTTTGTAATCCATAAGTTGAAATATCTTCAATAAGACTATTTTTCAAGTCACCAAATTCACAAGATTCAGCTTTATTTTTTAAATCAGTGGCAAACATAGATATAGATAGATATCTGTGAAACACATCTGTGAAACACGTCGCTCTGATTGCTCCGCTATTATCGTGATATTCCGAGTTTGGTGAAATTTAAAAATCCACATTTTTACGGAGATGGTTGTTAAAGTGTTTTCTTTCATCGTCGATGCGTTTTGCTATTTTTCTTTGTTCTAATTAACGGTTTTAGATCAATAGCTTTGCCAATTCTTCTTGCGGAGTGCAAATTAATAATTCGAAAATTATCTGTTCCATCTGGACACATTGTATGATAAACACCAGGTGTAAATAACAGACCCTTTCGTTTCACAAATCAACGGCTTATATCTGGTTTCTATTGTGCCAGTGGCGTAGCGGTAAGAAGAACTATGTCGGATGTAAAAATAAAGTGCAACCATTGCAAAAAACCAGTAAAAGACTCGGTTAACTGTGCAAGGTGCAATGCTGCCTATCATCCTAGTTGCTCATCTCGGGTATCTGGATCGGAGGGTGCTCATGTATGCTGTGCGGTTGATGATTCTGGGAGGTCCTCTTTTGAGACCTCTGAGGCCGATAGAGTGATTAACCAACTTACTCAATTGTTCGAGGTGCAATTCAATGCTTTTAAGGAGGAAATTAGAAATAATTATTCATCTCAGATGACAGATATGAAACTCAAAATTGATGCCTTGAACCTTCGAGCTGATGATCACGATACTGAATTAACAACGTTGAGAACTGAGATTACTTCTCTGAAAGCTGTTGATTTTTCTGCACAGTCTAGTGGCTCACCCAACGAGAATGACATTTTCCTGGAGATGGAGAAGCGCCGTATTCGCTCGAATAACATTATAATTTACAACTTACCTGAAGCAAAATCCAGGGAGATGGAGATTGGTGGAGTCAAAGAATTTTGTCAGCGATTGGTTCTAATATTGGCATTGTTGGTGTCATTAGATTGGGTAAGAGGAATCAAGTGAAACCTGCTCCCCTGAAGGTTGTACTGGACAGTAAAACTTCTGCTCTCGAAGTTCTGAAGAACAAGAACAGGATCGCAGACAAGTCGATTAAAATTCAAGCCGACCAAACTGTCAAACAACGGGACTTCCTGAGGAGGCTTCAAGATGTGTTGTCAATAAGAAAGGCCAACGGTGAAAACAATCTCACCATTCGTTATTTTAAGGGTATTCCAAAAATTGTTACCTCTAATAATGTTTCAAAAAACTAACGAATCAGAAACACCCTGATCATTTAAATATATATTATCAGAATGTTCGAAGTATCAGGGGCAGGTATAAACTTTATGATTTCATTAAATCTGTTTCATTGTGCGATTACGATGTTATTATACTTTCTGAAACTTGGCTTGATTCTTCCATTAATGATTCTGAACTACAGTTGGGAGAGTTTAATATTTATCGCAGAGATCGTTCATGCGACACTAGTGCTAAGGCACTCGGTGGTGGGGTTCTTCTTGCTATTAGAAAATTGTTTAAATCAAGTGTTGTCCCAACTCCTGAAAATCTTGTCGAGGACTTATTTGTTTCAATAGATTTAGGGGATGTTATTGTTTTGTGCGCGTCCTACATTCCTCCATCTAGCAGTTCCGCTTCAGATTTGAATCAGTATGAGAGTCACTGCACAAATCTTGAATATGCATTAGACAATTTACGGCCGCATAGCGTTTTTATAGCGGGTGATTAC
This sequence comes from Halyzia sedecimguttata, assembly GCA_937662695.2. Classification (NCBI taxonomy): domain Eukaryota; kingdom Metazoa; phylum Arthropoda; class Insecta; order Coleoptera; family Coccinellidae; genus Halyzia; species Halyzia sedecimguttata. The sequence continues at coordinate 17,026,057 of OW569413.2, forward strand.
AATTTGGGTAATGTCACTTGGCGCAATGATGGATATGGAGTGGATATTGGTGATGAAAGTTATGATTTGAGAGCCCGGACTATTGCAGAAACTTTTGGATTTAGAAACTTATATCAATTGAACAATATAAAAAATACCAATGAAAGAACTCTGGATTTAATATTCTCTGATGATAGAAGTTTAACTGTTGAAGCTGCATTAGACATACTTTCCAAGGTTGATCCCCACCATCCGCCACTGTTAACACGTTTGCCATTGTGATCGCGGGATTCAAGTAGTTTTAATTCGTTAACATATAATTAAAAAAAAAAGCACTGACGTGAAGTCAGTACTCTTTGGCGCGCGCGTTCACGGTGGCTAATTTGAATTTAATGATGAGTACTTCAAACTCAGTGGATAGAGCGAGCCGAAGATCTACACAAAGGGTAGTGGACACCATTCACTGTCGGTTCAAAAATCAACAGTGCTGTATCTAAGCTACCATCAAGATAGAGTAACAAAGTTGGAAAAGAACACAACTGACTCTCCTTGGTCGCACAAGCTCCTAGAAGATTTGGGAGGGTCAGTATAATCCTTATCATGTTTATAGCACGCGCGCCAAAGCATATTGACTTTTTACCCTTTTTCTTTCATTGTTAAGTCAATCTGCTTTTGCGCGAGTGCTATAAACATGATTAGGATTATACTGACCCTCCCAAATCTTCTAGGAGCTTGTGCGACTAAGGAGAGTCAGTTGTGTTCTTTTCCAACTTTGTTACTCTATCCTGATGGTAGCTTAGATACAGCACTGTTGATTTTTGAACCGTCAGTGAATGGTGTCTACTATCCTTTGGGTAGACCTTCGGCTCGCTATATCCACTGAGCTTGAAGTACTCGTCATTCAATTCAAATTAGCCACCGTGAACACGCGCATCAAAGAGTACTGACTTCACGTCAGTGCTTTTTTTTTCAAGTTCTTTTATCAAATATAGCTATCAATACAGTTTGGCTGTTAGCTTTACCGTAGATCGAAAAAAATTGCGGTTGTGGGACCTCCGTTAGGAACGCAATTGCCTCTTCTCCAAATCCAAACGTTTTTTAATATAGATCTACCGAATATAGTTATTTATAAATTTGCCTCAGGGCTACCATTCAGACATTTCAACTCGGGAACAACGCTATTTCCCCCAAACTGACTTGTGTCCGTGCACTGAATTGACATGAATATTCCTATAAAAACTCACATTACTCCCAACATAACCCAAACATTCCAAAACCATTCACTTCTCGTCTGCGCATGCGCAATATACTCGTGGCTGCAAGTCCTCCCAAAATTACACACCACACAAAAAACTACGATTCTCCAACACTAGTGGTTCAGGAGATATCACTTCTTGAATCCACGCATGCGCAGACCCTCACCAGGGGATTCTATAGAGGAATAGCATCCGACACCCCAAAACCCAAATCCTCTCTGACGAAAGCACCAGCAGTTAAATCACTGATGGTCTGCGCATGCGCATAACGAAAAATGCCCGTAAGGGGTAACATCAATTTCGAAATTAGCCCCAGGGCCACGGTACGGACACTTCAACTCGGAAACAACGCTACATCCCCCAAACTGACTTGTCCTTGCACTGAATTACCATGAATATGGTAATGGATATGGTCGCATGCGCGATCTACTTGCGGCTGCAAGTCCTCCCAAAATCACACACCTTACAAAAAACTCCGATTCTCCAACACTAGTGGTTCAGGAGATATTGCATCTTTAATCCACGCATGCGCAGACCCTCACCAGTTGATTCTATGGAGGAATAACATCCGCCACCCAAAAATCCCAATCCTCTCTGACGAAAACACCAGCAGTTAAATCACTGATGGTCATGCGCATAACGAAAAATGCCCGTAAGGGGTAACATCGATTTCTAAAGAAGCCCCAGGGCCACGGTACGAACACTTCAATTCGGAAAGAACGCTACATCCCCCAAACTGAATTGTCCGTGAACTGAATTGCCGTGAATATTCTTTTAAAACCTCACAATATTGGCTCAGCGCTCCCGACATAACCCATACAACCCAAAAACAGTCACTTCTCTTCTGCTCATGCTTAATCTACTTGCGGCTGAAAGTCCTCCCAAAATCACACACCTTAAAAAAACTCCGATTATCCAACACCAGTGGTTCAGGAGATATCGCATCTTTAATCCACGCATGCGTAGACCCTTACCAGGGGATTCTATGGAGGAATAACATCCGCCACCCCAAAACCCCAATCCTCTATGACGAAAACACCAGCAGTTAAATCACTGATGGTCTGCTCATGCGCATAACGAAAAATGCCCGTAAGGGGTAACATCAATTTCAAAATTAGCCCCAGGGCCACGGTACGGACACTTTAACTCGGAAACAACGCTACATCCCCCAAACTGACTTGTCCTTGCACTGAATTGCCATGAATATTCTTTTGAAACCAAGCAATATCGGCTCAGAAGATATCACATCCTTAATCCACGCATGCGCAGACCCTCAACAGAGGACTCTATGGAGGAATAGTATCCGCCACCCCAAAACCCGAATCCTCTCTGACGAAAACACCACCAGTTAAATCACTGATGGTCTGCTCATGCGCATAACGAAAAATGCCTGTAAGGTGTAACATCAATTTCGAAATTAGCCCCAGGGCCACGGTACGAACACTTTAACTCGGAAACAACGCTACGTCCCCCAAACTGACTTGTCCTTGCACTGAATTGCTATGAATATTCTTTTAAAACCTCACAATATCGACTCAGCACTCCCAACATAACCCATCCAATTCAAAAACAGTCACTTCTCTTCTGCGCATGCGCAATCTACTCGCGGCTAAAAGTCCTCTCAAAATAACACACCTTACAAAAAACTCCGATTCTCCAACACTAGTGGTTCGGGAGATATCGCATCTTTAATCTACGCATGCGCAGACCCTCATCAGGGATCTGGATTCTATGGAGGAATAGCATCCGCTACCCTAAAACCCCAATCCTCTCTGACGAAAACTACAGCAGTTAAATGACTTCTCATCTGCACATGCGCAGAACGAAAAATGCCCGGAAAGGGCAGCATGAACCTCAAAAAAATAGGTTTCGGCATTTTAAGCAAAGTATTCCGCAAAATAGTAGTAATTTTTTGATTTTTTTCATGTCACGTGATCTTTAAGAAATTTTGCGAAAGTGTTTGCATTGGTCTTGTGCATCTAACTACTGAGTTTCAATTCAATCAGATCAGTATTTTTCGAGTTATCGTGAAAACAAAATTTTAAAAATTTTTGAAATTTTTTTTTTGCCACTTTAAGGCCGAAGGCGTATAAAGGTCATGATTCTACAATTTGATGCCAAATTTCAGAAAGATCGAAAGATCAATTCTGGAAATATTCATAAAAAACGTTTTGACTAAAAACGGCCTTAATTCCGAAACCGCTCGGTGGATTTCGCCCGTTAACGAACTTGGCCGAGATATTGACGCTACAAAACTACCCTGCAAATTTCAACGCTCTAAGTCGTTCCGTTCGAGAGTTATCGTGCTAACGGCCGGCCAGCCGGACCGGACGGACAGAATTGAATTTGACCTCGAATTCTTCATCAGGGAGTCGAACCCAATCGTTTAGGACCATTTTCGAAAAAAAATTCGAAAAATACAGACATTGTGACGAAATGATAGCACGCTGTTCCTTGCGGAACTCGCGCGCAAAATTGCAGATTATGTTGGTTTGAATCGGTTTTTGTCACAGATAGATTGGATGCATTCATTATCTTCTTCCGAATCTTCTTACACTATAATTTTTGAAGCGGTCGATGAATTTGTGCCGAAGATATTCATAAAGCGAAGTAAGTTTCCACTTTGGTTTTCTCCTGCACTGAAGAAACTTGTTCTTGAGAAGAAGAAATATCACTATCTGTACAAGACTTCCGGTTCAGAGAGTCATTATTTAACTTTCCATAATTTACGTACCCAGTGTACAAACTTGGCAACTACTTGTTACTCACTTTATGTTGAGAGAGTTGAAAATTCAATAAGTACCAACGTTAAGGCATTTTGGAACTTCGTTAATTCTAAAAGATCTGCCGATGATATAGCAGCAACTTTTTTGAACGGTGGTGTTGTAACAGATGATGACCACATTATTGTTGAACTATTCGCTGATTATTTTCGGTCAACTTATTCTCCTGTTGCAGGCTACCCTTCGGTGGACGATGTGGCAGCTGCAGGTGACATAGTTGCTTCTGAGATGACTCTCGGGTTCGACGAGGTTCTGAGGGCTTTGAATACATTCGATGTGAATAAGGGTCCCGAAATGGATAAACTTCCGAATATTTTTCTGAAAAATTGCAGTCAATCCCTTGCTTTACCTTTGCAGCATATTTTTAACAAGTCCTTAGAGTCTGGATTATTCCCCACAAAATGGAAGGGTAGTATCATAAAACCGATATTCAAATCTGGATCTAAATCAGATGTAAAGAATTATCGTCCTGTTAGTATTATTGGCGCGATACCCAAACTTTTTGAAAGTTTGGTGCTGGATCCAATCCAGTGCAAAATTGCTTTTAAACTGGCTGAACAGCAACACGGCTTTATGAGAGGTAGATGTATTGAGTCCAATTTACTGGTTTTTGTTCAGTATGTTATGGGTGCCTTTGAGAGTGGTCATCAGGTTGATGTAGTGTATACCGACTTTTCTAAGGCCTTTGATAAGGTAAACCATCAAATTTTCAAAGGTACATTGTACTCTATCGGTATTCGCGGCAATTTACTAAACTGGTTTGTGACCTACTTTTCTAATAGAACCCAATGTGTGCGTGTGCGTAATATCTTCTCCCGGGAGGCTGTGGTAATGTCCGGAGTGCCGCAGGGTAGTCATCTCGGTGCTTTACTTTTTCTTGTCTTCATCAATGACATCGTGTCTTGCTTCAATTTTTCAAAATTTCTATTATTTGCTGATGATCTGAATCTCGAATTGAAGTCTTCCGATGACGTGGTCAACTTCCAGTCCGATTTGAATAGACTTCAAGAGTGGTGTACTGTTAGCGAGTTACAGCTGAATATCGGAAAGTGTAAACAAATGTCCATGTACAGGTACACTCGGAAGTTTAATTCTTCATACTCTTTGCATCTGCTTCCTCTTGACCCGGTTGAGGTTGTCAGAGATCTAGGTGTTCTTTATAGCCGCGATTTGTCATTTGGCCCGCATGTTGATCGTGTCGTTGGTGGAGCCTTGAGGATGTTAGGTTTTGTAATTAGACATTCACATGAATTTGGTATTGATACGCTCAAGTACCATTATGTCGCCCTAGTCAGACCTCATCTAGAATTTGCTTCTACCGTTTGGTCCACGTATGTTTTCCAAGACTGTCATAGAATTGAAAGCGTTCAGAATAAGTTTTTGTTATCGGTGTCTTACAGGCTTGGTATTAATCGGGTGAGCTTTTCAGCCACAGAAATGCGATCAAGGATCAATCTGCCTTTGTTGAGTACGCGCAGAAAAAGGGCAGACATTTTATTGTTTTCAAGGCTCGTTAAGGGCCTTATTAGTTGTTCTGAACTACTGTCGATGTTTAGCTTTCACATACCGGCTAGGAGAACCCGCGGGGGAATGCTGTTGCGGGTGTCCTCATCTAGGCTCAATTATATATTAGGATCTCCAATACCAAGAATTTCTAAGGCAGTCAACATGGCCTGGTATCTTGGTGTTGACTTTTTCTATTTGAGCTATCCTGCAACTGTGAGGGCGGTGAGGCGCGCCATTTTGAACTGAATTTTAACTAGAATATCCTCTATTCTATTCTATTGTATTGTATTGTGCCATAAAGGTGTTTTATTATTGCAGCACACAAATTTTTTCTTTTTTTTTTCTTTTTTGGATTGTGTAGAATTTGTGACTTATTTTTCTTTTATATAAATGTTGTGTTTCACGCATAAAATGTTAATTTGTTGTATGAAAAGGGGTTTCCCGTAAATAAATATATAAATAAACTGTTCTATAGCTTCTCCTTCTAATTGTCTTCTACTAAAAAATCTAAATCTTTCATAGGACAAATTCTTTTTTGGCATGAAGTTAGCCTCAAACTGATTCATAATCGTTGATAATTCATTTCGGTCCTCCTCATTCACAAAGGTGAAAGTATTATAAATAGACGTACCTTCATTACCAATATAATGCAGTCACTGAGCTCTTTGTACTTTTGCGTCTTTTTTACAGACCTCCAAAGCGATAAGGTAATTTTCAAACTTTTGACGCCATAACATATTTCTATTGTCATTCTGCAAGAATGAAGTACAAGCTGCGTTTGACAGACAACCACCATGGGCGGCTCGTTTACAATATAATTAACAGTACTAATAACATATATACTAATATGTGACAGCTATTACGATACCTTTTTCTCGTCCACCAATAATGTCAGAGATAATTTATATGCAGCATTGTATTAGCATTTTGTGAAATCTTTAAACGCTTGTAACAGAATCTGGGAAAATGGCAAATGAAAAAATTTTTTCATTTGACGAGAGGAATCTATGATTAAATTATATGTTAAACGCACCCTGTATATGTAGAAAATTATTAATATTTGCTACAAGATGATATTTTGTTCCACATATGGAAGGAATTCTTAGAATAATTGTGCAGAATCGAAGCAGTATTAAAATAAATCCTTAGATGTTATGCATAACAGATAATTCAAAAGTGTTATATTCACTATTGGGGATAAATAGAGAAAAATTCATAAATTGATACATATCATGGTAAGCCTATTATGCTGGCCTTATACGGCCGGAATGTTTCCCATATTCTCAATTGATAATCTGAATTCTGGAAGGTTGCAAAATCTAGAAATTAACACAATGAAAAAACCTGAATATGTAAGGAGAATAGTAAATCAGTATACATTTCTGTGTTTTCTTAATTAATTATGAATTAAGAGTATGAATTAAGACAGACATTCTGGCTGTATAAGGCCTGCCCTAATCTATTTCCCAATAGATAACTACCCTGCACCAAGTTCTGGTTTGAGCAATGATTGCCTATCTGTATGACTTTTATTATGATAACTAACCTCTTTCAAGTTGTTTGGATTGCTGGTGGATTTGCACAATTCACAAACAAGATGAAATTTCGATCTAATCATTCATCAAGAAATTGAAATTTGTGTACTAGATATTCTTAAGCTTACCACCTTATTAACCTATTCCATTTCAAGATGGTAATCAAACCAATCAATTTGGAGACAAGCGAGATTGAAGTGAAATGCATATAAATATTATATGAGGTAAGGAGGTTACTAGCAATACCTCTTTCTTGAAGAGTCAACGTTGAGATCTCATCTGCTTTTATTATGCTAATTTCTCATATTTATATGATTTCGCGAGTCTATGTATTGTATAACGAGGAAACTAATAGTAGTGAGGAAAAACTGTGAATTGGAGATTAGGTGTCATAGTTATAGAAAACACTCCACACCAAAATTCATTTCATTATGATTATCCCCGTCAAAGATACAAAAGGAAAACTGATTTGTTATCCAAGTTTTAACAAACTCTATATTTTATCCTGTGCTGAGTTTGGAAAAACGGTGAACGTAGAGATTGTTTTTTTAATGCAAATAATCTGCGGTTAATGAACAACTTAAAGACACCCCCTGTATACCAATTTCTCACTTATGGTAGGTAAATTGAAATAGCAAATTATTACAAACTCATCATTCCTCTTTTTCCCTACAATTTCCTCCAAATAATTAAAATAAAGAATCTGGAAACAGCTCAGAATTGAGAATTTCACTCTTCAGCCACGACTCAGTTATGCAGATTTTATCAAAATTCAAGAAGCACATTTATTCATAAAAGGAATTTTTCTTAGTTGTCAAATCTTGAGTGTTCTGGCAATATCTCAGCCGATCAGAAGAAAAGTGGTATAACTCACAAATTTCGAATTTTTGAGTTATACCGATATTTTGGTAGGTACCTAAGATTGTATTTCATTCTCTGAATGAATGGTATAAGTCCAAACAATTTTGTGGCCAAGTTAGAGCCTGTTGATGTTTTACCTCTCAACGAAATACCTTGATTTTTCAATCCGTTGAAAGGTAAAATCCTCGGTAAAATCTTAATTTCCCAACTAATCACTTAAATGGAGTTATACCGCTTTTACTCTGAGCGGCTCATATGGTGAAGTGTTTAGATGGTTAGCGATAACAGTACACAAGCATTGCTCGAAGTAAAGAAAATTCCCTGCGATTGTCTCGCCTGAAATGTAGACAGCTGAGCTGTCATCCGATTTTTGGCGCTCTTGTTCCTTGGAACAGAGTGCTTATCAATCTGCCCAAATGTCTGTAATTTTCGAATATTTGACTGAAAATGGTCTTGAACGATTTGGTTTGACTCACTGATCAAGAATCCGTGGTCGAAATCAATTCTGTCCGGCCGTCCGTCCAGCCTTTAACACGATAACTCTCGAACGGAATGAGATAGACAGTTGAAATTTACAGAGTAGGTTTGAGGGAGGCATATCTCAGTTGAGTTCGTTACTGGGCAAAATCGGTGTTATAGTTTCGGAGTAAGGAAAAAAAATATTTTTTTTTAAATCACAAACTTTTGAATTAATTTTTTTTTAAGATGCAGTTTCATCATAAGAATCCATTGTTATAATTTTCAACTCTAAAAAGCTAATACTTTCGGAGATATGATGTTTCAAAGTTTCAATAATACATCGTAAGTTCTATGTATTCACAGAATGTGAACACAGAATCTGTCTGTGATCACTATTAATTCATGAATGTTATAATTTCTAGCTAGTAGAGATTGTCAATTCATAGTTGTTATTTTCTCTTGGAAAACAAGTATTCTATTCTTGAATTTGTGAATTTATCAAAACTATTTTGATGTAGTTTATGGAGGTAATAGGAAAGAAGAACATAATGGAACCATCAAAAGAAATTACTGTTCCTTGGCCACTGAGGTTAATATTACCTTTTACTTACCTTAAATAGTGAGACATGTTCCTATATACAGTATTTGCATAATGTTGCTAGCAAAAAAATACTGAAATATGGATCTACATTTATGTATCAATCATTTTTTCTTGTGTTAGTGGTATGAACTATCAAATTTTAAATTATGAAAAGAGGATAGTATTTTATTAATATATTTTGAACTATTAAAATAATTTGTTCGTAATCCACTACCTACTCAAATATCAGGAATAAATGGACAATCTGCTATGGTTGTCTCCAGCCTTGCTCTAGACATTTCGATGATAATTTCCTTAGGTATTTCGAGTTGTGAAAACTATGCACCGAGTGTAAGTTGCAACAACCCATTCCACGAGGTTGAATCATTGCAGAATGCTCATTTAATCTTGATAAATATATTTAATGACAATCTTTGAAGCATTGAGGCATTGAAGCATTGTAGATCATTCTTTTTTTATAAGATAATTTTTTGAGCATTTTTTTCAAACGACACTTTTTTAAATTTAATTTCTTTCATGATGCATTTCTATCATAGGAATCCAATGTTATAATTCCCAACTCTGAGAAACCAATACTTTCGGAGATATAATTTGTCTGTTTTAACAAGAGCGCCAAAAAGCTCCTGTCCACAGGGCTTGAACCAATTTTTTTCACGAAGATCTTTTCGTCCTTTATCCAAGACATTTATCCAAAGACCTGCAACATTCCCGAGTCTTCTTGTGCAATAATAAAAAGGGTGAAGGTATTCGTTTACAAAAATCTTACGGGCTTCTGCATCTGGATTGAATATTTTAGTGGTGAGGTTCTTACCTCTATTTTTATGGAATGCTGTTTAAAAGTTTCACACAGGAATACATGAACTTTACTATTATACTCTTGGGAATATTCTTCACATGGGAAGAGAATTGCTTAACTCAGTGGATGGTCTGAATTTGGTTTTAAGATACAGCGAAGTTTATTTCCTGCCCGATTTTATTGCCCATGTCGTATTCCCAATTTTGCGCAGGTGTTCCGCAACGAACAGCATGCTATAATTTTGCCACAATGTTGTATTTTTCGAATTTTTTGCCGAAAATGGTCTCAAACGATTGAGTTCGACTCACTGATGAATAATAAGAGGTTAAATTCTATTCTGTCTGTCCGGCCAGTCTGGCTGACCATTAGCACGATAACTCTCGAAAGAAGTGAGTTAGAGGATTGAAATTTGCAGGGTAGTTTTGGAGCGTCAATATCTCGGAAGAGGTTGTTAACGGGTAAAATCAACCAAGAAATTTCGGAGTTATGGCCAGATTTATTAAAAATATTTTTTAGAATATTTCCGAAACCGGTCACTCGGTCTATCTGAAATTCAGCAACAAAACGAAGAATCGTGAACTTCATATACGTGTGGAGCTTTGTACTGATCGGGTTGCCATAAAGTGACAAAAAAATGTTTCAAAAATTTTAAAACTTTGTTTCCGCAATAATTCGAACAATACTGATCTGATTGAATTGAAACTCAATAATTAGATGAAGAAGACCAAAGCAAATACCATTGCAAAATTTCGTGAGGATCGCATGACACAAACAAATAAAAAAAATTACTAGTATTCTGTGAAATATTTTGCTTGAATTTCTGAATCCTATTTTGGGCTCATACGTTCTGGAAAATATCACGTTATCATTTTGCCCAAATGTCTTCAATTTGCCGAAATTGGTATCAGATGAAGAATTCGAGGCCAAATCTGATTCTGTCTGGCAGGCCGGCCGTTCTTTGCCACGATACCTTAAGAACGGAAAGAGTTAGCTATACTTGAAATTTTCACGTTAGGTGGCGCGTCCCAATATGACGGACAAGCTCCTAGGAGCTTCTCAGGGATCTCTTTGGGGAAGAGTTGGGAGGGTCAGTATAATAATAATCATGTTTATAACACACTTCGATGCTTGTTTAGGCATTTTCTTCGTAGAGAAGTCAATCTGCAACTGGCGCACGAGTTATAAACGTGATTATGATTATTCTGAACCTCTCAAGTCTTCACCAAGAAGATCCCTCAGAAGCTCCTAGGAGCTTCTGCAACTAAGGAGATTCAGTTGTGTTATTTGTCAACTTTGTAACTGTATCCTTATGCCAGCTTAGCCACAGCACTGTTAATTTATGACCCGACAGTGAATGGTGTCCACTACCCTCTGGTTAGGTCTCTAGCTCGTTCTATCCACTGAGCTTGAAACACTCATCATACAATTCAAATTACCAACGTGCGCCAAAGAGTACTCTCTTCACATCAGTGCTTTTTTATATTTTTTCAAGTTCCTTTAAAAAATCTAGCTATCGATACAGTCTGTCTATTAGTTTCACCGCAGATCGAAATAAATTCCACGTTCCAGTTGGGTATAACTCCGAAACCGTTAGATTATGCCCAAAAACTAAACCAACTCTCCCATTTGTATGCGCAACATACCCTGGAAATTGCAAGTCTCTTTCTCCTTTCGCTCCAAAGTTATCGAGTCAATGGTCACCCATCCAGCTACTGAAGTCACACAAGGCAATTATTTTATGGGAAGTTTCAAGTAATATGATCCTCACGAACTTTCACAAGAATTTTCGCGTTAGCATTCTACAACAATATTCATGTTTGAATTGGATCGATTTAGTATTTTCCGAGTTATTGAGGAAATAACAACCAAATTTCAGATGGCCAAATCTCCAAAACCGTTTCACCGATTATGCCTATAAACAATTTCAAACTTCGCTTTCAGATGCACAGTCTAACCTGAAAATTTCAGCTCTCTATCTCATTCCGTTCTCAGGATATCGTGACATAAATAATAATTTTTTAGAAATTTTGAGTAATGTGATTATCACAAAATCTCACAGGCGTCTTTGTGTCCGTATTCTACAACTGGTAACCAAGTATAAATTCCATCGGATCTGTATTGGTTGATGACAAAATGATTACCAAAATCCGTTGGGCCGATTATGCCCATTAATAAAATTGTCCGTCGTATTGGGATGCGCCACCTACTGTGAAAATTTCAAGTAGCTAAATCTTTCCGTTCTCAAGGTGTCGTGGCAACGGACGGCTGGCCGGCTGGACAGAATCAGATTTGGCCTCGAATTCTTCATCAAGGAGTCGAATCCAATCGTTTGAGATCATTTTCGGAAAAAAATTCGAAAATTACAGTCATTTGGTGAAAATAATAACGAGATATTCCCCAGAACCCGCGTGCCAAAAATAGGATTCGGAAATTCAAGCAGATTATTCCGCAAAGTAGTAGTAATTTTAAAATTTTTTCATGTCGTGGGCCTTCACGAAATTTTGCAATAGGGTTTGCTTCGGTTTTTTGCATCTAACTACTGAGTTTCAATTCAATCAGATCAGTATTTTTCGGGCTATTGTGAAAAAAAAAGTTTTACAATTTTTGAAATATTTTTCTGCCACTTTATGGCCACCCTATCAGTAAAAACATCACATGTATATAATGGTCATGATTCTACATTTCGGTGTTGAATTTCAGATAGACCGACTGATCGGTTCCGGAAATATTCATAAAAAATGTTATTACTAAAAACGGCTATGATTCCGAAACCACTTGGTGGATTTCGTCCGTTAACAAATTGTTAAAGAGATATTTACGTTCCAAACCTATCCTGCAAATTGCAATTCTCTAACTCCTTTCTTTCGAGACTTATCGTGCTACAGGTCGGACAGAAATACTATAATTTGACCTCTTATCATTCATCAGTGAGTCGAATTCAATCGTTTGAGACCAATTTCGGCAAAAAATCCGACAAATACGGAAATTGTAGCAAAATTATAGTACGCTGTTCCTTGCGGAACACGCGCGCAAAAATGAGAATCCGACATGGTCAATAATACCGGGCAGGAAATAAACTTCGCTGTATCTTAAAACCCAATTCAGACTATCCACTGAGTTAAGCAGTTCTCATCCCAGGTGAAGATTATTCCTAAGAATATAATATCGAAGTTTATGTGTTCTTGTGTAAAATTTCTTAATAGCATTCCATAAAAATGGAGGTAAGAATCTCAACCCTAAAATATTGAATCCAGATGCAGAAGCCCGTAAGATTTGTGTAAACGAATAACTTCACCCTTTTTATTATTGCACAAGAAGACAAAGGAATGTTGTAGGTCTCTGGATAAATGTCTTGGATAAAGGAAGGTAAGATCTTCGTGAAAACAGCGGATGACAGCTCAGCTGTCTACATTTCAGACGAGACAACCGCAGGGAATTTTCCTTACTTCGAGCACTGCTTGTGTACTGTTATCGTTAACCACTTCACCATATATTGCCAGAACACTCAAGGTTTGACAACTAAGAAAAATTACTTTTATGAATAAATGTGCTACTTGAATTTTGATAAAATCTGCATAACTGAGCCGTGGTTGTAGGGTGATATTCCCAGTTCTGAGTTGTTTTCGGACTTTTACAACATATACAGGAGGGATTGAGACCTAATCATTAGTGGTAGAAGTGATAGTGGTGGTATGTGTTGAGTGTACGAGATAATTTGGTATCTGAACTTGTTGCTGGGTGGACAACAGCTGGTGTTATTTAGGAATTGTGGTATTCGGTGGCAGCTAATGAGGGTAAAAAGTTGATAATGTCTATGTTTCTCCGCATGCAATCCTGAATGCTTCATTTTAATTAAGGTAAATGTCCCAATTATCGACACAATAGCGTGTTCCTCAAAGTGTCTGATACATTTCGACTTCAAAGAATAATTTTATATGAATGAAATATTCTGCTTCTACTTCTCTGAACCCCCTATTTTGATGAAAGTACAAAAAACGAACATATTGAAAGGGGTAAATATTATAAAAAAAATGAATAATAATGAAAAATGGCGATACCGTTGTTAAAAAATCAACAAGTTTAGAGCGTTCCTGCTAATCGGGTCCTTCATGAATGGCTTCGTATAATAAATATACTTATGCATATATTTCACAAATCAAATAGACCCCAGGGGGTTCATTGATCTGCCGAGAAAGCAAGAGCAGACGCGTTTCTGGCTTCTTGGCCTTCATCAGTACCCTGTAGCTTTCCCAACGAATTCAACTAAACTGACCCGGGTTAAGCCTTTCAGAGCCGGCTTGGTCGATCAATATAATCGCCCACGCCACCTATGAAACGAAACACGGAAATCAGCCTCTCCCCACCAGTGATATTTGAAGCGCGAAATCATATGCCACCATTCACTCGATATTAAATCAAGAACGAGTCCCGCAGAGCTCAGACAGTATTTTCTCAATGGCCATGAACGCTGTTTAGCTTTTTCAAAAATAATAATGAAAAATGGCGATACCGTTGTTAAAAAATCAACAAGTTAAGAGCGTTCCTGCTAATCGGGTCCTTCATGAATGGCTTCGTATAATAAATATACTTATGCATATATTTCACAAACCAAATAGACCCCAGGGGGTTCATTGATCTGCCGAGAAAGCAAGAGCAGACGCGTTTCTGGCTTCTTGGCCTTCATCAGTACCCTGTAGCTTTCCCAACAAATTCAACTAAACTGACCCGGGTTAAGCCTTTCAGAGCCGGCTTGGTCGATCATTATAATCGCCCACGCCACCTATGAAACGAAACACGGAAATCAGCCTCTCCCCACCAGTGAATATTTGAAGCGCGAAATCATATGCCACCATTCACTCGATATTAAATCAAGAACGAGTCCCGCAGAGCTCAGACAGTATCTTCTCAATGGCCATGAACGAAGTTTAGCGTTTTCAAAAATAATAATGAAAAATGGCGATACCGTTGTTAAAAAATCAACAAGTTAAGAGCGTTCCTGCTAATCGGGTCCTTCATGAATGGCTTCGTATAATAAATATACTTATGCATATATTTCACAAACCAAATAGACCCCAAGGGGTTCATTGATCTGCCGCGAAAGCAAGAGCAGACGCGTTTCTGGCTTCTTGGCCTTCATCAGTACCCTGTAGCTTTCCCAACAAATTCAACTAAACTGACCCGGGTTAAGCCTTTCAGAGCCGGCTTGGTCGATCATTATAATCGCCCACGCCACCTATGAAACGAAACACGGAAATCAGCCTCTCCCCACCAGTGAATATTTGAAGCGCGAAATCATATGCCACCATTGACTCGATATTAAATCAAGAACGAGTCCCGCAGAGCTCAGACAGTATCTTTTCAATGGCCATGAACGCTGTTTAGCGTTTTCAAAAATAATAATGAAAAATGGCGATACCGTTGTTAAAAAATCAACAAGTTAAGAGCGTTCCTGCTAATCGGGTCCGTCGTGAATGGCTTCGTATAATAAATATACTTATGCATATATTTCACAAATCAAATAGACCCCAGGGGGTTCATTGATCTGCCGAGAAAGCAAGAGCAGACGCGTTTCTGGCTTCTTGGCCTTCATCAGTACCCTGTAGCTTTCCCAACAAATTCAACTAAACTGACCCGGGTTAAGCCTTTCAGAGCCGGCTTGGTCGATCATTATAATCGCCCACGCCACCTATGAAACGAAACACGGAAATCAGCCTCTCCCCACCAGTGAATATAGTTATAGTTATAGTTTCATAGGTGGCGTGGGCGATTATAATGATCGACCAAGCCGACCAGATTTTTGCATCGATAATATGTTTGTATTTAAAGAAATATTGATATATTTAGTGAAAATAACAGTTTAAAAATGTTCACAAAAATTAAAAAAACCTTAGATATATAAATTCACTGCTTAATATGAAAAATATTTGATGATCTTTGGTTAATCCTTAGAAATTAACGTTTTCACTTCAGATACTTCCTATAAGCCACGTTCATTTTACTTTTTAGGCTCGGTAATTCTACGTGTTTCTCCTCTGTCCTAACTCAATTTTCTTTTGTGTCATTTTCAAGGGCTCTCTCATTTGATTCACTATTTTTTGCATTTTGTATGCTTGCTTCACCAAGAACTTGGGCTTCAAAAAGATAATCTGTAATCCCCCCATTCTTACCATTCATATCTTGATGTAGCCCACAAACATTTATATCAGTGTCGGAGTAATCACGGTCATAACAATCCAGTAGTAAATCTACACCCAAATTCTCTTCCCTTACATCCAAGAGAGACGAATTCAGGGAAAAGTTAGCGATTTCTATTCTACTCGATTCAAAATTATTATTTGCGTCAGAAGTTGCTTCCGACGGGACACAGTATTTTTCATGTGTACATTGCAGTCTTCTAGACATTTTGTAATCATGAGATAACTGGAAACTAAATATGACCAATTATCCCCACAAATGTGCGTATGATCGACAGTCATGAAAAAATGGATGATTAAATCATATAAATGGACCACAATCGAATGTCGATCAGTACTGAGAGCAATTTTGAATATTCTATGAGCTGATTATCAAAAGATAACAAAAATAGTTTAATGAGTTCTCCATATAATTGATTATTTTTACTTATGGTATGACTCTCAGCCGTCGACAGAATATTGCACCTTTTATCGACATAGTGTTGAACGTAGTATCGACATCAAAATTTGTTGTACTTTTATCATGTAATTCGATGGAAAACAGTGTGTCGATGATTGGTACACTGAAAATTGTGGATCTTTTGGGTAGGATAACGAAACAATCGTATCCAGGAAAATGGAGTTAAGGTTTCTGAAAGTTAATCAAAAATCATCCTCAGTGACTCAAATATCGACATATAGATGTCGATATCTGAGACACAATATGTTTCAGAAGTACCATTTATCGACACACAAATTTCTCATAAAATATGATACACATAAAATTTTTTTTAATAGAACTGAATACAGTTAATCGTCTCAAGTTAATTATTCTGCAAAAAATTAAATTTCACCTGCATTCGTTGAATCTGGGGAGACATAAATGAAGAGTGTGGACTTATCAGAATAGCAAGGAAAACATTGCTCACTCGATGAAGACCGACATTCGGCCAATTAACAGCTGATTTTTCGCTGAGGATGCTTAAGAGAAATAAATGGTGTGAACAAATTCATTCAAGAAACTATAAACTAGATAATTGTTGAATTGAAATTTGTAAGGAAATTTTCTTAGTCTTGTTTTATGGAAAATAAACGGAAGTTGTCGATAATTGGGACACTGTCGATAATTGGGACATTTACCTTACATTGGGGTGGAGCAACATTTTTTAATTCTGAAAATTGGCATGCCTGATAAATAGGGAGTTATGTATGACAAGAATAACTAATTAGCCAAAAAAAAATTTCAGCTTAAGTCGTTGCACCGCCCCACCCCATTTATTCTTTTTCTTCGAATATCGCCCTTGGGGCGGTGGAAAGACTAATGATATACCCATCTGGAATGTCGAATTTGTTTCGATCTACGGTGGAACTACTAGCCAGACTGTATCAATAGCTAGATTTGTTAGAGGAAGTTGAAAAAATATAAAAAAGCAATGACGTGAAGTCAGTACTCTTTGGCGCGCGTATTCACGTTGGCTAATTTTAATTGAATGATTAGTTTTTGAAGCTCAGTGGATAGAACGAGCGAGATATCTATCCAGAGGGTAGTGGACACCATTCGCTGACGGGTCATAAATAAACAGTGCTGTGGCAGAGCTGGCACAAGGATAGAGTAACAAAATTCACAAACAACACAACTGACTCTGCTTAGACGCACAAGCACCTAGGAGCTTCCGAGAGATCTCCTTGGTGAAGACTTGGAAGGGTCAGTATAATCATAATGATGTTTATAACAAGCGCGCCAATTGCAGATTGACTTCACTGCGAAAGAAAAAGGCTGAAAAGCATTGAAGTAGGGTCAATCTGCTTTCGCGCGCGTATTTTAAACATGATTATGATAATACTGACCCTGCAAAGTTTTCCCCAAGGAGATCCCTCAGAAGCTCCTAGGAGCTTCTGCGACTAAGGAGAGCCAATTGTGTTATTTGTCAACTTTGTTGTTCTATCCACATGCCAGCTTAGCCACAGCACTGTTTATTTATGACCCTTCCTTTTAATCTAACCCTGAGCAGATGGTCTCAACTTACTAATGTGCTTTCCCGCTATAGAAATAAAATTAATGTGGATTAAGATTCAGAATTTATCAATTTGTTTTATCCACATTTGTACACAGTTCAGATTAAATAATAAGTTTATGTGAATTTACTCTTTGTAGCATTGAATGGTTTTTCAGAATTGAAAGAGACTTTTAGTTGTGGTTTACATTCGTAAATCATTCTAAATAAACTTTTTTTCTATTTTCGCAAATTAACTTTTGGAAAATTTTCTAGAAAATACGAATAATAATGTTAATATCCACCGAATGGAAAATAAACAGAAACATTTGTAGATAGCAGAAACTCAACATATAAGTATAGTACGAACCAAAACATGACAAACTCTAAGCTGCTGATTATCACAATATTCATAAGCTTACCTCATTAGTCATATAAATGTTATATTTATTTTGAGAATTTCATTCAAGTTTATAATTTTTTTGGCAATAGTTCTAAACCTTCTCGTGGTTCTTGCTGAACAATGAACTGAATAACAACTTCCTAAGTTTCTATTTGAAATTGTTCTCTATAATATTCTGCAGAATGAAATTTAGTTATTGAATGTATTGGAAAAGTAGGGTCTCATAATATTTATTCATCCAGGTATTCCAAGCAAGAAAACCTATTTCAATGAGTTCACTAGAGTTTTAAATTGGAAGTGTACGATATCCCGCGCTACCGCATAGAAGAAGTATGCCGCTAAGAGACGATAAATTGCGGCGTTTTCAGACTGTGTTCCAGGATATCTCTGGCTCTGATTCCACCTTGGAGGGAGAATGAACCCAGATGTTATCAAAACTTTTACTTGAAAGTATTGTAATCCTGATGATATTTTTGGGTTCAGACTTTGAATCCAAATATATTTAGTGAGTACCATTTCGAAAAATTTCGGTTAGTTTTTGAAAAAACAGCCGTACTTTTAAAAGTACCCTGGTAATATGAACTGCTTTAGATATCTGAGTTTTATTCAATATGAGAAATGTTCATAATTCTTGATTATAACAGAAAAATATAATTCTTTATGGAAAAGTAGAAAGCATTGTTTAGGATGGAGGCCTACTTTATCGCACAAGAAATTAACATATGCATTCAATGAAAAATTATATACGATTAACACTAATTGATTCAATATTTTGACGCGTTTTTGTCGACTCAGCGACGTCACAATATTGATTAAATTAGTGTAAATCGTATATAATTTTTCATTGAGTTAGTATGGATTTGCATCAAGTAAAAGCCACAAGCATTAAACCTATTCATGGCATTAGGTGTATTTCCGTTATGTATCTTGATAAACTACCAAATGGCCGATGCCATTATAGCACTGAAATGTACAGGCCCTCTTTTCTTATTTTTCATAAAAGATTCAAGAAGTCCCTGTGCAATATATCTTCTAAAAGTGCAGTTGAATTTCTTGTAATTGTTTTACTGACTTTCCATTAATATATTTTTTTCGCTTTGCTGCCTGAGTAATCCGGTTGGTGATCCTAACGAAGGTCGACAAGGGAAGATCATCTTCATCAGAGTCTGAAGACTTATCACTTTCTCTAATTTCCGCTTCGGCTGTAAGATGCCTGCCAGGTATATTGTGTAACCTCGTCTTCACTACCCGAATACCCGTCCCATATATTTGCATTTTCAGGTGGGGGCAATATTATTTCATGCGACGTCTCCAAACTAATTTCTAAGTATTTTCAATTTCGCCTAGTATTTCATGAAGCTGCGAAAGACGTTTGTAATAAATTTACTGTAAAATAAATGAATTGTCAAATTTTATTTCAGAGTAATCGTCGTAACCTATAACAACATATGGTCCTTTATAAAGAATGACAATATTGATATATAACTTTGAAAATATGAAAGAGTGGATGAAAAGAAATTCTTATTGGAAATCAACCTTATACTATATTCAATATGTTCATGATCGAATAGAAACTAATTATCATAAAAAATCTTAGAATGCTTAACTCCCATTATCTCTAGATGCCATTGAGAACTTGCTCTTCTATAACTAGCACTTCGATTACCAAGAACTGTTGATGGAATGAAAAATATGCAAACCACAGTTGGATAGATATCCTAGGAAGTAACGAATGCATTGCCATCCCTGACAATAAAGCCGAACTCTTGTATTACAGACATTTGTAGTGATCATTTCAAAAGGACCATGATATAAAGTGGGTTAAGAGGGAATTTAGGAAAAGTCGGTTGCCGATTATTTCACTATCTGCTTACATTGATGAATCATTATATTACATCAAGCCTGCAGTTGTACCCAGGTAAATTCTCTGTCTGAATTTCTGTGTAACTTCTGATCTGAGATCTGAAATAGTATAAAAATATTGAGTATTTGCGTAATATGTTATATACTACGTATCGTAACTTATCGATAATTACCCCATCTGGACTACGATATAAAGGTCAGATACCTATGGTTCTTTTCTTCCCTTCTTTCTCTGAGAGCGTATGATATAGTATATTGCGTAACAAGAGTTGTAAGTAGCCCATTACGCACGAAGTGAAAAAGTTTACGCACGAAGCCGAGCAGTGGCGAGTGCGTACATTTCACGAGTGCTTAATGCTTAATCTTGTATCATACTATAGGTGTTCTACACCCACCCATTTTCTTTTAATAAATAAAAGAAAAACCCATAACTCGTTTTAGAAAATATTTGGGTACTTATTGTAAAAAATTGGTTCAAGCACTGAAGTGAAGTCAGGAGCTTTTGTGCATATGTTATATTGTCCATTCTCCTGTATTGGACATACTTAATCGAATCTACCATGGTGAATTATATTCTCCATTCTCCTGTATTGGACACTATTAATCGAATTTAACATAGTGAAACTATCTCCTTTCGTTCGAAAGTTATCGAGGCCAGGGTCACCCCTACAGCTACTGAACTCACACAAGGCTGCTCGGATCTCCAATAATATAGATCTGATCATGTTCAAACATAGAACTTGTTAATAGATTTAGATTTTGAAGGTTCTCGCAATTTCAGCAATGTCGGACGAATAGTTTTTGATATATAGAATTTCTTTCAATGAGTTTCGATGATTTTTTAGAAATTCTCGAGTCTTACGATCCTCACGAAAATTTGCAAGAATTTGCGCGTTGGCATTCTCCAACCGACAGCCTTGTTTGCATCGGATCGGTTTCATATCTTTCGAGGTATTGGGAAAATAACCAAATTTCAGATGGATATAACTCCAAAACCGTTTGGCGATCATACCTGTCAGCAATCTCAGATGTCCCATTCACATGCACAACCCGAAAATTTTAAGTTGCTATCTCTTTCCGTTCTCAGGTTATGGTGACATAAATAATATTTTTAGATAATTTATTTAAAATTTTCTAGTAATACGATTCTCACAAAATTTCTCAAGGTTCCTAAGTTTGGCATTCTTCAACTACTCACCAAGTATCAATTCAATCCGACTTGTATTGGTTGCAAACAAAATTATTATTCGGAAACCGTTGGGCCGATGATGCTCGTTAACGAACTTGTCCGTTGTATTGAGATGCGCCATCGACCCTGAAAATTTAAAGTCACTATCTCTTTCCGTTCTAAAGTTATCGTGGCAACGGACGGCCGTCAGACAGAATTAAATTTGACCTCTAATTCTTGATCAGTGAGTCGAACCCAATGGTTTGAGACCATTTTCGGCAAAAAAGTCGAAAATTACAAACATTTGGGCAGAATAATAACGCATTGTTCCCCAGAACATACGCTCAAAAATTGACAGCATAAATGACATAACTATTATTTCCATAATATACTAAGAAAACGCGACTAAATTTATGAGAACTGTTGGTATAATGTGTTGCCGACATTTGGGGCCAACACTTTTTAAATTCAAAATGTGTCAAGCTAATGCTAAGAGTTTTTATGTTTTTGAGTCGACAAAATTTATATAAATATACCAAATAAAGTTGAACTTGATTGCAGTTGACTTAAACCAAAAAATTCAAGTTTTCTTATCAAAACGGTCTTGTATGATATGAGATCTCATTACTTACATGTTATTGTAGAACGTCACTTACAAGGAATATCGACAGTGTGATTTTTGGCGTTTACTGACAGGCGTAGAAAAAATAGGTAATCGGTTAGACTGTCTAAGAGCTGAACTCCCCGTACCAACTAGAGTTTTTTCGATAATGACATAGTTGAGAGTATTCACACTTAAACTTTTTATTATATCTGTTGTTATATTTCTTCTGTAGATTTATTGTGGAAATTATATTGAATATTTATGCTTTAGTTTGCTACGTCTTTCTCAACCCTTAAATTTGATTGTGTATCTTCTGGAGTCAGTGAGTTAGAGCGTACGCACACTGCATACCAAATCGGCGCGGTTCAAATATCCTGTTTCCCTAGTTTCCATGGCAACCATGGACGGACGATTACTATGATGAAAATTCCAGCGTCGCTACGATCAGAGTGGAACCCCCATGACTTTAGCGACATTTGAACGACTCGATCAATCAACTTCCATGCTAGTCACGTGAATCGGGTAGACCATCTACACTGAAATTACATTTGTATTAATCGACATGCATGATTCCCTTGGAAACCGATTGTAAGACAGGGGTTCGGGATACTTTGATGCAGTATGCCCTTCTGCGTAGGTAAGTATCATTGTGATCATTTTATCTCTTTTCAACAAAGCCCCACCTGAGAAGTGTACCTCTTGACATAACTATAAACTGTAGCTATAAGTTATAAAGAGAGTGGCACCATTATAAGTAGTATTAAGCACTATAGCTAGCCAGGGGTACAAATAGTTACTCTTAGAACAAAACACGTTGGAGAGAACCATCTAAAAAGCATTTTCATTCCTGCGCCACATGTATCAATAAATTGTCTAAAATAGGAATTTTTGTATAATTACTGAAAATTAACATAGAATGAGGTGAACTGTAGCCAATTACCAATAACTAAAAGAGACACACGGTGAAATATTCATCGATTTTAACCATCAACAAATATTCCCCGTGACCCGGGCTATCACTGCATCGCTCAGTGTTCCTCCAAAGAGGAAAGCGTAATTCAGGGGCAGATACAAACCGGTTTGATGATTATTACCAATCGTCAGCTTAACTTAGCCATACTGAATGACAAACGTAGGAGTTCTAGGAAACGTAATTCCATTCATTGCGAACTGGTGGGAAGAACGTCCCACCTACGGAAATCCTACCTATGGAAATCCTTACGAACTCTAACCCTCTGCGATGAAGAAACCTTGAGCAATGACCAGTGACGACACCTGATTATATTAATGTACATAACGGCTAAATGGTTTGAGTAACACCCATCTGCAATGCAATTGTTGTTTCCTCAATTACTCAAAAAATACAGATTCCATTGAATTGAAACTTGGCAATTACTTGTAGAATGCTTAGTCGCAATTTATTAAAAAATTCGTTAGCATCGTATGACCCGAAAAAAATAAAAAAAAAATAATTTTTTTATAAATGATATATTTCAGAAATTATTAGACAGATACCGCTGGAGTTCCGCGCAAACCTTAAAGCCGAATTTAATATTTCGAATATTTTCAAAAATACAGAATGAAATCTATAGTACTAGGTTGAAAAAATACTCCACGTCAGTGATTTTTAGGAACTTTTAATTAGTAACAAAATGACCCAATACCGATTAGCAATTCAACTATTCGAAACATCTCAAGAGCTCTTTACATTTTCCATTTGCTTGTTGAATTAATCAATCTTGCCCCCATAAAGCTTCACGGCATAGACGACATCAAACGGCGTGGTCTTGATTGATTTTATATCCTTTAGCACCAAATCCATTTCAGAATTAAGCTCATTTATCTGCAGAGTACTCTTATCATTATTCGAAACAGACCTGCATTGTTGACAATTCCAAATAATTTCCGGGTCATGGGGGAGGTCCGCATAAGTTATCGGCTACCTGACACATTTCAGATGGAAGAAATTCCAACATTGACCTTGGCACTCAGCCCCAGGATGTGAACGACTTATCGCGGGGGAACATGACGCACTTTTGACAGGGATTGCGACAAAAACTGTCCCTTTATTTTTGGTGCTCTTGTTCCTCGGAACAGAGTGCTTATCAATTTGCCCAAATGTCTGTTATTTTCGAACTTTTGGCTGAAAATGGTCTTGAACGATATGGTTTGACTCACTGATCAAGAATCCGTGGTCGAAATCGATTCTGTCCGGCCGGCCGTCCGTCCGGCCGTTAACATGATAACTCTTGAACGGAATGAGCTAGACAGTTGAAATTTTCAGCGTAGGTTTGAGGGATAAATATCTCGGCTAAGTTCGTTATTATGCAAAATAGGTCTCATAGTTTCGGAGTTACGAAAAAAATATATTTTTTTTACATTACAACTTTTGAATTCAATTTTTTTTAAGATGCAGTTTTATCATAAGAATCCATTGTTATCATTTTCAACTATAACAAGCTAATACTTTCGGAGATATCATGTTTCGAAATTTCAATAAGACATCGTAAGTTATATGTATTCACAGAATGTGAACACAAAATCTGTCTGTGATCACTATTCATAAATGTTATCTTTTCTAGCTATTAGAGATTGTCAATTCGGAGTTGTTTTATTACCTTTTACTTCCATAAGTATTGAGACATGTTCCTATATACGGTATTTCCATAATGTTGCTAGCAAAAATATACTGAAATATGGATCTACATTTGTGTATCAATCATTTTTTCTTGAGTTAGGGTTCATAATACAGAAAAAAATGTGTTATTGGTATGAACTATTAATTTTAAATTATGAAAATAAGATAGTATTTTATTAATATATTTTGAACTATTAAAAAAATGTGTTCGTAATCCACTATCTACTCAAATATCAGGTACAAATGGATAATCTGCTACGATTGTCTCCAGCCTTGCTCTAGACATTTGGATGATACTTTCCTTAGGTATTTCGCGTTGTGAAAACTATGCACCGAGTGTAAGTTGCGACAACCCATTCCACGAGGTTGAATCATTGCAGATTGCTCATTTAAGCTTGATAAACAAATTTAATGACAATTTTTGAAGCATTAAGGCATTGAAGGATTGTAGATTGCTGTCTTTTCATTATAAGATAATTTTGAAGCTTTCTTTTTAAAATACACTTTTTTAAATTTAATTTCTGTCATGATGCATTTCTATCCTAGGAATCCATTGATATAATTCCCAGCTCTGAGAAACCAATACTTTCAGAGATATAATTTGTATGTTTTTTTTTAAAGATAATTTTTGAAGTATTTCTTAAACGACACTTTTTTAAATTTGATTTTTTTCATGATGCAGTTTTATCATAGGAATCCATTTATATCATTCCCAACTCTGAGAAACCAATACTTTCGGAGATATAATTTGTCTGTTTGAACAAGAGCGTCAAAAAGCTCCTGTCCACAGGGCTTGAACCAACTTTTTATTCTGCGCTTGTTCCACCAGGAAGAGCATGCTATCATTTTGCCAGATGTCTGACGTTTTGGAATGTTTGGCCGAAAATGGCCTGAAACGATTGGGATCGACTCATTGATGAATAATCCGGGTCAAATTCTGTTTGTCCCTCCATCCGGCCGTAAGCATGATAACTCTCGAAAGAAAAAATGTGGAGAGTTGAAATTAATAAGGGTAGGTTTGGGGCATGAATATAATAATTTACCCAAATGTCCCAATGTTCGAATCTCTGGGTGAAAATGGTCTCAATACATTTGGTTCGACTCACTGATCAAGAATCCGTGGTTAAAATCGATTCTGTCCGGCTGGTCGTTGCCACGATAACTCTCGAATGGAATGAGGTAGATAGTTGGAATTTTCAGAGTAGGTTCGGGAGATAAATATCTCTGATGAGTTCGTTATTCGGCAATATCGGCAAAATGGTTTCGGGGTAACAAAAAATAGTTATTTTTGCATTGCAATTTTCAAATTCAATTTTTTTAAGATGCAGTTTTATCATAAGAATCCATTGTTATCATTTTCAACTATAACAAGCTAATACTTCCGGAGATATCATGTTTCGAAATTTCAATAATACATCGTAAGTTATATGTATTCACAGAATGTGAACACAGAATCTGTCTGTGATCACTATTCATAAATGTTATCTTTTCTAGCTATTAGAGATTGTCAATTCGGAGTTGTTATTTTCTCTTGGAAAGCAAGTATGTATTCGGTTCTTGAATTTGTGAATATATGCAAGACTGTTTTGATGTAGTTTATGGGGGCAATAGGAAAGAAGAACATAATGGAATCATCAAATGAAATTACTGCTCGTTGAACGTACGTACGTTGACTGAGGTTAATATTACCTTTTACTTCCATAAGTATTGAGACATGTTCCTATATACGATATTTCCATAATGTTGCTAGCAAAAATATACTGAAATATGGATCTACATTTGTGTATCAATCATTTTTTCTTGAGTTAGGGTTCATAATACAGAAAAAAATGTGTTATTGGTATGAACTATTAATTTTAAATTATGAAAAGAAGATAGTATTGTATTAATATATTTTGAACTATTAAAAAAAATTGTTCGTAATCCACTATCTACTCAAATATCAGGTATAAATGGATAATCTGCTACGATTGTCTCCAGCCTTGCTCTAGACATTTCGATGATACTTTCCTTAGGTATTTCGCGTTGTGAAAACTATGCACCGAGTGTAAGTTGCGACAACCCATTCCACGAGGTTGAATCATTGCACATTGCTCATTTAATCTTGATAAATAAATTTAATGACAATTTTTGAAGCATTAAGGCATTGAAGGATTGTAGATTGCTGTATTTTCATTATTATATAATTTTTGAAGCTTTCTTTTTAAAATACACTTTTTTTAAATTTAATTTCTGTCATGATGCATTTCTATCCTAGGAATCCATTGATATAATTCCCAGCTCTGAGAAACCAATACTTTCAGAGATATAATTTGTATGTTTTTTTTTAAGATAATTTTTGAAGCATTTTTTAAACGACACTTTTTTAAATTTGATTTTTTTCATGATGCAGTTTTATCATAGGAATCCATTTATATCATTCCCAACTCTGAGAAACCAATACTTTCGGAGATATAATTTGTCTGTTTGAACAAGAGCGTCAAAAAGCTCCTGTCCACAGGGCTTGAACCAACTTTTTATTCTGCGCTTGTTCCACCAGGAAGAGCATGCTATCATTTTGCCAGATGTCTGACGTTTTGGAATGTTTGGCCGAAAATGGTCTGAAACGATTGGGATCGACTCATTGATGAATAATCCGGGTCAAATTCTGTTCGTCCCTCCATCCGGCCGTGAGCATGATAACTCTCGAAAGAAAAAATGTGGAGAGTTGAAATTAATAAGGGTACGTTTGGGTCATGAATATAATAATTTACCCAAATGTCCCAATGTTCGAATCTCTGGGTGAAAATGGTCTCAATAGATTTGGTTCGACTCACTGATCAAGAATCCGTGGTTAAAATCGATTCTGTCCGGCTGGTCGTTGCCACGATAACTCTCGAATGGAATGAGCTAGATAGTTGGAATTTTCAGAGTAGGTTCCGGAGATAAATATCTCTGATGAGTTCGTTATTCGGCAATATCGGCAAAATGGTTTCGGGGTAACAAAAAATAGTTATTTTTGCATTGCAAATTTCAAATTCAATTTTTTAAGATGCACCTTAATCATAAGAATCCAATGATATAATTTTCAACTCCAACAAGCTAATACCTTCAGACATATGATGTTTGTCAATTTCTGTTGTGAAAAGTTATATCAAATAGTAATGTAATTTGTGTTGAAATGGCGGTGGCCATGTCGAACAAGAGTTTTATGAATATTGTCGGTTTCTTTTCGTTTTATTTACGTATTAGCTGCCCGCCCCGGCTTTGCATGGTTGAAATGCTGGTACTAAATATACTACAGAATTTCTTTATATAC
Organism: Halyzia sedecimguttata; assembly: GCA_937662695.2. NCBI lineage: Eukaryota > Metazoa > Arthropoda > Insecta > Coleoptera > Coccinellidae > Halyzia > Halyzia sedecimguttata. The sequence goes on from OW569413.2 coordinate 17,053,974, forward strand.
AACGTTCACAGCATTTTTGTCGTTAGCCAATACAAACATGTTTTTTTTAGATGTTACTCCTGAAAGAGCGACATATAATTCGCCATGTGAAAAACACTCAACTCTCAAATATAAACTTGTAGCGTTGAAAGTTGGACCCTGCAATTTATTAATGGTCATTGCAAAATATATCTTTACCGGAAATTGTAGGCGTTCAAATTGGATCAGTAAATCCGATGATATCAGAGAAATTCGTGAAGTCAATACATCTATCCTGGCTAAGGCGAGCCTCACGCTCTGTAGATGATTCTCTGGCTCTCTGTATTCGATTTCTATCCCTATCCTGGCTGTGTCGACCCCCCCGTCGGTACCACCCCCACCGCTATGTCAATAGCAATAGCACACATTCTTCAAACAATAGTTTTTCTCACTTCCGAATTCAGAATAAATTGAATGATGTATAAATGGCGAATAAAACGTACCGTTTTTGAGATATTCTTGAATGTCATAAAATATTTCAAAAATTCCAGAAATGTAACTGCTTTTATCAATCCGGACCTGGAAAAGGATAACAGATGATCTGTGATCGATTAAAGACATAGACTGAGTATTGTTCTCAAAGTGGACACTTATAGAAGGAGGTAGAGCTAGTATGACCTCTATATCTCACATGATATGTTTATGCATATAAATTCAACCATATTGAGGACCATAGACAAAGGCAATCATTATTAAAACAACTTGAATCGCAGGGTAGTTATCTTTTGGGAAATAGATGAAAAGGCTTACAAATATCCGTATAAATCTTTGAATTTTTCTCTATTTATCCCAAATCATGAATATAAAACTAATTTCGTCATAGTGTTAAATATGTTGAATATAAATTATAAGTATCCTTCTGCATATTGATCCCTATTATTAATGCCCAGAAATTCTTAATCTGAATCTACGGAATTATGTAAACAATAAACATGAACGAACGGCCGCGGGGATCTTAGCTCACCGAAAGATATATTCTGTGGCTAACCCAATATTCTAGTTACATTTCTGTGCCAGCTTAGTAGTAATACTACAGGGATTCTGGACCAAACAATAGAAATCATGACGTCACATTTTGGGTGACCGCTTTGTAGGAATTAATGAAAAAATTCTCGGCGACGTAGAGATTCGAACCGGCACCCTTCAGATTATGAGCCCGACGTGTTACCCGACCCGGCCACTGAGGCTCGACGTTATGGAACCGTCTTTGGAACTACAGAGATCGAGCAGGTAGCACCTTTTCAGAGGAACATTCTAGAACTAATTAACATGTTTGAATAGACATTGTGGGTGGGGTCGAGTATTTTCATTGTGAAATGCCTGTTATCGGAATCATTCAATAACATATTCCTATATACTAGTTAGGATTGAATGCAAAATGACCAATGAAATAACGTAATCAGCTATGATTATATAATTTTCAGAGTATATTTGAGAAATTAATATCGTGAATAAGTTCGACATTATTGGGTAAAATCAAAAACAATTTTAAAGGCATTAAGTATTTTTATTGACATAACGTGAAATGTATATTATCCACATCATTCAATACCTTATTCTTATAGTAGTATCGGAATAATTCAATTACATATTCGCATGGAACCTACTTACACATTATCAGATTGATTAATTCTATTAAATGCATTTTTGGTTATCACGAAATAAATGTAGGTTTTGTCTGTATTATTTCACAATGTGCAGGCATTTATTTCCTCTATTCAAAATCATGTTATAAAATATCACTGGTTTTAGAAGAAAACAAAGTAACCTGTTAACGGAATCATTCAATAACATATTCCTATATACTATTTAGGATTGAATGCAAAATGACCAATGAAATAACGTAATCAGCTATGATTATATAATTTTCAGAGTATATTTGAGAAATTAATATCGTGAATAAGTTCGACATTATTGGGTAAAATCAAAAACAATTTTAAAGGCATTAAGTATTTTTATTGACATAACGTGAAATGTATATTATCCACATCATTCAATACCTTATTCTTATAGTAGTATCGGAATAATTCAATAAAATATTCGCATGGAACCTACTTACACATTATCAGATTGTTTAATTCTATTAAATGCATTTTTGGTTATCACGAAATAAATGTAGGTTTTGTCTGTATTATTTCACAATGTGCAGGCATTTATTTCCTCTATTCAAAATCATGATATAAAATATCACTGGTTTTAGAAGAAAACAAAGTAGTTAGGATTGAATGCAAAATGATCAATGAAATAACGTAATCATCTATGATAATATAATTTTCAGAGTATATTTGAGAAATTAATGTGAAATATTTAAACCTCTTCTGAAATATTTCGAGTACCTATGTGATATCTATGGCCATAGACAAACAATTGCAAGAGATCAGTTTAAGTTTCACACGACAAACCCTCGCTATTATTCGATGAATCGCAGGTAGACTGAACAGAATCTAGTTTGAAACCCACACAAATACACTAGGCTCTTTTGTTCCCAAAACTTTTCGATCGTTTCCTAAAACTATTCATGGGATATTTTATGTTGGTCGTAAATATTTCAATACTCTCATATTAAGCTTAGAAGGAAACAATTCAAACATGAACAAATCCCACGCAACATTATTAGATGTGATCGTAGAGAATTCTTTATTGTATTGGGGCGGTTTCCGTTTGAGTATGTTACAAAAAAATTCTTAATTCTTATTTACATTGAGATTGGAATTTGGGCGGATGAATGGATAATTCTTTATTGTATTTGTCAGGTTCCTTTTTGAGTATGGTATCAAAAATTCCTAATTCTTATTCACATTGTGATTGGGAATTATTTACATTGAGATTTGAATTTGGGTGGATGAATGGTTAATTCTTTATTGTATTGGTCAGGTTCCTTTTCAGTAGGGTGTCAAAAATTCCTGGTTCTTATTCGCATTGGGATTGGGAATTTGGAGGGGTGGTGAACGTTTTCTAGAACAATTTATGTGTAATTTATGAGGATTTTCAGCATATAAACTGGAGCGCTGCAATTCCAAAGGACAGTTTTCAACGAGTCTCGATACTAGAATCAACTTAGTTCTGTTTACAATTTATACTGCTAAAGTATTTGTCAGATTTCGCTATTTGTGTTCGGTGTTAGTGTTTGACATGTAAGTATTTGTAAATTAGATTTATATCATTTTGTGTAATATCTACTTTGTCTTTACAGTACAAACAAATAACAGAACGCTCAAGCCACAATAATAACATCAAATATTTTAAGCCAGCAACTTCTCTATATAAACAAAAGTGAGTTATTATACATTGTCTTTTATGAATGTTTTTTCAATTTTTTCCGCATTCGTGTGTTTTTAAAAATGGATTTTCTTGGAAAAATTAATTCTGCATCTTTAATTCCCGACAGGAAACCTGTCAAGAAGCTTGGCGAGCTAGAAAGAAATCTCGAACACCCAATATTGAAGTGCAGAGTTGTGGACACGAAATTTGGCGAAGCAATATTGTTGGTGCTGAAGGATTGGGTGACATTTCTTCCAAAGAGGCTATTAGAAGAATATAGGCCTCATACAGTGGAACTGTCGAGTGGAAAGTACCACTTGATATATCGAGGTCAGACATCTACGGGCAAATCGCATCCAGCGGATTCATTTGAAATTATTCGGCACTGAGCATATTAATTTATAAGGTAATAATTTTCTATATTAGCATACCCATTTTTATTTTCTGTGAAAACAAAATCAAAATGAATTGCACAACTGAAAAGAATGTGCTGTTTTGTAAAATATTATCTACCAAAACAATACGCAGGATTGGGATTAGTACAGAATCAAAGACGTGTAACTTGGCGCACAATTAATGCAATTTTTAACTCTAGGGCCAGAACGGGCATTGTAATAAATTTAACGCATATAGATGTTAAACCATTTTTGGAAGATGCTTTTTACCTATTCAAAAATAACATTTCTAGAATTTTAAAAGAGATGCCACTGTTGAAGGTGAACTCAACCTTTTGTGCGGATTTCGTTAAAAATAGTCCTAGTAGTCAAGGGGGTGTGGAGGAAGTTGTTGATCGGAAATTTTTTACTACCCCAAATGCTGTAATTGATGCTTCAACTGAATTGAAAACTTGGTTTGATTTGCATATAATTGAACGTATTGCAACGGATATAGAGGATATGAGTAACAAGGGAAGTAGCTGGGCATTGAGTAAAATAATTCATTTAGAAATTGCGATCAATAAATTCGAAATGGGTAATAATTTTGGGGGATCATCTTTCATTAAACTACCTGATCAAATTTTACGGAAAAAAGCATGCATCAACGTTCAGAATGACGATAATGCATGTTTTTTTTGGAGCGTTGTTAGTGCACTTTATCCTACAAGAACTCATTCTAATCGTACTACGAGTAATCCTTTTTACTCTAGTGTTCTCAAAACCGACGGCTTAGAACTACCCATGAAATTATCACAAATTGCAAAATTTGAAATTATGTTGATATTTCGGTGAATGTTTATGGCTTGGAATTAATAGAAAATGAAAAGCAATCATTTTTTCAAATTTTGCCGATAAGACTTACACAACATCATGTTGCGCAAAATCATGTTAACTTATTGTTAGTTCAAGACAAATATTACCCAAAATTGAGCGATTATGATGTAGAGCCTTTGGAAACAGCAAGTAGCGGTACCGAAATTCGATATCACTATTGTTACATTAAAAACCTTTCACGACTTATCTCAACTCAGCTCTCGAAGTTTAAGGCGAAGAAATTTATATGCGACAGGTGCTTGATTTATTTTTCGACTGAGATGAAATTGAATGAACATTTTGAATTGTGTAAAGATTTAAATAATCAAAAAGTAACTTTTCCAAATTACGATTATGTAGAATTTCGAAATTTTGTTTATAAACAAAAATGTCCATTGCAATAAAAAAATTAGCGAAGGATCATTCAAGTACCAGGAACATGTGCCTTATAGTGTAGGTTATTATTTGAAATGTGCATATGACGATAGTTTTTCACGTTACGATAGTTTTCGCGGTGAGACTTGCTCAGATTGGTTTGCTGATGAGATAGATAAAATTGCAAAATTTGTTTATTCTAATATTAAGGAGATTAAACCAATGATAGGTGCACCAAGTGAAGTTGGCACCCATTGCCATATCTGTGAAATTAAATTCAGCAATAAGGATGTGATAGTAAGGGATCATGACCATTTTTCAGCTGAATTTAGGGGGTGGGCACATCAAAAGTGCAACCTTAATTTTCGAAAGCTCTTTATTGTTCCAATAGTTATTCACAATTTATCTAATTACGATGCTCATTATATTGTCAAATCTCTATTACCTCGGGGCAGAATCGCAACCTTACCTATCAATAAAGAAAAATACATTTCGTTCACATATTATCATGAGGAAACCAATCTCAGATTCAGGTTTATTGACTCTTTCAAATTTATGGGATCTAGTTTGGAAGAATTAGCGTCGACATTAATTCTTGACAATTTTCAAAATTTAAAAAAAGAATTTGCAAGTTTTTGTGATGACGACTTTGAACTCCTAACAAGGAAGGGTATTTTTTGTTATGATTACATGACGGACTGGGACAAGTTGAATGAAAGAACACTACCATCAATAGACAAATTTTATAATAAATTGAACGATGCGCACATTGACGTGAAAAGCTATCGTCATGCTCAAAACGTTTGGCAAAAATTCGGTATAAAATCATTGGGTGAATACAGTGACCTATACATGAAAACAGATATACTTTTGCTCGCTGACGTGATGGAAAATTTTAGGCAAACAGCATTAATGACATACAAACTTGACCCAGCATGGTATTATACTATGCCTGGGTACAGCTGGGACTGTATGTTAAATTATACTAAATGTAAACTGCAATTACTTAAAGATATCGATATGATCATGTTCGTGGAAAAGGGTATACGAGGGGGTATGAGCTGCTGCATGCACAGATTGTCTGAAGCCAATAATCCCCAGATGCATAATTATGACGTCTCAAAGCCCGAGTCATATCTGCTTTATCTTGATGTTAATAATTTGTATGGCTGGGCAATGAGTCAATATTTACCATTTGGGGGGTTTTGAATGGGTAGACATATCTGTAGATGTGAGCATCATTCCTGACGATTCTCCTGAAGGATATATTCTTCAAGTAGACCTGGAATATCCTCACCACCTACATGATCTGCATAAAGACCTCCCGCTGTGTCCGGAGCACAGCATCCCCCCAGGCTCAAAGTTTTCCAAATTACTCTGCACACTCTCTGATAAGAAAGACTATATAATTCATTATCGGAATTTGAAAACTGTTTTAGAATTAGGTTTGAAAGTAACACAGATTAAAGAGGTTTTGAAATTTAAGCAGTCTCCCTGGCTAAAACCCTATATTGACCTTAACACGGAATTGCGAGCAAAAGCAACAACAACATTCGGAAAAAATCAATTTAAATTTGCAAATAATTCAATTTTTGGTAAAACGATGGAAAATATTAGATTGCACAGAGTTGTACGCCTGGTATCCAAATATGAAACCAGGTACGGGGCAAAGCATTGGATTAGTTCGCCAAGATTCCATAGTCGCACAATTTTCGGTGAAGATTTGATGGCAATCGAACTTAATAAGAATGAGCTCTTATTTAACAAACCACTTTACATAGGTCAGGCAATATTAGATATATCAAAGGTGTGCATGTACAATTTTCACTACAAGTATATGCTGCCCAAAAATCCTGGGGGTTGCAAAATAATGTATATTGATACAGACTCTTTTTTCTATGAAATTAGTGGTTGCAACCCCTATGAACTAATTAAAAATGATTGTTACACTCATTTTGATACCAGCGATTACCCCAAGGATAATGTGTACAACATTCCATTGGTAAATAAAAAGGTTCCCGGCTTAATGAAAGACGAAACGAATGGCAAAATTATTACTCATTTTGCAGGGTTGAGATCAAAAATGTATAGTTTCAAGGTTCAAGGTGGAAAGGTAATAAAAAAATCAAAAGGCGTAAAATCGTGTGTCGTTAAAAATAAAATATCATTCGAAGATTATGTTAGATGTCTCAAAGAAAATTCTGAAGTAGTTTTGTGTCAAAATACAATCAGGTCCTTTGCTCACGACATATTCTCTATCCGTCAATCAAAAATAGCATTGAGTGGTCGTGATGATAAACGGTACATAATTACAGGATCTTTTGATACGCTTCCTTGGGGGCATTATTTATTACAAACACCAACATCATCTCAACCACTACCGGAATAGTGAGCAATTTATGTTTCATTTCAGAAGGGCAGATATTCAGCAATTTAATCCGTAAGAACAAAGAATCATGCAGAAGCAACACCGGTTTAATCTTCAACAGATGAAAATAAAAGTGATTATTGAAAACGTACATTCAGTACATCATGTTTCCTTCCTGAATTTGCCGAAACATGTAACTCTTGAAATTTTGAAGAAATTTAGTTTTTATAAGTGGAAACAGATAACAGAAGAAGAAGAAGAAACGTCAAAAAATTCAGCTCTAGTCCCGACATTTGATTTTAGTATGAGTAGAAGTGTGGGTAGTCGTGAAGCTCAAACTTTTCTTCTCAACAAACGCGATTGGGGCGATGAATATGGTGCTGAAAATGTATGTGTTTGGCGAAATTACTATCACATTAAGAAGTTTGATTTGTTCCTGTGTAAAACTCATTTAAAAATTTTTGTGAAAGTATTGAAAAGAATAGGGTTCATTTCAAATATTTTTAGCATTCGTGATCACGTCCATTTGTATATTGAAAGCAATAATCTACGGCAGTTGTATAGAAGTAGAGACTCTTGGTGTAACTTTGACTTTAATGAAGTACTTTTTGATATTTATGAAAAGGACGATTGTTGCGATAGATTACATAATCCAATCCCAAACAGTTTGGGTCTACAAAGTAATCTGAAACTATATTGCAAAAGGTTCATAGATTCTGGAGATGAGGATACCGATATAGATTAATTATTAGTGTTGATTTATTTGTAAGGGAAAAATGTAAATAAAAATTTTTTTGTTCAGATTGATTTTGCTTTTCTGGAGATGATGATGATGATGAGGGTATCTATGTAGATTATTATTGCCTATTTATTTATGCGGAAAATGTGAATCAATATATTTTGTCAATTTTATTTTTCTGTCGATATATATTATTACTATTGGTGTAGATTTATTTGTAAGGAAAATGTAAATAAACATATTTTATTCAAAGTTTTTTTTTTTTTTTATTATTATTATTTTTTATTTCTCATGTACTGATACAATAGACAACCACATCTGCATGAACCAAACGATTCGCAAATAATGCAAGCCATTCCATCCACAACATCTAGACTCTGGTCTGTACCGATACATTTGAGTGGGCAGCAATATCTGCGACCATCTATGATGTTGTCACCTCTTTCCTCATTCATTTTGCTGCACATTAAGTTACTAGTACTTTCCATGCAGAATAGAGTTAGTCCACAACTAAGACATTTAACATGTTCTTTATCAAATAAAAATTTGCTACTCGGGCACAGAACATTTTTCATTGATTTCAGACAGTGAATTAATGTTAAAAATAAAAGTGAACTGAATAAGTATAGTGTGATAAAAAGACATCTCACGATAATTTCGTTGAATGATTCTTCCATGGTGACTGACATTAAGTAAATAAGATATATAAGGTGGTAGCAGGTAGTTTTAAACTCATTATAGTATGTTGACGTTTAAAATTTGATTATACATCTTGTTTCTTGTGGAAGATCGGTGAAACTGATTAGTATGCGCTTTGTATCCGCTTTGTGTGAGCTTTGTATCCGCTTTGTATCCGCTTTGCATCCGCTTTGTATGCGCTTTGTATGAGCTTTGTATCCGCTTTGTATGCGCTTTGTATGAGCTTTGTATCAGCTTTGTATGAGCTTTGTATCCTCACATCCGTTGTAAGTTTACTTTTGGTGAAGAGACATCTACTACAGACTTTCATTGAATGCTTCTTCCATGGTGACCGGCATTAAGTAAATAAGGTATATCAGGTGGTAGCAGTTAGGTTCAAACTCATTAGTATGTTGGCGTTTAAAGCGGGAGGAGGGATAGTTAATACACTCATTAACAAGTTACCTGTTGAACTACACAAACCTGGTGGTTACAGATTCTGCGGACCCGGTACAAAGTTGGAAAAACGTTTGCGTGAGGGCCAGAGAGGTATCAATCCTCTAGACGAGAACTGTAGGGAACATGATATATTTTATTCACAACACAAGAACCTAGCGGAAAGACATAAGGCAGATAAAATTCTAGAAGATAGGGCTTGGCAGCGTGTAAAATCAAAAGACGCTTCAGTAGGCGAAAAAACTGCTGCATTTGTAGTTACAGGCGCAATGAAAGCTAAACGCATAGCCGGAATGGGGTGTAAAGCAAAAAAGAAGACGTTCAAGACTGGTTTAATAACACCATTAACAAAGGTGCTAAGCAAATCTTCTCTCACTGGTGATGTGAAAAAGTCCTCATTGATCGCACTAAGAGCAGCTCGATCTGCAATCAAGAAATGTGGGGGCAAGAAGAACATCAGAGTACCGCGCATTATCCCATTCAAGTCTGGGGGTATATTGCCATTGATACCTATTCTTGCAGGCTTGAGCACATTGGGGAGCTTACTTGGGGGTGGAAGCGCTGTTGCCAAGACTTTCATTGATGCTAAGAATGCAACAAAAAAGTTGGCTGAACAGAATCGTCACAACAAGGCAATGGAAGCAATAGGACATGGTCTATATGTAAAAAAATATAAGAAAGGATATGGACTCTATGTTAAAAGGCAAAAAAACTCGCTGTGAAGCTACCCAATAGAGCACTGTTCGACTATGAACTGATCGATTTTGCAAAAAAATTGAAAATATTCCACTTTAGGGGTGTATTCATGCGTGATAACTTGTTAGGAATGAGTCCCCGGATGCATGAATGCGGTATAATCAATTTGGATTCATCAGACGGTCCTGGAACACATTGGGTAGCTTATAGCAAAAAAGGAAACAAGACAGAGTACTTTGATTCTTTCGGGAATCTTAAACCTCCAAAGGAATTGGTTAAGTACCTAGCGGGTGATGGCGGTGGTAAGAAAAGTGAAATTATCTACAACAGAGATGTATATCAGACGTATAGTTCAACAAATTGTGGTAAATTATGCTTGAAATTTTTGCTTAGTAAAAATTAGTGAAGCATAAATAGTAGTATTTTTATAAACCATGCCCAGTCATGTCGCTAGTATTCACTTTGAAAGGACGTAGCTCAACGCTGACAACTGATTTCGTTCCACCTATCGAGCTAGATCAAAGATATCAGTATGGTATAACATTAATTGGTTTTTATTCATATAATACTATACCAAACATTGAAGAGAATACATATCTGTATTATTCAGATTCAGTAGGAGGAGGAGGAGGAGGAGGCGAGGAGAAAGCGTTACATATTCCTAGTGGTACATACGAAATTTCCGATATTGAAAATTATCTAAGTAAATACTTGGTTAAAGAGAACGAGACGAGTGAAAGAGATAAGATCTTTTACTTGAGGCCCAACAATACAACTTTAAAGTGTGAGATTTTTCATAGGTCTATATCTATCGATTTCACTAAAAGTATTGCACTGGGCAATCTTTTGGGTTTTTCTCGAAAACATTTGCAGTCAGGTGTTGAGCATCAGTCTGATTTACCAGTCAATATAGTTCCTGTACGATGCATCCATATCGATTGCAGTCTCGCTCAGGGATCTTTCTACAACGATAAAATTTGCCACACAATATATGAATTCTCAGTTGGCGTCGATCCTGGCTACGCTATAGATATAACGCCACAACACTTGATATATCTGCCTGTGGGTAGCAACGGAACAATTGATAACATCACCTTGAATATACTCGATCAGGATTTCAACTTTGTTAATTTTCGAAGTGAAGAGATTATTGTTCGTTTAGAACTTAAGAAATGGGGTTGATTTTTCCTCTGCGTCAGCATCAGCAGCAGCAGCAGCAGACACATCGTAATAAATACTTGTCTCAGACAGGGAATTCGTCATTAGTGCAGCATCGTCTCTTAGAGAAGCAGCAGCAGCAACGTCATCATACAAGTATAACTCTGAGAAATAGAAGAATACTACAATCGCTTGGCTATGTTGTCCGCTCAAACGTTTGATATTTATCAACCATTAGATAAAGATGAAAGTATCGTACGTGTGGAAAATCGCACCTACCTACCCTTTATAAAATCTTTCAACAACAATGATAGCATTGAAATTGCTATTAACCGACCAGATATATGGCTTTTGATGTATGACTCGGCACTTTTCATAAGGGGACAATTGAAAAAAACCTCAGGTGCAGGAACTTTAAAGTTGGCTAATAATTATGGTGCTTTTCTTTTTGACTCGATAACCTACGAGTTATGCGGTACAGAAGTAGAAACCGTTAAAGACCCTGGACTAGTATCGCTAATAAGAGGTTTTCTGAGTTATGAGAAGGGTGCCAATAGTGAATTAAATGAAGCCGGATGGAATTTTCCTGATGAACCACTACAAAACGCTGATGGAACATTTGCTATACGCATTCCTCTTAAACATTTGCTCAACGTATTTAATGATTATCAAAAGGCAATATGCGGCAAACAATTGATTAGATTAGTCCGAGCTCGTAACGATAGCAATTCTATGGTAATCACTGCTGGTACAGGAGAACATCCTGGAGCGACAAAAGGCGAAATTACAATCAGCGATATAGAGTTGAGAGTTAAACACGTGCACCCAAACGATGAGCTAAAACTTAATCTGCTTTCCATGATAAAAAGTGATAAACCTATCCTGCTTCCCTTTAGGAAATGGGAAGTTCATCAACTCCCTACCTTAACTGTTGGAGCTACTCAAGAATTATGGAGCATTAAAACGGGTGCAGTTGTAGAATGCCCCCGATATGTCATATGTTGTTTTCACTCAGATCGAAAAGGCAATCCCACTAAAGATCCAAATTACTTTGAAAATATTGACATTTCCGATATACGTGTTTTGCTCAATGGCGAATATTACCCCCAAGAAAGGCTGCGTCTGAATTTCAATCAAAATGACTACAGTGAAGCTCATTATAATTATTCTGAGTTTGCAAACACTTATAATGGTAGAACAGGAAGTACGGCAGTGTTGGATTATGGTAATTACAAGTCCCGTTTCCTATTTGTCATTGATTGCTCTAAAAGGGATGAAAACTTTAAATTTTCCACTGTGGATGTCAAATTAGAGATTGAAGCGAGAAAAGGTTTTCCAGCCAACACCAGAGCATATTGCGTCATCGTTCACGATAACGTAATCGAATATCATCCCCTCAGTGAAATTATAAGAAAATTAGCAAACTTTTGAGATTTCATTGCAGTACGAGCTGTAGCAATAACAAGATGAAAGTAGCTGTAGTAGATTTTCAAGGTTTCATAATTGATTGTAACTTTCAACCCAAAGAGATAAGCATTAAAAATATCGACAAACAAATTGCGCATTTCATAGTGAAACCAGCTGTAGAATTCTCTTGTTTGAGTGTGCGAGATAAGAAGCAAGCAAGATGGCTGGAAAATAACTACCACGGCTTAAAATATAATTGTGGTAGTGTAGAACTTTGTGATGTTGGTGCCATTTTCAAAAGATTACTCTCAGATATAGATATAGTATATGTAAAAGGTAATCAAAAGAGGAAATATTTGATTGAGTTGGGGTTACCACTCGTGGTTATTGATCTAAAGCATCATGGTAATACACCAAAATTAACGATTCAGCGACCGATGTGTATGTATCATGATGGTAATGTACCCCGCATGTGCAGCATGACAAACTGCAACAACCTGTTTGATTGGCTTTGGAATGTTAGTCCATCCGCATGGGTCATACAGAAAAGATGACTCTTGATGAATTTCTAAAAGAACTTGCTCTACTCAAAACTATGATTAGTTCCTATGAAGAACGTAAAAACATGATTAGACAATTTGAGAAGCTTTCCTTGCATCAGCAGCAGCAGCAGCAGCACTCACCATCAATATGTATCTGGGATTCTGCAGTTTTCCGTAATAAATCTCGATTTGACAATCTATCATCCTTGACATGTAGTAAGAGAAGAGTTGTTCTAAATAAAATATCTTAAAAAATAAATTAACTTTGTATTTAAACATCGCTTCCCACCCTGAAACTTATTAGATGCAATCAAGATGCGCATTGAGCAGCATCGCAGTACTTTGCCTGTAGAAAATTTAGATATTTTCGAAGATCAATCAAAATTCAGTAGAAATGGTGATTTATTTCCAAATAGTTGCAGATTTTTAATAGTTGGTCCTAGTGGCTGTGGAAAATCTAACGCACTCCTATCCTTACTTCTTCATCCTAACGGTTTAAGATTTGAAAATGTGTATATATTTTCGAAAAGTTTATATCAACCCAAATATCAGCTGCTCGAAAATGTTTTGAAGAGTGTCCAAGGTATGGGGTATCACAGCTATAGGGAAAATGATGATATCATAGATACCTCAGAGGCTCAAGAAAATTCTGTATTCATCTTTAATGATATATGCAACAGCAAGTAGGATAAAATCAAGTCATATTACTCTATGGGTAGACATAAAAAAATAGATGTCGCTTTCCTTTGTCAGACATATGTGTCAATAAATAAGCATCTTATTCGTGACAATGCAAATATAATTGTTATATTTAGAAGTGATGATGTGAATTTGCGTCACGTTTTCAATGAGCATATAACTCCCGATATGAGTTATGAAAAATTCAAAGAAATTTGCTCAGTATGCTGGAGTGCTGATAATTATGGATTTTTAGTGATTGTAAAAGACAGCAACTTGCATGACGGGAGATATCGACATGGTTTCGATAAATTCATCAACATAAAGGATAATTAATCAGTTTATAAGCATCATGCCATGCAACCAGTCAACCCACCAAAATCGCAAACTTAAAATAAGACAGCTGGTTAAAGATGTCAGAAAAAAATATATTGCATTCAAATTGGGTCGTTCTGAAGAGGATGAGTCGATAAGTCGAATGGTTTTTCCTATTACAAAACGTATTGATGAGGTGAAAGAACAATTTAAGCAGAAACCCTCACTCACCACCGCCACCACCACCACCAAAACTGAACAACCCGAGGCTAAACAATCAAAAACCGACAAAAAAGAACTAGACTATTACAACAAGTCAACTATACCATTTGTGAAAGAGAATTATGATGATGACGTAGATAATGATGACTATGATGATGATGATGATGATGATGATGACGATGATGGCGATGTTGAAGCTTCACAAATGCCCCACAATGAAATGCATAATTCCAACAAGCACTTGGGGGCCTATCCAAAAAATATACGGAGCTATATTCAGAAATCGTTGAAAAGAGATCCTCAATTAGATTTCATATATGGTCCTAAATATGAACACCGCACATCTACGTGGAGTCTAGGTGGTAGCTCGGTCGATTTTGATTTACATAGTGGTGATATTATTATCGATGGTAATTATAATTTTCATAGCAGTGATGGTCTACTCAAATTGCTATTCAACAAGGATCCTGTAGGATTTAGCCACGAAGATGAAGAAAACTATAAAAAGATATTAGACATCACCAGCGTACATAGAAGGCTGTTTAATCCATCGAAACAAATCAAAACAAGCAATTCACACAAATATAAAAATATTATAGAAGCTTGGCAAAGGGATGATGCAATACAATGACAAGCCTATAGAGTATCGATATTGGGATAGCGTTAGTGAATTAGTTGACCGCCTGGGTTTAACACATGCATCTAAATCAGCAGGCAACACATCAAACGATAACGAAATCGAAGCAATCGTTGAAGAATTGCGCGAAGCAGGAATTATATATTAAGTGGTGCTTATTGCCCTGAAATTCATTTTACCTACTACAATGGACAAATTAGGTAGGGTATCATCCTCTCGTAGGATATCCGCAACGAAAGTGTTGAGGGCTGGTTATACTTTTCCCATGACCGGTGATGGCGATTACGATTTTACCCACCATAAATTGTGCAACGTTAAAGAGCCTACAACAAAGTCCGATGTTGCCAACATGAATTATGTTGATTTAACGGCAAAAAGTATACATGAAGACCTTGGTAAATTGGGCCTTGTATTTTATCAGTTTAAGGGTGTTGTTAACGCTCATATCAGTACCTAGACATCGGAAGTACCAGGTAAGGTTTTATTACTCCGTAGTGAGAAGGACGCCGACAAATTTAATGGCATTTTAAGGACGGTTGCTACTTTCTTTGATGAAGTTCAAGGAAGGTTCGGATAGGACAATTTAGGGGCAATAATTTGTAATATCGTGAATTGAAAGTTCCATTTCTAATCTGTTTATTGTCGGTTCAATTCTGAAAATGCCAAACTAGGAAATTAGCAATAGATTAGAGTGACCATCATCAGTTTAATGACTAGGGACCATAGCGATTGGTCGTAATGATATTAAGGGAAGGAAAATGTTTACCTCTTTGAATATTTCAAGGAGTTTAGTTAGTTAGCATTGCGCTCTGGTTAAATAAGAACGTACCAGTAAAGAGTGAGTAAAGTTTAAGTAAGTAAGTGTAATATCGCCTCTTTAAGTGTTTTGTTAGCTCATGGAATATCGTAAGAGTTGTTGAAATCTATACAACCAGATCCAGATGTAGATGTATAATTTGTAAATAGATCAAAGAAAGCATATACGTCTTTTATTCATATAGGGATATATTATCAACTTGTTATATCCAGTTCGTTGAGAGCCCGGAAATATCCGACACAGTCTCAACGTACCTATACAAAGTCTCGTGTCTGATTTACAACCAGTCCCCGGAAATATTCCAAGACCAAGGTCTTCATAGTGGCAAGGCTTTAGGACCCTTAGAATCGGGGGTACGAGACAACAGGTGTTATTGAGACGAAATGTGCACAGCTTGGTGTCAAATTGGCAAACACTAATAATGACAATATTGAAATGTTTAAGAAACTTAATGAACAACTTGATTACGTTTCAAAGCAGATACACAAGATCGAGCAGCAATTGTTGCTGAAAGATTTGATATCGATAGAAAAATAAACGAAATAAAAGCTTCAATCGAAACCACGAATCGTAAGTTGAATACTGGAAAGCACAAAGATGACACCCTCCAAAGAAATAGTTCAAGTAATCAATGAACTTCATCGACCTGCACGCAAAAATTTTCCTCGAAGAAGAACAATTATTAAAGGGTTAGACGATCTCTGGCAAATGGATTTGGGTCCGCTTGATAAGCTCGACACAAGTAATGATGGCTACAAATATATTCTCGTTGTAATTGATTGCTTTTCTAAATTCATATGGGCTAGAGCATTGAAAAGGAAAACAGGAGAAGAAGTGACTAAAGCTTTTCTCGATATCCTCAAGAATGGGCGAATCCCAACCAACTTGCAATCTGATCAAGGAACCGAATTTTTCAACAGACAATTTGAAAAACTTGTAGTTAAAAATTACCATATAAATCATTATCATACGTATAGTGATAAGAAAGCTGCAATAGTGGAGCGGGTAATGAGGACGTTGAAAGAGTCTCTTTACAAAAAATTCAGTTTGAGTGGAACTTATCGATGGATTGATATTCTTCAAGATGTTGTAGTTGAGTATAATAATAAAAAACATCGAACTATTGGCATGAAACCGTGTGATATTAATACAAAGAACGAAAGTAGCCTATATAAATTCGCCTACAGTCACATAAAAATTGCCGGGCCTCATAAATTTCAGAAGGGCGATATTGTACGTATAAGTAAATTCAGGCACGTTTTCACAAAAGGGTATCTGCCTCAATGGACTACTGAACTATTTAAAATCACAAAAGTTCAACTAACCAACCCTGTGAGTTACCTACTTGAAGATTTCAACGATAGACCAATAAGTGGTGCTTTCTACCAAGAAGAATTGCAAAGAACAAAGCAACCTGATGTTTATTTGGTCGAAAAAGTATTGCGCAGACGTGGAGACAAAGTATTGGTGCGATGGTTGGGAATGAATAAAGAACACGATTCCTGGATTCAGTCCTCGAACAAACTTTGATCAAAGATGCATGCCTCACCACAAAACAACAATATTAGCAGCAAATCAGAAGATAAATGTACTTTATCACAATGTGTCACGTCATCGCAAGATGTAAATGTTTTTGATGCTGAATTTGAGCGTGTACTAGAAAAATATGATGCAGCTGTGAAAAACGAAAAACACTACCTTTTGAACAGACATTTCCACCTGGAAATAGAATGTGGATCTACTTCTATTGATTGTGGTATAAGCCCCGCAAGGAATTTTGAACCTGCAGTGAAGCTGTGTTCTAATGAGTGTATGATATCCTTTGATGATTGGCAATGGAAAGCATTCATTGCATTAATTGAAAATGATTTTGATCAACGGGATTGTGGCGTCGAAGTTACAAGATCCAAAAGTATGAAAACACGCGTTGCCAAATGGGAAAACTACCTGTATTTCAGTGATGCTGAATTGAATAAGATCATCCAATTGAATACCCTACTAATTTCTCCTCGTTTAGAGATGCTGAAAAATCTACGAATATCATTTTACTACTACAAGTTCTTGGATATCATCAAAGATTTGGTTTGGAGCACCAGCAACATCAGCAGCAGCAGCACTAATGAAAATTCAATCGAAGATTTAATAAATGCTTTTTGTAGAATTAATCCATCTGTTGAAAGTTATGTAATCTTAGAATGTATGTACTACTATAAGAATAAGGTATTGAATGATGTGGATAATAGACATTTCACGTTATGTCAATAAAAATACTTAATGCCTTTAAAATTGTTTTTGATTTTACCCAATAATGTCGAACTTATTCACGATATTAATTTCTCAAATATACTCTGAAAATTATATAATCATAGCTGATTACGTTATTTCATTGGTCATTTTGCATTCAATCCTAACTAGTATATAGGAATATGTTATTGAATGATTCCGATAACAGACATTTCACAATGAAAATACTCGACCCCGCCCACAATGTCTATTCAAACATGTTAATTAGTTCTAGAATGTTCCTCTGAAAAGGTGCTACCTGCTCGATCTCTATATGTAGTTCCAAAGACGGTTCCATAACGTCGAGCCTCAGTGGCCATGTCGGGTAACACGTCGGACTCATAATCTGAAGGGTGCCGGTTCGAATCTCTACGTCGCCGAGAATTTTTTCATTAATTCCTACAAAGCGGTCACCCAAAATGTGACGTCATGATTTCTATTGTTTGGTCCAGAATCCCTGTAGTATTACTACTCAGCTTCTGTCACAGTATGAAAAATATTTTATTGTATAGGCAAATGACTATGTCAGTTGTCAGATTTGTTTCGAGAATTCGACAGTATTTATCAAAGTTTTCTTATCTCGGGGTTTTGATATAATCGAAAAGCCTTGTGAAACCTGAATTCCGTTAATCTGCTTCTTAAGTATGACAGAGAAATTGTTTGATTGTGAACTGAACGTACTGATAGAGGTTATAATAATTGTTGTCTATAAAGTAGGTATCAATTTATATGATACGAATTGAAATATTAAATGAATATCAGAATAGGCGATAAAGATATTGTGGATATATTCAATGAAAACTAAAGTTGGAGTCAGTGTTTCAATATTCAGGAAGATATTTATGTCAAAAATGCAGCATAAAGATGATTTAGAATCATTTTATAAGTCTTGAGTGAGTAAGTAAGTTATCTCAAACAATTTCATTGAATTTTGAGCATCAGATGATGAAGCTTTCATATAATAATGCGATATTGAATTCAGTAAGTGTTTCTGTATTCAACAGTTGAAGACAGTTCAGGGGTAGATAGCACAATGCATCAAAATAACTTTTTACCTCAGCAGAATCTAGAAAAATGGTGAATGAAAAGAATTTTTCATTTTATGAGTGGACTCCATAGTCAAAATTAATGTATTGTTGTATATTGCGAAAAAAATCAAGTGCTGCAAAGACGATATACATCGATTGAAGGCATACCCCAATCAGTAGCAGATTAAATTCCCAACTTTTAATCACACTCTATAATATTCAACATTGAATATTTCGAGAACGATGCGTCTTATAAGAAATTATGTAGAATAATTTGATTCTCAAATAATTGCAGATTTATTTAGTAGTACAAAATAAACTGTATTAGTCTATGTCTTAACTAGGAAGATAGTGGAAGGGAGAAAAGGCTGTTCAATGCAGAATGTGTGCTATAGTTATAGAAAACTGAATGCTATAATTCATTCCATTCTGAATAACAACTTGTTTTTTTTGCAACTTCAACATAGTCTTTACCTGAGCCGAATATGTTAAATGAAAAAAGTGTTCTGTTCTATGAGAGGTAATATACTTCTCAAACCCACCCTGTATATTTTTCAGAAAATTACTTATTCTCGGTGGGGAGTAGAAACTATCTAACACATAAATAGATGAATTTTGAGTGCACTATTATTGGTCAATTCAAATACGAGTTTCATTCAAATTATCAATAATGTCCAAAAGAAATTACCTATTTCATTTCATGAACAAATGCCAGATTCATAGACATATTGGTGCACATCGTATAAGAAAGTCAAGGATTTACCACATGATATGCGTCTATTATATTATACAGGATGTTCCAGAATAAGATGCTAACACCTAAGGGTGTATATCCTTAGGTGAAATTAAGAAGAAAAGTTCTATTATTCCTACGCCTAAGTCTTTTATCATTTGGGATGCAGGTTGTTAAAATTTCAAGAAACAAATAACTTCATAGAAATTTGGCATACTTCCTGCAAGCATCAAAGGACATTTTTGATGCGGAAGATTTTTAAATTTTTCATCCCTTAACATCCGCACGTGATGTGACTCAGATTGGAAAATTATTATGTACGACTCTTCATACAGCTTTTTATTTTCTTATCGGGAACCCTTTGTTGTACGAAAATTGAACCAGATATAAAATTTGCCCTTAAATGAATCAGGATTTTATAAACAATTTTTATTCTGAGAAATAGCAGTGCTGTGCATAATTTTTTCTAAAAATATTTAGTCCACATTCTGAACGGATACCACAGGATGAAATATTAAAAAATCTTTCACATCAATGTGGATCAATGGTCATGGATGTATATATATATATATATATATATTTTTTTTTTTTTTTTTTTAATTTCACACTTTTCGTGGTAATCGTGTTACCCGGGCGCGTGCGCCAAGAGCAACTCCGGTGCTAGTGGGGATATATGATTCTTCGTATTATGCTGACAGTTCCCAATATGACTGCTTTCTGCATCCATGTGCTGGTATTCTTTGGCAAGTCCAGTTCTTTAAGATGTTGCGTCCTTCGATGTACGAGGCCGTTTACACTCATTATAAGAGGCATTATAGTCACCGTTTTTAGCTTCCACATTTCTTTCATTTGCTGTGCCAGTGCCTCATATTTTGTTATTTTTTCGGCATAGCTTTTTGTCAGGTTGTTGTCTTGCGGCACAGCAAAGTCTATATATATATATATATATATATATATATATATATTCTTTTGAACTTGAGCATTACAATTTGTTTTGTATCTAACAATAAAGCATGTGTATGAAAGAAGTGTTAGCAGAGGTTAGTGTAACGGGGTACCATATAATTTGATATAATATGATACTAGAGCTTAGGGAAAAAAACTCAGCAAAAAAACCCTATCTCCCCGTTAGTGTTGTGATTTATGAAAATTGATTTTGTTAACAAAATATGCTGAAATATTAATTATTGAAGGGCATCTTTTTCTTCATTATCGCTTCTTCCTTCAACAAGCAGAGAAGATTCTCCAAGGTCCGAAACCCAATCTGGAAAAGGAAAAAACAAAGGGAGAAAACAAACAAATTAAAATGGAATATTCTATATTTCATTAAATAGATTTGAAACTCGTTACCCATTCTAAAAAAGATTCAGAAACATTATGAATAGCCCTAAAACCATCTTTGAATCTATATATGCGACAATTATTAACTAAATGATCTATGGTTTCCTCTGCTTTCCCGCATTCACAACTAGGACTCTCAACTGAGTTCCACCTGAAAAGCATGCTGTTGCAACGACCATGACCGGTTCTTAGACGATTCAGAATAGACCATATTCTCCTTGGAAGATCAAACCCCGGAACTCTATCTGAAGGATCAGAAATTAAATCTTTGTTGAATAAATTGCAAGAAATCCATTCAGACCGCCAAACTTCCTTGTCACTTTTATTCGAATTAAGAAAACAGTTGGACCATAAAGGGTTTCGTGACTTCAATCTCGGAATCTTATTGCCTGGAATGTAGGAGATAATCGGAAATGAATTCGGAAAAGAATGAAATTTATTCCAAGAATTTGAAACAGCAGTCTGCCTGCGAATGTGGGGCGGGACAATGTTTGAAAGAACTGGCAACCAATGAATAGGTGTAGATCTAATAGTTCCAGTGATGATTCGCATAGATGAATTCAACTGTGCATCAATTTTTTGAGTATGAGCACTATTAAACCAGACAGGGCAACAATATTCAGCGGCAGAAAAAACCAAGGCTAAGGCTGCCGTTCGAAGAGTAGCTGCATCAGCTTATAACTTTAACACCCTGTAGATCTAATGCTAAGAAGTTTAGGACATAGGTTTATTGAAGTTTTTTTCTTGAATCCACCTGAGGATTCACACCGTTAAGGATCAGTATCTTATTCTAAAACAACCTGTATACAGGAATTCAAATTTTTTACCGGAAAGCAATTCAAATTGATTGACATACATGGCAAGTTTTAATGGAAATGGATCTATTCTGTTGGAAGTCAATAAAAACAACTGACTTCCATTAAATACACTAATCGGAAAATGCCTTTTCGTGGATAGCCGATGTAGAAAATTTTATTGGATGACAAACCTCATCGAAGGATGAAATCCTCATTTCCTCCTAATGAAAACTCAACCGTTACAATCCACTACCCTTATCAGCACGAGAATGACCCAATCTTCCAGAAAAATAACTTGAAATTACTGAATTCTTCGGGTCATCTAGGTCGGTTGCATTAGACATCCATTCCAACTATTGGAGAAATAAATAAAATGCACAGAACTAAACCAATTTTCCAGTTACGACTCTTCTGTCTGAGATGGAACTGCAGAACTATTCTCAGAAGATCAGAGGCGTAGATATTAGCGATTTAATGGAAAAACATCAAGTTGAACTCTCTAGCATGTCTATTAACTAATTACGATGCTGAAACTCATTCCTTCATTGCTTTGCTGGCAGTGATTTCAACATGCCTATTCCACAGAAGTTTAATATTTAGTGTTACGTCTAGATATTCAACTACAGACTTCCATTCTATAATATCTGCGTTCAAAAGCAGGGATCTCACATCTGAAAGTTTCCTTCTCAGAGTAAACATAATCACTATAGTTTTTTTAGGGATTATGCTCAGCCCCACTGACAAGCACCACTGGCAGATAATTCTAAGACCCTTCTGTAGTAAGTAACACAAGGTGCCCTCGAATTTACCTCTGACTATTAGGACTGTCATCAGCATAGCCTATACATCCGAAGCCCAGCTCCATTAGCCTATGGAGGAGCTTGTCCACTACTATAGGCTCCAAAATAGGGGAGATCTTACTCCCTTTGAGGTGTTTCACGAGTGGCTTTGACATAAGTGGTCTTAATACCGACCTTTGTCTCGACTATCCTCGTCGACAACAGCTCATACACCCATTTTATAATGGATTTATTTACTCCCCGCCTTTCAACTACTTCTTTAACAAACAAATGTGTTATGTTGTCAAAGGCCCAGATATATCCAGGAATGTACACATTACGATTTATTGTTATCCAGAGTTTTTTGAATGACCTCAGTCAGCTAACACAGATCAGCCTCTGTAGATTGGCATGCTGACTTTTATGTGAAGTGGAATGCTTTCCAGATTCTCCGTTCCCATGTCGTTGTCCACTACCTTCTCCATCGTAGAAACGATGTCAGACAAATGGGTCTGAAGAATTGAGGATCAGTCCCATCTTTCTTCCCTATTTTTGCTACGAAGGTAACTTTTGCCCTTCTCCATTTACTAGGTACTTGACCCAAGGCTAGACTGCTTCTAATGATTTTCAGCAGATGGGGAATAATCTCTTCCATACCTTTAGCAGGTGCTGGAAATATAACATCCACCTCTGGTACACTTCGGCTGAAAGGTGTTTATTGCCCATTCTAGCCGTTGCCTTGTGAACATCATCATAGCAATATCGCAATCCTCCTTGCAGGAGTTTTTGGTGTGATTTATTGCTTATTATTGAAAGTTTTTTTGGCGCTCTAGTTCCTCGGAACTGAGTGCTTATAAATTTGCCCAAATGTCTGTAATTTTCGAATTTTTTGATGAAAATGGTCTTAAACGATTTGGTTCGACTCACTGATCAAGAATCCGTGGTCGAAATTCATTCTGTCCGGCCGGTCCGGCCGGCCGTAGGCACGATAACTCTCGAACGGAATGAGCTAGACAGTTGAAATTTTCAGAGTAGGTTTGGGTGATAAATATCTCGGCTGAGTTCGTTATTGGGTAAAATCGGACAGATGGTTTCGGAGTAACAAAAAAAAAATTTTTTTTACAAGGCAAATTCCAAATTAAATTTTTCAATAAGCTGTTTTACCATAAGAATCCAATGATATCATTTTTAACTCTAACAAGCTAATACTTTCGGAGATATGATTTTTCAAAATTTCAATAATAAATCGTATTTCAACGTGTCACAGAATGATATTATTCTATGTATGAATTGTCATAATGTCAAATGATGTTCCTGAGACATGACATTATCTAATCAATCGAAGAATTGTGAGCGAAGTGAGAAAAATGTCCGTTGTTTGCTCCGAAATTAGGTTTTCTCAGAAAATTCTTACATTTCGGAACGGAACATGAAGTAAGAGATCTGAGAGTAGTGAGACTGCTCTTCATCCATAGACATAGATATAACTCTCGAACGGAATGAGGTAGGTAGTTGAAATTTTCAGAGTAGTTTAGGGAGATGAATATCTCGGTTAAGTTCGTTATTGGGCAAAATTGGCCAGATTTAATTTGATTTCTCCATGGTGCAGTTCTCATTCTCATGATTACTCATTTAATCTTGATAAATAAACTATTATTTGAATTGAATTTCCTTTATGATGCAGTTCTATCATATGAATACATTGATATAATTCCCAACTCTGCGAAACCAATACTTTCGGAGATATAATTTGTCTGTTTAAACTAGAGCTCCAGAAAGCTCCTGTCCACAGGGCTTGAACCCATTTTTTATTGCTGTTTCAGTGTTTGTATCAGTTTCACTACCTGGAAGGTAAGTCTTGAGAGGAAACATCGATGGGTCGTTCCTCTTCCCCTTCCGTGTATGACCCATCCGATCTTGAACAACATTTTTGGGATTACTTCCTCCGTTTGTTATGACTTTTTGCAGTCTGGCCGAAGTGGGAGTGCAAGTGATTGTTTCACAAAAGGTGCTTGAAAGTTGAGCCTCTTGGACCTCCTAATCTCCTTTTAAAGAGCTGGCTGATCTTCTTCCTGAGGTTTAACAGGTTCTCATTCCACCAAGATGTTTCTTTTTCTGATTTGACATTTGACGGTGGACAACTGGAGTGTAAAGTCTCCATTATTGCCTCACTGACCTGTTCGACTCTTTGGTCCAGATCGTAATTCCGGCGTTCTGCTCATTTTATACCAATCTGTTCCAAATTGTCTCTCAAAAAGGTCTTATACAGAGTATTGGTGTTTCTGGGATTTCAAATTGAAGGCATAGAGGCTGCTTGCCTCTAACCTTGAATTCAATAATCCTATGATCGTGGAGTGATGGTTCGTCCATGACCCTCCAGGCTGTCACATTCTTCCTAGCAGCGTTAGTTATGGTTACTTCTAGGACCTCCTTTTTTGCTCTCCTGACAAAGGTGGGGAAATTATTCACATACAGGGTCTCGAGGTTATTTGCTAAGATATATTCTAATAAGCACTCACCTCTGGAATTGATCTCAGTGCTTACCCACGCAGTATTATGTGCATTGGCATCGCAGCCAATTATGATTGGCATGTATCTGCTGTTGCACTATTGCACCAGCAGATACGAAGACAATATCCCGAGTGGCGCCACCAATATAGATGTTAACCAAAATTGGGACTAGGTCCAGATACATGTAGACTGGTCTCGGGTCAAACCCTCGGCCCCCAAACAGCTTCGTCCAGTCTCTCCGACAGAGGAGTAGGAAGTCTCCGCCTCTGCCGACGGACTAGCAGACACAGAGAAAACTCCAGGTCGACACACCACACTGCCTTTTCCCTGATTTTGTAAATCTCCAGTTGTGGGAGTCATCTCCGAATCACCTGGATTTTTTCAGGTCTTTCATTTTTCCCCAGCACTGAAACGAGTAAAACTATCTCTTGATAGTATTTTTTTAATCAATGAGGTATGTAGCTAACTACTTCTAGAATGGGCTTGTTCACCATTAACAAAACCCAACATGATATTATAATAATATAACAATATCATCATGGAATGTCCCAATAATATTATTAATATCATCGATTGCGTTCCTCATGCGGCTATTCTGCGCAAGCACGCTATGTACGATTTCGATGATGAATTATCAATATGACCGCATCATTATTAACTGGCAGAATTCAGGTTTTTCATTACAAGGATACTTGGTCCGAATAGATTGCAATTTCTATTGGAGTGCCACAAGGTTCTGTCTCGGGACCTCTGATTTCATGAGAGGAATCTATAGATGAAATTAATTTAAAACATAAAAACTCACACTGTGTATTACCGCAACTGAAGTTTTTGACAAATAACCACATTCAACCCCTAATAGTAAACCAATTGGACTGAAAAGTTCGACAGATTGTTCTTGGATATTGATAATTTTTTGAATAAAATTATTTAAAAAAATTCTCTGCTAGTTGTTTTGTAAAAGACCAAATTTCGACGTATATGTATATGGCAGCTGATCTAATCGTTAGTTCCATAACTGAAATTTATATTCGATCGAGATGTTTTTTCATTTGAATTAGACCTTCCCAATTATTAGTGGGACGCTACTGTCCAGCAGATGAGTCAGGAACGCTGGAAGCTCAGTTGTTTGAACTTGGATTCCATCGTCTCCAAGACTTCCATTTTTATCCATTACTCAACTCCAGATCCTCTTGATTCTGAAGGCTCCTTATTTCTCGAAATAAATACCTTAATTTTTCTTCCAAGAGAAAAATAGTGAAGTAAGGTGAAGTTGCTCAACTATTATAATTTTCCTAGCACACATGAAAAGGTGAAAATATCATTGTCTTTGAGATAATTGATCTTATAAATAGATGAGAACTACTTATTGGCGCAAACTTTCCATCAACAGCTTCAACGAGCGTAAAAACCATAACGAGGCATTAATTGAAGAAGTTTGATTTTCAAATATTTAAGAAAACCAGTTTGAATGTTAATTATTGCTCGTATGTTCTGGGGAACATCGCGTTATCATTTTGCTCAAGAGTTTGTAATTTTCGATTTTTTTGCCGAAAATGGTCTCAAACAATTGGGATCGACTCCCTGATCAAGAAAGAATTCGAGGTCAAATTTGATTCTGTCCGTACGGCCGGCCATCCGGCCGTTGCCACGATAACTTGAGAACGGAAACAGATAGCCACTTCAATTTTCAGGGTAGGTGGCTTGTCCCTATACGACGGACAAGATCGTTTATGGGCATAATCGGCCCAACGGTTTCCGAGTGAAAATTTTGTTTTGAACAAATACTAATCCGATCGGATTGAAACTTGGTAGTAGTTGTAGAATACAAACCTAAGAACGTCTACAAAATTTTGTGAGAATAGTATCACGAGTCGTATCACTAGAAAATTTAAAAAAAATTGTTAAAAAATATTATTTATGTAACGATAACTTGACAACGGAAAATAATAGCGGCTTGAAACTTTGAGGTTAGGTTGCCCATCGGAATGCTACATCTGAATGTATCTATAGGTATAATCGGCCAAACGGTTTTGGGGTTGTAACATCTGAAATTGGGATGTTATTTCCTCAATAACTCGAAAAATACAGACCCGATATAATTCAAACATGGTTATTAGTTGTACAATGCAAACGCAAAAATTCTCGCGAAATTTCGTGAGGATCACATAACTAGAAAATTTTTAAAAAATTATTGAAAATAATTGAAAAATATGCTATATATCAGAAACTATTCGCTCGACATCGCTGAAATTGTGTGAGAGCATTCAGAATCTAAATCTTCTGCAGAGTTCCAAGTTTGAACAGGAGCGGATCCATACTGTTGGAGATCCGAACAGCCTTGTGTGAGTTCAGTAGCTGGATGGGAATCGCAGAAATTTTGCGAGAAACTTCAACACCATGAATGTCATGCTGACATATTTCAATTTTCGGGCCGATTTTTTCATCACAAATCTATTAGAGATGATAGCCCTACATTAGGGTCCTGTAGCGATCTTCGAACATCTGAAGTTCTGAATAATCATAATTTGGATTGTTCAGATCTGGTTTTGAAAGAGATCCTCCTTAGGAGCTACAATATTTTCCTTTTTTAAATCAATATTGAAGGGATTTCTATGAACAAGAGTGAATATCTTTGAAAACTATCGGAGGCGATTCTTCTTCAAGAGATCCATGCGGTTACAAAGGACTATTTTTGTGGGAGGGGACTTTTGAAAGTTATGTATTATTTTTAATTTGTTCCTTTTCCTCCTACGATATTTTCATTTTTGCGAGTCCGGGGAAAAAATGCGTTATCATTTTGCCCAAATGTCTGTAATTTTCGCCGAAAATGGTCTCTAACGATTGGGTTCGACCACCTGATGAAGAATTCGAGGTCAAATTTGATTCTGTCCGGCCGGCCGGCTGACTATTGCCATGATATTTTGAGAACGGAAAGGGATAGCCACTTGAAATTTTCAGGGTAGGTGGCGCATCCCAATACGACGGCCAAGTTCGTTAATGGGCATAATCGGCCCAATGGTTTCCAAGTAATATTTCTGCTTTGTACCAATTCAAATCCGATCAAATTGAAACATGGTAATTAGTTTTAGAATACAAACGTAAATTCGATTAAGATTGTCCAATACAGGATAACGGACAATAAAATTCACCATGGTAAATTCGATTAAGAGTGTCCAATACAGGAGAAGCGACAATAGAACATACGTGCAAAAGCTCAGCTTCACGAAATAAAAATGGTTCAAGCACTGGCCATTTTGAAGTCCAGAAATGACATTAGTCAACGCATAGCAACAAATGTGAGTGGACGTTTATTCACCCAATGGAATCAAATATTTTTAATTCACTTGTGAAATAAAAAGTGCTTATTATTCACTTTTTCATCAAAATGGGATGGAATAAAATACCTTTTCCGCCAACCTCTAAACAAAAGTTCTGTTTAACATAAACGAAATTGATCAATAATGATCAATTCCAATGTATGCTTTCTCCTATTTCAATGAATGATTATCATGGGCAACCGAATATAAATTGTAGGTAATTATATCAATATGAACTATTCAGGGTACATGTCTAATATTCCCTCTATGAATTTCTCGAATGATTCCATCGAGACAATACATATAAATACATCGAAATGAACATAGAAATTTATAATATGGTAATATATCTATTATGCAAAATGAATAATTATTTGAATCAAGTATTTATTCTTAATTCATAATAAGGTCGACGGAAAAATCTTGTAATCAACTCGTTTATTAATTTAGCAATTAATAAACTAGTTGGTTAAATAACTATTATTTTATTCACAAATTTTGTATACATCACGTGAGTAAAAAACGTTTATTCATTCGAAGAAAATATCCCACCCACACTATGGGCTCATGAGTTAAAATTTTTTTTTCATGAATAAACATTAATTTAGCTAACTTGTCTATAGATTTTTATTCATGAGAAGGAAGTTCAACCCATAAGTCCGTAGAGTCCGTTATTTTCTTCGAATGAATACAAATATTTCACCAACGTGATGTATTAAAAATTTTCACCAATTTCGATGAAAATTTAAGTAATAATTAATTTTAATTCAATTGTGAATTGAAAGTTAAGTTGAAAATATTTAATAATATCGCATTTCCATGAAAATTTAAATAATACATACTTTTTAATTCACTACTGAATCAAAAAAGTTTTATTACATTACTTACTTTTTGCGCGTATGTTCTGGGGAACATCACGTTATCATTTTGCCCAAATCTCTTTTATTTTCGAATTATTTGCCGAGAATGGTCTCAAACGACTGGGTTCAACTCACTGATGAAGAATTGGAGATCCAATTCGATTCTGTCTGAATGCCCAGCCGTTCGGCCAGCCGGCCTTACGTTACCACGATAACTTGAGAACGGAAAAAGATAGCAACTCGAAATTTTCAGGGTAGGTGGCGTATCGCAATACGACGGACAAGTTCGTTAATGGGCATAATCGGCCCAACGGTTTCCGAGTAATAATTCTATTTTCAACCATTACTAATCTGATCGAATTGAAACTTGATGTGTAGTTGTAGAATACAAACAAATGTGAACTAAGTGAACCTTAATCGAATTTACCATGGCAAATTTCATTAAGAGTGTTCAATACAGGAGAACAGTCCATAGAATTCACCTTGGTAAATTCGATTAAGAGTGTCAAATACAGGAGAATGGACAATAGAACATACGCGCAAAAGCACCTGACTTCATGTCAGTGCTAGGACAAATTTTTTTTTTCGTAATATTTTAAAAATTCTCTAGTGGTACGGTCCTCACAAAATTGTACACTCGTATTCGTGTCGATATTCTTCAACTAGTTACCATGCTCCAATTCTATCGAGTCTATTTTTCTTTAGTTATCGAGGAAATATTATTCCTTGTGGATACACAAAATTATTACTTGGAAACCGTTTACCAATTATGCCCATTAACGAACTTTTCCGTCGTATTCGGATACGCCACCTACCCTGATAATTTGCTATCTCTTTCCGTTCTCAAGTTATCGTGACAATGGACGACCGGACGGCCGGCCAGCCGGACAGAATCGAATTTGACCTCAAATTCTTCATCAGTGAGTTGAACCGAGTTGTTTTTGACCAATCTTGGTAAAAAATTCGAAAATTACAGACATTTGGGCAAAATGATAACGCGATATTCCCCAGAACATACGCGCAAATTCATATTTTGTCTTCGTATCAAAATTTCGAATGCAGTTTTTCAATATAAATATAAAAAAGCACTGACGTGAAATCAGTACTCTTTGACGCACGTGTTCTCGTTGGCTAATTTGAATTGAATGATGCGGGACTCAAGCTCAGATAGAACGAGCTGGAGATCTACCCAGAGGGTAGTGGACGCCATTCACTATCGGGTCATACATTAACAGTGATGTGTCTGAGCTGGCATAAGGAAAGAGTAACAAAGTTTACGAAGAACACAACTGACTCTCCTTAGTCGCACAAGCTCCTAGGAGCTTCTGAGGGATCTCCATAGGAAAGACTTGGGAGGGTCAGTATAATCATAATCATGTTTATAGCACGCGCGCCAAAGCAGATTGACCCCTCGTTAATGCTCCTTTAGCCTTTTCCTTTCATTGAGTAGTCAATCTGCAATTGGCGCGCGTGCTATAAAAATGATTATGATTATACTGACCCTCATAAATTTTTCTCGTGGAGATCACTCAGAAGCTCCTAGGAGCTTGTTCGACTAAGGAGAGTCAGTTGTGTTTTTTGTCAACTTTGTTACTCTATCCTTATGGCAGCTTAGATACAGCACTGTTAATTTTTGAACCGACAGTGAATGGTGTCCACTACCCTCTGGGTAGATCTCCGGCTCGTTCTATCCACTGAGCTTGAAACCCCCATCATGCAATTCAAATTAGCCAATGTGAACACACGCACCAGAGAGTTTTCACTATACGTCAGTGTTTTTTTAAATTTATCAAAATCCTTTAACAAATCTGGCTATCAATACAGTCTGGCTATTAGTTTTAAAGTAGATCGAAGTAAGGAAAAATGCGGTCATGAGACCCCCGTTGGGAACGCAATTTCTTACGCGTATTCTCCAAATCGGAATGTAATTTAATATAGATCTTCCGAATATAGTTATTTATGAATTAACTCCAGGGCAACGATACAGAAAATTAACTCGAAAACAACGTTATTTCCTCGAAACTAGAATAGCACAGAATTGCCATGAAATTTCGCTCAAACCCCTACAATATCGGCTCAGCAACAAAATTGCAGCTTCAATCCACGCATGGGCGGACACTCCCAAGGGGATTCTATGGAGAAATAGCATCCTGCACCTCTAAACCTCAAATCTCTCAGAGGAAAAATCACACCTCATCTGCGCATGCGCCCAATGTAATTACCCGTAAGGGCTAACATGAATTTCAAAATTATCCCCAGGGTCACGGTAGGGACACTCCAACTCGGAAACAACGCTTTTCCCCATAGTCCTGAACCACTCCCAACATAACCGATACAACCCAAAAGTCACATGTCCTTTGCGCATGTCCAATCCACTCGCGGCTGGAAGTCCTCTAAAAATCACATACCTCACAAAAAGTTCGATTCTCCAACACTAGTGGTTCAAGAGATAACGCATCTTGAACCCACGCATGCGCATACCTTCACCAGGGGATGCTATGGAGGAATAGCATTCTCCACCCCAAAACCCCAATCCTCTCCAACGAATACTCCAGAGGTGAAATCACCTGCGCATGTGCATAACGAAAAACCCAGGAAGAGGCAGCATGAACTTCGAACAAATAGATTTCGGAATTTCAAGTCATATATTCCGCAAAATAGTAGTAATTTTTTGTATTTCTTCATGTAATGTGATCCTGACGAAATTTTATTTTGCATAAGTGTTTGCTTTGCTCCTTTGCGGGAAACTACTGAGTTTCAATTCTATCAGATTAGTATTTTTCGAGTTATTGTGGACACAAAATTTTAAAATTTTAAAAATGTTATTACTAAAAGCGGCTATAGCTGGTGGATTTCGCCCGTTAACGAACTTGTCAGTGATATTTACGCTACAAACCTATCCTGCAAATTCTAATGGTCTAACTCCTTTGGTTCGAGAGTTATCGTGCGGACGGCCGGCTGGCTGGACCAGATGGACAGAATTGAATTTGACCTCGGATTATTCATCGGTGAGTCGAATTCAATCGTTTTGCGCCTTAAAATTCGATAATACAGATATTGTGGCAAAATGATAGCACGCTGTTCCTTGCGGAACACGCGCGCAATAATGAACAAGATCTAAAGCGCTCCATATCTATTAAACTCCTAGGCATACATGTCGGCACTATATCTCAAATAAATGCCAGAAAGCCCAACTATAATGTCCGAAATAAACCTTAGAAGGGATAACTTATAATATCCCAAATATATAGAGGGTAGGCCACGATTGAAGGTACCGTGATCTTTTACGGAGAATGGGACGTACCATTTTATTGAAAATTTGGTTTCTTGGCTAGGAACCACTGCTATATAGATCTAGAAGATTTTTAGCGCTGCATTATTGCCGCTTATATCGAAAAGTACTAACAAATTTGATATTTCAAATAGAACACCCTATATATATTATTGCTTTTTTCGATTTGACGTAGCGATTTATTCTGTATCGACTTCATCATCCCTATATATAGTGGTTTTCGAGTAATTAATTGATTTACTTCCTTTTTTGTGCAAAACGTAGCATCAATTCAACATTCATCACTGCGTTACTTAACATCCTAGAAAGCCAAATTTCTGGACATGGATTACCAAAATATCCCATATACCAATTGCGTTTAATGACATACATCATTAATCATATAGGGTTGTTCAAAATCCGAGACGTTTCCGATACATACTTAAACGATAAAAAGTGCGTTTTTTTTCAAATGAAATGACCTGTATATCATAAGATGTATTGATTAATTTGAAGCAAGTTTTCATGCCAATGGGAATATTGAGCTACATTTTGTATTAGGTATCCTTGGAATTTCATAGAACATTCAAATTAGTATAATTTAACAATCGGCTTCAATTGTAAAGTATTATTGAATTCATTAACGGAGATTTTATCCAAAAATGATTCAAATGGAAGACAATAAATATACAAATGAAATTTTGATTAAATTGTTTATTCTTCACGGTCAATGTGAACAAATTGTAGCAAGAACATGCAGAATTTTTAATGAGATGTATCCTGACTTAGAACCAAAGAACAAGAGAAAATTTGTGGTATTGCAGAATAATTTTGTCTTTTATGGATCAAAACTTAATGCGGGACGAACAATTCCGAAGCTTATAACTTCAAAGGAAGATACAATTGTAAATGCATTAACTTATTGTAAAGCTAATCCTCATGCTTTCACCAGTGTAGAATAAGATTTAGGCCCAACCTACATATTCAGTATTAAACATTCTGCATGTTCTGGCAACAATTTGATCGCATTGACTCTGAAGAATGAATAATCAATCAAAACATCATTTGTATAATTATTGCATTCCATTTTAATCATTTTTGGCGCTCTTGTTCCTCGGAACAGAGTGCTTATCAATTTGCCCAAATATCTGTAATTTTCGAATTTTTGCCTGAAAATGGTCTGGAACGATTTGGTTTGACTCACTGATAAGAATCCGTGGTCGAAATCGATTATGTCCGGCCATCCGTCCGTCCAGCCAGCCGTTAACACGATAACTCTCGAACGGAATGAGATAGACAGTTGAAATTTTCAAAGTAGGTTTGAGGGATAAGTATCTCGGATAAGTTTGTTATTGGGCAAAATCAGTCAAATAGTTTCGGAGTAACGAAATATTTTTTTTACAGTACAACTTTTGAAATCGAATTTTTTTAAGATGCAGTTTCATCATAAGAATCTATTGTTATCATTTTCAACTATAACAAGCTAATACTTTCGGAGATATGATGTTTCAAAATTTCAATAATACATCGTAAATTCTATGTATTCACACAATGTGAACACAGAATCTGTCATTTTTTGTAGCTCTTAGAGATTGTCAATTCGTAGTTTGAAAATATTTTCTCTTGGAAAGCAAGTATTCGATTCTTGAATTTGTG
This sequence comes from Halyzia sedecimguttata, assembly GCA_937662695.2. Taxonomy (NCBI): domain Eukaryota; kingdom Metazoa; phylum Arthropoda; class Insecta; order Coleoptera; family Coccinellidae; genus Halyzia; species Halyzia sedecimguttata. The sequence goes on from OW569413.2 coordinate 17,088,170, forward strand.
AATATATATATAAAAGACTGTTTTGATGTAGTTTATGGAGGCAATAAGAAAGAAGAACATAATGGAATCACCAAAAGAAACTACTGTTCGTTGACCACTGAGGTTAATATTACCTTTTATTTCCTTAAGTAGTGAGGCAGGTTCCTATATACAGTTTTTACTGATGTTGATAGCAAAAAAATACTGAAATATGGATCTACATTTGGATATCAAACATTTTTTCTTAATACAGAAAAGAATGTGTTAGTGGTATGAACTATTAAATTTTAAATTATGAAAAGAGGGTAGTATATTATTAATATATTTTGAACTATTTAAACAATTTGTTTGTTCCTCAAATATCAGGAATAAATGGACAATCTGCTATGATTGTCTCCAACCTTGCTCTAGACATTTCGATGATACTTTCCTTAGGTATTTCGGGTTGAGAAAACTATGCACCGAGCGTAAGTTGCAACCACCCATTTTACGAGGTTGATTGCTCATTTAATCTTGATAAATAGATTCAATGACCATTTTGAAGCATTAAAGCATTAATAATAATAATAATAATAATAATAATAATAATAATAATAATAATAATAAGCCTTTATTTTCCAACAGGTGAAAATACCCAATTACAGGAAAATTTATCACAAAAATAAACATCAACATTAAGAGAAATAAATACCAAAAACAAAGTAAAGATGAACTTAATCTAAGAAAGGTCGGACATACCAGATTCTTTCAAATAGGCAGCTACTACAGAGCGGGGAGAATCATTATGTATGTCACATCTGTTGGCCACAGAATTGAATAATCTGCACATTAAATTAACCGGTGATCTAAAACTGGCGTTCGTTCTACCCGCCCTGCAGTAGAACACGGTATTACTCCTCAAGCCGTCTCGAGGAACCACAAATGAGACACGCTCAAGTAATTCAGGACAATCAATTAAGTCATGCACAATTTTATAAAGAAACATCAGTGCTTTAACATTGACCCTATGTTCTATGGGCTCAGCACCAAATCTACTGAGTAACGTAATATTGTTACAGCCTAAATGAGGATAAACCCCATCTTCCCTCCAAACCAAATACTTATAGAACTTTCTCTGTACAGATTCAATACTTTTTTTTATGGCAATTATAAATTGGCCTCCAAATGATGTTACAATATTCTAATTTACTTCTAATAAAACTATTGAATAACACAATTAAGGTACAAAAATTTTGAAATCGCCTACCATTACGAATAATGAATCCATAGGTTTTACTGGCAGAAGAAATAAGCTGATTCAAGTGTGGTACAAAGGAACATTGACTGTCACACAACACTCCCAAATCCCTATATTCCGTTACACGTGATAAAACATGACTATCGATACGATAATCATTATAAATCATATTCTTTTTCTTTGTATAAGACATTGAACAGCATTTAGACACGTTCAATGACAGCCTATTAATTTCACACCATCTTAAGAGAGTGTCAAGTGCCTCCTGCAATCGAAGACAATCAGCAATCGAAAATACCCTACAGAAAAGCTTCAAGTCGTCAGCGAACATCAAAATAAAAATATCTGTACCATGTAGAATATCGTTTATGAAAAGAAGAAAGAGCAAAGGTCCCAAATTAGAGCCCTGCGGAATGCCAGAAGTAGCAAAGAACTCAAATGAGCGAGATTGCTCGATCTCCACAAAACATACTCTATCTCTTAAGTAAGACCCTATCAGTGAGGTCAACCTATCTCCAAATCCGAATATAAACTTTAATTTCATCAACAAAATTCCATGATCAACTTTATCAAAAGCCTTTTGAAAATCCGTGTAGATTACATCCACCTGTTCAGATTTATCCAATGCATCAAATACTTGTTCAAAAAAACATACAAGATTAGTATAGGTGGATCTTTTAGGCATGAAACCATGTTGATTAGGCTTAATACAGTGCTTTATGGATGGAAAAACTGAATTATATAAAATAATTTCAAATAGCTTAGAAAAATTTGATAGTACAGCAATCGGTCGGTAGTTTTTTATATCAGATCTCTCTCCCTTTTTAAAAATAGGTATAATTCTTGATGGTTTCCACACAGAAGGATAACTTCCCCTAATAGCAGATAAATTGAAAATATGAGCTAAAGGTGCAGCAAACACACCAATGCAGTCCTTCACTAAAAAGCTAGGAACTCCATCCGGTCCAGCCGTACACTTATTCGAGAGCCTTCTAGACGCCTTAATTACATCCTCCTCCGTAATATTTCCCATTTCAACCAAATTGCTATCAAAAACCTGATCGGTGAATGAAGTTTCTGAAGGTTCTTCATACACACTAGAGAAGTGAGTAGCAAATGCATCAACAATCTCATTAGGTCTTGCAAAAGTCTCAAAACCATTGGTCATAACACCAGGTATACGAGAAAGTCCCTTATTCTCCTGCATAAATGACCAAAACGCACTAGGATCAGATCGTATATTATCCTCGGAAGAAGTAACAAACTTTTTATATGCATTACTAATTTTAGATTTGAGCAGTTTACGGAGTGATTTATACTTAAAAAAATTGATATTATCTTTGTACCTTCTATAATTATTCAATGCCTTCAACTTGGATTTGATCAACTCAATTATTTCAGAGGTATACCATGATGGAAAACGTTTTTTCCTCATAGTTTTGACCGGAACAGTTTGTTCGAATATATCATTGAGAATAATATAGAATTCCGTGCAAGCTATTTCAGAATCATAACTCCCCAGAACCTTTGACCAGTCCGCGACGAGGAAGAGACTATACATGTCAACGAAGTTGGCTTTACGAAAGTTAAAGGACGAGAACGTAGCATTGCCATCGATCCCAAGATTGGGCACTCTCTTAGGCTGCTTGAGACAAAACGAAATCTCAATAGGAGGATGATGGAAGTCCAGTGGGACAAGTGGGAAGTCAGAGCCATTTACCAAGCATTCCATGTCGGAGAGTACGAGATCCAACAATTTACCATTAGAGTTTACCACATTATTGAACTGACACAGGTTAAGGGTTTGCCTGAACATATTGATTGATACAGTGCGATTATCAGTTAAAGAATCTTCTACATATTTGGTGGCATTAAAGTCCCCCAGTATAATAAGTTGATCATTCAGCATGAAATCAAGAGATGACAATGATTCAAAAAACAATTCATACAATGCAATTTCAGTGTAGGTGGAATATAAAGAACGAGTATAATAATTGCAGATCCGAAACTACACCTAATTTTACATGCAGCTGTGTCAATAGAAGGAACCAAATCTGTTAATAGTGATAAATCAAGTTTTTCCGCACAATAGTCACTACGAATCGCAATCAGTACTCCTCCCCCGGTGGATGAACTGGTTTTTACTAAATCCCTGTCTGCGCGAAACACATCATACTCAGAGGGAAATAATTCACTATCATGTAATCCATCCTGTAGCCAAGTCTCAGTTAAACACACAAAATCGAAGTCGCAACTCGACACTGAGTTCCTAAATTCATGAGATTTTGTATTCAATCCTCGAACGTTTTGATAGTAGCCATTGAGCTCCCTCCGATTGCAATTGGGTTGATTTAGTTTAAAGAATTTATGGTTGGAATACCTCTTAAGAACATCAGTTAAACATTTTCACCAGCAGCTCTACGTTGATTTAATTCTGTCTTGACCTTGTTGAAGTGATCTCTTTGTCTAGGAGTCCTATCCGAGGACATGAAAACATTATAATTACTTTTGAATACTTTAGACTGTTTGAGCATTCTTCGTACATCCTTAACACTATTCAGGATTACTTTCAGAGGTCGAGGTCTGTCACCGTTAAAAACAAACCTCCCCAACCGTCCAAACCGTGCTCTCTCTAAAGTAGGAAAATCGGATATAGACGATCCGAGCATAGTGTTGACGACATCACAGTCCCTGGTCGCTCTATCTCCCTCAGATGCGCCTTCACTTTCAGGGAGCCCATGAACAATGATATTGTATTTACGTTCTTGACGCTGCTCAAATTCATGTAGAAGTTCCTCAAAACATTCTTCTGGAATAGGATCATCCGCGGCACGGGATGGTAGACTCAGAACGGAAGCCCTCAACTCGTTAACTTCCTTTTGCAAGGAAATTATTACAGTTTTCAATGCAGCAATATCATTTCCCATGCCCTCACAAGAAGAGCAATTCCAGACAATGGATTACCTCGAATTAATCACGCGTATCTCAGATTGACTCATACCAACACATGCATTTCCGAAATCGTGTTTACAAATAACGCACCTGATTACAAGATGGTTTGCGAACTGCTTATCGCAGCAGCGACATGTTACTTTGTTATTAGTCATGATACGATACGGTGCGGCGGAAAGTTGAAAATTCGCTTGAAACTTTCACCGTTTGGAATAAGTTATGATGTAAATAGTCTGATGGATTCACCTCGAAGACAATCTGCTATCAGTAGAACAAATGCAATATTATCCAGTGAAAAACCACCAACAAGGCACTTTAGAAGCAATAATTCACCAACAGCAAGATTACACATGTAACTCGTCTGACTTCTTTCTTATCACATTGAAGCATTGTATATGGCTCTTTTTTTTTAAGCTAATATTTGAAGCAAATGACACTTTTTTTAAATTTAAATTCTTTCATGTTGCAGTTCTATCATAGGAATCCATTGATATAATTTCCAACTCTGAGAGACCAATACTTTCGGATATATAATTTGTCTGTTTGAACAAGAGCGCCAAAAAGCTCCTGTTCACTTGGCTTGTACCAATTCTTCAATCAACTCTCCTTTAATAAATTTAAGAATACTCTACAATGTCTCGGTATGCCTAGGATTTTGAAGAACCCTGTTTGATTAGGGACGTATGTCATTATAAGTAAATTATAAAACGAGATATTGATAATCCATGCCCAAAATGTCAGCTCACTAGGATTGCAAGTAACGAAGTAATGAATTTTGAATCGAAGCTTTTTTGTACAAAGATGAAGTAAATCAATTAATTACTCAAAAATCGCTAGATATAGGGATCAGGATGTTGACACGGAATTGATCAGGAGGCTACGTCGAATCGAGAAAAGCAATAATATATATTCCGTTCTCCTTAAAGTCAAGAGTATCATCGACCATGGCCCACCCTGTGTGCCAGAGGGACCAATCTATAATATATTAAATATACCAGAAGGGTCAATATTAGAATAGAAGAGATATGTGTTGTTTCGGGTACAAGTGCCCTGCCCTTCACTGCGACTAGTCGAGCTATTGTGGCACACCTAAATCTATACTTCACCAACAAGCTCTAGACATTTGATATGGGAGATGAGCTTAGGGGTTATTGGGTGAGAACTTATCCAGTTCACTCATTCTCTGCATGTGGACTCCTCGTTCCTAAAATCTAATCCTGTTAATTATTGTTGAGCGAGCATTTCTGAGACCATGTATGAAACTCCAGTGCTCTTGATGCTAACATTTGTTGTTCTCCCACCCTGCTACCTTGAGAGAAATGCCACAGGCCGGCTCAGGTCCGATGAGATCCGTAGTAGCCTTCCGCTCAACCAATGCTTCCTCCACCCCATTGCATCCAATGCCCAAGTGGCCCGGAACCCAGATGAGCTGCAATCTGCAGTAGTCTCCTTGTTCAGCAAGTATAGTCCAGCAAGTGTAGTCCAGCAGTCCAGCACAAGCAGGGACTTGCAGTTGAGGGAAGCCAAGGACTTTAGGGCATCTTGGCTATCCGAAAGGATCTTAATTGGTTTGCGAATCCCTCCTTTCGTTTCAGTATTCATTTCGGCCATAAGCTGAAAAAATCGCAAACCAATTAATTTACAGGTTGCCTGACAAATCGATTGGGTATACTCCATTCACTTTTATAAAGTTTCCCGGTTGGCCATGAAAATTTGACACATTTCACCATATATATTTTGAAAACGTTTGGTTATAGTCATTTTCCTGTCAGATAACTACGCAACTTTGTCCTCTCACCATAATAGTCGTAGTAATTACGTATTTTCTTAATGTGAATTCACTTCGGAAAAATATAGAATGTAACAAAATATTAGGTGAATTCAATAATTCCTCAGTTCTGGCGACTGTATAAGAAAAATTTTCCTCTGTTGTTACTGGAAATATTTCACGTATATGAACTTGTTGGAAGATTAAATTATGCTATTTACTTGTATGGGAATCAAGTCTTGGAATTTTATGGAAAAATATGGATAGAGTACTCCGTTACTTTGTGATAGTTCATTTGAAAAAAGAATAAAAGTACCTGAATAAGCCAGCAGGTCAAATTCTAAAAGAACAGATGAACCTATGGAATTCCCACTTTTCTCAAGAAGACATTTAAATACTTTGTTGCACAACTTGAAACACACCAGTTTCAAAATGTAGTAATACTACGAAACCCGAGTCATTCTTATACCTCAATAAAATATAATGATAGGAAACTAAGTAATTTCATTCGAGAGTTCAACATGTCAGAATGAAGTTTTTCTATTGCAGATTCCGGTTCTGTATAGAATCTGGAAATTATAATCTATGAATTGAAACTTAGCCAATATTCCAAATTTGCTTTTACTGGAGATATTCTGAAGCTAGTTTGATTAACTCACGGAAGTATAATTTTCCATCATCATATGGATCATCCAAGAGCTACCTACGAGGCTATCTACGATAGCTGAGGTTATTTCATTTTGCATTCAATCATAATTTCTTTGACATGTCTCTTATCTGTAGATGATGTAATTTTCGACAGCACCATTCAATGAAATCATAGAGTTACGATTTGATATGGATATTTTGAAAAATCATATCTCCGAAAGTATAAACCTATTAGAGTTTAAGGTGACATCAATGGATTACTATGAAGAAACTGTATCCCCAAAAAAATGGAATTTGAAATTTCTAATGCAAAAAAAAAATGTTGTTTGTTACTCCGAAAACATTTGACTGATTTTGCCCAATAACGAACCTAACCGAGATATTCATCTCCCAAACATACTCTGAAAATTTCAACTGTGTAGCTCATTCCGTTCGAGAGTTATCGTGTCTCCGCCCGGTCGACTGGCCGGACTGGCCGGACTGGCCGGACAGAAACAATTTTGGACCCCGGATTCTTGATCATTGAGTCGAACCAAATCGCTTAATAACATCTTCATCCAAAAATTCTAAAATTTCAGACATTTGGGCAAATTGATAAGCACTCTGTTCCGAGGAACGACGGCGCCAGAAACAAAGAAAAAAAAATTTCCTCCCATTTCCAGATTCCACTCTCCAACTATGATATGATACCTTTATCAAAGCACAAGCAAACATCTCCATCGAAACATACTTCCATCGAAACAACCCAACCCCGACCACATGTAACCACTCATATACAATTTTTGACATCGCACAATTGGCCTTTCCAGTATTCACCCTTTTATCATTTTAGCGCACGTGTTCCGCAAGGAACAGCGTGCTATCATTTTGCCACAATGTGTGTATTTTTCGATTTTCTTCCGAAAATGGTCTCAAACGATAGAGTTCGCCTCACTGATGAATAATCCGAGATCAAATTCAAATCTATCCTTCTGGTCCGGCCGGCCATTAGCACGATAACTCTCAACCGGAAGGAGTTAGATGATTGAAATTTGCAGGGTAGGTTTGGAGCATAAATATCTTGGGAGAAGTCGTTAACGGAAGAACATTCATACTGCCCCTTCCTTGCATTTTGCGTTACGCGCATGCGCAGATGAGAAGTGATTCAACTGCTGGAGTTCTGGTTTGAGGGGATTGGAGTTTTGGGGTGGATGATGCTATTCCTCCATAGAATCCCTGGAGAGGGTCTGCGCATGCGTGGATTCAAGATGCGATATCTCCTGAACTACTAGTATTGAAGAATCGAATTTTTGGCGTGTGTGATTTTGAAAGGACTTTCAGTCGCGAGTGGATTGCGCATGTGCAAAGGAGAAGTTATTGTTTTGGCTTTTATGTGTTATGTTGGGAGAGGTAGGACTATCGGTCACGGGTCTGATGCTGAGCCGGTATTGTGAAGTTTCAAAAGGATATTTATGACAATAACGTTGTTTCCGAGTTGGAGTGTCCGTACCGTGGCCCTGGGGCTAATTTTGAAATTCATGTTGCCCCTTTCTGGCATTTACGTAACGCGCATGAGCAGACGAGAAGTGATTAAACTGCTGGAGTTTTCGTCTGAGAGAATTGGTGTTTGGAGGTACAGGATGCTATTCCTCCATGTAATCCCATGGGAGTTTCCCCGCATGCGTGGATTTAAGCTGCGATATCTCCTGAAGCAATGGTGATAAAGAATTAGAATTTTTTGTCATTTTTTGAGAAGCCTTTCATCCACGAGTAGATTGCGCAGGAGCAGTGGAGAAGTTGCTCTTTTTGGGCTGTATGGCTTATGTTGGGAGTAGTTTGCGTCTAGTGGTCATGAATTTGGTTCTGAGCCGATATTGTGAGGTTTTGAGAGAAATTGCATGGCAATTCTGTGCACCGACAAGTCAGTTTCGAGGAAATAGCGTTGTTGCCGAGCTGAGTTGTCTGTATCGTGGCCCTGGGTCTAATTTATGAATTTATCCGGAGATCTACCCAGAGGGTAGTGGACATCATTCACTGTAGGGTCATAAATTAGCAGTGCTGTATCTAAACTAGCATAAGGATAGAGTTACAAAGTTGAAAGACAACACAACTGACTCTCCGTCGTCACACAAGCTCCTAGGAGCTTCTGAGGGACCTCCATGGGGTCGGAGGGTCAGTATAATCATAATCATTTTTAGAGCACGCGCGCCAATTGCAGATTGACTTCACAATGAAAAAACGGCTATCAGAGCATTGACGTGGGGTCAATCTGCTTTGGTGCGCATGCTATGAACATGTTTATGATTATACTGACCCTCCCAAGTCTTCCCCATGGAGATCCATCAGAAGCTCGTAGGAGCTTTGTACTGACTTCACGTCAGTGTTTTTGGCACTCTTGTTCCTCGGAATAGAGTGCTTATCCATCTGCCCAAATGTCTGTAATTTTCGAATTTTTAGCTGAAAATGGTCTTAAACGATTTGGCCGGCAGTTAACACCTTAAATCTCTAACGAAAGGAATTAGAGGATTGAGATTCACAGGGTCGGTTTGAAGCGTAAATATCTCGGACAAGTTCGTTAACGGTCGAAATCCATCAAGCGGTTTCGGAGTTATGGCCGTTTTTAGTAAAAATATATTTTATGAATATTCCGATATCTGAAATTTAGCACCGAATTGTAGAATAGTGACCTTTATATGCACGCGAAGTTTTGTATTGCTGTAAAGAGTCGAAAAAAAATTTAAAAAATTTTTGAATTTTGTTTCTTCAATAACTCTCGTTCAGAATGAGCTAAGCAGGTAAAATTTTCATATTAGGTTTGAGAGATAAATATCTCGGAGAAAATCCTTATTGGGCAAAATCGAATGGTTTCGGAGTAACGGAAAAAAAATTTTTTTTTCTTCAAGAATTTCAAATTATTCTTTTTTCAAGATGCAGTTTCACCACATAAATTAATTGATATCATTTTAAACTCTAACAAATTAATACTTTCAGAGATATGATTTTCCGAAATTTCAATAATGAATCATACTTCTATGTTTCCACAAAATGCTGTACCTGCTTATTTATTCTATCTATGAATTATTATATGATCCATGTTCTTACATGTCATCTTATTTTCCTATGAGAGATAAATGCCAAAATTATTCCTCGTTCGTTATTTTTGATATAAAATACATCTCGTGTTCTAGAAGACAAAGTAGGATTGAATGCAAAATGACGAATGAACTAACCTCACCTATCATAGAATTATGAGCATGATATGATATTATACTTTTGAGGTGATAATATAATGCCCTTGGATAATACATATGATGATGAAATATATTCTTTGGTAAGATACATAATCAAACTGGTTTCAGAATATCTCCAGTAAAAAAAAAACTCCAATGTTGTCTAAGTTTTAATTGATATAATATAATTTTCAGATTAGATTTGAGGAATGGATATCTCGGCCAAGTTCGTTGTTGGTGAGAATCGATCTGTTTGAATTTAATTTCTTTCATAATGTTGTTCTATCGTAAGAGTCCATTTATATCATTCCCAGAGACCAATAATTTCGGAGATATGATTTGCCACAGTTTGAACAAGAGCACCAAAGCTCCTGTACAAAGGGCTTGAACCAATTTTTCTTATATTTTTTTTAATAAAGACAGAGTTTATATATTTCACCGTTATATATAACACCGAACAACTGTCGAATGGTCTTGTTCATCCTGTGTATATCAAGTGAACCCTTTCCTCTCCTAGTGTCATAACCACACTTGCCCCAGCCAAATTTTTACGCAGGTACACCAACAAGACCAGTGCTTAAAACTGTCGCAATTCCATAACTGAAGTCTCTCTAAACGAATCATAATTTGAAAATCTCCCGTTTTTTCCCAGAATAATTATCAGAATCCACTTCTGCAGAACATCTAGATTTCTTAAGCGAGGATCTGTTACACACCTTCAGGCAATTATGCCGTAATAGCAAATGTGCTTGAACCAAGGAACAATATGCCACTTCAGCTGTTTAAATGGGAGTACACTCTTCAAATATCTGAATTTGAACAACAAACATCTGAGCTTCTTTGCCAAGGCATTAATGTGAACATACCACTGCATACAGCTATCTAAGGTTATTCCCACATACTTGACTGTTCTCAACAACTTTATCTGCACCCGTCTCTCTCCCACCAAGACTTCAATGCTAGTGAAATCAGAGAGATTATTTTCGTAACTAGTGAAAGGCGTGAGGACAATTTTTTCTAGGTTTATTGTGAGCGGTTTGCTAGAAAAATGATCAAATTTGATGGGAAATGTAGATTACAGTTTTGACTGTAGATTTCACCAATTTGATCCTTGAAGAAGATATATGTTGGTATATAATTTATAAAAGAAAAAAATAGAAACTGTAGATCCTGAAGGGGTCCCTACAATCAACATTAATTCATATCAAAAGCAATTGTGTGGGGAGCACCTCACCGTTACCACTTACAAAGTATGAATATCAATCATAACACCAATTGGAATTGAATTTATATCAATTATTTGAACAGATATAATAGTATATTTTCATGGATTTTTTCAGGGTTATAATTATGTTTGTCTAAATAAGACAAAGATAATTATTACTGATTTTAACCCAGTGCATTGCACTGGTTACCTTGCTACGATGAATACCGATTAGGTTACAAGAATCACGTATACATATAAGATCAGGTCAATGGAAGGTTTTGAGGTATAGGTGGTCAATCCTTTCGTTGAATATAATTGCAGCCTCAATGTAGTTAACAGCATACAACGGATATCAACGATGATAGACCCAGCAGATCGAATATCAGCTGGTGAATAGCCGTAATCTGAACCCTCTGGTGTTATGAGGGTGTATCTCTAAGGATTTGGGTCCTCGTTGCAAAACTCAAATGACCACTGTTAAAAGCGTTATTCCCAAGAAAACAAATAACCTTAATATTCCACAGGGAATTACCCCAATTTATTGAAGTTATAATCGCCAACAATGAGCATGATTCTAAATCAAAATTTTCTTCAATTTGTCAAAACATATTCCAGAAACGACACGACACGAGTTCAATGTCATCAAAGTGCGAGAGTGACAGAAAAACAACACAAACTAAGAACAATTAATGATGGGTAAGAATTACTTTATGTTACGTTAAATCTGAAAATGGTGATCCATTGAATAGAAAAAACAGCTACTGATGAGAAAATATATTCGCATTACGTTGAATTTAGAAAACGTAATGTACGTCGTGTAAAATTCGGACGTCCATGAAAAATATATTTTCCTTAACGGTTTTTTTTGCAGATAACTCCCTACTTTCGAGGACGTTTGTGTTTTCGCAACGACGAAAATAGTTTGCCGTCCAATTTCCTCCGACTGCAAACTCTGAGTGACAAGTAGAAACTCAATATCGGAAAAAGCTGTCGTTAAAAGCAATCTCGCTGCAAACACAGTTCTCGTTATATCCCGCATCTTTGCCGATACTGATTTTACAAATTCAATGTGAGAAATATCCCAGTCGCTGAGACGGAAACAATAGCGGATGTCGATTTCCGCCGATCATGGCGCTATTGAAACAATGTGTTTAAACGCCATTTTCAGTTGAAGGGGTGAACGTGGATGATTGATTTCCTTACGGGTAATTACACCGTTTGGGGCCTTTGTAGGGAGGTATGTTATTGGAACGTGTGAATGATGCTTTCGGTTCAATATTAGTCCATAAAATAATAAACATCTCGATTAATTTTTGAGTGGTTGTACTCAAACGATATCATTTCACCGAAATATCTTAAATTTTCGAAATTAGAGCAAAAATTTGTAATAAACCATTCAATTTGATATACTGATGAAGAATCCGCAGCAAAATTCAATTATTTCTCAGGCAAAACAGAGATCTCCTAGACGTGTCTTGGTGACTTCTTGCCGGGATAATGTGAGGAGCTCTATTTCTCGTCCAAATGTACGCCGCCAAGGACGAGCTCAGCAGTGTCCCATGCGATATACCATGTGGAAAATCTCAAACCGATATAATTGAAACATGATTATTAGTTGTAGAATGCCAACGCGAAAATTCTTGCGGAATTTCGTGAGGATGGTATTACTAGAAAATTTCAAAAAAATTATTGAAAATAATTGTAAAAAATTCTATATATCATAAACTATTCGTCCGGCATGGCTGAAATTTTGGAAGAGCCTTAAGAACCTAACTCTACTGCACAGTTCCAAGTTTGAACACGATCGGATCCATATTGTTGGAGAACCGAGCAACCTTTTGTGAGTTCGGTAGCTGGATGCAAATCGTCGTATAATATGTTGTCTATGGTCGTGTTTTTGCGAGAACCTTCAAAAACATGAATATCCTGATGACATATTTTTGCGCGTATGTTCTTGGGAAAATCGTGTTATTTCATCACAAATCTATGGGAGATGATAGCCCTACATTAGCGGTCAGACCTGGTTTTGTAAGAGATCCTCCTTAGGAGGAGGCAACTAAATATTGAAGGGATTTCTATGAACAAGAGTGAATATCTTTGAGAAATAGAGAAGGTGATTCTTCTTCAAGAGATCCATGTGCCTTCAGAGGGGTATATTTGTGAGAGGGGACTTTTGAAAGGTTATGTATTTTTTTAACATGATATCGCTGAAATTTTGCTGAAGGCTTCAAAACTTAGCTTTAAATTAACCACACTTTCTGATCTTGTAAGGTGGGAGGCTCATTTCTGGATATTAAATTTCGTGATGGGTAGAGAGGAATTTTAGGTCAGTTTTTCTATCACTAATTAGAATATATCTTTATGTTTCCCCTCATCACCTCTAGATCTATCAATGGACATTTATTGGTTAAGAATAAGTAATTGAATTTTACTGAAATTCAACTGAATTTCATTCAGTATGTTAGTAACTGAACTCATAATTTTCTTTACTCTGTTTATTTAAATATGACATTAATTCCAGTAATATTTTTCAAGAATAATTATGTATTCTACTCCTTAAGAGGAATTGAAGGTAGACAATAATGTGTTAATTTTTTCATCATTGCTTTCTATCCTGACTTCACGAAAAAAAAAATTGGTTCAAGCACTGACGTGAGGTTAGGAGCTTGTGCGCGTAAATTCGATTAAGAGTGTTCAATACAGGAGAACGGACAACAGAACATACGCACAAAAGATCCTGACTTCGCGTAAGTGCTTAAAAAAAATTTTTTCTCGTGAAGTCAGGAGCTTTTGCGCGTATGTTCTATTGTCCATTCTCCTGTATTGAACACTGTTAATCGAATTTACGCGCAAAAGCTCCTGACTTCACGTCAGTGCTTGAACCAATTTTTTTTTTCGTGAAGTCAGGATAGAAAGCAATGATGAAAAAATTAACACATTATTGTCTACCTTCAATTCTTCTTTAGGAGAAGAATACGTAATTATTCTTGAAAAATATTACTGGAATTAATGTCATATTTAAATAAACAGAGTAAAGAAAATTATAAGTTTAGTTACTAACATACTGAATGCAATTCAGTTGAATTCCAGTAATATTCAATTACTTATTCTTAACCAATAAATGTCCATTGATAGATCTAGAGGTGAAACATAAAGATATATTCTCATTAGTGATAGAAAAACTGGCCTAAAATTCGATTAAAAGTGTCCAATACAGGAGAATGGACAATAGAACATACGCGCAAAAGCTCCTGAATTCACGTCAGTGCTTGAACCAATTTTTTTTTTTCGTGAAGTCAGGATAGAAAGCAATGATGAAAAAATTAACACATTATTGTCTACCTTCAATTCTTCTTTAGGAGAAGAATACGTAATTATTCTTGAAAAATATTACTGGAATTAATGTCATATTTAAATAAACAGAGTAAAGAAAATTATAAGTTTAGTTACTAACATACTGAATGCAATTCAGTTGAATTCAGGTAATATTCAATTACTTATTCTTAACCAATAAATGTCCATTGATAGATCTAGAGGTGAAACATAAAGATATATTCTCATTAGTGATAGAAAAACTGGCCTAAAATTCGATTAAAAGTGTCCAATACAGGAGAATGGACAATAGAACATACGCGCAAAAGCTCCTGACTTCACGTCAGTGCTTGAACCAATTTTTGGCGCTCTAGTTCCTCGGAACTGAGTGCTTATCAATTTGCCCAATTGACTGTAATTTTCGAATTTTTCGATGAAAATGATCTTAAACGATTTGGTTCGACTCACTGATCAAGAATCCGTGGTCAAAATGCATTCTGTCCGGCCGGCCGTAGGCACGATAAATCTCGAACGGAATGAGCTAGACAGTTGAAATTTCCAGAGTAGGTTTGGGAGATAAATATCTCGGCTAAGTTCGTTATTGGGTAAAATCGGACACATGGTTTCGGAGTAACAAAAAAAAATTTTTTTTTTTACAAAACAATTCCAAATTAAATTCTTTAAATAAGCAGTTTTACCATAAGAATCCAATGATATCATTTTTAACTCTAACAAGCTGATACTTTCGGAGATATGATTTTTCAAAATTTCAATAATAAATCGTATTTCTACGTTGTCACAGAATGATATAATTATTTTATGTATGAATTGTCATAATGTCAACATATTTTCCTGAGACATGACATTATCTAATCAATCGAAGAATTGTGAGCGAAGTGAGAAAAATCTCTGTTTGCTCCGGAATTAGTTTTTTCAGAAAAGTCTTACATTTCGGAACGGAACATGAAGTAAGAGATCTGAGAGTAGTGAGACTGCTTTTCATCCATAGACATAGAATGCTCAGTTCTCTCAATTTATGACGGAACTGACGGAAGGGAATATTATAACTTCAAAAATATTGGGGTTGAAATACTCGTATTTTAGCGATGCAACGGGGACCTCACCCAAAAATGTTTGAAAATATTACGTAAATATTGAAAGTTTAATTCTGTAGTTCGAGAGAGGAGAAAATTTGATGAAAGTAGATCAGGAAATTTTTGATCGATTACAAGGTAATTTTTCATTATTACTTATCTTCTTTCATACATGTTTTATGGAATATCTACTATTTGTAGGTACTTTAAACCTGTTTTGGGCAATTGTCATACGAAACTTGTTTTTTTGGCGCTCTAGTTTCTCGGAACAGAGTGCTTATCAATTTGCCCAAGTGTCTGTAATTTTGGAATTTTTGGCTGAAAATGGTCTCAAACGATTTGGTTCGACTCACTGATCAAGAATCCGAGGTCGAAATCGATTCTGTGCGGCCGTAGGCACGATAACTCTCGAACGAAAGGAGTTAGCGGATTGAAATTTGCAAAGTGGGTTTGGAGCGTAGATATCTCGGACGAGCTCGTTAATGGGCGAAATACATCAAGCGGTTTCGGAGTTATGGGTGATTAAAGTAAAAATATTTTACATGAATATTTCCGAAACCGATCACTCGATCTAACTGAAATTTAGCATCAAATTGTAGAATCATGACCTTTATACGCATGTGAAGTTTTGTATTGACCAGATTACCGCAAAGTGTGAAAAAAAATTTGAAAATTTAAAAAAAGTTATGCTACAATAACTCTCGAACGGAATGAGCTAGGCAGTTGAAATTTTCAGAGTAGGTTACGGAGATGAATATCCCGGTTAAATTCGTTATTGGGCAAAATTGGCCAGATTTAATTTGATTTCATCCATGGTGCAGTTCTCATTCTCATGATTGCTCATTTAATCTTGATAAATAAACTATTATCATATGAATACATTGATAGAATTCCCAACTCTGAGAAACCAATACTTTCGGAGATATAATTTGCCTGTTTGAACTAGAGCGCCAGAAAGCTCGTGTCCACAGGACTTGAACCAATTTTTTCTTTTCAATGATAAGATTTTGACATTTCCCAAATTCAAGATAGCTTGGGAAGTGAAACTTATTTGTCAAATAGCACAGTACGTGTCGAATAGTAAATTAGAGAATTCAAAAATGATCCTTCAAGAGGGGAATAGATTTGGACATATTTTTTCGAAATAAATACATAGTGAAACTTCCAAACTGTTGCCTCTCAATACGAGAAAATTTTGGACATCTGTGTGGAATTCTGTTTAAGAAAGACTACACATTAGACAGGTGCACGACTCGAGAAAGACTAACAGAAATATTAGAGGACTCTGCTTTGAATATGAAGAAGAAAATTTGGTTCAAGCCCTGTGGACAGGAGCGTTGGCGCTCTTGTTCAAACTTTGACAAATCATATCTCCAGAAGTGGTTTCACAGAGTTGGGAATTATATCAATGGATTATTATGATAAAACCACATCATAAATTAAATTAAATTAACTAAATATCCATTAATATCATTCCTAACTCTGAAAAACAAATACTTTCGGAGTTATGACTTATCAAAGTTTGAACAAAAGCGCCAAAGCTCGTATCCACAGGGCTTTTCCACTTTTTCAATTTGGCTTCTGTGCGTTAATTTTCATGAATTTTAACCATTAAATTCAAAACGTAGGTCTATGAAGGATCTCATGTTGATTTACATGCATCAGCAAATTATAATTAGAGTGTTCTATGAAATCATATAGAATTATTGAGAATAATTATTGAAATTTCGAAAAATCATATCTCCGAAAGTATTGGTTTGTTAGAGTTAAAGATGATATCAATGGATTCTTATGATAAAACTGCATCTTAAAAAAATTGAATTTGTGACGTAAATTTTTTTTTTCTGTTACTCCGAAATAGCCGGCCGATTTTTCCCAATGGCGAACTTAACCGAGATATTTATCTCCCCAAAACCTTCTCTGAAAATATCAGCTGTCTAGCTCATTCCGTTCGAGAATTATCGTGAGTCGAACCAAATCGTTTAAGACCATTTTCAGCTAAAAATTCGAAAATTTCAGACATTTAGGCAAATTGATAAGCACTCTGTTCCGAGGAACAAGAGCGCCAAAAACGGCGAAGATTAAAAAGAATCCTTTGTGGAGTCTTTATGGAACACCACTGCACAGATGATTTGAGAAAACTTTTTCTCTTGTCATCTTGAGAAGTGTTTCAAATGAATAGTTTGTGAAAATGCATCATCATCGTCATCTTCCACTTCTTTCTTTGGGGCGCATCCAACCCTGCGGAAACATGTCAATTTCTTTGTCGGCCACATCCCATGCTTCCGTGGACCTACAAAATGAATATTTTGTAAAGTATACAACTGCATTTATTGTGTAAACATCCAAAAGCTAATCAGTTTAGTTGCAATAAGAATTCATTGAAACTAAACATCAATAAAACAAGATCTCAAAGATTTGTAATAAGATTGACCAGAAAATTTTAATTCAATAAAAATAATTCATCGAAATAGTAGGTTTCTTTTAGCATGGGTTCTGAGCCGTCCGGAAAGTTATTTATGAATGTTCTAGTGATCCGTATCAATAGAAATATAGGAAAAATTTATATATGTACTTAATAAATGGTCACAATACAATAATCAATAAGTCATTCGAATACTTCACTTACTCGAATTTCCCCAGATAGATTGTTATTCACTAATCTTTTTTCCTCTCTAGCCTTGCCCAAATGTCTGTAATTTTCGAACTTTTGGCTTTAAATGAGCTTAAACGATTTGGTTCGACTCACTGATCAAGAATCCATGGTCAAAATCGATTCTGTCTGGCCGTCCGTCCGTCCGGCCGTTAGCATGATAACTCTCTAACGGAATGAGCTACACAATTGATTATTTCAGAGTAGGTTCGAGGGTTAAATATCTCGGTTGAGTTCAGTTATCGGGCAAAATCGGCCTGATGGTTTCGGGGTAACGAAAAACATTTTTTTTTACATGACATCTTTGGAATTATTTTTTTTAAGATGCAATATTATCACAGGAATTCAATGATATTATTTTCACCTCTAACAAGCTAAAACTTTTGGATATAATGATTTTTCAAAATTTCAATAATACATCATTGTTCTATGTATTCACTGTCTGTGTTTACTGTTCATAAATGTCATCTTATCTAGCTATTAGAGTTATGTCAATTCGTAGTTTGAAAAACAAGTATCGGATTCTTGAATTTGTGAATATATAAAAGACTGTTTTGAAACTAATATTGACTGGTTGCATATTGAATAATTTACGTATATATTCGGGATGATGTTTCAGAAGATTTGAATTTGGATCATTTTTATGATGTAGTATATGAAGGTAATATAATAAAAATAAATATAAAAAATTTTCTCTTGGAAAGCAAGTATTCGATTCTTGAATTTGTGAATATATATATAAAAGACTGTTTTGATGTAGTTTATGGAGGCAATAAGAAAGAAGAACAAAATGGAATCATCTAAACAAATTACTGTTCGTTGACCACAGAGGTTAATATTACTTTTTACAACCTTAAGTATTAAGACATGTTCCTATATACAGTATTTTCATAATGTTTCTAGTTAATATATTTTGATTTATTAAAATAATTTGTTCATAAGCCTCTACCTACTTAAATATGAGGAATAAATGGACAATCTGCTATGATTGTCTCCAGCCTTGCTCTAGACATTAGGTATTTCGAGTTGTGAAAACTATGCACCGAGTGTAAGTTGCAACAACCAATTCCACGAGGTTGAATCATTGCAGATTGCTCATTTAATTTTGATGAATAAATTAATTGACAATCTTTGAAGTATTTTTGATTCCATTTTTTTGGCGCTCCTGTTTGAGGGATAATTTTTTAAACATTTTTTTCAAACGACACTTTTTCAAAATTCAATTTCTTTCATGATGCAGTTCTATCATAAGAATCCATTAATATAATTCCCAACTCTGAGAAACCAATATTTTCGGAGATATAATTTGTCTGTTTGAACAAGAGCGCCAAAGAGCTCCTTTCCACAGGGCTAGTTTTTAAATACTGTAGTGATGCGATTCTCTCATATAAATTTCACTCGCGTCTCTTGGTCGGTATTCTACAACTAGTTACCTAGTTTCAATTCGATGGGATCTGAATTTCTTGAGTTATCGAGAAAACAATATTCCAGATGATTATAACTCCGAAACCAAACGGCCGATTATGCCCAACAATGAACTTAACTGTCCCATTCGGAAGCACAACCTACCTTGAAAAAAGATTCTGGTAAGCCTTTTCATCTATTTGCCAAAAGATAACTCACCTGCGAACTATTTGAGTAAGTTGTTATTAACTTATCACATTCTAAGGAGGTAATTATATCCAATCAAATTGGAAACAAGCGAGATAAAATTGAATTTCTATCAGTGCCAACTTTGAAATCAATACTCAGTCTATGCCTTTATTCGAGAGTATGTCATAAAATATGAAAAAAATTACAAAAATTTACCTGCTTTTATCGTTCTGAACCTGGAAAACAATCACAGACGATCTTGTGATTGTTTTCCAGGTTCAGATCGATAAAAGCAGGTAAATTTTTGTAATTTTTTTCATATTTTATGACATTCAACGAAGCATATCTGGAAAACGGTACGTTTTAGGAGAAATGATGACGAATAATTTAATTTCCTAGAACGATAGAGTATTTTAAAAATGACCCAAGTTAACCTTCATCTGCTTTCATTATGCTTATTTCTCATTGTCTTATGAATTCGCGAGTCAATAACGGAGAAACCAGTAGAAGTAGGGTAAAAATGTTAATTGGAGATTATGTGCCATGGTTGAAGAAAACTTCGTACCAAATTTCATTCAATTCTGAATAACCATGTCAAAGCTACAAAAGAAAAACTGATTTTTTTTCAAATTTCAATAGCCTGTATCTTTTTCCTCGTGCCGAATCTGGAAAAATAGTAAATGAAAAAAGTGTTTTATTTGATGAGAGGAACCTATGGTTAAATTCAATGTACAACTGAAAGACTCACCCTGTATCTCCGATTTTGTTCAAATTGGAAATATTGATGTGAAGTTAATTTTTGAACTCGGTATTGAAGGCTCTCCAAAATTTTTAGCGATATCGGAGGGATGTCTAGTTGCAATTCGATCGGAACTGTATCGTTTGAAAGCAAAATTAGTAGGTACTCGGAAACCGTTGCGCCGATTATACCCGTCAACGAAATCGTCCTTCGCATTTGGGGGCGCAGCATACCCTGAAAATTCTAAGCCGCTATCTATTTCCGTTCAAAAGTTATCGTGGAAAACGTCGGGCAGGCTGTCCTGACGGAATTAATTTCGTCAGAAAATGCACACAAAAAGAGAACAGCAAAAAATTATAGGACCTCTTATATCGTAGGATGAATATGTTATCTCAGAAAATATTGAAGATTAAATACAATAAATAAAACAATACATAATATACCATTAGAAATCAATATGCTATCACTCATATTCAATATTAGATTTTTTCAGTTATTTCTTCCTCTGGATTGCTGAAGAATAATAGCGGATTTGAGAAACTCCACGTATTTTGGAATGAATAGTTCAAATGCTCTTTACTAGCTCAGAGTCCAAGTGAATACAAGTTACCAGATTACTAGAACATTTTTGGATGAGAAATCATATTTTTTTGTGAATCAGAATATAAGAAAAGATTTACTGCGTATATCCCAGTCAAATAGACATCACCATTTACATGATGATTGCAACCCCGGATCATTAAATGGCTTGCACGGGGCTCATTGGTCCTGAACCGGCCTATAGCATATCTTTCAAGGCAGCAATGTGGGAAAATAACACATGGTTGGACCAAAAGTTCATACCTGGTTACAGATATCCTCACTCAACAATTATTGTCCCATCAGCTGAAAAAGCCCGACAGTGACTCAAATTCTCCAGGTTAGACCAGATAATCTTAACAGCTATATACACGGGTTACTATGGCCTCAGAAAACAGAAGTATGCAGGGGTTTACTGAGGACTCTAAGTTCCTAGAGGACGATGACTCTATCGAACACATCATGTGTGACTGTCCCGCTGGGGACATGATCTGATTTGAGGAGCTAGAAGTCCGTAAACTGCGGCTTAGGAAACTGGACAAGTTCTGATCCAACAGACGCATCTCCCTTACCTAAAGGCTAGAGATTGTGGGTGAAGTATAGATTCATGTGTTCCCCAATAGACCGATTGGTCTGAATGGCAGGCAGGGTCTGGTCTGCCTGACACAACACACATAATATAATAATACCAGATTACGAGAAGTTCTTCCGAGGGAAAGCAAATTTTTTTCTGAATCATAAAATGAGAATAGATTTACTGCATACATCCCAGTGAAATATTCATTACTTTTTGCATGGTGGTTGTTACTCTGGATTATTGAATGACAGTTTCAAAGTCAAAATGGAAATTCCCCGATGAAACCGATGACGCAATTTCATCCTATAAATAGAAAGTACGTAAAATTGTCTCTTGGAACTGGTTTTGCATAGGTGTGAAATTCACATCTGAATATTTTCAATAAATTCCATACGAATCACGAATAGATAAATCGGGATTCCCCCCGTTCCAGGTGGTGCATGCACAGCAACCCCTAATTCACCACTGTCACCGTACGTCGTTCCCGACTCACCAAAAGAACGAGCGCGAAATTCTCCAAGAGTGTTAAATGAATCGACGTTTGGTCCTGCGAACCGAACGTGCGCACATAGATGGCGCTTTTGCGCAGGACATCGTCCTGTGCCTCGCGCCTCCAGTTATCCTGAAGAACCCCTAGCGGACCCACCGTCGATCATGCGAAAATCGTGCTTACCGGCGAAATTCTGACTGTACTTGCGATTTCCGTCGACTTATCTGTGAAGGATTCCCTCCAATTCAGTGGATGTGGGCGTGTATGTGCTTGTTATAGAGACAGATTGGACTGACATTCACTAGTTCAACTATGGTCCATTCAGTTTGATCGCGTGGTACTTATATTGGTGATAAACACAATGTCAGTTCTCAGAGGTATACAACTTGTTACCATTGTCTCTTCATACAGGCAGTGCTAAGCTATGGCACACGATTTCCTCCTTTCCCTCATCGCGAGTGTTTTTTTGGTGTTGGTTCTAGTCGTGCAGAAGGATGCGGTGGTCGGGGAGCCCGCTGGTGAAACGCGCGTTCCGCTAACATCGAGAACGGTACGGACCAAGTACGGTGACGTCAGTGGTGTTATCGTGACCTTGGATTCCAAATATTTGGAACCAGTGGAGGTCTTCCGGGGTATACCGTATGCTAGCCCTCCCCTCGGTCGGTTAAGGTTCATGCCCCCTGTGACGGGAGCCTTGTGGTCGGGTGTTAAAGTGGCGGATCAGTTTGGACCAGTTTGTCCTCAAAGGTTACCGGATATAGCTAATGAAACTTTGGCACTCAAGAAGATGCCAAGAGGGCGGCTTCAGTATCTTAAAAGGCTGCTCCCGTATCTGCAGAACCAGAGCGAGGATTGCCTATATTTGAACATTTACGCTCCTGCACAAGGTACAGATGTTATTTGTTTACTTTGGGCAATGCTTTAATATGAATCTATAATGGATGATGAAACGAACATCTCGATTTTTTCGTTGCTCTATAGAAATGCATAAACATCAGCTGAGGAACGGCTCCCGAATCGGAAATATAAAATTCATGTCTTGGTTTATTCAAAGTTGCAATCCACTCTTATAGATATGAATAGATGTTAAATTATTAGTGAAGATATAAGAAAAGCATGTCTACAGATTTCTGAGGCGGGATCCACTTATATTATTTAAGTGACATACAGTATTTCTTCATTAACACTCTATTTGATTTCTATTATTACGAAGATAGTCGCAGGCATACCTGTCCAACTGTCATAATAATATATTTCTTTGGATTACACCACATCTGAAATTTTGTCATGTTTGAGTTAACTAAATATAGAAGGAGACAAATATGATATTGGATGGATAACAAGTTAAGTGACCATAATATGTAAGAAATTGGGTTAAGACCACTTGAAAGGAGAAGAGTAAATAGGTTAATAGTCCATAGAAAACAATTACCGGGAATTTATAATAATGACAATGTTTATCGTCCATGAAATATAATATAATATATCTTGCGAATGCATGATTTTCATGGGCAACCACACATATAAGTTATTCATAAGCAGTCGGAACTATGTCACAACTTCAGTGGAATATGTTTCAAATATTCACTCAAAAGAATGAATGCAAAATACAAATCTAGGTACCACCGTACTGTCAACTTTACCTATTTGCTTTCAAATTCAACAGTAGAATTTGATTTTGCCAGTCCCGAAAATAAATTATGAAGAATATTTGTCATTGCCACCACTATACCTTTTGAAATTCAATTTGGGAAAAAGTGAAATAAATTTCTGAAAAAGTAACACAAATGTCGGAAATAGTAAAACCAACTTCGGAAAAAGTAAATCCAATTTCAATGTTCATCCATTATTGAGTATCCAACCAAAGGTCTCTATCAGTTTGTTATAATTTTTGCAATTGTTCAATTATCTCATTGAAAATCTTTGAAATCCAAAATCTCAGAAAAATACATTAAATATGAACACAAAAATACTAGAAACAGGACCATATTCCAAAAAAATGCACAAAATATGAATTTGTTTGTTTGTTACTCTCTTGAAACAACTGTGCCATTTAAAAAAAAACTGAGGTCATTGGAATTGGAATTGGAATTGTGTGTTACATCATGGCAATACCGACATTTTTTAAACTGATGTAAGAAATATAGTTCTCGAAATTTGAGAGGACAATCTGGAAATTCTGACTGACCTGAAATTAATCAAATCACAAGAGTCGTTTCAAAGAATTGTTGAATGTGACCTACCACACTAAATTTAATCAAAATTGCACCACTGTTTCCAAAGTTATGGATATCGGAAATTTGGGCCAACATTCATGAATCACCCTGTATCTCCGAAACTAACTGCTTTGGATACAAAAGAAGCAATTTTCGTTGAAGGTCTAGATAACCTGCTTTTACCAATAGGCTATGACCAACCTCTCATGTATCACCCGGTAGAATTATATTACCTACTATCAATATCTAGTATATAATAGCTGTTATTTATGGTACTAGTGTGTTATGTTGAAAATAAGTCACGCGAGAAAGGAAACATAACACGCGATTGGCATACAATGTTTTATCCAACAAGTGAAAGGAATCGTTTTATTATGAGAAAATAATTAATAAGCTTTGCGATGAAATCAAAGCTACCTGCATCTCAGTACCATATAAATGTCAGAATTACTTGACAGTGACTTTTTTACATTTTGGTCAAAGTAGATGGTTTGTCGGTTGCCACGGGCATGATACATTGTTAGCAAATGGTTAAATAAATTTTAACACTTGTCAGTTTTCCCATCAGTAAAGGGAAGCTTTTTTGAACAAAAAGTATAGAAAATGGGGGAAACCGATGGAAATGTTCCTGGGGATATCCTTACGGAAGCGGGAGAAACAGCGACGCAGATTTTGTCAGAAAAGTCTGAATATGCTTACGACAAGTAAGCAAAATACTACATTAAATATGAACGTGAGTTATAATCCATAACTCACTAGTGAGTTATGAATTATGACACACTAGTGTGTTATTCGATAGTTTACTTGTCTAAAATGACATTAATAATGACAGTCATAACTGTCATGTGTTGGATAAAAATATGAATATTCACTAGCATTATTCTATTTGTAGATCGCAATGATTTTTGAAGTTGCGGGTGGATTAAGGATAGATGAATTGAAATATCTGGAGTTGAGATATTTAGCTTCGAGTCACACTCGCGTCTTCCAAGTTTGGATGCATATTGCATCATCCTAAAGAAATCAACATATTATATAAATGAACTGAAACGGATCTGCATATTGAATGGAAGTGAACAAATTGATGGAAGATACAAATTCTATCCAATAGTGTCGTTTACGCTTAGAACGGTGTTTTAAATAGATAAGGATCCGATGCAATAAATCGTAGGTGGATGTCTTCACAGAATATTGTTGTATCGATATATACACAGGGTGATAAATATTTATGTGTGTCCATTAAATTTAATAGGATATTCTTTGATTTACTCAAAGACAACAACAAGTTAACTCAAACATTCAAATGATTCGT
Organism: Halyzia sedecimguttata; assembly: GCA_937662695.2. NCBI lineage: Eukaryota > Metazoa > Arthropoda > Insecta > Coleoptera > Coccinellidae > Halyzia > Halyzia sedecimguttata. The sequence goes on from OW569413.2 coordinate 17,113,735, forward strand.
TTCGAAAATACAGAGTGATGCATTTGATGAAATATACTGGTTTTTCGTGAGGATATTGCAGATTATCTTCCCAATTTTGTTGTATTTTGGCAGAGTTTTTCGTAGTTTTCAGAGATTAATTTAGCCATTACTTGATAAAATGTATTACTTCCAGTGTCCTTTCAAACTTGATGAAAATAAAACTTTTTATTATTTTGCATTTTTTTCGTATCCTGTTTAGAAAATAATTGAAATCTATTCAATTGCACATCCTTGGACCACAAGAGAAACACGGGTAAAAGATATTATAATATTTAAATTATTTAAATGTTAAAAACCTTGAGTATATATCCTCTTCTTATCCATGTTTCGGGTTTGTTCTAGATATATGCCAACAAGTAACGACTTTTTGTACTCTTATTTATATAAAGTTTTTGTCTTTAAATCATTAGAAGATATTTGTTAAATTTATTATACATATTGTACCCTGTATATACAGGGTCTTTCCCAAGTAAGGCATATAACTCCAGATATTATATTGCTAAAACACTTTGATTGAAAAATTGAAATGTTGTTAATATTTCCATGACTACATGAGATATTTCAATCAAATTCTGCAGGATTTGAAGGTTAGCAACAGGGCGTGCTTCATGCTGAACTGTTGAACATTTGAAAGAAAAAATGGCTATCTACTGCTCCTTTTCTCGGGACGCGTTATTTTTGATTAAAATGGGTAATAAAAAACAAGTGCTCCATAAGGTCACGTGGAAAACTCAATATAAATCATGAAGAATAACATCTTGCTGTTTCAGGTTATTATTTTCACGATCCGCATAATGTAAATACTAAAGAAAACACATTTTTAGTTTTGAAATAAGCATTATGATGTTTAATAAAACTTTCACCCTGTATTTCCATAATGAAATATTTTAGAGATATAGTTTATATAGCGAAGATACTTTTATTTTAGTGCACCTCCCATCACTTACCAGGTGTGCAGGGTGAGTCTTTAAGTTGTACATTAATTTTAACCATGTATTCCTCTCATCAAATGTAACACCATTTTCATATACCATTTTTCCAGATTCGGCTCAGGTAAAAAGTTATAAGCATTTAAAGATTTTACATTGTGCTAATCCATCCCTGAACAAGCAGGTAAATGGACTTCGAGTTTCATAAAGCTTTTCGGTTATTTCCACAGTCAATTAAGTATATCAAAACCCGAGTTTCTTAGTTATTAAAATCTTAATGAAAACTATCGAATTCTGGAAACAATCAGACAAGTGACAACCTGCTATACGCAAAGTATAATAATATTTTTATACTGTGGCAGAAGCAGGCCCAGAAATGTAATACATTAGGTTAGCCACAGAATATATCGTTCGGTCCTAACCTAACCTTCAATAATAATTGGGATAGATATGGGTATGTGGAATGATACTTATAATTGGTATTAAACATTTTCAAAACTATGAAGAAATTCGTTTTATATTCACTATTGGATATAAATAGAGAGAAATTCAAAGATTAATACAGATCATGTTAAGCGTATTCATGTATTACCAAAAGATAAGTTACCCTGCGATTCAAATTGTTTGAAAAATTATTGGCTTTTGTTTATGGATTTCATTATGATTGAATGGTAATGTATAAACATATTATGTGAGTTATAGAGGTGATACTAGCTACACCTCTTTCTAAAGTGTCAGCTTTGAGATCAATACTGTATTCGAGCGCAGATGCACAGATCATATATTATCCTATTCTAGATCCGGGTTGATAAAAACAGTTAAATTTCTGGATTTTTTATCATATTTTAGGTCATTCAATTTTGAATATCTCGAAAACAGTACGTTTTAGGAGAAGTGATGAAGAATAATTTAATTTTCTAAAATGATTGAGTATTCTTAAAATGACTCGAGATAAGCATCATCTGCTTTCATTATGGTAATTTCTCAGAGTTTTATGAATTCGCGAGTCTATAACGAGGAAACCAGTAGAAGTAGAAAAAAAAAACAGTTAATTGGAGATTATGTGTTATAGTTATGCAAAACTTCACACCAAAATTCATTTCATTCTGAGTAACCATGTCAAATCTACAAAAGGAAAACTGATAATTTTTTCAAATGCAACAGCCTCTATCTTGTTTCCTGTACCGAATTTGGAAAAATGGTAAACGAAAAAGTGTTTTATTTGATGAGAGGGATCTATGGTTAAGAATAATGCACAACTTAAAGACTCACCCTGTATAATCCCGGTCATATTCTTCCAGGCTGCTAACGGCAAATATCCAATTATTACATGTAGTAATGAATTAACGGACGGCCGGCCGGACAGAATCGATTTCGACCACGGATTCTTGATCAGTGAGTCAAATCAAATCGTTTAAGACCATTTTCAGCCAAAAATTCGAAAATTCCAGATAGTATAGTATAAAAAATACATTTTCGTTCGTTACGGGAAATCCGCGATAGATATCGACTTAGGGTCTTCGGATCTACCCTTTCCCCCTCCCTAAGATTCGATATCCACCCCCTTCGAACCTCGATCCGTCCTCTAGATTTTTAAAACAATTACCAAAATTCCCGATTTACTTAGGAAAAATCGCAAAAATTTAGTCCATTTCTCGAATTTTTTTAACGCATAAGGATCCCTCCGAAAAAAAATCTTCTCGATAGCTCATTGTTGTAGAAATCTTTCCCCTTTCCCCTCCCGTCGTAATATAGCGGTTATATAAGAGGGTTTAGCCATCCAGACACCGCCCGTTTTTACACATCTTTCCCTAAGTAATCGGTTGCCATGACTCAATTTCAATTAGTATATATGGAATCAGTTAAATATATTATTCAACGAACGAGATAGTTAGAACACTGACGCCAGGTCATCGTTTCATTATTATTCGTTTTCCTTCGTAAACTGTAGTCATTTCAGAGTACCGGTTAAACAGAATTATTGTCGTGTGAGCTCAGGAAAACAAATTGCGAATTCAAATTGAAATAAAATATCTATCTCGAGAATAACTGAATGTTGACATCAAACTGAAATATGTATGAATAACGTTAATCTGATTCAAAAATGCTTCTCTGTTATTTGCTACTGATTCTAGCATGTTATAAAACTGTGGAAGCTTACAGTTACGAGATGCACATGGTGATTGAGAGAACTGATACGTTCCGATCAGAAAATAACTAACGTCATCAGCAGAAGATAATAATAATTTATTGATATGCAGAAAATGAATGTGGACAATTTTTGCCCATCAATGTTGCGATTTCAACTCCTTATTAAGAGTAAAATCGAATGAAGCAGTAGTTGCAGGGGATTACAAAATTCATTTTCGTTACACGATTATAACGGTTTTTCATTCGGAAATAATCGGCAAGAATAAGGCTTTAAGTTTAATTTTTCGAATTGAAGTAAAACAGATTATAAATTATCATTGGAATAATTTCTTGAAATATAATCTTGTCAATGTTGTCTTCTTAAAGCCACCTTATCCAATTTGGATTATTTCTTCTATCCAGCGAGAAAGTTCCAATTTGTATTCTATAAAAGAAAGACGAAATACAGACAATGAATTAAACCCACTTTATCTCCTTCTGCAATCCTTTTCATTTTGATATTAAATTGATTAATTCGACTCCTCTGGATTTAGTTGGGAGAATTAAGTATTTTCTTATTATCATCTTGGAAATGAAGCTTTTGATTAGCACTTAGTGGTTTCTGGGGCGGAATTTGATAGCCCATCATTATTGTCATTCAACTGAGAATCTTCCATTGAGTTGTATACTGGTATAACAAAATAAGTGAACCTGCGTGATTTTTAACAGGCTTAAATAACTAATTATTTTTCTGTTCTGAATTATGGCCTCCTATGACCTATGATTTGTTAATCGATTTCACGTCTGCAAGATAAACACTCTACACCAGCCAAGACAAACATCGATGTGAAGAAAAATGATATTTTGTAAGACGCATCTGATTCTAGGAAGGCGAAAACAATAGTATTTATATCTCAGAAGCTGTAAAGATTTTTTTAATAAAAACATTTCCATAAGTACTGACGTGATATTTGGCTTTTCAGATGGCTCTACTCCTTAGAAGAAGATGGTGTCATTCAAACTGATCATTGATTTCCATAGTATTTTGTCTCCTCTCCACTGAACCGACAACAAATAATTATTTTTTATGAACAGAGTGACGTTTAGGTATCCGAACTTAAAAAAATAATAATTCTAGTACGCTCCTGTTTCTTTTTGGCGCTCTAGTTCCTCGGAACTGAGTGCTTATCAATTTGCCCAAATGCCTGTAATTTTCGAATTTTTCAATGAAAATGGCCTTTAACGATTTGGTTCGACTCACTGATCAAGAATCCGTGGTCGAAATTCATTCTGTCCAGCCGGCCGGCCGTAGGCACGATAACTCTCGAACGGAATGAGCTAGACAGTTGAAATTTTCAGAGTAGGTTTGGAAGATAAATATCTCGGCTAAGTTCGTTATTGGGCAAAATCGGACAGATGGTTTCGGAGTAACAAAAAAAAATTTTTTTTTTACAAATCAAATTCCAAATTAAATTTTTTTCAATTAGCAGTTTCACCATAAGAATCCAATGGTATCATTTTAACTCTAACAAGCTAATTCTTTCGGAGATATGATTTTTCAAAATATCAATAAAAAATCGTATTTTTACGTTTTCACAGAATTATATAATTATTATTTTTTTTATTACGCTTTTGTCTTCGACTTCTGTGGTCATTAGCCGTTCATCAAAGCAAAAAAGGTATACTCAAGGTGAAAAGCACTAAAAGTGAAATTCTCTACACATATACGAACAATTCTGTAAAACTATAAGCAATAACATATAAATGTAACTGTGCAAAATAAATAAGTTTAACCAAAGAATAATAAATAAATGTATAAATATAAAATTATTAAATATATCTAAAATTAATAAAAAAAGGTGAAATAAATATAGAAAATATACAAGTGTAAAATAATTAAATATGAAAATATGTATGAATAAAAATTTAATTAAATAAAGTTTATATTTTTCCAAATAGTTGGATCTCATTCAGAAAGTGAAGGAGAAGGAATCGTATTTTTACGTTTTCACAGAATTATATAATTATTCTATGTATGAATTGTCATAATGTCAACTTATTTTCCTGAGACATGACATTGTCTAATTCCTTGCTAATAGTTGGTTCGAGAAACGTTAAAATCGACTTAGAGAGACAAGGGTAAAAAACCGTCAAATAAACCCCCATGTGGCGATTTTATGTCGAAAAGTGAAAATTAAGAATATATATCCCAGGTAAGTACAGACGTTTTATTCTAATAACGGAGATCGACAAGATCGTACGAGGAGCCCGATAGCCGGTGTGTCCACGCAGTCGGGTTTTCGGTTTCGGAACGAGAGAAGGCGGGCTCAAATCGCGGAAAGGGAATTACACTTTTTGGCGCTCTAGTTCCTCGAAACTGAGTGCTTATCAATTTGCCCAAATGTCTGTAATTTTTATTTAAGATGCAGTTTCACCATTAAAATCCATCGATATCAATTTCAACTCCAACAAGCTAATACTTTCGGAAATATGATTTTTCTAAATTTCAATAATGAATCGTACGTACTTCTATGTTTTCACAGAATGCTATAATTATTCTATCTAAGCTTTATTATATGATCTGTGATCATACTCGTACATTTTATCCTGTTCTATAAGAAAGAGTCAAATTCATTTCAGCTATTTTAATTTGATTTCTTCCATGGTGCAGTTCTCATTCTCAGATTGCTCATTTAATCTTGATAAATAAACTATTATTTGAATATAATTTCCTTTATGATGCAGTTCTTTCATAAGAATACATTGATTTCATTCCCAACTCTGAGAAACCCATACTTTCGGAGGTATAATTTGTCTGTTAGAACTAAAGCGCCAGAAAGCTCCTGTCCACAGGGCTTGAACCCATTTCTTCATTTTGGCTTTCAGATTCTATTATATGTCTCAAACACAATGAGCTTGCGAAATATTACGAAATTCGCTTTAACAGTTTTGAACTAACAGGGGTTTGAAAATTCTATGCTTTTCAGGAAACACTCTGTAGGCATAAGAGATTTTTGAGTTCCCAGTTTTCACTCCTCATATGGTCCTCTATTACACCATGCCCGGTGGGTTATTGGTCAGAAATCTCGTTGTATACATAGAACACTGTTGCCTAATAAACAGTAATGAAACAAAACCAATGATAAAGCAAATTTTCTGTAAAGTTTTAGAGCCAAATTCAGACTCCTTCATCAGACACTATGTGAAATTCTCCAGAATTGTTCGTTGTTGAATATTATTTAGAAATTTATCACTGACTGTGTGACAAATTTCTCACTTTAAGTGTAACTAATTTTCGAAATATAATGATAATTGATATGAACGTTAAAGGTCCTGACCCTAGGTTAGTAAGTTCATATTTTTGCGCGTATGTTCTGGGAACATCGCGTTATCATTTTGCCCAAATGTCTGTAATTTTCGAATTTTTCGCCGAAAATGGTCCCAAACGATTGTGTTCGACTCCTTGATCAAGAATTCGTGGTCAAATTGGATTGAATTGAAGCTTGGTAACTAGTTGTAGAATATCGACATGAAGACATGCGTGAAATTTTATGAAGACCGTACCACTAGAAAATTTTCAAAAAAATTGGTTCAAACACTGACGTGAAGTCATAAGCTTTTACGCTTATGTTCTCTTGTCCATTTTCCTGTATTGGACACTCTTAATCGAATTTACCATGGTGAATTATATTGTCTGTTCTCCTGCATTGGACACTTTTAATAGAATTTACCATGGTAAATTCGATTAAGAGTGCCCAATACAGGAGAACAGACAATAGAATTCACCATGGTAAATTCGCTTAAGAGTGTCCAATACAGGAAAATGGACAAGAGAACATACGCTCAAAATCTTCTGACTTCACGTCAGTGCTTGAAACAATTTTTGTTTAATTTCAGTACGAGTTTCACCCACATAGAAGTTCATGGGGTTTATCAGTTCTATACATTTGCCCAGTTCCCTACAATTCCACTTTAAACTGCAAGTTCAACAGTAAGCAAAGTGCGAAGTGTTTGTATATCCATTAATCAGAGTATTTTGTGTATCCACACAGTTTGGCCTCATAAATACATCCAACTATTGTGGAACTCTTAGTCATTAGTTATCTACTTAACAAACTACTTTCAAAGGAGAGGACATCCTAGAAGACGCCATTTCCATCTCCTCAGCCTAGCAATTTTGAGAATGACTCGACAAAGCTGACTGTTGGATCGAGATGTGTTATCTGGAGTGTTCTTGTCATTCCTTAGATTCTGCGTCATGTCAGGGTTACTTCCATGCATATTGGGTTGAATTTTAACCGTGCGGTATCTCTCGTCATAAAAAAGAATCTAAAGATCTCGTCGCTTCCGACCTAGTTTATAGTCCTTCATACTGTGGAAGGTCAGGCAAACCATTGATTGTTTGAGATAGTTATAACAAAAAATAGTACAGCGTTGCGAAATGTCCAGATATTTACCTTCGAATATCCATAATGACAATTGACGTGGACAATTAAATCCAGGAATTTACATGCTCATTTGAATAATTATTTCAATCTTCAAGGGACAAAATTAAATAACAGGATGAACGTTAATTACACAACTATGCAAAATAATGATATTTTATCTCCACATATCTACATCAGTATTTTTTATAATGATTAGAAATAACCATTTGTTAACAACATAATGTTTTTCCAAATTTCATCATAACGGACCATTCGTCCCATATTTCGATTACTAATCAATTTATGAAGCAAAAGTGCTCTCGCAACTATTCCATGTTCTTTGAGAGCAAAGAAAAATATAGTAGTTAGTATAGTAAAATTATAATATTTTTATATTAAGGTGCCGACTGGTCCAATATTTAGGAAATATTTTCAAATATTTCTGTGTGTGACGTAACCATTGCTTTGCCAAAAAAATGGTTCAAGCACTGACGTGAAGTCAGGAGCTTTTGCGCGTATATTCTATTGTCCATTCTCCTGTATTGGACACTATTAATACGAATTAACCATGGTAAATTATGTCGCCCATTCTCCTGTATTGGACACTCTTAATTCGAATTCACCATGGTAAATTCGAATTAAGTGTTCAATACAGGAGAATGCACAACATAATTTACCATGGTAAATTCGATTAAGGGTGTACAATACAGGAGAATGGACAATAGAATATACGCGCAAAAGCTCCTGACTTCACGTCAGTGCATGAACCAATTTTTTTCTCCGTGATTTTTTTTAAATTTTCTAGGGGTACGGTCGAGGGTACGGTTCTTACGAATTTTTTTTTCGTCTTTTTTTCATATTTTCTAGGGGTACGGTTCTTACAAAATTTTTTACACATCTTTATGTTGATTTTCTTCAACTAGTTACCAAGCTTCAATTCGATCGAGTCTATATATTTTGAGTTATCGAGGAAATAATATTCCAGATGGGTATAACTCCGAAACCGTTAGGCCGATTATGGCCAACAGCGATCTTAACTCTCCCATTCGGATACGCAACCTACCCTGAAAATTGTAAGTCCCTATCTCCTTTCGTTCGAAAGTTATCGAGGCAACGGTCAACCAACTACTGAACGCACACAAGGTTGCTCGAATCTCCAACAGTATTTAACCGATCGTGTTAAAACTTAAAGCTTGGCAGTAAAGTTAGGTTCTTAAGGCTCTTGCTCTTGCTTCAGCAATTTCAGTCGAATAGTTACTGATATATAGATTTTTTTTTTCAATTTTCATTGATTTCTCAAAAATTTTCTACAAATACTATCCCCAAGAAATTTCGCAAAAATTTTCGCGCTGGTATTCCACATCTAATAACCATGTTTGAATTCAATCGGTTTTGTATTTTTTGAGTTAATGACGAACAAAAAACAACCAAATTTCAGATGGCTATAACTCTGAAACCGTTTGGATGATTATGATTATAAACAAACTCTAATGTCGCATTCAGATGCACAACCTAACCTATAAACTTCAAGCCGCTATCTCTTTCCGTTCTCAGATTATCGTGACAACAAAAATATTTTTTAATAGTTTTCTAGCGATACGATTGTCACAAAATTTCACAAACGTGCGTGTTTGTATTCTACAACTATTCACCAAGTTCCAATTCGATCGGACTTATATTGGTTGAAAACAAAATTATTACTCGGAAACCATTGGTCCGATTATACCCATTTACAAACTTGTCCGTAGTATTGGGATGCGCCACCTACCCTGAAAATACCAAGTTGCTAGCTCTTTCCCTTCTCAAGTTATCGTGGCAACGGTCGGACGGCCGGCCGGACAGAATCAAATTTGACCTTGAATTCTTCATTGGGGAGTCGAACCAAATCGTTTGAGACCATTTTCGTCAAAAAATTCGAAAGTTGCAGACATTTGTGCAAAATGATAACGCGATGTTCCCCAGAACATACGCGCAAAAACGAGTTTTTCAAAACCTACGAAATATTTTGAAAGATGTGCACACCATAACACAGCTTTGATTTAGAGTTTTGTAGGTTATAATTTTCACTCCCGCCATTGAGTGAGACAAGTAAGCCTGATGCAAAGCAGTCTCAGATCTCTAACCGAAATGAACGAACCATCTGAGAAATTGGTGAGAGAAAACAATTTCGAAACAAACTTCTCAGATTTTTCTCGCTTAGCTCATATTTCGTATTTCGGAATACACAGACAAATTTTTCAAAAAAATATTAAAAAATATTCCATATATCGGAAACTATCAGTCAGATATCGCTGAAATTTCAATGGAGTGATCGACAAGATATAGAAATGTTACAATGATCACAGTGTACTTGTCGATTGCATTATACTTGAACAAAAAACTTTTTAATGGATTTTAATTTTCGAAGTAAAGTTGATCGAATTTTATGATGCAGTTCAAAGAATTAGAAATGTCAGGTCTGTGGTTTTGTCATTTTTATAATCGCTATTAAATAACTATCCCGGACGAGATTAATCAAACTTGGTACTTTTGGACTTATTCTTATTGAAGTATTGGAATCCATACATCTAGGTTTTGATTGGTAGCTCAACGATATTTTTAACGAGTTATAAATTCGGTTACCCGAGATTCGAGGATTTGTTAAATCGAAAATATTATTTATGATATATATGACAACAAACAGTGACAGAGAGTAATTATATTATGAACTTCAAGAATTTTCACTATTTTTTACCAGTTGCATACGAAGATTTGAATTTGAAAATTGTCAAATGTCACTTTCAGAGGAGCTTGGTTAAGAGTTATTTGGATGTTTAAAATCATTATTTGGCCAAATAATCATATATGGTACCTTAGAACAATTTTGATGAATTAAAAACAGATATAATCAGATCAGAGATGCTGAAGTGAATATTTTTGTTCTCTGTTGAATGAAAGTCCAGATCTTAACCAAGAAATTCTAACCACGTATTCTGAATCAAAAATAAGCTCTAGTTCTTCATATAAACATATGTCGAGGAATGCTTCCTCTCCGATATACAGGGTATAAAAAATATTAGAAAAAAAAAGTTCGAACATCTTCTTTAAATTCGTATTTGAGTATAGCTATTAACGCTTATTTTTTCGTAATTACATATTTTTTACAAAGATAGTCTTATTATTACGCGTATTATTATTATTATGTACCATATCAATTTTTAGCGATTTGCTCATGCATGAGAGTGTTTAATTTTTTTACTCGGAAATGGTGCCTTGTTCGTCAAAAAGTCAGGAGAATGAATTTGCTTCAAATTAAATAAGGATTTCAAGAATAAATTTTATTGTTGGAAAATCCACTGGCGTATCATTTTATTGTCTAAAAATATTCAGTACGGACACCACTGTTGAAATAAAAAAAATATATTTTATTCAAAAAGGGTCTCTTGATTTAATAAACATATATCAAGTGTAAAAGTTATTAATAAAAAACATTTTTTTTCTATAATTTTAACACCCTGTATCTCTGAGAGAAGGCATTTCTCGTCATATATTTATATGACAAACTATGGCTTATTTTTGACGTAGAATACGTGGTTAAAGTTTCTTGGTTACGATCTGGACCACCCTGTATAATCGCAATGCTCGCTCAAGATGTGTAAAATAGGGTATATTAGTTATTGAAAGGATTTTTTCTGGGTTTTCTCTCCCAAACTCTAAAAAATATCTATAAAATAAAAATTAATTATTTTGTGATTTGCTTCTGCGTAAGAAACACGAGATATTTGTCAGAAGCAATCAATTGAACAATGTTGCCTAACAAACAACAACGAAACAACATCAGCGAAGAAACAACTATTCTAATGAATTGGAAAGAATATACTCGGAATTCACTATATGGAATATGATTACGGATTAGTTGAACTCCTGAACAATTATTTGTTCTAAGGTTGAATTGAATAATAATCTGCACCATCCATAGAACATGATTAATTTATGAATTTAAAATTTTTTGTTTTTTTTTTAATTTTTTAACTTATATCGAAGGTCAGATATTTAGAGTTTTGAAAACCTTATTTTACAGCCAAGTTTTCGAATCAAACACCATCGGATCTTTATTGTTGGAAGTATTGTCAGAAATATTATTTTTTTTAATGGAAGCTGTGCTCCCTTGAGCAAGTTCAGTACCTGGATAGATGATAGCTACAGCTATAAATTTGAACGAGCACGGCAAATCTCCTGAACTCGGAACTTTTCCAACTATTTAACTATTGAAATTTTAATACAGGTAGGTTTGTAGTGGTATAAAATCCCGTCCCACTGAATCCTTTCATATTATATATAACCAAAATTTATTCTGAAGATTTTCGTTCAGTGTCTGATATAGACTCCGAAACGTTACGATATAATTGTTTCATGGTTGTTTCGTTATTGTTTGTTAGGCAATATTGTTCGATTGGTTGCTTCTGACAAATCTGTGTTTTTTACGCAGAAGCAAATCACGAAATAATATTTTTTTTATAGATATTTTTGGGAGTTTGGGAGAAAGAAGCCATTCAATAATGAATATGTCTCCCACAGTATCCTTTACTGATTACTTATTCACTTTGTTCTCGATAGTTGAATATAGGTTGGTTCTAGAGATCTTATAACCAGTTCATGTGCGAAAATATAGGTCAAAGATTGGCGATATAGTCCAGGATCCAAGGGCTATTTTTGCACTTGATTACTATAAGGCTGATTCTTCGTGAATAGCTTCGTTTCGATGAGACGCCCAACAATGTCCTGTGCGGAAATTCTCGATTCTGGTAGCTAACAAAGGTAGCAAGGACAAAATATGTTTATTTGATGAGTCTCAAAAATGTATTACTAACTGGGGGATTCACCTTTTAATCTCAAGATAATTATATAAACTATTTGAAAAAATATTTGTCCTACAAAATGAATGGTTTGATAAAAAAATTGGTTCAAGCACTGACGTGAAGTCAGAAGCTTTTGCGCGTATGTTCTATTGTCCATTCTTCTGTATTGGACACCCTTAATCGAATTTACCATGGTAAATTCGATTAATCGAATTAATCGATTAATCGAATTTACCATGGTAAATTCGATTAAGGGTGTCCAATACAGAAGAATGGACAATAGAACATACGCGCAAAAGCTTCTGACTTCACGTCAGTGCTTGAACCAATTTTTTTTTCGTGATTTTTTTGAAATTTTCTAGGGGTACGGTTCTTAAAATTTTTTTTCTCGTCGTTTTTTTCAAATTTTCTAGGGGTACGGTTCTCACAAAATTTTAAACACGTCTTTATGTTGATTTTCTACTACTAATTACCAAACTTCAATTCGATCGAATATTTATTTTTTGAGTTATCAAGGAAACAATATTCCAGATGGGTATAACTCGGAAACCGTTAGACCGATTTTGCCCAAAATTGAACTCAACTCTCCCTTTCGGATACGCAACCTTCCCTGAAAATTGCAAGTCCCTATCTCCTTTCGTTCGAAAGTTATCGAGGCAACGTTCACCCATCTACTGAACTCACACAAGAATGCTCGAATCTCCAACATTATTTAACCGATCGTATTAAAACTTGAAAATTGTCAGTATAGTTAGGTTATGAAGGTTCTTGCAAAATTTCAGCAATTTCGAACGATTAGTTACTGATATATAGAACTTTTTTTTTTTATTTTCAAAGATTTATTTAAAATTTTCTACAAATGCTATCCTCACCAAATTTTGCAAACGTTTCCGCATTGGCATTCTACAACTAATAACCATGTTTGAATTCAATCGGTTTAGTATTTTTCGAGTAAATGAGGAACAAAAACCACAAAATTTCATAAAATTTCAGATGGCTATAACTCTGAAACCGTTTGGCCGATTAGGCTCATAATCAAACTGAAATGTCGCGTTGTGGTGTACATCCCAACCTGAAAACTTGAGGCCGCTATCTCTCTCAGTTCTCAAGTTATCGTGACAACAAAAATATTTTTTAATAATTTTTTAATAATTTTGTAGCCATACGATTCGCACAAAATTTCACAAACGTGCTTAGGTTCATATTCTACAACTACTCACCAAGTTTCAATTCGATCGGATTCATATTGGTTGAAAACAAAATTATTACTCGGAAACCACTGGGCCGATTATGCCCATTAACGAACTTGTCCGTCGTATTGGGATGCGCCACCCACCCTGAAAATTTCAAGTCGCTAGCTCTTTTCGTTCTCAAGTTATCGTGGCAACGGCCGGACGGCCGGACGGCCGGACGGACAGAATCAAATTTGACATCGAATTCTTCATTGGGGAGTCGAACTTAATCGTTCGAGACCATTTTCGTCAAAAAATTCGAAAGTTACAGACATTTGGGCAAAACTATAACGCGATGTTCCCCAGAACATACGCGCAAAAAGTCCCCTCCTTTCAATTAATTAATTTAATATTTTTATCCTACAGTTAGTAATGAAAAAAATTGTCTTGTGGAATTAACAATTCCTAAGCGTAGGAGCGGCATAACGTACAATAAAATTTGTAGGACAATGTGACTATTAAATATTATAAATTATAACGAAGTAAAAATAAGCCAGCTGGTTAGTAATGATTTTTAATGACTTCGTTATCGATACATGTTGAAAGGAGGGGACTCTTTGCATAAACCATACATTTTGTAGGAAAAATATTTTTTCAAATAATTTATATAATCATCTTGAGATTAAAAAAAATCCCCGTAAGTAATATATTTTTGAGACTCATCAAATAAACGTATTTTGTCCTTGCTACCTCTGTTAGCTACCAGAATCAAGAATTTCCGCACAGGACATTGTTGGGCGTCTCATCGAAACGAAGCTATTCACGAAGAATCAGCTTGATAGTAATCAAGTGCAAAAATAGCCCATGGATCCTTGACTAGTACGTTTCTTTGGAAATATGATATTTGGTTATTAGGATCTTTTGTCTATTGATTACGTGATTACTTCAGATTGATATTTGTTTTTAGGGTTTGCATGCCAATTCTTTGATGAATTCTAGTGAATAAAGTTTGTATGCTGTCAACTATTATCCCCAGATAATAGTATAAAAAAATTATGTTGTTGAAAAGTAATATTTGTATCACCGGTTTGGTTATTCGTAGCATTTGGTTGGTAGCTTAGCTTTACCTTATATATTTTTGGCGTGGGGCGAAACTCTACCTCAAATATATTGAGTTGAAGCTATATTTGGGCTTGGGCTGAAGTCGAACCCTATCTGATAATATTTGGCTTGAAGTAAAATTGAACATTCCGATTGGGACAGATCCCTACATTTCCTATACCTCATCCGGACAGTTCCGGAGCATATATGTGGTGAATCCATATACCTTACCTGGAAAGATCCCGAGTGGTTATTTGAGAGAATTGCCTGTGTCTGGTATAATTAGAAGAGTACCTTAGTTTTCCCTGGACAAATTAACCGAGGAAGACTAATTTCCAGAGCTAGTTGTTTTTTCTTTGTAATTAAACGAATTTTTTATTATAAAAACCTTTAAAAACCAGCTTTCTTAGTTGTTACCCTATATCTCAGGAAGCATAAATATATCTCGGACTTCCCAGGGATTCGGGAAGACAATTTAAAAAGTGGGAACGTTTTACCTTGTTCCATTTGGTATCTAAGGGTGGCGATCTTGGCAAATCACATGAAGCTGAACCATTGCAGACAGCTCCAAAAACTCTCTTGAAGATGAATAGTGCTAAGAATTATCACTATCATTAGGTCTTCTATAGAGTTACAGAATGTACAGCTATAACTGGATAGGCACCTACATAATTCTTATGCTAAACGTGACCTATAGGGAGTTTCGTCTATTACAATTGCTATTTCTCCTCTCCCTCGAGTCCAGATCTCTCCAACACCGCCGAATGCTCGACACTTGACCTTCCATTCACCCTCGGAAAAAGTTTCCAGAAATGAAACAAAGAAAAATCGTAACCGATCCAGATTTGAACTATGTCAAACTCAACAAATCCCCTTTGTATCATGCCTAACCCGGCCTAAGCCGGGCTCACGTTTGGAGCCCGGCTTTTATTCATCCCCCGCGACAGTCAGATATGCAGGAGTCGAAATAAAAAGGATTTCGGCCGATGCCGAAACTGTTGTTGATTTCTCGGTTCGCATCGACATACGTTTGATCCTTACCGCCTCATTATCCATTCTAAAAAAGTTGGAACGAGCATTTCGTGTCCTTCGCCGTATCCCGAACGAGGTTGATGATCATCAAGCTGAGGTGTGAGACTGAGGTGTTTTTACAGGACGAGAATTCGATTGGTTTCGTTTCAGCCTTCCTAAGCACAACATGCAGAGAGAAAGGCAACACCGCATTCTCCTGGGAGTCCTGTTAGTTCGACATGGACTTCGTCTCTTGGTCTCTTGGGAACACCACTAGGAGTAATATCATTTAGTTGTTAAAGCACTAGCTCTTGAGGAGAAAATAAGAAAGTTACTATGTAATTGTGATTTTCTGCGCGCTTGTTCTAGAGAACATTTGCTATAATTTTGCCCAAATGTCTGAGATTATGGAATTTTTTTATCAAATAATTAGGTTCAACTCACTGATGAAAAGTCTAGGTCAAATTCTACCGTTGCCAGTATAACTTTCTAGCAAAAATAGACAGCAACTTGCAATTTTAAGGGTATGTTGTGGATCCAAATGCAACGGTTGAGTTTGTTAATGGATATAATAAGCAAAACGGGTTCGGTCTTACACCCATCCGAAATATCGTTTCATCTATAACTCAAAAAATACACATCTGGTCAGATTAAAACTTGGTATTCAGTTGTAGAATGCCAACGTGCCATTTTCTGCAAAATTCGACGTGATCATCTTACTAGAAAAACAATTTTTTCTTCCTCAAAAATGTTATATTTCTTCTGTCAGATTCCGCACGAACCTTCACTTTGAGTAACGGACTTCACCTCTATCAGCTTTGTTGCTAATCAATTATTGGGAAAATAAAATACTGAACTGGTATCTGCTTGTTTAATTTTATGAGATGTTTAAATCTCAGTAGACTTACAAAGCTCTGATGGTTAGTTCACTCGGTTGACCTGCAGGAGATCCAGGTTCGAAATTCCTCTGAGAGAATTCTCTTTTTTATTTATTTTAATATTTGATATCAGTTGATGCCCAATGTATTTTTGGCGCTCTTATTCCTCAGAAAAGAGTGCTTATCAACTTGCCCAAATGTCTGTAATTTATAATTAGACCATTCTATGAAATCATAAAATTACGATTGATCATTAAAATGTAACTGACACATTTATCGTCCAAACCTACAGAAAATTTTAACTGTCTAGCTAGTTCCATTCGAGACTTAATTTCGCTCAAAATGGCTAATAGACTTCATCACCATGCACCTTGTTTTTTCCATAAGATAAGATACTTTAAAACACCGCCATACCTAGCTTACAAAAAATGCCATAAATCAGACGTATACAACATACAACATACAACGTATAGAACATGAATGGTATTCCCAGCCATCGAAAAGAATTCTACAAACGCTCCTTTTCTTACCAGGTCACCTCTAACATCAATTCTCCGCCATACAATTTGCTGAAATGTAGTGTATCTCAGTGATGGAATACTTGTTTCTTACTCAGAATACTTGATTTAACAACTTAACCACCAACAAGTATGCTCATTTCGTATGTATTTTATAATAGTTGTTTTTTCAATAAAACTCAACATCGCTTCTGCCGAGTGCCCGTTCCTGTATTGCCAAGAATATTATCTATTATGTATAAGTTTGTTTTGATCAAGGAGATCAGAAACTGCCAATCTTTGGCTTTCCAGTTTGGCGTTGACCATTTCCATAATTGGAGTTTATTTTATTGTTAACAACGTATTACTAATGCAGTGTTTATTTTTTTGGCGCTCTTGTTCCTCTGAACAAAGTGCTTATCAATTTGCCCACATGTCTGTAATTTTAAATTTTTTGGCTGAAAAAGGTTTTAAGCGAATCGGTTCGACTCATGATCAAAAATCCGTGTTCGAAATCGAATCTGCCCGGCCGTCCGGCTGGCCGTTAACACGATAACTCTCGAACGGAATGATCTAGACAGGTGTAATTCTCAGAGTAGGTTTGGAAGATAAATATCCCGGTTAAGTTCGATACTGGGCAGAATTGGCCGAATGGTTTCAGCAAACAAAAAAACAAGATTTTTCACATTTCAAATTTCAAATTCATTTTTTTTAAGAAGAAGTTTCATCATGGGATCCATTGATATCATGTATGATTCTAACAATCTAACACTGTCGGAGATATGATTTTTCAAAATTTCAATAATACATCGTTCTTCTATGTTTTCACATAATTCCAATTCTATCTGTCTGTGTTCTATCTGTGTTCACTGTTTATAGTATTCTTATCTACCTATAACAGACGTCATGTCAAATGTATTTCTGTTCAGAGTATGATTGAATGCAATATTATCAATTATAGTATATTATAATCACCCCTACCCTATATGCCCTTGGCTAATCCATATTATGATGGAAAGATATAATTTGGTAAGTTGGTCAAATTGGGATCAGAATATCTTGTGTGCAAACAAAATTGGAATATTGGCTAAGTTTCAATTGATATAATATAATTTTCAGAGTAGATTTGAGGAATGAATATCTCGGATAAGCTCACTATTTAGTTTTAATTTAGTTTCATTTATGATGCAGTACTGTTATAAGAATCCATTGATATCATTCCCAACGCTGAGAAAGCAACAATTTCGGAGATGAGCTGCCAAAGTTTGAACAAGAGTGTCAAAACTCCTGTTCACAGTGCTTTCCTGCTTTTTCACTATTATTATAATTATTATTCTTTACTTTTAGATCTACAAAAAAGTCCGTGACATCATCTTAGTTCAATATCCCAGTAAGAAGAGGGTTTTTATGTCGAAAGTAAAATGATTTTCACAAGATTAAGTTTGGCTACAGGTTTCACGTTAACTTTACAAATTCTCATGAAAAAAACTGATTAATAGTTAAAATGGAAATTTCATGGAGATAAAGTTTACAGTTACGTGTTAATTGATGGAGTTGGTTAAAAGATAATGCGAAATAAAAAGAATAAGCAATTGCACTGTCGCTGCCGCTGGCTATGCCAGAATGGATTGGCGGGAAAGTGAGGGGCGCAGGAGCAACTACTATAGAAACGGCGCAGCTAGCCAAGTGGCTCAGTTGCGTGGTCGGTTACTTTTCTGTGCATAGCAGGCCTGGGTGGCTATTTGATATGAATTATACGTCACGGCGTTTTTCTCTGATGAACTCTGAAAATACTTAACCGAACTTTAATAAATTATGCAAACATGCGTATAATTTGATCCAACTTCTGGTTCCTGGATAATTTGGAAATACAATTGTACAATTCAAATTCTAGGTGTGTCTTAAGATTTTTGAGTTTGGAAATACAAGTGGAACCGGTAATAACCGATTTGGCGTAAATGAAGATGCGTTCTCATCTGGTAAACTATCTTCCAGCAAAGTTTGTTTTACAGAAAGGTTTCCCTGGAAAACTTGCTCGTCTGGTTCGTTAATGAGATTTCACCAAATGAACACACCACATTTTATATACTCATCAAAACTGAGTAGAATTAACTAACAAATCAATTCATACCTGAGATACAGATGAAGGTATTGGGAATAGATGAAATTAGAATGGCTCATCAGTTACAGCTGCTTGTAGCCCGTGGGCGCGTGCATTTTAAAGGGTTCTAACGAATCTAATATTCTACTTTTATTACCGGGACGTGAAATTCCCGTATGATTGGAATCTATAAAGTGATTTTATTTCATAAAATGCACTGCCAACCCCATTATTATTTTATTTCCAATTATAAATTTTTATGTTCATCGACGACCCTAATGTTTTTGGAACATTCTGAATACAGGGCATTCTTTACAATATATTTCCTAAATACTAGCTTTTTCCTGATTCCAGGCAATCATTGTTATTTATTTATGGTGCACCTAGAATTTTCTTATTTGTTACTGTAATGTTAATCTCATTTTTGATATATTCCACATTTTTTGTTAATTTAAGGGATATAATTTATTATATCCCCTTCTTTCACACACAGTGGTGCAGATATGTTATTCTCTTTTCGCGCACATGTTCAAGGGAATAGGGTACTATAATTTTCTCCAAATGTTTATAATTTTCGATTTTGGCGCTCTAGTTCCTCGGAACTGAGTGCTTATCAATTTGCCCAAATATCTGTAATTCTCGAATTTTACGATGAATATGGTCTCAAACGATTTGGTTCGACTCACTGATCAAGAATCTGTGGTCGAAATTCATTCTGTCCGGCCGGTCGGGCCGTCCGGCCGGCAGGCCATAGGCACGATAACTCTCGAACGGAATGAGCTAGGGAGTTGAAATTTTCAGAGTAGGTTTGGGGGATAAATATCTCGGCTAAGTTCGTTACTGGGCTAAATCGGACAGATGGTTTCGGAGTAACAAAAAAAAATTTTTTTTTTTTATACAACAATTTCCAAATTAAATTTTTTTCAATAAGCAGTTTTATCATAAGAATCAATTCATATCATTTTTAACTCTAACAAGCTAATACTTTCGGAGATATGATTTTTCAAAATTTCAATGTAAATCGTATTTTCACGTTTTCACAGAATGATAGAATTATTCTGTTGGTATTCTATGAATTGTTATAATGTCAACTTATTTTCCTGAGACATGACGTTGTCTCATTGTCATACATTCCAGCAATCGTATAAATATGAGAATGATAATATAATATCATACTTTTTGTTGGTTGATATTTTCATGCCGATGGTCAATCCATATGATGATTGGAATGGTAATGGTAAGTTAATAATATTGAGTTCAGAATATCTCCACTAAAAATAAAACTGGAATATTGGTGTATTTGAGTAGATTTGAGGAAAGATATATAATATCGTTCATCATAGAATTGAGGAATGAATATCTCGGATGAGTTCGTTGCTGGGTAGAATTCGTCTATTGGTTTTGGATTGATAATTTTTGGCACTCTTGTTGAATTTAAATTCTTCTATGATGTTGAATTCAATTTCTGCTAAGATCAACTTCTAAATTTCAATAATGAATCGTACTTCTATGTTTTCACAGAATGCTATAATTATTGTATCTAAGCTTTATTTTATGATCTGTGTTCATACTCGTACATTTCATCCTGTTCTATAAGAGAGAGTCAAATTCATTTCAGCTATTTTAATTTGGTTTCTTCCATGGTGCAGTTCACATTCTCAGATTGCTCATTTAATCTTGATAAATAAACTATTATTTGAATTGAATATCCTTTATGATGCAGTTCTATCATAAGAATACATTGATATAATTATCAACTCTGAGAAACCAATACTTTCGGAGATATAATTTGTCTGTTTGAACTAGAGCGCCAGAAAGCTCCTGTCCACAGGGCTTGAACCCATTTTTTATCCAAGAATTGTCTCAAAGAGATAGTGACTACACTTCAGTTTGTTAATGGGCATAATCGGCCAAACGGTTTTGCAGTTATACTCATCTGTAGTTTTGTTGTAGTTTCCTCAATAACTCGAAAATTAAAGATCCAATAGGATTGCATTTTGGTGGTATGCCGACACGCAAAAAATAATTTTACAGAATTTCGTAGGGATCGGAAAAATATTTCTTTAAATATTTCAAATTTCAGAAACTATGTGTCAAAATCCGCTCTAATTATGCAAAAGCCTTGAGGTCCCCATTTAATAACACATAAAAGAATTTCCGCTCAATCGACTCTATATTTTTGGAATTATTCCATTTTAAAATGTGATATCAATTGAGTCCCAATACATTTTTGCGCGTATGTTCTGGGGTACACCGTGCTATCATTTTGAACGAATGTCTGTTATGTTCGATTAACGTCTGTATCTCAAACGATTAAGTTCGAGTCACTGATGAAGAATTCGAGGTCAAATTTTATTCTGTCCGGCTGGACATGATAACTTGAGAACGGAAAGGGATGGTGACTTGAAATTTTCACAGTTTGTGTCACGCCCAAATGCAACGGAGAAGTTCGTTAATTGGCATAATTGTCCCAACGGTTTTTGAGTACAAATTTATAAGAATCCGATCGAATTGAAACTCGGCAACTAGTTGTAGAATGCCGACATGAAAAATATTGTGGAGATCGCATCACCAAAAAAAATAAATAAAAAAATATTAAAAAGAATTTTTCATCCCACGATAACTCGCTGACGGAAAGAGCGAGCGACTCGTAATTTTTCGACATTTGAGTTCGTTAATAGGCATAGACAGCCGAACAGGTTTGGACCTATACCTATCTGAAATTTTCTTGTTATTTGCCACTAACTCAAAAAATACGGAACTGATCCAATTCAAACATGGTAATTAGTTGTAGAATGCCGTAGCACAAATTTTCGTGAAATTCCGTGTGGATTGTATCACTACAAAATTACAAATAAACATAGAAAAAATTCCATATATTAGAAACTACTCGACCGACATTTTGCGAGTGCCTTCAGAACCTAACTTTACAGCCAAGTTCCAAATTTGAACACGATCGGATCCATATTGTTGGTGATCTGAGTAGCTTTGAGTGGTAACTTTAGAACGGAGATAGAAAGCGACTTGCAATATTCAGAGTAGGTTGCACATCCAAATGTGACAGTAGAGTTCGTTGTTGGAAAGAATCAGCCGTTCTTGACTCTACTAGTCCCGATGTTTCACCCCCTGAACATAATCAATTTGTTTTATTTAGTTGATAAAGTCCTAAGATCATTTTGAGTTTTGAAAACGGTTCTTATTCTGAACTAAGAACCAATTCTCCTGATTTTTTTGGAAAGGCCGCGAACATAAGGGATCACATTAAATAGATCAGGTTATTGTTTTATTGGTTATTTTGCTGTAATTGGTTAATTGACTTTAAAGAATAGTTGTTTTTTCGTTGATGTAGTTTCATTACCTTTTAGTAGACAACATTACTCTACATATTTTTGTGACAAATATCTAGTATTCTAACGCAGAAGCAATTTATAGCTAATAAAATCATATATATATTTTCCAGAGTTTGGGAGAGAAAGCCCAAAAAGGAATCATTTAGTGATTAATTCACCTCCAAAACTATCCTTTATTGATAAATTGAATATTTCCTAGTCAATGTTATTTTACTGAGGGTTATGTTAAGTGTCTACAAACATAAACATTTGTTGCAGTTGCCATAAAATGAACTGGATTAATATCGACGTCTCATAATGGATGAAAAATAACTAACGATTGCACTTTCAAAGTCGCATGGAATGAACGGGTTGCTATTTGAATTTTTTTAAATGTCTCACCATTCAACCTTATTATTCGAAAGAATGCATAATATATTGAAGTATGATAATGAACTCATTATACCTCACGTCATTGTGCCCGAATGATGAAAGGAGTGATGATTTGTGAAATCACGATACGGTAGCTCTTGTTTCCAATATTCCGCCATTCTCAGAGTTCCTTAATATCCCCAAATAACATCTCAGATTCAAAACATGATATCATGTAAACAACACCGTTAAATTTTCCCTTCCATTCTCGTCTTTCCAGTCATAATGAAAAACTCGCTCCCTCCTCCAACATATCTCAATAAAAAAATACTCTCGTTTCAGGTGTGCTCTCCATAACACCCCAAATGCAACATTTAAAGTTGACGACAGGAATCTAAATTCGAATGTATCAGACCTTCCAGGGAATTAATATTCTCGACATTCGTGAGAAAAATGACATATTCCACCCCTGGGAGTGTTTTTTTTTAAGTTTCGATGCTATCCCGTCGGATTTTTCGATCGTGTTGTTGGGATATTTTTTGTTTTCGCATTCGGCTGTTGAAGTATTAAATCTATATTTATGATTCCAGGCCCGAATATAATAGGTCATTATGGTTATATTATATTATATTTATTGATATAAACATGTATTTGCTGAGTTTCGCGAATTGATGACATTAAATTTAATGGTTAATGAAATGCCTGATTTAGTTCCTCCATGATGTTTGACTATTTTCTTTACGTAGAATTCAATCTACAGGGTGTACTTGAGAAATTTAATGCGCAAAGAGCTAATATCTCTCTAATTATTCTTGGAGCATCATAAGAAATTAAATTCTTCGATTTTATCTGAAGATTAATTCTCCTACCCTTTAAAATTGCTTTTGAATATATTTACTCAAATATTCGCTCAAATACAACTAAAAATGTAATACAGACCTCATCTAAAACCTGATGTTCCAAGAATAATTAGCGAGATATTAGCTCTTTGCGCATTTCATTTCTCAATAATGATTCGGTTTGCACCAAGATTGTGGGATTTTCAATATAGAAATCATAATTTATGAGGAACCTTAAATTAATATAAACTTTATTTGAATTGTGATAATGTCTCTTTCATTGGAGTTTTATTCTGTATTAATTTTCAAATTTCCGCAAAGCCCTTGAAACCCTCGAACGTGCTGTCATCAGAATAGGAATATCGAAAAATTTCGGAATTTCACTATGAAATATGGCAGTTTGATATAAAATGAAATTCTGAGCAACATTTTTTTCAGAAACTTTTTGGTATTATTCTGATTTCTACGTCTTTTGGTAATTTTTCTTCAAAAAGGTCAATTTTGACTGGTTTGCAGAGGAACATGATCAATGACATATATGTCAAAAGTCATAATTTCTTGAGCAGCAACTTTCGCGAACACTAAAATTTCAAAAAACTATACAGGTGAGAAAATTTCCTCTTGGTGCGTACTTTTTGAAACGTACTATATATCAATTATATTTAAGACTATTGGCAGAACGCTTTGGACTTGTTGATTCAATAAGAGAATAATTGTGATTTAAGGATTCGGCAAGCCTGCATGGATATGCGGCAAAATCCAAAGGAAATATCAGCTGCCATGAATAATGCATCAAATAGAGGATGTCGAAATTGTATTGAGATGAGAGAATGGGTCAATTGAAATTATATCTAAATATCATTTTCCTCTGTTTTGTATTTGGTCCAGTTGACTTCTTCCTCAGATGATGCAACTACAATGCAATAATACCCTTGGTTGCAAAATGGCGAATACATCTACCCTTGGTTGCAACACGGCGAATGATATAACATTTCATTATACAAATAAAAAAATGTGGGAAAGCCCTGTGGACAGGAGCTTTGGTGCTCACGTTCAAACTTTAACAAATCATATCTCCGAAAGTATTGGTTTCACAGAGGTGGGAATGATATCAATGTGTTCTTATTATAGAACTGCATTATTGAAGAAATTGAAGTAAAAAAAGTGTCATTGAAAAAAAACAAGAGTGCCAAAAATTATTAATCCCAAACCACCAGACCGATTGTACCCAATAACGAACGTATCCGAGATATTCATTCCTCAAATCTACTCTGAAAATGATATCAATTGAAACTTAGCCAATATTCCAGTTTTGTTTCCACTGGAGATATGCTGATCCCAATTTGATTAACTTACCAAAGTATATATTTCCATCATCATACGGATCATCCAAAAGCATTCTAATTCTACGCTAGCTGGGGTTATTTAATTGATCATTTTGCATTCAATCATACTTGGTTGTCTAGGACAACTAGAAATAAATATGACATGTCTCTTCAAGATGACATTTGTGAACACAGATCATGAAATTCATAGACATTAGATAAAAACACGGACGTTGATTACCGATTACAGCATTCTGTGAAATCATATGGCTACGAATTAATATTGACAAATCATATCTCCAAAAGTATTAGCTTGTTAGAGTTTAAAGTGAGTAAAATTTAATTTGATATTTGTGTTTAAAAAAAAAATTCCATTACGCATAAACAATATGGTCGATTTGGCCCAATAACGAACCTAACCGAGATATTTATCACGCAAACCTACTCTGAAAATTTCAACTGTCTAGATCATTCCATTCGAGAGTTATCGTGTAAACGGATGGCTGGGCAGAATCGATAATGAGCTCGGATTCTAGGCCAGTGAGCTGAAACTAATCGTTTAAGACCTTTTTCATCCAAAAATTCGAAAATTACAGACATTTGGGCAAATTCCGAGGAACAAGAGCGCTGTTCTGAGGAACAAGAGCGCCAAAAAGGAATTTATTCATATGAAATAAATGTATTCCATTTCGAATTATCTAATTCTTATTCAACTTCTGGTTAGTGAATATACCAAAGTAAGTTTATCTATTGATTTTTTTCAGTGTCCCAAATTGGTAATAATATTATATCCAATTCATAGCAACGAAAGAGTTGTATATAATTTGGCATGCAATTTACGGAAAATTCATGTTCTCTGTTATGATGAAAAAGCTCTATGCACACTTCTTCATGTGATTAATTCTATTGTTTTCTTTTAGTTAAAGATATTAATCTGTTTTTTGGCGCTCTTGTTCCTCGGAACAGAGTGCTTATCAATTTGCCTAGGCACGATAACTCTCGAAGGGAAAGAGCTAGACAGTTGAAATTTTCGGAATAGGTTTGGGAGATAAATATCTCGGCTACGTTCATTATTGGGCAAAATCGGAGAGATGGTTTCGGAGAAACAAAAAATAATTTTTTTTCACCATAAGAATACATTGATATCATTTTTGACTCTAACAAGCTAATACTTTCGGAGATACGATTTTTCAAAATTTCAATAACAAAGCGTATTTCTACGTTTTCCCAGAATGATTTAAATATTCTATGTATGAATTCTCATAATGTCAACTATTTTCTTGAGACATGACATTGTCTAATTCATTTCAGCAATCGTAGAATAATTATGACAATTATAATATGATGTCATACTTTTTGTTGGTTGATATTTTCCTGCCGATGGTCAATCCATATGATGATGGGAATGGCAATGGTAAGTTAATAATATTGTGTTCAGAATATCTCCAGTAAAAACAAAACTGGAATATTGGTGTATTGGAGTATTGGAGTGGATTTGAGGAAAGAATATATATTATCGTTCATCAAAGAATTGAGGAATGAATATCTCGGATGAGCTCGTTTTTGGGTAGAATTTGTCGATTGGTTTCGGATTGATAATTTTTGGCACTCTTGTTGAATTTAAATTCTTCTATGAGGTTTGAATTCAATTTCTGCTAAGATGAAGTTCTTTCATAAGAATCCATTGATATACAGTAGAATCTCAGTAAACTGGCACCATTAAAAACCCGAGTGTGCTGGATTATTGGAATGTTCGGCTTACTGGATTATATAGAAAAAAAATCATAATATGTAAATGAAAGTTTTTATAACTGTAACATATCTCACAATGATATGGAGTTAACTAAATAATCTTTAATTCAGGTCTGTTTTTGTGCAAGTCGTAATCCTTATTCAAAAACCCTTTCTCGCATATTTCGGATAATTATAACATCTTTAGCAGAAGGCCGTTTTCTTCAGCCCATGTTATGCAGGTATTGAAACAATTGAATGCTGTATCTGGTTTAACTTTTTCAGTTGTAATGTTTGGTGGCTTCGATGCTTGTATAAGTCTTTCTTCGTTTTGTACTGCTTCACATATTTCTTCATCTGTCATAATTTGGTCTCTTCAAAGCAAGAATTTGGAATTGGAATAGTGGTGGAGGGGCGAGGGTGACGCGGGCGGAGTGTGCCGGATTATTGGACGTGTCGGCCTATTGAAGTGCCGGATTAGTGAGATTCTACTGTAATTCCAACTCTGAGAAACCAATACTTTCGGAGATATAATTTGTCTGTTTGAACAAGAGCGCCAGAAAGCTCCTGTCCACAGGGCTTGAACCATTTTTCATCAATATTGTTACGCTTCTCCTGAAATTTCGCATGAACGCTATTCAACACCCAAATTCTTAATTCCAATGTGATCAGAGCTGCAGTTTGTAAATATTGGACAATTCAAATTTGAAATAACTATGCCCGTTCAAGTACATAATTCATGGTGTATACGGACATGCAGTGAATAGAATGGAAACGTATGATACCATATTTCGCTCATAATTAGAGATATGCAGACATTTCGGCTAAACTATTGCCCACTTTCAGGTGTATAACGTCTTTACGACATCGTATATTCGTAAATTTCCTTCATCTGACTTCACCATGCCGCGATACGATGTAATTATGACGTTTGTTTTCATGAAGTGTATTTTGAGTCAGTATTTCATGTGATAATCGCGTCGGTTTTTAGTAATATTTCTAGACAAATTTTCAAATTTTGAGGTGTATTTTTCGTCATAATTTTACGTAACAAATACAGTAATCTTCAGTAATTTTTTTTCCGTAAATCCAATCAATTGGGACGCGATTTATATTTTTTTTGTCCACGTGAGAGGAAAAATCTTAATAGGCTTCCCTGAGGGTTCACTCTCTCAGGAGTGTGAGACTCTAGTTGTTGTTTAGTTGCTCACTAAAAAACCTCCCAAACATTCCATGGAGGCCATTTCAAATTAACTAATATACATGATGTTTCTGAATAAGTGCAAACAAACTTTAAGGGTTGATTCTGTGATTCAAATTAAGGTGGGTATTCGGTATAACAATTTTTGAAAAACCTCCCCCGGAAAGGATACACCCCTCCGAAGATTAAAAAAACAATTTTCACTTTTTTACTTTCCCTGTATGTCAAGCGGAATACACGAAACCTTGTAAATATTATTTGTCAATAAAACTAGACATTTTGGAATCTTTTTAACCCTGAAGTATGCTTAGAAGGAGTTGAAATAGTCATCCCCTAATCTATGTCTTCTTACAACTTTTTTATCAAAACATATTTTCCTTTAAAAAAAATATGGTAATTCATTAACAAACTTCTTATTTTTACAAGTTTTTTCGAAAACTTCAGCATTCACGAGAAAAATTGCAATACATTTTCAAAAAGCACCGTGGTTGAATTTCCCTAATCTAATTTATTTGTTTATAGTTCTTATATTTTACAAATTTTGCTTTATTTTCTTCGTCAGCCAGTCTATCACCTTTCTTGTTTTTTAATATACCAGGGAAAATAAAAATGAGAAACAATTTTTGTTTTGTTAATATTTGGAGGGGTCTAACTTTTACGGGGGGAAGTTGTTCAAAGAAATTTATACCAAATACCCACCTTGATTCTCATCACAGAATCCCCTCTCAAAGTTTGTCGCACTTATTTCGAAACACCTTGTATATCAAAAGAGCTACTAGGTTAGTTCAATCTAAGGGCTAGGAATGAAATATCCAAGTCGGACGATAGCAGTCACCAATCAGTGTTGGGTCAAAAATTAATCATTTAAACAATATGTATGTAAGTGTATAAAATGTGTTGAAAAAATTCCACATTGCATTATTTTCAATTGTTTTATTAGTTCGTTAAATATTTCAATTATTTAAAAAAATGGAGTGCTTATTTCACAGCTTATTCGCAAAAATATAACTTCCGTTACGAAATCAGCTCGGGAGAGTTCAATTTGTATACTTGAAACATAAGTATGACAAAAATTGAAGTCTCTTGCATCTAGAAAATCGTCTTAATACAACGTCCTTTTCGCGTAAAAAAATACGACACTCTTCTATGACTTACGACGTTTCATTTAAGTTTCCAAGGCGTTAGTGATGACCAATTGACCAATAATCGACGTGTTAAAAATTAATTCTGCTACCTGGCTGATACGGCACGCCAAAATATCAAATGTCTTGAATCATGTATTCCGATACGGACACAATTTAACTTGATATTGAAGTCACAGCATTTTTGTATTTATTAGGATATGAAACCCGTTATGAAGCACAAACATAAGTCACAAGTATTCCCATGATCATAGGATATTTATTAACTCTCGAGATGAACTCGATTATTTCAACAAATCTGCTACGATAGTAAAGGATTGAGCCTCTCAATACCCTGCACCCTTTACTCTTCATAAACCCTTTCATTTCTCACTTCGTCCTCATTAGACAGATTCCGCTGGAATATAATTCGAAAGGAGAGTGAATCGGGTCGAAAGTTTTGCTATATTCATCATTCAAGTACTGAAAGATCCTCAACTGTAATCAATATTCAAGGGACTGGCTCGTCTATCAAAGAGATGGTTTGTAATTGTAAAGATCTAAAAATGTGAAAATACACTTCATTGTTTGAGTGTTTTTAATTAATAATCATGAAGTTAAAATGTAGTCAAGTGGGGATTCAGTTGAGAAATAGCGTCAATTAAAGTTTCAGCAAAGTTTTTATCGCGTGAGGAAAATATTACATCTGGAGTGGAGGAATGGGACGATTTTCAGCTCGTTAGGGGGAGGAAGTGAAAGAAATTTTAGAGCTGTTATCGGTAACTAGAACTGAAGACACCAGTTCCGTAATGGTTAAAGTGTAATACCGAATCGGGGAAATAATAAATACTGTTTAAGAATCAATGAAAATTCATTCATCTGCATTATCAGTCTTTGGATTATCGGATAAATAGGCACGATATCATCCCACATTGCAAACAATTTATGACCCTGTTCTCTTAATATAGGACTAAAAGTGGATCATTCGCAGGATAGGTTTAGTCAAAGATTTCGAAGAATTCTCCTACAAATGCCTCAGGGAATAGATTAGAAATATACACTTGTAGGATTTGGTAGATTATCGACGTCTAGGCGCGGCTATAAATATGATAAATGAAAAAAGGGGAAAGCCCTGTGGACAGGAGCTTGGGTGCGCTGTCCAAATCTATAGGCAGAGCTGTCACCCAACCAGGTACTGAACTCGCCCTAAGCTGCTTAGCTCCAGGAAAAAAAATTGGGCCATGAGTTACACAATAGTGTATTATAAGGGTACTTTCTATGCAGCAAATCAGCTCAATCGTAAGGTTAAGCCAGGATTCACTATCAGTTGATAATTCACAAAAAACATTCTGTATAGCAGTAATTTTCACATCTACTAATATACGAAAATACTCACGTTTCCCGTAAATTTAAGAATATAAATAACCTGGACCAGAAGTGGTATGGTCCTATCGGCTGTGACACAGTCAATATTGACATTGACATAAAGACCGAAATATTACTACATAGGAGAATTAATTCTTTCATAGTAAAATGTGAGCCTTATAATAATAATAATAATAATACATTTAGTCTCAACGGTTTTACACCCAATTGTAGAGAAAAATTAACAAGTGAGAAAAGCTCAAAATAATCATATGCACAATAGACTCTTATGCTAGCATTGAAGGAAACCACTATAATATATGGAAATAACAAATAAAAGAATTATACAATTTATATAAAAGCAATAAATTAAAAAAAAAAGGAAAACAGCACAACATCAACTATCTGGGTTTTCTCTCCCAAACTCTGAAAAATATCTATAGAATAAAGAATTAATTGTTTTGTGATTTGCTTCTGCGTAAGAAACACAAGATATTTGTCAGAAGCAATCAATCAAACAATGATGCCTTACAAATAACAACGATAGAAAATCAACGAAGAAACAACTATATCGTAACGTTTCGGAGTCTATATCAGACTCCTTCGTCAGACGCTTAACGAAAACCAGTTAATAATGAATATACTTCCCACAGTATCCTTTAATGATTACTCTGTGAATCATTCAGCTCAATATTCTGGTAGGACATGATACCAGGACCTTTTCGTTTGCACATAAGCCTTGAAGCTATTTGGGTCATCACGAATTCTAGCCTCTATGCACTGCATATATGTTGAATAAGAACTACCTATATCTCTTTCAATTTTAACACCTAGAGTTATAAATTGAGGGTAATCATAATCACGCTTGTAGTTCCCATATAACTTATGGTAACCATCCTTCAGTCTTATGTTATGTGAGAATTATTTTCAAAATGTCATATCGTGATTCATGTAGAGGAGTCTTCAGGAAGAATTCTTTGTTAACTTTGAGTGGTCTATATATTCTTGACTGTTTGAAATTTTTGCACAAGAATAGATCTCGTTTCGAAACCTATGAGAACGATAGATATCCTGTGAGGTATATGAATATTCAATATCCAAAACATCGTTTAACACTCACAGAGAAACAGCCTGATTATATGTGTAGAAAACTGTTCAATAATTTGCCACCACGATTAAAGGTTTTTGAGCCTTATAAACTATATGTAAGAAACATAAGAAAATTTCTGATAGAATTAGAACCTTATTCTTTGGATGAATATTTTTGCAGAAATAGGTAGAATTTTTACTTTGTGTTCTTTGACGTCATTCTTTTGCATATCCTTATGATTGTACGAGTACATGTAAGGTTTTTGCTATGAGAAATAAAGATTTATTTATTTATTTTATTTATTTATGTTACATATTATACAATCTTTACCTTGCGAGTATTTCTTCCTGAAAGATATTCGGATAGGAGCCTAGAGATAGTCAGTATTTTGTTCCCTGTATACTCCAGCGCCAGATCCTATATTGTATTTTGAACGATATGCGTATCGTTTAATGGCAATTTTTTTAAGAACTTGGATCGTGGATTTCCCTTCCCAGACTTACTTCCTACCTAGCACGTAGTAAAGTTCTTTTCGATTATGTTCTTGATGATTGGCCGATGAGAAGTATCTGGTAAGAGAGCACCAGGCCTTCTGGTTTTTAATATTATATATAATATAATATTATACAGTGTAATCAATCTTGGACAAACACCATTGAGACCGTGAAATTATGCCCACCTAACGGAGGTGTCTGTACAAGTGTGAGCTTGACCACAAATTATTGCAAGGTTATTGAATAAAACAGTAAATATAAACATACTTATATGTATTATGAAACCAAAAATATTAGAAACAAAAACAAAATTTAAATAAAGTGAAAATATGCAGATTTTTCAAGTGGCTGACTACAAATTTTATCTGCTAGTAGAGGTTTCATTGTATTTATAATATCTCATAACCTGTTCCTTTCCTAGATATTCTGAGAATGGCTTCAAGGGTGATTTTGTCTACTACAAGGTTGAGGGGTGTGAGATTTGTAATAAGTGCCCTGGTAGCACAGGTTCCCATAGCTCGAGTAACACACACAGGCAAGCCTTTGTATTTAGTACAGGGTTTTCCTCGTACTAATTCTGACTTATTTTTTTATATCAGACAGTATCTTGGAGTGGCAGTCCCAAGTCTTACTGGCTAGATTTCTACACTCTATTAAATCCATTATAGCAGATATTACAACATTCGCATATTCCACAGAAGTTTACTATCTAGTGTAACTCCTAGTTATTTAACATTAGACTTCCATTTTATAATGTATCCGTCCAAAAACAAGGAATCTCACAGCTGAAAGTTCCCCTCTCCGCGTAAATGAATTTACTTAATCATTAAAGGATACTTTGGAAGGTATATTCATTACTAAGTGGTTTCTATCGGGGTTTCTCTCTAAAATTCCTTCTGCAAAATAAGAAATTCACAGTGTTTAGCATAAGAAAGAAAATAATGAAAAATGGCGATACCGTTGTTAAAAAATCAACAAGTCCAGAGCGTTCCTGCTAATCGGTTCCTTCATAAATGGCTTCGTATAATAAATGAACTGGACTTGTTGATTTTTTAACAACGGTGTCGCCATTTTTCATTATTATTTTTGAAAACGCTAAACAGCGTTCATGGCCATTGAGAAGATACTGTCTGAGCTCTGTGGGACTCGTTCTCGATTAATGTCGAGTGAATGGTGGCATATGATTTCACGCTTCAAATATTCACTGGTGGGGAAAGGCTGATTTCCGTGTTTCGTCTCATAGGTGGCGTGGGCGATTAAAATGATCGACCAAGCCGGCTCTGAGGGGCTTAACCCGGGTCAGTTTAGTTGAATTTGTTGAGAAAGCTACAGGGTACTGATGAAGGCCAAGAAGCCAGAAACGCGTCTGCTCTTGCTTTCTCGGTAGATCAATGAGCCCCCAGGGGTCTATTTGATTTGTGAAATATATGCATAAGTATATTTATTATACGAAGCCATTTATGAAGGACCCGATTAGCAGGAACGCTCTGGACTTGTTGATTTTTCATAAGAAAGATGTTTTTTGGATATCTAATCATTTTCTAATTTTTGTTTGTTACTTGTGAAACTGATAATCCTGATCCTTATCAACATTTTCACCAAGCTTTATTATTCTTAATTCTTACAATGGTTTTGTTCATCTGCCATCTGTCATGTCAGACAATGACATGACTGGAACATAGAGAGATATGAAATGAATGACATCACAAAACAATAAGAATAATGATCTATGCAATAATATTTAAATTCTTTCAAAAATCAAACACTGTTGTCAATTTGTTTGGTTGACTGTAAATCAGTGGACCATTATGCTCCGATCTTTGGAATAATTATAAATTTCAGCAATGTCTTCACCAATATAGATCCGATCGAGCACAAATTGCTGTATAATGAGGTTTTGAGGACTCTCGTAAAATTTCAACGATATCTAACGGATAGTTTCTGAGATACAGGTTTTATTTAAGTATATTTTTTTTAATTTTTGCAGCTTTACGATCCTAACAAAATTTTGCTTAAGTCTTTGTGTCAGTATTTTTCAAATAATTACCGTGCTTTGATTCGAACAGATTAGTATTTTTCTAGTTATTGGAAAAACAAAACTTCAAATGGTTATAATTCTGAAACAATTCTATGGATCTTGCCCATTAACGAACTTAGCCGGCGCATTTGGACTCCAAACCTATCCTGAAAATGTAAACTCTCCAGCTCATTGCGTTCGAGCGTAATCGTGCTGACGGCCGGACAGAATCAATTCTGACCTCGGATTCTTGATCAGGGAGTCGAAACTAATCGCTTAAGAGCATTCTCAGTCAAATATTCGAAAATTACAGACATTCGGACGAATTGATAGGCACTCTGTTCAAAGAACAGCGCGCCAAAAAGTGTGAGAGAAAACTATGGTTAAAATTAATGTTAACTTAAAGACTCACTCTGCATATACAGTGCTTGCTAGCAACTCCGCACCTTCTTTTATATTAATATTTCCGAATTTTACTTTTCTAAAAAAGTTGGTTCATCAAAAATAATAAAAAATTATATAAAAGTCAGCTAACTGCGACTTCCGGTTTGAGCAGAAATCGCCATTATTGAACACAAAGATCGACTATCTCGGAAGATTCGAAGTTTTTGTATGAAACTCTCCAAGTAAACTTGTTTGAAATTACAATTCAGATCTATGTACAGAAATTCTGATTTGAAAACCGCAAAACATATTATTCCTTTTCTGCTAATAACATTCTTGAGATTCTCGGACGTGAATTGAATGTGAAATTGAAAGATCTTAATGACGGAAATAAGCATAGGAGCAACTAAGCACCAGAATGAAACAACTCTTCACGGAAAATTCGAACAAATGTCGAAAAACCAAGTTCAAACCAAATTTCCTAGTTACAATCATATTCATGCTGATACTAATGTTGTGTAGTCACAGAAAAAAAATCCATTTAATATTCAATTTTTAAAAGAGATATGAGCAAAAAAACTGTCATGGATTCCCGACCTGAAATTCGACACATGGATCTATACTCCTATTTCAAACAAGTATACTTAAAGCAGAAAAGTTCGGATTTTCCGAGATAATGGACAGTCTCAGTTAGCCGAGCTTTATATCATTTTTGATACAACCAACTTTTTGTAGGTAATAAAATTCGGAAATATTAATAGAAAAAAAAGTCTCTCTTGGTGCGGAGTTATTATTATTATTATTATTATTACATTAGTTATAAGAGTTGAGGTTTGAAAAACCTATAAACTCAAAAAGACAGATATACAAGTTGGTACGCAATCACAATATAAATCAGAAGCATTCAAGAAAAAAAAAGAAACAAAAAAAAAGTAAAAGCTCCCTCCAGTCAACAACAAGAGCTGTTCGAAGTCCAAACTACAGATCAGTGTCCTCTCTGCTGGGCCGAACTCCACTCATCAAGTCTATTCTTAAATGTGTTCACCGAAGGGGCCTGCACCACTGAATTTGGCAAACAGTTCCAGGCACCGAAAACTCTGTTGGGAAGAAAGTTTTGACGCTGAGTTGTCTTGAAGTTTTCACGTTTCAGCTTGTAGTCGTGACCTCTGAGGGTGTTCCTGTTAAGAGTGAACAAGCCTCCGACTCCGTCACCCAGAAGACCGTGTATGGCTCGGTATGAGAATATCAGGTCTCCGCGAGCTCTCCTCTCCTCAAAAAGAGTCAGTTGTTGGGAAGCACTGCGTATGTATATATACAGTTCTTCCCAACAACTGCGCACCCAGAGGAACTTTTCTTTCCTATGAATATTTCCGAATTTCGTTGATTACAAAAAGTTGGTGAATCAAGTATGTCACTAATATTATCACTAATATTACCAAGTCACAAAAAAAGTTCCGTTCGGTAATTATTCTATTTTTAAAATAGTAATTAGCAAAATAAGGAAAAATATCTTTCATGCTTTTCTGACCTGAATTTGTGCACATTCATCTAAATTGTAATTTCAAACAAGTTTATTTAGAGCGTTTCATACAAAAAGTTCGCATTTTCCGAGAAAGTTAACATGTTGTTCAAAAATGGCGATTTCCGCTCAAACCGGAAGTCGCAGTTGGCCGAGTTTTATATCATTTTTGATGCACCAAGTTTTTGTAGAAAATAAAATTCGGAAATATTAATATAGGTAAAGAAAAAGACCGTCTTGGTGCGGAGTTGCTGGGAAACAGTGTATATATTTGCTCAAGTTCATATCTCATCACTAACTTCTATTCCCCTTCCCCTCCTCCTCTACTAACACATCATACTAAAGGTAATGAATGATTATCAAGGGTTTGGTAAACATGCGGCAAAAATTCAAGTGGATATTCCTTGGACTATTCCAAGAATACTTGGTTCCCTGATTTTATATGAAAACCCGCTATGTTTCGAAGATATCCGATTTCGCAAGTGGTACAAATTTTCCACTGGAGTAGCGTAAACGAATGATCTTATACAGGGTCTTTCACGAGGAAACTCACCCATATTTAAACGGGAAACTACTGAACGTATTTTCATGAAATTCAGCACTTATAAGTACTTCACGATGCTGATGAAATCTAAAATATTTTCAAGGCATGAGCACCTCCGGTTTTTCCGGAAATGACGTCAACTTCCGTTTTTCAAATTAGAACACCATTTTTTTATTACAGAAATAGATTCCTTAGAAAATTTCAAGTTATTTTGATGTAACATTTTTCAGTTTTGGTTGGAAAATTCTCTCTGAGCGAGAAAATTCGAAAAAAAAATCGAAAATAGAGCTCCGCTGAAACAAGAATAACATCGAGGTTTTTGGATGAAAAATTTTCATTTTTGGGATTTTTCAAGATGCAAGATTGATGTATCCACTTTGAAAATCGAAATCGCGATTCATGATATTGGGGGTGAAAAAATTGCTTTCAAAGTTAGGGATGACAAAATCTTGAAAAATCAATTTTTTCAAATTAGAACCCCATTTTTTTATGGCAGATATTGAATCTACGTTAAAAAATAATGTGAGTGTATGCATCACACCCTTGCCCTAAAATGGATATTTTCTGAGTTATTCACAAAAAACTGTTTTTCGTCTTGAATTTTCAGCTATTTCTTTTCCCTTCACGCCAAAAAGATGAAATTTTCAGGAACAGTCATTATTGGGATGAAGAGAACAACCACCACTTCAGACAATGGAACTTTCAAGAGACCTGGAGTTTCAATGTTTTTTGCGCCATCAAAAATAATGCAATTCTCGATGTTCACATTTATGATGGGACTTTAACTGGTAAGATAGAACACTACACATGTTTGCATTATTTAAAGAATGTTCTCCCTTAGGAGATAGATATTCTGCCTTATTGACTCAAATAATTGAGCCACTAGTACAGAACCATAATGACTTATGGTATCAACAAGATGGCGCGCCTCCACACAATTCACTCAATAAAATATCCTCTACAGGCTATTTGAAGATCGATGGTTGGCGAACAATGGTCCACATCTTTGGCCACCACGTTCTCCCGATTTAACTCATTTAGACTATTATGTTTGGGGTAGGATAAAAAATATTGTCTACTCAACTCCCCTGACTGATAAAGAGGACTGCATAGAACGAGTCAGAAATGCGTTCAGGTTTGTTTAGATTTTTAGATTCATAGTTTTGAAACTCAATTTGGTTTTCAAACACTTTTGCAGATCTCTTCCTCCCGATGAAATAAGAAGAGCAACGCACGAAGCATTCCTGAGACGTATAAATAAATGTCTAGAAATTAACGGTCAAAACTTTGAGCATCTTCCCTAGTTATAACTGCGAGAGTTTGCCATGGTTCTCCTAATAGTAACTTGAAGTCGGTTTCAAGAAGGGGTGAAAAATCTACAGCATGGTTCAAATAACAGTTCCTGAAAATTTCATCTTTTTGGCGTGAAGGGAAAAGAAATAGCTGAAAATTCAAGACGAAAAACAGTTTTTTGTGAATAACTCAGAAAATATCCATTTTAGGGCAAGGGTGTGATGCATACACTCACATTATTTTTTAACGTAGATTCAATAGCTGCCATAAAAAAATGGGGTTCTAATTTGAAAAAATTGATTTTTCACGATTTTGTCATCCCTAACTTTGAAAGCGATTTTTTCACCCCCTGTATCATGAATCGCGATTTCGATTTTTAAAGTGGATACATCAATCTTACATCTTGAAAAATCCCAAAAATGAAAATTTTCCATCCAAAAACCTCGAAGTTATTCTTGTTTCAGCGGAGCTTTATTTTCGATTTTTTTTTCGAATTTTCCCGCTCAGAGAAAATTTTCCAACCAAAACTGAAAAATGTTACATCAAAATAACTTGAAATTTTCTAAGGAATCTATTTCTGCAATAAGAAAAATGGTGTTCTAATTTGAAAAACGGAAGTTGACGTCATTTCCGGAAAAACCGGAGGTGCTCATGCCTTGAAAATATTTTAGATTTCATCAGCATCGTGAAATACTTATAAGTGCTGAATGTCATGAAAATACGTTCAGTAGTTTCCCGTATAAATATGGGTGAGGTTCCTCGTGAAAGACCCTGTATAGTCCCATACGAAATAGTACAACGGGTTTATGCCAGGGAATTGAACAGGACATGCGTGTGGTGCATCTTGACCCATACAGCAATCTCAGTATCTTGCTGTTAACAAATCACGAGCAACAAAACAAAAATGCGATGTTGCACCATCGTGCATAAACCAAATTGCATTTCTTGCTGCCAATGATACATCGTTCAGAAACTCAGGTCACGTTTCTTCCAAAATGTTGAGACAAATCTCGCTGGTAATTCTTCCTGGTAGAAAAACCGGTTCAATTGGATTGTCACCCACAAATTGAACCCAAACATTCCACGAGAACTGAAAATGATCTTAGAATCTGTGGAATTTGCTTCATTTTTCTCTAGGGTATCACTTTCATATCTGTTAATTTCCTAGTTCCTATTGCCACAAAGAATAAGTTTCGATTCAATATTACCAAGGGAGTGGTTCTCTATAGTTCTCCAAACACAGAATTAATTTTTTTGTACAACTGTCAAAAGCACTTGACTTTTCTTCAAGACTATGGATGCGCAAATGATTATTTTTTTTCACCGTTGATGATTAATAATTCTCGAATCAACTCTTCAAGTAATATTCAACTTTTTTAATCAGAAACAACATGGAACATCTTCAGGAATAAATGCTTTAGAAGTAATTGTTTAAATTTTCCTATCAATTGTTACTACAATAAATATTTTCATTTATTGGAACAATAATTGATAGTGAAGTGTGGACAATTAATTCCAATATAAACTCCCGTAGGTGTTTCAGGTTGTTGCTGATCAGCAGCGTTAGATATTTCGTGAAGAGTTGATTCCACAGACTTATCAGATATTTTTGTTAAGTAGATGAACAATTCAATATTTTGTGTGAAAATAATTTTATTATTCAAACTATCTTCTATATATGCTTCTGCTATGGAGGCGGATTTCCAGCCACCGTGACCTTTTATCGATGTAATGCGACCCCCTGCATTGGCCAGATGAGTTACAGAGCTTCTCCTGAAACAGTGACCTGTGTAGCTCTTATAATGGTCTTTTCCAAGCCATTTTGCAATCAAGCTTGGAATTTCTCCTATTTTATTTATCCCCACATTTTGATTGACACATTTTCCTCTCGAATATTTCAAAAATAATCTATTACTTTTTGTTTGAGGTGGCCGTAGTGCTCTATACTTGCGGTATATGTCAATATAATCCGAATTTGAAATAGTAAACGTTCTTGCGCAATGGGTCTTTGGATCAGGTATTTTAACAATTATTATAGATCCAACTTCTTCAACGGCATCAATAGTTATATTCAATAATTCTCCACGGCAACAAGCACCGCTGATACCCAAAATGAGGACAACCTCAAAATAAGGAATATTGAAATTACAACTAATCTTTGAAATTATGATTATATCTGTACCTTATAAAGTAAATTAGTTTCGTCATCAGCATCTTGAATTAATTTATTGGTATCATCCCTTTATAATACTTTAGATTTCTTTCCTCGGTATCCGACGCTTTTGTTCTTAATGAGCGGGACCAATTTTGAAAACTTCCTTATATAAATACTTTTCAACATTGAGTAGACAGTCCATAACGCAGATGGTATTAAAATTTTTGATTTTTCCTCAAAATTTCATATGACCACATTTTCAGAAACCTTTTTTATATGGTTCTTGTTGCACCATTCACAAAATTGGTCATATGTTTTCTCCTATATTAGCTTTGATTTGGCCGGTAACATATTGGATACAATTGTATTTGCTTCTTCAGATATATCTGATGGGGTATCACTACCACTATCATGATCAACATCCACCTTCTTTAAAATAATTCGACTTTGAAGCAACTATGAACAAATATAAGTCGAATTCAAGCGAATAACCGGAACAGTGCGGTTAAGACCAATCCCTTGCTAAACATAACCTATCGGTTATAACAGCAAGGGATTGGTCTTAACCGCACTGTTCCGGTTATACGCTTACATTCGACTAAAGTCGAAGATTCAAACACGCGGCGTGCCAACAACCCGTTTCTATAGTAACGACACAGAAAGATCACTGGATGCATAGAAATATTGTATTGGAAGCATTATCTCCGTAGAGTAATATTAACTAAATTGCGTTCGAAAACTGAAAGGTTGGGTGAATTTTACTCAATGACTATCGTTCAAAATGTCAGAGTATTGGACTCCGAGTTTTATGAATGTTCTTGAGGTTATTTAATAGTTTTAATACTGCTCAGAATGTATATTTATGATTAGAGTTACATTTATGTGAAGAAAACAATAATACTAGGTTCTTTCTCAAACCAAACATAACCTATATTCCGATATTGGCACCTTCTGTCACTGTCATAATAAACTCCAGAGTAAATCTGTCAAACCTTCAAAAACTCCGTCGAGTTAATATTCGAACACAACCCTGACGATCTAAATTCACATTCACAGTTGTAAAAAAAATATTGTTTGTATTTCGTGCGTATAAAATTCGTGTTTTCATGGCACATGAGAGTGTCCATTTACGCACTTAGTACAAAAATAACTATTTCATCAAATATCTATCTATAGTCTTAAAATGGAATTAATCAAAAGAATACGACTGCTATGAGTTTCGTGCATCGGTAAATATACAATTCCAGACCTGAGATATACTCTGAATTCCGAAATACGAGTATACGTGCATGATAGGGTCCAGCAAAAACGTAATCGTATAACAAATTAATGAACACAGCTGAATATTTCATTTCATCAATTTCAATTATTCAATTAAACAATTCCGGCCAGGCCTTGATAACTGGCATATCAGGCGGAGTTGGACAGTATTCCGGATTCCACCAGGAAAGGCACAAAATTTTTCCGGCCCTTATAGCCTGTCCATCCCGTTTAACGAGCCCAGGTAATTTCATCTGGATTAAAACGAAGCACATTAGTCACCGGAGTGAAATCCTGGACCCGAATATATTTCAATTTGAACGTGAAATTTATGTTTCTCCCGAGGACATTCAATCTCTGCTCGCAATGTGAAAATGAGTGAAATATGAATTTTTCATGCGGAATTGAATCATTTTCGCGATACTCTGATTTTCGGTACGTACCTACTGGTGCACCTGCAAATCGGATTATGAGCGAAATTTCACTTATTCGAAGGGCAAGATTACTAAATGACAGTATTACAATTTTCAGAATTTGTTACCTACTTTTTATGGCCATAATTCACTGAATTTTGTATGAGCCTAATATAAGGCAATCATAGATTTATTTATAAAAATATAATCAGCCTTACAGCTTGTCGATGATGATTTTATAGTTCCCAGTATCGACTAGGGAACTTGGAGATGACACAACGTATTCAAATTCTAAATTTCCAATAAATAATAATCATCACCATCTCTCAGTTCACACCAGCGTCAAAGAGGAGGCGGGTTTCGGCGGAAGCCTACGTCACTCCGTTGATTAACGCTGCTGAAGGCAGTATAGAAACCTGCAGAATTATAGATTGGCTTTTATATGATGTTTCCTTATATGGGAGCTGAGGTTTCTGCAGGTTATTTGATTAATCCATTGGCTGTCGAAACTCTGTATAGTGAAGAGGAATCTATTCATTGAAATATTCGGATCGGATGTGATGGAAGGATCGTTACTCTCTACATTAAAGGGGTCTTTGGTTGGAATTCAGTTATTTTTCAGAGGAAATATCTATTGGAAATTTGATTTCAAAGTATATGGATACTTATTCGATACCGAGGCACGGATTCGTATCAACTCTGGAAAATAACACAAGTTTCAAATCTTCTTTAGCTAACACGGAATATATGCAGGGTGTCTCATTGGGAAACGGTAATACTTAAAAGGCGAATGGTCAACACCCAAGCGGTTCTAGATATACCAAAATTATTGGCCCTGACTATCTTTGTAACCCAGGTGCAGGGTGTTATATGAATTCTGACCAGTTCTTCCTGGGGTGATAACAAGTTCATCACCCTGTATATTTTAATTATATTTGGCACAAATGTATCTTAACAGAAGCTAAAATCGATCACTCAAAAACCACAAGGGAAATCCAGGTCTGGGTTAACGAAATATTATGAAATAATTTTAACCATGAAACAACTTCGAAATTTTTATAATCTTCTTGCATATTCGAAAATATTTCAATAAACTTAACTTGAACGTATGATTTACATTTTTGCGCAGACAGTTCTAGTGCACAAATTTTTAACTTGGATGTGGAGTTTTTAAGAACTTGAATACCAAACAATGGTGAAACTATTGATTTCATAATTATTTTAAATTTAATAAATAACTCCTAAATACATTGGTTTCCCTTTTTACAGCTGCATACCAACCCATTGTGTATTTTGCAGGTACTTGCACTTGTTATTTAAAGGTTTCTTTCTGGGTTTTCTCTCCCAAACTCTGACAAATATCTTGTGTTTCTTACACAGAAACAGATCACAAAATAATTAATTTTTATTTTATAGATATTTTTCAGAGTTTGGGAGGGAAACTCAGAAAGAAACATTTTAATAACCCTTTTACCTCCCACAGTACCCTTTAAATGTTACTTGTACTTGTGATTTAAAGAAGAAAATTAATGCGCCCTGTATTTACATAATTCGAAATTTAAATTGGTTAAATATTATTTTTTAATGTTTTTTAGTAAAATAACAAAAATTGGATTGAAGCTCTTTCTATAAGGATTTTGTACAAATACAGATTCCTTTCCAAACTTAAATCAAGGTGTCGATGAACTTGACAAAAGATCATTGTTATTTAAAATAACTTAGATAACATACAAAGTTTCCTGTTTGTTATTGTTAACTTATTTAATCATTAAAGGATACTTCGGAAGGTATATTCCTTATTAAAATATTCCTTTCTGGGTTTTCTCTCCCAAATTCTGAAAAATATCTATGAAATAAAAAATTTATTATTTGGTGAATTGTTTCTGCGTTAGATACACAAGATGTTGGTCAGAAGCAATATATCGAACAATGTTGCCTAACAAAAAGTAACGAAACAACATCAACGATAAAACAACTACTTCGTAACGTTTCGGTTTCGTTTGCTAGGCAACATTGTTCGATATATTTCTTCTGACAAATATCTAATGATTCTAACGCAGAAGCATCTCAAAAAATTACACATTTTCTATTCTATAGATCTTTTTCAGAGTTTGGGAGGGAAAACACAGAAAGGAAATATTTAATAGTAATTTATACTTATATTGTGTTCATCTAGAAAACTTTATTTTTTCA
The DNA here is from genome assembly GCA_937662695.2 of Halyzia sedecimguttata. NCBI lineage: Eukaryota > Metazoa > Arthropoda > Insecta > Coleoptera > Coccinellidae > Halyzia > Halyzia sedecimguttata. The sequence continues at coordinate 17,157,485 of OW569413.2, forward strand.
AATGAGGATATGGTGATATTATGTTCATTTATGGGTTTTCTGATCGAAATAGACTAGCTGCAAAAAGAGAGACAGACAACCAAACAATTTGGGAAGATTTTATATCACATGCGAAGACATGGACGATTCCCAACTGTATGGGATGGAAGATAATATATTTTTGCGCGTATGTTCTGGGGAACATCGCGTTATAGTTTTGCCCAAATGTCTGTAACTTTCGAATTTTTTGACGAAAATGAAGAAAGATATCTTGTATTTCTATAGAAATACAAGATATTTGTCAGAAGCAATGAATAGAATGATGCCTAATAAACAGTAATGAAACAACATCATCGATAAAAGAACTATTTTACTATATCTACTAAATTGAACTCCTTCATCAATATCAAGCGAAAATTTTCAGAATTATATGTTGTTGACAGTTTTTTCATAATTATTCATTAAATCATTATTATCATAACTGAAAATAAGGGTTTTCTGGACGATTTATGAGTTGCTACCAATTGGATTAATGGATTAAGAAACGATGGTTTGTGCTACAGGTAAAATTAAATTGTTCGAACACTATACGAGTTTCTACACACTTGTGCACTACAATTTTTATCGTCTGACATATGTTTCGGGGTATTCCCATCCTCTGAGATAGAATTTACTGTAGTAGCAACGTTTCATCTCAGATGAATCAGAGCATATGTCAGATCACATAAATAGTGTTGGACAAGAGTGTGGTGGTTATCACCATTCCACAGACTACCAAATTCAGAAGTTAGATGTTAGAAGTTAGATAATAGATAAATTAATTGGGGTATTTATACGAATCCATATGGTAATCAATATTTGAAGACAACCGTTTGGAATATTTTGTTTTCTTGGACGGCGGATACCTCACGGCCACCATTTTACAATCGAGTACCGAATTTCAGCTTGTTCGACTTCGTATGAGCCATGAATAGAAAATGGAATATACGCTCAAGACTTGACGTCAGTGTTTTCTTACATTTTTTTACTCTATGCCAAGCTGCAGTATGATATATATTTAGGGCATTACCAATGCTTGTAGTACGTAAATAGATTTAAAAAATATATTATCTTCCATCCCATACAGTTGGGAATCGTCCATGTCTTCGCATGTGATATAAAATCTTCCCAAATTGTTTGGTTGTCTGTCTCTCTTTTTGCAGCTAGTCTATTTCGATCAGAAAACCCATAAATGAACATAATATCACCATATCCTCATTTGAAAAAATAAAGTTTTCTAGATGAACACAATATAAGTATAAATTACTATTAAATATTTCCTTTCTGTGTTTTCCCTCCCAAACTCTGAAAAAGATCTATAGAATAGAAAATGTGTAATTTTTTGAGATGCTTCTGCGTTAGAATCATTAGATATTTGTCAGAAGAAATATATCGAACAATGTTGCCTAGCAAACGAAACCGAAACGTTACGAAGTAGTTGTTTTATCGTTGATGTTGTTTCGTTACTTTTTGTTAGGCAACATTGTTCGATATATTGCTTCTGACCAATATCTTGTGTATCTAACGCAGAAACAATTCACCAAATAATAAATTTTTTATTTCATAGATATTTTTCAGAATTTGGGAGAGAAAACCCAGAAAGGAATATTTTAATAAGGAATATACCTTTCGAAGTATCCTTTAATGATTAAATAAGTTAACAATAACAAACAGGAAACTTTGTATGTTATCTAAGTTATTTTAAATAACAATGATCTTTTGTCAAGTTCATCGACACCTTGATTTAAGTTTGGAAAGGAATCTGTATTTGTACAAAATCCTTATAGAAAGAGCTTCAATCCAATTTTTGTTATTTTACTAAAAAACATTAAAAAATAATATTTAACCAATTTAAATTTCGAATTATGTAAATACAGGGCGCATTAATTTTCTTCTTTAAATCACAAGTACAAGTAACATTTAAAGGTTACTGTGGGAGGTAAACTGGTTATTAAAATGTTTCTTTCTGAGTTTCCCTCCCAAACTCTGAAAAATATCTATAAAATAAAAATTAATTATTTTGTGATTTGTTTCTGTGTAAGAAACACAAGATATTTGTCAGAGTTTGGGAGAGAAAACCCAGAAAGAAACCTTTAAATAACAAGTGCAAGTACCTGCAAAATACACAATGGGTTGGTATGCAGCTGTAAAAAGGGAAACCAATGTATTTAGGAGTTATTTATTAAATTTAAAATAATTATGAAATCAATAGTTTCACCATTGTTTGGTATTCATGTTCTTAAAAACTCCACATCCAAGTTAAAAATTTGTGCACTAGAACTGTCTGCGCAAAAATGTAAATCATACGTTCAAGTTAAGTTTTTTGAAATATTTTCGAATATGCAAGAAGATTTTAAAAATTTCGAAGTTGTTTCATGGTTAAAATTATTTCATAATATTTCGTTAACCCAGACCTGGATTTCCCTTGTGGTTTTTGAGTGATCGATTTTAGCTTCTGTTAAGATACATTTGTGCCAAATATAATTAAAATATACAGGGTGATGAACTTGTTATCACCCCAGGAAGAACTAGTCAGAATTCATATAACACCCTGCACCTGGGTTACAAAGATAGTCAGGGCCGATAATTTTGGTATATCTAGAACCGCTTGGGTGTTGACCATTCGCCTTTTAAGTATTACCGTTTCCCAATGAGACACCCTGCATATATTCCGTGTTAGCTAAAGAAGATTTGAAACTTGTGTTATTTTCCAGAGTTGATACGAATCCGTGCCTCGGTATCGAATAAGTATCCATATACTTTGAAATCAAATTTCCAATAGATATTTCCTCTGAAAAATAACTGAATTCCAACCAAAGACCCCTTTATTGTAGAGAGTAACGATCCTTCCATCACATCCGATCCGAATATTTCAATGAATAGATTCCTCTTCACTATACAGAGTTTCGACAGCCAATGGATTAATCAAATAACCTGCAGAAACCTCAGCTCCCATATAAGGAAACATCATATAAAAGCCAATCTATAATTCTGCAGGTTTCTATACTGCCTTCAGCAGCGTTAATCAACGGAGTGACGTAGGCTTCCGCCGAAACCCGCCTCCTCTTTGACGCTGGTGTGAACTGAGAGATGGTGATGATTATTATTTATTGGAAATTTAGAATTTGAATACGTTGTGTCATCTCCAAGTTCCCTAGTCGATACTGGGAACTATAAATAATAGGAAATTCATAACTGCTAGAGAAGACTTATTACGGCTGTATCGAAAATGTAAGTCACCGGATTCGTACTCAATGGAAACCAACTTACAGGTATGGCGAGTGCCTACAAAGGACCATGCAATGTAGTTTGAAAATGTCAGTGAATGAGGTTGGAGTATAGAGAAATAATTCTGGAACTATAGCCACGGCAAGAGCAAAGCTTTATTTTTCAAAAAATCCCACAAATTCGTTTAATGGGAGGTTTTTAAGATTTTAGATTGCCAACCGGGATCACTTGGCTATTATGTCACCTTTTAGAACTCCAACTATTTTGATCACTCGCTTCATTACCTTACACAGTAAATTTCAAGAAAAATATTGTTCACTTCTTCTGCAAATATCCCTGGGAGTCATGGCCATCTCTCTGTGAGGATTTCGAAAGGTATCGCCTAAGTGATTGTTACAAAGAGGAGACAGTTCTGAGCACATGCATACAATGTGTTAAGCCGTTTAATTGGCCAACTCAGAGAGTGTGTCAAGTTCCCATACGGTACAAATGATATGTGTACCGGCAGTGCCCCGTAGCAGTCCCGCAAACGTTTTAATCCATTATAGAACTGCCGAGAAGAATATTTTCCTATGTGTTCCGGATGTCTGTTCCCAGTAAGCTTTGCTTTTGCTAAACCTCATTATAGTAACTCAATGAAAAATTATATACGATTTACACTTATTTATTCAATATTGTGACGCGTTTCGTCGACACAGCGACTTCATCAGACTACATCATACTAAATTCTTAACAAGTTATTATCTCCCTATACCTAGATGACATGGACACAGAATCATTTAAAACTAATTACATGAGAAACTTATTCAAAACAAATTACATAATAGACTTATTTGAAACTAATTACATGAGATTTCACTGCTGCATTCTTTGTACACATTAGCAATAATTCATTCCTAATGCTTTTATAAATTGATTCTCTATTTGAATAGATTGAGTAAGGGTGAAAAATTTAGATCTAATTGTTCATTAACTAAATTACCCGTATGTTTTTCCCTATTTATTTCGACCATTTCCCAGTAATTGAGTTGCGCACCTTTATTCAAATTGTGTAGAATTTTGAAATCCGGGTTGAACTTATGTCCTGCTAATAAATGATTCGAATAATTTGAATTGATTTTGTTGTTTTTGTAGCTGTGATGATGTTCCTTTATTCTTATGCCAAAATTTCTACCAGTTTTTCGTATATATGATTTGTCACAACTCCCGCAATTTAATTGATGAACACCGGATTTATCTTCTTTATTCCTTTTCGATTTATTGTTCTTTATAAGTTTGGCAAGGTTATTATTTGTTCGGAATGAGATATTCACCTGTTGGTTTTGAAGAAACCTTCTAAGTTGTTGACTCGGTGTACCAAAATATGTTAAGCTATTGAATATTTTATTTTTATCCTTAATTTCTGGAAATACTAAACTAATTGTTTTTCTAAATTGTTCTTTCGTCAACATTTTTCTGATTAACTCTGTGTTATATCCATTGTTCACCGCTATTTGTTCGATAATTTCTAATTCTGTACCATAATTTCCTTCGGATAAAGGTATATTAATTAGCCGGTGTAACATACTATGAAATGCCGCGACTTTATGTTCGAATGGATGACACGAGGATCGATGAATGATTGTATCCGTATGGAATGGTTTCCTAAATATTGAAAAATCATGTTGATTGTTTTTCCGCGTTATTGTTAAATCCAAAAAATTAATTGCACCATTATTTTCCATTTTTGGATTTAACAATAACGCGGAAAAACAATCATCATGATTTTTCAATATTTAGGAAACCATCCCATACGGATACCATCATTCATCGATCCTCGTGTCATCCATTCGAACATAAAGTCGCGGCATTTCATAGTATGTTATACATCAAAGTATTGCGTGAAGGGGATCTACTAATCAGTAGTAACTACATTGGCTGTACAGCCCTAGCTCAGGGAGAGAGGTAAGAACGAGCTAAAAAGGGTTGAACAGAGTTTGAATTGGTAGAAGGTCAAAGTGGTGCAGCCAAGCAGAATTAACGTTAGTTCGAGGGAATCCGTAAGGTCGTTGGGAAGTTGCTTCCTTCTTAGACGTGTGAGGTTAGACGAGAATAAGTGCGGGGGTCGTAATCATATCTACATTTATGTTATTTGTCAAAATTATAAAAGAGTGAATTAGAAATAGAATATATTTCCATCATCATATGGATTATCCACGGGCATTATATTATCACCTTAAAAGTATAGTATCATATCATCCACATAATTCTAGGATAGCTGAGGTTATTAAATTGGTCATTGCGCATTCAATCATAATTTTTTTTCTAGAAGAGAAGGTGTATTTTATATCAAGAATAACGAACCAGAAATAATTTTGACATATCTCTCATAGGAAAATAAGATGACATTTGATAGCACAGATCATATTATAATTCATTCAGCATTCTGTGAAAACATAGAAGTACGATTCCCTATTGAAATTTCGAAAAATCATATCTCCGAAAGTATTAGCTTGTTACGGTTGAAAATTATATCAATGGATTTTTATGGTGGAAGTGCATCTTGAAAAGAATTGAATTTGAAATTTGTAATGTAAAAAATTTTTTTTTTTGGTTACTCCGAAACCATAAGGCCGATTTCGTCCAGTAACAAACTTTGCCAAGAAAGTTATGTCCCAAATCTACTCTGCAAATGTCAACTGCCTAGCTCATTCTGTTAGAGAGTAATTGTAGAAACAAAATGTTAAAATTTTTAAATTTTTTTCGACACTTGACGGTAACTCGATCATTTTTCTACAGTGGTGCTAAATTTCAGATAGATCGAGTGATTGATTTCGGAAATATTCATAAGAAGTGTTTTTACTAAAAAAGACCATAACTCCGAAAGCGCTTGAGGGATTTTACCTGTTGAGAACTCGTCAGAGATATTTACGCTCCAAACCTATCCTGCAAATTTCAACCGTCTAACTCCTTTCGTTCGAGAGTTATTGTGTTAATGGCTGGACGGACGGCCGGCCGGACATAATCGATATCGACCAGGGATTTCTGATCAGTGAGTCGAACCAAATCGTTTAAGACCATTTTCAGCCAAAAAGTCGAAAATTACGGACATTTGGGCAAATTGATAAGCACTCTGTTTCGAGGAACAAGAGCGCCAAGAAGTGGATCGTTTCTCAATGTCACTCCTTCATTTCGAATATGATTAATCTGAAAACTGCATTCAGGACTCAATACGTGTAAATGTTCTTGTTACTCACTTTTTGTGTGCTAAGAAAAAGTAGGAGCTCAATTGGTTAACAAGAGGTATATTTTTCCTTCTGAATGTAGTAATTATGTTACCATAAACAAGGAATTCCCTCAGTGGTAAGAAATTGAGAATCATGCTGTTAAGTATTTTTTCATTGTAGGTATTTATCATTTCAGAAGTGTTATACCTCATCAGTTTAGTCCTAAAGCGATGGCAAAAGAGTTATTCATTATTATTCCCTTGAGGTTTCTTTTCAAATACTCTACGCATATGTACATAGACAGTATCTCGGTCTGTATGACAGTGCATTTCGTACCTTGAGGTAGTATAGTGAAGCGGAATTTTAGTGCATACATCCCAATCCTCGCACCTCTTTCTGACTTGGCTCTGTCTGTATCCGATATAAGGGATCTTTTGTCCAGGTTGCTAATGAAGGTACTTTGACGGTCACGGACGAACATTGCGTGGGCTTTATCGAAATCCTATACACATGGTTCACATGGTATCCGAGGATTCAGCTCGAAGATTCAAATCAATTTGATTGAATTCCCAGATCCAATTTTAAGATAGGAGGTCTTCATTTTGTATGTCTTTGTATAGAGATGCAGATGAGGTTACTCCAGTGATACTTCCAAAGCTGCCATGGGAGTTGTGGATCCAATACCCCGTCCCTCCAATACACCTGGATGAAATTTATTCAACCTGCTATGTGTTGTGACTTCTTATACTTTTGTCTATTATACTAACAAGACATAGGCGACAATGGCGTATATTACTGCCACACAGGAACAATGTACCAAGAAGTACCAATTCTAGATGAAGTTCACACGTTTTGCCAAAGAGCTTTTTGCATACCACTGTTACTCTAGGAGTAACTTTGCATATGATATTCTTTCAATTCTAGAATAATAGATTGTTCCACTCTCATATTGGAGCATTCCAACTCCAATTTAATACTTACAAATTGCGACATATGTTTCGACCCAAATTAGGTCATCTTCAGGCACTAGAAAAGAAGAGAAGACAAACAATAAGAGAATACACATAATTCACAACAGAAAGTGTATGTTTACAAAATCACAAATAGGACGATTAAAATTATTTTAAAATATAAACAAACGGGAAAAATGAAACCTAAACAAGTTATAAAGGGAGAAAATCTTTTTTACGGAAATTACAAAGTAACAGAAATATATTAATCATTAGGAGCTCACCTCGATCAACGGAAAGACGTTTCAAAGTTATAAGTCAAAACAAGTCTGACATCTTGTAAAGAAACGTGAGAATGGAGATGGCCGCTCCATCTGTATGGGAAACTGGGAACCGCAATGAAAACTGAAAAAGAAAACGAAAAAGAACCGGTCAAGTTAAAAAACAAGGAGAGGGCGGTAAAAGCGAGAAACAACGGCGGAATCACCGCGGTGGGAAAATGTTAACTCGAAGAAGGTGTGGAGCAACCACCAATTCGGGAAATTCTTGTTGTGTATTTAACAGTTTTGTTGGGGTATTATATTTGGACCTTGAAATGACAACCTTCTCCAGAGTATCGCAAACGGAAGTACTGGACGGAGAGAACAAAATTGTTGGGGCGGTAGAAGGGGAGTGGTCTAAGTTATTCAAAATGTGCTCTGCGAAGGTAGATTTATCAGGGGTGTTCTTCTTGATAGCTCTAAAATGTTCCTGAGTTCGTACTTTGATGCTCCTGAAAGTCCGTCCTATGTAAAAGTCACCACAAGAACAATCGAGTCTATATATACCCATTTTCTTCGTAGGAGAAAGATAATCTTTGCCCTTCGATAGATGTGATTTCAATGTGCCTACTACTTTAAAAGAAACATGGATGTCATATTGACGGAAAAACTTACTAAGGGCCTCTGAAACGACCGGAATGTAGGGCAAGCTCAGGAACACTCTGGACTCGTTCCTAATGGGGCAAAGAGTAGTCTTAGATCTGATGTCAAAAGATAAACGTATTTTATCGTACAATCTCGTAATCATGTCAACAGGGAATTTGTGGTTTAGGGCTATTTGTAAAATTATATTATATTCAACATTAAAATTCTCTGGTGACAAAGGGACAGAAAAAAGTCTATGGAAAAGGGACCTAAAAGTGGCAAGTCTATGTGACACTGGGTGGCAGGATGAATAAGGTATGACATGGTCGGTAGTTGTGGGTTTTCTATAAACAGAGACTGTCAGCTTATTTGACTCCAAATGCAACAAAACATCTAGAAAAGGCAAACTGCCGCCAACGCTCTTTTCCATGGTAAAAGAAATTCTGGGATGTAGAGAGTTGAGGTGGACCAGAAAATTGTCAAGTTCCGAATCATCACCCAAGAAAACGCAAAAAATATCATCCACATAACGCTTCCATCGGAATATATGCTTTTTAAAATTCATATGGGATTTGAGGGATGACTCTAATTTCTTAAGGAATATCTCGGCAAGAATGGGAGCCAAAGGAGATCCCATACACAAGCCGTTCCTTTGTACATAGAAACAATTGTTGAATTAAAAGAAGTTCTGCTTGAGACAAAGATTTAGCAAAGAGGAGAGACCAGAAACAATATTGTCTTCTAACAAGGAATAAACTAAAAGTTGATTCACCAGATCTTCAGCCTCAATAGAGGAAGTAGAAGGATACAAACTAACGATATCAAAGGACACGATCTTTGCTCCAGAAGGAATAATGAGATCTTTTATTGTCTCTGTTAGCTGTAATGAATTCTTTATGGAAAACTCAGACTTATAGTCGAGGTGAGCTCGGAAAATGTTGTTCAAAAATATGGAAATTTTATGAGCTGGAGTATTGGTGAAGGATACAATGGGTCTGATGGGAACATTGGGTTTATGAATTTTGGGTATACAATATAGAAGAGGAGTGGAACAAAGTGATGACATAAATTTCTCCTTACTAGTGTTAAAATGCACGAATAACTCTGAATGAGACTTGATAGCGGCAACAACCTTCCTGAAAAATGACGGTGTAGGATCACTGGCAACAGTGGAGCAATCTTCTGTGTTCAAAAATTCCTCGGTTTTACTCACGTATTCTGGTCTGCTCATGATGACGGTACAATTTCCTTTGTCTGCCTTAGTGATAAGCAAATCGTGGTCTATAATCTTCTTCTTCAACGACGTTAAAATATTTTTCTCATTGGAATGTTTACTATGTTTATGTCTTCTTGACTATATTTGACGTCATAATACCGATGGTTGTTGAATTGACATCTTTAATGTGTTTAACTATATTCTCAATATGGGAAGTGAGGTTATCTAAAGTTGTAGTCGATATACTTTGTTGGGTGGCGAATTTTAAACCTTGGTCTAAGAGATCTTTTTCATCATTAGTGAAATCGACATTGGTCAAATTCAGCGTTCTGGGGTGAAACTTGTAATCTGAATATGATGTTGGATGCACATTCATACAATTTAAAGATTTTATATATCTTAGGTGCTGAATCTTCCTAAAAAGTATGTTATATGTTCTGTCGCCTATAGTGGTAACCATGTTTCGCACCTCCTTGTCCATAGAGTCCCAGATTATAGGATGTAATAGGGATGTTAAAGTCATATGTAACTCCCATATCTCAACATAAATAGAGTCTCTCAGTCTGTACTTTATCCGCAGTTCTTGTCCAATCCAATATTTAGTGGCAAATACCTCAGTTAACCCGGCCGACCTAGAACTGTTCCGGATCTTAACCAGGGCAAATTTAGGCCTCAGTGATTCCCTCAAAAATGTAGATAAGAACCATATACTTAAATTTATTGTCTTGATCTTCCTTCTAAGATGATGGTAGACGTGGATAAGTTTGCCTTGACTGGCATTATCAATAATAGATTGTTCCACTCTCATATTGGAGCATATTCAGTTTGTCTCTAGGATAATACTTAGGTACTCACACTCAAATTAAATGCTTGGCCTTTCAAGATTGGAGCTTTTGAATGAAGGACTTCTTCCTGTAAATTAAATAAGGGTGGTTTTGGAGGAATTGAGATTCAATCCTTCTTCCTCACACCAATGTTCACTAGTCTCGGTGGCATCCTCCATCTGATCGCTTATAGTACCACCACGCTTGGCTCTCACGTTATCAATAGGTTATCAGCGTAACCTTGAACATCCAAACCATTTACCTGAAGCCCCAGGAGATCATCCGTAACCATGCTCCTCAGCAAGGGTGATAAAACCTCTTTAAGCCCTTTAAGCATTGTGGATTTCCACTTCACAATGGAGGATCCCATACACTTACATGATACTGCGTTTTACATGGATGAATGTATGGTCAAACGCACCCACAATACCATAAAACATGACAAGCAGTGTGTACTTATTTGTTGATGATTTGAATTGACGAATATTTGGCCATATGTTTTAGTTATTAGCATTTATCCAGTCACCTTCTTCTGTGTTCCGTGTCTCCTGGTTGGATATACCTTCTTCTTCTTGTCGAAGAGGAGGAGGATTCCCTATCCAATGTATATTTGCCTGGTCTAGTCAACCTGCCTTTCATGAAGCATCAATCTTCATCTCAAATAGTTGTCTTGCTGAAAGTTCATAAAAAGGTAGAGGAACACCCACTAAAACTCCTGTAATCGGGTTCCGGGCATTTTGCCTATAAACCAGTTACCTCTTTTCCTTGGAAGTTTCTCACACGATCTAGGTCGTGTTTGTGTTTAATGGTCTCCCTTCACCAGGTTAGATGAAGGGGCATATTTTCTCCTTTCGGTTTATTTTGAAATTAAGTTTCCTAACTTAATTTCGTTCTTCAAGTAGTTGATCTCTCGGCCTTTTGTAGTAGGGCTTTATATTTCTGGCATCTTGTATTGGGTCATAATTTACGAGTCTTCTCAGTTCCTCATTGGTATGTAGGTTGGCTTTTTCAAATATCTTCTCGGCTTTTTTCTTCATGAAAGTTGTGATCGGCTCCCATTCTATGTCTCTGTGGATTTGTCTATTTCTCACAAACCATGGTACGTCCATTGCTCTTCTTATTAACATGTCTTCTGCCGATTGTATCTTCTTGATGTGGCTTTTAGCTGCAAAGCCCCACGCTGTCGAACCATAGGTGAGTTGCGGTCTAGCTATAGTTTTAATCATCGTCAGTTTTATGTTTTTATTCATACGGCTCTTCCTTCCTATTAGTGGATATAGTCGGATCATTGCCGCCTTTGTTTTGTCAACTGCTGATTTTATGTGGCTTTTCCATGTAAGTCTTTTATCTAGTATCACCCCTAGATATTTGGCCTCTTTTTGCCATTTTACTTCTGCACCGTCTATTATGAGGTTTCTTTCAACTTTTAGTTGTCTCTTCTGTAGTGAGATGGCTTGACTCTTTCGTCTGTTTATCTGGATTTTCCATTTTATACACCAATCGTTTAATTCTTCGGTTGCTTTCTGTAGTCTTCGTTGTATGACATCTGCTCGCCGATGTCTGAAGGCAATTCCTGTGTCATCTGCGTAGATGGTCACCATAGTGCGTGCATCTTTTGGCATGTCGTGGATATAGATGTTGTACAGAAGTGGGTCCAGAACGGACCCTTGGGGCACTCCTGCTTCTAAGTATCTAATAGAGGAAGACTCATCCTCTATTTTGACGTGGAAATTCCTGTCTCTCAGATAGTTTCTGATAATCTTGCACATTTTGCTCGAGTATCCTGCAGTCATCATTTTATATGCGAATTCTTCGTGCCATCCAATAGGACAAGTCCGGTTGCTTGCTTGTTTTGAAAGCCCTCCGTGATGTATTCAGTGAGCCTCAGTAATTGAAGTTCTGTTGAATTATCTCTTCTGAATCCAAATTGTTCAGGTGGTATAAGGTTCAGTTCTTCTGTTTCCTCGTTTAGTCTTCTGGCAATAGCTCTTTCCACTACTTTCCCTGAGCACGAGAGGAGACTGATTGGTCTGTAATGCTGTGGCCATTTTCTTTCCTTTCCTGGTTTGTTGAAAACGATAACTTCGGCCGTTTTCCATCTCTTCGGGTAGTTTTCTGTTCGCATCACTCCATTCGTTATGTTTGTGAGTGCGACTATTCCTTTTCTGGGCAGCTTCTTAAGCATGAAGTTTGTTATCTTATCTTTGCCCGGTGCTTTCCTTCTTTTCAGATTTCCTATGATCTCTTTTATTTCGGTTGGTGTGGCTGGTTTTGGAATTGTGTTGCACTCAGGCGGTTCCATCATGTACTCTTCATTTTCTTCTACTTCTTCTTCGAGATCTTCATTATCATCTTCTGGTCTATAGTTTATGCTGGCTTCCCTTTCTATTGTACCCGCCAGTGCCTCGGCTTTCTCATATTTTGAATATGCTAGGCCATGTACTTCGTGTAGTGGGGGTATTTTGGTTTTCTCTCGTCGTAGGCTTTTTTGCATTTTCCATGCAGAGTGGTCGTTCGTATTTAATTCACTTATTCTCTTGTTCCATCTATCTGTTCTGAATTCTCCTAGGGCATTCTTGAGAATTTGACTGTGCTTGTTGAGCTCCTTCTTGTCTTCTTCTTCGGTTTGTTTGTATCAATTTCCTCGTACTTCCCAAAGAGCGTCAAGATAGGCGAATCAGACAGCTAGCTGTACGAGAACGTTTTGCTGCTACGCGTCAAATCTCCGACCTATGGTTCGGATAAATAACTATGCGTACACTAGATACACTACAACTTTATTCATTCTTTCAGACCTAACAATAGTGTATAGGACAAGTCAACAAAATTGTAATGGTGCAAATCAGAAAAAACAAAATTCTATGATTTAAACAACACTATCAGTAAATATGATTCTAATCATATTCTAACTCAATGAAATAGAGAGAAATAATTCTTCTGTGCTATAAAAACACTATTTAATGAATAGATTTTTATTTCTCATTCGAACTGCTTATCGTTCAAAAGTTTGTATTGATCAGGTAGATGATTATACAATGTGATACACGTCAGCCTTGGTGACGACTCGTACTTGGTAGTTTTGCGTATAGGCACACTGGTAGTATTCTGATGTTTAGTATTATAGCCGTAGAAATCTGAGCACATCATAAAGCCACCTAGGTTACATCGGACAAACATCAAGCAATTTCAAGTATGTATGCAAGGAAATGTTGAGATTTCGATATTCTTGAATATTTCCCTACAATATTCAAGATATTTCGGGCCAAAAATTAAACGTATAATTTACTTCTGTGCGATGAACACTCGACCGCTTTCAGATGACGAGCCCCAAAGAACACCGTTGTAACAGATATGGCAATATACAAGACCATAGTAAATGGTCATTACGACATCAAGGTGAAGAGAGTTTCACAATCGATGCAGGGCATGGAAACACTTGTTCACTTTTTTGATGAGTTATCTATATGACTGAGCCATCTCAACTTTTGTCAAGATACAAGCCCGGAAACCTGACATGCTCAGACCAGAATTGCATTATGAAACTTTATAACTTGGGTCTTATTCATGTTGACAATGAGAGAGTTAGCCCTGCAGCATTCGATAAAACGCTAAACGAGCTCATCACACCAAGTTTGCAACACCCGGTGACTATCAGCTCTCACTAGCAATGATGTATCATGAGCAAACAGTCTGCAGTACATACAATCAAGGAATCTGGCAAATAATTAACCAAAAGTAGAAACATGAGAAGTCCTAAAACCGAATCCTCTGGGACACCCATGTAATTCTGGTATTCACTAGAAGAAAAATCATCCTGTCTCGCAAATGCAGTGCGCTGCGACAGATAACTATGAATCCAGCCCAGGAAGATACCCCTAAAGCCCATTTGATATAGCTTATCAATAATAAACTTGTACTGTAAACCATCAAATCCACGTGAAAATTCAAAAATATCCCAGCCACATGTTCGCTCTGATCCAAACAGTTATATCGCCACATTCGGGTCTTTGGACATTTCTAGATTAGTGTTACCTGTACTTGAGCAGCAAAAATTATATCCAATAACTGGGAAGGTTAAACGGGTGATTCCGCAAAAAGGAGCAGAGAAACATAATTCTGCTGGTGCCTGCCGACACGTGTTTCTGCTAGTTGGCTTCTTCAGGATAGGGCAACCAAGAAACCAAGGAAAAGATGGACATAAAAGTGAAAATAGGTGATACCACACCAGGAGTGAGCAACCAATTGTGCCTTCAGTTCTAGGAGCTCCATTTCGGAGGTAAACTATGGCATCGGCACGGAGGAAGCATAAGCAACCTCTGCGATGCGACCTTAACCCGAGGATATGAAACATAGAAATATGGATCATGCGGACAACTATATATATCTGGGAAGGTTTAACGGGTAGTTACGCAAAAAGGAGCAGGGAAACATAATTCTGCTGGTACCTGCCGACACGTGTTTCTGCTAGTTGGCTTCTTCAGGACAGGGCAACCAAGAAACCAAGGAAAAGATGGACATAAAAGTGAAAATAGGTGACACCACACCAGGAGCGAGCAATCTATTGTACCTTCAGCTCTAGGACCTCCATTTCAGAGGTAAACTATGGCATCGGCACGGAGGAAGCATAAGCAACCTGTTCGATGCGACCTTAACCCGAGGATATGAAACATAGAAATATGGATCATGTGGAGAAATATATATAACTGGCAAGGTTTAATGGGTAATTCCGTAAAAAGGAGCAGAGAAAAATAATTCTGCAGGTACCTGCCGACACGTGCTTCTGCTAGTTGGCTTCTTCAGGAGAGGGCAACCAAGAAACCAAAGAAAAGATGGACATAAAAGTGAAAATAGGTGATACCACACCAGGAGTGATCAACCAATTGTGCCTTCAGGTCTAGGACCTCCAAGTCGGAGGTAAACTATGGCATCGGCACGGAGGAAGCATAAGCATCCTGTGCGATGCGACCTTAACCCGAGGATATGAAACATAGCGTCGGCAGAATATAACAGAAACACGTGTCGGCAGGTACCAGCAGAATTATTTTTCTTTGCTCCTTTTTGCGGAATTACCCGTTAAACCTTTCCAGTTATATATATTTCTCCGCATGATCCATATTTCTATATTATATCCAATAGTTCGGCAGAACAAGTTCGAACTTACGCCAGATGTACAGAATTGATCATGCAACACCCCAAAGGGCGTGGAAATTTTCGATGTATCTGGTAGAAACTTTCAATCTATAAAAAGTCAGCAAATTATATAGATCGTGTCACATTTATTCATATTAATATAGGATTTTATGGCTGTCTAGGGGATAATGATTCTACATTTAAACCTTTGGATTAAATAGGATGCTCATTAATTTTTTTTTTTTTTTTAATTTAATGCTTGTGGCTTTTACTTGATGCAAATCCATATTAACTCAATGAAAAATTATATACGATTTACACTTATTTATTCAATATTGTGACGCGTTTCGTCGACACAGCGACTTCATCAGACTACATCATACTAAATTCTTAACAAGTTATTATCTCCCTATACCTAGATGACATGGACACAGAATCATTTAAAACTAATTACATGAGAAACTTATTTAAAACAAATTACATAATAGACCTATTTAAATCTAATTACATGAGATTTCACTGCTGGTTTCTTTGTACACATTAACAATAATTCATTCCTAATGCTGTTATTTATAAATTGATTCTCTATTTGAATAGATTGAGTAACGGTGAAAAATTTAGATCTAATTGTTCATTAACTAAATTACCCGTATGTTTTTCCCTATTTATTTCGACCATTTCCCAGTAATTAAGTTGCGCACCTTTATTCAAATTGTGTAGAATTTTGAAATCCGGGTTAAACT
Source organism: Halyzia sedecimguttata (assembly GCA_937662695.2). Lineage (NCBI taxonomy): Eukaryota > Metazoa > Arthropoda > Insecta > Coleoptera > Coccinellidae > Halyzia > Halyzia sedecimguttata. Next base: position 17,173,705 of record OW569413.2, read on the forward strand.
TATGTCCTTCTGCTAATAAATGATTTGAATAATTCAAAAACAACAAAATTAATTCAAATTATTCAAATCATTTATTAGCAGAAGGACATATGTTTAACCCGGATTTCAAAATTCTACACAATTTGAATAAAGGTGCGCAACTTAATTACTGGGAAATGGTCGAAATAAATAGGGAAAAACATACGGGTAATTTAGTTAATGAACAATTAGATCTAAATTTTTCACCGTTACTCAATCTATTCAAATAGAGAATCAATTTATAAATAAAAGCATTAGGAATGAATTATTGTTAATGTGTACAAAGAAACCAGCAGTGAAATCTCATGTAATTAGATTTAAATAAGTCTATTATGTAATTTGTTTTAAATAAGTTTCTCATGTAATTAGTTTTAAATGATTCTGTGTCCATGTCATCTAGGTATAGGGAGATAATAACTTGTTAAGAATTTAGTATGATGTAGTCTGATGAAGTCGCTGTGTCGACGAAACGCGTCACAATATTGAATAAATAAGTGTAAATCGTATATAATTTTTCATTGAGGATGCTCATTTATGTAAAAGTTTATTTTCATATTTCTACAATCTCCAACTTCAACGTCGTAATAAAATCTTCATCAAATATCGTAGATTACTGAGGTTCCTAACAGACAAAATACTATATACTTGTACATTGCACGTATTTAGCGTCTAACAGTCCTTTTTCAAACTTATGAAGTTTTACGACACTTGCACATCTAAAAAGGAGTCCAATGGGGTTCCATGAGAACGATCTCTGGAGTGCTACAGCAGTTCCAAGGAGTTGAATCTCACACGTAGCCAATACTTTCTACTCCAAAATGTATGATACAACTAACATCAATATGGTGTTAGCGTTTTCCTGTTCAGAGAAAAGTATTCTCCTACTCTAGATGGCTTAATTGGCTTTGAGGCGCGTCCAGAGTTAATATCCAATGTCATGGGGATATTTTAGGTTTTCTTCAGACAGGGATGTAATCCAGATATACGTCTGAATTAACGGTACAAAAGTCGTTAAACGTCATCTGCACCAGTAAAACTAATCCTAACTCAATTATTTACAAGGGTGAGAATAGTTATCATTCCCACATTAATATGCTCTTTACTGTGCAATTTATAACATTTGATAAAGAGATCAGAAGGCGAGATACTTTGCAGCTTAGTCTCTCCAGTAGTCTGAGTTACAGTACCTACATAGGACATATAATATAATTAGTTAAAACAGAAAATAATATTTAAATGAGTAAAGATAAGAATCAAAGTAGGACAAGTCATATAATATTAAATTTGCAAAATTTACGTGAGTTCTATGGTCTTGTCTGTTTGAGAAATAACAAACTGTGGAAACTACATCATTTTCATAATGACAGTTGTAACTCGCCATTGAAAAGTATTCTGCTCTACGAATGATTCTATTTGCACTTCCAACCTGTCAGACCCTAACAAACCGATCCAACTGATCGACGTTCCGGGGATAAATCAAATTTTTATGTCGAAACACCCCGTTTTCCAATTATTCAACGCCAAAAAGGGTCTCGGAGGTAGTTTGTATTCTGAGTTTTCAATGATATGTCCACGCTTGAATAATTTATGCCTACCAGAATCATGCATTGGCTTGAAAGCGTCTTTTCGTGTTCAGCTCAGATAATTCAGAACGAAAGCATATATCCCTCTACTTCCGTTTTCATTAGATCGTTAGGCGTTCCCACTGATACACAAAAAGACAGGGGTTGGAACAATTCTTGCCCTTCTTAGATGGAGATTTATGTCCACTGGCCTTTTTCATGCCAATTTGCATCTTGAGTGGGCTAATTTGATGATAGAGGAGAAATCGGGGTTACACGACTTTTTGGAGCCAAAACACTACCCATTTTCAGCTCATATATTAAAAGGGAAAATTCAAGCTGAGGATTTTGCACTGAATGCAAGCTCAAAAAAATTCGCATACTTACATCGGAGTCTGACATAGACTCCGAAACGTTACGATATAGTTGTTTCTTCGTTGATGTTGTTTCGTTTTTATTTGTTAGGCCAGATTGTTCGATTGATTGCTTCTGATCTTGTGTTACATCTAATGAGTTAAACATTCCAGGTAGAAAATATTTCTGGGTCCATTAGTAATTAATTTGATTTGAATAATTAATGTGTTATAGACCTAATTTACTTTTCATCATTATTCACTCAAAAAAGTCTAAATAGACGCAATGGTTGGTGCTTTCATGATGATTATATCACATCTGATATATTATAGTAGTGTAAGAATTATATTTCCACCCTTGGAAATATTAGAGTACCAAGGTTCGTACCGATACGATGCTGTACTTTTGGCATCGCTGTCTGAAGTCCATTAATTGATCTGGAGTCACAGCATACGTTTCTTCCGACAGGAAATCGCTGAAACCATGTTAGTGTTAGTTATTTCGTAAATTTTGGAAGTGCCTTCGTTGGTGAGCTAGTTCGTGGAAGCCAGTACCACCCTGGGATCTTTCGTATGGAACCCCATTGGACCCAGTGAATACTCACATTAAAAATTATTTAATAGGTTCCGGAAGAATATTGAAATTATTATTGGAACTGTGTGCTGTTTCGAAATAAAGGTTTGAACATGTGTCTTAACTACAGAGTTACAGATGTGGCCTGTTTCTCCTATTTCAATTAATTGGTATAATTACAAGTCAAATTTTGCTGAGTAATTTGCGTAAATATAACAATGTGGCAATATGTTTGCGTCCATTCACACAAGTAACATTCTGCCAGCGAAACTACATTATCTGACTAATTTTGCATAGGCCAGAGTTATGTTAGTTTAGTCTTCAGTTCAGAAGATCTCCAGCAGTAGGAAAGACACCTGCTATCTATCGGCTGAATGATTTCGTATATTCCACTTCTTATCTTTTTGGCTGACCAAAGTTCTCACGTCACTAGAAAAAGATGCGAATAAAACGCACTGTTGTTTTGTTTGTGTCAGTTAGTTCGTAAAATTCCGAGGCTTGAAAATATTTTCAAATAGAGAATATTCTTTTCGATATAGTGGTATGCAAATTCTTCATCCTTTGGGATTTCGTGACTAGAGAATTGTTCTCGGAATATAAAAAAAATAGAATTACTTCGTATATTGGAGTAGAATTAAGCAGTATTCATTTTGGGCTATCTTTTTACATCTTTCTACTCTATACCTGAGTTTACAATAACTAATTTTAATAATAACTTGAGTGTCAAAAGTATGGAATACCTAATGGAATTATTTTCTCCACTTTCAGGAATATCAAAATGGTTTGATACGTCAAAGTAATTAATTATTTCAGCGAAAGGAATGCTTTGGACAGGAAACTTGTAGGAGTGAAGACGTAATATCCTTGAAGCCTTCCCAGATATTGAGGTTCATTTATACTCTGGAACTGGAGGGCGAGCTGTAGATCGCGTAATGGTGAGAACAGCTCTGATGGGGGGCACAATAGATCTCAAAGTCGCGGTGCAACATAACCCCTTATGAATAATAATAATAATAAAAATTAATTATTAGCGAACATTTTCCCACTGACGTCACTGCTTGGTAACGGGAAATGGTAGAACAATAAGAAATACCGAAAAATGCTTCTTAGAAATAAATTGATTTAAACTATCAAACCATTTTTTGCTATTCCTGAAAGGGGAGAAAATAAATCGATCATTCCATACTTTTGACGCTCACTGTATGGTAGGGAGTTGAATTTTAAATAATTTTCCCAAGGTAATTCAAACCATAACTGCCATTAACTACATCAGAGACTGAAAACAAACTTGAGGTCATTAATTTGTTGAAACAGTCCAGGATATCCAGAAAGAATACATCTCGTCTTTCTTCAAGTCAGGTAAAGACAAGAACTAATAATATCCATTACAAATGCCATATAAGGTAATGCTGCATTTACTGAGACTTCAGACTAGTCATACGTCACCTTGGGGTACTGTGGTGAAAGTTCTCCCGATTAAGTTAACTTATTTGACTCTTCCTTGTTTCCGGTGTATTGTGATGGATGTATATTGCTAGTTCGACGGTTATGAAGTGGCTCAAAAATTCATTTGAAGTGTGATTGAACACCACAAAATACTCAAATAATTCATATTATTAATTCAGAAAGTACGGAATTGCAACATAACTAACAATTTTCCTCATACATTCTGATTTTTCTATAGTATTAATTTTTAAATTTTACAGAATTCAGATTATGAATTGAGAATATGGATTCAGAGTCCAGATGTTTGACGCCAGCCTCAGTGACTCAATAATAATTAAATAATGTTTATTTCTGATCATGATATACTTCTTGAAAAAGACTGGTACCAGAGACTTCACAACATTAGACAGATCACTTCATAAAATATAATAAAACATATACTTCACACTTAGTGATCAACCAACACACAAACAAAATATTTCTAGTTTATGATACTTCTGACGCAATACCATATTTTTTTTGCATTTACCAGGTGTTCAGGAAAAGTGTTGTATTCGTATATGTTGCTAAAATATATTTACGAATATTGCTAGTTGGTTACCCTGAAGAAATGATTCCTTAAAGAATCATTTTTCCTAGTTTTATAGTTATGGTAATCTTCATTTTTTACTGATATTACTTCATTTTTAAAAATGTATCTCTCATTTTATAAATTAATTCAACTTGTTCAAAGGATTTCATTTGCAATTTCATCTGCAAGCATGCAGTGCTTACCGTTCATATTTAAAAATTTCAAACTATGTACATAGAGAAGATAAAAAATTGGTCCTAGCACTGAACCTTGTGGTACTCCGATATAAAAATTTTTCACACCACTTACGGGGTTGTTGACCACAAATCAATGTTTCCTATTTGTGAAACCTCAGCAAAGTATTATCTCTAGGTTTACAGTGTCGAAAGCTTTCGGAAACCTAATAATAGCATGATGAAGTAATTATTGTGTAACTTAAGAAGAAACACGGTAAAATATACATTGATTTTAACCATAAAAAAATATTTCGCGTGAGCCGAGCTAGGTCACCCCATCGCTCAGTGTTCCTCCAAAGAGGAAAGCGTCATTCAAGGGCAGTACGAACTGCGTTTTCATGGTTGTTACCAAACATCAGCGTGACCTGGCACCCTGAATGAACAACCGAAGCAGTTCTAGGAAACTTAATTCCATCGGTTGCGAATTGGTAGGGAAAGAATCACAACAGTGACACCCATGGAAATCCTGACGAACTCCGACCCTCTACGATGAAGAAACCTTGAGCGTTGTTCAGCGACGTCCATTCTCTGTATTCTGTATTCTACTACCGTATATGATACTTGATCGTCAAAATCAAAAAGTTGATTTACTACAAAAACCTCTATGACTTTTTCAGTATTTTTGAGAAAGTTTTAGGAATAGATATCGATCGGTAGTTGTCGAGATAATACTTGTAGTAGTAAGAAGGTAGTAGTCCATACTCAAAGTGGAAGACCAAGTTATTTGTTTTTTTCATAGCAATTCTAGTAGTATCTAGTTAAGTTCTAAATTTGAAGTCGATCGTACCTGTATTGTCGAAGATGTTTGGGAAATATAAAAAAATCCAAAAAAAAGTTTACCATTTTTTTTGGACGCTTGTTCTTACAGTTAATATCATATTTTTGGAAAAATTCGGAATATTATTTTTGTCCTGGAGGTAATCAGTTTTCGGTGAGTTTGGTACATGGGTGACCGTTCTGGCTATAAATTTGAACAAGCGCACCAAAGTTACTGACCACAGTGCTTTTCTAACTAGTTTGTGAATAGGAATATTGTTCGCTATTTTTCATTCTTTGAATATATACTAACTAACAAAGGAACTGCAACACCCAGAAGGAGCTGTTTAATTTTAATATTTTTTGGGTAAAACATAGACAGTATAGCAAGGAGTATATTATTGAAATTTGAAGAAAAATCGTGAAGGATTTTTCATGTAAACGTTTTTTGTCACTTACATATTGTAGTCATTTTTTGCAAATTTTTTAACTTTTACAACAAACCAGCTCTTCGATGAGATCCGAAGTCGATGTTTAGTTGTTGTTGAAATGCCTAGAGCACGTGTAGGCGGAATTTATCACCAGCTAAGTGAATTTGGAAGAGATCTAATCAGGGCTTCACGCTAGAGCGAGATTTTCCTCATCTCGTCTCGTCTCGTTCTCGTCGTGTAAAAGCGAGACGAGACGAGACGAGAAGTTTTCAAAAATATTATAGGCGATACCGAGACCACATACAGCGCAACACGAGAGTCTCGTTTTTGGTCTCGTTAAATTTTTTGTATGAAGTTTTATATTCGACTCGACTTTTTTCAACAACCACAGAAAACAATTGAATATGAAGAGTTTCCACTATAATTACCAATATATTTTGTCTAAATTATGCATTGATCGTTCTAGAAATTGTAAGAAAATGATTAATTCGTGATGACCTTGCGATAATTGAGATTATTTTTAAAGGAAAAATAGAATTCACAACCTTAAAAACGGGTGCTATTATGAATTCAATACTTAACGGACAACTTTTCTACTTCTTCACGTGCTTATTCGTTCCGAATATTAGCGATCATCCTGGATATAAGAAATTTGTTCACGGCTACTCTGAAAAGTTCGGTGGTCGATTTTGAGAACCATGTTCTCAAGTTTTTAAGCCATGATATCCTTCTTCTTCCTGGACCCCTCTTACCATATACCTTCCATTGGAGAACGGATTTCAGGAAGCGATATTTGTTTTTGTTTCTCATAATATGTCCGAGGTATTCAAGTTTTATTGTCTTGATAGTGTTTATAACTTCCAAGTCCTTCCCTACTCGCTCCATCACTGCTCTGTTGATCACTCTGTCTACCCATGAGATCCTCAACATTCTCCTATATAGCCACATTTCGAAGGCTTCGAGTATTTTTTGTGTTGCCTCGGTTGATGTCCATGATTCCATCCCATAGAAAAGTATCGAGAAAATATAGCACCGGATCAGTCTGATTTTGATATCGATGTTGAGGTTGTGACTTTTAAAAAGTTTAGCCATTTGATTGAAGGCAGTCCTTGCTTTGACTATTCTGCATCGTATCTCCTGTGAATGGTCCCAATTTTCGTTGATCATGGTTCCCAGGTAGGCAAACTGTGATACCCTCTCTATTGTTGTGTTGTTGACCATTAAATCGTATCTTCCAACCGTTTCTTTGCTAATTACCATGTACTTGGTCTTATAAATGATAATTTCCAGGCTATATTGACTGCTGACGTCTCTTATTTTGTTCATTAGTACTTGTAAGTCGTTCATGTTGTCGGCGAATATTACAGTATCATCCGCGTATCGGATGTTATTCAAGCGTTCTCCGTTCAGCAGGATTCCTATGTCGGTATTTTCAAGGGCATTCAAGACCTTAAAGACCTCTTCTGAAGAGAGATTGAAAATAAGTGTTGAGAGGATGCAGCCTTGTCAAACTCTTCGAAGAATGTTGATTGCGCTGGTTTGCTCCTGCATACTGGTCTTAATAGTAGCGTATTGACTACAGTATAGGTTTCGGATGATTCTGAGATATTTGTCATTCATCCCTGTGTTCTTCAATACCTTCATCATTTTTTCATGTTGTACTTTGTCGAATGCCTTCTGATAATCGATGAAACAAGAGAAAATATCACAACTCATATCTCTACAGCGCTGGAGAGCTGGAGCTGGAGCTGGAGCTTCGGACAACTTTTATTGCCCCTAAATCCCAATGCTTTACAAATTTCGTCTCTATCTGAACATCTTGAGAAATTTATTCTCTTGTGCTCCTTGTAGTGAAGATGTGAACAATTATTGCATACATCTGTGGAACTATGTATAATAAAACTGGCAAAGAAATGAAGCTATTCGATGTTTCGAAACGTGTGAGGAATACGATGATTTACCCACTGGGAAGGAATTCTTTGAAAACTATACCAAATTGTTCAATTCTATTAAAAAATGTATCGACATCGATAGCCTATTTATTACATCAACAAAACTTTCGAAATATTGGACAGCTGAGTTTGAAGAATATTTGCTGTTAGAAAGAACAAATAGGAATCAACATATTTTACAGTGGTGGGGATTGATGAAAAAGATCTTCCTACACTTTCCAATATGGCCAATAATTTATTAATGGCTACATCCGTACCTGCTGAAAGATTATTGTCCACAGAAGGTATGATCATGGCAATTACACGTACATCATTGAAAAATTATGTGATGCAGGCGTGATTATGTTTGAATTCTTGGTCATTGAGTAATTTAAAAGTTGAAAATATCAGTGTTTAAAATTAAAAATAATATATACATGTAAAAATATTTTTGTATAAGAGCGTAATAAATATAGCTTAACAAAATTATTCATTGTGATCTAACATTTCGTTTATATATTATAATATTTATAATCTTTATTCAGAATTAAGCGAGACGAGACGAGACAACTGATATAGAGACGATAACAGGACTTAATTTTTTGGGAATTGGCGAGAGTGAGACGATATTTTTCATACTCTCGCCAACTCTCGTCTCGTGTCAAGCCCTAGATCTACTTATAACTCTACGGGAAGCTGGGTTGTCATTTCGAAAAATCGCTAACCGTACGAACAGAAATCCAACTATTGTTATGAGATCTTATCAAGCGTGGTTTGATAATGCCCCAAATGGAAGAAGAGTAGTACCGAACGTCAAAGGGCCACAAATGAAGAGACCGATTTGCAACAACTAAATCTTTGGCTGATGAGTAGTTAGGAGAACAAGGCCATCCTGTAACTGTCCAAACAGTTTACCGCCAGATGAGGTCTTTGGACTGCAGCATTATCGACCCCATATTGTGTTACCTCTAACTGTTGAACATCGCCGGCAACGATTACAGTGGCGCAGAGAACGTCAACATTGGAATGTGGAATGACATCAGGTCGTCTTTTCTGATGAATCTCGATTCTACTTGGGTGCACATGATGGCCGAAGAAGGTTTAGACGACGTCGGGGAGAAAGACGTGAACCTCAGTTTGATATTGAGCGTCATGTACACCGGAGAGTAGGCGTTATGGAATGAGATACTATTGCACATGTAAGTAGGTCACCTTTAGTCTTTATTCGAGTTAACATGACAGCGTTGAGTTACCTTCAAGAAATAGTGGAGCCATATTTTCTGCCTTACATTAACCGGCTCGACAGTCCAATATTTCAGCAAGATAATGCTCGACCTCATGTTGTCAGGGTTGGTTTAAACTTTTTTGAAGCAACCCATGTGAATATTTTGCCATAGCCGCCCAGATCCCCCGATCTTTCGCCCATACAGCATGTTTGGGACATCATCGGTAAAAGGTTTCGAAATTTACGGCAGCTTTGGTGGCTCTCATACATGAACTACAGGTAGCTTGGGATAGTATCCTTCAAGAAGAAAGAGAACATCTTATTGCATCAATGCCAAGACTTGTTGGGGAGTGTATAGATAATCGCGGTGGACAAACACAATATTAACAAATTTATTAAAAAAATTGCGAAGCCTTCGTTTTTGGCGCTCTAGTTCCTCGGAACTGAGTGCTTATCAATTTGCTCAAATGTCTGTAATTTTCGAATTTTTCGATGAAAATGGTCTTAAACGATTTGGTTCGACTCACTGATCAAGAATCCGTGGTCGAAATTCAATCTGTCCGGCCGGTCCGGCCGTCCGGCCGTAGGCACGATAACTCTTGAACGGAATGATCTAGACAGTTGAAATTTTCAGAGTAGATTAGGGAGATGAACATCTCGGTTAAGTTCGTAATTGGGCAAAATTTGCCAGATTTAATTTGATTTCTTCCATGGTGCAGTTCTCATTCTCATGATTACTCATTTAATCTTGATAAATAAACCATTATTTGAATTGAATTTCCTTTATGATGCAGTTCCATCATATGAATACATTGATATAATTCCCAACTCTGAGAAACCAATACTTTCGGAGATATAATTTGTCTGTTTGAACTAGAGCACCAGAAAGCTCCTGTCCACAGGGCTTGAACCAATCTTTTTCCTCAAATTTCAATAATTTACTCCTTGCTATACTATCTATGTTTCACCAAAAGGTAAATCAAATTTAAACAGCTCCTTCTGGGTATTGCAGTTTCACTGTCAGTCAGTATATTTTCTTTCATTTCTCGCCTGAAGTTCAACAAACCAATCAGAAAGCCTTCATACTTGTATGTATAGTGAATTAGCCGATAAAGCCATGAGCAAGGAAACACTGCATGCAGTAGTTAATTGATTTCAGCTCAGCTATCGTTGTAAGACTAGCTGAATCCGCTGAAATGCCGAAATCCGGCAGAACCTAAGTGCATGAATACTGCATATGCACCTGCAGTGCAAATAAGCATGGAGTTGAACATGGTAATATTCACGGGGAGCATACATTTATCTTCGTCGATCTCTTCAAGCTTTCTGCTTTCGAAACTTACGAGTGTCTCCCACTTCATCGATACTGGAGCAATTCGCAAAATCATTTTCATGATGATCTCGGATTTCGTTCTTCTCCGGGGGATATTGGCAACTTCAGATGTCATTAGGGAAGAACATCACGTGTTGTCGTCGTTTTGGAGACACGGAGTCGGTATGAATGGCATCAGGCACGTCAATTTGTGATGGCAGGGATAATTTAGATAAATCCAGTTGATGCATTCGGAAATGTAAACTATAATTTCAGAAGGAGCTTTAGCGCCTTCGTTCACTTAATGATCAATATGTTATGGAATGATTTTTGTTAATTTTCTAATGCTATCAAAATTGATTATTACCGAATGCTCCGGCCTTCATGGAATTTAATTGACAATAATTTGGAAATTTCAATTTGATTGAGACTTTTTATAATTTTAGTAGGGTTCTACTTTGAATAATGTTTGAAATTTATTAGAATGAATCTACAAATAAAAAAAAAACAATTTGTTAACCAGGAAGAAAACTCCGTGACTACGCTTACCTTAACCTAATATTATCCTTTTCACAAAAGATTACTGAATACTGGAAATTGTTATTTTTGAATGTTTTATATCTTCCCTAATTCATCGAAAAATTCTAAATGTCCTACTTTCGAATTCATAGGGTTTTTCCTTCCTCGTCTTCTTCAAGCAGAATATATCAGGTAATTATACATTGCAAGAACTGTTGAAACTGTAATTCACTGGATTTGAGAAATGGTATATTAAAAGACTATTCAATTTGGTGAGAGGAATCTAAGTTTGAAATTAATATACAATTCAAAAACTCACCCTGTATACAGGGTGAGTCTTTGACCACTACATTAATATCAACCAAAGATTCCTCTCATCAAATGAAACACTTTTTTCATTTACCATTTTTCCAGATTCGGCTCAGGTAAAAAGTTACAAACGTTTAAGGATTTCACAATGTGCAAATACACTCCCGCACACATACAAATTATCTATGACATTGTTGGCGCACGAGAATAAGGCATGGTTACGTGGTTTACAGCTTGATTGGGGATTCCAACGCTCAGGGACGGATCCATAAAAGTAGTGAAATATGTGGAGTTTTCCATTTTAAAACATTCATTGAAGAATATCTCGAAAACGGTGCGTTTAAGGAGAAATGATGAAGAATAATTTAATGTTCTAAAACGATGGAATATTCTTGAAATGACTCAAGAAAAACTTTATATGCTTTTAATGCAGTGGTCAAAGACTCACCCTATATAGGTATTCCAAGCTCGATTCCAAGTATCAGAATAATTTGGAGTGTTTATGTTAAGTTCTTCAAAGTGTCAATATCTAATTTTCAACCCTTATAAAGATATCCTAATGAAGATCTCAGAGGACCATGGTCCAATGGTGTGCCTCAATTCTTATCCCCCAAGTTTAATGAATTTGGCCCTAGTAATTTTGCAGTACGGCAAACTAAACGTTTTTTTTTGATTTATGATTTTGTTTGCATCAAAAGTTCAATTCAGTTCCATATTTTTAAAATATAGTAAAATTTTGCACAAAAATGAAACTACATCCACTAAGGACTAGTTTTTCATCTTATGATGAGCAGTACAATTTTATTCCAAATCCATCATGTGGTTGTTGAATTATAGTAGTCATCGATGGATGACGCTGAACTTTCTTTATTTTCTGTACTTCACTCCGCCGAATCATAACATCACAATATTTTTGCCGTAAAATGTAGCATTCAGTTGATTATTGCTAATTGTTGCAAAAGTTTTAGTTTTTAGGACATAATGTTTTTTTTTATCTTGGACAATAACAGAAAGAAACTATCTATTATAAAATCTTGCTAAAGCTCATAGTTTTGAGTTACTAATTCTTGAAAAGTTCTGAACTTGTCTTCCAATTTCACACTATCTATAGAAATACTGATATAATTACTTACATTGATTCGTCGATTCCATTCAATATAGCTTGTGCAGATGTGGAGACTCTCAAGTTGTCTTAAAATCATTAGACCCTGGGATTATTATTTTTTATGCGTTTGTGTGCTAGATTTACACTATGGATGTATCGGCGAGAACTGGTGTACAATTATTATTAATATCTCGGAATCTGTTAATTGCATTAACTTAAAATTCCAGAGAATATTTTCGAAACAATATACTTCAGTAAAATGCTCGGTAAAATGTAAATCAAAGCAAATCTATCAAATATGCGGTATCCTCTCATATTCAGAGAAGACATCAAGTTGAAATATTTTTTCAACTTCAATCTTCCCTATATTCCGGCAAGCTCGCAGGCTCAATGATGGCGCCTCTCTCATGAATACCAGCGTATCAGGAGAAGATACAAGAAGCAGGCATTATACGAAATAATCTGCGAAATACGAGTAAGCTGATTTTCCACTCCCATACATCTTCGTCAAAGTTCTGAGGGAGGAAGGTAAGTCGAAAATGATATCTAGAGAAATCCGGTTAACGTGATAAATAAGCTTTTTCTTCATCCCACGCTGGGGAATGCTAGAGACGTTTAATTTGCACTAGTGATTGTTGAATGAGAGGTCCCATTAATGCTTTGCTAGTTCCCAATTCTGATGTGGAGTTCCGTACATGGTGGATCCGTAAAAGATAAATGAGAAATCTGTTAATTGAATCGTGGTTGGAATTAATTAACAATATGAAGTTGCTGGATGAAAAATTTCAGCTCTTGAAGAAAAGCTGTAATTAAAAATTCGTTCTATCAATTTAGACGGCCTCGAACGAAGTCCCCATCGTACAGGCACCTGAAAAAAGGGTATAAAATATTTTAAGAGGTAAAACTAAGATGCGAAATAAGCAGAAAAATTAAATTAAGCCACAGATCCGAGTAGAAAATTGGTTATCTGGTGAAGAATATTGATTTCAAGGTACATGAAATATTTCATGAAAATCGTATAGTAAAGCTAGAAGCGGAGAATTTCTTCATCGGGAATTTTCCGAAATGTCATCACCAGAATTACTTTATAATTTGTATGTATCGAAGGGGTAACGATAGTTGAAGGGGAATGGAAACTACTGTCATTATGATTATAATTACAGATCTTTATGGTGGAAATGAGTAATTACTATTAAGATTCCGATAATTTTATGTTGTCAGAGATACGCGTCATAGTCAGGGCACCTTTGGAAGGATATGTATCGGCATTCACCTCAAAATGAGAATAAAAGGGAAACGTCAAGAATTAGATTTAGTTTTGGAGCAAACTTACACAGGATAACCACGAATATCAGGTACGAAGTATATAAATATTAAATAACAAAGAATAAGTTGTCTGTTTGATATTCTGATAACCGGAAGTATTATGCATTGGGGAGATTCATTTATTTCTTATCTGAGAGGAGTCACTGATGGTTTCTTTCCTGTCATCAGGGTTTTTTATGTTAGGAAGAGTAGCACTGAGGCATTCGAGTATATACAAGGTGTTCAGTAAACAACGCTGTGGGACATCCAATCGAGGGTTGCAGACTACGAGCACCGAGAGAAAGAGGAGAGTATTGCGAGACCATCGACGTAATACTAAGTTCAGGAATAGGAATAGCCAGCATGCAAGTTATTGGAAATAAATCTCGAAATATATCTTATACCTGCTATATAGGTACGACTTAAACATATTATCATCAATTATATAAATTATTATTGTTGTAAAGCGGAAATTGGGGAAAGATTTGTGTTAATCATATATGATCATAGATAAGAAACGTGGATATGCCTGAGCTCAAGCGACGCGTATTTGAATCAAGGAAGAATATCTACGTACAATTTCCGCCACCCTATTCGGGGTTTCACAGTGGTTTATTTTGTTAAATCTAAAGATGTGGGTTGTAAGCTACTGGAATAAATTGTTTGTTTTTAGCGTGAATATTCTTTTGGTAAATTTAGGATTTATTACATTACGCTGGGGTATCTAGGAGGATTAAATTTGCCTGACGACCCTTTACTAGGTTCCTGTTTGGAATCCACTTCCATCTCCATTGAAGCTAGACAGCGAATCCCCGAGTTCTAGTAGCTCCGAGTTTAACCACTGCGACTGGGGAACGGTCGTAGTGGTTATATATTCGTCCGGTATCGCTGAAATTTTACGAGAGCTTTCAGAACCTAACTTAACTACTACTAAGTTCCAAGTTTGAACATGATCAGATCTATATTGTTGGAGGTTCGAGCAGCCTTGTGTTAGTTCAGTAGCTGGATGGGTGATCGTTGCACCGATAACTCTCGAACGAAATGAGATAGGGACTTGCAATTTTCAGGATAGGTTGCACATCTGAATGGTAGAGTTATATTCGCTGTTGGCCATAATCGGCCCAACGGTTTCAGAGTTATACCCATCTGGAATATTAGTTCCTCGATAACTCAAAATATATAGACTCGATCGAATTGAAGCTTGGTAACTAGTTGCAGAATATCGACATGACAACTTGTGTGAAATTTTGTGAGAACCGTACTACTAGAAAATTTTTAAAAAATTACGAAAAAGTATTATGTATCTCATGATTCCTTGGGAAGGGAAAGAAATAGCGACTTGCTGTTTTCAGGGTAGATTGCGCATCTGAATGCCACATTTAAGTTCGTTAACTAGCATAATCGGCCAAATGGTTTTGGAGTTATATCAATCTGAAATTTGGTTGATATTTCCTCAATAACTCAAAAAATAATAATCCGATCCAATTCAAATATGGTTATTAGTTGTAGAATGCCAGCGCGAAAATTGTTGCAAAATTTTGTGAGGATCGTAGAACTAAAAAATTTGTAAAAAATCATTGAAAAACAAAATTGGTTCAAGCACTGACGGAAGTCATAAGCTTTTGCGCGTATGTTATCTTGTCCATTCTCCTGTATTGGACACTCTTAATCGAATCTACCAAGGTGAATTATATTGTCTATTGGAAACTCTCAATCGAATTTACCATGGTAAATTCAATTAAGAGTGTCCAATACAGGAGAACAGACAATAGAATTCACCATGATAAATTCGATTAAGAGTGTCCAATACAGGAGAATGGAGAAGTGAACTTACGCGCAAAATCTTCTTACTCCACGTCAGTGCTTAAACCAAGTTTTATTCTTCGAACAGTTTGTTGTCAAGTAATACGACCAGATTTCTTTGAAAATCTCATCACACGTTTCATCTCGTATTCACTGTTGCATCGAACCCGGATTCATATTGCACCGCAGTCAGGGGACATCATACCCATTTTCGCGAGACCGCAATATTTCAAAACCGATTTCGGCGAAAATACGGTGACCGTACGATCGTGACGCGCTTCATCGGTCACGGTGCAGCATCCCCGTGCATCGATGTGTGAGATACGTCCGGGATTTATTTCATGCAATATGAACTAGCGGAGAGGGGCTGAAATGAGAAATTTGCGTCGGTGTCCCCACTGGCCCTTCGTCGTCGCTGCCGCCGCGATTTTGACGCAGCGCCGAGATTGGATCGTCTAGGCGGGTCCATTGTTCTTCGGATTGAAGCTTTGCGAAGGCTGTTTATAGGGAAATCCGGTATGAAATCAGAATTTCCGTACTAACTTTTCCAATATATAGTTGGTACTTGTTGGATTCGTCGGCGGAATTGTCTTCAATGTGGATTAGATCGGAATGGTGGATTGGTTTTGGGATAACCAGTTTTCTTACGACTTCAATAAATTATAATTTCTGTGAACGAGCATGCTTTTCTTTAACAAAATAAACTATTCTTATCGTATCGAAACATACAGGGTTGAGATAAAGTATGTCACCAAGTAAATAACTTCAAACCGAAGACGATATTAATCAGACTTTGGCGGCAATTACAATGACGTATAATTCATATTATGATGCCATATTTTTTATTGGCGCGCTGTTCTATGAACAGAGTGCCTATCAATTCGTCCGTAATTTTCGAATATTTGGCCGAGAATGGTCTTAAACGATTAGTTTCGACTCACTGATCAAGAATCCGAGTTCAGAATTGATTCTGTCCGGTCGGCCGTCCAGTCGTCAGCACGATTACGCTCGAACGCAATGAGGTAGAGAGTTGAAATTTTTAGGATAGCTTCGTAGTTCGAATGCGCCGGCTGAGTTCGATAATGGCCAGAATCCATCGAGTGGTTCCAGAATTATAGACACTTGAAAATATATTTTCCCAATAACTCAAAAATTACTATTCTGATCGAATCAAAACACGGTAATTAGTTGAAAAATACCGACACGAAGACTCATGCAAAATTTTGTCAGGATCGCATATCTGCAAAATTAAAAAAATTCTGTAACTCAGAAATTATCCGTCAGATATCGTTGAAATTCTACAAGAACCTCCGAAACCTTTTTTTACAGTAAAGTTCCAGATTTGAACTCGATCGGATCTATATTGGTGAAGATATTGCCGAAATATCCAAATATTCCAACGATTGGAGTAAACTGGTCAACTGTATTTATATTCGACCAAACAATTATCCAACAGTTTCTGATTTTCGACTTTAAATTATATCCTGAAGTAGGTAACATACTTCACACATCTGTCTTTCAAGAATTTTATGTTCCTCTATGATCTTGATATTACACTTGTCTGTACCAACTGACAATCTGTCATTTTGTAAAAATAATAATTAAATAACTGGATTTGATTTTCCCCAGAACATACGCACAAAAATAATATAACACAGGAATATGGAACAACAAAACGAAGCCAGTTACCGTAGAAAGAAAGTTCCATAGACATTCGAAAAGATACTACCAGTTCCAATCAATGTTATTTCTATTGCATTCCTATTGAAATAATAACTCCATAGGATAATTTAGGTAAAGCACACAGTATAATCCATGTCGAATCCACATGGCTAGGACAGGATACTTCTCAACGTATAATAAAAAAAAAAAAATTGGTTCAAGCACTGACGTGAAGTCAGAAGCTTTTGCGCGTATGTTCTATTGTCCATTCTTCTGTATTGGCCACCCTTAATCGAATTTACCATGGTTAATTAAGTTGTCCATTCTCCTGTATTGGACACTTAATTCGAATTTACCATGGTAAATTCGAATTAAGTGTCCAATACAGGAGAATGGACAACTAAATTAACCATGGTAAATTCGATTAAGGGTGTCCAATACAGAAGAATGGACAATAGAACATACGCGCAAAAGCTTCTGACTTCACGTCAGTGCTTGAACCAATTTTTTTTTTTATTTATAATATCATTTAAATTAATATTGTAGGACGTTACTTTAAAATTTCTAAGCTATACTGACTTACAGCTAAAATATTATAAAGAAAAGAAGCAATTGGATAGTCTAACTATCATTTTAATAAAATGATGCATTTTTATTGTTCAAATAAAGATATTTTGTTAACTTACAAGAATTTCTTCATTCAATGGTATTTCAAAGATCTAATTACAGTTTTAAATATAAAATAAGTGTCCAATACAGGAGAATGGACAACATAATTTACCATGGTAAATTCGATTAAGGGTGTCCAATACAGAAGAATGGAAAATAGAACATACGCGCAAAAGCTATCTATCATTTTCTTCAAGTTTCACGCCCCAAAAAGGCCTAAATCGTCAGTTTCGCTTTCGAAAATTTCCGACCCCGTCTCTCGAATTAATTCTGACGTTTCTCGGATTGACTTTTTGAATGGAAAATCGTCGGACTCAAAACCTCCGAAACTTGTATCGAATTAGTATATTTAGGCT
Source organism: Halyzia sedecimguttata (assembly GCA_937662695.2). Taxonomy (NCBI): domain Eukaryota; kingdom Metazoa; phylum Arthropoda; class Insecta; order Coleoptera; family Coccinellidae; genus Halyzia; species Halyzia sedecimguttata. The sequence goes on from OW569413.2 coordinate 17,191,848, forward strand.
CAACCTAGAAGAACGAAATTTGGGAAAAACACAAATCGATTCGTCTTCTTCGACTCGACGGCAAAAGTCCGGGTCGAGCGATCGTTTCTTCGGAGCCTTACGCTACACCAAATCGGTACTACTGAACTCGCACAAGAATGCTCGAATCTCCAACAATATTTAACCGATCATATTAAAACTTGAAACTTGGCAGTAGAGTTAGGTTACGAAGGCTCTTGCAAAATTTCATGAATTTCAAACGAATAGTTACTGATATATAGAATTTTTTTTTTTATTTTTAATGATTTATTAAAAATTTTCTACAAATTCTATCCTCACCAAATTTTGCAAACATTTTCGCGTTGCCATTCTACAACTAATAACAATGTTTGAATTCCATCGGTTCAGTATTTTTCGAGTTAATGAGGAACAAAAAACCACCAAATTTCAGAAAATTTCAGATTGCTATAACTCTATAACCGTTCGGTCGATTATGCTCATAAACAAACTGAAATGTCGCGTTCTGGTGCACATCCTAACCTGAAAATTTCAAGCCGCTATCTCATTCCGTTCGCAAGTTATCGTGACAACAAAAATATTTTTTAATAATTTTTTTAAAATTTTCTAGCCATACGATTCGCACAAAATTTCACAAACGTGCTTAGGGTCATATTCTACAACTACCCACCAAGTTTCAATTTGATCGGATTCATATTGGTTGAAAACAAAATTATTACTCGGAAACCACTGGGCCGATTATGCCCATTAACGAACTTGTCCGTCGTATTGGGATGCGCCACATACCCTGAAAATTTCAAGTCGCTAGCTCTTTTCGTTCTCAAGTTATCGTGGCAACGGCTGGCCGGACGGCCGGCCGGACAGAATCAAATTTGACCTCGAATTCTTCATTGGGGAGTCGAACTTAATCGTTTGAGACCATTTTTTTCAAAAAATTCGAAAGTTACAGACATTTGGGCAAAACTATAACGCGATGTTCCCCAGAACATACGCGCAAAAATAGTTTATAATGGAATCCTTTGTTGATATTATTCTGAAGAACATGCATATATTTGACTATAAGTTGTCAGTTGCAGAGCACAGAGCACAAGTCAAGTCACTGCTTCTGCCTATAGAATGCTGGGTCATTCTGTGAGAAACTCTAACAACTTTCTAAACCCTGGTACAATGAAAACGCTATAACTACTATTCCTTTATTCGTAGTAGGTTGGAATATGCCTCTGTTATCAGTACCCTTCGAGAGGCGTGAGGACTGAGTGGTCGAACCCAGTCCTCACCAATTGCCTTGGAATTGAGGTGTTGAAATTAAGATGTGAGCGTTTCGCCTTAACGTTTCATTATATGGTGGTGCACAATAGAATTGACTGTCCATTTCTTTTAAGCAAGGTGAATATTCATGTACCAAGGCCTGGTCTGTGGCGGAATAACAACTTTCATGTTGATTATAGCAGGTTGAATATTATGTCAAGTTCTCCCATTAACTTCATGTGTAGCTTATATGACAGGTGTTGTAGTCGATGTGATATATACTTTGATGAGCTTTCAGTGATTTTAATGTGCCATTTAGAACAATACGCTGGGGTATCATAATTTTTGTTTTTGCCGTTTCTGTTGCACACTTGGGATTTGGTAGAGGTTGTGCCGTTTTTTGCGCGTATGTTCTGGGGAACATCGCGTTATAGTTTTGCCCAAATGTCTGTAACTTTCGAATTTTTTGACGAAATTGGTCTCAAACGATTCAGTTCGACTCCCCAATGAAGAATTCGAGGTCAAATTTGATTCTGTCCGGCCGGCCGTCCGGCCGTCCGGCCGTCCGTTGCCACGATAATTTGAGAACGAAAAGAGCTAGCAACTTGAAATTTTCAGGGTGGATGGCGCATCGCAATACGACGGACAAGTTCGTTAATGGGCATAATCGACCCAGTGGTTTCCGAGTAATAATTTTGTTTTCAACCAATATAAATCCGATCGAATTGAAACTTGGTGAGTAGTTGTAGAATATGAACCTAAGCACGTTTGTGAAATTTTGGGCGAATCGTGAGGCTAGAAAATTTTAAAAAAATTATTAAAAAATATTTTTGTTGTCACGATAACCTGAGATCGGAAAGAGATAGCGGCTTGAAAATTTCAGGTTAGGTTGTGCATCTGAATGCGACATTTGAATTTGTTTATGAGCATAATCGGCCAAACGGTTTTAGAGTTATAGCCATCTGAAATTTTCTGAAATTTGGTGGTTTTTTTTTTCCTCATTAACTCGAAAAATACTAAACCGATTGAATTCAAACTTGGTTATTAGTTGTAGAATGCCAACACAAAAATGTTTGCAAAATTTGGTGAGGATAGCATTTGTAGAAAATTTTTAATAAATCATTGAAAATAAAAAAACAAAATTCTATATATCAGTAACTATCCGTTCGAAATTGCTGAAATTTTGCAAGAGCGTTCATAACCTAACTCTACTGCCAAGTTTCAAGTTTTAACACAATCGGTTGAATATTGTTGGAGATTCGAGCATTCTTGTGTGAGTTCAGTAAATGGGTGACCATTGCCTCGATAACTTTCGAACGAAAGAAGATAGGGACATGTAATTTTCAGGGTAGGTTGCGTATCCGAAAAGGAGAGTTGAGTTTATTTTTGGGCATAATCGGTTCAACGGTTTCCGAGTAACCTGAAATATTATTTCCTTGATAACTAAAAAAATAAATATTCGATTGAATTGAAGCTTGGTAACTAGTAGTAGAAAATCAGCATAAAGACGTGTTTAAAATTTTGTAAGAACCGTACCCCTAGAAAATTTGAAAAAAATGACGAAAAAAAAAATTTAAGAACCGCACCCCTAGAAAATTTAAAAAAAATCACGAAAAAAAAATTGGTTCAAGCACTGACGTGAAGTCAGAAGCTTTTGCGCGTATGTTCTATTGTCCATTCTTCTGTATTGGACACCCTTCGAAATAAGAGTGTCCAATATAGGAGAATGGACAACATAATTAACCATGGTAAATTCGATTAAGGGTGTCCAATACAGAAGAATGGACAATAGAACATACGCGCAAAAGCTTCTGACTTCACGTCAGTGCTTGAACCAATTTTTTTTTAAATATATTGCTTTTATCTAAATTGTATTATTATTTCATTTGTTATTTCGATATGTTATTTGTGGTTACCTTCAATGCTAGTATAAGAGAGAGACAGAGAAATAATCTTTATTGATCATAATTACAATCAAACGGCTATCCACCTAAGTCTTTCTGCCAGTTAAAAAAATTCATTATAAATATCCATTATTTTCTCGAAGTGTTGCAATGTTTTTAAGTATTTTCGTATATTAGAAGATGTGAAAATTACTGCTATACAGAGTGTTTTCTGTGAATTGAGCTGATTTGTTTCATAGAAAGTACTCTCAGAATACACATTATTTATCTCATGGCACAATTGAACTGATTTCTGTCCATACGCCATCACATACAAAGCTACAAAGCATTGTTGACTTTCACCGACGATCGTACTGATAATTCAGACATATCTCTGGATTAAATCCCTGTCTGAGGAAAACTCAAACCATCCCCATGATATGTAAATATTAACTGTGGAGGCGCCTCAAAGTCCTTGGGTCATCTAAAGGCACATAATACTCCTATTCTAAATAGGAAATTGATGTAAAATACAAAGTGTGATACAAAATTGCGAAAAATATATAGGGTGCTCTTTGAGAAAAAAAAAGTCAGAGTCACTTCCGGTCAAACCGAAAGTGACTTTCAATTTTTTCTCAGTTGAAGTTTCCCTGAACGAATTGAAAATCACAAAGTTTTCAGATTCTTTCTTTTGAAATGGCTGAGATAATCCATCGGAACATGCATACTCGGACACCCGGTATGCCGAGGTCACAATTTTCTGTATTAAATTATAAGTGACCATATTAGTTCGGAGTGAATCAGAGTGAATGTATTTCTAAATGATATCATATGAAGGAGGAAGTTTTTTGGTTTTCAAGGAAAATATTGAAAATTGCTTTTTTGGCGCTCTCTTTAGGGGACAGCATGTGAGCCGGCATTGCTAAAAAAAAATTATACACAAGTCTCACGCTATTATTTGACAACGAATCACCTCTCAAATTTGTTCGCAACTATTTATTTACACTTTGTATAATCACTAATGAATTGCTACATTTCTCATCTCATTTTAATTTATTATTCAAGCATAGGAGAATTTTATGAATTGGTTCAAATAAACCTGTGTATTGAATCTGCCGATTATTTTTCACATGGAGAATAGTGGTAATATATGGTGAACTAAACATTTTCTCGAAATTACCCAAAGGCAATATGGATATTGCCTCATATTGTCCATCAGTATGGAATCAATTCATTCAACGTTCGCATAGTTTTTTCTATCTCATATCAAAACGTTGGAGCAGAAATCCCTCTGGTTTGATGCATATTTGTTTTTGATCCATTTCGTCGACACGGACGGACAAAGCAGAATCGGTGAACATGGTCGCGTTATAACGATTTTACCTTTTTATATTACCAAAGTTGGGAGTTTGTTCTAGGGCTCAAGTTGTGACGTCGATCGTTCGTTTCGATATTTCCCATTTTTCGGCTGAAACCCTATCGTTTTTCATCCGAAAGCGTAGATGCACTTATAACTCTATTAGTGTTGGGAGAAACAACGATATATGGCGGGATATGGAATTAAGTCAACAGGCTTTTCCATCAATAACTGTAGATGCCCTCATTGCGAATAAAGGACAATATGTCCTAAGTATATTTGTTTATGAGATACAGGGTGTTTTATGCATTTCATCAAAAGCTTTCAACCATATATTATTCTTGAACGCTTTCATAGAGTCTCATGTTGGATTTAGGTACATCAGGAAATTATAATCAGAGTATTCTATGAAATCATATAGAGTTGAGAATAATTATTGAAGATTTGAAAAATCATATCTCCGAAAGTATTAGTTTATTAGAGTTGAAATTGACATCAATGGATTCCTACAATGAAACTGCATCTTAAAATTTAAAATTTGTAATGTAATTTTTTTTTTGTTACTCCAAAACCACCAGGCCGATTTTGCCCAATAACGAACTTAACCGAGATATTTATCTCCTAAATCTACTCTGAAAATTTCAACTGTTTAGCTCATTCAATTCGAGAGTTATCGTGTTAACGGCCGGACAGAATCGACCATGGATTCTTGATCAGTGAGTCGAACCAAATCGTTTAAGACCATTTTCAGCCAAAAATTTCAAAATTACAGACATTTGGGCAAATTGAAAAACTCTGTTCTTGAGTAACCACGGTTTGTTAACATTAGTTGTATTTTCCGTGTTGTCGACGTTGCCATACTCTCCCATTTCTTCATGCTTATAAAAGGAAAATATGCCACATAAAACTCCTCACTGTAATTCATTTAGCTTTTTCGATAATCATCTCATTCAAAATAGTCAATATTTCTCTTAACAAGAGCACCAAAAAGTATTGGTTTCTCAGAGTTGGGAATGATATCAATGGATAGAACTACATCATGAAATAAATTAAAATCCCTTTGCATCTTATCTCTATATGACGGTCCAATTTTGGATACAAGTGTTTCAAAACTATTAGGAGTCATTCTGAAAAATTGAGTAAATAAAATAGCCAGTTTTATTTATGGAACAAATCTAATGTAATGAGTCCATAGAGAACTCAAACCCGAACACTTATGTAAGAAATCTTAAAAAGTGTTACTAAGGAATAACTACCTGTGCATTAGTTGGAAATCTAGTTCTTAATCTTCCATAATTAGAGAATGTCTCGTAAATTATGCTCGGCTTTCTTGTATCCTTCATTTTCGACAGACTAACCAAAAAACTCAGCCTATGAACTTAGCGAATCCAAGTTTCAAAGGGTCTACAGGCTTACATCAAATCAATCAAACTCTCCAAAAATACACTTTCAGTTTCGTTTCATTTTTCGTTTGACTTTAATGACGTTTATCTTTCAATTTGGAAAACGAAACCGATGTATTATTGTCCAATACAGGAGAATGGACAACATAATTTACCATGGTAAATTCGATTAAGGGTGTCCAATACAGAAGAATGGACAATAGAACATACGCGCAAAAGCTTCTGACTTCACGTCAGTGCTGGAACCAATTTTTTCTTAGTGATTTTTTTAAAATTTTCTAGGGGTGCGGTTCTTAAAATTTTTTTTTTCGTCATTTTTTTCAAATTTTCTAGGGGTACGGTGCTTACAAAATTTTAAACACGTCTTTATGATGATTTTCTACTTCTAGTTACCAAGCTTCAATTCGATCGAATATTTATTTTTTGAGTTATCAAGGAAATAATATTCCAGGTGGGTATAACTTGGAAACCGTTTGACCGATTATGCCCAAAAATGAACTCAACTCTCCCTTTCGGATACGCAACCTACCCTGAAAATTGCAAGTCCCTATCTCCTTTCGTTCGAAAGTTATCGAGGCAACGGTCACCCATCTACTGAACTCACACAAGAATGCTCGAATCTCCAACAATATTCAACCCATCGTGTTAAAACTTGAAAATTAGCAGTAGAGTTAGGTTATTAAGGCTCCTGCAAAATTTCAGCAATTTCGAACGAAAAGTCACTGATATATAGAATTTTTTTTTCAATTAATTTTCAATGTTTTTTTTTAAATTTTAACAAATACCATCCTCACGAAATTTTGCAAGAGTTTTCGCGTTGGCATTCTACAACTAATTACCATGTTTGAATTCAATCGGTTTAGTATTTTTCGAGTTAATGAGGAACAAAAAACAACCAAATTTCAGATGGCTATCACTCTGAAACTGTTTGGCCATTTATGCTCATAAATAAACTGAAATGTCGCGTCCTGGTGCACATCCTAACCTCAAAACTTCAAGCCGCTATTTCCTTCCGTTCTCAAGTTATCGTGACAACAAAAATATTTTTTAATGATTTTTTTTAAATTATTTAGCCATACGATTCGCACAAAACTTCACAAACGTGCTTAGGTTCATATTCTACAACTACTCACCAAGTTTCAATTTGATCGGATTTATATTGGTTGAAAACAAAATTATTACTCGGAAACCACTGGGCCGATTATGCCCATTAACGAACTTGTCCGTCGTATTGGGATGCGCCACCCAACCTGGAAAGTTAAAGTCGCTAGCTCTTTCCGTTCTCAAGTTATCGTGGCAACGGCCGGACGGCCGGCCGGACAGAATCAAATTTGACCTCGAATTCTTCATTGGGGAGAACTAAATCGTTTGAGACCATTTTCGTCAAAAAATTCGAAAGTTACAGACATTTTGGCAAAACTATAACGCGATGTTCCCCAGAACATACGCGCAAAAATGGGTTCAAGCCCTGTGGACAGGAGCTTTCTGGCGCTCTAGTTCAAACAGACAAATTATATCTCCGAAAGTATTGGTTTCTCAGAGTTGGGAATTATATCAATGGATTCATATGATAGAACTGCACCATGAAGGGAATTAAATTCAAATAATAGTTTATTTATCAAGATTAAATGAGCAATCTGAGAATGAGAACTGCACCATGGAAGAAATCAAATTAAAATAGCTGAAATGAATTTGACTCTTTCTTATAAAACAGGATGAAATGAACGAGTATGAACACAGATCATATAATAAAGCTTAGATAGAATATTTATAGCATTCTTTGAAAACATAGAAGTACGTACGATTCATTATTGAAATTTAGAAAAATCATATCTCCGAAAGTATTAGCTAGTTGGAGTTGAAAATGATATCGATGGATTTTAATGGTGAAACTGCATCTTGAATAAAAATAACAGACATTTTGGGCAAATTGATAAGCACTCAGTTCCGAGGAGCTAGAGCACCAAAAAGTGTAATTCCCTTTCCGGGATTTGAGCCCGCCTTCTCTCGTTCTGACACCGAAAACCCGACTGACTAGACGAAACGGCTATCGGGCTCCTCGTACGATCTTGTCGATCTCTGGTATTAGAATAAAACGTCGGTACTTACCTGGGATATATATTCTTAATTTTCACTTTTCGACATAAAATCGCCACATGGGGGTTTATTTGACGGTTTCTTACCCTTGTCTCTCTAAGTCGATTTTGACGTTTCTCGAACCAACTATTAGCAAGGAATTAGACAATGTCATGTCTCAGGAAAATAAGTTGACATTATGACAATTCATACATAGAATAATTATATAATTCTGTGAAAACGAAGAAATACGATTTGTTATTGAAAATTTGAAAAACCATATCTCCGAAAGTATTAGCTTCTTAGAGTTAAAGATGATATCATTGGATTCTTATGGTAAAACTGCTAATTGAAAAAAATTTAGTTTGGAATTTGTTATGTAAAAAAAAATTTTTTTTTTGTTACTCCGAAACCATCTGTTCTATTTTGCCCAATAACGAACTCAGCTGAGATATTTATCTGCCAAACCTACTCTGAAAATTTCAGCTTTCTAGCTTATTCCGTTCGAGACTTATCGTCCGGTCGGACAGAATGAATTTCGACCACGGATTCTTGATCAGTGAGTCGAACCAAATCGTTTAAGACCATTTTCATCGAAAAATTCGAAAACTACAGACATTTGGGCAAATTGGCCGAAACCAATTCTGCCAAATAACGAACTTAACCGAGATATTTACCTCCCAAACCTACTCTACCTATTTCTGTTATAGAGTAATCGTCTTAACGGCCACACATAATCCATTTTTTACCACTGATCCTTCATCAGTGAGTCGAACCAAATCGTTTAAGACTATTTTGCTCCAAAAATTCGAATATAACAGACAGTTGGTGCTCGGACTTGGCTCATCTGGCAGAAGAGCCAGTATTTTTCGTGCGATTGGTGTTGAGTATAATAATGTGGTTGCAGATCACATAAATATATGTAACTACTTCAAGTTGATGAATGTGAAATACTCACTTCAATTTTGCAACTATCACAAATCTTATACTTTTTAATCACAATTCAAAACCATTTACATATTAATTACACTCAAATATAATATAATATAATGTCTTAAGATTTAGTGTTACAAACAGCGTAATACTGATTGAACTTAAAATTCATAATGAATGTTAAAGTGACATCTCCTTATCTCTGAGATTTAAGAAGAGTGGATTATAAGGATAGTCGCATACGCCACTTCTTACTACAAAACTAAACAAATATTCTATTATCTGATTACGGCATCTCCTACACGGTCCGATTGTGACTCTAAACCGTCCAGGGACACACAAAATCAAACACAAAATTTCATCAAAATTGGTCACGTCGTCCATATATTTTTCACTACTGCCAATTATTTTTTGTTTCCATGGATCTTTTCTATTATAAAAACACACACACAGGATTTCTCGTTACAACTTCTCCAAAATTAAAACATTTATTAGTAGTCAAATTGTACATTTAAGAAATAAAACTTTTTAAATTGAAGAAAACAACATTTTAAATTTCTGAAAATTTGTGAATAAATATGAATTGTCTCAATAAAATGAATGAAAATCAGTTAGTCACAAATATTAATGAAAAAACAAAAAAATTTCTATGACAAATTATAATTAAATCAACAATCATGGTTAACTTCGTGTTTTTTTCTTTTTTCTTGTTTTGTTTTACTATCTTTTTATCACAAACGAATAATATGCTCTCTGTGGTTTCAAATATGTTCTTGATTCAAAAATTTCTTCATCTTCAAATGTTATATGTCAACTTGTAATTATATTGTCTCTTGTAATAGAATCTTCATATTTTTTTTAAACATTGTTTTGTTTCATATCATATGAAATGTTTTTACTTTTTAGCACTTTTTGTATATTTTTCTTATTTTGCTGACATTTACTTCTTCATATTCATTGGTTCTTATTTCATATTATTTACTATTCATGATTATTATCTCTTTCCCTATATTAACAATTTCTATATACTTATGCATCATATTCTCTATTTGTATTTATTTCCAATTTGTCTGCTTCTTCGTCCGTCTTGTTTTTAGATTATTATTTCTTAGTCTTGTATCTCTATCACCATTTGTTCAGCTTGTTTCTCTACTATTATTCATTCCTTCAGTCGATTAATCTTTGAACTTGATATTTCATCAAAAGCTATCAAATTTTGTTCTAATCTTCTGTCCAGTTTATTCTCTCCTATTGGAGACATTTCTGGAGGTTATTCATATTCTTTACTAATTCCTTGTGTCTTATCTTCCTCATCTCCTTTCTCCCCAATGAAAGCTTCACTCCTGGCTTCCATATTGGATGCAATAAAAATGAAGTATTCAAATTATTCAGGCCACGCGTTGGGCGACAATTATTACGGATAACTTGCTATAATTCTTGATCAATTTCTTGATTGTTACTAATTATTGAGAGTTCGATTGAGACTCTTGAGGATTCTTGATCCAAAATTCAAAGCCTTTTGGCTGGTTTTCCTGTCACGCTGACTGTCGGCGCTGACGGTCAGCGCTGATCGGTCACTCGGATCGTTTTAGTATCGCGCTGATCAAATAGAGAAATAGAAGGATGCTATTGTCTCTGGCTCACTGAATGTGGAGGCTTGACGGCGCCAGCTAGTCTGCGGCGCCGACGCGCCGGCGCGTACGTGCACGTATATAGCTACCTATAGCTACATACATATTGACCCATCAGCGCCGACCGTCAGCGTGACAGGAAAACCAGCCTTTTTCTTGAAATTATATTGAAATATTTTCAAAATAATCTAACATTTCTAACTCGTCCAAACATTTTTCACTACTGCTTTTTATTTTTTTTTTCATGGATCATTTCGATTATAAACCACACACTGTTAATTTTTGAGGTATTCAAATGATTTTTCATAACAATATATTCTGTTTAAAACAATTATAACAACATTCTTTGTTTCTTAATGGCATTTGTAAATATAAATGAAAAAGTTGAAGAATTGTCTTTGTACATAGCAAGGGCAGAAGGCTTCATGTGAAAAAAATAGTCTTAGTTTCTATAGAGGCATATGAGTCACATGAAAAAATATCGCTCATAGAGAAAAAATTAATCAAAATCATTTCAAGAAAATAAAGGCATACAAATGGATTTTCAAGCATATGCCAGAAACCAGTAGTTGCAGCAATATGTAGATTAATCCAGATCCAAATTTTAGGTGATATCTATAAACTCCTGAAATAAGCATCCAAATAAGACTGATTTCCATGAAATAGGTGAATTTTTACCCCGTTTTCAATCTAAACACGACTTGTTTACTTTGTAACTCACGATGTTAAATAAACCAGTTCAAATGGTAAAATGCTCGATTTGCGGAAACGCCTGAAAGGAAACACCTGTCTCTACCGTCATGATTTCACGAAACCAGTTTGCTTTTCAATACAAAAATGACAAAAGCTCAGCCTCGTCAGTTTCAGCCCTCGCTGTACAAATAAGCCGATGGAAGATAAGTGCGGAGGATCATAAAAGAAAATTAACATAATTAAAACGAATAGGAACAGCTTTGTACATTATTGTCCCTCCAGATCCAGAGTTGGAACGGCCCTCACAAACGGGAATTGTATATTATGTGGAATTTGACTTTAGGCTAATCTGTAGTAATTGGGATGTCATAGATGTATTTAAGTGAATGCCTCCATTTTGTGCAAAATTCACTAATTATACCCCTCGCTATTTTGGTGTTGAATTTCATATCATTTGCCAAGACCTAAATTAGTGGAATCATCAATTTGAATCTCTCACTTCCGTTCGGGAGACCATAACAGAATAGTATATTCTGTAACACATTTGGAATGGGGAACATTTAGCATGGATTTTGTTACCTGAGCCTGATCCACGAGTGCGGGATTCACCATTTCAAACTTGTTGCATATTATAATTTCACAATGAGTCAAATAAAAAAAATAAGGTACTTTATTAAGAAAAATTCTTGATTAGCACTGACGTGAAGTGAAGTAGTTTGAAAGTCATCATGGCAATGGTCACCGATCCAGCTACTGAACTCTTCCGAGACTGACCGGATCTCCAATAATATAAATCAAATGCTGTTCAAATTCAGAACTTTTATTTTATCAATGATTTCTTTTAAGTTTCAGTAATACAATCATCAACATTTAGCAAAAATTTGCGCGTTGGCTTTCTACATCTAATTATCATGCTTGAATTGGATCGTATTTCTATTTTCTGAGTTATTGACAAATTTTATAGTCATATTCGGATAGGCAACCTACCCTGAAAATTTCAAGTTGCTATCTCTTTCCTTTCACAAGTTATCGTGGAAACGATCACCCATTTGTTCAATTTATTCCATATAAATGTACAGGGTCTTGCTAACAAGGTAGATAGAATAAATGTTTTTTTGTCAGAGTTCAATAATAGTGTCTTTTGTGCTTCTGAACATTGGTTGTCTGAATCTACTTTGAATTCAATCAGGCTCCATAATTTTTCACTTGCAGCTTTCTTCTGTAGAAGATTGCATGACAGAGGTGGAGTGTGCATATTTGTGAAAGATTCCATCAGTTTTGTTAAAATATCAGTTTCGATTTATTGTGAAGAATTGCACTCTGAATTTTGTGCAATTAAAATTCCAAAATTAAAGATTATTCTTGTGATTACTTACAGATCAACTGGATCTAATAACCATCAAGGTTTTTTCAACAATGTGGAACAAGTTCTGACAGACATATCGCGTGGCGGTTTTACAATCATACTTGTTGGTGACATCAATCTGAATTTCAGGGTTCAAACACCAAATCTGAAACAATTCTTGAACTTGTGTGGCTCCTTTGGCATGGCCCCAGCCATTTGGGATTATACGAGAGTAACTGAACATTCGGCTTCTTGTATTGACAATATCATAACAAACGTCGAGGAGAAGGATCGAGAGGTCGGTGTTTATGAGCCATGCATAGCTGATCATAGAGGACAGTATTTGGCATTACAGAAAAAATTGAACATTACCAATCTGGTTACTCGAAGGATGGTGACTGATGGGGGTTTGCAGAAGTTCATGTCATCATTTAACAAACTCAGTTGGACAGGATTTTTTGATCTCAATCGAGATGTTAACAACATGGCAAATTGGTTAGTCGGAGCATACAAAAATATAGTGGACGATTGTTTTCCTTTGAAGACTTATCATTCTGGTAACCGACCACCTGTAAAATGGTTTAGTCAAGAACTAATCAACAAAAGAAATACCTTGTCGTCGCTTACAATTGTATGTGATGTCGATAAAGATCCCTCTCTATAAAAAACTGAAAAAAGATTACAACAAATCAGTTGTCATAACTAAGAAAACGGCGTATGATTCATTTCTGCTAAACTTGAGGAACGTGAATTAAGCAAGCTGGAAGTTAGTAAACTACGAATGCAATAAAAAAATGTCTCCAAAAATTAGCAATTCACTGACAGCAGAAAACTTAAACACATTTTTTTTGTACAGTGGCCGATAAAGTAATAAAAGACATTCCACATATCTCGACTAATGGATCTGAATATTTAAAGTCACTTCCTCCTATCAATTGTAGTTTTTTTTTAAATAAGACGACAACTCAAGAGGTTCGTCGGGTGATATTCGAGTTGAAAAGATCTTCCTCGACAGATATGTTTTGAATGATGCAATATTGAAGAGATCGGTGGACAGTTTGCTGGAACCTCTAACACTCTTAATTAATGAATGTTTCAATCAGGGTATATTTCCCAGTGTCTTCAAAACTGCCAAAGTTGTAACTCTGCACGAAGGGGGTAATGTTGACGAGGTTGATAATTATCGGCCGATATCTATAATTGTTGTTTATGCCAAGGTGGTTGAGATATTGCTGAAGGTCAGACTGGTGGACTATTTCGAGAGGTTTAAACTTTTTCATTCTTCCCAGTTTGGATTTTGCAGTGTTCGGTCTACAACAAAAGCACTCCTTGAGATCTTGGAGTCCGTAGTCGGCGGCTTGGAAAGGCATGAACATTCATTATTGACCATGTGTGACCTTTCTAAGGCCTTCGATTGCATTTCCCATGAAGTATTGGTCGAGAAACTTGCATTCTATGGTATAAGAAGCACACCATTGAAGTTGTTCGAGTCTTATTTAGAGGGCAGAAAACAATATACACACCTATCCAACAACTCCAAGTCTGAACTGAAAGACATTAAGCATGGTGTCCCTCAGGGATCTGTTCTGGGGCCACTGCTTTTTATAATATATATTAATGACCTTTGTTTCCTTATGATGACCAAGTGTCAAGTTGTGGTATTTGCGGATGATACGTCCTTCATCAGCTCTCATGCCAATATTTCGCAACTACTGGGGCAGGCAGGATCCATGATATCTGAAGCTGAAACTTGGTTTTCAGCGAATAGTCTTCAATTGAATACGGGAAAAACTCAAAATCTAGTAATCTCCAGTAATAGACAAATCACGGCCGGTAACCACTGTAAATTGCTTGGGGTTGTGCTGGATCACTGTTTGGATTAGACCTACCATGTGGATCAACTGGGTAGCAGGTTGTCCAGTGTTTTATTTTTACTTAGGCAACTTAGCCATTGCTTGAACCCAGATATGTTGAAGATCGTTTATTTTGGCCTTTTCCACTCTTTGGTCAGCTATGGCACGATTTTATGGGGTGATTCACTTAATTCCGTGAAAATATTCAGATTGCAGAAACGGGCAATAAGAGTACTAGCTGGAGTAGGATATAATGAACACTGCCAGCCACTATTCAAGAGGCTAAGAATTTTACCACTTCCCTGTATCTACATACTTCAAAATTTAACTGAAATCCATTCCAGGAGGCACAGCACTCCAAAAGTTTCTAGCCTGCATCATCACAACATACGTTCTGCTACTGCTGATGAATTAATGGTCCCACGTTACAGATTAGTGAAATCCGAAAATAATTCGTTGAAACCTAAACTTTATAATAAGCTACCTGTCCAGATAAGATCCATGAATGAGAGTTGCTTTAGAAATAGTGTTAAGCAAATGCTACTTGAACATTGTTTCTATTCTGTTATGGAATTCAATGAATTGAGTTGGTGACCGTATCATGTACCGTTTTGTTCATTAATTCTGTTTATTTTTTTTTTATCCTCACATTTGGGGTTTTAAAGGACTGATATACTTATTATATACATATTATTTTTACATGTTGTGTAAGCTCTATATGTTGAATTATTTATACATTGTTTTGTTCTATACTGACGTGCTATAAACCATAATCTGTATGTGTGACATAGTCAACAAATTATCTATCTATCTATCTATCATCCATAGAGGTGTTGAACTCACCCAACGCTGCTTGGTTTCCAGTATTTCTTTAATAACTCCTACAATATGGATCTGATCGTGTTCGAATTTGAAACTTGGCTATAGAACTAGTATTTGAAGGTTCTCGCTTCAGTAATATTGGACGGATAGATAGATAGATATATAGATACATTTATTCTCATAAACATTGTACATTATGTAAAGAGAGAACGTCAACAAAACCAGCAAATTAAGTTCTGGCCCACAAATACACAAAGGGCGCTCAGATCTGAGAGGCGAGGAACTCAAGAGTATTGTAGGTTCTTTTTCAATTAAGAATTTTTTTAGACTCGTCTTGAAACTTTTGAAACTCTTGATTGTTTGAATTTCTTTCGGAATTTTGTTATAAAAAGTGATGCTTGCATATTCGGCATTCTTCTCAGTGAGAGTTAGACCATTTTTCGGATAATTCAGTGGGAACATGCGCCTGGTTGTTCTTGTTCTCGTATGGACCGAAGTAGACTTCTCTATTTTTATAGAAGAAGAGGAGACACCTATAAATGTACAGACCAGTTACAGTTAATATTTTGTTCCCCCTGAAATAACCTCGACAAGATTGTCTATATGTTAGGTTGTAAATGACTCGAATGGCCGTTTTTTGAATTCGAAAAATTTGGTCCACTGCAGAACAACCACCCCAAGCAATTATCCCGAATGTTATAAGTCCTTGGAAATTAGAGGAATGAAGAATCTCCAGTATATTACGGTCGACTTGTTTAGACATCACTCTCAAGGAATACAAAACGGAGAGAAGCTTTTGTCTGATATACGCTAAATGTTCATTCCATGGCACATTTGAATCTATAATGATCCCCAAAAATTTGACACAAGATGAAACCTGAATAGTTTGATCCAGTAGGTTGATCGATTTAGGATAATTCGTTGGCCTTCTTGATGCGGAAAAAAACATGCATTCGGTTTTCGTCACGCATTCACAAACTCGGTTGTAAGTTTAGCCGATGAGATGACTGAATTTAAATCATTTTCTCGGATAATGAAGCTTGTATCATCAGAAAATTTTACCGTGGAGATTAGATCATTTATATATATTAAAAAGAGTATTGGACCGAGCACGCTACCCTGGATTACACCCCTTTCCAAAAACTCGTCGTGCGATAAATACGTTTTTCCTTCAATTTCAATGGCCACTCTTTGTACCCTTCCCTTTAAAAAATTGCGGAAGAGATCATGTTGTTTATCCCTTATACCGTAAGAATTTAACTTCTCCAGCAGTGTCCGGTGGTCAACCATGTCAAAAGCTTTGGAGAGGTCCAGAAAAATTCCGAAAGGGATTTGTCCTCCTTCCAAGGCGTATATAATAGTTCGAGTTAACTCAAAAATTGCAGTTTATATGCTTTTTTCCTTCAAGTAGCCATGCTGATTTTTTTCTATGATATTGAACCTATGAGGGGTAGCCAAAACCCTTTCAAAAATCTTCGAAAAAGATGTAAGCAAACTTATAGGTCGATATTTATCAAATTTAGAGATATCAACTTTCTTAAACAAAGGATTCAACAGGGCGATCTTAAGACTGCTGGGGAAGATCCCTCTTTTGAAACATTCATAGGTTATGTAGGACAAAGGCTGAGCAATTAAGTGTACAGAAGCTTTCACCACGGTCATAGGTATTTCATCGTATCCAGATGAACGTGTGCTTCTGAGGGATTTGACCACCTGAATAATCTCGCTCTCATCGATATCGAACAAGTAAAACGAATTTGGTTTGTTCTTTATATTTAAACGTCCTTGATCACTCAGAGGAAGATTTTGACCACTGGATCTTGTATTCGTGAAATAGTTATTGAAAGAATCGGCAAGAACCTGTGGATCAGATGTTTCATTGAAAATTGATTTAACTGCTTTCCTACCTGTAAGGCTATTCACAAATTGCCAAACCATCCTAGATTTATTATCAGAATTAACAATTTTATTGCGAATATATTTTTTTTTAAGATTTTTTTAACTTTTGTTCATATTGTATTTCTCTCTCTTATATTCTTCCAGATATATCGGGTTTGACCTTGAGACTGTATATAGTATGTCTAAACGTTTATTTGCCTCTATAACTTCAGAATTACTCCTGTATGAGCTAGCAATATTATTTCCGTTTTTCACAGATATATTTATGAGTGGAAATGATTTGTCAAACTTCTGTTTATACACGCCAAAAAAGATCTCCCATAAAGACTCTGGATCATTATTATTATCTAAAATGTTTTTCCAATTGAAGGCATCAATGCAAGAAGTACCTAAGTCACAAATAAGTGATTGTGAGATATTAAGGTTTGAAATTTTATGTTTGAGTATGAAACATTACTCGAACTGTTTTCATCAAAATATGTGTGATATTGTATTATAGGTAAAAAATGGCTTCTACTTTCACAATTACATATTAAAAATACCTTTTTCTTTAATAAAAAAAATTATACTAGTTTTGGACTTTTTGTGTTGAAATTGTTATTTTGTTGAAATTTAAAGATACATCAAAGTATAAATTCTTAATATTGAAATAAGATTTATCAGGAAACGGCCTCAGAATATACAAAACATGTGAACGACTTAAATCTTGTGAAACATGTCCCAGTGTGGCAGAAGAACTCCAGGTCATACCTCCTTTTGAAGTTTTTTTGTTTATTATGGAAGCAAATTCATCGGCTTCCGAACGGTCTTCGCTTTCGCTAGTTGGTGCATACACACGTGAATAATGCATACTGTATCATCTACAAAAACCGTCAAAGCTAAAAATATTGTTTAGCTTTATCGCTTGGTGCTCCTTTTTGACGTTACACGCTTTATCACAGAATCTGTGGTTCCATTATAAAACGTACCACGTCACCGCAGCAACATGAAAATGAACATGTCAAGTCTGTGACTTAGGTACTTCTTGCATTGTAAACAAGGTAAACTCCGATTGGAGACAATGTGATCTCGGGCAATTAGGTACATATTCCTGCCAATTTAAATATCCCATCTGAAAGCCTATAAAAAATACCACTATACGGCGGCAAATTCCGACTTTTGATTAAAATGTGACTTAGGCACTTCTTGCATTGACCCCTTCAATTGATATCTGAAAGCTCCTTCAGAAAAATCCCCATAGTGATGTCATTAATCTGACGGATCTGTTTTCTGATAGTTTTAGGATTCCTGTCAATAAATGGAACGGAGAATATCTGCGCCGTTTGATCAGATAAATGTGACGCCAACACTTTTGCATTTCCTTGTTCTAAATTGGAAATAATATTGTCCACACATGTAGTCGAAGTCGCTGTTATACGGGTGGGCTCCCGGATCATAAATTTCCCCCCATAACTTTCAACGAGCGATTCGAATTTCCGACTGTTAGCATCTGATCCCAGCAAATTCAGATTAAAATCTCCTGCTATTATGAATTTACTGTTTGACTTCAAGAACGTATCTAAAATTCTTTCCATATTGTGCAATAAAACATCAACATTTGCCTTTGGCAGCGTATTAGGTCGATAAATGCATACGACCACCACATTTTGACCACTTAACACGACTTCAATCGCATAGCATTCAAAAACATGGGGACAACTCATTGTTGTCAGATCGGAGCGCTCTTTGGTACGAACATTGTTTTTACAAAAAATCGCAGAACCACCGTGCACTGAAGAATCCCGACAAAATCTTGATGATAGTTGAAAACCCTGAATCTTGTACGATTCAATCTCGAGATAATTTTTCCAGTGTTCAGTAATTGTAATGATTGAAGGATTATAATTGTTGATAAATGTTTTCAGGCTATTTACACTCTTTCCAATAGACTGAATATTCTGGTGAATCAAAACAAAATCGATTACACCCCCTTTTTTAACTGTAAAAGATGAAATAAAAAATCATGTATTTTACTACCTTCCGGCCAAACTTCTGGATTTTTTGAGGCTTCGAAATTGGCCGCTGGCACACCAACTTTAAATGACGAATACTCTTCAGGCCTTCTTGAGTCCACTTTTTGGCATTTGACATCTGTAAAGCCGTTTGCCTCCAAATGTTGTACCAGGATCTCCTCTCCCAGTGAAGGATGTAATTTGCACACATGTATGAAACCAAACCTAGGAGCAGCCTCGATACCAATTTTTGGACCTTTACCGCTTCCGAGAATGCTTCTATCTGATCTTTTTTGTTTTTTTCTTTTTCTCCACAAGGATGAAATCCTCTTCGGCTGGAGGTCTACCGTCTATAGAGTTATCTTCTGCTGGGGGAGAACTTCCTTGCTCTGGACCTGCATCCTTTTTCTTCCTTTCAGCTGCCATCGTACTTGCTTTCGTATTATCTTTGTTCCATCTCATAATTGTCTGACGATTTACGGAGATCGAAATCGGTTTGGCAACAATGCTTTTCGAATCATCTGAAGTTGTGATGATGTTTTGCTATGAGTTTTTTGTTGCTTTTTTATTTTCCAGTAGTTCAATTATAAGATATTTGTCATTCATAGATTTTTCCAAATCGCTGATAATTCTTTTAGAATAAAATAATTCTGTTTCCAATACTTTGATGTTGTTTCTTAGGTTCACTTCAACTAAGCCTCCATGTAAGTTAGGATCAATTATGGATTCATCCTGTCTGGGAATATCGGTCCTGGAATTTTCAACCAACTTACGAAGTTCTTCACTAACTGTAATCCCTTTAGGAACTTTTCTATTTACAATTATATCTACTAAATGTTCCTTCTTGAATCTAGACAGCTCGCTCACAATCTCTGCAAACGGTGCCATCGTTACGAAATATAGTTTCTGAGATACATAATTTAATTTAATATCTTTTTTTATTTTCTAGTGTTGGGATCCTAGCGAAAGTTCTAAGAGGTATTTCTGTCAGTATTCTAAAACGAATTACCAAGTTCTCATACGATCAGATCTGTATAGGTTGAAAACAAACTTTGTACTCGGATCCGTTAGGCCAATTAAGCTAACGAATTTCTTCGTCGCCTTTTGATGTGCAATCATCCCTGAAAATTTCGAGTCACTATCTCTTTCCGTTCGAAATTTATCGTGGCAACGACCGGCCAGACATAATCGAATATGATATCGAATTCTTCATCATTGAGTCGAACCTAATTGAGAACATTCTCGGCAAAAAAATCGAAAATTACAGATGTCTGGACAAAAAAATATAAAGCACTGACATGGAATTAAGAGCTTCATCGCGCTGGTCCGTGTAATAATAAATATGTTGCAATGATTTGTTACACCACAGACAATTCAATTCAATTGCGTATAGTCTTACTGTGAAAGGTGAATATGCACGAATATTATTACTTAGAATCTTTTTCAAATTATAGTTCCTGCAGGCTTATGGTTATCAGAGATCCGAAACAATCTGAAAAAAAAATTGAAATTAGCCATTGAACATTAAAGTAAATAGAAGTAAATTTTCCGTATAAAATAAAACAACAATATATTGGAACTTTATGTTACAGTTCAGAAATATTTCAATTTAATCAATTTCTAGAGAAAAAAAAATAATGAAAGTATAACTTGGTGAATTCTTCGAAACCCCACAACAATGTTGGTATTATTGTCGGCTTCTCTAAAGAAAGAAATATCCTTCAGGATTTGGGAAGTGCCTGAGGCACAATTCGATATTTTTTTAATCAGCTCTGCTCACCTAGACTCTAAAATGCTTTCAAACTTCATGCTTCCATCCGTAAATGTTTCGTAAAAGGTTTTGCAAAAGGTTGTGCAAAACGTAGCTTTTTGCACAACCTTTTGCCTGCACAGTTCAACACGTTGCAGGTAAAACGTTGCGTATAGATAGGAAAATTGCGCAGGTTTGAAAACGGTGCGAAGACATTGCAGTTGCATGTAGACGGTAACTGTGGTAACAGCATGCCAAAATTGACAAGAGTAGTACCTTCTCCATGGCGATATCACTAAAACTATGCGAAATATGTAGATATCTCTGCATCGTGTGGACGCGCTAAAAATTGCTACGTTTTCATTCCGTCTTGAGGCTACGCAGACAAAAGGTTGTGCAAAACATAGCGCTTGGACTTAACAGAAGATGCAAAAATCATTTCTGAGACATATGGTAGACAGAATTTGTACTGGATTAGACTCTAGTTAATCCTGTAGTGTTTGTAGTGAAATTCAAGAATGAAGGTGACAATTCTTGAATTTCACAAAATAACTATCAACAAAATAATTCTAAAGATTTTCATTAAGCGTCTGTCGAAGGAGTCTGATATAGATATAGCAAAATTTCAGCTTTGGTATGAAAAATTCTACGAAATCATTGAAATGGTAAATCTTATTTCAATGGTGCAGGCTATTATTCAATTGAACCTTATAACATATCATATTCCATATCCAGAATTTCGAAAATATTGTTTCTCTATTTCAGTATCGTAATGAGTTCATTCCAGCACTGAAAACAGTGCTGGAATGAACTCATTCCCGCATTGTTTCTAGTTATATTTTTCGTTTTGTGGTAGACAGCACTGACATTCGATTCTATCAAATTTCAACACACGTCAATTGACAATACAATATAATCTGGATATAGTGTAATAATTGTTGAGGAAAAGCTTTATTTTCATTAAAAAATATGGTACTAGAGATTTCCTTCTTGCTAATTTGGAATCATTCATGCTAAACTGTTTTAAATCTAATCTCCATGCCCTACGTACGTTTCAAATTCAAATTCCGTTATCTGTCAACTTTCGTAACAGTCACACCAACTACCAAGACACAATACAAAAGTCACTAGGATGTATAATCCGAATTTTTCATTAAAATTCAACAGTATTTTACAAAACTTGCCTGAAATATAGAAAATATCGTCTAATACTCGTTGCAGAAGGAAATTCCAACACTCATGCGTTCAAAAACTCGCTCCTTCGTCACTCGTTTTCGAATTTCGCATTCGTGTTTCAATAGGAGCCCATTCTACAACTTGTTTTAGAATATACTATTACAATTCAGCAGACTAGGTCGAATATACTCTATTTCACGCATTTTGAGCCAGTGTCGTGTTTAGATATCGATGACCAATCAATTTTACTTCATTCACTAGAGAATAAAAATCTTCTGAGCATTTCTGATCTGAAAATATATGTTACAATTCCTCAAAATACGTTCAAAATACTATATTTGTTTCTTTTCGACCTACGGATGGTTTTAAATATCGATATGAGCGCACCTAACTAATCGTTTTCCTACCACTACTAAAATTGACAAAATTTTGCAAATGATTTTTTCGTAGTCAATTAGTTAAGAATTGTGATAATCTGGAAAATTATAATTTAATTCTGCTGTTTCATTATTCGTCATTTTAGATTTTATAGAATATTTCCGATTTCGGCAAATCCTCGAATCTTGGGTAGTACCCTATATTATATTTGGATGAAATTATTGTTTAACTATCAACCAAACCTCAATATATGGGTTCCAATTATTTTGAATAAATACGTAGATACGATATATAACTCGTCTTGACCCTCTAGAGGTATTGAATATAGATTTAAAATCATCTTTAAAACAAATTGCTCTTCGCTTATAAAAATTACCACAGACATGACATTTTGAATTCTATCAATTCAAACTGTACCATGAAATATTTTCGACTTCACGTCCAAAATATGTCACCGTTTATCAATTTGCTGTTCGAGTGTCAAACACGGAATCCTGTAATTGCTATAATATTTCGATATTTTAGCAATATCCCCAACAATATAGATTCGGTCGTGATCAAATGAGGGTTTGAAGGATCTCGCAAAATCTCAACGATAACTGAACGATGATTTATGAGAATCAAATTTCTTTTAAAATAATTGTTTGTTTAATTTTATAGACTAGGACAACTTTATTTGTGTCCTCAGATTCAGATTTGTGGACATTTGGGCAGATGATAATGATAGTCTTTATTTTGAATAGGAAACCAACTATATCACAATTACATAAGTAAATACATAATTGCATATGTAAACAAACATAAAACAAAAACAAATAACACACTAATAAAATTACAAGGATTTTCAACTGAAACCTCTATATCACAAATTCCTTAAAATCATTTTAAAATTATTGCTCTCCTTGATACACTCAGGTAAGTAACGCATTAAAATCCAGGAAGTCCTTATATATATGAGTGACTTCATTGTGCTACTATATAAAATATACATCTTTCTAGTTGGATACAGGTGTCTATTTCTTGGGAAATCAATGAACGTCCAAAATCAATGAAGATCAATTAAATGAAAATTGGTTCAAGCACTGACGTGAAGTCAGAAGCTTTTGCGCGTATGTTCTATTGTCCATTCTTCTGTATTGGACACTTAATTCGAATTTACCATGGTAAATTCGAATTAAGTGTCCAATACAGGAGAATGGACAACATAATTTACCATGGTAAATTCGATTAAGGGTCGAATTTACCATGGTAAATTCGAATTAAGTGTCCAATACATGAGAATGGACAACATAATTTACCATGGTAAATTCGATTAAGGGTGTCCAATACAGAAGAATGGACAATAGAACATACGCGCAAAAGCTTCTGACTTCACGTCAGTGCTTGAACCAATTTTTTTTTCGTGATTTTTTTTAAATTTTCTAGGGGTACGGTTCTTAAAATTTTTTTTTTCGTCATTTTTTTCAAATTTTCTAGGGGTACGGTTCTTACAAAATTTTAAACACGTCTTTATGTTTATTTTCTCTTACTAGTTACCAAGCTTCAATTCGATCGAATATTTATTTTTTGAGTTATCAAGGAAATAATATTCCAGGTGGGTATAACTCGGAAACCGTTAGAGCGATTATGCCCAAAAACGAACTCAAATCTCCCTTTCGGATACGCATACTACCCTGAAAATTGCAAGTCCCTATCTCCTTTCGTTCGAAAGTTATCGAGGCAACGGTCACCCATCTACTGAACTCACACATGAATGCTCGAATCTCCAACAATATTTAACCGATCGTATTAAAACTTGAAACTTGGCAGTAGAGTTAGGTTATGAAGGCTCTTGCAAAATTTCAGCAATTTCAAACGATTAGTTACTGATATATAGAATTTTTTTTTTTTATTTTCAATGATTTATTAAAAATTTTCTACAAGTGCTATCTTCACCAAATTTTGCAAACATTTTTGCGTTGGCATTTTTCAACTAATAGCCATGTTTGAATTCAATCAATTGAGTATTTTTCGAGTTAATGAGGAACAAAAAACCACCTAATTTCAGAAAATTTCAGATGGCTATAACTCTAAAACCGTTTGGCCGATTATACTCATAAATAAATTGAAATGTCGCGTTCTGGTGCACATCCTAACCTGAAAATTTCAAGCCGCTATCTCATTCCGTTCTCAAGTTATCGTGACAACAAAAATATTATTTTAAGATTTTTTTAAAATTTTCTAGTTATACGATTCGCACAAAATTTCACAAACGTGCTTAGGTTCATATTTTACAACTACCCACCAAGTTTCAATTCGATCGGATTTATATTGGTTGAAAACAAAATTATTACTCGGAAGCCACTGGGCCGATTATGCCCATTAACGAACTTGTCCGTCCTATTGGGATGCGCCTCCTACCCTGAAAATTTCAAGTCGCTAGCTCTTTTCGTTCTCAAGTTATCGTGGCGGCCGGACGGACAGAATCAAATTTGACCTCGAATTCTTCAATGAGGAGTCCAACTTAATCGTTTTAGACCATTTTCGTCAAAAAATTCGAAAGTTACAGACATTTGGGCAAAACTATAACGCGATGTTCCTCAGAACATACGCGCAAAAATCATTATGAAGTAACACGATCTCTGTCACCGGGAACCAGTTCAAAGTATCTAACATAAATATAATATGTGTCCGTCCGTTCATGCTTAAAATTACTTTAATACAAAAATGAAAAATAAATAATAGTTTGAAAAAACTAAAAAAACACGCTTTTATAGCTAACCGAACTAAAAATTAGAAAATAATTTTTAATTTCAGAGAGTTTATAATACAGTAGTAGAAGATCGAACAATCAATCAGAATTTATCACCTCAAAATAAAATTATAATAAAGTTTAAGTTATTAACAAAAGAATTCAATTCAGAGTAAACAGCGTGGGGTGCTTGATAAAGTAAATGTAGCAACCATTCTATTGGCAACTATCTATGAGAAGAGAGTTATGAAAAGTAGTAAAATGCACCCCACGCTTTTTTACTCTGAATTGAATTCTTTTGTTAATAACTTAAACTTTATTATAATTTTATTTTGAGGTGATAAATTCTGATTGATTGTTCGATCTTCTACTACTGTATTATAAACTCTCTGAAATTAAAAATTATTTTCTAATTTTTAGTTCGGTTAGCTATAAAAGCGTGTTTTTTTAGTTTTTTCAAACTATTATTTATTTTTCATTTTTTAGTTCGATTTATCAATTAGTTATTTGTTGACATGTGTTATTGAAATGTCTCACAAATTATTTCGCAATCTCATCATTTCATTCAAAATTTTATTAATCCTGGCGGTCCCAATAAGGATAATGGGAAACTGTTAGAACATGTTAGAACTGTTAGAATATGAGCCCAAAATGATATATCGCATGCGACAAATCGCCTTGCGATAGACAGGCTCCACTCTGTGAGATTTTGTACATGAGATACAGATAGTCCGCCGTATTCACAAATCATTCAATCTCCGTTAAGTCACAACTGAGGTACTCAGTTAAGGATAAATTTGAATCGGAACCTCAGTTACCTAAAGTGAAAATCAACGTGAAACAGGCCAGTTTCACCACCGTTAAATACTTTAACTGAGGTTGCGATTCAAATTTATTCTTAACTGAGGACCTCAGTTAGGACTTAACGGAGATTGAATGCTTTGTGAATACGGCGGAGTATCTGTCTGCGCTTGTCGCTCATGCGATAACGCATCAGTATGGGACCTGAAACATCACGTTGCAAATTGGCGGAGGTGCCCGGTATGAGATAATATGCTATAAATAATAATCAATTTTTGTGGATAATAAGGATAATGGGAAACTGTTATCAAATTATTGCATTGTCATCGGTTCTTGATACGTATGCAAAGTTTCAAATTAATCAGACTTCTGGAAACTGGTGAAAATTAAGTTCAAAGATTCCGTTACATACATAGTCAGATACAACCCAAGCTAATAAAAAAGCGTGTTAAAAAAAAGCGTGTTAAAAAAAAAAGCGTGTTAATAATATAAAATACAAAAATAAATCAACAAAATGTTCAAAAATATCACCATTAGCATCGATACAGGCTTGGCAATTCAAAATGAGGGAAGCGTATGCTATTGGCAAGTTGGGCCTATTTTGAGTGGATTCTAGTACATAAATAATTCGTTCTATTAATTGTTCTTGATTATTGATTTCCTCTGCGTGAACGAATTGTTTTAAATACCCCATACAAAATGATCCAAAGGAATCAAGTCAGGTGATCTCGCAGGCCTTAGCACAACGCCGACCAGTCCACCTCTTATTGAAAGTTTGGTTTAACTAGGTGACAACATGCGGTGATGCTCCGTCGTACAGATGCCGCATACGATTGTATACCAAATCCACAGGAAAATCTTCTAGCCAATTTGCGAGAACGTTTTCTGAAAATTGCAGGTATGCATCTGCATTCAAACGATTAGGAAGAACTTGAATTGGAAGGAATTGTTCGTTAAAGACTCCGCCCATGTATTAATAGAATTTTTGTTGAGAACTTCTTCTTTTAAAAGTGGAATCATTTGCATTGCAAGTCTGTAGAAGATCCTCACGCCTGTTTAAACAAATCTTTGAATTGGAGAATTTTAATGGATATCGACGTGGTGATATGGCCTGCCTGATCACTTGACCTGAATCCTTTGGATTATTGTGTATGGGCCATTTTAAACAACTTGTTTATGCAGTGCAAATTAATAGTCAAGAATAATTAATGGAATTAATTATTAATGCAGTCGAATCCAGTCAAAATAGGCAAAACAAGCAATTAGTATACGATTCCCTCATTTTGCATTGCCAAGTCTGTATCGATGCTAATGGTGATATTTTTGATCATTTGATTTATTTATTTTTGGCGCTCTAGTTCCTCGGAACTGAGTGCTTATCAATTTGCCCAAATGTCTGTAATATTCGAATTTTCGGCTGAAAATAGCCTCAAACGATTTGGTTCGACTCACTGATCAAGAATCCGAGGTCGAAATCGATTCTGTCCGGCCGGTCCGGCCGGCCAGCCGGCAGTAGGCACTATAACTCTCGAACGAAAGGAGTTAGAGGATTGAAATTTTCAAGGTGGGTTTGGAGCGTAAATATCTCGGTTAAGTTCGTTAATGGGCGGAATCCATCAAGCGGTTTCGGAGTTATGGCCGATTTTAGTAAAGCACATTTTTTATGAATATTTCCGAAACTGATCACTCGATCTATCTGAAATTTAGCATCAAATTGTAGAATCATGACCTTTATACGCATGTGAACTTTTGTATTGACCAGGTTACCGCAAAGTGTCAAAAAAAAATTTCAAAATTAAAAAAAAAATTCTACAATAACTCTCGAAAGGAATGAGCTAGGCAGCTAAAATTTTCAGAGTAGGTTAGGGAAATGAATATCTCGGGTAAGTTCGTTATTTGCAAAATCGGCCAGATGGTTTCGGAGTAACGAAAAATAAAATTTTTTTTTAAGCAACAAATTTCAAATTCAGTTTTTATTTAAGATGCAGTTTCACCATTAAAATCCATCGATATCATTTTCAACTCCAACAAGCTAATAATTTCGGAGATATGATTTTTCTAAATTTCAATAATGAATCGTACTTCTATGTTTTCACAGAATGCTATAATTATTCTATCTAAGCTTTATTATATGATCTGTGTTCATACTCGTACATTTTATCCTGTTCTATAAGAGAGAGTCAAATTCAGTTCAGCTATTTTAATTTGATTTCTTCCATGGTGCAGTTCTCATTCTCAGATTGCTCATTTAATCTTGATAAATAAACTATTATTTGAATTGAATTTACTTTATGATGCAGTTCTATTATAAGAATACATTGATATAATTCCCAACTCTGAGAAACCAATACTTTTTGTATTTTTATATTATGTATTGAAGTTGAAAATTGATGACATGCAGAAACTTTGAAGTCTGATATCTCGGAAACAGAACCAGACATCCAAAAATTTTATTCTACATTTTCTATCAAGTATATCAACCTGTTTACGTTACTTAATTTCACCTCGAGTTTTGAATCAACCTGTATACAAATCTGATCAAATTAAAGCTAGGTGATTACTTGTAGAATGCCGAGCCACTAATTTTGGCAGAATTTCGTGTATATCGTATCCTGTTGCTTGAGGCGTAACTTTTTTCGTATTCCAATTTCTATAGAATACATATGAAAGAATTTAAAAAAATGTGATCATAGATTCTCTCGTTACTGACGTATGTCATTAAAACGGTAATAAATGAATTCATATATTATAATAGCAGAGAAAACGGTATATATGGATGCTACATTCGATAAAGAGTGTCCAATAGAGGTGAATAGGCAATAGAACATGCGGGTAAAAGCTCCCGAATTCACGTCATTGCTTGAACCAATTTTTAGATATTTGTCCAACCGCTCGTATACTACACCACCGATACCAACTTGCTGTAATTTAATCATCAATATCTGGCTATCAATGGTTTCAAATGCATGCTTCAGATCAAGAAATACTAATATGGCATACTCATTTCCATCCATCCTCCTGATAGGCACTCCGTTCAGGTGAACAACTACGCCGAAGAGGCTCCATTTTTGACGCTCTTGTTCCTCGGAACAGAGTGCTTATCAATTAGCCCAAATGTCTGTAATTTTCGAATTTTTGGCTGAAAATGGTCTTAAACGATTTGTTTCGACTCACTGATCAAGAATCCGTGGTCGAGATCGATTCTGTCCGGCAGTCCGACCGTTACCACGATAACTCTCGAACGAAAGGAGTTCGAGGATTGAAATTTGCAGTACGTTTGGAGCGTAAGTACCTCGGAAAAGATCGTTAACGGGCGAAATCCACCAAGCGGTTTCGGGTTATGGCCGTTTTTAGTAAAAATATTTTTTATGAATATTTCCGAAACTGATCACTCGATCTATCTGAAATTTAGCAACAAAGTGTAGAATGATGACCTTTACATGCATGTGAGGTTTTGTATTGATCGGGTTGTCGTAAAGTGTAAACAAAATTTTCAAATTTTGTTTCCACAATAACTCTCGAAAAGAATGAGCTGGGCAGTTGAAATTTTCAGAGTAGGTTTGGGAAGTAAGTATCTTGGTTGAGTTCGTTTTTAGGCAAAATAGGTGGTTTCAGAGTAACAAAAAAAAATTGTTTTTTACACAACAAATTTCAAATTCTATGTTTCCACAGAGTGCTGTACTCCATTTTACTATGTATGGATTATTATATGATCTGTGCTTTTACATATCATCTGATTTTCCTATGAGAGATGAATGCCAAAATTATTTTTGGTTCGTTATTCTTCATATAAAATAAACATCCTGTTCTATAAAACAAAGTATGATTGAATGCAAAATGACCAATGAAATAACCTCAGCTATCGTAGAATTATGAGGATGATGTGATATTATACTTTTAAGGTGATAATATAATGTCCGTGGATAATCCATATGATGATGGAATTATATTCTTTGGTAAGATACATAATCAAATTGGGTTCAGATTATCTCCAGTAAATAGAAAACAGCAATATTGTCTAAGTTTCAATTGATATAATATAATTTTCAGAGCAGATTCGAGGAATGAATATCTCGGATAAGTTCGTTATTGGGGAGAATCAGTCTGTTTGAATTTCATTTCTTTCATGATGCAGTTCTATCGTAAGCATACATTTATATCATTCCCAGAGACCAATAATTTCGGAGATATGATTTGTCAAAGTTTGGACAAGAGCGCCAAAGCTCCTGTGCACAGGGCTTGAAACAATTTGTGAATATTCAACTGTAAAACCTTTTAACAAATTTAAATGAGTTTCACATCACTTCATATCAGAAAAAGAGATATTCGCCTTTATGACAACCCAAAAAACTGGTTTCCTTTATGTGTCTTATTTACTCCTGATGAAGACAGCCACCCTCCTACAAACTTGAAAAGGACGTTATATTTTTATGCGGAAACACTCAGAGCTTTCAGAGCACTACGTGATTGTCATAAGATAACATCGTTATGACCGCTACGACAATAGGCTTGTTTTGGTTCGCAGTAGGGACAGTTCCGAATCGGTTCTAAAGAGTGGACCAAACGTAGCGTGTGAAAGATTTCGCCCATTCGCGCAAGTCCAATTACAATAAACGACTGTGTGACTACTTTGAACTGTTCTAGGACAGTCCGAATTGCGAACCAAAACAAGCCTAATATTCATTTGACAAACGTTTGAGAAAGATATCCAGAACGAGTTCACATTACAATGGGATATGAAGCCGGAACGTAGAGAATGAAACAAATTCTTATGTTTTACACAATTGGCTCACGTATGAAAGACTTGATTTTATCGCTGACTCAACAATACATTTTATACGTGCAAATAGGTGTTAGAGAAGTTTAGTATTCCAAGTATGACTCGATCTCTTTGGAAATATATTTTTGAGGCTCGTTTTTGTCCAGAGTGTTATGAGATACCAAATGTTCTTCTTCGTTGGTGCCCTCATATTGATGGTTTAGCCTCTGAGGGCTCCAACATCTGAGCTAATATATCCTTCAGCAGTTTGTCAGAAAAAAAATCCAAATCGTTTACATCATATTTTGCAATATTTTATGAGGTTATATTTTCCATCGAATTAAACATGTGAACTATTTTTCAGGATGATATGAAAAATATTCTAGCAGGCTAGTTATATTATTATTTTGAAAATTAATCAATTTTGATATTGTTTAATATCATTTGCTTCATGAAATAATTAAATGGAGAAATTATTACCAATAAAGTTGTATTTCGGAGAGCATAACATGCTGATATTTCTAATTACTTTTATACAATGAGGTGGATAGAATCAGATTCATTATCCGAATCTAGATATTTCAATCTGAGTCGTGCACAATACTTTATTACTTATTAAATGGGTTCTTTCTGGGTTTTTTCTCCGAAACTTTGAAAAATATCTATAAGAATGGGAATGAAATTTTGCAAATGGCTCAATTGGTATTGGCCATATTTGGAAATTTCTATGCAGTGTAAAACTATGTCACTATGATTTGATTAAATTACTGTCAAGGTTACAATTCTCGAATTTCAGAATAGCAATCAACTGAAAATAATTCTAAAGATTTTCGTTAAGTGTATGACGAAGTAGTCTGATATAGATTCCGAAACGTTACTATACAAGTGTTTCATGGTTGATGTTGTTTCGTTATTGTTTGTTAGGCATCACTGTTCGATTGATTGCTTCTGATAAATCTATGTTTTTTACGCAGGTACAAATCACAAAATATTTTTTTCTTTTATATATTTTTCAGAATTTGGGAGAGAAAACCCAGAAAGAAACCTTTCAATTATGCGTATACCTCCCACAGAATCCTTCAATGATTACTTACTTCATTACTTCTTATCCAAAATGCACAATTTTCTGTTTTGTGAAATATTATTATATTTTCAGCATATTAAACATCATCTTCTTCATAACTAGTGAGCCCGTGTCAGTCAATAACTACGAAATTAGACATCCTAGATTGAAAATCTCTTTCATTTTCACTGACCGTCATAAAATGTCTACCAGTAATTTTTTATAAACAGTACAAGAGTTTATACTGAAAATAATAAGGAAAAAAGATGGCTTTTACCGAACGCAATCATTGTTCCCAGATGCTAGGGTATTTACAATGTAAGAGTTATTCAATAAAAATGCTTTGATCCTGGTTTATAAACATCCTGCAAATTATATAAAGTATGAACATGTATTCAACCAGAAGTCAGTCTCTGGGTCATCGACAGGTTCCTATATTAAAAAATAAAAATAACACAAAAACATTGCCTTTCCGAAGGAAGTCAGTTGTATAACACCTTACCTGAAGAGATAAAACGCATCCATAATCTCAGACATTTTATGAAAAAAATTAAGAATGTAATTCTTAAAATGGCGTAGATTCTCGTTCAACTCTGCTGAGGAAGGAAGTAGATAAAAAACAAGAGAAAGATTTGAAATAGTGAAATGTAACAAAATTAGTGGATTAGTTATGGTATTCCTTGTATTCTTTTTCTCTTTCTGTACAGTGAATACTGATATTAAATAATATTCCGAATATTTCTGTTAGGCACATACCAATGGTTTAATTGGCAGTTTTTATTATAAATGGAATATAGAATTAATATGTGTTACAAGCATAAATATGATTTGATTTGATTTTGATTTTGATGATTTATCCTGTCAACTGGCATTAAATTCTTCTGTAACAATACTGTGGATTATATTTTGAATCTAGTTAAATTCGAGACTATAGGGGGAGAATAATTGTTTTACACCCTGTATGACACAGGAGCTACAACAGGGGTATCTACTTCTCTACATTTGACACTTAGCTGCTATTCCAGGTATGTTTTACATGGAGATATTCTGAAACCAATTTTATTAACTTACCAAAGTATATATTTCCATCATCATTTGGATTATCCAAGAGTTAGGTACGATAGCTGAGGTTATTTCATTGTTCATTCAGCATTCAATCATACTTTGTTTGACATGTCACTTATCAGTAGATGAGATGACAATAATGACATGTATGAACACGGATTATCAAATTCATATATACGGCCGTTAATTTTCGATCACAGCATTCTGTGAAATCGTGGAGTCACGATTTAATATAGAACTTATCCAAGATATTCATTCCTCCAATCTACTAGGAAAATAATTATATTATAACAATTGAAGTAAAACCAACTAAGCTTGGAGGACGCAATCACCGAAATAAACGCCTAATTTTGGACCAAGGATAAATCATTTTCCCAGAAAGGTATGATAGCTTCAGGAATGCTCTTGAAAGAACAGCTCTCAAACTCCCCAGTCATTGACAATAAAAAAATCGTACGACTTAATTGAAAAATATAAAAAGTACAAAATCAATGACAAAGATTGCTTCAATTCGTGGGACGTAGTTTCATTAATTAACATTAACAACCCGGTTAAAATCGCAAGAGAAAATTTGAAAGACTGGCTTTCTAATTTAGATATCCCCAAATTAGAAATTTATGAGTACTTGATGTTGCATCGAACAAAATATCTTTTATTTAAACGATAAATATCATAAGCAAAATTTCGCTACGGCCTTTACCTTTTTTTAGCTAATTTGTTCCTCAGCAAATTAGAACTTGAAATAAAAATACCTCTGAAAGTATTGGTTTCTCAGAGTTGGGAATGATATCAATGGATTCTTATGATAGAAATTTATCATAAAATAAATTAAATTAAAAAAAGTGTAATT
Source organism: Halyzia sedecimguttata (assembly GCA_937662695.2). Taxonomy (NCBI): domain Eukaryota; kingdom Metazoa; phylum Arthropoda; class Insecta; order Coleoptera; family Coccinellidae; genus Halyzia; species Halyzia sedecimguttata. The sequence continues at coordinate 17,225,552 of OW569413.2, forward strand.
TAAAAAAAACAACAAGGGCGTCCAACAATATTAATCCGAAACCACCAGACCGAACTTGACCGAGAAATAATTTTCTCAAATCTACCCTGAATATTATATTATATCAATTGAAACTTGGCCAATAATCCAGTTTAGTTTTTACTGGAGATATTCTGCACCCAATTCGATTAACTGAACAAAGTATATATATCCATCATCAAATGGATTATATCCAAGGCATTATACTATCACCCAAAAATTATGATATCCTATAATAATCAGAGTTCTACGATAGCTGACGTTATTTCATTGGCCATTTTGCATTCAATCATACTTTGTTTTCTAAAACAGGAAGTATTTCATATCATGAGTAACGAATTTTGAATAGAACCAGAAATAAAAAAGAAATGTCTCTTATTGGTAGATAAGATGACATGTATGAACACGGATCATGCAATTCATAGACAAAAATACGAACGTTAATATTCGATTACAGCATTCTGTGAAATCATAGAATTACGATTTATTATTTAAATTTTGAAAATTCGTATCTCCGAAAGTAATAACTATTCAGAACTGAAAATGATGTCAGTGGATTCCTATGATGAAATTGCATCTTAAAAAAAATTCATTTTGAAATTTGTAATGTAGAAAAAAATTGCATTACTCCGGAACCATTAGGCCGATTTTGCCCAATAACGAACTTAACTGAGATATTTATGTCACAAAGCTACTCTGAAAACTGTCTAGATCATTTCGTTCGAGACTTATCGTGTTAAGAGCCGGAAACAATTGATTTTGACCACGGATTCTTGATCAGTGAGTCGAACCAAATCATTTAAAACCATTTTCATCGAAAAACCCGAAAATTACAGACATTTGGGTACACTACCGATTTTGGCACTTTGTTACATTACAGACTTTGGTATTTTGTTCTGAGGAACAAGAGCAATAACAAATTACAGATCATTTTTAGAGGGTTGATATAAAACTAGCTTTCGAGACTTCCAAGAAAATTGAACAACTTCAAGGAAATACTTTCGATAAAACTTCGGACATACTAAAAACAGCTATATATGAAATTCAATATTTAGATCGCAATATATGCTACATAAAATTGTTGAAAATGTACTTAGGAACACTTGATGGTATCGAAATGTATAAGAGAAAGGATATTTTACTCAATAATGATCTAACCCCCATTAACAACTCATTATTCTGCCTAATCGGTGTATGACTAAGGGTATAATGTCAACCCATACTTGAGTGTAGAAAGTGATAGCATGCTTTAGAAACGCTTCGTCTTTGAAGATGGAAACATCGGTTCCGAAATATATGTCAGACGATAGAATTTGTAGTGGTCGTAGTGGTCAAGGGTGTTGTTACTTTTGTAGTGTCCATAATCAGTCCACAATGAACTGTAGCTAGAATACATGAACCCTTTTAAGTAATATGATCGCAATAGACCAAAAAACTTATGGTTTCTGCATTAGACCGGGTTACAGCACTCTATTGTATAATACGAAACCTACAAAATCCAATTGAGTGACTCCAAGTAATATTTCTTTTCTTAGACGAACATAAATAAATATAATAGACATTTCGGCGAAAGAAATAGTGTCAAAGTGCGTCGGCAAAAATCAGATACATACGCGGATAACAAAAATACTCCCGGAATCAATTTGAACCCCGAAAGTTCCCTCTTATCACACGCCACATCTACCTGTGTCCTTACGAACTCTTATTCGCTTTTCCGAATCCGAAATATCGTGACAGTTCCGACCCTGCACCTTCGGATTTAACATCGTTTTTATACCGCAGACATCACGATAGGATGGAGTTTATTCAAGGATAACATTCGCCCCCGAGTTTATTAAACTGGGGGTATTTTGCGTTGGGGAAAATGAACAAGATTATCATCTGGAGAAGGAAGGGTTTTTTAGGATTGCCAGGGGGGATCTATGGGTAGCATTAAATGGGCCTGCTGCTGAATAATCTCGTGAAATGAGCAGCTTTTGATTGTCTGTTTGAGTGGATTCGTAATGAGCACGTTGAACGAGAAAAGGCTGCTAATTTAATGAGATGGTGTAATATTTGAACGTTAGGACCTATCCGATCCATTTCATTCACCTTTGGCTCCTTTGAGTTGACCATTGATCACGCATATCCGTGAATGTAACATGCCTTAAGATGCTCTATGAATTATTTCATTTCCCATCTCCAAATAATTGATTGAAAGGTTACATAGGTTACATATGATATTCACTACCTATTGCTGTGACTGCTTGGAACTACCTACCAGTAGCTGCCTCATTAAGCAGTAAGTAAATGATATAATTATTATCAAATCTCGGCAATTGAAAATATTTATCGCCACTTTTTTTTCTGCTATCATCGAATTGAACATGCAGTGTAGATCATACCACACACGTTTATTCTTTTCATTGGAAGGAAATAATTCTCAAGTGCGGTAATATTATTCCTGAGTCATGCCCATCTCTCACAGTAGCTCCAAGGCCGTTCAGCAGAAGTACCATACTATAACATGGACAACATGCTCGAATGGCTTTCACCTAGCCTTTGTGAAGCTTGCCCACAAGGAAGCTCTGATATAAACGAACACTTGTATGGTATGGTATCTACTGTACAACCTACAGACCTCAAAATAGGAAAGATTCTTCTTTTTTTCCAGTCAAGATGCTGCACGTCATTTTACTGGAGCGTAAGTTTAGGGTGATTATGTCCCACTATGTCCCATAACTTGTCGCCCATTAGAGAACAGCTAGCACCTTAGCAGCGTTTTCGAAGTGCGTGCGCTCGATACTACGTTGAAATGCCACAATATTAGATTTGATACATGTGAAATGCGATAGGACGAAATATTTTAATACGTCTCTCGTGGTGAACAGGGTGTCAGTAAGTAGAAATAGTCTGAACAAGCGAGTATTCCATGCCCTCTGCACAGGACTCCATTAAAAAAGTTGATTCATCGTAGTTTCTAGAAAGAGTTCATAGATCCTATAATGTTATTTTTATTTAACATATCCGTAAAAACTAACGACGTGGAAGCTAAGCTTACACCATTGACAATGTTCTTATCATTGAATAAGTAGGGTATTATTACAACATGTCGTATCGCAGTTCTGAAGGACTGGACCAAGCCTGACGATCTCATTCTAATACTAATAATTTAGGCAGACAAATGATACAGGCACAACCGAAGACACTACTCGAAGATCACATGATCACATTCATGAAAGACCACGGCCTGTCGGAAGTATTATCCTTTGCGTTTTTGAAGTCAGTTGAGCTCAAGTCGCAAACGGGGGGAAATATTATGACTTGTCAAGATGGAGTGATAGTCACAAGATGGTATAAAAAGAACATCATGAGAGTGGACACCCAAAAACTAGCAGATTATGCTATAGAGAGCAGGAAACGGTTATGCACATCATGTCTGCTTGCAAATCAAATTGGGGTATATCTGACGATGCTACAACATATCAGACCAATTTTCTAAAGAATCTATGAGACGATCTCAAAGTCCGTCAATCACAAAAAAACACTCATCTTCCATGAAATTTGTTAGGAGAGTCCATACAATTCTCCAAACTCAGAAAACGCTAACAAAAAATATGGTGCTCTTATTCAAACTTTGATACGTCATATCTCCGAAAGTATTGGTTTCTCAGAATTGGAAATTAAATCAATATGTATATTTGTTTGAACTTCGAGCACTACAATTTGTGTTTTATCTAACAATAAAGCATGTGTATGAAGAAAGTGTTAGCAAAGGTTAGTGTAAGGGGGAACCATACAATTTGATATATGATACTAGAGCTTAGGGAAAAAACCTCAGTAAAAAACACTATCTCCCCGTTAGTGATGTGATTTATGGAAATTGAAAATCATTTTAAATAAAAACAAGAGTGCCAAAAATTATTAATCTGAAACCATCAGTCCAATTTTACCCATATGTCATCATGACATATTAAATTATAACGAAGATTTTCCGGCTCATTATTTTACAAAATAAAATGTGAAGCATGAATCAATGTGAGGTGATAGCTCTACATTAGGCTCCTGTAACGGTCTTCGAACATCTGAAGTTCTGAGTAATCATCGCTTGGATTGGCCAGCCCTGGTTTTGAAAGAGACCCTCCTGGCCTTATGAGCAACGACATTCTTCTCATTGAATTCAAATATTGAAGGGATTTCTAAGAACAGAAGTGAATAACTTTGAAAACTATCGGAGGCGATTCTTCTTCAAGAGGTTCAGATTCAGGGTATATTTGTGAAAGGGGACTTTTCAAAGGTTATGTATTATTTTTTAATTTGTTAATTTTTCTCCTCTTGTCTTCTCACTTTTCAGGTTGAGTTTCGGGAGAAACAGTTTAACCACAGGCCATGTGACAACCTAATGTTGCCCCTACAACACCTTGCCCGTGTCGGTGTGGCGGCCTTGGACTCTTTATACTTCTACGTTGCACTGTATGGCGTCTGACAGTCTTTTCGCACGTTTAAAAAGGTTTAACGACAATCGCACTTAGTCTCTTCCGTCTAACCTTCAACTAAAAAGGAATCAACTTCCTTAACGTCTCTACGGATTCCCTCGAACCCCCGTTCTGACGTCTATCACTTTCGACTCCACTAATATGACTACCGCTCAACCCGTGTTACCTTTTTCCCATCCCTTCTCGCTGAGCTAGGATTGTACTACCAAGGTGTTGTTCACCGTTCATTCGTAAATCCTCAACTGCACTACTTCGCTGCGACCAATGGGATTCCACAAGAATAATCCCTACAACGGCACTATAGTTCCACAAAATTATTCTCCCCTGAAGCAGGATACGTATTGCTCCAAACTTTGTGAGACAACTAACACTAATATGTTCTTAACGATTTCCTGTTCAGAAAAATTATTCTGTGACTGATGGCTTAATGGGCTCCGAAGCACCTCCAGAGTAAATATTTCCATGTCATGGGGATGGCTTGTGTTTTATACACACAGGGATAGAATCCAGAAATATGTCCGAATTATTGGTACGAACGTCGCTAAAGGTCATCTGCACCAGTAAAACTAATCTCAACTCTATTATTCACAAGTCTATGAATCGATTGAGTAGAACTAAGTACTTTCCCAAATCTTTAATATTATTCTTAACATTCACGGTTAAAAATCAATCATCGAAGATGGGTGACTCTGAATGTGAAATACATTTTAAATACACAACGTTCCTATAAAGCAACAATCATAAATCAATAATTTCTGTAGGTATATCCTAATCGTATTTTCATAAATCAACCAAATTTCAAACCAAGCTCATGATTGATATTGGTATTATTATCAAATATCTTTGGTACAGTTATTCCATACATTAGAGAATGCTATAAATGTGACAATTTGTCCTAGATTTTTCGGATATTTGGACTCATTACTCAGACATTCTCCGACATGCTGATCTGTATTGGAAAGTTCGCATTTTCTGATATACAGGGTGTTTCATCACAAACTGGACAAATATATATGGTCATGTAGACGACACCGGGTGGATAATTTTTACCTTATGATATATACCCCGTTTTCGAAGCATAAGCGAGATACAGGTTCTTTCATATCAATTTTTACTATTTTTAGCAATATTCGGTGGAATGCAGTCGTTTGTGACTTTTCGAAAAAAAAGTTCTTGCCACATCCTAGTATTCTTTGGTACACAACGCCAGTATGGCAGAAATTTCTGGATTTTTTTTCAAATGGCGAAACACCCAAAAAGTTTAAGAATTCTTTTTCGATGGCCAGATTCGATTTCATCTTGTCAATGTATTCGAGTTTCTAAGATTTTCCGTTAACAAATTCTTTCAATCATCAAACACAATTTTTTTTACATGACGACAGCGAAAAAAAAATTCATCTGAATTTGGTAATAAATTTTTCCATTTCGATAATTTTATATTACAATTAGGGAAATTCTGGCAGCCCTATGTAAAAATTTTGGCCTTCTTGGGGTCAACCAGTTTTAAAAATTTTTTTTTAGAGTTCCAACCGGATATTTGAAATGTAATAATTTGAAAACGGATGAATGTATTTTGATTCTGTCTTTATATTCGTATTAAAGATGTAAAGTTCTTACCATGAAATATTTCAAGAAATTCAGATAATATTTTTTTTGGCTGTAGACATGTAAAAAAAAATTGTTTGATTTTTGAAAATTTTCACGGAAAATCTTAGAAAATCCAGTACATTGAGATATGGCCAGATATAATTTGGCCATCGAAAAAAAATCGGGAACTTATCGGGTTCTCCACCATGTTGAACAAAAAAAAACAGATATTTCTGCCATACTCGCATTGTGTACCTAAGAATACTAAAATGTGACCAGAAACCGTTTTCCAAAAAGTCACCCACAACCGACTACACTCCACTGAATATTGCTCAAAATTGACATGAAACACCCTGTATCTCGCTTATGCTTCGAATATGGAGTATAAAATACGTCATTAGGTAAAAATGATCCTCCTGGCGTCATCTATTCGACTATAATATGATTGTCCAGTTTATGATGACACATCCTGAAGGATTGAAACTCAATTGTCACCTTAACAATTCCAGGACTATGAATATTAAATTATAGAATGAGAGATGAATAAATTCGCTATTAAATAGCAAATTTCTTCCGAATGAAAATGAAGATGAATTCTGGGTCTATTGTGCCTTAGAAATGGAGAATGAAATAGAAGTTCCACGAGATTTGTGCTTTGTTTTGAAAAAAGAAAGAAATATTTCGCAATTCTGAAATGAAAATTCATCTGTTTGACTCTGATTAACATTTTCATTATAGCTGTGTCAAATGGAGATGAAGAATATGGCACAAAGAATAATTTCAATTAAGTTATATCAATATATCACTTGAGGATCCAATGTCAACGGTAGTAATTTCACAAGCACATCAGAATAATCGATAATTTTGCGTGTCTAAGAATTCTTGAAAAGCACTAACGTGGAGTCAGAAGCTTTTGCGTGCATGATCTTATGTGTATTCTCGCACTAGACAACATCACGAAATACTAGACATGAACCTTCCAGCCGTCCCTTCTCAACCGCGTACTAGATTTAAATTCGATCAAATTTGTATTATTGGAAATATTGGGAAGATTCATGAGGTTTTGTGAAGAGAAATTTTTATTTTTGTCACAGAAAAATATTTTTTTTTTTTAGTGAACCGATCTTCAAGAGAGTTTGCAAATGAACGCGAGTTGGTATTCTATAACCAATTATCAAGTCCCAATGAAATCGAATTTCTAGTTTATGATTTATTGTGGAAATAACAACAACATTTCAGTTGAGCATTAATGACCTCAACCGTCTCATTCAAATGTGCAACTTATCCTGAAAATTGCAAGTTGCTATCTCTTTCTGTTCAGAAGTTATCGTGGCAACGGCTAGCCTGCCAGAACGGAATGCGTCCCCGATTTCCTCATTAGTGTCGAACCTAATCCTTTGAGACCAATTTTTGTAAGAAATTCGGTAATTACTGTCAATTGGACAAAATGACAGAATAATGTTTCCTAGAAAATGCTCGCAGAAAAATATTGAAAATTTTACTGACCTGGATCTCCTCTCCGCCCTTGCTAACCTTTCAGCAAACACGGTGCTGTTACAATATTGGGAAGTAGATATCAATTCGGAATTTTATTTTTCACAATAGTTATCTATTGTAAAATGGTGGTTTGATGTTGATAGTTTCCGAAGTATGCAATCTTTGCATAACTACACTTGTTTTGTAAAGGTACAATTTAAGTTACTCTTAACTCTTTAGGGATGTCGTAGGGGATATTTAAAAATTCGTTACATTGATGAAATCGTTATATTGCAGTTGAACTGTATTTCTTCCTTTCAAGAACCATAAATGAGCTATTTCAAACATATAGGTATTCAAAGAGAATCAAGTAAATTCTTCAATTCTATAAATGTTACTATGAAATAACAAACCCAAGCTCTGGAAAAATGTAGGCTTGCCTGTTCCGCTGTAGTTAGTATGCTGATCAATTTGTCCAAATGTGATTAATTTGCATTTGTCCCGAATTCGATAAGATATTGAATTTGAATTTCATCACAGAAGGAACTCATTCATGATGGTTATGAAAACGTAAGTTTGTCTTGTTCCAATAAAAACCGATGACCAACTTCCTCGGATCAAATCGATACCATTGTCATCCTTGGATGAACCAAACATTCCCAATACAGTAGATCCAACAAAAATAATCGTATCGGAGAAGTGATTCTCCGGATTCCTGTTATTTCAACTTGGAATGGAATCGTAAATGAGCCAGTGTTGCACATCCAATAAATCTATTGTTATCTCAACGTTCGCGTACCCGAAGAACAGCCCCAGCGACACGGCCAACTTGCCAATCAATATTGGTGGACGTGTCTTTCAAACATTACATTTTTCGCAGGGGATAAACAACGTGTCAGGAGGTAATCTAAAGTGGGACACATATAAAGTGGAGACTGCTACTTCGAAACATATTACAAGAGACAGGATTTAGGATGAAGCCGGTCGGAAGACGTGACAACACAGCAAATTATGTTTTCCGTCAGAATTTATGCGATATTTTATGTGGTAACATATATTTTACATCCGAGCATGAAGAATTCAGCTTAAGTCATATTTCGGCCATAATATCGAGCGTTCACTTGGTGGTTCTATTTATGGTGATTGCTGTGCTGAAGTATCTGAAAAATTTCATATTTATGAATATTTTCTGTGAGAATATAAACTCTGAACTTGGCATTATTTTCGCTCCGAAGTTGAGATCTATGTTCTGATGTCTGCAGCGTTATTGTGTTCTATTTAAGCGTGCCTTAGAACCCTGATATAGGTACACGAAGACTACTGTAGATACACATCGCACACAAGAAGGATTTCTCAAGAATTATATTATATTATGTATTATATTATATATTATATTATATATTATATTATATATTATATTATATATTATATTATATATTATATAATATATTATATAATATATTATATTATATATTATATTATATGTCCTCTAGACTAGAAACAAAATTTTAAGCACTCATATGCCGTTAGAAACTTCTGCGTGCCTCTTCGTTTGGTTATCAATATACAGGGTGATTCAGAAACATTACAAAAAATTCAGGATATTGATCTCGGAGTTGATAGAGGTCGAAAAGGCCCTTTAGGTCTTTGTATAGGGAACTGCTTCCTTTCCAAGCAACATGGCATTAGAAGTCTTCAAAATAAATAACAAATTTTTCCATATAGTTGAAACGGCATGAGATACTCGAACAAGATTTCGTGAAGAGAAACATCTTGGTGATTATTTTACTTTGAATACCTCGTCTTCAGCAACTACAGTGGCGTACGTACAGGCATTGACTTTCATATTATTGGAGAAAAAAAAGATCAGTGCTGTTTTCCAAAATTAAATTTATTTCTCTGACTCTTATTCAATTTAGAAAGAGGAATATCTATGCATTTATTCTCTAGGAAGCACCACTTTTCAGCAAAAAGTTGAAAACCGTTTGTTATTCAAAAAACATGTGGGAAAGCTATGAATTACTACTAGCGAGTAGTTATTTAAAATTTGACATATCGTATCTCCGAAAGTACTTATTGGTTTTCAGAGTTGGGAATTATATCGATGGATTCTTATGAACTGCATCATGAAAATTTTAATTCAAAACGTAGCTCTATGACTCACCTTATTTGTTGGATTTACATACATCCGCAAATTATAATAAGAGCATTCTATGAAATCATAAAATTACGATTAATTATTGAATTATTCAAAAATCATATCTCCCAAAGTATTAGTTTGTAAGAGTCCAAAATGATATGATTATGATGAAACTGCATCTTTAACCCTTTACTGCGCAACTTTTTATTTTTTTTCGAAAAAATTATATGAGTACCAGAAATGCTTTCAGATATCGGGAAAAATAGTGAAAAATCTCCAGATGCAAAAAACTAGTCTATTTTTGTGAATTTTTTTCATGTTGCAGATATGCTACAATGCACTTTGAGTGGCCGTTTCTATAGTCGTCTTTAAAATTTGTCTACGTGCTTTCTATACTATATAAGTGCTTTGAATGCAGCTGATTTATATATCTGTATGTAGTTTTCATCCCTCCATTCCAGCTTTGATCAGATATCTCTTACTTTCTTCTGGTCCTTACGCAGATTTTTTTTTCACATCAGCGATTTCTTCTGCGTTCTTGCGTTTTTGATGAGATCGCTAATGATTTTTACGTTTTCTGACGTTGATGGATCTTCAGGTGATATGATTTCCAAGAAATAAGATCCTTTGGGAGGATCCGGTGAAAAATTATGCAATATTGGCATTTTGTCCATGTCCAAAAGCTCATCACTTTCAATTTCAGTATCACAAGCCAGAAGGTTTCCTCAATCTTGAAGAAGAACGTCATGTGCATCATCTCCTGAGAAAATTATTGTCTATATTCACTGAGTTCTGATAAATGATCAGCGAAGTATTTCAAGCTCCGCCAGCGTCAGAATTTAGTTTTTCGATGCGTTTTCCTGAAAAAATATAAGACAATGTAAATTCTTCTCGTCGGATCTACAATGGGCACTATTACAGATATGCTACACTCCAATGAAAATATTTCATGCTCAACGGGGCATTGTAGTATAAATGCAACGCTCATTCAAAAAGCGCTAAAAACTTCTAGCTAGATTTTATTTTTACGAAAATATGAATTTGTAATACTACTTACCATATTCAAGCTCCCTATATTTTTTTCACACAAATTGACTCCGAAATTGAACTCCAGGAGAGCAAAAAACTTAGACGAATTCTAGTTCTCTCACTTGTCTGTTAACGTTTGTATTTTGAACTGACATTTACCGTTAGATAGACCTCCACCTATGTGGTAATCTATGAATTATGAAGCATATTAGTTTACGAGTAAAGTAGTCTTCACAGATTTCTCTAATATGAATTATTTGCCGAAATAAAGAGTATGAAAGCTAGCGTAGCATATATGCTACGTTGCGCAGTAAAGGGTTAAAAAATTGAATTTGAAATTTTTAATAAAAAAAAATGTGTTTTTCGTTACTCCGAAAGGCGTAATAACAAAATTTCAGATGCGTATAACTTCAAAACCATTTGTCCGATTATGCCAATAAACGAACTTAAATGTCACATTCGGATGCGCAACATACCCTGAAAATTGAAAGTCTTTATCTCTTTCCGTTCTCAAGTTATCGTGTATACACAATATTTTTTTCATTTTTAGAAAATTTTCTAGTGGTACTTTCCTAGCAGAATTTCAGACATGTCTATCGATCGATATCGAGAAAATAATAGTCCAGATGGGTATAACTCCGAAACCGTTTGGCCGATTATGCCTAACAAAGAAATGAACACTCCTATTCGCATGCGCAACCTACCCTGAATATTTCTAGTCCCTATATCTTTTTGGTTCGAAAGTTATCGAGGCAAGAGCCAACCATCCACCTACTGAACTCATTCAAGGCCCCAAAAATTGCAAGTTTCTATCTCTATTCATTCTCAGGTTATAGTGAAATGATAATAATATTTTTTAACAATTTTTTTTTAAATTTTTTATTGACACGATTCCCACACAATTTCACTAACGTCTTTGTATTAGTATTCTACATCTAGCTACCAAGTTTCAATTCGATCAGATCTGTAATAGTCGATGACAAAAATTATTACTTGAAACCGTTTGGCCTATATTTGGATGCGCCACCTACCCTGAAAACTTGCACACCGACTCTATTCGCACTGTAAATGGAACGCCAATTGAGTGATCAAGTTAACCCGTGCATGATGGAGATAATAAAATATGTTCATTATATTATTCCTCTTACATCGAATAAAACAAAGGAGTTTTTCGAAATTAATTCAATTAGGAAATCATTTAGGGATACTTTGGGAGGTATAATCATTATTAAATGGTCACTTTCTGGGTTTTCTCTCCCAAACTCTGAAAATTATCTATAAAATAAAAAAAAATGTTTTGTGAATTGCTTCTGCGTTAGAGACACAAGATATTTGGCAGAAGCAATCTATCCAACAATGTTGCCTAACAAACAATAACAATATTATTTATTATTTAATCACAATAAGAGTTAAGGATATCCTATAAACTCAACAAATATAAATTAATAATGTTCACATGTTGAATAGAAAATTAAAGCAGAGCTTGTATTCATTTATACGAGAGAAAAAAAAAGAAAGTTCGAAACAAACTATAACCGAGCACTCACACTGGTCTTCCATCTGTCAAATCTGTTCTTAAAATCGTTCACTGAGACTGCCTCAACAACATCACTCGGTAAACGATTCCACCGCTCGAAAACTCTGTTCGGAAGAAAATTCTGGCGCTGTGAAGTTTTGAAGTTTTCCTTGCGGAGCTTGTAGTTATGACCTCTCAAGCTATTTTGATTTCTTTCGAACATATTACACATATTTTCTCCAAAGTGACCTCGTATAGAACGGTATGCAACAATCAGATCACCTCTCTCGTGCCTGGTCGCAAATGATGGTAGATTGAAAATATTGAGCCGATCCTCATAAACAGGGCGACCCCGCCGGTAAGGGATCCGAGTATTCCACCTCTGAACGGACTCGAGCAGCTCCTCATCGCTTCTTGTAGATGGCCACCAAACAGGACCCACATATTCCAGAATTGGTCTTACATATGTGGTATAGAGCATACGAACCGTCGAGATATCACTACCTCCGAATGACTTATTGATGGCGTAAGTTATGCGTTTGGCCTTGGCGCAAATAGACGAGACATGATCAGACCATCGCAGATCACAAGAAACTGTCAGCCCGAGATCGCAGTGGCTGGTTACACTTCTCAGGAACCTCTCGTCGATACTGTACTCCGCAAAAGGGTTCCTCCTTCCGATATGGAGAACACAACACTTGTCCACGTTCAGAGGAAGAATCCAATCCTCGCACCAAGAGACAATGACTTGGAGATCGCGCTGAAGGGTTTGCCGGTGAGAAAGAGGAAATTTATACAGCTTCGTATCGTCTGCGAACATAGAGCATCTTGAGCAGAGTAAACGTGGTAAATCAGAAGTGTAAAGAAGAAATAGGATGGGTCCGAGTACAGAACCCTATGGCACACCAGACGAGACTGCTTTGTCCATAGAGAATGATTTATTCACTTTGACTCTGAAGGTCCGATTGGATAGAAAAGCCTCGATCCATGCCAGGACTCTGCCTCTTATGCCTAGATGCCTAAGTTTGTGAGGAAGGCGTCGGTGTGGAACCCTGTCGAAGGCCCTGGAGAAATCCAGATAAAGCACATCCACCGGAATACCCATGTCCCAAGCTCTGGTCCAATCATTAAGGCAGTGAGTCAGGTTGGTCAGTGTCGAGCGACCAGGAATGAAGCCATGCTGTTCATTAGTGATGATGCTATGCAACGTGGCAAACTTAGTTATATGATCGCAGACTATTCTCTCCAGAACTTTGGATACAGTAGACAGGAGACTGATAGGTCGGTAATTTCGAGGGGAAAACTTATCACCTTTCTTGAAGATCGGAGTGATAGATGCCATCAACCAGTCGCCCGGAAGCTTAGAGGCTTTGAGAGACATTGAAAAAATAATACTCAAAGGCAATGATAACGAATCTGCACAGTGATGTAGTAGTTGTGCTGTCAAACCATCCAAACCAGGAGCTGAGTTCGTCTTCAACTGTCGCAGATATTTCCTGACTAATTCCTCGTTTATTTCGACATCGGAAATGTCAGTGTTGCAATAGGGTACCTGAACGTCAGGGGGTGGGCTATTCGGCTCTATGGAGAATGAGGAAGAGAACTCCTCGGCCAACTCGTTCGCAGTTTCTGTGGAAGTGCTGCATAGATTATTAGATCTATTTCGCACCACCGGTGCACTAACTTCACTAGACATGGACGTTCTCAGGTACTTGAAATAACTTTTTGTGTTCTTTGACGAGACTAACTTTCTCTCAAAATTAATTTTCGCCTGGTTTATACACTCCGCTACATGGTTTGAATACGAACGATGAATTCTATAGTCTTCGGTCGATCTTGTCCGAAGATACCTCTGCCACAATGATTTTTTCCTCCGAGCCATCTTCAAAACTCCACCGCCTATCCATGGTCGCAATCTATTGAATTTGACAACTCTGGTAGTAGTACATTCTGATAAAACTTTGTTTATTATATTCAGGAATTTACTCCACATCCTTTCCACATCGTTGTCGTTATCGCATTCGGTGATACCCAACCACTCCTCCCCCGACAAGAGATCAGATACTTTGTTGTAATCTATACTCTTGACAATTTTTGAGATATTCTTGTTGGAAGGGGAAAGGTGGAACTGAAATTCTGTAGAGAGTGTCACGTGGTCAGATTTACCAAAAGGTGGCAGGTATTGTATGTCGGAAATCAAATTGGAATCAGAAACCAGAAAAAGATCAAGAAGAGATGGTACTTGACCAGATCGAAATCGAGTAGGTTTATCTATCACCTGCTGCAATGCTGTTTTGTTGAGAAGTTCTGCATAAGGAAATGAGGGAGAAGTGATGGAAGGCAGATGACACAAGGGCCAAATTATATCCGGACAATTGAAGTCTCCCGCGATGAATACGTTGTCATAATTTTGTGATGATTCAAAAAGAAGCTGGACAAGATCGGTATCGGCTGAACAAGGACGTGGCCTATAAATACATCCTAGAAATAAAGAGAAGTGGGAACTGGAAATTTTGAAAAAAAGGTTATCAATTCCAGGCAAGTCGTGATGAGAAACGTCAACTTGAAAGGTCTCCAGAACAGAATTATTTATATAAGCACAAACACCACAATATCCTATAGTAAGGTCGCTATCGTCGCGATATAAAGTGTATCCAGGTATAGAGAAAGTTGAGTCGTTAATTGTAGGCTTGAGCCAGGTTTCAGTAAATAGCAGAAAGAAAGGCTGATGCAACTGGACGTAAATTAGAATTTCAGAAAATTTGGACGAAAGTGACTGGACATTGCTGTACATCAATGACCAAGTTTGGATTTCGCTTAGTTTTTTGGGTTCTTAGAAGTCGATGGTTTGGAAATTATTCTTGGGGTTCCCTTAACATATTTTATTGTCATATTATCTTCACCGTTTGATTGTCGCATTTTCAATTCCTCGCGAAGATTATTAAGCTCGACCACTTGTTTCCTCGTCCTATCATCCTGAAGTATTACCTGGCGGAATTTCTGACTCAGCTATCTCCGAGGCAACACCTGCATCACCAGAGTTGTCCGCCTGTTCAGGCACATTCAATGCTATCACATTATAGGACCTATTAACCCGGTCAATGACCTCTGAGACGTCGAGTTGATGAGAACCGTCAGGGGCATTAGGAAGCTTTGAATGAAGCTCTGTTACCTCCGTAGAGATACCGTCGATTTTCTTTGACAAGGTAGCATGCTGACGCTGTAAGGAATCAATTTGCGTTCTATCTGAATTTAGGAGTGCCTCATGTTGTGACAATATTTCGGAATGTTTAGTTAAGACAGCATTACAGTCTGCAAGTTGGGAAAACAATTCACTCTGGCGATTCTCCATTCGCTCAACACTGGATGACATACTTTGAACCATCTGCATTGAAATGTTGCTTGGTTATAGGATCGTCATTTTTTTCCTCTCTTTTCTGTTTGCACGTACTCTCACTTGTAAGGGGTATGGTCCGAGAGCCCACAGAGCCGCTGCGAAGGACACGGTCGCCTTTGGAGCATGATGGGCAATTCCATTTTTCATCTGTTACCTTAAGGTAGTCCATTGCACGATCGGTAAGATCAATGCAACTGCAGTGAAAATGCTTTGTGCATTTAGCGCAGGAAATTACCTTTTCAGAACTTGTAATGTTAGCTGAACAACTATTACAAGTACGCGGCATGTTCAATTTTTTCCGAATCAATTATCAGCAGAAATGAAGGAGGAAGGAATGACAAGTATGGACTCTTCACTTTCTTGGGCCCGTAAGAAAGATTATCACACAAAGGATGATGAAGGCCACGGAATAAGGATGATCAAAAAGATGGATGCTGTTTTAGAGACAAGCGGCGTCACGAATACAACGATACCTTCGCTAATTAGATCACAAGTTGCCGCTTTCGCTTGAGTGAGGTGATATACGAGTGATGCGTGATGAGCACTCGAGCTAGAATCTTATGTTGCGGCTGCCGCTTCCAATCGATGGCACGTGATATAAAATGCTCCGCGGGACACGCTGATAAGAGATATAAACAAAACAATAATTCTGTTGCAATCTTGCTTAAAATACAATCAGGAGAACAAACTCAAATCAAACGCAAAAGAAGCGAAGCTTCACACCAGAAAATCAAATCTTTTACCTGGATCAAATAATAACTGAAGTGCACCCGTAATAATACCAGAAAACTCAGGAGCTCGAATAAACACGTCTCGAATACAACATCAACAATAAAAAAAAATCGTGACGTTTCACAGTCTACATCAGACTCCTTCGTCAGATACTAAAGGAAAATCTTCAGAATTATTTTTTGTTGATAGCTATCCTGAAAATTGGATTTGTTGATAGATAGCTATTCGAAAATTGGACAATGTGTGTGTATGTGTGTATGTCGTTGAACTCATTCTAATTGAACGACACGACTAATTTTGATAAAATTTTGTTGTGTATTTTTGAGTGATTCCCTGTATAGTTAGTAGTATATAGGAGGCGCCACTTTCAGGTTACGTAATATTTGGTTTGTAGTTCTAAATGGTGAATACGCTGGTCCATTTATTAGAACCACGATTCTTCTCAGATATCAGAGACCTAGACGTCACTTTGACATTCGTTTTTAATTTCAAGTTCCGTCCGTATTACGCTGTTTGTGAATATAATAATAAAGTTGAATACATTTATATTATTGGTTTAATTAATATGTGAAGGGTTTTGAAATGTGATTGAAAATTCATAGTGGGATTCGTTAGCTGCAGTACCTATGGAAGTGTGTATTTCACATAGTTATTAACTTGAAGAAGTTACTTTTATTTATGTGATCTGCAGCCATATCATGATACTCACCACCAATCAAACGAGGAATACAAGCTCATTTGGCAGAAGAGCTTGTATTTCTCGTTTGAGCTTAGGATACCAAGACATGGGAGTCACTTTTTGATTTAGCTTGGGGCACCACCAAATAGCACAATGGTAATATCGAAACAAAACTATTGAAATGTTACTCTTATGTGATAATATGTCACTAAGAATATAGTCACAACAATCCAACGTTCGAGCAGGAAAATGTCTGTCCGGTCCGCTAGTATTTATTCAAACTACAAAATAACGTCAAAATAATATGCCAACGACTCTATCGTTCATTCAGATTACATCACTGAGATTATGCCTTCAGTGGAATTGATTTTTTGTTTTGAGAACAAACTATACCTACACATGATTTTTTTTTATCTCATTTCATGGTTGTTTTCCTGATACATACACGCTTCCAGCGAAATCTGGGAATACATTACCGAAATATGTTTTTTTCGCTCGTAGTAACACGAGTTTCATGAAATGTTGTAGTCAATATTACACCTCAATATCAAAATCTAACTAGAACAGATCTCTAATTTTGGTATTATTTGAAAAAATAAATTTCGAAGGAGGAAAAGCAATTCAGCGGCATATTCTCCTGCTGTGAAAATCATATTTTTGATGCGTTCCTGAAATCTTCACAGTTAACGTTGCAAAGGCTGAAGTAATCAAAAATCCATCATTGAAAATAATCCACCCACACTTCCGTGAACATTGGAAATATTTTAAACGATAGTATAAGATCGAAACTGTTCAAGCGATTATGATTATTTTTCGTACGAATAGTTATCTGATATTTCTAACCAAACATCGCTTAAAGAATTCCAGAATTCTAATTGGAACTCTTGATGGATTCTACAAAACAACACTCTGTATATTGTACACAAAAAAATCGAATGCAGAAATCGAACGTGCAGGAAAAAGTCAAGAGCTCACGAATCAACAAACCTAACGGATCTACTTGAAACCTACGAACAAACTAGAAAACTTACAAATGAACAACTGACGAACTATCTAACTAACGACCTCGGGGTATTAAAAAACTCATTAGCTAGCATGAATGAATCTACTTTCAGTAATTATTTAAAAAAAAATATAGGATAAGTCTGATCAGATTACGTACGAATGACGAAAACATTTGATCCGGACTGGGAAGAACATTTCTCCACATATATATGGAATTGAAGCAACATTCTCAAATTCAACACATTTACCTACTCTGCATAATTTGAGTTATTTTCTAGTGTGTAATACGCGAAAGCGAAAGGAGTTACAATTCAGATGAAATCAAGTGAATCCCAAGGCTGACGTCGTCACTTTAATTATTGTTTCCGAGAGAGCCCATGTGAAAATAAAATAAAACATTGCTCCGGAAACAAAGGCACGTCCGGAAATCGCGAAAACAAATCAAACCTGCGGCAGGTCCGCTTTCGAACGGAAAAAACACGAGGCAAGTTTTATTCCTGAAAATTTGAGCTGCGGAAAAACAAACTGAATCAGAGGCAACTCGTGGAAGGGAGGCAGGAATTTTTCATACAGGTCAATTTCAGGCCGTCCTCATCTCAAGAATTTTGTTTTAGCTCCCCTTTTTCGCTTGTTTCTGAGATCGATCTGAATGATTTGATTTACATAGTTTCCATGAATTCGAAGGTAGTTCGATTTCAGTTATCTTCATACAATATATTATTATGGAAAACAAATCATGATTAATTCAAAAAGGAAATAAGTATTAATTACAACACAAAATTAAAGATTAATCCTTTCATAAACATATCGAAACTACCAGAAATATATACAAATTAATCATGATCCATGGAAACACAACAAAATAAAAGGTGAGTTCATATAGAAAATCATCAGATGGTCCCAAAGCATATGCTCCTGATAATAATAATATTAATAATTATTATTATTATTATTATTTTTTTTTTTTCATCGTAAGAGGAAAAACCTTTTATAGGCGCCGAAAGCGCCAGTGTGAGACTCCAGATGTTATTTGTTTACTCACTAAAAAACCTCTCACTCTCCTTGGACTGTTCTTCGTCCTGCCCTTACAGCGTCCCTTAACAAAAGAGATGAGCTGCAAGTGGCCTTCATAGTTGATGGGACCTCATCACTCGTAGTGACCCGAGCAACACTGATTTCTGCATTCTGTTCGCCAAAACCTCGGCCAAGGATGTACAGGCCGGAATAATCTTCAATTCTGTCACATAGTTCGCTCTCATTCCGCCAAGGCATCCTATGATCAGAACGACCATTTTTACTTTATACCCTGGATATAGGGTTCCCAGCTCAAACAGCAAATCCTTGTATTGCTCCCTCTTCTGTTGTTCTTTCATCACCACATTATTTTCAGCGGGGGAGAAAATTTGACAACAAACAATTCCCTGAGATCTTTGTCCACCAGTACTATATCTGGCTTTATGGCATGGATCTGCCGAGTTGTTGAAAAGCATAGTTCCAGTAGATTCGAGCTGATGACTGATTCAATTTCCAGAGGCACAAATGGTAGCACTGGCTCCTTGTCTATACCATAAACTTCTCTCAGATGGAAGTAGAGAATCCGAAGTGCCGCATTGTGTCTTTCTGTATATCCTGTTGGAGCGTGGACTCTGCAAGCAGACAAGATGTGCATGACAGTTTCCTGCTGACTGTGGCATGCTCTGCAAGTGGATGGGGTGTCCACTTTCATGATGTTCTTCTTATACCATCTTGTATTTATCACTCCATCTTGACAAGCCATAACGAATCCCTCCGTTTCCGACTTTAGACCAGCCGACTTCAAAAACGCAAAGGATAGTTCCTCCGATAGGCCCTGGTCTTTCAAACTCCTGAAATATATAGAGTGCAGACTTTTACTCATGTGGTCTTCGAGTAACGTCTTCAGTTGTGCCTGTCTGATCTCTCTGCCTACTCTTCTCTGGTCTGTTGGCGGGATAGGTGTTCCCACTAGCTCATAGTCGATGGATATTCCAGTTATGCTGAGTTTTTCCAAGGCTCTCCGTCCAGCTCTAAATAGGAAAGCTCCAGCTGGTTCCTGATTTCATGATGAGCTACCATTTTGAGAAGCGGATCTTCACTTCTCAATATCCTTATTGCCATTTCCAACGTTTGTTGATGGTGTTGGTATTCCAAACTCTGCAAACCTCTGCCACCCTGCGTTCGTGGGAGATATATTCTTTGAACCGAGCAGTTGGGATGCAGGCTCCGATTCATGTTCATCACTTTACGTGTGGCCCTGTCTAGTTCGAGAATCTCATTAACTGTCCAGTTGATTATTCCGAAAGAGTATGTGACTATCGGAAATGCCAAGATGTTCGTAGCTGACACCTTGTTTTTACCAGACAGCTGTGATTTCCATATATCTCGGATCTTCTTTTTGTAGCTGGCTGTTAAAGCATCCTTGATTCGAGTTGTCTCCAGTGCGCCTCTTTGTTGCATTCCAAGGAATTTGTAATTTTCCTCTTCATCGAGGTGCCGAATGATTATTCCTCCTTCCAGTTCGATGTCTTCTCCTACTTCTTCAGTTCTTCCTCTGCTCAGATGGAAAACAGCACATTTTTCCAAACCGAATGACATTCCTATTGCTGTGGTGTATTCCGCAACGATGTTAAGAAGTTGTTGTAGCGCTGCCTTGGAGGGAGCGTACAGTTTTAAGTCGTCCATGTACAGGAGATGTGAAACCAGATGTTCTCTTCTGCCTGGTGGCCCGGCCTTGTACCCTATTCTGCTTTCCCTCAACTCCGTTGTTAATGGTAGGAGTGTTATGCAGAAAAGTAACGGGCTTAGCGAGTCTCCTTGAAATACGCCTCGCCTGTATTTCACCCATCCCGTATACGTGGTTCGACATTCCAATCGAACGGCGAACTTAGTCTTCCATAGCGCCATGATGTTTTTCATCACATGGACGATGTTGCTGTGGACTTTGAGCATCTCAAGCACCTGTAATATCAAGCTGTGCGACGATGTGTCAAATGCTTTCGCGTAATCCAGCCAGGATGTATGTAGATCGTGCTTGTAGTGTTTTGCATCTTGACAAATGCTCTTGTCTATGAGTAGGTTGTCCTTGCACCCCTGTACTCCTTTCCGTGCCCTCTTTGCTCGTAGATTTGGTTCCACACTGGTGCACTAACCTCCAGAATCCGGTTTTGAAGGACACTTGTGAGTATTTTATACAGCGTATTGAGACACGTGATAGGGCGATAGTTCTTTGGCTGTCCTAGATCACCTGATTTTGGTATCAGTACAGTTCTGCCCTCTACCAACCATGATGGAATTGCCTCACGGTGAATTATTATCCCACTGAATAATCTGGCTACGTGTTGATGAGTAGCTGGAAAGTTCTTCCACCAGTAGTTCTGGATCCCATATAATAATATTTTTTTTTTGTCACGTAAGAGGAAAAACCTTTTATAGGCGCCGCAAGCGGCAGTGTGAGACTCCAGATGTTATTTGGTTACTCACTAAAAAACCTCTCACTCTTCTTGGACTGTTCTTCGTCCTGCCCTTACAGCGTCCCTTAACAAAAGAGATGAGCTGCAAGTGGCCTTCATAGTTGATGGGACCTCATCACTCGTAGTGACCCGAGCAACACTGCTTTTTGCATTCTGTTCGCCAAAACCTCGGCCAAGGATGTACAGGCCGGAATAATCTTCAATTCTGTCACATAGTTCGCTCTCATTCCGCCAAGGCATCCTATGATCAGAACGACCATTTTTACTTTATACTCTGGATATAGGGTTCCCAGCTCAAACAGCAAATCCTTGTATTTCTCCCGCTTCTGTTGTTCTTTCATCACCACATTATTTTCAGCGGGGGAGGAAAATTCGACAACAAACAATTCCCTGAGATCTTTGTCCACCAGTACTATATCTGGCTTTATGGCATGGATCTGCCGAGTTGTTGGAAAAGCATAGTTCCAGTAGATTCGAGCTCTATCATTTTCGATGACTGATTCAATTTCCAGAGGCACAAATGGTAGCACTGGCTCCTTGTCTATATCATAAACTTCTCTCAGATGGAAGTAGAGAATCCGAAGCGCCGCATTGTGTCTTTCTGTGTATCCTGATGGAGCGTGGACTCTGCAAGCAGACAAGATGTGCATGACAGTTTCCTGCTGACTGTGGCATGCTCTGCAAGTTGTTGGGGTGTCCACTTTCATGATGTTCTTCTTATACCATCTTGTATTTATCACTCCATCTTGACAAGCCATAACGAATCCCTCCGTTTCCGACTTTAGACCAGCCGACTTCAAAAACGCAAAGGATAGTTCCTCTGATAGGCCCTGATCTTTCAAACTCCTGAAATATATAGAGTGCAGACTTTTACTCATGTGGTCTTCGAGTAACGTCTTCAGTTGTGCCTGTCTGATCTCTCTGCCTACTCTTCTCTGGTCTGTTGGCGTGACAGGTGTTCCCACTAGCTCATAGTCGATGGATACTCCAGTTATGCTGAGTTTTTCCAAGGCTCTCCGTCCAGCTCTAAATAGGAAAGCTCCTTGGTTCCTGATTTCATGATGAGCTACCATTTTGAGAAGCGGGTCTTCACTTCTCAATATCCTTATTGCCATTTCCAACGTATGTTGATGGTGTTGGTATTCCAAACTCTGCAAACCTCTGCCACCCTGCGTTCGTGGGAGATATATTCTTTGAACCGAGCAGTTGGGATGCAGGCTCCGATTCATGTTCATCACTTTACGTGTGGCCCTGTCTAGTTCGAGAATCTCATTAACTATCCAGTTGATTATTCCGAAAGAGTATGTGACTATCGGAACTGCCAAGATGTTCGTAGCTGACACCTTGTTTTTACCAGACAGCTGTGATTTCCATATATCTCGGATCTTCTTTTTGTAGCTGGCTGTTAAAGCATCCTTGATTCGAGTTGTCTCCAGTGCGCCTCTTTGTTACATTCCAAGGAATTTGTAATTTTCCTCTTCATCGAGGTGCCGAATGATTATTCCTCCTTCCAGTTCGATGTCTTCTCCTACTTCTTCAGTTCTTCCTCTGTTCAGATGGAAAACAGCACATTTTACCAAACCGAATGACATTCCTATTGCTGTGGTGTATTCCGCAACGATGTTAAGAAGTTGTTGTAGCGCTGCCTTGGAGGGAGCGTACAGTTTTAAGTCGTCCATGTACAGGAGATGTGAAACCAGATGTTCTCTTCTGCCTGGTGGCCCGGCCTAGTACCCTATTCTTCTCTCCCTCAACTCCGTTGTTAATGGTAGGAGTGTTATGCAGAACAGTAACGGGCTTAGCGAGTCTCCTTGAAATACGCCTCGCCTGTATTTCACCCATCCCGTATACGTGGTTCGACCTTCCGATCGAACGGCGAACTTAGTCTTCCATAGCGCCATGATGTTTTTCATCACATGGACGATATTTGTGTGGACTTTGAGCGTCTCAAGCAGCTGTAATATCAAGCTGTGCGACGATGTGTCAAATGCTTTCGCGTAATCCAGCCAGGATGTATGTAGATCGCGCTTGTAGTGTTTTGCATCTTGACAAATGCTCTTGTCTATGAGTAGGTTGTCCTTGCACACCTGTACTCCTTTCCGTGCTCCTCTTTGCTCGTAGATTTGGCTCCACACTGGTGCACTAGCCTCCAGAATCCGGTTTTGAAGGACACTTGTGAGTATTTTATACAGCGTATTGAGACACGTAATAGGGCGATAGTTCTTTGGCTGTCCTAGATCGCCTGATTTTGGTATCAGTACAGTTCTGCCCTCTACCAACC
The DNA here is from genome assembly GCA_937662695.2 of Halyzia sedecimguttata. Classification (NCBI taxonomy): domain Eukaryota; kingdom Metazoa; phylum Arthropoda; class Insecta; order Coleoptera; family Coccinellidae; genus Halyzia; species Halyzia sedecimguttata. The sequence continues at coordinate 17,249,375 of OW569413.2, forward strand.
ATGATGGAATTGCCTCACGGTGAATTATTATCCCACTGAATAATCTGGCTACGTGTTGATGAGTAGCTGGAAAGTTCTTCCACCAGTAGTTTTGGATCCCATCCACTCCAGGTGCCGTGAAATCATTTTTGTTCTTTAGGGCTTGTTTAACTTCTTCGGTTGTTACTTCAGTCATTTCTTCTGTCGGTTGCAGACTTTGATCGCATAATGTCTGGAATCTGTGAAGTGCTGGAGTATCCCTGGTTTCCGCTGGTCGCTCGTACAGTTTCTTCCAGAACCGTTCGACTTCTTCTGGCGATAGCGAGTTTTCTGCCTCTATTTGTTTAGGCTGAAATAGCTTTGAGGGTTCTGCGGTGAATGTGTTGTTGTCCTCTATCCATTTCTGCTTCCTGATAAGCTTCTTCCTCGCTGCCGCTAGTGATCTTATCTTATCGACAGCTTTCTGCTTCAGTAGATTGATGATGGGCAAGCTAATCGTACGGTGCAACGCACGTAGCTCCCCCATCAAGACCTCTCTTCATGCTAGGCTTCAGTTGTCCTTTCATAACATCTATGATACATTGGTACCAAGATGCTTGCTGCCTCACGATCTTCATCTTCTTATCTAGCTTCTTCATTCTTGACCTATGTTTGTCATCCCTTGTTGTTGTTCTACCTGGAGAACATAGAAGTGAAGTAGCAGCTCTCACTGCAGCCACGACATCTTCTAGTGAGCAGTCCTCCTTTAGGTGATCGTTGATGATATTATTCATCATGGCTAGGTCTTCAGCCTGGAGTCTCGTTTTCAACCGTGCAGTCGTTTTGTTCGGATCCCCTACTGCAGCCTCGAATGCTTCCTTTCTGTTGATGACTGGTTTCGGAACATCTCTCACTTGTTCCGTTCTTCGCCTGTTGCACTGTGCAGGATGTTCCACTCGGAATGGGGCAGCTGTCACCTGCTCCATGTCCAGTGCTTCGACTTGCGATCCAGGCATTGGAGGTTGGATGTTTGCGGCATCTCTCACCTGCCTCCCATCCTGTTCTTCTCTCCTTTGAATCGTGGATTGCTGCTGTTGGTTCCGAGCATCTCTCACCTGCTCTTCAGCTTGTTCTTCTGTTCCTTCTGGCTCTTGAAGCTGCTGCAAGATTCCTCTCTTCTTCAGATGGCTCACCTGGTCTCGCAGGTTTTGCTGAGTCATAAAGCTAAGATCTGGATTATTTTCACACCACAGACCATTCAGTCTACCCATATATCCCCTTCTTTCTGGTCTGGATCTTCGGTATAAAACAGTCAGTTTTTCATGTTGCTCGGGTGTCCACTTGTGGCGTCCCCTTTGCGTGGTCTTGTTCCTGTTGCCGGGTCCGACTACGGGTTGCTCTTGCGAGCGCAGATTCCCTATGCGACCGGCAACTTCTCTCTCCTCCTCGATGTCCTCGTCGGAAGCTGTAGTTTCTTGTATGACAGGCACCCGCCTCCTCAGCATCCTGCCGTTGGTGGTTCGCATGCTGTCACGCCTAGCACCAACCCCAGACGTGCCCTGGTGATCCCCAGGCAGCAGCTGTTTTCCGAGGCCTCTTAGTTGGTTACTCATCATTGGTTGAGATACAACCGGGGTTCGCGATCTTGTCACACCCGTATGCTACTAAATAGTACCCCCGTGCGATTTTGCGTTTTATACCTACTGCCAGGTAGCTAAGATACCTCGCGTTTGCTAAGCCCGTACTCTGAGACACTCTTATTATTATTATCTTCATTCCGTTCTCAGCCTCTGCTGGTCCTTCTTCTTTGAAAGAGTGAAAAAACAATTCAGTTCCTCCCACTAATTCAGAAACTTCCTTACGATGTGACAGGTTTGTAGGGCAACAGCCTGTTGTGCATATCCCGCGATTTTCTGGGATAGATGAAGTTTTTGAAGATTTTCTTTGAATGCTTCAGACATAATTCCTTCAGCCGAGATAACTAATGGTATTATAGTGACTCCGGTTAGATGCCACATATTCTTTAGTTCCAGTGCTAAGTTTTCGTACTTCGTTATTTTTTCAGTCTCTGTTTTCATGATGTTATGAGACAATGGCACTGCTATATCTATTATAATTCCAAACTTCTGATATTTTTCGATTAGTACGATATCTGGTCTATTATAATCTATTGTTCGATCTGTTGTTATCAGTCTGTCCCAATAGAGAACTATTTCATCTGTTTCTAATACTGCTGCAGGTTGATACTTGTAATACGGTGGACAAGTTTTTAATAGTCCATATTTAAGCGCTATTTGTTGGTGAATGATCTTCGCCACTTGGTTGTGTCGCCCCAAGTAAGCATTGTCAGCAAGAGTGCGACATCCAGCGATAATATGTTCAATAGATTCACCAGCAGTGCCGCATTTTCTGCATTTGTCATCTATTTCTAGTTGCAAAATATGTTTTTCATAATTTCTTGTTCTTATCACTCGATCTTGAATGGCCATCAGAAAGCCTTCAGTCTCTGGATATAGTTGGCCTGCACTGAGCCACGATAAAGAAGCTATTTTGTCAATATTTTCTCCCTCTAGTTGTTTGGGGAATTTTCCATGCAAAACTTGTTGTCGCCAAGTATTCCGGTCTTCACTTCTGGTGGATATCTCAAATATCATCTGTTGGTGTTGCAAGTTTATTATTATTATTATTATTATTATTATTATTATTATTATTTTTTTTTTTTTTTTTTTTTTTTTTTTTTTTTTGTCACGTAAGAGGAAAAACCTTTCATAGGCGCCGCAAGCGGCAGTGTGAGACTCCAGATGTTATTTGGTTACTCACTAAAAAACCTCTCACTATTCTTGGACTGTTCTTCGTCCTGCCCTTACAGCGTCCCTTAACAAAAGAGATGAGCTGCAAGTGGCCTTCATAGTTGATGGGACCTCATCACTCGTAGTGACCCGAGCAACACTGCTTTTTGCATTCTGTTCGCCAAAACCTCGGCCAAGGATGTACAGGCCGGAATAATCTTCAATTCTGTCACATAGTTCGCTCTCATTCCGCCAAGGCATCCTATGATCAGAACGACCATTTTTACTTTATACCCTGGATATAGGGTTCCCAGCTCAAACAGCAAATCCTTGTATTTCTCCCTCTTCTGTTGTTCTTTCATCACTACATTATTTTCAGCGGGGGAGGAAAATTCGACAACAAATAATTCCCTGAGATCTTTGTCCACCAGTACTATATCTGGCTTTATGGCATGGATCTGCCGAGTTGTTGGAAAAGCATAGTTCCAGTAGATTCGAGCTCTATCATTTTCGATGACTGATTCAATTTCCAGAGGCACAAATGGTAGCACTGGCTCCTTGTCTATATCATAAACTTCTCTCAGGTGGAAGTAGAGAATCCGAAGCGCCGCATTGTGTCTTTCTGTGTATCCTGATGGAGCGTGGACTCTGCAAGCAGACAAGATATGCATGACAGTTTCCTGCTGACTGTGGCATGCTCTGCAAGTTGTTGGGGTGTCCACTTTCATGATGTTCTTCTTATACCATCTTGTATTTATCACTCCATCTTGACAAGCCATAACGAATCCCTCCGTTTCCGACTTTAGACCAGCCGACTTCAAAAACGCAAAGGATAGTTCCTCTGATAGGCCCTGATCTTTCAAACTCCTGAAATATATAGAGTGCAGACTTTTACTCATGTGGTCTTCGAGTAACGTCTTCAGTTGTGCCTGTCTGATCTCTCTGCCTACTCTTCTCTGGTCTGTTGGCGTGATAGGTGTTCCCACTAGCTCATAGTCGATGGATACTCCAGTTATGCTGAGTTTTTCCAAGGCTCTCCGTCCAGCTCTAAATAGGAAAGCTCCTTGGTTCCTGATTTCATGATGAGCTACCATTTTGAGGAGCGGGTCTTCACTTCTCAATATCCTTATTGCCATTTCCAACGTTTGTTGATGGTGTTGGTATTCCAAACTCTGCAAACCTCTGCCACCCTGCGTTCGTGGGAGATATATTCTTTGAACCGAGCAGTTGGGATGCAGGCTCCGATTCATGTTCATCACTTTACGTGTGGCCCTGTCTAGTTCGAGAATCTCATTAACTGTCCAGTTGATTATTCCGAAAGAGTATGTGACTATCGGAACTGCCAAGATGTTCGTAGCTGACACCTTGTTTTTACCAGACAGCTGTGATTTCCATATATCTCGGATCTTCTTTTTGTAGCTGGCTGTTAAAGCATCCTTGATTCGAGTTGTCTCCAGTGCGCCTCTTTGTTGCATTCCAAGGAATTTGTAATTTTCCTCTTCATCGAGGTGCCGAATGATTATTCCTCCTTCCAGTTCGATGTCTTCTCCTACTTCTTCAGTTCTTCCTCTGCTCAGATGGAAAACAGCACATTTTTCCAAACCGAATGACATTCCTATTGCTGTGGTGTATTCCGCAACGATGTTAAGAAGTTGTTGTAGCGCTGCCTTGGAGGGAGCGTACAGTTTTAAGTCGTCCATGTACAGGAGATGTGAAACCAGATGTTCCCTTCTGCCTGGTGGCCCGGCCTTGTACCCTATTCTGCTTTCCCTCAACTCCGTTGTTAATGGTAGGAGTGTTATGCAGAACAGTAAAGGGCTTAGCGAGTCTCCTTGAAATACGCCTCGCCTGTATTTCACCCATCCCGTATACGTGGTTCGACCTTCCGATCGAACGGCGAACTTAGTCTTCCATAGCGCCATGATGTTTTTCATCACATGGACGATATTTGTGTGGACTTTGAGCATCTCAAGCAGCTGTAATATCAAGCTGTGCGACGATGTGTCAAATGCTTTCGCGTAATCCAGCCAGGATGTATGTAGATCGCGCTTGTAGTGTTTTGCATCTTGACAAATGCTCTTGTCTATGAGTAGGTTGTCCTTGCACCCCTGTACTCCTTTCCGTGCTCCTCTTTGCTCGTAGATTTGGTTCCACACTGGTGCACTAGCCTCCAGAATCCGGTTTTGAAGGACACTTGTGAGTATTTTATACAGCGTATTGAGACACGTGATAGGGCGATAGTTCTTTGGCTGTCCTAGATCGCCTGATTTTGGTATCAGTACAGTTCTGCCCTCTACCAACCATGATGGAATTGCCTCACGGTGAATTATTATCCCACTGAATAATCTGGCTACGTGTTGATGAGTAGCTGGAAAGTTCTTCCACCAGTAGTTTTGGATCCCATCCAGTCCAGGTGCCGTGAAATCATTTTTGTTCTTTAGGGCTTGTCTAACTTCTTCGGTTGTTACTTCAGTCATTTCTTCTGTCGGTTGCAGACTTTGATCGCATAATGTCTGGAATCTGTGAAGTGCTGGAGTATCCCTGGTTTCCACTGGTCGCTCGTACAGTTTCTTCCAGAACCGTTCGACTTCTTCTGGCGATGGCGAGTTTTTTTCCTCTATTTGTTCAGGCTGAAATAGCTTTGAGGGTTCTGCGGTGAATGTGTTGTTGTCCTCTATCCATTTCTGCTTCCTGATCAGCTTCTTCCTCGCTGCCGCTAGTGATCTTATCTTATCGACAGCTTTCTGCTTCAGTAGATTGATGATGGGCAAGCTAATCGTACGGTGCAACGCACGTAGCTCCCCCATCATGACCTCTATCTTCATGCTAGGCTTCAGTTGTCCTTTCATAACATCTATGATACATTGGTACCAAGATGCTTGCTGCCTCACGACCTTCATCTTCTTATCTAGCTTCTTCATTCTTGACCTATGTTTGTCATCCCTTGTTGTTGTTCTACCTGGAGGGCATAGCAGTGAAGTAGCAGCTCTCACTGCAGCCACGACATCTTCTAGTGAGCAGTCCTCCTTTAGGTGATCGTTGATGATATTATTCATCATGGCTAGGTCTTCAGCCTGGAGTCTCGTTTTCAACCGTGCAGTCGTTTTGTTCGGATCCCCTACTGCAGCCTCGAATGCTTCCTTTCTGTTGATGACTGGTTCCGGAACATCTCTCACTTGTTCCGTTCTTCGCCTGTTGCACTGTGCAGGATGTTCCACTCGGAATGGGGCAGCTGTCACCTGCTCCATGTCCAGTGCTTCGACTTGCGATCCAGGCATTGGAGGTTGGATGTTTGCGGCATCTCTCACCTGCCTTCCATCCTGTTCTTCTCTCCTTTGAATCGTGGATTGCTGCTGTTGGTTCCGAGCATCTCTCACCTGCTCTTCAGCTTGTTCTTCTGTTCCTTCTGGCTCTTGAAGCTGCTGCAAGTTTCCTCTCTTCTTCAGATGGCTCACCTGGTCTCGCAGGTTTTGCTGAGTCATAAAACTAAGATCTGGATTATTTTCACACCACAGACCATGCAGTCTACCCATATATCCCCTTCTTTCTGGTCTGGATCTTCGGTATAAAACAGTCAGTTTTTCATGTTGCTCGGGTGTCCACTTGTGGCGTCCCCTTTGCGTGGTCTTGTTCCTGTTGCCGGGTCCGACTACGGGTTGCTCTTGCGAGCGCAGATTCCCTATGCGACCGGCAACTTCTCTCTCCTCCTCGATGTCCTCGTCGGAAGCTGTAGTTTCTTGTATGACAGGCGCCCGCCTCCTCAGCATCCTGCCGTTGGTGGTTCGCATGCTGTCACGCCCAGCACCAACCCCAGACGTGCCCTGGTGATCCCCAGGCAGCAGCTGTTTTCCGAGGCCTCTTAGTTGGTTACTCATCATTGGTTGAGATACAACCGGGGTTCGCGGGCTTGTCACACCCGTATGCTACTAAGTAGTACCCCCGTGCGATTTTGCGTTTTATACCTACTGCCAGGTAGCTAAGATACCTCGGGTTTGCTAAGCCCGTACTCTGAGACACATCCCAGAGCCCCTGAGGGGTTGTTATTGTTAGTGTTAGTTTAAGTGTTAGTGTTAGTGTAAGTGTTAGTGTTAGTGTTAGTGTTAGTGTTAGTGTTAGTGTTAGTGTTAGTGTTAGTGTCAGTGTTAGTGTTAGTGTTAGTGTAGTGTTAGTGTTAGTGTTAGTGTTAGTGTAAGTGTTAGTGTTAGAGTTAGTGTTAGTGTAAGTGTTAGTGTTAGTGTTAGTGTTAGTGTTAGTGTTAGTGTTAGTGTTAGTGTTAGTGTTAGTGTTAGTGTTAGTGTTAGTGTTAGTGTTAGTGTTATTATTATTATTATTATTATTATTATTATTATATAGTAAATAAATACAGTACCTGGGTAATAATTTTTTTTTTTTAATTTGTAAATTAATTCTGATAAATTTCAAATCATATAAACTAGAACCATACCAATTATAAAGAGTTTCAATCAAATAAAAATTTACAAATTAATATCAATAAAATTCGGTCAATGCCAGAGTATTCTGTTAATTTATAATTAAGTAATCATTAAAGGTTACTTTGGGAGGTATATTCGTTACTAAATAGTTCCTTTCTGGGTTTTCTCTGTCCAATTCTAAAAAATATATATATATATATAATGATATTATATATATAATATTCTTCTGTGAATTACTTCTGCGTTAGAAACACAGGATATCTGTCAAAAGCAATGTATAGAACAATGATGCCTTACAAACAATAACGAAACAATATCAACGATGAAACTACTATTTCGTTACGTTTTGGAGACTAGATCAAACTCCTTCTTCAGACACCAAGCGAAAATCCTGAAGATTTCTGCTTCATCTTCGTCTGTTTTCGAGTTATAGGCCAAAACTGAAATTTGAGTGATTTCAACATTGGTCAATATTTCCATTCCTGTTTGTGCTACGATGATTACAAGTACAAACCTTATACAATAAATTTTTGGTTAGCAATCCAGTCTCATATTTTGATTTTTCGCAAGGGGTTTCCTGGCTGAGTTTTACCGTGAAGTACTGTTTCTCCTTATTGAAATAATAGTTACTACTTACCATGAGATGCATCAGATAATCTAGTGCACCTATTCACGTTTAACATATCTGTCTTCGAAATTTTTTTGAATGTCTGCTCGCCGTAGGTTAGTTGATATAGTTCAATTATACTTGTGGTATCAACTGTTGCTATATTTTGTGATTCTTCACAGTCAATGGGGTTTCCCCGTCAAATAAATAAATTAATAAATAAATGAATGAATACACATCCGACAAAGTTATTATATCCTCTAAGGGTTCTATATTTGCGGAAATGGTCTCCTGGGTAATACCTCCTGGACCAGAACCCCTCTGTTGGCTTGGAAAATACAACTATAGGGCAGCGGTCCAACAATGGGAGTCAGATAACAGAATATCTCTTTGAAGAAATACTCCAGGACTTGCACAGGCAAAAGGATTCGTGGATTTCAGACTATCCTGTACCATGAAGCTTTTGCAGCTGCCACGAGCTGAGCTTCGGGTAATGGCAGTAATGCTGACAGGGCACTGTCAGTGCAAGTACCATTTGTACCGGATGGGCAAGTCAGTATACGAAACATAGAGGCTCTGTGGATCGGAAAAGAAAACTTCTGAACACATAATTTGCATATGCCTAGAGATGGGATGCCTCATAATTTGACATATAGAATAAAGATGACACAATTCTAAAACCTAACGACGTGATATTCAAGGCTTCTAAGGATGCCATCAGATATGTTTCTATCTTCTGGGACAAAGCGATACTGAAGCATGCTATATATTACTACACTAAAGTATGGGTTGACATCACACTTAATCCTAAACCGATTATATGGTTTGTTGATAGGGGTTAGAATATCATTTAGTAAAACATATTTTCTCTTATAAATTTTGATATCTTCAAGTGTTCCTAGATACATTTTATTGATATTTTCCAACAATTTTACATAATATTCGGAAATTGAGTGATTTGCTTCAGCAGATTTATCGATGTTGTTTTTCCGAATGTGTCCCGTATGCTCTTCACACATTCTGAGCTTGTTTCTGGTTGTGTTCCCGACGTAACACTTGTTGTAATCTAAACATTTAGTTTCATATATATCCTATATATATGTATCCTATTTTAACATATCCAGGGTTTTAACGGATGTATTTTCTTGAATTTGTTTATTTTTTTTTTAATTTCTGAAAGCCAGTTTTATAATAAACGTTTTAAAAATATTCTGGAGTTTGTTGTTTGATTTTTCGTTAAGACCTTTTTCCGTTTTCTTTTCTTCAGTAACATATCCCTTACGAAAGAAAAAAAACGGAAATAGGTCTCATAGCTTTCACGTCCCATCTGAAAAATACCACAGACACCAGAATATTTTTGAACATGTTAATATAATACTGGCTCAGAAAACTCCCATAAAAATAGAACAACAGTCAGGATATACATTCGATAAAAATCCGGAAATGTTAAAATCGGGCATATAAGAAATTAAATGTTTAGATTGCAACAAGTGCTACATTGGATAAATAACCAAGCATACAAGATGAGCATACTGGACTCATTCAGAAAAACAACTTCGATAAATCTGCTATTGCAAATTACGATTTCACAACCGACCACTAAATTTCCGAAAATTCCATCAAATTGTTGAGAAATTGCAATGAATAGTACCTTTTCCATTTTCAGGCAGGCTGGACAGCAGTATGTAAGGGGTAGGATGCCGTTATATGGCAGCTGATTTGTTCTTACTGAATCATACACTTTCGTAGAAGTGATTCAATTCGTTGATGCAATAGTCATAACTATGGACATAACAGATTATTCCTACCTAAAGAAGAGATAATCTTCGGTATATCATTTCATCGGATTATGTATGTCATTTCATTCGTTTCAATGCAACTTATTTCGACGAAGTTCAGTAGATTAATTGACTCTTTCCTTCCTTATTCTTCGGAAAAATTGAAAGAAGTAATATGAAGCACAAGTTTAATATCTAGTCAAAGATTGTCAGGTTCCTTCAAATATTTGATATTACGCCTATCGTGTCAGTTCGACAAGCAAAGTTTAACGTTGTGAGTTCCTGAATCTGAAACTTCGAGGGCCAACAAAACGCATCAGAACTTCTCTATTCCAGATCACAACCCAGAAACTCAACGATGCTTGTCAGAAACTACTCTCCGAATTGTAAGTGGCTAAGAGCAACATGTACCACCACAGATCCAAGTAATGCTGCATATCTTCCGACAAAGATGACTAATAATTATTTAATGGCATGTTTTGAAACCCGTTTCACCCTGGTAATATGACTGTCAGATCTGTAGTTGGCATAGGCCAACATTTGAGAGAGATCCCCTCTGTACATGTTGTAGACGTAGGTCTATTACTCACCTCACGTATTGGATTTACATACCTACATCAGAAAATTATAATTAGGGCATTCGATGAAATCATAAAGTTACGATTAATTATTGAAATTTTGAAAAATCATTCCTAACTTCGAAAGTATTAGTTTGTTAAGGTTGAGAAAGATATCAATGGATTCTTATGACGAAAAAAAATTGAATTTGAAATTTGTAATGTTAGAAAAAATGTTTTTTCGCTACTTTTTTCTTTGCCCTATAACCCAACACGAATATTCATGTCCCAAACATACTCTGAAAATTTCAACTGTCTAGCACATTCCGTTAGAGAGTTATCGTGTTAATGGCCGGACGGCAGGAAATAATCGATTTTGACCAAGGATTCTTGATCAGTAAGTCAAACCAACATATTTAAGACCATTTTAGCCAAAACTTCGAAAATTACAGACAATTGGACAAATTGATTAGCACTCTGTCCCGAGGAACAAGAGCGCCAATAATGTTGTCAATAGGTCAAAAGAAAGAAGTGACTTAATTCTTCTTGATATTTCTTTTGAAATTTATGTTTGGGGATGAAGACATTGACATACACATCAGCTACGCGCTTGTTGTTGCGCTATAAGTCTGTACCTCTTATGAACATTAAAACAAAATTCAGGATATTTTGATACCTGGAAAACATTTATTTGAAGAAATAAGTGTCAATCTTAATCCCATTATTTCGGTAACGAGGAAGTGGTGAATGATAAAATGAGGTTAAGTTTTTAAATGCTCTTGCAAAATTTCAACAATATATGAATTGTGTTATAAGTCAAAACATATCAGTAATATTCTACTAAATTCTTGAAATCCTTCAAGCTTGGAATATAAAACTGTTCTAGGAATTCAACTAATCAGGTATCATGAATCCGAAAATATTCTTTCTAATTCATTAGAAGACGTCTAATATGCTCTTTTATGCACATAAACTGCTCCACAAGAGTTAGGGATATCATATTAAGTTGTTCTGAGGGGCGTAAAATTTTAAAGACAATATCAAAAACATGATCAACTGCCAATAAAAACTTATTAATTCGATTTGAATGCATATTTTCACCATCTGGTCGTCTTTTTTCTTGAGTTTGGCAGTTTTTCACATTATTCGTAAGATTGAGCATTTCAATATGCAGTTAATTTATTGTCAGTCTCTTAGCGATATCGAACTTGGTGAATTTCACAAGCTTCCTAAGATGCCAAGACGTAAATTAACAAGCGCCGAGGCTAATAGGGCTATCGGTATGCTACAGGTTGGCCTCACTCAAGTCGCTGTGGCAGAAACATTTCAAGTATCGCAAAGTGTAATATCGCGACTCTGGAATAGGTTCAATGAGACAGGTTCGGTGCAGGAAAGAGATAGGGTTGGTGACCCTAGAAAAACAACACCCGCACAAGACCGTTTTGTCACCATTTCGACGAGGAAATATCCTCTTTCTTCATGTAGGAAGAAATTTCCATTGAAACCATCCGACGTCGTTTGGGGAAGATTAACTTGGCTTCTAGACGTCCATTGAGGGGGGTTCCGTTAACACGTGAGCATAAACGGCAAAGATTAGAATGGGCCAGGCAGCATGTTAATCTGAACGTCCAATGGCGTAGTGTACTTTTCACAGATGACTACAGATACGGTCGATTTTCAGATTCTCGAAGAATAAGGGTTTGGACTCGCGTATACCCCGAAATCGCCGTCATGTGCAAGAGGTTCATCCATTTCGAGGAGGCTCTGTTATGGTAAGAGCTGGGATATGTTACAACGGGCGCACAGGCCTTCACATTTGTCCTTGCAATATGACTCCTTTACATTATAGGGAACATGTCATTGGCAACGTAGTGCCAAAATTTCATGCTGCCATTGGTGAAGCTTTCCAATTTCTTGACGATAGCGCAAGACCACATCGTGCAGCAATAGTAGTAAATAGAGACGAGCATGGTATTCCACATTTACCAATACCTCCGCATTCGCCAGACTTAAACTGCATAGAATATGCATGGGATATGCTACAAAGAAGACTAGATGATCACCAACCTCCACCAGAAACATTGAATGACCTAAAAGCACCAGTGCCTCGTTTATGGGATGAAATTCCTCAAGATATGCTCAACGCCCTCGTTGACAGGATACAACGAAGATGTCAGGGGGTCATTGATGCCCGTGGTGGCCATACCTTGTATTGAGGGCATAAAAAGACAATAAAACAATAAAATGTCCGGAAATAAAAGTCGTTAAATTTGAACCTAATCTGTTAATCACCCTGTATATGTTGCAGACCAAAAAACTTTCGAGCATTTATAGCTTTGAACCTGAAACTATATTAAAGTACGTTTTAAGTTCAAACAAAGGAATGTCAGTTATTTTAGTTTATACGATTATCCCTAACTCTTGTGAAGCAGTTTATTTCCAGCCAGTATTGCGTTTAGATATTGATTTCAAATAATTTTTTCAAATAAAACCTTCATTTAGCACATAACAATCAATCTTAAACAGCATATCTGATCTGAAAATATCTCAACTATCTTTCACTGAAAATATCTGTAAATATACCATATTTGATTATCTTTGACCAACAAATGACCTTCGGAATAAATGCATCTAAATAAATGTTTTCCAACCTACTCTTAAACTGACATTAGAGAATTTCCAAAACGATTTTTCCCTTGCAAATTGTAACAATTATTAAATATTATAAATTATTTGCGCTCATCCAATGTTTGTTATTCTATTTTAAATAGAATATTTCTGATTTCGTCAAACCCCCGAATCTTGGGTACCCTTAATTAAATCTGAATAAAAATATCGTTTAACGTTCAATCACACCTAAATACAGCTCCTGGTTCCCCAAAATAAGTCCATAAGTGCCATATTCAACTCGTCTAGACCAACGATATGTATTAAATATCTATTCTCAATAATGTTGTGAACAAATTGCTCTTCCCTTATAAAAATGACATGACCGCTGACATAATACTTGTAATTCCATGGTGAAATTCGTTCGATTCACGTCAAAAATCATAAAAATTTCGTTTAAATTTGATATTTTGCAGCTAAATTTGCATTTTTGGGATTCCCGAAAGTGAAATGATTGTGAAATTGAAAGATTTCAATGGCGAAAATACGAATAGCAGTAACTTTGTACCAGAATGAAACGATTTTTCAGTGAAAATTCGAAAAATGTTGAAAATCCAAATTTAAACAGAGCATGTCAGTAACAATAATATTCATGCTGACACTAATATTTTCTAGTCACGAAAAAAACCATAAGGTAATTATTCAATTTATGAATGAGTTACAAGCAACACAAGAATAAATATTTTTCATGATTTTCCGACCTGCATTCTTGCACCTGGATCGAAATTGTGATTTAAAAGATGTTTAATTAGAGCATTTAGAACAAAGAGCGTGAATTCTCCGTAATAATCAAAATTTTTGTTTAAAAATGGTGATTTTCGCTCAAATCGAAAGTCGCAGCTGGGAAGTTTTATATCATTTTTGTTACACCAAATTTCCGTAAAAAATAAAATTCGGAAATATTACTATAAAAAAGTCCCTCTTGGTGCGGTGTTGATGGGAAGCACTATAGATTCGTTAGAATTTAAATCTAAAACCTAGCTAAATTTTTCAGTCTTGCGATCCCCACAACATTTTGCATTAGTCTTAGTGTCGGTATTTTTCAACTAAGTACCGAGCTTCAAATCGATCAGTTCAGTACTTATCGAGGAATTGGGAAAACCAAATTTCAGATTGCTATAACTCCGAAACCGCCTGGAGGATTTTGCTCATTAATTTACTGAACTCCCATACTATCCTGAAAATTGCAGCTCTGTAACTCCTTGCGTTCATCAGCGTCACTGAGCACGTCTAGGAAACAAACATAGAGAGCCCTATTCTGTAACTTCAAATCGAATAGAGATGGTTTGCATCGAATAGAAATACACCGTCCAAATCGGAATCGCTTCAAATTGGTATACTGTAACTCAACCCGAATTCTATTATCGAGATCTGAAATAGAAATCGAATAGAATTGCTCTCTACCGCCTAAATCATATCCGAATCGCTTTACGAGATCGGAACCATGAGCTGGAGCATGCGCCGTCGCCGTAATTTGATATATGAAATCGACGAACTCAATTTAGCGTTTGTAAATAGAAATACGGAAATGTTTAATAGGTATTTTGCCAGAAGAAGGAACCATTTTAAAGCAAGTGTCGATTAATCAGAGTGAGAAACATGGATATCGTCTATGAATTACGTTCGGCGATAGAAGAAAAAATCGAACAGCAAATGTTCAGAATGGAACGTCGTAAACTTAGGGATACCAGTTAGTAATCCTTTTGAAATCCCAGAAGAAATTTTTAGGAAGCTTTACCGTTTACCTTAAACTATTGCTGCCGATTTCATAAATGAAGTTAGTTCTTACTTTGAACAACCAATTCTGACGACTGCCGAATCATTTGAAGCTATTGGAGAATTGTAATTTTCTTTCTGCTTTTAAATTCCAGGGGATAAATTGAAAATTTATTCACTTCGCTTTTTATCAAAAAAAAAAAACTCCCCTTCTTTTCTTTTTACGCGCTGGCTCCGCCAGAAACAGTGTGTTATCGTTTTCTACTAAAATTCATGAAATTAAACTGCATATTTGTATGAAATTTGCTAGGTTAAGTTACCCAAAATAAAAAAACTGATAAATGTCAGTGGTTATTAAGGGCGAGATTTGCGTGCACATGCAACGTTGCCGGCTACTTCCAAGAGCGTCGAATAGAAATAAGAATTCCGATTCTCCAGCGTCTTCTACATTGGTTATAGAATACCAAAATTGGACGCGATAGAAGAGATACATTTCGATTTGTCAGATTACGATCCGATGCGTTCATTTCCATCCGAGTTACAGAATAGGGCTGAAGAGCTCTTGGAAACTTAAGCCCTATTGTTACGAACTACTGGAGAGAAATATCTCACCAGCGCCTCATAGGGAAATCTCAACGAACTCCAACCCTCTGTGAAGCAGAAACCTTGAGCGATGTTCAGTGACGTTCATTATTTTGTCACAAGATTCAGTATTCATAAATTTTATTATTATACGCCGCTAAATATCAGTGGAGTTTATTGATCATTTAATGATCAAGGGTGCTAAAGTTCCTAATGTCATTAGAGTGTCTTCAAAGTGGATAGCAAATCAACTGAAAATGTTCGTACATCACATTACATTATTTGATTTGCGTTCTCTGTTTCAAGATCAAACAGACCTTCACCATATAAAGTCATTTGTGTAAGGGTTTCATCCCCGCGCGGTCATTATCCGAATCTGTCCGCCTGAACCGTTCGATCCGAAACCCAGAACTAATAAAATTAAACCGGATTAGCTACCAAGACACGAAAACAACGGACTCACTAAACTGAGAGAAATAAATTTACATAATGATAGTGCTTCTGAATAAAGGAAACTCTCCCGCCAGAACACAAACGGAAGGGAAATGAAACGGAAATATAAGAATAAACTTTGAGTTCTCGAGGAGTTCAAACTATTCCTCGTCCGGATTTATATTCTGGTCCGTGTCTGGCGTTCGATTCCACGCCACGCCCGGGCGTTGTTTGGGTCAGGAACGGGGATTTCTTTTGCGTCATTAAGCGTGTTTTCACACATATGCGCGTTGAAATATCAGTTATTCCGAAGTTACTCTGTCAAGTTGGGAACCGGAAATAAGATGGATGAAGAAATTAATGTATTCGGGCGTGGAAAACTTGTTTTATTGTTCGATATGTTTTTTTTTCAAAATAAATCAAGAAATAACTCAAGTACGAAGAAAAGAATTCCAACGAATTGATCGTTACTCGGGAATTATTTCATATACAGTGAACGTCAAAAGAATGGAATATTGTATTAATTTTCTCCCCTTTCAGGAAGCGAAAAGTGGTTTGATACGTCAAACTTATTTATTTTTGGTGCTCTTGTTCCTCGGAATAAGTGCCTATCAATTTGCCAAAATGTCTGTAGTTTTCGAATTTTTAACTGAAAATGGTCTTAAAGGTTTGAGTGCGACTCATTGATCAAGCATTCGTTGTCAAATTCGATTCTATCTGGCCATCCAGACGGTAACACGATAAGTCTCGAACGGAATGAGCTAGACAGTTGAAATTTTCAGAGTATGTTTGGGAGCTAACTATCTCTTTTAAGTTCGTTACTGGGCAAAATCGGCCAAGTGGTTTCAGAATAACGAGAACTAAAATTTTTCTAACATCACAAATTTTAAATTCAAATTTTTTCAAGATGCTGCTTCATCTTAAGAACTCATTGATATACTTTTCAACTCCAACAAACTAATACTTTCGGAGATATAATTTTTAAAATTTTAATAATTACTTAATTCTATGATTTCACACTCTAATTTTAATTTGCTGATATATGTGAATCCAAGATGAGGTGAGTTATAGACCTACGTTTTGAATTTAATTAAGAAACTTCTTGAAAGTACGCGCTGTTCCCAAGCGGTCGTTCATCCAAGTACGACGCAGTGGCAGTGTTCAGACGGTATCTAGCATATTCAGTGTGGTATGACCACAAACAATATTTCTTCCTCTATCTTTGCAATTATATTTATTATGCGGTACTACCATAATAATCCATTGAATTCATTCCCCACTCTGAGATATCAATACTTTCAGAGATATTTGAATTTTATGATGCAGTTTAATGAACATTTTCCGCGATTCTTAATGTTCTACCATTTTCCGTTACCACGAAGTGACCCCATCGCCATATTTTTTAAATTTTCAGCTCCTATTTTATATTTTAGAATGGATATATCATATATTTCTGAATTCAGTGATCCAATTGGGTCAATTACTCTCGAGATGATGATTTTTCAAATTTGAAAGCTGTGAAAATTTGGAAATGAATACTTGACCAAATAAACACATTTTTATTGCACAAAATGTAGGGAACTACATCCTTCCCTCCGATCCTTCTGCCCCCTCGCCGTTCCTGCAAGTAGAAGTCGCCTATGTCTCGGCGAACACCTTTCGACCAGCGCGTGACACTTTAAAACCGAAGTGCTGCACTGGAGACATTAACGGCACATTCGTGCAGAAGTCAAATGCGTCTGCGACAGGCTCTCACTGAAAAAACCATATTTAAGTACATCACTGCCGGATCGAAACGATGAACCACTCAGAGGTTGTGAGTCCTCACCATCGCACCTTCCATCGAAACCCACAATTGGTGATCCCGACGTGATCTGAGCACGTGACTTCCTGCTAGACGAAATATGTGCGCTACTTTCTCGCAACTTCTATGCAGCACGTTTGGTCTCCTCGATCGACCGGCCAGTCTCCCTCGCTTGGTCGGCCGGCCTCCCTCGCTCGGCTGGCATGGTTGCATGTGGAAGTACACATCACACCCAATGCGTCGTGATTCCGCCACTAGAATTCTTCCATCCAATCTGATCCTGCTTCCTGGCAGTTTCCGCCAATAGATGTCGCCTCCGTCTCGAAGAACACCTTTTGACCTATGCGTCAAAGGGCTTCAAAGTCGAAGTGCAGCACTGGAGACATCAATTCAGCACATATTCGTGCTGAGGTCGAATGCGTCTACGGTAGCCTCCCATTAAAGAAGCCGTATTAATAAGTACATCAGTGAGAGCTGCAACGAAATGCTGAGCTAGAAACCCACAAAACGATACTAGAAGGTGTCATAAATTACAAAAATTTTCAAAGTAATTGTTTAAATTGATGGACATTAACTTTTTGACAGCACGCCAGTCGTGCTTAAAACTCGGAATAAACATTTTGAATAATTACAGGCTGTCTTGCTCTTATTATGTTGTTTGACCGATTGAGGTAAACTTTGCTTTCGGCGTAACCCCATTATAAAAAATCTAACGGAGTGACATCTGAAGACCAAACCGAATGGCCGGCTTGGTCTTCAGATCTCACTCCGTTAGACACGTTAAAACCTCGTCGCCAGATCGACCCGTTCGGGAACACTTCGTTCAGGTAATCACGTGCCTCTCCAATATAATGAGGTGGAGCTCTGTTCTGTTGAAACTGAAGCGTTTCTTATGGTAGATCTGGAAAAATAGTTAAAAGTAGGCTCTTGATATAACCTCATACGAAAAAATCGAACGGAGTGAGATTTGGAGGCCCAGTCGGCTATTCAATAAAACCTCGTCGACCGATCTACCTGTTTGGGAACAGTTCTTTCAGATAATCACGTACATAATAATAATATTCAAAGTAATGGGGTGGAGCTCAATCTTGTTGAAACCATAGCGTTTCATAAGTGAGATCTGGAGAATAATTCAAATTTCTAAAATGATTGAGTATTCTTGATATGACTCAAGATGAACTTCTGCTTTCTTTATGCTAATTTCATTCAAATTTATGAATCCGCGAGTCTATGACAAGGAGAGGAGTGGAAGCAGGAAATAAATTATAATTGTTGAATATGTATCATAGTTATATAGGAAACTTCACACCAACGTTCCTTTCATGGGGCCAAACCATGTCAAAGCTACATAATTAGGAAAGGATTTGTTTTCGAAACTTCCACAGCCCGTAACTTTTTACCAGGGCTGAATTCGGAAATAAATTATATAAAAATTGGTTGAAGCCTGTGGACAGGAGCTTTTTGGCGCTCTTGTTCAAACAGAAAAATTTTATCTCGGAAAGTATTGGTTTCTCAGAGTTGGGAATTATATCGATGGATTCCTCTGATATAACTGCATCATGAAAGAAATTAAATTTAAAAAAAGTGTCAATTCAAGAAAAATGCTTCAAAAATTATCTTAAAAAAAAGAGCTATCTACAATGCTTCAAAAATTTTCATTAAATTTATTTATCAAGATTAAATGAGCCATCTGCAATGATTCAACCTCGTGGAATGGGTGGTTGCAACTTACACTCGGTGCATAGTTTTCACAACTCGAAATACCTAAGGAAAGTATAATCGAAATGTCTAGAGCAGGGCTGGAGACAATCATAGCAGATTGTCCATTTATTCCTGATATTTGAGTAGGTAGTGGATTACCAACAAATTATTTTGAGTTCAAAATATATTAATAAAATACTATCCTGTTTTCATTTCTTAATTTGAAATTTAATAGTTCATACCACTGAAACATTCGTTTCTGTATTATGAACCTTAACTCAAGAAAAAATGTTTGATACAAAAATGTATATCCATATTTCAGTATTTTTTTGCTAGCAACATTTTGAAAATACTGTATAGGAACATGACTCACTACTTAAGGAAGTAAAAGGTGATATTAACCTCAGTGGTCAACGAACAGTAATTTCTTTTGATGATTCCATTATGTTCTTCTTTCGAATTGCCTCAATCTCTAATAGCTAGAAAAGTTGACATTTATGAACAGTGAACACAGACAGAATCTGTGTTCACATTCTGCGAATACATAGAACTTACGATGTATTATTGAAAATTTGAAACATCATATCTCGGAAAGTATTAGCTTGTTAGGGTTGAAAATGATAACAGTGGATTCTTATGATGAAACTGCATCTTAAAAAATTTGAATTCAAAAGTTGTAATGTAAAAAAAATTTTTTTTTCGTTACTCCGAAACTATTGAACCGATTTTGCCCAATAACGAACTTAGCCGAGATATTTATCCCTCAAACCTATTCTGAAAATTTCAACTGTCTAGCTCATTTGGTTCGAGAGTTATCGTGTTAGGGGCTGGGCAGAATCGATTTCGACCACGGATTCTTGATCAGTGAGTCGAACCATATCGTTCAAGACCATTTTCAGCCCAAAATCCGAAAATTACAGACATTTGGGCAAATTGATAAGCACTCTGTTCCGAGGAACAAGAGCGCCAAAAATGTTTTGTTTGATGAGTGGAATCTATGGTTACAGCTTACGGACCCACTCTGTCCGTATATCACTGAAAGCAATT
Organism: Halyzia sedecimguttata; assembly: GCA_937662695.2. Classification (NCBI taxonomy): domain Eukaryota; kingdom Metazoa; phylum Arthropoda; class Insecta; order Coleoptera; family Coccinellidae; genus Halyzia; species Halyzia sedecimguttata. The sequence continues at coordinate 17,269,446 of OW569413.2, forward strand.
ACTATTTTTTGCAAAGAATACAGTTATACCCTAGTGATTCTGGCTAGAAACCCCATCATTTAGTGTTCCAAGAAGGGAAAAATTGTCATTCAGGGCAGATCCGTACCGGTTTCATCGTTTTTACCAATCATCAGCGTAACTTAGCTACTGATTGTGGCGAAATACTAGAAAGAAAAGCTTACCAGTGTCACCTAGGAAGTTCCTCACGAATTATAACTGGGACTGCAATGCAGAATACCTATATGACTTCATTGTGACATTAAAACTCTCGTCTTAGTGTGGTTAGAGAAGACCACAAACCAGTGAACAATTAAATAAAGTCACCTTATTTATATATACCTAACACAGATGAAGGATACCCCACATTTCAGAATTTTGTGTCGATGCCTCCGTAACTACGTTTTATCAAGAATATGAGTCTGTATACGTCTCTTCATTTTTCTCCTCGAGTTTTGAATCAACCAGTATATCACAGTTCAGATATCAGAGAAATTTTGCACGGGCCATCAAAACCTCATTTAATAGCCAAGTTCCAGATTTAAACTCGATCGGCTTTATATTGCTGGAAATACAGTGAAAATATTATACTTTTCCATGGAAGCCAAGCAGCCTTGGGTGAATTCAGTGCCATGATAGGTGACCAGTTTGGCTATAATTTTGAACAAATGTACCACAGCTCCTGACATCAGTACATTTCCAACTAGTAATATAATATTCAATAAACGAGCCAGCATAAAGTCCTGAATTAAATTCAAAGGTCTTGTATTCGTTTGATAAAATGATTCATCTTCTTCCAATCTTCAGAGGATTTAGCGATTGATGTATATTGGCTTACGCTAGCATAATTGATTAGACTTTACGGAGAAAGAGACCTCACAAGAGAGCCTGAACCGCAAACCCACAAATTGAAATTTTCATTGATTCTCTAATAATGAATGTAGAAATACAGACGATATAATCTGACTAACCACTAGACCAGAATCTACCCATCTTTCAGCGTATCCGCCACATTAACTCAACAGCGGAAGACTTTGCTTCCCCACGGATTTCGGGCAAGACGTCAAAGTCAAAGACGACATGACGTAACCTGGAGAAGATGTAAATTGCTCGTCGGTCCGTCAGAAGAAGCGGCCAGATTGAAACCGCAGTTTATTGTACAAACCGCATTATCAAAGGGGAGTATTTTCGTTGAAATTTCACGAGTCATTTGACGTATCAGATCAAAGCTTTTTAGTTCGTCGAACGCTCTCGACAAACTTGACTCTCTACCGATAGCGGTATTTTCTTGGTTGCTTTCCTCTTCCTCCTACGTAATTTGTTTTGGAAAGTTTTGGACCCAAGGAAAAGGAAGCAGTCTCAATCACCGCTATTACTCGTGACTTTCAAAGGAGGTTTTCCGATATTTGCTCGATTGGGCAGTTTGTTTGTATGTGTGCCTGATTGGACAAAATGAAAATTCCAGTAAATACAGGTACTGAAAGGTTGTACGAGGAGTACGGCCAACAATTCCGAATCAGAAACTTATATCTACTCAAAATAATAATTTAACAAGTTGCAAAAGCACTATGACCAGGAGCTTCGGCCCGCTGAACTAACCCAAGGCTGCTCAGCTGCAGGAGATAATAATATTCCCAATATTTTCCAGACTATAAATCCGACTGTAAAAACAAACATCCAAAAAAAAACTGTTACACCTTTGAACGAGAACGGTCTCAAACGATTAGTTTCGAATCAAATACATACATTCGATGTTGGGTAGAAAATAAACAGTGATGTGTTTGTGGTGCCGTAAGGACCCATTCGAATACATACCTTAACTGTATAAATAAACACATCTTTGTTTGTAGCTGCGTAAGGACACAAATCAGTTCAATGGTAGAATTGTGCCATGAAATAAAAAATATATTATTTCGATAGAAATGGAAAAAATTGGTCCATACACTGACGTGCGGTCAGGAGTTTTTACGCACATGTTATATTGCCGAATAACTTCTATTGGACACTTTTAATCGAATTTAGCATCGATATATACCGTTTTCTTAGCATTTAAAATATATGAATACATTTCATAAACTTTCAATGACAGACTTCAGTAACGAGAGAATCGTCGATGATCGTACATATTCTATTATAATTGAAATGCGAACAAACTCACGCCTCAAGTATCTCCAGGATAAAATATTCACGAAATTACGTGAAAATTAGTGGGTCGGCATTCCACAAGGAATCACCGAGTTTCAATTGAAACAAATTTGTATATTTTGAGTTATAGAGGAAATAACTACAAAATTCAGATGAGTATTTCTCCAGAACAATTTGGCCGATTATGTCAGTTAATGAACTCAAATCTGGCATTCAGATGCGCAACCTACCCTGAAAATTACAAGCCGCTTTCTCTTTCCGTTCTCAAGTTATCGTGAGATACATAATATTTTTTAGTAAATTTCTTATAATTTGTTAGTGGTATTGTCCCCACGAAATTTCACATGTCTTCATGCTGATATTTTACTATTCTAGTTAACACATTTCAGTTCGATCAGGTCTGTGATTTCGAAAAATCCAGCAAATATATTTCAGCTGGGTATAACTCCAAAACCTTTGAGTCGATTATACCCAACAACGAACTTAACTCTCCTATTCACATGCGCAATCTAACCTGTCCCTATCTCTTTTCGTTCGAAAGTTTTCGAGGCAACGGTCACTCATCCAACTACTGAACTCACCCAAGGCTGCTCGGATCTCCAAAATTATAGCTCCGATCTTGTTGAAACTTGGAAGTTGGCAGTAAAGTTAGGTTTTGAAGGCTCTTGCAAGCGATTTTGAACAAATAGTTTCTGATATATGGAATTTTTTTCAATGAATTTAAATATATATTCTTTTCAATTTTTCAGTGATACTATCCTTCTTCTTTTGCGTTGTCATTCTACAACTAATTACCATTTTTGAGTTGGATCAGATTCGTATTCTTTGAGTTATTGACGAAATAACAACTACATTTCCGATGGGTATAACTCCAAAACCTTTTGGCTGGTTTTGGGATCTATTAACGCACTCAAATGTCACAATTAGATGCACAACCTACCCTTAAAATTGAAAATTGCTATCTCCTTCCGTTCTCAGATTATGCTGGCATGAATAATAATTCCTAATAATTGTTCAAATTTTCGGGATATACATACGATTCATACAGATGTTCACATACGCGCATTATTCTACAACTTCATACTCATCAAGTTTCAATTAGATCAGATCTGTATTGGTTGAAACACAATTATTACTCGGAAACCATTGCCGATTATGCCCATTAACGAAATTGTCCGTCATATTGCGACGCGCCACCTACTCTGAAAATTTCAAGTCGCTATTTCCTTCCCTTCTCAAGTTATCCTGGCAACGGACGGAAAATTTGGGCGGAATGATAACGCGATGTTCCCCAGAACATGAGCGTTACAATTTCGGCCCTGGCAATCGCTCCCGGTACCTAGATGCTGAGAATCTATGTTGTCTACCACTAGGCTACATAAGCAGTAAATAATTATGATGAAACCATGGAGGTAGAAGGAAGTGGAGGGGGCATAAAGATCGAAACTTGTCACGTACTCCGCCATATTGGTGTGTCCCAATTTTCGATAGGAATCCGGAATTCCAACCATAGAAAACTCAGAATTTCATGTTCATAACAAAGGATTTGCCCATACCAAAATGGACGATTTTATGTGACACTTTCCTTACAAGGGAAATATAGTACATGCTCCCTCCACTTCCTCCTACCTCCATGGATGAAACCCTGAAATTGAAGTATTGTTATCGCTGATCTTTGAAAACGTTGTTTTCTAATTTCAGAAGAATATCATCATGTTATATATTGTTATATCAAGTTTAACTTGAGTCGAGAACTTAGCCGTAAAATAAGGTACATATCCAATTCTCAGTAGGTATTGAAAAATTGTTACTACTGGCGCATCAACTTGTCTTGACTTCGGCCAATGTCAATCTAATCACATGATTAACTAAATTCTCTGTAGGCACGTCAAAAGTCAAAAACTGTTTCAACTTATTTTATCGATTGTAATTCAGTGGACTACTACATCTCGATTGTTATAATATCACGATATTTCGGCAATATCTTCATAAATATAGATCCGATTGAGTTCTAACTTCCCTGTAAAATAAGGTGTTGAGGGCTCTCGCAGTATTTCAACGACATCTGACGGACAGTTTCTCAGATAAAGAATTCTTTTTAATATTTTTTCGAAATGTTCCAGTCATGCATTCCTCACAAATTTTCAAAATAGTTCTTCGTGTCTTTACATTTTAACTAACTACCGCGCTTTGATTCGATCAGATCAGTATTATTTGAGTTATTGGGAACACAAAATTTCAGATAGCTATAACTTAGAAATCACTTGGTGGTTTTTGCCCATTAATGAACTTAGCCGGCTCATTTGGACGCCAAACCATCTTCAAAAATTTCAATTCTCTAACTCATTTCGTTCAAGCGTAATCGTGTTCACGGCCGGACAGAATCAAGTTTGACATCGGAATCTTCATCAGGGAGTCCATATTAATCGTTGCGACCATACACTGCCAAAAATTCGAAAACTACAGACATTTGGAAGACTTGATAGGAACTCTGTTCACGTGAATAGCATAAAGAGATTCCAAAAAAATTTCAACGGTTTAATGCTGGGAGAATGTTTGGTCTTTTTCTGTGGGAGGTTGAAGAGAGCTCTATTTCTCGTCCAAATATCCGCTGCCTGGGATGAGCTCTGCGAGGTCTTTGATATTCCATGTGGAAATTCACAGATATCTTACATTGTATACCAAAGGGATACATACGCATTTTCCTCTCATAGTGGGGTTTCTGCGATCTCGCATGCAGATGTATTTGTCATAATCACATAAAGAACTATTAGTGATATTCGCTGTTGAGTCCTGGTTGGTTTATCAGGATGTTATGGTTCGAAGGATCCTGATTCTTTTATCAGGATATTATGTTATCTTGAAGTACCAGAATTATACACACTGAACGTTTAATCAGGGGGATGAGTAGAGGGGTACCGAGGCTAGATTTATTGCCGTCAAAGGGTAAAGGTACAACATAACGGCTTTGTGTATCAACCGTAAAGTGACTTCCGGCTACTGTATTTTCCGAGGTATTTTCATTATTGAAATGAGACTGGGAGCCAGCTTCCAGAAAAGCTCGAAATGTTTTAGTTTTATCCGTTTTGTTTACAATATTGTCTGTCGCGGTGGTTACAGATGTTTTAGATTCGATAGCAGCATGCAAATTTACGTTAAACGGATGTAATGATTTGGGAGTTTTGCTGGTAACTGATTTTTCCAGAAGATTAAAGGATTGAGCGTGGTTTGAAGCCCGACTAGCTATCAACTTCATCGTACTTTTCAATTTCGCTGAAATATTTCTGGAGAATAGGAAAATGCTTGGATTCGTCATATCTTTTCAGAAAATTCTCAATTCTGGTGATCCATTTCTTTTCTTGTGAGCCTTTGTATTTCAAGTATTTGATTTCTCTTGCCGACATTTTAAATTTTGCAAATAATTATAGAAGCAATACAGGAATAAGGAATTCGATTAAATGGAAATTATATGGTGATTCAATGACTTACTGTTATCGCAGGACACAATTATTTCGGCACACTTTACACCAATCTTCTCATTAATTTTTCGATTTCGCGACACTTTTTCCGCGAACTTTCACGTTTGCACATACACACTTGTTGAACTCCAAGGGTTCCTTCTGGATCTGTTGTACCTGGGTTTATATGAACCTCTGGTGCTGTGTCTTACGAAGAAGTACCAAACTTGCTTACTTTTGTCAATGAAATGTATGACCAAATGTTGATTTGTGGAATGTAGTTATAGAATTGCTGGACAATATCCTTGGCTCGAATGGACCATATATTGAATCCTGATTGATTTATCAGGATATTATGTTTCGAAGGATCATATGTTGTGTCCTGATTCTTTTATCAGGATATAATGTTGTTTCAAAGGACCTGAATTATACACCCTGATTATTTTATCAGGAGGATGAGTAAAGGGGTATATTTAACTTTAAGCACTCAGTAGTAATCTCGTTGATTACTGCGTGAGTTATTACTTGCAATAGGATAATATTTACGAGGATAGGAAGTGTTAAAAGATTCGAACGCACTTTAAACACAACAACAAACTGTATTTTCTTGTTACCGACAATGTGATAACAAGCACGTAATTGTACAAATGTAATATTTAAGACAATATAAATTCTTCCTTTCATATGAAAATGTATAGCAAGGAAGAAGTGACTACATATTTGGTAGGAGAACTAAATGAGTATTAGTTTCACGACCCAACAAAATGTAATTAATGTCTCTTGCACTAAGAGATGTAGCAGTACTTTTTATACTGTTTGTAGTATAGTAGTTGTAACTGTAGTAGTAGTGAATTATTTCAGTGTCAAATGTATACATAAGACCAGATAGAAGAAAAATCGGGGGAAATATTAACAATGATTGGGGTATCAATTGTAAAACCGCCCTATAATATGTTACAACAATACTATCATTTGCCGTTCACAAAAATAGTGGGAATGCCTACTATATTTCCGATGCCAGCACCAATCAGTGAACATTTAGTGTGTTTCAATCTTAGGAATTCAAAATCTCAAATTTCTCCCACTATGGGCACTAACTCTACTTCGCTTTCTGAATATACTCTATCAGCGAGAACTGATAAATAACTTTCACAGACTAGAGGTCTCAAATCGACTAGACAAAAAGAATACCAGCACTGGGCAATGTGCAGAACTTCAGTTGTTAAATGCATTTTATCATTATTTTATAGGAAATAGGCCGTAAATCTCTGTAGAAAAGGTATAAGCTTAACAAGGAATTCTACTCGCAGTTATCTTTTAGTACAAATATTAATTTCAAGGGTGAGACCCCACATGGTAAACTGAAACCCAGTTATCCCAATAGACAAATATGTGACGTAATATCCGCTGGGAAAAAAACATCTTGGGATGTGTTTGATTAATATTTTGTGAAAATGCACTTATCATCAAATAAAATGTGCTTTAATGGAAGTTTATTTTAACAATTCATTATTTCCCACTACGCATTCCCCAATTATTTATTTGGGGGCGTAGCCAATCCTGCGATAACATTTCGATTTCTTTGTCACATCCCATGTTTCAGTGTACATAGGCAATAAGCATTTCATACAGTATGATAAATGGATTTAACGTATACACATTCAATTACTATGTAGTTTTGTTTCAATGAGTTTTAAAAAAAAATGGTTCAAGCACTGACGTGAAGTCAGAAGCTTTTGCGCTTATGTTCTATTTTCCATGCTTCTGTATTGGACACCCTTAATCGAATTTACCATGGTAAATTATGTTGTCCATTCTCCTGTATTGGACACTCTCAATTCGAATTTGCCATGGTATTCGAATTAGGAGAGTCCAATACAGGAGAATGGACAACATAATTTACCATGGTAAATTCGATTAAGGGTGTCCAATACAGAAGCATGAACAATAGAACATACGCGCAAAAGCTTCTGACTTCACGTCAGTGCTTGAACCAATTTTTTTTTTCGTGATTTTTTTTAAATTTTCTAGGGGTACGTTTCTTAAAATTTTTTTTTCGTCATTTTTTTCAAATTTCCTAGGGGTACGGTTCTTACAAAATTTTAAACACGTCCTTATGTTGATTTTCTACTACTAGTTACCAAGTTCAATTCGATCGAATATTAGTTTTCTGAGTTATGAAGGAAATAATATTCCAGGTGAGTATAACTCGGAAACCGTTAGACCGGTTATGCCCAAAAACGAACTCAACCCTCCCTTTCGGATACGCAACCTACCCTAAAAATTGCAAGTCCTTATCTGCTTTCTTTCGAAAGTTATCGAGGCAACGGTCACCCATCTAATGAACTCACACAAGAATGCTCAAATCTCCAACAATATTCAACTGATCGTATTAAAACTTGAAACTTGCCAGTAGAGTTAGGTTATGAAGTCTCTTGCAAAATTTCAGCAATTTCAAACGAATAGTTACTGATATATAGAATTTATTTTTTTTTCAATGATTTATTAAAAATTTTCTACAAATGCTATCCTCACCAAATTTTGCAAACATTTATGCATTGGCATTCTACAACTAATAACCATGTTTGAATTCAATCGGTTCAGAAGTTTTTCGAGTTAATGAGGAACAAAAAACCCCCAAATTTCAGAAAATTTCAGATGGCTATAACTCTGAAACCGTTCGGCCGATTATGCTCATAAACAAACTGATATGTCGCGTTCTGGTGCACATCCTAACCTGAAAACTTCAAGCCGCTATCTCTTTCCGTTCTCAAGTTATCGTGACAACAAAAATATTTTTCAATATTTTTTTTTAATTTTCTAGCCATATGATTCGCATAAAATTTCACGAACGTGCTTAGGTTCATATTCTACAACTACTCACCAAGTTTCAATTCGATCGGATTCATATTGGTTGAAAACAAAATTATTACTCGGAAACCACTGGGCCGATTATGCCCATTAACAAACTTGTCCGTCGTATTGGGATGCGCCACCCACCCTGAAAATTTCAAATCGCTAGCTCTTTTCGTTCTCAAGTTATCGTGGCAACGGATGGCTGGACGGACAGAATCAAATTTGACCTCGAATTCTTCACTGGGGAGTCGAACTAAATCGTTTGAGACCATTTTCGTCAAAAAATTCGAAAGTTACAGACATTTGGGCAAAACTATAACGCGATGTTCCCCGGAACATACGTGCAAAAATATCTGAAAGATTTGGAAAAGATTATTTAGGAAGTATGGAATAAAAAATGTTAACCCAATAAAAATATTTGTTCTTCTGCATCAAGTGATTAGGGACAAATTCTTTATAATCATTCCTCGAAGAAATTCTCTGATATGGACCTGTTTATTTATGAGGTCGAATTATATGAAATATTGTGATTCCTGCTCAGAACTCTGGACTTCCATTCGGTTAAACATTAAAAGATTCTTTGGAAGGTATATTCATTACTAAATGCTTCCCTTCTGGATTTTCTCTTCCAAACTCTGAAACATATATAAGAACATAATAAATTTATTATCTTGTAAATTGGTTCTGCGTTTGAAACACAAGACATTTGTCAGAAGCAATTTAGAGAACAATTATGCCTGACAAACAGTAACGAAACAACATCAACGATAAAACAACTGTTTTTTATTGTTTCGGAGACTAGATCAGACTCCTTCATCATACAAGCGAAAATCTTCAGAATTATTTTTTATTGACAGTTATTCTGAAATTCTGAAGATTTTCGCTTGGTGTCTGACGAAGTAGTCTGATCTAGCCTCCGAAATGTTACGAAACAGTTGTTTTATATTTTATCTTGTTTCGTTATTGTTTATTAGACAACATTGTTCTATACGTAAGTAAACATAAAAGTCTAACTATATCTTGAAAGGCTCATTTGATATTCATGATTTTTTTGTAGTAGCTACAATAAGGTCGTTCACTGTCTTCAAACTGCACCCCCAAGGTTCATAATAATTTGGTTTTTATTTTAAGTGTATCATCTAAGTTAATGAAGAAGTTACACGTTATTAATGGAAAACCTTCAAACAAAGTGGTGAGTGAAAAAATGTTCATACAAAGTATAATTTTTGTTCAAGACAGGGGTTTAGGAGCATCTTGGATATAAAAACCTCTCCCACATTTAGTCAACCCGTATATTCTCAAATTCAACTATAAATCAAAATTTTGACTCGTTTAAAGTATTTAATCTTTAGTTATTTTTTTGGGTTTGACAGAAGAATATTTGTTTTTTTATAGTTTGATGGGATTTGTTTTTTTCTTCATTTCATTGTTATATCAAACTCAAAGTTTGTAAATACTTAGGGGAGGTTAAGTATTAGTAGCGAAAACAATTCTTCGCCTCCATATTGGCATTTCACCTTGTACGAGATAAAGGTAATTTATTATTATTATTATATTCTCCACGAAGCTATTGTCCCCTATACGTCTTTAATCGGAAACGATTTCTTATTGATAAATTAAAATCCACTGTCGCACAAATAGTTGCTGAAGAATATCTGGATGCAGTGGGCGTTCAACGATAGTTTGGCCGTCAACCATTCATACTAATCATCTAAATTCGATTTCATGTCGATTGCATAAGGTCATTTTGGCAGGAGCTCAGACCTGATATTAGACCATTATATTTTATTCTTCACTGAAATGTTTTCATCAGACTTGAAAGAATAACGTACGTTTCAAAATGGCTTCTATTTTGTTATGTACCGTTAACTTAAAAAAACTCATCTTTTTAATAACTGGGATAATAACGTGAGTAAATAATGTGGAAACGCCCTGCAGAAAGGAGCTTTGGCGCTCTTGTTCAAACTTTAACAAATCATATCTCCGAAAGTATTGGTTGTCAGAGTTGGGAATGATATTAATGTATTCTTATGATAGAACTGCCTCATGAAAAAAATTAAATTGAAAAAAGTGTAATTAAAAAAAAAACGAGTGCAAAAATTATAACTCCGAAACTACCAGACTTTGTCCACCCAATAACGAACATATTCGAACGATATTCATTCCTCAAATCTACTCAGAAAATTATATTATATCAATTGAAACTTAGACAATATTCCAGTTTTAACTGAAGATAATCTTCCCAATTTGATTAACTTCCAAAGTATGTATTCATATTTCCATTATAATATGGATTATCCAAGGGCATCATATTATCACCCGAAAATTATAATATCCTATTATACTCATAATACTACGATAGCTGAGGTTATATCATTTTGCATTCAATCATACTTCGTTTTCTAGAACAGGAGGTATTTTATATCATAAGTAACAAAGTTTGAAATAGAACCAGAAATAAATATGACATGTCTGTTATCGGTAGACAATATGATATGTATGAGTACAGATCAAGAAATTCATAGATAAAAATACGGACGTTACTTTACAGCACTCTGTAAATTCATACAATTTCGATTTATTATTGAAAATTTGAAAGGTATTAGCTTTTTAGGGTTAAAAATTATATAAATATATCTTTATGACGTAACTGCATCTTAAAAAAAATGCAATTTGAAATTTGTGATGTAAAAAAAAATTGTTTTCGTTACTCTGAAACCATCAGACCGATTTTGCCCAATAACGAAATTAACCGAGATTTTTTTCTCCCAAATCTACTCTGGAAATTCAACTGTCTTGCTCATTCCGTTCGACAGCTATCGTGATAACGGCCGGCTGACCTGACAGAATCGATTTTGACTACATATTCTTGATCAGTGAGTCAAACGAAATCGTTTAAGACCATTTTCATCAAAAAATTCTGAAATTGTGGAGATTTGGACAAACTGATAAGTACTTTGTTCCGAGGAACAAGAGTACCAAAAATAATTAGTCCATAGGGAATGGGGTTAAAATTTGAAACTATTTGATCTCCCAGTTGTAGTTGTTACATCCAACAGCAATTTTGCAAATTTTGGATAAAATAACTTTTTCTTTAATTTATTCGACACAAAAATTTCCCGTCCAAGAGCCTCTACTGTCATGCGAATGCCGAAATACCATGAAGTATTCCGGAATTGGCTCTTCTATCGGTGCCAGGGCACTTTGGTATTGAAGGAAATGAGAAGGCGAAAAAGGCCTCCAGGGTAATGCCTGCTGGACCAGAAACCTTCTTTGGGTTTCAAAAAGACCACTACAAAGCTGTGGTCCAACAATGGGAGCTAAATAAGGGAAAAGATCTTTGGCGAAATCCTCCAGGACCTCTTCAGGATTTCTCACCATCCTATACCACGAAGCTCCTGTAGCTACCTCGTGCTGAGCGTCGGGTAATGGTTAGATTGCAGAAGATGCACCATGGTACCACATATGCAAGTCAGTAGACAAAACATTCAGGCTCTGTGGATCGGAAAAGGAAACTGCCGAACACATCATTTGTAAATGCCCAGAACTGGCCAGTCTAGAATCTTATATACGGGTGAGCAAGTTCAAAACTTCACGAAGTGATAGCCAAGATCATCAGGTATGTTAGCACCATGGAGAATGTGTTTAAGATTGAATAAGTAGAGTAATATAACAAAAGAACGTATCAGTCACAGTGAACTGGAGCAAGCCTCACGACCCTGCTCTAATAATAATAATAATAATAATACTCAACCTTTCTTATTTAGGGCTGGACGTAGAGCCTTGGAGATGCTCTGTATAACTGGCATATCCATCATCAAAATCTAATGGGTAATTCATAACAAGCCACTTTTGAAAATGGGTCAAGTTATAGGTCGCAGGATATTTTTGACGGTCAGTGTATTTCCTTTAATACGTGAAGGACTTCTCTAAACCTCCTGATGCCAAAATTTCTACTTTTCCCCGTGAGATGGGTATTGATTGTTGATATTATTTCACTGAATTGTATAGGTGTTCCCCAAAGAGTACTTTTGGAACCTCCTGGAAGCTTGCGCGAGCTAGAAGTACCAGTTGTGATCTGCCTGGCTTTGTTACTACGTTCTTACGCTACCTTATGCACACCACTGTTAATTTTTCTCCCAACAGTGAATATTGGCGTTACCGTAACTGGGAAGTTTCGTTCCCAACCTTGGGATTGAACTCGGAGCCTCCAGGTCCTGAGTCAAACGCTCTAACCAGAGAGCTAATGTTACTGCATCTATCTACATCAATTTCCTGCAATCCAATTCATTTCAATGTGATGATTTGTATCAAAATGGTATCATTTCAGTTAATCGACAACTAAAATCATTAGTCTTACTAACACATATTTCCTCTTAAACAGGTGCAATCTATTTCATCTCAGTCATCATCTGAATATGAAAGAGCATGTATCTAGAGGTCCACAGACGCCCCTCGATAAAACAAGGAGTTGCCTCGCAGTTTCTAACGCCCCAAAAACACGATTGATTTCCAAGAGACGTCTCGAATATGAGTCTCGACGTTAGCAGACGTAGTGCACTCGGATGATTCGATCAAGATGTGGAAAACCTGCCACTTTGCAGTAAGCATTTTGCGATTCCTCCATTTCTCGGAGCGCCTTTAGGTATATTGCCGCGTTCTGGGCCGCAGTAGATAGATTGCATTTCGTAAAAGACGGGATTAGTAGATGGAAATATTGAGGGTTGTTGAGTATGCAAATGGAAGATGGAATGGATCTGCTAGTGTCGGAATTTTTTTTTATTTCCTTCTGATTAAATGTTTCCTTATAAGAAGGAGAACGAACTGGCGTCAGTAAGCTTTTGCGCATCTGTTCAACTTCTCAAGACTATGCGATTGAAGAGAATGAAAATTCTTACAACGGAAAGCGTCATTTAAAATAAAAAAATTTTGTGAAAAAATCTCATTAGCTGTGAGCTTGGAGGTAGATATTACTAGATTTATCTTTAGTGGAGGTTATCCTGGTCTTCCACCACATTCCTTGAGACTATATTGTGGCACACAATGATCAAAGTTCCTTAGGTGTAAACCCCAGTTGATCTACTCCTAGCTGGCAAGGTATTCACACGATATAACTCTCCCTAAATGGTAAGGCAGTGAAAGTCTCTGATTACTTCACAAAACAAGAGAAAATGCCTTCAGTAAAAAGTTCCAGTGCAAATTAGGAAAATTTCAATTTACAAAAATTTAATCTTAATCTTAACTTGGTAACGTGTGTTTGACATTTGGAATGGTTTGCCTTGATCAGTGGTGAATACGGTGTCAGTAAACAAGTTTGAAAATGGTTATGGCAGTTGGCTCTATCGTGTATGAGTCCGTTCCTTGGAATGGAGTGCTTATCAATTTGCCCACATGTCTGTAATTTTCGAATTTTCGGCTGAAAATGATCTTAAACGTTTGGGCTCCACCCACTGATCTAGAATCCGTGGTCGCAATCGATTCTGTCCGGTCGGCCGTAACCACGATAACTCTCGGACGGAATGAGCTAGAAAGTTGAAATTTTCAGTATAGGTTTGGGAGATAAATATCTCAGTTAAGTACGTTATTGTGCTTAATCGGCCAGATGGTTTCGGAGTAACGAAAAAAAAAAATTTTTTTACGTAACAAATTTGAAACTCAAATTTTCTCAAGATGCAGTTCCATCACAAAAATCCACTAATGTCATTTTCAACTCTAACAAGCCAATACTTTCAGATATATGATTTTTCAAATTTTGAATAATACATCGAACTTCTATGATTTCACAGAATTATATCTACCTGTGTTCTATCTGTGTTTCTGTGCATTCATTCATGTCATCTTAACTACCTATAAGAGACGTCATATTCAGTTCCGTTCTAGTTTGTTTATATAATTCGTACTTTGAAAATATTTTGTTTTGGTAAAGAAGGTTCCGCATCTTCAATTTGTGGATATATACAAGAATGTTTTGATAACAAAAATTATATTGACTTGTTGCATATTGAATAATTTATGAACAAATATTGGGGATGATGTTTCAGAAGATTTAGAATTGTATAATTTTAATGATGTAGTTTATGAAGGTTTATGAATGTAAAGAACGACATTATGGAATCATCGAAAGCAATTACTGTTCGCTGACCCCCGTTGATCCCCATTTACTACCTTCAGTAGTGAGACATGTTCCTCTATACAGTATATTCATGATGCTGCTGGCAAAAAAATGCTGAAATATTGATCTACGTTTGTGTATCAAATATTTTTTTGTTGAGTTAAGGTTCATAATACAGAATGAATGTGTTATTGGTATGAACTATTAAATTATGAAATGAGGATTGTATTTTAGTAATATATTTTGAACTATTGAAATAGTTTTTTCGTCACTGTATACCTATTCAAATATCAGGAATAAATGGACAATCTGCTATGATTGTCTCCAGCCTTGCTCTAGACATTTCGATGATACTCTCCTTTTTCGAGTATTTTCGAGTTGTAAAACTATGCACCGAGGGTAAGTTGCAACAACCCATTCCACGGGGTTAAATCATTGCAGATTGCTCATTTAATCTTGATGAATAAACTATTATTTGAATCCAATTTATTCTACAGTGCAGTTCTATCATAACAATCCATTGATCTCATTCCCAACTCTGAGAAACCAATACTTTCAGAGATATGATTTGTCAAAAATTGAACAAGAGCGCCAAAGCTCCTACCACAGGGTTTCCCCCCTTTTCTATCTCCCTCTTCGTTTCTTTTTTTCTTGCTGATCTATGTATATTTTGAGTAATATATTAAGTCATTGTTGTGAGTTCATATGCATTTTCTAAACTCTACTCTTATTTATAATAATAATAAAAGATAGAGGACAGGCACAATTAAAGACACTACTCGATGATTACAGGCAATCCATATTTTTCCGGAATTTGGAAGATCAGGGCCTATCGGATGAATTATCCTTCACCTTTCTGAAGTCCACTGGGCTCAAGTCTGAAACGGAGGGATTTATTATGGTTGGTGATGATGGGATGATTAATACAAGATAGTATAAAAAGAACATTGTGAGAGTGTACACCCCAAAAACGTGGAGAGCATGCCGCAGTTAGCAGGAAACTGTTATGCAAATCCTGTCTGCGTGCAGAGTCGATGCTCCATCTGGATATGTGATTGTGATAGGTCGAAATTTAATTTTGTTCAATGACATAGGGAAAACACCCAACGGACAATGATCCCGAACAAGATTCTGGTTATCAATAAACCCGAATATCGTACTCAAACATAGGTCCATACAATTAAAATAAAATACAAATAAAAAAATGTTCTAAGGCGCCTCCTTATGCCATCGTTACTCGCTCATCTTGGTCTGAGCGCGAAGGAGACTAACTAGCCATAACGCCACGAAACTCATATAATGTAACGAAGTTCAGTAATTTCCGTACGGGCCCTGTTCTCATAAATCAAATAATGTATAGTCAGTACTTATATCCCGAGTGCTTGTCAAATATTGCAGGAGGGAAAATATTCGATAATTTGGCAAGCACGAGTGGTGTATGAAGGACTACTTCCAAAAAAAAAACTTCTGACAATCACGCTGAATGTTTTAGATGGTCTAAAACATCACAAAAATATTCACCTAAAGCACACGTGCAAATACCCGGATATTTTCACACTGCATTGATATTCAAAAATATTGGTTCCTCTCTAGGTGATTTGTATTATATGCGTTAATATGATTGGTTGAAATTTTTTGAGAGGAATAGTCATATATATTTTCCGTCTGAAAGACGTCAAATTCAAATTAAGTTGTCGGATATTTTCAGTGAGCACCTATGTGGGAAATCATTCGCAGAAGTTTTTCTCCGTAAAATAAGACAATCTTATCTATACCGTTGTTTCACTAATTTTGTGTCCCCGAACATCCGCAATCGAAATTGCCTTATAAGGAAATCTTTCAATTTCCTTCTAGTACATGATGTCAGGAAACCGTACTTGCGAGATTTTGACCACTTAGTTGCTCACCTCCTACCGAGGGTTTAAAATGCCCACCGAGCCTGGAGGATCTGATAAGTTGAAAAACTTGCTTTTAGTCAAACCTGACCTACTCTGCTGTGAAAAAACCAAGTAGGACATTCGCTAACATCCTAGATTGTAATCGAACCCTTCTTCATTGTCTAAAAGCGAACCCGGCCATAGTGAAGGACCGCAAGGCGTTACAACCTTGTAAAACCTATCGTGACTGGTGCCCGACTGTTCTATAACCCAACATGCAATTGCATATTACAATCCGTGTTTTCTCTGCGATAACAACAGTCTCAGAATAAGGATGTTGGGATAAGGCTGTACTTGAAAGAATGATCGTACCTCCCGGATTGTTTTCGGTATATTTTCTTTGAGTTATCAAGTAAACTATATATAAGATGGCTGTAGCTCCAAAACCATAAGGTGGATTAAGTCCATTCAAACTTTACCGAAATATTCATGCCCCAATTCTACACAGTAAATTTAAGCTTTATCGTGGATTTGACCACGGATTATTCCTGAGTGACTCAGACCCTATCAGTTGAGACCATTTCCGGACAAAAATTTAGACTTTTGGGAGAAATCATAGGTGTTCCGTACTGGAGAACAAGGCACCAATACCCCAATAAGGGGAACCTGAGGGTATTCGTGAATTCATTCGGTTCTTTGCCACCGACAAACGATCAGATTGAGCAAACACTTAGCTTCTTCTCCGTTTTCAAGGAACTCCGTTAATAACATGATGAAATCATATACACCTCTGTTCAATCAGCGTTGGAAAAGGAAAATACCTCCTTTCGGTAGGGTAGAATAGGCTCGTTCCGCATACTTCTCCGTCAGAGACGAGACGGGAGAAATAGCACCATCGATCTCTGATGAATTCTCGCTTCAGGCATCGGGGTAACTGATGGTTGGCGGCTCTTTCTTTGTCGTGCGGTCTTGGGGAAAAGGAACGAATTGGCTAAATGACGTAGCTCAGGTTATTATGTACCTACGTCTCGAAAATATTCCATTGCGGACTATCTAAAATCTTTATTATGAATCATTTTTAAGTCAAACGTCTAACTTATGCCCATGAGATAATCAATGATTTAAATTTGTTTGATAATAAAAATGGGTTCAAGCCCTGTGGACAGGAGCTTTCTGGCGCTCTACTTCAAACAGACAAATTATATCTGGTATTGGTTTCTCAGAGTTGGGAATTCTATCAATGCATTCATATGATATCACTGCATCATTAAGGAAATTCAATTCAAATAATAGTTTATTAGATAAGTAATAATAAATTACCTTGTAATCGATCAAAAATTTCCTGATCTACGTTCACCAAACTACAGAATTATGCTTTCAATATTTACGTAATATTTTCAAACATTTTCGGGTGAGGTCCCCGTTGCATCGCTAAAATACGAGTATTTCAACCCCAATATTTTTGAAGTTACAATATTCCCTTCTGTCAAGTTGACATTATGAGAATTCATACATAGAATAATAACTAGTGGGCCCGCAGATCTACCTAGCCAGTAGATCTACATTTCTCCGGTAGATCTACATTTTTCCGGCAGATCTACATTTTTCCGGTAGATTTACATTTTTCCGATAGATCTACATTTTTCCGGTAGATCTACATTTTTCCGGTAGATCTACATTTTTCCGAGACTTCCTCAGACACACACACACAGAAAGTTTCAACGAAATCGGTCCGGTCGTTCTCGAGTGTCTATAAACCGAACACAGTGCTATCTACCGAGTTCCTATTGTGACTCTGAGGCCCATTCAAATACCCACACATAGTTTAATCGAAATCGTTCGAGCCGTTTCCTATAGATCGATCGGGGCGCCCCTACAGGATGCTATTGTGAATCAGAGATACGCCGAAAGAAAATCACAGAGTTTCATCAAAATCGGTCCGCCTGTTTCCGAGTTCCTATACATCGATTTTAGCACCCCCTACAGGGTCCAATTGTGAATCTGAGCCGCCTTGGGTTCCACTGAAATACATACACGCAAAGTTTCGGAGTTGTCATATTTCTTAAGACACCCTGTATAGCAGCGGTTATCATTTCGCAACGGTTTTACAAAGTTGAGAATTCTCCTCGCGATAGAAATCTCGAAGTGACATTTTACTTAAAACGCTTGCATTTGAAAATAATCGATGCCGCGAGGAAATGAACACCCTGTATAGTAATGGTTTATTTCCAACGATGTATGACTCGAAAGTATATTTTCCAACACGAATGAATGAAATGGTATGTTCATAGCGTTAAAAACAGCAATCTGCAATTGACATTAAAAGAAAAACACCCTGTATAGAAATTTCCGAAAAATACATTATAAGAATCCATCCAAGGTTCCTATTTAGATAACGGTTTGTTTGTGGCACGAATCAATTCAATCGTGTCAAATTGTGCCGTGAAAAAAAGAACACCCCGTATAGCAATGGTTTATTTTCAGCGATAAATGCTCAGAAAAAAAAAGAAAAACACCCTTACTTAAAGTTGGCAGATATACCGTTATTCGAAGTTAATATTGCGATAGAAATTGAAAAAAAAACACGAAAAAGTATAATTCCCTTGATGGGATTCGAACCCGCCTTCCCTCGTCCGAAACCGAGATATCGACTATCTAGACATCGGCACTATCGGACTCCTCGAAGGATCCTCTCGATCTCCGGTATTAGAATAAAACGTCGGTACTAACCGCGGATAGATATTCTTGGTAGGAACGCTCTGGACTCGTTGAATCACATTTGTTTATTATAATTATTATGGAAACAATTTTTTTGTTCCGAAATTTGTACCGAAATTTCTACGTGTTTTAAATAGGTATGTTAGTACACTTCAACACAACTTCCACCATTTATATAATTATTTAAATTATTGAATATTCACATTATTAAGTGCTGATATGTCCGGGGTGATTCCAAATTAGACGTGAACCCTGGGAGGGGAGGGGTGTTAGTATGTTGTTGTTTAAGCCATATTTATTGATCACCGAAAATCAACATTTCACGAGATCTTTGCGTTCTGGCGATTTGTAAAAGATTTCTCACCTTAGTACATTTTTCGGCAATATTTTCTACGATGGCCAAATTTTATTATAATTTTGGGTTAACTGAAAAAATTAGAAAAGGTGCTTGTATAAGTAATGGTGCAACATAATTTATGAATACATTTTCTAAAGAGTTTAGTTGCAATAAAAAAATATTTAATTCATTTTTTTTTGCTTTTTATATACCTTTTCAAACTATACTAGTTCTCTTTCAAAATCTAATATATCATAATTTTGCTCTATTCTCATATATCATATCCTTTTCTGATGAAAATATTGCAAAATTATAATCAAATTTGGTAGAAAAGTAGAAAAAAGCGACAAAAAATTAACTAAGATAAAAAATCACTTAAAAATCACAAGAACTTAAATATCTACTCTGTTGATTTTCGGTTATCAATAAATATGGCATGAACGAAAGCAAAATATCCATAATAATAATACAGTAGAATCTCACTAATCCGGCACTTCAATAGACCGACACGTCCAATAATCCGGCACCCTCCGCCCTTTCCTCCCTTGCCCCTCATCTTGGAAAAAGCTATAACCTACACATGTTGTATCACGGGAGTTAGAAGAATGGGAACCTGACGATGATCTACCTAATGCCTATTGGTTACAAAATTTATCAGAATACAGATACAGCATTTATTTGTTTCAATACCTGCATAATATGGGCTGAAGAAAACGGCTTACCTGCTAAAGATGTTATAATTCTTCGAAACATGCGAGAAAACGTTTTCAAACAAGGATTACAGACCTCAATTGAAGATTATTTAGTTACCTCTATATCATTGTAAAATACGTTACAGTCATAAAAAAAACTTTTAATTACACATTATGTTTTTGGGCGCATGTTCTAGGGGAACATCGTCCTATCATTTCGTCCAAATGTC
This sequence comes from Halyzia sedecimguttata, assembly GCA_937662695.2. Lineage (NCBI taxonomy): Eukaryota > Metazoa > Arthropoda > Insecta > Coleoptera > Coccinellidae > Halyzia > Halyzia sedecimguttata. Next base: position 17,289,868 of record OW569413.2, read on the forward strand.
TGTAATTTTCGAATTTTGAGCTGAAAATTGGCTAATAGACTAATTCGGACTCCCTGATCACGAATCCGGTGTTAAATTTTTGGGTGCCGGCCGGCCGGCAGGCCGGCCGGTTTTCCGGCCGTAGGCACGATAACAGGAGCACCGAAGGTCCTATCGACTTCAAACTTTCAGGGTAGGTTTCTGATCAAAATGCGACGGTTAAGTTCGTTAACGGGCAAAATTGGCCGGACGGTTTAGGAGTTATAGACATTTAAAATTTTGAGGTTATTTCCCTGACATTTCAGGAACTAAAGAAGATGTTGAATCGAAACTTGGTAGTCAGTTCGAGGATATAAACGCGCAACTTTTGGCAAAATTTTGTTATGATCGAAATGTTGGTAATTTTTAAAAAAATATTTCTTTTAGTTTTTTCGAAAAAAAATTTTTTTTTTCGTGAACTATTCATCAGATTGCAACAAAAACTTGTACTAACGTCAATTGTAGTATTTTGCAACATTGTGCAAAATTTTGGCTCTATACGATTTCAATTTCTGGAGATATAAGACAAAATGTGTCAAATTTCCTGGGTCTCTCTCAGTATTTTCATCGATTATTATATAATAATCAATAATATTAAGGTATTCAACATGATACTGCTTTTTTTCTTTACTGGTCAGTACGGGCCACAAGGAAGATGAACATGCGCCCAATAGCTCCTGTCCACAGGGCTTGAACCAATTTTCTCTATACAATCCAGTAATCTGAACATTCCAATAATCCGGCACACTCTGGTTTTTAATGGTTCCGGATTACTGAGATTCTACTGTAATAATAATAATAATAACTTTATTCATTCTTTTAGACGAAATTACATTTGTATAGGACATGTCTTCATACAACACAATATTGAAAATATAGAACACCTTAAGGAAACCCTCAAAATTAAACAGTATGAACCAAACAAATAAGGAAAATACAAGTAAAAGGAAAATATATGTAGTGTAGAAAATAACTGAAAACTAATTCATTACAGAATCGAAAAATTCATTTTTGCTGTAGAAGCACTTCTCGAGCAGTAAGGCTTTCATTTCATTCTTGAATCTCCTGTATTCCAAAACCTTCAATCTATCAGGTAGATGGTTGAAAGATTTGATACCACAATACGTGGGTGATTGCTGAAATTTGGATGTCCGGTGTTTTGGAATACTAATACCTCCTCGAAGATTCACTTCTAATTTGGAATCACCCTGTATATTATTCTCAACTCAAGTCGAACACATTATTTTTAGTAACTATTTTTGGCACGCTTGTTCTGCCAATCAATTTGCGCAAATGTCAGAAAAATGCAGACAAGAAGACATATGCAAAATTTCATGAGGATCGTATGCCTACAAAATGAAGAAGAATTATGAATAACAATTCTGTACTTATCTCTGAAACTTTCCTTCAGATATCTGAAATTTTCTCAGAACTATCAAAACCTTATCTTACAGCCAAGTTTTAGATTTGAACTTGTGGTTCGATGCGTGCGCTGATGTGTGGAACCATAACCTCTTGGAGAGAAGATTGTAGTTTCCTACGAACTCGATTGGATCAATATTGTTTGGAATTATTAACTGGTTTCGGTCTGGAATTTCCTCCCAAAGTCTGCAAAATATCTATAAAATAAAATATTAATTGTTTTGTGAATTGCTTCTGCGTAGGAAACACAAGATATTTGTCCAGAGGCAATCTATCGAACTAATATCTCGTGTTTCTTATACAGAAGCATTTTTATGTCTTGTCCAATAGATGGAGCACCACCACAATACCTACACAATGTCCAGCAGTACCTCGACGCAATATTTCTAAATCAGTGGATAGGAAGGCTAGGAACGATCGAATGGCCAGCGCAAACCCCTAATCTTAATCCATTAGATTTCTTTTAATGGGGATATGTGAAGAACTTTTTGTACAAAAACTAAACCCCTTGATTTCAATGACCTGAAAGATCCAATAACGCTTGCGAATATGTCGATCTCTCCTGAGATGTTGAATAATGTTGAAATAAATTTTTATTTGAGGTTAGGATGTTTCCAAGGCGTTCGAGGTGAACAATTTGAACATCTACTTTATTAATTCATAATTTTTTTGCTACATTTTGTATTATATTTTAGTTTTTGATATTGTACCAAATTTTTCTAATCACTTGATTTTATTTTTTTCTAATTTGATATTTGCAACAAACGTGAAAGTGATAATATTTCTGAATAGAGAATGACGAGACCTGTCATACGATGTATCTCAAGATCATACTTCCTCGTTGAAAAATTGGTGGTTTTACCTGTCTTTCGAAGAGGGTTGAAGGTAGGGTTCGCATTTTTATGAAGAAGAATGACAATAATTCAAAATTGATATCTTTCAGGATTTTCCATAAATATATACAGTAACCAAGATATTGAATTTGCACGGTGTGAGTATTTGAGTTGTGCGTAGTTTTCTATAACTATGACATATATATTTCCCAAATATAATTTTTTCCTACTTTCACTGGTTTTCATATTAGAGACTCAATGAATCATCTTGATCGTTTCAAGAAAATCATTTTAGAATATTAAATTATTCTTCATCACCTCTGAAATCCTCGATTCAAGCTCTATGGTGCAGGCGCACCTTTTTTCGTTCACCATCAAAGTCATAGGTAATTTATGAACACAATATTGTGATTTCTTCGATTTTTCGTCAACGGAATACATCCAGCAAGGTTAATCGAAATTAACATTCATAGATTCGAGTTTCATAGAGACCAATTAATGTGGTGATAAGGATTGTATGATAATACAACAAACAAAAATTAGATATTGAAATAAAAATAGGGAAATAATTCGTATTGTGTGAAGAAAATTGGAATAATTTTGTTGCAAATAGTGGTTACAGAATCCAATCAGATTTGAGCGACTAAATAAGTTTTTGCAAATAATGTGAACCATCAGATTGTATTTTATTGTATATTATTATACTGATCCTCCTGATACTGATACTGCTTTTGATTTAATGTTTTACAAAATAGATATACAGAACAGAAACGGGTTGAAGGTAACAACAAAGTGCAAGAGTATATAAGCACATTGTGTAATCAACGCTTGGATAGTTCAACCTGAATTGAATCTGTAATTATGGCAAATGAAAATGGTGTTTTATTTGATGAGAGGTCAAAATTAATATACGAATTAAAGACTCACCCTGCTTGATAAAGTTCCAGCGAAGTCTATCACGAATTACAAAATATGCAGGGTGTGTCTTAAAGTCTTACATTGATTTTAACAATAGATTTCGCTCATCAAATGAAACACTTTTTTCATTTACCAATATTCCAGATTCGGTGATGTGCTAATCCACCCCAGCAATTTCTTCAACTTTCGAACACAGAAACTGTATTCAATATTATATAATTATCTGAATGCAATATCATTTGATGTTCGAAATTCAATGACATTGTTTCAGAAAACTTATTTACTCTCTCAAATCATATGAATTGGAATCTTTATGCATAATTGGTGAAATTATTTTCACGGGAATAAATGGAGAAGAATTCATAGCTTAATACACTGCTCAACAATTGATAGGGATCACTTACTTTTTCTAAATTTATTTCTGAACTATTCGCTCCAAGATTATAAATTTAGTCAGATATCAGAGTATTTTCAGTTGATAATATGGTTCACTTGAGAAAAGAATGAAAAAATGGAAAGTTGGAGAGAAAAAAAGACTTTATTAGGAACACTCAAAATTCTGTGTTTGAATAACATAAAAATTTTATGATGACACCACAAGAAGGCTGAAGTTTCGGTTAAGCTAGTACCTAGTTGGCCCCCCACGAGCTCGTCTCAAGCATTCTACCCTACGAGGCATACTTTCAATCAAACGATTTATAAAATTTTGGGGCAAATTCATCCAAATATCCCGTAAAGCGTTAGAAAGGTCCTCCAGGTTATTGATCGGTTGTTCTAAGGTTGACAATTGTCTAGACATCTCAGACCAGACATGTTCGATGCAATTCATGTCTGGAGAGCGAGCTGGCCAGTCCATCCTATCAATAGCATGAGTTTCTAGCGCTTAATTAACCAGACGACTACGGTGTGGACGGGCATTATCGTCAATTAAAATGAAATTCTCGCCCAAGGCAGCCGCAAACGGAACAATTATGGGTTCAATAATCATATCGTGATATCTCTGGCTGGTCATTGTGGTGTTCTGCAGAACAACCAACTCTGTGCGTTGGTTCAAACAAATGCCTCCCCATACACATATAGAACCTCCGCCAAAAGCTGTTGTGGGTACCATAAACTGTTCTGCATACCTTCGACCTCTTTCCCTCCAAGCAAGAATACGTCCATCGGAGTTGACCAAACGAAATCTAGACTCATCCGTAAATAAACATCGGCTCCAATCTTCAACTATCCAATTGCGGTGCTCCTCAGCACATTGCCGTCGATGAACCCGGTGTTCCCTATTCAAACGGGGATGTTGCACCCTGCTACGTGCTCTCAAACCACGAACATGTAGTCGTCGTCTTACAGTCTGGTTCGAAATTAGAACTCCTGTTGCAACTCTCAGTGATCTATTGAGCCGCGACGCCGGGTAAGTGGGATTTCTCCTAGCATTGAGGACCAAAAGACGATCCTGGGCAGCTGTTGTACTGCGCTGCCGACCTCCCCCATGAACATAAGCTACTGAGTCGTTTTGGATGAACCTATTCCAAGCCCGACTCACGACACTTTGCGAAACATTCAACCGCCGGGATACTTCTCGCTGGGACAAACCTTCCTGTATCCACCGTATGATTTGGTCCAGTTGCACAGGAGCCAAACGTCTTCTCGGCATGACTGATAAGCTAAAATATTGTTCTCATTTCTTCAATTATTGTCACCTTATGTGTTTGAACGAGAGAAAAAAACAGATTTAATAACAAATACCACATTGCTTTTCACTCCACATGTAACAGCCTACAGATAATAATCGATTTTGTGAACAAGAGCCGATGAAGTGAGGAAAAATTTGATATAATCAACTCAAAACATCTTAATTTTTCCTTAGAGACCATATAATGTACAGATATTCACGAGATAACTTGAAAAAAATACAAATGAAGAGAAGTTCATAAGTGATCCCTAGCAATTGTTGATCAGTGTACATACCATATAATTCAAGTTCTTTGAATAATGTTTGCCCATGTCTATGCTTTATATTATGATGAATAACATGTGTGTGGATTTTCACAACAAGCCGAAATTTTAAACTAATCATTCATAAACAAATCAAAATTTTATTATAAGATAATTTTAAGTTATACCTTATAAACTAATCCCGTTTTGAGGTGTTGAAAAAATCAATTAATTTGGAAACAAGTGAGATTGAAATGCATGTAAATGTTATGTGAGATAAGGTGGTAATTAGCTTTACCTCTTTCTAGAAGTTTCAACTTTGAGGTCATTAAGCAGCCTATGCCTTCATTCGAGCACATATTCTTCTGATTTTTGTTCAGGCCTGAATTGATGAAAGCATTCAATTTCTGGAAATTTATTTTATAATATTCATTGAAAAGTATCTCGAAATCGGTGCATTATAGGAGAAATGATGAGGAACAATTTAATCCTTTAAAATGATTGCGTAATCTTAACACACTCAAGATAACCTTCATCTGCTTTCTTTATGCTAATTTCTCATAGTTTAATTAATTCGCGAGTCTATAACAAGGAAGTAGGAAAACCTGTCAATTGGGGATTATGTGTGATAGTTATAGAAATCTCCGCACCAAAATTAGTTTCAATCGGAAAAACCATATCAAAGCTACAAAAACAACAGATTTTTTTTTCAATTTGACCCTCCTTTTAGATTTCTGGTCGACTAGTTGGGAGGTTAATGGTACACTTATGCTCACTTGGTCATATTTGATAAAATTTGTTTTTAAAGGTTTAATAAAATAAATTCCTTTGATCACAAAGAGAAGACTAAGCTCAGATAGTCGAGAAATTCGTCCAGGGGAAATTTAATGTACTCTTGCTAATGACCACACAGGTAATTCTTCCTGATGAATGATCAAGATACTTCCGGATGAGGTATATGAGTTTTTCCATTGGAACTTATGGTTTATCCAGACACGGTGTAGGTAATGTAGGGATCAGTCCCAGTTCATCATCAAACATCAAAATATTCAAATGGTTCAGTAAGGTTTATTTTCACCTCAATCCAACAATAGTTTCAACTTAAGATATGATATTCAGGCTTTCAGCCTCACCCAAAAACAACGAACCGGCATTACACGTACTACTCTGCAAAATATATTATTTGTTATAATATATATATAAGTTAAAAGTACACAAACTTTATTCACCGGAAATTATCAAAGCCTAGAAAAAAAAACACGAGGCACACAATACCTCGAAAGTTGAAACACTTTAACCTGGTTCATTCAGAACAACAAGAATATGAAATTCACATATACCAGAAATATTAGAAGGAATCGAAATATTAAAAGGTTTCTTTCTGGGTTTTCTCTCCCAAACTCTGAAAAATATCTATAAAATAAATATTAATAATGTTGCGATTTGCTTCTGCGGAAGAAACACAAGATATTTGTCAGAAGCAATCAATTGAACAATGTTGCCTAACAAACAACAACTATTTCGTAACGTTTCGGAGTCTACATCAGACTACTTCGTCAGATGCTTCACTACAAATCTTTGGAATTATTTTGTTGGTAGTTATATTAAAATTCGAGAATTGTGACAATTCTCGAATTTTAGAATAACTAGTATACCTCCCACAGTATCCTTTAATGATTACTTGGAATCGAATTAATCAACCATAAAGTACTCTACATTATTTTCCATCGAAAATGGCATGCAACACTATATTAACTAATTTCAATCTGAAAACATCAACGTAGGTTAATTTGCCAAAACCAATTTCAATATAACTAAAACTATTTGAATATTACTCACCGTCAACTTCACGTATATTCATAGACAAACATATATTCATTTCAGAACAAATAGAACCGAACTTTCTCAACTATTGAGAACACAGCAATTTTACGAGGAACGTTTAGAGAAAAAATATAGACCCGATCAAATTGTAGCTTGCTAACTAGTTGAAGAATATCGACATAAAGACGTGTGTAAAATTTTGTGAAAACCGTACCCCTAGAAATTTTAAAAAAATTACGAAAAAAAAAAACTGGTTCAAGCACTGACGTGAAATCAGGAGCTTTTGCGCACTGACTTCACGTCAGTGCTTGAACCAATTTTTTTTTCGTAATTTTTTTAAATTTTCTAGGGCTACGGTTTTCACAACATTCTACACACGTCTTTATGTCGATATTCTACAACTAGTTAGCAAGCTACAATTTGATCGGATCTACATTTTTTGAGTCATCGAGGAAATAATATTCCAGATGGGTATAAAACCGAAACCGTTGGGCCGATTATGGCCAACAGCGAATTCTCTCCTATTTAGATGCGCCACCTACCCTGAAAATTGCCTATCTCCCCTCCTTATCTCCTTTCGTTCGGCAGTTATCGATGCAACGGTCACCCATCCAGCTACTGAACTCACACCAAGCTGCTCAGATCTCCAACAATATAGATGCGATCGTGTTCAAACTTGGACTTGGTTATAGAGATAGGTTCCGAAGGCTCCCGCAAAATATCTGCCATGTCGGATGAATAATTTCTGATATATAGAATTTGTTTCAATGATTTTTAAAAAAAATTCTAGTGATATGATCCTCACAAAATTATGCAAAAGTTTCCGTGTTGGCATTCTTCAACTAATAACCATATTTAAATTGGATTGGTTTGGTATTTTTCGAGTTATTAAGGAAATAACAACCAAATTTCAGATGGGGATAACTCCAAAACCGTTTGGCCGCTTAGGGTTACAAACAAACTCAAACGTCGCATTTAGATGCGCAACCTAACCTGAAAATTTCAAGTAGCTATCTCTTTGCGTTCTCAGGTTATCGAGACATAAAAAATATTTTTTAATAATTTCTTTAAATTTTCTATTGATACGATTCTCCCAAAATTTTTCAAACGTGCTTAGGTTTGTATTCTACAACTATTCAGCAAGTTTCAATTCGATCGGATTTTGGTTGAAAACAAAATTATTACTCGGAAACCATTGGGCTGATTATGCCCTTTAACGAACTTGTCCATCGTATAAGGGATGCGCCACCTACCCTGAAATTTTGAAGTCGCTACCTCTTTCCGTTCTCAAGTTATCGTGGCAACGGACCTCGAATTCTTCATCAGGGAGTCGAACCCAATCGTTTGAGACCATTTTCGGTGAAAAATTCGATAATTACAGACGTTTCGGCATAATGATTACGAGATGTTCCCCAGAACATACGCGCAAAGAGTATCTCCCTGTAGCGCTAAGAACGTATAGAACGAATAAATCCCCTAGACCGGGCAGTACTGTTCAGGTCGTGCAGAATTGAAATGATAAATTCACGGTATTGAACAAAATTATAATGAAATGATTCCTATAATATAGTGAAATATTATATGTGGAAAATCAATACGGATTCATATGACAAAACATTTCTAATTTGGGCTGAATATAAATTAATATCAATAAATTAAACAAATTATCAGTTTACCAATAAAGGACACTCGTGTATTATGGTTTGCGTACTATTAACAAGGGGTATTATGAACAACGAAGCTATCTGTATGATTGAAATGAACTAAAAAGAGAATTTTTCAAAAGAGTGACGGGGTTTCATTCTGTTACAGCCTGTATCTTTTACCATAATTTTGAAATATGGGAAATGAATAAATTGTTTATTTGGTCATAGAAATCTATGGTTGAAATGAATAATTAATTTCAACCATAGATTTACAACTTGAAGACTCATCCTTATATCACAGAATAAATCCATTCACTTGATGACGCCAAGAAGGAGCCCCCTAACGACTTCTCACCAATTTATGAAAACTAAAACACTAATTGGGAAAACTTCTCAGCAGGCCATCGTTTCCCAATTACCCCGAGCTATATTTCATTTAACTTTCTTACTTATAAACTACCAAACAAGATTAGACATAATTTAAAACAGGGAACCTCATCTTTTATCGGAAAATTGGAGATATTATCTGGAAGCAGTCGTTGGTAAAATTTTGATAATTTATGGAGGCTTGAGCAGACCCTCTGGTGTGCCATAAGTGGTTTTAGCTTTGTAAAATCTGCACTGACCTTAATGGATTGCGGATTTATATTGGTTCAGGCTTAAGCGGAACGATGCAGTTGAGTGAATTTGAAAAAGAAAGATGAAATGTTACACTATCACAATTTATACAGGGTGAGTCTTTAAGATGTACTTTAATTCTAACCATAAATTGCTATCATCTAATGAAACACTTTTTTATTTACCATTTCTCCAAATTCAGCTCAGGTAAAAAGATAGAGGCTGTTGAATTTTCGAAAAAAAATTAGTTTTTATTTTGTGAATCTCACAACATATTTCCAAATAAAAGCACTGTTGGTGCGACTGTGATACATATTTTCCAAATATTAGTTATATATTTATTATTTTTCATACTTCTACTTCTAGTTATAAACTCGTGGATTCATAAAACTAAATGAAATTAGCATGAAGAAACTTAGATGAAGTTTTTTTTGAGACAGTTCAAGAATATTCAATCGTTTTAGAATATTAAATCATTCTTCATCATTTCCCCTTAAATGCACTCTTTTCGAGATATTCTTCATTGAATGTTATAAAATGGGAAACTACATAAATTTTACTACTTTCATGGATCCGCCTCTGAGCGTTGGAATCTCGCAGCCTACTTTAAACCACTTTACCATACCATATTTTTGTCCACCATTAATGTCATATACTACGTTTACATGCACCTTCTCGATCCGTTTTGAACCAATGCGCATGTTTTGATGCGAATTAGATGAAATATGGTTTGAGAGTTTACATGCCTTATCTGAAACTAGTTTTCTGTAATTCGGCTTTATTCTAAGCTCGCATAGCCAACATGGGAAGATTGGAAAAAATTAAAAATGGAAATTAAGAAAAGAAAATCATTCTAAATATCTTAAAAAATGATGAAGAACACCATAATTTCGCAAGGAATTAACCTTTTCTGGGTGGTTACAAGTGATTGAAAGAGCAAATCGTGAAAATGAATCCAGAAAATTGGCAGAAAATGATTAAAAATAATAGAAAAAGTTACCTCGAACAATATATTATATCATTTTTATCTCAAGAGATTTATTTCGATCTTCCAGCTTAGGAATTACGATTAACGTAACCCCAAAGCAGGTTCGTTAGATTATCAGATTTGTCAAACTAATAAATTTGGTGTTGGTAATTCTGAAATTTGTTTCTCTTAAAACTACTCTCAATGCGTATTTGGTGTATACATGCACATTAAATCGGTTTGGGAAAACTCAATCCACCTTTTCAAATCGCATTTACTAATTCGCATTTGAGTAGTCAATTCGAATTGAAAAAACGTTTACATGCGTTTTCAATGCGCATTACAGAATACGCATTGGCTTAAAACGGTTCGAGAGGATGCATGTAAACGTAGTAATAGATAATTTGTATGCAGGAGTTTATTAGCACATTGGGAAATCTCTAAACGCTCATAACTTTTTACCTGAGCCGAATTTGAAAAAAATTTAAATGAAGTGTTTCTTTTGATGAGAGGAATCTACGGTTAAAATTAATGTACAACTTTAAGAGTCACCCTGTATATATACCGGGTGGCCCACCACAGACGCGGAGCTCGTTTTGAGGGAGTAAATGAAGATATTTAAAGAATATTTTTTTGTGATGTGTGTAGGGTGTTCAAAAGCACAATTTAAAATTATTTTCATTTAAAATGATGTTCAAAACCAATGATATAGACCAAAGTTAAATTTTTGTAAATATATCACCCTGTATTTTACCTCAAAAACGGATTGACAGGCTTAAATTATGATGAGTTTCTTCAGATCACTTTAGAATATACCTTAGAAGCACCATTTACGACAAAAAGGTGAAAAATTTAAAATATGCAGTTTTTTTAAATAGCAATTAATGAAGAAACCAATTACGCCATCAATACAGACAGTATTTTTTCGAGTAAACATATTGGCTACTTCTATACAGAAAACAAAATTAACTCTGGAATATACAGAGTGATCGTAATTAATTTTGAAACATGAACTACAGATAATGATCGAAAATTGCTGAAAAACTATCAGGTTTATATAGGTGTAGGAAAACCTATGAAGATAGTTTCCAAATTAATTGTTACGTTCAACGAGATATAGAAATACCGGGTGTGGCATTTAAAGTAACAAAGTTTTTGATCATTTTTTACAGTTGATGTTTGAAAATTAATTATGATTTTTTTTTCAGTATAGAAGTAGCCAATATATCTACTCGAAAAAATACTGTCTGTATCGTTGGCCTAACAGGATTCTTCATTAATTGCTTTAAAAAATTGTTTCAAGCACTGACGTGAAGTCAGAAGCTTTTGCGCGTATGTTCTCTTGTCCATTCTCCTTTATTGGACACTCTTAATCGAATTTACCATGCTGAATTCTATTGTCTGTTCTCCTGTATTGGACACTCCAAATTTACCATGGTTAATTCGCTTAGGAGTGTCGAATACAGGAGAACAGACAATAGAATTCACCATGGTAAATTCGATTAAAAGTGGCCAATAAAGGAGAATGGACAATAGAGCAAAACGCGCAAAACCTGCTGACTTTACGTCAGTGCTTGATCCAAGTTTTTTTCGTGAAGTCAGGAGCTTTTGCGCGTATGTTCTATTGTCCATTCTCCTGTATTGGACACTCTTAATCGAATTTACCAAGGTGAATTCTATTGTCTGTTCTCCTGTATTGGACACTCCGAATTTACCATGGTAAATTCGATTAAGAGTATCCAGTACAGGAGAACAGAACATAGAATTCACCATGGTGAATTCGATTAAGCTTCTGACTTCACGTCAGTGCTTGAACCAATTTATTTTTTCTAGTGCTACGATCCTCACGGAATTTTGCATGAATTTTCGCGTTGGCATTCTACAACTAATAACCATGCTTGAATTGGATCAGATTTGTATTTTTTGAGTTATTGAGGAAATAACAACCAAATTTTAGATGGATATAACTCCAGAACCATTTGGCCGATTATGCTAGTTAACAAACTTGTCGTATTCAGATGCGCAATCTACCCTGAAAACTGCAAGTCGCTATTTCTTTCCGTTCTCCAGGAATCATGAGATACATAATATTTTTTCGTAATTTTTTAACAATTTTCTAGTGGTACGGTCTTCACAAAATTTTACACACGTCTTCATGTCAATATTCTACAACTAGATACCAAGCTTCTGTTCGATCGAGTCTATATTTTTTGAGTTATCGAGGAAATAATATTCCAGATGGGTACAACTCCGAAATCGTTGGGCCGATTATGGCCAACAGCAAACTTAACTCTCCCATTCAGATGTACAACCTATCCTGAAAATTGCCAGTCCCTTTCTCTTTTCGTTCGAGAGTTGCGGAGGCAACGCTTGCCCATCCAGCTACTGAACTCACACAAGGCTGCTCAAATCTCCAACAATATAGATCCGATCACGTTCAAGCTTCGAACTTGGTAGTAGAGTTAGGTTCTGAAGGCTCTCGCAAAACAACAGCGATATCGGACGAATAGTTTCTTATATATAGATTTTTTTTCAATAATTTTCAATGATTTTTTAAAAATATTCCAATTATATGATCCCCACAAAATTTGGCAGCAATTTTCGAGTTGCCATTCTACAACAAATAACCATGTTTGAATTGGATCGGTTCTGTATTTTTCGAGTTATTCAGGAAATAACAACCAAATTTCAGATGGGTATAACTCCGAAATCGTTTTGCCGATTATGCTTATAAACGAACTTAAATGGCGCATTCAGATTCTCTACCAAACCTGAAAATTTCAAGTCGCTATCTCTTTCCGTTTTTAGGTTATCGTGACGTAAATAGTATTTTTTAATAATTTTTTGAAAGTTTTCTAGGGATACGATGTTCACAAACTTTTACAAACGTCCTTAGGTTTATATTTTACAATCACTCACCAAGTTTCAATTCGATCGGATTATGATTGGTTGGAGACAAAATTATTACTCGGAAACCATTGAGCTGATTATGCCCATTAACGAACTTGTCCGTTCTATTGGGATGTGCCACCTACCCTGAAAATTTCAAGTTGCTGTCTCTTTCCGTTCTCAAGTTATCGTGGCAACGGCCAGCCGGACATTCGGCCAGACGGCCAGCCGGATGGCTGGACAAATCAAATTTGACCTCGAATTCTTGATCAGGAAGTCCAACTCAATCGTTTGAGACCATTTTCTGCGAAAAATTCGAAAATTACAGACAATTGGGCAAAATGCTAACGCGATGTTCCCCAGAACTCCATATTTTAAATTTTTCACCATTTTCACGTAAATGGTGCTTCCAAGGCATACAGTGATCTGAAGAAAATAATCATAATTTGAGTTTGCCATTCCATTTTTGAGGTCAAATATAGGGTGTTACATTCAAAAAAATTTAACTTTGGTCTATATCTTTTTTTTCGAATAGCCTGTATATATGGAAATAATTTTGAATTGTACTTGTGAACACTTTACAAACGTCACAAAAAAAATATTTTCAAAAAATCTTGTGTGTATGAAAAAAGTGTCAGCAGAGGTCAGAGTAATGGGGTACCATAGAATTCGATATATGATACTAGAGCGTAGGGAAAAAGCCTCAGCAAAAAAATCCTATCAAACCGTTAGTGCTCTGATTTATGAAAATTGAAATTGTTATCAAAATATGCTGAAATATTGAATATTTAAGGGCATCCTTTTCTATACTATCACTTCTTCCTTCAACAAGCAGATAATTTACTCCAAGGTTACCGAAACTCAATCTGGAAAAGGAAAAGACAAGGAGAAAACGAACAAATTAAAAATGGAATTAATTGTACGTTTTATTAAATGGATTTTAAATTCACTACTCTTTCTAAAAAAGATTCAGTAACATTATGAATACACCGTCATAGTCAGAAATCGCAGAAAATAACTGGGACTTTTCCATATTATAGTCTAAGAGTATCAATTGTTTTATTTTCAGAAAGTCCCTCAAATATTTGAATTTGTAGAAGAGTCCTCTCATCCTTCCCCTAAGATATTTCACATGTAGGAGGAATAGGCCAACTGTTTGGTTTTTCTGCCATTAAGACTCAACTGACTCATTTCCAACCAGAGTTTGATCTGAGTAAATTCACCCTCAGCTTTCATTTTCAAGATTCTCCAACAGTCCGATGTGTAAGCTCTGTGTAAGCAGTGTCTCTCTATCATCAGCTGAAATTACAATTTTTCTCACCGAATCCTGCTGGAGAAGACTAGTCATCTAGATAATGAAGAAAATGGGGCCAAGTACCGTACCCTGTGGAACTCAAGACTTGAATAAAACCAAATTCTCTTTTTTCCATCCACAGCCACAAGCTGAACTCTGTCAGACAGGTAACTCCTCATTAGTTGGTCTGCAGTCCCTTTAATTCCACAATCCCCCAGTCTTTTAGCAGTACTTCATGGCTTGCTTAGGGTATCAGATGCCTTACTGACATCAACAAATAAAACAACTGCTTGTAATTTCCTATCTTGTGCTCCATAATGATCCGTAGTGAATATCATTATTGTTTCAGTATCATGGTAGTGAACAGAAATTGGTTTATGACTGGTGGGTGAGTTCCCTTTTTGTCATCGTCTATTTCAAAGATCTAAGCTATAATTTCATCCATCTTATCTTCTGAGACCAAAAAGTTCAATCACAGACATTTGCAGTGCAAATAAATAATTGAGTCAAGAATTATGAGAACCGTCTTTATTCAAGGATTAGTAAGCGTAAGAAATTTGCATTCCAAATTTCTTTTACTCGGAATTCCAGCTTCTTAGATAAACCTATTTAGAGCGGCATAGTAACCCCGAACCCGGCACATTTCAATCTCTGCGACCAACAGAAAAACTTCGGAGCCGCCAGCTTAGCTTGAATTCAACTTCATAATACGAATCTAACTCCTCGGGTAGCCCCTTTGAATTACCCTTATGTAACAACCTGTCTTGAAGAAATTTATGGTTTTCTCCGGTCAGCCTTTCGGAACACTCAACTATAAAGGCTTTTTAGCGGTGATGAATGGTTTAGAACTTAAAATTCAAGCGTGCATTTGGCGGTTGCTTCTGCACAAAAGCGAACGTTGGAGAAGTTTGAACGAAGACCTGATTATCGTCGGATATCTCCACAGGAAAGAAATTTTTTTTGGGAATTGAGCGTTCTTTTGAGTGACATTAGAAACAACTGCAAAATATTTCCTATGAATAGCGGAAAATGCTATATTTGAGGATGTGCGGAATATGCAGGGTGATTTCGGACGAATGACCCATCGCGAAGAGGGAAATAGAGGATCATATGAGTAGTCAGACATTGGCATTCATACATCTCTTATGTCTACAAGTTTCTGAGATACAGGGTGTTTCCTGAAAATGATAGAATTTTAAAATCTCTATAAGTAAAAAACTATTGAATCGATTTTGATAATATTTTGCAAGCTTACTGCTTTCGAGACACTTTCTTCTCATTAAAATTGAAAAATCCTTATAATTCTCGAAATATTTTAATGAAAACTATGATTATGAATAAGGTGCTAAAATATAATTCCAATATAGGACATTAGGTATTAAAAACCAATACAGATCCGATCAAATTGAAACTTGGTAACTAGTTGTAGAATACTAACATAAAGACGTATGTGAATTTTTGTGAGGATCATATCACCAGAATTAAAAAATATTATTCATCTCACGATAACTTGAGATATTGTTGGAGATAAGAGCAGCTTTGTGTGAGTTCTGTAGCTGGGTGTAGCAGGGTGACCGTTGCCACGATAACTTTTGAACGGAAAGATATAGCGACATCCATTTTCCAGGGTAACTTGTGCATCCAAATGGGAGAATTAAGTTTGTTGATTAGCATAATTAGCCCAACGGTTTCGGAGTCATACACATCTGGAATATTATTTTCTTTTCTCGATACCTCAAAAAATACAAATCCGGTCGATTTAAAATTTGTTAATTATTTTTGTAATACAGACATCAAGACGTATGTAAAATTTTGTGAGCATCATATCACTAGAAAATCTTAAAAAACTTATGAAAAAATATAATGTATCTCACATGAGAACGGAAGGAGGTTGCTTAATTTTCAGGGTATGTTGCGCATTCCAATGCAATCTATGAGTTTGTTAATAGGCATAATCGGCCAAATGGTTTTGGAGATTTACAAATCTGAATTTTTGTTGTTTTTCCTCTATAACTATATATACCTATATCATTAGATTTAAATTCAGATAGAATACATATATTTGAGTTTTAAAAATTCGATAATCATAGACGGTTCTCATTATTCATGTCTGTCATTAAAATGGTACGAAATGTATTCATATCTCATAAAAGCTGAGAAAACGGTCTATGGCGAAGGTTAATTCGAATAAGAGTGTCTAATATAGGTGAATAAAACATTATTATATGTAAGTTAGCCGGTTTAATGTTGCATTTTCATTCTTTTCAGCTATCTTGTAAAATGTTTTATTTCAGAAACTATGCTCAATCGATACTTCATATCAGGCTTGAATTGACATTAGAATACGCAGTGCTTGAACCAATTCTTTTAATAAATTAATACGTATAATTTTGAGCAAATAATCTGTATGTGAATTAAATTAAACAAAAACAATTATAACTATTATGTCCTAGTGCGGTCCTGATTCTATTTCCATTTTCGAAATAAGCATGCAAAATATTATCAAAATCAATTAAACAGTTCTGAACATAATCACATTGCACATCAGAATGCAACGGTTCACGTCTTCAATGGGAATAATCATCCAAACAGTTTTGGAGTTGTACCCACTGGAATTCTTATTTCCTCTATAACTCAAAAATGCCGTGTCGATCGAATTGAAAATTAGTTGTAGAATGTCGACGCGCTAATATCTGCAAAATTTCAATCAATAAAAACTAGTTGGGAAAAACACTGTGGCCAGGAGCTCCAGAATATGCAAATGTCTTCTCTTAAGTTGTATATTTAAGAAACTATTCATCAGATTCCGCTGAAATTTCGTACAAACTTTCAAGCCAACATTTTACACTTTTTTTTCCATTAAAAAACCCTATAGTACTGGAAATAATCGAAATATTTTAAAACCTATATTATAGGTTATACCTATATTATAGGTTTAAATTTAAAAAGTGTCGGTTAAAAAAAAGCTTCAAAAATTATCTTTTAAAAATAAAGAGCAATCTACAATGCTTCAATACTTTAATGCTTCAAAAATGGTCATTCAATTTATTTATCAAGATTAAATGAGCAATCTGCAATGATTCAAGCTCGTGGAATTGGTTGTTGCAACTTACACTCGGTGCATAGTTTTCACAACTCGAAATACCTAAGGAAAGTATCATCGAAATGTCTAGCTAGAACAAGCCTGGAGACGATCATAGCAGATTGTCCATTGTTTCCTGATATTTGAGTAGGTAGTGGATTACGAAAAAATTATTTTAAAGGTTCAAAATATATTAATAAAATACTGTCCTCTTTTCATCATTAAAAATTTAATAGTTCATACCACTAACACATTCTTTTTTGTATTATGAACCTTAACTCAAGAAAAAATTTTTGATACACAAATGTAGATCCATATTTCAGTATTTTTTTGCTAGCAACATCATGAAAATACTGTATACAGGGTCTTTCACGAGGAACCTCACCCATATTTATACGGGAAACTACTGAACATATTTTCATGAAATTCAGCACTTATGAGTACTTCACGATCCTGATGAAATCTAAAATATTTTCAAGGCATGAGCCCCTTCGGTTTTTCCGGAAATGACGTCAACTTCCGTTTTTCAAATTAGAAGACCATTTTTTCATTGCAGAAATAGATTCCTTAGAAAATTTCAAGTTATTTTGATGTAAGATTTTTCAGTTTTGGTTGGAAAATTCTCTCTGAGCGGGAAAATTCGAAAAAAAAATCGAAAATAGAGCTCCGCTGAAACAAGAATAACTTCGAGGTTTTTGGATGGAAAATTTTCATTTTTGGGATTTTTCAAGATGTAAGATTGATGTATCCACTTTAAAAATCGAAATCACGATTCATGATACAGGGGGTGAAAAAATCGCTTTCAAAGTTAGGGATGACAAAATCGTGAAAAATCAATTTTTTCAAATTAGAACCCCATTTTTTTATGGCAGATATTGAATCGACGTTAAAAAATAATGTGAGTGTATGCATCACACCCTTGCCCTAAAGTGGATATTTTCTGAGTTATTCACAAAAAACTGTTTTTCGTGTTGAATTTTCAGCTATTTCTTTTCCCTTCACGCCAAAAAGATGAAATTTTCAGGAACTGTTACTTAAACCATGTTTTAGATTTTACTACCCTAATATGCAAGAGAAAAAAGTTACAGGTTGTTCCTAAATAGATGGCGAATTTTGATTCGAATTTGTATCGGAAACCTCTTTATTTCAACTAATCGGCCATCGGTTTTCTCTCCAGTGATAAATAAATAATTCCTTATGAACCATATGCAAAAACTTACCATGTTTTACATTCTTTTTTTTTAATGATAGATATCATTAATTACATCTGCCAAATTCCTCTTTATTCAGTAGCATTTTGTGTTTACTATTAATTTGGTGATAATTCGTATTAAGTTATAAAATCGATCACTATACCTAATTTTACCAATGAAGATTATTTAAATCTCATTCTACTTCATGGAGAATGTAATAAAGTTGTACATAGAACGATTCGACTGTTCATTGAGAGGTTTCCTGACCGACCCAGACCAACGAGAGATACCATTAACAGAACCATGACAAACTTGAGAAATGTCGGATCTTTCGTTAAGAAAACTATACACAGAGAAAAAAGTGTAGTAGAAGATGAGAACAACGAAATTACAGTTCTTGCATATTTTCGTGTGAATCCTCAAAATTCTCTCAAAGATGCCGAGATTGATCTGGGATTATCTCAATCGAGTGTTTGGAGAATACTAAACAAACATAAAATGCACCCATATAAATTCAATAGGGTACAGCATTTGAAGGAAACTGATTTCGTCAGGAGAACAGAGTTTTGCGAAGCTATGATGATTCGATTTCAAGAGAATGAAAACTTTTTGGACTGTATAATTTGGACAGATGAATCTAAATTCACAAAGAATGGTTCTTTCAATAGGCATAACAGTCATTATTGGGATGAAGAGAACAACCACCACTTCAGACAATGGAACTTTCAAGAGACCTGGAGTTTCAATGTTTTTTGCGCCATCAAAATTAATGCAATTCTCGACGTTCACATTTATGATGGGACTTTAACTGGTAAGATAGAACACTACACATGTTTGCATGTTTAAAGAATGTTCTCCCTTAGGAGATAGATATTCTGACATATTGACTCAAATAATTGAGCCGCTAGTACAGAACCATAATGACTTATGGTATCAACAAGATGGCGCGCCTCCACACAATTCACTCAATGTGTCAAATATCCTCTACAGGCTATTTGAAGATCGATGGTTGGCGAATAATGGTCCACATCTTTGGCCGCCACGTTCTCTCAATTTAACTCCTTTAGACTATTATGTTTGGGGTAGGATAAAAAATATTGTCTACTCAACTCCCCTGACTGATAAAGAGGACTGCATAGAACGAGTCAGAAATGCGTTCAGGTTTGTTTAGATTTTTAGATTCATAGTTTTGAAACTCAATTTGGTTTTTAAACACTTTTGCAGATCTCTTCCTCCCGATGAAATAAGAAGAGCAACGCACGAAGCATTCCTGAGACGTATAAATAAATGTCTAGAAATTAACGGTCAAAACTTTGAGCATCTTCTCAAGTTATAACTGCGAGAGTTTGCCATGGTTCTCCTAATAGTAACTTGAAGTCGGTTTCAAGAAGGGGTGAAAAATCTACAGCATGGCTCAAATAACAGTTCCTGAAAATTTCATCTTTTTGGCGTGAAGGGAAAAGAAATAGCTGAAAATTCAAGACGAAAAAGAGTTTTTTGTGAATAACTCAGAAAATATCCATTTTAGGGCAAGGGTGTGATGCATACACTCACATTATTTTTTAACGTAGATTCAATATCTGCCATAAAAAAATGGGGTTCTAATTTGAAAAAATTGATTTTTTACGATTTTGTCATCCCTAACTTTGAAGGCGATTTTTTCACCCCCTGTATCATGAATCACGATTTCGATTTCAAAAGTGGATACATCAATCTTACATCTTGAAAAATCCCAAAAATGAAAATTTTCCATCCAAAAACCTCGAAGTTATTCTTGTTTCAGCGGAGCTCTATTTTCATTTTTTTTTCGAATTTTCCCGCTCAGAGAGAATTTTCCAACCAAAACTGAAAAATGTTACATCAAAATAACTTGAAATTTTCTAAGGAATCTATTTCTGCAATAAAAAAATGGTGTTCTAATTTGAAAAACGGAAGTTGACGTCATTTCCGGAAAAACCGGAGGTGCTCATGCCTTGAAAATATTTTAGATTTCATCAGCATCGTGAAATACTTATAAGTGCTGAGTTTAATGAAAATACGTTCAGTAGTTTCCCGTATAAATAAGGGTGAGGTTCCTCGTGAAAGACCCTGTATAGGAACATGTCTCACTACTCCAGGAAGTAAAAGGTAATATTAACCTCAGTGGTCAACGAAGAGTAATTTTTTTTGATGATTCCATTATATTCTTCTTTCCTATTGCCTCCAAAAACTACATCAAAACAGTCTGGTATATATTCACAAATTCAAGAATCGAATACTTGATTTCTAACAGATATATTACCACGAATTGGCAATCTCTAATATCTAGAAAAGATGACATTTATGAATAGCGAGCACAGACAGATTCTGTATTCACATTCTGTGCATACATAGAACTTACGATGTATTATTGAAACTTTGAAACATCATATCTCCGAAAGTATTAACTTGTTAGAGTTGAAAATGATAACAATGGATTCGTATGATGAAACTCCATCTTAAGAAATTTTGAATTCAAAAGTTGTAATATAAATAAAAATATTTTTTTTTCGTTACTCCGATACTATTAGACCGATTTTGCCCAATAACGAACTCAAACGAGATATTCATTTCTCAAACCAACTCTGGAATTTTCAACTGTGTAGCTCATTCCGTTCGAGAGTCATCGTGTTAACGGTTTGCCGAACGGCCAGACAGAATCGATTTCGACCACGGATTCTTGATCAGTGAGCCAAAACAAATCGTTCAAGACCATTTTCAGCCAAAAATTCGAAAATTACAGACATTTGGGCAAATTGATAAGCACTCTGTTCCGAGGAACAAGAGCGTCAAAAAGCACTGACTCAGGAGTCACGAGTTTCTGCGCGCAATTTCCATTGTATATTCACGAATCATATAAAGTCGATTGAGCTGAAATTCGGTACTCGATAGTAAAATGGTGGCTCGAAGGTATGTGCGGAATTTCATTTTATTCGGACGGAAATTTTAGAAGGGTACCAATTTTTAAGTGGATTGGTTGTATGTATTTTGAGTTTTTGAGGAAAAAATAACAAAATTTAAGATGGGTACAACTCCGAAATCGTTTAGAAAATTTTGTATGTCCATTAACGAGCTCAGCGTATCACTAGTTAAATACATTTTTTTTCAATAATTTTATATTTTAGTGGCTATAAGTGAATATCGGCTCAAATTCTTACATACCTTCGAGCAACCATTTTATCAAGCACTGAATTGCAGCTCGACCGATGCGTATGTGAGCTCCTGACTTCACGTCAGTGCTTTTTAAGAATTTTGCTCCTTGGCTTGTACCCTCATATAAGATCAAACTCACCCTTTTATGAACTGGAACACTAAAACTTTCTTGAGTGTAGCGTTTTTGTGACCATGAGCCAAGCCAGTCCATTGCACGCCGTTCACAGGATTTGGTAATATCTGCAATCAAGGAAATGTCATGGCATATAGTCTCATAAGACACAGTCACACAAGAACGGAGGAAAGTTTATGATGATTTTATGCTCTGCTAAAATTTGGAGAAAATCCTGAACTTCAACGAGAAAGATGTCCAGTGATGTAACCCATTCTTGCGCGCGTGTCCCGCAAGGAACAGCGTGTTATAATTTCGTCAAAATGTCTGTATTTTTCGAATTTTTTTACGAAAATGGTCTCAAACGATTGGGTTCGACTCCCCGATGAAGAATTCGAGGTAAAATTCAATTCTGTCCGTCCAGCCGGCCGCTCCGGCCGTTAGCTCGATAACTCTCGAACGGAACGAGCTAGAGCGTTGAAATTTGCAGGGCATGGTTGGAGCGTGAATATCTCGGACAAGTTCGTTAAAGGGCAAAATCCATCAAACCGTTTCGGAGTTACGCCCATTTTTAGTTAAAACGTTTTTCAAGAATATTTCCGAAACCGGTCACTCGATCTGTCTGACATTGAGCATCAAATTGTAGAATCATGGCCTTCATATGCCTGCAAATTTCTGTATTGATCGGATGCCTGTAAACTAGGCAAAAAATGCCAAATATATGAAAATGAAATTGAAATTTTGTTTTCACTATAACTCAAAAACTCATCAGCGGAATATTT
This sequence comes from Halyzia sedecimguttata, assembly GCA_937662695.2. NCBI lineage: Eukaryota > Metazoa > Arthropoda > Insecta > Coleoptera > Coccinellidae > Halyzia > Halyzia sedecimguttata. Next base: position 17,312,569 of record OW569413.2, read on the forward strand.
TGCTTGAAATTCCAAAACGAAACATCGGCTCGAGTTCAGTTTTTGCACTTCGGTGACGAATTATGACCTCTTAGGGTGTGCAAAAATTCACTGCGAACAGACCACTAGGAGCCTAAAAAAAAATTAATAATTTAGAACATCCAAACTGGACAAATTATTTCATCTCGAATTCCTACATGGAACATCTGGTGATCAGATTTCGTTCCGACGTATTTTTTGCGCGTTTATCTGAATCAAGTCGATATGTACGAGGGCAACTGATTAATATATGGACCACATACTAGCAAGGCAATTGAATTAATGCATAAACGATGTGTGGAATTTTAAATTGGTTTTCAATATTTGTCTGAACGGTGGACGACTGGAGGTGTAACTGCCTCTGTTGGGCATTTTCTGTTCTTCGCATAAGTAGACGAGAAATAATTTAACTGCTCGAGTTTTCTTCTGAGAAGATTGGTGTTTTGGGGTGGAGGATGCTATTCCTCCATAGAATCCCCCGGTGCCGGTCTGCACAAGCGTGGATTCAAGATGCGATATCTCCTGATCCACTAGTGTTGGAGAATCGGAGTTTTTTGTGACTGACCGGATGGCCATAAAGTAAAAAAAAAATTTTCAAAAATTTTTAAATTTTGTTTCCACGTTTACTCGTAAAATACTGATCTGATTGAATAGAAACTAAGTGGTTAGATGCAGAAGACCAAAGCAAACACATCTACAAAATTTCGTGAAGATCAAAAAATTAATATATTTTGTGGAATATTTTGCTTGAAATTCAAAACCAATTTTTTTGAAATTCATGCTGCACCTTCCGGGCATTTTTCGTTATGCGCATGCGCAGATGAGAAGTCATTTAACTGCTGTAGTTTTCGTCAGAGAGGATTGGGGTTTTGGGGTGGCGAATGCTATTACTCCATAGAATCCGCTGGTGAGGGTCTGCGCATGCGTGGATTGAATATGTGATATCTCCCGAACCACTAGTGTTGGAGAATCGGAGTTTTTTGTAAGGTGTGTGATTTTGAGAGGACTTTCAGCCGTGAGTAGATTGCGCATGCGCAGAAGAGAAGTGATTGTTTTTGGGTTGTGTGGGTTATGTAGGGAGTGCTGAGCGATATTGTGAGGTTTTAAAAGAATATTTATGGCAATTCAATGCAAGGACAAGTCAGTTTGGGGGATGTAGCATTGTTTCCGAGTTGGTGTGTCTGTACCGTGGCCCTGAGGCTAATTTTGAAATTGATGTTACCCCTTACGGGCATTTTTTGTTATGCGCATGAGTAGACCATCAGTGATTCAACTGCTGAAGTTCTCGTCAGAGAGGATTGGGGTTTTGGGGTGGCGGGTGCTATTCCTCTATAGAATCCCCTGGTGAGGGTCTGCGCATGCGTGGATTCAAGATGCGATATGTCCTGAACCACTAGTGTTGGAGAATCGGAGATATTTGTAAGTTGTGTGATTTTGAGAGGATTTTCAGCTGCGAGTAGATTGCGCATGCGCAGAATATAAGTCACTGTTTTTGGGTTGTATGGGTTATAATAATAATAATAATAATAATAATAATAGGTATTTATTTTCCAAATCATCATCACAAATGACAATAAAAAGAAAACAAGTCAAGTGTGGTACAGTGACACGTCACAAACGTTCACATGCATTCTTAAATTCTAACATGGAATAGGGTTCACAATTTACAATGAGGCGATAAATAGATTTACGGAATGATTTATAATCTGTAATGGCTCTAAGATCTCTTGGAAGAAGGTTAAATAATTTTATCGCTGAGTATACAGGGTTTCGTTCAGTAATGGACAATTTATGACATGGAAAGAAATATTCAACCCTTCTCCTAGTGATATTTAGGTTTTTAAAATCTATGAAGTAGTGCTCGTTCTTTCGAAAAAAGAGCAGGGTTTTATATATAAAAAGACCAGGAAGGGTGAGTACATTTTGTGCTTTAAACTTGTTTCTACAGGATGCTCTATATTTCATTCGCAACATTATCCGTAATGCTGTTTTTTGGACAACAAATACGCGCTCTGCTTGTGTGCTACTTCCCCAAAAAATAAGTCCATAGCTCAGTAAGGATTGGAAATTTGCATAATAAACTGTCCTTAGTGCATTTACATCAATCTGATCTCTTAAAACTTTTAAGGTATAAATTACAGAACACAGTTTAGAAATCAAGATATCACATTGCAATGTCCAGTTAAGGTTATGATCGATATTAACACCCAAAAGTTTAGTGTGTGAACTGACTTGAACTTCGCGACTTACGAGAGGAATGCTTTTAGGACATATAACATTAGATCGTGTGTTCATAAAAAATACAATGTTGGTTTTCTCTACATTTAAACTTAAGAAATTGCTAATGCACCAGTTTTGAATCAGCGACATGGCTTTTTGGATGTTGCCTGACACAGATTCAACATTTTCACCCGACACCATCACATTTGCATCGTCTGCATATAAATAGGTGTCCAGTTCTTTTTGGAAGTCCACCGTCGAATCTTTGTCTTCGAGAAAGACATCTGGTAGATCGTCTATATAGACCAGAAATAGGATTGGCCCCAAAATTGTACCCTGGAAGACGCCCTCTAGAACAGCAGCCTGGCATGAGGAGAACCGGGTGTCTGCATAGTCAACCACTACAACTTGTCTTCTCTTACTTAAATAACTTTCCAGGAGTCTGAGAGGTAGTCCCCTAATTCCACATCTCTCAAGTTTTATCAGTAACTTTTCATGGTTGACACAATCGAAGGCCTTGGAGAAATCAATAAAAAGTCCCGCTGGGATCTCACCTCGCTCAAGGATGGTGGTTATTTTCCAGATCACTTCAAAAATGGCAGATTCGGTGCTTCGTCCTGGGGTGAAACCATGTTGCTTATTAGAAAGGACCTTGAATTTCTGGAAAAATTTCATTAAACGGTTAGCAAGGATTTTCTCGAAGATTTTGGCGAAAGCTGTAATAAGGCTGATTGGTCTGTAGTTAGAAAATTCATTCAAATCACCTCTCTTGTGACAGGGCTTCACGAGGGAGAGCTTGAAGGAATCGGGAAAGATTCCATTTTTGAAAGAACAGTTAATAATGTAACAGAGAGGTTTCACAAAGTTCGAGATGTGGCGTTTAATGACAGTCATAGGGATGAGGTCGTGCCCAGAGCTGCTCTTGTTTTTCATGAATTTAACTGTTGACAGTAGCTCTGATTCTGTTACGTCGAATAAGTAGAGTGACTTGGTAGTTCTCCCAGAGTTCGTTTTGTAATTGTTGACTCCTGTATTCCCACAAGGTCTTGGCGGCAGACTTGTGAAAAATCTGTTGAAGGCATCAGCAACTTCCGTAAGACTACGATCTGTGCCAAAAGAAGGGAGTTTAATCTCAGGTGTTCTTTTCTTGTTTGTTATGTCCTTTACAATATTCCAGACTGCACTTGATTTATTGCTAGCTTTGTCTATGATTGACCTGTAATGAGATTGCTTGTTGTGGATGATTGCTCTGTCGTAGTAGCACTTGGCTTCTCTGTAGTAATCCAAGAATTCTGACCTATATCTAGACACCACAAAGAGGACATCTAAAAGTCTCCTCCATGATTCAATCTCAACAGTCGTCTGGCATTTTATTCTTTCACCTTGATTCACCGTCTTGAGTGGAAAAGAAACATTGTAGATCATGCCGAATATTTCTGAAAAAGCATCCCACATTTCATCAACAAGGGTACCGGGAAAATCATAAATTACTGAATAGTCAGCTTCCTTAAGGTGGTGTTCAAAAGTTTGGTGTGCCCTATCGTTGTATACTCTCACCTTCTTCTTTATTGTTGGTTTACAGGGAGCAAGTTCCATAAGGGAAATGAATTTAAGTCCTGAGTGGTCCGATAGATGTTCTTCGTGGATAGATGTTGTGCCTTCAAAACTTGATATTATATTATCGATGCAAGTGGAGGAATGTGGGGTTACACGAGTGGGTTCCCGAGTGGAAACTTTCAGATTACATGTCTCTAGAGTGGAAAGGAATGTATTAGTCTCACGGGAAGGAGTCAAAATATCTATATTAAAATCCCCTGCTATTAAAAAAGCGGTGCTCTCAGAAAGACATTTGTCCAGAAGTTCATTAAACTTTACAAAGAAAACATCAATATCACTAAAAGGCAGTGTGGTAGGCCGATAAATACAAATTATGAGTACCTTTATAACTCCTATTGTTACCTGAGTTGCACAACACTCAAATGAACCAGGAACATTGTAGGATTTCAGATCATTTCTTTCAGAAAATAGAATATCATCCTTGACGAGAATAGCGCATCCACCATGATGACCCTTCTCCCTACAATAAGCTGATGTTAAATTGTAGCCGTCTGGAATATAGTTCACTAGTTCCTCCTCGTTCTTCCAATGTTCACTCAGACATAAAACATCAACATGATGCTCCAACAGAGACTGTTCCAGCTTCAGGTAAGAGGTACCGATGGCCTGGATGTTCTGGAGGAACAGACAAAATTTATTATTTTTATTTATTTTATTGACGTTAGATTCAGTGGTTTCTGAAAAAAATTGGAGAAGTTGAACTCTCTTAGTATTACACCATTAGGCCAGAAATCAGAATCGTTCAATTTTTCGTATAATTCATCATCGGGGACACCAATACTGAATGCCGAATTTGAACCTTTTGTAGCTAGTTTTTTTATCTCAATTGTATCGTACCTGGGAAGACTTGAAAGGAAGTTTCTTACATCCGAATCGGTTACATCGGTACCAGCAATTCTTCCAACGTAGATCCATTTTCTTCTAATGGCGCCCCGAATCTTCTCATTTTGTGTGTTGTTTCCTGTTCAAATTATGCTGGGAGTTATGTTGGGAGTTATGAGCCGATATTGTGAGATTTTGAGAGAATATTCATGTAAATTCATTGCTCGGCTACAAGTCAGTTTGGGGGAAATAGCGTTGTTTCCGAGTTGAAATGTATGTATCGTGGCCTTGGGGCGAATTTGTAAATATCTATATTTGGTAGATCTATATTAAATTACGTTCGGATTTGGAGAAGAGGCAATTGCGTTCCTAAGGGAGGTCCCAATACCACATTTTTTTTTGATCTACGGTAAAGCTAACAGCCAAACTGTATTGATAGCCATATATGTTGAAGGAACTGACGTGAAGTCAGTACTCTTTGGCGCGCGTGTTCACGGGGGCTAATTTGAATTGAGTGATGAGTACCTGCTTCAAGCTCAGTGAACTGAGCGAGCCATAGATCTACCCAAGGGAAAGTGTACACCATTCACTGCTGATTCAAAAATTAACAGTGCTGTATATAAACTTCCGTAAGGATAGAGTAACACTGTTGAAAAAGAGCACAACTAACTCTCCTTAGTCGCACAAGCTTCTAGAAGATTCTGAGGGATCTCCTTGGGAAAGACTTGGCAGGGTCAGTATAATCATAATAATGTATATAGCACGCGCGCCAAATGCTGATTGACTTAACAATGAAAGAAAAAGTGTAAAAAAGCATTGACGTGGGGTCAATCTGCTTTGGCGCGCGTGCTATATACATGATTATGATTATACTGACCCTGCCAAGTCTTTCCCAAGCAGATCCCTCAGAATCTTCTAGAAGCTTGTGCGACTAAGGAGAGTCAGTTGTGTTCTTTTCCAACAGTGTTACTTTATCCCTAAGGAAGCTTAGATACAGCACTGTTAATTTTTGAATCAGCAGTGAATGGTGTCCACTATCCCTTGGGTAGATCTCCGGTTTGCTCTGTTCACTGAGCTGGAAGTACTCATGGTGCGAGTTCACGGTGGCTAATTTGAATTGAGTGTCAAATTAGCCACCGTGAACACGCGCGCCAAAGAGTAATATACGTTTTTCTCACCCTTCGATTGAAGAGTACTATTTCGAAGTACTGGAATACTCCATTCAGTATTTAATAGCTGCGTCAATAAGGAAAATATGCGTGGACCTCCAAAATGCAAATGTGCTCCAACCGACTGCATTATAATCACAAAATGTGACCTAAACGTATGGTTGTACCATAAATTGAAACCGAAAAATCGGCCTCTTCAATAATGTTCTCGGTAACTCAATGAGAAAGATCGAATTTCATAGTTGAAACTCATTAGCGCCTGATATTTTTTTTACTTTGTTTTGCAGTATTTCGAGTTACTAATGTTTGGGAAAATTTTCGGCTATGTGTGTCGTAAAGGAAATTTTGGCGGATTAACTACTAGAATATACCATTATGGTCATTTCAATAGAACCAACACTGCCTCATAATGGTTTACTGAAATCTATTGAAATTTTCATATATCATTATCATTAATTATATAGAATCTTAAAACTCCCTGTGCTTGAGCTCAAGTATCGATCCAACGACTCCCTTTCGAACGCGGAAAATGTCGACAATACTTGAGGTGGAGCCATAAGAAACGAGACCGAATTTCATCAAGCTTTCAATGTAAGCAAAATATAAAATTTTCAGGAATTTCTTATTTAGTTAATTATTCGTGATTATAAGGCTATACGGGACCGAGTTGAAATTTTTCACAGGATATGAAATGCTTATTCCAATTGAACTTTTCGTCAACAATTGACACCATGAGTTGCGTAGACTTTTCTGGTTTAAACACAGATGGGAGATTTTTATTTTTTTCTCGCCTTTCTGTACGCTGTGGTTGAGTTCTAAATATTAACACCTTCATCTGTTCGGCAATCAGAATCAAGTCGTTACACTCAAATCAATTTTCTCACAAATCCAAATATCACAGAAAATTTTCGAAGCAGGTTTTGTTGAGGTTGATTATTAGTATGTTTTTTCCGCTCGAGAGGAAAAACCTTACATAGGCTCACCCTGAGAGGGTCGGCTTCGCTCAGGTGTGTGCGACTACAGTTGCTGATTAGTTACTCACTAAAAAACCTCTCGCACGATCCTTGAAGTAGTTTTTCGTCCTGTCCTTACAGCGTCCCTCAACAAAAGAGATGAGCTGATGACTCAAATTGATCCGAGCCACACCGCCAAGGGTCCAAGCCAAGGATTTTCAGGCCGGAATAATCATCAATTCGGTTACGTAATTCGCTCTCATTCCAACTAGGCATCCTATTATTAGTACGCTGATCCTTACTTTGTGCTTTGGATACAGTATTCCCAGTTCAAACCTTAAGACATTGTATTTTTTGCTTCTGTTCTTCTTTTATCACCATATAATTTTCTGCGGGGGAAAAATTGGACGACAAATAATTTCTTCAGTTCTTTGTCCAGCAGGAGTATGTCTGCCATTATGGCGTGGATTTGCCGAGTTTTTGGAATAACATAGTTCCAGTAGAAGTGAGCTCTGTCATTTTCATAAAACTGCTTCAATCTCCAGAGGTACACTGGTACCACTGGTTTATTGTCTACACTATAAACCTTAAGCCATAAACCTTACTCAGATAGAAGTAGAGAATTCGCAGTGCAACATTGTGTCTTACCACATATCCTGATTGAGCATGTGCTCTGCAAGTAGACAGAATATGCATAAAATTTTCCTGCTGACTGTGGCATGCTCTGCATGTTGTTGGAGTCTCCACTTTCATGATGTTTTTTTTATACCATCCCGTATTTATCATCCCATCTCGGCAAGCCATAATAAATTGCTACGTTTCCGACTTGAGTCCAGCTGACTTCGAAAGGGCGAAGGATAGTTCTTCCAACAGGCCCTGATCTTTCTAATTCCTTAAATATATGGAGTGCAGGTGTTCACTCATGTGATCTCCGAGTAGTGTATTCAGTTGTGCCTGTCTTATCTCTCTGCCAACTCTTCTTTGTTCTGTTGATCGATGGATATACCAGTTATACTGAGCTTCTCCAAACCTCTCTGACAAGCCCTAAGTAGGAAAGCTCCTTGTTTCCTTATTTCATGATGAGCCATCATTTTCAGAAGCGGATTTTCACTTTTCAATATCCTTATTGCTATTTCCAACGATTGTTGATGGTGTTGGTATTCCAAACTTTGTAAACACCTGCCTGCCTGTGTTCGTGGAAGATATACCCTTTGTATCGAACAGTTGGAAAGCAGGCTACGGTTCATGTTCATCATTTTACGTGCGGTTCTATCGAGCTCGAGAATTTCATTCACTGTCCAGTTAACTACCCCAAAAACTATCAGGACTGCCAAGCTGTTCGTAGCAGACACTTTAATGTTCACGGACAGCTGTGATTTCCATATATCTCGGAGCTTTCTTTGATTATTATCATTATTTGTGGTGAAATTGATGGAATCATCACTACATAATTCGAACATATTAGTCATTGATTAATGCGCGCATTCATACCTCACACACCCTCACGAAGTACTGCATGAACCTTCTTCTTTTTTCAACCGACTACTTGATTTCAATTCGATCTTCATTTTTGAAAATATTCGAAAAATATAATTCAACTTTTAGATTAGTATGGAACTCCAGCGGATTCTGATAATTGGTTTCTGAAATTTAAACTTAAGGAAGAATGTTTATTTTTTTGTTGATTTTTTTTCTAGTGATAATATTCTCAAGAAGTTCTGCAAAAATTTGTAGGTCAGCTTCCTAAGACTAATTGCCGCATTTCAATTCAAGGGGATCTGTATTTTTTGAGTTATTAAGGAAAAAATAACAAACTTCGTAACCATTTGGTCAATTACGCCCATTCACATACTCAGACCTCGAAATGGAATGCGCAACCTACCCTGAAAATTGCAAATTGTTATCTTTTTCCGTTCAAAACCTACCGTGACAACGGCGGCCAGCTGGACAGAATTGAATTTGACCACCATCATAAGTGATTCGCACCTAATGATAAGGTTTGTTCAAATTTTCAGCGGAATCTGGATGTTCAAACTACCCGGATAATTGCAAGTAGCTATCTCTTTTGGTTCCAAAGTTATATATAGTGACAACGGATGGCTGGCTGGACATAATGGAATTCGACCTCAAATTCTCCATGAGGTAGCCTGATCGTTTCAGACCATTATCACAAAAAAAATTAAAATAACAGGCATATAGGCGAACTGATTGTACGTTATTTCCTAGAACGCGCGAAAAGAACGCAGATATCTGGCACTGGTATACTGGTTTATCAGCGATCTCTTCCTTATGAATCAAATATCCTATATCTTCTGGATTATATTACAGACCGTTACACCAATCCAGAAGAGTATATAAACTAATACTCTAAACGGGAATTCTTCCATATTCATCAATGCAATAATTCCCATCCTCTCTACAACAGAATTACTGGACCATCTGAAACGATTTACTCATTTGTCGTTGGAATATATTCTGGAGAATACAAGGAGTTAATGGGCAAGCTGGAATGAATTTCATTTCAATATCTCTATTATTCTGCCTTTTAATTCCGAAAAATATTGTTCTGACTTCTTGGAAAACACTCACATACCAGCTAACAAACTGCTTCCGAATTCCATATGCTTCAAACTTCGATATTTTCCCATACAACACGCAATAAATATTCACATCACTGAAATCATATTATTCTTTACTCCTTCAGAAAAACGGAACCATGTCCTGAATAACCGGAACTAGCTTGGCTCACTAAACGGAAGTTACAGTCGGTTTCCGCATAAAACTGCCTTATATCGAGAAGATTTCCTTGAAATAAGACCATCCCCTCAGTTCCATACATAATGCGACCTAATAAACCGTATATTTGCCATTTTACGACGACATCCAGGGTGCTTTACGACGATTCACAGAAATTTCCTAGAACAGTAGCAGAAATTAAGGAATCCAATCGAGATGGCCGGAATAGCCTGCTTATTCGGTTGTTTTGACGGAAAGTTCAGTGGGGTTAAACGATTCCTGATATGGATCGGTAGAGTGTTCCCGGAGGATTGGGGACGATTATGACGCCGATTAACACGGTTTAGTCTGGGGCTTCCATCTTGCGCCGTTTGGAACAATTCGGGGACTTGAAAGGAAATTGCAGATAAATTGAATTGGGACCATATCGAATCATCTGAGTTTTAAAGGTCAGAGGTAATTTTCAGACGGCTGCTTTTTCCAACCAGTTATCCATTGACGATTGGAAATTATATCCAATAAAATATAATTGATATTTTAGACAGAGAGAGAGAGAGAGAGAGAGAGAGAGAGAGAGAGAGAGAGCGACAGCGAGAGAGAAAGAGAGAGAGAGAGAGATATATACTTTATTGGATGGTTCCAAATGGCTATAGACCAAAGTCTTCCTGTTTGTTACAAAAATTCATACAATTACAATTTAGGTATTTCATATTTGGTGTTAGTATGGATGTGTATTAATTTTGGTTCATTAAAATTCAAATAAAGGTTTTTCTGGAAATTTTATTTTTGGTGTGGTATTCCTATCGTATCTGTGAATAAGAGGTTGCATGATATCTGTGTTGTGTTGTTCTGATATGAATTTTCTACCCAATCTATTCATCCTGTTCAGAATAGGATCAATTCCGGTCATTTCATACAACCTATGATTAGGGGGATTATGCAAGGGGTTGTTCGGGTGTCGTAGTCTTGTGATCTTATGGAGGCCTATACTTCCACAATTTCCTTCTTTCAAGAACGACCATTGGTCCACCATATTGTGCCTTCTTCGGTTTATATATTTGAACTGGTTCAATATGAGAAGAGCTCTTACAAGATCTCCAAAGTAGGCATTGAAGAAAAGGATATCCTTAGGTGATTCAATGTGATTGGGAGTGGTCGCTGATGCAAAACTATTTGAAGATGTTCTGTAGAGCCGATCGGTCAACATCTGTTGATTCATCAAAAATAATTGCATTTATTTTCACCAATATTTTTATAGTTGAGACTAGCTGGCCCGGCGAACTTCATACCGCCTAACTTGATAAAAAAAATGCTCGGTATGAATGAAGTTTTATTAATATTTTCGATTAATTGCACATGATGTTGTTCACTTACAAAACAGAGTTTTCCAGAAATACTGGCTATTTATAAGTTTTCAATTTGATATTGACAGACAAACACAGTTGAGATACAGTCTCTTTATCAATTTAAAGCTCTCTGTTAAACTATATTTTTTGTTTTGTTTTATGTTGCGTAAATAGACAAAGATGACGGTTTTTGATGCGCGAACACGTGACGTATAATAGTCCATGTGCCATGTCCACACATCAAAGGAAAAACATAATTGTTACATTATGAGAATCCATCCAAGGTACCTATTTAGTTAATACTTTATTTGTGGCACAAATCACTTCAATCGCGTAAAATTGTGCAGTGATATAAAGAACACCCTGTATAGTAATGGTTTATTTTCAATGATGTTTGCCTCGAGAGTATATTTTTCAACTCAATTGAATGAAATTGTACGATTGCCGCGAAAAACAGCAAGTTGCAATTGACGTTAAAAGAGAAACACCCTGTATGAAAATTTCGGACAAATACATTATGAGAATCCATCCAAGATACCTATTTAGTTAATACTTCGTTTGTGGCACAAATCACTTCAATCGCGTACAATTGTGCCGTAAGAAAAAGAACGCCCTGTATAGTAGTGGTTTATTTTCAATTATGTATGCCTAGAAAGTATATTTTTTAACTCAATTGTACGATTGGCGTGAAAAACAGCAAGTTGCAATTGACGTTAAAAGAAAAACACCCTGTATGAAAATTTTGGACAAATACATTATGAGAATCCATCCAAGGTACTTATTTAGTTAATGCTTTGTTAGTATAGAACACCCTGTATAGTAATGGTTTATTTTCAATGATGCATGCCTCGAAAGTATATTCTTTAACACAATTGAAAGAAATTGTACGATTGGCGCGAAAAACAGCAAGTTGGACAAATACATTATGAGAATCCATCCAAGGGGCCTATTTAGTTAAGTCTTTGTTTGTGGCACAAATCACTTCATTCGCGTACAATTGTGCAGTGATATAATGAACACCCTGTATAGTAATGGTTTATTTTCAATGATGTATGCCTCGAAAGTATATTTTTTAACACTCGAAAGTATATTTTTTAACATTGAATGAAGTATTTAATGAGTACGACATATTGAATTATGTGCTAAGAAACATATGCTATCACTTTGACCAACTGTCTATTATTTTCGAATTTTTCGTTGAAAATGGTTTAAAACGAATAAGTTCGACTCACTGATGACGACTTCGAGGTCAAAATCGATTCTCCGGCCATCCGTTACCACGATAACTTTCAAATTGAAAGAGATGGTGACTTGAAATTTGCAGGTTAGATTGAACATCCAAATGTGACAGTTAGGTTCGTTAATGGGCATTACCAGCATATCAGTTCCGGAGTTATGAACTATTGTTTCCCCACGAACTCAATAAATACATATCCGATCGAACATAAACTTGGTAATTAGATTGTGAGGATCGTATGTCCAGAAAAAAAAAAGTTCTTCATAAATGTTATATTTTTGAAACTATCTGTCAGATTCCACGGGAATTCCACACAAACCTTCAAGCCACCTTTACATTAGAGTACTGGAGTATCTGCTCCTCTAAAATATTTTTTTCTCAATAAAATTGAGGAAAAAATATTTCAAGTGAATCAACAAAAGGAACCATCACATTCAAATGTACCACCCTGAAAATTGCAAGCCGCTATTTCTTTCCGTTCGAAAGTTATCGTGCCGACCTAGGTATCCACCGAGTGATTTCAGAATTATACTACCGTGCTTAGCATAAAAGACGTATGTATATAAATGTAAGTTGAAATATTCAAGTTTTATCTTTACAGGCCCAATTTTTCTCAGTGTAATATTGATCCGAAGCTATTTTACCGGGTGTTTACTTTCAAGAAAACTTCATTTTTTTTCAATGAGGATCATGATATCAGTGCATTATAATAAATGTGGGAAATCCTTGTGGACCGAGGCTTCACGCTCTTGTCAAACTTATGGCGAGTAATTATTCAGACTTTGACAAATCATGTCTCCAGAAATATTGGTTTGTCACAGTTGGGAATGATATCAATGGATTTTTATAATAGAACTGCACCATAAAAAATCAAATTCAAAACGTAGATGACTCACCTCATATGTTGGATTTACGTACAGAAGCAAATTATAATTAGAACATTATATGAAATCATAAAATTACGATCAATTATTGGAATGCTGAAAAATCAGTACTAGTTTGATATAGATGGGAATAATATTAATGGAATCTTATGACGAAAAATTTCATTCCGTTCAAGAATGATTAAGTTAACAGACGGCTTGCCGGCCGGATAAAATCGATTTTGCCCACAGATTCTTGAATCCATGAGCTAAATATCATTTTCATCCAAAAGTAACAGACATTTGGGCAAATTAATAAACATATATATATTTTTTGTTTTGTTTTATGTTGCGTAAATAGACAAAGATGACGGTTTTTGATGCGCGAACACGTGACGTATAATAGTCCATGCGCCATGTCCACACATCAAAGGAAAAACATAATTGTTACATTATGAGAATCCATCCAAGGTACCTATTTAGTTTAGATTAAGTTAACAGACGGCTTACCGGCCGGATAAAATCGATTTTGCCCACAGATTCTTGAATCCATGAGCTAAATATCATTTTCATCCAAAAGTAACAGACATTTGGGCAAATTAATAAACACTCTGTTCCGAGGAACAAGAGTGTCAAAAATTATTCTGCTGGTACCTGCAGTTTCCTCATTTCCATAGTCATTATATTTCCACTAAATACAGTTGAAGTAGCAATAATGATGTAGAGATAATAATAATTAAAATTGGTTCTATTGTCCATTCTCCTGTATTGGACACTTTTAGTCGAATTTACCATGGTGAATTCTATTGTCTATTCTCCTGTATTGGACAGCCTTGATCGAATTCACCATGGTAAATTCGATTACGAGTGTCCAATACAGGAGAGCAGACAATAGAATTCACCAAGGTAAATTCGATTAAGAGTGTTCAATATAGGAGAATGGACAATATAACATACGCGCAAAAGCTCCTGGCTTCACGTCAGTGCTTGAAACAATTTTTTTTCGTGAAGTCAGGAGCTTTTGCGCGTATGTTTTATTGTCCATTCTCCTGTATTGAACACTCTTAATCGAATTTACCATGGTGAATTCTATTGTCTGTTCTCCTGTATTGGACACTCTTAATCGAATTAACCTTGGTGAATTCGATTTAGGCTGTCCAATACAGGAAAATGGACAATAGAATTCACCATGGTAAATTCGATTAAAAGTGTCCAATACAGGAGAATGGACAATAGAACATACGCGCAAAAGCTCCTGACTTCACTTCAGTGCTTGAACCATTTTTTTTGTGAAGTCAGGATAGAAAGCAACGATTAAAAAATTAACATATTATTATCTACCTTCAATTCTTCTTTAGGAGAAGAATACATAACTATTCTTGTAAAATATTACTGTAATTAATGTCATATTTAAATAATCAAAGTAAAGAAAATTATAAGTTTAGTTACTAACATATTGATTGAAATTCAATTGAATTCCAGTAATATTCAATTATTTATTCTTAACCAATAAATGTCCATTGATAGATCTAAAGGTGATGAGGTGAAACATAAAGATATATTCTCATTAGTGATAGAAAAACTTGCCTAAAATTTCTCTCTAACCATCACGAGATTTAATATCCACAAATGAGCCTCTCACCTCACAAGATCAGAAAGTGTGGTTAATTAAAAGTTAAGTTTTGAAGCCTTCAGCAAAATTTCAGCGATATCATATTAAAAATAATACATAACCTTTCAAAAGTCCCCTCTCACAAATATACTCCTCTGAAGGCACACGAATCTCTTGAAGAAGAATCGACTTATCTAATTCTCAAAGATATTCACTCTTATTCATAGAAATCCCTTCAATATTTAGTTGCCTCCTCCTATGGAGGATCTCTATCAAAACCAGGTCTGACCGCTACAGGACCGCTAATGTAGGGCTATCATCTCCCATAGATTTTTGATGCAATAACACGATTTTTCCAAGTACATACGCGCAAAAATATGTCATCATGACATTCATATTTTTGAAGGTTCTCGCAAAAATACGACCATAGACAACATATCATAAGACGATTCGCATCCAGCTACCGAACTCACAAAAGTCTGCTCGGTTCTCCAACAATATGAATCCGATCGTGTTCAAACTTGGAACTCTGCAGTAGAGTTAGGTTCTGAAGGCTCTTCCAAAATTCCAGCCATGCCGGACGAATAGTTCATGATATATAGAATTTTTTTTCAATTATTTTCAATAATTTTTTTGAAATTTTCTAGTTATACCATCCTCACGAAATTCTGCACGAATTTTCGCGTTGGCATTCTACAACCAACAACCATGTTTGAATTCAATTGGTTTTGTATTTTTCGAGTTAATGAGGAACAAAAAACAACCAAATTTCAGATGGCGATAACTCTAAAACCATTTGGCCGATTATGCTTATAAATGAACTCAAATGTCGCATTCAGATGCACAATCTAACCCTTCAAGCCACTATCTCCTTCCGTTCTCAGGATATCGTGTCATAGATAATAGGTATTTTTTAATATTTTTTTTTTTAATTTTCTAATGACACGATTCTCACAAAATTTCACAAACGTGCTTAGGTTTATATTCTACAACTATTCACCAAGTTTAAATTCGATCGGATTTATTTGGGTTGAAAACAAAATTATTACTCGGAAACCATTGGGCCATTAACGAACTTGTCCGTCGTATTGGGATGCACCATACCTACCCTGAAAATTTCAAGTCGCTAGCTCTTTCCGTTCTCAAGTTATCGGGGCAACGGCCGGACGGCACCACAGAATTAAATTTCACATTTGAGCAAAATGATAACGCGATATTCCCCAGAACATACGCCCAATAAAGTGAGTAAGACTGGTCACTGAGTATACATACATATGAAGTATCAATGGGATAATATACACAATAATTAGTCTATGGGTCTTCCACCAAGGAAGAAATTCGGGTATTTCTGGAAAGCCTCCTGATAATGTGTTATAGGATTCGGGATCTCGTGAATCTCTTTGCGTGCATGTTGTGTGCTATATTTTGCCCAAACGTCAATAATTTTTTGATTTCTTGCCGAAAATGGTCACAAACAAATAGGTTGGACTCACGTATGTGAATTTGAAGTTAAATTCCATTCTGTCAGTCCAGTTGTTGCCACGATAGCTTTCGAAAGGAAACATATAGCGACTTGAAATTTTCAGGGCAAGTTGAATATCCGAATGCGTGAAGTTTGACTATGGACATATTCAGCCTAACTGTTTCGCAGTACAAATTTTGCCAATACAGATCCGATCGAATCGAAACTTGGTAACTAGTTGTAGATTGCGGACACAAAGTCTGATTTCAAATTTCGTATCAGTAAGAAATTAAAAAAAAATTATTAAAACATATTTTGTATCTCAGAAACTATATCAGTCCGATATAGGAGAAAATTTGGGAGATGCTTCAAAACCTTATTAAGGCCAAGGTCCAAACTTGAACATGATTAGATCTATATTGTAGGAGTTATTGAAATAATACTGGAAACCACAATATCCTGCGAAAGGAAATAAATAGCAATTTCCAGGGTAGATTGCGAAACTGCCTCAACAGGCATAATCGTCCAAATGGTTTTGGAATTATACCCATCCGAAAAATGTTGTTATTTCCGCAATAACTCAAGGTATAAAAATCTGATCCAATTAAAACTCAATAATTAGTTGTAGAATACCGACGCGCAAAATTTTGAGTAGCTTAGTAAGGATAGTATCACTGAAAAATTTCCAAAAATATCCAGAAAAATTAGATACTGTATATCAGAAACTATCCGACTGATATCGTAATAGGATCGAATTATTGAAACTCGGTAACTAGTAGTAGAATACCAATACAAAGACTCATATAAAATTTCGTGTGGATCGTATCACTGTTCAGCGAAGGGCCTCAAATTCCTAATTTTACTGCCAAATTCGGAATTGGAAATAAGAGAGTTGAAATTTCTTTCGAATTTTGCAGTAAAATCTTGATC
This sequence comes from Halyzia sedecimguttata, assembly GCA_937662695.2. Lineage (NCBI taxonomy): Eukaryota > Metazoa > Arthropoda > Insecta > Coleoptera > Coccinellidae > Halyzia > Halyzia sedecimguttata. The sequence goes on from OW569413.2 coordinate 17,329,554, forward strand.
TATGTGAAATAAAAATATTTCTTCGACAACTTAATATTTCAGAATCTCTTTGTCACGTTCTACTGAATTCCGCACAAACCTTCAAGCGGAATTTAATTTTCTCGATAGTTTTAGAAATACAGATCCGATCAAATTGAAATCTAGTGATCGGTTGGAAAATACTACTTGAAGGTTCGTGCAGTATTTCGTGAGGTTGTTTGAGGCGTGAAAAGACAGAAGAAAATGCGCACAAAAAGCTTCCGGCTTCACTTCACGTCTGTGCTTTTTAAGAGGTTCTTGTTCTATTGACTGTTGATTGAGGATGTTTCAATTTCATAATCATAGAACGACCCTCATAATCTGGCGGCCACCGCTCTTATCTAATAACGTAACGTCGACTGAAGCTAAGGATCTGTCAACGTAACGAAATTACACCCGGCCAATCCTGCCTACAATGCCCAATTTGAAACCGGCACAAAGCTGTAAAGAGGCCGAGGCGTTCATGCATTAGCCTGAATATTGTAGATTAGACTGCGATAATTAGATCTGATGAAATTTTAGAGGCGCATGGTGTTTTTAATTAATCTCATTATCATTAAAATCATAATGCAACACGGTAATGAAGGAAGGGCTCGTAATGACATGCTCCACCTGTAGTCATGGCAATGATGCCGAAATAATATGGAACAAATCCCTAGGAAACCTAACGTTTCCAAGGTGAGTTCTGATTTTCAATTTGATATTTATGAATAGTTCGTCACATGTTAATACGATGTTGAAACGGTGAAGTAATTAATTGCAATCATAAGCATTGGAACCCGAAATATATGGAATATGGTATCAGGTTTTTCTGAGTAATCATACAGGGTGATTCAAAACTCGAGGCGAAAAATTAATTCTTGATAAAAAATGCGAAATAAAATTTTTGGATACAAGGCTTTGTTTCCGTGATACTATACTTAAAAATTTCTGCATGTAAACAATTTACAGCTTAAATAGATAATAAATAAAAATACAAAAATAATTATAAAAAATTATCAAAAATACCATCATTAGCATCGATACAGGATTGGAAACGCAAAATATGGAAATCGTATAATAACTGCATGTTTTGCCTATTTTGAGTCTATTCGAGTGTATTAATAATTCGTTCTATCAATTGTTCTTGATTATTAGTTTCGACTGTATAAACTAGTTGTTTTAAATGCCCCAAACAAAATAATCAAGTCAGGTTATCCTGCCATAGCACTTGACCACCCCGACCATTCGATCTCCTCTTAAAAGTTTGGTTTAATCAGGCGACAATATTTCATGCAACATGCGGTGGTGCTCCGTTGCGCTGATATCACATACCATTGTACCAAATCCACAGGAAAATATTCTAGCAAATTTGCAACACCGTTTTCTAAAAATTGCAATTAGACATCGGCCCTCAAACGGTTAGGAAGGACTTATTTATCTACTGTTTTTTTTTATGAAATCGGTGTTAAACTTCGGGTTTTAAGTTTCTCCAAGGAAAACTTCAGGACATATTTAGACGGGCAGCACAGCGTCTAGTATTAATTTTCGTACGGGAATTGTTAATTCCAAATTGTCGCAGCCTTTAATAAGCGTCGGAAAACACCTGACATGTTTGTTGCCGTCTATTAGGGAATCTTCTGTTGGTAAGCCCGATAAGTTTTTAATGCGTTGTCATAAAAAAGCCGCATACAAAAATAATGTCCACATATTCTTCGTTAGAAAACTGCATGTTCAAGAAAACAAAGCTTTTAATCAGTATAATAATAATAATAATAATAATTGTTTTTATAAATTGGAAACGAAGGCTCAGCGGCATAAAGTTTCTTTTATATTTTATCACGAATATCAGTCTGTATACGTTCCTTAGTTTTTCTTCTGGAGTTTTCAATTACCCTGTATATTCGTCCTCTGCTGTTTCAGTTAGGGTTGAGAGTCTTACCTCTCATTCTAGGTTCACCTTTCAGTTTCCAGAATGTTTGTGATGCAAATTCGGTTGAAAACCAGGACGAATGAATTAGCGCGTAAGTACTAAACCACGTCTTACCTAAAATGGAACTGAGTCCCGAATCCATATCCTTACCGTCTGAAGGATTCCACCAAACTCCCTGTACTGACCAATTTGACTACTGATTCGCCCCGCGTGACACAGGGTACCTTCAACCCCTTCTATCTGAACTTTCCACTGTTAATCACATTGTCCCAAATTTGAGATATGAAGTCATCGATAATTTATTCAAATGGCAATACTAATTTTTTTGTGACTTTTCTTAAAAATTACAAATGGAATTCCAAGAAGAACTCTTTTATCATTGTTTGTCAAATAAAATTGTCATGAGAAGAAAGTAAGGAGAGTAGCATCATATCGAGAGAAGATCATGGAGGATATTTTTCAATTTACTGTTTCATAAGAATCAACGTTTGTTGAAACATCGGACAAAATGCCGGACTTAATTGAAAACCACAAATTGAAATATTAATTATTATTGGCTACGGAGATAGCACAAGAACACAAAAAAAAGTTCTTCATTTATTCAGAGAGAATTTTTCTGATTTACCCATGTTACTCCCATTTCTTGGTATCCTAAGCTGATAAATTCTAGTGTCATGTCGGGACGATAATTGGCTCATTTGGCAGATGGGCCTGTATTTTTAGTGTGAGTGGTTGTGAGTTTAATAATGTGGTTGCAGATCACATAAATATATGTATCTCCCTTGTATAGATAACTATGTGACAAACTCACTGCAACGCAACTAACGACTCCCACAATGTATAATTTTCAATTTCAATTCAAATCCCTTCTAAAATTAGTTATAGGTACTTTAATATAATGTGTCTTTTACACGGAACGTAATACTGACTGGAATTAAAATTAATAACGAATGTCGAAATGACATATCCAGGTCAATGAGATTGGAGAGGTGTATATATTCTTTCAAACCAATAACAAATATCTCGGCGCACCCGCCATTTCGTAATATAGACGGAACAGATATTTCAGAAAATGATTGCGGCTCCTTCTAGTGGGTCCGATTGCGTGTCTGAACCATTCATGTATCCAATCAAAACACAATTTCTATCTGTGTCCATAGGATTACCTACATTTTCCTGGATATCCTGTTTAGATCCGATAATTCTGGTTGTTGGGTTATTTGTTGAATATTTTATGTCGAAATGAAATAATTTAGCAGGATTTTGAGAATAAGAACTTAGACTGAAGATGCAGTCAGTAACTATACATCCATTCATTAAGATGGACGAAAGAGCCCATATATTAATAAGTGCAGTACATGGAACTCTTTTACTGCTCTTAAAAACAATATATCTCAATGGACTACCTCACAAGATACCATCAACTCCAATTTTCTCAAGATCATATACCTAACTCGTATTTTCTCAAGAAAACGGAGTAGCTATAAATTCCAAATGAAGAATAAGAGAGATAAATTAATGCTCATGGCTCGGAACTTTCCAACCGCCCTAATTAATGGGCCTTTTCCATATTTCCACACCTATAAACAATGAGAAATATTACCAGTATTCTCTCAATTCATTTTAATGAGTTGCGAAGATCGTGACCTCGCGTTATTCTCATTCGGGGCATTCTGCAAAATGAACATGAATATTTAAATCGAATGAACTCCAGGCCTGTGCTATTTATCCTTGGTGGTAAGGGATCGGTTTGAATGGGGCACATGACACAGGAGCAGATTGCAGAGCTAATTTCGTAGATTGAAATCTAAGTAATCCGGTCAGTCTGCTTTGTCACGCTTGTTCAAATTCATAGCAGAATGGTCAAGCAGCAAGGAGCTGAACTGAAAGAACTGAATTTTTGTTACATTAACAGCAATTCCTTCTCAATGTTCTGGATAATATTCTTGTGCAGGGTGTTGTTCCACAACTAGACAGCCATAGTTCAGTGACGTGAAGGATCTATCTCATGGACTTAAGAACTGGAAATATCGGATGTTCTAGAGATACAGGGTGTTTAAAATCTATATCTGTCCAAATTACACTTGTCGACAATTTCTGATTCGGTGATTATTTTTGGCGCTCTTGTTCCTCGGAACAGATTGCTTATCAATTTGCCCAAACGTCTGTAATTTTCGAATTTTGGCTGAAAATGGTCTCAAACGATTTGGTTCGACCCACTGATCAAGAATCCGTGGTCGAAATCGATTCTGTTCGTCCGACCGGCCGTCCGGCCATCCGTTAACAGAATAACTCTCGAACGAAACGAGTTAGAGGATTGAAATTTGCAGGGTAGGTACGGAGCGTAAGTATCTCAGACGAGTTCAATAACGGGCAAAATTCACCACGCTATTTTGGAGTTATGGCCGTTTTTAGTAAAAATATTTTTTATGAATATTTCCGAAACATTTCACTCGATCTATCTGAAATTTAGCATCAAATTGTAGAATAATGACCTTTCTACGCATGCGGTGTTTTGTATTGACCAGATTTTCGTAAAGTATAAAACAAAAATTTCTAATTTTTTATTTTGTTTCTACAACAACTCTCGAACAGAATGAGCTAGGCAGTTGAAATATTCAGAGTATGTTTGGGAGATAAATATCTCGGTTGAGTTCGCTACTGGGCAAAATTGGCCTGATGGTTATTTGGCAAAATAGGACAGATGGTTTCGGGGTAACGAGAAAAAACAATTGTTTTAACTTACAAATTTCAAATTCAATTTTCGTTTAAGATGCAGTTTAATCATAAAAATCCATTGATATTATTTTCAACTCCAACAAGCTCATACTTTCGGAGATATGATTCTTCAAAATTTCAATAATGAATCGTACCTTATTTTCACGGAATGCTATGATTATTCTATCTATGAATTATTATACGATCTGTGTTCATACTCGTACATGTCATCCTGTTCTATAACAGAGGGTCAAATTCATTTCAGCTATTTTAATTTGATTTTTTCCATGGTGTAGTTCTCATTCTCAGATTGCTCATTTAATCTCGATAAATAAAATATTATTTGAATTGAATTTCGTTTATGATGCAGTTCTATCATAAGAATACATTGATATCATTCCCAACTCTAGGAAACCAATACTTTCGGAGATATGATGTGTCAAAGTTTGAACAAGAGCGCCAAAGCTCCTTTCCACAGGGCTTGAACCAATTGTTTAATCAAATTTTGTTCAGGTATTCAACGCTTAGAACTCAGATGATCATGAGTAGATAAAATAAACTTCCAGGGGAATATTAAGGAGAATTGGTGAGTTGAAAATGTTCAGCCTGTATAAGCCTTTCTAAAAACGAATTTATTGGACTGAAGCCTGCATAGATATCTCTCAGTATAAAAATAATTTCAAAGTTATGCACAACAAAGTGAACAGAGTTAGGATGAGATATGTTTCGGAGAATTGAATTTTGAGTAAATCAACCTAATTCAACTCTGTTGATAATGTTAATTATGTTTTTTTTTGTTTTTCTATAAACATTCTGCTAATCACATGAGAAAAGATTGATTCACTGTATTGGTTATAATATTTCAAAATTTCCCCAAAATCTCCAACAATATATATATCTGATCGGGTTCAAATCTAGAATCTAGAAGCAAAATACGGTTTTGAAGGCATCACAATATTTCCGCAGTATCTCAAGGACGGTGCAATTTTTTTGATATTTTTGTTAAAAATCTCTATGAATATGATAATCGTGAAATTTTCAATTAGTCTGTGTGTCGGTATTTTTGCATTAACTACCGAGCTTCAATTCGAGTAGTTCATATTATCACAAGTAATATCACTAGTGATAGAATTTTCGCGATGGGTATGTCGACTTATTTTTTAAATAAACTGAGTTTTCTCTTAGCAACTCAGTTGAGTTAAGAAATAAAAGATAGACTTTTGAGATAAATCAAGTCACGGGTGATATTCCATTAGACTATTTCACGAACAAAATGACTTATGTTGACGTCCGCAATTCATGTTTATCATTTGCCAAACTGTCCGTATCCATGATTGAGTCGTTGAAAACACCAAAGTTGTAAGACCAATCATAATTCAGAGACATTTGGTGTTCTCGCTATGATTCGAGCTGTCTCTGGCCTGTGGTTGGTCAGATTTTGATATAACTGAAATAGTCTATAATAATTTTTTGAGTTACCGGTAAAACAAAATTTCAGATGGTTACACTGCCGTACTAATCATAAAGGGCATTTTCTTAAGATCATAAAAAAAAAGCATTTTTGGCGTCCGGTTCAGGTGAACAGAGTACATATCCATTCGTCTAAATGTCTGTAATTTTCGAATACTTGGAGAAGAAAGGTCTCAAAAGATTAGCTTCGGCTCATTGATGAAGAATCCGAGATCCAAATTGATTTTGTCCGACCGGCCCTCAACACGATTACGCTCGAACGCAATGAGTTTGACAGCTGAAATTTTCAGAGAAGGTTTGGAGTCCTAATTCACCAACTGAGTTCGTTAATGGGCAAACGCTACCGTGTGGGTCCAGAGTTGTAGCCGTCTGGAATTTTGTTTTTCGAATAACTAGAATAATACTGATCTTATCAAATTAAAGCGCGGTTGTTGAGAAATGGCCAAAATAAAAAAAATGTATCTCAGAAACTATCTGTCAGATAACGTTGAAATTCTGCGAGTGACTTCCAAACATTATCTCACAGTTCTAGATCAGAACTGCACCGGTTCTATATTGGGAAAGGTCCCGAAATATTCCAAGGGTCGAGATGTACTTGTAAAATGGTTTTACACTCGCCCAGCGAAGTTGTTAACCACTTTTGATGTGATGGAGAGATTTCAGTGAATTAGATCGGTTGAAGTCGAATTTGACGAGTCGAGACGTCAGTAATAACATTCGTTAAATACCTAGTGAGCCCGGTTTCGAACGGGAAACATGGCAAAAAGTGAAGATGAGGGATAAAAACCGTCAAATAATATGTAACATGATGATAATTCCATGAAATTAGAAAAACAAGAACACTTATGGAAAATAAGTAATAACAATTGTTTAACACCGTGCTTTTACGTTATATCCATAGTCACATAGCTTGGCCTGACTAGAGATCTTTTTGGTGCTCTTGTTCCTCACATGGTGCTTATCAATTCAAAATGGTCTAAAAAGTTTTGTTTCGACCCACTGATCAAGAATCCGTGGTCAAAATCGATTCTGTACGGCCATCCGTCCGTTGACACGATAACTGTCGAACGGAATGAGATAGAGTAGGTTTGGGAGACATATTTCGGTTGAGTTCGTTATTGGATGGTTTCGGATTAACGAAAACAAAAATTGTTTTTTAGGTACATAACAAATTTCAAATTCAATTTATTTAGATGTTTCATCAAAAGAATCAATTGATACCATTCCCAACTCTTACAAATTAATACTTTCGGAGATATGATTTTTGAAAATTTCAATAATTAATTGTAATTTTATGATTTTATAGAATGCTGGAATTTTAATTTGTTGATGTATGAATATCCAACATATGAGGTGAGTCATAGACCTACGTTTTGAATTTAATTTTGTTATGATGCAGTCATATCATAAGAATCCATTGATGTCACTCCCAAGTCTGAGAAACCAATATTTCCGGAGACATGATTTGTCAAAGTTTGAATAATTACTTGCCAGTAGTTTACAAGAGCGCCAAAGCCTCTATCCACTAAAACTACTAAAACTCGAATATCTCAACCTACATTTATACACTTACGTCTTTTATGCTATGCACTGCAGTAGGTATAACTCTGAAACCATTCGGTGAAGTTTGCCCATTAACGAACTCAACCGGCGCAGTTGGTATCCGAACCCAGCCCACAACACGATTTCGTTCGAGATTGATCGGGCTGACGGCCGGCCGGCCAGATATACGCACATAAATAAGTTCGTCCTCGGATGATTCATTAGTAAGTCGACTCTAAACGTTGGAGGCCATTTGCTGCCATAAAGTAGAAAAATACAGGCATTTGTTCAAATTGATAGGAACTCTGTTTAGGGGAATAATCGCGTCAAAATGTAAATTAATAAGTGTTTTTCCTAGAAATCAAAGTGAAACCTCTCATTTAAAAACCATTTTGAAACTTTCTGAATCATGTGTTGTTTCGGTACAATAAATAGTTGTCACGGAAATGTCAAACATTCATGCACCGTCAATAAATATCATTCATTTGTAACATGAATGGCAATAAATTCCATCCCGTTTGGACTATGCATGTTAAAATTATTATTATTATTATAAGTTTATTGAAAAAAGTCACTACAGAACTATATACAATGATTGAGTGTTTTATCCAATTATTATAGCTGATTACCACAAATGAAAAATAAACTGAGAAAAATAACCTCGAAGGTAAACTCTTGGACATCCAGGAATCCTTGTATGAGGTTATTTAGTTCATAAAATAATATTTATTCTAACCTATATAGTAATATAAGGCCGTTCATTATTGTTTCAATTATATATTTTTCATGGAGAATGTGATGAAGAAGGTGATATTAAGAACACGTGAGGAATCTGCTGATGTCCACATTTAGGGATGGCATCACCAAAACCATTATATATACAGGGTCCGAGGCCACCACACCGACACGAGTAAGGAGGTGATAGGGTACCATTCGGGTGTCACACTTCCTGTTGTTAAACTGTTCTCCGGGTCTTTCGATAGAAGTTAGGAATAGTTTAAGCCAGGGGTGAGTTTCCTTATTTTGCAAATATTTTAGAGACAACTTGAGATAGATCAATGAGATTTGACAGTTTGAGTTAGCAGCTTGAACACTTTGAATCCCTGTTGAAATAAGTTTGTGTATTCCTCACTAAAACAAATGGTAGGAGGGGGGGTATCTTTTAAAATAAATGATTGTTTTACACGGAAACCTACACTGAGAGAACAGTTTATTTATAAATAATAAAGTTTATTCATATTAAATGAGCCCCTTATTCATATATGGCGTAATAAATATTTATTTGTCCTAAATAATGGATTTATTTGAGTTTAAAAATAACTATATATTGATGAGAAATTTATATTTATATTTATTATTAATATACGATTTATCCACAGATAATAAAGTTTATCACTACATCAAAAAGTTTATTTTCATTCAATAACGAATTATTTATAATAAATAAATATTATTTATCAGAAAAAAATATTTCTTTTCAATGAATATAAATATTCTCATAATAAACAAAGATATATTTATATATAGATTTATTTCAGAAATTAATATTTATTATGAATAAAGAAAACAATGGGTTCAAGCCCTGAGCTTTCTGGCGCTCTAGATCAAACAGACACATTATATCTCCGAAAGTATTGGTTTCTCAGAGTTGAGCATTATATCAATGTATTTTTATGATAGAACTGCTTCATAAAGGAAATTCAATTCAAATAATAGTTTATTTATCAAGATTAAATGAGCAATCTGAGAATAAGAACTGCACCATGGAAGAAATCAAATTAAAAGAGCTGAAATGAATTTGACTCTCTTTTATAGAACAGGATGACATGAACGAGTATGAACACAGATCATATAAAAAAGCTTAAATAGAATAATTATAACATTCTGCGAAATCATAGAAGTACGATTCATTTTTGAAATTTCGAAAAATCATATCTCGAAAGTATTAGCTTGTTGGAATTGAAAATGATATCAATGGATTTTTATGGTGAAACTGCATCTCAAATGAAAATTGAATTTGAAATTTGTTACTCAAAAAAAAATTTTTTTTCGTTACTCCGAAACCATTTGGCCTATTTTGCCCAATAACGAACTCAACCGAGATATTCATCTGCCTAACCTACTCTGAAAATTTCAACTGCCTAGCTCATTCCGTTCGAGAGTTATTGTAAACATTTTTTTTTTTAATTTGAAATTTTTTTTTACACTTTGCGGTAACCTGGTCAATACAAAACTTCACATGCGTACAAAGGGTATGATTCTACAATTCGATGCTAAATTTCAGATAGATCGAGTGATAAGTTTCGGAAATATTCATAAAAAATGTGTTTCACTAAAATCGGCCATAACTCCGAAACCACTTGATGGATTTCACCCATTAACGAACTCAACCGAGATATTTACGCTCCAAACCCACCTTGCAAATTTCAATCTTCTAACTATTCTGGTTCGAGAGTTGTCGTGTTAACGAACGGCCGGACAGAATCGATTTCGACCGCGGATTCTTGATCAGTGAGTGGAACCAAATCGTTTTAGACCATTTTCAGCCAAAAATTCGAAAATTACAGACATTTGGGCAAATTGATACGCACTCTGTTCCGAGAAACTAGAGCGCCAAAAATTCACCATTAAATAATTAGTTATGTGAAGTAAATGAATGTTTTCTTCGAGAAAGAATTTAATTTTTCAAACAAATATGATTAGTTGAATGGAAACCGATGTATACATATTCCCTAGAATTTATATATACTTGCAAAAAAGAATTAATTTCTAAAATTTATATAATAAATATTCCCATATGATATTTTGTGTGTAGTCTTCTTTCTTGAACTCTATGGGTGCAGAATTGACCCAAATCTCGATGTTTTGTAACTACAAGAGCCAGTTCGAAAAATTGCGAAGAGAGTTTCTAGGGTGCCTCATGTTGTCACGATCACTATAGGGGTGGTACATTTACTGGAAAATAATAAGAAAAAAAACATTTAACTTTCAAAAGTTTCAATATGAAAAAATAATGACGAAACTGTCTCTCTGAAAAACGTTAACATTCAACCAACATTTCCAATAAAACTATCGTTAATGTAGTCAGCTCTTTTGAAATTTCAATATGAAAATCTAATATCATTGAAACAACGAACCGATTTTTCTGGAAATTATAAATATCCAAAAATAAATTTCACCACATTTTCGAGAATAATATCCAATAGATTTATATTTTTTTTTCTAATAAACACATATTAATAACTTTGATTAATTTTAAAGAAACATTTACATTCACGAGTGAATTTGACCGAAAATTCCAGCAAATATAAATCCATTATCGAGAATTCCCTATTATATATTAATTATTTTTATTAATTCAACTTCATATTTTGGAAAAGAATATATATATACCGTATAGTATTTATATCATACAGTATCATTGAGCAAAACATTTTGAGAATCAGTGTCAGTGATTAAGCTAATCTGAATTAAAAATTTTATATGAAGTCTTAGCCTTACCTTCGAATGTACTTTTGGAATAACTCAAACCATTTTGAAGCAAAAATTTCTGGAATTCAACCATTGTGTCCTCTCTCACCTATATATCACGTAAGCAGTAACGCACTATCCTAACAACCAACAGACCAATTAAAGATGACTGGATGTGACTGATCACTGTATTACAAAGTTTTCAGATTCGCATTTCGGTATAATGGCCAATGAGGTTTGATACGTCGATCTACACCTCTATACGCATTGTTGTTATCGCTTCAAAACAAGGATGCGAGCTATAATAAACACTTATTTAAGTATAATCAAGATTTATTATTAATTAATAAATCTTGCTTCATTCATAATTCAGTTTGTTGTTTGACAGACATAAGGTTTGTTTGGTGGACATGAATTATTTGTTTATAGTTAATAATATTTTCGAACATTACATTTCTGAATTACATTTATTTACTGATAATAAGCCATTTTGATTATTAATAAATATTGCCCAAATAAATAGAATATTTCTGAGAAATGAGGTTTATATCAAGTTGTTCTAAATTAATAATATCTATGAATAATTAATAAAATGTATTTATGACAAATAAAACTGTCCCAAATAAAGAATTATTAATTATTAACCCTAACATTTCTCTCAGTGTACTAATAATAGATTATATTCCAAAACTGCGATAATTTACTTCGCATAATCTATATTCCAAAACAAACTTAAACAACAAAGACATTTGCAAACACAAGATGTGCCTTCATGTGCCATATAAATTCCTCTTGTATCCAAATAGTGAAACAGAGCAAGCAACGCAGATCTGTACGAGGCCAATTCCTGCGGCCTCCCTTCCTAAATCAACGCTAACATGTCCATCCGAAGTAGAACTATTCGCATTAAACGTTTCGGACTAAAAACATGCAGGCACTCTATCAATTTCCCGTACAATAACGTTTTTTTCGAAGGGGAATCCATAAAAAAGTTAGCTATTCCAACGAACGGACAAAAGTCACGTCGACGGGGAGCAAGAGGCCGAGAGAAACCAGCCGAAAAACTGTAAAATATGGGCAATTAAGGAATATTAATTGTTCACCATACGGGTTGGACGAAAGGGAAAACCCCGTTTATTGCCAAGTTTTAGAATAAGCTCCTCCGTATTCGTAGAGGCTTTCGAGACCACTTTGGACTTGAAATATCGCGTTTGTTTTGATGCAATTCGTGTTTACTGGGTTCCGGGTTTGGCCCCACATTATCTTTGTATATTATTCTAAGGGCTTTGGGAATACACAGCCAGCTGTTCAGAATTTCGTGAGCAATTCGTGTGTAGACGAATTTTTTTTTAATGTGAGACTGGGCACTATCATACGAAGGCGTAGAAGGGCCACATTCAAGAGAGAAATATACTTTAAACTCTGAAATACATGCATGTAACATTCCGACTTTGGACTCGGAATTAATGCTAATTATGACTTTAACCCATTTTTTCCCAGTGTTCAAATATTGGAACTGTTATCATTGGCCCAGTGTTCCAATATCGGAACAACCATATTTTCCCCCTCCCTTTCAGACTGGCGTGACTTTAAGCGGCAGTATGTTGTGGAAATCGTTTCAGTAACGTTTTGGCAAGCAAAGGATAAGTTAAGGAGATAGGTTTTGTAACTTTTCTGCTTTTGGTGAACTAAATTGGGAATTTTCTTTTGATTGCATAATATGGCCTCAAATAATTAAGTATACCTATTGGAATGATAATATCAACATTCTTCTAGCAAAAAAAAATAAGTATTTGTGTTTCCATTTTAGGAATTTCATAAGATTTTTTGAGATATAATTGAAAGTAAAAAATATATATGATACTTTCTGTTTGTTCCATTATTGGAACACTGGGAAGAAATGGTACATCAATTTTTAATTTCATTTTAGGTGTTATACGACTCAAGACCTAATTGATTTAGTTGAAACTGATGAGGAGTTTTGGGTCGCTGATGTTTTTATTACTCCTCCGAATGATGGAATGGATTCCGAAGAGGCTTCTGGTGATGATGAAGCTCCTTCAGCTACCATAGATCACATAGAGCCACTGGCCAAGATTCCTAGAGTTGCGAGGAGATGTGCATTATGCCCAAGAAGCCGAGATCGAAAAACTAATTATTCCTGTATCAAATGCAACTCATTATTGTGTTAAGAGCATGTTGTGATAAGCTGCCAAAATTGCCTCGATTCCGAGAGCCAATAACTTTATTGTTTTTTTATTGAGATTCCGGAAATTGTTTTCTTGTGTTGGGTCATTGTCCTACTACTCGTCCCTGGTGGAATTCACTAGAAATTCTCATTATTTTATTGGTAATGATTTTTTAGTTAAGATCATGTTTTATAGCTCATAGAAAATTACCTTTCATAGTTTGTTGTTATTTTATTGAATAAATTCATTAAAAATTGAATTTTTTTATTCTTAAATGGTTCTTAAACGATTACTTCAGATAATGAGAAAAAAAATGGGTTCAAGCCTTGTGGACAGGAGCTTTCTGGCGCTCTAGTTCAAACAGACAAATTATATCTCCGAAAGTATTGGTTTCTCAGAGTTGGGAATTATATCAATGTATTCATATGATAAAACTGCATAATAAAGGAAATTCAATTCAAATAATAGTTTATTTATCAAGATTAAATGAGCTATCATGAGAATGAGAACTGCACCACATTTTCAATTTTTTTTTGACACTTTGCGGTACTCTGGTCAATACAAAACTTCACATGCGTATAAAAGTCATGATTCTACAATTTGATGCTAAATTTCAGATAGATCGAGTGATCGGTTTCGGAAATATTCATAAAAAAAATGTTTACTAAAATCGCCAATAACTCCGAAACTCCTTGATGGATTTCGCCCATTAACGAACTTGTCCGAGATATTCACGCTCCAAAACCACCTTGCAATTTTCAATCCGCTTACTCCTTTCGTTCGAGTGTTATCGTACCTACGGCCGGTCGGCCGGCCGGACAGAATCGATTTCGCACTCGGATTCTTGATCAGTGAGTCGAACCAAATCGTTTGAGACCATTTTAAGCCAAAAATTCCAAAATTACAGACACTTGGGCAAATTGATAAGCACTCTGTTCCGAGGAACTAGAGCGCCAAAAAAACAAGTTTCGTATGACAATTGCCCAAAACCGGTTTAAAGTACCTTCAAATAGTAGGTATTCCATAAAACATGTATGAAAGAAGATAAGTAATAATAAAAATTACCTTGTAATCGATCAAAAATTTCATGATCTACGTTCACAAAATTTTCTCATTTCTCGAACTACAGAATTATGCTTTCAATATTTACGTAATATTTTCAAACATTTTCGGGTGAGGTCCCCGTTGCATCGCTAAAATACGAGTATTCCAACCCCAATATTTTTGAAGTTACAATATTTCCTTCTGTCAAGTTGACATTATGAGAATTCATACATAGAATAATTATATCAATCTGTGAAATACGATTTACATTGAAATTTTGAAAAATCATATCTCCGAAAGTATTAGCTTGCTAGAGTTAAAAATGATATGAATGGATTCTTATGATAAAATTGCTTATTAAAAAAAAATTAATTTGGAATTTGTTTTGTAAAAAAAAAAATTTATTTTTGTTACTCCGAAATCATCTGTCCGATTTTGCCCAATAACGAACTTAGCCGAGATATTTATCCCCCAAACCTACTCTGAAAATTTCAACTCTCTAGCTCATTCCCTTCGAGAGTTATCGTGCCTACGGCCGGCCGGCCGGCCGGCCGGACCTGCCGGACAGAATGAATTTCGACCACGGATTCTTGATCAGTGAGTCGAACCAAATCGTTTAAGACCATTTTCATCGAAATATTCGAAAATTACAGACAATTTGGCAAATTGATAAGCACTCAGTTCCGAGGAACTAGAGCGCCAAAAAATGTGCAAAAAATTAAAGAAAAATAAATTCAATGTTTTTATGGGGGGGTATGTTCTGGTGGAAAAAAATTCCACATATTTTATGTAATGCCGGGTTAAGTCACTCAGTCCCCAATTTGTTGCTCCTAGAGAACCAGGTACACATTTCAAGATATTTCCAGATGATGTTGCCTGTTTTGAGTAATTTTTTCGCGCATTTCGTCACAATGTCTGTATTTTTCGAATTTTTTTACGAAAATGGTCTCAAACGATTGGGTTCGACTCCCTGATGAAGAATTCGAGTTCGGCAGATCCGGCTGGTCCGGCCTTTAGCACGATAACTCTCTAACGGAACGAGTTAGAGCGTTTAAATTTGCACGGACAAGTTCGTTAAAGGGCAAAATCCATTCAGCCGATTCGGAGTTACGGCCATTTTTATTTAAAACGTTTTTCAAGAATATTTCCGAAACCGATCACACGATCTATCTGAAATTCAGCATCAAATTGTAAAATCATGACCTTTATATACCTGCGAAGTTTTGTATTGATCGGATGGCTCTAAACCAGAAAAAAAAATCAAATATTTGAAAATTAAATTGAAATTTTGTTTTCAGTATAACTCAAAAAATACTGATTCGATTGAATTGAAGCTCCTTAGTTAGATGCGAAGTACCAATGGAAACACTTTTGCAAAATTTCGTGAGGAAAGCATGAGTAAAAAAAATTTGAAAAATTTTTAACTATTAGGTGAATATTTTGCTTGAAATTACGAAACAAAATATCGGATTGAGTTCAGTTTTGGCACGTCGGTGACGAATTATGACCTCTTGGGTTGGGCAAAATTTCACTGAGAACAGACCACTAGGAGCCTAAAAAAAAAATTAATAATTTTTAACTCACAAACTTGACAAAATTATTTCATTTTGAATCCTACATGGAATATCTGTAACATCTGGTGATCAGATTTCGTTCGACGGGTTTTTTGCGGGTTTATCTGAATCGAGTCGGTTTACGTCTAGCGATCATGGATTTTGTGCTGAGCCAATATTGTGAGGTTTTAAACTAAATTTCAAGACAATTCTATGAACGAACCAGTCAGTTTCAAGGAACTAGCGTTGTTTTCGAGTTGATGTGTTTGTGTCGTGGCGCTGGGGCAAATTTATAAATAACTGTATTTGGAAGATCAATTTTAAATTACTTTCGGACTTGGAGAATAGGCGAAGAAATTGCGTTCCTATTTAGAAATTCATGTAGCCTCTTTCGGAGATTTTTCGTTTCACGCATGAGTAGACAAGAAGTGATTTAACTGCTGATGTTTTCGTCTGAGATGATTGGAGTTTTCAGGTGCTGGATGCTATTCCTCCATAGAATCCCCTTGGAAGTGTCTGTGCATGCGTGGATTGGAGCAGTGATATCTCTTGAACCAATGGTGCTGAAGAATCATAATTTTGTGTGAAGTGTTATTTTCAGGGGCCTTTAAGCCGCGCGTAGATTGCGTATGTGCAGAGGAGACGTTTGGATTGTATGGCTCATGTTGGGAGTTTTTTGAGTCTAGCGGTGATGGATTTGGTGCTGAGCCATCATTTTAAGGTTTTAAGAGAAATTCCATGGCTATTCTGTGCACGGACAAGTCAGTTTCGGAGAAATAGCGTTGTTTCCGAGTTGAAATGTCAGTATCGTGGCCGTGGGGCGAATTTATAAATATCTATATTCGGTAGATCTATATCAAATTACGTTCAGATTTGGAGAAGAGCCAATTGCGTTCACAACGGAGGTCCCATAACAGCAATTTTATTCGATCTACGGTAAAACTAACAGCCAAACTGTATTGATAGCCATATTTGTTAGAGGAACTTGAAAAAATAAAAAAAAGCACTGACGTGAAGTCAGTACTCTTTGGCGCGCGTGTTCACGGTGGCTAATTTGAATTGAATGATGAGTACTTAAAGCTCAGTGGATAGAGCCAGCCAGAGATCTACCCAAAGGATAGTGGACACCATTCACTGTCGGTTCAAAAATTAACAGTGCTGTATCTAAGCTGACATAAGGATAGAGTAACAAAGTTGAAAAAGGACACAACTGACTCTCCTTAGTCGCACAAGCTCCTAGAAGATTCTGAGGGATCTCCTTGGGAAACACTTGGGAGGGTCAGTATAATCATAATCATGTTTATTGCACGCGCCAAATGCAGATTGACTTGACAATGGAAGAAAAAGTGTGAAAGAGCATTGACGTGGGGTCAATCTGTTTTGGCGCGCGTGCTATAAACATGATTATGATTATACTGACCCTCCCAAGTGTTTCCCAAGGAGATCCCTCAGAATCTTCTAGGAGCTTGTGCGACTAAGGAGAGTCAGTTGTGTCCTTTTTCAACTTTGTTACTCTATCCTTATGTCAGCTTAGATACAGCACTGTTAATTTTTGAACCGACAGTGAATGGTGTCCACTATCCTTTGGGTAGATCTCTGGCTGGCTCTATCCACTGAGCTTTAAGTACTCATCATTCAATTCAAATTAGCCACCGTGAACACGCGCGCCAAAGAGTACTGACTTCACGTCAGTGCTTTTTTTTATTTTTCAAGTTCCTCTAACAAAAATGGCTATCAATACAGTTTGGCTGTTAGTTTTACCGTAGATCGAATAAAATTGCTGTTATGGGACCTCCGTTGTGAACGCAATTGGCTCTTCTCCAAATCTGAACGTAATTTGATATAGATCTACCGAATATAGATATTTATAAATTCGCCCCACGGCCACGATACTGACATTTCATCTCTAAAATTTTCAGATGGAAAGGTGGGTGTTGTAATACATTATTTGAAAGGTCTTTTAAATACCTATGCAGCCATATCAATAATGTACAAAAATTGATTTTTGTATTTGTTTAAAAAATTTATAAAATTTTATTATTATTATTTAATATGACGTCAAAAATAAAATGGTTTCCTTAGAATAAAAATCGACGGGTTTCAGATTTTTCCTTAAAGTCGCCGGTTTACGAAATAACGAATTTATTCCTTTCAATTGCACCATACTGTATAATCCATTAGTAGCAAATGCAATGAGGAGAAATCCATTTGAGTTGTTGAAAAGATATGCGCACCATCTTTTGGAAGGCATAGAGCAAAGCAATAAATAAAGGGTAAGCCATTTAGATACGGCTATAAAATATGGTCATTGTGTGAAAAATCTGGATACTTGATTTCAATCCATATCAAGGCAAATATAAAAACTAGTTCAAACAGACAAATTATATCTGGTATTGGTTTCTCAGAGTGGGGAATTATATCAATGTATTCATATGATAGAACTGCATGATAAGGGAAATTCAATTCAAATAATAGTTTATTTATCAAGATTAAATGAGCAATCATGAAAATGAGAACTGCACTACATTTTCAAATTTCTTTTTTGACACTTTGCGGTAATCTGGTCGATACAAAACTTCACATGCGTATAAAGGTCATGATTCTACAATTTGGTGCTAAATTTCAGATAGATCGAGTGATCGGTTTCGGAAATATTCATAAAAAATTATTTTACTAAAATCGGCCATAACTCCGAAACCCCTTGATGGTTTTCGCCCATTAACGAACTTGTCCGAGATATTTACGCTCCAAAACCACCTTGCAATTTTCAATCCGCTAACTCCTTTCGTTCGAGAGTTATCGTGCCTACGGCCGGTCGGCCGGCCGGACAGAATCGATTTCGCACTCGGATTCTTGATCAGTGAGTCGAACCAAATCATTTGAGACCATTTTCAGCCAAAAATTCCAAAATTACAGACACTTGGGCAAATTGATAAGCATTCTGTTCCGAGGAACTAGAGCGCCAAAAAAACAAGTTTCGTATGACAATTGCCCAAAACAGGTTTGAAGTACCTACAAATAGTAGGTATTCCATAAAACATGTATAAAAAAAGATAAGTAATAATAAATTTCCTTGTAATCGATTAAAAATTTCCTGATCTACGTTCACAAAATTTTCTCCTCTCTCGAACTACAGAATTATGCTTTCAATATTTACGTAATATTTTCAAACATTTTCGGGTGAGGTCCCCGTTGCATCGCTAAAATACGAGTATTTCAACCCCAATATTCTTAAAGTTACAATATTCCCTTCTGTCAAGTTGACTTTATGACAATTCATACATAGAATATACATAGAATAATTATATCAATCTGTGAAATACGATTTACATTGAAATTTTGAAAAATCATATCTCCGAAAGTATTAGCTTGTTAGAGTTAAAAATGATAAGAATGGATTCTCATGATAAACTGCTTATTAAAAAAAATTTAATTCGGAATTTGTTTTGTAAAAAAAAAATTATTTTTTTATTACTCCGAAACCTTCTGTCGGATTTTGCCCAGTAACGAACTTAGCCGATATATTCATCCCCCAAACCTACTCTGAAAATTTCAATTCTCTAGCTCATTCCGTTCGAGAGTTATCGTGCCTACGGCCGGCCGGCCGGCCGGACCGTCCGGACAGAATGAATTTCGACCACGGATTATTGATCAGTGAGTCGAACCAAATCGTTTAAGACCATTTCCATCGAAATATTCGAAAATTACAGACATTTGGGCAAATTGATAAGCACTCAGTTCCGAGGAACTAGATCGCCAATAGGCACTACATGGAGCTAGGATTAGGAGGGTCTGTAGTAATGACATTATTAGAAAATTTGCCCAAAAAGGTACCTACCTTTTAAAATTTATGGTGATAGATATTATTCTTCTCTAAAATTGGTAAATGTGCTCCAAAAGAATGGGGTAGGATATACCGGTACAATCAATGGAAACAGATTAGAGAAATGTCCTTTGCGCAATAAATTGCAAGAAAAAAATGTCAAAGGGGCAGCTTTGATTATTCTGCAGACACCAATTCCCAAATAACAGTTACTTTATGGAATGATAATCGTCCTGTTCTAACTGTAAGTAGTGGCTACCCGATAAATACCGTTTCGCAAGTTAGTCGTTGGATTTCAAGTGAAAAAAAGAAATGCCCTGTTCCTCAGCCATTTGCGATCGGTCAATATAATAAATTTATGGAGTTGACTGAATATATCAAAATATCCACAACTATAGAACAATTGTCCGTTCTAAGAAATGGTGGTTAAGTCTTTTTTCCTTTTGTTTGGACTCGAGCATGGATAATGCCTGGCAATATTATAGGCTCCAACCAACTTGCAAAAAAATAGATTTCTTACAATTTCGAAGACAAGTGGTACAAGTGTATTTGAAGAAATATGGACGACCCATTTCAACTGGAGGGCGCAATAAAACATCGAAGGCATTGGGAGCACGAAACTGTCACGAAATTGGGTTTATCCCGTAAATAAATAAATAAATAAATAAATAAATAAATAAATAAATAAATAAATTAGGTATGGTGGAATGAATCATTGGATTGTTCCAGCAGATATACAGAATAGGTGCGGCCAATATCAAAAAAACTCGACAAAAATGGGTGAAAAATGCCATATTAATTTACCATGGTAAATTCGAATTAAGAGTGTCCAACACAGGAGAATGGACAACATAATTTACCATGGTAAATTCGATTAAGGGTGTCCAATACAGTAGAATGGACAATAGAACATACGCGCCAAAGCTCCTGACTTCACTTCAGTGCTTGAACCAATTTTTGCTTAAAATATTAAACACGGTGTATATGTATAGTTGCGAAAAGATTTAGGGGTGATTTTTTATAAAAAAAAAGGTAGCGTCTTTCATAGAAATTTTCTTTTTTGAGGCCCTCCTGCTTCGTTACATATCCCTAAAAATGGTGCCCGAAAAGCAGCCTTTAATTTTTTTCTTAGAGATAAAAAAACTGACTAGAATGAAATCAATCAGATATTCTATGCGGTCTAGAAGGCATTCAAAAAAATGTATGGTGGTGTTCCACAAAAATTAAATGGGTAGAAAAAGCCACCGCTAAACCTTGTTTCGCCAGAAACTTTTTTCCATATTCATATTTTACAAAAAAAAACTTCATCCAATATTAACAGATAAGGTCTCTTGTGATTTCTTGCTAAACTTCAAGGTTTTTGGGAAAAAATAGTTTATCATCATGATAGCGTGAGTCGTAGAGGCTGGAATTATTTCTGAAATATAACTTATCTAGTGAGCGGATGTCATTTTGTTATGACAACTGACTAGTTTTGATTAACTTGATTCAGTTACAATTATTTTTTTGATTTGGCTTATCATTTCAACATTTTCGTCACATACTCGTTAAGATGACGGTGTACATAAACGCACAAATGATTTACTGGTGGTAATTCTCTAAAAGCATACAGAAGATATGCAGGAATGTTTCCTGAACGTGTGGCTCCATATCACACTCTATTTACATGAATTCACCAACGACTACAAGTAAGTGGTATGTTTAAAATAAATAAAAATTATTGTGGTCGCCAGTGCGATATTCGGTTTCCAGCAATAGAAGAAGCAGTATTAAATCTTGTCGAAGAGCAACCTGACATCAGTAATAGGAAAATTGCCCAGCCATTATTAATTTACCATATGATGGTGATTGCAATCTTAAAGGAACAACTTTTATATCCATATCACATTCAACGTGTATAGGCTCTCTCACCTCGGGATTTTCCGAATCATCTCCAATTCTCCGCTTGGATGTAGGGAATGATGAAACGAAATCCTCAATTTTTGAAAAAGGTCCTATACACAGACGAGGCTAATTTTTCTAGAGATCTAATAACTAATTTTCATAATAACCACATATGGACCAAATAGAACCCTCACCCTATCACTGTAGCTCACCACCAAGAACAATTTTCTCTGAATGTCAGGCTTGGATATTCTGGAGATCAGTTAATTATTTTCTACCATCTATATTGAATCGAAATACAGAAGTTCAATTTCCACCAGAAGAAATTCCTGCATTCCATCAAAATAATTCTTTGCGTGTCCGAAAGACAATGTGGTTTATGCATGAGCATGATGGGGTTCCCACATATTTCAGAATTGGAGCGCGTCTGCATTTAGAACATATAACATATATAACATATGCAAATCGATGAATAGAGCAAGGTGGACCTCAGTTCTGGTCTATCCGATGACCAGATTTAAATCCTCTTTGTTTTAGTCTTGGCGGCCATTCGAAACATTGGTTTACAAGACGGTTACTTTGAACAATTAATATGATCAAAAATAGCAAGAAATAAATATTATTTATCGGAAGTAATCAACAAATTTGTTGGTTACAATCCATGAATATTTATTTCTTGCTATTCGTGATGTACTGCATTTCGCCTTTTGGCGTGTACCTTCTATCTATTTAATATGATATTTAATTTGTGTTTAGTTTAAAATTGTTCGTTTTTTTACATTTATTTAATATTTGTTCCAGTTTTCAATAAAAATGTAAACTTGACATCTGCTTAATGGATGAATTAAAGTTCGAAAATAATTCCAGCCTCTACAACTTGGTCGTGTTATCTGTTGGTAAATTATTTTTTTTCGAACAAGAAATTACCTGAGACCCTATTCATTAAGAACGGAAGAAACTATCCAAAATTAATTTTTTTATTGTAAAATACCCCTTGCGATCATAGAAAAACACAACCAATTTTTTTTTGAGTGCCTTCTTGCTCACATAAACTGCCTGCTTAATTATATTCTTGTCAGTTTTTGGTTCTTAAGAAAAAAATTTAAAACTGCCTTTCGGGTGCCATCTTTATGGGGCTGTAACTAAGCAGGGAGGGCTCGAAACCGAGAATTTAAACGAAAGACCACCCTATTTTTTGACAAGGAATTGCCCGCTAAATTTTCTGTCAACTATTTATATATACCCTGTATAGTATATTTTCGATTCACTTCTCAAAAAACTTAAGAACCACTCATGTGTGTACAGCATCATCTTGTGCCATCTACGTAATACCATATTGATCTTTTTCCTCATGGATATATACTTCTTAAATCTTCCTTTCTTATATTCCCTTTATCGCTTATAAAGACATGAAAAGGAACTGGCATGAATAAACTACACTGTGGTATTCCCGCAATTATCTGTAGAAGATCAGAAAATAAATTTCACCTTCTTTCATCAGTTTTACCATTTGTTTCCGATTCGAGAGGTAAGAGCGTATCAAATTTCCACTAACTCTATATTTTTCCAATTTCCCTAATAGTCTCTCATGATTCGTACAACAAAACGCTTTTGTGAGTTATATGAATACAGCTAAGGTTATATTGTTGTTTTCATATCATACACATTCTTTATGAACCTACGTAATATGTTGATAGTTTAAGTATCCATCTTGTGAGCAGGAATAGAGTGAAGAACTGTAAAAAATGCTGGTGCATATGCAATTTTCGAATATTTTCGAAAAGGAGGCAATACACTTATCGGTTTATAGTAATGGAACAATACAGGATCACCTTTTTTGTGATTTAAAGCACTATCGGTCCACACATCGTTTATCATTTCAGGAATTTCACATTTAAACATTATGCCGGGTCCAGACGGGTGTAATGTAACGCTAAATGTAATGCGTAATGTAAGGCGAATTCTCCGGTGTTGACGGTACTACAAGCATTGCATTTAACGCTCGTTTACCGTCCACAAGGAGAATTCACATACATTACGCCTTACATTACCCCCTTCTGGACCCGGCATTATGCCGGTTCCAGACGGGTGTAATGTAACGCGTAATGTGATGCGTAATGTA
Source organism: Halyzia sedecimguttata (assembly GCA_937662695.2). Classification (NCBI taxonomy): domain Eukaryota; kingdom Metazoa; phylum Arthropoda; class Insecta; order Coleoptera; family Coccinellidae; genus Halyzia; species Halyzia sedecimguttata. Next base: position 17,353,300 of record OW569413.2, read on the forward strand.
CCTTACATTACGCATTACATTACAATGGTCTGGACCCGGCATTAAAGCTTACTTACATTTCACACACAGTTCATCCACTTGATGAATCGCATCTGTTGTGTATCTGTAGTAATTCGATCATAAATTAACTAAATTCATCGTGAATCACATATGCTTGCACTTATCTGCGATAAGAATTTCTCCTTGTAAACAAGCCAGTAGCTATTTCAATTTCAGGATTTGTTTTCTGAGCTCTTAATGATCTGTCTACCATCAAATTGTATACACTCCATGAGTTCATTATTGGTCACCTAAATTCCAAATTAAGACTTTGCGTCGGTATTTGGTAACTAACTACCGAGTTTCCATTCAATCAGATCAGTATTTTAAGAATTGGTAATTGGGAAATCAAAATTTTAAAATTTCTGATTTCTTTTCCGTCGCCAAATTTCATACGGATCGATAGAGTAGTTTCAGAAATATGCAGATGAAAAGCTGAAACACAAAGTGGCCATAACTCCGGAACCATAATTTTTACGCATTAACGAACTTATTTACGGTCGACCGTACGGGCAGAATTGGATTTGACCCCGGATTATTCATCAGTGAGCCGAACCTATTCGTTTGAGGCCAATTTCGGCAACAAATTCCAAAATACAAACATCAGTGTTAAATTATAGAATGCTCTTCCTGGCGGAACATACACGCAAAAATCACTAACGTAAGGTTATTCCACTTTTGCTCTTTATTTTTGGTGCTCTTGTTCCTTGGAATATTATAGTGCTAATCAATTTGCCCGAATGTCTGTAATTTTTGAATATTTGGCTGAAAATGGTCTCAAACGTTTTGGTTCGACTCACTGATCAAGAATCCGCGATCAAAATCGATTCTGTCCGACCGTCCAGCCGGCTGTTAACACGATAACTCTCGAACGGAATGAGCTGAACATTTGAAATTTTCAGAGTAGGTGATGGAGACGAATATCTTTTAGGAGTACGTTATTGGGCGAAATCGGCCAGGTGGTTTCGGAGTACAGAAAAAAAATTATCACAAATTTCAAATTAATTTTTTTTTTAAATGCAGTTTCATCACAACAATACATTGCTATCATTCTTAACTCTGAGAAACCAATGATTTCGATGATTTTTAAAAATTTCATCTTTTTCATTCATTTTTAATCATTTTATGATTTCATAGAATGCTCTAATTATAATTTGCATATGCGAATTCAAAACTTGAGGTGAGTCATAGACCTATGTTTTGAATTTAATTTTTTATGATGCAATTCTATCATATGAATCCATTGATATCATTCCCAACTATGAGGAACCAATACTTTAGCAGATATGATCTATAACAGTTCGAACAAGAGCGCCAAAGCTCCTGTCCACTGGGTTTTCCCACTTTTTCAATTAACTACAAAGTTTCTGCTTGATAAAATCAGGTTTTTACGAGTAATTTGAGATTCACGAAATCAACCGAGATATGTAGGTACCTATGCTTTAACTACCTGCAAATTTTAATTCTCATATTCATTTAGTTCGATAGATGGACCGACAGCCGGATATAATTTAATTTGACCTCGGATTCTTCATCAGAGAGTTCAAACTGAATGTTTGAGACCGTTTTCAGTCCTAAATTTGATTATAACAGACATTTGCTCAAAGCGATAGGTTTTGGGATACAAACGAGTATAAAATGAATCAGCACTTATAGCAAAGTTGATCAATTGATTATTATTCATTTCTGCAATATCAAGATTGAAAAATTGGTTCAAGCCGTGTGGAAAGAAGCTTTTTGGTGCTGTGGTTCAAACAGACAAACTATATCTCCGAAAGTATTGGTTTCTCAGTGTTGGGAATTATATCAATGGATTCCTATGATATAAATGCATCATGAAAGAAATTAAAATTAAAAAGTGTCGTTAAAAAAAATGCCTCAAAAAATATCTTATAAAAAAGAAGCAATCTACAATGCTTCAATGCCTCAATGCTTCAAAAATTGTCATTAAATTTATTTATCAAGATTAAATGAGCAATCTGCAATGATTCAAGCTCGTGGAATGGGTTGTTGCAACTTACAGTCGGTGCATAGTTTTCACAACTCGAAATACCTAAAGAAAGTATCATCGAAATGTCTAGAGCAAGGCTGGAGACAATCATAGTAGATTGTCCATTTATTCCTGATATTTGAGTAGGTAGTGGATTACGAACAAATTATTTTAATAGGTCTTGATATATTAATAGAATACTATCCCCTTTCCATAGTTTAAAATTTAGTAGTTCATACCCCAAACACATTATTTTCTGTAATTTGAACATCAACTCAAGAAAAAATGTTTTATACACAAATGTAGATCCATATTTCAGTATTTTTTTGCTAGCAACATTATGAAAATACTGTATATAGGAACATGTCTCACTACTTAAGGAAGTAAAAGGTAATATTAACCTCAGTGGTCAACGAACAGTAATTTCTTTTGATGATTCCAATATGTTCTTCTTTCCTACTGCCTCCATAAACTATATCAAAACAGTCTTGTATATATTCACAAATTCAAGAATCGAATACAACAACTACGAATCGACAATCTGGAATAGCTAGAAAAGATGACATTTATGAATAGTGATCACAGACAGATTCTGTTTTCACGTTCTGTGAATACATAGAACTTACGATGTATTATTGAAACTTTGAAACATCATATCTCCGAAAGTATCAGCTTGTAAGAGTTGAAAATGATAACAATTGATTCTTATGATGAAACTGCATCTTGAAAAAATTTTAATTCGAAAGTTGTAATGTAAAAAAAAATATTTTTTTTCGTTATTCTGAAACTTTTAAACCGATTTGGCTCAGTAACGAACTCAACCGAGATATTGATCTCTCAAACCTACTCTGAAAATTTCAAATGTCCAGCTCATTTCGTTCGAGAGTTATCATGTTAACGGCCGGACGGCCGGCTGGACATAATCGATTTCGACCACGGATTCTTGATCAGTGAGTCAAACCAAATCGTTCAAGACCATTTTCATCCAAAAATTCGAAATTTACAGACATTTGGGCAAATTGATAAGCACTCTGTTCCGAGGAACAAGAGCGCCAAAAATGGGTTGAGATTATATCATTTAAGGAAAGTCATTGAGGAATATATCAGATCAGATAGATCGAATATTCACAAACTAGATTGAGACAATTTTCCAAATGTTCCCAATGAATATCAACAAGATACTTCCATAAAATGTAAGTGGAGAAATCCATTGGAAATCTCATTCAAATACGAAATAAGTTACATCAAATAAAATTTCTACTTGGTTTAACTGTCTTATCTCGCAGAGAAAATTGCAGTTGAAAGATAAAATACCTTATAGTTATAGATTCCCTAGTCGTTAGGGGCCGTACAAATCAATGAAGATGTAATTGCGACTATTCAATAAAAGTTAGTTTAGTATGCACTTTTCGAATCTTGAAGACAATAAAATTTTACATGAATCTCAAACTATGGAGGAAGGCACATTATTGGACGAACAAGATAGACATTTGGAGAATCTAATGTTCTGTTACTGAATGTAGATAGTTTCCGCAATGACATTTCGCATTCTTTGATAGAAAATATCGTTTCAGATTTTACAAAATGTTTCATTATTGCTCTGCAGTACTTCCTACGAGAACCAAATATTTTTCAACATGAATTTTGTAGGTTGATTTTATGGCTTTTGACAGTAGCAGCCTTGCGTCATTATATGACACCATAGTTAATTTTAAGCGAGTAGCCAAAACAGAATTGTTAAAACCAATCATTTCTGGTCGTAACCGATTCACCTAAGCGAAATTGGTCACTCGATTAGTTTGCGTAACCAAAAAAGGAGAAATCATATATTAATATGGGTCATTATTGATCAATTTCGTGTACGTTAAACTGTGCTATTATGTAGAGGTTGACGAAAAAGACATTTATTGTATTCTGAGGGTTATGATTACAATGTGCAAATATAGGATATCGTAACTGTATGTCTACACATTTCTGCAGTCAGGTTCATTTCGCTCTAGTTCCTCGGAACTGAGTGCTTATCAATTTGCCCAAATGTCTGTAATTTTCGAATTTTTGGCTGAAAATGGTCTCAAACGATTTGGTTTGACTCACCGATCAAGAATTCGAGGTCGAAATCGATAATGTCCGGCGGTCCAGCCGGCCGGTCGGTTGTAGGCACGATTACTCACGAACAAAAAGAGATAGAGGATTGAGATTTGCAAGCTGGGTTTGGAGCGTAAATATCTCGGTAGTTCGTTAATGGGCAAAATCCATCTAGAAGTTTCGGAGTTATGGCCGATTTTAATAAAAACATTTTTTATCAATATTTCCAAACCGATCACTCTAACTATCTGAAATTTAGCATCAAATTGTAAAATCATGACCTTCATACGTATGTGAAAATTTTATTGACCAGGTTACCGCAAAGTGTCAAAGAATTTGTTTGAAAATTCAAAAAAAAAAATTTTACAATAACTCTCGAACGGAATGAGCAAGGCAGTTGAAATTTTCAGAGAAGGTTAGGGAGATGAATCTCTCGGTTAAGTTTGTTATTGGGCGAAATAGGCCAGATGGTTTCGGAGTAACGAAAAAAAATTTTTTTTTTAAGTAACAAATTTCAAATTCAATTTTTATTTAAGATGCAGTTTTACCATAAAAATCCACTGATATAATTTTCAACTACAACAAGCTGATACTTTCGGAGATATGATTTTTCGAAATTTCAATAATGAATCGTACTTCTATGTTTTCACAGAATGTTATCATTATTCTATCTAAGCTTTATTATATGATCTGTGTTTGATACTCGAACATGTCATCCTGTTTTATAAGAGAGAGTCAAATTCATTTCAGCTATTTTAATTTGATTTCTTTCATGGTGCATTTCTCATTCTCAGATTGCTCATTTGATCTTGATAAATAAACTATTATTTGAATTTAATTTCCTTTATGATGCAGTTCTATCATAAGAATACATTGATATAATTCCCAACTCTGAGAAACCAATACTTTCGGAGATATAATTTGTCTGTTTGAACTAGGGCGCCAGAAAGCTCCTTTCCACAGGGCTTGAACCCATTTTTTATGCCATTATTTTCAAATCCTCTTTTATTGAAATCAGACGATGGCCCCCTTATGATTCCTGTTGGCGTAGTGACTGATGCAGGAAGATAACATCTAAGCATGGACAAGTGAGGGCCAAGTTCTCAACGTAACACTCGGGTTACTCGCAAACTTGAGAACCTTGAAATTGAAAAACCGACCTGAAAAGTTTCTCAGATAATACTTCTTCGTCCATATTTTCTCGTTTCCTGTTTCCTTTATTAAAACTCAAATATATGGTGACTGCGGCATCTAAAACCAGAACGAGTAAATTAAAATAGGTAAGTTTTAGCACCGAAGGAATTATTTGCGTTCTTTTTTTAAACTAACGAATTCAAGCGACAGAAACGCTGGTTATTTAATGTTTCTTCAGATGATCCCAACGAATATGGTTAACCGCAGATAATCAAGAACATTTTGGTACAACGCTTGAAATTTTACTCAGATCGTCTCATTACAAATCAAAATAAATTAATCTCAAGATGTTGGTTCAATCCCCTCGTAACTCCTCCGATTTATGTGAGGGGATACTCCTTGCATTGTTGAGACTAATCTTTCTGCTCTAAATGTATGCTCTTCGTTTGTTAACGATGGACGTTCTGCTAGGCTACTCAAGGAAATATACACTGTGAAATATTAATCCATTTAAACCATCAACAAATATTCCATAGTGATCCGGGCTGGTCACCTCATCACTCAGTGTTCGCTCAGAGGGGAAAGTATCATTCAGGGTAGATACGTATAGCTTCAGTGTTTATTATCAGCGTAAATTAGCACACCAAATGACTAAATGAGGAGCTCAAGCTAACTGAAGCCCTATTGTTGAGAACTACTGGGGAGAACATTCTCATCAGTGCCACCTAGGGAAATACTTAGGAAATCCAACCTTCTGTGATGTGGAATCCTTGAGTTATTTTAAGTGACGTTCGTTCTTTTGCCGCAAGCAGGAGTCAGGGACTGCAATGCAGACTACCTATATGACCCCAATGCAATATGAAGACGCTCAGTTTAGAGGAATTAGGCAATGTGTTCATTCTCTCATGCTCTCTCTTTCTGATTTCTTCATTCTCACTCAAGAATTCCTGTCTCCCTTCCGGTTGGAGAACCGCAGGTGCATGAATCGGGAAATTCTACAGAGGATCAGAAAAAATGGCATGTTCTTGGTACTGGCCGACACGTGTTTCTATTCACTGGTTATTCACTGGCACCTAGCAGTTCACATCAAGAAATGAAGGTTCAATAATAAAATATCGTGTTTTTGTTAATTGGGAATTATATATACACGTTCAGGAAGCATTATGTTACTTCTGAAGACAATTTTCTCGTAGGTGCAAAATTATAGCCACAATCATGTTTGTGTTTAAGATATCGACTCAGTAATAACCTTCATCAGATTACCTGTTATTTCTTGTTTTTATTTGCTTGCAAAAAAGAGGAATTTATCAGATATTCCACAGAAAAACGTTAACAGTTTCACTGATTTTGCAGGTTATGTTGACTTTCACGAGGTAGAACATATTAACATGTTTTATAGTACTTAGTTGTAAAGTAGCTGAATTACCACAGGATGCTTGAAACTGATGCAAATTCCTTTTATAAGAAAACGCCATTTAAAATGGCGGCATTTGTGGTGATTCAGAGTAAGGAGTATTTTAAATACACTAAAAATCGCCAATGTGTAGGTATTTCAACCATCTAGAGCATAAAATCAGTCGAATATAATCTGTAGAACATATCGGAATACATTTTTGTACAAAGGATTATATTAGACTGATAAGTCTCATTTTTGTTTTGTTCAATTTGTTTATGTAAAACATTCGAAACAAGTGGGCGCGTTTAAAATTTTTAGTGCTACATTTCACGAATGAATTTCATTTGCATTGAGAATCTCGTTGTATGTATCGAAAAATATGTTTGTAAGTGCAGAAGTATATATAAATAAAATGGCTTCGTATAAACAATAATGACATATGACATCTGTATTTTCTCTATGTTGTTATAATTCAGGATTGCCTTTTGCAACTTCAAATCAATTGATTTTATAAATATCATTATAGGTAACATTTTTATTTCACAACGTCGATATGGAAACCCTTATAAAGATATTACGAAACAGTTCTTTAGATGGCGCCTGAATGTTTATGAAATAGTCTTGTAATGTTTATGGAGAGCTTTATAAAATGTTTCGAATGACAAAATTATTTAATAAAATGTGCTTAGTTTGGGATTATATCTGTTGTTTAAACGTATTGAAAACAATTCAGCGACTAAGAACGTTAAGGTGAAGTCAGTACTCTTTGAAGCGCTTGTTCACGTTGGCTAACTTGAATTTAATGAAGAGTGCTCCAAGCTCAGTAGATAGAGCGAGCCGGAGATCTAGTCGGAGGGCAGAGGACACCATTTACTGTCGGGTTAAAAATTAATAGTGCTGTGTCTAAGCTGGCACAGTATAAAGTAATAAAGTCGACAAAGAACATAACTGACTCTCCTTGGTCTCCTAAGAAGCTTCTCATGGATCTCCTTGGGGAAGACCTATGAGGGTCAGAATAATCATAAACATGTCTATAGCAAGTGCGCCAATGGAACTGAGATATTTACGCTCTAAAACTACCCTGCAAATTTCAACTCTCTAACTCATTTCATTCAAGCTAACGGATGGCCGGCCAGACGGACAGAAAGAATTGGAGTTGACCCTGAATTATTCATCAGTGAGTTGAACTCAATCGTTTGAAACCATTTTCAGTACATCATGTAGGTATCAAGATAGTTCAATTCAACTCGAGATTATTTCAAAAGTACATGGAAGAATAATTGAACTTTTTATATTCACCTCAAAGTCCAATATAACCTAGACATCTGCAGAAATACATCTTCTGCATCCTTCGGGATACTATCGGCTCGAAAGCACCTTGTGAAACTGAAGGTGCCTGTAAACGATGAATTGAGATTTTATGGAGAGTATACCAGTATAACGTTCCTCTATTGAGAGCTAACCATGCATGTTGGATGCATGAAATATAACAAGATGACGATTTTGATTGAGGCCATTTCTAGATTCTATAGCTCGAGTTATGGAGCGAATACGGGTATAATAGAGTAAAAGGTCGCCATGCACCTGAAATTCCGCATATTGCTATAATCTACTTACGGTGGGTTTCCCAAAGCTTTTACAGCTTTTTGGTTGCCTAAACCGTGTGATTCTATGTCAATTCCCAGTTCATTTTTTATGCAACCATCGAATTAAATCCACAATTAAGCTAATCGAAGCTTTGTGAATCCCACCATACAAGGCGTATCGAATCTTTATTCTGCAGAATCATTTCGTTTTGCCAAAAGGTCTGCATATTTGTAATTTTTGGCCAATACTGCTCTCAAAGAATTGGGTTTGACTCACTTATGAATAATCTGGGGTCCAATTCTGTGCGTCTGGCCGTCCCTTCGTTGAACCATAAGCTCGGTAACCTTCAAACTAAATGAGTACGGGAATTGAAATTTGCAGAATAGATATAGGGCATTTATATCACAGTTAAATCCGTCAATAGGCAAAACATTTTAAGCAGTTTCGGAGTTGTATCTATTTGAAATTTTCTCTTCCCAATAACTCGAAAAATACCACTCATATCGAATTGAAACTCAGCAATTAGTAAGAAAATATTGCCACAAATACTTATGGACGATTTTGTCAGAGTAGTGTGGTTACGAAAAAAACTTTTTTTTTTCAGAATTCTATACGCGATTCTATATTTCAGGAACTACCGGTCAGATATCGCTTTGAATTTGCAAGAGCCTTCAACACCTAATTTCCACCAAATTCTAGATTCAAAATATATCAGATATTGATAGCATATAGTTGGCAATATTGAAAAAATAACTCTTTTTTTTTGGAAGCCAAGCAGCTTTGAGCGAGTTCAGTACTTGGATGGGTGACCGCTCCAACTGAGAATTATAGCAAGTGTGCCTAAAGTACACTGACCACACGTCAGAGCCTCACCAATTTTTGGTAGTCTTGTTCCTCGGAACAGAGTGCGTATCAATTTGCCCAAATTTCTTTAATTTTCGAATTTTTGGCTGAAAAAGATCTCAAGCATTTTTGATTCGACTCACTGATCAAGAATGTATGGTCAAAATTAATACTGTCTGGCCGTCCAGCTGGTCGTTAACACGATAACTCTCGAACGGAATTGGGATATAAATATCTCGGTTGCGTTCGTTATCGGGCACCTGGTGGTTTCGGGAATAACGAAAAAATATATTTTTTAGAATTTGACTTTGATCGGTTTCGGGTTTCTCCGTAAATATATACAGCTACCAAGATAATAAATTTTTTCCATTTGGCTTTTCCACACTGTATATAAATAGAATGGCTCCATGTAAACCATAATGATACACGACATCTATCTTTTCTCTATGCTTGTATACTTTCAAGATTGCCTTTGGCATTTTCAGATTATGATTTTATAGATATCATTTTTATTTCAGAAGAATCATATAAAAATAAATGTTCAAGCACTGAATTTACCGAATTTACCATGGTAAATTTGATTAAGAGTGTCCCATACAGGAGAATGGAGAATAGAACATAAACGCAAAAGCTCCTGACTTCACGTCAGTGCTTGAACCAATTTTTTTTTTCATAATTTTTGTGAATTTTTCTAGGGGTATGGTTCTTACAAAATTTTAAACACGTCTTTATGATAATATTTTGTGTTGGAATATAAGGTCCTGCATCTTGAATTTGTGCGTATATATAAGACTGTTTTGATACAAAAAATAATATTGACTTGTTGCATATTGAATAATTTATGTGAAAATATTGGGGATGATGTTTCAGAAGATTTAGAATTGGATCATTTTAATGATGCACTTTATGAAGGCAATATAAAAGAACAACATAATGGAATCATCAAAAAAAATTACTGTTCTTTGACTATCTAGGTTAATATTACCTTTTACTTCCTAAAGTAGTGAGACCTGTTTCCATATACAATATTTTCATAATATTGCTAGCAAAAATTGCTGAAATATTGATCTACTCTTATGTATCAAATATTCATCCTTTAGTTCATAATACAGAATGAATGTGTTAGTAATATGAACTTTTAAATCGTGAAAAGAGGATTGTATTTGATAATATATTTTAAACACTGAAATTATTTCGTTCATCAGCCTATACGTATTCAAATAATAATAATAATAATAATAATAATAATAATGTTTATTTTTTACATTCATTACATTTCATGCTGTGGTATTTAAATAATCAGAAATAAACATTGGTTTCCCAAAAAAGTACTGGACTTGTGCGTGGGCAGCATATAAATTATAAGTGTACAAAATATGAAAAATTGTATCCGCATCTCAGTGCAAGCTTCACCAAAAGGTCTTGATATCCATTATTAGATGAAATTATTCCTATTGCAGAAGGTGTTCCAGAATGATTCGGGTTTATTTTTTATCCAAATCTTGATTTTCTTCTTGTATGCAGTAATAGACATAATTCTCTTGAGTTCTGGAGGAAGTTGATTGTATAATAAAGGCGCCAGGTAAGTAAAAGATCTTAACTCGATGGTTTTTTTAGGTTGTGGAAGAGCCATATTATTTTGTGTTCTTAACTCTCTCCCTCTTTTTTTAGGTACACCGATCTTACGTTGATACATGAGTAGAGCACGTGCATGTAGCCTCCGTACGTTGAAGACATCCGCAAATTTAAATAGTTCGCTGGAGGGGTAAGTAATTGGCTTTTTGCAAATAATTTTCAGCAACCATTTTTGCGCTATTTCTACATGTGAGTAGTAGCAATTAGCCATTCCTCCCCAAGCAAGTACTCCGTAGCGAAGGTGTGGTTCAGCTAGTGCAGTATAAATTTGTAATAGTTCTTCTAATTCGCATATTACTCTGAGGGATTTAAATTTACTCAACAGCATTCTCTTTTTCTTAACCACGAAGTGAGCCTGCTTGTCCCATCTTAAATGAGGATCAATGTAAATTCCAAGATATTTAACACTTTCAGAAGTTTTGATGTTAAATGTGTCTGAGTTTGAGAAAGTTACTGACAGAGTATCATATCTAGGGATATTGGATTTGAGGCTAGTAAATGGTATGAATTTGGTTTTATCCATATTAACTGTCAATTTTTTGTCTTTAAAATATTGTAATAATTCAGAAAATCCCTGTTCAGCTGTTGTTTTAAGTAAATCCCATGTTGGTGCTGTATAATATACTAATGTATCATCTGCGAAACTAACAATTTTATTTTGAGGATTTATAGAGAAAATATCATCAATATACAGTAAAAATAGAATGGGACCCAGAATTGTTCCCTGCGGGACTCCACACGTTATTATCTTACTATCGCTCAATGCATTTCCAATCTTGGTCCGTTGTGTTCTATCTTTCATATAGCTCTCCATTAATTTATATGGCAATCCTCTCCACCCCATGTTTTCCAAAGTGTCTAATAATATTTCGTGGTCTACAGTATCGAACGCTTTGGCTAGGTCGACAAATATACCAATCGCTGGAATGTTGTTATCCAGAGAATGGGTGATCAGCTCGACTAGCTTGGTAATCGCATCTAAGGTAGATTTCTTTTTCTGGAATCCATACTGGTTTTCAGATAATAACTTAAATTTTTCGACGAATGAGATAATTCGATTATATATGATTTTTTCAAATACCTTGGCTACTGTTGATGTTAGTGATACTGGTCTGTAGTTCCTCATTTCGAGTTGATCTGATTGTTTATAAATTGGTATCACTATCGCCTCCTTCAATACGTCTGGAAATATACCTGTCTTAAAGCTTTCATTCATTAAATAAGTGAGTGGTTTTGTTACATATGTTGAAACTGTCTTCAATGTTTCAGCTTTAATTTTATCAGGACCGGGTGCTTTATTGTTTTTTAAGTTGTGGATGGTTCTATAGACTTTATCTTCGTTAGTTTTTAAAAATACTATGGAATTCGAATGCGCGTATACTTTCCGATTTTGATGATTACCCTGTGTACCAAATTTTTGCACGAATTTATTGGCAATATTAATGAAGTATTCATTGAATTCCTCTGCTATTAATTCATCACTTTCCAATATATCTCCATTGTCTCTTCTGATTTTTGTGATACTTTTTCTATTTGGCTCATTGTTAACTAATTTCCAGAGTCCTCTAGAGTATTTTTTATTTTTATCGATTTCTTTTCGGTAGTAATCCCTTTTTGCGCATTTTATAAGTTCTTCTAGTTTATTTTTATGTCTTTTAAAATTCCTCAATAAATCTATACTATCCGGATGTTTCATGGCATTCCTATATAATTTATTCTTCTCCTTTACTGATTCTATTATTCCATTCGTTATCCATGGTTTTCTCTTTCTGTTCGATCGTTTTACTTTAACTGTAGTTGTGCATTCATTGATTACTGATTTCACTTTTTCTGTGAATAGATTCCAACACTCATTCACATCCCTTGTCATGTACACTTCTTCCCATTTTTCTTCGCTCAATATTTCTTTGATTTTAATATAGTTTATATATTTTTTTTCCCAGGTTAATCCGGTTGACATTTGATTCATTTCTGTTTCCAGGGGGATTTCTAAAAATATCATGTAATGGTCGGTTATGCTGGTGTGTAATATAACAGGTAAGAACATATCTACACCAGTTGTAGTGTTAACAAAAAAATGGTCTATACATGACTTTGATTTTGCTGTTACCCGGGTATAGTCATTTATTAATGAGATGTATCCGTATTCACTCATTGTATTGAGATATTCATTAGACTCAGTAGTCCTCTTTGAAATGTCTACATTAATGTCTCCAACGAAACAAGTTAAATCACATTTATTTTTTTTGTTACAGGTATCTAGTATTTCCGCCAGAGTCTCTCTGAACTCCATGACATTCAAGCTGGGAGGTCTATATACTGCGATAACCTGAATTGTTTTGTTTTGCATTGAAATATTCAGTACAATGGCTCTAATTGGGTTTACTACAAGTATTTCGGATTCATATTGTATATTACTTTTAATAAATACTACAACACCATCATTCTGATTTATTTCTCCTTTGTTGTGTATTATGTTATAGCCACCAATGTTATACTGATAAATATCTCCAATTTTCCATGTCTCCGATAATACAATGCAATCTATATCAAAATTAAGTTGTCCGAGCACTACATTCAATTCATCGAAATTTTTATCTAAACTTCTTATATTGTTATGTATTATTCTAAAATTACTATTACTGCTTTTACCAATCTGCAAATTCAGATCATCTGGAATCTCAATATTCCTGGTGAGAACCTGCAACATCTGAAAATCTCTTATAACCTGTTCCATAAATAAAATTAAAAATTCTTTCCTATAAATATGAATTATATATGGGATAATCAATTCTTTGCTTTTAGGTCGTCGATTTGTTTAGTATTTTTCAAGTGTATTATTTTGGTGTACCCACCTTTTCTGCATAATATTTTATTCTCCTTACACCATACGTATTTAAACCCAACAGTTTTCAATTCTTTAGCCTTTCTGAGTAGTTCTTGTATTTCTTTAGGTAAATCTTCGTTTATGTAAATCCTTCTCGTTTCCCCTTCAAGCCCCATATCTACTGAATTCAAAGATCCCATGAGTTTCCTCTTCTGTAAAACTAAATTTTTTACTTTCTCGTTTGAAAATTCATCCAGGATTGGCTTATTTTCTTGTCTAGATGGTAACTGCCTTATTTTTATTTCATTTTCTGGCACGTTTATCTCGAATTTATTCAGGACTTCAGGTACTTCTTCCTTAGTCCGTAGACCAACCATGATCAAATTATTTCTTCTACTTTGTGCTTCAGCCATAGTTGCGTTCATTCTAGCTTGCTCTTTCAATTCATCTAGTTCACTTCTCATCTTATCCATTTTGTCCTTCATCTTTTCCTGTTCTTTCTTGATATTTCTATTCTCCTTCTTAATCTCTTCCATAGTCTTCCTCATACCATCCACGACTTCGCTGTTGAATGAGACTGCCTCTTCAAGACCCTCGATCTTTTTGATCAGTTTATTAAACATACCTTCAATATTGGACTCTTCTCCCGATTTCTTTGATCTTTCTAGACTCCTTCTCTTCCCCAACTTTTCCACTAGCTCCTCTAATATGTCATCATCAGATTCTTCGCTTTTATCTGATTTTTTGCAGTTGGAACATGACCATTGAATCTTCCTTTTCTTTATAACATCCTCTTTATTGACGTCAGTGCACCCTAAGTGGGCCCATCCATCGCATTTGTCCTGGCACTGAATCTTGTACCCGCTTTTGGCAATAGTTCTATTACAAACTACACATACCATATCTCCAGCCATGGTTCTTCGCCTCACAATTAAAATTGTTCAGTACTTCGCCTCTTTATCGGTTTGTTATTTATCAGTAGCAGATGTTTTCCTTATCTGATATTTACCTTCAATGAAGATTTCGGATATTCGAATGTTATAGCAATAATCATAAATTGCTCTGATTGTTTTAGTAAACTCACTTTCTAGTTACCTTCACCTGAGCAAGCGATTGTTCATCTTCACTTTGGTGCAACACTCAATAATATTTCGCAGGTTTAACCACTATATTTGCATTAATTAGTATGGATCACAAATTTTCTCCTGCACACATGCATAAGAAACGGTATTTTCCCATAAGAAACGGTATATATCAGGAATAAATGGACAATCTGCTTTGATTGTCCCCAGCCTTGCTCTAGACATTTCGATGATAATTTCCTTAGGTATTCCGAGCTGTGAAAACTATGCACCGAGTGTAAGTTGCAACAACCCCTTCCACGAGGTTAAATCATTTCAGATTGCTGATTTAATCTTGATAAATGAACTATTATTCTAATTTAATTCCTTTCATGGTGCATTTCTATTATAAGAATCATACCTAACTCTGAGAAACCAATACTTTCGGAGATATGGTTTGTCAAAAAAAACGCCAGGGCTCCTGCCACAGGGCTTTCCTCCTATTTTTATTATTACAAAGAGACATTTGTTCTGGGCAACATCAACTTGAACAGATAGATCCGACAAAATACCACTACGTAAATCTTCCGCACAACAATGGAGGACTACGAGCCATCTCCTAGAAGACTTATCCACCGCTTCCTCGAGTTTATCCATCAATTTACATTTCGAAGACACAGCTAGTTGGGTCGTTAATTATACTAACAGCAAGAATTACAAGTTAAGCCGAATTCGGAATACGAAGTTGCCAGGAATTTCAATTAATGGACTCGTATATTTCCTGCATGGAACAATTAGCCGAATAATCAGTGTTTGCTGGAGTTCCGTCAAATGTCATGAAAACACGTAACATATGTTACGGAAAGTGAGGATGCAGAAACTTTCTTGGTTACTTGTCACTCGTGACCATCATGGATGCGGACAAAAACAATATATAAAAGTTTTAATTGTGAAATTTTCGTATTACTCGAGATATCTGTAATTACCCCTTCTCTTTTGTATTTGCTGTGATAGTGAGAGGAACAGATTCGGTCCATCCAACATATCGAATGCAAAGAAATGGATTAGGTTACATCAATTTTTAGAATGAATATACAGGGTGTTTCATAGCTCGTGTGCACTATTTTGGATTCTGATGCATAATTAAATTTTGTACAACAAAATACACTGACGTGACGTCTGGACTCTTTGGCGCGCTTGTTCTCGTTGATCATCTCAAAATTAATAAATAGTGCTCTTAGCTCAGTGGATATATTGTTTGACTCGGACCCGGATGTCCTGGCTTCAATCCCTGGCTAGGTAAGACGGTAGTAATCACCATTCACTGTTGCATTCATAGTGATGTGCCTAAGTAGGCGTAAGGACATAGTTACAAAGCCTACACAGAGCACAACTCATTATCCTAACTAGCACAAGCTCCTAGGAGCCTTTGAGGGGTCTCCTAGAGAAAGATGTAAGAGGGTCAAGATAATCGCATACCTATTCATGATCATGTCACTAGCAAGTGCGCCAAGACGGATTGGCTTAATGTCAGAGCTTTCCCAGATGATTAATTTGGAAATCTGGTTTGACTCGCTTGCGAATGACATGATTTACATTATGATTATATGATTATGCTGACCTTCTATGTGGGTCTCCTTCCACGAAGAGACTCCGCAGAAGCTCCTAGGAGCTTGTGCGAGTTAGGAGAATTAGTTGTGTTCTGCTGATACAATATCCTGGGTATAGGCTCCTGGGTATAGGTATCATTTTATAGGGATGCATTTTATTTTGTTTCAATATGCCTAGAATCGATGTATGGCTGACATTGGATGTAGTGGAGGCATCTCTACTCGATGTATGTGGATTTTCTTCAAAGTCAAGCATAACGTATAATTTCACATCTTCACACAATGTATTAGCAGCTGCTTTTTTATTTTGCCTTACATGCCCAAACTAGCGAAACTGTTCCTGTATTTTACTTATGATCCCTTGGCTTATAGTCGGCAAATTTCGAAATTCCTAATGAAACAAGCGACTTACTTCTTTTTGTGTACGAGTGTTATCTCTATAACCAATCATTTGTAAAATTTGTTATTTTGTGCATTTCTGTTCATCGGGCCATTATTCAAAATTGAACTTAATGAAGTTCGAACACAAATTATACAATTTATAAACTATATCTAATCCACCAGCACATAATAATTTGTGGATGTGTTCTAAAGAAACTCACATTGCCACAGAAAGTATTTTCCTTAGTTTTCATGGTACCATCTGGAAAACACACTATTATGTTTTTTTTTCAATTTCAAGGTAAATAAATTTAGTATTATTTTAATAAGATTAGGGAATATTCGAGGGAATATTATAATGAATTTCTGTAATCTTATGATTTTACTTTATTCAATTTTGAGTTTTGTAATAAATATGAAGGGGATAACATTTGTGAATAGAGAATGACGCGACCTTTCAAACGATGCATCACAAGCCCATACTTCCTATCTGAAAAATTGGGTGTTGCACCTGTCTTTCAAAGAGGGTTGAAGGTAGGTTTTGCATTTTTACGAAGAAGAATGACAATTTAAAATTTGAATTGGACCTGTTTCAGAATTATCCATAAATATGTACAGTAACTAAGATAATTGATTTATTCCATTTGGCTTTTCCACACTGTGCATTTATACTGATAGAATCACTCATTATTCAATTCAAATGGGTCAACCTGAACAAGTGCGCCACAAAGAGTACTGACCTCAGGTCAGGTATCCAGAACATTATTTTATAGTCAAGTTCTGAATTTGAACAGGATAGGATCTACACTGTTAGAGATATTGAAAAAATATTAAGCCGAGCAGCCTTGTTGCGCATCTCAATGCGACAGTTAAGGTGTAACGTTTCTTTTTAGCCCGGGCAAGGGTTTGTTTACGTTTGGTTGGCGAGTGTCGTTTATGTCGTTTGTGTTGACGTCGAATTTGAGGTTGGATCTCAGTGGTGCCAATCGACGCTAAATAATAATTGTTGTATTCGAAGAACCGAATAAGTTGGCAATGTTGTTGAATTGTGACAGTCTGAAATTTGTGAGGGTCTGCGCCAGTCAGGGACATGAGGTCGTCCATTTTGTCAACATTCAACGGAGGAGCAGTAGGTTAGGCGTATTTTCGGAACTTCGTAAGAATTGGTGATTTCTTCTTAGTTGGATATAGTTTCGAAAATCGAATTAGGAGTGAGGGTTACATTGGTTTGATTTGGGAAGATAACAGGTACCTTGCACTCGTCTCGAAAGAGGATCTAACGACCTTTCTGCAAATCTAAGAGTTGAACACGTGAACGATCTTGGCGACTTTGACAGGTATGTGTTAGATGTTCTATCCTCGTCATTTATAGTGGAATCAATTCAGGTCGTAATTATATTTCTATATCCAGAACATCGCTGTATGCCTGAAGAATTATTTGGTGGAGGCACAGCCAGATTTGGTTTCGAAGCAAACGTGTGCAGGACAACCCCGAACATCAGGGTATGTACGAATTCTATAACTATTGCATAACAACGAATAATTGGTCTGATTAATATTCTGATAACCGAAATTATTATGTATTGCGAAAATTCATTTGTTTCTTATCCGAGAGAAGTCACTGATGATTTCTTTTCTGTCATCAGGGTTTTTGGTAACATCAGAAGTTTATTGGTAACATCAGAAGTTTTTTTTTGTAACATCAGGAGTTTTTATGGCAGCACGGATTTTTGTGGCAGTCTGAAGTTTATGGTGGCAGGAGTTTTTGAGGCCAGCTCGATTTTTTATGGCAGGAAGAGTATAACTGAGACATTCGAGTATATACAAGGTGGTCCATAAGTAGCGCTGTGAGACAGCCAACGCAGGGTTGCAGATCCCGAGTATATACAAGGTGGTCAGTAAGCAACGCTGTGGGACAGTTAATCGAGGGTTGCAGACTGCGAGTACAGAGAGAAAGAGGACATTATTGCGAGAACATCGACGCAGTACTACGTTCAGGAACAAGGAATATCAGCACGCAAGTTATAAGAAACATATCTCGAAACATATCTTATACCTGCTATATATATAACGTGAACTTATTATCATCAATTATATAAATTATTATTGTTGTTGTAAAGCGGAAATTGGGGAAACATTTGTGGTAGTCATATATGATCATAGATAAGAAACGTGGATGCGCCTGAGCTCAAGCGACGCGTATTTGAATCAAATATTAATATTATCTACGTACAATTTCCGCCACCCTTATTCAGAGTTTCACAGTAGTTTTACTTTATTGAAGCTACAGACCTGGGTTGTAAGCTACTGGAATAAATTGTTTGTTTTTAGTGTGCATATTCTTTTGTTGAGTTTAGGAATTATTACAATACGCTGGGGTATCTGGGAGACTTAAATTTACCTGGCGCCCATTTACTAGGTTCCCTTTTCAGAAACCCACTCCCATCTCCACTGAAGCTAGACCGCGGATCCCCGAGTTCTAGTAGCTCCGAATTTAACCACTGCGACTTGGGAACAGTCGTATGTCGTTATAAAGGTATTTAATGGTATGAGCAAAACTGTTTCGGAGTTATGGATTTCCATTCAATAACATATTATTACTAATGAGCAGATATTCATGGAAGAAAAATTTTAAGAGTTTGGATTGATAAAATTACACATCAGATTTAATCAATAGTCAGCTGTTTTATAAATTTAAATATCCCTGTAATATACCATTATTCGAATTTTTTATTCGACTCAAAAGATGGCCGACAGGATTTTTCATCGAAAATATGGCGTAATAAACCACTAATTCATAATCTAAAATAAAATGGTTTCACCATATCTTTTTGCACGTGGTTCTGGGGAACATCACGTTAATATTTTGCCCAAATGTCTGTAATTTTGCCATTTGCCGAAAAGGGCCTCAAACGATTTGGTTCAGACTCCCTGATGAAGAATCCGAGGTCAAATTTAATTCTGTCCAGCCGGCCGTCCTCACGATAGCTTGAGAAAGAGATAGCGATTTGAAATTTTCAGGGTAGGTGGCGCATCCCAATACGACGGGCAATTTCGCTAAAAGGCATAATCCGTCCAGTGGTTTCCGAGTAATAATTTTGTTTTTAACCAATACAAATCTCATCGAATTTGAACTTGGACGAGAACTCGGTGGGTAGTTGTAGAATACGAACCTAAGATAAATTGTGAAAATCGTATCACAATTTGAAAAAAATATTAAAATATATTATTTATGTCACGATAACCTGACAACGGAAAGAGATACCGACTTAGATTTTCTGGTTAGATTGTGCACCTGAGGGCTACATTTGAGTTCGTTTATAGGCATAATCGCCCCAACAGTTTTGGAGTTATTGCTACCTGAAATTTGGTTGATATTTTCTAAATAACTCGAAAAATACAGAACCAATCTAATTCAAACATGGTTATTAGTTGTAGAATGCGAACACGAAAATTCTTGCGAAAGTGTGAAGATTGTATCGGTAGAAAATGTTCTAAAAATAATTGAAATAAATTCTATATGTCACAAACTATTCGTCCAAAATCGCTGAAATTTTGCGAAAGCATTCCAAACGCAAATCTACTGCCAAGTTTCAAATTTGACGACGATCGGATCTATATTGTTGGAGATCCGAGCTGCCTTGTGTGAGTTCAGTAGCTGGATGAGCTACCGTTGCCTCGATAACTTTCGAACGAAAGGAGATAGGGACTTGCAATTTTCAGGGTAGGTTGCGCATCCGAATGGGAGAGATAATTTTGTTTTTGGGCATAATAGGCAAAACCGTTTCAGAGATATACCCACCTACAATATTATTTCCTCGATAACTCAAAAAATATATAGTCGATCGAATTGAAGCTTGGTAGCTAGTTGTAGAATATTGACATAAAGACGTGTGTAAAATTTTGTGAGATCTGTGCCCCTAGAATATTTTCAAAACATACTCACATTCTTTCAAGTACGAGGTAACATTTATAAAATTATTCAAAGTTGTATCAGCTGTGGTATCATTCGAATTTGTTCACACATTCAACTACGCTGCTGTGGATAATTCCATAATATTTTTTTTTCTTGGATTTCTATAGGATTTTCAACAATACGTTTAATACTTTTGCAGAAAACCGTATTATATCTCTTTCTCACTTTCCCCTTGAATGTATCGCTTCTTTTTGGCGCTCTTGTTATTTTAAAATATGAGTCTATAATATTCGACATTATGATCTCGAAATTCTGATACAAATCATTTACTGATTTAAAATTGCAATAGAGGGGTTGAATTGAGTTCTTGGAGAACATTTTCACAAGAGTTTTTATGCTTGAGATCTATTAAATATATGAAGTTGTTTTATTGGGGCTCTCCAAGATAGTTTGAAATTTACACATAAATCACCAAGCCTTCTAATGAGCTTTTATAAGACCAAACATTCTTTATAACCATGTGAAGACTAAATGGTTATACGACAACCACATTCTAGATAATAATTATGCTTTCGCTACATAAAGTAGTTTTAAGGACTATACCCTTAATACCTTTTCTTATAACAAACTTCAAGATAACATTCTCAGATCAAGTAGTCTTGGAGAGTAAATGGTCTGAACCAAAGTAGTTTTAAAATTCATAGATATTTATGTACAAGCTTAAAACTTCATTGAATCCTATACGAGGACAAATACTCCTAGAATTGTTTCTTGGGTTCTTTCTCGATCTCTATCGGCGCAGAATTCAGTCTTGATGTTATGTAATTTCATAAAGGAGCCGATTTCACGGATTGTGAAGAGGGTTAGTGAGCTGCCTCATCTAGTGAATCATCTCCAAGGTTGTGGTGAATTAACTGATCAATAATAGGAAAAAACATTTCACTTCCACAGAATTTCCTGGTTTTTTCGAAGTTCAATATGATTAAATAATAACAATTAAATAACTGATTTCCTAAAAATTATCAACATTCAACGTAGATTTCCAACAAGAATATTATTCATAGATTCATGTTATTCGAAATTTCAATATGAAAAAATAAATAGCATTGGAATAACGAACGGATTTTTCGAGAAATGTATATATATTCAATACGAAATTGCACCAGCCACGCTTTCAAGAATATCTGAAATCTGAAACGGTTTTATGTTTTTATCGAATGAACAAATGTTGATATTGCAATAGCAGATTCGATTAATCCTGCAGGAATTTTTATATTCACAAGCGAATCTGACAGAATTTTGACAGAATTTTGACGCTCTTGTTCCTCGGAACAGAGTGCTTATCAATTTGCCCAAATGTCTGTAATTGAACGATTTGGTTTGATTCACTGATCAAGAATCCGTGGTCAAAATCGATTCCGTCCGGCCGTCCGGCCGGCCGTTAACACGATAACTCTCGAACGGAATGAGCTCGACAGTTGAAATTTTCAGAGTAGGTTTGAGGGATAAATGCCTTGGTTAAGTTCGTTATTGGGCGAAATCGGTCTTATAGTTTCGGAGCAACGAAAAAAAAATATTTTTTTTACATTAACATTTTTGAATTACATTTTTTTTAAGTAGCAGTTTCATCATAAGAATCCATTGTTATCATTTTAAACTCTGACAAGCTAATTCTTTCGGAAATATGATGTTTCAAAGTTTCAATGATACATCGTATGTCCTATGTTTTCACAAAATGTGAACACAGAATCTGTCTGTGCTTACTATTCATAAATGTCATCTTTTCTACCTATTGAAGATTGTCAATTCGTAGTTCGAAAATATTTTCTCTTGGAAAGCAAGTATTCGATTCTTGAATTTGTGAATATATACAAGACTGTTTTGATGTAGTTTATGGAGGCAATAGGAAAGAAGGATATAATGGAATCATCAAAAGAAATTACTGTTTGTTGACCACTGAGGTTAATATTACCTTTTACTTCCTTAAGTAGTCAGACATGTTCCTATATACAGTATTTTCATAATGTTGCTAGCAAAAAAATACTGAAATATGGATCTACATTTGTGTATCAAACATTTTTTCTTGAGTTGAGGTTCACAATACAGAAAAGAGTATGCTAGTGGTATGAACTATTAAATTTTAACTTATGAAAAGAGGATAGTATTTTATTAATATATATAGAACTATTAAAATAATTTGTTTGTAATCCACTACCTACTCAAATATCAGGAATAAATGGACAATCTGCTTTGATTGTCTCCAGCCTTGCTCTAGACATTTCGATGATACTTTCTTTAGGTATTTCGAGTTGTGAAAACTATGCACCGAGTTTAAGTTGCAACAACCCATTCCACGAGGTTGAATCATTGCAGATTGCTCATTTAATCTGGATAAATAAATTCAATGACAATTTTTGAAGCATTAAATTGCAGATTGCTCTTTTTTTTAATGATAATTTTTGAAGCATTTTTTTTAAACGACACTTTTTTTATTTTAATTTGTTTCATGATGCAGTTGTATCATAAGAATCCATTGATATAATTCCCAACTCTGAGAAACCAATACTTTCGGAGATCTTATTCTTCTGTTTGAACAAGATCGCCAAAAAGTTTCTGTCCACAGGGCTTGAACCAATTTTTAGTTAATATGCTGGTAATAATTATTTTTGATTATTAATAAATTAAATTTTTCTGATCTAAAGTTTTTTTAAGTTGAAGTCAAGGTGTTTTAATTATTGATAATATATTTGGATAATTGATAAAATTCATTTATAAAAAATTAAATTTCCCCAACTAAATAATCATTAATTTTTAATATTATTCTAAGTGCAACTAACTGAAGATCGAGTGGTAGATCGGGTAAATAAAGTTTCTTGAAACTCACCGTTAGAAATTTTCTGTCCCTGGTCCATTCAATGAAATAAATAATGAACATCCAAGAGGAGCAAATATGCAAAGTCTGAATGAAAGAAAATTGAATACTGCTCTTTGAAAGCTGCACCGTTCGAGATTTCATTTATAAAGTCATTATTCTCGGTTGAACAGAGTTATTCGGAAAATTTTCATCTCCACTGACGCTCATTGTCATGGCAATGAAATATAGTTATAATTGCGTGTTCGTCTGCTGATTTATGTGCAGTTTTCCGATTCGCTTTTGCTTTTCTTTCCGGGAAAGCAGAAGTGGTTCGCCGAAGATCATTTGCAATAATTTGGCATGAGGCATGGGATAATCTTTTTTTACGAGGATAAATCAGCCTTCTGCCCTAATGACGTCTTCATTACTCTGCCTGTAGTCCGGAATACTTCGGAATTTATTGCTGCCACTGATATTAGACTGGATGAAATATGAACTTCGGTGATCAGTTCTAAATAAATGACTTATTGTCTTCTTTAGTTTTGATAAATGGTCTATCATTATGAACAAATACGATTTTCATTTCGTGGTAAAACTTTGCATAAGAGTAATGAATTGTATTAGCACATTTACAAATTGGTACCTATATACCTAAACATAAATGAGAAAATAAGTAGACATGCATAGTGTAGTGAGAGTTTCTGATTTTGATGTAAATATTTCAAGGGTATATAGGTAACACATGGAAAAATAAGAAACTGACCGAAAAACAAGGGGTTTAAATTTTCTAAATACAGTAAGGTATGAGCTGATTG
This sequence comes from Halyzia sedecimguttata, assembly GCA_937662695.2. NCBI lineage: Eukaryota > Metazoa > Arthropoda > Insecta > Coleoptera > Coccinellidae > Halyzia > Halyzia sedecimguttata. Next base: position 17,377,473 of record OW569413.2, read on the forward strand.
TAATAAAACTTGGTATTCATATACCGAGTGTCCCAGTATACATGTTTCTGTCATTTCAAAAGATAAAAATTTGGAAATTTTATGATTTTCAATTCGATCAAGGAATCTTCAACTGAGAAAAAAAATTTGAAGTCACTTTTGGTTTGACCGGAAGTGACTCTGCCTTTTTTTTTATCTCAAATACCACCCTATATATTTTTTACAATTTTTTATTTCTTCTCAATATTACCTTTCCAACGATGTATCACACTTTGTATTTTACATTCGATTTGATGGAAAAAAGGTCAATTGACATATCAAATTGAAAGAATTGCAGTAGGCTACGATATTTGGTGTAATCTTGATTTTGACTTCAATAATCGTCATCAATAAAAAAAACCTTCGTCGAGTTGAAATCAACTATGTATTTCACCGAAGGTTAAACATTGAATGAATAGTAAATATGTACCAATCGTTATAGTAAATATGTATTTTACCGAACGTTATACAAAGAATTAATACAAAATTTCATAAAAAGGAAATATGCCCGGAATAGGGCATAGAGTATTGTTCGCCATAACCCTATAAATAGATTTTCGAAATGCCGGTTGAAAATTTTTCGGCACTATAACAATTAGGTAAATTTTAATTTTCATTTGAATATCAACAAATTCTTGAGAAGCACTGAAGTCAAGTAAGGAACTTTTGACCGGTGCCTTTTGAATGTTTTATTGTCTTTTCACGCCACAAACACAAGCTCACAAAATATTGCAGGAAGTTGAGTATGGATAAAGGAACCGTTAACACGTGAAAAAATGCATTGGGTATCGACTCTATTCAAATTTTAAAATGACATATGTTCCAAAGATACAAAGCCGCTCGAGCTAAAATCCGGTATTCGATTGTAAAATGGTGGCTTAAGGATTTGTGTTGAACTTCAGCCGAATCTGACAAATAGTTTCTGAAATATTGAATTTTTGGACAGAAATTTGAATTGAAAAAAAAAATTTTTTGTTTTTGTAATCCGATTTTTACGAAATTCAGCACAAACTTGTGAGTTACCATTCTACAACTAATAGCTGAGTGTTAATTTGATCGGGCTAGCCCTGTGGACTGGGGCTTTGGCGCCTTTGTCAACGTACTCGCGAGTAATTATCCAAAACTTTTACAAATCATATCTCCGAAAATAATGGTTTCTCAGAGTTGAGAATGATACCAATGGATTCTTATGATAGAATCGCATCATAAACAATTGAATTCAAATCATAGGTCTATGACTCACCTCATATGTTGGATTTACATATATTGGCAGATTATAATTATTAGAGCATTCCATGCAATCATAAAATTGTGATTAACAATTGAAAATTTGAATAATCATATATCCGAAAGTATTAGCTTGTTAAAGTTGAGAATTATTTCAATATATCTGTATTTATTCTATTGAACCTCGAGCATTACAATTTATTTTTGGCGCTCTGGTTCCTCGGAACAGAGTGCTTATCAATTTGCCAAAATGTTTTTCATTTTCAAATTTTTTGGCTGAAAATGGTCTCAAACGATTTGGTTCGACTCACTGATCAAGAATCCGAGGTCAAAATCGATTCTGTCCGGTCGGTCCGGCTGGTCCGGATGGCCGGCTGGCCGTCGACACGATAACTCTCGAACGAAAATAGTTAGAGGATTTAAATTTGCAAGGTGGGTTTTTAGCGTAAATATCTCGGAAAAGTTCGTTAATGGGCAAAATCCATTGAGCAGTTTCGGAGTTATGGCCGTTTATAGTAAAAATATTTTTTATGAATATTTCCGAAACTGACCCCTCGATCTATCTGAAATTTAGCATCAAATTGTAGAATTTTGACCTTTATACGCATGTGGAGTTTCGTATTGATCAGGTTACCGCAAAGTGTCAAAAAAATTTTTGAAAATTTAGAAAAAAAATTTCTACAATAACTCTCGAACGGAATGAGCTAGGCAGTTAAGATTTTCAGAGTAGGTTAGGGAGATGAATATCTCGGTTGAGTTCGTTATTGGGCAGAATAGGCCAGATGGTTTCCGAGTAACCTCCGAATTGCCTAACTAACTAACTTAACCGAGATATTTATCTCCTGAACCTACTCTGAAAATTTCAACTGTTTAGATCATTCCGTTCGAGAGTTATCGTGTTAACGGTTGGACATAATCGATTTTGAACAGTGATTCTTGATCAGTGAGTCGAACCTAATCGTTTAAGACCATATTCATCCAAAAATTCGAAAAGTACAGACATTTGGGCAAAGTGATTAGCACTCTGTTCCGAGGAAGAAGAGAAACAATATGTTATCCACTCGGTTATCCACTGATATACCAATTATTGATTGTGAAATTATGACAAATAATTACTACATTCCATGATCGAGGTGGGTTCAACAAAAAAAATTACAACGAGTTCTAGAAATCATTCATCTTCCATATTCAACATATTCAAGTCAGACATTCGAAATCTTCCTTTCATCAATAGCAATTTTCGTTCGATTTTCTGGTATTGCGGGGATTCTACATTGTCATATCTCTCCAAAGAGTATGGATGATCCATATTCAAACGTGCTGAAGCCGACTCTAACCCCTTGTCTCAGACGGGATTTCGATTTTGTCGTATAAAAATGATCCTGAGCTATGAAATATACAATTGAATTGTTTCGTTCTTGGGTGAATGTTCCGAAGTATAGGACATACATTTGACTTCAACCCAAGCCGCTGCTCTACACTTTATCTATTATGTTTATCATTCTCTGGATGGATGACAATTTACTTGTTTTGGATATGTTTTTAGATCGTACGAGGACCTTTGATTTTATTGTTTATTATTAGCAAATTGTATGATCTCCATTTTAGGGGGATATTTCTACATTTAGTTCATAGTTTCATAGCGAACAGAACTGTGTACGCTAAAGTTCGAAATTAATTTCCCTTCAAATTCATGAATGATTTTGGTGTTACTCAGAGTTCTGTTTTGAGGCCTTTACTGTTCATTATCTTCATTAATGATTTGCTTGAGGACATTGCTGAGTGGCCTGTCATTTTTATGGATGTTGATTCGGTGGCGGTCTTTGCTCGGATCCCTGACGAACTTATACATCGTTACGAGGTCTAAGTTGATGGCCTTGTTCGATGGTGTAAAGCGTATAAACTACGCGCCGCAAACCCTCGAATAATACTTCGCGAGGCGGCCTCGCGCAATGAGACGGGGTTGCCGAGCGGGGCATCCCTGTATCAAAAGCGCGAGGTCTCCCCGCGTTTCAATTTCGAGGATTTGCCACTCGTAGTTTATACGCAACTTAATGCTCTCATTGTTTACATCTCCAAATTAGTACTACAGTACCTCTTCTAAGAGATTTCTGGTCTGGACAGCTGTTTTACGACGGTTTCTCAACGTTTGCACCCTTATAAAACGTTCGTCTACGGCACTGGTTGCGCGTTTTCTGCCTTGTCCCCACCTCCGCACGTAAGATCCTGTCTGTCTGTATCGCACAACGGTGGATCACAGATACTGATACACCCAACATTCTACTCACTGAACGATATGTGTGACCTTCCTCGATCATTGTCACAGCTCTGGCGACTTCAGTATGCAACACAATGTTAACTTTTCAAACAACAACAACAAAATAAGCTAGAGCCACTATTGAATGCTCAAGTAAAATCCTTATCAAAAACACTTAAAAGCGCTGACTGTCAACAAACACTTGAGAGGGTGTAATTTCTGTTAGATTGTTGAAAAATGTCAAAATATGTCAAAATATTATGTTGTACGAGGGCAATATCTTAAATAAATGAACCACTTGACGAATCACTCACGAGTCTCAAAAAAAAAAAAAGATTTTTTTTTTGTGTTCCCCTAATTGTGCCGGTGTGTGTAGTTGAAATTAAGAACACATTGAAGGAAATAATTTCCATTCGATGCTCGGGTAACGAATGGCTGTCAAAAAACTCATTCTTAGGCTTATATATCTTTTTTTTCTTTTCGTCATATAAGGGACCCGCACCCTCATGAATCAGTTCTAACCGCATATCACATGTTATACTCATATTGGTTATTAGTAACATCAGAGTCAGGTGAAATATTTGTTTTTTTTTTGCGCTCGTGTGGCGCTAGGAAAAGCGTGACATAATTTTGTAGGTGAAATCCATCAAGCGGTTTCATGGCCATTTTCAGTTAAAAAATTTTTATGAATATTTTCGGAACCGATAACTCGATGTATCTGAAATTTAGCGTCAAACTGTAGAATCATAACCTTTATATGCGTGCAAAGTTGAGTATTGATCGGATAGCTATAAAGTAGCAAAAAAAATTCAAAATATTCGGAATTTTGTTTCCAACAATAACTCGAAAAATACTGATCTGGTTGAATTGAATCTCAGTAGTTAGATGCAGAATACCGAAGCAAACAGTTCCGCAAAATTTATTGAGGATTACATGACCTGGAGAAATTCTATCCTCTATTTTGCGGAATAGTTTGCTTGAAATTCCAAACACTATTTTTGCGCGCATGTGGGGAACATTGCGTCATCATTTTGCCCAAATGTCTGTAATTTACGAATTTTTTGGAGAAAGTGGTCTCGAACGATTTGGTTCTACTCCCTGATGAAGAATACGAGGACAAAATTGATTCTGTTCATCTGGTTGTTCGTTGCCACGATTATTTCAAAAGGGAAACATATTTCAAATTGAATTTTGTATTGTAAATTTTTTTTTGTGTCGTTACTCTGATACCAATAGGCTGATTTAGCCCAATAACGAACTCAACCGAGACATTCATCTCCCAAACACACTCTGAAAATTTCAACTGTGTAGCTCATTCCGTTCGAGAGTTATCATGCCTTGGCCGGCCGGACCGGCCAGCCAGACCGGCCAGCCGTAGTTTTTTGTCACTTTACGGCAATCCGATCAATACAAAACTTCGCATGCAAATGAAGGTCATGATTATACAATTTTCGTATCGTATTTTCTTATCGTGCCTACGGCCGGCCGGACAGAATTGTTTTCGACCACGGATTCTTGATCGGTGAGTCGAACCTAATCGTCTAAGACCATTTTCATCCAGAAATTCGAAAATTACAGACATTTGGGCAAATTGATAAGCATTCTGCTCCGAGGAACAAGAGCGCCGAAAATTATTAAGAACTATTATTTATGTCACGATAACCTAAGTACGGATACAGATAGCGACTTGCAATTTTTAGGTCAGGTTGTGCATCCGAATGCGACATTTGAGTTTGTTAAATGACCTAATCGGGCGAACGAAGTGAACTTATAAACATCTGAGATTTGGTTCTTGCAAAATTTCGTCAGTATCGTATCACAAGAAAATTAAAAAAAAACTATTGGAAATCATTGAAAATCATAGAAAAATTTTAGAAGTGCGAGAGCATTCAAAACCTAACTACTGCCAAGTTTTAAGTTTGAACACGATAGGATCTATATTGTTGGAGATCTGAGCAGCCTTGGTTGAGTTCAGAACTCGGTTCAGAAGATGGATGGGTGACCTATGCCTCGGAGACGAGATACGAACTTGCAATTTTCAGGTTAGGTTGCGCATCTGGATGGAAGAGTCAAGTTCGTTGTTCAGTATAATCGGCCAAGGGTTTCAGATACAGGCCGAATTGAAGCTTGGTAACTATAGTTGTAGAATATCGACCTTTTACCGTAATTTTAGACAAATTACGAAAAAAAATATTATCTCACGGTAACTAGAGAATGGAAAGAGATAGCGACTTGCAATTTTCAGGGTAGGTTACGCATGCGAATGCGACATTATGTTCGTTAATTGGCATATTCTGCTAAATTGTTTTGGAGTTTTGGAGTATATTAACCTCAAATTTTGTTCCACTATAACTCAAAATATACAAATCTGATTCAATAAAAACTTGCTGAATACTTGTAGAATGCCGACCCATTAATTTTTGCAGAGTTTCAAGAATATCGTATGCTGGAGATACTTGAGGCGTTAGTTTTTTCGTACTTCAATTCCAATAGAATACATATCTTACAATTGAAAATTCTGTGATCATATACGATTCTCTACTGAAGTCTGTCATTAAAATTGTATGAAATGTATTCATATATTTTATAAAATAAGAGAAAACGGTATAATAGAGTTGAGTAGACCATATAAAATGCGCGCAAATGCTCCTGACTTCACTTCAGTGCTTGAACAATTTTTTTTACCCTTCCGAGGGGTGATTTCACTGCTGGAGTTTTCGTCTGAGAGGATTGGGGTTTTGTGGTGGAGGATGCAATTCCTCCATAGAATCTCCTGGTGAGAGTCCTCGCATGCGTGGATTCAATATGCGATATCTCTTGAACCACTAATGTTGAAGAATCGGAGTTTCGTGTGAGATGTGTGATTTTGAGTGGACTTTCAGCCGCGGGTGGATTGTGCAAGCGCAAAGGAGAAGTGACTGTTTTTGGGTTGTATTGGTTATGTTGGGAGTGGTTTAGGACTATTGCTCATGGATCTGGTGCTGAGCCGATTTTGTGAGCTATTAAAAGACAATTCATAGCAATTCAGATCAAGGACAAGACTGTTTGGGAAAAATAGTGGTTTTTTCGAGTTGGAGTATCCGTACCGTGACTCTCATGCCAATTTTGAAATTCCTGTTACCCCTTTCGCAGTTTTCGCATTATGCGCATGAGCAGACCAAAAGTGATTTAACTCGAGTTTTCACCTGAGGGAATTGAGGTTTTGTGTTGCAGGATTCTATTCCCCCATAGCATCCTCTTTAGGGCTTTACGAGAGAGCGAAATTTTTCTCGTCTCGTCTCGTTCTCGTCTCGTAAAACCGAGACGAGACGAGACGTTTTCAAAAATATTATAGGCGATACCGAAACCACATACAGCGCAACACGAGAGTCTCGTTTTTGGTTTCGTTAAATTTTTTGTAGGAAGTTTTATATACGACTCGACTTTTTTCAACACCCGCAGAAAACAATTGAAAATGAAGAGTTTCCACTATAATTAGCAATATATTTTGTCTATATTATGCATCGATCGTTCTAGAAATACACCATTATTTAGAAGATTATTAATTCGTCATAACCTTGTGATAATTTAGATTATTTTTCAAGAAAAAATAGAATTCACAACCATAAAAACGGATGCCATTATGAATTCAATACTTAATGGACCACTTTTATTGCCCCTAAAGCCCAATGCTTTGAAAATTTCGTCTGTATCTGAACATCTGGAGAAATGTGGTCCTTGTAGTGAAGATGTGAACAATTATTGTATACATCTGTGGAACTACGTATAATAAAACTGCTAAAGAAATGAAGCTATTAAATGTTTCGAAAAGTGTTATGAGGAATACGCCTCAATGATCTACCAACTGGGAAGCTATTCGTTGAAAACTATACTATATTAAAACAAAAATGTATCGACACCAATAGCCTATTTAAAACATCAACAAAACTTTCGAAATATTGGAAAGCTGAGTTTGAAGACTATTTTCTGTTAGAAAGAGCAAAAAGGAATTTCAATATTTTACAGTGGTGGAGAGTGATGAAAAAGTTCTTTCTACACTTTCCAAGATGGCCGATGATTTATTAATGGCTACATTCGTATACCTGTTGAAAGACTATTTTCCACAAGCAGGTATGATCATGGAAAAAACACGTAGGGGGAAGTCCCGTAACGCCGGACGGCACCTAGGGCCGGACACTCGTGTTATTTCGTCAATTCCAAAAGCGAGTGATTCAAGGACAGTTGAAAACTTCGCGGGGGGTTATAGCAATAACAAATCACGGAACGCGGTAAGCCAGTGACGCGAGCGACAAAAGTGGGAACGGTTGATTGCCGTTTTTAACGGGAAGACACTGCGTCACGTAATATTCAGGTGAGTGTTACAACAAAGTATTTGTGTTCTGTTGTTCATGTTTATTCTTAATTAAGGAAATGTTCCATTGGTGTTCGTAATCAACCAACGTTTTTGAAGATTTCTGACATAGTTGTAAAAAGCAATGTAATAATTCCAACGATTCTCTGTCCCCTAGTACCGGACACAAAGTAGTTCCTTAACACCGGACAGTGGAAATGGTGGTTTTTCTTGTCAGTATTTATAATTCTCATTACAATTATTATACTTTTTTCAGAGGACAGAAGAACGAAACTAAGTAGAAATGGAAGAGAAGAAAAAGAAAGGAAACTTGGACCAAGCAAGTTTAAAAACTGCGATTACTAAGGTTTTGACTCAAGAACTTTCTCTGAGAGAAGCTTCGTCTGGATACAGTGCTCTAGTTGCCATGAGTGGGCTCATGAAGCTTGTGCTGACATTCCAGAATGTTCAGACGGCTATATATGAGACCGGTGTCAGATGTTTTTTAAAACTGTCCGATGCTAGGGGTTTGTACTGAATCCCGTCCGGTACTAGGTGCCACTTTCAGATACTACGTTTATTTCTACCAAAGTTTAATTTAAGTTTTTGAAAATGTTTATGCTGAAGTTGCATTTTTGTTTGTTTATATTGATTTTAATATTTGTTGAGTTACTTAAGTTGTCAATAAAGACAACTTTTCCTGAACAGTTTTCTTCATTTTTCCAAAGAACCTTAAGTGTCCGCCACTAGGGGACTTCCCCCTATATCATTGAAAAATGATGTGATGCAAGCGTGATTATGTTTGAATTCTTGGTCACCGAGTAATTTGAAAGTGAAAATTATCAGTGTTTAGAATCAAAAATAATATGTACATGTACAAATATTTTTGTATGAGAGCGTAATAAATATAGATTCACAAAATTATTCATTATTGTATACCATTTTGTTTATATATTATAATATTTATTATCGTTATCCAGAATTAAGCGAGACGAGACGAGACAACTGACAACGAGACGAGAACGAGACTGGAACGAGACTTTTTTGGGAATTGGCGAGAGCGAGACGAGATTTTTTATACTCTCGCCTACTCTCGTCTCGTGTGAAGCCCTAATCCTCGTGGGAGTGTCCAAACATCCGTGGATTGAAGCAGCGACATCTTCTTAACCAATGTTGTTGACGAATCAAAGTTTTGTGTGGAGTGTGTTATTTTGCGAGAATTTTAAGCCACGAGTATTTATATTGCGCATGCACAGAGGAGAAGTTGCTCTTTTTGGGTCGTATGGCTTAGATATGTTGGTTGCGGTTTACGTCTAGCGATGATGGATTTGCTGCTGGGCCGATATTTTGAGGTTTGAAAAGAGAACAAATTCAAACATGCCCTGTAGACAGGAGCTTTCTGGCGCTCTAGTTCAAACAGACAAATTATATCTCCGAAAGTATTGGTTTCTCAGAGTTGGGAATTATATCAATGTATTATTATGACAGAACTGCATCATAAAGGAAATTCAATTCATATAATAGTTTATTTATCAAGATTAAATGAGCAATCTGAGAATGAGAACTGCACCATGGAAGAAATCAAATTAAAATAGCTGAAATGAATTTGACTCTCTCTTATAGAACAGGATGACATGTACGAGTATGAACACAGATCATATAATAAAGCTTAGATAGAATAATGATAACATTCTGTGAAAACATAATAATAATAATAATAATAATAATAATAATTTATTTCCAAAATCCACATGCATCTATAGACAACAATGACAAGATATTCGTCTTCCTAACCTACTCTGGAAATTTCAACTGCCTAGCTCATTCCGTTCGAGAGTTATTGTAAAAAAAAAAAAATTAATTTTCATAATTTTTTTTTACACTTTGCAGTAACCTGGTCGATACAAAACTTCACATACGTATGAAGGTCATGATTCTATAATTTGATGCTAAATTTCAGATGCATCGAGTGATCGCTTTCGGAAGAATTCATCAAAAATATTTTCACTAAAATCGGCCATAACTCCGAAACCGCTCGATGGATTTTGCCCGTTTACGAACATAACCGAGATATTTACGCTCCAAACCCAACTTGCAAATTTCAATCCTCTAACTCCTTTCGTTCGAGAGTATTCGTGCCTACGGCCGGCCGCGTATTGGTATTGTTTACTATGCTGCAACGCATACATGCTGCTGCAACGCGGTAAAGAGTGACTGAACCAATGCTCTTTCTACCCAGACATATCTTACCACGACTCAGCTCAGGCAGGTGTTGAGAAGTAGTAATTATTATATTATTCATACGCTGTTATTCTCGAGACATTGTTTACCGCTTTGCAGTCCCATCCACGTTCGAATGTGCTTTCACGTTAATAAATATAACAGCAACATACTATCGCCAAAAATAGTTTACTAAACCTCTATAACACTCTAAAATACTCTAAAAGACAAAAAAAAAAATTAAAGTAAATAATACAAATACACATAAAAATAACAATTGTATAATATAGTAAGTATCGCTAAAAACAATTTATTAAACTACACTAAAATACAAAAAAAACTACATTAACTACAAAATCCACTTAAGAATAATCCTAGTGTGCATTTCCATGTGATTTTGCATTTGGTCTATTAATACGTTTTGCGCCGCATGATAAACCACGTCTAATTTTTCTTCGGCTCACTGATGTTGGCTGAACAGAAAAGTTTTTTAACGTGAGATTTTTTGATACGTGAATAAAATTTATTAAGTCAGAGAGTGTTATAATTTTGTTTGAAGTTTCATAAAGTTGCATGACATTAACCATATCAACCGTATTATGTTTGGTTGCTATCTTACTAATTCGTTCAAAATTTTCTGATACAGCTGGGGAATATTCTTCACCTAAATTCGTTTTATTGGCATTCTCGACAATGTTTATTTTTCCGATAGAAAAATTATCCTGTTGCATAAAAACATTGCTTTGTTGCTCTGCACTAGTTGGCAAGTCATTTTCTATACTCACATCAGTTGACATGCCCTCATAAAATACTGGGGATACGTTTTCTCCTAGAGCTAATTGTGCTAATACTTTTCTGTTATCGGTGTTTATTTGCATACAGGTCCTAACCGTTATTTCAAACTTATTTTGTATGGCGTAAGGGTCCTTACAATATCTTTCACCCTGCCAAAACTGTAGTCGCAAAATGCAATATCTGCCTACCTATGCAGTATAAAAAATAATTATCATCGCAAATTTGAACGTGGTTGGGACTGCAACGCGGTAAACAATGTCTCGAGAATGACAGCATATCAATAATACAATAGTTACTACGTCTGAACACCTGCCTGTGCTGAGTCCTGGTAAGATATGTCTGGGTAGAGAGAGCTTTGGTTCAGTCATTCTTTGCCGCATTGCGACAGCATGTATGCGTTGTAGCATAGTAAACAATGCCAATACGCCGGCCGGCCGGCTGGACCGGCCGGACAGAATCGATTTCGACCTCGGATTCTTGATCAGTGAGTCGAACCAAATCGTTTGAGACTTTTCAGCCAAAAATTCGAAAATTACAGACATTTGGGCAAATTGATAAGCACTCAGTTCCGAGGAACTAGAGCGCCAAAAAGTCAGGTTAGAGAAAATAGCGGTTTTCTTCGAGTTGAAATGTCCGTATCGTGTGCCCGGGGATCATTTATAAGTAACATTATTTGGAAGATCTATATCAAATAACTTTCAGATTTGTTGGATGGCGTTCCTAATTCGAAATTCATGTAACCCTTTTCGGGCACACAACAATGTATGTGAAATTTCGTTTACGAGAAAAATTAAAAACTTATTAAAATTATTATATATCTCAAGATAACTGGAAAACGGAAAGAAATAGCGACTTGCAATTTTCAGGGTAGGTTGCTCATCTGAGTGTGCCATTCAAATTATGCTCATCTGAATTTTTTTTGTTATTTCTTCAGTAACTCAAAAATAACAAATCCATCCAATTCAGACTATCAGTTGTGTAATGCTGACGTGAACATTTTTTGGAATTTGTTGAGGATCCTATCACTAGAAGAAAAAAAATTACATTTCAGAAACTATTCGCCAAAATCCGCTGAAATTCCGCAAATACCTTCGAGCCACTATTTTACAATAGAGTGTCGCCATTTTACAATAGAAGCTCCTCAGATTACGTCAGAACTTCTTAAGAATTTTACAGCCCACTCTACCACACAGGCCAGCTAATTTTTACACAGTGAAACATATTGGGTTATCGTTTTTACTTCTTGCGACATATGATGTTAAACCTGAAATGTTTCTAATCGTTCATTTCCCCTCCACGGTAGCTATCTCAAGATGGCCCGCTCGAATAGAGTCGTCGCGATAACGAGTTCCTCCCCTCGCTCTACAATCGGGAAGATAAAGAAATAATAGCTCACCTGAATTAGGTGTTGGTGCCTGAATTCTAATTGGAATATTGCGTGGCTGGAACGGGCAATAACAATCTGATTTATGGCACCCGGGAGTAAGTGCACAAGCGTTCCGCATTATCATATTATCATAGGACGTTTCACATTTGTCGGGAATTTTATCGCGAGGTGTAACAATTCTCGGACTTTTTTTCGATTTCTGGCACGTTCCTTACTGATCTACCTGAGGTGTTTTATGGGGTGAGAAGTCGGGGGAAGTTCAGGAAAAATTCCATGCACGCTTTTCTTAGACTGTTCAATCTGAATTCTAGATTCGGTTCCTATTATCGCTTACTGAAGAGCCCTTTGTAGGTCTGCATTGGTAATGAACCAATTCTATAGTCGATAAATGAATGGAACTTTGATTTTAATTTGATTTGATCTATAAAATTCGTTTTCGAGAATGTAGTATATTAGGTAGATAATATTGCTAATGTAGGATTTTTATCGTTGTCTAGGAGATGATGATTCTACATTAGGCTCTTGGATTAAATGCAACACCAGATACACTGAGAGAAATGTTAGGTTTAATAATTAATGATTCTTTATTTGGGACAGTTTTATTTGTCATAAATAAATTTTATTAATTATTTATATATATTATTAATAGTAAGAAAAGCTTGATATAAACCTTATTTTTCAGAAATATTCCATTTATTTGGGCAGGATTTATTAATAAATCAAACTGGTTTATTATCAGCAGATAAATGTAATCCAGAAATGTCATGTTCAAAAATATTATTAACTATGAACAAATAATTCGTTTACACCAAGCAAATCTTATTTGAAGTAAGGACTTTCCTTATTTCTGTGAAACAAACATTAATTGAATAATAATTGAAGCAAGATTCATTAATTAATAATAAATCTTGATTATACTCGAATAAGTGTTTATTATAGCTCGCATCCTGACCGTGTAGATCGACGTACCCCACCCCATTGGCCATTATACCGAAATGCGAATCTGAAAACTTTGTAACACAGCGATCAGTCACATTTAGTAATCTTTGATTCGTCATTTTTGTTTCAAAATGGTTTGAGTCATTCAAAAAGTACATTCGAAGGTAAGCCCTAGTTTTCATATAAAATTTTTAATTTATATTAACTTAATCACTGACACTGATGCTCGAAATATTTTGCTCAATGATACAGCATGATATAAATACTACGTAAATATTTTTCTTTTCTAAAATATGAAGTTGTTCTTAAGAAAACTTCAAATATAAGAAAATGAAATAGTTGCTGCAACAAATTCAGGTTTTTGATAATAAGAAATTCTTGATAATGGATTTCTATTTGCTGTAGTTTTCGGTCAAATTCACTTGAAAATGTAAATGTTTCTTGTTGTTGTTTCTTGTTGATTAATCAAATTTGTTAATATGGGTTTATTAGAAAAAAATATTAATCCATTTGATATCATTTTCGAAAATGTGGTGAAATTAATTTTCGAATATTTATAATTTCCAGAAAGTCAGTTTGTTATTTCAATGCTATCAGTTTTTGATATTGAAATTTCAAAAAACCTGAATACGAATATGATATGAATCAGAAAATGATGTTATTATTCGTTATAATTCATTCATATTGAAACTTGGAAAAATTTTTGAAGGCTAAATGTTTTTTTTTTTATTATTTTCCAGTAAATGCACCACCCCTATTATAGTGATAGTGGCAACAAGAGGCACCCAAGAAACTCTCTTTGCAATTCTTCAGACTGGCTCCTGTAGTTACATACCATCGAGATTTTGACTGAATTCTGCACCCATAGAGATCATGAAAGAAGACTACATAGAAAACTACCACAAAATGTCATATAGGAATTATTATTATATATATGTTTCAGAAATTAATTCTTTGATGCAATATATTTATACCTCAGTTTCCATTCAACTAATCATATTTATTTGAAATATTAATTACTTTCTCGAAAAAAACATTCATTTACTGTACATAACTAATTATTTAATAAAAATATACAATTTTTTCATAGTGAATTTTTCTTCAATCATAGTATACAGGGTGAGTCTTTGACCACTGCATTAATTTCAACCAAAGATTCCTCTCATCAAATAAAACAGTTTTTTCATTCACCATTTTTCCAGATTCGGCTCAGGTAAAAAGATACAGGCTGTTGAAATTTCGAAAAAAAATCAGTTTTTATTTTGTGGCTTTGACATCCTTTTTTCGAATAAAATGAATAGTGGTGTGAAGTTTCCTATAACTATGAGACATATTTTCCAAATATTAGTAATTTTCTACTTCTAATGGTTTTCTAATTATGGATTGTGGATTCATAAAACTAAACGAAATTAGCATAAAGAAAGCAGTTAAAGTTTTTCTTGGGCAATTTCAAGAATATTCCATCGTTTTAGAACATTATATTATTCCTCATCATTTCTCCTTAAACGCACCGTTTTCGAGATATTCTTCATTGAATATCTTAAAATGGAAAACTCCAGAAATTTCACTACTTTTATGGATCCGTCCCTGAGCGTTGGAATCCCGAATCAAGCTGTGAACCACGTTACCATGCCTTATTCTCGTCCGCCAACAATGTCATAGATAATTTAAATGCGGGAGTGTATTAGCACATTGTGAAAACTTTATACGCTTGTAACTTTTTACCTGAGCCAAATCTGGAAAAATGGTAAATGAAAAAAGTGTTTCATTTGATGGGAGGAATATTTGGTTTAAATTAATGCAGTGGTCAAAGACTCACCCTGTATATTAATTTCTGAAATAAATCTATATATAAATATATCTTTGTTTATTATTCATACTTGGTTTTGTTGTGTCCTATTAATAATTAATAATATATTCCTTAGTGGCTTGGAGGACAGGGAATTAAAAATCCGTTATAAAATGCCGACGTTTCGACCTTTATTTCTGGTCTTTTTCAAGGCTAGAAAATAGAACAAACAATTATCTACAATGTAAACTTTGATAAAACTCGAATTAAAATATACAGATATCACATTACTTATGTATAATATAAAAAGTAATTTACACAACAAAATACAACCACAATATACGCAACCATAACATCACAGAAATTATCAACCACAAGACGACAAACTAAGATCCAAAGCAATATTTCAGCACTATCTTTTAAGTGAAAGAATTTGTGTTCTGACGTAGGTACCTATTTATATGAACTATTACCCTATGTGAAATTGGGCATTCTCTAGGTGCTGTTACGTCAATTGATATAAACCTATGTATTATAGGCATTTGTCATATCTTGCGGGTGGTGTTAACATAATTAGCATTATAACTATTTGCCACCAACACATTTCATTACAAACATCATGTGATTGTAGCATTCATGTCAACCGGAACGGGGTATGTTCCCGAAATCTCAATCTGGTCGCTTCATCTGTTTGTACCTGTCAATTACATTGCTGTATACTGAACTTAAATTTTGTACGTCAGTTCTCATGTTCACTGTATCATTCAAAGAAATATGCACCATCTCCTATGCACCTTTTTTTATAATGACTTTCTTTCTCTAGAATTCTGACGTTCTCGAAGTCGAATGAGTGATTCTCGTTGAAGTGGTGGAAAGCTAAGGCGGTCTTGTCATTTTTATCTTTATTGATAGGTCTACAATCGTAGCTATGTTGGTAAATCCAGTAAGGTCAAAGACACAACTCCGAATGGTTTAAAATCTAATCTCATATATAAAATACCTTGTAATGGTTGCACCAAATGCTATATAGGGATGACGAAGCAATATTTGAAGGATAGGATTTACCAACATAGCTACGATTGTAGACCTATCAATAAAGATAAAAATTGGTTCAAGCACTGACGTGAAGTCAGGAGCTTTTGCGCGTATGTTCTATTGTTCATACTCCTGTAATGAACACTATTCTTAATCGAATTTACCATGATGAATTCTATTGTCTATTCTCCTGTATTGGACACTCTTCTCAATCGAATTCACCATGATGAATTCTATTGTCCATTCTCCTGTATTGGAGACTCTTCTTAATCGAATTTGCCATGATGAATTCTATTGTCCAGAATGGACAATAGAACTTAATCGTTTGAGACCATTTTCGTCAAAAAATTCGAAAGTTACAGACATTTGGGAAAAACTATAACGCGATGTTCCCCAGAACATACGCGCAAAAAGGTGCATAGGAGAGATGGTGCATATTTCTTTGAATGATACAGTGAACATGAGAACTGACGTACAAAATTTAAGTTCAGTATACAGCAATGTAATTGACAGGTACAAACGGATGAAGCGACCAGATTGAGATTTCGGGAACATACCCCGTTCCGGTTGACATGAATGCTACAATCACATGATGTTTGTAATGAAATGTGTTGGTGGCATCTTCGCTTGTTTACGTTCCTTATTTTCAAAGAGTTATAATGCTAATTATGTTAACACCACCCGCAAGATATGACAAATGCCTATAATACATAGGTTTATATCAATTGACGTAACAGCACATTTCACATAGGGTAATAGTTCATATGAATAGGTACGTCAGAACACAAATTCATTCACTTAAAAGATAGTGCTGAAATATTGCTTTGGATCTTAGTTTGTCGTCTTGTGGTTGATAATTTCTGTGATGTTATGGTTGCGTATATTGTGGTTGTTTTTTGTTGTGTAAATTCCTTTTTATATTATACATAAGTAATGTGATATCAGAATATTTTAATTCGAGTTTTATCAAAGTTTACATTGTAGATGATTGAAAAATTGTTTGTTATACTTTCTAGCCTTGAAAAAGACCAGAAATAAAGGTCGAAACGTCGGCATTTTATAACGGATTTTTAATTCCCTGTGCTCCAAGCCACTAAGGAATATATTATTTGTTTATTATGAGAATATTTATATTCATTGAAAAGCAATATTTTTTCTCATAAATAACATATATTCATTATAAATAATTCATTATAGAATGAATATAAACCTTTTTGATGTAGTGATATACTTCATTATCTATGAATAAATCGTATATTGATAATTAATATATATTAATTACTTTCTCGAAAAAAACATTCATTTACTGTACATAACTAATTATCTAATAAAAATATACAATTTTTTCATAGTGAATTTTTCTTTAATCATAGTATATATTAATTTCTGAAATAAATCTATATATAAATATATCATTGTTTATTTATTATTATGAGAATATTGATATTCATTGAAACGAAATATTTTTTCTCATAAATTATATCTATTTATTATAAATAATTTATTATAGAATGAATATAAACCTTTTTGATGTAGTGATTTACCTCATTATCTATGAATAAATCGTATATTAATAATTAACTATCAACAAAATAACTCTCTCGATTTTCATTGAGCGTCTGAAGAAGGAGTCTGATATAGAATCCGAAACGTTACGATATAGTTGTTTCTTCGTTGATGTTGTTTCGTTGTTGTTTGTTAGGCAACATTGTTCAATTGATTGCTTCTGACAAATATCCTGTGTTTCTTATACGCAGAAGCAAATCACAAAATAATTAATTTTTATTTTATAGATATTTTTCAGAGCTTGGGAGAGAAAACCCAAAAAAAAAAAAAACCGTTGAATTTTGAGTCACTGATTGAGTTCGTTGATGGAAAAATTCCTGCAAGTGGTTTCCAAGCTACAGCACTCAGAATTTTTGACTTCCAATACTTAGAAACATACTGATCTGTTATAATTGAATCTTAGTAGATAGTTGAAACATACTGACACAATCTACCGTATTCACAAAGCATTCAACCTTCGTTAAGTCCTAACTGAGGTCCTCAGTTAAGGATAAATTTGAATCGCAACCTCAGTTAACGTGGAAATTAACGTGAAACAGGCTTGTTTCAACACCGTTAAATACGTTAACTTAGGTTGTGATTCAAATTTATCCTCAACTGATGACCTCAGTTAGGACTTCACGGAGATTGAATGCTTTGTGAAAGCGGCGGAATGACTTTTCGAATTCTGTTGCTTAGTTTAGTTGACCACCCTCATCCATTAACGGAAAAAAGCATAACCTCTGCATCTCTGCGCAGATATCAAGTTGACCTATAATAGACGTTATTGATTCTGATTGAAACCATTCAAAATATTTACCAAATATTTTTAAAAATATAGGTCCAATCGACTTCAAATCTAGAACTCGGAGTTTCAGCAATATCTATCTAAGAGTTTCTAGGATCCATAATTCTTTTTAATAGATATATTTTTGCGCATATGTTCTGGAAAACAGCGTGCTATCATTCTGCCTAAATATCTGTAATGTTCGAATATTTCGCCAAAAAATGGTCTCAAACGGTTAGGTCTGAATTCGACGGTTAAGTGCGTTAATGGGCCTAATCAGCCCAACGGTTTCCGAGTATAATTTCGTTTTCTAATAATACAGATCCGATCGGATTGAAACTTAGTAACTAGTTGAAGAATACCAACTCGAAGACATGTGTGAAATTTCGTTAGGATCGTAGGTATCAGTTGAAAATTAAAAAAAAATATTAAAAAACATATTATGTATTTCTGTTATCTTGGGATATAATGTATCCCAAGGTAACTTGAGAACGGAAAGAGATAGCGACTTGTAATTTTCAGTGTAGGTTGCTAATCCGGGGGCGACATTCAAATTATACTCATCTGAAATTTTGTTGTTATTTCCTCAATAACTCAAAGAATACGAATCTGATCAAATTCAAACATGGTTATCACTTGTAGAAAATTTAAAAAAATTATTGAAAAAACTATCCGTCCAATATCGCTGAGATTTTGCGACAACTTTCAAGACCTAACCCTTTGTCAAGTTCAAAATTTGAACACGATCAGATCAATAGTGTTGGAGATCTGAGCAGCCTTGGGTCAGTTCAGTAGCTGAATGGTTGACCATCGCCGGGATAACTTTCAACGAAAAGATATAGCAACTTGCAATTTTCAGGGTAGGCTCAACCAAATGAGACAGCTAAGTTCGTTGTTGGCAACATCGTCGGAGTTATTCCCATATCTTTTTGCCATTTCCTCACCAACTCAAAATATACCATTCCAATCCAATTAAAACTTGGTAATTACTTAGAGAATGCTAATTTTCGCTATATATCTGCAAGCATTTATTGAGTTCATGGATTTGTATTTTTCGAGCTATTGAGGAAATAACAACAACACTTCAGATGTGCACAACACGTAAAACGTTCTGCCGATTATGAATATTAACGGAATTAACTGTCATATTTGGACAGTTAACCTTCCCTGAACATTGAGTGACACTATCTCCTCAAGTACGAAAGTTATCGTGGCAAAGGTCATCCATCCAGGTACTGAACCCGCCCAATGCTACTCGGCTTCCAATTATTTTTCAAATATTTCCCACGAAGTAGATCGTGTTCAAATTTGAATCTTAGCTTTAAAATTAGGTTTTGAAGACGATATCGGACAAATATTTTCTGAGATACAGAATTTTTTTTAATGATTTTTCCTAAAATTTTATAGCCATATGATCATAAGGAAATTCAACTATAGTTACCAAGTTTCGATTTGATCGGATTTGTATTTTTTGAGTTATTTAGGAATCATCAAGAAAATTTTCCTTTGAGTTTATAATTGGGCACCCTCTAGTTCATGAGTAAAAAACTATATATGGGATATCATTAATAGTTAAAACAAAATCGGGTAATTTACACCATTTATATCTAAAGAACGGCTTGTTCGATTTTTTATTATCTTTGATTTGTTGGAATTGCAGAATATCAAACAGTTAAAATTTCGAAAGAATCCATAAAATAAAAAATATGTGAAGAAAATATATCGACACTCATCTCTGATACATGCCAGAAATAAAACAGCGACATAAATGAACATGGCGTTGCATGCTGGTTCAGTTTGATGAAGGGCACATTGTGGAAGGTCGTTTGTGATTTTCAAACGGAAAGTTGACTCAGAAGATGTTCAATTAGTGACCTTATCAAATGTCATTGTGCGCGCGTATCGAAAATTGCATAATCATGTAACTTGGAATTGTTTGATGAATTTCCGAGAGCTTTTTACAACGCCGTGAACCAGAAGATCGAACATTTCACAAGGAGGGCGTAATGTGATTTGAATTCAGAATATTCCGAATCAGCCACTTCAAGTGAACAAAAGATCACAAGCGAAGGGCTTAACATTAGTATGGCGCGACTACAAATAGTTTAAAAAGGAAGGAGTGCATCACTGCTACGCTAATCATATTGATTCGTTTCAATGTCGCAAATGATTGGCTACCTCGTGCAGTAGTTAATTTCAATGTAATTAAAATACTTTTCATTTGATTATTTTACATTTTCTGAACATAATTTATTTGGATTATTCATTTCATCCCAATAAAGGTTCTTAAAAAGCACTTAGGTTAAGACAGGAGCTTCCGCAAGCATTTTCTTCTGTCTAATCACGCCTCAAAGACCTTCACGAAATACTCCAATTTTTTTTTCTGGTTATACTATCCTCATGAAATTTCACAAAAATCAGTACGTTGTCATTATACAAGCATTTATTGAGTTCATATGGGATTAGATTTGTATTTTTCGAGCTATTGAGGAAATAACAACAACACTTCAGATGGGTACAACACCGAAACTGTTCTGCCGATTATGAATATTTAGGAAACTAACTGTCAAATTTGGATGGGTAACCTGCCCTGACAATTGAATGTCGCTATTTCCTTAAGTTCGAAAGTTATCGTGACATCCATCCAGCTACTGAACCCGCCCAAGGCTACTCGGCTTCCAATTATTTTTCAATATCTCCAACAAAGCAGATCGTGTTCAAATTTGAATCTTAGCTGTAGAATTAGGTTTTGAAGAATTTCACATTATTTCAGCGATATCGGACAAATATTTTCGGAGATACAGAATTTTTTTAAATGAATTTTTCTATAATTTTATATCCATACGATCCTCACGAAATTTGGCATAAGCCTTTGTGTCAGGAAATTCAACTACTTACCAAGTTTTAATTCGATCGGATTTGTATTTTTTGAGTTATTGAGGAGATATCAACAAAACTTTCCTTTGAGTTCAAATCCAAAATCGTTTTGCCGTTTATATATATATATATATTGACGTACCTAACTGTCGCATCCTAAATGTCGCATTCGGATGCGCAACCTACCCTGAATATTGAAAGTGGCTATCTATTTCCATTCACATGTTGGACGGTAACTGTCCTGCATCCAGATACTGAACACGCTTAACGCTGAACAGTTTCCAATATTATTTTAGTAACTTCAACAATATAGACCGGATCGTATTCGAATTTGGAACTTGGCTGTATAATTGAGTTTTGAAGGCTCTCGCGATATCGGACGGGTAGTTTCAGAGAGACATAATATATTTTAATATTTTTATAAATATTTGCCCTTCATACGATTCTCACAAAACTTCGCGTAAATCTTTGTGTCGGCTTTCTACAAATGTTACCATATTTCAATTCGATAGCATGTGTGTTGTTTGAAAACAAATTTTTAACTCCAAAATCATTTGGCCGATTATGCCCGTTAACGGAATTAACTGTCGCATTTGGATTCGCAACCTACCCTGAAAATTTCAAGTCGCTATCAATTTCCGTTCGAGGAGTTATCGTGAAAGCGACAAGCCGGTTGGACATAATCCAATTTGACCTTGAATTCTTCATCAGGGAGTCGAACGTAATCGTTTGAGACCATTATCGGCAAAAAGCTTGAAACTTACAGACATTTGGACAAAATGATAGCACGTTTTTCTTTAAGACACGTGGGAAATATCACGAATTAATTCAACTAGTAGGAACACGACACATATCGATTCAGGACTGGTAAGAAGCTCACCGGGTTTGCGAGTGTTCAGGTAAAGTTTTTTTTATCGAAATGAACCAAAGAATAACTTCATCAAATATCTGCAAGTTATTAGTAAACACCTTGTGAAGTTTTTTGCGTCATACAAACACTGTTTAGTCGATAGGTTCCCAATGGCGGTAGAAAAAATAAATTATCAGTTGCTGTTGGTGCAAGCATTCTTACTGAAGAGCAAACACGGAGCATCCACTTCAAAACTTCCTGAATGGAATTATTATCCTTCGAACACCAACTTCTCTCCAACACCGAGTTCCCCACGCCCAAACACAAACTCCCCGATTGAAATATCCCGTCGAGAATCATGCCGAAGTCGAGGCCGTCCCAGACGACTCCGAGAGAAAGCAAACCGCTCCCGAACCCGAGTGTTCCCTCAGGATCTCCCGAACCGGTCGATCAATCAAACCTCTAACGACTCCCGGATGCGGAACGGTGGCGGCGGGCATGCGAGAGGAGGGCGGTACGGGCGGCTGCTGCCGATGGCCGTTAGACGCGAAGACGATATCGTGGTTTTTGCATAAACTAATTTCGACGCGAGATATGGGCCCCGTCGTCTTTCCGGGACAAATGATGGGTCCGCTAACTACCGGCAAGGTCGATTTATGGAGCCGTTAGCATCAGCAATGTAGATGAGGTGACACGGCGACGCTCTTGGTCATGAGCAATCTCGCCAGAGGTCCAGGGATGGACTTTGGAGGTTCAAAATAGTTTTTACGACAGCCACAGCATGGTTCCCGATTTTTTAAATTGGAGATCATTCTGATCGTAAATTGAAATGACCACTTCCCTAAAGAGCTCAGTGGTTGCTACAGACAACCATTACTATGTTTTTCAGCCATCTATACAGCTTTTTCTGCTTGTTGCCAGTTATTTCTTGATCTTGACTTTTAATCTTTACTGGAGCAATAAACTTTTCATTCGCCATTTTTTCAAATTGTGCTCAGATGGAAAAGCACTGAGGCCAGGAGCTTTGGCGCGCTGTTCAAATTTATAGCCAGAGTTGTCACTCATCCAGGTACTAAACTCGCTGTTTAGCTCCAGGGAATAAAATAACATTTCCTATATTTCCAATAATATAAAACCCCCTGCAAAACAAGCGTTAAAAAAACTATGCCACTTTTTGGCGGAGAATTGTCTCAGACGGTAAGCTTCAACTCAAATACATACTTTTATTGTTGGGTCGAAAATAAACAGAGCTGTGTCAGCGGAGGCGTAAGACATGTTCAAATACATACATTCACTGTTGGTTCGAACAAAAAGAGTGCTGTGTCTGCAGTGGCGTAAGGTCCCATTCGATTCGAATATATAGATACATTGGGTCGAACATAAACAGAGCTTTGTTTGTGGCGGCGTAAGGACATAAATTCAATCGTACAATTGTGTTTTGAGATAAAAAAAAACACCTGTTTAGCAGTGGTTTATTTTCGATGGCTTATTCCGAGAATTATTCCTGACACAAATCATTTGTGATATGAGGAACTATTAATATACATTTCATCGAAAACGACCTGTACAGCAGTACATTTTTTAATATCTAATAATATACGAAAATACTCATGTTTTACGTAATTGTTTGGAGATATCGGATTAATTCAGTCCATAACACTTTTCAATCAATAATATCGGCTACGGACATCGATCCTACGTGTTAAGATTACGGATTTCTAACCCTGAGCTATTCAGTCAGTACAGGAACTGGAATGAATGATATTACTGACCTGTGATACCTTGTTTTCAAATTTCTAATTTCTGAGAAACATCATATACTTATGTTACATAATATTCGATCAAGTTTAAATCGAGAACTCAACTGTAATATAAGGTACATGTGCAATTCTCACTATAAATATTGAACGAATGCTATTACTGAGGTATCGACTTGTCAAATTTGACTTCGGCCGATCTATGCAAATGATTCATTGAATTCTCTCTATTCTCGTCAATAATCAAAAACTGTTGACAACTTGTTTAGTCGAGGGTAAAATTATGGACCAGTATATATCGATCATTGAAATATTTCGATTTTTCGGCAATATCTTCGCCAATAGGTATAGATCAGATCGAGTTCAAATCTAGCGAACTTTGATGTAAAATATGGTTTTGAAGGCTCTCGCAGAATTTCAACGATATCACAGAATATAATTCATTTAAGCCAGCAATTAATCGAAGCGCAAAATATTTAGGTACACTCCAAATAACCTTACTTCCTTACTTGGTAGTTACGTCGGAATGAATTTCTGGTTCGAATGAAGTTTATTCTGTGATCATAAGACTGAACGATAAAGCATAGGCCTGAATGATGCATCGTTAAAATTGTCGATGGGATTCCGATCGCGTCAAACATCCTGGTCGACTCGTGTGCGTAGGATCTAACTCATTGTCTTCGAGCGTAATCGTGCTGACAGCCAGACAGAATCAATTCTGACCTCGGATTCTCCATAAATGGGTCGAAACTAATCATTCTTGGCCAAAAACTCGACAATTACAGATATTTGGACAAATTTATACACACTCTGTTCATCTGAACCGCACGCCAAAAACAGTGTTGCTTCTGTAACTTCTCTTATAAAAATGTTTCCTACTTCCTCGTTTTAGACTCGCAAAATCACAAAGTTATGAGAAATTAGCATAATGAAAGCATATGGTTATCCTGGGTTATTTCAAGAACGGTTACTATTTTTTTTAGAAAATTTTATGTCTCTTCATCAATTCTCCTAAAACATACGTTCATACGGTTTTCGAGATATTAAAGTTCCAGAAATTTAACTGCTTTTTTGAATTCATAGTGATCTGTGCTCAAATGAAAGCAGACTTCGTAATGATCTCTTATGGCGCGTTTACATTAGTCAAGTGAGTTGATCAAGTCAGTTGAATTCAAGTGACTTGAAAGCGAATCGAATGTGTAAACCCCCCAATTCGTTTCACTCGATCGGCTGAATTGAACGGGTTCTCAGTTGAAGCACGGTCAACTTTGTGCATTCAAGTGACTTGATCAACTCACTTGACTAATGTAAACGCGCCATAACGATGACATTTCTAGAAAGAGGTAGAGTTAGTAACAGTAGTAACCTCCTTATCCGCATATAATTTTTGTACATTTCTCGCTTGTTTCCAAATTGATTGATTATTTTATCATCTGAAAATGGGAAATGTTAATAATGAATCACTTAAGATTATCATAAACAAATTTTAATTTCTTTATAAATTGTTAGGTTCAAATTTCAGCTTGTTTGTGAACTGTGCAAATTCACCTGCAATTCTAACCTGAAATGCGGGTTATTATTTGGTGAAAAGTTGAATCGAACTTCTTTGATATTCTTTATTCTATCAATTTATATCTATTTAGCCCCAATAGTGAATGAAATCATTCTGAGAATTTCTCTCATATAGTTATCATTTTGTAGTTATAACTCATGTCGCTTCCAATTTTTTTATTCCAACTAGTTGAATCATAAATTTATAGTATATATGTTTGGAGTTGATGCATAAGATAACACGTGACACCCACAATAAATCTTCACTCTTTTTATCAAACGATAAACAAATTCAACACTTCATAGTGAAATATCAATTATATCCATCATTCCACCTATTCAGTCTTAATGTATATCTACCCAATCATTGTTGACGAGAAATAGAGGTAATAATAAATCATCTTGTATATGATTAATGTGGTTGACTATCATACCATATCATTGTATTCATTCATATGATGAGAATTAGAATAATATGTGAGAAATGGGAGTATAGGCGATGATGAAATTGAGGATAATCTTATAGTAGTGGATATTGAATGAATACTAATGGAAGTTCAGTGTAAAAATATTCAGGAATACTGGAACATTTTTGTTTCGAATGATGTATTACGATTATTGAAAGCCATTTTATATAACTTGAGTGAGTAAATACGTTTGCTTAAACAATTTTGTTGAATTTCAAGCATCAGATGATAAAGCTTCACTATCACTATACAATAATGATAATTCTAGTGAGGTTATCTGTGTTTAATAGGTAAAGAAAGTGAAGCGGTGTATTAGCACATTGTAAAATTCCTAAACGCCAATACATTTTTACCTGAGCATAATCTGGAAAAATGGTAAATGAAGAAAGTGTTTCGTTGTTAGGGGAATCTATAATGAAATTAATGTACAACTCAAAGACTCAATCTATATAGAGCTCTTCCTGCTTGATCCTAGCTACTTCGAGACCTTTCCTTTGAATCTGAAACAGTCCATTTACGTCTTCGTTGTTTATGTGATTAAGGTATTCAAGATTTCTTGTTTGCACAATCTGAGACCAGATATCTCAATCCACCATATATAGAGCCTCTTCTTCTGGGTAGGTTGCACATGCCAATGTAACAGTTATGTTCAATAATAACCATGATCGTCTTAACGGTTTTCGAATTACACCCATCTGAAATTTTCTCAAAAAAAAAACATTTGATACCTAATGATTTGGGGATTAGTTATTTAATGGTTCCTTCCAGGGTTTTCTCACCCAAACTCAGAAAAATGTCTATAGAATAAACGAACTATTATTTGGTTAATTGATTCTGTGTTAGAAATACAAGGAAGCAATGTATAGAACAATGTTTCCTAAGAAACAATAACGAAATGACATCAACGATAAAATAACTATTGCGTAACGTTTCGAAGACTAGATCAGACTCCTTCGTCAGACACCGAGCGGAGTAGCTGTCAACAAAAAATGATTCCGAAAATTTACGCCCCATTGGAACATGAAAATGCTCCGCTTACTGTGATTAGAGAAGTCAACAAACCACTGAACATAGATTGAGGTGACTATCACTAATTGCTAATAAATAAAAGGTACACGGGTAAACATTCTTCGATTGTAAACACCATATAATAACTCCTCGTAATCCGCGATAGACACATCATCGCTCAGTGTTGCCCCAAAGCGGAAATTTGTCATTGAGGGTACCGTCATAACGGTTTCATGGTTGTTACTAATCATGAGTGTAACGTAGCCAGTGAATAACAAACGAAGGAGCTCTAGGAATCTTAAACCCTGTGGCGAAGTACTGGAAGAAAGATATTAGCAGCGCCACCTTTTAAGATCCTCACTAATTCCAACGCTCTCTGATGAGGAAACCTTGAATGTTTTTCAGCTACGTTCATTCTTTTCTAGAATTAGAGAGTCAGGAACTGCAATGCAGACTACCTATGTGACCCCATTGCGACAAAAAAACACTCGGCTTAGAGTGGTTAAAGAAGACCACACGCTAGCCCGAATTACGAGGGAATATTAGTTGGTAGTTACAATCGACGAATATTAGACTGTATGTCTTTTAAAAAGAGGAAATATTAAACTCTTACTTTCAATAAGGACACCTCATGGAGACTAAGTTTCATTAGCAGAAAACAATTTAGAGAAGTTTGGGTGTGCCTTAAATATCCCATATAGCTAGCCGATGCGTAGATTGGGATTATTAAGGTAATAATATCGAGAGACTATTGTATTAGTGGATGGTGGATTACTTGTAGGAAGGATGACAAAGATCCAGTATGCATAAAACAAAACAATGAGGCCATCATAATAATGCCTTGTGAGTCAGGCAGTTTTCTGGAGGAAACATCTTCTAAATTTCCCAGACTCTGAGGGATTCAGAGAATGTATACAATTTCAAGAGCTTTTATGTAATATTTGTATCAGAGAATGAAACCTAGGATTCTAGGATTTTACCACGAATTTCATACGCTAGTTAGATTCTCAACTAAATAAGAAGCAAGAGCTCAGCAGCTTTAATCACGGCCTCGCTTCCATTTTGCATAAACATCTGAAGTTCCTTGATCTCAGCACCGAGAAAGAAGACATAAACCCCCAGTAACGGATTCTGCCCAGCCACCTTCGAGCAGATTTAAGAGCCGGGTGCCTCTTGAACTCCCAAAATTCGGTGCTAATTGAAGCATTTTACGATGCACCGCCATCACTAGCAATCTCCCCAGCCTTTTTACGGTTAATCACTGGAAACACCGACCGAACGGAGCTCTGCGGCACCGTATCTCTTCGTTAGGCCAGCTTCGATTCGTAATCTCATCTGCGAGTCGGTTCTTTTATAGCTTCACGCTCGTTTTAATCCTTTTATCCTTTGTGCACACACGCTCGCCTGTGGAGACACTCTTTCGTCTCGACCTTCGACCCGGCCCGACTCGCTGATCGCGATTATCGTCACGTCGCGTTCAGGGGGTGGTATCAGTCGCGAAAAAATCTGGGGCTGCATTCGGGCCGTGTCCGGAATCGAACCCAGTGATTGCATCTGTGTTTTATTGAATTATCCGGAACGTTAGTAAGTTATGAAGTGCGCGATAGAGCAACAAGGGTGTCGTTGCTGGGGGATGCGTATGGAATTCGAAATGAGGACTGCTTGATGAAATGTAAAGTCAATACCCGATTTGGTGCGATTTTTGTCTCTCGTGACATAACAATCAGTTTAAATCTTCTGCTACCCCCAGAAGGATGTGCGTAATGTTGAGACATATATTTGATACACTGCATTTATATATGATAAAATCTCTAATATATGAATAAATGGAAATACGGCGTGGCAAGAAAGTAACGTAACTCGTCGATAATTCTTGTACGTAGAATTTTTAAGGAAAATCCTCGCACCCGTCCATCGACGTAATTGTCGCTTCTGGTACACAGCAAATCCTCATTGGGTGCAGACAGTTCACACCCAACATCTCGAGAAATTAAATGTGTGGTCGGGCACAATTGGCCATCATATTATTGGACCTCTTCTTATAAAAGGTAATTTGACTAGTGACACTCATCTACCTGCAGTCATTGATTTCTTTACTGGTGTGAATGTTCAACAAGTAGCTGACAATATTTGGTTCCAACAAGAAGGTGCGCCTCAGCATTATGGAATTGAAGTGATGAGGCACATTTCCTGAGAAATGGATTGGTAGGAGACGGTCAGTTTAATGGCCATCCCAGTCTTCAGATTAGAACCCTCTCGACTATTTTCTGTGGAGCCGTTTGAAGAGTGCTGCTTATCAAAATCAGGCAGATAATTTGGAAGACCTGCGACTTGAAATTCAGAGAGAAGTCGGAAGAATTCCTATTGCTGCGTTGATTAATTCATTGAGGAGTTTCGAAGAACGGCTTGCACATTGTCAAGCAGTCAACGTTGTTCAATTCAAACATTTAATACATTAAAATTATTTTCCATCCTTGCATAGGAATATTTGTGTTTTGAAAATGAAAATATTTGTTTTGTTTTATATTATTAATTAATTATTAATCATTAATAAATAATGAGGTTTATAAAAAGATCAAAAAGGTATATTTGCATTCAATAAGGAATTATTGATAATGAATAATTGTTACTGATTGAAAAAAATATATTTATAATAATAAAATAGTAATAGTTTCATAATAAATAAAGATATATATATATATATATATATATATATATAGATTTGTTCGACCGCACATACAGACCCAAATCGACATACTTTACCGATTATACAGTCCAAAAATGACGTTTTCAGACCCGACTCCGGGTCGGTAACGTTTACCTATAGAATTGTACTCAGGGACGTTAGGGGATGCCAGGGGTAAATTTTCAGATGGGTCTGAAAAAGCGGTGATACATCATATTATATACAGAAAAGCTTCAGAGTTTGGCCAGTGCGAGGGCGCTTCTGCTCACATTAGCTCGCTGTATATAATTCGTATAGTTGATCAACGTCTTGAGTCCTTACATCCGGCAACGCTGTAGAGCGAGAGTTTGAAAATAATATATTTCCTCCTCTCGATATACAAACCCGAAACCAACACATACGAAAACTTATACGAGCCCGGTATAGGTAGTCATCGTCATGAGAATTGTTAATTGTGGATTGTTCAAATAAAACTTCAAAATCAGATACTTCTTCCTTTTGATATACAAACCTAAAAACCACACACATGAACGCTTATACAAGCCTGGTATATGGAATCGTCGTCATGGGAGCTGTTTATTTCGAATTCTCAATCATAATTCTGAAGGAGTGTCGAGGACAAATATAATTTCTTCATGGATCATTTTGCAAAAAATTAACATAATAAACAGTAACGAAACCATTCTGTAATATTTCAGAGACTAAATCGGACTCCTTCATCAGATGCAAAGCGAAAACTTGACCAATTATTTTTTGATGACACTTATTCTGAAATTTGTTACACTGCAAATTACAGTATTAGCTGAAAGACACACGGGCAAATATTCATTGATTTTAACTATCAACAAATATTTCGTGGATACGGGCTGGTCCCCTCAAAGCTCAGTGTTCCCCTAATGAGGAAAGCGTCATACAGGGGCAAATACGAACCAGTTTCATGGCTATGACCAATCGTCAGCATAACATTGCCACACTGAATGACAGCTGAAGGAGTTCTAGGAAACATAATCCCAGTTGTTGCGAACAGGTAGGAAGAAAATCTCATCAGCTGCATCTAGGGAAATCCTTTGGAACTCTGACCCTCTGTGCTGCGGAAACCATAAGCGATGTTCAGTGATGTTCATGCTTTTGCCATAAGAGGGTCAAGGACTGCAAGGCTGTCTACCTGATTTGGCAATTAAGAGCTGTCAAAGCTTTGTGCAACCCATCGTAAGAGTTGGAAATGATATCAATGGATTCTTGTGATAAGACTGCATCATAAAATAATTAAATACAAAATGTTTTTGACACATCTCATAATTAGAGCATTCTATGAAATTGTAAGACTATTTTCTGCCAATTCGAAAAATACCGACATTTGGGCCAATTGATAAGCACTTTGTTCCGAACAACAAAAGCAACACAAATAGCAGAATATGTATGTACAATCTATAGAGATCGACATAATGGATAAGACTAAAACAAAGATTCTGATGACGGAATACCAATCACATGAAAAGGAAACATACGGAGTCGACTTGTATTTTGTTGAACATACAAAACAATTTCCCAAATTACACAATTGGAATTGGCCATATTTGGTAGTTGAATTTGTTGGAGAAATAGTTAGAACTTCGAAATTTCTATCTGAAGTGACACTGTGATACTATGTTTTTGGCGCTTTTGTTATCAATTCGCCCAAATGTCTGTAATTTTCGAATTATTGAATTATTGGCTGAAAATGGTCTCAGACGTTTTGGTTCGACTCACTGATCAAGAATCCGTGATCAAAATCGCCGTACGGCCATCCGCTAACAAGCTAACTCTCAAACAGAATGAGCAAGATAGTTCCAATCTTCACAGTAGTAGACTAGTCAACAAGTGTTATTTGGACCAACTTTTTTCAGCAGTCTCCGAAAATTATGTAGGAGGTGAAATTCGATTCGGAATGGCATCTAGATGATTTTTGAAAAAAATGAAGTTCCGCTTGCAAAAATTGTAAAAGTTATTAACAATTAACTAAAAAAAACGGGGTTTTAGTTTTTTGTAAATATCTCAAAAACTAATGAAGATTTTTCAAATCTGAAAAAAGATTCAAAAAGAGGAGGAAATTTCCTAAAAAAAGTCTTGACTACCGAAACTGTACGATAAATATTTATAATTTTTCCAGAGGGATGAAAATACGGCCGAAAACGGGTACTCTGGCTTGGAGAAGCCACGTCCACTTCGGGCACTTCAACAATAAACATTTTTTAAACATAGTAAATATAAAAAAAAAAATTGAAAAAAATTCAGGCAGCAACTGAATAGATGAATGAATAATAATCCGCTTGAACAAAATTTTCATAATGATTTTTCATTTAGTTATTCAATAGTTAATTAATAACTTTTTTCTGCTTGCACATTAACATTGCAAGTGTGATAATTGCTAAACTATAAGTTTTAGATTTTTTTCCTCTCTTGGAGCAATTTTTCAAAGGCTTAACAATAGAATCCCGTTGGAAAAATTAAAAAATGTTTATTTTTCAATTTTTTATTAATAATTTTCGTTGTTGCAAAATTGAAAACTTAAATTAATCATCGAACAAAATTCTTTTTTTTTAATATTATTAACGAGCATTTCTGCTTTTGTGACCATAAGTAGAATAGGAAATTTCCTCCTCATTTTGAATCTTTTTTCAGATTTGAAAAATCTTTATTAGTTTTTGAGATATTTACAAAAAACTAAAACCCCTTTTTTTTTAGTTAATTGTTAATAACTTTTACAATTTTTGCAAGCGGAACTTCATTTTTTTCAAAAATCATCTAGATGCCATTCCGAATGGAATGACACCTCATACATAATTTTCGTGACTGCTGAAAAAAGTTGGTCCAAATAGCACTTGTTGACTAGTCTATAGGTGAATATAAAAATATTTTTCTTATATCACAAATTTAAAATTGTTTTTTTTATATGCAGTCTTTGCATAATAATCCACTGATATTATTTAAAACTCTAACAACTACTTTTGGAGATGTGATTTTTCAAAATTTCAATAATAAATCTTACTTCTATGTTTTCACAGAATGCTATAATTACTCGATCGTAGAATTCTCAGGGTTATAATATGATATTATTTTTTTAAGTGATATTTTAATGCCCGTGGATAATCCATATGATGATGGAAATATGTACTTTGGTAAGTTAATCGAATTGGGTTCAGAATATCTACAGTAAAAATAAAACTGGACTATTGGCCAGGTTTCAATTGATATAATATAATTTTCAGAGTGGATTTAAGGAATGAACATCTCGGATAAGTTCGTGGTTTCGGACTAATTTTTGGCACTCTTTTTTTATTAAATGACACTTTTTTGAAATTCATTTCTTCCATGATGCAGTTGTATCATAAGAATCCATTGAAATAATTCCCAGCTCTAAGAAACCAATACCCACTTTCGGAGATATGATTTGTCAAAGTTTGAACAAGTGCGCAAAATCTCCTGCGCACAGGGCTTTTCTACTTTTTTTTATCGTGCAGTTCTATCTTAAGAATGCATTGATATCCAACTCTGAGAATCCAATATTTGGAGATATGATTTGTCAAAGTTTGAATAATAACTCGCTAGTAGTTTGACGAAAGCGCCAAAGTCCCTGTCCACAGAGCTGTCCCACATTTATAATTAAATATCAATTCAAAAAAAGATTTGATCCGAATCATTTTTGGACAAATTTGAAAAAAATCTTCTTCAAAGCTTATTATATCTCGCTGTAGTCTCATCTTATTTAGTCTAAGAAAACTTAATCATCCTGTGACGAAAGCATGCCCACATTTGTTCTCAATTTTTTGGCAACCATCACTTTCTAAAGTCAATTTAATTCTTAGGAATTTTGTAATTTTTATTCCATTTTCTCTGCATCTGCACATGCAAGTGCGACTGTAATTTCAGAGAAGGACGATTGCAAAAAGCCCATACCATCATTTCAAGAAATAATTAAAGGATACTTTGGGAGGTGAATTCATCACTGAATGGTTCCTTTCTGGGTTTTCTCTCTTAAACTCTGGAAAATATCTATGAAATAAAAAATTTCATTATTTTGAAATTGCTTCTGTGTTAGAAACATATGTAGATATTTGTAATTCGATTGCAATTACAGAGTCTGATGACATAACAAGATAACTTAAAGGAGCCGCTCTGTATTTTGTTGATCAAAGAAAACAATTTTACAAATTGCTCAAGATGAATATACCATATTTGTTTGAATAGGTTGAATAATGAATTCTAACTTGGAAATTTCTATGTAAAGTGGAACTGTGTTACAATATTTTTCCAAAGACTATCGGCTGTCGGCTTAACAAATTTCAGTATTAGTGTCATCACATATAATTCTCAAGATCTTAGCTTGGTGTCTGATGAAGGAATCTGCTTTAGTATCCGAAACGTTACAGAAAAGTTGTTTCATATGTTATTAGTTATGTTACTGTTCATTAGGCAATATTGTTCTATATATGGCTTCTGGCAAATATCTAGTCTTTCTTACGCCGAAGTAAATTAAAAAATAAAACATTTTTTATTTTATGGATATTTTACAGAATCCAAAAAACATTTAGTCGACTTCTAAATTTGGGGAAATATTCAACTATTTTACGCAAACGGTGTACAGAAATGTATAGGTAGTTAATGTTGACTGAATAAAAGGCAAATCTTGTTCAGCGTTGGAAGAATCAATCAACATACGCCGTTTTTTGGATAAAATAATATTGCTTCTAAAATGTTAACAAAAGAAATTAATCTGGAATAATAGACTTTCTGTTGAAGACATATCATCTTTTTCATCGTCCCTTATATTCTTCGGTTTCGTAGAGCCTTCATATGTAGCATTCATTCGGATCCATTTAATTTTTAATGCATCTACTCTCATTTGTCTCCCATATTTATACTTTTCTCGTCACTTCAAATTTACTCTTTTCCTCTTTTCTTCTCTTCTACTTGTTCCAATTCTAACTAATATTGCGTAACTTCATTCTGGGCAAGACTCTTTCCCCTCATCAAGCACCAATAGTACCTTCGCAGTTACAGGGTGTTCCTTAAAGACATGCTAATCTTTAAGGTGGTGATTTTTTGACTTATTTTAAGGAAAAACTTCCCATGAACGTATGTCCTGAAAGTCTTAACTTTTGAGATACGTGGTGATAAAATGTTGAAAAAAATCAGTTTTTAAATAATAACTGAGATAATATTGCAGACATCTTCATAAGATTTGGTACATGTATTCTATGCATCAAGGTGCATTTTGTGGTGTACAAAAATTTTCATTTTCTCTACCAGTGACGTCCATACGAGTTTTGCATTGAATATTTTTGGAGAAAAAAATACTACGCCACTGCTTTCTTTTCAAATAAAAATTACTTTTAAGATCCTCATTCATTTTTGAGCAAATTTGATCCCATGGGTTTTCTTTGACCGACACACGGTTTCCACCTAAAAAAAATAAAAATCGTTTAACTTCAGGATCAATTCCTCAAAAATCTGAGGCGGTGTGAAATATTTGTGCATCGACTGAAAGCAAATAGAGAGATCAGATTTGTTTCAAAATGAATGAGAATCCAAAAAATAAGTTTTCTTGTCATATGCTCTGTTCTTGATTAAAATAATTAAATTAAAATTACTTCATATCGCAGCACACAATTTTATCACCCTGTATCTCAAAAGTTAAGACTTTTAGGACATACGTTCATAGGAAGTTTTTTCTTAAAATGAGTTGATGAATTTCCCCCTTAAATATTAGCATGTCGTTAAGGAAGACCCTGTATATGCTCTGACATTCTGAAAAAAAATATGTGTTAGTAAAAATTATTGTAGATAATGAATTCTCGCTAATCACTTGGTGAAACATTTTGACAAGTTATTAAGGTAAAGAAAAAACTT
Organism: Halyzia sedecimguttata; assembly: GCA_937662695.2. Lineage (NCBI taxonomy): Eukaryota > Metazoa > Arthropoda > Insecta > Coleoptera > Coccinellidae > Halyzia > Halyzia sedecimguttata. Next base: position 17,412,887 of record OW569413.2, read on the forward strand.
GGCTTAAGTTTCTCAATATGATACTATATTCTTGACATTGTTCAGTCTTGAACATGGGATAAGCCGGAAACATATATTTATGTCAACAATATGGTATTATATTGTAAAACTTAAGCCAAATGTTTTCAATTGGAAAAAATTGTAATTTTACATCAAATGAAATACTGTACCTATAGAACTCCTAATGGCTCTTATTTACGTACCTGTTGCACTTTTCATCATCAGCTTCCTTCTTGCAGACATTAAAATCATTTCATAACACAACTAAAACAATGTAAACGATTCCAGCTTCGTTTTCGCGCCCTTTCGTATATCGAAATTGGCGCAATTAGTCCCGAAGAGCTGGCAACAGCGCTGGGTTCGAAGACGTTGGCTGAAGATACTTGCGGAGTGTATGTGGGATCAGAAAGTCGGCGGAATGATTCGGGATTCGAGAAGTTTGACGAATATACAACTTTTTCGACAGAAAAAAATTCCTTCCCCTCTCAAGATGCCTAAGGAGTTATATTTTCAATCTACCTGTTTTTTGTCTATATACTCCTGAAAACATTTTGGATCATATGGGTCTCAGGTAGCCTTCAGAGTGTACCGGGACTGGATACGTCTATTAGATAAATATATATATATATATATATATATATGTATATCCCGACATCATTTCAGCGTCATTACATGATACCGACATCTTTGCGTCCCCTTGAAATCGAAGTGTATATCGACGTATGTTGGGTAGACAATCTCCGTATACACCTCACGATCATTTTGCGAGTCTCAGATCTCAATATACTTGAAAACTGGGGGAGAAAATTTTTTTGTCAACGGTACAATGAACCTTGCGTCCTTACAGAATACCGTAGTTTCTGCGTCCGTATAGTTATTTGCGGATATTTCGATCATTTCTGCGTCATTCATTTTATATACACGTCAACCATTCGGACATTGCTGCACATGCTGTGTTGCCAAATGTATGAGGGTTTTTTATGAAGGAATAGACTGATTGGCCTTGACATTCCATTCGATGTGAACGCAGACCTAACCACCACAGATGTTACATTCAACGGATTTTCGCCCCTCTTGATAAGGAAGAAAACATATTGAGTACGGGAATTTTCGATAGGAATTTCTTCTGCGTGTTCGTTGCCTTAATTATATAGAATACATGAATTAATAGAATAAGATGAGACCTAAAAAAAAATTTGGTTGAAAAATTTCAATACGATTCTTTAATCTTGTGATAGCAGAAGAATTAAATGTAACGTCTTCCCTTTGTGTTAAAACACTTAGTTTTCTTGGACTTATTTTAGATGGATTATTCTGTTGTTCTGAGAAGTAGTTGATTGCAGAGAGTTGATAATGAATAGCAATAATCAATAATAATATAATGCATTGCTTATTATTCGTAATATTATTATTCTCTAGCAAAAGACCGAATCAGCAGAATGACTAATTATTTGAATAAGTTGCATAAAAATTTTCTGTTTAGCAGTTGGTGACTTTTAATTCGACTTTAACTTTTTAACTTAAGGTCACTATTTCAATAACAGATATGATTTTTTTAAATGGCACCCTATATTTTATGAATGCCAAAAATGGAATTTACAATTAGTATCACTTTCAAACATCACTCTAAGTTATGCAACTTTTTCAATTAGGTAAAAAACGGTTGATTTCAAAGTGTTTATAATGCATAGCCATAATGTAAATTTCGTTGAAATGAAATTCATTATTCCTAATATTTATTTTATATTCGAATCGAGCTACTTATGAAAATGCCCTCGTTTCTAAGCACATATTATTTATGTATGAAGCACTGTTTATTAGTGGAAATATAGATTCTGAATCAGTGTTAATATTGAGTTGAAAGAGGTTCTAGTAAAGTACCGGAACGGAAGAAAAACTAAGAGTTATTCACATAAGAGTATGGAATGAAGGCGTGCTAAAACAGATCCTTGTGGGATGGGGTTCATTATTCGAAATTCTAAAGTTATAATTATTATCATCATCAACAAAAACACGATGTCTTCTATCCGGCAAAATATTTTTTGAAAGACGAATCATCTTTCCACACTTCAAAAGCTTATACAGTTTAGGAGCTTAACCATCTTTCTACACTAACTAAAAACCTCAGAAAAAATTGCAATATTTCACCTTCATAAATCACACCATACCTTGAGTAGATAGTCAGTATGGTGACAAATGACAGGATATTCGTGTATTCTCTATGAACAAACACTGATCAGGGATGGTTGTAAGAGGTGAATAATTGTAATTTATGCAATGGAGAAATTTTGTAAAACAAGTGCCAGGTGCTCTTTCTAGGAGTTGCCTTGCAGGTCCCAACATCAACTTAAATTTTTCGCTCTATTCATTTCTGGTATGAAAAATATGGCATGCAATGTAAACAAACATATTTCACCTTATCTTCGAGCCCGATATCAAGGTGAATATTAAATTGATCGCCTCTATGGAAACTAGGGTTTGAAACATTTTTCTCAAAAATGCTTATCAGTCAGCCCTTCTGGGATTGCTCTACTTGCTAGTTTCTATTGAATGGTAAAACGGATCGAAGACTTTGATTCAATTTGCCAAAGATATTTTGGTTCGAAGTATAACAAGGGTCGAAAGAACTGAACAGATTCATGTAGACTCATGGGACTGAATCGATGTACATTGGCAGAAAATATTCCGAGAAAAAGGGTGCGTTTTTATTTTAATCAGCTTTTGCGATGGATTCAATCAGCGATGAGAAAACGATTGACGTGACGTCATCAAAATCCATCGGAAATTCACTAATCAATCCGATGAATATAAGAACAGAAAGCTGAGAAATGTTGATGATTGTTATAGGTTAGGTTGTTATGTTATGATCAATAATCTAGTATTTTTTTCCATTGATGTATTCCCGTCAATAACACACCTCTTCGAAGTCGGAAAATATCATTCGTATTTCAGGAACCTTACTTTTAATGCAATTTCAATAGCTGGCCATACACGGACGTTCTTTCGCGCGGTTTATCGTGTTATCTACAAAATCATGTGGAAAATCCCTTGCGTGAGTGAGCATTGTAGCACGCCATGATAGAGCTTTAAGGGATTTCTCACGTCCTTTCCTCTGGAATGGCGTTTCAGCGCCATACACACAGATGATCGAGCGATCGGGGATTAAATGTCTTTGCGTCTACCTTTAATTCTATTTAAAGTAATCGGAATTATTATTATCTTCTACAGGCTGAAGGACTTCGGTCGATGGCCATTGACTGTAGTCAATAAAAAACTGTTACTACTATTATCTTTTAATTCCCGTAAAAGCGACATGTGACAATATTTTTCTTTGTCAGCCAGCAAACTTTTCGGCCATGGTGCTCTTGTTCCTCAGAACAGAGTGCTTATCAATTTGCCAAGTGTATGTAATTTTCGAATTTTTGGCTGTAAATGGTCTCAAACGTTTTGGTTCGACTTACTAAACAAGAATCCGTGATCAAAATCAATTATGTCCGGCCGTCCTGTAACAAGATAACTCTCGAACAGAATGAGCAAGACAGTTCAAATTTCCAGAGTAGGTTTGGAAGATAAATATCTCAGTTAAGTTCGTTATTGGGCAAAATTGGCCTGGTGATTTTCGAGTAAGCAAAAGAAAATGTTTTTTACATAACAAATTTCAAATCCAATTTTTTTTTATTTCATCATGAATCTATTGATATCATTATCAACTCTAACAAACTAATACTTTCGGAGAACACGAAAATATTCAACTAACTAAATTGAACTGGATGGTGAAACGACGCCTTCGTGTAGCGGAATCGCCAAGAATTCAGTTCATCCTCTTGAAAATTCGAAGATGACTGAATGCCGTTCCAAATGACACTTTTTCCGACGTTTTTCGGCCATACACACACGGTTTATCCTTTCAAATGATTCGCTACGAACCATCACGTGCAAAATCATCTGAATAATTCACAACGTGTAAGGGCAACGACGGTTTTTTCGCCATGCCGTTCTTTTTGGCATGATAACCGCCACGTTACAACGCGCCATGATAAACCGCGCGAAAGGACGTACGTGTATGGCCAGCTAATTATTTTTGAAGGGTTTTATAATAGGAAATAGATTCAATAATACCTATAGTATCATACCTGTGTAAAAAGAATCATTATCAAATCGCACTTAAGGCGATATATGGTCTGTTATTAGGTATATGAAAGTTAATTTGTTTCAAGCTCATCTCTTATTATTCCCTTAAAAAGTGCAATCCAACAGAAAACAGAAATGTGATTCGAAATACCCGCCAAAATCCGTCCATCTAAACGGTCTCATCGACCTCCGAGTACGATTGAACCGATTAGTAATCATAAATCCATCGATGAAAATAAAAACGCCTCGGTGAAATTCATCGTTATTCACTTGATGAAAATAAAAACACACCGATGCATTTACGATTAATCGATTAGACATTTCGATTAAAATAAAAACGCACCCAATCTATAACTACAGCGTGCGAATTGACTTACTCCTCTCAGGTCAGACAGAAATTGTATAACTCAAAATTCGTATTGTGGGAATTATGGTACGCTTATGTTTTTTGAATATTTGTGATTCGATTATATTATTCATTACGACAATTGGTTGACTGTACGACAAAGAAATGAATTTCGTATTTATTTCCATATTCATTCAACTATAAAATTCTTTGTGGCTTGTTTCTATATTTTCTTTTCAATCAGTGATATGAAAATTTTCGAGTAATTTAAATCGCCGAATTTATAAGCCAATCAGATTCATCAAAAACATTCAGGAATAATTGAGTTCTATTTAGGACCAATTCATAAGAAAATAATCGAATCTTTGAAACTTCACTATTTGAATGAATTTCTGGACGAACATTTAAATATTTTTTATCGAATTTAATATCTCAGCACACAAGAACATTCAAATTTAAGGGAATGAGAAGGAGTGAATATGTTGTGAACATTGATAAAAACAAATTTTATTTCTTATTTTAATTACAGAATAATTAACAAAAACTGAGCCCGTACGTCAGTTGCGTAACCCAGCTTACCATACCTAACCATGGTTAACTCTTCGACCAATAGGAACCGCTCCAAGTCTTATAGAGTTCCTGCCATTGGTGGAAGAAAGATAACTAACTAACTCTGTTTAGGCCTAGTAAGCTCGAGGAAATATCCCTTTAATCAACATACTATTTTTCTTCTTTGCACCATTGAGGACGAATTATATTGCGCTTACAGCCAGCATTGACACAATCAGGCATTAAAAGTAAAACTCCTTTATACCTCTCTAAGAACTCTCTTTTTTAATGAACAGGGATAGGTGTAATACTAGAAGTGATAAGTCAATGAAAAGATGCAGAAGTGATTTTCTATTTTTTTTTTTGAAAATTATATGTATGTTTTCATAGTATATTCCAGAAAATCTTATTTAATACAACAGTCGAAGTCGATAAAAGATTTTTACATGCTATATTTGGCACATTAGAAAATTTATGCTACTAGTGGTAATTCACGATAAAGGACGAAATTTTTGCACTTATTCACTCTATTTAGTTTTCACTTTGTTACTCTCAAAATGCTATTTAAGGAAAATGCTGCTTATTTATCATTGAATTTGCAATAATTTGGGTTTAATTACAATTCTATGAGTCGAATAGATGATGAGATATGGCACTCTCCGTTTAGCTGATCTTTTCCTGAAAGAATTTTTTTCTCGTCGTTTTTTATTGTTCCATATTCATTCAGCTTCATTTGGAGTACCAATTTAAGCAGATAGTTCTTTTAGTTCTCTCATGATCGTAAGAAGGCTTAACTTATAAGGAAAAATATGAGAGAATAGTTTGGGTTGGTTCCTAAAAATAAAAATAGCAGTTTTGCATAAAGTTGGTATTTTTGAGAAATCTCATGTGCTTTCTGCCTGACTCTGCCTGACTCATATTGGAGCCGATTGCGTTGATATTCGAAAGTGAATCACGACGATAAAAGCTAAAGCTTTTGGAAGAAATCAGCCAAATAGCAAACACCTTCTGTTATTATCATTTGGACTTATAGAAATTTATTAATACCCAAATTGTTGCGAATTTAATGAACGATAAATTCACAAAGAATCCGGTTCTTTTCAAATGACCATTGTTTATGTATATTGAATGGAGTGCAAGACTTTTTTCGTTAATTCCACATAAAGCACAGAAAATTTAGTTATTGCTCTTCAAGTGCCACTTACAAAAATTCAGATTTACTTGCACTTTTGCTGAATTAGTAATTACTGTGACGGTTTTGACAGCTTACTGACTAATTCACATTGTAATAATTCATGATTATCAATTTTGCTTCGTTTTAATTTATTCAGTCGTGTTGAAACAAGTATTCCAGTGAATTTTTCACAATTAAGCTAACTTATTTATAAAAATCCTCAACATAATAAATGTTGTTTGATGATTCAGAACATAACATGATGAATCAGAAAATATTTATTCGACCTTAAAGTGTACTGAAGCTAAGTTATGTGAGAATTTGAAATTATCATTGAGCCCCATTATAAATGCTAAGGGACCTGAATCGTAGAAAGTCGAATTTTTGTGACCTTGAAGCTTCGAATACTGCTTCAACATGAAAAACGTAAGCAACTCACATCTGGAAATCATTGAAGGACGCAGAAATATCGGCTTGATGGTTATAGATAGACGGAACAGTGTTGCCGGTTTTATTGACGCATGAATGTCGGGATGGTGTAATAGTAATATACATTTCGAATATACACTTCCCGACTGCAGCGCCACGAGTGGAGACAACACGAACTACGGTATACAAAAATTGTACACGATACCGCCATTGGGACGTCATCGCCGTATTACAACGAAACGAACGAAAACGTTATAATAAAGCGTTTAGCATTGACTTGCATTTCTGCGTCCGTATACAGACGCAGCAATGCGGTGGACGCAGAATTACATGTAAAAAACATAATGTATGGACGCAGAATTACAGGAGGGCTATAAATATATATATATATATATATATATATATATATATATATATATAAAAATGGAAAAGTATAACGGGTAATTCCGCAAAAGGAGCAGAGATAATCATTCTGCTGGTACCTGCCGACACGTGTTTCTGATAGTTGGCTTCTTCAGGACAGGGCAACCAAGAAACCAAGAAAAAGGTGGAAAGATAACTGAAAACAGGCGACACCACAACAGGAGCGAGCAACCAATTTGTGCCTTCAGCTCTAGGACCTCCAATTCGGAGGTAAACTATGGCATAGGCACGAAGGAAGCATAAGCTACCTGTGCGATGTTACCTAAACCCGAGGATATGTACTAAGAAAATAGGAAAACGCGGATAAGTTATCCTATTTTCTTATTACATATCCTCGGGTTTAGGTCACATCGCACAGGTAGCTTATGCTTCCTTCCTGCCGATGCCATAGTTTACCTCCGAATTGGAGGTCCTAGAGCTGAAGGCACAAATTGGTTGCTCGCTCCTGTTGTGGTGTCGCCTGTATTCAGTTATCTTTCCACCTTTTCCTTGGTTTCTTGATTGCCCTGTCCTGAAGAAGCCAACTAGCAGAAACACGTGTCGGCAGGTACCAGCAGAATGATTATCTCTGCTCCTTTTGCGGAATTACCCGTTATACTATTCCATTTTTAAAAACTTATCCGCGTTATCCTATTTTCTTATTACATATCCTCGGGCTTAGGTCACATCACACAGGTAACTTATGCTTCCTTCGTGCCGATGCCATAGTTTACCTCCGAATTGGAGGTCCTAGAGCTGAAGGCACAAATTGGTTGCTCGCTCCTGTTGTGGTGTCGCCTGTTTTCAGTTATCTTTCCATCTTTTTCTTGGTTTCTTGGTTGCCCTGTCCTGAAGAAGCCAACTAGCAGAAACACGTGTCGGCAGGTACCAGCAGAATGATTATCTCTGCTCCTTTTGCTGAATTACCCGTTATACTTTTCCATTTTAATAAACTTATCCGCGTTATCCTATTTTCTTATATATATATATATATATATATTTCATACATTAATATTCCATATAAATGGAGAAATATTCAGTATGAAAAATGCTTTTTTCGAGGAAGTAATATCTTTTTTCAATGAATATCATTAATTGAATGAACCTGTGTATACTAATATTGCAAAAAGCATAACATCCTGAAATTGATATTTTGAAGTAATTCCCTTTGGTATCGTGTGGTAGTGGCTTTGTGGTCTACTTTTTCGATCTCGATGTTGTGTAATATCATATAGGAACCGTATCTAAGGATTGTGAAGATGATTTCATGGGTGCATTATCTAGTGAATTATCACTATAGGGGTGGTGCATGTACTGGGAAACAATAAGAAAAAGAAAACAAATTTCCCAAAGTTTTCCAAGATTCAATATGAATTAATAATAACATTTAAGAAAGCCCTGTGGACAGGAGCTTTGGCGCTCTTGTTCAAACCTTGACAAATCATATCTCCAAAAGTCATTCTAAGAACTGGGAATGATATCAATAGATTCTTATGATAGAACTACATCATAAAAAAAATAAATTCGAAACAGTGTCATTTAAAAATAAAACAAGAGTGTCAAAAATTATTGATCCGAAACCACCTGACCGATTCTACCCAATAACGAGCTTATCCGAGACATTCATTCCTCAAATTTACTCTGAAAAGTATCTTATATCAATTGAAACCTAGTCAATATTCCAGTTTTATTTTTACTGAAGATATTCTGAACCCAATTTGATTAAATTCAATATATTACCAGCATCATATGGATTATTCAAGGGCGTTATTATTCTACGATAGTTGAGGTTATTTGATTGGTCATTTCATGCATACAATCATACTTTGTTTTCTACAACAACTAGAAATAAATATGACTCGTCGAGAGGACATATGCACACACATCATGAAATTCATAGATATTGGATGCAAATACGGAAGTTAATTTTCACTACAGCCTTCTGTGAAATGATGGAACTACGATTCAATATTGAAATTAAAAAAAATTATATCTCCGGCAGTATTAGGTAGCTTGTTAGAGTTTAAAATATTCACTCAATTATTTCGTTTCAGGTAAGTTGATGAAGAAAGATTGTACCTTGTCTGAACAGAAATATCTGATATAGGTAAGTACCATTATCTGTCATTATCTAGAAAACTGATTATTAAATCATATTTTTTTCTCTGGTATGATATTATCTTTTAATTGGAATGTGAAGATACCTCTACCATCTCGTGAAGTTATTCTAAAGGTGTGTGAACTGAAAAAATAACTGAAAATATTATTTAAAAGGACCACCAATTAATATTTAAATAATTTCAAAATTAACTCATTACTTTCGAGTATCCTATTTTGAAGAACTCTCATATGCTATGGTATTCAAATTTACAACTCAATTAGAGGAATGAGAATCCCAATACATTCATGAATATTTTGTCCAATATTATAATATACACGTGAGCAAAATTAGTAAAATGAACAAAATCTGTACGAAGTTTGTAGTTCAATTTATCACGAACTATTTGGTCGATTTTAGAAATTTATTTTCAATTGTAGCTTGAATCGTTAGGAACGTAATTTTTCAGATGCCATCCTCCGTTACTGCGATTTTTGTTAATACAGCGGTGAACAAAAATAGTGAAAAGTTAGCTTGCTTTCAGAACATCTTGTGGTGCGAATCGTTGACAGACGAGAATGTTTAAGACACTAAGATGTTGCACCATATTATCTGAATATTTCCTCATTTTAATCATTGCAATATCTCAACATTGAAAGAAATTACCGTACTTTTAATGGTTCCAGTATCAATTGAAATTAATAATTCAAAATATTAATTTCTCGTTCGACAACATTTAATTCATACGCAATAACAATAATTTATTAAATAATAAATAAATAATGATGAAATATTTATGTTCTGTTCTATATCTTGTCTGTCCTCCACGAGCTCAATCGGCTTCCCATGCTCACAACAACATTATCGATAATCTGTTGAGCATTAGGGCAGCTGCCAATTGCGCCCGATTTTCCACTGCAGGGACTCTGTTCCTTAGCCTTCCACCGAACATATCCCAAACATGCTTAATAGGTCTCTTGCATGTAACACGAAATATCATATGTTTATGTTTTTCTGAATCTACTTCAATATCAGATCATCATATTGTGTATTCAAAATTTATAAAATTTTAATATTTCGGTATTGAAAACTGGAAAATCGAGAAGCAAATTCAAATGAGGTGAAACTCTTCGAATTGGTAGAATCGTTGCTATAACGGCTGACGTAATCAAATTCTACCCTTGGCGATTCCATCTGCTTGTTACAGCGAAATAATGAGTAAAACGCACACGAGAGAAACGTAATCAACATCTACCCTCGGCGAGTCCATCTGATTGTTATAGCAAAACAAAGAGTGGAACGGACACGAGAAGAGACAGTGTAGTTATGACGAGTTACGTCACGGATAGGCGTCAAGGTTCGATATTTTGAATAGGCACTATGTCCAACCAAATTTCAATGATCAGTTTCTCGTAGAAAATTGATATTTTTGACGGCGGTTGAACTTTTTCAGAATTCTTATGAATATATAATCGATTTCAATAATAAAAAAAATACATGCAAGAGACCTATTCGAATTATTCTGCGGAAAATGCTGGCCAATCTATTGCATTCAAGTCAACATGAAAATGGTTAAAATCGGAAAAAGGGTTCAAAAGAAAATTAATTACAAACTTAACTGGAATTTTGCCGGTGTGTACCTATATATACAGGGCGTTAAAAAACAACTTAGATTTCAGTAGATGATCTCTTGGGCAAAAATAAACTAGTTTTTTATATAAAACTTTATCGAATTCACACCTCTTGCTGAGTTACAACCCTTGAAAGGATAAATTGAATTTTCAGTTTTTATCTATGGAACCAATATACTCAGACAAATAGCCATTTTCATCAGTTCATTTTGGTAACATTTAATTCTCTATCAACAATCGCCTTCTCTGCTAAATAGTTCAGTAACGTTTAGGATTGAAAACCTAAAAGTCCAACTTGCATAAACAGAACTTTTGTACACCTAGTGAATCCAGAAATTTGGACGTGCACCCTAGAAAACTATCTGCCCGGACCATCAATCTAAAACGCAACATTCCCATATCACATCTGACGTTTCACGCCATTTTTCACTCTTTCGCCAGCCACAATCTCATCGCTGTTCATATCACACCCCTGCGTTCTTTATATGTCTAGGATTTTCCATTTTGCATAGTGCATGGCGATAGAGCCCTCCAAGACAATGTCGAACAAAACAATGCCGTCTGAAAAAGGAAAAAACATTTGCTTCATAAAGAGCCTCCCATTGTCTTCACGCATTTACCAATCCGGAAGTTTATGAATCTACGCCATGTATTCTCCATATACAAGAACAAGGAGTGAAGATGTAGCGGAAATAATAAAACTGACATTCCTTGGTGCGGAGATGGACGATGTGTTGTTTTAGGATGAGATGCGCGGGTGATCTGAGCAAATTATGTGTAGAGTAGGAAGATGGTCAATTTTCTGTTGATGAATGAGTATTAGGAGGAGTTCAACTAGGGAATGATTGTTAGGTTGTATCATGATTGAAGGATTTTTATATAAATCTTTTAGAGGTTCATTGAGTTATGCTTGCAATATTTAGTCTTTCGCGTCTGGTACTAAAAGCACTCATTCTGATATCTACACTTCATTTACGATATCCACAATCGAATAAAGTCTTTACAACTTCGGAGAATTCACTCTAGTAACTACAGAAGTTCGACAACTACTACTCCAATAATAAGATAACAATTTACTCTGATTTCGTCTAAGCGAGAGTTGGATAATTGGAATTGTGTCGTAAAATCTCTTATATTGAACTTGAACCGTCTCATCTTCTATTAGGATTTTATTATAAGAGATAAAACGTGTATCAATGCTATATGTCTAATTTCTGGACAAAAGAAATTAAAGTCCTGAAACTAACCCCGTCTTACAGCGTCTTAAGAATTTTATCGAAGACTTCTTCTAACCACGTGTTACAGGGATGAAATCCCGAACAACCTTTTACTTAACTGCCAATAGGTACCCTCGCTGGTGGCGAACTGTCTTCACCCCTTCTAACACGGCTATTCACTGCTCTCATAGGGTTGTTTTCCAAGTTGGTGTTCAATGTCGCTTGTGATTCCCCTGGCTGAAATAATTGGCTCAGACCAATGGCGTGCCACGAGAGCAATCGACGTAGTTATTATTAATTCCTAGAACTTGGGTACGAATTCCTAGAACCATTGTTCCAAAATTAATAATTGTTCAATTATCACATATTCCACATGAAGAAATATGGTATACCCAGACAGCATAATCGGACCCGAGGTGACGAAGGGCTGAGCTTTCGGATTAAATACTTTATCTACTGTCGGGTGTCACATGCTCCTTGGGAACAGCTTTGGGTTACTACAGATATCTTGATTTATTTTTGTGTTCCTAAGAGTGCAGAAAATGTCTGACGTGTCATATGTATGTAAGTATGCGTCGTTTGCAACCTTCATACTTAATCTGAACTCTAACTATACAGGGAGATTTATCCATTGAGCAGGCTGTGATAGAGGACCATACGGGGAGTCAGAAATGGGCTTTCAATCATCTCTCACTAGTTTCTGACATACAAGGCGTTTCGGAAAATCATTCTCTTTTTAAAACCCTATGAGTTTGAAACTGCTGAATCGATTTTGATATTATTTTGCAAGCTTATTGTCTTCGAGAACCGAAAGCCAAAATAAAACTAACAGGACCATGCTAGAACATTAAGTTTTTACTTCCGGGCACCAAAACACTACTCTGTACATGAAAAAATAAAAGAAATTTTAGTCAATCAATAATCAGCTTGAATGCCACAATTTTCTTCTACCGAGTAGAGGCTTATCAGACCCTGCTACTACAAAAACATGTTTTTTTCCTGCTTTTTTGATTCTCTTTGAGCAACGAATGGTTTCAAATATCGACATAAATAGGTACATATAAAATAATTGTTTTCTAGACTGAAAATGATTTCGCATTGGAAAAAATTGTTATAGTCTGAAAAATTCTTAAAGATTATGAGTTAATCACGCTTAAACGTAGTTTGTTGTTTTATATTATATAGGTATTAAATATCGATTCAATATCATGTTTCAAACAAATTGCACTGCGTTAATAAAAATGAGATGACCTTAGACAGACATCACATTTGTTATTATATTATAAAAAAAAATGTATTCGACTTCACATTAAATATCAAAAACCGACGACAACTTTCTTGTTCGAGTGTAATAAAGTGGACCAGCACACTCCAACCGCTGTGATATTTCGATATTTTGCCGATATCTCCAACAGTGTAGGTACGTAAATCCGTTCAAGTTTAAATCTAGAACTTTTCAGTGAAATTAAGACTTGAACGTTTTTTTCAGAATTTCAGCGATATCTGACGGATAGTTTGGCAGCTATAGAATTTTGATATAATTTCTTGAACATTGTATTAGATTTCTCTGGCATTTTATTTTTTCAATCAAAGTGAATCTGACAGCTCATGATATTCAATATTCGAAATATGTAATTGTTTGTGATATTCACATTATCTGTAGAGCTCATTCCAAATGAACAAAAGTGTTTAGGCAATTGATTAGTTGAACTCTTCAATATTCAATGGGTAAGCGAATTAAGAAAACAAAGTATCATAAAAAAAAAAGATTGTTGGCAAAGTTTAACAAATGATATATCTATAATTTTTTCTTCACTGCATTCCGGTTACAGATAATTCAGGTTTCTTCTCCAGAAACATCAAAGAGAAATCCATTAAAATAAAAAAACTAGTATGTCTCACATTGAGACATTCATATTATTTATTCATTCGGGTCGACACATTCACAGGATTGAAATTAAGTGTTACAAATCAAACAAATGATCCACATATAATGATCAATGAAATTTCAAACAATACTTTCACAATTAATTCTTTCGCGACAGCAATGCGCCGGGTACTCGCTATGTATGTTCAGAAATTCAGAAATGTTGAAACTCTTTCACAGATACAGGTGAATATTTATTTTTAGTATTTGTAGTGCAAAATCAGTTCACACAAATAATTTAAAATTAAAGTTCAGTAAAGAGTAGGGTCGCCTGGAACATCAACCACAGCCTGACAACTTCCTTGCATACCTTAGATCAGAATTTTGAAGGAGCCTTGATCAATTTCTCTCTAGACTTGCGGCCATCTGAGTTCTTGAAGTGTATGTGTAGGAAGTTGATGAGAATACAAAGCTCTTTGAAGCTGATCCCAAGCATGTACTATGGATTTTCAGAGCTTCATCGACAATTCTCGCACGATGGGGTGGCGCATTATCGTCCAAAAATAAGGAATAAGGCCCATATCAGCAAGAAACAAAGGATTGTCAATGATCTATGTAAATCTGCCCATTCATAGTAGTATCAAGCACCAAGAATTCTGTACGTCAATTGAAACAAATGCCTTCCCAAACAGTAACTGTACCTCGTCTGATCGGATGAACTTAATGAACCAGCAGAGGTTGTCTCCATACCCGAACAAGCCGACTATCCGACAACCGTCCATATCTCGTCTCATTTGTGAACAATACCTACAGTCCTCCATTCACATACTTATTGGTTCATTCCAATCGAAGTAGCATATGATTATGAGTTAGTGGATCCTTCTCGAAAGTCGTTGAGAATATAGATTAAAGTCTCGAAGTCTTCTACGAACTGTTTCAGTCGAAGCCAAAATACCAGAAGCGTTCAAAAGGCGCTTCTGCATGATTCGACAAGTACTCGAAGACTGTCTACGGGTTGATACAGTAAGAAACCGATCTTGTGCTGCACAAGGTCCTGCACAAGTTGAGCACGAGTGATAGATCCTGGACCGCTACCCCTCGGTCTTTCGGTCACGTTTCTAGTTTCTCGATGGGTGAGCAGGGAAACTACGCTGTCACTAACTTGAAAGAAATTCGCAACATCTCTATGATTACGTTCCGCCTCGATCATACCAATAGCCCTATTGGCTTCATCCGCACTAAGTTTACGTCTAGGCATTATTGCAAAACAAATTTTCAGATTTTGAATCAAAGTTGGTTGTATTAATGTAAACCAATAACTGATCCAAAAATCTCAAAAACGCAAACGACAAGAACTTACCTGAAACTAATAAGGTTATAAAACAGGGAGCAAAAAAAGCACGATATAAGAGAGTAAACATTTCTCATCTATATATATAAAAAAATGGTTCAAGCCTTGTGGACATGTGCTTTCTGGTGCTCTTGTTCAAACAGACAAATTATATCTCCGAAAGTATTGGTTTCTCAGAGTTGGGAATTATATCAATGTATTCTTATGATAGAACAGCATCATAAAGGAAATTCAATTCAAATGATAGTTTATTTATCAAGATTAAATGAGCCTGAGAATGAAAACTGCACCATGGAAGAAATCAGATTAAATAAGCTGAAATGAATTTGACTATCTCTTATAGAAAAGGATGACATGTACGAGTATTAACACAGATCATATAATAAATCATATATAGAATAATTATAGTATTCTGTGAAAACATAGAAGTACGATTCATTATTGAAATTTCCAAAAATCATATCTCCGCAAGTATCAGCTTGTTGGAGTTGAAAATGATATCAATAGATTTTCATGGTGAAACTACATCTTAAAAAAAAATTGTTTTGAAATTTGTAGGTTGAAAAAAACAAAATGTTTCGTTACTCCGAAACCATCTGGCCTATTTTGCCCAATAGAAAACTCAACTGAGATATTTATCTCCCTAACCCACTCTGAAAATTTCAACTGCCTATCTCATTCCGTTCGAGAGTTATTGTAGAAACAAAATTTAAAAATTTTCAAAAATTTTTTTTACACATACGTTAATCCGATCAATACAAAACTTCACATGCGTCTGAAAGTCTTGATTCTACAATTTACTGCTAAATTTCAGATAGATCAAGTGATCGGTTTCGGAAATATTCATAAGAAATGTGTTTACTAAAAACGGCCATTAATCCGAAACCGCTTGATGGATTTTGCCCGTTAACGAACTCGTCCGAGATATTTGCAGTCCAAATCTACCATGCAAATTTCAATCCTCTAACTCCTTTCGTTCGAGAGTTATCGTGTTAACGGACGGCCGGACTGCCGGACAGAATCGATTTTGACCACGGATTCTTGATCAGTGAGTCGATCCAAATCGTTTGATACCATTTTCAGCCAAAAAATCGAAAACTACAGACATTTGGGCAAATTGATAAGCACTCTGTTCCGAGGAACAAGAGCGCCAAAAATGAATTGCTGTACGTTAGTCTCGCTAAAACTCGAGAACGGCTGGACCGATTTGACTAATTTTGGTCCTTAATTATTTGTGGAAGTCCAGAGAAGGTTTAAAAAGTGAATAAATATAAAGATGTCTACAGGATGTTTTTCTTTTAATGTCAATGTCAACTTGCTCTTTTTCACGCCATAGTCGTACAATTTCATTCAATTGTGTTGAAAAATATACTTTTTAGGCATACATCATTGAAAATAAACCATTACTATACAGAGTGTTCTTTTTCTCAAGGCACAATTGTACGCGATTGAAGTGATTTGTGCCACAAACAAAGCATTAACTAAATAGGTACCTTGGATGGATTCTCATAATGTATTTGTCTGAAATTTTCCAACAGGGTGTTTTTTTTAACGTCATATTTGTCCGAAATTTTCATATAGGGTATTTTTCTTTTAACGTCAATTGCAATTTGCTGTTTTTCGCTCCAATAGTAAAATTTCATTCAATTGTTTCAAAAATTATACTTTCGAGGCATACATCATTGAAAATAAACCATTACTATACAGGGTGTTCTTTAAATCACGGCACAATTGTACACGATTGAAGTGATTTGTGCCACAAACAAAGCATTAACTAAATAGGTACCTTGGATGGATTCTCATAATGTAACAATGTGGTGTTTCCTTTGATGTGTGAACATGGCGCATGGACAATTATACGTCGCGTGTCCATGCGACGAAAACACGTCATATTTATTTATTTACGCACCACAAAACAAAACAAAAAATATATAACGTATATATAACGTATATCGGAAATGTCAATATTTTCAAAGTAATTTGGATCTTTAGTGGGATTGCCTTTTCGATCTGAGTGAAAACAACATATGACATATCGGGGGCATTCTACAACTGCACCCGTTTTAATGCTCCATAATTCTTGAGTAGCTCCAACAGTTAAGGTAGGGAGTTGATGAACTTCCCATTTCCTAAAGGGAAGCAGGATAGGTTTATCACTTTTTATCATGGAAAGCAGATTAAGTTTTAGCTCATCGTTTGGGTGCACGTGTTTAACTCTCAACTCTATATCGCTGATTGTAATTTCGCATTTTGTCGCTCCAGGATGTTCTCCTGTACCAGCAGTGATTACCATAGAATTGCTATCGTTACGAGCTCGGACTAATCTAATCAATTGTTTGCCGCATATTGCCTTTTGATAATCATTAAATACGTTGAGCAAATGTTTAAGAGGAATGCGTATAGCAAATGTTCCATCAGCGTTTTGTAGTGGTTCATCAGGAAAATTCCATCCGGCTTCATTTAATTCACTATTGGCACCTTTCTCATAACACAGAAAACCACTTATTAGCGATACTAGTCCAGCGTCTTTAACGGTTTCTACTTCTGTACCGCATAAGTTTATCAGATAGCTCTAAATTGATCAAGAGACTGTATGAGGAGCAACTTTTCAATACGCATTTAGTCCAAAAACTATTTAATTGGAAAATAACGAAAAACGATTTTTTCTTCCACCCTGGCTTATAATTTGAGTACGTCGAGTTTGTTCGATAGGACTTCACATCTAAAGGTAATAATTAATCTCATTTAAATCAATCTTGATCAGATACATACGGAAAATGTAAAAAAAAAATTGGATTCATCCCATTGTATATAATGCGTTTTGTTTTGGTTTAAATTAAACATAATGCTGTTTGTTGTGATTTATTATTAAATTAAGAGAAAACCGTCTGCTGTACAGTAAGTATTGGGCTGTAACCTAATTAACATGAGCAAAGCGATAAAAAAATTTTGGTTATATTTTATTTTAAAAATACAAACGTAAACATAACTTATTGTAATGCAGCTTACATACTTTGGATTTGAATTAAACAGGAACATAATGCCATTTGGAAGATTTTGTTTACATAGGGCTATAGAACAATATAAATCATTTCTGAATCCGCTTCAAACTCAATTTCGCTCAAATTGGACATAATGCGTTTTGAAAAGTTACTCCTCGTATCATAACTGTGTGTCTGTCAATTTCAAATTGAAACCTTATAAATAGCAAGTATTTAAGGAAAGCTCTGTAAGTAAGCAACATCATGTGCAATCAATCGAAAATAATAATAAAACTTCATTGATACCGAGCATTTTTTTCCATTAAGTTAGGCGGTCCGAAGTTCGCCGGGCCAGCTAGTTAATGTATATTTTTTGGATAAGATTCGGCAACTTTTGAAACGGTCACAAAATATCTAAAATCCTTAATTTTGCGGAGTAGTATATATTTTGCGGGACATCTTGCGAATTAATTCTACTTATTTTGTGGTTTAATTTGAGCGACTAATTTCCGCCGTTAAATAATATTGATATTGTCACGGGAAAGTATCAAGTTAATGGTCTATTACATTACAATTGGAGAATAATGAAACATGAACAGTAATTAGCACTGCCAGGTACAAACAAATAGAGTAATTCTCGAAAGAACCCCATGGTCAAAAAATAAACCTTGCAATTCCATCAAACGTTATAGTGCAGTTCCGAATGAGATCGATTCAACTAATAGTTTTACCCTGAATTGCAATTAAGGTTAAATGCGGCTGAATTTGGTTCCGATTACTCTACAATTTCAATTATAAATTAAAGTTTCAGTGTTGACGAAAAGGGCAGACTGAAATGTGACACGTTATGTAAAGCTCGATCGCTCTATCTGAATTTAATTTGAATGATATAGTTTGACTAAGTTATAATCGTTATAATAAGGTAGTTCTGTATTCAATCAGTTGTCTCCTTACATTTTTTCCTCTAGTTGTCATACAGAGTGATATCATCAAGCATTGCAATGGACGTTTTTTCCAGATAATACTGAAGTTTTTCCGAAAACGGCATATTGCTGTAGTATACTGGTAATCCCTTTGTTCGCTTCTGTATTCTCCAGATCTACTGACGAGAAGTTTATAGGTACTGTTTTGATAATTGTTTATAAAACACTTATTTGCTTCTAATTTTATTCAAATTAGTCTCTTATAATCTTTTGAGGGTTCTGGTGACACAATCTACATCATATTTTCTTGAAATTATATTGAAAAATCTCCAATTGTTTCCATGTTTCCATGGATCTGTTAAATTCTGAAATACACACTCCAATTTTAAACTACAATACTTTTTATAACAATTTCAAATCTTTCAGTTATTTCTAGTTTGAAATTAACTTCAGTATTGTTAACATCATTATTAGAGTCTTCACATTGTAATCCAATTCTTCTTTCTTCACTTTCTTTTAATAAATTATCATTTACTTCAAATGTATTATTTTGTGCAATTATCTCTTCCTCTTTATTTATCCCCAGTCTTATTTCTATTGTCTCAATGCTTTCTCTAGTTTCCTTCAATTCCTTTTTGATTTCTTGATACATTCATTCTTAATTATTTTTAATTTATCGTATTCTCTCTGAATAATCCTCCATTACTTGTTTAATTTCTTGACACATTCTTTCTGAATTATCTTCCAATGTTTTAATCATTTCCTCAAAAATAATCACCAAATCAGATTCATCTTTGTTATGTTCTTTACTTTCTCATTTTGTATTATCTCCTTCCAATCATTATGAAAATAATTGTTCATAAAACACTTTTTTATTTCTAATTATATTCAAATGGGTCTCTGATACTCTTCTGCGGGTTCTGGAAACACAATCTAAAACATAATATTTTCTTGAAATTATATTCAAACATCTTCGAAACCAACTGACAATTCGATATAAATTTATGTATATTTGCGCGCGTGTTCAGCAAGGAACAGCGTGCCATCATTTTGCCAAAATGTCTGTTTTTTTCAAATTTTTTTGCGAAAATGGTCTCAAATGATTGAGTTTGACTCACTGATGAATAATAATCAAATTCAATTCTGTCCGTCCTGTCTGGCTGGCCGTTAGCACGATATCTCTCGAACGGAAAGAGTTAGAGGATTTAAATATGCAGGGTAGGTTTGGAGCGTAAATATCTAGGACGAGTTCGTTGGGTGATATCCACCAAGCGGATTCGGAGTTATGGAGTATCTGAAATTTAGCATCAAATTGTAGAATCATGACCTTTATATGCATGCAAAGTTTTGTATTAATCGGATTGCCATAAAGTGGCAAAATAAATAAAAAATTTGAAAGTTTTTTTTCCACCCTAACTCGAAAATACTGATCTGATTTAATTGAAACTCAGTAGTTAGATGCGAAAATCCGAAGCAAACATTTTAGCAAAATTTCGTGAGGATCACATGACATGAATGAATTCAAAAAATTACTTCTATTTGGCGGAATATTTTGCTCGAAATTCTGAAACCTATTTTTTTTAAGTTCATGCTGCCGCATCCTAGCATTTTTCGATATGCGCATGCGCAGAGGAGAAGTGATTTAACTGCTGGAGTTTTCGTCTGAGACGATCGGAATTTTGGGGGGATGATGCTATTCCTCCATAGAATCCCCTTAAGAGGGTTAGCGCATGCGTGGATTCTAGCTGCAATATCTCCTGAACTACTAGTGTTGGAGAATCGAAATTTTTTGTGAGGTGTGCGATTTGGAGAGGACGTTTAGCCGCGAGTGGATTGTTCATGCGCAGAGGCGAAGTTATTGTTTTTGAGTTATATGTGTTATGTTGGGAGTGGTTTAGGACTATCAGTCATAGATCTGATGCTGAGCTGGTATTGTGAGGTTTTAAAAGAAAATTCATGGCAATTCTGTGCATGGACAAGTCAGTTTGGGGGAAATAGTGTTGTTTCCTGTTGGAGTGTCCGTACCGTGGCTCTGGGGCTTATATTGAAATTCATGTTACCGCTTACGGGCATTTATGTTATGCGCAGCCAATTGCAGATAGATTATACAATGAAGAAAAAAACTAAGAGAGCATTGAGGTGGAGTCAATCTGCTTTGGCGTTCGAGCTATAAACGTGATTATGATTATACTGACCTTCCCTAAAGAGATCCCTCAGAAGCTCCTAGGAGCTTGTGTGACTAAGGAGAGTCAGTTTTGATCCTTGTCAACTTTGTTACCCTACCCTTATGGCAGCTTAGACACAGCACTGTTAATTCATGACCCGATAGTGAATGGTGTCCACTACCCTCTGGGTAGATATCTGGCTCGTTATATCCGCTGAGCTTGGAACCCTCATAATTCAATTCAAATTAGTCAACGTGAGCACACGCGCCAAAGAGTTATGACTTCAGTTACGTTAGTACTTTTTAGTATTTTTTAACTACATACTTCCAATTATCTCCATGTATCCACGGATCTTCTAAATACTGAAATACACACTGTAATTTTCAACTACCATACATATCATAACAGTACATTTTGATACAAAAAATTATTTTAATCCTGGGACAGTCAAGACAAAAATCTGTTGAAAATGGGAAAAAAATATCTATGAAGTCATGAAACTCGATATGCCTCTCTTGTTATTCTGAAATTGAAAATTTTCATTGTAAGGGAATATGAAATAGTAAAGAAGTTTTTAGCCTTCGAAAAGTATGTGAGATCACCATAGGTATAATAGCGTTGGACTTCGAGTATACTGGTCGCAGTATACCTCGGGCTCTGATGTTGAATTGAAATGGAATGTTTTCTCAAATTTTCCCAATTGTTCATTATAATATTTTATTGCTGAAGAAATCTCAGTAGTTGTTGATATTTAACATTTTGCATGCAAAACACACAAATTGGTCAAGTAATCTAGTTCAGAAATTGCGGGAATAGGACAGGAATAAACATACATTTTAGGCCTGAAGAAGCGGATGTAGATCTGCGAAACGTAGCTGAATATATGATCTAGAAGTCATTTGTATGTTTATTCCTGTCCTATTCCCGCAATTTCTGAACTAGATTACTTGATCACCAGTGGAGGACACTAAATTTGGATTTCTGATTCTAACGATGGGAGAAGTAGGATTTTATCAGACATTACTCCAGACTTATGGTACGGTTATACACCAGGACACAAAACACTTGAAAGGTTTAAATAGGAAGCTGGCTTCATTCTACAACCGAAGAGTTTTCCTGCTACAGTGCAGAATGAAAAATATTTACCCCAGGCATATCATTAACAGTCTTAAGTCCATTTACTCTTTACAAATTGAGGATGGTCCCTTCAGGAGGAGGGCAGATATGATGGTACGTAAGTTCAAAAGAAGTATTTTGAACTTGGAAATAGAAAAAACCTTATGGATGATCAAGAACCTTGAAGGTGAGAGAGCACGACTTATTGAATCATTAGAATTGAAGTTATCAGGGGAACATTTCAACAAACTTAAGCACACATTGTACAGAGTTTTTAACACTTTGTTTCTTACCATAAAGCGCTCCAATATTTCTAAGTTGCAATCGTTGATCAGAGAGCAAATGCCTGTGGTATCGAGCGCAGATAATATGTCGAAGCGCATATACAATTACACTAATATCTGTTTACCCCCAGAAGTCGAAGAAACCTTACACTATGGTCCAAAGTTCAATGTTCCTTTCAGCAAGAATGAGATACCTATCCCCAGAATCATAACGGACATGGAATTTTACATCTCCTCCCAGAAGACTGACGAAGGTAGTAAAGATATTCTAAGATCTGACTTTGTCAACTTACTCACTAATCACCTGCACAAAGTTAATGGAAGAGTGGAGCTCCATGATAAGGTTATGAGAAACTTCAGTATGACTAAACGTTTTTCAAGGACCAACAACAACATAATAGTTAACAGATCTGACAAGGGAGGATCAACAGTGATAATGTACCGTGACGAATATGTCAATCATGTTAGGATCATGCTAAGTGATACTAATACGTATAAGATTATGACCAAAGATCCCACATCCATATTTCAAAGAAGAGCTAACGCCTTGACAGACAATTTATTTGAGAACTCCTTCATTCCTGAAATAGCCAAGAGAAATATGAAAGTACACAATGCTGTTCCCCCACGTCTATATTGCCTACGTAAGACACACAAACAGGGCTTACATCTCAGGCCGATTGTTAGTGGAATGGATTCGCCTTCATCCAACATTGCCAAATTCATACACGAGACCTTGAGTAGTGTGACTACAACTTTTCAACACCAAATTAAAAACTCATTTGAATTCGTGGATTTCTCCAAGAATGTGGTCCTACCTGTTGGCTACATCCTAGTTTCATTAGATGTAACTTCGTTGTTCACCAACGTCACACATACCCTCACAATACAGATTATAAAGAAAAATTGGCAAACTATATCAGCTTATACTCCTTTAGATAAGGCAACTTTTTTGAAATTGGTGGATTTCCTATTTGAAACCAGCTACTTTTTATTTGATGGGGACACCTACCAGCAAGTTGAGGGTACCACTATGGGTGGAATTGCTAGTCCTAGTCTTGCATCCTTTGTTATGAATGACTTAGTTACGACAGTACTAGGCGAATTGCCTTTTTACATACCATTCTTCAAGTTCTATGTTGACGACTCCATCATGGCCTTACCAAGTGATAAGGTTGATGCTACGGTAGAGTTCTTTAACCGATATCATGAGAGGATACAGTTCACAGTAGAAGTGGAAAGAGAGGGTGCGTTACCATTTTTGGATTTATGCGTGCTCCGAACTGAAGATCAAAAACTCATTACCAACTGGTATACAAAGCCCACCAGCTCGGGTATAATTTTAAATTAACTGTCCACGCATGCAACTAGCTATAAGGTCGGTGCAATCAATAATTTGCTTTACAGAGCAGTTGAGTTAAGTGATCCCATGTATCATGACCAGAATGTTGTAAAAGTAAAGAACATATTAAGGGATAATAGTTATCCCAAGTCCTTCATCAATAAGGTTGTCCCAGAATTATTACATAAAATTAAGAACAGAAAAGAAACCACAACTACACAAACTAAAGTTTATTTCAGAGTACCATACATTCCTGGACTTTCTCAAAAAATTAAAAGAACTCTAAAAACAGAAAATAATCAGTTAGTCTTTTACAACATGAAAACGGTTAGTACTTTGTATAGTAAAATAAAGGACTCGATCAGTTATGGTCAAAGATCCAACGTGATATATGGGGTTCCTTGCTTGGATTGCGATAAAATATATATAGGTCAGACAAGACAGTATCTTCATAGTAGAATAGGGCAGCATAAGTGTGATATCAGAGATGTCAAAAATAGGGAGAAAACGGCTTTGTGTTCCCACTTTTTTACAGAGGATCACAGGGTTGATTTCTCTAATGTTAAAATCTTAGATAATGAAAAACACTTTAGGAAAAGGAACATCTTAGAGATGATACACATTAATGTTAACAACTCTGTCAATTTTAGATCTGATTCTGAACATCTTAGTAAGCTATATAATTCAATTTTGACAAGATATATGTGTATGCAGAGCGGACAGACAGGGTGAAACTGTAATTAAGAAATAAATTACAATCTTGATAAATTGTGTACACTATCCTGCCATATCAACAAAGAAGAAATTTGTGGTGTTTGTGGTTGACAATTGTAATATGACATGACGGTTTTCGTGAGGTTAGGATTTTCTGTGTTCTACCATTTTATGGTTGGGTTTTTTCGTTGTAGCTTGATGTACCTTTCTGGATATTTGAAAGATTGCTTGTGAATTGATTTTGTGCCTCGGAGTTCAATGTTGGACTTGTTCTTTGGTTTTTGGAACTTCTAATTTTTATAGAGGTAATTTGCTGTTTTGTTTGTACCATTGTATAAGTGATGTCATTTTGATGTTTTTAGGCCTGAAGAAGCGGATGTAGATCTGCGAAACGTAGCTGAATATATGATCTAGAAGTCATTTGTATGTTTATTCCTGTCCTATTCCCGCAATTTCTGAACTAGATTACTTGATCACCAGTGGAGGACTCTAAATCTGGATTTCTGACACAAATTGGTTTTTTTCAAATATCTCAGTTTCTATAGTTCCAATGATGTCGATATTCATTTTAAGAATTATAGAAATCATAAAATTTCAGACAAATATTGTTTCTAACATTTCATCATGCGCCTAACCGTTTTTCAGATAGAGGGCAGATAGCTTACATTGCCGAGCCATACATACTATAAAGCAAGATTAATCGTGGTATAAAGTTAGCAAATCCCTATAATATCATTACCTAGGAATAGTTTGTCTTTTTCAATAATAATATAACCTGAACACCTGAACAACATGGGGATTTTCCGAAAAAAACCAATATATATTAATATAAACAAATATATTAATATTTAATAAGTGAATTTAAATAATAAACAAAATACTCAACCATAATGCTGTTTATTAATTATTACTCGATATTATATTAACACTACACTATATTTATTTGAATGAAATGAATATTTGTTCCGCGATATTGAATGGAATTATTCATAAATAAACGTTGTATTATATTTAGTGATGATCATTTTAAGAATCTCAATAATTATATATTTCAATTGAAAAAGTCTTTATTTGTCCACATGGCCATATATTATTTATTAATTGCAGTGCATGTTCGATAATATCAAATCAATACTTTTCTCAGTGTAGTTGAACACTCCCGTCTCAAGACAACCAGCCTTCTCTCACTACCGTGAATGGAAGCTTGTCTGAAATTATAATAATAACCGAAACTGCATACTATTACATTTTGACGAAATTTACGACGAATATAATCCGCCCATGACAAACCGCTGTGAACATTTTATCGTCCAAGTGAAACATTGTACTCCACGGCCTAATCAAGAGGTGTAACTATTGCTTTCGAACAGTAATTTGTGGACACGCACACTATAACTTGCATAAGTAGGTAGGTATTTACGACCACTATTACTACAGAGCTGCTCTGGGTATGACGACATGAAAAAGGAAGTATCGCTGTTGTTTTTTGAAAGAAATCACAAGTCTCAGATATTTCTGCAGTTAAATTTCCATTTGAAACGATTGAATTGAATACCAAAGTAGAGTAGGGTGGTTGTTACGTTCGATATGGCATGTTCCTGTACTTATATGGTATTTAAGGAATCGAAAAACTTGGCAAGTAAAGCGCATAGAGCTGAAATATGCCGTTTCCTTGAGGAGGATAGTCTTAGAAGTGATCGACCTAAGATAGAAAATAAAATACATGCAGAAATATATTTGGCACAAATTCAATGTTATTAACTCAAATGGAGAAGTTTATAAACTTAATCATTTCATATGTGTTTTGTCTATATAGTGACTTTATCCGACTACATGGTGCAAAATAGCTAACTTAACAATTATAGATTCCCTCATAGGTACTTCTCAATCATTTTTTGTTGTTCTTCTTATACGACTTATTTAAAACTAGTAACACTATATTACACTCCTATATTACCTTGTAAACAATTGAAATAATAAATTCATCGTGCTATCAATGTATTCTATTTATAATAGATTAAGTAACGAAGAAAATTTAGACCTAATTGTTCATTAGCTAAACTATCCGTAGTTTTGTCTTTATTTGTTTACTCAATTTCCCAACAATCTAGTTGCCCACCTTCATTAAAATTGTTTATTATTTTGAAATCCAGGTTAAGCATAATATATCCTTCTGCTAATAAGTGACTCAAATAATCAAAAATCAATTGGTAGTTGTGATGGTGTTCATTAATTCTTGTTTCATATATAAATTATATATAGCTAATTTGTCACAACTACTGCAATTTAACTAATTAAAACCAGATTCATCTTGTTTAGCAGGAATAAGATATAATTTTCAAGAAACCTTCCTCTTTTTCGCAAATTTGTATATCGGTTTAGATACATAGATGATGTGGTCGCCTGTTTTAGGGGAACCGATCGGCATTTAAGAACATTTATGGATTTCATTGACAGCATTCATCCAAATGTCAAATTCACAAATTAAATGTAAAATCATAGCACAATGAATTTTTCGGATTCAACATTAACGCAGAAAAATAATAGATGAAGGGGTCAATGCAAGAAGTACCTGAGCCACATTTTAATTGAAATTTGGAATGTTCCACCATAGTGGTATTTTTCTAGGCTTTCTGATGGGATATTTAAATTAGCAGGAATATGTACCTAAGTGCCCGAGTTCACACTGTCTCCGATAGGAGTTTACCTTGTTTTCATGCAAGAAGTGCATAAGTCGCAGACTTGACAGATACAACATGTGCCTAAAGGTGCATTTTCATGTTGACGCTCGACGCTAGCGTAATATTCTGTTACGTGGTACGTTTTAGAATGGAACCACATAATCTGTGATGAACATCATCTGAAATAAAGCGTCTAACGTCAACAAGGAGCGTCAAGGGGTAAAGCTAAACAATATTTAGCTCTGACACATGACGCTTCTCGTTGACGCTTGACACTCTATTTCAGATGGCAATCCATCAAAGAATCTGAGGTTCCATACTAAAACGTACCATTCTCGATGCTCGACGCTAGAGTCCAGCTTCAAATACGGTCATGCGGTACGTTTTAGTATGGAACCACGGATTATTTGATTGGATGCCATCTGAAATGAAGCGTGTAGCTTCAAAAAGGAGCGTCAAGCGATTAAGCTAAGCAATATTTAGCTTTGACGCTTGACGCTCCTTGTTGATGATACCTTTGAATAAAGAACCAGTTCTTCATTCAAAGGATGATACAGCATGGATTATTCGACATCATGCAGTGAGTATGAATCGAATAGCGATCGTGAAGATGGTTCGGAAGCTGATGAACTTGCTTCCGTAATAAACAGTCAGAAGACCAATAGAACTTTAAAATATGGTATGACCTGCAGTTCTACTGCTACGCAAAATGTGGTTGGTTCAGAAAATGTGGATATCGATGGACCCTTAACACAAAGAAATATACATAACAATCGTCAGAACGTAGTGTATCAAGACAACCAAAATGAACCGCAGCAACCAGAACTGAAGAAGGGCAAAAAGAGAAAGATGCGTTCGAATGTTCTGTATATTCGCAGGGCATTAAATAATAAATCTCATTTCAATATTGAGAATTTTTACGTAAATGTATCTTTAATTTTCACAAAATAACAATTTCAACACAAAAAGTGCCTAAGTCCAAAACTATTATAATTTTTTTTAGGTAATAAAATACACTCTTTTTAGGTTTAATCTGTAAGCCATTTTCTACATATAATACAATATCACACATATTTTGATGAAAACAGTTTGAGTAATATTTCATAATCAAACATAAACCTTCACACATTGATATCTCATAATCACTTATTTGTGACTCAGGTACTTCTTGCATTGACCCCTTCAAATATAACTTTTCAATATTCAGCAAACTTCTAAATACGGATACAATTATTCATCAATCCTCATGTCACCCAGCTAATTAATATAGGTACCTTCATCCGAAGAAAATTATTTTTGAGACTTAGAAATTATCAAACAAATAGTGGTAGACAATATATCTTATAAAGAGTTGATCAGAAAAGTGTTAAATAGAAAACCATTTAGAGAAACAATTACATCTTTATATTTAAATATTTGTGTATCCAAGGAAATTTCAATGTATGTTGAACTCCCTTACACTAGGGCCGGAAAATATCGGTTCGGAAAGAACCATTTATGGCCTGATGAGGACAATGTCACCTACATTTTCCATATATCTAAGGACAAATTATAACTGAATAAAATGAAAGGCAACAAATGCACAAAATGAACAGAATATCATCTCACAGATATGTATTTCACAGAAACACAATATATATAAAGGGTGAATTTTTAAGTTGTACCTACATCAATTTTGACCATAGATTTCTATCAACAAATGAAATATCTTCTTCATTTACTTTTTTTTCCAGATTCAGTTCAGGTAAAAATTTACAAGCGTTTAAAGGTTTCACATTGTGCTAATACAATGCTGCACTACACCCTTCTACATAGAAAAGTGTTACTGATATCTATTGTACAAGAACAAGAAAACTTAATCATCATTAATTCAATGAAATTGGTTGGGAAAATAATGTATTCACTCAATTGTTATAACGTAGTATTAAATAATATCTCGCTATTGAAAAAATGTTTCCACTAATTAGCTCATACATATTTTGATCGCATATCTTGTAATATTATAATTATTTTTGAAAATTCCATGAATATCAATCACACTGTTCCGAGGAACCAGAGCGCCAAAACCCTGTAGCGAATCTAGCAGAGATATCAAGTTTCTGTTTTCGGCATTATTCATATTCATATCTGGAACGGAGATACAGAATAATTTTGAATGACTTATTTAAAATTTTGTAGTGCTGTGATCCTTACGAAATTGGATATAACTCCAAAACCGTTCGGCCAATTATACCTATTAATGAAAACAAATGTCGCACTTGGATGCGCAACCTTTTCTGAATATTGCAATTCGCTATATCTTCCCGTTTTCAAGTTATCGTGAGATAGTTACCATATAGTTTTCAGTATTTTTTTAAATTTCTAGTGATACGATACTCACGAAATTTTACATATGTCTTTTTGTTAGTATTCTACAACTATTTACCAATTTCAATTCGATCGGATCCGTATTTTTGGCGCTCTTGTTCCTCGGAACAGTTTGCTTATCAAATGTCTGTAACTTTGGAATTTTTTGCTCAAAATGGTATTAAACGATTTGGATCGACTCACTGATCAAGAATCCATGGTCGAAATCGATTCTGTCCGGCTGTCCAGCCGTTAACACTATAAATTGTAACGTTCCTTTTTTATCCAGGCAGAGGTTTGTTTATATTTTGCTTACGATAAATTTGTCGATTGTTTGAGTCTAAGTAGTGCCAAGCGACGTATAGTGAATTGTGGTCAAGGAACCGGATGGATTGGCAATATTATTTCGTTTTGACGTTCTGAAATATTGTCAGAGTCAGCGTCGGTCAGATGAGATCGTCCATTTTGTTGAAGTTCAGCGAAGGAAGCATAGGTTATACGCATTTTCGAAACATTGTAAGAATTATTGGAATCTTCTTAGTTGGATATAGTTTTGAAAATCGAATTAAATAAGTGAGGGTTATATTGGTTTGATTTTGGTAACCTTCACTTATCTCGAAAGAGGGTTTAAAGACCTTTTTGCAAATCCAACTTGACCACGTGAACATTCTTGGCGACTTTGACAGGTATGTTTTAAATGTTCTATTCTTGTCATTTCGAGTAGAAACAATTCATGTTGTAATTATTCTTCTGCATCCAGAACGTTGCTGTGTATCTGAGGAATTATTTGGTGGAGGCACGGCCAGATTTAATTTTGAAGCAAACTTATACTGGAGAACCCCGACTATCAGGGTATGTACGAAGTATACAAATATTAAAAAGCAACGACTAACTTGTCTGTTTGATATTCTGATAACCGAAATTATTATGCATTGGGGAGATTCATTTATTTCTTATCTGAGAGGAGTCACTTATGGTTTCTTTTCTGTCATCAGGGTTTTTACGTTAGGAATAGTAGAACTGAGGCATTGGATTGTATACAAGGTGGTCAATAAGTATCGCTGTAAGATAGCCAACGCAGGGTTGCCGATCCCGAGTATATACAAGGTGGTCAGTAAACAACGCTGTGGGACATCCAATCCAGGGTTGCAGATCACGAGCACTAAAGGAAAGAGGACACTATTGCGAGACCATCGACGTAATACTACGATCAGAAATAAGCATAGAGGAGGATACCAGAATACCTGTGTAGATTGACGGAGTAGGTATAGCCAGCACGCAAGTTATTGGAAATAGATCTCAAACTATATCTTATATAAGCTATATACGACCTGAACATAATATCCTCAGAATATATAAATTATTGTTGATGTAAAGCGGAAATTGGGGAAAGATTTGTGATAATCGTATGTATATGATCATAGATAAAAACGTGGATGCGCCCGAGCTCAAGCGACGCGTATTCGAATCAAAGAAGAATATCTACGTACAATTTCCGCCGCACCCTATTCAGGGTTTCATAGTAGTTTTTTTTTTTTAATCTAAATATCTGGGTTGCAAGCTACTGGAAAAATTGTTTGTTTTTAGCGTGAATATTCTTTTGGTAAATGTATAGGAATTATTACATTACGCTTGGGGTATCTGGGAGAATTAAATTTTCCTGGTGCCCATTTACTAGGTTCTCTTTTAGAATCCAATCCCATCTCCACTGAAGCTAGACCGCGGATCCCCGAGTTCTAGTAGCTCCGAGTTTAACCGCTGCGACTTGGGAACAGTCATAGAGGTTATAAACTCCCGAAAGGAATGAGATAGACCGTTGAAATATTCATAGTGAGTTTAGGACATGAATATCTTCGTTGAGGTAGTAAGTCGGCAAAATCGGCCTGATGGTTTCGGAGTAACGAAAAAAAATTTTTTTTTTTTACATTAAAAATTTCTTTTTTTTTTTGAGATGCAGTTTCATCATAAAAATCCATCGATATCATTTTCGACCGTAACGAGCTAATACTTTCGGAGATATGATTTTTCAAAATTTCAATAATACATCGTAGGTACTTCTGTGTTTTCACAGAATGCGAATTCAATCTGTTTTTACTGTTCATACATATACCGCATATATTGGAACACGGCATATTATCTTATCTACCTATGACATACCTGTCAAATATCAATAAATAAGAAAGTATGATTGAATGCAAAATCACCAATTATAGGATATTATAATTACCCCTACCATATATGCCCTGGAATAATCCATATGATGATGGAAATATATAATTTTATCATTTGCTTTTATAATTAAAACACACCGAAACCCAAAATACTTTTCAGATAGTGCTTTTGTTTCTTAACTTTTGAAATAATGCTCTACAGCAGAACACAAATTTCCTCGAACCCCGTCACACGTTGATCACGCTTGGGTAACCAACATCGACTTTCTTCCCAATTCGACCACCGGTCAACCTCTAGTACATTCATACCCCTCTCCCTGACCTAGGGCTGTACTACCAAGTCAGTGGTCAAAGCTGATTGATAGATCCTCTTCCTTGTGATACTCCAAACTGGAACCATGGAAACGATATCTAGAGCATTGCAGAATTCCAAGAACTGCCCACCCACGAAGGCCCTTCCTAGATTAAGGGGACAGATTACATGTCTATGGTAATAAAGATTTACTGGTCGGAAAAAAGTTGAGTTTTTGTAAAATTTACAGTGAAATATTTCACAGATGGTCACTAGATTTGAAATTTTGTAAATTATATTGTTCACCATGTGGACCTCTGATTTTTCCAATGAAAACTTCATAAACAAAAATTAAACGAGATCAAAAACGAGATCAAACACCAGAATCTCGGGTTGCGCTGAATGTGGTCTCGATATCGCCCATAATATTTTTCAAACCGTCTTGTCACGAGTCGAGAAAAAATTCCCTCTCGTGTGAAGCCCTATAACTGAATGATCTCGGATCTAGAACAATATAGATTCGATCGTGTTCAAACTTGGAAAATGGCTGTAAAGTTATCTTTTGAAGGTTCTCGTGGAATGTCAGCGATTTTGGAAGAGTAGTTTTTGATATATAATTTTTTTCAAAGATTTTTTTGAAATTTTTCACAAATATGATCTTCACGAAATTCTGCGAAAAGTTTTGCGTTGATATTAAACAACTAATTACCATGTTTGAATTGGATCGGATTTGTATATTTTGAGATATTGGGGTAATAACAACCAAATTTCAGATGGGTATAACTTCAAAATCGTTTGACTGATTATGCATATTAACGAACTCAAATGTCTCACTCAGATGCACAACCTTCTCCGAAAATTGTAATTTGGACGTGGCACCTACCCTGATAACGTTCTAACGGTACAAAATCGTTACGCGGTTTTTGCGTAACGTGCGTCAAACGTGAATGAGTAGTTGCGATTTTGGTTAGACATTTTTAAACTTCAGAGTTTAAATTAAGTTAAATTAAATGTTTCATCTTATAAATCCTTGTCGATTTTCCTTATATAATTATTCAGTATATTTTAGAAATCATTTCAGTATAATCTGTTCAATACCGTGAACTCACTCTTGTAATTCTGTGGAAGAGAATTTTCTGTGATTGGGTGTGTCAAGCTCGCGGGGGAATTACATGCTCTCGTTCTCTTTATGGTTGAACTCTTGATCAAGTTACTTCTATGAGTTTTCAGTAGTTGAGATGGAATAAATGTGGTCTATCTCATAGCAATTTGTGTGATTTTAGGGAATATGCTTTTTTAATAATAAAATTGGCTTTGGTAATTTGTCTCACGTGATGATTTCAGATTAAAAATAGGTTAATTTAGTTATGCATGCCCTTTTTGTTAGACAATAATGTAGAGTACCTTGTTTCAAATTCCTTCTTATTTTGTCTGGAATATATTATGGTTTTAGTATTGATGATGATATTGTTCTGAAAGAATCAGGGGAGAGTTTCTTCAAATTTCGAGTGATTGTATGCCTCCTGTTTTTCTAGACTTTAATGAATTCTGATGAATAAAGTATGTGTAACCTATATCCCAGATTCGCACAGGGAGATATTTTGTTTTTGTAGAGTGATATTTGTAACACTGTTTTTTTTATATTTATCAATAGTTGTGGGCTGGGATCGAAGCTTGGAATCGAAGCTATCTATATCCATTGCAGTTTATGGTTTGCGTTGAAATCCTATATAGTGAAATTTCTTGGCATGGGCTGAAGTAGAATCCAAGTAAAATTTTGTTGGAGTGAGAACTACGTTTTTTTTTGAGATGCTACATGTGATGAAGTTACTATTGGATCGAGGTCACTAGTTCGCCTACTTCGTGAGTTTCAGTTCGAAGAAGCCACCTTCGACACCTGGAAGGATCCACAAATATCTTCAATTTTGCGTGGAACTTTTAAGCTAAGTGCTGCCCTTTGTGGTCGAAATAATGCATTAAGGTCTTTAAAAAACAGCTGTGTATTATTGTTGACGTTATATCCCAGAAAGCCTAATTGTTTTCGTTGCCCCTCCACCTAGCTAGTCGGGCAGACATCTTAACAGGGGGTACGTTATAATGTCCAGTCGCTCACTTTCCGTTTAAAAGTTAGCGTGGCAACGGCCATCTGGGCGCAATCAAATCTGACCACGAGCTCTTCATCAGGGGGTCGAACCCAATCGTTGGAGACCATTTTCGGCGAAATATTCGAAATTTACGACATTTGGGCAAAATGATAGCACGCTGTTTCCCAGAAGATGCGCGCAAAAACTTTGTGTATATTTTGACTACTCACGAATTCGACCGAAGTATACACTCTACAAACTCAGCCTCCATGGTTTAAGAACTTCCTCCGGAAGTTATCGCATTTACGGGTCATAACTTACTTTGAAGCCATTGTCAGCTCCAAATTTGATAATTGTATACATTTGGCAGAATGGTAATGGTCTATCTGAATGGGAGTACGTTCCAAATTTGGTGTTCATTTTGATTGCTATAATTTGATTAATTCTATTTGATCAACTTGATACCCTCTCCTGCCTTCTGTGGGGTACCATAAAATTATTATATTGGTTGATTCATATCAGAAGAAGACTACAATTGATCGATTCATAATTATCAACCGAAGATACACACCTTCAAAGAGAACCAAACTTGATTCTTTATCTCTCGAACATAAATTGCCTGTTTCAAGCAGAAATCATTACTATCAGTTCGAGAGAATCCAGTACTTCAAATAACATCCAATGCTCAGTTATTGGCTCCAGGGCTTGAACCCACTAAATCACCATCGTTTGCGGGCATTGCCGGGGGTCAAATTGGCCTGGCAAGTTTACCGCCCTAAACGCACAAACCAAACAAAATCGGAATGTTATTTTCCGACGCGAAAATCATCCCTGGGATATCGGGAGGGTGCGTGGGATTTGGAAGGTCCTCCGTCAAGTACTGAGAATTGTATTGTCAAGAGAGTAATAATTGTGTAAAGACTACATTATTAGATCTGCTGGGAGTGGATTCTGGCCGCCAAGGGCCCCAGAGATGCGGAGGTGGTCTGCGCTATCGAAAAACTTCGTTCAATAACTTGCTGACTTGGCTGGTGGAGAATTGAGGATGAGTAAAGTTCAATATCCGCATTCTGATAACGACATTAATTTGATACAATTCAGGTCATTTTTCAGTTATTACTTCACGTTTTCAAGTATATTAAGGGTCGGTCTTAACACCTCCTAATAAAGTGGCCAATATTTATGTGTTGAAATAACCACTTTCCAATATCAACCCTATTTGACTAATAACGATATATAGTTTCTTAGTTTATTTTTCGAATAAGTCCAGCTGCCAACAATTATCTATTGGTTACTTTATTAGGAGTTGAAAAGACGCAGTAATAACGAGTTTATCCGAACAATTTTTTGTATACTCCTCTTAGGTTTAGGTTTGCACCTGAACAAAATTTCAGATAACCCAAACTGTCTCACACTGAGAGAATTATTTACTTGATATTATCGAACATGCATTGCAATTAATAAATAATTTATTGGACATATGGACAAATAAAGACTTATTATTATTCCATTGAAATATAAAATGTATTGAAATTCTTATAAATGATCATCGCTAAATATGATACAACATTTATTTATGAATAATTTCATTCAATATCGCTGAAGAAATATTCATTTCATTCAAATAAAAATAGTTGATTAATAATATAATTTCGAGTAATAATTAATAAACAGCATTATTGTTGAGTATTTTGTTAAATATTAAAATTCACTTATTAAATATTAATAAAACTGGTAAGTATTGCGTTTTCTGTTATACCTTTTATGTTTTCATCTGATAATCATTATTACATATTGTTTGTATTTAACCATGTTTAATTAAAACAATATTAGAATTCGGAAATAAATGATGATTTTTTCTTAAATTCAATATATTCTTGATACTTCACTCATTTCGATTGGGAATTCTCGAATTGTAATAGTTCCATAAAATTCACCGATTTGGCAGTCTTTCCAATGTCGTTGGCCGTTGTTATTTCGAATCACTGTTGCCATATTCTCAAGATTTTTAACGGTAGAAAGTTGAAAACGAAGATCTGGCAACACTCCGAAAGTGAATTACTTTGCAGGATGCAGGAAGTCTATTTATGTACCCATATAATGCTTTTTGGGGCTCTTGTTCCTCGGAACAGGGTGCTTATCAATTTGCCCAAATGTCTGTAATTTTCGAATTTTTGGCTGAAAATGGTCTCAAACGATTTGGCTCGACTCGCTGATCAAGAATACCTACGTGGTCGAAATCGATTCTGTCCGGCCAAACGTTAACATGATAACTCTCGAACGGAATGAGCTAGGCAGTTGAAATTTTCAGAATGGGTTTGGGACATAAATATCTCGCCTAAGTTCGTTATTGGGCAAAATCAGTCAGATGGTTCCGGAGTAAACAAATTTTTTTACATTACAAATTTCAAAACAAGTTTTTCACAAGATGCAGTTTCACAATAGAAATCCATTGATGTCATTTTTGACTCTAACAAGCTAATACTTTCGAAGATATGATTTTTCAAAATTTTAATAATAAATCGTACTTCTGTGTTTTCACAGAATGCGACAATTATTCTATCTATGAATTATTATAATATGATCTGTGTTGATACATGTCAACTTATTTTCCTGGGACATGATATGTCAAATTTTGATATTTAATGCCCATGGTTAATCCATACGAAGAGTGGCAATGGTAATGGTAAGTTAATAATATTGAGTTCAGAATATCTGCAGTAAAAAGAAAACTAAAATATTGGCTAAAGTTTCAATTGCTATAATATAAAATTCAGAGTGGATTTGAGGAAAAAATATATCGTTCATCATAGAGTTGAGGAACCAATATCTCGGATGAGTTCGTTGTTGGGTAGAATTGGTCTATTGCTTTTGGATTAATAATTTTTGGCACTCTTGTTGAATTTAAATTATTTTATGAGGTTTGAATTTAATTTCTGCTATTATGAAGTTCTATCATTCTAATGTGAACGAATATAATTCCCAACTCTTACTCAATACTTTCGAAGATATAATTTGTCAAAGTTTCAACAAGAGTGCCAAAGCTCCTGTCCTCAGGGCTTGAACCAATTTTTTTATATTTTTTGCAGTCAATGAAAAAGATCATTGTTCTCTGAGTGTTATATACCAAAGTCCATAGGATTTTAGGGATCTAGTTCTCAGAAGAGGATGATCTATTTCATTGACCGCAAAAAAAATAAAAAGCATTATGAGAACATAAATAGACTTGCTGCATCCTGCAAAGCAATTCACTTTCGGACAGTTGCCAGATCTTCACTTACAACTTTCAACAGAACATTTAATGTCGTTTTATGGCTGAAATATCTGCTCCACTCTCAGAAAGTGCAAAAGGCTTTTCTTGTTGAGTGTGGACTGATTTCAAGCTTATATATCTCTTGATTAATTTCATGATTGTATATTAATCATTATCCATCACAGTAAATGTCCTATTTGAATGTGTTTTCAATAAATTTACTGATACCAAAAATTTCGATCCCACCCGCCACTCCAAAAATCAATGCGACCTACAAATTGAATAATGGTAGCTATTATTTAAAGGAATGAGGATAGTGCGGATTTTTCTCTGATGCTTTTGCAAAATTACCCGTTAAACTTTCCCATGTTATTATATATATATATATATTTTCATGTACTATTGATAGGAGAAAGGGTAATTCCATTCTATATTTACCTTCGTCATCAGGAATATATTGGATGTCCCAGTATATATGTTCCAATGGTTTATCTCAGCCATTTCAAAAGATTAAAATTTGAAAATGTTATGAGTGTCAATTCGTTCAAGGAACCTTCAATGGAGAAAATCAAAAATTGAAAGTCACTTCTGGTTTGACCAGAAGTGACTCTGACTTTTTTCCAGATAGCACTCTGTGTATTTTTAAATCTTTTCTATTTCTAATCAAAATTACCTTCCCAACACTTTGTGTTTTACATTTGAGTTCATGGAGAAAACATCAATTGAAATTTCAAATTGAAAGAATTGCAGTGGGCTACGATATTTTGAGTAATCTTGATTTTGACTTCAATAATATTTGATAAGTCATGAACAATTTTGCATTCAAGATGCTGAAGAGAACGTCAAGTTTCAAATTATTAGAATCGTAGTAGAACTGGAAGAATTAATAATTCTTAAAGGAAAACCATGAAAACATTTGAATACCTACATTTGTTTGTAACTTGGAAAGTTGATATTTATAGATAGTGGTATTCGAACATATAATGTTCTGAATAATCATCGCTTGGATTGGCCAAACCTGGTTTCAAAACATTTTTTTGCCCTATTTTTTGTAAATTTTTGTTCCTTTTAATATTCATTCTTTGTTTAACGTTCGGTAAAATACATAGTTGACGTTCAAGGTGTTTTTATTGATGACGATTATTGAAGTCAAAATCAAGATTACACAAAATATCGTAGCCTACTGCAATTTTTTCAATTTGAAATTTCAATTGGAGTTTTCTCCATCAAATCAAATGTAAAATACAAAGTGTGATTCATCGTTGGAAAGGTAATTTTGGGTAAAAAAGTCACAGTCCCTTTCGGTCAAACCGAAAGTGACTTCCAATTTTTGTTTTTCTCAGTTGAAGGTTCCTTGAACGAATAGAAATCGTACATACAAATTTGAAAATGTTATGATTTCAATTCGTTCAAGGAACCTTCAACTGAGAAAAACAAAAGTCAGAGTCCCTTTCGGGAGTTGAAGGTTCCTTGAACGAATTGAAATCATAAAATTTTCAAATTTGTATTTTTTTAAAAGGCTGAGATAATCCATTGGAACATGTATACTGGGACACCCGTTATAATGAGGAGCATTCGCTATAAAACCATTTGTGTCGGTCATTTTGTTTTAGTAGGGCGGCGCTAAGTAGTTAGGCTTGATATATTGTTTCTTAAGTATGTAAATACTGTTTATGTTATTGTTGCCATAAATAAATGAATGTGTTCTTTTTCGGGCCCTTTCGATTTTATTGGAATATATCCCACTTTCTGTCGCTTGATTAACATCACAAGTCTATGATATCTGATAATATCAATATTATTTTTGCGCGTACGTTATGGGGAACATCGCGTTATCATTTTGCCCAAATGTCTGTAATTTTCGAATTTTCCGCCGAAAATGGTCTCAAACGATTGGGTTTGATAACCATTGATCAAGAATTCGAGGTCAAATTTGAATCTGTCCGGCCGGCCGACCGGCCAGCCGGCCGTTGCTACGATAATTTGAGAACGGAAAGAGATAGCGACTTGAAATTTTCAGGATAGGTGGCGCATCCCAATATTACGGATGAGTTCGTTAATGGACATAATCGGCTCAATGTTTTCCGAGTAGATAATAATTTTGTCTACAACCAATACTTATCCGATCAAATTGAAACTGGGTGAGCAGTTGCAGAATATAAACTAAAGCACGTTTGACAAATTTTGTGAACTTCGTATTGCTAGAAAATTTTTAAAAAATTATTAAAAAATAATATTTACGTCGCGATAACCTAAGAACGAGAAGAGATAGCGATTTAAAATTTCCAGGTTAGGTTGAGAATCTGGATGCGCCATTCTAGTTTATTTATAGGTATAATCGGCTAAACGGTTTTGGAGTTATAACCATCTGGAATTTGTTTCTTATTTCCTCAATAACTCAAAAAATATAAAACCGATCCAATTCAAGCATGGGTATTACTTGTAGAATGGCAACGCAAACATTCTTGCAAACATTTGTGAGGATTGAATAACTAGAAAATTTTAAAAACATCACAGAAAATTATTGAAAAAAATTCTATATATCGGAAACTATTCGTCCGATATCGCTGAAACTTTGCAAGACCCTTCAGAACTTAACTCTTCTACCAAGTTCCAAGTTTGAACATGGAGATCTATGTTGTTAGAAATCCGAGCAGCTTTGTGTGAGTTCAGTAGCTGGATGGGTGATCGTTCGGAGTTATACCAATCTGGAATATTATTTCCTCGATAACTCAAAAAATAAAGACTTGATCGAATTGAAGCTTGGTAACTAGTTGTAGAATATCGACATGAAGACGTGTGTAGAATTTTGTGAGGATTGTACCACTAGAAAATTCTTAAAAAATTACGAAAAAATATTATGTATCTCATGATTCCTTGAGAATGGAAAGAAATAGCGATTTGCAGTTTTCAGGGTAGATTACGCATCTGAATACAACATTTAAGTTCGTTAACTAGTATACTCGGCCAAATGGTTTTGAAGTTATATAAATCTGAAATTTGGTTGTTATTTCCTCAATAACTCAAAAAATAGAAATCCGATACAATTCAAATATGGTTATTAGTTGTATAATGCCAATGCGGAAATTCTTGCAAATTTCGCGAGGATCGTAGCACTAGAAAATGTTTAAAATATCATTGAAAAAAAATTGGTTCAAGCACTGACGTGAAGTCAGAAGCTTTTGCGCGTATGTTCTCTTGTCCTTTCTCCTTTATTGGACACTCTTTATCGAATTTACCATGGTCACTTCTATTGTCTGTTCTCCTGTATTGGACACTTCGAATTTACCATGGTAAATTCGATGAAGAGTGTCCAATAAAGGAAAATGGACAAGAGAACATACGGGCAAAAGCTTCTGACTTCACGCCAGTGCTTGAACGAAATTTTACATTTAAAGTTGTTTTCAGCATATAACATTTTGCTCATAAAATTGCTATGAGCCCTTTTCAGAAATGCTCGTGTAGAATGCTGACAATACTGATCTCATGTGAAACGTTCTTATCCTTGCACCACGCGATGCATTTTGACTAAGTTTTCTCATACAAATTTCGGCTTCTCTCAGGCAGCTAACTCCAAGATTCTGCCTCGGTAGTTTCTGTCAGATGGTGCCAATGACAAATTTCCTTCGTAATTCATTTTAGGAACTAGCACTATCAGATTCTAGTGTTGAACTGAAACCACATGGATAAATTGGACAGTACGATGATGCCTTGATTTGAATTAAGAATGAAATTTTCTGAGAAATTATAAAGCACTTTTATGGAAATTAGATACAGAGAGTAGATTGAATACTTTAAAAATATTTCAGAGGAGTTGTGAGATAATTTAGATTGCGTTTGAATTACTACTATGTGCAGTTGCCCGTGGCAATCGTGCATTAATAGAATAAAAATTGTGCGTTAATAGGGCTCATTAGTGGATGAACGTTGAAGATTGTCATTATTGCGAGATTGGCGGAAAAATGAATAATCTGTAAGCATTATGCATCTTATGC
Source organism: Halyzia sedecimguttata (assembly GCA_937662695.2). Lineage (NCBI taxonomy): Eukaryota > Metazoa > Arthropoda > Insecta > Coleoptera > Coccinellidae > Halyzia > Halyzia sedecimguttata. Next base: position 17,454,429 of record OW569413.2, read on the forward strand.
ACTAGGAAACAATTATCAATAAACATTATATGTTTGTTGATAATTTTATTTTCTGAGCTAGTTGATGACTAAACCAGTTTCTTTCGGCAATTTGGAAAATCATTTTTCTTTCTTTCTTGAAGTTTACGTTACGTAGCGGAATATTAAATAACGATTCGACGAAGACATGTAAGCTGACAGTTTTGTGTGACCAGGGTGAAACTAAATCATATGAAATGTAAATATCAGAATTATTGGTAGGTAGATTTTCTAAGAATGTCAAAACTGACAGAATTTGGGGTATCTCTTGATAATTTCGAATCTAAGAACGGCAATTAGCTGCCTTTTTACATTTGGAAGGTGAACTTAATAGATGGGTACTTACTATTTAAGATACTGGTAAATTCGTTAATATCAAAATTTTCATCCGCAACAACTAAGTTCTCATCTACGTATCTAGTCCAGGGCTTCGGAAATAAAGGGCTAGATACGTCGATGACATCTCTGTAATTGTGGATGACAATCTATTAAGCTAACCTTCAAAATGGAAAAAGACGACTATTTTCCTTTTCTGCGCTCATGTTCAGGGGAACATCGCGTTATCTTTATGCCCAAATGTTTGCAATTTTCGAATGTTTTACTGAAGATGGTCTCAAACGAATGGGTTCGACTCCCCGATGAAGAGTTCGAGGTCAAGTTTAATTTTGCCCGGCTTCCGAACGACAGGAGATAGGGATATGCAATTTTCAGGGTAGGCTGCGCATCCGAATGAAAGAGTTGATTTCGTTGTTGGGCATAATCGGCCCAATGGTTTCGGAGTTATACCCATCTGGAATATTATTTCCTCGATAACTTGAAACATATAGACTCGATCGAATTGAAGCTTGGTAACTTTTTGTAGAATAACGATATAAAGACGTGTGTAAAATTTTGTGAGGACCGTACTACTAAAAATTAAAAAAAAAATTACGAAAAGATATTTTCTTACGATCCGTTGGTAAAAATAAGGACTTGCAATTTTCAGGTTGCGCATCCGGATACGACATTTATGTTCGTTTGGCATAATCGGCCATACTATTCTGAAATTTGGTTTTTATCTCCTTTATAGTTCAAAATATAGAACCCTGATCCAATTAAAACTCTGTGATTACTTTCAGAATGCCGACCCACTAATTTTCACGTAATTCGTGGTTTTCGTATCTTGGAGTTACTCGAATCGTAAGTTTTTTAGTATTTCAATTCAATAGAATTAAAAATTATGTGATCATGTACGTCGCAGAAGTATGTCATTAAAATGGTATGAAATATATTCTTATATTATAAAAACTGAGAAACGGTATACAGGGTGAGTCTTTGACCACTGCATTAATTTTAACCAAAGATTCCTCTCATCAAATGAAACACTTTTTTCATTTAACATTTTTCCAAATTCAGCTCAGGTAAAAAGATACAGGCTGTTGAAATTTTGAAAAAATTCAGTTTTTACTTTGTAGCTTTGACATCCTTTTTTCGAATGAAATGAATGTTGGCGTAAAGTTTCCTATAACTATGATACATATTTAATTAGGTATTTTCTACTTCTACTAGTTTTCTAGTTATGGACTCGTGGATTCATAAAACTAAACGAAATTAGCATAAAGAAGGCATATAAAGTTTTTCTTGAGTCATTTCAAGAATATTCCATCGTTTTAGAATATTATATTATTCTTCATCATTTCTCTTTAAACGCAGAAAATTTCACTACTTTTATGGATCCGTCCCTGAGCGTTGGAATACCGAATCAAGCTGTAAACAACGTTACCATGGCTTATTCTCGTCCGCCAACAATGTCATAGATAATTTATATGCGGGAGTGTATTAGCACATTGTGAAATATTTAAACGCTTGTAACTTTCTACCTGAGCTGAATCTGGAAAAATGGTAAATGAAAAAAGTGTTTGATTTGATGAGAGGAATCTTTGGTTAAAATTAATGCAGTTGTCAAAGACTCACCCTGTATATCGATGCTAATTTCGTAGTACCGTGTCCAATAGAGGTGAGCTATCAATAGAACATGCGGGCAAAAGCATCTGACTTCACGTCAGCGCTTGAAACAATTTAAGATTTTAAATTATCGAGAGATATCTCAAATTCAATCCATTTTGACAATTTTAGAAATCCTATAAATTCTGTACTATCAGTACAGTCTGTACTATCAGTACAGTCTGTACTATCAGTACAGTTCTGAACTATATCAGTTTAAGAGACACAGGATGTTTTGTTTATTTTATCAAAAACTTTGAATCGGCATAACTCTTGATCGCCTGCATGGATCTTCACGAAAATTTTAGGGAATGAGTATAGACCTATAACTAATATCTGTTCATAGTGACTTGTTGATAGCGTAGGTACGGACTGAGAAAATTATTTTCTTCATTCCACATCTTGTATCAAATTTTTAAGAAGTGAAATTCTTGTCAGAATCTACAATAAATGCTCTTTTGAACAAGCCTATTAGCAATAATGGAACAATTCGCATAAATATTGTATGAGCCATTGAATATCTGGAATTTCTAATTCACCATAAACGCGGACCTGTGTGCCTCCGATTAATGCGTTAATACTCATTGAATGAATTGAATTTCTCAGTATCATGACTTCAGGAATGTGGTGCATCTTATTTCACCCAATACACAAATTCAGGGTTTTGACTTCAGATTACCCAAAAGAGTTTTGCAAAAAAAATATGCTATGTTCGGAAACCTGGTTCAAATGATAGAAATTCTCCTTTTTCGAGTTATTTAACTTCGAAAACTCGTTGTTTTGAAAAACTGAATCAGATGGTAGCAGAATCAAGGATTTCATAGAAACAGAAAGACAAAAAAATTATGATCATCATAAAAGAGAATAAAAGGAATGAGAATGCGATTTGTTCTCAAAAATTTCCTGTTTTTTTTTACACTTGGTAGCTCTTGTCTTGAATGTGTTGCAGCCTTCCCGGTCGATTATTTAAATTCTCACATGCAGCATTTGAATGGATTTCATCCAATTCATTGGTTAGGTAGAGGTAGACCTTACAGGCTTGGATTATTTCCCAGTTAAATGGGAAATATTGGTCAAAGCAACCGAAACACATGAAACTATTCCTACACACTTCTATCGATACTTAATTCGAGTTTTCGATTGTTTGGCTTAAAATCTTCAATTATACTAACCTCTGTGGTTCAATTATTCGAAAAAAGAATTTTCAAAGAATAATAATCCGAAAATGAGTATTTCTATCATTTCTATTTTCAGGTAGGTACCTACATAGGTAATCAAATGTGGAACTACTTAATACATACATTGGATGGAATAAGATGCAGTACTATAAGTAAGTGATGTTACTGAGAATATCAATTGATTCAATATGAATTAACGCATTATTCGGAGAATCACAGGTCCGTGTTTATTATAAATTGAAAATTCCAAATATTCAATGGTTAATACAATATTTATACGAAGTGTGCCATTATTGCCAATAGACTTGTTTGAAAGAGTATTTATTGTAGATTCTGATTAAAATTTCACTTCTTGAAAATTCGATGTACAGGGTGTTTCACAAGATGTGAAATAAAGAAGATAATTTTCTCATTTTGGACCTGCGTCCTGAGTCATTATGAGCGAATACTAGGCATAGGCCTATACCCATTCTCTGCAATTTTCATGAAGATCCATGCAGGCGTTCAAGAGTTATGCCGATTGAAAGTTTTTGACAAAATACATCAAACATCCTGTATATCTTGTACGTATATAGTTAGGACATATTTCGAATACTGATTTAGATTCACCAAAATGTTCTGCATGTGCAATGAAAGCCTGTACAATCATTCGGGAAACACCCTGTACAACAATTCATTGGATGCCAACTACTTGTTCACATTTTGGTAGTGAATACATGGTTACACTAAAAACTAACGCTTATATCTTCGATTTACTCTGAGTGTTGGAAGTGGAAATACTTCTTGAATGTTTATTGAGGAATTAATATCAAAGTTATATCCTTTATCCTTATAACGCTGAAGCACAATAATTTTTTGACGTAGTATCTTCCAATGAAGTGAAAGATGATATAATGTGAGAATGAATCAGTATATTCAGAAAACAATGGAAGAATCGGTAAATTTTTGATACAAAATAATTGTCATAATGTCTCAAAAAAACATAACCAGTAAAAGTTAACTTCCTTATTCACGCCACAGGAAATAAAGAACATTCATATCATTACTCTACAATCTGTAGTGAATGAATGTTATGAAAATGGAATAAAAGTTTTTTAACTCCTACCAGCGTCATCAATTTCCGTTAATTAATATCTTGGACAACGCATGACACAAAGTTATAATTATATGCTGGATGCTGGCAAATAATGAGGCGAGTTTGACTATGAAATTCATATCGGTGGAGTTCAGACCAGAAAAGTTATCTCATATGTATAGGTACTACAAGTTGCCTGATATACTGGAGCTTCAATAGCACACCTTGGTTATTAATTATTTTGTTTCCTTCTATCTTTGCATAATGATATTGATCTTCTAGATACTGACATTTTTGCTCGCAGGTTCTGGAGAAAAGCGTGCTATCATGTTGACGAATGTTCGTTATTTTCAAACTGTTTGCCGTAAATGCTCCTCAATTGAGTAGTAAACCAATGACTGATACACAGTTTGTCAATCCTATGAGTTAATGAGATTCAGTGAACGCTACCTACTAATTATTATGATTATTGAGTAAGTTGGAATCACATCTCACCTATTCTATTTGAGACCTTTTGAATATGAATGGAGAAATGTACTTTTATGGAATTTTCAATAAGAATAATGTCACTATCTTTAGAATGGGCAATGCTCAAATCATATTATTGTAATCTTATAGTGGGAACAATTGATGTATATTGGATGAAAGTTAAGTTTATTTTTTATTGTTTCAATCGTGGATTATTATTTAGTAGGTACAGCAATATAAATAGAAATTGAGCTAGTAAATATATTTTCGCGAACAATTTCAATAAATATCAGGTATCAGATGATTAAGTTTTTTGTTTTTCTCTAATGAATACGGTGTAGTGCAGGATAGTATTTATTAGCACTTTTTAAATCCTTAAACTCTAGTAACCTTTCACCTAAGTCGAATCTGGAAAACTATTATAGGAGAAAAATGTTGGTCTTGATGAAAGGAATCTGAGTTTAAAATGAATGTACAACTTAGAGACTTACCCTGTATATTCAATAACAATTACTAACAAGGAAGAATTTAACCACTTAATGCAAATAAATTTGCCTTCTGATTTCTGCTTTTAAATCTACTTCACTACAATTGACACTCCAAATGAACTTTCAAACAATTATGAAACATACATCTTTATAACATTTTCTATGAATTCCTCACCAAAGTGAATATCCTAACTGAACGTGCCGGAAGACATTTCACGATATGAACCAGCCTGTTCATCAGGGCATAAAAGCAGTCCCTCCTTGATCTGAATGTTATAGCACCTAAGACCTTGGCTAGAACACATTGATCTCACAAGAAAATTGCCGAGTTGAGGTATAAAACCCAACATCCTGTTAAACCTCCGTTCTATATGGCAACCGACTTCCCGCATAGGACCAAGAATCATGTCAATCCAATCTCGACTATGTGGATTGGATGTGATAAGTATGTAGCTCTTATATGGTAATTCATGGGAGAAGGAATGATGTTCTCGGTTAGATAGGAATGCTTAGGATGATGTTACTTATTTCGGACTTTTATTCCAGAAATAGTAACTAACATTCTTATACCGAACTATTTGTCGTATATTCCCATTTACGCTTTCAACCCTTTAAGTGAATAGACAAAGCAAGGACAAATTCGAATGTTTGGGGTGCTATGTTTACAGGAAACATTCTTATTTATTTGCTATTTTACAAAGAAGAACGCACACAGGTGTGAACACCCAAAAATGCGCCCACAAATAATATAGAAATGGATAATGTTTATAATCAGAAAAAACACACTAAAAACAGAAACAATGCTTATAAAATAATTTATGGACCTACCCAAATATCCCCCTGACAGCTATCTTGAAAAAGAACCCAAACTTCCCGCTGAAAATAAATAAATACTATTTACATGAGAATTGCTCATATCTAACTTTCTTGATATTGGTGAATACTTTGCACTGTTGATTCTATAGGTAGTCAGGTAAAATATAGGGGTGCTCCTCAGATGTCTAACAGGAACATAAAAATTAATTCACTCTAGAATTTGAGGACAATTTAGTTGACTTGACAGTATCTTATAAGTAGAAATTATATCATTCATTTTTATTATGTCCCTTAAACAGACTATTCGGAAATGTCTTAAACGAACACTGTAGTTATCGGGATCGTGAGGTATCAGGTGAAATCCCGTCCCACAATTCAGAAACCTAAGAAACTTAGCTTGCAGCCTTTCCAACCTTTCAATATAGACATTATAATGAGGACGACAAACCGAAGACACAAAGTTGAGCTTGCTGTGAACAGAGGCATAATATAGCGCAAAAATTGCCTCACGCCTTTGAATTCGTGGCATTCCCTCATAATCCACCCAAGAACTTTTACTCGCACACACTAAACAATTTATATGTTCATTATAAAAATGTTTCTTTCTGGGTTTTCTCTCCCAAACTCTGGAAAATATCTATAAAATAAAAATTGGTTCAAGCACTGACGTGAAGTCAGAAGCTTTTGCGCGTATATTCTATTGTCCATTCTTCTGTATTGAACACCCTTAATCGAATTTACCATGGTTAATTATGTTGTCCATTCTCCTGTATTGGACACTCTTAATTCAAATTTACCATGGTAAATTCGAATTAAGTGTCCAATACAGAAGAATGGACAATAGAACATACGCGCAAAAGCTTCTGACTTCACGTCAGTGCTTGAACCAATTTTTTTTTCGTGATTTTTTTTAAATTTTCTGGAGGCGCGGTTCTTAAAATTTTTTTTTTCGTAATTTTTTTCAAATTTTCTAGGAGTACGGTTCTTACAGAATTTTAAACACGTCTTTGTGTTGATTTTCTACTACTAGTTACCAAGCTTCAATTCAATGGAATATTTATTTTTTGAGTTATCAAGGAAACAATATTCCAGGTGGATATAACTCGGAAACCGTTAAACCGATTATGCCCAAAAACGAACTCAACTCTCCCTTTCGGATACGCAACCTATCCTGAAAATTGCAAGTCCCTATCTCCTTTGGTTCGAAAGTTATCGAGGCAACGGTCACCCATCTACTGAACTCACACAAGAATGCTCGAATCTCCAACAATATTCAACCGATCGTGTTAAAACTTGAAACTTGGCAGTAGAGTTAGGTAATGAACGCTCTTGCAAAATTTCAGCAATTTCAAACGTATAGTTACTGATATATAGAATTTTTTTTTAATATTCAATGATTTATTGAAAATTTTCTACAAATGCTATCCTCACCAAATTTCGCAAACATTTTCGCGTTGGCATTCTACAACTAATAACCATGTTTGAAAGTCGTAAACCTTGTTTGAAAAACTTTTCTCGCACTGTTTCGAAAAATTATAGCATCTTTAGCAGGTGAACTGTGTTTTCTCAACCCATGTTATGGAGGTATTGAAACAATTAAATGCTGTATCTGTATTCTGATAAATTTTGTAATCAATTGACAATTGCCAGATCATTGTCAGGATACCATTCTTCTAATTCTCGTGATGCAACATTCAGTGTAGGTCATAGCTTTTTCCTTGATGAGGGGCGAAGTAGGCACGGGCGGAGTGTGCCGGATTATTGGACGTGTTGGTCTATTGAAGTGCCGGATTAGTGAGATTCTACTGTATATCGTAACGTTTCAGATTCTATATCACTAACTTCTTCTTCAGACGCTTAACAAAAATCTTTAGAATTATTTGGTTGATAGTTATTCTGAATTTCGAGAATTGTCACATTGGCAGTATTTGAAAATCATCTCCTTTTTCAATAAATTCAGCCAAATATGGTCAATACCAATTGAGCAATTTGCAAAATTGCATTATCTGTTCAATAAAATACAAGCTGACTCCTTAAGTTTCCTTTTAATACAATCAGGTTCTGTCATTAGAATCTTTGTATTACTCCAATCCATCATGTGATCTCCTTGAATTGTACATAAATGTTCTGCTATTCTTGATTTCGGTACGTCTCTATTTCTCAAGTTATTCTTATGCTGTGACTTTCTTACTTCTAGTGGTCTTGATGTTTCTCCTGTGTATGATTTACCACAAATACAAGGAATATTATATACACAGATTTTTGATTTTTTGTTTTTCATTAATGGGTTTTGTCTTCGTTAATAATAAAGTCAATTATCGAAACATCCAGAAAAGAAAGCTGATTATTTTTCTTTATTTTCAATTGAGTTTTATTATAGGTTTCTTTGAATTTATGAAATCGAAAAATTTGCCCAGAAAGAAGCCTTTTAATAATGAGTATACCTCCCACAGTATCCTTTAATGATCATTTATATGTTCATCAAAGAGGAGCTTTGAATCCAGTTCACTACCCAAATCCCTGACCGTATCAGTGCGCCGCAGGGTAGATCCATAAATCGTATTTGCGCCTTCAAAACGCGACATGTGCATATTGTGCAAAATGCGTTAAGTGTATATTTCGGTTAAGAACTGCGCAAGCTGGATATTTCGTTAAAAGCTGCCATGTGATAATCACACTAGTGATGAAATACAGTATTGATAATTTATCACGGACCTATTGCTTGTGAAAGAAAATGCGCAACTCTTAGCTATGTTCAAATGTAAGCTGCAGGCCTCACATAAACATAAAAATTGGTTCAAGCACTGACGTGAAGTCGGAAGCTTTTGCGCGTATGTTCTATTGTCCATTCTTCTGTATTGGACACCCTTAATCGAATTTACCATGGTAAATTATGTGGTCCATTCTCCTGTATTGGACACTCTTAATTCGGATTTACCATGGTAAATTCGAATTAACTGTCCAATACAGGAGAATGAACAACATTATTTACCATGGTAAATTCGATTAAGGGTGTCCAATACAGAAGAATGGACAATAGAACATACGCGCAAAAGCTTACTACAACTTATTACTATGTTTGAATTCAATTGGTTTAGCAGAGTTAATGAGGAACAAATAACAACCAAATTTCAGATGGCTATAACTCTAAAACCGTTTGGCCGATTATGCTCATAAACAAACTGAAATGTCGAACTCTGGTGCACATCCTAACCTGAAAACTTCAAGCCGCTATCTCTTTTCGTTCTCAAGTTATCGTGACAACAAAAATATTTTTTAATAATTTTTTTTTAATTTTCTAGCAATACGATTCGCACAAGATTCCACAAACGGGCTTAGGTTTATATTCTACAACTACTCACCAAGTTTCAATTCGATCAGATTTATATTGGTTGAAAACAAAATTATTACTCGGGAACCACTGGGCCGATTATGCCCATTAACGAACTTGTCCGTCGTATTGCGATGCACCATCCACCCTGAAAATTTCAAGTCGCTAGCTCTTTTCGTTCTCAAGTTATCGTGGCAACGGCCGGACGGACGGCCGGACGGCTGGACGGCTGGCCGGACAGAATCAAATTTGACCTCGAATTCTTCATTGGGGAGTCGAACTAAATCGTTTGAGACCATTTTCGTCAAAAAATTCGAAAGTTACAGACATTTGGGCAAAACTATAACGCAATGTTCCCCAGAACATACGCGCAAAAAGATGTCTAGATCTATCTGAAGATACGAGCAATTCGGGATTCTTTGAATTCATGCAAAAGTTTCAAATCATATGCAAACAACAGGAACTTACATACTTTAAAACACTTGTTTATACTGTTTATGTCAATGATAAACAGTAGTGGACCCAAATGGGAAGCCTGGGGAACCCCTGATGTTGAAAAAAATGTTCTAGAACAAAAACTCCCTATCTCAATGAACTGAAACCTACCTGTGAGGTAGGACCTGAACCACCTCAACCATGTGCCCTCAACACAGACATTCTTAAGCTCATTCAGAAGTGTCATCTCAGGTCTCTTCAAGGTAAGTCATTATAGCCTACTACCGTTCGAATAGCAATAATACATTTAATTTCATCTTCAATGATATTTGGATCACTGGATCAGGTTTGTTGCAAAAAAAGTCATATGTATTCGATTCAAGAGTAAGTAGTCGTATTACATCTTTATCCAGAAATAATTCTAAATTTACTGTGTAACTCATATTGCCATTTCTAGTTGAATCAGGCGAGAATAGTTTATTTACATCTTCAAAATCCCCCTTCAATCAAGTATTGCTTTTCAATCTAGGTCTTCCAAACAAGAACACTTGTGGTTCAGGTTTCAAGATGGCTACTGCTTGGTTCAGAAGTACTTCCACTTTTGCGTTTCACTGTCGCCCAGAAATATTATGAAGCATTTCACCACTGATCTTCTTTGCCAGGATCCTCATCGGTGAGAAGAGTGGCATAAGATCGCTCAATAAATATCATGGGTTAATCTAGGTTTATCATTCCTTCTAGATGATTATCAAAGTTCATTGAAGAATCAATATTTGGTGGAAGCTACTTACTCTAAGCGGAAATCCCTTTTCGATAACTTATTGATTTCAAGGGATTCAGTGCCTAGAGGAGCAGAGCTAATGAAATAGGGAAGTATGCTTTAACAATTTTTCTCATCTAGAAAGATATTCCGTTTCTTCCAAAAAGGATCGAGGAAAGTAATCTTTACAAAAGAAAAAAATAGGTTCAAGCACTGAAGTGATTTGCGCAAGTGCCATTATCCACTCATATCACCTCTATTGGACACTTTGTATCGAACGTATAGCATCGAAATATACTGTTTTCTCAGCTTTTATAATATATGAATACATTTAATACCATTGAAATAACATACTTACTTCAGTAACGAGAGAATCTATGATCACAGAATTTTGAATTCTTCCATATTTGTTCTATGGAAATTGAAATACGAAAAAACTCACGACTGAAGTAACTCCGGGATACGATATTCTCGAAATTCCGCAATAATTAGTGGGTCGGCATTCTCCAAGTGACCACCGAGTTATAATTGGGTCAGATTAATATATTTTGAGTTATAGATAAAATAACAACGAAATTTCAGATGAGTATAACTCCAAAACCATTTTACAACTATTCAAATTAACAAACTTAAATGTCGCATTTGGATTCACAACCTACCCTGGAAATTGCAAGTCACTAACTATTTACGTCTGTCACGATATCGTGACATACATAATATAGTTAAATTTTTTTCAATTTTTCTAATAGTACGATTCTCACAAAATTCAACATACGTCTTAATGTCGATATTCTACAATTAGATACTAAGTTTATATTCGATCGAGTCTATATTTTTTGAGTTATCGATCAAATAATATTCCAGATGGGTATAACTCCGAAACCATCGGGCAGATTATGCCCAACAAATGATTTAACTCTCCCCTTCGGATGCGAAACCTTTCCTGAAATTTTCAAGTCCCTATCTCTTTTCATTCGAAAGTTATCGACGCAACGGATCTCCAACAATATAGAACCAATCATGTTCAAAGTTGGAAGATGGCAGTCGAGTTAGGTTTCGAAAGCTCTCGCAAAATTTCAGCCATTGCGGACCAATGGTTCCTGATATATAGAATGTTTTTCAACGATTTTCAATGATTTTTAAACATTTTCTACATCTGTAATTCTTAGAAAAAAACAAACATTGTACCCGGTGTCAATGGGCTAGTAGCCGAGACACGTTAATTCAAATAATTGAATAAATAATAAATATACATTTTCTTGCAATACGATCCTCATGAAATTTTGTAATTTGATCGCTGGTATTTTACAACTATCCACCTTATTTGAATTGGATCTGATTCGTATTTTTCGAGTTATTGACGAAATAAAAGCCAACTTTCAGATGGGTATAACTCCAAAACCTTTCGGCTGATTATGCCTATCAACAAACTCAAATGTCGCATTCCGATGATCAACCTACCCTAAACATTGCATGTTGCTATCTCTTCCCGTTATCAGGTTATCGTGACGTAAAAAAATGGTTTTTGATAATTTTTTTTTTAATTTTCTAGTGTTACGATTCTCACAAAATTACACGATCTATTTTGTGTCAGTATCCTACAACTAGTTACCAAGTTTCAATTTGATCGGATCTATATTGGCTGGCAAAATTATCACTCTGAACCGTTGGGCCGATTATGCCCATTAACTAACTTGTCCGCCGTATTTGGCCATTTACGCTGAAAATTTTAAATCATTATCCGTTCTCAAGTTATAGTGGCAACGGCAGGCTGAATACCCGGACAGAATCAAATTTGACCTCGAATACTACATCAGTGAATTGAACCTAACGCGATGTTACCGGAACATGTGCGTAAAATGATAAGAACTGGTTCAACCACGGTTTACTAGCGTGGCTGCTTCTGACATTTGTTGAATAATTAATTCTTCATATATATAATTTGATGGAATCATTGCTTGATTGACCTCTTAGTCATAAAGGGATAGTTGGAGGGGCAATCGGGACGAACTCCTAACTGATACATTTTCCTTCAAAACATATGAAAAAATTTGGTAAAGTCAGGAGCTTTTGCGCGTCGTTCAATTGTCCATTCTCCTGTATTGGACACTCTTTATCGAATTTATCATGGTAAATTCGATTGAGAGTGTCCAATACAGGAGACTGGACGATATAACATACGCGCAAAAGCTCCTGACTTTACGTCAGTGCCTCAACCAATTTTTTTTTCGTGATTTTTTTAAAATCTACTAGGGGTGCGGTTCTTATAAAATTATAAACACGTCCTTATGTTGATATTCTACAACTAGCTACCAAGCTTCAATTCGATCCAGTCTATATTTTTTGAGTTATCGTGGAAATAAAATTCCAGATGGTTATAACTCTGAAACCGTTGAACCGATTATGCCCATAAACGAACTTAAGTCTGCCATTCGGATAGCCAACATACCCTGAAAATTGCAAGTCCCAATCTCCTTTCGTTCGAAAGTTATCGAGGCAACGGTCACCCATCCATCTACTGAACTCACACAAGGCTGCTCGATTCTCCAACAATATAACATTATATCTGATCGTGTTCGAACTTGGAACTTGGCAGCAGAGTTAGGTTCTGAAGTCTGTCGCAAAATTTCAGCAATTTCGGACGAACAATTACTGATATATAGAATTTTTTTTTAATAATTTTCAATGATTTTTTTTAAATTTTTTAGTGATACCATCCTCTCAGGAAATTTCGTGCTGGCATTATACAACTAACAACCATGTTTGAATTTAATCGGTTTTGTATTTTTCGAGAAAATAATAACCAAATTTCAGATGGAACTCTGGAACCGTTTGGCCGATTATGCCTATAGACTATCCCAAATGTCAAAATCAGATGCTCAACCTAACCTAAAACTTTTCCCGTCGCTATCTCTTTCAGTTCTTAGGTTATCGTGTCATAAAAATATTTTTTGATAATTTTTTTTTAATTTTCTAGTGACACGATTCTCATAAAATTTCCAAATGTTTTCAGATTCATATTCTACAACTATTCGCCAAGTTTCTATTTGATCGGAGGTTGAAAATGAAATTATTACTCGGAACCCATTGAGCCGATTATGCCCATTAATGAACTTATCCATTGTATTGGGATGCGCCATCTACCCTGAAAATTTCAAGTCACTCCGTTTTCATGTTATCGTGGCAACGGACGTCCGGCCGGACAGAATCAAATTTGTCTTCGAATTCTTCATCAGGTAGTCGAACAGTCATATGAGACCATTTGTGGTAAAAAATTCGAATATTACAGTCATTTGGGCAAAATGTTAACGTGATGTTCCCCAGAATATACGAGCAAAAAATGAATTTCTGGTGATTCTACATCAGCGTCTATTTCAAGCCAAGTATGAATTTCCAGATTGGCTAATGTATTCCATATCTTTATTGAATACTGAAATAATTGACAGATGTCAAACGATAAAATTCGAAACTATCGTCTATGTTCCAAACCGAGTGAAGACAAGCCGGGAACTCAAGGAAAACGGTGTGGAACCACTATAATAACTTCCGTGAGAAACTGTTGGAAATACAAACGAAACGGAATCCAATTCGGGCAATATAACCTTCGAAATCTGAAAGACAAGCTGCAAATAGTCCCATATATTTCGCTTAATTCGGGTCGGCCAGATCCCCAAATTGCGAGGTGAGGAGGGGTGGGCAATTTGGACCCCGCTGTAAATGGCAGGAAATCTACGCCCCTGCCTTTAAGGCCTTTCCAAGACTGTAGGAAGCAAGGGCGGCTGACTTCCTGGGATAAGATATGATGACACTTTCATAGGCCCAAGAAATGCTATCCCGCAACTTGATATAGGTCGCGAAAATGGTCGAAGAAGCAACGCGTTCGAGGATCTCCTGGAGAGCATCACGTAGAGATAGCCAGCGAAGCTAATATGCACTTCATTTGGACCTCTCTCGTTCTTCAAAATTCCTTCCAATGGACGTAGGTTCGGGAAATGAAAGAATAATATAATATGTTGTATATGTGAATCAAAATGTTTTCACCCTTGTAAATAATGCAGTTAGGATTAGTTTTACTGGTGCAGACGACGTTTAACGACTTTCGTATCGATAATTCAGTCGTATTTCTGGAATATATCCCTCTGAAGAAAACCTAAACATCCCCGTGATTGAATTTTAATTCTGGAGGCGCCTCCAAGCCAATAAAGCTGTCTAGAGTTGCAGAATATTTTTCTCTGAACATCAAATCGCTAACACCATATTGGTGTTAGTTGCGTCATAAATTTTGGAGCAAAAAATATTGTGCTATGCGTGATATCCAACTTCTTGGAACTACTGTTACGCTCCAGATATCTTTCTCATGGAACCCCATTGGACCCAACGAATAATCGCAAGGTAGACGATCTATTAATCAGATTTGACCATTTTCTTGGTAGTACAGCCCTAGCTACCCATGCAACCCCATTGGTTGTAGCAAAGTATCGCAATGTACAGGATCTACCAATCAGTTTTGACCACTTTATTTGCAGCATAGTCCTAGCTCAGGGAGAGGGGTAAGAAGATGGTACCAAGGGTTGAGAAAGTTAAAATTCAGGCAGCCGAGTGCGATTGACGTAAGTAGGTACGTTACTTCGAGAAAATCCGTAGAGTCATTATGGAAGTTGATTCCTTCTTAGACAGGAGAAGCTAAGTGCGAGTGTCGTAGAAACTTATTAGACGTGTGAAAAAGTGTTAGATGGTAGAAACGTGCCACGAAAAAGTATATAGTATCGAGATTGGTAGGAACCTCAATAATCGACGATATTTGATGTATATTTTATTACGACGGCGAAGTTGAAGCTTGTAGAGTTTTGTATATAAGTCTGTACATATTGGCACACAGTATTGGATTCAGAATGCTCCCTTCAATGGCTTGCGTTACATTAATATGACGAAACTATTATTGTCCAAAAACCGACAACTCTGCCTTATTCTACGTTCTTCGAAGATGGACCTACTTATTTCTTACAGCAACTTGTCAGTCTACTTTCTATCTTCTATGAGAGTGTTCGTTTGTGATGTGAAATCAATAAGTAATAGAAAATGGATTTCCGCCTACAGTAATTAGGCACCACTAAATATTGATTCTTCAATAAACTGTAATAATCAATATGTAGTGATACCTACATACTGGAGGTGGAAATCTCGATTAAATATCGTGAGAATGGGGGCTAGGGTTTCACGGTTCGAATTCCAACGTAGGTGGAGTGAGCATTGTGCATTGTGTGCATAAAGTAAGGAACAAAATTCATAACTGCGTTATTGAATATTTTCTTGTAAAACGATCGGACTGGTAAATTTTAGTTTTTAGTCAACCACATTATGGAATAAATATGTTACTTATAACGTCATTCATTTTAACAGAGTAACGTCATAATTTATTATGCTGCATCATTAAATGATGCTGCAAAAAAATGGTATCGTTGGTAATATTTGTTTTTCAGATAATAACACATTTACTGTAATTACTGTGAATACAAATTTTTATTTATGTTGCCAATTTTTTACACCATTAGTTAGGACCGTCTAATGAATCGGGAAACAAATTTGGGATGGTCATTTAAAAAAATTATGAATGTAAAAATTAATGATGTCATAAATAAAATTTTTATGTAGTAAATTGGTTAATTGAAAACTAGAATTAACCTGTTTGAACATTTTGCTTGAATACATTCAAAATCGCAGATATGAATTTTGTTCCTTAATTTATCCACACTCTGTATACGAGTATATCAGTTCATGCTGGCTCATTGCACGGCTCAGTCTAGTCGAATTTGTCGACAGATTACTGATCAAGACCAAGAATTACTTTTCTATCAATGTTCGGTCCTTTGTGAGGAAATCATAATGTCAACAAATATGGTCTAATAACTCTCACATACATTTTTCATATTTATTTAAATAACTCAAATTGAACCACATACAGTTTCCAATGTAATTCAGAATGTAAGAACTAATAGAACACGCTTGATTCATCATAAGAAAAATTATGATGTTTTGAGATAACATTTATGGCTTGAAGAAAATTCATATATAAGGTATATTTATTTGGCTGTTTCGTATTCCTTTTTATTTAATAAATGTATAAATATTCGTGGGAGTGGAATACATTTGGAAAAAAAAGGTAAGTCATTCCTTCAAGCGACGTTTCGCAACTTTATTGTTGCTTCTTCAAAGCTCTACAGAGAACACATAGATAATATATAACAAAAATAAAGATTGTAAAATCATAATACCTCGGAAGCGGCAAACGTCCGTCAATTTTCCATTCAAAATTAGCGAACCGAAATTTCATTAAATAAATAATCGCCTAAGTCAGCTGGTTGCTCTGTCATATGATAAAATAAATAAATATTTAGGTGCTTTGCTGGCGTACAGATGTATGAAAACTACCCCCACAAGTAATACATCATTTCGCTGAGGTACATAAATGAAACAGAAGAAAAAATATAAATGGGCAATACACACTGAAACAAATAATATAAATAAAATCAACTCAAATCACAAACATTAAATCCCGCACTGGGAAAATAAATTCAGGATGTTATGGTAGATAGCACTTAAACCCAATCAGTCAGTTCTTAGATTGACATTATCGGTTGAGTGAGAATCTGTATCATCTTCTCCCATATTCCGCTTAAACCATTTGGACTCCATATCCAAAATTGTTGTCTCCTCAAACTTTTAACCGTGACCATTAATGAAGTAATGTGCTAACACTGTTTTGTTCACCTTGAAGAATCGAAAAATTCAAATCTTCCCCCGTTCTAAGGTGCCTCCTTCTTCCCTACTTGAATGAAAGACTCGGTGAAATATGAATCTATTTTAACCATCAACAAATATTCCCTCGCTATCCGGGCTAGCTCCTTCATTTAGGGCAGATACGTACCGGTTTCATGGTTGTTACCAATCATAATCTTAACTTAGCAACTGAATGACGAACGAAAGAGCTCTATAGGAAACTTAAGCCATATTGTTGCTACTACTACTGAAAAGAAAATCTTATCAGTGTCACCTAGGGAATTCCTTACGAAATCCAACCCTCTGTGATGCAGAAACAATGAGCGATGTTCGGTGACGTTCATTCTTTTGTGGCAAGAGGGACCGCAATCGAGACTACCTATATGACCCCATTGCAGCTTAGTGTGGTTAGAAAAGTAATTGAATGTAGCATCCTCCTGATAGAAATCATAAATATATTGCCATCTAGTCAAAATACCACCAGTAGCAACTGTCTTTCTTTTCTAAGAAAATAATATAATAATAATAAGTCAAAGTATTCATGAAAACATCAACGTAATTCCTGTCAAACTAAGGTGCAACTGAATCCCAAAGACTTGTTAAAATGTCCCATATACACATATCAATATGGCAGTTCCAACTACGGAAATAAATTCATAAATTCATAATTTCCGTTTCGAGGCTCATACCCGGTAACAACAGCGCGATATATTATTAATTACACTTTAGAAGGGCCCGCTCCCTAAGGCACGATGAGAATTCGCCCTAATTTTGCTCGTAACTCGCTGACAAAACCCGCTGGAAAGAGAGTGTTTTGAGATGAAGGCTTCGCTGTGTATTTGCGACAAACTCAGAGTACACGTGTGGAATTTAGTGCATTTAGAAAGCACGCTGTTGTGTTTCATATGATAGTGGCAACGATCAATCACACCCCTCACAATGGCAGAATTCGCAAGGATGCCACACGGATCATAAGAGATTCTAATTTTCGTTTTTGCGAGCATGTTCTGGGGGGCATCGCGTTATTTTGCCCAAATATCTGTAATTTTCGAATTTGTTGCCGAAAATGAACCTGATGAAGAATTCGAGGTCAAATTTAATTCTGTCCGGCCGGCCGTTGCCACGATAACTTGGGAAAGCGAAGAGATAGCGACTTTGTTAGGTTACGTGACATTTCCCAATACGACGGCCAAGTTCGTTTATGGGCAAAATCGGCCAAACGTTTCCCGAGTAATAATTTTGTTTTCAACCTTTGTAGATCCGATCGAATTTTAACTTGGTGAGTAGTTTTAGAATACAGACTTAAGGATGTGTGTTCAATCTTGTGAGAATCGTAACGCTAGAAAATTTGAAAAACATCGAAATATTATTCATCTCACGATAACTTGAGAATGGACAGAGATAGCATTTTGCAATTTTCAGGGTAGGTTCAAGTGCAAAATTTGAGTACGTTAATAGGCATAATCGGTCAAACAGTTCTGGAGTTATACATATCAGAAATTATGTTTTTATTTCATACTTAACTCAAACATATGTAACGAATCCAATTAAAACATCGTAATTAGTTGTTAAATGCCGACGAGCAAATTTCGTGATGTGAGAATCTGATCACTAAAGAGTTTTAATATAAGATCGAAAATCTTTGAAAAAAAAAATATATCTCAGAAATTATCCGTCTGGTATCGCGGGAGGCTTCAAAACCTAACTCTAGAGCCAAGTTCCAAATTTGAACACGATCGGATCTATATTGGTGGATATCTGAGCAGCATTGAGTGAATTTAGTTGCTGGATGCGTGTCGGCTTCAGACTTATAACCATCTGGAAAATTGTTTTCTCCATAACTCAGAAAATATAGATCCGCTCAAATTGAAACATGATAGCTAGTTGGTAAGTAGTTTTATAATACCGACGCAAAGAAGATTGTGAAATTTATGAGGATCGTATGAGTAAAAAATTTTAAAGAAATTATTAAACAATATTATTTTTCTCTCGATTACTTCAAATTTTGCGAGAACCTTCAGAACCTAATACTACAAGCAAGTTACAAGTTTGAACAAGATCAGATTTCCATCTATATAACTTTTATAAGAGTCAAAATAACGTACCTTATCTTTATCACTGACCACAATGACCTAATTTCAAAGATTCAATCTCGTGAGCTAAAGGATAACGATATATCAGAAGAGTTCTGTGATGCTTCTTCTGGCTAGCTTCCTCAAATGCATACGTATGGTGAGTCTAATTCATCGGTCTTATGTGTAAGACTATACAACAACCACTTATATTAATGCAAGGAGTTAATATAAGTGGAGGATATAACGAGTAACCGCTTAATGAACTAATCCTCCAAGCCTTAAGTTAAAATCCCAACACTTCCCATATCCCGAGAAATTCCTATTTTCTACTTAAATTAAGTCATAAATTACATTGGATCATGTAAAATGAACCCTGCAACTCGAGTTGGTACACGAAACACTTGCGTTTAAAATGCCTCCCTGTGGTCATTATAAAACCATTTGCAACCAAATCTGTGTGAGTTGGAGATAATTATTCTGCCATTTCTCACCTTCGATAAGATCAGCTCAGATTAAAATCGATTTTGTATCAAACTTTGATGCAGTTCGAATTAATATGGAGTTATTTTTCCAGAATTCATGAAGGGCGTGATATGAAATTACCATTATGTGGGAGCACGTAGTGAAAAGCTGTGCAAATTTCTCACAAAATGTTCAATATTTTGTCATAAAATTTGACCAAATTCTTCTATTCCATAAATAAATAATGAGGAGAGTGGGGTTGCAATTTGAAGAGCATTTCATGCAATCTTTTTTCTTTTCTCAATATGGTCAATAAACAAATTACCATGCACATTCCAGAATACTGATGCCATGAGGTTGTCAGCTGACTGATGTTTCTTTGGTGTCTCAACCAACTCAGGTGACGACCGCTTTGAATCTTTAGTGTGATGATACATTTAGGTTTCATCCGTGACCACATACTGATGCAAAAATCCACTTTATTATGAATTATTTTTTAATGCTTGCGGCTTTTACTTGATGCAGATTCATATTAACTCAATGAAAAATTATATTTGATTTACATTAATTTATTCAATATTGTCGACATAGCTAATTCACTGTGTCAACGAAACGCATCACAATATTAAATAATTTATTGTAAATAGTAGAATAGTAGAAACCTTCAGACAGGCCTCCGAATAATTGATTCGTTGTTGTCTTTGATCCGATGTTATCAAACGCGACACCCAATTTGTGTTGAGGTTTTTCATACCCAAATTGTCGTGTAAAATAGTGAGCACACTGCCTTATGATAACTCTCAAATCTCAGCTATCTCACTCACGCTTATTTTGCGGTCGATGAAAAATATTTTCCGAATTTGTTTTAAGATTTCTTTTTTAATAGAAGTATTTGGTTAACCACTGCAGTCAGTATCGTTGACGTCACTGCGATCACGTTTAAACTCATTATACCATTTGCAGACGGTTCACTTCCCTGGAGCACAGTCCAAATAATGCTTATCATGCCACTCTTTCACTTATTTCGCATTTTTTCTTATCAAAAATGAAGACACGAAAACAGAAAAATAGGTTCTAAGTTCAATATAATTACCGTCTTCAAAACACACACAGTGATATTAGGTCTTTATTAACGACAAAACCCATTAATGAAAGACAAAAATCAAAAAACTGTGTAGGTATATAATATTCCTTGTATTTGTGGTAAATTATGCACAGGAGAAACATCAAGACCACTAGAAGTAAGAAAGTAAGAGCATAAGATAAACTTGAGAAATAGAGACATACAGAAAAAAAAATTGCAGAACATGTATGTGCAATCCAAGGAGATCACATGATGGATTGGAGTAATACAAAGATTATAATGGCAGAACCTGATTATATCAAAAGGAGACTTAAGGAGTCAACTTATATTTTTTATTGAACAGAGAATGCAGTTTTGCAAATTGCTTAATTGGTATTGACCATATTTGGCTGAATTTATTGAGAAAGGAGTTGGAACTTGGAAATTTCTATGCAAAGTAAAACTATGTTAGCTAAGTTTTCCAAACCTGTCAATGTGACAATTCTCGAATTTCAGAATAACTATCAACAAAATAATTTCGAAGATTTTCGTTAAGCGTCTGACGAAGGAGTCTGATATAGACAACGAAACGTTACGATATAGTTGTTTCTTCGTTGATGTTGTTTCGTTGTTATTTGTTAGGCAACATCGTTCGATTGATTGCTTCTGACAAATATCTTGTGTTTCTTACGCAGAAGCAAATCACAAAATAATTAATATTTTATTTTATATATATATGTTTCAGAGTTTGGGAGAGAAAACCCAGAAATAAACCATTTAATTATCGACTATGTTTTGAAGAGAAAGACCATAGTTCAGCCAGCAGTTTCGGTAATCATACCAATAAGAGGTTCATGTCTCCGCAATTCCTGCAAAACTTCTATGATCGTGCAATAACGACGTACCCATCGTTTATTGTTTAATGTTTCACTTTCGTTGCATCAGCCAGTAACTAGTGTCGATCTATATACTGAATTGCCTATGATGGGTAGTTGTGGCCACAATAGACCACACTAGTTAGGTCAGGCGGGAATTTCGAATTGCGATCAATCCGTGGATCCAACCAAGGCTACCAATTCCACATACATTTCGTATTGAACTATCGATTACGCAAATCTGTGATTAGATGAGTCAGCGAATTTCTTAAGATTTATTTCAATTGAAATAGATTCAATAAACCTTTCTCAGAAAAGCAAGACTGAAATTTTATAGTAAAATTGTATAATTTCAAAATAATCTGACGAATATAGTATTCATGGTCAAATTAGATGAGCGTTTGTCTTAGCTCACTCAAAATAAGTCAGAAATATTAACATATACAGGGTGTCCCAAGTTCGAGTGCCTATTAGACGTTTCTGGAGAACTGTACATATTTGAAATCTGGAAATTACGATTATGATATGGCTTGAAATTATCTACAGGGTCTAAATATTTTCGAAGCCCAAGCCAAGTTATACAGGGAATGAAAATAAATTCGATGAAAAAAAAATTTTTTCAAGTTTTGCATACCTGGTATGATCAAGTATTCAATGCTGAATACATTTCTGTTAAAACCAAAGTATTCAGTCAAATCGCTGTCAAAATATCGAAAAAAAAAACAAAAGTAAAATATGTTTACTAAACATTGTTTATCCAGTATTATGTTGATTATTCTTATTTCAAACATCTTAAGCAGGAACCATTTTGACAACATCGAAGACAAAGAATGTGGAAGTCATACATCTTTTGAATTTCAGTAATATCATCACAGAGTGTTTCAACTTTTGTGTCGAATATCATGATAAAAATTGGCCATAACTTCTGTTTTCAAATTAGATACCCTATTTTTGGCACTCGTGTTCCTCGGAACAGAGTGCTTATCAATTTGCCAAAATGTCTGTAATTCGAATTTTTGGCTGAAAATGATCTCAAACGATTTGGTTCGGTTCACTGATCAAGAATCCGAGGTTGAAATCGATTCTGTCCGGCCGGCCGTCCGTCCGTTAACACGATAACTCTCGAACGATAGAAGTTAGAGGATTTAATTTTGCAGAGTAGGTTTGGAGCGTGAATATCTCGGACGAGTTCGCTAAAAGGCAAAATCCATTTAGCGGTTTCGGAGTTATGGTCGTTTTTAGTAAAAACATTTTTCATGAATATTTCCGAAACCGATCACTAGATCTATCTGAAATTCAGCGTCAGATGGTCAAATCATGACCTTCATACGCATGTGAAGTTTTGTATTGATCGGGATACCCTAAAGTCTCAAAAAAAAAATTGAAAATTTTTAAATTTCGTTTCTACAATAACTCTCGAACAGAATGATCTAGGCAGCTGAAATTTTCAGAGTAGGTTAGCGAGATGAATAACTCAGCTAATTTTGTTATTGGGCAAAATAAACCAGATGGTTTCGGAGTAACGAAAAAAAAAAATTTTTAACTTACAAATTTCAAATTCAATTTTTTTTAGATGCAGTTTCACCATAAAAATCGATTGAGATCATTTTCAACTCCAACAAGCTAATTCTTTCGGAGATATGATTTTTCGAAATTTCAATAATGAATTGTACTTCTATGTTTTCACAGAATGCTATAATTATTCTATCTATGAATTATTATATGATCTGTGTGCATACTCGTACATGCCATCCTGTTTTATAAGAGAGATTACAATTCATTTCAGCTATTTTAATTTGATTTCTTCGATGGTGCAGTTCTCATTCTCAGATTGCTCATTTAATCTTGTTAAATAAACTATTATTTGAATTGAATTTCCTTTATGATGCAGTTCTAGCATAAAAATATATTGATACAATTCCCAACTTTGAGAAACCAATACTTTCGGAGATATAATTTGTCTGTTCGAACAAGAGAGCCAGAAAGCTCCTGTCCACAGGGCTTGAACCCATTTTTTGGCTCTCTAGTTCCTCGGAACTGAGTGCTTATCAATTTGCCCAAATGTCTGTAATTTTCGAGTTTTTCGATGAAAATGGTCTTAAACGATTTGGTTCGACTCACTGATCAAGGATCCGTGGTCGAAATTCATTCTGTCCGGCCGGTCCGGCCGGCCGGCCGGCCGTAGGCACGATAACTCTCGAACGGAATGAGCTAGAGAGTTGAAATTTTCAGAGTAGGTTTGGCAGATAAATATCTCGGCTAAGTTCGTTATTGGCCAAAATCGGACAGATTGTTTCGGAGTAGCAAAAAAAAAATTTTTTTTTTACATAACAAAGGCCAAATTAAATTTTTTCTCAACGATAACATTTTTAACTCTAAGAAGCTAATACTTTCGGAGATATGATTTTTCAAAATTTCAATAATAAATCGTATTTCAACGTTTTCACAGAATTATATAATTATTCTATGTATGAATTGTCATAATGTCAACTTATTTTCCTGAGACATGACATTGTCTAATTCCTTACTAATAGTTGGTTCGAGAAACATCAAAATCGACTTAGAGAGAAAAGGGTAAAAAACCGTCAAATAAACCCCCATGTGGCGATTTTATGTCGAAAAGTGAAAATTAGGAATATATATCCCAGGTAAGTACCGACGTTTTTTTCTAATACCGGAGATCGACAAGATCGTACGAGGAGCCCGATAGCCGGTTCGTCTAGTCAGTCGGGTTTTCGGTTTCGGAACGAGAGAAGGAGGGCTCAAATCCCGGAAAGGGAATTACACTTTTTGGCCCTCTAGTTCCTCGGAACTGAGTGCTTATCAATTTGCCCAAATGTCTGTAATTTTTATTTAAGATGCAGTTTCACCATTAAAATCCATCGATATCATTTTCAACTCCAACAAGCTAATGCTTTCGGAGATATGATTTTTCTAAATTTCAATAATGAATCGTACGTACTTCTATGTTTTCAAAGAGTGCTATAATTATTCTATCTAAGCTTTATTATATGATCTGTGTTCATACTCGTACATTTCATCCTGTTTTATAAGAAAGAGTCAAATTCATTTCAGCTATTTTAATTTGATTTCTTCCATGGTGCAGTTCTCATTCTCAGATTGCTCATTTAATCTTGATAAATAAACTATTATTTGAATTTAATTTCCTTTATGATGCAGTTCTTTCATAAGAATACATTGATTTAATTCCGAACTCTGAGAAACCCATACTTTCGGAGATATAATTTGTCTGTTTGAACTAGAGCGCCAAAAAGCTCCTGTCCACAGGCTTGAACCCATTTTTTTTTTATGATTGCGTTGGATACTGCGGTGAAAGATAATTATAGTTTTCTAACATGATTATGCTCCTAAATTCAATACTTTCTGAGTTATTTGAGATTTTCTGTTTTATGATGTACGTAGAGTCAAATTCTTCGAATCTGTTTCATAACTGTTTCATGAATTGATTATTCACAAGTGACCGACAGGTCTAATTATAAATCGTTATCAAAATTTTCGATTTCATGAAATAAATAGTCGCTATTCGAATAATGAGATCCTTATTATAAGAAATAAATCCAAAATCTCCTTATTAGAATAGCGATGATTCATCAAATTTCTTGATTTCACGAAATGAATCGTCGCTATTCTAATAATGAGATTCTTATAATAAGAAATAAATCCAAAATCTCATTATTAGAATAGCGACGATTCATTTCGTGAAATAAAACATTCTGATAATGAATTATAATTAGACCTGTCGGTCACTTGTGAATAATTAATAGGATGATTTATCTTCTACGGTCATAGAATATCCTTATGAAACAGATTCGAAGAATTTGACTCTACGTACACCATAAATCCAGAAAATCTCAAATAACTCAGAAAGTATTGAATTTAGGAGCATACTCATTTTTGAAAACTATCATGTTATTTTTCACCGCAGAATCCAACGCAATCATATAAAAATAAGGTTCTAATTGGAAAAACAGACAAATTATATCTCCGAAAGTATTGGTTTCTCAGAGTTGAGAATTATATCAATGTATTCTTATGATAGAACTGCATCCTTAAGGAAATTCAATTCAAATAATAGTTTATTTATCAAGATTAAATGAGCAATCTGAGAACTGCACCCTGGAAGAAACCAAATTAAAATAGCTGAAATGAATTTGACTCTCTCTTATAGAACAGGATGAAATGTACGAGTATGAACACAGATCATATAATAAAGCTTAGATAGAATAATTATAGCATTCTGTGAAAACAGAAGTACGATTCATTATTGAAATTTAGAACTTCATCTTAGCAGAAATTGAATTCAAACATCATAGAAGAATTTAAATTCAACAAGAGTGCCAAAAATTATCAATCCAAAACCCATAGACGAATTCTACCCAACAACGAACTCATCCGAGATATTCATTCCTCAATTCCAGTTTTGTTTTTAGTGGAGATATTCTGAACTCAATATTATTAACTTACCATTACCATTCCCATCATCATATGGATTGACCATCGGCATGAAAATATCAACCAACAAAAGTATGATAATATTCTAATTCTCATATTGATACCATTACTGGAATGAATTACAATGAGACAACGCCAAAGTTCACATTATAACAATTCATAGAATAGCCATAGAATAATTCTATCATTGAAATTTTGAAAAATCATATCTCCGAAAGTATTAGTTTGTTAGAGTTAAAAATGATATGAATGGATTCTTATGGTAAAACTGCTTATTGAAAAAAATTTAATTTGGAATTTGTTCTGTAAAAAAAAAAATTTTTTTTTGTTACTCCGAAACCATCTGTCCTATTTTGCCCAATAACGAACTTAGCTGAGATATTTATCCCCCAAACATACTCTGAAAATTTCAACTGTCTAGCTCATTCCGTTCGAGAGTTATCGTGCCTACGGCCGGACCGGCCGGACGGCCGGACAGAATGAATTTCGACCACGGATTCTTGATCAGTGAGTCGAACCAAATCGTTTAAGACCATTTTCATCGAAAAATTCGAAAATTACAGACATTTGGGCAAATTGATAAGCACTCAGTTCCGAGGAACTAGAGCGCCAAAAACAGAAGTTAAGGCCAATTTTTGATCATAATTTTCGACACAAAATTTGAAACACCCTGTGAAATTTCTGAAATTCAGAAGATGCATGACCTTTCCACATTCTTCGATGTTGTAAAAATGGTTCACGCTTAAGATGTTTGAAATAAGAATAATGACCATAATACTGACTAAACATTTTTGACTTTTTTTCTGCTTATCAATTTTCCCAAATGTGTGTAATTTTGGAATTTTTGTCTGAAAATGGTCTTAAACGATTTGGTTCGACTCACTGATCAATAAGCCGTTGTCAAAATCGATTTTATTCGGCTGGCCGGCCGTCCGTTAACACGATAACTCTCGAAGGGAACGAGCTAGACAGTTGAAATTTTCAGAGTAGGTTTAGGAGATAAATATCTCGGTTGAGTTCGTTATTGGGCAGAAATGGCCAGGCGGTTTCGGAGTAACAAAAAAAAATTTTTTTACAAAAGAATTTATATACATATATTGTTGTCATTCTCAACTCTAACAAACTAATACTTTCAGAGATATGATTTTTCAAAATTTTAATAATTATTCTCAATTCTATATGATTTCATAGAATACTCCAATTATAATTTCCTGATATATATACATTCAACATGAGATGAGTCATAGAGCTACGTTTTGAATTTAACAACAAAAATTCTTGAGAATTGACGCACAGAAGCCAAATTGAAAAAGTGGGAAAGCCCTGTGGACAGGAGATCTGGCGCTCTTGTTCAAACTTTGACAAATCATAACTCCCAAAGTATTGGTTTCTCCGAGTTTGGAATTTATTTTTATATTTTTTTTATTTTATTTTATGATGCAGCTCTATCATAAGATTCCATTGATATCATTCCCAACTGAGAAACCAATACTTTCGGAGATTTAATTTGTCAAATTTTTAACAAGAGCGCTACAGCTCCTATCCACAGGGCTTGAACAAATTTTTTTTCGATATTTTCAAAGCTATTCGAATGAATACATTGGTTTTAACAGAAATGTATTCAGCATTGAATACTTGATCATACCAGGAAAGCAAAACTTGAAAAATTTTTTTTTCATCAAATTTATTTTCACTCCCTGTATAACCGAAAGGGCTTTGGCTTCGATGATATTTTAGCTCTGTAGAGAATATCAAGCAATATCATAATCTTAATTTTCAGATTTCAAATATATAAAATTCTCCAGAAACGTCTAATAGGCACTCGAACTTGGGACACCCTGTATACTCAATTCAATTTTAAAAATTCTCCCGGTTGGACTTGAAAATTTTACACATTTCACCATGTATACTTTGAGAATGTTAGGTTATAGTCATTTTCCTGTCAGATAACTACGCAACGTTTTCCTCTCTACAAAGGAGTCGTAGTAATTACGTATTTTCACAATGTGAATTTATAGAAAAATAGTTAATTTGAGAAGATCTTATGTGAATTCAATTATTACACAGTTCTGGCGACTGTAGCAGAAAATATTTTTCCTCTGTGTTACAATTATCTTATTTTCTTGTATGGAAATCAAGAATGAAGTGTTGGCATTTTATTGTAATATAATGGATAGACTAGTCCGCTACTATGTAATAGTTCATTAAAAAAATATAAAAGTACCTGAATAAGCCGGCGGGAAAACTTCTAAACGAACAGACGTACCAATGGAATTCCCCACTTTTCTCATGAAGACATTTGAATACCTTGTTGCAAAATTTGAAATACTCCTGTTTCAAAATGTAGTAGTACAACAAAACCTGAGTGATCTTTATACCTTCATAAAATAAAATGATAGGAAACTATGTAATTTCATTCGAGAGTTCAATATGTCAGAATCAAGTTTTCCCATTGCAGATTTCGGTTCTGTATAGCACTTCCTGATACCTTGTTTCTGATTATTCAAAACTACTTTCGGCATTTTCAATTTCAATGCGAAGATTTCTTTATTATTCGAAGATAACGGTCTGAGATAATATCTCGTCTAAGATTGAATATTATGTTATGATTATGTTTTGACCTTGACGATATTTCAGCAGTAACAACCTGCCTCTGTTTTAGTTACAAAAACGTAATAGACCTAAATCATGATCAGCCGGGAGAATTCATAAAAGTGAATGGAGTATAGCTAAATCGGACATGTAATGAAGCTTTACAGAAATCATTAAGGACATATGGAAATCTTTAGTAGTAGTGGATTTACAGCGTTCTGTTTTAAATAACGTGGTTTCATCTCTAAGTTGAACCTACATAACACTCACATGTTAAGAAATTTGATTGGAGATCTCCCTTCAAGAGAATGATCCTAACCTAACTAATGTGGTTTATAGACGATTAGTCGAGTTGGAGGAATGGAAGGGCTGTTTTTGTTCGATCACGGCCCGACACATATCCAATATAATGTCGATGTGACTCAGGTGCGTTTGTCTTCACTCGGACTGGAACGATGTCGCTTATACAGGGTGAGTCCATAAGTTGTACATTAATATTAAACATAGATTCTTGTCCTCCATTCGGCTCAAGTAAAAAGATACAGGCTGTTTAAATTTCAAAAAATATCAGTTTTTATTTTGTAGCTTCGACATCCTTTTTTCGAATAAAATGAATATTGGTATGAAGTTTCCTATAAGTATGATACCATATTTTCCAAATATTATTTTTTTCCTATTTTTCCTGGTTTTCTAGTTATAGATTAGTGGATTCATAAAACCTAGCGAAATTGGCATAAAGAAAGCAGATGAAGTTTTTCTTGAGTCATTTCAATAATACTTAATCATTTTAGAACATTAAATTATTCATCATAATTTCTACTTAAACGTACAGTTTTCGAGATATTCTTCATTGAATATTATAAAATGGGAAACTTCAGAAATTTCACTACTTTCATAAATCCTCCTCTGAGCGCTAGCATCCCAAATCAAGAGGTAAACCACGCTATATAACCTTTTTCTCATCCACCAATAATGTCATAGATAATTTATATGCAGAAGTGTATTGCCACATTGTGAAATCTTTTAACGCTTACACTTTTTAACCTGAGCCGAATCTGGAAAAATGGTAAATGAAAAAACTGTTTTATTTGATGAGAGGAGTCTATAGTTGAAATTGATTTAGAACTTCAAGGCTCACCCTGTATATACGGTAATCAGATGAAAGTCTGAATGAGTGCATAACGGCAAATGTTATAAACTCTCGAGTTTTTAATCTGAGAGGAGTGGGCTTTGTTTACAGGAATGCTGTCCTGGAATCATATCAGGAGGGTGCATGCGTAGATATCTCCTGAACTGGGGGTGTTACAGGATCGTGATTTTGGGTGGCACGTAGCATACAGACGACACTTTTGGAGATGAGTGGATTGTGCAGGCGCAGACATATTATGGCTGATTTTATTGTTCTATGGTCTAGACTGCAAGTGTACTCCATTCTATAAATATGGTCATCTTCATATAGAATTCCATCATCAATTCATATTCAATGTATTTGGCCATACTTGTGAAGTTTTGCGGAAAGCTATGATGATACTACAATGTGAAATGTCTATCTTGAATTACATTAGGATTTCAAGAAGAGGCGTATGGAACTACTTCCCTTCGAGAGTCTCCAGACAATATAAATGAAATTCCAAAATTTACTTCCTACTCAATACAAGCGTTTTGGTATGACTCACTCATCAAGAATCCGTGGTGAAAATCGACTCTGTCCGGCCATCCCTCCGTTAAAACGATAACTCTCAAACGAAATGAGCTAGACAGTAGAAATTTTCAGTGTAGGTTTGGGAGATAAATATTCCGTTTAAGTTCGATAAAGGGTGGTTTCAGAGTCACGAAAAAAATATTTTATTTTGAAAATTTGCAAATTTAAAATTATTTTTTTTTTAAATGCGAGTTCGTCATAAGGATCTAGTGGTATCATTCTCAACTCTAGCAAACTAATACTTTCGAAGATAAGATTTCTCAAAACTTCAATTATTAATCAGTAATTCATAGAATATTTAATTAAAATTTGCTGATTCATGTAAGTCCACCATATGAGGTGACTCATCGACCTATGTTTCGAGTTTAATTTTGCATGATGCAGTTCGATCATGAGAATCCAAAGATATCATTCCCAAATCTGAGAAACCAATACTTTCGGAGATATGATTTGTCAAAGATTGAACAAGAGCGCTAAAGCGACTGCCCACAGAGCTTTCCCACATTACTCTGTCATGTTGTAAGTAGAATTTAAACGACTGCTTAATTCAATCGAGATGGATGTGTTGTAAAATGGCGAATGCACAAGTTGGTCACAAGAAAATACGACGAATTATTGTCATGTTATTCATTCTGCGAGGATAGCTGCAGAGTACAAACAAGAACAAATCGGTTTAAATACTGACGTGAAGACAGGAGCCTTTACGTGCTATAGTCTAGAGTCAACTTACATTTATTGGACAGTGGACATCTTAGTCGAATTTGGCACTCATATTGACCTTTTTCTCGGCTTTTCTAATATATGAGTACAGTTTATAACATTTGAATAACAGACTTCAGTAGGTAACGGGAGAATCGTTATTGCTCACAGAATTTGCAATTCTGACAAATAATTATATTCTATTGGAATTAAAATACGAAAAAACATACGCCTCAAGTACCTCCAGGATATTCACGAACTCCCTCGAAAATAAGTGCATTCTACAAATAATCACCGATCTGTATTGGTTGATGACAAAATTATTACTCGGAAACTGTTGGACCAATTATGACCACTAGCAAACTCTTCCAGTCGTATTTGGACCTGCCACCTACCCTGAAAATTTCAAGTCGCTGTGTTTATCCTTTCTCGAGTTATCTTGGCCACGGCCGGCTGTCTCAGATGGCCACCGGACAGAATCAAATTTGACCTCGAATTATTCATCAGTGAGTCGAACCTAATCGATTGAGACCATTTTCGGCAAAAATTCCAACATTAAAAACATTTGGGCAAAATGTTAACGAGATGCGTGTAAAAAAAGGTTTCAACACTATTGCTCGAAGCAAAGTGCTATCATTTTGTCGAAATCTTTGTAATTTTAGAATTTGGAGCCAGGAATAGTCACCAACGATTGGACTTGCTGTCCAAGAATCAAGAACAAATACATTGGAAAGTTAGTTCGAGTCCTCTCATTTGCATTAATTCCGAAAAGAAGTTTCGCCAAGGAAGCGTAAAACTCGAAACATCAATCCATGTGTAATAAACCAGGTTAGAATTTTGAATATTCCCTATAGAGATCAAGTCGTGCATACAATATGTATGAGAATGGAAATTGTTCTCAACATCCTGGGTGTTCGGCTTGATGTAATAATTAATCGTTATCGGTAGCGGCAGCCAATGTATTATTGATACGAGTAATAATAATTGTCGATAATATTGAGGTTCTGCTGATACGTAGAGAGTATATTGTAATAAGAGACTGGAAGGCATTATTCGATCTTCTGAAAAGTTATATTAATATTGAGGGCCCTTTGTTGTAAATTCAAAAAAGGAAAAGTTACTTTGTAAACGAGTCAAATTATATGAAGATAATTTCTCGGTATCGAACGTAGTCGGAGGGCACAGTACCTACGTAGAAAACTTAGGCACCAGAAGCTTAGGTACCAATTTCCCCGCGAAGTGAAAAAAATTTTAAAATCCGTCTGATGTCAAGAAAGAGGGAATTACGGTAGGTCGAGGTGAACTACGTTTAGTCTTGAACAGAAGTATTGTCAGCAAATGGAAAGTAATCATTAAAGGATACTGTGGGAGGTATACTCATTATTGAAAGGTTTTTTTCTGGGTTTTCTCTCCCAAACTCTGAAAAATTTCTATAAAATGAAAATTAATTATTTTGTGATTTGCTTCTGCGTAAGGAACACAAGATATTTGTCAGAAGCAATTAATTGAACAATGTTGCCTAACAAACAACAACGAAACAACATCAACAAAGAAACAACTATATCGTAACGTTTCGGAGTCTATATCAGACTCCTTCGTCAGACGCTTAATGAAAATCGTTAGAATTATTTTGTTGATAGTTATTTTGTGAAATTCAAGAATTGTAGATATTTTTGAGAGTTTGGGAGAGAAAACCCAGAAAAAAAACTTTCAATAATGAGTATACCTCCCACAGTATCCTTTAATGATTACTTAAAACAAAGGTATGGACCTTTTTCAATCATCCTTTTCAGAAAATTGTGACAATTCTTGAATTTCACAAAATAACTATCAACAAAATAATTCTAACGATTTTCATTAAGCGTCTGACGAAGGAGTCTGATATAGACTCCGAAACGTTACGATATAGTTGTTTCTTCGTTGATGTTGTTTCGTTGTTGTTTGTTAGGCAACATTGTTCAATTGATTGCTTTTGACAAATATCCTGTGTTTCTTACGCAGAACCAAATCACAAAATAATTAGTTTTATTTTATAGATATTTTTCAGAGTTTGGGAGGGAAAACCCAGAAAAAAACCTTTCAATAGCAAATGGAAAGAACAGGTAGCTCAGTCGTTAGTTAGACACATTGAGGTTTTTGAGTCGTGGTTCAGGGTGCTTATCAGTTTGCCCAAATGTCCGTAATTCTCGAATTTTTGACGAAAATGGTCTTAAACGATTTGGTTCGACTCACTGATCAGAATCCGTAGTCGGAATTGATTCTCTCCGGCCGGTCCAGCCAGCCGTAGGCACGATAACTCTCGAACGGTATGAGCTAAGCAGATATCGGCCAAATAGTTTCGGATTAACAAAAAAAAATTCTTCCCATTATAAATTTCATATTAAATTTTATTTTAAGATGCAGTTTCACCATAAGAATCCATCGATTTCATTCTCATCTCTGACAAGCTAATACTTTCGGATATGTTTTCATAGAATGTGAATACTATCTTTGTTCACTGTCAGACATGTTGAATGTATTTCTGTTCTAACAAACAAAGTATGATTCAATGCAAAATGACCAATTATAGGATATTATAATTACTCCTACCCTATATGCCCTTGAATAATCCATATGATGAGGGAAATATATAATTTCGTAAGTTTTTGGCGCTCTAGTTCCTCGGAACTGAGTGCTTATCATTTTGCCCAAATGTCTGTAATTTTAGAATTTTTGGCTGAAAATGGTCTCAAACGATTTGGTTCGACTCACTGATCAAGAATTTGAGGTCGAAATCGATTCTGTCCGGCCGGTCTGGCCGGCCGGCCAGCCGTAGGCATGATAACTCTCGAACGAAAGGAGTTAGAAGATTGAAAGTTGCAAGGTGGGTTTGGAGCATGAATATCTCGGACAAGTTCGTTAATGGGCAAAATCCATCAAGCGGTTTCGCAGTTATGGGCGATTTTAGTAAAACACATTTTTTATGAATATTTCCGAAACCGAACACTCGATCTATCTGAAATTTAGCGTCAATTTGTAGAATCATAACCCTTATACGCATGTGAAGTTTTGTATTGAGCAGGTTACCGCAAAGTGCAAAAAAAAAAAAAAAAATTCTACAATAACTCTCGAACGGAATGAGCTAGACAGTTGAAATTTTCAGAGTAGATTAGGGAGATGAATATCTCGATAATTTCGTTATTGGGCAAAATAGGCCAGATGCTTTCAGAGTAACGAGAAAATAATTTTTTTTTGAGTAACAAATTTCAAATTCAATTTTCATTTAAGATGCAGTTTCACCATAAGAATCCATTGATGTTATTTTCAACTCGCAACAAGCTAATACTTCCAGAGATATGATTTTTCGAAATGTCAATAATGAATCGTACTTCTACATTTTCACAGAATGCTATAATTAATCTAAGCTTTATTATATGCTCTGTGTTCATACTCGTACATGTCATCCTGTTCTAGAAGAGAGATATTGCTCATTTAATCTTGATAAATAAACTATTATTTGAATTGAATTTCCCTTATGATGCAGTTCTATCATAAGAATACATTGATATAATTCTCAACTCTGAGAAACCAATACTTTAGGTGATATAATTTGTCTGTTTGAACTAGAGCGCCAGAAAGATCCTGTCCACAGGGCTTGTACCAATTTTTTTTAGTTTAGTTTCTTATATGATGCAGTTCTACTGTAAGAATCCAATAATATAATTCCCAACTCTGAGAAACCAATAATTTCGGAGATGATTTGTCAAAGTTTGAACAAGAACGCCAAAGCTCCTGTCAACAGGGCTTTCCCACTTGTTATTGTGATTCGAGGAAATTGCTATTCCAGCATTTTAGGGTGGCTGTAGAGAATACTTTGTGAGAATGTAGAAGGTAGTGCTAGTTTTCAAGAGATAAGTAGATACAAACTCGTATAGTACAAGTTTAGAAAATTAGTAGAATATTCGGTCACAATTTTCGTTGATTGAAAAAGTTCACAGGATAATTTTATGAATAGGAGTCGATGAAATAGAAAAGCAGGAAGCACAATGTTATTGAGGTGCATTAGAAAAGGTATTGTTGTTAGAACTCGTTTCGATAACTGATGCCACCTAACACTCGCATTCTGTACTTGAGCAAATTCGTAGCTATCCAGTGAGTATTAGCAGGTGCTATAGTATCGCGCCAGTTCTGTTCAAATTTTGAAAAATCATATCTCCGGAAGTTTTAGTTTGTTAGAGTTGGGAATGATATCAGTAGATTCTTATGATGAAACTGCACATAAAAACAAATTTAATATGTAATGTAAAGAACAATTTTTTTATATTTTGCCCAATAACGAACTTAGCTGTGAAATCTATCACTCAAACCTACTCTGAAAATTTCTGTCTGGCTCATTCCGCCAGAGCGGTATCGTGCTTACGGCCGGCTGGATGGCCAGACAGAATCGATTTTGATTATAGGTTATTGATCAGTGAGTCGAACTAAAACGATTTAGACCGTTTTAGCCAAAAATTTGAAAATTACAGACAGTTGGTTAAATTGATAAGCACTCTGTTCCGAGGAACAAGAGCTCCAATAAGGATAATGCGGAGAGGTATGTATGTTGAAGTAGAAAAGTTTAACGGACAATTCCGCAAAGGGAGCAGGGAAAAATCATTCTGATGGTACTTGCTGTCACGTATTTCTGCTAATTGGCTTCAGGTGACATCACAACAGAAGCGTGCACCCAATATGTACATTCAGCTCTAAGACCTCTACTTCGGAGACAAACTATCGCATCAGCAAGGAAGAAGCATAAGCAACCTGTGATATGTGACCTCAACCCAAGAATATCTCATAAAAGATCAAGATACACTGAAGAAGTATATTTGAATGAAGAAGAGTAATGGGTAATTCCGCCAAAGCAGCAGGAAAGAATCCTTCGGTTGATACTTGCCGACACATATTTCTGCTAATTGACTTCCTCAGGGCAAGGCAACCAAGAAGACAAGGAAATATGGTAAGAAAACTGAAAACAGTTGTGCCTTCAGCTCTAGGACATCAGGGTTGCCTTGCTCGTAAGAAGCCAATTAACTGAAACACGTGTCAGCCAGTACACGCAGAATGATTTTTCTCTGCTCCCTTTGCAGAATTATCCTTCAAACTTTTCCATTTAGATGTATATACTTATCTGCCTCAGCCTGATTTCTTCAATTTAATAATTATAATTAAGTATATCCTTTTTTGATCGAGAACCGCTTTTTGATGGTTCAACGTTAAAAAAGGGAGAAAGTCTGTGGACAGGAGCTTTGGTGCGCTGCCAAATCTATAGGCAGAGCTGTCACCCATCCAGGTACTGAACTCGCCCAAAGCTGCTTTGCTCCAGGAAAAAAATAATATTTCCAAGAATTTAAACCTGACAGTAAAAACAAGCGCCGAAAAAAAATTGGTACACTTTTTGGCCGAGAATAGTATCAAACGATTAGTTTCAACTCACATACATTCATTCACTGTTGGTTCGAAAATGAACGGTGCTGTGTTTGTGGTGGTATAAGGTTCCATTCAAATACATTCATCCAGTATTGGTTCGAAAATGAACAGTGCTGTGTGGCGTATGGTGTCTATTCAAATACATAATTTAACTATGTTGGGTCAAAAACAAACTGTGCTGCGTTTGTGGTAGCATACGGACCCATTCGAGTACATGCATTACATGACACAGTTAATATTGGCGTTGACCTTGACACAGAATAATGCTATGTGTAATATGTGCATGAACCTAATGAATGCATTGCATTGATTACTATATAGGAGAATTAATTCTTTTGTAGTAAAATGTGCGCCTAATAACGTACAAGAATATTTTGAATTTTGTAAAGCTGAAAGAACTTGTTTGCTTTAATGTAACTATTGCTGACATTTTTTCCTGTACAGATCTTTGTACTTGCACTTGTACTATGACCTTAAGGCCTATTATGCCCCCCAACCCCCCCAGAGATGTGGATGTCATCACCATCTACAGCTTGCCTTCCAGTTCTAGATTTCTGATGTACTCCAATATGTTGGCTAACCATTTCCTTTCATAACCGAGTGACCAGGAACCCAGATATCAGGATTTCAGTGATAGAGTTTTTGTCAAACCAGAATTTGAATCCGAAAGTTTTAAAAACAATTGAATTTGAAATTTGTTAGTTAAAAAAAATTTTTTTTTTTCGTTACTCCGAAACCATCTGGCCTATTCTGCCCAGTAACGAACTTAACCGAGATATTTATCTCTCAAACCTACTCTAAAATTTCAACTGCCTAGGTCATTCTGTTCGAGAACTATTGTAGAAAAAAAGTTTTAAAATGTAAAAATTTTTTTTCGACACTTTACGGCAATCCGATCAATACAAAACTTCGCATGCGTATAAAGGTCATTATTCTACAATCTGTTGCTAAATTTCAGATAGATCGAGTGTCCGGTTCGGAAATATACATAAAAAATATTTTTACTGAAAACAGCCATAACTCCGAAAGCGCTTAGTGAATTTCGCCCGTTAACTAACTCGTCCGAGATATTTACGCTCCAAACCTACCCTGCTAATTTCAATCCTCTAACTCCTTTCGTTCGAGCCTAAACGTGCTGACGACAGGCCGGCCGGATGGCCGGACAGAATAAATTCTGACCTCGGATTCTTGATCAGTGAGTCGAATCAAATCATTTGAGACCATTTTCAGCCAAAAATTCGAAAATTACAGACACTTGGACGAATTGATAGGCACTCTGTTCATAGAACAGCGCGCCAAAAATGTAGGCGATTATTAAACATGTTCAATCTTTCCAAAAAAAATCAGGTGTCTCAGTCACCGGGCACTCCACCCTAAAAAATGTACCCCAATCTGACATAAAGAAATCACCGCCAAATCGTAAACCAAGTCTACGTGACGGGAAACCCAACTCCTATCTCCGCCGTCCTGGATTCCCCAAATCCGGCCGATAGAACCCGGATCACATAAATCAGACAATATTTTAATTCGAAATTAAATCGCGACCATTTTAATTGGGTTAGGCTAAAATACAGCGTGATCATGCGGGGAATTATAGAGGAGTGTCAGATAAAGCAATTACTGAGAACATATCAAACATAATTCCAGGTCGCGGATCACCCTCCGTCCGCGAACGGATACATACACACATACACACAGAATGATTTCGAATTACACGAGTAGCGATTTGACTCTCGTTATTGTCTGCATGATTGATCACCCGGTATCGATTGGAGCGGCTGATTTGTGTGTAGAGACGGAATAATGCGATTCGTATTTGGAGAGGGCTCATTAGGAACGACGTGCATACATTGTGATTCAGTTTCTGTCATGCGGAATATTAGATTCATAGTGGAGGATGGTGTATTCCTTTCTGTTGAACTTCTCGTATGTACATTTTTTTTCGGATATTGGTTCGCTAGCGGTGTTTGACTGGACGGATTTTGTACAGTCAAATGCCAGTTTCAGGAGGAAATGTTCTTATACTACTGATATAACAGACTAGCTAAAATTCAATAACACGCAGAGGCCTTAGAAAAGTTGAAAAATTGGTTCAAGCACTGACGTGAAGTGCTCTTTATCTAATTTACCATCTATAAAGTTCTTTTTCCCAGCTTTTATATCATATGAATACATTTAGTACCATTTTATTGAATTGAGTAATAAGGGAATCACGTAAGAATTTTCAAATCTCACATGTATTCTATCGGAATTGCAATTCGTTAAATATCTAATGACATACGAAAAACTTACTACTTAGATCTGAGAACCACTAACGTGAGATCAGTCTGCTTTAGCGCTCTAGGCTGCATTGCCTCCACGAAATATTATATTTTCACACTACTTTCAACAATGTAGATCCAATCAAGTTTTAATTTGAAATTTGGCTGGAAAATAAGGATATCTGAACTATGGTCAATTAGTGTAAAAAAAAAAGTCTATTAAATCATTGAAACCTTGAATCTTCTATGAATGGTGCAGGTTATTATTTAATGAAATCTCAGCATCTCTAATTTCAAAATATCTGTCTCAGTGCCCAAATTACATCCAATATACCACATTTGATTCTTTTTGGCGCTCTTGTTCTTCGGAACAGAGTGCTTAACAATCTGCCCAAATGTCTGTAATTTTCAAACTTTTGGCTGGAAATGTTCTCAAACGTTTTGATTGTGCTCACTGATCAAGAATCCGTGGTCAAAATCGATTCTGTCTGGCCGTCGGTCTAGCTTGCCATCCGTTAACACGATAACTCTCGAACGCAATGGGCTAGCCAGCTGAAATTGTCAGATTAGGTATGGGAGATGAATTTATTGGAGCTTTATTGGGTAGAATCGTCCTGGTGGTTTCGGAGTAACGAAAAAAAAGTTTTTTACATGACAAATATCAAATTCAATTTTTTTTAAGATACAGAGTTAGGTATCTTAAGAATCCATTGATGTCGTTATAATTCTAACAAACTAATTCTTTCGAAGAGATCATTTTTCAAAATTTCAATAATTAAATCGTAATTTTATGATTTCATATAATGCTCTTATTATAATTTGCTGATGTATGTAAATCCAACATATGGGGTGACTCATAGTGCTACTTTTTGAATTTTTTATGATGTAGTTCTATCATAAGAATCCATTGATATAATTCCCAACTTTGAGAAACCAATACTTTCGGAGATATGATATGTCAAAGTTTTTGACAATTTGGTTTTAAACATCTATGGAAATATATCCAAATAATTGTTTTCCAACCTCCACTGAAACTGACATTTGAGAATATTCAAAATGAAATTTTTCATAGTGAATCGGGGAAAAATTATAGGTAATCCGAAAAAATCTCAATAAATAGAATTTACTTACGCTTTCTCATTGTTTGTTTTTGGGCGTATGTTCTTTTTTTATATTATGTAGAATACTTCCGATTTCCTTAAAATCCCCAATCGAATGTACCTTATAATATATGGATAAAAATATGGTTTAACTTTCAATCAAACCTGAATATCGTCGTTGCCCCTTCAAAATGCGACATGTGACTTCTGATAAATTGTGCATTCATACACTTAGAGTGTTTTGCAGGAGCATATTTTCGATTCCGTACTTGTCGCTTTTCGATCAAATCCAACTGGAACCGAATCTAGTGTGATTATCACATGGCAGCTTTTAACAAAATATCCAGCTTGCGCAGTTCTTAATCGAAATATACACTTAACGCATTTTGCACAATATATGCACATGTCGCGTTTTGAAGGCGCAACGACGATATATATTATAGGTCCCAATTCTTGGAAATAAGTTCACTTGTACCATATCTGATTCATTTCGACCCGCGATAGGTATTAAATATCCACTTAAAATAATCTTTTAAAAATATTTCTCTTCCCTTACGAAAATTGCATGAACATAGACATAAAATTTCTGATTCAATTAATTCAAATTGCATCACGAAATTCCTCAACGTCTGATATCCATGACAAGGAAGTCATAAATGTATCAACCCTGAACATTTTGCTGTTTGACTGTAAAACATTGAACTAGTTCACCGTAATCGTTCGATTCGATATTTTGCCAATATTTCCAACAATATAGAAACGATCAAATTTAAATATATAAGTTGTCTATAAAATTAAGTTGTGATTCCTCTTTGAAAATATCAGCGATATCTGATGGATAGTTTCCAAGATACAGAATTTTTTTAGATAGGTTTTTAAAAGTTTTCTAGTCACATGATCCTCACGGAAGTTAGCACAAATCGTTGTGTCGGCATTGTTCAAGTAACTACCAAGTTCAAATTCGAGCACATCAGTATTTTTTGAGTTATTGGGAGAACAAAATATTAGATATCGATATCTCCGAATCTACTGCGGACTTTGAAAATTGGCCGGCTCATTTGGACAACAAACCTACCCTGCAGGGTTCAACTCACG
This sequence comes from Halyzia sedecimguttata, assembly GCA_937662695.2. Classification (NCBI taxonomy): domain Eukaryota; kingdom Metazoa; phylum Arthropoda; class Insecta; order Coleoptera; family Coccinellidae; genus Halyzia; species Halyzia sedecimguttata. The sequence continues at coordinate 17,495,603 of OW569413.2, forward strand.
AAATCTTCTCGTGTTAGAGTATATTGCCTACTGACGGACGGCCGCCCTAACTGAAGCAAGTTTAAACTAGGATATTTCATATATGTGATATCATTGGGTTGGGTTTGAGTAATGTAAAGAAAATATTGCTGCACTGGGTTATATCCAAAATTTGTGAGAAAATGACGATGTATAGGTACGCAGAACTTGGTAGGAGTTATTAGTTCTCATCAGTGATAAAATCTGGACGTGATGCGGTATAATGAATTCTTATACCTTACTTAAATAAATCACAATAAACTTTTATAACGCGTAGTCACGATATGTTGAAAATTTCAATTTACTGAAATAGCACATAGTTCGTGCAACTTCCAGAAAGCTATAAAAATGCTATGAAGAGTTAGCGGAATGAACAGGTGTGATGGTTAATTTTAGGTTTATTATTTTCAAATAATCAAACTTCGAAAACGTGCCTCGGAAACATCTTCTAAGTTCCCTGAAATTGTTCACAGTGAGCGTTCGAAGTAGGAAGTGAAAATACTTCAAATATTGAATGAAAGAAAATCCGTTCGCCTGCTATACATTATTTCAGCCAAAACTGTCGAAGGATTATATGACAGTGATACATTGCTTATTCATTTAGTAATATAATAAAAAACTTGTTCTAGTCCATTCCAAAAGGAATGCTGTGAACCTTCTAGGTATTTATTCACATCTTGATACCACTCCTGAGAAGTCTATGTATGGAAAAATTCAAGAATATATCACATTTTCTTCCCTACCACTTTCGTGAAGCATGTTCCTCCTCAAGAGTGAAATCTCACATAAACTGGACTCCCTTTAAAGTAACATTTATGATTAAAAGGTTTTTTCTGGGTTTTCTCTCCCAAATTAATAAAATATAAATATAATCATAATTATTTTTTGATTTGCTTCTGCGTAATAAACACAAGATATTTGTCAGAAGCAATCAATTGAACAATGTTGCCTAACAAACAACAACGAAACAACATCAACGAAGAAACAACTATATCGTAACAAGTATGAACTGGAATAAATTAGTGTCAGCTTGAAATCGACAAGTTTGAATTATGAACATAGAATATGGTGAATAAGGCTAATTCCTAATAACTAGAGGACACACGGTTAAATATTCTACTATTTTAAACATAAAAAAATTGGTTCAAGCCCTGTGGACAGGAGTTTTTTGGCGCTTTTGTTCAAACAGACAAATTATATCTCCGAAAGTATTGGTTTCTCAGAGTTGGGAATTATATCAATGGATACCTATGATAGAACCGCATCATGAAAGAAATTAAATTTTAAGAGGTGTCTTTTAAGAAAAATGCTTCAAAAATTATCTTAAAAAAAAGAGCAATCTACAATGCTTCAATGCTTTAAAAATTGTCATTAAAATGTATCAAGATTAAAGGAACAATCTGCAATGATTCAAACTCATGGAATGGGTTGTTGCAACTCACACTCGGCGCATAGGTTTCACAACTCGAAATACCTAAGGAAAGTATAATCGAAATGTCTAGAGCAAGGCTGCAGACAATCATAGCAGATTGTCCATTTTTTCCTGATATTTGAGTAGGTAGTGGATCACGAACAAATTATTTTAATAGTTCAAAATATATTAATAAAACACTATCCTCTTTTCATAATTTGAAATTTAATAGTTCATTCCACTAACACATTCTTTTCTGTATTAGGAACCTTAACTCAAGAAAAAATGATTGATACACAAATGTAGATCCATATTCCAGTATTTTTTTGCTAGCAACATTATGAAAATCCTCTATATAGGAACATGTCTCACTACCACTACTTAAGGAAGTAAAAGGTAATATTAACCTCAGTAATTTCTATTCATGATTCCATTATGTTCTTCTTTCCTATTGCCTCCATAAACTACATCAAAACAGTCTTGTATATATTCACACATTCAAGAATCGAATACTTGCTTTCCAATAGAAAATATACGAATTGAGATTCTTTAATAGCTAGAAAAGATGACATTTATGAATAGTTACACAGACAGATTATGTGTTCACATTCTGTGAATACATAGAACTTACGATGTAATATTGCAACTTTGAAACATCATATCTCCGAAAGTATTAGCTTCTTGAAGGTGAATATGATAACAATGGATTCTTATGATGAAACTGCATCTTAAAAAAATTTGAATTCAAAAGTTGTATTGTAAAAAAAAAAATTTTTTGTCGTTACTCCGAAACTATCAGACTGATGTTGCCCAATAACGAACTCAATCGAGATATTTATTCTTCAAACCTATTCTGAAAATTTTAACTGTCTAGCTCATTCCATTCGAGAGTTATCGTGTTAACAGCTCTGTTCCGAGGAACAAGAGCGCCAAAAATACTCCTTCGTGATTTGGACTAGCGACCTCAACGCTCAGTGTTCAGCCGGAAAAGAGAGTGGCATTGGGGGCTGATACTTACCAGTTTTATGGTTGTTGAAAATCATCAACGTAACTTAACCAATGAATGAAAAACGAGCTCTAGAAATTTTAAGCTCATTTGTTATAGACTACTGGAAAGAAAATCTAACCAGTGCGACCTAGAGAAATCCTCATGAACTCCAATCCTCTGTGATGCGGAAACCTTGAGTGAAGTTCATTCTTTTGTCGCAAGAGGGATTCTGGGACTGCAATGCAACCTATATCTATATCACCCCAATTTGACATGAAAACGCTCGGCTTAGTGTTGTTAGAGAAGACCACAAACGAGTGAACATAGAATAAGGTGAACTGTAGGTAATCGCTATATTCATCGATTTCAACCTTGAACGAATATTTCATCGTTATCCGGACTTAGCACCTCATCAGTGTTCACGAGGGAATATTTGTTGATGGTTAAAATCGACGAATATACTACTGTGTATGTTCAGCTGTATGCCGTTCAACTCTTTCGGCAGCAGTCAAGTTTGTTGAGTCGGTATATAATGGCATTGATCAAGGTTTTCACGTTGCTGGATTATTTTTCGATCTTTTCTGTGCGTTCGATACACTTTCTTTTGAATTTATTTTGAGTAAATGCTATAATTTAGGTTTCAGGGGAGTGTTTCTGGACTGGCTGCGTAGCTACCTGAACCAGAGAATTGTGCGTGATTGACGATACTTATTCCGCTCAGTTTCCAATAGGTTGTGGGGTTTCCCAGGGCTCCGTGCTGGGACCACTACTTTTTCTATTATTCATTAATGATTTGCCTATTCACATTGCACAATTTCTTCTAGTTTTATTTGCTGATGATACATCGGTTGTAGTCTCAGCACGGATTACGGGGAGCTTCGCGACGCTTGTGAGGAAATTATCGACCAATTCGTTAATTGGTGTCGGTCCAACAGAGTTGTTGTTAATGTCAAAAAAACTGTTTACATTCATTTCGGTATCAGGAAAAACAGAAACTGATGAACTAAAATACTCCAACTTCAATTTAGTATCTGCGGAAGAATGTAAATTTTTGGGAGTCTATGTTGACAGAAATTTGACCTGGTCTACACATATCAGCTTTCTCTGTAAAAAGCCTAATAACTCGTATTATGCCATCAATAGAGTGAAATACATACTTCCTGTCAACTCATTAATGCAGATCTACTACAGCCTGGTATATAGTCAACTTTCATATAACATCTTACTCTGGGGAAACTGTGTAGAATTCAACAGAGCTTTCATAGCTCAAACACGAAACATTCGTTTAATATTCAATCTAAGTTCTCGAACATCTTGCAGGCCAGTTTTCGTTGAAAATAATTTGCTCTCTTTGCCATGTATACAGGGTCTTTCACGAGGAAACTCACCCATATTTATACGGGAAACTACTGAACGTATTTTCATGAAATTCAGCACTTATAAATATTTCACGATGCTGATGAAATCTAAAATATTTTCAAGGCATGAGCACCTCCGGTTTTTCCGGAATTGACGTCAACTTCCGTTTTTCAAATTAGAACACCATTTTTTCATTGCAGAAATAGATTCCTTAGAAAATTTCAAGTTATTTTGATTTAAAATTTTTCAGTTTTGGTTGGAAAATTCTCTCTGAGCGGAAAAATTCGAAAAAAAAATCGAAAATAGAGCTCCGCTGAAACAAGAATAACTTCGAGGTTTTTGGATGGAGAATTTACATTTTTGGGATTTTTCAAGATGTAAGATTGATATATCCACTTTAAAAATCGAAATCGCGATTCATGATACAGGGGGTGAAAAAATCGCTTTCAAAGTTAGGGATGACAAAATCGTGAAAAATCAATTTTTTCGAATTAGAACCCCATTTTTTTATGGCAGATATTGAATCTACGTTAAAAAATAATGTGAGTGTATGCATCACACCCTGGCCCTAAAATGGATATTTTCTGAGTTATTCACAAAAAACTGTTTACCGTCTTGAATTTTCAGCTATTTCTTTTCCCTTCACGCCAAAAAGATGAAATTTTCAGGAACTGTAATTTGAACCATGCTGTAGATTTTTCACCCCTTCTTGAAACCGACTTCAAGTTACTATTAGGAGAACCATGGCAAACTCTCGCAGTTATAACTAGAGAAGATGCTCAAAGTTTTGACCGTTAATTTCTAGACATTTATTTATACGTCTCAGGAATGCTTCGTGCGTTGCTCTTCTTATTTCATCGGGAGGAAGAGATCTGCAAAAGTGTTTAAAAACCAAATTGAGTTTCAAAACTATGAATCTAAAAATCCAAACAAACCTGAACGCATTTCTGACTCGTTCTATGCAGTCCTCTTTATCAGTCGCGGGAGTTGAGTAGACAATATTTTTTATCCTACCCCAAACATAATAGTCGAAAGGAGTTAAATCGGGAGAACGTGGTGGCCAAAGATGTGGACCATTGTTCGCCAACCATCGATCTTCAAATAGCCTGTAGAGGATATTTGACACATTGAGTGAATTGTGGGGAGGCGCGCCATCTTGTTGATACCATAAGTCATTATGGTTCTGTACTAGCGGCTCAATTATTTGAGTCAATATGTCAGAATATCTTTCTCCTAAGGGAGAACATTCTTTAAATAATGCAAACATGTGTAGTGTTCTATCTTACCAGTTAAAGTCCCATCATAAATGTGAACATCGAGAATTTCATTATTTTTGATGGCGCAAAAAACATTGAAACTCCAGGTCTCTTGAAAGTTCCATTGTCTGAAGTGGTGGTTGTTCTCTTCATCCCAATAATGACTGTTATGCCTATTGAAAGAACCATTCTTTGTGAATTTAGATTCATCTGTCCAAATTATACAGTCCAAAAAGTTTTCATTCTCTTGAAATCGAATCATCATAGCTTCGCAAAACTCTGTTCTCCTGACGAAATCAGTTTCCTTCAAATGCTGTACCCTATTGAATTTATATGGGTGCATTTTATGTTTTTTTAATATTCTCCAAACACTCGATTGAGATAATCCCAGATCAATCTCGGCATCTTTGAGAGAATTTTGAGGATTCACACGAAAATATGCAAGAACTGTAATTTCGTTGTTCTCATCTTCTACTACACTTTTTTCTCTGTGTATAGTTTTCTTAACGAAAGATCCGACATTTCTCAAGTTTGTCATGGTTCTGTTAATGGTATCTCTCGTTGGTCTGGGTCGGTCAGGAAACCTCTCAATGTACAGTCGAATCGTTCTATCTACAATTTTATTACATTCTCCATGAAGTAGAATGAGATTTAAATAATCTTCATTGGTAAAATTAGGCATAGTGATCGATTTTATAACTTAATACGAATTATCACCAAATTAATAGTAAACGCAAAATGCTACTGAATAAAGAGGAATTTGGCAGATGTAATTAATGATATCTATCATTAAAAAAAAAGAATGCAAAACATGGTTAGTTTTTGCATATGGTTCATAAGGAATTATTTATTTATCACTGGAGAGAAAACCGATGGCCGATTAGTTGAAATAAAGAGGTTTCCGATACAAATTCGAATCAAAATTCGCCATCTATTTAGGAACAACCTGTAACTTTTTTCTCTTGCATATTAGGGTAGTAAAATCTAAAACATGGTTTAAGTAACAGTTCCTGAAAATTTCATCTTTTTGGCGTGAAGGGAAAAGAAATAGCTGAAAATTCAAGACGAAAAACAGTTTTTTGTGAATAACTCAGAAAATATCCACTTTAGGGCAAGGGTGTGATGCATACACTCACATTATTTTTTAACGTAGATTCAATATCTGTCATAAAAAAATGGGGTTCTAATTTGAAAAAATTGATTTTTCACGATTTTGTCATCTCTAACTTTGAAAGCGATTTTTTCACCCCCTGTATCATGAATCGCGATTTCGATTTTTAAAGTGGATACATCAATCTTACATCTTGAAAAATCCCAAAAATGAAAATTTTCCATCCCAAAACCTCGAAGTTATTCTTGTTTCAGCGGAGCTCTATTTTCGATTTTTTTTTCGAATTTTCCCGCTCAGAGAGAATTTTCCAACCAAAACTGAAAAATGATACATCAAAATAACTTGAAATTTTCTAAGGAATCTATTTCTGCAATGAAAAAATGGTGTTCTAATTTGAAAAACGGAAGTTGACGTCATTTCCGGAAAAACCGGGGGTGCTCATGCCTTGAAAATATTTTAGATTTCATCAGCATCGTGAAGTACTTATAAGTGCTGAATTTCATGAAAATACGTTCAGTAGTTTCCCGTATAAATATGGGTGAGGTTCCTCGTGAAAGACCCTGTATATGTGTTCAAATGTTTGATATACGCTAAAGATTATTTCCTGAATTGGACCAAATTATGTGACAACCATGAATACAGTACAAGGAGCCAAGAAATTCTCCTTATACCTAAGCATAAAACTAAAAAATTTGAGAAGTCCCCCATGTACCAGAGTATAAAATTGTATAATAGCCTACCCAAAACTCTGAAGGCTCTCAGATTGCAAACATTCAACAATCAATAAAACAGTTGAAGCCATTGTTGTTCTCACAGAAGATTGTTCGTTTTAACTGGGGGCAGAAAAATCATCAAATAAAATATTTCGCTGAAAAAGACTAATTCGAAAGTTATGAAATGTAAGCCGATGCAGAACCTCCGACACATTGCGTGTGGAGGTGTCAGATGTTTGCAACATCTGACATGGAATACATTCAGTACTTAAATCAAAGACATTTTCTTTGTTGTAAATATGCTCGAACAGGTCGATTAATATTTTAAATAACACTATTTTTGACGAAAGAAAATGTTATGCAGCGTGGACCAAATTTGAGAAATGACACCATCGATATTTTAATTGGCAACACTATTTTTTTCATCACTATTCTCAAAGGGTATATCAAGATACATATACCGTGCCAAATAACAAACTCTTATTTAGTACAAAGATGAATACATCTGATCAACTGATCTCTGTAATATAAACAAATAATTTTGTTTTACTGATCTGATCGAATTGAAACTTGGTGAGTAGTTGTAAAATACAAACCTAAGTACGATTGTGGAATTTTGTGAGAATCGTATTGCTAGAAAATTTTAAAGAAATTATTAAAAATATGTTCAAGCACTGACATGAAGTCAGGAGCTTTTGCGCGTATGTTCTATTGTCTATTCTTCTGTATTGGACAGCCTTAATCGAATTTACAATGGTAAATTATGTTGTCCATTCTCCTGTATTGGACACTCTTAATTCGAAATTACCATGGTAAATTCGAATTAAGTGTCCAATTCAAGAGAATGGACAACATAATTTACCATGGTAAATTCGATTAAGGGTGTCCAATACATAAAAATGGACAACAGAACATACGCGCAAAAGCTCCTGACTTCACGTCAGTGCTTGAACCAGTTATTATTTTCGTCATTTTTTTGGAATTTTCTAGGGGTACCTACGGTTCTTACAAAATTTTTTTTTTCGTCATTTTTTACAAATTTTCTAGAGGTAGGTACGGTTCTTACAAAATTTTAAACACTTCTTTATGTTGATTTTCTACTACTAGTTACCAAGCTTCAATTCGATCGAATCTTTATTTCTTGAGTTATCAAGGAAATAATATTCCTGGTTGGTATAACTCGGAAACCGGTTGACAGATTATGCCCAAAAAACTTAACTCTCCCATTCGGATACGCAACCTACCTGAAAACTGCAAGTCCCTATCTCCTTTCGTTCGGAAGTTATCGAGGCAACGGTCACCCATCTACTGAAATCACACAAGGCTGGTCGAATCTCCAACAATATTTAACCGATCGTGTTAAAACTTGAAACTTGGCAGTACAGTTAGGTTCTAAAGCAGATCTAAAGCAGATCAGACAACTACTAGGAAAGCGCTTGACAAAGTGCAAAGGCTAGCTTGTGTGTGCATCACGGGAGCTATGAGAACGTGTCCAACCAGGGCACTTGAGATCATCACAGATCTCTCACCTCTGCATCTAGTGATTGAGAGGTTAGCCCATGAGGCCATCCTCAGAATATCTAAGGAAGGTACAGGAACTGAGAGGATTAAATGTCAGAGAGCCTGGACCTCTTTGATTAATTACATCCCATCAGTGAACCTTCCTAGTGATGCAATGGTCAAAAAAGTAAGCATTGAGAAGAACTTCACCACGATGCTAAGTAGAAAGGAAGAATGGGAAAGGGAGCTCACCACCCAGACTTTCAAAGAAAATACCATAAAATGGTACACAGATGGCTCAAAAACCACGACGGGAGCTGGCGCTGGGGTATATGGGACAGGCAGCAAGTGCGCACTGTCGGTAGGCTCCCGTTTGAGTATCTTTCAGGCAGAATTACTCGCAATCGAAAGATGTGCAGATATTAACCTAGAAAGAAAATATCAGAAATGCGACATAGCAATCCATTCGGATAGTCAATCTGCTATCAAAGCACTGAGCTCCCATGCCATCGATTCAAAGTTTTTCAATTTTCAATTATTTTTTGAAAATTTTCAACAGATACTATCCTCACGAAATTTCGCAAGAATTTTTGCGTTGGCATTCTACAACCAATAACCATGTTTGAATTCAATCGGTTTTGTATTTTTCGAGTTAATGAGGAACAAAAAACAACCAAATTTCAGATGGCTATATCTCTTAAACCGTTTGGCCGATTATGCTCATAAACAAACTCAAATGTCGCATTCAGATGCACAAACTAACCTGGAATCTTCAAGCCGCTATCTCTTACCGTTCTCAGGTTATCGTGAACACAAAAATATTTTTTTAAATTTTTTAATAATTTTCTAGCGATACGATTCTGACAAAATTTCACAAACGAGCTCAGGTTTATATTCTACAACTATTCACCAAGTTTCAATTTGATCGGATCTATATTGGTTGAAAACAAAATTATTACTCGGAAACCATTAGGCTGATTATGCCCATTAATGAACATGTCCGTCGTATTGAGATGCGCCACCTACCCTGAAAATTTCAAGTCCCTAGCTCTTTCCGATCTCAAGTTATCGAGGCAACAGCTGGACGGCCGGCCGGGCAGAATCAAATTTGACCTCGAATTCTTCGTTGGGGAGTCGAACCGAATCGTTTGAGACCATTTTCGTAAAAAAAATTGAATGTTACATACATTTGGGCAAAATGATAACGCTATGTTCCCCAGAACATACGCGTAAAAATATTATTTATGTCACGATTACCTGAAAACGGGAAGAGATGGCGACTTGAAATTTTCAGGTAAGGTTGCGCATCTGAATGTGGCATTCGAATTGGTTTGAAGGCATAATTTGCCGAACGGTTTTGTAGTTAAACCCATCTGAAATTTGGTTGTTATGACCTCAATAACTCGAATAATTCAAAAACGATTTAATTCAAACATGGTTATTAATTGAAGAATGCCTACTCAAAAACCGAATCGTTTGAGACCATTTTTGTAAAACAATTCGAATGCTACATACATTTGGGCAAAATGATAACGCTATGTTCCCCAGAACATATGCGTAAAAATATTATTTATGTCACGATTACCTGAGAACGGGAAGAGATGGCGACTTGAAATTTTCAGGTAAGGTTGCGCATCTGAATGTGGCATTCGAATTGGTTTGAAGGCATAATTTGCCGAACGGTTTTGGAGTTAAACTCATCTGAAATTTGGTTGTTATGACCTCAACAACTCGAATAATTCAAAAAAGATTTCATTCAAACATGGTTATTAGTTGAAGAATGCCTACTCAAAAATTCTTTCAACATTTCGTGAGGATCGTATAACTAGAAAATTTTTAAAAAATCATTGAATATCATTGCAAAATAATTATATATATCAGAAACTGTTCATTCGACATGGCTGAAATTTTACGAGAGCCTTCAGAACCTAACTCTACTACCAAGTTCTAAGTTTGAACATGATCGGATCTATATTGGTGGATATCCGAGCAGCCTTATATGAGTTCAGTAGCTGGAAGGGTGACCGTTGCCTGGATAACTGTCGAACAAAAGAAGATAGGGACTTGCAATTTTCAGGGTAAGTTGCGCATCTGAATGGGAGAGCTATGATCGCTGTTGGCCTTAATCGGCCCAACGGATTCAGAGTTATACCCATCTGGTATATTATTTCCTCGATAACTAAGAAATATAGACTCCATTGAATTGAAGCTTGCTTACTAGTTGTAGAATATTGGCATGGAGATGTATGTGAAACTTTGTGAGGACCGTACCAGTAGAACATTTTTAAGAAATTACGAAAAAAAATAATTTTTATTCTTTTTTGTTTGACAAAAAATGTCAAACAAATACCTCTCGACATTCCATTTTTAAACTCCCTGAATTATTTCATATTCAATGAGATTCCTTGATATTAAAATTAATTGATATTTGATAAATAACTATTTAACGACAATGAATGAGAATTTGTTATTTCTTACGCATATGTAACTGGATATACCCTTGAAGAGTAGTCATAAAAAAATTAGGATTACCATCTAAAAATATTATAGAAGACGTCATAATTCAAATTTGGTACAAGTGGTATAACATTTTCTCACATCCAAAAGACCTCAATTTATAACAAGAATCGACCTGCTCGAGCATATTTACAATAGCTCATAACAAAAAAAAGCACTGACGTGTAGTCAGTACTCTTTGGCGCGCGTGTTCACGGTGGCTAATTTGAATTGAATGATGAGTACTTCAAGCTCAGTAGATAGAGCGAGCCGAAGATCTACCCAAAGGATAGTGGACACCATTCACTGTCGGTTCAAAAATTAACAGTGCTGTATCTAAGCTGCCATCAGGATAGATTAACAAAGTTGGAAAAGAACACAAGTGACTCTCCTTAGTCGCACAAGCTCCTAGAAGATTTGGGAGGGTCAGTATAACACTAATCATGTTAATCGCACGCGCGCCAAAGCAGATTGACTTTTTACACTTTTTCTTTCATTGTTAAGTCAATCTGCTTTTGCGCGCGTGCGATTAACATGATTAGGATTATACTGACTCTCCCAAATCTTCTAGGAGCTTGTGCGACTAAGGAGAGTCACTTGTGTTCTTTTCCAACTTTGTTAATCTATCCTGATGGCAGCTTAGATACAGCACTGTTAATTTTTGAACCGACAGTGAATGGTGTCCACTATCCTTTGGGTAGATCTTCGGCTCGCTCTATCTACTGAGCTTGAAGTACTCATCATTCAATTCAAATTAGCCACCGTGAACACGCGCGCCAAAGAGTACTGACTACACGTCAGTGCTTTTTTTTTTCAAGTTCCTTTAACAAATTTTAGCTATCAATACAGTTTGGCTGTTAGCTTTACCGTAGATCGAAAAAAAATGCGGTTGTGGGACCTCCGTTTGGAACGCAATTGCCTCTTCTCCAAATCCGAACGTATTTCAATATAGATCTACCGAATATAGTTATTTATAAATTCGCCTCAGGGCCACCATACAGACATTTCAACTCGGAAACAACGCTATTTCCCCCAAACTGACTTGTGTCCGTGCACTGAATTGACATGAATATTCTTTTAAAACCTCACAAAATCGGCTCATTGCGTCCAACATAACCCAAACAACCCAAAACCATTCACTTCTCATCTGCGCAAGCGCAATATACTCATGCCTGCAAGTCCTCCCAAAATTACACACCTCACAAAAAACTCCGATTCTCCAACACTAGTGGTTCAGGAGATATCGCTTCTTGAATCCACGCATGCGCAGACCCTCACCAGGGGATTCTATAGAGGAATAGTATCCGCCACCCTAAAATCCCAATCCTCTCTGACGAAAGCACCAGCAGTTAAATCACTGATGGTCTGCTCATGCGCATAACGAAAAATGCCCGTAAGGGGTAACATCAATTTCGAAATTAGCCCCAGGGCCACGATACGGACACTTTAACTCAGAAACAACGCTACATCCCCCAATCTGACTTGTCCTTGCACTGAATTGCCATGAATATTCTTTTAAAACCTCACAATATCGGGTCAGCACTCACAACATAACCCATACAACCCAAAAACAGTCACTTCTCTTCTGCGCATGCGCAATCTACTTGCGGCTGAAAGTCCTCCCAAAATCACACACCATACAGAAATCTCCGATTCTCCAACACTAGTGGTTCATGAGATATCGCCTCTTGAATCCACGCATGCGCAGACCCTCACCAGGGGATTCTGTAGAGGAATAGCATTCGCCACCCCAAAACCCCAATCCTCTCTGACGAAAACTTCAGCAGTTAAATCACTGATGGTCTGCTCATGCGCATAACGAAAAATGCCCGTAAGGGGTAACATCAATTTCAAAATTGGCCCCAGGGCCACGGTATGCACACTTCAACTCGGAAACAACGGTATTTCCCCCAAACTGACTAGTGTCCGAGCACTGCATTGCTATGAATATTCTTTTAAAACCTCACAATATCGACTCAGCACTCCCAACATAACCCATCCAACCCAAAATCAGTCACTTCTCTTCTGCGCATGCGCAATCTACTCGCGGCTAAAAGTCCATTCAAAATAACACACCTTACAAAAAACTCCGATTCTCCAACACTAGTGGTTCGGAAGATATCGCATCTTTAATCTACGCATGCGCAGACCCTCATCAGGGAACTGGATTCTATGGAGGAATATAATCCGCCACCCCAAAACCCCAATCCTCTCTGACGAAAACTACAGCAGTTAAATGACTTCTCATCTGCGCATGCGCACAACGAAAAATGTCCGGAAAGGGCAGCATGAACCTCAAAAAAATAGGTTTCGGCATTTTAAGCAAAGTATTTCGCAAAAGAGTAGTAATTTTTTTATTTTTTTCATGTCACGTGATCTTCACGAAATTTTGCAGAAGTGTTTGCATTGGTCTTTTGCATCTAACTACTGAGTTTCAATTTAATCAGATCAGTATTTTTCGAGTTATCCTGAAAACAAAATTTTAAAATTTTTGATCAAAATCCGATCAAAACAAAACTTCGCAGGCATATAAAGGTCATGATTCTACAATTTGCTGCCATATTTCAGAAAGATCGAGTGATTGGTTCCGGAAATATTCATTAAAAACTTTTTGACTAAAAACGGCCTTAACTCCGAAACCGCTCGGTGGATTTCGCCCGTTAACGAACTTGTCCGAGATATTTACGCTACAAAACTACCCTGCAAATTTCAACGCTCTAAGTCGTTCCGTTCGAGAGCTATCGTGCTAACGGCCGGCCGGACCGGCCGGACCGGACGGACAGAATTGAATTTGACCTCGAATTCTTCATCAGGAAGTCGAACCTAAACGTTTGAGACCATTTTCAAAAAAAAATTCGAAAAATACAGACATTGTGACGAAATGATAGCACGCTGTTCCTTGCGGAACACGCGCGCAAAAAACTGCCTTTGATTTACTGAGTTCAATCAAAGATAGATACTCGAACTGTAGAACTTTGATCAATGACCAACTAGAGTATCTTCATCTTGTTAATCTAGGAGTCTCCATATTCACATTCATGGTGGGTTTCACGAAGTTTCGATTAGCTTAATTGTGGATCTATTATTATTATTATTATTGATAAGGGGGTTACGTTGCACCGCGACCTTGAGATCTATTGTGCCCCCCAACAGAGCTGTTCTCACCATTACGCCATCTACAGCTCGCCCTCCAGTTCCAGAGTATAAATGAACCATTGTGGATCTAATTCGATGGTTGTATCAAAAATGAACTGAAAATCGACATACAATCGCACCAATTTCGCAATTAAGAGCTGTCAAAGCCTTGTGAAACCCACCGTCAATGTGTTATATCTCTTGTTCGACACGGCTCACCGGCTCCAAAAACGTTAACTATAAATATCGAACTATATCGAAATGCATTAATGAAATAGATCCTTATGAAGTTCTAGAAGATTTTCATCAGCCACATATAAAAATCTATATTCGAATGACGTTATAGCTGGTTAGTGTGGTGGTCACAGGTTTATATTTAGACTTTAAGGGTTTATGGATTCTGTTATGGGAGACGAATGACGTATGTAGGTACTCTTTACTATGAAATGGTTTCTTTCTGGGGTTTCTCACCCGAACTCTGAAAAATATCTATAAAATAAAAAATTTATTATTTTGTGATTTGCTTCTAAGTAAGAAACACAAGATATTTGTCAGAAGCATTCAATCGAACAATGTTGCCTAACAAATAACGAAACAACATCAACGAAGAAACAATTATAGCGTAACGTTTCGGAGTCTATATCAGACTCCTTCGTCAACGCCATCGAAAATCTTTAGAATTATTTTGTTGATAGTTATTCTGAAATTCGAGAATTGTCACATTGACAGTATTTGAAAATCATAGCTAACATAGGTTTACTTTGCATAAAAATTTCCAAGTTCCAACTCCTTTTTCAGTAAATTCAGCCAAATATGGTCAATACGAATTGAGCAATTGTCAAAATTGCATTCTCTGTTCAATAAAATACAAGTTCACTCCTTAAGTTTCCTACAACTCAATCAATTGGCGTTTTCTCCATTGAATCAAACATAAAATTCAAAGTGTGATACATCGTTGGAAAGGTAATTTCGAGTAAAATAAAAAATTGCAAAAAATATACAAGGTGGTATTTGAGATAAAAAAGTCAGAGTCACTTCTGGTCAAACTGAAAGTAACTTTCAATTTTTATTTTTCTCAGGTAAAGGCTCCTTGAACGAATTGAAAATTGTAAAATTTTCAAATATTTATCTTTCGAAATGGCTGATATAATGCATTGGAACATGTATACTGGGACACCATGTATATCAACAATATATTATTATATCTTGTGAAACTTGAGCCAAGCTGTTTTTTTATACTTCAATAAATTAGTTAATTAATTTTCCAAATTATTTCGGCAAGTGATTTGCGAGAACTCCTCTTCTATTCTGCACCCTTTAATAATCATCTCACGATTACCCAACAATTCGAATAACAGTAACAATCCTCATTTTCACTACACCCCGCACCCCCAACCAAATCACGAAATCACCCCCAAGTATACAAGAAAACATTACTGAGCCCTTTGAACTTTGGACCCCTAATGAACGAAACGATCAGAACGAACGTAGGATTACTAATAACACGTGTCATGTAGAATTCTCTCCTTCGCCACCCCTCATTTTCACCCCTAATCGTGCGGAACATATCTGATGACGTCTCAGAGCAGGCCGAAATCAACGCCACCAAGGCAGTGAAAACTTTCGTTGTTGTGACAAGAAACGAGACGGCAATTAGGATAGAGCTGACGAGACATCGTGTTCTTGCCGAAACTTACGTAGAATAATAATCGGTTTTTATCCGGATCTAGCTCCGGATTGTTGTGACATCGCCTCGGATGATGGGCAAAGTTTGCGAGGCCGTTATCGATATGTTCTGTTGATTCATTAATGAGGAAATTTGGAGTACGAACACGACAGTTGAACTGGAATTTGTCATGTAATTGAAAACATTTTTAGACTCAGTGAAATATTGGATGATGAATAATGCAATTCCCAAGCTATCCTTTAGTGAATACTTGAAGTTTAGAATTAGAGTCTTGTTGATACAAGAAAGGATTAAATTAATTGATTATCAACAATTCTAATATTGATTATAAAAATTCTTGAGAGATAGTGAGAACCCTCACCGGAAATGCACGCTTCTGCACGAAATTTATTCCAGGTTAACTATATTTATGCATTGAGAAATTATTAGTTGGTATGGCGATAAGGAGCAATTGAAATTATTTTGTTTCAAAACAACTCTTCTGACGAAAACAGAATATTCTTGAATCCTCATTTATGATTTGATCCCTTAATTTTCTTTCAGCCGATACACAAGCGATTTCGACACAAAATAATAAAAAATAATTGAGTATTCCAAATATTATTTTTTTTACGAGAAAACAGTGGCGGACCATTTTTTTTTTACAAAAATAGTCTGTACGGAAGCTAGGTTCAAAAATAATAACATTGTTTGGATATCAGAAAACGAATCTAGATACGTTGGAGACATGTAGCAAATTTCAACATAATAATATTTCTACAACGTAGCACAGTGATTGTATAAAAATATATTTTTGTTCGTAAGTTTATCATAGAATATCTCAACAGTCGACATTCGTTTATATGTGATTTTTGGCGCTCTAGTTCCTCGGAACTGACTGCTTATCAATTTGCCCAAATGTCTGTAATTTTCGAATTTTTCGATGAAAATGGTCTTAAACGATTTGGTTCGGCTCACTGATCAAGAATCCGTGGTCGAAATTCATTCTGTCCGGCCGGTCCGGCCGGCCGTAGGCACGATAACTCTCGAACGGAATGAGCTAGAGAGTTGAAATTTTCAGAGTAGGTTTGGGAGATAAATATCTCGGCTAAGTTCGTTATTGGGCAAAATCGGACAGATGGTTTCGGAGTAACAGAAAAATTTTTTTTTTTTTACGTAACAAATTCCAAATTAAATTTTTTTCAATAAGGAGTTTTACCATAGGAATCCAATGATATCATTTTTAACTCTAACAAGCTAACACTTTCGGATATATGATTTTTCAAAATTTCAATAATAAATCGTATTTGTACGTTTTCACAGAATTATATAATTATTCTATGTATGAATTGTCATAATGTCAACTTATTTTCCTGAGACATGACAGTTTTCTGGCCTGAAAGTTGACGAAAATCGAATATAAAGATAAAAAACAGTCAAATAAACCCCCATGTGGCGATCTTATGTCGAAAAGTGAAAATTAGGAATATATATCCCAGGTAAGTACCGACGTTTTATTCCAATACCGGAGATCGATGAGATCGTTCGAGGAGCCCGATAGCCGATCGGTCTGACCCGACGGGTTTCGGAACGAGAGAAGGCGGGCTCAAATCCCGTAAAGGGAATTACACATTTTGGCGCTCTAGTTCCTCGGATCTGAGTGCATATGAATTTTTATTTAAGATTCAGTTTCACCATTAAATTTCATCGATATCATTTTCAACAAGCTAATACTTTCGGAGATATGATTTTTCTAAATTTCAATAATGAATCGTACGTACTTCTTAGTTTTCACAGAATGCTATAATTATTCTATCTAAGCTTTATTATTTGATCTGTGTTCATACTCGTATATTTCATCCTGTTCTATAAGAAAGACTCAAATTCATTTCAGCTATTTTAATTTGATTTCTTCCATGGTGCAGTTCTCATTCTCAGATTGCTCATTTAATCTTGATGAATAAACTATTATTTGAATTTAATTTCCTTTATGATGCAGTTCTTTCATAAGAATACATTGATATAATTCCCAACTCTGAGAAACCAATACAATATACGGAGATATAATTTGTCTGTTTGAACTAGAGCGCCAGAAAGCTCCTGTCCGCAGGGCTTGAACCCATTTTTTAATGAAATAAGTTCAAGGATCGTCCCCTTAAGTATTATTATACCCTGTATTTCACTGAGTGGTAACAGCGTACTTCATTGCAACTTGTGGAGATGAGAGATCTGATAATTTCTACTATATCATTCATTCATGATTGATTCCCATCGATTATCCACTAATTCAATTCAATATATAAGAAACAGGGTAAGTCTATAAGCTGTAGATTATTTGTAATCATAGATTTCTCTCATCAAATAAAACACTTTTTTCACTCACCATTTTTCTAGAGTAAGCTCAGGTGAATAGTTACAAGTGTTCAAAGATTCCCTAAAATGTGCTAATACAATCCTGCACTTTTTTTTATCCGTTCAACATGGAAAGCTGTTACTGAAATCTTTATTGTAGAACCACAAAAAATTTAGTCATCATGCTTGGAATTCAATCGAATTGTTTGGGAAAAATTATTTACTCACTCAGTTCTTATGATGCAACATTCGTTCAACGAAAATATTCCTCTGTTAATTCTTCACTATTAAGACACTTAACTTATCTCAATTCTCAGTTAATATACATCAATTTTTCTACTATAAGATTATACATCAATTGATTATCACCCATTCTTATACTCAAATCGGATAGTTGAGATGCTATTCCAAGTGATAACATAGTCATATCAATTAGTAGGAAACGTTCACAGAAAATCCTTGCAGATCAAATTCTATAGGAACATAGACTTTCTGTGTATGTCTCTGTTCTCCGTTTTCATGCGGCCTTGTCAAACTGTGTACCAGGTATATTATGGAAATCGAGGACGAAAAATTATCTATGTCTTGTGAAAAAATAGTTACAGCGGAAACGCAGAAATACATCGTCATATGCTAGGTCAGGGGTGGATTAATCAAAATAAGGCAAATTCTCAAATTTTTATACTGATTCCGGGAGTCTCCAACAATATAGATCCGATCATGTTCAAACTTGAAACTTGGTAGTAAAGTTAGGATCTGAAGGCTCTCGCAAAATTTCAGCGATATCGGACGAATAGTTTCTGATATATAGAATTATTTTAAATAATATTCTATGATTTTTCAAAAATATTAGGGTTATACGATCCTCACAAAATGTTGCATGAATTTTTGCGTTGCCATTCTACAACTATTAACCATGCTTGAATTGGATCAGTTTTGTATTTTTTGAGTTATTGAGGAAATAACAACCAAATTTCAAATGGGTATAACTCCAAAACCGCTTTAGCGATTATGCCTATAAACAAATTCTAATGGTGCACTCAGATTGTCGTCCTTCCTGAAAATTTCAAGTTGCTATCTGTTTCGTTCCTTAGGTTATCGTGACGTAAATAATATTCTTTAATAATTTTTAAAAAATTTTCTAGCAATACGATATTCACAAAATTTCACGAACGTCCTTAGGTTCATATTCTACAACTACTCACCAAGTTTCAATCCGATCGGATTAGTATTGGTTGTAGACAAAATTATTACTCCAAAACCATTGGGCCGATTATGCCCATTAACGAACTCGTCCATCCTATTGGGATGCACCACCTGCCCTGAAAATTTCAAGTCGCTATCTCTTCCCGTTCTCAAGTTATTGTGGGAACGGCCGGCCGTGCAGAATCAAATTTTACCTTGAATTCTTGATCTGGGAGTCGAACCCAATCGTTTGAGACCATTTTCGGCGAAAATTTCGAAAATTACAGACATTTGTGCAAAATGATAATGTTCCCCAGAACATACGCGCAAAAAGTGGATCAGTTTTTTTGGTTACTTGTTTTTACAGTCGGATTTATATTCTCAGCCTTGGGTGATTTCAGTATCTGGATGGGTGACTGCTCTGGCTATAAATTCAAACAACCCCTGGACAACTAAACTAGTTGTCAATTTCGTTGCATTTTTGCAACCTTTTTATAGTAATATTGAATTAAAATTAGCTTCATTTAAGTCCCCTACTGCCAAGAATACTACTGTTCAAATTACAGTAATTTTATCTGGAATACATCGCCACTTCTGTTGGTGGATATTCCATTACAACAACGTGGAACAATATTGGTTCAGCACGATGTTACTCCTGCATGTACTTACTAGCTTACATGTACGGGTATTTTCAAACCAACACTTTCTTAATAAACGGATCGGATGTGGCGGACCAATACCGTGGTCACCAAGGTTTCCAGATCTGAAACCATTAAATTTTTGGCTATGGGGATACATAAAGTAAAATGTTGATTGTACTGTTCCTGACCGGGAGGCCCATTTTATTGCCCAGATTCACGAAAAAGTAGTTTATCCAATTTTTGCGCGCATGTTCTGGGGAACATCGCCACATAATTTTGCCCAAATGTCTGTGACGTTAGAATTTTTTGCCGAAAATGGTCTCAAACGATTAGGTTCAACACAATGATTAGGAATTCGACGTCAAATTTGATTATGTTCAGCTGCCGTCCGGCCAGCCGTTGTCACGATAAATTGAGAACGGTAAAAGGTAGCGACTTGACATTTTCAGGGTAGGCGCCGAGTCTGAATACGACGGAAAAGTTCGTTAATGGGCATAATTGGCCCAACGGTTTCCGAGTAATAATCTTGTCATCAACCAATAAAGATCCGATTAAATTGAAAGTTGATATCTAGTTGTAGAATACTGAGTCGCAGACGTTTTTTGGAATTTTGTGAGAATCGTATCACTAGAAAATTTTGAAAAATCCCTAAAAAATATGATTTATCTCACGATAACTTGAGAACGGAGAAATATAGTGACTTGCAATTTCTTGAGTAGATTGTGCGTTTGAATTTGTTTTATAGGCATAATCGGCTAAGAGGTTTTGGAGTTATAACGACCTTATATTCGGTTGTTATTCCCTCAATAACTCGAAAAATACTAATCTGAACCAATTCTAACAAGGTAATTGGTTCGAGAATGCCAACTAGATGGATGACCGTTGCCTCGATAACTTTTGAACGATAAGAGATAAGGAATTGCAATTTTCAGAGTTGATTGTGCATTTGAATGGGAGAGCTCTCGTTGTTGGGCATAATTGGCTCAACGGTTTCGGAGTTATATCCATCTGGAATTTTATATTCTCGATAACTCAAAAGATCGAATTGAACCTTGCTATGTAGTTGTGAAATATCGATATAAAGAGGTGTGTGAAATTTTGTGAGGACCGTACCATTAGAAAATTTAAAAAAAATTACGAAATAATATTATGTATCTCACGATAGCTTGAGAATGGAACGAGATAGCAACTTGGAATTTTAAGAGTATATAGCGCATCCGAATGCAACATTTAAGTTCGTTAGTTGGCATAATGGGCCAAATGGTTTTGGAATTATACTCATCTAAAATTTTGTTGTTATTTCCTCTATAACTCAAAATATACAAATCTGATCCAATTAGAACTCGGTAATTACTTGTAGAATGCCAACCCACTTATTTCCGCAGAATTCCGTGAATATCGTATCCTGGAGTAACTTGAGGCGTAAGTTTGTTTGTATTTCTATTCCAATAGAATACATATGTGAGAATTAAAAATTCTGTGATTAAAAGTCAAGTTTGTCATTAAAATGGTATGAAATGTATTCATACTTATATTATAAAAGCTGAGAAAACGTCAGAGCTTTAAATTATTTTTATTCTGTTGCTGGAACATTTTGTGATAGGTTGCAGAAATGTATTAACAAAATGACTAATAAATTTGAGGGTTAACATGACCTGGAAGCTTCTTTGTGTTCAACTCTTTATGTATTCGTGTTTGTTCAGACTAACTCAAAAATTCAATGTTCCCCCAAAACAGCATTCCAATTATTATAACGTTCCCATGGCCTTTCATCCCTTTTCACCTGGTAAATGAAAACAATGTTTATCCTACACCACCACAATTTCCAACAGCAGATTACCAAATATGAATATACAAACAAAATCGAAAATATTTGTTCCGATATAAATGAATGAGTTTAAAAAATACAAATACATACTTTCGTTGCTACATGGTGGCCCCTATACAATGATCGAGATGTCATAATTTTACTTTTTTTGTCTCATAATTTTCACGGACAATTATTTATCAATCATATTATACTTTAGATAGATTCGTATAACTGGAACGAGATACAGAGACCACAAAACGTTTATATTGCCTATGTATGTCGATGTACTGTTGATGGGGTTGATAATAATACACACTATTGCATTTCAAATTATACTGTACTATGCTTGACTAAACATTGAAAGTAACATAGAATTCTCAGAATGATGAGAAATTGCGAAATCTAATGAAAAAATTGGATCTAGCACTGACCATGGTAAATTCTATTAAGAGTGTCCAATACTGGAGAACGGACAATAGAAATCACCATGTTAAATTCGACTAAGAGTGTTCAATACAGGAGAATGGTCAATAGAACATACGCGCAAAAGCTCCCGACTTCACGTCAGTGATTGAACCAATTTTTGTTTTCGTAATTTTTTTGAAATTTTCTAGGGATACGGTTCTCACAAAATTTTACCAAGCTTCAATTCGAACAAACGCGCACAAATGAAAATACAAGAGGGGATAAACGATCAAGTTAATAATAATACATAACCTTTCAAAAGTCCCCTATCATAAATAATATACTCCTCTGTAGCCGCATGGATCTCTTGAAGAAACGCCTCCGCTAGTTTTCGAAGATATTCACTCGTGTTCTTAGAGATCCCTTCAATATTTGATATCAAAAAAGTACATGTCGTAGTTTATAAGGCCAGGAGTATCACTTTCAAAACCAGGTCCGGCCAATCCAAATAATGATTATTCAGAACTTCAGATGTTCGAAGACTGCTACAGGAACAAAATGCTAACATCATGTCCCATAGATCCTACTGTTATGAGAAAATCGACCCTGAAATTTATAAATTAAATGTTATAATTTAATATGTAATCGACGTTCATGGTTTTGAAGGTTCTCACAAAATTTCAGCGATATCAGACAACTGCTTCCTGATAAAATATATTTGACCCATCCAGCTACTGAACTCAAACAAGGCTACTCGGATCTCCCACAATATAGATCCGATCGTGTTAGAACTTGGAACTTGGTAGTAGAGTAAGGTTTTCAAGGCTCTCGCAAAATTTCAGCCATGTCGGATGAATAGTTTCTGATATATAGAATTTTTTTCAACGATTTTCTATGATTTCCTAAAAATTTTCTAGTTATACGATTCTCACGAAATTTTGTGAGAATTTTCGCGTTGGCATTATACAACTAATATCCTATTTTGAATTGGATCGTTTTTTTATTTTTCGAGTTATTGAGGAAATAAATCCCAAGTTTCAGATGGGTACAACTTCGAAACCGTTTGTACGATTATGCTCATAAACCTGAATGGCCCATTTAGATGCATTCAGATGCACAACCTAACCTGAAAATATGAAGTTGCTATCTCTTTCCGTTATCAGGTTATGGTGACATAATAATATTTTTTAATGATTTTTTTTATATTTCCTAGTATTACGATTCTCATGAAATTCCACGAACGTGCTTAGGTTTATACTCCACAACTATTCACCAAGTTTCAATTCGATTGGATTTATATTGGTTGAAAACAAAATCATTACTAGGAAACCATTGGGCCGATTATGCCCATTTACAAACTTGTCCGTCTTATTGGGATGCGCCAATACTCTGAAAATTTTAAATCATTAGCTTTTTCCGTTCTCCAGTTATCAAGGCAACGGTCGTCCGGACATAATCAAATTTGACCTCGAATTCTTCATCGAGGAGTCGAACCCAAACGTTTCAGACCATTTTCGACAAAACATTCTAAAATGACACACATTTGGTCAAACTGATAACGCGATGTTCCCCAGAACATACACGCAAAAAGCAACAACCATGGAATTCCACAATACTATTCCACAGCAGGCCACACCCCCACCTCTCATCTCTTCTACGTAGACAACTTCTTTTCGGGGTATGCTCAAGATGAATGATCTCTGCGAGCTGTTGGATTGTTGCAACATATCCATGCGCTTATTCTCTAACGGAATACTATTGTACAATCGAGAGGAAACTCAAGTGAATGGACATTGTCCCCCGCATTTTTAGCCCTCGGCACTTCAATGAGATATCTCTGTCAAGTTCCGTGAGAATGAGAAGGCAAAATATAAGCGTCCCTACAACAGCGGTACCTGTCAAAGTGAAATAATACATCTGCCGAACATCCAAAACAAGCGTCGTAACAAACGAACGATCCAGTTGCTATCTCTGTAAATAATCAATCTTGGAAACTATTTCTGAAGAATCTAAGTGCCTGATTATGCTACTTCAAAGCTCCGCTCTAACTACCTACGCCATATAATATTAAATTGGTTTCAACCAAGGCATGATACAATGTTTTCATGTAAGGAAATGGTATTATGTTCTTCAGGCGTGGAATATATTAGCAGCAAATGCAAATGTATTTTCGTTTTTTCTAATTTTTGATACAGGCACCTACTATATTTTAAAGTGATATAACTATGACATTTCAATCTTTTCAATTCGGCATTGTGCGATGTACAGCAAAGACCAGATGGTTCACTTTTAAACTTAAAAGCATGACAAT
Organism: Halyzia sedecimguttata; assembly: GCA_937662695.2. Taxonomy (NCBI): domain Eukaryota; kingdom Metazoa; phylum Arthropoda; class Insecta; order Coleoptera; family Coccinellidae; genus Halyzia; species Halyzia sedecimguttata. The sequence goes on from OW569413.2 coordinate 17,519,960, forward strand.
GATGGCACTCATTGTCCATATTGCCAATATGTATATGTAACGAATGGTCTATTTCAGGGTCACATTCGAACGCAAGACGATGAAGTGATATATGTGTTGAACTTCATTATTTTACACGTGCTGTTGATTACGTACTCTTTGAGCATTGTCACTCATTAAGGTGCCTTCTCGTTGTCTTAATGCACTTGCACGAAGACGTTGATTGTGTTGCTCCTGATTTTCGTTTGCACGTGTGTTTACAACTTGGTATGTGAAACATACATGATCCGCCGAATTTTATTCTATTGAAGCAGAGGTTATGTCGAGTACGTCTGACTGAACTAATAACTGACTGAATTAATAACGAATGACGAATTGACATCGCAAGGTCTCTGAGATCTGAGAAGAGTCGATATATTCCATCAAACCGGTATCAACATTGCGTCAGGCATCTGATATTTTGTACTACAAAGGAAAATGATATTATTTTGCCTGATAGTGGCGCCACCTACTAGGAATATAAACCATCCAGGGACCCACTCAAATACACGCACAACATTTCATCATAATCAGTCAGCTTCTTGAAATTCACTTGTACCCTTTTTTCTTGTTCTGCGGCGGTGATTTGGGTGGAACGAAGCCATTGAGGTCCATTGTTCCTGCTTGTAAAGCTGGAGAAACCCAAACCCAATAACGGGCTGACAAAAATGGCATGATTCTCCAGGTACTGGTCCTTCTCACCATAGGAATAGTGAGTGTTGGGTAACCTAGGTGTAGTGTCCTGAGGTCGATTAGGTTTCTGTGGTCGAAAATATTGTTTTAGGCAGCTTTAAATGCGCTATAAGGAACAGCCAGCCAACAACATTACCTTTAAACGCTTGTCAAAACATAAATCACCAAAGTCGGTTGGTTCCCCTCCATAGCCAGGAGATTCTGAGGAAGACCTGTCGATGTAGAACCACGACTGGCTGATGCGTCTGCTTACACGTTACCAGGAATATCTGTGTACACCGGACACGAGATAACCTTTGTAACATTGCCCTCTTTAAGATATCTGCCTGACTATCTGTGAGGTCAATAATATATTATTGCCTCCTGGGACATAAGGTATAACAACTGACAAAGCTGGTTTAATAAAAAATTGCTTTGATCACAACGAAAAACACTCAGCTCTGGAAATTTATCTTCCTCGGTGAATTCCAGAGTCCAGAGAAAACTAAGGTTCTTTACCAATTATACAAGGAACAGGTGATTCTTCCAAATGACCGCTCAGGATGCTTCTAGGTAAAGTATGACTCTCCAAACAGAAATTCAGGCTATCCAGAAAAGGTATAAATAACGTGGTTATCAGTTCCAGTTCAAACCATCGAAATATTCTCAATCGAAAATTGAAGAAACTCCCCCGATTCGTTCAGAGCAATATCAGTATCAAATTTTCATATACCAGAAGAATTAGTGTGGAATCGAAATAATCAAACATCAAATACTCCACATGACTTTCTACAAAAATGTCGTGCAAAACTTTATCAACTAATATTAATCGGAATGAATCACGTAAATCCATCTACAAAACTTATTTTAATAAAGCAAAAACATATTTAAATACTAGTGACTTAATCTTAGAAAGAGCAGAATACAGCGTGACGGGATTTTATACTGTTACACCTTCAGACCATTAGAAGAGCTCAGTGCGCTCTTGACTTTCCTGTATTTTTCTACTAGATAGGCGTTGATCTTGACATCAGAGAGGGATTTTAGTCTTCCTCAACTGTTACAGCATATTATAGATCGGTTTGTCAAATCTGAATCTTCCTTGAATATTATCCAGCGTGAATAGATCTACATCTAGTTCTACCTGCACTATAGAGTAGTCCTTCCCAAAAGGGATGGATGTGAGCATCACCGAGCCGTTGGTAAATCTGATGGGAACTCCCAGTGCAAGTAACCTGTATAGTTCACATGTTAGTCCTGTTTCAAATGAATCTAAGTTTATTTCATCAAACATTCCTCTCACAAAATATTCATTCAAATATCAAACAGGCCAAGATGAATAATGGATACCCATCAGATGGAATTTCATGAAATGAATATCCATGAGGAAATAAATCCGATTCTGGCCGAATTTGATTAAAAGCAAATCTCCTCATCAATGAAGTCCATCATGCATGTCGTCTAATGTTTATATGGTATTATAGGTTACGGAAAACATTTGGACAGTTAATTAACTTTTCTCAAGAGGAACATGAAAGTATGGGGAGTGAGTAGATGATGTAAAAGCGCGGATTTTTGGTATACCAAAGTCAATACAATGCTTGGATAACCAGTATCAAATGAATGGATATCCTTTGTCATTTATACTCAGTGGCCCATCCAACACCTAATTGGATGACAGTTTCAAAACTTCCAAAAACATTGCCTGAATATTTTTGACCATCGTCATGGATTCGAAAGAAAAAAGTTATTTCTGGTAGGTTACATGGAATACTATTCCTGCCAGGTTACCTATCTTGTTCATCCTTGAATGCAACAATCTGAATTTATCGGAATTTCACAGAGCAAAGAATCAAGTTACTGATGACTATATAACGCAATAAAGAATAAGATATAAAACTGAAAGCAATCTTGTCGCAGCAGGAGTTGTAATGAACTCGTTTATTTAATGATCAACACTGAAATGAATGACTATTAGGCAAGCCTCATACGTCTCTGAATTCATATTCTTAAATTTAATGTGAATTCTGGAAGCTTGCAAAATCTAGAAATTAATACTCTGATAAAAATCAGAATGCGTGAGGAGAATAGTGAAATAGTTTGCAATTCGGTGCTTCCTGAATTAATAATATGAATTCAGAATGACATTCCGGACGCATGATTCGTTTATTTAAAACGATTGGTCCAAATTTGTCAGAAGCAATATATAGAATAATGTTGCCCAACAAAAAATGACAAAACAACGATAACACGAAACAATAATTTTTCTCAGTTTGGGAGAGAAAACCCAGAAAGGAACCATTTAATAATGACTGTACCTTCCAAATTATCCTCTATTGATTATATAATTATTTCAGACCATTTTCTTCGAAAATTACAGACATTTGGGCCAAATCATATCAAGCTGTTCCATTTAATATTCGCGCAAAAAATATTAGCAGAGGTAAGTATAACGGGGACCATAGAATTAAATGTATAATACTAGATCTTAGGTAAATTTCTGCAAAAAAATCTCAAAAGGAATTGACGTTAAGTTAGGATGCACGCAGGTTCTTCTGTATATTCACGCCCCACACACCCTCACGAAATTCCGCATGAACCGCCAAGCCATCTGTTTTTTCAAATGATCACCAGATTTCACTTCGATCAGATCTGTATTTCTGAAAATAAAAAAAAGACGAACGGCGAAATATTTGTCGACTAAAAATCTCAACGACTCTCAAATAGGAAAATGGCATTCAGAGCAGTTACTTAGCAGTTTCATTGTTCTCATTAATCATCACCGTAACTTCCATGAACCCAGTACGTATCTGCCCAGAATGACTTCTCTTTGGGGGGACGTTGAGCTTTGATGTTGCCGTATGTCATATAGATAACAGGAATGATAATTATATTTTCCATAATTGTTCTTCGAGAGTTCATGATCCATAGATCATTTCATAAAAAGAAAGGTTGAGATTTGTGGACAAGTTTGGAGCTCATAGCACAAACCAAGACTGTTCCTGAGAAGTATGTGTTTTATCTGAAAGAAACAAGGTGGAATTCAGTCAACCCCAGGAAGACGATTAGTTCAGTCTTTTTCCCCAAAAACTTGTGGCATTTGGGAAAACCCCAGCAACTGGAGATATTAGATATACGACCTCTTCCACCGGTTTCTCACTTATCCATTCTGGCTACTCCGAATGTCTTCCCAGCTAATACGTTTTTCGGGCTAACTCGATTTGTAACATATTAGCCGATCGATGCCGGACCAACTCCCCAAGATTTGATATTATATTGTCCGATCCACGGCGTACAAATTAAATTTATGTGTTATTCTCCCAGATTTCCCGAAGGATCCCCGCTCGCCATAAACCCGATTTCAGTTTTCTCCGGGAGATACATCACAACATATAGCTGCGAATCCTTTTCGACTGACTTTCGATTTCTTCTTCGTTTTTCGAGCGGAACTTCCTTTCTTTGTAGTACTGCGTTCGATGTGCACAGATAAAGTTGCTGAATGAAACAGAGGATATTGGAGATCGGATGTAGAAACGGATTTTCTTCGGTCGAGGAGATTTGGAGTCGGAGGCTGTTATTTGGATGTTATTTGAAATACAAGAATGAACGAGGGATGATTGGAGAATCTTTTTTCTCATCAGATGTATTAATGAAATATGTTGTTCGAAAGAGAATATTTTTCGTACTTCCGGGCCTAAAGTGACAACTTCACTCCCTTGTGACAGGTACTAAAGTGTCACTTTTAAACCCTCCGGGATTAAATATTGACGAAACTCCCGGAACGATTAAATCACAAACAAACGAATTTAAGGGATATTTTATTGAAAAATATAATTAATTAGAATGGTAATTAACGTTAATATTCAAATTAATATTGTGACAGTTCGTCATATTGACCAGTCTTTCCTGGGTTAATGCAGCAGGTAACTGACGAGTAACAGATAGGTCCTTTTCATATTGAACTGGTGTTTGTTTCGAAGATCCTGCGGAAACAGGAAGCGAGAATGAGGACTGTGGCATAACTATAGTGGACGAATCGGCGACTTGACCAAATATTTTATCTGAAATTTTTTGTTTATTTTTAATAGACGATTCAATATATCCCTCGGCCACGTTGGAGGATTTCTATCCTCCATGTCTCTTCAGCACGTCTATTGTTGCTCCCGAATCAGCTAACAAAGACGCAGATGTGCGTCTAAAACAATGTCCCGTATAAGACGTCGCATTTTCTAATTTCAAGAAAGCTGCTATTTGCCGTGGAAATGTACCAAACATGTTTTTTCCTACTACTCGCGTAGTACATTCTTTGTTGATGTATTGAACAAAAAATTTTGAATGAGGTGTCCCTGTCTTTCGCAATGCCACATATTTTCGAAATATTGCCACAAAACTGATGGCACTGTTTTCTGAATTTTTTATCACAAAATTTCGGTCAATTTTATTTTTGGTGTTTCTAATCGCAATTAGGAAGGAATCGCCCAAATCTCTCACATCGTCGATTTCTAAATCAACCAACTCTTTTCCACGACAAGCTCCCGCAACGCCCAAAATAAGTGCAACCTACAAAAAAATTGATTTCTTAAAATTTCTGAATATAAACACATTTCCAAATTTACCTTAAGCATTAAATATTTATCATCCGGAGCCTCCCGTAAGAACTGATCTACCTGCTCAGACGTGAGAATTCTTGACTTCTTTGGCTTAAATCCCTCATTTCTTCTCTTCAAAAAAGCTAATAATTTTGGAAATTTACTTATATCAATATCTTCTCTAATGTTAATAACCGATTTCAGCATTGAGTAATGTGCCCAGAGAGTTGAGGCACAAACCCCTTTTGATTTATCATTGAAGTAGACTAACAGCGCATTTTCAGTAGGTTGTCTCACATTTTTTAAGCGGCACCACTTTTTAAAAGCATCGTACTGCTGCTCGTATAGTTTTCTAGATTTCGGTGGTAACAATTCTTCACCTACTTCGGCTGCTCTTTTATCAATATCAGATACACCTTCTTCACTCATGATACCAATAATTATCAATAACAATGTTTCTTTACAATGACACTAGTAATGACAATGTTTCTAAATTATAATTGTCACAACGCAATGTTACTATGGTAACTTATTCAGGTAAATTATGGCCCTCCCTGCGGTCGGGCCATAAACTTTACCTTCAGGATTAAATGTACTACTTCAGTCCCGCGGTATATAATATACTATTATGTTTTCCATTGATATACATAATTATTTCAAACGCACATTATTTACAACCAATCTGAAATAGTTATTTGTGCGGGTAATATACTTTTCGCTCAAGTATGAACAATATTTTTTCTACCACCGTATTATATAATAAAATGAATCTGTCAAAAGCATTTATTCAAACACAATTTACTGTTCTAAAAGATCAGTTACGAAACTTAGGTTTCAATGTCATATGCAGATACTCAAATATATACTACTTCAGATCTGGAACTTACAGAGAAATGCATACAGAAACTATACCTGGGTATACTACCGCAGGCTTGATGTAATATAATTGTAGGATTTTTATATCAATCTCCTAGGGGTTGATTGAGTTACTTTCCTAACATTCGTTTTTAAAGTCTCTAGTTTTCAACAAAACACTTGTTCTGCTATTTATACTTTATTTACAATTGAACTCGAACAATTATTCACAACTTTGACAGTATTTACTTCCGCAATGACTGAAGTTCTTCAACTACCGCAATATATTCTCAATTCGTCTAAGTCACAATTCAATAAAAATGTCTAAGTATTAGCGATAAAAACAGTCTACCTCCTCGAACCGTCTTCAACGTCTAACGTTATTCCCTGCTCAGAACACACTCCCCGATCCCTTGCTCGTACTCTAGGTATCTTCATTTTTAACCCCCCCGCAATTGGCCACCCCCCGATCCTAGAGGGTAGTCCCATGATTCGTGATTCTCTGGCTGCGATCCATCTCGCATAGACCAATATGATTCCCTGGGAACTTTCTCATGTTCTGGGAAAACTCCTAGAATCTATATGGATTCTCGATGGTGCACGTCAAGCGGTCTTCGGGAAATTATACAACACAGACCTCCTTGGAGGCGCCAGAGTGTCGGGATTTAGTCCTAAATTCTTCATCTTCTGTTATCGTTACATCGTTTTCAGGATCTGCCTCTTATCTCTAACGGTATGTTAATGGATAACAGGCGACAGAGGTTCCCAAGAACGTCTGATGTAACGATAACACATTGCTTTCACTCTTAATATATAACACTAGTTCTAACTATACATATACAAGTAGAATTCCAATCATAATTGAAATCCTACATAATGATTCTTCAATCTATGTAGACAGTAAAATAGTTGGCAATTGATCTTTTTGGGGTTCTTTCATGATTCAATTCAGTGGTTAAATTCTCTCTCCCAGGTGAAATGCTCCTACAATTCTCTGATCGATATTATCTCTCCAAAATATCCGTAGATTGAGAAGCATTCAGGTGTATGGCTCCCTTATTCGTCCCACGTGGTAAGGACGTTAACCTTCCAATTCCAAGATAAAATATCCAGCCCAAAAGTTCCAGAAACATCAACTTTAGGTGCTTTTGACCTATGATTCCTCCAAAAAGGAACGGGTACACGGATCACTGTAACAAAATATCAATGTCTGACAAAACGTCCATCTTCATCCAGAAAAAAACTCACCAGTTCCTTTTTACGCCAAGAAATATTCACTTTCGTGTATTTCACTAATCAGATCTCAACAAAAACAACGATCCACCAAATAATGATCAGTTTTCACCCAATTGGTTCAAATCCGGTGATAAGACGAAATACTATTTTTCAATTTTATTCCTTCGAAGAGTGTGCTCAAAATGTACGCGATCGCTCCATTATCGACCCTCAATCGATACGAGATTTGGAGTAAAAGGTTCCCACTAATAGATGGCGCCAGTATTGAAACTTATAATGCTCTACAAATTTGAGACTCCAACAATCCTTTATACTGAAAACAGGACTCACTACAATTCACATTATTTTTTTAACACTGCGAAGCATTTTTTTATATTGCTCCATAAATAGTGTAAATCAACATACTACGTTATGTGTATTTATATCAAACTGAATCCACTAACATTCCAAATTGGTATAGCGTTTGTACAAAGTTCCATGAATTTAATCAGAGAATCTCCTGAAAGTACGGCTTACGAATTAATTTGTTTATTCAATTTTCATTCTCTACAAGTTCCATAAAATAATATGTTGCAATTATATGGGATGATAGAGAAATTTGCCATGCCTCACGCCTTGTATAACTGTTGTCATTGAAGTTTTCTCGATAAGTAGAATTAAAGCAAACAGAATGTCGAGAGTGTACCTTGAGGAAGAACAGATATCCTTTGTCGACTGTTGTTTCCAATCCTGTTAAGAGACGCGAAGGAATGAAAGGTACCAAAGCAATCTTGTGACTCTTAGTAGAACAATCAACTCCGTTCACCAAACAATATTTCACAACATTCCCGACTCGCACCGTTATTATCGCCGAACCATACATTCATCTTAAGGCCGATTTACATCAGACGAGCGAATGCTCATTCTCTTCCCTCTCTATCAAATTATTTTAGTGTAAACAGATGTAGAGCATTCTTTCGTTGTTCTTTCTGCGTTCGCAAAGATTCTAAAGAATATTCTAAGATTGCTCGAATCGCTTGATATAAACGGCAATAGAGCGTAATTGCGACGAGCGAATGCTCATTCTATCCCCTATCTATCAAATTCTTTGAGTGTAAACAGATGCAGAGCATTCTTTCGTTGCTCTTTCTGCGTTCGCAAAGATTCGGCGGAATATTCTAAGTTTGCTCGATCGCTTGATATAAACGGCACTAGAGCGTGTGAACAATTGCATAGAGCATTCTTGCATGTTCAGAAGCGCTCGCTCCCCAGAGCGATCTCTTCAAAGCGTTCTGGTGCTCTAGCGATTTGTTTTTATCCGATCAATTATGAATTGGTCTACAGAAAAAATGTCTTCTAATGATTGGAGCCTACCAAAATTCCAGATGTCTGTGGGATCCGACGTATGAACAATATAAAAATTAAAAATACAACCCGCAAACACGATGCTTACCACGAAATTTCAAATATACTTGAATGTACTGTAGCAGAATAAAAAAAATTGGTTCAAGCTCAGTGGGCAGGAGCTTTTTGGCGCTCTTGTTCAAACAGACAAATTATATCTCCGAAAGTATTGGTTTCTCAGAGTTGGGAATTATATAAATGGATTCTTATGATAGAACTACATCATGAAGGAAACAAAATTTAAAAAAGTGGCGTTTAAAAAAAAATGTTTCTAAAATTATCATTTAAACAAGAGCGCCAAAAAAAAGAGCAATCTACAATGCTTAAAAAATTGTCATTAAATTTATTTATCAAGATTAAAAGAGCAATCTGCAATGATTCATCCTCGTGGAATGGGATGTTGCAACTTACACTCGGTGCATAGTTTTCACAACTCGAAATACCTAAGGAAAGTATCATCGAAATGTCTAGAGCAAGGCTGGAGACAATCATAGCAGATTGTCCGTTTAGTCCTGATATTTGAGTAGGTAGAGGCTTACGAACAAATTATTTTAATAGTTCGAAATATATTAACTAGCAACATTATGAAAATACTGTATATAGGAACATGTCTTACTACTTAAGGAAGTAAAATGTAATATTAACCTCAGTGGTCAACGAACAGTAATTTCTTTTGATGATTCCATTATGTTCTTCTTTCTTATTGCCTTCATAAACTACATCATTAAAATGATCCAAGTCTAAATCTTCTGAAACATCATCACGAATGTATACGTAAATTATTCAATATGCTACCACTCAATATTATTTTCGGTTTCAAAACAGTCTTGTATATATTCACAAATTCAAGAATCGGATACTTATTTCAAACTACGAATTGGCATGACTGTAATAGCTAGATAAGATGACATTTATGAACAGTGAACACAGACAGTGAATACATAGAACTACGATGTATTATTGAAATTTTGAATAATCATATCTCCGAAAGTATTAGCTTCTTAGAGTTGAAAATGATATCAAAGGATTCTTATGATGAAACTGCATCTTAAAAAAATTGAATTCGAAATTTGTAATGTAAAAAAAATTATTTTTTTTTCGTTACTCCGAAACCACCACAACAAGTTTTGCCCAATAACGAACCTAGCCGAAATATTTATCTCCCAAACCTACTGTGAAAATTTCAACTGTCTAGCTCATTCCATTCGAGAGTTATCGTGTTAACGGACGGACGGACGGACATAATCGATTTCGACCACGGATTCTTGATCAGCGAGTCGAACCAAATCGTTTGAGACCATTTTCACCCAAAAATTCGAAAATTACAGACATTTGGGCAAATTGATAAGCACTCTGTTACCAGTAACAAGAGCGCCCAAAATGGTCAAAATCCTCTAACGCCATTCTACAGAAATTTTGGAATCGACCACATTCTTCTTGCATATCCGTCATCATTTCACCTACATTATTCAATATCGTTCGCTGCATAAAATTTGTTGCCCACGAACACCTCTTCCTTCTTTTCTTTTTGCGTGTTTGATACAAAATAACAAATGCAGCACTTGCAAATTATAATATTGCTCTCAGAGTCGGACATAACGAAGCACTGCCAGTCACAAAATTGAGATGAATGAGCATTCGTTCGGCTGATCTAAACATCTATCTATCCTGAGCAAGAATTCTTGTTCTTTGTTCTCATTCTTGCTCGTTGATATATTTGTGTAGACGCTTTCGTTTACACTTAAAGATCAAGAAAGAATGTTCTTGTTCTAGCTCTTGCTCTTTGTTCGTTTGGTTTAAACCCACCTTTAGATAAACTTTTAATGAAGGAATTAATGTCTCCTTCGCTCACTAGATGTCGTATGTACGAAGCGTGGAATCCGCGACATAGAAAATTGAATCTCTGGGCGGGATTAGGAAACGTTAGAAGGAAGCGATTTTTCTTCTTGATGAGTTACACAAGATAACCATTAACGAACAACATTCTGGAAGGAGTATCTCAAACATGTTCCGCGATAAAGACACCCCCTATTACATTAATTACAACCCTTCCTCCAAGCCGTTACGGATGGGTTCGACCTCCCGATAATCTCTAGCAATTAGAGCAAATTACTCCAAAACATTATTTGTTGGAATATAACTCCAAACCAACGTTACTTTATCGCATATAGCTGCACAACTCTTCTTGCCTGTTCTAATTTGAATGCCGGAACGAACTTCAGCATTCGTTTACCTTATACAGAAGGACGGGTGTCAGGGTGGGACATGTTAATTCAATTCTACAAACCGGGGTACTCCAAGTTTTCGAGAAGTTCGAAAAGTTTTGTCGCAAGTTCGATAGAAACATGTCGAAGGGCATAAGAGGATTGTGAATAATTTTTAAATTTGATTTGATGTCATATCCACGAACTTGTTCAGAGTGTGGTGATAAATTCCCTATGAGAACTATCCTGTCATCGATTAAATGAATTTCTATGTTAAACTCGTATCAGAAAATCGTATCACTGCGCTCGAATGTTGAAATTTGGACAATTCCAGCGAAAATTATCCCTATCAATTATATGGGACTTCCGGATGGAGAATTTGTGAGAAATTCAATTCTGTCCATCTATTTGGCCGGCTGAATGTTATCTCGCTAACTTCCGAAATAATTTGCCTGGAGACTGAATATTCTCAAGGTACGTTTCGAACGATCAAGGGGAACGGGCATTGTAATAATAATAATAATAATAGCTCTTTATTCTTGATCACATTCATACAAATATAAATAGCATTATATGAAGATGAAATAGAACAGTGTCAAAACAAGAATTACATGGTGGATATATAATCATCTAAACTGTATGGTTCTAGCCCAATAAGATATTCGAATAATCTCTTTTTGAAACATTTCATATTTTTTATAGTTTTTATATTTTTTGGAAGCATATTATATATTTTGAGACATCTATATTCCGTCTGCTTTTGAGAGGTTGTTAACTTATGTTTGGGATAAATGTAGTCGTCATTCCTGGTTTCGTAGAAAGTTTTTTTGTTTTCATATTTCTCAAACAGATGTTCATTGGTCCTAATGAAGAGAACACATTCCTGAATGTAAAGGGCATATATTGTCAATAATTTATTTTTCTTGAAGATACTTCTGCAGGATTCATTATACTTCATGTTGTTGAGTATTCTTATTGCCTTTTTCTGTAAAATGAACAATGGTTTTATGTTTCCTGCTCCATAAAATATTATTCCAAATCTTAGTTTTGACTCCATTATTCCATGATAAACCATTTTTAAGTAATTACTGTGGATATATCGACTTATTACTCTCAGACCATAAATTGATTGTGTAATTTTCTCATTTAGACAGTTTATGTGTTCTTTCCAATTGAGGTTTTTGTCTATGTGGATGCCCAAAAATTTTGTTGTTTCTTGTATCTGGTATATTTCCTGACTCAAATTGATTGTTAAATTTCCCTCAATTTTTGTTTGTGTTGGTGTGAAAAGTATGAATTTTGTTTTTTCTTTGTTGAGTATTAAATTATTATTTTTGAACCATTCATCAGTTTTATCCAGGGTGATTTCAGTTAGTCTTTCCAACATTGAGAACAGCTTTTCAACTAGAAGTAAATTTGTGTCATCGGCATAATTAACTGTATTTACTCTTTTGGGACATAGTTCCATATCTGGTCTGCCCAATTAGTGCAGAAATATCAACATTGAGAGTGTTTTTTTTTCGTGTCTCAGAAAAAGCAAATACATCCTTCTATCGAGGAGTTCGACGTTCAATGTCAGTTTGAATATTCATCATCATGATTTTATGATGATCGTATCACAAGAAGCACGGGAATACTTATTTCAACTTCTCGATATTTCGAGAGGTATAAATAAACATCACTAAATCTGCTCTACCATTAAATCAAATGAGGGTTTTCCCGTTGGAAAAAAGATGTCCATTATGTAGGACTTGTGATATTTTCACTCCTGTGAATAGTAGATAAGTGTTACTGATGCAAACAACGTTTGACGACTTTCGTACCGATAATTCAGACATATATCCCTGTTTGAAGAAAACACAACCTATACCCACGACACGTGAATATTCACTCTGGAGGCGGCTCTCGAAGCCCATTAAGCCGTCTTGAGTCACAAAATACTTTTATCCGAACTGGAAATTGCTAAAACTATATAAGCGTTAGGTGTCTCATAAATATTGGAAGTGCTATCGTGGGTGAGCAAGTTCTTGGAACTACAGTACCACTCCTAATGGATAGTTCTCATGGAACCAAATTGGACCCAGCGAAGAATCGTGGGCAGGGGATCTACTAATTAGCAGTAACTTCCTTGGTAGTATAGGCCTAGCTCAAGGAAAGGAGTAAGAACGTAGTAAGGATTAAGCGGAGTAGCTCAGAATGTCGAAGGGATGCACCCGAGTGCGATTGATGTTAGTTCCAGGGAATCCGTAGCATTGGTAAGGAAGTTGATTTCTTATTAGATGGGTGAGATTGGACGAGAGAGACTAATTGCTTGTGTTGTAAAACTTATTTAGACGTGTGAAAAAAGACCGTTAGACGGTAGAGATGTGCAACGTACAAGTATATATTGTCGAGACTGTTATGAACCTCAGTAATCGACGATTTTTGATGTATATTTTATTACGTCGGCGGAGTTGTGAAGTTCAAAAAACCTGTACATATGCATACAGTGTTATGTTCAATCCAAAAGTGTAAGTGTAGAATCATTGTCCCCTAGAAACCGATAAAAATCCTACAGTAAGAAATGATTGCTTGCATATCAACGCTTTATGCATTATGAGTTTTATGTCGAAATTTTTCACGAACTGGTTGTTGAAAGGACAATTCAATATGACTAGAATTATGTATAAGTAGAATCCATTCATAGCAAACGTTTTCTACCTTCGAAACTGAAATATTTATAATTCATAGAAATAGAAACATCGAAAGATTTGTGTACCAATATTAATATTAGTTTATGATAAATGATAACCTCAGAGAATGCGATCAGGTACTAAATAGTGACAGCAGTTAATACCGGAAAGAGATATTCCATTCTTATAATATAAAATTGAATAGATGCACATAACTTGAAAATATTTTGGTGAGGTATAAAGAAAATTATTCTTGGAAGCTACTTAATCTTCGAAGAATACACCGTTAAATTACCTTTGAAAACACTTCGTATACAGGGTCATTCTTTCTCAAACCCACAGAATATTATACGGAGAACTGCTCGAGATATTTTTATGAAATTCAGTTTCAGTGTGTGATCCGGGATGCCAGGAAAATTTAAAATAGTTTCATGTTTTTGTAACCACCGATTATACCGAAAACGGCTATCAACTTCTTTTTTCGCACTATGTTCTGGGGAACATCCGAGGGAACATCGCCTTACCATTTCGCCCAAATGTCTGTGATTTTCGAATTTTTTGCCGAGATTGTCTGAAATGATTATGTTCAACTCACTAATGAAGAATTTGAGGTTAAATTTGATTCGATCCGACCGTCCAGCCAGCGTTTGTTACGATAACTTGGAAACGTAAACATTTAGCGACTTGAAATTTTCAGGGTGTGGCGCATCGAAATACGATGGACTAGTTCGTTGATGGGCATAATCAGCCCAACGGTTTCCGAGTGATAATTTTTTCATCAATCAATACAGATTCGATCAATACATCATTCAATATACATGATCGGATGTTTATTTCATTATAAAGAAGAAGCCATGCCGTTAATAGTGGAAAATAGCATCAAGCAAATGACCACCACGACCATGCTTACAGGACCATATCCTTTTAATGAAATTTGCCATAACCCAATCGCAAAGTGGCTGCCCTATGTCCTCGATAGCCTCACGAATTCCATATTTGAGGTCTTGAATCGACGCTGGGCTATTGGCGTAGACCTTCTCTTTCGCGTGGTCCCACAGGAAGAAGTCGCAAGGTGTTAAATCACAAGATCTCGGTAGCCAATTGTGATCACGTCATCGAGAGATAACAAGGTCCGGAAACTTTTCTGTAAAAGATCAATGGTTTCGTTGCTTGTGTGGCACGTAGCGCCGTCTTGTTGAAAGTAAACGTTGTCCAGATCAATACCGTCCAATTTCGGCCATAAAAAATCATTAATCATCTCTGGATAGCGCAATCCATTCACCGTAACTCTTGCTCCAGCCTCATTTTCGAAAAAGTAAGGTCCAATGACTCCTCCGGACCATAAACCGCACCAAACAGCCACACGTTGAAGATAGAGAGGCTTTTCAACAATAACTCTTGGGTTTTCCGAGCCTCAGATGCGACAATTTGGCTTGTTGACGAAGCCACCGAGGTGGAAATGGGCCCCATCACTCAAGATGATTTTTCGATGGAATTCCGGACCATTGTCATGCATTTCAACGACCCAATCAGCAAAGACACGACGTTGTTGATGATCGGCCGGCTTGAGTTCTTCTTACTTACTGAGTTCTGTTTACTGAACTTTATAAGCCTCAAGACCCAAATCTTTATGCAAAATACGGTGCAATGACGTTTGTGGAATGCCTCATTCCAAAAAACGACGAGGAATGGACAAACCTGGGTTTTCTTCAACACTTTCGCCTACAGCAGCAATATTCTCGGCTGTTCTTGAGCGACGTGCACGGGTTTTATTCTTCACATAACTAACTTGACCCAACAGCTCGAATTTTTCCAACAATTTCTTTATTGCGGCCCGACAAGGTGCTTCACGACGACCCAAAAATGCTCGAGTTTTACGAACCGTCTCTGCCAAATTTTCACCATTTTTATAGTGAATTTTAGTAATTTCAATACGTTCTTGAAGCCTGTATCGTTCCATTTTTATTAATATCGTAGTTTGTGCTTGTCAAATGTCAAAAAATTACAGCTTCAAAAGTGACATCTACCGAAATAGCGGGCTATTCAAAATAGCACCTCTTATTGGAAAACCCTTTATATGCATTATTCCTTCGGAAAATGTACTTTATTCCATTCATTATTCAGAATCAATCTTGCGAACTTCCATCACAAAACAAACAAAGAAATTAATCTTCCCAAATATCCTGGAAGCCATTCCTAGCATCGGCTTCCCACGTCTGCCTCCTGAGCTTTCTCGAACTCTGCGAAGCGCCTAAGCGAATGCCGGCTACATGCCCTCGAGCGGAGAATGATGCATCGCCATATTTCTTCAGTTTCTACTCAGAGGAGCGGGCACACTCGACGGCACACACATCCTCGGATGTTGCCAAATGAAAAATGCCCCCCCGAATATCGTGGTGTATCACAGACTGCGTCGGGGTAATTTAGAAACCGACACACGCGTCCTCACCGACGCTTTCAGGGAACCCGACATGGTAACAATGGAAAAGTTTCCATATAAAAAAGTTATTAGTTTGAAACTACCGCGCTGAGAGCTGCTGTTTACAAACAATAATGTCGCGAATTATTGTTTTCAGCATTTATTTCCTACAGAGTTGATGCTTTTGAGTTTTTATGGTTAGGAATTCGGGGGGAAAAAATTGAATGAATATATTTTTTCATCGTCTATATTATTCGGGTATGTTCAATGACTAGAGCGTTTGGTTAATGCTGGAACGAATTTATGACATAGGTAAAATATACGAGCTTGGGCGATAGTCTGGTATGAATATCATATCTCTGCAACCCATAACTTATAATAAAATTCTTAAAAAGCACTGACGTGAAGTTAGGAGCTTACGCGTTCATGTCTATTGACGTATCACATCCTCACGAAATAGTGCATGAGTCGTATTTTTCCAACCGAGTACTAGATTTAAATTGGGCTGTATCTGTATTTTTCACAATATTGGCACAATAACAGTCGGCTCGATCGTTTGCGGGGAATATCAATGAAATCTGACAAATATTTTCTGAAATATTCGGCTCGATCGTTTGCGGGGAATATCAATGAAATCTGACAAATATTTTCTGAAATATGAAATTTACAAAAAAAATTTTATTTTATTTTTAATAAATATTTCGATGGCTGATTATGCCTATTAACGAACTAAACTGAAGCATTTGGATGCGCAGCCCTGAGATTTGCAAGTTGCGATCTCTTCGAAAAAGTTTGAAAGTTATGGTTGAATTTGTACAATTAGGTTATGAACGCTCTGGCAAAATTTTAGCGAAATCGGATGGATAATTTCTGAGATAAAGAATTTTTCTAAATGATTTTTTTGTAATTTTCTAGTGATACTATAAAAAATTGCGGGTCGGTATTCTAGAATTGATTCGAGAAGTCGAAATAGCATCGGATCTGTAATGTTTGAGGTATTGAAGAAGTAATAACATAATTTCATATGGGTATAAATCGAATAACGCTTCGCCAATTATGTCCATTATAACGAACATAACTGTCGCATTAGAATGCTTAATTTACCTTGACAAGTAGCAAGTAACTGTGTCTGTTCATCCGAATGATATCGGAGTACTATATTGGATATGCTCCAAAATATAAGTTTCAAGAAGTTTCCATTCAATTAATCATAATTATTGGAAAAATATAAATTTTTTTTAAATCATTAATTTACTACACACATCTCGTTATTTAATAAAGATATACTATTACTTATAATGAATTTTCCTTTATTTATATGAAATATTCATTTCTGAAATATACTATCTTCATTATGAAACTATTGATATTCATCGAAAAAATATTATATTTTTTATAAATATCATCTATTTATCATTAAGAATTCGGTATTGAATGAAATTATTCCTTTTGAATCTATATAGTTATGAACCATGATATATATGAATAAATTGTATATTAAAAATCAATATACGGGATGTCCCATTTTAAACGAGTAATCTGAAAATCTCGAGAAATATCGAATTTATCAAAAACAGTTTGAAATAATTTTTTTTTACTTCGAGGTAGACATTTTTCGGAGTTAAATTTCCAAAATATTAACTCCTGAAGTGGCTACTCTGTCTAAATTATAAATAGGGAATGTAGGCGATGCCATACATCATTCGAAAGCTTATTGCAACCTAATTAATTATGTACGGTTTTTCATGATTGGATCAAATTTGTCGAAAGTACAATGTGTTCAATGGATTGTCTGGGCTATGCCACTCATGGGGTAGATATGTTAGAATTTATTACAATTCTAAGAGAGGCCTCTCACACTAGCTCTTTCAATATTCTTCTCAAATTCTCGTTGCGTGAGATATGTTTGTGTTCATAATCTACATAGAGCGCATAGCCAAGACGCTGAACACACTGTGTCTTCATTGAACTTTTCTCTCCACAATTTGTGCACGTGTACCCCAAATATGAAAATCCAAAGGTATTAGATCCGGACTTCTCGCTGGACACGAAATGAGTCATCCCCTTCCTATACACTGATTAGGAAACAATTCGTTCAAAAACCTACGAACGTTTGGTCTATATCTCAAGTAACAGCAAATGAGTCATAATAACACCTTCTCCAAGGTTCACGTCTAATTTGGAATCAACCTGTATACAGGTATACAGTAGGTAACATCGTAGTATTTTCTCCGGAAGGAAGCATGCACGTGCGTCAGACGCCAAAAGTATTGGTGTACCAAATTATATTTAATGCGCTATATTGTAAAGTATCCTATCCACACTAAACTCAATGTCTCCCTCTAATTAACTGGTGTTTTCATGAATATATTCGTTTCGAATGCAACCATTGAATCACTTGTATGGGCAGAAATCTGGCTTTTATTCACCATCAGATCACAAAGCTAGCAATAACTCCTCTGAATTACAACATTTCAAATTAACCCTTAAAGATACGGCTTGGCCATAAAATTGGTCATGAAAACATTCATATCGTCGCCGTAATGTAGCGATTGCCATCAAACAATCATAGCTTGCGCTGCTCGGTTAGGACGCTTCAACTATTATTCACGAATATTGCCACGAAAGAAAGTTCGATTGTGTCGTGAAGTTAAAGCATATATACTTCCATATACAGTGTCCACCAAAATCTTTGAAGCATATAGGTAACTTTTCATTAATAGTTTCACAGAAACTTCCATTCTTCATGTACGTTGGTGCATTCAATTATTAGACTAAATAATAATCATAATTTCATCCTTTGGGACACAACCTGGTATGTAAGGGAAACGTCAAAATAAAAACAATAACAATAAATAACAATATGAATTATGTAACAAAACAGTCATACAAATAATCTTGTACAGAATAGTAACCTAATAATTTATCTAAAAGAAGGTTCCCGATATCTTTTTTGAATATCTATGAATTCAGGAACATCATAGCAGGTGGCATAATTGAACAATTTGATGATACTTCGGTACAAAGAAGAATATTCAAATCTATGAGTTCTCTGTCTGGGTAATAATAACCGTCATCATCAATAGCTAACAGCCAAGCGTGAATAATTACATTACTATACAGGGTGGTCCGCGAGTAACTGTACAACGTTTAATGGTGAATAGCTGGTACCTTGGGGAGCCAGAAAACAACAATCAAATATGGGCTAAGTCTTTTCGTTTCTGAGATACAGGGTGATTTATTGATTTTGGCAAAACATTCAGATAGCTACAACTCCTGAACCGTTCTACGTATTCGCTTCAAATTTGGCACGTGTTGTCATCTCAGGCCATCAAATTGTTCATATACAGCGCACCGAAATTGTACAGACCAGGACTAGGAAATTTTGATTTTTACTTCCAGGTCAAATAAAACACCCTGTACATGGAATGCCAAATTTTCGGATTCACCATCGGATTCTGCATAGATTTTCCCGCCAAATTCCGTTTTCCGCATGAACGGCACACCTCCCGTTCATTTTTTTTTCTCGAAAATAAGATCACACCTCCGAATATTAAGTGGTGTTACGGACCTGCATTTTGCAATAGGAAGCTCATGACATTAAATTCGGTTATAAAAACATTTTTTATATTGAGAATCGAACTGAACATAAATAATAAAACAAAAATTAAAGAAAAAAAAAGAAATTCAAAACACATTTGAATAACTTTCGAAGCAAAACTTTGATTAAAGTTTATTTTCAAAGATTCCCCCGTTTTCATCAATACATTTTCTTGCTCTAAGTCTAAGTTGATTGACAGCTTTTCTAATAGTATTAGGCTGGTTCCGTATCTCGCTACAACTTAATTCTATTCTTTCAATAAGATGTTCCCTGCTACGTATTTCCTCAGCATAGACTTTCTGCTTCAAGCAACCCCAAACGAAATAGTCTAAGCAAGTCAGATCTGGCGATCGAGGAGGCCAATTATAGGGTCCTCTCCTGCCAAACCAATGCAGTGGGTATGCATTATTAAGATGCTGAATAACGCTATTAGTTGAGTGTGCTGGAGCGCCATCTTGCTGAAAGTACATTCCTCTAATATTTATGCTGGCATCGTTCAGTAACTGTGGAAGTTTATTTCTCAAAAAGTCAAGGTAAATATCTCCGTTCAAACGTGGGGGCAGAAAAGCGGGACCTACAAATTTGTTGTCATAAACACCACACCAAACGTTCACAGAAAATTTGTGCTGCGAGTTGCGCCTCTTTATACCTCTTGGATTTTGTCTCGCCCATAAATGTTCATTTTTAGAATTGAATATTCCATCTTTCGTAAATTGGGCCTCGTCAGTGAATAAAATTCTATTGATCTGCCGAACATTCCTGGTTATCCATCTGCAGAATTGTAGTCTCGCAATTTCATCTCCTTGTTCTAAGGTTTGAACTTTACTCAAATGATATGCATGCATCTTTTCTTTTTTAAGTACACGAATAATTCTTGTTTTAGGTATGTTCAACCTGCTACTAATCCGTCGAGTACTGATACTTTTATTTGATTCGACCACATTCAAAATTTGTTCTTCATTTCCATCTGAAGGTCTCTCCTTTTGGTGGGAAGGAAATTTTCCTCTTTCTCGCAAAGAACGGCTGATATTTTCGAAAGTTTGGTGATTAGGAACTGCTCTACCAGGATACCTTCTACAATATTCTCTCGACGCTGCTCGCCCATTCGAATTGCAGAAACCATAAACAAGTACCATGTCGCAATACTCAACATTCGAAAAACGAGGCATAATTGAAAAACAAATTTAAAAACTAACAACTATCAACAAAATTCAATTGATATAACAATGACTGTCAAATGGAATATTTCTGTAGTCTGGACATAATATTACGGATTATTTTATTTGTGATTGCATGTAGCATGTAGCATTTCTTCATTTTCTTCATAATTTGTGGTTTGTTATTCATTTTCAGTTCGATTCTCAACATAAAAAATGTTTTTATAACCGAATTCAATGTCATGAGCTTCCTATTGCAATAGAATTAAGTTGTAGCGAGATACGGAACCAGCCTAATACTATTAGAAAAGCTGTCAATCAACTTAGACTTAGAGCAAGAAAACGTATTGATGAAAACGGGGGAATCTTTGAAAATCAACTTTAATCAAAGTTTTGCTTCGAAAGTTATTAAATGTGTTTTGAATTTCTTTTTTTTTCTTTAATTTTTGTTTTATTATTTATGTTCAGTTCGATTCTCAATATAAAAAATGTTTTTATAACCGAATTTAATGTCATGAGCTTCCTATTGCAAAATGCAGGTCCGTAACACCACTTAATATTCGGAGGTGTGATCTATTTTCGAGAAAAAAAAATGAACGGGAGGTGTGCCGTTCACGCGGAAAACGGAATTTGGCAGGAAAATCTATGCAGAATCCGATGGTGAATCCGAAAATTTGGCATTCCATGTACAGGGTGTTTTATTTGACCTGGAAGTAAAAATCAAAATTTCCTAGTCCTGGTCTGTACAATTTCGGTGCGGTGTATATGAACAATTTGATGGCCTGAGATGACAACACGTGCCAAATTTGAAGCAAATACGTAGAACGGTTCAGGAGTTATAGCTATCTGAATGTTTTGCCAAAATCAATAAATCACCCTGTATCTCAGAAACGAAAAGACTTAGCCCATATTTGATTGTTGTTTTCTGGCTCCCCAAGGTACCAGCTATTCACCATTAAACGTTGTACAGTTACTCGCGGACCACCCTGTATAAATTACCCAAAAAATGTTAATGAAAAAATTCTTAAAACGCACTGACGTGAAGTCAAGAGTTTTGAACACATGTTCAATTGCCTATTCACGCCTGAAAAGAAGTCGATCAAGCTGAAAGTCAGTACTCTATTGTAAAATTTGGAAATTGTATGTAAAGTGAGGTGTTGAAGCCTCTCGCAAAATTAGCTATATCAGACGGATACTTTCTGATATACAAATTTTTTTTCAATGATATTTGGCGCTCTTATCAGAGAGCAGGCATCGGACAACGTCGAACGACGTTATGATCCCGATTTGTATTTATATCAGAGCGCTTATCATTTTGTCCAAATGTTTGTGATTTTCGGATCAAAAAGGTCTTAAACGATTTGGTTCGACTCACTGATGAAGAATCCGTGGTCTAAATTCATTCTGTCCGTCCAGCCGTAGACACGATAACTCTCGAACGGAATAATCTAGACAGTTGAAATTTTCAGAGTAGGTTTGAAAGATAAATATATCGGTCAAGTTCGTTAGTGGGCAAAATAGACCCGATGGTTTTGGAGTAACGAAAACCAATTTTTTTTACTTTACAAATTTCGAATTCAATTTTTTTTGAGATGCAGTTTCATCATAAGAATCCATTTTTATCATTTTCAACTCTATTAGTTTAATATCTTCACGATATGATTTTTTTTAAATTTTATTATTAAATCGTTTTTGCGCGCGTGTTCCGCAAGGAACAGCGTGCTATCATTTCATCACATGTCTGTATTTTTCGAATTTTTTTTTCGAAAATGGTCTCAAACGATTGGGTTCGACTCCTTGATGAAGAATTCGAGGTCAAATTCAATTCCGTACGTCCGGTCCGGCCAGCCGTTAGCACGATAACTCTCGAACGGAACGACTTAGAGCGTTTAACTTTGCAAGGTAGTTTTGTCGCGTAAATATCTCGGACAAGTTCGTTAACGGGCGAAATCGACCGAGCGGTTTCGGATAAGGCCGTTTTTAGCAAAAACGTTTTTTATGAATATTTCCGGAACCGATTACTCGATCTATCTGAAATTTGGCATCCCATTGTAGAATCATGACCTTTATATGCCTGCGAAGTTTTGTGTTGAACGGACGGCCCTAAAGTGGCAAAAAAATTTTTCAAATATTTTAAAATTTTGTTTTCACGATAACTCGAAAAATACTGATCTGATTAAATTGAAACTCAGTAGTTAGATGCAAAAGACCAAAGCAAACACTTTTGCAAGATCTCGTGAAGATCACGTGACATGAAAAAAATCAAAAAACTACTACTATTTTGCGGAATCCTTTGCTTTTAATGCCGAAACCTATGTTTTTGAGGTTCATGCTACCCTTTCCGGGCATTTTTCGTTATGCGCATGCGCAGATGAGGAGTCATTTAACCGCTGTAGTTTTCTTCAGAGAGGATTAGGGTTTTGGGGTGGCGGATGCTATTCCTCCATATAATCCAGATCCTTGATGGGGGTAGGCGCATGCGTGGATTAAAGATGCGTTATCTCCCGAACCACTAGCGTTGGAGAATCGGAGTTTTTTGTAAGGTGTGTGATTTTGAGAGGACTTTTAGCCGCGAGTACATTGCGCATGCGCAGAAGAGAAGTAAATATTTATGGGTTGGATGGGTTATGTTGGGAATGCTGAATCAATATTGTGAGGTTTTAAAAGAATATTCATGGCAATTCAGTGCAACAACAAGTCAGTTTGGCGGATGCAGGCTTTGTTTCCGAGTTGAAGTTTACGTACCGTGGCCCTGGGGCTAATATTGAAATTGATGTTACCCCTTACAGGCATTTTTCGTTATGCGCATGAGCGCATTGATTTAACTGGTGGTGTTTTCGTCAGAGAGGATTGGGATTTTGAGGTGGCGGATGCTATTCCTCCATAGAATCCCCTGGTGTGGGTCTGCGCATGCGTGGATTCAAGATGCAATATCTCCTGAACCACTAGTGTTGGAGAATCGGAGTTATTTGTAAGGTGTGTGATTTTGGGAGGACTTGCAGCCGCGAGTAGATTGTGCATGCGCAGAAGAGATGTGACTGTTTTTGTGTCGTATGGGTTATGTTGGGAGTAATGAGCCGATATTGTGAGGTTTTAAAAGAATATTCATGTCAATTCAGTGCACGGACACAAGTAAGTTTGGGGAAAATAGCGTGGTTTCCGAGTTGAAGTGTGCATACCGTGGCCCTGGGGCAAATTTTGAAATCAATGTTACCCCTTACGGGCATTTTTCGTTATGCGCATGAGCGCATTGATTTAACTGGTGGTGTTTTCGTCAGAGAGGATTGGGATTTTGGGGTGGCGGGTGGTAAATTTATAAATAATAATATTCGGTAGATCTATATCGAAATACATTCGGATTTGGAGAAGAGGCAATTGCGTTCCTAACGGAGGTCCCATATACGCATTTTTTTTCGATCTACGGTGAAGGTAACAGCCAAACTGTATCGATAGCTATATTTGTTAAAGGAACTTGAAAAAAAAATACCACTGAAGTGAAGTCGAGCGTGTTCGCAGTGGCTTATTTGAATTGAATGATGAGTACTTCAAGCTCAGTGGATAGAGCGAGCCGAAGATCTACCCAAAAGGTAGTACTCATCATTCAATTCAAATTAGCCACCGTGAACACGCGCGCCAAAGAGTACTGACTTCACGTCAGTGCTTTTTTTTTAAACTCTATGATTTCACAGAATGGTGTATCGAAAATTAACAACTAACTACAACTAAGAGACATCTTAAACAAAATATGATTGAATGCAGAATGACCAATGGAATAACCTCAGCTATCAATTGAAATATTATAATCTTCATAGTAGATTTGAGGAATGAATATCCCGGATAAGTTCGTTATTGGGTAGAATTGGTCTGTTGATTTAGGATTAATGATTTTTGGCACTCTTATTGAATTCAAATTATCTTATGATGTTCGAATTCAATTTCTTTTATGATGAAATTCTATCATAATAAGCCACTGATATAATTCCCAACTCTGAGAAACCAATACTTTCGGAGATATGATTTGTCAAAGTTTGAACAAGGGCGCCAAATGTACTGTCCACAGGGCTTTGCAACTTTTTTTGAAATATTCTAGGGATATGATCATCTCGAGTTCTCGCAAAAATTTGCGTTTAAACATTACTATGGTTGAATTGGCGCGTATGTGTATTTTTTGAGTTATTGAGGAAATAACAAAAAAAATTCAGATGGCTCCACTTGGCCAATTATGCCTATTAAAAAATATACATGTCGCATTCGGATACGCAACCTACCCTGAATATTGGAAGTCGTTTTCTATTTCCGTCTCAAGTTATCGTGACACATAATATTTTTCTATAATGTTTTGAATTTTTTTATCCATACGATCCTCAACAAAACTTAACGTACGTCTCTGCGTCCTTATTCTATTGTTACCAAGTTTCAATTCAATTGGATCTGTATTTTGTGAAAATAAAACTAGCACTTTGTTGGTCAAATTATGTCCAAACGAACTTGTCCGTCACATTTGGATGCGCCCCCTTCCCTGAATATTACAAGTCGCTTTTTCTTTTCATTTGAAAGTTAACCTGAGAACAGCCGTTCAACAAGCCAGACATAATCAAATAAGTCCTCGAATTCTTCATCTGTGAGTCAAACCTAACCGTTTGAGAACATTTCGACAAACATTTCAAAAATTTCAGACAATTGAGTAAAATGATATCACACTGGTCCACAGAACATGCCCACAAATACATGGTGGAAATTAAAAGATAATGAGACTACCTAGAGATTACCACACAAGTCTGTGAACAATCGTCAGTAGTTCCTTGGGACAAATCTGGAGAATAAGGGGAGTGCTGCAGCAATTCGTCCAATTGATGCAATTTGACCATCGAGGCCATTGAATTGTGACATGGTACATAGCCTTGCTGGAAGAGTGGTTTTTTCTTTGCCATATGGGGCCACTGTTTTTTCATTTCTTCTCTCAATCTGCCTCAATTCTGAGAAACTATTACGGAAAACATTTTCCATGAATTTTCAAGTTTTCAACGGACACTGTACATATATTCGGATGATTTTGCGAATTGCATAATAATTCCCGTTCTGAAATTGGAGTTTTATTATCGATAGGTTAATCGGTCTATGGATAGGCCAGATATCGACAAAATATGAATAATTGGAATACTTCTGGCTTTGGTGAAAATGCTCCCTTTGCACTAACGAATTCGTGCGAGGGGAGTGTGTGGAATTTCAAAATGGCTTTGAGGTGTCCAACAGTATT
The DNA here is from genome assembly GCA_937662695.2 of Halyzia sedecimguttata. Classification (NCBI taxonomy): domain Eukaryota; kingdom Metazoa; phylum Arthropoda; class Insecta; order Coleoptera; family Coccinellidae; genus Halyzia; species Halyzia sedecimguttata. The sequence goes on from OW569413.2 coordinate 17,546,023, forward strand.
GGTGGTTGGCCCTGGAATTAAATAGATTTACTAATATATGGTGGGAATTTCACGTATCTGTTCAAATTGTTCACAAGCAGGGTTGTATTCAGAGTCAGTTCGGGGGTGATATATTGCAATAATTAACCGTACTGTCAAAGTTACATTATCAGAGAATATTGCTCATTCAGGAAATGGTGAATTTTTCAATGGGGGTTATATTCAACATATATAGATATTAGAATGAATAAAACATATATGCATATTAGGATCTAGACTCTAGGTAGGACGATTATGTTCGACGCGCTGGTGCAAAATTCGTATTTAAATTCAATTCTGTGCGGCTGACCGTCCGTCGAACGGAAAGAGATAGCGACGTAAAGAAATAGCGGGTAGATGACGACAGTTGAGTACGTTAAGGGTCATAATCGCTCAAATGGTTGCGGTGTAATACCCATATGAATTTGTGATTTGTTGTGATTTCTTCAATAACTAAAAAAAAAACAGATCCTATTGAAATAATACTTGTTAATTAGTTGTAGAAGGCTGATCTGCAAGTTAAGCGAAATTTCGTAGCAACGTATATCTAAAATAAAAGAAAATGAAAATTTTTCTTCCAAAATTATATATTTCAGAATTTTTTTTCCGATTCTGCTGAAATTTCACACACACCTCCAAACCAAATTTTATTCTTTCAATATTTTAAAAAATATACATCCGATCGAATTAAATGAAGTGTAGTATTCGGTTGAAAAAAGACATGAAGTTATTCGTGAGTGTCTGCGAGGTGTGAATAGACTAAAGAATATGCGCGCAAAAGCCCCTGACGTCAGTGCTTTTTAAGAGTAGTTTCTACTAATCGAATCTGGTTTTGGCACGTTTGTTTCTCTAAATGAAATTAAATGTTTCAAATGTTTAAATATTTCAGATCGTTTTCGGCCACATTTTCCAAGAATACAGATATTTGAGTAAAATGATAGACGCTCTTATCATTTTGCTCCAATGTCTGTATATTTGAAATTTTTGGAGTAAATTATCTAGGTTAGTGGTCAAAATGCACTGGCTCAGTTGAAGATTTTGCCATCTTAATTTGGTTTTTCGAATAACTCAGAAAATACTGATTTCATCGAAATAAAACTCGGTAGTTAGTTGAAAAATAACAACACGAAGACTTTGACCAGAATTTTGCTAGACTTATGGTACTAGAAAATTAAATAAAAACCATTAAATAAATCATTGTATCTCAGAAACTATCTCCCAGATATTTGCCACTTAAGAATTGATATACCCCAGCCAGAACAAAACCAAACCAGATTTTAATCTTACTCGACGCGTACCAAATACTTCAAACCGCTGGGTCTTTATGCGTTCAGTAGGTAAGAAGGAACTCTTTTTACTTAAAATGAATCAACAAAATACAATAATAATAACAGTTTTTATTAATCCTTTGGGCTAGCTCTGCTAGATAGGACAGGTCATACAATGAATAGGGATACAATAGATATACAATATGAAAAGCGGCTGATAACTTACATAACGAATAAACACACAAATAAAATAAATAAATATATAAAATAATCTACAAATAAAAATATACAAATGATTATACAACAACAAAAACAAGTTAAAATATATATATATCGATATCGCTGAAAAAATCGGATATTGTGTATTAGCATTTATACTGCAATAATTTTTTTACGGCAAATTGAAACTGTCTCACACTCATACCCTTGTATCCCAATGGAAGATGATTGTAAAACTTAATTCCTTGGTAAATGGGAGAGGACTGATATTTAGATGTTCTATGCATATTGATGCAGAGTCTTTCACCAGGTCTGGTGTTATAGCTGTGATTACTAGCGAGCTTTGGTATCTTGTCTATTTTTTTCCTTGTATTGACAAGACACCTATACAAGTTATATGCAAGGTACTGTGAGAATATTGAACTCACGGAATATTGGCCGACAAGAGTCCCTGAGCTTCAGGTTGAATATTAATCTTAAGATTCGTTGACAAATGAATACTCTCTGTATCTCACTTGAACAGCCTCATAATATGATATCGTAATTTATATGAGAACACACTAGACTGTATTAAATATTTAAAAGAGTCGACAAGGGAAAGCAGCTTTTTATTCTGTGGATTGCATAATAAGATTTGCTCAGTTTGCCGTAGACCATATCAATATGTTTGGAACAGTTCAAATTATCATCTACATAGAGCCCCAAAAATTAAGTTTCACTATCTGATACATTTTCGCTAACTGACTGATGATGAAGTTTGATTTAGGTTCAGGAACGTTATGAAATAGTATATTCTAAAACAAGTTGCAGAATGGGCTGATATTTAAACACGAATGCGATATTCAAAAACGAGCGACGAAGGAGCGAGCTTTCGTACTCATGAGTGTTGGAATTGCCTTCTGCAACGAGTATTAGACGATATTTTCTCCATTTCAGGCAAGTTTTGTAAAATACTGTTGAAATTTAATGAAAAATTAGGATTATACATCCTAGTGACTTTTGTATTGTATCTTGGCAGTTGATGTGACTGTTACGAAAGTTGACAGATCATGGAATTTGAATTGAACGTAGAGCATGGAGTTAAGATTGAACAGTTTCCTAATATCATGAATGATTCAAAATTAGCAAGAAGCATATCTCTAGTACCTTATTTTTTTATGAAAATAAAAGCTTTTCTCTCATCAATTATTTCACCTTATCCAGATTATCTTATATTGACAATAATTGACGTGTGTTGAAATTTGATAGGATCGAATGTCAGTGCTGACTACCACAAAACGAAAAATATAACTAGAAACAATGCGGGAATGAGTTCATTCCAGCACTGTTTTTAGTGCTGGAATGTCGGAATTCCATTAAAACGTATAATTATTTTCTGATAAAACCGTCAACCTGGGAACCGTCTTCAACGTTTCACGTTCTTCCCTGCTCCAAAAACACCCCTCCCGATCCATTGCTCGTACTCTAGGTACCTTCGTTTTTAGCACCGCAATCGTAAAGGGTAGTTCCCGGATTCATGACTCTCTGGCTGCGATCCGCCCCCCATAGACCAATATGATTCCCTGGAAACCTTCTCACGTTCTGACGAATTTCCTAGAATCTATATGGATTGTCGATGTTGCACGTCAAACGCTCTTCGGGAAATTATACAACACAGACCTCCTTAGAGGCGCCAGAGTGTCGGAGTTTAATCCTAAATTCTTCATCTCCTGTTATCGTTACATCGTTTACAGGATCTGCATCTTATTTCTAACGGTATGTTAATGGATAACTGGTGACACAGGTTCCCAAGAACTTCTGATGTAACGATAACACGTTGCTTTCACCCTTAAAATATAACACTAATTCTAACTATATATAAGTAGAATTCCAATCATAATTGAAATCCTACATATATGCTCATCTTATATATCAGTTCATCATGCTCAATCCAGATATGTTCACAGACTGTTCTACATAAAATAAATGTGTATATTTGGCTGCAAAATTTTCAACTATTCCCTTTCGTTCTCGAGTTACGGCGAGGTCAGAATTTTGTGGTGTTAATCAATACTCAACATCACAGTTACTGGAAGTCATTTAAGAAAGAAATTTAAAAAATAAGGAATCACGCAGTGCTGAACTGTAATATCTGAATGTAAATTTTACTATTTCTAGACCTACAATTTAATCGCATTTGTTGCAAAATGGCGAATGCGTATGTTTCATTTCTCAAATCAGTTCGAGATTCAATAGAAAATTTCGGAAGAAGTTTAATTATTTCAAATAAATAATTTGCTCTACAGCTCTGATACTGAATATTATCACTAAATTCCACTTCATTCTAGTTTAAATGATGAAAAACCAACAGTTCAGAATCATAATAATATGATATCATAATAATTGTCATATTAATGGATACCTATCATTTGAGATCGAACAATTACCGTAGAAATGTAAATTTTATAGCATAATGTTCAATGAAATGCACGATGCATGAATATATTTGAGATAGAAGAAAAACCTTTTTCAATATCTGCCCCTTAGCGCTGAAATTGTGCATGATCCTTCAAAACCTCGTTACTCAGCCAACTTCAAGACTTACTGGATTACTAAATATATAAGATTTATATTATTGGAAATATTAAGAAAATATTATTTCCTTTCCTGAAAGCCAAGCAGCCTTAGGCAAGCAGTACCTGGATGGGGGACAGCTCATCTCGTCAGTGTTTTTATAGGTAATGTTTAAGACGTCAGATGTTTACCTAAATAATGTAGATTGCAGAGCAAACATTTGAAAGAATTTTGTGATTCAATTTGCACCTAAATATATAGACAGTATTTTCAATATCTGAGCTGAAGGACAAATAACTCATTTGAAATAATGAAGTCTCCTCCAAAATGTTCAATTGAATTGGTAAATTAAACCATCCCCAGGTAGCACACTATATTGGCGGAGTATCGATTTTATATTGGCCCAATATAGATACATAGATTCATAGTAAATCTATATATCCCCAATATTGGCCCTATATTGGAATTTCAATATATATCCAATATTGTGACTTGTTGCTACCGCCAATATTGGCCCTATATTGGCGATAAAAAATTTGTCAATATTGTAAATGAGGACGACCTCCAATATTGGCCAAATATTGGGATTTCTATATCTGGCCAATATTATGAATTAGGGCTGCTTCCAATATTGGTCAAAAATTGTGATTTAGATATTGGGCCAATATTGTGAATTAGTATTGACTCGAACATTGGCCCAATATTACATTTTCAGGATCTAGCCAACATTGTGACTTCTTCCTACCGCCAATATTGGCCCCAAATTGGCAAAACTATATTGGCCAATATTGAATATGAGTACTGCCCCCAATATTACCCCAATATTGGGATTTCTATATCCGGGCAATATTATGAATTAATGCTGCATCCAATATTGGTCGAATATTGAGATTTTCATATTGGGCCAATATTGTGAATTAGTAGTGCCTCCAACATTGGCCCAATATTACAGTTTCATGATCTAGCCAATATTGTAACTTGTTGTTACCGCCAATATTGGCACCGAATTGGCTAAACTATATTGGCCAATATTGAATGTGGGGTACTGCCTCCAATATTACCCCAATATTGGGATTTCTATATCCAGCCAATATTATGAATTAATGCTGCATCCAATATTGGTCGAATTTTAAGATTTCCATATTGGGCCAATATTGTGAATTAGTATTGCCTCCAACATTGGCCCAATATTACAGTTTCATGATCTAGCCAATATTGTTACTTGTAGTTACCGCCAACATTGGCACCGAATTGGCAAAACCATATTGGCCAATATTGAATATAAGTACTACCTCCAATATTAACCCAATATTGGGATTTCTATATCTGGCCAATAATATGAATTAGGGCTGCTTCCAATATTGGTCAACTATTGGTATTTCTATATTGGACCAATATTGAGAATTAGTAGTGCCTCCAATATTAGCCCAATATTACAGTTTCAAGATCAAGCCAATATTGTGAATTAGTGCTGCATCGAATATGGGTCAAATATTGTGATTTAGCTTTTGGGCCAATATTGTGAATTAGTATTGCCTCGAACATTGGCCCAATATTACATTTTCAGGATCTAGCCAACATTGTGACTTCTTCCTACCGCCAATATTGGCCCCAAATTGGCAAAACTATATTGGCGAATATTGAATATGAGTACTGCCCCCAATATTGGGATTTCTATATCCGGGCAATATTATGAATTAAAGCTGCATCCAATATTGGTCGAATATTGAGATTTCCATATTGGGCCAATATTGTGAATTAGTATTGCCTCCAACATTGGCCCAATATTACAGTTTCATGATCTAGCCAATATTGTAACTTGTTATTACCGCCAATATTGGCACCAAATTGGCTAAACTATATTGGCCAATATTGAATGCGGGTACTGCCTCCAATATTACCTCAATATTGGGATTTCTATATCCAGCCAATATTATGAATTAATGCTGCATCCAATATTGGTCGAATATTGAGATTTCCATATTGGGCCAATATTGTGAATTAGTATTGCCTCCAACATTGGCCCGATATTACAGTTTCATGATCTAGCCAATATTGTAACTTGTTGTTACCGCCAACATTGGCACCGAATTGGCAAAATCATATTGGCCAATATTGAATATGAGTACTACCTCCAATATTACCCCAATATTGGGATTTCTATATCTGGCCAATATTATCAATTAGGGCTGCTTCCAGTATTGGTCAAATATTGGTATTTCTATATTGGACCAATATTGGGAATAAGTAGTGCCTCCAATATTGGCCCAATATTACAGTTTCAAGATCTAGCCAATATTGTGAATTAGTGCTGCATCCAATATGGGTCAAATATTGTGATTTAGATATTGGGCCAATATTGTGAATTAGTATTGCCTCGAACATTGGCCCAATATTACCTTTTCAAGATCTAGCCAACATTGTGACTTCTTCCTACCGCCAATATTGGCCCCAAATTGGCAAAACTATATTGGCCAATATTGAATATGAGTACTGCCCCAATATTACCCCAATATTGGGGTTTCTATATCCGGGCAATATAATGAATTAATGCTGCATCCAATATTGGTCGAATATTGAGATTTCCATATTGGGTCAATATTGTGAATTAGTATTGCCTCCAACATTGGCCCAATATTACATTTTCAAGATCTAGCCAACATTGTTACTTCTTCCTACCGCCAATATTGGCCCCAAATTGGCAAAACTATATTGGCCAATATTGAATATGAGTACTGCCCCCAATATTACCCCAATATTGGGATTTCTATATCCAGCCATTATTATGAATTAATGCTGCATCCAATATTGGTCGAATATTGAGATTTCCATCTTGGGCCGATATTGTGAATTAGTATTACCTCCAACATTGGCCCAATATTACAGTTTCATGATCTAGCCAATATTGTAACTTGTTGTTACCGCCAATATTGGCACCGAATTGGCTAAACTATATTGGCCAATATTGAATGCGGGTACTGCCTCCAATATTACCCCAATATTGGGATTCCTATATCCAGCCAATATTATGAATTAATGCTGCATCCAATATTGGTCGAATATTGAGATTTCCATATTGGGCCAATATTGTGAATTAGTATTGCCTCCAACATTGGCCCGATATTACAGTTTCATGATCTAGACAATATTGTAACTTGTTGTTACCGCCAACATTGGCACCGAATTGGCAAAACCATATTGGCCAATATTGAATATGAGTACTACCTCCAATATTACCCCAATATTGGTATTTCTATATCCGGCCAATATTGTGAATTAATGCTGCATCCAATATTGGTCGAATATTGAGATTTCCATATTGGGCCAATATTGTGAATTAGTATTGCCTCCAACATTGGCCCGATATTACAGTTTCATGATCTAGCCAACATTGTAACTTTTTGTTACCGCCAATATTGGCACCGAATTCGCAAAACCATATTGGCCAATATTGAATGTGGGTACTGCCTCCCATATTACCCCAATATTGGGATTTCTATATCCGACCAATATTATGAATTAATGCTGCATTCAATATTGGTCGAATGAGATTTCTATATTGGGCAAATAATGTGAATTAGTATTGCCTCCAACATTGTCCCAATATTACAGTTTCATGATCTAGCCAACATTTTAACTTGTTGTTACCGCCATTATTGGCACCGAATTGGCAAAACTATATTGGCCAATATTGAATGTGGGTACTGCCTCCAATATTACCTCAATATTGGGATTTCTATATCCGGCCAATATTATGAATTTATACTGCATCCAATATTGGTCGAATATTGATATTTCCATATTGGGCCAATATTGTGAATTAGTATTACCTCCAACATTGGCCCGATATTTCAGTTTCGTGATCTAGCCAATATTGTAACTTGTTGTTACCGCCAACATTGGCACCGAATTGGCAAAATCATATTGGCCAATATTGAATATGAGTACTACCTCCAATATTACCCCAATATTGGGATTTCTATATCTATTGTGAATTAGTATTGCCTGCAACATTGGCCCGATATTACAGTTTCATCATCTACCCAATATTGTAACTTCTTGTTACCGCCAACATTGGCACCGAATTGGCAAAACCATATTGGCCAATATTGAATATGAGTACTACCTCCAATATTACCCCAATATTGGTATTTCTATATCCGGCCAATATTATGAATTAATGCTGCATCCAATATTGGTCGAATATTGAGATTTCTATATTGGGCCAATAATGTGAATAAGTATTGCCTCCAACATTGGCCCAATATTACAGTTTCATGATCTAGCCAACATTGTAACTTTTTGTTACCGCCAATATTGGCACCGAATTGGCAAATCCATATTGGCCAGTATTGAATGTGGGTACTGCCTCCAATATTACTCCAATATTGGGATTTCTATATCCGACCAATATTATGAATTAATGCTGCATTCAATATTGATCGAATATTGACATTTCCATATTGGGCCAATATTGTGAATTAGTATTGCCTCCAACATTGGTCCAATATTACAGTTTCATGATCTAGCCAATATTGTAACTTGTTGTTACCGCCAACATTGGGACCGAATTGGCAAAACCATATCGCCCAATATTGAATATGAGTACTACCTCCAATATTACCCCAATATTGGTATTTCTATATCCGGCCAATATTATGAATTAATGGTGCATCTAATATTGGCCGAATATTGCGATTTCCATATTGGGCCAATATTGTGAATTAGTATTGCCTCCAATATTGGCCCAATATTAGAGTTTCGAGATCTAGCCAATATTTTGACTTCTTGCTACCGCCAATATTGGCCCCGAATTGGCAAAGCAATATTGGCCAATATTGAATATGAGTACTGCTTCCAATGTTTTCCCAATATTGGGATTTCTATATACGGCCAATATTATGAATAAATTCTGCATCCAATATTGGTCGAATATTGAGATTTTCATATTGGGCCAATATCGTGAATTATTATTTCCTCCAATATTGCCTCAATATTAGTGTTTCAAGATCTTGCCAATATGGTGACTTGTTAAAGAAGCCACATGGTGAAATATTGATTGATTTTAACCATCAACAAATATTCCGCTTGGTCGAGCTAGAATATTCGTTGATGTTCAAAATCAATAAATATTTCACCGTGTGTCTTCTTTAGTTATTGGCAGTAAGCCACAGTTCACCTCTTTGAATTGTGACTTGTTGTTTCCGATAATATATTGGGTTGGCACGATGTTGTTAGGAAAACCGTTTGTAATAATATTATGAATTCAATCCAAGTTTATATTGGCTCCGAATTGACAAAACTATATTGTATATAAGTACCTCCTCCAATATTGGCCAAATATATTGGGATTTCTATATTGGTCCCCTATTTTGAACTAGTACGTCCTGTAGTATTAGACCAATATTGAAATTTCAAGATCTAGCCAATAATGTGCCTGTTTGAGGCCGCCAATATTGGATCCATATGGACAAAACTAAATCGGCCTACATTTAATGTATATGAGTACTGCCTCCAATATCGGGATTTCAATAGCCGGTGAATTTTGCGGATTTGAGCTGCATCAAATAGTGGTTAAATATTGGGATTTATATATTGGGCTAATATTGTGAATTAGTACTGCAATCGATGTTAGGCCAATATTGAAATTTCAAATCTGAGAATTTTCTAACTTTATCGGGACAATATTGTAAATCAGTACTGCTTCCAATAATGGCCCAATATTGAGAATTTTATATTGCGAAGTAGCACTGCATCCAATGTCCAAACTTGGGATTACTATATCATATACTACTTACTTGATTTTCCAAATTAGGGAAACGACGAACAACAAATTTGGCGTCATTTATGACAGAAATTTTAACAAATGCTTATGATGCTAACAATGAGTACTATGTCAATGATACTTTTGAAATCGCAATAAGAGCTATTAACAAATTTGAACTTAACTATGAAGTTAGTTCTTCTTATTCCTACTGTAGTCAGAAAACTTCGTATTTGAGGGGAAATACTACATTCAACTATTCGGCTGCACATGGGATCAAAACTAAGTCCAATACTATCACTTTATGTAATGGATTCTCAGTTAGAAACATGCATATCAAAATTACCATTTAAGTTAACCTTCTAAAAAAAAATCGTGGATGACCTCATAAAAGCAATACCTCCAAAAGGAACTGAAACAATCCTTGAAATTTCAATTAAACCTCAATAAACATATACAATTCAACATGATGATATAATATCTAATATTGGGGTGCGTTTTTGGCGTTCTTGTTCGTCGGAACAGAGTGCTTATCAATTTAATTGCCCAAATGTCTGTAATTTTCGAATTTTTGGCTGAAAATGTTCTCAAATGATTTGCTTCGACTCACTGATCAAGAATCCGTGGTCGAAATCGATTCTGTCCGGCCGTCCGTTAACACGATAACTTTCGAATGAAAGGAGTAAGAGGATTGAAATTTTCTGGGTAGGTTAGGAGCGTGAATATCTCCGACGAGTTCGTTAACGGGCAAAATCCACCAAGCGGTTTCAGAGTTATGGCCGTTTTTAGTAAAAACATTTTTTATGAATATTTCCGAAACCGATAACTCGATCTATCTGAAATTTAGCATCAAATTGTAGAATAATTACCTTTATACGCATGCGAAGTTTTGTATTGAACGGTGGCCGTAAAGTGTCGACAAAAATTTTTTGAAATTTTTAAATTTTGGTTCTACAATAACTCTCGAACATAATGAGCTACGCAGTTGAAATTTTCATAGTAGATTTGAGAGATAAATATCTCGGTTGAGTTAGTGGGTAAAATATGCCAGATGATTTTGGAGTAACGAAAAAAAGAATTTTTTTAACTTACATATTTCAAATTCAATTTTTTTTCAAGGTGCAGTTTCACCATAAAAATCCATTGATATAACTTTCAACTCTAACATGCTAATACTTCCGGAGATATGATTTTTTCGAAATTTCAATAATGAATGTTTTCACAGTATGCTATAATTATTCTATCTATGAATTATTATATGATCTATGTTCATAATCGTACATGTCATCCTGTTCTATAAGAGAGTGTCAATTTCAGCTATTTTAATTTGATTTCTTCCATGGTGCAGTTCTCATTCTCAGATTGCTCATTTAATTTTGATAAATAAACTATTATTTGAATTGAAATTCCTTTATGATGCAATTATATCATAAGAATCCATTGATATCATTCCCAACTCTGAGAAAGCAATACTTTCGGAGATATAATTTGTCGGTTTGAACAAGAGCGCCAGAAAGCTCCGGTCCTCAGGGCTTGAACCAATTTTTTATTTTCATCTACCGTGACATGGTCCAAATTAATCAGAATTCCACTCCGATGAAGAAATAGATTTCAGTAAGTGAGTGCTTTAAAATGCTAATCAACAAAAAAATGCAATAAAAATAATTCACATCTCAGGTCAAGTATAATTTGTTTTGCTTTGACAGTTCGAAACTACGAAGTACATTCTAAATCATTTAATGAATTTGATTTGCTTGTTATGATGATAACTGGGCGAACTGTAATCTCCAAAAATAGATTTTAAAGAGATTTTTTAAATTCAATAATATTGCATATAATAATAGTATTATTTCGTTTTCATTCTATCAATTTTAAATTGAAACGTATATTCTAAAAATCAAAAGAGTTTAATTTTCAGTTCAGCCACTTCGGCCTGTTTATTTACATCCTCGGAAATATAGTGAGACTGGTTGACTGGTAGGATTCAAATTGCTTCAAACACTGTCAAACAGATGTGTTTGCAATAAAACCAGCGAGTATCTTAGAAAACATCTGTTGTATTGTTGCTCATGTTCATTCTACAGAGGGTTGAAGGAATATGAATATATGCATTTTGAATAGTTTTTATCGATTTTTAAAGCATAACTGCAGAAAAAGGAAAGAGAATGTGCCCCAGAGCCCAGAGCAGAGGCGAGATTCTGGCGGTTTTAGTTTTAGTCATTTTATTCGTGGCGTCCGGTCGAAGTGTTTCAGAGGATATTTGTTCAGTGATTCGTTACACTGCAGGTTAGTTCATTCCTTTATTTATTACTTTTTCAATGCATATATGTTCCTATAATTCAAACTCTTTGTATATTTGCCTTGAATTTAATCATTGATGATGTTATTTAATATCATAATTTGTTTCATGTCCACTTTTTTTCAGAAAATGTATGTGATCTAGCCCTAATCATAAGCGTTCCAAGAAAAAGAATGTCTAACAGCTTAGGAATTAAATCTCCGTGGAATGGCCAGATAGGAAACAAAAGATCTAATTTTGGCAAGTTCGAGTAAGTGAAGTTATTGAATGACTTATTAATTATTGTATTGAGACCATTATTTGAAATTATACATTTTGCCTATATTTCTACTGAAGTGTGGATTAATTACAAATATTTCGATAATAGGTATAGGTTGATCGAAAAAAAGGTGTAGGTATACCTACTAAACTTTTGGATTGTGATGTACCTACATTGTCCAATGTGAATTGATACAGTATATTTTGTAATGAGTGAAAATTACAACATTATGCTGAAATACTAATTCTAATATTATTAGCTCATAAAGATAATTCACATTTCGATTATAGAATCTGTGAGAAGGAATATTCATGACACAACCGACCTGGAAATAATGCAAATTATTGGATTTCCCTTAGCGACTGCTGGAGATAGGGATGGTAAGAGGCTAATGTAGACCAAGTAAGTTTATTGCTTCTTTCGTTTTTCTTTCCTTACTCTAACATAATCTACTTTGCAGGTACCAGTCGAGGAAATCAAAAACGAATAAAAGAAATATTTTGTAAAATAAATGTATGGCCGAATGAAATATATATGTTTTTTGGATACTTCTTCTTAATTGTTCAATCACTATATCGATATCTCCACTGGAATAATTGCAGCGAGTATAGTTTATACGAGAGAAACACATCTCTTCAAATAATGTGTGAGTGTTCAACCTTTTATTATTGGGCCAGTATATAGAAATTATACTGGGCTATTATATGGAAATTATATTTGGCGAATATGTATGAACTATATTGAGCCGATATTAATATCTTGTATTGCAAAATGTCAACATTTTGATATTGGGCTAATATGTAGATACTATATTGGGCGAATACATAAAAACTATATTTTGCCAATATATAGAAACTATATTAGGCCGATATTGATAACCTATATTGGCGCTTCATTGTAAGATGTTAACATTATTTTATTGGTCCAATGTAGAAAAACTATACTGGGCCAATATATAATAACGATATTGGGTTGATATTCATTTCCAATATTGGTGCTTTATTCTATAATGTCAACATTTTGTTATTGGTCCAATATTGGTTATCACATATTAACCCAATATAGTTTCTATGTATTGGCCCAATATAGATTCTCTACATTGGGCCAATAACAAAGTGTTGACAAGATTCAATGAAGTACCAATATTGGATATAAATTTTGGCCCAATATAGTTTTTCTACATTGGGGCAATAAAAACATGTTGACATTTTACAATGAAGCGCCAATATTGTTTATCTATATCGGCCCAATATAGTTTACATTGGGACAATAACAACATGTTGACATTTTACAATGAACCACCAATATTGGATATCAATACTGGCCCACTATAGTTTCTATATATTGTTCCAATATAGTTTATCTACATTGGGCCAATAACAACATGTTGACATTTTACAATGAAGCGCCAATATTGTTTATCAATATCGGCCCAATATAGTTTCTCTACATTGGGCCAATAACAACATGTTGACATTTTACAATGAATCGCCAATATTGAATATCAATATCGGCCCAATATAGTTTCTCTACATTGGGCCAGTCACAACATGTTGACATTTTACAATGAAGTACCAATATTGGATATCAATATTAGCACAATATAGTTTCTATATATTGGCCCAATATAGTTTCTCTACATTGGGCCAATAACAACATGTTGACATTTTACAATGAAGCGCAAATATTGTTTATCAATATCGGCCCAATATAGTTTCTCTACATTGGGCCAATAACAACATGTTGACATTTTACAATGAAGCGCCAATATTGTTTATCAATATCGGCCCAATATAGTTTCTCTACATTGGGCCAATAACAACATGTTGACATTTTACACTGAAACGCCAATATTGGATATCAATATCGGCCCAATATAGTTTCTCTACATTGGGCCAATCACAACATGTTGACATTTTACAATGAAGTACCAATATTGGATATCAATATTAGCCCAATATAGTTTCTATATATTGGCCCAATATAGTTTCTCTACATTGGGCCAATAACAACATGTTGACATTTTACAATGAAGCGCCAATATTGTTTATCAGTATCGGCCCAATATAGTTTCTCTACATTGGGCCAATAACAACATGTTGACATTTTACAATGAATCGCCAATATTGAATATCAATATCGGCCCAATATAGTTTCTCTACATTGGGCCAATCACAACATGTTGACATTTTACAATGAAGTACCAATATTGGATATCAATATTAGCACAATATAGTTTCTATATATTGGCCCAATACAGTTTCTCTACATTGGGCCAATAACAACATGTTGACATTTTACAATGAAGCGCCAATATTGTTTATCAATATCGGCCCAATATAGTTTCTCTACATTGGGCCAATAACAACATGTTGACATTTTACAATGAATCGCCAATATTGAATATCAATATCGGCCCAATATAGTTTCTCTACATTAGGCCAATCACAACATATTGACATTTTACAATGAAGTACCAATATTGGATATCAATATTAGCACAATATAGTTTCTATATATTGGCCCAATACAGTTTCTCTACATTGGGCCAATAACAACATGTTGCCATTTTACAATGAAGGGCCAATACGGTTTATCAATATCGGCCCAATATAGTTTCTCTACATTGGGCCAATAACAACATGTTGACATTTTACAATGAAGCACCCATATTGGCCCAATATAGTTTCTATGTATTGGCCCAATATAGTTTCTCCACATTGGGCCAATAACAACATGTTGACATTTTACAATGACGTACCAATATTGGATATCAATATCGGCCCAATATAGTTTCTATGTATTGGCCCAATATAGTTTTTCTACATTGGCCCAATAACAACATGTTGACATTTTACAATGAAGCACCAATATTGATTATCAATATCGGCCCAATATAGTTTCTCTACATTGGGCCAATAACAACATGTTGACATTTTACAATGAAGTACCAATATTGGATATCAATATCGACCCAATATAGTTTCTATGTATTGGCCCAATATAGTTTTTCTACATTGGCCCAATAATAACATGTTGACATTTTACAATGAAGCACCAATATTGATTATCAATATCGGCCCAATATAGTTTCTCTACATTGGGCCAATAACAACATGTTGACATTTCACAATGAAGCACCAATATTGTATATCTATATTGGCCCAATATAGTTTCTATATATTGACCCAATATAGTTTCGCTATATTGGGCCAATAACGAAATGTTGACATTTTTCAATGATGTGCCAATATTGGATATCAATATCAGCAACATTTTGTCATTGGCCCAATGTAGAGAAACTATATTGGGCCAATATATGTAAACTATATTGGACCGATACATAAAAACTATATTGGGCTGATATTGATATACAATATTGGCGTTTCAGTGTAAAATATCAACATTTTGTTATTGGCCTAATATAGATAAACTATATCTGGCCAATATATAGAAACTATATTGGGCCAATATTGATATCCAATATTGGTACTTCATAGTAAAATGTCAACATGTTGTTATTGGCCCAATGTAGAGAAACAATATCGGACCAATAAATGTACCATATTGGCCCAATATTGGACCAATATCGGTGTGCTACCTGGGTCGCATCCGCCTTTTTGCAACGAATGCATTGTAATTGTAGATATATTAAAATTTGCATTCAGATCTTTCAGTTCATCACTCCGTGATTCCTTGATATCTTCAATTGATTTTCCAAGTGACTCCAAGTAACTCTGATCACTACAATATTTTCACCTCGCGGTATATTTCAAAATGCTTTTCGACAATTTATATTTCTTGAGAATTTCTTTGAAATATTCCAAATGCCCAAATGTCCAACGTCCAAATTCCCAAATGTCTGTAATTTCCAAATTTTTCGCCGAAAATTGTCTCTACCGATTGGGTCTGACTCCATGGTGAAGAATTCAAAGTCAAATTTGATTCTGTCCTGCCGGCCGTCCAGCCTTCCTGTCGTTGACACGATAACTTGAGAACGAAAAGAGAGAGTGAATTTTTGGGGTCGTTGACACGTGCCAATATAAGTTAATTAATTGGCACAATTGGCCTAACGGTTTCCGAGTAATAATTGTGTTCTCAACCAATACAGATCCGATCAAATTAAATCTTGGTGAGTAGTTGTAGAATACAGACCAAACGACGTATTTGCAATTTTGTGAGAATCGTATAACTAGAAATTAAAAAAAAAAATAGTTCTGGAACTATATCTATCTGATTTTATTTTCTATTTCGCCCCTAACTCAAAATATATTAAATAATTCCAAATCAAACATGGTAATTAGTTGTAGAATGCCAAAGCAAATATTTATGAAATTTTGGGAGGATTATATCATTAGAAAATTGAAAAAAAAATCATCAAACATCTATGAAAAAAATTTAAATCTCAGAAACTATCCGTCTGATATTGGTAAGTGTGGAAGACTTCTAGAATGCCGATACCCAGATATTCGCCAAATTTCGTGAAGATCCTATTAGATTCTAAAAAGTTAGAAAAAAGTTCTATATCTCAGAAATAATGCGTCCGATATCGCTGAAATTTTGCGATAACCTTCAAATCCTAACTCTTCAACCAAGTTGCAAGTGAACACGATTGGATCTCTATTGTTTGAGATCCGTGCAGACTGTTGTGGCTTAAGAGATATTTTGAAAGAAATTTTTATCTAATACACTTAGTTGAATAAATACGGCAATTGAAGCAGTATTTTTCGTATATTATTATTAAGACTGTGATGGTGTGAGGACACACAAGCTCTCGGCCGTTCAGCGTTTCGTTCGGGCTCTCACTGAACTTATCAATCCGGCTCTGTTCAGTAAGAGACGAAGTGATCATTTCAGTGCGGTTTCAAGCGACATCCACTCGCGAGAACGGCAAGAAGGCAGAAGGTTAGGAGGGAAGGATGTAATTCCCTATTAGATAGGTATGCAATGAATTTCAATATTGAATACATATGTCAGAATTGAAAATTCTGTGATCTTAGAAGATAGTATCTACACTCAAGTCCTTAAAATGGTAAGAAATGTATTCATATCTTTTAAAAGCTGAGAAAACGGTCTATATCGATAGTAAATTCGATTAAGAGTGTCCAATAGAGGTGAATGGACAATAGAACATGCGCGCAAAAGCTCCTGACGTCACGTCAGTGCTTGAAAGAAGTTTTAAGTCCTAAGGATTCCTAATCCAAGTTTCAAGTGAATAATAGGTTGACAAGTTAAACAATAGGTAGGTATTTAATTTCACACCCGAACGATCTGGTGAATCTCGATGTTTTCTACAGTTTTCGGTATTTTTTTATTTGAAAATTATGGAGATTTGATACTGATATAAAGTAATGCTGACTGAAGTAATTAATTGAAGAATGATTCACGAGAAGAGAATAAAAATAAATTTAACTCCAAATCATTCAATCAGTTGTAGTCAATTTGCACCACTGCTACTGGCAAGCCGTAGATCATTTAATTTCTACTAACCTTGCAGTATTAAATTTCGAAACACATTTCACTTTCCGTAAAGGTAGAGTTTCGACGAAAATTTCCTACTTGATGAAATTATGAAATAACTCCCAACTAGCAATTTTATATTTTATAATAGTTGTGGAAACGTTTTCAACCAAAATCTTATAAAACATTCTTAGTCGCTGAATTGTTTTCAAAACGTTTATACAACAGATATAAACCCAAAATTGGCACATTTTATAAAATAATTTTGTCATTCGAAACATTTCATAAAGCTCTCCATAAACATTACAAGACTATTTCATACACATTCTGGCGCCATCTATAAAACTGTTTTGTATTAGCTTTATAAGGTTTTTCATATGAGCGTTCTGAAAAAAAAATGTTACATAGAATGATATCTATAAAATTAATTGATTTTAAGTTGGCAAATGACAATCCTGAATTATAACAACATAGCGAAAATATAGATGTCATGTGTCATTATTATTTACACGAAGCCATTTTATTTATATATACTTCTACTCTTACAGACACATGTTTGGATACACACAACGAAATTCTCAATGCAGATGAAATTTCTTCGTGAAATGTAGCACTAAAATGACATATTTCAAACGCGCCCCCTTGTTTCGAATGTTTCACATAAAAAAATTGAACAAAACAAAAATGTGGCTTGTCAGTCTAATGATCCTTTGTACGAAAATGTATATTCCAATTTGTTCTACAGATTATTTTTCAGTCGTTTCATTCTCTGGATGGTTGAAATATCTACACATAGGCAATTTTTAGTCTGTTTAAAACAATCCGCACTCTGAGTCATCACAAATGCCGCCATGTTTAATGGCGTTCTCTTATAAAATGATTTTGCATCAGTTTCAAGCATTTCGTTGTAATTTAGCTTCTTAACAACTACTATAAAACATGTTATAATGTTCTACCGCGTGGAAGTCAACATAACCTGCAAAATCAGTGAAACAGTTAACGTTTTCCTGTGAAATATCTGATAAATACATATTTTTGCAAGGATATTCAACAGGAGAAATAACAGTTAATCTGAAGAAGGTATCTTATTAATAAGTCGATATCTTGAGCATAAACTTATTCTGGTGATAATTTTGCACCTACAGAAAATTGTCTTCAGAAGTAGCATAATGCTTCCTGAACCTCATGCATAGGTAAGACATTTGAGCTTTCAGCTAGAAAACTAATATGCATTTGCTTCAAGGTAATCATAACTTTTTTAGAAACGTTCGAGATTGTGCAGACAGTTGAGAATGGAATTAAACACTTTCAGTGTGGGAACAGAATGATCAGCTGCTTTTGAATGATATTGTCATGGAAATTGAATACCTACTATAAAATAGTTATGAAGTGGTTACCGAAAGGACAATTTACTTCTGGAAGGAAAATTGTAACTAAAAGCACTTCTATGTAACTGTTTCATGAGGTTATACAGAACATCTTTGAAATGGTTTTTTAATATATTTGAAATAAAATATAAATATCCCCAGAACTGATAAAGAAACCATTAAAAAGCAATTCAGTTTTATAAGCAGAATTGTTTTACAAGTTAGCTATAAACCTCTTAACAAATGCTTAAGTAACAGTTTTATAACATATTTCATAATTCTGCTGTACAGACGTTTTCACGATAAATTTATAAAATATTTCGATTGTCCACAACAGAATGAAGTTTATGTAGCTTTAATATAATGAATTGATATTTTGGAAGCATTTATATGATACTTATGAAATATATTAGTCGCGAATCATTGGTGTTATAAGACAACTTTGCTGGTTGGGCTCTTAAATATTTGAAGTTAAGATCTAAGTATTTTGTACAGCTTTCTGTAAGTTTGAGGACTCATAACTTTTTTCTAGCTAATATATGAATAGGGGATTAATTTTATAAGATTAGGCCGACATTAAAGATAAAAAAAAAATTGCCTGTTTTACCCATTTTTAATACAAATTACACAAGAAGAAAGTGGTGAAACTAGAAGAAAGCAAAAATTGTTTTAAATATCCAGGGGGTCAGGGCTTAATAAATTAGGTAGCAGATGACCCCACCTATTCACCAATTTTGTATTTTCAACGTTCTGCCAAACACCCTGTATATTCCAAAATGTGCAGTGTTACTGACAAATAATAATTCCCTAGTTTCGTGTCTTCAGATCAATATACAGGAAAAATAAGAAATCAAAAACATTTTTTTGTTTATCTTCAGAGGAGTGTAACTTCTCCGGGGGAAGGTTTTTCAAAAAATTATATAACAAATACCCACCTTATTTTTTAACACTGAATCACCCCTTAGAGTTTATCGGTGTTATTCAGATACACCCTGTATATTTCCACAATATTTGACTTAAAATGCTGAAAAAATAATATTTAATTCAGAAATGTATTCCAAATTTTGCTTGCATTCATTAGTGGAATAATCCCGAAAATAACATTCAAGCTTTAAAATTTTAAACAGAGTTTCACTGATGCATGATGCCTTTACTTGAAATTATAAACAGATTTTCACACATGCATGTTTCCTTTGCGAATTCCACTCATCATACGTATATTAAATTATAGAAGAAAAGCAATTGTAAGAAAATTGCTATAATTTCCAAGCTCTAGAGGTATAGTCCCCGAAACTAATAAGCCGAAAACTTCCCGCAAGATTTATTACATTTTCTTTCCATACATACAATCACCCATCCCCAAAACGCCACACATCCAATCGAATTATCTGTTCATTCATCAGGCGCGAAAACGAGAAAAAAGTTGAATGGCACAACTCAAAGTCAATTCTTCCTGCCCGTTTCCGTTCTTGTCCGTCCATATCCCGGCTTACGTCTTTCCAATTCCTGGCGAGACTCCACCGTTGTGCGATTCTATCTTTCCACGACGAGGAGAATTCAATTTGTCTGCCATCACTGATATTCCGACTAAGTCGCTTCGGGTCCGTCATTTGCGCCCGTATAATTGAGTTAGCATATTATTGAGTTTCGGCTGACTTCACTGGGTGTCACCAGGTTCGCGACAATGTCTGATTTCGGATGCCGTGATATCGATTCAGACGAATATTCTGGCAATGCCCACGGTGTGTCTGGAATTTTGAAATAAATTGGAAATGGCCCACCCCATTGAAAATTTCCAATAAAGAAGTTCTTTTTGCACGCTCGTGCTACAATGAACAATTTTTGGTGTGCGGTTCAGGTGAACTAGTCTAGTCAATAAGTGCTTTTTAGATCAAAATTTTTGCGTATTCTCCGAAAATTATGATTGAGGTGTCATTCGATTCGGAATGGTATGCAGATAGTTTTTGAGAAAATACTAAGGCCGTTCGCGAAAATTGCAATCGTTATAATCAATTAAGTGAAAAAAAAAGAAGGAGGTTTAGGTTTTCGCCAATATCTGAAAACCTATTCGAGATAATTCAAATTTGAAAAAAGATTCAAATAGAAGATAATTTCCTTAACCAAAGGCAATATTTATAATTTTCCAAGAGGGTTGAATTTTTAAACTTATTGAATATGAAAAATTCAAAAAATTCAGGTGCCTGCAGAATAGATCAAAGAATAATAATTCGTGATCCAAGAAAAGAATGTTTATATTAACAATTTTTTGTAGCACGAAAATTAACATTGCAAGTACGCTAATTGTTAAACTAATAATCTGAGAATTTTTTCCTTTTTCCAAAAATGTCATTTTTATCAAAAGAGTATCATTTGTTTGAAGATTTCAAATCGATATGTAATACCAATATAATATGAAACAACAAACTATGAAAATGCGTAAGTAACTTATAACACTTAAGAATTTTCCAGATTTTTGCAATTTTTTGGAAAACAGTTATTTAGATCAATTTATATCGATATTTATAACCGCTCGTTGGTCAAAGAAAATCAAATATGGAATATAGGACGTATTTTGATGAATTTGAACAGAAATTTTCAGATTAAAGATCCTGAAATATTTTTTTTTGTTCTCTAATGAATGAACGTTACATTTGTGAAATTGGTTTGAAATCGATATATAAACTCAATACTGGCTCGAAATGCGTAAAATAAAGTATGCATTTGACCTATTCGAATGAATTGAACTCGATCCAATACATATTGTGGAAGATATTAAGTAAATTCAGAAAAATTTCAGAACCTGAACTTAGAAATTTAAAATACGTTCATAATCCATCTTTCACCGTAGACCAATAAAGACCTTTCAGACCCTTAGAATATAGAATCAAAGGACCCGACGCTTCCTCTGCTATATGAATTGAACTCAAAGTCGAAAAGATACCGGTATCGAGTCCCAAGGCCGAAATTGCTCCTTTCCGTTTTTTTTTTCATTTCTATTAAAATAATAACGCCAAGGAAACGGTTATCCAACAATAATGATTTTTCATTTAAGTTCCGTGAAACGTGAGTATTTTCGTATATTAGAGAGAGAGAGAGAGAGAGAGAGATAAACTTTATTGGATGGTTCCAAATGGCTATAGACCTAAGTCTTCCTGCCTGTTACAAAAATTCATACAATTACAATTTAGGTACTTCATATTTGGTGTTAGTATGGATGTATATTAATTTAGGTTCATTAAAAATTCAAATAAAGGTGCTTCTGGAAATTTTCTTTTTGATATGATGTTCCTGTCGTATCTGTGAATAAGAGGTTGGATGATATATCTGTTGTGTTGTTCTGATATGAATTTTTTGTCCAATCTATTCATCCTGTTCAGAATAGGTTCAATTCCGGTCATTTCATACAACGTATGATTAGGGGGGTTATGTAGGGGGTTGTTCGGGTGTCGTAGTCTTGTGATCTTACGGAGGCTTGTTCTTTCTCCCACTTCTATGGTTCTTCGCATAGTACGGTTTCCATTCGATATAATCGGGTGTCCATATTCGAGTTAGGGTCTACATATCATTTTATATATTCTACTGGCTGTATTGGTGCTTGTACCTTCGTTTTTATAGGTCAACGACCTGAAGTGTTTAGCTCTTGATATTGCCGTATCTTTCTTGTGTTTACTGTCTGATTTGAAGTTGAGCTTGCTATCTATCTGTATGCCAAGATATTTGCAGTTGCTTGTGGGATGAATAGTATCGCCAATAAGTTTAATGGTTGGAGAATTTGCGTTAATTTTGTGGTTAAATAGTATAAGCTTAGTTTTAGAGGGGTTCGGCAGAATTCTCCACTTTAGCATCCATGATGTCGTTTTGCTTGTGAGTTCTTGAAGTCGGTCCATGCATTGTTTCATCGAGTTTCCATGTGAAATAAGGGTCGTGTCGTCAGCAAATTGCAATAAGTAAGCCTGTTTGTTAATGCGTCCATCGTTCTCTGAGTCGTGATTATATATGTCAGCACAGAAAAAATTGAAGAAAAGTGGAGAGAGGGGTGACCCTTGAGGAACTCCTTGTTGTAGCGTGAATGCTTCTGAATACTCTCCCTTCACCTTCACTTGAATAGTTCTTTTCCATAAAAATTGGTGTATCAGTTTCAGTAGGTGAATTGGACATTTTAAGTGGAATAGCTTGAAAATCAGACCTGCATGCCAGACACTGTCAAAAGCCTTTTTACTATCCATAAATATGCTGGCTGAGTAATTACCCATTTTCTTATTTGTTTGGATATTTGATGTTAGAATAACTAGAGGATGTATTGTGGAGGTTTTGTTCTTGAACCCAAACTGGTATGGGGGGATGGCTTTTCCGAGACACTTTTCCAGTCTGCCCTTCAAGACTTTCTCAAAATTTTTTCCCACCACCGGTAGTAGTGTAATTGGTCTGTAGTTTTCAATATTCTTGTGATCAGTCTTCGCTTTCGGGATGGCAATTAATATTCCTTTCTTGAAATCATCAGGAAAGTGAGAGTTGAAGAGACAATAGTTATATATCTTATTTATTTCAAGATGGATTGCATGGTCTAGTTTTTTCAAGATTCTTCTAGGTATATTATCAAATCCCGGGGCACTGTTTTTGCCGTGATTAAGTGCTTCAAAGTATTCTTCTTCTGTAATGGGTTCAATAGTGTTGGTTTCTTGGATGTTCGGAAATTCATAATGGTACCATTGTTCAATTTTCGTATATTATAGATATTAAAGTTACTAATAAAGAAACTAGGATAACGCGGAGAAGTATATTTAAATGGAAAAGTATAACGGGTAATTCGGCATGTACCAGCAGAATGATTTTCTCTGCTCCGTTAACAGAACTACCCGTTTCACTTTTCCATTGAAGTTACTGCTATACAGAATGTTTTTTTGTGAACTTTCAACTCATATTTTCTCATGGCTCAACTGTAAATTGGAATGATTTGATTTATAGAAATTTCTGCGGAATACACTATTCAAAAGAAAGCACTACTATACAGGGGTTTCATTTTCTCAAGGCACAATTGTATGATTGAACTGATTTGTGTCCTTACGCCAATAAAAACAAAGCACGGTTTATTTTCGACCAAACAGTAAAAGTATGTATTTGAACAGAGACCATACGCCTCCATAAACACAGCACTGTTCATTTTCGAACCGACAATGAATGCATGTATTTGAATGGGACCTTATGCCACTGCAGACAAAGCACAATTATTTACCTGAGAGACTGAAGGTTCTAGGATGTTTTCATTTTAAAAAAGAAATAAAAATGATTTTGTTAAAAAATTGCTTCTATGATAAGAATGAATTCTTTAGTAGCAATATAGAATAGTTTAATTTTGTTAATGGGTAAGGGTTCATGTTCAATTCTTTATTTCCTGATTTTGGTTGCATTATATTTTACATTGACTCGTCCTATACATGTAATGTCTGAAAGGATACAATAAAATTATTATTATTATTATTATTATTACTGCTCATTTTCGAACCAACAGTGAATGTATGCGTTTGAATGGGTCCTTACCCCACCACAGACACAACACTGTTTATTTTCGACAAAACAGTGAATGTTTGTGTATTTGGTTCGAAACTAATCATTTGAGACCATCCTCGGCCAAAAAGTTTGCCAAAGGTCCTGACCACAGTGGTTTCTCAGTTTTTTTTTTTATCGAGATTCGCTTTTCGACGGTTTAACATTAAAAAACGAAGGCGATTATTGAACATGTCTTTAATAATCTTCCAAAGAAATACTGATGGTATCCTATTACTATTGCTAGATACGATTTCAGCAACATCCATATCGTCCCTTTGGGCAATCTCATCTACTCTGGCTATGGCTACCGGGTATATAATAAAGTCTTATCGTTTTTGGCGCTCTTGTTCCTCGGAACAGAGTGCTTATTAATTTGCCTAAATGTCTATAATTTTCGAATTTTTGGATGAAAATGATCTTATACAATAATTGAGTTTGACTCACTGATCAAGAATCCGTGTTCTTTACTGATTTCGTCCGGTCCGGCCATTATTACGATACTCTCGAACGGAATGAGCTAGACAGTTGGAATATCTCAGTTGAGTCGGTTACTGAGCAATATCAGCCCGACGGTTTCGGAGTACCGAAAACAATTTTTTTTTACAATACAAACTTCAAATTAATTTTTTTTTAAGATGCACTCCCATCATAAGAATCCACTGATATTATTTTGAACAAGCTAATACTTTCAGAGATATGATTTTTCAACATTTCAATAATAAATCGTACTTCTCTGTTTTCACAGAATGTCATAATTATTTTATCTATGAATTATTATATGATCTGTGTTCATGCATGTCATCTTATTTTCATACACGAGACAGTCGAATTTATTTCTGGTTCGTTACTCATTTGCCTAACTTTCGTTCTACTAACTGATTACGGTTTGCGTTAGCTATCGTTTGAGCCAGTTTGGAAGATAAACACCATTAATATCAAACGGAATTGAAAGTGTTTTTCTGAACACTTTGGTTGATGTAATGAAAATGAATAGTGCAAATAAGTCGAGCATAATCTACGAGTCATTCTCTAATTATGGAAGATGAACTTACATTATTAAATAATATTTGAGATAATAATTATGAACCTCCAGCAAAAAAAAGATGTTCACTTCTGATGTGGAGCGGAGGAAGGTTGACCCATTTTAGGCCTCCATTCATGGAAGAATGGCTATCCAATTATTGAGAACGGGATTTCCAACTAATGCACAGGTAGTTATTCCTTAGTAACACTATTTAAGATATCCTACATCGCTGGTTAGTGTGAAAAAATCGCATAGAAATAAATAAATTAAGGATAATTCATAAATTGGTTTAACAGAACCCAATTCCCTCACGAATCACAATTGGGTTCAGAATATCTCCAGGAAAACTATAACTGGAATATTTATAAGTTGATATTGAGTAGACTGAATCTGGTGGTTTCAGATTAACTATTTTTGGCAATCTTGTTTCTTCTTAAATAACATGACACTTTTTGAATTCTAATTTCTTTCATGATGCAGTTCTTTCATAAAGATCCATAGATATCATTCCCAACTCTGAAAAACCAATACTTTTGCATATATGATTAATCAAAATTTGAACGAGAGCGCCAAAGCTCCTGTCCACATGGCTTTCGCATTTTTTTTTATTTTTATGCATAGCTGATGAGACTAGTCTGCCTCATTTCATTAAGGGATCAAAAGTGCAGACATTCTATGCGCCTAACTTTCTCATTTTTATTTACACTCTCGCATACATTTTGACGTTAGATTAGAATAGGTTATAGGAGGGGTGTTAAAATCATGTAGGCCCCACGAAAACTTTAACCTGAAGATATATTGTGCGACCCCGTGCTGTTTACAAAGCCGACAGTAAAGTCTAGATAAACTTCACTATCTTCTTGGTTATTACCTCCATCGTTTGTTCTGGTTTCACGAGCCACGAGCCGAGGTGTTGTAGACTTCACAGCTTCACAGTCGCAAAGCAGCTGTTCAGCTGTTTCAGTGGCTTCTTAACAGAAGTGACAGGTGTCTTAGGTAACCTTTTCCATGTTCTGCAGATGATCAGTCACAGGATAGTGTCCCGTGAGTACATCCGTCAATTTCTTCAGTTCTGATTTCCGGAGTGATAGAACCTGTTTGATCTATATCGTCGAGTAGAAGATAAACAAGTTGGCTTGTCTCTGTATCCTGATCGTCAGCCATAGTTTTACCCCTTTATGTGAAGAAAAGTGTGGAAAAGTTAGTTAGCTGGCAGGGAAACCACAAAATGGCTCTGGACCAGATAGACCAGGCAATCAAACGAGGTTGACCTGACGACTTTATCCGAGTAAGTTAAGTGACATCTTGCATTCACATCAGACTAACTTTGATCGAACTAACGGTGAGCCAAGTGCTAGTATGGCTAGGGTTTTTGCCGGTAATATTGGGGGACAAAAACCTATTGCTATGGCTAATTGTACTGAGGGGCCGTATGCACCCAGACTCTATTCCACATGCTTACTAACTTCGGTTTTAGAAGTCTGATCGATGGGCCCACTCGCATTACTCCAACATCTTCATCTCAGGTTGATTATATTCTGACGAATATTGATGTCGCTTTGTGCTCGTCGGATAACTTCCTTCTTGCAGTCTCTGATCATCATGCTCAGACGTTGAGGTTTCCTGTCGCCCTGCAGCATGCAGCTCATGAACATACTTACAGATCGTTTGAAAGGCGTTTTTTCACTCCAGACTTGATTTCTGAGTTTCAGTACAGATTTTCGTCCACTTTTCGCGGGCTCGAATCTGCTGATAACGTGGACCGAATGTTTGAATCATTTTTCATTGACTTCCAATACATTTTTAACATGGTTTTCCACAAAAAAAAGGTGAGAACACGTGTATGTTGCCGCTTCAGAAATTTTAAATACTCTGACCAAATTCTTCGTAAAGTTCAGGATCTACAAGATATGCGATGGCTATATAATATAGCTCCATCGAGTAGCCTGGCAGAAAATGTTACCGTTTCTCGCAGAGTTGTAAAGTGTGACATGCACAGAGAGAGGATTCTTCACTTTTCGAATATCATCAATGAGTCTTCAAACAAATCCAAAACTCTGTGGCGGATCGTTAGAGACTTGCGGTGCGATGAGATCAGCGACGCCGGTATCAATCTGTTATACAGGGGTGAGGTAATGTCGGCAGATGGCGAAGTGGCTCAGGCTTTTGGCCAATACTTTACAACCAGTATACCAGCGCTTATCAAGCAGAGATTTCCTGCTGGTGGAGGCGGCACATCTGGGCTTTTTCAGACTTGTAATATGTTTTTCTATCCATGTGATCCCAATGAGGTGAACGCAGTCATTACTAATATGCCAAATAAAAAATGCGCGGGTCCTGATGAAATGCCGATATGCCTTTTTAAGAACGATAAACTGCTTCCGGATATCTTATGTGAGTTGATGAACACTTCTGTAACTCAGGGCAGGTTTCCGAACTCCCTTAAAGGAGCCATTGCCTTTCCTATATTTAAGAAAGGCTCTGCCAATGAAGTAGCTAACTATAGGTTGATTTCAAATTTGAGCGTCTTCTCAAAAATATTCGAAAAAATTATGGTCAACAGGCTCATTGACTATTTAGAGAAAAATTCTATCCTTTCACCATCTCAATATGGATTCAGACCAGGTAGATCAGCTGAATCGGCAATTTTTGACTGCGTTCAGAACATCTTAGGTGAGATCGATTCGGGCAGATTTGTAGTAGCGATATTTTTCGATATCGCGAAAGCCTTTGATTCGATTGATTCTGCGATCTTGTCTGAAAAAATGCATAATATGGGTATCCGCGGTGTTGTTCATGATTGGCTGATGTCCTATCTGTCTCATCGGACAATGAGAGTTAAAGTTAACGCTCATCTTTCTGAGGCATTTGAGACGGTATTAGGAACTCCACAGGGTGGGAATCTGGGGGCGGTGTTGTTCTTGATGTTCATTAACGACCTTCCTCAGCATGTTTCTGAGTACCTGTTGGAATCGTACCTGTACGCTGACGACACATGTTTTGTGATCTCAGATCGAGATATTGAGGGCCTATACTCTAGTGTGTTGGGGGTTATCGAGCGGTTCAAGTCCTGGTGCTATCAAAATAGGCTTATCATAAACATCGATAAAACCGTTGTAATGGAATTCGGTTGTAGGAAGCAGAAAGTCTCCAGTCTTCGTTTCCTTGGAATAACAATAGATCCATTACTAAACTTTGAGGCACACTTTGGAAAACTAAATAAAGAGCTGAACAGAGCATTTTACCTCATTTCGTCCCTCAAATCCTCCCTCCACGTGAGTGCCTATTGACAGCATACTATGCCCATGTCTACCCCCTACTTGGTTATGGAATTTGTGTTTGGGGTATGCTACCGGGGGCCCATCGGATTTTCATTCAGCAAAAAAGGATCGTGAGGCTAATCTACGATATTCCTTTCAGAGAAACCTGCAGGGTCGTGTTTGGCGTCGCCGGTATATTGACAGTCACGGCCATGTTCATACTGAAACTCATGTGTCATATCCACTCCATCCGTGATGCCCATGTTCGACATTCCGATGTCCACGACTACCCCACTAGAAATCGACACAAAATAAGGAATTTGACCGCGTCACATGAATATATGAAGAGGTCCCCAATGTGTACCGGGATCGCGGTATATAACATCCTGCCATTTTCGCTCACCAGATTGTCTATGGTGAAATTTAAATCCACGCTCAAGAAATACTTGAAAAATAAAGCGGTGTATGATGTTAGCGAGTTTCGAGAACGGATAAGGGGCGGCGATCTCGGATGAGAGCATGCTTCTTTTTTTTTCCTCTGTAAATGTGAATGTTTTATTTCTGTGTATACTTGTGAGTAGATATTTGATTTGACGTGTCCTAGGATTATATTTCTGATAGGCAAAATAAATGATGATGATGATGATGACTCGTCCTTCTTCGTTCCTCAAGCCGTCGATGTAGAACAGCACAGACCCTGCATTGAAAACTACATCGTTATTTTGTGTTTAAAATCATTAAGATTACCAGCCTTGTGTGAGGTATTTCTTCAAAGTATCACCAGTATTTGCACCCCAATTCGACTTCAGAAACCTTTTACTGGAGACCATATTTCACCGATCGAGAAGTGCGTATTTTCCTCCGATATCTGAATACTAATATCGCCAGACAGCATTCTAACCGTCAGAGACTCAAGCGGAGCTTTTCCTTAGATTCGCGTTGTTAATGTCTCCAATAAATAAGATATAAATGGTTTTCGCCAGTTTCTTTATCGCACCCCTTTGTTCGCAATGTTTGCGTCGACGGCCCTCTACGTTCTCAAAGAGTTATCTTCATTAGGTGCCCCCCTGAGTGTTTGAGATTTCAGGCCCGCCAAAGTGGGGTTTTCCGCTTTCATTTCTGTGCCTACGGAATAAAAGCCCTGTCGTTAGTCGGAGTACGATGCCGCGGAATGAAAGAGACCTTTGTTCGTCGATGGAAAAATAACGCTAGCGAGGTAGCACCTATGGAGATGTCCGGACGAATTAGCTTTTTGATCACTGAATTGACCGTGCTTCTTTGTATAATCAAGGTAGAGCTGTATAATTATGTCGGATCTGCTGAAGGGAGAGTTCGGCATGCATCTAGCGATTCGTCGAACTTCGTTTCATGTTCATGATACATCATATACAGGTTGTTTGTAAACTGGTGCAAACATTTTCAGGAGGTAAAGCTTCGAAGGTAACTAAAGGGGTTCTTTCTGGGGAAGAGCGTGCTATCATTTTGCCCAAATATCAAAAACTGTCGAACTTTTAGCTGAAAATGTTCGCAAACGATTAGGGACGACTCACTGATTAATAATTCGAGGGAAAATTTGATTCTGTCCGGCCAGCCGTTGCCACGATAACTCGAGAACGGAAAGAGATAGCGACTTGAGATTTTTTGGGTAGGTGTCCAAATGGGAGGGTTAAGTTCGTTTTTGGGCATAATCGGCCCATCGGTTTCAGAGCTATAACCATCTGGAATATTATTTTCTTGATAACTCAGAAAATACAAACCCGATCGAATTTAAACTTAGTAGCTAGTTGTACAACGTTGACCTAAAGGCGCTTGTGAAATTTTGTGGGGAGCGTACCACCAGCAAATTTTAAGAAAATTATTGAAAAATATTCTGTATCTCACGAGAACTTGAGTTCGTTTAAAGAGCATAATCGATGAAATATTTTCGGCGTTATACTCATATCAAATTGGTCATAGTCGGTCTAAAGATTGACGCTCACTTAGATGAAGCGGCGCGAACGGAAGCGCGGTGAGGAGAAGAGTCATTTTGCCGAGGACCACGCATAATGACGAAGCGTCAGCTCACGTATCGGAAGGAATTGAGAGTCCCTTGAATCTTTTCAGTATCATTTACATATTTCATATCGTATGCTTAAGATGAACAGCTCTTCCTCTTAAAACGATCTATTTGTTTCGGGTATAATTGCCAGTATTTAAGAATAAGATG
Organism: Halyzia sedecimguttata; assembly: GCA_937662695.2. Lineage (NCBI taxonomy): Eukaryota > Metazoa > Arthropoda > Insecta > Coleoptera > Coccinellidae > Halyzia > Halyzia sedecimguttata. Next base: position 17,577,267 of record OW569413.2, read on the forward strand.
CCAATAAAAAGTGCTGAGTCAGCAACATAAATCAAGGTAGGAAAACGTACGGTAAATTTCATCACTTGTACTCCGACCTCAAATATAATAAAAAGAAATAATTTAAATATTTGCTGCAGCCTACAGCAGGCATTTCCTACTGAATACTATTACTAACTGACTATAGAACACGAATCAATAATACAATTTTGAATCTTCTCTTCGTCTGATACCGCCCACTCGTGCGAAGCGTCAGGAGAAACGACTCCTTGTTGCCCCGAAGATCATTCGGGCTTCAACTGGCTCACCTCTTATCTTCGCGTCGCGTAAGTGAGCGGGTCTCCATTGAATTCAACGTAAACTTCTTTGGCGAAACACGGCGCGCCTCTTCCGATCGCAACGCTTCGCCCAAGTTAGCGTCTAGTTTAACGGTTTCAGAGTTATACCCGTCAGAAATATTCTTTCGTCAAAATCTTGAAGAATGCATACACGATCGAATTGCAACTTAGTAACTTGTTGTAGAAAAAGAAGAGCAAAGTTTTAGAGAACTTTGTGAGTATTGAATGACTAAAAAAATGGTGTTTCAAAAATTTTACATTTTTAAGAAATTATCTGTCAGATTTTTTTATTTCGCTGAAACCGTACAATCCTTCAAACCAACCCACAATCCTTCAAGCCACCGCACAATCGCGCACCAGATTTCAGCACTTTCGGCTTTAGAATCTAGCAATAATAGAGAATATAAAATTTCGTACTGTTATCTACTTCTCCGAGATATTGTTTCCTCGATAACTCAAAAAATATAGATGCGATCAAATTGAAACTTGAAGAAATTCACTAGAAAAATGGATGTATTCAAAAATTTTATTTTCAGATACTATGAGTCATTGAAATCTCCCACAAACCTTCCAGCTGCTATTTTATTATCGAGTACGGATTTCAGCTCGATTGACTCCAGGCTTCACGTCAGTGCTTGTTTTTGCGCGTATGTTCTGGGGAACATCACGTTATCATTTTGCCCAATTGTCTGTAACTTTCGAATTTTTTGACGAAAATGATCTCAAAGGATTTGTTTCGACTCCCCAATGAAGAATTCGAGGTGAAATTTGATTCTGTCCGGTCGGCCGTCCGGACGTTGCCACGATAATTTGAAAACGGATAGAGCTAGCGACTTATAATTTTCAGGGTAGGTGACGCATCCCAATACGACGGACAAGTTCGTTAATGGGCATAATCGGCCCAGTGGTTTCCGAGAAATAATTTTCTTTTCAACCAATATAAGGCCGATCGAATTGAAACTTGTTGAATAGTTTTAGAATATAAACCTAGAACGTTTTTGAAATTTTTAGAGAATCGCATCGTTAGAAAATTATTCAAGAATCATTAAAAAATATTTTTGTTGTCACGATAACCTGAGAACGGAAAGATATAGCGGCTTGATGTTTTCAGGTTAGGTTGTGGATCTGAATGTGAAATTTGAGTTTGTTTGTAAGCATAATCGGCCAAACGGTTTTAGAGTTATAGCCATCTGGAATTTGGTTGTTTTTTTCTCATTAACTCGAAAAATACACAACCGATTGAATTCAAACATGGTTAATAGTTGGAGAATGCCAACGCGAAAATTCTTGTAAAATTTCGTGAGGATAGTATTTGTTGAACAGTTTTAAGAAATCATTGGAAATTAAAAAAAAAATTCCATTTATCAGTAACTATTCGTCTGAAATTGCTGAATTTTTGCAAGAGCCTTTGGAACCAAATTATACTGCCAAGTTTTCACACGATCGGTTAAATATTGTTGGAGATTCGACCAGCCTTGTGAGTTCAGTAGATGGGTGACCGTTGCCTCCATAACTTTCGAACGAAACGAGATAGGGACTTGCAATTTTCAGGGTAGATGGCGCATCCCAATACGACTGACGAGTTTGTTAATGAGCATAATCGGCCTAATGGTTTCCGAGTAATAATTTTGTTTTCAACCAATATAAATCCGATCGAATTGAAATTTGGTGAATAGATGTAGAATATAAACCTAAGCACGTTTGTGAAATTTTGTGAGAATCGTATCACTAGAAAATTAAAAAAAAATCATTAAAAAATATTATTAACGCCACGATAATCTAAGAACGGAAAGGGCTAGCGACTTGAAATTTTCAGGTAGGGTTGAGAATCTGAATGCGCCATTTGAGTTTATTCATAGGTATAATCGGCTAAACGGTTTTGTAGTTATACCCATCTGAAATTTGGTTATGATTTCCTACATAACTCAAAAAATATAAAACCAATATAATTCAAACATTATTAATTGTAGAATAGCAACGGGACCATTTTTGCAACATTTCGTGAGGATCGTATAGCTACAAATTTTTTAACAAATCATTGAAAATAATTGAAAGAAACTATTCGTCCGGCATGGCTGAAATTTTGCAAGAGCCTTCAGAACCTAACTCTACTGCAAAGTTCCAAGTTTGAATACGATCGGATCCATATTGTTGGAGTTCCGAGCAGCCTTTTGTGAGTTCGGTAGCTGGATGGTAATCGCTGAAAATATGGGAGAACCTTCAAAACCATGAATGTCATGATGACATATTAAAATAGATTATCCATTTTCGGGATGATTTTTTCATCACAAATCTATGGGAGATGATAGCCCTACATAAGGGTCCTGTAGTGGTCAGACCTGGTTTTGAAAGAGATCCTCCTTAGGATAAGGTGATGCGACGCCAATCCCTCGTTAAAACGTTTAGTCGCGGACTCGCCGTGCTGGTATACGAGCAGCCTATCTCTACTGCCAAGTTCCAAGCTTGAACACGATCGGATCTATAGTATTAGACATCGTGAGTTCAGAAGCTGGACAGGGTAGGTTGCGCATCCGAATGGAAGGGACAATTTCGTTTTTCCGCATAATGGGACCAACGCTCTCGGAGTTATACTCATCTGGAGTATTATTTCCTCGATAACTCAAAAAAAAACAGACCCGATCCAATTGGAGCCATCAGTAGTTGTAAAATATTAACATATAGACGTGTGTGAAATTTTGTGAGAACCGTACCACTAGAATATTTTGAAAAATCACGAGAAAATATTATGTATCTCCCGATAACTCGAGACTTTTGCAATTTTCAGGGTATTTCGCGCATTCCAGTTCCTGACTTCACATCAATGCTTGAACCAGTTTTTTTAATTATAAATTGCATTGAGTTGCATCAAAAATAAAATTAGGAACACATGGTAATACATTTTTGATATCTTAAATCAATTTGAATTCATCAACCTATTGAAAAACACTCTTTATTGATCCATTCTCTCTATTACTTCGGAATAAACTTTAAATTATTATTATTATCAATCATCAAGATCATTTAATACTACATTAGGGTCCTGTGGCGGGTTTTGAGCATCTGAAGTTCTGAATAGTCATCGTGGGATTGGAAAAACCTGGTATTAAAATAAACCCTCCTGGCCTCATGAGCAACGACATTTTCCTTTTTAAATTCATATATTGAAGGGACTTCTGAGTAAATACCTTTGAAAATGAGTGGAGGTGATTCTACTTCGAGAGATCCATGCGGCTACAGAGGAGTATATTTGTGAGAGGGGACTTTTGAAAGGTTAGGTATTATCTTTAATTTCCACGTTTTTCTCTTCTTGTTTTTTTAATTTTTCAGGTTTTGGGTACTCTGGAGAAACCTCTCCATTTTTGACGAAGGAATCCATATTCAAGAAAGAAATACACATCAATATTTAAAATTTCAGCTAATTTTTCAAACAAATTCGATATGTTCAAATCACAACACTCATGGCGAGTCAGGGATTTTTTGCTAAGGTTTTTCCCTAAGCTTGTATCATGCGTCGATTTGTATGGTATCCCGTTACTCTTGCTAACACTAAGCTCTCAATCAAAAGAATATTATTGAGTTGTTACAACGCATTGTCAATAACTTTCATGTCATTGGCTCACCTTTATTGAACAATTATGTACACTTAAAATTTTGTAGATTCAACTTACGTCAGTACTTAGGAAATTCAATTTACACTATCGAATACTGGCCTTCTCAACCAGACATATCCAAGTGATAGCAAAATTAATCGTAGACTAAGACAACATCTACTAACGAGAAGATTCAACCATCCTGATTTCAATCCCAGTGACCAGATGATGAATTAATGTTTCGACGATTGTTAATCCGCTCAGCCCAAATCCCGAGAATGTTTTCTAACTCCACATCTCACTCTATTCCCTCGGCTCAGTTCCAGCAGTACCAAAATGAGGCACTAATTGCATTCCTTCTCGAATTCGGGAAATAGAAACAACTGTCAATTAGAAAGTTTGATTTCAGAGCACGGTGGGAATTTTCCCTGCTCCATAAAATCGTGTTCAGTTGTGCTATGTTGAAATAGAATATTAACTGTACAATTAGTTCATCAAATTGGACAAATCCCTTTACGCGAAGTGCTTCGGATATGGACATTAGTTCCGGCGCCATGAGGATTGAAATAGAGTGGAGAGATTATGAGGGAAAATACATTCCTTGGAATTTAATTCGGAGTAGATGCTGTAAATGTTGGTCATTTTATTTCGTGTATTCATATTACAGGTATACAGGGTCATTCCTTTAAAGGGACAATTGATCTGTGGAAACTTAATATGACACGCTCATAAAAATTCACATTCGAAGGTTCTCGACCATGAACTGCTTTTTGCGCGTATGTTCTGGGGAACATCGCGTTATAGTTTTGCCCAAATGTCTGTAAATTTCGAATTTTTTGACGAAAAGGGTCTCAAACGATTAAGTTCGACTCCCCAATGAAGAATTCGAGGTCAAATTTGATTCTGTCCGTCCGGCCGTCCGGCCGGCCGTTGCCACGATAACTTGAGAACGAAAAGAGCTAGCGACTTGAAATTTTCAGGGTAGATGGCGCATCCCAATACGACGGACAAGTTCGTTAATGGGCATAATCGGCCTAGCGGTTTCCGAGTAATAATTTTGTTTTCAACCAATATAAATCCGATCGAATTGAAACTTGGTGAGTAGTTGTAGAATATGAACCTTAGCACGTTTGTGAAATTTTGTGCGAATCATATGGCTAGAAAATTTTAAAAAAATTATTAAAAAATATTATTGTTGTCACGATAACTTGAGAACGAAATGAGATAGCGGATTGAAATTTCCAGGTTACGATGTGCACCAGAACGCGACATTTCAGTTTGTTTATGAGCATAATCGGCTAAACGGTTTTAGAGTTATAGCCATCTGAAATTTTTTGAAATTTGGTGGTTTTTTGTTCCTCATTAACTCGAAAAATACTGAACCGATGGAATTCAAACATGGTTATTAGTTGTAGAATGCCAACGCAAATATGTTTGCAAAATTTGGTGAGGATATCATTTGTAGAAAATTTTTTATAAATCATTAAAAATAAAAAAAAAAAATTCTATATATCAGTAACTATTCGTTTGAAATTGATGAAATTTTGCAAGAGCCTTCATAACCTAACTCTACTGCCAAGTTTCAAGTTTTAATACGATCGGTTAAATATTGTTGGAGATTCGAGCATTCTTGTGTGAGTTCAGTAGATGGGTGACCGTTGCCTCGATAACTTTCGAACGAAAGAAGATAGGGACTTGCAATTTTCAGGGTAGGTTGCGTATCCGAATGGGAGAGTTGAGTCCGTTTTTGGGCATAATCGGTCTAACGGTTTCCGAGTTATACCCACCTGGAATATTATTTCCTTGATAACTCAAAAAATAAATATTCGATCGAATTGAGGCTTGGTAACTAGTAGTAGAAAATCAACATAAAGACGTGTTTGAAATTTTGTAAGAACCGTACCCCTAGAAAATTCGAAAAAAATGACGAAAAAAAAAATTTTAAGAACCGTACCCCTAGAAAATTTTAAAAAAATCACGAAAAAAAAAAATTGGTTCAAGCACTGACGTGAAGTCAGAAGCTTTTGCGCGTATGTTCTATTGTCCATTCTTCTGTATTGGACACCCTTAATCGAATTTTTAAAATATCGGCAGTTTTCTACCACTTCCTGTAAAACCAGAAGTAGCTACCACCTTCCTTATTTTGTGTGGCAAACCCTCATTTTTGGCAATCTTGTTCCTTGGAACAGAGAGTGCTTAACAATTTTTCCGAATGACTGTAATTTTCGAATTTTTGGCTGAAAATGGTCTCAAATGTTTTGGTTCGACTCATTGATCAAGAATCCGTGTCCTGGAGAATCTGATCAGTTTCCAGAAGAATCTGATCAGTTTCCCCGAATGTGAACACATTATTCTGGTAGATGATAAGACTCCTGGGCAAATCGCAGAATTGAATGAGCTTCGTGAACTGTTGAAGTCTAGGGAATCCGCTGTGAAAAGAATCTTACTATCAAATATGTGAACGGCGCTCTTCTTATTGTAAGCAAGATTCAAAATGTCGGTTCAAAAAACTGAATGGTCGACTCTCCGAAAGGAGCGTCGTATATTCTAACGCGCAGTCCTTAGGTTCAAAATATCGTGAACTACTTGCGTTTACTCGTTTATACAATCCCTCTTTCATTTTAATCAGCGAAACTTGGCTTCAACCAAACATACTTGATTCGGTGGTACATATCCCAGGCTATCGACTGTTTCGTAGTGACAGCGTGACAACGGTTGGTCACGGGGGAGTATGAATTTATGTGAGGCGAGAGGTTGCTTGTGCCTCCAACATTCAGGTTTCTTGTATACATACTCCTGGCATTGACAATATTTTCCTTAATATTAGTTTTAATGGGTTTTCGATAGTTATTGGTTGCATATACCGTCCTTGTCCTTGTGTCTACGATTCTTTTTTATTGACCATTTGACCCAACTCTCAGACGGCGATAATTGTGTAATAGCTGGTGACTTCAACCTTCCAGACTTAGTTTGGACAATTATCGATCTGCCTTCACCTTTGTCGCCCTCGTTACCTTTTGGCAGATTCTAATTTTGAACAACTCATTCACGAGCCGACCAGATATCGTCAAAACCAAGTTCCCTCATTATTGGACCTTCTTTTAGTTAATGTCGATAATCTTGTCTCCAACATCGAATATCTTCCCACTTTCGGCAAATCAGACCACCTCACCATCAAAACTAAAATTCAATTTTGCGTTCCTCCAACTAAGAATATGATCAAGAGAACTGTACAAATCATTAACTATGAGGTACTAAATGTTGACCTGTCTGGTATTGATTGGGATGAGTGACTCCCACATAAAGGTGTGAAGGATATGTGGAGTGTGTTTTCTGATGTCCTGGTACGGGCTAATACTTCTGAGAGGCAGATTTCCACCAGTTATACAAAACCTTGGATCAATGATAGCCTGTGTAGAATGATACGTCATAAACGGAGACTGTGGCAGCGATACGCAAGACATAGGAAACCTGATGATTATGTGGCCCATCGATTATATTCTAATACCCTGTCCGAATGTATCAGCCATGCAAAACGATGTTACGAAGCAAGAATTGCCTCTTCAAAAAACAGGAAGAAGTTCCACAAATACGTGCGGTCTTCTTTGAACGCATTCCATTGGTCAGAAAACCTTCTGGAGCAGTCTGCGATGACTATCAGCAGTCGGCTGAGGTGATGCCTGATTCATTTTCCGCCTCATTCAAGATTGAACCAGATGGGTCAGTTCCAGCCATGAAGTGTCCGCGCTGTATACAGGGTGTCCGGGGAATAACTGTACATACTCTTACCAGATATAGAGTTGGACTAGCTGATTACTGATTGACTATAAAAAATTCATTTCTGGATTTCCCTAGAAAGCTACAGGGTGATTTTCCAACTTCATGGAAATACTTAGACCATCATAAAATCTAAACTTATTGTCGGATATTATTGAAACTTGGAGGTTATTGGCACATACTAACGTCGAGTCAGAAAGATATCAATTATTTCATTATTCCAGGGCCGGACTAATTAATCTTCATTTAAATTGTTCAGGATAAAAAAAAAACTTTGTATTTTGAATTACAAATAATTGATTCGCTTTTTAGAAAGAAGCTAAATTATGCTTCAATGTGTGGTATCTCTTGAAGTTGTCACATCAACATTTATTTTTTTATGAATTTCTTAATTTGGATAAAGTTCGAAAATTTTAATTTATTCCCCTGAACAGGACTTAGTCATTTTGTGGAGGTCGAAAATGAATAATAAATTTTCTTAAAAAAGTCACCGAAGGTGAGGAAGACTATAATAATTTGTTGATATACTGGGTGGCCATCCCAGACGCGGATCTCATTGCGATGGAGTAAATGAAGGTATATTTCGAAAAAAAAATTGGTGAATGGTATAGGGTATACATAAGCATATTTCAAAATTATTCGTATGTATACCGGGTGTTCGACAACAAAGATATAGACCATAGTGACACTTAATCCAATGTAAAAACCTCTAACTGAATTAGTAAATCGAGGAGTATGAGTAGTGATTTTTCAATTTGTTAGTCTGTTTCTTTAAAGTTTACTTATTCAATATTAAAAATTATGAAGTACTCTGAGAAAGAGAAGATATGATTATCAGATAGGGAGAATGTTACAAAATATCTTACTAGATTCAAAGATTCAAGCTCAAAAATGCACAGAAATAGAATTTCCTTCAAGATAAAATATGAATTCCTCAACATATTCTGTGATAAATTCTAAACATTTTGACAACTGAAATTTGAGATTGTTGTTTGTTGCTTGTGTTTTGATTATTATAAAATAGTGAAATTATCAAAATGGCCAATTTCACAAATAGAGAATATGCTGATATGATGTTCGTGTATGGTAAATGTGAGGGAAATAGTCAAGCTGCTGTGAGAGAGTATCGTCTGAGATTTCCGAAGCGCAGAATTCCCAATCACCAAACATTTTCTGCAGTATTTAGTTGTATAGCGCAATATGGTAGAGTGCCAGATAGGAAGAAGGATCGCCAAAGGATTGTAGAAAGAGGTGATAAAGTACTCCAAGTAATTCAAGCACAACCTTCAACTAGTATAAGAAGAGTAAGTGCACAATTAAATTTACCGAAGCATAAGGTGCAGAGAATATTCAAAGAGGAAGATATGTACCCGTACCACATACAACAGGTACAAAGATTGCGATCTGGCGATAATGTCTTAAGACTGAGTTTTGCACTGGATAGCAAATCACAGAGTCACTTCGTACAGAACAATATTCAGTGATCAGGCTCAATTCACCAGAGATGGTGTGTTCAATATTCATAACTCACACATTTGGGCCGAAAATAATCCACACATTATAAGACTGAGAAATTCACAACAAAAATTTTCAGTAAATGTTTGGTGTGCTGTGATAAACAAACATTTGATAGGGCCTCTTTTTTTTTGACGGTCGCCTTACAAGTGCGATTTATCTAGATTTCTTACAAAATATTTTACCCGGCATGCTACAAGGAATAAGTATTAGAGGAATTTATTTCCAGCATTATGGAGCTGGACGTCTGTTTGGCTTGGAAGTGAGAAGTTACCTCGACAATACAAATACAATACAAATAGGTGGATAGGTCGAGAAGGACCTATTCCATGGCCTCCTCGATCTCCAGATTTCAACCCGCTAGATTATTTTCTATGGGGAAAATTGAAGGATTTGGTATATTCTGAAGACTCCAGTCAACAGAACAGCTGATGAACAGAATTATTAACTGTTTCGATATTTTAAGAAATAATGGCGATATGATTCACAAGGCTCTATCCAATTTGAACATTCGGCAAGAGAAATGTATACAAGCTAATGGTTTTCATTTCGGACCACTTCTGAAATAACGTTGACTCAGCAATTCATTCGTTCCTATTTTCATTTTATTAGGTACTCTTTACTGTAGGTATTTTAGTTTCTTTCATTTGTTATTGTTTCGTTATGTAATGTCCTTATTAAAGCTCTGAACTTTTTTTTATATTTCCACTATTTCCTACTAATTTTCTACTAATACTTTCGCATTTTATTTTCAAACATAAGATTTTCAGTTCTCTTCATGGTGAATAATTCAATTTTTCGAAATTTATGCAAATTCAAAAATTCATAACAAAATAATTGCTGATTTGACAACTTTAAGCGATAACACAAATTGAAGCATAGTTTAGCTTCTTTCTAAAAAGCGAATCAATTATTTGTAATTCAAAATACAAAGTGTTTTTTTTTACCCTGAACACTTTGAATGAAGATTCATTAGTCCGGCCCTGGAATAATGAAATAATTGATATCTTTCTGACTCGACCTTAGTATGTGCCAATAACCTCCCAAGTTTCAATAACATCCGACAATAAGTTTAGATTTTATGATGCTCTAAGTATTTCCATGAAGTTGGAAAATCACCCTGTGGCTTTCTAGGGAAATCCAGAAATGAATTTTTTATAGTCAATCAGTAATCAGCTAGTCCATTTTTATATCTGGTAAGAGTATGTACAGTTATTGCCCGGACACCCTGTATATGATCTCTGCGATATTTCTTTCTCTGTCGATCTTGTGGAAAAGTAATTGAGGGCGTTGAGGGCAGCATCTTCTCCTGGACTGGATGGGTTTTCGCCAAGAATATTTAGGGACTGCTCCGGTTCCCTTTCTGCTCCTCTCGCAAGGATATTTGAGGAGACTTTTCGATCTCATTCCCTGCCATCTTCGTGGTTAAAAGCTTCAGTGACACCCATATTCAAGAAAGGCGATAAACTGTCCCCAATCAACTACCGACCAATCAGTCTGACTTTAGTTGCTTATAAAATCTGTGAGAGAGTGATATTGGATCGCATGTTGGCGTTTCTTTGCGAAAATTATGTTATTCCGAGAGGGCAACATGGCTTCATACCAGGTAGATCTGTACTCACAAATTTATTACAGTGTGTCAATGATTGGACGAGATCCTTCGATGCCGGAGCCTCCACCGATGTAATCTACTTGGACTTCTCCAAAGTATTTGATCGAGTTCCTCTAAAAAGACTCCTCACCAAACTCGATCATTTTGGAATCAGAGGTAACCTTCTGTTATGGATCGAGGCCTTTCTCAGTAACAGAGAATTTTGCGTACGTGTGTCTGACGGTACTTCTATGCTCAGGCCAGTTGTCAGTGGTGTTCCTCAGGGCTCGGTACTAGGACCTGTTCTATTTCTTTTGTACACCGCCGATTTACCTGTCCTACTAAAATCCTCATGTTCTCAGTTCGCGGATGACACCAAGCTCTACAGCGACGCTGTCACGAATTCAGCAATCTTGCAGCGTGATCTGGATACAGTATTCCAATGGTGTTATGACTGGCTCCTACCGCTGAATCTGGATAAATGTGTTGTATTGCATATGGGGAAGGGGAATCCGAGGAACCTGTATACGATGGGAGGATATCCATTGACAACCTCCGATCACCATAGCGATTTAGGATTAATGGTATCGGATGATCTTACCTGGTCCAGACATGTTCAGAAGGTAACAGATAGGGTGAAGAGGGTCAAGTTTATGGTTTCCAAGTCTCTTTTTCACTGTGACCCAGAGGTTTGCTGCAAGTCTACACATCATATATTTGCTCTATTCTGGAATTTGCAGGACCGGTGTGGTGTCCTATTCTTGAGGGTGATATGGACAAGTTGGAGAAAGTTCATAGATCATCAACCCGTATTCCATATGGCTTTAATCGGCCAAGCTACGATGAACGGCTCAGCATATTTGGCTTGAGTACCTTCAAGGATAGACAAGTGAGGGGAGACCTGATTGTCACTATAGAGCCCTACATAACACATTTGGATCAGACTTGTCATCATTGTTTAGACGTAACACTAACAGTCTGAGGGGACATCACTTCAAGCTTCAAAAGGAATCCTTCAGGACCACTCCTCGTCAGACCTTCTTATCCAACCGAGTTTTCGATTCCTGGAACTGTTTGCCCGCAGAGATCGTTGGTGCATCGACAGTGAACACCTTCAAAAATTAATATGACGACTATTTGAAACGAACCATTGTGCCGCCGGTTTTGTGATTCACTCGTGTTTATATCTTGCTTCTGTTGCTGTTGTTCTCTCTTCCTTTCTTTGTTATATCTGCTGTATTTTCACTTTGTTTTCTATACTGTCAACTAATTACCTAATTGATATTTTTAAATTTTAGAGCTAGCTATAGGCCTTGCCTCAGCTCCAAACTGTCCTATAATAATATCGGTTGGAAATAGTTGGAAAGATCACAATTGACTGTCCTTAGTCGCACAAGCTCCTAGAAGATTTGGGAGGGTCAGTAGAATCCTAATCATGTTTATAGCACGCGCGCCAAAGCAGATTGACTCAACAATGAAAGAAAAAGTGTAAAAAGTCAATCTGCTTTGGCGCGCGAGCTATAAACATGAGTAGGATTCTACTGACCCTCCCAAATTTTCTAGGAGCTTGTGCGACTAAGGAGAGTCAGTTTTGTTCTTTTCCAACTTTGTTACTCTATCCTGATGGCAGCTTAGATACAGCACTGTTAATTTTTGAACCGACAGTGAATGGTGTCCACTATATTTTGGGTAGATCTTCGACTCGCTCTATCCACTGAGCTTGAAGTACTCATCATTCAATTCAAATTAGCCACCGTGAACACGCACGCCAAAGAGTAATGACTTCACGTCAGTGCTTTTTTTTATATATAAGATATAAGAAAATATTGGCGGCTTGTGATTTATTCAAAAATCAGTACTACAGCGTGCTGGCATCAAAAATAAAAATTTGGAAAAATTATAGATATTCAATCCAATATTCCTGTAACCCATTAACCCTTAACCACTAATCATACGTCTCAGAGACGGCATCACCCCATCCGATTCATCAGATATCCCCTCCTTTTCAACTCCTGCCATTGCCCTTATATGTAATTTATCATCGAACCCACTCACTTAGTACCCTAAGGTTGATTGTCGTACATTGTCTAGTTTCCGAGATATCTCTAGTGAAAGATCGATAGCCTTCTCGTAGACGTATAGTTAGCGTTAACGTAAGAATAAAAACATAGAAGTACGATTTATTATTGACATTTTGAAATATCATATCTCCGAAAGTATTAGTCTTTCAAAGTTAAAAATGATATCGATGAATTTTTATGGTGAAACTGCATCTTGAAAAATTTTTTTATTTGAAATTTGCAATGTAAAAAAAAATTTTTTTTTTGTTACTCTGAAACTATCCGGCCGGTTTTGCCCAATGACGAACTCAACTGAGATATTCATCTCCCAAACTCACTCTGAAAATTTCTACGCTCTACCTCATTCTGTTCGAGAGTTATCGTGGTTACGGCCGGACGGATGGACGGCCGAACGGCCGGCCGGACAGAATCCATTTTCACTATTGGAAAAAGAAAAAAAAGATCTCTTTGTTCTTATCGGAAGGAAAGAAGAACGGCATATGCTTGTTACGAATGCCAGAATCCTATTTACTCAATGAAGAATTATATACGATTTACACTTATTTATTCAATATTGTGACGCGTTTCTTCGACACAGCGACTTCATCAGACTACATCATACTAAATTCTTAACAAGTTATTAACAACTTATTCAAAACAAATTACATATTATGTAATTTGTTTTAAATAAGTTTCTCATGTAATTAGTTTTAAATGATTCTGTGTCCATGTCATCTAGGTATAGGGAGATAATAACTTGTTAAGAATTTAGTATGATGTAGTCTGATGAAGTCGCTGTGTCGACGAAACGCGTCACAATATTGAATAAATAAGTGTAAATCGTATATAATTTTTCATTGAGTTAATATGGATTTGCATCAAGTAAAAGCCAAAAGCATTACATTTTTTTTAGAATCCTATTTACCGAGAGTATGCGAAAAGAGTGTGTCCGGATTGTGGATCAAATTCGTGATAGACAGGCATTGTCATTTTTTTCAAAATACTTGTTTTTGACCAATTTTTTTGACTATATTTCAGTTCAACTCTTATTGTATCAAGAGTAATAAAAATTTCACATATTTTTAGAGTCTTCCGATCTAATTGCAGTTGTTTAAATGATCGATGTCAAAATGCCGAATATTTGGAACTCCTTTGGAAAATGGTGAATTTCACTGAATATTGAACTTTTATTACATTTCCGAGCATATTTTTCACCTCCGGAATATTACAGCGAACAGTTAAACAGATAAACAGTTTACAAACTACAATCTATTGATTAATATGTCTATTTAATACATAGCCGTCTGTGAGACGTATAGGTAGTGACGACGTTACATATTTGAAACGTTAGTAGTTAATGTTAGGGTTAATGTTTGTCAAAATTAAACATTAATATTTCGACTAACGGATTGTATATATAATTATTAATTGGGTCCTTTCTGGGTGATCACTCCCAATCTCTGAAAAATTTCCATAAAATAAAAAAATTTAAGTATTTGCATCAGAAACACAAGTTATTTGTCAAAAGCGATGTATATAACAATGTTGCCTAACTAACTATTACGAAGCAACATCAACGATAAAACTTCTATTTCGTAACGTTTCAGAGACTATATCAGACTCCTTCGTCAGACTTTTTGATAGTTATTCAATTTTAGAATTTCAGAATAACTATCAACAATAAATAATTCTGAGAGAGATTTTCGCTTAAGTTGTTCTTACCTCTAGTGGCCTCAATGTTTCTCATTCACAAATACAAGGAATATTATATCAGTATCTGGATTTTTCTTTTTCATTAATCGTTTTTTCTTAGTTAATAAAGACCTAAGATTATTTTGTCCCTGGAAAACGGTTCTTATATTTAACAGATTGTTCTTGTTTGTAATTCTGTTGTACTTGATTTTGTATTATTTGATTAGAAGCTCTTGTATCAAAATTCATGATAGATATATTTATGAATCGCCTCAGATGTCCATTATCTTGGAGAGATTCTTTGATGAAATCAAATTCATTATTTCGAATTTCAAGAGTAGAACAAATTATTTTAGCTCTATCGTAAAGTGTCTGAATAATACCTCTTTCCACACTAATAAGATGCTTCATATGGAACAGATTCTCCTGATTTTCACCGAAAGTCCGCGATCATAAGGGATCACATTCAACAGATTGGGTTGTTGTTCTTGTTTGTTATTCTCTTTTACTTGAGTATTTATTATTTGATTAGAAACTCTTGTATCAAAAATCATGAAAGATGTATTCATGAATCACCTCAGGTATCCATTATCTTGGAGAGATTTTTTGATGAAATCCAATAAATTTTTTCGAATTTCAAAAGTAGAACAAATTAAATTAGCTCTATCGTAAATTTCTGAATAACACTTCTTGTCACACTAATCGGATGGTTTGAATTGAAATTCGAATATTTATTTCTATGAGGATGCTATATATCATTGAAACATCTAAAAAAGGAAGCTGATTATTTCTTCTCTATTTCCAAAGTGAATTTCTTTGTTGGTACGCAGTTCATTTCTAATCCTGACACTGTGTTCGAGGATAATGTTCAATCTTATTGAACCTTTTATTTAGTCTCTCCAAAATGAGAGACGATTCCATTTTCAATATATATATATATTCACCTCTCAACGATTGTCGCTCATGTTCAACATTCAATTCGAATATATATGTAAAGGTGTCATATACACTATTCCTGGTATGGTGTACCAAAACTCAGACAACTAATATACGAGAATCAGTCAATTGACATTCTAACCCTATCTGTCTATCGGTACTTACAGCATCACTTCCGATGTGTGGATGGATCTCAGAAGCCTTGTGCAAGGAACAGATCGGTCAACAAATCTGACCCACACTGACACTCGCAAAGCTATTGCGAGCAATAAGGTTGTCTCCGGCAGATTATTAATGCATCCATAGACCGAATCTTCAATTACACGGACGTCATCCCCGAAAGCCGGATGGCTGAACTTTCATATCATCGATTGGATCTCCGCTAGTCGGAGATAAATTTTTTGGGTCGGAAGTTGAATATTTTGCCGCTCTCTTGAGAAATGTGGTATCTCCTGTGTTGAAAAGGCATAAATTTATGATATTGAGGTTCATATTTTTATTTATCCCATTTTCGATTACCTATGTTATATATACATTGTTCACATTGAGAAGTAAAGACATACCAAACTGTTCTCTTACATAATCTGTGTTTATTGCGCGATTGCTATATCATTGAATATTTCACTGTATTAATTAGATTTGTGAGTATTCTTTCCAGAGCTGTGCCGAGCACTGAAGAAAAGTGCTTCGAGCACTAAGCACTAAGCCCTCAAGAAAAATGATCACGAGCCCCGAGAATTAAGCACCGCTTGAGGTTACTAAGCACTTTGTATAAGTAATTTGATTTTTCGAAAACTAAGCACTTCAAGTAAGCTATTGGAAATGAGCATATTCCCTCCATATTGTTTGATACAATTTTAATGGATAATCATGTTAACATGCCAGCTTGCATACATGCATCGTATGCGAATAAAATTTTATAAAACTAGCGAACTCAAAGTTCGCTCTATTTTCTTACAGTTATAAATGTCCTAATTATTAAAGGAAATGATGAAACAATGGATGGAAATATGGATACCTTATGTTTTCAGTTTTTTCCGAACATGCCAAATGTATTTCCCATTTTCGAAATGAAAAAGAAACCCGATACATATAATATTATTATGTCAACAACATAATATTATATGGTGAAACTTAGGCCAAGTATTTTCTTTCCCTTAATAATAAAAAAATTGGTTCAAGCACTGACGTGGAGTCAGGAGCTTTTGCTCGTATGTTCTATTGTCCATTCTCCTGTATTGGACACTCTTAATCGAATTTACCAGGGTAAATGTCCAATACAGGAGAATGGAGAATAGAACATACCGCAAAGGCTCCTGATGTTACGTCAGTGCTTGAAACAATTTTTTTTTAATTCATTCAAAATTTTCTAGTGTTACGGTTCGTACAGAATTTTACACACGTCTTAACGTCAATATTCTTCGACTAGTTAGCAAGGTTCAATTCGATCGAGTCAATAATTTTTGAGTTATCGAGGAAATAATATTCCGGGTGGCTATAACTTCGAAACCGTTCGACCGATAATGCCCAAACTCGAACTCAACCCTCCCATTTGGATGCGCATTGTACCCTGAAAATTTCAAGTACGTATCTCCTTTCATTCGAAAGTTATCGAGACAACGGTCATCCACCAAACTACCGAACTCACACAATGCTGCTCGGATCTCCAACAATATAGATCCGATCGTGTTCAAATTTGAAACTTGGATGTATATTTAGGTTTTGAAGGCTCTCGCAAAAATTCAGCGATGTCGAAGGAATAGTTTCTGATATATAGAATTGATATTCAATGATTTTTTTAAAAATTTTCTAGTGATAGGATCCTCACGAAATTTCGCAAGAATTCTCGCGTTGGTATTCTACAACAACTGACCATTCTTGAATTGGATCGGTTGTGTATTTTTAGAGCTATTGAGGAAATAACAACCTAATTTCAGATAGGTCTAACCCCAACACCGTTTGGCCGATCATGCCTATAAACAAATTAAAAGTCGCATTTGGCTACGCAACCTACCCTGAAAATTGCAAATTACTATCACTTCCTATTCTCAGGTTATCGAGACGTAAATAATATTTTTTAATAATTTATTTTAAAATTTACTAGTTGTATAATCCTCACAAAATTCCACACACGTCTTTATGTCAATATTCTACGACTATATACCAAGTTTCAATTCCATCGGGTCTGTATTGTTTGAGTTATCGAGAAAATAATATTCCAGATGGTTATAACTCCGAAACCGTTGGGCCGGTTATGTCCAACACCTAACTCTCCCATTCAGATTCGCAACCAAGCCTGATGATTTCACCTCCCTACCTCTTTTCGTTCGAAAGTTATAGAGGCAATGGTCACCCATCCAGCTACTGAACTTATCCAAGGCTGCTCGGATCTTCAAAAATATACATCCGATCGTGTTCCAACTTGTAACGTGGAGTTAAGATTTGAAGGCTTTCGCAAAATTTCATTGAAGTTGGGTGTGTAGTTTCTGATATATAGAACTTTTTTCAATAATTTTCAATTATCTTTTAACAATTTTCTAGAGATACGATTCTCGCGAAATTTTGCAAGAATTTTCAAGCCGGCATTTCACAACTAGTAACGAAGTTTGAATTGGATCGTTTCTCATTCTTTCGAGTTATTGAGAAAATAAAAACCGAATTTCAGATGGGTGCAATTCCAAAACGGTGCAGCCGATTATGCCTATTAACAAACACAAATGTCGCATTTAGATGCACAAACTACCCTAAAAATTGCAAGTCGCTATCTTTTTCCGTTCTCGTGGTTATCGTAACGTAAATAATATTTTTTAATAATTTTTTTAAATATTCTAGCGACACGAATCTCATAAAATTTCACATCATAGACCATCAACTTTCTCTAGTGACAGAAAATTCCCGGCATCGTAACCAGGAAGAATAACTCTTCCCGTCAGGTTTAAACCTCAGCAGGCGCTGGTCCATGAACGCATTGGACAGGTATAAAGCAGGATCACCCGAGAAGGGTAGAGTAACAGTCCTTTGTATTTGTATTCTACAACTTGCTAACAAGTTTCAATTCGATCGGATCTGTATTGGTTGATGACTAAATTATTATTCGGAAACCATTAGGTCACTATCTCTTTCCGTTCTCAAGTTATCGTGGCAATGGCCAGCCCGACGGCCGGCCGGCCAGACAGAATCAAATTTGGCCTCGAATTCTTCATCAGTGAGTTGAACCTAGTCGTTTCAGGTGCTTGGGAGCACCTGAAAGGATTACAAAGCACTAAACCTTTGCATGAAGTGCTTGAAACACTAAGCACTAAGAACTGGTTAAAAAAAATGCTCGGGGGCAAGCTAATCGGAGCACAAAAACGCTTTAAGTGCTTCCACGAGCACTAAGCACAATGGTTTGGCCCAGGTCTGATTCTTTCCCCACTGGTTACACACATCATCGTATATTTTCAAACAATTGTACTGCCAAGGACAGTGTGCTATCATTTTAACCAGATGTCTGTATAATTGGCCATTTGCGGTTTGAAACGATTTGGATCGCATCATAAATAAATCCTGGGTCAAATCTTATTGTCCATCCGGCTGGCCCTACTTAATCACGATAACTTAAACGATGAGTTTAAAATTTGCACGGACCTTTTGGGGAATAAAAATCTCGGTTAAGTTCGTCAATGATTGTTCTGAGCTGGAGCTTTTTATCTGTATATTTCTGAAACTACTCATTCGATCAATCTGAAATTTAGCACCAACTTATGGAATTACGACCTCTAAAAATGTATGCAGATTCTTGTATTTATCGGATGACTACGAACTGAAAGAAAAAAACTGCACAGTACACAACTGATTCTCCTAGCTCGCACAAGCTCGTAGGACCATGTAGGGGTATCCTTGTGGAACATCCAAGAATGTCAGTATAATCATATTATAATAATCCTAATATTATTCACAGCAGACGCACTCAGCCAGATTGACTTCTCCATAACTAAGTTGGGAAAGCACTGCTCTTATGTCAGTCTGCTTTGGCTCACTGGCTAATGACTGAAATGAAGGATTTTTATATCAATCGTCTAGGGGTTATTGAATTACGCTCCTAACATTCCGTCTTTCACGTGTTTGGTTTTCAAAACACTGGTTCTGATATTTACACACTTTATTTACAATGCAACACGTTAGAAATATCTAAAACTTAGGTAGATTATACTTCTGCAATTACTGGAAGTTAGAAAACTACCGCAATATGCTCTTACTTCTTCTAAGTCAGAGTTTCTCTTGTTCCAGAAATAAATCTTCTTAGTTACAGAGATAAAAGCTCGTAATTCGCTAACCATCTCAATTCTACCATCTTCGTCGTACCTGATCGGAACTGGTCTTTATCCCGACTGCCGATATCCTAGACCAACAGTCTCATACCCCCCAATACTTCGGCTCTCCCTCGATGCCTTTAAGGTAGTACCCCCAAGGTGGTGTGCAACGATTGGAGATATTCTGGTTGAAAAAATCCTTCCTTAGACCAATAAATTCCACGGGAACGATCCCAAGGTTTAACACAATTCCAGGAATATAGCCGTTGTTAACGTTGCACCAATATTAATTTTATGAGAAACCTGTTGTTTTTATCTTTTAATATTACAAACTCCATACACTGATATTCGATTAACCCCAACATTCTTGTAGACGCCAGAGGGTTGGGAGTTGGTATTACCTATTTCATCTTCTGTCGGATTGTATATGTTATTTGGGATCTGTCTAAGATCACTAAGGGTATACTAATGGGTTTGGGGCGCCTGACAGGCCAGAAAACGTCTGATGTGTCGATAATGCATCGTTTGCATTTTCAAATATAATTTTAATTCTAACTCTAGACAAGTAGGAATTTAATCCCTATTGAAATCCAACATGATTATTATTGTATATTATGATTATGATTATACTGACTCTCTTAGATCTTTCCCAAGGATTGCCCTAGGATGTTCCTAGGAGCTTGTGCGACTTTAACTGTGTCGTTACGCCAACTCCGACCACTACCGTTTTTCATAGCCACGGGAATGAACCGCCAGTTCTGTGTCCACTGAGCTTGAAGCATCATTTAATTCAAATTGGTTAACGTGAACAAGAACGCCAAAGAGTACTGACTTGATGGCAATGCTTTTTTATATATATTTTTTGGATTTCTTGAATTTGATGTAATATTTGAAATCGTTTCATTGTTTATGTTTATCAAACCAACTTTGCCTCAACGCCCAGTTGTTGTATCTCCACTCCCATACATTAGTGATGTTCTTGAATATAGTACAGATATATTATTATTGACGGAAACATGAGCGTGCTTTGACATCTCTGGAAGAGCGTTTGGAGATCTCACTTGCAGTGTTGTTGGCAGTTGTTTTTCTAAGCACCCGATTCATACCGATATTGTTCGTCAACTGATGGATCACGTCCTTATATACAGAAATCAAAAATAACATGACATATATTTAAATTCCATGGAGATCACATGATGGATTTGAGTAAAACTAAGACTGTGATGACAGACTCTGATTACATTAAAAGGAAACTTAAGGACTCGACTTATATTTTATGGAACAGAGAATGCATTCGAGCAAATTGCTCAGTTGGAATTGATCATATTTGGTTGAGTTTCAAGAAAAAGGAGTTGGAACTTGGAAATTTTTATGCAAGGTGATATTATGTTGATATGATCTTCAAAGACTGCAATTTTCGAATTTCAGAATAGTTATCAATAAAAAACAATTCCGAAAATGGTCGCTTGGTGGCTCACAAATGAATCTGGTCTAGTCTCCGGAACGTCACTAAATAGTTGTTTTATCGTTGATATTCGTTTGTCGTTGTTTGTTAGGCAACATTGGTCGATAATTAATTATAGACCAATTACAATTATATTTTTTGAGAAGGCCGTTTATACACGTTTGGTTGATTAGATCGAAAGCCATAATTTGTTCGCCTATTGCCAGCATGGTTTCCGCACTCACCGATCCACTGCGACTGCCATCTGCAGTATCGTGCAATCCATCTCAGACAGGTGGGAGGTCGGCCATTATGTCATAATGATTAGCTTCGATCTGCGTAAGGCGTTTGATTGTGTTGATCCATTTGTTTTGTCGATAAAATTATATCACTTGGGGATTCACGGGTGTGTGAATGATTGGCTCGTATCCTTCTCGTGTGATAGGATATTTGGCGTGAGAGTAGAGGAGTCTCTTTCCAGCGAGTTTGATATTCCATTGGGGGTACCACAGGGAAGTTCATTGGGACCTTTGCTGTTTCTCCTGTTCATCGACGGCTCAACTGAACACATAGTCGATGGTGAAGTATGTCTCTATGCTGATGACACCAGTGTTGAGGTTCACAGTCCCTATAGGGTGCCTTGTCATCCTCTTCTGGATTTCGGGGATGTTGTCTTGAGGCTGTCGGATCGTGTGGGGCTGCTCGGCTGCACTCACGATGAAGACTTGTGCTGGACATCCGAAATTGATAACGTTTGTGCTAGGCTGTATCTCGATCCACGAGACTCTTGCAGGGAAAGCTTTCGTTTCCATGGTCTCTTTACACTTCTATCTTTGTATATTTATAACCTTATGATTTATATTCATGATAGGAAATTCGGCATTCCTACACTTTGTGACCACCATTCATACAATACTCGCGAATTCGTCTGGGCAGTGGAGTCCCGGAAATCTGTTGGTTCTGTATGTCTTTACATTGTGTCACGTAGTTGATTACTCGATTTTTTCTATGTATTGTAAATTTTGAGTTATTTTGAAATCGCTGTAAATTCAGTGAAATAAAATTATTATTATTATTATTATACATTGCTTTTGACAAATATCTTGGGTTACTATGCCAGAAGAAATTGGATAATCATAATGTTTCTCCCTTATAGATATTTTGGGTGAGAAATCCCAGAAAAGTTTTTAATACTGAAGTAATTACATAGTTCATAGGCATTGGCTTCCATCTAAAGATTGAAAACGTCCTCATCAGTCGAAGGATACTTTTTCTAGTCCAGAGGTTGAGAAAGCAAACCTTAAACGGAAATCTTTTTTTAGGACATCCGCAATACAGTAAAGTGAAAGTCTATGACGATAAGACGAAGGCTGAGATCAAAGAGCTTAATGTTCTACGCGTTGAACTGAAGACGCGTTGACTGAAATACTAATGTTACCATGAACTATATTAATCGTAATTATTATTTCATGTGTAGAGTCATGCTAACGTTACCAGGAAGTAAAAAAAAAATTGTTCTAGTACGATTATGTTTTTGTTTTATTTTCGCTTTGGAATTCTTTTGAGTGCCTCAAAGACAATGAGCTTGCAACATGTCATCAAAATCTTATAGGAGTTTAAAATTATATTTTCAGGACACACCCTGTATCTCCGAAACTAGTACACATAACAGATGTTGGAGTGCCCATTTCTGTCTCCTCTTATAGTTCTCGATTACCCCCTGTATCCCCTTTAAATCCTCCCTTAATATGTACATTCTATGAATGTGCTGATCACATCTCTTATCGCTACAGAAGAGAACGCAATATGTTATATTATTTCGACTGTAACCCGAAACAACTGCATCCTAAGCACCGCATAATCGAGATAGATAGGAGACAATTACCCTCACCACCATGAGAACCCACAAGTTACAAACATCCTCATGTATAATTCCTGCCATAATCCGTACTGAGTGCTCGAACAAGCCTCCAAGGTCTGCATATGTACTCTTACTCGGATTAGACTTCATGCTTCAGACCACCGGTAAAGCATGGAAGACAATACAATGAGATCCAGGAGATAACGATATATTCTGAGAAGAGGTCGCGACCCTTAGTTTATAGAGCTATTCTGCAGTGGCGTCAGCCACAAGGTCATTATTTAAAAAAAATCATAACAAGCAATGACGTGAAGTCAGGTGCTTTTGAGTGCCTGTTCTTTTTACTATTTTTGCCTCACAAACCCTCAAGAAAT
The DNA here is from genome assembly GCA_937662695.2 of Halyzia sedecimguttata. Classification (NCBI taxonomy): domain Eukaryota; kingdom Metazoa; phylum Arthropoda; class Insecta; order Coleoptera; family Coccinellidae; genus Halyzia; species Halyzia sedecimguttata. Next base: position 17,600,716 of record OW569413.2, read on the forward strand.
ACAGCATGAACCTTGAAGCCATCTATTTTCAACATAGTAATATATTTCAATTCGAGCGGGCAAACGATTTGAGCAAAATAATAGCTCACTGTTTCCTAGAACATGCTCAAAATAGGTTCAAATGTTTGTACACTATGCAGGCTGTCCCAAAAGTCGACGTCGAGCCGGAAGCGGGTGATAGGTCAAGACATAATAAAAACAAAAATTAAAAAAAATTCAAGTTACGTATTTTCAAAACTGTAGGCATTTCTGAAAAATCGAGAAAGTATTCACCCTGTGATGGTATTTATCTCTCACTACTACAAATCTTTATTCCAATTTTATTTTCGTCATGTATGCTGAATATTGCTTCTCTAAATTTGTGTCTAATATTCTAAGCAAACTGCCCCAGCTTGGAAAAAGATGTCACTTTTCTCCCAACTAAATAGGTTAAATGAATTCTACGCCCAACTTCAACTGTCTGTACTGAAAAAAATGGGTTCACCCCCTTTGGACAGGAGCTTTCTGGCGCTCTAGTTCAAACAGACAAATTATATCTCCGAAAGTATTGGTTTCTCTGAGTTGGGAATTATATCAGTGTATACATATGATAGAGCTGCATCATAAAGGAAATTCAATTCAAACAATAGTTATTTACCAAGATTAAATGAGCAATCATGAGAATGAGAACTGCACCATGGAAGAAATCGAATTAAATCTGGCCAATTTTGCCCAATAACGAACTTAACCGAGATATTCATCTCCCTAACCTACTCTGAAAATTTCAACTACCTAGCTCATTCCGTTCGAGAGTTATTGTGGAAAAACTTTTTTTTTATTTTCAAATTTTTTTTTTACATTTTGCGGTAATCTGGTCAATACAAAACTTCACATGCGTATAAAGGTTATGATTCTACAATTTGATGCTAAATTTCAGATAGATCGAACGAACTTGTCCGAGATATTTACGCTCCAAAACCACCTTGCAATTTTCAATCCGCTAACTCCTTTCGTTCGAGAGTTATCGTGCCTACGGCCGGTCGGCAAGCCGGACAGAATCGATTTCGCACTCGGATTCTTGATCAGTGAGTCGAACCAAATCGTTTGAGACCATTTTCAGCCAAAAATTTCAAAATTACAGACACTTGGGCAAATTGATAAGCACACTGTTCCGAGGAACTAGAGCGCCAAAAAAACAGTTTCGTATGACAATTGCCCAAAACAGGTTTAAAGTACCTACAAATAGTAGGTATTCCATAAAACAAATATGAAAGAAGATAAGTAATAAAAAAAAATTATCTTGTAATCGATCAAAAATTTCCTGATTTACGTTCACCAAACTACAGAATTATGCTTTCAATATTTACGTAATATTTTCAAACATTTTCGGGTGAGGTCCCCGTTGCATCGCTAAAATACGAGTATTTCAACCCCAATATTTTTGAAGTTACAATATTCCCTTCTGTCAAGTTGAAATTATGAGAATTCATACATAGAATAATAATTATATCAATCTGTGAAATACGATTTACATTGAAATTTTAAAAAATCATATCTCCGAAAGTATTAGCTTGTTAGAGTTGAAAATGATATGAATGGATTCTTATGATAAAACTGCTTATTAAAAAAAAATTAATTTGGAATTTGTTTCGTAAAAAAAAAATTTTTTTTTGTTACTCCGAAACCATCTGTCCGATTTTGCCCAATACTAAATATAATAAATACAATAAACTCAGCCGAGATATTCATCCCCCAAACCTACTCTGAAAATTTCTACTCTCTAGCTCATTCCGTTCGAGAGTTATCGTGCTTACGGCAGGCCGGCCGGATCGGCCGGCCGGACAGAATGAATTTCGACCACGGATTCTTGATCAGTGAGTCGAACCAAATCGTTTAAGACAATTTTCATTGAAATATTTCAAAATTACAGACATTTGGGCAAATTGATAAGCACTCAGTTCCGAGGAACTAGAGCGCCAAAAAAAAATAAGACCTTTCCCAGGATTTTATGAGGTATATCTTTTGGTTAAGTATAATCCAAAACATATGAATGAAACGAAATCATCCCGAAAAACTCTAATTTAACATGGAGATTACTTAGACAATTCTAGAATACATACATCTATTTGAAAAATATTAAACGTATTATATTTAGGTACAGAGAATCCTGAAATGAGTTGAAGTTGATGGACATTTCGAAAGGAGTTAGCGGATTGGAAATTGCAAGGTGGTTTTGGAGCGTAAATATCTCGGACAAGTTCGTTCGATCTATCTGAAATTTAGCATCAAATTGTAGAATCATGACCTTTATACGCATGTGAAGTTTTGTATTGACCAGATTACCGCAAAGTGTAAAAAAAAAATTTGAAAATTTAAAAAAAGTTTTTGCACAATAACTCTCGAACGGAATGAGCTAGGTAGTTGAAATTTTCAGGGAAGGTTAGGGAGATGAATATCTCGGTTAAGTTCGTTATTGGGCAAAATTGGCCAGATTTAATTCGATTTCTTCCATGGTGCAGTTCTCATTCTCATGATTGCTCATTTAATCTTGATAAATAAACTATTATTTGAATTGAATTTCCTTTATGATGCAGCTCTATCATATGTATACATTGATATAATTCCCAACTCAGAGAAACCAATACTTTCGGAGATATAATTTGTCTGTTTTAACTAGAGCGCCAGAAAGCTCCTGTCCACAGGGCTTGAACCCATTTTTTTTCAATTATAAATTCCAGAAAATTTCCGAACCTTATTCCACTTTTACATTCGATTTATGCATGGAGATACTAATCAAATAGGTATCCAATTACATCGAATACTCAGTTCGTGTCCCTAAGTATAGAGCTTCTGCCGATGCGGAATCTTAAAAAATTGTCAATTTTCTGTTGTCATCGAAGCATTCTGCCTTCCCTGTATTATCTTCAGCACGTTTGTTGGCCAACTTCAAGTGATGAGACCCGATTTTTTATGTTTGTGTATTCAGTATTAATTATATTTCGGAAACAATTCTTCAGATAAACCTAAAATTTTCAGAGAATATTTTTGAGACATGCTTCGAGAACATTTTGTGTATTCACCATCACCTTCATTAAGCCAGTTTCAGATTTGCCCTACAATCTGCTCAGGCACGTATGGACAAGTGCCACAAGAAAATACAGAATGCTGTCCATAATGGGTGATGTTCTTGCATTTCGCTATGTTAATTGACGAAGGAATGAGACCGGAGGGGACGGATCGAGTTATAAGTGGCCGTTCGGAGGAGGGTAATTAGAGAGGTCGCATTCGTAGAAGTAGTATATCTGGGTCACCTGAACATTATTGAAAACATCTCCAGCGATCCTATCAGAACTGAGAAAAAGGGAAGCTGGGCGAGAGACTAGACAACTTTTATATTATTTTTATCTGGATATCCTCAGTTTTTCTCCACAATATTCCAATTTAGTTCCATCCCACTGTATTGTATCCTTGTAACTCGAAAATTCCACTGATGACGAATAATATTGGACTGTCCAGCTATGGCGATTGCGAGCAACGCTTAAGCTTATTCCAGTTGGTTTCGAGCAATTATAGTCCTTGCTAAAACATAAAGTTAAATATATCCTTTGATAACAAAAACCAAACGATGAAAACTAATCGAGTAGAAAATTTGTTGTGCTCAGGAAAATCTCTGAAGTAAATATTCAAATGTATTTATGATAATTTGAGGTTGCAAAAAATTAATTGAGTTTCCAGATCCTGATTTCTTTCCTTGAAATCTTCAGGGCATTCGTCAAGGCCTATCTAGTTTGTTCTTCATCAAACAACTATAGATGAATTCCTTCTGTTGTAGACTATTGGATATTCAAAGTTTTAAAATGTCTCTCGAATTCTCTACAGAGTGCCAAAATAGTTACGTAACTCGTCAATAATTCTTGTGCAAAGAATTATTGAGGAAAATCCTCGCAACAGTCGATTTTTAATTTCGAAAGCAATTTATCGTATGTTGTTTTGAATTTGACATTATTCACCCCCACACCCCTCTACTTAACAAATGGGGATATATGGATTGTGATACATCAAATGAAAAGTAATTTGATTACCTTCTCAACGGTACCAATGAAAGGAAAATTGGTTGTGTAATTTTTTTTTATTAAAACATTAGAAAATAATATATTGGGTATGGTTACTACCCTTTTGAAATCGACGAATTTCCTATTCAAGGATGGAAAATAATTTTGATGTATTAAATGTTGAAAGAATTGAGTACCGTTGACTGCTTGACTATGTGCAAGCCGTTCTTCGAAATTCTTCAATGTATTATTCAACGGAGCAACAGGTATTCTTCCGACTTCTCTCTAAATTTTAAGTCGCAGGTCTTCCAAATTATCTGGCCGATTGTGGTAAACAGTAATCTTCAAATGGCCCCACAGAAAATAGTCGAGAGGGTTCAAATCTGGAGATCGGGGTGGCCATTCAACTGATCCTCTCCTACCAATCAATTTATCAGGAAATGTGCCATCAAGATACCTCACTTCAATTCCATAATGCGCAGGCGCACCATCTCGTTGGAACCAAATACTGTCAGCTACTTGTCCACCATTCACACTAGGAATGAGATCAATTACTGCAGGTACTATTTGATTCCTCAGTAACACTAGATAAGAGTCACTAGCCAAATTTCCTTCTATAAAAATTGGTTCAAGCACTGACGTGAAGTCAGAAGCTTTTGCAAGTATGTTCTATTGTCCATTCTTCTGTATTGGACACTCTTAATCGAATTTACCATGGTAAATTATGTTGTCCATTTTCCTGTATTGGACACTCTTAATTCGAATTAACCATGGTAAATTCCAATTAATTAAGTGTTGAACGGAAACTGTTAGACCGATTATACCCAAAAACGAACTCAACTCTCCCTTTCGGATACGCAACCTACCCTGAAAATTGCAAGTCCCTATCTCCTTTCGTTCGAAAGTTATCAAGGCAAAGGTCACCAATCTACTGAACTCACACAAGAATGCTCGAATATCCAACAATATTTAACCGATCTTATTAAAACTTGAAACTTGGCAGTAGAGTTAGGTTATGAAGGCTCTTGCAAAATTTCAGCAATTTCAAACGAATAGTTACTGATATATAGATTTTTTTTTCAATGATTTATTAAAAATTTTTTACAAATGCTATCCTCACTAAATTTTGCAAACATTTTCGCGTTGGCATTCTACAACTAATAACCATGTTTGAATTCAATCGGTTCAGTATTTTTCGAGTTAATGAGGAACAAAAAACCACCAAATTTAAGAAAATTTCAGATGGCTATAACTCTAAAACCGTTTGGCTGATTAGGCTCATAAACAAACTGAAATGTCGCGTTCTGGTGCACATCCTAACCTGAAAACTTGAAGCCACTATCTCTTTCCGTTCTCAAGTTATCGTGACAACAAAAATATTCTTCAATAATTTTTTAATAATTTTCTAGCCATACGATTCGCACAAAATTTCACAAACGTGCTAAGGTTCATATTCTACAACTACTCACCAAGTTTCAATTCGATCGGATTTATATTGGTTGAAAACAAAATCATTACTCGGAAACCACTGGGCCGATTATGCCCATTAACGAACTTGACCGTCGTATTGGGATGCGCCACCCACCCTGAAAATTTCAAGTCGCTAACTCTTTTTGTTCTCAAGTTATCGTGGCAACGGCCGGACGGCCGGACGGCCGGCCGGACAGAATCAAATTTGCCTCGAATTCTTCATTGGGGAGTCGAACTTAATCGTTTGAGACCATTATCGTCAAAAAATTCGAAAGTGACAGACATTTGGGCAAAATGATAACGCGATGTTCCCCAGTACATACGCGCAAAAAGGTCCAATAATATGATGGCCAATTGTGCCCAACCACACATTTACTTTTTCGGGGTGTTGGGTGTGACGCAATGTGGATTTGCTGTGGACCAGAAGCGACCATTGTGTCGTTGGAAAGACCAATTCAAGTAAAACGTAACTTCATCCTTAAAAAGAATTCTCGATAAGAAAGTATCATCCTCATTGCATCTCTCCTGCATTACTTCACAAAAATGCGCTCATCAGATAATTCTTGTGTGCTTTGAATCCTGTATGGGTGGAACTTAGTTTTTCTAAGAAGATTACCAACTGACTGCTTACTCACACCGAATTCGTTGGCCAGTTAGCGTGTAGATTGTTTCGGATTCTCCTCTATGGAAAGTAATATATCGAGGGCCTCATCGCCACATGTCGTAGTTGAAGGTCTACCAGATTTTGGAGAGTTTTTAACATTTCCAGTTTGTTTAACCACCCGACAAACAATAGTTCTACTTATAGGATTTCTATCTTGATAACACTCATTCAAAATTTCGCACACTTGTTCATAGGTCCGCTTGCTATCCCCATGTCCCAGAGATATCAAGATTTGTATTCGCTGATTCTCACTCAATTGATTCATATTGAACGGAAAATTCTCGGGAAATATGATATTATTCGCCTTAGAGAGATCAGTTAGTAACTAAAGCGATACCATAAATTTTGTTATCTTTCGTTGATTTGCTGGATTGACCAAAGAATATTTTATCAACAAAATCTTAAGTTTCTCTTGACCTCCTCACTTTGTTTCGAGAACACATTCATGTGTGTTAAGGCGACACCACCATCCTCATCTGTTTATTGTTTATTTGCGATCTAATACATGAATTCACATCTGTTTTTGACTTGTGTATACATTCTCCTTTTCATCGTAACATTTTTATTGCAAGAATATCAAGGTAAAATTTTATTTCCGTTCACATTCTGAATGAATATTCTGAACCCTATTTGATTAACTTACCAAAGAATATTTCCATCATCATATGGATTATCCAAGGGCATTATATTATCACCCAAAAATGATGATATCCGATAATCCTCAAAATTCTACGATAGCTGAGGTTATTTCATTGGTGATTTTGCATTAAATCACACTTTGTTTTCTAGAACAGGAGGTACATATTTTATATTATGAGTAAAGAATTTTGAATAGAACCATAAATAAATATGACATGTCTCGGTAGATAAGATATCATTTATGAACACAGTTCATTTATATATTCATAGATACAAATACGGATGTTAATTTTCGAATGCAGCTTTCTGTGAAATCATAGACGTACGATATAATATTGAATCATATCTCCGAAAGTATTCGCTTACTAGAGTTGAAAATGATATCAATGAATTCTAATGATGAAACTGCATCTTAAGAAAAAATTGGATTTGGAATTGGTAATGTAAAAAAATTGGTTCAAGCCCTGTGAACAGGAGCTTTTTGGCGCTCTTGTTCAAACAGACAAATTATATCTCCGAAAGTATTGGTTTCTCAGAGTTGGGAATTATATCAATGGATTCCTATGATAGAACTGTATCATGAAAGAAATCAAATTTAAAAAAAGTGTTGTTTAAAAAAAATGCTTCAAAATTATCTTTCAAAAATAAAGAGCAATCTACAATGCATTAATGCTTTAAAAATTGTCATTAAATATATTTATCAAGAACAAAAGAGCAATCTGCTTTGATTCAACCTTGTGGAATGGGTTGTTGCAACTTACACTCGGTGCATAGTTTTCACAACTCGAAATACCTAAGGAAAGTATCGTCGAAATGTTCAGCGCAAGGCTGAAGACAATCATAGCAGAATGTCCATTTATTCCTGATATTTGAGTAGGTAGTGGATTACGAACAAATTATTTTAATAATTCAAAATATATTAGATAATAAAATAATATCCTCTTTTCATAATTTAAAATTTAAATGTTCATACCACTAACACATTCTTTTTTGTATTATGAACCTTAACTCAAGAAAAAATGATTGATACACAAATCTAGATCCATATTTCAGTATTTTTTTGCTATCAATATCATGAAAATACTGTATATAGGAACATGTCTTACTACTCAAGGAAGTAAAAGGTTATAATAACCTCAGTGGTCAACGAACAGTAACTTCTTCTGATGACTCCATTATGTTCTTCTTTCCTATTGCCTCCATAAACTACATCAAAACAGTCTTGTTCATATTCACAAATTCAAAAAGAATCGAATACTTGCTTTCCTAGAGAAAATATTTTCAAACTACGAATTAACAATCTCTAATAGCGAGAAAAGATGACATTTATGAATAGTGAACGCAGACAGATTCTGTGTTCACATTCTGTGTTCACATTCTGTGTTCACATTCTGTGTTCACATTCTGTGAATACATAGAACTTACTATGTATTATTGAAACTTTGAAACATCATATCTCCGAAAGTATCAGCAAGTTAGATGAGAAAATGATTACAATGGAATTTTATCATGCAACTGCATCTTACAAAAACTTTAATTCGAAAGTAGTGATGTAAAAAAAAATTTTTTTCGTTACTCCGAAACTATTAGACCGATTTTACCCAAAAACGAACTCAACGGAGATATTCATCCTTCAAACTTATTATGAAAATTTCAACTGTCTAGCTCATTCCGTTCGGCAGTTATCGTATTAACGGCCGGCCAGCCGGACGGACAGAATCGATTTCGAATACGTAGTATTTATCAGTGAGTTGAACCAAATCGTTTAAGACCATTTTCATCCAAAAATTCGAACATTACAGACATTTGGGCAAATTGATAAGCACCCTGTTCCGAGGAACAAGAGCGCAAAAAAAAATATTTCCTTACTCCGCAACAGTCAGGCTGATTTTGCCCAATGAAAAATTCTTTTGAGATATTTATCTCCCAAACCTAAACTGAAACTTTCAACTACCTGAAGAAGATAGCGTTCCATTACAAGGTGGACTAATATTCAAGTATTTCGACAAATTCTGTTTCTTACACACAGAGGTCAATGACATAAATATTCAAACTCAACTAAGGGCCATTTTAGACGCTGTACAAAACACGGAAAATACATTTTAACCACATATATTCTGAATTAGTGGCTGGACTACTGGTAGCTTCTCTAGCCATACCCCCCATTTTGAATGAACTGGTCCATACCGCCTAGAGCATATCCTCTGGCAACGTCATCTCGAATTCACAAACACAGAACACATAAAGTCATAGAAGTCGCTAAATTGATTCGAGAGAAAATGTTGAACTAACTCTACACTAACCTACTAAACTAAATCAAAATATATATCAAACAAATATTAATTCAACAGGAGGTAAAGGCAAACGGAAATTATCCCGTTACAATTTTCTTTCCCAATATTCTCCGAAAGTGACTGCTGTGATCGCTCCTGGACGTAAAGTTGATAAACCATTAAACCACGACGTCGGTATTTGAGACCGCTACTGATTTTTGTAATCAGCCTAGTTTACGTAAAAATTAATTTCGATATTTGCTCACCTGTCTACCTTCAAGTTAGATTGTGCTCAACGAAATGAATATATAATTATGCCCACAACCTTTCTTAACGTTCAAAACGCCCCCGCAATGGAATTCCTAGGGGATAGCGTCAGTCCTCGTACCGGTCCTGAATACCTTCATTTGGATAAGCCGATACTTGTTCAAACAAACGCAATTGTATTTCCATAATAATAATTGAAAAAGTGGGAAAGCCCTGTGGACAGGAGCTTTGGCGCGCTGTCCAAATTTATAGCCCGAGCTGTCACCCATCCAAGTACTGAACTAGCTACTAGTTTAAATCTAGAATTTGTGTGTAAAATGAGCTGAAATATTAAATATTGTGGGGCATTTTTTTTATCTTTAACATCGATTCTTTCTTCAAATAAGCTGAAAAATAAAATAGTGAGGAGCACTTTTATCTTTAATATCGATTCTTCGTCAAACTGAATACACATTGCTTTGAAACTGCAATCATTTATGAATAAAATAAGTAATCTCCATTATTTTTTCTCTTTTTTTTGAAACTGTGAATGATAATAAAAAATATTAAAACCCATATTATAGTCATCGCTTGAACAGTTTGTGTTGATCCTACCCTAAACATAACTGTTTATATGTTACTCAAGTAAAACAATTTTGCTATTGAACTCCACAATTCTTACTCTTAGACGGAGGTTACACGGTCAATCTGGCATCAGTTCATTCTGACATCAATCCATGATTAATGTCAGATTGGCAGGAAACTTGTATACGGGTTGTATACGGGTAGACTGATTGTCTGGAGTGATGGCCAGATTTTTACCAGATTGAAAGTGTATCCTCCGTCTTGTTGTGTCATTTTGATTGTCTAGTAAGCAAAGGAATATTCGTTGTGTATGTAATCTAAGATGCTTTTAGTTACCAAGAGTAAGAGAGATTATTGGTATTTTCAGTAGCAAATAAAATAAACCTTAATATAACTTTAGGAGGTCAATATATGACCGGCATCATTTACCTAAGATTGGGGAAAAAATTCCTCCCTTTCCGAATATTATATCCTTGAATGTTGATATTCATTGGTAGGTACTCGTACATGTGAAATGGTTAACTTAATAGTATATATATGTATGCTGGAGCCCTGATAACTTTCGAATGACTTGCAACTTTCAGGGCATGTTGCGTATCCCAATGGGAAAAAGCACCAATGGGAAAAGTTCGTTGCAATGGTTTCAGAGCTATACTCACCTGGAATATAATTTCCTCGATAACTCAAAAAATATAGACTCGATTGAATTGAAGCTTGGTATCTATGTAGTTGTAGAAGATCTACATAAAGATGTTTAGAATTTTATAAGAACCGTACCACTAGGAAATTTCAAAAAATTACGAAAATAAAAATTGGTTCAAGCACTGACGTGAGGTCCAGAGCTTTCGCGCGTATTCGAATTTACCATGGTAAATTCCAATACAGGAAAATGGACAAAAGAACATACTGGCAAAAGCTCCTGACTTCACGTGAGTGCTTGAATATATATTTTTTTATTACTTCTATTTTTATATACTGAGCAGCTATAAGCTCTGCCTTTACTCTCATAAACAATGAATAATAATAATAATCATGTTCAAAAAGTATGGATTGGCTGTTTCGCAGTCGTCGCCACTCCAGTTTATGAAACTTAAAATTTAATATCGAGTTATTCTTTGGCGGAAGCAAACTCAAAAGAATTGAAATTTATTATTTTCCAGATATTGCAGATAGTAATTTTATTCCGACAAAAATCACATTCAAATCTGGAATTGTCTAAGTGAATGAAGATAAAGGAGCCCCAGACAACGAATACCACCATTCAAAAATACCAACAAATGTTTGTACTGTTCCGTTGAAGCTGCATCCATCGACATTAACTAATGACAAAAGGACCTCGAAAACAGTGGATAACACCTAAATCCCACTTTTTCGAGGCTGCCTCATCAATGTTTTATTTTTCCTTCAACGTGCAAAAGAAAATAAAAGCTCATTTATAACGAAAAAAGACCTGAAGAATAATAGCGAGCTGTATTTAAGTATAATGACCCGAATTTATATTGCTAGAGGTCGTTATTTGCAGGCATATTTTTATTTGGCGGAAAGGGGGGTGACAAACAAGGAAATAATTTAAATCTATTGCTGTTCTCCAAATTAGATCTGGGGCAAATTGAGCTATTTTTCAACATACCATAACGTTAACATGTGGTGAGATTTTCGCAGCATGTTTTGTTTGTTAAATAAATTATTGGGTTCGTACCAATATTGTCCAATGCTTGATGTAGATACTGAGACATTCAGAACGGAATTAGAACTAAAGTAATATTTTTTCGGTGTAGCCGCCATAAAAATATAATTTCTTCTTTTCAGTTTATTCTTGCCATTTTTGGCGCTCTAGTTCCTCGGAACTGAGTGCTTATCAATTTGCCCAAATGTCTGTAATTTTGGAATATTTCGATGAAAATGGTCTTAAACGATTTGGTTCGACTCACTGATCAAGAATCCGTGGTCGAAAGTCATTCTGTCCGGCCGGCTGGCCGTAAGCACGATAACTCTCGAACGGAATGAGCTAGAGAGTTGAAATTTTCAGAGTAGGTTTGGGGGATGAATATCTCGGCTAAGTTCGTTATTGGGCGAAATCGGACAGATGGTTTCGGAGTAACAAAAAAAAAAATTTTTTTTACGGAACAAATTCCAAATCAATTTTTTTTTAATAAGCATTTTTATCATAAGAATCCATTCATATCATTTTCAACTCTAACAAGCTAATACTTTCGGAGATATGATTTTTTAAAATTTCAATGTAAATCGTATTTCACAGATTGATATAATTATTATTCTATGTATGAATTCTCATAATGTCAACTTGACAGAAGGGAAAATTTTAACTTCAAAAATATTGGGGTTGAAATACTCGTATTTTAGTGATGCAACGGGGACCTCACCCGAAAATGTTTGAAAATATTACGTAAATATTGAAAGCATAATTCTGTAGTTTGGTGAACGTAGATCAGAAAATTTTTGATCGATTACAAGGTAATTTTTTATTATTACTTATCTTCTTTCATATTTGTTTTATGGAATACCTACTATTTGTAGGTACTTCAAACCTGTTTTGGGCAATTGTCATACGAAACTTGTTTTTTTGGCGCTCTAGTTCCTCGGAACAGTGTGCTTATCAATTTGCACAAGTGTCTGTAATTTTGAAATTTTTGGCTGAAAATGGTCTCAAACGATTTGGTTCGACTCACTGATCAAGAATCCGAGTGCGAAATCGATTCTGTCCGGCCGGCCGACCGACCGTAGGCACGATAACTCTCGAACGAAAGGAGTTAGCGGATTGAAAATTGCAAGGTGGTTTTGGAGCGTAAATATCTCGAACAAGTTCGTTCGATCTATCTGAAATTTAGCATCAAATTGTAGAATCATGACCTTTATACGCATGTGAAGTTTTGTATTGACCAGATTACCGCAAAGTGTAAAAAAAAAAATTTGAAAATTTAAAAAAAGTTTTTCCACAATAACTCTCGAACGGAATGAGCTAGGTAGTTGAAATTTTCAGAGTAGGTTAGGGAGATGAATATCTCGGTTAAGTTCGTTATTGGGCAAAATTGGCCAGATTTAATTCGATTTCTTCCATGGTGCAGTTCTCATTCTCATGATTGCTCATTTAATCTTGATAAATAAACTATTATTTGAATTGAATTTCCTTTATGATGCAGCTCTATCATATGTATACATTGATATAATTCCCAACTCAGAGAAACCAATACTTTCGGAGATATAATTTGTCTGTTTGAACTAGAGCGCCAGAAAGCTCCTGTCCACAGGGCTTGAACCCATTTTTAATTTTCCGTTTTTGTTCATGGATTATCTGCCAAAAGGATGGGGGGAAACTTTCGGTCTTATGAATACATTTTCGTTCCATATTTTCCAAAAAACCTTGAAATTGTACGTCGAGAAATTTTTAAATTGGCATTCTAGAATTGTTTATATTCATCCGTTCAGGCATTTTCTTCCAATCTACTACGCAAAATTAAGAAACAAAGTACAATTATTCTACCTACTGAGTGGAGAAGCCAAATGGAATAAATAAATTATCTTGGTTACTCTACATATTTAGGGAAATGGACGAAACATATCAAATTTAAATTTTAAATTGTCATTCTTCTTCGTAAAAATGCGAACCTTAACTTCAACTCCCAATTTTTCAAATAGGAGGTATGGTATATGGTATGGTGTATGATGTATATGATACATCGTTCGAAAGATCTCGCCTTTCTCTTTTCTGAAATTTTATCACTTTCACGTTTATTGAAACAATCAATTTAGAAAAAAATTGGTTCAAGCCCTGTGGACAGGAGCTCTCTGGCGCTCTAGTTCAAACAGACAAATTATATCTCCGAAAGTATTGGTTTCTCAGAGTTGGGAATAAAATCAATATATTCTTCTGAAAGAACTGCATCATAAAGGAAATTAAATTCAAATAATAGTTTATTTATCAAGATTAAATGAGAAATCAAATTAAAATAGCTGAAATGAATTTGACTTCTTCTTATAGAACATGATGAAATGTACGAGTATGAACACAGATCATATAATAAAGCTTAGATAGAATAATTATAGAAATCTGTGAAAACATAGAAGTACGTACGATTCATTATTGAAATTTAGAAAAATCATATTTCCGAAAGTATTAGCTCGTTGGAGTTGAAAATTATATCGATGGATTTTAATGATGAAACTGCATCTCAAATAAAAATTACAGACATTTGGGCAAATTGATAAGCACTCAGTTCCGAGGAACTAGAGCGCCAAAAAGTCCCGCCTTCTCTCGTTCCGAAACCGAAAACCCGACAGCGTAGACACACCGGCTATCGGACTCCTCATACGATCTTGTCGATCTCCGGTATTAAAATAAAACGTCAGTACTTACCTGGGATATATATTCTTAATTTTCACTTTTCGACATAAAATCGCCACATGGGGGTTTATTTGACGGTTTTTTACCCTTGTATCTCTAAGTCGATTTTGACGTTTCTCGAACCAACTATTAGCAAGAGACTATCATATCTCAGGAAAATAAGTTGACATTATGACAATTCATACATAGAATAATCATATAATTCTGTGAAAACGTAAAATACGATTTTTTATTGATATTTTGAAAAATCATATCTCCGAAAGTATTAGTTTCTTAGAGTTAAAAATGATATCATTGGATTCTTATGATAAAACTGCTTATTGAAAAAAAAAAAAAATTGGAATTTGTTTTGTAAAAAAAAAATTTTTTTGTTACTCCGAAACCATCTGTCCGATTTTGCCCCATAACGAACCTAGCCGAGATATTTATCTGCCAAACTCATTCTGAAAATTTCAACTCTCTAGCTCATTCCGTTCGAGAGCTATCGTGCCTATGGCCAGCCGGCCGGACAGAATGAATTTCGTCCACGGATTCTTGATCAGTGAGCCGAACCAAATCGTTTAAGACCATTTTCATCGAAAAATTCGAAAATTACAGACACGTGGGCAAATTGATATGCACTCAGTTCCGAGGAACCAGAGCGCCAAAAATAGTATCAAGTGATTAGTAAAATTTGGTACAATATCAAAAAGTAAAAAGCAATACAAATTTATTGTAGCAAAATAATAATGAATGGTTTCGAACATTTCCTGCCTGAACATGAACCTCTTGAGGGAATTGCGTGTGTTTCTCTCTCAGCCAGTGAGGATTTTCGGTATACTTGTAGCAGAAATTTAGACGATTAGCATGGCCGTTGAGTGAATAAGTATACTGAAATACAGAAATATACTGAGATATACAGGAAACAAAACGTCTTCTAATTGGAAAATATTCTTATCCAACATGTCCATCATTTTTTCACGAAAATAAGTTCTCCTAACAAAATCGTTTTCCAACAACTCTTGGATAGGTTTCATTTTATAGGAATACATTTTACTTTGTTTTAATGTGTTTAGAATCGATGTATGACGGACATTGAATGTTGTGGAGGCATCTCTACTCGATTTATGTGGATTTTCTTCAAATTCAAGCTTCACATCTAATTTCGCATCCTCACACAGTATATTAGTAGCTGCTTTTCGAACATGCCCTACGTGTCCAAATTCGTGAAACTGCTTCTCTATATAACTTATTGTCCCTTGGGTAATAGGCGGCAAATTCGGAAATTTCTCATGAATCAAGCGACTTACTTCTTTTTGTGTTATCCCCTTAAAATAATCATTTGTAAAATTGTTATTTTGTGCATTTCCGTTAATCGAACCATTATTCAAAATAGTTAAATAGTCAAAGTTACACAGATTAGACAATTTATAAACTTAAACTTATCAGCACATATCAATTTGCGAAGGCTTTCTAAATAAACTAACATTGCCATATAAAGTACCTAATTTACGTAGATTTTATGGTACCATCAATTTTTTTTTTCATTTTCTATCTCATTCTAACACATTTCGAAGGCTAGTAAGTTTAGTATTATTGTAATAAGATTTGGTAATAGATACTGGATATTATAATGAATTTCGGTAATGACATGATTTTAATTTTTCTATTTTGAGTTTTGCATGAAAGTGATAACATTTTCGAAAAGAGAATGACGCGACCTTTCAAACGATGTATCACAAGCCCATACTTCCTATTTGAAAAATTGGGGTTGTACCGAAGGGAGTGGAAGGTAGGGTTCGCATTTTTACGAAGAAGAATGACAATGTAAAATTAACGTACATCGGGCTCTTCCATATGTAGGTACAGTAACCAAGATAATGAATTTATTCCATTTGGCTCTTAACACTGTATATTGAATGAATTCATGCATATCATAGACAAACTGAAAGTTTTAAATTAATCTAGCCTCATGGAATAATAGTGCGGGCCATCTAAATTGAGGCTCTTTAATCAGAGGCTCGTTTTCATGGAGGGAAGTGAATAAAATGTTCTGTGGAACAAAATGCGAATTTATCATGGTAAATTTGAATTAAGAGTGTCCAATACAGGAGAATGGACAACATAATTTACCATGGTAAATTCGATTAAGGGTGTCCAATACAGAAGAATGGACAATAGAACATACGCGCAAAAGCTTCTGACTTCACGTCAGTGCTTGAACCAATTTTTCAGTTTTATTTTCAGTTCTATTATAAGAATCCATTGATATCATTCCCAACTCTGAGAAACCAATAATTTCGGAGATGAATTGTCAAAGTATGAACAAGAGTGCCAAAGCTCCTGTCTACAGGGCTTTCCCATATTTTTAGTTATACGATTTTGAGATAGAAAAACATCCTCTTCGCTCTGCAGACCAATCCCTAAAACATCGAATGTCAGATACGATCCCACTTCTACATTGTATAACATGGCAGTTATAATATTTATTTTTTATTTATTTATTTCTAAATATTGCAAAGTTGAATTGAATAGGTTTTGTTTTAGCCAAGAAGTGAATTGTTGTCAACCTCAATAACTTTCCTTATATTTCTCGTGATTTCCTAATGAAATAATTGATTTGTCATCTGCTTATTCAACGTATGTTTCTCAGGATACAGCAGAGTAAAAATCTTTCACATAAATAGCAAACAAAGTTGGACCTACTACCGAACCCTGTTCAGAAAATTAAGCCGCCTTATAGTACTGAAATTCACTGAAAATGATTACATTCACTGAAGAGCTTACTGTGGTCAATAATGCCAGCAATATCCGAAAACAAGTATTAACTTCTATTACATCAGAGTTCGCTGTTCTCAACTATTTTCTATCCGGATAACTTCAACGTATAGATGAGAAAAAATTGGTTCAAGCAATGACGTGAAGTCAGGAGCTTTTGCGCGTATTTCCTATTGTCCATTCTCCTGTATTGGACACTCTTAATCGAATTTACCATGGTGAATTATATTGTCTATTCCCCTGTATTGGACAGCCTTAATCGAATTTACCATGGTAAATTCGATTAAAAGTGTCCATACAGGAGAATGGACAATAGAACATAAGCGCAAAAGCTCCTGACTTCACGTCATTGTCTGAACCAATTTTTTTTTCGTGAAGTCAGGAGCCTTTGCGCGTATGTTCTATTGTCCATTCTCCTGTATTGAACACTCTTAATCGAATTTACCATGGTGAATTCTATTTTCTGTTCTCCTGTATTGGACACTCTTAATCGAATTTACCATGGTGGATTCGATTAAGGCTGTCCAATACAGGAGAATAGACAATAGAATTAACCATGGTAAATTCGATTAAAAGTGTCCAATACAGGAGAATGGACAATAAAACATACGCGCAAAAGCTCCTGACTTTTTGTCAGTGCTTGAACCAATTTTTTTTTTCCGTGAAGTCAGGATAGAAAGCAATGATGAAAAAATTAACACATTATTGTCTATCTACAATTCTTCTTTAGGAGAAGAATACATAATAATTCTTGAAAAATATTACTGGAATTAATGTCATATTTAAATAATCAAAGTAGAGAAAATTATAAGTTTAGTTACTAACATATTGAATGAAATTCAATTGAATTCCAGTAATATTCATTTACTTATTCTTAACCAATAAATGTCCATTGATAGATCTAAAGGTAATGAGGTGAAACATAAACATGTATTCTCATTAGTGAAAGAAAAAGTGGCCTAAAATTCCTCTCTACCCATCACGAGATTTAATATCCACAAATGAGCCTCTCACCTTACAAGATCAGAAAGTGTGGTTAATTTAAAGTTAAGCTTTGAAGCCTTCAGCAAAATTTCAGCGATATCATATTTAAAATAATACATAACCTCTCACAAATATACCGCTCTGAAGGCACATGGATCTCTTGAAGAAGAATCGCCTTCTCTATTTCTCAAAGATATTCAATCTTGTTCATAGAAATCCCTTCAATATTTAGTTGCCTCCTCCTAAGGAGGATCTCTTTCAAAACCAGGTCTGACCGCTAATGTAGGGCTATAATCACAAATATAGATTTGTGATGAAATAACACGGCTTTCCCAACAACATCATGACATTCATATTTTTGAAGGTTCTCGCAAAAATACGACCATAGACAACATATCATACGACGATTGGCATTCAGCTACCGAACTCACAAAAGGCTGCTCGGTTCTCCAACAATATGGATCCGATCGTGTTCAAACTTGTTACTTTGCAGTAGAGTTAGGTTCTGAAGGCTCTTCCAAAATTTCAGTCATGCCGGACGAATAGTTTATGATATATAGAATTTTTTTCAATTATTTTCAATAATTTTTTTGAAATTTTCTAGTTATACCATCCTCACGAAATTCTGCATGAATTTTCGCGTTGGCATTCTACAACTAATAACCATGTTTGAATTCAATCGGTTTTGTATTTTTCGAGTTAATGAGGAACAAAAAACAACCAAATTTCAGATGGCTATAACTCTAAAACCGTTTTGCCGATTATGCTTATAACGAACTCAAATGTCGCATTCAGATGCACAACCTAACCTGAAAATTTCAAGCCGCTATCTCCTTCCGTTCTCAGGTTATCGTGTCATAAATAATATTTTTTAATAATTTTTTTTTTTATTTTCTAGAGACAAGATTCTCACAAAATTTCGCAAACTTGCTAAGGTTTATATTCTACAACTATTCGCCAAGTTTAAATTCGATCGGATTTATTTTGGTTGAAAACAAAATTATTACTCGGAAAGCATTGGGTTGATTATACCCATTAATGAATTTGTCCGTCGTATTGGGATGCGCCACCTACCCTGAAAATTTCAAGTCGCTAGCTCTTTCCGTTCTCAAATTATCGTGGCAACGGCCGGATGGCACCAAAGAATTAAATTTCACATTTGGGCAAGATGATAACGCGATGTTCCCCAGAACATACGCGCAAAAAGTCAGAAAAGAATTCAACCAATTTAAGAACACACCAACTATTCCTATAAGGCTAAGATTTGAATTGAGTATGCTCAACATTATCGAATGCTCTGCTCTAGTCGCAAATAATCGCTCATGCAGCTTTCCTGCACTCAAACTCTCGAGAAAAGATATTGAAAAATAGTAATTTTAACCAGCTGTAATGGAGATTGATATATTGGTATATACAGAAACAGTCTTTCAGTTTCAGCAGCGTTATATCCTGGGCCATTACTCAATAGATTTTGAATTTTACCGTAAATCAAGAATCACCCAGAGTTCTTCCCAGGTTAACTAAAAATTTCATTTGAAGCTTTTGGTATTATATTGCCTATAATGGGACTGAGGACTACTATTTGAATTTCAGTTATTTTTTCTGCAAGAGTATAGCAAATGATATTCAGAATATATTTCGATTATGATATGCCTATTCAAACATTCTACCCCCAATATTTTTCTGATCGGTTGATCAGAAAGCTATCTGTAGGAATGTGAGAATATTTGTGCTTTTACGAACATGTTATAGTGAACAGCGTACTATCATTTTACCCGAATGTCTGTATTATCGATTTTTTTTCTGACGATGGCCTCAAACGATTAGGTTCGAATAACTGATGTTGCATTCGATGTCAAATTCCATTCTGCCCGGCCGGCCAGCCATCCGTTGCCATGATAACTGCTGGTTTACTGTTAATATCATTATATATCGGTCAAATAGTTTCGGAGTTGAAGTTTTGTTTTCAAACAATACAGAATTGAAACTTATAATTTATATCTAGAACGCTGAAAAATATGCGAATTTTTGAGAGTATCACAAGGAAATTAAAAAAAAATATTGAAAAATATTCTCTATCGCCGAAACTACCCCTCCGATATAACAGCAATATTTTGCAAGAGCGTTCAAAACTTTATTACACAGCCATATTTCAGATTTGATCACGATTGGGTCCATATTATTGGAGATATTGAAAATGTACTGGAAACTGAAAAGTGTTATGTGAGGCCAATATCTGGGTGGGTGGCCATTACCACGATAATTTCAAATGGAAAGAGAAAATGATTTGCAATTTTCAGGGTAAGTGGCGCATCCTTATGCGACAGTTGAGTTCCTTAATACACATAATCGACCGAACGGTTTTTTGAGTTATATCCATCTGAAATTTTGTTGTTCTACCCTCTAAAAAATCAATTCCGATCCAATGTAACCTTGCGATTAGTTGTAGAATGCTGACGCACACAATTTGCGAAATTCTGTATTTCAGAAGCTATGCGTCCGAAATCGCTGATATTTTGCGAAAGCATCAAAACCTTATTTTATAGCAAAGTTCTGAATTTGAACATGGTCGGATCTATATTGGAGATATTGAAAACATATTAGGCTTGTTTTGGTTCGCAATAGGGACAGTTCCGAATCGGTTCTAAAGAGTGGGCCAAACGTAGCGTGTGAAAGATTTCGCCCATTCACGTAGGTCCAAGTACAATAATAAACGACTGTGTGACTACTTTGGACGGTTCTAGGACAGTCCGAATTGCGAACCAAAACAAGCCTATTGGAAGTCGAATAGCCAGGATGGGTGATGACCGTAACAATTTCGAACGAAAAGAGATAGCAACAGTCAACTTTCAGAGTATAGGTTTCTTCGCATCTGAATGCGACAATTTAGTTCGTTAGTGGACATAAGCGGCCAAACGGTTTCGGAGTTATAACCATCTGAAATTTGTTGTTATTCCTCAATAACTCAAAAATATCAATACGATCCAATTTACACATACCAAGTCTAAATTTAGTTACTTGTAGAATACAGACACGCTAATTTTAGAAATTTCGTGAATATCATATTATCGGAAAAAAATTCAAAAACATTCGTCTTCAGATATTTAATTTGTCATAAACTGTCCGTCAGAATGCGCTGAAGTTGCGCACATATCTTCGAGCCGCCATTTTACAATGGAGTTCCGAATTTCAGCTCGATTAGCTCTGTATGAGACAATGGAACATGAGCACAAATGCTCCAGGCTTCACGTCAGGCTTTTTTAAGACCAACCTGGTTTCCCCACTCATAATAAATAATTTCAGATCCAAACATTGGGGGCTAGATACAAGAATATTTGCCTTATCTCGAATGTGCAACAAAAAAGCTGTATGAGGAATTATCATTTTTCATGCGATTACTTAATTGAGGAGCAACTTTTCAAACGCATTTAGTCCAAAAACCATTTCATTGGAAATCATCGAAAAACAATTTTTTCTTCCAACCTGGCTTATAATTTGAATACATCGGGTTTGTTCGATAGCAATTTACATCTAAAGGTAATAACTAATCTCATTTAAATCAATGTTGATCAGATATTCACAGAAAATGTAAAAAACGTTTGATTCATCCCATTGTATATAATGCGTTTTGATATGTTTGAAATTGAAAATAATGCTGTTTGTTGCGATTTTGTATACATTTAGAGAAAATAGTCTGCACAGTAAGTGTTGGCCTGTAACCTAATTAACATGAGCAAATCGATGAAAAATGTTTTTGGTTATATTTTATTTGTTTTAAAAATACAAATGTAAACATAATTTACTGCGATGCAGCTTAGGTACATACTTTGGATTTGAATTACACAGGGACATAATGCCATTTGAAAGGTTTCGTTTACATAGCGCTATAGAGCAATAGAAATGATTTCTGAATCCGCTTCAAACTCAATTTCGCCCAAATTGGACATAATGCGTTTTGAAAAATTACTCCTCAATTATCCATATGTGGGTATACTTGCAAATATTGCAATATGTTTGGAACCCTTCATCCTACACAGTTGTAAACTATTATTTCTTTATAAAAAAAACAAAAATTTCACTAAATCTAAACAAACAAGATCCCAAATCAATATATGTAGGTATGCGACATAAAATATCCGGATTGTCCAGTATTCATCCGGAGCTATCCCTCGCGAGTACTCGAATGGCCCAACAAACAATCGATAAAAATAAAATATTCAATTGGAATAAAACATTCAAACGTTGAACCATGAATTTTACTCGCAACTCCCAAAGCTTCGTGGCGGTCCCATTGTTATGTAGCGTCAGACCGGCGTTATCAATAGTTTATTGCCGACTATAGTCGAGTTTGATGTGATCCAGTTCCCGGATCGTATACTGATACAGACCGGAAATGATTACGAGAATTT
Organism: Halyzia sedecimguttata; assembly: GCA_937662695.2. Lineage (NCBI taxonomy): Eukaryota > Metazoa > Arthropoda > Insecta > Coleoptera > Coccinellidae > Halyzia > Halyzia sedecimguttata. The sequence goes on from OW569413.2 coordinate 17,623,137, forward strand.
GGAACTGTTTATCGGGATCATCGGTGGCAATGCGTATATGTAATTTATAATTCGACGACAAAGGAGTTTCGTCTGCGCGTTTGTCCGATTCGTTTTAATTATTACGACAATTAATTTCGTCAGCACATTTGTTCAATGCGAACAATGCCGAAAAAAGGTTAGGACTAGGCCTATTGCATCGAACTAATTGATAAACATAATGATATGTGTTGTTTGTTGCTTCATCTTCATTATTTAATATCATTTTGAAACTCTATAGGTACTCATTTAAAGTGTGAAAAATTGGTTCGTTTATTCAAAAATATGCTGACAGATAGAAGTTTTCTTGTATTTGTTGATAATTATAGTAGTAATTTCAGAAATTTGAATATTGGTCTGCCACAAGGTTCAGTTTCAGCACCTCTTCATTTCAATTTATATCTATGTGATATTACTGCTACTTCCTCTGAGAAATTCATATACGCTGATGGCATTGCCCTTGCATATTGTCATTCTGATTTCCATAGAAAATATTTAATCTATCTGCGGATTTAGAAATCCTGAAATAGGATCTATCTCAGTGGCGTTAGTGTCTGAATACAAATAAAACTGAGGTTTGTTCCTTCCATTTGAACAATCATCAAAAATATAGAACATTGAGTGTAACTTTCGGAGATCGTTTAGTGATAAATTATTTTAATCCTGAATACCTAGGAGTGAAACTAGATTCCTCTTTGAATTTCAAAGCTCATTTCGACGACTTGCGTCTGAAGTTGAAAACAAGAAATTATATTTTGCAGAAGTTAGATGGTATTTTATGGGTTGCTAATGCAAATACACTTCGAACTGCAGCCTAAGCCTTGGTTCTTTCGGCCGCTGAATATTGTTGTCCCGTCTGATGTAATAGTGCTCATACTCTAAAAATTGATGCACAGCTGAATTCATCTATGAGGATAACTACTGGAACTATAAGATCTTCAACTATTCATTGTTTGCCACCTCTTTCAAACATTGTTCCGCCCCATATTCGCAGGCAGACTGCTGTTTCAAATTCTTGGAATAAATTTTATTCTTTTCCGAATTCATTCTCTCCTATATGACAGTCAATAAGATTTTCAGATTGAAGTCACCTAACCCTTTATGGTCCAACTTTTTTCTCAATTTGAATAAAACTGACAAGGAAGTTTGTCGGTCTGAATGGATTTCTTGCGGTTTATTCAACAAAGATGTAACTTCTGATCCTCCAAATAGAGCTCCGCGGTTTGATCTTCCAAGGAAAATATGGGTGTCCGTGAAGTTAGCACCCACTTTTTCGAAAATGATGAATTTTTTTTTTTGCGTTCGTTAGTAACTCGTTAGTAACTATTTGTAACACAAAAATTTTCGTTTGTACCTCAACGATACTGGTAGAAAACATCGCATTCCGCAAGGGTGCCAACTTCACGGGCACCCACTCTTTGATTTTTCTCGGAAAAAAATATTCAGTTAGGAAGTCCATCGTTAGTAACTATTTGTAACACAAAAATTTTCGTTTGTAACCTAACCTATAATGGAAAAATGACACCCCCAAAATGCGAAGTTGGCACCCACTTTTTCGAAAATGATGATTTTTACTTTTGCATTCGTTAGTAACTCGTTAGTAACTATTTGTAACACAAAAATTTTCGTTTGTACCTCAGAAAACTGGTAGAAAAAAATTGTTATCCACAAGAGTTTCAACTTCACGCACACCCACTTTTAGATTTTTCTCGGAAAAAAATATTCAGTTAAGAAGTCCATCGTTAGTAACTATTTATAACACAAAAATTTTCGTTTGTAACCTAACCTATGATGGAAAAATGACACCCCCAAAATGCGAAGTTAGCACCCACTTTTTCGAATATGATGAATTTTTTTTTTGCATTCGTTAGTAACTCGTTAGTAACTATTTGTAACACCAAAATTTTCGTTTGTACCTCAAGAAAACTGGTAGAAAAAAATTGTTATCCACAAGAGTTTCAACTTCACGGACACCCACTTTTAGATTTTTCTCGGAAAAAAATATTCAGTTAAGAAGTCCATCGTTAGTAACTATTTGTAACTCAAAAATTTCCGTTTTAACCTAACCTATAAAGGAAAAATGACACCCCCAAAATGCGAAGTTGGCACCCACTTTTTCGAAAATGATAATTTTTATTTTTGCATTCGTTAGTAACTCGTTAGTTACTATTTGTAACACCTAAATTTTCGTTTGTAACCTAACCTATGATAGAAAAATGACACCCTCAAAATGCGAAGTTAGCACCCACATTTTCGAAAATGAAGAAATTTTTTTTCGCATTCGTTAGTAAATCGTTAGTACATGTTTGTAACACCAAAATTTTCGTTTGTAACCTAACCTATGATAGAATAATGACACCCCCAAAATGCGAAGTTAGCACCCACATTTTCGAAAATAAAGAAATATTTTTTTGCATTGGTTAGTAACTCATTATTAACTATTTGTGACACAAAAAAGAATCGTCTGTAACAGAATCCAGAAAGACAAAATTGCACCCCTATAATGCGAAGCTAGCACGCAAATCTATAAAAATTTTCTATTTTTTTCCCAATATTACCTATTATATTATATTATACTTTCTTTTGAAACACCTCTAAAATGCGAAGTGATCACCCACACTGTCCAAATTTCTATGTGTCGTTTATTTCTGATAATACATATTTCATTTGTAACTATTTCTTAGACTAAAAATTCCGTATATAAAGCGAAGATACCGCCGACATTTTCAAAAATTTTATATTTATTTTTTGCTTCGGACAGTGCTTCATTATAAATAGCATTCTACTCTTTGAAAGTTATCTCAATTACATTACTTCTAAACGTATTTACATAACTGTGAGACATTTGTTACACGTAACGTAAAAGTCAACCTTCACTTCAGAGTTTCAATTGATGAAAAATCTCACATACTCAGATGTTTACCGCCATTTTCAGTGTGAATTAGTAAATCTATTCGATCTAATTTCATGTTCAACTCAAATCCAAACATAAATGGATTAGATATTATACGTTTTAGTGATCACTATTAACATACAATAAATTCTTAATGTTTTTCATGAATCTCATTACATGTCTAGTATTAATTCCCCTTTATTTTCATCAGATTCAAAACTCATATAATACGTTCCATATTTCAAAGTTTCTCATTGAACTGAAGGCTTTTCCAATGCGCATGATAAATCGTTGTTAAATTAAGCTGTCCGAACTTTTACGAGACCGGCGTACTTCAAATTCAGAAGCCATTTTGTCATGCGCAGTTGATCTGTCTATATCACAATTGGTAAATGAACTCTTAACAAGCACTACGCAGGCCCTGCTTTATGGCATCGAGTATTAGAAGAAATGAGATGGGAACACATGAGAGATGAGAACACAAGAGGAACAGCTGATAGTTTTCTAACTGCGTAAACATAACCTGAAAATATACGTAACAAATAGTGCCGAAGCGAAAATAATATCTTTCACCGAGTTAATATTACTATTCGTTCATCAAAACCGAAGGTAAGTTAGTATTATTAGCTTTATTCGATCTTACTGGATTCGAATTCAATTTTAGATGCCACGAAGTGCTGCAATTGATCCTGAAGAATTACTCAAAATTTTGCAAGAACATAAGAAAGAAATTCAACAGTCTCTAGGTAAAACGACAGCAAATATTTGGAAACGTTTGAGTAAATTGAGTGGCGATAAAATTTCCCCTAGAGCAATCTATACTGTTGTCAAATGTAATAGATACAATTGCCGAGATCTCATAGAAATTAAGGAACAAGTTGTTGAATCTGAAGATCGGAAATCTCTTGAACACGATAATGTTCTCGTAGATGATGAGTACCTATCTGAAAATTATTTTTCAGTACCTGCCAATTTATGGCAACAATGTTTTGATGAGATCCGATTGTCTCTCAGACCTGTATGGACTGACATATTTTTTGAACTGATAACCAAAAACCTGGACACTGAATGTATATGGATGTTCAAAAAACACAAAATTGGTAGCGAGAATATTTTTTTTAAATTCGAAGCTTATTGTGCGGAGTGTAAAGGTTCATTTAAGGGTTGGTGTGTCGATCCCTCAAATAAAGCCAATGAACTAGAACTGAAATTTTTTTATGAAATCAGTAATGTAACACTCATCCAACATAACTATCAAATGAAAAGACCATTGAAGGGCACTAGAAGAAATGAAATCGGTAAAACTTTGAGCGAAGGAAAATTCGCGATAAATTGGAGAAGGGAACAAGCTATCAATGGAAATGCTAAGCGGAATAGAACATTATACTCCTTAAATGTCTTGCGGAAGACTAGAGAACAGTTCAAGAAAAAAAATGAGTTCTCTAATATTTTTCGAGAAGCTGTAAGTATTCCTGAATCTTTTCAATATTTGAAATATGAAAACACATTAAATTCAGCAATTCGTAAGATAGGTTTGGATGATTTTTTCGTCATGTATTGGACACCTTCTCAAACAATCACCTTCAATAATTATGTAAAAAAAAGAAGTACAGTTTATATAGACGCTACCGGTTCATTGGTGAAAAAGATTCCGAAGCCTCACGGACAAACATCGGGTAATTTATTTCTATATCAGTGTGTTATACACATGGGAACAGAAGGTGGACAAATTCCTGTTTGCCAGATGCTATCTGAGTGCCACAATACTAACCATATTAGCTACTGGTTGACAGAATGGATGACGGAGTGTAAAACTCCATTCTGTGTGATATCTGATCATTCTTTGGCCTTATTAGGTGCAATCGCTAGAAGTATTGCCAAAGAGGCTAGTCTTTCTGACTATATCAACAAATCTTTCCAAATTATTACAATTTCACAACTGTCTCACCAAAAACCAGAGCTAGGAACTTATATACGCGTCGATTATGCTCACTTGATGAAGTTCGTCAGTAGATGGGACTGTTTTAAGAATAAACCTCCTCAGTTTAAACGCTTCTATTTGAAACTTTTGGCTCGACTGGTTAAATGCCGCAATTTCAGTGATGCAAATAGGATTATTTCGAATATTTTCATTGTATCAAATAGTTTTTACGAGGGTTCCGACTCAAATAACTCTCCATTGAAGAGCGAAATTGCCAAAATTTATCTTAAAAATCTAATAGCAGATATAAATGTAGACCTTGCGGATGAAGAAGAAAAAATAGAATCAAATGATTGTGAGACCAATAATACGGACTGTAAACTTGTCGAAACATGGATTCGGGACATCTTCAATGGAGCAAAAGAGTCTTTCATCGATAATGTTATTGAGCCTGAGTCTTCAAGTGTTCGGGAGAATTTCCATTACTCTTTAGAATTCTCTAATTCTTTCAGAAAGCTCCTAAAGACATATACCTTGTGGTCAGCCATATTAACCCATCATTTCGGCGTATGTGAAGCTACTGCTAGTTCAGCGCCAGTAGAAAGTTATTTTAATGACCTGAAAAATCGAACCTTTCACGGTTGTTTACCGTTGAATGCGGATAAATTTGTTGTCAGACATATAAAAGAAATTGAGTCTATGATAGTATTGGCAAATGAGAGATCTGAAAGACCATCTGCTGAACACTCCGATACCCAAACTGCTGAATTGTACAACAAAAACACTGATGCTGAGAAAAATGTATACGAGACTAATATTGTAAGTATTACTGCTGAAAGCCCTCCTAATGAGGATGATAGTTATGCATTATCTGCTGATTCATGCCAAGGTGCTGAGATAGATGAGGAAGACGTAGAAGAAGCTCTTATCGTAGAAAACTGGAAAGGACTAGGAAACCCAAAAAAGAAAAAAACAAGATCATCATTTTACGCTGCGCCTTGTCCAGAAATTTTAGTTCTCGAAGACCATAGAAGGATGGAGCTTCCACTTATAAAAAACGGGAACATTGTCAATAAGACGACAACAACAAAAGTATCTGATGGGGTGTCCATTCTTCTAGGAAATACTTGTCCATTTGATACAATTTTGCAATGTATTTTATCAGCTTATTGTGATAGTATTGGTTTTCAACAAAAAATCAATGAGAATAAGGAAGATGTGAAAATATTCAACCTACTCAGTACAGTAGCTACCAAAGGGGCAGGCAGTCAATTTCGTAAAGAAAGAGCTGTTTTTCTTAATGAAATCTACAAACAACAAAAACTAGCGATCAACAGTAAAATTTTAAGAGTAGACTGTCAAGATAATGTAATATCTGCTCTTCAGAAAACTGGACAGGGATTGAATAGTCTTACAGAAATACATAAATGCATGAAGTGCTCTTACGAAAAGAGGATTTCAAGGATTTACAAAACCATTCAAATCACGGATTATAGCAATGAAAACTTTGAGTCTACGTTTCTGAGATCGCTGCAAGGACAGTTCAAATGCCAGATGTGTTCAAATAAGGTGATAGTGGAAACTATATTCAGCACTCATTTGTTTATAGACACTAGTGAAGCTGAAAATATTAATATTGAAAAACTCCCTGTGACTTTGAAATGCGGTGGACAACAGTTGATATTAAGAGGTTTGGTTGCTTACCAGAAGTCTCTTACCAGACAAAGTCTAGGACACTACATTTCCATCTGTCGAAGAAATGATGGAGCTCTAGAATTGTACGATGATATGGCCAAAAAAGTAAAGATTGTAGAAAAAACATTAGAGCTTAACATCCACTTACTACTGTATAGTATTTAAATGAAATTTTGAATTAACTATGTTGAAGTTCATTTCAATAAATAATTTTATAATACATTTGAGACTACTGCATTAATGAAATCTACCTCACAAAAAACAGTGACAGATTTATCACGTATAGGGAAATTCATCTATTACATTATTCAGTATACAATATCGGAAACTCAAAAGTGCACCTCTCTTGGAGCGATTCTCTCATAGGTTAGGTTACAAATGAAAATTTTGGTGTTACAAACATGTACTAACGATTTACTAACGAATGCAAAAAAAAATCATCATTTTCGAAAAAGTGAGTGCTAACTTCGCATTTTGGGGGTGTCATTTTTCCATCATAGGTTCGGTTACAAACGAAAATTTTGGTGTTACAAATAGTTACTAACGAGTTACTAACGAATGCAAAAAAAAATTCATCATTTTCGAAAAAGTGGGTGCTAACTTCGCATTTTGGGGGTGTCATTTTTTCACCATAGGTTAGGTTACAAACGAAAATTTTGGTGTTACAAATAGTTACTAACGAGTTACTAACGAATGCAAAAAAAAAATTCATCATTTTCGAAAAAGTGGGTGCTAGCTTCGCATTTTGGGGGTGTCATTTTTCCATCATAGGTTAGGTTACAAACGAAAATTTTTGTGTTATAAATAGTTACTAACGATGGACTTCTTAACTGAATATTTTTTTCCGAGAAAAATCTAAAAGTGGGTGTGCGTGAAGTTGAAACTCTTGTGGATAACAATTTTTTTCTACCAGTTTTCTTGAGGTACAAACGAAAATTTTTGTGTTACAAATAGTTACTAACGAGTTACTAACGAATGCAAAAGTAAAAATCATCATTTTAAAAAAAGAGGGTGCCAACTTCGCATTTTGGGGGTGTCATTTTTCCATTATAGGTTAGGTTACAAACGAAAATTTTTGTGTTACAAATAGTTACTAACGATGGACTTCCTAACTGAATATTTTTTTCCGAGAAAAATCAAAGAGTGGGTGCCCGTGAAGTTGGCACCCTTGCGGAATGCGATGTTTTCTACCAGTATCGTTGAGGTACAAACGAAAATTTTTGTGTTACAAATAGTTACTAACGAGTTACTAACGAACGCAAAAAAAAAATTCTTCATTTTCGAAAAAGTGGGTGCTAACTTCACGGACACAAAATATGGTCTATTCTGAATCGTTTGAGAACCGGTCATGATCATTGCAACAGCATGCTTTTCAGATGGAACTCAATTGAGTGCCGTAGTTGTGAATGCGGGGAAGCAGAGGAAATCATAGATCATTCAGTTAATAATTGTCCCTTATTCCAGGATGTTTTTCGGGCTATTCATAAAGTTTTCGAATCTTCTTTAGAATGGGTAGTGAATTTAAAATCTATTTAATAAAACATGTAATATTGCATTTTTAATTTCCTTGTTTTCTCCTTTTATTTTTTCCTCATCCAGATTGAGTTTTGTCTACTATGGTGAAACCTCTCCGCTTGTTGAAGGAAGAAGCAATAGTAAAGAAAATGATGCCCTTCAATATACATCAAAACACTAACGGAGAGAGATGGTTTTTTTGTTGAGGTTTTTTTCCTAAGCTCTAGTATCATATATTGAATTCTATGGTAACCCATTACACTAATCACTGCTAACACTTTTATCATGCACATGCTTTAATGTTAGATGAAGAAATGTAATGCTCGAAGTTCAAAAGAATATCTATATTTAATATATTTTGATATGCTCAAGTGATGATTTCTTTTCATCACGGAAATAAAATATCCGTTTCTTATATTCTTTTATTCAGCGCAATATAGGGTTATAACTTTTAATTCTATGTTCTTTTGTTTGTTTGATAGACTAATATCATTATTTCCAAATTTTGACGTTTGAAGTGACAGATTTGTAAAACTGATCGACGTTATGAAAAGTCAAAAGGCGCCTACAGACACACGAACAAGAACCCGAACATGTACGCGCGTTGATGTTCGCCAGTGTGTAGGCAAAATTTCATTTAACAGACCGACGCACATGTTCGCTGGTCTTGCAAATTTATTGACAGGATGTACGCGCGTACATGTACGCGCGTACATGTTCGCGTTCTTGTTTGTGTGTCTGTGGGCGCCTTAAGTGGGTGCGCACACCAGACAAACAGTCGGCCGACTGCTTCAAAATAATGTTCTATTATTATTGCTTTTATACAACGGAGGAGAAGGATCAAGGAGAGAAATAGGGAGTATTAGATGCATCCTATCTAGTGCGATAGATTATTACATCGACAATTTCACACGATGTATTCCAAATTGCTAATTACTCGGAATTTTTTTTCTGTTTTTTCTCCAGAATTTTACTGATTCCAATCAGGAATAATTGCTTCAAGAAATTTTGTTTTCAGATTGAGATCAGATAACCTATAATTTTTTTTTATAAATCATTGAACGTTTTTCAATTTCCTCTTTTGAATTATCGGTAGACGTTTCTACAAGCAGCGATAGAGAAGAACTGAGCAGTGCCGTAATCTTGAAAAATACGCACGTCTACACTGTACCAAGGCAAGTAGCGAATGAACCGAGTCGGCAAACTAAACTGTCGGCAGTGTGCGCGCCCATCCAACTTATTAGTCGGCCGATACCAAATCGGTCTAATGTGCGCACTTTCAGGCTGGTTTTCCTGTCACGCTGACGGTCGGCGCTGATGGGTTAATATGTATGTAGCTATAGGTAGCGTTTTCGAGTCACGCAGCGCTGACGGCCGTCAGCGCTGAGCTATATACGCGCACGTACGCACCGGCGCGTCGGCGCCGCTGACTAGCTGGCGCCGACAAGCCTCCACATTCAGTGAGCCAGAGACAATAGCATCCTTCTATTTCTCAATGTGATCAGCGTGATGCTGAAAGGATCCGAGCTGACCGATCAGCGCTGACCGTCAGCGCCGACCGTCAGCGTGACAGGAAAACCAGCCTCATACATGTACATGCTTATCAGCAGCCCGATCAAATTATCGTTCGATTAAAAGTTTGCAGTCTGCAGGGGCTCTAACTGTGCGTTACTAGTTGCACAAAGTATAAAATTATGTAACTGAAGACGAAGAATGTAGTTCAATGACAAAAAAATCTTTTTATTTAACTATTATCACATGATAATGACCTAAATTAGCATTGAGTAAAGTGTCCATAAAGTAGAAATATTTAGATATTTGTTACCCTCAAAATACGAAAGCAAGGCTTTCTCCTTAAAATGTTTCATTTTCTTGGCGCGCCGTTCAGGAGAACAGTGCTTCCAAATATCCGTAATTTTCGAATCCGAGGACAAATTTGATAATGACCAGCTGGCCGTCCGTCTGCACAATTATGCTCGAACATAATAAATTGGAGAGTGGCTTCAGAATTATAACCATCTGAAATTTTATTTTCCCAATAACTCGAAAAATACCGATTTGGTCGAATTGAAGCGCGGCAGTTAGATGAAAAATACCGACTCGAGGACTTATGTGACTTTTGTGAAGATCGCATGATTGGAGAAATAAAGAAAAAATATTTAAAAAAATCTATATCTCACAAACTATCTGGCAGATGTCATGGAGAGAATTTAATGAATTAGGTCGGCCGAGTCAAATTTTACAAGTCGACAAGTCACTATTAGCATTCGTTGAATACCTAGTGAGAATTGGCATAATTTGTCTATGATATATATGTAACTTATTTTTCAGCCATCGTTCTCGATTTAAACTAGATCGAATAATATTTAATATGATGATAGTTTTCTGAAATTTGAAAACAAGTTATCAAATGTCAGTAATAACATAAGTTCAAGTAGAGGAATTCACATTATTCTTGCGATGAATACCTCCATAAGTGTGTTGCTGTCTAACAAAGGGTAAAAAGTTCCAATACACACTATATTTAGAATTATTTAATTCACTCTTTGGCTACCGGTTTCGGCATACGCCATCCTCAGTCCTGCAGAAATAACAATGCACATCTTAACACTCTTTATATCATGATTGGTACAAGTATACATATTCTAATATATTTGCGCTCTTGTTAGTTAACATTCATGAAAGTATTTCTCCAATTATTGATTTTACATATTTTTTTTTTAATTGTAGGTTAGGTCAAAGGTATGCAGCTCACCGTCTTTTATGAAGTCTTGAAAAACAAACATGTTGTTTGCGACATAATATGCAAACAAATCTAAATATCTTCTTCAGAAGTCTTGTCTACTGTACTAAATATCTGCTTTTGGTTGAAACTCTCAATTTTTCAATAATTAACACGTTGGATTAGGTGGTTGTCATTATCGGGACAGGAGGATACGGAAATACAAAACGGGAGGGGATATTGTCAGTGTCATGTGGGAGGCGGGAATATTCAAATGTTTCGTGGTAGGCCTATCATTTCAAAGATGTTATTGAATCCGTTAAAGTCTAAATCGTTTAGTAGATATTGGCTATTTTTATTTTTCGAAATTTCAAACTGTTCTAGGAGTGTCATCTTCCAATAATTGTTCTCCTTGTGTAGTATTCTCATATTCTCTAGGGTGATCCTATGGCCATGTTCTGATAAATGTTTGCCCATAGATGAATTAGGGCTGTTTCATTTGTATTCTGTGAATCTCTTTTTTATGGGACGTCTTGTCATCCCGATGTAGAAACAGGAGCAATTGTTACAGGATATCTGATATACGCCGCTGTGTTGATCGTATTCTGTTTTTGGTTTGTCATTTGTCAAAATGTTGTCCAATGTTTGATGTCATCTGTTCGATTTTTTCATTTTAGTTTTTATTTACATTTTTCTAGAAAAATAATAATCAACCGGATATACCCCCATTGTTCCATTAGGAAAAATTTCATCTCAATTCTGTTTTATAATTGCTTAAATCAAAAAATATGGTCAATACTAGGTAAACACAATTATAGCTTAACGAACAGACGACATCAAACATTTTAACGATATTTTGGCAAATAAAAATCCAAAAACAGAATACGATCAACACAGCGGCGTATATCAGATATCCTGTAACAATTACCCCTGCTTCTACATTGGCATAGTGTCGTACAGTATTTAGCATGTTCAGTGTGTTATGGCCGCAAACAATAGTTGTTTCTCTAACTCTGCATTTATATATTATGATGCAATTCTATCAATAGAATCTATTGTATCATTCGTAGCTCTGAGAAACCAATACTATCAGAGATATGATTTGTCAAATTTTGAATAAGAGCGCCAAAGCTCCTGTCGACAGGGCTTTCCCAATTTTTTTACACCATAATTGAGGTAAGTTACACCGCCTTATAAAGCAGGTGGTCATTTAAAAAAACTATGGCGTCACTCTGTAAAAATGAATGACGTCATAAGTAAATATTTTTTGCCATAAGTTGGATAATTGAAAGCCTACATTGACCTGTCCGAGCGGTTTACACGGAAAAATTCAATAACGCCGTTATGAATTTTGTTCCTTACTTTATCGACATACTCTTTAAAATGGTATCGGATTCAGACGAGTTTTATTTCGACTTTTTGCAGCTGTCCGCGCCCCTTGGACAGTGGACTGCTGGTCTTAGTTGCAGAATCTTCAACATTAAAATATAGATCTCAAAGAGATTGAGTAGCTCAATCTTGAGAACTGATTGTTTCACAAACTTCCGCGGAGTAGTTTCAATCACGAGAAGTTAATGATTTTCAAACCAATTTCAACAGGTTTGGAGCTTCAAAAAACCCGTGAGAATACATTTGAATATTCTATGAAATATTGCAAATAGAACAACTTCCATATTGAATCCCTATCTTCATACCCCATAAAATCTAGGATATTTCCATTATTCTTCCATGTAGATGTAACAATCCATCATCTCTTCGAAGGAATGTAAGAATTCCACTTCTACTCCAAAAAGTATCGTCAGTTTCTAAAGTTTTTCTCATTTGCCGAATGGTAAAGATGATTTATCTGCATCCGCCTTGGACTTGGAAGCTCTGTGGAAAAATAGATCGTGAAAACATTTCACAGGACGCTTTGAGCGAACCAATCGATCAAAATTGAAAGCTTGACGATGTATAAAATATTAAGAGATTAGGGAGATTATCGGGGATGCCTTCCATGCTTTTTCATTCTTTCCACAATTTCCTCCCAACTTTCCTTCGGGTTAGGGAACTAAACATGTTCTGAATTATCGATGAGGATGTTACAAGAATGACAGGAAAAATGTTTGTGTAGCTAGGGGTATCTATGCTCTATTGTGACGTTTTAATATTCAAAATTCACATAGATTAGAATCTCTGAAAGTTTGAAGAAAACTTGAGCAATATGCAGGGTGACTGACACGAATTGGTAAAAAATCAAAATGATACAATTTTTTTTATTTCTCGATGAAATTTATTGCTCAGAAGCAAAAATTGTTCAAAAGCATATTTTTCTTTGAACTATGGTATTGCTATGATATGGCATTGCTATGAGAAGGTCAGTGAAACTATCACAACTGGTTCTCCTAACTCAGGGCAAGCTCTTAGAGCTTATGAGGGGTCTCCTTGTGGAAGACCCAGGAGGATCAGTATAATAATAATAATAATAATCACACGTTGCAGCAATGTGCGGTATTTTGGTCCATATCTGGTCAAACGCCCACAGCATCCTTAGAGGGTCTACTGGGTGAACCTTCCATTCACTTTGTTGTCCCGCTACTATAAAAATTGGTTCAAGCCCTGTGAACAGGAGCTTTGGCGTTCTTGTTCAAACTTTGACAAATCATATCTCCGAAATAATTGGTCTCTGGGAATGATATAAATTCTTACGATAGAACTGCATCATGAAATAAATTAAATTCAAACGGACCGATTCTCCACGATAACGAACTTATCCGAGATATTCTAAACCAAATTTGATTATGTATCTTACCAAAGAATATATTTCCATCATCTTATGGATTATCCAAGGGCATTATATTCTCACCTCAAAAGTACGAAAGCTGAGGTTATTTCATTGGTCATTTAGCATTCAATCATACTTTGTTTTATTGAACAGGAAGGGTATTTCATATCAAGAATAACCAACCAGAAATAATTTTTACACTTATCTCTCATAGGAAAATAAGATGACATGTAAGAACATAGATCATATAATAATTCATAGATAGAAAAATTAAGTACCCACAGCATTCTGTGAAAACACAGAAGTAAGATTCATTATTGAAATTTCGAAATATCATATCTCCGAAAGTATTAGCTTGTTAGAGTTGAAAATAATATCAATGAATTTTTATGGTGAAACTGCATCTTAAGAGAAATTGAATTTGAAATTTGTAATGTAAAAAAAAAATATTTTTTTTCGTAACTCTGAAACCATCAGGCCGATTTTGCGCAATTAACTAAGGTATTTATCCCCCAAACTCACTCTGAAAATTTCAACTGCCTAGCTTATTCTGTTCGAGAGTTGAGGTAGAAACAATTTTGAAAATTTAAATTTTTTTTTCACTCTTTACGGAAGCCCGATCAATACAAAACTTCGCAAGCGTATAAAGCTCATTATTCTACAATTTGATGCTGAATTTCAGATAGATCGATTGAACGGTTTCAGAAATATTCGTAAAAAATGTTTTCACTAAAAACTCCTTTCGTACGAAAGGTATCGTGTTATCGGAGGGCCGGCCGAACCGGCCGGACAGAATCGATTTCGACCACGAATTCTTGATCAGTGAGTCGAAACAAATCGTTTTAGACCATTTTCATCAAAAAATTCGAAAATTATAGACATTTGGGCCGGTTGAAAAGCACTCTGTTCCGAGGAACAAGAGCGCCAAAAACAGCACTTAGAATCTGAGAACAGAGGCAATGGCAAGACAGTGGATTTTTCATGGATACGCAAGGGCTCTCAAAATGATGAAGGACGATAGCACATCCCTCGTCCATAGAGTTGACGGTGCGACAACTACTTCTGCTCTGACGAATCCTATAGAAGTCAATCGTGTACACCATACATGCTTCAAACCAGAGGGCCTCAATACGGGTGGTGGTGCTGATTATTGGGGGAGCACGCACCAATGAGTCCATTCTTCTTGGGAAGAACTGCTCTATAGGAAAACATATCCATATATTAATAAGCTCTATGGACATTGATAAATCCAAGGACAATACAAAATTGGACTCTATGCCAATACGCTGTGGCAGTCAGGGAACACTAAAATCTCCCTCTTATGTCAAGATCAACTCCTATCTAGTGGAATAATGCAGAGCTCTCCGCGAGCCGGGCAACATGCATTACACCATTTTACAATCGAGTAAGGAATTTCAGCTCGATCTACTCTGTGTGAGGAGTGAATAAATAATAGAGTATGCGCATAAAAGCTCCTGACTTCTCGTCGGTGCATTTCAAGAATTTTTAATGGTTGGTGCTGGAAAGAGTAATAAACCGAAAATAATAACCTAGAATATCTATTACTAATATAGGATATTTTTTAAGAGCTTGAGAACTTTAAATAATAATACAAGATAGAAATATTGTTGGAAAGAATTTTTGGCACTCTTGTTGCTCAGGACAGAGTGCTTATCAATTTGAAAAAATGTCTGTAATTTTCGGATTTTTGGATGAAAATGATCTTAAACGCTTTGGTTCGATTAAACGATCAACAATCCGTGGTCGAAATAAATTATGTCCGGTCAGCCGGTTCTACCAGCCGTAGGCACGATAACTCTTGAACGAAAGGAGTTAGAGGATTGACATTTGCAGGGTAGGTTTGTTAACGGGTGAAATACATTAAGCGGTTTCGGAGTAATGGCCGTTTTCAGTAAAAACATTCTGAATGCATATTTCCGGAACCAAGCTCTTGATCCATCTGAAATTCTGCATCAAATTGTAGAATTATGACCTTTATATGCCCGCGAAGTTTTATATTGATCGAGTTGCCGTAAAATGACAAAAAAAAATTTCTAAAATTTTTTACGTTACAAATTCCAAATTTATTTTTTTAAGAAGCAATTCCTTCATAAGAATCCACTGATGTTATTTTCAACTCTAGTGAGCTAATACTTTCAGAGATATGATTTTTCAAAATTTCTATAATACATCGTACTTCTATGTTTTTACAGAATGCGAATTATATCTGTCTGTGTTCTATATGTGTTCACTATTCATTCATTTCAACTTATCTACCTATGAGAGACGGCGTATTTATTTAACATAAATGTTTTTTATTGGAAAACAAGGTTCCGCATCTTGAATTTGTGAATATAAACTAGACTGTGGAAAGGTTTAACGGGTAATTCCGCAAATGAAGAAGCCAACTAGCAGAAACACGTGTCGGCAGGTACCAGCAGAATTATTTTCAATCTGCTCATTTGCGGAATTACCCGTTAAACCTTTCCACATATATATATTACTCCGCATGATCCTTATTTCTATAAACTAGACTGTTTTGATACCACAACTAATATTGACTTGTTGCATATTGAATAATTTATGTGCAAATATTGGGGACAATGTTTCAGAAGTTTTAGAATTGGATCATTTTAATGATGTAGTTTATGAAGGCAATAGGGAAGAATACCATAATGGAATCATCAAAAGAAATTACTGCACATTGACCACCTAGGCTAATATTACCTTTTAATTCCTTGAGTAGTGAGACATGTTCCTGTATACAGTATATGACGCTAAAAAAAATGCTGAAATATTGATTTACATTTGTGTATCAAATAGTCTTTCTTGAGTTAAGGTTCATAATATAGAATGAATATGTTAGTGGTATGAACTATTAAAATTTGAAAAGTGGTTTGTATTTTATTGATATATTTTGAATTATTGAAATAATTAGTTCGTCAACCAATACCTATTCAAATAACTGAAATAAATGGACAATCTGCTATGATTGTCTCCAGCAAGAAATCCATTCAGACCGCCAAACTTCCTTGTCACTTTCATTCAAATGGAGAATACATTTGGACCATAAAGGATCTCGGGGCTTCAGTCTGGGAATCTTATTGTGTGGAATGTAGAAGAGAATTGGAAATGAATTTGGAACAGACTGAAATTTATTCCAAGAATTCGAAACAGCAGTCTACCTGCGAATGTAGGGCGGGACAATATTTGAAAGAACTGGCAACCGATGAATAGGTGTAGATCTAATAGTTCCGGTGATGATCCTCATAGATGAATTCAGCTTTGCATCAATTTTTTGAGTAGGAGCGCTACGATATTCAGCTGCAGAAAAAAATCAGGGCTTAGGCTGTCGTTCGAAGAGTTGCTGCATCAGCACCTCATGGAGTACCAGCTAATTTCTGCAGAATATTATTTCTTCTTTTCAACTTTAGACATAAGTCATCCAAATGGGCTTTGAAATTCAAAGAGCAATCTAGTTTCACTCTTAGATATTCAGGTTAACAATTATGTCTCGAGAAAGAATCACCGAAAGTTACACTCAAAGTTTTATATTTTTGATGATTGTTCAAATGAAAGCAAGATATCTCAGTTTTATTTGTAGTCGGACACAAACGCCATCGAAATAAGTAACTTTTCAGAATTTCTAAATCTGCTGCTGCTAGATTATTTTCTATAATTTGGTAATCAGAATGACGAAATGCAAGGGCAATGTCATCATTGTATATGAATTTCTCAGAGGAAGTAGCAGAAATATCACACAGATATAAATTGAAAAGAAGATGTGCCAAAAGTAAACCCTGCGGGAGACCATTTTTCAAATTTTTGAAATTACTTCTATTATTATCAACAAAAACACGAAAAATTCTATCTGTCAGCATATTTCCGAGTCCACGAACCATTTGTCCATAATGAGTATTAAGTTTCAAAATCAAACCATCTTTCCTTGCCGTATCATATGCTGCCGACATATCCACAAATGCTGTTACTGCTTTCATTTTATTATTGAAACCTGTTTCGATATAAGCAGTTAGACTAAGGACCTGATCAAGACAATTCCTATATTTCCTGAAGCCCCCCTGGTAATTCTGTAGAACGTCTTCTACAGACGATTCAATCCTAAAAAGAATCAACCTTTCTAAAATTTTAAAAGGAACACTCAACTGACGAATGTGTCGATAACAACTAGGAACAGAAGAATTCTTTCTAGGATTTAAAATTGCTATGACTTTCGCTTTGAGGAATTCTTTTGGAATATTTCCAGTATTCTGAATATTATTATATATTGATAATAACCAGGACAATTAATTGTTTTCCATAGTCAATACATTACATGTTTCTGAATTTAACTTAACGCGAATAGAAATCCTCATTATTAGTTGATTTACTTGTTCCGCCGTATTCACAAAGCATTCAATCTCCGTTAAGTCCTAACTGAGGTCCTCAGTTAAGGATAAATAAGTATCGCAACCTCAGTTTAAGTGAAAATCAACATGAAACAGGCCTGTTTCAGCACCGTTACATACGTTAACTGAGGTTGCGATTCTTATTTATCCTTAACTGAGGACCTCAGTTAGGTATTAACGGAGATTGAATGCTTTGTGAATACGGCGGTTTATCTTTTCCAGATTTAAAGTAACGTAAAGTAATTATTTTCTTATCCTGTATTGTATTCCGTATTCTTATTAGTTCTTCTAATCATGTTATTCATATTTTAGATATTGTGGGGTTATGTTGTTGTACTGTCACTCGCTCACTTTGGTGACATCGGATCCTCTAGTGGAATAGGTTCCGATATTGTTATTTCGAATGATTTCCGAGAGGCAATGTTTTATTGAGATTTGATTTTATATTTCCTTTATACAAGGTCGTCCACGATTACACCCGTGAGATATTCAATAATTTTTCGAGTGGTTGATGTTCTTCTTCTTGGTTCTGAAAAGTTTATTTTGACAATTGGTATGTTGTATTCTATGGTAGTATAAGATATAGGAAAAAAATGTGTTGTTTATGGAAAGTTTTGACGAATTGAAGAAAATTGTGATCTAGAATCATCCTTATTACAGGCGATTATTACATCAATTCAAATAATAATCTGGGGAATATTGTAATTTTGAGTATATTTGGGAATAACGTTTTATACCTGATATTTCCACGAGGACTCCAATACCCTCAGAATATCAGAGGTATGAATTTAGCGAATTATATGACCCATTGTCTCATATTCTTGTAGCAATTATAATATTTTCACCCTTGTAACTAATATACTTAAGCTTAGTTTATCTGGTGCAGATGAAGTTGAACGACGTTAGGACATATATTTTAGACGCATTTCTGGAAATATCCCTGTCTGAAGAAAACCTAGAACATCCTCATGATATTAGACGTGAATGCTGAAGGTGTCTCGATCTCAATTAATCAGTCTCGGTATCCGAGTACATTTTTCTGAAGAGCAAGTGCCCTATACCATTTCCATATCTAGATATTCTCAGAAGACAATAACGCTCCTGATATCGTTCCCAATTTACCAATGAGCTCTGACCACTACTGTGGTAGTACAACCCTAAGCTCATGGAGGGGGTTAAGAAAGTACCGGGGAATCGAGAGTAGAACAGGAAGAAGATCGATGGTGGGCAGCTGAGTCCGATTGACGTGTGACGGTGTTCGTGGTAAATTGTTTAGGATTTTGAATTATTTAGCTATAGAAAGCCCCACTAAATTTCATTCTCTTCAAATTTCCTGTATGTTTGATTGTCGACGTTTCCTAGAGTGTACTTATGCGTCAAAAATATTTGATTAGTAGGTAATTAATTAATGTACTAATTTGCGTCCGTAAAATCGACTTTTATTGAGGCAAATATTTTGCGGACGTTCGAGCACTTTTTCGTCCTCAAAATTACTTTCTCGCCTGCTGTGGTCACTATGAATACGGCATGATACGGTTCAATACAATCAAAAGTGTATATGTCATTTGGTTTGGATCTGTCATTTGCTTGTGAGATCCATAAAAATATGAATAGAGGTCGAATTAATAATGTATTATGCACCTCGGTGAAAAACCGTCTATTGTCTTCCCTGCTCTCGGCTCCGCCTCGGATAGCAATTTGCAGACTCGACTATAATAGACAGTGTTTTTGGTCCTTGGTGTATAAATAACTATTATTTTAAGAATTGCATCGTATACACTCGTAGCCATGTCCGCAAATAAACCATTACAATGAAATCATTATATTCTTTATTCCCTTCGTCAATTAGAGTAACGTCATTTTGACAATAGCAATTTATCCGGGAGCAGTGTGTTGCTAGGAGGAGGGAGCTTTCGACAGAATATGAAAATAAATGAATGCAGTCTGTCGGCAACGTGCTGTCATTCAAAATTATCGGCATTGTAAATGACTTGTTGATATCAATATAAAATCCCATAATTGGACCCCTATGAGATTTGCAGGGTAATACGTCAGCTGTAGTGTTGGAATCGAATAAAATCAGAATTCAATGAATTAATATCTCCAGCCGGCTAGTAATTGTGTTGAAATTCCTACTCTTCCATCCATGATTAAGTTTACAACAAAAGTGAGAAAGTTATCAAGCAAACAAAGAATCTAATAACAGAAGACCAATTTCCAATCAGTCTCGACAAATCTCATATAACGTAAATATTGAATGCTCAGAATCAACCAACAAAGATGTTGAAAAAACGAAATCATCTTCGTCATATCCTCCCAATCTGTATTATACAGAAAGAAGCAGTCCCTGAAGTTCTAATCTAAACAAGAGAATCACGACTTCGGTTCACATACAATCCAATAAAACTTCGCGAGAAGACATAAACACGAAAAATCTATTTGTACGTTCGATGTTTGCTGAGAGAAAATTCGACAGAGTAGAAAAGAGCCATCTGTCGGGGACCGGGGAATGAAGAAGAAGAACCGTCGGTTCTTTGTGTCCGGATAGGACAGGAAGGGAGATTGATTGGGGACGCAATGGATCCCCGGAAGTAGTCTGGACTTTTTACCTCGAGTGATGCGATTGGACCCGCTCGATCTGATTAGCCGATGCCCAGGTGTAAGATCGTGGTCTGGATAATTGATGGCGACCTCGGGGGGTTTTCGTTCTGTATGTTTATCCAGTTCTTTGAAGGTACGATGCAGCCATTATGAATTTGAATATTGATAACTAATTGTCGACTCTTAATGAATCTCAATGAGAGTGCAATTATGGTTCACGAAAGTTCATTATTAAAATAACAGAGATTTTGAGAAAACTTCTGTGCATGACATTAAGCAAGAAATGTTAGTCTGATGAATTAATTTTAGGATAATTTGGTGGGGTTTTATGAGCTATCTGATGCATTTCTCAAGCTATAGCTTCCTATGCGTGCCCACAGTGTTCTGCTTGCTCCCAGTTAAAGGAATATTCTTAATGATTATATTATTTCCCCAGAAATTTCCACTATTATTACGAATGGAAAGGCATATTGTTCTTTGAAGTTCAAACATTACAATACTAAGTCACAATTAAATAGTGTATTAATCCATTCATTTCTCAGATGAGATACTCCACCGTATTCACAAAGCATTCAATCTCCTTTAAGTCCTAACTGAGGTCCTCAGTTAAGGATAAATAAGAATCGCAACCTCACTTTACTTGAAAATTAGCGTGAAACAGGCTTGTTTCACCACCGTTACATCCGTTACCTGAGGTTGCGATTCTTATTTATCCTTAACTGAGGACCTCAGTTAGGACTTAACGGAGATTTAAAGCTTTGTGAATACGGCGGGATGTGTGGCAAACATATTTTTAGTTAACAAGTTCAGCGTTCTGCTGATGTTGATTAGGTAACAACGGTTTCAGCTATTTTTGAGTGCATTTTCTAGGAAATAGTATGCGAATCATTAGCTGAAATTGGTCTCAAACGATTAGGTTGAGCCAGCCTTTGCCACGATATCTTCCGAACGGAAGGATATAGCCATTTGCAATTCTCAGGGTAGGCTGCGCATCCGAATACGACGGTTGCGTTCGTTAGTGTGCAGTTGGCCAAATGATTTCTGAGTTATACCCATCTGAAATATTGTTTTCTCAATAACTCGAAAAATAGATATCTGATCGAATTGAAACTTCTTAATCATTTGTAGAATGCCGACGCGCAAATTTTCACAGAAATTCATGAGTATCATTTTATACATTTTTTTTATTGGGATTCAGCTCAATCGGATTTCCATTTCAACAATTATTGTGAAAATAAAATTTCGAATTGGTATCTACAGTAAATTGTGAAGACCAAGTATATAGTATGATCTTCTGACAAAATTCTATATTCAAATTTTAAGAGAATGAGCTGTTATGCTAGACCAACTGCCTTGCATAAAAAGGCCTGTTTTCATAATACCTGGAATAGAGGTAATATTGCAAAATATTTGAAAGGAAGTTGGAATTGTGTTCTCGATTCCACAAAAACCGTCACAATAAAATGTACTCTGCAGTTATTATTTCAACAGTCACTTCAGCTAATTCGGTAAGCTTAAACCCAAAGGATTAATATTGTGGTTGAAAATAAATGACAATTTCCGAGACTCAACGTTTTGGAATAAATTACGGAAACTATGCTGATGTTCTAAGAAACCTTTTTCGAGAATTCATGAAACACTAGTGGAGATACGTCTATAAAAATACAATATAGTATTCCTTACATGAGTTCCTTACATTTAGATATCACATAATATTTCATTATTATTCCTAATATAGACCAATGATCAGTCTATATGCTTATGAGCATTTATAATTTATGTGTATTTTAATTATACGGATTTTGTTATTGGATATTGTTAGACCATTATTTATTTTTCTTCTGAAATGTTCTTGAAACCTGTACGGAAATTTTGAGCAGGTTTCAATTTTAGGGTTCTCGATATTATAATAATGAAAAATGGCGATACCGTTGTTAATAAATCAACAAGTCCAGAGCATTCCTGCCAATCGGGTCCTTCATAAATGGCTTCGTATAATTAATATACTTATGCATATATTTCACAAGTCAAATAGACCCCAGGGGGTTCATTGATTTGCCGAGAAAGCAAGAGCAGACGCGTTTCTGGCTTCTTGGCCTTTATCAGTACTCTGTAGCTTCTCAACAAATTCAACTGAACTGACCCGGGTCTGCGGGACTCGTATCTCGATTAAATATCGAGCGAATGGTGGCATATGATTTCGCGCTTCAAATATTCACTGGTGGGGAAAGGCTGATTTCCGTGTTTTGTGTCATAGGTGGCGTGGGCGATTACGTATGATCGACCAAGCCGCCTCTGAGAGGCTTAACCGGGGTCAGTTCAGTTGAATTTGTTGAGAAGCTACAGAGTACTGATGAAGGCCAAGAAGCCAGAAACGCGTCTGCTCTTGCTTCTCGGCAAATCAATGAACCCCCTGGGGTCTATTTGACTTGTGAAATATATGCATAAGTATATTTATTATACGAAGCCATTTATGAAGGACCCGATTGGCAGGAACGCTCTGGACTTGTTGATTTCTCGATATTATCACCAACTTGTTCTGCTCTAATAGACTAAGAGCTCACGACGACCAGACGTTCGTTAAATTATAAAAGCTGAAAGTTTATCTGTGCATGTCTCCTATGCAGGTAAGAACGACCAGCGACTATAGAGTTTGGGTTGTGGTTCCTCTGGCATGTAACAGCTAGTGAATGTGTATAAAATAGTACCTTAAATTCGTTGAAGTATAAAGCTCAATTTTTTAATATTTTCTTCAGGATATAACTTCAAAAATTTCATCATCCATTGCTGGACACTTATGACGGTTGCTACTCCCTGCCAGACACCACTAAACCATAATAAATTATAATTATACTTTCGTCTTGCATACAAAGGCCTGTTTTCATAATTCCTGGAGTAGATGTACTATTGCACAATATTTGAAAGGAAGTTGGAATTGTGTTCTCGATTCTACAAAAACCGTCACTATTAAATGTTCTCTACAGTTATTATTTCAACAGTCACTTCAGCTAATTCGGTGAGGCTAAACCCAAAGGATTAATATTGTGGTTGAAAATAAATAAAAATTTTCGAGACTCAACGTTTTGGAATAAATTACGGAAACTATGCTGATGTTGTAAGAAACCTTTTTCGACAATTCATGAAACACTAGTGGAGATACTGTCACGTAATATTCACTCAAAAAAATATTCTTTTTGACTGAATCTAGATTTGACACTGACCGTACGGCAGCTGTTCGCCGGAGAGCATTTCTGGGCATAAGTTCACTATATTATTACTTTTTTTTATACTTAAATTTTCTGATTTTGTTTTCCTTTAAAAATTTGGGCACCTATTAGTTTAGATAAAACGTAAAAGTACTATTCGTAAAAAAACTAATAAATATACGAATGTGAACATAGGAAGATGGTGTGCAGAATTCGAGCAGTAATTTCACTTCAGAGTACAAAAACACTTTATTCAGGGCACTTTTTCAACTTCAGCAGTTACGTACTCACTGTTCAAAAAGGGGTTAGTCGTTAGGATATTTCGGTGATGATGGCCAGAGTGGTTGTCTTGGATTATATGATGTCGATAATCGATGTGGATGTGGAGAAATCAATATCAAACGATAATTCCCCTCACGGGAACGGGAAAATTCCAGATATAAATGATTTCTATATATAGTGTCTTAATGAATCCCTGTAAGTATATACGAATTATTAGCAAAAACTCGAATGATTAGTTTGAACTCACCTTCTAGAAAGGGATTCTCGAAAAAAAAAAAATATGAAATTCCGTTGATGGCACGATTATGTCGAATTTATCAAATCCTCTATCGAGAAGAAATCGGCTTAAGCCCTGGTTTCTCTGAAAAGATCGGCCCGAAATATTTCGGTGAAATAGAACGAACAGTTCGGCAACGATTTCGGTGAAACCCAGGGTAGTAGGTATGTGTAGTAGGTACGTGTAGCGGTTTGTATAAAAGATCGGAACGAAATTTCGGTGAAGTGTGCGGACAGCAGTTCGTCGGAATCAGCAAGGCTTTGATTAGAACGATCTTAAAACGGCGAGGTTCTGCGAACTTTTTGTTTGTATTGGACCGTGCATTTTTATTTCTTGGAGAATTTATTGACTGAAATTAGAGCGTTTGTTCGTTCTAACTCACCGAAATATTTCGGGCCGATCTTTTCAGAGAAACCAGGGCTTAAAATGTTTAATGTTCTACATGGAATACAGACAGGCATCGCCCAAAATAAGTATTCTCCTATTCCAAATAACAGATAATTACATCGTCTGAAATATTTAAATGTTTTGAGTACGATACAGATCCAATACAAAACATATTATAAACCAATTTTACAGTAAAATATGGGTGAACGGAAAACAATTTTTTTTTTTTTTTTCTTTTATGAGAGAATATTCCTGAGATCATGTTTGAGAGCGCGGAGAGATATATCGAAGACATCCAAGCCACCACCCGGGCTATTAAACAGAGTGACCATTCTGAAAATAGGAGCATTCTGTGCACTACTTGTCCTCCGCAAAGGAGCATAAAATGTATCTCTATTACGCAAACGAATATCAGGTACCCTAAACGGAATTGACTGTAGAAGTGTAGGCACACAGAGAATGCCATTAACAATTTTATACAAAAAAACAATGTCGGTCATTTGTCGACGATTCTGCAGCTCCATTATGCCAAATCTTTTCCGGATATGAGAGTATTCATGATTGCTATAAATTATATTATTTCTGAAGGCAAGAAATCTCAGAAATTTATTTTGTATCCTCTCGATTCTATCTATATAATATCTGTATTGGGGATTCCAAACTACTGATGCAAAATTCAATCGACTATAAATAAAGGAATGGTACATCATCAAAAAGGTTTTATTATTGTTGAAAATTCTACAGTGTCGAAGAACATATCCGAGCAACCTATTGACATCTCTCACAAGGTTTTCAACATGCCGGTCGAAAAGAAGTTTTTTGTCGAATGTTACCCCCAAGTCCAAAATGCTTTCCACCTTCATAAGAGGATAATTTCCCACAGTGTACGGATTCTCTATAATATTCAAGTTTCTACTGAAAGTGATTTTGTGACATTTTTCATAGTTCAGGAAAAGATTATTCACCGAACAATAATCAAATAATCTATTTATGTCCCCCTGAAGCAAAGCGCAGTCTTCCACGCCATTAATTGCTCTGAAAAACTTCAGATCGTCAGCGTAAAGCAAAAAACTGCAATCCCTAAAACATGTCCCTATATCATTTAAGTATATGATGAAGAACAGAGGTCCTAGGTGCGAACCCTGAGGAACCCCTGAAGTACTATAAAATATAGAAGATCTAACACCATCTATGGTTTCTGGTTTCTCGCTGGTTTCTCCCTGGTACGTCGTAATAAATATTTATAGTTTTATTTTTTTTGGACCAAAAAAACCAAGAAACATATTAACCCATTATGATTCGCCATCCATAATACTCAATTTTCAGGCTAAATGCTATAATGTAATATAAAATGTAACGAAGGTATTCAACCCAGATTACTTCACATTTATTGAAGTAGATACAGAAAAACATGAACATATGGTATTTCGTGTTACATGCAAGAGATCTATTATGCTAGGTACAACCAGCATTTCATAATTTATATTTGTGCAGTTTTTCGTGGAATAAAATTGTAATTTTAGTAAAAACTTTTATCTTGGCAGATAGATACATTAGTATGATTCGTTTGTAATAAAAGTGATTGTAAAATAATATTGTTCTTGGAGGAAACGTTAAAAAAAATTCAAACTGTTCCGAAAATCGGAAAAAAAATCATAACCTTAAATAGAAAGACTTTATTTTGAATGATGAGTATACAGAAAATCATTATCACCGGGAATATTATGAACCACCTACAGGACTTATGAAATAATATTCAACTTCTGATCCTGAACATTTGGCAAGAAACAGTGATGAACAGAAATCATCCAGTGGACCTACAGACAATAGCTCAACATACTCGTCGTTGATACCAAAATTGACCACAGAATCATCTCATTTAGAGTCTTCCTCTACAGAATCTTCAAAAACAATGCAATCGATAGGACTTCAATCTACAATTTCTCCAGAAAATATTTAAATTTTTGAACCAGACCTTGCAAAAGCGTGCTATTGCAGCAATTTTGGTGAGAAAATTATATACAGTGTGAAAAGCCAAATGGAATAAATTAATTATCTTTCTTACTGTACATATTTATGGAAAATCCCGAAACACGTCCAATTTAAATTTTAAATTGTCATTAGGTATTCTTCGTAAAAATGCGAACCCTAGCTTCAACCCCTATCGAAAGACAGGTATAATCCCAAATTTTCCAAATAGGAAATATGAGCTTGCCATACATCGTTTGAAAAATCTGGTCTTTCTCTATTCAGAAATGTTATCCTATCAATTTCATGTTTATTGCAAAAATAAAATTAGAAAAAAATAAAATCAAGTGATTAGCGAAACCTGGTACAACATGAAAAACTAAAATGTAGCAAAAAAATTATGAATGTTAATGAAGTAGATGTTCAAAGTGTTCACCGCGAATGTCTTGGCAACATCCTAGCCTCAATTAAAATTTTCTTCCAACATTATACAACATCTCAAGAGTGATCATTTTCTTCACATCTTGAAGGCAACTAAGTTTAGTTTTATTGTAATAAGATTTCAAACTATTCAAGGGAATATTACAATGAATTTCGGTAATCACATGATTTAATTTTTTTCTAATTTGTTTTTTGCAATGAACATGAATGTGAGGAAATTTCTGAATAGAGAATGAGGAGACCTCTCAAACGATGTATCACAAGCCATTAGTCCTATTTGAAATATTGGGGGTTGAAGCTGTCTTCCGAGAGGGGTTGAAGGTAGGGTCCGCATTTCACGAAGAAGAATGACAATTTAAAATTTGATTTTGACGTGTTTCGAGATTTTCCAAAAATATGTACAGTAACCAAGATGATTAATTTATTCCATTATGATTATCCACACTGTATGTACCATTTGGGATAATACTCATCTGAAAAATCCAACCACATATCAACCAGACAATAACGGCTAGGAATTGAAAGATTACAAATACCAGTTCAAATGGTTTGAAGGGGATCAACTACCAAGGTATGTTAGTGATACGCTCAAAATTCAATCAGATATGATTTTAATTATTCATAATTGTATAAACTTGCTTAATCGCGAAGAAGGCAATATTGACGACTATCATGCTATCGACTAGGGAGTAGTGACGATGAAAATAAAAATATCGTCGACAATGATGAAATTTATAAAAACGTTTTAAAATTTTTCTTACTTGTAATAATACTTTTTTTTATTCTATAATATTAAAATGATATATTTTACTTTATATAGCATTGCTATGAACTCAATAAAATCATTTTTTCATAGGTTATTCTGAAAGATCGCAATCGACTAAGTACTGGTGCTCGCCCTACAGCGGACTTTCAATGAGTCTGGTAAGATGTAGAAACCATTGAAACTGTCCGGCTATTGAGGTAACATTTTTATGTAGGTCCCCAAGTAACATATAAAATTCAGCTTTTAAATTGTAATTATAATTTATTAAGGTTTAGGGGTGTCTGGCAGGGGGTTGCAATCGTCATAAGTGTCCGGCAATGGATGATGAGATTTCTGAAGTTATCCCGAAGAAAATATCAAAAAATTGAACCTTATCTCATAACCAATTTAAGGTACTATTTTATACACCTTCACTACCTTTTACCTGCCAAAGTATCCACAACCCAAACTCTATAGTCGCTGGTCGTTCTTACCTGTATAGGGGATATGCACAGAAAAACTTTCAGCTTTTATAAAATAAGGAAGGTTTGGGCGTCGTGGGCTCTTGATCTATGAGGAGGACTCTTTATAACCTCCGCTAGCTATAGGGATGGGATTATTTCATTATGGTGCAACTTCCTTTATAAATATATGTAACACTGCCCTCCTTTAGATGACTACTGAATAGCTGGTAGTCCACTGATACACTTATGATGACTGATACAACAGGTTTTCAAAGGTTTAATAATAAAAAAATTCCTTTGATCACAAAGAGAACACTCAGCTTAGTTTTTTCCGGGCAATATCAAGGTATTCTTCCTGATGGATGATCAGAATCCTTTCAGGTGATGAGTATTTGTTCTTCTAACTGGAACTGGAACAATTTGTCTGGTTACAAGGTGCAGGTATTATAGGGATCAGTACAACATCAAAATATTCAAAGGGTTCATTAAGGTTGATCTTCACCTCAATCCAACAATAGCTTCTACTTAACATATGTTATCCATGCAGCATTATATGCTCCAGCCAAACACTACAAACAATGAAACCAGTGTTACACAATTGCAATTGCAAAATACAATATTTTCTTTACGAATCTGGGGATATAAATTAAAAGTACACAAACATTAATTATCGGAATTTATTAAAGCCTAGGAAAACACGAGACACACAATCCCTCGAAAATTGAAGAAACTCTCCGCCGATTCGTTCAGAACAACATCAATATCAAATTCACATGTAGCAGAAAAATTATCAGGAGTCGAAATAATCAAACATAAAGTACTCAACTTTATTTTCTAATAAAAATCCGTACAAAACTATTTTAACTAATTTCAATCTGAAATCACCACATAAATTGACCAACCAAAACCAATGTAACATCACAAAAACATATTTAACCCGTAATTACTAACACCCCGTCTCGCAGACGCAAGCTAAAGTTCAAACCATAATTTCTTTGAGGCGGTGCATCATTGAATACCCCCACTCCATGTAATTTAATTTCATACTCAAATACACGTCTATACGAAGAACATTATGGACTTCCGAGGCCATCTGAGAGACGGTATATTAGTATTTGTGTAGATAAAGTTTTCCGGCTGTTAGGCGTGTTTTTGTAAAAAAATAGAATTTCAGCTAGTTACTCCCAAATTGCATCGCCGACTGACCATCGCTAATATAACAAGAAACCTAAAACGTCATATTTCAGGTATATCCTTTAAACCAGCTGAAAAAGAAGAAAATCTTGAAAACAGACAAAATCTCTTTTCGTGTCTCTATAAACTGAAAATGAATTTTTTAAGTGTCAAAATTTTATCTGCTTAGAAGGTTCGAAAAAAAAATGTTCAGAATGCGCTGAAAACTCGTGAGGGTTTTTATATTTCGCAAAAAAGTTTCTAATTGCAACGCAATCACATCGATGTGGTAACAATGATTTTTTGTTAAAATATTCAGGACATACTTTTTCATCTATTTATATATTTTCGTAAAATCACAATTTTTTACCCAATGAATTGAACAAATATACATTTAATAATAATGTGGAATGATGTAGAAAGACGGCCAATTTCATGGTGTTGATATTCAGACCACCACTTCTTTCATCCCAACTTTTGAGAAAAAAGGAATCTCACGAGGAGCGTTAGAAGAAGTGACATGATCCAGTGCTTAAAGCGTAAATGAACGAAAATGCCTGGGAGCTTGCGATACCCATCAATCGTATGTCACAGAAAATTCTGGTCACACAGAATTGAATAAATAAATTGCGAGTATTGATTAAATTATACTGAAATGATTTTTATAAAATATTGAATATTGAAAATGGAAAATCAATTGTTTCGAATGACGAAACATTTCTAATTCAGACTCAAAATAAAACAACGATTCCAAACCATAACGCGACCATTAGTTCACGTTCAACGCAACACGGGTTGAACGACTACGAAAACAGCGTAAAGTTAGCACAATGCTACCTACCACCTAACTCTCAGACTCTAGAACAAACTGGAGAGTATTTATGGGTTGAGATAGTAATAGGTAGAAAGCAAAGTAAAACATAAATATTCTATATAATTTCCACGATAATCTTATAAAGGAAATATAACCACAAAGTTTGTCAAGTACTCAAAGCGGTACGTGGAGTGAAGCTCCGATCTAACTGATCCCTTATTCAATTTGCATTATTAGATAATGAAGAAATAGGAGCGTTGTATAGATGGGGTAGTTATCGGCAATCGGCGATACTTAGGATTTAATATTGAATGTATATTCTCAATTGTATACTCTTTGAGATCTGAAAATTACGGCGAAAAGCATACTAATAATACACCTGGGTACTACTGCACGCTTGATTTAATATAATAATTCTTCTATGTACGTAGAAATTGAAATAATTAGCAACTAACCTTTTCTGGATTCCTACTTAATTATCATCGGTGGTTAAACTCTCTCTTCAAGGTTAAATACTCCCACTGTACTCTGATCGATGTTTTCTCTCTTAAATTTTCTAAGATGGCTAAGGTGCATATGTATGTATCCCTAATTCGTTACACGTGACAATAACCTTAACCTTCCAATTCCAAGACGAAATATTCATCCCAAAAGTTCTATAGTCTGAACATCGAATATAGGCCCTACCGACCAAGGATGGGTATTCTACCCACGGACCACAGCTAAAGAAGGAAGAAACCAAATAAAAGAACCACTGTAACAAAAAATATCACTGACGTTCATTTTCATCCAGAAAAAAAATCAACAGTTCCTTGCGTTAAGGAATATCCACTTTCGTGTATTCAAATAATCAGACCTCAATAAAATCAATAATCGACCAAATATTGATTAGTTTTGCTCCCGAGTGAGATTAAATCATTTGAAATTCGTCGATTAGACGAAATACTATATTTCAATTTTAATCATTAAAAATTATGTGCTCCAGCTCAGCAGAAATCTAAGACGTAATAATTCTGACAAAGAAACATGATCGCAAACATCATCTCAGAGAAATAACGTTCGCTTCATTATCGACCCTCGATCGATACGAGATACGGAGCCAGAGCTTCCTCTCCAAAGAGGGCTCTACCAGAATCGAAATTCACACCATACAAAATTGAGGATGCGACAATTTCTATGTAAAATCACCCAAATTGAATTGAATAGACAATCTGAACGCTATTTAATTTTTCAAAAACTACAAAGAGCAATCTAACAGTTCGATTATTTTCCAGCCATATATTGTCTATTTAAATATAAAATGACGAGTCACAAAATGCGTTCACCATTAACAATTTTATTTTTCAGGAAAAACCATCAATAATTCCATCTATTGAAGCGACTATTAAAACACCCCTATATTATAGTTTTATTTAGTGCGGGGGTCGAAACCATTCATGTATGTTATCTGATGCATTAAAAAATCAATCCATTCGAAGTCGAAATTGCGATTTGTCAGTTGATTGGAATTCAATGGAATCCATTATGATTTAATAAAAATATGGATGTAGTACGAATGTTTTGAAAAAAGCTGCACAGATTGTAATCTATTACTTTGCAAATCAGCATGCTCTTTATCTGTTATCTACTATATAGGGTGTCCGAAAGAAAAGGTTGGAACTTATGTTAAGTGAAAACAATCGCAAATCTGAGAAAACCGCTGAAACACTTCAACTTTGGTGCGAAGGGCAAAGCATAGTGGGGACATACGCCACCTTAAAACAGCCATACCCCCAGAGGAGTAGCCACCCTCCTCAATGATACTTAAATTATCTTGAAGATAAGGTCATATTTTTTTAATTTCATGGGTTATACGATTTGAAGTTTTTAATTATACCTACTACCGGATGGCATCAGTATTCAGGTACGGTATAGGTTTCATTTGGGTTTTCTAATAATCCGTCGAGTTTTTATGTTGACTTTGATATTCTTGATGGTAGTGTAGCCGAAATTTCTACATTTCGAAGTTTTCACGTAATATAAGATCCTCCTTTCTGTTGTAACAGCCTGTATAATATTCTACTGTACATGTATATGTCACTGAACTCCTTTTAAACGACGTGACCGATTTTTATTTAATTTCGTATGTGTATTTGAGTGGGTATCTAGATGGTTTGGATTCTCAATTAGATCTGGTATAGGTGGCGCTGCAATTCGGTGTATGAAATTTTTAACTCTTCAACGAATCTTATTTATCTTGGTTTTTCGAGATAATTTGCATATCATGAAATAAAAGGTGAGTCTTCTAGTTGTACATTATTAACCATAGATTGCTCTCATCAAATAAAACACTTCGTTCATCCATCATTTTCCCAAATTCGGCACAGAAAAAAAAGATACAGGCTGTTGAAATGTGAAAAAATAATGAGTTTTTCTTTTGTAGCTTTGACATGGTTACTCAGAATGGAATGAATTTTGGTGTGAAATTTTCTATGACTATGACACGTAATCTCCAATTAACAGTTTGTTCATTCTTCCACTGGTTTCCTCGTTATAAACTCATACGACGAACTCATAAAACTATGAGAAATTAGCATAATGAGTGAAGATGTATGTTAACTCGATCCCTCTTAAGAATACTCAATAATTTCAGAAAATTAAATTATTCTTCATCAATTCTCCTAAAACGTAGCGTTTTCGAGGTATTCTTCATTGAATGTCATGAAAAATGATAAAAACTCTAGAAATTTTACTGTTTTTATCAATCTGGACCTCGAATATAATAACCGATGTGCCCGAATAATGACATAGACTGAGTAGTGATTTGAAAATTCACACTTATAGAAATAGTTACAAGGATCTCTTTATTCCACATAATGTTTATGCATTTCAATTCAATCTCGTTTGTTGATTGGTTATATTACCATCTTAAACGGGATACGTTAATAAGTTATAACCTAAGAATATCTTGTTTTCAATTTCTTCTTGAATGATTAGTTTAAACTTTCACCCTGTTTGAGAATTGTGCAAATTCACCTCCAATTCAAGAAACCTCAAACCAGATATATAATATAATAATAATAACCATAGAAAAAGGCAATCATTGTTCTAACAACTCGAATCGCAGGGTAGATTTCTTTTAGGAAATTGATGAATACTCTTACCATGATCTTTGAATGTATCTCTATTTAATAATGAAAAATGGCGATACCGTTGTCAATAAATCAGGCCAGAGCGTTCCTGCCAATAGGATCTTCATAATGGCTTCGTATAATTAATATATACATATATTTCACAAGTCAAATAAACCCCAGGAGAATCATCGATCTGCCAAGAAGCAAGAGCAGACGCGTTTCTGACTTCTTGGCCTTCATCAGTACTCAGTAGCTTCTCAACTAAACTGAACCGGGATAAGCCTCTCAGAGCCAGCTTGTTCGATTATACCTAATCGCTCACGCCACCAATGAGACAAAACACGGAATTCAGCCTTTCCCCCTTTGGTGGCGTGTGCGATTAGGTATAGTCGACCACGCCGGCTCTGAGAGGCTTTACCCGGTTCAGCTTAGTTGAATTCGTTGAGAAGCTACAGAGTACTGATGAAGGCCAAGAAGCCAGAAACGCGTCTGCTCTTGCTTCACAGCAGATCGATGAATCCCCTGTGGTTTATTTGACTCGTGAAATATATGCATAAGTATATCAAGTATACGAAGCCATTATGAAGACCCTATTGGCAGGAACGCTCTGGACTTGTTGGTTTCTCTATTTATGTCCAAGTGAATATACAACGAATTTCTACGTAGCGTTAAAAATGTTAAATCTCAATTATAAGTATCATTCCACATATCCAACCCAATTATTATTGGCAACCCATCCAGCTACTGAACTCAACCAAGCCTGCTCTGATTTCCAACAATATGAATCCGATCGCGTTTCAAATTTGTGACTAGGCTGCAAAATTAGGTTTTGAAGACTCTCGTAAAATTTCAGTGACATCGGACTCATAGTTTCTGAGATACAGAATTTGTTTCGATGATTTTTTTTTTACTTTTCTAGGGATATGATCCTCAAAAACGTTCTCAAAAATGTATATGTACAAATACTACAACTAAATACCATATTTAAATCAGATCAGTTTAATTTTTTTTTGAGAGTTTGAGGAAATAACAACAACATTTCAGATGGGAAAACCGTTCGGCCGGTTATGCATAATAACGAATCTAGATGTTGCATTTGGATTCCCAACCTATCCTGAAAGTTACACTTTCCGTTCTTAAGTTATCGTGAGATACATAATATTTTTGATTGATTTTTCTATTCATGAGATCGTCCCATACGTCTTTGTGTTGGCTTTCTACAATTAGCTAGCAAGTTTCAATTTGATCGGACCTGTATTGTGTTGAAAAAAAAATGAGTACTCGAAAACCTTCAGACCGATTATGCCCATTATGAAATCAACCCTTGCATTCGGATGCGCCACCCTTAAAATTTCAAGTCGTTTTTTATTTCCGCTTTAAAGTTATCGTCACAACGGCCAGCCGGGCCGAATCAAATATTGCCTTGAATTCTTCATCAATGAGTCAAACCTAATCGTTTGAAACATCCGGGGTAGGTCGCGCATCCGAATGTGACAGTTAAGTTTGCATAAAGTTGATTTAGGCACAATCGTCTTTGGAGTTATACCCATGTGGAATATTATTGTTATTTTCACAAATACAGATCCGAACCAATTTAAATTTAGTCTCGGTTGAAAAAAGATGGCTTGAAGGTTTATGCAGTATTTCATGAAGGTGTGTGAGGCTATTGTGTAATGTGCAAATCGTCATCTTATCTATAGTTCGTCATCTTTGAACCCTCACCCCTACTTGTAAATAGACGTTAAATCATAAATAAACTGGTGAAAACAATCATCCTGCATCTGAGGTGGTCAGATAAAAATAGTTTGTCGAAAAAAAATTAGTTCAAGCCCCGTGGACAGGAGCTTTCTGCGCTCCTGTTCAAACTGACAAATTATATCTCTGAAAGTATTGGTTTCTCAGAGTTCAGAACTATATCAATGTATTCTTATGATAGAACTGCATCATAATGGAAATTCAATTCAAATAATAGTTTATTTATCAAGATTAAATGAGCAATCTGAGAATGAGAATTGCACCATGGAAGAAATCAAATTAAAATAGCTGAAATGAATTTGACTCTCTCTTATAGAACATGATGACATGTACGAGTATGAACACAGATCATTTAATAAATCATAGATAGAATAATTATAGCATTCTGTGCAAACATAGAAGTACGATTCATTATTGAAATTTCGAAAAATATATCTCCCAAAGTATTAGCTTGTTGGAGTTGAAAATGATATCAATGGATTTTTATGATGAAACTGCATTTAAAAAAAAATTGAATTTGTTATTTAAAAAAAATTCCGAAACCATCTGGCCTATTTTGCCCAATAACGAACTTAATCGAGATATTCATCTCCCTAACCTACTCAGAAAATTTCAACTGCCTAGCTTATTCCGTTCAAGAGTTATTGTAGAAAGAAAATTTAAAATTTTCAATTTTTTTTTACACTTTACGGTACCTCATCAATACAAAACTTCACATCCTTATAAAGGCCATGATTCTACAATTTGATGCTAAATTTCAGATAGATCAAGTGATCGGTTTCGGAAATATTCATAAAAAATGTTTTTACTATAAACGGCATATTTCCGAAACCGCTTGATGGATTTCGTCCTTTAACGAACTCGTCCGACATATTTACGCTCCAATCCTACCTTGCAAATTTCAATCCTCTAACTCCTTTTGTTCGAGAGTTATAGCGTTAACGGCCGGACGGGCGGCTGGCCGGACAGAATCAATTTCGACCTCGGTCTCTTAATCAGTGAGTCGAACCAAATCGTTTGAGACCATTTTCAGCCAAAAATTCGAAAATTACAGAAATTTGGGCAAATTGATAAGCACTCTGTTCCGAGGAACAAGAGCGCCAAAAATGTTTACAGATACATGATTGTCAGAAACTCATTGGACACGCATACAAAAGGTGTCCGAATAAAAAGCACTGAAATATCAAATGTGCTTTTCCAACACAAAATAAATCGTTTGTTATGGGATCTTCTCTCGTCCAAATCCTACAAGAATTAAATCCGTCGACATTCAATCCGTATCGAAATTTGCAATTCAATCGCAAAGTTATTTCGTCCGGGTCCTACAAAGTAGTTACATTCCAGTACGAGTCTAAGCCAGCAGGATTTGAATAAAAAAGGGGCCTACGCGACAGCTGTTCCTTATAATCAATCAGATATTCTTCCAGCCCCCACATACCACAGACAGAGAAGCGTAATATATTATCATTGGAACGCAAGCAAAAAACCGGAATTTTTCCGGTTTTTTCGCCGTTAATTCTGTTCGTGCGTTAACAAGTTTTCGGGGATTTGCGCGACGTATTTTTCATCGTAAATGTGGGACCAGAGGCAACCGAAAAATAATGCTCATATTTTTCTTGAGGAATAAATCCTTGCGGGATTGCTTGTCGAACGAAATGACATCGACGGTGTGATATTTTTGTCCAACCGGATAGATAATTAGGAAATTTAGGGGAAGCCTAAGAGGACTGAAGCTTATTTAATGAGTCGGCAGAAAATTGCAGCGAAAATTTAAAAAATTGGAGAATCACTGACGTGAGATCGGTCTGCTTTGGCCGGGTTGTAAAAATTCATAGCCAGAGCAGTCACCCATCTAGGTGCTGAACTCGCCAAGAACGCTTTCCTTCTAGGAGAACACATAATTAGGGCTTCACGCGAGAGCGAGATTTTTCTCGCCTCGTCTCGTAAAAGCGAGACGAGACGAGACGTTTTCAAAAATATTATAGGCGATACTGAGACCACATACAGAGCAACACGAGAGGATCGATTTTGGTCTCATTAAATTTTTCGTATGAAGTTTTATATACGACTCGACTTTTTTCAACACCCATAGAAAACAATTGAATATAAAGAGTTTCCACTATAATTACCAATATATTTTGTCTATATTATGCATCGATCGTTCTAGAAATACACGATTTTTTAGAAGATTATTAATTCGTTATGACCTTGTGATAATTGAGATTATTCTTCAAGAAAAAATAGAATTCACAACCATAAAAACGGATGCCATCATGAATTCAATACTTAACGGACAACCTTTATTGCCCCTAAATCCCAATGCTTTGAAAATTTCTTCTCTATCTGAACATCTGAAGAAATGTATTCTCTTGTGCTCCTTGTAGTGAAGATGTGAACAATTATTGTATACATCTGTGAAACTACGTATAATAAAACTGGTAGAGAAATGAAGTTATTCGATGTTTCGAAAAGTGTTATGAGGAATACGCCAAGAACACCCTCAATGATCTTTACCCACTGGGAAGGTATTCTTTGAAAACTATACCAAATTGTTCAATTCTATTAGAAAATGTATCGACATCGATAGCCTATTTAAAACATCAACAAAATTTTCGGAATATTGGAAAGCTGAGTTTGAAGAATATTTGCTAATAGAAAGAGCAAATAGGAATCAAAATATTTTACAGTGGTGGAGAGTGATGAAAAAGTTCTTCCAA
Organism: Halyzia sedecimguttata; assembly: GCA_937662695.2. NCBI lineage: Eukaryota > Metazoa > Arthropoda > Insecta > Coleoptera > Coccinellidae > Halyzia > Halyzia sedecimguttata. Next base: position 17,661,014 of record OW569413.2, read on the forward strand.
CTTTCCAAGATGGCCGATGATTTATTAATGGCTACATCCGTACCTGTTGAAAGACTATTTTCCACAGCAGGTATGATCATGACAAAAACACGTACTTCATTGAAAAATGATATAATGCAAGCGTAATTATGTCTAAATTCAAGGTCATCGATAATTTAAAAGTTGAAATTATCAGTGTTTGAATTAAAAAATAATATGTACAAATATTTTTGTATAAGAGCGTACAAAATTATTCATTATTGTATACCATTTCGTTTATATATTATAATATTTAATATCGTTATTCAGAATTAAGCGAGACGAGATGAGACAACTGATAGCGAGATAAGAACGATACTTAAAAGAGCCTCAATTTTTTGGGAAATGGCGAGAGCGAGACGACACTTTTTATACTGTCGCCTACTCTCCTCTCATGTGAAGCCCTAAACATAATAATATTACATATATATATTTTTAATCTTCTTTCTAGTGATACGAAATTTAGCACAAGTTTTTCTGTCGGTTCTTTTCAACTAACTACCGAGTTTGATTTCGATCAGATCAGTATTTTTGAAGTTATTGGGAATACAATGATTTAATGGCTATGGCTCCGACGCCACTAGGCAGATTTTGCCCATTAAATGCCCCAAACATTACCTGCAAATTTCAACTTTCTAACTCATTCATTCAAGAATTTTCATGCTCATGGTCGATGGAATCAATTTTGGCCTTGGATTCTTCATCAATGAGTTAAAAATAAACGTTTAAGACCCATTTGGTCCAAAAATTCTAAAATTACACGGATACAATGATAAGCGCTCCGCTCAAGAGAACAAGCGTTCCAATAAGGATATTTTCTTCTAAATATACCAATAAACAACGTGCTGATGCTTACTTGGGTGGGGTGTTGTTCGATGAGCTGAGAGGATTTTTTTAAATGGAACTCATGTTTTGAAGTTAATTGAATTTTTTTATGACCACTGATGTACTGAAACATAGATAATTCGGAAAGTCACATATTAATTTGAAATATCCGGAAAATTATAATATTCAGATATCAAGATCAAATAGTAATAGCAGAACACTGTATGAGTGTTTTTCGAAATGTCCGTAATGTCCGAATTTTCGCCGAAAATGGTCTCAATTGATTAGGTGCGACACACTAATGAAGAATTCGAGGTCCAAATTCGATTCTGTCTGGCCGTTATCGCGATAACTTTCGAATGGAAAAATATTGAGAATTTCAGGGGAGGTGACACGTCTAAATGTGACAGACAAGTTCGTTATGCGCATAATTATTGATACTATAAATATAATTAATAATCGGTAAAACGGTTTCCAGGTAGTAATATTGTTTTCAACCAATGCAGAACCAACACAATATAAACTAGATAACTAGTTGTATAATACCGACACAAAGATGTAAGTGAAATTTTATTAGGATCGTACCACTAAAATTTAAAAAAAAATTATAAAAGAATATAATTTAACTCAAGCTAACTTGGGAATGGTAAGACTGCGACTTTCAATTTGTAGGACAGGTTGCGCGTCCGAATGCGACATATAAGTTTGATAATAGACAAAATTATCCAGACGATTTTGGATTAATACCTGAAAATTATCTGAAATTTTGTTGCGATTTCCTAAATAACTCAAAAATGCGAATCCTATCCAATTTAAACATGGTACCATGGTACTTACTTAATTGTAGAATACTGACACTCAGATTTTTGCGAAATATCCTGAGGTTCGTATTACTGGGAAGTTATGAAAAAATCATTGAAAAAAATTCTATACTTATCTCAGAAGCTATCCGTCCGCTGAAAATTCACAACCAAGTTCCAAATTTGAACACGATTGGATCTATATATTGTTGGACGTCTGAGAAGCCTTGGCTGAGTTCAGAAGATATATGGGTTACCGTTGCCACGATAACTATCGAACGGAACTAGATAGTGACTTGCAGTTTTCAGGAAATATTGCGCATCCGAATGGAGCAGTTAAGTTCGTTATAGGGCATAATTGGCCAAACGGTTTCAGAGTTACACCCACCTCACCCTCAAAGAATACAGGTCCGATCAAATTGAATCTTGTTAACTAGTTTTAGAATACTGACAAAAAGATGCATTTGAAATTTTCTGAGGATCATATCACTAAAAAATTAAAAAAACAACAATGAAAAAATATTACGCCTCTCACGATTACTTGCGAACGTATAGAGATTGCAACTTTTAATATGGATAATCGGCCATACGGTTTTGCAGTTATACCCATCTGAAATATTATTTCGTTTTTTCCTCCATAACACAAAATATGCAAATGCGCTCCAATTGAAACTCACTAATTACTTGCCGAATGCCGACGCACTAATATTCACGAAATTTCGTGAATATCCTATCACTAGAGAAAAAGTTTTGTTCCTCAAAAATAATATTCCAGAAAGTATGTATCAGAATCGATTGAAATTCCGCACATAACTTCGAGCCACCATCTTACAATCGAGTACCGAATTTCAGCTTGATCAACTTCATTTAGGCGTGAATAGACAATGTAACATGCGTTTCTCAAATGTTGTCGCTACTGTTTATTAGGCAACATTGTTCTATGCATTTCTCCTGATGGATATCTAACGTAGAAGCAATTTTCAAAAGAATTAAACAATTTTTTTTATATATAGAGAGTGTGAGACAGAGAACCCGGAAAAAGTTCTTTGAATTGTGCATGCATTTATCCAATTTTATCATTCTAAATCCACAAATATAATAAGCATCTAAGTTATTTTCATCTAGATATATCGCGCTCACAAAAGCACAAACAGAATTCATTTTGTTAATATCTATATATCTTTCTTTAATGCTCTGAATACGAAATTATATCTTCCTAATGTTCTTCTAGAAAATCGAAGCTTATTTTCGCTTAGCAAGAAAGATAATTTGAGAGTTGTATTCTGTAATGCTTTATTTACATTAATATTTCTACTCGAGAATATCCACTCTACAGTCACGATGTTTTTACTTTTTCTAAGAGCCCGATTTCGAAATCAGGAAACACAATAAAAAACTCATTTCAACTAATATATGTCCATTTACGAATTATTCATGGCAAAGGAATGGAGTGAATATTCAGAGAGAAATATTTCGTTTTGTTATTTGAATTTTTTCTTCTTCAGAAAGAATGCATCGAAATAAATTCGAAAAGAATGCGTCAAGAAATTAAACAAGAAATAAAGGAAAATTCAGAAATAATGCATAAAGAAATGAAGGATAATTCAGAGAGAATTCAAGAAATTGAGGAAAATTCAGATAGAATGTATCAAGATATCAAAAAGAAATAAAGGGAACTAGAGATAGAATTGGAACAATATAAAATAGACTTGAGAAGAAAATTGAAGAAGATATTATCACAATAAATGAAATTTCAACTACTCTTATTAACACAAAAAAAAATTGAAAAACAAATTCAAATAAATTCAAAGATATATCAGAAGGAATAAGAAGTTAATGACATAATATACAGAAAGAATGGGAATTGATAAGATTGAAATACATATGAATGCAAGAGTTCAAAATGAGAAAAACAAAATGAAAAATTCAATAATGATATTGTTGGTACATGTGGAATCGTAAACTTAGGAGAGAATAAGATGAATTTAAAACATGTCCAAAAGAAATGATATTATCGGTCAAATGAAAGAGCAGAATAATATTAAGAAGCAATAAGAGAAGTATCAAAGTTTGGTTACAGAAGGTAGCAGAAAAAATTAGGATTATCATCGAAATGAATTGAAAGCTAAAATATACAAGTGGGGAAGGAATTATTGCACTTAAATAAAAAGGAGGAAAGTTAAATTTAAATCGTGAAATTTTAATATTAAAATTTTTTTTTTAATTGTTAAAAATGAAATTTGGGTAATTATTATGTTATGTATTGTAGTTAAAAATAGAGTGTGTATTTTAGAATCAAAGGAATCCGTGGAAACATGGAGACAATTCTAGGTAGTGTAAAGATAAATTACTTGAAATTAGAAGTTTCAGTTGATATTGGAAGTTTTTTTAATATAATTCAAGGAAATAAGTATTGTTATTGTTTCCAGAACGCTCGAATGAGTAAAGAGCAATTCTATAATAATTTGATGAAATATTAAATAGTATTACCAAATTAAAATAACAAAACATATATTTGAGGTAATAGAAATCCATATAATGAGGCTGTCAAAATATCGATGTATTTTTTCTTCGAAAAACGCGTTTAATTTCAAACCAAAAGTTATATTACATTCACAGACAATTATTCATCACTATATACTAACCACAAATAAACATTTATGTAATTCTTCTGTTCATTTTAATGTTCGTTATGATTATATTTTCTGAATGAAAGATAATATGCAAAATCATTGCATGAGCCAGAATGAATAAACAAGCTATATAAAGTGGAGAACGCAATGGAAATAGCATAAGAAGTATTCCGATTAATTCTCATTATTTCTTGTTTACCCGCCTGAAAGTTCTTGGAACCACACTATCCCTCAAGGTTCGAAACAATCCGTTTTGTGGTACCCCAAGCTAACCTTTGTATATCGGAGAAACGCAAGTTTAACGTCTAAAATTGCTGAGGTCCAAGACAGTGTAGTGATGTCCCATTCCCCTTTGCTGCAAGAACTCGACATTTCTTCGACGTTAACCTCATTTGCCGGAACTTAGATCTTTAGTTGAACTCGTGATTAACTGACGAACTTAAGCTCAATTACCACAAACAGTGCCATCATTTCAGCGATTGGATTCTACAGAAATAAGTTATATTTTCATATCCTAATGATTGGGGCATATGTTTTCATGACTGGGATTCCCAAGAGGATGAACATGTTTCATGTCTTCCCACGTAGATGGCGTTTGCGACTTTCACAACGCTCTTCACGCTCCAACGCGAAGGTAGATAACATGCCTAGTCAAGTTAAACTTCTTAGTTAGAGGTTGCTGACGATGCTACAATTAGTACAAAACATGTGTCCAGCCTCGCTCTGGATATTTCGATGATAGGTACTTCTGTCGAGTTGAGAAAACTATTAACCCGAGTATATGATCATACAGAAAATGGATAATGCAGAGAAAAATAAATCTGCGGATTATCCATTTGCTGGAAACAGAAACTATAGTGTTGGCAAGAACCCACAACACGTTATTTTCTGTCCCTGCGTGGAATTTTCCGATAAAACTTTCCCATTTAAACTTAAATCTCGGCGTTATTTATTTTCGGCATATACAGTGTGCGTCAAAAATACGGAATAATTGATTTATTTTCTGCCCTTTCAGGAACAGCGGAAACCAGTTTGAAACGTGAAATTAATTTATTATTTAAGGAACATTATCCCGTAATTCATATTGTTCTGTCATTTCCGATTACAAAGCAGTGCTAGTTCATCGATTTTTTTTTAATTGCAACCCACTATTCCTTTTTGGGGCTCTTGTTCCTCGACAGAGTACTCATCATTTTGCCCAAATGTCTGTAATTTTCGAATTTTTGGCTCAAAATGGTCTCGAACGATTTGGTTCGACTCACTGATCAAGAATCCATGGTCGAAATCGATTCTGTCTGGCTGGCCGGCCGTCCGGCCGTCCGTTAACGAAGAGAAGAGAGTCATAGTTACGACCGCTCCGGGGGGGTTAATGTACCCCTCGGATGCCATGTGCGTTATTTTGGGTACTATCGCTAGGCCCCGAAACCCGGACGATGACGGCGATCAATTTGTGTTTAGTCTTCCGATCCTTAGGAGGCGCACCCCCGAAGTTACACCGTCTGGCACGCGTGATCGCGTGTCCGGCAGGACAAGCACCACCCTCGGCCGGAATGCGAAGTCGACACCTACCACGACTCCTATGTGTAGACTATGTAGCGGTCTACTAGCGCTCATACTACTGCACCAACTCAGCAATGCTGTGCTCCATCGGTACGACGTACATCGGCATGACCGTACCTTTGGTGCGACGTAACTCGGATACTAGTAGTCAGAACGACCCCGACACTTCATTGTTACATCCTAGCACAACATACTTGGATACTAGTCCCCATGCACCAGGGACCGACACCTCCACACCTCAAACGCTGGAAGCATTCATAGTATGGGTGGATAGGAATTTCCAGCCCGCTATCTCGGATACTAGTGGTACGGGTGCCCGTACTCCGACACCTCAAACGATATTGGACTAACTCCCCCACCTGGTCTCAAGGGCATGCACATGGCGGCTTCACAAGACCCGTCAACTGCCCCGGAGGGTCTAAACGTACTAGCGCTAAACCTTGCCCCCACGAGGCCATCACCCAAGAGGGGCACCAGTAACCGACCTGGTGGGCATCCCCTCTCCCGTGGTACTATTGTTACCATCAAAATGGATCTTAGAATAGTTACAGTCGCCTGTAGCGAGTTCAACTCGGATACTAGTGGTCTGTGCCTAAGCACAGGACTCCGACACCTCAAGCGTTGACTCCCCCTATGGCTAGCTCAGATCATCTCTGACGTATTCGCCCGTTTAGCCAGACAAGCCTGGAATTGGGTGGAACCACGCCAGTTTCATGGGTGAACCCCCTGAGTTACAGAGAACACCCCTCACCATGGCCTGCTATTAGCCGCTTCCGAGGAAGCGTTGCCCGGTTCTCGCCGCGAGGAGGCTGCAGGATGGACACTATTTTAGAGAACCGAGTTCTTCAACGGGCGAAATCCACCAAGCGGTTTCGGAGTTAGGGCCATTTTTAGAAACAAAAAATTATATGAATATTTCCGAAACTAATCAGTAACCTTTATACGCATGCGATGTTTTGTATTGATCGGGATGCCGTAAAGTGTTAACAATTTTTTTTTTTTTTTTTTGAATATTGTTTCTACAATAACACCCGAATAGAGTAAGATAGGCAACTGAAATTTGCAGAGTAGGTTTGAGAGATAAATATCTCGGTTAATTTCGTTATTGAGTGAAATAGGCCAAATGGTTTCGGAGTAACAGAGAGAAAACATTTTTCTTAACTTAAAAATTTCAAATTCATGTACAAATTCTAAGATGCAGTTTCACCATAAGAATCCATTGATATAATTTTCAACTTTAACAAGCTAATACTTGCGGAGATGATTTTTCGAAATTTCAATAATGAATCGTACTTCTATGTACGATAATTTTTGAAGCTGTTTTGTTTAGACGACACTTTTTTGAAATTCAATTTCTTTCATGATGCAGTTCTATCATAAGAATCCATTGATATAATTCCCAACTCTGAGAAACTAATACTTTCGATATATAATTTGTCTGTTTGAACAAGAGCGCCAAAATGCTCCTGTCCACAGTGCTTGATCCAATTCTTCTTTGCTTGTATATTGTATAGAACATAAAATTCTGAATTCAGTGATGCATGTGTAACGCTATTTGGGTCAATAGGTCACGAGATATTAACTTTCTGAATTTAAAAATTTTCATTCCACCAAATAAATAATTTTTATTGCAAAAACGATACTTGAAGTTTTCGTAACTTAGGAAAATGATCAAAGTAAGTGTTAAAATTGATTAACCTCTCGACCGTACGCAAATCGAACCTGAAATTCGGAACAAACATTTTGGAGAATTTCAGGCTGGATTGATCTTATTTCCCAAATCCTCTGTTTCAACTCCTGGATGTTGTTTGGCCGATTGAGGTAAACTTTGCGCTTGATATAACCACAACCCACTATATCTACTAGCCTGGAAGATGATAAAAAGGCAACACCGCTCGGAGACGTACGTCAGTCGAACGTTTGTTAGTTTGTTATTGTTATTGTAAAAATGGACGATTACTTCTGATTCTGGAGTTAACCATTATTGTTTTTCGCGGGCATTTCTTGGTATTTTTTGTGTATAACTGTGTGAAATGTGAATTAATGCAATGCAGTGATAAATATGGTCGGATATTTATATGTTCTGTGATTAAACTGCAGTGTGTAAATAGTGAAATTTCCTTTGGATTATTTCTACTTATTGGAGATGAGTACATTTCAATCATAGACAAGGGATATATGACATATATATGATTTCAGTTGAGACTATAGACAACAAGATGGACTAGAAATATGAGTGAAATAGAACTTTCAATTTCTTCCGATTTTATAAAGCATTTTGATGACCTTTCTAATAATTTTTCAACAAAAATTGATACATCTGAATAGGAGATCAAGAAGCTCAAAAAATCTATTTATTTATATATATATATGTATTCAATTTCCAAGAGTCTGCATCTGTAGATGCTTCAGTTGAAATCAATAAGGACCTTATTATTCATCTTAAATTATTCATTAAAAATGTTGAGATTTTCTGCAGTGACTGGAAATGGATTCTTCCTTTCGATCTTACCTTTACCCGAGCAGATGGTCTCAACCTCAGATCATTAAGTAAACATTTCCCGCTACAGAAATATAATTAATGGGGATTCAGATTCGGGATTTATCAATTTGTTTTATCAACATTGTTACACAGTTCAGATCAAAAAATAATTTTATGTGAATTTACTCTTTGTAGCATTGAATTGATATTCTGAATTCACATAGACTTGTAGTTGTGGTTTACATTCCTAAATCATTCTTAATTCACCTTGTTATGATTTCGCAAATTAACTTTTGAAAAATTTTGTAGAAAATACGAATTACAATGTTATTGTCCACCGAATGGAAAATAAACAGAAACATTTGTAGATAGCAGAAACTTACCATTATAGTGAGAACCAAAACAAGACAAACTCTAAGATGATTATCACAATTTTCATTAGCCTACCTTATTATAGTCTTATATAATAGTTATGTTTGGGAATATATTTTTATTTTGAGAATTTCATTCAAGTTTATAATTTTTTGGTCTAGAACAATTTTTTGTCTAGAACATCCCAGAACTTTCTAATCGTCCTGAAAATTTACTCACTTGCTAATTTTGGGTTGTAGATAACGAATCTGAAGTTGAAAATCCGTGCTCTCTTCTAGTTTTTTTTTAAATCCCAAAGTGTCCAAAATCACAACTCTTCATCTCGTAATTACATTGTTTAAAACTGTTTTATCGGTGAATATTCATTATAAATATGATCTTATTGTTGTCCTCATCATTTTTCGACAGTAAATCATTTGAAAAATGATGAAATAGTCGAAATTTCATCAAAATCCAGCGCTACCGCATTGAAGGAGTATGCCTCTAAGAGACGATTAATTGCGGCGTTGTCAGACTGTGTTCCAGGCTATCTCTATAGTGGGCTGTGATATAACCCCACAAGAAAATGTCAGATCTGGAGACCGAGCCGGCCATTCAATAAAACCCCACAGACCGATCTACCTGCTCAGGAACCCTACGTTCAGGTAATCACTTACATCTTGAAAATAATGGGGTGGAGCTCCGTCCTGTTAAAGCCATAGCCATTTGATAGATATTTATTGTTCAGAAAAAGAACCGTGAACTCTAGAATTAGGTCATCCCGTACTTAATCCTAATATTTTGGACTTGTTAACAGTCTTTCAATAAATACTCCATAACCATGCTCCTAACAATTCCAGCTCACACATTCACGTTTTCAGGAAATTACGTATGTGCCTCCATAATCCATCATCGGATTGAGATTTGACTAATAGCAACAGTTCTGTCTCTTGATAGTTCTATTTGAAAAAAATTATCGTTACTGAATAAAATCCGACTTGAAAACCCTTCATCGGCATTTAAGAGGTTCATATTTTCTGTGCAATTATACTTAGTTCTTTGGTAAAAATCATCTCCATTCAGTTCGTGCACTAAATTAATCTTGAAATTGAGCAATTCATGGCATTCTAATTTTCTCAAAAACCATTTTTGCGATATATTGTTATTTGTCGCTATATTTCCTGAAGACAAATGATGATCTTCCTCCAACTCTAGTAAAATGTTCCGTTCTACCTCCTCTCGAATTGTCGGTCGCCCAATTCAGAATTTCACGGTCTATCCATGGTAATTAAAAAATAATATGGAGGATGTCCAGAGATTTGAAGCGTACTGTTTTTGGCACTCTGGTTGCTCGGAACAGAGTGCTTATCAATTTGCCCAAATGTCTGTAATTTTCGAATTTTTCGCTGAAAATGGTCTCAAACGATTTGGTTCGACTAACTGATCAAGAATCCGAGGTCGAAATCTATTCTGTCCAGCCGGCCGGCCGTAGGCACGATAACTCTCAAACGAAATGGGTTAGAGGATTGAAATTTGCAAGGTGGGTTTGAAGCGTAAATATCTCGGACGAGTTTGTTTAATGGGTGAAATCCATCAATCGGTTTCGGAGTTATGGCCGTTTTTATTAAAAATATTTTTCATGAATATTTCCGAAACCGATCACTCGATCTATCTGAAATTCAGCATCAGATTGTAGAATCATGACCTTTAGACGCATGTGAAGTTTTGTATGGATAAGGTTACCGCAAAGTGTCAAAAAAAATTATTGAAAATTTAAAAAAAAATGTCTACGATAACTCTCGAACGGAATGAGCTAGGCAGTCGAAATTTCCAGAGTAGGTTAGGGCGATGAATATCTCGGCTTATTCCGTTATTGGGCAAAATAGGCCAGACGGTGTCGGAGTAACGAAAAAAAAATTTCTTTTAAGTAACAAATTTCAAATTCAATTTTTATTTAAGATGCAGTTTCACCATAAAAATCCATTGATATCATTTTAAACTCCAACAAGCTAATACTTTCGGAGATATGATTTTTCGAAATCTCAATAATGAATCGTACTTCTATGTTTTCACAGAATGCTATAATTATTCTATCTATGCTTTATTATATGATCTGTGTTCATACTCGTACTCGTCATCCTGTTCTATGAAGAGAGAGTCAAATTGATTTCAGCTATTTTAATTTGATTTCTTCCATGGTGCAGTTCTCATTATCAGATTGCTCATTTAATCTTCATAAATAAACTATTATTTGAATTGAATTTCCTTTATTATGCAGTTCTATAATAAGAATGCATTGATATAATTCTCAACTCTGAGAAACCATTACTTTCGGAAATATACTTTGTCTGTTTGAACAAGAGAGCCAGAAAGCTCCTGTCCACAGGATTTTATAATAAGATGTTTATTCATATAAAATACAAATGTTGAATCAGATAATAGTATCAACCTCATACTATAGAAAGACTATAGTCTAAGGTTACAACTGTGCACAGCTCGTACAAATAAATTTTGCCTCTATTATTAGAGTGCCACTGATTATTAATTATAATTCTCTTAAGATAAGTTAACTTAAGTAAATACAAAAATGATTTCGTCACGCAAAAATATACCATTAAATAGAACATACTAATATACATAGTTCGATGAACTAACGATAACGGTAAAGCGCCTGACATTGCGTTGGTGCTTGTTAACTTTAATTTCTTCAACAATTGACATTAAAGGTTGAATTTGTTGAAATTCAAAATCGAGCAGTGTATCCAATCCGGCTTCATGTAGGATATCAGTCATTTTAGTGCCCAACATCTTTAGCGGCAACTACGTACTGAAATCTTCCTTTCAAAATGACAGGTCTCACGATCAATCAACCATAGAATCCTGAGTGATATAATTATATTCCCTCACTCCGCTTGATTCACGGTGCAACAATATTATTGTGAAAACTCTGGATTCAGGATCGCTACTGAATCGAGCATGTCCGGACCCATTGATGAAACCACAGCTGACATTTTTCCTAATCTACATACGGAAATTTGCATGAAACCCCGTTTCTCTTCTGGCACACCAACACTACCGACATTTCCCCGAAACGAAAGTGTTTATAAATGAAATTCCCTAACGATCAGGCGATCGAGAGAACTTTTCGGCCTTCCAAGTTTCTGGGGGAATACTGCGTATTCCGCCATTCGCACAATTAAGTACCGGTCGTAACTTTCCGGGTCCGTTGTGGAGCGGACAAAATGGGAGGGCAAATCGGGCATAATAAGTTTATATATGCGACCCGTCGCCCAGTTCTTTATACAGTCTTCTTTCCAGTATTGTCACTGAGAGAAAGGAAATTCTTTCAGGAGGGCGATAAACGTTGGTTTGAAGTGATCAGAACGAAAAACTTAGGAATGCGAGATGTTTGGATTTTGTGGGATTGCAGAGAAGCTTCTGTTTAGGAAGTAAGAAGATTTTATTTGATGTTCATCAATATCGAGTGAAGTAATACATAAATAAATTGCACTTTTTGGCGCTCTTGTTCATCGGAACAGAGTGCTTATCAATTTGCCCAACTGTCTGTAATTTTCGAATTTTTGGCTGAAAATGGTCTTGTACGATTCGGTTTGACTCACTGATCAAGAATCCGTGGTCGAAATAATTTCTGTCCGGCCGGCCGTCCGACCGTTAACACGACAACTCTCGAACGGAATGAGCTAGACAGTTGAAATTTTTAGAGTAGGTTTGAGGGATAAATATCTCAGTTATGTCTGTTACTGGGCAAAATCGGTTTAATTGTTTCGAAGTGACGAAAAACAATATGTTTTTTTTACAGTACAACTTTTGAATTCAAATTTTTTTAAGATGCAGTTTCATCATAAGAATCTATTATTATCATTTTTAACTCTAACAAGCTAAGACTTTCGGAGATATGAGGTTTCAAAGTTTCAAAAATACATCGTAAGTTCTATGTATTCACAGAATGTGTACACAGAATCTGTCTGTGATCTCTATTCTTAAATGTCATCTTTTCTAGCTATAAGAGATTGTCAATTCGGAGTTGATGTTTTCTCTTGGAAATCAATTATTCGATTCTTGAATATATACAAGACTGTTTTGATGTAGTTTATGGAGGCAACAGGAAAGAAAAACGTAATTGAATCATCATAAGAAATTACTGTTCGTTTACCGTTGAGGTTAATATTACCTTTTACTTCCTTAAGTAGTAAGACATGTTCCTATATACAGTATTTTCATAATGTTGCTATTAAAAAAATACTGAAACATGGATCTACATTTGTGTATCAAACATTTTTTCTCGAGTTAAGGTTCATAATACAGAAAAGAATGTGTTAGTGGTATGAACTATTAAATTTTAAATCATGAAAATAGGATAGTATATCATTTATTTTTTTGAACTATTAAAATAATTTGTTCGTAATCCACTATCTACTTTAAAATCAGGAATAAATGGAAAATCCGCTATGATTGTCTCCAGCCAGCAACAAAATACTGAAATGTGGATCAACATTTGTTTGTGTATCAATAATTTGTTCTTGATTTAAGGTTCATAATACAGAAAAGAATGTACGTGTTAGTGGTATGAACTATTAAATTTTAAATTAGGAAAAGAGGATAGTATTTTATTAATATACCTTCAACTATCAACATAATTTGTTCGTGATCTACTACCTACTCAAATATCAGGAATAAATGGACTGCTATAATTGTCTCCAGCCTTGCTCTAGACATTTCGATGATACTTTCCTTAGGTATTTCGAGTTGTGAAAACTATGCACCAAGTGTAAGTTGCAACAACCCATTCCACAAGGTTGAATCATTGCAAATTGCTCATTTAATCTTGATAAATAAATTTAATGACAATTTTTGAAGCATTTAGGCATTGAAGCATTGTAGATTGCTCTTTTTTTATAAGATAATTTTTTAAGCATATATTTTAAATTTAATCTATTTCATGATATGATATGATATGATATATATATATATATATTCTTTTGAACTTGAGCATTACAATTAATTTTTCATCTAACAATAAAGCATGTGTATGAAAAAAGTGTTAGCAGAGGTTAGTGTAACGGGGTACCATATAATTTGATATATGATACTAGAGCTTAGGGAAAAGACCTCAGCAAAAAAAACCTATCTCCCCGTTAGTGTTGTGATTTATGAAAATTGAAATTGTTAACAAAATATGCTGAAATATTAAATATTGAAGGGCATCTTTTTCTTCATTATCGCTTCTTCCTTCAACAATCAGAGAAGTTTCTCCAAGGTACCCGAAACCCAATCTGGAAAAGGAAGTGGCAAAGGGAGAAAACGAACAAATTAAAAATGGAATATTCTATATTTTATTAAATAGATTTAAAACTCGCTACCCATTCTAAAAAAGATTCAGAAACATTATGAATAGCCCTAAAACCATCTTTGAATCTATATATGCGACAATTATTAACTAAATGATCTATGGTTTCCTCTGCTTCCCCGCATTCACAACTAGGGCTCTCAACTGAGTTCCACCTGAAAAGCATGCTGTTGCAACGACCATGACCGGTTCTTAGACGATTCAGAATAGACCATATTCTCCTTGGAAGATCAAACCCCGGAACTCTATTTATTTATTTATTTATTTATTTATTTATTTATTCAAAAATACATCCAACAGGCCAATGCCCAATTACAGGTGTATACAATAATGAACAAAAGGTATATAGTACGCCGTTAAAAAAAACAAAAACAAAAACAGAAATTTCTGTAAAAAAAAAGATAATCTCAACAATAATGAAAGAAAAACCAGCCCATCTAATTCCTTAGTACTCGTTTAACTCCTTCTCTATTTGAAGGATCAGAAATTAAATCTTTGTTGAATAAATTGCAAGAAATCCATTCAAACCGCCAAACTTCCTTGTCACTTTTATTCGAATTAAGAAAACAGTTGGACCATAAAGGGTTTCGTGACTTCAATCTGGGAATCTTATTGTCTGGAATGTAGGAGATAATCGGAAATGAATTCGGAAAAGAATGAAATTTATTCCAAGAATTTGAAACAGCAGTCTGCCTGCGAAAGTGGGGCGGGACAATGTTTGAAAGAACTGGCAACCAATGAATAGGTGTAGATCTTATAGTTCCAGTGATGATTCGCATAGATGAATTCAACTGTGCATCAATTTTTTGAGTATGAGCACTATTAAACCAGACGGGGCAACAATATTCAGCGGCAGAAAAAACCAAGGCTAAGGCAGCCGTTCGTAGAGTATAAGTCCCAACTCTGAGAAGCCAATACTTCCGGAGATATAATTTGTCTGTTTGAACAAGAGCTCCAAAAAGCTCCTGTCCACAGGGCTTGAACCAATTTTTATTCAGCATTGTGATTTCATCGGACAACACTTCATAGATATTATGATGACCTTCTATAACGTTCCTCCTTTTTAAAGTTGTCTCCCCGACAAGCTGGGAGATCAACGATATAGTTTCGCTATTGTTTTCAAAGGTAAAATAAATCATTCCTTTAAGCACTGACGTGAATTAGGGAGCTTTTGCGCGCAGGTTCTATTGTCTACTGACCTCTATTGGACATACTTGATCGAATGTAGCATCGATATTATACCGTTTTTACAGGTTTTATAACATATGAATACACATTTTATACCATTCTAATGACATACTTCCGTAGCGAGTCAATCGTCTATATGATCACAAAATTTTTAATTCTGACAATGTATTCTATTCCAATTAAAATACGAGAAGCCTACTCCTCAAATAACCCCAGGATATGATATTCACGAAAATCAGCGAAATTCAGTAGGTCAGCATTCTACAAGCAATCACCGAGTTTTAATAGGATTTGTATATTTTGAGTTATAGAGGAAATAACAACGAAAATTCAGATTATTATGACTCAATACTTTGGCCAATTATGCCAATTAAAGAACTTAAATGTAGCATTTGGATTCGCAATCTACCCTGAAAATTGCAAGTCGCCATCTCTTTCCGATCTCAAGTTACCGTAAGCTACATAAAAGTTTTCCGAAATTTTTTTAAAATATTCGAGAAGTACGATCCTCACAAAATTTCACGCACGTCTTTATGTGGATATTGTACAACTATATACCAAGTTTCAATTCGATCCGGTCTGTATTTTTTGAGTTATCGAGAAAATAATATTCCAGATGGGTATATCTCCGAAAACGCAGTTATACACAGGCGTTGCCTCTGAAAACCGGACAACACAAATGTCAGGTAATATCGGTAGCCTTGCAAATATGAAATTGTAATTTTATCGATCTGGACATGCTCAAATTTATCAGCAAAAATATTGCACTGTTTGATCGGCGTGAAAACGTGGCGGGATATTTTACTACGTTGACACGGGATACAACAACGTATCCACTCGTGACAGTCTTTATTCATCGATGGCCACACGAAACGCGAACTTATTAGTTTGTTCGTGGCTGTTATACCAAGGTGCCAAAGGTTATATAATGAGTTGAAAATGTTCTGGCGAAACTACTTTGGAACACAAGGTCTAACGCTTTATTTCGTTAAATCGCAATAAATTTGGATTCTGAAATCGGGAAAATGAACTTTCTCTATATTGAGGGAGAACTCATTTCTTGATTCGAGGATTTTTACGTTGTTCCTCGTCGATTTCTTGCGCGAATCCGAGAGTACGATGGTCAACTACCTGAGAAATTGGTTCGACCCGAGTTATTTCGTCGGATACACTGTTGTCCTGGCCTTTTATATTACGTATATCTATCGTGAATTGGCCAATGTAGTCAAATTGCCGAAATTGCCGAGGGGAACATAAGGAACATTTATCCAGGTTTTGATTGAAAGCCTTTGTGAGTGGTTTGTGATCAGAGAATATTACGAAGTTCCAACCTTCCACGGCGGATCTGAAACGTTTCACGCCGTAGTACCTACCTTGCCAAGAGTTTTCTATCGCATGTGCTGTATTTACGGTGAGTTATAGAAGAAATTTCGTGTAAAAAGCTAGTGATTGTCATGAATTATTATATTATGCTTCCTAAATACGGGTTGTCGTGTAAGTTAATCGGTTAATCGGTGAGTCCCTTTATCAGTTCCTATTTTAGGCGCTCGTACCGATCAGTCACAGGCGGATGTAGGATAATGTCCTCGACTAGTTCGATGTATTGCTCGCCGAGGTTCCCGATGGTTAGATTAAACTTCGTGTAGTCATTGGTCAGGCAAGCTGAGGTAATCTGAGCTTCTAAAAGCTTGACCCAAAGAGCAATCGTTCCTGCCGGAATTGGGAAATTCACTTCCACATTGGTTATTTCGTCGACAGATTCAGAAGCCATTTTGAATACACACTTTGTGTTACTTCTGTATCGATATTTCGTAATCATGAACCTCCTTTCTTACCCGCGAATCAAGTCGGGGTTAATAATTTGAAGTGCTACGTTTACGGGAATCATGGCAACAAACGAAAATATAGTTTTATTTTGAGGAGCCCTGTTTTAGTTCAAAATGGTAATTTCCCAAATTCTTACTGACCACCCTTCTCGGGTGATCCTGCTTTATACCTGCCTAATGGATTCATGGACTTGCTCCTCTAAGTTTTCTACCCGACGGGTAAAGTTGTTCTCCCTGCTTCCGATACCTGCTTCCGCTAGATAAAGTTGATGGTCCATGAAATGCCATTGTTACAATGCGGAGGTTTCGTTCCTCTGAGTCATGGGATGACAAACTCAGTTCGACTATGTTGAATCGCTCTTGTCACCAAAGAACTAATCTGGGCTGCAAGGATTGTTCCTGTGGAAGCCGATAGGTTTTAGGCGAAGTATTTAAGCCAGATGATTCACCTATCAGCGTTGAACACCACCTTGGCAATACAACCCTATGAGAGATATCTGGTACTCCATTGTAGAATGGAAACTATCTGAAATATAAAATTTTCGACGAAACCATTATTTTTTCTATAGTGATACGATCCTCTCGAAATTTAACATTGTCCCATCGGAATTTTATAAATAATTACCAATTTTCAATTCGATCGGAACTGTATTTCTTAAGTTATCGAGGAAACAATATTTCAGATCGGTATAACTCTGGAACCGCTTGGGATAAGAAGCGCTGCAAGAAAAATCTCCAAGCATTTTACTGATCTTTCCAAATCTCCTATTGTTTTCTCGTAAAACTAAATTCTTTGTTTTTTTTGTAAACATCTACAAATTGTGTATATTTTATGACCTCCTGTATTCACAATAAAATTGTAAGGCGTATTCAGAGAGCATGTTACAGAATCTTATCCAAGTTTTCTTTCATGGGAACCAGACGTTGATGAGTTAATATTAATTGTAAGAATGTCGCACGAGTAGCCAAAGTTCCTAGTTTACCACAGATCCAGATTACTATCATCGGATATCCGTCTGAAAGATCCATTTCCTATATTTCCTTCTACCGAAGGACACTCAGAACCGCCTCGTTAATTTTGCTTCCGCTCCTTACCGAGAGCCCCGGCAAAAAATGAATGAAGCACGGCGATTAATGAAGTGAAATTGAAAGTCTGACGTGCTGGGAATGGGTCCGGGTACTCCCGACGATTCCGAAAATCCGGGACATAATTAAATCGACTGAGGCGGCACATAAGTTTAATCCGAAACTATCAATCTAACGGTCGGGATCAACGACCGTTTGAGGCCCTGCTTAGGGCAATTACTTAATACTGTTCAAACTTAAACCTAGGATAAATAACGGGAAGTGGCATAAAATATAGGAGAAGTGCGACGTACCGACCTGAGGATTGGGGGTAATGGCGAGTATGCTGTAGATGTCACCGAAGAGGTGAATGATCCTTTTTGCGCGTATGTTCTGGGGAACATCGCGTTATCATTTTGCCCAGATGTCTGTAATATTCGAATTTTTCACCGAAAATGGTCTCAAACGATTGGGTTCGACTCCCTGGTGAAGAATTCGAGGTCAAATTTGATTATGTCCGTCTGGCCGTTGCTACGATAACTTGAGAACGGAATGAGCTAGCGACTTGAGAATTTCAGGGTCAGTGGCGCATCCCAATACGACGGACAAGTTCGTTAATGGGCATAATCGGCCCAATGGTCTCCGAGTAATAATTTTGTTTTCAACCAATATAGATCCGATCGAATTTAAACTTGGCGAATAGCTGTAGAATATAAACCTGAGCACGTTTGTGAAATTTTGTTAGAATCGTATTACTAAAAAATTAAAAAAAAATTATTAAAAAATATGTTTTATGTCTCGATAACCTGAGAACGGAAATAGATAGCAACTTGAAATTTTCAGGTTAAGTTTTGCATCTGAATGTGACATTTGAGTTTGTTTATAAGCATAATCGGCCAAACGGTTTTGGAGTTATTTCCATCTGAAATTTGGTTGTTATTTCCTTAATAACTCGAAAAATACGAAACCGATCCAATTTAAATATGGTTATTAGTTGGAGAATGCCAACACGTAAATTCTTGCAGTATTTTGTGAGAATCGTATCACTAGAAATTTTTTTAAAAATCATTGAAAATCATTGGAAAAATTCTATATATTCACCCGACATGGCAGATATTTTGCAGAGCCTTCAGAACCGATATCTGCACTCTTAATCGAATTTACAATGGTAAATTCGATTAAGAGAGTGTCCAATACAGGAGAACGGACAATAGAAGAAAAATTTTTACGTATTTAATAATTTAAAGATACAATATTCACGAAATGCCGCGAACGATAGCAAGTTAGCATTCTACGAGTAATTACCGAGTTTCATATTTTGTATATTTTGAATTGAAAAGGGGGAAAGCCCTTTGGCACTCTTGTCCAATCTTCGAAAAATCCTATCTCCGAAAGTTGGTAATGATATCAATGGATTAATAGGATAGAACTACATCATGAAATAAATTAAAATCCCTTTGCATCTCATCTTTATGTGACGGTCCAATTTTAGCTACAAGTGTTTCAAAACTATCAGAGGTCATTCTGAAAAATTGAGTAAATGAAATAGGCAGTTTTAATTTTGAAACAAATCTAATGTAATCAGTCCAGAGAGAACTCAAACCATAATAATTTTAGGGTGATTTTTTTCTTTAACTTTTTTTTTTTTTTTCGGTCCCATCATGAAATTTTGTTGGAAATACCCAAAAAAAAATTCCCTGGAAGTTTGAGCCCTTAATATTAATTTTAAGTACTCGACCAAGGCGTGTGAAGATTTCCCATTGAAAATACACGCAAACTTTGATTTTTTATTTTTAAATTTCTATAGCTCAGAGGAATTTCATGGGATCACTTTGACTAAAGATCGGTTTTTCTCAAAATTAGACGCTCTACAAAAGTGCCTATTGCGGCAAAGTCGTAACTTCCACCGGCGAGGTAGTACGGGCCACTAAACCTGATTTTTTAATAAAATTCGCTTTTTTTCGCATTTATCTCGTGAATAACGAGAGCTACGAAAAAAATGTAAATGACAAACTTGTAGGTTATTCAATTTTCTACAAAAAAGGTCCTATAAATTAAATCGCTCAGATCAATATTGAGCGAGATATTAAGCCTTTAATTGATTTTTCCATGAAATTGTTACCGATAATTGATTTAAACTTATTAAAATCTTGTTTTCTTTCTCTGTAAAATTATGTTTTTTGTTCTATATATTTTTTTAAGGCTATGAAAGTAGAATATGATAAATATCTTACATTATAAAAGCTTATATTCAAAGAATCTTTAAAAAATAACAGATTTATGAGTTTCTGCAGAAAACTTAAGAATACAATTACACTCAAATTTATATATTATTAATAATTTATTAAATTATAATAGTTTGAATCATATTAACAACAATAAATTTTTTATAAACATAGAAACAACAATACCAATAAATTATTATTGAACGTAGAACAATTAATCGTTAGATTGATTCATTGTCAATAATATTGTGATTTTTTACACGATGTGTATTGAGATCGATGATGTTGAACAGTTTGAAAAATTCTTTGTCTCTCATCTTCGTTATGAGTCAATGCTTCATTAAAACTTTCGGCCAGTGCTACTCCTCTTTCCGCAGTATCATTTACTACTTTTAACGTTTCAAATGTATCATAACATCGTTTATACTCAAGATTTGATTCCCACAAACTTGGATCTGTACATAAAAATTCATGGGAGAGCTCAAATTGCTTCAAAATAAACAATGAGTTTGGATTAACAAAATCGCTTATGTTTTTCTCGGATAACGACGTTATTTCCTCATAAGCAACTTCAAAACGTTTACTTGGCTTTTCGACCGCTACCTGGGAATTTATTTTTTGTATAATCTTTACTTTTTCTTCTACTGACACATTTTCATCAAAAAGAGCCAAACAAGCAAGTTGTTCATGTAAATACCACAAATGCCGAGACAATTTATCGAGTGCTGCATTTGCAATTTCAGGATGTATTTTTCTGTAGTCAATAAGATCTTTTACTAATTGCAAATCCGTCTTTTACTAATTGCAAATCCGAGTTTGGAGCATTTATTGCATTAGGAGCAGTAAACCATCTTTTCACATAAAATATTACAATGAAAACACATATCTTCTGCAAATTTTTTTTTTCTCTTGCTGCTATTTTAAACTGGTTTCTGAACATATATATTTTCAAACAATAGAGAGCCTTTGATAACCACCGTGCATGATGAAAAGCACCAGGGGCTTTGAATTCGGCTTTTTGACGATTGATACCGCCCAAAAAGATACAGCTCAGCTCCAAAAACTCCTTGTAATCATTTCTTGGATGATGATTCTAACAAAAGATAAGAAAAATTTAATAATTGCGGAAAGAAAAGAAGATATTTTCAGAATTTTAAAGTAAAAAATATTATTCAAAAAGGAAAAATCTATAAAACTGAATCACTTAAAAATTTGAGTTATATTGAAGTATGCAAAATAACTATTAGAAATATCTAATGACCTTAAAGAAAACTAACTTTATCAATAATAATTATTTCAATGGTAAAACTATTTATGAATTTAGTAATACCTTCAGTTGATTTTCTATGAAGTCCAGAATATCGTCTTTTCTTTGACTTAAGATAAGTGCAATATCTTCATCCTCTGTGCCGATTTCATACGCAGATTTATCAATTTTTTCCCAATTATCTCTGAATCTTTTAAAAATTGGTACATTCGGACTATTTGTCACTGGCCAAGCAACTTCTGCAACATTTCGTAACATCAATTCAGAAGTATGATGGCGACAAGCAAGATATAACAAGTCGCGGCCAATTTTATCTTCTAATAATGTACATGCGCCATTAAAACGACCTAAAACAAAGAATTATTTATTAATAAACTGTTATTTGATTATAAGTTATTCAAATTTTTGACTCAGCTTATTTTTCAATTCAACATTCGTGAAAATAATTAAAGCAATAAATCAAATTTTTATTTGAAAACTTTTTCTCAAGTCAAAAAACAGATACTGTGATAAAAATTCAATCAACCACAACATTAACTTACCAGTATTTGAACTAGTTGTATCAAAGCACATTGCTTTAACATTATCGCAAAGATCCCACTCTGTCAGAGTTTCAAAAATAGCTAAAGCTTGGCTTTCTCCTGTGCCATCAGAGAGAATCGGAGTTTTTAAATTTTTGTCAGTATTTATTCCGGTGACGTGAATTGATAATCGTTCTGCTTTTGATTGGCCGTTTCCCGCAGGAAGCACCTTTCCGTCCCAGTGCACTACGAGAGAGTCGTCAAAATTATCTTCTTCTTTAATCGTATCGACAATTTCTTCTCTTTTTGAAATACGCGCGTTGCGAATAGTGGAGTAACTCAAGTTATATTTATCAATGTCAAGTCCTAAACTTTTAATAACGGCAGAAATAATGTACATCGCATTTCTGTTACTAGTTTTAGTTCTATCTAGTGCTAATACTAATTCCGCAGTCAAAATATCAATTTTACTTTTCTTAGGCGCCGGTATTGTATCTTCAGAGTCTGAAGAAATTCGGTTCAATCCACTAGAATTTGATATGGAACTACAGAAACTATTGAAGGACGACTGTTGGGATAATTTCATACCTGAAATGAAAAATGTTAACGGTGAATGAGTAAACATCATAGCTGAATTTTAAACAAGACAGATATAATTAAACAAAAATATTATAATATTAGAACTAACCAATTTCTACATTATTGGGAATTTCTTCTTCCATCGCCGACTGATTTTCAAAAGTTTCTTCTGGTAAGACGTCAATTGCTGGTGGATGAATAGTGCTAATTCTATTTCCTTTACGACAATCTGTCAAAAATTGCTGTAGATTTTTTGGCAAATTTTTTACTGCAGCACTGCTCGCAATGTCAAATAATTTATCAAGACGTTTACTGAACTGTTCCACATTTTTTTGTTGTCTTTTTGATTTTTTTGCACGACTTCGATGTTTCTTTAGTTTTATGTAGTCACTGTGGATTTTTTCCAATTTTTTAATACTGTGCTGAAGTCGAGAAGTTGGAATCAAAAGATTGGCCCAAACAGCATTCGTATCACTGATCACACTACTAGCACTTGCTCGTATACTTAGTTTTAAAGATTGATGTTTGTACAAAAAGAGATTCAATACATCCCTACACGAAGGTAACTTATTATTAATAATATTACGAATTTCAAACCCAACTAAATAATTATAAACTCTATTTCCAATTTGTTCAGACATCTTTGGCAATAATAATAAAAATGATAGAAAAATGTAACACGTAAGTATACGAATGCGACGCGAATGCGGTCAGAGTTCGCAGAGCTTTGTTCTTGATACTTGCGGCATTAGCATCACATAATAGAGAACAAAGAGAGCACTGCAATTAGGCGGATGATTTATTAAACTAATTCAAGGTTACGTAAAAGAGGGGATGTTTGAAGAGGAGAGAGGGTTTCGATTCGTGGACAATGATTGAGCTTTCGCTGATCGCGTACTTCGTGTTAAATGTCATTGATCAGGTGGTGGGGGAATTAGCGCGACGTTAGCTACATCGCAACGTTGCCATTAGATTATTAAGTACCAACTGACCGAGAAAAACAAAGAGAAAAGAGTTTAATTTAATGTTTATTATTATTGAAGGTTAAATATTGTAGATTATTGATTTTGCTGTAGTTTTCTAGCCTTAAAAAAATATATAGAACAAAAAACATAATTTTACAGAGAAAGAAAACAAGATTTTAATAAGTTTAAATCAATTATCGGTAACAATTTAATGGAAAAATCAATTAAAGGCTTAATATCTCGCTCAATATTGATCTGAGCGATTTAATTTATAGGACCTTTTTTGTAGAAAATTGAATAACCTACAAGTTTGTCATTTACATTTTTTTCGTAGCTTTCGTTATTTACGAGATAAATGCGAAAAAAAGCGAATTTTATTAAAAAATCAGGTTTAGTGGCCCGTACTACCTCGCCGGTGGAAGTTACGACTTTGCCGCAATAGGCACTTTTGTAGAGCGTCTAATTTTGAGAAAAACCGATCTTTAGTCAAAGTGATCCCATGAAATTCCTCTGAGCTATAGAAATTTAAAAATAAAAAATCAAAGTTTGCGTGTATTTTCAATGGGAAATCTTCACACGCCTTGGTCGAGTACTTAAAATTAATATTAAGGGCTCAAACTTCCAGGGAATTTTTTTTTGGGTATTTCCAACAAAATTTCATGATGGGACCGAAAAAAAAAAAAAAAGTTAAAAAAAAAAATCACCCTAAATTATGTATGAAATCTAAAATATTGTGACTAAGGAATAACTACCTGTACATATTAGATGGAAATCCCGTTCTTAATCTTTCATAATTAGAAAATGACTCGTAAATTATGCTGTACTTGCTTGTATCATTCATTTTCGACTCAGTAACCAAAAAACTCTGCCAATGAAATTAGCGAATCCAAATTTCAAATTGTTCACATGCTTACGTCAACCAAACTCTCCGGAAATACACCATCAGTTTCGTTTGACATTAATGATGTTTATCTTTTAAACTGGACCTACCGCAAACAGATAGAACACATACATATAGACTTCGCATTCTGTGAAAACAGTGAAGTACGATGTATTATTGAAATTTTGAAAACTATTATCTCCGAAAGTATTAGCTTGTTAAAGTTGAGAAAAAAATCAATGAATTCTCATGATGAAACTGCATCTTGCAAAATATTTGATTCAAAATTTGTAATTAAATTTAACTTAACCCAGATATTTAGATCCCAAACTCTGAAAATTTCAACTGTCTAGCTCATTTCGTTCCAGAGTTATCATGTCAACAGACGGCCGGACAACAACGATTTCGACCACGGATTCTTGATCAGTGAGTTGATCCAAATCGATTAAGACCAATTTCAGTAAAAAATTCCAAAATTACAGAAATTTGGGCAAATTGATGAGCACTCTGTTCCGAGGATTAAGAGCGCTAAAAAGGAATTTCTTAACGTTTCGGAGTCTAAATTAGTCTCTTTCGTCGGACACTTAACGAAAATCTTCAGAATTCTTGAATTTCAGAATAGCTACATCAACAAAAAATAATTCTGAAGATTTTCGTGTCTGACGAAGGAGTCTGATTTAGACTCCGAAACGCTACGAAATTTAGTTGTTTCATCGTTGATTCCGATTTATTGCTTCTGCTGAATATCTTGTTTTTATCACGCAATTCCCAAAATAATAAGTTTTTATTTAACAGATATTTTTCAGAGTTTGGGAGAGAAAACCCAGAAGTAAACCATTTAATAATGAATGTACCTCCCACAGTATCCTTTAATGATAACTAATGAACCTAATCGTTTGAGACCATTTTCAGCAACAAATTATAAAGTTACAGAAATTTGGGCAAAATGATAGCATGCTACTCCCCAGAACATGCGCACCAAAAAGTAAGAAATGCGCTGAAGTTAAGTCAGTCTGCTTTAGCGGACCTATTCCCAATAATTCCAATAATATAGATCTGGATCTGGATCTAGAACTAGAGCATTGCTCCAATATTTTTGTTAATCATGATTTCCCATAGAGAATAGTATATTATGTAAAAATGCAAGATTGAGAATTCGTGTAACAGAGTATACTATCTTCACGATGCTAAATAAGAATGTGGAATTCAAAAATGAAAATGACATACCTAAAAACTGCACAAAATTATGATAATCAATTCGGATCACATATGGATTTTGCGTCATGTTCTAGGAAAGCGTTCATTTTGCGCAAATGTAATTTTCGATTATTTTTGCAAAAATGGTCTCAAACGATTAGGTTCGGCTGAGTGATGAAGAATTCGAGGTCAAAATCGATTTGGTCCAGCCGTCATCTGTCCGTTGCCACGATAACTCTCGAACGGAAAGAGATAGTGACTAGAAATTTCCAGAATAGTTTAACACTCCAATACACGCGCGTCATCTCACAGATGACCAGTTCTGTTTTTACGTCCTAATTTTGATGGAGGGAGGGAAGCGTGGTCCCCCGCCCTAGTATTCCTCAAGCTCGCCGTTGCCATTATTCCTGCCAAATTGCGAAAAAACAATTATACTACTCAGTTTTGACAAATAAGTGAACAGTCATCTGACAGATGACACGCGTGTACTATTAGGGGGCGTTAATGACGTAAATAATATTTTTAAATAATTTTTTTGAAATTTTCTAGCAACTGGCTACCAAGTTTCAATTCGATCGGATCTGTATTGGTCGATTACAAAATTATTACTCGGAAACCATAGGGCCGATTGTATCCATTAACGAACTTGTCCGTCGGTATTAGGTGAGCCACCTACCCTGAAAATTTCAAGTCGTTGTCTCTTTTCGTTGTCAAGTTATCGTGGCAACGGCCGGCCGGACGGCCAGCCAGACATAATGAAATTAGACCTCAAATTCTTCATCAGAGAGTTGAACCTAGTCGTTTGATACCAAAACCTCGTCAAAAACTTCGAAAATTACAGGCATTTGGGCAAAATGATAACGCGATGTTCCCCAGAACATACGCACAATAAGCAATTGCAGATGAGAAAGATTGAAGTACTTTTCTTTATGATTCCTGCACTATTCATTAACTTCATCTTTTCTGCAAACAACCCTTTTTTGACCGCCAACAATCTTCTCCACCCCTTTCAATCACGAACAAAAACTCGACCACTCCAACCCGGAATCTCTCACAGGGCACATTTCGCAAATTCCCTCCCTTTCTTCTCCCGTCGAAGTAGTTTCATTAAAAACCCACATGAGGGAAGGGGGTGGGTGGGATCGCCGTAGATATCTCAGGAACCAGAACCAGAACGGAATGAGTTGGAAATGCGTGGGATCCGCGCCATCCAGACAATGTTACGGATAATTAAATTGAACCGAGGCAGAGCGCAAATGTTTAATTCTCGCTGGATCCAGAATTCTGAGTCAATCTGACCTTCTGCATGAGATATGGGGGTCGCTCCAAAAACTAAACACTTTCCCGGCTTCAATTATGGGGCGACGACGATTCATCATGTAGCTTTCGAGATGCTTCGAAACGTGCCAGCGAGCTGTCTCGGAATTTTTAATTTTTTTTCGGCGGTTGCGGAAATTAATGAAGCGCGAAATTTTATTATATTGGGAAGGGATGTGTTTGGTAGCAGGCCGTGGGAGTAAATGGTTTCGGATGGACGTGCGGTATTTTCTGGGGAAATTTGACGGTCGTTTTCCGATTTTCATCATGCGCTGAAGATTGTCGATTCTTTCCGATTTGGTACGCTTGTCCCCCTGAACAGAGTGCTTCTCAATTTGCCAATATTTCTGTATTTTGGATTGAAACTGGCCTCAAACATTTAATTTCAACTCACTCATGGAGGATCCCTTGCTGAATTCTGTGAGAGTGCTGAAATTGAGTGAGTTCTTGTGCACGCATTATCTGGAGAACAGCGTGTACAAATGTCTTCAACTTTCGAATTTTTGCCGAAAATGGTCTCAAATGATTACGTCCAACCTACTGATGAAGATAATCTGATTCTGTACGGCCTGCCGGACATTAACGCAATAACTTGAGAACGGAAAAAAAGCGACATTGTCAGGGTTGGTGTGCGTCCCAATGCTACGAACATGTTCGTTAATGACCATCATAATCGGCCAAAGGTTTCCGAATACAAATTTTGTTTTCAACCAATACATATCCGACCTAATTGAAACTTGGTAACTCCTTAGTTGTAGAATACCGACATAAAGATGTACTATTTGATATTTTGTGAGTTGAAATAAAATTATTGAAAATATTATTTATCTCTCGATAACATGAGAACGAAAAGAACAACGAGAGAATGAAACGAGTTAGCAACATTCAGGGTAGGTTGCGTATCCGAATGCAAAATTTGAATTTATTAATAGGCATAATTGGCTGAAAGGTGGATTCTTATGATGAAACTGCATCTTGGAAAGTTGGTTCAAGCCCTGTGGACAGGAGCTTTTTGGCGCTCTCGTTCAAACAGACAAATTATATCTCCGAAAGTATTTGTTTCTCAGAGTTGGGAATTACATCAATTGATTCTTATGATAGAACTGCATCACGAAAGGAATTAAATTTAAAAAAAGGGTCGTTTAAAAAAAAATGTTTCAAAAATTATCATTTAAACAAGAGCGCCAAAAAAAGAGCAATCTACAATGCTTCAAAAATAGTCATTAAATTTATTTATCAATATTAAATGAGCAATCTGCAATGATTTAACCTCGTGAAATGGGTTGTTGCAAGTTACACTCGGTGCATAGTTTTCACAACTCGAGATACCTAAGGAAAATATCATCGAAATGTCTAGAGCAAGGCTGGAGACAATCATAGCAGATTGTCCATTTATTTCTGATATTTGAGTAGGTAGAGCCTTACGAGCAAATTATTTCAATAGTTCACAATATATTAACTAGCAACATTATGAAAATACTGTATATAGGAACATGTCTTACTACCTAAGGAAATAAAATGTAATATTTACCTCAGTGGTCAACGAGCAGTAATTTGTATTGATGATTCCATTATGTTCATCTTTTCTATTGCCTTCATAAACTACATTATTAAAATTATCCAATTCTAAATCTTCTGAAACATCATCCCGAATTTATACGTAAATTATTCAATATGCAACCAGTCAATATTATTTTCGGTTTCAAAACAGTCTTGTATATATTCACAAATTGAAGAATCGGATACTTGTTTTCAAACTACGAATTAGCATGACTCTAATAGAATATGACATTCATCAACAGTGAACACAGACAGTGAATACATAGAACTACGATGTATTATTGAAATTTTGAAATATCATATCTCCGAAATTGTTAGCTTGTTGGAGTTGAAAATGATATCATTGGATTCTTATGATAAAATTGCAAATTTAATTCAAAAGTTGTAATGTAAAAAAAAATTTTTTTTCGTTACTCCGAAACCATCAAAACAATTTTTCCCACTGACGAACTTAACCGAGATATTCATCCCTCAAACCTTCTCTGAAAATTCAATTATCTAGTTCATTCCGTTCGAGAGTTATCGTGTTAACGGCAGGACAGAATCGAAATTGACCATGGATTCTTGATCAGTGAGTCGAACGTTTAATACCAGATCAGCCAAATTTCGAAAATTACAGACATTTGGGCAAATTGATAAGCACTCTGTTCTGAGGAGCAAGAACGCCAAAAGGATTGATTTTGAAATATGTATTTAAAAAAAAATAATATTTTTCTTACTCCGAAACTATCAAGCTGATTTTGCTCAATAACGAACTCAACTGAGATATTTATCTCCCAAACCTGTTCTGACAATTAAGTTTGCCTACCTCATTCCGTTCGAGAGTTATCGTGGTTACGGCAGGCTGTACGGAAGGATGGCCGAACATAATCGAGTCTGACTATAAGGATTCAATGAGCCGAACCAAAACTTTTGGGACCATTTTCAGCCAAAAATTCGGAAATTACAGACACTTGCGCAAATTGATAAACACTCTGTTCCGAAAAACAACAGAACTAAAAAGATACCTTTCACCCCTCCCTCACTGCCAGCTCGTTTCCCACCATCGAGGAAATTTAGATGTTCATCTGGACACCCAATAGGGAATAACAGTCTGTAACAACTTTCAAAACTACTCGAATTATTAGTTCTGATTTGATTAATTTTACCACGCTATTTATAATTCATTTGAAATATACTACATTCACTTTTATGAAGTCTTCTGGTTGGCCATGAAAATTTGACACATTTCACCATGTATATTTTGAAAATGTTAGGTTATAGTTATTTTCCTACGCATAGATAACTACGCAACGTTGTCCTCTCCACAAAGAAGTTGTAGTTACTACGTATCTTCAAGATGTGAATTTAGTTCGGAAAAATAATGAATATAAAAATGGGTTCAAGCCCTGTGGACAGGAGCTTTCTGGCGCTCTAGTTCAAATAGACAAATTATATCTCCGAAAGTATTGGTTTCTCAGAGTTGGGAATTATATCAATGTATTCATATGACAGAACTGCATCATAAACGAAATTCAATTCAAATAATATTTTATTTATCAAGATTAAATGAGCAATCATGAGAATGAGAACTGGACCATGGAAGAAATCAATTTAAATCTGGCCAATTTTGCACAATAACGAACTGAACCGAGATATTCATCTCCCTAACCTACTCTGAAAATTTCAACTACCTCATTCCGTTCGAGAGTTATATCTATGTCTATGGATGAAAAGCAGTCTCTCTACTCTCAGATCTCTTACTTCATGTTCCGTTCCTAAATGTAAGACTTTTCTGAGAAAAACTAATTTCGGAGCAAACAACTGAGATTTTTCTCACTTCGCTCAAAATTCTTCAATTGATTAGATAATGTCATGTCTCATGAAAATAAGTTGACATTATGACAATTCATACATAGAATAATTACATCATTCTGTGACAACGTTGAAATACGATTTATTATTGAAATTTTGAAAAATCATATCTCCGAAAGTATTAGCTTGTTAGAGTCAAAAATGATATCATTGGATTCTTATGGTAAAACTGCTTATTGAAAAAAAGTTAATTTGGAATTTGCTTTGTAAAAAAAATTTTATTTTGTGTTACTCCGAAACCATCTGTCCGATTTTGCCCAATAACGAACTTAGCCGAGATATTCATCTCCTAAACCTACTCTGAAAATTTCAACTGTCTAGCTCATTCTGTTCGAGAGTTATCGTGCCTACGGCCGACCGGCCGGACGGCCGGACAGAATGAATTTCGACCACGGATTCTTGATCAGTGAGTCGAACCAAATCGTTTAAGACCTTTTTCATCGAAAAATTCGAAAATCACAGACATTTGGGCAAATTGATAAGCACTCAGTTCCGAGGAACTAGAGCGCCAAAAATAATATATAAATAGGAATCAAGTGTTGGAATTTTATTGAAAAATATTGGATAGAGTAGTCCGTTACTTTGTGATAGTTCATTTGAAACAAGAGCGCCAAAAAGAATAAAAGTACCTGAATAACCCGGCAGGAAAACTTCTAAACGAACAGACGTACCTATGGAATTCCCAACTTTTCTCAAGGAGACATTTAAATACCTTGTTGCACAACATGAAATACACCAGTTTCAAAATGTAGTAGTACTACGAAACCTGAGTCATTCTCACCTCAATAAAATATAATGATAGGAAACTAAGTATGTAATTTCATTCGAGAGTTCAACATGTCAGAATGAAGTAAATTCCTATATTGCAGATTTCGGCTCTGTATAGCACTTCTGCGTCTTCAAAACTACTTTCGGCATTTTCAATTTCAAAGCGAAGAGTTCTTTATTATTCGAAGATAATGTGGTCTGTGATAATAATAATTGGCAACGTCTTGGCGAATTGTTTTGACCTTGACGATATTTCAGCAGTGCCAACCTGCCTGTGTTTTAGTTACAAAATCGTGATAGACCTAAATCATGGCCAACCGGGAGACTTTATAAAAGTGAATGGAGTATACAAGTTGCCCATCGAACATGCAAATGGGACATCAAGCTATTACTGCTGAACGAATTATACCGCACTGAATTCCCAACCTATTCTTGTCCCGTAATACACCAATAGATTTCCATGTCTTCCAGTTGACGGTGAAATTATTCCATCATACCCCAGCTGCAGGATCAGATGTTCCAGTAAATTCGGTCGGGATGTAAATTCCCTAGCGGAAAAATGAAATTTCACATCTTTGTATTCCAACGTCGGCGTTTTTCCACTTATTCAAATTTCAGAATCGCTGTCAGTTTGATGAATTGCCTCCCTTCGATACGTCAATCTCGAGACGTACAAAGGGAGATTCCGACGTCTCTACGCCTTCTTCAGGAAGACTGAATTCAATATTCTTCGGCAAATGTTGACTGAACACTGACGATGTGCCGCCAACGTTGCATACTAATCTATGGTAGCGTATTTCATTCGAAGAATGGTTCAGTAGCATGATATGGGTCTCTGTGCAGTGGGAAAGTATTCGCGACTTCACGCTTTCTGGAGGCTGAATAACCGAATTGGGGACAATAATAGAAAGAAGCTTTTCGCAATACAAGGGCGTAAACAGAACATTTTGATCCCGTGAATTATATGAAGCATGGTGCCGGTCGATCGGTAACAATTCGAAATGGAACATATTAGGGTGAGGAGAGAAGAGATGGACCACATGCTGAAATTGGGTACTCGCTTTTAAAATGTAGGCTTGAAGTTATTTGCGGAATTTAAACTGATTCTTACGCATATTTTCTAAAATATATAAGATTTTTGAACATAGCTGAGAAAAATGGGAATTTAAACTTAAACCGATAGAAGTATAGTTAATAATGTTTTATTGATCCCTCTAGGACACTATTAATTGAACTCACCATCGATATACTCCGTTTACTCAGATATTATAAGATATGAATACATGTGATATAATTGGCGCTCTTGTTCCTCGGAACAGAGTGCATATCAATTCGCCCAAATGTCTGTATTTTTCGAATTTTTGGCTGAAAATGGTCTTAAACGATTTGGTTCGACTCACCGATCAAGAATCAGTGGTCGGAATCGATTCTGTCCAACCATCCGTCCGGCCGTCCGTCCGGCCGGCCGTTAACAAGATAACTCTCGAACGGAATGAGCTAAACAGTTGAACTTTTCAGGGTAGGTTCGAGGGATAAATATCTCGGCCAAGTTTGTTATTGGGCAAAATTGTTCTGATAGTTTCGGAGTAACGAAAAAAACATTTTTTTTCACAATAAAACTTTTAAATTCAAATTTTTTTAAGATGCAGTTTCATCATAAGAATCCATTGTTATCATTTTCAACTCTAACAAGCTAATACTTTCGGAGATATGATGTTTCAAAGTTTCAATAATACATCGTAAGTTCTATGTATTCACAGAATGTAAACACAGAATCTGTCTGTGTGTTTGTGTGACATCTTTTCTAGCTATTAGAGATTGTCAATTCGTATATTTTCTCTTGGAAAAATCAAGTATTCGATTCTTGAATTTCTGAATATATACAAGACTGTTTTGATGTAGTTTATGGAGGCAATTTGAAAGAAGAACATAACGAAATCATGAAAAGAAATTATGGTACGTTGACCACTGAGGTTAATATTACCTTTTACTTCCTTAAGTAGTGGTAGTGACACATGTTCCTATATACAGTATTTTCATAATGATACTAGCAAAAAAATACTGGAATATGGATCTACATTTGTGTATCAATCATTTTTTCTTGACTTAAGCTTCATAATACAGAAAAGAATGTGTTAGTGGTATGAACTATTATATTTCAAATTATGAGAAGAGGATAGTGATAGTTTTTTATTAATATATTTTGAACTATTAACATAATTTCATCAAAATTCACTACCTACTCAAATATCAGGAATAAATGGACAATCTGCTATGATTGTCTCCAGTCTTGCTCTAGATATTTCGATGATACTTTTGAGTTGTGAAAACTATGTACCGAGTGTAAGTTGCAACAACCCATTCCATGAGGTTGAATCATTGCAGATTGCTCATTTAATCTTGATAAATAAATTTAATGACAATTTTTGAAGCATTGTAGATTGCTCTTTTTTTTCAAAGATAAATTTTGAAGCATTTTTCTTCAACGAAACTCTTTTTAAATTTAATTTTTTAAAAGATAATGTTTTAAGCATTTTTTAAACGACACCTTTTTCAAAATTTAATTTCTTTCATGATGTAGTTCTATCATAGGAATCCATTGATATATTTCCCAACTCTGAGAAACCTATTCTTTCGGAGACATAATTTATCTGTTTGAACAAGAGCGCCAAGAAGCTCCTGTATATAGGGCTTGAACCAATTTTTTTAACGACAGACTTGAGTATTCAGAGGATCATCTAAAATCACAGAATTTTGACTTACGTACATATTAATTCTATTGGATTTAAAATTTGCCATATATCTAATAATATACAAAACCCTTATATGCACATCTATGTAGTTCTATTGAGATATCGACCTTAATCAGTTGATATACTATTGATCAAAGGTAATATTTCTATAGAAAAAGAAAACGAGAATGAACAATTTCAGACACGGAAACCAATCCTGGTAGCTTCGGTTTATGAACTCCTCGTCCTATCTATGGAGCTGTAAATACCGTGAACAGATTTACGGTGAAACTTGAACGAACGTCATTACAGTCCTTCAATATATTTTCACAATCTTCTAATTTCAGGATACGATATTCACGAAATTCCTTGAAAATTAGCGCGTCAGCAATATACAAGTAATTACCGAGTTTTAATTGGATCGGTTTGGTATACTTTGAGATGTAGAGGTAATAACAACATTTCAGATGGGTATAACTCCAAAACCGCTTTGCCGATTATGCCTGTTAACGAACTTGAATGTCGCATCCGAGTGCGCAATCTGCCCTGAAAATTGCCAGTCGCTATCTCTTTCCGTTCAAAAGTAATTAAGGCAACGTTTACCCATCCATCTACTGAACTCACACAGCACTTCTCGGATCTCCAACAATGTAGATCCGATCATGTTCAAATTTTGAATTTGGCTGTGGAGTTAGGTTTTGAAAGCTCTCGCAAAATTTAAGCAATATCGAACGCATACTTTCAGATGAATAGCTTTTATTTCAATTGTTAAAACAAAAAGAATTTAAATTTGAATTGAAATTCGTATTTTTTGAGTTATTAAGGAACGAACAACATTTCACATGGGTATAATTCCAAAACCGTTTGGCCAAACATGCCTGTTATCAAACTCAAATGTCGCATTTGATTGCGCAACCTACCCTAAAAAAATCGCTATCTCTTTCTGTTCTCGATTCATAGTCAGATAAATAATATTTCTTTGAATTTTCTAGTGATACGATCCTCACGAAATTTCACATAGGTTTTGATTATAGTATTCTACAACAATCTACCAAACTTCGATGCGATCCGATATCTATTGTTTGAAAACAAAATTATTACTCGGAAACCGTGGGGTCGATTATGCCCATTAACGTAGTTTGGACTTTAGACAAGCCCACTACCACATACATTTCAAGTCGCCATCTTTTTCCGTTCGAAAGTTATCATGGCAACTGTCAGCCTGGCAGAATCAAATTTGAACTCGAATTCTTCATCAGTGAGTCGAATCGAATCATTTGAGACCATTTTCAGCAAAAAATTGTATATTACCGACATTTGGGAAAAATGGTACAACGCTATTTCCCAGACAATTTGCGTGAAAAGGAGTGCAGTAAGGAAACCCCTGTCAGGAATGTAGTTCCTTAATATTTCATTCCAAATCTGAAAGTAATCTAATATAGCTAATTCAACTTTTGTTTTCACTTATGGCAATTCTCAACTTTTTTCCTAGATATCTTTCAAAACCTTCTGTTGTCCAAGAAAAATCTCATGATAAAAGACGTCAGAATCTTATTAATTTCCAAAATAATATTGTCGACGAATTCCAAGCATCAGAACTGTTGAATGATTAATCTAATAAATTAGAAATTATTAATTGGACCCCACACCGCCACTGCGACCTGTCGGTCTACTGTTGCAGCCTATCCCATAAAGGACAACAATTTTTCAACCTACTACTGTGCATGCGCGGTTTACTTGTCACTGAAAGTGCCTTATACATGCGGCCTGCCACCCCCATTCTATAACAGCGCGGTTTCAGGAGATATCTACCCTTTCATCCATGCTTGCTTGGACCCTCCTGGCATAATTCTGTGGTAGGATAGCAGTACTACATCCACAACCTCACACCTTCTTGACTAAAATTCTTATAGTTATAACGTCTTCCTTCATCTTCTTATCCATACACTCTACCGATGGTCCTATATATACGCAAAATCGTTTCGGTCATCGCAGAATACACTTACATCCAGCGCATATCGTTATAAAGCCGGGTCCAAACGGGTCTAATGTAACGCGTAATGTAATGCGTAATGTAACGTACTACGAGCGTTACATGTACGCTAATGCTAACACTTAGATCCTGTAAAATTTGGTCACAATAAGACTGCATGTGGGAGGATAGATGGATCAAGCATTTTTTTGTAACTTCTTCGATGCATTTTTCCCACAAACTTGGCATATAGCTTCAAAACTGGTACAACCTTCATGGAGTCATCGCTTGCATATGATGCTTTGTATCCAATCTTTATTTTTCATCGTTTTCCTGTAGTCTTCTCCTCATTCCAACAATTAATTTTCTTTAACCTAGGTCTAATACTAAGGATTCACTTCGACCCTCCTTCACCTAAAACTTGACCACCAGCTTGTCAAAGAGTGCATTATCTATTTAAACACGTTCTAGCTTATCGAAGAAATATTGTACTATTTGCTTGGGCATCTACATTACCTATTTAACTGAGAGATTTGTTTGTTTGTTCAGCTTCCCGCCTTTCGGCATCAGCTACCTGAGAGATTATCGGCTGACAACAATATCCGGTCTTTTTCTCAGAAATGACTCCATACACTTTTAGTCATCAATCCCTAGAAATGAAAAAATAGCATAATTTACATTCAACTATTAGGTGACTTTAAGGTAAGGCAAGCATATTATTAATACGTAACCTAACAGTTCCCTAAACAGTACTTAAAAAGAATGTGTTTTTACTTTTCTAATATCACATAACTCACCTTGTTGATAAATTGATTCTTGCTTCCAATCTGCCTTAGTTCCTGCCTTAACCGGCAGAAATCATTATTTAAAGTTATTTAATGTGGTTAGCATTTTCAGCCTCATCGTACACACAAGCAATGAACCTTTGCCTAACGAATTCAACATTTCTGTTTTCTTTAGATTTTATTCTTCATTTAATAATTGTTAGTGCAGCCCTCGCTATATTTTGTTCATCTTTCCTATATCCTATTGTGTCACCTTTTCTGGGGCTGAGCAGGATACAGCTGCCCTTTCATTTCCACAGTTCTGATGAACCCCAGTATATGGGATGACTTCGAAGATAGTCTCCGTTCTTTATGATTTTATAGCTCAAGTACTTTTTTCGTTGGTTTCCAATGGGGAACCATTATATCTCCTGCTATTCAGGAGTATCTCCTCCACCCCACAGAATATGCATTTATCGTTTTCTGCTAATCCTGATATCACAAAGCGCTTTCTGGGGCGAGAATCCCCCTTGAGGAAGCCCGTTAGTATACTTGTAGCATACTTCTGCCGACATCAAGTTTTTTAACTTCGTGATTTCTCAGGGCTAATTTTCTTGTATGTTTAGTGCCAAAATACTGACAAAAATTTGTGCAGTGCTCCGAACCTGGAAGATCTTCCAGAGTGCTTCTATGTTGCTTCCTTCTTTCTTCCCAAGCTTTTCTTGACAGAGTGCTATAGCCACAGAAATTTTAGATTTTACAGAGGGCTTTGAAGCCATTTTCTGGCTATTAGTTGGCATATCCAATACCCCTGATTCCCTAATGGCCAGGAATCTAGCTTATGGATACCCAGTTGTTTCTACCTAGTTTTTTTTAAGTTTACCCAGACACCTCGATACCATCTTGAAGACGCTAGAGTTCACAGCTGCAATGGCCACTTGACTGTCATGTGAATCTCTAATTCACATTTCTGATAACTCTTTTCGAGGTTTAATTCTACTCACTCTATGCCCGGACTTTCTCATGAAATATGCTAGGTTAAGAGCATATCGTTTATGACTATTTCGTGTTTGTTCCTAATCTTCTCCTACTCCGGTCCCTGAGGTGATTTGTGAACTATCTTTATACCATTTCATGGTAAGTTTAGCTGTCGCTAAACTTCGCTTTCAGTTTTTTATTGGGAAACTGACTCCGTGAGCTACTCTGTCTATCACCAGATAAACAGGCGTGAGATTTGTTGTATCTTTAGTGCCTTGGTTGGTGCTTGAATATCCTGAAGTGGAAATTTTGAATCGGATTTGTCCGCTACAGCACACTAGAGAGACTACTATTAGGACCAAAACTTGGAATAAGAGTCCTTAAAATTATGACCACATATTCAGAATTCCAACTTATCTGAACTGAAGAAGAAAAATTAATACCACACGGACCTGATAATTTAGAAACCTTTCCCTTTTCCCAATAACGAATATTAGTTTATTGTACTAGATGTAAGTTAGCTAACCTGTATATTAGGGAATCCTATTTCAAATAAATAAATAATAAATAAATAATATTAAGAGACTGATAATAGAACTATCTCATACTTAAGAAGTTCCATTTCATAATAATTGCTGCAATTCTTCGACTTTCGGAGTTTTCGGTATCATTTGCTCATTAACTTAATTCACTCTGTGAATTCCTTTTGACTGCGAGACAGGCAGTGGATTTTCTCGGAACTATGCATTCTTCCATAAACTGATATTTTCGTATTAAGTTCAATTTTTTCCTCGTCACTACGCCATTGTAGGTCCGTTGTCACGACAATCTAACTTCCGTGTCATGTTATTTACCTTTCGTGTTCTGACTTCGACAAACTTCTATCGCTTTGCTTCGAGTTGATAACTGTAATTGATTTCCTTGGTATTCTCACGCTAGGAAAATCTTTTGTATTATTCTGAGTGGTATTAGGCCGGCCTTATACGGCCGGAATTTCTCTCTGAATTCATATTCTTACTTAATAATACTTAGTGAGTTAACAAGTTTCATATACTCGACATTTCAGAAAGATACCCAATGGATCAAATTGTTCCACTTGTTTGGTAACAACCATAAAACTGTGGTTCGTGTCTAACCTTGAATGACGCTTTCCTTTCTGAAAGAACACTGAGCGATGAGGTGACCTAGCTCGGCTCACGGTTAATATTTTTTTATGGTTAAAATCAGTGAATATTTTACCGTGTGTCTTCTTT
The DNA here is from genome assembly GCA_937662695.2 of Halyzia sedecimguttata. Lineage (NCBI taxonomy): Eukaryota > Metazoa > Arthropoda > Insecta > Coleoptera > Coccinellidae > Halyzia > Halyzia sedecimguttata. The sequence goes on from OW569413.2 coordinate 17,699,962, forward strand.
CCCAGTTTTAATTCGATCAGTTTTTGAATTATTGGGAAAACAAATTTTCAGATGGCTATTACTCCGAAACCAATAGGTGCCGTCTGTCTATTAACGAACTCAACAGCCGCATTTGAACTACAAACCTACCCTGCCAATTTCAACTCCGTAACCCTTTTTATACAAGAGTATTCGCGCAACGTCCAAATGAATTCTGACCTTCATCAGTGAGTCGCAACTGAACGTTTGGACACAAGTTCGCAAAAAAAAATACCCATCATAATGAAAAAAATAATTATGATTAGAAGAAAAATGTAATAAATGAATTAGGCGCCTAAGAATATGGTTGGATGCCGTTGAATACCGAACGAAGGACCTTCCTTCACTGAAATTATGTCTGTCAATGCCAGAAATAGAAGTTGTAATATAAGACGTCGATTACATCTTCGAAACGAGGACCGGATTTGTCCGTGACAAATTGGTCGTTGTAGCGCTTTCGCGGAATCATATTCTACAGGATATTCCCTTTGATCCGACATCATTGCTTATGCGGTACAAAGAAGAATTCGACCGTCGGGAAGGCGTCTGTAAAGTGAAAGAGGATTTGATGAAAAAGGGGGACTTAGTGTAAGGCTCGAGATTCACTTATGTAAATTGGATTATTGGTGACTTTCGTAGGAGAAGCTCCGGCTATTCTGCCGTTACTCGAGGAGATTTCTTGAAATAAGGTCATGGTTTTCAGATTATCTATAGGAAGTATGGGGAAAACTAGGGAAGCTACTCTGAGCTTCAACATACAGGGTAAGTCTTCAATTGGTACATTAAGTTTTATCATATATTTTTTTTTTTTTTTATATATAGCCTTTATTGACATTTACAATCTACTTTCTAAAGTATTTAGTAAATATGATGTATGTATAGATATAATATACTATGATAAAGTATTGAACATTAATACTACATAGTTATGGTTAGCTAATGAGGTCGTTTGGCCAGGTCCTTTTTAACCTTCGAAAGTTAAATGGATCTTCTGTCAGTTTGTCGATTAGTTGGTTGGCATGTCCTTCTAGCTTCTGGTGGTATTTTCTCGAGTAGTTTTCTATTTCGGTGGTGACATATGGGACTCCTAAATCATTATGGATGGTGTGGTTGGAGACATACCATGGTGCATTAACCAATGAACGTAGAATTTTTGATTGAAGTCTTTGGATGATTTGAATATTTGAAGCTTTAGCGCAACCCCAGAATTGAATGCCGTATGTCCATATGGGTTTGATGATTACCTTATAAATAAGTAACTTATTTTGGAGGTTCAATTTGGATTTCCTGCCTATAAGCCAGTACATTTTTCGGATCTTCAGATTTATTTCATTCTTCTTAGCATTTATGTGTTGTCTCCAGTTGAGGCGTTGGTCTAAATGTATGCCGAGATACTTTGCTTTGGTGTCGACTGGTACTTCCTTCCCAAGTATTTTGACAGGAGGACATGTGTTTTTCCTTGTTGTGAAAGTTACTTGTACAGACTTAGCCTCATTGATGCTGAGACGCCATTTTCGATGCCAGTATCCAAGGTCATTCAAATGTTGTTGCAGATTTTCAGAAGCTGTTTCGGCGTTTTCGTGTGATGCAAGTAAGGCTATATCGTCTGCAAAAGAGGCTATGGTGGTGTTCTTATTTTCCGGTATGTCTGAAGTGTAGATGATATATAGAAGTGGTCCCAATATACTTCCCTGTGGGACTCCGGATTTAACTTTGGAAGGGGTGGATATTGCTTCTCCATATTTCACGGCAAAATGGCGGTCTGTTAAATATGACTTCAGAATCATGTAATATGGTTGTGGGAGGAGTTGCTTAAGTTTGTAAAGAAGTCCGTTATGCCAGACCTTGTCGAATGCCTGGGATGAGTCCAGAAATACTGCTGAGCAAAATTTCTTTTCTTCGAGGCTTGTTGAGATTGTGTTTACAATGCGGTGAATTTGATGTGTTGTCGAGTGTTTCTCTCGGAAACCTAGTTGGTGGTCCGGTACTAGTTGATGTATGTCCATGTCATCTTTCAGCCTTTTCAGAAGCAGGCTCTCATTTAGTTTACCCAGGATTGGTAGCAGACTTATAGGCCCATATGATTCCACTTTATGTTCTGGTTTACCGGGTTTAGCTATCATTATAGTCTCAGCATATTTCCATATGATGGGGAAATAGGATATGCTCATCATTCTATTGAATACGGTTGTGAGTAGTACGACAACTTTTTTGGGTAATTTTTTCAAAATTTCCGCCGTTATGAGGTCGTAACCGGGAGCTTTCTTGTTTTTCAGTCTTCTTATCTCATTGGCCACTTCTACTGGTGTGAAAGGTTTTATTGGTAGAGACATCTGACATGGGACATCCAGAAATGATTCAACTTCTGCATCGCTGATACCAGGGTAGGGATCATTTGGAGTGAAGACATTTGCTAGATGTGTGGCAAATGTATTGCACTTTTCCTCATCTGAGACAGCCCACTCTCCATTGGCCTTTTTAAAAGGTGATTTTCTCAGGGTGGGTCTTTTGAATCTCTTCGTAGCTTTCCATATGCTGTGTTCATTTTTGTCATTTATACTCTCTATATAGTGTTGGAATCGAGAATTTGCATATTGCTGAAGAGTTTTATGTAATTTTCTGCTGAGCTGATTTAGTATTGTCTTGTCTAGTGGATTCCGTGATCTTTGCCATTTCCCTCTTGCTCTTCGTTTTTCTACCAGCAGTTCCCGAATTTGAAGGGATAATTTTGTTTGAATATCTTCCGTCCTAGATTGTGTGGGGGTACTTTCCCATGCTGCTTTTTGTATCATTTTCGTTATGTTGTTTGCCGCTGTTTCTATGTCCTCAGGTGTTTTCAGGAGTATGTTCATAACTGTGTCTTCCTTCAGTATTTGCTGAAACTTGTTCCAGTTGGTTTGATTCGTCGTGAGTGATGGTTTAATTCCTTTCAATTGGGGTATTGTGTGTAATGTTATCAAAACTGGTGAGTGGTCAGATGATAGTTCTGGAGGATAGGATTCCGCATAGATGTGGTTATTTCTGAATCCATTTGTGACGAAAAAGTCCAAGACGTCTGGGACCTTGTTTATGTCTGTTGGCCAGTAGGTTGGTGAACCCGGCGAAATTACATCGAAATTATTATTTGTTATCACTTCCATTAGGTTCCGACCTTTGGGAGTTATTAGTCTTGATGCCCAATGTGTGTGCTTCGCGTTCCAGTCACCTCCTATTATAAACCGCTGTTGATAGTTTTGAAAAAATGCGTCATATTGGTTTGGAGAAATATTGTGCCTGGGTGGTGAATATATTGCTGATACATCGAAACTCCATGATTCCGTATACATTCTGATGTTCGTTGCTTGTATCTTATCATTTACGTATTTGGGAAGTGGATCATGTTTCAGGCTTCTTCTGATTAGAATAGCTGCGCCTCCATGAGCAGTACCGTCTGGGTGTTCAGTGGAATAAGTGAGGTATTGTGGAATTTGAAACTCTGTTTTTTCGGTGAAATGGGTTTCTGATATCAGCATAACATCTATTTTATTGAGACTCATGAAGGTTTCCAATTCATGTTTGTGGTTTGGAAGCCCATTTGCGTTCCATGTAGCTAGACGTATAAACTTAGCCATTTTTAATTAGATTTGTTAACAATTGTTGTCAACAGATTGAGAATAATCTGGTTCTGGTTCATCAGTTGTGCTATCATGGATTTGAGATCTGATAGGAAGGTTGACATAATCGTTTCCAAACAATTTGGATTTTGACTCGGAATTGGTAGTTCTTGTTGTCGCTGATGGTTTCTAGTTGCTTCTGCGTAGGATTTCTCCGGTGTTCTGGTTGTACTTTGGGTTTGAGGTCTATAGATACCGGTGGTAGATTCGGATATGTTCTGTTGTCTATCACTTCTTCGAATAGTGTGGTTCTTGGTTTGTATAAGTTGTTTGTAGACTTGACAACCCTTGTAGTTTGCTGGATGACTACCTTCACACAGGGCACAAGTTGCTGGTGTTGTTTTTGGTTTGGAGCATGTTTTCGAATCGTGTTGTTTGCCGCATTTAACGCACATGAATGGACTGTTGCAATAGGTTTTTGTGTGGCCGTATTCTTGACATCTTGTGCATTGTATGATTTCTCGTTTTCTTCTTGGTGGCTCTATTGTGATTTTCCTATTCGAAAGAAATTCCATCTTATAAATATCTTTGTTGTTTTCTCTCGGCTCCAAGTCTACATAAAATAGAGAGAGTGGATTCTTTGTTATACGATCTCTTATGTTGATTATGTTCCTGACTTTATGTTCTGATTTTTCAATTTCCGTTTTTATCTCATCAGTTGGAACGCTGTAGTGAAGATGTCTAATGACCACTCGATATGCTCTCTCTTGTTTTAATTGGTAGGTGTGGAATATTATGTTTTCATCCTGAAGAAATCTGACTAAACTTCGGTATGCGTCAGGATTTGTTAAGTTTACCTTGACGTTATTATCCGTTAGTGTTTTTGTATGAAACTGTTCTTCAGCTAAGACTGATGTTAATTTTATGTTCATTTCTGGGTAGTTTGTTACACCGTGTATAAAAATTGGTGGTGGTCTTGGAGTTCTTTGTATTGTTTGGCTTGTATCATTCTCATTTGATTCTTCAGAAAGAAATGAAAATCTGTTCTGTGTGTTTATTGGAGAATTCCCGATAATTTCAGGGGAAAGAGATGAAAATTTCCTTTTTTTGACTGTCTGCCATGAAACAGTATTCTCTGATGTTGGGTTCATGATATCTAGTAGTTGCCCAAGGGGCAACTATTATTAATTGTCGAAAAATTCGGTGATATATTTAATCGGAAACAATAATAATATGTGTTTATTTTACATACGTTTGAAGAGATAAGGTGTCTCGTTAATCTAACGCACGTGTTCTCTTTAGTACAGCTGTCGCACGACTTATTATCATATATTTGTTGGAATTATATTTCCACCGTTGTAGATAATAGACTCAAGATTAGCTTCATTGGTATAGATGATGTATTCCTACAGTCATACCGATAATTCAGATTTCTGGATTCTATCCCTGTCTGACGAAATATCGAACTATCCCCATGGCATTTAAACATTTCACTCTGGAGGTGCCTCGATGCCCATTAAATCGTCTAGCTCTAGATTTACAGAATACCTTTTCTTAACAGGAAACCACTAAAAAAATATTAGTGTGAATTGTCTCATAAATTTAGGAGCAACTTGCATCTTGCTTTGTGGGAGAGCCAATTTCGTGGAACTACATTGGTCCCAGCAAAATACCACAGGCAGAGTATGTATCATCGGTGAACACCTTAGCCCTAGCTCAGGGAGAGGGATTGAAATGTACCACGGGTTGAGCGACAGTGAGTCGGGGAGTCAGATTTGATCGGCAAGTCGAAATGGTGGAGTTTTGCGCTATTGAAGTCAGTATGTGTGTTCGAGGGAATATGTAGAGATACTGAGGAATTTGATAATTTGTTAGACGTGCTAGGTTAGACGGGAGAGCCACCAAGTGCGAGTGTAGTAAAACCTTTTTGAACGTGTGTTAGACGGTAGAGGCGTGCAACTTAAAAGTATATATATTATCAAGATATTAAGAACCTCAGTAATCGAAGATATTTTATGTATATTTGATTACGACAGCGAAGTTCAAAATTGTAGGGTTCTTAGAAGAAATCTGGACATGTTAGTATAAAGTTTTCTATTCATTAATTCAAAGTATAAATAGGTATAGAATCATTATTCCCTAGCAACAATAAAAATCGTATCTACATATTATCCCTCTCATCAAGTTAAATACCTTTTTGGGCGCATGTTCTAGGGGAACATCGTCCTATCATTTCGTCCAAATGTCTGTAATTTTCGAATTTCGAGCTGAAAATTGGCTAATAGACTAATTCGGACTCCCTGATCACGAATCCGGTGTCAGAATTTTGGGTGCCGTATGGCCGGCCGGCTGGCCGGCCGGCCGGCCGGCCGTACTTCCGGCCGTAGGCACGATAACAGGAGCACCGAAGGTCCTATCGACTTCAAACTTTCAGGGTAGGCTTCTGATCAAAATGCGACGGTTAAGTTCGTTAACGGGTAAAATCGGCCGGACGGTTTAGGAGTTATAGACATTTAAAATTTTGAGGTTATTTCCCTGATATTTCAGGAAATAAAGAAGATGTTGAATCGAAACTTGGTAGTCAGTTCGAGGATATAAACGCGCAACTTTTGGCAAAATTCTGTTATGATCGAAATGTTGGTAATTTTTAAAAAAATATTTCTTTCAATTTTTTCGAAAAAAAAATTTTTTTTTCGTGAACTATTCATCAGATTGCAACAAAAACTTGTACTAACGTCAATTGTAGTATTTTGCAACATTGTGCAAAATTTTGGCTCTATACGATTTCAATTTCTGGAGATATAAGACAAAATGTGTCAAATTTCCTGGGTCTCTCTCAGTATTTTCATCGATTATTCTATGAACTCTTTGAATTCCACCGAAAACAAATTCAAAGACATAAACATAAAGAATCAAGTCATAGTTTAGACGTCGAAAGAAGGACGATGTTGATCGACTTGAAAAGGTACCTATTTCAAGAAATGCAATAATGAAATGCTTAATTTATGGATATAATATTATCTAAGTATTGTTGGGATCGGGCAGTTGGAAAATTTTTTAATAAAAAAATTTGTACCGACGTTAAATCAAGCATTCTACACGAGTGTGCAAAATTTCAGTTCGATACGATCTCAATTCCAGAAGATATTGCTTAAAATTCACATTCCAGCGTGTTTTGACGTTCTATGGTCACAGAAAATCGTCACAAAAATCTATTTACCTCATTTGACGGCTGTTTGTCAAATCAATTAATTCCAATAATTGATGTCAGATTTCCTACATACCAAGTTCAAACACATTTTATTATATGGAAAACACTTATTATGATCACGTTCTACAGGAATTGATACTAAATAGAAGCTAGATGAAGATTATTGTAATGGAAAATTTGTGTTCCAGAATAATATTAAGGTATTCAACATGATACTGCTTTTTTTCTTTACTGGTCAGTACGGGCCACAAGGAAGATGAACATGCGCCCAATAGCTCCTGTCCACAGGGCTTGTTCATTTACAATTCTTCCATATTCAGCTCATGTTAAAATTTACAAGCGTGTGAAGGTTTCGAAATGTGCTGATACACTCCTGCATTTTCTTCCCGTTCAATATAAAAAATTATTTCTGAAATCTTGACTGTAGAACAACAAAACCCCAATCATCTGATGCTTGAAATTCAATGAAATTGTTTGAGACAACTTATTTACTAACTTCATTATTGATATGAATCTTTAAAAAATTCCTAAAAAGGACTAGCGTGAAGTCAAGAGATTTTGCGTGCTAGTTCTTTTGTCTATTAACGACTCACGCATCCTCACGAAATAGTGCATGAAGTGTAATATAGTAATCTTCGTGCAGTTCCGAATCTATAAATTATTTTTCAATTCGATGGGATCTGTATTTTTGGAAATATTGGGATAATGAAACCACCTAGTTGTCGAAGCGGCAATTCATAAGTAAATAAATAAGTAAATGCGACTTGAAGGTTTGTGCGGAATTTCGTTGGAAGTGGAATCTGACACATAGTTTCTTACATATGATAATTTGTTTTCTAGAGGTACGATCCTCACAAAATTTCGCAAAAAATTAGGCGTTGCCATTCCACAACTTATTACCAAACTTCAATTTGATCAGATATGAATTTTGTGAGTAATTGGGAAATAACAACAAAATTTAAGATGGGTATAATTCCGGAACGGTTTGGCCGATTATGCCCATTAACCATTTTTTTTTAATCCTTTATCGCCACAATCATTTATAATAGATTTCCCTAGCAGTTTTTCTCTTTCACAACTTATTCACATTATTATTTTTATATGTTTGGTTCTAAAGTGCTCCTTCAACAATTCAGTGAATTTGTTAATTTCATTTTCTGTTTTTGGGCGTATGTTCTAGGGGAACATCGTCCTATCATTTCGTCCAAATGTCTGTAATTTTCGAATTTCGAGCTGAAAATTGGCTAATAGACTAATTCGGACTCCCTGATTACGAATCTGGTGTCAGATTTTTGGGTGCCGTACGGCCGGCCGGCCGGCTGGCTGGCCGGCCGGCTGGCCGTACTTCCGGCCGTAGGCACGATAACAGGAGCACCGAAGGTCCTATCGACTTCAAACTTTCAGGGTAGGTTTCTGATCAAAATGCGACGGTTAAGTTCGTTAACGGGCAAAATCGGCCGGACGGTTTAGGAGTTATAGACATTTAAAATTTTGAGGTTATTTCCCTGATATTTCAGGAACTAAAGAAGATGTTGAATCGAAACTTGGTAGTCAGTTCGAGGATATAAACGCGCAACTTTTGGCAAAATTCTGTTATGATCGAAATGTTGGTAATTTTAAAAAAAATATTTCTTTTGATTTTTTCGAAAAAAAAATTTTTTTTTCGTGAACTATTCATCAGATTGCAACAAAAACTTGTACTTACGTCAATTGTAGTATTTTGCAACATTGTGCAAAATTTTGGCTCTATACGATTTCAATTTCTGGAGATATAAGACAAAATGTGTCAAATTTCCTGGGTCTCTCTCAGTATTTTCATCGATTATTCAATGAACTCTTTGAATTCCACCGAAAACAAATTCAAAGACATAAACATAAAGAATCAAGTCATAGTTTAGACGTCGAAAGAAGGACGATGTTGATCGACTTGAAAAGGTACCTATTTCAAGAAATGCAATAATGAAATGCTTAATTTTTTTTATGGTCACAGAAAATCGTCACAAAAATCTATTTACCTCATTTGACGGCTGTTTGTCAAATCAATTAATTCCAATAATTGATGTCAGATTTCCTACATACCAAGTTCAAACACATTTTATTATATGGAAAACACTTATTATGATCACGTTCTACAGGAATTGATACTAAATAGAAGCTAGATGAAGATTATTGTAATGGAAAATTTGTGTTCCAGAATAATATTAAGGTATTCAACATGATACTGCTTTTTTTCTTTACTGGTCAGTACGGGCCACAAGGAAGATGAACATGCGCCCAATAGCTCCTGTCCACAGGGCTTGAACCAATTTTTTTATAACTAGGTAGTTTATCATACGTAATACATACTTGGCATATTTGCTTTTTTAGTCCAATATTAGACTTAATATTTTTGCGGAATCTGTTGTCTCCACTTCCATTATAGTTTGTATGTATATCTTTAATTAGTTTCCTTATTGAATTTTTGCGTTTACCTCACAATTTCATAAATGAGTTTTTATCTTGTTCAAATATTAATATGATATCCAGCAGAGAAAAACGATGCTCAGAGTTCAGTCGGCGTGAACCAACATTGCTTGAACAACACCTGTATCAATTTGTTTTGTATAGTTTGAACTTTTCTGAAGCCTGTTGTATCACAGGTATTCCACACAGGCAAAATATATCTTAATCTTGGCATAAAAAACACATGATAAAAATTCATCTTGGTTTGATTAGATGAAAAATCTCTACATTTCAATGTAATTACTATCATGGTTGGTATATTTGATATAAGACAATTAGTTGTCAAGATCTGTCCTACGATGAAGTTATTTATACATATGTGTAAATAAAATAGATATAAAATACAAGTGTATTAATGGCGGGCCTTGGTACAACCAAATTATCTTGTTTAAGTAACATAAACTCCGTTTTGACTAATTTTAAGCGATTTTTAAGAAGCCAGTTGGAGTACCTACAATTTCAAATCTATATTCATTATCAGCTGGAGATCAACGTTCTTATATTCACAAAAGACAAAAGCAGTATCTTCTGCAAAATTATAATATCTCCCACTAAATAAGAGGCATCTCAGGATCGAAATATATAAAGAATTCAACAGGGGTTCCAATGTGGACCCCTGTTTTATGCCATATTCAATCTTCATCATACCACTCTTTTACGTTGTCTCTCAAGTAGATATTAATCTAGCAGGCCCTAGTCTTTCACACTAAATCCTATATTTCTAAGTTTTTCTTATAGTATGAAATACTCGTACTTTCGATCCCTCAGACACTATTCGGTCAGGCCGAATACTTTGCTTTCGGGATTGGAAGTACAAGGATAGTCCTGCGGTATGAAATAGGGTTTGAATGGAAGAGAGTTATCTGGAAATTCAGGAATGGTTCAGAAAAAAAACATGTTGTGGGTACTTGCCGATGCATGTTTTTGTCTATTAGCTTCATCAGGGCATGGCAACCAAAGAAAAATTGGAAAGGAACGAAAGCATAAGTTACACCACAACAGGAGCGAGCAATAATTTGTGGTTTCACCTGTAGGGCCTCCATTTCGAAGGAAGACTATTGCATCGACACGGAGGAAGCATAAGCAACCCGTGTGATGCCACCTCAACATGTTGTGGGTACTTGCCGGCACGCATTTCTGCTTATTATTTTTGTTATCTACAGAAAGATGGAGTCAAGGCCTTGTCGTATTGTACCTCAATTAACAATTATAAAACAAACGAGAGCCTACAAAATAAATATAAAACATACTTAACTTAATAGAGTTCCAAACAATTATAACACAAACGAAACATGCAAAAATCACTGGTTCACAACATCACTACTGCGGAAGCCGAATTGTCACATAATTGAAACTGTGACCGAGAAGATTTAAGAGTTAGAGAAGTGACATTTGCAGGGTAGGTTTGGAATTTAAATATTTCAGACGAGTTCGTCAACGGGCAAAATCCACCAAGCGGTTTCGGAGTTATGGCCGTTTTCAGTAAAAACATTTTTTATGAATATTGTGAAAACGATCACTCAATCTATCTGAAATTCAGCATCAAATTGTGGAATAATGACCTTAATATGCATGCGGAGTATTGTATTGCCGTAAAGTGTCAAAACAAAAATTATTTTTTTTTAATTTTGTTTCTACAATAACTCTCGAACAGAATGAGCTAGGCAGTTGACATTTTCAGAGTAGGTTTGGGAGAAAAATATCTTGAGCAAGTTCGTTATTGGGCTGAATGGTTTCGGAGTAACGAAAAAAAATAAAATTTTTACATTGCAAGTTTCAAATTCAATTATTTTTAAGATGCTGTTTCACCATAAAAATCCATCAATATCATTTTCAACTCTAACAAGCTAATACTTTGGGAAATATGATTTTTCGAAATTTCAATCAAAATTCGTACTTCTATGTTTTCACAGAATGCATTACTTAATTATTCTATCTATGAATTATTATATGATCTGTGTTTTTACATCTCATCTTATTTTCCTATGAGAGATACATGTCAAAATTATTTCTGGTTCGTTATTCAGCTATCGTAGAATTATGAGAATGATATGATATTATACTTTTAAGGTGATAATACAGGGTGTAACTGAATAAGTGTGAAATATTTAAGGGGTGATTCCTCATCGAAAAAAAGATAGGATCTTTTATAAAAAGAAACTTCATTAGAGCATCCTTTGTTAAGATACAGCCCCTTAAAGGGGGTACAGAAAAATTGTTTAATAATTTTTTTCACAAGCACTAAAAAAGTCACAATATTGAAATTAACCTGATATTTTCTAATACCAGAAAGACACTTAGCCAGTAATTTATTTGGTTTATCCTATGGTCGTAAGAGGTGGAAAACGCAACCCCTAAAATTTATTTCCAATATAACTTTTTGTCATATTATTTGTTTACCATTTTAAAATTTATATCCGATAACCTGTTTCATTCTAAACAAAAAATGTTTATTGAATTTTTTGCCCAAAATAAACCAGATCGCAGCAAAACATTATTTTACGAACAACTACAGAGATACATCGTCATAAATACGATCTGGATTTATTGTTATTTTGTAGTTACTACCTGCATTAAATGATTGAAGGGGAATGAACAAAACTAATGTATTACTCATAGTAATTACTCACAGTAATTAATAACAATCATAGTAATTAATAATAATCATATTAAATGTTCAATATGTCTACCTTCAGACATTACGCATGCGTCTAGACGTCGGCGCATTGAGCCACGTCTTCGCTCAAATATTCCTGGAGTCTCTCTAATTACTCTGCACGCATCGATGATGCGGTTCCTTAAGTCCTCTATATCGCGAACAGGATTAGGATAAACCAAATGCTCTAAATGGCCCCAAATAGAGAAATCGAGCGGATTGAGATCCGGGGATCGAGCGGGCCAATTCTCTGGTCCTCCTCGACCTATCCACTGATTTGCATATTTTTCAGCTAAATGCTGACGTGCTACTGCACTAAATGGGCGGGAGCCCCATCATGCATGAAAAACATATCCATTCTGACGCCCAAAGGAACTTCCTCCATCAGTACTGGATGCTCTTCTCTTAAAAATTGAACGTATGCCTCACCATTTAATCGAGGAGGTAGAAAATGAAGCCCAATTAAATAATCCCCAATATCTTCGAGCCACACGTTAAGAGAAAACTGATCTTGATGGTTAGTTTCGACAATAGCGTGAGGGTTTTCATCAGTTCATATATGATATTTATGAAAATTAATACACTTGTCCCGAGAAAAACTACATTCGCCTGTGAATTCGATCGTCTTCAGAAAGTCACAATTTCTTGTAATCATTTCCAGCATACAATTGCAAAATTCAAGACGTTTCGGAAAGTCTCGCGGTAACAGTGCCTGTACTCATTGCAGATGGTAAGGGTATAAGAGTTGTTCCTTTAAAATTCGAAATACCGTCATATGATCAACATTTAGCTGGAAAGTAATCTTTCTAGTACTGGTAGTAGGTTGTTCTTCAATCAAATTAAGTACTGCCTCGTCAAGCTGTGGTATTCTAACTTCTCGATGCCGACCACAATCCTGCGTTCTTTTGTCGAATGAACCATATTCTTTTAATCGTTGATGAAGTCGGACAAATATTCTATGTGAAGGATGCTGCCGTTGAGGATACATTTCAGCATATCTTCTAGAAGCTTCTAACCCATTCCCCTGCGACAGACCGTAAACGTAATGCATATCAGCCATTTGCTCATTTGTGTATGCCATTTTAATAACAAGTGAATTAAAGTAACAAATTAAGAACAGAACAACGACACACAATAATTGTGTGTATCAATTCAATTTCAAAAATTTACAAACTGACAGCGTCATACCAATTCAAATGTCACTATCGATTATAGCGGCCTACCTAGAAAAATTAGTTTCGTTTTATGACGATATGTATCTTGTTCGTAAAATAATGTTTTGGTGCGATCTGGTTTATTTTGGGCAAAAAAATCAAGAAACATTTTTTGTTTAGAATGAAACAGGTTATCGGAAATGAATTTTAAAATGGTAAACAAATAATAAGACAAAAAGTTACATCGGAAATAAATTTTAGGGGTTGCGTTTTCCACCCCTTACAACCATGGGATAAACCAAATAAATAACTGGCTAAGTGTCTTTTTGGTATTAGAAAATATCAGGTTAATTTCAATATTGTGACTTTTTTAGTGCTTGTGAAAAAAAATTATCAAACAAATTTTCTGTACCCCCTTTATTTATTTATTTATTTATTTATTTATTTATTTACGGGATAAACCCAATTTTACAGTAATCACAAAAATATATATATATATACATGAAATTAACGAAGAATATTTAAAGGAAACAGAAAATCCAACAATAAACAACTAAATTATAAAAAACTAAATTATACTTTCACCCACCTGTCTAACAATGGCAGAATAACTGACCCCAAAAAAATCAACGCCCGATCGACTGGACATGTTGGCATGTGTCGATATTCGTGGAATTGGCGACGCCCTGGTATAATTGCACCCATAATGAGGAATGTGCAGCAACACATATCCCCTAGTGCTTCTGGATGGTATATGGAAACCAAAAAGCGAGAGAAGCTCCGTCGACGATAACATCCCCCTAACAAGTCGGGCAAATAACAATATATCACATCTCATCCTGCGAGTTCTTAAGGTAGGCAAGTGGAGCATATTTCTCATCTGAGTTGCAGAGAAGCTTATACGAGGGATGCCTAGTCTGGAAGATATGCTGAGGAGGAATTTATTCTGAACTCTTTCGATTTTGACATTGTCAACATAGGTATACGGGCACCATACGCTGGAGGCAAACTTCAATTGTGGTCTAACAAGATTGATGTACAGGTGCCTGAGTGTGTTAATATCCCTGAACTCATATGAATGCCTTAATATGAAACCCAGCATTCTCAGACTTTTGCTGACTATGCTATCGATATGGACCCCGAAGCTCATTCTCGAGTCATAGAAAACTCCCAAATCTTTTATTGCAGTAACTGCACTTAATTTTTCCCCACTCAAAACGTACTCAGATGGAAAGTGATGGGCTTTTCGAGAAATTGACATATGTTTACACTTACGGACATTCAGATACACGCCACTGAGCTTACACCATTGTTCCAGTCTCTCAAGGTCAGCTTGTAGATTCAACATGTCTGCTTAACTACCGACCAACAAAAAAATTTTTAGGTCATCAGCAAATAAAAGAAATTTTGCGAATCTGAAACAGGTAGTAATATCATTGACGTATATGAGGAATAAAAGAGGTCCCAAATGACTGCCCTGCGGTACGCCCGATTGGATTTCATACAATTGTGAGGTAGATGAGCGAACCTTGACCTTCTGGGTCCGTTGGGTCAAGTATGACATGAACCAGGCGAGCAATCGACCAGTAATCCCAAATGACAACAGCTTTCTTCTCAAAATACAGTGGTCCACCTTATCGAATGCCTTGGAGAAATCAGTGTAAACAACATCGACCTGTCCTCCTGCCTCCAAAGAGTTCATCACGTATTGTGTAAATATCAGAAGGTTGGAGTCGACACCCTTACCAGGAACAAAACCATGCTGCTGCTCAACTAACCCTGAAACTATATCCCGCTGCAACCGATCCATTACCAGAGTCTCGAAAATCTTGGGAATGGTGTTGATGATACTAATTGGTCTATAATCACTGATGTTGGATCTATCACCTGACTTAAATAATAGTATTATCATACTGCATTTCCACTTCGAAGGAAAATAACCTGCAGTCAAAGATTTATTGAATAATATCTGAAGAGGGATAGCAAGAGAGGACGAACAGCTCTTCAGGAAGAAGGCAGACACCAAATCAGGCCCAGGGCCCTTACTGGCATCGAGAGAATCTAACCGGCTCGCTACTTCATCAACAGAGAAAGATAGTATATTCTCACATAAGTGAGCGGAAGTGGAAGTTGAACGATCAGAAGAAGTACTAGAACTTGTCACGTAAGTCGACCTGAAATGTTCAGCAAAAAGTGTGGCAATGTGAAAGTCCGCGTCAGCCCTTCGACCATCCAAGTACATACTAGTCGGTAAATGATTGTTGTTTCTTTTGGAATTGGTGAAATTCCAGAAAGATTTTATATTCTCTTTCATTGAACTCTCTATGCCCAGAATATAATCCCTATAACATGTGGCCGCCATACTAGAACACTGTGATCTTATATTACAAAATGCTAAATAATCTTCCCAGCGCTTGTGTTTTTTGTAATTTCGGTGCAATTTCTTTTTTTCAAAAACAAGCTTCTTCAGATCATCAGTGAACCAGGGGGGAAAGGTAGATTTCTTCAAATAAATCTTAGGTACAAACGCTTCAACAGCCTGCATCAGCACATTATAGAATTCATCAACCAGGCTATCAATGTCGTTAAAATTTGCTAAAATAGTATGCCAATTTAAGTTCGAAAAATGACTGTTCAGAGTCTCGTAATTGGCTTTCTTGAAATTGTAATGAATGACTCCAATATTAGGTAATTCGACGAGATCCAATGAAACATAAGCACAAAGAGCAGGATGGTAAGCATCCAACTTAGAAAGAACGTCGACGGCAGTTTCAATCGTGAGATCAGCATCCTCAGAGAGGACAAGATCTAGCCTTTAAGGGGCTGTATCTTAACAAGGGATGCTCCAATGAAGTTTCTTTATATGAAAGATCCTATCTTTTTCTCGATGAGGAATCACCCCCTTAAATATTTTACACTTATTTAGTTACACCCTGTATAATGCCCGTGGATAATCCATATAATGATGGAAATACGTTCTTTGGTAAGATACATAATTGAATTGGGTTCAAAATATCTCCCGTAAAAACAAAACTGCAATATTGTCTAATTGATATAATATAATTTTCAAAGTGAAGTGAGGAATGAATGTCTCGGATAAGTTCGTTATTGGGGAGAATTGGTCTGTTTCAATTTAATTACTCTCACGATGCAGTTCTATCGTAAGAATCCATTTACGTAATTCCCAGAGACCAATAATTTCGTTGATATAATTTGTCAAAGTTTGAACAAGACCGCCAAGGCTCCTGTCCACAGGGCTTGAACCAATTTTATATATAAACTATAGTATCACTCCTTGAAAGTTTTTTTACCTCCTTAAAATTTCACGGATTTTAACGAAATTAAGTACATCTACGAAAGTATTTTCATGAGATTTTTGGTAGTTTCTCTTCTGCAGCCCACTGGTTGATTGAGAACATTTAAAATGCAACCGAAATTCATTCATTATGGCAGAACCTCTATCACAAAAATGTCCAATTATCATTCGTGATTCGTGACACGCTCAAAAATGAAATTCAATTTCATACCCTCTTTTTTTGTCTCCAACAAAACTGCGACAAGTGAGTTGTTTGAGACCGTCGGAATTAAAACGGAAAAATATCCGTTGTATCGAATAACCTGCACCGCATCGACAACGTAACTTCCAATTTTCGTTTCCACCCCACATAGCCGAGCCACATAAAAGGGAAAATAATGAAATCATGATAAATTTTCGATATCCGTATTCGAATTGTTGATGTCGTACCAGGCTTCAAATCGTATCTTTCTGTTCGTGGTCTTGATAGCGTTCAATAAAGCGTTGATGTTCGGATAATTCGGTTACAGTTTTATGGATGCTGAAATTTTTGTGCATGGCGATACACGCTCTGAGCGGTGTATTTGTGGAAATGCGGGAAAAGGTCGGGAACAGTATCCAGGTAAAATATGGAGTCTATTACTTGCAGTTTGAAGGACTACTCGTATTTAATATATACGATAATAATACTGAAAATTCATTGATACCATCAAAGCAATAATTGTCAATGTTAGGTATAAATCATTATTACAATAAATATCAGAAATATGAACGCTAAATTATTCTGACTATGCTCAATAATATACTCTCTCTATTTCAGTATCGTAATGAGTCCATTCCAGCACTAAAAACAGTGCTGGAATGAACTCATTCCAGCATTGTTTCTAGTTATATTTTTCGTTTTGTGGTAGTCAGCACAGACATTTGATCCTATCAAATTTCAACACATGTCAATTATCAATATAATATAATCTGGATATAGTGAAATAATTGGGACGGAAAAGATTTATTTTCATCGAAAAATAAGTTACTAGAGATTTCCTTCAGGCTAATTTTGAATGATTCATGCTATTAGGAAACTGTTTCAAATCTGATCTCCATGCCCTACGTATGATTCAAATTCAAATTCCGTAATCTGTCAACTTTCGTAACAGTCACACCAACTGCCAAGATACAATACAAAAGTCATTAGGATGTATAATCCGGATTTTTCATTAAATTTCAACAGTATTTTACAAAACTTGCCTGAAATAGAGAAACTATCGTCTAATACTCGTTGCAGAAGGCTATTCCAACACTCATTCGTTCGAAAACTCGCTCCTTCGTTGCTCGTTTTCAAATTTCGCATTCGTGTTTGAATAGGAGCCCATTCTGCAACTTGTATAAGAATATACTATTCTCTATTTTAGTATCGTAATGAGTTCATTCTAGCACTAAACGCAGTGCTGGAATGAACTCATTTCCGCATTGTTTCTAGTTATATTTTTCGTTTTGTGGTAGTCAGCACTGACATTCGATCCTATCAAATTTCAACACACCTCAATTATTGTCAATATAAGATAATCTGGATAAGGTGAAATAATTGTTGAGAGGAAAGGTTTTATTTGCATCAAAAAATAAGGTACTAGAGATTTCTTTCTTGCTTATTTTGAATCATTCATGATATTAGGAAACTGTTAAATCTGATCTCCATGTTCTACGTACAATTCAAATTCCGTGATCTGTCAACTTTCGTAACAGTCACACCAACTGCCAAGATATAATACAAAAGTCACTAGGATGTATAATCTAAATTTTTCATTAAATTTCAAAAGTATTTTACAAAACTTGCCTGAAATAGAGAACATATCGTCTAATACTCGTTGCAGAAGGCAATTCCAACACTCATGCGTACGAAAACATATTCGTGTTTGAGTATCAGCTCATTCTGCAACTTGTTTTAGAATAAACTTTTATCTTCCATCTATTCATTTGATTTTTGAACACTCTCGAAAC
This sequence comes from Halyzia sedecimguttata, assembly GCA_937662695.2. Classification (NCBI taxonomy): domain Eukaryota; kingdom Metazoa; phylum Arthropoda; class Insecta; order Coleoptera; family Coccinellidae; genus Halyzia; species Halyzia sedecimguttata. Next base: position 17,718,386 of record OW569413.2, read on the forward strand.
TAACAGATCGAACGAAACGGCGTTACAAAATATTTGGTTCAAGCACTGACGTGAAGTCAGGAGCTTTTGCGCGTGTGTTCTATTGTCCTTTCTCCTGTATTGGACACTCTCAATCGAATTCACAATGGTAAATTCGATTAAGAGTATCCAATACAGGAGAATGAAAAATAGAAGATACGCGCAAAAGCTCCTGACTTCACGTCAGTGCTTGAACCAAATTTTTTGTCGTAATTTTCAAAAATTTTTCTATTGGTACGGTCCTCACAAAATTTTACACACGTCTTCATGTCGATATTCTACAACTAGTCACCAGGCTTCAATTGGATCGAGTCTATTTTTTTTGAGTTATCGAGGAAATAATATTCCAGGTGGGTAACTCCGAAACCGTTGGACCGATCATGCCGAACTTAACCATCCTTTTCGTATGTGCAACCTACCCTGAAAATTGCAAGTCCCTATCTCCTTTCGTTGGAAAGTTATCGACGTAACTCACCCATCCAACTACTGAAATCATACAAGGCTGCTCGGATCTCCAAAAATATAGATCTGATCATGTTCAAACTTAAAACTAGGCAGTAGAGTTATGTTCTGAAGGCTCTCGCAAAATTTCAGTGACGTAGGACGAAAAGTATATAGAATTATTTTCAATGATTTTTTAAAGATTATCTAGTGATACGATCCTCACGAAATTTCGAAGGATGTTTGAATTGGATCGGTTTCAAATTTTTCGAGTTATTGAGGAAATAGCAACCAAAGTTCAGATGGGTATAACTCCAAAACCGTTAGGCCGATTATGCTCATAAACACATTCTAATGTGTTATTCAGATGCACAACCTAACCTGAAAATTTGAAGTCACTATCTCTTGCCATTCTCAGGTTATCGTGACATAAATAATATTTTTTAATAATTTTCGGTGAATTGAACCAAGCCATTCTCGGCAAAACAAATAGAAAATTACAGTCATTTGGGCAAAATGATAATGCGATGTTCCCCAGAACAAACGCGCAAAAATTGGATCGGAATAGTTTTCCTAAAATTTTATTTCGAAGTATATTTGTGGATACGCGGAAAAGGGTCGGGAATAGTATCCAGGTAAAATATGGAGACTATTACTTACAGTTTGTAGGAATTCTCGTATTTAATATATGCGATAATAATACTGAAAATTCATTTATACTATCAAAGTAATAATTGTCAATGTTATGTATAAATCATTTATTTATTATTCATTATTTTATTCCATTATTTATACCCGTACAAATACACTGTTTCAGTGTTCAAATACAAATTAAATTATTGCAATAAATATCAAAAATATGAACACTTAATTATTTCGACTAGGTTCAATAATTTGTAATCAAAATATACTTAATCTTGCATCTATTAAATTGAATGTTTCAAACTCTCCAAAATAACAGATCGAAAAAACGGTGTTACAAATATTGAATCGGTATCGTTTTCGTAAAACTTTATTTTGAAGTCCACCTCTGATTTTCACTTCTGAAATTGGACCCGAAATTCCTGATTGCTAATAGATTCTTGTATCAAGTTTCAAGAAATTCTCTAGAAGTTTTGAATCCAGTACTTGTTGGTACATAACAACTATATTTCTGCTACAAAAATTCTACGAAAATTGGGGATATATCAAAGCAAAACAACATAGGATAATTTTCAATCCATTGAAGTGGGCTCAGGGACTTAAGCACTCTCGTTCATTACATGATCACAATTTACCGTTGTTCAATAACAACAAATACTACAAAAATGTATGTTCAAAAGAAATGCGTTCTGTTATTGTAGCAAAGTTTCAATTTGGCCATTGAATATTTTTTAAGGTTTTTTACTGCATACATGTCCAAATAACTCTCAAATAAATACGTTTTGTGAAATATTGAATTTTTGTTCTAATTCGATTGTTTTGAAAGAAATGTCTTCTCTTCTGTGGAAATCTGAGGTGAATTGAGAATTTCAGCAACATCGTGAGATGTCAAGGAATCTCTGTAATCTTTTATTATCACAATAATTTCTAGAATACGAAGCCAATCGAGCTGAAATTCAGTACTCGATTGCAAGATGGCAGCTTGAAAGTTTCTTAGATATAAAATTTATCAACAAATTTTTTTTTTCTATAGATACGATCCTCAAGAACTTTTCGCGTCAGTATTCGACAACTAATTACCAAGTTCAAGTTAATCATGAAACAATATTTCATGTTCGCAATTTTATTTTTTTACAGTAATTGCTAAAATACGAAACCGATTGCAAAATTCAAAATTTCAGCAGAATCTGACTGATAGTTTCCGAAATATACACTTAATAAGAATTTGTTTTTTGTTTTTGATGATATGTGTGATCTTCATTCTGCAAACATTTGCGCGTAGCCATGCTACAACTAAATACCAAGTTCCAATTCGTTCGGATATGAATCTTTTGAGTTATTGACTCAACTATAATTGAGTTGGGTATAACTCGGAAACCATTTGCCTGAATATGATTATTAAAGTCTTAATCGCCACATTCGAATGCTTAACCTACCATGAAAATTTCAAGTCACCTTCTCTTTAGTGTTCGAAAGTAATCGTGGAAACGGTCAGCCAGTATGCTGGAGTGAATATAGTTTTATCTCGAATTATTCATCAGTGAGTAGAACCTAAACGTTTGAGAATGCTAGCCCACTGTTCCTTCGAACTTGCTCGCAAAAATATTGAACATCAAATTTAAATATTGAAAATTTTTAAAAAAGTATTGACGTGATGCGTGCACATTCTTCTCTATATTCACGCCATCTTTGTCAAACCGAACACTAGATTTCAATTTGACGGATCTATATTTTTGAAAATATTGGGTAAAAAAATAAATGATGTCCGAATTTTCTGCCGAAAATAGTCGCAAACGATTAGGTTCCTCTCACTGATGAACAATTCGATGTCAAATTTGATTCTGTCTGGCGATCCGACCGGCCTGTGTCACGATTACTTGAGGACGGTAAGAGATTGCAACTTGAAATTTTCAGGGTAGGTAGCGCGTCCAAATACGAGGGACAAGTTTGTTAATGGGCACAATCGGTTTCCGAGTGATACTTTTGTCATCAAACAATACAGATCCGATTAAATTGAAACTTGGTAGCTAGTTATAGAATACTGACACCAAGACGATTGTGAAATTTTGTGAGAATCGTAAGACTAGAAAATATTATTTATGTCATGATAATCTGAGAACAGAAAAAGATATCGACTTGCAACTTTTAGGGTGAGTTGAGCATCCAAATGCAACATTTGAGTTAACAGGCAGAATCAGACAAACGGTTTCGGAGTTATACCCATGTGAAATTTGGTAGTTATTTCCTCAATAACTTGAAAAATATACAACCGATCAAATTCAAACATGGTTATCACTTGTAGAATGCCAATACAAACATTTTCGCGAAATTTCTTAAGGACCGTATAACTGAAAAATTTTTGAAAAATCAATGAAAAAAATCTGTATGTCAGAGACTATTTGTCCGGCATCGCTTACATCTGGCAAGAGCCTTCAATACCTACCTCTTCGGCCAAGTTCCATGTTTGAACACGATCGGATCTATATTGTTGGAGATCTGAAACCGTTTGGCCGATTATGGCCATTAACGAACTTAACTGTCACATTCGCATGCGCAACCTACCCTGAAAATTCACGTCGTTAACTGTTTCCATTCGAAAGTTATCAGATGGCTAGGAAAATTCGAATTTGAGCTCGAATTCTACATCATTGAGTCGAACCTAATCGTTTGTGATCATTTTCGGCAGAATATTTGATAATTACAGACATTAGGGCAAAATTACAGGAAGCTGTTTCCTAAAACATGCAAGCAAAAATTTAGGCACCTTTTTATACGTTTAGAAAATATTTATTCTATTGATGCCGAAATGAAGTAATCATTAGAGGATACTGAGGGAGGTATATTCATTATTGAATAGTTCCTTCCTGGGTTTTCTCCCAAATTCTGAAAAATATCTATTAAATAAAAATTAATAATTTTGTGAATTGCTTCTGCGTAAGAAACATAAACTATTTTTCACAAGCAATAAATCGAACGATGTTGCCTAACAAACAATAACGAAACAACATCAACGATGAAACAACTCATTCGTAACGTTTCGGAGTCTAAATCAGACTCCTTCGTCAGACACTAACGAAAATCTTCAGAATTATTTTTTGTTGATATAGCTATTCTGAAAATCGAGAATTGTCACATTGACAGTATTCGAAAATCAGTTACATAGTGTTACATAGCATAGAAATTTTCGAGTTCCATCTCTCTCCAAACTTTTTCGATAAAATCAGCCAAATATGGTCAATTCCAATTGAGCAGCTTTGAAAATTACATTTTCTGTTCAACAAAATACAAGTTGACTACTTAAGTTTCTTTTTAACGAAATCAGGTTCTGTCATTAGAATCTTTATATCATCCCAATCCATCATGTGATCTCCTTGGATTTTGCATACAGGATCTGCTATTTTTTATTTTTGTATATCTCTACTTCCCAAGTTGTTCTTATGGTCTCGATGATTCTCCTGTAAGCGATTGACCACAAATACAAGGAATATTATATACACATTTTTTTTATTTTTATTTTTCATTAATGAAGTTTGGCCTTGTTAATGAAGACCAAAGATAATTTTTTGTCTTGGAAACGATTCTTATATTGGTCCGATTATCCTGACTTTTCCAGAAAGACCACGAACATGAGGGATCACATTCAACAAATTGTTTTGTTCTTGTTATTATTCAGTTGTATTTGATTGATTGTTATTTAATTAGAAGCTCTTCTATCTAGCTTCATTATTGAAGTATCTATAAATTGACACGGATATCCATTATCTTCAAGAAATTTGTTGATGAAATCGATTTCATTATTTCGAATTTCAGGAGTAGAACAAATCAGGTTAGCTCTATCTTAAAGTGTTTTGATAACACCTCTTTTATCACCAATTTGATGGTTCGAATGGAAATTCAAATATCTATTTGTACGTGTCTGCTTCCTAAAAACACTTGTTTCGATAATGTACCTTGTTTGTAAGACATTCTCGGTCTAATGGCCAGCAAGTTTCAGTTAATCCAATATTTCAAACTGAACATGACCATTCTAAGTGATCCGGGACTCTATATTTAGGGGCAATTCGTTCAGAGCACAATATCTATAATACTTATGGAGTTGTTTCGAGACCAAATGCCCAGAAATTATTACTCTGGTAACAAGCACTTTCCCAAACAATAACACTGCTCGGTTTGCAACTTCTTATTACGTCCTCGGTCGGAAACAACACCGATGATAATTCCGGATGTGGAGAAGGATAGACAGGATAGACGGTTCGTTGTTTGGATACGGGAGGAAATTCGTTTGTTAATTTACGACGATTATTCAATAAGACTGAATCGCCTTAATCTGTGAAATGTAAACGGCTTTACAGCTTAATGATATAGTTTCCTCGTGCTTTGTCGGTTCTGAAATGGGTTATAATTTGTCTCTTGTCACTCTTGTGCAAAGGTGTCGATAGCTCCTCCGGCCTGATTACGTCTGCGAACAGACAGATTCAAGTTAACAGATATTCGATTCAATTTTGCATGCTCGCACATGGGCGTTGAAATTTTGCTAAATTGTCTGTAATTTCTCCTCTTTCGAAACAAAAAATTGGTTCAAGCACTGACTCGACGTATCCAATACAGGAGAATGGACAATATAACATGCGGAAGGGCCAATTTTATTTTTTCGTAATTTTTTTGAAATTTTCTAGGAGTACGGTTCTCACAAAATTTTACACACGTCCTTATGTCAATATTCTACAACTAGTTACCAAGCTACAATTCGATCGAGTCTATATTTCTCGAGTCATCGAGGATATAATATCCCAGATGGATATACCTAATTCCGAAACCGTTGGACAGATTATGCCCAAAATTTACTTAATTCTCCCATTCGGATGTGCAACCTACTCTGAAAATAGCAAGTGCCTATCTCCTTTTGTTTGAAAGTTATCGGGGCAACGGTAACCAATCCAGTTACTGAACTCGTACAAGGCTGCTCGGATCTGCAATAATATTAGATCTATCGTGTTCAAACTTGGAAATTGGCAGTAGAGTTAGGTTCTGATGGCCTTCGCAAAATTTCAGCGATATCGGACGAATGGTTTCTGATATACAGGGTGAGTCTTCGACCACTGCACTAATTTTAACTAAAGATTCCTCTCACCAAATGAAACATTTTTTTCATTTAACATTTTTACAAATTCAGCTCAGGTAAAAAGATACAGGCTGTTGAAATTTTGAAAAAAAATCAGTTTTTCCTATAACTATGATACATATTTTCCAAATATTAGATATTTTCTACTTCTACTGGTTTACTAGTTATGGACTCATGGATTCATAAAACTAAATGAAATTAGCATAAAGAAAGCATATAAAGTTTTTCTTGAGTCATTTCAAGAATATTCCATTGTTTTAGAACATTATATTATACTTCATAATTTATCCTTAAACGCACCGTTTTCGAGATATTCTTCATTGAATGTTTTAAAATGGAAAACTCCAGAAATTTCACTACTTTTATTGATCCGTCCCTGAGAGTTGGAATCCCGAATCAAGCTGTAAACCATGTTACCATGCATTATTCTCGTCCGCCACCAATGTCATAGATAATTTATATGGGGGAGTGTATTAGTACATTGTGAAATCTTTAAACGCTTGTAACTTTTTACCTGAGCCGAATCTGGAAAAATGGTGAATGAAAAGAGTGTTTCATTTGATGAGAGGAATCTTTGGTTAAAATTAATGCAGTGGTCAAAGACTCACCCTGTATAGTACTTTTTCAATGTTCTTTTAAAAAAATTTCTAGAGATGCGATCCTCACTAAATTTCGCAAGAATTTTCACGTTGGCATTCTACAACTAATACCCATGTTTGAATTGGATCGGTTTTGTATTTTTCGAGTTATTGAGGTAATAACCAAATTTCAGATGGGTATAACTCCAAACCCGTTCAGTCGATTATGCCTGTATACAAACACAAATGCCGCATTCATATGCACAACCTAACCAGAAAATTCCAAGTCGCTATCTATTTCGATTCTTACGTTATCGAGACATAAATAACATTTTTTAATATATATTTTTTCAAATTTTCTAGTTATACGATTCTCACAAAATTCCGCAAACCTCCTTGGGTTTGTATTCTACAACTACCCACCAAGTTTCAATTCGATTGAATCAGTATTGGTTGAAAACAAAATTATGACTCTGAAACCATTGAGTCGATTATGCCCATTAACGAACTTGTCCGTCGTATTTGGATACGCCAGCTACCCCTTAGAATTTCAAGTCGCTATCTCTTTCCGTTGTCAAGTTATCGTGGCAAAAGCTTGACCTCGAATTCTTCATCAGGGAGTCGAACCCAATCGTTTGTTATCATTTTCGGCAAATAATTCGAAAATTAGAGACATTTGGGAAAAATGATAGACATGAACATACGCGCAAAAACTGAAATAGCCTTTGAAAGCACTGACATGAAGTTAAAAAAGCGATGTTCTTCAGTCTGCTCTTCCCTCACGAAATACTTCCTGTTACTTCAAGCCATCTTTTTTCAATCGAGAAATCTGACAAATAGTTTCTGAACTATGAAATTTTTGAAGAAATATCGCAATTTTTTTCTATAGCTACCATGCTCACGAAATTCTCCAAAAATGAGTTCGTCGTAATTCTACCTGTATTTACAAAGTTGAAATTTGATCAGATTTATATTTTTTGAGTTATTGAGGAAATAACAGCAAAATTTCACATGGGTACCTATAACTCCTCAACTGTTCCACCGATTATTCACTTCAACGAACTCAACTGTCGTATTCAGATAAGCAGCCTGCCATAAAAATGGCAAATGGCTATCTCTTGCCGTTCAAAAGTTATCGTGGCACCGGTCACCCAGCCAGATACTGAACTTGGCCAAAGCTACTTGGCTTGCATTTTTCAATATCTCCAATAATATGTATCCGATCGTGTTCAAATTCAGTTCAGGACCTTGCAAATTTTAAGGAATATCGGACAAATAGTTTCAGAGATACAGAATATTTTTAATGATTTTTTGAATGGTCATTAGGGCTTCACACAAGACGAGAGTAGGTGAGAGTACAAAAAATCTCGTCTCGCTCTCGCCAATTCCCAAAAAATTAAGTCTCGATCTCGTCTCGTTATCAGTTGTCTCGTCTCGTCTCGCTTAATTCTGAATAACTATAATAAATATTATAATATATAAACGAAATGGTATACAATAATGAATAATTTTGCGAAGCTATACAGGGTGTTTCATCATAAAGTGGACAAACGAATATAGCGTGTAGATGACATCGAGAGAATCATTTTTGGCTCATGACATATACCCCGTTTTCGAAGCATAACCGAGATACAGGGTGTTCAAGGTAATTTTTGACCAATATTCTATCCAGTGTGGTCAGTTATGTGTAACATTTGAAATAATGGTTTTTGGTCACATCTCAGTATTTTTTTATGCTCAATTCTGAAATGTAATAAGATTCTGAAAAAAGTATTTAAAAATGGTGGAAAACCTGCAAAGTTCGAAATTTTTTTACGCGGTTGCCAATTTGAGTTTCACTCTATGAATTATCTCAACTTTTTAAGAAATTCTGTGCAAAAATTTTTTCAAAATTCGAACACAACTTTTTTTTATACATGTCTACAGCAAAAATTAAATTTCATCCGAAATTGATGAACTTTTCCACGCTTATACTATTCTTAAACCTTAACGAAAATATGAAAACAGAACCGAAAAATATCGATAGGTTTGTTTTTTATAGCCATTCAAAGTTTCCACTCGGATATCTAACTTATTCGTTTTTTGAAAACTGGTTTGGCTATGAGGCAAAAAGTTTGAAATTGAACTGCCGAAGCATTCCAGATGGAAATTAAAATTTCTCAAAAAAAAATTTTTTTGCTCATATTTCAATAAAACTCTGGCCGGGATCGAACTAGTGACCTTGCGATAGGAATTATTCTTAGCTCTTGATAGAAATTGAAATTATTCGGAACATATTAATTATCGTTACCTAGCAACGGTAATTCAAAGCATTTGATAGATTATTCGAATTCACTGAATATTATTTCGCAAGTTTCTTGAAAACCATTTTAATTTGAGCAGAAATGAAATATTCAATCTTGGAGAAAAATGATATGGTTCAGGCTTATTATGAAGCGAATTCCTCAGGGAGGAAAGCGAGAGAAATATACGCCCGCAGATTTCCAAGCCGATCAGTACCAAACTTTAAAATATTTATGGCAACAGTACGTAAATTACGTGAAGATGGCACTCTTAACTGAAAGAAAAAAGAAACAATACGAAGTCACGATGAACGTGTCCTGGATTTGGTTGAGAGTAATCCTAAAATATCAACTAAAATGATATCTAATCACCCCAGTGTGAACCAAAGTAAATCGACTGTATGGAGAGTTCTAAAGAGGAATCACTACCACCCATATCATTTTCAAAGATGTCAAAAATTAGAAGAAGGTGATTGCAGTAAAAGGAAAGAATTCTGTGAATTCATTTTAAGAAGAACGCGTGCGAATAGAGATTTTCCACGTCTCATTTTATTCAGCGATGAAGCGACCTTTCATAGAGATGGATTTTTTAACAGAAAAAATAATGTGGTATGGCAAATCAATAATCCACATTCTTTGGTTTCGATGAATAGTCAAAAAAGGTTTTCAGTCAATGTTTGGGCGGGAATGAAGGACAGATTCATCATCGGACCTTTCATTCTCCCTGAAACATTGACTGGAAATGGTTACTATCAATTTTTACGAGAGACTCTACCAGATATCATGGAAAATATTCCTTTGAATCAATTCAGAGGTATTTGGTACCAACACGATAGTTGTCCTGCGCACACAGTCAGGAGTGTACGCGAGTTTCTAGACTCCCAATACCCACGGCGATGGATTGGTCGGTTTGGACCTGGTGCATGGCCTCCACGTTCTCCAGATCTAACTCCACTGGATTTTTATTTCTGGAGTCATATGAGAAGTCTGGTCTACGAAAAGCGAGCTCCAGTAGAATCGAAAGAAGAATTGATTCAACGAATTGAATCAGCTGCCCAGGAAATTCGTCATAATCAAGGAATGATAGGTTCAGCGGTGAACAGTGTGGTGAAAAGAGCGAGACTGTGTGTTCAAATGAATGGAAATATTTTTGAAACTGAATTATAATGTATAATTTCATCAGAGTTGTTCAATTAATTGTTAAATTTGTCTACTATTGTGTTATATTCTTGCGTTAGTGAAATATAAAATTAAATATTCAAGAAAATTTTGCTATAAGACAATATTCTCTCACTTTCTTGATTTTCTTGATTCGCTGAACCAAATAATTATTTCCCACATTGATTATTTAATTTCTGCTCAAATTAAAATGGTTTTCAAGAAACTTGCGAAATAATATTCAGTGAATTCGAAAAATCTATCAAATGCTTTGAATTACCGTTGCTAGGTAACGATAATTAATATGTTCCGAATAATTTCAATTTCTATCAAGAGCTAAGAGTAATTCCTATCGCAAGGTCACTAGTTCGATTCCAGCCAGAGTTTTATTGAAATATGAACAAAAAAAATTTTTTTTGAGAAATTTTAATTTCCATCTGGAATGCTTCGGTAGTTCAATTTCAAACTTTTTGCCCTCATAGCCAAACCAGTTTTCAAAAAACGAATAAGTTAGATATCCGTGTGGAAACTTTGAATGGCTATAAAAAACAAACCCATCGATATTTTTCGGTTCTGTTTTCATATTTTCGTTAAGGTTTAAGAATAGTATAACCGTGGAAAAGTTCATCAATTTCGGATGAAATTTAATTTTTGCTGTAGACATGTAAAAAAAAAGTTGTCTTCGATTTTTGAAAAAATTTTTGCACAGAATTTCTTAAAAAGTTGAGATAATTCATAGAGTGAAACTCAAATTGGCAACCGCGTAAAAAATACTGAGATGTGACCAAAAACCATTATTTCAAATGTTACACATAACTGACCACACTGGATAGAATATTGGTCAAAAATTACCTTGAACACCCTGTATCTCGCTTATGCTTCGAAAACGGGGTATATGTCATAAGGCAAAAATGATTCTCCCGATGTCATCTACACGCTATATTCGTTTGTCCAGTTTATGATGAAACACCCTGTATATACATATTATTATTAATATTTGTACATGTACATATTATTTTTAATTTTAAACACTGATAATTTCAACTTTTAAATTACTCGATGACAAAGAATTCAAACATAATCACGCTTGCATCACATAATTTTTCAATGATGTACGTGTTTTTGCCATGATCATACCTGCCGTGGAAAATAATCTTACAACAGGTACGGATGTAGCCATTAATAAATCATCGGCCATCTTGGAAAGTGTGGAAAGAACTTTTACATCACTATCCACCACTCTGAAATATTTTTATTCCTACTTGCTCTTTCTAACAGCAAATATTCTTTTAAACTCAGCTTTCCAATATTTCGAAAGTTTTGTTGATGTTCTAAATAGGCTATCGATATCGATACGTTTTTTAATAGAATTGAACAATTTGGTATAGTTTTCAAAGAATAGATTCCATTATCCATAGATCATTGAGGGTGTTCTTGGGTTATTCCTCATAATACTTTTCGAAACATTGAATAGCTTCGTTTCTTTACCAGTTTTATTATACGTAGGTTCACAGACGTATACAATAATTGTTCACATCTTCACTACAAGGAGTACAAGAGAATAAATTTCTCCAGATGTTCAGATAGAGACGAAATTTTCAAACATTGGGATTTAGGGTCAATAAAGTTGTCCGTTAAGTATTGAATTCATAATGGCATCCGTGGTTGTGAATTATATTTTTTCTTGAAAAATAATCTCAATTATCGCAAGGTCATAACGAGTTATTAATCTTCTAAGAAATCGTGTATTTCTAGAAAGATCGATGCTTAATACAAACAAAATGTATCGGTATTATTTATTTATATATTTATTATATAGTGGAAACTGTTCATATTCAATTGTTTTCTGTGGGTGTTGAAAAAAGTCGAGTCGTATATAAAACTTGATACAAAAAATTTAACGAAACCAAAAACGAAACTCTCGTGTTGTATGTGGTCTTGGTATCGCCTTTAATATTTTTGAAAACGTCTCGTCTCGTCTCCTCTCGCTTTTACGAGGCGAGAACGAGACGAAACGAGAAAAATCTCGCTCTCGCGTGAAGCCCTAATGGACCTTTACCCCTGAAAGCTTAATAAGGTTTCGTCTACAGACACATATTCAGATGAAGTGTAGTATTTGGCACAGCAAAGCCGGAAAATTAATCTGTTTTTGCTCATGACTATTCGGAAAATCTGTGGTCCAAATACACGAGAAAACTTGTCTGTGGGTTTTGAGTTTCTCATAACACCGCTGTAATATAAAAGGCCAAGCAACGCTTTTATTTCAAGGGCATCTGTGTTCAATGTATTCATTATTACATTGGACAATGAAGTCAATCATTGCTTGGTTGATGAATAAGGAAATCCCTGGTTCCCCATCTATTAGATCTCGAGCTCCTCCACTTGGACCGGGCAAGTGAGTGATAATGTTTTTTGATTGAACTCGGCTGTTTCTAGACGGTAAGAGATCAGATTCAGTCCAAATAGTTTTACCTTCTTTTCCAAGCACAAATTTTCTCTTCTTTTCCCGTTCATCTGATTCCACATCTGGTAATTCATATTGGGAATCTTCATACACTGACATCGGTAGGTATCATCATTTTCGGCAGTAATGTCGAAGGCGTCCTGCAAATGATCGTCGTTTGTTAAAACATTATTCTCATCTTCATCTTCCGATGAATTTGAAAAAAAAATCATCTTCCACCACATCATTCAAACCAATAGGATCATTTCGCTGGGGTTGCTCAAGAATTTCTTCGATAGTTGAAAATCGAGGATTGTTTGCCATGACTGAAACAGTTTGGTAAATTCATAAACACGACCTTAAAAGGTGTTGTAAATGAAATCATTAAGATAAAGTTACATACTAAAATAGAAAAAAATTCTAATTGTAAAAAAAAACAATTCAACAAATTTTACAACGTCCGGTCATAATCACCCGAACGTTGTTTTTAGTCCAGCAATGTAAAATATTCAAGGTCACTCACCTTTGAGAGGGTTCCGCTTCTGTTGGCATGTAGAGGAATACTGCGTAAGCAGCTACTCAAGGTCCCATCCTATCTCACTACTTCCCATCTAGCATCCGCTATTTTTCACGACTTCTGGTCATTTTGACCTGTACATTGTAGTTTAAGGGTTAAGTGAGACTTATTTGAATTTTATATTCGAAATTATTGAGAAAATTCTGTTGATGACGAATAGGATGAAATATAGAAATCTAGATATATTATCGATATATGAAATAAAAATATTCGTAAGGAACAACATAAACCAGAAGTTTCCAACCTCCGAAATAAGTCTCAACCGATAAAACTCGAGTTATTTTGTTACTTTCGGCAAATCCAAAATTTAAGGGAGAACGACAGAAAATGGAATTCTCCACGTCTACCAACCAAATTGCATAGAATAAATTTATGCCACCGTAACTTTCACTGCATTTTCTATCTTCGCCAATTCTCGGTTATCTCGTAAAGTTGGCAGTAATAAAATGTCCTTGTTCGACCCTCGACGCGTGGGGTTTATATTTTGCATAATCCCATTGGGACGGCCGCCTCCAGTTCAAATGAAGAGATCTGCTATTTATATCTTGGCAAGAATATGTTCCCATTATGCCAGCACATCGCAGAAATTATGTTTAGTCATATAATTACTTGCCTTGGAGCTGTACTGTTAGTGGTTCTGGTATCATAGACTGGACAACAATAAACCTAGTATTGCTGGATGTGGTCAAATTTAATGCAGAATTGCTGGAACAAATTCATAGGGGTTTGATGTTTCGAAATCAAACCTGAACCAAAGCATTGGGCCTAGTGCTTGTGTAAACACTCGAACCTTTTTGTGCTCCCGAGTACTGTGCTTTCGACGAGAGGTCTTTCACTGGCCGTTTTTTGTACACTAAAATTCCAATTTCATAATTCATTCCGTTCAATTCACCAGAATTCCATTCAATTCCTCACAATTCCATTTAATTGCGCACAATTCCATTCAGTTCATCATAATTCCGTCCAATTCAACACAATTCTTCGCAGTTTTAAAGCCTATAAAATATGGATATAAGTAGGTACTTGTTCATGTGTAAAACCTGCTGAGTAAATATCGAGGTAAATATTACTTCGACTTCAGTTTATCAAGTTGTACGTACCAAATTTGAACATGATCGGATCCATAATGGTGGAGATATTGAAGAAATACTGGAAACCGAGCATTTCAGCTTCTATATGGGTGACCGTTACCTTGATAAGTTTCAAACGGAAAGATATAACGAATTGCATTTTTCAGGGTAGAATCAAAATTCGAAAGTAATGTTCGTTAATTCGCGTAATCGGCATAACGGTATTGGAGTTATAACCGAATGAAATTTTATAGTTATTTCCTCAATAGCTCGAAAAAGTCAGATCCGATCCAATTTAAACTCGGTAAATACTTGTAGAATGCTGACGCACTAATTTTTGAGCAATTTTGTGAGGAACGTATCACTAGAAGAAAAAATTTGAATATTTATTGAAAAAATCATTTAGTTTTTCTTAAAAAGATTAGAAACTATCAAATTACTAAGCCGAATTTTATTTCCCAAATGAATTCAGAAATAAATATCTGAACAAATTTAAATCGAGAACGGTGAAAAAAGACGGTGAGGTTCATGCAATATGAGTGTGTGGGTGTGTGAGGCGTGAATATACATGAGAATATGCGCGCAAAACCTCATAACTTCACGTAAGTGCTTTTTAAGAATAATTTTTTTCATATTGAGATCAAAAACTGAAAAAATAGGTAGAAGAGAAAAAAATAATCCTCTTAACGCAAAGGAACCTTTTTTTCCAATGTGATAGAAAACTATCGAAAAGAGTAGGTATTAAGGTAATAAGAAACAAGAAATCTAAGTTGAGAATGTTTGGAAACATTGATGATACCTTATAGTGAACACAGTTCACACTACCACTACACCAACACTAACGTATTTCATCTTAAAAAAAATGGCTAGTCTTAATTTTTTAGATTCATAGATTGATGAAAATAATTTAATTGGGAATCTAGCTATAATTAACGGGTATGATAAGGAAATATTCGATAAGTTAATATTACTATTCTTCAAACTCAAAATAGTAAAGATGAGAAATTTGTTTCAGTACAAAATAATTCTCTCGATTTTCGTTGAGCGTCTGAAGAAGGGGTCTGATATAGACTCCGAAACGTTACGCTATAGTTGTTTCTTCGTTGATGTTGTTTCGTTGTTTTTTGTTAGGCAACATTGTTCAATTGATTGCTTCTGACAAATATCCTGTGTTTCTTACGCAGAAGCAAATCACAAAATAATTCATTTTTATTTTATAGATATTTTTCAGAGTTTGGGAGAGAAAACCCAGAAAAAACCGTTGAATAATGAGTATACCTCCCACAGTATCCTTTAATGATTACTTGTGTCAGTACCCTTTAACCCATGATGCACAAAGGGATTAACAAACATTTTCAAGAGAACGAGATTAAAATTGGTTTACAAATCAAATAATACTGTAAAAAAGTTTAATGGTAACCCAGAAGATAAAATAATGGATTCGAAAAAGAGTGGTATCTAAGAAATTAGTTGTAACTGACTGTGATATGAAATATGTTGGTCGGTTAACGTCCGTTTCAAAGAACATAATATTGCTCATTTAAGATATGGGTGCACAGAGGAATCCAGTGTTGCCGAGGTTGTTTTAGATCGGGATCAATCAATAAGTTCAGGAGGTGTGAAATTGCTGAAAAATGTTTCCAACAATAGAATGTTGGATGCAAGTATACAAATAGATAAATTTAACAATACTTTAAATACAGACAAAGGACCTTTACCATATGTATACATTATTTTGTTGACATATATGTTTCGGGTTTTATTCCATTTGAAAATGGGAAATACATTTTGCTTGAGTAGCTATAAGTGAGACGTTTATGGAATTCATATTTTCGTTCGTTGTATCATTATTTCCTTGAAAAATTTGTTCAAGCCCTGTGGACAGGAGCTTTTTGGCACTCTTGTTCCAACAGACAAATTATATCTCCGAAAGTATTGGTTTCTCAGAGTTGGGAATTATATCAATGGATTCTTTTGATAGAACTGCGTCATGAAATAAATTAAATTCAAAAAAAGTGTCGATTAAAAGCAATGTTTAAAAAATTATCATTTAAACAAGAGCGCCAAATAAAAGAACAATCTAAAATACTTCAAAAATTATCATTAAACTTATTTATAAAGATTAAATGAGCAATCTGCAATGATTCAACTTCGTGGAATGTGTTGTTGCAACTTACACTGGGTGCACAGTTTTCATAACTCGAAATAGCCAAGGAAAGTATCATCGAAATGTCTAGAGCAAGGCTGGAGACAATCATGGCAGATTGTCCATTTATTCCTGATATTTGAGTAGGTAGAGACTTATGAACAAATTATCTCAATAGTTCAAACTATATTAACTAGCAACATTATGAAAAAACTGTATATAGGAACATGTTTTATTACTTAAGGAAGTAAAATGTAATATTAAACTCACTCGTCAACGAAAAGTAATTTGTTTTGATGATTCCATTATGTTCTTCTTTCCAATTGCCTTCATAAACTACATCATCAAAATGATCAAATTCTACATCTTCTGAAACATCATCCCGAATTTATAAGTAAATTATTCAATAGGCAACCATTCAATACTATTTTCGGTTCAAAACAGTCTTGTATTTGTTCATATATTCAAGAATCAGATACTTGTTTTCAAAGTACGAATTGACATGAGTCTAATAGCTAGATAAGATGACATTAATGAGCAGTGAACACAGACAGTGAATACATAGAACTACGATGTATTATTGAAATTTTTAAAAATCATATCTCCGAAACTATTAGCTTGTTAGAGTTGAAAATGATATCATTGGATTTTTATGATAAAATAGCATCTTCAAAAAAAATTCATTCAAAAGTTGTAATGTAAATAAAATTTTTTTCATTACTCCGAAACATCAAGCCGATTATGCCCAATGACGAACTTAGCAGAGATATTTATCCCTCGAACTCACTCTGAAAATTTCAATTGTCTAGCTCATTCCGTTCGAGATTTATCGTGTTAACGGCTGGACGGCCGGACAGAGTCGATTTTGACCATGGATTATTATTATTATTATTATTATTAATATTACAGTAGAGTTGAGACTAATCTATAAACTCAAAAAAAATCAAACTTAACAAAGAAGAATTGTCATAAACGATACAGAAGAGAAAGAAAACGAAAATTCACTACAAGACAAGCACAGAGATAAACATTCATGAAGCATCACTCGCGAACCATCTGTCCAAAGAGTTCTTGAAACTATTCACCGATGATGCCCCGACCACGGCAGCTGGAAGTCCATTCCACAATGTTAACACTCTATTGGACAGGAAGTGTTCCCGAACGGTAGACCTGAACCTTTCCCTCGACAATTTCAGATTGTGACCTCGCAGTCGGGTGTCAGAATTCAGGCAGAACAAGGAGGACAGATCTGCACTGAATAACCGGTGGAGGGCTCTATATGTTATTATCAAGTCTCCTCGTAAGCGGCGAGTTGCGAAGGTAGTGAGGTGCATCACAGATAGTCTCTGCTCGTAGGTTGGTCTCACAGGTCCATATGGCATCCTAGAAGTCCTTCGCTGGATTGACTCGAGCAGATTGGCATCACGGGATAGAACAGGTGCCCAAACCGGACCGGCGTATTCAAGGATGGGTCGAACAAAAGTGGAATACAGAATACTGCAGGTGTGAGGGTCACGACGTCGAAAAGTCTTCTGGATGAGGTAGAGCATTCTCTTGGCTTTGTTGGTAACAGCCACAATATGTTCTGACCAAGACAGGTCCTGGGTCATAGTTACTCCGAGATCGCAGTGAGATGAAACTGACTCAACAATGTGATGGGACAAGTGGTAGATGTGTCTTGGATTGTTTTTACCAAGGTGAAGTACCTTGCATTTGTCCAGATTGAGA
Source organism: Halyzia sedecimguttata (assembly GCA_937662695.2). NCBI lineage: Eukaryota > Metazoa > Arthropoda > Insecta > Coleoptera > Coccinellidae > Halyzia > Halyzia sedecimguttata. The sequence continues at coordinate 17,736,591 of OW569413.2, forward strand.
GGAATCATCCAGGTATCGGACCATCTCAGGATGGCATCGAGGTCATCCTGTATAACACGAGACGCGGTAAACGGATCACCGTAAATCTTGGCATCATCAGCAAACAACGAACACATTGACTTCACTGTAGAGGGAAGATCCGATGTGAACATTAAAAAGAGAAGAGGGCCCAATACGGAACCCTGGGGGACACCACTCACCACGCCTCTTGAAGAAGATACACAGTCACCAACACGAATACGGAAACTTCTGTTCGAGAGAAAGGCCCTGATCCACAGAAGAAGGTCACCACGAATTCCAAGATTCTCGAGTTTCAGCAGGAGGCGTCTATGGATTCTTGATCAGCGAGTCGAACCAAATTGTTTAAGACCATTTTCAGCCAATACTTCGAAAATTAAAGACATTTGGGCAAATCAGATGAGTATTTTTCGAGTTACGGTAAAAACAAAATTAAAAAATTTTTAAATTTTGTTTTGACACTTTAGGGCACTCCGATAAATACAAAACTTCTTATGCTTATAAAGGTCATGATTCTATAATTTGATGCTAAATTTCAGATAGATCGACATATCGGTTCTGAAAATATTCATAAAAATTGTTTTAAGTAAAAAGGGCAATATATCCGAAACCACATGGTGGACTTCGCCAGTTAACAAACTATCCGCGCTACAAACCCACCCTGCAAATTTAAATCCTCTGACTCCTTGCGGACCGGCCGGCTGGACCGGACGGGTAGAATTGGTTTTGACCTCGGATTATTCATCAGTGAGTCGAATTCAATCCATTTTCGCAAAAAAAATCGAAAAATAAGGACATTGTGGCAAAATGATAGCACGCTGTTCCTTGCGGAACACGCGCGCAAATAATATTGAAAAATATTTTTGGCCACGATAACCTGAGAGCGGAAAAAAATAGCGGCTTGCAATTTGTCAGGGTAGCTTGAGCATCTGAATGCGACATTTGAGTTTGTTAATAGGCATAATCAGTCAAACGGTTTTGGATTATACCCATCTGAAATTTGGTTGTTATTTCCTCAATAACTCAGAAAATACGAATCGAATCCAATTCAAACAATCCCGGTGCGAAAATACTTAAAAACTTTCCTGAGGATCGTTTTACTAGAAAATTCTATATGTCAGAATCTATTCGTTTGAAATTTCTGCAATTTTGCGAGAGGTTTCAAAACCTAAATCTTATGCCAATTTCCAAGTTTGAACATGATCGGATCTACATTGTTGGAGATCCGAGCCGCGTTGTCCAGATAGCACACAATATCCTATGGATATCCGTTTCAAGTCCGTTTCAGGTCCGGATATCCTCGTACATAGAATGGATATCCACAAGATATCCATCAACAGATATTGAAAAGATATTCAACACTGGATATCCTACGGATGTCCATAGAATATCCGTTGGCGACAGTAAATTGATATCCCTTTTTTAAAATGACGGATCTCCTATGGACATCCATAAGATAATTGATTCTCAATTTATCCGTTGAAAGTAAATCCATAGTAAATCTCTCAAATAAGATTTAAAATCAATACAAAATGAACAATGTGCATAATAGATATTTCAGTAGTTAAAATTAATTGATTTTTTACGTTCCTATTGTGGATTCGGAAATCGAAATAAAATATAATATGATATATCCTATTCCTATCATTATTAAGGTGCATTTTCATTCTGACGATCGACGCTAGCGTCTTGCGTCAAAGCTAAATATTTTTTAGCTATATCACTTGACGCTACAAACTTTATCTCAAATGGCATTCATCACAGAATCTGTGGCTCTATTCTAAAACGTAACACGTGACCGCATTTGACGCTTGACGCTAGAGTCAGGAGGAAAATGCACCTATAAGGTCATGTGCGACATGAAACTATAGACCTAATAAAGGGTTTATTGGGCCTATGCTTGAAACGTACGCCTCTGCTATTCAGTGTTTTTCTTGGGTAAGTTTTGAAAAGTTGAGATAAATTTCATAAATAGTAACTTTTTGAAACTCGCTATTGCATTGTTAATTTCAGATGACGGTTCTGTGGAATAAACTAACTGATATTTTGGAGAAATGAAGGAAACTAATGTGAGGCTTATAGCCTCTCCCCTAATCGCAGATTAGATTAGAGGTGGTTGAGGTTCTACGGGCCCTACTAGCTCACAGCAAAAACTAAAATATAGATGTTAAGTGGGCGCCAGACACTCCAACTTCAGAAAAACTCGAATTATATTTTACAAATTTATTCAATCAACAGTCTAAAGATTGGCCAATGTGAAACATGCAATATAAAATATAAATACTAAGTCAGACTGATCACAAATGAAATGCTTAAACTACTTATCTTGGAATCGTTTCAAATAGAGTCACTATGGGCAACTTCACAATGAGTCAGTCTAAGTGTCCAATCAGGTTCCTCAAATTAGTAACAGGAACTGGATATCATGGAGCTCGATGACTGGTGTTCTTTGTCGATTGCTAGGTCCCTCTATCCAAACGAAATAATTCCAACCAGGTGGTTGTCCTGTGTAACAGCGTAGATATTCCTCCAACTCAATACTCGAGGTACGTGCCTGACAGGTGGTTCTCTAAGCAGGTTTATGAAACTTCCTTTATATGGAAGCAATTCGAAGATAATCCAACAGCTACAGAATAAGGTACTAAAAAGGGTTCCTGCAAGATACATAATTCTTAGACTTTATCCTCGCAAATAACGTGCCCATTTCGAGTTCTAGTTCACAATTTAGATATAATGACAATGTGATTAATTCAAGTTACAAAGTGGTCATAAAATTATTCCAGTTAAAAACTACAAAACGACTGGAAAAACATCAATCCGGCTTTCCATTTTCACTAAATGATTCTGAAGGATGAATTAGTTCTTAAAAGAGAATAATGGATAATAATTGCCGGTAAAAACTAGAGCTCAAAATGGCCACGCGGTCAGATAACAGGGAAGCCAAAATATGATTACAATACAAGCAAAAATATTACTGTAAAGTTAAGCTGAAATAATAATAATGAATTAATTACTAAATATGCATCAGAACATGTCCTCAATTGAAAGCAAATTGGATTAAAACCTACCAGATTCAGAACCCTTCACTCAAGGAAAATGGCCACAACTCAAGATAACTAAAACTCCACGGCTGCCTAACAAAAATGATTTCCAGATCGTCGTTCTCGCTTCGACTAACCAACTAACGCTGGAGGGGGGCTCCAGCGGACCGCGCTGACGTTCCATTGACATCGAACACAGAATCGATCTCGGAGTAGATCTAACGCACTTAACAAGTCAGGGGCGTCCCAACCAATACAACCGGGGTACACAAAATGCAACCAAACTTCAAATACAAACGGGATTCTAAGGAACCCGTTACACCCCCTCACCAGGAAGAGCGCAGGCCAGACGAAGCAGAAAACCACTGGTAAGGGAAGATGAAAAAAAAAACCGTCAATAGCAATACAGTAGTCAGATGTTCGACACTGGTCTAGAAGTTGCGCCAAGTGATTCAGTAGACAAGGCCTCGTTCATCTAGACAAACCAACACACAACTCAGAGTGAAATCCCATTAAAAAAACCCCAAACCCCAAAAAAAATTGAAACCTTGCTCAGGTGCTGAAGGCCTGTCTCTGGGATACCACCGGTATCCGAGAGATTAGGGGTGGATGCCAATTTGACTCCACCCAGATGAACAAGGGGTCATGCCCAGCGGGAACGCAGTCGTTCACTAAAAATCAGTTTCACACAGAGAACTTCGTCTCTACTCAAATTGACCTCAACTAAGGATGTTAACGAATTGAAATTGATATCTGAAACCGAGGGAACCCAATTGTTCCAACTGTTTCAGACCCCCAGCAGTAGGGGAAAAAAGAAAAACTAAAAAGAGAAACTTGACAGCACCGGGAGGCACCAATGCGGTCAAGCGGGGGGGCATGGAAGATTTTTGTTTTAGCGACAAAATCTCAAAAACGCTTCCATCACCCAAAGCCGGTTCCAGCGACAGCGAGCGATGTCAAATCCGGGAAAAAAAAGAAAAAAAAAACGTCAAATCCGTGTAGGCTATAAATTAGCGACATCGAGCGAAACATGGTCCGATCATTTCCAACTCCATCCTAAACAATAGACTGCACTCACGAGTCCCAAAATCGAAATAAAAAAATTGGTTCAAGCACTGACGTGAAGTCAGAAGCTTTTGCGCGTATGTTCTATTGTCCATACTTCTGTATTGGACACCCTTAATCGAATTTACCATGGTAAATTATGTTGTCCATTCTCCTGTATTGGACACTCTCAATTCGAATTTACCATGGTAAATTCGAATTAAGTGTCCAATACAGGAGAATGGACAACATAATTTACCATGGTAAATTCGATTAAGGGTGTCCAATACAGAAGTATGGACAATAGAACATACGCGCAAAAGCTTCTGACTTCACGTCAGTGCTTGAACCAATTTTTTTTTCGTGACTTTTTAAAAATTTTCTAGGGGTACGGTTCTTGAAATTTTTTTTTCGTCATTTTTTTCAAATTTTCTAGGGATACGATTCTTACAAAATTTTAAACACGTCTTTATGTTGATTTTCTACTACTAGTTACCAAGCACCAATTCGATCGAATATTTATTTTTTGAGTTATCAAGGAAATAATATTCCAGGTGGGTATAACTCGGAAACCGTTAGACCGATTATGCCCAAAAACGAACTCAACACTCTCTTTCGGATACGCAACCTACCCTGAAAATTGCAAGTCCCTATCTCCTTTCGTTCGAAAGTTATCGAGGCAACGGTCACCCATCTACTGAACTCGCACAAGAATGCTCGAATCTCCAACAATATTTAACCGATCGTATTAAAACTTGAAACTTGGCAGTAGAGTTAGGTTATGAAGGCTCTTGCAAAATTTCAGCAATTTCAAACGAATAGTTACTGATATATAGAATTTTTTTTTTTATTTTCAATGATTTATTAAAAATTTTCTACAAATGCTATCCTCACCAAATTTTGCAACCATTTCCGCGTTGGCATTCTACAACTAATAACCATGTTTGAATTCAATCGGTTCAGTACTTTTTGAGTTAATGAGGAACAAAAACCACGAAATTTCAGAAAATTTCAGATGGCTATAACTCTGAAACCGTTTGGCCGATTATACTCATAAACAAACTGAAATGTCGCGTTTTGGTGTGCATCCTAACCTGAAAATTTCAAGTCGCTATCTCATTCCGTTCTCAAGTTATCGTGACAACAAAAATATTTTTTAATAATTTTTTAAAAATTTTCTAGCCATACGATTCGCACAGTATTCCACAAACGTGCTTAAGATCATATTCTACAACTACCCACCAAGTTTCAATTTGATCGGATTTATATTGGTTGAAAACAAAATTATTACTCGGAAACCACAGGGCCGATTATGCCCATTAACGAACTTGTCCGTCGTATTGAGATGCGCCACCTACCCTGAAAATTTCAAGTTGCTAGCTCTTCTCGTTCTCAAGTTATCGTGGCAACGGCCGGACGGCCGGACGGCCGGACGGACAGAATCAAATTTGACCTCGAATTCTTCATTGGGGAGTCGAACTTAATCGTTTGAGACCATTTTCGTCAAAAAATTCGAAAGTTACAGACATTTGGGCAAAACTATAACGCGATGTTCCCCAGAACATACGCGCAAAAAAATCTCAAACTGACGACAAAATCCTCCCCCACGGTTCGAAGACAAATTCTCTTTCAAACTTAACAGGTAGACTTCAACGTCAAAACCACGAGGCGTCTTAAACCCTCAAAACAACAACCAGGCGAAAGAACATGACCAGACCATACTCCACCCATATCACCAATCAATGTTCATCCAATGAACCAAATTCGAGCCTAAAAACAGTCAAAATCAGGGAAAGTTCAATCCGGGCCTAAATAGAACAGGAACTCATCACAGGTGACACATAGGTGCGACGCTTCAAGACCGGCATGATCATAGCAGTTGGAGGAAACAAAAATATACCGAAATATACTTAATATAATATATCTTAAATTTCAGACTTAAAGGGGAAAACGTCGCAAAACGAACGAATGCAATACAGTAGTACTAAACGGCCACCATAATAACAACTACATACCAATAGTTCCGATGCGTAGAGAGGAGAATATCTCCGAGAAGAAGAACGGCGAAAATTTTCAGAAGGGAAACAAATTCGAATTTACAAGAAATTCTCGTCCGAAGACTAATTTCCCAGTTTCATCATGCTAATCGCCACCCTCCGACTCAGAAACATCAACCAAGTCAGGCTTCAGATCTTTAACATGCCAGTTGCCCAAATCACGACCATCCGAGTCTCTTAAATTATAGACCAATCTAGAAACAACTGCACGAACAGTGCACGGAACGAAAGAGTTAGTTAATTTGGATGCAAATTTGTTAGCCGCGTCTGATTGAGTGAAATTGCGTTTCCAAACTCGGTCACCCACTTGAAAAACGATATCCCTTTTTCCCGAATCATATAACCGTTTGTTTTTCAAATAGGCCTCATGTAAGCGCTGTCGCATGTTGGCGTAAATAGGAGGCAGTCCCTGTAGGTCGTCACTCCATTTTAATCGACGGGAGACTTCATCTAAATTCTGAAAATTTTGATCAACCCTACCATAAGTATCACCTGAATTTGGAATACGACGTCCAAAAAGCAAAAAGGCGGGGGAAACACCCAAAACTTCATGCTTAGCTGTATTGATAGCGTGGGCGATCTGTTGTATATTTTCATCCCAGACAGTATGATTATCTGCGATATAGCAACACATTGCAGTCAAAATAGTCCTATTAGAACGTTCACTATGATTAACCTGAGGGTGTCGTTTCGCGTTAAACCATGGGGTGATCTTATAAGACTCCATAAATTGTTTATAATCTTTGGAAACAAACATGGTGGCGTTATCCTGAACTAAAATCTGAGGTACACCAAATTTCAAGAACACATTCTGTTCCAAAAACGCAATAACTGGCTTGGCCTTAGCATCCCGAAGTGGGTGCACAAATGTAAACTTAGTGAACCAATCCACCACTACTAGCAAATACTTGTTTCCATGTTTTGACCGAGGAAAGGGTCCCATCAAATCCAACGACAATAATTGAAAAGGGAAATTTATATTCTTATAGGACCCCATTAACCCTATTCTAGCCTGGTTAGAACTTTTGTTGGCCTTACACACATCACAACCATTACAATACGTTTGTACCGCCCGTTTCATAAGAGGCCAATAATAATGCTCAGCGACACGAGCTAACGTTTTAGAAATACCAAAGTGACCACAAGTAGGAGAGTCATGATTTTCGCGAATGACTTCTGACCGATTAGCCGTGGGAACAACCAGCTTCCATTCTGACAAATTGGAATCAATATTGAAACTGTGTGCGACATGTTTGTAAAGACAATTGTTCTTAATTAAATAGTCGGGGTACTTATGTGGGAACTTAGTATCCTTTCCCAACATATCATGATACCAGGTGTCAGGCGTCAGCTTAGCAACATCAATCAAATCTACGCTACGTGAAGGAGTATCAGGCATTAAATTCAAACAGCCTTTCCGGTGCTCAATATCAAAAGAATATTGGGACATTTTTAAACTCCAACGTGCTAATCTCATGGCCGGGTCTTTTAAGTTTTTAAGCCACAAAAGGGAGTGATGATCGGTTATGACTTTAAAGTGAGTCCCCTCAATAAATGGACGGAAATGCTCAATACCAAACAACACTGCCAAAGCCTCCTTTTCCGTCACCGAATACTTCCGCTCAGTTTTAGTCAATGATCGGGAGGCATATGCTATGGGATGTTCTAATCCGTCAAATTCCTGAATCAAAACAACACCAAGACCTCTATCCGAGGAATCACATTGAATCACAAAGGGCCTGGAGAAGTCAGGGCTAGCCAAAATTGGTGCAGATACCAAACTATTCTTTAATTCACCGAAAGCAACATCAGCTTCAGGTGTCCACCTAATAGGTTGTCCCTTTTTCTTACCGTGTAAAAGATCGTTAATGGGGGAAGCTACGGATGACATATCTTTGACAAACCTTCGATAGTATGAAATTAACCCAATCACTCTTTTAATGTCAGAGGTGGTCTTCGGAGTAGGTAAATTAACAATAGCTGAAACCTTCTCAGGGTCAGTACGCAAACCGCCAGTAGAGTCAACAATAAACCCAAGATATTTTAAAGACGGCCGACAGAATTGACATTTGTCCAAATTTATTGTGAGCCCTGATTGGTTCAATTTCTGATAGACTTTATTCAAGGTATCCAAATGCTCGTCAAAGGTAGTACTAACCACAATAATATCGTCTAAATAAACAAATATTCTATTGTCACCCAGTGGGAACAACGCATCCATCAGCCTTTGCATAGTTTGGGGAGCATTCTTTAAGCCAAAACACATACGAGTATACTCAAACAACCCCCTACCAGGTACTTGAAAAGCCGTTTTAGGCCTAGACTCAGGCGTAAGTGAGATCTGATAGAATGCTTGTTTCAAATCAATACTACTCAAAAATCGGGCTTCACGTAAACTACTGAGAATTGAGTCAACAGTCGGGAGAGGATAACTATCCTTAACCGTGAGTTTATTCAAACTGCGTCCGTCGAAACAGGCCCTATATTCCCCGAAACTTTTCTTTACTAATAACATGGGTGAAGACCATGGAGAGTGCGAGGGAACAATTACTCCCTTTGCCAGCATGTCGTCGATTTCGCGATTTAAGTGCTCTTTAAGCGCCGGATTAATAGGATACTGTCTAGTACGAATTGGCGCAGCATCGCCCGTATCGATATGATGTTGAATAAGAGAAGTATGACCCAGACCGGTATTTGATAGAGATTTAAACTTAGACATAACCTGTCCCAACCGAAATTGATCTGAAGGACCGAGACCCTCCGCGGGCGGGACGGACTCAACCGCGTTAACTATCAAATCAGTACCAACCACATTAAAGGAATTATCTTCAAAATTCACACGCATCTTTGAGAGTCGACAAAAATCTATACCCAATATCAAAGCATGACTAATAGATGGGACCACCAAACACAACATTTTAAAGGCAACATTGTTAATTTTAAAGGGTACAACAACAGAACTTAATACAGTTTGTGGAACACCATCAGCTGTCTTTACCTGACAGGGAGAGAGCCCCTTCTCTGGAGCTAACTTCAACGAGTCAATAATATACATTCCCGAAGAACCAACTATGGAAACATTAGCACCCGAATCAAATAAGGCGTTCAAACAAAAAGGTCCCACCTGAACTCTAAGATAATGGCGGTCATCATTAGGTAACTGAGCAAAAATAGGCGACACAGATTTAGGTGAATAAAAAGAATTGATCTCACCCAACCAGTCCCTCCATTCAGACAACTTAAACTGAGCTGGACGAGTGGATTTTACTGATTTACGCTGCCTACCACTCCAGGAGCGCCCATTACGTTTTTTGACTCAGGAGCAACAAAACCAGGCTGACATCCTGGACAAGTTCTCACAACAACGTTGGGTCTGCCACATCTAAAACAGAAAGTTCTCCGGGGTCTCCTACACTGCCGATACAGATGGCCAGTTTCTCGACAATTCCAACAAGTTGGAGAATTGGATGCAGTCACTGCACATGCCTGCGACGTAGAAGCATAGCTCAAACAGGCCAAATCAGGTTCCAGAAGATCAGAGCAAGACGGTGGTGGCTTGTACCTAGAAGCTCGAATGTGGGATTGTTCAAGTGCCTTACAACAAATTTCAAGATCATCCAAGTTGTCAACTTTACTCAATGCCAAATGGGGATGAAAGAAGGGTAACAAATTATTCTTCACTACTTTAAATTTAACTTCCTCAGTCGGGGTCTCATTCAAACGGTCAAATAAACCCATCATGGATGAAATAAAGATGACAACTGGTTCATTATTACCCTAATCTCCTGCCACAAATCCTCATCATAATCCATGTCCACAAAATCAAGCTTAAGACGCTCAACTAACTCATTCCAAGAGGAAACCTTGGATTGGACTCGACGGAACCAAGTCAAAGCCTGACCTTCAAACAAATCGATAGCAGAATCAAATAAGTCTTCAAAAGACACATGTCTGGCTTTACGTAGTTCCTCGATTCTCATTAAAAAACATTTAATACTGAATTTTGTGACATCCCCATTAAATCTCAAATTCCATTTGGAAACAGGCGTATAATTACTACTATGCACAAACTGAGAGCACGACTGAGTTGGATCGGCAGGGTAGGTCGATTTAGCATTTGGACTAGAAGAAGCTAAAGGCTGGACTGACATCCTGCGATGAGCCTCTTCCCTATCCGTTTGTCGAATGGCAAAATCAGAAGCTTTATCTTCAAAATCCCCTTCCACCAATAATAAGTCCTGTGACAGTGCTAAATGGATGGCTCTTTCCTCATCCCGAACAACATCCATGAGACTAATTCTATGCGAAAGATGATTGAGTAACGATTCAATTTTACGATAAGCTTCACTATCCCTAGAATACAAAAAGCATCTACCAAAGACTTCACGTCAGACAAGGTCTCACCGATCTCTCTCTCATTCACACCAAAAGGAAAAGGATCCTGAATCTTAACTAAAGAACGTTGATGACGTTCTTGGTGTAGCAATCCACGGAGGATTTTCTTTTTCTCATCAACTTTTTCTTTATCAAACTTGATCCCCCTAATTGACAATTCATAATTCAATTCCCTGGTTCTCAAAAATCTTACATCCATCGTACTATACCAAATTTAACTTAACCGACCTATATCCAATAACACACCGTATGATACCCAGATGAGACAAGTTAGAGAAAACGGAATCGATGTCTGACCAGTCGGTTCTCCGAAGTTCGAGTGTCAATTTTAGAAAGGTTTTGCTGAGTTGGATAAAAAAAAATTACACGTTGGGCGCCAATTGTATAGCCTCTCCCCTAATCGCAGATTAGATTAGAGGTGGTTGAGGTTCTACGGGCCCTACTAGCTCACAGCAAAAACTAAAATATAGATGTTAAGTGGGCGCCAGACACTCCAACTTCAGAAAAACTCGAATTATATTTTACAAATTTATTCAATCAACAGTCTAAAGATTGGCCAATGTGAAACATGCAATATAAAATATAAATACTAAGTCAGACTGATCACAAATGAAATGCTTAAACTACTTATCTTGGAATCGTTTCAAATAGAGTCACTATGGGCAACTTCACAATGAGTCAGTCTAAGTGTCCAATCAGGTTCCTCAAATTAGTAACAGGAACTGGATATCATGGAGCTCGATGACTGGTGTTCTTTGTCGATTGCTAGGTCCCTCTATCCAAACGAAATAATTCCAACCAGGTGGTTGTCCTGGGTAACAGCGTAGATATTCCTCCAACTCAATACTCGAGGTACGTGCCTGACAGGTGGTTCTCTAAGCAGGTTTATGAAACTTCCTTTATATGGAAGCAATTCGAAGATAATCCAACAGCTACAGAATAAGGTACTAAAAAGGGTTCCTGCAAGATACATAATTCTTAGACTTTATCCTCGCAAATAACGTGCCCATTTCGAGTTCTAGTTCACAATTTAGATATAATGACAATGTGATTAATTCAAGTTACAAAGTGGTCATAAAATTATTCCAGTTAAAAACTACAAAACGACTGGAAAAACATCAATCCGGCTTTCCATTTTCACTAAATGATTCTGAAGGATGAATTAGTTCTTAAAAGAGAATAATGGATAATAATTGCCGGTAAAAACTAGAGCTCAAAATGGCCACGCGTTCAGATAACAGGGAAGCCAAAATATGATTACAATACAAGCAAAAATATTACTGTAAAGTTAAGCTGAAATAATAATAATGAATTAATTACTAAATATGCATCAGAACATGTCGTCAATTGAAAGCAAATTGGATTAAAACCTACCAGATTCAGAACCCTTCACTCAAGGAAAATGGCCACAACTCAAGATAACTAAAACTCCACGGCTGCCTAACAAAAATGATTTCCAGATCGTCGTTCTCGCTTCGACTAACCAACTAACGCTGGAGGGGGGCTCCAGCGGACCGCGCTGACGTTCCATTGACATCGAACACAGAATCGATCTCGGAGTAGATCTAACGCACTTAACAAGTCAGGGGCGTCCCAACCAATACAACCGGGGTACACAAAATGCAACCAAACTTCAAATACAAACGGGATTCTAAGGAACCCGTTACAGGCTCTTCACAAAGAAGGACGAATATGAAATTGATTCAACCTTCCTGTTAGTTGATAATTTCCTGATGAACTCCGAGAAACAAATGAAGGAGTTTGAAACACTATTGAATGACAAATAAATTTTTTATTGTGCAGTAAGTAAAATGTGAGTAGCCACTTACATTTAAACTCAATCATGCATATTTAGGTTAAGTAATTTTACAAGATAGGACTTCTTAAAGAAGTGCCTGAATCAAATAGTATCGAACTATACGTTGACTATTAGAGATGGTTTGGAGCCAAAAAGAAAAAAATGTTTGATTTCGACAAAACTGGCTGAAGTATTGAAGGGTAAGTTTTTCAACATATATATATATGATCGGTTTTAAAACCGATCATATATATATTATTAAAGTATATATATATCATTAAAGTACCTAGCACAAAACAAAGCACCACTTATATTTGTGTTTAAAATCTTGACTTTATATAGTGAAATATGTGTTGTGGTTTTGTAAATTCTTTTCAGTGAAAGTCTTTTAAAAGCATTGAATCGTTGAGTATTCTGAATTACATTACTCAAATGTAGGTACCTGCCGATATTAATGATCCTTTCAAATATGTTTTGGGAACAATTAGATAGAAAGATCTCATTGTTATTAGATTTTATATGATAAATTTTTTCCATTGTTGTTACTATATAAGAGGTGTGAAGTATATAATTTATACCAGTGCATTACACAAAAAAACCCCAAAGGCTCCGTTTTTTTGACAATTCTAGTAATAATTTTTCACAAATTTTACTCAAAAAAATTTCAAAGTCTCCTGATTTTTTTTTGTATTCTTTAGTGACCGCAAATGAGAACAACCTTCAAAAAGGAAAGCAACTGAAGTGGCAATATAAAATTGGCTCAAAAGGGCCAAGGAGGGGAGCTTGTCCAGCGAATAGGAACGCAGAACTCTGAAGTGGATTCTTTAACATTTTCAAATGAGTATACTTTTCTGTGTTGTTGGAATGTTATTTTCAAGTACACTTTGATTTCTTTCAAGGTGATGATTTTCAAAGAATTCTTCTGTGAATAAAACTAAATTTGTTTTGATTCTTTAACAAATTATTTCTAAGACATAGGTATATTCCATTTTCAAGATTTAGACCTTGTAAGCAAAGGAAGAAAAAAGTTTGCATATCTCTCGATAAAGTGGTATATTTTTTCATTTCAAATGGTTTTCATTGCACTTTCAATTTGAATATTATAGTAACGATTGAAGTACAAAAATCTTGTCAATTTAATGATTAACTAGATTTGAAATTCTTCAACTGATTCCAATATTGTTATCAAAAGGAAAGTCATTTTTGGCGATTCTTTTGATGAAAAATGTTTAAATATTATCAGTTGAAGAATATCGACATGTGTTTAATTCACAAAGGATATCTCATGAACATTCTTTCAAAATATTTCATGTATATCGGTAACAGACATCTTATGAATGTCCATAACAGATGTCTTATGGATGTCTGTAACAGATATCTTATGGACGTCAGTAACGGATATCCTATGGATGTCCAATTTGGTGGCAGCCAGATATCTTTAGGAGGTCCATAGGATATCCAATAACCCCCCAGGATATCCTATGGATGTCCAGAATATCCGCTACGGATATCCTTAGGACATCCATAGGACTAACCTGTGCTATCTGGGTTGGTGAGTTCAGTAGCATGGATGGGTGACCGATGCCTCGATAACTTTCGAACAAAGAAAGATAGGGACTTGACATTTTCAGGGTATGTTGCGAATCCAAATTAAGTTCGTTATTGGGTATAATTGGCCCAACGGTATCGGAGTTTTACTGATTATGGAATATTAGTACGTAGAACATAGTACAAGTTACTCTAAGCAAAATTTCAAAAGAATTCTTCAAATTCGTTCAGAAATAAGACAAAGAAACGTAAGATATTAATTTCATCAATCAAAAAAGAACAAATGCTCAAATAGTGATTATTTACAACCACATCCCTAGAAAACAGACAGATTGAACAACCTGAAATAAAGGTCGAACTTCAACAATACTTATTTACTTCCGATCAGCCCAAAATACAATTCAAAACACTTACCGCCTTTCCAGAATTAACACTAACAAAAACCAACTGATTATTTCATTCAGGATATTCTGAGCACAAATGCAACCAAACGAATTGCGAACATCCAGACCTGGAGTTCCAATTGACTCTTCACTATAGGGTTGTTTCATCCGCGAATTACCACCAACCCCTTTCCACTTATATTGCGACAGTCTAGCACTTCGCCAGCTTGTACGCGGAAGTTCAAGAGATCTATTGAGTGGAACATTGATGCCTACCCTCCCACTAAATCTATAGTCGACATGAGTTTATTGTGTATAAATATATTCAATTTCTAGAACTGTTACCGGCTAATTATCCCGTTAGAAACTTTACTCATGAAGTATGTTTTCTTGGAATGAAAGGTTCAGTTTAATTAAATTTGTTGGGAAGCTACAGAGTACTGATGAAGGCCAAGAAGCCTGAAACGCATCTGCTCTTGTTTCTCGGCAAATAAACGAAAGCCCCCTGTGGTTTATTTGACTTGTGAAATATATGCATAAGTATATTAATTATACAAAGCCATTATGAATACCCTATTGGCGGGAACGCACTGGACTTGTTGATTTATTAACAACGGTATCGCCATTTTTCATTATAATTTTCGAAAACGCTAAACAGCGTTCACGGCCATGGAAGATACTGTCTGAGCTCTGCGGAATTCGTTCATCGATTAAAATCGAGCGAATGGTGGCATATGATTTCACGCTTCAAATTATCACTGCTTTAGAAAGGCTGAATTCCTTGTTTTGTCTCATAGGAGGCGTGGACATTTTGAAATCAAACTTACTAGCTTGCCCGTTACTAGCTCAGTGACTTATGCTAGCAAGTTTGTTCGTCCGCCTAGGAAACACCTTACCTAAGTAAAATGCCTCATAGAGCGCCTAAGTAAAAAGTATACCACTCCTGAATGTATCCCAAATCGTTGATCTGATGGCAAAGATAAAACCTCTTATTCCCTATCTATATATTCCAACTTTACAAATAAATATTTCAGTAATATATACAAGGATCAGTGGTAAGTCTGAGATCGATGAGGCACTTATCTTTGCAGTCTGGGTTCGATAGATGAGGTAGCGCCGTCCAAAATGTCACATGTAGATGTACGTTCTCTTCGGAACAAAGGTACTCCGGTAGTAAGGAAGTTGTCTTCAACTGTTATTCCAATACTAGGTTGTTCCTATTAGATATTCCACCAGATATATGCTCAGGTATTAGATATTCCACCAAATTTGTGCTCAGGTATTAATATATTCCACCAGATTTGTGTTGAGGTATTAAGATATTCCACCAGTTTATGCTCCGGTACCAAGAGAGTTCTCCAGATTTTAAGGTCGTCTCCGAATGTTCAATCCGGAACTAGAAAGTTGTCTCCGGAACTAAGAAAGTCGTCTCCGGAACTAAGAAAGTTGTGATCCAAATGTTCACTCCGGAACTAAGAAAGTTGTAATCCGGAACTAAGAAAGTTGTAATCCAAATGTTCACTCCGGAACTAAGACGCCTTTTAAATAGACGTCTTGTAAGAAACAAATAATTTTCCAATTCACACAATTATAATGGATTACGGTAGTACTTTAATTTGCTAAACTCTCTGGTGAGATGTTAACACTTTGACTTTCAGTACTCGAAAGAAAGACAAAGATGTCCGCTTGAGATTGCAGCGGATCGTGCGCATGCGAAACATAAACTCTATCAACGCGCTGGGCGATACATAGAATCTAGGCAAGGCGTTTTTGAGTGTGAATCGAAGCTACCCGTAGACAGTTTTTCGCGATTAAAACGGTAATCAATGGTGGAGCGTTTTGTAACGTTACACACACCACTTACCGGGGAAAAAAATTTTGAAGAATTTTTTTTTATTAAAGGAATAAAATGCCAACATTTTTTTTTAAGTAATTTTGAAAAATGATGAAGAGAAAATTTTTTTAATGATAAGTGCGAAATTGAAAGATAAGCCAATTTGTTGAAAGAAAAGTTAAACTTACAGGCCACACAGCATAACTGAATCATAAATACAGGTGAAGTTTATACGGTACACAAAGAGAGATCAAAACTCAAAAAGAAGGAGTTTAAAGTTTGCGGAGCTAGCAGTGGGTTGACAGTTGTTCGTCACCCAAGTCGAGCAGTGCGATTAAGCGCAATCCAGATAAGCAAAATCCTCGTATACCCGACGTTCCAACAAAACCTCACAACACCGATCTGTAACATAGATGTACGACACAAGAGAAAAGGTTAAAAGCGCCGTTTAGACGCTGAAGGCCATTTCCATCGGAAAAGGGTCGAGAGCGTTGCGGAGCATACGCTGTCGGCCGACTAAACGTCGCACATGCCCAAGCATTAACTAAAGTCAATGACGAAGAGAATTATTTATTTCTCGAAATTTTCGAAGGAATCGGGGTTGAGAAAAAATATTAACATCTCAAATAAAAAGAGAATAAGTGCATAGAAGCTCCAAAACTAGTCATCATAGCCTCCGCAAATAATAAAAAAAGTGAACCACTCAGTTCGAGACGAGAACTGAGTGGCCAGGGCATGGAGGTTTATGGATTGAAGACCAAAACCACTAAAAGACTCCCATCATCCTGTGTCGGTTTCAGCGAACACAAGACGATGTCAATTCCGAGAAGGTAAAAAAAAGAAAAAGTACTAAATCGGTAAGTTCGCAGGTGAAAATCGGAAGATGATGCGTATAGTTATTGTAAAACAATACCCACACGAGCCAAATCCCGAGATCACCTAGCGAGGCAGTCAAAATCGGTAATAATTGACAATGTCAATAATCAGGCAAGGGAATAGATACTTGCACATCCTGTGTGGACACAAGCTGATGCCAAGTGCGGAAATAGCGTTAGGTAATAGTTGTTATAAAGTTAAAATAGTCATTAGACAAAGACAGGATCTAAGACGTGTAGATATAAGAAAAGGTATGTATCGACTCATCGACAGGTAAGATAGTCTACACGAATCAAAACCTGAGATCATCCAGACTAAGGTACTCAAAATCGGTAATAATTGGCAAAAATCAATGGTGGATTAGGTAAAGATATTTCTTCCTGGAGCATTGAAGGATGACGAGTGGCACGATGCAGACAAAAAAATTACAAAATTAAATTTTCCTTTATAGGACGAGGAGTGTGATGCACTGTAAGAAAAAAATATCAGGTTAGGTATTATCGATCATATTCTGAAGCGCCTCTCCAATTTCCAAAGCTCAAGATTTACAGCTAATTTATTTCACAGTAGGTGTTAAATGTGTATGTGTAGATGATCTAACTAATAATATCAAGAGATCACTTCCCAACCCAGCCTCTCCTATTTCCAAAGCTCAAGATTTACAGCTAATTTATTTCACAGTAGATGTTAAATGTGTATGTGTCGATGATCTAACTAATAATATCAAGAGATCACTTCCCAACCCAGCCTCTCCTATGAAGTGATGCTTAATATTTGAAAATAATGAAAGTTAAATTAGAGAAACAGCTCAAAATCCCGGAAATGTGTAGGGAAGGAAAGATAAGTTTGGGCGCCAGCGATTAGGAATCGCGAATTAGGTTCTTTATAAGGTAGCGGAAATAGGGATAGATAATAGGAATAGGTAATAGGGATAGATAATAGGAATAGGTAAGTTAAGGAAAGAGAAGTGTCCGCCTGTCGGTACAAACCACAACTGTATCCAAAGATACGACCAAAAGAATCTCTACGAGACTCACAGATTTAAGAAAACTTCAAAGTAAGTCACGAGCTACGCTCAAATTTCCAATAAGGTACTGCATAGCCGCTCTAAACTTCAAAAAATTGATGGGCAGATACGATAATTGTCATAAGAAACGATAAAAGTGTCATAAGACATAAGAGGTAAGATAGCTGCCAAATTGAAGGCTTGAGAAAGCTTCAAAGCAAACTGCAGACTACGCTCAAATTTCCAATCAAGGTACTGCATAGCTGCTGTGAACTTCAAAAATGAATCTCAACCCTCATGAAATTGTCAGGTAAACAAGAAAAAAAATATATATATACATTTGTACCAACTATACAGACACTTGCCTTGCGATAGAGGAAGGAGGAAAGGTATTAGGAACTCAAGATACAAAAAAAAACAATCATCATCCCTATCCTGAATCATCTCCACTTTCGTCACTTTGTGTAACGTCCAATTTAATATGTTTTACGTGAAAATCACCAAGATCTTTTCCACTCGTCAATTCATAACTCAACTCGTGAGACTTCAAGTTGTTGGGATTCATGATTCAGTTATCCAGATAACAATGAGATGAAAAAGCAATAAGGTAAAAGTTGAAAGATAGTTCAAACATAAAAAAATAATGAACTCGAATCTCAGACCCATGACGAAGTCACCCTCACCATCAGAAAAACGGCAGAAACACACCCAGGAGAAAACATCACTCAAAAAATAGGTTACTCGAGCCCCACACGTTGGGCGCCAGTGAAATCAAACTTACTAGCTTGCCCGTTACTAGCTCAGTGACTTATGCTAGCAAGTTTGTTCGTCCGCCTAGGAAACACCTTACCTAAGTAAAATGCCTCATAGAGCGCCTAGGTAAAAAGTATACCACTCCTGAATGTATCCCAAATCGTTGATCTGATGGCAAAGATAAAACCTCTTATTCCCTATCTATATATTCCAACTATACAAATAAATATTTCAGTAATATATACAAGGATCAGTGGTAAGTCTGAGATCGATGAGGCACTTATCTTTGCAGTCTGGGTTCGATAGATGAGGTAGGGCTGTCCAAAATGTCACATGTAGATGTACGTTCTCTTCGGAACAAAGGTACTCCGGTAGTAAGGAAGTTGTCTTCAACTGTTATTCCAATACTAGGTTGTTCCTATTAGATATTCCACCAGATATATGCTCAGGTATTAGATATTCCACAAAATTTGTGCTCAGGTATTAATATATTCCACCAGATTTGTGTTGAGGTATTAAGATATTCCACCAGTTTATGCTCCGGTACCAAGAGAGTTCTCCAGATTTTAAGGTCGTCTCCGAATGTTCAATCCGGAACTAGAAAGTTGTCTCCGGAACTAAGAAAGTTGTAATCCAAATGTTCACTCCGGAACTAAGAAAGTTGTAATCCGGAACTAAGAAAGTTGTAATCCAAATGTTCACTCCGGAACTAAGACGCCTTTTAAATAGACGTCTTGTAAGAAACAAATAATTTTCCAATTCACACGATTATAATGGATTACGGTAGTACTTTAATTTGCTAAACTCTCTGGTGAGATGTTAACACTTTGACTTTCAGTACTCGAAAGAAAGACAAAGATGTCCGCTTGAGATTGCAGCGGATCGTGCGCATGCGAAACATAAACTCTATCAACGCGCTGGGCGATACATAGAATCTAGGCAAGGCGTTTTTGAGTGTGAATCGAAGCTACCCGTAGACAGTTTTTCGCGATTAAAACGGTAATCAATGGTGGAGCGTTTTGTAACGTTACAATTTATGTATAACTGCTCATGCCGGCTGTGAGAGACTTAAAACGGTTCAGTTTAGTTGAATTTCTTGGGAAGCTACAAAGTACTGATTAAGGCTAAGAAGCCTGAAACGCGTCTGCTCTTGTTTCTCGGCGAATCAATGAAATCCCCTGGGGTTTATTTTGCTTGTGAAATATATGCATTATTAGTATAGTATAGTATATTAATTATACACAGCTATTATGAAGACCCTATAGTCAGGAACGCGGAACGCTCTGGACTTGTTGATTTATTAACAACGGTATCGCCATATTTCATTATTATGAAAGGTTTCATTGATCAGGTCATCATTAACACTTTTTCTCATTTTAGTGTCAGTTTAGATCGTGCAATCCGACTGTACTTGAATTGGTCCTATACTTTTCCTCGAAATCATAGAAAATTTCCATCAAAACTCAGACACAGCCACATATAAATAATATCCTCGTTTATGCGTGCATTAGATCATCGATCAGGATTGAACAATGGAACCAGAATACCGCACCGTGGCTCGATGCACGCGTCCGTGGCGCAAACTTTCGTTCATTGAATTTTCATTTTTCCCGCCTTTATAAATTATTGTTTATGCATCACCGCTCACCCGTCGATAGTTTATTGCTTTGACGGTGGCTTTCATAATGCAATTACCCCCAGGCTGTATCGCAGAAATCCAGCCTTTTTGGAGAATTTATCCGCACCGTGAGAATTATGGTTTGGGGACAAAATATAAGTTGAGTATTCGTGGATGGTAAGAAATAATAATGAAAAATTGGTTCAAGCCCTGTGGACAGGAGCTTTCTTGCGCTCTTGTTCCAACAGACAAATTATATCTCCGAAAGTATTGGTTTCTCAGAGTTGAGAATTATAACAATGTATTCTTATGATACAACTGCATCATAAAGGAATTTCAATTCAAATAATAGTTTATTTATCAAGATTAAATGAGCAATATGAGAATGAGAACTTCACCATGGAAGAAATCAAATTAAAATAGCTAAACTGAATTTGACTCTCTCTTATAGAACAGGATGAAATGTACGAGTATGAACGTAGATCATATAATAAATCATAGATAGAATAATTAAAGCATTCTGTGGAATAATATTAGTACGATTCATTATTGAAATTTCGAAAAATCATATCTCTGAAAGTATTAGCTTGTTGGAGTTGAAAATGATATCAATGGATTTTTATGGTGAAACTGCATCTTAAAAAAAAATTATTTTGAAATTATTAAAAAAATTTAAAAAATAATTTTTTTTCGTTACTCTGAAACCATCTGGCCTATTTTCCCCAATAGCGAAATCAACCGAAATATTTATCTCCCTAACCTGCTCTGAAAATTTCAACTGCCTTGCTCATTCCATTCGAGAGTTATTGTAGAAACAAAATTTAAAAATTTTCAAAATTTGTTTTCCACATTTTACGGTAACCCGATCAATTCAAAACTTCACATGCGTCTGAAGGTCATGATTCTACAACTTGGTGCTAAATTTCAGATAGATCGAGCGATCGGTTTCGGAAATATTCATAAAATATATTTTTACTAAAAACGGCCATAACCCCGAAACCGCTCGATGGATTTTGCTGGTTAACGAACTTGTCCGAGATATTTACGCTCCAAACCTGCCCTGCAAATTTGAATCCTCTAACTCCTTTCTTTCGAGAGTTATCGTGTTAACGGACGGACGGCCGGACAGAATCAATTTCGACCACGGATTCTTTATCAGTGAGTCGAACCAAATCGTTTGACGCCATTTTCAGCCAAAAATTTGAAAACTACAGGAATTTGGGCAAATTGATAAGCACTCTGTTCCGAGGAACAAGAGCGCCAAAAAAGCCGTCTCCTTGATGGGTAGACTCTCAGTTGGGGTAGAACTGAAGATCTGTGGATCTATTGCCCAATTGACAAACTTTATTTAATATCTGACAATATTTCAATTCCAAAACAACAAGAATCATATTAATATTGAATGAGTATTAGTTTTAAAAATTGGTTCAAGCCCTGTGGACAGGAGCTTTTGGGCGCATGTTCATCTTCCTTGTGGCCCGTACTGACCAGTAAAGAATAAAAGCAGTATCATGTTGAATACCTTAATATTATTGATTATTATATAATAATCGATGAAAATACTGAGAGAGACCGAGGAAATTTGACACATTTTGTCTTATATCTCCAGAAATTGAAATCGTATAGAGCCAAAATTTTGCACAATGTTGCAAAATACTACAATTGACGTTAGTACAAGTTTTTGTTGCAATCTGATGAATAGTTCACGAAAAAAAAATTTTTTTTTCGAAAAAATTAAAAGAAATATTTTTTTAAAAATTACCAACATTTCGATCATAACAGAATTTTGCCAAAAGTTGCGCGTTTATATCCTCAAACTGACTACCAAGTTTCGATTCAACATCTTCTTTAGTTCCTGAAATATCAGGGAAATAACCTCAAAATTTTAAATGTCTATAACTCCTAAACCATACGGCCGATTTTGCCCGTTAACGAACTTAACCGTCGCATTTTGATCAGAAACCTACCCTGAAAGTTTGAAGTCGATAGGACCTTCGGTGCTCCTGTTATCGTGCTTACGGCCGGGAAACCGGCCGGCCGGCCGGCCGGCCGGCCGGACGGCACCCTAAGATCTGACACCGGATTCGTGATCAGGGAGTCCGAATTAGTCTATTAGCCAATTTTCAGCTCGAAATTCGAAAATTACAGACATTTGGACGAAATGATAGGACGATGTTCTCCTAGAACATGCGCCCAAAAAGCTGAAAACACGCTTTTGTCCTGTGGAACGCGCATGTTCTGGGGAACAGCGTGCTATCATTTTGCCCAAATATCTGTAAACTTAGAATTTTCTCCGAAAATTCTCTCAAAGGATTAGGTTCAATTCACTGATGAAGAATTCGTGGTCAAATTTGATTCCTTCCGGCCGGTCGTTGCCACCTTAACTTGAGAACGGAGAGAGATAGCGACTTGGAATTTTCAGGTTGGGTTGAGCATTTGAAGGCGATATTTATTTTTGTTTATAGGCCTAATCGGTCAAACGGTTTTGGAGTTATACCCAATTTTCCGGCTAGGTTGCACATCCGAATGATACATTTGAGTTCGTTAGAAGGTATAATCAGCCAAATAGTTTTTAGAGTTCAACACATCTGAAATTTTGTTATTTCCTCTATAATTCGAAATATACAAAACCGATCCAATTAGAACACCGTAATTACTTGTAGACTGCCGACGCGCTAGTTTTCGCGGAATTTCGTGAATATCGTATCCTGAAATTACTCAAGGCGTAAGTTTTTTCGTATATTATTGGATATTTAATTAATTTCAATTCCCATAGAACTCATATGTCAGAATTAAAAATTTCCTTTATCTTAGACATTTCTCTTATTACTTAAGTCATCAAAATAGTGCGAAATGTATTCACATCTTATAAAAGCTAAGAAGACGGTATAAGGTAAATGTCCCAATTATCGACAGTGTCCCAATTATCGACAACTTCCGTTTATTTTCCATAAAACAAGACGAAGAAAATTTCCTTACAAATTTTAATTCAACAATTATCTAGTTTATAGTTTCTTGAATGAATTTGTTCACACCATTTATTTCTCTTAAGCATCCTCAGCGAAAAATCAGCTGTTAATTGGCCGAATGTCGGTCTTCATCGAGTGAGCAATGTTTTCCTTGCTATTCTGATAAGTCCACACTCTTCATTTATGTCTCCCCAGATTCAACGAATACAGGTGAAATTTAATTTTTTGAAGAATAATTAACTTGAGACGAATAACTGTATTCAGTTCTATAAAAAAAAATTTAATGTGTATCATATTTTATGAGAAATTTGTGTGTCGATAAATGGTACTTCTGAAACATATTGTGTCCCAGATATCGACATCTATATGTCGATATTTGAGTCGCTGAGGATGATTTTTGATTAACTTTCAGAAACGTTAACTCCATTTTCCTGGATACGATTGTTTCGTTATCCTACCCAAAAGATCCACAATTTTCAGTGTACCAATTATCGACAAACTGTTTTCCATCGAATTACATGATAAAAGTACAACAAATGTTGATGTCGATACTACGTTCAACACTATGTCGATAAAAGGTGCAATATTCTGTCGACGGCTGAGACTCATACCATAAGTAAAAATAATCAATTATATGGAGAACTCATTAAACTATTTTTGTTATCTTTTGATAATCAGCTCATAGAATATTCAAAATTGCTCTCAGTACTGATCGACATTCGATTGTGGTCCATTTATATGATTTAATCATCCATTTTTTCATGACTGTCGATCATACGCACATTTATGTGGGGATAATTGGTCATATTTAGTTTCCAGTTATCTCATGATTACAAAATGTCTAGAAGACTGCAATGCACACATGAAAAATACTGTGTCCCGTCGGAAGCAACTTCTGATGCAAATAATAATTTTGAATCGAGTAGAATAGAAATCGCTAACTTTTCCCTGAATTCGTCTCTCTTGGATGTAAGGGAAGAGAATTTGGGTGTAGATTTACTACTGGATTGTTATGACCGTGATTACACCGACACTGATATAAATGTTTGTGGGCTACATCAAGATATGAATGGTAAGAATGGGGGGATTACAGATTATCTTTTTGAAGCCCAAGTTCTTGGTGAAGCAAGCATACAAAATGCAAAAAATAGTGAATCAAATGAGAGAGCCCTTGAAAATGACACAAAAGAAAATTGAGTTAGGACAGAGGAGAAACACGTAGAATTACCGAGCCTAAAAAGTAAAATGAACGTGGCTTATAGGAAGTATCTGAAGTGAAAACGTTAATTTCTAAGGATTAACCAAAGATCATTAAATATTTTTCATATTAAGCAGAGAATTTATATATCTAAGGTTTTTTTAATTTTTGTGAACATTTTTAAACTGTTATTTTCACTAAATATATCAATATTTCTTTAAATACAAACATATTATCGATGCCAAAATCTGGATTTCCCAAAGTGTCGATATTTGGTGCACATGTATGTCGATGATTGGTAATTCATATTTTTCCGGTGTCGATAATGGGTACATCTGCTTTGAGACACCATTAATTTTTTTTATAATATTTACCCCTTTAAATATGTTCGTTTCTTGTACTTTTATCAAAATAGGAGGTTCAGAGAAGTAGAAGCAGAATATTTCATTCATATAAAATTATTCTTTGAAGTCGAAATGTATCAGACACTTTGAGGAACACGCTATTGTGTCGATAATTGGGACATTTACCTTATATCGACGGTATATTCGATTAAGAGTGTCCAATACAGATGAATAGACAATAGAACATGCACGCAAAATTACCTGACTCCATGACAGTGCTTGAACCAATTTTTGTATTATTAGCTCTTCATTTCCTGTGAAAATTTCCGGAAGAAAAATAATCGATATCGATTACTACGCTGCAGGATTTTCCTTTCCGAAGATAAATTTTAAAACAAAATTTTGGTGGCTCATTTGTCGATTTAGATTTTCAGAATAGTAATTTTCCAGAAAAGGGATTTATTAGGAAGAAATTCTTATTAAAAAATTAAATATTGGAGGTTGAAACCACTCAATGTCTCTTATTATTATTATTATTTATACAAATCCTCAACACTATCAGGAGAGCTTAAGTCAGGATGATTTTTGTGATATAGTTGTAGAAATCTGGCCATATGCATATAGTCTAAGATCCGAACCTAAGTAGTCGACCTTCACCGAGCTGATAATTGAATGAAACATATTTTATAATGAATTTTGTATATTAGAAAATGTACCAAAAATGGGTTGCCTGAAAAAATCCTGGACAGACTATTTTTTATTATTTTTGCGCGTATGTTGTGGGGAACATCGTGTTATCATTTTGCCCAAATGTCCGTAATTTTCGAATTTTTCGCCGAAAATATCTGAATGTGACATTTGAGTTTGTTTATAAGCATAATCGGCCAAACGGTTTTGGGATTATCGCCATCTGAAATTTGGTTTTTATTTCCTTAATAACTCGAAAAATACTGAAGCGATCCAATTTAAATATGGTTATTAGTTGAAGAATGCCAACACGGAGATTTCTGCAAAATTTTGTGAGGATCGTATCACTAGAAACTTTTTTAAAAATTAAAAATAGTATGTCCAGGATTTTTTCAGGCAACCCATTTTTAGTATATTATCTAATATGCTAAATTTATTATATAATATGTTTCATTCTATTATCAGCTCGGTGAAGGTCGACTTAGGTTCGGATCTTCTACTAATAGTATATTTGCAATCGGTGAACAATAAATCTTTCCATCCTAGGGACTCTCAACAGTACCCATAACTGCATAAAGGGGGTTGCAGTACATAAAACTTCTTATGGAAAAATATTTCCAGTGATTAAATGACGAAAACGTGATTGAGCAAATGGTACGAATAAAAACTACTGTTGTGCAAGAAACACCTATTTTACCCGTCTATGCTAGAATAGAGCAGGAAAGCATATACGGAGAGAGGGCCTTAAAGAAATGATTAGCTGAAGCACAAGAAATACACCAACAAAATGCGAAGGACTGAGACTTGATAAAAATGAGTGAAATCCGTCAAGAAAAATTTCGTAAGAAATTGGTTGCCAATCCTTACAAGAAGGTTAAAAAAATTACAAAATTATCAGTTTTCATGAAAAAACAAGCTCCTAACTGCACGAGGCCTTTCTCTACAAGCTCTAATTCTAGAAATCTTACATCTATAAGTCCATGCTCTTCAATGTTGTGTCATGTAATAGTTCTATGGAGCAGCCAAGCCCTACTTTTTGACCAAGATGTAGGGATTTTAGAGTAAGAGCTTGTAGAGGAAGGCCTTGTATAGATAGAGGCTCAGCTCCTTATGAGATCTGATATTTTTTTAACTGTGAATGTTTCTTTTGAGTCTTGGCAGCCAATTTTACATGAAATATTTTTGTTCGGATTCAAGTAATTATTCCAAAAAACATTCACATTGATATTTTATATTGCACTACTTGACTGCAACTATGTGACACTTACATTGCTACTTCGAACAAGGAATAAATTTGCACAATTTTTAACATTAAAATGCCGGAAAAAATACCAGATCATTAATTTTCTCTATTTTTACAGGTGAGTGGTTCAGCAAGGATATATCCCACCATAAAACTAATATCAGGTGAGGTATCGATATACAGAATGTCTTAGTCGTAGTAGATTGCAGGACATCTAGGTGGATATCGTATTTTTTGAAATATTGTTGTTCACATTTATCAGTTAATGATAATAATCAACCAGAGCAGTAGGGATAAATATGATCCGATTTTGAAGATTTCTGTAAGCATAGAAAGCACGATTCTCATTAAATTTGACTAAAACTTATCATTCCTATTAAAACGCACCATTTTTGAGATATCCAAAATTTAATATTAAAAGATCTGATAAAATTGAGGAAAATGAACAACTGTGTCTAGAACACAGTTGGAAGCACGTCGATAAGCAATAAAAGTTGGACTGGCGCAATGATTCTATAAAATTTCACCTTTCATCAAGAAATAATGGATCCAGAGATCAATTCACTTATCCGAGAATATTTTATAATTTTCTATGAATCACAGTAGGTAAGAGTTATCTGTATTGAACGTGTTAAAAAAGTTTATTTGTAAGATCTTTATCGTTGTCTAGAGGTTAATCATTAAATAGAACACTATATTATTGTAATATGTACAGATTTATTTAAATAACTCTACAATCTTTAACTTCACCGTCGTAATAAAATATAAATCAAATATCGTCGATTCCTGAGGTTCCTAACGTCTGGATACTAGGTATATACTCGTACGTTGCGCGTCTCTACCGTCTAACTGTTTGTTTTTTCAAGTCTAATATCTCACGCTCGCCTGCTCCAGATCAACTTTCTTACCCTCTCCGCTCAACCCTTCTTACCACTCTCCCAGAGCTGGGGTTGTACTACCAAGTTATTACTGCTGATTAGTAGATCCCTGCCCACTATACTTTGCTGGGTCCAATGGAGATTCATGAGAACAATCCCGGGAGTGGTACTGTAGTTCTTGCTCACCCACGGAGGCACTGCCAAAAATTTTCAGAGAAAAGTATTCTGGGGCTCTAGATGGTTTAATTGGCGTCGATGCACCTCCACAGTTAATATTCAATGTCATGGGGATGGTTTAGGTTTTCTTCACAGAGGAATAATATGTAATCCAGAAATACGTCTGAATTATCGGTACGAATGTCGTTATTAAACGTCGCCTGCTTCAATAAAACTAACCCTAACTGTGTTATTTACAACGGGGAACATATTATAATTCCAACATATTTTTGATAAGATGAATCTTTCTTCAAAATCAATGTTCCACTTAAAGATTCACACTGTATGTTAATATATAATAGCCTCGAATTGGTTCCTATTTCATCCATCATAGATACTGAGTCTTCTGATATCAAATTTGCTAATAAAGTTAAACACAAAAGTAGTTTAACTATTTTACTGGATATTACTCCTGTTGTTTTTAAACAAATTTCAAGGTTTAAGCTTCGTATATTCCTGGATTCAGGCGCATGCGTGAAGACGGTGGATCTAGGGACGGTGGTGGGGTTGTGGGTATATATGTTTCTGGTGCTTTTAATGTCTCTCGTAGTTCCAACGAATTATTGGTGTATTGCTTACAGAACTTCTGCCTGCTCCCCTATGAATTTTATTGCATTCATGGATATCATTCTTTCGTTTGTTGTACCCTTATCATGACAGCATTGTGACCATGGGTGATATCAGTATAGATCAATTCGTGGATATTTCTGTCGGTCGGTGCTTCGAGTCGTATGGCTTTACTCAGTTGATTGATGACCCCCACACGAGTTACTGCGACTTCTAGAATTTCGCAAGACGTTATTTGCAAGGTTCGGGAACAAGTGAAAGGCAAATCTTTGACCATCGGTGAGTGACATGCACTCTGTCGTCCACATTCAGGTCTCCTGTTGAACTGAGATTTACAGTAAACAAAAATTTCAATAATCTGGTTACGAGCAATCTAATTTCTGACTTTAATCGTATACCGGGGGATAATATCGAGTATCTCACTAACACTGACATGATGGTTGAATCTTCAATCAATATGTAACCGATCTTTTCGATGTGCAATGTGTTTCCTCCATGGCGCGCGCCCAATATCTGTTTCATGATGAAATTGCGAGACAGACCACTTACTGGATACAAATTCACTAGGGGTTTGACTGATCTTACGTATTACAAGATCTTAAGAAATATTGTCACATTGGCCGTACGTACTGAGAAATCGGGATTATTTGGGTCATATGTTGAAAAGTAAAAATAATAAGGCCCTCTGGTAGGCCATTGCCTCTTTGAATATAAAGAATGAATAAGGAATCACAATGCCACCCCTTTTAAATAATGCTGAAGAGATAAATGGGTATTTTTGTCAGTTTTCTCGCCTATGGGCAGCTGCGACGGTGCAACATAATAAGTCTAATAAATTTTAACCTGACATCGTATTCTCTTTGCGGTATGCTGCCGTTCAGGAAGTGGATGAAATTGTTTGAAGCCTTAAATCTGGCGCTCGAGGTCATGAGAGTATTTCGGCCAGAATTCTTCAGCTTTGTTCGCATGGGATTGCCCCGTATATGTAAAATACATATTGTAAATTGTTGTCTTGGAACTGGGTATTTTCCCAAGACATGGAGGTACTCAGTGGTGAGACCAAATCCTGAAAAATCTATTCCGGAAACATATGCATATATGTCACCCACAAACATCTTGCCAGTTGCATCTTAGTTACTGGAGAAAATAGTTGCTAGGCAGGTTTATCTTTATGTTATCGAGGACGGCATTATTCATGTCTTTCAGTCCAGGTTTTTAGGAAGCACAATAGCACGACTCTATTGATGGATGTCGTAGATGAGGTTATTAGATCTCTCGATATCAATATGGACAAAAGTGTTGTTATGCTGGATTATTAAATAGCATTTGATAACCTGGATAAGGCTCTTTTATGTGAGAAGTAGGAGTATTTTGGATTCGATTCTGTCTCGGTAAGCCTCCTTCATGATTACCTAAAGGTTCAGTGGCAGTGTGTAGGTAATGGTGGTTGCATGTCGACATTTTCGAGAGTCACTTCGTGAGTTTCCCAAGGTTCAGTCTTGGTAGCTCTATTATACCGCATATATGTCTCAGGTGTGAAACGACGTCTCAATCATTCTTATATCCGTTCTTTTGCTGATGACACTGAGTAGACATTATGGTATGATTCTTTCAATGTTGATATCGCAAGCCAGTACCTAAGCTCTGATCTTGAATCTATCTATAACACTTCAAAAGCTCATAATCTGAATTTAAATTCTATATAATGTAAGAACGGGGGTGGATGTTTATCTTGTTGGGGTGACTGTGGGGGCCAGTTTTGCGTTCTGTGAAAGAGTGTGAATTCCTCAATCATCGCCACGTTCTATTGTAACATTTGAAATGCTTTTTCGGAATCAATTGTTGGAATTGAGAATCTCCATCAAAAGTGCTTCAACTCATGTTTATATGTAAAATTATTCATATTTATTTGTGTTTGTGATTGTTAAATGATGCAGTCAGTTCAATTATGTTCTTATTATCGGCGCTCTTGTTCCTCGGAACAGAGTGATAATAATCAATTTGCCCAAATGTCTGTAATTTTCAAATTTTTGGCTGAAAATGGTCTTGAACGATTTGGTTTGATTCACTGATCAAGAATCCGTGGTCGAAATCCATTCTGTCCGATCGTCCGGCTGTTAACACGATAACTCTCTAACGGAATGAGCTAGACAGTTGAAATTTTCAGAGTAGGTTTGAGGGATAAATATCTCGGATAAGTTCGTTATTGGGAAAAATCAGTCCAATAGTTTCGGGGCATGAAAAACAATACTTTTTTTACATTACAACTTTTGAATTCGAATTTTTTAAGGTGCAGTTTCATCATCAGAATCCATTGTTATCATTTTCAACTCCAAAAAGCTAATACTTTCGGAGATTTGTTGTTTCAAACTTTCAATAATACATCGTAAGTTCTATGTATTCACAGAATGTGAACACAGAATCTGTCTGTACTCATTATTCATAAATGTGATCTTGTCTAGCTATTAGAGATTGTCAAGTCGTAGTTCGAAAATATTTTCTCTTGGAAAGCAGGTATTTGATTCTTGAATTTGTGAATATATACAAGACTGTTTTGATGTAGTTTATGGAGGCAATAGGAAAGAAGAATATAATGGAATCATGAAAAGAAATTACTGTTCGTTGACCACTGAGGTTAATATTACCTTTTACTTTCTAAAGTAGTGGCACGTGTTCCTGTATAGAGTATTTTCATAATGTTGCTAGCAAAAAAATACTGAAACATGGATCTCAATTTGTGTATCAAACATTTTTTCTTGAGTTGAGGTTCATAATACAGAAAAGAATGTGTTAGTGGTATGAACTGTTGCGTCCCTGACTTCACATGTTGGGATACGCAGATTCAATTTTCTAAACAAAGCAGCTCGCTAGCACAACTTAAATTGTTTTAGGTTCACTGCTTTAGATTACCCTGGGTGGCTCACCCTTGAAATTAATATTTTCTACGGAAAGATAACTGAAAGTAAAATATCTTGTAAAGTGTCTACCCTTGTAGATATTTATTACCTATTTCCTGTGGAAAGATTATGTTGAAATTCATCTAACAATGAAGTGCTGAGAAACGTATCAGTTTCTAGGCACATTTGCCCAGTGTGTTATTCGTTTTGTCTAGACTAGTCTGCGAAAGTCATTTGTCAGCTTTCGCTGATAGATCATATCCAGAAAACGAGGGAATTTTGGCCCCGATAGTGGGGGAATTTCGAGATTTAGAATTCCTAAGATTGAACACGCTAAAAGTTCACTGATTGGTGCATTTAGTATTCATTTCTACTACTTTTTGCAATCGACAAATGAGAGTATTGTTGTAACATATTTGGGGCGGTTTAAGATCGAACCACCCAATCATTGTTAATATTTCCCCTTTTTTACCCAGATGAAGGAACCTCCTATATTTCCTTCTATCTGGGCCTTGATATACATTTTTGAGACTGAAACAACTACTACTACAAATACCACTGTAACTATTACATCTCTTAGTGCAAGGGACATTACTATTTCTTGATCTGTCGCGAAACAATAACATTGTCTTGTCTTCGTTGGCAACTTAGTAGTCACTTCTGCCCTTTTCATATAGAAGGGAGATTTTATATTGTATCAATAGTGCGACTTTCGCTGATAGATCATATCCAGAAAACGAGGGAATTTTGGCCCCGATAGTGGGGGAATTTCGAGATTTAGAATTCCTAAGATTGAACACGCTAAAAGTTCACTGATTGGTGCATTTAGTATTCATTTCTACTACTTTTTGCAATCGACAAATGAGAGTATTGTTGTAACATATTTGGGGCGGTTTAAGATCGAACCACCCAATCATTGTTAATATTTCCCCTTTTTTACCCAGATGAAGGAACCTCCTATATTTCCTTCTATCTGGGCTTTGATATACATTTTTGAGACTGAAACAACTACTACTACAAATACCACTGTAACTATTACATCTCTTAGTGCAAGGGACATTACTATTTCTTGATCTGTCGCGAAACAATAACATTGTCTTGTCTTCGTTGGCAACTTAGTAGTCACTTCTGCCCTTTTCATATAGAAGGGAGATTTTATATTGTATCAATAGTGCATTGTACAATAATTCGTGCTTGTTATCGAAGTAACGGTAACAACAAAATACAGTTAATTGTTTATTAAAAGTGCGTTCGAATATTTCACCACTTCCTATCCTCGTAATTGTTACTTTATTACAAGTAACAACTTACGCAGTAAACAATGAGATTACTACTGGGTGCTTAAAGTTAAGTATACCCCCTCAAGCATCCCCCTGATAAAACAATCAGGGTGTATAATTCTGGTCCTTCGAAATTAATTATATCCTGATAAAAGCATCAGGACTCAATATATTATCCCTCGAAACCATAACATCCTGGTAAACTAATCAGGATACAACATATGGTCCTTCGAGCCGGATATTGTCCAGTAAACCTATAACTACATTCCACGATCCAACATTTGGTAACTTGAAGCCAAGGATATTTTGGGAATTCTACAAATACATTGACGAAAGTACGCAAGTTTGGTACTTCTTCGTAAGCGGATCCAGATCAACCCAGATACCATGGATCTCGAAGCAACTCTTGGAGCTCAACAGGTGTGTATGTGCAAAAGTGAAAATTCGCTGAAAAAGTGTTAAGTGTCGCGAAATCGAAAAAAGTGCGAAAATTGGTGTTAGGTGCTCAGAAATAATTGTGTCCAGCAATGAAAGTAAGTCATTGAACCACCATATATTTTCCATTTATTCGAATTCCCTATTCTTGTATTGCTTCTCTAAGTATTTACAAAATTGAAAATGTCTGCCAGCGAAATTAGAGCATTAAAGGTCATACTCATACAAGCAAAGAGAAAGCTCACTTTTTTTGAAAACTTTTTGGACAAATTTGATGAATCAAAGAGTTTTCTCATCCTGGAAAAGCTTTCCAGCGGAATGGATATCGCCCTTGAAAGGGTTGAAAAGGCACAATACGACTTAGAAATACTCGTCGGTGAGTCGGACGAAATCGAACAATTTTGCATTGAATTCGAGGAAAGGTATTATGAAGCATATGGTAGAACCCATAGTTTGTTGTCAGATCTCGTATCAAACAGTGTTCAATTATCGTCTCCTCGGAATTCAGAATTGTTTGCAAGCAGGACATTTAGTAGTGCAGCTAGCCCTGCAAGTGGTTCAGTATGCATCAATTGCTTGTGTAAAGGTCACCGGACGCCAGAGTGCGCCGCCAAAAAATGTCGTATTTGTGATCAAAGGCACAACACGATTTTGCATTACCACTACTATCCAAGTACTACTGAACTTCTGAAAAAATCAGTTGGCAGCGAAACTTCCAAGTCAGTACAACTATCTAACATGAATTTTCATACTGCCGCTGAATATAAAACATCAGTAACCACCGCGACAGTCAATATTGTTAACAAAACAGACAAAATAAAAACATGTCGTGCCTTTCTGGAAGCCGGCGCTCAGATTCATGCAAAAAGTGAAGAACCAACAACCCAAAGTAACTTTGCGGTTAATAAACAAAGCCTTTGCGTTGTACCCGTACCCTCCGACGGCAATAAATCTAGCCTCGGTACCTTTCGGCATCTGGTCCCTAAGCGTGCCTATGCTTCGAAACAGCTGTCAAAAGGGGACAGTGGCCTGAAGGGAAGTTATTCAAAATGTTTGTTAAATTAAAATAATAATGTAAAACACAGTTCGAAGTGCGAAAAGCCTGATTACAGTAACGGCTTCTATTCGCACCCATTCGCATTGCCTACGGACTTTGAGAAAATGTATCGTCAAATCCGTGTAAATCCTGATGACCTCTGTTATCAGAAATTGCTTTTTCGCAACATACCCGGGGATCCTATCGAAGGACAGACCCTGGCTACCGCCCAGTCTCCTCAACAAGTAGGAACGGCGGGGGGCGATCGGCAGCCATTTTTATTACCTCTCGATCGGGCCGTAGCCCGTCTCATCGTACGCGAAGATCGCGTACGTCCGAAGAATCCTGAACAGGTCCGCGCTCGGACCACCCTATATTCGGTGGGGCATCCGCATTGTCCGTTCAATGGTCACAAAACCACTCAAAAAATTGTAAATCGATGTATTCCGTGTTTCCGAGTTAAACAGCGAGCATCTGATCGTACTACGGTAACTCTTCCGAGTCGACGTTTCACACCTTTTCGCCCCCTTCTAAAGGTTGGGACACATCATTGCGGTCCGTTTTACACAAGGAAAAAACGGTTTCGAAATCGCAACAAAATAAAAGGCTGCGTAGCCCTGTACGTTTACACAGGTACCAAGACCGTCCATTCAGAGGTGATAAGTGACCTCATTAACGAGGCCTTCACATTTAGCCTCAATCGTATATTTTCCAGAAGAGGAAAATTCGCCGCAATATATTCGGATAATTCATCCAACTGTGTAGCTGCCAAATGCGAGTTAAATAATGTTCACACCTTGTTCACGTCCGATAAGTTCAATAAGGAATTACAACCATATTGTGAAGACGAGCAATTCTCTTGGCATTTTATCCCTCCCAAATTACCTGGTTACGACAGGATTTGGGAGATCATGAAATCATTCAAGTTTAACCTTTTTCGCATCGTTGACAATACACTGCTTACCTATGAGCAATTATTAGAACCAGTCACAATCAAAGGAGAAGCAATCAGGAATTCCCATCCCTTATCGGCCCGGTCGTCTTACACGAATGACCTCATTCCTCTGACACCTGGTCCTTTCCTTATAGGTGGTGCTTTGACATTTATTTCCTTGATTGTTTATATTGTACACATGTCAGCTTTTGTTCCATTATTATTATGTAAACATTATGCTACCTTATATTTCTGAGTTATGAACATATTACTCTCATTTGTTTTGAACTTTGATAGTTCAAGGCCGGCAGTATGTTGCGTCCCTGACTTCACATGTTGGGATACGCAGATTCAATTTTCTAAACAAAGCAGCTCGCTAGCAAAACTTAAATTGTTTTAGGTTCACTGCTTTAGATTACCCTGGGTGGCTCACCCTTGAAATTAATATTTTCTACGGAAAGATAACTGAAAGTAAAATATCTTGTAAAGTGTCTACCCTTGTAGATATTTATTACCTATTTCCTGTGGAAAGATTATGTTGAAATTCATCTAACAATGAAGTGCTGAGAAACGTATCAGTTTCTAGGCACATTTGCCCAGTGTGTTATTCGTTTTGTCTAGACTAGTCTGCGAAAGTCATTTGTCAGCTTTCGCTGATAGATCATATCCAGAAAACGAGGGAATTTTGGCCCCGATAGTGGGGGAATTTCGAGATTTAGAATTCCTAAGATTGAACACGCTAAAAGTTCACTGATTGGTGCATTTAGTATTCATTTCTACTACTTTTTGCAATCGACAAATGAGAGTATTGTTGTAACATATTTGGGGCGGTTTAAGATCGAACCACCCAATCATTGTTAATATTTCCCCTTTTTTACCCAGATGAAGGAACCTCCTATATTTCCTTCTATCTGGGCCTTGATATACATTTTTGAGACTGAAACAACTACTACTACAAATACCACTGTAACTATTACATCTCTTAGTGCAAGGGACATTACTATTTCTTGATCTGTCGCGAAACAATAACATTGTCTTGTCTTCGTTGGCAACTTAGTAGTCACTTCTGCCCTTTTCATATAGAAGGGAGATTTTATATTGTATCAATAGTGCGACTTTCGCTGATAGATCATATCCAGAAAACGAGGGAATTTTGGCCCCGATAGTGGGGGAATTTCGAGATTTAGAATTCCTAAGATTGAACACGCTAAAAGTTCACTGATTGGTGCATTTAGTATTCATTTCTACTACTTTTTGCAATCGACAAATGAGAGTATTGTTGTAACATATTTGGGGCGGTTTAAGATCGAACCACCCAATCATTGTTAATATTTCCCCTTTTTTACCCAGATGAAGGAACCTCCTATATTTTCTTCTATCTGGGCTTTGATATACATTTTTGAGACTGAAACAACTACTACTACAAATACCACTGTAACTATTACATCTCTTAGTGCAAGGGACATTACTATTTCTTGATCTGTCGCGAAACAATAACATTGTCTTGTCTTCGTTGGCAACTTAGTAGTCACTTCTGCCCTTTTCATATAGAAGGGAGATTTTATATTGTATCAATAGTGCATTGTACAATAATTCGTGCTTGTTATCGAAGTAACGGTAACAACAAAATACAGTTAATTGTTTATTAAAAGTGCGTTCGAATATTTCACCACTTCCTATCCTCGTAATTGTTACTTTATTACAAGTAACAACTTACGCAGTAAACAATGAGATTACTACTGGGTGCTTAAAGTTAAGTATACCCCCTCAAGCATCCCCCTGATAAAACAATCAGGGTGTATAATTCTGGTCCTTCGAAATTAATTATATCCTGATAAAAGCATCAGGACTCAACATATTATCCCTCGAAACCATAACATCCTGGTAAACTAATCAGGATTCACCATGAACTATTAAATTTTAAATCATGAAAATAGGATAGTATATCATTTATATATTTTGAACTATTAAAATAATTTGTTCATAATCCACTACCTACTTAAATATCAGGAATAAATGGACAATCCGCTATGATTGTCTCCAGCCTTGCTCTAGACATTTCGTAGTACTTTCCTTAGGTATTTCTAGTTGTGAAAACTATGCACTGACTGTAAGTTGCAAAAACTCATTCCACGAGGTTGAATCATTGCAGATTGCTCATTTAATCTTAATAAATAAATTTAATGACAATTTTTAAAGCATTAAGGCATTGAAGCATTGTAGAATACTCTTTCTTGTTAAAAGATAATTTGAAGCATTTTTTTGGAACGACACTTTTTTTGATCTCAATTTCTTTAATGATGCAGTTCTATCATAGGAATCCATTGATATAATTCCCAACTCTGATAAACCAATACTTTCGGAGATATAATATGTGTGTTTGAACAAGAGCGCCAAAAAGCTCCTGTCGACAGGGCTTGAACCAATTTTTTTTTATTAATTTTGATTTATGATTAGGTTAAGTGGAGACTTTACAAATTTCACTCGTCTGTATTACATTTATACAATAATAGTATATTATTTAACGACCGGTAATGTAGGTCATAACTCACGCAAATGAAGTTTGCAGTGCGAGCCGCTGCCAAGTGCTGTAATTCATCAAGTTAGTTATGGCCATCACCACAAGGTGAATACTATACTTAACCTACGACTATAACAATAAATACTAAGATACAAGTACAAAGAAAGAACTTTATTGAAAAACAAAATAGTTACATATTACAATTTTATGGAAATTTTAGTTGTATTTACTCTTTTAAAATTTATTAACTAAATTAACTGTAAAGTTTGAACAACCAGTATACTGAATATGTGGTACTGAATTATGCAAGTTTATTCTTTCTTTTTGTGTTTGTTGCATAAATTATGTTGATGTACTAACTGGTTGAGGTGTTATTGAACTGTATATTTTATTTGCATTATCTGTCTAATTGTTTTCGGAATCATCAATGTACCCCTCAGCCACAGTCGTTGATCGCCAACCGCCTTGGCGTTTCCGTGCCGTTATATCCCCTCCAGCATCTACTAATAAAGTTGCCAACGAGCGACGAAAACAATGCTTAGTATATAATTTACAGTCTGGAGATTTAAAAAATGTAGCAATGTCTATCCCCATTGCTCCGAATTTATTAATGTCAATTCTTTCTGAGTGATACTCTCCATTTTGAAATTTAAGAAATAATATCGTTTGCGATATATCAGTAGGACGAAGACTTAAATATTTTTCAACTATGGTATACAAATTTCCCGTGACAGTGAATTTTCTGGCCATTTTTGTTTTTGTATTTGGAACACTGACCATAAAAATAGATCTTCAAAATCTGTAATTTGCATAGAGTGCAATTCTGATGCACGACAAGCACTCATAATGCCCATTGTTAAAGCAACCTAAAATAAATTATGATACTAACTAGATGATGAAAACGATTGAACTATTAAAAGATCTAATACCTTTGTCGACAGATATTTCTCATCTGGAGCTTCATTTATGAAATTATTCAGTTGTTCTGGCGTAAAAGTTTTTGCCTTTTTAGCTACATGTTTCTCTGATTGACGTTTGAGAAACTTACGTAATTGTGAATAATTCTCTATATTGATTCCATCATTTATGTTGAGCGTGCTTCTTAGCATGGTGTAGAAAGTCCATAGAGACGATGGTTTATTTTTAGTGCTAAGTTCACTAAAATATGCCAAAAAACATTCTCTGTAAACGATTACTGTTTTAAATGCTACACCAATTTTTGTATACAACTTTATACTTGTTTTGGGATTTTTCGGGCAATAAATTCTGTATGCTTACATTAGCTGCTTCTTTTATTTCTGGGGAAGTGCATAATAATTCATCTTCACTATCTGAATTCATCTTTTTCAGCAAAATATTCACGGTATTTAGGTA
This sequence comes from Halyzia sedecimguttata, assembly GCA_937662695.2. NCBI lineage: Eukaryota > Metazoa > Arthropoda > Insecta > Coleoptera > Coccinellidae > Halyzia > Halyzia sedecimguttata. Next base: position 17,775,541 of record OW569413.2, read on the forward strand.
TCAACTTAATTTCAAAACGTCAAAATTATTCAGGTGACAGAAGCACAGAACCACCTCTATAATAGAATGGTAAATAATTTCAAGAATAGTGAGTTATAGTAGTGAGTTATAGTAGTGAGTTATGATAACTCAAGTTGTTCGTTTACGCATACCTTTAATTGAACGAAAGCAATTGAATAATGAATATATAATTTAATAGGAGTAGATAAAGGGAATTTATTATTATTGTAGGATTTTCATCGTTTTCTAGGGGATAATGAATCTTCACTTACAATTTTGGATTGAAGAGAAAGCTGTATGATAATATGCATAGGTTGATTTACATAACTATACAATCTTCAACTTCCCTTCGTAATAAAATATAGGTCAAATATCGTCAATTACAAAGGTTCCTAACCGTATCGATAGTATATACTTATAGGTTGGACGTCTCTACCGTACAACAGTATTTTTCACACATCTCATAAGGTTTTACGACATTCGCACTTAGTCTATCCCGTCTGACCTTTCACGTCTAAGAAGGAATCAACTTCCTTAACGACTCTACGGATTCCCTGGAACTTGTCAATCGCAGTCAGCAGCACACCTTCGACCTTCTTCCCCAATTCAACCTCGGTCAATCCTTGTTATCTTCTTACCCCTCTCCCTGAGATACAAAGGAAGTGGTCGAAGCTGATTGGTAGATCCTCTACCTTGTGAGATTTCGCTAGGTCCAATGGGGTTCCATGAGAAGTTGGATCTCACAGGTAGAATACATCTTGCTCCAAAATTTATGAGACAACTAACACCAATATGGTATTAGCGATTACCTGTTCAGAGAAAATTATTTTGTGACTCTAGTCGGCTTACTTGGCTTCAAGGCGCCTACATAGTCAATATTTACATGTGAAGGGGATGATTCAGGTTTTCTTCACACATGGATATATTCCAGAAATATATCTCAATTATTGGTACGAACGTCGTTAAACGTTATCTGCACCAGTAAAACTAATCTAGTATTACGAGGGTGTAAATATTATAATTCCTACATTACTATGATCATACAGTGTGCGTCAAAATTATGGAACAAATTAATTTTCCCAGAAGAAAAATATTTGGCAACGAAATCCTGAAACAGGTCAATTTTTGTTTCACTTTTATCAAATTTTTATGCATTTTGAAGGATTTTTGTTGCACCCTGTACCATCCCCATCAACCCTCTAAATTTTTTGAACAGGGAAAGTGGGTCATGTGGTACTTTTTTGGCAAGGTCTTTGTATCTACTTTATAGGCGTGCAGAAATTTTCAAGAAAAATTTTTTTTTTTTTAAATTGTTAGTTCAAAGAGGCTTTCAGTATGTGCTATTTGTCATGGCTCATTTACTTTGAGACGATAGTACCTGATGGAATTTGTCACCGAATGGAAGTTGACCATTACAGTTTTGTTCATGCACAACTTTCAACCCCTACAAACCCTTTAATGAAGAAAAAAAATGGGGTGACATTGGAAATTTATTTCGGCATTGAAGTACCGCCCGGAGAATCATTGTGCATTACAAGATAAGTTAAATTAAATTGGCAAGAGCGGGTAAAAGCTCATTCCGGAGGAATTCTAAATACCTTGCACCGTTGAGGTTTCCATCGAAAAAAAAGGCCCGATTATTATGCCGTCAATGATACCAGCCCATACATTTACTTTCATTTACGTGTTGCGTATCTGCTTCCACCATCCAAGGCAGATTTTCTCGGCTCCAAAACCTGCATTTCTGTCAGTTCACTCTTCCGTTCAGAGAAAACGTGGCTTCATTCGAAAAAACAAGTTTTTTAATGAATTGCGGATTCTGGTTCAACGCATCTTGAATAATTTCACAAAACAGATTCCGTCGATCATGATCATCGTTTAATTCCTGATGTAGCTGAATTTTATACGGGCGATATTTTTCTGCCTTCAAAATGCGTAAAGCAGTCTTCTGAAAAATGTTATTATGTTTCGCTAGCTGTCGTGAAGTACTATGAGGATGTTCTTCCGTTTCCATCAACACATTCAGTTTTGCGTTTTCAGAGATTCTGGGTCGTCAGGCATTTGCAATATGTCTAACATGTCCGTACTCAATGAATTTGCTTTCAATTTTACTGACCGTTGACCTTGTGATTGGTCTTTCTGGATATTTGGCATTAAAAATATCACAAACCACCTTTTGGGTACGGACTCTATCGCCCCACCCGATCATCATAAAAATTCAATTCTCTGTTTTTCATTTAACTGAGGCATTTTTTTTCCGATTTTTTAAACAATGAACTGGAATTTGAGCAACGATAGAATGCAACTTGAATTCAAATTTTCTGAAAGTAAGACATTCATCGTATAATATCATACCGAGTGCATTTGAACGCCACATGTTTGTACGTTTTTTTTTCAGCCATGAGCATGTAAAACAGTTTTAATACTTTGAATTTCAAATCTCCACATGGTTGTACCTGGTTACACATTCATATCATTGATGGAATTTCGTTGTCAGAAATCTTTCTTTGAATTGAAACATTTTATCGAAAAGTTTCAACTTCACTAGAAACGAACTAATAACATACCTACTGTGCATGAACAAATCTGTAATGGCCGACTTTCATTCGGTGACAAATTTTATCAGGTACCATCGTCTCAAAGTAAATGAGCCATGACAAAGTGACATACTGAAAACCTCTTTGAACTAACTATTTTTCAAAAAAGAAAAATGTGTTCTTGAAAATTTATGCACGCCTGCAAAGAAGATACAAAGACCTTGCCAAAAACGTACCACAGGACCCACTTTCCCTATTAAAAAAATTTAGACGGTTGATGGGGATAGCACAGGGTGCAACAACCGTCCTTCAAAAATGCATAAAAATTTGGTAAAAGTGAAACAAAAATTGACCTGTTTCAGGATTTTGTTGCCAAATATTTTTCTTCTGTGAAAATGAATTTGTTCCTTAATTTTGACGCGCACTGTATAATAATAATATTAATGAAATTATCATGAAAGAAAAGGTAATGAGGTAAATTCATTGCACAAAAGTATGAACTGATGAAGCGGATTTCATACTAACATTCGATAAGCTACCCTCAGGCTTTGTAGCCCACGCGTGGAAAAGAGGCATTTGCGTCCTAGAGCTCCACTTCCCTAAACAGATGATGAATGGAAAAATATGCGTTTGCTGCTGCCGTGAAATGTACTTCTGTTATTTATGTAGCATGGAAAACATAAATACGTATCTACAAGCATTCTGAATATCTTCGTACTCCACGGCTTTCGACTGTTTTTTGCGCCCTTTATTCGCCATAAAAGTGTCATTACTTAATTCGTTTGATTTAGAAGGCCTGGTAATATGAACGGAAGACTTCACATATCACAGGTTTTCGGTTCTTTCGTAATACTCAAACGTATATATTTCGTTGAAGATATGGTGTACATTATAGACGGACATTAATTTTAACAAAGCTTACGAATGTTCACATGTGTTGCCGTCTATTTGATAATATATATGAAGTTTCTGGAAATTGTTCTTTTGCTGTTCATTCCTCATTCACAAATCTGGCTCTAAAAATGATTAGTAGAATAGGATTATTGTCCACTTCTCCAATGAGAAAAAACAGCTTATTGAACTTCAAAAATATGAATATTTCTGAAGAAAAAATAATAAATCTGTAATCTAAGTTATATCCCTCAGACTTTATGGAATATCCGTGAATACTTTTGTTTATTTTTTTATGTTAGACTGATCCTGATCGAGCGAGTAGCTTGTGCTGCATGCAGCTTAAAGAGGCTTATGGCACTTTGATCGGTCTACTATTAGTTGACAGGGTCTCATGGTTGATCCCCTCCGAGTAAATTTTATAGATTTACGGCTATTTCATTTCAATTTTTTTTGTCTCATTGAAAACTGGATACATCTATGATTCAGAAATCAAGGCGGACAATCAATACCTCATAGTCATCTAGGTGATATTGGAATGAAGCAATCCATAGAGTTCTTCCAAAGTGGACTACTTAAATTGGTGTCTTGTTGGAGAAAAGTCGTATTAGCTTCAATATCAGATTTGATCATTGTTTCTTCGAATTTTTCGCTCGCTTGTTTCCCTGGGCAGGGTAGGGTAGAGGGGGGCTAGTTCAGAGATGGGGCACCTCCGGACAGTTCATGTTTAGCGCCTCCTGGTTGCTCTAGATATCTGTAATTACACTATTTGGCAGCAGTGGTCGCTTGAACGCAGTGTACTAAACGACGCTCTTCTAGACGGCCTATTTCGTCAAAAACATTGTTTTTATTTTCAAATACCACCAAAAGTAATTATTTCACGCATTATTTCTAAGGAGCTCAACTATTTGGGGTCATCATATTTTACTTTTTAAGAATAAATCCTATATTTTAACCAACAGGAACATTAGGAAATAACGGTTCAATTGTTGAAAAAGTTATCTTCGCTAAAGGGTTACATTCGGACACTTTGGGTGGGGCACATTCGGAGACTTTGGGTGGGGCACATTCGGACTGTCCGGAACTGCCCCAAGTATAATCAGAACTTATGTAAGGAGAAAGTAGGTGCCAGACGTGCCCGAAGAGACAATAAGAACTGCAGTTAAGGATGTTTTGTCCTCATGGCAGTCCGCTGCTCGGAATTAAAAATACGACGCTCTACGATAGAGAATTGAAAGCTCGAAATATGGACGACAACTGCGATTCCGGTACCAAAATGAACTATAATATATCCGGATAATTCAAATGTGAGACCCGCCAGGTGTTTTCGCCAACAGAAGAGCTTGAACTAGAAAAATATCTTAAACAGACGTTCGAAATTTTGCATGGGTTAACTTATATTACTACTTGTAAAATGATAAGGGGGCAATCAAGAATAGGAAAAATATGTGGGAAAGCCCTGTGGACAGGAGCTGTGGCGCTCTTGTCAAACTACTATCGAGTAATTATTCAAGTATTGGTTTCTCTGAGTTGGGAATGATGTCAATGGGTTCTTATGATAGAACTGCATAATCAACTTGGTTCGATTAAAGATCAGCTGTACATTCCAGACATCGAATTAATTTCAGGAAAATGTGTAAGTCATATTACTTAATCCTTTTTGGCTCCCCACTATAAGTGCAACACTAGTCCTAAGATAAATGAAATAAAATATTGGGAGTTTTGGACTGATTTATTTATTGTTCTTAAAACAACGCTGACGTTTCAGAATGGATTGTACCTTTTTCAAGGCTAAAATTGAAATTTTTGTCCATGAAACACATTTTTACAAACAACTCGACGGCACCGCCATGGGTTCTCCATATAATTATTAATATTATATAGTATATTATATTAATTAATAGTTCATTTTGATGCTTTTGGATAAATAATTGTTTCTGTTACTTCCATTTTTCTATTCAAATACTGTTATTTTAGCATTATTCTAGTTATTTTACTCCCCATATTTGAATGTCCGAAACTATCCCAGACATGTCCGCAACTGCCCCTATATGGGGTACATTCGGACAAATGAAAATTCATATTTGTTCGTATTTTTCAATGGAAACTCGGTTATAATCAACCAAAAAGGCTTCACAGGCAGTGCACAAGATGTGCTATGTAGTGACATAATTGTTTTTTCTAACTCTCGACAACTTTGGATTCTAGATCCGATTTGCAAAAAGTGTCCGAACCTGCCTCCCTCTACCCTACCTATCAGTTTGCGCAAATTTCGGTAATTTTCAAAATTTTAGCCGAAAATAGTCTCAAAAGATTAGACTTGGTGACGAAGATTCTGAGGTCAAACACAATTCTGTCCAGCCATCCGTCAGCACGATTATTCTCCAAGGCCATGAGTTAGAGAGTTTAAATTTGTAGGGTAGGATTTTAGTATGAACTCGTCGGTTGAGCTCGTTAATGGGTGAAACACGCCAAGGAGTTAAGGAGTTTCTGAGTTGTAGCGATCTCAATTTTTCTGTTTACCGTCATGAGGACTCAAAAATTACGAGGGGGTCATATGATTAGCAAATTAAAAAAATATATCAAAAAGAAATTCGGCTTCTCATGAGGTGCTACGTTTCGAGGAGATCTGTTTGGGTTACAAACGGTAATTTCAAAAATCGTTACTGACCACCCTTCTCGGCTGATCCTCGCTTTATACTACCTGCTCAATGGGCTCATAGACCTGCGCCAGCTAAGGTATCTACCCGACGGGGGAAAATTAATTCTCCCGGTTTCCGATACCGGGAATTTTCTTGACACTAGAGAAAGCTGATAGGATACCGGGAATTAGACAGATGAGGGTCGAGGTTCAATTTTTATAAATTTGGAGATATATCTGAGTCATTCGATGACACACCCGGTTTGACATAAGTACTATGTCGAATCGCCCCTGGCACCACACTCACAAACTATCAAATATCACATATCGATGAGAGCCTTCAATTCCTTATTTTACAGCAAAGCTCTAGATTTAAACTCGAACGAATCTATATTCTTGGAGATACTGACAGAATATCGAAACAGTACAACGATTACAGTATATTGTTTCACTGTATTATACTCGAACAACCAACATTCCAACGGTTTATGATTTTTCAGGTGAAATCGAACAAATTTCTTGACGGTAGAATTAGAAATGTCATGTGTGTGGTCATGCCATTTTTATAAGGGAAAAACAAATTGTTAAAAAGATTATTTTGAATCAATATCTAATATCTATATCTATAATATCTATAGTGAATCGAGACTAGTAAAATATGGTCCTGATGGACTCATTTTAAATAATTAGAATCCATATATTGCAACGTATTGCACGCCTATGCTATTCCTCTCCTTTTGAAACGCCACTGGTTTCATAGAATGCACGTTGACGGACTGTCACCTTATGTCAGGTTACTTCTCTTCTATGATCTTCGTGTCTGCGTAATGTGGGAAGCAGATTGACGCTTTCTTTTTCCGGCTTTTCTCTAAAGGAGAAATCATCTTTCGTATGTGATTGAGAATTTTGATCTGAAGTCATCGAGTATCCCAGTGAATTTTCTAAGTTTTAGTTTGCGAGATAAATAATATTTATTCTCGCTCCTTGGTTGGGACCACACGAGTTAGATTACACTCCTTGGTTGGGACCATATTTGCTACAATCCTTGGTTGGGACCACACGAGTTAGATTACACTCCTTGGTTGAGTCCACGTCGTTTACACCGAGATAGAATCATTTGCTGAAGCTTGACTTGCACAGAAACTCAATCATTAGCTGAAGCTTGAGTTGAACTGGAGTACGATCAGTAGCTGGAAGCTGTAGTAATTTTTGGCTGTTGCGTTTGCCTGTGCCCACATTTGCTTGGAAGTTAATTTATGGTGGAGGAGCTGAAAGCACACCTGAAGTATGATTCGAGGCTGACTGGGGGGCTTATTCCGTTCCCGAAAGGATCATCTGACACCAGAGAAACATACTGCATTGAAAATGGAACCACGATATGAACATTTCTTTTAAGATAAGTAGTCTATAAGTCTGTGTAATTTGAGAGATTGTACTGAAACTGTAAATTAAGATTTGTACACCTAGTTCTTTCTATAATATATTGTTAAAAACCTGACTAGGAATCTTGTTGCTGGGGTAATCAAAATTCCCTTGAGAAATCAGTATTAGAATCTCATGCTCAAACACCCCTAGGGTAAAACGTAGCGTTACAATATTCAGGTTTGATTGTGAGTTAAACGATATTTATATCCAGTCGGAGTTTGAAAACCTGTCATTAAGATGAATTCCTCGATATTTAAAATCATTCGTTGGTCAAAGAGAATCCAATATGGTATATTGGACGTGGTTTGATGAATTAACAGATATGTTTAGATCAATTGGAATACCTACGATAAATGATTAATTGAATTTTTAAAACAGTGCTATATGTTATAAGTTTGAATAAAATAATAAGCTTCACCATTCCTAGAAGATTCACGATTCCAATTATTTCGTAGAATTTTGTTGATATTTTCTTAGTTATAACGTTTAGATATAGCTAACATTTTGCAAAAACCTTTGAAATCTCATTTCACACCAAGTCTAGATTTAAACTCCATCGGATCTACATTGTTTTGATTATTTTGAGAATAGGTACTATTTTTTTTCCTGTCAAAGTCAAAATGCCCTGCGCGAATTCAGTACCTGGATGGCTGATTGCTCTATCTTTAATTTTGAACATGTGGCCAAATCTCCTGATCTCAATGCTTTTCCAACTATTTTAAAATTAATATTTCAAAATATTTAAATAGCACGTGAAGTCTGTACCAAGCTGATCGAGTTGAAATCCAGTAGTCGATTGGAAAATAGCGGTTGAAAGGACCGTGCTGAATTTAGAAGCAATTTGACGGATAGCTCCTGAAATATAATTTTTGTTGTCATATGATCTTCATGAAATTCTACAGAATTTTGAGCGTCAGGATTCTACAAATAATTAAGAAGTTTCAATTCGATCGAATCTGCATTTTTGAGTAATAGCGGAAACAATATCTCTGGGATAGTATGAAATATTATTTTTCTGATAAAGGTAGAACGAAGCTACCCAACTATAAAATGGTGGTTTAAAGGTTCCTGCTGAATTTCAGCGGAACCGGACGGATTTGTGTTTTCTAGTAATACGAAATTCTGCAAAATGTTGCGCATCCGCATTATACAACTAAATACCAAGTTTCAATTCGATCGGGTATGAAATTTTTTAGTTATTGAGGCAAAAATATTACAGATGGCTAAGACCGAAACCGCTTAGCTGATTAAGCCGATTAATGAACTTAACTGTCGTATTCTGATACGCAAACCTACCTTGAAAATTTCAAGTCGCTTTCATTTTCCGCTCAAAAGTTATCGAGGCAATGAACGACCGGAGTTAATTGATTTTTACCGCGAGTTCTTCATCAGTGAGTCGAACTCAATCGTTTGAGATAATGTTCAGGAAAAAATTCGAAAATTACAGCAACTTGGGCTAATCGCTATTCCTTAGAACATGCACGCAAAAAATATCTGGTTACCTGATATAATCGCAAATCTGAAGGAGCCACGCCAATATAAATTCAGATAAAGAGCATATTTGTGCACTGCTAGGATTTCGAACCAAAAAACACAATGTCTGATGAGTAAGCATCAAACTACAGGAAATGAGTACTGAAGTGAGAGCGATTCACGGCTAGAATAATGAAAATAGATTGGAATAGGCAGCCAGCGACTGCACTAAGACAGATTGCCCCTCTAGTTAATCTGCTTTTCTCCCTAACTGAGCAGTCTATCCATTCTCGATTCCTTTCTTCTACCTCGATAATCAATTCTGTCAAGTCTTTAGGGCCAATAAACATCATAGAGCTTATTAAGTGTTGAGTAATTGGCTCGTTCATTATAGCATCGGATGAAGAAGTTTGAGATCTCGATTAGTTTAATTACACTTTTTTCCCAGAATCGTCTCTGTACAATTCGGATTTTGATAGTCCGATTCAATAATGACAGAGTATATTCAGAAATTGATGGTTCTGTATTGTTGATAGATATAATAAAAATGTCTTATATTGCTATGCAAAGTTTCATAACCCTATATAAAAATGTACAATCTATCATATTTTGCCATTTTATTCATGTCTTTCACATGGGCGATTGTCTATAAGCTCGTAAATGGCAGTCTGGATAATTTTTGCGCACATATTTTTGGAGACAACGTACTATTATTTTGCCCCAATATCTATAATTTTCGAATTTTTTGCCGAAAATCAAACGATTAGGTTCGACTCACCGATAAAGAATTCGAGGTCAAAAACGGAAAGAGATAGCAGCTTGCAATTTTCAGGGTAGGTTGCGCCACCAAATGCGTAACGGTGAAGTTACGTTATTTCCCTAATAACTTTGAAAATACATATCTGGTCGGATAGAAACTTGTTGCATTCTACAACTTATAACTAGTTGTAGAATGCTGTCCCACACATTTGTGCGAAAGTTCAAGGGGATCTGATAACTCTAAAAAAAAGTAAAATTTTCTTCAAATATGTTATATTCCGGAAACTATCAGTCAACTTGCGCTGAAATGGCGCAAACACCTTCAAGCAGCCATTTTACTATAGATTACCAGATTCCCGTTCGTCTGCTTTATAATTTTAGAATTATTGTGTGTGTGAGGCGTGAATAGATAATAGAACATGCGCGCAAAAGCTTCTAACTTCAAGACAGTGTGTTAAAAGAAATTTTTGTGTCAATATTAATATAATATATATTTGCATACTAAAGAAATTAGGTTAACGCGGATAAATATATTTAAAAGGAAAAGTATAACGGGTATTTCCGCAAAGGAGCAGAAAAGATCATTCTGCTGGTACCTGCGGACACGAGCAATATTTCAATTTTGTTTTCAATGGAGATATTCTGAACTCAATATTATTAACTTACCATTAACATTCCCATCATCATATGGATTAACCATGGGCACTAAATATCAAAATTTTACATATATGTCTCATGCATATACCTAGTAGACATATCATATCATATCTGATACGTATATGGTCTCTGGAAAATAAGATGACGTGTATCAACATGTATCTGTATTATGAACCTTAACTCAAGAAAAAATATTTGATACACAAATGTAGATCCATATTCCAGTATTTTTCTGCTAGCAACATTTTGAAAATACTGTATATAGGAACATGTCTCACTACCACTACTTAAGGAAGTAAAAGGTAATAGTAACCTCAGTGGTCAACGAACAGTAATTTCTTTTGATGATTCCATTATGTTCTTCTTTCCTATTGCCTCCATAAAATAGTACATCAAAACAGTCTTGTATATATTCATAAATTCAAAAATCGAATACTTGCTTTCCAAGAGAAAATATACGAATTGACAATCTCGAATAGCCAGAATAGATGACATTTATGAATAGTCACACAGACAGATTGTGTGTTCACCGAGTTAAGTACAAGAAAATAGCTATTATTAGTGACAATATGTGTAGAAAAACTCAATTCTGTAATTCAAACGGTTCCTGAGATATTAGCAAAAAACTGAAAAAATATACATTTTTGACACCCTGTATAACTGAAACGAAGACCCGGAGAAAAAATGGAAGAAAAAAATGTTTTTTATTTCAATACACTTATTTAGGAACATCCTGTATAAAGAAATCCAGCGTTACCATATCGAATAACATTAGAATTATCGGATATTACAGGAATATGACTAGAATTATTATAGGGCCTTGGTTCGGACCAACATCTTCAAAATCTCGTATTCATTAGGCTTTCGGTAGTTAAAATTAATCATTAAAGGATACTGTGGGAGGCATATTCATTATTAAATGATTTCTATCTGGGTTTTCTCTCCCAAACTCTGAAAAACTGAATTGTGACCATGCTCGAATTTCAGAATAACTGTCATCAACATAATACTGAAGATTTTCGTTAAGTGTCTGACGAAGTCTTATATAGACTCCGAAACGTAACGATATAATTGTTTCTACGTTGATGTTGTTTCGTTTTTGTTTGTTAGGCAACATTGTTCTATTGATTATTGCTTCTGACTAATATCTTGTATTTTTTACGCACAAGAAAATCACAAAATAATTTTTTTTTATTTTATAGATAGTTTTCAGAGTTTGGGAGAGAAAACCCAGAAAGAAACCATATCATTTCGGTAGTTAAATTGTCGATATTATGGTTCCAACTAGTGTACCTCCAGTGTACAATCCACTCTACTAACATGAATTCTTTGGACGAAAATTTCAAGAACCTATTTGAAATCTCAGATTATTCTCCGCCTTTCTCAAATCGTTATCGCCGATTTACGGAATACCTTCCCTTAAAACCAACCTCTCCGCTCCAAGAATAACAGGAAATCGTATCCGTGAAAACATAATCCGATATCGAGAGGCGAAATTGATTAGAAAAACAAAAATTTGCGTAGGATCGGGGTTCACCGTGCATCAGCTTTCCGTTTTGGCCTGTTGCCAGTTGGTTTCACAGGAAATGAGGAGCCATCCGTTCACCTAATGCCTTTAAATGTTTGGAAAGATGCACTATGGAATGCACCGAAGGATTAGGGCCAGTTTTGAATTAATTTAGAAGATGTAGGATTGGGTTCTATTGAATTTTGGGGTCGATGCTTCTTACTTTTACAGAAGTTACAATAGGCCCTTAAATTGAGTTCAAACTTGCTCTTTTTCATAACAGTGTAATGGTATAATATTCCGTCACGATGAATTCTTTAATATATTGCCATATTTTAGTTCATTTAATCATATAAATAGGAATCATTCTAAATTTATATGTATAATATACCCACATTTAGTTCTAGATTTATCTGCTCTCTATAGTGAGATAGGATAGTGGTGTTCTAGGAATCGTATAAAGCCGTCTCGTGTCTTTTGTTTTGAAATATACACCAGAGTTGGTAGGGACTGTTCCCTACATCTATATAACTTATCTGTAGAGATCGTGAGCTTCTATTTGGAAGAATTTCTATACCTCACCTGGAGAGATGCCGAGCATCATCTGAAAGAGCATTTTTAGCTTTCACTGGACAAAGTGACCGAGTTTCCGAAGAAAACTGATTCCTAATTTGGAGCAACGTTTTAGAAACCCTAAGCTAAATGTCCTTAGTACTTTGTTCATACTTTTTTTTTGTAATCAAAGGAGCTTTTGATTAACCCGTTTTTTAGCAGTGTTCCGATATTGGAACTGTAATTATTGTCCCGGTGTTCCAATATCGGAACATCCATATTTTCCCCCTTCCATTTAGACTGGCCTGAGTTTAGGTAGCAGTCAAACAATTGTCGAAATTTGGAATCGTTTCAGTAACGTTTTGTCTATATACTAGCATAAGAGAAGTTTAGGAGCTCGTGCTTGTAACCTTTCTGAGTATGGTACGCATTTTTTTGTGATAAATCTTCTGTTCCGAATTGTCTGTCACATGCGAAGTCCATATTTATTTTCAATTAGACAAACTAGAAAAAACAATGCTATTTCTTATTTTCATTATATTATGGATCAATCAGTCAGTTAGATTTATTTTTGGTTGAAAATCAAATGATATTTTTATTTTCTTCAAACAAGTCAAAATAATTGAAAAATAAATTTTTCAAACCACATTGTTGTGTTCTAAGAACATATTGAATTATTCGAAGTAAAAAAACAACAATAGCAAGCACTATAATTAATTTAGGGCTAATTATTTAATGGGGTCATTGGCGACCCCACGATATTAGTTATGTTAGTGTGAATAAGCCATAGTAGTTGACGGTTAATACAATTTCTGAAAATATAATTGAAAGTAATTAATTTGTATGATAGTTTCCGTTTGTTTCTTTATTGGAACACAGGGAACAAAGGGGTACATTAATTTTTGCGCGTATGTCCTCCGGAACATGGCGTTATCATTATTCCCAAACGTCTGTAGTTTTCGAGTTTTTTGGGAATAATTGGCTTAATGGTTTCCGAGCAATAATTTCGTTTTCAACCAATTTAAATCCGATCGAATTGAAACTTGGTTAGTAGTTGTAGAATACAAACCTACGAACGTTTGTGAGAATTTACCATAGTAAATTCGATTAAGAGTGTCCAATACAGGACAATGGACAATAGAACATACGCGCAAAAACTCCCGACTTCACGTCAGTGCTTGAACCAATTTTTTTTCCCTAATTTTTTTGAAATTTTCTAGGGGTATGGTTCTTATAAATTTCAAACACGTCTTAAGGTCGATATTCTACAACTAGTTACCAAGCTTGAATTCAATCGAGTCTATATTTTTTGAGTTATCGAGGAAATAATATTCCAAGTGGGTATAACTCTGAAACCGTTGGCCCGATTATGCCCGTAAAGGCACTTAACTCTCCCATTCAGGTACGCAACATACCCTGAAAATTGCAAGTCCCTATCTCCTCACTCATTCATCTACTGAACTCTCACAAGGATGCTCTAATCTCCAACAATATATATATTCGATCTTGTTCAAACTTGGGACTTGGCAGTAGAGTTAGGTTCTGAAGGCTCTCGCAAAATTTCTGCGGTGTCAGACGAATAGTTACTGATATATAGAATAATTTTAAATAATTTTCAATGATCTTTTGAAAATTTTCTAGTACCTACTACGATCCGCACGAAATTTTGCGTGAATCATCGCGTTGGCATTATACAACTAATAGTCATGTTTGATTTCATTCAGTTCTGTATTTTTTGAGTTATGGTGAAATAACAATCACATTTTAGATGGGCATAACTCCAAAACCGTTTGACCGATTATGCCTATAAACGAAATTAAGTATCGCATTCAGATGCACAACCAAACCTGAAAATTTCAAGTCGCCATCTCTTTCTGTTCTTGGAAACAGTTGCGCCGATAATGCCCATTAACGAACTGGTCCTTCGTATTGGGATGCGCCACCTACCTTGAAAATTTCAAGTCGCTGTCTCATTCCGTTCTCAAGTTAACGTGGCGACGGAAGGCCGGACGGCTGGACGGCTTGCTGGCCGGACAGAATCGAATTTGTCCTCGAATTCGTCATCAGGTAGATGAACTCAATTGTTTGAGACCATTTTCGGCAAAATGATAACGCGAATATAGGCGAAAAAATTACGAAAAAAAAAATTATGTCAAGCACTGACGTGAAGTCAGGAGCTCCTTACTCTACGTCAGTGCTTGAACCAATTTTTAATATTTTAGGTATGAGGTAAACGACTCATAATCTAATTGATTCTGTTGAAACTGAAGAGTTTTGGGCAGCCGATGTTTTTATCTTACCTCCGAATGAACGTATTCCGAAGAAAACTCTGGTGATGATGAAGCTCCTTCAGCTAATATAAATCACCTTAGTTCCTGAGCCATTTGTGATCGGTCGATGCAATAAATGGGTGAAGTTGACCAAATGGATAAAAATATCCACAACTATAGAAGTATCCATTCCAGGAAATGGTGGTGGAGTTTTTTTTGCATTTTGTTTGATCTCGAACATGCATCATACCTGGCAGTACTATAGGTCCAACAAAATTGCGAAAACATAGTTTTTTGAATAATTTCAAAGGGAACTGGTGCAGGGTTATCTAAAGTTATATGGACGGCCCATTGCAACTGGAGGGCACGCAAAAACATAGAAGCCATTGGAAGCACGAAACCATAACCAAATTAATTATGATGAAATGAATCATTGGATTTTACCAGTCCATAAACAGAGTAGGTGCGCCAAATATAATGTTTCTGAATAATATAACTTAACCTATTCTATTCGAAGAAAAAAAAAATTTGGAAAAACACTGTGGACAGGAGCTTAGGCGAGTTCGTTCAAATGTATTGCCACAGTGGTCACCCATCGCGGTTCTGAACATGTCCAAAGTCCCTGAGCTCCAGGAAAAAAATAATATTCCCAATATTGTCAAGTATATAAATCCGACTGTAAAAACAAGCGTCCAAAAAAAACTGGTCCACTTTTTGGACGGGAATGGTCTCAAACGATCAGTTTAGACTCAAATACATACATTCACTGTTGGGTAGAAAATAAACAGTGCTGTGTCTGTGGTGGCGTAAGGTGGTATACGAATAAGTGCATTCACTATTGGTTCGAAAATGAACAATGCGTTTCTGTGGTGCCGTAAGAACTCATTCGAGTAAATAAATATACTGTTGGGTCGAAAATAAACATTGTTTTGTTTATGGTGGCGTAAGGACACAAATCAGTTCAATCATACAATTGTACCATGAGATAGAAAAAACTCTGTATAGCAGAGGTTCATTTTCAATTGTGTATTCCGAGATTAACTGATTGGTATAATACTAATCAGTTCTTTCAAATGGTTGTGCCATGAGAAACAAAGAACATTCTGTATAGCAGCAATTTTAATACACAGAAAACAATCACGTTTCACGTGACCAAAAAAAAATCAACATGAATTCGTTGGATAATCGTTTCCTCGGAGATATTATTGCAATTGAAATGAAAAAACACGAAAAAGACCGATTTGCACCGGGACTCGATCTTGGTACCTTTCTGTCTATTATTTATATACTATGTTTTCTATATCAGCCCGATGCTACAATCGCCAGACTATACTAGGTTTGTACGGATTTGCGTTGAAAGGTAGATAATTAAGGAATTGTAATTTTTCTAATTTAAGTTTCTATGACTTTTCTTTATTTCCCTTATTTCTTTTACATAGATCATAGATTCGATCAAGTTCAATGCATTAGAATACGTCCAATATACCCTATTTTACGCAATTCCTGTCAGTATTGCGTTCATATACCCATTTCAAATCAATTTCAAATATAGTAAAGAAAAAGTTTCATGAAGTTTGATTTCTTAGATTCACCATTAATATAATCACTTTTCTAATTTCTTCTCAACTGCCCGGAAATATATGGTTTTTCAGTGATGTAAAGACAGAAGCATACAGCTGGTTGGTTAGTTTTTTATATGCTGAGCACTGCACATATGTCCTGAATCTCCGTAGTTTGTGCGCACATGTAGTGGGGAACATCGCGTAATCATCTTGCCCAAATGTCTGTAATTTTTTAATTTTTTGCGGAAAATGGTCACAAACGACTGTATTTGACTCCCTGATGAAGAATTCGAGGTCAAATTTGCAACGTTCGTAGAGTCGTCTGCGCAGTTCTGTGGTCGTGCGCGTGAGCGTTGTGGGACCTTAATGGAACGCGCCCATAGTGACTTGAAAATTTCAGGGTGGATGACACGTCCCAATATGACGAACAAGTTCCTTAACGGGCATGAAGGGCCCAATGGTTTCGGATTAAAAATATTGCATTCAACCAATACCAACACAATCGGATTGAAACTCGGCGAGTAGCTGCAGAATACAAACCTAATGACGTTTGGAAGATTTTGTGAGAATCGTATCACTAGAAAATGAAAAAAATATCGAAAAATATTATTTATGTCAAGATAATTTGAGAACGGAAAGAGATAGCGACTTACAATTTTTAGGTTAGGTTCTGCAAGTCAATGCGACATTTGATTTTGTTAATAGCTTTAATCGGCCGAATAGTTTTGAAGTGATACCTGTCTGAAATTTGGTTGTTATTTCCGTCAACAACTACAAAAATACGTAACCGAACTATTTCAAGCATGGTCAGGTACTAGTTGTAGAATACCGACGCGAAAATTCTTGCATTTTCAGGGTAGGTTGGGCATCCGAATACGACATTTGAGTTTGTTAATTGGCATAATCGGCTAAATTGCTTTGGAGTTATACTCATCTCAGATTTTGTTATTGTTTCCTCTGCAACTCAAAATATACAAATCTGATCAAATTAAAACTGCGTGAATTCTTGAAGAATGCTGAATTCCGACTCACGGATTTCCGCGGAATTTCGTGAATATCATTTTATGGAGTTAGATACTTGAGGCCTAAGATTTTTCGTATTTGAATTCCAATAGAATACATATGTCAGAATTAAAAATTATGTGATAATAGACGATTCTCTTCTGAGGTATGTCATTAAAATGGTATGCGTAGTATACAGGATATACATACCACAAAATTTGTGGTATGTATATCCTGTATACTACGAATTTAACATCGGTATATACCGCTTTTACTTTTAATATATGAATACATTTCATACCATTTTAATGACATACCTCAGAAGAGAATCGTCTATTATCACATAATTTTTAATTCTGACATATGTATTCTATTGGAATTCAAATGCTTAGGGCATTTAATGCCCTAAGCATATTTTGAACCTGCGTTAGTCAGCTTCTACACATTTGCTGCCTAACCTATATTATCGATTATTATTTACCCATTTTTTGGAATTCGTTGACTTATCGAAAAATGACATTGTGACAACAAGTCGTAGAGAACATGAATTAATAACCAATGTTTTTATTTCCATTCAGCCTTCAGTATCCCTGTTCCGAAGATTCGTAAATGTCACATCTATCTCTCTAGCGATGAAAGTAAAAGTTGGGAGGATTCCTCCATGTTCGTTCTCTTGCATATCCATACAAAACGGTCGGCCTAGAAGATAGATGAACGACATTAATTTCGCATTTTATATGTTTTGAACAGTTTTAATTTGTTGGATTTGCGAGGGCACTTTCCATTTCCTCCAAATCCGGGAAGGGGAGGGGAGACTGAGGTTCGAAGGAAACGGTCCCCAAGCCCAACTTGTAAACACATTTAAACTTCTTTGCTGATGATTTTCCGTTCGGAACGGGGTTATAATTCAACGGGAAATTTATTGGGGCAGTCTCGGGGATCAGCGGATTATGCGGAGGGGAAAATGATGGGATTTATTTAAATTGACGCATTATTCATTCAGACAAATTATAGAATTATAAAGAAGACCGTCATCCTCTCGAATATCGAACAGGAATCCTCAGAAACAACAATGAAATCTCTATAATTTTCCATAATGAAGAAAGGTGTAAATGGTCAGGTTCAAGCAGTAGGTTTTTAGAACGAACAATTGATAACCAAATTGTTGAGAATATCAGGAATCGTTTGAACTTCCGATATCAAGATCATGTACGTGGAGTCTGCTCATTGAGTCTGGAAATATGTACATTTGAATTTTTCTTCTCACAATATTTTAGAATATAGAGATTCCATCCAGTTGAAACAGAGGGACGTATCTGCAGGAAGCGGGTTTCGAAAAATTCACATTTAGAAGTTCATGAGTGAATGATAAAACAGCGATTGGACGGAATCAACCAAAATTGCTCGATTTTGGGTGCAGTTTCTTTGTTTGTCAACCTATTAAGGATGTTGCCAACATGCGCAGGTGCGCAGGCGCAGGGCACACAAATAGGAGATGAGTCATTTTGTTATTGCAGGTCATTTCCTGACATTTTTTGTTACCTCCATCAGCCTTTACTGTTGTGGTAGTTCTAGCGGAAGATTTTATTTCGTGAGTTCGGATTTATTCATTCATAATGATTCATAATTTCTTCCCACGCATTCATCTAAATAGTTGGGGCAACAACCTTTGGTTAAAGAGTGAGCACCAGAGCTGCGCCGAGCACTGAAGAAAAGGGCTTCAAGCCATAAGCACTAAGCACTCAATAAAAATGCTCCCGAGCCTCGAGCACAAAGTACCGCGTTTTCACAAAAGGTTTGCGATGAAAAGCATAAAAGTAATTTGATTTTTCGAACACTAAGCACTAAGCACTTTTAGAAAACTCTTGGAAAAGGGGATACTTACTCCGAAAAGTTATATAAAATTGTATTCGATTTGCAGAAACATATTTCTATAAAACTAACGTACTCAAAATTCGTTCTATTCTCACACAGTTTGAAATGTTTTTTATCATTTTAAGAAATGATGATCAATTAATGTTAATATGAATTCCACAAGCAACTCAGTTTTTCCTGCACATGCAAAATGAATTTCCCAATTTCAAAATGACAACAACATAGTATTATATTGTGAAACTTAGGCCAAGTGTTCCTTTCCCTTACTAATAAAAAAAGCACTGAAGTGAATTCAGTGCGCTGTAAATGCTCTATTTAATTTTTCAAAATATCAAAAAAATCAATCTGCATAGAAATCGGATAGCATTATTTTCTATTGGGATTGTGTTCACAAGAAATTTAGCATTGTAAATCAGATGGAAATTTAAATATGAATATATCGGGCAATTCTGTGAATTAACATGAACATTTTGGAAAAAAAATCACTCATATTCTCCTGAAAGACGAACCACATAATAATGCTTTGATACTGAATACTTTTCAGGTGTTGGTAATATTGACATATCCCGTCCCATTCCATGAATCAATAACCAACAACTGATAATTGCAAGTCCCGTTCATGTCTCAATTATTATTGATCACCCTGGCACACACTCCTCGGGCCACAGCGCGTTAGCGTCTATTCTTGTTACGACATGATTCGGGAAAGACTTAGTGCTTAGTAATCCTCGGAAGTGCTCGGGAGCGCTTAAGGGATTACTACGCACTAAGCCTGTTCATGAAGTGCTTGAATTACAAAGCACTAAGCACTGATTTTGAAAAGTGCTTGGGAGCATAGTACTCAGGAGCACAAAAAGGCTTCAAGCATTTCTACATTTTCAGATTAGATTTGAGAAATTAGTATCTCGGATAAGTTCGTTATTGGGTAGAATTGGTCTGGTGGTTTCGGATTATTAATTTTTGGCACTCTTGTTTTTTTCCAATGACACTTCTTTTATAATTTAATTTCTCTTATGATGCAGTTCTATTATAAGAATACATTAATATCATTCCCAACTCTGAGAAACTAATACTTTCGGAGATATGATTTGTAAGATTTGAACAAGGACACCAAAGTCCCTATCCACAGGGCTATCCCGCATTTTTAAAAGAAACAATGAGTGCGCTCATTGAAAAGAACCATTGCACATCTGATCATTGAACGCTTACAAAGCATAATGTTATCAAGTTGTTCTGAACGGGCAATTTATAATTTATATTGTGGATTTATCCGCAATACATAATCAAGTTTAGTAGTTTGGTATGCTCTGTTCAACTAGTTTCCTCAGAAATGAATGCTAATAATTGGACACCTTTGCTTCATGTAATTGGGTATTTAATTCTTTCCCACCATCCCAATTTTCTTCACGACGCGGCTGCACTTCTGATGCAGGAGGCTCTATTTCTTTCTACGAAAATGGAAGTTCATCATCACAAGACTCCCCGGAACAAGAAGTTTCTAAATAATTGGCTAGGTCAGGCTTTGTTGGGCAATGGAATAATTTCTATAATCCATCTTGTGTGTTTACTAACCACTGAGACTGATGGTCCAGAAACCATTTTCCGAGCAGGAGAGGAAGACATATGTGGCAGATACGTCATAATCTCTTTGTCAAGATTCCCAATGATCGTAGATACATCCACTGTGTGAGGTTCAGCAAATCGAAAGATGCAAACATACTAGCTGGAAATGTGGCTTCTGTTGCCTTCGTAGGACATAAACCTTTCTGTGGCTTAGAGAAATACACCTATAATGAATGAGAGTTCAGAGAGAACGAGGCAATCAATAGATAAGAACTCTAGCGAGATCTTCCAGGATTGCAACATTATAAATGTTCCCTACACAACAGTCATGTCAAACTCAAAATCAATGGTGGGTCAAAACCATGAGGCCCAAAGGCTGGTGGGCCGCAAAACCCAATCTTGAAGAAGAAGAACTACTGAAGATCTTAACGGACATAAATAAGAAGTACTAAAGGAAAAGTATAGTAATTAAATTTCCATTAGAAAGGAAATTACAAAAAACTACAAAAATTAACTTTGTTCGCTGTTTTCAAAATGTTTAGTGTGCCAAATGTGGCACGCAGGCCTTATATTGGACATGGCTGTCTTAGAACTCAGCACTGGCAAATCAAAAACTCATTTTGATGTCAGTTTCATTTTCTTTTTTGCACCCGTGTAAGAGAGAACACCTTTTATATGCTACCCTGAGTGGAGCCGTACGCTCAGAAGTGTGATATTCCATTTCTCGTTTGGGGTCTCACAGAAAAACCTCTCAAATATTCCATGGAGTAGTTCTTCGTTCTACCCTTCACAGCGTATCTTAACAAAAGAGGCTACATGAGGCCTTCACTGTTCAAGGGAACTAATGACTCGAAGTGACCTAAGTAACGCGGATTTCTGTTTCTGCGTGCAACTACGTTGGCCCGAGCTATACAGGCTTGAATAATAATAATAATAATAATCTTCAATTCTGTCAATGTCACTAAAATCTACATACATATAGTAGCACCACTTCTTTGTATTCCCCATAGTCTTCTCTCAGATGGAAGTAGTGTATTCGGAGTGCCTCATTGTGTTTCTCTATATACCCTGATGGTGCATGAACCTTGCAAGCAAACAGGATGTGCATAACATATTCCTGCTGGATATGGAATGCTCTGTGAGTTGTTGGAGTGTCCACTTTCAATATCGTCCTTTTATACCATCATGTATTTATCACCCCATTTTTACAAGCCATAACAAATCCCACCGTTGCCAACTTGAGCCCAGAGCATAATTCTTCCAACAGATACTGGTTTTTCGAACTCCTGAATGATAAGAGTGCAGACTTTCACTCATGAGATCTTCGGGACGTGTCTTCAGTCGTACCTGTCTTATATCTCTGCCTTCTCTTTTTTGGTCTCATAGCGTGATAGGTGTTCCTACTAGCTCATTATTGATGGATATACCGGTTATACTCCAAGGCTCTTTGTTCAGCCCTATATAGAGAAGCTCGTTGATTCCTGATTTCATAAGGACCTTCCATTTTAAATACCGAGCCTTTACTTCTCAATACACCTATTGGCATTTCCAACATTTGTTGATAGTGTTGGTTTTTCAGACTTTGTAAACTTTGTATACTTTATATAAAGCAAATGGGATGCAGTCTACTACGATTCATTTTCTTATGATGACAGTATTATTATTATCGTTATTCGAATGATGTCGTGTAGATTAGTTCAGCCCTTCAGATTTTCGATCGATACGATCTTTTGTTCTAATACCCTACTTATTCAATCCTAAAGACATTTTTAGTGGTGTTGATGTCAGAAAGAAAAGGATTTAATAGCTATATTTCCTCACGGGCTTCATTATTGTTTTCTCAGTAAGCACCCAGTGATGTTAACATTAGTAGAAAATGAGATTCTGAAGGGAAGACGGGAAACTTCAGCTTAGGAAACACCTCATCAACCCCAGAAAGAGGTGCATAATAGATCACAGTCCACGGTGCACACGTACGCCTCATCCAATAATAATCTCAATAAGTAATGTATGCAATTAAGAAAATGTGACAAAATTATTGATTTTTCGCAATAGAGAGGAAGGCAAACTAAGAGCACTCCAAACCTTCCACCGATATGTAGAACTGGACTATACAGAGTGGTCCACGAATAACTATACCTAGTTTGCTGGTGAATATTAGATGCAAAGGGGGGCCAGAAATCAACAATTGAATATGGGCTAAGTCTCTTCGTTTCTGAGGTAAGGGGTGATTTATTAATTCAGGCTGAACCCCTGGTTAGCCGTAACAAATTAATTTCAAATTTGGTTCGTCTTATCATTTCAGACCATCAAAATGTTCATATAGACGATACCGAACATGTACAGAACAGGCCACAGAAATATTTATTTTGAATTTAGGATGTAATAAAACATCCTTTGGGTACATGAAATATCAATTTGTCGTTAATATCACATCACAGTTTGCCAACGACACACATAACGTTCAATTTTAGGGAGCTCGTTCCCTTGAACAAGCCAAAAATGCTCAGATGTCCCGACTTTTCGAATATTTAGCCGACAGTGGTCTCAAACTTTTAGCTTCGACTCACTGATGAAGAATCCAAGGTCAAACTTAATTCCGTCCGTCAGGCCGTCCATCCGTCCATATGCGCTATTTGAGTTATTTAATGGGCAAAATTTGCCTAGTGGGTTCAGAGCTATAGCCATCTGTAAGTTTGTTTTTCCAATAACTTGAGAAATTCTAATCTGATAAAATTGAAACTCGGTAGTTAGTTGAAATATACCCAGTACAGGACTTTGCGAAGATCGTTTGAGTAGAACATTAAAAGAAAATTTCTATGTCAGAAACTATCCATCAGATAACACTGAAAGCTGAATAGCGTTCAAAATATCACTTTACAGCCAACTTCCAGATTTAAACTCGATTGGATCTATGTTCTTGGAAATAATGGGAAAATAGTTTTTTTCCTAGAAGCCAAGCAACGTTGGGCAAGTCCACAAACTTGATGTGTTATCGCTCTGGCACCATGTCTGTAATTCTCCAATTTTTCCTTTGATACATATTGAGGACAGAGGGAGAGTCAATGACTATTTCACTCCTATCAAAATCTGACCAGCCACAGGCCAAAGACAGCTCGTGTTATCGCGAAAACATCAGCTGTCTCTGAATTATGATTGGTCTTACAACTTTACTGTTTTGAACGACTCCATCATGATAGATACGGACGCTTTGACAAATGATAAATAAAAATTACAGACCTCAACATGAGTCATATTGTTCGTGAAATAGTCTAATAAAATATCACTCGTGACTTAATTTATCTCATAAGTCTTTCTGTCTATCTGTTTTCAAGCAACTCAGTTTCGTTAAGAAATAAGTCGACCGACTTATCGCGAAAATTCAGTCACTAGTAATATTACTACTTATAATACCCAAATGTTGGAAATGTGTTTTTACACAGTTCTTTTTAGTATTTAAGTTTCTTCAGTGGTGTTTAATACATCCAAATGATTAAAATATTTTATTACTGACATATTTCATCCTTTAATTACTATCTAGTGAGTATTCAATTATTAACATTAAAATGTGAAAAACGTTTGGACTTAATGCGTTTTGATTAATCTCATTAAATATAATGCGTTTTGTTGTGGTTGAAATCGAACATAATGCTGCTTGTTGCGATTTATTATAACTTTAGAGAAAACAGTCTGCACAGTAAGTGTTGGCCTGTAACCTAATTAACATGAGCAAATCGATCAAAAAATTTTTGGTTATATTTTATTTGTTTTAAAAATACAAACGTAAACATAATTTATTGCAAATGCGACTTACATACTTTGTATTTAAATTACACAGGGACATAATGCCATTAGGAAGATTTTGTTCACATACGGCTATATAGCAATATGAAAAATCATTTCTGAATCCGCTTCAAACTCAATTTCGCCCAAATTGGACAAAATGCGTTTTGAAAAGTTACTCCTCAATTCTTCTCTGGGAGAAGAATACATAATTATTCTATAAAAATATTGCTAGAATTAACGTCATATTTGAATAATCAAAGTAAAGAAAATTATAAGTTTAGTTACCAACATATTGAATGAAATTCAATTGAATTCCAGTAATATTCAATTACTTATTCTTAACCAATAAATGCCAATTGATAGATCCAAAGGTGTTGAGGTGAAACATAAAGATATATTCTCATTAGTGTTGGAAAATTGGTTCAAGCACTGACGTGAAGTCAGAAGCTTTTGCGCGTATGTTCTATTGTCCATACTTCTGTATTGGACACCCTTAATCGAATTTACCATGGTAAATTATGTTGTCCATTCTCCTGTATTGGACACTCTCAATTCGAATTTACCATGGTAAATTCGAATTAAGTGTCCAATACAGGAGAATGGACAACATAATTTACCATGGTAAATTCGATTAAGGGTGTCCAATACAGAAGTATGGACAATAGAACA
The DNA here is from genome assembly GCA_937662695.2 of Halyzia sedecimguttata. NCBI lineage: Eukaryota > Metazoa > Arthropoda > Insecta > Coleoptera > Coccinellidae > Halyzia > Halyzia sedecimguttata. The sequence goes on from OW569413.2 coordinate 17,800,710, forward strand.
TACGCGCAAAAGCTTCTGACTTCACGTCAGTGCTTGAACCAATTTTTTTTTCGTGACTTTTTAAAAATTTTCTAGGGGTACGGTTCTTGAAATTTTTTTTTCGTCATTTTTTTCAAATTTTCTAGGGATACGATTCTTACAAAATTTTAAACACGTCTTTATGTTGATTTTCTACTACTAGTTACCAAGCACCAATTCGATCGAATATTTATTTTTTGAGTTATCAAGGAAATAATATTCCAGGTGGGTATAACTCGGAAACCGTTAGACCGATTATGCCCAAAAACGAACTCAACACTCTCTTTCGGATACGCAACCTACCCTGAAAATTGCAAGTCCCTATCTCCTTTCGTTCGAAAGTTATCGAGGCAACGGTCACCCATCTACTGAACTCGCACAAGAATGCTCGAATCTCCAACAATATTTAACCGATCGTATTAAAACTTGAAACTTGGCAGTAGAGTTAGGTTATGAAGGCTCTTGCAAAATTTCAGCAATTTCAAACGAATAGTTACTGATATATAGAATTTTTTTTTTATTTTCAATGATTTATTAAAAATTTTCTACAAATGCTATCCTCACCAAATTTTGCAAACATTTCCGCGTTGGCATTCTACAACTAATAACCATGTTTGAATTCAATCGGTTCAGTACTTTTTGAGTTAATGAGGAACAAAAACCACGAAATTTCAGAAAATTTCAGATGGCTATAACTCTGAAACCGTTTGGCCGATTATGCTCATAAACAAACTGAAATGTCGCGTTTTGGTGTTCATCCTAACCTGAAAATTTCAAGCCGCTATCTCATTCCGTTCTCAAGTTATCGTGACAACAAAAATATTTTTTAATAATTTTTTAAAAATTTTCTAGCCATACGATTCGCACAAAATTCCACAAACGTGCTTAAGATCATATTCTACAACTACCCACCAAGTTTCAATTCGATCGGATTTATATTGGTTGAAAACAAAATTATTACTCGGAAACCACTGGGCCGATTATGCCCATTAACGAACTTGTCCGTCGTATTGAGATGCGCCACCTACCCTGAAAATTTCAAGTTGCTAGCTCTTCTCGTTCTCAAGTTATCGTGGCAACGGCCGGACGGCCGTACGGCCGGACGGCCGGACGGCCGGACGGCCGGACGGACAGAATCAAATTTGACCTCGAATTCTTCATTGGGGAGTCGAACTTAATCGTTTGAGACCATTTTCGTCAAAAAATTCGAAAGTTACAGACATTTGGGCAAAACTATAACGCGATGTTCCCCAGAACATACGCGCAAAAACTGCCCTAAAATGCCTCTCTATCCATCACGAGATTCAATATCGACAAATGAGTCGCTCACCTCACAAGATCAGAAAGTGTGGTCAATTTAAAGCTAAGTTTTGAAGCCTTCAGCAAAATTTCAGCCATTTCATATTAAAAATAATACATAGCCTTTCAAAAGTCCCCTCTCACAAATATACTCCTCCGTAGGCACATGGATCTCTTGAAGAAGAATCTCCTTCGCTATTTTTGAAAGATATTCACTCATGTTCATAGAAATCCCTTCAATATGTAGTTGCCTCATCCTAAGGAGGATCTCTTTCAAAACCAGATTGACCGCTACAGGACCCTTATGTAGGGCTATCATCTCCCATAGATTTCTGATGAAAAAATCATTAATTCCTACAATGCAATGTTCATAAATGAATTATATTTTAATATTTATTTCATGACTACTTTCTACTGGCTAATTCACTATGAGTAAGGTTGTCTGTTCCTTCGTAGAATAGCTAGCACCATTTTATGAATGAAAGAAGCACACAACGGGGAAACTTTATCAGTTCGTTGGTCACATACACCTGCAGTTCAAACTGCATGTTCATTCCTTATGTATTGAACGAGTAGCACGTAATTATCCCGCTTCACATTGCATACGGTCCAGCCGATATGAATTATGCATGATTCTGCCCCTGAAATTGTTTACCATTGTTAGAAATCTGTTGGAATATCATTTTATGTGCAGATAGTCAACTGATTTGGGTATATTCCAAGAATATAATGCGTATGTACTGGGAGTGATAATTGAGCGCCATTTTTGGAGTTCACAGGTCAAAAGAAAAGAGAATCAATTCTTAGCATTAATTTCATACTGACTGACATGCAATTTTAGTTCATGCAGTGAATAAAAATCAATTAATTCAAATGCATTATGTTTGCAATATTGCTCAAATCATGTTTACAAGTCTGTGTTGTTTGTCAAATTTCGGAAGAAATTTGTTTTGAAGAATTAGAAATTATCAAGCCAAAACTCAATGGTAAAACAAAGAGCCATAAAGAAGATACATCCGGTATTTAGCAGTTAATATGGGCGGTAATTATGCTGAGTTATATTATAGAGAAAAAACAGGTAGAACTTTTCGAACACGAATTAAGGAAACCATCACAGCTGTCAACAGAACCAAATTAATTATAATCATCCGGAGAAAGACATAAGTTTAACCCAGATTTCAAAATTATATTTAATTTGTACTAAGGTAATCATTGCAGAATACTGTGGGATGTATGTTAATTATTAAATTATTTCTTTTTGAAACACATGATATTTGTCAAAAGCAATCAATCGAACAATGTTGCCTAACAAACAACAACGAAACAACATCAACGATTGAACAACTATATCGTAACATTTCGGAGTCTATATCAGACTCCTTCGTCAGACACTTAACGAAAATGTTCAGAATTATTTTGTTGATAGTTATTCTCGAATTTCAGAATAACTATGTTAATCCTTAATAATTAAGTATGATGTAGTCTGAGGCGAATCGTTGACATACCGACTGTGTCAACGAAACGCGTCATTATATTAAATAAATAAGTATCATCAATTAAGTCAACTATGTATTTGACAACTGTAAATATTATCTCCATCCAAAAATTGCAGCATTTCTACAGGGTGTCCCAACAGGAAATTCACCGATCGATATCTCGAAACTAAAGATTGGAGCTTTTCTGAAATTTTGTATTTATGCAACTGTTGGAAGGGCGCAGCTTCCTAAAATATTGAAAACCGTGTAGTAGTTCCAGTTGTACCAGAAGCACATACCTGATTACTCATTTCAAATAGAACAGTTTGTATATTTTGAATATTTTAAATCTCCAATGAATATGAGGTAGCACTAAACACTGATTTTAGTACTTTTTTTAGTCGTAATGTGATTTCCTGCAGGTTGAGAGATGGAGGTTATCACAATATTGTAAATGCCAGTTATAATATTCCATATTCTATATCCTGAAAATATTGAATATGGAATATGCTGTATTCTGAAAATATTCAATGCCAGAAATAAAAATTGTTTCAAGCACTGACGTGAAGTCAGGAGCTTTTGCGCATATGTTCTATTGTCCATTCCCCTGTATTCGACACCCTTATTCGAATTTACCATGGTAAATTATGTTGTCCATTCTCCCGTATTGGACACTCTAAATTCGAATTTACCATGGTAAATTCGAATTAAGTGTCCAATACAGGAGAATGGACAACATAATTTAAATTCGAATAAGGGTGTCCAATACAGGGGAATGGAAAATAGAACATACGCGCAAAAGCTCCTTACTGTACGCCAGTGCTTGAACCAATTTTTTTTTTCGTAATTTTTTTGAAATTTGCTAGGGGTACGGTTCTTACAAAAAAATTTTTTTCGTAATTTTTTTCATATTTTCTAGGGGTACGGTTCTTAGAAAATTTTAAACACGTCCTTATGTTGATTTTCTTCAACTAATTACGAAACTTCAATTCGATCGAATCTTTATTTTTTGAGTTATCGAGGAAATGATATTACAGGTGGGTATAACTCGGAAACCACCGATTATGCCCAAAAACAAAATTAACTCTACTATTCGTATACGCAACCTACCCTGAAAATTACAAGTTCCTATCTCCTTTCGTTCGAAAGTTATCGAGGCAACGCTCACCCATCTACTGAACTCACACAAGGCTGCCCGAATCTCCAACAATATTCAACCGATCGTGTGAAAACTTGAAACTTGGCAACAACGTGACAACGTGCCAACAAAAATATTTTTTAATAATTTTCTAGCAATATGATTCGCACAAAATTTCGAGCAAAATTTCACAAACGTGCTCAAGTTCATATTCTACAACTACTCACCAAGTTTCAATTCGATCGAATTTATATTGGTTGAAAACAAAATTATTACTCGGAAACCATTGGGCCGATTATGCCCATTAACGAACTCGTCCGTCGTATTGGGATGCGCCACCTACCCTGAAAATTTCAAGTCGCTAGCTATTTCCGTTCTCAAGTTATCGTGGCAACGGCCGGACGGCCGGCTGGACATAATCAAATTTGACCTCGAATTCTTCATTGAGGAGTTGAACCAAATCGTTTGAGGCCATTTTCGTAAAAAAATTCGAAAGTTACAGACATTTGGGCAAAACGATAACTCGATGTTCCCCAGAACATGTACGCGCAAAAAGCCAGAATCAAAGTGACCTCCGGGAAGACCATCAAAAAGATGGAAGGATAGTTGGGTAGAACGTCCAATATACCATACTTTACACTTCTAGCCAGTATTGCGTTTAAACTTGGTTCAAGCACTGACGTGAAGTCAGGTGCTTTTGCGCGTATGTTATATTGTCCACTCACCTCTTTTGGACACACTTAATCGAATCAAGCGTCGATATATACCGTTTTCTCAGCTTTTATAATATATGGATGCATTTCATACCATTTTAATGACATATTTCAGTAACGAGTGAATCATCTATGATCACAGAATTTTTAATTCTGAAATATATATTCTATTGGAATTGAAATACCAAAAGCTCACGCCTCAAGTAAAAAAATTTAATTGTGCATAACTCCAAAACCATTTGGCCGATTGTACCAATTGACAAACTTAAATGTTGCATAACCTTACCTAAAAATTGATTGTCACTATCTCTATTCGTTCTCAGGTTATTATGGCATAAATAATATTCTTCAAATTTTCTAATTACTTTGGCGTCCTTAGGTTTGCATTCTACAACTACTCACCAAGTTTCAATTCGATTGGATTTTTATTGGTTGATGATTATTACTCGGAAACCGTTGGACGGATTATGACCATTAACCAACTTCTTCGTCGTATTTGGATGCGCCACCTACCCTAAAAATTGATAATATCGATTTTTTCTTAGTATCAGCGTTTGTTAAAATACAGAAATATGACTTTTAGGCTAGAAAAATTATTATACAGGGTGTCCCCAGTTCGAGTGCCTATTAGACGTTTCTGGAGAACTGGACATATTTGAAATCTGAAAATTGGGATTATGATATTGCTTCATATTCTCTAGAAAGCTAAAATATTTTCGAAGCCCAAGCAGTTCCGGTTATACAGGGAGTGAAAATAAATTTGATGAAAAAAATTGTTTTTCAAGATTTGCATTCCTGTTATGATCAAGTTCTCAATGCTGAATACATTTATGTTGAAACCATTGTATTTATTCGAATAGTTTGCAAAATATCGAAAAAAACCGGAAAAAAGTCATATATGTTTAGTCCGTATCATGTTCATTATTCATATTTTAAACATCCTGAACGTAAACCGTTTTTACTACATCGACGAGGAAGAATGTGGAAAGATCATGCATCTTCTGAATTTCAGAAATGTCATCACAGGGTGTTTCAAACTTTGATCAAAAATTGGCCATAACTCAAATTAGAACCCTATTTTTGCGCGTATGTTCTGGGGAACATCGCGTTATAGTTTTGCCCAAATGTCTGTAACTTTCGAATTTTTGACGAAAATGGTCTCAAACGATTTAGTTCGACTCCCCAATGAAGAATTCGACGTCAAATATGATTCTGTCCGGCCGGCCGTCCGACCGTTGCCACGATAACTTGAGAACGAAAAAAGCTAGCGACTTGAATTTTCAGGATGGGTGGCGCATCCCAATACGATGGACAAGTTCGTTAATGGGCATAATCGGCCCAGTGGTTTCCGAGTAATAATTTTGTTTTCAACCAATATAAATTCGATCAAATTGAAACTTGGTGAGTAGTTGTAGAATATGCACATAAGCACGTTTGTGAAATTTTGTGCGAATCGTATGGCTAGAAAATTTTAAAAAACATATTAAAAAATATTTTTGTTGTCACGATAACTTAAGAATGGAAAGAGATAGCGGCTTGAAGTTTTCAGGTTAGGATGTGCACCCGAACGCGAATTTCAGTTTGTTTATGAGCATAATCGGCTAAACGGTTTTAGAGTTATAGCCATCTGAGATTTGGTTGTTTTTTGTTCCTCATTAACTCGAAAGATACTGAATCGATTGAATTCAAACATGGTAATTAGTTGTAGAATGCCAACGCGAAAATGCTTGCAAAATGTCGTGAGGATGGTATTTGTAAAAAAAATTTAAAAAATCATTGAAAATTGAAAAAAAAAATTCTATTTATCAGTAACTATTCGTTTGAAATTGCTGAAATTTTGCAGAGCCTTCATAACCTAACTCTACTGCCAAGTTTCAAGTTTTAACACGATCGGTTGAATATTGTTGGAGATTCGAGCATTCTTGTGTGAGTTCAGTAGATGGGTGACCGTTGCCTCGATAACTTTCGAACGAAAGGAGATAGGGACTTGCAATTTTCAGGGTAGTTTGCGTATCCGAAAGGGAGAGTTGAGTTAATTTTTGGGCATAATCGGTTAAACGGTCTCCGAGTTATACCCACCTGGAATATTATTTCCTTGATAACTCAAAAAATAAATATTCGATCGAATTGAAGGTTGGTAACTAGTAGAAGAAAATCATCATAAAGACGTGTTTGAGATTTCGTAAGAACCGTAACCCTAGAAAATTCGAAAAAAATGACAAAAAAAAAAATTTTAAGAACCGCACCCCTAGAAAATTTCAAAAAAATCACGAAAAAAAAATTGGTTCAAGCACTGACGTGAAGTCAGCACTGACTTCACGTCAGAGCTTTAACCATTTTTTTTATGATTGCGTTGGATTCTGCGGTGAAAAATAATGATAGTTTTCTAACAGGATTATGCTCCTAAATTCAATATATCTTTTTTTTCAGTCAAGGAGCATAATCATGTTCATCATTTATTTTCACTCCCTGTATAATCGGAAGTGCTTGGGCTTCGAAAATATTTTAGCTTCGTAGAGAATTTAAAGCAATATCATAATCCCAATTTTCAGATTTCAAATACGTCCAGTTCTCCAGAAACGTCTAATAGGCACTCGAACTTGGGACACCCTGTATAATACCTTATATTCCAGTGAGTTTTTATTTTCATCCTTTGTGGTAGATCTGATCAACGATAAGTAAACAATTACCGTCACATCATCAAAAATCCCCGGATAAGTCCAATGGCGGTTAGAAATTTTGAAGAAGCTGATTTAAACCAGTGCTCTGAAACGCTAATCAGCAAAATATTCAAATAACACGCCCTGTGGACAGGAGCTTTCTGGCGCTCTTGTTCAAACAGACAAATTATATCTCCGAAAGTATTAGTTTCTCAGAGCTGGGAATTATATCAAAGTATGCTGATGATAGAACTGCATCATAAGGGAGATTCAATTCAAATAATAGTTTATTTATCAAGATTAAATGAGCAATCGGATAATGAGAACTGCACCATGGAAGAAATCAAATTAAAATAGCTGAAATGAATTCGACTCTCTCTTATAGAACAGGATGACATGTACGAGCATGAACACAGATCATATAATAAAGCTTAGATAGAATAATTATAGCATTCTGTGAAAACATAGAAGTACGATTCAGTATTGAAATTTCAAAAAATCATATCTCCAAAAGTATTAGCTTGTTGGAGTTGAAAATGATATCAATGGATTTTTATGGTGAAACTGCATCTTAAATAAAAATTGAATTTGAAATTTGTTACTTAAAAAAAAAATTTTTTTTCGTTACTCCGAAACCGTTTGGTCTATTTTGCCCAATAACGAACTTAACCGAGATATTCATCTCCCTAACTCACTCTGAAAATATCAACTGCCTATCTCATTCCGATCGAGAGTTTTTGTAGAAAAAAAAATTAAAATTTTCATTTTTTTTGACACTTTGCGGTAACCTGTTCAATACATAACTTCATATGCGTATAAAAGTCATAATTCTACAATTTGATGCTAAATTTAAGATAGATCGAGTGATCGGTTTCGGAAATATTCATAAAAAATGTTTTTACTAAAATCGGCCATAACTCCGAAACCGCTTGATGGATTTCGGCCATTAACGAACTTGTCCGAGATATTTACGCTCCAATCCCACTTTGCAAATTTCAATCCTCTTACCCCTTTCGTTCGAGAGTTATCGTGCCTACGGCCGGTCGGTCGGTCGGACCCGCCGGACAGAATCGATTTCGACCTCGGATTCTTGATCAGTGAGTCGAACCAAATCGTTTGAGACCATTTTCAGCCAAATATTTGAAAATTACAGACATTTGGGCAAATTGATGAGCACTCTGTTCCGAGGAACTAGATTGCCAAAAATTAATTAACTCTCTTGTCAGGTGTAATTTAAATTGTATTGTCATTTCGAAAGTAAGTGAATCATCGATTGAGTTTGATTCACCTCTTATGATGCTAACTTCGCGGATTGTAATCGTCAAAGATATCTTATAAAAGTCGAATATGATATACGTATTTAATATCGTATATAATAATAGTATCATTTCATTTTCATTAAATCAATGTTGAATTGTTCTGCCGCATACAGGCTGTCCCAGAAGTCGACGTCAAGCCAGAAGCGGATGATATTACAAGTCATGATAGTTATCAGAAAAATATTAAAAACAAATTAGATGATGTTATTTCGAAATTATAGCCATTTAAAGAAAATCGACAAAATCTAGACTTTGTGATGGTTACTCAATTCCCATTCCTACAAATCTGAATTTTTTGCCAATTTTATTTTTGTTACGTCATCCTGAATAATGCGTTTGTATATTATTGCCCTTAACTTCATGACTGTTGCCCCAGTTTGGAGCAAAATGTTATTTTTTGCACCACTAAATATTCAAAGCTCATATTCCGTCCAATTTCAACTGCCTGTACTGAAGGAAAAATATAGTAGGCTAGTTCGGCAAGTAACTGCAAAAGTTGGCGCATGTAATGAGGATTCCAAAATGGTATAACAATTACTAGTAATTCTGCTAAGTTTTTTGGCTAGAATTTTATCTGCTGAGAAAACCATTTACGAAACAATTTTTCCTACTAACTCTAAATGATTCTAGTGCACTAAAAGTGGTTACTTTGAGTTATTCATTCGAAACAGATGAAGAGAGTTGAAAAAGCCCACGATATCCGAAAGTACTGCACACAGAATATTGAAAAAAAAACACGTTACACCCGTATTACATTCAGAGGGTACAAACTCTACAACCCCTATATTACCTCCCAAGAGTTGCATTATGTCAAACGATGATTCGGAGACACCGGGAGGATCAACGATTCTTGTAGAATGTTTTATGCTCGGTTTTATGTTCCGATCAGTCGACATTTAGTAATGACGGTTACATGGATCTACACAACCTACATGAATGTCATGTAGAAAATTCATATTTAGTGCCAGTTTCTCAATTGCGAGTTAACTCGAGCCTGCGGGTAACCCGAGTGTTACGCGTTCATGAATATCGCTCAATACATGCGTAACTCGCAACCTCGAGTTAACTCGCAATTGAGAAACCGGCCCTTAATGAGGGAAGATAGATCAGCATCGGTTAAAACGAACATGTGGACCGGAAGTTTGACAGGAAAAATAATTGGACCTTTTAAGCTGCCAGAGATAAATCTTGAAAAATCTATTACAGAATGTACTGGAAGACGTGCCACTAAGCATACGTAGAGATATGTTGTTCTAGCAAGATGGCTGCCCCGCGCCCTATGTCCGCTTTGTTCGAGAACATCCTAATAAAGTAATCCCGGGCAGATGGATAGGGCGGTCTGACACTCTCTTATGGCCAGTCCGTTCACCTGATTTAAATCCATTAAATTTTTGAAGAGCGGTGAAATAAAAAGTTTACTCAAGACCTATCGAAAATGGATCTGCCGTTCATTATGTGTTTCTTTTTGGATTTTATATTTGAGCTTTTCACATTTCAAATGAATATTTTTTCGAGTCCCTGTAGCTACTAGTCTTGGCTCTTATGAATTGAATAATAATCATGTCAATAACGGAGGATTCGACAGTCTGATACTCCGATCTTTTTTACGACGATGTCGAACGTGTATTGCAGCTGAAGGGAGATAGTTTGAACACTTCTTTAAAATTTATGTTGTTGTAATGTTTATTAAAAACGTTTTCTGAATCAGAAAATTCAATTATGAACATAAAACAGAAAAAAAAATATTCAGACTACCTGAAAACAGTAGAAGAGCGACTTTCATCTGGCGTCATTACCTGCATCGCTCACACATCGTAGAATTATTAGCTTTTTCTTTAATTCAAGCATAAACCTTACAGTAATGGCCTCAATTAAAGGCTTGGGTACACTAGAATCACATGAAGTTTTTAGGAAAAAATGGTTCGAAAATGGATTTCTCAGCAGAATAAATTCTAGTCAAGAAACTTGCAGAATTACTAGCAATTGTTATACCATTTTGGAATCCTCATTAAATGCGCCAACTTTTGCAGATACTTGCCGAACTAGCCTTAGTACATTTTTCTTTCAGTACAGGCAGTTGAAATTGGACTGAATATGAGCTTTGTATATTTAGTGGTGCAAAAAGTAACATTTTGCTCCACATGGGGGCAAAAGTTTTGGGCAATAATATACAGACGCATTATTCAGGATTACGTTACAAAAATAAAATTGACAAGAAATCAAGATTTGTCAAAATGGGAATTGAATAACCATCACAAAGTATAGGTTTTGTCGTTTTTCTTCAAATGGCTATAATTTTGAAATTATATCACCTAATTTTTTTTTATATTTTTCTGATAATTATCATGACTTGTAATATCACCCGCTTCCGGCTTGACGTCGACTTCTACGATACCCTGTATATTTCATTGCTGATAGTGTTAATAGAAGGACATGGCTTCAAACAGATACGCATGCATTGGTAATGAACCAGCTAGTATCTTTGATAACATCATCTGTACAAAGGCGATGATAAAATACTCGTATATCCATTTTCAACAGTTTTCCTTATTCTACCGTGAGTCAGAGGATCTGCCTTACCATTACAGATTATTTTTTCCTAATTTCACTTTCATAATCACTTTGCGATGGTTATATTGTGATATAACCTGTTTATTTGCACCTAATTATTATTATCAATTCTATACACCTGCCTAAGTATCAATTACCTTCGATGTTCTCAACTTCGTATTCTCGATTATATCTTCCAAAATCCAGCGTTGCATCTGGCACCTTATTCGCCATTAGCTATTTCAGGCCAGCTATCAATGGTTTCAATAAACATATGTTCCTCATAGGTCATGAGAAGCCGTTCTGAAAAGAATCATTCAGGAATCGAAATGAGATCTGCGAAATCCGTTTCTTCAATTTTCTAACGTGAAATGGAGCCCTAGCCACTTTGGCTTATCGTTGCTGAAGCTTCTCGAATAGGTCAGATGTCCTTTGACTCGAGTGATCCTACTCATGCACTCCTCATACAACGGTTGACCAGCAATATTGGTTTATTGATACCCCAATATCTTCAACAGAAAAGGTTACACGAAAATGGTCATTTAGTTATCCGAAATAATAGATAAAATTCTAAAGCACTGTGGTGAAGTTAGTAGCTTTTTCGTTCATGTTTATTCATGCCTCATACAAATTCAATCGAGATGAAATTCTGTACGCGACTCTAAAATGCTGCCTCGAAGATATGTGTAGAATTAGTTTCTGAAATGTTTTTTTTTTGGTTATACGATATTGAAGAAATTTTACAAAAATGAGCCCGTTGGCATTCTACAAATAATTGCCAAATATTAATTGGATCGGATTTGTATACCTATTTCGAGTTATGGAGGAAATAACAACAAAATTTAAGATGTGTATAATTCCGAAACCGTTTGGCCGATTATGCCCAGTAAAAAACGTACAGACTATCACGATTTGACCTCGAATTCTTCAGAAGCGAGTAGAACTTAATCATAATATTCGAAAATTACAGAATTTTGGACAAAATGATACCATGCTGTTCTTTACTTTTTTTTATCCGTCATAGCTATTGTTTCATGAGTACAACTGGTGCCATAATTAAGATTAAGCATTATTTCATTGGCAACACGATGATAGGATCGTCTGCGGATAATCTGTCTTGAGTTCCGGTTGTCGAGTTTTGAAGAGCGAAATAATGCTGTGAATGAATACGTGAGGAAGTGAAACATCTGATGCTCCAACATTCAGAATAGAAAAAAACGTGCCACTATGTATCTTATAAAAATTTTTAATTGAAATTGTTAATTGAATAAACAATTTCAAATACAATAATGTTGAGCTAAGCAATTCGTCACTCGATTCTGTTGGATATCACCACCTCTTACAAAAAAGGGGCTTGTTTGAATAAAAGATATAATGAAGAATTTAGTAATGTTAGTACTGAGAATACAATAATTACACAATAAATGAATATTCAAAATTTTTTAATAAATACATCCTCTTTTCTATATTCTATATTTTTGAAATTTGAACATTTTTTATTCTCTCAACCAAATAAATTTTCAAAAAATAATTTTTCGCACCTATGCGAATGTTGGGTATAACTCCGAAACCGTTTTGCCGATTTTGTCCGACCAATATAACTGTCCCATTCGGAAGCACTTACATACCCTGAAAATTAAAGTCGCCATCTCTTTTCGTTCGAAAATTATCTTGGCAACGGTCATCTATCCAGCTGCAGAACTTATTCAAAGATGCTCGGATTTCCAACAATATGGATCTGCTCGAATTCAAATTTGGAACTTTTCTGTGAAGTTAGATTTTGAAGGCTCTCACAAAATATAAAGTCGCTATCTGTTTCCATTCGCAAGTTATCTTGGTAGCGGTCACCCCTCCAGTTACTGAAGTCGCCCAACGTTGCTTGGTTTTCAGTATTTCTTCCAACCACCACAATATACAGGGTGATTCAAAACTCGAGGCAAAAAATTAAGGAACGTATACAGGTCGACGTCCTTGATAAGAAATGTGTTGCGTCCCATGACTTCACATTTTGGGAAGCGCTGATTTGTTTTTTCTACACAAAGGAGCTCGCTAGTACAACTTAAATGTTTTGGTTTAGTTAAGTGTGGTCTCACCCTTGAAATTATTATTTTCCACGAAAAATTAACTGCAAGTAAAATATCTTGTAAAACTTCGACCCTTGTAGAAGTATTTTTGGCCTATTGCCTGTGGAATAGTGCTAAAATGCATACTTCAACAACTAACACATTGCCAGAGCTGTTAGTATTTTTGTCTAGACTATTCGAAAACCCCTAGTCTGAGAAAGTCATTTATCAGCTTTCGCTGATAGATTATACCCAGACAGCTAGTGAAAATTAGTCCAAATATGGGGGGAGAAATTCGAGATTTTGAATTTCTAAGATTAAACATGCTAGGAGTTCACTGATTGGTGCATTTAGTATGCATTCCTACTACTTTTCGTAATCGACAAAAAATAAGAGTATTGTTGCAACATATCTGGGGCGGTTTTAAGATCGAGCCCCCAATCATTGTTAATATTTCCCCTATTTGCCCAGATAAAGGAACCTCCTATATTTCCTTCTATCTGGGCTTTTATATACAATTACACTGTACAAATTCATCACTATTCTTGATCTGTCACGAAACAATAACATTGCCTTGTCTTCGTTAGCAAATTAGTAGTCACTTCTTCCTTTTTCATATAGAAGGAAGATTTTTTATTGTATCGATATTGCATTGTACAATACTTCGTGCTTGTTATCACATTGTCGGTAACAAGAAAATACATTTTGTTGTTGTGTTAAAAGTGCGTTAGAATGTTTCACCACTTCCCATCCTCGTAATTGTTATTTTATTACAAGTAACAACCTACGCACTAATCAACGAGTTTACTACTGGGTGCTTAAAGTTAAGTATACCCCCTTACTCATCCCCCTGATAAAACAATCAGGGTGTATAATTCTGGTCTTTCGAAATATCATTATATCCTGATAAACGAATCAGGACTCAACATTTGATCCTTCGAACCATAACATCCTGATAAACCAATCAGTATTAAACAAAATGTGAAATAAACTTTTACAATTTTTGGCTTTGTTTCCAAGATATCAGACTTCAAACTTTCTGCACGTCATCAATCTTCAACTTTAATACACAATATAAAAATATAACTATAATTCAATCAAATGTTCTAAATATTGGTTCAAGCACTAACGTGAGCTTTTGTGCCTAGGTATGTTCTATTGTCCATTCAGCTGTATTGGACAATAGAACATGCGCACAAAAGCTCCTGACTTCACGTTAGTGCTAGAACCAATTTTTTTTCGTAATTTTTAAAAAAATTTCGACGGGTACGTTTCTCACAAAATTTTACACATGTCTTTATGTGGATATTCTACAACTAGCTACCAACCTTCAATTCGATCGGGTCTATATTGAGTTATCGAGAAAATAATATTCCAGATAGGTATAACTCGGAACCCGATGGACCGATTATGCCGAAAAATGAACTCAACACTCCCATTCGGATGTGCAACCTACCCTGAAAATTGCACGTACCTATCTCCTTTCGTTCAAAAGTTATCGAGGCAACGGTCACCGATCAAGCTACTGAACTCACACAAGGCTGCTCGGATCTCCAACAATATTATGTAGATTCGACCGTGTTCAAACTTAGCACTTGGCAGTAGAGTAAGGTTCTGAAGCCTCTACCAAAATTTCAGCTATGTCGGACGAATAGTTTCTTTTACATAGAACTTTTTTCACTGATTTTCAATATTTTTTTAAATTTTCTAGCAATACGATCCTCACGAAATTTCACTAGAGGTTTTGCGTTGGCATTCTACAACTGATGACTATGTTTGAATTGGATCGGTTTTGCATTTTTTGAGTTATTGAGGAAATAACAACGAAATTTCAGAAGTGTATAAAACCACAACCGTTTGGCCGATTATGCCTTTAAATGAACTCAAACATCGCATTCAGATGCACAACCAAACCTGAAAATTTTAAGTCGTTATCTTTTCCATTCTGAGGATATCGTGACATGAAAAATATTTTTCAATAATTTCTTTTGAATTTTTTAAAAAATGTTTTATTTATATGATTCTGACGAAATTCCACAGACGTCCTTAGGTTTATATTCTACAACTACTCACCAAGTTTCAATTGATCGGGTTCGTATTGGCTGAGAAACAAAATTATTACTTGGAAACCATTGAACCGATTATGCCCATTAACGAACTTGTCTATCGCATTGGTATGCGCCATCCTATCTTGGAAATTTCAAGTCGCTATCTCTTTTCATTCTCAAGTTATCGTGGCAACGGACGGCCGGCCAGACAGAATCAAATTTTACCTCGAATTCTTCATCAGGGAGTCGAACTCAATCCTTTCAGACCATTTTCGGCAAAACATTCGAAAATTACAGACATTTGAACAAAATGATAACACGATGTTCCCCAGAACATTCGCGAAAAAATTTAATAACTTATGAATCGTTAATGGTTATAAAGTGGATATCTAGAAATTTTTATTGGCAGTCTATATTTGATAAGGGTAATCAATTAACCGTTTATTTTCAAATTTGATTATTTCTTTGTTATTCTGAACAAATCAGAGAGGAAGTTTTCTTTAATTTTCAAAATATTTTGTGCCTCGTTTTTTTTGTATTTGATAAGTTCTAATGACTAAATTTCTGTATATTTTTAACTTGTATTACCGAGATTCATACTGAGAAATAGTGTATTTTACAGAGTAGTATTATATGTGTAAGTCTATTATATGTGATACGTAAATAGTGGTTTTATCATTGTAGTTTTAAATAGGATTGAAAACCTACCTTACGTTCCTAACATATTTTTGAGCTGAAGCTAATGGTTGGGCTGTGGCAAAAAACTACGCACCTAATATTTATTCTGGATTGGAATGAAATTTAATCTTCTGAACATTTCCACGTTTTGAGCTTGTATGATCTCTTCATCCTTACACCCTCATCTGGAAAGTTCCTGAGCCTCTATTTGAAAGATTTCCTATACCTTATCCGAAAATATCCTGAGCACCCATTTCGAAGATATTCTGTACCTTAACTAGATAAATACTGAGCATTACTTGGAAGAGCACCTTCAGCTATCCGTGGATGAGGTCCCCGAATATGAGTGGTTCCTGATTTGGGGAAAATCCTTAGCTCAGTGTTTTTAGAGTTTTTTTGTAATCAAAGGAATTTTTAATAAGTACTGTAATAACCAGCTATCCCCGATTATTATTAGATATTCCATATATATTCCAGATATATATTTATGTATATAGTTGAGCTCCCAGCTAACTGCCACATTTTTTTAAAGTGGTTGAACGTTATAGTGTTTGAGAACAGATATGCTCCTCGAAAGTTCTTGGAACTTTTGGTCCAATCATTTGTTGTTCTTCCACATTGCTCTAATTTTGATACGTTTAGAACTGGGTCAAATTCCGAATACACTGAAAAGTTTTTTTCCGATGTTCGACTTCTAAGATTAAGTATTTGGAAATAATTAACTGAAGCACTTCCTCTATTTTTCTTTGAATTTAATGGCACTGGATTGATAAAGGTGATTTCGATAAAAGAACTTGGAGCGCCAGTATGGAATGGAAGGAACCCCAGCACTTTGCTATCCTCGTTAAATTGTCAATTAAGACCGTGCCATTTAAATTTTATGCATTTCGTCCTCTTTTTGCACCTGACAATGAATCGATTAGTAAAACCTTCCATGTACCCTATCAATAATTTACCAATTTTCCAATTACTATGTTCAGGCACGTCGTATGAGAAGCTATTCCTCATACGGAACACCGGAGGCGTGATTCCAAATCTCCTCCTCAATTCCCATTAAAGGAAACCCATTCCACATCGCGGAACATAAGGAGTGCTTCTTCTTCCAAATTGAGACTCAGCAATCTCGTCGAATGAGACGCAGTCATTAATAAACAGGAGTATCATTTAACTTAATTTCTAGAATATTTCATGGTGTCGGCCGGATGCGCCATCACAAAAGACGGGGCAAGAAAATTGTCAAGCACTTCGATTCAGGAGGAAACGTTGGGAGGAGGAAAAAGGGGAGATAAAAGAATAACAGGCGAGTATCTTTCAGCTGAATGGAAGCATCGAATACATTGTGTTCGGAACTGGAGATCTAACAATGGATTTTTTCTTCTGCCTTACTCCTATCGTCATGTGGCGGGGCGTTGAAAACTCACGCTGCGTTGGGTCAGTTTCTCACGGGGTTCAGGAAAGAAATACGTGCTTTTTTTTCGAGGATTGATATAATGAGGCTTCGCAGACAACTATTTTTCGATGAAAGTTGCCATTGCTATTGCAGACAAAGCACTGTCAACAAAATGTACGATGTGCCATCACATACTGAGTTCCTTCTGAGATGGTACAATGAGCGGATTATATTTAAGTGTTGGTTTCGGTAGGAGAAAATTTGCTAAGAATATACCTAGGGTTCTTACGGGCTAGATGTCATAGGTGATAGAACCTGCAGTAATCAAATAGCGTACTTATACAGGGTCATTATAAATGATTGTAACATCGTAGTTGTCATTTTCCAGAGATATCATAATAGCTATTGAACAGATATGAATAATCTGTTCACTTATGTTTGAATGAAAGAACTTTTGAAATCCTATTTAGTATTTTTGAGACGTAAGTACTGATAACTGAGTGCATACTGTTGAACTTATTGATCTTTTCGAATGCAGGTAATAAATCAATACAAATTTACAGAATACATTGAATAACTGTAAGATAACTCCTAGTCTGAGTTTGGCGTTTTGTGAGAATTCTAACAGTGAATTCACACCAAATTTTCGAAATGTGCTCCATTATTCTCAAGGCATTTATACATTCTTTTTCGTTTGTTGGCAACATATATTTTTCAACATTTGATGGCCGATATTTTGGCAGCACATTGTTATTGATGATTGCAGATCCTCAATATTGTCATTTGAAAACCTCTTCCTTCAGATATGAAAGATTTTAAAGTCCATGGGAGTCAAGTCTGAAGAGCGTGTAGGAAAGTAAGCCTGGGGTCCTTGACTTATTATACGGCTGTCATAGAACTCCTGCAAGTAGCTCAGATTTGCTGAAGTAGTGTTGGGCAGTAGCAGAACATTTTTGGAAATATCCGAACTGTAGGTATTTCTTCGATATTTACATTATTTATGTATGGTTCCAGCATTGTTCTTCTGTAACTTTCATCATTAATGGTATCATAGAAGAAAACAGGGCCATATATTCTACGACGAGAAACTGCTAACCACACAGCAACTTTTTGCGAATGTAATGGAATCTCAGTAATACTGTGGGATTTCTCAGATGTCCAAAATCTGTAGTTTTGAGAATTCACATAACCCGAAAAGTAAAACCATGCTTGACCACTAAAAACAAATTGAGTCCAATATTCTGAATATAAGAATATTTAGAAACAAATAGCAGTACTCTAGGCGACGTGGAATATCTATTGGTAAGAGTTGCTGTACCATTGCTATTTTGTAAGGGTAGATTCAATATTCCAATATTCTGAATATAAGAATTCTCAGATAAGATTTCTCAGATGTCCAAAATCTGTAGTTTTGAGAATTCACATAACCCGAAAAGTAAAACCATGCTTGACCACTAAAAACAAATTATGTCCAATATTCTGAATATAAGAATATTTAGAAACAAATAGCAGTACTCTAGGCGACGTGGAACATCTATTGGTAAGAGTTGCTGTACCATCGCTATTTTGTAAGGGCAGATTCAGTTTTTTTTTCAAAACTTTGTGGCATGTACTCAAGGGGAAAACTATAAAGATTATTTATTCAGGAATATTTGAGGATTTTCTTCAACTCGAGTTTTCAGCCCTTCAACAACTTCTTGAGAAACTAATACGGATCATGTAAAATTTTGCAAGAACCTTAAAGTATTCTACACCTTAATACCATAATTCAAACCGATAGGGTCTATAATTTTTGAAATATTAAGAAAATAAACTTTCTTCGATATAATTTTCCAATATTTCCAACCATAAAGATCCGATCAAATTCAAATCTAGAACTTGGCTGTAAGATGAGGTTTCTAAGGATCGTGCGAAATTTTGGCTATAACTGGGGGATCGCTTCTGAGGAAGATTTTTTATTGATTTATTTAAAAAAATTTTCAGTATTTTTCAAATAATAACTGAGTTCCAATTCGATAAAATCAGTATTTTTCGAGTATTTGGGAAAACAAACATTTTCTAATTTTTGATATATTTTTCTTCTGTTCCTAGTTATGCAATAATTACAAAACTTTGTATACATATTCAGGTTGTAATTTCACAACATGATGCTTCCAGTTAGACCTAATGAGTACTTTCAGAAAAATTCGGAAAATTATCTGAAATTTAAAATGGCCATAACTCCGAAACCGCTCGGCCGATTTTGCCCGTTTACAGTCTCAGTCGAGATATTTATACAACAAACTTACCTCAAATCTCTACCTCATATCGTTCGAAAGTAATCGTGCTTGCGACCGGCTGTCCAGACGGTAGAATTGGATTTGCCTCCGGATAATTTATGAGTGTATCAAACTCAATCGTATGAGACCACCTTTGGCTCACCAAAGTCGATACTCAACTTCCAAATAGATTGGAACTGTAGTCTTTGGTAAATTGAAACAGTAAAATTTCATACAGGATTAACTTCATTGGGGAACATTGCATTATCATTTTGCTCAAATGTCTGCAACTTTAAAATTTTATGCTCAAAATGGTCTCAAACGATTAGGTTTAACTCACTGATGAATAGTTCATGGCCAAATTTGATGATGTCCGATAGGACGGCTGGCCGATGCCATGATAACTTCAGAACGGAAAAAGATAGCGACTTGAGAACAGAAAAAAATATAACGACCAAGTTCGTTAATGGGCATAATCGGCCGAACGGTTTACGAGTAATAATTTTGTCATCAACCAATACAAATCCGATCGAAATTAAACTTGGTAGCTAGTTGTAGAATACTGACACAAAGACTTCCGTGAATCGTATTAGGTAGTAGAGAATTTTATAAAAATTATTAAAAAATATTATTTATGTCATGATTGAGAACCTGAGAACAGATATAGATAGCGACTTGCAATTTGTTGTACATCCGAATGTGACATTTGATTTTGTTAAAAGGCATAATCAGCAAAACGGTTTTGGAGTTATACCATTAACACCTAAAGAACATAACTATTGTTTAGGTGTTAATGGTTATACCCATCTGAAGTTTGGTTGTTATTTCCTCAATTATTCGAAAAAAAAATAGTAATTAGTAATAGAAAGCCAACGCGACAATTCTTGCAAAATTTTGTGCTGATCGTATCACTAGAAAATTTTTAAAAAATCATTGAAAAAAATTCTAAATATTAAAAACTGTTCGTCCGATGTCGAACAAATTTTGCGAGCACCTTCACAACCTAACTAACTCTACTGCTTAGTTCGGAGTTTGAACATGATTGTGCTATATTGTTGGAGATCCGAACAGCCTTGGGTGAGTTTAATATAGCTGGATGGGTGACTGTTGCCCCGATAACTTTCTAACGAAAATAGATAGGGACTATAATTTTAAGGGTAGGTAGAGCATCTGAATGGGATAGTTATGTTCCTTTTTTGGCATAATCGGTCCAACGTTTTCGGAGTTATACCCATTTGGAATATTATTTTCTAGATAAATAAAAAAATACAGACCCGTTCGAATTGAAACTTGATAACCTGTTGTGAAATACCGACATAATGACGTGTGTGAAAGTTTGTTAGGACGTTACCAAAAGAATATTAAAAAATAATCACAAAAAATATTATGTAGATATCTCACGATTACTTGAGAATGGAAAACGACAGCGACCTTCAATTTTCAGGGTAGGTTCTCATGTGAAATTTACTGTTATTTCCTTCTTAACTCAAAATATACAAATTGGATGCAATTAAAACTCTGTGATTACTTGTAGAATGCCGACCCACTAATTTTCGGAGATCAAATTACATTATCATCAAATTATGTGTCGAAAATTGTGATCAAAAATTGGCGATAACTTCTGTTTTTCAAATTAGAAGCCTATTTTTTTATGATTGCGTTGGATTCTACGGTGAAAAATAATGATAGTTTTCTAACATGAATATGCTCCTAAATTCAATAATTTCTGAGTTTTTTTTATTTAATTTAGGAGCATAATTATGATAGAAGACTATCATTATTTTTCAACGCAGAATCCAACGCAATCATAAAATAAATGGGTTCAAGCCCTGTGGACAGGAGCTTTCTGGCGCTCTAGTTCAAACAGACAAATTATATCTCCGAAAGTATTGGTTCCTCAGAGTTGGGAATTACATCAATGGATTCATATGATATAACCGCATCATAAAGGAAACTCAATTCAAATAATAGTTTATTTATCAAGATTAAATGAGCAATCATGAGAATGAGAACTGCACCATGGAAGAAATCAAATTAAATCTGGCCAATTTTGCCCAATAACGAACTCAACCGAGATATTCATCTCCCTAATCTACTCTGAAAATTTCAACTACCTACCTAATTCCGTTCGAGAGTTATATCTATGTCTATGGATGAAAAGCAGTCTGACTACTCTCAGATCTCTTACTAACTTCATGTTCCGTTCCGAAATGTAAGACTTTTCTGAGAAAAACTAATTTCGGAGCAAACAATTGAGATTTTTCTCACTTCGCTCACAATTCTTCGATTGATTAGATAATGTGATGTCACAGGAACATAAGTTAACATTAGGACAATTCATACATAGAATTATATCATTCTGTGACAACGTTGAAATACGATTTATTATTGAAATTTTGAAAAAATCATATCTCCGAAAGTATTAGCTTGTTAGAGTTAAGAATGATATGAATGGATTCTTATGATAAAACTGCTAATTAAAAAAAATTTAATTTGGAATTTGTTTTGTAAAAAAAAATTTTTTTTTTTTACCCGAAACCATCTGTCCGATTTTGCCCAATAACGAACTCAGCCGAGATATTTATCCCCCAAACCTACTCTGAAAATTTCAACTCTCTAGCTCATTCCGTTCGAGAGTTATCGTGCCTACGGCCGGCCGGCTGGACCGGCCTGCCGGACAGAATTAATTTCGACCACGGATTCTTGATCAGTGAGTCGAACCAAATCGTTTAAGACCATTTTCATCGAAAAATTCGAAAATTACAGATATTTGGGCAAATTGATAAGCACTCAGTTCCGAGGAACTAGAGCGCCAAAAATAGGGCTCTAATTTGAAAAACAGAAGATATGGCCAATTTTTGATCACAATTTTTGAAACACCCTGTAATGATATTTCTGAAATTCAAAAGATAATAATAATAATAATAATAATAATAATAATAATTTATTAATCCTTTAAGACACAATAGGTTATGTATAGGACAGGTCAAAATGGAAGAAATCAGTAATTTAGGAGCTTGTCGCTGAAATACTTACTAACTGTATAGAAACATTTTTTTAACAATATTTCCTTAACTACTTTCTTAAATCTAATTACATTCATTGATTGTATGCACTGCGGTAATTGATTAAAAAGTTTGATGCCTTGATATAATGGAGACGATTCATACTTTGATGTCCTATGTACAGGAAAATACAAGGTTAGTTTATTTCTAGTGTTGTGGGAATGAAAGCTAGACAGTTTTACAAAAAGGCCCTCATTCTCCTTCACATACTCAAGGCATCTCAATATGAAAATAGAGGCAACAGTAAGAATCCTATTTTCCATAAAAACAGGCCTGCAAGAGGATCGTGGGGCGCAGTCGAACATCAAGCGGATTATTCGCTTCTGAATTATGAAAACTCTGTGTATGTCAGAGGAATTACCCCATAGTGGGATGTTGTACGCCAAGTGACTGAATACCAAACTATAATACACATTAATAAGAGATATGATGCATGACCTTCCCACATTCTTCCTCTTCGATGTTGTAAAAACGGTTCACGCTCAGGATGTTTCAAATAAGAATAATGAACATAATACTGACTAAACATATTTTACTTTTTTTGCGTTTTTTTTCGATATTTTGAAAACTATTCGAAAGAATACAATAGTTTTAACAAAAATGTATTCAGCGTTGAATTCTTGATCATACCAGGAATACAAAACTTGAAAACATTTTTTTTTCATCAAATTTATTTTCACTCCCTACATAACCGGAAGTGCTTGGCCTTCGAAAATGTTTTAGCTCTGTAGATAATTTCAAGCAACATCATAATCCCAATTTTCGGATTTCAAATATGTATAGTTCTCCAGAAACGTGTAATAGGCACTCGAACTTAGGACTCCCTGTATATGTTAGAATTAAAAATTATCTGACCATAGCCGATTCTCCCGTTACTGTCTGTCATTAAAATGGTAATGAATGTACTCACATATAGGGAATGCTGAGAAAACGGTATACATAAGGGTATCTCAGCAAAAACTTGAATTTCGAATTGCGCGCCATTTTTGACTGTCAATTGTTGAGTCAGCTATATTTGTTCTTTATTTAACTAAAACATAGACATTTACGAAAATTGTGCGTTTTAGCTTGGAAAAACGTTTGTTAATAGTGAGAACCCATTTGAAGGTGCCGCCGTGACTTCGACGGTCATCGTTACAGTGCCATGTTGACAGACTTTTTTTGGCAAGAATTAGACGGAATGGACTTAAATGAGATGTGGTTTCAACAGGATCACTACCTGTCACACCACAAGGGAAACAATGACTTTTTTGCAAACCAAGTTTTCAGGTCGAGTAATTTCTGGTTTCGGAAACCAAAACTGGCCGCCAAGAAGTTGTGATTTAACTTGTTTGGACAATTTTTCCTGGGTTTTTTGATAAGTGAGGTCTATGCAAACCATCTTGAGACAACTGAGGAGATCACAGAAGAAATTTCACGTCAAATTCGTTAAATCAAGCTGCTCTTAATGCAAAATGTACTGCAAAATTTCATCATAAGAGTGCATACCTGACAACAGAGCAACGGTGGCCGTTTAACCGATATTCTGTTTCATGTGTAATGTCATCACTAACTCCATACATATGTAAAAAAAAGTCTTAATGAAATATTAAATAAATATTCAGGGTGTTTCAAAACTAGTCCGAAAATTTAAGGGGGTGATTCCTTGTTCAAAATATAGGGTGGTTTGATATATAAATGTTGGGCCAAAAGTCAAACGTTAGGGAGACATCGCGGTTCAAAGATGGCGAAAAACTAATATTTTCATTACGTATTACGTATTAAAACGAAAAGCGATAGAATGATTATATTTTATGGAAGTATAACTATTATGAAAATACACTTTTGTGAAATTTTTTCATGTTTTTAGAATGAGTGGAGGGGGTTGCAGTAGACTACTCGTATCATTTTCGTTAAATAAATTTAAAGAAAAACTTACGCAACGACTTGGATATAATTGAATTTGGATAGCCTGATTTAGTTAGAAATAATTTGAAAAACAAATTGCAGCTAAGAGGTTGAAGGGAAATATTCACCCTGTATTCCCATTAAGGAACCTATTGACATCAACTCTACCCTAAAAGTTTTAAATATGGCCTGATGGTGACACTAATGTTTTTGCGGAAACCATTAGACATGAGGTGCACATCCACAAACTCTTCGAGCGTATTCAGACCTGAGAGATACTCTGAAAATTTCAATCCCCTAAGATTTCCAAATTCTGCCCAAAGATATCATCTTCACGGCTATACGGACAGACTTGGATTTGACCATGAATTCCTCTTGTATGACAAATGTTGAGACCATTTTGGGCTTATAATTCGAGAGTTACATACATAGACGAGATAATAGGTAAGGCTTCACGCAAGAGCGAGATTTTTCTCGTCTCGTCTCGTTCTCGTCTCGTCTCGTTCTCGTCTCGTAAACGCAAGACGAGACGAGAAGTTTTCAAAAATATTATAGGCGATACCGAGACCACATACAGTTCAACACGAGAGTCTCGTTTTTGTTCTCGTTAAATTTTTTGTGTGAAGTTTTATATACGACTCGACTGTTTTCAACATCCACAGAAAAAAACTGAATATGAAGAGTTTCCACTATAATTACCAATCTATTTTGTCTATATTATGCATCGATCGTTCTAGAAATACACGATTTTTTATAAGATTATTAATTCGCTATGACCTTGCGATGATTGATTTTATTTTAATTAAATATTAATAATAATAAAATTCACAGCCAAAAAAACGGAAGCCATTATGAATCCAATACTTATAACTTTTATTGCCCCTAAATCCCAATGCTTTGAAAATTTCGTCTCTATCTGATCATCTGGAGAAATGTATTCTCTTGTGCTCCTTGTAATGAAGATGTGAACAATTATTGTATACATCTGCGGAACTCTGTATAATATAACTGGTAAAGAAATGAAGATATTCAATGTTTCGAAAAGTGTTATGAGGAATACGCCAAGAACACTCTCAGTGATCTACCCACTGGGAAGGTATTCTCTGAAAACTATACTAAATTGTTCAATTCTATTGAAAAATGTATCGACACCGATTTTAAAACATCAACAAAACTTTCTAATTAGTGGAAAGCTGAATTTGAAGAATATTTGCTGTTAGAAAGAGCAAATAGGAATCAACATATTTTACAGAGGTGGAGAGTGATGACAAAGTTCTTCCTACACTTTCCAAGATAACCGATGATTTATTAATGGCTACACCCTTACTTGTTGAAAGATTATTATTTTCCACAGCAGGTATGATTATGGCAAAAACACGTACCTCATTGAAAATGTATGTGATGCAAGCGTGATTATGTTTGAATTCTTGGTCATCGAGTAATTTAATAGTTGAAATTATCAGTGTTCTGAATTGAAACTAATATGTACATGTACAAATATTTTTGTATAAGAGCGTAATAAATATAGCTTCAAAAATTATTCATTATGGTATACGATTTCGTTTATATATTATAATATTTATTATCGTTATTCAGAAATAAGCGAGACGAAACGAGACATCTGATAACGAGACATCTGATAACGAGACGAGAACGAGACTTAATTTTTTGGTATTTGGCGAGAGCGAGACGAGATTTCTTATACTCTCGTCTCGTGTGAAGCACTAATAGTAGGTTCATGTAACTAACCTGCAAAAAATGCAGAAGAATCATATGGAACGAATCATATTTTCGGATGCTGCAGAGCGAATTCTTCTCGGACAAAACTAATCAACGAACCAAATGAGATTAAATCGTAGTTAATCCCAAATCACGTCTTGTCCTTGGCGGAAAAGAGACATCATCGGAGGCAGCAGTCGGACCACCACCAGGGCAGGGCGGCTCCGGTCTAGTTATCGATCTGGAGCAGAGGCCACAGACTCGGGGCCGTTTTGTTGTCTGCCACATCGGTCGACCACGACGACGAGAGTGATAGTAATTTTTTTCGACGTAATGAGTGGAATTTTCGAGCAGCCATTTTATATCCGCCGCTAATTTGCACGGGCGGAGTAAACAAACGGGAAATTGAAGTCGGTCGTTAGGGCATGCTCAAGGAAAAGTCTTGTTGGGGTAGAAAGTAGAGAGAATTGACTTTCGTTGGTTCAGTAACGAGGAATTTTACAATGGGAGACGGGGGGATGTAGTAGGCAACAATGTGATCTTTTCATCAGGAAAGGCCACTAATTCAATTCAACCCCTTGAAAATAACTGGGAATAGGAGACAAAAGTAGGGTGGTAGTATTATACTCGGTATAAAATAATTCTCTGTTTACTTGGTACTCAAAAAAGGTAGCATCAGATAAATTAAGGAAATGCCACATTGAAGGAATTCGTTTTCAATTCGAATTGATCAAAATTGTTTAATTTAAACATACTTTGTATTACATAATTACACATACAGCGCAACACAGATTATTTTCCAAGAAAAATAGAATTCACAACCATAAAAACGGATGCCATTATGAATCCAATACTTAACGGACAACTTTTATTGCCCCTAAAACCCAATGCTTTGAAAATTTCGTCCCTATCTGAACATCTGGAGAAATTTATTCTCTTGTGCTCCTTGTAGTGAAGATGTGAACAATTATTGTATACATCTGTGGAACTACGTATAATAAAACTGGTATAGAAATGAAGCTATTCGATGTTTCGAAAAGTGTTATGAGGAATACGCTAAGAACACCCTCAGTGATCTACCCACTGGGAAGGTATTCTTTGAAAACTATACCAAATTGTTCAATTCTATTAAAAAATGTATCGCCTATTTAAAACATTAACAAAACTTTCAAAATATTGGAAAGTTGAGTTTGAAGATTATTTGCTGTTAGAAAGAGCAAATCGGAATCAAAATATTTTACAGTGGTGGGGAGTGATGAAAAAGTTCTTCCTACACGTTCCAGGATGGCCGATTATTTATTAATGTCTACATCCGTACCTGTTGAAAGATTATTTTCCACAGCAGGTATGATCATGTCAAAAACACGTACATCATTGAAAAATTATGTGATTCAAGCGTGATTATGTTTGAATTCCTGGTCATCGAGTAATTTAAAAGTTGAAATTATCAGTGCTTAAAATTAAAAATAATATGTACATGTACAAATATTTTTGTATACGAGCGTAATAAATATAGCTTTATAAAATTACTCATTATTGTATACCATTTCGTTTATATATTATAATATTCATTATCGTTATTCAGAATTAAGTGAGACGAGACGAGACAACTGATAACGAGACGAGGACGAGACTTATTTTTTGGGAATTGGCGAGAGCAAGACGAGATTTTTTATACTCTCGCCTACTCTCGTCTCGTGTGAAGCCCTAATGGAGAATGTCAGAATGAGTGTTCAACAACAAATAATTCTGGAGATTTTAGATTACTGTCTGATTAAGGCTCTGAGACCTATCAGAAAAGTTGTTTCATCGTTGTGTCGTTTCGTTACTGCTGGTAAGGTAACATTGTTCCATAAATTTCTTTTGGCAAGTTTCTAGTGTACAAGTTTGGTATAAGATTCAGAAGCAATCCCAAAAGAATAGAAATGGTATAATATGTAAAAGGCACAAAATGATGCACATATATACATATACATATTTAATATGTATGTCAAAGAATTGAACACAGATTTGTTTTTCGTGTTAGATTATTTATTTGTCCACAACAATATGTATGTTTCAAATTGAACATATCTACGACTTGATGAATCCAAGTATTTGGCTAGAGAGAGCTTATATATGAAAGTATTTTTACTGAAATAGATATCTTGTGCTTCTAACACAGAAACAACTTTCAAAATGATATTTTTTTTTTATGTAATAGACATTAATAGAATTCGAGAAAGAAAACCCAGAAAGGAACCATTTAATAAATTCAGACTCAGAAATGCTTCGGATATAAGTAAGGCACCGTATGTCTTGTATTATTTATATTTATGTATTGTCAACAGAATTTAGTATAGTTTTCCGGAAATGAAATATATTTATGTATATAGGGACCAACCACTGTAACAATGGTATAAAACAATAAGTACAATCTTGTTGCACAAAGCTTTGGCTGCTCTCAATTGCCAAATAAGTGTGATTCTATGTTGATTCCCAGTTCATTATTTTCTATGATTCTTATGTGTTTTGTGAGCTTTTCTGTAAGTCCGTATACAAATGGGAAGGATCCAAATGTTTGACTGCTATCCACGTCTGCTACTTCTCCCTCCACATGTCTTTGGTCTCATGTGGCAGGGCAATAAAAAAACTTCCCAAGAAAGACTCTTTTATAAGCATTATCAATGAAAAGCTTGAAAAGCCTTTCAATGGCCTATCGTTCAAACTGTGGAAGTACAATGTCCATTTATTCCTACCCAGAATCACATTTGTTTTCATTCAATCATAATGTATGTCCCTTCCGGAGCTAGATGGTTTTCTATGACAACCTAATTTTATGCTATTGTCCATATATCTTAAACCCTCGTGTCCAAACAAGGTAATGCTCTATTTGTTTATTTTTCTGAATGTATTCATCGAAATTGTTGAAAATTCTCAAAGTCTCCTCCATCCTGTCAACTGAAATTGTCTAGATCATATCAATTACATATTGATATATAAAATGGGTTCAGTAGGATAATTGAGGAATTGCAAACATTATAATCCATGACATAACGGCATTCACTAGGACAGGACTCAAACTACTGCCAATCTGATATACAAAAAATTGAATATATGGGGATCCTTCGAACACACAAAAGTTTGGATATCATAATATGGTTTTACTGTACCTAAGAATCATTTGATGTTGAGTAATACTCTGAATATTTCTGAAGAGCCAATTTAATTTGACATCTCTCCATATTTCACAAAAAATACATGGTTTCCCGGCGAAGTTTGAGCTCATAATTCTTCGTCTTGAATTTAATCATCTTCTAAGTGTCACGTAAATGACAAACCGTCCTATATGAAGTCTGGAATCATACTCTTAATATAAATATACATTCAGCAGATACAATATCTCATAATAAACGACGCCATTCGTTTCGCCGACGTTAAATAACAAAAACTGCACCATTTTTATTAGTATCATATTTCCAGTGACCAAGTACGTACGACATACTGGGCGCAAATCCATGTTTCACGATATAAACCTCCAGTCGTCCGGAAATAGTCCAGTGAAATCAGTTTAATGCGAAAACCACACGGTTGAACGAACCAGATAATTTCCATTTTCCTCGAATATATCTTCTTATGCAGCCGTGGGATGACATAAATCTGCGTCTGGCGTATATATATTTCTCTCTATTCATTATTCTCGGTGGTGTACAGACTGGTTCTGTGGATGAGACGAGGCCATTTCACGGGTCATATTCTCAGATCAGATTCTGCTATCTCGTCAGAAGTGTGAAATATGCGAGATCTTTTTTGAGCAGTGCAAGAAAGAAATTATGACTATAAATTCCGATCATTGTAGTGTCCGACCTAAACAGGATTTGGGGCTGAAACCAGAAACTCCGGCATCGTTCTAAGTTTCGGTCGAAACCAAAACTGAAACCGATACTCACTTGAACATGGTTTGGGTTTTCTGTGGACTGTCAATACTAAACGAGTAACTACACTCTTGCCCACTAGAAATTTTGTCATCCGACATATGTTTCGGGAACTTTCCCATATCTTCTGACATGAAGCGTTATACTGAAACAAGCTATCTATTAGTTACTGATTCCTTTCTTGATTTTCTCTCCCAAACTCTGAAAAATATCTATAAAATAAAAAAAAATTATTTTGTGAATTGCTTATGCATTAGATATTTGTCAGAAGCAATGTAACGAACAATGTCCCCAAACAAAAAATAACGATAAAACAACTATTTCGTTACGTTCCGGAGGGTATGTCAGACTGCTTCGTCAGACACCAAACGAATATCTTCAGAAAAGCTATCAACAAAAATAATTCTGAAGATTTTCGTTTGGTGTCTGACGAAGGAGTCGGACACTATCATCCGAAACATTACGAAAGAGAGTGTAGGTGAAACAAATATCTATAAAACTAACATTCCAAAAATTCGTTCCATTCTCTCACTGTTTGAAAAGGTGTTCATTAGTTGAGGAAATTATGATACAATGCTTGGAAATATAAATTCCATAACTGCCCCAGTTGTTTCGGCACATGCAAATGTATTTACCATTTTCAAAATGGGATAAATGTCAACAATATACTATTATATTGTGAAACTTAGGCCAAATGTTTTGACTCAGCAAGCCAATGCGGACAGATTTCACGTCAGTGCTTTTTCAATAGTCAAAAATATAATGTGCAGAAATTAGATAGTATTATTTTCTGTTGAGATTATACGATATTTATAAGCAATTTAGCATTGTCAACAATATGGGAATTCGAATATGAATATATTGAATATATCTGTGAATTCTCATGAAAATTTTCGCAAAATTGTGACGAAGTTGTTTCGTGTAAAACGCAAAAAAAAAGTCAACAATTAGAATATTTGAAAAATAGGAATAATTAATAATCTATACAGGGTGGCCTACTCGCAGAACATCTTCAAAAGTCGATGAAAAGTTAAATTTCCAGACAAAAACGTTCTATATGCATAGGTCTACGAACCCCATAACTAATCTACATGGTGTTCAATTTTCCAGAGAATATTTCTGAATAAATCTGGTAGTCTGGATCATTTGCTTTGATATTTTTGTGGAGTTCTTACAGTTAAGATTTCTTGCTTCATAATATTTCCTAAATATATCCAACGTCTTCTGACATCTTTTTTTTTTAATTTGTTTGTGAATTGTCGCGTTTTCAAAACGCAAAATGGTATTTAAAAGAAACGAAGGTAAGAATCGTCCTATGTGAAAAGGTGAGTGGCGCAATACAAACATTTTTTGGGTTAAACATGAAGAGTAACCTCACCCTATAGATACTCGCAACAATTCTGTTCATTATTCCATTCAATTCTGAAGAGTACCTCATTCTCTAAGTTTGATCTAAATGTCTCGTAAAATAAGAAATAGCGAAAAAGATCCTGTAATTTTATTATGCAAGATTTCTGGACTTATGTTGAGAACAATGTTTGTCTTCTAATTTAGCATTATATCGAATGTTAAAGCTACCGCACAAGAAAGTAGATCACCCTGAATCATACTCGCTAATAATCAGCCGCGTTGCTAGTCTTTGTATGATAAAAGTATGATTCCGAACTCTGCAGCACATCGCAAGAATGCTGCCGCATACTACGATAGCATAGCCACAGCCCTCTATAGCGATAGCCGATAGCGTGGAACAACCTACAGTCATACTTATTCAATGCGATAGTGTAAGCTTTCATTTATTTCGAATTTGAAACACTAACAAATTCATGGAATTAGTTATTATTTTTCGGAATCCCTGGAAGAATAAATTAAATGAGACCCCATACTTGGTCAACTCACAAAGTTGAAATGATTGTGATTTAGTTCATTGCTCAGCAAAATCCACAAGAAGATATAGGGTCAATTCTTTCCATAAAAATTGAAAACAAATAATTTTCTCGAAATAAATATTTATTCTCAAACATAACATTTATCAAACTAAGGTAGGCTCATGAAAATTGCGACGAAATCATATAGAAGTCTCTAATTTTTCGTCTCTTCTGAAATATTCGTTTCTTTTCCATTTCCTGGACATCAACAGGGTTCTTCCTATATTTTACATACAGTAGACCCCTGGTAGTGCAACAAACGTTTTGCAAGGTAGTGTCGTACTGCTTTAGACCTCCTATAGTACGGAATTCTTGGACAAATTTCCTTGTATTCCGAAAAATTACAGCTGAAAATATGTAATAAGATTCTATCTGAATTAGTGCAGTGGCGCATACAAGTTGCTACATGTTTAATCATGTACATACGTACATATATTCAATAGTGATAGGCGTGTCGGATTACCGGGGGTCCACTGTAATTCTTCAATTGAAGGTCCTCTCTGACTTGAAGTGAAGGATCTAGGGATAAGGACTTTTCGAAATGCAATACATAAAAACGAATAGTTTTTGAGCTTCTTGATCTTGCATCCAGAGGTATCAATTTTTTTTATTAAGTACCTAATTTCTTATTAGGTTATCAAAGTCGTTGATGAAATCAGAATGAATGAAAGCCTCTATTTCATTTCAATTTCAAAAAATTTTTGTATCGCTTCAAGACTTGCTCTTGGTGCTAGTTTTGAAAGGTAGGTATTTTGGTCAATTTGAGAGAAACCTTGGGCGTTTTGATAATAAATATATTCATTCTAGCTATAACGATATCCTTTGTATTACATCGAAGTTCTCAAAATATTCCTCGCAAACTGCCCTATAAAGAGGTAAAATAAATATGTAGCCTTAATTATTCAGCTCCTCATGTTTCGGAACAGCTAATATAATTTCCAATTCTCGAGCATGAATAATAGTTGCTTATTTTCTGTTACCATGTACCTACTATAATAATGTATAAGATCTATGGCTGTTACAGGAAGATTTTCGTTCTCATCAATATCAGCCTACAGATTATATAGCCCAATTAAGAAATAATCCATAAGAAAATTCACTACACACTATTTAATCCACAAACACTAGGTATTTACTAACATTATAGATAACACTCGTTCAGTATTGCACTAACTCACGAATACTTCACGATAAATTCCTCAAAAAATATAATTATGCAAACGTTACGAGTAACCAAACCAACTAACATAGTGAACTATCGTATATCCTACTTCTCTATTCCATGTTGCCATTTGATCACCTCCCAGGCCAGTATATACTAATAACACACGTTGATTTTCATTTAGCAACTAACTTCTTTAATCGAAAAAAAAACTACAACGGAAGTTGGTAGTACCAACATTGTCCAAATGACACTACTACCAACATATAAAATATTTTGTTACTACATACATTCTAACACCCCCACTTAACAAAATAAAATAGTATTCATTATTTATATGATACTAAATTATTAAACTTAACCATCATTATTTTTCTATCATCTACTAGAAATATTAGACTTAAACTAATTCGGAACAATGCCAAACATCTTTTGGGACAGTATGGTGATTTGGTCGATGCCGAGGTTTAATCAGGCCTCAATCTGCCTACTCCTGATTAACCCGGAATAACAACGAAAGTAAACATGCGCTGACTAGGCCTCAATCTGCCTACTCCCAGTTAGCAAAAATAAAGTTTCCTAACTAGGCCTCAATCTGCCTACTCCTAGTTAGGTTAATAAATAAAACAGTGAAAAACATGTATTAGATATATACTAACAATAAACAACACAACACAACACAAGATCAGAGCTCTTCAATACATTATGACTGTTCTGCCTTTTTGGTTGCGCTTCCTCGACTTTATTTAAAGTGTGAACTCGCTTTCGAGTGATATCTATTCCGGAGAGCCATCAATCCGTTGCCGTTGGTAGTTTGGCCCCCTGGTGGTGTATCTCCGCTTCAAGGGCTTGCTTATGTATCTTGTGGTGCTCTCTGTCGGGGTAGCGTTAACATGGTTGGCAGCGCCAACAATAACCGTAACGCAGTAGTCTTCCCACAGGGCGCGCCATCGGGACGGTGAAGAGGTAGTCCCCACAGTACCCCTTCCTAGTGATTAACGATACCAATTGCATTACAGCCCTGCCTGAAAACGCTCGGGGAAACGAACTTGCTGACCTGATCTGGTCGTGTAAGCTGCTGGCGCTTGCTCTCTGGTTCTGCTGCTGCAGGTGAGATAGGTTGTTGGGCCGGAGGTGAGTTCTCGCCTGGCAAAAAGAAAAGAATTCCTTCGTCGTCGTCGGCCTCGTTCGGATTTACAGCGTCCTCCGGTGAATTTTCGTTGACCACGATGTAGGCTGGTTTCAGCCTGTCGATTGAAACCGGAACGTTGGTACCGTGAATTCGGAGGGTGTAGTGTTTTTCGGTTCGAGAATCCACCTCGAATGGTCCATCGTAGGGGTGCTGGAGCGGACGCCGAACGGCGTCGTGCCTTACGAAGACGTGGGATGCGGTGGCGAGATCTTTAAAGACGAAGATCTTCCGCTCACCGTGTCTGGTGCCGTTGACTGATCGGAGCGCCTGAAAGTGCTGGCGCAGGTCGCGAACGAAATCGTCGGAGTTATCCGGGTTCATGGTAGACGTTGAAACCAGGAACTCGCCAGGAAGACGGAGTGGTTCTCCGTATATCATCTCAGCAGCAGTGGATTGGAGATCTTCTTTCCAAGCGGAGCGGATCCCCAGTAGTGCAGTGGGTAGTGCGTGGACCCACGTGCCAGAATCCAAGCATTTAATGGAAGCTTTGAGGTGACGGTGGAGTCGCTCGACCATTGCGTTGGCGGCCGGGTGGGATGCCGTGGTTCTGAGATGGTCCATCCCCAGTAGCTTGTTCAAGCAGCGAAATAGGTAGGACTCGAATTGCCGTCCTTGGTCTGTAGTTACTCGGAGTGAGACGCCAAACCTGGCAACCCAGTTAGTGTAAAATGCTCGGGCGATGGTTTCTGCTGTCTGGTCTTGGAGCGGTATTGCTTCTGGCCATCGAGAAAATCGATCTACGCAGGTGAGGCAATACCGATATCCTTTGGAAAATGGCATCACGATCAGGTCGATGTCCACATGTTCGAAACGGCTCGACGGCGGTGTAAAGTTACCGATCGGAGACGAAACATGACTTGACACTTTTGACCGCTGGCACTGGATGCAGACTCGCGACCACGCTCTACAATCTTTGGAGATGGAGGGCCAGATGTATCGTTGCTTCATCAGCTTGGTGGTGGCCTTGGATGGCCCCTGGATGGGACAGACCGTGGATGGCGTCAAAAGCTGGTTTCCGGAATGGACCTGTCAGGAAGGGTCGTGCCTTTGTGGTGGATATATCGCAGAAAACCGCAACGTTGGATCCTGGTATCGTGACTTGGCGCAGAAGCAGAAGTAAGCCAGAATCTTGCTTCTGGCGGAACTGTTGGAGCTCTGGGTCACATTGCTGGGATGCTGCGAGGGTCTCGAAGTCGAGTGGTGCTGCGATCTCGTCCACCCTGGAAAGGGCATCTGCGACGACGTTTTCCTTTCCGGATATATGTCGGATATCTGTAGTGAACTGCCCGATGAAGTCCAGGTGGCGGTAGCGGCGTGGGGAGCATTGATCGGACTTTTGACTGAAGGCGAAGGTCAGCGGCTTATGGTCAGTTAAAATGAAGAAGTGGCGTCCTACAACCATGTGTCGGAAGTACTTGACCGATTTGTAGATGGCCAGGAGTTCCCGATCGTAGGCGCTGTACTCAGCGCTGTACTCAGCGCCAGCCAGCTTCTTCAAAGTGGTTCCCACTCGTTGCCAGCTCGTTGGTGCAGTGCGGCTCCAATGGTGTGGTCTGATGCATCACAAACCAAGGAGACCTCGGCACCAAGTTTGGGGTGTGCCAGAAGTGTCGCTTTTGCAACTTCTTCCTTGCAGGCGGCGAATGCGGCATCAGCGCTGTCGTTCCAATTCACTGGTGTCTTCATCTTTATGTTTCCTTGGAGCAGGTCATTGAGTGGCGCCTGGGTATTAGCAGTCCCGGGCATGAAACGCCTGTAGAAGTTCAACATGCCCAGGAATTGCCGGAGATCTTTTGCTGTTGTTGGCCTGGGATATTCGCGGATGGCAGTGAATTTCTCGGGAAGCGGTTTGTTCCATCACCAGATACTAGGTATCCCAAGAACTTGACTTCCCTAGCGCCAAAGCAACATTTCGCTGAATTGACGACAATTCCGTACAGCCGGAGACGTTCGAAAAGAATGCAGAGATGTTCATGATGCTCTTCCTCGGACGAGGAGGCCACCAGTAGGTCGTCAATATAGGCGTACACGAAGTCATGTCCCCGGAGAACCTCGTCGATGAACCGCTGGAACGTTTGGGCGGCGTTTCGTAGTCCAAACTCATCGCCAGGAATTCGAACAATCCGAACGGAGTAGTGATGGCCGTCTTCTCCACGTCTTCAGGGGCCACCGGGATATGATGGTACGCTCGGTGGAAAAAATTGACTTTCCACGGAGCATTTGGGCGAAGTCTTGGATGTGGCGCACTGGATATCGGTCTGGTAAAGTGCGCGCGTTTAGTCCCCGCTAGTCTCCACAAGGACGCCATTAATCTCCCTTCTTTGGCAACATGTGGAGTGGCGAAGCCCAACTGCTCTGCGATGGGCGACAAATACCCAATTGCAACATGGATTCAAATTCCTTCCTAGCGGCGAGGTAGCGGTCCGCAGCTAGGCGACGTGGCTTCTGTGAGACGGGTTGTCCTGGTGTGGTGTGAATGTGATGCACCGTACGGTGTTTCACATCAGCTGCTTTGCAAGCGCCATCGGTGCGCGTCAGCTCCGGGAACTGTTGGAGCAACGCGTGATAGCGGGTATCACCCGCGGATGTCCAAACTCCGGCGATAGTCGCGCACTTGGAGTCCCGTCCCGTGACACTGATACTCGTGGATCGGTCAAGTAAGAGTCCGTTGCGCAGATCCACGAGGAGGTCGTAATGAGTCAGAAAATCCACCCCGATGATGGCCTTGGACACGTCCGCGATGACGAAATTCCACGCAAAATCACGGTGGAGACCGAGGTTGAGTGTCAGCGGAATCGAACCATGCGTGTCGATCGCACTACCGTTAGCCGCGGTTAGCTCGTACCCGGTTTTTACCCGTCGGCCTTTCACTAAACGTCGTGTAAACACGCACAAGTCAGCGCCGGTGTCGATCAAAAAGTCTACTCCACTGCTTCGGTCCGTCAAAAACAAGTGGCGTGTGTTGGGGCAGCCGTCGTCTGCCGCGTTTAGCGACTGCCCTTGCCGTTTCCCTCATTCACGTTGTCGTTACCAGCGTAGGTGCATGGTTCTTCGCACCTATGTGCCTTGTCCCCGAACTGATAGTGGTAAAAGCACATACCACCGAACCGAGTTCGTGATCGGGAGCGCGAGTGACGACGCGATGTTGGACCATTGCGGTTCTGCAAGCGACCGCGCACTTCCGTCCGTAGCTCGTTCAACTCGCGACTTTGTTCGTCCAAGCGCACTGTCAACCTCTCCAACACTTCACATAGCTGGGATTCGCCTGATGACACCGCAGACACTAGTTGCGGCGCGACAGCATCTAGCGCCTCCATTACGCAATCGGCGGTTTTGGCTAGGTCGTCCATGGTGACGTTTGGTTGGGCAGCCTGTGCGGCAATGCTGGCACGAGCGAGTGCGTTTATCCGCTCCATCCATAGGGCGCGGACGATCTCGTCTGCGGCGTTGCCCCCAGCGAGCTGTTGCAGGTACCTCAGGAACTGCGACGGCTTCCGGTCTCCAATTTCTACTCTCTCTAGAAGTTGCCGCGTCTTTTGGGCCTGTGATTTCCCCAGTCGTTAGAGAAGTTGCTCTTTTAGCGTTTCGTACGGCTTTTCGGCTGGAGGGTCGATGATCAGGTCGCGGATCTCTTTCGCGTACCTTCCGTCGAGTGATTTTGCAACCTGACGGAATTTGGCTGAGCTGGCTGTTAGACCGACATCTTCGAGTGCCCACTCAACTTGCTGGAACCATACTTCCGGGTCATCTGGGGTGAATACGGGGATTTTGAGGCGTGCTAGTACTTCTGGTGTGGGTGCTGCGGCGGATTGGTTCGGCATCTTGGCTATCGGGGTTATGTCCGCGGGCAAATCGTCCCTGTCACTCATAAAGTTGACGTTGATCACGTCGGGGTCACCAGTTTTGGGACAGTATGGCGATTTGGTCGATGCCGAGGTTTAATCAGGCCTCAATCTGCCTACTCCTGATTAACCCGGAATAACAACAAAAGTAAACATGCGCTGACTAGGCAGCGCCAACAATAACCGTAACGCAGTAGTCACCCCACAGGGCGCGCCATCGTGACGGTGAAGAGGTAGTCCCCACACATCTTTACAAATTTATAATGTTTAGTTGACAAATAACCTTTCGTTAATAAGTCTGCAGGCATTTCTTGAGTACAAGTGTATCCAATTTCAATTGATTTGTTTTTTGTAGCATCTCCGACATAGTGATAGCGTACATCTATATGTTTAGATCTATTATGCGACTGATGACTTGTTGCGAATTTCATAGAGCTTTGATTGACACAATGAATCTTAACAACATACCAGTTATTCGTGTTCATGAAGTAAATTTCTCAAATAGAGAGCTTCTCGTGTTGCCTCTGACAATGCTACATACTCCGCCTCGGTACTAGATAAGGAAACAGTTTTCTGTTTCCTGCTCTGCCATGAAATTACAGATCCACACATGGTAAAACAGTAACCAGTATAAGATTTTCTATCTACACTATCACCGGCCCAATCGGCATCAACAAAGCCTACTAAATCTGCATTTTCTTTACTATACTTCAAACAATAATTTTTAGTCTTCTGCAAATACTTTAAAATTCTTTTCGCAGAACTATAATGATTCTCATTATAACAGTTACTAAATTGGCTAAGATAGCTCACAGACTACGCTATATCTGGCCTAGTTAAGAAAGCTAAGTACATAAGACTTCCAATTTCTAACAACTGATCTATATATTTCTGTTGATCTACAGTTATAGTATTCAACTTCTTATCTAAATTGATCCCCATACCTAAATAACGTCGAACAGATCCTAAATCTTTCAGTACAAATTTAGAACCAACTACAGTTTTTAATCTGTCTGCTTCCTCCGCACTGTTTGAAAAAATAAAAAAATCATCGACATAAAGAGCTACATTAATTTCAATACTTCCAATATTCCATTGAAATAAACTGGGTTCATATTTGCTATTTGTAAATCCTAAATCACACAAGCACTCTTTTACTCGTCCATACCAGACTAAAGAAGACTGTTTCAAGCCATAGATGACTTTCTTCAATTTTAAGACTTTCCCGTTACAATGTTTATTTTTGAACCCTTCAGGAATAGACATATACATATTTTCTCTTGAGTGTCCATTCAAAAATGCGGTACTCACATCCAGATGTGCTATGTCCATACCCCACTGTACACTAAGTGCAAACAACATTCTCAGTGTTGAGTGTCTCACTACCGGTGAAAAAGTGCCCACATAATCAATGCCACGTTGCTGCGTAAAACCTTCTGCTACGAGCCTTGCACGATATCGCACTTTATCATTTACGTCGAGTATTTGGCGCTCTAGTTCCTCGGAACTGAGTGCTTATCAATTTGCCCAAATGTCTGTAATTTTCGAATATTTCGATGAAAATGGTCTTAAACGATTTGGTTCATTCTGTCCGGCCGTCCGGCCGTAGGCACGATAACTCTCGAACGGAATGGGCTAGAGAGTTGAAATTTTCAGAGTAGGTGTGGGGGATGAATATCTCGGCTAAGTTCGTTACTGGGTAAAATCGGAGAGAAGGTTTCGGAGTAATAAAAAAAATTTTTTTTTTTACAAAACAAATTCAAAATTAATTTTTTTTTAATAAGCAGTTTTATCATAAGAATCCATTCATATCATTTTCAACTCTAACAAGCTAATACTTTCGGAGATATGATTTTTCAAAATTTCAATGTAAATCGTATTTCACAGGTTGATATAATTATTCTATGTATATTCTATGTATGAATTGCCATAAAGTCAACTTGACAGAAGGGAATATTGTAACTTCAAGAATATTGGGGTTGAAATACTCGTATTTTAGCGATGCAACGGGGACCTCACCCGAAAATGTTTGAAAATATTACGTAAATTGAAAGAATAATTCCAAAGTTCGAGAGAGGAGAAAATTTTGTGAACGTAGATCAGGAAATTTTTGATCGATTACAAGGTAATTTATTATTTTATACATGTTTTATGGAATACCTACTATTTGTAGGTACTTTAAACCTGTTTTGGGCAATTGTCATACGAAACTTGTTTTTTTGGCGCTCTAGTTCCTCGGAACAGATTGCTTATCAATTTGCCCAAGTGTCTGTGATTTTGGAATTTTTGGCTGAAAATGGTCTCAAATGATTTGGTTCGACTCACTGATCAAGAATCCGAGTGCGAAATCGATTCTGTCCGGCCGGCCGACCGGCCGTAGGCACGATAACTCTCGAACGAAAGGAGTTAGCGGATTGAAAATTGCAAGGTGGTTTTGGAGCTTAAATATCTCGGACAAGTTCGTTAATGGGCGTTAACCATCAAGGGGTTTCGGAGTTATGGCCGATTTTAGTAAAAATATTTTTTATGAATATTTCCGAAACTGATCACTCGATCTATCTGAAATTTAGCACCAAACTGTAGAAGACAATAGAATCATGACCTTTATATGCATGTGCAGTTTTGTATTGACCAGATTACCGCAAAGTGTAAAAAAAATTTGAAAATGTGGTGCAGTTCTCATTCTCATGATTGCTCATTTAATCTTCATAAATAAACTATTATTTGAATTGAATTTCCTTTTTGATGCAGTTCTATCATATTAATACATTGATATAATTCCCAACTCTGAGAAACCAATACCAGATATAATTTGTCTGTTTGAACTAGAGCGCCAGAAAGCTCCTGTCCACAGGGCTTGAACCCATTTTTTTATTCAGGACCCACCTGCACCCCACTACCGACACATTACATGGGACGTCCACAATCTGCCAAGCATCATTGTTCTGGAATTATTTTAGTTCCTCTTGCACAGCTTGCTTCCATTGGTCTGCTTCAGGTCCTTTCAGTGCCTCTGCGAAGACAATCTGTTCTGTTTCTGAAAAAACATCTGAGACAGTCGTTTTCAAACCATAACGTTCAGGGGGCTTTCGAGTTCTGCTTCCTAATTGTATTGCAGGAGCCGGCTGAATATCACTTGCAGAAATATCTAACTCATCATTCGAATCTGTTAAGGTCCCATCACTCTTTACAGAATCTGCATTTGTTGAAAACTGATGTACTAGGGCTCCAATTGCTCAGGGATTCGTTAAATTTAACAGAGCTGAGCCGAA
Source organism: Halyzia sedecimguttata (assembly GCA_937662695.2). Classification (NCBI taxonomy): domain Eukaryota; kingdom Metazoa; phylum Arthropoda; class Insecta; order Coleoptera; family Coccinellidae; genus Halyzia; species Halyzia sedecimguttata. The sequence goes on from OW569413.2 coordinate 17,842,297, forward strand.
GCATTGTGCTTAGTGCTTGTGAATGTGCTTGAAGCCTTTTTGTGCTCCCGAGTACTGTGCTCCCGAGCACTTTTTAAAACCAGTGCTTAGTGCTTAGTAATTCAAGCACTTCATGAATAGGCTTAGTGCATAGTAATCCCTTAAGTGCTCCCGGGCACTTTCGAGGATTACTAAGCACTAAGCCTTTTCGAAATCTTGACGTAACACGAATAGACGCTGACGCACGGTGGTCGGAGGAGTTCATGATATATGCATTTAAATGTATTTCGCATTTACAATACTAAATTGCTTATGATTACAATCACAATAGAAAATACTGCTATCCGATTTCTGCGGATTATATTATTGACATTTTGAGAAATTAAAGAAAAACTGACTTCATGTTGATCAATTCGAATTATATCATGTGAGTATTAATGAAAAAATGCCCCAAAGATCACTGAATTCACGTCAGTGCTTTTTTTATTATCAAGGGAAAGAAAATACTTAGCCTAAGTTTCATAAGTTCATAAGTTTCATAATATAATAATATGTTGTTGTCATATATGTTTTGGGTTTTGTCCCATTTTTAAATAGGGAAATACATTTTACATGTGCAGAAAAAACTGAGACGCTTATGGAATTCAGATTTCCATTCATTGTATATTTTCCTTAAATAATAAAGACCTTTTCAATATGTGTGAGAATAGAACGAATTTTGAGATGGTTAGTTTTAGAGAAATTTGTTTCGCTGCACTCTATTTCTTATCCTTCAATGATCCATATGAGGAATGCAGGTTTACATGTTTCAATTGAATACAATTTTATATAAACATTCGCAGAGAATCTTCTCATTTCCATCTAAAAGTGCTTAGTGCTTAGTGCTCGAAAAATCGAATTACTTTTATAAAGTGGTTAGTAATCGCAAGCCTTTTGTGAAAACGCGGTGCTTTGTGCTCGGGGCTCGGGATCATTTTTATTGAGTGCGTAGTTCTTAGGGCTCGAAGCACTTTTCTTCAGTGCTCGGCAAAGCTCTGAAATGTAATATCCCCCACTGAATCTCTGCTTTCATCATTCGTTTCTAGGACATACCCACTGATGCTTCCAAGCATCCTGCCTTTTCATTCTGTAACCAGATTGCATTGTTATTTTCTTCAATTTTTGTACATGCTTCTTCTATTACTGTAACATGTCTTTTTACAGCAACAATATTTTTTCTTGGATCATAAACACGATGTCCTTTCATGTTTTCAGAAAATCCAACTAGGAAATACTGTTCTCCTATTCTATCCCATTTTAATCTCCGTTCTTTTGAGACATGTACCATTACTGTGCAATCAAAAACACGAATATTACTCAAGTCTGGTTTCTTCCCATACCATAATTCATAAGGAGTTTTATATTTCAAACTTGAAGTGACACATCTATTTTTAATGTAGATAGCTGTATCTACAGCATCTGCCCAGAATTTTTCATCAAGTTTTGCATCGAAAAGTAAGCATCTAGCTTTCTCCACAATTGTTCTATTTGCCCTTTCGCTCACACCGTTCTGCTCTGGTGTGTATGCCACAGTTTTCTGATGAATAATTCCCTGCTGTGCTAAGAAATGATCTATTTCACCATTACAAAACTCACCACCATTGTCTGAGCGAAGTATCTTTATTTTCTTATTTTGCTAGTTCTCAACCATAGCCATGAATTATTTAAACCTTTTAAATACTTAATTTTTATGCTTGAGAAAATAAACATATGTCATCCGACTATAGTCATCTATAGATTTCTTTTTAGATTTTCTTTTATTTATAGATAAATGAAAGAAAATACTGTGAACCAGCAATCGATTTTGTTTCCATAGGACCACATACATCTGCATGTAGTTTTTGAAGTTTTTCAGTACTCATCTGTCCATTATGAGAAAATGGTAACCAAATTTGTTTACCTTCACAACATATTACACACGTTTCTTTTGTAATATCACTAGTTGTTGGGTATGACCGTCCATCAACAATGCCATTCTTCATTTTGTTTAAATCGTTGCTGTTAATATGTGCTAGTCGCCTGTGCCACAATTTTACTCTTGTTACTGCTGGTGCAGCTAACCTACAATCGGCTCCTTTCATTTTAAGCTTGTAGACTCCATTAGTTAATACAGCAGTTGCTACTAGTACATTCTTCATGTTTCGAATATACCAATGACTGACTGAACTCAACTTTGTTTCTATTATTGATTAATTCACTTACTGACAGTAAATTTTAACACATAATATACATTTTTAACTGTGAAGTGGTAGTTGTAACTCGTAGTTATCTCGACGTCTCCAGAACACACAACTGGTACTGTTGTGTCTTTTGCAACAGTTATTTCAGATAAGCTCGGTGAATAATTTGTGTTGTTTATCCAATCCCTGTTTGCCGTCATATGTGCGCTGGCGCCGGAATCAACGTACCACTCGTTTTTATTATAAGGTCCATTCAGAAACACCACATTAAAAGCGTTACTTTCTTTACTTTTCTTCAATAACGGACACTGACTTCTGAAATGACCGATTTTTTTACATTTGTAACATGTAACCTTATTTTCTGTCATTTTCGATGTCTATCCGGCATATTTGTTGTTGTTAAGGCGAAAATTCATGTGGCGATTTTGTCGCCGAAAACCAGCGATTTTGTCGCCCAAAATTTCGACGATTTTTTCGTTCAAAACCAGCGACTGTCGCTCGAAATTTCCCTTCCCCTATATTTCATGGAGCGACAAAATCGCCACGACAGATTATTTTGAACTGACAGAAACATAACCTAATTGAATTTAAATATTACAACTAAATACATATTTAGGTACAAAATGAGTTCCGGAAGTACTACAGTTATCTCTAATAATTATATAAATGTATTAAATCGCAAAAGAAAAACAAATGGGAACTTCCAAGACGATGCAATTTCTGGAGTACATATAGGAGCTTCAACTCCTAATTCTAGAATCCTTGTAGAAGGAGAAGAGTAAGAGGTTCTAAATGTAGATCATGTATGACAAAACAAATTGTGGTCCCATTTTTATAGACATTTGTTCCTTATATTTACAAAGTAGTGCCCTTAATTCAGAATCACATAAAATTGATGGCCCATATTAATGTGGAGAACGGTAAACTTAAAAAAAAAGTATGGTACTTATATTCTTGTAAAGTCGCAGCATGGAGCAGGTGTAAACATATTACTGATGTTTTAATTCAAGTTCAGGTGCATGCTGTTCTAATTCATTTATGAGGATACATATAGTGTCTAATTGATCCAGATAAAGCTGTGGTATAACAGTTATCCATAATTAAAATGATTTTTTCAAGATATGATACATATTTATTATGTGAAAATAATTATTAACAATAAGTGTAATGTTTGAGGTATAATAAAATTGCTTTTTTTTTGTTTTGTTTCCAAGAGTTTTGATGACCATCTCTTCTATTCAATTGAAAATATCAAAATTGTTTATGCCTGTGAAACTTTTCAAAGCACTGTCACTGTTCAAGATATCACTCTTTGTAGATAACCCGAATATATCAATGGCACAAGTGTTAGGTGGTCTGTTAACAATTTACACAACCAAGTATACTACTAAAATTATTATTGCTGTTCAACTAACTCAAGGGTGCTTGGGTGATACTTATTTCTTCTTCTGAATGAGGTTTTTCAACACAGCAAGTCATCGATACATCCTTCCTCAGTTCTCTTTCGAGGTACCTCCTTGTACTCTGTTTGAAGATGATGTAGTTCCAAGTTGAGTACTCTTCGGTCTATTAGTTATCTTCCTAACGCAGTTTCAATAATTATATTTATATTTGGTTTTCCGGAGGTAAGAATTGAATACACAAACCTATACTATTAAATTTCACAGGAAGTTGGACAGAATAAAACCAGTACAGAATAAAACCTATACATTTTGGCATTTTTTTCGCCCATGAATTGCATTTGGGCACACAACAATGGTAATTTCTGGTCGAAGACATATTAGATAGGATAATATTATCTACTTTCATTTGAATTTGTCCAATAGAATATGAGCGCAAAAGCTCCTTACTTCACGTCAGTGCTTGAACCAATTTTAATTTTTGCGGCTGTCACTGCTGTCAGAGGTATGTCATCAGTTGTCGTTGGAATGCTGGATTAATCCAGCGACACGGACGACGTCGCCCAAAACGGTCCAAATGACAGTATACTCATTTGGGCGACAAAATCGCTGGTTTTCGGCGACAAAATCGCCACATGAATTTTCGCCTTTATTCGACTTTGACAGCCATTTTCTGGCAGCGAATGCAGCGCTACTGGAGTCTATGTTGGTGGATCTCACAACTTCCATATCGATAAATTTCGATTTTATTGCGTCCGTGGTGATCTGAATACCTGAATGCTCTATGTCCATAATCATGGGTGAAAATTTTTCAGACAATCCTGCTAATAATAACGATCCAATCCATTCATCCCTGATTGCAAACCCTGTGCCTTCTAATCTTTGCACTATATAGACTAACTCTCTCAAATACCAACGGTTTTGGAGTTATAACAATCTGGAATATTATTTTCTCGATCACTCAAATAATACAGACCCGATCGAATTGAAACTTGGTATCTAGTTGTAGAATAACGACATAAAGACGTGTGTGGAATTATGTGAGGATTTCACCAAAAGTAAATTTCAAAAAAATTACGAAAAATTTTTATGTATCTCACGATAATGCGAGAGCAGAAAGAGATAGCGGTTTGCAATTCTCAGGGTTGGTTGCGCAGCCGAATGCGACATTCGAGTTCGTTTATAGGTATAATTGACCAAACGGTTTTGGCGGTATACCATTCTGAAATTTGGTTGTTATTTCCTCAATAACTCTAAAAATACAAAACCGATCCATTTGATAATAATCACTGAAAATAATTGAAAAAATTCTATATATCAGAAACTATTCCTCCGACATTTCTGAAATTTTGCGAGAGCCTTCAGGACCTAACTCTACTGCTAAGTTTCAACTTTGAACACGATCAGATCTATAGTGTTGGAGATCGGAGCAGCCTTGTGTGAGTACAGTAGCTGGATGTGTGATCGTTGCCTCGATAACTTTTGAAGGAAAGGAGATAGTGATTTACAATTTCAGGGTAGGTTGCGAATCGGTCCATCGGTTTCGGAGTTATAACCTCGATAACTCAAAAACGATAGACTCGATTGAATTGAAGATTGGTAACTAGTTGTAGAATATCGACTTGAAGACGTGTGTAAAACTTTGTAAGAACCATACCCCTAGAAAATTAAAAAATTCTAACAAAAAAAAAATGTTTCAAGCACTGGCGTGAAGTCAGGAGAATTTGCGCGTATGTTTTATTGTCCATTCTCCTGTATTGCACACTCTTAATCGAAATTACCATGGTGAATTCTATTATCTGTTCTATTGTATTGGACACTCTTAATAGACTTTACCATGGTTAATTCGATTAAGAGTGTCCAATACAGGAGAATGGACAATAGAACATACGCGCAAAAGCTCCTGACTTCACATCATTGCTTGAACCAATTTTCTTATGACCGATGCGGTCGACATTGAAGGTGCGGCGCGCAGATAGATTCTCGGTACTGGGGGAAATAGAAGTGACTAGGGATGAAATGGATCCCTACAATACTCCCCTGCTAGTGACGATCATAATTATCAATAAAATCACGACAATAATCAAATTGAGGTGCCCGCTCCAGACGTACCGTGAGATCCTCCGATTTGCATATTTGGATGCGGATTGCATTCTGGATATTTGTGTTTATCTTTCAATCAATTTCAGTGATCATATCCTGGTTAATTAGAGAAACAGAAATAGTGAAGCCTTCAAAATAAGTTCGTTATCCATGCCCGGATTGATGTTCAATAATTGAATTAACGAACGCTGTAGCACAGAGGTTTAGTATTTGTCCACAACTGGATATTCCTGGATTCAGTCGCGAACTGTTCGACAGAGGTATTAAGTCAAATTAAAATGGTCTCTTGCTTCATCTTTGTAGTTTACTGAGTGAGTGGTTCAAGTAGAAAATTTGATTTTTTTACCAGGGTACTCAAAGGTGAGGCGGTTAAATTTGTCTCTCCTAACGAGTATTAAAAACATACTGTGTTCTTCTACTCATTGAAGAATAAACCACAAATACGACATTCTCTCCAAGCTTATTCTGAAATAAATAAATCCACCCAAGCTTTACAAAATGGAGAATTTTCTATGAAAAGAGCGCAAAGGCTGCATCAACAAATTCCTGTAAAATCGGAAAGTTAGCGTTATGTTTACATGTAATTTGCTCCCAAAATCCTCCATGAATATTCATTTTCATGAGTGTCGTCTCCCAGAAGGCAAAATAAAATATTCTGAAATCCTTGCAGGACCGTATTCATTTTATATTTACCATGCATTCACACCAGTCAGGTAAATTGATAAACCTGTTGAAGTGACGGTAGAATGTCTGTGATTTCAAAACACTTTATTTATGACTATGAGTTAGGACATTCTTGCCCCCTACAAATTTTGTTATTTCACATATATTCGGGTACGTTGTTCCCATCTTCTGAGGCGGAATGTTACCAAAGCATGCTATTTATTACCCTACTCTATGAGTTTAGACACTCTTGCCCACTACAAATTTTGTTATTTAACATTTATTCGGGTACGATGTTCCAATCTTTCTGAGGCGGAATGTTACCAAAGCAAGCTATTTATTACTCTACTTAAATAGGCACTTACGTTAACTTCAGTCACAAACCAATTAGTGTGTACAACGAGCCCCGGCAACACGAACCTCCCTACGACTTCCCTGAGAGTTCACAATGGGGTATTAATAGGAACTCCCATTCGAGTTCCTAGCGACCGCCATGCGACGTATCTGATAGATATTCCCTTTCTAGTCACAAAGTGAGATCTATAAGATATCTCCGTCAGATGGAATTCTTGAAGCAATCTCCTGGAAATAAGAAGCTGCTTAGCTCCAAATTTTTTTCCCAATATTTCCAAGAATATAAATCTGACTCTTAAAACAAACTGAGAATGGTCTCAAACGAATAGTTTCGACTCAAATACATACATTCACTATTGGTTCAAATATAAACAGGACTGTGTCTGTGATGGCGTGAAGACCCATTATAATACATACCTTTACTGTTGGGTCGAAAATAAACAGTGCTCTAAGTAATCGTCAAATTATACTTTGGGAATTACATTCATTATTAAATGGTTCCTTTTTTGGTTTTCCCTCTCAAAAATTTAATAGTTTGTGAATTGCTTCTGAGTTAGAAACACAAGATATTTGTCAGAAGCAATTTATCGAACGATGTTGTCTAAAAACAATAACGAAACAACATCAACGATAAAGCAACTACTATTCCGTAACGTTTTCGGAGAATATGTCGGACTCCTTCTTAAGACACCAAACGAAAATCTTCAGAATTATTTTTTTTGTTGGTAGCTATTCTGAAATTCGAAAATTGTCTCCATTTTCAGGGTCATTTTATACATGAGCACAAGGTTCTTTTTTTTATTTTTTTTTTATGAAGGTAACCACCGATACCATCGATGAAAATTGTCTGTTCTTAAGTAATTGTACAGATATTCCAAGAGAAATATTCATACGGTGATAGAGTTTGATTTCAAGGCCAACCAACCAACTATTTTTTGTTCAAAGGATTCTATTATAAACAATGTTTTGGGTGTCCGACGGGAAGTACTCCTGTCCTAGGGAATATCCTTTCGACATGGATTATATTGATTGTTGTACCTGAATTATCCTGCATTTATATATCTACATGTAGATCATGCTATTACAATATATATATATACAGTGTTTCCCAGCAACTCCGAACCAAGAGGGACATTTCTTTCATATTATCTAATATTTCCGAATTTTTTTTTTACAAAAAGTTGGTGCATCGAAAATGATAAAAAATGATGCAAAACTCGGCCAAATGCGACTCTCGGAAAATTCCAACGTTTTGTAGGAAACGGTCTGAGTAAAAGTAAAAGTAAAAATATTTTTGCTTATAACTCTTTTAATATTTGATTACTTGCCGAATTGAATTATTATAAAAATTGTTCGAAATGTCAACCTCCACTTTCGATGCAAGCATAACATCTTCGGCTCATATTTTCGTAATATCACACATGTTTGTGAATACTGCAAAAAATATTTCATCTGACATAAATTCGTCAAAATAATGAAGTGTTTCCATCGTAATAAAGAGTTTTTTTTTATTTTGTCGTATTTGTTTTGTAAATGAATGAATGAATTTCGAAAGCTTTGGAATACTACTATCTCGGTAACGGTGCGTTTCCAGACATAGGTTTATTATCAAAAGTCATTCCATTTTGGCTCCTCTATAATACATTGAAGTCTCTAATGGGTACTCTTAATCAGCCTGTATACATCAGCAGCTTAGTGAAAGAAAACAGTCTGGTTCATGGAACGTAAAGACACATACAAAATTCATGCTTTCAGCTTTTTCAAAGAGCTTAGAGTAATTTCTGTATCGGATATTTTCACTTTGGCTCTGAAGAGACAGAACGGGTATAATATCCAACGTGTGGACGGTTTACTATCTTCGGCGCCAACGTGTGGAGTCCGCTTTACTAGGAAACAAGTGGAACTAGGAATGAACAAGTAATTATTGAAGAATATGTTGTAGTTATTGAAAACTCCAAAATTATTCTCATTTGGAATAAACATGTCAACGGTTCAAAAGAAAATCTGATTATATTTGCAATTTCAACAGCCTGTATATTTTCTCCTCAGTCAAATCTGGAAAAATTGTGAATGAAAAAGTGTTTACTTTGTTGAGACGAAACTATAATTAAAATTAATATAAAACTTAAAGATTTACTCTTTAAAATGAATAAAGGAAATCGGTGTAGTTAGATGGAAAATAATGAGCGATGGTGTGAAATTTGCAGCGTTCCTTGAATGGAATTCTATCCCAACCAACCCCATCATTTTTCAGGCCCACCCGAAAAGTGCTTGCTGACATCCGTAACTGATGTTTTCCCAGAGGAAATAAAAACGACCCAACTATATTTTCTTTTGACGTGATGCATTAGAGACAAAACGCGTTAAAAAGTGGCAATTTGGACGTTACAAGTGACCGGCCACTGAACGGCGTTAGAGGGTACGGTACGCATCATTTGTCGGACTGCGAAGCCTGCCGAAGTAGAAGAAATAGATAAAAACAATTCTGATTCATTACACAGCGCTGTCGTAGGCGGAATGGACGAATTTAGTTACAAATTGCTTCTGCTAACCAGAGAGAATTGTTTCAAGGACTACATCGATCATCGATGACGGACTTTTTCGTTCAAGTATTCGCGTTAATCAATATTGGAAAACATTTATTGTTCCATGTGCTAACGAATAGTTGATAGAAAAAAACCGTGGGACTACAACAGATGTTCCTGAGATCCGTCCATAAGAAAATCGTTGTACGATGGTCACCAGATAGCATAGATGCACCTTAGGTCTACTGGGTTTGAGACAACGACCATCTGGAGCTGAAAGGTGACCCAATAATTTATTGAGGATATTCTCTTTAGAGTTCACCGTGGACTGATTATGAACAATAAACTAGTAAATGCACTCTTATCCACTATACATTTCGTCGTCTAACATATGTTTCAGAAACGATATTTACATCTTCTGAGACGAAGCGTTACTGAAGAATGCTATCATATATACATATTCTTTTGATTTAGAGCGTTATATGTGTTAGTAGAGGATGGTGTAACGGGGTACCATACAATTGGACGTATGATACAAGAGCTTAGGGAAAAACCTCAGCAAAAATACCTGGTCTCCCCGTGAATGTTGTGATTTGTAACTATTGTTCACAAAATTTACTGAAATTTTAAAATATTGATAGGCATTTCTTTCTTCACTATGGATTTCTTCGTCAAAAACGGAGAGGTTTCTCAGAGGTACACGAAACTCAACCTGAAAAATGAAAAGACAAGAGGAGAAAAACGAGCAAATTAAAAACAATACATAACTTTTCAAAAGTCCCCTCTCACAAATATACTTCTATGTAATCACATGGGATCTCTTGAAGAATCACCTCCGCTAGTTTTTAGAGATATTCACTCTTATTTCTTTGAAATCGCCTCAATATTTGAATTCAAAAAGGAAAATGTTGCTCGTAAGGCCAGGAGGGTATCTTTCAAAACCAGGTCTGGCCAATCCAAGCGATGATTATTCACAACTTCAGTTGTTCGAAGACCACAACAGGACCCTAATGTAGGGCTTTCATCTCCCATAGATACATTTTGTATTGTATAAAAGAATGGAAAAATGAGCCGGAAAATTTATGTTATAATTTAATTTGTCATCATGTCATATTACTATACGTTCAAGTATGGGTTGACATGATACCCTTAGTCATAAACCGATAAGTGGAAACAATGAGTTGTTAATAGAGGCTCGATACTCATTAAGTAAAACATCTTTTCTCCTATTTATCTCAATACATTCAAGGATTCTTAGGCAACATTTATTGGAATTTTCAAACAATTTGACACCAATTTTCTAAAATCGAGTTACCGGCGGTTGTTGAAACGTTACTTTTTGCAGCAGATTAATCGATTTTGTTGTTCCGAATTTGTTCCGTATACTCTTCATATCCTGTGAGAATGTTTCTGGTTATTTGTCCGACGTAGTAGTGGTTGCAATCAACACATTTAATTTCAAATGTACCCGATTTCAACATATCCGTTGTTTTGTCGAATGTAATGTTGTTTGATATTTGTGGAAGTTTTGATATAAATTTATTTTTTAATATAAAACTTTCTTTTAAAACTGTACAACAATCCAGCTTATTGGGAATTAATGCAAGGTCAACCATTATTTTCGTCGATTTTGACTGAGCTATACTGCTATTTAGAATGTGCCAGTGCACGAAACGAATCATTGTTGAAAAACTATATCGCTCAAAGTATTTTGATAGATCACTTTTAGATAAAAATGTCAAAGCACTCACATTCATTCAGTGATCAATATAATTGATGGATTTCTAACAGTACACCGCTGACATGTATCCACTGTAGCTCAGTACAGAAGCACCTGACATACCAAAACGTCAAACTTAATCCACAACGTCTTTGTGCAACAACAATATTCAATAACTAAAACCTTATAATATGGCATGACGTGAAATCAGGAGCTTTTGCCCGCATGTTCTATTGTCGTTTATCCGATTATGCCTTTTAACAAACTCAAATGTCGCATTAGGATGCACTATCTACCCTAAAAACTGCAAGTCCCTATGTCTTTACGTTCTCAAGAAATCGTAAGATAAATAATATTTTTTAATAATTTTTAAGCGACACTATCCTAATAAAATTTCACGAGCTTCTTTGCGTCGGTATTCTACAACTACTTACCAACCTACTTACCAACTACTTACAGACATTTGGGATAAATTATAACGCGACGTTGCCCAGAACATGTGCGCAAAATTGGACTAGGTGGTAGAAACGAAAAGGATTGAAATGCGATGCAAAATATACACAGCATTCGCGAAGTGGTTTCTGAGTTACAGCCACCTGTCAAAGTTTAACCAATAACTCCAAAAATACGGATCTGATAGAATTGAAAAAGTTTGATCAGAAACTATTCCTCAGATATCTCTGAAGCTTTGCAAAATTCTTCAAGATTTAAACTCGATTGTTTCTATATTTTTGAAAATATTTTTAATTTTTTTTTCCTGGAAGCCAGTAGTTCGGGTGAGTTCAGTAGCTGGAGGGGTGACTACGCTGGTAATGAGTTTGAACAAGCATGCCAAAACAGGCTGACCTCTGACCTCACATCATTGCTTATCCAATATTTTAAATCATAAGAACTGTCTCAATCTAAGGGAGGGTTATAAACCATTGTTTGCTTCACAACTTCGAAAGTTCAACGGTATAGAAAATAATGAACTATGTAAATCAATTAGTCCGTCACTGGCAAAAAGTTCGACGATAGCAAAACTGCCGGTGACGTCCGACTATGAAGGGTTGGAAACTCATTACGAGCTCTCTCAGAAACGCTTATGAATAATGCATCTTAAGTAATTGGTATTTCAGAGTGTCACCCTAACTCTCTGCTTCATTGAGTCAGAGTTTCATCTATTTATACCGAATCGATAAAAAACATAGAATTCTATTGCCACAATTCAATTTTCACATCTTCCAGTGACGCCATTCCTATTTGTTAATTTGATATGGACATATTTTCCAATTTTAGGGGGATGTGATGAACGGAATGCGCGCAAATACCTCGGCGTATTTTGCGAAATTTCAGTTGATGAAGAATTGATTCAAAACTTACTGAAGCAGAATTCTAGGTTTTTGCGCGTATGTTATGGGGAACATCGCGTTATCATTTTGACCAAATGTCTGTAATTTTCGAATTTTTCGCCGAAAATGGTCTCCATCGATTGGGTTCGACTCCCTGATGAAGAATTCGAGGTCAAATTTGATTATGTCCGGCCGTTGCCACGATAACTTGAGAATGGAAAAAGCGACTTTAAATTTTCAGGGTAGGTGGCGCATCCCAATACGACGGACAAGTTCGTTAATGGGCATAATCGGCCCAATGGTTTCTGGGTAATAATTTTGTTTTCAATCAATAAAAATCCGATCGAATTGAAACTTAGTGAATAGTTGTAGAATATAAACCTAAGCACGTTTGTGAAATTTTGTGAGAATCGTATCTCTAGTAAATTAAAATAAAATTATAAAAAAATATTATTTATGGCACGATAACCTGAGAACGGGATGTGATAATGGCTTGAAATTTTTAGGTTAGGTTGTGCATCTGGATGCAACATTTGAATTTGTCTATAGGTATAATCGGCCAAACGGTTTTGGAGTTATACCCATCTGAAATTTGGTTATTATTTCCTCAATAACTCGAAAAAACAAAACCGATATAATTCAAACATGGTTATTAGTTGTGGAATGCCAACGCAAAAATTCTTGCGGAATTTCGTGAGGTGAAACTAGAAAAATTAAAAAAAAATATTGAAAATAATTGAAAAAAATTCTATATATCATAAACTATTCGTCCGGCATCGCTGAAATTTTGCCTTCAGAACCTAACTCTACTGCAAAGTTCCAAGTTTGAACACGATCGGATCCATATTGTTGGAGAACCGAGCAGCCTTTTGTGAGTTCGGTAGCTAGATGGGAATCGTTGTATTTTTGCGAGTACCTTCAAAACCATGAATGTCATGATGACATATCGTCGGCGACACCGCAAAACCAATTAACTGACAAAAATTCAAAAATGAGATTTCGGTCGTAATTATTTGATTGTATTTGTAGTGACGGGTATGCAAATTATTTTCAAAGAGTAAACAGACACTGAGATAATCGATACCAAGTGGTTTGTATCTATTTTGAATTTAATATAATTCATCAATCCAAAACTATGAAGTTTTTAGTGCCTCCTGACACTGTTGGTTTTTGCAGTTACTTGGTTTTGCGGTGCTGCTGACGATATTTTTCCATCACAAATCTATGCCAGATGATAGCCCTACATTAGGGTCCTGTAGCGGTCAGACCCGGTTTTGAAAGGGATCCTCCTTAGGAGGAGGCAACTAAATATTGAAGGGATTTCTATGAACAAGAGTGAAAAATAGAGAAGGCGATTCTTCTTCAAGAGATCCATGCGCCTGCAGAGGAGTATACTTGTGAGAGGGGACTATTGAAAGGTTATGTATTATTTTTTACGCGTATATTCTGGGGAACATCGCGTAATCATTTTGCCCAAATGTCTATAATTTTCGAATTTTTCGCCGGAAATGCTCTCAAACGATTGACTTCGACTTGCTGACCAAGAATTCGAGGTCAAATTCGGTACTGTCCGGCCAGCCGGTCGTCCGGACGGCCGTTGCCACGATAACTTAAGAAAGGAAAGAGATAGGGACTTGAGATTTTCAAAGTATGCGGCGCATCTCAAGGACGGACAAGTTCGTTAATGGGCATAATCGGCCCAACGATTTCCGAGTTATAATTTTGTATACAACCAATACTAATCCGATCGAATTGAAATTTGCTGAGTAGTTGTAGAATATGAACCTAAGAACGTTCATGAAATTTTGTGAACATCGTATAGCTAGAAAATTGAAAACAAATCATTAAAAAATATTATTTACGTCACGATAACCTAAGAACGGAAAGAGATAACGACATGAAATTTTTAGGTAAGTTTGAGAATCTTAATGCGCCATTTGAAGGCATAATTGGCGAAACCGTTTTGGAGTTACACCCATCTGAAATTCGGTTGTTATTTCCTCAATAACTCGAAAAATAAAAAACCGAACCAATTCAAACATGGTTATTAGTTGTAGAATGGCAACGCGAAGATTCTTGCAAAATTTTGTGTGGATCGTATGACTAGAAAATGATTAAAAAATCATAGAAAATTATTGAAGAAAATTCTATATATCAGAAACTATTCGTCTGATATCGCTGACATTTTACGAGAGCCTTCAGAACCTAACTATTCTACCAAGTTCCAAGTTTCAACATGATCGAATCTATGTTGATGGAGATCCGAGCAGCCTTGTGTGAGTTCAGTAGCTGGATGGGTGAGCGTTGCCTCAACAACTCTCGAACGAAAGGAGAAAGGGACTTGCAATATTCAGGATAGGTTGCACATCTAAATGGAAGAGTTAAGTTTGCTGTTGGCCATAATCGGCCCAACGGTTTCGGAGTTATACCCATCTGGAATATTATTTTCTCCATAGCTCAAAAAATATAGACTCGATCGAATTGAAGCTTGATAACTAGTTGTAGAATATCGAAGTGAAGACATGTGTATAATTTTGTGGGGACCGTACCACTGGAAAATTTTTAGAAATTTACGAAAAATATTATGTACCTATCTCACGATTCCTTGAGAACGGAAAAAATAGCTACTTGAAGTTTTCAGTGTAGATTACGCATCTGAAGAGGACATTTAAGTTCGTTAACTAGCATAAACGGCCAAATGGTTTTGGAGTTATATCAATCTGAAAGTTGGTTGTTATTTCCTCAATAACTCAAAAAATACAAATCTGATCCAATTCAAATATGGGTATTAGTTATTGAAAGGTTTTTTTTCTAGGTTTTCTCTCCGAAAACCTGAAAAATATCTATAAAATAAAAATTAAAAATTTGTAACGTTACAAAACGCTCCACCTTTGATTACCGTTTTAATCGCGAAAAACTGTCTAAGGGTAGCTTCGATTCACACTCAAAAACGCCTTGCCTAGATTCTATGTATCGCCCAGCGAGTTGATAGAATTTATGTTTCGCATGCGCATCGGCAGCGTCACGCCATCTCAAGCGGACATCTTTGTTTTCTTTCGAGTACTGGAAGTCGAAGCGATAACATCTCACCAGAGAGTTTAGTAAATTGAAGTACTACCGTAATCCATTATAATCGTGTGAATTGGAAATTTATTTGTTTCTTACAAGACGTCTATTTAAAAGGCGGTAAGTACTACGTAGATTCGAACTGATATTTTCTGCTTTTGTAATGCCAAGTTGTTATTTCCGTTTAATTCATTTTCTGCAGGTTACACAGGTTAACACGTTTCTTTGTATAATGCTTGATTTCTAGTCTTATTCTTGCGATCGAATAACGTGCTCTTATTCCTGGATTCTAGATATTTTATCTCATATTTATTGCTCTGTAAATAATTTCAAGTTTGTCTAGAGTTACTGGGAATGAGATCACGTGTTACATGCACTGTCTTATGGGTTTAAATTTTTGCAGTCTTAGTTCCGGAGTGAACCTTTGGATTACGACTTTCTTAGTTCCGGATTACAACCTCCTTAGTTCCGGATTGAACAATTGAAGAGAACTTTCTTGGTACCGGAGCATAAACTGGTGGAATATATTGATACCTGAACACAAATCTGGTGGAATATCTAATACCCGAGCATATATCTGATGGAATATCTAATAGGAACAACTCAATCCTGGAATATCTTATAGGAACAACTCAGCCCTGGAATAACAGTTGAAGGCAACTTCCTTACCACCGAAGTACCTTTGTTCCGAAGAGAACGTACACCTACTTGTGACATTTCGGACGGCCCTACCTCATCTATCGAACCCAGACTGCAAAGATAAGTGCCTCACCGATCTTAGACTCACCATTGATCCTTGTATATATTATTGAAATATTTATTTGTAAAGTTGGAATATATAGATAGGGAATAAGAGGTTTTATCTTTACCATCAGATCAACGATTTGGGATACATTCAGGAGTAGTATACTTTTTACTTAGGCGCTCTATGAGGCATTTTACTTAGGTAAGGTGTTTCCTAGGCGGACGAACGAACTTGCTAGCATAAGTCACTGAGCTGGTAACGGGCAAGCTAGTAAGTTTGATTTCAAATTAACAGAATAATCAACAAGAACAGCGAACCAATCTGTTGAATGTGATCCCTTATGTTCGTGGCCTTTCTGAAAAAAATAGGAGAATCGGTTCTAAGTTCAATATAAGAACCGTCTTCAAAACAGAGAATGATCTTAGGTCTTTATTAACGAAAACAAAACCCATAAATGAAAAACAAAAATAAAAAAACTGTGTATATAATATTCCTTGTATTTGTGGTAAATCATACCCAGGAGAAACATCAAGACCACTAGAAGTAAGAAAGTCAGAGAATAAGAATGACTTGAGAAATAGAGACATACAGAAATCAAAAATAGCAGAACATGTATCTACAATCCAAGGAGATCACATGATGGATTGGAGTAATACAAAGATTCTAATGACAGAACCTGATTTTATGAAAAGGAAACTTAAGGAGTCAACTTGTATTTTATTGAACAGATAAACAATTTTGCAAATTGCTCAATTGGTATTGACCATATTTGGCTAAATTTATTGAAAAAGGAGTTGGAACTTGGAAATTTCTATGCGAAATAAAACTATATGAGCTATGATTTTTTAAATACTGTCAATGTGACAATTCTTGAATTTCACAAAATAACTATCAACAAAATAATTCTAACGATTTTCATTGAGCGTCTGACGAAGGAGTCTGATATAGACTCCGAAACGTTACGATATAGATGTTTCTTCGTTGATTTTGTTTCGTTGTTGTTTGTTAGGCAACATTGTTCAATTGACTGCTTCTGACAAATATCCTGTGTTTCTTACGCAGAAGCAAATCACAAAATAATTAATTTTTATTTTATAGATATTTTTCAGGTTTTGGGAGAGAAAACCCAGAAAAAAAACCTTTCAATAATGAGTATACCTCCCACAGTATCCTTTAATGATTACTTATGGTTATTAGTTGTGGAATACCAACGCGAAAATTCTTTCAAAATTTCGTGAGGATCATAGCACTAGAAAATTTAAAAAAAATGATAAAAAGAAAATTGATTCAAGCACTGAAGTGAAGTCAGAAGCTTTTGCGCGTATGTTCTCTTGTCCATTCTAATTTATTGGACACTCTTAATCGAATATACCATGGTGAATTCTATTGTATGTTCTCCTATATTGGACACTCCAGATTTACCATGGTAAATTAGATTAAGAGTGTCCAATACAGGTGAACGGACAATATAATTCACCATGGTAAATTCGATTAAGAGTGTCCAATACAGGAGAATGGACAATAGAAAATACGCGCAAAACCTCCTGACTTCACAAAAAAAAATTCGTTGAATCACTGACGTGAATCAGGAGCTTTTGCGCGTATGTTCTATTGTCCATTCTCCTGTATTGGACACTCTTAATCGAATTTACCATGGTAAATTCATAGTGTCCAATACAGGAGAACAGACAATATAATTCACCATGGTAAATTCCATTAAGAGTGTCCAATAAAGGAGAATGGACAATAGAACATACGCGCAAAATCTCCTGACTTCTCGTCAGTGCTTGAACCACTTTTTTTAAATTCATATGACCCTAGCGAATTCTGCGGAGATCTTCGAGTTCATATTTTTTAACTAACCACCGAGTTTCCATTCCATCAGATTTGTGTTTTTTGAGTTATTGGGGGAAGAAAATATTAGATTGCTATCACCACTCGTCAAATTTTGTTATTTAAGGAACTTCATGTATATCGTCCTCAATGGCACGACAGTTTTGTCATTTTCCATTTACGTTTAATGATGTGGCGTACTTGGAGATACATAAAATAAATATACCAAAATGGTTTGCAGTAGAAATAAGGGCTAATCCAATGTTTTACGTAATGCAAGACATCAAACTCTGATGGAACATTCTCGTAATTTGGAGTGCTTTGAAGTTGCCAGTACTTAACATAACATTCGTTGAAATCGATGCACCAAATATTTTGAAGAATATAGTTTAATACCACCTGCGTTGAAATTACTAGCTTCTGTGTGTTTATACACTGCTATTAGATTGCGCCAGAGCATAGAGGGATATTACAGCGGATAATTTGACGTTAAGTTTCAGTTAAGCATTGTATTTCCGATGGCCCCATTTGCCTTTGTCCCTATTTACTTAAATCAACCATATACAGTATTAGAAAGAATATATCTTGGATATTGTGGTTCAATTAGAGCGTCAAGAATAGCGTGCTGAATATTGAGAGAACATTACAATTTATCCTCGAATAGTGCGAAGAAGGGATAACAAATTGTTCTCCTCATATAATGAGTCCTTTCTTCAAATAGAATACGTAATAAGTTACAAGCGTTCAAAGATATTACAATGTGCTAATACACTAGTATGCATTTCGATTTCATATTTAACACATAAACCGGTGTCTAGAAATAAGTTGAGATAATTTTTATTATCCTATGCTTGAAATTCAATAAAATTGTTTGAGAAATCTGATTTACCCACTCAATTCTTATGTTTTGAAACTTACTGCAGTATTCCTAATGAAAAATTTCCAATTGAAAAACTAACAATCCAACTGATTTCAATTCAATATTATATTATTAGATATTTATAACCAATACACTGAATATCCACTTGATTTCAATTCCATTTCCACAATAAGATCATTTTATTCAAACAATAAGATAATACATAATTTCATCATTGCCTATTCTCAAATATTCTAATTTAGACATGGATACCTACAGTTATATCCCTCTATAGTCTTTAATACGACCACGATAAAATTTAAAATCTCTATAAACGATACATATTCATATCTTGTCTATGGAACACGAACGTTGACGGAGTGTATTCAATACTTGAAGTAAAATCCAAGAAATCACAAATTGTCTGCGTTCTGGGCATACATTATTATGAATGGGATGGTGAGCGAGACAAAAGTTCGACAACGTTAGATTCTAGCACTCTTCTATTGGTCAGGGACGGATCTATTAAAGTACTGAAATTCCTGGAATTTTATCACTTTTCAAAACATTCAATGGAGACTATCTCAAAAACGGTGCATTTTAGGGAGATCATAAAGTATCGAAGGCGAATGACCCAAGATATACTTTATCTGCTTTATTTATGCTAATTTCATTCCGTTTTATGAATTGCGAGTTTACAGCTATGAGACCTGTAGGAAAAAAAATATTTGTAAGATCAGCATTCTTTTTATTCGGAAATGTCATATCATAGCTATAAAATGAAAATTGATTTTTTTTATTTCAACTGTCTGTATTTTTCCAACTGAACCGCATTTGGGGTAATAGTAAATGAAAGAGGTGTTTTTTTATTCGATGAGGGTAGTATATAATTAAATATGATGTAGAACTTAAAGAATCATCCTCGACCTCAGCCTGTATAGATCTCCAACTGAAAATCAATACTGTTTGAAGGGACACAGAATATTGAAAATAATATGCAATATTACCAGTGCCGTTATATTTTGCCCAAAAATCTTCGACTTTCGAATTTTGAGCCGAAATGGACTCATCACGTGACTGCAAAATATGTAATCTATTCTTCAACGGATCCTTCCACAATTATGCAGGGTGAGTCAGTTGTTTATAGCAGGACTTCAACATCAGATAGAAGGCTACTTTTCATCACTAAAAGTTCCCATAAAATATATTCTAAGACATCAGATATAGGGTGTTAAATTTGGAGAAAATAATTGTGTTTTTTGCAAATAACTCCAAATTGGCCGAAGATATTCCTATACAACTCAAAACAGCCACATTTCTCGTTGAAATTCAACTACAAATATTTCTCATATGTTTTAAACATTTGCAGTGGCTTAGATATGAGGTCATTGGATATTACAACTCCCACAACTTGTACGTCACTGACAGTTTTACAAATTTTGTGACTGTTTTGATAGTCTTGAAGATTTTTCTTCAAAAATTGTACTCTTGGTTGAATAGGGAAAATCAGCTTCAAATATTTCGGAATTTGATTTTTTGAGCGATTGTTTCATGGCAAAATGATTTATCGTTCTTGCTGAACAATCATGCAAAAAATGAAATTACTAAAGCATCATAGTCAGAGAAATCTTTAAATTTTTTTATTTCGGTTTCTGCGCTACCATTCTATGTGAAAAATTGGCCTTTGGATTGTTCGGTGGATGAATACCGAACAATCCAAAAAAAAAAACTTGAACATTTTGGAGCCGATTTTCTCGAAAACGGTGAAGTTTAGAGCCTTCGACCAAGAGTAAAGTTATTAAAGAAAAATCTTCCACAATTTCAATCCATTCAAAGAAATTGCGGAACCGTCAGTGGTGATCAAGTTGGAGGAGTTTTAATATCCAATAGCCTCATATCTTATCCACTAAAAATTGTTGAAACATGCGAGGAACATTAAAAGTTGACTTCCAACAATACGAGCACTTTGCTTGATTTTGAATTACATCGAAATATCTGCATCCGTTTTGAATTTATTACAAAAAAAATGGGTTCAAGCCCTGTGGACAGGAGCTTTCTGGCGCTCTAGTTCAAACAGACAAATTATATCTCCGAAAATATTGGTTTCTCAGAGTTGGGAATTAAATCAATGTATTTTTATGAAAGAACTGCATAATATAGGAAATTAAATTCAAATAATAGTTTATTTATCAAGATTAAATGAGCAATCTGAGAATGAGAACTGCACCAAGGAAGAAATCAAATTAAAATAGCTGAAATAAATTTGACTCTTTCTTATAGAACAGGATGAAATGTACGAGTATGAACACAGATCATATAATAAAGCTTATAGATAGAATAATTATAGCATTCTGTGAAAACATAGAAGTACGTACGATTCATTATTGAAATTTGAAAAATCATATCTCCGAAAGTATTAGCTTGTTAGAGTTAAAAATTATGTCATTGGATTCTTATGATAAAACTGCTTATTGAAAAAAAAAATAATATGGAATTTGTTCTGTAAAAAAAATTTTTTTTTGTTACTCCGAAACCATTTGTCCGATTTTGCCCAATAACGAACTTAGCCGAGATATTTATCTCCCAAACCTACTCTGAAAATTTCAACTGTCTAGCTCATTCCGGTCAAGAGTTATCGTGCCTACGGCCGGCCGGACGGACGGACCGTCCGGCCGGCCGGACAGAATGAATTTCGACCACGGATTCTTGATCAGTGAGTTGAACCAAATCGTTTAAGACCATTTTCATCGAAAAATTCGAAAATTACAGACATTTGGGCAAATTGATAAGCACTCAGTTCCGAGGAACTAGAGTGCCAAAAATTACAGACATTTGGGCAAATTGATAAGCACTCAGTTCCGAGGAACTAGAGCGCCAAAAAGTGTAATTCTCTTTCCGGGATTTGAGCCCGCCTTCTCTCGTTCCGAAACCGAAAACCAAATCAAAAAACCGAAACCGAAAAACCGACGGCCTAGACCAACCGGCTATCGTGCTCCTCGTACGATCTTGTCGATTTCCGGTATTAGAATAAAACGTCGGTACTTACCTGGGATATATATTCTTAATTTTCACTTTTCGACTCAAAATCGCCACATGGAGGTTTATTTGACGGTTTTTTACCCTTATCTCTCTAAGTCGATTTTGACGTTTCTCGAACCAACTATTAGCAAGGAACTTGACAATGTCATGTCTCAGGAAAATAAGTTGACATTATGACAAT
The DNA here is from genome assembly GCA_937662695.2 of Halyzia sedecimguttata. Lineage (NCBI taxonomy): Eukaryota > Metazoa > Arthropoda > Insecta > Coleoptera > Coccinellidae > Halyzia > Halyzia sedecimguttata. Next base: position 17,864,314 of record OW569413.2, read on the forward strand.
TCATACATAGAATAATTATATAGTTCTGTGAAAACGTAAATATACGATTTATTATTGAAATTTCGAAAAATCATATCTCCGAAAGTATTAGCTTATTAGAGTTAAAAATTATATCATTGGATTCTTATGATAAAACTGATTATTGAAAAAATTTTATTTGGAATTTGTTTGTGAAAAAAAAGTATCCAGAAGAAATGTTGCTCAGAATTTTATTTCATACCAAATTTCATAGTGAAATGCCAAATTATTTTTATATTAATATTTTGATGACAGCACGCTTGAGGGAGCTTTGGGCTTTGCAGAAATTTGAAAAATTATTCGGAATATAACTCCAATGAAAGAGGCATAATCACAATTCAAATAAAAGTTTTATTAATTTAATGTTCCACATAAATTATGATTTCTATAGTGAAAACCTCACCATCTTGGTGCAAACCGAATTATACTTGAGAAATTAAATGCGCAAAGAGCTAATATCTTGATAATTATACTTGGAACATCACAAGTGAAGAATAATTCCACAATCCTCTAAAATCGCTTTTGAATATATTTACTCGAATACCACTAAAAACACAATACACGTTCATCTAAAACAAAGATAACTGTGAAAATAATTAAAGGAAATGCACTTGACCGGCGCATAGAATAATACACTTGCAAATTATTCATTTATTTAATGCGCCTGATTTCAACTCGATTTCATTTTCACAGATAACTTTGTTTTAGATGAGGTGTGTATTGCGTTTTCAGTGGTATTTGAGTTATTAAATTCAAAAGGGATTTCAGAGGATTGGAGAATTATTTTTCAGTTGTGAAATCGGAGAATTTAATTTCCTATGATATTCCAAGAATGATTATCATAATATTAGCTATTTGCGCATTTAATTTCTCAAGTATCGTTCGGTTTGCACCAAGATTGTGAGGTTTTCACTATAGAAATCATAATCTAGTAGGAACATTAAAATATTATAAACCTTATTTTTGAATTCTGATAATGTCTCTTTCATTGGAATTACATTCAGAATAATTTTTCAAATTAACCCAAAGCTCCCTATAGCGTGCTGTCATCCATATATTAATTTGAAAAAAAATTCGGAATTTCACTATGAAATTTGGCAGTTTGGTATAAAATGAAATTCTGAGCAACATTTCTTCCAGAAACTTTTTGATATTGTTCTGATTTCTACTTCTTTTGGTAATTTTTCTAGAAAAATATCAATTTGGACAGGTTTGAGGAGTAACACGATCAATGACATAAATGTTAAAATCATCGTTACTTGAGCACCAACTTTCCGGAAACCAAAATTTAAAAAAACTATACCGGCGAGACAATTTTCTATTGGTGCGTACTTCTTGAAACGCACTGTATATTCATAGAAACTTTCAGTGATGAAAAAGAGGCCTTCAACAAGCCTGCTTCAAAGAACTGATTCACCTTGTATATCTGGCATCGATTATCTCATAGGACATGTTTCTGGACAAGCTCAACGAAGAGAACAGAATGAACCCATTCTCTTGATCTTTGCCCTGCAAACTACCGGGAAGTTCGAGGTCACGATCCCTTTTTCTTTTCCTCCATTTCGGCAATTCAGGCATAGGGCTTTTTGTATTTTTATCCCGTAGATTGTGAGAGATGAGTGAAATCGTAATGTGCTGTCAGGACTGAGTGTCAGTGGAGGGATTACTCAGGTTTCCTTGTTTGAAAACGTCTCGTTCTGGAGAGTCGGCCTACATAACACGCAAACTAGTCGCTGGGGAAGCGATGTCAGGGTTTATGTGCGGAGATGAAGAGGGGTACTTTCCTGCCGGGACAGGATCGGGTGGAAAAAAGACTGTGTGACGGTAATCTATACTTGGATACTTGTATGCTATGCAGAGAAGATTTATAATACGGCTGGGTTAATATTATTAGCAAAAATAGTACTTATGTAGGACCAATGAACTTAAGAAAAATGGGTTCAAGCCCTGTGGACAGGAGCTTTTGGGCGCATGTTCCTTGTGGCCCGTACTGACCAGTAAAGAAAAAAAGCAGTATCATGTTGAATACCTTAATATTATTCTGGAACACAAATTTTCCATTACAATAATCTTCATCTAGCTTCTATTTAGTATCAATTCCTGTAGAACGTGATCATAATAAGTGTTTTCCATATAATAAAATGTGTTTGAACTTGGTATGTAGGAAATCTGACATCAATCATTGGAATTAATTGATTTGACAAACAGCCGTCAAATGAGGTAAATAGATTTTTGTGACAATTTTCTGTGACCATAAAAAAAATTAAGCATTTCATTATTGCATTTCTTGAAATAGGTACCTTTTCAAGTCGATCAACATCGTCCTTCTTTCGACGTCTAAACTATGACTTGATTCTTTATGTTTATGTCTTTGAATTTGTTTTCGGTGGAATTCAAAGAGTTCATAGAATAATCGATGAAAATACTGAGAGAGACCCAGGAAATTTGACACATTTTGTCTTATATCTCCAGAAATTGAAATCGTATAGAGCCAAAATTTTGCACAATGTTGCAAAATACTACAATTGACGTTAGTACAAGTTTTTGTTGCAATCTGATGAATAGTTCACGAAAAAAAAATTTTTTTTTCGAAAAAATTAAAAGAAATATTTTTTTAAAAATTACCAACATTTTGATCATAACAGAATTTTGCCAAAAGTTGCGCGTTTATATCCTCGAACTGACTACCAAGTTTCGATTCAACATTTCCTTTAGTTCCTGAAATATCAGGGAAATAACCTCAAAATTTTAAATGTCTATAACTCCTAAACCGTCCGGCCGATTTTGCCCGTTAACGAACTTAACCGTCGCATTTTGATCAGAAACCTAACCTGAAAGTTTGAAGTCGATAGGACCTTCGGTGCTCCTGTTATCGTGCCTACGGCCGGCCGGCCGGCCGGCCATACGGCACCCAAAAATCTGACACCGGATTCGTAATCAGGGAGTCCGAATTAGTCTATTAGCCAATTTTCAGCTCGAAATTCGAAAATTACAGACATTTGGACGAAATGATAGGACGATGTTCCCCTAGAACATACGCCCAAAAATGCATGAATTATAGAGGCACGTGGTGTTAACACCATCATCATACTAATGAAATTGTTTTAAATGTGCATTAGGATAAAGTATCACATCCATTTAACCTTCAAAATAAGTCACTTTTTGATACAAATCGCTGGATGAAGGTGTCGTTCTCGAATTCTGAGGTTGTATCCAATATACTGAGAAACAAAAAATCCCTGAATGGTAATCTCAAATTCCGAACAATAAGAATACAAGATGACAAAACCAAGGAACAGATTTCAACCTTGAATGCGATCAGAAACGAGCTCAAGAGGAGACAGGCAGCTGGGGAAGCAAACTTAACGATCAAATACATTAATGGATGTCCCACTGTTGTGGAGTTGAAACCGACCAATGAAGGAAACATCTCAAAAAACTGAATACTGTTCACTCATGGCCGGTTATGTATACTAATATACAATCTATATCCCCCAAGTTCCCCGAATTATTAGCATTTGTTCAGGTCCACAACCCGTATCTTGTATTCATTTCAGAATCTTGGCTTCATCCCTCTATACCTGATTCAATTTACGCCATTCCAAATTATGATTTTTATCGCGATGATAACCAGGAAGCTCCGGGCTTTAGAGGAGTTTGTATCTATTTCAGTTCCCGTATCTCTGATTCGTTTAAAGTGGACGCAATACACAACGATTGGGCGGGAATCGACAATCTATTTCTTAAAATTCACAACCAAGATTTTGTTTTGTTCGTTGGGTGCATCTATCGTCCACGTCCTTGCGCAGCTGACATAAGCTGTGTGGAATACTTAAAGCAATCCTCTTTCGAATACAATAATATGTTGATCACTGGGGACTTCAACTGCCCTGACGTCAAGTGGCCCCTGACAACTTTGCCATCTCAAAATTCATCTTCTTTTCCATATGCGGAAATGGTTGATTCGTCAGTTATTCAGCAACTTATCGTCAAACCAACAAGATACCGCGTTGGACAGACGCCCTCAGTTCTTGACCTCTTCTTCACCTCTGATGCCAGCCTTTTATCTGAAATAACCTATCTTCCTCCTTTTGGAAGATCAGATCACCTAACTTTAACAACAGAAATCCAACATAAGTACTACTCTAGGGCAGGAGCTCCAACCAAAACCCTCAAAATAGTCGATTATAATGCAATTTCTTCAGAGCTGCTGTCACTGAATTGGGGTGAATTGTTTGCGGGGGTGGACTTGGATTCAATGTGGTCTATATTCCTAAGCACTGTGAAGAAGGTCCTATCTTTGAATACTCGCACTAGATGCATCAGAGCAAGCCCAACTAAGCCATGGATCAGTGAAAATTTGATTAGACTAATAAAACAGAAAAAATCTATGTGGCAGAGGTACTCTCGTTCAAGGTCAGAATTCGACTATCAAAATCATCGCAGCTTCTCTAATTTTGTCAGCCAACAGATTGAACTTGCGAAGTCGAACTTTGAGAATAAGTTGGCCGCAACAAAAAACTCAAAGATATTGTTCAAATACGTTAGGTCAGCACTTAGTTCGAAAGTTGGTATACCTTCCGTTAAAAACGCCAATGGAGTACTGTGTGATAGTTCAGAGGAATCTGCAGATGTCTTCGCGGAAGTCTTCGCTGCTGCCTTTTCCCATGAGCTACCTGGAATGATTTCATCTCCTCTGGTGGCACGGGGTGTTGCCAGTTTAACTGGCATCACCATCAGTGAAGAAACTGTAGAGAAATACCTCGCCAACGTTAAGCTCAACACATCCCCAGGCGGGGATGGAATCACAACAAACCTTCTCCGAAGTTGAGCCAGAGGTTTTGTTGCCCCTTTGCATTTGATTTTTTCTGCATCCCTCATATCATCTACTCTTCCATCCGATTGGTTAACTTCATATGTTACTCCCATATTTAAAAAAGGAGATAAGATGTCGCCGCTCAATTACAGACCTATCAGCCTGGTATCATCGGTAGCAAAAGTATTGGAGAAGATTATCTGCGATCAACTGATGGAGTTCTCTCTGGCTAACGGTATCATACCTCAGGAGCAGCACGGTTTTGTTCCAGGACGTTCTACAGTCACTAACCTGTTATCATGCTTATCTGATTGGACGAAGGCTTGGGACTGTGGGGATCCTGTTGATGTTGTATATCTCGATTTCTCCAGAGCATTCGACCGAGTGCCTCATCGTCGGCTCCTTGTGAAGCTTGAGCACTTGGGCATCCGGGGAAACCTTCTGACATGGATCAGTGCTTTTCTATCAAACAGAACCTTCCGTGTGAGGGTCGGAGGTGTCTACTCCTCCTCGGACACTCCTGTCAAATCTGGTGTCCCACAGGGCTCCGTGTTAGGACCTATATTGTTTCTGCTCTACATTTCGGATCTACCACGCCTGTTCGTATCCAAGAGTGTATTCTTTGCTGATGATGGTAAATTATACAACCGTGCTCTTTCCGGCTCTGTTACCCTTCAGGATGATTTGAATTCTCTTCGCCAGTGGTGCTTGGACTGGATGCTGCCGCTGAACGTAGAGAAATGCACGGTGCTTCATTTGGGAAAACGTAATCCTAAGGTTGTCTACAATATCTGCGGTCAGGCTCTGCGTGTGGTTAATAGTCATAACGATCTCGGCATCACCGTATCGGCTAACTTGAGTTGGACAGAACACATCTCGAACATCGTTTCTAAATCCAGACAAACCGCATATCTTCTTTTCAAGTGCTTCAAGGGCTGTGATCCCAAAACATTCAACCTTCTTTATCGCTACTATGTACGCCCTATTCTAGAATATGCTGGTCCTGCCTGGTATCCCTGTACACAGGGAGACAGGAATAGATTGGAGTTGGTTCAGCACTGGATCATAAGGTTGCCATATGGTCCTGTGCGACCTTCCTATGGAGATAGGTTGCAAATTTTTGAATTGCCATTTTTCGAGGATAGAAGATTGCGTGGTGACCTGATTTTCACATTTAGAGCTCTGCATGGTCATTTTGGAGATCAAATAGCGAACATCTTCAGGTTGAATCCAGATAATCTACGTGGTCATTCTCTCAAGCTTGGTAGAGAGGCGTTTCGCACATGTGAGCGCCAATATTTTTTGACTAACAGAATCTTTCATCACTGGAATGGTCTACCTGGTGGGGTGGTTGACGCCGGCAGTACGAACGCTTTCAAGAATGCTCACGGCAGGCTTCGGAAATGATACTTACAGTTTCTTTCGTTTTTATATTGAGTCAAATTGATTAATTTTGTTTTTTTTTTCTTTTCTCTCACAAATCTTGTTTTTCTTTCATTAACTCACTTCAATCGAATGTTATTTTATTTTTGTTTGAGTATATAGGTGTATACCTCTACTCTTAATTATGTATTAATAATAATAATAATAAATAATAATAATAATAAACAAATCTACAGAATTAACTCTTCTAGTGAAACGATCATAAATTAAATTGGTTCGAGCCCTGTGGACAGGAGCTTTCTGGCGCTCTAGTTCAAACAGACATATTATATCTTTGAAAGTATTGGTTTCTCAGAGTTGGGAATTAAATCAATGTATTCTTATGAAAGAACTGCATCATAAAGGAAATTAAATTCAAATAATAGTTTATTTATCAAGATTAAATGAGCAATCTGAGAATGGGAACTGGGGACTTCTTATAGAACAGGATGAAATGTACGAGTATGAATACAGATCATATAATAAAGCTTAGATAGAATAATTATAGCATTCTGTGAAAACATAGAAGTACGTACGATTCATTATTGAAATTTAGAAAAATCATATTTCCGAAAGTATTAGCTTGTTGGAGTTGAAAATGATATCGATGGATTTTAATGATGAAACTGCATCTTAAATAAAAATAACAGACATTTGGGCAAATTGATAAGCACTCAGTTCCGAGGAACTAGAGCGCCAAAAAGTCCCGCCTTCTCTCGTTCCGAAACCGAAAACCCGACAGCGTAGACACACCGGCTATCGGGCTCCTCGTACGATCTTGTCGATCTCCGGTATTAGAATAAAACATCGGTACTTACCTGGGATACGTATTCTTAATTTTCACTTTTCGACATAAAATCGCCACATGGGAGTTTATTTGACGGTTTTTTACCCTTGTCTCTCTAAGTCGATTTTAACGTTTCTCGAACCAACTATTAGCAAGAGACAATGTCATATCTCAGGAAAATAAGTTGACATTATGACAATTCATACATAGAATAATTATATAATTCTGTGAAAACGTAAAAATACGATTTTTTATTGAAATTTTGAAAAATCATATCTCCGAAAGTATCAGTTTGCTAGAGTTAAAAATGATATCATTGAATTCTTATGATAAAACTGCTTATTGAAAAGAATTCAATTTGGAGTTTGGTCTGTAAAAAAAAATTTTTTTTTTTTACTCCGAAACCATCTGTCCGATTTTGCCCAATAACGAACTTAGCCGAGATATTTATCTGCCAAACCTATTCTGAAAATTTCAACTCTCTAGCTCATTCTGTTCGAGAGTTATCGTGCCTACGGCCGGACCAGCCGGACAGAAATGAATTTCGACCACGGATTCTTGATCAGTGAGCCAATCCAAATCGTTTAAGACCATTTTCATCGAAAAATTCAAAAATTACAGATATTTGGGCAAATTGATAAGCACTCAGTTCCGATGAACTAGAGCGCCAAAAATGGGTTCAAGCCCTGTGGACAGGAGCTTTCTGGCGCTCTAGTTAAAACAAACAAATTATATCTCAGAAAGTATTGGTTTCTCAGAATTGGCAATTATATCAATGTATTCTTATGATAGATCTGCATCATAAAGGAAATTCAATTCAAATAATAGTTTATTTATCAAGATTAAATGAGCAATCTGAGAATGAGAACTGCACCATAGAAGAAATCAAATTAAAATAGCTGAAATGAATTTGACTCTCTCTTATAGAACAGGATGACATGTACGAGTATGAACACAGATCATATAATAGAGCTTAGATAGAATAATGATAACATTCTGAGAAAACATAGAAGTAAGATTCATTATTGAAATTTCGAAAAATCATATCTCCGAAAGTATTAGCTTGTTGGAGTTGAAAATGATATCAATGGAATTTTATGGTGAAACTGCATCTTAAATGAAAATTGAATTTGTAATTTGTTACTCAAAAAAAAATTTTTTTTTGTTACTCCGAAACCATCTGGCCTGTTTTGCCCAATAAAAAAATTATCCGAGATATTCATCTCCCTAACCTACTTTGAAAATTTCAACTGCCTAACTCATTCCGTTCGACAGTTATTGTAAAAAAAATTCTAAATTTTCAAAAAAAATTTTTGAACACTATGCGGTAACCTGGTCAATACAAAATTTCACATACGTATGGAGGTCATGATTGTACAATTTGATGCTAAATTTATATTCATAAAAAATATTTTTACTAAAATCGGCCATAACTCCGAAACCGCTCGATGGATTTTGCCCATTAACGAACTTAACCGAGATATTTATGCTCCAAATTCACCTTACAAATTTCAATCCTCTAACTCTTTTCGTTCGAGAGTAATCCGGTCAGCCGGACCGGACGGACAGAATCGATTTCGACCTCGGATTTGATCCGCGAGTCGAACCAAATCGTTTGAGACCATTTTCAGCCAAAAATTCGAAAATTATAGACATTTGGGCAAATTGATAAGCACTCAGTTCCGAGGAACTAGAGCGCCAACAAGTTGGAAAAGCACTGTAGCCAGGAGGTTTGGCGCGCTGTTCATTTATATAGCCAGAGCCAGTCACCCATCTAGGTTCTCAACTCGCCTAACGCTGCTCAGCTCCAGAAAAAGAATAACATTTCTAATATTTCCAAGAATATAAATTCAACTCTAAAAACAAGCGTCCTAAAAAAACTGGTCCACTTTTCAGCCGAGAATTGTATGAAACGATCAGTTTCAATTGAAATACATACATTCACTGTTGGGTCTAAAATAAACAGTCATGTGTCTGTGGAGGCGTAAGGACTTATTCAAATACATGAATTCACTGTTGGGTCGGAAATAAAATGTGCTTTGTTTGTGGTGGCGTAAGGACCCATTCGAATACATACATTTAGTGTTGGGTCGAAAATAAACAGTGCTTTGCTTGTGGCGGCATTAGGAAACAATTCAGATCAATCGTTCAATTGTGCCATAAGATAAAAACACCTAGTATAGCAGTGGTTTATTTTCAATAGTTTATTCCGGTACGTTTCAATTAACAAGCGCGCTTCAATTCGATCAGATCAGTATTTTTTGAATTATCGGGAAAACAATATTTCAGATAGCTATAGCACAGAAACCATTCGGTGGATTTTGTCCATTAACAAACTTAGCCGGCGCATTTAGTCTCCAAACCTACTACAAATATTGCGAAAATAAAAATTCAAAAGGTTATATCTCTGAAACAATTCGGCGAATTTGGCCCATTCTCAAATTCGACCAGCACATCCAGAAATTATACCCAGATAAGCCTGAAATCCTTCTTGCGCACATGTACTAGGGAACAACATGCACATTTTGCCCAACTGTTATCTCGATTAGGCTCGTTTCACTGATGGAGAATTGGAGGTCAAAATGGATTTCGTCTGGTCGGCCGTCCCTTGCCACGATAACTTTTGAACGGAAAGCAATAACTACTTTCAATTTTCAGGGCAGGTTACGCTTCCGAATATTTTATTAAAGGGCATAATCTGCCTTATGGTTTCGCAGTTATATCTACATATCTGAATTGTGGTTGTTATTTCCTCAATAACTCAAATAATATAGACACGATCGAATTGAAACTTGTTTGTTAGTTGTAGAATGCTGCGTGTAATTTTTTGCAGAAGTAAGGATAATATTACTAAAAAAAAAATTAGATACAATTTTTCTTCAAAACAAAATTAAAATTTTCATTCAAATATTTTATATTTCAATTCTGCACAAAATTTCAAGCCACTTTTAAGAGCAGTATTTCCAAAAATACATATCTGAACGCTTATAAATCTAGTAATAGGTTGAAAAAATGACTTATGACTTAAATGCTTAAGGTAAATGCAGTTGATTTGAAGTAACGAATCAAGTCAAACATTTTCATTTAATATATTATGAGAAATTTGAAGCATGTTAGGTTTAAAATAGTAAATTAAATAAAAGTAGAATTTGTGTACTTAAAATTTATCTTCATTAGTAGAGTTAACGTTTATATCTCCAGCTAATATAAGTGGAAGTTTTAGTAAATACAGAGGGACGTTCTAAATTACAAAATGCCCGGCAGAAATTTTATTCTCAATAAGAAAGCAAAAACCCTTGGCTTCAAGCTCATGGGATTTTAAATTATATTCTGTTATACCCAATGAAAAACAAAAAAGCACTGACGTGAAGTTCGTACTCTTTGTTCTGCTTGTTCACGTTTGAAAAATTTGAATTTTGTTTTGAGTGCTTCCTGCTAAGTGGATAGAACGAGCCAGAGATTTAGTCAGACTGTATTGGACACCATTCACTGTCAGGTCAAACATTCACAGTGCTGTGCATAAGTTGGCGTAAAGATAAAGTGACAAGGTCGACACAGAACACAACTAACTCTCCCTAGTCGCACCTGCTTGGGGAAGACACAGGAGGATCAGTATAATCATAATCATGTGTATAGCAAGCTCACTAAAGTCAATGCTTTTTTAGCATTTTTACTTCTTTCATTGTAAAGTCAATCTACATTATACTAACCCTCCTAGGTCTTCCCAAGGAGGTTCTTCAGAAGCCGTAGGAACTTGTATCACTAAGGAGAGACAGTTGTGTTCTGTATCGACTTTGTTACTGTATCCTTGCGTCAGCTTATGCACAGCCTTGTTCATTCTTGACCCGATAGTGAATGGTGTCCACTACAGTCTGACTAGATCTCCAGCTAGCTCTATCCACTAAGCTTGAAGCACTCATAATTCAATCCAAAATTTCTGTCATCGTGAATAAGCGCTATTAGTTTTACCGTAGGGTGAAATAAAAAAAGATTGCGGTTAGGCGACCACCGTTAGGAACGAAATTGCTTGCGCTTATTCTTTGGATTCAAAAGTAATTTAGTATAGATCTTCCAAATATTGTTATTTATGAATTCAACCCAAAAAAAAGTGGACACAAAAGCCCCCATGATCACTCAATGGAACTCACTTGCATTCTAGCACAAACAACACAATAAACAGCCATATTCTTTTAAAACTCCACAATATCGGCTCAGCACCTGAACCATGACCGCTTGAGGTAAACCCCGCCCAACATAACCCATATAGCCCATAAACAGTCTGGTCATGGGTAAAATGCCCAAAAGAGGCAGTATGACTTTTGAAATTAGCCCAAGGACCACGTTATGGACACTCCACCTCGACACTACACTATTTCTTCGAAACTGGCTTGCACTCTCACAGAATTGACATAAAGTGGCAATAGGTACTTCAAATTCCCCGCGAGTTGGTCAACTTTGAAACAAATTCTTAAAAATTCAATTGAACATTATTCAATTGGCTCCGTACTTAAACGACCATATTTAGATTAGTCCCCCTTGTACAAATGCTAGGGATCACAATAATCGGATAAAACTCGTGTAGGAACTGTAGTTGAATATAAATAGAAAGTGATTCACGTGGAAAACAACTGAAATGGAAACGCCAAAATTATACTCAATCCGATATTTGGTTTCGGAAATTCAATAAAAATATTCCGCAAAGTAGTAGAACATTTTTATAATTTTTTCCAGTCATGCGATCCCATATACCTAATAGACATATACTGCGTACGTCAGAACATTCCGTCCTTAAAATTGAAGCTCGAGCAATTCAAGGTCATGTCCCTACAACGCTACTGCGCATGCGCATAGTATGTCAAAATGATTTGAAAACATAACCAACAAATCTTATTCGAATATTTGAAAACGTCAAAACGAGATATGTAATGTGTTTTCCGAAATGTGAGAAATCTGGTTCCAAAATTGTGTTCTCTCGCTAATTTCACAAAATAGTGACCTAGATCGAATAAAAATCTTCCTGACAGTCAATTTGGAAGTGCAAACCTGTTTATCGGTAGTAGTCCGAATGGATTCTACATTACCTTGACTTTGGCTCTCTGAAACTCGAGAAGGAATTTTCACATAAGGCTTATATATAAATGAGTTTTTTATCTAACTATGCATCAAACAATTGGATAGAAATACAAAATATCCGAGAAGTCTGGAAAATTTTATGTAAACATACTTTCTTGCTATTGAACATATAAAACTTTTGGTACGTATTGTGAACACTTTCGTGTGACAGTAAATCATTCATTATTCCTTTTTGCCAATACATTATGATTTGCATTCATTTTGAACTACTTGTTTTGGATATAATTAGCATGTTTCAAGCAACATGAATGTTTTACTGAATACTCAAACTTTTTTTACTTGTAGATTAAAAACTATAAGCCTAGATAATTACTCTCCTATGCCACTTGGGAAAATTCTAATGAAGATTCTACATCAAAACGTTAACATATATAAGGGCTGGTCAGTACCTTAATCTAGGAAATGGAAATACTTAATATTATTTTTATGAGTTTATTCTTATTGTTCGAAGCAGACGAAGAAAGATTTTGGAAAATAGAATATTAAAAACTATATAAAAGACCGGTGTCCTTAAAAGCACTGACGTGAAGTCTTTTTGCTTTGGAAAGCTTGTTCATGTTGAATGTAGACCGATAAAACTACGTAATAAACCATTCTGAATAAAATGACATGGACTTGAAGTTAGTTTATTTATTTTTTCAGATACATACAGCATATGCTACACGGGAAACCCTCTTTAAACTTAAAACTAAGCAAAAGAAAGTAATGACAGTTAAATTTCCAGAGATACAAGAGAACATGGCTTTTCTGAAGGTGTCCATTGTTTGTGAAAAGATATCCATAGAACGAATTACGATTGTTGGTCATAGTAAGGGAACGTGTAGAATAAAATTAGAGCCATAGTTACTTCTATGTAACTATGTACGAAAAGTGGTTAAGTGTCTGGTGAATCGACTTGGTACGTTAAAGAAAATAATGCTCAACAAGTTCCCACAATGCAAGTGACCATTCAGCAGTTTGCGCAAAAAACAGGTCAGCATTGAAGAAAGTTCTCCATTTTTTTTCTTGCTCAGCAATGTTTTGTAGAAAATAATGGGAGAATGATGTAGAATTTATACTCGAACTAATCTTCCAATCCGTTGTGCCAACAGGCGGATAGAATTTTTTGCATGAGGAAGATATATGTACTTATATGTGGTTAGTAATTAAAAACATTCTGAATTTTGATGCACTAGTTATGGCTTTGGATATATGAATATTTTCGTCTGACATTTGGTGTCTAGTCAGTGAAACGCACTATATACATGCGGTACTCTAGTAATAGAAATACCAATGAGAATAAACAAGATAGCATTACCACATGTTGAATCAACATAACAACAACGGGTAAATAAAATTCCATTTCACTACATTCTTAGCAAAATGAGTAGAAATATGGTCTGTCCGTGGCCATTTACAGTTCCAAGTTCAGTAAGAGTTATATTATTCATTGTATCAGTATCAATTATTGATTGAACAACCTTTTGGGAGGTTTATTCATTCCCCAAAGAGAGCTTTTTCATGGGTTTTCTCAAGACTTGTTTATCCAAATTCATTCTATGGATTTCAAAAATATGTTGATTAGTTATATGGTTGAATTGAAAAGAACCGTTAAGTTAACAGCTCTGAATACAGGATTAATTAAAGAATTGACTATATTTGATTTGGTTTATTAGATTCCTTTATTTGTTCGAATAACTCTCTGTTATTTGGCATATATGTATCCCGTCTGAAGGTGGAAACAAATATGGCCCTCTATTTTTCAATACAGATGATTTTGTATGGTTTGCAATATTTATTGGTATTAAATTATCAATGCAAGTCTGACATGTAACATGTCTTAATTAAATTTGCCACGAGGAAGCCTACGATATTATGCACAATATTTTCAACTCTGCCTATGTTAGGAGCTGGTGGATCGAGTAGCTCAGTGACTTCATAGCCGGTCCCAAGCCTTGATAAAAGAGGAAGGTTCCAAGTGAGGCCAGCGACCTGCTTGGGTAAAAAACAAAGTGCTCCTAGAACCAATGATACTGCCTTGGATTTGACAGGATTAAGAGATGACCAAACACACCTCGACCACCTGGACAACCTTCCATCAGATGGTATGAAAGCAGTTCTTTTTGATGATTTTCAACAAAAGCTGCTAATGACCACATTGTCCTCAAATAATCGTGCTGAAATTCACTAACAAGTATATCTTCCTCATCCTCAATAGATTCTTGACTTTTTATCCATCGTAAAGAAGCTTGCAAAATTTCAAGGAATCTTGAGATCTCCCTTTCTATGGAATCTTGAGCTAGTTTGAATGTCAGTAGATTATCAACTTTTTTTGTTGTAAAATTTCAAATAATATCATATTTTGCAGATCTATAATTATACCCAATAGGCCAGTTTTCCATATAGACTTCATGTATCCCTGACTTCATTCTACATTGTAGGGGCAGACGATACTGGTTTCTTGTAAATTTATTTTTTACATTCAAAATATCGAATGCATCATGCAAAATTCTATAGCTGCCTCACTTCCTTCATACTTTTGCAAACAAAATTAGAATGCATTTGCAACGCTGTTGCTCAATATCTGAGCTGCTAATTCCACTGACATCTTATTCTGAGTGAAATTGATATTCTTCATCCCAATTTTATTTGCAACATGCAAATAACCTTCCCTCTTCTGGATGCTTACCAAGCGTCCAAAATAAGCCCAATTGATGATTCTATTATTTTGGGACAGAATTTTACAGGTCCCTAGAATATTCCTTATCAATTCGACCATGTGGCAAGCATATAAAAATATAGAATTTTTTCTTTGGAAAATGGGCTGATTATATGTGGTTTAAAATTGTATGAAAATGAATCAAAATTGCCAACAGGGCGTGAACACATTGCCAAATTCGATTCAGCTGCTTCAAATGTGACGAAGTTGATGTGAGCTTTCGTTTCATAAAGTAGTTGAAACATTTCAACAACAACTTTGCCCATTGATTAGCACCAAGACTTTTTATTAGAAAATAACTCAAGGGAAGTTTCCAACTGCCATTAAAACCTAGCTTTCCAGAGACTATATTATACCATGAGCGTAACGTCAATGGATGAGACCATTTTTCCATGTTCTTCGTAGATAGTTGTATGGTTTAGACTTTAGAGGAATAAAATTGGAGGGTCAACGGGAATTTTACCATTTCTTCTGAAAATTGCTTCTCCTTCTTTGAAGATTTGTTCTTTATTTTTTTATAAGCTCTTGGATAGGGACACAATCCCGAAGAAATAAAAAATATAGTTATTCATATAAATTTATACTTCCAGTGATCTGCCAGTAGAAGATTCTCTAGGCTTTAATAATATGAAATGTAAAACTCCATTTATTGATTTCAATTTGTATATAATTATGTATTATGTTAATAATCATACATTAATATACATTGAAATATATTATTTTTGTTTCTTTATTTACTCCAGTATAATATTCTTTTGATTGAGAGCTTTATAAGTGTGTGCAGAGGTTCGTGTAACGGGAAACCATACAAATCGACGCATGATACAAGAGCTTAGGGAAAAACCTCAGCAAAAAAACCCTGTCACCCCATGAGTGTTGTGATTTGTAAATATTGAATTTGTTTACAAAATTAGCTGAAATTTATAATATTGATGGGCATTTCTTGCTTCAATATGGATTCCTTCGACAAAAAACGAAGAGGTTACTCCAATGATTATTCATGTAGTTAATTGCTGACAAAACAATATCAGTTACAAAAGATATAACTGATACTACTTTGTCAGAAGCCCATAATTATTATTATGATTATTATACTGATCCTCCTAGGTCTTTCCCAAGGAGACCCCTCATAAGCTCTCGAAGAGCATGAGCGAGTTAATTATCTACTTATAAATATATATAATATTTGGTTTCTTTGGATTGAGGTTCGTTTTTGAATAAAAGAAGAAGAAAGAAGTCGCTTCAATACGAATACCTATAATACCAATTGTGTGAATTGCTTCTGCGTAAGAAACACAAGATAATTGTCAGAAGCAATCTGAATCTATCGAACAATGTTGCCTAACAAACAATAACGAAATGACATTAAAGATGAAACAACTATTTTGTAACGTTTCAGAGTTTATATCAGACACTTAACAATAATCTTCAGAATTATTTTTTGTTGATAGCTATTCTGAAATTCGAGAATTGTCTGACGAAGGAGTCTGATATAGACTCTGATACGTTATGAAATAGTTGTTTCATCATTGGAGCAATGCACAAAATCATAATTTTTTTATTATATAGATATTTTTCAGAGTTCGGGAGAGAAAACCCAGAAAGAAACCATTTAATAGATTAATTTCAGTTTTAATGAACAACAAGATACTAACACACAAAAAATTAATTTCAATTTCATAATACCTTTATAGTCTAAAAATAAAATAGAAAAGAAAGATAGAACATCTATCAGTCAATAAAATTTAAATATATATTTTTTTCAAAACAAATTTGTCTACAATAGAGCTAATTGATTTAATTACTACATTTGTATCTTCTCCATAATGTAACTTTTTTAACTTACTAAAATTAGAGGATGAAGTTGCTTCTTCCACAAGTTAATTGAAAAAACTATCAATAAATAAGTGAATCGCAAAGCTCCTAATAATGATAATTGGCTTGAAACAAATTTGTCTTCAATAAAGCTAAAAAGCATTTGATTTAGCTTCACAACTATTTCAACTCAACCAAATTAGAATATGAAGTTGATGCTTCAACAGTAAAATTGCAAGTAGCTATTTTGGTTTAATTTTTTAGGGAATTGGTACAAAAACAAAATATTGTTTCAATATTAAAATAGTATTTAAAATATATTGAAATGAACTTTACCATTCTATTGTGCCTTTTCTACACTGTCATCTTCATCAATTCAGGAGAATTTACTTATCTTCTCTTAAATGCCATTTTCATATATAATATTATTATAATTTCACAAATAAACAAATATGAATTGTATAATTCATGTTAAAAAAACTATTATTCGGAAATCACTGGAATAGTATTCTGTTTCAAGCGATTAGGAGACTAAACAATTATTTCCGTAGTTCAAAGTGAAATTGTACGTCAATTATAAAGATTATGTGAATAGCCAAGTGCTAAATAAGCCTATATTATTATAGTCCTCCTCCACAAATAACAACTCCTACAATTGTCCTCTCCAAATATGTAAATTCAAAACACAACCCGAGACTATTTCGTTTCTAAAATTGCTCAACAATCGATCGATGTCGCTTCGTAAATTTAATGAAGATCTAAATTGAAAAACTTTTCATATTAAAAACATCCATGTTCATATCAAACTGCTCTTGCTGTACTGCAAATTCATCATAAAGGCTGTTACAGTATGTTTCTTCACGAAATATTTATTCGCTTCTGTAACAATACATCCTTTGAGCCCTTTCCAGAAGCGAAACATCTTCTTTCTCTCATTATATGGTCCAAACTACCAGTAAAACTTCACAAACCACATTAAAAATTCACAAAAACTAAACAAAACAGGAAGACATCAATGAATCAATCAAATTCAAATATGACAACAATTAACGTTAACCTATAAATTTCGGCCAACGACTTTCGCGCATGCGCAGAAGAAGTTTAGGGACATGATTTCGGAATTTCATGGCTATCTGAGGAAGCCTCAACTTTTTTTCGACATACGCGGTATATATCTAATACGTATATGTGCGATCCTCACGAACTTTGCGTCGACATGTTGCATCCAACTACCGAGTCTCATTTCAATCAGATGAGTATTTTCTGAGATATTATTTTCAATTTGTTTTTCAGTTTGTAGCTATTCAATCAATACAAAACTACGCATACATATGAAGATCAGGATTTTACAATTTTTCGCAAAATTTCAGTTAGTTTCGGAAATATTCTTATAAAATATTTCAAATCTAAATGGCTATAAGTCCGAAACCGTAAGGCGGATATTGCCCATTAATGAACTTAAACGAGATATGTATGGTCCAAATCTTCCTTGCAAATTTCAACTCTCTAACTCATTCGTTTAGAGAGTTATCGTGCTTATGGACGGAAGGTCAGACAAGAAAAATTGGTTTCGACCCCGGATAATTCATCAGTGATTCGAGCCCAATGCTTTAAGAACATTTTCGGCAAAAAAATTCAAAAATCAGAAATCTGGGCAAAATGTTAGGCATTCTTTTCACCTGAACACCGTGTTAAAAATGACAATTAATATAATTAATTAATTGTATATTATACTATATTGTTTTGAACTTCGAGCATCACAATTCGTTTTTTATCTAGCAATAAAGTATGTTTATGGAAAAAGTATTAGCAGAGGTTAGTGTAACGCGGTACCATATAATTCGATATATGATACTAGAGCTTAGGGAAAAACCTCAGCAAAAAAGCCCTATCTCACCGTAAGTGTTGTGATTTATGAAAACTGAAATTGTTAACAAACTATGCCGAAATATTGAATACTGAAGGGCATCTTTTTCTTTACTATCGCTTCTTCCTTCAACAAGCAAGATATACTATGATTGAGATCTAGCTGTAATTTTTGAAGCTGGTGGTATCGTGTGAGATAATTTCAGTCTCAAAATTCACAAAATACAGACATACACGAAATAATGTCGCACTGATACTGATACGGGAATGAAATTAAAACTCGAAATTAATTGATATTTTTTTTTCAGGTGAGTTATACTCGAGGTCATAATAAATTTATTGCCACTCGACCATTTGGAAGAATATCAGGTGAGTACTCTTCCCATAACTTACCGAGCCAACAAATCGGACAAATCGCTTTAAAAAAAAAGAATGGAAAATTCGTGATCCTAACTTTTCCGCAAGAATAAAACTCATAACGAACTCGAATTCATAATCGTATAATGTTGAAAACTGAGTAGTATATCTTTATACAGGCTGAGTCTTCAAGTTATACATCAAATTTAACTATAGAATCCTCTCATCAAATAAAACAATATTTTCATTCACCATTTTTCCAGATTCGGCACAAGAAAAAAGATACAGGCTGATGAAATTCGAAAAAAAAAACAATTTTTCTTTTGTAGCTTTGACATGGTTATTCAGAATTTAATGAATTCTGCTATGAAGTTCTATAACTATGGCACATAATCTCCAATTAACAGGTTTTCCCTCTTCTACTGGTTTCTTCGTTATAGACTCGCGAATTCCTAAAACTATGAGAAATCAGCATAATGAAAGCAGATGAAGTTTATCAGGGTCATTTTTGAAATACTCTATCCTTTTATAAAATCGAATTATTCTTCATCATTTCTCCCAGAACGTACCGTTTCTGAGATATTGTTCGTTGAATGTCATAGAATATTGAAAAAAATTACAGAAATTCACCTGTTTTTATTAATCCGAGACTGTAAACCAATCACAGATGATCTGCTCGAATAATGGCATATACTGAGTATTGATTTCAAAGTTGACACTTATAGAAATTCAATTCAATCTCGCTTGTCTCCAAATTGATTGGTTACAATTACCATCTTAAAACGGGATAAATTAATAACAATTTATTCAGATAATTCGCTTTTGGGAAATAGGTGAATGGGCTTACCATGATCTGTATTCATCTATGTATCCCCAATAGTGAATATGAAACTTATAAATTATCTGTTATTCATGCCATCTAAACATTAATTTTCATAGTGCTTCGATTCTGCACAATTTTCTCTAATATATGGAACATAATTTCATCAACTTAATTTTCAACAGATATAACAACTCACGTCACTACATAGTTGAATCTATCAGTTTGAAGTATATTAGTATGCATAAGGGAAATGTCAACTATAATTATCATTCCACCTACTCACCCCAATTATTCTTGGCGAGAAATTATTAATCTGAATCTACGCAATTATGTATGTAAACCAGAGCTTAGCCGAATAATTGTGCTTAGTGCTTGTGAATGTGCTTGAAGCCTTTTTGTGCTCCCGAGCACTTTTTAAAACCAGTGCTTAGTGCTAAGTATTTCAAGCACTTCATGAAAAGGCTTGAGTCTTAGTAATCCCTTAAGTGCTCCCGAGCACTTCCGAGAATTACTAAGCACTAAGCCTTTCCGAAATCTTGTCGTAACACGAATAGACTATGACGTGCTGTGGTCGGAGGAGTTAATGAGTACCTATCATATTTATTCGACATATACATTTAAATTTATATCTTATATACAATGCTAAATTGCTTGTGATTACAATCATAATAGAAAATGATGCTATCCGTTTTCTGCGAATTATATTCTTGACATTTTGAGAAATTAAAAAAAAACTGACTGCATGTTGATCAATTCGACTTAAATTATGTATTAATGAAAAAATGCCCCAAAGAGCACTGAATTCACGTCAGTGTTTTTTATTATTGAGGGAAAGAAAATACTTGCCCTAAGTTTCATAATATAATACTATGTTGTTTTCATATATTTTTAGGGTTTTGTCCCATTTTTAAATAGGGAAATACATTTTACTTGTGCAGAAACTGAGACGCTTATGGAATACATATTTCCATTCATTGTATCATTTCCTTAAATAATAAAGACATTTTCAATATGTGTGAGAATATAACGAATTTCAAAATCGTAAGTTTTATAGAAATTTGTTTCGCTGCACTCTTTTTATTACCCTCCAATGATGTTTATGAGGAATGCAGGTTTGCTAGTTTACATGTTTCTCCAATTGAATTCAATTTTATATCACAATTCGCAGAGAATATCCTCATTTCTACCTAAAAGTGATTAGTGATTGGTGCTCGAAAAATCAAACTGCTTTTATAAAGTGCTTAGTAATCGCAAGCCTTTTGTGAAAATGCGGTGTTTTGTGCTCGAGGCTCGGGATCATTTTTATTGAGTGCTTAGTGCTTAGGGCTCGAAGCACTTTTCTTCAGTGCTCGGCACAGCTCTGATGTAAACAAAGAACCACCGGCATAATAATCTAAGGTTAGACCTTAGAACAGGTTAGATTATCACATTTCTGTGCCTGCTTCTGTCACGGTATATTAAAATATTATTTTACTGTGTCTATACGAGGTCGTCACTTGCATTTGCAATCATTTGTGTTCTGTGATTTGCATATAGAACATATTGTTTTTCTCGATTCAATAGAGTAGAGGTTATGATAAATAAATGTTGTTAGTTGGATATTGATATATTCGTTTATATGATACGAATCAAAATATGTAAGGAATGTGAAAATAGGCAAAGAAGATATTGTGGATATTCAACGAAAATCAAGTTGGAGTCAGTGTTTTAATATTCAGGTAGAGCTTTCTTCAAAAATGCAGCTTGAAGATTATTTTAATCCATTTCATAAGGCTTCAGTGAGTAAATAAAATTTCTCAGACAATTTCGTTGAACTTTAAGTATCAGATGATAAAGCTTTCATTAAATTATGCGATATTGAATCCAGTTAGTGTTTCTGTGTTCATAACTTAACGACAATTCAGGGCTGGCCTTGCACATTGTCAATTCTTTAAACGCTTATAACTTTTTACCTGAGCCGAATCTGGAAAAATGAGAAAGTTGTTGCGTTTGATGAGAGTAATCCATGGTTAAAATTAATGTTCAACTTAAAGTCTCACCTTGTGTAGTGATAAATTATGCGGAAGAAATATTTAATCCTCGATGCCCCATTTTTTAATTTCATGCTCTGTTTATACATTATCAAGCATATTTCGTCCTTGTATGCGTCATACAATGATATTATACGCTCATCCCAAGCGTCCTCTGAAAACAAAGTGGAATTATGCTGAGTGAATGAAACGCTAAATTAACTAAATATAAATTTTAAAGTTCGCTGGTTCACATTCCTCTCCTGTATGAAATGGGTCTCATCATTTATGCTTCCGGATGATATCACTGAAAGTTCCGTAATCCAATAATATTTCGGGAAAAATAAATCTATGCTTCTCAGTTACTCGACGAAAATCCATAGTGAGGTGGGTAAATACGAAATACAGGTGCAAGAAGTCTTATTCCTCACTGAGTTATACTTCATTTATTGATTGTCAACGCATTAACATGTTTCGGCTTTCGCCATCATCAGATTGTGAGTTGATCACTACAATAAGAAAATTATTATCAATCATATATAAAGTTGTTTCCATCTTACATCTTAGAAGTCAAAAATAAAATAACAATGCAAAGTTTGTTTGATCCTAACGAAGTACATCACAACCCATCGACATTACTACAATACACTTCAAGATTTTAAAAAACGTTCTGGAAAAGTCTAGAAAATTGCAGTTACAATTTTTCTTTCAAAGGAAATAGTTGTAGGTTAACCACAGAATTCAAACACAGAATTTCACAAACACTTAGACAGGTCACACAAACATAGAAGATCATGTCCACCGGTCACCGAAGATCCTAAACAAGAAAGGAGTGGTATTGGTGGAAATAACTTTCACAAGTTCCTCCCGTCCTTCTCTTGTATGCCTGAAAATCTATAATTCCTCCCAAGCCTCCTGTTTCAGACCGTAACCAATATGGTGGAGGAGCTCTACGTCAGTGTTAAGGTCGAATGCGTGTCCCAAGTCTCTTAGATGTTTCCCAAAGGTTGATTTGTTATTGTGTGCAATTCTCTGGCTCATCAGATGTTCCCTAATCCTAGTCATAAGGCTTCTTCCACTTCTACCTATGTACACTGCATTACAAGTGGGTTCACCACATTTTAATTTATAGACACCTGACTTCTCTAAAAGTGGTATAGGATCTTTGTTTTTGACTAGTATCTGCTGGAGAGTATTTGTTGCCCTGAAAGAAATTCTAATATCTTTTTGTTGTTGTAAGACGTTGGAAATTTGATAAGAAATCTTCCCGAAGAAGGGGAGACTGACAAAGCTCTGTGCTCCTTCTATTCTATTGGCCTCAGGGTTCAGTAGTCTGTATTTTTTCTTGTTAACGATTTTATCGATCATGCCGACATTGAAACCATTCTCCTGAGCTATGTATTTGATCGTGGAAACCTCCCTCTTAAACTCTTCCTCACCCAAAGGTAACCAGAACAACCTGTTCACATATGACCTGTAAGCTGCTAGCTTATGAGTATGGTGGTGGCACGAAATCGAATTGATGCTGTGGTCCGTTTGGCTGGGTTTTCTGTATATATCAAAATGGATTTTGTCATCTGTCCTAGAAATCCTGAGGTCAAGAAAATTTATACTTTTATCAACTTATCAACTTATCAACTGGTAACAACTTTATATACGATTGATAGTAATTTTCTTATTGTAAGTGATCAACTCGCAATCTGATGATGGCGAAAGCCAAAACATGTTAATGCGTTGACAATCAATAAATGAAGTATAACTCAGTGAGGAATAAGACTTCTTGCACCTGTATTTGGTATGCTTCTCAGACCAGTATCTGGGAGATAGTTGAGGAACGTTGTAAAGAAGTTGAAAAAATTGGTTCAATCAATGACGTGAAGTCAGGAGCGTTTGCGCACATGTTCTTTTGTCTATGTTACCTCTATTGGACACACTTAATCGAATATATACCATCGATAGAGATCGTTATCTCAGCTTGTATAAATTATGAATACATTTTGTATTGACAGACTTGAGTAATGAGATAATCGTCTAAGATCAAAGAATGTTTAATTATGACATATGTATGTATTCTATCGGAATTAAAATTCCTTAATTATCCAATAATATACAAAATAACTTACGTCTCAAGTCATTACAGGAGGACGCTATTCAAGAAATTCTGTGTATATTAGCGCGTCGGCGCACTTCAAGTATTTACCGAGTTTCAATTGGATCGAATTTCTATATTTTGAGTTATAGAGGAAATAATTATAAAATTTCAGATGTGTATTACTTCAAACAAATTTGGCTGATTATGCTTATCAACGAACTCAAATATCGCATTAGGATGCGCAACCTACCCTTAAAAATTGCAAGTCGCTCTATATTTCCATTCTCAAATTATCCTGAGAGAATTTTTAGTCATAAGATCCTGACAATATGTTATATACGTCTTTATGTCGGTATTCCAAAACTATTTACCAAGATTCAATTCGATCGGATTTGAATTTTTTGAGGTATCGAGTAAAAAATATTGCAGACGTGTATAACTCCTAAATCATTGGGCCGATTATGCCCAACAACAAATTGAGTTGTTCCATTCAGATAAGCAACCAATCCTGAAAATTTCAAGTCGATATCCCTTTCCGTTCGACAGTTATCGAGGCCTGGTTATGATGGTCACCCATCCAACTACTCAACTGACCCAAGGCTGTTAATATCTTCACCATATGAATCCGATCATCTTCAAACTGGGAACTTGGCTGAAAAGTTAGGTTTTGAAGGATCCGCAAAATTTCAGTGATTTCGGACGGAAATTTTCTGAGATATAGAAATATTTTCAATGAATTTTTTTAAATTTTCTAGTAATACGTTCCTCAAGAAATTCCACAAAAATTTGCGCGTCGGCACTCTACAAATAATTTCCATGTTAGAAACGGGTCGGAATAGTATTTTTTGAGTTATTGACGAAATGACAACAACTATACAGTAGACATAACTCCGAACAGGTACGAAAATGTAGCATCCAGATGCGCAACCTATCCTAAAAATTGTGAGTTGCTATCTCGTCCCATTCGCAAGTTATCGTGAGATAAACAATATTTTTAGTGCTCTTGTTCCTCGGAACAGAGTGCTTATCAGTTTGCCCACATGTCTGTAATTTTCGAATTTTTGGCTGAAAATGGTCTTAAACGATTTGGTATGACTCATTGATGAAGAATACGTGGTCGAAATCGATTCTGTCCGGCCGTCCAGCCGCTCGTTAACACGATAACTCTCGAACGGAATGAGCTTAACAGTTGAAATTTTCAAAATAGGTTTGGGAGATAAATATCTCACCTGAGTTCGTTATTGGGCAAAATCTGAGTCACAAAAAAAAATTTTTTTTACATTACAAATAACAAAATAAGTTTTTCTCAAGATGCAGTTTCACCATAGGAATCCATTGATGTCATTCTTACTTACAATAGTTACAAGCTAATTCCTCAGAACATACGCGCAAAAAGTCTATATACAATAGATTCTCGATTACCCGAAATAAGGTGGACCGGGCCAATAGCGGATAATTGAAATTTAGGCTAATGCAAAGATTGTGGAATACCATCTACTATGATGTATGATATACAGGAAACATTTATTGAATTTATTGGGCGTTATTGGGCAAAATCTGTCAGATGGTTTCGGAGTAACAAAAAAAAATTTTTTTTTTAGATTACAAATAACAAAATAAGTTTTTCTCAAGATGCAGTTTCGCCATAGGAATCCATTGATGGCATTTTTACTTACAATAGTTACAAGCTAATTCCCAGAACATACGCAAAAAGTCTACTATATACAATAGACTCTCGATCATCCGAAATAAGGTGGACCAGGCAAATAGCGGATAATTGGAATTTAGGCTAATGCAAAGAATGTGGAATACCATCTACTATGATGTATGTTGTACAGGAAACATTTATTGAATTTATTGGGCGTTATTGGGCAAACTCTGTCAGATGGTTTCGGAGTAACAAAAAAAATTTTTTTTTTACATTACAAATAACAAAATAAGTTTTTCTCAAGATGCAGTTTCGCCATAGGAATCCATTGATGGAATTTTTACTTACAATAGTTACAAGCTAATTCCCCAGAACATACGCAAAAAGTCTACTATATACAATAGACTCTCGATCATCCGAAATAAGGTGGACCAGGCAAATAGCGGATAATTGGAATTTAGGCTAATGCAAAGAATGTGGAATACCATCTACTATGATGTATGTTGTACAGGAAACATTTATTGAATTTATTGGGCGTTATTGGGCAAACTCTGTCAGATGGTTTCGGAGTAACAAAAAAAATTTTTTTTTTACTTTACAAATAACAAAATAAGTTTTTCTCAAGATGCAGTTTCACCATAGGAATCTATTGATGTCATTTTTACGTACAATAGATACAAGCTAATTCCCCGAACATACGCGCAAAAAGTCTATATACAATAGACTCTCGATCTCCCGAAATAAGGTGGACCGGGCCAATAGCGGATAATTGGAATTTAGGCTAATGCAAAGATTGTGGAATACCATCTACTATGATGTATGTTGTACAGGAAACATTTATTGAATTTTCATTTGAATAATAAACAGCAAAATAAATATATAAGTTCATAAGTATTAACTTAAATATAATGCATGAATGGAAAAAAGTAACTATGCTTTCATAGCTGTAATAATTTCTAACAAAACATAATATGTACTCTTATGCATTTACATACCTTATACATGACAAGTAAAAATAAATAGAATAGCTTGCATTTTACATATTTAAAAAAAAAAATATTCATTTTTACGAGAGAGAAAAAATATTAAAATTTCGGATAATGTGTAGGTATCGTGAGAATCATTTTGGATAATCCGGTTCATAGGTCGTTTCGGATAATGGAGATTTCGCCTAATCGGGTTTTGGATAATCGGGAGTCTACTGTATCAGAAACTATTCGTCCGATATCGCTGAAGCGAGAGCCTTAAAACCCTAACTCTACTGTCAAGTTCCAAGTTTGAACACGATCGGATCAATATTGTTGGAGATCTAAGCAGACTTCAGTGGCTGGGTAGGTGACAATTGCCTCGATAACTTTCGAACGAAAAAAGATAGGGACTTGAATGGGAGAGTTAAGTTCGTTGTTGGGCATACTCGGCTGAACGGTTTCGGAGTTATACCCACCTGGAATATTATTTTCTCGATAACACAAAAAAATACAGACCCGATAGAATTGAGAGAGTGTAAAGTTTTTTTAGGACCGTACCTCTAGAAAATTTTAAAAAAAATATTTCGTATCTCATGATAACTTGAGTACGGAAAGAGATAGCGACTTGCAATTTTCAGGTGGTTGCACATCAAAATGCGGAATTTACGACGCATAATCGTCCGAATGTTTTTGGAGTTATACCCATCTGAAATTTTGATGTTAAGTTTGTTTATATTTCAATTCCAATGGAATACTTAATATATCAAAATTAAAAATTCTGTGATCCTAGGACGACTCTCTCGTCTCTGAAGTATGTCATTAAAATGGTATGAAATGTATTCATATATTATATAAGCTGAGGAAACGGTATATATCCATACTAAGTTCGATTCAGAGATTCCAATAGAGGTGAGTAGACAAAAGAACATGCGATGAAGGCTCCTGTCTTCACGTCAGTGCTTGAAACAATGTTTCATTATATTTATATATTAGGCATTTAATTCAATGAAATGGTTAGGTAAAGCAAAGTTATTAACCTACCCAGAAATATTCTCAGGTGCTCCCCCATACTCCTGTGGACAGTTTCGTCAGATTTTCCATGTGAAATTCTTGGCAATCAGACAAATCAACTTATAAACCAATGATTGATCAGCTAAATGTAGATATATTTATGATTGTTCACAATTTTTCTGCAGGTTCAAAGATATTCTTTCAGAAATATTATTCCTTTATTTCAAGGAAGGATATTCAAAATTATTTGTTAGTTATACGGGTTAGGCATCTGGTTTCATCTATTTTTCATAGTGCGTTGTGGAAATAATAATTTGATTTTGACAATTGTAGTGACACATTCCTATATGTCAATAGTTGCAATTTAATTTGTCATGGAGAAATTTCCGATAAATCAACGAATTAATGTCGTAAAACAATTCATAATAAGTAATTCTGTTGTGCAAGTGCAAAGAAATTTTCGACGCGAATTTAATGTGGAAAGACACGGAAGAATTCCAACCCTCCAAACCATAATGAGGTGGGTAAGAGATTTTGATGTTAGTGGGAATGTTCAATCAAATTTTCTTGGTGGTATACGTACAATCAGAACACCCGAAAATATTGAACGGGTAAAACAAGCTGTGATAAGAAGTCCGAATAGATCTGCATCAAGGCAGTCAATTGCGTTGCACATTTCCAACAGGACATTGAGAAGAATTCTGCATTCTGATTTGCACTTCCACTTATACAAAATCCAAGTTGTTCAAAAGTTAAAAGAAGCAGACAAACCACTTCGTGTTGCTTTCTGTAGACAATTTTTACAAATTTTGAAAAATGATGAAAACCAGTTAAATTTCTTGATGATGACAGACGAAGCGCACTTTCATCTAAGCGGATATGTGAATAAGCAAAATTATCGTTATTGGTCCGACGTAAATCCGCAACAGTTTCATGAACGACCCCTCCATGATGAAAAAGTCACCGTATGGTGTGGTGTTTCAATTTTTGGAATCATAGGGCCATATTTTTTGAGGAGAACAACAGAAATGTTACAATAAATTCCGAACGTTACGTTAACATGTTACGGGTATTTTTACGGCCCGAATTGCGAAGACTAGGACAAAATCATATTTGGTTCCAACAAGATGGGGCTACCGCACATACAGCACGACAAACTCGAATTTTGTTGCAAGAAATGTTCCCCGGTCGCTTGATATCAAAATTTGGTGACATAACATGGCCAGCTAATTCCCCCGATTTGACGGCTCCTGATTTCTTTCTCTGGGGATATCTAAAGGGAAAAGGTTTATGAAAGGCGTCCCAATACCATCCAAGAACTTAAAATACGTATTTTGGAAGAAATAAATAATATTGGGGCAGAATTGTTGAAACGTGTTATGCAAAATTTTAGATGCCGATTGCAAAAATGTATAGATAATCAAGGAAGCCATTTAAAGGATGTTATTTTTAAAACATAAATTGCACATATTAATATTGTTATTTTTCATAATTTTATATCAATAAAATGTTTTTGGTTCTTATAACAGATTTTCGAAAATAGGTGACACCAAATGCCTAACCCAGTATTATGCATTGGAGCTATAAATCTTAGTTTCTATTATATTGTTCATTGAGCAAAAAGGTTTAAATGCCATGCTGATTTCCATGTGGGAAATTCCTTAATCCGTATTTGGAACAACAGTTGCAAATATTATTTCGCCTTCCAATATTCATGGAGCATACCTTCGCATTTAGAAACTAAACGAATTATTCCACTCTCATATGGCAGATTTTTCAGTCCCTCAGTTGGACCCTCGTTACGGCACTCTTGAACATTCCCTCACCTTTCAGGCTATAACGCGTACACCCTTCCTTCGTTAAAATATTAAAATATGAGGGGAAATAAA
This sequence comes from Halyzia sedecimguttata, assembly GCA_937662695.2. Classification (NCBI taxonomy): domain Eukaryota; kingdom Metazoa; phylum Arthropoda; class Insecta; order Coleoptera; family Coccinellidae; genus Halyzia; species Halyzia sedecimguttata. The sequence continues at coordinate 17,893,666 of OW569413.2, forward strand.
CAGTTCCGAGTAACTTCCTCCTATTATGTTCCAGAACAAGCTTCCTGCGGCACTCTTTGAATTAAGCAAAATGCTACGGATATAATTGCGAGAATTTCATTACCAGTACGCTCTACATATTCTTGATAATTAATTGTAACAATGTAACGCATTTTACGGTGAATAACATGTAAAGTGTCCAATTTCATCGGCTGCTTCAGTCGTTATGAAATTGTAACATCTGAAGCAACGCAGCATTAGATACCAACCCGATGGCAAAGTCTTCCCTTATATTACGTGAGGTTAGGTTTGGCATCATGACAGCCAAATGATTTTGGAGTTATACACATCTGAATTTTTGTGGTTTTTTCCTCTATAACTCAAAATATGCAAATTTTATGCAATTAAAACTTGGTAATTACTTGTAGAATGCCAACACGCAAATTTTCTCGGAATTTCATGAATATCGTAACCTTAAATTACTTGGCAAGTAATTTTTTCCGTATATTGTTAGACATGTAAGGAATTTCAAATCCGATAGAAAACACATTTCAGAATTAAACATTCTGTGATCATAGAAGATCCTCTAATTACTGAAATAAATGTCATTAAAATGGTACGAAATGTATTCATATCTTACTAAAGTTGAGAAAACGGTCTATATCGATGGTAAATTCGATTGAGAGTGCCCAATAGAGGTAAATAGACAAAAAACATGAGGGCAAAACCTCCCGTTAGTGCTTGAACCAATTTTCAATTGAAAGTTTTAAGTATAAAAGTTCTCATATAACATAATTGGGAATATTCTTTCACAGATAATATGTGCATAGCAGAAAGTTTAATTCATCAATAATCGAGCTACTCTAAACTGAACGCTCATGGCTTTTCGGTACATTATAGTATGTATATAATACAGTTCCAAGTTTTAACACGATCGGATCTATATTGTTAGAGAACGAGCAGCCTTTGGTGAGTTCCAGTAGCTGGATGGGTGACCGATGCCTCGATAACTTTCCAAGAAAAATAAATAGGGACTTGCATTTTTCAGGAGGGAGTGTAAGCATCCGAATGGGAGAGCTAAGTTCGTTATTGAGCATCATAAAAACTTCGGAGTTTTATCCATCTGCATGGAATATTATTTTCTCGATAACTTTTAAGAATACAGACCCAATCGAATTGTAGCTTGGTAACTACTCGTAGAACATCGAAATTAAGACGTGTGTGAAATTTTGTGAGGACCATACTGCTAGAATATTTAAAAAATATTATGTATCTCACTATAACTTGAGTACGGAAGAGACTTGCAATTTTCAGGGTAAGTTGCGCATCCAAAAGCGACATTAAAGTTCGTAAATTGGCATAACAGGGCATATTTTTTTGGAGTTATAAATACTCATCTGCGATACTTCTATGAAACAGCCAAGCCATGATGATGATTATATGTGTTTTTTCGGGCAGACGAACCCCGAACCGCCACGGCGATAAGTTGGTCTATTATAGCACACCTAAATCTATACTTCACCCATAAGATCAAGAATTTTGATAATGGAGATGATTGTGGTGGATGAAACTTGTCCAGTTCCCTCAGTCTCAGTTTGTGAACTCCTAGTTCTTCAAATCTAGTCATGCCCGCAGCGGGGCAGTCATCTGCACTCGACGACCCCAACTCACTAAGGTGTTTTCTGATGCCAAAATGACCCGTATACACAGCTGCGAAAACTCTCTGGTCTAACCTAGAGAATTTGAACAATCATCTGGTTCTTTCAGCTGAGGGGCCAGCTCAAATCTATACCCAGCCTGGTGGAATCTCCATCAACAATTTTGCAACCACTGACTACCGCTCCCACCCTTTGGTGGTTATGGAGCTATATTTGAACCCACGGGGACCCTTATGCGGTGAAGTCTCAGTGATGGTTCAATCGTCTCTGCTGGAAAAGATGATCAGGTCAATTCTGTTTATCTCATTATTTCGTTGCCCTCCAATTCGGCCAGCATAAAACTAGGCACGTATCTGATTGTATCAGGTTCATTGCGAGCCATATAAGGAAATCTGTGTGTTGCTATCCCGGCCTCGCTCCTGATCAATAAGTGAAGAGGGGCGAAGTCTATGAAAAAGCCAAGTCATACATTTGATCAAGATGTAGACTTTGAAGAATTTGTTGTGGCAACGGATTCCATATGAAATGTTCATGGCAGGATACAAATCTTCAATATGATAATGCAAGTCCTTCGTTCTCTTCGACCAAACACCATCAACTTTTTTAGGCCCTCCCAGCCAACAACATGTAAATCTTGGTAGGATACAAATCTTTAGTATGATAATGCATGTCCTTCGTTCTCTTCGACCAAACACCATCAAATTTCTTAAGCCTTTCCAGCCGACAACATGTAAATTGCCCTTTTTACCGACAAGCTCTTGTACCTGAGTCGTTATAAAGTTGCGGCATCTAAAAGACGCCTCACTCCAGACAATCATCCTTAGGGAACTGTCGAAACGAAGCTACGCTACACCGACCGCCGTTTATGTTTTAGCTCGCAGCCGCGTAGCAGCATTGTTAGACTCCAAATGTTGGCCCTTAGGATGTACATAAGTTTCCGCTAATTAAAAGTTTCAGATCTCGAAATTTCCGAGTTCGAACAGGAAATTCGGGAACAATTGTGTTTTCAGGTAGAATGCGTCGTTAATTGCGAAAAAAGTCGCTTCAGTATTTCGACTGAGGCACACTCATTGAGAAGGAACCTGGTTTGGAGCTATTAGAAGGTTTCCCGGAGGATGCCGTCAGCTAGGAATGTTTGCGGAAAATTCGCAATCTAAGAGGAAAATCCTCATTTCAATCCCACTTGGAATGAGTCTCTTTCCAGTCGTTTACAAGTGTAGCCCTTCTTTGAAGTTCTAAATAAAAATATCTTCACGTAAGGTCTGTTTTATAAAGAAAACAGAATTTGAAATGGGCATATTCTGAATTTTTCAAGTGCATTCAACTGAATGCGCAATCCTCGATACACAGCTGCAGATTTTTTAAATATTTAGTGGATCTGTCGAAGAACCGTCCTCCATTGTTATTTTTCAGCAACCTGATATTGATAGTGAGTCAAATTCACACCAAGGAATAGCTAAATCGTAAGGCTTTTTTCGGTATTCGGTTGGAACATATACACACATATACACCTTTATCATACGGTTCGTATTGGGTTTTATATTTTCCCCTGAAACGAAGGCTCAATCGCAATTCCAAAGTTTTGTCCCACGGCACTGGTTTAAGTCTGATTTTTCAATTGCGAGTTAACTCAAGGTTGCGAGTTGTGCAAACGCTTAGCTATAATCATGAACGCGTAACACGCGCGTTACACGCAACCTTGAAAAACCAGTCCTTTTAGGTGTACTGACTACATAAATCAGTGGATCCACATCTGCATTTGGCAAACTGCTCATTTGCTCATGAATACTGAGATACCAACAAATCCTGAAAATATGTATTTATGTTTATACATATAAATAAACATAAAAATTGGTTCAAGCACTGACGTGAAGTCGGGAGCTTTTGCGCGTATGTTTTATTGTCCATTCTTCTGAAATGGACACCCTTAATCGAATTTACCATGGTAAATTATGTTGTCCATTCTCCTGTATTGAACACTCTTAATTCGAATTTACCATGGTGAATTCGAATTAAGTGTCCAATACAGAAGAATTGACAATACAACATACGCGCAAAAGCTCCTGACATTACGTCAGTGCTTGAAACAATTTGGGATACGGTTCTACAAAAAATTTTTTTTCGCCATTTTTTTGAAATTTTGTAGGGGTACCTACGGTTCTTACAAAATTTTGAACACTTCTTTATGTTGATTTTCTACTACTAGTTACCAAGCTCCAATTCAATCGAATCTTTATTTTTTGAGTTATCAAGGATATAATATTCCAGGTGGGCATAACTCGGAAACCGTTTGACCGATTATGCCCAAAAATGAACATAACTGTCCCATTTGGATACGCAACCTACCCTGAAAATTGCAAGTCCCTATCTCCTTTTGTTCGAAAGTTATCGAGGCAACGGTCACCCATCTACTGAACTCAGACAAGGCTGCTCGAATCTCCAACAATATTTAACCGATCGTGTTTAAACTTAAATCTTGGCAGTAGAATTAGGTGCTAAAGGCTCTTGCAAAATTTCAGCAATGTCAGACGAATAGTTACTGATATATAGAATTTTTTTTATTTTCAATGAATTCTTAAAAATTTTCTGCGAATACTATCCTCACGAAATTCTGCAAGAATTTTTGCGTTGGCATTCTACAACTAATATCCATGTTTGAAGTCAATCAGTTTTGTATTTTTCGAGTTAATGAGGAAAAAAAAACAACCAAATTTCAGATGGCTATAACTTCAAAATCGTTTAGCCGATTATGCTTATAAATAAACTCAAATGTCGCATTCAAATGCACAACCTAACCTGAAAGCTTCAAGCCGCTATCTCTTTCCGTTCACAGGTTATCGTAACCACAAAAATATTTTTTAATGATTTTCTAGCGATAAGATTCTCAGCAAATTTCACGAAAGTGCTTAGTTTTATATTCTACAACTATTCACCAAGTTGCAATTCGATCGGATTAATATTGGTTGAAAGCAAAATTATTAGTCGGAAACCATTGGGTCGGTTATGCCCATTCACAAACTTGTCCATCGAATTGGGATGCGCCACCTACCCTGAAAATTTCCAGTCGCTAGCTCTTTCCGTTCTCAAGTTATCGTGGCAACGGCCGTACTGGCGGACGGCTGGCCGGACAGAATCAAATTTGACATCGAATTCTTCATTGGGGAGTCGAACCGAATCGTTTGAGACCATTTTCGTGAAAAATTTCGAATGTTACGGACATTTGGACAAAATGATAACGCGATGTTCCCCAGAACATACGCGCAAAAATGTGGGAAACCCTTTGGACATGAGCTTTGACAAATCATATCTGATAGTATAGATTCCTCAGAGTTGGGAATGATATCAATGAATTCTTATGACAGAACTGTATCATCAAAGGAATATTAATAAACAATAGTGCGAAAAACTATTAATCCGAAACCACCAGACCGATTCTACCCACTAATGAACTTATCCGAGATACTCATTCTTGCAATATACTATGAAAATAATTATAATATATCAATTGAAACTTAGCCAAATTTCCAGTTTTGTTTTTACTGGAGATATTCTTAACCCAATTTGATTAACTTACCAAAGTATATATTTCTATCATGATATGGATTATCAGATATCCACGATAGCTGAGGATATTTCATTGGTCATGTTGCATTCAATCATACTTTGTCATACTTGTCCTATCTGTAGATGAGATGACAATGATGCCTTGTATGACCACAGTTCATGAAATTCATAGATACGGGCGTAAATTTTCGATCACCGTATTCTGTGAGATCATGGATTCACAATATACTCTTAAAAATTTGAAAAATCATATCTCCGAAAGTGTCAAATTGTTAGAGTTGAAAATGATATCAGTGGATTCTTATATCTTCTTATATATATCTTTTTATATAAATTATATATTCTTCTGAAAAAGGGCGATCCCAAATGATATCTTGAATTATCGTCCTATCTATATGCTAAGCTGTTTCTCGAAGGTATTTGAGAAAATTGTTTGCAATAGAATGCTTAATCACTTGAATAAATTCAATCTCATTAAGTCTCAACATGGTTTCAGACCGAGTCCTTCCACTGAAACAACAGCTTTCACATTTGTACAAGGTGTTTATGAAAACTTAGATAGAGGAAAGTGCGTAGCTGCTTTATTTGTCGATCTATCAAAGGCATTTGACTCTTTAAATTTCACTTTCATGCTTAGTAAATACTATAACCTAGGTTTCAGGGGAGTTTTTCTAGACTGGCTGAAGAGTTACATCTCAAATCGTCATTATGTTCTATGACATCTAGAAACACCACAAAGTTCTTGGGTATCTATATTGACAATGGTTTGAAATGGAAAGATCATAACGACGCTGTTTGTAAAAAGTTGAACTGCTCCTATTATGCCATTAATGAAGTTAAAAAATTGTTTCCTCTAAAATCACTTCTTGAAATTTACTACTGTTTGTGCTATCCTCATTCAGCATACAATATTCTCATATAGGGCGGTATGTCTGAACTGAGTCGGGTTCTCATTTGCCAGAAAAAAATTATTAGGTTGATATTTTCTATTAATCTACGGATATCTTGTAAACCTTATTTTTCTGGTAATGAAATATTAACAGTAGCTGGTATGTACTTGTTCAAATGTTTGGTACATACCAAAATAAATGAGAAAAATTTGAGTAAACTATCAAGTTACCATTCTAACTCGACAAGGAGCGGTATGATATCTTAGTTATCCCTAGTCACAGGACGTCGAAATACGAACAATCTTCGACCTATCAGGGAATTATTATGTTCAATCATTTGCCACTCTCTATAAAAAGTAGGAATACGAGCCAATTCAAACAAATAATTAAGAGATTATTGTTAAATAAATGTTATTACTATGTGAGAGAATATCTGGAGGATAATAACTTAGTTTTATGACACAGTGAATTCCAAAATTTTGTTTAGTTTGAATTATGTTGAATTTTCTTTTTCGTTTCTTTATTGTGACTTGTTCTATCCTTTTTGGTCTGAAAGGATCAATACATTTATTATTATTATTTTATATTTGCGTTATGGTTAATACCGAAACTAAGCCATGGTTGTGAGAACGCCTCGGTTGATCTGTGTTTCCTGTACACCAATTCAGACCTGATTGAAATCTATTCGTGAGGAAAGAATATTCGGTGCTTTATGGTGTCACTTCGGTATAGGAGCACCGTTTCACACTTGTCGTCAGCCAATGAATAGGAATCGAAAGAAACCGAACCGTATGCAAGTGAAACAAGCCTTACAGAACAGAAATTGACTACGAATTCCCCATGTTCATTTAAAGAAGTGGACCGACGTGAGGACAGTCTGTTGTAGCGCGCTTGTTCAAATTCATAACTAGGGCAGTCACTCATCCATTTATTGGACCTAAGGCTGCGTGGCTTTCCAAGTTTTTATGAACTGTAATACAGAGTATTCATTAATAAATATAGGATAAGTGTACACAACAACATGAGTAACAAAACAAATTTCAAATCATTTATTCTTTCAATAAAATTAACATACCTACAGGGAACAGCGTGCATTTCTGAAATGCATGTATGATTACTCTGGGTTCCAAAAATATATGTATATGGATAACTGATTTTCACTCATCATCAAGTTTGCCCTACGAACGCCCTAAATGGGACACTTGAAAGGCGCGTGAAACTGTTAACACATATTCAACATAGGAGAAATACAACGGCAGTGATCTATCACGCTTGAGATGTGCATTCCCCAGTTTTCAATAAGTCGATTTTGCCTCGTTTAGTAAGTTCTTAGGAAACCGTTCTAGAGAAACCTTCTAAGGCCAAATTTTATTAAACGCATTAGAAAAGTATTCGACCGTTATTTTACATAGCCTTTCCCAATACAGCAATTTACGAATTTTAAACCGAAAATGGTCTTTAATGATTAGGTACGTCTCACTGATGAAGAATTCGGAGTCAAGTTCGATTCTGTCCGACCGACCGTTGGCACTATAACTTTCGAACGGAAGGAGACAGAAACTCGAAATCTTCAGGGTTGCGCATTTGGATGCTACGTCTGAGTTCATGAATGGGCATAATCAGCCAAACGGTTTCGGAGTTATATCCGTCTGAAACAATTCTTCCTTGAAAAACAAACACTGCTATACAGGGTACTTTTCGGAAAATTTCAACTCAAAAATAGCTTGACCAATTTTATAAAATATTGTGTATGTTTTTTAGTGGGTCTCGGAGCGGATTATTTTCACACGAAGGTTTATTCAGTATTTCTTGAGGGTGTCTGGGGCATGAATATACAATAAAGCATGCGCTCCTGACTTCACGTCAGTGCTTTCCTTGATTTTTTTTGTATTCTGATTGAAAAAACTTTTTGCAAAGGAACTCACAAAGTTTTGATTGCCTCTGAATGCTCTTAACCGTTTCGATTCTTTCAGATTCCCCTCGTTGCGCCTTCCCCTGCAGAAAACAATAGATCCGATAAAATTCGCGTTCAGAACCGCCGATTACGCCCTTAATTTCATTAAATTCTTGACGCTAATGCGTCGAGATGCCGGAACGATAAAAAAGCGCGCACCGTTATCGAATGAATTTTCGATGGCTCTCGGCCGCTGATGGATTGATAGAAAAGTGTGTAGACAAAAACGAATTACGCTGGATGGGGAGCTCGACGAAAATATCACCGAACTGATTACGATGTCACAACAGTTTCGCGTACACCCGTGTTTTTGGGGGGTTCGTGAAAGCTGAATTAATAGAGACCTGAGATTATTATATTCGCTATCGATTTTCGCTCAACGAACAACCTTCAGGGAAGTGTTTCCGGCGCAGATATGAGGGAGAGCAGTAATCAGCCTAAAAATAACCTCATTTACCAAGGATTTTGATTAGTGCCGAACCGTTTAGGTTGCGTAGGGGATGTACATGGAAAAGTTACAAATTTTTAACTTTCAGATGGCTGTTAATAATATCACGTAACTTGGAAGCTGTGGTTGGGAAAAATCTGCTTACCTTGAATGAGCAGAAATCTATTGAATTATCCTGGAATGCAATGGTTATACAGGGTGCGGCAGAACTAATTGGGCAGTTTGGAGCGGTGGTGGGGGAGATAGGCAGCTGTAGTAGATCTCCTTTTTTTCTGTCGTCATTCCCATTTCAGTACCCAACATGTTTGGCACTGGAGTACACAGTACTGTTCAGTTACGAACCAATAGTGGATTTATGTATGTATGTGAGTTCAAACTAATCGTTTCATACAATTCTCGGCCAAATAGTGTACCAGTTTTTTTTGGACGTTTGTTTTTATTGTCGCATCTAAATTCTTGGAAATATTATTTTTTTTCTTGGAGCTAAGCAGCTTAGGGCGAGTTCAGTACCTGGTTGGGTGACAGCTCTGACTATAGATTTGGACAGCGCACCAAAGCTCTTATCCACAGGGCGTTCCCCCTTTTTTCTGTCGATTGGGAAGGGAGGTATAAACAAACATGTAAGGCGAAACTAATAATTCGCACTCGTTTAATAAATAAAAATTGGTTCAAGCCCTGTGGACAGGAGCTTTTTGGCGCTCTTGTTCAAACAGAGAAATTATATCTCCGAAAGTATTGGTTTCTCAGAGTTGGGAATTATATCAATGTATTCATATGAACTGCATCATAAAGGAAATTCAATTCAAATAATAGTTTATTTATCAAGATTAAATGAGGAGTAACTTTTCAAAATGCATTATGTCCAATTTGGCCGAAATTGAGTTTGAAGCGGATTCAGAAATGATTTATATTGCTCTATAGCCCTATGTAAACAAAATCTTCCAAATGGTATTATGTCCCTCTGTAATTCAAATCCAAAGTATGTAAGCCGCATCGCAATGGATTATGTTTACGTTTGTATTTTTAAAACAAATTAAATATAAATAAAAAATGTTTGTATCGATTTGCTCGTGTTAATTAGGTTACAGGCCAACACTTACCTACTGTGCAGACAGTTTTCTCTAAATTTATAATAAATCCCAACAAACAGCATAATGTTCAATTTCAACCCAAAAAAACGCATTATATACGATGGGATGAATCAAAACGCATTAAGTCCAAACGTTTTTTACATTTTCTGAGTATATCTGATCAATATTGATTTAAATGAGATGAGTTATTAACTTTAGATGTGAATTTCTATCAAACAAACTCGACGTACTCAAATTATAAGCCAGGGTGGAAGAAAAAAACTGTTTTTCGTTGATTCCCAATAAAACGGTTTTTGGACTAAATGCGTTTTGAAAAGTTGCTCCTCAAATGAGCAATCATGAGAATGAGAGCTGCACCACATTTTCGAATTTTTTTTTGACACTTTGCGGTAATCTGGTCAATACAAAACTTCACATGCGTATAAAGGTCATGATTCTACAATTTGATGCTCAATTTCAGATAGATCGAGTGATCGGTTTCGGAAATATTCATAAAAAATATTTTTACTAAAATCGGCCATAACTCCGAAACCCCTTGATGGATTTCGCCCATTAACGAACTAGTCCGAGATATTTACGCTCCAAAACCACCTTGCAATTTTCAATCGGCTAACTCCTTTCGTTCGAGAGTTATCGTGCCTACGGCCGGTCGGCCGGCCGGACAGAATCGATTTCGCACTCGGATTCTTGATCAGTGAGTCGAACCAAATCGTTTGAGACCATTTTCAGCCAAAAATTCCAAAATTACAGACACTTGGGCAAATTGATAAGCACTCTGTTCCGAGGAACTAGAGCGCCAAAAAAACAAGTTTCGTATGACAATTGCCCAAAACAGGTTCAAAGTACCTACAAATAGTAGGTATTCCATAAAACATGTATGAAAGAAGATAACTAATAATAGAAAATTACCTTGTAGCCGATCAAAAATTTCCTGATCTACGTTCACCAAATTTTCTCCTCTCTCGAACTACAGAATTATGCTTTCAATATTTACGTAATATTTTCAAACATTTTCGGGTGAGGTCCCCGTTGCATCGCTAAAATACGAGTATTTCAACCCCAATATTTTTGAAGTTACAATATTCCCTTCTGTCAAGTTGACATTATGACAATTCATACATAGAATAAATATATCAATCTGTGAAATACGATTTACATTGAAATTTTGAAAAATCATATCTCCAAAAGTATTAGCTTGTTAGAGTTAAAAAGTATATGAATGGATTCTTATGATAAAACTGCTCTTTAAAAAAAATTTTATTTGGAATTTGTTTTGTAAAAAAAAAATTTTTTTTTTGTTACTCCGAAACCATCTGTCCGATTTTGCCCAATAACGAACTTAGTCGAGATATTTATCCCCCAAACCTACTCTGAAAATTTCAACTCTCTAGCTCATTCCGTTCGAGAGTTATCTGGCCGGCCGGCTGGATCGGCCGGACAGAATGAATTTCGACCACGGATTCTTGATCAGTGAGTCGAACCAAATCGTTTAAGACCATTTTCATCGAAATATTCGAAAATTACAGACATTTGGGCAAATTGATAAGCACACAGTTCCGAGGAACTAGAGCGCCAAAAAGTGTCGTTTAAAAAAATCTTCAAATATTATCTTATAAAAAAAATTATATCTCCGAAAGTATTGGTTTCTCAGAGTTGGGAATTATATCAATGTATTCATATAATAGAACTGCATCCTAAAGGAAATTCAATTCAAATAATAGTTTTTTTATCAAGATTAAATGAGCAATCTGAGACTGAGAACTGCACCATGGAAGAAACCAAATTAAAATAGCTGAAATGAATTTGACTCTCTCTTATAGAACAGGATGAAATGTACGAGTATAAACACAGATCATATAATAAAGCTTAGATAGAATAATTATAGCATTCTATGAAAACATAGAAGTACGATTCATTATTGAAATTTAGAACTTCATCTTAGCAGAAATTGAATTCAAACATCATAGAAGAATTTAAATTCAACAAGAGTGCCAAAAATTATCAATCCAAAACCAATAGACGAATTCTACCCAACAATGAACTCATCCGAGATATTCATTCCTCAATTCCAGTTTTGTTTTTAGTGGAGATATTCTTAACTCAATATTATTAACTTACCATTACCGTTCCCATCATCATATGGATTGACCATCGGCATGAAAATATCAACCAACAAAAACTATGATATTATATATTATAATTCTCATATTTATACGTTTGCTGGAATGAATGACAATGTTATTAACTTACCATTACCATATTCCCATCATCATATGGATTGACCATCGGCATGAAAATATCAACCAACAAATTACTGGAATGAATGACAATGAGACAACGTCAAAGTTGACGTTATAACAATTCATAGAATAGCCACAGAATAATTCTATCATTGAAATTTTGAAAAATCATATCTCCGAAAGTATTAGTTTGTTAGAGTTAAAAATGATATGAATGGATTCTTATGGTAAAACTCCTTATTGAAAAAAAATTTAATTTGGAATTTTTTCTGGAAAAAAAAATTTTTTTTTTGTTACTCCGAAACCATCTGTCCGATTTTGCCCAATAACGAACTTAGCCGAGATATTTATCCCCCAAACCTACTCTGAAAATTTCAGCTGTCTAGGTCATTCCGTTCGAGAGTTATCGTGCCTACGGCCGGACGGCCGGACCGGCCGGACGGCCGGACGGCCGGACCGGCCGGACAGAATTAATTTCGACCACGGATTCTTGATCAGTGAGTCGAACCAAATCGTTTAAGACCATTTTCATCGAAAAATTCGAAAATTACAGACATTTGGGCAAATTGATAAGCACTCAGTTCCGAGGAACTAGAGCGCCAAAAAATATGCCAAAACAAAAATAATTTAATTGCGAACACTTTAATATAAGGTTGTCCGCAAAAACTCTGCCTTGAATTCTGGTTGTCGAGTTCTGAAAAGCGAAATAATTCTGCGAATCAATTCGTTCGACAGAGAGGTTCCAGCGAACTACCTAGTGCGATAGAAGGGTATGCAGCATTGCACACGGAATTCAGATCATTTTTCTGTTTATTAACAAAATATTTTGTCGTTTCTCGGAACAGAGTGCTTATCAATTTGCCCAAATGTCTGTAATATTTGAGTTTGGCTAAAAATCGTCTGAAACGTTTTGGTTCGACTCACTGATCAATAATCCGTGGCCAAAATCGATTGTGTCCACCTGGATAACTCTCGAACGGAATGCGCTGAACCGTTGAAATTTTCATAGTAGATTTGGAAGAAAAATATCTCGGCTAATCTCGTTGTCGGTGGTTTCGGAGTAACAAGGAAAAATTTTTATATACGTTACAAATTTCAAATTCTCTTTTTGGCGCTCTAGTTCCTCGGAACTGAGTGCTTATTTTAAGATGCAGTTTCATCATATGAATCCACTGATATCATTCTCAACTCCTACAAATTGCTACTTTCGGAGATATGTTCTTTGAAATTTCAATAATTCATCGTAATTTTATGATTTCATAGACGGAGGTTATACATTGAATCTGGCATCAGTTCAGTCTGGCATCCATCATGGATTGATGTCAGATTGACGGGAATCCGATGTTACAGGTGTAGACTTATGGATTGATGGTCCGGATTGATGTCAGATCGATGCCAGATAGGTACCTGATTGACTGTGTAACCTCCGCCATAGAATGCTCTAATTATAATTTGCTAATTGCTAATGACCTACGTTTTGAATATACGTTTTTATGATATAGTTTCATCATAAGAATCCATTGATATCACTCACAACTCTGAGAAACCAATACTTTTGGAGATATGATTTGCTAAAGTTTGAATAATAATTTAAGGAAATAATAAAAGAATTATGTATGTCGAAAATTAACAAAACCATAGAATCAAATTCTTCAGGAGCTTTCGGGCGCTTATTTCAAATCAAATCCTGATGGTTTACCCACCAATATACTGAACACGCCCAAGGTAGGTTGGCTTCCAGGAAAAAAATCACAATAACACAATCCATAAAAACAGAATATAATTTAATTCTAGAACTTGGCTGTAAAACAAGGTTCATATCCAATTATCACTAAGTATTTTGGATTCTGGCATTTCGGATAACTTTACATAGAGTGATACCACTCGATGCCACAATGACTGGAGACAGTTATTTTATCATCTTTCTGCTAACATAGACAATACAGAAGTAGGATAGATATACTATGTCCTGGATTTGATTTTTTGAAATATTTGTCCAGATTATCACGAAAGAATACTTTGAAAAATAAATTGTGTTCCTTAGTATATGTAAGTCCTTTGGCTTAGTATATGTTTGACACATCTACAACTTGCTAGATTAAAGGCTTCCAAGCACTTGCCCGCTTTCATTTCACTCATTCTGAGAAGACTCTTCTTGCGAAATTTCACTGGTAACAGTGAAGTAAAATTACACAAGTAAAAACTACAAATAAACGTCCGTTTTCGTCTATGAATCAGTCAATGAATATTGGTTCAAGCACTGACGTGAAGTCAGGAGCCTTTGCGCGTATGTTTTATTGTCCGTTCTCCTGTATTGGACACTCTTAATCGAATTTACCATGGTAAATTTTAGACTAGCGTCTAAATAACTGATTTCCGACTTCCTCTAAAACTGACATTTGGGAATATTTAAAATGATTTTTCTGTGGAATTGGTGATTGGTGATAATTGTTTTCAACGATAGGTTGCACCCAGTTTCTTGGGTTTTGAAAAGGACGAAGCAATTAATGAGTGCTAGATCCAAGAAATATCCATATAGATGATCTCCTCAATGATGAAGAAGATACAGTAGCAATAAACAATATTGTTTGGGAAAGCGAAGATGAAATAGCATATTCGCTATATTGAAGGCAATAACGAAGACGATATAGTTGCAATAAATATTATTGTTTTCTGCTACTGTATCTTCTCCACTATTGAAAAAATAATCTATATGGACAACTACTAGAGGCAAATCATTTCCCATTTCATCACATGACGTTGACGTCATCATTGTTGGTCATGTGGTATAAATTGGAACCTCCAAATTTAAAGTGGGAAAAAGTATCATTGGCCACATCAAACAGTATGAACTAAATTTGTAGGACAAAGTAAAACTCTATGAATAAACTAACAGTATCACTTACTCAAAGTATGTAAAAGGAATATATTTTTTACACGGAATCTTAGGAGCACATAAGCCTCTTAGAAAACATGTTAGGACACAATTACTTCAACTCTTCTATAGTACAAATAAGACATAACAGCAAACGTTGCAAGATTGAACACAGGTGTACCAATAAGTTACGGCGGTTCCGCCGCTCTCTCACTAGACAATTTTTGGAAAAGAAGGTTCCAACGTGGGACCATTGAACTTGAAAGGGTTAAATAATTTAACAAGAGCAAACGGCACACTTATGTTTGTATTGAACCGTATCATGCCGTATTCATAGTGACCACAGCGGACGAAAAAGTAATTTTGCGGAGTAAAAAGTACTTTTCCGTCCGCCAAGGCAAAATACTTGCCTTCAATAATAGTCGATTTTGCGGCAACAAATTAGTACGTAAAATGTCACTTTTCATAGAGGTCGACGAAAAAATACTTTCCATCCATTAAACAGAAGGGATCTTAGACTATAAGCCTCGATCCATAAGTACGGAACATGTGAATTAGCAACTGATAATATCGGAATCAAAGTGATCCCACTGACCGAGTGTCACTTTTGTAATCAATTTCCCACTTCCAAATACCACTGAGTTTATGTGCGCCTCATTCCACAATAATCCTCGCAATTTCTCGCACCGAAATCCATGAAATCATACACTCCATCTCGTCCCCACACAGCCGTACACATCGATTCATAAACGACAAGATATTCCGCATACCTCCTTAATTTATTCCCGCCGATAACCGATCGGAATCCGACGTCGTCCCCAAACGAACGAAATTATTGACCCCTTTGTGCAAGCAATCACTCAGCCACATCCCGATCCTTCCCATATACGGCGCAGGAGCCCCGGGTTCAACCTCGTAGGACGCTCCCGAATTGATAAACATAATTTATGCGAACGGCAGCTATTATATGCAAAGTAGTGACATCTACCGCGCTCTAATGAACTGTCTGTGTACGTGTATATGGGGCTTTAATCAACATTAATCAGAAGGAACACGTTCGGTTTACGTTAGGAGCATTTTACGTTTACCTGCAGCACGCACAGCCGAGCTTTAAAGGTTAATTTGGGTCGGTTTTGAGGTGGATGATGAGATTACTTCATGACAAATTGGATGGAGTGTATTTTCGGAGGTTCGTTAGTCTTCGGTTTGATTTCAGAGGAGTGTAATGTATTGAAATCTGGAGATATAGGTTGGAGATTACTTGACACCGTTCCTTGCAGATTTCCTCTTTTCATCCCTTTTCCATTGGTGTCACGATATCAGTGATTTAATTTCATTCGAGAAATGGAAGGCTTGCATGTTAACCCTGAACTACTATCGTGGGGTCAAATTTGACCCCACTCTCTAAATTTCTCCTAATAATTTCGCGCAGTTTTGAACTAAGCGTTGACATTCTATGTATTCCCACACATTAGTGCATATTTTCATTTGCCGTTTAGTGTTTTCGTTTTATTCTTATTGATCGGAAGATATTTGAATTTGGGGTCGGATTTGATCCCACGATAGTTGTTGTGTCATTTTTTTTTTGGTAATTATATCAGAATAAATAACGATTTCCTGAACATTGACGGTGTACGGGTGACTTTCAAAAGGTTTTCGAGTATTTATAATCTATAAGGGAGGAACCAGACGATGTTGAGGCTAGCAATGACCTTATTCACATAATAGCATTGACACTGACAATGAGAGTGAACACTCTCATGATACAGAGTCTGTAATTAGTAAGGTATATCTATTATCGGACTTATCGGATGACGAGTTTGTTTCTGCAAAAGACCATGAAGTTTCTAGGAACTATTAATTCTGACCAAACTGATATACATAAGTGTTCTCAAAACCTTCTTGCAACCTCAAAAGTCCTATCTTACTAAATATGTAAGGTCAAAAACATGGTCGTTATTTTTTTTGTGATAATTTTTTTGTTCCAAATTTTCTTCTACATACGAAGGCCATATTATTTTCAATTATTCAATTAACAGTTGTGGTCTACAGATGGTACGGTTCCTTGTTCGAGAGCTCCGATATAGAAGTCTATTTTTGCATAATTAAGTCAAAATTAAATTGGAAGATTAGTAAATCTGTGAGTGAAAACTTCAGATATATAAGTATTGGCGATTATTTTCTGATTTGAGAGGTGAAAATGGATAAATCGTGCAAGATTTGCAGTAAACCCGTGAATCGAAAGAACCCGGGTTTACAATGTGGTAGTTTTTGTGGCAGATTTTATCACGGTCAATGTATCAACATCCTTGGAAATATGCTTGATAATTTGCGTTGCGATGGTGTCATGTGGACTTGTTTGAATTGTCGAGATTCCCATCGTACATCTGTTGGAGAATCCGCGAATCCTCGTTCGCATCATAATACTGGTGAATCAGCGTCATCTGCTCTGGAGGAAGTCCGCAAGGAACTTACGAGGATCCGTGAATCGCAGGCCATGCTCCTGGAGTCGGTAGATTTTTGTGGTCATAAGATCTCCGAGTTCGAGAAGGAAATTAAGAGGTTGAATGAGTACATGCGGAAAACAGATCAACTCTACGAGGAAAAAAAGAAAATGAAATTCGAAATAAACACCCTACAGGCTAGAATGAACGATATGGAACAGGTCTCTCGTTCGTATAATAGTGAAATACAGGGAGTCCCCGAAAAAAAGGCGAGGATTTACACCGTTTGATTGGAGAAATTGGCGAGCATATAAACTGTACTGTAGTTCCAAGTGCTGTTGATTATGTTCATAGAGTGCAATCCAATCCGAATACCTCTATAATCAGATACAAAAATGTTGTAGTAAAATTCAATTCAAGGAAAGAAAGAGATAGTTTTCTTATGGCGGCGAAGACCAGGCGCATCAAGAATGGCCTTTCATCTAAGTTGTCAATCGCGGGTATTTCAGATGAGGTTTATATCAACGAGCATCTCACTTAAGCCAACAAAATTTTATTCAAAGAGGCCAGGCAGGCTGCAAAGACTAAGCAGTATAAGTATGTCTGGGTCAAGGGTGGTTTTATTTACTGCAGGAAAACAGATTCCTCGAGGGTTCTCATCATCAAGGATCGTGATTCGTTGAATAAGATGTAAGATTACTGCGTCTGTGTGTGGTTCGATTCTATGATGGACTCGTTTTTTTTTTCATGGATAGGTTGTTAGTATATGGACAGAATGTTAATGGTCTAAGGTCCAAGTTGACAACATGCAAATTAAAAGTTTTAAACATATATGCTGATCTGTACCTAATAACTGAAACTAATCTAGCAGCGGATGTCGCGGTGCGGAGGTTTGTGACTTGTCTATATACAAGGTGTTTTGTCGCGATCGGGAGAGTACCGCTACGTTAAAAACAAAAAATCTGGGGGTGGTGTGTTGATAGGTGTTCGGTATCAGTTGGATGTTGTGCACCAGTCATCTTTCCAGAGTGAGGCGGAGGACCTGTGGGTGACCGTATTCAACAAGGTTGGCAATGTGAAAATTCATATATGCTGTGTATATCTGCCACCTATAGGGATGACTATGCCAGGTCATGTTTCACTTCTAAACTTCAGGACAATATCGAAAAAATTAAGAGTGATCCTATAATTATATTTGGAGATTTTAATTTACCAAATATCGACTGGATTTCCAGTGAGTGTAACAATTTCTATATTCCTTTGAATACCAAAAACTCTTGCTCTCCTTTGTTAGACATGTTATCGTTCGGAGAGTTTTTTCAATACAATAGCATTAAAAATAACTATGACAGAATGTTAGATTTGATTTTTTGTTCGAGAACGGAACCAGCTGATCTGAGAGAGAATATCAATCCTTTGGTGGATCAAGATAGCCACCATCCTCCTGTTGAATTTTACGTCCTTTTCTCTAGGCTGAAGCAGCTTAATACGTCGGTTTCATATTTTTATAATTTTAGGAAGGGTAACTACACTGGACTTAATGAATTTTTGTTGGATGAAAACTGGGATATTCTCTCAAATCTTTCTATTGATCAGGCTGTTTCCGTTTTTTATGAAGTTTTGAAGAGGGGTACAGAGTTGTATATTCCTAAAATTGAGATCAAAAATAAAAGATATCCGATTTATTTTTCCAGAAATACTGTTAATGTAATAAAACAAAAGAATAAATTTCACAAAAGATGGAAAAAATTCGGTAATGAATATTATTATGAAAAATTCAAATACTTGAGATGCAAAAGTAAGGATCTCATTCGTGATGATTATATGTTATATATCGGTAATGTACAAGAAAAAATAAGGTCTTGTCCGAAAAAATTTTGGAACTATGTATCCAATTGTAAAAGAGACACGAATGTACCCTGCACAATAAAATATAATGATATTATAGCTGCGGGAGGTGAGGATATATGTAATCTTTTTGCTTCTTATTTTCGCGGTGTTTATGAACCGCTTAGCAGACTTTTCAATTTTTTCCGCATTCTGGTTACAACAATTTGATAAATGCCATAGTTTTCTCTGCAGAATTGGTAGAGCATAAACTTAAATCTTTAGATGACAGTAAGGGAGCCGGCATTGATGGATACCCCTCATTTTTTGTTAAGCATTGTGCAGCTGGGTTGTGTCTCCCTCTGAGTGTTTTATTCGACAAATCAATGAAATCCGGAATATTCCCTACTGTGTGGAAAAGGGCTCTACTGGTTCCAATTTATAAGAATTCAGGCAATAGAGGCGAGGTCGATGATTATCGAGGAATTAGTAAATTATCGATAGTGAGTAAGGTGTTTGAGAGCATAGTTTATGATCATATGTTTAATAGCTTGCGTTCATCTATTATAGAATGTCAACATGGCTTTTTCTCGAAGCGATCCACCGAAACGAATTTGCTTGTTTATACCGAATATATTTGTAGTGCTTTGGATGATGGAGTTCAGGTACACTCACTGTATTCGGATTTCAGCAAAGCATTCGATAAGGTTAACCATAATATTCTAATGATGAAGTTGGCGGCGATTGGTGTTCAGGGTAATCTATTGAGATGGCTGGCTTCGTATATATGCTGTCGTAGTCAGCTTGTGAGTGTAAATGGCTATTTGTCTTCGGCGTTTGTAGTTACCTCGGGTGTCCCCCAGGGTTCACATCTTGGCCCCCTATTATTTTTGATATTTATCAATGACATCAAAGAATGTTTTAGGTATTCTGCTTTCCTTTTGTACGCTGATGACTTCAAGATCTTCAGGAGGATAATTTCAGTTGAGGATTGCCTCAAGATACAGGAGGATCTCGAGAGATTTGAGGCCTATTGCCAAAATAATAAACTTAAACTTTGACAAGTGTGCATACATTTTTTTCACTAGGAAAAATTGTGGGATCAATTTTAGATACCATTTGGGTGAGAATGTCGTTGTCAGGGTTGACCAAATGAGAGACCTGGGCATCCTCTTCGATTCAAGACTTACTTTTAATGCTCATTTTGATTTTGTGATTTCAAGTTCTAGCAAAACCTTAGGTTTCTTATGTAGATTATGCAAGGACTTTCAGGACGAGGCAGCTATAAAATCCCTATATTATTCCTTTGTTTGCAGTAAGCTCAATTATGGTAGTGTTGTTTGGTCTCCATACTATAGTGTTCACAAGCTGTGCTTTGACTGCAGAATAGATTTGTGAGATTCCTTCATTTTAAAATTACTAATGAATACGTTACAGTAGGCATTGGTGAGATTCGAGGTAGATACGGTATTCAGCCTTTAGAACAACGAAGAATAATTTCCGACTTGGTTTTTCTTTTCAAAGTCGTAATGAACTACTATGACTCACCGGAGATAGTGTCGTTCGTGTATTATCATGTACCACAGAGGCAGACGCGAAGCAGGCAGCTTCTTCATAGTAGAGGTTCCAGGACAAATATTGGTAGGAACTCTCCTGTGACCAGAATGTGCGAATTTTTCAACAAATATGCCAATAATTTAAATGTTTTCATTATGTCCTTATCCTCCTTCAGGAAGAAGTGTGAAACAATTTTTTGTTCATAAGACATTCCTTTTTTAGTAGTATGTAGGTGATTTCTCGAATAACTTATCATCTTTGTAGATTACTTATACTTTCAATAATTCTATTTTTATGTGGATGCTTTTTGGGTGTAACCTGTTTGTGTCCCTTTTCTTCAATAAATAAATAAATAAATAAATTAGACAAGCTAGAAAAAACATTTTAATTTCTCAGTTTCATTATATTATGTATCAATCAATCAGTTATATTTATTTTGGTTTGAAAATCAAAGAATATTTTTATTTTCTTCACACATGTCAAAATACTTGAGAAATAAATGTTTCAAACCACATTGTTATGTTCTAAGAACTTATTGGAGTATCCGAAGTAAAAAAACATCAATATCAAGCACTATAATAAGTAGCTAATGGGGTCATTTGTGACCCCACGATAGTAGTTATGTTAGTGTGAATAAGCCATAGTAGTTGGGGGTTAATACTGAACAAATATTTAGTACGCTGAAAATTTCATCGTATTCTCATTCTAAATATTTTTGTGGAAAACAATATTTCCCCGATATGCATCATCTAGAGTCAAGTCCTTATGACTGAAAAACTCTACTACAAATAAAATCAGTCTCACTAACGAAGCTTCATGAAAAAAATCTTATAGTTATTGTTAGCCATGTAGACTGATCAACGAATGTTCATTATTCTCTCAGAATAATGCTTAATTTTTCAGCAATGGTTCTAATTTGTTAAAGGTCTGTAATTTTTTAATTTTCTGCCGAAAATGGTCTCAAGCGATAGGTTCAACTCACTGATGAAGAATTCGAGGTCAGATTCAATTCTGTCCTGCCAACTGGTCGTCCGCTGCCACGATAACTCTTGAACGGAAAGAGATAGTGCCATGAAATTTTCAGGGCGAGCATTCAGATGCGCCGGTTGATTTCATTAATCAACGCAATCCGCCAAACGGTTTCAGAGTTATAATGATCTTAAATTTTGTTATCATTTCCTCATTAACTCAAATAATAAATATCCGATCGAATTGAAACTCCGTAATTAGCGTTGATTTTGACCATAGATTCGTCTCATCAATAAAACCTTCATTATATTGACCATTTTTCAAAATTCTGCTAAGCTGAAAATATACAAGCTGTTTCGAATTTGCAACTTTTCGTAACTTCGAGATGGTTATCCAGAATGAAAGGAATTTTGGTGTGAAGTTTTATATAACTTTGATACATAATCACCAATTCCCAGTTCTTTCCGACTTCCACGAATTTCAAAGTTATAGACTCGAATTCATTAATCTATATATGAAATTATCCTGAAGAAAGCAGATAGAGTTTCTCTTAAGTCAGTACAGTAATCCTCAATCATTTAAGGAAATTGAATTATTCATCATCATTTCTCCTGAAACGCACCAGTTTCGAGATATTCTTCATTGAATATTATGCAATCTGATAAAAATTCCGAAATTGAACTGCTTTTATGGATCCGGCTCAGAATTAGAGTCACAAATGATGAAGGCATAGACATAGGAACAGAATGACTGCGTAATAATCTCAAAGTTGACCACTTTTTGGTCGTCCATAGAAATGAACACTTTTAGAAAGAGGTGGAGCTAGTAAAGTATCATCCTTATGTCACATATGATTTTTTTTTGTGCACTAAATACTTGTTTCCAAATTGGCTATATTATCATCTTAAAAGGGGATATATAAGGTATAACTGAACATTTTCTTTATAAATATTTGGTTTATATTTTCAGCTTCTTTGTGAATTCACCTGCAACTCTAATTATTATTGTTTGATTTATTCATATTTATTTTGGGTAACAGATGAATAACGGCTTAACATGATGTAATATATTCCATGAATTTCACTACATTTATCCCAAATTATAATGAAAACTTTTAAATTATCTGTTATCCATATCATCAATATATTTAGTTTCATACTGCTGCGATTCTGCATAATCATTCCGAGGTTTTTTTTTTTATATAGAACATAATTTCATCTTGTAACAGAATTTCTATTAAGAATTTTCTACAGATAACTCATTTCACTTCATATTATTTTCCAACTAAAATCATAAGATTGTCCTATGCGTGTGCATACGAGATTTTTTTTTTGCGCGTATGTTCTAGGGAACATCGCGTTATCATTTTGCCCAAATGTCTGTAATTTTCGAATTTTTCGCCGAAAATCGTCTCAAACGATTGTCTTCGACTCCCTGCTGAAGAACTCGAGGTCAAATTTGATTCTGCCGTCCGGCCGGCCGGCCGTCCAGCCGTTGCCACGATAACTTGAAAACGAAAAGAGCTACCGACTTGAAATTTTCATGGTAAGGGGCGCATCCCAACACGACGGACAGGTTCATTAATGGGCATAATCAGCCCAACGGTTTGCGAGTAATAATTTTGTTTTCAACCAATATAGATCCGATCGAATCGAAACTTGGTGAATATTTTGAGAATATAAACCTCAGCACGCTTGTGAAATTTTGTGAGAATCGTATCACTAAAATTAAAAAAAAATTGTTAAAAAATATTTCATATGTCTCGATAACCTGAGAACGGAAAGAGAAGCAACTTCAAATTTTCAGGTTAGGTTGTGCATCTGAATGTTAAATTTGAGTTCGTTTATAAGCATAATCGGTCGAACAGTTTAGGAGTTATCCCCATCTGAAATTTGGTTGTTATTTCCTTAATAACTCGAAAAATACCAACCCGATCCAAGTTAAATATGATTATTAGTTGAAGAATGCCGACACGGAAATTCGGATCGTATCTCTAGAAATTTCTTTAAACATCATTGAAAATTATTGAAAAATTTCTATATATCAGAAACTATTCATTCGACATGGCAGATATCTTGCGAGAGCATTTAGAACCTATCGCTACTACCGAGTTCCAAGTTTGAACACGATCGGATCTATATTGTTGGAGATCTGAGCAGCCTTGTGTAAGTTCAGTAGCTGAATGGGTGCCCGTTGCCTCGATAACTCCCGAACAAAAGGAGATAGGGACTTGCAATTTTCAGGGTAGGTTGCGCATCTGAATGGGAGAGTTAAGTTCGCTGTTGGCCATAATCGGCCCAACGGTTTCGGAGTTATACCCATCTGGAATATTATTTCAGAATATCAGGTCAGGAATATGACTCAAAAAATATAGACCCGATCAAATTGTAGATTGCTAACTAGTTGTAGAATATTGACATAAAGACGTGTGTAAAATTCTGTGTGAACCGTACCACTAGAAAATTAAAAAAAAATACGAATGAAACATTGGTTCAAGCACTGACGTGAAGTCAGGAGCTTTTGCGCGTATATTCTATTCTCCATTCTCCTGTATTGGACACTCTTAATCAAATTTACCATGGTGAATTCTATTGTCCGTTCTCATGTATTGGAGACTCTCTTAATCGAATTTACCATGGTAAATTCGATTAAGAGTGTCCAATGCAGGAGAAGTGCCTTAGCACCCATAGAAGAGTCACCGTATTGCCTCTAGCCCCTTGCTTTGTGGTATTCTGGCGTTCCTAGGATAGTAGGGAAACCTGGATAGGTGATTCCAGGTATCTTAGTGTGGCCTGACTGTATGTTATATTGAAGATGTGAAACTCCCTTGAGGTTCCTTCTCAGGTACTCTTGAGCATAAATACGGACAGCTGGTGTATCTGCCTGTAAGATAAAGAACTACTATCCCTGGGGCACAGAGATTCTCACTTTTGTTGCATATACCACAATACCTTACCCGTTATCTGATTTTTATTCGTCCGTTACCAAATGGATAACTATTTAACCAATGGATTAACGAGGTCAAACGCACTCAGACGGTCTCTTATGACCGCTGCATATGTTGTTCCAAAATCGACTATGGTTGGCATTACATTTGAGGGTTCTGCCCATAGATTTGAGTCCAGTTGGTCCAGTAACGTTATATGTCCTACACAGTTACTAGGTAACTACGAGAAATTTTTGTTGCATCCAGCAGGGTAGATTTCCTTGTATATAAGTGCAAGGGTGGCAGTTTGAGTATGTCCTCAAGTGCTGCTGTGGGAGTGGTATATCTAGCTCCTGTGACACCAACACAGCCGTTCTACTTTCTGCAACCCACTGCGCGTGGTAACCTCATCAGTTTTTGCCCAACATGCTAAAGATGCGTAGATAACAATGGGAAACATTACCATTACCAGTTTCAGCCCCATGCTTCCCTAAACAGCCTTTTGCAGACCCATATAGACGCTGTGGAGTGCATACTACTGTACGATAGTGCAGTTACAACTATTATTGACGAAAGCGGTCGAAAACAATGATACATCTGCAATGTTTCAAATCTGGAAGTTGGTTGGTTCAAGATTAATTCAAATTTCACTTATTATCTGAAAATCAGACTGTGTATCAAAAACCAAGGAAATCGGGCTATTAAAATTCATCGACATGAGTACATCAAGATGACTTCAGTTCAGAGTTTCGGTTTGTCGCATTCCTCCCGGATCACCCTGTAGAAGCAAATTTCATTATTCCGAATGGGCAAACATATTGATACTGCTTCACTACCAATATTTCCAGAATTCAAAATGAGACCAATCAGACCATGCTTTGTCGCGCCCTCTCATATTTGCCCGTTATAACTCTTTCTCCCCGCAATCAGACCCTAACTCTCCACCATCAATATTACATACCGTAGTTCGGGAAACCGGAAAACTCCCATTCCAGAAAATAATCGACAAATGGAAACAATGGTTTATTAAACTACATTATTTCGCAATTTTTTTGTCACTCGACCCTCGGCAACGTGAGGGGGGGGGGGGCTTAATACTCCAGAAGCACAGGATGAAAAAACTCTTTCATGATTTGCTTTGATGTTTCGTGAATTGATTGCGAACTTTCGTGCGCCGGCATAATTATTAATAACCTTTGTTCACGGAATAATTCAGGACTTTAGGGTTCCCAAGTTAATTTTCATTCGCTGCCACGCAGCAGGGGCCACTCTCCGATGGGGGGCGAAAATAGGGCTTCTTGGATAGCAGGATTATGCGACATGTAATGATGAAATTTGATTCACTGAAGAGAACTTATGTTGTCTCAGAGGTTGGAGTAACGGGGTACTATACAACTTGACATATGATACAAGAGCTTAGGGAAAAACCTCAGCAAAAAACCCTTTGTCCCCGTGAGTGTTGTAACTATTGTTCACAAAATTTGTTGAAATTTGAAAATATTGATAGGCATTTTTTTCTTCAGTATGGACTCCTTCGTCAAAAAATGGAGAGGTGTTTCTCCAATGTGCCCGAAACTCAACTTGAAAAATGAGAAGACAACCTGTCAAAAGTCCCCTCTCACAAATATACTTATCTGTAGGCACATGGGATCACTTGGAGAAGAATCGCCTCCACTAGTTCTCAAAGATATTGTTCTTAGAAATCCCTTCAATATTTGAATTCAAAAAGGAAAATGTTGCTCATAAGGCCAGGAGAGTCTCTTTCAAAACGAGTCCATGCGATGATTATTCAGAACTCCAGATGTTCGAAGACCGCTACAGGGCACTTATGTAGGGTTATCATCTCCCATAGATGCTTGTTTTACTTTGTATTGTGTAGGAGAATGAAAAAATGAGCCAGAAAAATTAAATACGTCATGATGACATTGATAAAGAGCTACAATGAAATACTTAAAAAGCACAGACGTCAAGACAGGAGCTTCTTCCTGCATGTTCATTTGTTTATTCACACAGGTCGTACCGACATATGAAATACATGCCCGGTGGAACACTTTTAAAATTCACATGGACACAGAGACACTCTTTCTAGGAAAAAAAACCGCACACTAAGGAAGTATAGATAACATAATACATATCAAGACTCTTCTTTTTACAGTTCAGAGGTATGAACATGATACATTACACATTGGACAGCCAAGCTGCCTTGAAGGCCTTGACTTCATACAACTGCAAATCCCTGCTCGTGCAGGAATGCTGGACCACTCTTGCTCAACTTGGAGAGCGCAACAGGCTGCAGCTCTTATGGTTCCCAGGCCACTCGGGAATAAAGGGTAATGAGATGGTGGACTTATTGGCAGCACCTGGGGCTTCCCTGGGGCTCATTCGACCTTTGGATCATTGGCAACTCTCCCAGGACAGCGGGGATGGAAAACAACAAATGGTTTCACCAAAATGTCCAGGAAATTTGGAGCAGCATACCTGGACACAGATATGCTCACTCAACAATTACTGGCTCATCAGCTGAAAGAGCCAGACAATGGCTCAGATTCTCTAGAGTAGACCTGAGAATCCTAGCAACTGTATACACGGGCCACTGTGGCCTCAAGAATCACATAAGGACGCTGGGGTGTACTGAGGACTCCGAGTGCAGACTATGCCTTCAGGACGACGAGTATATGAACACATCATGTGTGACTGCCACGCTAGGGCCACGAATAGATTTGAAGAACTTGGTGTCCACAAACTGAGACTGAGGGCACTGGACAAGTTCTCACTCACCAGACTCATATCCATTATCAAGAGGCTTGATCCTGTGGATTAAGTATAGATTATAGGTGTGCCACAATATACCGATTGGTCGCAGTGGAGGGGCGGGTTTTGTCTTCTTAATACAATTCATATAATAATAATAATAGTTGATACATAAATATAGGAACTGTAATCTTTTGGTTCATTATAAAGAAATAAGGTTTTGCAATCTTTAAGTCTGTTGAGTTTCTAAGTGAACTAGTAGAGCTATATGCCTATATAAATTTTCTTCAAACCTCATTCTAGCCGTTTTTCAGGTAGGTGGACTCATTTTGTAGATATTGGACACTAAGTCACGACGAAAACTTTATATTATTCTTTTTGGATATGAAGGACCAAACAGGAAGTTTCTTATCTCATTACCTGTTCAACATATGAAATTGCATCAAATTTAAATTGTTGCAAATTTAATGGGCAATAAAATCGTTTACACAACTCTTGCCTAAAATTGCATTGGTTAGGAGTTACACAAAAAAAACCGACCAAAGTGCAAAAAAACCTATGGTGGCGGGAGACAGTATCAAAGCTTACACAGAATACAACTGCTTCTCCTAACTCACACAAACTGTTTATAGCTTACGAGCGGTCACGTTGGAAGACCTCGGAGTCTCGGTATAACCCTACAATAATCAATTATACTACATTCACGTAACATAACATGGAAAGAGGCATATCGATCTCAAAGGATGATAATATATTGGTGTTCGTTCTGCATATCCATCCAAAGATATACGTCAAAGGAATCAGGGGTATAAAGGCGTACATAATATCTCTAAATATGAATTTGCATCTTTCTATTACTTTCCTTCCCATTCCATATCATTCATCATTCCATGACGTAGCGTGTGCTTGCAGGAGTCACTTCCCCAGGATGAACTACGATATGGATGATAAATTCGGTTGAACAATCAAAAGTTAAAACTGGTTTATTCACAAGAACTTTCAAATTGATATCGATATTTCCATCGAATATCTCAATATGAAAAATTCCTAAATAGCATAGACATAGATCAGGCACATGTCTACATGTCTACTCACGACGATCGAGACGGAATTCAGTATTATAAGGGGTGCTTTTTGCGCGTATGTTCTGGAGAACATCGTGTTACCCTTTTGCCCAAATATCTGTAACTTTCGAATTCCTTGACAACAAATGTCTTAAACGATTTGGTTCGACTCCCCAATGAAATTCGAGGTCAAATTTGATTCTGTCCTGCCGAATTGGTAAATTATGTTGTCCATTTTCCTGTATTGGACACTCGATTCGATAAAGGGTGTCCAATACAGGAGAATGGACAACATAATTCACCATTGTGAAATCGATTTAAGAGTGTCCAATACAGGAGAATGGACAACATAATTTACCATGGCAAATTCGATTAAGGGTGTTCAATACAGAAGAATGGACAATAGAACATACGCGCAAAAGCTCCTGACTTCACGTCAGTGCTTGAACCAATTTTTTTTTACCAAGACAACTTGTTAGTTAAGTTTTCTATTCATATATACATCCTTACATCTGTATAACATACATACATATTTATTTATTTATTTCCTCAAACAGATTCAGAAAATCTTTTTACATGAGAAAATCAAATCGCCTTAAATTTACATCGAAGTATTATCAAGTCTAATACATTTACACCCATACAAATATAAAAATTAAAACTGCATATACACACTATTGGTAAGGTAGATTTCGAAAATGCAAGTACAAGCCTTTAAAGAACAGTCTAGGAGGCAGGTCAAAACTAAGACCAGAATTCTGAATGGAATTATTGGCTACTTCGAGTATCCTGAGAATAGGTGAACAATGTTGGTAGCTTGTTGACATTGGTATTTCAAATAACTGATTTAGCCAAGTAGCTCGGGCAGGGATTCTTAATCTCATGATACTTTTAAGGTGAGGTGTATTTAAGTGCCGTTTGAAAATTTTATAACAAATATTCACCATATCTTCCAGACGTCTGTTCTCAAGTGACATTTCGTGGAATTAATTTCTCAGTCTGATTGATCTCACTGTATTGTATTCAGGGTAAATTCTATACTTTTTTTCATACAGATATCCCAGAAACCTATTTTGAACCTTTTCTGAAGTTGCCCTGGACAGGAGAGATGTTGGATGCCAAACTAACGAGCAGTATTCTACTTTGGGTCTGACGGTAGCGTTATATAATAAAACAACTGTTTCCACGTTCCTGAAACTCCTACAATGTCTCATCACAAACCCAAGACTACGTAGTGCCCTTGCAGCTACATTCTCGATATGTCCTTTGAACGACATTGTGGAGCTGTACTCTGTGCCTAAATTTTTTATTTTGTATATTCTCCTCAGTTCTTTCCCGTCCATATTATAACTATATGTAAATACATCTCTTTTTCGAGTGCACGACAGGATGACGCACTTTGATGTATTGAAAGGTAGATCGTTTTCAAGACTCAAATCGTGGATTCTGCCTATATCTGATTGTAGGATGGAACAGTCATGAGCACTAGAAATTCTTCGATCGAGCTTCAAATCATCTGCAAATAGTAGACACTCGCAGGCATTGTGGTAGGTCGTTTATAAATATAAGGAACAAAAGTGGTCCCAAGTTTGATCCTTGAGGCACTCCTGAAATTGCGTGGAATTTTCCGGAACAATTACCATCATATCTCACCCTGAATGTTCTGTCTCTTAAATAGGCAGCAAAAAATCTTAGAGCTCCCGAGTTCGCTCCATATTTTCCGATTTTATCCAGTAATATGTCTTGATTAACATTATCAAAATCTGTGTATACTACATCAACCTGTGAATTTTCCATGTTCTCAGAGACATAAAGACAGAATTGTAAAAGATTTGTGGTAGTTGATTTTTTTGGAGTGAACCCATGTAGATTTTCGAATATCTTGTTCCTAACTCCTGCCCATAATTTACCATAATAATTTGCTCAAATAATTTGGCCATCGCACAGAGAACGATTTGGGTCTACAGTTTTGTATTTCTGATACTCTCCCGTACATAAAAATCGGTGTTACCATCATTTCTTTCCACACATCCGGGAAAGTATTTGTTTTCAAGGATAGATTGAAAATATAGATGACTCCCTCAGCCACTCGGAACATCCCTCTATGAGATATGGTGGAATTCTGTCTATGCCCGCTGATCTTTTCGGTTTCAGTTCTTTGAGTGCCTCATACCATGCCCCCGCTGTAATCTCCGACAACATAAAGTTAGTCACTTAATTTACCCAAGAATCAGTTTCATATACAGCCTTGTCCTTTTTGAATACTGATTCAAAATATTTCCCAAAATTATGTGCTGCCTCCCTTCTTGGGATTTTCTGATCACCCAATTCAAACTGTGATAGAGAAGTACAATTTTTATGGAGTATCCCTTTTCATCCCGTCTTCCATATTTCTTACTTATTGTGCATGGCACAATTTTATTAATTTTCGGAGGTTACGTCTTTCATTTCTGTACAATAGCATTTGATGTTTCAACTTTTGAAGACGGTTCTTTCTTTTAACAGAGTTCAAGCCTTGTCCTTTTTGAATACTGATTCAAAATACTTCCCAAAATTATGTGTTGCCTCCCTTCTTGGGATTTTCTGATCACCCAATGCAAACTGTGATAGAGAAGTACAATTTTATGGAAGCTTTTTGTGAATGACCAGAATGTCTGAGTATCCCTTTTCATCCCGTCTTCCATATTTCTTACTTATTGTGCATGACACAATTTTATTAATTTACGTCTTTCATCCCTGTACAATAGCTTCTTCTTTCTTTTAACAGAGTTCAATACATCTTTGCTAAACCACACAGGAAATTCAGATTCATATTTATGCGATAAAGGGACAACTGTATCTAATACACCATATATCTCGCGATAAAAAAACTCCAATGCATCATTTACATTGTGGTATTGAAACGGCGGCGTCCAGTCTATATCCCTCGTTTTACAAGCCAAATCACGAAAATTACATTTTCTGAAATTATAATACCTCTCCCTCTTTCCAGATTCCCTATCAACTTGACAAGTTCCACAATCCAAAAATACCTCAAAGATGAGTGAGGGATGATGTCCATCCTCCGATACCAGTGGAAACTCAGCTTTCTCAACTAATAATCTATGTGATCTATCGCACGGGACCAAAATAAGGTCCAATTTTCGACCATTTTTATTGACGACATTATTGCACTGTTCTAGAACATATATGTTGACAAAGTCTTAAAATTTTATGTGCTTCTCGTCCAGGGCATTATACACTGTTGAAATGTCTGGTAAATCTGGCAGATGGAAGTCCCCGGTAATAATGACATATTCGTCTTTTTCAAGAACATGTTCCATACATTCGAAGAAATCTTTATACCATTCGATGGTTGAGTTTGGTGGAAAATAAACAGACACAATTAATAACATTTCTTTTCTAATCCTAAGCCTAGCCCATACCAGTTCATAATTGGTATTTCTACGATCAATCTCCAGTACCTTAAACTTTTTATTTACTGCTATCAATGCCCCTCCACCAGCTCTTACCTTATTGGTTAACTTCAAATTTCTATCTGATCTATAAATTTGATATCTTTCCAAGTTGATTATTTCTGAATCAAAAATATCCTCATGTAACCAAGTTTCAGTTCCAGTAATCACATCATAATCTTCCTCCTCAATATTCATTTTTGCGCGTATGTTCTGGGGAACATCGCGTTATAGTTTTGTCCAAATGTCTGTAACTTTCGAATTTTTTTGACGAAAGTGGTCTCAAACGATTAAGTTCGACTCCCCAATGAAGAATAATTCGAGGTCAAATTTGATTCTGTCCGTCCGGCCGTCCGGCCGTTGCCACGATAACTTGAGAACGAAAAGAGCTAGCAACTTGAAATTTTCAGGGTAGATGGCGCATCCTAATAAGACGGACAAGTTCGTTAATGGGCATAATCGGCCTAGTGGTTTTCGAGTAATAATTATGTTTTCAACCAATATGAATCCGATCGAATTTAAACTTGGTGAGTAGTAGTAGAATATGAACCTAAGCACGTTCGTGAAATTTTGTCCGAATCGTATGGATAGGAAATTTAAAAAAAATTATTAAAAAATATTTTTTTTGTCACGATAACTTGAGAACGGAAAGAGATAGCGGCTTCAAGTTTTCAGGTTAGGATGTGCACCAGATTTCTGACATTCCAGTTTATTTATGAGCATAATCGGCCGAACGGTTTTAGAGTTATAGTCATCTGAAATTTTATGAAATTTGGTGGTTTTTTGTTCCTCATTAACTCAAAAAATACTGAACCGATTGAATTCAAACACGGTTATTAGTTGTAGAAAGCCAACGCGAAAATGTTTGCGAAATTTGGTGAGGATAGCATTTATATAAAATTTTTAATAAATCATTGAAAAAAAAAATAAAAATTCTTTATATCAGTAACTATTCGTTTGAAATTGCTGAAATTTTGCAAAAGCCTTCATAACCTAACTCTACTGCCAAGTTTCAAGTTTTATTACGATCGGTTAAATATTGTTGGAGATTCGAGCATTCTTGTGTGAGTTCAGTAGATGTGTTACCGTTGCCTCGATAACTTTCGAACAAAAGGAGATAGGGACTTGCAATTTTCAGGGTAGGTTGCGTATCCAAAAGGGACACTTGAGTTCGCATAATCGGTCTAACGGTTTCCGAGTTATACCCACCTGGAATATTATTTCCTTGATAACTCAAAAAATAAATATTCGATGTAATTGGTGCTTGGTAACTAGTAGTAGAAAATCAACATAAAGACGTGTTTAAAATTTTGTAAGAACCGTACCCCTAGAAAATTTGAAAAAAATGACGAAAAAAAAAATTTTAAGAACCGTACCCCTAGAAAATTTAAAAGAAATCACGAAAAAAAAATTGGTTCAAGCACTGACTGCTTGAACCAATTTTAATCCATATGAACCTACGGTCCTTTTAAAAGGTCGGTAAAAGTATTCTGATTTACGGATCTCTGTAGACGTCTCGGGTTGTATCTCCTAGATGGCATTAGTGGATTTACATAAAGAAACCTTTTTCGCAAATCATACCATAAACTGAGGTTATATTCTACGTGCTATATCGTTCTGAGATAACATTAGATCTGCACTTCAATTTTGTGGGCTAAATATGAGTGATTATAGTGATAAAAGGTGAGTTCATTCATTATTCTCCAGATTTTTTTTATATACAATATTGAAAGTATATACCATTCATTCCTTTTAATCCAGCATATTGTCACGATTATGAATACGAGTTAAGTTATACGTCACAAAAATTGTTGGTCCTTTTAAAAGGACGGTAGGATTATACGATACGATAATAATTAGATCTTTAGATTTCATTATTTTTTATTCATTCGGTTCGGTACATTGATGGTAAATGGTAATAAAGATATACTTTTAATAATATACTATATCCTTTCAGGTATTGGAAAAAACCTCTTACTTTGAACGAATTGCTCGAAGAAATTGAAAATATCGAAGATGTAACCGACATTCCTGATGAAATAATTTTATTTCCTCCAACGAATGCGAATGAATACAACACTGATGAAGATTCAGGAAATGATGAAAATGTCAGCCCGAATAACTTACCAGGATCCCAGTTAATGGCTGATGTAGAATTTTCCATGAGGGAAAATCACAGAGAAAATTCAATAGATTCTATAAAAGATTGGGAAAGCGAAGATGAATTACCTTTATCAAATTTTGTAGCCAGGAGATTGGGTTTTCATACCCAATGATGTTCAGTAATGTTCATATTCCGATATAAAACAATGTATTGCAAATAAAATATCATTCACCTGAATTCATATTTATGGTCACCTCTAGTACTACCGTCCTTTTAAAAGGACGACGTATATTGCAAAAAGTAAAACATAGATATTTTTTTAAATATTTTTTGTTGGCCTTTCTGGTCATAAAGAGCCCATAAAAGAAGTACCAACTTGATTCGCAAAAAAAAAATATTCCCGGGTTATAAGGGTTAATTCATTCAGCTAAGTCCTCAAACCTCTAAAATTTTGATAGTAACATTCAATATTACTACCTTGCGTCTATTCCGACAAATTCACCTAAAAAAAAATACAAATATATATTATGTGCAGCATAAAAAGAGAAATAATTTAGAAAAAAATATATATGTAATGAAAATAATACAACCATCGTGAGACCGCACCATCATACAGTGTTGGTCTATATTCTCTTCTACACCATAACATTTTTACTGCCAAAAAAATTGTTGAAATAATTTGCGACTTCTCTATCCCCACTCACCGTCCGACCCCGTTCGTCCTCCAAAACAATTCTTGGGTTTGCCCCTATTCTTTCCATGGTTAGTAGCATGATCGATTGCCTGCCAAATTTTCCTGATATTATTCCGTGCCCTCTCTATTTTGCCCCTGCAATGATAATTTTTAGTGATTTTTATCAACTTATTTAGATAATTTCTATGTATTCTGCAACATTCGCAATACTTTTATCTTTATTTATTCGCTTCTTTAAGAAATCACGGTGACTTACAGAAACGATAAGTCCTCGAGATATCCAGGGCTTAATTTTACAGTTTTTGCTCGATACAATCCTCGATTCAGTATTCTGCTTAACGTATATATTGAATTTTTTCAAAAACATTTCATAGCTAGATTCAGGTTCGCATTCTCTGAGAATATCGCTTCAGCTTTCTTCAGCTAAAACTTTATTCAAATTATCATAATGTGTAAATTCAAGTTTGAGTGGTTCAGAATGTTTTTCACTTACACTTTCATTTAAGTTAAAGCTCAAGAAGAGCATATAATGGTCTGTAACAGTAGACCTAATGATAGCCGGGGTAATTTGTATATCCCTTTGATCAGTTTAGATGAATGCGTGATCTAAACAAGACTTCTTTCCCGCTTCCATCACTCTTGTTAGTTTATTAATATATGAGCGGAACCCGAAATCGCCGAGAAAGCCTAAGTAATCATTCAAAGTGCCCACATCGTCCGTCTCCAAGAGATCTATGTTAACATCGCCAATAAATAATTCCACCATTTGTCCTCGATCTAAGATTTCCGAAAAACGATCAGCCAATTCCGTCACATATAGGTTTTTGTCTATATACGGCGGTCTATATGAAGCTGTTTTTCCAAAAGTAGTGCCGTTCACAACAAATGTGAATCTGATCAGTTTAGTTTTTGTGAGCTCAACGATACACTCCTCACAATCAATAGTGTCCCTTATGTAAGCCACTACACCATCGTTTTGGTTGATTCGGGAGTTGTTATATAAAATGTCAAAACCCTCGACAGCAAAATCACTTATCTCCTCCATATTCCACGCCTTCGAAATTATTATTATGTCCACATTCTTCACGCCAAGATCCTCTAAGTATATCAAAAATTCATCGAGATTATGATTTATACTCCCAATATTAAGATATATAATATTCAAAGACTGTTCGTTCACCACATTTTCCGCTCTCAAGTTATCCACCGTCTCGCACTCTTGGGTATCAACCTCCTCAGCACCCAAAAGATCGAAATCAAAATCAATAATTATCTCAGTAGCTAATCTACAAAAATAAAAAAGAAAAACGCGTGGAAAATCGAATGAATCTGAGCAAAACTCCCAAATATGTTACTTAATTAACAAACAATCTAAAGGTCCGTGATATAGAGCCCAAAGAGAAATAAAACAAAAATATGATAATTATAAACATTAAACTTATCCATCAAAAATGCACTACAGCAAACTCAACATGCTTAAGATGTTCAACAATATTTATAACTCAATATTATGTAAATAGCATGATCTAATAAGAATTTTCCACTTCAATTGAAGTGGAAAACATCGATACACTCAGTTCTGCATCAGAGCCAATATCTGTGAGTTATCCTCCCCAACTTTTTCCACGGTCAGAGAGCTGCAATTTGTTCCTTATTATTTCCGTATTGCCATCGATGTTTGCGAAAATTGTCCCATTGATTGAATAAACGTTTGTTCTACCAAATACAACTTTTGCCCCCGTCATCAATTCCACCCTAATTTTTGTGAGATCTTCACAGATGAAGACTTTTCTTCCTTTGAATTTCTTGAGGTTCTTCAGAACACTTCCTCTATCTTCGATGTTTTTAAATTTTACAATGGCAGGCCGTGTTTTTCCAGGCTTAACCTCTCTTCCTATCCTGTATGCATTTATTTCATCTGTTGATATGTTTGAGATGACACATTTCAGCAGCTCAAATGTTTTGTTCGATATGTTCTCTACTTTCTCATCAGGAATTCCATGTATACAAATGTTATTTATTTTCTCGGCTTGATAAATTTTATCAATTTTTTGTTCCAGTGAATCAATCTTGGTTTGTACGTTTCGTATAACTTCTTCAGTTTTTCTCCTATGAAGTTCGAGTTTATCGTCGATTCCCTTTAATAAACTCGACACGAAATCTCTGTCGCTGAATATTTCGATGATAGAGTCCCTGATGAGCTGTTTTAATTCAGCTTTATCCTGTTGGCTTCTAGTAGGACCCATATTCAGCAGCATTATTAATTTCGTTTAGACTTTCACTAACTTTCTGAATACTTTTTTTAACTTTTTTGGAGCTTGCCTCGGACACTACCTTACTGGCCGCGCATATTATTTGACTGAATAGATTTGGAATAATTCACCGTCACGTATAATTTACAGTATTTGTTTTCATTTCTTCACGGTTCATCCTAATCAGTTCTATTTATTTATTTATTTTATTTATTTATTTATTTATTTATTTATTTAGCAGAATCAGAATATTACACTACATCACATATTATATCACAAAATCAGAAAGTAGTTAAAGATCATGCACCTAAGTGACCAAACACTTGTGTTGTGCAATTCCATAAACACATAACACTATTGTAGACAATTTCCAAACATATATGAGCAAATGTTTCAGCAATTTACCATTTCTATTCTACTCCAATATATTTATAAAATTTGTGTAATTTCGAAAAATAAATCTCCTAGCTTCAACCGAAAAACACTTGAACTCAGTGATAAGCGTAACATCTCTTGGCAAGAGATTGCACGTTTTGGGCAAGGTATAAACAAAAAATCGATGGCAAATACCCTTCTTGAATCTTTGGGTCGACAAGAACCCCCTAGCAGCACCACGGGTTTGATATATCGAAGGCATACAATTATTGAAAAATTTGTTTCTGAAAGCATGTAAACATAAACTATGAAAATATAGAGTTCGGATATTGCAAATATCCTCACTATAAAGCAGACTTGTGTGATATCTCCTTTGTTTTCTAAATATAACCTTCAGTATATAGTTTTGCGTAATAATTAGCTTTTGTAATGAATTCTTGTACATTCCCCCCCATACAAAGATACCATATCGAAAAAGTGATTCGGCTAGAGACTTGTAAATCAGTATTAGTAAGTTACGTGAAAGAAATTCTCTTAACTGATAGAACTTGTAGATTAGCTTCCTCACTTTTTTTGTCAAATAATCTACATGATTACTCCATCTTAGATGTTTATCGATAACTATACCCAAGTACTTGACTTCATTAGTCTCCTTAATTTCATCTTGCATATCAGGGACTTTTATACTAGAAAAATCAGGTCTATTCGTTTCTGTTATACTGAAGGCTAGATAATTCGTTTTCTTAACATTTAGTGAAAGATGGTATACACTTAGCCATTTTGTAATTTTGTGAAGCTCGAGTTGAACAGCCTCTCTGGCCTCCGCCCAAGTGTCCTCACGAAATATCACGACAGTATCATCTGCATAGGACACAATCGTTGCACCTGTTACCAAGGACAAGAGAGAATTTATGTAAGCCAGAAATAACACAGGGCCAAGAACAGTACCCTGGGGCACACCCATTTTTACAATCAGGGGTCGACTTACTGCATCATTAACTCTAACAAACTGATCACGATTTGAGAGGTAACTCTTAAAAACATCCAAAACTATGCCACGTACACCATAACATTCCAGAATGTCCAGCAGCTTCTCATGACTGACAGTGTCAAATGCTCTAGCCAAATCCAGAAAAACCGCTATACACTTTTTATCTTTATCAAGTCCCTCTGTAATGTCCCCAATAACTGAGCACATAGCATCACTCGTTGATTTGCCAGCACGAAAGCCGAATTGCTTCTCATTTAATATACTATTCTGGTCCAAAAATTTAACAACTCTAATTTTCAAACACTTTTCAAAGATTTTTCCAAAATTATTAATCACACTTATTGGTCTATAATTTGATATTTTTGATCTTTCTCCCCCTTTATGAATTGGAGTAATTATAGAACATTTAAATTGACTGGGGACAACCCCCTTTAAGAAGATTGAATTTATTATATGTTTAAGAGGTTCTAGGATATACTGATGATTGTTTTTTATCATCTCTACCGTTATTCCGTCCATTCCTGGTGAACTAGTACGTTTTAGTGTGGATATATGGTTTATTAATTCTGCATTTGTAACAGGATTCAGAAACAATGAATTAGAATTCATTGATAATTTTTCCGTACACTCAGAATTATTTATATGTTTTACCATATTTAAGCCAATGTTGGCAAAGTATTGATTACAGTAATTTGCCATTTGATTGTCGTCTTCAAATACAAAATCTTCATCGTTAACAAGCTTTAATGTAGAATTTTTATGGGATTTTTCATTAGTAGCATCAGAGATTAGTTGATAAACTTTTTTTATATTACTTTTATTATCTTCAATTTGCCTGTAATAATAATCATTCTTGGTCTTCTTTAATAATACATTTAGTCTATTTCTATAGTTCCTGTATTCATGTTCAAGTTCTGGCGAGTAGCGCAATCCTAATTTATTCTTCAATTTATCCCTATGTTTTATTGAAACGATCAAACCGACTGTTATCCAAGGTTTTATTTTGAGATACCTATTCTTACTTTTTATGAGAGTTTTAGAATCCTCTATGTGTTTGTTAAACGTGTTTAGAAAGCGATCCGCGGCAATTTGGGGATCATGTAAATTTAAGATATCACTCCAATTTGTATTTTTTATTAAGGTTTGTAATTTATGTTGGTTAATTTTGGTACTTATTTTCTCATTACAATTCAAGTTATTTTTTGTTTTCACTTGGGAATTTACCTGTAGTAAAACCGGATAGTGGTCAGTGATATGACATTTAAGGATAAATGAGTCAAATATTAAGCCTGAACTGTTATTAGATGAACTTTTAAGAAAAATGTGATCCAAGCATGATTTAGAATCGCGTGTAACACGAGTAGGATTCAGAATATAGGGTACAAAACCATATTTAGCAAGTACACATAAATATTTGTTCACATAAAAGTTACTTTCATCCAATAAATTAATATTAACATCACCGATTAATAATTCAACTTTAGTATTCTGTTGCGCCCGGTCTAAGTACGCGTCGAGTTCATCAATGAAGGAAGTCAAGTTACTTGGGTTAGGTCTATACAATGCTATTATTCTAAAAGATACATGATCGACAACAAGCTCTATTATAGATAGAGAAACTCCACACTTATCAAATTTACAATGAGATACGCTATAATTGAGATCAGATTTAATCAATGTTAAAACACCATCATTTCTATTGAAATCACCTCCATTGTTTACTGTGGTGTAACCTGGAATATTGAAATTATCCACTGCTGCAGTATGAAAACACTCACCCAAAACAAAAATATCACAAGCAGATAAATCGTAAGTTTCAATCAATGCCAGAAATTCATCGAAATTCTTGTTTGCACTTCGTATGTTAACATGCATAACATTGATATGTTTACCAGATGTTAAGGATACATATTTATCTGGATCCATATAGGTCCCCCGATGATCTTGTTCCAACTGATTGAGATTGTCCAAGATAATATCTTGATCCGTTAGTACCATTAAGTTGAATAATCGATTTTGGATTGCAACAGCTTGATGTGATATCGCATTGTGGGGCACTCGACATCTGTTGCATGGTGGTTAGTATTATGCTTTGTTTTGTAATTATTATTTGATGAAACACAATTGATGCAAACTTTCTTTCGCCTTGGGCAGTCCCCTTGTTCATGGCATTCACCACAATAGGGACATGCTAGGTTGTTTCTACAATTTTGCCTTTTATGGTAAAACTCCTGACAATGAAAACAACGAGGAACTGATAAATCCTCGTAAACAGGACAACGCTCCCACCCAACACATACCTTTTTTAGTTGCATCAACTGCTTGAAAGTTGAAGCCGAACATTCTCCATATACTGTTTTTTCTCCATTTTCTTTTTTTTTAATGAAAGTCACATCAAAATCTTTCAATGATTCATTTTGTCCTAAAAGTGAGTTCACAATTTCTTCTTTATTCAAATTCTGTTTAAGATTAGCTATCTTAACACGAGGTTTTTTCATAATAGATGTCTCAATGGTATAAGAGTTGGATAATTTATCCCTAGCTACATTTTTAAGAATTTCAGATTCTTTATTAGTCTTACATTTGATGATCACAGCTCCAGATTTTGTATTTTTGATATTTTTA
Source organism: Halyzia sedecimguttata (assembly GCA_937662695.2). Taxonomy (NCBI): domain Eukaryota; kingdom Metazoa; phylum Arthropoda; class Insecta; order Coleoptera; family Coccinellidae; genus Halyzia; species Halyzia sedecimguttata. The sequence goes on from OW569413.2 coordinate 17,934,399, forward strand.
ATTCCTATTTTTAAATTGGTAGGGTCAATGTTTGCTGAGATGTCTTCTCTCGTTTGAATTGATCCCTGATTATTCTTTGGTCTAAATATTACATCTGGAACATTATTTGGTACAGCGAAAAGTTGCTCATCTTTTTTCAATGAAACAACCTTTGCGTAAGACATAGCATGTTCATTTTTTTCTTTCTCCTCAAGATTTTTAATCTTGTTTTGTAGCATTTTTATTATTTCATTTTTATCATTAATAATTTCTTCTTTATCTCTGATTATAGTTTCCTTATCTTCAATTTTACTTTTCAGCAATTTCAGGTAATCATGACTGCGACATGATTTACAGTTAAAATTTAATAAACGTTTTTGTAACGGTAGACACCTTATTTCAGAAGAAGACAGTTCTGTGCATTCCATACATATCAAATTTCTGCAAGTGTCACATGGATGATATGGGTTTTTTGCATCTTTGGTTGCTTAATCTCTTTACATAAGAAGCACTCCATTATCCATTCATAGTTACCTTCAATATCCTCGACAAAATAGGCACACAAAAATGTAGATGCCGGCCCTGTTTATTCTTCAGTTATCACCAGTAATCTTATCAAGTACCTTATCAGTCTATGATAATCCGACCACTTTTTGTTTCAACAAAAACAGCAAGAAGTCTATGTTTCCATGAATCACAAAATATCGTTTTCAAGTTTTACATTTTGTATATAGTTATTTACTTGTTGAAAGTCATATTTTCAGATTCACTGTACTTTTATCCACACTTTGGTATAATTTTGAAAAAAAAAACCGATCGATAAAACACTAATTATCTGTATTTCCGAGAGAGCAAATGAAACACCTTGCATTAACAACAACTTGGTATCAGGATTATATATCTGCTCATCTTTTTCTTCTTCTTGAAAACTTATAGCTTGTTCTATCCATTTTGGTCTTCTTCTTCTCGCTCTTTTGACATCGAGGTCCAACTATCCTTCCATTTTTTTGGTGGCCTTCTTGGAGTAGTCGCCCTGTAGTCTGTCATCATCGATTCGTGATATAGGTTCGTTCCAGAATCTTCTTCTCGCGTGGATCCATCTTACTACGTCTTCAGTTTGGTATCCTTCTCTGATCTTTTTACTCCTTCTTTGATCCCTTAATGTGTTTCTAGTCATCGCTTTGAGAACTTTCATTCCATTTGTGCATGCCATTCTTTTAGTTACGGTAGTTTCAGCTCGTGTCTCCGCCGTGTGAGAGCCGACGAACACGGGTCGACCGGGATATGTTTGACGCGATCAGAATCGCATCGGCAATTTATCGATCTGTCATTCAGGGCGTTGCTTTATCGATCAGCCTTATAATCACAGAATAAAATTAATTCATGCCGGAAATTTATCGAAGCCCGTAATATTTATATTCCACATAACATTACTTCCTTACTTGGTTGGTTACGGCTACAGAATATATCATAGGGATTGCTACCTTCCTTGTAAACTGTGCACAACAGTAGTGACAATTACACCATAAATTCGACAGAGTAAAAATAACTGGGTATATTCATTTATGGTTTTAAGTGGTGTCCGCTTGTTGAAGTATATGTTATTTTAGGATATAATTACAATGATGCTCTATATGATTCCGTCAATTTTGAATTCTCGGAATGTTTTTTACTCTGTTTACGAAATTTAAAATGATTCAAACGGAAATATACTTCAAAATGAAACAAAGCTTTATAAACAATAATTTCTTTATTAATATAATTTTAACAATTGCATATCTATTAAAGATTCCATTGTAGAATAAATCAAGAAAATGATATTGATCTCACACCTTTTTCGAATGTAAATATACTTTAGGTGGCACTTAACAAATACGTACAATTATATAAAATCCAATGGAACATACAAAATTTTTGACCAACTATACAGGTCTAAGATTTTTGGAATTTGGTTTGAGTTATTTGAAGTTCTTGGGGGTAAGTATATCTACCAAACTCATGAACAATTATCCACATTGTTCCACGCCTTTTCATTAGCATCCCTCTTCGAATATCCCTGGTGTTTATAATTATAAAGATCGGGATGCATCTCCACCTCCCCAACGAATATTGAATTAAAGGTCTAGAAATTGATGTTCATTAAAATTGTAGAAGAATTTATGGGTATTGTACAGATTATTTATCAGTACCTTACAACTTATAAAGTACTCGCATTTATCTGAAAAGTAGAGGGAAAACAGTAATTGAGGTTGATGTAAGCGAGAATCTTCACTGAATTCCTTTTTTTTTTGATAATTTGTGTATAACTGAGCGATTTTTTTCCCTTGACTCTTCAGGTATCTACTTATAATTAAACATAGAAGGTCTGGGCCATTTTTGCGAAAAAATAATGGCCCAAATCAATATGAATATAAATTAGAACTACACACACTTACCTCCATGACGTCAGCGACGCGCGATATGTCGGTATACGTCCTGCACTCCGATCGCGTGAATCGTTCGTTCCAAATCGTACGCTCCAAATCGCAAACGAGTTTAACGTCTAGTTTTAAAAATAAATTCATTTGTTATATGCAAGATGCATAGAATGTTATTCTATGCGTCTATGATACATGTATAGACATGATATACAATACTGGTTTTACGTAACAATTCGAGTGAAGGTACCACCCTTGATAATTATTTTCTAACCAGGAAGGTCATAGAATAGAGTCGTGGATATGTTAGAACGCAGATTGCATAACTTAATTCAATTTTGCCATCGCAAATTGTTGGTGAGTGATAGAACTTTTTCTATTCATCATTTTGCATTGATTTCGTTCTTGTATTCAATATTATTGTATGTTGGAAGTAAGGTTATGTGGAATAAAATATTATGCCCTTCGATGAATTTTTGGCTTGAATGAATTTTATTTTGTGATCATAAGACTGAACGATAAAGTAACACCCTGAATGACAAATCGATAAATTGCCGATGCGATTCCGATCGCGTAAACATATCTCGGTCGACCCATGTGCGTTGGCTCTAGTCATAATAGCTCAACCGCATGCCTTATATATTCTAACTCTCGTGACTGTTGTCATATGGTTGTTACTAAATAGTGTCTTTCAATGTGCTCGCTATTCTGGCTGCTTTATTCAACTGATGTTTTGCACATTCTTAGAGGTTGCCATATGGTGACAGCATCGTGCCCAGATAGGTGATCTCGGATACCTGTTCAATCGTTCTGTTGTTCAGCTCCAGCTTACATCAACATGGTTCCTTAATAATCACCATGCTTATCGTTTTAGGAGTTGATATGTCCATGTTAAGTTTCTGAGATTCTTCATTGACCCGCATTTTTTATTGGCATCTTCTTCTTATTTCATACTGAAAATTAAACCCAAAACAAACTGATCGTCTTCAGAGGAAGAGCTGCTCATCTTGACCGCACGATATGAATTATTCAAATGATAGTGAAAAAATTCAAGGGACTCTCAATTCCTTCCGATATGTGACCTGACGCTTCGTCTCAATGCGCAGTCCTCGGCGAAATGTATCTTCCCCTCGCCGCGCTTCCGTTTGCGACCCTTCGCCTAAGTGAGCGTCTACCTTAAGGCTATCTCCTTGTCTTATTCCAGTAGTCATTTATATTTAGTCGGCTGTAGTCGTTCCCGCTTTGATTATGGTATTGTTGCCTGTGTTGAGTGGCCTTAGTGTTTCTTTAATATTTGGCTATATTCCTATGTGCTTCCATTCGACCGCAAAATTCACCAGCTGCACTCTGTCGAAATCCTTATTCTGATCTATGAAGCACAGGTATGCAGGTTGATCATGTTATGTGGCCTTCTCTATGAACCCCCTGACGACAAACACTACATCGACCATTGAACGATTTTTCCAAAACCTCTGTTGTTCTTCTTCATTCAGGGAGATACCTGTGTAATTTGCCTGATCCGTTGTTTCTCCTTTTTTGAACAGTGATATCATTATGATACTCTTTTTTCATTCACCTGGTGTTGTCGCATTTTTCAGTACCAGCCTCATAATCTTCGATTATGAAGGGGTGCTTAAGTCCGCATCTATTCTGGCAGCGGAAGATCCACAATGTACGCCACTGCCTATTCCATAGAATATCCTCCTCCTTCTTGGGAACGAAAAAATGTAGATGTATGAGAAATGTAATCATCACATCCCACAGTCGGTGCCGCATCAGTCAGGTATTGATTGAAATAACCCTCCCATAAAATCCCCTCGCAATCCCAAATCCTCGGAGTATCCATTCCAAATTACATATTCAGGAGGACCCTGTTCCGGTCCAGCCGCGCTTAGCTCGTTTTTGGATATTTTGGGTCCTACTGATGCATTCGGCCCGCACTTTATGAAATAAAGATCGAGGTCTTAAGAAGACTTTTATTTGGGGGGTTCCGTATTTGAGGACTTTGGCAAGGTGGAAATTGTATAAGAGCTTGCACATACGCTGTCCATTCGAGATAGTAAATATGGTTTTTATGACAAATTACCCAATGGGTTTCCATCTTCCACGATCGTTCTAGTGCACTTCATTGAAATGTATCAAACTGTTAACTTCGATGTTATAATGGTGGGTTTCACAAAGCTTCGACTACTCTGAATTGCCAAATTAGTGTGTCGACTTCCAGTTCATTTTTGATGCAACCATCGAATTGAATCGACAATAATTAAGCTAATAGAAACTCCGTGATGCCCACTCTTCGAGTTATTCTAATTTTTGGCGCTCTAGTTCCTCGGAACTGAGTGCTTATCAATTTGCCCAAATGTCTGTAATTTTCGAATTTTTCGATGAAAATGGTCTTAAACGATTTGGTTCACTCACTGATCAAGAATCCGTGGTCGAAATTCATTCTGTCCGGCCGTCCGGCCGGTCCGGCCGTCCGGCCGTAGGCACGATAACTCTCGAACGGAATGAGCTAGAGAGTTGAAATTTTCAGAGTAAGTTTGGGGGATAAATATCTCGGCTAAGTTCGTTATTGGGCAAAATCGGACACATGGTTTCGGACTAAAAAAAAATTTTTTTTTTACAGAACAATTTCCAAATTAATTTTTTTTTAATAAGCAGTTTTATCATAAGAATCCATTCATATCATTTTTAACTCTAACAAGCTAATACTTTCGGAGATATGATTTTTCAAAATTTCAATAATAAATCGTACTTCAACGTGGTCACAGAATGATATAATTCTATGTATGAATTGTCCTAATGTCAACTTATGTTCCTGTGACATTACATTATCTAATCAATCGAAGAATTGTGAACGAAGTGAGAAAAATCTCAGTTGTTTGCTCCGAAATTAGTTTTTCTCAGAAAAGTCTTACATTTCGGAACGGAACATGAAGTTAGTAAGACATCTGAGAGTAGTGAGACTGCTTTTCATCCATATACATAGATATAACTCTCGAACGGAATGAGGTAGGTAGTTGAAATTTTCAGAGTAGATTAGGGAGATGAATATCTCGGTTAAGTTCGTTATTGGGCAAAATTGGCCAGATTTAATTTGATTTCTTCCATGGTGCAGTTCTCGTTCTCATGATTGCTCATTTAATCTTGATAAATAAACTATTATTTGAATCGAATTTCTTTTATGATTCGATTATATCATATAAATCCATTGATATAATTCCCAACTCTGAGAAACCAATACTTTCGAAGATATAATTTGTCTGTTTGAAGTAGAGCGCCAGAAAGCTCCTGTCCACAGGGCTTGAACCCATTTTTCATATACAGGCCCCCAATTCCTGATTGCGCGCATGTTCTGGGAACAGCGTTATGCAGAAAATGGTCTCAAACGAATACGTTCGATACACTGATGAAGAATTCAAGCTAAAAATTTCATTTTGTCCAGCCAGCCGTTGCCTCGATAACTTTCGAACGGAAAGAGATAGCAGCTTGAAATATTCAAGAATGGTGGCGTGTCCAAAATGTTAAGGGACATAATCGGGCCCAACGTTTTCCGAGTACTATTTTTGTCTTCAACCAATACAGATCCGATCGAATTCAAACTTGTTAGCTAGTTGTAGAATACCGACACAAAGACGTTTTTGTTATTTTGTGAGAATCATATCACTAGAAAATTTTAAACTATTTGTCCGACATCGCTGAGCCTTCAAAACCTAACTCTACAGCAAAGTTACAAGTTTGCACACGATCGGATCTATATTGTTGGATATCCGAGCAGCCTTGGGTGAGTTCAGTAGGTGGATGGGTGACTGTTGCCTCAATAACTTTCGAACTGAAAGATATAGGGACTTCTCAGGGTATCTTGCACATGCGAATGGGAGTGTTAATTTCGCTGTTGGGTATAATCCGCCAAAAGGTTTCGGAGTTATACCCATCTGGAATATTTTTTTCTCCATAACTCAAAAAATACAAACTTGATCGAATAAACTTAGTATCTAGTTGTAAAATATCGACAACAGACATGTGTGAAATTTTTTAAGGACCGTATCACTAGAAAATCCTTGAAAAATGATGAAAGAATATTATGCATCTCACGATAACATAAGGACGGTAAGAGATAGGTACTTGAAATGTTCAGGGTAGGTTGAACATCCGAATGTGACGCTTATTCTTATTAATTGGCATAACTGTCCAAATGGTTTTGGAGTTACACTCATCTGAAATTTTGTTATATTTTCCTCTATAACTCAAAATAAACAAATCTGATCCGATTACTCGTAGAATGCCGACCCACTAATTTCTGCCCACTAGTTTTTTCGAATATTATTGGATATTCAATGAATTTAAATTCCAATAGGATACATGTCAGAATTCAAGATTCTGTGATCATAGGTGATTCTCTCGTTACTGAATGTCTGTCATTAAAATGATATGAAATGTATTCATATCGTTGCTAAATTTGATTAAGAGTGTCAAATAGAGGTAAATAGAATATAACATGCGTGCAAAAGCTCCTTCACGTCAGTTCTTGAACCACTTTATCGTATACCATTAATCCAGAATCAGCTCAGGTAAAATTATATTACCGCTTAAATATTTCATACTGTGCTAATGTAGTTTGTTTGTCCATACAACATAGAAAACTGTTACTGCGATATGTATTGCGGAACAAAAGAAATGCTTAGTAAAAAATTGGTTCAAGCCCTGTGGACAGGAGCTTTGGTGCTCTTGTTCAAACTTTGACAAATCATATCTTCGAAGTATTGCTTCCTCAGATTTGGGAATGATATCAATGGACTCTTATTGTGATAGATCTGTATCATAAGGGAAATTTGATTGAATTAATAGCTTATTTATCAAGACTGAATGAGCAACCTTCAATGCTTCAATACTTCAAAAATTATCATTTGAAATAATAAGGAAAGTATCATCGAAATATCTAGAGCAAGGTTGGAGACAATCATAGCAGATTGTCCATTTATTCCTGATATTTGAGTAGGCGGAGGCTGACGAACAAATTATTATATTTTCATAATTTAATAGTTCATACCACTAACACATTCATTCTGTATTATGATCCTTAACTAAAGAAAGAATATTTGATACACAAATGTAGATCCATATTCAGCATTTTTTTCCTAGCAATATTATGAAAATACTGTATATATGAAAATGTCTCCCTTCTTAAGGAAGTAAAAGGTAATATTCACCTCAGTGGTCAACGAACAGTTATTTCTTTTGATGATTCCATTATATTCTTCTTTCCTATTGCTATCATAAACTACATCATTAAAATGCCTAAATCTTCCGAAACATCATGCTGAATTTATACATAAATTATTCAATATGCAACCAGTCAATATAATTTTCGGTTTCAAAGCAGTCTTGTATATATCTCGGTATATATTCACACATTCAAGAATCGGATACTTGTTTTCCAGCAGAAGATATTTTCAAACTACGAATTGACATGTCTCTAATAGCTAGATGACATTTATGAACAGTGTACACAGACAGTTAGCGCATTCTGTGAATAGGTACATAGAACTACGATGTATTATTGAAATTCTGAAGAATCATATCTACGAAAATATTAGCTTGTTAGAGTTGAAAATGATAACAATGGATTTTTATGATGAAACTGCATCTTCAAAAAAAATTAATTCAAAAGTAGTAAGTAATGTAAAAAAATAATTTTTTTTCGTTTGTCCGAAACTATTGGGTCGATGTTGCCCAATAACGAACATATCCGAGATATTTGTGTCCCAAACCTACTCTGAAAATTTCAATTGTCTAGCTCATCCCGTTCGAGAGTTACCGTGTAAACGGCCGGCTGGACAGAATCGATTTCGACCACGGATTCTTGATCAGTGAGTCGAACCAAATCGTTTAAGACCATTTTCAGCCAAAAATTCGAGAACTACAGACATTTGGCAAATTGATAAGCACTCTGTTCCGAGGAACAAGGGCGCCAAAAACTGATGCTTGAAATTCAAAGCTTCAATTGGATCAAACAATATTTCAAATGGGTATAACTCCGAAACTGTTCAGCTGCTAGTATCCATTAACGAACTCGACCGTTGCATTCGGATCCACAACCTACCCTGAAAAGTCTCAATCTCTTCCCGTTCGAAAAATATCGTGGCAACGGAGAGCCGGCCGCACAAAATCGAATTTAAGCTCGAATTCTTCATCAGTGAGTCGAACCTAATCGTTCGACACCATTTTCTTAAGAAAATTAAAAAATTATAAACATTTGAGCAAAACGATAGCACTTCATTCTCTAGAAGCTGCGCGCAGAATTGTTCAAGTGTGGGTTCGTATTTGTAGACAAAATTGTGGTGTTCCTATTGGAAATATGATTTTCATTCAATTCTGAATTATTTTCGAAGGAACTAAGTTATTTATAGCAAACCATCAACATTCAGATTTTCAAGTGAATCTCCGAAAAATTAACATACATTATAAGTAGCCCTCACTCATGAAAAACAGCACAAAAATAAATGAATAATTAATTCTGAAAACATAACGTAATTTTCAAGCGGAAAGAATACATGAACCAAGATCGACCGGCCTCCACCGGGGGGTGAATTATTTAACAAAACAACCGCGTGTAATGCTCGGATGGACAATGCGGAACGTCCTGGATATACGTCATATACGGGCGACATTCGGGTCAGTAGGATGGGCGAAAAAATCTAATATATAAACCGCTGATGCGTGTGCGGCACAATTAAACACATAAACAGCCTCCTTCAATTTACGTGGATAACACGTGTTGGCGGTTCGGTGGGAAGGGTGTGGGTCATGCTATATTTTTAATTACTTACCTACGTGACTGAAACCTTGTTTGTTGGTACGACTGGAATCGTGTGATCTTGGCTTGAACAATCGTGATAAACGATAGACCAATAATGGTTGAGGTTTGACCTGTGCATAGAAATATTTCTGGTTATCCAGCCAACCCCTTGATATGTCCTGTGTCCTGGACATATATCGTTACCAGGTGTATTAAGGTAAATGTCCCAATTATCGACACAATAGCGTGTTCCTCAAAGTGTCTGATACATTTCGACTTCAAAGAATAATTTTATATGAATGAAATATTCTGCTTCTACTTCTCTGAACCCCCTATTTTGATAAAAGTACAAAAAACGAACATATTGAAAGGGGTAAATATTATAAAAAAAATAAATGGTGTCTCAAAGCAGATGTACCCATTATCGACACCGGAAAAATATGAATTACCAATCATCGACATACATGTGCACCAAATATCGACACTTTGGGAAATCCAGATTTTGGCATCGATAATATGTTTGTATTTAAAGAAATATTGATATATTTAGTGAAAATAACAGTTTAAAAATGTTCACAAAAATTAAAAAAACCTTAGATATATAAATTCTCTGCTTAATATGAAAAATATTTGATGATCTTTGGTTAATCCTTAGAAATTAACGTTTTCACTTCAGATACTTCCTATAAGCCACGTTCATTTTACTTTTCAGGCTCGGTAATTCTACGTGTTTCTCCTCTGTCCTAACTCAATTTTCTTTTGTGTCATTTTCAAGGGCTCTCTCATTTAATTCACTATTTTTTGCATTTTGTATGCTTGCTTCACCAAGAACTTGGGCTTCAAAAAGATAATCTGTAATCCCCCCATTCTTACCATTCATATCTTGATGTAGCCCACAAACATTTATATCAGTGTCGGAGTAATCACGGTCATAACAATCCAGTAGTAAATCTACACCCAAATTCTCTTCCCTTACATCCAAGAGAGACGAATTCAGGGAAAAGTTAGCGATTTCTATTCTACTCGATTCAAAATTATTATTTGCATCAGAAGTTGCTTCCGACGGGACACAGTATTTTTCATGTGTGCCTTGCAGTCTTCTAGACATTTTGTAATCATGAGATAACTGGAAACTAAATATGACCAATTATCCCCACATAAATGTGCGTATGATCGACAGTCATGAAAAAATGGATGATTAAATCATATAAATGGACCACAATCGAATGTCGATCAGTACTGAAAGCAATTTTGAATATTCTATGAGCTGATTATCAAAAGATAACAAAAATAGTTTAATGAGTTCTCCATATAATTGATTATTTTTACTTATGGTATGAGTCTCAGCCGTCGACAGAATATTGCACCTATAATCGACATAGTGTTGAACGTAGTATCGACATCAAAATTTGTTGTACTTTTATCATGTATCTCGATGGAAAACAGTGTGTCGATAATTGGTACACTGAAAATTGTGGATCTTTTGGGTAGGATAACGAAACAATCGTATCCAGGAAAATGGAGTTAACGTTTCTGAAAGTTAATCAAAAATCATCCTCAGTGACTCAAATATCGACATATAGATGTCGATATCTGGGACACAATATGTTTCAGAAGTACCATTTATCGACACACAAATTTCTCATAAAATATGATACACATTAAATTTTTTTTTATAGAACTGAATACAGTTATTCGTCTCAAGTTAATTATTCTTCAAAAAATTAAATTTCACCTGCATTCGTTGAATCTGGGGAGACATAAATGAAGAGTGTGGACTTATCAGAATAGCAAGGAAAACATTGCTCACTCGATGAAGACCGACATTCGGCCAATTAAAAGCTGATTTTTCGCTGAGGATGCTTAAGAGAAATAAATGGTGTGAACAAATTCATTCAAGAAACTATAAACTAGATAATTGTTGAATTAAAATTTGTAAGGAAATTTTCTTCGTCTTGTTTTATGGAAAATAAACGGAAGTTGTCGATAATTGGGACACTGTCGATAATTGGGACATTTACCTTAAGGTAAAATTGGACATCTTGCAGTGCACTTTGGGGAGTTTTGAATGGTTAATTTTATCGTTAAATGGAAATCTTAAACAACTCACACTTTTTGACTCTTTTATTCTAGTTTCCACATGATCTTTTTTTGTTGGTGTTTTTAATTATAGCAGATTTTTTTGTTATTTCTAAGTATGTGATATGTCATTTTGAAGGGCTCGCTGGAAAATCATTGATATAACTGAATTTGATCCTGTAAATCATAATATTTGTGATAACCGATTCATAGTTGAATATTTATTGTTACTGTATGAAGCATTGTACGTATAGTTTAAAATACAGGGCAATTTCTGACCAATGACCCATCGGGTTGGTGGTATTAGAGGACAAGAGAACACTCAAACATCTGTTATGCACACTAGTTTCTGAGATGTGTATTACTCGAAAATCATAGAATTTAATAAATAATAAGTCCAAGACTGTCGAATCGATATTGACAAATTTTTGCAAACCTATTGTCTTTGATACACTAAAAAGAATCTGAAAGTGAAAATGAAAAATAGCAGGACCGTACTGGAATATTATATTTTTACGTCCGGCTACTAAAATATCTCTCTGTACATGGAAACAAATTTTGTTGTCAGTTTCGTGAAGAGAAAACAAAATGCTAATCAAATCAATAATCGATATGAATAGCACAATTTTTTTCCACGGAGTACAGCCTTCCGAAACACAAAATATCTCAATTTTTCATCAAAAATTGGTTCAAGCCCTGTGGACAGGAGCTTTGGCGCTCTTGTTCAAACTTTGACTAATATATCTGCGAAAGTATTGGTTTCTCAGAGTTGGGAATGATATGAATGGAATCTTATGATACAACTGCATCATGAAATAAAATAAATTAAACAAGAATCCATTGATATAATTCCCAACTCGGAGAAACCAATTCTTTCGGAGTTACGATTTTCAGCCCATACTTTCACTTTTTTAGGAATTTGTGCATGTGCCTCCATCATCCAGTTGGGATTGTGAACAGACCAATAGTGACAGTTTTGTCTGTAGAGAGCTCCATTATTATAAAGTGTGTTCTGCGTTCCAAATAATCTCCATTCAGATCGTGCACTAAATTAATCTTGAATGGATGCCATTCATGTTATATAAATTTTCTCAAAACAGATTTTTGAGTTATATTGTTATTTGCTGGTACAGTTCTCGGATACAAATGAGGATTTTCTTCCAACTGTTATAACATGTTCAATTCTACCTCCTCTGGAATTGCCGGTCGACCACATTCTCGAAATTCCTTCACGAATCCGGATTATTCATATTTCCTGATTATTTTACTAACAGCACCCTGAGTCATAGGTTTTCAATAAAATAATCACAAACTTGTTGATGGATACGTGTTCTATCTCCACATACCTAATATAATGAAAAATTCTCATCTCTCTTTTTTGAAGGAAGGTGACCAAAAATAACCATTCCATTTTGAATTTAATTATGATACGACTACCAATACCAATGATTTGCAATTTTCACTGTTGGTAAGTAGGTACTAGGAGAACACAGGACATCCCGATGGACTCAAATATTTTTTGTTGCATTTGGATGGGCAACCTAAACTCTGTAAATTGCAAGTGGCTATCTCTTTCCACTCGAAAGTTAACGTGCCAACGGTCTTCCAACCAGCCACTGAATTCACCCAAGGCTACCGTGCTTACAATAATTTTACAATATCTCCAACAATATAGATCGTGTTCAAATTTGGGACATGGCTGTGAAATTGGTTTTCAAGGCTCTCGTTAAATGTCAGTGATATCGGACGGATAGATTCTGAGATACAGATTTCTTTTCAATGATTTTTGGCGCTCTTATTCCTCGGAACAGAGTACTTATTAATTTGCCCAAATGTCTGTAATTTTCGAATTTTTGGCTGAAAATTGTCTTGAACGATTTGGTACGACTCACTGATCAAGAATCCGTGGTCGAAATTGATTTTGTCCGGCCAGCAGCCATCGGGTCGGCCATTAACACGATAACTCTCGAACGGAATGAGCTAGACAATTGAAATTTTCAGAGAAGGTTTGGGACATAAATATCTCGGTTAAATTCGTTATTCGGCAAATTCGCCTAATGGTTTCGGAGTAACGAAAACAATTTTTTTTTACATTGCAACTATGGAATTAAATTTTTTTAAGGAGCAGTTTCATCATAAGAATCCATTGGTTGAAAATGATATCAATGGATTTTTATGGTGAAAGTTCATCTTAAAAAGGATTAAATTTGATTTTTTTTTTAAAACAATTTCGTTTTTTCTTTTCTCCGAAACCATTCGGCCAATTTTGCCCAGTAACGAACTCAACCGCGATAATCTCTCAAACCTACTCTGGAAATTTCAACTGCCTAGCTCATTCTGTTCGAGATTTATTGTAGAAACGAAATATAAAAATAAAAAAAAATGTTTTCATACCTTATTGCAACCTGATCAAAACATAACTTCGCATGCATATAGAAGTCATTATTCTACAATTTGATGCTAAATTTTAGAATCGGAAATATTCATAAAAAATGTTTTCACTAAAAAAGGGCCGTACTCGGAAACCGCTTGGTGGATTTTGCCCGTTAACGAACTCGTCTGAGATATTTACGCTACAAACCTACCCTGCAAATTTGAATCCTCTAACTCATTTTGTTCGAGAGTTATCGTGCCTACGGCCGGCCGGCCGGACAGAAAGGATTTCGACCACGGATTCTTGATTGGTGAGTCGAACCAAATCGTTTAAGACCATTTTCAGCCAAAAATTCGAAAATTACAGACATTTAGGCAAATTGACAAGCACTCTACTCTGAGGAACAGGAGCGGCAAAAATTTGGTTTGTATGAGACGTTTCTCCAATCCTAAATCGAATTAACAGGTAAAACTACACCGAATTCACTTCTCTCTGAATCACCTTCGAAATGAAAATCCGCGAATTTTCTGAAGGTATAACCGGCTTTCCCTAAGTCGTCAACTCAATCCGAATGTTAATGAGAAGAAAAATTCACTCAGACGCCCATTCCAAGGGGCGAAACTTCCTTTTCTCGGCTGGAAAAATAAACTCCGGTGTTGCGGGATCCCTGACCCCGTACTGAGATATTTCATGCTCTGGGGTATCCACGCCTGCGACCAGAAAACGGAATTAATTTGCATAATGAACTCGAGAGGTCCAAAAAGGGCACGGATAATGGAAAAGAAGACCGCGCCTCATGCTCGGTTTCGCAAATGACCATCATGATGTTATAACGGGGGAATATCGCATGGTGGGAGCACTCAAGGTGCAGCATGATTTCAAGGGTTCTATATTATATTTGATGTCTGAATAATGCATTCTAGCAGTCGAAATATTCAGGCAGAATTTATGTATCGAACGGGTATGGTATGTCGGAGAATGTAGGAGGGAAAAATTCTGTAATTAAATTTGAACATTTTTGAATACCAGCTGCATCAGATAATTCCTCTTGATTTAGGTTCAATACTATTTTCGGATTTCCCAAAAGAATGTGACGTATTCAATGATTAATTAAGGGTTAGTCTTCAAGTTCTTTATTGATTTCAATAACATCAAATGAAACACTTTTTGCGCCCATGTTCAAGGAAATATCGCGCATCATTTTGCCCAAACGTATGTAATTTTCGAATTCTTTGCCGGAAATTGTCTCAAACGATCGAGTTCGACTACCTGATGAAGAATTCCAGGACAAATTTGATTCTGTCTGGCCAGACGGAAGTCTTTTGCCACGATAACTTGAGAACGGAAAGAGCTGGCGACGGACAAGTTCTTTAATGGACATAATCGGCCGAAAGGTTTCCGAGTAATAATTTTGTCTTCAACTAATACAAATTTGATTGAATTTAAATTTGGTGAGTAGTTGTATAATACATACCTAAAGACGTTCTTGGAATTTTGTCAGAATCCCTAGAAAATTTTTAAAAAATTATTAAAAAAATATTATTCATGTCACGATAACCTGAGAACGAAAAGAGACAGTGACTTGCAGTTTTCAGATTAGGTTGTGCATCTGAATGAGACATTTGAGTTTGTTAATGGGCATAATCAGCCAAACGGTCTTAAAGTTATACCCATCTGAATTTCGGTTGATATTTCCTCAATAACTTGAAAAATACCAGACCGATCATGAGGATAGTATCACTAGAAAATTTTAAAACAATCCTTGAAAATCATTGAAACAATTTCTATATATCAAAAACTATTCGTTCGACATCAGTGAAATTTTGCGAGAGCATTCAAAACCTAACTCTTCTGTCAATTTTCAAATTTGAACACGATCGGACCTATATTGTTGGAGATCCGAGTAGCCTTGTGTGAGTTCAGTAGCTGGATAGGTGACGTTGCCTCGATAAGTTGATTTCGTTTTTGGGCATAATCGGCCCAACGGTAGTATGTCGACATAAAGACGTGTGTCAAATTTTGTGAGGACCGTACCACTGAAATATTTTTAAAAAATTACGAAAAAAGAATGATTCTAGCACTGACGTGGAGTCAGGAGCTTTTACGTGCATGTTTTATGGTCCATTCTCCTGTATTGGACACTCTTAATCGAATACAGGAGACTGGACTATAGAACACGCACGCAAAAACTCCTGACTTCACGTAGTAGTGGGACCATTTTTGTCTTTTACCATTTAAAGTGTTTGAAGAATTTAAATTGTGCTAACTCACTCCTGCACTTTTTTTAACTGTTGAACACAGAAATACTTCAATATACAATATATTTAATATATTGTATAATTATCTGAAAGCTTTATTATCTGATTCTCGAAATTCTCAAGTCTTACGAAATGGTTTCAAACAAATATTTATGCATTATTTGTGAAGAAATTGCTCTCACTTTTCGTGAAATTAAAACATCGACTTAAACTTGATTCTTATTCGATAATCGCCGTAATCCAAATTTATCATAGTCTAAATTAAAATTGAATATTCTAATTCGCATCATATAAATAAATAGGAACAATAATATTCTATTTTGAGTTCACTGTGGACTTATTATGAACACTATAACAGTAACTACAACAGTAACAGTAGTTACGCCTCGTCTTTGAAGATGGAAACTTTGTTTCCGAAACATAAATGTAATACGACAAAAACTGTAGTGGACAAGAGCGTAGTTACTTTTATAGGTACAATAATATCATTCATTTCCAACCTCATTATAAACAACACCAATTATAAACTCCATGATTCTATTAACAAACTTATAGACAGCATAAGGACGAGAGATATTATATCTGCTTTGTGTCACGAAGATAAATTTAATTCACAATTGAACTATTTTTCTTTCAAGCCGATCAACGGAATTCGTGTTTCACAAATCTTTTCGATGATATCAAAACCCCTGCACTCACTCAATCCGGGGTACCTTCTACCCCTTCACCCTGAGCTTTTCACGGCTCTCATATATAGGGTTTTAAATACTACCAAGTTGGTGTTCAACACTGATTGGTAAATTCCCGGGCTGAGATGTACTATAGTTCCACAAAATTGCGTCTCCCACAAAGCAAGATACGTGTTGCTCCAAAATTTATGAGACATCTATTCTGTTATGATATCCTGTTATTATGTGACTCTAGACGGATTAATTCACTTCGAGGCGCCTCCAAACATACATAGTCTCTACATGCTATGGGGATGATTTGGGTTTTCTTCAGACAGGGATTAGGCTCCATATATACGTCTGAATTATTGATACGAAAGTCGATACACCTCATCTGTGCCATCAAAACTCATCTTGACTCTACTATCTACAAGGGTGGAAAAATTCCAACATTATTACAAAATAGTGAGTGGCAAAGCTATTAAATCACAAACCAAAAATAAATTGCAAAAACTGTACGAATGGCCTTAGTTTCGACTCACTGATGAAGAATTCGAGATCAAACTCAATTCGGTCCTTCTGGTCGGCACGTTAAGGCCAGTCGTCCAGCGGAAGGGGAAAGCTACGAAAACTTTCGAAATCATATTCGACCAAATCCGATACTGGTAGGTTTATGTAGGAAAACCTACTGATACTGGTTTGGACGAATGTGATTCCGCAACTCTTAACAGATCTCGGCTACCAATTAATGACTTACTTAACTCGAACAAAATGAGTTAGACAGTGGGAATTTTCTGTGCAGGATTGGGGCATAAATATCTAGTTATATCATTTAACCTCATTAATGGACAAAATCAGCTGGTTGGTTTTGGATTTATAGCCACCGGAACTTTTGTTTTCCCAATAACTCGATAAACATTGATCTGATCCAATTGAAGTTCGGTGGTTGATTGAACCTGCACAAAATTCGTGACAATCGAATGACTAGAAACTATCCGTCACATATCACTGATTTTCAAGAGCCTTCACCACCTTATTCTACAGCCAATGTCCTCAATTCAAACTGGAAAGGATATATTATAGTTTTGGAAATATACAGAAACAAAAACAACAACAACAAACAACAAATGTGCCAGTGCAGACTGACCTCATGTCAGTGCTCTACCAATTTTTGTAAGATAGGTTCTTTCTTCTCAGGTTTCAATTGAATATATCAATTCAAAACTGAATCCTCATTGTATAGGATGGTATTACCAATTTAATTCGTAATACTGACCTATTCAACATACTCAGGCATCGTTAAGTGAGCAGTGAACTTAGTTCTTATAAATGATAAATTGAATTTTCACTTAGTTATTTATAGTTGTGACAATGATGCTACAATTGACAATTCTTTGTTAAATCTTCGAGTGTGATGACTGAATTGAATTGTAAATAATTTACTGAGCGTCTACTCATTCAAGATGAAAGGACTAGTGGAGACCGATAGTTCAGAGTAATCCGTAGATTGTGTCTTCATCAAAGTTGCATCAGACTGGTTTCGTCCTCATCAGTGACGCATAAATCAACGATGACGGCATTAAACTATGAGGTAACAGGCCTTTATAAGAATCCAGCAACCACTTCTACGTAGGCAAAATTGAGACCTGGCGTTCAACAAACCAAGTGTATATTCTTTTACCCTCTGCTGTGATTCGTAAGTACGTATTTGGAATCTTATGTTGTCCACCATGAAGGAGCAAAAATGCCCAGGTTAATACTTAGTGCTAAATATCGGCACCATACAAAGACAGAATAATGCTTTAGGAAAACTACCCGTAATTCAAGATGAAAGGACTAACAGAGAAAATGGTTGAGAGTAATCCACAAAGTGTGTCTATATCAAAGTTGAATAGTAACAGATCAGTTTCGTCCTCATTAGGACTTATCAGTGAAGCATAATTCAACGATGATGAAAGAACACTACGAGAAACTGGCCTTTATGAGAATCCAGCAACCACTTCTGAGTATTAAGTAGACAGAGATGATACGTTTAGTTCAACCAACCTCGCTCCTCACTGCAGTTACTCAAAAATATACATCCCTGCGAATCCATCCTTACATAGTATAAAACAAAGTCACTTCCCGCTGTCTGTCTGTTCCTATGTATGCTTAGTTCTTTAAAACTACTTGAAGGATTTTGATGCGGTTTTTTTCAATAGATGAAATGATTCAATAGGAAGGTTCATATGTATAGTTCATGCATAATATATTAGAGAAACACTGATAATTTAAGAGGTTTCTTATGTGATGTCGTAAATAGACAAGTTTTTTTTGCGCTTACATTGCAAACCCTAGCTGAGCCCTACGAGATAGATCAAGTTATTGTGGTACAGTATGGTACACCTTAAAAAGGTCTACAAACAAGTCCGCGATGGTATATGTCTATCTCTTGAGGATAACCCACAATAACCATTTTTTATCCTTTACATTCTACGAGAAATAATGGCTTGATTACGAAGCTATTTTAAGTAATACAGCATTGATCCTTATCCAATCAGGTACCTTAAATGCATTGTGCATTTAATATTGATCAATATGACCCTTTACGGCATATAATTTAAATGAATATTTTCGAAGATATTGCAGATTCAAAATGCAGAGACATAGCGGTTGCGGTGGTACCGACCAGGAGGCCGGCACAGCCAGAATAGGGATAGAAATCGAATACAGAGAGCCAGACAATCATCTTGTAGAGCGTGAGGCTCACCTCAGCCAGGATATATGTATTGATTCACCAAATTCTTCTGATGCCATCGGATTTACTGATCCAATTTAAACGCCTATAATTTCCGGTACAGATATATTTTGCAATGACCATTAATACATCGCAGTGTCCAACTTTCAAAGCTACAGGCTTATATTTGATCGTTGAGTGTTTTTCACATGGCCAATTATCTGTCGCTCTTTCAAGAGTAACCTCTAAAGAAAACATATTTGTATTGTCTAAGGACAAAAATGCTGTGAACGTTGTATATAAAAAAATTCTGTAGTGTATTTAGTATCAGAATTTCAACCGTGCGAAGCCGGGGCGCGCAGCTAGTTTTATTATAAATAGAGCTTTAGGAAAACTACCGGTCATCATTCAAGATGACTTTCAGAAAATAGTGGTTGAGAGTAATTCACACAGAGACTCGAGATACGCAATATTTCCCAAAACATCCTTTTTAAAATGACTGAAGATGTCGATTCAATGTGCACCAACATATACAAGAAGTGTCTCTGCGACTTCTGTCTACATAACTCGACAATAAAGCCCAGTGGATATCGCGCAGTTTGTATTATACCTAGTAATAATGTTACAGGCCGATCTTAAAATAC
This sequence comes from Halyzia sedecimguttata, assembly GCA_937662695.2. NCBI lineage: Eukaryota > Metazoa > Arthropoda > Insecta > Coleoptera > Coccinellidae > Halyzia > Halyzia sedecimguttata. Next base: position 17,954,333 of record OW569413.2, read on the forward strand.
TCGAAAACCAAAATTTCGAATCACCCGAAAGTGTAATGCACAAAACTACTCTAGTCATTGAACGATCGGCGGAGGCTATCCGGAAACGCTAATTCGATATTAAATCTCACCAAGATAGTATAATAGGATGCGTCATTGCGGCCCCTTGTCGTTTGCGGAGAGACCCTGCTTTCACGATATCTAACCCTCCTAAACTTAACCAATGAATCCGAACGTCTGTCTCGTCCCACTTCTCGGGCAATCCAATTAGTCAAATGGTGAATTATGTGCTGTTGTGATTAATCCTCCAGTCTTGGCTATTAAATTTTTTTTTTTGAGACATGGATTGGAGAGTACGTCTGAAGGTATTATTTTACTCCGATGAGGTACATTCTTCTTCACTTTTATAAGAATAATAAGACTATTCGCCAAAACGATGTGTATAATGGAAATGAAAAAAAAAATTGGTTCAAGCCCTTTAGACAGGAGCTTTTTGGCGCTCTTGTTTAAACAGACAAATCTCCGAAAGTATTGGCTTCTCAGAGTTGGAAATTATAACAATGGATTCCTATGATAGAACTGCATCATGAGAGAAATAAAAATTTGAAAAAAGTGACGTTTGATAAAAAATGCTTCAAAAATTACAGCAATCTACAATGCTTTAATGCTTCAGAAATTGTCATTAAATTTATTTATCAAGAGCATGAGCAATCTGCAATGATATATTAAACCTAGTGGAATGGGTTGTTGCAACTTACACTCGGTGCATAGTTTTCACAACTCTAAATACCTAAGGAAAGTATCATCGAAATGTCTAGAGCAAGGCTGGAGACAATCATAGCAAATTGTCCATTTATTCCTGATATTTGAGTAGGTAGAAGATAACGAACAAATTATTTTAATAGTTCAAAATATATTAATCAAATACTATCCTCTTTTCATAATTTAAAATTCAATAGTTCATACCACTAATACATTATTTTCTGTATTATGAACCTTAACTCAAGAAAAAATGTTTGATAAACATTTCAGTATTTTTTTGCTAGCAACATTATGAAATTACTGTATTTAGAATCATGTCTCACTAATTAAGAAAGTAAAAATGCTAATATTAACCTCAACGAACAGTAGTTTCTTTTGATTATCTATTATATTCTTCTTTCCTATTGTCTTCATAAACTACATAATTCAAATGATCCAATTCTAAACCTTCTGAAACATCATCCCCAATATTTATACATAAATCATTCAATACGTAATCAGTCCATATTATTTTCGTTTTCAAAACATTCTAGTATATATTCACAAATTCAAGAATCAGATAATTGTTTACCAAGAGAAAATATTTTAGAACTACAAATTGACAATCTCTAATAGCTAGAAAATATGAAATTTATGAACAGTGAACACAGACAGATTCTGTGTTCACATTCTGTGAATACATAGACGTTACGATGTATTATTGAAATTTTGAAACATCATATCTCCGAAAGTATGAGCTTGTTAGAGTTGAAAATGATAACAATGTATTCTTATGATGAAACTGCATCTTAACAAAATTTGAATCCACAAGTTGTAATGTAAAAAAAAATTTTTTTTTTCGTTACTCCGAATCTACTAGACCGATTTTGCCAATGACGAAGTTATCCGAGATATTTATCCCTCAAACCTACAGTGCAAATTTCTACTGTCTAGCTCGTTCCGTTCGTGAGTTATCATGTTAACGGCCGGCCGGACAGAATCGATTTCAACCACGGATTCTTGATCAGTGAGTCAAACCAAATCGTTCAATTCCATTTTCAGCCAAAAATTCGAAAATAACAGACATTTGGGCAAATTGATAAGCACTCTGTTCCGAGGAACAAGAGCGCCAAAAATGCAAGTAAATTAAAATAACCACAGAAGCTCTTGTTCATAAGAAGTTATAGCTTGTAGGTGATTTTATAATCTGTTTCCACTGTTATTGAGCATTTAATACAAATCAACAAACAAACAAATTTAAAATGAATGAAAATTAAATAACTTCAGTTTCTTGCACCCATCTCCATACTGTAATTCACAATTCGTGACATTTCCCACCCACTCAGTAAATCGATATTTCCACTGATAATATCATGTATTCTCTTCCTCCCACATGATGAAATGCACTCTTTGGTTCTCTCCTTATATAGCCCATCACTATTGATTTCCTTCATATACGCGCAAGCTGACAAAAACATGTCAGTGCCAGATGAATGCAACAACGTTGTTCTTATAGCTTTGGTACACCATGCTAAAATCAACGCTCCTGATGGTGGAGCTGTAGCAGTGAGTGATTAAATCAAAAGGTATCTTGCCTGTCCGCACATCCACAATATACTAACACAAAAAATCTATCTCAGATAATATAAAAATCCAGTCTCCTCATACATTAGACGACTGGAGAACTGTAGCAGCCTTCCACATATTGTTCTCAATATCCACTTCTGAATCTAAGCTTCTCAAAATGCACATAGTACTGTATGCGTAATTCTTCCAGGTATTTGAGTGTATATAATATGCCTCACAATACCACTTTCATATTCGATCTGAGGTATATATCGATTATGATTCCCAAATATTTAATAGAATTTGTCTCTGAGATACACGATTTTGGCCCAGTAATCCGGTGAGCCTCACTCCATCGAATGTTCACTGAATCGAAAGTTCACAGCATCGCAGGTTTACGCCATCGAAAATGACGCCCACTTACTCCTGATTTGCCGAACGTGAAATCTCCTATTTCGATTATCGTCATCCGTAGTTTGGCTGGATGAGAGATAAGTTGTTAGTTGTAGTTGTTGATAGAGGGTACGTCTACAAAGCGGACTCTGTCTAACCCTGGGGTCGGCGGCTGTTTGGTTATGAAGCTGCGGCTTTTTAGTTCCATACGCAAATATTATCTATTCTAATAATTAATAAATCGATTAGTTTTTTTAACAAAAAACTTTACTTGTGATAGTACTATTTATTTTTGGCAAGAATAATTATTCTTGCTCTTTAAAAACTTTGATTTTGTAAATTGTAATGTTTTACTCTTCTTATAAAACGGTTTTTTTCTTAGTTTTCTCTCCCAAACTCTGAAAAATATCTATATAATAAAAATTAATTATTTTATGATTTGCTTCTGCGTAACAAACACAGGATATTTGTCAGAAGCAATCAATTGAACAATGTTGCCTAACAAACAACAACGAAACAACATCAACGAAGAAACAACTATATCGTAACGTTTCGGAGTCTATATCAGACTCCTTCGTCAGACGCTCAATGGAAATCGTTAGAATTATTTTGTTGATAGTTATTTTGTGAAATTCAAGAATTGTGACAATTGTTGAATTTCACAAAATAACTATCAACAAAATAATTCTAACGATTTCCATTGAGCGTCTGACGAAGGAGTCTGATATAGACTCCGAAACGTTACGATATAGTTGTTTCTTCGTTGATGTTGTTTCGTTGTTGTTTGTTAGGCAACATTGTTCAATTGATTGCTTCTGACAAATATCCTGTGTTTCTTACGCAGAAGCAAATCACAAAATAATTAATTTTTATTATATAGATATTTTTCAGAGTTTGGGAGAGAAAACCCAGAAAAAACCGTTCAATAATGAGTATACCTCCCACAGTATCCTTTAATGATTATTTTTACTCTTCTGACTCAAAAGGATGCCGACTGCTGGTCTAACCTAAAATTTGAAAGAATTGAAGGATTAATGTGTTGGACTATTATCAATTAGTGAACCATTATAAAAAAATCTTGGTACCTATGCGTTATAATTTGAGTTTTGTAACGTGCAAAAATTTGTCAACAAGAAAACATCCACCAGTGGTATTGCTAATGAAAATATCACGATCAATACTTGATAATCAAGCAGGACTATGGCATTTTTGCTGGATTGGAATGCTGATAACAAGGTATAACATTGGGAAAAGAGGAACATCTTATTTAAAACATTTACTGTACAGCGATTGTTCATGGTTTTTTATTCAACTGACTTGCATTTTCTGTTAACATCAGAGCCAGTTGATACAGTATGTCCATCTTCCAGAGGAAAATTACTGCAGGACTTGGAACTGAAGAAAACTATTTCATTGATTCACACAATATTATACATTACCTATAGAACTAATATTACGTAAGAATCTATTTTACTCGAGTATCATATCCTGATTGGAAATAAAATTGAAATCAAAATATGAAATTTGCCAAGAAGAAAACAGCATTGAGATAAAATGGCTCGGTGCGAAACCCGTTCAACTCCAATTTTCTTAGAATTTTAGTTATTGACTTTGAGAACAAATAAAAACAACATTATTGATTTAAGAATTTGAATATACTTTTCATTGTGCACTTTCGATGCAATGAGTCTTCGATGGATTGAGCCCTACTCGAGACTTTGGCTATATCATCTGCGAGGCACACAATCGTTCCCTCTTCTGCAACATTAAACAGACCATTGATATAAATAGTAAATAAAAGTGAACATAGCACATTACCCTGTGGCGCCCCACACTCAAGAGATATGGGCATGCCCAACTCCCCATCAACACTAACCACTTGCGCTCGATCAGTCAAATAACTTTCCAACATTTTATTCACATTTCCTGTCATACCTATTTTGTCTAGCTTATCCAATAGCCATTTATATAAAATGGCATCGAAGACTTTACAAAGATTTAGGACTACACACAAAGGTAGTTAATTTTCAACCATAAAATAATATATAGATATTGCATTGAATTCCCTTAGATATAGCCAATACCCCTATACAGCTAAGAAAGACTGTGTGATAATGTGTACCTGGTTTCAGGGACTAAGAAAATATAGACTAAAAATGGGTTCAAGCCCTGTGGACAGGAGCTTTCTGGCGCTCTAGTTCAAACAGACAAATTATATCTCCGAAAGTATTGGTTTCTCTGAGTTGGGAATTATATCAATGTATACATATGATAGAGCTGCATCATAAAGGAAATTCAATTCAAATAATAGTTTATTTATCAAGATTAAATGAGCAATCATGAGAATGAGAACTGCACCATGTAAGAAATCGAATTAAATCTGGCCAATTTTGCCCAATAACGAACTTAACCGAGATATTCATCTCCCTAACCTACTCTGAAAATTTCAACTACCTAGCTCATTCCGTTCGAGAGTTATTGTGGAAAAACTTTTTTTAAATTTTCAAAATTTTTTTTTTACACTTTGCGGTAATCTGGTCAATACAAAACTTCACATGCGTTAAAGGTCATGATTCTACAATTTGATGCTAAATTTCAGATAGATCGAACGAACTTGTCCGAGATATTTACGCTCCAAAACCACCTTGCAATTTTCAATCCGCTAACTCCTTTCGTTCGAGAGTTATCGTGCCTACGGCCGGTCGGCCGGCCGGACAGAATCGATTTCGCACTCGGATTCTTGATCAGTGAGTCGAACCAAATCGTTTGAGACCATTTTCAGCCAAAAATTCCAAAATTACAGACACTTGGGCAAATTGATAAGCACTCTGTTCCGAGGAACTAGAGCGCCAAAAAAACAAGTTTCGTATGACAACTGCCCAAAACAGGTTTAAAGTACCTACAAATAGTAGGTATTCCATAAAACATGTATGAAAGAAGATGAGTAATAATATGAAAGAAGATGAGTAATAAATAAAATACCTTGTAATCGATCAAAAATTTCCTGACCTACGTTCACCAAATTTTCTCCTCTCTCGAACTACAGAATTATGCTTTCAATATTTACGTAATATTTTCAAACATTTTCGGGTGAGGTCCCCGTTGCATCGCTAAAATACGAGTATTTCAACCCCAATATTTTTGAAGTTACAATATTCCCTTCTGTCAAGTTGACATTATGACAATTCATACATAGAATAATTATATCAATGTGTGAAATACGATTTACATTGAAATTTTGAAGAATCATATCTCCGAAAGTATTAGCTTGTTAGAGTTAAAAATGATATGAATGGATTCTTATGATAAAACTTCTTATTAAAAAAAATTTAATTTGGAATTTGTTTCGTAAAAAAAAAAATTTTTTTTTTGTTACTCCGAAACCATCTGTCCGATTTTGCCCAATAACGAACTTATCCGAGACATTTATCCCCCAAACCTACTCTGAAAATTTCAACTCTCTAGCTCATTCCGTTCGAGAGTTATCGTGCCTACGGCCGGACGGCCGGCCGGCCGAACCGGCCGGACAGAATGAATTTCGACCACGGATTCTTGATCAGTGAGTCGAACCAAATCGTTTAAGACCATTTTCATCGAAATATTCGAAAATTACAGACATTTGGGCAAATTGATAAGCACTCAGTTCCGAGGAACTAGAGCGCCAAAAATAAAGAATCGGGTTATCTTCTACCTCGTATTCTTACTTGTGTGCTTTGTTTTGCCTTGACAGTATCGTTAAAATTTTTTTCTCTATTTCAGCATTGTTTCTAGTTACATTTTTCTTTTTGTGGTTGTCAGCACTGACATTCGATCCCATAAAATTTCTACATACGTCAATTATTGTCAATATAATATAATCTGGATATAATGAATTAATTGTTGTTGTTGAAAAGTTTTATTTTCGTTATAAAATAAGATACCTACCTTCTAGAGAACATGTATAATGAGGTGAACTGTGGCTAATTGCCAATAATACCTACCAAGACACACGGTGAATTATTAACCATCAACAAATATTCCGCATGGCCAGGCTGACCACCTCATCGCTCAGAGTTCTCCAAAGAGGAGAGTATCATGCAGGAGCAGACACAGACCCAGTGTTTCATGGTTATTACCAATCATTCATGCTATTAGGAAACTGTTTTAAATCTGATCTCCATGTCCTACGTACGATTCAAATTCAAATTCCGTAATCTGTCAATTTTCGTAGCAGTCACACCAACTTCCAAGATACAATACAAAACTCACTAGGATGTATAATACGAATTTTTCATTAAATTTCAACAATCTAATATATAAAATTCTCGTGTCATAATGTTTGTAATCGAACTCCTCCGAAACGGCTTGACCGATTTTGATGAAATTTTTTGTGCTTATCCGGTATCTATAGGAATCGGCCAACATCTATTTTTCATCCCCCTAAATGTTAGGGGTAGTCCACCCCTAAATTTTTTTTTTTTATTTTTAGACGAAATTTTTTGTTTTTATTTTTTTATGATACATCATACAAAAATACATGCAACCCTAAATTTTCACCCCTCTACGATCAACCCTTATATAAAATTCTCGTGTCATAATGTTTGTAATCGAACTCCTCCGAAACGGCTTGACCGATTTTGATGAAATTTTTTGTGTTTATCCGGTATCTATGAGAATCGGCCGACATATATTTTTCATCCCCCTAAATGTTAGGGGTAGTCCATCCCTTGGGGTTGGGGTTGGAGTTGGAGTTGGAGTTGGAGTTGGAGTTGGAGTTGGAGTTGGAGTTGGAGTTGGAGTTGGAGTTGGAGTTGGAGTTGGAGTTGGAGTTGGAGTTGGAGTTGGAGTTGGAGTTGGAGTTGGAGTTGGAGTTGGAGTTGGAGTTGGAGTTGGAGTTGGAGTTGGAGTTGGAGTTGGAGTTGGAGTTGGAGTTGGAGTTGGAGTTGGAGTTGGAGTTGGAGTTGGAGTTGGAGTTGGAGTTGGAGTTGGAGTTGGAGTTGGAGTTGGAGTTGGAGTTGGAGTTGGAGTTGGAGTTGGAGTTGGAGTTGGAGTTGGAGTTGGAGTTGGAGTTGAAGTTGGAGTTGGAGTTGGAGTTGGAGTTGGAGTTGGAGTTGGAGTTGGAGTTGGAGTTGGAGTTGGAGTTGGAGTTGGAGTTGGAGTTGGAGTTGGAGTTGGAGTTGGAGTTGGAGTTGGAGTTGGAGTTGGAGTTGGTGTTGGAGTTGGAGTTGGAGTTGGAGTTGGAGTTGGAGTTGGAGTTGGAGTTGGAGTTGGAGTTGGAGTTGGAGTTGGAGTTGGAGTTGGAGTTGGAGTTGAAGTTGGAGTTGGAGTTGGAGTTGGAGTTGGAGTTGGAGTTGGAGTTGGAGTTGGAGTTGGAGTTGGAGTTGGAGTTGGAGTTGGAGTTGGAGTTGGAGTTGGAGTTGGAGTTGGAGTTGGAGTTGGAGTTGGAGTTGGAGTTGGTGTTGGAGTTGGAGTTGGAGTTGGAGTTGGAGTTGGAGTTGGAGTTGGAGTTGGAGTTGGAGTTGGAGTTGGAGTTGGAGTTGGAGTTGGAGTTGGAGTTGGAGTTGGAGTTGGAGTTGGAGTTGGAGTTGGAGTTGGAGTTGGAGTTGGAGTTGGAGTTGGAGTTGGAGTTGGAGTTGGAGTTGGAGTTGGAGTTGGAGTTGGAGTTGGAGTTGGAGTTGGAGTTGGAGTTGGAGTTGGACTTGGACTTGGACTTGGACTTGGAGTTGGAGTTGGAGTTGGAGTTGGAGTTGGAGTTGGAGTTGGAGTTGGAGTTGGAGTTGGAGTTGGAGTTGGAGTTGGAGTTGGAGTTGGAGTTGGAGTTGGAGTTGGAGTTGGAGTTGGAGTTGGAGTTGGAGTTGGAGTTGGAGTTGGAGTTGGAGTTGGAGTTGGAGTTGGAGTTGGAGTTGGAGTTGGAGTTGGAGTTGGAGTTGGAGTTGGAGTTGGAGTTGGAGTTGGAGTTGGAGTTGGAGTTGGAGTTGGAGTTGAAGTTGGAGTTGGAGTTGGAGTTGGAGTTGGAGTTGGAGTTGGAGTTGGAGTTGGAGTTGGAGTTGGAGTTGGAGTTGGAGTTGGAGTTGGTGTTGGTGTTGGAGTTGGAGTTGGAGTTGGAGTTGGAGTTGGAGTTGGAGTTGGAGTTGGAGTTGGAGTTGGAGTTGGAGTTGGAGTTGGAGTTGGAGTTGGAGTTGGAGTTGGAGTTGGAGTTGGAGTTGGAGTTGGAGTTGGAGTTGGAGTTGGAGTTGGAGTTGGAGTTGGAGTTGGAGTTGGAGTTGGAGTTGGAGTTGGAGTTGGAGTTGGAGTTGGAGTTGGAGTTGGAGTTGGAGTTGGAGTTGGAGTTGGAGTTGGAGTTGGAGTTGGAGTTGGAGTTGGAGTTGGAGTTGGAGTTGGAGTTGGAGTTGGAGTTGGAGTTGGAGTTGGAGTTGGAGTTGGAGTTGGAGTTGGAGTTGGAGTTGGAGTTGGAGTTGGAGTTGGAGTTGGAGTTGGAGTTGGAGTTGGAGTTGGAGTTGGAGTTGGAGTTGGAGTTGGAGTTGGAGTTGGAGTTGGAGTTGGAGTTAGAGTTGGAGTTGGAGTTGGAGTTGGAGTTGGAGTTGGAGTTGGAGTTGGAGTTGGAGTTGGAGTTGGAGTTGGAGTTGGAGTTGGAGTTGGGGTTGGAGTTGGAGTTGGAGGGCAGTACGAAGTCTGCCGGGCCAGCTAGTATATTATAAAACTTGAAATAGAGAAATATCGTCTAATACTGGTTGCAGAACTCAACTACAAAACTGACACGTTCACTCATGCGTCGCTTGTTCTCGAATTTCGCATTCGTGTTTGAATAGGAGCCCATTCGGCAACTTGTTTTCGAATATACTTTTGGTGCGGTAAGTTGGATCCCTAACATATTCAGTATTCTTAATTGCAATATTGATGATACTTATCATTCGTAATGCATATTACACAAAGTTTGGTCGAAATGAAAACGAAGACTTCGCCGAATATTAACCGTAAATTGTTTCGGTAATAAATGGGATTCCAAGATGTGAATCGAATAAAAGTGCCATGTTTTATGTGGCAAATCAAGCAGGTAGTGTCGAAGGAATGGAAGATTGGATCCCTTTCCTGGCGCTCTTGTTCCTCGGAACAGAGAGTATATCAATTTGCCTAAATGTCTGTAATTTTCGTTTTTTTTTTCCTGAAAATGGTCTCAAACGATTTGGTTCGACTCACTGATCAAGAATCCAAGGTCGAAATCGATCCTGTCCGGCCGTCCGGTCGTCCTTTAACACGATAACTCTCGAACGAAGGGAGTTAGAGGATTGAAATTTGCAGGGTGTTAACGGGCGAAATCCACAAAGCGGTTTTGGAGTTATGGCTGTTTTTAGTAAAAAAAATGTTTTATGAATAATTCCGAAACTCGATCTATCTGAAATTTAGCATCAGATTGTAGAATAATGACCTTTATACGCATGCGAAGTTTTGTATTGAACGGATTGCCGTAAAATGTGAAAAAAAAATTTTAATTCGAAATTGTTTTTTCCACAATAACTCTGGAACAGAATGAGCTAGGCAGTTGAAATGTCCAGAGTATATTTGAGAGATAAATATCTCGGTTAAGTTTGTTTTTGGGCAAAATAGGCAGGATGGTTTCGGAGTAACGAAAAAAAAATTTTTTTTCAACTTACTTAAGATGCAATTCCTCCATAAAAATCCATTGATTTCATTTGCAACTCTAACAAGCTAATACTTTCGGAGATATGATTTTTCAACGTACTCCTATGTTTTCACAGAATGCTATAATTATTCTATCTATGAATTATTATATGATATGTGTTCTCGTACTCTCGTACTCGTACATGTCATCCTGTTCTATTAGAGAGAGTCAAATTCATTTCAGCTATTTTAATTTGATTTCTTCCACGGTCCTCATTCTATGATTGCTCATTTAATCTTGATAAATAACAACAAAACTTGTCAAATTTTGAACAAGAGCGCCAAAGCTCCTGTGTACAGGGTTTGTAACAATTTTTTAAGAGACTTTGGCAGTAGAGATTCCGATAGAAAGATCTCGGATGTTGTATTTAAATTGTGAAGTACATTTGTGTTTAACTTTCTCATGAGATATTTAGGTTAAATTATCCGTACTTAAACTAAAGCTAACCCAACGGGTATGTAAATACCTAATATGGTCCTTTCCGCTATCTTTAATTTATATAAAATCTAATGTAGACGCTTGGGTGAAAATGGGCCCGAATTCATTTGATATGAGCAATGGAGGAATGAGTCATCCCCTTTTGCTTTTATCACTGCTTCATTAAGACCCTTTGAAAAAGTACCTGACTCTTGATAGGGCAGAATTTTCTTGTAGTCCACTTTACACACATATGTGCAAAGGACTGCAATGACTGCAGTACTCGCCGCACAATATTTTTTTTGCTTTCTATCCACTGCATAAGGTTACCTCAAAGTGGTCATTTCAGTTTTGGAAAGAGAAAAATGAGTGCGGTCAGGAACGAAGTCTTACGCATTTTCTTCAAATAGGAATGTAATTTGATATAGATATTTTAATTCGTTTCTCCACCACATTCTACTGCAAATTGCATTAGTAGAACCATAGTTATACATGATATATTATTTCGAAATTGATTCCGAATAAGCATGACTATCCCTCTGCTTCCCGTCGAGAGACATACACACTCTCGTGCTAAAAGCTAATACATTTTTCCTTGTATAATAAATAGCTATTATTCAATAGATGAGTTTTTAACCCACGTGTTTCGAGCAATGTCTGTCCATTTAATTGTTTGTGGCAATGTCTATATATGATTTTATTGGTATAATTATATCAATAGGTTTCATTTGACAAACCATGTAAATTTTAACTTGATGGTGAATAATAAATGAATGAATTTTCTTTATTACACATCACATAACGCGGGGTTATTCTTATGCAAACATTTTCAGCGCTTACTCCCAAACGAAACATTTGAAATACAAAATTTAAGACAGATTTTTCACTCAATATTTTTATCCATTGTAAAACTCGCAAAAGACTTGAGATGAAAGAAAAAATCTCAACATTCTTTGTACGGAAATTTAGCGATTAAAATGAATTATGTTGAGGATAACTTCGAAAATCATGTTCATCCTCATAAACAATATCTTATACATTCGGGTTTCATTCAATATTTGCTAAAACTGCTATATAAACACTGAAAAATTCAGTAAGGCTAGAGCGGTAAACACATTCTCCTTTAAAATTCATGAAAATTTACCGAAGTAACAAATTTTCCCGAATGAGGGTAAACCTAGGCCGATCGTGAGATTTACAAATTTTTATTTTCCCCGCGTTGATGTTTAAAACATAGCCTGCTTCTGAATTCCAAGTACCAGAACCGCCCATACTTGGACGGCAACGTAAGAGTAGCATGAATTTTTCATGTCCATCGAAGAAGAATGAGTTACACTCTGTTTATAAAATATTTCCATATCAATAAGAAGCGAACGATTTTCGGCTTTTCCCTTTTACTCATCGTACATTTCATCCCTGATGCCCTCTTCCAAATTGATATATTCCTGTTCTGAAAGAGATCACGTGGCATCATTTATCATGGCTTAGAATGCCCAAGCTCTTTTGCTGGAGCTACTTTGAAACCGCTTCTTCATTTTGAGGGATACATCAAAGCGGTTCGAAATTGGAACTTTCATGCTGAAGCCATACAAATTCTCGTTATATTATGGGCTGACTTACTCCTTGAAGAAATTTGATTCAGGAACTTTTTACAATTATCTTGTATATCTTAAAAATAATTGAAAGAGCTGTGGACAAAATTAAGGATTTTAATATAATCATCCCATCTAAGAGGATTGATACAGTGAGCGTTAAAAGTATGGAAAACCGGATTTATTTTCTCCCCTTTCAGGAATAGCAAAAAATGGTTTGATTGGTCATATTCATTTATTTTTGCGCGTATGTTCTGGGGAACATCGCGTTATCATTTTGCCCATATGTCTGTAACTTTCGAATTGTTTTACGAAAATGGTCTCAAACGATTCAGTTCGACTCCCCAATGAAGAATTCGAGGTCAAATTTGATTCTGTCCGGCTGGCCGTCCGACCGTCCGGCCGTTCCACGTTAACTTGAGAACGAGAAGAGCTAGCGAATTGAAATTTTCAGAGTAGGTGGTGCATCTTAATACGAAGGACAAGTTCGTTAATGGGCATAATCAGCCCAACGGTTTCCGAGTAATAATTTTGTTTTCAACCAATATAGATCCGATCGAATTGAAACTTGCTGAATAGTTGTAGATTAAAAACCTAAGCATATTTGTGAAATTTTGTGAGAATCATATCGCTATAAAATTATTAAAAAATTATAAAAAATATTTTTGTTGTCACGATAACCTGAGAACGGAAAGAGATAGCGGCTTGAAGATTTCAGGTTAGGTTGTGCATCTGAATGCGACATTTGAGTTCGTTTATAAGCATAATCGGCCTAACGGTTTCAGAGTTATAGCCATCTGAAATTTGGTTGATTTTTGTTCCTCATTAACTCGAAAAATACAAAACCGATTGAATTCAAACATAGTTGTTAGTTGTAGAATGCCAACGCGAAAATTCTTGCAAAATTTCGTTAGGATAGTATTTGTAGAAAATTTTCAAAAAATCATTGAAAATGGAAAAAAAAATTCTACATATCAATAACTATTCGTCTGAAACTGCTGAATTTTTCGAAAGCCTTTAGAACCCACCGGTACTGCCAAGTTTCAAGTTTTAACACGATCGGTTTAATATTGTTTGCAGATTCGACCAGCCTTGTGTGAGTTCAGTAGATGGGTGACCGTTGCCTCGATAACTTTCGAACGAAAGGAGATAGGGACTTGCAATTTTCAGGGTAGGTTGCGTATCAGAATGGGAGAGTTAAGTTCTTTTTTGGACATAATCGGTCTAACGGTTTCCGAGTTATACCCACCTGGAATATTATTTCTCTATTTCATTAACGTAATGAGTTCATTCCAGCACTAAAAACAGTGCTGGAATGAACTCATTCTCGCATTGTTTCTAGTTATATTATTCGTTTTGTGGTAGTCAGCACTGATATTCGATCCTATCAAATTTCAACACACGTCAATTATTGTCAATATAAGATAATCTGGATAAGGTGAAATAATTGTTGAGTGGAAAGGTTTTATTTCCATCAAAAAATAAGCTACTAGAGATTTCCTTCTTGCTAATTTTAAATCATTCATGATATTAGGAAACTGTTCAATCTGATCTCCATGGTCTACGTACAATTCAAATTCCATGATCTGTCAACTTTCGTATCAGTCACACCAACTGCCAAGATACAATACAAAAGTCACTAGGATGTATAATCCTAATTTTTCATTAAATTTCAACAGTATTTTACAAAATTTGCCTGAAATAGAGAAAATATCGTCTAATACTCGTTGCAGAAGGCAATTCCAACACTCATGCGTACGAAAACTCGCTCCTTCGTCGCTCGTTTTCGAATTTCGCATTCTTGTTTGAATATCAGCCCATTCTGCAACTTGTTTTAGAATATACTATTCCTTGATAACTCAAAAAATAAAGGATCGATCGAGTTGAAGCTTGGTAACTAGTAGTAGAAAATCAACATAAACTCCTAGAAAATATGAAAAAAATGACGAAAAAAAAATTTGTAAGAACTGTACCTCTAGAAAATTTCAATAAAATCACAAAAAAAAATTTTTCAAGCACTAACGTGAAGTCAGGAGCTCGAATTTACAATGGTAAATTCGAATTTTGTTTCCAATACAGGAGAATGGACAACATAATTTACCATGGTAAATTCGATTAAGGGTGTCTAATGCAGAAGAATGGACAATAGAACATACGCGCAAAAGCTCCGGACTTCACGTCAGTGCTTGAACCAATTTTTAAGTAATATTTTACCGTGATCGTTATTGTTCTACCATTTTCCGCCATCAAGCAGTGACGACGTCGATATATTTTTTTTAAATTGCAGGCACCTGCTTTTGTCCAGCCATTATGTAACGCCAACTCGGTCAATAATTCTCAAGACGTTAATATTTTTAGATTAGGAACAGTTGTGAAAATTTTAAAATGCAGTCTTTGCCTAATAAACACATTTTCAATGCGAAAACAATTTTTCACAAATATTTTCAAACTTTAATACAATAGACAGTGAAGCATATATCTATGGGAGATGAAAGCCCTACATTAGGGTCCTGTAGCGGTCTTCGAACATCTGAAGTTCTGAATAATCATGACTTGGATTGGTCAAACCTAGTTTTGAAAAAACCCTCCTGGCCTTATGAGAAACGACATTTTCCTTTTTAAATTCGAAAATTGAAGGAATTTCTAAGAGCAAGAGTGAATTTCTTTGAGAGTTAGCGGGGATGATTATTCTTCAAGATTTCCGTGTGTCTACAGAAAAGTAAATCCGTGAGAGGAGACTTTTGAAAGGTTATGTATTATTTTTAATTTGTTCGTTTTTCTCCTCTTGTCGTTTCATTTTTTCAGGTTGACTTCCGGGTACCTTGGAGAAACCTCCCCATTTTTTTTGACGAAGAAACCCATATTGAAGAAAGAAATGCCCATCAATATTTTAAATATCGGCTAATTCTGTAAACAAATTCAATTTTTACAAATCACAATATTCACGGGGGGACAGATTTTTTGCTGAGGTTTTTCCCTAAGCTAGAGTATCATACTTCGAATTGTATGGTACCTCGAAACACTAACCTCTGCTTACACTTTTAAACCCCTCAATCAAAAGAATATATATGGATATCAAAGTAAGCACGGCCATCCGCTTCTTGAGAGTACGCCAAATGAATTTGAAAATCGGAACATTTCGTCACGAAATCTTCATTTTAAACTGCTCGATGTTGTTTGTCCTATTAATATAAACCCATAAGAAAAAGTCTAACGGAGTCAGATGTGGAGACCGAGACAGCCATTCAATAAAACCTCGAAATCTCGGAAATATTGAGGTGGAAGTCCATTATGTTGAAACCATAGCATTCCATTAGAGAGATCTGGATCTGCATCGTTCAGAAAAAGAATCGCCAGTGCTAAAATCAGGTTATCCCTTAATAAATCAAAATATTTTGTTCCTGTTGATGGTCTCTCAATAAAGACAGGCCTTACTGTCCATACATTCACTTTTTCAGGAAATTGTGTATGTGCCTGCATCATCCAGTTTGGATAGTGATCTGACTAATAGCATTGTCTGTTGAGATTTCCATTTAAATAAAATGTTGCTCCGTCACTAAATAAAATTCGAGCTGGAAACACCTCAAGGACCTCAGTCTCATTCTCCAGAATGTTCAAGCTCTGGGTACAGCTATGAACGGCCTGCAACTAATGGCTAATGACGAAAATTCAGACATTATAGCTATTACAGAACACTGGAAGAGCAGAGAAGAACTTCCAGCATACAAAATCGGTGGCTTCAAGTTGGTTTCAAGTTTGACGTTCAAGAGGGAGTCATGGTGGATGCGTAATCTACAGTAGGGAAGAACTGATGTGTACTGAAAGGTCGGACTACAATCTGATAAGTATATCTAATGTCATTGAGTGTTCTGCTACTCAAATCTTTTTAGATAATAACTAGTGGCCAGCAGATCTACCTAGCCAGTAGATCTACATTTTTCCAGTAGATCTACATTATTCCGGTAGATCTACCTTATTCCAGTAGATCTACATTTTTCCGGTAGATCTACATTTTCCGGTAGATCTACATTTTTCCGGTGGATCTACATTCTTTCGGAAGATTTACATTTTTTCCGGTAGATCTACATTTGAGGAGCAACTTTTCAAAACGCATTAAGTCCAAAAACTATTTTATTGGGAATCAACGAGAAACGATTTTTTCTTCCACCCTGGCTTATAATTTGAGTACGTCAAGTTTGTTTGATAGAAATTTACATCTAAAGGTAATAACTAATCTCATTTATATCAATATTGATCAGATATACACAGAAAATGTAAAAAACGTTTGGACTTAATGCGTTTTGATTCATCTCATTGTATATAATGCGTTTTGATGTGGTTGAAATTGAAAATAATGCTGTTTTTTGCAATTTTTTATACATTTAGAGAAAACAGTCTGCTCAGTAAGTGTTTGCCTGTAACCTAATTAACATGAGCAAATAGATTAAAAAATGTTTTTGGTTATATTTTATATATATATATATATCGGTTTTATAACGTCTTTCGTCGTTGTCCGATGCCTAATTTCCATAACCTGCGATCATTCCACTGGTTATCTACCAAACTTCTTGTTCTCATCGCCCTTGAAACTCCCTCCATCCAGGTCTTCCTTGGTCTTCCTCGTTTTCTCCGGTGTGGTGGTATCCATTCCAGGATCTGCTTTGGTAGTCTGGTATTATCCATCCTCTGAACATGCCCATACCAAATAAGCTGTCTCCGTTCAATGTCTGTCATGAGAGATCCGCCCATTCCCATTCTTGCTCGAACATCATCATTCCGTATTCGGTCTCTTCTAGATATTCCTAATGACCGTCTAAATACGTCCATTTCGGTAGCTTCCAATTTTCTTCTATTGCTTTCAGTTATTTTCCACGTTTCTGACCCATACAATAAAGAACTCTTTATCATCGTTTCATAGATGTTATGTTTCCGTTTCTTTCCTATTTCGCTGCTCCAGAAGACTCCATTCAAACAAGAGATGAGACCCCTGGCCTGGTTAATTCGTTTTTTTATTTCTCGATCGTCTCTGCCAGTAGTATCAAACTCCACTCCCAAAAATGTGTAGTTGGTGCAGGCAGCGATTTCTTCCGTATCAAGTTGTATGTTTGATAATTCACCTCCGACTGGTAGGTATTTGGTTTTCCTGGTGTTAAGTTCTAAACCCCACGCTCCATACTCTTCCTGCAGTTTTCGGGTCATATATTCTAGGTCAGTCTTGTCGTTAGCAATGATTACTTGGTCGTCAGCAAACTGCAATGTGAAAAGACCAGTATCTCCCAGGTCTATTCCCATTCCTCTACATTTCCGTTTCCAAAGGGCCAAAGCTTTGGCAACATAAATTTTGAACAGCGTAGGTGAAACGCAGCATCCTTGACGCAACCCTTTGTTGACCGAGAAAGTTCGTGACAGTCGATTTCCAATTTTTATTCGTGATGTTGAGCCATTATACAGATTTTGAAGAGCCTTTATTAATGTATGGTTGACATTCGACTGCTGTAATACTTTCCATAGATTTTTAACCGGTACTGTATCATAGGCTTTGTGGAGGTCTATGAACATTAGATGAGTCTCTTGGTTTGTGTTCATTCTTTTCTCTATCAGTTGTTTCAAGCAAAAATTGGTTCAAGCACTGACGTGAACTCAGAAGCTTTTGCGCGTATGTTCTATTGTCCATTCTTCTGTATTGGACACCCTTAATCGAATTTACCATGGTAAATTATGTTGTCCATTCTCCTGTATTGGACACTCTTAATTCGAATTTACCATGGTAAATTCGAATTAAGTGTCCAATACAGGAGAATGGACAACATAATTTACCATGGTAAATTCGATTAAGGGTGTCCAATACAGAAGAATGGACAATAGAACATACGCGCAAAAGCTTCTGAGTTCACGTCAGTGCTTGAACCAATTTTTTTTTAAATTTTCTGGGGGTACGGTTCTTAAAAAGTTTTTTTTCGTCATTTTTTTCCAAATTTTGTAGGGGTACGGTTCTTACAAAATTTTAAACACGTCTTTATGTTGATTTGCTTCTACTAGTTACCAAGCACCAATTCGATCGAATATTTATTTTTTGAGTTATTAAGGAAATAATATTCCAGGTGGGTATAACTCGGAAACCGTTAGACCGATTATGCCTTAAAACGAACCCAACTCTCCCTTTCGGATACGCAACCTACCCTGAAAATTGCACGTCCCTATCTCCTTTCGTTCGAAAGTTATCGAGGTAACGGTCACCCATCTACTGAACGCACACAAGAATGCTCGAATCTCCAACAATATTTAACCGATCGTATTAAAACTTGAAACTTGGTAGTATAGTTAGGTTATGAAGGCTCTTGCAAAATTTCAGTAATTTCAAACGAATAGTTACTGATATATAGAATTTTTTTTTTTATTTTCAAAGATTTATTAAAAATTTTCTACAGATGCTATCCTCACCAAATTTTGCAAACATTTTCGCGATGGCATTCTACAACTAATAACAATGTTTGAATTCAATCGGTTCAGTATTTTTCGAGTTAATGAGGAACAAAAAACCACCAAATTCCAGAAAATTTCAGATGGCTATAACTCTAAAACCGTTTGGCCGATTATGCTCATAAACAAATTGAAATGTCGCGTTCTGGTGCACATCCTAACCTGAAAACTTCAAGCCGCTATCTCATTCCGTTCTCAAGTTATCGTGACAAAAAAAATATTTTTTAATAATTTTTTTAAAATTTTCTAGCCATACGATTCGCACAAAATTTCACAAACGTGCTTAGGTTCATATTCTACAACTACCCACCAAGTTTCAATTCGATTGGATTTATATTGGTTGAAAATAAAATTATTACTCGGAAACCACTGGGCCGATTATGCCCATTAACGAACTTGTCCGTCGTATTGCGATGCGCAACCCACCCTGAAAATTTCAAGTCGCTAGCTCTTTTCGTTCTCAAGTTATCGTGGCAACGGCCGGACGGCCGTACGGCCGGACGGCCGGACGGCCGGCCGGACAGAATCAAATTTGACCTCGAATTCTTCATTGGGGAGTCGAACTTAATCGTTTGAGACCATTTTTTTCAAAAAATTCGAAAGTTACAGACATTTGGGCAAAACTATAACGCGATGTTCCCCAGAACATACGCGCAAAAACGTTATCTGTGCATGTTCGACCAGCCCTGAACCCAGATTGTTCTTCCTCTTCTTGACAGCTGTATTCGGATTCTATAAGATCTCTGAGAATCCTTCCATAGAGGCGACTCATAGTGCTTGTCACTGAAATGCCTCTATAATTAGCGCAGTTTAGTTTATCTCCCTTCTTGTGAATTGATGAGATATAGGCTATATTCCATTGATCTGGTACTGGAGCGCCATTTATGAACTTATTCATACACCATGTCAGGGCCTCAAAGAGCTTTCTTGTTCCACATTTCACAAGTTCTCCTGGTATTCCTTCTGGACCTGTTGCTTTGCCATTTTTCAACTTACTTATGGCCCTTTCGAGTGTGTCGACGTCGATGTTGATTTCCTCCCCTTCGATCGATATTTCCGATGGTGAAATCGTGTTATACTCACTTCGATCTTCCGTCAGCAGTTGTTCATAGTGGTCTATCCATTTGTTTGTAGGTATTATCTGTATACCTGCCTGATTTCTTTCATTTGATTTAACCTTCTTGATGAACTTCCATGTCTCAGAACACTTAGATCCTCCAAGGTATGTATTGATCTCCATACATTTTTTATCCCACATTTGTCTTTTCGCTGCTGAAATGTTCTGCCTTGTTAATCTTTTCGCATCCATATAAGCTTCCCTATCTTCTTCGGTTTTCGTGTTCAGCCACTTTCGGTACAGTTGCTTTTTCCTACTTATTAGCTCTTCAATTTCTCCATTCCACCAAAGTTTATCATTTTGCCTTCTGGTCTTAATGCCAAGGGATTCCTCCGCTGCTGTTTGGATACTATTAATTATGTTCCGATATACTTCATCCACAGATCTCTCAATTAAATTGTCCAGTTTCAGGTTCAATCTTTGTTGGTATAGTGTCCGTATGCTGTCATGCATCAGGCTTTCAGTATTATATTTGTTGGTGGTAATTTCTTCCGTCTCGTCAGATATTGGTGTTCTCTTGGGATTTACATGTTTATGAGGAAATAACATCTTAGCTCTAACGATGTAGTGGTCTGACCCACATGTGACCCCTCTGTAAGCTCTTACATCATTCACTGGTATACCACTGTTCTGCAATGTTATTACATAGTCAATAATAGATCTTAGATTTCTCGTATGTTGTACCCAAGTGAAAGTATGTATCTCTTTGTGTTTGAAGAATCCATTAAGTATTTTAAGTTGGTGGCTCTCGCATATATCTATCAGTCTTTCTCCATTATCGTTTAGTGTTGTTTCTCCATATGGGCCTACCACTTTGCTTTGCATTTGTTGTCCTATTCTACTATTCAAGTCTCCAAGTAAAATTATCTCTCTTGTTTTTCCGATCTTAGATATTTCATCGTGTATTCTCTCAAAAAACTCATCCTTGATATTCGCGGGCTCGTCATTGGATACCGCATATACGCCTAAGATTGTCACTGGAGTCTGAAACAGATGCATATTGACTCGGATGATATTTTCACTCACGGACTCAAAATCTGTAATTTTATGTTTGTGTTTTTTATGTATCAATAGGGAAACGCCTCTTTTGGCTATCTGATCCTTGGACACACCACCGAATATGTGTACATAGTTATCTATTATTTCTGAGCCTGTTCCTTTCTTCTTTGTTTCGGTCAAAACAACCATATCCATCTTCAGACTGTCGCATTCTCTGGAGATTTCAACCACCTTATCTTTCATTCCTTGTACATTCCAAGTTCCAATATTCAATGTCCTCTTCATAGCAGTTTTCGTTTACCAGTAAATCCATCCTGTCCGAGGCTTGTATTAGGTTTTTTAGCATTTTAATTTTTTTACTAGTGACAGGGAACTAGCCTGACGCCTAAACCCCCAACCTGGAGGACCAGGTAATTTTTATTCAAGGTTTTCTTCCTTTAGATTGATAGTCTTACCGGACTTCAGAGATCAATCTTCCCTTTTCTGGTTCGTCCGCTGTTCATGAAATCTTTCTGACCACCGTTGACCATTTCTTCGCCTGTATCCTAGACAGGAGCCCTTACAGGGTGCTATCATCCGGGCCAGATGAACCCTGGTTTTTTTACGAGGTTGTTACTCCTCCCCCTCACCCTTTTCCAACCTGGCTTGGGACAGGCTTCGGCGGGGTTATATTTTATCTGTTTTAAAAATGCAAACGTAAACATAATTCATCGCGATGCGGCTTACATACTTTGGATTTGAATTACAGAGGGACATAATGCCATTTGGAAGATTTTGTTTACATAGGGCTATAGAGCAACAAAAATCATTTCCGAATCCGCTTTAAACTCAATTCCGCCCAAATTGGACAAAAGCGTTTTGCAAAGTTACTCCCCATTTTTCCAGTAGATCTGCATTTTTCCAGTAGTTTTACATTTTTTTGGTAGATCAATATAATCGGTAGATAAATTGAATCGGTAGTTCAATTGAACCGGTAGTTCAATGCCATCTAACGGGTCCTGTTGTGATTCTGAGAATCATTTACACACGAAAGTCCCATCAAAATATGTCAGGAGTTTTTGAGTTGCTAAAAACCGAATATACCACTACCTACCGAATCGTATTGTGAACCTAAGGCCTTCCGAAACACAATCAAAAAAATTTAATCAAAATCGGTATTGCCATTTTTGAGTTCCTGTAAATCGATTATAGTGCCATCTACCGGGAAATATTTAGATCTGGAACTTAGTCAGATACACAAACAAAGTTTCATCGAAATCGGTCCAGTCGTTCTTGAGTTGTTATAAACCGAAAGCAGCGCCACCTAACGGGTTTCTATTGTGACACTGAGAGCCATTAAAACACGTACACAATGTTTCATCAAAATCGGTCGAGGCATTTCTGATTTTCTACAGACCGATAGCAGCGCCACATATACCGGGGTATATTGCGGACCTGACACATACTCAGATACACACACAAAGTTTCATCGACATCGGTTCAGCCGTTCTTGAGTTTCTATAAACCGAATACAGCGCCACCTACCGGTTACCTATTGTGACCCTGAGACACACTCAAACACGCACACAATGTTCTATCAAAATCAGTCGAGCCATTTCTGAGTTCCTATAGAGCATTATCAGCGCCGCCTAGCGGATGCTATTGTGAAGCAAGGACACACCGAAACACACACACAAAGTTTCATCAAAATCGGTCAAGGCGTTTCGGAGTTGACATATTTTTTTAAACACCCCGTATAGCAGCGGTTATCTTTTCGTAGCGGTTTCACAGTGTTGACAATACTCTTTACGATACATCTCTAGGGGTGACATTTTATTAGATAATAATGAGATACTGATTATATGCATTTACAGGCCAAATTCCCAACCCTTGGCTAATGTTGATCTGTTCTTGGAAAAAATTTGAATAATTCTAGAGCGGTGTACGCTTGAGAGGACTGCTTTCATTTTGATGGGAGATTTCAATTTGGATATCCTGACAAGATTCCGTGATGTTGTTGATTATATATCACTCCTGGAAAGTTTCAACTTTAAACTCTTAAATCGTCAGCCTACACGTTCCTCATCAGGAACCTGTTTGGATAATGTGACCACCTCCCTTGTGGGGCAAACTCAGGTGATTGAATATCATATTTCTGACCATTCTGCATTGAAATTTAGCTTTAACCTCAATTTCAATAATGATCAAAGGAAACGATCAGTCAAGAGGCGAATAATAAATGATAATTCCACCGATTTTTTCCTCCACGAACTATCTCTATTGAGTTGGGATGATATTATTACAAAATCATCAGATCCCAATCAACTTTGGAATATATTTCATGATCGATTTTCTCATACATTTGAAATGTGTTTTCCTAAGGTCAACATTCATCTCTCAACGTCAAGGAAAAAGTTCAAACTAACACCTGAATTAAGTAAAATGAAAAACCATCTTGACTTACTATACATTCTTTCATTCTCTAGATCTGAATAAAAAGCCACTTATAAATCAGCTAAGAAACATTATGATCTTCGCCTATCTGAAACTAAGAAAGACCACTTCATTGACTTTATAAGGAACTCTGATAATAAGTCTAAGGCCTCCTGGAAGGTCATAAATTCGCTTACTAAACGCAGGATTTCTCCGGCTGTTTCCTGTGATCATGAAAATTCTTCATCGCTGCAAATGAGTTCAATAACTTCTTTGTTGGTTTTCCTTCTTCACTGACTACAAATTTGAATATAAGTTCTAGTACGGATCGAGATAGACTTGATAAATCTTTTTATATGTTTGAGGTTTCCCATGACGAAGTCCGGAGAACCGTTAAAGTTCTTAAGAATAAACTTTCCTGTGGTTATGACGAGGTACCAATAGGGGTTCTCAAATAGTCAATTGAATTCATTATTTCACCCCTCTGTTTCATAATCAACCGCTCATTCAAAGAAGGCGTTTTTACCGACCAACTTAAGACTGCTATTGTGAAACCCTTATATCTGAGAGGCCCTGTTGGTGCCCCAATACTTATAAGCCTATCAGCATCCTGTCTTCCCTTTCCAAAATCTTCGAAAAAATCTTGTCCAACTAATTACTGAATTTCTTCCATAAATTTAATGTCATTTCAACACGTCAGCATGGGTTTGTGAAAAACAGAAGAATTGAAACGGCCACATATGAGCTTGTTAATGAGATTTTAGTTTCCCTTGAACTAGGCGAGGTACCTATGGGACTGTTCTTAGATTTAACTAAGGCATTTGATTGTGTGGAACATGGAAGACTGCTAGAGATTCTTGATGACTGTGGTATAAGAGACAATCAATTAAAGTTGATGGATAGCTATCTTACATCTCGTAAGCAGATTAATGCTATAGAGGTTGATGGTGAATTACTCATGTCAGACACAAGAGAGACTGTTATGGGCGTTCCTCAGGGAAGTATTCTAGGACCGATGCTTTTTATCATCTATATCAATAAGTTACCTAAGGCAAAAGTTTCAGCAAAGCATTCTATGGGGATGTTTGCGGATGACATCAACTATTTGCTGAAATCTTCTAGT
This sequence comes from Halyzia sedecimguttata, assembly GCA_937662695.2. Classification (NCBI taxonomy): domain Eukaryota; kingdom Metazoa; phylum Arthropoda; class Insecta; order Coleoptera; family Coccinellidae; genus Halyzia; species Halyzia sedecimguttata. The sequence goes on from OW569413.2 coordinate 17,978,812, forward strand.
GTAATTACAGCTGTTGAAGATTCGAATAATGTTCTGAAGTCTGCGGGCTAGTGGTTTTGTGATCATAATCTCATCGTGAATATAGACAAGACACAATGCATTTTCTTCTACAGTGAAATAGCAAAGCTGAACCATCCTTCATCAGTGAATATTGCTAATAGTGATGTCATGGTCCAAGATAGTGTTGTGTTTTTGGGAATTGTGTTTGATAGACTCCTGAAGTAGGGACCTCACACTGAACAACTTAGACGTAGGCTCAATTCCATGTGCTATATGCTAGTTATGTTGAGAGATCAGATTGACTTTGACCTGCTGAAGATTATATATTATGCTGATTTCCAGTCAATTCCTTCGTATGGGATAATTTCTTGGGGTAATTCTTCTTATGTTGGTAATTTATTTGTAATTTAGAAGCAAGCTTTGAGAACTATGCTACGTTTAGGCTATCGAGAATCGTGTAGGAGTTTCTTTAAACGTAACAACATACTCACCATTTATGGACTATACATATATAGATTGTTGATATTCTTCTGTAATCATGGCCATTATTTTGAGTCCCATAGAACTGTTAATGCTACTAGAAGAATGTTTCTATATTCTGTGCCATCACACAAGACCACATTAAGAGGAAAAAGTGTTTAATGTATGGCAATAACTCTATTCAATATATTGCCCTCTCATGTTAGAAAAGTTTCCTGCCTTATCAAATTCAGAAAATCTTTATATGCTCTTCTTATGAATTGTGAACCATATGATATTTGTGAGTTCAAAGAATTATGTAAACAGTAATGATGTTTGTATATTTGATGATGACATGTTTTTACACCTTTTTGTAATTTTTTGGAATGAATAAATACTATTACTCTTACTACTACTACATTTGTGCGGAAATCTGAGTTCTGAGGTAAAAATCATCTCCATGTTATTCATTTTCATTATTTCTCTGTTTTCTTTCCCGTATCCAATATACTTTATTTTAGAGCTGTGAGAGTATTTGACTAGGACTATAATAACTGTAAATTTAAAGAAATAAGTACTCAAAACCCTGATACCCCTGTAGACCCACTGCTGGATGAAAACTCATTTTCATAAACTTTTTTATCAATTGAAACATTTTGGTGGAAGTTTTGACAGCAGAAACCATTGTTGGCCAATAGTCATTTTCACAATAATGCAGTAAAACCACTGTCATGTGTTACCCGATAATTGGGCATTAACAGGTGCTATCTTAATCCACGTATGAAAGCAATAATGTCCTTCATATCCACAGGCAAGTACCTTGAGATATTTCAGAGACCTATCTCCCTTTCAAAATTTTGCGATGGATCTTTCAAAATCATCAACAAATTCAGCTCTTCTTTTCGTATGGTGCCATTTGAAGTATTGGGAATTCTTTCGAATGGTAACCTTTTTATATTCCCAAAAACTGGATACCTCCTCATCGAAGTACGTAGACTGGTCCATGTTTATCAGTGGTCAGATATCAGGCCTGTAATTCTGGATGAAAATATGTTTAATTCGATATTTTATTTTTTTTATTCGATATTTTTCAAAGTTTGGGAGAGAAAACCCAGTAAGAAGCCTTTTAATAATAAGTATACCTCCCACAGTATCTTTTAATGATTACTTATAACTGCAATGATTCGCTAGTTGTTAATGCATGGAAATTGAAGCGCGAAAAATAGACAAATAATCATACAGGTTGTTTCTAAATTGAAAAATGATGTTGTTGAGGGGGGTTTTTCATATAACTTTTTGTTCTAATCCCCTTCCCCTCCGTGTTATGTCGTTTGAAATTGGGGGACACCTTCAGACATTATAAAATCCTGAACGATAAAAATATATGTATTTAGGACTTTCTTTTGACACCAACCTTCTTGATATTTATGTTAGTATGAATACATTTCTCAGCAGCATACTTAATATTTTCAACGAATTATAACGTCTGTGAAGTTAAGAGAAAAGCGCAATATCATATTCTTGTAATCAGATCAACAATTTCGGGAGATACAAAAAAGTTGCACATTGGATTTGCTTCCTGAATGAATTTTCTAGTTCGGAAAATATCGTAGCATCAAAAAGTTCTGATGCAAAATAATGTACAGAATGATTTTTCCCTATTTCAGTATCGTAATGAGTCCATTCCAGCATTGTTTCTAGTTATATTTTTCGTTTTGTGGTATTCAGCACTGACATTTGATCCTATCAAATTTCAACACACGTCAATTATCAATATAATACAGGGTCTTTCACGAGGAACCTCACCCATATTTATACGGGAAACTACAGAACGTATTTTCATGAAATTCAGCACTTATAAGTGTTTCACGATGCTGATGAAATCTAAAATATTTTCAAGGCATGAGCACCTCCGGTTTTTCCGGAAATGACGTCAACTTCCGTTTTTCAAATTAGAACACCATTTTTTTATTGCAGAAATAGATTCCTTAGAAAATTTCAAGTTATTTTGATGTAACATTTTTCAGTTTTGGTTGGAAAATTCTCTCTGAGCGGGAAAATTCGAAAAAAATATCGAAAATAGAGCTCCGCTGAAACAAGAATAACTTCGAGGTTTTTGGATGGTAAATTTTCATTTTTAAGATTTTTCAAGATGTAAGATTGATGTATCCACTTCAAAAATCGAAATCGCGATTCATGATACAGGGGGTGAAAAAATCGCTTTCAAAGTTAGGGATGACAAAATCGTGAAAAATCTATTTTTTCAAATTAGAACCCCATTTTTTTATGGCAGATATTGAATCTACGTTAAAAAATAATGTGAGTGTATGCATCACACCCTTGCCCTAAAATGGATATTTTCTGAGTTATTCACCAAAAACTGTTTTTCGTCTTGAATTTTCAGCTATTTCTTTTCCCTTCACGCCAAAAAGATGAAATGTTCAGGAACTGTTATTTGAACCATGCTGTAGATTTTTCACCCCTTCTTGAAACCGACTTCAAGTTACTATTAGGAGAACCATTGCAAACTCTCGCAGTTATAACTAGAGAAGATGCTCAAAGTTTTGTCCGTTAATTTCTAGACATTTATTTATACGTCTCAGGAATGCTTCGTGCGTTGCTCTCCTTATTTCATCGGGAGGAAGAGATCTGCAAAAGTGTTTAAAAACCAAATTGAGTTTCAAAACTATGAATCTAAAAATCTAAACAAACCTGAACGCATTTCTGACTCGTTCTATGCAGTCCTCTTTATCAGTCAGGGGAGTTGAGTAGACAATATTTTTTATCCTACCCCAAACATAATAGTCTAAAGGAGTTAAATCGGGAGAACGTGGTGGCCAAAGATGTGGACAATTGTTCGCCAACCATCGATCTTCAAATAGCCTGTAGAGGATATTTGACACATTGAGTGAATTGTGTGGAGGCGCGCCATCTTGTTGATACCATAAGTCATTATGGTTCTGTACTAGCGGCTCAATTATTTGAGTCAATATGTCAGAATATCTATCTCCTAAGGGAGAACATTCTTTAAATAATGCAAACATGTGTAGTGTTTATCTTACCAGTTAAAGTCCCATCATAAATGTGAACATCGAGAATTGCATTATTTTTGATTGCGCAAAAAACATTGAAACTCCAGGTCTCTTGAAAGTTCCATTGTCTGAAGTGGTGGTTATTCTCCTCATCCCAATAATGACTGTTATGCCTATTGAAAGAACCATTCTTTGTGAATTTAGATTCATCTGTCCAAATTATACAGTCCAAAAAGTTTTCATTCTCTTGAAATCGATTCATCATAGCTTCGCAAAACTCTGTTCTCCTGACGAAATCAGTTTCCTTCAAATGCTGTACCCTATTGAATTTATATGGGTGCATTTTATGTTTTTTTAATATTCTCCAAACACTCGATTGAGATAATCCCAGATCAATCTCGGCATCTTTGAGAGAATTTTGAGGATTCACACGAAAATATGCAAGAACTGTAATTTCGTTGTTCTCATCTTCTACTACACTTTTTTCTCGGTGTATAGTTTTCTTAACGAAAGATCCGATATTTCTCAAGTTTGTCATGGTTTTGTTAATGGTATCTCTCGTTGGTCTGGGTCAGTCAGGAAACCTATCAATGAACAGTCGAATCGTTCTATCTACAACTTTATTACATTCTCCATGAAGTAGAATGAGATTTAAATAATCTTCCTTGGTAAAATTAGGCATAGTGATCGATTTTATAACTTAATACGAATTATCACCAAATTAATAGTAAACACAAAATGCTACTGAATAAAGAGGAATTTGGCAGATGTAATTAATGATATCTATCATTAAAAAAAAAGAATGTAAAACATGGTAAGTTTTTGCATATGGTTCATAAGGAATTATTTATTTATCACTGGAGAGAAAACCGATGGCCGATTAGTTGAAATAAAGAGGTTTCCGATACAAATTCGAATCAAAATTCGCCATCTATTTAGGAACAACCTGTAACTTTTTTCTCTTGCATATTAGGGTAGTAAAATCTAAAACATGGTTTAAGTAACAGTTCCTGAAAATTTCATCTTTTTGGCGTGAAGGGAAAAGAAATAGCTGAAAATTCAAGACGAAAAACAGTTTTTTGTGAATAACTCAGAAAATATCCACTTTAGGGCAAGGGTGTGATGCATACACTCACATTATTTTTTAACGTAGATTCAATATCTGCCATAAAAAAATGGGGTTCTAATTTGAAAAAATTGATTTTTCACGATTTTGTCATCCCTAACTTTGAAAGCGATTTTTTCACCCCCTGCATCATGAATCGCGATTTCGATTTTTAAAGTGGATACATCAATCTTACATCTTGAAAAATCCCAAAAATGAAAATTTTCCATCCAAAAACCTCGAAGTTATTCTTGTTTCAGCGGAGCTCTATTTTCGATTTTTTTTTCGAATTTTCCCGCTCAGAGAGAATTTTCCAACCAAAACTGAAAAATGTTACATCAAAATAATCTGAAATTTTCTAAGGAATCTATATCTGCAATGAAAAAATGGTGTTCTAATTTAAAAACGGAAGTTGACGTCATTTCCGGAAAAACCGGAGGTGCTCATGCCTTGAAAATATTTTAGATTTCATCAGCATCGTGAAGTACTTATTAGTGCTGAATTTCATGAAACTACGTTCAGTAGTTTCCCGTATAAATATGGGTGAGGTTCCTCGTGAAAGACCCTGTATAATCTGGATATAGTGAAATATTTGTCGAGGGAAAAGATTTATTTTGATTGAAAAATAAGGTACTAGAGATTTCCTTCTCGCTAATTTTGAATAATTCATGCTATAGGAAACTGTTTTTGATATGATCTTCATGCCCTACGTATGATTCAAATTCAAATTCCGTAATCTGTCAACTTTCGTAATAGTCACACCAACTGCCAAGATACAATACAAAAGTCACTAGGATGCATAATCCGGATTTTTCATTAAATTGCAACAGAATTTCACAAAACTTGACTGAAATAGAGGAAATATCGTCTTATTTTCGTTGCAGAAGGCAATTCCAACACTCATTCCTTGGAAAACTTGCTCCTTCGTCGCTCGTTTTCGAATTTCGCATTCTTGTTTGAATAGGAGCCCATTCTGCAACTTGTATTAGAATATACTATTCCACCCCTCTATGATAAAATTTCAGAACTGGCAACAATTGTCATTTAATCAGCGTTTGGTGACGGCATATTTAATTTTTCTAAATGGGTCCAATTATAAGACATTCAATTAATAAAAAAGTTTTGCCCCAATTTCAAAGGGTAGTAAAGGAAAGGGTCTTAACACAAAAAATTATATGAAAGATCTCCTCCTGAAATAGTTTGCATCTATTTAAAACCGCCTTATATAAGGACTGACGTAAATTGGTGAATTCTTATGCGGAAATCATAAATATTTGTCTTGAATGATGCTTTTCAAATATACTCATAGGCTATGATGGAACCGATATAATATTCACACTTTTTTAATGTGCAATAAAAGGAACAAGTTGGTGAAGAAGGCTTTATCGAGTAACATAACAACCCCGTTTACAACTTCTGCTTGAAACACATACGAACGATGCTCGCCCAAGTTTTGCCAACTTTATAGAGCCAAACACAGCAAACGACTCTACGGAGATAAAATGAAGGGCTCAATGACCCTAATAATCGTTATGTGAATTTCATTTGATACCTAATTGGGGTTCAGTAATAGGAACAACCCTAGAATTTCTCTTAATAGCCTGCACAAATACGGCCCTCTACATATAAAGGTAATTAATTTTTAATTCCTGTATCCTTTCCGCTCGGGATAAGTTCTGAGAGACCGTGAGTGTTGCAGCATGGTCGATAAAATAGCAATTATTCGTTTAAGATATTGGCAATCGACCTAAATTTTCTCATGGTAAAGGGTCGTTCAACTTTTGAGGCACATATCTTAATCATCTAATTGCAGTTCTTCGTTTTCTCAGTGAGTTTGATGTGGATTATTTTATCGCTGTGACTAGAGTCCCGACTCTGGATCCGTGTCCAGTCCCAAATTACGTCATTAAATTCGGGACTGATATTCGGTACCTACATCTAGTCTCAAATAACGACATCAAATGACGTCATTAGCCTTGTCGGGACTGTTGATCCGTCCCGACTCGGGTCCCGTATACGGTCCCGAAATTATATGAAGAATAATAAGTACCTCCATTAGGCATAAACGTGATATTACTTAATTCAAATGAATGTTACAATATTATATTTTTGAAAAATTTTATTTCAAAGCCACGAATGTTGTTTACAGAAAACAAAGTAATTTCATACTAAATTTAAACATTCTAACGTGTGCATGTTGAACAGTACCACTGCCTCTTTGGAATTTTCTTAACATTTATGCATTTCAAATGGAAATACTGAAGGCAGGTTTTACATTTTATTCATTCGATGCAAGAATTTAATATTGTGTCGCATAACATACCGCACATTTCACATAGATATTTATGAGCAACCTTTTCGGGCAACATTTATCAACCAAATCCAAAAGTCTGAAAATGATAGCCAAACTTAACCGGATGGAATTTGGCAAGAAGAAAATAATAAGGAAAATATGTCAAATTATGTGGATATTGGGTCTACAAAAATGCCTGAGATTGTTAAGAAAAAGATAGACCAATAGGTTCTGATCTTACTGCAATCGACGTGAACTAAAATAGAAAAAACGAAGTTGTGGATTTTGCTAACTTGGGTATAAAAAGAAAACAGGAGAAAATGTTGTATTGGATTTTAAGAGAAGACGAAGCAGCAGATAATTCTATTCACATTGGTGAAAAAGTTGAGGTTTGCCATATTGAAAGTGATCCAGAGAAAGTATCGGACGTCGTTATGGATCCCGAAGTTGACCATCTGAAAAAGACGCTAATGAATATCTCTGCGAAATGTGCGGTATATTATGCGACATAATGTTATAGATTCATGCATCGCCTCAATGAAATGTGAAGTGGCTTCAGTATTTCCATTTGAAATGCATAAACGATAAGAAAGTTAAGGCAGAGGTACTATTTGAAATGCACACGTTAGAATTTTTGAATTCAGGATGAAAAGTACTTTATTTTCTGTAAACGACATTAGTAACTTTGAATTAAAATTCGTCAAAACTATAATATTGAGACATTTATTTGAATTAAATGATATCATGATATCACGAATGTACTAGGTACCTAATGGAGGTGGAATTCTTCTTATAAATTTGGGACCCTATGAAGGTCCCGAAATGGGACGGACCACCAGTTCCGACAAGACTTCTAATCACGTCATTTTATGTCGTTATTCGAGACTAGATGTAGATACTGAATACCAGTCCCGAATGTAATTACTCTGTGACTCTAGTCACAGCGTTATTTTATTCTTATGTGCGGTCCCTTCAGGCTCCTTTCCAGACACTCTTGAGCACAAATGTAGACAGCTAGTGTTTCTGCCTATAAGATAGAGGGTGTTCCAGGTGCACAGAAATACTCAGTTTGTGAATTAAGAAAATCGAACGCTTTTGGACTGTTCCCTGTTTGAAGGCTTCAACTATTTATCTGGCCTCTGCGAGCTCTATAGCTAAGTTCCTAACCGCTGTTCTTACTGCAAGTTAATATTCGTATACTCTGCTAGTCACCCATATGTGAGTTCAATATACTAATGTCCTGGTGCAAAGGATATCATAAATCATACATTGATTTTTAGTTCAGGTAGTAAAACCAGGCAGAAGGATAGAAAATTACCGAAAGGAATTTCTTAGTAATTAAAAACCTCGAGAAGAACTTTGCCAAACTATTGATTAGAAATTGGAAACACTTTTGAAATTATCTCGATTTTAGACGATCATAATGGAAGATACACATTTACTCTTTTAGAATCTTATGAAAAATGATTATAGAATAATGGAGTTGAAATACCATTAGCGAGTCAACATTAGTAACACTCATTTAATTTTTTCTTCTCCCAATTTATAAAGAGGATATATCTGATAGAATAGTTCATTCGTAATGTAATATTACTGGAAGAAGTTTTTGTTAGCAATACAATCGTTGTGTTTTCGAAAAAAATTATGAGAATCTGAATAATTCATATCTGGTTGGCGGCAGACAAAATGGAATTGTGTAACGATATAACCAAGACTATCTACCTGAAGGTTATCGTAGTCCATCGTTGCATTTATACAGGGTTACAGGGAAGTCGTACTGACTATTGAAGGACTGTATTATTCAGGTCATATCTGATGAATTTGGTCCTATAATATGTTCTCCGAAATTTCACCGTTATTGAGATATTGAATTTTAAAGATTTTTTTCTAAATCCCAAATTTTTTGGCTTTTTATCGTTTTTTTTTAGCATTAGAGCTCCTAGTGTCCGTTTTTTCATGTATCTAGTAAGAGGGGATGTCAATTAATAAAAATGATCAACAAAAACGGAACCTACTACTAACAGCCTAAAAAGACTGCTTGACAAAAGGTTAGAATTGAAGAATTTTCACTGAATGTTTTTAACTTCGAAGCGCTTTTATAAAAAATAAATGAATGGAAGTCATTCTGCAGATGCTTTTAAAACTTCTCCGCCTCTTCAGCTGTTCAAAAAGGTATAACACTTTCTATTAAATATGCAAAATATTGACCAAATTACAGTTAAGGTAGTAGAGGATACATTTTTAGTTTGAGGTGAAAGAAGCTAATAATACTTAAATAAGATAAAGAGAAACTTCAATATTCTTATAACTCTTGTTCGGCATGTCCGCAACCATTTCTTACACAAATTACATACTTTTTTAAAATCAATTTTCACAACAGAAGTTGAAGTTGAAGAAGTTTCTGAGTGCCTATTAATTGAAGATGGGATTTGTTTCGATGATTACTATTTTCATCAATTTAAGGACACGAATGAGACTTGGTGTGAGAAATGACGACGGCCATGTCGAACAAGAGTTATAAAAATATTGTTCTGTTTCTTTTTGTTTTATTTACGTATTATTAGCTTCTTTTACCTCAAACTAAAAATCTACCCTCTACTACTGTAACTGTAATTTGGTCAATATTTTGCCTATTTAATAGCAAGTGTTATACCTTTTTGAACTGCTGAAGGGACGGAGAAGTTTTTAAATGTATCTGCAGAAAATCTTCCTTATTTTTTTTTTCAATAAAAGCACTTCAAAGTCAAAAACATTCAGTGACAATTCCTGATTTCTAACCATTGTCGAGCAGTCTTTTTAAGCTGCTAGTAGCTGGTTCAGTTTTTGTTGATCATTTTATTAATTGACATCCCCTCTAACTAGATACATAAAAAAACGGACCCGTAGCTCTAGTCCTATAAATAGTCTATAATATAAAAAAATCTTCAAAATTCAATATCTGAATAACGGTGAAATTTCGGAGAACATATTATAGGACCAAATTTATCAGAAACTACCTGAATAATAACGTCCTTCAATATTCAGTACGACTTACCCTGTAACCCTGTATATGGGGGCTAAGACATAAATGTTCTAGCGGTTACCATTAACTGTTGGACCAAAAATTATCAGTGCTTCGCCTAAGGTGGCGAAAGAATACAATAACAAAGTAGAAACAGAGACCAGCAGATTGAACTAACTCGCAGAAGCTATACCATTAATCCTTCATCTCATGGAAGGTATATTTCTGCTGCGGTTGACTGCAGACTCAATGTTGTGATAACACATCTCTGAGGTATGTTCTTTTAGGGTGATTCCATTTCTACAGTAAGTGTAAAGCAAAGTATCTCATTTTCTCGTTAAATATACAACTGTGCATATAACTAAATTCAAAACTCATCAAATTGATTAAAATAGTTCAGTCAGTCAGTTTTTGGATGGAGCCCTAACTATTTTAGATTATTCGGAAATAATCAATCAATTTGTTTGAAAAATCGAGATTAGTAAACAGTCCAATAGAAACCCCTGACGAACATCCATGTCCTCCGGGACATGAAGAACCAAAACTAATTTGTTGTTTGGATCATTCCATCAGAGTGAATATAAATACATTTATTTGAGATCATACCAAGTAGATGACGTGGTCATCAGATTCAAACATATCTACGGGGTGTTCCTTAGGCATATCACAAGTGAATATTCGAAATTTTGTGTTACTAGATATCAGCCAGTGTATATTTCACGAATAAGTTCGGAATCGAATTATATAATATATATCCTTAGAGGGTGTGGTACAAGTTACTTATTTATTTTCACCATCTCTTAGACATTTCGTTCAATTGAATTATCAAAATCACCGTGAAAATGGCTCGATATTGTCCACTTCAGCATATTTGAATGTAAACATAAAACAAACTTTTGAACAATAACTGTCCATATGATATTTTGACATTTTCCATAACATTCATACATACTCCTACAAAATTATTCAACGGTGAAATTTCTCATATGTCCCAATAGGTTTGCTATTAGTAGATCAACTAGTAGCCAGCAGTCCATATTTTGGGATTCAGATGAGCCAGCAGATCTACCTAGCAATAGATCCACATTTTTCTGGTAGATCTACCTTTTTCCGATAGATCTACATTTTTCCGGTAGATCTAAATTTTTCCGGTAGATCTACATTTTTCCGATAGATCTACATTTTTTCGGTAGATCTATATCCGGTAAATCAATATATAGATCAATATATTATCGGTAGATAAATTGAATCGGTAGATCAATTGAACCGGTAGTTCAATGCCATCTAACGGATCCTGTTGTGATTCTAAGAATCATTCACACACGAAAGTCCCATCGGAATATGTTAGGAGTTTTTGTGTTACTAAAAACCGAAATAGCGCCACCTACCGAATCGTATTGTGAACATAAGGCCTTCCTAAACACAACCACAAAGATTCATCAAAATCGGTATAGCCAATTTTGGGTTCCTGTTAACCGATTGTAGCGCCACCTACCGGGGAATATTGTGGATCCGAAACCTACTCAGATGCACACACACACAAATTTCCATGGATCCGGAATCTACTCAGATACACACATACACAAAGTTCCATCGCAATCGGTCCAATCGTTCTTGAGTTGTTATAAACCGAATGCAGCGCCACCTAACGGGTTACTATTGTGACCCTTAGAGCCACTCAAACACGCACACAATGTTTCATCAAAATCGTTAGAGCCATTTCTAAGTTTCTATAGACCGATTGCAGCGCCACCTTCCGGGATATATTGCGGACCTGACATATACTCAGATACACACACAAAGCTTTATCGAAATCGGTTCAGCCGTTCTTGAGTTTCTATAAACCGAATACAGCGCCACCTACCGGTTATCTATTGTGACCCTGAGACACACTCAAACACGCATACAATGTTTTGTCAAAATCGGTCGAGCCATTTCTGAGTTCCTATAGAGCATCATCAGCGCCACCTACCGGATGCTATTGTGAAGCAATGACCCACGGAAACATACAAACAAAATTTCATCAAAATCGGTCAAGCCGTTTCGGAGTTGACATTTTTTTAAAAACACTCTGTATAGTAGCGGTTATCCTTATCCTGGTCCATTCGCAATGGTTTAACGATGTTGAGAATTCTCTTTACGATAGACATCTCGAGGGACATTTAACTTAAAATGCTTACATTCGAAAATAATCGATGTCGTGAGAAAAGGAACACCATGTATAGTAATGGTTTATTTTCAACGATGTATGCCTCGAAAGTATATTTTCTAACACAAACGAATGAAGAATAAAGTTTCATCAAAATCGGTACTGCCATCTTTGAGTTCCTGTGAACCGAGTGTTCCGCCACCAACTGGGTCCAATTGTGAATGTGAATCACTTTGAGATCGACCGAAAAAATACCCACACACAAAGTTTCATCATAATCGGTCAAGCCGTTTCGGAGTTGACATTTTTCGAAAAACACCCTGTAGAGAAGCGGCGATCCTTTCGCAACGGTTTTACTATGTTGAGAATATCTTGGGGTGTCATTTTACTTGAAACACCCTATATAGCAGTGGTTTTTCATTTTCGACCGTTAATTTTCTGCTTAATGTGTGAATATTTTTAGTAATTTTAATGCAAAAATTCATTATAGTTTTCGTGACTTAACGAAAAGATTCAAATCCCAAAATACGTTCACTGGAGAACGCTCCTTTAAGTTTTTCATTGGGTAAAAATGAAAAAATCTTATGAGAAATCTATTTCGGACGCTCCGAGATTCGATCCCGCCGCCCTGCGAGGCTCGGGAGCTATAAATGCGGTGCCTTAGTCCGCTCGGCCACGATGTGTACGTGAGTCGACCCCGATTATGTACGATATAAAGATTTTAATTACTCGGATGGTTTCTGTCAATCGATTTTCAGAATATCCTCAATCCTGTCAAGCGATCGATCGAAATCGGCTACTCGTTCATATTTCTCGCGGTTTTTCTAGACTATTCGAAGGTTTTCGACTAATTCGGTTCAAAATTCAAATTCGATTTGACATTTCTAATCGCTCGTTCTGACCGAAATCGTAGACGTTGAAGGAGACGCGTTAAAATTCGCCACAGAAATACGTGAAACGTCAGAATTTCGTCGATTTCCGCGACAAAGTCACATTTTCCTATCGTTCTTCCGGGAAAACGAAAGAGGGGATCGAAAAAAGGGCTCAGCTACGGACTAATTTCGAATCTCGTCTTCGCGTTCCCGCAAATACCGTCGTTCCGAACGCCACCTGTCCTCCGATCTCGTTTCCTTCATTTTGCACCTTTTGCCAAAATCGGCGTTTTTTCGCCTTTTCGCAATTTTTTTTAAAATACACCCCCGACTTTTCGCTCCGAAAATGCGAAACTCTACGAAACTTCCGTATTTTTCCTCGCGAAACCCCTAGGAAATTTCCCCCCTCCCCCCCTCCTAACATTAAAAAAATCGTCACGTTTATAGTAACATTTCAAAAAAAATTTTTTTGATCCCATTCTATGAATTGCATCTTCACTTTAGTATTGGGACTAGTGGCCCGCAGTCTATTGTTGGAGGCTTCGATTAGTCAGTAGTTTTCATTCATAGGTAAAATTAAATAAAAAAAAAATTGAGAAAAAAAATTGATAAAAATATTGAAAAAAAAATGAAAAAAAAAATTATAAATCAAAAATTTTGAAAATTTTAAAATATCATAGAAGAAAAAAAAAATTATTAAAAAAATTGTAACTATAAAAAAAATTTAAATTATAAATAAAATGGAATTATAAAAAAGAGAAACACCCTGTATACACATTTCTGAAAAATATATTATGAGAATCCATCCAAGGTTCCTATTCAGATAACGCTTTGTTTGTGGCAAAGATCAAATCAATCGCGTAATATTGTGCCGATAGAAAAAGAACACCCTGTATAGTTATGGTTTATTTTCAACGATGTAGGTCCCGAAAGTATATCATTTACAATTGAATACAATAGTACGATTTGTCGTGAAAAGCAGCAAGTTGCAATTGACGTTAAAAGAATAACACCCTGTATGGAGTTTTCTGAAAAATATATTATAAGAATCCATCCGAGGTTCCTATTTGAATAACGCTTTGAGTGTGGCAAAAATCAATTCAATCGCGTAATATTGTGCCGATAGAAAAAGAGCACCCTATATAGTAATGGTTTATTGTCAACGATGTAGGTCCCGATTTCTTTATCACAATTGAATACAATAGTACGATTTGTCGTGAAAAGCAGCAAGTTGCAATTGACGTTAAAAGAATAACACCCTGTATGGAGTTTTCTGAAAAATATATTATAAGAATCCATCCAAGGTTCCTATTTGAATAACGCTTTGTTTGTTGCTCAAATCAAATCAATCGCGTAATATTGTGCCGATAGAAAAACAACACCCTGTATAGTAATGATTTATTTTCAACGATGTAGGTCCCGAAAGTTTATCTTTTATCATAATTGAATACAATAGTACGATTTGTCGTGAAAAGCAGCAAGTTGCGATTGACGTTAAAAGAAAAACACCCTGTATAGAGATTCCATAAAAATACATTATAAGAATCCATCCAAGATTCCTATTTAGATAACGGTTTGTTTGTGGCACGAATCAATTCAATCGTGTAAAATTTTGCCGTGAAAAAAACAACACCCCGTATAGTAATGGTTTATTTTCAACGATATACACAACACAACACAAAGTTTCATCGAAATTGGTCGAGCCGTTTTAGAGTAACCATAAATCGATCGGGGTGTCCCCTACAGTATGCTATTGTGAATCAGAGACGCGCCGAATCAATAACACGAAGGTCCCATCGCAATATGTTAGAAGTTTTTGAGTTACTAAAAACCGAATATAGCGTCACGTAGCGAATCGTATTGAGAACCAAAGGCCTTCCGAAACACAATCACAAAGATTCATCAAAATCGGTATAGCCATTTTTTGATTCCTATGAACCGATTATAGTGCCACCAACCGGGGAATATTGTGGATCTGAAACCTACTCTCAGATACACACACAAAGTTTCATCGAAATTGTTCCAGTCGTTTTTGAGTTGTTATAAACCGAACTCAGCGCCACCTAACGGGTGCACACAAAGTTTCATTGAAATGGGTAAAGCCGTTTCGGAGTTGACATTTATTTAAAAACACCCTGTATAACAGCGGTTATCTTTTCGTAACGGATTTACAATGAAGAGAATTCTCTTCACGATAATTCTCGTGCAGTGATATCTCACTTAAGACCCTGTGTAGCAATGGTTTTTCATTTTCGACCGTTAATTTTCTACTTAAATGGTTGAATATTTTGTGTAATTTCAATGCAAAACATTCAAAATTATACGTTAATTTTTGGATCAAAAATAATCAAGGCTGTGTCCTTGGTTGCGTAAGGTACCTATTCATATACATACATTCACGGTTGGATAAAAAATAAACAATGCATTGAACGCGGTGGCGTAGGTTCATATTCAAATACATACATTCACAATTGGATCAAAAGTATTCAATGCTGTGTCTTTGGTTAAGTAAGGTCCTTGTTCAAATACATACACTCACAGTTGGATAAAAAATAAACAATGCAATGAACGCGGTGGCGTAGGTTCCTATTCAAATACATACAAAAATCCGTCTGATTGAACCTTTGATTATAGATATCGTACTTGACGAATAGATCCAAATCCCGTTTTCGACAGTTAATTATCTGCTTAAAGTTTGAATATTTCGATTAATTTAAAAGAAGAATTTTCAAACAAACGAAAATCCAATATAGATTTCGTAATTTGACGAAAACATCAATCGCCCATGATGAGTTTACACGGGAATAACACACTCAGAAGTTTTCATTCTATAAAAATGAAGAAAAATTATAACGTCAACGATTGCCGGCCACTCCGAGATTCGATCCAGCTGCCCCGAAATGCAACCGTTGATCCCAGGACGCTTCCCTCCCGGCCACTTTCGCTATAGATAAATGTAGGAATTATGCTCTATATAAAGGTTTTATAGCACTGGGATGATTTCCGTCCTTCGATTTCCAGAATATCGTCAATTCTGTCAAGCGAACGCTCTTAATTGGCGACTTGTTCTTATTTCTCGCAATTTTTCTTGACGATTTCGAGATTTTCGACTAATTCCGTTGGAAGCTTGAATTCTATTTGATAATTCGACCCTCATTCGGACTGAACACTATGACGTTGAAGGAATCGCGAAAAGATTTCGCACAGAATTTCGATACGATTTCTACAACGATATCATTTGAAAATACTCACGTTTCGTAAAAGATTCCAAAATTCGACGGAAAGATTAAATTCAGGCGATATCCTATCATAATTCATACACCTGTCAACAACTAAAAAATGTTTCCTTAGGATACATTCGATTGAATTTTGAATTCGTATATAAATGTCTGCAAGTAAAAATCGGCAATATCGTCAAAAGTGTAGATCGATAATTAACTTATTTTACGTTCTCCACTTTCGGACCGTTTCATCAAAATTCTTTCCTCGAAGATACCTACCAGTCATTTCAACTTAGAATTTGATAGAACACATTATTTCTCAAATATCAAAAATTCTGCCATGCGATCGCTCCAAATCGGCGACTCTATCATATTTCTTCTTATTTCTAGCAATGTATCTTCACGATTCGAGATTTTCGACAAATTCCGTTCGAAAGTCTAATTCTATTTGACGTTTATCGCAACTCATTCGCGATAAATTCAAACTGACAGAAGTTTCTTTCATCTGTGATCGAAGTAAAACATCCACGTTTCATCTTCTATAGCAGGACCCGAAGTCGGTCGAGCGAAGCCGAACCGGTCAAAACGTCACATTTCACCGAGGTTTTCAAAATATGTCAAAGTTTGCGATCTTTTTACGGAAAAAGAGAAGGTTTTATCAAAAATCGAGATCCGTTACGGACTACCTACGAATCTCGTCTTTCGGACCCCGACGAAATACCTTTTCGAGCGTCGCGTCCTCGCCAGATCTCTCCCATACCGATTCGCACCTTTAGCCGAGAAGGCCGTTTTCGCCCGAATTTACGATTTAAATAAAAATACTCCTCACGTTTTCTCTCGTCGAAGACGGATACCAGGAGAAAATTTCGTCTTTTCTCGTTCCCTTTTCCACCTCGAATCCCCCCTTGCCCCTCGAATAACCGACGAAAAAATCGAAAATATCGACCTCCTCGAGGAAAAAATCTTTTTTGACCTCTCTCTGTGATCCCGAGATCTTGGCGTTAGTAATATATTGTAACTAGTAGCCAGCATATCTACCTAGCCAGTAGATCTACATTTTTCTGTAGATCTACATTTTTCTGGTAGATCTACATTTTTCCAGTAGATCTACATTTTTCTGGTAGATCTACATTTTTCCGGTAGATCTGCATTTTCCAGTAGATATACATTTTTTTAGTAGATCAATATATAATCGGTAGATACATTGAAGCGGTAGATCAATTGAACCGGTAGTTCAATGCCATCTAACGGGTCCTGTTGTGATTCTGAGAATCATTCACACACGAAGGTCCCAACGCAATATGTTAGAAGTTTTTGAGTTACTAAAAACCGAATATAGCGTCACGTAGCGAATCGTATTGTGAACCAAAGGCCCTCCGAAACACAATCACAAAGATTCATCAAAATCGGTATGGCCATTTTTGGGTTCCTGTGAACCGATTATAGTGCCACCTACCGGGGAATATTGTGGATCTGAAACCTACTCTAAGATACACACAAAGTTTCATCGAAATCGTTCGAGTCGTTTTTGAGTTGTTATAAACCGAATTCAGAGCCACCTAACGGGTGCACACAAAGTTTCATCAAAATGGGTAAAGCCGTTTCGGAGTTGACATTTATTTAAAAACATCCTGTATAACAGCGGTTATCTTTTGGTAACGGTTTTACAATGATGAGAATTCTCTTCACGATAAATCTCTTGCGGTGATATCTCACTTAACACCCTGTGTAGCAATGATTTTTCATTTTCGACCATTAATTTTCTACTTAAATGGTTGAATATTTTGTGTAATTTCAATGCAAAACATTCAAAATTATACGTTCATTTTTGGATCAAAAATAATCAAGGCTGTGTCCTTGGTTGCGTAAGGCACCTATTCATATACATACATTCACGGTTGGATAAAAAATAAACAATGCATTGAAGGCGGTGGCGTAGGTTCATATTCAAATACATACATTCACAATTGGATCAAAAATATTCAATGCTGTGTCTTTGGTTAAGTAAGGTCCTTGATCAAATACATACACTCACAGTTGGATAAAAAATAATTAATGCAATGAACGCGGTGGCGTAGGTTCCTCTTCAAATACATACAAAAATCCGTCTGATTGAACCATTGATTATAGATATCGTTACTTGACGAATAGATCCAAATCCCATTTTCGACAATTAATTATCTGCTTAAAGTTTGAATATTTCGATTAATTTAAAAGAAGAATTTTCAAACAAACGGAAATTCAATATAGATTTCGTAATTTGACGAAAAGATCAATAGCCAATGATGAGTTTACACGGGAATAACACACTCAGAAGTTTTCATTCTATAAAAATAAAGAAAAATTATAACGTCAACGATTGCCGGCCACTCCGAGATTCGATCCGGCTGCCCCGCGATGGTGACCGTTGATCCTAGGACGCTTCCCTCCCGGCCACTGTCGCTATAGATAAAAGTAGGAATTATGCTCTATATAAAGGTTTTATAGCACTGGGATGATTTCCGTCCTTCGATTTCCAGAATATCGTCAATTCTGTCAAGCGATCGCTCGAAATTGGTGAATTGTTCATATTTCTCGCAATTTTTCTTGACGATTTCGAGATTTTCGACTAATTCCGTTGGAAGCTTGAATTCTATTTGACAATTCGACCCTCATTCGGACTGAAAGCTATGACGTTGAAGGAATCGCGAAAAGATTTCGCACAGAATTACGATACGATTTCTACAACGATGTCATTCGAAAATACTCACGTTTCGTAAAAGATTCCAAAATTCGACGGAAAGATTAAATTCAGGCGATATCCCATCATACTTCATACACCTGTCAACAACTAAAAAATGTTTCCTTAGGATACATTCGGTTGAATTTTGAATTCGTATATAAATGCCTGCAAGTAAAAATCGGTAATATCTTCAAAAGTGTAGATTGATAATTACCTTATTTTACGTTCTCCACTTTCAACCGTTTCATCAAAATTCTTTCCTCGAAGATAGGTATCTACCAGTCATTTCAACTTAGAATTTGATAGAACACATTAGTTCTCAAATATCAAAAATTCTGCCATGCGATCGGTCGAAATCGGAGACTCTATCATATTTCTTCTTATTTCTAGCAATGTATCTTCACGATTCAAGATTTTCGACAGATTCCGTTCGAAATTCTAATTCTATTTGACATTTATCGCAACTCATTCGCAAAGAAAACGTCGATAAATTCAAACTGACAGTTTCTTTCATCTGTGATCGAAGTAAATCATCCACGTCTTCTCTTCTATAGCAGGACCCGAAGTCGGTCGAGCGAAGCCGAACCGGTCTAAACGTCACATTTCACCGAGGTTTTCAAAATAAGTCAAAGTTTGCGATCTTTTTACGGAAAAAGAGAACGTTTTATCGAAAATCGAGATCCGTTACGGACTACCAACGAATCTCGTCTTTCGGACCCCGACGAAATACCTTTTCGAGCGTCGCATCCTCGCCAGATCTCTCCCATACCGATTCGCACATTTAGCAGAAAAGGCCGTTTTCGCCCGAATTTACGATTTATTTAAAAATACTCCCCACGTTTTCTCTCGTCAAAGACGGATACCCGGAGAAAATTTCGTCTTTTCTCGTTCCCTTTTCCACTTCGAATCCCTCCTCGCCCCTCGAATAACCGACGAAAAAATCGAAAATATCGACCTCCTCGAGGAAAAAATCTTTTTTGACTTCTCTCTGTGATCCCGAGATCTTGGCGTTAGTAATATATTGTAACTAGTGCCAGCAGATCTACCTAGCCAGTAGATCTACATTTTTCTGTAGATCTACATTTTTCTGGTAGATCTACATTTTTCCAGTAGATCTACATTTTTCTGGTAGATCTACAATTTTCCGGTAGATCTGCATTTTCCAGTAGATATACATTTTTTTAGTAGATCAATATATAATCGGTATTACATTGAAGCGGTAGATCAATTGAACCGGTAGTTCAATGCCATCTAACGGGTCCTGTTGTGATTCTGAGAATCATTCACACACGAAGGTCCCATCGCAATATGTTAGAAGTTTTTGAGTTACTAAAACCGAATATAGCGTCACGTAGCAAATCGTATTGTGAACCAAAGGCCCTCCGAAACACAATCACAAAGATTCATCAAAATCGGTATGGCCATTTTTGGGTTCCTGTGAACCGATTATAGTACCACCTACCGGGGAATATTGTGGATCTGAAACCTACTCTCAGATACACACACAAAGTTCCATCGAAATCGTTCGAGTCGTTTTTGAGTTGTTATAAACTGAATTCAGCGCCACCTAACGGGTGCACACAAAGTTTCATCAAAATGGGTAAAGCCGTTTCGGAGTTGACATTTATTTAAAAACACCCTGTTTAACAGCGGTTATCTTTTCGTAACGGTTTTACAATTATGAGAATTCTCTTCACGATAAATCTCTAGCGGTGATATCTCACTTAAGACCCTGTGTAGCAATGGTTTTTCATTTTCGACCGTTAATTTTCTACTTAAATGATTGAATATTTTGTGTAATTTCTATGCAAGACATTCAAAATTATACGTTCATTTTTGGATCAAAAATAATCAAGGCTGTGTCCTTGGTTGCGTAAGGCACCTATTCATATACATACATTCACGGTTGGATAAAAAATAAACAATGCATTGAACGCGGTGGCGTAGGTTCATATTCAAATACATACATTCACAATTGGATCAAAAATATTCAATGCTGTGTCTTTGGTTAAGTAAGGTCCTTGTTCAAATACATACACTCACAGTTGGATAAAAAATAAACAATGCAATGAACGCGGTGGCGTAGGTTCCTATTCAAATACATACAAAAATCCGTCTGATTGAAGCATGGATTATAGATATCGTTACTTGACGAATAGATCCAAATCCCATTTTCGACAGATAATTATCTGCTTAAAGTTTGAATATTTCGATTAATTTAAAAGAAGAATTTTCAAACAAACGGAAATTCAATATAGATTTCGTAATTTGACGAAAAGATCAATAGCCCATGATGCGTTTACACGGGAATAACACACTCAGAAGTTTTCATTCTATAAAAATGAAGAAAAATTATAACGTCCACGATTGCCGGCCACTCCGAGATTCGATCCGGCTGCCCCGCGATGGTGACCGTTGATCCTAAGACGCTTCCCTCCCGGCCACTTTCGCTATAGATAAAAGTAGGAATTATGCTCTATATAAAGGTTTTATAGCACTGGGATGATTTCCGTCCTTCGATTTCCAGAATATCGTCAATTCTGTCAAGCGATCGCTCGAAATTGGCGACTTGTTCATATTTCTCGCAATTTTTCTTGACGATTTCGAGATTTTCGACTAATTCCGTTGGAAGCTTGAATTCTATTTGACAATTCGACCCTCATTCGGACTGAAAACTATGACGTTGAAGGAATCGCGAAAAGATTCGCACAGAATTACGATACGATTTCTACAACGATATCATTCGAAAATACTCACGTTTCGTAAAAGATTCCAAAATTCCACAGAAAAATTAAATTCAGTCGACATCCCATCATACTTCATACAACCAACTGTCAACAACTAAAAAATGTTTCCTTAGAATACATTCGATAGGATTTCGAATTCGTATATAAATGCCTGCAAGTGAAAATCGGTAATATCGTCGAAAGTATAGATCGATAATTACCTTATTTTACGTTCTCCACCTCCGGCCCGTTTCATCAAAATTCTTTCCTCGAAGATAGGTACCTACCAGTCATTTCAACTTAGAATTTGATAAAACACATTATTTCTCAAATATCGAAAATTCTGCCATGCGATCGGTCGAAATCGGAGACTCTATCATATTTCTTCTTATTTCTAGCAATGTATCTTCACGATTCCAGATTTTCGACAAATTACGTTCGAAATTCTAATTCTATTTGACATTTATCGCCACTCATTCGCAAAGAAAACGTCGATAAATTTACTGACAGAAGTTTCTATCATCTGTGATCGAAGTAAATCATCCACGTTTTATCTTCTATAGCAGGACCCGAAGTCGGTCGAGCGAAGCCGAACCGGTCTAAACGTCACATTTCACCGAGGTTTTCAAAATATGTCAAAGTTTGCGATCTTTTTACGGAAAAAGAGAAGGTTTTATCAAAAATCGAGATCCGTTACGGACTACCTACGAATCTCGTCTTTCGGACCCCGACGAAATACCTTTTCGAGCGTCGCGTCCTCGCTAGATCTCTCCCATACCGATTCGCACATTTAGCCGAAAAGGGCGTTTTCGCCCGAATTTACGATTTATTTAAAAATACTCCCGTCTATCCGTCTTTGACGAGAGAAAACGTTCTCGTCAAAGACGGATACCCGGAGAAAATTTTGTCTTTTCTCGTTCCCTTTTCCACCTCGAATCCCCCCTCACCCCTCGAATAACCGACGAAAAAATCGAAAATATCGACCTCCTCGAGGAAAAAATCTTTTTTGACCTCTCTCTGTGATCCCGAGATCTTGGCGTTAGTAATATATTGTAACAAAATTATTCAAATAGAAAATATCCAATAAATACGAATAAAAGTGCCTTCATCAACAATGAGCCCTAACATATGGGTGTGTATTTTAAATGTGGTATAATGGTCCACTAGTTTACAATATGAATATTGCAGTCGCTATTTTGCAATTATAATATGTCTATATCATATTTCGATACTTTTAGTTATTTTTTAGTTTATTTTGCTACTAATATAGGGAAATGAATCGGACATGAAATTTCAAATGAACGCCTAATCAGGATATAATGTTGAGTGTTAATAATAAGTGAAGTATTTTATGACTAACTGTGTTGGTGTGTTTTCCTTGACTAATCATAATTTTTACGCTGGGGAACAGCATACTATCATTTTGCCGAAATGTCTCTAATTTTCGAATTTTTTGCCGAAAATGATCCACAACGATTAGGTTCGATTCACTGATGAAGAATCCGAGGTCCACTGGTCTTTGCCACGATATCTTTCGAACGGAAAGAGATAGCGACTTGAAATTCTCAGAGTAGGTTGCGCATCTGGATAAGACAGTTAAGTTCTTTAATGGGCATATAGGCCGAACAGCTTTGTAGTTGAAACTTTGAATTCGTGAGGATCATATCACTGGAAAGTTTAAAAAAGATTATCAAGAATTATTCTGAATCTCAGAAATTGCCCGTCTAATATAGCTGATTTTGCAAAAGACATCAAAACGTAATTCTAAGCCAAGTTCCCAATTTGAACATGTTTGGATCTATATTGTTGGAGATATTGGAATAATACTGGAAACCGAGCAGCATTGAATCAGTTCAGTATCATGATTTGTGACCGTTACCACAATAACTTTCGAAGGGAGATATATAGAGACTTGCAATTTTCCGGGTAGGTTACGCATCTGAGTGCGGCAGTTAAGTTTGTTAATAGACTTAACGCCGTATTCACAAAGCATTCAATCTCCATTAAGTCCTAACTGAGGTCCTCAGTTAAGGATAAATTTGAATCGCAACCTAAGTTAACGTTTCACCACCGTTAAATACGTTAGCTGAGGTTTCAATTCATATTTATCCTTAACTGAGGACCTCAGTTAGGACTTAACGGAGATTGAATGCTTTTTGGCGCTCTAGTTCCTCGGAACTGAGTCAATTGGCCCAAATGTCTGTAATTTTCGAATATTTCGATGAAAATGGTCTTAAACGATTTGGTTCGACTCACTGATCAAGAATCAGTGGTCGAAATTCAAACCAGCCGGCCGGACCGGCCGGCCGTAGGCACGATAACTCTCGAACGGAATGAGCTAGAGAGTTGAAATTTTCAGAGTAGGTTTGGGGGATAAATATCTCGGCTAAGTTCGTTATCAGGCAAAATCGGACAGATGGTTTCGGAGTAACAAAAAAAACAAATTCCAAATTAATTTTTTTTTAATAAGAAGTTTTATCATAAGAATCCATTCATATCATTTTTAACTCTAACAAGCTAATACTTTCGGAGATATGATTCTTCAAAATTTCAATGTAAATGGTATTTCACACATTGATATAATTATTCTATGTATGAATTGTCATAATGTCAACTTGACAGAAGGGAATATTGTAACTTCAAAAATATTGGGGTTGAAATACTCGTATTTTAGCGATGCAACGGGGACCTCACCCGAAAATGTTTGAGAATATTACGTAAATATTGAAAGCATAATTCTGTAGTTCGAGAGAGGAGAAAATTTGGTGAATGTAGATCAGGAAATTTTTGATCGATTACAAGGTAATTTTTTATTTATTACTCATCTTCTTTCATATTATTACTCATCTTCTTTCATACATATTTTACGGAATACCTACTATTTGTAGGTACTTTAAACCTGTTTTGGGCAATTGTCATACGAAACTTGTTTTTTTGGCGCTCTAGTTCCTCGGAACAGAGTGCTTATCAATTTGCCCAAGTGTCTGTAATTTTGGAATTTTTGGCTGAAAATGGTCTCAAACGATTTGGTTCGACTCACTGATCAAGAATCCGAGTGCGAAATCGATTCTGTCCGGCCGGTCGACCGGCCGTAGGCACGATAACTCTCGAACGAAAGGAGTTACCGGATTGAAAATTGCAGGTGGTTTTGGAGCGTAAATATCTCGGACAAGTTCGTTCGATCTATCTGAAATTTAGCATCAAATTGTAGAATCATGACCTTTATACGCATGTGAAGTTTTTTTATTGACCAGATTACCGCAAAGTGTAAAAAAAAAATTTTGAAAATTTAAAAAAGTTTTTCCACAATAACTCTCGAACGGAATGAGCTAGGTAGTTGAAATTTTCAGAGTAGGTTAGCGAGATGAATATCTCGGCTGAGTTCGTTATTGGGCAAAATTGGCCAGATTTAATTCGATTTCTTCCATGGTGCAGTTCTCATTCTCATGATTGCTCATTTAATCTTGTTAAATAAACTATTATTTGAATTGAATTTCCTTTATGATGCAGCTCTATCATATGTATACATTGATATAATTCCCAACTCAGAGAAACCAATACTTTCGGAGATATAATTTGTCTGTTTGAACTAGAGCGCCAGAAAGCTCCTGTCCACAGGG
Organism: Halyzia sedecimguttata; assembly: GCA_937662695.2. Lineage (NCBI taxonomy): Eukaryota > Metazoa > Arthropoda > Insecta > Coleoptera > Coccinellidae > Halyzia > Halyzia sedecimguttata. Next base: position 18,004,012 of record OW569413.2, read on the forward strand.
CTTGAACCCATTTTCAATATGGCGGTTAATCAGGAAAATGGTTTTGGAGATATACACATCGAAAAAGTAATGCTTGTGGCTTCTACTCGATGCAAATCCATATTAACTCAATGAAAAAATATATACGATTTACACTAATTTATTTAATATTGTGATGCGTTCCGTCGACACAGTGACTTCATCAGACTACATCATACTAAATTCTTAAGAAGTAATAATCTCCCTTTACCTAGATGACATGGACACACAGACCTATTCAAAACTAATTACATGAGATACTTATTTAAAACTAATAACATAATCTTATATTGCTAGTTCTTTGTACACATTTACGAAAATTCATTCCTAACGGTTTAATTAATTGATTCTCTATTTGAATATATTGAGTAACGAGGAAAAATTCAGATCTAATTGTTCATTAACTAAATTACCTGTATGTTTTTCTCTATTTATTTCCACCATTTCCCAATCATTGAGTTGTGCACCTTTATTCAAATTGTGTAGAATTTTGAAATCTGGGTTAAACTTATGTCCTTTGCTAATAAATGAATAATTTGAATTAATGTTGTTGTTTTTGTAGCTGTGATGATGTTCCTTCATTTTCATGCCAACATATCTACCACTTTTTCCTATATATGACTTATCACAACTCCCGCAATTTAATTGATAAACACCGGATTTATCTTCCTTATTCCTTTTTGATTTATTGTTCCTTATGAGTTTTGCAGGTTATTGTTTGTCGAAAATGAGATATTCACCTGCTATTCACCTGCTATTTGTTAATAAATAAATACAAATTTTAATTTCTAATTTTGTACAATAATCTTCTTCGGATAAAGGTATAGCCACCATTTACACACATATAGACACTAAAGTGAAGGAACGAGCGGACATAAGTGATATAACAGTGATAGGTCAACTGGAATGTGAAGGAGTAGAATTTTCGATCAACAACATTAAGACAATATGCGGCACCGCTTATATAATGATGTTAACTTGAAAATTCTTATTGAAAAACTGAATATGGTTCTGAATAAATTGGAGAATGAGAATCCACAACTAATTTTACTTGGAGACTTCACTGTAAATTTGTTATAGGATTCACAGAGAAAGACGGATTGGCATAGCTTCCTAAATTCATATAATATGAAACGTAAAATATTTGAACCAACTAGGAGGCTAAGACCTCAACTTGCATTGACGGTATATATACTAACCATAGTATACCTTAAAATGGGTTCAAGCCCTGTGGACAGGAGCTTTCTGGCGCTCTAGTTCAAACAGACAAATTATATCTCCTAAAGTAGTGGTTTCTCAGAGTTGGAAATTATATCCATGTATTCTTATGATAGAACTGCATCATAAAGGAAAGTCAATTCAAATAATAGTTTATTTATCAAGATTAAATGAGCAATCTGAGAATGAGAACTGCACCATGGAAGAAACCAAATTAAAATAGCCGAAATGAATTCGACTCTCTCTTATAGAACAGGATGAAATGTACGAGTATGAACACAGATCATATAATAAAGCTTAGATAGAATAAATTTAGTATTCTGTGAAAACATAGAAGTACGATTCATTACCATTACCATTACCATTCCCATCAACATATGGATTGACGGCATCGGCATGAAAATATCAACAAACAAAAAGTATGATATTATATGATCATTCTCATATTTATACGATTGCTGGAATGAATGACAACGAGACAACGTCATGTCTCAGGAAAATAAGTTGACATTATAACAATTCATAAAATACCCACAGAATAATTCTATCATACTGTGAAAACGTAGAAATACGATTTACATTGAAATTTTGAAAAATCATATCTCCGAAAGTATTAGCTTGTTAGAGTTAAAAATAATATGAATGGATTCTTATGATAAATCTGCTTATTATGAAACATTTAATTTGGAATTTGTGTTGTAAAAAAAAATTTTTTTTTTTACTCTGAAACCATCTGTCCGATTTTGCCCAATAACGAACTTAACCGAGATCTTTATCCCCCAAACCTACTCTGAAAATTTCAACTGTCTAGCTCATTCCGTTCGAGAGTTATCGTGCCTACGGCCGGCTGGCCGGACCGGCCGGACAGAATGAATTTCGACCACGGATTCTTGATCAGTGAGTCGAACCAAATCGTTTGAGACCATTTTCATCGAAAAATTCGAAAATTACAGGCATTTGGGCAAATTGATAAGCACTCAGTTCCGAGGAACTAGAGCGCCAAAAATGTTATGTTTTAGAAACTCATTTCTCTGACTACAGAGCTTAGAGAACCACATTCATGCAAGAAAAATATAGGCAACAGTTCATTCGTAAGAGAATTTATTCAAATGAAAATATTCAGGTGTTGAAAGCGTTACTAAACAATGCGAATTGGCCTCCAATGATGTCAAAGAACAGTTTGATAAATTTCATAATATATTCTTGAAGCATTTGAATGAGCCCTGTCTACTTAAACATTTTCTGGTAAGAAAAAAGAGATTCAAGTAGGTACTCGAGTTCATCCCAGAAGCAATTGAAGGAGAGGTTAGACGTCCTTCTAGAGTGCAGGAGAAATGAGGGAAGATTCATAGATGAATACAACAACGTTAAACGGGAATATGACAGCTTACTAATCCAAAATAAAAAACAAACTTATAAAAGAATCATAGGAAGTTCTGATAATAAAAGCAAAGGAACTTGGTAGGTGGTAAACACCATCAAAAATTAAAGAGAAGATAGTATATTTCTAATCAACGGAAATTTGAAAAATATTTGTAATGAAATGATCAATCCATGAAAAATAAACATTCCAGTGGCATTGATGATATATCTAACAGCATAATAAAACAAACATCAAATGAAATTCTGGAACCACTACTTATTATCTTGAACAACTCCGTTGTAAAAGGAATTTTTCCCGCCAGACTGAAGAGAGCGATTATCAGGCCAGTCAATAAGAATAAGGGGGATGTGATATAGATTTTAAAAATTAGAGGCAATATGTCTATTGGACTATGCCTGGACTTATCCAAGGCTTATGACAGCCTGAACGTAGGGAAGCTGGTACAGAAATTGGAAAATTACGGAGTCATGGGACCGGCACTTGAGTGTGTTAAATCTGACGTCAGGGGACGCACTCAGTTGGTGGAGATCATTTCAGTATTGAAAAATAAGATCCAATACAGAAGAGCTTAAACTTGGAGTGTCACAAGGGAGCATCGCAGTACCCTTGTTGTTTATAGTATATCTTAATGAATTTGGATTTGTAGTACAAAGACATGGAGATAATGTGGCCTATGAGGGATATGTACATGACAAGAGTCTTCTCGTCATAGAGAGTCTTTGAGCAGTCCTGAAAGAACTAATACTTGATGATGCAGAACAAGGTTAATTCAGAACAACATGGTGCTAAACAAAAACGAAAAAAAATTGGTGACTTTTCATCCTCCATCATGAACTATATAAGTTAAAACTTCTGTACTGTATTTGGGAAGATATTCTGTTATGTACTACACCCATAACTTTTCAGATAGAACTTTAGGCCAACCAAATAACCATATCTCCGGCTAGCTCGTAAGGTCTTTTGTAACGGGTGCTACCCTTTCTCAGGCAGTTCACGTGGTAAATACTCAGAAGTTGGAATTTGATAGTCCAGCGAAAGGTAAGTTATACTCTGAAGGAGCCTAACGTTCTAGAAGGTTAGATATTAAAGGAATCAAACAGTATCGGACAATATCTCCAGGCCTAATAGAAGCTAGACAAATCGAGTTATAATATTTTGCTGAACTTGAATGACCTATCGATAGTAAGTTAAAGTACAAAATCCTGAATTACAGTTATTGATTAAATAACTTAGTTCGGGTCCGAGGCAAAGTGAATCCTTAGAAATCGTCGAGTGGTGCATCTTCTGGCGATGCTTCGAGATTTCTTCAGATAGGGATAGCTGCCAGAAATAGACAATTTTCAGGGAAAGTATCGTTAAACGAACTTTGGTAGGCATCGTCTGCACCCTTAAAGCTAATCTTAGGTCTACTATTTACAAGGGTGGACATATAATTTCTGCGAAAAAAAAATTGGTCCCAGCACTGAAGTTAAGTCAGGAGCATTTGCGCGCATGTTAAATTGTCCATACTCCTGTATTGGACACTTTCGAATTTACCATGGTAAATTCAATTAAGAGTGTCCAATACATAAGAATGGACAATAGAACATGCGCGCAAAAGCTCCTGAATTCACGTCAGTGCTAGGAAAAGGAAAATGGACAACATAATTTACCATGGTAAATTCGATAAAAGGTGTCCAATACAGGAGAATGGACAACATAATTCACCATTGTTAATTCGATTTAAGAGTGTCCAATACAGGAGAATGGACAACTTAATTTACCATGGTAAATTCGATTAAGGGTGTTCAATACAGGAGAATGGACAATAGAACATGCGCGCAAAAGCTCCTGAATTCACGTCAGTGCTAGAGCCACTTATATATTCGTAATTTTTTAAAAATTAAGGTATGGTTCTCACAAAATTTTTCACTCGTGTTTATGTCGATGTTCTACAACTTGTTACCAAGCTTCAATTCGATCGAGTCTATATGTTTTGAGTTATCTAGGAAATTATATTCCAGGTGGGTATAACTCGGAAATGTATGGACCGATTATGACCAAAAACGAACTCAACTCTCTCATTCGGATGTGCAACCAAGCGTAAAAATTGCAGGTACCTATCTACTTTCGTTTGAAAGTTATAAAAGCAACGGTCACCCATCCAGCTATTTAACTTACACAAGGCTGCTCGGATCTCCAACAATATAGATCCGATCGTGTTAAAACTTGGAAATTGCAGAAGAGTTAGGTTCTGAAGGTTCTCGCAAAATTTCAGGGTTGTCGGACGAATAGTTTCTGATATAAAGAATTTTTTTCAGTGATTTAAAAATAAATTCTAGTTATACCATCCTCACGAAATTTCGCAAGAGTGTTTGCGTTGCTATTCTACAACTGACAACCATGTTTGAATTGGATCAGTTCTGTATTTTTTGAGTTGTTGAGGAAATAACAACCAAATTTCAAAAGTCCTAAAACCGTTTGGCCAATTATGCCTATAATCAAACTCAAATGTCGCATTCAGATGTACAACCCAACCTGAAAATTTCAAGTCGCTATATCTTTCCACGAGTTATCGTGGCAACGGACGGCCGGCAGGACAGAATCACTTTTACCTCGAATTCTTCATCAGGGAGTCGAACCCAATCGTTTGAGACCATTTTCGGAAAAAACTTCGAAAATTACAGACCCAGAACATTCGCGCAAAAACCGTTGCTGATCCCGTTGGTGAACTATGTTCAAGCAGAAAATCGTCCGTCAGGTCTGCTAGGATTGTATACATTCTGTGAAACTTTAACCCTAAATTATAGGTGAATAATTCTGATTCTTGTCTTATGGAATCAAAAGGCTCAGCAACCGGAAGTAGTCATTAAAATCAAGTGTTTATGTACAACATTAGTCCGTCCATGCAATGTTGAGTGTGGGACATCGGTCAGATTTACTGAGAGGGAACACAGATGCGACAAACTACTCGCGGAGACATAAGCACTGCTGAGGGTTTATTGTTCTTTGAATACCGGATTTGTGTGCAGCTCCCTTTCACCACTGTATTTCCGCTTTTGTGGTTCCGATATTCAATTACACGTACGGATGTAGTCATGGAGTGCGGGCTTGAGTTTCGGTTAATTTCAGTAGTGGGTCGCGTATTGACATATTTAGCTTATCCGTTTTAATTAATGATAACTTAATTATATTCCATATAGGTACTGCAATTTTACATTATTTTGGAGAACAGCTATTGACATGAATATATGGTCAGGAATGTATTGTTTGACTTCTGACTATCAGCAGTTTGTACTTGGATCTTGCGTCTAGTAGATATGTAATGTATTCGTCAGAGGTGATGGATATTGAATACATTTGTGTTTTCTCTTCACCCCAATTTCCTTTTGAGATAACGCCGGTACAATGCCAAATCCATGAATGTGCAAATTTGCCGTTTTTCACGTATATGAAAAACGGCTAATTTGCCAATTCGTGGTTTTGCGACGTTAGACTTGGAAGCATTAAATGCCAAAAGCACGAATGTCTACAGAAATGCAAAAACCTCGAGCGCCTTCACCCCTAAAGTACAAATTTCCACATTCACGGTTTTGGCATTGAATCGACGATATGTGGGTACCTATATGTAAAGTGTTTCAGGTTAGAATAATAAGATTTCAAATGAACGATGAACTCTCAATAACAACAATTCATAAAATTGGTTCCAGACCTGAAGTGACTTCAGTAGCTTTTGCGTGCATGAACTATTTTCTACTGACCTCTATTGTACACTACTACGAATTAAGCATTACATTTCCTACCGTTTTAATGACAGACATCAGTATAACGAGAGAATCGTCTATGGTCACAGAATGTTTAATTCGCACATATGAAATCTATTTGTAGAAATAATTTTCAATGATTTTGAATGATACCAGCCTCACGAAATTTTGCAGAAATATCCGGGTCGGTATTTTACAACCAATAACTATTTTTGAATTGGATCGGTTCCGTATTTTTTGAGTTATTGAGGAAATAACAACCAAATTTCGGATGGGTTTAGCTCCAAAATCGTTTGGCTGATTATGCCTATTAACAACCTCAAATGTCACATTCAGATGCACAACCCAATATAAAAATTGCAAGTCATTATCTATTTCCGTACTCAGATTATCGTGACACAAATAATATCTTTTTTTTTATTTTATAGTGATATGATTCTCACAAATCTCACAAGAATATTTAAGTTTGTATTCTACATCTACCCACCAAGTTTCAATTCGATTGGATTTGTATTGGTTGAAAACAAAATTATTACACGGAAACCATTGAGCTGATTATGCCCATCAACGAACTTGTCCGTCGTATTGAGACGCATCACCTACCCTGAAAAATTCAAGTCCCTATTTTTTTCCGTTCTCTAGTTATCGTGGCAACGGAATCAAATTTGTCCTCGAGTTATTCATCAGGGATTCGAATCCAATCGTATGAGACCATTTTCGGCAAAAAATTAAAAAATTACTGACATTTAGCCAGAAACATAACACGATGTTCCCCAAGACATGCTCGCAAAAAGCGCTGACGTAAAGTCAGCAGCTTTTTTTCACACAGAATTTCCATAGAATTTTGGCAATGATATCTTTTTAAAATTAGTGGAGACACGATCCTCCAAAATTGAAAAAAAATGAGCATAGATATTCTATAAGTAATTACCATGCTTGAATTGGATCGGATTCATATTTTTTGAACTATTGAGGAAATAACAACAAAATTCCAGATGAGTATCTCTCTGAAACTGTTTGACCGATTATGCCTATCAAGGAATTTAAATGTCACATTTTGATGCGCAGCCTATTCTGGAAACTGTAAATCAGTATCAAATCGCTATCTCTTAACGTTTGAAAGCTCTCGTGGCAGGCCGGACAGAATCAAATTTGACCTCGAATTCTTCATCGGTGAGTCGAACAATTTGATTTGAGACCATTTTCGAATGAAAATTCCAAAATTACAGACATTTGAGCAAAACGATTAGCCAAAAATTAAATTATTTGAAAATGCGCAAAATTTTTCGAAAAATGGGTTCAAGCCCTGTGGACAGGAGCTTTCTGGCGCTCTAGTTCAAACAGATAAATTATATCTCCGAAAGTATTGGTTTCTCAGAGTTGGGAATTATATCAATGTTTTCTTATGATAGAACTGCATCATAAAGGAAATTCAATTCAAATAATAGTTTATTTATCAAGATTAAATGAGCAATCTGAGAATGAGAACTGCACCATGGCAGAAACCAAATTAAAATAGCTGAAATGAATTTGACTCTCTCTTATAGAACAGGATGAAAAGTACGAGTACGTACACAGATCATATAATAAAGCTTAGATAGAATAATTATAGCATTCTGTGAAAACATAGAAGTATGATTCATTATTGAAATTTAGAACTTCATCTTAGCAGAAATTGAATTCAAACATCATAGAAGAATTCAAATTCAACAAGAGTGCCAAAAATTATCAATCCAAAACCAATAGACGAATTCTACCCAACAACGAACTCATCCGAGATATTCATTCCTCAATTCTATGATGAACGATAATATATATCTTTCCTCAAATCTACTCCAATACACCAATATTCCAGTTTTGTTTTTAGTGGAGATATTCTGAACTCAATATTATTAACTTACCATTCCCATCATCATATGGATTGACCATCGGCATGAAAATATCAACCAACAAAAAGTATGATATTATATTATAATTCTCATATTTATACGATTGCTGGAATGAATGACAATGTTATTAACTTACCATTACCATTCCCATCATCATATGGATTGACCATCGGCATGAAAATATCAACAAACAAAAAGTATGATATTATATGAGGAGTAACTTTTCAAAACGCATTATGTCCAATTTGGGCGAAATTGAGTTTAAAGCGGATTCAGAAATGTTTGCTGTTGCTCTATAGCCCTATGTAAACAAAATCTTCCAAATGGCATTATGTCCCTCTTTAATTCAAATCCAAAGTATGTAAGCCGCATCGCAATGAATTATGTTCACGTTTGCATTTTTAAAAGAAATAAAATATAACCAAAAACATGTTTTATCGATTTGCTCATGTTAATTAGGTTACAGGCCAACACTAAGGCTGGTTTTCCTGTCACGCTGACGTTCGGCGCTGACGGTCAGCGCTGATCGGTCAGCTCGGATCCCTTTAGTATAGCGCTGATCACATAGAGAAATAGAAGGATGCTATTGTCTCTGGCTCACTGAATGTGGAGGCTTGTCGGCGCCAGCTAGTCAGCGGCGCCGACGCGCCGGCGCGTACGTGCGCTTATATAGTTCAGCGCTGACGGCCGTCAGCGCTGCGTGACTCGAAAACGCTACCTATAGCTACATACATATTGACCCATCAGCGCCGACCGTCAGCGTGACAGGAAAACCAGCCTTACTGTGCAGACTGTTTTCTCTAAATGTATAAAAAATCGCAACAAACAGCATTATTTTCAATTTCAACCACATCAAAACGCATTATATACAATGAGATGAATCAAAACGCATTAAGTCCAAACGTTTTTTACATTTTCTGTGTATATCTGATCAATATTGACTTAAATGAGATTAGTTATTACCTTTAGATGTAAATTTCTATCAAACAAACTCGAGATACTCAAATTATAAGCCAGGGAGGAAGAAAAAATCGTTTTTCGTTGATTCCCAATAAAATGGTTTTTGGACTTAATGCGTTTTGATAAGTCGCTCCTCACATATATATATATGATATATATATATATATATACATATATATATATATATATATATATATATATATATGGATTCGTAGTTCGTTGTCACCTCCGTTAAGTTCATAAGGCGACCTGACCTCCGGGTGAAGGGGATGTCCTATCGAAATAATTCTTGTTTATAGATAAAGAGGGGAAGATAAAGAATTAGGATTCCTAAAGAGGGGAAATGATTTTCTCCAAATAAATTTTCCTTATACGAACCAGACGTTGTCTCCTCCGCATATATTTTGTATTGGTAGTACGCTATTACTTCCTGCAAGGTTGTCAGATCTTCGGAGGCCACAACGTACGATGGTTTGATATTATCTTATATATGGAATGCAGCTGTTACTCCTCCGTTTGATTTATGAGCAGTTAATGTCATGAAATGGATGAGTTATAAACATACCCTGGGAATTCCACACGCTTCAAATTTAGCAGGTAAGAATTAATATATAAGTTTCATGATCTAGCTAGGAATAAATGAACATCGATTCGAAAACTGAAAATCTATCATTATAAACTGCAAATCATAGCATTGGATTCAATGCAATTAGTATTGACAAGTTTTATGGCATTCTTGAGTATTTGATTCCGATAAAAAATTTCGTTAAAATTTATAATATTTTGTCCACGAAGTTTGTAAAGTTGTTGTTGTTAACAAATGTTAACTATTAATAGGTGAATTCAAAAGATTCATAGGCTTTACAGTAGCTCATATTTTCAGTATAGAATATCCCATTATGTAAAAAGTTACTGATTGAGAGAAATGCGTTCTTGGAATTGAATGAGTACTCTGAACGGAAAATGTTGGCATTATTTTTCTTCACAACACTAAAGTGATTGAACGAAAGTTAATGATTCTAATTTTATTCATTTTCCATTTAAAAAATAGACCTAATTGCTCATATTTACGTGAAGATCTATCTTGGAATTATTCTTGGCATTTTCCTGGAATATAAATATCTGAAGTTAGCTGTACTGCATCTAGTATACTTATAACTTTGCAAATATCTCATTCCGCTATCTTCATATAATCGATTCTCTATAAAGAATAAGTAAAATATTGAATAACGAAATTTTTTAGGAATTGTAAGATAAAAAACGTCAAAAAAAGTTATTGGGAAATCAAACTACTCAGATTTTATCACATGAAAACGTCGAAAAAGTCTGTCCCAATTTCTTTGATAGTTTTCCTGAAATTTTTCAGACAACTACTTTCGAGTAGGTACCAATACGCCGTGACTGACTAATAAATAATTCCATAAGAGGAAAATAATTCATTCAAAAATTGGTTCAAGCACTGATGTGAAGGCAGTAGCTGTTGCAGGTATGTTCTATTGTCCATTCCTGTATTGGACACTCTTAATCAAACATACGCGCAAAAGCTCCTGACTTTCGCAAGTTTTTTAAAATTTTCTAGGGGTACAGTTCTCCTGAAATTTCACACACGTCTTTATGTCGATATTCTATAACTAGTTAACAAGCTTCATTTCTATTATATTCCAGGTGGGTATAACTCTGAAACCGATTATGCCCAATAACGAACATAACTCTCCTATTGGGATGTGCAACCTGCCCTGCAAATTGCTAGTCCCTATCTCCTTTCTCTCGGAAGTCATCTAGGCAACATTCACCCCTCCAGCTACTGAACCCATACAAGGCTGCATGGATATCCAACAATATAGATCCAATCGTGTTCAAACTTGCAACTTGGCAGTAGAATTCAGTTTTGAAGGATCTCGCGAAATTTCAGCGATGTCGGATGAACAGTATCTGATATATAGAATTTTTTCAATGACTTTTTGAAAAATTTCTAAGCATAGGATCCTCACGAAATTTTGCAAAAGTTCTTGTGTTGGCATTCTATCGGTTCTGTATTTTTTTAGTTATTGAGCAAATTTCAACCAAATTTCAGTAGCGTATAGCTCCAAAACCGTTTGGCCGAGTATGCCTAAGAACAAACTCAAATGTCGCATTCAGATGCACAACCTAGCCTATTTCTTTTCGTTCTCAGGTCATAGTGACAAAAATAATATTTTATTTATAATTTTTCGGTTATATGATTCTCACAAAATTTCACAAGCTACCTTGGATGTGTATTCTACAACTACTCATCAAGTTTCAATTCGATTGGATTTGTATTAGATGAAAACAAAATTATTACTCGGAAAACATTCGTCCGATTATGCCCATTAACGAACCTGTCCGTCGTATTGGGATGCGCCACCTACCCTGAAAATTTCAAGTCGTTATCGTGGCAACGGACGGCCGGCAGGACATAATTAAATTTGACCTTGAATTATTCATCAGGTAGTCGAACCCAATCGTTTGAGACCATTTTCGGCAAAAAAAACAGACATTTGGGCAAAATGACAAAGAGATACGCGCCAAAAAAATAACTGGTCTCATTGAGAGAGGAATAATTGAAAGAGCTCTGACGTGAGGTCAGTCTACTTTGGCGCAAATTTATAGCTATAGTGGTCACCCATTCAGGTACTGAACTCACGACTTAGCTTCCAGCAAACAATATATTTCCCAATATTTTGAACAATATAGATTTGATCTATAGAGAGTTTAAATCTGGAATCTGGAATACATTTCCATCTTCGATACTTCATATGGGGAAGTTAGAGGGTATTTGGGTTATAGGTCAATGAATATCGAATCTCGTATCAGATGTAACGGATCAACTATAATTTGAAAGATATGTGTACATTGCATAAGCGCCAAATTACCCTTAAGCGGCCCATACACGCTCAATATTATTGTGCAATGTGGATTGCACAATATATTGACAGTGGCCCTTAGACAGTCAATATTATTGTACAATATGTTGGTTGGTGCGATATTGATGGTTGTGCAATATATTGCGCTATTGCGCAACCTCTCAATACCGCCCACACACGATCAATTTATATTGCACAAATCAAAATATTGTACAATAATATTGAGCGCGTATTACATTGAGTTGAAACTGTCTCATGGCGGGATCTCATTCGATAATGGGGCTTTGTCTTAAAAGATGATCGTCATTTCTGAATCAAGTGCTTAACACACGGATATTGTTATACAAATCAAAAATGTTTGTATGCACGTCTATCAGAATAGGTATTCCTACACGAATCTTAGTCATTATTTTTGGCGCTCTTGTTCCTCGGAACAGTGTGCTTATCAATTTGCCTACATGTCTATAATTTTCGATTTTTCGACTGACAATGGTCCTAAACATTTTAGTTCGACTCACTGAACGAGAATCCGTGGTCAAAATCGATTCTGTAACCATGATAACTCTCGAACGGAAGAAGCTAAACAGTTGAAATTTTCAAAAAGGTTTGGGAGATAAGTATCTCAGTTAAGTTCGTTATTGAGCAAAATTGGCCTGTTTCGGAGTAACGAAAAAAAATTTCTTTAGGTACATTACAAATTTCAAATTAAATTTTTTTGAGATGCAGTGTCATCATAACAATCCATTGATATAATTCTCACTCTGAAAAACTGATTCCTTCGGAGAATGATTTTTCAAATTTTCAATAATTATTCTTGATTCTATGATTTTAATGAATTAAATGAATTTAATTACGCAAATTCTTGAAAATTGACGTACAGTGACCAACTTGGAAAAAGGTTACAGCATGCGGTGTTCCGAAGCGGTCACCCATTCAAGTACTAACCACACCCGACGCTGATTGCCTTCAGTATTCGGACGGTATCTAACATATTCATGGTGGGTTTGACGAAGCTTCGATTAGCTTAATTGTGGATTAAATTTGGTGGTTGCATCAAAAATAAACTGAAAATTTATATGGAATCACACTGATTTGGCAATTAAGAGCTGTAAACATGATTTCTTCCTCTAACTCTGAAATTATAATTATGATGCAGTTCTATCATAAGAATCCATTGATATTATTCTCAAGTTTGAGAAACCAATACTTTCGGAGATATGATTTGTCAAAGTTTGAACAATAGCGCCAAAGCTCCTGTCCACAGGGCTCTCCCACATGTTCTGGGGAACATCGCGTTATCATTTTGCCCAAATGTCTGTATTTATTATTTATTATTTATCGTATGGCTGCACATGATATAAACACATAAAAGTGTATATGTGTATGTTTCGCTGGCAGATCTTGAGTCTTGATCCAAGATTTCTTGTCGAAAGGTCCCGAGATGGCCCGATTGGGTTCAGTGTCGCGCCAGGCATCATGTACTTTAGCCGGGAGATCAAAATATTGTCCGGCTGCCAAATTTGATTGTTAGCTCTTTAGCGTTACCCAGGGTGCACCAACGAGGCTGAAAATGGTCTTAAACGATTTGGTTCGACTCACCGATCAAGAATCCGTGGTTGAAATCGATTTAGTCCGGCCGGCTGTCCTTTAATATGATAACTCTCGAACTAAAGAAGCTAGAAGATTAACATTTGCAGGGTAGGTTTGGAGCGTAAATATAACGGGTGAAATCAACAAAGCGGTTTCGGAGTAATGGCCGTTTTTAGTAAAACATTTTTTAATAATATTACCGAAGTAGATCACTCGATCTGTCTGAAATTTTGCACCAAATTGTAGAATGATGACCTTTATGTGCCTGCGAAGTTTTTTATTGATCGGGTTGCCGTAAAGTGTCAAAATAAAATTTGAAATTTTTTAATTTTATTTCTACAATAACTCTCGAACAGAATCAGCTAGGCAGTTGAAATTTTCAGAGTAGGTGTGGGAGATAAATATCTCGGTTGAGTTCGTTATTCGACAAAATCAGCCTGATGGTTTCAGAGTACCTAACGAATCAAATATTTTTTTTTTATATTACAAATTTCAAATTAATTCTTTTCAAGATGCAGTTTCACCATGAAAATACACTACTATCATTTTCAACTCAACAAGCTAATACTTTCGGAGATACGATTATTCGAAATTTCAATAATGAATCGTACTACGTTTTCACAGAATGATGTACTAAATTATTCTATCTATGAACTATTATATTATCTGTATTCTTACATGTCATCTTATTTTCGTATGAGAGATAAATGTCAAAATTATTTCTGGTTCGTTATTCTTGATATAAACTACACCTCCTGTTCTAGAAAACGAAGTATCATTGAATGCAAAATGACCAATGAAATAACCTTAGCTATCGTAGAATTATGAGGATGATATGATATTATACTTTAAAGGTGATAATATAATGCCCGTGGATAATCCATATGATGATGGACATATATTCTTTGGTAAGATACATAATCAAATTGGGTTCAGAATATCTCCAGTAAAAACAAATCTGCAATATTGTCTAAGTTTTAATTGATATAATATAATTTTCAGAGTAGATTTGAGGAATAAATATATCGGATAAGTTCATTATTGAGGAGAATCAGTCTGTTTGAATTTAATTTCTTTCATGATGCAGTTCTATCGAAAGAATCCATTTATATCATTCCCAGAGACCGATAATTTCAGAAATATGATTTGTCAAAGTTTGAACAAGAGCGCCAAAGCTCCTGTCCACTGGGCTTGAACCAATTTATCATTTTTGGCGCTCTAGTTCCTCGGCACTGAGTGCTTATCAATTTGCCCAAATGTCTGTAATTTTGGAATATTTCGATGAAAATGGTCTTAAACGATTTGGTTCGACTCACTGATCAAGAATCCGTGGTCGGAATTCATTCTGTCCGGCCGGCCGGCCGTCCGTAAGCACGATAACTCTCGAACGGAATGAGCTAGAGAGTTGAAATTTTCAGAGTAGGTTTGGGGGATGAATATCTCGGCTAAGTTCGTTATTGGGCAAAATCGGACAGATGGTTTCGAAGTACCAAAAAAAAAATTTTTTTTTACGAAACAAATTCCAAATCAAATTTTTTTTAATAAGCAGTTTTATCATAAGAATCCATTCATATCATTTTCAACTCTAACAAGCTAATACTTTCGGAGATATGATTTTTTAAAATTTCAATGTAAATCGTATTTCACAGATTGATATAATTATTATTCTATGTATGAATTCTCATAATGTCAACTTGGCAGAAGGGAATATTGTAACTTCAAAAATATTGGGGTTGAAATACTCGTATTTTAGCGATGCAACGGGGACCTCACCCGAAAATGTTTGGAAATATTACGTAAATATTGAAAGCATAATTCTGTAGTTTGGTGAACGTAGATCAGGAAATTTTTGATCGATTACAAGGTAATTTATTATTACTTATCTAATAAACTATTATTTGAATTAAATTTCCTTTATGATGCAGTGATATCATATGAATACATTGATATAATTCCCAACTCTGAGAAACCAATACCAGATATAATTTGTCTGTTTGAACTAGAGCGCCAGAAAGCTCCTGTCCACAGGGCTTGAACCCATTTTTTTTTAATATCTCCGATACTACGCACTAGATCTATCTGATTAGTCTGACTATTCGAAATTTCATATTTTTGTTGGTGAACAAATTCAAATATTCGAATAGTCGAAATTTTTGCCTGACACAAAATTCCGATCCCTAGTATATACGGGACCGATCGAAAAAGCGTAACTACAGAAACGATTCAAAAAGGGGAGGAATGATGTGTGGAATTGTATTTCAATGTAAAATTGTAAAATCTTACTTTGGGAGTTTTGCATATGAACAGGATGGTTTTGAAGAAACTTAACATTTCCGTCGTTTCTTACACGGACTGAAAAGTGTAAGAATGGTGGATATTGAATAAGTGGATGAGCGATATGAGGAATTTTAAATTTTGTTTCAAAATTTGACTGAATCAGGAGCGGTAGGTAAGGGAGGGACTGGAGAGCATTATTACTTCCTCATGTCAATTATGTGTGTGCAAGCCTGTTTCGAGAAAATAGCGTAGTTTCTGAGATGAAGTGTTCATAACGTGGTCCTTGGGCTAATTTTGAATTTTACGCTGCCCCTTTTGTATATTTTTCGATCTGCGCATGAATAGATGAGAAGTGAGAAAACTACTGGAGTCTTCTTCTGGGAGGAGTGGTATTATGAGGTGCAGGATTATATTCCTCTATAGAATCCCCTCGAGAGGTCCGCACATTCGTGGATTAAAGTTGCAATATCTCCTGGACTTTCTGTGCAGGAGAATTCGAGTTTTGTATGAAGTGTGATTTTGAGAAGGCATTAACGAATGGACTCCTTATGCGCAAAGGACAATTTACTGTTTTTAGGTTGTACAAGTTAGATTGGTAGTGCTCTACATCTAGCGGTCATGGGTCCGGTGCTGAACCAATATTCCGAGTTTTTGAGGGGAAAGGTTATTATGTGCGCACGCGTGCACGTCAGTTTCAGAGAAATAGCGTTCTTGCCGATTTGCAGTGCCCCTTGGGCCAATTTTGGAATTCATGGTGCCCCTTTCGGACAATCTTCGTTCTGTTCATGAGCAAGCGGTTTGTTCGCGGTTATGTGGGCCGGCAGCATGAAAGAGAGCACTTTCAGTGACAAGTAAACTGCGCATGCGCATTAGTGTGCTGACTATTTTTTGTATTGCTTGTGCTTGGATCAAAGTGAATTCCGTGGATAGGTCATGGGGGTCTGATACTGAGTAAACATATGAGTCTTTTGTGTCCTATTTTTCATTGCGAATTCATAAATAACATTATTTGAATGATCTTTATCAAATTTTATTCGGATTTGTAGAATGGGCGTAAGCAACTTCGTTAATAACGAGGGTCCCCTGACCGTAAACCTTCCTCTTCTGCGTGTGTTCCGCAAGGAACAGCGTGCTATCATTTTGCCACAATGCCTGTATTTTCGGATTTTTTTTTTGAAATTGGTCTCAAACCATTGAGTTCAACTCACTGATGAATAATCCGGGGTCAGATTCAGTTCTGTCCGTCCGTTCTTAGTCACACAAGCTCCTAGGAGCTTGTCCTCCCAATTCGCGCGTGCCCCTCCCAATTAATCCCCAAGGAGATCCCTCAGAAGCTCCTAGGAGCATGTGTGACTAAGGAGAGTCAGTTGTGTTCTTTATCAACTTTGTTGCTCTATCCTTATGCCAGCTTTGACATAGCACTGTTTATTTATGACCCGACAGTGAATTGTGTCTACTACCCTCTAGGTAGATCTCCGGCTCGTTATATCCACTCTGCTTGAAACCCTCATCATTCAATTCAAATTAGCCAACGTGAACACGCGCGCCAAAGAGTACTGACTTTACGTCAGTGCTTTTTTATATTTTTTCATTTTGACCGACGGTAAAACTAATAGGCGTAGACCAGACTGTAGTAACGAACAGAGTTATCATAAAAACTTGAAAAGCACTAATCTGAAGTCGGTACTCTTTGGGACGCTTGTTCACGTTGATCAATTTGAATTGGATGATAAGTAATTTGAGCTGGTGTAAGAATATGGTGACAAAGCCTACACACAACACGACTGATTCTCATAATTCTCACAAGCTCCTATAGGAGCTTCTGAGGATGTTCACTTTGGAAAGGACCTAGGTGGGTCAGCATAATCATGTTATCAAAAAGTGGGAAAACTCTGTGTACAGGGGCTTTGGCACTCTTGTCAAACTTTGAAACACCTAGGTCTTCCCCGAATGGACTCGTCAGAAATTCCTAGGAGCTTGTAGGAGATAGGATAATCAGTCATGTTCTGTGCTGGTTTTGTTATTGTATCCTCACGCCAGCTTAGGCACAGCACTCTCGATATTTGACCAGATAGTGAGTGGTGACCAATAGCGTTTGACTAGATCTCCTGTTCACTCTATCCACTGAGTAAACATATGAGTCGTTTGTGTCCTATTTCTCATGACGAATTAATAAATAACATTATTTGAATGATCTTTATCAAATTATATTCGGATTTGTAGCATTCTACAATTGTTGCTTACGCCCATTGGCGTAAGCAACTTCGTTAATAACGAGGGTCCCCTGACGCAAACCTTCCTCTTGTGCGTGTGTTCCGCAAGGAACAGCGTGCTATCATTTTGCCACAATGCCTGTACATTTGGATTTTTTTCCGAAAATGGTCCCAAACCATTGAGTTCGACTCACTGAGCTTGTACGAGATAGGATAATCAGTCGTGTTCTGTGCTGGTTTTGTAACTGTATCCTCACGCCAGCTTAGGCACAGCACTCTCCATATTTGACCAGACAGTGAGTGGTGACCATTAGCGTTTGACTAGATCTCCTGTTCACTCTATCCACTGAGCGAGCAATCATCAAACTTTTTGGTTTATGGACTATGGCCTTCCAAGCCAATATCTTTTCTGGAAAAATCGGAGAAGTAAATTTTTCGACATTCATTTGTTTTTCATTCGAAAAGCATTGATGAATATTTTCGAATTTTGAAAGCTTACGAATAGGTACACACATCTTCAAATCACATCAATAGTATAACGAAAAATAAAATCTATCATTCATTTGGATCACTAGAATAAGCGACGTATTCCTCTTTTGAAAATACCGTTACATTCAATAGGTTTTGTATTTCTATTGTTGAATATTCTTAATAACTCCCTGAATTTCGGTGAGAAATATTCTACGAGGGAAAAATATCATTAAACTCAATATTTTTTACTCTGATTTTTTTTATGGTGCATATATTTGTGAGACTATTTGTAATTCATGAATATTTCCCGAGACAAAATCACAGATCAATCTGACAAGGAGAGGGTTGACCTAGAAAAATTATTTCATATCGAACTCCGCACAATTGTGGCAATGAAGAAACATTTCGGAAGAATTTCGGAGAAAAATTTTTCTTTAGACTTGAATTTTCAACTTTTGCATTCATCATTATATTCAAGTGAATAGACCTTTCATGAAGTATAGTCTGGCTGCTTACATTCCTGAGTCTGTCTGAAGAATTGCGGTGTCGTGTTTGATTCCCTTTTTGCGCGCTTCTTTTCCTGGCTCTGTCTATCATTTGGATCAAAATACAGTCTTTAACGATTAGTTCCGACTGCCTTATGAAAATCCGAGGTCAAACTCAATTCTGTCCAAATATCCCGGATGAGCGAAATCCGCTAGATAGTTTCAGAGGTTAGAGCTATCTGAATTTTGTTTTTCCAAACACTCCAAAAGTACTGATCTGATTGAATTGAAACTCGGTAGTTTGCTGAAAAATAACGAAACAAATTTCATAAGCATTCAAAAACTTATTTTACAGCGAAGTTTCAAATTTAAACTCGATCGGATTTATATTGGTGGAAATATTGGAAAAAGTATTTTCTTTCCTGGAAGTCCAGTAGCCTCAGATGATTTCAGTTCCTGGATGGCTTTAAATTCGATCAAGTTCACTGAAGTATATTGACTTCACGTCCATGATTTTCCAGTTATTTCATGTTCCATATATGATTTACGCAACAGGACGAACAATTTCATCCGAATGATTTTCATTTTTATAGACCAAGAAGATATATTAGAGCGTTTAAATTTTAGTCATATCCAAAACAAACCAACCGAGAAATAAGTCTGTATTGAAATTTATGTGTGTTCTCCAAGAGAGCCAATTGAAGAAATCATTTTTCTTGTGGTCTTTCCTCTTTCCTTGATTGTGCTATGTATGAAAAAATTAAAAAAAAAACAATGACGTGAGGTAGGTGTGCTTTTGCGCGGTTGTTCATGTTGACAAATCAGAATTGAATGATGTCATAAACAAGCACGCTAAGGAAGACTGGCCTCACATAAGCGCTTTCTAATATTTTTTTTCTTTATGCTAACGAAATATTTCATGCGTCTATTTGTCGGTATTTTTCAAATAACAACTGGGTTTCAATTCGATCCGATCAGTATAATTTGAATTATTAGAAAAACAAAATTTCGGATGGCTATAATTCCGAAACTATTCAAGGAATTTTACCAACTAATGATACTAACCGAGATATTTATGCCCCAAACCTACTCTGCAAAAGTGAACCCTTTAACTCATTTCGATCGAGAGTGATCGTGCTGTATTTGACAGTGGATATTTTATTAATCATTCTGATTATTCCAAGGAACAAGCGGGCCAACAAATCAAAAACTGCTCACCTCATTGGGCATGTAACTAGCACTTTGCAGGATATACCCAGTTGAATGCTAGAGCTATAAACTCTCGTCTATCACTCACGATTCACGAAGTGATTATTTTTAATAGCTTTTTGCGCGTATGTTCTGGGGAACATCGCGTTATCATTTTGCCCAAATGTCTGTCACTTTCGAATTTCTTTACGAAAATGGTCTCAAACGATTTGGTTTGACTGCCCAATGAAGAATTCGAGGTCAAATTTGATTCTGTCCGGCCGGCAGTCCGGCCGTTGTCACGATATTATTATTATTATTATTATTATTATGGTTTGTGCTGGGCAGACGAAACCCGCCCCTCCACTGCGACCAATCGGTCTTGTTGTTGTCACGATAACTTGAGAACGGAAAGAGCTAGCGACTTGAAATTTTCAGGGTAGGTGGCGCATCTCAATACGACGAACAAGTTCGTTAATGGGCATAATCGGCCCTGTGGTTTCCGAGTAATAATTTTTTTTTCAGCCAATATAGATCCGATCGAATTGAAACTTGCTGAGTAGTTGTAGAATATAAACATAAGCACGTCTGTGAAATTTTGTGAGAATCGTATCTCTAGAAAACTATTAAAAAATACTTCTGTTGTCACGATAACCTGAAAACGGAAAGAGATAGTGGCTTGAAGATTTCAGGTTAGGCTGTGCAGCTGAATGCGACATTTGAGTTACTTTATGAGCATAATCGGCTAAACGGTTTTACAGTTATAGCCATCTGAAATTTGGTTGTTTTTTGTTCCTCATTAACTCGAAAAATACAAGACCGATTGAATTCAAACATGGTTATTAGTTGTAGAATGCCAACGCGAAAATTCTTGTAAAATTTCGTGAGGATAGTATTCGTAGAAAATTTTTAAAAAATCATTGAAAATTGAAAAAAAATTCTATATATCAGTAACTATTCATCTGAAATTGCTGAAATTTTGCAAGAGCCTTTAGAAACTAAATCTACTGCAAAGTTCCAAGTTTTAACACGATCGGTTAAATATGGTTGGAGATTCGAGCAGCCTTGTGTGAGTTCAGTAGATGGGTGACCGTTGCCTCGATAACTTTCGAACGAAAGGAGATAGGGACTTGCAATTTTCAGGGTGGGTTGCGTATCCAAATGGGAGAGTTGAGTTCGTTTTTGGGCATAATCGTTCTAACGGTTTCCGAGTTATACCCACCTGGAATATTATTTCCTTGATAACTCAAAAAATAAATATTCGATCGAATTTAAGCTTGGTAACTAGTAGAAGAAAATCAACATAAACACGTGTTTAAAATTTTGTAAGAACCGTAACCCTAGAAAATTTGAAAAACATGACGAAAAAATGTTTATGGACAATAGAAAATACGCGCAAAAGCTTCTGACTTCAGGTCAGTGCTTGAACCAATTTATTTTTTATTAATAATCATTTGGTGGATCTTTACTACTAACTACTGAGTTTCATTTTGATTACAAAAGTAAGTTTCTAGTTATTATGATAATAAAACTTTCTAATTCTTGTTCTCTCTCCCTAGTTCCCGATATATACAAAACTGCATATTCAGGTCGTAATTCTACAAACTAGTGCTCAGTTTCAGTTGGATCGAATGATTCGAAAAAAAAAAAAAAAGAATTGGTGTGAAGTCAGTACTCTACGGCACTTACTCACGTTGACTAATTTTTATTTAATGATGCCTGCTTCTAGCTCAGTTAGTAGAGAGTTTGACTCGGAACTAGGGAATC
Source organism: Halyzia sedecimguttata (assembly GCA_937662695.2). Lineage (NCBI taxonomy): Eukaryota > Metazoa > Arthropoda > Insecta > Coleoptera > Coccinellidae > Halyzia > Halyzia sedecimguttata. The sequence goes on from OW569413.2 coordinate 18,026,100, forward strand.
CAATACCGCAATTGCTGGATCCCGCAAATGCGGGATCCCGCTGAAATTCTGCGGGATCAACATTGCGGGATATTCCGTGCGGGATTTGCGGGACTTAATATTAAAATTCCGTATTCGACAATGAAATCGCAAACGTCCTACTTAGAAAAAGAAAAAGTACTTTTTCGTCCGCTATGGTCACTATGAATACGGCATGATACGATTCAATACAAACATAAGTGTCTTTCAGAATAACTGTAATTCACTGTGGTCACTATGAATATGACATGATACTGTTCAATACAAACATAAGTGTATATGAGAATAACTGTCATTTGCTATTGTGAAATTATTTAAGGGGTTCAAAATTCATAAAAGTATGTAGAGGTCGACGAAAAAATGAAGTATGCACCTTGGCGAAAAACTGTCTATTGCCTCGCCTGCTTGCTATCCTCGGCTTCTCCTCAGAGAAAGCTCGACAGTAATAGAGAGTTGTGGGTCATTGGTACATAAAAAACCTCATATGCTACTACTAAAGTATGTTTTCAATTACATAAGACCTTTTTGCGCGTATGCTCTGGGGAACATCGCGTTTTCATTTTGCCCAAATGTCTGTAATTTTTTGCAGATAATGGTCTCAAACGATTGGGTTCCCAATGAGTCGGACAAGTTCGTTAATGGTTATAATGGGCCCAATGGTTTTCGAGTAATAATTTTGTTTTCATCCAATACAAATCCGATCGAATTGAAACTTGGTGAATAGTTGTAAAATATAAACCTAAGCACGTTTGTGAAATTTCGTGAGAATCGTATTACTAGAAAATTTAAAACGAATTATTAAGTAGTATTATTTATGTCACGATAAACTGAGAATTGAAAGAGATCGGCCAAATGGTTTTGAAGTTATACCCATCTGAAATGGGTTGTTATTTCCTCAATAACTCGAAAAATACAAAACCGATTAAATTCAAACATGGTAACAATGGCAACGCAAAATTCTTGCAAAATTTCGTGAGGATCGTATCACTAGAAAATTTTTAAGAAATCATTGAAAACTATTGAAAACAATTCTTTATATCCGTCACTATTCGTCCGACATCGCTGGAGCCTTCAGAACCCAACTCTAATGCCAAGTTCCAAGTTTGAACATGCTCGGATCTATATTGTTGGAGATTCGAGCAGCTTTGTGTGAGTTCAGTAGATGGATGGTGACCGTTGCCTCGATAACTTTCGAAGGAAAGGACATAGGGACCTGCAATTTTCAGGGTATATTGCGTATCTGAATGGTAGAGTTGTTTCGTTTACGGGCATAATCGGTCCAACTGTTTATTATTTCCTCGATAACTAAAAAAATATAGACTCGATCGAATTGAAGCTTGGTAACTAGTTGTAGAATACCTGTATTATACAGCTATTATACAATAATACAGGAGAATGGACAATAGAACATACTTGCAAAAGCTCCTGACATATTAGTGCTTGAACCAATATTTATTAGCATGTTTAATAGTTTGAGTACAAAGATTACATATATTTTTAACAATCCCGCATTTTTGCGGATCCGCGGGATTAATAACTTTCATCCCGCGCGTTTGCGGGATTAAGATTTTGGTGCGGGATTCAATTCCCTACTCGGAACCACAGGTCCCGGGTTCAATCACGTGGCTCAGGCGTAAGGATACAATAATAAAGCATACACGGAACGCAACTGATTCTCCTTATTCGAAAAACGCCCTAGGAACTTCTGAGGGAAGACCAAGCTGTCACAGTGAAATCCTATAATCATAATCATGTCACTATCAAGCGTGTCAAAGCAGACTTACCTTATAACTGACTTTATAACCTTTTCCATAGTGAAGTCAATCTGTTTTGGCGTGCTTGTTAATGAAATGTTTATGATTATATTATTTTAGTTATCATCAGTTGTATTCTATGCAGGCTTTGCTAGTCTGTTTTTACGCCACCTAAGGAACAACACTGTTGATTCTTTAACCAAGAGTGAATGGTAGCCACTACCGTATGTCACTCCTAGCCACGGGATTGAACTTGGCACCTCCAGTTGCGAGACAAAAGCTCTATTCATTGAGCTAGCACTCAATTCAAATTTGTCAAAGTGAACAAGCGTGCCGGGGAGTACTAATTTCTATTCAGTGTTTTATTATATTTATTCTGAATAACTACACAGTTTCAATTTGATCATATCAGGCTATAACGCCGAAACCGCTAGCCTGATTTTGCCAATGAGTGAAACTGACCAGGATATTTACGGCCCAAACCTACCCTGCAAACTTCAATTCTCTAACTCATTTCGTTCGAGAGTTATCTTACTTACGGAAGGCTTGAAATGATTGGGTTAATTTTCTCTTCATCAATAAACATTCATTTAACTAACTTGTTGTATTAATAACAACTATTAGAATTATCATGCAAAATATTACACCTGATTCATCTCTAGATTATGAACAAAACAATAAAATCTCATTTTCTAGCATCAATTGATATCATGGTTGGCACAAAAATATCCAAGGGATAAACACATACGATGAGAAAAAGAATCTTTCAATTCGATGAAGAAGTCAATATTATTGTTTCTGAATAGTTCTCCCTAATAACCTACGAAAGAATGCCATAAAAAGTTGCTTTGAGAATGCCGCCTGGGAGCATATGGTTCGAGAGCGCGTGAAAACCAACGTTGCCATTTCTGGAGGCCACTACGCTTGGCGCGTATCCTAGAGTGTTTCCTTCGTATACTGCTCGGCACACTAGCGCCCGTGATATACTCTCGAACTAAAAGATTGTACTGTATAGAAATGGGGTGCGTAGTGACCTCAAATCGATTTTTTGATATGTTGATCCCTGAAGTCTCCTGAGTCCAACAAGCTAAGAAACAAGTCAAAACGTTGTCACCTCCGATTTCGGAGGTGACTACGTGACTACGTTATATATGAAGTGACAACGCAAAAGGAGTTTCTATTTTGGAGGTGAGAATGACACTTTATAACTATATATATATATATATATATATATATATATATATATATATATATATATATTTATATATATATATATATATATATATATATATATATATATCGCCACCATTCGCTGTTGGGTCAAAAATTAACAGTGCTGTGCCTAAGGTGGCGTAAGGACACAGTACAAAGCCTACACAGAACACAACTGGTTCTACTAACTCAGAGCAAGCTCTTAGAGCTTATGAGGGGTCTCCTTGTGGAAGACCCAGGAGGATCAGTATAATAATAATAATAATAATAATAATAATATCATACAAGAAACTACAGCTTCCGACGAGCACATCGAGGAGGAGAGAGAAGTTGCCGGTCGCATAGGGAATCTGCGCTCGCAAGAGCAACCCGTAGTCGGACCCGGCAACAGGAACAAGACCACGCAAAGGGGACGCCACAAGTGGACACCCGAGCAACATGAAAAACTGACTGTTTTATACCGAAGATCCAGACCAGAAAGAAGGGGATATATGGGTAGACTGCATGGTCTGTGGTGTGAAAATAATCCAGATCTTAGTTTTATGACTCAGCAAAACCTGCGAGACCAGGTGAGCCATCTGAAGAAGAGAGGAATCTTGCAGCAGCTTCAAGAGCCAGAAGGAACAGAAGAACAAGCTGAAGAGCAGGTGAGAGATGCTCGGAACCAACAGCAGCAATCCACGATTCAAAGGAGAGAAGAACAGGATGGAAGGCAGGTGAGAGATGCCGCAAACATCCAACCTCCAATGCCTGGATCGCAAGTCGAAGCACTGGACATGGAGCAGGTGACAGCTGCCCCATTCCGAGTGGAACATCCTGCACAGTGCAACAGGCGAAGAACGGAACAAGTGAGAGATGTTCCGGAACCAGTCATCAACAGAAAGGAAGCATTCGAGGCTGCAGTAGGGGATCCGAACAAAACGACTGCACGGTTGAAAACGAGACTCCAGGCTGAAGACCTAGCCATGATGAATAATATCATCAACGATCACCTAAAGGAGGACTGCTCACTAGAAGATGTCGTGGCTGCAGTGAGAGCTGCTACTTCACTTCTATGCCCTCCGGGTAGAACAACAACAAGGGATGACAAACATAGGTCAAGAATGAAGAAGCTAGATAAGAAGATGAAGATCGTGAGGCAGCAAGCATCTTGGTACCAATGTATCATAGATGTTATGAAAGGACAACTGAAGCCTAGCATGAAGATAGAGGTCATGATGGGGGAGCTACGTGCGTTGCACCGTACGATTAGCTTGCCCATCATCAATCTACTGAAGCAGAAAGCTGTCGATAAGATAAGATCACTAGCGGCAGCGAGGAAGAAGCTGATCAGGAAGCAGAAATGGATAGAGGACAACAACACATTCACCGCAGAACCCTCAAAGCTATTTCAGCCTAAACAAATAGAGGCAAAAAACTCGCCATCGCCAGAAGAAGTCGAACGGTTCTGGAAGAAACTGTACGAGCGACCAGTGGAAACCAGGGATACTCCAGCACTTCACAGATTCCAGACATTATGCGATCAAAGTCTGCAACCGACAGAAGAAATGACTGAAGTAACAACCGAAGAAGTTAGACAAGCCCTAAAGAACAAAAATGATTTCACGGCACCTGGACGGGATGGGATCCAAAACTACTGGTGGAAGAACTTTCCAGCTACTCATCAACACGTAGCCAGATTATTCAGTGGGATAATAATTCACCGTGAGGCAATTCCATCATGGTTGGTAGAGGGCAGAACTGTACTGATACCAAAATCAGGCGATCTAGGACAGCCAAAGAACTATCGCCCTATCACGTGTCTCAATACGCTGTATAAAATACTCACAAGTGTCCTTCAAAACCGGATTCTGGAGGCTAGTGCACCAGTGTGGAACCAAATCTACGAGCAAAGAGGGGCACGGAAAGGAGTACAGGGGTGCAAGGACAACCTACTCATAGACAAGAGCATTTGTCAAGATGCAAAACACTACAAGCGCGATCTACATACATCCTGGCTGGATTACGCGAAAGCATTTGACACATCGTCGCACAGCTTGATATTACAGCTGCTTGAGATGCTCAAAGTCCACACAAATATCGTCCATGTGATGTAAAACATCATGGCGCTATGGAAGACTAAGTTCGCCGTTCGATCGGAAGGTCGAACCACGTATACGGGATGGGTGAAATACAGGCGAGGCGTATTTCAAGGAGACTCGCTAAGCCCTTTACTGTTCTGCATAACACTCCTACCATTAACAACGGAGTTGAGGGAAAGCAGAATAGGGTACAAGGCCGGGCCACCAGGCAGAAGGGAACATCTGGTTTCACATCTCCTGTACATGGACGACTTAAAACTGTACGCTCCCTCCAAGGCAGCGCTACAACAACTTCTTAACATCGTTGCGGAATACACCACAGCAATAGGAATGTCATTCGGTTTGGAAAAATGTGCTGTTTTCCATCTGAGCAGAGGAAGAACTGAAGAAGTAGGAGAAGACATCGAACTGGAAGGAGGAATAATCATTCGGCACCTCGATGAAGAGGAAAATTACAAATTCCTTGGAATGCAACAAAGAGGCGCACTGGAGACAACTCGAATCAAGGATGCTTTAACAGCCAGCTACAAAAAGAAGATCCGAGATATATGGAAATCACAGCTGTCTGGTAAAAACAAGGTGTCAGCTACGAACATCTTGGCAGTTCCGATAGTCACATACTCTTTCGGAATAATCAACTGGACAGTTAATGAGATTCTCGAACTAGACAGGGCCACACGTAAAGTGATGAACATGAATCGGAGCCTGCATCCCAACTGCTCGGTTCAAAGAATATATCTCCCACGAACGCAGGGTGGCAGAGGTTTGCAGAGTTTGGAATACCAACACCATCAACAAACGTTGGAAATGGCAATAAGGATATTGAGAAGTGAAGACCCGCTCCTCAAAATGGTAGCTCATCATGAAATCAGGAACCAAGGAGCTTTCCTATTTAGAGCTGGACGGAGAGCCTTGGAAAAACTCAGCATAACTGGAGTACCCATCGACTATGAGCTAGTGGGAACACCTATCACGCCAACAGACCAGAGAAGAGTAGGCAGAGAGATCAGACAGGCACAACTGAAGACGTTACTCGAAGACCACATGAGTAAAAGTCTGCACTCTATATATTTCAGGAGTTTGAAAGATCAGGGCCTATCAGAGGAACTATCCTTTGCGTTTTTGAAGTCGGCTGGTCTAAAGTCGGAAACGGAGGGATTCGTTATGGCTTGTCAAGATGGAGTGATAAAAACAAGATGGTATAAGAAGAACATCATGAAAGTGGACACCCCAACAACTTGCAGAGCATGCCACAGTCAGCAGGAAACTGTCATGCATATCTTGTCTGCTTGCAGAGTCCACGCTCCATCAGGATACACAGAAAGACACAATGCGGCGCTTCGGATTCTCTACTTCCATCTGAGAGAAGTTTATGATATAGACAAGGAGCCAGTGCTACCATTTGTGCCTCTGGAAATTGAATCAGTCATCGAAAATGATAGAGCTCGAATCTACTGGAACTATGCTTTTGCAACAACTCGGCAGATCCATGCCATAAAGCCAGATATAGTACTGGTGGACAAAGATCTCAGGGAATTATTTGTTGTCGAATTTTCCTCCCCCGCTGAAAATAATGTGGTGATGAAAGAACAACAGAAGAGGGAGAAATACAAGGATTTGCTGTTTGAGCTGGGAACCCTATATCCAGGGTATAAAGTAAAAATGGTCGTTCTGATCATAGGATGCCTTGGCGGAATGAGAGCGAACTATGTGACAGAATTGAAGATTATTCCGGCCTGTACATCCTTGGCCGAGGTTTTGGCGAACAGAATGCAAAAAGCAGTGTTGCTCGGGTCACTACGAGTGATGAGGTCCCATCAACTATGAAGGCCACTTGCAGATCATCTCTTTTGTTAAGGGACGCTGTAAGGACAGGACGAAGAACAGTCCAAGAATAGTGAGAGGCTTTTTAGTGAGTAACCAAATAACATCTGGAGTCTCACACTGCCGCTTGCGGCGCCTATAAAAGGTTTTTCCTCTTACGTGACAAAAAAAAAAAAAAAAAAAAAAAAAAAAAAATAATATTATGATTCTCATATTGATACCATTACTGGAATGAATGACAATGAGACAACGTCAAAGTTGACATTATAACAATTCATAGAATAGCCACAGAATAATTCTATCATTGAAATTTTGAAAAATCATATCTCCGAAAGTATTAGCTTGTTAGAGTTTAAAATGATATGAATGGATTCTTATGGTAAAACTGCTTATTGAAAAAAATTTAATTTGGAATTTGTTCTGTAAAAAAAAAATTGTTTCTTGTTACTCCGAAACCATCTGTCAGATTTTGCCCAATAACGAACTTAGCCGAGATATTTATCCCCCAAACCTACTCTGAAAATTTCAACTGTCTAGCTCATTCCGTTCGAGAGTTATCGTGCCTACGGCCGGACGGCCGGCTGGCCGGACAAAATGAATTTCGACCACGAATTCTAGATCAGGGAGTCGAACCAAATCGCTTAAGACCATTTACATCGAAAAATTCGAAAATTACAGACATTTGGGCAAATTGATAAGCACTCAGTTCCGAGGAACTAGAGCGCCAAAAATGAAATTCTGAAAATATCAAAAAACCATACACGCTCAATACAAAGTATGACCGTCACGTCCATAAATAATTGCTTGGTATCTTCTCTGCATGATTTTCATCAAGCTATTGAGAATAGCCGTATACTGCTAAATTTGTTGCCAAAGTTATGGAAAAAGATCTAAGAGCTGTGGAAACATTCCTGGCTGTGATTTGTGGGTATGAACTATGAAGGGTTCTTTGTAATTAGTCCCAAGCGTGCTTGGATTTAGGTTAGGGGATCTCTAGCAGTAATCACCCGGTGGGATCTGTGTGATAGTGTATCATAATCCAGAAAAACGAAATGTTTGCCAATAGCTACCAGAAATTGTGGGGCTCCTCCATTGACGAGTAAATCAATATATGTCTGGAACGTCATGGTTGATGAGATCCAAACGGGTTTAAATCTATAACATAGCTCTAAAGTAAGTATTTAAAGGCCACTGCAATATTGTAACGATATCTGACAGGATAGTTTCTGAGATACTAATATTTTGCGCGCATGTTCTGGGGAACACCGTGCCATCATTTTTCCCAAATGTCTGTAATTTTCGATTTTTTTACATTTGATTAGGTTCGACTCACTGATTAAGAATCCAAGGTCAAATTTCATTATGTCCAACTGTCTAGCCGTTTCCACGATAACTTCAGAACGTAGAGAGAAAGCAACATATCCAAATACGACGGACGATTTCGTTAATGGACATAATCGGCACAATGGTTTCCCAGTAGATACTAATTTGGTCTTCAACCAATATAGATTCGATGGAATTAACAATTGGCAGCTAGTTATAGAATACTAACACAAAGTCGTTGGTGAAATTTTTGTGATAACCGTATTACTAGAAAATGTTAAAAAATTACTAAAAAATATTATTTATCGCATGATAACTTAAGAACTGAAAGAGATAGCGACTTGCAAATTGTGGAGTAGGTTACACAACCAAATGCGACGATTGAGTTCGTTAATAGGCATAATCGGCAAAACGATTTTGAAGCTATACCTATTTGAAATTTGGTTTTTATTTCCCCAATAACTCGAAAACTTCGAATCCAGTTCTATTCAAACATGCTAATTAGTTGTAGAATGCTGACGCCAACATGTTTGCAATATTTCGTGAGGATGGTATCACTAGAAAATTAAAAAAATTATTGAATAAAATGAGAAATTATTCGTCCGACATCACTGCATTTTGCAACGGCCTTCTAAACCTAACCCTACAGCCAATTTCCAAGTTTGAACACGACCAGATCTATATCGTTCGAGATCCAAGCAAACTTGTCTGAGTTCAGTAGCAGGATGGGTGACTATTGCCACGATCACTTTCGAATGGAGAGAGATTGGGACTTGCATATTTCAGGGTAAGTTGAGAATTCGAATGGGAGAGTTAAATTCTTTGTAAGGCATAATCGTTCGAACAGTTTCGGGGTTATACCCATTTGGAATATATATACCACTCGAAAATGAAACATTGAATCTTGGTAATTACTTGTAGAATCCCAACTCCCTCATTTTCCTGGAATTTCGTGAATATCGTATCCTAAAATTACTTGAAACGTCAGTTTTTCCGTATAATATTGATTCAGACTGTCCAATAAAGGTGGATGTACAATAGAACTTACGCGCAAAAGCTCCTGAGTGCACGTCAGTGCTAGAACCAATTTTTTTCTTATTTTAAAAATGTTCCTGGTTATACAATCGTCACGCAATCTGTCACAATACTTGTCGAATTATCATTTAAATAGGGCAATATCCACTCGCCGGATTTGGCTCTTTTATGAAATAAATTCGATCGAGAGTTATAGTTCTACAGGCCCGTTGGACAAACAAAATTTTGTCTGATATCGAATTATCATAATTCATAATAATATTGCCTAACGGGCGCTTTTGCACTCCGAACCTACCCTACAAATTTTTACTATATAACTTATTCTGGTCGAGAGCTATCATGTTTTTGGACAGACGGACATAATTGAGTTTGACCTCGGATTCTTCATCAGTGAATCGAATATAAACTTTAGAGACCATTTTAGGCCAAACATTCAAGAATTGCATACATTTACAAAAGGTTCAGGAAAAATGCGCGCCAAAAATGTCCCCGACAATTCACCCAGGAAAGGCACACTAGCACGTGGTGTTTTCCCATCCGTGAAAAAACCTTTTTAATGCATGATCCGCATAAAGAGCCAGTCTGAACCCCTGTCATACCGTTCAGTGTGGCAAACCGCAAAAACGTTAGTTTGCCCATCGCATGCATCCCGGACAGCCAGCAAATAAAAACAGCGGCGCGCGATCGCGGCGGTACTGGCGAAAAGATAAGTCCGTACGTCCGTCCATTTATCTTCTTGTCCGTGCCGTCGACGTAGAGTAACAAGGATCTTCCATCAGGACGACCGCCTAGGGTCATTCGTTATGCATGAGTTCCACTATGAATTAGCAAGCTCTCTGTTCATGCCGCCCAGTCCGCGATTTTCTGCGGAAACAAATTGCTTACGATTTAACTGCAATGATTGATTTCGCATTAACTTGAAATCAGGCAATCATCCTTCTGTTCATGTGTACTGAGTGGAAGACGCGTCAGGATGATATGGCTGCAATGAACTGATCAGAAATATTTTCTTAACAATATATTTTCCCAAGAGGTTCTCCAGGGTTACGTAACGCAATGTGGATTATCTAATTTAGTGAGCACAAGGAGGGCGGGGACATAAAGTGCCGAAATCGCTCCTCCTCGTGTTCTCTATTGTATATTGTATATTATTGTATGGGGTAACGTTGCACTGCGACCTTAAGGTCATGCCTAAAGCATTCCTTGCGTTGGTTTGAGACGGCGAGGCATTCCGTTATCAGGTGATCATCCTCCTCCCGACAGAATCTGCACTCGTCAGTTTCTGCTAGCCCTAACCTCATCACGGTTCCTGAGGCCGCAGTGACCCGTGAGAAAGCCAGTGAGGAGGTGCAGCTTGTCCTTACTGAGGTCCAAGTATTTCTTGGCTATGACAGTATCAAAGTTCCGGAAAAATTACTTGGGGTGATGCATTCCGGGGAGAGATCTCCAGAAAATACTCTCTCAGTTTCTTTTTACGTCCGGAATTCACTTTTGTAGGTGTGTCTACCAACCCCAAAATAAGGTTCCGGGCCAATAAAGTGGGTTTGTGCTCCTATCATGGCAATTGTGTTGGCCTCCTCACTTCCTATGATTCCCGCGTGACCAGGAACCCAAACCAATGAGACACTGTTGTTCTTGCCTACTACATTGTGGTTTCTTCGACACTCCCATGTTAGCTTGGATTCGATAACATGGGAGCTCAGAGCTTTAATAGCAGCTTGACTGTCACAGTGGATTGCTATATTACATCTCAGATAGTTTCTTTCTAGGTTCATTTCCAAGTATCTTTCTATTGCAAGTACTTCTGCCATGAAAGATGCTCGGATAGGACCCAAACGATAGTGAGCCTTTGGTGTCTGGACCATATACTCCAGCGCCAGCTCCTGTACTGGTTTTTGAACCGTCTGTATACCATTTAATGGCATTTCTTTTAAGAACTTGGGTGGTGGATTCACTGTCCCAGTCTTTTTCCTGGTAAGCATCGTAGTCAAGTTCTTTTCGATGCTTACTTTCTTGATCATTTCGTCACTAGGAAGATTGCTTGATGAAATGTACCTGGTAAGAGAGGACCAGGCTTTTTGGTTTTTAATATTTTCATTACCTGTTCGTTTCCTAGATATTCTGAGAGTGGCTTCATGGACCATTTTCTCTATCACTAGATGAAGTGGTGTGAGATTTGTTATAATCTCAAGTGCCCTGGTAGGAAAGGTTACCATAGCTCCAGTGATACACACACAGGCCAGCCTTTGTAATTTGTCGAGGATTTCCTTTGTTCATTCCGCCCAGTCCGCCAATTCCTGCGGAAACAAGTTGCTAACGATTTAACTGCAATGATTGATTTCGCATTAACTTGAAATCAGACAATCATCCTTCGGTTCGTGAGTACTGAGTGGAATACGCATCAGAAGGATATGGCTGCGATGAACTCATCCGAAATCTCTTCTTTACAATATATTTTCTGAAGATGTTATCCACGTAAGGGCCACGTAACGCAATGTGGATTATCTGCTTTAGTGAGCACAAGGAGGGCCAGGTCACAAAGTGCCGAAATCGCTCTTCCTCGTGTTTTCTATGGTGCAATGTAAGTTTCCACGATGACATGGGCCATCCAACATCGTTTCTTTGCCGTTGACGCATTTCAAAAGAGCAACGAGAAATGTCAAGCCACCCATCGAGACTTGTGTCCCACGTGCATTCCTTCCTTGAAATATGAATCAGGAGATTGGTTGAAGACATCCATATACACGCGACTTTGGCTCCAAACCACAATAGCTCCCGACGAACAATGAGATATCACTCTCAACCTCCCAGAATATTGTGCCGTAGACTTCAATTCATATTGATGAACAACAATAATGATTTTCCAGAAGTGTCTTCCAATAGCCTACATTTTAGGAATACTATAATCTGTAACAAGGTTTGTTGACCCAATGTGAGTGTAGTGTGAGCATGAGGAAAATTAGATTAAATGAGCAATCTGCAATAATTCAACCTCGTGGAATGGGTTGTTGCAACTTACAATAGGTGCAGTTTCGCAACGTTTCGGTTAGTTTTCACAACTCGAAATACCTAAGGAAAGTATCATCGAAATGCCTAGAGCAAGGCTGGAGACAATCATAGCAGATTGTCCATTTATTCCTGACATTTGAGTAGGTATTTGGTTACGAACAAATCAATTTAATAGTTCCAAATATATTAATGAAATACTATCCTCTTTTCATAATTTAAAATTTAATAGTTCATACCACTACCACATTCTTTTCTGTATTATGAACCTTAACTCAAGAAAAAATGATTGACAAATAGATGTAGATCGATATTTCAGTATTTTTTTGCTAGCAACATTATGAAAATACTGTATATAGAAACATGTCTCACTACTTAAGGAAGTAAAAGGTAATATTAACCTCATTGGTCAACGAACAGTAATTTCTTTCATGATTCCATTATGTTCTTCTCTCCTATTGCCTCCATAAACTACACTGCTCAACAATTGATAGGGATCACTTACTTTTTCTAAATTTATTTCTGAATTATTCGCTCCAAGATTATAAATTTAGTCAGATATCAGAGTATTTTCAGTTTATAATATGGTTCACTTGAGAAAAGAATGAAAAAATGGAAAGTTGGAGAGAAAAAAAGACTTTATTAGGAAGACTCAAAATTCTGTGTTTGAATAACATAAAAATTTTATGATGACACCACAAGAAGGCTGAAGTTTCGGTTAAGCTAGTACCTAGTTGGCCCCCCACGAGCTCGTCTCAAGCATTCTACCCTACGAGGCATACTTTCAATCAAACGATTTATAAAATTTTGGGGCAAATTCGTCCAAATATCCCGTAAAGCGTTAGGTCCTCCAGGTTATTGATCGGTTGTTCTAAGGTTGACAATTGTTTAGACATCTCAGACCAGACATGTTCGATGCAATTCATGTCTGGAGAGCGAGCTGGCCAGTCCATCCTATCAATAGCATGAGTTTCTAGCGCTTCATTAACCAGACGACTACGGTGTGGACGGGCATTATCGTCAATCAAAATGAAATTCTTGCCCAAGGCAGCCGCAAACGGAATAATTATGGGTTCAATAATCATATCGTGATATCTCTGGCTGGTCATTGTGGTGTTCTGCAGAACAACCAACTCTGTGCGTTGGTTCAAACAAATGCCTCCCCATACACATATAGAACCTCCGCCAAAAGCTGTTGTGGGTACCATAAACTGTTCTGCATACCTTCGACCTCTTTCCCTCCAAGCAAGAATACGTCCATCGGAGTTGACCAAACGAAATCTAGACTCATCCGTAAATAAACATCGGCTCCAATCTTCAACTGTCCAATTGCGGTGCTCCTCAGCCCATTGCCGTCGATGAACCCGGTGTTCCCTATTCAAACGGGGATGTTGTACCCTCCTACGTGCTCTCAAACCACGAACATGTAGTCGTCATCTTACAGTCTGGTTCGAAATTAGAACTCCTGTTGCAACTCTCAGTGATCTATTGAGCCGCGACGCCGGGTAAGTGGGATTTCTCCTAGCATTGAGGACCAAAAGACGATCTTGGGCAGCTGTTGTACTGCGCTGCCGACCTCCCCCATGAACATAAGCTACTGAGTCGTTTTGGATGAACCTATTCCAAGCCCGACTCACGACACTTTGCGAAACATTCAACCGCCGGGACACTTCTCGCTGGGACAAACCTTCCTGTATCCACCGTATGATTTGGTCCAGTTGCACAGGAGCCAAACGTCTTCTCGGCATGACTGATAAGCTAATATTGTTCTCATTTCTTCAATTATTGTCACCTTATGTGTTTGAACGAGAGAAAAAAACAGATTTAATAACAAATACCACATTGCTTTTCACTCCACATGTAACAGCCTACAGATAATAATCGATTTTGGTAACAAGAGCCGATGAAGTGAGGAAAAATTTTATATAATCAACTCAAAACATCTTAATTTTTCCTTAGAGAACATATAATGTACAGATATTCACGAGATAACTTGAAAAAAATACAAATGAAGAGAAGTTCATAAGTGATCCCTAGCAATTGTTGATCAGTGTACATCAAAACAGTCTTGTATATATTCACATAGTCAAGAATCGAATGCTTGCTTTCCAAGAGAAAATAACAACTTCGAAATGACAATCTCTTATAGCTAGAAAAGATGAAATTTATGAATAGTGATCACAGACAGATTCTGTGTTCACATTCTGTGAATATATATAACTTACGATGTATTATTGAAACTTCGAAACATCATACTCCGAAAGTATTAGGATTCCTCTCTTCCAAAACTCTTCGATGATAGAAACCAAATAGTAGGCACAATCTGAGGCATCCTGAGCTATATTCAATTGGGTGGGATTTGATAGATTAAAATCTAAAACTCCACAAGGCTACGCAGATTTATTCCTTTTTGGCATCCAAAGAGCTATTCCCGTCGATGTAGTTTCATCTAGTTTTCGGAATGCATTATCTATTGAGGCACATGACAAAAATCTTCCCCTAAACTTACTATGAAACCACAGTGAGAACTAACAATGGTGGCATCTTCAAGACTGATTACCCATGGCGTTAATAATTTGTTTGTGAATGCATCACCCAAAAAAGAGCTATAAAGTAGTGATCAACAATGCTACAGCTATGATTATTCACCTTTCTATTGACTTCGAAATGACAATCTCTTATAGCTAGAAAAGATGAAATTTATGAATAGTGATCACAGACAGATTCTGTGTTCACATTCTGTGAATATATAAAACTTACGATGTATTATTGAAACTTCGAAACATCATACTCCGAAAGTATTAGCTTGAGAGAGTTGAAAATGATAAATGTATTCTTATGATGAAACTGCATCTCAAAAAATTTGAATTCAAGAGTTGTAATGTAAAAAAAAATATTTTTTATCGTTACTCCGATACTATTAGATCGATTTTGCCCAATAACGGACTTAGCTGAGATATTTATCCCTCAAACCTTCTCTGAAAATTTCAACTGTCTAGCCCATTCCGTTCGAGAGTTATCGTGTTAACGGCTGGACGGACGGCAAGCCGGACATATTCGTAAATTACAGACATTTGGCAAATTGATAAGCACTCTGTTCCGAGGAAACAAGAGCGCCAAAAACGAGGATTGTATTTTCATTCTAATCGTGTAAGATTCTATACTTGTTTCACAACACTAAACAAGAATGTTGAATATGAAAATGTTGTTTCTAAAAACTGCATAAAATTATGCCAATCAATTTGGATCACAGATAGTTTTTGTCGCTGTTGTTTCTTGGAACACAGTGCATATCAATTTGCCCAAATTTCTGTAAATTTCGAATTTTAGGCTGAAAGTGGTCTCAAACATTTTGGTTCGACTCACTGATCAAGAATCCGTGGTCAAAATCGATTCTGTCCGGCAGTCCATCCATAAACAGGATAACTCTCGAACGGAATGAGCAAGAAAGTTGAAATTTTCAGAGTAGGTTTGGGAGATAAAAATCTCGGTTAAGTTATTGCCCAAAATCGCCGTGGTGGTTTCGGAGTAACGAAAAAAAAATGTTTTTTGACATTAGAAATTTCAAATTCAATTTTTTTTTAAGCAGTTTCATCATAAAAATCCACTGATATCATTCCTAACTCTAACAAACTAATACTTTTGGAGATATGATTTTTCAATAATTAATCGTAATGTTATGATTTCATAGAATGCTCTATGACGGAGATTACGCGGTTAATCTGGTTCAGTTTCGCATCAATCATGGATTAATGTTAGAATGACGGGAATCTGGTTGTCTACGCATAGACTGATTGACTTATGGTCCAGATTGATAGCAAAGATTGATGTTAGATGGATACTAGATTGACCGTGGAACCCCCACCTCATTATAATTTGCTGATGTATGTAAATCTAACATATGAGGTGAGCCACAGACCTACATTTTGTTTATTTTTTTATGATGCAGTTCTATCATAAGAATCGATATGATTTATCAAAGTTTGAATAATTCAATAACCTCAATAAGGAAATTCACACTCAACATAAAGTACACGAAAGGAATTGATGAAATTCTAATTAGTCATTAGGTATATCGGGTCAGTGGAATGTCCGGTCTTCCGGTATGAATATGACCTGCATTCTAAATTTACGTCCGGTCTGACCTATGAAGAATGCGGGGTATTCATGGTCATAGGTCAGATCACACGTTTCAGCCATATTAGAGTCGATAAATATGTAGGTAACTTGTTAGTTTAGCTTCAAGCAAAAAAAAATATTTTCTCAATACTACCAACAATATAGATATGATTCCTGGACTCACAGAGTTATCTTTCATCTTCCTGTCTATATAGACAATGCAGAACTGGGTTGGATGTAAAGTATCCTTGATTTGATTTTGTGACATGTTTGCCCTGATGTACATAGGATGCCTCTCTTCCAAAACTCTTCGATGATAGAAACCAAATAGTAGGCACAATCTGAGGCATCCTGAGCTATATTCAATTGGGTGGGATTTGATAGATTAAAATCTAAAACTCCACAAGGCTACGCAGATTTATTCCTTTTTGGCATCCAAAGAGCTATTCCCGTCGATGTAGTTTCATCTAGTTTTCGGAATGCATTATCTTTTGAGGCACATGACAAAAATCTTCCCCTAAACTTACTATGAAACCACAGTGAGAACTAAAAATGGTGGCATCTTCAAGACTGATTACCCATGGCATTAATAATTTGTTTGTGAATGCATCACCCAAAAAAGAGCTATAAAGTAGTGATCAACAATGCTACAGCTATGATTATTCACCTTTCTATTGACGGAAATATCAGAATTTATGGGCTTCACACCTAGATATGTTTTACCCATCTACGACTTGCAAGCGAGTCAATTGAAAGAAATTAATTTGAAATATTTTCACTCAAAAATAATATTTATTTATCAACCTGTTTGATAGTACCTAGTATAGTTTAGGGCCCTCCATTAATCACGTGATGTGTTTTTCAGCATTTTTTAACCCCTTGGTGATACTTGGTGAGGTTTAAGCTCACCCCCCCTCCCCCCACCCAAAACACGTGTATTTTTTAGAACCAACAAAGGATCTTATAATTTTTAGAATATCCTCTTCAATTACAGATTTAGGCTGGTTTTCCTGTCACGCTGACGGTCGGCGCTGACGGTCAGTGCTGATCGGTCAGCTCGTATCCTTTTAGCATTACGCTGATCACATTGAGAAATAGAAGGATGCTATTGTCTCTGGCTCACTGAATGTGGAGGCTTGTCGGCGCCAGCTAGTCAGCGGCGCCGACGCGCCGGCGCGTACGTGCGCGTATATAGCTCAGCGCTGACGGCCGTCAGCGCTGCGTGACTCGAAAACGCTACCTATAGCTACATACATATTGACCCATCAGCGCCGACCGTCAGCGTGACAGGAAAACCAGCCATAAAGTATAACCTAATTTTATTCTGAAATCGGTTTAGAAATCACGCGTTTGGCGAAGGCGCGTTCCAATATTCCTGAACAGTAGGTACTGTGCAGTAAATTTAGTCGTCTAATATTACTGATATTCACTGGCGATGCCTACTGTCACTAGAGCGCGTTCCGAAATTATTTATTGCAGCCAGTATTGCCAGCAATATCGGAAAACAAATTTTTTCGCCATTTTTTTGAAATTTTCTAGGGGCACGGTTCTTCAAAATTGTAAACATGTCTTATTTCGATATTCTACAACTAGTTACCAAGCTTCAATTCAAACGATTCTATATTGTTTGAGTTATCGAAGAAATAATATTCCAGGGGGGGTATAACTCTGAAACAGTTGGACCGATTATGCTCGTGAACGAACTTAGCTCTCCTATTCGGATACGCAACTCACCCTGAAAATTGCAAGTCACTATCTCCTTTCGGTCGAAAGTTATCGAGCCCAGCCATCTACCGGACTCAAACAATCTCCAGTAATATAGATCCGATCGTGTTCAAACTTGGAACCTGGCAGTACAGTTAGGTTTTCAGCGACGTCGGACGAATAGTTACGGATATATAGAATTTTCTTCAATAATTTTCAATGATTTTTTAAAAAAATTTTAGTGATAGGATCGTCACGAAATGTTGCAAGAATTTGTGCGTTGCCATTGTGTAACTAATAACCATGTTTGAATTCAATCGGTCATGTATGTTTCGAGTCATTGAGGAAATAACAACCAAATTTCAGATGGGTATAACTCCAAATCTGTAAAGCCGATTACCTATGCCTATAAAGGAACTCAAATGTCGCATTCCCATGCACACGACCTTACCTGAAAATTTCAAGTCGCTGTCTCTTTCCGTTCTCAAGTTATCGTGGCAACGGCCAGCCGGACGGACAGAATCGAATTTGGCCTCGAATTCTTCATTAGGGAGTCGAACCCAATCGTTTGAGACCATTCTCGGCAAACAATTCGAAAATTAGACATTTGGGCAAAATGATAACGCGATGTTCCCCAGAACATACGCGCAAAAAATAAATACAAGTGATATCTTACTACACCAACCCCCTGCCACCTCGTGATGTGACGTGATTTTTTAAAACACCCCCCTCCCCCTTTTCAGCCTCACGTGATTAATGGACGATCCCTTTTTGGATATATTTGTTGAATTACTTACTTGTCTACGGTCATCAAAATGAAAAAAATTATAGATAGGAAGAACCTGAAATTTTCCTACTCTGGTCCTGATTGTTTCAATCTCGGAAATGTTAAACGAAGAGCAAAGAGTGACACAGGTGCTACACTTGAAAACAATATGTCTCTTTGATCAGGATTTATTAAACGTTGAAATTTCACCCAATGCCTGAAAATCACCCTGCATATTCTAAACTAATGCACTAATGCTTGATAATTTGTAGTTACAGTTTCCGTTTGTCGCATTACTTCTAGGACACCTAGTATTTTCAAAGAAACCTCCTTGAACGGAGTTAAATTTTAGAAATACTTTTTGCGCTATTGTTCCTCGGAACAGAGTGCTTCTCAATTTGCACAAATAATATAATAATAATAATAAGTAGATATATTTCCCAAATTAACAGCATTACATCGTTTATACAAAAAACAATAAAGTATACTAGGTGAATAATCGTTAAATTTTGATCTAAGAAATATAACACAGAAGAAAAGAAGACTCACAAAGGCACACCTGGGGTAATAATAATAAGTTTATTTAGCATTTGTGCTATTACAAAAAAACCAGGAAAAAATATAATAAAGTAAATATACTTGAAAATGAATATAAAATTGAAATCAAAATAAAATTTCTCTCCTCAATCTCCGCTTGAAAAGTTGTACCGTCGGTGCTGATCTTATCTCCATAGGTAAGTTATTGTAACCATCAAGTCCCAAGTTGAAAGTTGTCTTCTGAAACGCAACAGTCCTACACCTGTCTATGTGAAACCTTTCTGCTCCTCTTAGTAAGTAGTTAGTTAAATTACCCCTCTTCACCAGGAGATCTCTAAGGTAAGAGGGGGCCAATCCATTTGATGCCTTGTAGACCAATATTAGATTTGACTCTTCTATCATTTGAGAGACATCCAAGAACTTCAACCTCTGAAGCATGTGAGCAACAGATGTACTTCTGGCACATCTTAGCAAAATCCTCATTACCTTATTCTGCAGAATTTGGAGTCTACGTATATCTTCTTTACTGCATGCGATCAGGAGGGACATGCAATAGTTGAAATGAGGAAGAACTATTGTATTATAAACCGTTTTTCTACTCCAGTAAGATAGTTTTTTCGATATTCTGTAAAAGTATCCAATCTTTTTGCCTAGCTTTTTACACATATAATCCACCTGAGATCCAAAATCAAGCTGTTGATCGAATACAACACCAAGATACTTCATCTCCGTTACGAAGTTGATTCCTTTGCCATCAATGAATACCTCATACATTTTCTCATCAAATCCCTTACATTTATTTCGAGCACCCAACACCATACATTTGGTCTTCTCTTTGGTTCAATTTCAGCTTATTTAGCTTCAACCAATTTTGAAAAATCTTCAATTCCTTGTTTAAAGTTGATACCACCTCATCACAATTATATCCCGCAACCGATATCACCGTATCATCAGCATACAACTTGAAAAAACAATCTTTCAGGTATAAGTTCAAATCATTGACATACAAAAGAAATAGCAGTGGTCCCAGTACACTACCCTGAGGCACCCCATAGCATACCTTTCTTCTCTCAGAAAACTCCTGCTTTATTTTAGTCCTTTGATATCGTTCGTCCAAATAGTCTGTAAGCCATGCCAACACCGTACCTCTTATTCCATACATTTCACATTTTTCTAGTAATCTGTCTCTATCAATAGTTTCAAAGGCTCGGCTCAAGTCCACAAACACACTCACTACAATCTTCCCATCGTCGATATTTTTCTTCCACACATGACAGACCAACTGGCAGGCCGTTTCGCACGAATGATGACGACGAAACCCCGATTGCAAATTATGCATAATCGAATTTTTTTCCAAATATTCGTTCAATGTTTCCTGAACTATAATCTCCAATATCTTGTCTACAATCGGGAGCAAGTTTACAGGTCTGAAGTCCGCAAGACGAGTTGGATTGGTCACCTTCGGTATCGGTACCACTGTGCTGCACTTAATAGCGTCTGGAATCCTTCCTGTACTTAAACTGGTATTTATCAGATTAAGTAGGGGATAACCGACTACATCGAATATCCCCTTTAATATCGATACTGTCACTACCTCATCTCCTGTTGCTCTATTTTTCAAATTTTTTACTATTTTATATAGTTTATTAAGGGACACTTCCGGGAAGAAACATACCTCATTTTTTCTTCTCATTAAACTAATTTCTTCGAAATTTCCATCTGGTTTGTCAATGCTCTCAGTTATCTCCCTAATACTTTCAATGTAAAAATTGTTCAATTCCTCACACAATAGCATTCCCTTCGTAAGATCAATATTAGAAAAATTTATTTCCTCTTTACTCCCATAAACCACTTCCTTCAAAAATTGCCACATTCTCTTACTGTTGTTACGATTTCCCTCTATTTTCCCATTGTAGTAATCTCTTTCCTTTCTCCGCAACATACCTACAACTTGATTTCTTTTCACTCTGTATTTGTCCAAATCCTTAATATCATCTGTGTACTTAAATATATTGTAATATATGTCTCTCTCCCTTTGCAAAGATCTTATTTCTTCGTCAATCCATGGTGTACTTGGTTTAACAATTTTATTCTCTAAGGGAGCAAACCTGTCAACCTTATCTACAATGTTAGTTTCAATATTTTTGTACAACACATTAATATCTATAGAATCATACTCCCAATCACTGCCAATCAACTCAAACCGAATCTTCTCCATCCTTTCCTCTGTAATTCTCCTCCTGAACAAGTCCCTGCCTTGATCCACCCTACAGGCTTCAAAGTTCACTCCAATAATTTGATGATCAGTAATATCTGGAAAATTATAATCGGCTTCTTTTAAAGGTTTATTGACTATTATCAAATCTATCAGAGTTTTTGAATCAATCGTACATCTAGTTGGCTCCTTCCTTATTTGTTTACATCCTGCAGACTGTACCAAACTCAACAATTTCCGAGAATAATAATCTGGTCTGAGCAAATTGACATTGAAGTCCCCCATAAGTAACAAATTACTTTCCTTTATAGTGTCACTGTCAAAATATTCCTCCAACATGCCTAAAAAATCTGCTTTATTTCCGCTTGGAGATCTATATAAGCCTGTAATAACATATCTATCCTTCGCAATATATGCAGCAATACTAGTATGCCAAAACTCCAGACCCGCACTCGCCTGCCCAATATTTCCATATTTGATGCTATCTCTAACATATATATTGACACCTCCCGTGTGCCTACTAGTCGAGTAGTTCGACACACAATTAAAACCCTGTACACTATACTCCCCCCTGTCAATAGCTTCTGTTATATGTGTCTCCGTCGCAATTGCTATAATAGGTCTGAAGTCATCTATCAACTGCCGAAACTGCAGAAAGTTCGTAGTTAGCCCTTGAACATTCACACAAATTACCATCCCCCCGGAACACTCCCTTAATTGCTATTCATAATTAATCCGCATCTTAATTTTTTTCATATGATTTAAATAACTCGAGCAGTTATTGTCGAACACATGATGATCAAATTTGACTTGTTTTAGACCCAGTGTCTGACATGCATATTTACAATTTGTGCACTCGTATTGCCCGCTTTTGCACTGTTCTTTTTTGTGATTTCTACTGCATAGTGGACAAACTGTTTCTTTATTTTTGCAATTTTCCGACCTATGACCGAATTTCCAACAGTTATAACATCTTAGTACGCTCACAAACTCAAAGTAACGATATCTGCTCCATCCTATATTAATAACCTCCCCCTTTGTTTGTTTCAGGTATTTCAAGTGTTCCTTAGATATTTCCAGAATAATATTACATGTTCCGCTCCTATTTTTTGGTGTTGCATACTTCTTAATAAATTTAATTTTATCCCGATTCAGCAAATTCTGATTCCCAAATTTCTCCACAAAATCATCCTCAGTTCCAAAATCAGCTTCGCGTACATTAATTATTTTAACCTTAGGATTAAAGAAACTCCCTATCTTCACCTCATATTCGGCTCCCATCTCAACCTCTGTTTCTCTCTTCAATTTATCCAACGAGTCTTCACCATCACAATGAATCACAAGTGCTCCCCCAGAAGCAGATGCCACCTTTGATACCGATATCGCCATATCAGACGGATTCACCTTCTGTGCCAGCACATTCCTTGTTGTAGTACTGTTTTGTTTACTGTTTTTAGGTATTATTATTAATGGTTGAACTCTTGATTTATTTTCAACTACCTCCGAATATAACGGCTTAGTAGATTCAGTATTTTTCCGAGACTGCAGAATCTCAACCAGTTTACTCGTCTGGTCCAATACTCGATCAATCTTATCCTCTTGATTTAACCAATTTTTAAATTTTTCGATCACCACTTTCAAACAACAATCGCAATACCATTTCACGTTCATGCATTCTTGTTTAATTTTTACAAACTGGTCTTTAACTTTGACACAATTTGAATGAAAGAACTTTTCACATAAATCGCAACCAAGAAATTTATTATTCACAATAAAATTCTGAGAGCACCTGGAACAGACGTCCACTCCCGGTGCCATTCTTACTTACTTACGGTGAGTACTATACATGTATAAGTTTGACAACCAAAAAAAAATTCAAATTTCCTCTCCCAGACTATATTCCATAAACTCAAAAACAATGGACTCAAATCCAATGAAAACTAATGACGAGGGCAAAAGTAGCAATTTTTTCTATCAATCAACTGCATGATGTAGGTCCTGTCGACTGTATATATCCATTTCTTCATTATTTTTTTTAATTTTCACGCTGACAGTATTTCTTATACTTCTTCTTATGGAAGTTCATTGAATATTAACGGTCCCAAATAAACATCATTGCATCTAAAGCATCTCTGAGTTAGGGTCTTTTTCATTTTTGGCACGGTAAGCACAAACTGACTGTATCATGGTATCAATATTATGGGTCACTAATTGATTTGATCTCAGATTAGCTTTTGTGAAAAGAAGAGCTGCGCATCAATACAATTTATCTAATACACCTGACAATTTATATAATTCTTTTATCTTCAAGATCCACTTTTGTTGAACAACAAGCCTGTTGACTTCTTTTTTATATGCGGCCCCCCAAGCTATAATGCCATATCCAAGTTGGGATTCCACAAGAGAATGACTCAAAATCAACATATGTTTAACATCCAAAATCCCAGTCAAATACTTGAATCTAGGAACCAGGCCCCTCAATTTTCCAACCAAGTAATTTATATGTCCATTCCACCTGAGAAATGAATCAACTACCACTCCCAAGTAATTGCACTGATATACCTACAGGCTGTATTCAAATATGGTCTCCTTCGTCCTTTATCACAAGAGGTCCAAAATTGGTCCAAAATTGGACCTTCCGTCACACACGAAAGGGATAAAATGAGTCTTGTCGAAATTAATTGTGAGTCTGTTTTGCACCCTCCATTGTTTGACCTGGAGAAAGTCTCTCTCAGCCATCATCTTCATATCTGCCCAATTTTCTGCACTATATAGAATTGCCATATCATCTGCATAACCAAGAATCTGTCCCACCGTGTTCAACTCCAATAAATCATTGATGTACACAGTAAAGAGGATGAGTCCGAGTATGGTCCCCTGTGGGACACCATATCTTAAGTATTTTGAATCACTATACTCATTATTGACCCTCACAACCTGCCTCCTGTTAGTCAGATAGCTTCTGAATAAACTGAGATCTGTCCCAATCACTCCAACTTCAGCCAAACGATACAACAGGACTTCGTGATCCACCGAATCGAAGGCTTTCGCCAAATCAAGAAATATACATGGGGAGGCATGATTCTTATTGAGTGATTCATAAATGGCTCCTGTCAGACATGCCAGGGCTTCTTGTGTTGATCTACTTTCTCTAAATCCAAACTGACCATTGGACAAAAGTCCATTTCCTTCAAGGTAGGATGTGAGTCTAGTTTTAATGACTTGCTCTATCACTTTGGAAATAGTCGATATTAACGAGATAGGTCTATAATTGGAACATAACTTCCTATCTCCTCCTTTGTGAAGGGGTACCACAACAGCAGTTTTAAGAATATCCGGAAATATTCCTGTTTGTAAGATTTTATTACACAGGTGCGTTATCGGTCGTGCATATACCCTTCAATCCCTGCCTTCAGAACCTCAGCAGATATACCGTCAATCCCAGCGCTCTTTCTCGATTTCAAGTTATTAATAATATTTTTGGTTTCTTCTGGATTGGTTGGTGTTCGGTAGAACCTGCTATTTACGACATCCTTTCTAGGGTTCCGAAGGTTTCCACAACAATTGATTTTTTCGGCCAACTTTTGTCCGATTCTGACGAAATGCTCATTAAATGTTGTAGCCATTTTCATCGTATCCCGAACTATTCCTTCCTTCGTTTCTATTTTATCTATGGGAACCTTTGAAATTTGTTTTGATCACAATTGATTTACAGTGTTCCACAAACTGTTGGCATTGTTTCCACTAGCAGTAATTTTCTTCCTGTAGTAGTCACTTTTAGCGTTTCTTATGACACAGTTTAGTTTGCTTCTATAGTTTCTGAATGTAATCCAGTTTTATTCTTGTTTGTTCTTCTCCCAATTTTTATATAGCCTGTTTCTCTCCTGTATTGATTTTATAAGTCCATTTGTAATCCAGTTTTTGCGTTTGAAGATTTTGCCCAAAATCTTCTGCTGACAGCTTTTCACTTGGAATTGAATAATTTCAATCAGTTTTTCCGCAATAAAATTCGTCTCCTGAACTTTATAGTAAGGTCCCCCGTCGAAACTACAAGACTTCTCAGCCAATACGTTATAATCCACTCTGAGAAATTTTTTCTCATCCCTATTCCTGATAAGACTTTGCTTAATGTGAAGCAGAGTTGAAAAGTGATCAGTTATAGTTGTTTTCAGTACCATGGGAATATAATCAAAAAAGTTCTTTACCCAAATATGATCAATGCAGCTCGAACTAGCTCCCTGTACCCTCGTCGGTTTATTTATAACAGATTTGGAATTTTCCTCATTTAATACATTCATATACATATCACTGATGTCATTTACTTCTAAAATATCCACATTAATATCGCCCAAGACAACATGGTAATCAGCACTTCGACAAATGTCTGTAATTTTCGAACTCTTGGATGAAAATGGTCTCAAACGATTTGGTTCGACTCATTGATCAAGAATCCGTGGTCAAAATTTATTCTTTCCGGACGTCCATCCGGTCCGGCCAGCCGTTAACACTATAAATCTCGTCATTGGGCAAAATCGAAAAAAACAATATTTTTTTTCACATTACAAATAACAAGTTCTATTTTTTTCAAGAAGCGGTTTCATCATAAGAATACAGTGATATCATTTTCAACTCTAACAAGCTAATACTTTCGGAGATATGATTTTTCAAAATTTCGATAATAAATCGTAATTTTATGATTTCACAGAATGCTGCAATCGAAAACTAACGTCCATTTTTGTATCTACTTGAATTTCATGATCTGTATTCATACATGCCATCTCATCTACCGATAAGAGACATGTCATATTTATTTTTGGTTCAATTAAAAATTCGCTATTCATGATATAAAATACCTCCTGTTCTAGAAAACAAGGCACGATTGAATGCAAAATAACCAATGAAATAACCTTAGCTATCCTAGAATTATGAGGATTATAGGATATTATAAGTTTTGTGTGACAAGAGGAGTGCATATCTCGGATAACTTCATTATTGGGTAGAATCGGTCTGATGGTTTCGGATTAATAATTTTTGGCACTCCTGTTTTTTTCAAATGACACTTTTTGGAATTTGTTTTCTTTCATGATGTAGTTCTATCATAAGAATCCATTGATATCATTCCCAATTCTGAGCAACAATAATCTTGGAGATATGATTTGTCAAAATTTAAACAAGATCTCCAAAGGCCCTGTCCACAGGACTCTATCACATTTGTATTTCCAAAAATGCTATGCTTGCCATGTGTATAGGACATACATTCTGTGGATAGAATTGCAAATCGACGGCTAAAGTGCAGTACCTCATATCATTATTTGGAATAAATATACAGGAGAGACAAAATACAAGTAAAAATTGCATCTAGCCCTGTGGCGCTCTTGTTCAAACTTTGACAAATCATATCTTCGAAAGTATTGGTAAGAGTTGGGAATTATATCAATGGATTCTTATGATAGAACTTCAAAATACCAGAAATAAAATTCAAATATCATAAAAGAATTCAAATTCAACAAGAGTGCCGAAAATTATTAATCCAAAACCAATAGACCAATTCTACCCAACAACGAACTCATTCGAGATATTTGTTCCTCAATTCTATGATGAACGATATATTCTTTCCTCAAATCCACTCTGAAAATTATATTAAATCAATTGAAACTTTAGCCAATATTTCAGTTTTGTTTTTACTGGAGATATTCTGAACTCATTATTATTAACTTACCATTACCATTCCCATCATCATATGCATTAAGCATGGGCATTACATATCAAAATTTGACATATTATGCCTCAGGAAAATAACTTGACATGTATCAACATAGATCATATTATAATAAATCATAGATAGAATAATTATCGCATTCTGTGAAATCACTGGAGTACGATTTATTATTGAAATTTTGAAAAACCATATCTCCGAAAGTATTAGCTTGTTAGAGATTAAAATGAAATCAATGGATTCCTATGGTGAAACAGCATATTGAGAAAAACTTATTTTGAAATTTGTAATGTAAAAAAAAATTTTTTTTGTTACTTTGGAACCATCTGACCGATTTTGCCCAATAACGAACTTAGCCGAGATATTTATCTCCTAAACCTATTCTGAAAATTTCAACTGTCTAGCTCATTCCGTTCGAGAGTTACCGTGTTAACGGACGGACAGAATCGTTTTCGACCACGGATTCTTGATCAGTGAGTCAAACCAAATCGTTTGAGACCATTTTCAGCCAAAAATTCGAAAACTACAGACATTTGGGCAAATTGATAAGCACTCTGTTATCAGTAACAAGAGGCAGTATTTCGGTGCAATTTTTTCGAAATCACTACTTCTGTCATTATACTTGTGTACAGGTATTTTAACTGAAGTAGTGAAAAAATTGCACCTGCATACTTGTTTTTTGTCTCTCCTGTATATTTGCTCAAAATAATGATACGAGGTACTGCACTTTAGCCGTCAAAATGTGTTCAGTAAGCATATGAATCCGAAAAAATAAGAAAACTCCACAGGCATCTATGAAGTTCATTGGTAACTAATGACCAATTAAAATTGAATGCTTCGTTGTTTATCTTATTGTCTTATTGTCTTATCTGCATTGTTGAGTTCATTCTTCTCTCTTACTAGAATGAGATGATGCCTGAAACGAATATCATGGCAACAACATATAATTATTTCTTGTGTAACTTGAGCCAAGGGTTTTCCTGCGCCGTCTTTAATGATATTCGTAGTTAATTTTTTTACTTCTTTAATGCTTGCTTCAATGTCCCACATAGTAGCGGTTTTGTATTTTCGAAATCGGAATATAAAAATGGGTTCAAGCCCTGTGGACAGGAGCTTTCTGGCGCTCTAATACAAACAGACAAATTATATCTCCGAAAGTATTGGTTTCTCAGAGTTAAGAATTATATCAATGTATTCTTATGATAGAACTGAACCATAAAGGAAATTCAATTCAAATGATAGTTTATTTATCAAGATTAAATGAGCAATCTGAGAATGAGAACTGCACCATGGAAGAAACCAAATTAAAATAGCTGAAATGAATTTGACTCTCTCTTATAGAACAGGATGAAATGTACGAGTATGAAGACAGATCATATAATAAAGCTTAGATAGAATAATTATAGCATTCTGTGAAAACATAGTAGTACGATTCATTATTGAAATTTAGAACTTCATTTTAGCAGAAATTGAATTCAAACATCATAGAAGAATTTAAATTCAACAAGAGTGCCAAAAATTATCAATCCAAAACCAATAGACAAATTCTACCCAACAACGAACTCATCCGAGATATTCATTCCTCAATTCTATAATGAACGATAATATATATCTTTCCTCAAATCTACTCCAATACACCAATATTCCAGTTTTGTTTTTAGTGGAGATATTCTGAACTCAATATTATTAACTTACCATTCCCATCATCATATGGATTGACCATCGGCATGAAAATATCAACCAACAAAAAGTATGATATTACCTATATTATAATTCTCATATTTATACGATTGCTGGAATGAATGACAATGTTATTAACTTACCATCACCATTCCCATCATCATATGGATTGACCATCGGCATGAAAATATCAACCAACAAAAAGTATGATATTATATTATAATTCTCATATTTATACGATTGCCGTATATGCCGATTGCCGTGAATGACAATGAGACAACGTCATGTCTCAGGAAAATAAGTTGACATTATAACAATTCATAGAACACCCACAGAATAATTCTATCATTCTGTGAAAACGTAGAAATACGATGTACATTGAAATTTTGAAAAATCATATCTCTGAAAGTATTAGCTTGTTAGAGTTAAAAATGATATGAATGGATTCTTATGGTAAAACTGCTTAATTTGGGATTTCTTTTGTAAAAAAAAATTTTTTTTTGTTACTCCGAAACCATCTGTCCGATTTTGCCCAATAACGAACTTAGCCGAGATATTTATCCCCCAAATCTACTCTGAAAATTTCAACTGTCTAGCTCATTCCGTTCGAGAGTTATCGTTCCTACGGCCGGACCGGCCGGACAGAATGAATTTCGACCACGGATTCTTGATCAGTGAGTCGAACCAAACCGTTTAAGACCATTTCCATCGAAAAATTCGAAAATAACAGACATTTGGGCAAATTGATAAGAACTCAGTTCCGAGGAACTAGAGCGCCAAAAATGCATTCCCATTTTGAATGAATTAAAAAATTACCAGGTCGTTAGAAAACCGCAGCACTAGAGTTATCTTCTTTGCCGCCAGAATACCATAAAGCAACTGGATAGAGGCAATAAGGTTACACTTCTATGGGAGCCAGGGTACTGTGTTAGAGATGAAAATAAGAAGGCCAATGATCTTGCGAAAAGGGCCTCCAGGATAATACATGCTGCTTCTTCTGTGGGCTTATAAAAGACCACTACAGGGCAGGGCGGTACAATAATGGCAATTAAATATCGGAAAAGATCTTTGGAGAAATACTCCAGGACTCCAGAAAGATAGGTATGTTCACACCACTGGCAATGTCCATAGGATTGAATAAGTATAGTAATAGAACATAAGATCTTATCTGTTGTAGTTCTGATGGGCTGTGCCAAGTCCCAAGAACCCGATATATTTATAATAATAATAAAATACATCTTTGGTTTAGGCGTTTATTAGATTTAAGCCAAAATTATTTCCTGTCTGTTACAAATCTCCATAAAATATCCTAGTCTACCTGAAATGACAAATTGTCACATTATTAAAAAAATTGGTTTAAGCACTGACGTTAAGTCAGGAGCTTTCGCGCCTATGTTCTATTGTCCATTCCCCTATACTGGACACTCTTAATCAAATTTACCATGGTGAATTCGATTGTCCGTTCTCCTGTATTGGCACTCTTAATCGAATTTACCATGGTAAATTCGATTGAGAGAGTGTCCAATACAAGAGAATGGACAATAGAACATACGCGCAAAAGCTCCTGACTTCACGTCAGTGCTTGAACCAATTTTTTGTTTGTAATTTTTTTTTAATTTTCTAGGGGTACCGTTCTCACAAAATTTTACACACGTCTTTATGTCGATATTCTACAACTAGTTAGCAAGCTACAATTTGATCGGTTCTATATTTATTGAGTCATCGAGGATAATATTCCAGATAGGTATAACTCCGAAACCGTTGGGCCGATTTTGGCCAACAGCGAACTTAACTGTCCCATTTAGATGCTTAACCTACCCTGAAAATTGCAAGACCCTATCTCCTTTCTTTCGGGAGTTATCGAGGCAACAGTCACCCATCCAGCTACTGAACTCAAACAAGGCTGCTCAGATCTCCAACAATATAGATCCGATCGTGTTCAAACTTGGTACTTGGTAGTAGAGATAGGTTCTTATGGCTCTCGCAAAATATCTGCCATGTCGGATGAATAGTTTCTGATATATAGAATTTTTTTCAATGATTTTAAAAAAAAATTCTAGTGATACGATCCACACAAAATTTTGCAAGAATTTCCATGTTGGTATTCTTCGACTAATAACCATATCTAAATAGGATCAGTTCGGTATTTTTCGAGTTATTAAGGAAATAACAACCAAATTTCAGATGGGGATAACTCCAAAACCGTTTGGCCGATTATGCTTATAAACAAAATCAAATGTCATATTCAGATGCAAAACCTAACCTGAAAATTTCAAGTAGCTGTCTCTTTCCGTTCTCAGGTTATCGAGACATAAAAAATATTTTTTAATAATTTTTTCTTAATATTGTGGTAATACGATTCTCAGAAAATTTCACAAACGTGCTTAGGTTTATATTCTAGTTCAATTCGATCGGACTTATATTGGTTGAAAACAAAATTATTACTCGGAAAGCATTCGGCCGATTATACCCATTAAGGAACTTGTCTGTCGTATTGGGATGCGCCACCTACCCTGAAAATTTCCAGTTGCTAGCTCTTTCCGTTCTCAAGTTATCGTGGCAACGGCCGGCGGACAGACTCAAATTTGACCTCGAATTCTTCATCAGGGAGTCGAACCCAATCGTTTGAGACCATTTTCGGCGAAAAATTCGAAAATTACATACATTTGTGCAAAATGATAACGCGATGTTCCCCAGAACATACGCGCAAAAAACTCAGCACTACAAATATCTCACATATATATATTAATTACCATCCTGATACACCAAACTTCTATATGTAGAGTATTTTTAGAATAATTCTTAAACTTTCGTGGTTGGGAGATCTGTTGCACCCTGGTGAAGAATTGTTACTTCGATTCAATACGGCACCTTGTGATGGTATAAATCTTCGTTACGCTGATTTCTTAGTTTTCAACCCGCGATGCATTGCGGGTGAATTGATGATCACGTTATGATTTGAAATCGTTGTTTCCTTTTCAGTCTAAATTATAAATTTTTTGTCTTATAAATCCCTATTTATTTTCCACGTTTAATATTTCAATATATTATAGAAATATTTTCAGTAATAATATAACAAGAGAGTGAGAATAAATTGAAAATAATTTGACAGATTTTTTGAAAACTTGTTGTCAGGCAATAGTCATGAGGGCCCGCAGGGCTCGAGTGGCTATTTCCAAATGGCAACAAGTTTGAACAAAACTGTCAAATTATTTTCTTATTTATGGAACTCGCGAGTTATATTTGACTAGATTATTTTTTGATTCACAAATTTTTACAATAAGAAAGATCAATAAAACTATCATGAACCGATAATTTTGACCCATTTTATATATCGCGTTGACAAAATTAGGTAATTATTTTGACAACTATCTGACATTTGCTAGGCAAATAAAAGCAACAGTGATTATTCCCGAGAAAAATCACAAGAGATTTATTCCCACTATAATAATGACATAATTGATTAAAACTTACCCCTTGCGACAAATAAAGAAGCATTTCATTGGTTTTAAGAAACGTCAAAAAATAATCAGTATAATTTTGTTCAATACCGTGAATTTACCGTTTCGATTCTGTGCGGCCAGAATTTTCTGTGGTGAAACGATTGGGTACTGCCTGGGCTCGGTGATTTATTTGCTCTTCACTTTCGAAGCTTTAGCTTCTCTAAAAACGTTTCTCGTAAGATTCCTTTGTTCTCAATAGTTTAGATAAGTTATGTTCTAGTCGTTCTGAAATCTCTTAACAGTTTTGGTAATTATTTGTATGAAAATATACGTCAAGTTGACGGTGAGTAATATTTAAATATGTTTTGGTGATGTTGAAATTGGTTTTAGTGAATTAACTTACGTGATGATTTCAGATGTGGAGAGTCTTGGTGAAATTGATCTGAGTGCAGAATATTATATGTTTGCCGATGACACGGTCTTGGTATTTTATGAAAAAGACCTCAAAAGCTTACAGAAAAAGTTAATAAGAATTTATTCGAATTTTACAAATGGCTGTGTCGAAACAAACGGGTAGTGAATGAGAATAAAACAGTGTACATGATCTTCAAACCAAAGCGAAAAGAAAAATCACCTATTGATCTCGATTTGACGATAAATGGAAAAAACATCAGAAAAGTAACACAATACACTTAACTTGGCTTGGTTATAGATGAAAATTGGGAAAAACATATTGGCATGATCTCTGGTGAACTAGCTGGATTATTAGCCTGCATGAAAAGAGTGGGCAACTGTTTTGATGTGAAGCATAAACTTTTGGTGTACAATTCACATATTAAAAGTGTCCTCATATATCTACTGCCAATTTGGGGAAATACCACGAAGTTTAATATAAATCGGCTTCAGAGGTTTCAGAACAGAGCAGTGAAAACTATTTTTAATCTCAAATTTGAAACGAGAACAAATCTGCTTTATGAACATTACCCAATTTTGCTAATTAAAAAACTCATAAAACAAGAGCTGTGTGCGTTGGTTTTCAAAATACATAATAACTTACTGAAAACCAAGGTCTGCTTTGAAGAGTTTTCACACGACTATGAAACAAGACACAGGGAAAAATTTACCTTAAATAAAAACATCCTTTTAAACTATGGCAGAAGAAGACCAAGCTTCATAGAACCACAACTTTATAATGAACTGCCATAAACTATTAAATTATCTAAGACGTTCCATTCTTTTAAAAAAAAATTGAGAATTTATCTTGAAAATTGTTGAATTTATTTTAGTCTTTACTATAAACATAAATATTAATTTATGTATGAGAAATTTATATCTGTGATAACAACTTATGTTGATTAACAGTATTATCAATAAATAAATATTAAAAAAGATTGAAATTAGTTAATAAGTTTTGGACGCCATTTATGTTAGAAAATCATGTAGAGTATTTTGTATTGGATTATTTCGAATCCTACTAATTTTTCTGGTATATGTGAATTTAATATTGGTGTTGTTCTGATCGAGTCAGGGGAGAGTTTCTTCAATTTTCGAGTTATTGTGCCCGTTCCTGTTTTTTATGCTTTCATGAATTCCAATGAATAAAGTGTATGTGTTGTGAACTTATTTCCCCAGATTCCTAAAGGGAAATAATTCATTTTGAAAAGTAGTATGTGTAACACTAGTTTCATTTTTCGTAAATTTTGGCTGAGGTGAGAAAATCGCTACTACGTTTTTTTTTAGGCTGAAAATTAACCTTAGTTATCTAACCTGGATCTTGAACTGGGAATTATCCTGATATTAGCTACTCTTCATCTGGAGAGATCGTGAGTTCAAGTTGGAAGAACCCATATACCTCACATGGAAGGATACTGATCATTCACCAGGAAGAATTACCAGAATGGTCATTAGGAAGAGTACATTCAATTTTCTGGACGTTTCCTCGATTATCTGAGCTGACAGTTTTCTCTATGATCGAAGGATTCTGTTTATTATACCTTCATAAACCATTTCGCGTATGTTCTGGGGAACATCGCGTTATCATTTTACCCAAATGTCTGTAATTTTCGAATTTTTTGCCAAAAATGGTCGCAAACGATTGAGTTCGACTCCCCGATGGAGAATTCGAGGTCAAATTTGATTCTGTCCGGCCAGCCGGCCGTTGCAATGATAAATTGAGAACGGAGAGAACTAGCGACTTGAAATTCTCAGGGTAGGTGGCGCATCCCAATACAACGGACAAGTTCGCTAAAGGGCATAACCGGCACAATGGTTACTGACTAATAATTTTGATTTGATTTCGACCAATATAAATCCGATCAAATTGAAATTTGGCGAATAATTGTAGAATATAAAACTAGGCACGTTTGTGAAATTTTCTGAGAATCGTATCACTAAAAAAATTTAAAAAAAAATTATTAAACAATATTTTTTATGTCGTAGACATACGACTAGAAAATTTGTAAAATGTCATTGAAAAAAATTCTATATATCAGAAAAAATTCATCTGATATGGCTGAAATTTTGCGAGAGCCTTCAAAACATAACTCCACTACCAAGTTCCAAGTTTGAACACGATCGGATCTTGTATAGTTGGAGATCCGAGTAGCCTTAGGTGAATTCAGTAGCTGGATGGGTGACCGTTGCGTCGATAACTCTTTAACGAAAGGAGATAGGGACGCATCTGAATACGAGGGTTAAGTTCGCTGTTGGCCATAATCAGCCCAACGATTTCGGAGTTATATCCATCTGGAATAATATTTCCTCGATAACTCAAAAAATATAGACTCGATCGAATTGAAGCTTGCTAACTAGTTATAGAATATCGACATGAAGACGTGTGTAAAATTTGTGAGGACCGTAGCACTGAAAAGTTTTGAAAAAATTGCGAAAAAATATTATGTATCTCACGATACCTTGAGAACAGGATGAAATAG
The DNA here is from genome assembly GCA_937662695.2 of Halyzia sedecimguttata. Lineage (NCBI taxonomy): Eukaryota > Metazoa > Arthropoda > Insecta > Coleoptera > Coccinellidae > Halyzia > Halyzia sedecimguttata. The sequence goes on from OW569413.2 coordinate 18,061,466, forward strand.
CGACTTGCAAGTTTGCAAGTTTACTTCTTCAATAACCCAAAAATTACGATTTCGATTCAATTCAAACATGTTAATTAGTTCTAGCCTGGTAGCGGGTAGATACTCATCTATGATCCCGATAGGTGACAGATCTACTTAAGGGACGCGCCCCTGCCCACGCGAGCCTTGGTTTATCTCCTAATACCATACGGGGGAAACTATTGTCACATTCCCAGCTCCTTAACCGAACCCTTTAATTCCTTCCCACAACCCCGTAATACTCACCAACACGCATGGCCAGCGTGGTGTTTTACGGCCAAACACCTTCCAACTTGAGTAAGCATGAAAACGTCGAATTTCAAGAATATACCCCAGGCAAGTAGAGCTAGAAGCTCGCAATCTTGCACTGAGAAATCAGTCTGCCTCGCATCGGATTCTGGGGGAGGCAAAAATTCGATCAAACACGATAATAAGAAAAAGACAAATCTCAAAAACGTACAACAATACAACAGAAAACTTTATATCGGTTCTTATAATAGTAGAACATTGAGATCACCAGAACATTGGGAAAGATTAGAGGAAGAATTGCGGCACATTAAATGGGACATACTAGGATTGAGCGAAACCAGAATGGAGGCAGAAAAAGCCACTTCTCTGAAATCAGGTCACTTACTATACCAAAAAAACACTGAAGCACGGGGTCATGAAGGTGGAGTCGGAATTAAATAAAAAATTAAAACACCTAATAACGAAAATGCAAGCTGTGTCCGAAAGAGTCATATATTGCATACTTAAACTGAATAAAAGATACAATCTGCAAGTTATAAAGGTATATGCCCCAACCAGCGCATCCGAGGATGAAGATATTGAACAACTCTACGAAGATATATCAACAGCAAAGAAAATTGAAAACGCTAAATTCGTCAATATCATAGGTGACTTCAACGCTAAAATGGGTAGAAATAACAGCAATAACGACCTTCCAAATGTAGGCAAATACGGACTGGGAGACAGTAACGCCAGGGGACAGATGCTTGTTGACTATTGTAAAAGTGAAAATCTATTTTGCATGAATTCTTTCTTTCAGAAACCATTAAAGAGAAGATGGACATGGCAAAGCCCAAACGGTGTAGTAAAAAACGAAATTGATTATGTAATCACAAATGACAAAGCTATATGCCGAGACGTTACAGTTTTAAACAGATTTGATACTAACAGCGACCACCGAATAATTCGAGCTATTATAGATATTAATACTAAGCTTGAAAGAAGGAAAATGATAAAAACACAGAAATGTCCAACAACCGTGATATTAAGAGAAAATGAAAAAAAGTTCCAAGATCGATTGAAAAGAAAATTAAAAGTTAGAGACAACCAAATAAATATGGAAATGAACAACTTATCAAACTATATAACTAAAAGTATACAAGTGGCAACAAAGGAAATCTGTACAAAACACAAAAAGAAACACAAAAAAATTAGCCAAGACACAGAAAATTTGATAAGGAGAAGACGCGACATAAACAGAGAGGACCCAGAGTATAGGAAGTTAAATAAAGAAATAAATAAGAATATTAGAAAGGACCTTAGAGACTATAACAGAACACTCATTACAGAAACTATTGAAAATAACAAAAATATGAAGGTTCTAAAAGCAAACCAGTCAAAGGCAAAAGTACAAATTAACCAACTTAGAAACCAACATGGCGTCCTGACTACAAATCGGAATGAAATTGTAGACGTGGTACAAGATTTCTACAAACAACTCTAAAGTTCATTACACCAAGAACACACATATACAAGAGCAAAAATTCAGAACGTAGGATCAGAGGAGCTTCCCGAAGTAGACAGTGATGAATTGTGGAGCGCACTCAGGCAGATGAAAGAGGGGAAAAGCCCTGGGGAGGATATGATTACCAGCGAGATGATCAAAATGGGGGGAGAAGAACTAATAGAAAGTGTCAGAATACTGTTAAATAAGTGTTTTATAGAGGGAAAAATACCAGAGTCATGGCAAAATGCCGAAGTCATTCTAATATTTAAGAAAGGAGATGAAATAAAATTGAAAACTATCGGCCCATAAGCCTATTATCCCACCTATAAGACTTTTACAAAAATAATAACAAGTAGATTAACACACAAATTAGATTCATATCAACCATGTGAGCAGGCGGAATTCCGAAAAGGATATAGTACGATTGATCATTTGCAAGCTATACGCACGCTAATAGAGAAGGCAACAGAATACAAAGTACCTCTATATTTGGCTTTTATCGACTTTCAAAAAGCATTTGACTCTGTTGAAACGTTTGCAGTCTTAAGTGCACTGGACAACGCCAGAATTGACTCTAGATACTCAACACTCATAAAAAATATGTACGAAAATGCAACTATGACAGTCAAACTGGAAGAGGATATGAAAACTGACAAAATCCCAATACACAGAGGAGTACGGCAAGGAGACACAATCTCCCCAAGACTGTTCACGCTAGCCTTGGAGGATGTTTTCAAAAACTTGAACTGGCGCGGTAAAGGAATTAACATAGATGGAACAAGACTATCCCATTTACGATTCGCAGACGATATCATTCTGATTGGTAGCACTATTGAGGAGCTAGAGGTGATGCTGAAAGAACTTCATCGAGCGTCCCTGCAAGTAGGATTAGGAATGAACTTGAGTAAAACTAAAATAATGAGTCCTTTACCAGTAGAAATAACCATAGAAAATCATACCCTAGAAAATTTTACTGACTATATATATCTCGGGCATAAAATACAATTAGGCAAAGCAAATCAAACTGCCGAAATCGATAGAAGAAAGGGACTCTGTTGGGCAGCCTTTGGGAAACTCAGGTTTATTCTCGGATCGGATGATATACCAATAAACCTTAAAAGAAAAGTCTACGATTCATGCATACTACCGGTCCTAACATATGGCTTGGAAACAATGTCCTTAACCAGAAAATCTATACAAAAACTTCAGGTTATACAACGTGCAATGGAAAAGATCATCCTGGGAATTAGCTTGAGGGACCGACTGCCCAATGTCGAAATCAGGCGAAGAACTGGAGTGACAGATGTGGTGGGAAGAACAGCACAGTTGAAATGGCGATGGGCTGGACATATGTAGCACGTCAACAAGATGACCGATGGACCAACAGATTGATACTATGGCGCCCAAGAGAAACAAAGAGAAGTGTTGGAAGACCCCAGAAAAGATGGCGGGACGATATCCAAAAGATCGCAGGAAAGAACTGGTTGCAGAGAGCTCGGGGCAGAAAAATGTGGAAAGATATGGAAGAGGTCTATGTCCAGGAGTGGACAAATCCGGATTGAAAAGAAGAGAAGAAGAATTAGTTCTAGAATGCTGACGCAAAAATGTTTACAAAATTTCGTGAAGATCGTATTACTAGAATATCATTGAAAACAAATTTAAAATATATCAGGAAGCAGTTGTTCGACATACCATCGCTGACATTTTGCGAGAACCTTCAAAACCATCAATTTCATGATGACATATTAAATTATAACATAAATTTTTCATTAGGGTCCTGTAGCGGTCTCCGAACATCTGAAGTTCTGAATAATCATCGTTTGGATTGTCCAGACCTGGTTTTGAAAGAGACCCTCCTAAGGCCAGGACGGTCGATATTTTCCTTTTAGGAATCAAATATTGAAGGGATTTCTAAGAACAAGAGTGAATATCTTTCTTCTTCAAATTATCCATACGGCAACAGAGGAGTATATTTATGAATATTTCTTTATCAAAGAATAACTCTAAAGCCAAGTTCCAAGTTTGAATACGATCATGTATTACACGAGAATGGACAATATAATTTACCATGGTAAATTCGATTAAGAGTGTCCAATACAGGAGAAAGAACAATAGAACATACGCGCAAAAGCTCCTGACTTCACGTCAGTGCTTGAACCAATTTTTTTATCGTAATTTATTAAAAATCTTCTAGGGGTACGGTTCACACAAAATTTTACACACGCTTTTATGTCTATATTCTACATCTAGTTACCAAGCTTCAATGCGATCCAGTCTATATTCTTTGAGTTATTGAGGAAATAATATTCCTGGTGGGTATAACTCCGAAATCGATTATGCCAAAAAACAGACTTACTCTCCACTTGGGATGTGCAACCTACCCTTAAAATCGCAAGTCGAAAGTTATCGAGGCAACGGTCACCCATCCAGCTACTGAACTCTCACAAGGCTGCTCAGATCTCCAACAATATAGATTCGATCGTGTTAAAATTTGGAACTTGGCAATAGACGTATATTATTATTATTATGGAAAAAAATCACAAAAAATAATACATAACCTTTCAAACGTCCCCTCACACAAATATACTCCTCTGTAACCGCATCGATCTCTTGGAGAAGGATCGCCTCCGCTAGTTTTCAGAAAGATATTCACTCTTGTTCTTAGAAATCCCTTCAATATTGGATTACAAAAAGGAAAATATCGACCCTCCTGGCCTTAGGAGGGGGTCTCTTTCAAAACCAGGTCTGGCCAATCCAAACGATGATTAGTCAGAACATCAGATGTTCGAAGACCGCTGCAAGACCCTAATGTATACCCCATTCACTTTTATAAAGTCTACCGGTTGGCCATGAAATTTTGACACATTTCACCGTGTATCTTTTGAGAATGTTAGGTTATAGTAATTTTCCTGTCAGATAACTACGCAACGATGTCCTCTCTACATAGAAGTCGTAGTAATTGCGTATTTTTCACAATGTGAGTTTACTTCGAAAAAATAATTAATTTGAGAAGATATTAGGTGAATTCAACAATTCCAAAGACCTGGCGACTGTTGCAGAAATGTTTTCCCCTGTTGTTACTGGAAATATTTCGCGTATATTTAAACTGGATGGATTCAGTTATGATATTTTGTTTTACGGAAATCAAGAAACAAGTGTTGAAATTGTAATGAAAGATAATGGATACAGTAGTCAGTTACTTTGTGATAGTTCATTTAAAAATTGGTTCAAGCACTGACGTGAAGTCAGGAGCTTTTGCGCGTATGTTCTATTGTCCATTCTCCTGTATTGGACACTCTTAATCGAATTTACCATGGTGAATTCTATTGTCCGTTCTTCTGTTTTGGACTCTCTCTTAATCGAATTTACTAAAGTGAATTCGATCGTCTCGTAGAATTGTTTTGACATTGACGATATTTCAGAAGTGCCAATCTGCCTTTGTTAAAGTTACAAAAACGTGACAGAACTAAATCAGGGCCAACCGGTAGACTTTATAAAAGTGAATGGAGTATAGGTCTAACAACTCACATAGATACATGCATCACTATCTATTATGAATCCTCCCGAAAATGTATGTTATAATTTAATATCTCATCATGACATTCATGATTTTGAAGGTTCTCGCGAAATTTTAGCGATGCGATGTCGGACAACTGCTTCCTGATATATTGTAAATTTGTTTTCAATAATTTCTTGAATTTTTTATCATTTATCACCCTATATCCCAGGAAGCATAAGTGTATCGTTTACCTCGGGCAGACATCTCGGGCTGACATCTAATGGGCCTCCAATACACGATGTTGATATTTCTCCTCAAAGTGTAGTGGTCAGCCATCTCAGCAAGACAACTTTCTTCCTTGTTGGAATGTGAACCCGCACGTGAATATATGTTACTGAATAAAGCACTCCACAATCCAATGCTCTAAGCATTTCGCAGCATGCAGAATAGGAACCCATTTTCTTCGATATAGTCCTGTGATCAGCCAATGGTCCGCAACTCAATATTCAATTCCTTTCTCCGATTTGGAGTTTTCGAATATACCCCAGAATTCAACCGATATGGTTGCGCAAATGTAATTCACTTCCCTGTGTAGAACCAAAAGAATCCGAGGGACAAATCGGGATTTGACATGTAGTACAGACATTTCTATGATTATACCATAATCCCTACCCACAAGAAAATATATCACGCCTCCCCAGCGACATTTCAAGCGACATTTGCGACCAGGATATTTCATGTTTTTCAATTTACCGCTGACGAAATAAATAAGTTTTCCATCAAAATGCCCCAGAAGAAGAATTGAATCCCCCGACTATATATCATGTCGTCGAGTGGAGAAATGTCGTTTTCAATATGCAACTTCTTCGGTTTCATTATTTACGAGCCAACTGAGATACATTTCGACTATATCTCCATAGATATATAAAATAACATTGTGTTCTCAGGGCAGTGTTGCAAATTTTTAGTGCTCTCATATAAGATTTACGGTCGAAACATTATGAAGGGCGGTTGTCACGTAATGCTCGAATTTTATTGGTTCAGAATTTTTGGATCAATGGTTTTTATAACTTTATGCATCTCTGAAAAGTTGTCCATTTGAATATTTTGATATTTATATAGGTGCAATTAAAGTCCTTGAATATAATATTCACTTCTGCAATTGACTTGAATTCATATTATGAGTTATCCTTGAAGTATTGATATGAAATGGATTTTAAATCATTATTCGCACATCCGCAATTTCTAGGAATATTTGTAATTTTGAACTCCAGAAATTATTTATATTTTTGAAAACCTCTCAGAATATTATGTTATAGAGCATAAACCATATTATCATCAATACGATTGTATTGATGATACCGGTTTTGTGTACTTTTTCTGTGTATTTCCGCGTATGTTCTGTGGAACATCGCATTGTCATTTCTCCCGAATTTTCTTCTCTCTTGAGAACGGAAATAGATAGTGACTTGAAATTTTCAGGGTAGGTGGCGCATCCTTATACGACGGGCAAGTTCGTTAAGGGCCTAATTGGCCCTATGGTTTCCGAGTAATAATTTTGTTTTCAACCAATACAAATCCGATCAAATTGAAACTTGGTGAGTAGTTGTAGAATACAAACCTTAGGACGTTTGTGAAATTTTGTGAGAATCGTATCTCTAAAAAATTTAAGACAAATTATTAAAACATATTTACGTAACGATAACCTGAGAACGGAGAGAGATAGTGACTTGGAATTTTCAAGTTAGGTTATGCATCTGAATGCGACATTTGCGTTTGTCTGTAGGCATAATCGGCCAAACGGTTCTGGAGTTATACCCTTCCGAATGTCGGTTGTTAATTCCTCAATAACTCGAAAAGTACAGAACTGATCCAATTCAAACATGTTAAATTGTTGTAGTACACCAACGCAAAACTTTTTGCGGAATTTTGTGAGGATCGTATCACTAGAAAATTTTTGAAAAATCATTGAAAGATATTCTATATATCAGAAACTATTTGTCCGACCTGGCTGAAATTTGCGAGAGCCTTCAGAAACGAATTATACTGCCAAGTTTCAAGTTTGAACAAGAGCGGATCTATATTGCTGGAGATCCGAACAGCCTTGTGTGGGTTCAGTAGCTGGATGGGTGACCGTTGCTTCGGTAACTTCCGAGAAAAAGGAGATAGGGACTTGTAATTTTCAGGGTAGGTTGCGCATCCGAATGTGAGAGATAATTGTTTGGTCATAATCGGTCGAACGGTTTTGGAGTTATGCCCACCAGGAATTTTATTTCCTCGATAATTCAAAAATTATAGGCTCAATCGAATTGAAGCTTGGCAACTAGCTGTCGAATAAATTATCATAAAGACGTATGTAAATTTTTGGTTGAACCGTAGTAGTCCATTCATGAACTACTTCGTACGTATTTCCAATTTCAAATACCTAAACTTATCAACATGACAACTATTAATTTTGAGCTTTCAAATGATTATAAACAGAAAACGATGACAAGTCTCTCTCTCTCTCTCTCTTTTTCTCTTTTTCTTTCTTAATTTTTCAAATATCTTTTTTCTTGCATGTACAATTTTCTGAAAACTTTTTCTAGAATGTCATGAAATTGACTCTCTTCACAATATGTTCCTCGTTTCTCTTTTGCCATTTTTGTTTTCAATGTGTTTTTTTTTGTATTTTCTTCTAAACTTCCATTCCTTCATACATTGCTTTCTTCTGTAAACCTGACTCGCAATTTTACTTCCATCCCCATTTATATAACCATTTTCTATTATTTCCCAATTTCTTGTTTATTCTACCTTCTTCATGAGCGTAATAGGAAATTTCTCAGTTTGCGTGTTTGGCACACAGTTCATAAATTCTTCAATTATCATGTTAACAATCATTACAATTTTTCCTGTGTCTGTTGTATCTCCATTTCAGCATCATCAATTCTTCTACTCTCTTATTCTACCTTTGTCTCCAATTTTTCCTCTAATCTTTTAAATTCTTTTCTTTGTTCATCGGTCTTACCTAGTTTCTTCATCAATTGAATTAGCAATTTATTTATACTGATATCTACCTTTTTTTCCGTATTTACTTCTTCAGTTTCTATATCCACTTTTAATCCAGCTAAAGACATTAGCCACGCGTTGGGCGCCAATTGATATGAGTTCTACTGCTTTATAATTTTTTATTTTATTAATTTTTCATAATCTTTTCAGAGTAGGTTCTATCTCACAATAACGATTAATATCTTTTCTGATCTTTTCTATTTTCATTTCCTGATTTTTATCTTCCTCCTTTTAACCAGTAACAAAATGTCTTCAATCCCGTATTATTTATTGTATCGTATATTGAAATATTCTTCTTACCGTTCAGTTCTTTATTTTGATTTTAATTTTTGAGTCAATTCCTCTTCAAGGGCTTTCTATAAACTTATAACTTCCGCTACCAGAAATCTGAATTCTCCAAACAAAAAAACTGCAATCTCCTATTCAATTATTTTCCAGTTTCCCCGGTTTCTCCACCCATGAACTACTTCGTTCATATTTCTAATTTCAAATGCGTATATTCTTATCAACATGACAACTATTAATTTTGAACTGTCAAATGGTTATAAACAGAAAACCATGACAGTACCTATCAACGCATAACACAAAGCTTTCAGTGAGAATTAAAATGACCCTTTATTTGAACAATGAATAAATATAACACTACAAGCCTTACATTTTATGGCCTTTTGATATGCGCATTTGTTTTCTTTAAATTCCGAAGAATCACTTGATATGTCAGTATAACTAATAATAATTATATCATCGGATGGTAATGAAATGTTTGCATCGCCTACTCTTCAGCATGAGAAATGAATACAAATTATTTAAACAATCAAGTTCAGCATTCAAGGAAGCAAATTTTCATTAACGCTCTGTATATTTCAATATTGACTCCAATGCAATAAGAAATGCATCCTTTCTTTTCGTTCAAAAAGTCATTTGCTAAAAAATATACAGAAATATACGAAATACTGACTCAACAATCTAAACCGAATAGGTAGTTTACCCTACTGAATAGGTGGTTGCAATTAGTCGATAAGTAATTTCCGAATCTTTGGCTGAAAATGGTCTTAAACGATTTGGTTCGACTCACTGATCAAGAAGACGTGGTCGAAATCGGTTCTATCCGGCCGTCCGGTTGGCCGTTAACACGATAACTCTCAAACGGAATGAGCTAGACAGTAGCAATTTTCAGAATAGGTTTGGGGCATGAACATCTCGGCTAAGTTCGTTATTGGGCAATCTATGAATCTATGAATTATCATAATATGATCTGTGTTGATACATGTCAACTTATTTTCCTGAGACAAATTTTGATATGTCAAATTTTGATATTTAATGCCCATGGTTAATCCATATGATGGTGGAAATGGTAATGGTAAGATAATAATATTGAGTTCAGAATATCTCCAGTACAAACAAAACTGAAATATTGGCTAAAGTGTCAATTGAAATAATATAATTTTCAGAGTGGATTTGAGGAAAAAATATCTCGTTCATCATAGAATTGAGGAACGAATATCTCGGATGAGTTCGTTGTTGGGTAGAATTGGTCTATTGGTTTTGGATTGATAATTATTGGGACTCTTGTTGAATTTAAATTCTTTCATTATGTTTGAATGTAGTTTTTGCTATTATGAAGTTCTATCATAAGAATCCATTGATATATTTCACAACTCTTACCAATTCTTTCGAAGATATGATTTGTCAAAGTTTGAAGAAGAGCGCCAAAGCTCCTGTCCACAGGGCTGGAACCAATCTTTTTTTTTCCATTTTGTACTAGTCAGCACTGACATTCGATGCTATCAAATTTCAACACATGTCAATTATTGTAAATATAATATAATCTGGATATAGTGAAATAATTGTGGAGAGGAAAAGTTTTATTTTCATTAAAAAATAAGGTACTAGAGATTTCCTTCTTGTTAATGTTGAATCATTCATGCTATTAGGAAACTGTTTTCAATCTGATTTCCATGCACTACGTACGATTCAAATTCAAATTCCGTAATCCGTCAACTTTCGTAACAGTCACACCAACTGCCAAGATAGAAAACAAAAGTCACTAGGATGTATAATCCGAATTTTTCATTAAATTTCAACAGTACTTTACTTAACTTTATTGAAAGGTTTTTTTTCTGGGTTTTGTCTCCCAAACTCTGAAAATTATCTATAAAATAAAAATTAATTATTTTGTGATTTGCTTCTGCGTAAGAAACACAAGATATTTGTCAGAAGCAATCAATTATATATAGTTACGATATAGTTGTTTCTTCGTTGATGTTGTTTCGTTGTTGTTTGTTAGGCAACATTGTTCAATTGATTGCTTCTGACAAATATCTTGTGTTTCTTACGCAGAAGCAAATCACAAAATAATTAATTTTTATTTTATATATATTTTTCAGAGTTTGGGAGAGAAAACCCAGAAAAAACCTTTCAATAATAAGTATACCTCCCACAGTATCCTTAAATGATTATTTACTAAACTTGCCTAAAATAAAGAAAATATCGTCTAAGACTCGTTGCAGAAGGCAATTCAACACTCATGCGTTCGAAAACTCGCTCCTTCTTCGCTCGGTTTCGAATTTCGCATTCGTGTTTGAATCGGAGCCCATTCTGTTTTAGAATATACTATTCTCGTTGTTTAGTCATCCTTAAATGGCTCAAAGTACGAGTAGAAATCTTAAGATAGAAGATATTCACTGCGGAAATGGGTATGCTTACAAATTCCACTAATTCTAAATATTTGGTCCGAAATTGGATTTACTTTTTCCAAAATTGGTTTTTCTTATTCCGAAATTGAATATACATTTCCGAATTGGGTCTTACTTTTATCCGAAATTGGTTTTACTGTTTTCGGAATTGCTTTTACTTTTAGTGAAATTGGTTTTACTTTTTCCGAAATTGAACTTGAAAAGGTATAGAGCTTTAAAATACAAAACACACAAAACACAAACAAATACAAAACCTTGGATTTTGTTGCGCAAATCGCAAAGTAAAAATGGTACATTTGATTCCGCCATCAGAACCTCTACGCACATTGCTTTCTGGTAGATGAGCCATTTCTAAACACTTTCTTAACCATATTCAACAGAAAAACAATTGCTTCCAAATGACATCATTGGAAGCAACACATGTAGTTCAGGACAACTGTATGTCCTCCTTCGCGGTAATTACAAAAACTAATGTTTCACATAATTCATTCAGTGCATTCATAATGTATAGATTTATCATTACAGATTCAAGGCCAAATCTATCATCAGGTAGGCTCATTATTGCCAACACCAGATGCAGACTACACATTTTTGCAGAATCATTTTATGGCCCATTTAGCACGAGAAGTAGACCAATGTTGTGCTTACAACAATTCCGTAAGGCAACCGATTGAGAAACACTGCAAACTTTTTTCCATCAACACAATGAATCAGTTGAATGAAAAATATAAACAATATTATATGTTTAAATACGTAATTAATTAATTTTTTGATGAATTTTTTCTCTCATTTTACTTCCAATTACTAAATATTCCCTCACTATGGCAATACAACGTATGCTGGGTCCTCTAGTTTATCATAATTTAGAAGAATACCTACACGTTCCGTCAAGTATGACAAGTATACTTGAAATAGTTTTGAAGTGACGGGCATAAATAGTTTTTCAAATTTTTAACAGCCTGTAACATAGTAAGAAGTCAAATTTTATGAAAATGATTTAGATTTAGTTAAATTTGATTATTTTGAACTCAAAAATCGACATTGGAAGTATTTTAATATTTCCAGTCATTAATAACTAATAAGACACCCCCCAGTTTAGCTTTATGAGATATTAAAAAGTGCTCAATGTGGATCGCACTATAAAAACATAGCATGAATCGATAATTCACACCTGAAAAACAATTTCTGCTAGACGTGAACACATAAGGGGATCGTTGAAGCCCGACAATCGATGAAATCCGGTCATTTCTATCCGAAACGGGACCGTTATGAATGCAGGGGCTGAAAATTGCAATATTTTCATAACGAAAAGAGACTATTCGCCGGCTCAGATGTAAAACTGCATCTTTTTTCACGAAACAATTGAGCAATCATTGCAATCGTTGAAGGGAAAATTGCCGGTTACGTTTTCAGTAACAATATTACCCAGTTATTTCTTTGCTGCGTTGCATTTGCCGTTGTCTCATTCCCTCAATTCACTTGATAGCGGCATTGCCGGATTTTTAATAGAAAACGGCCGTATACGTGTCGTTGGTTATTGTGATTCAGGTCGCGGCACCATTTCTTCAGGTGAGATTTTGAAATGGTGTTGGTCAGGTCCGCGAACCGAAAGGTCAATGCGTGGAACTGAATATCTCAGTTTTTCCAATATGTAGGAACGTAATTGAATAGATGATATAATATTCAATTTATCTTTGGATAGCGGATAGAAATATATCATTTCTATACCCAATCCAGAGTCATCTCAACGTCCCTGTGTGGGGACTGAGATTTGTGGCTAGGAGGGGCTGACCACAGGGAGGAGTGCACTTCCCTCTGCTGTGGTCTCTCCTGGTGGACGATCTACAGACCAAAATAGGCACGCTGGACATATATCAAAGCGTAAGCCGATGAAATAATCATTGTGGCCCCTGGCCGGGATGACTCAGTCCTGGTAGAGAGCCTATCAGATGCGCTGAAAGCAACACAAGGCTGGTGTGAGGAGGAACAGTTAAACGTGAACCCTCAAAAGACCTTGATCGTCCCATTCACTACGAAGAGGAAGCTCAATATGGATTCCTTTACTATGAATGGAATTCACATCCCTTTTGCGGATGAGGCTAGATATCTGGATGCCATTCTGGATAGAAAGCTGAACTGGAATTCACACCTTGAGAGAGTGATCCACAAGGTTATGCACTCTCTTTGGACCCGCCAGCAGACTTGTGAAAAGATGTGGGGACTGACTCCGGAACAGCTCCACTGTTGTACATGATGGTGACCACTAATTACTTACGGCAGCACTGTTTGGTGGGAATGCACTGTAAACGTGCAGTCTCAGCTCTAGCTTGCAAACATTCAGAGATATAGCTCTCAATGAGCCAGATAAGATCGGCTACGTGCCTGGTGCTCTACAGGCTGAATTCGATGCCAAAGAGATAATGAGCATGTGGTCAGACTTATTTAAAACAAGAACTACACAGAGTGAACCTTGCGAGTCGTCTTTCCCAGCAGAGACGATTGCACCATATCAAGGACCCCACAGCTTGAGGGTCCCTGTTGGCCCGCTACCATATGGCTCCGCTGCCACTAAAGGGGGGGGGGGGGGGCGGGAGTCAGCGGTTGCAGAATTACTGAATCCACCAGCCTGGGTAGTTCTGCGGCTGTCTTTCAAGCAGAAATTTTTGCCAATGATCACTGCGCGAAGCTCATATCTGAGAAAGGTTGGGCCCGCAGATCAATCAAGATACCATCGGACAGCCAAGCTGCTTTGAGTTCCTTGGCTTCATCAAAGTGTTTGTGCAGCACTGCCGGACCACATTTGCTGAACTTGGAGAGCGCTGCAGGCTGCAGCTCATATGGGTCCCGGACCACTCGGGCCTAAAGGGTAATGAGATAGCGGGCTCAGTGTCGGCATGGGGCTTATTGGACCTGAACCAGCCTCTGGTATCTCTCTCAGGGCAGCAGGGTTGTAGAACAACAGATGTTTGGACTAAACGGTCCAGAAAATCTGGAGCAGCATACCAGCACAGACATGCTTGCCCAAAAACTATTGGCCATCAGCTGAAAGAGCCAGACAATCGCACAGATTCTCTAGTGTAGACCTGAGAATCCTAATAGCTATATACACGGGTCACTGTGGCCTCAGGAAATACCTTAGTACGCTGGGTTTGACTGAGGACTCCGAGTGCAGACTATGCCTGGAGTCTATCGAACACATCATGTGTGACGGCCTCGCTCGGGACAGTATCAGATTTGAGGAACTAGGAGTCTACAAACTGAGACTCAGGAAACTGGACAAGTTCTTAACTACCAGACTCATATCCCTTATCAAGAGGCTTGAGCTTGTGGGTAAAGTATAGATTTATAGGTGTTCCACAATGGACCGATTGGTCGCTGTGGCGGGGCGGGTTTCGTATGTCGAACACAATTCATACATAATATAATAATATAATATCCATGCCGTAATTATCGACAGTACAATTATGCATTCCGTGGATGTTATTTTAATATAGAGTATCTTGAAATGGTGTCATATCTCAGTTGGCTTTGAAATATTGTTATTTTGCCGCTTCGTGTATATACCGTTCACATTCGCAATTCCATCTACATAATTTATTTTCTGACAATATATATCTACGCTGTCAACTTCAAAGGTCTGTAAAATAGTCAGGATCATTAGCGAAGAGCGGCAAAGAATATTACAAAGCCACCTTCGATGTTACAATAATTTATAAATACCCTGTAGAAAACTAGCGGTGGTAGATTTCCGCCATCGCTTCGATGGCGAAAACTTAATTATACTTATATGTGAATACTGAAGGGATTTTCGAGTACGATTTGGATTACCTTCCAAACGGCTACAGAGGAAAATCTTCGTGTGAAGGGGCGTTTTCTCCTTCTTGACGCTCTTGTTCCTTGGAACAGATTGCTATCAATTTGACCAAATGTCTGTAACTAGTGAATTTTCGCCTGAAAATGGCCTTAAACGTTGTTTCTACTTGTATTTGTGGTCAATCGTATAAAGGAGAATCTTTGAGACCACTAGAAATAAGAAAGTCGGAACATAAGAACATATTGAGAAATAGAGACATACAAAAACCAAAACTAGCAGAACATGTATGTACAATTCAAGGAGATCACATGATGGATTAGAGTAATACAAATAATCTAATGACGTTAAAAGGAAACTTGAGGAGTCAACTTGTATTTTGTGTTCGACCATATTATTTAAAAAGGAGTAAAACTATGTTACTATGATTTTCAAATACTGTCAAAGTGACAATTCTCAAATTTCAAAATAGCTATATCAACAAAAAATAATTCTGAAGATTTTCGTTTGTGTCTGACGAAGGAGTCTGATTTAGACTCCGAAACGCTATGACATAGTTGTTTCATCGTTGATTTTGTGTCATTATTGTTTGTTAGGCAACATTGTTCGATTTATTTCTTCTGACAAATATCTTACGTTTCTTACGCAGAAGCAATTCACGAAATAATAAATTTTTATTTAATAGACTAGCTGGCCCGGCGAACTTCGTACCGCCTAACTTAATGAAAAAAATAAATGCTCGGTATGAATGAAGTTTTATTATTATTTTCGATTAATTGCTCATGATGCTGCTTAGTTACAAAACAGAGTTTTCCTGAAATACTGGCGATTTATAAGGTTTTATTTGATATTGACAGACACACACGGTTATGATACAGTCTCTTAATCAATTTAAAACTTTCTAATAAACTATATTTTTGGTTTTGTTTTGTGGTGCGTAAATAAACGAAGATAACGGTTTTCCGACGAGCGAACATAGAGCGACGTATAATTGTCCATGCGCCATGTCCACACATCAAAGAAAAAACAAAATTGTTACATTATGAGAATCCATCCAAGGTACCTATTTAGTTAATGCTTTGTTTGTGACACAAATCACTTCAACTGTGTACAATTGTGCCGTGATATAAAGAACAACCTGTATAGTAATGGTTTATTTTCAATGATGTATGCTTCGGAATTATATTTTTTAACACAATTGAATGAAATTGTTCGATTGGCGTGAAAAACAGCAAGTTGCAATTGACGTTAAAAGAAAAACATCCTGTATGAAAATATCGGTCAAATAAATTATAAGAATCCATCCAAGGTAACTATTTAGTTAATGCTTTGTTTGTGACACAAATCACCTTAATTGTGTACAAATGTGCCGTGATATAAAGAACAACCTGTATAGTAATGGTTTATTTTCAATGATGTATGCCACGAAAGTATAATTTTTAACAAAATTGAATGAAATTGTACGATTGTGGTGAAAAACAGCAAGTTGCAATTGACGTTAATCGAAAAACACCCTGTATGACAATTTCGGATGAATACATTATGATAATCCATTCAAGGTGCCTATTTAGTTAATGATTTGTTTGTGGCACAAAACACTTCAATCGCGTACAATTGTGCAGTGATATGAAGAACAGCCTGTTTAGTAATGGTTTATTTTCATAGATGTATGCCTCGAAAGTATATTTTTCAACACAATTGAATGAAATTGTACAATTGGCGTGAGAAAACAGCAAGTTGCAATTGACATTAAAAGAAAAACACCCTGTATGAAAATTTCAGACAAATACGACGTTAAAAGAAAAATACCCTTGACCAATACCAAATACATTATGAGAATCCATCCAAGGTACATATTTAGTTAAGGCTTTGTTTGTGACACAAATCATTTCAACCGCGTAGAATTGTACCGTGATATAAAGAATACCCTGTATAGTTATGGTTTATTTTCAATGATGTATGCCTCGAAAGTATCATTTTTAACACAATTGAATGAAATTGTACGATTGGCGTGAAAAACAGCAAGTTGCAATTGACGTTGAAAGAAAAACACCCTGTATGAAAATTTCAGCCAAATACGACATTAAAAGAAAAACACTCTGTATGAAAATTTCAGACAATTATTTAATGCTTTGTTTGTGACAATAATCACTTCAATCAGGTACAATTGTGCAGTGATATAAAGAACACCCTGTATAGTAATGGTTTATTTTCAATGATGTATGTCACGAAAGAATATTTTTTAACACAATTGAATGAAATTGCACAATTGGCGTGAAAAACAGCAAGTTGCAATTGACGTTAAACGAAAAACACCCTGTATGAAAATTTCGGACAACTACGGCGTTGAAAGAAGAACACCCTTCACCAAATACCAAATACATTTTCCAAGGTACTTATCCATCCAAGGTACCTATGTAGTTAATCCTTTGTTTGTGGCACAAATCACTTCAATCGCGTACAATTGTGCCTTGAGAAAAAGAGCAATCTGTATAGTAATGGTTTAATTTCAATGATGTATGCCTCGAAAGTATATTTTTTAACACAATTGAATGAAATTGTACGACCATGGCGTGAAAAAGAGCAAGTTGTCATTGACGTTAAAAGAAAAACACCCTGTTGATATTTTTATATTTATTCAACTTTTGAAGCTTCCGTGGACTTTCGCAAATAATTCAAGACCAAAATTAGCCAAATCGGTCCAGCCGATCTCGAGTTTTAGCAAGTCTAACGAATAGCAATTCATTTTTATATTAATAGATATTTTTCAGAGTTTGGGAGCGAAAATAAACCAGAAAGAAACCATTTAATAATTCCATGTTCTTACTGACGATAGCTAATTCATGAGCAATAGCAGATGGAGAAATATTCGATTAGGCAATCACTCTGTCTGTTCAGATGTAAAACTCTAATCTCCCCTCCTTAATAATAGAGCAATCGTCGCAAGGGAAGGCGAAACGACCAGCTACGATTCCAGTAACAAGATTACCCAGTTATTCCATCAGAGAGTTGCATTTTCCTTTAGCCCCATTTTCTCATATCACTTAATGGCGACGCTGCCGGATATATAATCGGAAGCTGTTATACATTTCACGTCCGTGATTGCGATTCAGGTCGCGGAATCTGTGCTTTTTGCAGGTGAGTGTATGGGCCGTGTGAAAGCCTTGGAGTTCGTGCGTGCAACGGAATCTTGGAGTTGTCTCAATGCTCTCATGATAATTGCTTGGGGAGGGATATAATTGGATTTTCACTCGATGTTCTTCGGAATAAAACCATGAATTATTCGATAATCTGAAGATTAAGACGAAAAAAACATGGAGGACGAAAAATTCGTGATGAGCTACTGCTACATGTAACCACGTGTCTTCTATAATAATATAATTATACTAACTGACAATGAAACTGCAAAACCCAGAAGGAGCTGTTTAAATTCTAATTTTTTTTTGGTAAAACGTAGATAGTATAGAAAGGAATAAATAATTAAAATTTGGAGAAAACAATTGTGAAGGTCTTTTTCATGTAAACATTTTTTGTTACTTACATATTGTAGTCGTTTTTTGCAATTTTTTTTAAATTTTACAACAAACCAGCTGTTCGAGGAGATCCAAAGTCGATGTTCAGTTGTTGTTAAAATGCCTAGAGCACGTGTACGCAGAATGTATCGCCAGCTAAGTGAATTTGAAAGAGGTCGAATTATTGGTGTACGGAAGGCGGGGTTGTCATTTCGAGAAATCGCTAACCATACGAACAGAAATCCAACCACTGTTATGAGATGTTATCAAGCGTGGTTTGATAATGCCCAAAATCGAAGAACAGTAGGCACCGGACGTCGAAGGGGCACAAAAGAAGTTCAAGATCGACGACTATGACTTATGGCTATTAGAGACCGACTTGCGACATGTCGATCTTTGGCTGAAGAGTGGTTAGGAGAACAAGGCCATCCTTTAACTGACAGAACGGTTTACCGCCGGATAAGGTCTTTTCGACAGCAGCGTTATTGACCCCATCTTGTGTTACCTCTGACGATTGAGCATCGCCGGCAACGATTACAGTGGTAGAGAGAACGCCAACATTGGAATGAGGAATGGCTTCAGGTCGTCTTTTCTGATTAATCTCGATTCTCCTGGGGTGCATATGATGGCGATGGTCGAAGAAGGGTTAGACTACGTCGGGGAGAAAACTAGAACCTCAGTTCGATATTGAGCGTCATGTATACATGACAGTAGGCGTTATGGTATGGGGTGCTGTTGCACATGCAAGTAGGTTACTTTTAGTCTTTATTGGAGGTAACATGACAGCGCTGCGTTACCTTCAAGAAATAGTGGAGTCATATGTGGTCCCTTACCTTAACCGTCTAGAGAATCCAATATTTCAGCAAGTAATGCTCGACCTCATGTTGCCAGAGTAAGTTAAAACTTTTTTCTCAATGAAAAATTATATACGATTTACACTTATTTATTCAATATTGTGACGCGTTTCGTCGACACAGCGACTTCATCAGACTACATCAGTATGATGTAGTCTGATGAAGTCGCTGTGTCGACGAAACGCGTCACAATATTGAATAAATAAGTGTAAATCGTATATAATTTTTCATTGAGTTAATATGGATTTGCATCAAGTAAAAGCCACAAGCATTAACTTTTTTAAAACTTTTTTGAAGCGACCCATTTGAATCTTTTGCCATGGCCGCCCTGATCCCCTGATCTGCCGCCCATAGAGCATGTTTGGAACATCATGGGTAGAAAGCTAGTTTTCCTCAAGAAGAAATAGACCATCTTATTGCATCAATGCAAGACGTGTTGGGGGGTGTATAGATAATCACAGTGGACAAACACATTATCAACAGATTTATTAAAAAAAATTGTAAAGCCTTCGTTTTTTTTCTTCAAATTTCAATCATTTACTCCTTGCTATACTATCTATGTTTTACCAAAAACAGCTTACAGTAGCTTACAACCCAGATCTTTAGATTCACCAAAATAAAACTACTGTGTAACCCTGAATGAGGGTGGCGGAAATTGTACGTAGATATTTATTGGCTTCATAAAAATATTTCTTCTTCACAAACATACGAAAACTATAAAAGAGCTAAACAACAGCATAATGTGCTCCTAAAAGCTACTAAGTCTCAATACTACAGTTCTGTAATAGATAGATCACTAAATAAAAATAAAACGGTTTGGCATATTGTTAAAAATCTAACAGGTAAAAATGAAACTAATTCAAATGAATTCACAATAAATTTGAATAATGTTGTGCATACCGATCCACATAGAGTAGCGAATATTTTTGCTGAATATTTTTCACAATGGCTGGTTCCAAATTAAAAAATCGATATGGGGACGAACTCTCTCTTTCATGTACATTGCCACCCATGTTGAACAGTAATTTTTTTTTCAATCCTGTCTCTAAAGCGGAAGTTGAGAATGTAATTAGGACTTTGAAAAGTAAAAAAAGTGTTGGTGTCGACTCCATATCCGCTAACTTACTGAAGATAACAAGTGAAATTATTAGTGGTCATTTAGCACATCTTATTAATATATCTGTAACAACTGCTAGGTTTCCTAGTATTTTGAAAGAGTCAATAGTAATTCCGGTATTTAAAAATGGCAACATGCATGAAATAACTAATTATAGGCCAATATCCATTTTAAGTGTTTTTTCCAAAGTGTTTGAAAGGATAGTTTTCTCTAGAATGATGAGTTATCTCGACAGATTTCAGATAATTAATCCCGCACAACATGGCTTTAGAAGTGGTCATTCAACCCAGTCAGCAGCAGTTGAATTTTTCGAATCTGTTTATAAATGTTTAGATGAAAACTTACTTGTGGCAGGTCTGTTTTTTGATTTATCTTCGGCTTTTGATACACTGTCCTTTGAATTTATACTGGATAAGTGCTATAATTTAGGTTTCAGAGGCATTTTTCTCGAATGATTGCGTAGTTACCTTACTGTAAGAACTATGTCAGTTAGGATTGGAGAGAGTTATTCTGAAGCTCAAGGTATCGGCCTTGGAGTTCCTCAGGGGTCCGTGCTGGGACCACTTTTATTTATTTTGTTCATAAATGATCTTCCTTCACATTTGAGTCGCTTCCTCTTAACACTTTTTGCTGACGACACTTCAGTGGTGGTTTCTGGCAGGAGCCTTGAGGGGCTCCAGGAGAACTGTGAGTGTGTTATGCGTGCGTTTGTGAGTTGGTGTCGAGCTAACAACTTAATGGTGAATGTTGAAAAGACCGTATGTGTTCATTTTGTTCATAAAAATAAAGAATTATACTCATTTACCTTTGGAGGTGGGATTGATAACATTACATCGTCTGAGGCCAATAAATTTCTAGGAATTTATGTAGATAGGTATTTAAGGTGGACAACCCATGTCGATGCTCTATGTAGGAAATTGAACCGGTCATATTTTGCAATTGTCAATGTCAGGAAAAATTTGCCCATAGACTGCGTGCTCAATGTTTACTATAGTTTTGTTTATAGCCATATATCCTATAATATCTTGCTGTGGGGAAGTAGCCCTGATTTTCAAAGAGTATTTGTAGCACAGAAGCGTATTATACGCGCTATATTCAATCTGAAACCGTTAGAGTCATGTAGGGGAATATTTGTGGAAAAACATATTTTAACGTTACCCTGTATCTACATTTTAAAATGTTTAATATACGCCAAGGAAAATGAGGGCGGGTGGTTGAAACTATCAAGTCAGCATGAGTATAACACTAGAAATCTACAAATAATGATGTTCCCTAAACAATAAAACTTCCAAATTTGAACGTTCTCCCTTATATCGAGGTATAAAGTTTTTCAACCATTTGCCTTCATCTCTGAAGTCTTTGAATTTAAGAAGGTTTAAGATAGACGTCAAGAAACTTCTATTGAGGAAGGGTTTCTATTCAGTAGATGAATACTTTGTTGACTCCTTGTCAATTTAATTGTTTTCATTTTTTTTTTCTTTATCATACTCAATGACTTGTCCTATACAAAATATGTTGTCTTAAAGGATTTAATAAAAATTATTATTATTATTATTATTATTATTTTGATTCAAATACGCGTGGCTTGAGCTCAGGCGCATCCACGTTTCTTATCTATGATCATATATGATTACCACAAATCTTTCCCCAATTTCCGCTTTACAACAACAATAATAATTTATATAATTGATGATAATAAGTTCACGTTATATATATAGCAGGTATAAGATATGTTCCGAGATATGTTTCCTATAACTTGCGTGCTAATTATCCTTATTCCTGAACGTAGTATTGCGTCGATGGTCTCGCAATACTCTCTTCTTTCTCTCGGTGCTCGTAGTCTGCAACCCTCGATTGGATGTCCCACAATGTTGATTGCTGACCACCTTGTATATATTCGGGATCTGCAACACTGCGTTGGCTGTCTCACAGCGTTACTTATGAACCACCTTGTATATACTCGAATGTCTCAGTTCTACTCTTCCTGTATAAAAAAAACCATTTTCTTCCTGGCATAAAAACCATTCTCTTCCTGACATAAAAACCATTCTCTTCCTATCACGTGGTCAACTCTTGGATTTGCAAAAAGGTCTTTAGATCCTCTTTCGAGAAGAGAGCAAGTTACCTGTTATCTTTCCAAATCAAACCAATGTAACCCTTACTCCTAATTCGATTTTCGAAACTATATCCAACTAAGAAGAAGTCAACAATTCTTACGAAGTTCCGAAAATACCATAACCTATTGCTCCTCCGTAGAATCTCCACAAAATGGACGACCTCATCTCCCTCACTGGCGCAGACTCTCCCAAACTTTCAGACTGTCACAATGAAATAATATTGCCAACTCATTCGGCTCTTCGATTACGATATTTCTTTGTGCGTCGATTGGTACCACTGACACCCAACCTCAAATTTAGTGTTAACATAAACGACAACCTTATCGTAAACAAAACATAAACAAACCCTTGCCTGAGTTAAAAAAAAGGAACGTTACAAAATCATAATTTATGAGGAACATTAAATTATTATAATTAATTTATTTGAATTGTGATAATGTCTCTTTCATTGGAATTACATACCGAATAATTTTTCAAATTTCCGCAAAGCCCAAAGCTCCCTCTAGCGTGCTGTCATCAAAATATTAATATCGAAAAATTTCGGAATTTCATTATGAAATTTGGCAGTTTTGTATAAAATGTATTCTAAACAACCTTTCTCTCAGAAAGTTTTTAATATTATTCTGATTCGTACGTCTTTTGGTAATTTTTCTAAAAAAATGTCAATTTTGACAGGTTTGCAGAGTAACACGATCAATGACAAATATGTCAAAAATCATCGTTTCTTGAGCAGCAACTTCCCCGAACACCAAAATTTCAAAAAACTATACAGGCGAGAAAATTTCCTCTTGGTGTGTACTTTTTGAAACGCACTGTATATTATATTGCAATAGTTTGAATTATATGACTATTCGAAATATTTTTCTCCTGATAAATCATATCTCTAGTATAACTATACATTTCAGTATTGTACTGCGTTACAAATAAGCGGAATATATTTATCATACAATAAAGCAGTGAGCTTGAGCTCCTACCGGCTTTTAGTATTATTTGTATTACTATGGTTACTTCGGAATATGCAGGAAAGAAAAAAAATGTGTAGTCAGCTCACAATTCTTGTCTCGTCTGCAAATATTCCTGCATAAGTACAAAAGACCAGACAAAATATCCTCTCGATCAGCGCGTCGTCTCCAACCCTCCACGTCGAGCACAACGCTTTTTTTTTCAGCCACGCTGAATCCTGGACGCCCACTGAATACGGCGATATAAATATCTTTTTCCAGAATCTGTCCGAGCTCTATGAACCGTCAAAAGAGCCTTTCCACAAGAAAGGCCCGCAAGCACGAACCGGAAGTGGTGACATTTCCTGGTCAAATAAAAGATTGCGGTTTTTCCGCTTCTGATGAAACAAAGCGACCGACGGTGAAATTAATAAATTCTCGACTTCACCGCAGCAGCATTCCTCCGGTACCCAGTTTCAAGATGCTCGCATCAGGGACGTTCTAGGTGGATTATCGATTTTGTTCATTTGATGCCGACTGATATTTTGCGGTCTGATCACTGGGTCGATGGGATGGGGTCGTATATGGAGAAAGTTTTGTTGGTTCCGGTTAGACTGTTATTAGGGGAAAGCCAAAAGTTCTGACGTTTTGAATAATCGGAATTCTTTCATTGCGGAAGTATTCTTTGATGATACTAAGTTGGTATAGCGTATTTTCAATTTGGGCTATATCGTCCATTCATCGACGATTCGCCTCTTTTCCCGATATCGTTTCAATTAACATCATCTTTATCCATTGAATACCCCATTAACTGCTACTTTATTTTCCTATTTCTTATGAATACGAATCCGTTAAGACATATTGATAGGTCGTGCTTCGATACGTTATGATCGATTGATTCCATGGCGAATAACATGATGTACATAAGCATCAATATACAGTGTGGAAAAGACAAATGGAATAAATTCATCATCTTGGTTACTGAATATATTTATGGAAAATTCTGAAACACATCAAATTAAAATTTTAAAGTATCATTCTTCTTCGTAAAAATGTGAACCCTAGCTTCAACCCCTTTCGAAAGACAGGTACAACCCCCATTTTTTCAAATAGGAAGTATGGGCTTGTGATACATCATTTGAAAGGTCTTGTCATTCTCTATTCAGAAATATTTTCACTTCCATGTTTGTTGCAAAAATAAAATTAGAAAAAAATAAAATCAACTGATTAGCGAAATTTTGTACAATATCAAAAACTAAAATGTATGGGAAAAATTATGAATGTTAATGAAATAGATGATCAAAATGTTCACTGCGAACGTCTTGGCAACATCCTAACCTAGCCTTAATAAAAATTTCTTCCACCATTATTCAACATCTAAGGAGTGATCGACATAATCGCAAGCGTTATTCGGTCTTTTAGGTCACTCAAATCAAGGGTTTTAGTTTTGAACACCTTCCCCATAAAATAAATCTAATGGGTTAAGATCAGGAGATCGCACTGGCCATTCGATCGTTCCTCGCCTTCCTATCCACCGATTTTGAAATATTGCGTCGAGGTACTGTCAGAAATTGCGTTGGTAATGTAGTGGTGGTCCATCCTGATGGAACCATATCGTATTCCGTGAAACTTCAGGATTTTATCATTTTGAAGTAGTGCTAAATCAACTAGTGAGGATTTTCGGTAGAACAGTAGCGGAAATTCTGACGATTAGCATGGCCGTTGAGAAAAAAAATTGGTTCAAGCACTGACGTAAATTCAGAAGCTTTTGCGCGTATTTTCTATTGTCCATTCTTCTGTATTGGACACCCTTAACACAATTAATTCGAATTTAACATGGTAAATTCGACTTAAGTTTGTCCAATACAGGAGAATGGACAACATAATTTACCATGGTAAATTTGATTAATGGTGTCAAATACAGAAGAATGGACAATAGAACATACGCGCAAAAGCTTCTGACTTCACGTCAGTGCTTGAACCAATTTTTTTTTCGTGATTTTTTTGAAATTTTCTAGGGGAACGGTTCTTAAAATTTTTTTTTCGTCATTTTTTTCAAATTTTCTAGGGGTATGGTTCTTACAAAATTCCAAACATCTTTATGTTGATTTTCTACTACTAGTTACCAAGCCTCAATTCGATCGAATATTTATTTTTTGAGTTATCAAGGAAATAATATTCCAGGTGGGTATAACTCGTAAAACGTTAGACCGATTATGCCCAAAAATGAACTCAACTCTCCCTTTCGGATACGCAACCTACCCTGAAAATTGCAAGTCCCTATCTCCTTTCGTTCGAAAGTTAACGAGGCAACGGTCACCCATCTACTGAACTCACACAAGAATGCTCGAATCTCCAACAATATTTTACCGATCGTGTTAAAACTTAAAACTTGGCAGTAGAGTTAGGTTATGAGGGCTCTTGCAAAAATTTCAGCAATTTCAAAGGAATAGTTACTGATATATTGATTTTTTTTTTCAATTTTCAATGATTTTTTAAGAATGTTCTACAAATACTATCCTCACGAAATTTTGCTAGAATTTTCACGTTGGCATTCTATAACTAATAATAAATGTTTGAATTCAATCGGTTCAGTATTTTGAGTTAATGAGGAACAAAAAACAACCAAATTTCAGATGGTTATAACTCTTAAATCGTTTGGCCGATTATGCTTATAAACAAACTCAAATGTCGCATTCAGATGCACATCCTAACCTGGAAACTTCAAGCCGCTATCTCTTTCCGTTCTCAAGTTATCGTGACAACAAAAATATTTTTTAATAATTTTTTAATAATTTTCTAGCCATATGATTCACACAAAATTTCACAAACGTGCTTAGGTTCATATTCTACAACAACTCACCAAGTTTCAATTCGATCGGATTTATATTGGTTGAGAACAAAATTATTACTCGGAAACCACTGTGCCGATTATGCCCATTAACGATCTTGTCCGTCGTATTGGGATGCGCCACTCACCCTGAAAATTTCAAGTCGCTAACTCTTTTCGTTCTCAAGTTATCGTGGCATCGGCCAGACGGCCGGCCGGACAGAAACAAATTTGACCTGGAATTCTTCATTGGGGAGTCGAACTAAATCGTTTGAGACCATTTTCGTCAAAAAATTCGAAAGTTACAGACATTTGAGCAAAATGATAACGCGATGTTCCCCAGAACATACGCGCAAAAAGGGTACTCATCAGAAAACAAAATAACTACTAATTGGATATTATCATTATCCGACATGTCCATCATTTGTTCACAAAAATAAGTTCTCCAAGCAACATTGTCTTCCGTGTGCTCCTGGGTAGGTATAATTTTTGCGCGCGTGTTCCGCAAGGAACAGCGTGTCGCAATGTCTGTATTTTCGATTTTTTTTTCGAAAATGGTCTCAAACGATTGGGTTC
This sequence comes from Halyzia sedecimguttata, assembly GCA_937662695.2. Lineage (NCBI taxonomy): Eukaryota > Metazoa > Arthropoda > Insecta > Coleoptera > Coccinellidae > Halyzia > Halyzia sedecimguttata. The sequence goes on from OW569413.2 coordinate 18,088,220, forward strand.
GACTCCCTGATGAAGAATTCGAGGTCAAATTCAATTATGTCCGTCCGGTCCGGCCGTTAGCCCGATAACTCTCGAACGGAACGACTTATAGCGTTGAAATTGGCAGGGTAGTTTCGTAGCGTAAATATCTCGGACAAGTTCGTTAACGGGCGAAATCGACCGAGCGGTTTCGGAGTTAAGGCCGTTTTTAGTAAAAATGTTTTTTATGAATATTTCCGGAACCGATCACTCGATCTTTTTGAAATTTGGCATCAGATTGTAGAATCATGACCTTTATATGCCTGCGAAGTTTTGTGTTGAACGAACGGCCCTAAAGTGGCAAAAAAAAAAATTGAAAATTTGAAAATTTTGTTTTCACGATAACTCGAAAAATACTGATCTGATTAAATTGAAACTCAGTAGTTAGATGCAAAAGACCAAAGCAAATACTTTTGCAAAATTTCGTGAAGATCACGTGACATGAAAAATATAAAAAATTACTACTATATTGCGGAATACTTTGCTTTTAATGCCGAAACATGTTTTTGAGGTTCATGCTGCCCTTTCCGGGCATTTTCCGTATTGCGCATGCGCAGATGAGAAGTCCTTTAACTGCTGTAGTTTTCGTCAGAGAGGATTGGGGTTTTGGGGTGGCGGATGCTATTCCTCCATAGAATTAAGATCCCTGATGAGGGTCTGCGCATGCGTAGATTAGAGATGCGCCAGTGGATTGCGCCAGTAGATTAGCCGCCAGTAGATTGCGCATGCGCAGAAGAGAAGTGACTGTTTTTGGGTTGGATGGGTTATGTTGGGAGTGCTGAGTCGATATTATGAGGTTTTAAAAGAATATTCATAGCAATTCACTGCAAGGACAAGTCAGTTTGGGGGATGTAGCGTTGTTTCCGAGTTAAAGTGTCCGTACCGTGGCCCTGGGGCTAATTTTGAAATTGATGTTACCCCTTACAGGCATTTTTCGTTATGCGCATGAGCAGACCATCAGTGATTTAACTGGTGGTGTTTTCGTCAGAGAGGATTAGGGTTTTGGGGTGGCGGATGCTATTCCTCTATAGAATCCCCTGTTGAGGGTCTGCGCATGCGTGGATTAAAGATGTGATATCTCCTGAACCACTATTGTTGGAGAATCGGAGTTTTTTGTAAGGTGTGTTATTTTGAGAGGACTTTTAGCCGCCAGTAGATTGCGCATGCGCAGAAGAGAAGTGACTGTTTTTGGGTTGGATGGGTTATGTTGGGAGTGCTGAGTCGATATTATGAGGTTTTAAAAGAATATTCATAGCAATTCAGTGCAAGGACAAGTCAGTTTGGGGGATGTAGCGTTGTTTCAGAGTTAAAGTGTCCGTACCGTGGCCCTGGGGCTAATTTCGAAATTGATGTAACCCCTTACGGGCATTTTTCGTTATGCGCATGAGCAGACCATCAGTGATTTGACTGCTGGTGCTTTCGTCAGAGAGGATTGGGGTTTTGGGGTGGCGGATGCTATTCCGCTATAGAATCCCCTGGTGAGGGTCTGCGCATGCGTGGATTCAAGAACACATATCTCCTGAACCACTAGTGTTGGAGAATCGGAGTTTTCTGTGAGGTGTGTAATTTTGGGAGGACTTGCAGCCACGAGTATACTGCGCTTGCGCAGACGAGAAGTGAATGGCTTTGGGTTGTTTGGGTTATGTTGGGAGTAATGAGCCGATATTGTGAGGTTTTAAAAGAATATTCATGTCAATTCAGTGCACGGACACAAGTCAGTTTGGCGGCAATAGCGTTGTTTCCGATTTGAAATGTCTGTATGGTGGCCCTGAGGCGAATTTATAAATAACTATATTCGGTAGATCTATATTAAAATACGTTCGGATTTGGAGAAGATGCAATTGCGTCCCTAACGGAGGACCCACAACCGCATTTTTTTCCGATCTACGGTAAAGCTAACAGCCAAACTGTATTGATAGCTACATTTGTTAAAGGAACTTGAAAAAAAAAAAAGGACTGACGTGAAGTCAGTACTCTCTGGCGCGCATGTTCACGGTGGCTAATTTTAATTGAATGATTAGTACTTCAAGCTCAGTGGATAGAGCGAGCCGAAGATCTACCCAAAGGATAGTGGACACCATTCACTGTCGGTTCAAAAATTAACAGTGCTGTATCTTAGCTGCCATCAGGATAGAGTAACAAAGTTGGAAAAGAACACAAGTGACTCTCCTTAGTCGCACATGCTCCTAGAAGATTTGGGAGGGTCAGTATAATCCTAATCATGTTTATAGCACGCGCGCAAAAGCAGATTGACTTAACAATGAAAGTAAAGTGTAAAAAGTAGTGTCCGACCGAAACTGGTTTTTCAGCCGAAACCGAAACCGAAACCGAACTTTCGGCCAGGGTCTCAGTTTCGGCCGAAACCGAAACCGAAACCGAAACTTCATATTTCATACAGAAATCTACTGTATTTTTTACAATTTCATTTGCATATACATAAAAACAGTTGAGGAGTGTTGAATAAAATAAAGTCAATTTTTTTGAGAACTTTATTTATTATTTTGATATTACCAAGTTATCAAAATAATCAGTCGAAGTAAACAGGGTGATTCCAAATCAGACGTGAACCTTGGAGGAGGTGTTAGTATGGATCATTTGCTGGGGTTTGAGCCATTTTTATTGATGGCCGAAAATCAACAGTTTCCGAGATATTTGAGTTCTGGTTCTGTTGAAAAAGAATTGGTATGATTTGAAAGGGGATTTAAGAAGTAGATAGAGAAAAATAACGAATTCAATATTTTTTTGTTGCAACTAAGCTCGAAATTCCATTAGGAAATGTATTCATAAATTATGTTCCACCATTCCATAAGCAAGTCTTTCTTCAGTTGTTATTTTCCGCCTGAAATTTACTCACGCTGTCTTTTGATACACATTCACTATTTTATATACCGGACATTCAAGAGGCTGCTTATAAAAAATCTGCTGAAACGAACCTAGTTAAGCAATCTAACGAAATCTTTCAGAGAATGAAGAACGAAGTAGACAAGTTTTTAAAATAATCTTGGCATACTAAATTGTGAAATTCGAAAGTTGTAGACAAATTGACACTAGAAATTGATTTTTCATTTTTTCATATACCACATTTCAAATCATACTTATTCTTTTTCAACCTATTATTCAGCATAGTTTTACTTTTTTCGTACATATAATATCCTTTTCTGATAAAAATAAACCAAAATTATCATCAAATTTGCTCAACGTAGAAAAAATTGACGAAATATGAACTAAGTTCAGAAATCTTTCAAAAATCACCCGAACTCCAAAAACTGTTGATTCTCGGTTAATAATAAATATGTATTAAACAACAGCTAATGAGTCATACTAACTCCTCCTCCCAGTTTCACGTCTTATTTGGAATCACCCTATGTAATCTAATCAATAATCATTAAAGTGAATTCTCATGATTTCTCAGTCTTAACAAAGATAGATTACAATGCCTTGTACGACAATTATGTCTCCTTATAATTCCTGGCCAAACGACCAGGACAATTCACAAACAGTCAAGTTTCGGCCCGGCCGAAAGTTTCGGCCATTTTGGGCCGAAACCGAAACTAAGGCCGAAACTAGATTTTTTGGCCGAAACTGGCCGAAACCGAAACCGAAACCGAAACCGAACCTTCGGTCGGTCACTAGTAAAAAGTCAATCTGCTTTGGCGCGCGTGCTATAAACATGATTAGGATTATACTGACCCTCCCAAATCATCTAGGAGCTTGTGCGGCTAAGGAGAGTCACTTGTGTTCTTTTCCAACTTTGTTACTCTATCCTGATGGCAGCTTAGATACAGCACTGTTAATTTTTGAACCGACAGTGAATGGTGTCCACTATCCTTTGGGTAGATCTTCGGCTCGCTCTATCCACTGAGCTTGAAGTACTCATCATTCAATTCAAATTAGCCACCGTGAACACGCGCGCCAAAGAGTACTGACTTCACGTCAGTGCTTTTTTTTTATTGATGGGACCTCTCAAGTGAAAATAATCGAACCTTTCGATTATAATAATTATAATTATAATTATAATTATTATAATTCATTTCGCTCCATCCCCTTTCGAACAGCTGGAAATAAATATTCAAATAATGGACCAAAACAAAATAGCATAATAAAAAATTATCAAGGGACCAACGGCAACGTAATAAAATAAAGCCATAAAATGTCAAACTTAATACTGTTGCAGGGAGCGCCCGCAATTACATTGAAGATAAGGTATAACCAAAGCCACTGACGGGATGAGAAATGAGAGGAACACCGAATGATCAATATCTCGAATGATCATTCTATTATTGAAATCTCTCGAGAACCCATATATCCATTATTGAAATTATTCGATTATGCCCAACACTAATAATTTTATAGGGATGCATTTTATTTTGTTTTAATATGTTTAGAATCGATGTATTGTATGGTTGACGTTGAATGTTGTGGAGCAGAGCTGAGCCGAAGCTTTGTGCTTAGTGCTTGTGAATGTGCTTGAAGCCTTTTTGTGCTCCCGAGTACTATGCTCCCGAGCATTTTTAAAAACCAGTGCTTAGTACTTAGTATTTCAAGCACTTCATGAAAAGGCTTAGTTTTTAGTAATTCCTTCAGTGCTCCCGAGCACTTCCGAGGACTACTAAGCACTAAGCCTTTCCGAATTCTTGTCGTCACACGAGTAGACGCAGAGGCACTGTGGTCGGAGGAGTTTATTTATTCGATATATGCATTCAAATTTATATCTTATTCACAATGCTAAATTTCTTATGATTACAATCACAATAGAAAAAAATGCTATCCGATTTCTGCGTATTATATTTTTGACATTATGAGAAATTAAAAAAAACCGACTTCATGTTGATCAATTCGAATTAAATTATGTATTAATGAAATAATGCCTCAAATAGCACTGAATTCACGTCAGTGCTTTTCATTATTATTAAGGGAAGGAAAACACTTGGCCTAAGTTTCATAATATAATACTATGTTGTTGTCATATATGTATGTTTCGGGTTTTGTCCCATTTTCAAATAGGGAAAACTGAGACGGAATTCATATTTCCATTCATTGTATCATTTCCTCAAATAATACAGACCTTTTCAATATGCGTGAGAATAGAACGAATTTTGAGATCGTTAGTTTTATAGAAATTTGTTTCGCTGCACTCTATATCTTATCCTCCAATGATACATATGAGGAACACAGGTTTGCTAGTTTACATGTTTCTTCAGTTGAATACAATTTAATAAAACAATTCGCAGAGAATTGTCTCATTTCGATCTAAAAGTGCTTAGTGCTGAGTGCTCGAAAAATCGAATTACTTTTATAAAGTGCTTAGTAATCGCAAGCCTTTTGTGAAAACGCGGTGCTTTGTGCTCGAGGCTCGGGATCATTTTTATTGAGTGCTTTGTGCTTAGGGCTCGAAGCACTTTTTTTCAGTGCTCGTCACAGCTCTGTTAGTTGTAGAGGCATCTTTACTCGATTTATGTGGATTTTCTTCAAAGTCAAGCAGCACATCTAATTTCGCATCATCACACATTTTATTAGCAGCTGCTTCCTTAGTCTGCCTTACATGCCGTAACTCTCGTATCTCTATTTTACTTATGGTCCTTATACAGGGTGAGTCTTTGACCACTGCATTAATTTTAACCAAAGATTCCTCTCATCAAATGAAACACTTTTTTCATTTACCATTTTTCCAAATCCGGCTCAGGTAAAAATTTACAAGCGTTTAAAGATTTCACAATGTGCTAATACACTCCCGCATATAAATTATCTATGACATTGTTGGCGGACGAGAATAAGGCATGGAAACGTGGTTTACAGCTTGATTCGGGATTCCAACGGTCAGGGACGGATCCATAAAAGTAGTGAAATTTCTGGAGTTTTCCATTTTAAAACATTCAATGAAGAATATCTCGAAAACGGTGCGTTTAAGGTGAAATGATGAAGAATAATATAATGTTCTAAAACGATGGAATATTCTTGAAATGACTCAAGAAAAACTTTATATGCTTTCTTTATGATAATTTCGTTTAGTTTTATGAATCCACGAGTCCATAACTAGAAAACCAGTAGAAGTAGAAAATAACTAAAATTTGGAAAATATGTATCATAGTTATAGGAAACTTTACGCCAACATTCATTTTATTCGAAAAAAGGATGTCAAAGCTATAAAATAAAAACTGATTTTTTTTTCAAAATTTCAACAGCCTGTATCTTTTTACCTGAGCTGAATTTGGAAAAATGTTAAAGGAAAAAAGTGTTTCATTTGATGAGAGGAATCTTTGGTTGAAATTAATGCAGTGGTCAAAAACTCACCCTGTATAGATTATAGGCGGCAAATTCAGAAACCAGCGCCTTACATCTTTTGAGTTCGGGTGTAATCAATCATTTGTAAAATTGCTAGTTTGTGCATTTCCGTTTATCGAACTATTATTCAAAATTGAAGTTAATGAAATTCAAACACAATTTAGACAATTTATAAACTACAACTTATCAGCACAAATCAATTATTCGCGAAAGCGTTCTAAAGAAAGAATAACTATTTAAAATTTGGATTTGACATGTTTCGGGATTTTACATAAATATGTACAGTAACCAAGATATTGAATATTCCACTTGACTTTACCGCACTGTATAGTTTTGTTGAAGAGAAATATGTTTCGTCCGCAACAAATCGTAATTGATAATCGTTTAATATGCTATAGAGGTTTCAGAAAGTCAGTATTTTTGATTAATTATCGTCTAAAGTGAAGAATCTTTCGAATAGTTTGGCAATAAAGAATTGTATTTGACGTCTGAAATTTTCACTCAAATTGGCCAAGTGGTTAGCGCATCAGCCAAACTTTTCTTTAAGTTCAGATTTAATGCACTACTTAGATTAACAACAATACTGAATATATTCAATTATAATCTCATCAGAACTAAGGCTGTGTACAACAAATGGCAGATCCACCTGTAAAGAGCACAGTAAAATTATAGTTACTAAATTTGACACATAAAACCAACAAGGCAAGCTAAATTGAAACAACACTTTAAAATGCGTCAAAAATCGGCCACAAACTGGTGAGAATTATTGTTTCTAATAGAAGGAAGCACACTTTGCAACTTTGTCGAAATTATTTCCTATTATTTTCAGTTCTTATCACAGGGAAATAAAAGTACCTCAATATAGAATTCCTCAGAATTGCCTCTTAATGATCAGAATATTAATGTGAGAATGGTAAGTCATACCTTTCCTTCCTTATAGCATCTACAACATCCCACAAATTCACCCTGTTCGTTCTGAACTATGACTGTTTCCCTTCTGCTAATCTCGTCTATAGCAGATTTTTATTCACGCAGCTATAAAATATGGTCGATAATTGAAATTCCTCTACTGAAAGCTGAAAGAAGAGCTGCTAAGCTTCCTCACAACATGATCAAAAAGCTATAAATCCTCAAATAATTCCAAGAACAAACTGAAAAGTTACCCCTTCGTCTTGCTCGATTTACACTTTTAAGGCCAAGTGTACATTTCACTGTTTCAGCAACCTAATTATATTACCTGGCTTTGCATATCTTCCCCCCAGCGGCTCTGTTGTGACACAGTTTCAGAATTCAACACGTTTAATTAAATGTTGGATTAGATGGGAGCGCTGGTAAATGGGGTCATTCGTCATCCAAGAGTGGGCTTGTTTATAAATCGGAAGAGGCTTTATTCGGAACACGCAGAACTGACAAATTGTAGCAGGTGGAACATTTATATATCGGATGGCCTTACAGAGCTCGAAAAATGATGGAATAATTTATATGGACTCAGAGCGTCAGCTAATTGGAGGTAGAGATTTTTTTGTTGGATGATTCTATGTAGCATTTGAGAAAATAGTAGGTAATCCAGAAATGAGCCTAGTTTTTCGTATGGAGATGAGTATGCTGATTAAAGGATATACATTTCAAATGATCATGTTTGAACACTAAAGGAGAAGCCAACACCTTTTCTACACTATAATACTAGCACCTACTAACTTCTACACTAATGTAAAAAATTGGCACTGACGTGAAGTCAGGAGCTTTTGAATGCATGTTCTATTGTCTACTATTGAATTCTCTACTACGAATTTAGCATCGATAATATATATATACCGTTTTCTCAGTCTTTATAATATATTAAACATTCCACACCATTTTATTGACAGACTTTAGTAGAGAATCGTCTATTTTCATAGGACATATGTATTATTTTGCAACTGTAATGCGAAAATACTCCAGGATACGATATTCAAGATATTCCGCGAGAATTAGTGGGTCGGCATTCTACAAGTAATCACCGAGTTTTAATTGGATCAGATTTGTATATTTTGAGTTATAGAGAAAATGTAAACAAAAATTCGGATGAGTATAACTCCAAAAACAATTTGGCCGATTATGCCAATTAACGAACATAAATGTCACATTCGGATGTGCAACCTACCCTGAAAATTGCAAGTCTCTTTCCTTTCTAAGGTTATCGTGAGATACGTAATATTTTTTCGTATTTTTTTAGGAATTTTCCTTCTATTCTCTCCCATTTGGATGCGCAACCTTTCCTGAAAATCGCTGAACTCTTTTCGTTATCAAGGCAATGGTTACCCATCCAGATAAAAAACTCACCCAAGACTTCTCGAATCTCCAATATTATAGATCTGATCGTATCCAAACTTGTAACTTGGAAGTAGAGTTAGATTTTGAAGGCTTTCCCGAAATTTCAGCCATGTCGAATAGTTTCCGATATATAAAATTTTTTTCAATGATTTTCCATGGTTTTTTCTTAATTTTCTAGTGACACGATCTTCACGAAATATTTCAAGAATTTTTGCGTCGGTATTCTTCATCTAATAACCATGTTTGAATTTCGGACGGTTCCGTGTTTTTCGAGTTATTGAGGAAATAACAACCAAATTTTAGGTGGGTATAACCACAAAACCGTTTGGCGATTATTAATAAACTCAAATTTCAAATACGTTTTTAAGTTAAGTTTAAGTACAATTTTATTCGTTGAAAACAAAATAATTACTTGGAAACCATTAGGCTGATTATGCGCATTAACGAACTTGCCCGTAGTATTGGGACGCGCCACTTACTCTGAAAATTGCAATTCGTTATCTCTTTTCGTTCTAAAGTTATCGTGGCAACGGCCGGATGAGCAGAATCAAATTGGGCCTCAAATTCTTCATCAGGGAGTCGATACAATCGTTTCAGATCATTTTCGGCAAAAAATTCGAAAATCACAGACATTTGTGCAAAATGATAACACGATATTCCTCAGAACATGCATACAAAAAGGGTATTAATCTATACTTTGATAGACTATTATTGAATATGGCCCGATAACTGAGAATAATTAAGTTCTAACTGTTCGTTCAGCAAGTTTCCGAATGGTTGTTCCTTTTCATCTCTACAATTACCTATTTGTCCGTAATATATCCTTATTCAATAAATGTCAATTGTAATCAGATAGGCACAGATATAAAGCACATTAGTATTTCAGGGACTGCAGTGAGATTTTCTCAGAGGGGAAGCGTTTGACTCAGGAGCCGGAGGTCCCAAGTTCAATCCCGAGGCTAGGAAAGGAATATTATAGTCACGGTAATCGCTATCATCAGTGGACCCATCAGTGGATGGGTCAAAAGTTAACAGTGAGGTGCCTAAGGTGGCACGAGCGATTCTCCTGACTCGCTCAATCTCATAAGAGCTTTCGAGGGATATCCTTGGGGAAGACCTAGGAGGATCACTATAATAATATAATATAATACAATAATAAATTCACATTCTCAAGATCACTACAGATTCTGATGATACGAACAAGATCAATGAATATTGCATCAATATTTGTTCTGAAATAGAATTTTTCTGACACACGAATATACACTCTTTAGGATGGACCTAGGTTTTACACCTGTATGTGCATGTATGTGTATATTAATCGGTCATCTGTACTTTACCCGATAGTATATTATGGTTTTGAATTCACTAAAATTGTGGATGTAGTTTTGGTATCGTCCTATTTGTTATCCGAAGAAAATAAATAATAAGAGAAAACGAACAAAGTTAAATTGGTTCAAGCACTGCCGTGAAGTCAGAAGCTTTTGCGCGTATGTTCTATTGTCCATTCTTCTGTATTGGACACTCTTAATCAGGAGAATGGACAACATAATTTACCATGGTAAATTCGATTATGGGTGTCCAATACAGAAGAATGGACAATAGAACATACGCGCAAAAGCTTCTGACTTCACGGCAGGGCTTGAACCAATTTAACTTTGTTCGTTTTCTCTTATTATTTATTTTCTTCGGAGAGCAAATAGGACGATACCAAAACAATATCCACAATTTTGGTGAATTCAAAACCGTGTTTGAAATTTTCTAGGGATACGGTTCTTAAAATTGTTTTTTCGTCATTTTTTTTTAATTTTCTACAGGTATGGTTCTTTCAAATCTGACTTTTTGTTGAATTTCTACTACTAGTTACCAAGCTTCATTTCGATCGAATATTTATTTTTTGAGTAATCAAGGAGATAATAATAATAATAATAATAATAATATCTTTATTTCTTGCTGCAAACTCTTACATGTATGTTCTACAAACAAAAACCCGCAGAAGAATGACGTCAAGAAAAAAACAACCAATATCTACCTATTCCTTTGGAAGTATTCATTCAGAGAATAAGGCTCCAGTTCTAATAAATATTTTCTTATGTTTCGGACATACACCCTGTAAGATCCGAACACCTTCAACTGTTGAGGTAAGTGATTGAATAATTTTCTGCACATGTATTCAGGATGTTTTTCCGTCAAACTGAGACGGTGTATTGGATATTGAAGATCCCTGGATCTCACAGGGTATCTGTCGTTCACATAAGATTCAAATCTATGTCTATTTTTGTATAGAAATTTCAATGAATCCATTATATATAAACCAAATATAGTCAATATTCCATTATTCCTAAAAACGCTCCGACATGAATCTCGATATGACATTCGAAACATAATTCTTAAAATTCTTTTCTGTATTAAAAATATTCCATTAACCCCAGCACTAGCACCCCAGAAAATAATGCCATAACGTGCTACAGATTCAAAGTTAGCAAAATAGATATTTTTACAATATTCGTCTTTAAGGTAATTAACTAGAACTCTCATACTATGTGCCATTCTAAATGATAAGACCATTTTAAAAACTCATCAATACTGAGTCCCAGAAATTTAGTGGTATGTTCCAAGGCAATTGACCTAACCTCCATATTTATTGAATTAATTCTTTCTTTTCTATATCTTTCTGTTGTGAAAATAATACCTGTAGTTTTATCTTCATTTAAAATTAATTTATTCATAGCTAACCATTGTTTTACTTGTTCATAGATATTAGAAGCTTTGTATTCCACTCTTTGACCTGTTCTTCCGCCAATTATTATATTAGTGTCATCTACAAAACCTGTGACTGATGTTAAGTCCAATTCAAAAATTTCATATATATCATTTATGAACAATACAAATAATATAGGTCCCAATACACTACCCTGAGGTACCCCATAATCAGAAGTACCTATTGAGGAATTAGCTGATTTTTTTATCACAGTTCTTTGTTTTCTGTTAGTGAGATATGATTCAAACCATGTATAAGCATCACCACTAATTCCCATTCTTTTAATTTTATACAATACTAGCTGGCCCGGCAGACTTCGTACTGCCTCCTCAACGCCTGCCCAACGCCAACGCCAACGCCAACTCCAAATCCAAATCCAACTCTAACTCCAACTCCATCTCCAACTACGACTCCGACTCCTACTCCGACTCCGACTCCGACTACGACTCCGACTCCGACTCCGACTCCGACTCCGACTCCGACGACTCCGACGACTCCGACTCCGACTCCGACGACTCCGAATCCGAATCCGACTCCGACTCCGACTCCGACTCCGACTCCGACTCCGACTCCGACTCCGACACCGACTCCGACTCCGACTCCATTTCCACCTCCATCTCCATTTCCACCTCCATCTCCATTTCCACCTCCATCTCCATTTCCACCTCCATCTCCACCTCCAACTCCAATCCAACTACAACTACTACAACTCCAACTACAACGCCAACTCCATAACCAATGCCAACCACAATACCTACTCCAACTTCAACTCCAACCCCAACGCCAACTACAACGCCAACTCAAACTCCAACGCCAAAAACATTTTCCAGTAGACCAAATTGTAAATCTAAACCATTCTCGAATCTCCACGAACACACACAAAAAATTTCATCAAAATCGGTCCAGTCGTTTAGGAGGAGTTCAGTCACATAAACACGCACACAAGAAATATATATATATTAAGATACTAAATTTACAAAATGTATAAGTTATTTATATACACTTCAGAACTCTTCGAAAACTAATTAGCAACTTCACTTGAATAACACAAAATAACGAAATACTTTTTCAAATTGATCGTAGCACTATCTGTCGGGACAAACTAATATTGAATGCGATGATAGCGCCATCCGTCGAATCTGATGTAAAACATTCCAAAATCAAAAACTCCTTACAAAAAAAAAACATCTGAATTCACAAAATTATTTATACACACTTCAAAACTCTTTAAAAAATAATTACATTTAATATTTTAATCAGCACATGAATTGAATAACAAATTAATCGTAGCACCATCTGTCGGGACAAACTAAAATTGAATGCGATGATAGCGCCGTCCGCCGGATCTAATGTAAAACATTCCAAAATCAACAACTCCTTATAAATAAGAAATTAATTGAAAAAACATTTTCCAGTAGACCAAATTGTAAATCTAAACCATTCTCGAATCTCCACGAACATCAAATTTCATCAAAATCGGTCTAGTCGAAGTTACACATCGCGTTGCAAATTGGCGGAGGTGCAAGGTATACCATCAAAGAAAGGATAATTATGGTGAGCAATGAAAACTTTGTTTCTCCCGTCATTTTTAGTAAATCTAAACCATTCTCGAATCTCCACGAACAACACAAAAAATTTCATCAAAATCGGTCCAGTCGTTTAGGAGGAGTTCAGTCACATACACACGCACACAAGAAATATATATATTAAGAAGATAAGTGGTTTCGACAAACAATCATAAGCTTTAGTTAAATCTATGAAAAGAGCTAGTGCCAAGTTATCTTGTTCTATCAGTACTATTATTACTTTTGTAAATTCAAAAATGGCAGTGTGCGTTGATCTACCTCGTAGGTAACCATGCTGAGAGGGCGAAAAGAGGCCACAATTCTCAATGAAATCTATCAATCTTCTACTCATTGCATGTTCAAATATTTTAGAAAAACTAGGCAATACACTGACTGACTCATAATATTCAAGGTGGGTATAACTCGGAAACCGTTAGACCGATTATGCCCAAAAACGAAATCAACTCTACCATTCGGATACGCAAGCTACCCTGGAAATTGCAAGTCCCTATCTTCTTTCGTTCGAAAGTTATCGAGGCAACGGTCACCCATCTACTGAACTCACACAAGGCTGCTCGAATCTCCAACAATATTTAACCGATCGAGTTAAACCTTGAAACCTGGCAGTAGAGTTAGGTTCTAAAGGCTTCTGCAAAATTTCAGCAATTTCAGACGAATAGTTACTGATATATAGAATTTTTTTTTTCAATTTTCAATGATTTTTTAAAAATTTTCTACAAACAGTATCCTCACAAAATTTTGCAAGAGTTTTTGTGTTGGCATTCTACAACCAATAACCATGTTTGAATTCAATCGGTTAAGTATTTTTCGAGTTAATGAGGAACAAAACACAAACAAATTTTAGATGGCTATAACTCCAAAACTAATTGGCTGATTATGCTCATAAGTAAATTCAAATGTTGCGTTCTGATGCACATCCTAACCTGAAAATTTCACGCCGCTATCTCTTTCCGTTCTCAAGTTATCGTGACAACAAAAATATTTTTTAATAATTTTATAGCCATACGATTTGAACAAAATTTCACAAACGTGCTAAGGTTTATATTCTACAACTACTCACCAAGTTTCAATTCGATCGGATTTATATTGGTTGAAAACAAAATCATTACTCAGAAACCATTGGGCCGATTATGCCCATTAACGAACTTGTCCGTCGTAGTGGGATGCGCCACCGACCCTGAAAATTTCAAGTTGCTAGCTCTTTTCGTTCTCAAGTTATCGTGGCAACGGCCGGACGGCCGGCCAGACAGAATGAAATTTGACCTCGAATTCTTCATTGTGGAGTCGAACTAAATCGTTCGAGACCATTTTCGTCAAAAAATTCCAAAGTTACAGACATTTGGGCAAAATGATAACGCGATGTTCCCCAGAACATACGCGCAAAAATAAGTAAATTCAATGGAATTTTACATAAGTGAATATGGAAGACAGACTCACCTTGATGCTATTAATACTGAATGTGTAGGCTACAAAAAATTAAATTCTTATTGTTACTCACGAACCACTGTCATTTTATTAGATTTACGTGCTGCGGTACAGTAACGATAAAATCAAATAACATTAATTATTATTCGGATATGCTGTTATTCTATGAATCAAATTATAATGCATAAGGGTCTATTTGACCAATTACCAAAATTAATAATAATAAAACCAATAATTTTTCATATTATATGTGAATAGTTCTAATTAGCAGTGGTTGAATATGATTTACACCACAACCCGTGAACCGAATTTTACAAAAATTTTTTTCGATAATCTATATGAGATATTGTTGTATTTAATGGTGAGTTTTGAGATTGACAAACATGAACCTAATTTTACAAGAATTTTTTGCGATAATCTATATGCGATATTAAAAGAGAGATGAATGGACTAGTAGAGACCATAGTTTTGAGCAATCCACAGAGTGTGATCGATCGAAGCTTTCATCGAATAGCTACATACCGCGGTTTCATCCTCATTTGGAATCATCTTGTTGAAGGAAGAAGCGATAATAAAGAAAAAGATGCCCTTCAATATTTAATATGCAGCATATTTTGTTAACAATTGCAATTTTCATAAATCACAACACTAACGGGGAGATAGGGTTTTTTTTGCTGAGGTTTTTTCCCTAAGCTCTAGTATCATATATCAAATGATATGGTACCCCGTTACACTAACCTCTGCTAACACTTTTTTCATACACATGCTTTATTGTTAGATAAAAAACAAATTGTAATGCTCAAGTTCAAAAGAATATATATATATATATATCAGTGGAGCATAATTGAACGCCGATGGAAAAACACTACGAATTAACCGGTTTATAAGTACCTTGTACTTACATATATTGTTGTATTTAAAGGTGAGTTTTGAGATTGATAATAAAAATATTTATGAAATAGCCCATCACCTAGATTTCAATGAAGGTATTTGAGTATTTTAAGCGAAAATGATGATCTAATGGTTGCAACTAAACTGCTAGCCACTCGAAGGAGGAACATGCAAATTTTTAGGGCCAATTTCAAGACAAAATTTTCCGAGATAACAGAAGGTTTTGAGTGGAACTTTTGTTATTTGACTGACAATTTCATATGCTTGCATGTGTTGCTTCAATTTTCCAACTCTCCCTCCACGCAGGGTATAAAATATGTCAGTGTGGTTTTCAACAAAATTCGTTGATTCCCCATTTCCTCCATACATTTCTAAACTTTTTTTTTGATGCAGCAGTTTGGATGATTAATCATTGTGAAATAAGCAATTTCTCAAAATGTTCATACTTGCCACATTTCAAGAAATACAAGGCGATGTCTAAATTTCAAAGAATTAGGAATGGAAAGTATTGTTGACCAGATCCAATCTCTTGGTGTAATGCGCATTGAAGACGTCCGGAGTTTTATCGTGTGTATTTAACGGAGGTTTAATTTTTGTGGAAGTTTTGAAAGCCAGTTTTAAATAATTTAACAACTGCTAGGAAACACATTTGATGAAACTCTGGACATGTTAAAATAAGGTATACATAAAATTAAATGTTTAAATTGCAGCAAGTACTTCATCAGGCAAAGAACCAGAAATATTATCACACGATATAAAGAGCATTTGGGAACAACGACATCGATAATTATGTCGTTGCAAATCACGTTTTAACCAGCTTCAACAAGGAACGAAAAAAAAAATGTTTTTCATTATAAATTTCAAATACGAATTTTTAGGAAGATGTAGTTTTATGATAAGAATCCATTAAAATAATTTTCAAATCTAGTAAGCCAAGACTTTCGGATATATGATTTTTCAAAATTTCAATACTACATCGTACCTTCGTTGCCTTCTATGATAAATTTGCATGAAAATACGGATAATGTTTATATTAACTCATTATAAGAATCTTCAATAATGTTTGTATCATTTCTCCTAATACAAAATTTTGAGATATTCAACGGTGTTATCAAAAATCTGATAAAATTTGAGAATTTTGCAATATTTTTGTGGATTTTGCATGTTTACGCAATTTTCAATATGATAAAGGGCCATGATCATGTGTAGAAGTCAGGGGAATTTACGGTGTTTTTGGCGCTTTTGTTCCTCAAAACAGAGTGCATATCAATTTGCCCAAATGTCTGTAATTTCCAAATTAGAATGGTCTTAAACGGTTTGGTTCGACTCATTGATCCAAAATCCATGGTCAAAATCATGGTTTCAACTTTTATTTTGCAGATTCAATATATTTTGTTCAAAAATAAGTGGAATGATACCACAATCCAGTAATTTGAGTGGGAAAAAATATTGTGTTCCACTTAGGTTAAAATTTCATAGTGATTCTGGAGCCAATAAGAGTTAAGTTTCGTAGAGTTCTTTCGTTTGTCATTTGGCGGCTAAGCTAGGCTGATGATTGGTAACGACCATGAATGCGGTACGTTTCTGACCTGAATGAAACTTTACTCTTCAAGGGAGCACTGAGCGATGAAGGTGCTAGTCCGGATCACGAGGAATATTTGTTTATGTTTAAAATCGAAGAATATTTCACGATTTGTTTTTTATTCAATTTATGAAATATATGACACTTTTTCGCGATCCAAAATATGTCGTTCGGAACCATTGCATCTCTCCATCTCATATTATATTCATCGAAATTTGGAAGTTTTGTCTGTATATACGAGACCAAAAAGTAATGAAATCTCGCACAAAGATCATTCAACATTTCATTCTGTTCGGTATTTTGAAGAATGCAATGAACACTACAACTGCCTCAGTTCCTAAATCCATATTGACAGCGTACGAAACCTTGATTATGAATCTGCTAGTTTCATTCCCGTATTCATAAACACGAAGTTGATTACATATTGCACCCGTACACACATACATGAAGCTATCTTATAATAATTTCAACGTTATAGTACCGAACCAGAACTGAATTTTCCTCATATCTGCCATAACGTTACCCATGTATTTATAAAGGTATAGACCTAACTTCTGCATTATCCCCCGAAGCTCTCTAGTTAATATCTCGAAATGTCGCATTAATGAGAAATATTCATGGAACTTTGTAGATGGAATTACATGAGAGCGTCGAAATATCAGAACGTTAATAATATAGGTTCGATATTTTGAGGGGACAATGGAAGTCCCACTTCTTTATTCCGAGCATCAACTTGTAGGAATTAATTTGAAAGGGTTAGGCTAAAATCAGTGTACCAATAGCAGGTAATATTCGAAATACATTTTACTTACATCTCTTGTTTTCAGGAACCTGCGCTCCGTATCTCGGTGAACAGCGTTTTGGAATATCTGCTATGATCAAGATTTTATCACAGCCCTCTTTACCTACAGGGTTGTGTATAGTCTGCAATAAAATACATATTTTTTAAAGGAATAACATTCATGACATTCATATAGAATAAAAATTGGTTCAAGCACTGACGTGGAGCCAGGAGCTTTTGCGTGAATGTTCTATTGTCTACTGAACTGTATTGGACACTCTTAATCGAATATGGCATCTCATTTACCGTTTTCTCAGCTTTTATAATATATGAATACATTTCATACCATTTTAATGACATACTTCAGTAACGAGTGAATCGTCTATGATCACATAATTCCGGCATATAGTCTTAATTGGATCAGATTAGTATATTTTGAGTTATAGAGGAAATAACAATAACCTACCCTGAAAATTGCAAGTCCCTAACTCTTTCCGTTCTCAAGCTATCGTGAAATACATTTTATTTTTCTTAATTTTTTTGAAATACTCTAGTGGTACGGTCCTCACAAAATTTGAGACACATCTTTATGTCGATATTCTGCTGTTCTGTAGTTTTTCAGGTTATTGAGAGGATATTAAGCCAGATGGGTTAACTCCGAAAGCGTTTGGCCGATTATGCCAAAAACGAACTTAACTCTCCCATTCAGATGCACAACCTACCCCGAAAATTTCAAGTCCTTATCCTTATATCCCTATATACTTTCGATAGTTATGGAGGCAACTGTCACCCATCTAGCTACTGAACTCATACAAGGCTGCTCGGATCTCCAACAATATATATCCGTTCGTGTTCAAACTTGGAACTTGGCAATGTATTTAGGCACACAATTTCAGCGATGTCGGATTAATAGTTTATGATATATAGAAATGTTTTCAATGATTTTTCAAAAATTTTGTAGTAGTATGATCCTCACGAAAATTTGCAAGAATTTTCGTGCAGGCATTCTACAGTCACAATGGATCAGATTAGTATTTTTCCAGTTATTATTCATATGTTTATAACTCCAAACCCATTCGGTCAATTATGCATATCAACAAACTCAATTGTCGCATTCAGATCCACAACTTACCCTAAAAATTGCAAGTCGCCATCTCTATTCATACTCAGGTTATCCTGACATAATTTTTTTTTTAATACCTACTTATTCAAAAATTTTCTAGAGATACGATTCTCACAAAATTTCACAAACTTCTTTATACTAGTATTCTACAACTAGCTACCAAGTTTCGAGCTGATGACGAAATTATTACTCGGAAAACGTTGGACCGATTATGCCCCTCAACGAACTTGTCCATCGCATTTTGATAGGCCACCTTCCCTGAAAATTTCAAGTCGCTATCTTCTCCCGTTCTCAAGCAACGACTGCTGATCAAAATCAAATATGACCTCTCCATCACTGAGTTTAACTTAATAGTTTCAGACCATTTTTGGCAAGAAATCCGAAAATTACAGACATTTGGGCAAAATGTTAACATGTTGTTCCCCAGAACATACGCGCAAAAACGCTGAAACCCGTAAAATGATTTTTAGTTTTCCCCATTTTTTGGCGATAAAATGGAATATTTCCCCTCAACCCCTTTGACTGCAACTCTACCCAACTTCTGTGTTTCAAATGTAAATATATGTCATCGATGGACTCGTTGGGAAGCTTATGAAAAATGGAATCTTACCACAACCTCAGTTTTTTTTTTCAGTAATGTAATTGGGGATTCTCTGAGAAGACCCTCATTGTAGGAAATGTGGGCAGTCGAAACTGCCCCACATATCATGTTTGACTGTCCAGCCCACACACGATGGAGCCTTCAGTATGGGGGCTGCGACACGACCCTGAGTGCCAGAAACCCTGCGAGGAACCTAGTAAAGAGCCTAATCATACTTGTTGGAAAATGGACCTTATGTAGGTAATACATCGACAAGGCAATGGGGATGTTACATGAGACCCATATAATGTCACAGGTGCAGGAATTAGCTTGGTTGAGTAAACCTGAACTGCATGGGATCCACTGACATACCCTATGGCACTTAGCAACCCAAGCTCAAAGGGGTTCAACCATGAGACCCTGTCAGCTAAAAGCAGACCGACTGAGGTGCAATAAGCCTCCCTACCAACACGGGTCACTCGCTCAATCGGTATCGGTCTAACACAAACAAACAAACAGACAAACCTATATGACCCCATTACGATATGAAACGCTCAGCTTAGTGTGGTTAGAGAAAACAACACGACAAAATAATGAACGTCACTCAACATCGCTCAAGGTTTCAGCACCACATAAGGTTGGAGTTCGTAAGGTTTTTGCCTAGTAGACGCAGGTAAGAATTTTAATTTCAGTATTTCTAAACAATAGGGCATAACTTTCCTGGAGCTCCTTCGTTTGTCATTCAGTGGCAAAATTACGGTGATAATTGGTAACAACCAAGAAACCGGTACGCATCTGCCCTTAATGACACTTTGTTCTTAGGGGGAACACTGAACGATGGGATGACCAGCCCTGATCAAGATGGGAATATTTGTTGACGGTTGAAATAGATGAGCAGTAGAAGTAGAAAAAAACTTATGATTGGAGAATATGTGTACTATCTATAGGAAACTTCACACCTCACAAATTCATTTGATTTGGAAAGACCATGTTAAAGCTGCAAAACAAAAATATAAAAAATCCCTGATCTGAAGTCAGTATTCTTTAGCGTGCGTGTTCACGTTGGCTAATTTGAGTAGAAAGATGAGGGTTTTAAGCTTAGCGGATAGAACGAGCCGGAGATCTACCCACAGGGTAGTGGACATCATTAACTGTCGGGTCATAAATTAACAGTGCTGCATCTAAGGTTAACAGATAACACAACTGACTCTCCTTAGTCACACAAGCTCCTAGGTGCTTATGAGGGATCTCCGTGGGCGGGTCAGTATAATTATAATCATGATTATAGCTCGCACGCCAAAGCTGATTGACCCCACATCAATGCTCTTTCAGCCTTTTTTTTCATTGTGTGTTCCCCATGGAGATCCATCAGAAGCTCCTAGGAGCTTGTGTGACTAAGGAGAGTCAGTTGTGTTTTTTGTTATCTTTATACTCTATCCATATGCCATCTTAGATACAGCACTGTTAATTTATGACCCGACAGTGAATGGTGTACACTACCCTCTAGGTAGATCTTCGACTCGTTTTATCCACTGAGCTTGAAACCCTCAACATTCAATTCAAATTAGCCAACGTGAACACGCGCGCTAAAGAGTGCTGACTTCAGGTCAGTGCTTTTTTATATTTTTTCAAGGTCCTTCAACAAATCTGGCTATCAATACAGTCTGGCTATTATTTTTAACGTTTAGAAATTAAGAAAAAATGCGGTTATGGGACCCCCGTTAGGAACGCAATTGATTACGCCTATTCTCCAAATCCGAACGTAATTTAATATAGATCTTCCAAAGAAAGTTATTCATAAATTGACCCCAGGGCCACGATGAGGACAACTCAACTCGGAAACAATGCTATTTCATCGAAACTGATTTGTCTGTGCACATAATTGCCATTAAATTTCTCTTAAAACCTCACAATATCGGCTCAGCACCAGCATCCTCCACCCCAAAACCCCAATCCTCTCAGACGAAAACTTCAGCAGTTGGATCACTTCTCATCTGCGCATTCGCATAACAAAAAATGCTAGGAAGGGCAGCATGAACTTAAAAAAATTGGTTCAAGCCCTGTGGACAGGAGCTTTTTGGCGCTCTTGTTCAAACAGACAAATTATATCTCCGGAACTATTTGTTTCTCAGAGTTGGGAATTATATCAATGGATTCCTATGATAGAACCGCATCATGAAAAATTAAATTAAAAAAATGGGTTCAAGCCCTGTGGACAGGAGCTTTCTGGCGCTCTAGTTCAAACAGACAAATTATATCTCCGAAAGTATTGGTTTCTCTGAGTTGGGAATTATATCAATGCATTCATATGATAGAACTGCATCATAAAGGAAATTCAATTTAAATAATAGTTTATTTATCAAGATTAAATGAGCAATTGAATACGATAGTACGATTTTTCGTGAAAAGCAGCAAGTTGCGATGGACGTTAAAAGAAGAACACCCTGTATAGAGATTTCTAAAGAATACATTATAAGAATCCATCCAAGATTTCTATTTAGATAACGGTTTGTATAGTAATGGTTTATTTTCAACGATAAGAGCTTCGGAAAAAAAAAGAAAAACACCCTTACTCAAAGTCGACAGATATAGCGTAATTCGAAGTTTAGATTCCGATAGAAATTGAAAAAAAAACACGAAAAAGCTTAATTCCCTTTCCGGGATTCGAGTCCGCCTTTCTCGTGACGAAACCTAGATCCCGACGTTCTAGACCACCTAACTATCGGACTGCTTGTACGATCTTGTCGATCTCCGCTATTAGAATATAACGTCGGTAATAACCAGAGAAATTATATTCTTAATTTTCACTTTTTGGACATAAAAATCGCCACATGGGGGTTTATTTGACGGTTTCTTACCATTAACTTCGCTTTTCGCCAACTTTCATGCCCTAAAAATGCCTAGAACGGCCGTTTTCATACCCCGTCTATCTCAGTCGATTTTGACGTTTCTCGAACCAATTATTATCAAGGAAAATCCCCGGGGTCGAAAAAACCTACAGAACTTGTATCAATTTGATATAGTTAGACTTATTGTACGTGAATGAAAATGTAGAAAAGCAAAAATGGATACTTCTCCATCATCTCGATAATAATTTTAAGGGACAAAAAGTCCTTCGATTTTCAGGCAAAATCAAATTGGAACCTCGTTTTTCTAGGTTACTACTTAGGAAATTATATCTCCAAAAGTATTGGTTTCTCAGAGTTGGGAATTATATCAATGTATTCATATGATAGAACTGCATCCTAAAGGAAATTCAATTCAAATAATAGTTAATTTATCAAGATTAAATGAGCAATCATGAGAATGAGAACTGCACCATGGAAGAAATCAAATTAAATCTGGCCAATTTTGCCCAATAACGAACTTAACCGAGATATTCATCTCCCTAACCTACTCTGAAAATTTCAACTACCTACCTCATTCCGTTCGTGAGTTATATCTATGTCTATGGATGAAAAGCAGTCTCACTACTCTCAGATCTCTTACTTCATGTTCAGTTCCGAAATGTAAGAATTTTCTGAGAAAAACTAATTTCGGAGCAAACAACTGAGATTTTTCTCACTTCGCTCACAATTCTTCGATTGATTAGATAATGTCTCAGGAACATCATTTGACATTATGACAATTCATAGAATAATATCATTCTGTGACAACGTTGATATACGATTTTTTATTGAAATTTTGAAAAATCATATCTCCGAAAGTATTAGCTTGTTAGAGTTAAAAATGATATGAATGGATTCTTATGATAAAACTTCTTATTAAAAAAAATTTAATTTGGAATTTGTTTCGTAAAAAAAAAATTTTTTTTTGTTACTCCGAAACCATCTATTTGATTTTGCCCAATAACGAACTTAGCCGAGATATTTATCCCCCAAACCTACTCTGAAAATTTCAACTCTCTAGCTCATTCCGTTCGAGAGTTATCGTGCCTACGGCCGGCCGGACAGAATGAATTTCGACCACGGATTCTTGATCAGTGAGTCGAACCAAATCGTTTAAGACCATTTTCATCGAAATATTCGAAAATTATAGACATTTGGGCAGATTGATAAGCACTCAGTTCCGAGGAACTAGAGCGCCAAAAAGAATCGTTTAAAAAAAATGCATCAAAAATTATCTTTTAAAAAGAAAGAGCAATCTACAATGCTTCAATGCTTTGAAGCATCAAAAATTGTCATTAAATTTATTTATCAAGATTAAATGAACATTCTGCAATGACTCAACCTCGTGGAATGGGTTGTTGCAACTAACACTCGGTGCATAGTTTTCACAACTCGAAATACCTAAGGAAAGTATCATCGAAATGTCTAGAGTAAGGCTGGAGACAATCATAGCAGATTGTCCATATATTCCTGATATTTGAGAAGGTAGTGGATTATGAACAAATTATTTTAATAGTTCTAAATATTTTAATAAAATACTATCCTCTTTTCATAATTTGAAATGTAATAGTTCATACCACTAATATATTCTTTTCTGTATTATAAACCTTAACTCAAGAAAAAATGTTTGATATTCAAATGTAGATCCATATTTCAGTATTTTTTTGCTAGCAACATTATGAAAATACTGTATATAAGAACATGTCTCACTACTTAAGGAAGTATAAAGTAATATTAACCTCAGTGGTCAACCAACAGTAATTTCTCTTGATGATTCCATTATGTTCTTCTATCCTATTGCCTCCATAAACTACATCAAAACAGTCTTGTATATATTAACAAATTCAAGAATCGAATACTTGCTTTCCAAGAGAAAATATTTTCAAAATACGAATTGACAATCTCTA
Source organism: Halyzia sedecimguttata (assembly GCA_937662695.2). NCBI lineage: Eukaryota > Metazoa > Arthropoda > Insecta > Coleoptera > Coccinellidae > Halyzia > Halyzia sedecimguttata. Next base: position 18,112,357 of record OW569413.2, read on the forward strand.
ATAGCTCGAAAAGGTGACATTTATGAATAGTGAAACACAGACAGATTCTGTGTTCAGATTCTGTGAATATATAGAACTTACGATGTATTATTGAAACTGTGAATGAACATCATATCTCCGAAAGTATTAGCTTGTTAGATTTGAAAATAATAACAATGGATTCTTATGATGAAACTGCATCTTAAAAAAAATTTAATTCGAAAGTTGTAATGTAAAAAAAATATTTTTGTTCGTTACTCCGAAACTATGAGACCGATTTTGCCTAATGACGAAATCAACTGAGATATTTATCCCTCAAACCTACCCTGAAAATTTGAACTCTCCAGCTCATTCCGTTCGAGAGTTATCGTGTTAACAGCTGGCCGGCCGGACAGAATCGATTTTGACCACGGATTATTGATCATTGAGTCAAACCAAATCTTTCTAGACCATTTTCAGCCAAAAATTCGAAAATAACAGATATTTGGGCAAATTGATAAGCAATCTGTTCCGAGGAACAAGAGCGCCAAAAAATAGGTTTCGGAATTCCAAGCAAAATATTCCGCAAAATAGTAGTAATTTTTTCCTGTCATCTGATCCTGATCCGAAAGTTTGCAAGTGTTCGCTTCGGTCTTGCATCTAGCTACTGAGTTTCAAATCAATCATCAGTATTTTTCGAGTTACGGTGGAAACAAAATTTTAAAATTTCTGATTTTTTGCCAGTTTAGGGCATTCCTATCAATACAAAACTTCTTATCGTATAAAGGCCATGATTCTATAATTAGATGCTAAAATTCAGATAGATCGAGTGATCAGTCCCGGAAATATTCATATAAAAGGTTTTAAGCAAAAAGGGTAATAACTCCGAAACCGCTAGGTGAATTTCACCCGTTAACGAACTCGTCCGTGATATTTACGGTCCAAACTTATCCTGCTAATTTCAATCCTCTAACTCCTTCCGAGAGTTATCGTGCTAACGGCCGGTCGGCCGGACTGGATGGACAGAATTGAATTTGACCTCGAATTATTCATCAGTGAGTCGAACTCAATCGTTTGAAACCATTTTCGCAAACAAAATTCTAAAAATACAGGCATTGAGGCAAAATGATAGCACGCTGTTCCTTGCGGAACACACGCGTTTATTTAAACAATCTAATCGGCACTGCAAATCAAGTACATAGTTTCAGTAATCTATTGCTCTCAATTCTGCCAGATGAAGGCTTTAATTGAAATCTTCTGAAGCAATAAACATTATCCTTTAAGCCTTAAACGTCTAAACGCGGATACAAATAGCCTATTCCGCTTTAAAGTGACCAGTAGCGTTCAAGCTGGGTACCGTGCACCATAAATCACGGTGTCATTATTGAGAGCCGTTTTCATTATAGTGATTCTCCGATAATCAATCCCGCTATGTACTTTGGTTATTAATCCTCTGTTGTCACGGCTAGTTCTATTGACGTTGGGTGTGAATGAGAACGATCCGATTGATGGTGAAAATTTCCAGCGGTAGTTTTCGTATTGCGCCGGATATAAATACGGAAATTGAATTCAGCAATGCTTTCCGTGGGTTAACTCGAATGGAGTTGCCAGTAATGGCTCGCTTTGTATTTTGAGGGTACTACTCTGAAAGATTTTTTCTGTAGTTGTGGTAACGGCGCCATTTGTCGTTATTTCATTTTATCTGAATACAGTGAGCATCAAGAGTATGAGATAATGGATTTATTTTCTCCACCTTCAGGAATAGTGAAAAATGGTTTGATTGGTCGAATTGACTTATTTTTTGTAGGAAAATGATCCCGTGATTCTAATGGTTCTTCCATTTCTTGTTAACAAGCAGTGACGTCATCGGTATTTTTTTATTGCAAGCCCATATTTTTTCTTGTCATGGGTTGATCATAAAATTCTGAATTCAGTAATTCATATGTAACGCCACTTGGGTCAATAATTCTCGAGATATTAATGTTTTAACATTGAAGGAATATGGATTCCTTGGTCAAATAAACTTGCCACCTATTCGGGAATACTTCATTTCGGTAATTAAGTACATCTTGAAAATAATGGGGTGGAGCTCCATCCTGTTGAAACCACAGCATTTCATTTGGCAGATCTGGATGCATCCTTCGGAAAAACAGCTGCCAACGCCGGAATAAGGTCATTCCGTAATAAATTAAATGATGACAAGCCCCATCCCTGTTCCTAACAGTTCCAGTCCATACATAACTTTTTCAGGAAATTGTATATGTGCTTCAATCATCCAGTTTGGATTGTGATCTGACCACTAGCGATGGATTTGTCCATTTAAATGAAATGTTGCTTCGTCATTGAATAATATTCGAGGTGAAAATCCCGACAGTAGGTGAATAAAAATTGACGGCAAGTACCTAGGTACTAGGACATAACACAAGATATCTAGATGGTCTGAAATATATTTTGTGAGTTACAGAATCAATACTACTAGTTCAGTATCAATAATACTCATATTATAATATCATTTTTGGCGCTCTAGTGCCTCGGAACTGAGTGCTTATCAATTTGCCCAAATGTCTGTAATTTTCGAATTTTTCGATGAAAATGGTCTTAAACGATTTGGTTCGACTCACTGATCAAGAATCCGTGGTCGAAATTCATTCTGTCTGTCCGTAGGCACGATAACTCTCGAACGGAATGAGCTAGACAGTAGAAATTTTCAGAGTAGGTTTGGGAGATAAATATCTCGGCTAAGTTCGTTATTGGGCAAAATCAGACAGATGGTTTCGGAGTAACAAAAAAAAATTTTTTACAAAGCAAATTCCAAATAAAATATTTTTCAATAAGCAGTTTCACCATAAGAATCCAATGATATTATTTTTAACTCTAACAAGCTAATACTTTCGGAGGTATGATTTTTCAAAATTTCAATAATATATCGTATTTCAACGTTGTCACAGAATGGTATAATTATTCTATGTATGAATTGTCATAATGTCAACTTATTTTACTGAGACTTGACATTATCTAATCAATCGAAGAATTGTGAGCGAAGTGAGAAAAATCTCAGTTGTTTGCTCCTAAATTAGTTTTTCTCAGAAAAGTCTTACATTTCGGAACGGAACATGAAGTAAGAGATCTGAAAGTAGTGAGACTGCTTTTAATCCATATACATAGATATAACTCTCGAACGGAATGAGGTTAGGGAGATGAATATCTCGGTTAAGTTCGTTATTGGGCAAAATTGGCCAGATTTAATTTGATTTCTTCCATGGTGCAGTTCTCATTCTCATGATTGCTCATTTAATCTTGATAAATAATGTATTATTTGAATTGAATTTCCTTTATGATGCAGTTCTATCATATGAATACATTGATATAATTCCCAACTCTGAGAAACCAATACTTTCGGAGATATAATTTGTCTGTTTGAACTAGAGCGCCAGAAAGCTCCTGTCCACAGGGCTTGAACCAGGGCCGTAGCTAGAGATGAATTTAAGGTAGGGCAATGGAGGTTACGGGTAGGGCAGAAGTAAAAAATTTTACTAGATGTGACCAGATGAATCAATTTTCATCGTACAGACTTTTGGGTGAAATAGGTAGTTAATATGAAAATATTTAATTCTTCAGGTATATTTTATTTCTTTTAGCAAACTGTGATTATTATAATGATGATAAAAATCTTCCCTGAAACCCCTGAATCCTTCGATTTCCCATATTATCAAATATGCGAAGGACTTCATTCAGATCAACTGACTTAGTTCTTTTCTTTTCAAAGGCCAGAAATACCATAATCATTAAATGATACTGAGGGAGGTATATCCATTATTAAATGGTTTCTTTCTGGGTTTTCTCTCCCAAATTCTGAAAATACCAATCTATAAAATAAATAAAAATTTTATTTTGTGAATTGCTTCTACGCAATAAACACAAGATATTTTTGTCAGAAACAATAATCAATCGAACAAGGTTGCCTAACAAACAATAACAACAAAAACGATGAAACAACTATTTCGTAACGTTTCGGAGTCTATCTCAGAATCTTTCGTCAGACACTTAACGATAAACTTCAGAATTATTTTTTAGAATTATTTTTTGCGCATATGTTCTGGGAAACATCAAGTTATCATTTCTCCCAAATGTCTGTAATTTTCGAATAATTTGCCGAAAATGGTCACAAACGATTGGGTTCGACTCCCTGATGAAGAACCCAACTAACAACTTTATATTTTATAATAGTTGTGGAAACGTTTTCAACCAAAATCTTATAAAACATTCTTAGTCGCTGAATTGTTTTCAATACGTTTATACAACAGATATAAACCCAGAATTGGCATATTTTATAAAATAATTTTGTCATTCGAAACATTTCATAAAGCTCTTCATAAACATTACAAAACTATTTCATAAACATTCTGGCGCCATCTAAAAAACTGTTTTGTAATAACTTTATAAGGTTTTTCATATGGGCGTTCTGAAATAAAAATGTTACATAGAATGATATCTATAAAATTAATTGATTTTAAGTTGGCAAATGACAATCCTGAATTATAACAACATAGCGAAAATATAGATGTCATGTGTCATTCTGGTTTACAGGAAGCCATTTTATTTATATATACTTCTACTCTTACATACACATGTTTGGATACACACAACGAAATTCTCAATGCAAAAGAAATTTCTTCGTGAAATGTAGCACTAAAATGACATATTTTAAACGCGCCCCCTTGTTTCGAATGTTTCACACAAAAAAATGGAAGAAAACAAAAATGTGACTTGTCAGTCTAATGATCCTTTGTACGAAAATGTATTCCAATTTGTTCTACAGATTATTTTTGAATCATTTCATGCTCTGAATGGTTGAAATATCTACACATTGGTCATTTTTAGTGTGTTTAAAACACTCCGCACTCTGAGTCATCACAAATGCCGCCATGTTTAATGGCGTTCTCTTATAAAATGATTTTGCATCAATTTCAAGCATTTCGTTGTAATTTAGCTACTTAACAACTACTATAAAACATGTTATTAGGTCCAACCGCGTGAAAGTCAACATAACCTGCAAAATCAGTGAAACAGTTAACGTTTTCCTGTGGAATATCTGATAAATACATATTTTTGCAAGGATATTCAAAAGGAGAAATGACAGTTAATCTGATGAAGGTATTTTATTGATGAGTCGATATCTTGAACACAAACATGATTGTGGTGATAATTTTGCACCTACAGAAAATTGTCTTCAGCAGTAGCATAATGCTTCCTGAACCTCATGCATAGGTAAGAAATTTGTGCTTTTAGCTAGAAAACTAATATGCATTTGCTTCATGGTAATCATAACTTTTTTAGAAACGTTCAAGATTAGGGTTGCCGACCGTCCTTTATCTCAAAGGACAGTCCTTTATTTTGAAAATATGTCTTTTGTCCTTTTGAAAGGTGTCAAAGGATGGCAAATGTCGTTTGAAATCATTGGAAAATATGAATAAAAACAATATTGTAATAACCCCAAAAAAACTTTCATTGTGGGAACACAATGATCAGCTGCTTTTGGATGATATTGTCATGGAAATTGAATACCATAAAATAGTTATGAAGTGGTTACCGAAACGACAATTTACTTCTGGAAGCAAAATTGTAACTAAAAGCACTTCTATAAAACTGTTTCATTAGGTTATACAGAACATCTTTGAAATGGTTTTTTAATATATTTGAAATAAAATTATAAATATTCCCAGAATTAATAAAGAAACCATTAAAAAGCAATTCATTTTTATAAGCAGAATTGTTGTATAAGTTAGTTATAAACCTCTTAACAAATGGTTAAGTAACAGTTTTATAACATATTTCATAATTCTGCTGTATAGACGTTTTCACGATAAATTTATAAAGTATTTCGATTATCCACAACAGAATGATGTTTATGTAGCTTTAATAAAATGAATTGATATTTTGGAAACACTAATATGATACTTATGAAATATATTAGTCGCGAATCATTGGAGTTATAAGACAACTTTGCTGGTTGGGAATTCGAGGTCAAATTTGATTCTGTCCATCCGGCCGACCGTTGCCACGATAACTTGAGAACGGAAAGAGCTAGCGACTTGAAATTTTCAGAGCAGGTGGCGCATCCCAATACGACGCACAAGTCCGTTAATGGACATAATCGGCCCAACGGTTTCCGAGTAATGATTTTATTTTCAACCAATATAAATCCGATCAAATTGAAACTTGGTGAATAGTTGTAGAATATAACTCTATGCACGTTTGTGAAATTTTGTGAGAATCGTATTACTAGAAAATTTTTAAAAAATTATAAAAAAATATTTTTTATGTCACGATAACCTGAGAACGGAAAGAGATACTGACTTGGAATTTTCAAGTTAGGTTGTGCATCTGAATGCGACAGTTCAGTTTGTCTGTAGGCATAATCAGCCAAACGGTTTTGGAGTTATACCCGTCCGAATTCCAGTTGTTATTTCCTCATGGCAATAACTCGAAAAATACAAAACCGATCCAATTGAAACATGGTTATTAGTTGTAGAATGCCAACGCGAACATTCTTGCGAAATTTTTTGAGGATATTATCACTGGAAAATTAAAAAAAAATCATTGAGAAAAATTCTATATATCAGAAACTATTCGTCCGACCTCGTTAAAATTTTGCGACAGCCTTCAGAACCTAACCAACTGCCAAGTCCCAAGTTTGAACACGATCGCAGCTATATTGTTGGAGATCCGAGCAGCCTTGTATGAGTTCAGTAGCTGGATGGTGACCGTAGCCTCGATAACTTTCGAACGAAAGGATATAGGGACTTGCAATTCCCAGGGTAGGTTACGCATCCGAAAGCGAGAGATACGTTCGTTTCTATGGGCATATTCGGATCAAGAGTTTCGCAGTTATACCCACCAGTATTATTATTTCCTCGATAACTCAAAAAATATAGACCTGATCGAATTGAAGCTTGGTGAATAGCTGTAGAATAACGACATAAAGACGTGTGTAAAAGTTTTTTGGTACTGTATTACTAGAAATTTCTTAAAAAATTGCGAAAAAAAATTTTTATTTACCATGGTAAATTCGATTAAGAGTGTTCAATACAGGAAAATGGACAATATAGAACATACACGCAAAAGCTCCTGACTTTACGTCACAGTGCTTGAACCGAATATTTTTTTGTTGATAACTATTCAGAAATTTGAGAATTTCAGAATAGTTATCACAAAAAATAATTCTGAAGATTTTCCATCTATGTGCAGAATAAAGAATTAGTGTATGAGGTGGTCCTGAAATTGCTGCGTGTTGTCTATATACAATGACCACGACTCTATTAATGTAGTTCTCAATCTCTAACAACCCGTGGTTAATTCGGAATTGCTTTGCGAGTAAATTTTTTTTTCCTCGCGTCACATTATGAAGAAGCATTTTCCTTAGCATACTATTTGAATTGTTACTATTTATTAAGGTAGGGCATTGCCCCATTTTTCCCCCCCCACTAGCTACGGCCCCGGCTTGAACCCATTTTTGTAATAAAAACTGGACAGTGGACAGCCCAGTGGACAGGAGCTTTGGCACTCTAGTGTAACGGGGTACCATATAATTTGATATATGACACTAGAGCTTAGGGAAAACAACCTCACCAAAAAAAAACCATCTCCCCGTTAGTGTTGTTATAGGAAGTGTTGGAATTGAAAGATCAAACCCCGATAGAGATGCATCATGAAAGTAATTAAATTAAAACAGTGTTATTTAAACTAGCGAGAAATTATTGAAACTTTGACAAATAATATCGCTTAAAGTATTGATTTCTCAGAGTTGAGAATAATATAAATGGAGTTAGAGGAAGAAATATTGTTTAAGGACAAACCACACTGAATATGCTAGATACCGTCCGAACACAGAAACTAAGCAGCCTCAGGCGCGGTTAATACTTGGACGGGTGACAGCTTTATCGGCTTCAATCTTTTCTCAATTTGGCTTCTGTGCGTCAGTTTTCAAGAATTTTCGTAATTAAATTCAAAACGTAGGTCTATGGCTCACATCATGTTGGATTTACATACATCAGCAAAATCATATCTCCTAAAGTGATAGTTTGTTAGAGTTAAGAATGTTATCAATGGATTCTTGTGATGGAACTGCATCTTACAAAAAAAATTAAATTAAAATTTGTAACATAAAAAAATATTTTCGTTACTTCGAAACCTCCTTGCCCATTTCGACCAATAACGAACTTATCCGAGATATTGATCTCCCAAACCTACTCTGAAAATTTCAACTGTCTAGCTCATTCCATTCTAGAATTATCGTTTAACGGACGGCTGGCCGGATGGCCGAACAGAATCGATTTTGACCACTTTCATCCAAAAATTCGGGCCAATTGATAAATACTCTTTTCTGAGGAATAAGAGTGCCAAAAAGTGTTTATTTGATGGAGAGTTAATTTAAAAATTTTATCCACGTCAAGAAAAAAATAAAGGCTTGCAATCTAAAAAAAATATCGAATGCTGACTGTTTGGTAACGGAAAATGATAGAAATAAGAATTATGGAAAAACGTTCCTTAAAACATAAATTAGTTTGATCTATAAAACCATTTTCCGATATCACCTGAAGGGGAGAAATTAAATGCATTATCCATTATATAATTATTATACCTTCGACTTATATTTCTGATTACCTCTGGAGTATATCCATTGTTTACAGCTATTTGTGCAATAATTTTTAATTCTCTACAATAATTTTCTTCGAATAAAGATATAGCAATTAGCAGGCGTAACATACTATAAAATAGAATATCACAGCTAACCAAATAACCTAATTAATTATTATTATTCGAATTATTTATTAGCAGAAGGGTATCATGTTAACCCGTATTTCAAAATTGTACACAATTTTAATAATAGTGCGCAACTAAATCGTCGGGAAATGGTGGAAATAAATATAGAAAAAAGATACAGTTAATTTACACTTCCACAATTAGACCTAAATTTTTGTCCGTTTCTCATTCTATTTAAATAGGGAATAAATATATAAAAGCGGTAGGTTTGAGTTATTTTAAATTGACCATCCGGTCATGGATTGTGAGGCATAGGGAGATCAAAGAATTTAGTCTGATGATGTCGCTATGTTGATGAAACATATCCCAATATTCAATAAAATATTGTAAATCGTATATAATTTTGCATTTAGTTAATATGAATTTGCATCAAGAAAAAACCACAAGCATTGAATACTACAGAGTTTCGTTGGGGTGCAACCAAGAATCGAATATCCATAGATTCGTCATCAAACTCTATATTATCTTCAGATACCCAGCGTATTGGCTTGAAACATTATAACCGGGAACGACTGAAATTGATCAGAAAATGTGAAACCAATATGAAAATAGAGAAAAGTGAACGATCGGAAACGATTCCTTCGGACGCGCAGGCAAGAAACTCCGACAATATACTCCGGAACCAAATCCCCAGCCCGTCCTTGGAAAAACGCTCGTCAAGACGTATAACTGATCGTCCCTCCCCCTCGTATGGCATATAATGGCGGAAGACGGAGAAATTTCTCGGATATTGTAAAGCGCGAATACGTTTACTCGCACAATGGGCATTTGTCGTCGATCGATCAGATAGATATTGGAGAATTCCTACACTTTTCGAACTGGTATATTGTGGGAGAATTTGCGTGTTTAATAGGGGTCTCAAATGGAATCACGAAAGCACAGGATGTGTGGAAGGATTCTTATAGAAATATGTTTCGTGGAATGAGCAATCTGAGTATATTTGAATTTTTAGGCCATGTGAAAAAATCATGCTTCTTTTTTCAACCATGAAATATATGTCACGTGAACTCTACATCAAGAGAACAACTTCTACCCATTGAAAACATTTTCTTGCAGGTAGAAATATATTATTTCGTTACATTTAACAAAGAAACCCGTTTAGATGTTAAGAAATATCTCAGAGTTACGTTAAACCAATAATTCTTCACGTGCAATACAATTATTTATCTATTTCAGTACCTATCGCAATGGGTTTATTACTGCACTAAAAACAGTGCTGTAATGAACTCATTCCAGCATTGGTTCTAGTTATATTTTTAGTTTTGTCGTAGTTAGCACTGATATTCGGTTATATCAAATTTCAACACACGTCAATTGTCAATATAATATAATCCCGATATAGTAAAATAATTGTTGAGAGGAAAAGTTTTATTTTCTTTAAAGAATAAGGTACTAGAGATTTCCTTCTTGCTAACTTTGAATCATTCATGCTATTAGGACACTATTTTAATTCTGATCTCCATGCCCTACGTACGATTCAAATTCATATTCTGTAATCTGTCAGCTGTCGTGACAGTAAAACCAACTGTCAAGATGCAATACAAAAGTCACTAGGATGTATAATCCGAATTTGTCATTAAATTCCAACAGTATTTTAAAAAACTTGCAAGAAATAGAGAAAATATCGTCTAATACTCGTTGGAGAAGGCAATTGTTTTAGAATAAACTATTTCCTATAAAGTGTTACTTTTCCACACACGTTAGAAACACATTTTTTCCTATGAGTCCAAATAAAATAACAACGATATTGAACAATAATAATGTAGAGTATCATGACGTTACATTTTAAGAAACGTATATTTGGTTTTTGCGCGTATATTCTGGGGAACATCGCGTTATCATTTTGCCCAAATGTCTGTAACTTTAGAATTTTTTTACGAAAATGGTCTCAAACGATTTGGTTCCACTTCCCAATGAAGAATTCGAGGTCAAATTTGATTTTGTCCGGCCGGTTGTCCGGCCGTTGCCACGATAACTTGAGAACGGAAGGAGCTAGCGACTTGAAATTTTCAGGCATCCCAGCGCATCCCAATACAACGGAAAATTTCGTTAATGGGCATAATCGGCCCAATGGTTTCCGAATAATAATTTGGTTTTCAACCAATATAAATCCGAACGAATTGAAACTTGGTGAATAGCTGTAGAATATAAACCTAAGCACGTTTGTGATAATTTGTGAGAATCGTATCACTAGAAAATTATTAAAAAATATGTTTGTTGTCACGATAACCTGAGAACTAAAAGAGATAGCGGCTTGAAGTTTTCAGATTGGGTTGTACATCTGAATGCGACGTTTGAGTTTGTTTATAAGCGTAATCGGCCAAACAGTTCTAGAGTTATAGCCGTCTGAAATTTGGTTGTTTTTTTTCCTCATTGATTCGAAAAATACAAAACCGATTGAATTCAAACATTGTTATTAGTTGTAGAATGCCAACGCAAAATTTCGTAGGATAGTATTTGTAGAAAATTTTTAAGATATCATTGAAAATAAAAAAAAATTCTATGTATCAGTAACTATTCGTCTGAAATTGCCACGGTGAATTCTATTGTCTGTTCTCCTATATTGGAGACTCCTAAACGAATTTACCTTGGTAAATTCAATTGAGATTGTCCAATACAGGAGAATAGACAATAGAATTCACCATGGTAAATTCGATTAAGAGTGACCAATATAGGAGAATGGACAATAGATCATACGTGCAAAAGCTTCTGACTTCACGTCAGTGCTTGAACCAATTTTTTCTCAACAAAGGAGATCGCTTGTAAAACTTGAATATTTGCCGCTAGAGATAACGGTGTTTTTCGTTATCCTTTTTGAAAGATAATACTTTTACTGAAGACCACTTTGCTTTCCGAGATTGGAATTGCTTGTGAAGGGTCGACAATTTTGGAGTGATTTATAGTTCACTTCAGAACAAGTTTTAAAATGCCTTCAGCAAATGGAGTGTTAAGAACTTGATCGGTTCTTTAGATATTGACCATTTAAGGTATTTATTTTCTCTAGGGGCTATTGAAACAAGTAAAACTGCAGAAACTATCCATCTATGCTGACAACTTGTGCGTAGATTACATCCTAGAAATGTCCCCATTTTCGTTAGCATTTGAAATTTCGGATTTATTTCCTCTGTATAGAAAAACGATCAATGAGAGTATTATTGTAACCTATCAGGGGGCTTTAAAGATTGAAACCCCATTCAATGTTGATATTCCCTCGTTTTTAGCCAGATGAAGGATCCTCCTATTTCCTTCCTTCTGGTCGTTTAAATACAATTACACTGCAGGAATTCATTACTATTTCCATTAGTTCGCGAAACTATATCATCTTCCTCTCTGGGTTTTCTTTCCCAAACTCTGAAAATATCCATAAAATAAAAAAAATATTATTCTGTGAATTGCTTCTGCGTTAGAAAGACAAGATATTGGTCAGAAGAAATGTATCGAACGATGTTGCCTAACAAACGAAACAACATCAATGCTAAATCAATTATTTCGTAACTTTTCGGAGACTATATCGGACTCCTTCGTCAGACACCAAACGAAAATCTTCAGAATTATTTTTGGTTGATATCTATTCTGTGACAATTTTCGAATTTCATTTCATTATTAGAATGTGAATTTCGTCAGGTGCTTCTTCCATAAATCTGGAAACTTAATTTTGTTCCTATTTTTTTCTTTATTGTCGGTCCGACGTTTTGCTGTTTCAAACACGAATTCAGCTTGAAATATTGACTTAAATCTAAGATTATGTTCCTTCTTAAATCTACAAAATAGACTATAAAATACCTCCTTCTTGAGACTAGTTATCCCTCGGCTGCGGCACCAGTATTCGAAATGTTGATCTTGCTTCTCATAATTTTGATGTCGGTCACCCATCCAGGTTCGGTTCTTATCTTATCTTATCGCCATAGGCAAATTGGCTCCCAGGAAAGAAAATAAATCTAGAAGCTGGCCGTTGAATAAAGTTTCGAAGGATGAACTTTGATATAAGTCAAAAAATATCATGAAAATTCTCTGAAATCATTAAAATCATGTTTCATGGATGGTGCAGGTAATTATTGCAATCAACCTTAGAACATACAACTGTTCTAGGAATTCAATTAATCAGTTATCATATTCCATTTACGGAATACATCCAATATAAGCTATTTTGATCTGCTTCAGTATCTCGAATCTTGGGTACCCTATAATATATCTAGATATAAATATATATACTCGTAGGTATAATCAAACCTAGATATATGCCACCCAATTCTTTAAAATAATAATATCTACGCGATAGTTGTGTGCTATTGCAACAAAATATGGGACGAAATAAGTTTTTCGGTACATGTACACTGAGAGAAGTATTTACTTGATATTATCGAACATGCTTGCAATTAATAAATAATTTATTATTTTTTTTTCCGCTCGAGAGGACAAAACTTTTATAGGCCCGCCCTGAGAGGGTCCGCTCCTCTCAGGATTGTGAGACTCCAGATGTTGATGGTTACTCACTAAAAAACCTCTCGCACGTTCCTTGGAGTAATTTTTCGTCCTGCCCTTACAGCGTCTCTTAACAAAAGAGATGAGCTGCAAGCGGCCTTCATAGTTGATGGGACCTGATGACTCGAAGTGATCCGAGCAACACCGCTTTCTGCATTATGTGAGCTAATTTCTCAGCCAGAGATTTGCAGGCCGGAATAATCTTCAATTCAGTCAGGTAGTTCGCTCTCATTCCGCCTGGGCATCCTATGATCAGTATGACCATCCTAACATTATGCCTTGGATACAGGATCCCTAGTTCAAACATTAAATCCTTGTATTTCTCCCCCTTCTGTTCTTCTTTCATCACCACATTATTTTCTGCGGGGGAGGAAAATTCGACGACAAACAATTTCTTGAGTTCTTTGCCCAGTAGAAGTATATCTGACTTTATGGCGTGGACCTGTCAGGTTGTTGGAATCGCATAGTTCCAGTAGATGCGAGCCCTGCTATTTTCAACAACTGCTTCAATCTCCAGAGGCACATATGGTAGGAGTGGTCCCTTGTCTATACCATACACCTCTCTCAGATTGAAGTAGAGAATTCGGAGTGCCGCATTGTGTCTTTCCACATGTCCTGATGGAGCATGGACTCTGCAAGCAGACAGAATGTGCATAATAGTTTCTTGCTGGCTGCATGCTCTGCACGTTGTGGGGGGTCGACTTTCATGATATTCTTTTTATACCATCTGATATTTATAACTCCATCTTGACAAGCTATAACAAATCCCTTCGTTTCCGACTTGAGTCCAGCGGATTTAAAAAAGGCGAAGGATAATTCTTCCGACAGGCCCTGATCCTTCAAACTCCTGAAGTATATGGAGTGCAGGTGTTTACTCATGTGATCTTCGAGTAGTTTCTTCAGTTGTGCCTGCCTTATCTCTATGCCAACACCTCTTTGGTCTGTTGGCGTGGTAGGTGTTTCTGCTAGCTCATGATAAATGGATATGCCGGTTATGCAGAGCTTCTCCAGATCTCTCTGACCAGCCCTAAAAGGGAAAGCTCCTTGATTTCTGATTTCATGCTGAGCCACCATTTTCAGAAGCGGGTCTTCGCTTCTCAATATCCTTACTGTCATTTCCAACGTTTGTTGATGGTGTTGGTATTCCAAACTTTGCGAACCTCTGCCTCCCTGCATTCTTGGAAGGTATATCCTTTGAATTGAGCAGTTGGGATGCAGACTATGATTCATGTTAATCACTTTACGAGTGGTTCTGTCTAGCTCGAGAATTTCATTCACTGTCCAGTTAACTACCCCGAATGAGTAGGTGGTTATCGGTACACCCAAGCTGTTTGTAGCAGATACTTTATTTTTCCAGGACAGCTGTGATTTCCATATATCTCGGATATTCTTTTTGTAGCTAGCTGTTAAGGCATCCTTGATTTGGGTTGTCTCCAGTGCACCGCGTTGTTTCATCCCAAGGAATTTGTATGTTTCTTCCTCTTCGAGGTATCGAATGCTTATTCCTCCTTCTAGGTCGATGTCTTCTCCTGTTTCTTCAGTTCTTCCTCTGCTTAGATGAAAAACATCACATTTATCCAAACCAAATGATATTCCTATTGCTGAGGTGTAAGTCGTCCATGTAGAGTAGATGTGAGATCAGATGTTCTCTTCTGCCTCCCTATTCTGCTTGCCCTAAACTCAGTTAGTAGAAATGATATGCAGAACAATATCGGGCTTAGCGAGTCTCCTTGAAATACGCCTCGCCTGTATCTCACCCATCTAGTATAAGCGGTCTGACCTTCGGATCGGATGGCGAACTTAGTTTTCCATAACGCCATGATGTTTCCCATCGCATGGACGATGTTAGGGTGGACTTTGAGCATCTCTAGCAGCCTTATTATCAAGCAGTACGCCGATGTGTCAAATGCTTTCGCGTAATCTAACCATGATGTATGTAGGTCGCGCTTGTAGTGTTTCTCATCTTGACAAATGCTTTTGTCTATATGGAGGTTGTCCTTGCACCCCTGTACTCCTTTCCTAGCTCCTCTTTGTTCGTGGATTTGATTCCACACTGGTCCAATGGACTCCAGAATACGATGTTGAAGAACACTTGTGAGAATTTTATACAACGTATTCAGACACGTGATTGGGCGGTAGTTCTTCGGCTGTCCTAGATCACCTGGTTTCGGTATCAGTACAGTTCTGCCCTCTACCAACCATGAAGGAATTGACTCATGGTGAATAACTATCTCATTAAATGATGTAGCTAGCAGTTGGTGGGTAGCTGGAAAGTTCTTCCACTAGTATTTCTGAACGCCATCCAGTCCAGGTGCCGTGAAATCATGCTTGTTCTTCAAGGCATATCTAATCTCTTTGGTTGTTATTTCAGTAAGCTCTACGGGTTGTTGCAGACTATCATCACATAATATCTGGAATCTGTGAAGTGCTAGAGTATCCCTGGTTTCCGCTGGTCGCTCGTACACATTTTCCAGAAATCTTCGACTTCATTCGGTGGTGGTGGTTTTTTTGCCTCTAATTGTTCGGTTCGAAATAACTCTGAAGGTTCGGTGGTGAAGGTCTTGTTGTCTTCTATCCACTTTCGCCTCTTGATCAGCTTCTTTCTTGCCGCCATAAGTGATCTTATTTTATCGACAGCTTTCTGCTTCAATAAATTTTTGGTGGGCAGGCTAATCGTACGATGCAACGCACGCAGCTCACCCATCATGTTCTCTATTTTCTTGCTCGGATTCAGTTGTCTTTTCATAACATCTATTATCCATTGATACCAAGATGCTTGCTGCGTATCGGTTCTTATCTTCTTGTCTAGCTTAATCAATCTTGGCTTATGTTTGTCCTCCTTTGTTGTTGTTCTTCCTAGTGGGCACAGAAGTAAAGCAGGTGCTCTCACTACAGCTAGGACATCTTCTAGTGAACAGTCCTCCTTTAGGTTATCATCAATTATAATATTCATCACGGCTAGATCTTCAGCCAGGTGTCTCGATTTCAGACTTGTGGTCCTTAAGTTAGGAATCCCTACTGCAGCCTCAAACGCTTCTCTTCTATTGGCGAATAGCTCTGGAACATCTCTCACCTGCTCCATGTCCGGTGCTGCGACTTCTTCACGTCGCAATCCAGGCATAAGAGATTGGATGTTTGCGGCATCTCTCACTAGGCTCTCATCCCGTTATTTTCTCCTTTGATTCGTCCAATATGGCTGTTGGTTTGGAGCATCTTTCACCTGCTCTTCAGGTTGTTCTTCTATACCCTCTGACTCTTGAGGCTGCTGTAAGATTACCCTCTTCTTGAGATGGCTCACCTGGTCTCGTAGGTTCTGCTGCGTCATCAAGTTGAGATCTGGCAGATTCTCACACCACAGACCATGCAGTCTACCCATATATCCCCTTCTATCTGGTCTCGATCTTCGGTATAACACAGACAGTTATTCGTGTTGCTCGGGTGTCCACTTGTAGCGTCCTCTTTGTGCGGCCTTGTTACTGTTGCCGGGTCTGACTACGGGTTGCTCTTGCGAGCGATGTTTCCCTATGCGACCAACAACTTGTTATCTCTCCTCCTCGATGTCCTCGTCGGAAGCTGTAATTTCTTGTGTGACAGGCGCCCGCCTTCTCAGCATCCTGCCGTTAGTGGTTCGCATGCTGTCCCGTCCAGCACCAACCCCAGACGTGCCCAGGTGATCCCCAGGCAGCAGCTGTTCTTCTAGGCTCCGTAGATTGCAATTCGTCATCGATTGAGAGTGACAGGGGTTCGTGGGCTTGTCACACCCGTATGCTACTAAGTAGTGCCCCCGTGCGGTGTTGCATTTTATACCTACTACCAGGTTTAGCTAGGGTACTTCGGGTTAGCTAAGCCCGTACTCTGAGACACATCCCAGAGCCCCTGAGGGGTTATTATTATTATTATTATTATTCTTCTATCGAAATATAGAATTTATTTAAATTCCTAAAAATGATCATCACTTAATATGACACAATATTTTTCAGGAATAATTCCGTTCAATATTGCTGAAGAAATATTCAATTCATTGAAACAAATAAAGTTGAGCGTCAATAAAATATCGAGTAGTAGGTACTTAATAAGCAGCATTAATATTGAGTATTATGTTTAATATTAAAATTCGCTTATTGAATATTAATAAAGCTGGTAAGTAAAAAGTTTTCTGTTATGCTTTTTAAGTTTTCATTTCATAATCTTTGATAAATATTGTTTATATTTAACCATGTTCAATAAAAATAATATTTGAATTCAGTAATAAATAACGATTACTTTTAAATTCAATCTATGAAAGATTAAAGTAAAAACTTTATTTCCGCTAAAATTGGTTTATTTTCACAACAATTGTTTCGTCAATTACATTTTGACTTCTTCAGGTGAGTATGGTAACTGTTACCATACTGACCTGAAGAAGTCATAATGTAATTGGCCAAACAACTGTGGTGAAAATAAATAAATTTTACCGGAAATAAAGTGTTTACTTAAATCGTTATTAATGAATTTCCGTCAAGTCAAGACCTAAACAATTTAAAATTCAATATACATATCTTAAATACTGTGAACTAGATACTTAAAATCCTCTGGACTTTTGAATATAATTCTCAGAAGAGAATGATCTATTTCATTGGCTGCAAAAAATATAAAAAAGCATTATGAGTACATAAATAGACTTGTTGCATCCTGCAAAACAATTCACCTTCGGACTGTTGGTAGATCTTCGTTTTCAACAGAACAATCACCATTCAATTATTAGTGGATATTGGATTAGATCTATTCTACCGTTAAAAATCTTGAGAATATGGCAACAGTTATTAATATTAACAACGGCCAATGAAATTGGAAAGACTGCCAAATCGGTGAATTATATGCAACTATTACAAACTGAGAATTCTCAATCGAAATTATTGCTTATCTTCAAATACTGGCGCAAGGTGTGCCAGCCCACTTTTTTCCAGCATCAAATTTATGGAGTCATCCATTTTAATTCCAGGATAGTCCTTTTTGTTTCACAGTTTCACAAATAAACGAAACCTTAAAATAAATCATCTACCAAACTGGACATTATAGGAGCTGGAAAGGAAGAAGCCGAACTTGGTGCTTGCTTATCAACGCGCCAATTGTAATAGACATTTTAGCATATGAAAATATGCTGTTCATCTATTGGACCCAAAGATTAACAAGATCTATTAATTTGTAATGAGGGATTATTTTCTATCAACTCCTAAATAACTCAAACAAGTCAAATGCAGTTTGTTCATTGTTAATGAATCCTATATTCTGAGTGAATATATCATGAACTGGTAGAAGTTTGATAATAGTTTATTAACAAAAAAGGAAATGTTTGTTAATTACCAGCTGGAAGTTTGTTCCCAATGAATAGTATATGTCTTATATTTGATGATATCATTAATTAATATAAAATAAATAATACCAATCCATATTAAATACCTCGTGAATGAATATTTTATTCTCTATGAATGCATGTCTCAGAAGCCATAATTTATCAATTTATGAATATAAATTTACGGTTATAACTGTTATTTATTATTTATTTATTTAAATTAAAGTGTCTCGGCTACTAGGCCATTGACACAGGGTACAATGTTTGATTTTCCTATGATGTACAGATGTAGTTGTACTAAATTGAACGCAAGATATGTAGATTTATACAGAAACATTGGAATGTACATGCATTGATTATATGTACTTGTATAATTGACATTCTTTGAGGAACTTTAGTGCTGTTTCAATTTGAGTTGCTGAGCTGAGGATATCCTTTACATGTTCTTTGAGTCCTAATCGATGGCGGATTTGATCGTAGTGTGAACAGCGAGATAGAAGGTGTTCCACAGTTAATCGAGTATCTCGGCAGTAATCACATAATATAGGTTGTTCTTTTGATGACATCAAGTAACCGTGTGTCAACCTAGTGTGGGCTATTCTTAGTCTTCTCATTACTATTTTGGTTATAACTGTGAATACGGGGTTTATTAATAAAGAAAGTTGGATTTCTCTCAGTGTAAATTTTGTAAAAAGCATACCAGCTCATGAGAGGAGAACCGTACTGGTTTGAACTGTAAGTAAGAGGAGATTAGTTGAAATTTAACGGAAATACTTGAAATTATTATCGAAAACACTGAGGTATAAAAATGTCGTTCCCGATTGTGCCAAGAACTTTGATGAATTTTCGGTTCATGAGATTACGTACACGATTGCGTACGAACGATCAATTCAAGTGCTCTAAATGGATTTCAGCAATATACTTTTATTGGGAAGGTATGGTGGAGAATAAATAACCTGTAAGCACTATATCGACTTGAACCGTAAATCATCCATCGAAAAGTGTATGACCGTGTCCCCTAATTGCTGTTTGGTCACAGTGCCAGCTATTAATGTGATATATAACAATTTGGTTATGCATAACGAGTGCCGCTATCACTTGGGCGCGGCAAAACCCAAACGATATTAATGTTAATTTATAGGTTGGTATAATTGTAACGTTAGCGAGATATATCTGCTCGTCTATTGTGTTTTCGTTCCGAATGTTGAGCGATTTCATACTTTATTTGCATGAAGTAGTAGATGGATACTGATAGATAGCAATAAATGGTTTTTTATAGGCTTCCTCGCCCAAACTCTGAAAAGATAACGATAAAATGAAAGAAATTTATTAATTCTTCTGAAATTACTTCTGAGTTAGAAATCTACATTGTACAGAAGATATTTTTCCTACGAGCGTGCGCAAAGTAGTAGTTTTCGGCAAACATTTGTGTATGCAAAGTTATGCTGGGATTATGCAAAGAGAATTTAGTCCTAGCACTTAGCTCTTGGAACTTGACTTTAAGAATAAATATTGCAGAAGGGTAATGGAGCGAGTTTGAGTTTATTACCTGCAAAATCAAGTCAAGTATGAAGCAGAAAATCGGAATTTTGAAAACTGGTCCCACAGTAAAGGGACAACAAGCTTTGAGGAGGAAGTTTTGTTAGCATACTTTTCACATTTGAAGAGGGCATCTCAACCCAGTTCACTATGGCGCAAATATTCCATGTTGAAAAGTGTACTTACAGTGAAGGGGAACTCAGATTTGAGTGAATATTTTAAACTCACTTCATTCTTGAAGAAGCAAATTTGTTGAGTACCGTCCGATTAAAGCCAAAATATTTGAAAAAAGTACAGTTTGTAGATTTATGGGAGATGCACCTGATGGAATTTACCTTCTCATCGAAGTTGCCTACCATTTTTAGGTTGCCGTGCCTGCAGGCGCAGTGAACTCTGCAAAATAATGATTGATCACATCGAGGATAAGGGAAATTTGATATGGATAAAATCTCGGACACCAAAAACGATTCAACGAGGATATTTGTTATTTCAAATGAAATGGATACCATTTTCAGCTCTACCATAAATATGCGAATTTAAGGAAACAATATACACCTCACAGGCGTTTCTGGCGCTCTTGTTCCTGGGAATAGAGTGCTCATCAATTTGCCCAAATGTCTGTGATTTTCGAATTTCTGAATGAAAATGGTCTAAGACTATTTGGTTCGACTCACTCCATGGTCAATACAACCTAAAACTTCCGGACATATGATTTCTCGAAACGAAAAATAATAAATCGTACTTCTATGTTTTCACAGAATATGTACCTACTGTAATTATTCTGTCTATGAATTATTATGTGATCTGTGTTCATATATGTCATCTTATTTTCGTATAAGAGACAATGTCAAATTTATTTTTGGTTCGTTACTCATGATATAAAATAGCCCTCCTGTTCCAGGAAACAAAGTATGATTGACTGCAAAATGACCAATGAAGTATCCTCAACTATCGTAGAATTATTAGGATTATATAATATTATACTTTTTTGGGGATAATATAATGCCCTTGGATAATCCATATATTGATGGAAATATATACTTTGGTACGTTAATCAAAATGGGTTCAGAATATCTCCAGTTCAAACAAAACTGGAATATTGGCTAAGTTTCAATTGATATAATATAGTTTTCAGAGTAGATTTGTGGAATGAATATCTCGGATAAGTTCGATATGTGGTAGAATCGGTATGATGCTTTCGGATTAATAATTTGGCAATCTTGTTTTTTTTTTATTGACACTTTTCTGAATTTAATGTTTTTCATGATGCAGTTCCATCATCAGAATCCATTGATACCATTCATGACTCTGAGACTACCAACCAATACTTTCGTAGGTGTGATACGTCAAAGTTTGAACAAGAGCGTCAAAGCTTCTGTCCTAAGGGCTTTCTCTTTTTATGTCCAACATAGACAAGTAGCATGTAGTACCGAATGTGTAGAAATAAATTCGTTCAGACAAGTGCCTTCGCAAATAGCAGCATATTCAAACTTGGAAAATCGTAGTTTCAGACGTTCATCGGCTACTATGTTGGCCAATTCTGAGGAAGGAATAACCAATGTTTAGCGCCTGGGAGGCTAAAAATCTACCACTGTCACCGAGAGTTACATGGACGAGCAAAACACATAAATAAGGAAATATCTAATAAGATATACAGATTACTCTACTTTAAATAATCAACCTTCATCAAGCCATCCATACAACTGTCCTACAGATAGTCAGAATCATTAATCGTCGAACGACTGTCCTTGAACTCCAACGAACGAGTACCTACATTACTTGCTCTTTTGCGCCAAATCAGTGTTTATCGAGACACCATCCGTTGGTTTGGGCCACTGATCAAGAATCCGCGGTCAATAAGCGATTTGTCCGGCCGTCCGACCATCTGGCCGGCCGTAACCACGATTACTCTCGAATGGAATGAGCTAGAAGGTTGATATTTTCAGAATAGGTTTGTGAGATAAATATCTCGGTTCAGTTTGAAATTGGTTTCGGAGTAACGAAAAAAATTTTTTTTTTACATAACAAATTTCAAATTAAATTTTTTCAAGTTCAGATTCAAGTTCAAGCAGTATCATCATACAAATCCATTGAAATCATTCTCAACTCCAACAAACTAATACTTTCGGAGTTATGATTTTTAAAAATTTCTATATTATTCTTGATTCTATGAATTCATAGAATACTCTAATTATAATTTGTTGATGTATGTAAATCCAACATGAGGTGAGTCATATAAATAAGTTTCGAATTTAATTAGGAAAATTCTCTCCCAAGCAGTCCATCATCCAAATACTAACTACGTCCGACGCTGCTAGACTTCAATATTCGTACGATATCCAGCATATTCAGTGTGATATGGCTGGGAACAATATTTCTTAATCTAACTCTGCAATCATATTCATGATGCATTTCTATTTATTCAAGATTGCGAAATTTTCCTATAACATTCGAAAATGTTTTACAAAATTATCCGAGAATTTAAAAGATTATCGTAATTATTTCCGAAAATTGTATTTTACAATTCAAAATTAATTTCTAGGTCATGTACATGCCATCGTAAGATTCTTAGAGATATGATAATGTGGTTTTGGCAGTTCATTGCTAATTTTGTATGAAACAAATAATGCCGGAAACAGAAATTTGATAACTCTCCTAGTTTCGTAGCTACAGGGTAAAAATGAAAGTTTTGTTGCTCTCGTTCCTTGCAGAGTGCTTATCGATTTCCCAGATGAACGTAATTTTCGAATTTGTTGACGACAATGGTTTCAACCGTTTTGGTTCGACTGATTCGACTGATCAATAAGCCGTGGTCAAAATCGATTCTGTCCCGCCGTCCGTTAATACGATCAACTCCGACTGGAATGAGCTAGACATACTAGAAGGAATATTAGAAATGTATATGGTAATTTTGTCTTGAGAATTCAGTGGTATTATATTGTGGAATCGAAACGTGATAAAGATGATGGGCTATCTAACAAACTTATACCCAATTATTTGTAAAATGTTAGAAACGCCGCCCCTAGGAGGATAGCATACACTCATTCCTCGATACGTGCGAAAATCTGGACCAATGAGGGCGCAGCGCTCTGTCCCATTTTATTTCCCTGCACGTCAACCGTCAGCTGGGTCGACGTGTTGAAAATTCAAGCTGTGACAGCGACCGCCGAAATATCTTGACACTGACACTGACAGAAGTGACAGATGTAATTGTTTGTTTTTGATGGAAATTTATGGATTATTCATTACATTAATGATCATTATATTTGGAAGTTTGGTTGATTGCATTGTTCTGCATTTTCAAGAAAACTATACCTTAGTTTGGCCAACGTTTCAACGGTTTATTTCGTCATTTTCCAGAAAAATTTCAGACAGATCATTTACAGATGCTGAAATATGATTTCTTAAATTCTTCATACACCTCAGGCTCAACTAGAACTTGACAATGAGAGGATAGGTGCTCTAACTGCGGAAAGTGGCAACAGGATAAAATATGGATCACATATACATATATGTGCCTCTCTAAAAAATTGTCCGATATCTTGAAATTAGAAAACTTAAAAATATCATACGAAAACGCAATAGGAAGACTCAAACGAATTAAAGACATAACGCTTTTCAGTCAAGAATCGGGGTTTGTTCATGAGATCCCTTGCGAAAAAGTGAATGTAGGGCAGACCGGAAGATATTTAAAAAATTGCATCGATAACACAAACGATGAGTAAGAACCCCTATCATTGTGTCTGAAGACAATTTTTACTTTGAAGAAACTAAGATCATAAGTCATCAAAATTTCCTACAAAAAAGGCAGTTTCATGAAATGTGTCACATTATAACACGTGACTCAGTTAATTACAGGAGAGAAATGCAAGATCTGAATCAAGGATTCCTTGGAATTCTCTCAAAATCAAATATATGAGATTGGAAAAATATTGTGTTTCCTTGTTATTTTGTAGTCCCAACACCACATGTTTGATAATTCATCGAGTGGTCAAAATCAGATTGTTCTTCTAGTTCCTGATGATCAAATGCAACGTAAATGCTGAATACATTGTACCGACTTCGAAATTGAATTTGCATAATTTGACGATTGGAAAACTGAATTTAGCACAGTAAGTTAAATTTTTTGACTGTTGTTTTGTTTGTATGAGTTTTTTCTTTCATTGTTTGATGTTTTTAGTTGCATTTCTCTCAGTGTTATGCAAGATATGAATCTGTTTATTTTTCAGTTCATTAAAGACTTGTTCGACTTTCTGAAGATCAAAGTTTCAGCATCTGTAAATTTTCTGTCTGTAATTTTCAGAGCCCTGAAGATGACTTAATAAATTGTCAAAACGTTGGCTAAACTAATGTAGTTTTCTCGAAAATACAGATCATACACAATCAACCAAACTTATTAATAAGTAAGGATCACCAGTATCACATTTTGAGATTATATTTGGAGATAGGATTTTTTTATTCGAAGGGTAACTTTAAGTGACTATTCTTTGATTCCAGATATTAATATAACGGATAGAAAACAAGCGAAGATTCTATAATGCCAGAGATTGAACTCTTGGAGAAAGCTGCAATTTAGGATTATCAAATAAATATAATTCATTAAGATTTGTTTATATATGAGATGAAAAGCAATTAAATTCAAGATGCTCAAATGGGTTTGACTATCCTTCAATTCAGTGCTGATGAAAAGTTTAAAATATATGAATTTTTAGTGAACTACTACACTAGCGCTTTTTCTTAATTATTTTTTAAGCATATTATAGTTTTACATAGAGTATAGCTCGGTGCCCAACTTGACACATGGAACATTCTAGACGAGTATGACTTTTTTGAGCCTCCTTTTGTAATTGATATATTACTCTTATGGGGTAACTATATATTTGGTGACTATGTAGAAATATATTTGATGGGTTACTCATTATATTCAACAATTTTTACATTGAATATATTTTTAGGATATTATGGAAAAACTCGATACTGTATTTACCAATTCACTTCAATATTATGTAATTTCAACAAAAAATCATTCAGTTGTAGTAAGGTGAATTATATAGCACATTATGCATGGATGTAAATTTTTCCATTTTCACTATGGAGGTTAGTAAATCTAAAAATTCATCCAAATATTCCATTTTATTTTTATGAAATACAGGGATCTCCAGGTCCTCAAGACTAGATGAAATATTGCTGAATAACTTATTGATCTCAAGTATAGATGAAGATCATTATTCCTGAATTGACTGATTCCGGAAGTAACTAATTTATCAATATAATAAATATCTTTATTAAGACTGATAGGTATATAAAAACAAACAAAAATAAAAAAAAAGGTTTGAAAGGATACATTTTAGAATTCCATAGTTGATAAATAAATATAGAAGATAAGTAAATATGTCTCTGTTTCTAGTTCCGTTCCACAGCCTGATTATTCCTAAAACCGTTTTATCATTTCTTTCACTCTCAAGCATCTCCTCTAGGTTTCCTTGACAAGTTCAACCAGTTATCCACGAAGAGACTCCTTAGCTCCTGCCTTTCCCCTGTCCATCTTTCGCATTCCATTCACATCATTTCATACCTAGCTTCCTTGTTCCAAGATTTTCAAGATTAAGTTAATCTCATATTGATGAAAGTTGACTCGTTTAGGTCATTTTTACAGCGTGTCATTGTAATTTGTAGCAGCCCCTGAAATAGGAAGAGACATTTTCAGAAAACTAATAATGAAACAATAAAAACTACTTTAACCCTCATCATTTAAGAAAAAATAAGGATTCACAATTAAGAATTCCAATCATAACAGTAATTCAATTGAATGCAGAAGATGTGTCAGCTAGCTGTTAAAAAGCATCCATGGAATAACATTATTTTCAATATTTTTGATGTTGCTTCTGCATTGGAAATACTAGATATTTGTCAGAAGCATTTTTTCAGAACAATATTGCCTAATAAACAGTAACCTAAGAACACAAATTATGAAACAATTCAACTATGTTACGTTTCAAAATCTAGCTTACTTATTGATGTTCCCATCAGAACTGCCACCTTAAACACTCCATTTAACATACTGCATCAAAAAAACTCTGGAGAAATGTTCATTTCCAATTTTCCTCTTTGAGCATAACTTTAGTTGGTCGATGAAATCTCGTTCTCATCTGGAATGCCCAAAAAATAAGTCATACTTGTATCAAGCTTTTAGATATTACTGAAAACATACTTCTTTTGGGGTGATTCCTTAACTCCCATCTTAGCCATGCATTCTTGAAACTTGAATATGAATATTTCTCCTTCTTTCTTTTCCTATTGGTACAAGCATTATCATATTTCATGTCATCTACAATTTTTGCCACATTCCGAATGTCATCCTCATCCAATAACTAGAGTTTCAATTTAGTTTGTTCTAATGTAATCTAAAATCAATTATGTGAAACCAAATTCATGAATCATCTTAATGCCTTACCTCAAGTTTTCTATTAGAATCTACAGAAGCATCCAAAACGGCAAACCTTACAAATCAGATTTTCGCTGAAAATTGATACTTTTAATAAAACTGAAAAAATAAAGTCAAACATTGAATGAACACTTACTTCACTCCATCCATGTTGAATAAGCTGTTTCTTAAAAACTTAGGAATACAGATATACTTTAGAGCAATCAAACTTGTTGATTAAACACAAAAACCTGGAATTCTTCAAAAATCAATATCGTTTTGACAAGACTGTTGAAATTACTGAGGAGCATGACAGAGAAAACCGATTTTGCTCTCTCTCGTTGATGCAAGACGCACGCTTGTCCAGGATTGGTCGAGATTCTCGCACGTATCGAGGAATGAGTGTATGCTCTAGGAGGATTAGTATAATAATCCTTAGATAGTATAAAACAAAGTCACTTCGCGCTGTCTGTCTGTACCTATGTATGCTTAGATCTTTAAAACTGCGTGAAGGATTTTGATGCGGTTTATTTTAATAGAGAGAGTGATTCAATAGGAAGGTTTGTATTTATAATACATACATAATATATAATTTTAGAGGTTTCTAATGTGATGTCGTAAATAAACACAATTTTTTGCGCTTACATTGCAAACGCTGGCTGAACCCTACGAGATAGATCAAAATAATGTAGTACATTATAGTACACCTTAAAAAGGTCTACAAAAAAGTCCACGATGTTATACGTCTATCTCTTAAGGATAACACATAATAACCATTTTTTATCCTTTATATTCTACGAGAAATAATGGCTTGATTACGAAGCAATTTTAAGCAATACAGCATTGATCCTTATCCAATTAATTACCTTAAATGCATTGTGCATTTAATATTGATCAGTATGGCCCTTTATAGCATGTAATTCAAATGAGTATTTTCGAAGATATCGCAGATTTAAAATGCAGGGACATAGCGGTTGCTGTGGTACCGACCGGGGGGCCGTCCTAGCCAGGATAGGCAAAGCCGCCTTAGACTATGCTGGGGCCCTTGATAGCTCTTGAAAGGAATGAGCTAGACAGTTGAAATTCTCAGTGTTGGTTTTGGATATAAATATCTCGGTTAAGTTTGTTATTGGGCAAAATCGGTGGTTTAGGATTAACGAACAAAAATTTTTTTTTAATTACAAATTTCGAATTAAATTTTAAAATGCAGAGTCATCATAAGAATCCACTGACGTAAATCTCAACTCTAGAAAACTAATACTTTCGGAGACATGATTTTTCAATATTTAAGAGTCAGTCAAAGTTTGAATAATAACTCGATAGTACTTTGACAAGAGTGCCAAAGCCCCTGTCCAAAGAGCTTTCCAACATTTTGCGCGTATGTTCTGGGGAACATCACCGTAGTCACGATAACTTGAGAACGGAAAGAGATAGCGACTTGAAATTTTCAGAGCAGGTGGCGCATCCCAAAGTTCTTTAATGGGCATAATCGGACCAATGGTTTCCGAGTAATAATTTTGTTTTGAACCATTACAAATCCGATCGAATTGAAACTTGCTAAGTGTTTGTAGAATACAAACCTCAGGACGTTTGGGAAATTTTGTGAGAATCGTATCACTAGAAAATTAAAAAAATATTATTTATGTCACGATAACCTGAGAACAGAAAGAGATAGCTACTTGAAATTTTCAGATTAGGTTGTGAATCTGAATGCAACATTTGAGTTTGTTTATAGGCATAATCGGCCAAACGATTTTGGAGTTATGAAATCTGAAACTTGGTTGTTATTTCCTAAATAACTCGAAAAGTGCTAAACCGATCCAATTCAAATATACGGTTATTAGTTGTAGAATGCCAACGCAAAAATTCTTGCCAAATTTCGTGAGGATCGTATCACTAGAAAATTTTTAAAAAATCATTGAAAAAAATTCAGTATATCTGAAATTATTCGTCCGACATCCATAACTTCCGAACAAAAGGAGATAGGGACTCACAATTTTCAGGGTAGGTTGCGCATCCCAAAGAGAGGGTTAATATCGTATTTGGGCATAATCGGTCCGACGGTTTTGAAGTTATACCCACCTGAAATATTATTTCCTCGAGAATTCAAAAAATATAGACTCGATCAAATTGAAGCTCGAACCAAGTTTTTTTACTTATATTGAGCCAAATGCAAGCCAAGTTGGTGTTCTATGATATTTTTGTCTTAAATCGATCCTAACTGAGCTGATTAAGTCAAAATCAATTCAACTGTTAGGGACATTTTATACTTAAAAAACAGGTAAAGTTTGACTTGATTTTTGTCTTAATTTGGTTAAATAAACATAATTTTGATTTAAATTTTAAGACCAAAGTAAATTTTATTTTCGACTCGGTTGCTTACTGGTACTGTGCCCGACAAAAATGTTTTTGGAATAAATGTGAGAGGCATTGTCTGTCTTTCGAGGCCCCCCTAAGGATAGATGCCGTGGGCACGGGCCCCGTGTGCCCTTATGGTAAAGACGGTATTGAGGATAGGGATAGAAATCGAATACAGAGAGCCAGAGAATCAACTGTAGAGCGTGAGGCTGGCCTCAGCCAGGATAGGTGTGTATATTCCCCAAATTCCTCTGATACTATCAGATTTACTAATCCAATTTAAACGCCTATAATTTCCGGTAAAGATATATTTTCAATGACCATTAATAAATCGCAAGTTCCAACTTTCAACGATACAGGCTTATATTTGAGCGTTGAGTGTTTTTCACATGGCCAATTATATGTCGCTCTTTCAAGAGTAATCTCTAAAGAAAACATGTTTGTATTGTCTAACGACAAAAATGCTGTGAATGTTGTATATAAAGAAATTCTGTAGTATATTTAGTATCAGCATTTCAACCGTGCGAAACCGGGGCGGGCAGCTAGTATACAATAATACAATATATTCTTTGTGTGACAAAGCTTTCTTAAAAATACAATGAAATAAAATATGGAACCGGCCACAGACAGAAATTTCGATGCATAAATATTACTACTCGAGTTTAACAACGGCATTAAATTTTGATGCTGTTCATAAAACGTCCTCTAGGGCCTAAGCACTGTTAATTCTTTCGATTGAATCTTTTATCAGGGGTTTTACGATTAATAAAATTCGACCCATATTTTCGCTTTGAATGCGAAATAAAAATCGACGTATTGCAATGTGCCGAGGCAGCCGAAAATTCGATGAATAAAGTGAAACACTCCTCCTAGATCGAGTAAACCGCGAATCGCTCTCCTTCATTCAGATTATTCATGATATTGCCAGAGGCTATAAAACTGTTTTGATCGGTACGTTCAGATGCGACTAGAATAATATGATATGATATGATTGATTATACTGAAACGCCTTGGTCTTTTGGATAGATCCCTTATAAGCTCTTAAGAGTTTGTGCGAGGAGGATCAGTTGTGTTCTATGTAGACTTTATAATTGTGTGCTCACGCCACCTTTGTACACATAACATTGATCATTTCTGACTCGAAAGTGAATGTTACTTATACCCTGTGTTTGTGGAATCCTGAAATATTGAATATTATTATATTATTATTATTAAATAAACTGAAAATCAAATCTTAAAAAGCACTGACGTAAAGTCAGGAGCTTCTGCTCGCACCTTCCATTGTCTATTCACACCTCATACAAAGTCGATTGACCGTAAAATAGGTACTCGATTGTGAAATGGTGGCTAGAAGATATGTGCGAAATGTCAGCGTATCCTAACAGCTGAAATTTTTTTCGAAGAATAAATATTTTTTACTTTTTTTCTAGTGATACGATATTCACGAAATTGCGCGGAAATTAGCGCGTCGACATTCTACCTGTAATAACCAAGTTTCATTTGGATCGGATGTAAATTTTGAGTTATTGAGGAAATAACAACAAAATTTATGATGCGTATACCTAACTCCGAAACCGTTAGGCCGATTATGCCCATTAACGAATTAAACGGTCGCATTCGGATGTGCTACCTACTCTGAAAATTGCAAGTCGCTATCTCTTTCCGTTCGAAACTTATAATGCCAATGGTCACCCATCCAGCTACTGAACTCCAATATGTTTTCAATATTGATTTGATCGTGTTCAAATTTAGAACTTGGCTTTAAAATTAGGTTTTGAATGCTCTCGCAAAATTTTAGTGATATCGCGCGGATAATTTCTGAGATAGAGAATTTCTCAAAAATTTGCCAAGTTAAAACTAGATCAGTTCTGTATTTTTTGAGTTATTGAGGAAATATCAACAAAATTTGTATAGCTACAAGGCCGTTTGGCCGATTATGTCTATTAACGAACTCAACTGTCACATTCGGATGCGCAACCAACCCCAAAAATTGCAAGTCGCTATATCTTTCTCAACTCTGCTCGGTTTCAGTTTTTTTTTTAATAAGTCCAACAATATAGATCCGAAAGAGTTCAAACATGGCTGTGGAATTAATTTTTGAAGGCTCTCGCAAATTCCAGCGATACCGGACGGATAGTTTTTGAGATATAAAGAATATTTATTGATATTTTTTTTATATTCAAGTGATTCGCTCCTCACAAAACTTTGCATAAGTCATTGTGTCCGTATTATACAACTAGACCTTTTCAAGTTCAATTTCGGAAAAAGTAAAACCAATTTCGGGAAAAGTAAAAGCAATTTCAGAAATTGTACTAAGTGAATCTGAAAATTTTTTCCGAAATTGTATTTACTTTTTCCGAAATTGGTTCTACTTTTTTCCGGATTTGAACTTGAAAAGGTATAGTTACTGAGTTTCAATTCGATTAGAACTGAACTGTTGGAAAACAAAATATCAACCACAAAAATGTTCGGCCGATTATGCCCATTAACGAACTAAACCGTCGCATAAGGATGCGCGACCTACTCTGAAAATTTCAAGTCGCCATCTCTTTCCGTTTGAAAATTATCGTGGTAACGGCCAGCGGGATGGAATCGAATTTGACCTCGAATTTTTCATCAGCGAGTCGAACATAATCGTTTGAGACTATTTTCAGTAAACAATTCAAGAATTTTAGACATTTGGGCAAAATAATAGCATGGTGTTCTTTTTAGAACATGCGCAAGGTATTTCAGATTAAGTAGACTAGGAAATTATTGGAGATTTCGAAAATATGAAAATATACAGGGCATTCTATTTGAAATAAGGCAGGACGTATATAATTGCAGTATATCTGAAGTATTACTTAACTCTTGAGAGTTCAAGGGCGGCTGCCTTGCCAAAAGTAGCTCACATAAAAAATTTCAAGAAATATCGATTTCTCGTTTTCGGTCACACATGATGTGCCCGATAGACTCATCGCCCTCCAGGAATAGTCTGCACTCAGAGTCCTCAACCAATCCCAACTTATTTAGGTGTTTTCTCAAGCCACAGTGAACAAAGCTGTTAAAACTCTCAGATCTAAGCAGGAGAATTTGATCTAACGTCTGAGACTAGATATTCTGCTCTCTTGGCCGTCCGTCCAGCTGTTAGCACGATACCTTCCGACCGGAATGAGCTAGACAGACTAGAAGGTATAGTAGATAAGTACATGTTAATTTTGTCTTTTTGGGAGATAAATATCACGGCTAAGTTCGTTATTGGGAAAACTCGGGTTTCGGAGTAACGGAACATTACGAATTTCAAATTCAATATTTTCCAGATGCAGTTCAATCATAAGGATCCATTGACATCAATCTCAACTCTAGCAAAGTAATACTTTCGGAGATATGATTTTTCAAAAGTTACATAATTAATCGTAATTATATGATTTCATAGAACTATGACGGAGGTTAAACGGTCAATCTGGTTCAGTTTGACATCATTATAATTGATTTTTTTCTTCCTCCCGAAAAGAAAAACCTTTAATAGTCCCACCCTGAGAGGGTCCACTTCTCTCAGGAGTACGAGACTCCAGTTGTTGATTGGTTACTCACTAAAAAACCTCTCGTACGTTCGTTGGAGTATTTTTGCGGGACCACCAAGTTGGTAGTAGCAGATACTTAATTTTTCCCGGAAAGGTGTGATCTCCATCTATCTTGGATCTTCTTTTTGTAGCTAGCTGTTAAGGCATCCTTGATTTGGGTTGTCTCCAATGCACCTCGTTGTTTCATCCCAAAGAATTTGTATTTTTATTCCTCTTTGAGGCGTCGAATGCTTATTCCCCCTTCTGGGTCGATGCCTTCTCTTGTTTCTTCAGTTCTTCCTCTGCTTATATGAAAAATAGCACATTTACCCAAACCGAATAAAATTCTTGTTGCTAAGGTGTATCCGGCAACGATATTCAGTAGTTGTTTTAGTGCTGCCTTGGAAGAAGCCCACGGTTTTAAGTCGTCCATGCAGAGGAGATGTGAGAAAAGATGTTTGTACCCTATTCTGCTTGCCATCAACTCAGTTGTTGACGGTAGAAGTACTATGCAGAATAATAACGGGCTTAGCGAGTCTTCTCAAAGTAAACCATAACGCCATGATGTTTTCCATCGCTGGAAGATGTTAGGGTGGACTTGGAGCATCTCTAGCAGCCTTATTATCAAGCTGTGCGCCGATGTGTCAAATGCTTTCGCGTAATCCAACCATGATGTATGCAGGTCGCGCTTGTAGTGTCTCGCATCTTGACAAATGGTCTTGTCTATAAGGAAGTTGTCCTTGCACCCCTCTAATCTTTTCTCGGCTCCTCTTTGTTCATGGATTTGATTCCATACTGGTCCAAGGGACTCCAGATTTCGATGTTGGAGAACACTTCTGAGAATTTTATACAGCGTGTTAAGACACGTTATTAGGCGGTAGCTGTTTGGCTGTCCTAGATCACCTGATTTTTGTATTAGTACAGTTCTGCTCCCTACCAACAATGAAGGAATTGGCTCACGGTGAATTTTTAACTGGGTAGCTGGAGAGTTCTTCCACCAGTAGTTCTGATCGCCATCCAGTCCAGGTGCTGTTAAATCATGCTTGTTCATCGATGCATGTCTAATTTCTTCGGTTGTTATTTCAGTCAGCTCCTCGGTCTGTTGCAGGCTTTGATCACATAATATCTGGAATCTTTGAAGTGCTGGAGTATCCCTGGTTTTCGCTGATCACTCCTTTAATTTTTTCCAGAAATATTCGACTTCTTCCGGTGATGGTTTTTTGCCTGTAGTTGTTTGGGTCGAAATAACTTTGGTAGTTCTGCAGTGAAGGTGTTGTTGTCTCTTCTATTTACTTTTGCCTCTTGATTAGCCTCTTCCTTGCCACCTCAAATGATTCTATTTTATCGACAGCTCTCTGCTTCAATAGATCTATGGTGGGCAGGCTCATCGTACGATGCAACGCACGCAGCTCACCCACCGTGACCTCTATTTTCTTTTGCTCAGCTGCAGTTGTCCTTTCATAACATCTATGATACACTGGTACCAAGATGCTTGCTGCCTTACGGTTTTTATCTTCTTGTCTAGTTTATTCAATCTTGACCTATGTTTGTCCTGCTTTGTTGTTGTTCTTCCTGGTGATCACAGAAGTCAAGTAGCAGCTCTCACTGCAGCCACGACATATTCTAGCGATCAGTCCTCCTAGGTGGTCGTTGATTATAATATTCATCAGGGCTAATTCTTCAGCCGGGAGTCGCGAATTCAGCCTTGTGGTCCTTTAGTTATGATTCCCTATTGTAGCCTCAAATGCTGACCTCCTATTGACTACTAGCTCTGGAACATTTCTCACCTGTTCCTTTTTGCACCCGTTGCAGTATGCCGAATTTTCGGCTCGGAGTGTAGCAGCTCTTACCTGCTCCGTGTCCGATGCTGCGACTTCATCACATCACAATCCACGCATAAGAGGTTGTTTGTTTGGCACATCTCTCACTTGCCTCTCATCCTGTTTTTCTCTTTGATTCTCCTTTGATAATAATCAAAGATTATTTTTATTATTATCAATCATGGATTGATGTCAGATTGACGGTAAACTGATTGTATACCAGTAGACTGATGGACTGATTGTTCGGATTGTGACCTACGCCTAATAATAATTTGCTGATGTATGTAAATCCAACATATGAGCTATGCCATAGACCTACGTTTTGAATTTAATTTTTATGATGCAGTTCTATCATAAGAATCGATTGATATCATTTCCAACTCCGAGAAAAAAACACCTTCGGAGATATCATTTGTCAAAATTTTAATAATTACTCTAGTAGTTCGATGAGAGCACCAAAGCCCCTGTCCACATGGCTTCCCCACTTTTAATGTTAAAATTTTCTGCAGATCAATTAGATCTTTATCTCGTTTTCAATTTTAGATTCAAATTTAATTCAAGAGCCTTAATACCAATATATATTCCGTTCTCATAAATCTGACTCCAATGGAACAAAATGATTTCAAAACTCGCTATTCAATTATTTTTCCGTTTCCCCGGTTTCTCCATCCATGAACTACTTCGTAATATCCAATTTCGAATAATCCTATCAACATGACAACTATAATTTTGCACTATCAAATGGCTATAAATGGAAAAACATAACAAATCCCTGAAAATATGTTGAAATTTGAATTGAAGTTTTATTGTTAAATAGAATTTTGATGCAAATGAAACAAATTTTTGAACACAAATGTAATTGCGTGCTTCATGCAATTGAGAATTTCAAGTTAAATTTATCAAATCTCTTCCTTTAAATTTCAACTTTCTCTTTCTCTTTTTTTTGCTTAGTTTTTTTCAAATATCTTCCTTCTTGCTTGACCAATTTTCTACGGACTTTGTAAAATTTCATCGTGTAGTTTCTTCTCGTTCGATTGATTTCATCAGAACAATTATTTCTTACATATTTTTCATTATATTGGTTTATATAATAATTATTTATCATTTAAACACTCCATCCTTCCATGATAAGTAATATACCAATATTCTCTTTAGATTCTCGATATTGCCATAAAGTTCTTCAACAGTATTCATTTCAAATTCTTCGCGTGTTTGTTGTATCTTTATTTCAGCATCATCTTTACTTTTACTCTGCTCCTCTATCTTTCCCTTCCATTTTTCCTGTACTCTTTTGAATTCTCCTTTAATTTCTTTTCCTTGTTCGTCTATCTTATTATGAATCCCAGTCATTTTTGAAATTAATTGTAGTAAGAATTCATTTATACTAATTTCTACCATTTCTATATGCATATTTTACTCTTAAATTTCTATATCCATTTCTTAACCAGCTAAAGATTAGACACACGTTTGGCGCCAATTGATATGAATTTCATTGATTTCATAGCAATTATTTTTTGATGTAATTAATATTTATCAAATTTCCAAGGTGAGTTCTCACAATAACCATCAATATTACTTCTGGTTCTTTATAATTCCTTTCCCAATCATTTTTTTCTCCTTCCAACCAGTGACCAAATCTCTTCAATTCCTTATTATTTAATGTTTTTCATATTCAAATTTTCTTCAGATCAATAGGCTCTTTATCTTGTTTTTCAATTTTCGATTCTTTTTTACTTGAAGAGCCTTGATATTATTATATATTCCGTTCTCAGAAATCTGACTTCATCCGAACAAAATAATTCAAAAACTCTCTATTCAATTATATTCCGGTTCCAGCTAATCAAGGTACATAAAAACATCACTTACTTCACGTATTTTCTAAAAGCTGATCATCCACTTCTTAACCAGCTAAAGATTAGCCCCACGTTGGGCGCCAATTGATATTAATTCCATTGATTTCATAGCAATTATTTTTTAATCTAATTAATATTTATCAACTTTCCAGGGTAAGTTCTATCTCACAATAACCATCAATATCACTACTGGTTCTTTATACTTCCTTTCCCAATCATGTTTTCCTCCTTCCAACCAGTGACCAAATCTCTTCAATTCCTTATTATTTAATGTTTTTTATGTTCAAATTTTCTTCAGATCAACTGACCAAATCTCTTCAATTCCTTATATTTAATGTTTTTCATATTCAAATTTTCTTCAGATCAATAGGCTCTTTATCTTATTTTTCAATTATCGATTCTATTTTACTTGAAGAGCCTTGATATTATTATATATTCCGTTCTCAGAAATCTGACTTCATCCGAACAAAATAATTCAAAAACTCTCTATTCAATTATATTCCGGTTCCAGCTAATCAAGGTACATAAAAACATCACTTACTTCACGTATTTTCTAGAAGCTGATTATCCACTTCTTAACCAGCTAAAGATTAGCCCCACGTTGGGCGCCAATTGATATGAATTCCATTGATTTCATAGCAATTATTTTTTAATCTAATTAATATTTATCAACTTTCCAGGGTAAGTTCTATCTCACAATAACCATCAATATCACTTCTGGTCCTTTATACTTCCTTTCCCAATCATTTTTTCCTCCTTCCAACCAGTGACCAAATCTCTTCAATTCCTTATTATTTAATGTTTTTTATGTTCAAATTTTCTTCAGATCAATAGGCTCTTTATCTTGTTCTTCAATTTTCCATTCTATTTTACTCGAAGAGCCTTAATATTATTATATATTCCGTTCTCAGAAATCTGACTTCATCCGAATAAAATAATTCCAAAACTCTCTATTCAATTATATTCCGGTTTCCACGGTTTTTCCATCCATGAAGTCTTTGAACTACTTCGTAAATTCCAATTTCAAATAATACTATCAACATGACAACTATAATTTTGAACTGTCAAATGGTTATAAACAGAAAACCATAACAGTATTTACTAGTAGAAGGAGTAATCGTAACATTTCCAGCAGAACCGGTCATAAAAATATGGGAGCGGGAAGAACTGGACTCAAATTCCCGTCGGTAGGAAACTACATTTTAACGCAACCTTCCTTAGGAAGGGGATCTC
Source organism: Halyzia sedecimguttata (assembly GCA_937662695.2). NCBI lineage: Eukaryota > Metazoa > Arthropoda > Insecta > Coleoptera > Coccinellidae > Halyzia > Halyzia sedecimguttata. Next base: position 18,149,721 of record OW569413.2, read on the forward strand.
TGAATAGTACGAATATGGACCGCCGAACATAATATATTGTGTGAAGGCAGGATATTGGCTTCCTTTATGGTATTACAGACAGGATAAAATTTTATAACACACTTTCCATACATATGGAAATGTCTTGACGATCTATAAGGAATTTTCATTCCAAACTAGTCCCTTCATGTGTGGAATTACGGGTGCTTGGAATTGAGTTGGACGACAGAATATTGTGACAAAATGCATCACACTGCAGTACTCTCGGATATCCTGTGTGGATACTTATCTTGGATTTCCAAATGCTTCAAGTTTCTACGAAGTGCGTTTTGTACGTATTTTGATTACATAGTGAAATATAATATCATGACACAAATAAAGAGTGTGGATTAGCCAAATGGAATAATTATCTTGATTACTGTACATATTTATCCCCAAACACTTCAAATTCTAATTTTAAATTGTCATTCTTCTTCGTGAAAGTGCGAACCCTACCTTCAACCCGCTTCGAAAGATAGGTACAATGCCGTTATTCACTTGATTTTATTTTTTTCTAATTTGATTTTTGCAATAAACATGAAATAGACTAAGTTCCCAGGGCCACCAGACGTCACGTATTTTCTGACGAACGAAATGTGTACGATTGAGTAGCGTTAGTACATATGTACTAAGAACGTAGGCCTACCTGCTAACTTGCTTAGACGGCCAATTTTCAGGTACCAACTAATCAAGGTACATAAAAACATCACTTACCTCACGTATTTTCTAAAAGCTGATTATCACGTATTTTTAGGCAATATCCTAAGTCGCCAATACTCCCAGACACTTTCCGTCGGCCATTTTGATTTACAGACGCTTTAAAGCTCCCAAAATAACTACTTAACAAAACGTAAATTCAGATGCTCCATTTTAATTTGTGCCCGCCAGACAACTATTTTAAAACCTTCTACAAGAAGACAGACCAATCCAAGGGGCCAATCATCCCCTAAACTCAATTTAAATGCCTCTGTGGATAGGAGCGCGAGAGCATTATCCACGCGCATGAGAATGAATGAGACATGTATTATGATATATTGACTTTTTTCTCTCACTCTTACTCTCTGATAGTTTACTGGTATCAATTAATTATTAATATTTAAAAAAAAATTAGCTGAAAGTTTGAAAATCTGAAAACAATTAAAGATTAACTTGTAAAATAGTGCTCATTTATCCACAATAATTCTAGAATTTTATCCTGAATCATGTTTTGATAAATTCGAGTAACTTCAATTATTTTTTAATGAAATGTCAAAAACTCGATAGTGTTACAATGGAGCATCACAATTAAAGTGACGTTAAGTAATTATTTTGGGAGTTTTGAAGCTTTAAAGCTCTGTAGAGCAAAATGGCCGACGGAAAGTGTCGGCGAGTATTGGCGACTTATTTTTGAGGATATTGCCTAAAATATACGTGAAAATCAGCTTTGAGAAAATACGTGAGGTAAGTGATGTTTTTATGTACCTTGAATACCTGGTACCTAAAACGTCAAAGCAAGTTAGCTCGTAGGCCTACGTTCTTAGTACATACTAACGCTACTCAATCGTCCACATTTCATTCGTCAGAAAATACGTGACGTCTGGTGGCCCTGGGATCTTGGACTAAAAGTGATAACATTTCTGAATAGAAATTGGCAAGACCTTTCAAGCGTTGTATCACCAGTCCATGCTTCCTATTTGAACAGTTGGGGGTTGTACCTGTCTTTCGAAGAGGATTGAAGGTAGGGTTCGCATTTTTACGGAGAAGAATGCCAATTTAAAATTTAAGTTGGCCATGTTTCGCTAATTTACATTAATATGTACAATATCCAAGATAATGAATTTATTCCATTTGGCTGTAAATGAATATATGAATCCTGACATAGTGTCAGGATCTTCAGCACACCCGTTCATTGAACGAACCTCCCTCAAATATATCACTCAATCTGCCTCTAGATTTACTAGAACCAGCAATATTATTAATTTTGCATAGCACTGTATTGAGAAACTCATTTTTGCGCGTATGTTCTGGGGAACATCGCGTTATCATTTTGCCCAAATGTCTGTAACTTTCGAATTTTTTTTACGAATATGGTCTCAAACGATTTAGTTCGACTCCCCAATGAAGAATTCGAGATCAAATTTGATTCTGCCCGGCCGGCCGTCCTGCCATTGCCACGATAACTTGAGAACGGAAAGAGCTAGCGACTTGAAATTTTCAGGGTAGGTGGCACATCCCAATACGACGGAAAAGTTCGTTAATGGGCATAATCGGCCCAATGGTTTCCGAGTAATAATTCTGTTTTCAACCAATATAAATCCGATCGAATTGAAACTTGGTGAGTAGTAGTAGAATATGAACCTAAGCACGTTTGTGACATCTTGTGCGAATCGTATGGCTAGAAAATTATTAAAAAATTATTAATAAATATTTTTGATGTCACGATAACTTGGAAACGGAAAGAGATAGCGGCTTGCAATTTATAGGTTAGGATCTGCATCAGAACGCGACATTTGAGTTCATTTATAATGATAATCGGCCTAACGGTTTTAGAGTTATAGCCATCTGAAATTTAGTTGTTTTTTTCTCCTCATTAACTCGAAAAATACTAAACCGATTGAATTGAAACATGGTTATTAGTTGTAGAATGCCAACGCGGAAATTATCGCAAAATTTCGTGAGGATAGTATTTGTAGAAAATTTTTAAGAAATCTTTGAAAATAAAAAAAAAATTCTATATATCAGTTACTATTCGTTTGATATTGCTGAAATTTTGCAAGAGCCTTTAAAACCCAATTCTACTGCCAAGTTTTAAGTTTTAACACGATCGGTTAAATATTGTTGGAGATTCGAGCAGCCTTGTGTGAGTTCAGTAGATGGGTGACCGTTGCCTCGATAACTTTCGAACAAAAGGAGATAGGGATTTGCAATTTTCTGGGTAAGTTGCGTATCCGAATGGGAGGGCTAAGTTCGTTTTTGGGCATAATCGGTTTAACGGTTTCCCAGTTATACCCACCTGGAATATTATTTCCTCGATAACTCAAAGAAAAAAGATTCAATTGAATTGAAGCTTGGTAACTATTAGTAGAAAATCAACATAGAGACGTGTTTAAATTTTTTTAAGAAACTTACCCCTAGAAAATTTGAAAAAAATTACAATAACAAAATTTTGTTCAAGCACAGACGTGAAGTCAGGAGCTTTTGCGCTTATGTTCTATTGTCCATTCTCCTGTATTGGACACCCTTAATCGAATTTACCATGGTAAATTATTGCTCCTGACTTCACGTCAGTGCTTGTTCATCTATTTTAACGCCAGTAATGTTTTTTTATGCATACAAGAGCTCCTAAATTGTTTATTCTTAGGAAGTATATGATCAAATAAATCCCACAGTCTCTTTCAAGCTTGCTTCTCAATCAGTGTTAAGACTACTTGAACCTGAATCGAAGTATTGTTTAAATTTTACAGACCATGTTGCCAATATTCACTTCGACATTATTCCAAAATGGCTTTTATAATTGTAGTGGCTCTGTTTACCGTTTAATTCACCGCCAAAATCTGCTATCTTGTTGTGTTTACCTTGAACTTCTCTGTACAATGTTGGCGAAACTTCACTCGAAATTTTTTCAATTGTAGCACGAACATTGCAAGTTCGATCATTGTTAAACTATTAATCTGAGAATTTCTTCCTATCGTGGAGCTATCTTTCAAAGGTCGTTGAATAGATTCCCGTTGGAAACATTTAAAAATTTGTTAATTTTTGTTTTGTTATTAGCAATTTACTTAGGTGAAAAATTATAAAACTTGAATTAAACACTGGAAATATTTTTTTTTTAAATATTACTATTGATGCGTTTTCTTATGATCAGAATCTACTTAAAAATGATTTTTAGTAATTTTTATCTCCTATTGTCATAAACGAATGCGTAGCTTATGAGATAATTCGAAAATTTTGTTTGATAACATAATGCTCATGATTTAAAAAAAAATCCTTTCTTAAAAAAAGATTTTTATTGCTTGAAAACGCATTTATCAAATAACAATTTTTTTACCATTTGTAATGAAAATTATGGAACCATTTTTTTTATCATAATTCATCTTGGTCTTTCATTTGAAAAAAAATCTAATATTATTTAAATTTTCATTAAATAAACAATTTGTTATGAACAAATGAATTTTTACTGCATTTTCTTTCTTATTCTATGTAAGAAAACAAAAGCATTATTATTTAAAAAAATTATTTTTATTGAGTTGAAAGTTCAATAAAAAATAGAAATAAATTAAAAAAGAAAAAGAATAATACACGGTTGTTTTTGTTTTTCAAATAGAGAAAGAAAAAAACTATAAGGAGAAAATTAATTTGCTCATAACAAATTGTGTATCAAATAGACAATGAAAATTTTAATAATAATCGATTTTTTTTTAATATGAAAGACCAAGATCATTGATGATAAAAAATTAACTAATGAATAACTAATTGAAATCGCGATCAAAATTTGGAACACAGAATATTGTTCATTGATCTATCCTGCAGGAGCCTGATTTTTTTCAATTTTTCATTTTCATATTTAATAAGTTTAAATTTTATTTATTCATTGAAGGTCCGAAGGCGGTGAGGCTTGCGCAAGCCGGGGTACCCGTTTTCAGGCGTATTTTCAACCCTCTGGGAAAATACTGAATATTGGTCCTACACTTCCTCAGTAGTGACGTTTAGGAAATTTCATCCTCTTTTCGAATCTTTTTCAAATTTGAATTTTCTCAAATGGTTTTTGAGATATTGGCAAAAACCAAGGCTCGTTTTTTTTCCATTAACTGTTTATAACTATTGCAATTTTTGCGAGCGAACTTAGCATTCTCTCAAAAACTATCTACATGCTATTCCAAATAGAATGAAATCTCAATCATAATTTCCGAAGAATATGCAGAAAATTTTAACTAAAGAGGGTACTTGTCAGTACCCTTCGGCGCACTTGTTCTAATCTGAATTGAATGATGAGTGCTTCAAACTCAGTAGATAGAGTTAGTCGAAGATCTAGTTAGAGTGTAGTGAACCCATTCACAATCGGGTTAAAAATTAACATGCTGTGCCTAAGCTGGCGTGAGGATACAGTAACAATCTGGCGTAAGAACATATACCGCCGTATTCACAAAGCATTCAATATATGTTAAGTCCTAACTGAGGTCCTCAGTTAAGGATAAATATGAATCGCAACCTCAGTTTACGTGAAAATTAACGTGAAACAGACCTGTTTCACCACCGTTAAATACGTTGACGGAGGTTGCGATTAATATTTATCCTTAACTGAGGACCTCAGTTAGGACTTAACGGAGATTGAATGCTTTGTGAATTCGGCGGATAATCTGCAATTGGCATGCTTGCTAAAGACATGATTATGACTTTACTGACCCTCCTAGGTCTTCTCCAAGGAGATCCCTCCGAAGCTCCTAGGAGCTGGTGCGACTATGGAGACTCAGTTGTGTCCTTTGTCGACTTTGTTACTGTATCCTCACACCGGCTCAAGCACATCACTGTTAATTTTAGACCCGACAGTGAACGCTGTCCACTATCCTCTGACTGGATCTCTCGCTCTCTCTATCCACTGAGCTTGAAGGAGTAATCATTCAGATTAGCCAACGTGAAGAAGCGTGCCAAAGAGTACCGACTTCACGTCATTACTTTTTATATTTTTCAATTTTGTTTGACAATTCTGTCTATCGATACACTTAATACACAATGCATACTGGCTATTAGTATTATCGTAGGTCGAAATAAAAAAAAATATTTTGGTTAGGGGAACCCCGTAAGGAACGCAATGGCTTACGCCTATTCTTCAAATCCAAATATAATTTGAAATAGATTTTCTAAATAAAGTTATTTATATATTGGACCCAAAGCCACGGAACAGACATTAAAACTCGGAATCGTTATTTCCTGGAAACAGAGTAGTCCGTGCACATAATTGCCATGTTTTTTGTTAAACCTCACATATTGGATCAGCGCCAAATCCATGACCGCTAGACGAAAACCACCCCCAATATAAGCCACTTCTCCTCTGTGCATGTGCAATCTACTCGTGGCTGTAAGTCCTCTCAAAATCACACACCTCACACAAAAATCTGTTTCTTTAACACCAGTGGTTCAGGAGATATCGCAGCTTCAATCATTTTCCCATTTTCGGCTAAATATTCCAAAAATACAGACATCTGGGCAAAATGTTGTTCCTTGAGGAGCAAGCGTGCAATAAAAACAAACCGTGAGATAACTCCTCCGAAATATGCACGTATGTATCAACAAATAGATTTTAGCGAATTTTTTAGCATTATCATTTTGCCCAAATATCTGTAATTTTCGAATTTTTTGCCGAAAATGGTCTCAAACGATTCATCAGGGAGTCGACTCCCTGATGAAGAATTTGAGGTCAAATTTTATTCTGTCCGGAAAGCCTTTGCCACGATAACTTGGGAACAGCAAGAGATATCCACTTGAAATTTTCAGAGTAATAATTTTGTCTGCAACCAATACTTATCCGAACATATGGACATTTGTGAAAGTTTGTGAGAATCGTATCGATAGAAAATTTCTGAAAATTTATTAAAAAATATTATTTCTCTATTTCAGTATCGTAATGAGTCCATTCCAGCACTGAGAACAGTGCTGGAATGAACTCATTCCCGCACTGTTTCTAGTTATATTTTTCGTTTTGTGGTAGTCAACACTGACATTCGATCCTATCAAATTTCAACACACGTCAATTGACAATACAATATAATCTGGATATAGTGAAATAATTGTTGAGGAAAAGCTTTATTTTCAAAAATATGGTACTAGAGATTTCCTTCTTGCTAATTTTGAATCATTCATGCTATTAGGAAACTGTTTTAAATCTGATCTCCATGCCCTACACGTACGTTTCAAATTCAAATTCCGTAATCTATCAACTTTCGTAACAGTCACACCAACTGCCAAGATAGAATAAAAAATTCACTAGGATGTACAATCCGAGTTTTTCATTAAATTTCAACACTATTTTACAAAACTTGCCTGAAATAGAGAAAATATCGTCTAATACTCGTTGCAGAAGGCAATTCCAACACTCATGCGTTCAAAAACTCGCTCCTTCGTCGCTCGTTTTCGAATTTCACATTCGTGTTTTAATAGGAGCCCATTCTGCAACTTGCTTTAGAATATACTATTATATTACCATAACCTAAGAACGGAAAGAGATAGTGACTTGAAATTTTCTGGTTCGGTTCTGAATCTGAATGCGACATTTGAGTTTGTTTATAAGCATAATCGGTAAAACTGTTTTGGAGTATCTGAAATTTGGTTGTTATTTCCTCAATAACTCGAGAAGTACAAAACCGATCCAATTCAAACATGGTCATTAGTTGTAGAAAGGCAACGCAGAATTTCGTGAGGATCGTATCACTAGAAAATTTTTAAAAAAATTATTGAAAAAAATTCGATATATATCAGAAACTGTTCATCCGTCATCGCTATAATTTTGCGAGATCCTTCAGAACCTAACCCTACACCTAGGTTCCAAGTTTGAATACGAACAGAACAATATTGTTGGAGATCCGAGCAGCCTTGTGTGAGTTCAGTATCTGGATGGGTCACCCTTTCCTCAATAACTCTTGAACGAATGGAGATCGGCACTTGCAATTTTCGTGATAGGTTGCACATCTGAATGGGAGAGTTAAGTTCGCTGTTGGACATAATCGGCCCAACGGTTTCGGAGTTATACCCATCTGGAATATTATCTCGATTATCTCGATTTCCTCGATAACTAAAAAAATATAGACTCGATCAAATTGAAGCTTGGTAACTAGTTGTAGAATATCGACATGAAGACGTGTGTAAAATTTTGTGAGGACCGTACCACTAGAGAATCCTTAAAAATTTCGAAAAAATGTTATGTATCTCATGACTCCTTGAGTATGCAAAGAAATAGCGACTTGTCGTTTTCCGGGTAGATTGCGCATCTGTATGCGATATTTAGTTTCGTTAATTAGCATAATTGGCCAAATAATTTTGGAGTTATATCAATCTGAAATTTGGTTGTTATTTCCTCAATTACTCAAAAAATACAAAACTGATCCAATTCAAACATGGTTATTAGTTGTAGAATGGCAGCGCTAAAATTCTTGCAAAATTTCCTTAGTATCACAGCACTAGAAAATTTTAAAAAAATGAATGAAAAAAAAATTGGTTCAAGCACATACGTGAAGTCAGGAGCTTTAGCGCATATGTTCTATTGTCCATTCTCCTGTATTGGACACTCTCAATCGAATTTACGATGGTAAGTTGGTTCAAGCACTGACGTGAAGGCAGGAGCTTTTGCGCGTATGTTCTATCGTCCATTCTCCTATATTGGAAACTCTTAATCGAATTTACCATGGTAAATTCGTTTAAGAGTGTCCAATACAGGAGAATGGACAATAGAACAAACGCGCAAAAGTTCCTGACTTCACGTCAGCGCTTGAACAAATTTTTCAACTATGAGTTCGGTGATTCGTACCTTTCGATATAAATATTATTATCGTTATTATTATATCAATACAGTCCTTCCTTGGTCTTCCCCAAGGAGTGTCCTCAGGAGCTCCAATGAGTTAGGAGAATCAGTTGTGCTATGTTACTGTGTCCTTGCGCCACCATAGGCACATCACTGTTAACCTTTTACCCAGAAGAGAATGGTGGCCGTTTCCTAAAATTTATCATTAAAATACCTGTTATGAATATGTTATACTTTACACTGCCCATATTTTTATTTATTGGTACTTCAAATCTTTACACAAATTTTCGGATGTATCTCGAGATAACAGGAATAAGTTTGGTATTCAATTTTTCGTGCCTGTTATAGATTCTTGTCCCTGAATTTATACAAAAATATTGAAACAGTTTAGGTGTGATTGATTGGGGCGTTCCAGCCAAAAAATTGAGAGACCTGTGCTGAAAATGAAAATGATCTGATTTTGCACTGATTTTTCTGAACTACCAAGTTCGTAGTTTCTGTAAAGAGCAATTTGTGAAAACCTGATAAAAATCCCTAGAGTAGATTCTGAAACTATCCAATACCATACATAAGCACAGGAAATCTCAACGTGGAACTTCAATTTATTATTCTTATGTAGTGATTGGTTACCCGGACATCTCCCACAATATCATCATTTCAGTATATTTCAGCATCCATCACCCCACTCCATTCTGAGAAATTCCTTCTTTCCAGAAGGGGCCGCACTCAACTTCATCCAAATCATCCACCCCTCGTTTTGAAAAAAAAATTGTTGGTTAATTCCAAACCTCGAACAAGTTATTCAAATTTATTCACTGCAGGTTAAGTCCAACAGGACTTGAACCTGCGAACAAATCCCTGATCGCAATAACAAGTGACTCCGTTCTTATTCAGCGACGTGAAAAAAGCGTTCTGTTGAACTGTCACTGTCACCCGGACCACTGTGCTGATTGTTTTCTGTGCCTGTCACCATTCATTACTCGATGTTCGACGGCGGCATCCGCATAGCACGCTTGCCAACCATTCCTTTCGGACAATAGTTAAGGTACAATAGCAGCTAACTTCATTGTTTCAGGACGTTGTTAACCAACAATGCGTCGATGTTGTACGCCGGGATATCCATACATTAATGTAAATTGATACTCATTATGGATTCACTTCGGTGCTCAGAAAATTCTCTCAATCAATCGAGACCTGCTCATGCCTTTATAGACGGCGGAGCGCGATGTGCTTTGACACAATTTCCTAACTCCAGCCAGTGGCGGAAGGTAGATGGAAATTTCTATATGATAGAGATACAGAACTTAATTCTGTTTTCTCCTCAGCCAGGAACCAAATGAATTCGATTCTCTAGGTGAATGAATATGCCAATTAGGGGATATTAACCAAATTTTAAACAAATTAACTCCAATGCTTAGCCACTTCTCTTTTCCCCAGTAAATTGCTCAATATTCTACAAGCGACCTACACGAGCGACCGTAGTGATTATGTTTCCATCGTATCTCTAAACTTCGACAATATGAGTAATTCTACTGATCGAAGCGGAGTCTTTGACGCCACACATCTAAAACCTAAAACAGGCCCATACCAGCTTTATTGAAAAGTTCAAAGGAAGGAATTGACATGAAATGTGGAAAGAAATTTGCGATGAAAATCAATAGGTAATGTGGTACCTCCAGTTCACGAGTCGAAAACCTATAATTGAAATCATTCTCGACTTCAAAAAACTAATACTTTCGGATATATGATTTTCAAAATTTCAATAATTAATCGTGATTTTATGATTTCATAGAATGCTCTTATTATAATTTGCTGATGTATGTAAATCCAACATATGAGGTGGGTCATAGGCCTACGTTTTGAGTTTTATATTTTATGATGCAGTTCTTTTATAAGAATCCATTGATATCATTCCCAACTTTGAGAAACCAATGAGTTGGGAGATATGATTTTTCAAAGTTTGAATAATTACTCGCTAATAATTTGACATGAGCACCAAAGCCCCTGTCCACAGAGCTTTTCCACATTGTTTGTTAAATATGAAGGTTTCTGACCAAGAATATGGAGATATCATATCTGTGTACGGTTTTTGTGGTGGCAACGCATTAAATTCTGGTGGGGAGTACAACAGGAGATTCCCGAATAGACGACAACCATCTTGCCGAGTGCTCAATTATCATGATGCTATAAGGGAAGAAGAAGTGATAGATTGTGTGCTCGATAATCCGTAAATTAGTAATATACGCATTGTCTTATTGGGTCCCAAAGTTTTGCTGGGAGAACCCTAATAACCGAAGTTTTACATCCATTTCATAAACACAAAGCTAACTGCCACAACGAACATATATGATCTCTTGAAAATCCTCACGCATTTAGAAGAAGAGGTTTTCAACAAAGATTCTCTATTAATGTATGGGGCGGAGCCTTTGATGGACAATTACTTCCAATTCAAGTCATTCCTAATCGTTTGAACGCCGATGCTTACCTGCAATTATTAGAAAAGGATCTTGCAAATTTACTTAAATAGTTGGTATACAATTGTATGTGGTGTCAGCACATGATGTCGCCTGATCACACTTTTAATAGGAGATGGATTGGTCGGTGTGGTCAGGAGCTATGACCAGCGAGATCACCTGACTTGAATCCTTTGGATTATTTTGTATAGGGGAATTTTAAACAAGTAGTTTACGCAAGTGGAAATTGATAAGACTTCGTTGCCAAGACTGTATCGATGCTAATGGTGGTATTTTTGAACATTTGATTTAATTATTATTATTATTATTATTATTATTAATTCCATGATAAGAGTCAAGGCATACGCCTATGGGACTCATACAAATAAAAATCAAATATGATGCACGTATTGACTAATGTAAACAAAAAAAAAAGAAAAGAACAAAACTCCAACAAGGGAAAGAGGTAAAAATAAACTAATTAAAAATAAACTAATTATGAATGAGTCACCTTCACTAGCACTAACGCTCAGAATTAAACCACACATCAAAAGAATTCTTGAAACCGTTGACTGTGTTGGATCTTATTACAGTCTCCGGTAACCTATTCCAAGTGTCGAACACCCTGTTACTGAAATAATGCTGCCTCTGAGTAGTCTTAAAATTTTCCCTGTACAACTTCAATGAGTGTCCACGCAGATTCAGATTGATTTCAATTGTCTTTGCATTTTCAAATTATGTACGAAAGTTAAAAATTGTTCTGATATACATTCCGTACAGCCATACAGCCATACATACATTCCTTAATATTTCGCCTGGAGTTTTGAATCACACTGATTATTCAAAAGATAGAATCAACTGATATACAGAGTAAGTCTTCAAGTTGTTCATTACTTTCAACCATAGATTCTTCTCATCAAATCAATCAGTTTTATCCCTTACCAGTTTTCCACCTTCGGCTCAGGCAGAAGATAAAAGTGGTTGAAATTTCAAAAATAAATAAGTTTTTATTTCTTAGCTTCGATATGCTTCCACTGAATTAAATGAATATTGGTGTGAGGTTTCTTATAACTAAGGCACATTTTCTCCGATTTCCATGTTTATCCCACGGCAACTGGTTTCCTAGCTATAGACGGATTCATTAAACTAAATGAAATTAGCATAAATAAACCAGATAAAGTATATCTTATACATTATCTTATACATTATAAGAATCTCCGATCATTTCTGAAAATAATTTTTTTTTTATTCTGCCTAAAACGCTAATTATTAGAACAGGGTAGTGAGGCTTGAGCCAGCCCTTCAGAAGTATGACTGATACGTTGTTTTGTTCTATAACTCTACTTATTGAATACTAAGGGCATTGCCAATGAATTTTGCCTCAAACACTCGAATGTTATAAAATGTGATGAAATATTCGGAAATTGCACTACTTCCATAGTCCCTGACCTACTAGAGGAATGCTATAATCAAGGGTTGCCGTCATTCGCTATTTAAGTCATACTCATAATTAATATACCTGCTCATTGTTGACATTTGTGATTTCTTCGATTTAACGCCAATGGAATAACATCTGGCAACATTTGATTTGAGATTATCGATAACTTTCTAATATATGGAATTTTTTTCAATAATTTTTCAAAATTTTCTAGTAATACGATCTTCACGAAATTTTGCACAATGTTTGAAATTAATCAGCGTAGTTTTCTTTGAGTTATTGAGTAAATAACAACCAAATTTCAGATTGACATGACTCAAAAATCGTTTGGCCGATTCTGCCTTAACGAACTCAAATATCACATTAGGATGCACATTGCACAACCTACTCGAAAAATTGCAAGTCGCTATATATTTCCGTTCTCAAGCAATCGTGAGATAAATAATATTTTGTAGTTATACGATCCTCAAATCATTTCATAAACTTCTTTGCGTCAGTATTCTACATCTACTTACCAATGTTTCAATTTGATCGGATCTATATTTTTTGAATTATTAACATTATTCCAGATGGGTATAACTCCGAAACCATTTGGCCGATTATACCCAACAATGAACATAACTGTCCCATTCTGATGCGTAACCCACCCTAAAATTTCAATTCGCTATCTCTTTCCGTTCGAAAGTTTTCTTGGCAACGGTCACCCATCCAGCTACTGAACTCACTCAATGCTGCTCAGATCTCCTGCAATATAGATCCGGTCGTGTTCAAATTTGGACCTTGGCTGTATAGTAGAGTATAGATCTTGAAGCCTTCGGCAGAATTCCAGGTAAAGTTTTTTTTGAAAGATTATTTGAAAATTTCAGCGACGTTCTTCTGTCGTAATTGAGCAAAAGAATGAACGTCACTGAGCATTGCTCAAGGTTTCTTCATCGCAGAGGGTCGGAATTCGTAAGGATTTCCAGGTGTCACTGCTGGGATGGTGTCCCTACCCGTTCGCACCTGATGGAATTAAGTTTTCAAGAACTCCTTCGGTTGTCATTCAGTGTTGGCTGAGTCACACCGATGATTGGTAACAACCATGAAACACGGGTTTGTGTCTGCTCTTGAATGACGCTTTCCTCTTCGGGGAACACTGAGGGATGAGGTGATCTAGCCTCGCGGAATATTTGTTGATGGTTAAAATCAATAAATATTTCACCGTGTGTCTTTCTTAGTTATTGGCTATCAGCACAGTTCACCTCATTGAAAAAACATATCATCACATGCATTATGCTTCATTACACTGGACTGCATAGCTTCATAATTATATTCCCCTTCGTTTTGGAGATATTTACATGATCTGTCTGTTATCCTAACAATGTAAAATCTTTTAAATTTTGAAGTAGCAGAATTCCGCCAGAATCTAAAGTTTAGTACTTCACGCTGCGCCACTGGCCTCTACATGCACCGGAGCGTACCTAAATCATTATTGCCTAACTTCATCCCGCACATTCGCCTGATTACTATCGATCACATTATTTTTCCATGCCTCATGACGTTCGAACTTATGAGTTTCCGTAGACGTCGAGATTACCTCAATACCTGCTCGAATTTCAATACGAGAGCGTTGAATGATGGATTGACTTTAGTCGAGCTGGTGAATATTGCATTTACTGAAACCGTAGACGTAGGCGCCATTGGAATGGTAATTCTCGACTTCATAACCGCATATTATTATACTCGCATCGCAAGCACTGCAAGTTACACCTCAATAATAATTTACAGAAAGCTGAGACATCTCCAGACTTCCATCTATTAGAAACAGTTTCGTAGCTATTATGTTGATTGCGGAATATAAATGCATTGGTGCCTGACGGTGGTGGTTTTACGTCTAGTGGGTTATTTTGAGGCACACATCGAACTTGATACAGTTCAATGGATAAATGAAAACATATAAAAAATGTGGGAAAGCCCTGTGGACAGGGGCTTTAGCACTCTTTTCTTACTACTAGCGAGTAATTATTCAAACTTTGACAAATCATATCTCCAACAGTATTGTTTTCTCAGTTGGGAATTATATCAATGAATTCTTATGATAGAACTGCATCGTAAAAAAATTAAATTCAAAACGTTGGTGTGATACTCACCTCATATGTTGGATTTACATTAATCTGCAAATTATAATTAGGCGGAGGTTACACTGTCAATCTGGTATCAATCTTGTCATAAATCCGTACCATCAGTCCATCAGTCTACGCGTATATCCACGATTGATCTCAGACTGAACCAGATTGGTCGTGTAACCTCCGCCATAGAGTATTATATGAAATCTTAAAGTTACGATTAATTATTGAAATTTTGGAAAAACATATCTCCGAAAGTATTGTTTTGTTAGAGTGGAGAATGATATCAATGGATTCTTAAGATGAAACTGCATTTGCATCTCCGAAATATCCCAATAACGAACTTAACCCAGATCGTTATCTCTCAAACCAACTCTGAAAATATCAGCTACCTAACTCATTCCGGTCGAGAGTTATAGGGTGAACAAGAGCAGCAAAAAGCCCTGGTGTGAAGTCAGTTCTCCTTGGCGCTCTTGTTTCCGTTGTCTAATTTGAATTTGAATGATGAGTGCCTTATGCTCACTGGTTAGAGCAAACAGAATATCTAGTCAAAGGGTAGGAGCCACCATTCACTGTTGGGTCAAATATCAACAGTAGGTGTGCCGTAAGGATACAGAGAAAAAGCCTACACAACACAAGTTACTCTCCTAACTTTTACGATCTCCTAGAAGCTTCCGAGGAGTCTCCTTGAGGAAGACCTATAGTAGGGTCGGTATAATTATAATAATTTTATTAGTGAGCGCGCCAAAGCAGATTGACCTCAGGTAAGAGCATTTTCAGGTTTTCACGTCTTCCCTACTGAACGTTATCTGAATTGGCATTCTTGCTAACGATATTATTTTGATTATACTGACCCTCCTGGTTCTCCCCGAAGGTGACTCTTCAGAAGCTTCTACGAGCTAGTGCGAGTTAGGAGAGTAAGTTGTGTGGGCTATTTTACTGTATCTTTACGCCCCCTCAGTCAGAGCATTGTTAATACTCTACCCAATAGTGAATGATATCCACTTCTGAGCTAAAAGCATTCATCATTCACCAAATTGGTCAACGTGAAAAAGCGTGCCAGAGAGTACTGACTTCATATCAGTGCATTCTCATATATTGTCAAGTTTTTCCGATAATTTTGTTCATTACTACAGTCAGGTCTACGCCAATTAGTTTTACAGTCGGTCAAATTAAAAAAAAAACGATTCCGTTCAGGGGACCCCAGTCAGGATCGAAGTTGCTTGCTCCCATTCCTCAAATATAAATGCAATTAAATGTATATCTTCCAAATATGGTTATTTTTAATTTTTTTTCAAATAAAAGGGGGAACAAAGTACCTACTCATAGTATGCTCAGCAGTAAATACCCATGAACACTCCATGGAATTAAATTACATACCAGCGCAAACAATGCAATAAACATGGCTTACTTATGTGTTTGAACAGTTGACTCTTCACCAGAAGTTCTCTGTATAAATGCAACCTTCAGGCAAAACCACGAATACAATGCGCAGATAGAGAAATTCCCGAAACGGGCTACGTGAATTTCAAAATTGGCCGTTCGGCCACATTACGGACACTCCGACTCGAGAAGAACAATATTTACCCAAAACAGACTTAAACGCGCATAAAATTGACACTAATTTTCCTCTAAGACATATAATTGACTCAGCACCAGACCCATGACAGCTAGAGGAAAACTAATCCCAATCTAACCCGTACAACAAAAAAACGTCCACTTGACCACTTCTCCTCTGCACATACGCAGTCTACTCGTGGCTTAAAATCCCTATCAATTCACATACCTCACACAAAACTACCAATCTACAGCACCAGTGAGAGTTCGCGCATGAGTGGATTGAAGCTGCGATATCTCCTGAACCCACTCCTCTCGGATGAAAACTCCTGAAGTTAAATCAATCTTCATCTGCTCATACGGAGAACAAAAAATGTCTAAAAGAAGTAGCGTGAATTTCAAAATTAGCCCAAGGACCACGATATGGACACTCCCCCTTGGAACCTAAGCTCTTTCCTCGAAACTGGCTTGCACACACTCAGAACATGAGCTGGTAATATGGCCTTCCAGTCCCTGCCTACCCACCCAACTTTCAGACTACATTTGGAAAAAAATAAGAAATCTGAACATCGTTCATCCACTTATTCAATCGCCACCGTACCTACACCTATCAGTCCTACAACAACTGAGATAAATACTTATACGGAATTCTAAATGGTAATTTTTTTGAGGCTCCTGGGGGTCTGTTCTCAATGAAATTTTGCACGTTACAAGAGGTCAGGGCCAAATTGAGACTCCATCCGATATGTGTTTTCTGAATTTCAAGCCAAATATACCGCCAAACAGATGAGCATTTTTTTTAATCTTTCTAGTCATGCGATTCTTTTTAAATTTTACACGTGACTTTGAGGTATGTTGCAACTAACCACCAATTTTCAATTCGATCAGATCAGCATTTTTTGAGTTACAAATACAAAACGTTGAATACGTATAAAAGTCAAACTTCTATAATTTGCTAAATTTCATAAAGATAGAAAGAGAAGTTTCGGAAATATTCAGAAAATATTCAATTACGTGATACCCTCATTCGAAACATTCCAGTCGTTTTATCACTTTTGGTTGCCTTTTGCTTCGTTGTTGACTGCGCTCCATCAGTAACTGCAATGTGCAACATATGAAAAACTGCATTGGGCATCAACTGAACTGAAATTATGAAATGAAATTATTCCAAAACTAAGAAGCCGATCTTGCTGAAATCCGGTAATCAATCGTAACATGGCAGCTTAAAGCTGCATGCGGAACTTCAGCGGAATCGGACAGATAGTTTTTTATTTTTGAGAAAATTTCTCTTTTTCTAGTAATACATTCCACTCTTGATATCGTACAAATTTAGGGGTTAGCATAGCTAATGACCTAGATTCGATTCGATCGGATGTGTATTTTTCGAGATATTTGGGAAATATAAAAAAAAAATTCATTTCGGTATAATTCCGAAACCGCTTGTGCGATTAGACCCATTAACATCCTATTTGGATACGCAACCTACCCTGAAAATTTCAAATCGGTATGTCCTTCGGTATTGACCTCGAATTCTTCATCACTGAGTCGAACGTAATCATTTGAGACCATTTTCCGCAAAACATTCGGAAGTTATATGCATTTGGGTAAAATGAAAATTGCCTTGCTCAAATAAATGAAGATGAGAAAGAAGAGCAAAATCATCAAGATGAAGATTTTCCATTAGGACTGGATGACGTAGATGAAGACATCATGATATGGACTGAGAGTATTTTCTCAGACAGTGAAAATATCGTTAGACTTTCTGAAGATGGAAATCAAATCAACCCTTTTTACATGCCTGAACTGAAGCAGGAACTGAAGAAATTAGTTCACTATTATCCCATTTTCAGTGGGATTAGGATATCTTTCTTTGGATATGGAGAGTCCACTGTCAGTTCTGCTTCTGTGGAATCAAAATTCAATGATGTCAAACACGTTTTACTGAAAAACGATTCCCTACCAATGAGAGCAGACAAATTTGTGTCTACACACTTCTTTCTTTCAGAGGCCGATCGAAATTAGCTCTGTCGAAAAGCAATTTCACCTCTGATCTGATCGCACTATCCCCCGGAAGAGAAGAGCTTTCTACACTTGAAATTCCACCTACGGTTTCAGCTTCAGAAACGTAAATAAAAGAAAGGGACGAGAAGCTTAGTACCGAAATTAATAAATCGATGATATTGAGTGAAGAGGAAAATCATTCTTTGAGCGCTGAACATAATTGGCGAAATAAAAATCCCCCCGTCAAAAGAAGACGAACATATTTGGACCCATGTCCCACTATTGATAGTTCGAATTTCCAACGCAAATTTGGAATTGAAAACCTCCAAAATGGAAACAAATGTCCGTTGGTTACGTATGAGGGAAGAAAGATTGCTGTTCATAATACTTGTGGTTTCGACAGTATTATTTCTATATTAGCAGGAGCTTGCACGAACTAAAAATTCAAAGAAAACGTCAATCTTTCAACTACAGATACGATGATGTTTTTGAGAGGCTTCCTCATCTATGGCTGCAGAAGTAAAACATATTTAAAAAGGGCACACTTGGTGATGAAAATAGAAGCCTTCTGCGCAATGGACGTCAAAAGTAGAAACACGTTGATGACACTGCCCTCTTGTTCTCTGGAGACTCATGGGAAGAAGTTTATGAACGTGCTGGCAGGGGGATTACTGCGATGCTGACATGGTTTGACGAAAGTCTTTGAATAAAAAAATTAGAAACATCTTCTACAAATTCTATCAATTACGAGATATTCTCAGTGTTGTTTACTCATCCTTAGTTGAATCCAATCTCAGATACTGTATTGTTGTATGGGGTGGAGCTTACGATAATGTTTTCAAAAAGCTAATTATATGTCAGAATTTAATCCTAAAAATTATATTCAGAAAATCATATATGTATTCATCTATAAAGATTGTAAGATGTTGAAGGTCAGGAACTTGTATGTACACAGTGCAGTTAATTTTAAAATTGGATCATACCAAGTAACAACTGAAAATGAAGGTAATAACATCAGATCGGCTTATCAATATAAACTTATTGTTCCTTTTGCTGCCAACTCTGTGTGTCAAGGATTCATAACGTTTTGTGCTCCTAAGTTAATCAACAAACCTCCTACATAAATCAAGATGTTGTTCCCTTCGAGAGTATTTAAGGGTGTTACGAAAACATTTTTACTCAACAGTCAGAATTATTTTGATGATGTGTTTTAGATTTGGCTCCGGTTCTCGCTCATGTCTACCTGGTCCCCTGGGATTGATATCTTTACGATTATTGATTGTTTTTGATTTTTTCTCGGTGTTGACTCTGGGTGACCAATATAAGCACACAAGATTCAATGAATCTTAGGCTATTTTGGTTCCCAGAAAATGAGCACGGTGTGATTTTACCTACTAATTATTGAATATGTAACTACGTAAATAAATTTTGATTTGATTTGATTTGATTTGATTGTGCTTAGAATCGTTGTATTGGGATAATAGTGGCCATGTCACCATAACCCCAACTAGATGAGGTAATGATAGCCATGTAGGGTAGGTATTCCTTTTTTTCATGTATAACAAACTTTATTATTTTTTATTTATTTTTGAATGAAGATATTTTTAATAGAGATATTCGATATGCTATGCTATGCCATGTACATCAGGGATTCAAACCCGGATCTCCTGTGCGGTAGGCAAGTATATTAACATATCGGCCATCGGGGTGTTGTTACAATTCTGAGATTTACGTGATTTGAAATTTGAGACGAAGTAAATACCAATTCGAAATTGTCTTTTCACTTTAATTGCTGAAATGCAAAACTGATCAAGCTAAATTCCGGTAGCTTCAGGGTTTGTGCGGAATTGCAGCGGAATGTGAGGAATTTGGTTTCTGATTATACGAAATTCCGCAAAAAAATGCTTTCTACAACTAATGACCAAGTTTCAATTTGATTGGATCTGTATTTTTCAGTTATTGAGGAAACAATCTTATAGATTGGTATAATTCTGGAACCGTTTGGCTGCTTATGCCATGGGTTATATCAACTAACCCAACCGTACCATTGTTGTTTTTCGGAAAAATGTTTTCAAGCAAAAGGCTGGGACAAGTCAATTTTAGTTTTAACCACCTTATGGCATGAAAATTTTACTTATGTCAACAACAAAACAAAACTTTTTGAGCGCTTGTTCTGGGGAACATTGTGCTTACTATCATTTTCCCAAAGGTTTGTAATTTTCTATTTTTGCCGAAAACGGTCTCAAAGGATTAGATTTGACTCACTGATGAAAAATTCGAGGCCAAATTTAATTCTGTCTGGCCGGCCGTCCAGTCGTTGCCACGATAAATTTCAAACGGAAAGAGAAAGTGACTTTATATTTCCAGGGTAGGTGGCGCATCTGCATGCGACGGTCTAGTTCGTTAATGGGTATAATCGGCCCAACGGCTCCTGATTACTAATTTGGTTTTTAACCAATACAGATCCGATCGAATTGAAACTTGATAGTTAGTTGAAGAATACCAATATAAAGGAGCGTAAAGGATCGTATCCCTAGAAAATTAATGAAAAATTATAAAATATTTGTTTGTATGTAACGATAACTTGAGAACGGAAAGAGTAGCAACTTGGGTAGGTTGCGCATCAGAAAGCAACATATTAGTTTGTCACTGGGCACAATAGCAAACAGGTTTTGGAGTTGCCCATCTCAAATTTTGATGTTTTTCCACCATAACTCCAAAGATTTGAATCCGTACCAACTCAAACATGGTAGTTAGTTGAAGAATACGAACTGTCAATTTTTTTCAGAATTTCATTAGGATTGTATCACTTGAAAAATTTTGAAAAATCATTAAAACAAATTTCTTTTCCAGTAAATATCCGTCCGATATCACTTAAATTATTCGAGAGCTTTCAAAACCCAACTTTTCAGCCAAGTTCAAGATTTGAGCACCATCATCTATATTGCTTGAGATCCGAGTAGCCTTGTTTGCGTTGTATGGGTGACTGTTGCCACAATATCTTTCGAACGGAGCAACATATTGACCTGGGTAGGTTGCGCACGAACTTGGACAGTAAATTTCGTTGTTGGTCATAATCGGCCAAACGATTTCGGAGTTATATCCATTTTAAATATTGTTTCTTATTTCCTCAATAACTCAAAATACATAAATCCTATTCAACCAAAACTTTGTAGTTACTTGTAGAATGCCGACGCTCTAATTTTCGCGAAATATCGTTTCACTAGAAAGGGGGTAAAAAATATTGTTTCTTCAAAAATTTTACAATCCAGGTACTATTTTTCGGAATCCACTGCTCCAGAAGCCACCATTCTACAGCTGAATACTGAATTTCATCCCAATCCACTTCGTATGAGGCATGCAGCATGCGACCAAAAGCTCCTGACTTCACGTCAGTACTTCTTAAGAATTGTATCTGAGAAATTGTCGCGTATGAAAAAACGAAATAATTTCCAAAAATTGGCCTGACTAATTTTAAATATGTTCCACATTCAAATTATTCAATGACTTCATTCTCATATTCTTCCGGAGTCCGAAAATAAACGTTCAATTAGTAGGCTAGGAAATAATTAATCAATCAAACAATTCAAGGAATGTTATTTTTCAAGCTGGATGTCGTAATTGAGCGAGGCCTCCTGAATTCTTTGATCCAGACGACACTGAATTCTTTAAAGCGAATTCTGATGTCCCCTGCGCATTCCATGAGAATTAATCACCGTTTCTCAACCCCACTGGGCGTCCCCTAGTCTTTGTTTTTATCCTTATCCGCAATAAACGGGAATTCAACAACCTTGGGACTCGAAAGTATAATGAAGTCAATTAAAGCTGATTTTCAATTAATAATTCTTCATCTTCTCAAGATCGCCTATTAGGATCTTGAAAATGGCTTGAAATCGAATTAAGGACTGAATCCGTAGCTTTCAGCAGGACTTTAGGCCACAGACATTTCCTGTCCCCCACAAAAGAGAAATTCCCTAAACGAGCCATGGAAATGTCCGTTCTGTTAATAAGGAAAGGTCGACTTGGTCGATTTGGGGTCCAAGAGCGGTAATAGGATGTCTCGTTTCAAGGGAACCTGAGAATTATCAGTAGACATGGTATCGTGGGGAACATGAACAACGTACTCTCCTTATTGGAGTGTTTTTCATTGACAGGAATTCTGTATTCAACAAGCAACATACTATGTTTTGTAGTCAGGCTGGACAGTCAGTCCAGCTTTTGTTCCTCCAAACGTACAAGGGTGGAATGTTGTTCAACCATGAATTGTTTATACTTCTGAAAACAATTTGTACTGCTACACTAAATATCTAAAGATTTTCTGTGCATCATTTCTTCTTAGTATTTACCATTAAGCTATATTTTATTGAACTCTGAGCATTAGATATTGTGCATTTTACAATAAAGCATATATGTGAAAATAAAAGAGTATTAGCAAAGGTTAGTGTAAGGGGGGAAAGGGGGCTGTCGATTGTGGGACTTGTGGAAATGCTTTCGGCAAGCGGTTTCAATACCCAGACATACTCTGATGACATAGTGATAACTTTTAGAGGCAAACATAATGGCATACTGACTAGCCGAATGTAAGCTGCCCTCAGTATCAACGAAAAGTGTTGTGAGTAAGAAGGGCATAAAGGACAAAGGGGCTTTTCATGATTGGACTTTTGGAAAGGCGTTTGGTTGGCGGTTCCAATGCTTAGGCATACGTTGAAGATATAGTGATAATAGTTAGAAAGCAGATATGAAGGCATACTGAGTAGCCGAATGCAAGCTACCCTCAGTATCAAAAAAGTGTTGTTAGAAAGATGGTTCTAACGTAAATCTCATTAAGAGCATCTTGATTCTCTTCACTGTAGAAGAAGGAATCTGAAGGAGTGCTAGAAGTCATACCATTTAGCTCAACTGCAGAAGATACATAGAAAAAATTATTTCCAAAGCCACAGAAGCTGTGTGGGCCTACAATTAATAGACTCTTTCGGAAGACACGAGGCTGAAACCAGAAAAAGTAATGTGGTTATACCGAGGGTTATACACAGCATTAGTAAGTAACAAAAAAGCACTGACGTGAGGTCAGCTCTCTTTGGCGCGCGTGTTCTCGTTGGCTAATTTGAATTCAATTATGAGTGTTTCAAGCTCAGCGGATGTAAAGAGCCGAAGATCTACCCAGATGGTAGTGGACACCATTCACTGTCGGGTCAAAAATTAAGAGTGCTTTGTCTAAGCTGGTATAAGGATAGAGTAACAAAGTTGACAAAGAGCACAACTGATTTTCCTTAGTCACACACGCTTCTAGGAGCTTCATAGGTATCTCCTTAGGGAAGACTTGTGAGGGTCAATATATTCATAATCATATTTGCAGCACGCACGCCAAAACCAATTGAACCCACGTCAATGTTATTTTAGCCTTTCTCTTTCATTATGAAGTCAATCTGCAATTGGCACGCGTGCTATGAATATGATAATGATTATACTGACCCTCCCAAGTCTTCCCTAAGGAGATACCTCAGAAGCTCCTAGAAGCTTGAGCGACTAAGGAAAGTCAGTTGTGTTATTTGTCAATTTTGTTACTCTATCCTTATGCCAGCTTAGACAAAGCACTCTCAATTTTTCACCCGACAGTAAATGGTGTCCACTACCATCTGGGTAGATCTCCGGCTCGTTATATCCACTGAGCTTGAAACACTTGCGAATAACGAAAAATGCCCGAAAGGGGCATTATGAATTTCAATATTGGCCCCAAGGATTATGTTATTAACGCTATACCTCGGACACTACGCTGTCTCCTCGAAACTGGATCGCAAACTCACAGAAATGACATGAGCTGTTAATTTGGCCTTCGACTTACACCCCCAGTTGTTCACCGTTCAGAAAAATTTTGAAAACCAATTGAAAATTCCACACATCGCTCCCGCATTACTTCATTTGGCACAGTATAACCTCGTCCATATTTTAATCAGTTGCCCTCATACATATCACACTGATTCATATAAACGCGTAAAAACCCGTCAAAATATGTTCACACCAGATGTTAGATATTCCTTGTAGGAATTTGAACTGAAATAATTTGTCCAGTTTGGAAGTTCAAAATTATTAATTTTTTTTTAGGCTCCTACTGCACAACCCAAGAGGTCATCATTGCTCACGCAAATACCTAAATTGAACTCAATTCTTTATTTGGTTTCGGAATTTCAAGCAAAATATTCCGCTAATAGTGAAACATTTTTTTTTACTCATGCTATCCCCACGAAATTTAGCATAAGTGTTTTTGTTGGTTCTTTACATCTACCTACCGAGCTTCAATTCAATCGGATCAGCATTTTTCGAGTAATAGTGAAAACAAAATTTCAATTTCATTTTCAAATAGTTGACTTTTTTTTCTAGTTTATAGCAATCCGACCAATATATTCGCAGGTATATAAAGGTCATGATTCTACAATTCGATGCTAAATTTCAGATAGATCGGGTGATTGGTTTCGGAAATATTCTTGAAAAACGTTTTAACTAAAAATGGTCATAACTCTGAAACGACTCGATGGATTTTGCTCATTAATGTATTTGTCCGTGATATTCACGCTCCAAACATGCCCTGCGAATTTGAACGCTCTAACTCATTCCGTTCGAGAGTTATCGTGCTAACGGCTGGCCGGACCAGCCGGCCGGCATTGTGACAGACATTGTGAAGAAATGGTAGCACGGTGTTCCTTGCGGAACACGCGCGCAAAAATGTCACCTATGCATAATTGGCATGATGGACAAAAAATTACGATGCCACCACACACATTCAATTGCAGAAATTGCAAAGACTTCGATGTGTTGTTGTCAAAGCAGCTAACTATACCACTTCCACAGCAGCGCTTGAGGTCATACTTGATCTGCCTTCCCTGCACTCACTTGTAAGGAAATGTAGCCTACTGAACGCAATAGGAATTTCTCACCGCGGGAACCTCCTACCTCTTAACTGGGTAGATCATATTTGAGGTTACTGGACCAACTGGACTCAAACCTCTTGGTAATGCCCTAAGATGTTATGCTGACCATATTCAATTTCGAAACGCCCTTTCAAAGGTCATAAGTGAACGACCGACTATGGTGGACCTCGATAATCGATTGGAAATAAAGGTCATCGATTTGGTTTACGTGTCAAATAAGGGCCGAAGATAAGGGTGTCTATGCCCCCACGGCATGAGCCCTCTATATTACAGGCAAATACACTAGCTGTCTATATTTGTACTCAAAAGTGTCAGAAAAGAATCCTCGAGGGGATACACATCTAGATGTCAATGGACAGCCAGGTCACACAAGAGTCCAGAAATCACGCGTGCAAGATTCTTTACTCTCCTGGTAATTCCGGAATATCATAAAGCAACTGGCTAGTGCAATAAAGTAATTGCTCTATGGGTGCCAGGGATTTTTGGTATTGTAGGAAATGAGAAAGTCGATGAACTTGCGAAAAGGGGCTCAAGGGTAACAACAGCTGGGCCAGAACCCTTTTGTGGATCAGGAAAGGACCACTTAAGGACAGCGGTTCAACAATAAGAACTATATAACAAAAAATTGGTTCAAGCACTGACGTGAAGTCAGGAGCTTTTGCGCGTATGTTCCATTGTCCATTCTTCTGTATTGGACACTTTTAATCGAATTTACCATGGTGAATTCTATTGTCTATTATACTGTATTAGACAGCCTTAATCGAATTCACCATGGTAAATTCGATTAAGAGTGTCTCATACAGGAGAACAGACAATAGAATTCACCATGGTAAATTCGATTAAGAGTGTTCAATACAGAAGAATGGACAATAGAACATACGCGCAGAAGCTCCTGACTTCACGTCAGTGCTTAAACCAATTTTTTTTTCGTGAATTCAGGAGCTTTTGCGCGTATGTTCTATTGTCCATTCTCCTGTATTGAACACTCTTAATCGAACTTACCATGGTGAATTCTATTGTCTGTTCTCCTGTATGAGACACTCTTAATCGAATTTACCATGGTGCATTCGATTAAGGCTGTCCAATACAGGAGAATAGACAATAGAATTCACCATGGTAAATTCGATTAAAAGTGTCCAATACAGGAGAATGGACAATAGAACATACGCGCAAAAGCTCCTGACTTCACGTCAGTGCTTGAACCAATTTTTTTTCGTGAAGTCAGGATAGAATGTAATGATGAAAAAATTAACACATTATTGTCTACCTTCAATTCTTCTTTAGGAGAAGAATACATAATTATTCTTGAAAAATATTACTGGAATTAATGTCATATTTAAATAATCAAAGTAAAGAAAATTATAAGTTTAGTTGCTAACATATTGAATGAAATTCAATTGAATTCCAGTAATATTCAATTACTTATTCTTAACCAATAAATGTCCATTGATAGATCTAAAGGTGATGAGGTGAAACATAAAGATATATTCTCATTAGTTATAGAAAAACTGGCCTAAAATTCCTCTCTACCCATCACGAGATTTAATATCCACAAATGAGCCTCTCACCTTACAAGATCCGAAGCCTTCAGCAAAATTTCAGCGATATCATATTAAAAATAATACATAACCTTTCAAAAGTCCCCTCTCGCAAATATACTCCTCTGAAGGCACATGGATCTCTTGAAGAAGAATCGCCTTCTCTATTTCTCAAAGATATTCACTCGTGTTCATAGAAATCCCTTCAATATTTAGTTGGCTCCTCCTAAGGAGGATCTCTTTCAAAACCATCTCCCATAGATTTGTGATGAAATAACACGATTTTCCCATAACATACGCGCAAAAATATGTCATCATGACATTCATATTTTGAAGGTTCTCGCAAAAATACTACCATAGACAACATATCATACGACGCTTCGCATCCAGCTACCGAACACACAAAGCTGCTCGGTTCTCCAACAATATAGATCTGATCGTGTTCAAACTTGGAACTCTGCAGTAGAATTAGGTTTTGAATGCTCTTCCAAAATTTCAGCCATGCCAGACGAATAGTAAATGATATATAGATTTTTTTTAAATTTTTTTAAATATATATTTTTTTAATTTTCTAGTCAAACCATCCTCACAAAATTCAGCAATCATTTTCGCGTTGGCATTCTACAACTAATAACCTTTTTGAATTCAATCGGTTTTGTATTCTTCGAGTTAATGAGGAACAAAAAACAACCCAATTTCAGAAAATTTCAGATGGCTATAACTCTAAAACCGTGTGGCCGATTATGCTTATAAACGAACTCAAATGTCGCATTCAGATGCACAACCTAACCTGCAAATTTCAAGCCGCTATCTCTTTCCGCTCTCAGGTTATCGTGTCCTAAATAATATTTTTTAATAATTTTTTTAAAATTTTCTAGTGACACGATTCTCACAAAATTTCACAAACGTGCTTAGGTTTATATTCTACAACTATTCAGCAAGTTTAAATCCGATCGAATTTATTTTGGCTGAAAAGAAAATTATTACTCGGAAACCATGGGGCCGATTATACCCATTAACAAACTGTTTCGTCGTATTGGGATGCACCACCTACCCTGAAAATTTCAATTCGCTATCTCTTTCTGTTCTCAAATTATCGTGGCAACGGCCGGCGGCCGGACGGACGGACGGCACCACAGAATCAAATTTCACATTTGGGCAAAACAAACGCGATGTTCCCCAGAACATACGCGCAACAACTCTCTGGAGAAATACTTGCACAATGCAGAGGTTCAAACTTTCGTGGATTTGTTACCATCCTATACCAGAAAGCTATTGCAGCTGCCACAAGCTGAGCTTTGGATAATGGTGGGACTTCTGATAGGGCATTGCTGGTACAATTACCGCTTATACCGCATGGATAAGTCAGCAGTTGAAAGCTGCAGGCTCTGTATATTACGAGGATACAGGCGAACATATAGTTTGCAAAGTCCAGAGCTGGCCAGCCTAAGAATTTAAATATGGTCCAGACAGTTATCAGATATTCTAACACCAATGCGTCCATAGAATCGAATAGGTTGGGTAATTATTAGAGCAAAAGATTGTCTCAGTCTCAGTACTGAACGGCGAAACCAAGCCATACGAACCGGTTCTAATATTAATAATAATCTTGAAACAGGGTACCATAGAATTCAATATACATATGATAATAGAACTTAGGGAAAAAACATCAGCAAAAAAAACCCTGTCTCCTGTTGGTGTTGTGATTAGTAGAAATTGAAATTCTTAACAACATAAGCTGAAATATTAAATATTGAAGTACATCACATTCTTCGATATCGATTATTTCTTCAGAAATCAGAGGTTCCTCGAAACTCACCTGAAAGAGGAAAAGAGAAGAGTAGAAAACGAGCAAATTAAGGATAAATATGATTCCATGGTTTATCAAATTGTATAAAAATTCATTGTCCATTCTAAAAATTGCTCAGAAACTTTGTGAATAGCTCTAGAACCATCCAGTAATTTTAATATGAAAAAAATATTAACCACATGATCTATTGTTACCTCTGCTTCCTCGCATTCATCACTAGAACTCCCAAATGAGTTCCATCTGAAATGCGTACCATTGCACCGACAATGACTAGTCCTAAACGATTCAGAACAAAGCATACAATAATTTTTGGCAGGATCTGCCTCCTAGGATCTAACATATTCTTGTCGACATAGCTGGTATCTCCGGACAACACCATGTGACTTCTTCTTCTGACGTTAACTTGTTGGTACCTACATATTAAAACCGATGAAGGCAATTATTGCTGATTGAGACCTCAGAATTATATATAGAATAGTAATCGTCATTTTGGTAATGATCTATTTGAGCATATCAATGTTAAACTTCCTTTTAGATAGTCCTGGATATATTAATGTAATCACGAATTTGTGGAGGTATTTTTGCACCAAACTGTATCAGCGTCACAACAAGAAGGACGATGGATGATATGCAGATTAACATATCAACTTCACTGGCATCACTGATCGGAAATTCATAATCGTGCAGCTTCATGTAGATGTCATTCGCATGAGCAGGAAATTGGTCCGAAAACTGCAAGGATATTAATTCAATGGCAGAAGTGACGCTGATTAAGATAAGAAGTCCGCAGTTTTGACATCATTTTGTTTTATTTCGGGTTTCTTCAGGCCCCTCGGATGAAACACGTTGATGTCTGGAAGTTTTCCAGTGGAATTTTGCAGGCTTCGTTCCTGAATGTGATTGAGGTGTATTAAGACCATCAATCTTGTAAAGACTAGAAGTTTTAATCAATTTGATTGATTTCTTATTGTGGCATTCCAAGGCTGAATCCCAAGTGTGAATAGGTGGGAGAGTGCTCAATTGAGTATTATGTTAGTTTATAGATGAATGGTTACAAAGACAAACTCGAAGGGAGTTAATTAATCTCGTGAAGGCTTTTATATGAGTCAGTTCTAGAATCAATAATCTGAAGAAGAATAGGTTGATAAATGAAGTCATGTGACTGAGAATTGCAACAAGACTTAGGAAAAAAGCACCTTCTGAAGGTAAGAGCTTTAGCGCGCATGTTTTATTCACGCCTCACCTACCCTTACGAAATATTTACTATTTTTCTAGTGATATTATCTCCACGTAATTGCGGGTCGGTATTCTACAACTAACTACCCAGTTTAACTCAATCGGATCTATATTTTTTGTGTAATTGAGGAAATTACAAAAACATTTCATATGGGCATAACTCCAAAATCGTTGTTTGGTCGATTTAAACCATTAACGAAATTAATCGGTGCATCCGTATGCGCGATCTACCCTGCAAAGTCTACTTCTTTTCCGTTTGAAAGTTATCGTGACAACGGAAGGCTGGTGGCATAGAATGTGACCTCGAATTCTTCATCACTAAGTTGACCCTGATCGCTTCAGACCAATATCGACAAAACATTCGAAAATCACAGATGTTTGAACAAAATGATAGCAAGCTGCCCCCTAGAACATGAGTGAAGTAAAGGGTATTGTGCGAATTACCAAAAATGATATTGTGGAGACTGTTTTGAATTACGAATATGATTTGACGAGCTATACTGCTCGGATGTACTGCCAGAGAATCAGTGCCACAAGAGACACCACTGACAAGTTCAAAAACGCGGTGGTTTGCTGAGATTTAATTCTCATTATACGAAAGCTGCATCTGACACAGAACATAAAAAATGTCTAAATTCCGAGGTTAACCTTGATAGATATACCGCCGTATTCACAAAGCATTAAATCTCTGTTAAGTCCTAACTGAGGTCCTCAGTTAAAGATAAACCGGAATCGCACCCTCAGTTAACATATCTAACTATGGTGGAACAGGCCTGTTTCATGTTTATTTTCACGTTAACTGAGGTTGCGATTCAAATTTATCCTTAACTCAGTTAGGACTTAATGGAGATTGAATGCTTTGTGAAAACGGCGGTTAATATGATTCTCAGAGCTTTGCTACATGGTTCCAAAATTCACAATTTGTTTGAATCTCTATCTTGAAAGCTATATATGGAAGCATAAAAATTAGGATTATAGGGAGATGAAATATAAATATGAATGGAAACGACCAACGAGTAATTCCGTTAGAGAAGCAAAAAAAATTATACAAAAAATTCAAGCACTGACGTGATGTCAGGAGCTTTTGCGCGTATGTTCTATTGTCCATTCTCCTGTATTGGAGACTCTTAATCGAATGTACCATGGTGAATTCTGTTGTCTGTTCTCCTGTATTGGACACTCTCAATCGAATTCACCATGGTTAATTCGATTAAGAGTGTCCAATACAGGCAAACTTGTCCATCGTATTGGGATGTCCCACCTACCCTGAAAATTTCAAGTCGCTAGCTCTTTCCGTTCTCAAGTTATCGTAGCAACGGCTGGCCGGCTGGGAGGACAGAATTAAAATTGACCTCGAATTCTTCATCAAGGAGTCGAACCAAATCGTTTGAGACCATTTTCGGTGAAACATTCGAAAATTACAGAGATTTGGGCAAAATGATAACGCGAGGTTCCCCAGAAGATACGCGCAAAAAGAACTGATGGGAAGCTGTATTGTCTATTCACGCCTCTTACATAGTCGATCCAGCTGGAATTCAGTACCTACCCGATTGTATAATGGTGGCTCGCAAAAATGTGTGGAACTTTGGTGGATTCTGGCAGAAAGTTTCTGAAATATAAAATTTTTTAAGAAAACAAAATTTGTTTTTTCCTAGACGATATAAGTGCGTCGGTATTCTATAAGTAATTATCAAGTTGTAATTGGCTCTATTTGTATATTTTGAGTTATTGAGGCAATAACAACAAAATTTACGATGGGTATTACTCCGAAACCGTTTGGCCGATTATATCCATTAACGAACTTAACTGTCGCATTGAGATGAGCAACCTACCCTAAAAATTGCAAGTTGCTATCTTTTCGCTATCTGTTCGAAAGTTATCGTGGAAATGGTCAGCCATCCAGCTACTGAATTCACCCAAGGCTTCTCGGCTTCCAATACATTTTTTCAATGTCTTCGATAATATAGATCCGATCGTGTTCAAATTTGGAACTTGACAGTAAAGTTACATTTTGAGAGCTCTCGAAATTTGAGCGATATCGGTCAGATAGTTTCTGAGATACATGATATTTCTTAATAATGTTTTTAAAAAATTTTGTAGTGATACGATCCTCAGGAAATTTGTCATAGGTATTTGTGTCGGCAGCTAGTTACCAGGTTTCAATTCGACTGGATCTGAATTTTTTTGGAACAAAATCAATACTCGGAAACGGCTGATTATACAGATTAACGAATTTATCCTTCGCATTAGAATGCTCAACCTAACCTGGAAATTTCAAGTGGCTATGACTTTCCCTTCAAAAGTTATCGTGGCAAAGGCAGGCCAGGCAGAATCAAATTTGTCCGCAAAAATCTAAAGCTCACAATTCAGAAGAATATACCATTTCCACTCGTTGCATCTATAGGTACTCCATTAACATTTTTAAAGTCTCCCGGTTGGCCATGAAATTATGACACATTTCACCGCGTATATTTTGAAAATGTTAGGTTATGCTCACTTTCCTGTCAGATAACTACGCAACGTTGTCCTCTCTTCATAAAAGTCGTAGTAATTACGTATTTTTGATAATGTGAATTTTCTTGGGAAAAATAGTGAATTTGAGAAAATATTATGTGAAGTCAACAATTCCAAATACCGGGCGAATGTTGAAGAAAATTTTTCCTCTGTTGTCACTGGAAATATTTCACGTATATAAACTGGTTGGGAGATGCAGTTATGCTAATTTCTTGTACGGACATCAAGAATCAAGTGTTGAAATTTTAATGAAAAATAATGGATAGAGTAGTCCGTTACTTTGTTATTCATTCATTTGAAAAACGACTGAAGGTACCTGAATAACCCGGCAGGAAAACTTCTAAACGAACGGACGTACCTATGGAATTCTCCACTTTCCGAAATTCTCAAGGAATAAGCCTACCAAAGACATTTAAATACCTTGTTGTATAAATCGAAATACTCCAGTTTCAAAATGCAGTAGTACCACGAAATCCGAGTGACTGTCAAACCTTTATAAAATATGGTGATAGGATAGGAAACTATAAGTAATCTCATTCGAGAACTGCTTTCAGCATTTTCTATTTCAAAGCGAAGACATCTTTATTATTCGAAGATAACGACCTGTGATAGTAGCTTGTAAGATGGAACAATATGATGATTGTTTATAGAAGAAATTGGCAACGTCTCTGAGAATTGTTTTGACATTGACGATATTTCAGGAGTGCCAACCTGCCCTAGATTTAGTTACAAAAACGTGATAGACCTAAATCATGGCCAACCGGGAGACTTTCTAAAAGTGAATGGAGTCTATATGTGAATTATTGCATTGTTAAGTTTATTCTATTCTGTTTTAAAAATGGAATAAAAGCAGACAAATATATTCCAACAACATATTATGATATTGTGAAACTTAAGTTCAAGTGCTCTCTCCCCTCGAATAATTTTTCAAAATGTTTCATCAAGATAGTAGCGAGAACTTGATATCTTTTCCGGAATGGTTTCTAGCATGTTTGCTGTAGGTACTGGCTTCCAAATATTCAACATTTGAGAAAATACTAAGCCAGAATCAAATCATACAATTTTCCGAGAGTCCACTATGTTTCCCTTCCAAACGATCGGGTAATCGAGTATATGTTTCCTGAATCGTATAGTTCTATTTACACGCGCCTACAGACTCTCAGTTTCGTCGGTTAACTTGACGCGATCGATACCGTTTCCGCTGTCACCCTTTTGTTTCAATCAGTGCTCGGGAATTGCAAACAAAAATAGAAAACAACTTCCGGCGGCGCACTAATAGGGGGATCAATTCCAGATAGGCAACCGTCAAAGGTAAACGTCAGGGTACGTTCTATCATAGTCGAAACAAACGGATAGACCATAATTTTGAATGCAAGCGGTGCACCGATGAAGAAGCCCTGATTTATAGTTTAGAGACGGATGATGTGTGGTGGAAGCCGCTGTTGGGAAGCACGGGGGAATTGGAGCCTACCAAGGGAAATTATTGATAATTTTTTTTATTTATGTTTTTGTGTAAATTTCAAACGCAACAGTAAACCTGCATTTGTGCTTTTCGAAAGAATATGAGATTTTGCAAAAACTTGGTTTAAGCACTGACGTGAAGTAAAGATCTTTTGCGCGCATGTTCTATTGTCTATTCACTAGATCGAGCATAGTTTCAGAAATATAACATTTTCCAAGATAGCTGAAAAAAAATTAAATTTAACCTTAAACTAACAAACTCACTGTTGGTAATGTTTAATTCACCTCTATTGGTCTCTCTTATTGGAATCTACGATCGATATAGACTGTTTTCTTATCTTTTATAGGATATGAATACATTTGACCATTATAATGACAAACAGAACACATAATTCTTAATTCGGATATATGTATTCTATTGAATTGAAAAGTTTAAAAGTTCTAATGACATACGAAAAAACATGCTTCTCTGGATACGATATTAACAAAATTATGAAAAAATTTGGACATCGGCATTCTTCAAGTAATTACCGAGTTTTAATTGGGTGGGATGGGTATATAATGAGTTATATACAACCAAAATTAAGATGCGTATGTCCCCAAAACCGTTTTGCCGATTATACCTATTAACTAAGTCTACGAATCTACTCTACTCAGAATTTTTTTGAATTTACTAGTGATTCAATTCTCACAAATTTTCCCAATAAGTTGTGGGTCGGAATTGTACATCTAATTAAGATGTTTGAGTTGAATAGGATTAGTATTTTCTGAGATATTGAGGAAATAATAACAGAATTTCAAGTAGGTATAACTCCAAAACCGTTTGGCTGATTATGCCTATTAACAAACTCAAATGTCGCATTCGGATTGAGAAGCTATCCTAAAATTGCAAGTCGCTATCACGTCCTGTTCTCAAGACATCTTGGGATAAATAATATTTTTTAATAATTTACGTTTTTTCTGGTGATATAATCCACAGAAAATTTCACACACGTCCTTTTGTATAGGTATTGTACGATCAGTTTCAATTTGATCGGATCTGTATTGGTTGAAAATAACATTTGTACTCGGAAGCCGTAGGGCCGATTATGTCCATTAACGAACTTGTCCGTCACAATTGGACTCTCCACCGACCCTTGAAGTTTCAAGTCACTATATCTTTCCGTTCTCAAGCTATAATGACAACGGCCTGATGGCCAGACATAATCAAATTTGACCTCGAATTCTTCAACAGAGAGTCGAGCCTAATCGTTTGAATCCATTTTCGGCAAAAAGTTCGATCATTACAGACATTTGGGCAAAATGATAAGGCGAAAATCCCTAGAACATGCGCACAAAAGTCGTTTGCTCTCATTACCCCACCCTTCGGTTAATGAGAACCCACTGAAGGCTCAAATGTGAAATGAGAGTGACATATTTTAATTTTTTCTCAACTATGGATCTCAACATATTTAAATCAAGCCAACTATTTATAACATTCATATGGAATTAAACTTAACGCAAAACAAAGAAATTGACATCAATCTATCAAAATAGAGAAGGAATAGACACAAAGAATACAAAGATGAGAAGCTGGATTATCACTGCCAGAACATTCTTTATTCGCCTATTTTTCGAAACTTTTGCATCGCTACCACATCTCCCCTCTTTTGCTGCAATATAGTTTTTCAGTATGTCACTATGTCTTCATTGTCACTTTCTAAATCCTTTTTTTGCTCGTTTCTGCCTTCGATATTTGGTTGTAGTCTGTATTCTCTTAACATCTTTATTTCATCTTCAAATCCGCCAAATTATCGAAAAAACGTGTCTCCGCCGTCTTGCTTAACCCAAGTATTGTATTTTCGTACTTTCTGATACTCAAATCAGGTTGGAGCTGTAAAGAAAACACATAGCCAAAATTTTCCAACAGTTGTATTGACTTTATTGGATCTTTTAAATATTTATTTTCAAAATATTTTCAAAAATATATAGTTGATTGAAAAAAGGCAGCTTGAAGGTTCATAAAGTATTTTGTGAGGTTTTTTGAGGCGTGAATAGACAGCTCCTGACTTATCGTCAGTGCTTTTTGACAATTTTCATTTTAAATCGAAGCATATAACTCCGTATATAATAACCACGTCTCAGTAAAATTATACTTTCATGGACGGGAATCTTACGTTATCGGTTGGATGCAATTTATCGTCCTTGCAGTGGAGGTTTAAACTGAGACAATTATAATATTCTGCTGAAACATATGACACATCAAGTTAATGCAAATAGAAAACTGGTTCAAGCCCTGTGGACAGGAGCTTTCCGGGGCTCTTGTTCAAATAGACAAATTATATCTCCGAAAGTATTGGTTTTTTATAGTTGGGAATTATATCAATATATTCTTATGATAGAACTGCATCATAAAGGAATGTCAATTCAAATACTAGTTTATTTATCAAGATTAATTGAGCAATCTGTGAATGAGAACTGCACCATGGAAGAAATCAAATTAAAATTGCTGAAATGAATTTGACTCTCTCTTGTAGAACAGGATGACATGTACGAGTATGAACACATATCATATAATAAATAATAGGTAGAACAATTATAGCATTCTGTGAAAACATAGAAGTACGATTCATTATTGAGATTTCGAAAAACATATCTCCGAAAGTATTAGCTTGTTGGAGTTGAAAATGATATCAATGGATTTTTATGGTGAAACTGCATCTTGAAAAAAAAATGAATTAGAAATTTTTCAGTTAAAAAAAATATTTTTTTTCGTTGCTCCGAAACCATCTGGCTTATTTTGCCTAATAAAGAAATTAACCGAGATATTCATCTCCCTAATCTACCCTAAAAATTTCAACTGCCTAGCTCATTCCGTTCGAGAGTTATTGTAGAAAAGAAATTAAAAATTTTCAAATTTTTGTTTACACTTTACGGTATCTTGATCAATACAAAACTATACATGCGTATAAAGGTCATGATTCTACAATTTGGTGCTAAATTTCAGATAGATCGAGTGATCGGTTTCAGAAATAATCATTGAAAATAATTTTACTAAAAACGGCCATAACTCCGAAACTGCTAGATGGATTTAGTCCATTAACGAACTCGTCCGAGATATTTACGCTCCAAACCCACCTTGCAAATTTCAATCCTCTAACTCCTTTCGTTCGAGAGTTATTGTGTTAACGGCCGGACGGATGGCCGGCAGGCCGAACAGAATCGATTTTTACCTCGGATTCTTGATCAGTAAGTCGAACTCAATCGTTTGAGACCATTTTCAGCCAAAAATTCAAAAATTACAGACATTTGGGCAAATTGATAAGCACTCTATTCCGAGGAACAAGAGAGCCAAAAATTGATTCAAGCCCTGTGGACGGGGCTTTAGCGCTCTTGTTCAAACTTTGACAAATCATATTATCTCTGAAATTATTTGTCTCTGGGAATGATATAAATGAATTCTTACGATAGAAACGCGTCATGAAAGAAATTAAATGCAAATAGACCTATTCTCCCCAATAACGAACTTATCCGAGATATTCATCAATCCTCAAATCTACTCTGAAAATTATGTTATATCAATTATAACTTAGACAATATTGCAGCTTTGTTTTTACTGGAGATATTCTGAACCCAATTTGATGATGTATTCTACCAAAGAATATATTTCCATCGTCATAATATGATCAATGATCATGGAATAATCCATATTATGGATTATCCACGGGCATTATACTATCACCTAGGATAATATCATATCATCCTCATAGAACATAGAAGTACGTAACATTATTGAAACTTCGAAAAATTATATCTCCGAAAGTGTTAGCTTGTAAAAGTTGAAAATGATATCCATGGATTTTTATGGTGGACCTACATCTTAAAAAAATTAATTTGAAATTTGTGATGCGAAAAATTTTTTTTTTCCTTTTTCCGAAACCATCAGGCCAATTTCACCCAGTAACGAACTTAACCGAGATATTTAAACCTACTCTTGAAACTTCAACTACCTAGCTCATTATGTTCGAGAGTTATTTTAGAAACAAAATTTGAAAATTAAGAATAAAAATTTCGGTAACTTACGGCAACCCGATCGATACAAAACTTCGCATGCATATAGAAATTACCATTTCACAGTTTGGTGCCGAATTTCAGATAGATCAAGTGATCGGTTCA
Organism: Halyzia sedecimguttata; assembly: GCA_937662695.2. Taxonomy (NCBI): domain Eukaryota; kingdom Metazoa; phylum Arthropoda; class Insecta; order Coleoptera; family Coccinellidae; genus Halyzia; species Halyzia sedecimguttata. The sequence continues at coordinate 18,187,424 of OW569413.2, forward strand.
GGAAATATTAAAAAAATATATTTTTACTAAAAAGGGCCATAACTCCGAAACCGATTGATGGATTTTACCCGTTAACGAACTCGTCCGAGATATTTTTGCTATAAACCTGCCCTGCAATTTTCAATCCTCTTAATCCTTTTATTCGAGAGTTATCGTGCCTACGGCCGGCCGGATAGAATTGATTTCGACCACGGATTCTTGATCGGTTCAAATCGTGACCATTTTCAGCCAAAAATTCGATAATTACAGACATTTGTGCAAATTGATAAGTACTCTGTTCCAAGGAACAAGAACGCTAAAAGTCTATTCCTAATTTCGTAATGAAAATGATGTGAAAATTTATAAATGTACATATTTCAGAATATTTGCTTGAGGCGAGAACGGCATCGTTTTAGGTTTTTGAAGGGAACTTGGGCTCCACGAACGAGCCAATACTGCTGCAATCCGATAACTTTCGTATCTGCAGGCATCCGTGTCGAACCTACATCACTGTCCCTGAATAAAAAATACATTTATCCCTCGGTTCGTTCGCGGATGATATCCTGCCAACCGCGTCTTTGTTTCGATCGCCGTCTTACCCACAAACCGAGCCGCCCTCATCGAACGATCTAAAAAATTTATCACATATTCGAAGATGGATACTCGGGGGAAATGATCCCGACCATCGAAAATATGTTTCCGGGAAATATTCCGACCGTGGGGAGAAAGGATTTACGCTCAGAAAATAGCGTGTTTTCGGTTTCGAATTTGAATAAACGGAGGATCCAAAGAGAAGTTTTTGCAGGTTTCATGGAATGAATACGGATTTGGTCATTTATGTATGAGAGAGATATGTGTATTGTGTCAGACGGACGGACCCCGCCTTGCCACTGCGACCAGTCGGCCTATTATGGCACACCTAAATATACAGGGCGAGTCTTTGAGTTGTACATTGATATTAACCAGATATTCCCCTCATCAAATAAAACACTTTTTTCATTTACCATTTTTCCAGATTCGGCTCAGGTAAAAAGTTATAAGCGTTCAAAGATTTTATTATGTGCAAAGCCAGTCCTGAACTGTCTTCAAGTCAAAAACACATAGAATTCAATATCGCATAATTATATGAAAGCTTCATCATTTGATGCTCGAAATTCAACGAAATTGTCTGAGAAGTCTTATTTACTCACTGAAGTTTAAAATGGTTTTAAATTATTTTTATGCTGCATTTTCGAAAAAAACTCTTCCTGGATATTAAAACTGACTCCAACTTGATTTTCATTGAATATCCACTATAAAATTATCCACATTATCTTCTCCGCCTACTTTCACATTCTCTACATATTTTAATTGAATATGAATATAATATCAATATCCAACTTTTATTAACATTTATTATAACCTCGAATTTACAGAATCGAAAAAAACAATCTGTGATTCTGTGATTATTATTATGTTCTCTAAAGGCTTCTTTTGGTTGGAAATAGGGACGGTCCTAGAACCGTTTTAAATAGTCACACAGTCGTTTATTGTAATTGTAATTGGCGTCCTGGGCAAAATCTTTCACACGCTACGTTTGTCCACTCTTTTGAACCGATTCGGAACTGTTTCTACTGCGAACCGACACAGGCCTTATGCATGTGACGACCTCGTATAGACACAGTATAAGAAGCAGCCACATAAATGTAATAGTATTAGGTTAGCCACATAATATATCGTTGGTTATATTATATGTTCTGTGGTCTAACCTTAGAATATTACGCCGGTCTGGTGGTTCTTTATTTATTTCTTTTAATTGAATCCGTATATCCAGAACAGAACTGGGCCAAAGCATTGTGCAAATGGTCTTAAACGATTTGGTTCGACTCACTGATCAAGAATCCGTGGTCGAAATTCATTCTGTCCGGCCGGTCCGTCCGGCCGGTCTGTCCGGCCGGCCGTAGGCACGATAACTCTCGAACGGAATGAGCTAGAGAGTTAAAATTTTCAGAGTAGGTTTGGGGGATGAATATCTCAGCTATGTTCGTTATTGGGCAAAATCGGACAGATGGTTTCGGAGTAACAAAAAAAAAATTTTTTTTTACAGAACAAATTCCAAATTAAATTTTTTTTAATGAGCAGTTCTATCATAAGAATCCATTCATATCATTTTTAACTCTAACAAGCTAATACTTTCGGAGATATGATTTTTCAAAATTTCAATGTAAATCGTATTTCACAGATTGATATAATTATTCTATGTATATTCTATGTATGAATTGTCATAAAGTCAACTTGACAGAAGGGAATATTGTAACTTCAAGAATATTGGGGTTGAAATACTCGTATTTTAGCGATGCAACGGGGACTTCACCCGAAAATGTTTGAAAATATTACGTAAATATTGAAAGCATAATTCTGTAGTTCGAGAGAGGAGAAAATTTGGTGAACGTAGATCAGGAAATTTTTGATCGATTACAAGGTAATTTATTATTACTTATCTTCTTATATACATGTTTTATGGAAAACCTACTATTTGTAGGTACTTTAAACCTGTTTTGGGCAATTGTCATACGAAACTTCTTTTTTTGGCGCTCTAGTTCCTCGGAACAGAGTGCTTATCAATTTGCCCAAGTGTCTGTAATTTTGGAATTTTTGGCTGAAAATGGTCTCAAATGATTTGGTTCGACTCACTGATCAAGAATCCGAGTGCGAAATCGATTCTGTCCGGCCGGCCGACCGGCCGTAGGCACGATAACTCTTGAACGAAAGGAGTTAGCGGATTGAAAATTGCAAGGTGGTTTTGGAGCGTAAATATCTCGGACGAGTTCGTTAATGGGCAAAAACCATCAAGGGGTTTCGGAGTTATGGCCGATTTTAGTAAAAATATTTTTTATGAATATTTCCGAAACCGATCACTCGATCTATCTGAAATTTAGCACCAAATTGTAGAATCATGACCTTTATACGCATGTGATGTTTTGTAATGACCAGATTACCGCAAAGTGTCAAAAAAAAAATTGAAAATGTGGTGCAGTTCTCATTATCATGATTGCTCATTTAATCTTGATAAATAAACTATTATTTGAATTGAATTTCCTTTATGATGCAGTTCTATCATATGAATACATTGATATAATTCCCAACTCTGAGAAACCAATACCAGATATAATTTGTCTTTTTGAACTAGAGCGCCAGAAAGCTCCTGTCCACAGGGCTTGAACCCATTTTTTAAATATTAAGGGAAATAAAACACTTGCCATAAGTATCATAATATAATACTATGTTGTTGTCATAGGTGTATGTTTCGGGTATTATCCCATTTTGAAATTGGGAAATACATTTTGCCTGTGCAGAAAGACTGGGACGCTTATGGATTTCATGTATCCATTAATTGTATCATCATTTTAAAATAATAAAGACCTTTTCAACTGTTAGGAATAGAACGAATTTTGAGTTCGTTAGTTTTATAGTAATTTGTTTTTCTGCACTCCATTTCCTTTCCGTCAATGATGCATATGAAGTACGCAAGTTTGCAAGTTTACATGTTTTTCGAATTGAATACAATTTTATAAAGCATTTCGGAGTAAATAACCTCATTTTGAACAGTTTTCTAAAAGTGCTTAGTGCTTTGTGCTCGAAAAATCGAATTACTTTTATGAAGTGCTTAGTAATCGCAAGCCTTTAGTGAAAACGCGGTGCTTAGTGCTCGAGGCTCGGGAGTATTTTTATTGAGTGCTTAGTGCTTAGGGCTTGAAGCACTTTTCTTCGGTGCTCGGCACAGCTCTGATCCAGAATCCAGGTTAAGAATTTCTCTTCAAGAATAACTGGGATGAATAGGTGGAATGATACTTATGATTGATATTCCCCTTATGCATACTAATATACTACAAACTTATAAGATTCAACTATGTAGTTCGAATAAAATAGTAGTGACGTGAGCTATCTATTGAAAATTAAGTTGATGAAATTATGTTCCATATATTAGAGAAATCCTTAGAATGATTGTGCAGAATCGATGAAGTATGAAAATAAATGTTGACATGGATAACAGATAATTTAACAGTTCCATATTCACTATTGGGGATACATAGATGAAAACAGATCATAGTAAGCCTATTCATCTATTTCCCAAAATATAACTACACTACGAACTGTTTGAATGAGTTGTAATTAACATATCCCGTTTTAAGATGGTAATTATAACAATCGGGGAACAAGCGAGATTGAAATAATTTCCACAAGTGTCAACTTTGAAATCTATAATCACTATATGCCTTTATTCGAGCAGATCATCTGTGTATTCCAGCTTCGGATCGATAAAAGCAGGTAAATTTCTGTAATTTTTTTTCAAATTTTATGACATTCAATGGCGAATATCTTGAAAACGGTTCGTGTTAGGAGAAATGATGTAGAACAATATCATTTTCAAAAACGATCGAGTATTTCAAAAATGACTCAAAATAACCGTCATCTGCTTCATTATGCTAATTTCTCGTAGTTTTAGGAATTCGCGAGTCTATAAGAAGAAAACAGTAGAAGTAGGGAAAAACTGTTAATTGGAGATTATGTGTCATAGTTATAGAAAACTTCATACCAAAATTGATTCAATTCTGAATAACAATGTCGAAGCTACATTTTTTTTTTAATTTCAACAGCCTGTATATTTTTTCCTGTGCCAAATTTGGAAATATGGTAAGTGAAAAATGTGTTTTATTTGATGAGAAGAATCTATGGTTAAAATTAAAGACAACTTAATGACTAACCCTGTAAACTTCACCCACCAGCTCAAGCATTTTGATGAGAAAGATGGACCATTGGGTGACAATTCGTCCAGTTCGCTGGATCAGATATAATGTTCCCGATACACGCATGGTACTCCAAGCATAATCTGTACTCAGAGTTCTCTACCAACCCTAATTTACTTAGTTGTTTCCTGAGTCCACAGTGTCCCAAACATGCAGACTCAGGTCTGACCTGGAGAGTTTGAGTCATCGACTGGCTCGTTCAGCTGAGGGACCAATAATTGTTCAGTGAACATGTCCGAGACCAGATATGCTGCTTCAGAGTTCTTGGACCTTTTGGTCCAACCATTTGCTGCGTTCTCCCACCTTGATACCTTGAGAGAGATGCCACAGACTGGTTGAGGCCAAATGAGTCCCCTGGCTCATTGCCTTCTATGCCCGAGTATCTCTCTCAGTTCAGCAAGTGTAGTCCGGCAGTCCTACGTATGCAAAGACGTGCAGTGTAGGAAGCCAATGCCTTCAGTGCAGCTTGGCTATCCGAAAGGATCCGGAACCCTTCCTTTCTCAAAAATGTGCTTCGCAAGGTGCCCAATGGCAAAAATTTCTGTTAGAAAACAGTCGCAAATCACTGACCCCTGCTCCCAACCCTTGGGTGATAACGCAGTCAACTTTGAACCATCTGTGATAGTGCAATCGTCTCTGCTGAGGCAGATGATATGGTAGGGCAACTCTGTGTAGGTGTTTTGAATTTATATACGTGAGACTACATGCTCCTTATATCGGTGTCATTTTTACATACTACACGAATATAATATAATTTGATATCCTTGATCATGCGTTCTGCGAGAACAGGGTGTTTTGAAAAATGGGCATGTTAGTAGTCACTATAATGCACTATTTTTCCGTCCATATACTGTTCTACATCATATTGTCATACAGTTGGTAATAGTGGCCACTCCTGTGAAAAGTACGGTTACGTTTATTGTATTCAAGATGTGAACCCTAAATCACTTTCCGTTCGAAAGTTATCGTTGCAATGGCTGGCTGGCTGACTGGACACAACTGATTTTTGACCTCGAATTCTTCATCAGAGAACCTAACCAATTTCCGGCAAAAATTTCGAAAATTATATACTTTTGGGCAAAATGTTAGCATGCTGTTCCTTGAACATGTGCGCAAAAATATAATAATGACGAAATAATAATCAACAGTGTGAAATCTGTGAAGTGTTTTATTTCGTCTAAATTTTGTGAATTTTCAACCAAAATTGGAGTGAAGCAATTACGTTAATTTTTCATGGACAATTTTCGGGATCCATAGGTGCTACCGTTCGGCTAATTGTGAGCACCATAACATTCGAAAAGAGAAACTTATGATGTTGGAATTTGAGGGGTATGAATAAAGCTCAAAAAGACATCTCAAGTTCAGGGGTAGGTAATTCTTCTGACTGTGTCTGGAAATATGCTCATTTCAAATGGACCCCCAAGAATAAATGTATGCTTTTTTGGGGAAAATATTCTATTGGATGAAACTCATAAAAGTGATTACCAACAAACTCCAAGAGAGGATAGTTAAGATGGCTGAAGTACAAAACCATTAGCCTCTCCAAAACACATATATTTATACCTTCAATCTTTTATCCTAGAATATGGTATATCTGTGGTCCCTGAAGCATCAAAGAGCTAAACAATTGAAATGTTTCAACAGTCTGAATATGAGTTAATCATCTATTGAATTTGATTTGCATAAGACCAACTAGGCGGATAAAGCACTGTTGGCAGGAGCTTTGGCGTGCTGCTCAAATTTGAAGACAGAGCAGCCACCCATCTAGGTACTGAACACGCCCAAGTCTAATTCACACCATTAAAATTTGTGGCCGCGGTTCCATGAGTTGACCAACATGATGATAGCCAACGTCTGAAATCAGGCACGGCACTAAAAGAAGAAGAAGAAAATTTGTATTCTCAATATCTTCAAGAATATGAATCCTACTGTAAAAATAAGCGTCCAAAAAACTGGTCCGCTTTTTGGCCGAGAATGATCTTCAACGATTGGTTTCGACTCAAATAACTAATATGATACGAGATTAGCTTCACGTAATTTTATTGAAAGATCGACTTCAGTATGATATATCATTCATAGAAGTTATTATTTGGATAGAAAAGAAAAATTAACAGAAAGATACAATTTTGGCTACGGGATCAGGCCACGCTGTGGGAGTACAGATATAATGTAACATTTGTCGTTACTTATGATCGATGAGTTTTCACAATTGCTATTCATGAAATTATCATTCTGTTATATATTATTCGTTTCCCGATCGAAAACGGTCTCACTAGGTATTGAACGAATATTATTACTGACGTATCGACATGTCAGTTTTCACTTCGGCTGAGCTGATTCATTGAATTCTCCCCATTACGTCAACAATTAATAACTGTTGACAACTTGGCTGGTCGAGTATGAAACCGGTGGACCAGTATATCTCGACCGTTGGATTATTTCGATATTTCTGCAATATCTTCTCCAATACAGTCCAATCTAGAATATTACTGTGAAATAAGGTTTTGAAGGCTCTCGCGCAATTTAAAAAAAAATCAAAAAGAAATATTATGTATCTCAGAAAATATTCTGAGATACAGAATTTTTCTAAATATTCCTTTTTAATTTTCCGGTCATGCGATGATCACAAAATTTTGCATAAGACTTCATGTCGGTATTTTTCAACTAACTACCACTTCGATCAGATCCGTATTTTGAGTTTTATTGGGAAAACAAAGTGTTAGATGGCTATAACTCTGTAACCAATTGGTGGATTTTGCCGATTAACGAACTAAGCCGGCGCATTTGGACTCCAAACGTACTCTAAAAATTTCAACTCTCTAACTCATTGCGTAATCTCTCACGAGCGTAATCGTGCTGACTGCTGGATAGAATCAATAGAAATAGTTCATTAGGAGTCGAAAGTAATTCTTGGAAATCATTCTCGGCCAAATAGTCAAAAATTACAGACATTTGGACGAATTGATAGGTACTCTCTTAACTAGGACAGCAAGTAAAAAGGTCGAATACCATTTACATAGCTAATATTGCATATAATAATAGTTTAATTTCGCTTTCATTCAATCAATGTTAAATTGGTTGAGTTCATTCTGAAAACCAAAAGAGTTTCTCTATAATTTTTAGTTCAAGACGTATACTTCAGTTCAGCCTTCGTTTTGAAATCATCCTAAATAGTGCAAACAGTAAAAAATTGTTCAGATTGCACCAAAAAGAGTTTGAACGATAATAAATTGGGTGTGTATCTTAGGTAACATTTATGTTGTAGCTCTATATTTTACAGAGGGGCTGGAGGAATGCGAGATCGTAAGAACTTGCTATGATAGGTAGATGCGACTATCCTCATTTGGTTATACAATGTGAGATATTTGAGAATTTCCACATGAAATATCGCAGATGCTTCGCTGAGCTCTCTTCAAGAGATAACAAAAGTAGATCTCTGCGAGTTGCCTAAATAGGTATTTATAAGGTATTGCATAATGCCCCAATGAAGTATGAACTACATTTGAGATCCTTTTCTCAATTGATTCTCGCTATTTGGAGTACTGTTTTCATACGCCTCTGTTTCTCTGTAGCTCTTATGCGTTCAAAACCAAGACGTTTGACCAACATCTTCGGTGGAGTGATCACGTTATGTCTTTGTGTGGTAAGCTTGCCTTGGGGAACTTCGCTATGCGTCAGTTTAGGAGTGTGTGCAGTCTTGAGCTACTGAAAATGTACTACCACTCATCGGTTGGCCCATTACTGGAGTACGGAATAGTCTGTTGGGGTAAGAGTTCTGATTCGTACAGGGTGGTCAGGATGCAGAAGAGGATAATTAGATCTCTTTTTGGCCTCACACGTCTAACTTTTTGTCGTGAGTACTTCAGAGATAATTTCCCCACGGTTCCATCATTATTTGTGCTCCGCTGTGCCATTTATGTGACGAAATATTGTTCCCGGGTGGTACAGGAAGACTGCCGTTATATCAGCAGGCTCTGCAGATGGGATCGTTAGGATTCCCTTTACACGGCTGACGCAAGTACAAAAAAGCTTCACCACTTTGGGATGTAAAATATACAACCGTCTACCAAGGATTATTAGACAGATCCAAAACCTAGTAAAATTCAGATCTTCTCTAAAAGGTTTTCTGAGGAAGCAAGTTTTTGGCGCTCTAGTTCCTCGGAACTGAGTGCTTATCAATTTGCCCAAATGTCTGTAATTTTCGAATATTTCGATGAAAATGGTCTTAAACGATTTGGTTCGACTCACTGATCAAGAATCCGTGGTCGAAATTCATTCTGTCCGGCCGGCCGTAGGCACGATAACTCTCGAACGGATTGAGCTAGAGAGTTGAAATTTTCAGAGTAGGTTTGGGGGATAAATATCTCGGCTAAGTTCGTTATTGGGCAAAATCGGACAGATGGTTTCGGAGTAACAAAAAAAAAATTTTTTTTTACAGAACAAATTCCAAATTAAATTTTTTTTAATGAGCAGTTCTATCATAAGAATCCATTCATATCATTTTTAACTCTAACAAGCTAATACTTTCGGAGATATGATTTTTAAAAATTTCAATGAAAATCGTATTTCACACATTGATATAATTATTCTATGTATGAATTGTCATAATGTCAACTTGACAGAAGGGAATATTGTAACTTCACAAATATTGGGTATGAAATACTCGTATTTTAGCGATGCAACGGGGACCTCACCCGAAAATGTTTGAAAATATTACGTAAATATTGAAAGCATAATTCTGTAGTTCGAGAGAGGAGAAAATTTGGTGAACGTAGATCAGGAAATTTTTGATCGATTACAAGGTAATTTTTTATTTATTACTCATCTTCTTTAATATTATTACTCATCTTCTTTCATACCTGTTTTATGGAATACCTACTATTTGTAGGTACTTTAAACCTGTTTTGGGCAATTGTCATACGAAACTTGTTTTTTTGGCGCTCTAGTTCCTCGGAACAGAGTGCTTATCAATTTGCCCAAGTGTCTATAATTTTGGAATTTTTGGCTGAAAATGGTCTCAAACGATTTGGTTCGACTCACTGATCAAGAATCCGAGTGCGAAATCGATTCTGTCCGGCCGGCCGACTGTCCGTAGGCACGATAACTCTCGAACGAAAGGAGTTAGCGGATTGAAAATTGCAAGGTGGTTTTGGAGCGTAAATATCTCGGACAAGTTCGTTCGATCTATCTGAAATTTAGCATCTAATTGTAGAATCATGACCTTCATACGCATGTGAAGTTTTGTATTGACCAGATTACCGTAAAGCGTAAAAAAGAATTTTTCCACAATAACTCTCGAACGGAATGAGCTAGGTAGTTGAAATTTTCAGAGTAGGTTAGGGAGATGAATATCTCGGTTAAGTTCGTTATTGAGCAAAATTGGCCAGATTTAATTCGATTTCTTCCATGGTGCAGTTCTCATTCTCATGATTGCTCATTTAATCTTGATAAATAAACTATTATTTGAATTGAATTTCGTTTATGATGCAACTCTATCATATGTATACATTGATATAATTCCCAACTCAGAGAAACCAATAATTTAGGAGATATAATTTGTCTGTTTGAACTAGTTTATTCTATCGATGAATATTTTGACTACTCGTTTTTAATTTTTTGAATTGTTATATTATGTCATTTTTTATTTATTTTAGTGTATGTCGATGTAACTTTTTGAGATTCTTTGTATTTGTGTTCGAACTGTTTTTGTATTATGATATATGTTGACATTTCCCAACCTATGTATAGTCAGTGGAAATGAAGATATTATTATTATTGTTAATAATTAAACATTAAGACTTCTGGGTTCAGGTTGGTTGTAGTGCAAAAATGCTTCTTCGAGGCCAAACAGTTTGGTTCTTTAACTCTCATTGGAAAACCACTATAAATCTGGACGCATCAGTTTTCTCAAATCTTCTCGATCGATTGGAGAACTCGCAGTATAATTTTGATTCAACTTGGAATTGAAGGAACGGGGAAAAACTCGTATCCTCTCCATTGAACGATCAGACGTCGTGTCTGATCTGAACAGATAAATCTCCGCGATCAGAACCGATGCAGAACGCCTTACTTCCTCCGAAAACATCATAATGAAGAATTTATCGACTGATTATTTTCTCAGATCACCCTGGCCGGTATCAAAACTCGTTAATCTGAAAAAGCGAACCTAGGAAGGGAAGTGTATGACAAACGATCCGGTCTGGAGTCAGGAAGAGCCACCGTTCTCAGAACTACTAACGACCGATGTACGTCGGCAATAGATAAGGCGCCTGCTGGCCGAACGGGATCCAACGAGTAAATGTCGATTGTGTCTTCTGGCACAGTTATTTCGTTGAATCAATAATTTATTGTAGCGGTCAAAACAAGGATTTCGCCATAACATAAGTTAACTCGCCAAGATGACATTTAACATAAGCCGAATGGATACAATTTGATTGGTTGTCGAGAGATAGATGCATAGAATACATGGTGCGGACACTCCTTGACAAATTAACGCTCGAAATGCGTATTTTTACAGGATGTGTCATAATACAAGGGTATTATTATTCTACTTCAGTTTTCGCTGATAGATGCCGGCACCAGAAATTTTACCGACATTTGAAATTACATTCGAAGCTTTATTTAAAATGTTTCTTTTTGATAGTCGCACATTTTCCTGAAATTACGTATTTTGAGTAGGTGTTGTAATTGTCTTGTTCGACTTTTTCTTAGTTATTAGTATAAATGAAATTGGCAAGAATAATAAGGTCTTTTTAGTCTAGGTCCCCGGTCACTCGGGAATCAAGGGGAACGAAGAGGCTGATACACTTGCCAGAAAGGCAGCACGAACTCCTTTTATTGGCCCAGAACCTTTCTGCGGTATAGGAAAATGCACCTACAAGAAAGAGTTTCTGGAGAAGGAGGAAACCAAAAGAGAAACACTCTGGCGGAATCTTCCAGGTTTGGTTCATTCCAAAAAGTTCCTTAGGAACTTTAAAGAAGTGAGATCCAAAAGGTATCTGGATCTCTGTAAGAATAAGTTACACCTGGTCACTGGCTTCCTCACAGGACACTGTCGCCTCAGGAAGCATTTGATGAGAATAGGTTTATCAGATACTGACGAGTGCAGATTGTGTGGGGAGGAGGAAGAAACTCCTCTTCACCTTGTTACAGAATGCCTCGCCATTGCAATTCAGCGAAAGGAATGCTTTGGACAGGAAACTTGTAGGAGTGAAGACGTAATATCCTTGAAGCCTTCCCAGATATTGAGGTTCATTTATACTCTGGAACTGGAGGGCGAGCTGTAGATGGCGTAATGGTGAGAACAGCTCTGATGGGGTGCACAATAGATCTCAAGGTCGCGGTGCAACGTAACCCCTTATCAATAATAAAAAAAAAAAAAAATAGTTATTAGTATTTTTTTGTTTTGTTATTGGTTTGAGTCAGGTTGAGTGGTGACTTGCTTGTAGTAGGGTATTGAAAATTGGAAAATTGGTTTGTGCAAGACATATTCCTACTGAAACCTATATATTGAAAAATAGATTGAAATGTGAGCACTACCTTTTATATATCTAGTATATCACTTCAATTAATCATTCAAATTATTTCATCAATATACCTAGATCTGAATGATCAAATCGAATATATTTTGAAATCTATAATCATCTCCTCAATCATTCAACTCTAGTTGAATACTGATTATAGTTTTCAACCAGAATTGGATATGTTCGGAAAATACTATATACCTGAGAATGTAATGAAGTTTTAATTCTTCATCGAAAAAAAATATTGAATGCCCAATTCAAATGAGCCTTACATGATAAAGGTAATTTTCACATTTGAATAATAATAAGATATCGAAAGATATTACATAGGGGTATCAAATGATTCAATGCTATTAAAAAATAATAAATTGAATGCTTTTATCCTTCTGACATTGAATTTCTTCTTTTCTTATATTGAAAAATAATGAATTCACAAGTTTTTTCACTACAGTTCCTCTCAAATTGATATCCCCTCCTGTTCTATTGAAATTCCTTATAAATCCCTCATTTGACCTCATTTTGTCTGGGCAAGATAAAATTACTGTTCCTAACATATGGTTTACACATTCCATATATATATTTTCCATATATACTAATTGAAATTGAGGGAAAGATGTGTAAACACGGGCGGTATCTGGCTGGCTAAACCCTCCTATATAACCGCTATATTACAACAGGAGGGGAAAGGGGAAAGATTTCTACACAACATAGGCTATCGAGAAGATTTTTCGGAGGGGTCCTTATGCGTTAAAAAAATTCGAGAAATCGACGAAATTTTTGCGAGGGCGGATCGAGGTTCGAAGGGGGTGGATATCGAATCTTAGGAAGGGGGAAAGGGTAAATCCGAAAACCCCAGTCGATATCTATCGCGGTTTTCCCGTAACGAACGAAAATGTATTTTTTATCCTTCGCCCGGCGAAAAAGCGAGACCGACTTTATTTCGCATAAGGCTTCGAAAATACGACTGCTCTGGCTCCGAAATTTTCGTCGAGACGACATGGTAGGTGGCGCTACATTTGGTTTCTAGGAACTCAAAAACGCCTCGACATATTTCGATAGGACTTTCACACAACAGGACACGTTAGATGGCGTTGAACTATGGGTTTGATTGATCTACCGATTATATTGATCTACCATTAAAAATGCAGATCTACCGGAAAAATGTAGATCTACCCGAAAAATGAAGATCTACTGGAAAAATGTAGATCTACCGGAAAAATGTAGATCTACTGGAAAAATGAAGATCTACCGAAAAAATGTGGATCTACCGGAAAAATGTAGATCTGCTGGCTAGGAGGATCTGCGGGCCCACTAGTCACTGACTAAACAGATTCTGTTCTCAAAAGTTATTTGAGATGCAGCAGGAAATTTTGTTATAGAACGCCCTGCAGTTATAAGTTCTCACTTTTTTGAGGTAAAGATGAAAAATTGGTTCAAGCCCTGTGGATAGGAGCTTTGGCGCTCTTGTTCAAACTTTGACAAATCATATCTCCAAAATAATTGGTCTCTGGGAATGATATAAATGGATTTTTACAATAGAACTGCATCATGAAAGAAATTAAATTCAAACAGACCGATTCTACCGAATAACGAACTTATCCGAGATGTTCATTTCTTAAATCTACTCTGAAAATTATATTATATCAATTAAAACAACATTGCAGATTTGTTTTTACTGGAGATATTCTGAAATAATTTGATTATGCATCTTACCAAAGAATATATTGCCATCATCTTATAGATTATCCATGGGCATTATATTATCACCTCAAAAGTACGATAGCTGAGGTTATTTCATTGGTCATTTTGCATGCAATCATACTTTGTTTCATAAAACAGGAAGGATATTTCATATCAAGAATAACGAACCATAAATAATTTTGACATTTATCTCTCACATGGCGAATAAGATGACATGTAGGTAAGAACACAGATCATATAAGAATTCATAGATGGAAAAATTAAGTACAGCATTCTGTGAAAACACAGAAGTAAGATTCATTATTGAAATTTCGGAAAATCATATCTCCGAAAGTATTAGCTTGTGAGAGTTGAAAATGATATCAATAGGTTTTTATGGTGAAACTGCATCTTAAAAAAACTTCAATTTGAAATTTGTAATGTAAAAAAAAATTTTTTTCGTTACTCTGAAACCATCAAGCAGATTTTGCTCAATAACGAACTTAACCAAGATATTCATCCCCCAAACCTAGTCAGAAAAATTCAACTGCCTAACTCATTCTGCTCGAGAGATATTCTAGAAACAAATTTTTTGAATTTTCAATTTTTTTTTTTTACGCTTTGCCGGAGCCTTATCAATACAAAACTTCGCACGCGTATAAAGCTCATTATTTCACAATTTGATGCTGAATTTCAGATAGATCGAGTGATCGGTTTCGGAAATAATCGGAAACAATATTTTTACTAAAAACGGCTGTAATTCCGAAATCGCTTGATGGATTTCACCCGTCTCGGAACCGTCCGAGATATTTACGCTCCGAACATACCCTGAAAATTTCAATCCTCTAGCTCTTTTCGTTCGAGAGTTATCGTGTTAACGGCCAGACGGCCGGCAGGACTGTATCGATTTCGACCACGGATTCTTGATCAGTGAGTTGAACCAAATCATTTAAGACCATTTTCAGAAATTCCAAAATTACAGACATTTGGGCAAATTGATAAGCACTCTGTTCCGAGGGACAAGAGCGCCAAACATAAATAGAGATATAAAAAATAGAGAATAAATAAGTAGAGGCCATGGTTGGGGTTCTTGGATGGAAATCCAATTCCTGCCAAAATTTGTGATAATGCTAGTTTTGCGAGGAAGGATGCCTTTTTGTTAGAAAGAAACATTTCAGAGTTCACTGGGTGGCATTTCATGAACGACCGGTTCTATTAACTACTTTAAGATTTATAGACTCTTCTGTGATGTGAGATTGCCATCATAAATGAACTGGTCTATAATTCTATCCCAATGCCTGTCCATACACTGAACCCGAATCTTCTTGGATTTATCTGCTCCAAAACAGAATGGGGATTTTGTTGTGCTCAAGTATAGGGGTTATAGTGGTTGGAAATATCGTTATTACACACATCAGCTTCGTCTGTCCAAATAAAAGGGAGTGAGATTTCAGGAGCCTGGATACATTTTTCCAAGAACAATTGGCAAAACTCGATATGGTGTTCGAAATATCAAGGCATTATGTGATGAACTCATTTAGTTCTAAAGGGTTCTAGAGTGGAATTAGTGTTTTTTCATAATCCTCTTGATATTCGTTCTTGGTACCCCTGTAAATCCTTCTATAATACAAATTGATCTTGGACTAATTTCAACAGCTCCTCGAATGCAAATGTATTCTTAATAATTTTTTTTAACATACTATTGTGACCAATGCTAGCCTTCAAAACTATGCCACAAGAAAAATATTAAAAAATATATCGTTAAACGGATAAAATGCATTTAAAAATGAAGCACCTATTTCTAGATAAAAGTATTTGAGATTAATATCAAAAATGATTTTCTTATCGAGATAACGTTCATTAATGTTAGGATAATTGCTAAAAGTAAGGAAAATATGGTGTTCGAAGATACTTATTCATTATGTGAAGACAATATAATAGAGTGCGTAAAAAGTAAGCAATTATAAATATGTTACTAGATGAGAATTAATGAAAATTTATATTAGTAAAAGAGTTCTCCATTCTTAGGCACCTATTCCAAAAGTCAAATTATCATCCGTGGCATCTAACTTACCCAGAATTCATCTATTCTCATCCATAGGATTTTTTTATTGTGGTCATAACTAAACAATAAATAATACCAAATTATCCTGATTATTTTATCATTGATATGTACATACAATAACATTAAAGTATAACATTATTAAATCCTCGTCATCGGTATTTTAATATGTCTATATCAAAAGGGCGTGCAACTTTGTATTTGCGATGGTAACAAAAGTTTCCTTACGATAATTCAGTTTCTATAAGTACATAAACAGTTATGAGATAATAGGAACAAAACTTCAGATTGTTATCTCTAAAACCATTGCTATGGATGGAAAACCTTCTTCGAATCTTCATACAACGATTTAGAAAGTGTATTCCCAAGGTAATTCGATTTCCAATCAAATATTTTCAGTCAACCATTTCAGTGGTCAATCTCTTGTTTTTTCACCCAATCTAAAGTCTCGCATTGCGTCTAATCTAATTTTATGATACATTAACATATTACCAATTTATCCGAGTTTTGGTGTCTCTTCTGCATGACCAGAAATAATATTTATCTCCAATTCATAGACAAAGGTATGTATCTGCTCCATTTGAAGAAGATTCTCAACAACATTCTCAGGGAATAAAAAAATTCTTAACGTCTTTTCTCGTATTATTTTTGAATAACTGACCTTTGAAAATGATGGTTGCTATACTGAACATACATTTCAATTATTTTTCCTACCATGTACCTACATAATAATCTGATATATCGGACTTGATCATCATCATCAACTTCACATAGGGACAATTGATTTTGCAACCTATATATGCACCAATGCTCTATGATGGGAACCATGTCTTCAATGCTCCAACTGATTGATTCTGAATAGAGTCTTCACCCTCAAAATTGTCTCCATTATATGTTTATCAGAAAGTTGCAAAATGGCGAAAGGATCTACTGGGGATCAGAATGGCGAATGCACTTGTGTTACTACTCCATCATTATCTTTGACATGTAGTTACGATGTTTGCGATACCATAAAATTGAATTGAAAAGATGGGTTTTGATATTATTAAATTAAAGAGCCTGTGTGAGTTAGGAAAAATAGTTGTGTTCTATGTAGGATTTGTTACCGTGGTGTAACGTCACCTCAAACACAGCACTGTTATTTGTTTACCCAACAGTGAATGATGTTCACCACTGTAGGACTAGAAAATGTATCTGCTAGCCTTGGAATGGATCCGGTATCTTACGATTCATAGTCATCGATTAAACAGTCTGATAGTACATATCTCCGGTTGTAAATAATATACGCCGAGGAATGTTGCGATTCATTTTTCTGAACTGGAATTATTAATATTGATACATTGTCATTCTCCTTCTGTTAACTACCATCTCTCAGTAGACTTTTGTGAAATTTTGAAAACGCTGTGTCATTTGGTTTGTATTGGACAGCCTGCGAAAGCAGCCAACCTCGTTAATTTCGGAGAATATCTAGGGAAAATGGTAAGCAGTAAATTTTGGGTGTTCTTCAAGCATTATATTTTGCGTCTAGCGACCTTGTTCCATCAATTTTAAAAAATATGTTTACTGTATTCCGTTGTCGTCGTACCCGGACCCGGGATGCAGAATGTTCAGGTCGCCAAGGGAGATCGTTACACTAGAAATCATAGACAAGATTTATAGAATTATATTATACACTCTAAAAAAAATCTCAGTGTGAATGTTGATTTCATACTATCAGGAATATTTTCGATGCAATTTACCAAGGGAATGTCACATTCCTATCAATATTTTCGTTATTATGATCATATTGTGTTCAGTAGTGTAATTTATGACAGAAAATATCACAAACAGATCCAATATCAAGAAATAATAAAATTTATTTGAAATTTCACTGTTTCCATCAAGTTTTAATGCCAATTCTTCATACAAAAGTCAGATAGGTGATATCTTGGGTGAAAATGAGCACTGCATGGTGAAATGTGAAAGAACGATTTCAGAGATTTAATCCGATTACCAAACTTTACACTCAGTTATCAACTTTATGTATATCCAAGTATAACTTTTGAAACATGTGAAATCATCGAAAGCACCAACAAGTGCTTTTCGACCAACAAACTATCCAAATTCGCACCAGGAATATCAAAAGAACATTATACTTTATTTCGTCAACTTATTCATTGATACATAGTTGCCAAGTATTCTTTCTCGAAAGACTGATATCCCTGCTGAGTCTTTTAAATATAAAGAAATCGCCGATAGTTGTGAAGAATTAATAATTATAAGATGACAGGAAGAATCGTGCCCTTCCACGGGGAATTCTCACAAACAATATTGATGTTATTTCGGAACACTCGAATCAATATTGGAAATATCAATGTATCCCTTTCTTGACTATGAAAATCAATTCCTCCACGCTCTCAAAGATTCACAAATTTATTTTCTGCTATTTAATGATTTCGTAGTACAACAGTTGAATATTTGTAGTTACCTATCAATCAAGAGATATATTTAGTCACGAAAAATAAACATATGGATTGTTGTGGTAAGTATATCATGAATAGTCTGATAGAAAATGACTTCAAAGTGAGTATGATATAATTTTACATTGCAGGTTTGAACAAATCGCTACTCATTGCACCATTCCATAAAAAAATCGTCACAAGTACGCAAAATTGGAAACATCCAATTTTGAAAAATGGATATTTGCGAAACCAAAGGATTGTTTTTAAAATATCAGAATATAATTATATCCGGCAACAATGTGCAGGGATTGGTTATGTCGCAATACTTCTGACTAGCACAACACGTACATTTCAGTTGAGACTACAATGCTGTGTGTTGTATCGGGTTATTTTGTGCCTTGGAGACGATAAGTTGGTTCATGATGCATTATGAAGTGAGAACTTGGAAAAACGAAGTGCATCTTGAAGATTCGTTATGACTTATGAGAAAAATGAGAAATTTGTTTTGGCCGTCGAAGGAAGTTTGGAAATAATACTGTTTGCAAGTGAGTACATATGAATGTTCAATTTAATTTTTTCGGGTGCCTACGTAATTGGGTACCTATCCTATCAGTTCTTCCCAAAAATTTTGATGAGATATTTGTGTTGGTTGGTCGATTGGATTTACAAATTCGTCCATCGGCGACTTTGAAATTTTACATTTGTCAGTGAAAAATATTTCATTCAATTTTCTTTATTTGAAAAGTGCAATTATCTGAATTAGATTAAATTTCATATTTATTATTAATGTTATTACAGTTTCTTTATTGAAATTTATTTTCGTAATGTTCGTCAAACAAATGGGGCTAATTCATCTAACCTTTTGTGAACTATCAATAGGATTTATTAAGAAGCACTTGTAGGTGAGTGTTTTTTGCAGTAGGTAGTCTAAGGGAACATATTTTTTTCAGAATATTGCGTATCTTAATTGTATATCACACTGTCTCAAAAACCTATTCTCCAGGATATTTTATTTCAGATAAGAGTGAATTCTTGATATCTATATCGAATAAAACCAGCGTTAATAGTCAATTATCGGTCCTAAGCACGTTAACAAGTTACAACTTTCAATTATATAAAAACCTGCCAGCTTCACATTATTTTGAAGGCACCAATTCGAATTGTATGATTATATTATGATTAATATACAAATGTTTTAATTTCAGTAACCCTCACCATCAGAAGAAACAATTGGCAAAATGGAAAAAAACTGCCAGCGCTATATCATTGACACCTGATCTGGAAGAATTTTGTGTCGTGTTGGACCAGAAAGTGCTGCCTCAAAAGTTGGATTGGTTTGTCGACAGTTTTGATTATCTCTTTAAGCTTCAGTAATCACTAAATATTTCTATAAAAATTTATTGTTTATTGTATTTTCACAAATAATATATAAAAAATTAAACTGTATATTAAATAATCTTTGAAATAATAAATTCATATGTACTAAAAAGTTTTTTTCAATACCTATACCCTTTTCATAGCCTTTTGGTGATTTATATGATATTGAGTTTCAAATGATAAAACGAACAATATCATATAAAACACCGAAAGTGGTGTAAATTTCAACTAAATAATACCTACACCCCGAGGGTTTAAAACGCATCTGATTCGGTGTTAAATAACACTGAACAAGATATTGCACACGCACTAGGTCAGTGCAAAATCACACTGAACTAAAGTGAAATCACACTAAACCAGTGCTAAATGCACTACGGTACTTGTGCAAATTCACACCGAACTAGTGCTAAATCACATTGATCTAGTGCTACCTCACACTCATCCGAATGATAAATCTCAATCGGTCTGGTGTGAAAGCTGATTACTTATTATGGCAGAAAATACACCTGAAAGTCGGTGTTATTTCAGATGGTGCGAAATAACACTGAAAAGATCAGGACCTCTAAGGAAATCACGCCGGTGTTAGCGGGTGTTGGCCGGTGTTGTAAAATTTCTTAGAGACGATCAGAGGATGATAATGCATGAAGGCCGCAGCCATGTCATCTCAACTGAACGAGTATCTCATTAATGTAGGAATTTCATTTCAACAAGAAATTGAATTTCTATTTATATATAGTAAGCTTCAATATTAGATATACAGGGTGGAAACGACGAATACTGGAGAGCATTGGCGACATGTCAGACGTTTTCTGGATTATGTGTCCCAAAACCAATTACGATATACCATCCAACTGAAGATTAAGTTCTGAAACAAAAACCTTTGACTTTTGGTGCCTTGAAACTCATTATGCTCTCTGGATAAATCAAATATTTCTATTTGGAATATGTAATACTGCAAGACAACCATGTCAGGAATCTCATACATTTTGGTGCAACGAAGGCCCAAGTTCAAAGAATTTGGCTAAGACCCTGAGATCTTTACCGTGAACACCCATTCATCTGAGCAAGGTATTTAAGCCAGAGAATTCACCGATCGACGTTGAACACCACCTGGGGAGTACAACTCCATGAGAGTGAGGAAGAGCCGTCCTGGAAGGGGTGAAGAGACCGCGTACTGCTAGTCGCAACGAGGGTACTGGCACTACTGGCAGTCGAGTAAAAGCCAGTTCGCATTTAGATACCAGTGAAAAGGGTTTAGACTGAGGGTGTTCTTGAATTCTTGAGACGGCATTTTATACGACACTTGGATGATTAGCGTTAGAACGAGATTTTATCCCTTGTAATAAGATATTTAGATGAGACGAGATGGTTCACGTTCAACATAAGGGATGCTACGATGCAATTCAATTTAGTCCATGCCACATAGATTATATCTGTGGAAATCATGGTAGTTATTGAACTTCAGTAATTTCGAAAGTAAATTCTTCGATGTTGTAAAAATTTTTGTCGATTGGTAGTATTCTAATAAAGGCTCCATATTATAACCAGTGTTTTGATTACCAAAGAGGCAAAATAAGTTAGGAGCATGATTGAATCACCCCCTATGTGATTGGTATAAAAATTCATTACCTTGAAAAGAAAAAAACCATCATCGGTGAAATATGTTCAGAGCTGCTGGACTTATTCGACATTGATTTGAAGCAATAATGACCGCATTTGGCGAATAAATACAAAAATTGGTTCAAGTAGGTACTGATGGGAAGTCAAGAGCTTTCGCGCGCATGTTCCATTGTCTGCTCATCTCTAGTAGACACTCCTAATCGAATTTATCATCGATGTATAACATCAATAGACGGACAGAGTTCAATAATGACAGAATCGTCAATGATCACAGAATTTTTAATTCTGATATATGTATACTACTGGAATTGAAATACGAAAAATCTTACGCCTCAAGTAACTCCAGAATATACAACTCCAGGATACGATACTCATGAAATTCTCCAAAAATTAGTGGGTTGGTATTCTACCAGTACTCACCGAATTTTAATTGAATCAGATTTGTATATTTCAAGGTATAGAAGAAATAACAACAACATTTCTATTGAGTATAACTCCAAAACCGTTGGACCAATTATGCAAAACAACTTGACGAACCTAATTCCCCCATTCGGATGTGGAACCTACCATGACTATGTCCCTATCTTTTTCGTTCATCTCGAGGCAACGGTCACCCATCCGGCTACCGAACTTACCCAATATAGATCGTGTTCAAACTTGGAATTAGGAAGTAGAGTTAGGTTTTGAAGGCGCTCGCAAAATTTCAGCAATGTCGGTCGAATAGTTTCTGTTACATATAATTTTTTCAAAATTTTCTGAAGATACGATCATCACGGCCAGCTTGACAGAATCAAATTTGAACTCGAATTCTTCATCAGTGAGTCGAACCTAATCGTTTGAGACTATTTTTGGCAAAAAATTCGAAAGTTACAGTGCTATATCTATCTGCCAGGAAAATACATGGCTGCGTACCTACATTCTTTTGCAGCCACCATGGCAAAAATCCATAATTGAGCTACGAACAGCTACTTCAACCCGGATATCCTGATTTAGCTCACTGTGATGATTTACTGTTTCCAAACTCCAAGAAATGGCTCAGCGGTAAGCGGGTTGAGTCGAATTATAGGATAGCACTGAAAGTGAGACGTATTTTGAAGGCCTTGAGGATACCTATTTCGAAAGAGGTAAAAATCAGAAAAGAGCTGGCATAATGTAACATGCTGAAATGACATCATTTTGGGAAATAAAATGCGTTTCGCTGAAAATATTATTTCCTATTCGAAATGTCTCTGACTCATCTAACTGGCCTCGTACATGTATATTTATTTATACATATACAAGTATTCAATTCTTTATCTAATTTAATTTTTTTTATATATTTTGTATACAACCAAATGTTTTGGATATGTAGATACATCTAAATATTTCGAAGTTCGAAAAATCGCCTATGATGCCATATACTCACAGAAATAATTAAAATATCGATAAAAATAATTTCTTTTGAGTTAACGTTGAGTTCTTCAAAAGCACAGTTTTTTGAAAGCCTAATGCATTATGAATAGAAAACCTCTCAGCCATAATTCCAGCCAATCATTTCCTAATCAATCTCAATCTGATTCGAAAAAACACAAGAATCGCGTCCGACAAAGAAACGGAAGACAATGAAACCATCCGACTAGTTCAGAGCGCCCTCGAAACGCCGATGACGTTTGACAAATCGATTTTTAACGATGTTTCCGTCAATTAAAAAGGAGAATAGAACCGTCTCCGATTATTTTTCAATTTTTAACCAGTTCCCGGACCACGTACGTCCTCCTTGCCGTCAACGGTGATGGCAATTCTGCCTGCATAGATGGGATTCATTAATAACCGGAAGAGACACTTTCGACGCTTCCGGACAAGTAGACCGCCAAATGGCCTTCGTGTAATCCGTAGCAAAACAAATGGCGAAGTATGGAGAAACCATTTGTTCTCGTCCGGTTGGCAGTGCTGGGTAATTCGATTTTATTTTTTGGTTATAGCAAACGTCCGATACTGGAGATGTTTGGGAGGATTTGTATGGAGTTCTGCCAGGGATATGTGGAGCCTTTTCGCTGACGGATTGATTGGAGAATATTTTTTTCTTGGAACTTGGGACAGCAAATATTCGAGAATGGATGGAGGTATTTATATGCCGTAAATCCGGTGACCTGGATATTCATCGTTAGCTAGGGTTGAGATACAGTGTTTGCCATCTTGTCGAAGTAAAAATAGAATACATGAATATTTTTCATAAGCTTCCTATCCTTAGCTGATAATTATTGATAGATATCTCTGGCAGTTCCAATTGGTGTTCCTCAGGGTATTGTTAGAGGTCCAATACATTTGAAGAATATTGCGAGAAGAGACATTAAATGGCCATATTATTAATATTGATACAAAAAAGCAATTCTACAAAGAAACCATTTAGTTAGAGGTACCTTTATTGAGTTTTGTTATTTTTTGTCAATAAAGAAGTGATTTCTCAGAAAACTCAGTTTGTGTTTGTCTTCTCTGCACATATAATTTAAGGGATAGTTATAACATGTTTTAACATAACCTAACCTTAAAAGTCAATGACGAGAAGTCAGCAGTTTCTGCGCGCATGTTCGTCGTTTTTAAAATGGTGCCTCGAAGGCATAGTTTCTGAAATATAAAATTTCTTTTTTTCTAGTGATTCGGTATTCATGAAATTTTGCTCAAACTAGCGCGTGAGCACTAGACATTCTTCGAGGAAATATCCACCAAATTCAAGATGGGTTTAGCTCCGTAACACTCAAGCCGATTATGCCCATTAACGAACGCGCAATCTACCCTGAAAATTTCAAGGCTCTCGCAACATTTCATCAATATTGGACGGTTTCTGAGATACATATTTTTTTTTCAATCTTCTAAAGATATGATCCTCACGAAATTCAGCACAAGTGTTTGTGTCGAAAATCTACAACTAATAGGCAAGTTTCATTTAGATCGGATCTGTATGGTTTAAAAACAAATTTTGTACTCGGAAACCATTTGGCCAATTTGGATGTGCAATGTACTCTGAAAATTTCAAGTCGCTATCTGCTTCCATTTGAAAGTTATCGTGATAACGACTGACTGGTCGGACAGAATCGAATTTAACCTCGAATTGTTCATGAGTGAGTCGAACCTAATCTTTTGAGACTATTTGTGGCAAAAAATTTGATCACATACATTTAGACAAAATGATTGCATTTTTCATTTCATTTTTCTCTTTGATTATATACACTATATTTCTTTGTCTCTTGCTTTCAACCAATACTGATATGAATAAGAAACATATAATGAACTCGCCTGAATTTAAATAATGGAAGGCGTATATTATAATGATTGAGAACAATAGAGCGAAAAAGTATAAAGCTGTATCGACATCAATAGAGACCAGACAGGTAAATGGATCATTAGATGAGTTTCTCTATTCAGTCTTACACTACCACATTTATTCTTCTCTTTCATTATTAACAATATAATTATTTGTCTCTTAGTTCCAACTCATAATGCTATAGAGAAAATAATCGAGAAAAGCATTGACATGATGTCAGGAGCGGAAATTCGATACTCGATTGTAAAATGGCGGAATTAAATCGGATTCTGAAAATATTTCGCAATATTGAGTACGTCAGCATTCTACAATTTATTAACAATTTTAATTGTAGCGGACTTAAAATATATACTGTCCTTTATTGACCACCGTCAAAGGCCTTTTTTGAGATATTGGGGAAATAACATCAAAATTTCAAATGGGTATAACTTCGAAATGGTTTGGCTTATTATTCCCATCAAGAAACTCAGCTGTTGAACTCAAATTCAGAATTTGGATATGTAAATATATTAGGTTTAGAAGGCGCTTACAGAATTTCAGCGATAACGCCCACATGGTTTCTGATATAGAGAATGTTTTTAAATGATTTTTTTGAAAGTGCGAAGGACTATAAAGCAATATCGAGCGCGATAATGACCAGGTTGGCAGAAGAATGATGAATCTTCAATCTCTTCATCAACGAACGAGACGTTCAATACAACCCCACAGGGTATCATTCATCGTCCTGAGACACTTGCCCTTCTTATTTCTACTGAAAAAGTTTATAGATGCTTAAGGGCACAATAGAAGAAATCTAATGTCCGTATCTGGCGTAAGCGGTCATCTGAAACAGACATAAGACCCTGCTTGTCCCTTGTAGCTGGCCTTTTCCGCTTCAATTGCACTTAGTGTAAACATGAAAAAGGAGGTATAGTAATATATTTTTCTCTTTGAATTCTACATGAGACGTTCACCGTTCAATGTTTCGAGTGTTTTTCACACCACATTTCGTAACTAATTCCCAACATAAGAATACATAAGTATATATGGGGTAGGCCTGTGATTAACTTTTAGAAATTAAGGTTTAGTTTAGAACTGCCCATTCAAGCTAAACTGAGTCTCATATGCTTGTGAGATGAGTGAATTGTAGTCTCAGATGTGACTATCAATTCGTCCAAATGTCTGTATTTTTTTTTATATTTGGCCGTCAATGGACTCATTGGATTAGTTCCAAATCACTGATGAATAATCCGAGGTCAAAATTGATTCTTCCCGGCCGTCCGTCACCACGATTACGCTCAAACGCAATGAGTTAGACAGTTAAAATTGTCAGAGTAGGTTTGGAGTCCAAATGAGCTGGCTAGATTCGTCAATGGGCAAAATCCACCGAGTGGTTTCAGAGTTATAGCTATCTGGAATATTGTTTTTCCGATATCTTTAAAACTACTGAAATTCTGATCGAATTAAAGCGCTGTAGTTAAGTGTAAATACTGACAGGAAGGCTTACCTATACACAATTTTATGAGAATCTCATGGCAAATAAAAAAAAATATATTATTATATATATTAGAAACTATCCTTCAGATATCGTTGAAATTCTGCGAGATTCTTCAAAACTTTATTTTATAGTAAAGTTCTAGATCTGAACTCGATCGGATCTATATTGGTGAGATATTGCCGAAATATCGCTATAATCCAAAGATCGATATGTACTGAACCACTGGTTTTACACTCGACCAAAAAAGTTGTCCACAGTTTTTGATTTTTGACCATTTTTCACCATCCAAAATATGAGCCTTGGGGCTTAAGTGTCATATGAAACGTGAGCCATGTGCGTCTTAACTGTGTGTGGTGACCTAATACCTTAAATCATGGCCAATTAAATTAGTAGAGTAGAGCAATAATGTTCATTGAGGTTAAGGATATTAAAGTTTTTTGTTTTATTGCATTCCAGAATTGTCTTTGACATAAAATTTTAATAGTTTGACATACCGAAGACCACAAATAGTTAAAATGAAGAACTTTTGTGTCTGTGGATCTGAATTCCAATAATATAGGTTAACAACTAGCATAGAATATAATTGACATTTTTACAATCTGACTGAGATCGCTAATTGACTTTCCCAGCTTGCAGAATAATAGGATTTTTAACTAAATACATCAAGATAATATGTCCAATATATGTAAAGATCCTTTTCTGGTAATGACCGAGCTTAATTTGTGACTGTTAGTTGTAAGTACATATTTTTTTCTTTTTGTTCTTACATTATCTGACAGTGTTCTTTTTGTGTGTTTTTGTAGACCCTGAAGATGACACAAATTGTATCGAAATATAGGTCTTGCTAAAAATGTCCGCAGTTTTTTTGCCCTCAACCCACGCCCTCATTCTTCACCTTGTAATTTTGAGTTTCGGCGATTACTTCCTCCACTTAGTATGTATATATATATATATATATATATATATACTCGAAAAACTATTGACCTCAAGGAGAGATGGATATAATCGAATTTGGCCAAATTTTTTCAAGAATTTACCTTTTTTCCGAAAGGAGTTTCTGGGTTTTTGAAACTTCGGATCATCTCAACAGTGAACCTGAAGTGTGTGTCAAATTAAACTTCATCTTGAGAATGTATAGGATTTGAGTAATCATTTCCAATTCAAATTGATGCTCTATAGCCCAGAATTAGAACATTCCTGAAGCAGAAAATATTGCAGAGTAGAACCACAATGAAGTCAGCGGATACCGTTCTTTCCAGGTCACTTCAAATTTAACTCGATAGATTATGCCATGGCAAAATGTCTGTACTAAACTAAGAACATTCTGGTGTAAATTTGAAAGGAAAGTTTCGCAAGGAGCTCTAAAGTTCAGCTTTCCACATGTATCTAGAGGAAATTATGGTACTTACATAAAATTGAAAATTTCTCCGAACAAAAGTTCCCTTCCGTATCTTGGAAAGCAAACTTCTGTAGAAGATCGTAGCATAAGAATATGCTCGTGGTTCTTAATTAATCATCCCTCATGTTGAATTAAAGTACGTTATCATTTTTTTTCTCCGGGCAGCCAAGAAAAAATTAATTTTAAACCGGGATAAAGCTGAACTTTTTACCTACCGTTGTCGGTCCGAGTAAATATTTCACGCCGAGTCATCAGATCGCCCCACTGTTTTTACTCTCCCACGTAGCGATGGCTCCTGTGAAGAAAAGAAGGAGGAACCAACAGAACCAATAAAAGGTTCGGGCAAAACAAATAGCGTTCCGATTTTGCGTCACGTTGTCCAGATAAATAGATTCCTTCTAACGATGGCAAATAAAACATTTATTGAATCTGTGTTAACTGGATCGAAACGGTCAGAAGTGGATTAGAATCTGACTAGTTACGTATAGAAATAGAAGACGTTTGGGAAAGAGCAAGAAAAAAATTCGTAACCCTCACTGAAATTTTCAGTTTGTATTTTGAGCAAAATATGAGAGCTAACAATCAGTTTGAATAATTGGATATTTAATCATAGAATATCGGTTTCAATGTTCACGTTAAATTTATTTAAAATTGTATTAGTAGAATCGAAAAATAATTCAATATCTCATATTATCGACAGATTGCGCTGAAGATAAAATGATTCATTGGAAAATCAGCTATATAGCTTGTTTTTAATTAAAGAATGTTTGGGTTTTATGTAAACTGCATAATTCAATAAGCGATTTATATGTTGCTATGAATTTGATTTAGTATTGCTGATATGCTTATATTTTTTTTCTCGCATTACCGATGAATTGGACATATTTTTACTATTTTTGTATCTTGTTGTATAGTTGTAATTTCTTCAGCCAACTTCCATTAATGCATACCCATACTTACGGTCATTTTGTATTTCAATTTCAAAACAAATTCTAGAAGAAAACATGATTCTGTTGTATATTAGCCTAAAGGGGTTTATCCCTAAAAATTCTGTTGGGAAAATATATTCATGTTGCATATTGCACAACATGTTTTTTGTATACCTACCTATATTAGGAAGGTTTTCAAAATGAGGATATTCATGAATATCGTTTCATCCCACAATCACAAGAAGAAACTCTTTAATATTATCTAGATGTATTCAATCATGAACGAAATTTCATTGTGGAACACAAGTTATAGTATTTATTATGGTTTTGGAAAAAATCGTTTTCATTATATTTATGTAGGATTTAGATTTCGCCAAGAATTGACTTTCTTATTAAATGGTATCTTCCAGGATTTTCACTCCTAAACTCTAAAAAATATCTATATAATAAAAAATGTATTATTTTGTGAATTGCTTCTGCGTAAGTAACACGAAATATTTGTGACAATTCTCGAAATTCGGACGGAGTCTGATATAGACTCCGAATCGTTACGAAATAGTAGTTAAATCGTTGTTTGTTAGGTAAGATTATTCGACAGATCTGACGAATATCTCGTGTTTCTTACGCAAAAGCATTTCACAGAAAGATAAATTGAGTTTGGGAGAGAAAACCCAGAAAGAAACCATTTAATAATGAATATACCTCCCACAGTATCCTTTAATGATTGCTTAATTGATTTTATCTATTTCGGTATCGTAATGACTTCATTACAGCACTAAAAACAGTGCTGTAATGAACTCATTCCCGCATTGTTTCTAGTTATATTTTTTGTTATGTGGTAGTCAGAACTGACATCCGATCCTATCAAATTTCAAAACACGTTAATTGTCAATATAATATAATATGGATATAGTGAAATAATTGTTGAGAAGAAAAGTTTTATTTTCATTAAAAAATAAGGTACTAGAGATTTCCTTCTCGCTAATTCATGCTATTAGGAAATTTTAAAGTTTTCAAATCTGATCTCCATGCCCTACGTACGATTCAAGTTCAAATTTCGTGATCTGTCAACTTTCGTAACAGTCACACCAACTGCCAAGATACAATACAGAAGTCACTGGGATGTATAATCCGAATTTGTCATTGAATTTCCACGGGATTTTACAAAACTTGTATGAAAGAGAGAAAATATCGTCTAATACTCATTACAGAAGGCAATTCCAACACGCATCGCATTCGTGTTTGAATAGGATCCCATTCTGTAACTTATTTTAGAATATACTATTCCACTTTTATGAGTTAGATATAAGATTAAATTCGAAGGGTGCAAGCGACGCATACTTAAGTTAATTAGCGACACATCAGATGATCTCTTGACTCTCAAGCACCCCAAAACCTATTAGGATATCGATAGTGATCCAAAACAGTTCCCAAGGAGCATGTACCCCCCGACAGGAGATTAAGTGTTAAATCCAAAGCCTCAACCTTTTAACACTCGAAGCTACTTATGCTGTCTGGGTAAACGGAATATCTATATCTGGAATATGTGATACTCGAAGAAGTAACATGTTAGGGCACTTAGACCCAAATTCTCGGAATTGGATTGGACACTCGGATCGCTCCCATGGAACCCCATAGGTCAACTCAAATTATTTCAGCCAGTGAATTCGGCAGTCGGAGTTGCACGTTGCACACCACCTTAGAGTACCACCTTATGAGAGTGCAGGGGAACAGCCGTGGTGCGACCGAGAGTTTGGAGTTACCAGCATGAGATCGGCCACTGCTCCAGCAACCACGAATCTTGCAGAATCCCTTTATTAAACTGAACCAAATCCATCGTTCCGTTACGCTCTCGCTCCACTTTGGCCTCTACAGGCTTACTCAACGGTCGAACCGATTGTTTTATAACTAGTCTTCTTCTTTATATGTGTGCATGTATTCAAGACCCGATATGATTCGTTTTCTCTGAAGGCATTCTCTTGTTCATTTTGCCCAAATGTCTGTAATTTTAGACTTTTTTGCCGAAAATGGACTAAAACGATTAGGATGGCCTCACTGAAGAATTCGACTTGCAATTTCCATGGTAGGTTGCGAATCCAAAAGCGACAGCTGTTCGTTAATGAACATAATCAGCCAAATGGTTTCGAATTTATACACATCTGAAATATTGTTTCCGGAATAACTCAAAAATACGAAACTGATCGAATTGAAACTTGGTAATTAGTTGTGGAATGGCAACGCACAAATTTATGGAAAATTTCGAGATCGTATCACAATTTTTTTTAAATTTTCCTCAAAAATATTATATTTCCGAAACTATCTTTCAGATTCCGTTAAAATTCCGCGCAAGCCTTCAACCCGAATTTTATTTCCCCAATATTTTCAAAGGTACCGATACAATCGAATTGAAATGTTCTACTTGGTCGAAAACAGACGGCTTGAAGGTTCATGCCGTATTTCGTGATGATATGTGAGGCCTGAATAGATGAAAAAACATGCTTGCAAAGCTCCTGAATTCTTTTCACTGCTTTCTGAGAATTTTTTCTCAAGATTCTTCATTAAGTCGCTTCTGTTTCTCCGTAATTGATGATAAATTATAATAAATGAAAATCTCGCAACAATTTTTGCGCGCGTGTTCCGCAAGGAACAGCGTGCTATCATTTCGTCACAATGTCTGTATTTTTCGAATTTTTTTTCGAAAATGGTCTCAAACGATTGGGTTCGACTCCCTGATGAAGAATTCGAGGTCAAATTCAATTCTGTCCGTCCGGCCGGCCGGTCCGGCCGTTAGCACGATAACTCTCGAACGGAACGACTTAGAGCGTTGAAATTTGCAGGGTAGTTTCGTAGCGTAAATATCTCGGACAAGTTCGTTAACGGGCGAAATCGACCGAGCGGTTTCGGAGTTAAGGCCGTTTTTAATAAAAACGTTTTTTATGAATATTTCCGGAACCGATCACTCGATCTTTTTGAAATTTGGCATCCGATTGTAGAATCATGACCTTTATATGCGTGCGAAGTTTTGTGTTGAACGGACGGCCCTAAAGTGGCAAAAAAAATTTTTGAAAATTTGAAAATTTTGTTTTCACGATAACTCGAAAAATACTGATCTGATTAAATTGAAACTCAGTAGTTAGATGCAAAAGACCAAAGCAAACACTTTTGCAAAATTTCGTGAAGATCACGTGACATGAAAAAAATAAAAAAATTACTTATATTTTGCGGAATACTTTGCTTTTAATGCCGAAACATATGTTTTTGAGGTTCATGCTGCCCTTTCCGGGCATTTTCCGTATTGCGCATGCGCAGATGAGAAGTCCTTTAACTGCTGTAGTTTTCGTCAGAGAGGATTGGGGTTTTGGGGTGGCGGATGCTATTCCTCCATAGAATTCAGAACCCTGATGAGGGTCTGCGCATGCGTAGATTAAAGATGCGATATCTTCCGAACCACTAGTGTTGGAGAATCGGAGTTTTTTGTAAGGTATGTTATTTTGAGAGGACTTTTAGCCGCCAGTTGATTGCGCATGCGCAGAAGAGAAGTGACTATTTTTGGGTTGGATGGGTTATGTTGGGAGTGCTGAGTCGATATTATGAGGTTTTGAAAGAATATTCATAGCAATTCAGTGCAAGGACAAGTCAGTTTGGGGGATGTAGCGTTGTTTCCGAGTTAAAGTGTCCGTACCGTGGCCCTGGGGCTAATTTTGAAATTGATGTTACCCCTTACAGGCATTTTTCGTTATGCGCATGAGCAGACCATCAGTAATTTAACTGGTGGTGTTTTCGTCAGAGAGGATTAGGGTTTTGGGGTGGCGGATGCTATTCCTCTATAGAATCCCCTGTTGAGGGTCTGCGCATGCGTGGATTAAAGATGTGATATCTCCTGAACCACTAGTGTTGGAGAATCGGAGTTTTTTGTAAGGTGTGTTATTTTGAAAGGACTTTTAGCCGCGAGTAGATTGCGCATGCGCAGAAGAGAAGTGACTGTTTTTGGGTTGGATGGGTTATGTTGGGAGGGCTGAGTCGAAATTATGAGGTTTTAAAAGAATATTCATAGCAATTCAGTGCAAGGACAAGTCAGTTTGGGGGATGTAGCGTTGTTTCCGAGTTAAAGTGTCCGTACCGTGGCCCTGGGGCTAATTTTGAAATTGATGTTACCCCTTACAGGCATTTTTCGTTATGCGCATGAGCAGACCATCAGTAATTTAACTGGTGGTGTTTTCGTCAGAGAGGATTAGGGTTTTGGGGTGGCGGATGCTATTCCTCTATAGAATCCCCTGTTGAGGGTCTGCGCATGCGTGGATTAAAGATGTGATATCTCCTGAACCACTAGTGTTGGAGAATCGGAGTTTTTTATAAGGTGTGTTATTTTGAGAGGACTTTTAGCCGCGAGTAGATTGCGCATGCGCAGAAGAGAAGTGACTGTTTTTGGGTTGGATGGGTTATGTTGGGAGTGCTGAGACGATATTATGAGGTTTTAAAAGAATATTCATAGCAATTCAGTGCAAGGACAAGTCAGTTTGGGGGCTGTAGCGTTGTTTCAGAGTCAAAGTGTCCGTACCGTAGCCCTGGGGCTAATTTCGAAATGGATGTAACCCCTTACGGGCATTTTTCGTTATGCGCATGAGCAGACCATCAGTGATTTAACTGGTAGTGCTTTCGTCAGAGAGGATTGGGGTTTTGGGGTGGCGGGTGCTTTTCCGCTATAGAATCCCCTGGTGAGGGTCTGCGCATGCGTGGATTCAAGAAGCGATATCTCCTGAACCACTAGTGTTGGAGAATCGGAGTTTTTTGTGAGGTGTGTAATTTTGGGAGGACTTGCAGCCACGAGTATACTGCGCTTGCGCAGACGAGAAGTGAATGGTTTTGGGTTGTTTGGGTTATGTTGGGAGTATTGAGCCGATATTGTGAGGTTTTAAAAGAATATTCATGTCAATTCAGAGCACGGACACAAGTCAGTTTGGGGGAAATAGCGTTGTTTCCGATTTGAATGGTCTGTATGGTGGCCCTGAGGCGAATTTATAAATAACTATATTCGGTAGATCTATATTAAAATGCGTTCGGATTTGGAGAAGATGCAATTTCGTCCCTAACGGAGGACCCACAACCGAATTTTTTTCTGATCTACGGTAAAACTAACAGCCAAACTGTATTGATAGCTATATTTGTTAAAGGAACTTGAAAAAAAAAAAAAAAGCACTGACGTGAAGTCAGTACTCTTTGGCGCGCGTGTTCACGGTGGCTAATTTGAATTGAATGATTCAAAAATTAACAGTGCTGTATCTAAGCTGCCATCAGGATAGAGTAACAAAGTTGGAAAAGAACACAAGTGACTCTCCTTAGTCGCACAAGCTCCTAGAAGATTTGGGAGGGTCAGTATAATCCTAATCATGTTTATAGCACGCGCGCAAAAGCAGATTGACTTAACAATGAATGAAAAAGTGTAAAAAGTCAATCTGCCTTGGCGCGCGTGCTATAAACATGATTAGGATTATACTGACCCTCCCAAATCTTCTAGGAGCTTGTGCGACTAAGGAGAGTCACTTGTGTTCTTTTCCAACTTTGTTACTCTATCCTGATGGCAGCTTAGATACAGCACTGTTAATTTTTGAATCATTCAATTCAAATTAGCCACCGTGAACACGCGCGCCAAAGAGTACTGACTTCACGTCAGTGCTTTTTTTTTGTTATACTGTTTCAACTCAACTTTCTAAGCCCTCCATTGTCTCTGAAGAATCTCAACTGCCAACTACCATCCAAGATTTCGATTCTTAAAACGGAAAATAACAATGGGAGCCGATATTCAAATGTTCCCATGAATAACTCAACTTCTAGCGGAAATCCTGCGATGTTTGCGATTAATAAACTAATAAGAAAATGGAACGGATCGCGCAACTAACTTTCCGAATTTGTTAGCTTGAACTAAGAAGATCGCGAAGTTTTGTACGAACACTATGGCGCTCCGCTGAAAGGGCGTACCAAACATTTTCCCAGGGGCTTGTAGACTTGGCGGAGACTTGCTGGAAAAATTCTACTGAGAAGTTTGGTAGTTTGCACTGGCTGAATTTCTACTATCAAAATGTTCATAAGAAGATTTCGGGAGATGGAATTGGATCATAGATCAAATATATGTCTTCAATCCATAACAAAGGAAATTGAATACTGGTGGATTTTATTTGATACGAATTCATAGTGACGCGAATGAAAAAACATCTGCGAAAGTTTTCAGGGGGTGATTCCTTAACTAACAAGAGCGCCAAAAATATAACTAGTTTGTTATAAAAACCGTTTTGGAATGCTCACCGCTAGCAGAGTTATAACCCTTAGAGGGAAGAATTGATTTTTTGGTTTTCAATTTTTATCTACAGAACGCGGTAGGTACAAGTAACACTATTTTTGGCGCTCTTGTTCCTCGGAACATAACATTATATCAATTTGCCCAAATGTCTGTAATTTTCAAATTTTTTGATGAAAATGAACTTACACGATTTGGTTCGACTTACTGATCAAGAATCCATGGTCAAAATCGATGCTGTCTGGCCGGCCGTCCGTCTGTTAACACGATAACTCTTGAACGAAAGGAGTAAGAGGATTAAAATTTGCAGAGTAGGTTCAGAGCGTAAATATCTCGGACGAATTCTTGAACGGGCGAAATCCACCAAGCGGTTTCGGAGCTATGGCCGTTTTTAGTAAAAATATTTTTTATGAATATTTCCGAAACCGATCACTCCATATCTGATATATAGCATCAAATTGTAGAATAATGACCTCAATATGCATGCCAAGTATTGTATCGATCAGGTCGCAGTAAAGTGTCAAAAAAATGTCAATTTTTTTTAATTTCGTTTCTACAATAACTCTCGAATAAAATGAGTTAGGTAGTTGAAATTTCCAGAGTAGGTTTGAGAGATAAATTTCCTATTTAAGTTCGTTATTGGGCTAAATCGGCCGGATGGTTTCGGAGTAACGAAAAAAATTTTTTTTTTTACATCACAAATTTCAAATTAATTTATTTTTATGATGCAGTTCAACCATAAAAATTCATTGATATCACTTTCTAGTCAAGCATATACTATCGGAGATATGATTTTTCGAAATGTCAATAACGAATCGTACTTCTATGTTTTCACAGAATGCTGTACTTAATTATTCTTCCTATGAATTATTATATGATCTGTGTTCTTACATGTCATCTTATTTTTATTTGAGAGATAAATGTCAAAATTAGTTCTGGTTCGTTATTCAGCTATCGTAGAATTATGAGGATGATATGATATTAAACTTTTAAGGTGATAATATAATGCCCGTGGATAATCCATATGATGGTGGAAATAAATTCTTTGGCAAGATACATAATTAAATTGGGTTCAGAATATCTCCATAAGAAACACAATTGCAATATTGTCTAATTAATATAATATAATTTTCAGAGTAGATTTGACGAATGAATGTCTCGGATAAGTTCGTTATTGGGGAGAATCGGTCTGTCTTAATTCAATTTCTTTCATGATGCAGTTCTATTGTAAGATTCCATTTATATCATTCCCAGAGACCAATAATTTCGTTGATATGATTTGTCAAAGTTTGAACAAGAGCGCCAAAGCTCCTGTCCACAGGCTTTAACCAATTTTTTCATTCCCATACGAGACCTACATGGGGATTAAACAAACAACCCCTTGTATAAAGTATACCCTAACCTCTCAGATATTCATGAAATTAGAAGAGTGAAAATATTTTCCGACAGAAAATTCAATTATGGAAGTTATTCTTTTTGTATTAACTTCAGTAGTTTCACAATATTCCCAAAAATACAGAGCCGATCACGTTGAAATCCAGCACTCGATGTTTAAAGAAAAAGATTTATTAATTTTCTATTGTCGATTGCGCGTTGGCATTTTACGACTAATTACTAACTTTCAATTCGATCAGATCAGTAATTTTTGAGTTATTGGGGAAACAATATTTCAGATGGATAAAGTCCAAAACAGTTAGGCTGCTTACGAGCAGCCTAACTCGTAGTTGGTGTACGTGCTGGTATACGTACCAGCACTACCAGACCGCAACGCGATCACGACTTCGTGTCGCTCAGAAGTCGCGGTACGTGGCTAGTCATAGAAGTTCCCACACCAGAGATACGGCGATGCGACGCAAATCCCTCGTTAAAAACTATCTTCGTGGTCACGTTGCGGTCTCGTCGTTTTGGTATACGAGCAGCCTTAGGACGATTATTCCCATTAACGAACTTAACCATCGCATTCAGATCAACAACCTACTCTGACAATTGGAGATTGCTATCTCTTTCCGTTTGAAAGTTATTGTAGCAACAAACTGACGGCAGGGCAGAATTGAAACTGACCTCGACCCCTTCATCAGTGAGTCGAAACTAATAGTTTGAGATACTTCTCGGAATAAAATCCGAAAATTACAGACATTTGGACAAAACGATATCACGCTGCCTGGCCATTGACATGAGAACTTTTAAATAAAAAAATTGTGTCAAGCCCTGTGGACATGAGCTTTTTGGCGCTCTTGTTCAAACCGACAAATTATATCTCCGAACGTATTGGTTTCTCAGAGTTGGGAATTATATCAATGGATTCTTATGATAGAAATGCATCATGAAATAAATTGAATCTGAAAAAAGTGTCGTTTGAAAAATAACGTTTCAAAAATTATCATTTAAACAAGAGCGCCAAAAAAGAGCAATCTAAAATAATTTTGCAAAAATTGTTATAAAATGTATTAATCAAGATTAGGTGAGCAATCTGCAATGATTCAACTACGTGGAGTGGGTTGTTGCTACTTACCTTCGGTGCATACTTTTCACAACTCGAAATACCTAGGAAAAGTATCATCAAGATGTCTAGAGCAAGGCTGGAGACAATTATAGCAGATTGTCCATTTATTCTTGATATTTGAGTAGGTAGAGGCTTACGAACAAATTATTTTGATAGTTCAAAATATATTAACTAGCAACATTATGAAAATACTTTATATAGGAACATGTCTTACGACTTAAGGAAGTAAAATGTAATATTAACCTCTGTGGTCAACGAACAGTAGATAATTTGTTTTGATGATTCCATTATGTTCTTCTTTCCTATTGCCTTACATCATTCAAATGGTCCAATTCTAAATCTTCTGAAACATAATCCCAAATTTATACGTAAATTATTCAATATGCAACCAGTCATTATTGCAATATGCAACAAAATAGAACATTAATGTAAACTGTCCCTGGTGCCAATGGCCTGGGATGTCGAGACACGTTGATTTAAATAAAGAAATAAATAAATATTATTTTCGGGTTCAAAACAGTCAGTGAATATATTCACAAATTCAAGAATAGGATACTTGTTTTCAAACGAAGAATTGACATGACAAGCTAGATAAGATGACATTTATGAACAGTGAATACAGACAGTGAATACATAGACCTACGATGTAATATTAAAATTTTGAAAAATCATATGATGGATAAGTATCATTGAATTTTTATGGTAAAATTCATTGATAAAATTGCATCTTAAAAAAAAATTTATTTAAAAGTTGTAATGTCAAAAAAAATATTTTTTTTCCTAACTCTGAAACCATCTGGCCGATTTTGGCCAATAACGAACTTAACCGAGATATTTATCCCTCGAACCTTTCTGAAAATTTCAATTGTCTAGCTCATTCCATTCGAGAGTTATCGTGTTAACGGCCGGACGGATGGCCGGACAACTGGATGGCCGGCCGGACAGAATCGATTTTGACCATGGATTCTTGGATCAGTGAATCGAAACAAATCGTTTGAGAATATTTTCAGCCAAAAATTCGAAAATTACAAACATTTGGGCAAATTGATAAGCACTCTGTTCAGAGGAATAAGAGCGCCAAAAAGATATTGACTTGCAATTTTGTGGGTAGGTTGCGCATCCAAATGCGACGGTTAAATTTGTTTGGGCAAAACCACCTCGTAGTTATACAGGGTGTTAAATGAGTGGTTTGCCATAGCTCAATAATAAATGCAGCTCATCCAGGCCTTTCAGAAAAACTGCTTCTTTTGTCTCCAGAAGCCGATAGATTCGGAAATACATAGTGATTCATGGATGTTGGCCAGAATTTCTTTCATCCATAACTTAGGAATTAGTTTAAAAAATGTCATTATTGCCATGAAGAAATACAAAATTCATATTGGATTTCACACAGCTTCGACAGCTCTTAATTGCTAAATTAGTCTGATTCTATGACGATTCCCAGTTCATTTTGGATGCAATCAAATCCACAATTAAGCTAATCGGAGCTTCGTGAAACCTGTTTCTAGTTTTTTTTGTGGTGATATTTGATGTTATATGCTGGAATTTTGAATGTTAAATCTCGAAATAACGTGAACTATTTTGTAACGATTCAATAGCCACTAGAGTGTTTTCTCACGCCCTACCAACGATACGCCACTGAATTCAAAATTCAGGTATGTCAATGTGGATCGATTGAATTCGGATCTCCGTGTTCTACGAGATTTTCCGATCCCATCGAGGTCTTTCATTCTTTGAATTCATTCAGATTTGACTCGTTCAAGAATAATTACCGACTTTTGATTATTAGCGTGACTTATATTTGAGATTTTCATAGATATTATCAGGTGAAAGGTGAAAGTGAGTTTTCTGGTTGCTCGTTTGGATAAGTATATCTTTCGATTATACTTGATCTGTTTCAGAAATCAATTACCGTTGAAATTTCAATCGGTATTATTTACGTTTATAGATTTGAGATATTCAATTTTTTCTATCGTTTCTTATCTGTACTGGCGTTCTGTCAGTGTTTTCAAAGGTTTTTTTTTTTGAGCTACCAGGAAGCGAGAATTCTCTTTCATACTGTTTTCCTTAAATCATTTCATATTCTTTTAAACTTCTAATTAACTTCATTCTTTATTCAATTAATTCTTTCGGGTCAAATATAACTTTTCTAAATTGTAACAATATCATTCTATCATTTGTATTGTAACTTTCCGGAAAGCATTTTTATATATTTTTGTTTCTTATCTCAATTTGATTTATTATTATTTTTGGATTCAATTCCTATCAGTTTGAAATTTGTCAGGACATATTTAATATCTAATTTTGTACAAAACTAATGTCTGATCTTCTCTCTACGCATGTTCGAGTGCCCATTGAATCTGAAGAATCTCCGGAACCACGAGGAGGATTTTCATATGTGCTGAGAAAATCTGCAACTTGGACAGCACCAATATTCAAGTTTGGCAATTCCACATCATATTGTCGTTGAGGCTGAAATTACTACCCCAAGAGTGCATCTACCAATTCAAAGTACCACATGATATTACAGCAATTTTCCAAATTCCGTCTGGCATTCACCATCAAAATTTTTCATGGTTAGAGCATCCACCAATTTTCTAAATTGGACCACGTGAGAACAAATTATTTCCTCAATACTGGGTATCATTTCCAAATTCTGTCCGGAGCCGAAAAATTTAAACTAGAGATCAGAGATTAGATAGTTAATATTTGTCAATGTTCTGATAATATTGTAGTTTTTCTAAATTTTCTTTGATTCAAAATTTCTCATAGCCTTCAGCTAAATTCTAATTTGTATCTAGTTTTAATAAATGTTAAAAATTGCTTTTTTTCTTAAATTCCATCAACAGACAAGATTAATTTTCTTATTTTTATTTTTTCTTTTGGTTTAATTTATTAAACCTGGCGCCCAACTAAGTCAAGTTTTCAGTATACATTATAAGCTTGTAGTCGATCCACACCCTCTCCGTATCAACTGAGCAGCCGACAGGCGTACGTGGAACTAGTAGTTTACACAATTGGCGCCCAACGTGGGGCCCGACTGCTAGCAAAGAGGGAATTAACTTGACCTTTTTCTTTTCTTTTGATTGATTCTTGCCTGATGGAAATTTTCTTGTAATATATTTGATCCGACAGAATTTGGTTTCTTGAAATTTAATACTGCATTTTTTTTTTGAGTTATTTTTTATATCATTGATGAATGAACGACCTCTCCGTATATAATACCTATGCTTTGTTTTATCTACTATATCATATATCTATATCATTGATAATTATTAATATTTGAAATCCTAAATATTTCCTATCTGTATCAATATGAATCCTAATCATTTGAAAAATTCAGAGCTGTCTTATGAAATTTTTATTCGTGGTATAGAACCTACTGGCGATGTTGTTAATAAGAGAAAAATATTGAGAGGACTACTAAGTCAAGAAAGGGCAAATCGTAGTTTCCATAGCTTGACCAATCCCTATTCTCATTCCCAAGATATTACTGAAATTAAGGAAACTGTCAGTGACCTGAAAAAGATTATTTCTGATTTCTTTGGAAGCAGAGATGATCCTATTTTTAGTAGAGTTTCGAGTCGTTTGGCACATTTGTCTAATCGTTTGTCAAGGTTAGTTGCTGAGGAGGATGCTGAAATTTTGGCAAAGAAAGGAATTCAATATGAGGTGTTGGAATTAGAGGCTGATCTTGATTTGAAGATTTCTCCTACTAGAACTTCTACCCCAACTGAAGTTTCTGTTCCTGTGAACCACGCTGGACCATCAAATAGTGGATTTGTCGCACCCTATAAATGGAATATTTCTTTTACAGGCAATCAGTCTGAATCCGTCACTTCGTTCTTAGAGAAAGTGGAACTCTTGAGGCAGGCTCGAGGTGTTTCAAAGGAGGAATTGTTCCGTTCTGCTTGTGATTTGTTCAAGGGTTGTGCTTGGACTTGGTTCGTTAATAATAAATGTAAATTTCGAACTTGGGACGAACTAGTCGGGGAGTTGAAAAAAGATTTTCTTCCTTACTTTTATGAAGAAGATCTAGAACAAGAAATCAATTCCAGGACACAAGGTTCTAATGAGAGGGTATCTCTCTACATTTCGTCAATGGAAGGCCTATTCAACCGGCTAACGGGTAAGCCAGATGAGGAGAACAGGGTTAGGAAGATCCGTAGGAATTTGTTACCGTTTTTTATATCCGGCTTGGCTTTATATAATCCTAAAACTGTAAGTGAGCTTTCCGAATTATGTAAAAAGTTGGAGGAGTCAAGAATATGGGCTGATCGTTATAGGGCACCGCCTACTCATGATACCGGTCTCTTGGAACCTGATCTTAGTACACCCTTCCGGGAATCAATCCCTTCTACTTCCGTTGGTCATCGACCGATTTTTCGAAAAAATATCTCTTCCCCTAATGTCTCTACTGTGTCTGGTTCTCGATGTTGGAATTGTGGTACTGCGGGTCATAATTATCCGCAATGTAAGAAACCTAGATCAATTTTTTGTTTTGGTTGTGGTTTGAAAAATACCATTAAATCAAGTTGCAGTCAGTGTCATCCAAAAAACTCCAATCGAGGTGGCGAGAACCTAAATCTCGTCACCAGCCAAATATCGAAAAGTTCAGTAAATCCACCTGCAAACTATCGCGCTCCCTAACACCCAAGAGGAAGACAAATTGCTCCAAATCAGTAAAACAATCACCAACTGAGTGGCAAGAATGGTTGGATATTAAAAACAAAAATTGTTCGTCCCCTGTAAAAATTAATCCCCTTTTCGTTAGGAAACCTAATGATAACCGCCCATACCTCAACGTTGACATTTTTGGTCAGAAAATTCTAGCTCTTGCCGATACAGGTAGTACTTCTTCTATTTTGGGTTCTGCTGGTTTTACACTTTTACAAGAATTTAACATTCCTATCCAGTATGAATCTCCAATTGATGTTACAACCGCCGATGGTAAACCGCAAGATTTCTTAGGATATGTTAGAGTCCCTGTTTCCCTTGAAGGTATCTCGAAGGAGTTGAAAATCCTCATTATTCCATCTGTTACGCATAATTTAATTTTACGAATGGATTTTTTCAAGATTTTCCTTATGGAAGCTAATTTTTCCAATCTCTCCTATTGCCTAGATTCTAATTTATGT
Organism: Halyzia sedecimguttata; assembly: GCA_937662695.2. NCBI lineage: Eukaryota > Metazoa > Arthropoda > Insecta > Coleoptera > Coccinellidae > Halyzia > Halyzia sedecimguttata. The sequence continues at coordinate 18,229,932 of OW569413.2, forward strand.
GCCGTAAATGCCATTGAACCTTTTTCTAAGTTGACGTTATCCCAAAAAGAGGAACTTCAGAAGGTTGTTAACTGCTTTCAATCGATTGCTCCCAAAAATAGAATTGGTCGTACTCATCTAATAACTCATCATATCGACACGGGAAATGCAAAACCTATTGTCCAACGGCAATATCCCTTATCTCCTGCTATGCAGAATCACTTAAATAAAGAAATCGATGAAATGTTGAAATTGAAAGTTATTCAACCATCCAACTCGTCTTGGTGCAGTCCCTTGTGGTTAGTTCCTAAACGCACCGGAGAGTATCGTGTTTGTTTCGATGGTCGAAAATTGAACGAGGTAACCGCAGACGATGCCTATCCTATGCCCATGATAGATGGTATTCTTAATAAACTGAGAGACTCTAAATATCTCTCATCTATAGATTTGACGAAAGCTTTCTTTCAGATACCTTGGACAAGTCATCCCGGGAAAAGACAGCTTTTGCCATACAGGGTAGAGGTCTTTATGAATTTGTTGTAAGTCCATTTGGACTTAAGAACAGTCCGAAAGTGATGACTCGCTTGATGGATAAGGTAATAGGTCCTGATTTAGCACCCTATTGCTTCGTATATCTTGACGATATCATCATAGCCACTCCTACTTTTGAACTCCATATTAAAGTTCTGAGAGAAGTTTATCGGCGCCTGAAAAACGCAAATCTCACCGTAAACATGGATAAATGTGAATTCTGCCGATCTTCTCTTGTATATCTAGGATTTGTTGTAGATGAACGTGGGTTGAGAACCGATCCAGAAAAGGTTTCGGCGATAGTCAAATATCCAACTCCAAAGTCTACTACTGAAATAAAACGATTAATAGGTCTTGTCAGTTGGTATCGTCGATTCATTAAAGATTTTTCCTCTATTTGTTCCCCCATATCTGATCTTTTACATGGTCGGAAAAAAGGACAACCAATAAGCTGGACTCCCGAAGCCGAAGCAGCTTTCACTGAAATAAAATCTCGATTAGTTTCAGCTCCTGTACTCGCCAGCCCTGATTTTTCAAAGCCTTTCATCATACAGTGTGATGCTTCTGATACCGGTGTTGGAGCTATTTTATATCAAGAGTGTGATGGTGTGGAACATCCTGTAGCTTATGCTAGTAAAACTTTGAATAGTTGTCAGCGTAAATATACTGTAACCGAAAAAGAGTTATTAGCTGTCATTTTCGGAATTGAAAAATTTCGTAGTTATGTTGAAGGTACTAAATTCACCGTTGAAACTGATCATGCTTCACTCATTTACCTCCATAATCTGTCTAATCCTTCAGGACGTTTGACTAGATGGGCAGTTAAACTGTCGCAGTATGATTTCACCATTAAACATAGAAAGGGTTCTTTGAATGTTGTAGCTGATGCATTATCGCGTTCGGTCGTAGATGTTTCTGTCATAAATGTTTCCTCTTTTATACCTGATAAATGGTACACTTCTATGATTGACAAAGTTCGGAAAAACCCAGAAGCTTATCCCTCGTTTCGTGTCGAAAATGAAGTTCTCTATAAACATATTTTGTCGCGAAATACTATAATTAGTAATTTGACTGATTGGAAAATTATTGTGCCTTCTGCTAATAGACAAGAAGTTCTCAACTTTTATCACGATAAAGAAACTTCTGCTCATTTAGGAATTTCTAAAACTCTTTCCCGTATATCTGAATTGTATTACTGGCCTAAAATTAGAAGAGATGTTTACAGATATGTTAGAAAGTGTCCTATTTGTGCTGCTTGTAAAAGTACGAACTTACCTCGGGCCGGTCAAATGGGTTCATATAAAAACATAAATTTTCCGTTTCAGTGTATTTCTGCGGATATTTTAGGTCCATATCCAAGGTCTAAAAATGGAAATCAGTATGTGTTGGTAGTTGTAGATTGGTTCACTAAATTTACTTTGGTTCATCCGATGTCGAAAGCCACGTCGAAAAACATAATTAAATTTGTTGAGAATAATGTATTCCTCATTTATGGTGTACCGCAGATTATTATGGTCGATAACGGCAGTCAATTCATCAGTAGGGAGTTTAAGCATTTGATGGAAACTTATCGTGTACAGAAAATTTGGTACAATGCGAGATATCATCCGCAAGTGAATTTCTCCGAGAGAGTCAATAAAGTTATCGTAACCTCAATTCGATGCTATATTCATGATAATCATAAGTCTTGGGATCTATCTATTTTCAAGGTAGCTCAAGCTATCAGATTGGCGAAACATGACGTCACGGGATTTTCTCCAGCTTTTCTTAATTTTGCTAGGAATGTTCCGGTGACAGGAGATTTTTATGGACTGATTTCCGACAATGAAAATAACATAATTTCTATTTCAGAAAAATCCCAGCGTATCGACGATATTCAGAAATTTCCGGATTTATTCGTTGATATCCGTAAAAGGTTACATGAGGCGTATCTTAGGAATTCTCACCAATATAATCTGAGAAAGAGGAATATAAAGTTTCGCGTCGGAGACAAGGTATGGAAGAAAAATGTAACGCTATCTTCTGCAGCTAATAATTATTCTGCAAAGCTGGCCCCTAAATATTTGCCCTGTGTTGTTACCAAGGTCGTAACTAATTTGGTGTACGAACTTAAAGACATGGATGGTAATGATTTGGGTCGTTGGCATATTAAAGACCTGAAGTCTGCTTATGCTGACGACGATTCAGAGTCAGATGAAGAACAATACTTCAGCGCAGATTCAGACTGCTCAAATTAATGTTTCTCCTATTTAATTTGGATTTTTATCATTATTTCGACATGGAATAATTCGCTGAGTATTTTTTTTTTCAGTGTAGAGTTAATGTGATTCATGATGGTTAACTGTTGAATGGTTCAACTCCTTGAAATAATCTACCTTATAGTAGCTCCTTTATGGAACATTTGTAATTTCGTAAGCCAAACTTTTCAATAGTGATAGGATGAGTTGATTCTGAATTTTTTATAAAATTTTTATCTGGGAATTAACCTTTTTCCTTATATCACTTCTTATCATGTCACGTTTATTCCTCCCTTAATTTACCTTTACCTATTTACCTTATCTTTGTCATTTGGATTTTTCAAGTGATATATTTCCTTTATTTTGAGTATTAGCATTGAGTATTTAAATGATTCAATGCTCGATGGTATCAGTATTCATCTGGTATTCTATTTATTTCAAGATATGATGTTACGATACTTTACCATATTTTGAATTATGAAAAAAATGTGTGGACTTCTAAAGATCCCAAATTTTTTCTACCTAGTTGGGGTGGTGTGTAACGACTCAATAGCCACTAGAGTGTTTTCTCACGCCCTACCAACGATACGCCACTGAATTCAAAATTCAGGTATGTCAATGTGGATCGATTGAATTCGGATCTCCGTGTTCTACGAGATTTTCCGATCCCATCGAGGTCTTTCATTCTTTGAATTCATTCAGATTTGACTCGTTCAAGAATAATTACCGACTTTTGATTATTAGCGTGACTTATATTTGAGATTTTCATAGATATTATCAGGTGAAAGGTGAAAGTGAGTTTTCTGGTTGCTCGTTTGGATAAGTATATCTTTCGATTATACTTGATCTGTTTCAGAAATCAATTACCGTTGAAATTTCAATCGGTATTATTTACGTTTATAGATTTGAGATATTCAATTTTTTCTATCGTTTCTTATCTGTACTGGCGTTCTGTCAGTGTTTTCAAAGGTTTTTTTTTTTTGAGCTACCAGGAAGCGAGAATTCTCTTTCATACTGTTTTCCTTAAATCATTTCATATTCTTTTAAACTTCTAATTAACTTCATTCTTTATTCAATTAATTCTTTCGGGTCAAATATAACTTTTCTAAATTGTAACAATATCATTCTATCATTTGTATTGTAACTTTCCGGAAAGCATTTTTATATATTTTTGTTTCTTATCTCAATTTGATTTATTATTATTTTTGGATTCAATTCCTATCAGTGTGAAATTTGTCAGGACATATTTAATATCTAATTTTGTACAAAACTAATGTCTGATCTTCTCTCTACGCATGTTCGAGTGCCCATTGAATCTGAAGAATCTCCGGAACCACGAGGAGGATTTTCATATGTGCTGAGAAAATCTGCAACTTGGACAGCACCAATATTCAAGTTTGGCAATTCCACATCATATTGTCGTTGAGGCTGAAATTACTACCCCAAGAGTGCATCTACCAATTCAAAGTACCACATGATATTACAGCAATCTTCCAAATTCCGTCTGGCATTCACCATCAAAATTTTTCATGGTTAGAGCATCCACCAAATTTCTAAATTGGACCACGTGAGAACAAATTATTTCCTCAATACTGGGTATCATTTCCAAATTCTGTCCGGAGCCGAAAAATTTAAACTAGAGATCAGAGATTAGATAGTTAATATTTGTCAATGTTCTGATAATATTGTAGTTTTTCTAAATTTTCTTCGATTCAAAATTTCTCATAGCCTTCAGCTAAATTCTAATTTGTATCTAGTTTTAATAAATGTTAAAAATTGCTTTTTTTCTTAAATTCCATCAACAGACAAGATTACTTTTCTTATTTTTATTTTTTCTTTTGGTTTAATTTATTAAACCTGGCGCCCAACTAAGTCAAGTTTTCAGTATACATTATAAGCTTGTAGTCGATCCACACCCTCTCCGTATCAACTGAGCAGCCGACAGGCGTACGTGGAACTAGTAGTTTACAATTTTGAAACATGCCATTCTTCAGTAACAAGTATTGACAACATTTTTTTTGAAAAAAATATCTATTGAAATGAAAACAATCAAACCTATTTATTTAATTTCACACCACATCATCAAACGACAAGTCCTAACATTTTTTTGCTCTTAACGAGACATTATTTATTGCCCTTCTTATCATGTCTGAACTGCGCAAGGTTTTTCCATCCTTTGTCTCAACTGTTCCTGTGAAGTAATTTCAGTGGAATCAACCTTATCTTTCAAATAACCTCAAAGAAAGTAATCGAGAGGAGTTAGCAATGGCGATCTTGGTGGCCATGCCACAGGGCCACCATGACCTTTCCATCTGTTTGGATAAATTTCATTGGGATATTGGGTAGAAGATAACCAGTTTACAAAAAAATTACATAAAATATTAATTCGTTTGTTTGTGTGCTACTCTTTTGAAACAAGTGTGCCATTTAAAATAAAACTGAATTTATTAGACTGAATTGTGTATTTGTTCATGACAATAACGACATTTCAAACTAATGTAAATAATACTATCTCGAACCTTCAAGCCACCATTATTCAATCGAGTACCGGATTAAGTAAGGCATTATTTCAATCAATAACTATTGTTGAAATAAAATTTTGAACTGGTGTCTTCTTCTGAATTCCAAGAATTACAACTGAAATCAAACTTACTAGCTTGCCCGTTACTAGCTCAGTGACTTATGCTAGCAAGTTTGTTCGTCCGCCTAGGAAACATCTTACCTAAGTAAAATGCCTCATAGAGCGCCTAAGTAAAAAGTATACTACTCCTGAATGTATCCCAAATCGTTGATCTGATGTTAAAGATAAAACCTCTTATTCCCTATCTATATATTCCAACTTTACAAATAAATATTTCAGTAATATATACAAGGATCAATGGTAAGTCTGAGATCGCCGAGGCACTTATCTTTGCAGTCTGGGTTCGGCAGATGAGGTAGGGCCGTCCAAAATGTCACATGCAGATGTACGTTCTCTCCGGAACAAAGGTACGTCGGTAGTAAGGAAGTTGTCTTCAACTGTTATTCCAGGACTAAGTTGTCCCTATTAGATGTTCCACTAGATATATGCTCAGGTATTAGATATTCCACCAGATTTGTGCTGAGGTATTAAGATAGTCCACTAGTTTATGTTCCGGTACCAAGAAAGTTCTCCAGATTTTAAGGTCGTCTCCGAATGTTCAATCCGGAACTAAGAAAGTCGTCTCCGGAACTAAGAAAGTTATCTCCAAATGTTCACTCTGGAACTAAGAAAGACGTAATCCAAATGTTCACTCCGGAATTAAGAAAGTTATCTCCAAATGTTGACTCCGGAACTAAGACTGCAAAATTCAGACCCATAAGATAGTGCATGTAAGACGTGATCTCATTCCCAGTAACTCTAGACGAACTTGAAATTATTTACAGAGCAATAAATATGAGATAAAATATCTAGAATCCAGGAATAAGAGCACGTTATTCGATCGCAAGAATGAGACTAGAAATTAAGTATTATACAAAGAAACGTGTTAACCTGTGTAACCTGCAGAAAATGAAATAAAACGGAAATAACAACTTGGCATTCACAAAAGCAGAAAATATCAGTTCGAATCTGCGTAGTACTTACCGCCTTTTAAATAGACGTCTTGTAAGAAACAAATAAATTTCTAATTCACACGATTATAATGGATTACGGTAGTACTTTAATTTGCTAAACTCTCTGGTGAGATATTAACGCTTTGACTTTCAGTACTCGAAAGGAAGACAAAGATGTCCGCTTGAGATTGCAGCGGATCGTGCGCATGCGAAACATAAACTCTATCAACGCGCTGGGCGATACATAGAATCTAGGCAAGGCGTTTTTGAGTGTGCATTGAAGGTACCCGTAGAGAGTTTTTCGCGATTAAAACGGTAATCAATGGTGGAGCGTTTTGTAACGTTACACAACAACTCCTTGAAGGCCGAGATGTTAGCGTGCTTGCCTTCCTCACAGTGCAAGTTCATTATTATATTTATTTTAAAAGTTGAAATCAGTTGATGACCAATGCCTTTTCATACGTGTTAACGCTAAAAGGTTCATGTAGTATTTCGTTAGCGTGTGTAAGGTGTGAATAGAACATGTGCGCAAAACCTTCTCAAATTTTCAAACTACCAGTAGCGCACCATAAAAATGTTCTGCAGGGACAAATGTGGCATTGCTCCAGAATAAATATCACCCTGTGAATTTTCACGGGTATCCAACATGTCATATGATGTAAACCCTAAAGTGTAATACCTTTGGCAAATTTTAAATCAATATGAGAAATGCAGATACAGATACAGATCCGAACGAATTATAGTCTAGTACTTCATTGAATAAAGACGGCTTGAACGTTCATGCACTATTAAGTAGGGGGTGTATGAGGCGTGAGTAGAAAATAGAAACTGCCCGTAAAAGCTGCTGACTTAACCACAGTGCTTTTTTTTAAATTTCTCTTGTACTAGTTCCTCGATAATATTATATTTCTTTCAAAACTGCTTTTTCGAATCGTGCAATAAATTTTTGTCGCGCTGTTCTATGAACTATGAATTTTCGGGAGAAAATGGTCTTAAACGATTTGGTTCGACTCACTGATCGAAACTCCGTGGTCAAAATCGATTATGTCCAGTCGGCCGGTCCAGCTGGCCGTTAACACGATAACTCTCGAATTAAATGAGCTAGATCAAGGCTTCCCAAAATATGCATTGGGGTGCAGTGACATTGTCCCAGGGGCGTCGCATGTCGATGTGACCGAGTGGATTGAGCTGATAACCTATTATTAGGCTAGTACTAAAATTGGTGAATATTTTTGCAAAATGACCAATGAAATATCCCCGATATCGTAGAATTATGAGGATTGTAGGGTATTATAATTTTTGGGTGATAATATAATGACCTTGAATAATCCATATGATTATAGAAATATATACTTTAGTAAGTTAATCAAATTGGCTTCAGAATATCTCCAGTAAAAATAAAACCGGAATATTGGCTAAGTTTTAATTGATAGGTATAATATCATTTTCAGAGTAGATTTGAGGATCGAATATCTCAGATGAGGTCGTTTTTGGGTAGAATCGGTCTGGTGGTTTCGGATTTATGATTTTTGACACTATAATTTTTTTAAATGAAACTTTTTTTAATTTAATTTCTTTTATGATGCAGTTCTATCATAAGAATCCATTGATATTATCCCCCAACTCAGAGAAACCAACCCATTTTTCAACTAACTAACGCGCGTAAGTTCGGTTAGATAAGTATTTTTCGAGTCATTGGGAAAACAAAATTTTGGATGGCTCTAACTCTGGAACTACTCGGTAGATTTTGCCTATTAACGCCGGTGCATTTGGACTCCAAACCTACGCTGAAAATTTCAACTCTGTAACTCATTGCGGTCGAGCGTTATACTGACGACTGGTCAGACGGCCAGATAGAATCAAGTTTGACCTCAGGATTGTTCATCAGTGAGTCGAAAATAATCATTTGAGACCATTCTCGGCCAATTATTTGGAAAATACAGACATTTGTATGAATTGTTCACCTGATCATCGCTTCAAAATATGAATTTATTCGAATATACCTAAATGTTTAACGTTTCATTTCTCTTAAATAGTATCAGATAAAGGACCATTTCAATTTTCACAGTGAAACAGAGATTCTTTTTAAATTACCAGTAGGGTACCACCGAGGGGTAAACCGCTAGGAATTCTAGTGTACAAGATATTATAATTCCATGGAATTCCTATTGAATTCCCGGAATTCCTATTGAATTCCTTTCGAATTCCATGGAATTCCTATTGAATTATTGAGAATTACTATTGATCTTAGAGTGCGACACCTATCGGACAATCATGTATACAGCTCCAAATAGTTGGTTTTAACCGAGGGGTAAACCGCTAAGAATTCTTGTGTACAAGAATATAGAATTCCAATAGAATTTCAAAAGAATTCCTATTGAATTCCTAATGAATTCCTATTGAATTCCAATGAAATTCCGGTTGAGTTGGAATTCTGGTATACAAATTTTTGTCAGCGGTTTCCCCCTCGGGTACCACAGACAAGTTCGGATGGGCCCTTGCTCCAGAAAGAATATCACCCTGTAGATTTTCACGGACACTTGAAATTTTATATGATGTCCACCTTGGTGAATCGAATTTCATACGGAATGCGGATGATATTAGGAAAAAATCATTGAGAAATTTCATATCTTCTGGACTCATGTTTAATAGATTTTCATTCTTGATATCATTCAAATAATGGAACCTCTATACATCCAATATAGGAACATCCTGTATGCACGTAAACAGTGCGCCTTGCAGAATAGAATATTCATTTTGCAAATTCCAAACGCATCATCCGAAAACTCTTCACATCATTACTCTCCCGAAACTATCCTCGAACGAACAAACGACCCACCGTTCGGAACCACGAGGGTATATTGATAAATTATCGGCGACGGGGGTGGCCTGAGACAGCGAATTAATCGAACACGAATTTAATTATTCGAAATTAAATCCGAGCGTCATAGAACGCCCGCTTGCCTACTAACAAGGACCCGCAAAACGGTCGGACTGAGCTATTTATCAATTATCCGGCGGTTGAACTCCTAGGTGAATCCGGCAGATTTCTAATTCTGCCAGAACGTCGAAACAAAAACACAAACAATACTCGGTGCTCTAGGACTTTGATTTCAGTAGCGTAGCAAATTCATGCCAATTGATCATGATGCAAAATTGTAATGTATTGAGAATTTTTGTTGGTTGATTCATTTTGGACATTCTTATTTTCAGGAATCACATGATGAAACATATTCAATAATTAAGGATGAAAAAAACCAAATAACAAAAAATTGGTTCAAGCACTGACGTGAAGTCAGGAGCTTTTGCGCGTATGTTCTATTGTCCATTCTCCTGTACTGGACACTCTTGATCGAATTTACCATGGTGAATTCTATTGTCTGTTTTTCTGTGTTGGACACTGTTCATCGAATTTACAATGGTAAATTCCTACCCTGAAAACTACCTACCCTACCCTGAAACCTACCTACCTACCCGACCCTGAAAACTCCAAGTCTCTATCTCATTTCGTTCGAAAGTTATTGAGGCTACGTTCACCCATCCCGCTACTGAACTCGCACGAGGCTACTCGGATCTCCAAAAATATAGATCCAATCGTGGATCCAAACTTGGAACTTGGTAATAGAGTTAGGTTTTGAAGGCTTTCGCAAAAATTCAGTGATGTCGGACGAATAGTTTCTGATACATAGAATTTGCTTTAATGATTTTTTTTAGTTTTCTAGTGATACGATCCTCAACAAAATTTCACAGAAATTTTTGCGTTGGCTTTATAAAACTACTAACTATGCTTGAATTGGATCGATTTTGAATTTTTCGAGTTATGGAGGAAATAACAACCAAATTTCAGATAGGTATAACTCCAAAACCGTTTGGCCGATTATGTATCGAAACAAAATCGAATTTCACACTCACATGCAAAGCCTAACCTCAAAATTTCAAGCCACTATCTCCGTCCGTTTTCAGGTTATCGCGACATAAATAATATTTTTTAATAATTTACGATTTTCACAAAATTCACTAACGTCCTTAGGTTTGTGTTCTACAACTACCTGCCAAGTTTCATGTCGATCAAATCAGTAATGGTTCAAAACAAAATTATTACTCGGAAGCCGTTCGACCGATTATGCCCATTAACGAACATGTCCGTCGTATTGGGATGCGCCATCTACCCTGAAAATTTCAAGTCACTATCCCTTTCCGTTCTCAAGTTCTCAAGCCGGCCGGACAGAATCAAATTTGACATAAAATTCTTCATCAGTGAGTTGAACCTATTCGTATGAGATCATTTTCGGCAAAAACTTCGAAAATTACAGACATTTGGGCAAAATGATAATGCGATGTTCCGCTGAACATACGCGCAAAAATTACAATATACCCGATTGCTGCGAAACAAGCTCCCAACATTAATTGAAACTTCAATGGTTTTCGGGATATTTCGCAATAGAAGAAGGAAAATAACATATTATTGGTACTTGCCAGTACGTATTTCTGGCTTCTTCAGGACAAGGCAATCATGAAACTAATTGAAAGATTTATTTATTTGGATCAAACTATGAAATACTCACAGGCGAAGCCCATATACAATATCCGCTTAATAATATCACAAATTTAGGTGAATATATCTCAGAAATTAAGATTATGTTAAAACTGACTACAAATTCATCAAAAATATGCGACCTATATATAGAGACATGAAAATATTCTAAAGTGCAACAAATAAAAACATGAATGAAGAATAACAAACTGAAAATACAATAGTTATCAATAGAAAGAATTATGAGAAATTGTTCCTGAGACTACGCCTCAGATGAGTTGCCATATTGAAGAAAAACTATAGCATCGACACGGAGGAAGCATAAGCAACCTGGTTGATGCAATCTTTAGCCAAGGATAGGAAAATTATAAGAATAGGATAACGCGGAGAAGTTGAAATATCCCGATAATCCTTCACCATTAAGGGCCGGTTTCTGACACATTTGAATGGAGTTTATATTCAGTTTATCTACCGAATTCTATTGAATTGGACAGATAAACGGAAGATAAACCAGATGTTATATTCCTCAGAAACCGGCCCTCAATCTACTTCTCCGCGTTATCCTATTCTTATAATTATCATATTCTCGGGTTAATATCGCTTGAAATAGGTTGCTCATGGATTTTCCAAAAAGAAGCTCCTAGAGCTTAAGATATAAATTGGTTGCTCTCTCCTGTTGTGGCGTCATCTATGTTTCCCTCTTCTTTCCATATTTACCTTGGTTTCTTAGTTGACTTGCCCTGAAGAAGCCAATCATGAACAGACACACGTATCGGCCAGTACCAACAACAAGTTTTTTATCTGCTTCTATTCGGAAATATTCCGAAAACCCTTCACCATTAAGTATAAATCTCGCGATGAGACGATGAAATCGCAACGGCAAGTTCTCGTCGTTCGTTAAGAGCCGACGCACACGGGTCGACTGGGATATGTTTGACGCGATCAGAATCGCATCGGCAATTTATCGATCTGTCATTCAGGGCGTTGCTTTATCGTTCAGTCTTATAATCACAGAATAAAATTAATTCATGCCGGAAATTGATCGAAGCCCGTAATATTTACATTCCACATAACATTTCTTCCTTACTTGGTTGGTTACGGCCACAGAATATAACATAAGGAGTGCTACCTTCCTTGTAAATTGTGCACAACAGTAGTGACAGTTACACCATAAATTAGACAGGGTGAATATAAGTGGGTATATTCCATTATGGTTCTAAGGGGTGTCTGTAAAATTACAATGATGCTCTATGATTCCGTCAATTTTGAATTCTCGGAATGTTTTTTACTGTGTTTACCAAATTTAAAATGATTCAAAAGGAAATATACTTCAAAATGAAACAAAGCTTTATAAACAATAATTTCTTTATTAATATAATTTTAACAATTGCATGTCTATTAAATATTCCATTGTTGAATAAATCAAGAAAATGATATTGATCTCAACCTTTTCGATTGTAAATAAATATAAAACTACAGTTTTAGATTTTTGGAATTTGGTTTCAGATATTTGAAGTTCTTGGGGTTATATCTACCAAACTCATGAACAATTATCCACATTGTTTCACGCCTTTTCATTAGCATCCCTCTTCGAATATCCCTGGTGTTTATTACTATAAAGATCAGGATCAGAGTATTGTACAGATTATTTATCAGTACCTTATAATTTATGAATGACTCGTTTGTATCTGAAAGGTAGAGGGAAAACGGTAATTGAGGTTGATGTAAGCGAGAATCTTCATTGAATTCCTTTTTTTTATAATTTGTCTATAACTCAACGAATTTTTTTCCCTAGACTCTTCAGGTATCTACTTATAATTAAACATAGAAGGTATGGGCCATTTATGCCCAAATCAGTATAAATATAAATTAGAACTACACACACTTACCGCCATGACGTCAGCGACGCGCGATATGTCCTGCACTCCGATCGCGTGAATCGTTCGTTCCAAATCGTACGCTCGAAATCGCAAACGAGTATGACGTCTAGTTTTAAATATGAATTCGTTTGTTATATGCAAGATGCATAGAATGTGATTCTATGCGTTTATGATACATGCATAGACATGATATACAATACTGGTTATACGTAATAATTCGAGTGAAGATACCGCCCTTGATCATTATTTTCTAACCAGGAAGATCATAGAATAGAGTAGCAGAAATGGTAGATCGCAGATTACATAACTTAAAACAATTTTGCCATCGCAAATTGTTGGTGAGTGATAGAGCTTTTTCTATTCATCATTTTGCATTGATTTCGTTCTTGTATTCAATGTTATTGTATGTTGGAAGTAAGGTTATGTGGAATGAAATATTATGCGCTTCGATGATTTTCTGGCTTGAATGAATTTTATTTTGTGATCATAAGGCTTGTTTCACATGCATACGGTTCCATTCGGTTCGTTTCGTTTTCGGTTTCAATTCGGTCGCTGGCGACAAGTGTGAAACGGTGCTCCGGTTTAGATTCGGTACCGAATAGAAACCGTACAGCACCGAATACTCCCTCGACACGAATAGGTTTCTATCAGGTTTGGATTCGTGTGTAGGGAATACAGATCAACCGGGGCGTTCACACGAATACGGTTTAGTTTCGGTTTTAACCATAAAGTAATAAATATTTACATATGTTTTCTGTCTCGTTTTGTGCTTTTAACCTCAAATCGAGCAGATATCTTTCAATTTTTCACGAATTGTTCAAATATAGAAATATAAACATACATATTTTCGGGATATTGTTGCTATCTCAGTATTCATGAGAAAATGATGGTTTACCAAATGTGGATCGACTGATCTCTGCAGTGAATCTAAACCAGTGCTGCGGGACAAAACTTCCGAAAAATATAAAGATGAATTAAAGACGTAGGAGTAGGATGCATTCAAAGATGTATGTGTTCAATTGTGAATGGCTTTGATGAATCTGACGTCGCGGAAAAATTGGAATTGTGAGCCCGTGTCGGAAGATAACATAAAACCTAATATGAACCGTATATGTGTGAAAGGCCTTCATTCGTTTTCGGTTGAAACCGAAAACGAACCGAACCGAATGGAACCGTATGCATGTGAAACAAGCCTAAGACTGAATGATAAAGCAACGCCCTGAATGACAGATCGATAAATTGCCGATGCGTCAAACATATCTCGGTCGACCCGTGTGCATCGGCGCTTAGTCATTTGATCGACGTCGTTGTAATGCTGGATTTATCTAGCCTTCCTCCGAGTTGCGTTCGAAAATTAACTCTGTAGAGTAATATTTACTCCATTGCGTTCGAAAACTGAAAGGCTGAGTAAATTTTACTCTGTGTCAGTCGTCCGAAAAGTCGGAGTATTCGACTCGGAGTTCATTTTACTCCTGTCAAAATTGACATACCTCATGGGAAGGAAAATCTAGTATCTTTGTCTAACTGTTTTATGAATGTTTTGTGATGTAATTTAATAGTTTTTATACTGCTCACAATATCTATTTATGATTAGAGTTACATATATGTGAAGAAAACAATAATAATAGGATCTTTCTTAAACCAACATAACCTATTTTCCGATATTGGCACCTTCTGTCACTGTCAGTGTCAGTGTCAGAGTAACTCTAGAGTAAATCTGTCAAACCTTCAAAAACTCTACTCTACTCCGTGGAGTTAATTTTCGAACACAACTCTGACCATATATAATAACATAACCCTGACAGCCGCAAGAATTAAAATTGGTTCAAGCACTGACGTGAAGTCAGGAGCTTCTGCGCGCATGTTCTATTGTCCAATCATCTCTATTGGACACTCTTAAGGCCGATTCATATTATACGTCCCGCTCGGCTCAGCTGAGCAAAATGATAATGCGATGTGTCTCCTAGAACAGAAAGTAGGATGTGCAAGGCATGTAGGTCTTTTTCAAGAAATGGAATCCAATCTAAAATTCCAGCCGCAAGTATACTATTAACACGCCACCCAAATTTTCTTTTTTTGTTAGCAATCTTACTTGGCGATTTAATGCATTTATATAATTATTAGAGATAACTGTAATACTTTGCATGCTACTGATAATATTTTAATTAACAGTTTATATACCACAAATTGAAATAATGATTATAATCGCTCATTTTGTTTATATTTGGTTGTAATATTAACAATCAATTAAGTTATGTTTTTAAATCAGTTCAAAAGCTGTCGCTTTATTTCGTCATTCCATGAAAAGGATAGGAAGGGAAATTTTTAACGATAGCATGGTTGCTTTTTACGGACAGCATCGTCTCATGAATTTTAGCCTTTATTCTATACTTATAATTAATTAAAACGTTTCGGAATTTTGCTGTTGGAAGTGTTGGAACATTGAAGATTTATGCAGACAATTGAATATGCGTGCAAAAACTCCCGACTTCACGTCAGTGGTTTTCTCATTTTTGCGCGTATGTAATAACGTCATATCAATTCTTTCAATTGTCTGCAATTTGTTTCCCGAAATTGATTATGTTCGACTCAATAATGAAGAATTCAAAGTCAAATTGTGTTGGCACGATTTCTTTTGAACGAAAATAGATAGAGACTTGCAATATTCAGGGTAGTCAGAGCATCTGAATGCTATTGTTAAGTACGTTGATGGATATAATCGGCCAGACGTTTTCGGAGTTATACCGATCTGAAATATTGTTTCCTCAATAACTGAAAACATTTTTCTTCAAAATGTGATATTACAGGAACTCTTTGCCTGATTCTTCTCAAATTCTGCACAAGCTTTCGAACCACCATTCTACAATCGATTACCGGATTTCAGCTCGATGGGCTTTGTAGTTCAGCAATTATGATGATAAATAAAATTCTGAACTGGTATATTATACATATATTATGCTTCTGAAATTTCAAATGATGTAAATCTCACTGTATTTACGTAGCTTCGGTTGTTGCGTTAGTTAATTCGCTCGCCTGATGCTTTACGCCATGAAGGATATAGGGGGATGCTGGTTTGATTCTTCGCTGAGTAATTTTACTATTTAATTTATTTTGATACTTGAATCCAGTTAATGTACAATGCATTTTATTACGTGTTATCGCTAAAAAGAAAGCTTGTAGGTTCATTCTTACGATCGTGCAAAATGTTACTACTTTTTGCACTAAATCTATAGTGTACCAAAACTTAATGTACGCATATTCTAGGAAAGCGTTCTATCATGTTGCCCAAATGTCTGTAATTTTACCATTCGCAGTACCCTATTTGGATTTGGTAGTATTGCCTGTGACTGATATAACTAGAAGAGTTCCTCAGTTTTTCCTGAATGAACTACTAGGAAAAGATTGAAAGTCATCTATCAGTTGTTACGATATAGCCCAGGAAGAGTAATTGTATCGTTGACCCCTAGCTAGTCGGGCAGACACTCTTAATGGAGTCAGCGTTACGAGTACAAAGATGGAAATTTGTAGCACAATTCTGAGTCTCAAAACTTTCAAAAGTTTGATTCCTCCAATATTCCCATAAATACAGATCCGGTCAAATTGATATCGAGTACTCGGTTGGAAAAAGAAGACTTGAAGGTCCATACAGTATTTCATGAGGGCGTGAATAGACGAAAGGACATGCGCGCAAAATCTCCTGACTTCAATTCAGTGCATTTTAAGATTTTTTTAATGATAACATATTTTTTCATCTGTCATCTATGAAAAAATGACAGATCCGTATATATGATATATATTTTTTCGGTTCAAAAGATCAACGTATTAACATTATGAGGGTAGCCTTGATCAATTAGCATAGGTACTTTTCCCGGAAATTTCCTATAGGTTTCAGACCTCTGAAAATAAAATAAAATAAATCATTCGAAAGATACATAGTTCAGCACCGTAACAGGATATATAAATAATTACTTCCGTACTAGTATCATAATTCATATTCAGTTTCACACTTTAGGTATTCTATGAGTTGAAAAGTAATGAATCTGAATTTCCAAGATTGTTGAAATTCCTTCAAATTCCCACAGTAACACCACTGTCCGAATTTCTAGCCAACCGATGGAAACTAATGAAACTGGCGGGTCGAAAGGAATAGAAGAGCAATTAAATTAGCCATTTATCATGCGTTATCACGAAAACCGACGTTGGTACGGGAGTTTTAGCGTGTTAGAAAATTTATATCAGCTAGTGAACGAACACATATTGCTCTATAGCGCCCCCGCTGCGTGGTCCGTATTCGGTACCGAAGTTCCGGGGACCCCACTTTTTCGGCCTCCGGGGCTATGAAGATGAATAGTGCATTTAATAATTTGGCTGAATATTATTTTGGTATAAATATCTCCGGTTGCAAAAGAATCATTGACTGTAATGCACTCTCAATGCCCTTCCTTAATAGATGTTTATGTACTAAGTGCCTTACATAGATGAATGTTACCCGATGGGCGTTCATCATCATCATCATCATCATCATCAAACAACTCTCTGTGTATACTGTTGGACAAAGGTCTCTGATATTCTATTCCATTCACTTCTGTTCTGTGCTGTCTGGATCCAGTTATTGGTCATTCTTTTGTTGTCGTCTTTCCAGGGTGTAGGTGGTCTTCCTCTCCATCTTTTATGTGCTCACGGCCTCCATTCCAGCAATCCCTTCGCCCATTATTCCCCTTCCATCCTGACAACATGACCTTTCTAGCTTCATTGCTCCAGTTCTCCTGGGTAGTTCTTTATTTTTATGCAATCTCTCAGTGTTACACCAAACATCGACCTCTGCATATTTCTTTGCGTCACTTTAAGCTTCCTGGGTGTTGCAGTTGTTAATATCAAGGTTTCAGTGCAGTATTTTGAAACCAGAAGCATGCACTGATTAAATGCTTTTATTTTCAGGTGGTTAAGAATATCACCCTTGAATATACCCTTCAGTCTTCCGTAGGCTGCCAGCGAGAGTGAGCCTTCTGTTTAGTTCAGTTGTTTGATTATCTCTCGATAAACGAACTTAACTCTCTGTCAAATTAATCACTATCAATGGCAATATTAGAACTGGGAACAATATTTGTAATAAATTTTGATTTGCTCAGATTGATTTTTGGACCAACGCTCTCACATAACTGCCTCAAGTCATTTAGCATCTCTTTTATTTCTCCAAGGTTATTCGAAATGAGGACTAGGTCATCCGTAGAGGTTAACTTATTTAGGTACATATTTGCCGTCAATAATAATGCCCTTTTTGTCCCAATAAAGCTGTTTAAATGCACTCTCTTGGACTGTTATAAATAAATTGGGGGACACTCCGCCGTATTCACAAAACAAAGCGAAAATTAACGTGGAACAGGCCTCTTTTACCACCGTTAAATACGTTAACTGAGGTTGCGATGCAAATTTATCCTTAACTGAGGACCTCAGTTAGGACTTATCGGAGATTGAATGCTTTTTGAATACGGCGGACTGAGTCTAACCCAACACCCTATTGATATGCGGTCAGTCTAAAAAATTTTACCTTCATTGTAGCATTTTTATATAATATGCTATGAATAAGTTCGGAGTATCTTGAATCGAGTATGCACTCTTGAAGCAGAACTGCTTTAAGCTCAATCGTACCGAACACCTTGTGGAAGTCGATGAATGCCAAGGCTAGCGGATTGTTATACTCGGAGGTTTTTTCAATGAGTATGTTTTACTTTGAAGGTGGTCATTCATGAATATCAGCAGTGAAAACCTCAGTTTTAGTTTCCAGCAGGGTGGTCATGATACTAGTGAAGAGTTTAGAAAGATGACTTATCGGCTTATTGGTCGACAATTCTCTAAATGTGCTATGTCACTCATTATGGAGAAGGATGACGATGGAATTATGCCATTTCTTGCGAATCGAGATATTGAAAAGGCATGGGATGAAAAGATCTATCAATTTCTCGAGTAAACTTTGGCCGCCTATTATGACTGCATCCGATACAATATGGTCTTTACCTGGTGATCTGTTGTTTTTTGTCTCTTCAAGACTAGTTCTATCTCACCTGTTGGTATATATATCAGGTATTTCCTCTTTTCCTTGGTTGACAAGACTCCCTTTAAATGTAAGGAAATCTGCCTCGTACTCGTCGTCCACCTCTTGCCGACTTTTATGTAGCCTCTTATAGAATTCCTAAGCAAATTGAGTATTTCGTTTCTGTTTGTTGAAAGATTTACTTGTTTATTCCTTAACTCATGCATTTATTTTCTTCCGCCCGTCGGTGATCAACGCAACACTTCCATGCTTTTGTTATTCTATATTGTTTGAACAATTTTTTCCTTCTCGTATTTTCTGATATCTTTTCTTATGTCTTTGGATATTTGTTTGTTCACCTCATTCATCTCTTCGTCTATGGTCGTTCCCTGGTTTCTTCTAGATGGGTCTTAGGATCCAGTATTGCTCGTGTTGCATTTAAGATTTCATTTTTCATGGTATGGGAATATAAGGAAATATTCGAGAAAATTAACTTAGAGATACAAGGCAAAATATTCGTTGATTTTAAACATCAACAATAATTCCCTAGTTATCTAGGCTAGCCACCTCACCCCTCAGTGTCTCCCCAAAAAGGAAAGTGTCATTCAAGGCATATACGTAGCAGTTTAATGAATGGTTTATGGTCTTCTCTAACCACACTAAGCCGCGTGGTTTAATATCTCAATGTGGGCATATAGATAGTCCCTGACTTAGTGTCTTACCAGAGAGGAGCTAATCAGCGCAGATGCGTACCGGTTTCTTAGTTGTTATCAATCATCAGTGTAACTTAGCTTCTGAATCACAAACGAAGGAGCTCTAGAAAACTTAAACCCTATGTTGGAGATGTACTGAAAACAAAAAATTACCAGCGCCCCCTAGGCAGGACCTTACGATCTACCTCTGTGATGCGGAAACTTCGTACCGGTGTCATGGTTGTTACCAATCATCATTATTAAATTTTTGACATTTTCCGAATCCACAGAAATACACGAACTTTTGAAAAATTTCGGGAAACGTACTCATATTCACGTTTCATTGTTTGACTCAGATTTTTGGTGTTTGTTGAATTGTTGTTTGTATTCAAATTAATAATTTCATTCTTCATTTCTCCTCGTACAATGAGCTGGTGTTATAGACTAAACACCCGCACATCACGCCCTAGGGCATTATGAGTGTGTTTATAGCAACCGTATCCATGGAAAAATAAGTGAATGATATGCAACTGAAAAATAAAATATAATAAGCACTGTCAATCTCGTTTACCCAAGGTACATAATATGGCAACGGTAAAGTATAGTAATTATGGAAAATGTAACAATTCCCTTTGTCTGCGTTCCAAGTTGTAAATTTCGCATATCAGCAATAAAAACATCTCTATAATCTATAGCATTAGCGAATTGTACAATTATTACTGGCCCTAAATCTCTATCATGATATGTTGAAGCAGCTGTTGTTTTACTCTTATTGCGTTAGTGCGGCGATAATCACATATGTCTCCCCAGACACTAGACTAGACGTACTATTTTACTTTGCGGCTGAAAAAGTAGTTTTTCGTCCGCAAGCACTTTTTCGGCAGCTGTGGTCACTATGGCTACGGCATGATACTGTTCAATACAAACAAGTGTCTGTGAGAATTGACTATCATACGCTGTGGTCACCATGGATATGGCATTATATAATTCAATACAAACATAAGCGACTGTTTTCTGATTCTGATAGTGAATTTGAGGACAATATATTATGATTGTTATTTTTACATGAATATATCCGTGCCTCAAAAACAAAAAGTAGAATTAAAAATTGGTTCAAGCACTGACGTGAAGTCAGAAGCTTTTGCGCGTGTGTTCTGTTGTCCATTCTCCTATATCGGACACCCTTAATCGAATTTACCATGGTGAATTCTATTGTCTGTTCTCCTGTATTGGACACTCTCAATCGAATTTTCCATGGTAAATTCGGAGTGTCCAATACATGAGAACAGACAATATAATTCACCATGGTAAATTCCATGGTTGTTATTTCCTCAATAACTTTAAAAATACTAATCTGATTCAATTTAAATATGGTTATTAGTTGTAGAATGCCAACGCGAAAATTTCTGCAAAATTTCGCGAGGATCGTAGCACTACAAACTTTTTAGACAATCATTGAAATAAAAATTGGTTCAAGCACTGACGTGAAGTCAGAAGCTTTTGCGCGTATGTTCTCTTGTCCATTCTCCTTTATTGGACACTCTCAATCGAATTTACCATGGTGAATTCTATTATCTGTTCTCCTGTATTGGACACTGCGAATTTACCATGGTAAATTTGATTAAGAGTGTCCAATACAGGAGAACACACAATAGAATTCACCATGGTAGATTCGAATAAGAGGGTCCAATACAGGAAAATGGACAATAGAACATACGCGCAAAATCTCCTGACTTCACGTCAGCGCTTGAAACAATTTTTTTTTCGTGAAGTCAGGAGCTTTTGCGCGTATGTTCCATTTTCCATTTTCCTGTATTGGACACTCTTAATCGAATTTACCATGAATTCTATTGTCTGTTCTCCTGCATTGGACACTCTTAATCGAATTTACCATGGTGAATTCAGAGTGTCCAATACAGGAGAACAGACAATAGCATTCGAAAATTACAGACATTTGGGCAAAATGATAACGCGATGTTCCCCAGAACATACGCGCAAAAATAGAAGATATTGGATACACGGTTTAAATAAAGAAAGAGAAAATTTTGGCGAATACTATACATTGATGCGGAAATTTGACTCTGATTAAGACCGATATTTTAACCAAATCAATAAATTGTTCATCTGCCATTTTTCAAAGGTAACCCTTTCCAAACGTTTCAATCGTTTTTGACGCATTGCGATTGTAAGACGGAAATTACACGGTCAATCTGCCATCAATCTCGCATCAGTTCAGTCCTTGGCCTTGATCACAATGAAGATGATGTGGAATGATGGTCTAACAAAGCACATTTATATTCCATCAATCTGGACCATCAATCCATCAGTTTCCTGTCAATCTCATATAAATCCATGATTGATGTGATGCGAAACTGATAATCGGACTGATACCACATTGGCCGTGTAACCTCCGTTCAAGTTCTAGAAACACACTAGTCTCACGCGTGTATTATCCTCTATACGTCATACTTTGCGTGGGACGCGTGGGACAGCGTTGCGTATGATAGCGTGTAACAAGTATATTTCTAAGCATGTGAATTCAAGCGTGCAGACGTCATAATGCGTAGTGTGTCCGTGGGATCAGTCCATCCCTACCTTTAAGTAATGTACATTTGGGGCTGCAGAGTCGACTATTTTTGAAGGTTAGTACTTTTCAGCCGTGAAATAACTTTTTCGTCCGCTGTGGTCACTATGGATGCGGCATGATACGGTTCAATACAAATACGAGTACACGTGTCTGTAAGAATAACTGTGATTTGCAGTTGTGAAATGATTTAAGGAGACCGAAATTCATTAAAGTATGTAAAGGTCGACAAATAATGTACTATGCACCACGGCGAAACACTGTCTATATTATCTCGTCTTCTTGCTTCTTGCAATTTTCTGGTTAGACTATAATAGACAGTTTTACGTCCTTGGTAAATAAATAACTATTTTCATTTCATGGAAATACATTGTGAATTGAAAGAAAACACTTATCCTTTTAAGTTTGCGACCTACTTAAAAGGTAATTGAACTAAAATAACTTCCAGTTCAAGAAACACTCTCAAAGAAAAAACCTAGGCCTCTCATTAGGGCCCCACTGAGCTTATTACTATCAGATATTTCCATGAGCAAATTTGAATAAATCATTCTCAACCGCATTCTGTCATTAAAATATTTAGCTCTCTAGTAATGCTACTTAGATGACCACCAAAGAATAGTAATCTAAGCTTCTAGAACAGTATTCAAAACAATTCTAAGGTCATTGTCATCATACCTGATGAAGTCCTTCCGAGCCTTGTCTATCACATCGTGAGGTCCTAGAACTGCCTAAGCCATATGTAAAATTCTTAGGCTGTCTAGCTCTGGGCAACTATGTGTTCGGCAGTTTGCCTTTCCGATACACAGAGCCTGCATGTTTTTTTCTGCCGACTTGCCTGTGCAGTACAATTGGTACGGTGCCCTATCAGCAGTGGCAGCTGCAGGGGCTTTCTGTTATAGGACGGTGAAAAATGTACAAATATTTTTGGCTGTGCCATTCATGGAGTACATATAGAGCTATTCAGTTATTTAGCTCCTATTGTTGCCAATAGAAGGGTTCTGGTCCAGCAGGTGTTACTCTGGACAAGTTAATTGGCCTTCTCATTTCCTTCAATTACCACAGTGTCCCGGCAGTCATAAAAGAGTCAGCTCTTATTCTCCAGCTAGTTGCTTTATGATATTACAATATTCCCAGGATTGTAGTGAACCTTGATGGGTGATTCCAGGTGTCTAAGTGTGTCCTGGCTGTCCACTAAAATACTGACCTCATGTCAGTGTTTTTGCGCGTATGTTCTGGGGAACATCGCGTTATAGTTTTTTTAAATTTATCCTGCGAATTTCGAATCCTTGAAGAAATATCTCCTGAAAGTTGAATTTGACCGTGAGATCTCTATTAGTGAGTCCAATTCAATAGTTTGAGATTATTTTCAGTTAGAAAATCACATAATTCTCAAAAAGCACTAACGAGAAGTCAGGAACTTTCGCACGCATGTTCCATTGTACATTCACGCTTCATACAAAGTCGATCGAGCTAAAATTCATTACTTGATTGTAAAATGACGGCTACAAGGTATGTGTGAAATTTCAGTGGATTCTGACTTCTGAGTTTCTGAATTATAACATTTTTGTTCGATGAAAACAGATATTTTTTTTCTATTTATACAAAATTCACGAATTTTCACGAACATTAATGAGTCAGCAGTCTACAAGTAATAACCAAGTTTCAATTGGATCAGATTTATATCTTGAGTTATCCAGGAAATAACAACAACATTTCAGATGGGTATACGAGTAACTCCGAAACCGTCAGGCCGATTATCTCCATTAACAAACTTAACTGTCGCAAGCGTTCATTAAAGGATACTGTGGGAGCTATGCTCATTATTAAAAGGTTTCTTTCTGGGTCTTCTCTGCAGTGGTCAACTGCATGAGACTCCAATCCAAGTACTTGCTGATTACCACATAGGGGTAAATAATATACGTAGAGATCTATAGTTTTGGGTAGCCACGGCGAGGAGAGCTGGTTGATTGAATTCCAGGTGTCACTTGTGTCTAAATTATACTCAAAAGTGATTGCCAATTCTCGAATTTCACAATAACTATAAACAGAATATTTCTTGAGATTTTCGTTAAGCGTCTGACGAAGGAGTCTGATATAGTTGTTTGTTAGGCAACATTGTTCAATTGATTGCTTCTGACAAATATCCTGTGTTTCTTACGCAGAAGCAATTAAGCAAATTAATTTTTACTTTATAGATATTTTTCAGAGTTTGGGAGAGAAAACCCAGAATGAAACCTCTTATAACTGTCGCATTCGGATGCACAATTCCAGGTATCCCAGTGTGTCCTGGCAGTCGGCTATAATATTGACCTCACGTCAGTGTTTTTTAAATGTATCCTGCGAATTTTAAGACCTTGAAGTAATTTCTCCTGAAAGTTCAATTTGACCGCGAAATGTCTATTCATTTATACGAAATTCACGAAATTTCGCAAGAATTAGTGAGTCGACAGTCTACAGGTTTCAATGGGATCGAATTTGGATCTTTTGAGTTGTCCAGGAAATAACAACAACATTTCATATGGGTATACCAATAACTCCGAAACCATCGGGCCGCTTATGCCTATCAACAAACTTAATTGTCGAATTCGGATGCGCAATCTAACCTGAAAATAGCAATTCGTTATTTTTTTCCGTTCGAAAGGAACGATCACCCATACAGTTACGGAACTCACCCGTTCCTCCTGAGCATCCAATATTTTTTCAATATCTCCAACAATATAGATCCGATGGTGTTCAAATTTGGAACTTGGTTCAACTAATTAAGTATACTGAGTTTAGATTTGATCGGATCTGTATTAATTGTAGAAT
The DNA here is from genome assembly GCA_937662695.2 of Halyzia sedecimguttata. NCBI lineage: Eukaryota > Metazoa > Arthropoda > Insecta > Coleoptera > Coccinellidae > Halyzia > Halyzia sedecimguttata. The sequence continues at coordinate 18,254,781 of OW569413.2, forward strand.
TAACAACAAACATTTCAGATAGGTATAACTCCGAAACCATTTGGCCCATTATGCCGCTGTATTAAGTCGCTATCTCTTTCCGTTCTGAAGTTGTCGTGGTATTAGTCACCCATCCAGAAAATCTAGTCGCCCAACGTTGCATGTTTTACAATATTTTTTCGATATCTCCAACACTATAGTTCCAATTGTGTTCAAATTTTAAACTTGGCTATGGAAAAGGCTCTTGCAAAATTACAGTGATTTCGTACAGATAGTTTCTGAGATACAGAATTTTTTTTTAATCATTTAAAAAAATTATTAGTGATATTATCCTCACGAGATTCGTAGCAGGTCTTTGCGTTGTAATTCTACAACTAGTTAACAAGTTTCAATTCGATCGGATCTGAATTGTTTGAGTTATTGTGAAAACAAAATTTCAACTCCGAAACCGGTAGGCCAATTAAGCCAATATCGAACTTACTGTCATATTCGGAAGTGCAACCTGCTCTTAAACTTTCAAGTCGCTATCTCTTTCCATTCGAAACTTATCGTGGCAATGGCCGACATTTGGCAAAATTATATCGCTCTGGTAGCCGTACACAAAAATAATCCCGTTGCATAAAATACCGCGAAAATATCCAATGTGCCGATAAATTATACCCGCGTTGGCCATAAATCAAGCCATCTTAGTCCCGAATGCATGTGTATGTACCCAATCGGTTTGCATCGCCCATGTGATTTCCATTATGCAAACAGCTCACGATCGGATGAAATGATCCGATCGATTGAAACAATAACTTTCGAACGTATCCCATTCACGGTCTCCATCAGTGCCATCAACGTTCGACGTCAAATGGCATTGTCTCAATGGAAGATGGATTGCCGATGGATTGTTTGATAAGTTTCTGCATTTGACACCAATTAAGCATGCAACTATTGACGATTTGTGTGGACTTGAAGGGTTACTTTATACATGGTTGTGGAAAGAGACGTTTCCGTCGAAAGATGATAATACCATAAATATAGTAGATTCAGTAGTTATGTAATTTTTGTTGTTGGTCTGTCATTGTCATTTTCAGAATCAATTTAATTTTGACTTCCTTCTTCTTTGATTTGATTTTTGTTTCTCAAAAAATTTATGTTCTTAGGTTAAACTTTCTGCTAAAACATCTTCATGAATTTTCAACATTTGAATTCAACGCAGATTTATTAAAATATCTAAAATTAGAAGGCAATACTCATCATACCATTTAGTCTTCCTCTCTATCTCTCTTTCTCTCTGACACGAAATGTTAGGACGACCTCAAAAATCTCAATCTCAATGTTTTGTTCACACAAGCTAGATTCACCCATATAAAATATGCAAGATGGGGATGCTATTCACCCCCGAAGTCGAATGAAATTCCGAATACGCCTATGAGCCTCCCTACGATTTCATAGTCAACCTCAAGCAACGAGTAATCACAGAGATCATATGAATTTCGTGTTCCACGACTTTCTTAAGCAATGCCAACAATATAATAGAGACCTACGGCCATTATACGATTATCGCGGTGATAGGAAAGAAAACAATTCGTATAGATCAATAGTATTCGCCCAATTTCATATAAATATTTAAATTATATTTATTTTAAAAATAAAATGTGTAACGTTACAATGTTACACTTATGAATGATTGTTAAACATAAGACTCTACTACTTATTTTCTAGGGGTGGTTGGCAAAGTTGGCAACAAAACTCCCCACTGGGTCTTCACAATATATATTAAAATTGAAAATTTACAATAGGTCAACCCCTTTTCACTCTATACAATCTCGTATTACTTAACTTAACAGAAAGCAAGGAATGTCGTGGCTTCCTGGGAGTACGATATTATGATCACCTTGTAGATGATTCTAGAACTGTCCCAGTGGTAACTTTGGCACTGCAATTTCCAATTCGATATTCTGAATCCAAGGAAAGCATATTTCGATGAATTTCCAATTCTGAAGAAATTATTTCCTGATGATTTTCTAATTCCAAGGATTGTAACTTCTGGTTATTTTCTCAGTCCAAAATAAGTACCTAACTCGTTGAATTCCCAATTCCAAGGGAAGTAGATATATCTGGGTGATTATTCGGTAAAAATTCAATCCCATCCAAGGTGCTATTGGGAAAACCAACAAAGAAATTATAATACGAAAAACTTTTTCATTACACCTATCTGAAAACCCTATCACAACATGTCGATTTAGAGTATCGGAATTGACCCTTTATCCGTGAGAAGTTTCACGGTGCCCTGAGATATATCTTGTCTATTGCTGAGATGAATTATTGTTATTATTATTAGTTCCCTTAGAAACACAGAGCATCATGACAGTATATGTCAATGTTTTTAATAATTATTGTTCTACAATATCGAAATGCTTTCATTGTTTTCAGATTGGTATAATGAAAAATATCGCTCATTACACGTCCACAAAAGGTTTTTTCGTGCTTGCACGAGTTCCCGCTTCGCGTGCGCATGGATAAAGCTTGCTTTCGGGACTGGTAATGAAATATACTATTAGAACTCCTTCTCGATATTCTGACCAAATTTTTACAAATAATCTTTCTCATAATATATCTCAAAATAAACCTGAGACTGAGCTATGTTCAGAATATCGAACAACTTCTACGGAATTTACCAAATCTGAGAATGCTTCCACAAAATGAGAAAACTGTGTTCTTGAAAACTTTTCTTCCCTGGTGAGTATTTTGAATCATTACAATATCAAATTGAACACTAACCGACAATTCCAGCACAATTCTCGCCGATAATTCAACTCGGAAAACTTACTTACTAAATCATCAAACTCTTCCTGAATGATTACAAGAAGCCAGAAAGTCTCGAATTTTTAGAATGAAAATGTGGAAAAGCCCTGTTGACAGGAGCTTTGGCACTCTTGTTCAAACTTTGACAAGTCATATCTCCGAAAGTATTAGTTTCTCAGAGTTGGGAATGATATCAATTAATTCTTATGATAGAACTGCATCACAAAAGAAATTAAATTTAAATAATATTATATAACAAATTAAATTCAACAAGAGTGTAAAAAAATATTAATCCGAAACCACCAGACCAATTCTACCCAATAACGAACTTATCCGAGATACTCATTCGTCAAATCTACTATGAATATTATATTATGTCAATTAAAATTTAGCCAATATTCCAGTTTTGTTTTTACTGGAGATATTCTGAACCCAATTTGATTAACTAACCAATGTATACATTTCCATCGTCATCATCATCATATGGATTATCCAAGAGCTATCTACGATAGCTGAGGTTATTTCATTGGTCATTTTGCATTCGGTCAATCCTTGTTTGACATGTCTCTCATCTATAGATGAGATGACAATGATGACATATACGAACACAGATCATGAATTTCATAGATACGGACGTTAATTTTCGATAAAGCATTCTGTGGAATCATAAAGTTACGATTTAATATTGAAATTTTGAAAGATTATATCTCGGAAAGTATTAATATGCTAGAGTTTAAAAATATATCAAAGGATTCATATGATCTCATGGATCTTAAAAAAGAATTATTCAAAATTTGTAATGTAAAAAAAAAATTCCTGTTACTCCGAAACCATCCTGCCGATTTTGCCCACTAACACACTCAACTGAGATATTTACCTTCCAAAACTACTATAAAAATTTCAACTTTATAACTTATTCCGTTCGAGAGTTATGGTGCCAGCAAGCCGGCCAGACCATCCGGACAGAATCAATTTTGACCACTGATTCTTGATCAGTGAGCCGAACCAAATTTTTCAAGTCCGTTTTTATCCAAAAGTCGAAAATTACCGACATTTTTGCAACTTGATAAGCACCCTGTTCCGAGGAACAAGAGAGCCAAAAATGAAGCCGATACTCTACGCGCAAGATTTGAGGTGCTAGTCGTATATTAGATGACGCAAAGGATTAAAACAGAGGCGCATCGTCCCCTTCATTTCTCCATAGATGTGCATTATCGTTAATATATTTTATTTCAATATTATTGCACAAAATATTATATTAAACGAGTGCAAATGATTTTTTATGAGAGATCAATTTTTTAGTGTTATTTATTGATTCATTGCAAATTCTGTGAACAAGTGTGTCTAGTTTTCATTTACAATCCCTTGTCGTCAAGTCTCACAAAATTGGATTGTGTCAATTTCTAAATTACCTTAGACCCCAATCTGAAATAATAACAATAAATTGAATAAAATTTGGTTCAAGAACTGACGTGAACTAAGGAGCTTTTGCGCGTATGTTCTATTGTCCATTCTCCTGTATTGGACACTCTTAAACGAATTTACCATGGTGAATTCTATTGTCCATCCTCCTGTATTGGAGACCCTTAAGTGTCCATTCTCCTGTTTTGGACTCTCTTAATCGAATTTACCATGTTGAATTCTATTGTCCATCCTCCTGTATTGGACACTCTTAAGTGCCCACTACAGGAGAATGAACAATAGAATTCATGGTAAATTCGATTTAGAGTGTCCAATATAGGAGAATGGACAAAAGAACATACTCCCAAAGCTCCTTCCTTCACGTCAGTGCTTGAACCAATTTTTTTTTTAATTTCTAGTGATACGATCTTCACGAAATTTTGTGAACATTTTTGCATCGGCATTCTAGATCTAATTACCATATTTGAATTGAATCGGCATCGTATTTTTTGGGTTATTGAAGAAATAATAACAAAATTTCAGACTGATATAACTCCGAAACCATTTGACCGATTATTATAGTTGATGAACTCAATTGTCGCATTCAGATACGCAACATATCCTTAAGACTTGCAAGTCGCTATTTCTTCCCGTTCTCAAGGTATCGTGAGATACATAATATTTTTTCGTATTGTTTTTTAGATTTGCTAGGGGTACGGTCCTCACAAAATTTTACACACGTTTTCATGTCGATATTCTACAAGTAGTTAGCAAGCTTCAATTCGATCGCGTCTATATTTTTTGAGTTATCGAGGAAATAATATTCTAGATGGGTATAACTCCGAAACCGTTGGGCCGATTTTAGCCAACAGTGAACTTAACTCTCCCACTCAGATGCGCAATCTACCCTGAAAATTGCAGGTCACTATCTTTTTTCGTTGAAGAGTTGTCGAGGCAACGGGCATTCATCCAGCTACTGAATTCACACAAGGCTGCTCGGATCTCCAACAATATAGATCCGGTCGTGTTCAAGCTTGAAAGTTAGTAGTAGAGTTAGGTTTTGAAGGCCCTCGCAAAATTTCAACCATGTCGGATGAATAGTTTCTGATCTATAGAATGATTTCCAACGATTTTCAATGATTTTTAAAAAAATTTCTAGTGATACGATTCTCACGGAATTTCTCGATAATTTTTGTGTAGGCATTTTACAACTAATAACCATGTTTGAATTGGATCGATTTAGTATTTTATGAGTTATTGAGGAAATAACAACCAAATTTCAGATCAGCGTAACTCCAAAACCATTTGGCCGATTATGCTCATAAACAAGCTCAAATGTCAAATTCAGATGCACAACCCAACTTGAAAATTTCAAATTGCTGTCTATTTTTGTTCTCAGGTTATCGTGACATAAAAAATATTTTTTAATAATTTTTTTAAAATTTTCTAGTCATACGTTTCTCACGAAATTTCACAGACGACGTCCTTAGGTTTATATTCTACAACTATTCACTAAGTTTCAATTAAATCGGATTAATTTTGGTTGAAAACAAAATAATTACTCGCAAACCATTGGGCCGATTATGTCTATTAACGAACTTGGTCGTCGTATTGGGATGCGCCACCTGTCCTGAAAATTTCGAGTCGCTAGCTCTTTCTGTTCTCAAGTTATCGTGGCAACGGGCGGCCGGACAGAATCAAATTTGACCCCGAATTCTTGATCGAGGAATCGAACCCAATCGTTTGAGTCTATTTTCGGCAAAGAATTCCAAAATTACAGACATTTGGGCAAAATGATAACGCGATGTTCCCCAGAACATACGCGCAAAAATGCAGTATCTTCAAGTTTTCCAAAATCGCCTTGACATCTTTCCAAACATCCTAGAAAATCTACCGATGAAATCATATTAATTTCCATAATAATATCCACAAATTCGAGGCTTCAGATAACATTCAAAAATAGAAATTAGTAAGTTTTTAAAACGAAGAATAAAATACATTCTACCAGTTGACAATTCAGGCAAGTCAAAATTACGATATGATAATGAAAATAATACATAATCCATTGTCCACGGATTATGATACATCTGCACCACTCCTCAATATTTGCCCCATATACACCACAAATCACATACAAAAAGTGGAATCTGTCTCATTCTCGATAGTATTTTGACGCTGCCGCTGCTGGTCTTCAAACAAATTCAGTATTTTTGTACCGGCTTCGTCAATACTTTTCGTGCGCATGTTCTTGGGAACGGCGTGCTATCATTTTGCCCGAATCGAATATAGGTATGTAATTTTCGGAATTTTCTCCAACGATTAGGTTCTGATGAAGACATTGAGGTAAAAATCAGGCCAGCCGTTCGTTGCCACGATAAATTTCGGGCGAAAATATATAATAGTGACTTGGACTTTTTACGGTAGGTTGAGCATCTGTATATGACAGTTAAGTTATGTATATATCTATCTGAAATGTTCTTTCCACAACTCACAAAATACATATCCGATCAGACTGAAACATGGTAATTTGTTGCAGAATTCCAACCCAAAAATTTTCCCTGAATTTCGTAATGATCCCCTTAGTTTTCGTCACTTGACTGGCATTACCCTCCTATGCAAATACACATTCAAAATTCATTCAGGGCACTAACATTTAAAAAAATCGGTCCAAGCCCTGTGGACAGGAGCTTATTGGCACTCTTGTTCAAACAGACAGATTATATCTCCGAAAGTATTGGATTCTCAGAGTTGGGAATTATATCAATGGATTCCTATGATAGAACTGCATCATGAAATAAATTAAATTTTAAAAAAAGTACCGTTTAAAAAAATGCTTCAAAAATTATCTTTTAAAAAGAAAAGAGCAATCTGCAATGCTTCATGCTTCAGTGCTTCAAAAATTGTCATTAAATTTATTTATCAAGATTAAATGAGCAATCTGTAAGCTCGTGGAATGGGTTGTTGCAACTTACACTCGGTGCATAGTTTTCACAACTCGAAGTACCTAAGGAAAGTACCATCCAAATGTCTAGAGCAAGGCTGGAGCTAATCATAGCAGATTGTCCATTCATTCCTGATATTTGAGTAGGTAGTGGATTATGAAAAATTATCTTAATAGTTCAAAATATATTAATAAAATACTATCTTCTTTTCATTTCATAATTTAAAATTTAATAGTTCATACCACTAACACATTCTTTTCTGTATTATGAACCTTAACTCAAGAAAAATTGTTTGTTACACAAATGTAGATCCATATTTCAGTATTTTTTTGCTAGCAACATTATGAAAATACTGTATATAGGAACATGTCTCACTACTCAAGGAAGTAGAAGGTAATATTAACCTCAGTGGCCAACGAATAGTAATTTCTTTTGATGATTCCATTATGTTCTTCTTTCCTATTGCCTCCATAAACTACATCATTAAAATGATCCAATTATAAATCTTCTGAAACATCATCCCCAATATTTATACATAATTCAATATGTAATCACTCAATATTATTTTTGGCTTCAAAACAGTCTTGTATATATTCACAAATTCGAGAATCGGATACTTATTTTCGAAGAGAAAGTATTTTCAACATACGAATTGACGATCTCTACTAGCTAGAAAAGTTGACATTCATGAACAGTGAACACAGACAGATTCTGTGTTCACATTCTGTGAATACATAGAACTCACGATGTATTATTGAAACTTTGAAACATCATATCTCGGTAAGTATTAGCTTGTTAGAGTTGAAAATGATCACATAATTATCATGAAACTGCATCTTAAAATAATTTGAATTTAAAAGTTGTAATGTAAAAAAATAATATTTTTTTCGTTACTCCGAAACTATTAGACCAATTTTGCCCAATAACAAACTTAACCGAGATATTTATGTCCCAAACCTACTCTGAAAATTTCTATTGTCTAGCTCATTCCGTTCGAGAGTTATCGTGTTTACGGCCGGACGGACGGCCGGACAGAATCGATTCCGACCACGGATTCTTGATCAGTGAGTCGAACCAAATCGTTTAAGACCATTTTAAGCCAAAAGTTTGAAAATTACAGACATTTGGGCAAATTGATGAGCACTCTGTTCCGAGGAACAAGAGCGCCAAAAATCACTCATGTCAAAACGTAAGATTCATCTATGATGCACTAACCAACTGATGGAGTACGCACATTCTAAAAAATAATAATATATGTACTTACCGCTTATTTTCTGCGGTGAAATATTAGAACGAATACAAGAAAAACGAATGGGGGACTGTTCCACCACAACTTTTGATGGTGATGCTGCAGTCGTTTGCCCCAAAAGCTATTGCTAAATCTATCCTGCTTACGGAAATATAGGGTTGACCCGTATTACCCACTGACTGGTATAGCCCCATTTTCCGCTAAACCCTGTAAATTTCCACACAATCTTCCCTCGTTGAATATCAAGGCAAAATATGTAACAACCTGCCAAAAACAAAGTGAAACATTTCCTTAGTCATTTACCAATCATACTTGAGCTTAATTTCAAGGTGTCTGATAACATACAGACATAATCCCGCGTTAAGAACAACAAGTATAATATCATAATTAATTATGGGGGGGAAATTGCAATATGAGGAATCTATAAGGTTCGTTATCTCTTCTCTTCTCCAAAATAGAACAAAGTAATTGAGTCCATCCATCTGTACCGATATCCGATTACGGGAACAGACCCGATTCTCCCACGGTCAAATTCCACACTGTCGATCAATTAGGATGCTATCTATTCAATAATGCAGCTCCAATTATCGCAAATTTCTGCGAGTCCACCAGACCTTTGGATATTCGTCATAATGAATCCCCGAGGAGAGCTTATCCGCATAATTCGATACTGGTAAATTCCATCATTACTAGACCATCCACGCGAATAATACATCGAAAATCGGAATAAAGATGAATTGAACGGTTCGCTGAATGTGACGTGAATAATATTGAGGGTGCGAAAATGTGGCCATGCTGAATTTATGGAGAAAAATTGACTCCGAGCGGAGCCTTCGGCGAATTTAATTTATACTGTTCGACGTGGTCAAATACTGAATATCATACTGTCGAAAAAGGACAAGCTTAATTAGCACGTTCTGATTTGCATGATATCTACACTCCCTGTGCTTACAAAAACCGACGAAGGGTATGTTTTTTCTTTAAATGTGAAACTCCGACAACTTAAATATTAATAATAATAGAGGTTTATTAGCAGTTAATTTACAAATCGGTCAAACGGGACTATTATGAAAGTTGTATTGAAACAAAAAATGGGTTCAAGCCCTGTGGAGCTTTCTGGCGCTCTAGTTCAAACAGACAAATTATATCTCCGAAAGTATTGGTTTCTCAAAGTTGAGAATTATATCAATGTATTCTTATGATAGAACTGCATCATAAAGGAAATTCAATTCAAATAATAGTTTATTTATCAAGATTAAATGAGCAATCTGAGAATGAGAACTGCACCATGGAAGAAATCAAAAAGGAAATTCAATTCAAATAATAGATTATTTATCAAAATTAAATGAGCAATCTGAGAATGAGAACTGCACTGAGAATAGCTGAAATGAATTTGACTGTTTCTTATAGAACAAGATGAAATATACGAGTATGAACACAGATCATAATATTATAATAAAGCTTAGATAGAATAATTATAGCATTCTTTGAAAACATAGAAGTACGTACGATTCATTATTGAAATTTAGAAAAATCATATCTCCGAAAGTATTAGCTTGTTGGAGTTGAAAATGATATCGATGGATTTTAATGGTGAAACTGCATCTTAAATAAAAATTGCAGACATTTGGGCAAATTGATAAGCACTCAGTTCCGAGGAACTAGAGCGCCAAAAAGTGTAATTTCCTTTCCGGGATTTCAGCCCGCCTACGATCTTGTCGATCTCCGGTATTAGAATAAAACGTCGTTACTTACCTGGGATATATATTCTTAATTTTCACTTTTTGACATAAAATCGCCACATGGGGGTTTACTTGACGGTTTTTTACCCTTGTCTCTCTAAGTCGATTTTGACTTTTATCGAACCAACTATTAGCAAGGAACTAGACAATATCATGTCTCAGGAAAATAAGTTGACATTATGACAATTCATACATAGAATAATTATATAATTCTGTGAAAACGTAAAAATACGATTTATTATTGAAATTTTGAAAAATCATATCTCCGAAAGTATTAGCTTGTTAGAGTTAAAAATGATATCATTGCATTCTTATGATATAACTGCATATTGAAAAAAATTTCATTTGGAATTTGTTTTGTTAAAAAAAAAATTTTTTTTCTTACTCCGATACCATCTGCCCGATTTTGCCCAATAACGAACTTAGCCGAGATATTTATCTCCCAAACCTACTCTGAAAATGTCAACTGTCTAGCTCATTCCGTTCGAGAGTTATCGTGCCTACGGCCGGCCGGACAGAATGAATATCGACCATGGATTCTTGATCAGTGAGTCGAACCAAATCGTTTAAGACCATTTTTATCGAAAAATTCGAAAATTACAGACATTTGGGCAAATTGATAAGCACTCAGTTCCGAGGAACTAGAGCGCCAAAAATTGACTTTTGATTTCAACTCTAAAACTAACAATAATTGAGCTTTGACAATCCGAAAAAATTAGAAGAGTAAAAATTCCCTTCTTTCCTATGTGTACCCTGGAACAGTTTTCAGATCCCAATTCATTCGAATTTTTCAAAACTTCAACAGAATTTTCGGAAATTGAGTGACCGGTTGTCCAAACATGATTCGCAACAGCAAATCTATAGATATCGTTATTCCAATTGTGTCCCATATGCTCTTTATAACTTGTGAGAATAGTTTTTGCTGGAATTTGAATATTTGAATGTATTTCCGTTTTAAAATATTTTGAAGTTTATTGATTGTATTGGATGGAACGTGAAAGCTTGGAAACCTTTTACCCTCTTCATTTCCTTCGTTATGGTCACATTACTCGAGAGTTGTTTATAATGTAAATCGTATATTTGCAACAACAATTCAGTGGTCGAGATGGCAGCGTGTTCACCTGCCGCACGGGAGATTCGTGTTCAAGTACGCGTTGAGTAAGTTTAGTTTGAGTTTAGTTGATGCTCAATGCATTTTTTTTTAATGGTAAACGCTAAAGGGATGCGTAATGGAGCGTGAGGCGTGAATAGACAATAGAACATTTGAAATCTCCTGATTTCAAACCAGTGCTTTTTAATAATTTTTCATTATTTCCTTCTTTATGGTCATGGTATTGAATAGTTGTTTATATTTATGTTTGCTGATAATTTTTTCAATTAGTTGATGACTGAACCAGGGCATTTTGAAAATACTTTGTTTTTCTTGAAGTTTAGTAGCTACTAAATCAATGCATCTCATTTTTAACCAATAATACTCAATTTTTATGCTAAATTCGTGAATTACGTCGTCGTATAACTGAAGTTTCGCCAAGGTCTTTGAATTTTGAACACATCTTACGATAAAGAAACAACATTAAAACTGGATACTCCAATACAACTACTTCTATCAGAACTATGATCTCTACTAGTCCGTTCATCTCTCACCAAATAGTGGTAGCTTTACCTTAAAGTGATAATACCTTTGTACTTGTACTTCTATCAGTATTTATTAGTATAGAGGGTGTTTTTGAACAGGTGCGTCAAACTTTAAGGGATTCTGTGATGAAAATTAAGGTGGGTTGGTATGAAATTTTTTGCCGCTCCGAAGATTAACAAAAAAATTGTTCGTTCTTTTTTATTTTCCATGTATATTAAGCTCATACGAAACATGTCAAATATTATTTTTGAGTTAAACTACACATTTTGCAATTTTTTCAAACCTGAAGTATGCTTAGATGGAGTTGAAATAGTCAACCCCTAAGATATTTTTCCTTAAAACTTCTTTTGGATAAAAATTAAAAGAAAAACACCTGGCGGAAAAGGCCAATTCATTTACTAACTTTTTTTCTCCACAAGTTATTTCGAAAACTTAAGCATTTACGAGAAAAAATGCAATGCATTATCAAAGTTTTGCTTTATATTTTACATCACCCATTCTATTACCTTCCTTGAAGACTTTCAATAAACAGGGAAAATAAAAATACATACCTTAACTTTCATCAGAGTATCACCCCTTAAAGTTTGTCGTACTTATTCAAAAACACCCTGCATAAGTTTAAGGACATTTTTTGCCCGCATATTCTAGGGAACAGCATGCGATTATTTTGCCCAAATGCCGGTCGGCCGTCCATTGTCACGATATCTTTCAAACGCAAGGAGATAATTTTTAGGATAGGTTGCGCACCCAACTGCAACGGTTAGGTTCGTTAATGAGCATAATCGGTGATACGGTTTTGAAGTTATACCTATCTAAAATATTGTTTCCTAAATAACTCAAAAAATGCTGATCCAATCGTATTGAAACTTGATAATTAGTTGGAGAACGATGACGCTCAAATTTTTCAGAATTTCTTGAGGATCTCATCACTAGAAAAAAGAATCAAAATGTATTTTCGGATATGCTGAGAATAGTATATTCTTAAACAAGTTGCAGAATGGGCTCCTATTAAAACACGAATGCGAAATTCGAAAACGAGTGACGAAGGAGCGAGTTTTCGAACGCATGAGCGTTGGAATTGCCTTCTGCAACGATTATTAGACAATATTTTCTCTATTTCAGGCAAGTTTTGTAATTTTGAAATTTAATGAAAAATTCGGTTTATACATCCTAGTGACTTTTGTATTGTATCTTGATAGTTGGGGTGACTGTTACGAAAGTTGACAGATAACGGAATTTGAATTTGTAACGTACGTAGGGCATGGAGATCAGATTTAAAACAGTTTCCTAATAGCATTAATGATTCAAAATCAGCAAGAAGGAAATCTCTAGTACCATATTTTTTAATGGAAATAAAACTTTTCCTGAACAATTATTTCACTATATCCAGATTATATTGTATTGTCAATTGACGTCTGTTGAAATTTGATAGGATCGAATGTCAGTGCTGACTACGGCAAAACGAAAAATATAACTAGAAACAATGCAGGAATGAGTTCATTCCAGCACTGTTTTAGGTGCTGGAATGGACTCATTACGATACTGAAATAGAGAAAATAGTATTTCTAACTGGTATCTAGGTACTTCTTCTGAAATTTGAAAACAAGGAAATCTCCGAATTGTAACAACGCCTTGTTGACTGAGATGTAAGCAATGTTAGATAGTACTTTGCCTAGTTGAAAACGGTATTTTGTCGAAAAATATAACTAGAAACAATGCGGGAATGAGTTCATTCCAGCACTGTTTTTAGTGGTGGAATGGACTCATTACGATACTGAAATAGAGAAAATAGTATTTCTAACTGGTATCTAGGTACTTCTTCTGAAATTTGAAAACAAGGAAATCTTCGAATTGTAACAACGCCTTGTTGACTGAGATGTAAGCAATGTTAGATAGTACTTTGCCTTGTTGAAATAGTTATTTTCCTAACATGTGCGGAAAGTGATACTTTCCCGCACGCGACTGCCGTCGACCCGAACGACGCGAAGCGGAGTTCGGGCAAGCAGTCAAGTGCGGGAAAGACACTTTCCGCACGAGTTAGGAACAATATTTTTTCTACGACCGCATAAAGATTCAAAAAGCACATTGATAATACATATTTTATTTCAACATACAAAACATTTCATGAAAATCGACTATTTATTTATTTACTATTAATATTGATGTTGAAAACACAATTTGTTGCATTCTGCAAATGCGTCAGAATAGCCGGTCCAGAGTAATTTGTTGGTGGTAACTGGCTTTTAAGAGTAACACTCGTTGATTGCAACGTGCATGAAGATGACGGAGACGGCATCGGTTGCAAGTTGCCAGTACCAGAAACAATTTCTTCATTCCAATGAATGAAAAATAGTCTGGGTTATTATTATTATTATTATTATTATTAATACATCATCAAGAGTAGAGGTATACACCTATATACTCAAACAAAAATAAAATAACATTCGATTGAGGTGAGTTAATGAAAGAAAAACAAGATTTGTGAGAGAAAGGAAAAAAAAAACAAAATTAATTAATTTGAACTCAATATAAAAACGAAAGAAACTGTAAGTATCATCTCCGAAGCCTGTCGTAAGCATTCTTGAAAGCTTTCGTACTGCCGGCGTCAACCGCCCCACCAGGTAGACCATTCCAGTGACGAAAGATTCTGTTACTCAAAAAATATTGGCGCTCACATGTGCGAAACGCCTCTCTACCAAGCTTGAGTGAATGACCACGTAAATTATTTGGATTCAACCTGAAGATGTTCGCTATTTGATCTCCAAAATGACCATGCAGAGCACTAAATGTGAAAATCAGGTTAGATTTAATTTTAAAACTTATATTAGTTTGAATAGTAATATACAGGTGAAATCCATGAAATGTACATTCAATAACGATAAATTGACATATTTTACTTTCCCACACTAGTGCGGGAAAGTGACACTTTCTGAACTAAAATGAGTGTGTAAAGTGGGTTAAAACGCACAGTCGTAGAAAAACGGTATTTTGTCAGGGTGTGTGAGGCGTGAATAGACAATACGACATGCGCGCAAAAACTCCTGACTTCACGTCAGTGCATTCCCCGAATTGTTCTCCATCTCACTTCCAATTACGGTTCGCGATTCCCAGATTCAACTGACAAAGATCTTTAAAACGAGAATATATGATATGCTCCGAGACAATTGGATTGGCGCCAAATCATGCAGAATAAATCTAACAATCCGTACATCGTCATGGACATATCACAACAAAGTAGTTCCGGTTAGTAATCCGGGACCCAAATTCTGTACGTTTCCAATATCATATAGATTCTCTGATCCCTCGTTAGAAAAATATTATTCGCGAATGGCAAATAATTCGATCAAAGAGTCTCTGTTTCGTGAGGGTCGACGAAGATTGCTGGAAAAGGAAAGGATACTTAGGAGGAAAAAAGGTCTGGGGACTGGTTGTCGCATGAAATAATGGACTAAAAGGGAGGAATCGCTGGTTTAAGAATCGGCCAGGCGGAAAGCTCCTAGGGAGCGAATGAAAGGGTCGGACCGCGTACAAATCATCCGAAACCTGCCGCGCGCGGGTTCAAAATGTAACAAATGCGAGCCGCATGCATGGACTTCCATATGCGGTTATAATTTCTTTGGCGAGACATTTGGTCTGTGTTATCTGAAAGGCTGAGAGTCCGAGGATAACAACTCTATGAAATTCCATGTGTTCATCCTCATTGCCAATATCTCATACTCAAAACACACAATTTTAAGTATTAAATGGTTCCTTTATAGGTTTTCTCTCCCAGTCTCCGAAACATATCTATAAAATAAAAAAATTGTTATTTTGTGAATTGTTCTCAGGCGTTCTCAGGCACTAAGTGAAAACCTTCAGAATTATTTGTTGTTGATAGCTATTCTGAAATTCAAAAATAGTCACACAAATTTTCTTGTGGTCGGAAAATCAAAAAATTCCTCTGATTTTTTATGAAGGAATTTTTTCAATATGTCTACTTTAACAGAATCCCACACAGCACTGAGTATTCCTTAAATATTTATGAAATAATTGAAAGCAAGATTTGAAATATTCATGAAATACGGCTATGTCCACCTGAACCTCAAATTGAATTGATTTCATGTAAAGTTTTATACAGATTTTAGCAATATTTCCGTAAATATTGTTTGATATATTTTTTAACAATTTTAGTGATATTTCAAGAATTGAGTGAAGGTGGCAGTGAAATATTTCCGCAATAGAAATTTCTTAACATTTTGAAGAATATTCCATGAAATTTGTCCAAGATATTCCCACTTTCATAATTGCGATTGAGAATCTCCCACTGCAATATTACTATGAGATTTTTTGAATGTTTCCCAAAAATACATTTCAAATATTGATTATATATCTCTGGGGACTATTTGTTGGAAAATTCATAAAATATTTTATGAAATATTTATGAATATTTCCAAGGAATATCTCATGAAATATTTGTGTAAGATTAGGTAAATATTCGACGAAAGTTCAAAAACTTCCTTGTAGTGAATATTGCTTGAACCTCTCGTAAATATTTCTGTGGAATATTTCTTGAAAATATTGAGGAATATTTCACTGCAATATTCCATGCTGTGTGAGATGTACAACGTGTCCATCACAATGAACAGTGTGACTCAGGTACTGAAATGAAAAATTTAGAAGGTTAAAAAATCAAGAAGGTATTTTTTTGAAAGTCAAACAATTGAATCCGTGTTATTATTTTCGCTTGCATGTTCTGGCGAACAACGTGCTTTCATTTTGCCTAAAAGTCTGCAAATTTCGAAATATTTGCTGAAAATGGTATGAAACGATTAGGTTCGACCAGTCATTGCCACGATAACCTTCAAGCGGAAATAGACAGTATCTTGAAATTTTCAGGGTAGGTTGCGCATTCGAATGTAAAGGTTGAGTTCGTCAATGTGCATAATCCGCCAAACGGTTTCGGAGGTATACCCATTTATAGTTGTGTTGTTGTTTACTCAATAACTCAAAGAAATCATATCCGATTGAATTGAAACTTGGTAATTCATTATAGAATGCCGATCCACAACGACAGATTTCAGACTCGATTTCAGCTCGATCGGCTTCGTAGTTTCATGATTATATTATTTTAAAATTTGAATTCAGGTGATGCCCAATGCATTTTTTTCAAGAGTTGATATTTCCTTTATTCATACTCAACTTCATGCAGTATTTCGTGATATGCACGCAAAAGCTCCCGACTTCACGTCAGTGATTTTTAAGAATTTGTTAGAAAGGAATACGAAAAAAACCCGTTCGGATTCTTCACAAAAGAAGATGAACGTTACATTTTTGCAAAAAAACTCAGCATTTACTTTTACATTTTTTACCGTGTGCTTTCCTTGTTTTTGTTAAACTTTAGTAAATGTTCATAATTATCATACATCTTCTCATTGACTGGCCTAAATTTGGCCAAACCTTTTTTTAGATGCCGTTCCACTATCCGACATACTCAATCTACCTCTTTTTAAGGGTTCTTGGTGGAGAATTAGATATTCCCGAGGATATTCCCCAATATTCTGACGAAAATCCTATAATGTAAAAGTTTTTTAATTGGATTACCTAGTTATTGCGTTTTTATTCCAACCAAGCATTTAATGAGAGGAGGTCAACCTCATGTCTCATTATCGCTACCGTCCATTTGTGAGCTAGTCACATTGTCCATTTCAATGTACATTCTAATTTGTTAGATCACATGAGCACCTTGAAAACGAACATATCAGAACAAACATGTAACATGGCATGAAACAGCATTTCTACCTACTAATCTTGTGAAAATAAGTTACTAAAATGAGTTTTTCAGCGCAATGTTGACAATTGCTTACGCACTTCTAAATAATCTTGAAAACACACGTCGAAACTAGTAAATAAACAAACCATGTAATTCAGAAAGTACGTGATGACACGCTGAACGTGGAATCTTTATGGATTACAATAGGTCATATTTACTGTTCTAAAGAATAACCTTGTGTAATATCTCATTTTATCAAACTATCAGTGTACTGAATATCAATTGCCGAAGTAACCTTATTACTTTCGATTCTTTTGTAATGTGTTTATTGTGAATGAATTGCAAACTTAAACGTTCAATGATATTTGTAACTATAGAAATCGCGGTCGTTCGCTATAATCTTCACGGATTATCTGTTAATTTCTGCGAATTCAATCAAAATTATTTGGTTGTCTTTCGCGATACACAGATAGTCGGTTTAAGGAAGTAAGGGTCCTTGAAGTTATTCTTTCGGTTAAAATGAGAAAAAAATTGAAAAAATTGCTACTTCTGCTCTGGGAATCGAACCCGATATTCTCGAATCCTCCAGAGCGTGAGTCTGAAATGCTCAGCATGACCCCAGAATCGCGATGTGATATTATAAGCATCAGGTGGAACTAAAATGAATTATATTAGCTACAACTTCGTATATTGGCAATCTCAAATTGAACACCTTTTCTATTTACCATTTTTCTAGATTTGACTCTGGTACAAATTTATCAGCGATCAAAGAATTTACAATGTGCTGATACACCCCTTCACTTTATTTACTCGTTGAACAAAGATAACTCTCAGTGTAACTCGTATTGTATATTGAGCAAAACTGTATCATTTGATGCTTGATATTCAATGTATTTGTTTGAGAAAACTTACTTACTCACTCAATTCTTATGATTTCGCCCTATTTTGCAGCATCTGCTACCGAAATTTTTCACAATTCTTGAATTATAAAACGCTGTACTACATAAACTTGATAACTATTATGTTCATTCATAATTCAATTGTTTCCGCTATAATATTATCCACAATTTCATCAAGGTCTAGTGAGGAAAATCCTTGATTATCTTAGCTATCTTCAAATTTATAAGTGAATACAATAATTATATCGACCAAACCTCAATGAGACATGGAGACTCGACCAGATCAACTTTGCGGGTCGTAATCAGTATAATAATTGTGTTCGAGGAAATTTAATAAAAATGAAAATAAAAATTCGGAGCAATCATGGTATCATCAGAAACTAATAGGAAACATAGTGATGAAATCTGCATAGGTAGCTCGTTTTTACAAAAAACTTTTTGTCTGTCTGTGTTGCGGGGATGAATTATCTATGAACGATAGACTTCACATCATTCAGAGAAGAATATCTCGAAACCGGTACGTTTTAGGTGAAATTATGAAGAAAATAATTTGATTTTCTAACATGAATGTAGTTTCTTATAATAACTTGAGCAAAAATTAATCTACTTTATTTATGCTGATTTCTCACAGATTTATGAACTAGCGAACCTATAACTAAGAACCATTGGAACTAGGAAAAAACTGTTAATTGGAAAATACTTATCATGATTATAGAAAAATTCAGTACGATGCTAGTTTCAATTCGATCAGATCAGTATTTATCGAGTTATTGGGAAAAAAATAATTCAGATAGCTTCAACTCCGAAACCACTCAGCGGGTTTTTAATATTAAAGAACTCAACTGGGATTTCAAACCTAACCTGCAAATTTCAACTCTCTTACTAATTTCGTTCTATAGTAGGTTATAGTGCTCACCAGCTCACCGTCCTGCCAAATGGCCGGACGGACAGAACTAAGTTACGCTTCGGATTCTTCATCAATGAGTTGAAACTTAACTTTCGAAAATTGCAGACGTTTGTGTAAATTGAAAAGCGCTCTGTTCAGTGGATCAAGTGCTCCAAACAAAATAGCCATGATGAGGTTGATAGACAATACTTTTGTCTATCTGTGAGATCATCTGAGTGCGGTGGGTCTCGTTAATCGATTGGGCAAAAAGTCAGAATAGTGTGCAGGTATTGGGGCATGAAAAGTATCCTCAAGGCTTAACCCATCTATTCCTACTGTCCTGGGAATGCCGAAATACAATAAAGCAACTGGCTAGAGGCAATAACGTGAATCTTCTATGGATGCCAGGACACTGTGGTATTGAAGAACTCTTATGTGGGCTTGGAAAATACCTATACATGGCAATGGTTCAACAATGGTGACATAACAGAACAGCTCATTGGCTAAATACTCCAGGACTTGCACAGGCAAAGGGATTAGTGGATTTCTCACCATCCCATACCAGAAAGTTTCTGCATCTGCCACGGCTGAGCTTCGGGTAATGGGGAACTGCTGACCGGACACAGCCGGTACAAATACGAAAACATGCGAAGCCTGCAGGCTCTGTGAATCGGAGAAGGAAACAGCCCAACATATAGTTTGCAAATGTCTAGAACTAGCCAGCCTAAGAATTTTACATATGGCCAGTTATACAAGGTGTCCGGAAATGATGAGCAAAAAATTCAGGGGTAATGTCTAGACCAATTATAAATGGTGTTCTTGCTATAAATTTTTTTAGAAAATTGTTTATTTACGAAGTTACAGGGTGTTCAAGTCAAGTTTGTTTGCTCTACGTTTTATGCAAGGAATATTCCATAGAGTCCGTCGGAACTTTATGGTTATGTATTATTATTATTATTATGTGTGTATTGCTATGTTTAAGGTTGAAAATAAATGAAAATATTTCGTATTCATCGCATGCAAGTAATGCTATTTTGCGTTTTTCTCGAAAACGGTTAGATTTATCGAAACAAAAGAAGTACACCTTTTTTGTGTAAAAAAGTCTAGAGAATGAAAATAATTGGTCAAAATTTGCATACAGTGTAGCACACAAAAGTTGGGACCATTCAAACAAAAGTATAGGCTCGTATGTGGCGCCCCCTACTAAATGAGAAAACATGGTTTGCAAATTCGTTTTGATCATCCCGTAAAAGCCACAAATACGAAATTTCGTCGAAATATTATCAACGTGGCAAAACGTAGAGCAAAAAAATTGGGTCAAGCCCTGTGGGCAGGAGCTTTGGCGCTCTTGTTCTAACTTTGACTAATCATATCTTCGAAGGTATTGGTAAGAGTTGGATTCTTATGAAAAAATTTCATCTTAGCAGAAATTGAATTCAAACATAATAGAAGAATTTAGATTCAACAAGAGTGCCAAAAATTATCAATCCAAAACCAATTCCAAGACGAATTCTACCCAACAACGAACTCATCCGAGATATTCATGCAATACTATGATGAACGATAATATATATTCTTTCCTCAAATCCACTCCAATACTCCAATACACCAATATTCCAGTTTTGTTTTTACTGGAGATATGCTGAACTCAATATTATTAACTTACCATTACCATTCCCATCATCATATGGATCGACCATCGACATGAAAATATCAACCAACAAACAGTATGATATTATATCATAATTCTCATAATTCTACGATTGCTGAAATGAATTAGACAACGTCATGTCTCAGAAAAATAAGTTGACATTATAACAATTCATAGATAGAATAATGATATAATTCTGTGAAAACATAGAAATACGATTATTTATTGAAAAATCATTTCTCCGAAAGTATTAGCTCGTTAGAGTTAAAAATGATATCAATGGATTCTTATGGTAAAACTGCATATTGAAAAAAAAATTAATTTGGAATTTGTTATGTAAAAAATTATTTTTTTTTGTTACTCCGAAACTACCTGTCCGATCCTGCCCAATAAAGAACTTTTCCGAGATAGTTATCTCCCAAACCTACTCTGAAAATTTTCAATTGTCTAGCTCATTCCGTTCGAGAGTTATCGTGCCTACGGCCGGCCGGACGGACAGAATGAATTTCGACCACGGATTCTTGATCAGTGAGTCGAACCAAATCGTTTAAGACCCTTTTCATCGAAAAATTCGAAAATTACAGACATTTGGGCAAATTAATAAGCACTCTGTTCCGAGGAACAAGAGCACCAAAAACTGTGAATAAAATTTAACTTTAACACCCTGTAACTTCGTTAAAAATCAATTTTCGAAAAAAATTCATAAGAAGAGGTAGCATTTATTTTTGGTCTAGAAATCCCCCCTGAATTTATTGCTCATCATTTCCGGACCTTCTGTATAATATATCCTCATGACGGTATAGCCAAGGCTTCTGGGGGCGTCATCAGGTATGTTAATATGATTTACAAATTACAAAGGATTGAATAAGTAGGGTAATAGACCAAAGGATATATGCTCTCGCATTTCTGTAGGGCTAAACCAAGCCACACGACCCCGTTCTAATAATAAGAATAATAATCTGAGAAACTGAATAGAAATAGTTTCATCTAGTGAAAAGATGGGTGCAGGACGACCTTCCGTTGGATCCTATACTATCGGGCCAAATGTTTTCGTCCTGGTACGAGCGGGCAGAAGTCCGAGCATAACGAATTGCGAATCCCGACACCACCACTACTGCGACCGTGCATCGCCAAATTATGAATTTTTATGAATCCCAGAACGCTTCAAAATATCCCATCTGTCAAATTTATGGATTGTCAATAGCGTTTTGTACCGTTCAGGAGGACGGTCGCGACCGTCGGTAAATAAATGTGTTATTTTTGCACCGGCGACAAGTTTCGAATACACCGCTCGCATGTTCGGCCATAATTAACCGTCCCCGATCGTGTACAAACAAGAACGGATAACCGGCGAGAAGTGAGGCCCTGTACGCTAAACCAATTTGCATGTATAAACTTTTTCCGATGCAAACACAATGTTCCGATGCTAGCACGATGTATGATCGATGGCCTTTTCGTAACTGAAAACTGGTCCAATGTCGGAATTTCAGATTCGAGATCGAGTTCAAAATGTGCCTGAATGATTATTGTCATTGTGTAGATGACACTACGATCGAGGAAAGCTAGTATATGGGCTTGTGAATCGCTCGCACTGGAATCAGCTGACTTTCACAGAGCCGGCATTAGGTATTTGCAGACAGGTATATTTGGTTACAGATCTGACCCTATTCGCACTGACGTCAGAATGCTCACATATTGAATGATTATATTTACATTTTTCACTGATTTGTGACGATATACACTGCTGAAATCATTGTTATTTGCACTATAAAAGTAACTACACTCTTGTCCACTGCAGTTTTTTCCATCTTCAAAGACGAAGCGTTACTAAAGCCTGCAATCAATTTCTACATTCCAGTCCGGATTGACATTATACCCTTATTCATAAACCAAGTAGTGAGAATAATGGGTTGTTAATTGGGGTTAGGTCATTATTGAGTAAAATATCCTTTCTCTTATACATTTCGATACTTTCAATTGTTCCTAGGTACGCTTTATTGGAATTTTTCGACAATTTGGCGGAATTATCTGAAATTGAGTGGCCAGTTGTTAAAACGTAATTTGCAACCGCAGATTTATCGTCGTTGTTGTTCCGAATTTGTCCCGTATGCTCTTTATACCGTGTGAGAATGTTTCTGGTTGTTTGCCCGACGCAACACTTGTTGCAATCCAAACACTTAATTTAATATATACGCGATTTTAACATGTCCGGTGTTTTATCGAATGTATTTCCTAGAAGTTGTTTAATTTTCGTGGAAGTTTTGAAAGCCAGTTTTATATTAACCTTTTTATACTGGAATGTAGAAATTGCTTGCATGCTTTAGTATCGCTTCGTCTTTGAAGATGGAAACTTTGTTTCCGAAACATATGTCAGGCGACAAAAAACTGTAGTGGACAAGAGTGTAGTTACTTTAATTGTGCTCATAATAAGTCCACAGTGAACTCAAAATAGAATATTGTTATTTGCGTTTTGTATCTCAGTGAAGCATTATTCTTTTTGGTTGGTTAAAGCTTTCACACAAATAATTTAGACTCCTTAAGTCGGTTCTGGCGACATCTTGTGGCAAAGTGCCGAACCGTTGAAACTGTCCCATCTTTTCTCTTTGATCGATCGGTATCGATGGTCAATTCTAATATGCATGTTATCTATGGGTCAATTTGTAAATGTCGAGGCGGTGAAACAGTCAGAGATACTTACTATTTTTTTCGCGATTTTATATATCGCATAGCGGCTTTTTGGAAGATATTATCAAGTCGAAGCACGAGATATCTAGTTATTATAATAACTTGATAGGTGGATTATGAAAGAATTTGGTTATGGGTTTTTCCACGTGACTTTTCTTTGCTTACAGTGGCTTTACATGCGTTAAATGCGTAGAATTCCTTTCAATGTAGGATATGAGGGGTCTAGAATCAAAGTCCATTTTTGAGGTTTCTGGATAATTGTGAAAAACTGTTTTTTTGTTCCTGAAAAGGCCAAGGATTGTTTTATTTACTTCTATATGATTATTAGTGTTGAAGAACCACGTTGACTCATATTATATCATATAATACCTCACAATTATTTTTATAAATAAAATTTATATTCGGAGATTGCCGCTTTTGCAACCAAATTTGGGAGATTGTCATTTTTGATTCTAAATATGTGTGCAATTCACTGTTAAGAATAGGAGTGGTTTATTTATGTTATTCATTGAGGTGAACAGAACGGTTATACAAATTAGCAGTCATACTATTTTAAATCATAACTACAGATAACTCTTCAACAAACTCACAGTTTGCTTCATAATCATCATTTTCAATTTTAAATTCAAGCGTATTTTGACGGATTTGGTTCTGTATCTTTATTCAAATCGCTTAAGCGTCTTTTAAACTATATGTCTATGTGTTTAACTCATTTTTGCGAAAAATGGAGATTGCCGGTTTTGATTCTAGACCCCTTATATTTCAAAGTCTTCTAGAACGCTATCCATTTAGAGGATATTATTCGTCGATGGATGTCCATCCGTTAAAGTATGGAATATCAAAGTATCGATTCATCCTTGGTGTTCTAAGACGGAAGTTACACGGTTAATATGGCATCAATTCAGTCTGACAACGATCATGGATTGATGTCTGATTGACGAGAAACTGATAGACTACTCGTAGACTGATGGACTGATGGTCCGGAAGGATGGCCAGATTGATTTCAGATTGATTCCAGATTGATACCAAATTGACCATGTAACCTCTGACTAACATAACCCCACAGGGAAGTCGGAAAACTCTTGAACTCAGAAAGTAATCAGTTTTCATAGGGACTTGGAATTTCCATCATCAGCATCATATTGTCTGAATATTTTAGGAGTGTTTAGTAATCCCCGTCCCAGAAGTATAGACAGAGAATTTTCCCACAAGAGACCTTGGTCTAGAAGTACTGTAGTTGTTACACATTGTACTGTGCCTGGGTAACACTATATTCAACACTAACATTAGCTCATATACCACCTTATCCATCGTATTCACAAAGCATTCATCTCCGTTAAGTCCTAACTGAGGTCCTCAGTTAAGGATAAATAAGAATCGCAACTTCAGTTTAAGTGAAAATTAATGTGAAACAAGCCTGTTTCAGCACCGTTACATACGTTAACTGAGGTTGCGATTCTTATTTATCCTTAACTGAGGACCTCAGTTAGGACTTAACGGAGATTGAATGCTTTGTGAATACGGCGGTATAGCTTGAGATGGTATCTTTCGTTTGAAAATAATCGAATCTTTCTATAACTGAAACCTCTCGAGATATCTCGAGTTGTTCTGAAAAATGCGAGTATTCTTCATTCGTTTGATTTTCTGTCGTCTAGTGAGGAGAGTTAACTCAACTCGAATATCGAGAATGACAGGATATCTCGTCTACGTTATGAATGTTTTGATATTTCACATTTCGATAAGAGGTTTGTTTAACAATCGATATAATTCTAGGCTGCCATCTAATGCTAGTCAGCTAGTGATAGATTTCATTTCATTGCGAATTGTGATATTCATTATCTACAACGATGGAGGTTGGCCAATTGCCCACATTTTGAAATTTTCGAAATATATATGGTATCAAAATACCATTTGGTAAGTTAACGTGCTCGTTCTTGTATTATATGAGTTATACGGGCTCACTGATTTAGTATAGTACTCGATTTTTGCGCGCGTGTTCCGCAAGGAACAGCGTGCTATCATTTCGTCACAATGTCTGTATTTTTCGAATTTTTTTTCGAAAATGGTCTCAAACGATTAGGTTCGACTTCCTGATGAAGAATTCGAGGTCAAATTCAATTCTGTCCGTCCGGTCTGGCCGTTAGCACGATAACTCTCGAACGGAACGACTTAGAGCGTTGAAATTTGCAGGGTCGTTTTGTAGCGTGAATATCTCGGACAAGTTCGTTAACGGGCGAAATCCACCGAGCGGTTTCGGAGTTAAGGCCGTTTTTAGTCAAAACGTTTTTAATCTTAATTTCCAGAACCAATCACTCGATCTTTCTTAAATTTGGCAGCAAATTGTAGAATCATGACCTTTATATGCCTGCGAAGTTTTGTTTTGATCGGACGGCCCTAAAGTAGCAAAAAAAAATTTCAAAAATTTTAAAATTTTGTTTTCAGGATAACTCGAAAAATACTGATCTGATTAAATTGAAACTCAGTAGTTAGATGCAAAAGACCAATGCAAACACTTTTGCAAAATTTCGTGAAGATCACGTGACATGAAAAAAATAAAAAAATTACTACTATTTTGCGAAATACTTTGCTTAAAATGCCGAAACCTATTTTTTTGAGGTTCATGCTGCCCTTTCCGGACATTTTTCGTTGTGCGCATGCGCAGATGAGAAGTCATTTAACTGCTGTAGTTTTCGTCAGAGAGGATTGGGGTTTTGGGGTGGCGGATGCTATTCCTCCATAGAATCCAGATCCCTGATGAGGGTCTGCGCATGCGTAGATTAAAGATGCGATATCTTCCGAACCACTAGTGTTGGAGAATCGGAGTTTTTTGTAAGGTGTGTTATTTTGAAAGGACTTTTAGCCGCGAGTAGATTGCGCATGCGCAGAAGAGAAGTGACTGTTTTTGGGTTGGATGGGTTATGTTCGGAGTGCTGAGTCGATATTGTGAGGTTTTAAAAGAATATTCATAGCAATTCAGTGCTCGGACACTAGTCAGTTTGGGGGAAATACCGTTGTTTCCAAGTTGGAGTGTGCATACCGTGGCCCTGGGGCCAATTTTGAAATTGATGTTACCCCTTACGGGCATTTTTCGTTATGCGCATGAGCAGACCATCAGTGATTTAACTGTTGAAGTTTTCGTCAGAGAGGATTGGGGTTTTGGGGTGGCGAATGCTATTCCTCTACAGAATCCCCTGGTGAGGGTCTGCGCATGCGTGGATTCAAGAGGCGATATCTCCTGAACCACTAGTGTTGGAGAATCGGAGTTTTCTGTATGGTGTGTGATTTTCGGAGGACTTTCAGCCGCAAGTAGATTGCGCATGCGCTGAAGAGAGGTGACTGTTTTTGGGTTGTATGGGTTATGTTGGGAGTGCTGACCCGATATTGTGAGGTTTTAAAAGAATATTCATGGCAATTCAGTGCAAGGACAAGTCAGATTGGGGGATGTAGCGTTGTTTCCGAGTTAAAGTGTCCGTATCGTGGCCCTGGGGCTAATTTCGAAATTGATGTTACCCCTTACGAGCATTTTACGTTATGCGCATGAGCAGACCATCAGTGATTTAACTGCTGGTGCTTTCGTCAGAGAGGATTGGGATTTTGGGGTGGCGGATGCTATTCCTCTATAGAATCCCCTGGTGAGGGTCTGCGCATGCGTGGATTCAAGAAGCGATATCTCCTGAACCACTAGTGTTGGAGAATCGGAGTTTTTTGTGAGGTGTGTAATTTTGGGAGGACTTGCAGGCACGAGTATATTGCGCTTGAGCAGATGAGAAGTGAATGGTTTTGGGTTGTTTGGGTTATGTTGGAAGCAATGAGCCGATATTGTGAGGTTTTAAAAGAATATTCATGTCAATTCAGTGCACGGACACAAGTCAGTTTGGGGGAAATAGCGTTGTTTCCGAGTTGAAATGTCTGTATGGTGGCCCTGAGGCGAATTTATAAATAACTATATTCGGTAGATCTATATTAAAATACGTTCGGATTTGGAGAAGAGGCAATTGCGTTCCAAACGGAGGTCCCACAACCGCATTTTTTTTCGATCTACGGTAAAGCTAACAGCCAAACTGTATTGATAGCTATATTTGTTAAAGGAACTTGAAAAAAAAAAAAAGCACTGACGTGTAGTCAGTACTCTTTGGCACGCGTGTTCACGGTGGCTAATTTGAATTGAATGATGAGTACTTCAAGCTCAGTAGATAGAGCGAGCCGAAGATCTACCCAAAGGATAGTGGACACCATTGACTGTCGGTTCAAAAATTAACAGTGCTGTATCTAAGCTGCCATCAGGATAGATTAACAAAGTTGGAAAAGAACACAAGTGACTCTCCTTAGTCGCACAAGCTCCTAGAAGATTTGGGAGGGTCAGTATAATCCTAATCATGTTAATCGCACGCGCGCAAAAGCAGATTGACTTAACAATGAAAGAAAAAGTGTAAAAAGTCAATCTGCTTTGGCGCGCGTGCGATTAACATGATTAGGATTATACTGACCCTCCCAAATCTTCTAGGAGCTTGTGCGACTAAGGAGAATCACTTGTGTTCTTTTCCAACTTTGTTAATCTATCCTGATGGCAGCTTAGATACAGCACTGTTAATTTTTGAACCGACAGTCAATGGTGTCCACTATCCTTTGGGTAGATCTTCGGCTCGCTCTATCTACTGAGCTTGAAGTACTCATCATTCAATTCAAATTAGCCACCGTGAACACGCGCGCCAAAGAGTACTGACTACACGTCAGTGCTTTTTTTTTTATAGAACCTATTGTGTCTGAGTTCTACCATATTCGTTGCTCTACTTGAACTTCTCCTTGTGTATGTGTGATTATTCAGGGTGAATTCTAACCTTTGACCCATTGAGCCTGGGACCATATGAGGAGTCAGAAATGCGCACTCAAACATCTCTTATGCCTACCAGTTTATGAAATACAGGGTGTTTCCTGAAAATCATAGAATTTGATTCGATTTTGATAATATTTTGAAAACTTATTCTCTTTGAGACACTCAGAAGAATCCGAAAGCAGATATGAAAAAAGAAACAGGACTGTACTAGAACATTATTTTTGTACTGGTAGCAAAACATCATTTGTACATGAAAAAGGAAATTTCAATGTAAAAGAAAGGACAGCATCTGAGCCTTTGTTTTGATGGTCATACATCATTCTGTATATGATTCATATTTTTCTTATTATGATTCAACTACTAATATTTTTTTTCGAGATGACGATAACTTTTCGAAATATTCATTTGTCAAAGTTTTTAATAAATTAATATGATCTCCCGATTAAAGCCCAATGGACTATTTTTTTATAAGGTCATTTGAAAAGTCTATTAGTTAACTATCTATACCAGAGCTCATTTAATCCAGGGGATTAATGAAAAATGAGTGATGCTTATATTACCTTGAATAAGTGATTATCATTTTTTTTTGTTAGGAATTTAATCCACACACAAAGCGTTTAATTTACATTACACGTATTAATTTGAAAAATATCGAGTCATGAATTTTCCGAAACGTTATTGTAATCACGGAAAATAATATTGCTAATTGAATACATTGTTTTCGACAGCATTTTTCCTCCTATTCACGCATATGTATGTTAATGAGAAAAATGTGAAACATAAACAGAGTGATGTTTTCAATATCTGATCATCAAAACTTAAGCTCAGATACGGTCTTTTACACAGAATTTTTGTTTAGCACCTTATTCATAATTATAGCTTTCGGTTAAATCAGTCGATTATTTCGTGAATTATAGGGATTATTTTGTATTTTAATGAACACATCGAGATATTTTGTTTTACCGTAGAAAAAGATTGTGCCATTCCAATTAATTATTGATTTCTATATCATTTTTTCTTCTCTTCATGAAACTGAAAACAACAACTTTTTTTTCATACACAATGTGATATTTTGGCACCCAGATTAATGGTCTAGTACAGTTCTGTTTCTCTTCTCATCTTGCTTCAGGATTCTTTTGAATATCTCATAGACAATAAGCTTGCATACCTAGGGCATATCATGCGAAACACGAAATACCAACTTCTACAATTGATTATCGAGAGAAAGATTGAGGGAAGGAGAGGAGTGGGAAGAAAGAAGATGTCATGGCTACGTAACATAAGACAGTGGACGGGCTTGCGAACAGTGGAAAGCCTAATACATACAGCTAGAGACAGGATAGAAATGAATCGTGTGGTCGCAAACATTCATTAGTGAATATGCATTAGAAGAAGAAGAATAAGCTTGCAAAATATAAGTAAAATTGATTCAACAGTTGTGAACTTATAGGGGTTTGAAAATTCTATGATTTCCAGGAAACACCCTGTATCTCAGGAACTAGTAGGCATAAGAGATTTTTGAGTGCTCATTTCTGTTTCCTCATATTATGGTCCTCTATTACCCCCTGCTCGATGTTGACACATTGTAGATCATATTTTGGTAGGTTAGTTTCATTCACTTGACATCCCTCCATTTAGATTGTTATAGGCTCCTTCAAAGTGGAACGGGCTTCACTTTCGCTAAATCCTCAAATTTTGACGCCTCAGCCCCTGAAATAACTGATTTCAGGGTGGCACCCTATATATAAAACCTTATAAGCTATTCGGAGATATAACTGATTTGTTAGCCTAACGTTTTGTCTGAAATAGTAGGTGGAATTTACAAAAAAAAAAATTGGTTCAAGCACTGACGTGAAGTCAGTAGCTTTTGCGCGTATGTTCTCTTGTCCATTCTCCTGTATTGGACACTCTCAATCGAATTTACCTTGGTGAATTCTATTGTCTGTTCTCCTGTATTGTACACATTCAATAGAATATACCATGGTAAATTCGATTAAAGGTATTCAATACAGGAGAAGAGACAATAGAATTCACCATGGTTAATTCGATTAATAGTGTCCAATACAGGAGAATGGACAAGAGAACATACGCGTAAAAGCTTCTGACTTCACGTCAGTGCTTGAACCATTTGTTTTTTCGATGATTTTTTTGAAATTTTCCAGTGCTACGATCCTCACGAAATTTTCCGAGAATTCTCGCGTTGGAATTCTACAACTAATAACCATATTTGAATTGGATCGGATTTGTAATTTTTTGAGTTATTGAGGGAATAACAACCAAATTTCAGATTGATAAAACTCCAAAACCATTTGGCCGATTATGCTTGTTAACGCAGTTAACTGTCGTATCCAAATGCGCAATCTACCCTGAAAACTGCAAGTCGTTATTTCTGTCCGTTCTCAAGGAATCATGAGATACATAATATTTTTTCGTAATTTTTTTAAAATTTTCTAGTGGTACGGTCCTCACAAAATTTTACGCTCGTCTTCATGTTGATATTCTACAACTAGTTACAAAGCTTCAATTCGGTCAAGTCTAAATTTTTTGAGTTATCGAAGAAAAAATATTCTAGATGGGTATAACTCCGAAACCGTTGGGCCGATTATGGCCAACAGCGAACTTAACTCTCCCTTTCAGAGGTGCAACCTATCCTCAAAATTGCAAGTCCCTATCTCCTTTCGTTCAAGAGTTGTCAAGGCAACGATCACCCATCCATCTACTGAACTCACACAAGGCAGCTCGGATCTCCAACAATATACAGGGTGTTTCATCATAAAGTGGACAAACGAATATAGCGTGTAGATGACATCGGGAGAATCATTTTTGCCTTATGACATATACCCCGTTTTCGAAGCATAAGCGAGATACAGGGTGTTCAAGGTAATTTTTGACCAATTATCTATCCAGTGTGGTCAGTTATGTGTAACATTTGAAATAATGGTTTTTGGTCACATCTCAGTATTTTTTTATGCTCAATTCTGAAATGATATAAGATTCTGAAAATAGTATTTAAAAATGGCGGAAAACCTGCAAAGTTCGAAATTTTTTTACGTGGTTGCCAATTTGAGTTACACTGTATGAATTATCTCAAGTTTTTAAGAAATTCTGTGAAAAATTTTTTTCAAAATTCGAACACAACTTTTTTTTTACATGTCTACAGCAAAAATAAAATTTCATCCGAAATTGATGAACTTTTCCACGCTTATACTATTCTTCAACTTTAACGAAAATATGAAAACAGAACCGAAAAATATCGATGGGTTTGTTTTTTATAGCCATTCAAAGTTTCCACTCGGATATCTAACTTATTCGTTTTTTGAAAACTGGTTTGGCTATGAGGCAAAAAGTTTGAAATTGAACTGCCGAAGCATTCCAGATGGAAATTAAAATTTCTCAAAAAAAAATTTTTTTGCTCATATTTCAATAAAACACTGGCCGGGATCGAACTAGTGACCTTGCGATAGGAATTACTCTTAGCTCTTGATAGAAATTGAAATTATTCGGAACATATTAATTATCGTTACCTAGCAACGGTAATTCAAAGCATTTGATAGATTATTCGAATTCACTGAATATTATTTCGCAAGTTTCTTGAAAACCATTTTAATTTGAGCAGAAATGAAATATTCAATCTTGGAGAAAAATGATATGGTTCAGGCTTATTATGAAGCGAATTCCTCAGGGAGGAAAGCGAGAGAAATATACGCCCGCAGATTTCCAAGCCGATCAGTACCAAACTTTAAAACATTTATGGCAACAGTACGTAAATTACGTGAAGATGGCACTCTTAACCGAAAGAAAAAAGAAACAGTACGAAGTCACGATGAACGTGTCCTGGATTTGGTTGAGAGTAATCCTAAAATATCAACTAAAATGATATCTAATCACCCCAGTGTGAACCAAAGTAAATCGACTGTATGGAGAGTTCTAAAGAGGAATCACTACCACCCATATCATTTTCAAAGATGTCAAAAATTAGAAGAAGGTGATTGCAGTAAAAGGAAAGAATTCTGTGAATTCATTTTAAGAAGAACGCGTGCGAATAGAGATTTTCCACGTCTCATTTTATTCAGCGATGAAGCGACCTTTCATAGAGATGGATTTTTTAACAGAAAAAATAATGTGGTATGGCAAATCAATAATCCACATTCTTCGGTTTCGATGAATAGTCATAAAAAGTTTTTCAGTCAATGTTTGGGCGGGAATGAAGGACAGATTCATCATCGGACCTTTCATTCTCCCTGAAACATTGACTGGAAATGGTTACTATCAATGTTTACGAGAGACTCTACCAGATCTCATGGAAAATATTCCTTTGAATCAATTTAGAGGTATTTGGTACCAACACGGTGGTTGTCCTGCGCACACAGTCAGGAGTGTACGCGAGTTTCTAGACTCCCAATACCCACGGCGATGGATTGGTCGGTTTGGACCTGTTGCATGGCCTCCACGTTCTCCAGATCTAACTCCACTGGATTTTTATTTCTGGGGTCATATGAAAAGTCTGGTCTACGACAAGCGAGCTCCAGTAGAATCGAAAGAAGAATTGATTCAACGAATTGAATCAGCTGCCCAGGAAATTCGTCATAATCAAGGAATGATAGGTTCAGCGGTGAACAGTGTGGTGAAAAGAGCGAGACTGTGTGTTCAAATGAATGGGAATATTTTTGAAACCGAATTATAATCTATAATTTCGTCAGAGTTGTTCAATTAATTGTTAAATTTGTCTACTATTGTGTTATATTCTTGCGTTAGTGAAATATAAAATTAAATATTCAAGAAAATTTTGCTATAAGACAATATTCTCTCACTTTCTTGATTTTCTTGATTCGCTGAACCAAATAATTATTTCCAACATTGATTATTTAATTACTGCTCGAATTGAAATGTTTTATAAGAATCTAACGAAATATTATTCAGTTGAATTCGAACTTACTGTCAAATTCTGTGAATTACTGTTGCTAGGTAACGATAATTAATATGTTCTGAATAAATTTCAATTTCTATCTAGAGCTAAGAGTAATTCCTATCGCAAGGTCGCTAGTTCGATTCCAGCCAGTGTTTTATTGAAATATGAGCAAAAAAATTTTTTTTTGAGAAATTTTAATTTCCATCTGGAATGCTTCGGCAGTTCAATTTCAAACTTTTTGCCCTCATAGCCAAACCAGTTTTCAAAAAACGAATAAGTTAGATATCCGAGTGGAAACTTTGAATGGCTATAAAAAACAAACCCATCGATATTTTTCGGTTCTGTTTTCATATTTTCCTTAAAGTTGAAGAATAGTATAAGCGTGGAAAAGTTCATCAATTTCGGATGAAATTTTATTTTTGCTTTAGACATGTAAAAAAAAATTGTGTTCGAATTTTGAAAAAATTTTTTCACAGAATTTCTTAAAAACTTGAGATAATTCATACAGTGAAACTCAAATTGGCAACCACGTAAAAAAATTTCGAACTTTGCAGGTTTTCCGCCATTTTTAAATACTATTTTCAGAATCTTATATCATTTCAGAATTGAGCATAAAAAAATACTGAGATGTGACCAAAAACCATTATTTCAAATGTTACACATAACTGACCACACTCGATAGAATATTGCTCAAAAATTACCTTGAACACCCTGTATCTCGCTTATGCTTCGAAAACGGGGTATATGTCATAAGGCAAAAATGATTCTCCCGATGTCATCTACACGCTGTATTCGTTTGTCCAGTTTATGATGAAACACCCTGTAGATCCAATCATGTTCAAAATTGGAACTTGGTAGTAAAGTTAGGTTCTGAAGGCTCTCGCAAATTTTCAGCGATGTCAGATGAATTGTTTCCGATCTATAAAATGTTTTTC
The DNA here is from genome assembly GCA_937662695.2 of Halyzia sedecimguttata. Lineage (NCBI taxonomy): Eukaryota > Metazoa > Arthropoda > Insecta > Coleoptera > Coccinellidae > Halyzia > Halyzia sedecimguttata. The sequence continues at coordinate 18,289,071 of OW569413.2, forward strand.
AATAATTTTCTATGATTTTTTTAAAAATCTCTAGTGATACGATGCTCGCGAAATTTCGCAAGAATTTTCGGGTTGCCATTTTACAAGTAACAACCATGTTTGAATCGGATTGGTTTTGTATTTTTCGAATTATTGGGGAATTAAGAACAAAATTTCAGAGGGGTATAACTCCAAAACTGTTTTTCCGATTATGCCTATAAACAAACTCAAATGTCGCATTCAGATTTTCAACCTAACTTGGAAATTTCAAGTCTCCATCTCTTTCTGGTCTTAGGTTATCGTGACGTGAATAATATTTTTCAATAATATTTTTAAAATTTTCTAGATATACGATTCTCACGAAATTTCACGAACATCCTTAGGTTTATATTCTACAACTACTCACCAAGTTTCAATTCGATCCGATTAGTATTGGTTGTAGACAAAATTATCACTCGGAAACCATTAGGCCGATTATGCCCATTAACGAACTTGTCCGTCGTATTGGGATGCGTCACCTACCCTGAAAATTTCAAGTCGCTATCTCATTCCGTTCTCAAGTTATCGTGGCAACGGCCGGCCGGCCGGACAGAATCAAATTTGACCTCGAATTCTTGATCAGGGAGTCGAACCCAATCGTTTGAGACCATTTTCGGCGAAAAATTCGAAAATTACAGACATTTGTGCAAATGATAACGCAATGTTTCCCAGAACATACGCGCACAAAATGGGTGGCACATTATCGAGCTCTTTTTTTGAGAAACAGGATGAACTGAAGAACGCACATTGATATCCCTTTTCATTTCCAAGTTATGAGCGAGAATTGAAAATTTGACATCGTTTTCAAAGCTTGATTTCTTCAACACTTCAAAATCAGATTGATGAGTTCAGGATAATAGTCCTAGAACTCACTTCGTCAAACAGCATCTAAGGGATTCTACGTCCGAAAGGAAGAGAGCCCCAAACACACTTCTCTAATGTACCGGACTCCGTTCTAATGTACCGGAACTCAATGCCGATGCTCTGGATGCCACCAGGGGTACTATTTTTTGCCCCTTTCACGGGCCTTGTACCTACTTCTGAGGTGGTGTTCAGCGCATATTGGTCAATCCCTAATGTTTGACACTTCACTTGAAACAATGGCGTTCCACGGAAACAATAGCATGCAAAAGGCTAATTCAAGGAACTCGGATGTCCCAAGAAGTGCAATCAGCTATGCCAGAATTTATGAGACTCTTGATAATAATATGATCTCTCTGCAAAACTCAATCGGTTTCGAGTGTCGTAAAGATTTCAGCACCATTTACATATAAATTACTACATATTTACCTGGGTGATAATTCAATGTCCGCATACATAGGATAAGGCTCCTTGTCACAAAAGGGCTTACTATTTATGATTGGACATTGAGCAATAGAAATTCTTTCGTATGTTATACTGAAGTTGCAGATTTTATTTCTAGGATAAAATGCTCCATTCCCAATCAGTCGTAACCCGGAAAACTAACCGGAAAATCAATCTTCGCTCCCAAACATCATCGAACTTTTCTCTTCCGAACGAATTTATCAAAAAGTTACGAGGCCAGACATTCGATCCGAAATATCTTCGGGTAGAATAACTTACAGTCGGCGAGAACTTCTTTATGTGGAACGTAAAACTTGAAGCGGTGCTCAGGTAAAACGAAAATCAGCTGCAATGTAACTTTTTCGCCCCTTGGATTTGAAACAATATATTCCGACGACGATTCGTGACGAAATTGTCCAATCTATGATTCGGAACGTGCACCGGATTACATATTTATACGAGTGTCTGTTTTGAGCGAAAAAAAGTGACTTTCTGCAGTACAATATCCAGGGTGGTCCAGTTTGAAGGGCAGAAAATCCAGGAGACGATGGACAATCGAAAAATAGTATGAATTTGCTTAATGAACTATATTCCGGAAATGCTTCGTTTACAAAGTTTGATTGAAAAAAAAAATTTTGTCACGCAGCTTTAGATATTTGGATGCAATTTTCTAGGCCTTGATTTAAAGCATGGTAGCAAGTTTTGTGATGGAAACGATTTCTTTTTGTCTTATCAGTGGCGTCCGTACTAGCAGATGACTGGAAATTTTTAAGGAAAAACTGTTACGCCAATGCTTTTCTTGAGACTAAATATTAATTTTAATTTGTGGGAAATAAGCTCTCTTTTATTTTTTTCACCTAAGCACCTATATGAAACCATATAGCGTCCTTAGCACCCGCTTAAAAAAAATAACCTTCCGATATTTTTCTAGAACGAAACAAATTCCTAAACTTAAACGATTAATTCATAATAAGACAGTACTAGGACCACCTCGGCTCGCTGTCAGGGGAGACGGCGTGGATTTCAATTGATGGAAAAGGGGCGCCAACGTATTCTGCCCTAGCAAGTCTAATGAAATAAAAAATGGGTTCAAGCCCTGTGGACAGGAGCTCTCTGGCGCCCTAGTTCAAACAGACAAATTATATCTCTGAAAGTATTGGTTTCGCAGAGTTGAGAATTATATCAATGTATTCTTATGATAGAACTCCACCATAAATGAAATTCAATTCAAATAATAGTTTATCTATTAAGATTAAATGAGCAATCTGAGAATGAGAACTGCACCATGGAAGAAACCAAATTAAAATAGCTGAAATGAATTTGACTCTCTCTTATAGAACCGGATGAAATGTACGAGTATGAACATAAATCATATAATAAATTTAGAAAGAATAATTATAGCATTCTGTGAAAACATAGAAGTACGATTCAATATTGAAATTTAGAACTTCATCTTAGCAGAAATTGAATTCAAACATCATAGAAGAATTTAAATTCAACAAGAGTGCCAAAAATTATCAATCCAAAACCAATAGACGAATTCTACCCAACAACGAACTCATCCGAGATATTCATTCCTCAATTCTATGATGAATGATAATATATATCTTTCCTCAAATCTACTCCAATACACCGATATTCCAGTTTTGTTTTTAGAGGAGATATTCTGAACTCAATATTATTAACTTACCATTACCATTCCCATCATCATATGGATTTACCATCCGCATGAAAATATCAACCAACAAAACATATGATATTATATTATAATTCTCATATTTAAACGATTGCTGGAATGAATGACAAAGTTATTAACTTACCATTACCATTCCCATCATCATATGGATTGACCATCGGCATGAAAATATCAACCAACAAAAAGTATGATATTATATTATAATTCTCATATTTATACGATTGCTGGAATGAATGACAATGAGACACCGTCATGTCTCAGGAAAATAAGTTGACATAAAAATTCATAGATACCCACAGAATAATTATATCATTCTGTGAAATCATATAGAAATACGATTTATATTGAAATTTTTAAAAATCATATCTCCGAAAGTATTAGCTTGTTAGAGTTAAAAATGATATGAATGGATTCTTATGGTAAAACTGCATATTGAAAAAAATTTAATTTGGAATTCGTTATGTAAAAAAAAAATTTTTTTTTTGTTACTCCGAAACCATCTGTCCGATTTCGCCCAATAACAAACCGAGATATTTATCTCCCAAACCTACTCTGAAAATTTCAACTGTCTAGATCATTCCGTTCGAGAGTAATCGTGCCTACGGCCGGCCGGAATGAATTTCTACCACAGATTCTTGATCAGTGAGTCGAACCAAATCGTTTAAGACCATTTTCATCGAAAAATTCGAAAATTACAGACATTTGGGCAAATTGATGATCACTCAGTTCCGAGGAACTAGAGCGCCAAAAATGCAAAATAAGATAAAATAAAGAGAAATAGATTGAATCGGTCGAATACATTTCCGAAACGAACCTACAAGTGTAAAAAAAAAACAATAAAATATGAATAGAGTGAAAACAAAAAAATACTCGGTGTCAAATTTTATTCTTAACCCAAAAATATAGAATTGTGAAAAGATCAATATTGTATCACTACAAAATTTATTACTAAACTATACTTGATCAAGCATTAGTTTTCACACCCAGTATATAATATGTCTGCCTCAAGAATACAGAATTTCAACTCTATAATAATATATAAAATTAAGTAACAGAGCAACAGTTAAGATTCTCCAAAACAAATATTTACAATTAAATAAGTTATATTTGAGAATTATTATTAGAATAGCTAGTTATATTAGGGATCCTTTATTCCCGAACAGCAATAGAATGGCGATCGAATATAAAATGGAGCCTGTGACGTCAATTAGCAACGATGGAAAAAATGAAAAGGGCTTCTACATACCAGGATTCCGAAATGATAGGAATTTAATAGTTGCTACTTCAAGGCACCCAATTTTGGATTACTGGGCTACACTGGTTGATGATTGTCCAAATTCCAATTTTTATCCACTTTCCCACTATATTCAAACGATGTGGAAACAGTTTCCTCCGTAGAAAAGTCAAGGTCGGAACCAAATGGATAAAACCATCAGAATATTTGAAGCATAAGATCAAGTAAAAAAAAATAGAAAGGCCCTGAAAATCGAAAAGAAAATTACATCACACTCAAGGAGAAAATTGAACAGACTTACTCAGATGTTGGGTGGCCTTTTGATTTCAATTCTCTTCAGAGCAACGTAAATATTAATCTCCTAGCGGGACATATATTGCTTCCCAACCAGAATCGAATCAACAAAATATGTTTAAGATGCAAGGATATTTTATCCCAAAACTATGGAATTTCCAACAGAAAATTTTCACAATATCATTTGTTTCAATCAGGGCTATTAGAGTTCTTCATTCACCAGAATATTGATCTCAACTGAAAATAATCGTATCACAAGTACCCCGGCATATGTCCCATACGTTTTAACTCCAACGAAAACAACCGCCAATTTGAAATTTAAAAATCGACGCATATGCAACCAATCTCACACCTTCTGGTATAACTGGAGAACCCTTTCAGCGAATTTCAAACGTTATAAATCCCCCCAAAATTTAGAACAGCAAAACAAAGATTGGTTCAAGCTCTAACGTGAAGTCAGGAGCTTTTGCGCGTATGTTCTATTGCCCATTCTCCTTTATTGGACACCCTTAATCGAATTTACGATGGTAAATTATGTAGTCCATTCTCCTGTATTGGACACTCTTAATTCGAATTTACCATGGTAAATTCGAATTAAGAGTTCCAATACAGGAGAATGGACAACATAATTTACCATGGTAAATTCGATTAAGGGTGTCCAATACAGGAGAATGGACAATAGTACATACGCGCAAAAGCTCCTCACTTAACGTCAATGCTTGAACCAATTTTGTTTTCGTAATTTTTTGAAATTTTCTAGGGGTACGGTTCTTATAAAAAAATTGTTTTCGTAATTTTTTTCGAATTTTTTAGGGGTATAGTTCAAAATTTTAAACACGTCTTTATGTTGATTTTCTACTACCAGTTACAAAGCTTCAATTCGATCGAATCTTCATTTTTTGAGTTATCGAGGAAATAATATTCCAGTTGGGTATAACTCGGAAACTGTTAAACCGATTATGCCCAAAAACAAACTTAACTCTCCCATTCAGATACATAACCTACCCTGAAAATTGCAAGTCCCTATCTCCTTTGGCTCGAAAGTTATCGAGACAATGGTCACCCATCTACTGAACTCACACAAGGCTGCTCGAAATCTAACAATATTCAACCGATCGTGTTAAAACTTTAAACTTGGCAGTAGAGTTAGGTTCTAAAGGCTCTTGCAAAATTTCAGCTATTTCAGACGAAAAGCTACTGATATATAGAATTTTTTTTTTAAATTTTCAATGATTTCTTAAAAATTTTCTACTAATACTATCCTCACGAAATTTTGCAAGAATTTCAGCGTTGGCATTCTACAACTAATAACCATGTTGTAACTGAATCAGTTTTGCATTTTTCGAGTTAATGAGGAACAAAAAACAACCAAATTTCAGATGGCTATAACTCTGAAACTGTTTGGCTGATGATGCTTATAAACAAACCCAAATGTCGCATTCACATGCACAACCTAACCTGAAAACTTCAAGTCGCTATTTCCTTCCGTTCTCAGGTTATCGCGACAACAAAAATATTTTTTCATAATTTTTTGATAATTTTCTAGCGTTACGATTCTCACAAAATTTAAAAAACGTGCTTAGGTTTATATTCTACAACTACTCACCAAGTTTCAATTCGATCGGAATAATATTGGTTGAAAACAAAATTATTACTCGGAAACCATTCGGCCGATTATGCCCATTAAAGAACTTGTCCGCCGTATTGGGATGCGCCACCTACCCTGAAAATTTCAGGTCGCTACCTCTTTCCGTTCTCAAGTTATCGTGGCAACGTCCGGACGGCCGGATGGCCGGCCGGACAGAATGAAATTTGACCTCGAATTCTTCATTGGGGAGTCGAACCAGATCGTTGGAGAACATTTTCAGCGAAAAATACGAAAATTACAGACATTTGGGCAAATCAACATCAAATGTGAAGTATATGTTTATTTTCATTTAAATGGAAAGAAAATAATGAAAGCTATGAAAAAATGTTGATAATATAAGAATTCAGTAGAATAAGTTAGACTTGAAATATTGACATTTCATCAAAGAGGATGGAAAAAATGTTTGTTTCTCATCCATTCCGTAAAGCTCAAGTTCAATTGAATTCATAACGCTATAATTTATACCCGTACTGAAATTGAGTTGATGTAATAATTTTGACAATTTTTTTCTGGACGGAACCTTGAAAATTTATTTGAAGAGTTTTTATCCCTTAGGGCTATTTTTAAATATAGTCAGATTGATTTTTTTCATCTAAAGCGAAGAATATTCTGACTTTCCATATATTTTTTCAGGAACGCTTGCTATCTTTCTTCGAGAATAAATCCCATTTTAAACATTTGGAGCCGCAATCAAATTATTCTACGCGACATCTGAGTTATAATTGTTCGCAACATAGACTTAGACATAGATATAGACATGTACAGAAAAGTGTGCCTATTATAGCTGCGTCCAATTTTTCAACAGATTTCCACAAACCTTAAAAACGCTCAATTATCTCACTGTCTTAAGTAATCATTAAAGGATACTCTGGGAGGTATACTCATTATTGAAAGGTTTTTTTCTGGGTTTTCTCTCCCAAACTCTGAACAATATCTATAAAATAAAAATTAATTATTTTGTGATTTGCTTCTGCGTAAGAAACACAGGATATTTGTCAGAAAAAATCAAATGAACGATGTTGCCTAACAAACCTAAAAACCTAAAAAAAATCTAACGATTTTCATTTAGCGTCTGACGAAGGAGTCTGATATAGACTCCGAAACGTAACGATATAGTTGTTTCTTCGTTGATGTTGTTTCGTTGTTGTTTGTTAGGCAACATTGTTCAATTGATTGCTTCTGACAAATATCCTGTGTTTCTTACGCAGAAGCAAATCACAAAATAATTAATTTTTATTTTAGATATTTTTCAGAGTTTGGGAGAGAAAACCCAGAAAAAAACCTTTCAATATCTCACTGTCATTAAAAGAATGTGGGAAAGCCCTATCGACAGGAGCTTTGACGCTCTTGTTCAAACTTTGGCAAATCATCTCCAAAATGTTTGGTTTCTCAGAGTTGGGAATGATATCAATGAATTCTTATAATATAACTGCATCATAAACGAAACTTAATTAAAATTAAATAAAAAACTTAACTGGGATATTCATTCCTCAAAGTTACTCTGGAAATAATATTTTATCAATTGAAACTTAGCCAATATTCCAGTTTTGTTTTCACTGAAGATATTCTGAACCCAATTTCATAAACTTACCAAAGTATATATTTCCATCATCATATGGATTATCCAACGGCATAAAGGGTAGGGGTATATCACCCAAAAAATATAATATCCTATAATTGGTCATTTTGCATTCAATATTACTTTGTTTTATCGAATAGAAATATATTTGACATGTCTGTTATAGGTAGACAAGATGACATGAATAAACATTGAACACGGACGGATAGTATTCGCATTCTGTGAATACATATAAATACGATGTATCAGGGAAAATTTTAAAATCATATCTCCGAAAGTATTAGCTTGTTAGAGTTGAAAATTATATCAATGGATTTCTATGGTGGAACTGCATCTTAAAAAGCATTTAATTTGGAATTTGTAGTTTGATAAAAAAAATGTTTTTCGTTACTCCGAAATTATCAAGCAGATTTTTCCCAATAACGAACTCAGCCGAGATATTTATCTCCCAAGCCTAACCTGAAAATTTCAACTATTTAGCTCATTCCGTTCGAGAGTTATCGTGTTAACGGACGGCCGGACAGAATCGATTTTGACAGGTTCTTGATCAATAAGTCGAACCAAAACGTTTGAGACCATTTTCAGCCAAAAATTCGAAAATTACAGTCATTTGGGCAAATTGATAAGCACTCTGTTCCGAGGAACAAGAGGGCCAAAAAAAGATATTCGAAATATTTTTTAAAATTGAACCAAACTCATATGAAATGTACCTTGTGTATGTGTGGAGTTCTCATGTTTCTTTGCATCTGTTTGACTATTATTTCACTTTCACCATGTAATTTGACATTCTATGGGTGATATTCCTTGAAATAAAATTTGTCTATTATTATAATTTTATTATCATATTTCAGGAAATGAAGAATGGATTCATACTAAAAATTCGAAAAAAGTACTGACGTCGAGTCAGCAGCTTTTGCTCGCATGTTCTTTTGTCTACCGAGTACTAGATTTCAATTTGATCGGATATGCATTATTGGAAATGTTTTGAAAATAAAACACAGCTTGAGGATTTGTGCAGAATTTCAACGCAATCTGATAAATATTTGCTGAAATACACAATTTTTGAAGAAGAAAAATTTATATTTTTTTTTCTCTAATGATATCATCCCCACGAAATCATGCTAAAATTTGCACGTTGGAATTCCACAACTAATAATCTTAATGTTCCAATCGTTTGAATCAGGATTTTTTGAGTTATTGAGGAAATTGAGGAAACAAAATTTCAGATGGGTATAACTACATATAATTGCGTAGCACTACACGCTACAAATATAATATTGTGATGTGTTATGTCGCGCCAGAATGATGATAGAGGTTTTGGCGTAATTGGTACCAGGTAGTCCACGCCACACCACAATAGTATATTTTTAACCGTACTAAATGTACGGAACCCAAATTATATGCTGAATAATATATTCTTCTGATATATTCAACTCCACCCCAAATGACATGTCTATACTATGGTCCATCTATAGTAAAGTATCTGGAAATAACAAAGCACAATTGTCATTATTGAATATATATTTTTAATTCTTGAACTAGAAAATTGTAACAAATCATTCAACTGATTTACTTATACAACCTCCATTTAAGTGCAAAACTTTACTAAACGTCTAGGTACACCTGAAACTATGTCACCTCTATAATTTTCGATGATGGAAGTTCAGGACTGTAAAACTGGAATCTTCATTAGCCCCATATATTTTCCATGGGACTAAGATCTCGTAAAGCTGCTGGCCATAGATTGGTTGTCACTTAGTGTTCTTACATCTAAGCTTGAGTATAGGTCGAAGTAAGGCATCTTGCATTATCCTGCTGAAAACGCCAACCCTCTAGATATTAACATTGGGTTTCACAAAGCTTTGACAGCTCTTAATTGCCGAATTAGTGCGATTCTATGTCGATTTTCAGTTCATTTTTCATACAACCATCGAATTAAATCCACGATTAAGCTAATCGAGGCTTCGTTAAACCCAACATAAAGCATGCGCCGTTAGAAGGAGAAAATCGTTTAGGAAGCCACAATACTTTTCACTATTAATAGTACTATCAACTATACAGAGAGGAGTAGCACGTCGCTGAGATATTGCTACCAACAACCATTATTGTGGTGGGAAATTTGAATGGTAGCAGGTTGTTTTGATAGGATTTTCAAGTGACTTCCACACGCCACTGAAATGAAGACAGTGAATACCGATTGTAATTTGGAGTTTTACTGTCAGTTGATTCAGCCCGAGTTTATGCTAAAGATCATTCGTAACAAACCGAGTTACATTTCAAATTAATTTGACCCACTCCGTCCCTGTCCCTCTTGGGGCCCGTGTTTGCGTTTCCTTCCCAAATCAGATATGGGCCAGAAATGGTCATCACGCTAACGATCTGCTAAAATATTTATTTATGATTAATTATGTGAGCAAATATAATCACAGAAATATTTATTACTTTTCCTGCGAAAACGATCAAAAAGAACACTCCAATTGAGTTGGAAATTTGGTATTTAATTCAACGACTCTGGAATTTGAGTAGAGTTGACCCAATTGACTGGGTGGAAAGGGTGAATATTAATTACATGTCATTATTAAGAATGCGAAATTGGCATTATTATTATATTGGACAACTCTATTCCGAATAGAATTAAATGATTTTATCATTAATTGTTGGAAATTTGTGATTGATGACTAATGCGAAACTAATTAGTGCACAAAAACTTCAGGAGGAAGTATAAATAGTTGTTGAGTTGTAAAATATTTTATTTTAGCATACTTTTGATACGATCTGAAAGACGGAATATCCAATTGTTCTTCAGGCACCTTTCAAATAAAAAATGAAAACGAAAAGATATACTTATTCGTTATCTCTAGGAACTGATGAATAAGAGTGACATTTTTGCGGAAACTCGATGAATCACTGAGTTTCTATAATACTTGACGACGTTTGTCATTCATTATATTTTCCCATAGAAAACATATAATATAGATGGGAATCTCGATCTACTTTTTGGGACCGTGGAAGACCAGCGGCTCATGGTGGTAGTCTTTTGAAACTCGTTAGCGCGCTTACTGTCCTATATACTATATTAATATAAATATATACTATATACCTACTATATACTATATTAATATAAATAGGGCATACTTCATTAAACTGTCAGAAAATTGTTCCACGGCATTGCTAAAAATGAAGTTGAAGATAATTTGACAACTTGGTTTTCGGCAATGTTGTTTGGAATTATTTTCTGTTATTGAAATGAAATAAAAATGACATCAGGGAAAATTATATTCAGATTGATTTTATCCTTGAAACTAACAAATGTCATAGCCAAAAAAAATTAAATTCGGAATGAAAAATAAATTCTACTGAGATATTATTGAAAAAAAACTGTATAGGAATAGCATGTGAAAAAACAGATTTCATCAGCATTATCAAAGGATTTCAAACATTTATTGAGAACACGATTAAATGTGGAATATGCATTTCATTATATACATGTACAACATACATATATTCAATATATACATGTACAACATACATTTTCCACATGAAAATTATGTCTGAATCTATAAAAAATATAAAGGAGGAGGAGGTGTAAATTCGATTAAGAGTGTCCAATACAGGAGAATGGACAAGAGAACATACGCGCAAAAGCCTCTGACTTCACGAACCAATTTGTTTTTCGATGATTTTATTTCAAATTTTCTAGTGATACGATCCTCACGAAATTTTGCAATAATTTTCGCGTTGGCATTCTACAACTAATAACAACTGAAATTCAAATGGGTATAACTCCAGAACTGTTTGGCCGATTAAGCTAATTAACGAACTTGGATGTCGCATTCAGATGCGCAATCTACCCTGAAAACTACAAGTCGCTATTTTTTTCCGTTCTCAAGGAATCATGAGATACATAATATTATTTCATAATTTCTTAAACATTTCCTAGTGGTATGGTCCTCACAAAATTTTACACACGTCTCCATGTCAATATTCTACAAAAAGTTACCAAGCTTCAATTCTATCGAGTCTACATTTTTTGAGTTATCAAGGAAATGATATCCTGAACCTATCCTGAAAATTGCAAGTCCCTATCTCCTTTCGTTCGAGAGTTATCGATGCAACGGTCACCCATCCAGCTACTGAACTCACACAAGGCCGCTCGGATCTCCAACAATATAGTTCCGATCGTATTCAAACTTGGAACTTGGTAGTAGAGTTAGGTTCTGAAGGCTCTCGCAAGTTTTCAGCGATGTCGGACGAATACTTTCTGATATATAAGATTTTTTCAATAATTTTCTATGATTTTTTGAAAATTTTCGAGTGATACGATCCTCACGAAATTCGCGTTGCCATTCTACAACTAATATCCATCTTTGAATTGGATCGGTTCGGTATTTTTCGAGTTATTGAAGAAATAACAACCAAATATCAGATGGGTATAACTCCAAAACCATTTTGCCGTTTATGCCTATAAACAAACTGAAATGGCACATTCAGATTCTCAACCTAACCTGAAAATTTCAAGTCCCTATCTCTTTTCGTTCTTAGGTTATCATGACATGAATAATATTTTTTTTAAATTTTTTAAAAATTTTCTAGTTTCACGATTCCCACAACATTTCACAAACGTACTGAGGTTTATATTCTACAACTACTCACCAAATTTCAATTTGGTTGGATTGGTATTGGTTGTGGACAAAATTATTACTCGGAAACCATTTGGCCGATAATACCCATTAACGATCTCGTTCGTCGTATTGAGTTGTGCGCCACTTACCCTGAAAATTTCAAGTCGCTACCTCTTTCTGTTCTGAAGTTATCGTGGCAACGTCCAGCCAGACAGAATCAAATTTGACCTCAAATTCTTCATCAGGGAGTTGAACCCAATCGTTTGAGACCATTTTCAGCGAAAAATTCGAAAATTACCGACATTTGGGCAAAATGATAATGCAATGTTTCCCAGAACATACGCGCAAAAATCAAATGTGAAGTATATGTTTATTTCCATTCAAATGGAAAGAATAAATACCTGAAAATTATGAAGGCTATGAAAACATTTTTATAATATAAGAATCCAATAGAAGAAATTAGACTTGAAATATTGACATTTCATCAAAGAGGATTGAAAGAGTGTTTCGTTCTCATCCATTCCGTAAAGCTTAAGTTCAATTGAGTTCATAACGCTAGAATTGATACCTGTACTGAAATTGAGTGAATGTAATAATTTTGGCAAAGTTCTTCTGGACGGAACCTTAAAAATTTCGTTGAAGAGTTTTTATCCCTTAGGGCTATATTTGAATAAAGTCAGATTGATTTTTTTTCATCTGAAGTGAAGCACCTTTTTTTGGGCTTCAAGTTTTGAAATCTTATTTGAGACAGAAAAAAAAATGATGCTTGGTGTCTTCATCAAGTGTCTGACAGATTCAAGAGAATGACATGCATTCTGAAGATCTTTGACTATCAGATTCTGGCCTTTATTCTTTTCATACATTTTAGTGACCTTCCTTCTGAGTTTTGAGGTGATATCAAAATTCTTCCTTGCCTGTAAGGAAAGTCTTCTTCTTCTACAGACAGCTAAGACCTTGTGTCTTTTTTTTGCCTAAAAAGAAGTTTCAGGAATTCAGGTTTATAATAATCATAAGAATCATTCAATTCAGATTGGTGGATGCAAGAACATTTAAACGTCCATTTTAATTCTTTTAGGAACATTGTCTTGTATATCTAGGAAATTAATATGAGTTATTAATGTTTGTTTTACTCAAAAGTTCAAAGAATTCTAGACTTCGAGTGCCTGCACTTTCTATGAGGAATTATATTGAGGTTTCAAAATATATACAATCTTATAAATTTCATTTACCTTGTAGGCCAACATTTGGTGGTAATAATAAACACGGAATTACACCGGTTCTCTTAACCTTTGGATTCCTCATATCTGTTATACGTATTGCGAAGGATTGAAATGACAGGATCAGATATCGATTCTTTCGTTTTACCCAACATATTCAATCGTCCTATTTTCTACAATTTTTAGAAGCTAAAATGATGATATAAAAATTTTTTTAGCGAAACTAAGTGAAAATTCCAATAAATTATTCAAATACCTTGAGAAACAGACTTACCATATCACTCCTAGGAAGTTTTTGCATCCTCGTCACGTTATTGTTATTTTTACTAAACTTAGCTTTTACTAAACTTTTAAAAACTGTATTTGATAGCTCAACTATTGTAAAGAGCTATAATCACCCAAACTCAAAATGACCGTGTTGAGTGTTGACAATGTGCTTAGTGACCGTAACCAACAAGCGCGGAGGCAGAGATCGCATCAGGAGTCTTTTGAACCTTTATAAGGTCCCGACTTCAAGAAATGAGATCCGACCCCATGTATTCTCCTTCTATACATTGACAAAATAGTCCATTCAATAAACACTAAAATCCAAGAAAAGTACTGTCGTGAACTCACGAGCTTCTGCGCGCATGTTGCACATATCCTCACGAAGTACTGCTTGAAGTTGAGTATGAACAAAGGCAGCGTTAAAATATGAAATAATACAATCATTAAAGGATACTGTGGGAGTAATACTCATTATTGAAAGGTTTTTTCTGGGTTTTCTCTCCCAAACTCTGAAAAATATCTATAAAATAATAATTAATTATTTTGTGATTTGCTTCTGCGTAAAAAACACAAGATATTTGTCAGAAGCAATCAATTGAACAATGTTGCCTAACAAACAACAACGGAACAACATCAACGAAGAAACAACTATATCGTGACGTTTCGGAGTCTATATCAAACTCCTTCGTCAGACGCTTAATGAAAATCTTTAGAATTATTTTGTTGATAGTTATTGTGAAATTCAAGAATTGTAGTATGAAGCTTTGTGCGGAATTTCAGCAGAATAGTTTCTGAAATATAAAATTGTTGATGAAAAATTTAAATTTTTAAGCCGAAACAATATTTTATTGCAGAAACTATCAGTCATATTCCGCTGAAATTTCGCACAAACCTTCAAGACACCATTTTAAAATAGAGTACCGGATTGAAGCTGTATTGGCTTTGTAGCTTAGCAATTATCGTTAAAATAATATTCTGAACTGGAATCTGCTGCTGAAATTTCAAATTATGTAAATCTCATTTTACTTGGAAGGTTAGTTTGCTCGCCTGCAGCGCGGGGGATCCGCGTTTGAGCCTCTGCTGAGTAAGTTCACTATTTTATTTATTTTAATATTTCAATTCAGTTGATGCCCAGTGTATTTTTTTCGTGTTAAAGCTAAAAAGGCGCCATGAAGGTTAATTTTTCTAAACAATCGTGCAAAATGTTAATAATGTTTGCACTATATCTATAGTGTAACAAAACTTAAACTTTTTGTTCTTAAGTTGTTTGGAACAGCGTGCTATCATTTCTCCCAAATGTCTTTAGTTTCAGAATTTTCTCCTGAAAATGTTCTTGAAGGATTAGGTTCGTCTAACTAATGAAGAATTCGTGGTCAAATTCAATTCTGTCCATCCAGCCACGATAACTTTCGAACGGAAAAAGATAGTAATTTGCAATTTTCAAGGGGGGTTATGTATGTCAATACGACGGCTATGTACGTTAATGAGCATAGTTGGTCAAATTGTCTTGGAGTTACACCCATCTGAAATATTGTTTCGTCATAAACTTAAAAATGCAGATCCAACCGGATAGGAAAATAGTTGGGAATTGCCGAATCGCTAATTTCTGGAAAATTACGTGAGCATCGTATCACTAGAAAAAAATATTTCTTCAAAAATTGTATATTTCTGAAACTATTTTTCAGATTCAACTGAAATTCTGCACAAACCTTCATGACAAATTTTATCATCTCAATATTTTCTGAAATGCAGAATCGAACAAATTGAAATCTAGTACCCGGTTAAGAACAGACGGCTTGATGGTTCATACAGTATTTCGTGAGGGTGTGTGAGGCTTCAATAGACAATATAACATGCATATTAAATATACTTTAAATGATTTAATATAACATCAGGAAACGTAAGCATAATTGAACGAATATTAATATGTACTAGATATATGTGAAATATTACTAAATATAAGGCATTAACTAATAAAAAATAATAATTATTCATAGTAAATGACAGTTTAGTGATTTACTAACTTCATAACGAACTTAACCGAGATATTTACGCTCCAAACCCACCTTGCAAATTTCAATCCTCTAACTCCTTTCGTTCGAGAGCTATCGTGCCTACGGCCAGACGGCCGGCTGGACCGGCCGGCCAGCCGGACAGAGTCGATTTCGACCTCGGATTCTTGATCAGTGAGTCGAACCAAATCATTTGAGACCATTTTCAGCCAAAAATTCGAATATTACAGACATTTGGGCAAATTGATAAGGAATCAGTTCCGAAAAACTAGAGCGCCAAAAACAGGCGTCCAAAAATAACTGGTCCACTTTTTTTTGGATGAGCATGATCACAAAAGTTTTGTTTCGACTCAAATACATACATTCACTTACCTTTATGTGCTGCTATGTTCAAACTTCCTCGAATAGGGGGAATTGGATGCCCAGTTTGTTCGAAATATGAACAAAAAAGCTATAATATAACATCAAGAGGTTAATCTGCGTTCGGCATCATTAACCTAAGATTGGAGAAAAGAACGTAGAAGAAAAACCCCTCTCTTTCCGAATATTATATCATTGATCTTCATCGGTACATGTAAAATGGTTAACTCAATCGTATAAAGATGTATGCTGGATCAAAATAGGTACTTATGACAATCTGAGATGTCTGATCCTGTGTAGGTACGTTTTATGGATATGATCATGAATCTAACACTCACCTGTGGTAATTACACTGGCTATCTTCCAGCACAATTAATCAGTTGTTACATGATTTTTTTCAGAAAATAGTATTCCTCTCTGATTGAAACTCAATTAAGATATTAGATTCTGTCATGAAGCACTTGATCAGGGTAGGATAGACTGCTTCGAGTCCAAGGTAAAGTATTTAGGATCTTGATAACTTGAAATATAGAGAAGATTGCAGATTTTCATTTAAGAGGGAGGATATCTTGGCTCTGCTAGGCCTTTTAAGGAGGCCGCACGTTATCGCGGAAAAGAATGGAACGGAACGGAATCTTTGAAATGCATATAATTGAGTTAGAGCCCGCACGTTACCGTGCATCGGAAGGGAATGGAATCACTTGGTAATATGCATTTAAAAATATCCGTTCAATTGCGATCCATTCCTTTCCGCGATAATGTGCGGCCTCCTTTATTTCTGTAACACTAAGAGCCCCCGCAGACTGCAGACTTTTTTATCTGCCGATAGTTTGATCGGGTCGAGCTTTAAGCGTTTTGTAATCGGTCTAATGTGCGCACTTTCATACATGTTCATTGTTCATGCTTATCAACAGCCCGATCAAACTATCGGCCGATAAAAAGTTTGCAGTCTGCGGGGGCTCTTATTCATAGAAAATCCATGTATTTTATTTATAAATCATCTTTAAGATTAAAATTTCAACTGATGAGCTGTCAAACTATCCAGTAGATTAGGTAGTTAAGCCTGGATACGTATAGCACGGTAGTTTCTTTTCATACTGTTTATTCCCTACTTTTAAAATTGTACGAATAAACAAATTCTTTCAATGTTGAATTTCTTTTCTTTTTAATATCATTTTGATTTGTTTCATTACTTTTATATACTCAAAGAAAAACCGAAGGAGAGTTATCAGTAGCATATACGAACACCATGAATAATTAACTACTTAATGGTGAAATGCACTGTCATTCCATTGAAGCTTATAATTAATGAACTGGAAATACGCTATTGGCATCATTGTTACTGGGTTGGGTGCTTGAATATGTTCAGACGACAAATATTGAGTCTGACTTGGATAGTTAACAATTTTTGCGCGTATGTTCTGGGGAACATCGCGTTATCAATTTGCCCAAATGTCTGTAACTTTCGAATTTGTTTACGAAAATTATCTCAAACGATTTAGTTCGACTGCCCAATGAAGATTTCGATGTCAAATTTGATTCTGTACGGCCGGCCGTCCGGCCACGATAACTTGAGAACGAAAAGAGCTAGCGACTTGAAATTTTCAGGGTAGGTGGCACATCCCAATACGACGGACAAGTTCGTTAATGGGCATAATCGGCCTAGTGGTTTCCGAGTAATGATTTTGTTTTCAAATAATATAAATCCAATCGAATTGAAACTTGGTGAGTAGTTGTAGAATATGAACCTTTAGCACGTTTGTGAAATTTTGTGCGAATCGTATGTCTAGAAAATTATTAAAAAATTATTGAAAAATATTTTTGTTGTCACGATAACTTGAGAACGGAAAGAGATAGCGGCTTGCTATGATGCGGATATGCATCAGAACGCGATATTTCAGTTTGCTTATGAGCATTATCGGCCAAACGGTTTTAGAGTTATAGCCATCTGAAATTTGGTTGTTTTTTGTTCCTCATTAACTCGAAAAATACTAAATCGATTGAATTCAAACATGGTTATAAGTTGTAGAATGCCAAAGCGAAAATTCTTGTGAAATTTTGTGAGGATAGTATTTGTAGAAAATTTTAAAAACTCATTGAAAATTGAAAAAAAAAATTCTATATATCAATAACTATTGGTTTGAAATTGCTGAAATTTTGCAAGAGCCTTTATAACCTAACTCTACTGCCAAGTTTCAAGTTTTAATACGATCGGTTAAATATTGTTGGATATTCGAGCAGCCTTGTGTGAGTGCAGTAGATGGGTGACCGTTGCCTCGATAACTTTCGAACGAAAGGAGATAGGGACTTGCAGTTTTCAGGGTAGCTTGCGTATGGGAGAGTTGAGATCATTTTTGGGCATAATCGGACTAGCGGTTTCCGAGTTATACCCACCTGGAATAGTATTTCCTTGATAACTCATAAAATATATATTCGATCGAATTGAAGCTTGGTAACTTGTAATATAAAATCAACATAAAAACGTGTTTAAAATTTTGTAAGAACCGTACCCCTAGAAAATTTGAAAAAAATGACGAAAAAAAAAATTTAAGAACCGTACCCCTAGTAGGTAAATTTCAAAAAAATCACGAAAAAAAAAATTGGTTCAAGCACTGACGTAAAGTCAGAAGCTTTTGCGCGTATGTTCTATTGTCCATTCTTCTGTATTGGACACCCTTAATCGAATTTACCACGGTAAATTATGTTGTCTAATCTCCTGTATTGGACACTTAATTCGAATTTACCATGGTAAATTCGAATTAAGAGTGTCCAATACAGGAGCATGGACAACATAATTTACCATGGTAAATTCGATTAAGGGTGTCCAATACAGAAGAGTGGACAATAGAACATACGCGCAAAAGCTTCTGACTTCACGTCAGTGCTTGAACCAATTTTTTTGAATGGCTCTATACTCTAAATATATGGCTCTATCCTCTATACACTAAACAAATTTTCCCTCATAAGTAGGTGTATTGACTGCTGAAAAGAAATAAACTTATAATCTCCTTCTTTTAACAGAAAAACCTGATGACAACTTACATTTATTCTTCCATTTGTATTTAATTATTTTACGGGAATATAGCCAATGTAAATACTTATTGCTTAAAATATATGTATTTATACCATACTTAACTCGTCTCAACCCGAGAAAGGCATTCAATATCGATTCAAATCATCTTTTAAACATAATGAAATTGGATCATCCTAGATTAACATGTCAGATTGTCACAGATGTCCATATACCCAATAGACATATACGTAATACGTATATGCAGATGTCATACACATGTCCAATGTTTAGGTAAATATCATAGAGGAGCATGAAACTCATGAAAGACAGATATGTGAATGACATTACAAAAACGATCTATGGAGAGCACAAAATATAATTCATGAAATAATTTACAGCCACGCTCGCAGCCACGTCAATGATCAAAAACATCTCGATCGTTCGAATACTTTGACATTTCGGCAATATCTTCACCAATACAGATCAGATCTAGAACTTTACTGTGAAATAAGGTCTTGAAGGCTCTCGTTGCATTTCAACCATATCTGAAGGATAGTTTCTGAGATAAATAATTTTTTTAATTGCTCTGTCATGCTGTCTGTGATGCTTAGCAAATTTTGCACCGAATTCTTCGTGTTGGTATTTCCCAACTAATCACCATGCTTTAATTGGATCCGTTCAGTAATTTCTGAGTTATTGGGAAACCAAAATTATAGATGGCTATAATTCTGAGACCACTCGTTGTATTATGCCCATTAACGAACTTGGCAGGCGCATTTGGACTACAAGCTTACTCTGACAATATTAACTCTTTGTGTTCGAGCGTTATGGTGCTGAAGGCCAGACAGAATCAATTTTTACCTCGGGTTCTTCATGAGTGAGTCGAAACTTATCGTTTGAGACCATTCACAGCCACATATTGAAAAAACACACACATTTGGACGAGTTGATTGGCACTCTGTCCAGGTGAACAGTGCGCCAAAAATAAATGAATAACATAAAACTAAATTTGAAATTAACATAAAAATAAATGAATAACATAAAACTAAATTTGAAATTAACATAAAAATAAATTTAAAGACTTTACAGTGGGTTCATACTCTCCTGAATTTTCTGTACGTGTACGTTGAGCACAGATTACTCGTAATGTAACTCGTATTGTATATTGACCAAATCTGTATCATCTGATGCTTGAAATTCCCTGAATTTGTTTGAGAAAACTTATTTACTCAATTAATATGATTTCGCCCTTAATGCAACATTTCCAATAAGACATTTCTTCAATTCTTGAATATTGAAACAGTGAACTTTAACATTAAACCTGTTCTATCCATTTGATACTTCATTACCCAATCGTTTCCACAATATACACAATTTCATGATCTTCTATTAAGAAAAATCCTTAAATATCGTAAATTAATTCACTCATTTCCAATTCCAACCTCAATATAAATCACAGAACACTAATAATCTATGATCTAATAATAAGTAGATGAAGAGCTGAGGAGAGAGGCATTGACTCTAACATAAGAGTGATATAGGGCAAAACATTGTGTTTTGCACAATGAATTCTTACTAAATAATCATATTTTATTCGTTTTTTCCATGTTCATTGAATTGTTTTTGACTTATTTAATGTTTTATAAAGATTAGTAGATTATACGCCGTATACACAAAGCATTCAATCTCCGTTAAGTCCTAACTGAGGTCCTCAGTTAAGGATAAATAAGAATTGCAAGCTCAGTAAACGTATGTAACGTGCTGAAACAGTCCTGTTTCACGTTAATTTTCACTTAAACTGAGGTTGCGATTCTTATTTATCCTTAACTGAGGATCTCAGTTAGGACTTGACGGAGATTGAATGCTTTGTGAATACGGCGGTATATCTAACAATGGAGATGGCCGGTTGTACGAATATTATAAAATGAAATCATTGAATTTCAAAGGCGAGCTATCTGAATCTTAGGAAATAATATTTTATACACATTCTAAAATATGAGAGACGTAAGTAGGTATTTTAAATGAAATCAGGGATTACTGAGAGCTGATATCAATTCTGCAGAATCGATCATATTTTTATTTGTGTAGATAGGTACATCCTGATTTGAATATAAATTTCAGATACATTTTATTCTTAAGTAAAATATTTGATTGCTTTCAAAGGATTGTTCAAAACAGTAAGTCTTTAGGCTTTGAATTATTTTTTTGTCCGAAAGAGAATCAAGAATATGCGAACAAACGCAAGTTATTTCATACATGTTTATTAATAGAACTCAATCCTTTGACACCTATTGAATATTTTATGAAATTTTCAATCAATATAAAAATATTCACATGATCCAATGGGAAAAATAAGTGAATATGTCTGTGTTGTGACCACAGACCACTAATGATAGTTGTGACGATTTATAATCTATGAACGATGGCAATATGGCTTTCAGTATTGATCCCAGATATGGAGGTATCATATCTCTGGTTTTGATTGAGGGTTCCTTATCCAGCGGTGGATTCATACATGTATTGACATTTCTGGATTTTTCATCATTCAAAGAAGAATATCTTGAGAGCGGTACGTTTTAGGAAAAATGATGGAAAGTACTTTGTTTTTCTAAAATGATTGTAGATTCTTATAATTAATTAACTTAAGCTAAACTTAATCTGCCTTCCTTATGCTAATTTCTCATAGTTTTTTAGTTCGCGTGTCTATAACTAGGGAACGGGTGAAAGTAGGATAAAACTGTTTATTGGAATTCATGAACCATAGTTATAGAAAACTTCATCCCAAAATTCATTCCATTCGGACTAGTCATGTCAAAGATAGAAAAGAAAAACTGATTTTTTTTCGAAATTTCAACAGCCTGTATTATCTTCACCAGAGCCAAATCTAGAAAAATGGTAAATGAAAAATGCTTTTTTTTTCATGAGAGGAATCTTTGGTTGAAATTAATGCACAACTTAAAGACTCAGACTCAGATCGCTACACGAAATTCAGTGCTTTCATAAATTTTCTCTTTCATCGTTCATCAAGTTTAAAAAATCGTGGATACATTCAAGTTAAGCATTCATTATATATTCATTTCATTTATGAATCTCTGCCATTGAATGCCACTGGATATTCCACATTCATATATTTTCCTCGTCTATCAAACAAGGAACGTATCAAAGGCTTCCCTCTTCCATTCAAAAAGTCGAATTTGGATAAATTTTAATTAACAGGACGTACGTCCGCGTTTTGTCCCAAAGGACTTTTGTCTCCGACAAAGTGGAATGCGTCCTGATGTCGCGTCGGTACGCCTACGCCTCGTTCAGAAGCGCCCCCGCCGAATGGAAAATAATAAACCCATATAATGTACGCAGAACCAACTGTTCACACGAGCGTACGTATGAGTTGACGTGAAAAGAAACCTTAACAGATTTGTTCGGAGTCATCCGGCGAAAACTGCGTTTTGTCTCGTATGGTTTTTTCTCTATTACCCCTTTTGGGACGTATTTTGCGTTTGCAGCTTTATTTGCTGGTCCATTTCTGTGTTTTTGGGGCTGACTGTGTCGTTTATCACTTTCGTCTGGCTCCGCTTTGTAATCATAATAACGTTCACAAACATTTTATGGTGCACTATAGAGTCGATTGTCAAGGCGGCACTGACTCTAGTGAATGGGGAAAGATATATACACTGCTCCAAAAAAGTTTTAGAAGTTCAAAAATTTCGTGACTGTTTCAAAAGTTGCCGATTCTTGTCTAGCAGATGTTCATTTATGAGAAATCAAATGTTTACTCTCTTATATCTGAATGGTTGTTTTGCTCCTTGTTTGATAACTTGTTCAGTTTCAGTTCTTGTCGATTGCGTTTATGGGAATGTTGGATCAGTTATTGTTTTACGTACTTACAATAAAGTTTTATTCAAAATGTGAGAATTTGTTTTGTAATAATACGTAGACGTACACTTAGTGCAGATGAAGCCCATAGTGCTATTGGTATGATAAAGTCAGGACGTATTCAGCGAGAAATTACGAGAAAGTTATTTCAAGTTATTGAAAGCGTAGTTTCCCGACTCGTCCAACGATATTGAGAAAGGGGAAACGTTAGCCAAAGATCAAGAAGTGCACTGACAGTCCTGCACATGATCGGTTTCTGACTGTGTTTACCCGTATAGGCATTTGAGTACTTGTTAAATCATGCAACAGCGCCATTTGGAACGTTACTGGTGTCTTGGTTTCGATTTAAACAATTCGTCAAAGACTTTGAGACGTTTATCTACATTTTTGAGAAGGATTCCACAAACTCAAAATCATATGCGACTTCGATTGGAATGGGCCAATGAGCACGTGAATTGGAACGATCAATGGAGGTCTGTACTGTTCACAGATGGGTCGAGATATGGACGGTTTTCGGAAAGTCGGCGTATTCGGGTATGGATCCAATTCTCTGGTGCCCAGAAATCTCAGATCGATTCAGGAAGTTCATCCGTTCAGAGGTGGTACAGTTACTGTTTTTTTCAATGGGAAAAACGAATTGTTGGTGCTTGATGCTACCATGACTGCGGAAATTTATATAGAGCAAGTCATTGACAAGATATTGATGAAGGCCAATTCGAAAATATTGATAGTTGAGGAGGCCATACTCTTTACTGAACTTTATTTTTTAAATTTTTTGAGTGAACTGATTTTGCAGTACAATTATTAAAAATAAATTTTCACCTAAAACTGTGAAACTTATAAGAAAATTGACAAAAGAATGAGTTAAATAAATGATTCAACAGTTCTCATACTTGAAATACATATTGGTGAAAAAAAAATGGGAACTTTCGAAACAGTATCAAAATTTCTGAACTTCCTAAACTTTTGTGGAGCGTTTTATTATACAGGGGGAGTCTTTAAGTTGTGCATTAATTTTAAGCAGATATTCCTCTCATCAAATAAAACACTTTTTTCATTTACCATTTTTCCAGATTCGGCCCAGGTAAAAAATTATAAGCGTTTAAAAACTTTACAATGGGCTGATACCCTCCTGAATATTCTCTGTGCGTTGAGCACAGATAACTCTGAATGTAACTCGTATTATATATTGACCAAATCTGTATCATCTGATGCTTGAAATTTACTGAATTTGTTTGAGACAATTTATTTACTCACTCAATTAATATAATTTGGCCCTTCATTCAACATTTATAGTAGAAAAATTCTTCAATTCTTGAATATTAAAACAGTGAACTTTAACTTGATACCTATTCTATCTATTCGATACTTCATTACCCAATTGTTTCCACAATATATACAATTTCATGATCTTCTGTTAAGAAAAATCCTGAAATTTCGTAATTAATTCACTCATTTCCAATTCCAACCTCAATATAAATCACAGAACACTAATAATCTATGATCTAATAATAAGTAGATGAAGAGCTTAGGAGACAGGTATTGACTCTAACATAAGAGTGATATAGGGCAAAACATTGTGTTTTGCACAATGAATTCTTACTAAATAATCATATTTTATTCGTTGTTTCCACAATATATACAATTTCATGATCTTCTGTTAAGAAAAATCCTGAAATATCGTAATAGTAGAGTTCAAACCGGGCTCTATCGTGTCACCCCGTGGGACCTTCATTGCTAAAATGTATAGACCACTGGGTATCATTCCCCATACCCTTACAATGTAAATTCAACTGGTCGTCAAAAAATCGTCGTGTGCAGGAAGGGGTGGGGGGAATTTTTCCAAAAATTGACAAAAAATTTTTTTCTGTTCATGGTCATCTATATACGGTGAACATCACTCACACAAACTTCTGTTGAAATATACGATTCAGAAATATTTTTTATTAATTGTCAAAAAAGTCGGATACAATGCTCTTATATGGAATTCCTTAAGATATAAACGCTCGCCCTGAACACCCATATTAACTATTATGTTCCACTCGGTTTTACTCGAGATCTGTTAGGATTATCGAAAAAATGCTTTATATGGAAGGTCTGCTCCGAAAACCAACGATTCAGATGCTTCTTTCAAAATTACAATAGGTAGAATAGTTTCCTCACAAAATAAGAAATTGTGTTATTAACTCCCATTAACCGAAACCGAACCTGGAGACGCTAGTAAGGCGCAATTTGTAGCGTTAGTCCATGTTAGTG
Source organism: Halyzia sedecimguttata (assembly GCA_937662695.2). Classification (NCBI taxonomy): domain Eukaryota; kingdom Metazoa; phylum Arthropoda; class Insecta; order Coleoptera; family Coccinellidae; genus Halyzia; species Halyzia sedecimguttata. The sequence goes on from OW569413.2 coordinate 18,314,465, forward strand.
GCGACCTTATGGATTTGAGCTTTGATCTATGCACATAAGGTTCGTTATATCTATCCGACCAACTTTACAGTACTATTCCTGCGTGCCTTCAGAACGCATTTTGAAGATATTGTTTAAATTCCTAATTTTTTATATATATGAGAATTTTACATATAATTCATATATATTTGATTTAATTTTGTTAATTCGTTAATAAATATGCAAATATGCGAGTTCAAACTTATATTCATTACTTCATAAATCAATTTTGTGACGTAATATTACCACATTTTTGAAATCATCGTTCATTCTCATTAGTAGTAACAAGATTTCCTGAATCCTAGACCAAAAATCTGGAAAAGAATTAAGAAGGTATATAGTTGGTATCTATGATATTTAGGGTCTAAAAATTTCTTACATGTCATGATTCATCTAATTCAACTATCACTATCAGACGAAGAATCATCATTTTGAAGATAATGTTTAAATTCCTAATTTTTTATGTATATGAGAATTTTACAGATAATTCATATATATTTGATTTAATTTTGTTAATTCGTTAATAAATATGCAAATATGCGAGTTCAAACTTATATTCATTACTTCATAAATCAATTTTGTGACGTAATATTCACACATTTTTGAAATCATCGTTCATTCTCATTAGTAGTAACAAGATTTCCTGAATCCTAGACCAAAAATCTAGAAAAGAATTAAGAAGGTATATAGTTGGTATCTATGATATTTAGGGCCTAAAAATTTCTTACATGTCATGATTCATCTAATTCAACTATCACTATCACATGAAGAATCATCAAGGGAAGGAAGATTTGAAAAATTTGAAGTACTCGTATTTGCACATGTTTTTGGGCCATACATTTGCAGGAGCCAATACACTGAATTTGTTTTCTTTTACAGGAACACATTGATCCTGTGCAATCTGAAATGAGAATTTCCATTTCATAAAGAATATTTACGGATCTGATATTCGAAATAATATTTACCTTTCCTACAACTGCAGTTGCTAAGGATAGGTAGGATTGGCATCGTCGTTAATTTTGGCAGAAGTTTTCCATTTTCTACATACCACCCACTAAATATAGGATCCGGTAAAGATGGTCATGGTACATTACTATTGATCCAAATTTTTGTTTGGTAATGGACTCGGAGGCTGTGTTGTCTCAAACTATCCAATGTTGGAGGTAATTTACTTATGGATCTTGAAGAAGCTATAATATTCCCCTGAGCCTGTTGATACATTTCACATTTTCGTTTGTCGTATACAGATGGATTTCAAATTCAACAATATCATTGAATACTTATTCTCTCAAATTCTCAAAATCTTGAAAGTTCACTCTGCAGTATCTGCTCAGAATCTTCATCAATTTTCATTATTTTTTTACCTTCTTCGACATTTTGACCGAATGAAGATGCAAAGATGAGCGTAATGTGACTAACTTCATACCAATAATGTTGTAACTCAAGAACCATTCATCCATTCTATAGTACTATTTTCAGTTTATCCCACTGTTCCTCCTGCAGCTTTGGAATTTTTGTTGATATGCTCTAGCGCCTGATCTACAGAAAGTTGGTTAAAATTCCCAATCAAACATTTAATGACAAAATTCCTATTTTTGAATTCATCATGTACTTCCGGTGCCATGTTTGAAAGTATTCAATGATATTGTTGAATTTGAAATCCATCTGTATACGACAAACGAAAATGTGAAATGTATCAACAGGCTCAGGGGAATATTATAGCTTCTTCAAGATCCATAAGTAAATTACCTCCAACATTGGATAGTTTGAGACAACACAGCCTTCGAGTCCATTACCAAACAAAAATTTGGATCAATAGTAATGTACCATGACCATCTTTACCGGATCCTATATTTAGTGGGTGGTATGTAGAAAATGGAAAACTTCTGCCAAAATTAACGACGATGCCAATCCTACTTAAGGAAACATCTATCCTTAGCAACTGCAGTTGTAGGAAAGGTAAATATTATTTCGAATATCAGATCCGTAAATATTCTTTATGAAATGGAAATTCTCATTTCAGATTGCACAGGATCAATGTGTTCCTGTAAAAGAAAATAAATTCCAAGTATTGGCTCCTGCAAATGTATGGCCCAAAAAACATGTGCAAGTACTTCAAATTTTTCAAATCTTCCTTCCCTTGATGATTCTTCATGTGATAGTGATAGTTGAATTAGATGAATCATGACATGTAAGAAATTTTTAGGCCCTAAATATCATAGATACCAACTATATACCTTCTTAATTCTTTTCTAGATTTTTGGTCTAGGATTCAGGAAATCTTGTTACTACTAATGAGAATGAACAATGATTTCAAAAATGTGTTAATATTACGTCACAAAATTGATTTATGAAGTAATGAATATAAGTTTGAACTCGCATATTTGCATATTTATTAACGAATTAACAAAATTAAATCAAATATATATGAATTATCTGTAAAATTCTCATATACATAAAAAATTAGGAATTTAAACAATATCTTCAAAATGATGATTCTTCATCTGATAGTGATAGTTGAATTAGATGAATCATGACATGTAAGAAATTTTTAGACCCTAAATATCATAGATACCAACTATATACCTTCTTAATTCTTTTCCAGATTTTTGGTCTAGGATTCAGGAAATCTTGTTACTACTAATGAGAATGAACGATGATTTCAAAAATGTGGTAATATTACGTCACAAAATTGATTTATGAAGTAATGAATATAAGTTTGAACTCGCATATTTGCATATTTATTAACGAATTAACAAAATTAAATCAAATATAAATGAATTATATGTAAAATTCTCATATATATAAAAAATTAGGAATTAAAACAATATCTTCAAAATGCGTTCTGAAGGCACGCAGGAATAGTACTGTAAAGTTGGTCGGATAGATATAACGAACCTTATGTGCATAGATCAAAGCTCAAATCCATAAGGTCGCCACTAACATGGACTAACGCTACAAATTGCGCCTTACTAGCGTCTCCAGGTTCGGTTTCGGTTAATGGGAGTTAATAACACAATTTCTTATTTTGTGAGGAAACTATTCTACCTATTGTAATTTTGAAAGAAGTATCTGAATCGTTGGTTTTCGGAGCAGACCTTTCATATAAAGCATTTTTTCGATAATCCTAACATATCTCGAGTAGAACCGAGTGGAACATAATAGTTAATATGGGTGTTCAGGGCAAGCGTTTATATCTTAAGGAATTCCATTTAAGAGCATTGTATCCGACTTTTTTAACAATTAATAAAAAATATTTCTGAATCGTATATTTCAACAGAAGTTTGTGTGAGTGATGTTCACCGTATATAGATGACCATGAACAGAAAAAAAATTTTTGTCAATTTTTGGTAAAATTTCCCCCACCCCTTCCTGCACACGACGAATTTTTGACGACCAGTTGAATTTACATTGTAAGGGTATGGAGAATGATACCCAGTGGTCTATACATTTTAGCAATGAAGGTCCCACGAAAATCTGTTTTAGAGCTCTTTTCATGCCTTGTGAACTCTACTATAACTATCCCAAATAATACTTGGAAATTGAATCATATTGTTCAAATTCCATTATTCCAACCTCTATATAAATCACAGAACACTAATAATCTATGATCGAACTCCATAGCAATGGTCTTATAATAAGTAGAAGAAGAGCTTAGAGAGAGAGAGAGGGGGGCATTGACTCCAACATAAGAGTGAGATGCAATGATAGAAATCAGCTGATGTAGGGCAAAAGATTGTGATTTGCAATGCTAAGTCTTATTAAATTATCATATTTTATTCGTTTTTTCCATGTTCATAAAATTTTTTTTGACTTATTAAAAGTTTTATAAAGATTAATAGATTATATCTAACAATGGAGATGGCCCATTAGGCGTCCGGTTGTACGAATGTTATAAAAATAAATCATTAAATTTCAAAGGTGAGCTATCTGAATCTTAGGAAATAATAATTTATACACATTCTAATGGCGAATTCCATTGGTAGAACTGTTGCGCACTGAGTGCACGAATCGTATTCCATTGGAGAATTTCGTCGAGCATTTTGATGTCCATCATCGGGAAACCAGTGCAACAATTATTGCACTCAGTGCACCACTGGTTTTATCCAATGGAGTTCGCTATAAAATATGACAGACGTAAATAGGTATTTGAAATGGAATCATGGATTACTAAGAGCTGATATCAATTCTACAGATTCGATCATATTTTTATTTGTGTAGATAGGTACATCCTGATTTGAATATAAATTCCACATACATATTATTCTTAAGAAAAATATTTGATTGCTTCAAAACAGGAAGTTTTTAGGCTTTGAATTATTTTTTTGTCCAAAACAGAATCAAGAACTTGCGAACAAACGCAAGTTATTATATACATGTTTATTAATAGAACTCAATCCTTTGACACCTATTAAATGTTTTATGAAATTTTCAATCAAAATAGAAATATTTACATGATCCATTGGGAAAATGAGTCTACTGTCAATATGTCTTTGAAGATTCGACGTTTTTCATTTTCTGTGTTGTGACCACAGACCACTGATAGTTGTTGTGATGATTTATAATATATGAACGATGGCAATGTGGCTTTCAGTTTTGATCAGAGTTATGGAGGTATCATATCTCTGGTTTTGATTGAGGGTGCCTTATCCAGGGGTGGATTCATAATTGTAGTGAAATATCTGGATTTTCCATTAGACATTATATCATTCAAAGAAGAATATCTTGAGAAAGGTATGTTTTAGGAGAAATGATGAAGAATACTTTATTTTTCTAAAATGATAGTAGATTCTTATAATAACTTAATCTGAACTCAATCTGCTTTCTTTAAGCTAATTTCTCATAGTTCTTTTAATTCGCGATTCTATAACGAGGAACCTAGTAAAAGTAGGAAAAAACTGTTAATTGGAAATTATGTATCATAGTTGTAGAAAACACCACCTCAAAATTCATTCCATTAGGAATATCCATGTCAAAGATAGAAAAGAAACACTGTTTTTTTCCTTATTTCAACAGCCTGTATGTCTTTATCAGAGCCGAATTTGGAAAAATAGTAAATGGAAAAAGTGTTTTATTTGACGACAGGAATCTTTGGTTGAAGTTAATGCATAACTTGAAGACTCACACTGTATATGTGAATATTTACCTTTAGCTTTCATAATCTGGTGAACTCTGCTCGTCATGGAATGAATTAGTTTATGGCAGCCTCACTCAATTTAGAACTAATTTTCATAAATGATGTTCACACTGTAGGGTTCACTTCTTTTTACTGCAGTTATTTTCGCCTATCTTCAGAAATCTGAAGTTCACAAATGGCAACAAGTAGTCATAAACGTATATTCATATCAATCAATCAAAATATATATCCCAATCAACACAGAGAACTCCCAGAAATGTCTCAGGGACGTCTTGCCGGGAAAATGTGAGGACTTTTGTTACCTCTCTGGGAGGCTGAAGAGATCTCTATTTTTCGTCCAAATGTCCGCCTCTTGGGATGAGTTCAGCGAGGTCCTCGCGATATCCCATGTGGAAACTCTCAAATATCTTACATTGTGTACCAAATGGGGACATTTGCATTCACCTTTGATACTCAGGTCCCTGGAAACTGACATGAGGACATATTTGTAATAATCACAATCATTTCCATGACGAAATATAGGTCAAATCCCCATTTACCGCTGATAATGGGTTCTCAAAGACCTTACATGAAGTAGTGTTTGTGATATTCGCAATCGCTGTCCATTGTGATCAAATTGGGAATTTCCTATTTATCTCATGTGATTTAATTGATAAATTCCTTGAGAAATATTATTTCAATCACTTGAATTATTCATATTACAAATCCAAATGTATACAGGTTATAAATATATTCAGTAGCTTCCTGAAGGACACGACGAAATATCTAACATATAATATTTTATTTTGAATAAACAACTTGGAAAGGGATTGAAATGAATATGTTGTGAGAATGCACTAATGATCTAATAAAAAGTGGCATATTAAAAGTCCTGGCAGGATTGCCATGTAGTGGGTACTTAGGATAAGTCATAAGTCTGATTGATACTCTATATTATTCTCCCCTTGCTTGTACAATACAGCGATTATATATTGGTTATTGTTTACACAACACAGCATAACAATAATATACAGGCTGTGATATACAATGATATACAGGCTATGATTATCGCATCACACCTCCCATTCGCCGAGAAGGATCATCATCTAGGCCTTTGATGATGATTCTTCATGTAAAAAGAAAGGGATGTGATGGACCTCCTAGCCGTATATTCCATTTTATTAAGAATACTTCAGTTGCAGACAGAGATCAAAAATAAAAAAAAAAATTATAAATATGAGCATGGAATACTAGAATAAATAGCAATGCAAATAAAACAATAATCATTCAACCCTATTAAATATTACAAAAATCTATTTCTAACTATATTAATTATTACAAAAATCTATCTCTATCATCTAATAACTAATCCTGTAATAGTGGTGACACCCCTAGATCAGAACATAGAGGAGGGAGGTCACTCTATGGACACGACAGATATACGTATACGTGGGATACGACTGGATTAGTGGATTATCACAGATAACTTAAGTAGAGCTTGTAAACATCTTTAATCAATAAACTAGTGTTGTGTTATAGACTTGAGTATTTCTAAAATACATATTATTCTCACAAGAATAATACATGGTGTCAGGTTTAACCTAGAAGTCCTAGAACCACGAACCACGTGCGAATAACAGACAATGGAAGGTCTTTTATTCAAACCCCCTGGACCATTGTTGTTACTGGATAATGTAGCAGACAACTGGACAAAATTTGCACAAAAATTTAAAGTTTTTATGGAGGCGACTGGATATTCAAAAGAATCGGAAGATAAGAAAATTGCCATATTTCTAAACGTAGCTGGTGATGAGGCCCTAGATCTCTATAATACGTTCAATATAACTGGAAATGACAAAACCCTGGACATAATTATCAAGAAGTTTCAAGAATATTGTTCACCAAAAAAGAACGTGATTTTTGAACGTTATAAATTTCACAGCATCGTTCAAGATGAAGGTCAGGCATTTGACAATTTTGTCACTGAACTCAGAAAAGCAGTGCAAACGACCGAGTACCCTAAACAGGAAGAAATGGTTCGGGATAGAATCGTAGTCGGAATATATGATAAAAACACACAGGAACGTTTGTTAAGAGAACCGCAACTAACCCTCGAGAGAGCAGTTGATTTCTGTAGAGCAGTGGAAATGAGCAAAAGCCAGTCGAAGGCCCTACAACATGAAGCAGAAATAAGCTATGTTAAATCGAAGATAAAAAACACGAACAATGATGAGAAGTCCTGCAGAGCATGTGGATATAATCACCCACCAAGGAAGTGTCCAGCATTTAGAAAGACGTGTGCCAGATGCCAAGGAAAAAACCACTTCGCAAAGATGTGCAAGAATGAAAAGAATCACAAAACTGGAAAAGAAGAAAGAAGAAAAAAGGTTTATGAGGTATCGAAAGTCAAGAAGGAAGAAAGCAGCAGTAGTGAAAGTGATTTCTACATAGACTCCATTCAAAGAAGTATTGGATCAGTGAATGGTAGAGTAAATGAAAAAATGTGGACAAAAAAGGTATTTATAGATAAGCAACCTATAGAATTTAAGCTTGACACTGGTGCTGAAGTTAGCGTGTTACCAGAAAGAATTTTGAAACAAGTAAGTCCTACTAGTAAGGTCAAAGAAAGTCAAATATCCTTAGTTTCATATGGTAGTCACAAGTTCAAGCTTGAAATAATAGGTGAAGTAAAATTAATGTGCCGAGCACAAGATAAAAATGTTCCGATAACGTTTATTGTAGTTAGAACAGATAATAAAATTCCTCTCTTAGGATTATCAGATTGCATTAAACTTAACCTGGTTTATAGAGTGGATAGTGTCAATGTAAATTTTAAATCACTTGATAAAGTCATTGAAAGTTATCAAAATGTATTTGAAGGGTTAGGAACCTTTCCAGGCGAATATCATATCACTTTGAAAGATAATGTATCCCCTAGTCTCACTCCTATCAGGCGAGTTCCTCAAATATTACATGAGAGACTTAGAGCCAAACTTGCAGATATGGAAACAAAGGGTATAATTAGAAGGGTTGATAAACCAACGGAATGGGTTCACCCTCTAGTAATTATTGAAAAACAAAATTGCGAGAGCTTCCTTTTCTATTTGGGCTAACACAAGCCCCTGTTTTGTCATTCTTCAATCCATCAAAGACGGTAGAAATAGAAACAGACAGTTCAAAGGATGGACTGGGTGCATGCCTCTTGCAGGAAGGACACCCAGTTGCCTTTGCTTCACGGAGTTTGACAAAAACTGAAGAGAAGTACGCCCAAATAGAAAAGGAAGCTCTCGCAATTTTGTTTGCAGTGCAAAAATTTCATTTTTTTATCTATGGCCTCGATGTTACAGTACATAGTGACCATAAACCACTGGAGAGTATTTTTAAAAAAGATATTCAAGCGATATCACCCAGATTACAACGTATTAGATTAAAACTGTTGAATTATAACCTAAAAATTTCATATAGACCAGGAAAGTATATGTACATATCTGATACTCTATCAAGAGCATTTCTAACAGGTGATTTAGGATTAAAATCAAATCAAGATATTGAATATCATATACATTCCATATATAATTATTTACCAATAGCAGATAATAAAAAACAACAAATTAAGATTGAAACTGAAAATGACGAGATATTGAAAACTGTAATAAAATATATGAATAGTTCATGGCCTACACAGAAAAAACATATTCCTGGTAATGTAAAAATTTATTATAAACTTAGAAATGATATTTCATTTTGTGATGGTCTATTGTTCTTGAATAGTAAATTAATTGTACCAACAAGTTTTAAGAATGAAATCTTAAAACGTTTACATGAAAGTCACTTTGGTATAGAAAAAACTAAGTCGTTGGCAAGAACAACGTTTTATTGGCCAGGTTTAACATCTGATGTAGAAAAATTTGTTAAAACATGTAAAATATGTGAAAAATATGCTCGTAAGAACAAAAAAGACATGTTAATGTCATATCCAATTCCAACTCGACCATGGGAACGCCTAGGAATAGACATCTTTACAGTTGCTAATGTATCTTATCTTGTAATTTTTGATGCGTATTCCAATTGGTTAGAGTTATTAAAACTAGCTGATAAAAGTGCAAGATCAGTCATGAAACAAATAAAACCAGTATTTGCTAGGTTTGGCTCACCAGATCTAATAGTGACTGATAATGTACCCTTCAATAGTGAATGTTTCAGGAAATTTTCTGAGGACTGGAATTTTAAATTGATATTTAGAAGTCCTTATTATCCACAATCGAATGGATTGGCAGAGAAAGCCGTATCGATTTCTAAAAATATGTTAAAAAAATCTCTCGAAGGAGGAAAAGATATAGAGTCTTCATTACTCGACTACAGAAATATGCCTCTCAAGCATATGAGCTATTCCCCTTCGCAGTTACTAAATAGTCGACGATGTAAGACAAAATTGCCAGCCTCAGTGGATTTGTTGAAGCCAGAAATATGTAGGGATGTTGTAGAAAAAATCAAATTAAAAAGAGACCTCAATAAAAAATATTTTGACAGAAATGCTTCAAGTCAAAAACCTTTAGTGAAGCATGATAATGTTACTTTATATAATCACAGAACTAGGACATGGGATGCTGGTAAAGTAGTCGATTTATGTTCAGCACCTAGGTCTTATTCTGTAATGGATAAATATGGAAATGTTGTTAGGAGAAATAGGCATGATTTAAGATTTTCTAATAACCCGTTGAAAATTGAAGCTAATGATAGCCTCACAATGTCATTGGAAGAAAATGTTAAAACTGTTAACTATGAGTCAGATGACAACTCTGGCAGCAATGGTAAAGAATCTTTTACCGAACCCAGGTCTCCCAATTGTAAACCTACTTGTGAAAGTCAAGTAACGACTCGAGCAGGTAGGGTTGTTAGGAAACCTGAGAAACTGAATTTATAAGGAAAGATGTAATAGTGGTGACACCCCTAGATCAGAACATAGAGGAGGGAGGTCACTCTATGGACACGACAGATATACGTATACGTGGGATACGACTGGATTAGTGGATTATCACAGATAACTTAAGTAGAGCTTGTAAACATCTTTAATCAATAAACTAGTGTTGTGTTATAGACTTGAGTATTTCTAAAATACATATTATTCTCACAAGAATAATACAAATCCTACCTAAATTTATATTATTCGTGCACCCGAAACAGAATTCTACATGATTCAGTGTCACTTTACTTATAGAAACGTTGCACTCGATTTTTATGCACGGTATACAATTGTCCTTTGTCATTTTCAATAGTGCAATTTACATTATCGGTGCTTACTACTTTGAAAGGGCCTTTGTACCAAGGATCTAATTTCGATCTATTTTCGTTAGATATCATTACAAGATCACCCTTTTTCAGGTCAATTTGACATGCTCTTTCATCATAAACTATTTTTCGAGTATGCTTTATTTTTTCTAAAACTTTCTTACATCTTTCGTGAGCAATTTGAAGTCTATATCTCACCTCTTGACAATAAGAATCGATGTTATAAACTGGGTCAATAGAATTCGTAGAAATAGATAGGTCAGGTTTCTTACCGAAAACGAGCTCGTACGGAACGTAATTGTGATATGAGCTTGGTGTCGTGTTATAACAGAAACAATAATATTTAATCCATTCGTCCCAATCTGTTCTAAACTCATTGACATACATTCTTAAATATTCATTGAGAACTCGATGATTTCTTTCGCAGGCGCCTATTGTTTGACTGTGATACGGAGTTGAAGTTTTATGCTGAATTTTTAACAATTTGGACAAATCTTCTAAAATTTCATTTTTGTATTCTGTACCCAAATCTGTTCGAATTTCTTTCATATTTCCGTATATAAGAATAAAATGTTCAAAAATTGCTTTTGCTACAGTTCGAGCTTCTTTATTCGGAATGGGAACAGCTACAATGTACTTTGATAATTCGCACTGCATGGTTACTGCATAACAGTTACCTTGATTTGATCTTAAAAATGGACCGATAGTATCGATAGTGATGATATCAAATGGAGATTGAGGAGTTGGAGTTATGATCATCGGCTCTATGTGTTTTACTCTTTTCTTGTTCAACTGAGACAGCGCACAAGACTTGATAAAATTAGCTACATCACGTGACATACCTTTCCACCTATACTTCAATCGGAGTTTTTTCAATAATCTCTTTTGACCGCAGTGTCCCCCCAAAAGAGGACTTTCGTGAAACGTTTCAATTAAATTCTGTTTTTCTCTCCTACTTGTAACATGTTTTGGTACCTCTATGAGAACTATACTTAGTTTGCGCAATATTCTTTGACAAATTTCTTTCAACTCATTTTGTGTGCACACTTTAAATATTTCATCATTTTTTCTTAATTTCAATCTTGTGATAGTGAGATTATCAGCCATTTGTTGAAGCTCAGACAACACATTCTCTAAAGAAATGTTGCCATTGATAATCGGAACTACTCTTTCAGCACTGATTTTATGTTTCCTTTCAAAAATAATCCTAAGATATCTTTGCTTAACTTGAAACATTAAAGCAGGAATTTTTAATGAACTCAAAATATCTAAATTCTCATACCTTTTCGGTTCCTTAATTTTATTATAATTCGCAGGAGATTTCTTTTCATTTTCACATTGATTTTTTCTTACCATAGACCGTGTTGTAACAAAAATTTTGGCGGAATTATCCGACGTTTCTATGAGCTCTTTGACGCTTATACGGGATAATGCGTCGGCTACTACGTTTTCCTTCCCAGACAAAAACTGAATTTCGAAATCATACGACTCGAGATCGAGACGCATTCTAGTCAGTTTAGAAGATGGATCTTTCAGAGAAAATAAATATACCAAATGGCGATGATCCGACTTGACTAGAAATTTATTACCGTACAAGTATGGTTTGAAGTATTGGATTCCGAAATGAATCGCAGCTAATTCTTTCTCAATCGTTGATTTATTGGATTCACCTTTAGTGAATGAACGCGAGGCGAAAGATATGGGCAGATCACAACCGTCAAAATTTTGCGACAGAACAGCAGCACATGCGCGATTCGATGCGTCTGTAGTTAGAATAAACGGTTTGGTGAAATCAGGATATTGCAAGATCTTTGGAGAAATTAAGGACTTTTTAAGGTTTTCAAACGATTTTTGGCATTCCTCCGACCAAAGGAAAACGCTTTTCTTTCGAGTTAATTTATTTAGTGGAAAAGTTATTTCAGCAAAATTCGGAATGAAACGACGGTAATAATTGCAAAATGCAAAGAAGCGTTTGACTTCGTTGGTTGGACGGCACGGGGTATTTGTTTATAATATAGTATTTCGACTCATCCGGTAGAATGCCTTTGTCCGTAATTTTATGACCTAGATAAGTTACTTCACACTTAAAGAATTTGGATTTTTCGGGGTTGAGCTTGAGATTATTTGTTCTGCAAATTTCGAAAACTTTGCGTATGTTGTTTAAATGGTGATTTTTAGAACAGCCTACGATAATCAGGTCATCCATGTATAGGAAAGCGTTTTCGGGACTCAAACCTGAAAATGCAATAGACATCATTCTCGTGAAAGAGTTTGGGCTTACCTTGAGTCCGAAGGGTAGCCTTTTGAATCTGAAGGTTCCTGCATCTACAGTAAAACTTGTTATGTCTCTGGAATCTTCGTGTAATCCTACTTGATGAAAACTAGAAATTAAGTCTACTACTGAAAAGTATTTCGCTCTTCCAAGTTGATCCAATATATCATCTATTCTATTCAGTGGAAATTTATCTGGTATGAGTTTTCTATTAACTAGACGATAATCAATGACTAATCTGTATTTCTTGTGGTCAGAAGACGACTTTCGGGGAACTAAAATAACCGGCGAGTTATAAATACCATTTGACGGCACGATTATATCATTTTGTAACATTTCCTTCACTTGTGCATTTATTTCCGCTTTTTGTGAGTGAGGAGTCCTATAATTTTTAACGTATACGGGATTCCGATCGGTTATATTTAATTTCTGTTCATAAAAATTATTGGTAGTGATTTTGTCCGTCTTCAAACAAAAAATGTCAGAAAACTCTATGCACAAATTCAAAACATCGTCTTTTGCGAATTCAGGAATGTTGTTTTCTAAAATATTGAGTAAGGATTCATTTCTATTAGTACCTGTATTGATAGAAGAAGTTAAAATAAAATATTCGTTTATATTTCGCATCTGAATTTCATCTATGTTCACTTGCACACTTTGGAAGTTAGTGTTTACAATTCTTATTATTGGGTTGGAACTTGAAATAATGGCTCCAGCTACATGGACTCCGGGAGCAATTTCACAATTCAAAACGACAGCGTCGTTTTTCAGTGATTCAAATCTATTGATGTATCGATTGACTTCGCAACGACTGGGAATTACTAGGTAACGGTCATCTAAGCTATTTCTAATAGGAACACAAATCGTCAGGCTTTTCATTCTGAGAGTCATTGTCCAATTTTCATAATCTAATTTACACTGATATTTTGAAATGAAATCGCGACCTATAATACCATCCACAGGAATTGGAAATGTTTCTGAAACTATGTGAAACTTATGTGGAAATGCGAAATTTCTGAAATAAACGAGTGTGTCTGTAGTTGCTATGGAAGAAGTGCAACCTTCTGTTACACCACGTATTTTACATGCTTTAGACCAATCCACTATTTGAGAAGGGTTAACTTTAGTTCGTTTGAATAATGAAATATCTGCTCCAGTGTCAATAAGTAACAAAATTCTATAATTTCCAGACATTTTAGTTTTTACTTCAACAAAATTTGAAAGTGAAAGGTCCATATTGTAAATTTTCAATCCCGTCCCATTGGACCTGCATGGGGGGATGATTGGTTTTCCGAATCATTATCGATGTTAGACTCGTACATTCTTACGTTTCTATTATTCTGTTGATTCGACCCTCTATTGAACCGATAGTAATTATGGAATCCTCTTCTTTCCGGGTTTCTTCCTCGATTTTGATTGCAATTTTGAAAATTCCGGGAAGTGTTCTGAAAGGTACTACGATTGTTATTTTGGAATCTAGGGTAGCCTCTACCTCTGGGTCTATGCACGAAATTTTGATTTCTAGAGTAATAAACAGAAGTGGTAGGCATTTCCGAATTAATATTGACGAATTTTGTGAGAGCATCATTACAAGTAGCAAATGTACTAGCCTCCATTATAATTTTTACCCTATCTGAATTTGAAGTTTTTATCAAAGCTTTCACAACGTTATTGGTTGCAAATTTTTCTGCGACATCAACTGGAACGCCATCATTGATATAAGCTCGTTTTAATCTACTGCTCAAAGAGTCCATTTCAGTCGTGAATTCAGTTACATCTGTACCATGAAGTCTTTTCGCAAATAACTGAGCTTCTATCAAATGAGAACTTTCCGTTTTTGTTCCGGTCTGTAACTTATTGATTATATCGGGTAATGAATCACGGTCTCTTATCAGATCCCTAGCTTTTCCGACCAACCTCGTTCTCACATAGGCAACCGCATTATCTTCGTTTCCGTCTGCATTCAATTGCAATAATGATAGCGCATCAAGTAGTGATTTCAGTCAGGGGACCCATCAAACTCTGAAGGTAAAATTTTACTAGCAAAGTTAAAAAATTCCGATTTAGTCAGTGCCATGTTTTCTGATTTTTTTTGAATTGATTTATGAATATATTCACCAGGACTAACTAAAAACTCTAATTCTTTAATATTTTTATCAATTTGTTGAGTGCATAAATTGGGAATTTTAATGTCTACGTCTAAAACTTGAAACGATCTGATTACTCTATCTCTTAATTTTGAAAAAATATTTTTTAGAACGTAAATTTGATCATCATCGAAATCATGCCAATGAAGAGTGAGATTTTTTGTGAATTCATTGTAATACGAAATTAAATTATTTTTTACTTCCTCCTTAATGGATATAGATTTCGGGATTTCTTTTTTCAAAACCCTTTTAGATTCTCTTACTACGGAAGCATAAATATTTTCAAAGTACAACTTGGCCTCATTCCAAGTAATGAACATATGTAGAAGAAATAAATAATAATCACCTAATTATTGCTTTGTAAGCACAATAGAAATGAAATCAATATACTTTCGTGTCACTCAACTCCTGTCTTCAGTTCGAATAACTTGATGAGAATACGTTCATAGTCAGCACTTACGTCACAAAAGTTTGGAAACATACCACATAACACCACATCACTAATACTCTTCTTTCTTCTTCGGGAATTCGTAAAAAAAATTAAGGCTTCTAGAGGGTACATCTTAAACTTCTGGGGCGGCCCTCAATATCATACTTCTTGCTAAGTTTTTCTTCATCCCTCTTCTATAGTTTTTCGAAATTTTCATTATCGTTATAGCACAAACTGCTACTGTGATGCAGTACATCAGAATTCTTATGTCCGAAGGCATCTTGATATCTTGCTCGTCTACGATGAAATTTGAATTCACTACACCAGAGCTTGAAACTTCTGATTCTTTAGAATTGCTTTTTCCCATTTTACTTCTTTTTTTTTCGAAAATTCTTTCATGGCAGGATCGCCATGTAGCGGGTACTTAGGATAAGTCATAAGTCTGATTGATACTCTATATTATTCTCCCCTTGCTTGTACAATACAGCGATTATATATTGGTTATTGTTTACACAACACAGCATAACAATAATATACAGGCTGTGATATACAATGATATACAGGCTATGATTATCGCATCACAATTTTATATTTTATAATTCACTATTTCTCTATTTTGATCCCCACCCTCTTTCCTCGGAGGCGGTAGCACAGCCTATCCCGCGATAGCATTTCGATTTCTACGTCGGTCACATACCATGATTCAGTGAATCTAGAAAATATACATTTCATAAAGTATCATAACTGCATTTATCGTATACATATCCAAGTGCTAAGCAATTTTGTTTCAGTTACTTGGAAAACAAATTTCACGGATACAAAAAAAGTTTATCCGAGAATTATAGTCAAATATAAATATTTTATCAAAATCATGAATCAATGAGTTTGTGTTAGAATGAGTTCCGAACCGTCCGGAACCGAATGATGCATGCTCAGTCGGGGATTTACAACCGATTGCTGTAGCAATCAACAACAATAAAAATATAAGAAAAATTAATCTTACAACTTAATAAAAGTTCAAATACTGGTTGTACAATAATCAATAAGTCATTCAGAAACTTGACTTATTCATACCTGCCCCAATTAGATTGATATTCTCTGATCTTATTTTTGCTCTTTAGCCTTTTCGCGGATATTCAATGCCAGATCAGAAATAACAAGTTAAATTGACAAAGACTTCAAATTATAAGAACTGATTGAATGGAATAGTAATAAATATAGGAATGAAAAAACCTGTGGTAGTATGGATTCCTGACAAAAAATCACTCGGACGGAGAACACCTCTGAAACGCTTCGATCTAATGCCAAAAATGAATTGATCAGAGCCAGAATCTCGCCTCTCGGGCACACTATCTTTCAGTTCGCCATAAATTTATGGTTGTTCTGTAGTAATGCTTTTTGTATCAAAAAACTATTCAAAATGGATAATGGATAATCTATACAATAAAAAGCATCTGTTTGAAGCCATTTGAACAATGTCCTACTATCGTACTATTTTGAATGATTTAAATAGATAAGCTGGGCTGCAATATACAGCATTAACTGAAAATTACGAAGAAATTCTTTTGATTTTCAGAACAATCGTATCCAATTTAAAATTAATTGAAGGAAAAATTCAACATTTATGAACAGATTATACTATTGTTTGTTTTTTTACACTCGAGATGAAAAACATTTTTTAGGCCCGCCCTGAGAGGGTCCGCTTCTCTCATGAGTGTGAGACTCCAGTTGTTGATTCACTAAAAAACCTCTTGCATGTTCCTTGGAGTAGTTCTTCGTCCTGCCCTTACAGCGTCCCTTAACAAAAGAGATGAGCTGCAAGCGGCCTTCACCGTTGATGGGACCTGATGACTCGAAGTGATCCGAGCAACACCGCTTTCTGCATTCTGTGCGCTAAATCCTCGGACAGAGATTTGCCGGCTGGAATAATCTTCAATTCGTACACGTAGTTCGATCTCATTCCACCTAGGTTAGGATCTGCCAAGTTGTTGGAATCGTATAATTCCAGTAGATGCGAGCTCAGTCATTTCCAACAAGTGCTTCAATCTCCAGAGGCACATATGGTAGCACTGCTTCGTTGTCTATAACATAAACCTCTCTCAGATGGAAGTAGAGAATTCGGAGTGCCACTTTGTGTCTTTCCACATATTCTAATGGAGCATGGACTCTGCAAGCAGAGAAAATGTGCATAACAGTTTGCTGCCTGGCTATGGCATGCTCTGCACGTTGTTGGCGTGTCTATTTTCATGATGTCCTTTTCATACCATCTGACTTCAAAAAGGCGAAGGATAATTCTTCCGAAAGGCCCTCATCTTTCAAACTCCTGAAAAATATGGAGTGCAGGTATTTACTCATGTGATCTACGAGTACTGTCTTCAGTTTTGCCTGTCTCATCTCTCGGCCAACTCTTCTTTGGTCTGTTGGCGTGATAGGTATTATTATTATATTGGTTATTATTTTGTTAATGATTTAAATAATATACAAATTTTTATACGTTTTTATTGACGATTGTAATCCACCTTGTCAGCATCATAAGAAAAAAACAGTAAAAATTACACTGTGTGTGTTAATTTTGAGTTATGAACTCTTCGCATAAATTATAGATTCACAAACTCATTTCACGAGACCCTATTTGCACAACGATCAGTTCCGGTTGATTTAAAAAAAAATTTTTCTTGGGTAAATCAGATCGAAATTTGAATGACACCTAATGTCTTTTCATTCACATTCTAGAAAATCTCAAATATTCATAAAATTCAATGTCATCATTCAAATATAAAAAGAAAGATGATTCCATTATCTCAAGAATAGTTGACCCGAGGTGGCATGCGTATCACATCAAGAAATATGGATGGAATACCTTGAATAATAGATTACCTATCAAACAAAGTGTTTACATCTGGTCTCGATGATAGATTGATAAAAAACTGGTTGAAGCCCTGTGGACTGGAGCTTTGGCGCTCTTGTTCAAACTTTGACAAATCATATCTTCGAAAGTATAGTTAAAAGTTGGGAATTATATCAATGGATTCTTATAATAGAACTTCATAATAGCAGAATTTAAATTCACACATCATAAAAGAATTCAAATTTAACAAGAGTGCCAAAAATTATTAATCCAAAACCAATGGACCAATTCTACCCAACAACGAACTCATCCGAGATATTCGTTCCTCAATTCTATGATGAACGATATATGTTTTCCTCAAATCTACTCTGAAAATTATAGAATATCAATTAAAACTTTAGCCAATATTTCAGTTTTGTTTTTACTGGAGATATTCTGAACTCAATATTATTAACTTACCATTACCATTTCCATCATCATATGGATTAACCGTGGGCATTAAATATCAAAACTTGACATTTCATGTCTCAGAAAAAATAAGTTCACATGTATCAACACAGATCATATTATAATGATTCATAGATAGAATAATTATCGCATTCTGTGAAAACACAGAAGTACGATTTATAATTGAAATTTTGAAAAATCATATCTATGAAAGTATTAGCTTGTTAGAGTTGAAAATCACATCAATGGATTCCTATGGTGAATCTTCATCTTGAAAAAACTTATTTTGAAATTTGTAATGTAAAAATTTTTTTTTTGTTACTCCGAAACCATCTGGCCGATTTTGCCCAATAATGAACTTAGCGGAGATATTTATGTCCCAAACCTATTCTGAGAATTTCAACTGCCTAGCTCATTCCGTTCGAGAGTTATCCTGATAACCGGACGGCCAGACAGAATCGATTTAGACCACGTATTCTTGATCAGTGAGTCGAACCAAATCGTTTAAGACCATTTTCAGCCAACAATTCGAAAATTACAGACATTTGGGCAAATTTATAAGCACTCTGTTCCGAGGAACAAGGGAGCCAAAAATGGGTTCAAGTCAGGAGCTTTTGCGCGTATGTTCTATTGTCCATTCTCCTGTATTGGACACTCTTAATCGAATTTACCATGGTGAATTCTATTGTCCGTTCTCCTGTATTGGACACTCTCTTAATGGAATTTACCATGGTAAATTCGATTAAGAGTGTCCAATACAAGATAGTGGACAATAGAACATACGCGCAAAAGCTCCTGACTTCACGTCAGTGCTTGAACCAATTTTTTTTTTCAGTATTTTTTTTAAAATTTCCTTGGGGTACGGTTCTTACAAAAAATTTTTTTCGTAATTTTTCTGAAATTTTCTAGGGGTACGGTTCTTACAAAATTTATAGTGTTTGAGTTATCGATGAAATAATATTCCAGGTGGGTATAATTTCGGAAGTGTTGGACCGATTATGCCCGTAAAAGAACTTAACTCCTCCTCCTCCTTAAATCAACCTAACCTGAAAATTTCAAATCGCTTTCTCTTTTCTTTCTCAGGTTATCGCGTATTAGACAATATTTTTTGATAATTTTTTTAAAATTTTCTAGGAATACGATTCTCACAAAATGGCACGAGTGTGCTTAGGTTTATATTCTACAACTATTCACCAAGTTTCAATTCGATCGGATTCATATTGGTTGAAAACAAAATTATTACTCGGAAACCATTAAGCCAGTTATGCCCATTTACGAACTTGTCCGTCGTATTGGGATGCGCCACCTACCATGAAAATATCAAGTCGCTAGGTCTTTCCGTTCTCAAGTTATCGTGGCAACGGCCGAACGGCCGGATGGCCGGACTGCCGGACGGCCGGCTGGACATAATCAATTTTGACCTCAAATTCCCCATCGGGGAGTCGAACCAAATCGTTTGACACCATTCTCGTCAAAAAATTCGAAAGTTACAGACATTTGGGCAAAATGATAACGTGATGTTCCCCAGAACATACGCGCAAAAATTATTGAGAATCTCTTTAAATGTCATCTGGAAATATAATCTTGGTACTGCTTTATCAAACTCATTTTTTTTTCAGCGGGTACCAGAGAAGGTGGTGTGTCACCTAAATTCCCAGTGATTGTGTTCATCCACGGGGAGAGCTATGAATGGAATTCGGGCAATCCTTACGATGGTAGTGTATTGGCAAGCTATGGACAACTTGTGGTCATCACCATCAACTACAGGCTCGGAATTCTTGGTGAGTAATAGCCATTTTCCACTGACACTTATAGGTTTTCCATACCAAAATTACTGGATCCATATGAAAAAATATTCGAATTCAAATATATTCAGATTGAATCGCTAATAGTTTGAAATAGCTACATTCTTATTTCATGAAGAAGATGAATATTTTTATTGTTTTGTTTTCAAATATTTGACTGTAGCAGCCACACAATCAATTCAATAACCCGAGAAAGGTATTTCCCAATTATTTCTCTATGTCTTAATGATTTTTGGTGTAATTAGAAACCAATATCTGGTTAACCGTTCAAAAGTTATTTTATTGTCTTTAATGGGGGCAGAACCAAACAATATGATGACGTGGTTGGTTTTTGGCTTATACAGGGTGAGCCTTTGAGTTGTACCTACATCAATTTCAACCACAGATTCCTCTCATTAAATAAAACACATTCCATTTACCATTTTTCCGCATTTGCCTTAGATAAAAGTATTGCAGAAACTGCAGAAGAAAATAACAGATTAATATGCATAGAAAACTGTTACTGATATCTATAGTAGAACAACAAATAAATCTAATAATCTGATACTTGAAATTCAGTCGAATTGTTTGCAAAAACTTATGTGCTCACTCAATTCTAATAATGCAGCATAAAATAATATCCCACTATTGAAACAATGAACTTCAACTCAACTTTCATTCAATATCCATCAATAGTTTTCACAATAAAATTAATCATACATCATTTCTCTCTGCTCCTTTTGCGGAATTACCCGTTAAACCTTTCCATTCGAATAGAAGATAAGCTTCGATTTACCTACAAATTCCTATTCATCGTGATGGGAAACTGTAATACTGATTCTCGCGTTGGTTCTATGAAAACTTGCTGAAGTGTTAGAAAATGTAGAAATCAAATTATTAACACCCTGTATCTCTCTAACGACCAACATTTGTGTGAGGCATGTTGTATGTAATCATCATAATTTAGTCTCTACTATTATTCTCAGTTCCCAGATTTCCCATTCTTAACGTCTCACAGATAGGAAATGGAAATATAAATGACGCCTTCGCCATTTTGTAACAATCGACGATTATTATCATTGGTGCTGAGTTGGGCATGAATTATTATTACATACAAAATGCTAGGCTGAACAGTTGATTATGCAACCATTTATCTGTGTTCTATTTGCCACTAGACAAGCTTATGAATCACTCAGCCACGGAGGGTCAATGGACAATAATATGCGGATAGGTATAGAAGAACTTGTTTGCTCCAAGTTTGCAGGAAAAGTCCCAAGTAAGGGTGATATATTCGATGAACTGGTAAGATTACGAAATAATTCATAGAACAACTTGGTAATCTATTTCTACACATGATACACCAGCATCGATTATGCTTTGCTATTATCATCGTATCAAGACTAAAGAAGCAAAAAATAATTGTTAAAAAAGAATACTAATTTGTATAGTTTGCCGAAAATAGAGAATAAATAACTGGGTAAAAAAACTACAAAACATTCTTTTCTGGATAAACAATCAAAAGAGGAGAAAATAATTTCCAATAAATTTGATTTAAGAATAGTGCGAATAACAACAAAATATATTTTATTGTAAAAAGTCGTGGAGTGCTTTTCAACATATTATATTCGAACTGACTCCACTCTCACCAATATCTGTCAATAAAATATTTATGACAATTTACTTAAGCCACCTCAAGCTTTTCGACAATAAAATAAGTTTTTTGTTAATCCCACTATTCTTTATTTAAATTTATTGAAAATAATTATTTTCTACTTTTTAGTTCGGTTATCTACAAATGCGTGTTTGGATGTTCTTAGACTATCATTTATTTTACGTTATGATTCTCCGTATTATTGGATTCACGCAAAACTGACCGCGTAAGGTTCCGCTACTCGTATTTTGAAGTGGTGATGTAGTAGATGGGGTTTCGCTGCCACATTTTTGCAGCGAGATGTGATACTTGGGTCAGTATTCCGATATGATGAACATGCAAAATATCAAGATTTTTCGCCTTGTCAACAGATACTCGTATTCCCCAGAATTATCGTAGTGGTCAGAAATATTAGGGCCAGGGGGCGGCTTAATTAAAATCGTTATTTTTCACCTTTCTTCTTGATTTAAACTCGATGAAACTCTCATATTTTGTGATATTTTGAAGGTGACCATATGTCTGTACTCCTAAAAGAATTTTTCTGGAATTATAGGTATACATTGATTTCGAGAGATTCTTATAGAACCTATAAATCTATACCTTTTCATGTACAATTTCTGAAAAAGTGAATACAAATTCGGAAAAGATAAAACTTATCTCAGAAAAAGGATATTCAATTTTGATCGAAATATTCAGATTTATTTCTTCTTTCTCATGATTTCAACTCCTACATTAACGAATTCGAAAATGACTAAACTGCAGGAAAAAATATTAAATGGTTCTTCTTCTGGGTTTTCTCTCCCAAACTCTGAAAAATATATATAAAATATTTATCGACTATTTGCAATCTACCTACTTGGTGAGGTTTGGCTCTGGTGGTTCGGTTTATATTTCTGAGACAGTGTTGTGCGTATTGGGCGTGTGTATTGTTTAATCAAAATGACTAAACTTATTAAACGTATAAGGAAAGGGTGTGGATGCATTATGCTAATTGTATATTGGATTCAATATTGCAAATGTTAATGAAGTTTTTCTCACTTGAATGCTAATCTTAATTTTCAACATGATTTGAACCCTTATCTTAGACTGTGGATAAGGCGCTGCTAAAATGGCATTACAATCAGTTGATATGATTGACTCTCCTATGCCTCCCGAGGAAACTCCTCACATGCTCTTAAGAGATTGTGTGAGTTGATAAAATCAGTTATGTTCTGTTCAGGCTTTATTACTGTGTCCCTATACCACCTTAGAGACAGAAGAGTTCATTTTTAACCCAACAGTCAATGGTTGCCGCTACCGGGATTTCTACCTTAGTCTCGGAATTTTACTCGGGACCTCCAGTTGCTAGTCCAACATACCTATACAGGCTGGTAATCTGAACGTGCCAATTGTAATGGAGCCGACGAATATTTCTAGACAAATTTTACTAGCCAAGTCGAAAACATATCATCGAAATCCGTATATGTGTTCCCGAAAATACTCTTCAACACAAGTGTCAAGAGCTAACGAGGAGTCTCCTCAGAAGACCTAGAGGTACCAGAATCATACTCATATCATCGATGGAAATGCCAGTTTTGCAGCACCTCATTTTCAGCCTAAGTAATGAATTCAATTCATTTTAAAAATCAAATTCAGCATTTGAGGTAGCAAATTTGCAAAAACAGTATGTATACGAGTATTATATTATTGACCCCAAAACATTCAGAACTGCATCTGTACTATTTCCTTATGTTCAACAATGAGAGCTATAATGAACATAAGGAAAAACTGAGTCTGATGGTCACAAAATTGTACTGATTCAATCAGAATATTTTGTCCGAAATGGGGTTTATTGTTTCCGAAATTATTTTCACCTTCCCTGAAATTAGTTTTTACTATTTCCGAAATTACTTTTAAGTTTTTAATTTTCCGTAATAATATGTATTTATAACAAAGGTAATGTAAATATGGACAATAAAAGATGAGTTTACTTTTAATGATTTCCCGATGGCGCTGTGACTAGAGTCCCGACTCGGGATCCGTGTCCAGTCCCGAATGACGTCATTGAATTCGGGATTGATATTCGGTACCTACATCTAGTCTCGAATAACGACATCAAATGACGTCATTAGAAGTCTTGTCGGGACTGGTGGTCCGTCCCGACTTGGGACCCGCATACGGTTCCGAAATTATACGAACAATTATACCTCCATTATTTAATCGCTGTGACTAGAGTCCCGACTCAGGATCCGTCTTCAGTCCCGAATGACGTCATTAAATTCGGGACTGATATTCGGTACCTACTCGAATAACGACAACAAATGACGTCATTAGAAGTCTTGTCGGTACTGGTGGCCCTCCCGACCCGCATACGGTCCCGAAATTATAAGAAGAATCTTACCTCCATTAGGCACAAACGTGATATTTTTTTAATGGAAATTAATGTTTCAATATTATATTTTTGGGAAATTTTATTTCAGTCACTAATGTTGTTTACAGAAAATAAAAAAAAACGGCTTTTCGGAAAACAGTACCAAACAGTACCACAGCCTCATTGGAATTTTCTTCACGTTTATGCATTTCAAATTGAAATACTGGTCTTACCGCAATCGACCTGAAGTAAAACTTGGGTATAAAAAGAAAACAGGAGAAAATGTTGTATTGGATTTTAAGAGAAGAATAAGAAGCAGCATATAATGCTATTGTAATTGGTGAAAAAGTATGCGGTATGTTATGCGACATAATGTTAGATTCTTGCATCACCTCAATAAAATGTAAAGCATGCTTTCAGTATTTCCATTTGAAATGCATAAACGTTCAGAAAATTCCTAGGAGGCAGTGGTACTGTGAAAAATGAACACGTTAGAATGTTAAAATTTAGGATGAAAATTACTTTATTTTCTGTAAACACATTCGTGACTTTGAAATAAAATTTTTCAAAAATATAATATTAAGACGTTTATTTGAATTAAATAATATCACGTAAATGTGCCTAATGGAGGTATGAATCTTCTTATAATTTCGTGACCGTATGAGGGTCCCGAGTCGCAGTCCCGACAAGACTTATAATGACGTAATTTGATGTCGCTTTTCGAGACTAGGGTTGCAGGGTTGCGTTCGGAATCAACGTCGACGTTGTCCGGGGCGTACCCAAACCTACACAATGACTAACCAGACTAACCATTATTTGTGTTCTGTGCTAACCAGTAACCACAGAAAACAACCAATCGTGCTCTACGTCGGACGCATCCGACGTTGATTCTGAACGCAACCTAGATGTAGGTACCGAATATCAGTGACGAATTTAATGACGTCATTCGGAACTGGACATGGATCGCGAGTCGGGACTCTAGTCACAGCGTTATTTAATTCAAATGAATGTCACAATATTATATTTTGAAAAATTTTATTTCAAAGTCACTAATGTTGTTTACAGAAAATAAAGTAAATTGCATCCTAGATTTAAACATTCTAAAGTGTGCATTTTAAACAGTACCACTGCCTCTTTGGAATTTTCTTAACGTTTATGCATTTCAAATGGAAATGGAAAATGTTGTCTTGGATTTTAAGAGAAGAAGAAACAGCATATTAATGCTATTCAAATTGGTGAAAAAGTTGAGGTATGTTATGCGACACAATGTTAGATTGTTGCATCGCCTCAATAAAATGTAAAGCATGCCTTCAGTATTTCCATTTAAAATGCATAAGCATTATTAAAATTCCAAAGAAGCAGAGGTCCTGTTTAAATTGTTTGCGTTAGAATATTTAAATTTAGTATACAAATTACTTTATTTTCTGTAAACAACATTAGTGACTTCGAAATAACATTTTTCAAAAATTTAATATTGTAACATTTATTTGAATTAAATGATATCACGCTTGTGACTAATGGAGGTATAATTCTTCTTATGCTGGTGCCACACTAGCGGGCGAAGATTTTTATGGCTTTATCGCGATGTTCTTGTCAGCAGTCAACGTGACGTGACGATTATTCTTGGGAATTTGAATGGAGGCAGCAGTGGCGTTCTATTATATGTCGTTGAATATTTATCTACTACAAGACGGAAGTTTCCTCCGAAATCAAACTTGCACTCAAAATCTGGAGCGCTACTAAACTGAACTCTGAAGTGTAATATTGCATCATAAACAACCCTTTGATGCGTGCTAGTTTACCGACAGCCCGGCGAAGTATATTCGTCTTCGCCAGAATACACCGTGATTCGACGAAGTACCCGGCTACACATGTCGCGAATATTCGCAGAATCGTGCTAGTGTGGCCCCAGCATTATAATTTCGGGACCGTAAGCGGGTCCCGAGTCGGGACGGACCACCAGTCCCGACAAGACTTCTAATGACGTCATTTGATGTCGTTATTCGGGATTGGACATGGATCCCGAGTCGGGACTCTAGTCACAGCGATTATATTAGTCAAATCGTAAATTGTTCAGAAAAATTATACATCAACATCACAATAATAGCATATCTAATACATTCAACATACAGCGTGAGCCTTTAAGTTGAACATTTATTTTAACCTTGGATTCCTCTTATCAAATAAGGCACTTTCTCCATTAACCATTTTTCCAAATTTGGCATAGGAAAAAAGATACAGGCTGTTGCAATTTGAAAAAATAATCAGTTTTCCTTTGTAGCTTTGATACCGTTACTCAGAAATTCTCTATAACTATGATACATAATCTCCAATTAACAGTCCTATCCTTCTACAAGTTTCCTCATTATAGACTCGCGAATTCATGAAATGATGAAAAATTAGCATAATGAGAGCAGATGAAGTGTATCTCGAGTCATTTTAAGAATACTCAATCATTTTATAAAATTGAAATGATAAAAATTCCGGAAATTGCTTTTATCCATACGGACCGGGAGTTTAATAAAAGATGATCTGTGCTCGAATAAAGACATATCATTATTAGAACATCTTTCATAGAAGGGTAGTTATCTTTTGGAATATGGATGAATAGGCTTACCATGATCTGTAATAATCCTTGAATTTTCTTCTTTTTATTCCCCATAGAGAATATAAAACTAATTTCTTCATATTGTTGAAAATACTAAATATCAATTATAAATAGAGTTTTTGAAGGTTTGAGGAATTTACTCTGGAGTTGACTACTCTTTATATAATATCCGAATGGTCCTGGTTTTCATTTAGAGTTCGAGTGACAGAAGGTGCCGATATCGGAATAGGTTATGTTGGTATTAAGGCAGAACCTATTATTATTATTATTATTTTATTTACATATAACCAACTTTAATAATGAATAATATTATGAGTAGTATTGAAACTATTAAATTACGTCAACTTGAGTTGAGAACATAAGATATACTGTTCATGAAACAGTGAATCAAAAATAATAGGTTCTCCGTCCCATGAGTTATGTCAATTTTGTAGAGTTGAATTGTTCCAGCTATTTTGTAGAGTTACAAGAGTTAACTCGGATTCGAATACTATGATATTTTCAAACTGCAGCCTTAGAGTAAAATATACACAATTTTTCGGTTTTCGAACGCAAATCAGTAAATAATAATCTATGGAGTTTATATTCGAACGCATGTATTTTTCTTCACTCCCTACTTTTAGCATCAAGTGTGAGTGCTTCTCATATTGAATCAGTTCAAATATAGAACTCGAAGAAGAAACAGTGTGGCAAAACAATAGTGGTTCTTGAATAAATATATTTTGAATCATTATTTAAGTATTGGGAGTGAATTTCCTTCGAGTAATGAACGAATCTCATATCCGAAAATATTCCGTCAGACGAACGAACTATCCAGAAAAATTCCCAGAATTCTTTTTATCCTGACAAAGTAAAAACCTAACTGGAGGTGGCGTTGACACTTTCTCGCCATTTTCTCCTGTATCTCGAGTGCAGAAAGTCCATTATACCTGGGGATTAAATTCACCACCTTTCCATTTTTCTTCTCTATTTCCTAGAATATTTCCAACGTCAAATGCCCTTCAGTCTTGTGTATAATATTCCAAACTTCCGCCGGAAATGGATTATAAAATGACGACCCAGATTTTTGCTAGGAAAAGTTTTGCATTATTCATAGTGAATTTGCATATACACTCTTCCCTAATTCTATATAGAATGGGGACAAACGGCATTATCGAATTGTCGCGGATGCTAGTCGCAAAAATATCTGGATCTTTTAAATTTTAAATTTCGTATGCTCAGGAAGTGGAGCATCGGGTTGATGAACTGCAGAAAAATATTGGAATAGCTTCAATATCATTATCATATTAGTTCAGTCAAAAAAGGTTCAACCTCCTGAAAAATCGGTAAGTTTTCTAACTTTGCACTCATTTCTGGGTACCTAAGGTTGACTACACCAAAAGTCATCATGAATATGGGGCGTGCTCTAGCGGCAATTAGCGAAAACTGGGTCTTTTTTTCGGTATTTTGTAAATATATTGAGAACCGCAGGTCAGAGGTAGATATCTGCTATTTATATAATTGAAGCTATTAAATTTGCAACAAAAATGATTCTATAATTTTTGCTTGTATTACTAATGGTTAACTAGTTATATGGCGCTAGAAGATAGCGACTTTTGAAAAACCACGCTTGGACGGTAGAATATCCAGACAATACCTAGAGCTCGCAGATATATCTCAGCGACTCCTTGCTGGGAAAATGTTAGAACTTTCCTTAGTCGTCTGGGAGATTGAGGAGAGCTTTATTTCTCATCCAAATGTTCGCAGCTTGAGATGGGCTCCGCGAAGTCTGTGCGATATGCCATGTGGAAATGCTCAAAAATCTCACATTCTGTACTGAATGGGGGCATTCGAATTTAGCTCTCATAGTGGGGTCCATGTGATCTCGTATGAAGACATATTTCTAATAATCACAATCACTGCCTATGGCGAGCTACTTGGAAAATCCTGATTCACCTCTGTTTGATAGTGAACTTTCAAAGATCTCACATGAACTAATATTTGTTATATTCGAAATTCTTTACTACGGCGATCAAAACGGGTAATTCCCATTTATTTCATATAATTTCATATGATAGATATTCGTGCAATCACTTGGATTATTCATATTTGGTTGAATTTTTTCGATATGTATGATAAATTCAAAAGTATATACACTGTATAATATACAGGTTATGAATATATTCAGTACCTTCCTATTGAATTCGGAGGAAATACCAAAATAGGTCACAAATAATTTTATAAATTAACGAAACATTTTGGGAAATATATGAAATAAATATTTTGTGCAAATGTACTAATCATTGAATAAAAAGTGGTCTAGTATCGAAAGAAATGTTATAAAACCACTGACGTGATAGATCGAGTGATCGATTGAGGAAATATTCATAAACAAGCTTTTTGGCGCTCTTCTTCAAACAGACAAACTATATCTCCGAAAGTATTGGTTTCTCAGAGTTGGGAATTATATCAATGGATTCCTATGGTTGAACTGCATCATGAATTAAATCAAATTTAAAAAAAGTGTCGTTTAAAAAATATGCTTCAAAAATAATCTTTAAAAAAAAGAGCAATATAGGTACAATGCTTTAATGCTTCAAAAATTGTCATTAAATTTATTTATCAAGATTAAATGAGCAATCTGCAATGAGTCAACCTCGTGGAATGGGCTGTTGCAACTCACACTCGGTGCATAGTTTTCGCAACTCGAAATACCTAAGGAAAGTCCTCGAAATATCTAGAGCAAGGCTGGATACAATCATAGCAGATTGTTCATTTATTTCTGATATTTGAGTAGGTAGTGGATTACGAACAAATTATTTTAATAGTTCAACATATATTAATAAAATACTATCCTCTTTTATGATCATTTATAATTTAATAGTTCATACCACTATCGCATTCTTTTCTGTATTATGATCCTTAACTCAAGAAAAAATGTTTGATACACAAATGTAGATCCATATTTCACTATTTTTTTGCTAGCAAATTTATGAAAATACCTTATATAGGAACATGTCTCACTACTTAACCTAATTAATACCATGGTCCTTTTAAAATGATCACTACAAAAGTCTGCTATTAAGAATAGTTCGCCTTTTTATCAGGGATGGCACTGCACTCATTACTTCCCAGGATATCTATCCAACTGTTGTTTGTTTATTTTCCATTCCATCAACAGTTCTTGAGAATCGAATTGCTAAATATAGAAGAGCAAATTCTGAATTCTGAATGGCATCTCGAGATAACTATTTCATATTCTCAAAAGTGGTACATCAATATTGTCGTCCTTTATAAAAGACCCTGGCGTTATGGGCTACTACGATTACTCTGAAATAAAATTTGACAATTTGTTCACTTTTTACAGTGCAGTCATTTCAAACGTCCTTTGCGGTTCCATGAAATACTAGAGGAAATTGAAAATATGTGGAAAATAGTTTGGAGACATCACATGAAATAATATTGCCTCCACCTGAAAATGCAAATTCCTAAGTCACACATAAAGATTTGGGAAGTGAAGACGAGGTTACTGTTCACAATATATCTGGTAGCCATCTTACAGTCGAAGCGGAAATTAGACGAATTGATAAATATTCAGACTCTTATGAAGATGATCTTCACTTGGCGACCTTCGTAAGGATCACCAACATGATTCCTCAGGCAGCAAAGCGAAAAAATTTATTCATGGAAAGTCGGTGAAATAATTACAAGAAATTCAACTGGCGCTTTTAGATGATATATTGCACAGGAACTTCTTGAATCATATAAGAAACATAGAAAATGAGTGCCTGTACATTTGGGTGCTACTTTTCATAGTCATTCGCGGTACGACAACATTGGTAATTTGGTTGTTTATCAAAATACACAACGTAAATGCACCTATTGCCATGAAGAGGCTAATTTCTTGTAATGTTAAGTAGGCCTTCATCCTAAACAATGCTTCCTACTTTTCGATAAAAAAAAATATTCTCCTTTTATTTTCAAGAACTATGAACATTTCTAATATTGGATAAAACTTAGAAATCCAAAGTAGTTCATATTATCACGGTCCTTTTAAAAGGACGGCTGTTTTTTCGAAAACTTATCGAAATATTTCCAAATAGTTTTCACAGAATATATTTGTATTCAAAATCTGAACCCAAAAATATCATCAAGATTAAAATATTTCAAAGTAAAAGTTTTTGTAACATCTGGGTTAAGGAAGTAAAAGGTAATATTAATCTCAGTGGTCAACGAACAGTCATTTCTTTTGATGATTCCATTATGTTCTTCTTTCCTATTGCCCTCATAAACTACACCAAAGCAGTCAATAATAACAATAACAATAACAATACTTTTATTCCCAAAATCATTTTACAAAAAAAAAAGAAAGGGGAATACGTCATAAGAAAAGAGACTACAAATCACAAACGGAACGGAAATTCTAAGAATTCCTTAATAGAGTAAGGTTCAACATTAAGAATCAACCTGATAAGTTCACACTTGAATTTCCCATATTTAATCAAACTGGTAACAGATTTAGGTAGAACATTGAAAAGTGTAATGCACATGTATTTCGTGTTTTTTTCAGTTAAAGTCATATTATGTCTCGGAAAGTGGAAAGGAACAGTACGCCTCGTGTTATTTCTATTCAGATGTTCTTCGAAATAGTGAGGATATTTTCTCAAGAAGAGTATGCACTTCAAAACATACAATCCAGGAAACGTGAGTAAATTGTTTCCCCTGAAATGACCCCTACACGACTCACGATACTTTAGCCCAATCATCGCCCTCAGGGCATATTTCTGAAGCACGAACAATCTGGAGCAATCGGAGCTACCACCCCAAACAACAATACCGTACCTCAAAAGGGACTCAAAATTCGCGAAATAAACCGTTCTCAAAAGTTCTGTATCCACTCGCCGAGACATAACACGTATCATATATAACACACTATAACACACAGTCTTGTATATATTCACAAATTCAAGAATCGACTAATTGATTTCCAAGAGAAAATATATAACTTCGAATTGACAATCTCTAATAGCTAGAAAAGATGACATTTATGAATAGTGAACACAGACAGATTCTGTGTTCACATTCTGTGAATACATAGAACCTACGATGTATTATTGAAACTTTGAAACATCATATCTCCGAAAGTATTAGCTTGTTAGAGTTGAAAATGATAACAATGGATTGTTATGATGAAACTGCATCTTAAATAATTTGAATTCAAAAGTTGTTATGTAAAAAAAATTTCTTTCGTTACTGCGAAACTATTAGACCGATTTTGCCCAATAACGAACTCAACTGAGATATTCATCCCTCAAACCTACTCTGAAATTTTCAACTGTCTAGCTCATTCCGTTCGAGAGTTATCGTGTTAACGGACGTCCGGACGGCCGGCTGGACGGCCGGAGAGAATCGATTCCGACCACGGATTATTGATCAGTGAGTCAAACCAAATCATTCAAGACCATTTTCAGCCAAAAATTTGAAAATTACAGACATTTGGGTAAATTGATAAGCACTCTGTTCCGAGGAACAAGAGCGCCAAAAATAATGTTCCCTGAACAACGCGCCTTCATTTATTGTTTATATATTCTTGGGTTATCATTCATTATGTAGTTTAATGAAATAAAATATTGGGAATTTTGGTATCATTCATTTATTGTTTTTAAAACAAAGCTGACGTTTCGGAACGGATTGTTCCTTTTTCGAGGCTAAAATTCAAAATTGTACACATTTAAAATTACAAAGGTGACAACAAAAAGTTAAATTACAAACCTAGTTTCCAAACAATATCTTCAACTCACTCAAGTTTAGCATTTATCAAATAAATCACTTTTGTTTATTTAGGATGCAAATATGTGACATGGAATGACAACTGAAAATCTCGTGTTTATCTGTTGTCTGAATTGGCTCGAATTAACATGGATGTTTCTATATTGCAATTAACCAGTTTTTTTCACAAAAACTCATGCTAACACAAACCAAAAAGATGTAATTTTTTGAAGGAGAATTTCATTAATGTTGTGGCCATCCACATCAATCAAAATATAGGAATGATTTATCTTTTCGGTCAATTAAATTTGAAACACTAGCCATACAATAATTAAGTCATTCAAAAACTTCACTTACTCGAACATGACCCAATTAGATTTGAATTCTTATGTTTCCTCTCTAGCCTATTGACGAACATTAAATGCCCAAATTGTTAGAATTTTTGTTCTTAATATACGCTCCTCATGGCCCTCAGGGACTGATCAAATACATCTTCTAAAAAATATTTTACGTGAGAGAAATTATAAGATAAATAAAGTGGGAAAGCCCTGCGGATAGGAGCTTTGGCGCGCTGTTCAAATTTATAGCCAGAACGGTCACCCATCTAGGTACCGAACCCGTCCAAAGCTGCTTAGCTCCAGGAAAAAAAAATATTTCCAAGAATTTAAATCCGACACTAAAAACAAACGTTAAAATAAATTGGTACACTTTTTGGCCGAGAATAGTATCAAACGATTAGTTTCAACTCACATACAAACATTCACTGTTGGTGCGGAAATGAACAGTACTGTGTATGCCGTGGCATAAGGTCTCATTCGAATATATCCATCCACTATTGGTTCGAAAATGAACAGTGCATTGGCGTATGGTGCTGTGTTTGTGGTGGCATAAGGAACTATTCGAGTACATGCATTACATGACACAGTCAATATTATCGTTGGTTGTGACACAGAATAATATTATGTATATGTCCATGAAGCTAATTGAGGCATTGCCGAGGTAATTTCGTTTCATAAAGACCGACAGATTTGTACATAGGAGAATTAATTCTTCCAAAGCAAAATGAACAAGAATATTTTGGATTTCGTAAAGCTGAAAGAACATAGGTAATCATTAAAGGATACTGTGGAAGGTGTACTCATTATTAAAAGGTTTTTTTTTGTTTTTCTCTCCCAAACTCTGAAAGATATCTATGAAATAAAAAATAATTATTTTGTGACTTCCGCCTAAGAAACACAAGATATTTGTCAGAAGCAATCAATTGAACAACGTTGCCTAACAAACAACAACGAAACAACATCAACGAAGGAACAACTATATCGTAACGTTTCGGAGTCTATCTCAGACTCCTTTGTCAGACGCTTAATGAAAATCTTCAGAATTATTTTGTTGATAGTTATTGTGAAATTCAAGAATTTTCACATTGACAGTATTTGAAAATCATAGCTAACATAATTTTACTTTGCATAGAAATTTCCAAGTTCCAACTCCTTTTTCAATAAATTTAGCCAAATATGGTCAATACCAATTTAGCAATTTGCAAAATTGCATTCTCTGTTCAATAAAATACAACTTGACTCCTTAAGTTTCCTTTCAATATAATCAGGTTCTGTCATTAGAATCTTTGTATTACTCCAATCCATCATGTGATCTCCTTGGATTGTACATACATGTTCTGCTATTTTTTATTTCTATATGTCTCTATTTCTCAAATTATTCTTATGCTCTGACTTTCTTACTTCTAGTGGTCTTTATGTTTCTCCTGTATATGATTTACCACAAATACAAGGAATATTATATACACAGTTTTTTGATTTTTGTTTTTCATTTATGGGTTTTGTTTTCGTTAATAAAGACCTAAGATCATTTTGTGTTTTGAAGACGATTCTTATATTGAACTTAGAACCGATTCTTTTAATTTTTTCAGAAAGGCCACGAACATAAGGGATCACATTCAACAGATTGGGTTGCTGTTCTTGTTGATTATTCTGTTGTACCTGTTGATTATTTTGTTGTTCTTGATTATTTGATCTTCTATCTAAATTCATGATACATGTATTTATGAATTGCCTCGGATATCCATTTTCTTCAAGAAAAAGAACATGTTTTCTTTAATGTAACTATTGTTGACATTTTTTGCTATACAGATCTCTGTACTTTGATTTGATTAAACTATCTGTGTATATATCTATCTATTGTTGTAGGGGGTTACGTTGCACTGCGAACTTACGGTCTATTGTGCCTCCTCATCATATATGTGGATGTCATTACCATCTACAGCTTGCCTTCCAGTTCTAGGGTTCTGATGAACTTCAATGTGTTGGATTCCTCGTTCCCTTTAATTCCCGAGTGACCAGGAACCCAGACCAAGGAGAACCTGTTATTCTTGCCTACTCCATTAAGTTTTCTTCGGAACTCCCATATTAGCTTACACTACATAACATTGGAGTTCAGAGCTTTAATAGGAATGGATTGCAGTATCACACCTCTGATAGTTTCTCTCTAGGTTCATTTCCACGCTTCTATTGATTACCAGTCCTTCTGCTTGAAAGACGCTCGGATAGGAGCCTAGCGATGGTGAGAATTTGGTGCCTGCCCCATATATCCAGTACCAGATCCTATATTGGATTTTGAACCATCTGTGTTACATTAAATGGCAGTTTTGTTACAAATTTTGGTGGTGGATTCCCTGTCCCAGTCTTTCTTCCTACCCACCACGTAGTGAAGATCTTTTCTGTGGTTACTTTCTTAATAATTTCGTCACTAGGAAGATTTACAGATGAAATGTACTTGGTAATACTTTGTATTTTTTCGAGGGTTTTTGTCGTACCATTCTAACTTATTTTTGTATATCAGACTACTGTCCTATACGTGATTGTGGGTCTCCGAATCATGACGTACAACCGTCGCAGTTCATAAGTCTTACCGGCTAAATTTCTGCTTGCCATTAAATCCTTTATTGCTTTATTATCAATGATTTCAACTTGCACTTATTACACAAAAGTTTACCATCTAGTGTTGCACCTAGATATTTAACTTCTATAATATCTCAGTTCAAAAAGAATGACCTCACAGCTGCAAGTTTCCTTCTCCGAGTAAACGGAATCACTGTGGTCTATCATTAAAGGATACTTTGTGAGGTATATTCATTATTAAATGGATCATTTCTGGGTTTTCATGCCAAACTCTGAAAAATATCTATAAAAATACGTAAAAGCTCACAGAGCTCAACATATCACATAGTGAACTGTGAATCGGATTTTCGCTGATTAGGCAATTTAGGCTTGCTTCACATCAACACGACACGGTTTTATGTACGGCAACGACACAAACGATCAAGCTTTCCCACAGGCTCGCTTCACAGTCGTGTAAACGACACTGGCATCCGATTCGTGGGTGAAGGCTTGAATGATAGCTTTCACAGCTATCCGGCCGAGTCGTGGTCGTGTGAACGACACACAGCTGCCTTGCACGGCTCGAGGGGACTGCGGGACACCCCCAAGTCGTACACAGCAGCTGTGTGTCGTTCACACGACCACGACTCGGCCAGATAGCTGTGAAAGCTATCATTCAAGCCTTCACTCAAGAATCGGATGCCGTTGTCGTTTACACGACTGTGAAGCGAGCCTGTGGGAAACGTCAAGCGTTTGTGTCGTTCCCATACATAAAACCGTGTCGTGTTTATGTGAAGCGACCCTAAGACCTGTCAAAGCTTTGTGAAACCCTTGAAAAGATATTAATTTCAGTAAAAAACATGCTGAAATAAGCTCCTCCTGACCGAATATTTTTATTAATCAA
Organism: Halyzia sedecimguttata; assembly: GCA_937662695.2. Taxonomy (NCBI): domain Eukaryota; kingdom Metazoa; phylum Arthropoda; class Insecta; order Coleoptera; family Coccinellidae; genus Halyzia; species Halyzia sedecimguttata. The sequence goes on from OW569413.2 coordinate 18,350,971, forward strand.
ATCGTTGAAGTTTCCTCCGAATATTTTCACTTTGAAATACATATTTCTTCTTTCGCATGGAATTTTATGTTTTCATTTCTAACCATTTTCCATTCTTTGTTTGTTACTTGCTAAACTATTTTTATGAATCGTATTACCAAGTTTTGTCATATATCTCATAGTTTTCAAACCGGTTTTTCTGTCAATTTGTCATACATATTCTTTTGAACGTTGAGCATTTTTTTCATCTAACAATAAAGTATGTGGGGGTACCATATAATTCCATATACGATACTACAGCTTAGGGAAAAAACCTCAGCAAATAAACCTTATTTTCCCGTTAGTGTTGTTATATATGAAAAATTGAAATTGTTAACAAAATATGTCAGACAATGACATGAATTTGAAGATAGATAGATGTGAAATTTGAATGACATCACAGAATACTTAGAATAATGATCTATGCAAACACGTCATGATTACTTATATTCTTTCAAAAATAAAAAAAACTGTTGACAATTTGACCGATATAGATCCGATATAGAACTTACTGCATAATAAGGTTTTGGAGTCTCTCGTAGATTTTCAACGATATCTGGCGGATAGTTTCTGAGATACAGAAAAATTTCAAATATATTTTTTTAATTTTGCAGCCATGCGATCCTCACAAAAGTTTGCATAAGTCTTCGTGTCGGTATTTTTCAAGTAATTACCGAGCTTTGATTCGATCAGATTACTATTTTTCGAGTTATATGGAAAACAAAATGAATTCTGACCTCGGATTCTTGATCACTGAGTCCAAACTAATTGTTTAAGACCATTATCGGCCAAATATTTGAAAATAACAGACCTCTAGGTCAAATTCTCTTTCTGTTCACCAGAAAATTATTGTTTTTCTACAAAAATGCTTTCTGAATCGAAAAATTGATGGAAACGGATACATTCCTTCAGCCCCTAAAATATAAAATCATGTGAACTTGAGCATTAAATGTTGTGCATCTAACAATATAGTGAGCTACAACCGATGTTGCTCAAGATTCTCCCCCGGTTTCATATCTGCAAATGATGAATTGGTTTGAAGCTCTTGGAACAATTTCCTACTATTCGCCACTATTTGAGATGATTTAAATATACAGGCTGAACTGCAATATAGAGCCCAAACTGAAAATTATGACGAAACTCATTTAGTATAGATTTAATGAAAACGAAATCATTCTGTTATTATATGCGTTAATAATGATTTAAACGATATTGGAGTTTTTGCGAGTAAGCCATAATGCCATAATAAGAGGCTAATCAATTTCAATAAATCTTATTTTCCAATCACACTTGACTCATTGTTATTTAATTTTTTTTTGTTGATCAACGTTTCAGAAACGGAGCACTTACCTACTTAAATCAACTCATCCATTAAAATGTCTAACCTTTCATCGGATTAATCAGTGGATTTCTGATGAATTTTGATTATGTCACGGTAACCAATTCACGGTTTCACTAATTTCATAGAAGTATTTTGATATGTTTCGACTTATAAAGCAGTTCAGATTTCGAGAGCCTTCAAAACCCTGTTTGACAGCCAAGTTGTAGATTTAGACTCGACGCGATCTATATTGATGGAGGTATTGGCAAAATATTCAAATATAAAAACGATTGCAGGGTAGTGGTCTACTGTAGTACACTCGAACAACAAACTTGTCAAAGATTTTTGATATTCGACATGAAGTCGAACCAATTTCATGATGATATAATTAGATATATTCTACGATTTTATGGAGCAGCTGTATACAATAATAATATAATATATAAATATTAGTAGTGCAATGTAAAGGGGAAAAATTTGTTTCACAATATATACAGTTATACACAGATATGAGTAAAGAATATAAGTAAATATAAATATAAGGAAAAATAAATATATAGTTACTTAATACGTAAATAAATGATAAACTGAGTAAATAGTTTGTTTAATAAAAATAGAATGAATGATGAATGAAGAGCAGTTTGTTTAAAAGATGATTTTCAATCGATATTTAATACCGATAGTGGGTCAAGACGGGGAAAATATGGTACTTGCACTTATTTCAAGGAACTGCGACCCATATATCCAAATTTAATTAAGGATAACCAACATTCAAATATTCACCGAAATCGGAAATATTCTATATAATATAAAACAACAAATATTGTAAAAGCGTAAATAACCTATAATCGGTAATAATTTCCCAGATTACCCATTTTTTTTTAGTACGAAATAGTCTTTTTGATTATTCCCAAATGTCAGTTTCAGGGGAGGATTGAAAACAGTAATTTATACGTAGGTATTTATATCGATATTGAAAACTATTCGTTGATCAAAGAGAATCAAATATGCTATATTGGACGTATTCTAATGAACTGAAACAGATATTTTCAGATCAGAGATGCTCAAATAGATTCATTTGTTTCTACCGAATAAAAGTTTTATTTGTAAAAATGCATTAAAAATACATTAGTGCGCTGCGATTCGTCTAAGTTGGTACGGGCTTTCAAGTTGAGCGCGCTCCGAAAACTCCTACAAATCGCAGCGCGCACGCCGCGCAGCGCTTCAATTTATACGCAGCTTAAGGTTGAACTGATTAATAACTGCGTCATTCATAAAAGTTTCACGATTTCATAGAATTTTCTTGATTTTTTTGCCATCACAGTTCATACATCGCTAAAACTTTCCGTATAGGTTCAAAATCATATTTTGAAGCCAAATTCAAGATTTAAATTCACTCGGCACTATTGGCGAACTATTACGTGATCAAATAGTAAACAATGATGGAGACAGGGAACTGAAACTTCCTGACCAAAATAGTAAGTCTATCTTTCTGTATCCAACAGATAGTAATGAAATTAGCAAAATCATAAGAGAAATGAAAATAAAATCGAACGGAGTAGATAAAATTAGTGTTGCAGCACTGAAGGCAATGAGTAATCATATAGTTTTGCCATTACAGCACATTCTTAATAGATGTATTGAGGAAGGCACGTGGCCAGTAGAATTAAAGAAGGCTGAAGTGGTACCCGTTAACAAGTCCGGAGACAGTACTTGCACCAAAAACTATACAGCCCAATTTCGCTCATTTCTAACTTAGCCAAAATTTTTGAAAAAATTATTCTTAATAGACTTTTTGTATTTTTAGATGAATCTAATATAATCTCTGATAGACAATTTGGTTTTGTAAGAAAAAGAGGAACCACGGAAGCCTTAAATCATATAACCGACATAATTTATAAAAAATTAGATAAGATCAAACCAATAATAACAGCCTTTCTTGATTTGGCGAAAGCTTTCGACACAGTAAATCACGATATCTTGTTAAACAAATTAGAAAGATATGGCATAAGAGGCAATGCCCTAAAATTGTTCAGAAGCTATCTTTCTGGTAGAAAACAGAGAGTAAAGATAAACAATGCTACAAGTAATTACAGAGAAATATCTAACGGTGTTCCACAAGGAACAATTTTAGGTCCTATACTTTTCGTTCTCTACGTGAACGATTTACTGAAAGATATGCCAGAAAATTCAATACTATCCTACGCAGATGACACCGTCATCATCTCGAGTGATGACACGTGGGAGAAGGCGCGGGTGAGATTGATAAGAGATCTAGAGACTGTGGTAAATTGGCTTAAACAGAATAAACTATCGCTAAATCTTGAAAAGACTGTAGATATAAGATATGGTAACTACTGTGATAGTGTGCCAAAAAATTTAATTGTCAACATAGGTCATCAAATACTGAAAAAGGTAGATTATCACAAATACTTGGGTTTATACTTCGATTTTAATATGAGATGGGAAAAACATATGATTATATTGCTAAGAAAACTAGATACCTGATTTTTATCTTTGCCAAAATTAAAAAGTTTATGGCAACTGATGCTTTGATGGTAATTTATCATGCATTCTTTCAGAGTCTAATGAACTATGGAATAGTTGCCTGGGGCGGAGCTTATGATAATAACGTAAACTTTATTCACAGAGCTCAAAAAAATATACTAAAAATAATAAATAAGAATAATACTCAGACGCATTACAATATTCTAACTCCACGCCAACTCTTTCATTTAGAAGCAGTATCATTACATTATCTTGGGTTAAAAGATAAGTACAAAAATTCTAGAAGCAATACAAGGAATAAGAGCCTACAGTTACCAAGAATAAACAAACGAATAGGTACGAAAAATAGTTATTATGTTGCTATAAAAGTGTTCAACACATTAACAGATAGTCTTAAACTATTGAGGACAGATAGAGCAAAAATAAAGAAGAAATTGAAAAGTTTCATAATAGAAAAATATTAGTTGGTATTCTCGTTATTATTTAAAAAAACGTCTTGTTTATGAGACTAGTAGTGTGTAATTTGGATTTATTAGAATTAAGTTAGTTTTAGGTTGGCCAGCCTATGTACAAGTAACTAAGTTTACTTCTGTAGGACTATTACATCTAATATTGTACGGGTGACCAGTTCTCCTCGAAACTTCATGTAATATTTTGGTTAATAATAAATAAATAAATAAATATTATTCGAAGTGTTGTGAAATATGCCGTGAGCAAGTTCAGCATCACCTGTATAGATGATCGCTCTGGCTATAAATTTGTTCGCCAAACCTCCGGACCTCATTGCTTTTCCAACGAGTTTTCTAAAATTTTATCGTTACTGTACGTCATCATTGAAAATTATCCTCCAGGCCTCTCTATATTGTAATCAGGCACAATTATCGATAATATTCCAACGAACAAACTGAATGCATGATTGTCAACATGGGCTCCCAAAAATTGCAATTTGTACAATTTACCTGGCGGAGAACGTCCGCGTACGTTCATTATCCTCCCTTTGCATAGCCCCTGATTGAACACGATACCCGACCGACCAGAGCATTGTGACCCGCACGATAAAAAACTCAATTTAGCCAATTTTTAAAAGTTCCACGCCCCTGTGGGACTATTCTGTCACGGAACTCCATATATTTCATATTATATTCGAGCTGCCACTGGCTGAATGGAAAAATACATACATATAGAAATTATATTTCCAACCTTGTGACTAATAGAGTTAAAATTAGTTTTACTGGTACAGATGACGTTTACTAATTCTGGATTATATCTGAAGAAAACTCGAACCATCCCCATGACATGTATATATTAACTCCGGAGGCGCCTTGCATCCCGTTAAGCCAAATAGAGTCACAGAACACTTTTTTGTTAGACGTGTTAAAAAATGTTAGACGGGAGAGACTAAGTGCAAGTATCGTAAAACGGGTGGAGTAGAAGTATCGAGACATTTGGAAGCACAGTAATCGATGATATTTCATGTACTTGTGATTAAGACGGTGAAGTTGAAGATTGTAGAGTTCTGTAAATAAACCTGTACATATTTGCATTGGGCGTTCTATTTATTCCACCGTCCAAAAGTGTAGAAGTAGAATCATTATCCCGTAGACAACGATATCCTACATACAAGGAGTCGTCATAGGTATACGGCTCCCAGGTAACACAGAGAGCTCCCAGAGATATCTCAGCAACTTCTTGCTGGGAAAATATAAGGACTTTTGTTACCTCTCCGTGAGTTTGAAGAGACAAGTCTGTCGCCTGGGATGTATGAAGTCTCTGCGATATCCCTTGTGGAAATTCCCAAATATCTCACATTATTTGCCAAATGGGGACATTCGCATTTAACTCTCATACCGCCGTATTCACAAAGCATTCAATCTCCGTTATGTACTAACTGAGGTCCTCAGTTAAGGATAAATTTGAATAGCAACCTCGGTTAACATGGAAATTAATGTGAAACAGGCTGGTTTCACCAACGTTAAATTCGTTAACTGAGGTTTGCGATTCAAATTAATCCTTAACTGAGGATCTTAGTTATGACTTAATGGTGATTGAATGCTTTGTGAATACAGCGGATAGAGAGGTACTGTGATCATTATAATAGTTCAACTCATTGCTATCATGGGATACTGGACTCCTTAAAAACGTCAACGATTTTGATGATATTTCGTCTGTGTGTCTAAGTGGGACCCAGAATGGTTTTCTTTCACAATTGGACCCGTTAGGTGGCAATGGAGTTAAAATATTTTATTTCTTATTATTGGATGAATCTTTTGTATTGAATTCCTTTAATCTTATCGGAAACATATAACCCCGAAAATTCAATTTTCTGACAATGACCCAATATTTTTTTTAATGAAAAAAACTATAATTACATGTCGCTAAAACTTCTCACAAACCTTTAAGCCGCCATTTTACAATCGTTTACGGAATTTCATCTTGAACTTTGTATTGAACTAATATTCAAATTCAGGTGATTTTTATTTTAGCGCTAAATAGACATCTTGGAGGTTCATGCATTATTCCGTGAGGTTTTGCGAGGCGTGAATCGACAGTAGAACATAAGTTCAAATGCTCCTGGCTTCATGTCAGTGCTTTCTAAGAATTTTTTTATAATTTTGTCACAAAATATAAATTTTGCATTGATTTTGACTTTTAAATTTGACCCATAGGTAAACATATTGTTTGACAATAGTATAGCAGCGAAAGTGTCTACCATTATGGAATCACAATTTTATTGAAATAAAACACTTGTATGACATAAATGTTATGTGGGTTTCTGTGCGTGCTATAATGTGATGACCCACAACCTCTTGGTTGTCGAGCGTTCCGTTCCAGCTCTCACCGATGAACTTATTAATACGGCTTGTTTAGTGAGAGCCTACCGTAGACGCATTTGAATTCAGTACGAAAGTGTAGAAGTAATGTCTCCAGTGAGGCGCTTCAGTTTTAATGCATCACGCACAGGACGCAGGTGTTCTCAAGACAGAGACGACATATACTGGTGGGAACGCCGAGGAGGCACAAGGATCGGTGGAAAGAATGTTGATCCCTACACATGCATAATGGGCATATAAATACTCTTGGAACCGAGGCCTTCAAGTTTGTAAGATCAACGCCCTTAAGATATAATAGTATCTATATTTTGCAGTTAGATCATTATGACTGTCATTATTCACGAGACAAAGGCATGTTTGGTAAATCACTCGAGTTATAATCGAATACAGTAGTGTTGTACTTCGGCAACAGCGATTAATTCGTTCCTGAATAATCTCAATTTTTGGCGCTCTTGATCCTCGGAACAGAGTGCTTATCAATTTGCCCAAATGTCTGTATTTTTTTTCGAATTTTGGGCTAAAAATGTTCTTAAACGATTCGGTTCAACTCACTGATCAAGAATTCGTGGTTGAAATCGATTCTGTCCAGCCATCCGTCCGTTCGGCCGTTACACGATAACTCTCCAACGGATTGAGCTAGACAATTGACATTTTAAGAGTAGGTTTGGGACAAAAATATCTCGTTTGAGTTCGTTATTGGGCAAAATCAGCCGAATGGTTTCGGAATAACAAAAAAAATATTGGCCGACAAATTTTGAACATTATATTTGATAACAGACGAAAAAGAATTTATAAATGCCTTGAAAATAGTGGGGCTCATTTTGAACATTTGATGTGAATTCATTGTTGGAATTCTCAAATGGCCAAACTCCCAAACTTGAAGTTCTTCAATGTATTATGTCTATTTGTTTCGATTTATTACCTGCATTCGACCATTAAAATTAGTTGAACAGTATGCATTCAGTTATCAGTACTTACATCTCAAAAATTCTAAATGAGATTTCAAAAATGTTTTCATTCAAACACAAGGGCATAGATTATTCATATATCTCTTCAATAGCTAATATGATATATCTAAAAAATTACGTAGGAGAACAGAATCCAAACTAATGAATTATTCAATCTCGATTCCACCAGGTTGATATTTTCTGAAAGAGAACTCCTTTAAACGGAGTAACATTCCATTATCATTCATCATTCTTTCAATAAAATTAACCTACTCAGCGCAAGGTCTGTTGTGAACCCAGTGAAGGGGTTAGGCTCAGCAATTATGCTATGTACCCAAAATCACGTGTAATAAAAACTTAAATCCAAATATTTGAACATTTCGCTTTCTACACTGAAAGAAAATTCTCAGTTATAGTTATTAAATATTTGTTATTGGCAAATTTGTTGAAAATTATTAAATAAGATTCACAACAAATATGGCTCATTCATTAAAACTGTAAGTAATATTTTCTGATATTCACTAAAAACAAACTATTTGGTTCTGCTATATTCAGTAGCTATAAACAAAATTATTTTATTATAAATAAGTAATTTATTACAGAGATTGAAATGTATTTATCAATAAGTTTGATTTTCAATTAATTTTATTTGGTGATTATCGATAAATGTAGAGTTATCTGTTAATAAATGTTTGTTAGTGTTTATTATGAATAGGATGTGATATTTTAACGGATCATTTGTTTATAGTTAATCTACGATCATAAATGATAATAAACTCCATTTGTCGAGTGAAGATCATCGAACGCCAACGGTTCCAGAATTATTCGTGACGGTGTACTGAATATGAGTGTGTGGTGTGTGTGGAGAGAAAACAATGGAAGATTTATCTTTTTTTCTCTCAGAATGTGGCATCACCGGGGAGACGTTGAGAGATTTTGAACGTAAGTACCTCACCTTTTCAAATGGTATTGAATTTATAGTGCTTTCAAACAATTTCATGTGTGAATCAATCGTGAATAAAAATCCCGAATATAGAAATTATATTATACGGAAATCCAATCATAATTTTAAAACATAGACCGGCGCTATTATACGAATAGCAGTTTCAGTTGTTGACGTTGAAAAATTATAAGCAGTAGTATATGATAGTAAAAAGGTATTCAGGATAGAGGGTAAAATCGTTCTTTAAAAAAAATATCGGGTGTGAATGCTGTATAGAACTAGGTATGTACCTACATCTCCAAATAATACTCATAAGACATGAAAACTATAAAAAATGTGTTACCTATATAATTATGAATACAGAATATAGGGTGATTTTTTTAAGTGTTTCATCAGACATAGGTATTCGAGAAAGGAATTGTATTACAAATTCAAGATTTTGTTCTAGAGTACATGGACGTAAATTTTTGAATATTTTCAAAGCGAATCTACTTCCGGGTCTGCCGGATACGAATGTGAACTTCGTTATTTCAAATGTAACAGATAGTATATTTATGCATACTTGAATTCTTCGTTCAATTCTACTAATTTGATGAATGAAATATGCGCAACCACTTCAGCAGTTGTGTTATGGTCTGGTTGACGAATTTTTTGAGAGAAACATGGTCACAAATTTTTATATATAAAAATCCCTCATTGTACGAATTTCTCTTTAAAACAGTGGAACAAGAGGAAGTACGTTTATTCTGCTTGTTGTATAAGTAGGTATAACTTATTTACATTTTTTCCTAATGATAACTACCAACCTATTGAATTCGATAGTTTTATTGGGGCTTACTTTGAAGCCCTGCTTTAGACACCCTGTACAATATTCCCTCATAAATAACAACAAGCAGTATAAGCGTACTTCCTCTTCTTTTACTGTTTTGAAATGAAATTTTTACAATGAGGGATTTTGAAGATATAAACACTAATTTGTTACAATCTTTCTCTCGAAAAATTTTATATAACTTCACAACTGCTGAAGTGGTTGCGAATATTATAAATCAAATTCGTAGAATTGAACGAAGAATTCAAGAATGTATAAATATACAGATTGTTACATTTGAAATAACGAAGTTTACATTCGTTTCCGGTAAAACCGGAAGTAGAGTTAGCTTGAAAATATTTTACAATATACATTCATGTACTCTAGAAAGAAAATACAAAATCTTAAATTTGTATTACAATTCCTTCTTTGAAAACGTCTAATAAAACACTTATAAAAATTACCCTGTATATAAATATAACCACTTAACTTATAGATCAGATCTAAAACAGTTTCGTAATATAGATGATCAAAATTCAAAACTAGTGTAAATAATAAACAATTTTTCAGAACATGGAATTACAAATTTGCAACTGCTGAAGGAGGTGTCAGAAAATGACGCTGATTTTAAACAGTTAGTGCCCTGTATGGGAACTAGAGTCCAAATCAGGCTGAAATTGAAAAATAAAAATTCATTGGATACACTGTAAGCAATAAATATAAGAAAATCCTTATTTTATATAATACATAGATATTTACCCATTTCAGAATATCTCCTTCTGTCAGTACTGGCACTGTTGAGAGTGTTGAGACTCCTCTGGACAATAATACCAACAGGTGAATGATTCAATTTATAAAAATTTAATATAAAATAAGATAAAACATATTTTTCAGAATACCTTTCGTTTCAAGTTGCAATGCTTCAGAAACCTACAGTAATTTGAGCAGGTGAGTAATAATATTTAAATTCAATTATTGTTATTCCAAAATCATGTCTTTCCTCATCTCATAATTCTCATATTCACATGCACATACCTTGAACGGTGATAATTAAAATAAAATTTCTAATAAATTGCTAATTAGTTCTTGGTTTTTGTTGATACTCCAAAAAACATAAAATGAGTACCATGTTAAGATTCTTGAAATTTCCAGCTTCAGTCACATTGATGTCGAAGAACCCCCTCAGAAATACATTAGAATTGAAGATATTCCACTTCCTCAACCTCGACAGTCAGATGCAACCCATCAGATGGTAAAACCATCAATAGAGGATTGTCTGGTTAAACAAGATTTTGATTTATCAAAATTATTGGAAGAAACAATTGTTGGAAGAGCTATTAAAAGCATATACAACTTAGAAAAGCAGCTGGATTCAAGGTGTCAATCTTATCTTGCTGAGATTATCATTCAACATTTTGTGAATGTTCAACCTTTCAGGTATGTAATGGTATTATTGTACCAAAGAATATAAGAATATAATAGCCAAGTGTACAATGAGCATTCATTCAAGCTTTGTATTGAGATTCCAAAACTTGACGAATATTACTTTTTCAGGAGGCTGCAAAATTCAGATTTTGAAAAGCTCTCTCACAATATTGCCCACCTTTTTCCTAACGAAATAGCCTTCTGGCATTCTGCAAGTAATCTCGTTTTAACTTACAGTATGAGTATAGGAAAAATCAGAAATGCACCAAGTCACATAACTAAAAAATATGAGAAAACTTTTGCTATCGAGTGGGTCAACGACGCTTTTTGTACCGCTGATATCTCTGTCATTCTACCACTTAGACTTCTGAAAATGTTTTCCCTACTTGTACTATCTCCGCTTATCCTGCAAATTTTCAGCTTTGCACCTTATTATTCAGTTCGCTAAAAAAAGCGAATTTCACCCTCCAACCCCCGCGTTATTCTTCTGGCTCTCTGTCTAACGCTTTGTCGTCAACATTCTAACCTGTAAACGATAAAATTTTCCTTGCACCTAGTGACCCATTTTTTTTCCTTAGCCAGCTCTTAGACTACTTATACAGATTTCAGAGTATATTTATTGAACTTCAAAATAATAGAATTGTTGTTGTTTTATGTTTCTTTCTATGTATGTATTTTATTTAGGAATTTTTTTTTTGTTACTTCTGATGATGTTGGAAAATACAGAAATTGAATGAAAGATATATTGTTTCATTACTATGTCGAACAAATATTTTGTCTGCTGATATGACTATAAACTATGATAAACTCTTTGAGTATTGTTTTTTCTGTGAGAAAATATTTTGTAGGGATTATTTGGAAATTATTCATCCTAATTATAAATGTTTCCTTCATGAAGGCCGGTATTTTCACCTCCAGATAACGTTCCAGATATCAAACTGACGGATAACCCCAACTGATATCAGATGAAGTTATCCGTAGTTTCATTGTATATCTGAAACTTCATCTGGAGGTGGAAATGTATACCGGCCCTATTCAATAAAACATTTCATTTATTATCAACAAATGAATCTTATGATGGAATAAACAGAAGATAACCTTAAACAAGTCTTTATTCATACTTATGATACATCTATTATATATAGCAAAATGTTTATTTATTATAACAAATGAATATTACGATCGAATAAACAGAAGATAACCTTGAATAAGTCTTTATTCATACTTATGATACATTTATTATATAAAGCAAAATGTTTATTTATTATCAACAAATGAATATTAGGATGGAATAAACAGAAGATAACTTTGAATAAGTATTTTTTCACACTTATGATACATCTATTATATGAAGCAAAATGTTTATTTATTATCAACAAATGAATATTACGATCGAATAAACAGAAGATAACCTTGAATAAGTATTTATTCATACTTATGATACATTTATTATATAAAGCAAAATGTTTATTTATTATCAACAAATGAATATTACGATGAAATAAATATAAGATATCCTTGAATAAGTCTTTATTCATCGAAGTGTAAACAAATATTTTGTTTCTCCATAACAAATGTTTAATAAGCCATATTTCAATAACGGATTTGGTGATAGGTAATAATTCTTAGTTAATGCAACCAAATTGTTCTTTCAGTGTACAAACTTAACCCGAACTATATCGCCTTTTATATCAATTTATTTTATGTAATAATAATTTTTGGTCCAAACTGGGATGGGAGGAGAAGTAATCTCCCAGTTACAATCATTTTGGAACTCATCATTCATTATTGCCAATGTAAACAATGGAGACAGTGAGATTATGCACATATTATTAATTCTATCGCTAGAATTTCAAATGTGAACAGCATGCATATGAAGCGGCAAAATGAGAGGTTTTTCAGAACCAACTACGATGTTAAAATCATTTATAAACACCATGTATTATAGGATATTGTTTATTATTCCTGAAAACTTTTCGTCCCGCCTCCGTGAAATCTCACTGATCCGCTACAGAACATGCTATATATCCGTGATTTGAAACGCCACCGCCGGCGAAATTGAAAAATACAACACGGATGGTGACATTAAAAGTGTATATATTATCTGTCTTATGTTTTTTGAAGGATTAATAATTTATAATCCCCTGACAATGGCACAGAATAAACTGATAGGACGGCGGTGCTTTGAGAGGTTTCGTCCCAGCGCAATTAGTTCTGTAAGTCAGTAAGAAAAACCTTCCCGAGATGTGGTTTAAGGATAATATGAAGTTAAAAATCCGAAGAGACTTTCGACTTCTCCTTCGAGAATTATTTCTTTTTTTTTATTCTTGTTTTTAGGCTCGATGCATTAACAGGGGAAATTCATTGGACGTGATTAATTTTTGAGTGAATTGTGAGCAAGAATGAGAGGACTTTCTTATTTTCGTGATATTTTTCCAGGCTTCTTGAAAACAATAGACGAATTCTACCCAACAACGAACTCATCCGAGATATTCATTCCTCAATTCTATGATGAACGATAATATATATGTTTTCTCAAATCCACTCCAATACACCAATATTCCAATTTGGTTTTTAGTGGAGATATTCTGAACTCAATATTATTAACTTACCATTACCATTCCCATCATCATATGGATTGACCATTGGCATGAAAATATCAACCAACAAAAAGTAAGATATTATATTATATATCTCATATTTCTACTGGAATAAATGAATTAGACAACGTCATGTCTCAGGAAAATAAGTTGACATCATAACAAAACATAGAATATTCACAGAATAATTATATAATTCTGTAAAAACATATAAATACGATTTATATTGAAATTTTGGAAAATCATATCTCCGAAAGTATTAGCTTGTTAGAGTTAAGAATGATATGAATGGATTATTATGGTAAAATTGCATATTGAAAAAAATTTAATTTGGGATTTGTTATGTAAAAAAAAATTATTTTTTTTGTTACTCCGAAACCATCTGTCCGATTTTGCCCAACAACAAACTTAGCCGAGATATTCATCCCCCAAACCTACTCTGAAAATTTTCAACTGTCTAGCTCATTTCGTTCGAGAGTAATCGTGCCTACGGCCGGCCGGCAGGACCGGCCAGGCGGCCGGATCGGCCGGACAGAATGAATTTCGACCACGGAAGAACACCAAAAAGAAATTGATTTGGAATTTGTACTGTTAAAAATTTTTTTTTTTTTTCGTTACTGCGAAACCAATAATGATCTCAACCCAGATATTTATCTCCCAAACCTACACATCCTACTTTCAACTATCTAGCTAATTCGGTTCTAGAATTATCGTGTTAAAGATGGGCCGGCTGGACCAGCCAGACGGCCGGACAGAATCGATTTTGTGAGTGAGTCGAACCAAAAATCAATATGAAAATAGCTGAAACTAATGTTTATCACATTTTATAAAAATGTAAAAAAATAGTCAGCTGATTGCATGTTGGTAGATTATTATATGTCTCCTTCCCGCGTGTTGAAAACATTGTTTAAATTAAATTATAACAAGAAAGCTGAATTTATATAAGATGGTGTTGACTAGATCTCCGGTTTGCTCTATCCACGGAGCTTAAAGCACTCATCATTCAATTCAATTTGGCCAACTTGCACAAACTTGCCAAAGAGTTCTAACTTCACGTCAGTGCTTTTTGCGCGCGTATTCCGCAAGGAACGGCGTGCTATCATTTCGTCACAATGTCTGTCTTAATGCCGGCCGGCCGGTCCGGCATGCCCTTAGCACGATAACTCTCGAACGGAACGAGCTAGAGCGTTGAAATTTGCAGGGCATGTTTGGAGCGTCAATATCTCGGCCAGGTTCGTTAATGGGCAAAATCCATCAAGTCGTTTCGGAGTAATGACCATTTTTATTCAAAAGGTTTTTCAAGAATATTTCCGAAACCGATCACCCCATCTATCTAAAATTTAGCGTCAGATTGTAGAATCATCACCTTCATATACCTGCGAAGTTTTGTATCGATCGGATGGCTATAAACTAGAAAAAACAGTCAAATATTTGAAAATGAAATTGAAATTTTGTTTTCAAAATATCTCGAAAAATACTGATCCGATTGAATTGAAGCTCCGTAGTTAGATGTAAAATACCGACGAAAACACTTGTGCAAAATTTCGTGGGGATAGCACGAGTAGAAAAGATTTAAACATTTTCTTTACTATTAGCGGAATATTTTGCTTGAAATTCCGAAACCAAATATCGGATTGAGTTCAATTTTGGTACTTCGGTGAGCAATGATGACCTCGTGGGGTGTGAAAAATTTCACTGAGAAAAGACCACTAGGAGCCTAAAAAAAAAACAATAATTTTGAACTTCAAAACTAGACAAATTATTTCAGTTCGAATTCCTACACGGAATATCTAACATCTGGTGATCTGAATCAGTGTGAAATGTACGAGGGCATATTGGGTTTTCAAAATTTTTCTGGATGGTGAACAACTGGGGGTGTAACTGGAAGGCCATATTAACAGCTCATGTCATTTCTGTGAGTTTGCGATCCAGTTTCGAGGAGACAGCGTAGTGTCCGAGGTGTAGCGTTAATAACATAATCCATGGGGCCAATATTGAAATTCATAATGCCCCTTTCGGGCATTTACGTTATTCGCATGAGCATACGAGAAATGCTGGAGTTTTCGTCTGAGAGGATTGGGGTTTTGAGGTGGAGGATGCTATTCCTCCATAAAATCTGCTTGTGAGGGCCCGCGCATGCGTGGATTGAAGATGCGATATCCCCTGAACTACTGGTGTTGGTGAATCGGAATTTTGCGTGAGGTTTTTGATTTTGAGAGCACTTCTGGCCACGAGTGGACTGCACATGCGCAGATGAGAAATGACTGTTTTTGGAATGTATAAGTTATGTTGAGAGTGGTTTAGGAATATTTGTGATGGGTCTAGTGCTGAGCCGTTGTGAGGTTGTAAAAAAATATCATGACAATTCTGTACACGGACCAATCAGTTTGGGGGAAATGACGTTTCTTTCTTGTCGAAATGTCAGTACCATGACCCTTGGGCTAATTTTGAGAATCATATTACCCTTTATGGGCATTTTTCCTTAAGCGCATGAGCAGATGAGGAGTGATTTAACTGCTGGAGTTTTCGTCTGAGTGAATTGGGGTTCTGGCGTGGACGATGCTATTTCCCCAAATGATCCCCTGGTGAGGGTCTGCGCATACGTGGATACAAGATGAGATATCTCCTGAACCACTAGTGTTGTAGGATCGGAGTTTTTTTGTGGGATGTGTGATTTTGGGAGGACTTTCAGCCGCGAGTGGATTGCGCATGCGCATAGGAAAAATTAATGTTTTTATACTTTGAAATAATACAAGTAACTTCTTGAATCCTTTATTTCATTACAACCCAACATGAACCCAACTTAATACATCGCCATTTTCTTATTCACTCACAATATGATAGAACATGACAGAATGACAGTCGTCAACTTGAGTGTAACCATAGAACAATATAATAACCATTTTAGTGTACATATATATTCACAACAGGCCCCCTCACTAAAAGGTTCCTACACCTCTACCTACTCTAAGTTCCTAACACCTAAACTATTTCTAAATTTTTCAAACAAAACATAATTTAAA
This sequence comes from Halyzia sedecimguttata, assembly GCA_937662695.2. NCBI lineage: Eukaryota > Metazoa > Arthropoda > Insecta > Coleoptera > Coccinellidae > Halyzia > Halyzia sedecimguttata. Next base: position 18,367,395 of record OW569413.2, read on the forward strand.
CCTTTAGTTAATAGATCTGCCAATTGCTTGTCAGTTGGGATATATAAAATACTGATGACATTATTACTCATACATTCACAAACAAAGTTATATTTAATATCAATATGCTTTACCCTTTTATTATTTGCGGGGTTATTCAATATGGATATACATCCCTGGTTGTCTTCATAGACCACCATAGGCCTTACATCAATCGAAAAATCTTGTAAAATTTTAATGAAAAATAAACCTTCTGAGACTGCACTGCAAAGAGCAATAAGTTCCGCCTCTGAACTAGATAAAGAAACACAATGTTGTTTTCGAGTAGCCCACATCAAAGTAATGTTGGAAAGCTTAAAAACAAATCCAGACACAGATTTCCGGTCACTCTGGTCGCCTCCCCAATCTGAATCTACGAAACAGGTTAACTGAAATTGTCATTTTGACGAATATATTCCAAACCAAATTTTTGTGTACCCTTAAGATACCTAACTATTCTTTTCAAATGATACCAAGCATAATCAGAAGCTTTATCTTGTAACCGACTAAAAACATTTAAAGCAAAACAGATATCTGATATGATACAGCCCAACAATTCACGATATGGCTTACTCGTGACATCTTCTTTATTTTTGCATGGTTCAATATGCAATTTTGGTTCTATTGGAATAAGTGAACATTTAGAATCTTCCATTCTGAATTTTTTAACAAGTTTAGAAATATAATGTTCCTGATTAATTCTCAATATACCCTTGTCTCTATCATATTTAATCTCCAACCCCAAAAAATATCTAAGCTCTCCTTTATCTATCATCTTGAATTCTGTCATTAATTGGACCTTTATTTTATTTATTAAAACTAAGTCTGGTCCTGATAAAATTATGTCATCTACATACAAAAGTAAATAAACTGTAGAATCTGTTTTATTCATGACATATAAACAATAATCATTACTGGATCTTTCAAAACCAATTTCCAATAGATTCGAATCAATTTTGCTATTCCAACGTCTACTAGATTGTTTCAGGCCATACAGTGATTTCTTTAATTTAAATACCTGATTTGGATTACACTGAACACCTTCAGGAGGATAAATGAATACATCATCATCAATGATACCGTTTAGGAAAGCGCTTTTTACATCCAATTGTATAAAATAGAATTTCATCTGATTTCCAACTATCAAAAGCAAATGAATGGTTGACATTTTTGCCACGGGCGAATAAACATTCTCATAATCTACATTTCTTTCTTGCAAAAATCCTCTTACGACCAATCTTGCTTCATACCTATCTTTCACTACCTTTTATAAGCAAAAACCCACCTTGTATCCAAAATCTTGTTATTCTTAGGAATTTCTACTTCTTCCCAAGTTTCATTTCATATATTGAATTCAATTCTTTATTTATTGCACCTATCCAGAAATCTTTATCAGATCAGTTTCCAATTTCAGAAAAACTTTGTGGAACCTCATCCAAAAATTCTGTTGCATTAAATGCCATATAAAGTTCATAATCTTCGTATTTTTTAGGAATTTTTGTCGTTCGTTTATTTTCTCTCATATCATTTGATCTTTCATTATCACTTACTTCCGCTTCTGTAAAATCGAAAAATTCAACTTTATCTTCATTTTGTTCCATAACTTTCAATTCTTCATTTGCATCCGAATCTAAATATACTTGAATATTTTTCTTTTTAAACCAATATTCATTTTCATTAAATTTAACGTCTCTAGCTATTATGATTTTTTCTTTGTTAACATTCCAGAGCCTATACCCTGTAGGAGCATATCCAACCATAACACACTCTTCTGTAGTAGGATCAAATTTATTTCTGAATTGTTTCTGAACATGACTAAACGCGGTACAACCAAAAATTTTTAGGTTACTTACATCAGGTTTGTTACCATTCCAAATTTTTGCAGGTGTGACATTTATGTTTGCTGCAATACCTCTATTCATTACATAATTAACTGTTCTTACCGCCTCGTGCCTGAACTCTTAAGGCATTCCCGATTCTTCTAATATTGCTCGACTTCTCTCAACTAAACTACGATTCTTTCTTTCTGCCTTGCCATTCTGTTGGGATGTATACGGTGTTGTAAAATCAATTATTATCCCCCTTTTCAAACATAAACCTTTTATTTCATTTGAAATGTACTCACCTCCATTATCACAACTCAGCTTTGAAATCTTACATGTAAATTTTGATTCCGCCATATTAATATACTCTAAAAATCTTTCATAAACTTCTGACATATTTTTCAACATAAACTGCAGTAAAATTGGAGAAATCATCTATAAATGTTAAAAAATACTTACTACCATCGATTGCTTGTGGTGTAACGGGGCCACACAGGTCTGTGTGTATTATCTCCAATAACCTCTTGCTTTTGGTACGCAAACCAAATGGATACCTAGTCATCTTCCCTTTAAAACATGGTTCGCAAAAATCAACATCATGCAATTTTATATTTCTATCAATCCCCTTGACCATGATACTTTTTATTATCTGTCTTAAGCCACTGAAACCCACATGAGCATATCTCCTATGCCATTTTAAATAATCAGAATCATACTCTATATTATTGCATTCTAATAAATCAGTTGAAAAACATATTTCATACAAACTACTTCTTTCACCAATTCCTAAAATTTTGTTTTCATCATCAAGTAATTTGACTTTACCGTTTTCAAATAAGACCTTTATTTTCGACATCTCAAGTTTCTTTACAGACAGCAGGTTTGTCCTTAGATCAGGAGTATAAAAAACATTTTTAATCGTACATTTTATCTTTTCGCTACCTCCTTTACTAATGACCTTTATATTTCCTATTCCTACTGCAAGTAAAAAACTTGACTCTTTTGCTACTGCAATTTTTATAGATTTCTTCAACATTAATAAACTTGAAAAATATATTTTATCGTTCACCATATGATCAGTACACCCTGAATCAATGCAAAAAGTAAGGATGTTGGAATCTACTGTACTATTATAAAAATCAGAATTAGTATAACTCATAAAACAGACATTTTTCGAGAGACTATCATTATTATTACTACTATGACCTTCACTACTCTGAAATTTATCTTCTTGTATTTCTACCTGAATACTATAGCTAACCCTACACCCACCTGTATTATATCTACTTGTATTATATCTTCTGTGTGTACCTCTAGACCCTGATCGGTTACCTCTGTTGAATCCACCACCTCTCTGTTTGATGTTTTGCCTTCCGGATCCTTGTTCTCTACCTCGGTTTTGAGGACAGTCCCTTTTATAATGGCCTATTTGTCCACATCTGAAGCAACCTTGTTGTGATGTGAATGCTGTATGTGTTTTCATCATATTTTCTACTCCATTACCCATTCTTTTTTTCTCGTCTTCTGCTAATAGTTTGGATTTGACAGTTTCGTAGGTTACATCAGACAAATTTTCGATAACAGTAACGAATGTTTCATACGAAGGAGGTAAACTCAATAGTAGATTACATATTAAATCTTGGTCTTCCAACTTAACATCTGCAGCCTTGAGTTGTCTCACCGTGTTCTCGAATTCTTCTAGAAATTTTATTGGGCTTTCATTTTCCTTCAATTTCATGCTGAGGAGTTTCCTTTTTAAATATAATTGACCAGGAAGTCCTTTCTTCTCATATTTTCCTTTCGGTACATTCCACATTTGAAAAGCTGATTTGCAGTCTCTTAGACTTTCTATCTCTGTGTCCTCTACACATTGTACTAAGATAGACTTTGCTTTGGTGTCCTTTTTTAATTCTGCTGGTACTATTGTATTCACTTCAGACTGAATCATTGCGGAGACATCGTATTCAGCGAACAACATTTCAACTCTGAACTTCAAGTTATGATAGTTCTTACCATTGAGTGGTTCTATATTCAACTTTTTATCCATTTTATTGTTTTTGAATCGCTGGTCCACTAATAAACCAGTAAAACCTCGTATATCCTTTCCAGGCTCCACGTGTCCACGTGCTTTTTCCCGGCCTATCACTTTGTAACTTGTTTTAGTCCTTGTAAATTAATTTTTCACTTACTGCACAGTTTCCTGGGTGCCTGGGCCCATAACCTAATGTTTTTATACTTTGAAATAATACAAGTAACTTCTTGAATCCTTTATTTCATTACAACCCAACATGAACCCAACTTAATACATCGCCATTTTCTTATTCACTCACAATAGGATAGAACATGACAGAATGACAGTTGTCAACTTGAGTGTAAACATAGATCAATATAAAAACCATTTTAGTGTACATATATATTCACAATAAAAATGACTGTTTTCAGGTTGTATGGGTTAAGTTTGGAGTGGTTTAGGACTATCGATCATGGATCTGGTACCTAACCGATATTGTGAGGTTTTAAAAGGATATTCATGGCATACTCGTTACGGGCATTTACGCTATGCGCATGAGCAAACGGGAAGTGATTCAACTGCTGGAATTTTCGTCCGAGAGGATTGGGTTTTGGAGGTGCAGGATGCTATTCCTCCATAGAATCCGCTTGAGAGTATTCGCGCATGCGCGGATTGAAGCTGCGATATTTCCTGAAACAATGGTGTTGAAGAATCAGAGTTTTGTGTGATTTTGAGACGCCTTTCAGCCACGAGTAGATTGCGCATGCGCAGAGGTGAAGTGGTTCTTTTTGGTTTGTATGGCTAATGTTGGGAGTAATTTGTGTCTAGCGATCATGGATTCGGTGCTGAGCCGATATTGTGAGGTTTTAAGAGACATTGCATGGCAATTCTGTGCACCAACAAGTCAGTTTCGAGAAAATAGCGTTATTTGCGAGTCGAATTGCCTGTATCGTAGACCTGGGGCCAATTTATAAATAACTATATTTGGAAGATCTATATTCTATTACGTTAGGATTTGGAGAATAGGCGTAAGCAATTGCGTTCCCAACGAGGGTCCCATAACCACATTTTTTTTATTTCGATCTATGGTTGAACTAATAGCCAGACTGTATCGATAGCCAGATTTGTGGAAGGGACTCAAAAAAATTAATAAAGCACTGACGTGAGGTCAGTATCCTTTAGCGCGCATGTTCTCGTTTGCTAATTTGAATTAAATCATGAGTGTTTCAAGCTCAGTGGATATAACGATCCAAAGATCTACCCAGATGGTAGTGGATACCATTCACTGTCGAGTAAAAATTTATGAGTGCTTTGTCTGAGCTGGCATAAGGATAGAGTAACAAAGTTGACAAAGAATACAACTGACTTTCATTAGTCGCACAAGCTTCAAGGATCTTCTGAGGTATCTCCTTAGGGAAGACTTGGAGGGTCAGTATAATCATAATCATAATTATAGCATGTGTGCCAATTGCAGATTGACTTCATAATGAAAGAGAAAGGCTGAAAGAACTGTGAAGTGAGCCTGTGTGAAAGCTCGAGCGTTTGTATCATTGCCGTACATAAAACCGTGTCGTGTTGATGTGAAGCGAGCCAAACGCTCGAGCTTTCAAACAGGCTCACTTCACATATACACGACAGTCGTGTAAACAACACCGGCATCCCATTCATGAGTAAAGCCTTGAATGATAGCTTCCACAGCTATCCGGCACGAGTCGTGGTCGTGTTAATGACACACGGCTGCCGTGCATGACTCGAGGATGTCCGGCAGTCCCCCGAGCCGTAAACGGCAGTCGTACAATTCAGTGACCATGTCTGAGAACAACTGAAGTCGTTCAACGATGCCGGACCTCCGTCATGTATGTGGGAAAGCTCGAGCGTTTGTGTCGTTGCCGTACATAAAACCGTGTCGTGTTGATGTGAAGCGAGCCTAAGAAGGAATCAACTTCCTTAAAGATTCTACCGTCAGTCTATCTAGAGCGTCACAGTTATTCTAAGAAGTTGGATCACACATCAATATGTTATTAGCGAGTTCCTGTTCAGAGAAAAGTATTCGAAGACTCTAGCTAGACGGCTCAATTGGCTTCGAGGCGCCAGAGTTAATATTTACATTTCATGGGAATGGTTTAGGTTTTCTTCACCCATCTATATAATCCAGAAATACGTCCAATTTATCGGTTCAAACGTCGTTAAACGTTGTTTGTACCAGTAAAACTAATCCTAGCTGTATCATTTAGAAGGGTGAACATAGTTATAATTCTTACAATTATAAATGTATGGGATTGTTTCCTGAATATTTTTAAATAATGTTTTTTGAAAAATTGTTTCAAGCCCTGTGGTCGGGAGCTTTGGCGCTCTTGTTCAAACTTTGACAAATTATATCTCCGAAAGTATTGGTTTCTCAGAGTTGGGAACTATATCAATGGAATCTTATGATAAAGCTGCATCATTAAATAAAACAGTTTGAATGAGTATCCATTGAAATCATTCCCATTTCGGAAAAACCCTCTCGGAGTTATGATTTGTCAAAGTTTGAACAAGAGCGCCAAAGCTTCTGTACACAGGGCTTTCCCACTTCTTCAATTTGGGTTCTGTGCGTCAATTATCAAGAATTTTCGTAATTAAATTCAAGACGTAGGTCTATGACTCATCTCATGTTGGATTTAAATACATCAGGAAATTATAATTAGAGTATTCTATGAAAAAAAAATGGGTTCAAGCCCTGTGGACAGGAGCTTTCTGGCGCTCTAGTTCAAACAGACAAATTATATCTCCGAAAGTATTGGTTTCTCAGAGTTGAGAATTATATCAATTTATTCTTATGATAGAACTGCATCATATGATATATATATATATATATCATAAAGGAAATTCAATCCAAATAATAGTGCATTTATCTAGATTAAATGAGCAATCTGAGAATGAGAACTGCACCATGGAAGAAACCAAATTAAAATAGCGGAAATGAATTTGACTCTCTCTTATAGAACAGGATGAAATGTACGAGTATGAACACAGATCATATAATAAAGCTTAGATAGAATAATTATAGCATTCAGTGAAAACATAGAAGTACGATTCATTATTAAAATTTAGAACTTCATCTTAGCAGAAATTGAATTCAAACATCATAGAAGAATTTAAATTCAACAAGAGTGCCAAAAATTATCAATCCAAAACCAATAGACGAATTCTACCCAACAACGAACTCATCCGAGATATTCACTCCTCAATTCTATGATGAACGATAATATATATCTTTCCTCAAATCTACTCCAATACACCAATATTCCAGTTTTGTTTTTAGTGGAGATATTCTGAACTCAATATTATTAACTTACCATTACCATTCCCATCATCATATGGATTGACCATCGGTATGAAAATATCAACCAACAAAAAGTATGATATTATATTATCATTCTCATATTTATACGATTGCTGGAATGAAACAACGTTATTTCTCAGGAGAATAAGATGACATTATAACAATTCATAGAATACCCACATAATAAGTCTATCATTCTGTGAAAACGTAGAAATACGATTTACATTGAAATTTTGAAAAATCATATCTCCGAAAATATTAGCTTGCTAGAGTTAAAAAATGATATGAATGGATTCTTATGATAAAACTGCTTATTAAAAAAAATTTGACTTGGAATTTCTTTTGTAAAAAATTTTTTTTTTGTTACTCCGAAACCATCTGTCCGATTTTGCCCAATAACGAACTTAGCTGAGATATTTATCCCCCAAACCTACTCTGAAAATTTCAACTCTCTAGCTCATTCCGTTCGAGAGTTATCGTGCCTACGGCCGGACAGAATGGATTTCGACCACGGATTCTTGATCAGTGAGTCGAACCAAATCGTTTGAGACCATTTTCAGCCAAAAATTCGAAAATTACAGTCATTGGGAAAATTGATTAGCACTCAGTTACGAAAGCGCCAATATAGAATTGAGAATAATTACTGAAATTTTGAAAAATCATATCTCCGAAAGTATTAGTTTGTTAGAGTTGGGAATGACATCAATAGATTCTTATGATGAAACTGCATCTTAAAAAAAAATTAACATAAAATTTGTAATGTAAAAAAAATTTTTTTTTGTTACTCCGAAATCACCTGGCCGATTTTGCCCAATAACGAACTCAACCGAGATATTTATTTCCTTAACATGCTCTGGGAATTTCAAATGTCTAGCTCATTCCGTTCGAGAGTTATCGTGTTAACGGCCGGGCAGTCGGACGGACAGAATAGATTTTGCCAATGGATTCTTGATCAGTGAGTCGAACCAAATCGTCTGAGACCATTTACGTCCAAAAATTCCAAAATTACAGACATTTGGGCAAATTGATAAGCCCTCTGTTCCGAGGAACAAGAGCGCCAAAAACTCTATGTTCAGGTCGGCAATTGCGATGTTCAAGAAGATCATTATCTGTTAAGTATTTAGTATGATGTAGCCAGCAGAAGTCACTGTGTCGACTAATAGCGTCATCATTAGCGCGTACGTGCACACAGCTCAAAACAATTTCAGTTTATTAACAGGATTAGCTAAGTTTGCGAGCCTGAAACAAGCAAATCTGAATCTTGATTTTGCGGATTAGAAATTATTTAATCCAATGTACTAATTTTCCAATTCCATTCAAATTGGTATTTCCAGGTTTCTACATTCACCAATTCTTCAATTCTCCCCGAATTCTCGAAATACTAAATCGAACAGTTACGAATTGATGAAACGTCGATTAGGTTGAACAGTCCGAACGACTCGAAACTTCATCACGACACTGTTGCTATTATTTCATAATTACACCGAACCGTATATTATTCCTAAGCTGTTGAGTCCCTGTCGATATTTCACCAGCCATGAAAGCTGGACCGAACGACCAGCTGGAGATTATTCCATTTCAAGTGTTTTAATCGCACCCAATATCGAGTTTCCGTTACATAAATTCATTTGCTAAAGTGTGAGCAATTCATTAGCGGTTCGTCGGAAAATGATCATCCGCAAAAATTTAACAGCAACAATATTTTCTCCCTCGAATTTGTCAGATTTTCTGAAGGCTCGGATGATTTTGAACACTACCATCATTTAATTCTTAGGATTAGTTGAAATTATACTATGTGTCAGGTAGGAATATAACAACTTTGTATTTGGAAATTAAGCAAAAAAATTTCTTAAACTGACGTGAAGTCAGAAGCTTTTGCGCGTATGTTCCATTGTCTATTGACGCCTTATACAGAGTCGATCGAGCTGATTTTTTTTTTATTTTCTAGGTAGGTATACGGTTTTCATGAAATTTCGCGTAAGTATTTGTGTGGACATTTAACAACTAATTACCAAGTTTTAATTCAATTGGATCTGTATTGTTCGAAAACAAAATGTATACTCTGAAAATTTCAAGTCATCAGCTCTTTCCGGTAGAAAGTTATCGTGGCAACCTTCACCCATCCAGCTAATGAACTCACACACTCGGATCTCCAACAATATAGATCAATCCGCACGGATATCTTTGCTCTGTAGCTCAGTTATCACTGCAACTGCAACGTCTCCGCGCCGTCTTCAAAACTGCGCAAATTTTACGCAACGTTTTACGTTTTACTTGCAACGTGTTGAACTGTGCAGGCAAAAGGTTGTGCAAAACGTAACGTATGGACCGGCCCTTAAGGGATGGCCTAACGGCCAGATAGAATCGATTTTGACCACGTATTCTTGATCAGTGAGTCGAATCGAAACTTTTGAGACCATTTTCAGCGAAAAATTCGACAATTACAGATATTTGGGCAAATTGATAAGCACTCTGTTTCAAGGAACAAGAGCGCCAAAAAATAAAATTGATTCCTAAATTTACAAAACATTTTCGTAATCAAAATCAGTATTGGAACCGAACCCTTCAAGATTGTCTTTCTTTTTGCTAGCAGTAAGCCTGACTCCAACAGGTTTATGACGAATTTATTTTGTATTGAAACTCTATATTACGGACGTGAAGTCTTTTCACGTATAAATTCTAACCTGATTTTTAGTGTTCTTTCTATTTGCGCGAAATCTGCGTCGTTTGGCAAAATACGTTGCCGGACTCTAGAAATTTAAAAAAATCGGTTCAATTTGGAGTGCTGCAATAAAACTACAACAATAAAACAAATTGTAATGTTGCTGTTTTTTACTCCACCACTATTGGATCACAGTATTAACTCCTTTTTGCGGTCAATTCTTGAGAACAGCTAGCATGCTAGCATTCTACCCATATGTCTGTTTATTTAAAAATTTTTGCCGAAAATTGTCCCAAACGATTAGGTTCGATACACTAATGAAGAATTCGATGTCAAATTCCATTGTGCGGCTGGCCGTTCGTTGCCACGATAACTTTCGAACGAAAAGAGGTTTAGAAAATTTCAGGGCAGGCTGCGCATCCGAATGTGACGGTTAAGTTCGTTAATGGGAATAATAGGTTTAATGGTTTTGGAATTGAAATTTTGTTTTCAAATAATACAGATCCGATTGAATTGAACTTTTTTAATTAATTGAAGAATGCCGACACGAACACATATGCGAAATTTCGCCATCATCATATCACTAGAATATTCGAAGTATAGTAGATATGGCGTATCTCAGAAGCTATCCGTCCGATAGCGCTGAAATTATGGTATAACCTTCAAAACCTAATTCTTTGGCCAAATTCCAAATTTTTACACGATCGGGTCTATATTGTTGGACTTATTGAAAATATACTGGAAACGGAGCAACGTTGAACGAGTTCAGTACCTGAATGAGTGACTGTTACCACGTAATCGAATTGCACGAGATACCAACTTGCATGTTTCAGGGTAGGTTGAGAATCCGAATGCAACAGTTAAGTTATTTAATAGAATTAATCGGCTTAGCAGTTTTAGAGTTATATCCGTCTGACGATTTGTTGTTTCTATTTCGTATGACTGATCCTCCTCCATAAGAAGTAAAGCATTATCCATGAGTAGTTTATATTCCAAGTTAAATTGCAACAAAAAACAAAACAAAATCCAGCACTTACTTCTGGTAAACACGATTACCATAAAATTTACAAAGAACCAAGTAGGTGACACTTTTTAGTTTCTATAAACGGTATCTGGAGTTGGATCTCCTTCCATTATAGGAAAATGGCATTTCATCCGATGGAGCTTGGATTTTCGGACCATAGATGCCGCTAAAATACCAGTAAGCGCGTAGTACTTTTTACAGCATAATGAATGAAAAGTCAACTGTCGTTAGGGACCTTTAACGCATTTTTAGAAATTTGGGTTTGGTTCCTTTTCGATTAGCATCATCCATTTCACAGAAGTAGATACCAGTTCAAAATTTTATTTTCATAATAATTACGGAAAAACAAAGTCAATATGGCTGATATCCGGTACTCTGTTGTAAAATACCAGCTTGAAGGTTTATTCAGCGTAATCTGATAGATAGTTTATGAGATATAAAATATTTCTCCCAGGAGGTCACATTACGATTAGTTGATCTCAAGGTGCCAAATTTGATTAACTTGAAGAATACATACAATTTTTGATTATCCTGTGCGAGTTTAATTTATTCCATGGCAAGTTATGTACTTACAAAAGAATATGCAGCCCTAAAATTCACCTTTCAAGTTACTGAGTCCTGTATTTTTTAAATGAAGCCTCAAAAACCAAAGTGGGCCACATTATCACCTTTTCTTCTAGTTGTCAAACACTCAGTCTGAAATTTGTCTTCGAAAAGAAATGGAAAACTAGTTTCTATGTCAGAGAAAAAACCCTTGCTTCAAAAAATTCAGCTCAATATGGTAAATTTCAACTGAAATTGAATGTTTGTGGCTTTTACTTGATGCAAATTCATATTAATTCAAATGCAAAATTATATTTGATTTGCACTTATTTAATCAATATTATAAGGCATTTAATCGACACAGTGACTTCTTCAGACTACATCATACTAAATTCTCAACAAGTAATGATCTCCTATACCTCTCAATCGATGACCTGGACATTTTCATTCTCTTCTCCTTCTTCTTTTTCTTACGACTTATTCGACATCATTTACATAATCATACACTGCTAGTACTTTGAAAATATTTTAAATACATAATTCATTCCTACCCCTTCTATAATTTTTTTTTATATGAATAGAGTACTGGAAGAAATTGCGATATAATTGTTCCAATTGTAATTTTAAGTTACCCGTATGTTTTTCTCTATTTTGAAATCCGAGTTAATCTTATATCATTCGGCTTATAAATGATTCACATAATAAGAACTAATATTGTTAACAAAAAAATTAATTAGAAACACGGAAATTAATTATAATACTTCGAATCATTTATTAACCTTAGGGCAAGTTTAACCCTGATTTAACTATTCTACACAATTTGAACAGAGGTACGCAACTAAATTATTGAGAATTGATTGATTGATTCCTTTTTGCGCGTATGTTCTGGGGAACATCGCGTTATCATTTTGCCCAAATGTCTCTGATTTTCGAATTTTGCGTGTATGTTCTAATGTCCATTCTCCTGTATTGGACAGTCTTAATCGAATATAGATTGCTGAATTCTTATGTCCGTTCTCTTGTATCCAATACAGGAGAACGGACAATAGAATTCAGCATGGTATATTCGATTAAGACTGTCCAATACAGGAGAATGGACAATAGAACATACGCACAAAAGCTCCTGACTGCACGTCAGTGTTTGAACCAATTTTATGTCATCAGAATCTGTCAGTCGAATTTTCACTTTACTTTAATTGATCATGTGATCTCCATTGATTGTACATAGGTACATGATCTGATAGGTTCGAATAATGTATGTCTCTAATCCTATAGTTGTACTCATGTTCTGACTTTCTAGATAGATCTACTGTATAGGATTCACCACAAAAAAAGTTCTTGGGTTTTTAATTTTTCACTCGTTTATCACTTCACATTCACTGTCTTCTGGCGGGAGAGTGTCATTACCCTCATTTTCACTGTAACGACGCCATTGTATTACGAAATTTCTCGATCCAACTCATGAGTCCTCATAGAAGAAACGTCTTCACATCCATAATGAAACTTGCGAAACCAACTAAACGGTATTGTTTCCAACTCAAGATGCGGAGCACGCCTACCACTGAATTGTTCGCAAGTTTTCGATACGCCAAGCCACGAGCAACATAAAACAAAAGACTCATGGCGGCTTTGGAAGCGATTTAATAAAGTCATCAAATAATAACCTGCGCGCGGAACCAACCTACAATTCCTGAAGGAAAATAAATTGGATTCCGTCATGGCAATTGGAAAGAGTTATCTTAATTTCACAGGTCTTCAGACCCGATAGAAGTAGGGAAATTTTCGCCTTTACTCTGTGGAATCTAGTGTTGTTTTTCCACCAGGTAACTTGGAGGATAATGTTGATTTTTGGCTGTGTTGAGAGTATATGAATTATAGAAAGCATTTCTGTTTCTAAAGCACCGAATATCAGCGCATTGTTGTTGTGAATTTCGTTCATTTTATTGTAGTTTTGACCGAGAGAATTTCAACTTTTTGGAAAATTGTGTTGCTGTAGATATAATTTATAATCTTATTAATGTTATAAAATGTCACGAGTATTCGTTAATTGAAAAAGTTAGACCTCTTCGATGCGTTAATTTAGAAGCTACCTGTCAGAGAATATCATATAAGGCTCGCTTGTGCGGAAAACGGGGTTAAAATTATAAGTACAGAGTTATGTAACTCGGAGTTGAAATGTTACATCTTCAATCCTGTCATTTTATTACGCCAGAGAAAATTAACTCTGAGTTAGGTAGCTCGTTTCCATTTTTGATTTTATAGCGTGGTAAGGCGTTTCTGAGATTTTACTATAGTTCACAGAATATTGTATATCTTCTGTTGTCATGTCAGTCTGTTTCATGATAATATGAAATTCGAATTCGATAGTTTAATTAATTTACCAAGGTAAATTCGATTAAAAGTGTCCGATATAGGAGAACAGACAATAGAATTCACCATGGTAAATTCGATTAAGAGTGTCCAATACAGGAGAATGGACAATAGAATATACACGCAAAAGCTTCTGACTTCACGTCAGAGCTTGAACCAATTTTTTTTCAATAATTTTTTTTATTTTCTTGTGATACGATTCTCACAAAATTTCACAAACGTCCTGAGGTTTGTATTCTACAACCAATCACCATGTTCATATTCGATCGGTTCCGAATTGGTGGAAAGCAAAATTATTACTCGGAAACCATTGGGACGATTATGCCCATAAACGAAATTGTCCGTCGTATTTGGAAGCGCCACCTACCCTGAAAATTTCAAGTCGCTATCCCTTTCCGTTCTCACAATATCGTGGCAACGGTCGGCCGGCCGGACGGACAGAATCAAATTTGACCTTGAATTCTTCATCAGGAGGTCGAACCCAATCGTTATAATGATTGGTCTATATAGCGACCATTTTCGGCGAAAATTCGAAAATTACAGACATTTGGGCGAAACTTTTGCTCCCCAGGACTCGCAAAAATGAAAACACAGTAGGAGGAAAACGGACAAAATTGAAAATAATACATTACCTTTCAAAAGTCCCCTCTCACAAATATACTCCTCTGTAGCCACATGGATCTCTTGAAGAAGAATCGCCTCCGCTGGTTTTCGAAGATTTTCACTCTTTTTCACAGAAATCCCTTCAATATTTGATTTCAAAAAGGAAAATGTTGTAGCTCCTAAGGGGTTTCTCTTTCAAAACCAAGTATGACCAATCCAAACTATGATTATTTAGAATTTCAAATGTTCGAAGACCACTACAAGACTTTAATGTAGGGCTATCATCTCCCATAGATTGACTAAAATTGAAGTTATAATTCAATATGTAAGCATGACATTCATGGTTTTGAAGGTTCTCGCAAAATTTTTACTATTCCCATCCATCCCATACTGAAATCACACCAGGCTGTTCGGATCTCCAAAAATATGGATGCGATCGTGTTCAAACTTGGAACTTGGCAGTATATATAGTTTCTGGCTGCTCTTGCAAAGTTTCAGCGATGTCAGACGAACAGTTTCTGATATATAGCATGTTTTTACATTATTTTCAATGATTTCTTAAAAATTTTCTAGTGATGCGATCCTTACGAAATTCAGCATGAATTTTCGCGTTGGCATTCTACAACTAATTACTATGTCTGAATTGGATCGGTTTTGTATTTTTCGAGTTATTGAGGAAATAACAACTAAATTTCAGATGGGTACAACTCCAAAACCGTTTGGCTGATTATACCTATGGACAAACTCAAATATCGCATTCAGATGCACAACCTAACCTGAAAATTTCAAGCCGCTATCCCTCTCCGTTCTCAGGTTTTCGTGACATAAATAATATTTTTCAATATTTTTTTTTTAATTTTCTAGCGATACGATTCTCACAAAATTTTGCGGACTTTGTATTCTACAACTACTCAGCAAGTTTCAATCCCATCGGATTTATATTTGTTTAAAACAAAATTACCACTCGGAAACTGTTAGGCCGATTATGCCCATTAACGAACTTGTCCGTCGTATTGGGATCTACCCTGAAAATTTCAAGTCGCTATCTGTTTTCGTTCTCAAGTTATCGTGGCAACGGCCGGCCGGACGGACAGAATCAAATTTGAGCTCGAATTCTTGATCAGGGAGTCGAATCCAATCGTTTGAGACCATTTTCCGAAAAAAATTCGAATATTACAGACATTTGGGCAAAATGATATCGCGATGTTCCCCGGAACAAAAAAGGCAAAGAATACTGCATCTAGTGCAAGAATGGATAGTCCAAATAAGTTTTTATATTTTAATTAAGTTACGTGCCCTGTGCTGCAACTTACAAGTTTTATATATTATTAGCAGTTTATGAATCAACTTTAATCCACAATATTGAAGCAAGTAAGAGATCATTGCCAATATTTTATTAATTATTTACCAGAAATTGAACACAACAACAACTCTCAACTGTCCACTATTCAAATTGGAAACGTCCATTTTGACATTACTAATCCGGAGTTAGCGATTTAACCCTGCATTTCGTAGAACTATAATGTCTGCGTATTCGTTCACTAATGTAATGGGCATATTTTCTGTATTCTTAGAGAAATTTGGTTCTCTCTTATTCATTGTAATGTTTCTTAGGAAAAATTAGTTGAAAAAGCACTGTGTCCAGGAGCTTTGGGCGTGCTCGTTCAAATTCATAGCCAGAGGGGTCACCCATCCAGGTGTTGAACTTGTCCAAGGAAGACTTGGCTTTCAGAGAAAAATAATATTCTTGCAATACTTACAACAATAAAGATCCGATTGAGTTTAAAGCTAGAACTTAGCGTAGATATCCAATTCTCACTAGATATTTTGGAATCTGAAATTTCCGATAAACCTACACAGCTGAATTGATACCACCCAATTTCACAATGACCGGACAGAGTTATTTTACATCTTCCTGTTATCATAAACAATACAAAACTGGGGTATGTACTGTCTCCAGGATTAAATTTTCTGAAATATTTGCCCATATCTTCCGGGAAGATAAGTTTGAAAAATAACTACTTTGGCTTACAGTGTTCTCTCTTCGTTGAACCAAACACTAGGCAAAATCTGAGGCATCCTCCGCTATATCCAATTGCTTGGGATTCGATAGATTCAAATCTAAAACTCTACAATGCTCCGCAGATTTATAACTTTGTGAAACCCAAAAAGTATCCGTCGATGTAATTTCTTTTAGTCATCTATTGAGCTAGATGAGAACTTGCAAGATTATAGGCTTCCAAGCTCTTGTACGCTTTCGTTCCAGTTATTGTGAAAGCACTTTTCGTTCTTGCTGAATAATTAACAATACCTGGAAATAATTTTTTTGGAAATAGAGAAATCTCTGGTGTTAATTGCTCAGGCTTCGATGGCCAATACTACAATTTTCTCTTGATATTATTTTTATGAATACCATAAAAGGTTGAATAGAAGTTATTAGATCCATCAATCATTATCACTGCTAACAAATAAAATCACTTAAAAACAAGCACTGACATGACAGGAACATTTGCGCACATGTTCTATTGTCTAATAAAGGAGAATGGACAATAGAACATGCGCGCAAAACCTCCTGAGTTCGCGTCAGTGCTTGAACCAATTTTTTTTTCGTAATTTTTTTAAAATTTTCTAGTGTTATGGTTCTCACAAAATTTTATATACATATGTCTTTATGTTGATATTGTACCAAGCTTCAATTCGATCGAGTCTATATTTTTTGAGTTACCGAGGAAATAATATTCTAAGCGGATATAACTCTGAAACCGTTGGACCAATTATGTCCAAAGAAGAACTGAACTGTTCGGATACGCAACCTACCCTGAAAATTTCAAGTCGCTATCTCTTTCCGTTCTCAAGTAATCGTGGCAACGGCTGGCCGGACAGAATCACATTTAATCTCGAATTCTTCATCAGGAATTCGAACCCTATCGATTGAGTCCATTTTGCGTAAAAAAATCGAAAATTACAGACATTTGGTAAAATGATAACGTGATGTTCCCCAGAACATACGCTCAAACACTCCAAATAAACGTCAGACCCTTTTACGCACATGTTCAAGGGGACGACGTGCTATAATTTTGCGCAAACAACGGCCGTCCGGCTGGCCATTGTCACGATAACTTTCGAACGGAGAGAGATGGCGACTTGAAATTTGAAGGGTAGGTTGCGCATCCTAATGTGACGGACAAGTTCTTTAATGGGCGTAATCGGCCTAACGGTTTCCGGGTACAAAGTTTCTTTTTGAACGATATAAAACCGTTCGAATTGAAACTTAGTAGTTAGGTGTAGAATGCAAACACATATTTGTGCGGAATTTCGTGCAGATCGTATATCTAGAAAATTTACAAAAATTTATTGAATATGCGTGTAAATATATTATGTACCTCAGAAACTATCCATCCGGTATTGTTGTAATTTTGCAAGATCCTTCATATCCTAATTCTAAGGCAAAGTTTCACATTTGAACAAGATCGAATTAATATTGTAGGAGTTATAGAAGAAATATTGGAAACATATACTCGTTGGGCGAGTTAACTTTCTGACAAAGGACGTTTAGAATATTACTCAGGGAAAATATGTGTAAATGAGGGGACGTCTCGAGCGGAAAAGAGGGGATTTTGAGGTTACGGGGGAAAGTGGATGGTTGAAATTGCCGATAAGGCTATAGTGGCGATCTTCGGAAAAATTCCATATAATTAAAAAAAAAATCGAAAGTGAATAGGGAATTTTGGGAATTTATTTTAAAATTTAGGGGTCGTTACGAGGACGATCAAAGCAATCAACCGAATCTTTGGAACGGTAACAAGAGAAGGCTGAAGAAGAAATTTCGATATCTGCCACCATTTTCGAAGGAAATTTTATTCACGTCCGGACCTGAAATCGCGACAAAATCGATAGTCGAAAAGTAGAGTGATATGGACGCACGCTCCAAAATAGGACTTGCTCGTGAATTTATGTCGAAAGATCGATCCGATCAATAAAATATGTGGGGTTTTCCTTTTTGAAATATTTATGTTGGAAATCGATGTAAGGAAAGTTGGTATTTTTTTGGATGTATTTCAGTTTTTTTCGACCAATCAAAAAATTCGACATTTGTCAGTTTGGATTAAAATGGGCTTGGTTTTAAATTTATCACGCAAAATATGCCAATACGGACCGTTTTCGAACGAAAAACTAGGCAAAAAGGGAAGATTAGGGATAGATAAAAACCGTGAAATAATATGTAACAGGATGATATTTTCAGAAATTAGAAAGCTGAAAAATTGGAAATCTGAAAAAATGGTAAAAGTAAACAAATTCATTCATAATATATCGCTTTCATCGCAGTTTCTACATAAAGCTATTGTAGCGCACTGGTCAATATATTGGGCTAATAAGCTGAAGGTACCGGGATCACTCCCCGCAGCCGTAACTTTTTTTTTTCTTTCTTCGTTTTTTTGCGCGCATCTTCTGGGAAAAAGTGTGCTAACATTCTGCCCAGATGTCTGTAACGTTCGAAAATGGTCTCAAACGATTAGGTTCGACTCTCTGATGAAGAATTCGAGGTCAAATTTGATTATCTCCAGCCAGCCGTTGTCACGATAACATGAGAACCGAAAGAGATAGCAACTTGAAATTTTCAGGGTAGGTGGCGCGTACAAATACCACGGAAAAGATCGTCAATGGGCATAACTGGCCAAACGGTTTCCGAGTACTAATTTTGTCTTCAACGAATACATATTTTATCGAAATGAAACTTGGTTACTAGTTGTAGGAGCATACCACTACAAAGATGTATGTGAATTGTTGTGAGGATCGTGTCACAAGAAGATTAAAAAAAAAATATTAAAAAGTACTATTTATCTCTCGATAACTTGAGAACTGAACGAGATAGCGACTTGCAATTTTTAGGGTAGGTTGCGAATCCAAATGCGACATTTGACTTTCAAGTAATCATTAAAGGATACTGTGGGAGGTATACTCTTGAATTTCACAATAACTATCAACAAAATAATTCTAAAGATGTTCATTAAGCGTCTGACGAAGGAGTCTGATATAGACTCCGAAACGTTATGATATAGTTGTTTCTTCGTTGATGTTGTTTCGTTGTTGTTTGTTAGGCAACATTGTTCAATTGATTGCTTCTGGAAAATGTCTTGTGTTTCTTACGCAGAAGCAAATAACAAAATAATAATTTTTTATTTTATAGATATTTTTCAGAGTTTGGGAGAGAAAACCCAGAAAAAAACCTTTCAATATTTGACTTTCAATATGAATAATGGTTTAGGAGTTATATTTATCTAAAATGTTGTTTTTATTTCCTCATATACTCAAAAAATACTAAACCAATCCTAATAGAACATGGTAATTAGTCGATGAATACCGACGCGTAGATTCCTTTGAAATTCCGTGAGAATCACTAGAAAATTTTAAAAGAATCATTGAAAGTCATTGAAAAAAATTTTACATATCGAAAACATCGTTTGAAATTTTGCTCGGTCCTTCAAACCCATCTTTACAGGCAAGTTCCAAATTTGCACACGATCATAACTATATTGTTGAAGATCCGAGCAGTCTTAGGTGAGTTTAGTGGCTGGATGGGTGATCATTTGCCAAGATAAATTTCGAACGGAAAGAGATAGCGACTTGCAATTTTCAGAATAGGTTGCTCTTCCGAATGGAACCTTAAATTTCGTTAGGCATAATCAGCCCAACAGTTTAGGAGTTGTAACCAACTGAAATATTATTTTCTCGATGACTGAAAAAATACAGATCCGATCGAAACTGGGTAGCTAGTAGTAGAATACTGAAACTAGTAGTAGAATACTGAAATAAAGACGTATGTGAAGTTTTGTGAGGATCGTATAAGAAGAAAATTTTAAAGAAATTATGTATCTCACGATAACTTTAGAACGGAAAAAGATAGCGACTGGCAATTTATAATGTATTCTGCGCATCCGAATGCGACATTTAAGTAAGTTAAAAGTAATAATAGGCCAAATGGTTATTGAGTTATAGTTATCTGAAATTTTCTTGATATTTCCTGAATGACTCAAGAAATACGAATCCGATCCAATTCAAATATGGTATTTTGTTGCCAACGCGCAATTATTTACAAAATTTCGTGTGGATGCTCTATAAAATTAATAAAAACGTGGTTTAAGCACTGACGTGAAGTCAGGAGCTTTTGTGCGCATGTTCTATTGTCCATTTTCCAGTATTGGACACTCTTGATCGAATTTACTATGGAACATTTGGGGAAGAGCTCCTGACTTCAGGTCATTTGTTGAACCAAATCTGTTTTTCAATTGACAGCATTCTGCCACAGACTAATATGTGATCACATATTAACCTGTTATTCTGTCCTGTCCCTTTCGGTTATTTCTTATAAATCCATGAAATCTGTGTTCACTTGACGAAAAAATCAGTTGCTTCTCGTATATGATTGTCTCAATCATGGAGTAAATATATTATGTAGTGTTAATACTAATAATATACAATATACATTATACAATACCAACTGTTCTAGATATTCAACTAATAAGTTATATTCCATATACCGAATTCCGAAACTATTATCTCCAATTCATTAAAATAGGTCGAATAAACCCTATTTTACGCATTTCAAGCCATTATTGCGTTCAGATATGGGTTCCAAATCAATTTTACTTATAAAACCTTCATTCAGTAGACAACAAGAATATCTACTTCAGTATGACTGATGATCTGTTTTACTTCAGCAAAATACATCTATAATGCCTTATTTCATTCTGTTTGACAAACGAATAGTTTTAAATATCGATAGAAATGACTCCAAACCCATGTGAAACTTAGATTTGTGAAGTGCAGGAGGAAAAATTTCGATAATTTGGCACGCACAAGGAGTGTATGAAGGACTATTTCCAGAAAAAAAAAATCACTCAATTTCAATTGTAGGGCAGAAATAATACTAACTGTAATTTAAATAAATCAAATCTTTTTGACAATCATACAGAATGTTTTCGATGGTTTCAAACGTCATAAAAATATTAACCTAAAGCACAGATGCAAATACCCGGATATATTCACGTGTCATTGATATTCAAAACTATCGGTTCGTTGCTAAGTGATTTGTATGATATGTGTTAATATGATTGGTTGAAATTTTTCGAGGGAAATAGTCAAAAATATTGGTTCGTTGCTAAGTGATTTGTATCATATGCGTTAATATGATTGGTTGAAATTTTTTGAGGGGAACAGCCAAAATGATTATTTCGGTGGAAATTGTGGCAAGATACTCACGCTTTTTCATTCAATCCTTAATAATAACTACTTATTTTATAGACTTTATAAATCACACACTCAACTTTGTAGAGAATATCTATAATATTGATACATCAACAAGTAATTCAACTGACAACTGCTGTCCTACTTGTGGTCCTACAGCAGCGATTAGCTGTTATCATATTCCTTCGATATACTGAATTCCGAAAATATTCCTTCTCTATGTCAGTATCGTAATGAGTCCATTCCAGCACTAAAAACAGTGCTGGAATGAACGCATTGTTTCTAGTTATATTTTTCTTTTGTGGTAGTCAGCACTGACATTCGATCCTATCAAATTTCATCACACGTCAATTGTCAATATAATATAATCTGGATGTATTGAAATAAACTCTTTATTATTATTATTTAATTGTTGAGAGGAAAAGTTTTATTTTCATTAAAAAATAAGATACTACATATTTCCTTCTTGCTAATTTTGAATCATTCCTCTTATTAGGAAACTGTTTTAAATCTGATCTCCACGCCCTACGTACGATTGGCTCCTTCGTCGCTCGTTTTCGAATTTTGCATTCGTATTTGAATAGGAGCCCATTCTGCAACTTGTTTTAGAATATACTATTCCAATTCATTAGAATACGTCCAATATACCCTCGAGTCTAAATCAATTTTACAAATAATACTTTCGTTCAGTATAGAACAAAATTATCTACGTCAGAATCTCTAATCTGAAAATTGTGATAATCTAGAAAATTCTTGTGGATTATAAGGTACTTATATACTTCTTCATTGTTTGCTGTTTTATATCATGTTGGTATAAAAATCGATTTAAAATCATCTTTCGAACAAATTTCACTGACCTGATAAAAATGAGATGACCACAGACATAGGTACATGACATTTCTAATTATATCATCATGAAATTGATTCGACTCTACATCAAATATCAAAAACCGTCGACGACTTTTAGAGTTCAAACCGGGCTCTATCGTGTCACCCCGTGGGACCTTCATTGCTAAAATGTATAGACCACTGGGTATCATTCTCCATACCCTTACAATGTAAATTCAACTGGTCGTCAAAAAATCGTCGTGTGCAGGAAGGGGTGGGGGGAATTTTTCCAAAAATTGACAAAAATTTTTTTTCTGTTCATGGTCATCTATATACGGTGAACATCACTCACACAAACTTCTGTTGAAATATACGATTCAGAAATATTTTTTATTAATTGTCAAAAAAGTCGGATACAATGCTCTTAAATGGAATTCCTTAAGATATAAACGCTTGCCCTGAACACCCATATTAACTATTATGTTCCACTCGGTTTTACTCGAGATCTGTTAGGATTATCGAAAAAATGCCTTATATGAAAGGTCTGCTCCGAAAACCAACGATTCAGATGCTTCTTTCAAAATTACAATAGGTAGAACAGTTTCCTCAATTTGTAGCGTTAGTCCATGTTAGTGGCGACCTTATGGATTTGAGCTTTGATCTATGCACATAAGGTTCGTTATATCTATCCGACCAACTTTACAGTACTATTCCTGCGTGCCTTCAGAACGCATTTTGAAGATATTGTTTAAATTCCTAATTTTTTATATATATGAGAATTTTACATATAATTCATATATATTTGATTTAATTTTGTTAATTCGTTAATAAATATGCAAATATGCGAGACCAAACTTATATTCATTACTTCATAAATCAATTTTGTGACGTAATATTAACACATTTTTGAAATCATCGTTCATTCTCATTAGTAGTAACAAGATTTCCTGAATCATAGACCAAAAATCTAGAAAAGAATTAAGAAGGTATATAGTTGGTATCTATGATATTTAGGGCCTAAAAATTTCTTACATGTCATGATTCATCTAATTCAACTATCACTATCACATGAAGAATCATCAAGGGAAGGAAGATTTGAAAAATTTGAAGTACTCGTATTTGCACATGTTTTTGGGCCATACATTTGCACGAGCCAATACACGGAATTTGTTTTATTTTACAGGAACACATTGATCCTGTGCAATCTGAAATGAGAATTTCCATTTCATAAAGAATATTTACGGATCTGATATTCGAAATAATATTTACCTTTCCTACAACTGCAGTTGCTAAGGATAGATGTTTCCTTAGGTAGGATTGGCATCGTCGTTAATTTTGGCAGAAGTTTTCCATTTTCTACATACCACCCACTGAATATAGGATCCGGTAAAGATGGTCATGGTACATTACTATTGATCCAAATTTTTGTTTGGTAATGGACTCGAAGGCTGCGTTGTCTCAAACTATCCAATGTTGGAGGTAATTTACTTATGGATCTTGAAGAAGCTATAATATTCCCCTGAGCCTGTTGATACATTTCACATTTTCGTTTGTCGTATACAGATGGATTTCAAATTCAACAATATCATTGAATACTTATTCTCTCAAATTCTCAAAATCTTGAAAGTTCACTCTGCAGTATCTGCTCAGAATCTTCATCAATTTTCATTATTTTTTTATCTTCTTCGACATTTTGACCGAATGAAGATGCAAAGATGAGCGTAATGTGACTAACTTCATACCAATAATGTTGTAACTCAAGAACCATTCATCCATTCTATAGTACTATTTTCAGTTTATCCCACTGTTCCTCCTGCAGCTTTGGAATTTTTGTTGATATGGTCTAGCGCCTGATCTACAGAAAGTTGGTTAAAATTCCCAATCAAACATTTAATGACAAAATTCCTATTTTTGAATTCATCATGTTCCGGTGCCATGTTTGAAAGTATTCAATGATATTGTTGAATTTGTAATCTGTCTGTATACGACAAACGAAAATGTGAAATGTATCAACAGGCTCAGGGGAATATTATAGCTTCTTCAAGATCCATAAGTAAATTACCTCCAACATTGGATAGTTTGAGACAACACAGCCTTCGAGTCCATTACCAAACAAAAATTTGGGTCAATAGTAATGTACCATGAACATCTTTACCGGATCCTATATTTAGTGGGTGGTATGTAGAAAATGGAAAACTTCTGCCAAAATTAACGACGATGCCAATCCTACCTAAGGAAACATCTATGCTTAGCAACTGCAGTTGTAGGAAAGGTAAATATTATTTCGAATATCAGATCCGTAAATATTATTTATGAAATGGAAATTCTCATTTCAGATTGCACAGGATCAATGTGTTCCTGTAAAAGAAAACAAATTCCGTGTATTGGCTCCTGCAAATGTATGGCTCAAAAAACATGTGCAAATACGAGTACTTCAAATTTTTCAAATCTTCCTTCCCTTGATGATTCTTCATGTGATAGTGATAGTTGAATTAGATGAATCATGACATGTAAGAAATTTTTAGGCCCTAAATATCATAGATACCAACTATATACCTTCTTAATTCTTTTCTAGATTTTTGGTCTAGGATTCAGGAAATCTTGTTACTACTAATGAGAATGAACGATGATTTCAAAAATGTGTTAATATTACGTCACAAAATTGATTTATGAAGTAATGAATATAAGTTTGAACTCGCATATTTGCATATTTATTAACGAATTAACAAAATTAAATCAAATATATATGAATTATATGTAAAATTCTCATATACATAAAAAATTAGGAATTTAAACAATATCTTCAAAATGATGATTCTTCATCTGATAGTGATAGTTGAATTAGATGAATCATGACATGTAAGAAATTTTTAGACCCTAAATATCATAGATACCAACTATATACCTTCTTAATTCTTTTCCAGATTTTTGCTCTAGGATTTAGGAAATCTTGTTACTACTAATGAGAATGAACGATGATTTCAAAAATGTGGTAATATTACGTCACAAAATTGATTTATGAAGTAATGAATATAAGTTTGAACTCGCATATTTGCATATTTATTAACGAGTTAACAAAATTAAATCAAATATATATGAATTATATGTAAAATTCTCATATACATATATATAAAATTAGGAATTTAAACAATATCTTCAAAATGCGTTCTGAAGGCACGCAGGAATAGTACTGTAAAGTTGGTCGGATAGATATAACGAACCTTATGTGCATAGATCAAAGCTCAAATCCATAAGGTCGCCACTAACATGGACTAACGCTACAAATTGCGCCTTTCTAGCGTCTCCAGGTTCGGTTTCGGTTAATGGGAGTTAATAACACAATTTCTTATTTTGTGAGGAAACTATTCTACCTATTGTAATTTTGAAAGAAGCATCTGAATCGTTGGTTTTAGGAGCAGACATTTCATAAAAAGCATTTTTTCGATAATCCTAACAGATCTCGAGTAAAACCGAGTGGAACATAATAGTTAATATGGGTGTTCAGGGCAAGCGTTTATATCTTAAGGAATTCCATTTAAGAGCATTGTATCCGACTTTTTCACAATTAATAAAAAATATTTCTGAATCGTATATTTCAACAGAAGTTTGTGTGAGTGATGTTCACCGTATATAGATGACCATGAACAGAAAAATTTTTTTTGTCAATTTTTGGAAAAATTTTCCCCACCCCTTCCTGCACACGACGATTTTTTGACGACCAGTTGAATTTACATTGTAAGGGTATGGAGAATGATACCCAGTGGTCTATACATTTTAGCAATGAAGGTCCCACGAAAATCTGTTTTAGAGCTCTTTTCATGCCTTGTGAACTCTACTATTTGTTGTACGAGTGTTATTACAGTGGGCCAGTATACTCCAACCATACTTTTATATTCCGATATTTTGCGAATATCTCCAATAATATGGATCCTTTCGAATTGAAATCTAGAACTTTGCTGTAACATTAGGATTTGAAGGCTCTTGCAAAATTTCAGCGATATCTGACTGAAGGTTTCTGAGATAAATATTTTTATTTGTATAATTCTTTTGAAATGTTATAGTCCTACGATCCTCAACAAATTTTCCATAAGTCATGGTGCTGGTGTTTTTCAACTTACTTCCGAGGTTTAATTCGAACAGATCAGGCAAACAATACTTCAGATGGCTATAACTCTGAAACCACTCGGAGGATTTTGCCCATTAATGAACTTAATCGGCGCATTTGGATAAATACTGCAGATTTCAACTCTCTAACTCATTGCGTTCGACAGTAATCGTGCTGACGAATGGCCAACAGAATTGACTTTGACCTCGGATTCTTCATCAGTGAGTCGAAACGATTCATTTGAGACCATTCACTGCCAAAAATTAAAAAATTACAGACTTTTGGACGAATTGATAGGCAAAATGTTCAGGTAAACAAGGCGCCAAAAATAATCCATAATTATTTTGAATATTTTGCTTAATAGATACATATTATTTCGATAATATAACAAGGAATAATTTAACCTATCATACTCTGCCATTTATTTACTTAATAATAGTTGGTGTAGAAGGTATTCTTATGATAGAACTGCATCATAAAAGAAATTAAATTGAAAAAGAGTCATTTTATAAAAAACAAGGGTGCCAAAAATTATTAATCCTAAACCACCAGATCGATTCTACCCAATAACGAACTTATCCGAGATATTCATTCCTCTAATATACTCTGAAAATTCCAGTTTTGTTTTCACTGGAGATATTTTTAATCCAATTTGATTAACTTACTAAAGTATATATTTTCATTATCATATGGATTATCCAATGGCATTATATTATCACCCCAAAATTATAATATCCTATTATCCTCATAATTCGACGATATCTGAGGTTATTTCATTGGCCATATTGCATTCAATCCTACTTTGTTTACTAGAACAGGAGGTATTTTATATTAAGAATTTTGACTAGAACTAAAAATAAATACGGCATGTCTCCTATCTGTAGATAAGACGACATGTGTGAAGTTTGAACTAAGATGATTCAAATATAGTGCGTTTCAGAAAGTACGCACCAAGAGGAAATTTTCTCACCTGTATAGTTTTTTGAAATTTTGATTTGCGGGAAAGTTGGTGCTCAAGAAACGATGATTTTGGACATATATGTTATTGATCGTGTTACTCTGCAAACCTTCAAAATTGACATTTTTTTGAAAAAATTACCAAAAGACGTAGAAATCAGAACAATATCAAAAAATTTCTCACAGCAATGTTGCTCAGAATTTCATTTTATACCAAACTGCCAAATTTCATAGTGAAATTCCCAAATATTTTGATATTAATAATTTGATGACAGAACGCTAGAGAAAGCTGCGGATATTTGAAATAATTATTCGGAATCTAATTCCAATGATAATACACTTTCAAATTATTTATTTATTTAATGTGCCTGCCAACTCGATATCATTTTCACAGGTAACTTTGTTTTAGATGAGGTCTGTATTGCTCTATTCAAAAGCGATTTTAGAGGGTTGGAGAATTTTCTTCTGATGTGATATCGAAGAATTTAATTTCTTATGATGTTCCAAGAATAATCAGCGTGATATTAGCTCTTTGCGCATTTAATTTATCAAGTACAATGTTTTGCACCATGATTGTGGGGTTTTCACCATAGAAATCATGAATTATGAGGAACATTAAATTAATATAAACTTCATTTGAACTGTGATGATGTCTCTTCCAATTGAATTCTATTATGAATGATTTTTCAAATTTCCGCGATTCCCAAAGCTCCGTCTAGCGTTCTGCCATCAAAATATTAATATCAAAAAATTTCGGAATTTCACAATGAAATTTTGCAGTTTGGTATAAAATGAGATTCTGAGCAACATTTCTTTCAGAAACTTTTTGATATTATTCTGATTTCTACGTCTCTTGGTCAGTTTTCTAAGAAAATGTCAATTTTGACAGGTTTGCAGAGTAACACGATCAATGACATATATGTCAAAAAACATCGTTTCTTGTGCATCAACTAACCCGAAAACCAAAATTTCAAAAAACTATACAAGGGAAAAAATTTCCTCTTGGTCCGTACCCTTTGAAACGCATCCATATATGCAACATCGAGTTGACCAGATCCATCCAGAACCTCAACCAATGATTGAGAAAACACAGCCAAATTACTCAAACATGAACGCCGAGGCATAAAGCCATGCTGCTGATCTTTGATCCGACTGCTTACTTTAGGAAAAATGGCATTGAACAAGATTATTTCAAATATTTTGGAGAAGTTTGACAATATGGAAATGGGTCTATAACTTTGTATAACAGATTTGTTCCCCTTTTTAAAGACAGGAATTATTTTAGAAAGCTTCCAACATGAGGGATAAGTATTTTTCCGAAGAGCTAAATTGAAAATATGTACCAGGGGCAAAGCCAACACACGTATGCAGTCCCGAACCAAGAAACTTGGTATCCCATCAGGACCAGCAGTGCTTTTGTCACCCAATTTTCTCGTAGCAAACATGACGTCATCCTCACTAACACAATCAACTCGAATCACGGTCGAATCGAATACATCGCCAATATCAACGGATTCCCCATCATGTGAAGGCTGGTACAGGCTACTGAAGTAATCAGCAAATGAATTCACAATGTCATTAGGTTCCACACATATATGCCCTACATTATCCCTCATTTCACCAGGAATGCGAGAATCCCCCTTCCGGTCACGAACAAATGACCAAAAGTGAACCGGCTCATTGACCATTCTCTGCTCACACAATTGAGCATAGTCCTTATATGCGACAGAGATTTTTGATTTCAATTTTTTTCTCAAACTCTTGTATTCAACCAGATCAGAAATATTTTTATACTTTCTATACTTCCTAAATATCCGCTCTTTTCTAAATATAATATCAATGATTTCAGCATCATACCATGGGGGAAAGCGTCTTTTTCTCTTAATCTTATACGGTACAGTTTGCTTGAAAATTTCGTTGAGCTGAGAGTAGAAAACATCACATGCCACATCCGGGTCATCTTCAACCGATAAAACATCACACCATTCAGCGTTAAACATCTTCTCATACATTGTAATAAAATTAGCTTTTCTAAAGTTAAATTCTAGAGGGGAATTATTATTACTTACACCAAAATTTCGAACACGCATGATCTCAGCCTTGAAGTTGAAATGAACAGGTGGATGATAAGGATCAACGTTAGCGAGGGAGAAAGCATCATCAGCAAGAATACAGTGAGCATCAGAGAAAACAAGATCCAGTAATCTATTATTACAATTTAAAATGTTGTTTATCTGTTTGAGATCTAACATTTGCGAGAACATCTTTAAAGCTCTACTTCTACAATCATCAAGAGAATCTTCCACATATAATGGGGCATTAAAGTCACCAATAATGAGCAAATGCTTGTCCAATAGAACATTCTGCGAAGACAACATATCAAGAAAAATTTCATAATCACTAGTATCAGCACTCGGCGGGATATAAACTACAACTACAAATAGATAAGTTGACTTCAATTTAACCCTACAACATACCATGTCAATCGAGGGAATAACACTTCGTAAATTCGGAAAATCAACCCGAGCTGCATTAAGTCTATTATGAGCTGCCAGGAGCACGCCTCCACCCCTAGTTGTGCCAGTTGCCGCCAAATCCCTGTCGCAACGGAACACATCATAGTAACCAGGAAACAACTCCGCATCCAGCACACCATCCTGCAGCCATGTTTCACTTATACACACTATGTCAAAATCACTGCTTTCAACCGCATTGAAAAACTCCTGTGTCTTAGAATTAAGACCGCGCACATTTTGATAATAGCAGTGATATTCGCCTACACTGTAATCGGGATCAACTAGTTTGACGTATTTATCATGGGAACACCCCTCACAAATTTGAGTTCGACATTCTCCCCATCCGATTTCCGCTTCTCCACTTCTGTTTTCATCTTCTTGAAATAGGCAGACTGTCGCGGCGTCTTATCTGCCGTGATACCCACATGAGAGTAATCCCGAACAGACCTGACCAACTTGGATTTTTTAAGTACATAAATAGCGTCCTCCCTACAATTCAAGGTAACTCTCAACGGTCTTGGTTTATCAGACAATGGATCGAATTTTCCCAAGCGCACTACCCTAGTGCGATGATCCATCAGGGAGACCTCAGGCATTACACCATGAAGCATATCACCCACAGCTCCTTGGTCCTGTTTAATTCTTTGGTCCTTACTGACGTGGGCCTCAGATTCCTTCAATCCGTAAACTATCAAATTCCTCTCACGTCTCCGACGCTCCTCAACTTCAGATATAATCTCCTCAAAGCATTCATCACTAAACTTTTGAGAGGAATTCTCAGATGAGATAGACTGTACAGTTGATTTTAGTTCCTTTATTTCATTTTGTAATGCAACTATCACAGATTTCAAAGAATTTATATCGTTACCGATGCCCTCACATCCTCGACAAGTCCAGGATATCGACCCCTTGGAACTAATAACACGCACCTCCGCGCTAGTCAATCCAACGCAGGTATTCCCAAACATATTCTTGCACACACAGCAAGTGAGAATGAGATGGCTATCAAATAATTTATTACAACAATAACAGATCCTCTTATTAGTCATCCTCAGATTGCTTATCCGAATTCTAGGAACACGCTCGACAGATATGGGATCGCACACAGATGTTGATTAGATTTGTTCAGCGAACTAATACGTCGATGTATCAATAATGTTAATTAATAAAATCAAAAATATCACTCGCGCTGATGAAACACCAACCAATTTTCACCTTGTTACCAACTTCCTGATCACACAGAAGTAAAATTCAAAAATAATCAACGAGAGTACTGGAATTATTCACCAAAACTATGGAGCAAAAGAAAAGCGTACTCACAGCTGTTGTGTTTATCGTCAAAAATATGATATATGATAGAACTGCATCATAAAGGAAATTCAATTCAAATAATAGTTCATTTATCAAGATTAAATGAGCAAATCATGAGAATGAGAACTGCACCTTGGAAGTAATCAAATTAAATCTGGTCAATTTTGCCCAATAACGAACTCAACCGAGATATTCATCTCCCTAACCTACTCTGAAAATTTCAACTACCTACCTCATTCCGTTCGAGAGTTATATCTATGTCTATGGATGAAAAGGAGTCTCACTACTCTCAGATCTCTTACTTCATATTCCGTTCCGTAATGTAAGAATTTTCTGAGAAAAACTAATTTCGGAGCAAACAACTGAGATTTTTCTCACTTCGCTCACAATTCTTCGATTGATTAGATAATGTAATGTCTCAGGAAAATAAGTTGACATTATGACAATTCATACATAGAATAATTATATCATTCTGTGAAAACGAAGAAATACGATTTGTTATTGAAATTTTGAAAAATCATGTCTCCGAAAGTATTAGCTTGTTAAAGTTAAAAAGTGCAAAATGTGGATCCAAAATGGGATAAAACCCGAAACATATAACATATGACAATAACATAGTATTATATTTTGAAATTTGGGCGAAGTGTTATCTTTTCCCTAAGCATGAAAAACGCAATGATGTGAATTCAGTGCTCTTTGGGACAGTTCTCCATTATTACACAATTTAATTTGAAATGATCAACAGTGATCAGTGCTTTTTCAAATTCTTCAAATGTCAAAAGTATATAATCTGCAGAAATGATTTTCCATGATTGGTATACTGGTATACAATAACTCCTCCGACCACAGCACGTCAGCGTCTATTCGTGTTACGATTAAATTTCGGAAAGCTTAGTGCTTAGTAATCCTCGGACGTGCTCGGGAGCACGTAGGGATTACTAAGCACTATGCCGTTTCATGAAGTGCTTGAATTACTGGTTTTAAAATGTGCTCAGAAGCTCACTACTCAGGAGCAAAACAAGGCTTTAAGCACTTTCACAAGCACTAAGCACAATGCTTTGGCTCAGCTCTGTAATTACTTAACCTACTTAGTTACAACCCACCTTTTGAAGGAACATAATATGTCTTACCGTTCTAAGCTTTTCGTCCTAGATAGCTGAATTTTACAACGCATAAACTCTTTCCGAGGACACCAAGATCCCTGCTCAAACAGATTTCACCTCATTTCTCCTCTGCGGTAGCGATCTGTGTTATCGGATGGGCCATTTCGAGGTGTCATTACAATGTCATGAACTATGGAGCCCCTGACACCCTAGAAGCCTAGAAATCACGTACTTCGCGTTATTTATCCGACGAGCTTTCAATTATGTTTTATGACTGCGTTCTCGGTTCTATTCTCTTATTGTTGAGGAGGAAGCTGAGCCGAAAAGCTTCGCAATTCCCTTCTCTCGAGCGATTTTAACGTCGCTACGTCGTTTTATTTATAGATCGTTCGGGAAGGTGGTTCGTGGTTTCGGAAGGAGCGCAATATATACATATGAACTCAGTTGTGATGTCAACGAGTTCAAATTAATTCTAGCACCTATTCAGAATGACATGAAGAAACTATATAAAAAATTGGTTCAAGCCCTGTGGCCAGGAGCTTTTTGGCGCTCTTGTTCAAATAGACAAATTATATCTCCGAAAGTATTGGTTTCTCAGAGTTGGGAATTATATCAATGGATTCCTATGATAGAAATGCATCATGAAAGAAATTAAATTTAAAAAAAGTGTCGTTAAAAAAAATGCTTCAAAAATAATCTTATAAAAAAAGAGCAATCTACATTGCTTCAATGCCTTAATGCTTCAAAAATTGTCATTAAATTTATTTATCAAGATCAAATGAGCAATCTGCGATGATTCAACCTCGTCGAATGGGTTGTCAAATTACACTCGGTGCATAGTTTTCACAACTCGAAATACCTAAGGAAACTATCATCGAAATGTCTAGATCAAGGCTGGGGACGATCATAGCAGATTGTCCATTTATTCCTGATATTTCAGTAGGTAGTGGATTACGAACAAATTAATTTAATAGTTCAACATATATTAATAAAATACTATCCTGTTTTCATAATTTAAAATTTAATAATTCATACCACTAACAGATTCTTTTCTGTATTATGAACATTAGCTCAAGAAAAATTTATTGATACACAAATGTAGATCCATATTTCAGTATTTGTTTGCTAGCAACATAATGAAAATACTGTATATAGGAACATGTCCCACTACTCAAGGAAGTAAAAGGTAATATAAACCTCAGTGGTCAACGAACAGTAATTTCATTTGATGATTCCATTATGTTCTTCTTTCCTATTGCCTCCATAAACTAAGTTCAAAAGAATATATATATATATATATATATCAAAACAGTCTTGTATATATTCACAAATTCAAGAATCGAATACTTGCTTTCCAAGAGAATATATCAACTATGAATTGACAATCTCTAAGAGCGGCCTCATACGTCCGGAATGTCACTCTGAATTCATAATCTGAATTCAGAAAGAACCGAATTGCCTACTATTCATCCATTCTCCTCACACGTTCTGATTTTTTCAAGATCACGATATTTTCAGATCGATCTTTAAGAATGATACTGACGAGCGTTATTAATTCCGGATCTGAAATTTTAAGATCATGAATTCATAAAGCACCTCTTTCATTGCATTTTTATAGAGCGAACACACACACGACGGAATTCAGATTATGAATAATCTCGTTGCACCGCAAATTTTCCCAGAATATATGAAAACTAACCTATGTGCCTATTTCTACTTGTTTGCATTTCTAGTTTCTACAATCAACAAATCTCTACTATGGGCTACAAAATATTATCAATCTGGAAACTTTTGTTGTTGTGGAAAAGGTATGATTAATATTTAATACCATTAGTTATTAATACGAAGGGAAGCATAGCATTGTTGTTGTGTACCATCAGAACCGAGATCAGAACATTACAGAATTACTGAGATTCATTATATATTTAGTTTTAGTTGAAACATTCGCAGAAACTTGGAGAAACACAATAGAATGTATGCTTAGTTTTTCTCAAAAGCGGTGACATCTGCTGTGCCCCTTACAGCTCAATGGCTAGTCATTTAAGTGAAGTATGCAGCCATATTATTTTACCTGGTGTCTCGCCCCGCAGATACTGTTTCTTTCATAACAAATGTCGACATGTTAGAATCGAGAATATGGAATGGGCAAAAAAAACTGAACCCAATAAAGGAAAGGGAATTGACCGATAATAGATTGCACGAGATGGCTGAAACCTTCAAGAATTAAAGCTACTCTACTGCAATTGCTGGAGTAATAGAACCCAACCCTGCTTACTATTCTTTAGATTCCATCTACAAATACGACTCATCTAAAGTATGCCATAAACAAATACTAGATGATTGAAAAGCTATTGCCATTCACACGCCATATTGTTGTAAATGAGAAGGCTACGAGAGATCAATAGGTGAATTGCTTATGCTCCAAATACAGTTGTGGACGGATCAATACTTCAACATTCTAGGTGTCGAATAGAACAAACATTGAAAAAGGCTTCATTATTATACATAAAAAGTATTGGATATCCTTGA
Source organism: Halyzia sedecimguttata (assembly GCA_937662695.2). Taxonomy (NCBI): domain Eukaryota; kingdom Metazoa; phylum Arthropoda; class Insecta; order Coleoptera; family Coccinellidae; genus Halyzia; species Halyzia sedecimguttata. Next base: position 18,402,368 of record OW569413.2, read on the forward strand.
AAGATGTAATTAATTTAGGTATTCATTTATTTATCGTTGAAATGTCTGATAGTTTAATAAAAATTATTAATATTTCAATCGTGCTTTCTTCATTTTAATGAGTAGCCTGGTCTCAAAATAGTGATACTAGAGAAGAATTTAAGGAAGTAACCGGAACACAGTGATCAAGTCCAATCCCTTGCTATCATAACCGGTCAGTTATGTATAGCAAGAGATTGGTCTTGACCACTCTAATAAAATAAACGACCTTTATTTCAATAGGTCCTTAGTTACAAACAAGGAACAGATAAAATATTGTCAAAATTTGTTGCATTTAATTATGAGAAAATAATATCCTTATTCGCTCAAGCTATTCGAGAGCTTATGAGGGGTCTCCTTAGGGAAAACCTAGGAGGATCACTATACTAATATATAATAGATGGTCCGAGTGACCAAGCACATAAAAATGGGAAAATAATCTTACCTAATGTAATTTATATCATCAATTCTTATGATAATTAATGATAGGATAGATTTTGGATTGTGTGGGATGAGTAGAAAAATGAATAACCATCCTGCATATAATATATTGTTTCAATTTCATGATTTTTACACTTTGGTCTTCTTCTAGGTATATCATATCAAATTATGCTCCATTCTGGAAACATGTGTTGTCCAATTCCCGCTCTGAAACAATTATAAACTCTTAAATTCGATTACTTACAACAAATAGGTACTGTTAATCAAAAATTGTCACTAAATTTTCCAAATTGTGATGAGAAGAGCACTATTACAATGGAATAAACAGCTATCCGGTAAAAGATGAAAATCATATTATCAACCATCCTGTCAAGTGTAGGTATACATTCAAAAACCGAACTAAACTTAATAGTTTTAAATTTACTTTACCTAAAAATATCATTATTCATTATTATTAAATACCCTTCGTTCACAACGAAGGTAAGGATAAAATGATCCCATGTGTGGTACTCATGCAACACATTATGACGTCCAGACTCTTGAATTTCCATTAAAACAGATGACTTAGACAGAGGTCATTATTATATGAATTGTGTTGGGCCGACGAAACCCGCCCCTCCACTGAGACCAATTGTTCTATTGTGTCACCCCTATAATCTATACTTCACCCACAAGCTCAATCCTCTCGATAAGGAATATGAGTTTGGTGGATGAGAACTTGTCCAGTTCCCTCAGTCTCAGTTTGTGGACTATTAGTTCCTCAAATCTGATCCTGTCCCCAGCAGGGCAGTCACACATGATGTGTTCGATAGACTCGTGGTCCTCCAGGCATAGTCTGCACTCAGAGTCCTCAATCAAACCCAACGTAATTAGGTTTTTTCTGAGGCCACAGTGGTCCGTGTATACGGCTGTTAGGATTCTCAGGTATTCCCTAGAGAATCTGAGCCATTGTCTGACTCTTTCAGTTGATGGGCCAGTAATTGTTGAGCGAGCATGTCTGTGTCCAGATTTTCTGGACCCTATGGCCCAACCATCTGTTGTTCTACCTACCCGCTGCCTGAGAGAGGCCTGAGGCCGGTTCAGGTCCAATGAGCCCCATGTAAGAAGGAGGTTACACGGTCAATCTGGAATCAGTTCAGTCTGACATCCATTTATGATTGATGTCAGAGAAACGGAAAACTGATTGTATTTCAAGCAGCAAGTTTATGGAATGCGAAGAATCCGATGCATTTTCATCGAGAAACGACCGTGTAATGTGTTTTGTCAGTCCATTAATCTGGAATCAGTATCATCGTAATCAAGATGACAGACTGAACTGATGCCAAACTTGTAGACAATTTAACTCCCTCAACAGATGAAGCAAATGAATAATAATAATAAGTACTTACAGTGTAACATCCATTGTTCGTCTGATGAAATATTTTCAAAACTACTTTTTAACAGTCATGTTCGCAAGTCCACCATTCTTCTTAGGCATTCCTCCCATATTTATTATTGAATAAAACAATACTGTGGCAAATTATAGATTATAGTACCTGTTTCCTAAATTGATTTAACTTATTTATTGGAGATATTCAGTTATTGTTAATTTAGGCAAAATTCTATCCTCGATCTAGAAGAAACACTGACATTTATATTACTTGATCACAGGAAGAAAGTATATTATAGTCGAATTTAAGTGAATAACCAGACACAGTTGTTAAGACCAATCCCATTCTATAATAACCGATCGTTGATGTATGGTAGGGAAACCACTGTGCTTTATTGGTTATTCGCTTAAATGTACCTGTTTAAAAAATACTTACGTAGGTATAGAAATAGATAATGTAAATTAACGAAAGTATTCGATATATATCAGTATAAACCACTTCCCAGATGTATGTATAGCCTTTAATACTCAGGATGATTGGTATTTATCTTATTCATTTTCACAGATCCTCGGAAATTGATAAAAAAATTGCAAAAAGAATAATTTGTTATCGTTTTATAAAATCCTTATTGATTCATGTTCCTACAGAATTGCCAGAAGCAAGAATTTTTCAAAAAACCACGATATTTACAGGTTTAAACGACCAATGGAAAAGGTCAAGTTCGAACAAAATCTTTGGAATGTGAATATATCCAGATATGAGCATGAATACTTACTTTCTATCGTGATATATCCAGGAAAACTTAAAAATTTTATTACTATTTTTGTTCATACACTGGGAGATCATCGGACCTGAAAATCTTAAAATTCTTTATAAATTTAAGTAAAGTAGTAATTACCTTATAGTACTTACTTATAGAGTGATATTCCCCGTAACAGATAACAGATCGTATCGTTAATTTCACGGAAACCCATCCGTTCAGTCCATTTTGAGGTTATTCAATTTAACCGGCGAATACGTACCGATCGTGGTAAATATGAATTTCCGTGGAAAGTATCAAATCGAATCCAAGGGTTTTTATCGATTCTGAATAATTCCCGGCACATTTTCGATCCATAATCGATCGATTTTCGTTAATTCCTCTTATAACTTCACGCCCCCGATCTGACTGACATTACTGACCTTGGAATGCTTGTAGCGTTCTAGTTCATTCCTTTCAAAAAATTAGAGATGTGCGTTTGCGATTTCATCCTTCATTTTACTTCGAGCTTTTCGTGAGTTTTCGCCGCACTGGATCTTTACACCAACCCAAGAGGATCGTTCGATTTCGGCCTCGCTCGGGTCGTTTTATTTCTATAGTCCCATAAAAACGGTCTATTTTCCCCATTTTGGCGATTTTCAAACGCTCGTAGAAAATAAACGGAAAGGAATAGGAAAAAAGTGGCGCGTACGTTAATCCGTATATATTTCGTCTTTCGATTCGTACCGTCAAAATTCGGCCCGCGTCCCGAACGAAAAAGCCTTAGGGATTCGAGCGACCCCGCTTTCGCCGATTTCCCCGATTTAGCGACTTTTCGGGAATTTTTTTAAAATACTCGCGACGTTCCTATCTCGACGAAAATCGCCTTCGGCGATACGTCCGTCCTCGCCCTTTCCGTCGCTATATTTCCCGCTTACCGGGCTCGCGGCTTCGCCGCTCGCGAAAATTCCTCCCTATGCCGTGTCTAAACTGGCATAAAGATAAAGTAACAAAGTTAACAAAGAACCCAACTGACTCTCCTTAGTCACACAAGCTCCTAGGAGCTTCTGGGGGATCTCCATGGGAGTGACTTGGGAGGTTCAGTATAATCATAATCATGTTCATAGCACGCGCGCCAAAGCAGATCGACCCCATGTTAATGCTCTCTAAGCATTTGTTTTCCATTGTGAAGTCATCCTGCAATTGGCCATGGAGATCCCTCAGAAGCTCTTAGGGCTTGTGTGACTTAAAAGAGTCAGTTGTGTTCTTTATTAACTTTGTTACTCTATCCATATGCCAGCTTAGACACAGCACTGTTAATTTATGACCCAACAGTGAATGGTGTCCACTACGCCCTGGGTAGTTCACTGGCTCGTTCAATCCACTCAGCTTGAAAGCCTAATCATTCATTTCAACTTACCCAACGTGATCAAGCGCGCCAAATAGTACTGACTTCACGTCATTGCTTTTTTATATTTCTTCAAGGTCATTTAAAAGAACTGGTTATGGGACCCCTGTTGGGAACGCAATTGATTACGCCTATTCTCCAAATCCGAACGTAATTTAATATAGATCTTCCAAATATCCTTATTTATAAATTGGCCCCAGTGCCACGATACAGACAACTCAACTCGGAAACAACAGTTTCCTTGAAACTGACTTGTCGAGGCACAGAATTGCTCTGAAATTTCACTTAAAATCTCACAATACCGGCTCAGCAGTAAATACATGACCGCTAGTCGCCAACCACTCCCAACATAAGCCATACAACCTGAAAAGAGCTACTTCTCCTCTGCGCATGCGCAATGTGCTCGTGGCTTAAAGGCCTCTCAAAATCACACTCCTCACACAAAACTCTGATTCTTCAACACCATTGGTTCAGGAGATATCGCAGTTTCAATCAACGCATGCGCGGAAACTCCCAAGGGGATTCAATGGAGGAATAACATCCTCCACCCCAAAACTCCAATCCTCTCAGACGAAAACTCCAGCATTTATATCACTTCTCATCTGCGCATGCTCATAACGAAAAATGCTAGGAAGGGCCAGCATGAATTCAAAAAAATAGGTTTGGCAATTTCAAGCGAAAATTCCGCAAAATAGTAGTTATGTTTTGAATTTTTTCATGTCTCGTGATCCTCAGGAGACACACACATTCTGCATAGTAAGTGTTGGCCTGTAACCTAATTAACATGAGCAAATCGATAAAAAAATGTTTTGGTTAAATTTTATTTGTTTTAAAAATACAAACGTAAACATAATTTATTGCGATGCGGCTTACATACTGTTTATTTGAATTACACAGGTACATAATGCCATTTGAAGATTTTGTTCACATAGGGCTATAGACCAATAGAAATCATTTCTAAATCCGCTTCAAACTCAATTTCGCCCAAATTGGACATAATGCGTTTTGTAAAGTTACTCCTCAAATTTCAATCCACTAACTTTTTCTGTTCGAGAGGTATCGTGCTAACTGCCTGCCGGACCGGACGGACGGAATTGAATTTGACTTCGGATTATTCATCAGTTAGTCGAACTCAATCGTTTGAGATCACTTTCGCAGAAAAGTTCGAAAATAACAGACATTGTGGCATTGACATTGACATTGACATTGACATTGACGCTGTTCATGCGCGCAAAAGCTGACAAGAAAGTAAACATATTATCTACATCTACCTTGAAAATTGTTTTAATACCAATCATGTGTGAACTAACAAGGTTTGTTGGTATTCCTCGACACCTGGACCTTGAAATCCTAAAGGACCTGCTGTGATAATAAGCGATGAATAATTTTATCGTCCCCTAATCTCTTAATTACTCTTTGCATCAGAAGTAAATCAATAAGTTCTCGTCATCTTTGATCAATTAAAAGTCTTTTATTTTCCCCGAAAGCTAGGCAATCCATATCTACACGCCGCCACTACTCTGGAGAGGTCTTTTCATGTCGCTTTTCAGGATCAAACGAATATCGAGTTCAATTAGTAGGGTTTGCCAGTCTAGTGGCTGTTAGACTTGTTGGTTCTCCTTTCATCAACGGAATAAATAATAAAGTAGATATTGAGACACATAGCAGACCTCTAATGATTCGCCTTATTTTACTCAACCACGTTTACGTTCATTGGGTAAATATTAGTGTTCAATTAGACTTTGTTATAACCAAGTACACAGGCATTTTGTATATGACTTGTTATAATGTTCTGTTTGTGCTGGTTTATTACTTCTACTCAATGTTGTGGAAATACTCAACTTCATGTGGCCTCCTGATATATGAATGCTATCTTTTTTGCACGATTTTTCTAGGGAATGGCATGCTATAATTTTGCCCAAATATCTGTAATATTCGAATTTTTGTCGAAAATGGTCTCAAACGAATAGGTGCAACTCACTAATGAAGAATTTGAGGTCACATCTGCCCGGCCGACCATTACCACGATAATTTTTGACCCTTCAAAAGTTAGATAGTTAGATAGTTACTTGCTATTCTCAGGGCAGGTTGAGTATCTGAATACGACGGTTCAGTTCATTCATCGACATTCAGGTTCTGATGCGTGCTGTGATGTGAGGACCCCCAATCTCTTGGTTGGTTTACGTTTCGTTCCAGCTTTCACTGATGAACTTATAATACGGCTTGTTCAGTGAGAGCCTGCCGTAGATGCATTTGACTTCAGCACGAACGTGCCGAAGTGATGTCTCCAGTAAGGTGTTTCAGTTTTAATGGATCACGCACAGGTCGACAGGTGTTCATCGTAACAGTGGCAACATCTACTGGCGTGAACGCCAAGGAGACAGAAAGGTCGAAGGAAATTTAGTTCCCTACAAGCATAATCAGCCAAGCTGTTTCTGAGTACTAATTTTGATTTCAAACACTACTGATTCAATCGAATTGAAACTTGGCATCTAGTTGTATGAGACCAACACAAAGACGTATTTAAAATGTTATGAGGATCTTGTAACTAAAAAATTTTAATAAGTTTATTTAAAATATTATGTATCTCACGCCATAACTTGAGAACGGAAGGATATAACAACTTGCAATTTTCAGGGTAGGTTTCGCATCTGAATGCGATATTTAACTATATAATATATAACCGTATATATAATGTATAACCGGCTAAACGTTTTTGGAGTTATACCCATCGGAAATGTTGTTATTTCCTCAATAACTCAAAAAAGATTAATTTGATCCAATTTAACATAGTAAGTCGTTGTAGAATGCTGACTTGCAAATTAAAATTTTAACACTAGAAAATCCTAAAACCATCAGTGCAAAAAATTATGTACCTATCTCAAAAATTATCCGTCCGGACTCACTGAAATTTTGTGGGACCCCTCAAAACCTAACTTTACAGCCAATTTCCAAATTTGAACACGATTAGATCTATATTGTTGGAGATCCGAACAGCCTTGTGTGAGTTCAGTAGCTGGATGAGTTATATTTCGGTAAATTTCGTTAGAATCTTTTTGCAAAGAAAAAATAAATTTTGTTTTCTTCAAAACTTTATATTTCAGAAACTATACGTCAGAGTCCGTTGAAATTCCCCACAAAACTTCAAGCCACTATTTTACACTCGAGTACTGAAATTCAGCACGTCCGATTATGTATGAGACGTTAGCAGTCAATAGGACATGCGCGAAAATGATCCTGACTTCACGTCAGTGGTTTTAAAGGAATTCTTTCTTTCCACCTACACTCCTCACACATGGATGCTTCCAATAATATCACTCCCAACTAGCAATTTTGTATTTTATAATAGTTGTGGAAACGTTTTCAACCAAAATGTTATAAAACATTCTTAGTCGCTGAATTGTTTTCAATACGTTTATACAACAGATATAAACCCAAAATTGGCACATTTTATAAAATAATTTTGTCATTCGAAACATTTCATAAAGCTCTTCATAAACACAACAAGACTATTCCATACACATTCTGGCGCCATCTAAAAAAGTGTTTTGTAATAGCTGTATAAAGTTTTTCATGTAAGCGTTCTGAAATAAAAATGTTACATAGAATGATATCTATAAAATTAATTGATTTTAAGCTGGCAAATGGCAATCCTGAATTATAACAACATAGAGAAAATATAGATGTCATGTGTCATTATTGTTTACACGAAGCCATTTTATTTATATATACTTCTACACTTACATTACAGACACATGTTTGGCTACACACAACAAAATTCTCAAAGCAAATGAAATTTCTTCGTGAAATGTAGCACTAAAAAGACATATTTCAAACGCGCCCCCTTGTTTCGAATGTTTTACATAAAAAAATTGAACAAAACAAAAATGTGGCTTGTCAGTCTAATTCTTTGTATGAAAATGTATTCCAATTTGTCCTACAGATTATTTTTGAGTAATTTCATGCTCTGGATGGTTGAAATATCTACACATTTGCGATTTTTAGTGTGTTTAAAACACTCCCCACTCTGAGTCATCACAAATGCCGCCATGTTTAATGGCGTTCTCTTATAAAATGATTTTGCATCAGTTTCAAGCATTTCGATGTAATTTAGCTACTTTACAACTACTATAAAACATATTATCATGTTCTACCGCGTGAAAGTCAATATAACCTACAAAATCAGTGAAACAGTTAACGTTTTCCTGTGGAATATCTGATAAATACGTATTTTTGCAAGGAAATTTAAAAGAAGAAATAACAGGTAATCTGATGAAGGTATCTTATAAATAAGTCGATATCTCAAACACAAACATGATTATGGTGATAATTTTGCACCTACATTGTCTTCAGCAGTAGCATAATGCTTACTGAACCTGTATGTATAGGTATATAATTCCAAATTAAAAATCAACGATATGTTATTATTGTACCTTCTAATCTCTATTAACTGCGAAGTAATAAAGTTATGCATAGGTAAGACATTTGTGCTTTTAGCTAGAAAACTAATATGCATTTGATTCATGGTAACGATAACTATTTTAGAAACGTTCAAGATCGTGCAGACAGTTGAGAGAGGAATTAAACACTTTCAGTGTGGGAACAGAATGATCAGCTGCTTTTGGATGATATTGTCATGGAAATTGAATACTACAAAATAGTTATGAAGTGGTTACCGAAACGACAGTTTACTTCTGGAAGCAAAATTGTAACTAGAAGCACTTCTATATAACTGTTTCATGAGGTTATACAGAACATCTTTGAAATAGTTTTGTAATATATTTAAAATAAAATTATAAATATCCCCAGAATTAGTAAAGAAACCATTAAAAAGCAATTCAGTTTTATAAGCAGAATTGTTTTATATATAAGTTAGTTATAAACCTCTTAACAAATGGTTAAGTAATAGTTTTATAACATATTTCATAATTCTGCTGTATAGACGTTTTCACGATAAATTTATAAAGTATTTCAATTATCCACAACAGAATGAAGTTTATGTAGCTTTAAAATAATTAACTGATATTTCGAAAGGACTAATATGAAATATATTAGTCGCGAATCATTGGAGTTATGACAACTTTGCTGGTTGGGCTCATGACATGAAGAGGTTCTTTGATTTCTGAAATTAATTTGACTATGGAATTTCGAAACTTTAATATTAGAGCTACTTGTCCAGGGGCTTTATTCTCGACATCAACTTCACGCATACGCACGGCTAGGAATGGTAGATTTGCGCGTACGTTCGAAAAATGGTATTCTTGACAACTCTTCGCAGCTCCTAACGAACGGTATTATTCGCAGCTTCAAATATACCTGGCAACATCGCAAATAATAAGAAATGGTAGTTCGAAAGGGTCATTTTAACAGCTGACAGTCTTAGCGCGGGTTTTGAAAGTTCCGCTAGCTTGTTTATTTTATTTCGTTCGTTGTTGTGTGTGTTATTAGTTTGGTATTGTGAGATTGTAATTTGTTATGATGAAGAATAAAAATTGTAATAGAAATCCAAATGCAGTATCAGAGCAAAAGTGATTATTACTGGAGTTTATGAAGAAACATCCAAAACAAATAAGTTTCACAGCTCCCGTGGATATAGCAAAAAATTAAATGAAATTTCCTATTGGATACCGAAAAGATCTGCCTAATAATTATGACAGTTAATGAAGTTATTCCAAACTGAACTATGACAATTTCTATTATTAGCAGAAACACAAAGAAATTTTTTCAAAAAAGTTAATTTCATTATTTTACAAATACTAATATCTATTTTCTTAAATCTGTCATCTAATATAGCTCTGGCTTTGAGTCATCATCATACTCATACCGATTAAATTTTTATATCCTCTCATTCATCATAAAAAAAAATGTGGTACAAGAAATGAACAGGGCGGACAGAAAGACATTTAATTATTTTGAGTTTTATTCATAATAAAATATTCAGTGATGTGAATGTGCATGAGATTTCAGCAACCCAGACTAGGTATTCCTATAAATAGTATTAATCAAGTGAGTTCTAACACTTCCTCCTGCATTAAAGTCCGGATTTCACTCTACCTACTGTATTTCGGACGTTTTATTGTCATAATTTTCACTACAAATTATTCATAAGTCAATATCGTCCTCCACCTCTGGCTTTGGAGTATTATTGACATTGAACATATTGTGAATAACAACACAGGCATTAATTATTCTGCATGCTACAGCAGTTTTGTAATGTAATGATCGATGATTGAGGAGACACCTGAATTTCATCTTCAGATGCCATTACGTGTCTCAATTAAACCTCTAGTTTTTTGATGAGCCATATTTCAATTATATTCAGGGATACTCCTGATAGGTTCCGCATTCAGTGGTATCGAAAGCCATGGTCTAAGAGGATATCTGGAAATACCTAATAGAAAAATATAATTAAACATAATATTTAGAATTTCCATCCAATGAGTGTCGTTTTACCCAAAATATAATAATCTCTATGTCCTCAGTTGAGTAAGTTTTTGAGTACATTTAAAATATTCGAATTAGTCCAAATGAATGCATCATATTATGTGTGCTTCCTGGGTATCGTGCAATCACATTTATTAATTTCCACGGACTATCACATATCTGAAAATAATAATAATGAAAATGATATTTATTTTGATTTACATAAACATGCTCTGAGCTTTATTCATTTTCAATCTTCGGTGGAAAAATAGTAACATGGGTACAATCTACACAGCCAACCTCCGGAAAATTGAATCTTTCATAGAATCTGAAAGAATATCATTAGTATTTCAGACAAATAATCATGGTTATTACAAAAATATTTGGAATTTAAATGAATACAACCCACTATATTGAGTTCTTCAATATTTCTTGGAAAATGAACCTATCTGTTGAAAACTTGGGGTTCATTCAGAGCAATGCTCACTTCTTCTAGTGATCTGAATACTGAGGGTTGCGATACCGACACAAAAAAATTCGTCGCAATATCCACTTGATAACTTCTAGATGCAAAGAAATATAGGGCTAGCAAAACCTGTAAAATTAATCTTCAGAATAATACATACTTTGTAAAGATCTAACGAGTTCAGCTCACTCTACTGGTGGTTATATATATCTAGATCAGTAGATCTTTTCTAGGCACGCATATAAGGGCTTGATGTCTCTATTAGAAATCTGCAGAAGTCCATCGATAGCCAATAAACTGTAGAAACTGATGATCACTCAATACCGTAAAAGGATCAATATTCTTGAAATTATTTCTTCTTTTAATCGGTTGTTCAGTGATCTCCAGTGATTCCAAATAGGGTTAATATTGCAAATCGTCCATTTCGAAATTTTTCACCCTTCTCGTCACACAACATTTCAAACGTTTATTCACCACCTTCCCTTTAGTTTGGATTTCAAATTCAGAAATGTCCATAGAATCCCTCAATTGTATTCAAGTCTATGGTTGCAGCCGTCGCAAACCTTCTGCGAGTACCAAACACCACTCGCTGTAATATACGAATGTTCGTACGCTGTGCGAACGGTCAAGAATACAGACAGACCCATATCATTCGCAAAGACGCGAACGATCGTGAAAATTGCGAATGGTCGAAAATAGATCCCCCGGTCGTGATTTGGCATTCCCTATTTCTCTGTAGATCCTAGGTGGCTCTACATCCTAATACAGGATGGCTGGACGGTCACCGATATTCGCCGGCGTTCAGGGGGTCTATTCTCGACATCATTCGCAACTACACGCATACGCATGGCTGCGAATGGTCGATTTGCGCATACGTTCGAAAAATGGTATTCTTGACAACCCTTCGCAATCCCATGCGAACGGTATCATTCGCAGCTGCAAATATACCTGGCAACATTGCAAATAATGGGAATGGTAGTTCAAAAGGGTCTTAAATTTAACAGTTGACAGTCCTAGCGCGAGTTTTGAATGTTCGGCTAGCTAGGTTTTTGTATTTGGTTCGTTGTTGTGTGCTATTAGTTTGGTATTGTGAGATTATAATTTGTTATTATGGAGCAAATTTTCCAACAATTTCACTATGAAGGATGCTCAAACACTCTGGTGTGAAATAACCAACATGCTGAATAGTTGTGGAGGTGGTCGACTTCGTGTAGCAATAGTGCTACAAAGGCAAAATTTCCAAAGTCACCAAGAAAATCACTAATCAATATACAGCAGAGACATTTAGAATAACTTTGCAGCAAAAAAACAGTTGAAAAAAATTAATTCAATAGGTAATTTTACGAATGCTAATATCTATTTTCTTACATCTGTCAGCTAATATAGCTCTGACATTGAGTCATCATCATAATTATACTGATTACATTTTTGTCTACTCTCAAAATCAAAACAATGGGCAGGGAAAGAAAGACATTTAATTATTTTGAGTTTTATTCATATTAAAATATTTAGATATGTGAATTTAAATGAGATCATAGCTCATAGCAATCCAGTCTAGGTATTCCTATAAATGGTATTAATTAAGTTAGTTCTAACACTTCTTCCTGCAGCAAGTCCGAGATTCACTCCAGCTACTGCATTTTGGACGTTATTATCATAATTTTCGGTAAAAATTATTCCCAACTCAATACCGTCCTCCACCTCTGGCATTGGAGTATTATATTCGATGCACATATTATGAATAACAACACAGGCATTAATTATTCTACATGCTACAGCAGGTTATAATGTAATGATCGATGCTTGAGGAGACACCTAAATCTCATCTTAAGAATGCCATTGCATCTCTCAATTAAACCTCTAGTTTTCTTATGCGCCATATTGTAGTTAAATTCAGGGGTATTCCTGATAGGTTTAGCTTCCAGTGGTGTCGAAAGCCACGTTCTAAGAGGATATCCGGAATCACCTAATAGGAAAGAATGTATTAAATATATAAAGAATTTCAATCCTGGGGGTCATTCAGAGCAATGCTCACTTCTTCTATTGACCTCGATACGGAGGATTGCAACACCGACATAAATTAATTCCTCCCAATATCCATTTTCACTCGGTTGTTCAGCGATTTCCAGTGATTCCAAATTGGCTAAGTATAGCAAATCGTCCATTTATAAATTGTTCACCCTTCTTCTCACACATCAACACATCAACGATCAACAAGTCAACAACAACAAATCAAACTAGATTTCAAATTTAGAAATGGCCATAGAATTACCGAATTTTGATCAATTCTATGGTTGCAGCCGTCGCAAACCTTCTGCGAGTACCCAACACCACTCGTTGTAATATACGAACGTTCGCACGCTGTGCGCACGGTCAAGAATACCAACAGACCCATATCACTCGCAAAGGTGGCAGATGCGAACGATTGTGCAAATTGCGAATGGTCGAGAATAGACCCCCTGTACTTATGCACAGCACCGCAGAACCGATGATGAGAATTGTCGTGCGGAAACAAGCCATTGCAATGGCAGTGCCTATTGGGGTTAAACCGCTGGTTATACGTGCGAGAGCTTTGCCACATTTATTAAACGTTTCGAATATTCCGAAGGAAAACCAGAATATAATCTTTCACTATTACATTTTCAGGGGGTTGTACCACTCAATCTCAAATAGTATGGTTTATGTATACATTTTGCCGAGAAATCAGATGGTATTATCCAATTAGATTTACCAAATTTTCAGGAGGTTGCACCAATTAATCTCATATGGTATTATTTGTGTATAGATGTTTCCGTGAAATTGGATGGTAAAATTCAAATCTATTTCCTTATTTGTTGAAACAAAAATTGGTTCAAGCCCTGGGGACAGGAGCTTTTTGGCGCTCTTGTTCACACAGACAAATTATATCTCCGAAAGTATTGGTTTCTCAGAGTTGAGAATTATATAAATGGATTCCTATGATAGAAATCTTTCATGAAAGAAATTAAATTTGAAAAAAGTGTCGTTTAAAAAAAAAGCTTCAAAAATTATCTTATGTAAAAAAGCAATCTACAATGCTTCAATGCCTTAATGGTTCAAAAAGTGTCATTAAATTTATTTATCAAGATTAAATGAGCAATCGGCAATGATTCAACCTCGTGGAATGGGCTGTTGCAACTTACACTCGGTGCATAGTTTTCACAACTCGAAATACCTAAGGAAAGTATCATCGAAATGTCTAGAGCAAGGCTGGAGACAATCATAGCAGATTGTCCATTTATTCCTGATATTTGAGTAGGTAGTGGGTTACGAGCAAATTATTTTAATAGTTCAAAATATATTAATAACATACTATCCTCTTTTCAAAATTCAGAATTTAATAGTTCATACCACTAACAAATTCCTTTCTGTATTATAATAATAATATAATAATAATAAAGTTTATTTCCCAACATTTACAAAATAATTTTTTTGGTTACATAATAGATTCAATCAGGTGTAGAAAATAAACAAGCGTTTGTCACGAAGTAGACTAGCTACTTGTGTGTGACCTTACGCGTTCACTCAGTCTATTCTAATAAGTCAAGCGAACCAGAAAATATCATGTAAAACTTCACAAAACAAATTCAGAAAAACTCAAAGTTGAATTAATTTACCGGCTTCCCCTCGTACATGAGTTTTCAAGAATTGCATTTTTTCGACGTCAGCGATGTTTTGCTTATGTACGATCTGGTTGAATAGGTCACGAAAAAGTAGGCCATTGTCCATATTCGCCGTTGAATGTTGGAATTTGCAGCCTTGGTAAATTTGCCGGTTTGTTTTGGTTTGTTAAGGCAATGTCCTCTTGATTTTGGGTCAGCATTTCTTCTGTGTCCAAATAATTTTCGTATGCCTGTTCATATATTTCGGATGAATTCTAGTATATTTATTAATGTATGGCGAAAATTCGGAATATCCAAGGATGTTTTTGTATTCCTTCACATGATCGTCCTCGGATAGGAGATCTATCTTTATGTCACCAACAACAATATGATTATCCGTGTAAACTCTCTCCCCTAGGTATCGAAAGGGTTCCCTGTTGAATACTTGCGGATCTAGACTAGGTGATCTATATATACAGGTAATCAGCAGCTTTATCATATTTTGAACGAGTTCTATTTCCATAGACCTAATAGCACCCAAATCAATCACATTGAACCGCTCATCTCCCCCAACATATCCATCAAATTCCAAATTATGTTCCGCAACAATAGTGTCTATTTCTGACTCCTTATAATCTCTAATGAATGGATCCATGTCGACAAAAATATTCAAAAAATACAAAAACAACAAGCAGGAAACAAAAATCGACTCAATAAATAGTATATACGTATAATGGTAAAGATTACTCCACCGATCCTTTGCACACCGTCCTGGACGATAAAGAAGCCGTGTTTGGGGGTGCAGTGTCCTTCCTTGAGCACTTCAGTCTTGTCTGGCGCTTCTGTTCCAAATCAGATGTATTTCTCAATACTCGTTCAATACCCGTTATCTCCTTCTGAATTTTCGATTGCTCAGGAAACAGGACGTGTGTATTTTCCTTTATTAGCTGTTGACTTCTGGTGACTGGAAATGGGGAACCTGGGGCGCTTTTTTGTTCTACTTCTACTACGTTTTCATCAGTTTCATTCTGTACATTCCCATCCCAATGCTCGGCCAAATCATTCAATGTGTATTTTTCTCCACTTATATAAATGTCCCATCCTTTTCTGTAGGCTCTATAGTTTTTTTGTCTTGCCTCTTTCAAATGCTTTATCAAAACCCTTTCTTTCTGTCTGTCTTCCTCACATAAATCATCATTCACATAAATATTAGTACCCCTCAGTCTAGACCTATTTGATTTCAATACCGATTTGGCTAAGTATGATGAGAACTCAACCTTAACTCAAGAAAAATGATTGATACATAAATGTAGATCCATATTTCAGTATTTTTTTGCTAGCAACATTATGAAAATACTGTATATAGGAACATTTCTCACTACTCAAGGAAGTAAAAGGTAATATTAACCTCAGTGGTCAACGACCAGTAATTTCTTTTGATGTTTCAATTATATTCTTCTTTAATATTTCCTCCATAAACTATATCAAAACAGTCTTGCATATATTCACAAATTCAAGAATCGAATACTTGCTTTCCAAGAGAAAATAACAACTATGAATTGACAATCTCTAATAGCTAGAAAAGATGACATTTATGAATAGTGATCACAGACAGATTCTGTACTCACATTCTGTGAATACATAGAACTTACGATGTATTATTGAAACTTTGAATCATCATATCTCCGAAAGTTTTAGCTTGTTAGAGTTGAAAACGATAACAATGGATTCTTATGATGAAACTGCATCTTAAATCCAGGACATGTATTGCCTCAACACTAACAGCTTGCGAGGGCATCGGTATAAGTTGTCTCAGGAAGCCTTCAAATCGACACCACGGCGGATGTTTCTCCCTAACCGAATATTCAGTTCATGGAACCAACTACCAACGGCAATTGTGGAGGCTCCTTCTATTAACGCTTTCAAGAACAGGCTGGATGGATGGCGTCGAAATTAATTTTTTATTTTTGTTATTTACCATGTTCTGTTTACACAGTACTTATAGTTCTTTCAGTTGTTCAATATGAATTTATTTGAGTTGGGTTTATAGTTTCAATAATCTCAACCCTTGTCACTATTTAAATAAGTAAATAAATAAATAAATCTTGAATTCAAAAGTTGTAATGTAAAAAAAAATATTTTGTTTCGTTTCTCCGAAACTATTTGACCGATTTTGCCCAATAACGAACATAACCGAGATATGTATCCCTCAAACCTAGTCTGAAAATTTCAACCGTCAACGGCCGGACGGACGGAATGACGGACGGCCGGACGGAAGGATGGCCGGACAGAATCAATTTCGACCACGAATTCTTGATCAGTGAGTCAAAACACATCATTCAAGACCATTTTCAGCCGAAAAATCGAAAATTACAGACATTTGGGCAAATTGACAAGCACTCTGTTCCGAGGAACAAGAGTGCCAAAAACTGAAATTTCGAATGATTCCACGGACAGTCACTTTCTGCGGATAGTTATGAGATGAATTGCGGGACCATATGCATATCACACATTCAATTTTTGCAAGCATGCTCTGGACAACAGCGTGTTATCATTTTGACCAAATGTCTGTAACTTTCGATGTTTGCCTGAAAATGGAACCAAAAGATTAGGTTCTACTCAATGATGAAGAATTCGAGGTAATATTTGATCCTAGCCAGCCGGTGGTTGCCACTATAACTTGAGAACAGAAAAAGGTCTCAGGGTAGGTGGTGCATCCAAATGCGACGGACAAGCTCGTTAATGGGCATAATCGGTCCAACGGTTTCGGAGTAAGAATTTTGTTTTCAACCAATGCAGATCCGATCAAATTGAAACTTGAAGACTAGTTGTAGAATATATCTTAAGTAATCATTAAAGGATACTGTGGGAGGTTTATTCATCATTGAATGGTTTCTTTCTGGGATTTCTCTCCCAAACTCTGAAAAATATCTATAAATTAAAAAATTTGCTATTTTGCGATTTGCTTCTGCGTAAAAACACAAGATATTTGTCAGAAGCAATCAATCGTACAATGTTGCCTAACAAATAACAACGAAACAACATCAAAGAAGAAACAACTATATAGTAGCGTTTCGGAGTCTATATCAGACTCCTTCTTCAGACGCTTAACGAAAAAATCTGAAGAATTATTTTGTTGATTGTTATTCTGAGATTCGAGAATTGTCACATTGACAGTGTTTGAAAATCATAGCTAACATAGTTTTACTTTGTATAGAAATTTCCAAGTTCCACCAATTGCTCAATTGGTATTGACCATATTTGGCTGAATTTATTGAAAAAGGAGGTGGAACGTGGAATTCTCGAATCTCAGAATAACAATCAACAAAATAATTCTGAAGATTTTTTCGTTAAGCGTCTGAAGAAGGAGTCTGATATAGGCTCCGAAACGCTACGATATAGTGGTTTCTTCGTTGATGTGGTTTCGTTGTTATTTGTTAGTCAACATTGTTCGATTGATTGCTTCTGACAAATATCTTGTATTTTTCACGCAGACACAAATCACAAAATAATTTATTTTTTATTTTATAGATATTTTTCAGAGTTTGGGAGAGAAAACCCAGATAGAAACCACTCAATGAAGAATATATCTTATCTTATCTACCCATAACAGACATGTTAAATGTATTTCTGTTCTAACAAAAAAGTATGATTGAATGCAAAATGACCAATTATCGGATATTATAATTACCCCTATCCTATATGCCCTTGGATAATCCATATGATGATGGAAATATATAATTTGGTAAGTTTATCAAATTGGGTCCTGAATATCTTCAGTGAACACAAAACTGGAATTCTGGTTAAGTTTCAAGTGATATAATATAATTTTCAGAGTAGATTTGAGGACTGAATATCTCCGATAAGTTCGTTATTCAATTTTAATATAGTTTCTTTCATGATGTAGTTTTATTATATGAATCCATTGATATCATTCCCAACAATAAGAAACCAATAATTTCGGGGATATTCGTCAAAGTTTGAACAAGAGTACCAATGCTCCTGCCCACAGGGCTTTTCCACTTTTTCAACTATTTGCCCAGCTTCAATTCCATTAGATCAGTATGTTTCGAATTCATTGGAGAACAATAGTCCAGATTGCGGTACAACTCTGAAGCCACTTGGCGGATTTTGCCCATTAACGTTAACATTAACATGGAGAGTGCTGCTGGACAGACATAATTAAGTTTAATCTTGGATTCTTCAGATAAATGTTTGTGACCATTGTCAGCCAAAAGTTTGAAAGTTACAGACATTTGGGCAAATTGATAGGCACTAAGTATTGAGACTGTCCTCCGATAAATACTTCCAGATCAACTTTAATCGGTTGAAAATTAGGGCAATTATCGAGGGTTTTCCTAGAAACTCTGGAAATTCGTCGATATTTTTTTGCCTAGAAACTTCCTGAATGTAGTTGAATTTATTTTCCGATACGAATCCATACAAGTTTCCAGGACAAATTTTTGGACGGAAAAGTCTGTCATAACGATTCACATAATTCGAAAGTTGAGCAAAATGAAGTGAAAAGTATATAACAACTCTTCGCGTGTCGCGAACTCATTTCCAATTTCCTAACGGAAAAATTCGGTAACAATCTGGCCAACTCCAATCAGTCCCCTGTTCAAGGTGGAAACTTTCTTTTCTTCCTAATTGTCGGAGTTCCTAGCTCGGGCAGATATAAAAATGTAGTCAATTTGGGACGACCGGAACTTGTACACTACGTTCCCAAATTGGATTTCCTCCGGAGACTAACTAGAAGCAATCGATTAAATCTTCGCTAGACGCATTGCTTGATTTTTGACTAGGTGGCAGCACGGGTTAATTGTCAGTTCCGTTGAATGCCAGGGTTGGGTCACTGTGGAAAATCGTAGATATTGCATTTTCATAGCCGTTTAGTGAGGTCTTGAAATTATTGACCGACAGACGACAGAATCCCTGTCTTATCTATGAATATTCAATTCAAACCGGAATAAGTAATAAACAAAATATTTCAAAAATATAGGTATTATTCAATAAATAATGATTCAAGTTTTTAATTTCCACAATTATATTTATCGATACCAACAATTGTTCCACCACACTGTTGCTCCTTCAGATTCTACATTTAAACAGTTTCAATATGAGTATTGAGGAAGACTGAAACCAGCCAGTTCTAAACTATTTGAAAGGTGATTCAAAATTGTCTTCTGAGAACT
Source organism: Halyzia sedecimguttata (assembly GCA_937662695.2). Classification (NCBI taxonomy): domain Eukaryota; kingdom Metazoa; phylum Arthropoda; class Insecta; order Coleoptera; family Coccinellidae; genus Halyzia; species Halyzia sedecimguttata. The sequence goes on from OW569413.2 coordinate 18,422,048, forward strand.
TTATCATTGTGTTAATTTCAAGAGAATACTAAAAGAATATTTTTTTTTAATTGCTTCTCACTTAGAAACACTCGATATATGTCAGAAGCAATTTTAGAATAATGTTGCCTAATGAACAGTAACGAAACAACACCAATGATTCAGCAATATTTTTGTAGCTTTTCATAACCTAAATCAGACTTCTTCATCAGACAGCAAGCGAAAAACCTCAGAGTTATTCGTTCTTGAACACTAATTCTGAAATTTTGAAATAAAAACAAATGATTCTGGAAATTTTCGCTTGGTGCCATGAAGGAAGGAGTCATAGTAAGGCAGTGAAATGTTATAAAATTATATCTCCGAAAGTATTGGTTTCTCAGAGTTGGGAATTATATCAATGTATTCTTATGATAGAACTGCATCATAAAGGAAATTCAATTCAAATAATAGTTTATTTATCAAGATTAAATGAGCAATCTGAGAATGAGAACTGCTCCTTGGCGGAAACCAAATTAAAATAGCTGAAATGAATTTGACTCTCTCTTATAGAACAGGATGAAAAGTACGAGTACGAACACAGATCATATAATAAAGCTTAGATAGAATAATTATAGCATTCTGTGAAAACATAGAAGTATGATTCATTATTGAAATTTAGAACTTCATCTTAGCAGAAATTGAATTCAAACATCATAGAAGAATTCAAATTCAACAAGAGTGCCAAAAATTATCAATCCAAAACCAATAGACGAATTCTACCCAACAACGAACTCATCCGAGATATTCATTCCTCAATTCTATGATGAACGATAATATATATCTTTCCTCAAATCTACTCCAATACACCAATATTCCAGTTTTGTTTTTAGTGGAGATATTCTGAACTCAATATTATTAACTTACCATTCCCATCATCATATGGATTGACCATCGGCATGAAAATATCAACCAACAAAAAGTATGATATTATATGAGGAGTCTCTTTTCAAAACGCATTATGTCCAATTTGGGCGAAATTGAGTTTGAAGCGGATTCAGAAATGTTTTCTGTTGCTCTATAGCCCTATGTAAACAAAATCTTCCAAATGGCATTATGTCCCTCTGTAATTCAAATCCAAAGTATGTAAGCCGCATCGCAATGAATTATGTTTACGTTTGCATTTTTAAAAGAAATAAAATATAACCAAAAACATGTTTTATCGATTTGCTCATGTTAATTAGGTTACAGGCCAACACTTACTGTGCAGACTGATTTCTCTAAATGTATAAAAAATCGCAACAAACAGCATTATTTTCAATTTCAACCACATCAAAACGCATTATATACAATGAGATGAATCAAAACGCATTAAGTCCAAACGTTTTTTACATTTTCTGTGTATATCTGATCAATATTGATTTAAATGAGATTAGTTATTACCTTTAGATGTAAATTTCTATCAAACAAACTCGACATCCTCAAATTATAAGCCAGGGAGGAAGAAAAAATCGTTTTTCGTTGATTCCCAATAAAATGGTTTTTGGACTTAATGCGTTTTGATAAGTTGCTCCTCATATTATGATTCTCATAATACCATTACTGGAATGAATGACAATGAGACAACGTCAAAGTTGACATTATAACAATTCATAGAATAGCCACAGAATAATTCTATCATTGAAATTTTGAAGAATCATATCTCCGAAAGTATTAGCTTGTTAGAGTTTGAAATGATATGAATGGATGCTTATGGTAAAATTGCTTATTGCAAAAAATTTTAATTTGGAATTTGTTCTGTCAAAAAAAAATTTTTTTTTTGTTACTCCGAAACCATCTGTCAGATTTTGCCCAATAACGAACTTAGCCGAGATATTTATCCCCCAAACCTACTCTGAAAATTTCAACTGTCTAGCTCATTCCGTTCGAGAGTTATCGTGCCTACGGCCGGACGGCCGGCCGGCCGGACAGAATGAATTTTGACCACGGATTCTTGATCAGTGAGTCGAACCAAATCGTTTAAGACCATTTTCATCGAAAAGCTCGAAAATTACAGACATTTGGGCAAATTGATAAGCACTCAGTTCCGAGGAACTAGAGCGCCAAAAAGTTGATTCATCGTCGGTGTTGTTTCGTTATATCTTGTTCCTTCGGGAAAAATGTTTTGAATATTGCTTCTGACAAATATCTAGTGTTTCTAACGCAGAAGCCATTTCATTTACAGCTTTTGCGTGCATGTTCTATTGTGGATTCACCTCTATTGGATACTGTTAATAGAATTTACCATGGATATAGACCGTTTTCTCGGCTTTCATTGGATATTAATCCATTGTAATATATGTATTCTATTGGAATTGAAGTCCATTAAATATCCAATAATAAACGAAAAAAAAGTTGATTCATCGTCGGTGTTGTTTCGTTATATCTTGTTCCTTCGGGAAAAATGTTTTGAATATTGCTTCTGACAAATATCTAGTGTTTCTAACGCAGAAGCCATTTCATTTACAGCTTTTGCGTGCATGTTCTATTGTGGATTCACCTCTATTGGATACTGTTAATAGAATTTACCATGGATATAGACCGTTTTCTCGGCTTTCATTGGATATTAATCCATTGTAATATATGTATTCTATTGGAATTGAAGTCCATTAAATATCCAATAATAAACGAAAAAACTAACGTCTCAAGTAATTTCAGGATACGGTGATAACAAAATTCCGCTAAAATTAGCGTGTCGGCATTCTACAAGTAATTACCGAGTTTTGAATGATTCGGATTTGTATATTTTGAGTTATAGAGGAAATAACAACAAAATATCAGATGTCGCATTCGGATACATATTATTTTCTCGTATTTTTTTGGCGCTCTAGTTCCTCGGAACTGAGTGCTTATCAATTTGCCCAAATGTCTGTAATTTTCGAATTTTTGGCTGAAAATGGTCTCAAACGATTTGGTTTGACTCACTGATCAAGAATCCGAGGTCGAAATCGATTCTGTCCGGCCGGTCCGGCCGGCTGGCCTGCTGGCCGTAGGCACGATAACTCTCGAACGAAAGGAGTTAGAGGATTGAAATTTGCAAGGTGGGTTTGGAGCGTGAATATCTCGGACAAGTTAGTTAATAAGCGAAATCCATTTAGCGGTTTCGGAGTTATGGTCAATTTTAGTAAAACACATTTTTTATGAATATTTCCGAAATCGATCACCCGATCTATCTAAAATTTAGCATCAAATTGTAGAATCATGACACGCATGTGAAGTTGTGTATTGACCAGGTTAGCGCAAAGTGTCAAAAAAAAATTTCAAAATTTTAAAATTTTTTTCTACGATAACTCTCGAACGGAATGAGCTAGGCAGTTGAAATTTTCAGAGTAGGTTAGGGAGATGAATACCTCGGTTAAGTTCGTAATTGGGCAAAATAGGCTAGATGGTTTCGGAGTAACGAAAAAAAAATTTTTTTTTAAGCAACAAATTTCAAATTCAATTTTCATTTAAGATGCAGTTTTACCATCAAAATCCATCGATATAATTTTCAACAGCTAATACTTTCGGAGATATGATTTTTCTAAATTTCAATAATGAATTATACTTCTGTTTTCACAGAATGCTATAATTATTCTATCTAAGCTTTATTATATGATCTGTGTTCACACTCGAACATTTCATCCTGTTCTATAAGAGAGAGTCAAATTCATTTCAGCTATTAGTCAAATTCATTTCAGCTATTTTAATTTGATTTCTTCCATGGTGCAGTTCTCATTCTCAGATTGCTCATTTAATCTTGATAAATAAACTATTATTTGAATTGAATTTCCTTTATGATGCAGTTCTATCATAAGAATACATTGATATAATTCCCAACTCTGAGAAACCAATACTTTCGGAGATATAATTTGTCTGTTTGAACTAGAGCGCCAGAAAGCTCCTGTCCACAGGGCTTGAACCAATTTTTATAATTTTCTCGTAATATGATCCTCACAGAATTTCACATACGACTTTGTGTTGGTATTCCCCAACTAGTTCCCAAGTTTCAATTCGATCAGATGCAGTATTGGAGTTATCAAGAAAACAATACTACAGATGGGTATTACTCTGAAACTGTTGGGCTGATTATTATTAGTATTTATATCCTATCCCGAAAATTACCAGTCGCTATCTCTTTCCGTTCGAAAGTCATCGTGGCAACGGTCACCCATCCAGTTACTGAAATCTAACAAGGCTGCTCTGCGTTCCAACAATATATATCTGATCGTGTTCAAATTTAGAAATTGGTTGTGAAGTTAAGTTTTGAATACTCTCAAAATTTCAGCGATTTCGTACGAATAGTTTTTGATATATAGAATTTATCTCAATGATTTTTTTAAAATTTTCTAGTAATACCATTCTAACGAATTTTCGCAATAAATTATGCGTTGGGATTCTACAACCAACTACCATGTTTAAATTGGATCGGTTTCCTATTTGAATGTCACATTCAAATGCGCAACCTACCCTAAAAATTGCAAGTTGCTATCTCTTGCCTTCCTCAGGATATCGTGATATTATTTTTTTTTATTTTGTGATGATACGATCCTCACAAAATTCCATTTTAGGTCTTTATGTCGTTATTCTACAACTAGTTACCAAGTTTCAATTTGATCCGAGCAGGCCCGCCGTAAGCGGGCGTGCAAGGCGTGCACCGCACAAGGGCGCACGTCCAGGGGGGCGGCAAATCGAGCGACTAATCACGTAATTCAAGTCATTGTCATAATACCCACCCCACCTTAAGAATAGGAAATGTCATCGCATGGAAAAAACCGACCGAATCACGTTAACACCGCCATCTATTGAAATCCGTTAAAACTAAGATGCAAATCCTAAAGTCGTGGGTCATTCTATGAGAAGCAGGACTGGTGAAGTTAGGGGAATCCCCTCTGAGCTTCCTTCTCAGTTAGCAAGCGTAGGGCGTAGGTTAGGTACCCACGGGGTATGATGATACCCCCCAATGTTGAACGGAGTTGGCAAATTTTCAACACAGTTGAAAAATTTTCGAAGGAGTTGGAAAATTTTTCGAAGCAGGAAAATCTTCAATGCAGTGGAATATTTCCTGGTACCAATTTGAGCTGTTTACCACTGTCGGGCGGCATTTTAAAAAGCTTTTATCTCTATTGAATTTAGCAACGTAAATTTGGGGCAGTTCGCTCCTTTTTTGGCGCTTTTGTTCCTCGGAACAGAGTGCTTATCAATTTGCCCAAATGTCTGTTATTTTCGAATTTTTGGATGAAAATGGTCTCAAACGATTTGGTTCGACTCACTGATCGAGAATCCGTGGTCAAAAACGATTTTGTCCGGTCCGGCCCTCTGTTAACAAGATAAGTCTCGAACGGAATGAGCTAAACAGTTGAAATTTTCGGAGTAATCTCGGTTAAGTTCGATTTTGGACAAAATCGGCCTAATGGTTTCGGAGTAATGAAACATTACAAATACATTACAAATTTCAAATTAAATTTTTTTTAAGATGCAATTTCGCCATAAGAATCCAAAGATATCATTTTCAACTCTAACAAGCTAATACTTTCGGAGATATGATTTTTCAAAATTTCAATAATAAATCCTACTTCTTTGTTTCCAACTCAGATCTTATTGAGCGTATGGTTTCCATAGAATGCTCTACTTAATTATTCTATCAATGAATTATTGTATGATCTGTGTTCCGAAATTGATTTTTTTTTTGGAATCCTTCGTGCACAGTTGTAATATTTTAAATGCTTTTCCCTCCCAAAAATGCTTTTCCCCCTAAAAATTATTAATCTGAAACTAGCTGAGGTCATTTCATTGGTCATTTTGCATTCAATCATACTGTATTTTTTAGAACAGGAGATATTTTATATCATGATGAGTAACGAATTTTGAATAGAACCAGAAATAAATATGACATGTCTCTTATCGGTTGATATGATGACAGAATCGATTTTGACCACGGATTCTTGATCTTCGTTAAGTTGTTATTCTTTTTTTCCACCATAATGAAAAAACATTAATTATCCTTTTTTTGACGAAACTCAGAGTCGTAGGGCGACATAATCGGTATTGCACGCGGGCGATGAAACAGCTAGCGGCGGGCCTGGATCCGAGCTGTATTGGGTGAAAACAAAATTTGTACTCTGAAACCGTAGGGCCGATTGATGAACTCGTCCGTCGCATTTGGACGCGCCACCAACCCTGTACATTTCAAGTCGTTATCTCTTTTGGTTCTCAATTTATCGTGGCAACAGCCAGACAGAATCAAATTTGACCTTGAATTCTTCATCAGTGAGTCGAACCTAATCCTGTGAGACCATCGAAAGTTACAGATATTTGGGAAAAATTATAGCATGATGATACACCACCCCCCACCCCCTTGTAGGACGGAGTTGGCAAATTTTCATCAGAGTTGGAAAAAATTTCGATGCAGTTGGTAAAATTTCTTTGGACTTGGTATATTTCCAACAAAATTGTCATAAAATGTGGAGGAATTTGACCGGCTGACCGGATAAATGCAAAGCATGCAGATAATAGGGAGGGGATAACATGGAATAACACCATGTACCTTTGTACACATTCCTGTTGCCTCAAATTCAATATTCAATTGTTTTCGGCACAATGTGTGTAGCCGGCAAAGAATAATATTTATCATAATATTGAATTAGTAGCTCAGTAAGTATTGGAATACATTAATTATTTCTTCTCTTTTGCGTAATCCCAAAGCGGGTACCTCTCTAGATGTTTCAGTTCCGCCGACTGAAGTATGTCATAGAATAGAACAAACCATCTGGTACCAATTTGAGCTGTTTCTCCCTGGCGAGGGGCATTTTGAAAAGCTTTCATTTCAATTGAATTTAGCAACATAAAAATGTAAGTACGCAGTTCGCTCCTTTCTTTTATTAATAGAATCCCCCAATGTAGTACGGTGTTGGCAAATTTTCAAAGCAGTTAGTAAAATTTTAGAACATATGGAAAAATTTCAAAGCAGTCAGAAAAATTTCAAAGCAGTTGAAAAAAATTCGATGGAGTTGTAAAAATTTCGAAGCAGCTGGAAAAATTTCGTCATCATTGGATAATTCATTAATTTTCCTTCGGAATTGAACTGACTGCCCCCCCTCCACCCGTCACCTTCGGCTTTATCTAATCCTTCAATGCACAGTTTTAAAATTTTCGATGCTTTTCCCCCCCAAAAATTTTGCTTTGGCCCGTCCCTTGTCTCAACTAGAACTCAAACTAGAATATATACAAGCTACAGTTAGAGCAATACATTAATTTTAACCATATATTCCTCTCATCAAATAAACCACATTTTTCACCAACCATTTTTCAAATTTAGCACAGGAAAAAAGATGCAGACTGTTAAAATTAAATAAAAATTCAGTTTCGGTTTTGTAGCTTTGACACAGCTTTCTATAGCTATGAGTCATAATTTCCAATTAACAGTTTTTTCCTACTTCAACAGTATAAGAAATTAGCATACGCCAAGCAAATGATGGTGATCTTGACTCATTTCAAGAATACTCAATAATTTTAGAAAATTAAATTATTGTTCATAATTTCTCCTAACTTACCGTTTTCGAGATATTTTTCATTGAATGTTATAAAATATGATAAAAATTCCAGGAATTCAACTGGTTTTATCAATCTGGACCTGAATTAGAATCATAAATAATCTATGCTAGAACAAAGGCATACACTGCTTAATGGTCTCAAAGTTGACACTTCTAGAAAGGGATAGAGCTAGTAACCTCCTTATCTCAAATAATATTTTTATACATTTCAATCTCGCTTGTTTTCAAATCAAATTAGTTTAAAATTTCAGCTTGTTTGCGACTTGTGCAAATTCACCTGCAATTGAAACAATTTAAAATAGGTTATTTATCATAACCTAGCGTGCTGGCGGACTGTGGAATATCTGATGGAGCTGTTAAGGGGGTAAGACTTGGGAAGTTTGATCCCACGAAGCAGAATAGGAACCGACCCATCAGGGTGCGACTATCGTCATCCGATGATGTACTGATCGTCTTAAGGAAGTTCAGAAAAATTAAATCTCGTGGTAAATTTGCTCAGTTGTCGGTTTCTCCAGATAGGACACCCCACCAGGTGTCGGTCTTCAAATGTGTGAAAACAGAGCTGGATCGCCGTGTTGCTGGAGGTGAGACTAACTTGAAATTGAGGTACCTTAATGGTGTTCCCACCATTATTGTGTCAGGATCGGAAAACTAGATCATACCAATAGGACTATCCCAAGCTCTAATTTGTCTTCGAGAAGTGTCTCGGTGTATTATCAGAATACTAGAGGTCTCAATACTAAACTGCCGTTGATTTTTCGTTCATTGTGTGATTATAATTTTGATATTGTTTGTTTAAGTGAAACTTGGCTTAGCGACTCTGTCTTGGATGGGGAATTTTCGCCGCCAGGTTATAACATTGTTCGCTGTGATAGAGAGTTTTCGTCTGTTGGTAGATCTCGTGGTGGTGGTGTTTTGATCGCCTTATCTGACCACATAGGATTTAGGATTTTGGAAAATGAATTTGTGAAGAACCTAGTACCTTTGATAGATGTTGTGTTGTGCAGCTGCTTGGAGCCCTTCCGATTGATTATTTGTTTAGTCTATATTCCACCTGACATATCTGCCTCGGAGCTTGATACATTCACATCGGCCCTTATGGGATCATTTTTTGATGAAACAGTAGTATTGTTGGGAGATTTTAATGTTCCAAATTTTAGTAACGGATCATCTAGCTGCGGGAAAGCAATACAGTTACGTGACTTCTGTAGTCTTCTCGGTTTCAGACAGGATAATGAAATATATAACAGAGATGATAAGTTGTTGGATCTGGTTTTCAGCAGTGGAGAGGTTGATGTCTCTGTTACACGCTCGGATGTGCCTTTTGTCCCAGAAGATCCATACCATCCTGCATTGGAGTTGGTTTTCAAGAAATCGCTTCAGGCAAGACGAGTTAATTTTCCAATTGCATGTAGCCGATCTTATGACTTCAGGAGAGCTAACTTCGTGGAATTACTATCTAGTATTGAGGGGTTTGATTGGGATCAGATGGGCAGCCTCGGCCATGTCGATGTCGCTTTGGATTTCTTTTACGAAAATCTATTCGAATTGTTTAGGAAATTTGTACCCAGTAGAACATATTCGTCCCGAAGACATCAATTTCCTGTGTGGTTTAACAATACCATTAAGCGAAATATTCGTTTGAAAAGCTTTTACAGATCAAAGTGGATAGCTACTCGTGATGTTAGATACCAACGGGATTTTGTACGACTGCGCTCATTGGTAAAGTCGGAAATATCTTCTGCATACCGGGAATACTTGACTGATGTTCAGGAAAAGATTAAGCGGGATCCCAAAGTCTTTTGGAGTTTTATCCATCAGCGACGGAAAAATACTAGAATACCGGGTATTATGTACAGTGATGGTGTTCCTCATGGGAGCCCTCAAGAAATTGTTAACAGTTTTGCTCGCCACTTCGCTGATACTGATACTGGGGCTGCTACTGACGATGATGAGGGTTCTGTGGATCTTGGTCTGCTTCCACCGGTCCTGGTGCCTGCGGTGTCAGAGGAAGAAGTAAGATTGATTATGTCAAAATTTTCTAATAAGATAACAGCTGGAGATGACGGTATTCCATCATTCTTTATAAGAGATTATGGCTCTGCTCTCGCCAAACCTTTGTCGATATTAATAAACTTCAGTTTAAAATCATGTTGCTTTCCTAATAGATGGAAGAGAGCTCGCGTTGTCCCAGTTTTCAAGAAGGAGGATAGTTCTCAGGTACAGAATTATAGACCCATTTCTGTCTTATCAAACTTCGCAAAGGTCTATGAGGAGGTGCTGTATGGGGATATCTATCACAGTGTTTCTCCATATTTGTCCTCACGACAACACGGGTTTGTTCGGGGGAGATCTACTGTCACCAACCTTTCAACAGTTTCCCAATACATTGCCGAGTGCTTGGATGATGGTGGTCAGGTCGACGTCGTTTATACTGACTTTTCGAAGGCATTTGACACTGTCGACCACAACATTCTTTTGAGGCGGCTCTCGTCTTTTGGATTATCTCCGGCATATGTGAGGCTGATCAAGTCTTACCTAATGGACCGAAAATATTATGTGTATTATAATGGCTTCAGATCCTCTGTTTATACTCTTTTTCATGGCGTGCCTCAGGGTTCCAATTTGGGACCGTTACTGTTTGGTATTTTCATCAATGATCTCCTAACCAGACTCGGGTGTCCCGCGTTAGCATTTGCAGATGACCTCAAGTTATACATCAGGATCCGTGATATGGCTGATGCTGTCTTGCTCCAGTCCTCTTTGGAGTTCGTCTATCTTTGGTGCATGGTTAACGGATTAAGATTGAACATGGACAAGTGCTTTAAGGTTACCTTCACGAGGCAGTTAAATCCATTGATTTATGAATACCATGTAGCCGACAGCTTTATCGTTTCAGGAGAGCAGGTGCGAGACCTTGGTGTGTTGTTTGACTCTACCTTCAGCTTCGTTCCACATGTGGAACATTTATGTGCTTCAGCTAGTCGAGCTTTAGGCTTCGTCTTGAGATGCAGCAAAGAATTTGATGATTTGTCGATTTGGAGGAACTTATATTTTATGCTTGTTGTCAGCAAATTGGAGTACGCACATTTAATATGGTTCCCAATCTATGAGTGTCATATCTCCCGCCTGGAGGGTATACATCGTAGATTTCTGAAATATGTGTCATATAGACGAACTGGCAGATACCCTGAAAGGGGTGCAGATCTTTCTCATGTGATGGGTGAGGTGAGGGTTAAATCTTTAGTTCGTAGACATGAAGAACAGAGTGCCAGATTTGCACGGAAGGTGTTCACAGGCGAAGTCGATTCATCTTATCTGCTGTCAAGGATGGCACTGAATGTTCCTAGACTGACAGCAAGGTCAAGAACTACCTTCTATTTGCCAGCGGCTCATACAAACCTGTTCGAGCTTGCACCAGTAACTCGTATGTGTAGATGTGTTGATAGGCTTGCACTCGATTTATTTCGCTAAGTTCAAGAATCATTTTTGTTTTTCGTTCATTTTTGAGATTGTTTTTTGATAAATATGATGTAAATTTATTTTTATTTAGGTTTGTATGCTGAATACATTAAAATTATGCTTATAACCTTGTAATTGGGATTTTCCTGTTGGGTTAATAAAGATATATTATTATTATTATTATTATTATTATAACAAAATGCATAATATATATAACATCATTATTCAAGCAGCTTTGATTGCAGGGTAGTTATCTTTTGGGAAATAGATTAATAGGCTTACAGTGATCTGTATCAATCTATGAATTTTTCTCTATTTATCGCCCACAGTGAATATAAAACTTTTAAATTATCTGTTATCCATATAATTCAAACGTTTATATTAATGCTGCTTTGATTCTGCACAGTCAGTCTAAGGATTTCTCTCATATACGGAATAAAATTTGAATCTTGTAAAACACATTCAATTAATATTTTTCTACAGATACGTCACTCCTAATTATTTTACTCCTACTACATAGTTGAATCATAAGTTTGTAGTATGTTATTTGGCATAAGAGAACTTATTATCCGCAATCAAAATTGAGTTTTTTCATAAAACGTTAAATAAAAAGTATATATAATTATAAGTGTCATTCCACCTATTCAACCCAATTATCGTAGACGACTGACGAATATATGAAAGCATAAAGAAGCGGACGCTAACCTTATATCCTGATAATTATTACATTTCTGTGTCTGCTTTTGTCACAGTATAAGAATATAATTATACTATGCCTCGGTTAAATTAGACTAAATGCTAGGTTGTCAGAATATTTTCCTCGATTGAATAATTGACGGTTTTGATCAAGATTTTTGTATCTAATAACCTTGGATTTCGATATCATCGAAAAGCTTTGTGGAACCCGAATTCGGTTAATCAGTTTTTCGAAATAAATTTGATAGAGAAGATGGTTTATTATGAATTAAACGTATCTTCGTGAAACCCACCGTAAGTTTAACGATGTATGTTATATATAAGTACATTCATAGACTGATAGTGTTTATGATTGTTGTCGGTCATAATAAGGTTGGAATTATATGAAATCATTGTATTCATATATATGATGCAAATTGGAATATTTAATGGAAGTGAGAATAGGCGATGAAGAAATTGTTGATAACTTTATAGTAGATATTGAAAGAAATTCATGTTGAAGTCAGTATTTTAATATTCGGGAAGAGTGGAACATTCAAGAATGCTGCATAAAGGTTATTAAAAACAATTTCATAAGTATCCAGTAAGTGTTTCTGTGTTCAAAAGTTAAAGATAGCACAGGACTGGATTAGCATATTGTGATATCTGTAATAAGTTTTTACCTGATGAGAGGAATCTATGCATGGTTAAAATTAATGTTCAACCCAAAGACTCACCCTGTCTATAATATAAGATAAATAGAATATATTCTCGAACAGACTCAATTTATTCGTTCATTCTTTCTTAAGCTTTTTCATACTGAATGAACCCATTCTCCCGAATTAATCGAGGTCCCGCCATATTGTGATCTGAATCCATTCCCCATTTCCCCCGAAATAAATGACCCGGCATTGCTAACGACACGAAATTGATATATTTCCTAACGACAAGTCGTCGATGATCTTAATCTGAATGAGAAACGATCGCCACCGTTCGACAGACGCCCCGGAGAATTCCATGAGGAAAATCCGGCGTAAATTAATGCCCGAATCCGGATGCGTTAAGTGCCAGAACGTCTGGGTCCGCGGAGCTGGTTTTCCCGCGGAAAACTTGTTAGATAATCTCATTCATTTCTGCAAAATCCTCCTAGATCTGACACGTATATAACGACGCGTCTGAAGACGTCGCTGGTGGTTACGCTAACGAATGGCATTATTTCCGGATTCCGAGGGCCGCGTTGCCAGGTGTGGCATCTTTTTATATGATTAATGCGATAGATATTTTCTGGAGTTCTTCCAAACCGAGTATTATATTTCCTTATTTTTCGGGAAGCAAATCAACAAAAAATATTCACGAGTAAGTTCTTCTGAATATAAGTTGATTTGAGAACTCAGTTATATATTTATTGTCATAATATTGAAAAATCGCTGATACCTTTGTTAATAAATCAACAAGATCTTAACTTTCTGCTAATAGTGTCTCGTTATCAATTATATCGTGGGAATGAGGGCATATATTTTACAATTCGAATTTCAATAAGGGCTGAGTGTCTTGTTTTAACCCATAGATATCATGAACGTTTACACATAATGTATAGAGCGTCAGTTATGATATGGTTAACACGGCTCAATGCAGTTGAATTTGTCCAGAGCTGCAGAATACTGATGAAGGCCAAGCAGTCTGAAACGTATCTCTTCTTGCTCTCGACAAATCAATGTAATCTCTCCTGTCTGTTAATACCAGTGTATTTATTTATTCTTTTGGTATATACAGTGCATCCCAGCAACTCCCGACCAAAAAGGACTTTTCTTTTATATTAATATTCCAGAATTTAATTTTTTACAAAAAGTTGGTGCATCAAAAATGATATAAGATTTTAACATCTGCGACTTCCGGTTTGAGCAGAAATCACCATTTTCAAAGAAAAATTACAACTATTTCGGCAAATTCGAAAACTTTTTGTGTGAAACGCTCTAACTAAACTAAGACTAAGTTTAAAATTTTTTCTACATTGTCTGGTCTATTAATAAGAGTATGCTGATAAGTGTAACTCAACTTTCAAAAATTTTAAATTCGATTTAAGGAGGTTTCAACACAATATTCAGGGCCATATGGCCCTCAAAAAAAGTATACTTAATTAATTGTTAGGAAAAAAATTGGTTCAAGCCCTGTGGACAGGAGCTATTGGGCGCATATTCATCTTCCTTACTACTGACCAGTAAAGAAAAAAAGCAGTATCATGTTGAATACCTTAATATTATTCTGGAACACAAATTTTCCATTACAATAATCTTCATCTAGCTTCTATTTAGTATCAATTCCTGTAGAACGTGATCATAATAAGTGTTTTCCATATAATAAAATGTGTTTGAACTTGGTATGTAGGAAATCTGACATCAATTATTGGAATTAATTGATTTGACAAACAGCCGTCAAATGAGGTAAATAGATTTTTGTGACGATTTTCTGTGACCATAGAACGTCAAAACACGCTGGAATGTGAATTTTAAGCAATATCTTCTGGAATTGAGATCGTATCGAACTGAAATCTTGCACACTCGTGTAGAATGCTTGATTTAACGTCGGTACAAATTTTTTTATTAAAAAATTTTCCAACTGCCTGATCCCAACAATACTTAGATAATATTATATCCATAAATTAAGCATTTCATTATTGCATTTCTTGAAATAGGTACCTTTTCAAGTCGATCAACATCGTCCTTCTTTCGACGTCTAAACTATGACTTGATTCTTTATGTTTATGTCTTTGAATTTGTTTTCGGTGGAATTCAAAGAGTTCATAGAATAATCGATGAAAATACTGAGAGAGACCCAGGAAATTTGACACATTTTGTCTTATATCTCCAGAAATTGAAATCGTATAGAGCCAAAATTTTGCACAATGTTGCAAAATACTACAATTGACGTTAGTACAAGTTTTTGTTGCAATCTGATGAATAGTTCACGAAAAAAAAATTTTTTTTTGGAAAAAATTAAAAGAAATATTTTTTTAAAAGTTACCAACATTTCGATCATAACAGAATTTTGCCAAAAGTTGCGCGTTTATATCCTCGAACTGACTACCAAGTTTCGATTCAACATCTTCTTTAGTTCCTGAAATATCAGGGAAATAACCTCAAAATTTTAAATGTCTATAACTCCTAAACCGTCCGGCCGATTTTGCCCGTTAACGAACTTAACCGTCGCATTTTGATCAGAAACCTACTCTGAAAGTTTGAAGTCGATAGGACCTTCGGTGCTCCTGTTATCGTGCCTACGGCCGGAAGGCCGGCCGGCCGGACGGCACCCAAAAATCTGACACCGGATTCGTGATCAGGGAGTCCGAATTAGTCTATTAGCCAATTTTCAGCTCGAAATTCGAAAATTACAGACATTTGGACGAAATGATAGGACGATGTTCCCCTAGAACATGCGCCCAAAAACTTAACAGTTTGTGTACCGTTCTAGTGAAAACACTATTCGAAGGGCAAATCTATGGAAAATTAGATGATATTTATGAGTTATTGATATTTCATGTACATAATGTTTTATTAGACCGTAAAGCAAAAATCAAAATATCCGAGTCTTGGTCAGCACTTTTTACGCCCAAGAAGCAAGAAGCTCGTGCAATTTTGTGCGGATTGTATCACTAGAAAATTAGAAAAAAATTATTAAAAAATGTTATTTATCTCTCGATTACTTCAGAACGGAAATATATAGTGACTTGCAATTTTTAGATTAGGTTGTGCATATTAATGCGATCTTTAGTTCGTTGAAAGACATAATCCACTAAACGGTTAGGGAGATACATCAATCTGAATTTGGGTTTTTACTTCCTCAATAACTCAAATGATACGATGCAGATTCAATTCAAGCATGTTAATTCGTTCTAGAATGCAGACGCAAACAGTTGTGCAAAATTTAGTAAAGATCGTATTAGTAGAAATTTTTTAAGAATTTTTTTTTTATGGAAAAAAATTTCAATATAGGTATCAGAAAGTATTCGTCCGACATTGCTGAAATTTTGCGAGAACCTTCAAAACCTAACTCTACAATCAAGTTGAGAGAACGGTCTATAACTCTTTATCGATGGTAAATTCGATTAAGGGGAATCCAATAAAGGTGAATGGACAATAGAACATGTGCGTAAAAACTCCTGACTTCACGTCAGTGCTTGAACCAATTTTTTTGGTATGGTTTTTTGGTATGGTTCCTGCCTGGTATGGCAGAGTTAGTTGCTTTGAAAATAATTCGTTGAACGGTTCGGGAGTTATGCTAACCGAAAGTTCTGTTCTGTTCGATAAATAACCCTATATCACAGAAACGAAGAGCTTTAACCCATATTTAATTGTTGTTTCTTGGTTCTCCTGTTTACTGTCTCACCATCAAACTATGTAGAGCTACTCATGGACCACCTTTATACAGGTACTGTTAAATGCACGCCTAGCTAAACTCCAATATATTTCTATACGAGAATTTGGTTATCCGGTTATATTTCTGTCATAAAAGGTATATTTTTTTTTTTTTTTTTTTTTTTAAGATTCACACAGTTGTGGAATTCACCAGATTATATATATATATATATATATATACTTAAATATTAACACATGTGAGACCCGCGGTAGCCAACAGACAACCTGAGACCCATATCAGAATATAACTTTTTTGAAATATTTTTTTCATTATCACAAGGTTATAATGGTGCTTATTGCGAATATCGTGAGAGGGGAAGCTTTTTCAAAAAACTGTTGAAAAAGAAATCTCCAAAGAAGTTCCGAGACCCGTTATATATCAAACACTAATGCGAGGCCCTCAGTGTATATTCTGGTATATTCTTCACACTTGCGAGTCCCTCCAACGATGCCAAATCTAAACATAAACAAAAAATTAAATAAATAGTCGAGACAATGAGCCCGCGAAGGCGCGAAATGCAGATAATATTGAAGTCGAACTCGCAAGTCAGATTGTGAACTATTTCAGCGGGAAAGTAGATTCGTTCTTTCCAAATACGCAAAAGCTCCTGACTTCAGTGCTTGAACCAATTTTTGGCGCTCTCGTTCCTCGGAACTGAGTGCTTATCAATTTGCCCAAATGTCTGTAATTTTCGAATTTTTCGATGAAAATGGTCTTACACGATTTGGTTCGACTCACTGATAAAGAATCCGTGGTTGAAATTCATTCTGTCCGGCCGTCCGGCCGGTCCGGCCGTAGGCACGATAACTCTCAAACGGAATGAGCTAGATAGTTGAAATTTTCAGAGTAGGTTTGGGTGATAAATATCTCGGCTAAGTTCGTTATTGGGCAAAATCGGACAGATGGTTTCGGAGTAACAAAAAAAAAAATTTTTTTTTACAAAGCAAATTCCAAATTAAATTTTTTTCAATAAGCAGTTTTACCATAAGAATCCAATGATATCATTTTTGGCGCTCTAGTTCCTCGGAACTGAGTGCTTATCAATTTGCCCAAATGTCTGTAATTTTCGAATTTTTCCATGAAAATGGTCTCAAACGATTTGGTTCGACTCACTGATAAAGAATTCGTGGTCGATATTCATTCTGTCCGGCCGGCCGGCCGTAGGCACGATAACTCTCGAACGGAATGAGCTAGACAGTTGAAATTTTCAGAGTAGGTTTGGGAGATAAATATCTCGGCTAAGTTCGCTATTGGGCAAAATCGGACAGATGGTTTCGGAATAACAAAAAAATTTTTTTTTTTACAAGGCAAATTCCAGATTTATTTTTCTTCAATAAGCAGTTTTGCCATAAGAATCCAATGATACCATTTTTAACTCTAACAAGCTAATACTTTCGGAGATAAGGTTTTTCAAAATTTCAATAATAAATCGTATTGTCACAGAATGATATAATTATACTATGTATGAATTGTCATAATGTCAACTTATTTTCCCTAGACATGACATTATCTAATCAATCGAAGAATTGTGAGCGAAGTTGGAAAAATCTCAGTTGTTTGCTCCGAAATTAGTTTTTCTCAGAAAAGTCATACATTTCGGAACGGAACATGAAGTAAGAGATCTGAGAGTAGTGAGACTGCTTTTCATCCATAGACATATAATAATAATGCTCAGTTCTCTAAATTTATGACGGGACTGACGGAAGGAAATATTATAACTTCAAAAATATTGGGGTTGAAATACTAGTATTTTAGCGATGCAATGGGGACCTCACCCAAAAATGTTTGAAAATATTACGTAAATATTGAAAGCATAATTCTGTAGTTCGAGAGAGGAGAAAATTTGGTGAACGTAGATCAGGAAATTTTTGATCGATTACAAGGTAATTTTTCATTATTACTTCTCTTCTTTCATACCTACATGTTTTATGGAATATCTACTATTTGTAGGTACTTTAAACCTGTTTTGGGCAATTGTCATACGAAACTTGTTTTTTTTGGCGCTCTAGTTCCTCGGAACAGAGTGCTTATCAATTTGCCCAAGTGCCTGTAATTTTGGAATTTTTGGCTGAAAATGGTCTCAAACGATTTGGTTAGACTCACTGATCAAGAGTCCGAGGTCGAAATCGATTCTGTCCAGCCGGCCGGCCGGCCGTAGGCACGATAACTCTCGAACGAAAGGAGTAAGCGGATTGAAATTTGCAAGGTGGGTTTGGAGCATAAATATCTCGGACGAGCTTGTTAATGGGCGAAATCCATCAAGCGGTTTCGGAGTTATGGCCGATTTTAGTAAAAATATTTTTTATGAATATTTCCGGAACCGATCACTCGAACTATCTGAAATTTGGCATCAAATTGCAGAATCATGACCTTTATACGCATTTGAAGTTTTGTATTCACCAGATTACCGCAAAGTGTCAAAAAAAAATTTTGAAAATTTAAAAAAAGTTTTTCTACAATAACTCTCGAACGGAATGACCTTGTAGGTAGTTGAAATTTTCAGAGTAGGTTGGGGAGATGAATCGGTTAAGTTCGTTATTGGGCAAAATTGGCCAAATTTAATTTGATTTCTTCCAAGGTGCAGTTCTCATTCTCTTGATTGCTCATTTAATCTTGATAAATAAACTATTATTTGAATTGAATTTTCTTTATGATGCAGTTCTATCATATGAATACATTGATATAATTCCCGACTCTGAGAAACCAATACTTTCGGAGATATAATTTGTCTGTTTGAACAGCGCCGTAAAGCTCCTGTCCACCGGGCTTGAACCCATTTTTAAGATGTAGTTTTACCAAAAGAATCCATTGATGTCATTCTCAACTCTAACAAACTATCGGTTATGATTTTTTTAAATTATAATAATTATTCTCCATTTTATATTATGATTTCATAGAATACTTTGATTATAATTTGCTGATGTATATAAATCCAACATGAGATGAGTCATAGACCTACATTTTGAATTTAATTACAAAAATTCTTGAGAATTGACGTACAGAAGTGACATTGAAAAATGGGTTCAAGCCCGGTGGACAGGAGCTTTCTGGCGCTCTAGTTCTAACAGACAAATTATATCTCCGAAAGTATTGGTTTCTCAGAGTTGGGAATTATATCAATGTATTCTTATGATAGAACTGCATCATGAAGGAAATTCAATTCAAATAATAGTTTATTTATCAAGATTAAATGAGCAATCTGAGAATGAGAACTGCACCATGGAAGAAATCAAATTAAAATAGCTGAAATGAATTTGACTCTCTCTTATAGAACAGGATGACATGTACGAGTATGAACACAGATCATATAATAAAGCTTAGATAGAATAATTATAACATTCTGTGAAAACATAGAAGTACGATTCATTATTGAAATTTCGAAAAATCATATCTATGAAAGTATTAGCTTGTTGGAGTTGAGAATGATATCCATGGATTTTTATGGTGAAACTGTATCTTAAATAAAAATTGAATTTGAAATTTGTTACTTGAAACAAAAATTAGTTTTCGTTACTCCGAAAGCATCTGGCCTATTTTGCCCAATAACGAACTCAACCGAGATATTAATCTCCCTAACCTACTCTGTAAATTTCAACTTCCTAGCTCATTCCGTTCGAGAGTTATCGTAAAAAAAAAATTTAAGTTTTCAAAATTTTTTTCACACTCAGCGGTAACCTGGTCAGTACAAAACTTCACATACGTATGAAGGTCAAGATTCTAAAATTTGATGCAAAATTTCAGATAGATCGAGTGATCGGTTTAGGAAATATTCATAAAAAATGTGTTTTACTAAAATTGGCCATAACTCCGAAACCGCTCGATGGATTTTGCCCATTAACGAACTTAGCCGAGATATTTACGCTCCAAACCCACCTTGCAAATTTCAATTCTCTAACTCCTTTCCTTCGAGAGTTATCGTGCCTACGGCCGGGCGGCCGGCCCGACCGGCCGGACAGAATCGCTTTCGCCCTCGGATTCTTGATCAGTGAGTCGAACCAAATCGTTTGAGACCATTTTCAGCCAAAAATTCGAAAATTACAGACATTTGGACAAATTGATAAATTCTCTTTTCCGAGGAACAAGAGCGTCAAAAAGTGGGAAAGCCCTGTGAACAGGAGCTTTGGCACTCTTGTTCAAACTTTGACAAATCATAACTCTGAAAGTTTTGATTTCTCCGAATTGGGAATTATATCAATGGATTCTTATTTAATTTATTTCATGATGCAGTTCTATCATTAGATTCCATTGATATAAGTCCCAACTCTGAGTAACCAATACTTTCGGGAATAAAATGTATCAACAATTGAACAAGAGCGCCAAAGCTCCTGTACGCAGGACATTTTTCCAATAATGGTCAATGGTTTCTTCAAATCTTGTTGTCGAAAAACTTTCCACCTATACCCTATTATTGTTGTCAACATTGATATTTATATTCGTTCATGATGATATTCACATCACTTACATTTCACATGAACTATTTGTTTTCTCTCATCGAAATGTCTTCGTTGAAGTTGGAGCAGTGTTTGGGTTTTTGCACATCAGTCATACTGGAAGTTGATGTAAACTTGATTAGGTACTTCACAAACCTATATCACGTTTTCGCATTAGGATTGCACCTAGATCTGAAATGGTCTTCAATTTTTTTGGCGCTCTTTTTCCTCGGAACAGAGTGCTATTCAATTTGTTCAAATGTCTGTAATTTGTCTTAAACGATTTGGTGCGACACACTGATCAAGAATCCGTGGTCAGTATCGATCCGCCCGTATACACGATAACACTCGAACGAAATGTGCGTCGCGACATTGTCCTAGGGGCGTCGCACGTTGATTGCGACCGAGTCTAGTTAGCTGATAACGTATTACTAGGCTAGTACTAAAATTGGTAATTATTTTTGGGGGCTGAGTTAAGGGGCGTCGTACAAAAATGGCAAAGTCCCAAGGGCGTCACAGTAAAAATCAGTTTGGAAAGCCCTGAGCTAGACAGTTAAAATTTTCAGAGTAGGTTTGGGAGATTAATATCTCGGCTAAGTTCGTTATTGGGCAAAATCGACCAGATGGTTTCGGAGAACTAAAAAAAAAAAATTTATACTACAAATTTTATATTAAATTTTTTTTTCAAGATGTAGTTTCACCATAAGAATCCATTGATATCATTTTCAACTCTAAAAATCTAATACTTTCGGAGATATGATTTTGCACAATTTCAATAAAAAATCGTACTTCTATGTTTTCACAGAATGCTATGAATTATTATATGATCTGTGTTGATATATTTCAACTCATTTTCCTGAGACATGACATGTCGAATTCATTTCGGCTATAGTAGAATTATGAGGATTATAATATGATATCATACATTCTGGGTGATATTTTAATGCCCATGGTTAATCCATATGATGATGGGAATGGTATTGGTAAATTAATAATATTGAGTTAAGAATATCTCCAGTATAAACAAAACTAGAATATTGGCCTAAGTTTCAATTGATATAATAATTTTCAGAGTGGATTTGAGGAAAGAATATATCGTTCATCATGAATTGAGGAATTAATATCTCGAATGAGTTCGTCATTGGGTAGAATTGGTCTATTGGTTTTGGATTAATAACTTTTAGCACTCTTGTTGAGTTTAAATTCTTCTTTATTTTACCTATAAAGTATTTTACTTAGTAATAGAAGAAAGGCATTAGATATCTCTCACAATTTTGTTGGAATTCAGTTCTGGTAATTTGTAATGAGGAAATTTCAAAAAATGTTTTTTTCCATAATATTTTGTAAGTATTTGTCTCTCCCAGATATTCAGGAAGTCGGTCGTAATTTCATTTTTCCGCATGAATATCAACATAATTTCTTGTCTAATAATCTGAATACAGATTACTTGATAATTGTGACAAAAACTTTAAACTCATTACAGTACTGCGAGACCTTGTCAGAATTTTCGCGATGTTCTGGGGAATATCACGTTATCATTTTGCCCAAATGTCTGTAATTTTTTAATTTGGCCGTTACCACGATAACTTGAGAGCGAAAAGAGAGAGCGACTTGAAATTTTCAGGGTAGGTGGCGCATTTCAATACGACGGTCGAGTTCGATAATGTGTATAATCGGCCAACGGTTTCCGAGTAATAATTTTGTTTTCAACTAATACAAATCCGATCGAATTGAAACTTGTTGAGTAGTTATAGAATACAAACCTGAGGACGTTTGTGAAATATTGTGGGAATCATATGAGTAGAAAATTTTAGAAACATTATAAAAAAATATTATTTATATCAAGATAACCTGAGAAAGGAAAGAGATAGCAACTTGAAATGTTTAGTTCAGGTTGTGACTCTGATTGAAACACTTGAGTTTGTTTATTGGACATAATCAGCCAAACGATTTTGGAGTTGTACCCATCTGAAATTTGGTTCTCATTTCCTCAATAACTCGAAAAATACTAAACCGATCCGATTTAAACAAGGTTATCTATTGTAGAATGTCAGCGTTAAAATTCTTGCGAAATGTAGTGAGAATCGTATCACTAGAGAGTTTTTGAAAAATCATTGAAAATCCTTGAAAAAAAATCCTATATATCAGAAATTGTTCGTCCAACATCGCTGGAGATTTTCGGGAGCCTTCAGAACCTAACTCTCCTGCTAAGTTCCAACTGTGAACACGATTGGATCTATATTGTTGGAGATCCGAGCAGCCTTGTTTGAGTTCAATAGCTGGATGGGTTTACCGATTGTATGAAAAACAAACATTTCGTAATTTCGAGATAGTTAACCGTTCACCGAATTAATAATTCCAAAAATGGATGGAATATAATAGGCAGATAATTCAAGAATCATTTCAAAATATTCGTCTTTAAGTCTTAGACACTATGAATCTACTAAAACACGAAAATTGAGAGTCGTGTAGTTACACGACTCATTAACACATATGAATGAGTAAAGTCAATAGTTTTTCGGGAATTTAGAGAAAACAATAATTCACTGAAACAATTGGAAAATATCGCGGGGCAGTCAATAGTAAATATTTAAATGGTTAATATATCGTATGATCGTGTGTGGAAATGGCAATGACTAATGAATAATGAATAATGAATATTATTATTTCATAGATTTTCATTTCAATGTATCTGATTCTTAGAAAGATAATAATATATTGACCCAGTGTTTGATGACACTTTCATAACTATTACTAGCCAAATCAGTGAACTTCTATGTTGATTTCCAGTTCATCTAGCCGAAATCGTATTAAAGCTATAATAAATCTAATCAGAGCTTTTTGAAAACCACCGTTAGTGTACTGAATGATCTATAGAGCAGTGTTGTCAGATTGGCGGGACTCTCATCTCACAGCAACCTGCTCAATTGAGAATATATACTCTGGGTCTCGCAAAGTATATACAGAACTTCTACAGCGCCACCTGAAGCGAATTCCCATTAACTAAATTCCGTGTAAGTTGAGGTTTATAACAGACATCCGAGTCCAAAAATTTTTTTGGGGGAGACATCAGGGAGCTGAGGGGGGGCCCTAAGGAGTCCATTTCCACCAAAAAACAATGCGAGACCCGGAAAGGGGCCTCACATGTGCGAAACGGGTCTCACTTCATACCAACCATATACCATTTTGGGACTCAGTTGTCCCTTAGTTACATCTATATATATATATATATATATATATATATATATATATATATATATACACTCATAATCCGCCATTCGGAGGCCCAAAAATGCATATTCCGCAGCTTTCCGGAAGCCCGCACCACCTTTGGGAGGCCCGACTTCGGGCTTCCCAAAACTAACGTGTATAAATTGGTCTGTAGATTCCTGACACCTCAGGGACCATTTTCCCAAGTTTTTGCCCGGGCACCAAAAATGCCTTATACATCTCAAAACATACGCGATCGGGTTCACGGAACGTCCGCGCTGAGTGCGCTTCGGTCGGTCTGCATAAACTTTATATACATTCTATAGATTTTACGCCTTCTACGAAGCCCGTATAGGTTCATCTGCATATGGGAGTCCCATACATTTGGCATCATCGTAGATAATAATACCCCATCCAAAATACTCACATATTCTAACATAGTTCGATTAATTGAGTCAATATTGAGGTTTAATTTCAAATATCATAGAGGGCTCATTTCAAGAGAACACTTTTTTCAGTATTTTACTGTTGCTATCATATACGAAAATTTGACTAGGAGAATATGAAAAATAATTTTGTTAATTTCATTTCTCTTCACATCGTGAATTTTTTTAAATAGCTATAGGGGACTTAATTTTTGCGCGTATGTTCTGGGGAACATCGCGTTATCATTTTGCCCAAAGGTCTGTTATTTTCGAATTTTTCGCCGAAAATGGTCTCAACCGATTAGGTTCGACTTCTTGATCAAGAATACGAGGTCAAATTTGACTCTGTCCGGCCGGCCCTGCGGCCGGCCGTTGCCACGATAACTTGAGAAAGGAAAGAGATAGCCACTTGAAATTTTAAGGGTAGGTGGCGCACCTCAATAGGACGGACAAGTTCGTTAATGGGCATAATCTGCCCAACGGTTTCCGAGTAATTATTAAAAAATATTTACGTCACGATAACCTAAGAACAGAAAGAGATAGCGACTTGAAATTTTCAGGTGAAGTTGAGAATCTTAATGTGCCATTTGAGTTCGTGTATTATAGGCATAATCGGAAAAATGGATTTTGAGTTATACCCATCTGAAATTTGGTTGTTATTTCCTCAATAACTCGAAAAATACAAAACCGATCCAACTCAAACATGGATAGTAGTTGTAGTATGGCAACGCAAAAATTCTTGCAAAATTTTGTGAGGATCGTATTACATAATCGGCCAAATGGTTTTGGAGTTATATCAATCTGAAATTTGGTTGTTGTTTCCTCAATAACTCAAAAAATACAAATCCGATCCAATTCAAATATGGTTATTAGTTGTAGAATGCCAACGCAAAAATTGTTGCGGAATTTCGTAAGGATCGTAGCACCAGAATTTTTTTTAAAAATCATTGAAAAAAAAAATGGTTCAAGCACTGACGTGAAGTCAGAAGCTTTTTCGTGTATGTTCTCTTGTCCATTATCCTTTATTGGACTTAATCTAATTCACCATGGTGAATTCTATTGTCTGTTCTCCTGTATTGGACACTCTTAAATTACCATGGTAAATTCGATTATGAGTGTCCTATACAGGAGAATGGTCAAGAGAACATACGCGCTAAAGCTTCTGACAGCACGTCAGTTGAACAATTTTTTTTTACTAGTGTGAAAAATTGATTTTTAACTGATTTGCGAGAACTCGTGAATAGAACACGTAAGTTATTTTGAGCCTCCTAGGAGTCAGTTTTAATTGGAATTTTGCACGGTCCAAGAGGTGATTGTTGGTAACCTAATTAACGAATTCAATTCTATCATATCAGTATGCTTCGAGTTATCGGAAAAAACTAATTTTTCAAATTTTCGAATGTCTTTTTCTGTTCCCAGTAACCCAATCAATACAAAACTGTGCGTACATTCCAATTAAATTAATTCTAAATAATCATTGAAGGATACTGTGGGAGGTATATTCATCATTAAACGGTTTCACGTTATGATATAGTTGTTTCTTGGTCGATGTTGTTTCGTTGTTAGTTGTTTGGCAACATTGTTCGATTGATTGCTTCTGACAAATATCTTCTGTTTCTGACGCAGAAGCAAATCACGAAATAATTAAGTTTTAATTTTATAGATATTTTTTTTCAGAGTTTGGGAAAGAAATCCCAGAAAGAAACCATTCAATGATAAATTAATTCTTCCTGAATTTCAGTTACATAAACTCAGTAGTCTCGAAAATATTCGAATAAAAGCATTCACTCCAAAAGGCTATAACATCGAACCCATTCAGCCTTTTTTGCCCGTCAGCAAACTAAACCCAGATCTTACTGCACCAAACTTACCCTGCAAATTTAATTTCTAAGTCATGTCGTTCGAGAGTTATAGTGCTATATACCTTTATAAATTTAAAAATTTATTTTCTCCGAAAATATTCACCGGAGCACAAACATATTTCATACTCGTATTACTTATACCCATACCTATATCCCCTGAAAAATTCATCGACTCTCCGAGGGGCTGCGGGCAGCTTTTTCTACCCTAAAATTTCAAAATTTCATATCTTTGGAACTATTCGCCGGAGCACATACAGATTTCATTCAGGTCATGCTTGTACCCATACCCATATCCTCTGAAAAATTTATCGTCTTCCCAAGAGGCTGCGGGATAGTTTTTCCAACCCTTAAATATCAAAATTTAGTATCTCCGGAAATATTCACCGGAGCACATGCAGATTTTATATGTGGCTTAATTATACCGATAACGACATCCCCTGAAAATATTATGGACTTCTCGAATGTTTTTTCAACACTTGAATACAAAAATTTATTATATTCGGAACTATTCGCCGGAGCACGTAAATATTTCATACATGTATTACTTAACTTATACCCATACCTATATCCTCTGAAAAATTCATTAACTTCCCGAGGGCTCAAGTGTAGTTTTTTAAACCCTTAAATTCCAAAATTTGATATCTCCGAAACTATTCGCTGGAGCACATACAGATAAGTGGACAAGTGAATTAATTATACCGATAACCCTGAAAAAAATGATCGACTTCACGAGGGGCTGCAGGGTAGTTCTTTCAACCCTTAAATTTTAAATTTTAGTACTATTCTCCGCAACACATGCAGACTTTGTATTTCCGTTAAATATACCGATAACCACAGCCCCTCAAAAAATGATCTATTTGACGGAGCACTTACAGATTTTGTATTTGGGTAGTAACCCTTAAATTTCAAAATTTAATATCTCCAGAACTATTCGCCGGAGCTCATACAGAATTTATACACTTATTACTTATACCCATAACCATATACTCTGAAACCACTACCTATAACCCCTGAAAAATGTATCGACATCCCAAGTGAGTGCGTGGTAGTTTGTAAACTCTTAAAATTCAAAATTTAATAACTCCGGAACTATTCACCGGAGCACATAAATATTTCATATACGCATTACTATATCTCCACCAATATCTCCTGAAAAATTTATCGACTTCCCTAGGGACAGCGTGGTTGTTTTTACAACCCTTAAATTTCTGAATTTAATATTTCCGGAACTATTCGCCGACGCACATACATATTTCATTCACGTAGTGCTTATACCCATAACTATATCCTCTGAAAAATTAATCGTCTTCCTGAGGGTCTGCAGGATAGTTTTTCAACCCTAAAATATCAAAATTTAATATATCCGGAACTAATCGCCGGCGCACATAAATATTCAATACGCGTATTATTCATACCCATACCCATATCCACTAAAAAAATTATCGACTTTCCGAGGGTTTGCGGGGTAGTGTTCTCAACCCTTAAATTTCAAATTTTAATATCTCCGGAACTATTCGCCGCAGCGTATAGAGATACTTTACGTGGGTTAAATATACCGATAACGGGATCGCCTGAAATAAGTATTGACTTCCCGAGGGGTTGCTGGGTAGTTTCTTCAACCCTTAAATTTTATAATTTATTATCACCGGAACTATTCCCGGAGCACATACAGACTTTGTATTTACGTTAAATATACCGATAACAACAGCCTCTGAAAAAATGATCTACGTCCCGTAGAGCTGCGGGGTATTTTTTTCAACCCTTAAATTTAAAAATGTAATATCTAGTAATATCTACTAGCCGGAGCACTAAAAAGATTTTGTATATGGGGTACTAATACCGATAAAGATTTAATATATCCAGAACTATTCGTTGGAGCACATACAGATTTTTCATGTGGATTAAATATACCGATATCAATATCCCCTGAAAAAATGATCGACTTCTGTAAGGGCTAGGGGGATAGTTTTTTCAACCTTTAAAATTCAAAATTCAATATCTCCGGAACTATTCACATATTTCATACACGTGTTACTTAAGCCCATAACCATATCCATATCCTGAAAAATGTATTGACTTCCCGAGGGGCTGTTGGGTTGTTCAATGCTTAATTTTTGAAATTTAATATCTCCGGAACTATTCGCCGGAGGACATTACATATTACTTAAACCCCATATCTATAACGCCTGAAAGATTTATCGCTTCCCAAGGGACCCAACATCAAATGAAACACTTTTTGCTTCACCATTTTTATGAATTCGGCTCAGGTAAAAAGATACAGCCTGTGTAAATTTAAAAAAACCTGTTTTTATTTTATGGCTTTGACATCCTTTTCCTGAATAAAATGAATGTGTGTGATGGAAACTTCACGCTAAAGTTTCCTATAACCATGATACATATTTTCCAAATATTAGTTTTTTCCTACTTCTAGTGTTTTTCTAGCCATAGACTCTTCGATTCATAAAACTTAACGAAATTACCATAAAGATGGTAATGTTCTTTTTGAGACAATTTAAGAATATCCAATCGTTTTAGAACATTGAATCATTCTTCATCATTCCTCCTTAAGCGCACCGTTTTTCAGATGTTCTTCATTGAATGTTATAAAACGGAAAACTACCGAAATTTCACTACTTTTATGGATCCGTCCCTGAGCGTTGGAATCCCGCATCAAGCTGTAAACCACTTTTCCGTGCATTTTTCTCGTCCAGCATTAATCTTATAGATAATTTATATGCAGGAGTGTATTTGCACATTTTGAAATCTTTAAACGCATTGAACTTTTCATCTGAGCCAAATTTGAGAAAATTGTAACTGAACAAAGTGTTTCATTGGATAAGAGGAATCTATGGTCAAAATTAATGTACAACTTTAAGACTCATCCTTGTATATTGAAATTTAAGCGTTGGAAAAACTACCCCTTAGCCCCTCGGGAAGTCGACAAATTTTACAGGGATTATTGGTATGGGTATAAGTAATACGTGTATGAAACCTGTATGTGCTCCTGCGAATAGTTCCAGAGATATTAAATTTTGACATTCAAGGGCTGAAAAAACAACCCTGCAGTGCATCGGGAAGTCAATCATTTTCTCAGGGGATATTCTCATTGCTAAACCCACATCCCAAACAGGTACGTGCTTTGGCGAACATAAGCTTATGAATGAGAAATCAGCCTGCAGCCACTGGTCAGGAGCGTTCGGGTGTTTCCGCCAAAAAGTCTGCTGAAATAGTCTGCTAGGTTCATAGCGATGTCTCACGACCCCGTTCGAACAATGATATTAGCAAATTGTCCCACTTTGGTCCTGATTCTTTCAATTACGCAGAAGAAAACTTAACAAAAGGGGTGATATAGTTGCAAAATTCGAAATCCGACAGTTGATTGTTTCAAGATTTATGGATGTTTTGCGCATATTATCTTTATTCAGGCCTCACATACCCTCATAAAAAACTATATGAAATTGAGTGTAAATAAAGAAAGCGAAACCACGTGCAATAAATCATTGTGCACCAAAGGAACTCAAATTTTAAAATGAAATAATTCCAAAAATACATATCCGATCGAGATCAATCCGATAGTCGATTGTGAAATGCTGGATCGAAGGTTATTGTCGAATTTCAGCGATATCTGACAGATAGTTTCCGAAAAATAAAATTTAAATTTTAGCAGAAAAATACCGGAGACCTTATTTGTTCAGAATTAATCAAGCTTTTTTCATTTATTTATGAACGAATGACGAACAACTGTCCATAATAGTCGAGGTCGCAAATTGCTATCCGAGGAAAAGCTGAGGGTAGGAAGCAGGCGAGACACCGGTGTGAAAACAGCCGAATGAGATAGCAGAATTTGACCTTGAAGTATTCGTACGCTACTGTACAATTGGACGGCTACTGTACAATTGGACGGATACTGATGCAAACAGATACGAAAAGTCGCGTCTGAGTAATTGAATGTGGGAACACATTCATCTGATATGAGGTATGATATCGAAGAGTGCATTTACTTCATTTACTCACACCCTCAGGGGAGGCCAGGGGGGAGACCTTTATCACTAAATATTCATTATCTGAAAAACGGAACATAGGATAAATATCAAATTTTGAGGTAGAATTAATAAGCACCAGCAGAAAAAAACCCACTTTACCTCATTCACTTACACCCTAAGGGGGCCGAGGGGGGACATTTTTATTACTAAATATTCATTATCTGAAAAACTGTACATAGGATCGGACTAAAAATTGGAGGTAGTTTTGATGAGCCCCAGCAGAAAAAAAAACATTTATCTCATTTACTTACACCCTCAGGGGGGGCCACGTGGGAGACCTTTATTACTAAATATTCATTATCTGAAAAACGGAACATAGGATAAATGTCAAATTTTGAGGTGGAATTAAGAAGCACCAGCAGAAAAAAACCCACTTTACCTCATTCACTTACACCCTTAGGGGGCTGAGGGGGGATATTTTTATTACTAAATATTGATTATCTGAAAAACAGTACATAGAATCGAACTAAAAATTGGAGATAGTTTTAATAAGCCCCAGCAGAAAAAAATTGCGTTTACCTCATTAACTTACACCCTCAGGGGGGGCCAGGGGGGAGACCTATATTACTAAATATTCATTATCTGAAAAATGGAACATAGGATAAATATCAAATTTTGAGGTAGAATTAAGAAGCACCAGCAGAAAAAAACCCACTTTACCTCATTCACTTACACCCTCAGGGGGCCGAGGGGGGACATTTTTATTACTAAATATTCATTATCTGAAAAACGGTACATAGGATCAATATCAAATTTTGAGGTAGAATTAAGAAGCACCAGCAGAAAAAAACCCACTTTACCTCATTCACATACACCCTAGGGGGGCCGAGGGGGGACATTTTTATTACTAAATATTCATTATCTGAAAAACTGTACATAGGATTGGACTAAAAATTGGAGGTAGTTTTGATAAGCCCCAGCAGAAAAAAAAAACATTTATCTCATTTACTTACACCCTCAGGGGGGGGGGCACGGGGGAGACCTTTATTACTAAATATTCATTATCTGAAAAACGGAACATAGGATAAATGTCAAATTTTGGGGTGGAATTAAGAAGCACCAGCAGAAAAAAACCCACTTTACCTCATTCTCTTACACCCTCAGGGGGCCGAGGGGAGACATTTTTATTACTAAATATTCATTATCTGAAAAACGGTACATGGGATCAATATAAAATTTTGAGGCAAAATTGGGAAGCCGTAGCAGAAAAAACCCACTTTACCTCATTCACTTACACCTTCAGGGGGCCGAGGGGGGACATTTTTATTACTAAATATTAATTATCTTAAAAACTGTACATAGGATCGAACTAAAAATTGGAGATAGTTTTAATAAGCCCCAGCAGAAAAAAATTGCGTTTACCTCATTAACTTACACCCTCAGGGGGGCCAGGGGGGAGACCTATATTACTAAATATTCATTATCTGAATAATGGAACATAGGATAAATATCAAATTTTGAGGTAGTATTAAGAAGCACCAGCAGAAAAAAACCCACTTTACCTCATTCACTTACACCTTCAGGGGGCGGAGGGGGGACATTTTTATTACTAAATGTTCTTTATCTGAAAAACGGTACATAGGATCAATATCAAATTTTGAGGTAGAATTAAGAAGCACCAGCAGAAAAAAACCCACTTTACCTCATTCACTTACACTCTAAGGGGGCCGAGGGGGGACATCTTTATTACTAAATATTCATTATCTGAAAAACTGTACATAGGATCGAACCAAAAATTGAAGGTAGTTTTAATACGCCCCAGCAGAAAAAAAAAACATTCATCTCATTTACTTACATCCCCAGGGGGGGCCAGGGGGGAGATCTTTATTAGTAAATATTCATTATCTAAAAAACGGAACATAGGATAAATATAAAATTTTGAGGTAGAATTAAGAAGCACCAGCAGAAAAAAACCCACTTTACTTCATTCTCTTACACCCTCAGGGGGCCGAGGGGAGACATTTTTATTACTAAATATTCATTATCTGAAAAACGGTACATAGGATCAATATAAAATTTTGAGGCAAAATTGGGAAGCCGTAGCAGAAAAAAACCCACTTTACCTCATTCACTTACACCTTCAGGGGGCCGAGGGGGGACAGTTTTATTACTAAATATTCATTATCTGAAAAACTGTACATAGGATCGAACTAAAAATTGGAGGTTGTTTTAATGAGCCCCAGCAGAAAAAAAAACATTTATCTCATTTACTTACACCCTCAGAGGGGGCCAGGGGGGAGACTTTTATTACTAAATATTCATTATCTGTAAAACGGTACATAGGATCAGTATCAAATTTTGAGGTAGAATTAAGAAGCCCCAGCAGAAAAAAACACACTTTATCTAATTCACTTACACCTTCAGGGGGCCGAGGGGGGATATTTTTATTACTAAATATTGATTATCTGAAAAACAGTACATAGAATCGAACTAAAAATTGGAGATAGTTTTAATAAGCCCCAGCAGAAAAATTGCGTTACCTCATTAACTTACACGTTCAGGGGGGGGGGGCAGGGGGGAGACCTATATTACTAAATATTCATTATCTGAAAAATGGAACATAGGATAAATATCAAATTTTGAGGTAGAATTAAGAAGCACCAGCAGAAAAAAACCCACTTTACCTCATTCACTTACACCCTCAGGGGGCCGAGGGGAAACATTTTTATTACTAAATATTCATTATCTGAAAAACGGTACATAGGATCAATATCAAATTTTGAGGCAAAATTGGGAAGCCGTAGCAGAAAAAAACCCACTGTACCTCATTCACTTACACCTTCAGGGGGCCGAGGGGGGACATTTTTATTACTAAATATTCATTATCTGAAAAACTGTACATAGGATCGAACTAAAAATTGGAGGTTGTTTTAATGAGCCCCAGCAGAAAAAAAAACATTTATCTCATTTACTTACACCCTCAGAGGGGGCCAGGGGGGAGACTTTTATTACTAAATATTCATTATCTGTAAAACGGTACATAGGATCAGTATCAAATTTTGAGGTAGAATTAAGAAGCCCCAGCAGAAAAAAACCCACTTTATCTAATTCACTTACACCTTCAGGGGGCCGAGGGGGGATATTTTTATTACTAAATATTGATTATCTGAAAAACAGTACATAGAATCGAACTAAAAATTGGAGATAGTTTTAATAAGCCCCAGCAGAAAAATTGTGTTACCTCATTAACTTACACGTTCAGGGGGGGGCAGGGGGGAGACCTATATTACTAAATATTCATTATCTGAAAAATGGAACATAGGATAAATATCAAATTTTGAGGTAGAATTAAGAAGCACCTGCAGAAAAAAACCCACTTTACCTCATTCACTTACACCCTCAGGGGGCCGAGGGGAAACATTTTTATTACTAAATATTCATTATCTGAAAAACGGTACATAGAATCAATATCAAATTTTGAGGTAGAATTAAGAAGCACCAGCAGAAAAGAACTCACTTTACCTCATTCACTTACACCCTAAGGGGGCCGAGGGGGGACATTTTTATTACTAAATATTCATTATCTGAAAAACTGTACATAGGATCAATATCAAATTTTGAGGTAGAATTAAGAAGCACCAGCAGAAAAAAACCCACTTCACCTCATTCACTTACACCTTAAGGGGGCCGAGGGGGGAC
Organism: Halyzia sedecimguttata; assembly: GCA_937662695.2. Classification (NCBI taxonomy): domain Eukaryota; kingdom Metazoa; phylum Arthropoda; class Insecta; order Coleoptera; family Coccinellidae; genus Halyzia; species Halyzia sedecimguttata. Next base: position 18,455,733 of record OW569413.2, read on the forward strand.
ATTTTTATTACTAAATATTCATTATCTGAAAAACTGTACATAGGATCGGACTAAAAATTGGAGGTAGTTTTGATAAGCCCCAGCAGAAAAAAAAAACATTTATCTCATTTACTTACACCCTCAGGGGGGGCCACGGGGGAGACCTTTATTACTAAATATTCATTATCTGAAAAACGGAACATAGGATAAATGTCAAATTTTGAGGTGGAATTAAGAAGCACCAGCAGAAAAAAACCCACTTTACCTCATTCACTTACACCCTTAGGGGGCTGAGGGGGGATATTTTTATTACTAAATATTGATTATCTGAAAAACAGTACATAGAATCGAACTAAAAATTGGAGATAGTTTTAATAAGCCCCAGCAGAAAAAAATTGCGTTCACCTCATTAACTTACACCCTCAGGGGGGCCAGGGGGGAGACCTATATTACTAAATATTCATTATCTGAATAATGGAACATAGGATGAATATCAAATTTTGAGGTAGTATTAAGAAGCACCAGCAGAAAAAAACCCACTTTACCTCATTCACTTACAACTTCAGGGGGCCGAGGGGGGACATTTTTATTACTAAATATTCATTATCTGAAAAACTGTACATAGGATCGAACCAAAAATTGAAGGTAGTTTTAATAAGCCCCAGCAGAAAAAAAAAACATTCATCTCATTTACTTACATCCTCAGGGGGGGCCAGGGGGGAGATCTTTATTAGTAAATATTCATTATCTAAAAAACGGAACATAGGATAAATATAAAATTTTGAGGAAGAATTAAGAAGCACCAGCAGAAAAAAACCCACTTTACCTCATTCTCTTACACCCTCAGGGGGCCGAGGGGGGACATTTTTATTACTAAATATTCATTATCTGAAAAACGGTACATAGGATCAATATAAAATTTTGAGGCAAAATTGGGAAGCCGTAGCAGAAAAAAACCCACTTTACCTCATTCACTCACACCTTCAGGGGGCCGAGGGGGGACAGTTTTATTACTAAATATTCATTATCTGAAAAACTGTACATAGGATCGAACTAAAAATTGGAGGTTGTTTTAATGAGCCCCAGCAGAAAAAAAAACATTTATCTCATTTACTTACACCCTCAGAGGGGGCCAGGGGGGAGACTTTTATTACTAAATATTCATTATCTGTAAAACGGTACATAGGATCAGTATCAAATTTTGAGGTAGAATTAAGAAGCCCCAGCAGAAAAAAACCCACTTTATCTAATTCACTTACACCTTCAGGGGGCCGAGGGGGGATATTTTTATTACTAAATATTGATTATCTGAAAAACAGTACATAGAATCGAACTAAAAATTAGAGATAGTTTTAATAAGCCCCAGTAGAAAAATTGCGTTACCTCATTAACTTACACGTTCAGGGGGGGGGGGGGGCAGGGGGGAGACCTATATTACTAAATATTCATTATCTGAAAAATGGAACATAGGATAAATATCAAATTTTGAGGTAGAATTAAGAAGCACCAGCAGATAAAAACCCACTTTACCTCATTCACTTACACCCTCAGGGGGCCGAGGGGAAACATTTTTATTACTAAATATTCATTATCTGAAAAACGGTACATAGGATCAATATAAAATTTTGAGGTAGAATTAAGAAGCACCAGCAGAAAAGAACTCACTTTACCTCATTCACTTACACCCTAAGGGGGCCGAGGGGGGACATTTTTATTACTAAATATTCATTATCTGAAAAACTGTACATAGGATCAATATCAAATTTTGAGGTAGAATTAAGAAGCACCAGCAGAAAAAAACCCACTTTACCTCATTCACTTACACCTTAAGGGGGCCGAGGGGGGACATTTTTATTACTAAATATTCATTATCTGAAAAACTGTACATAGGATCGGACTAAAAATTGGAGGTAGTTTTGATAAGCCCCAGCAGAAAAAAAAAACATTTATCTCATTTACTTACACCCTCAGGGGGGGCCACGGGGGAGACCTTTATTACTAAATATTCATTATCTGAAAAACGGAACATAGGATAAATGTCAAATTTTGAGGTGGAATTAAGAAGCACCAGCAGAAAAAAACCCACTTTACCTCATTCACTTACACCTTTAGGGGGCTGAGGGGGGATATTTTTATTACTAAATATTGATTATCTGAAAAACAGTACATAGAATCGAACTAAAAATTGGAGATAGTTTTAATAAGCCCCAGCAGAAAAAAATTGCGTTTACCTCATTAACTTACACCCTCAGGGGGGCCAGGGGGGAGACCTATATTACTAAATATTCATTATCTGAATAATGGAACATAGGATGAATATCAAATTTTGAGGTAGTATTAAGAAGCACCAGCAGAAAAAAAACCACTTTACCTCATTCACTTACACCTTCAGGGGGCCGAGGGGGGACATTTTTATTACTAAATATTCATTATCTGAAAAACTGTACATAGGATCGAACCAAAAATTGAAGGTAGTTTCAATAAGCCCCAGCAGAAAAAAAAAACATTCATCTCATTTACTTACATCCTCAGGGGGGGCCAGGGGGGAGATCTTTATTAGTAAATATTCATTATCTAAAAAACGGAACATAGGATAAATATAAAATTTTGAGGAAGAATTAAGAAGCACCAGCAGAAAAAAACCCACTTTACCTCATTCTCTTAGACCCTCAGGGGGCCGAGGGGGGACATTTTTATTACTAAATATTCATTATCTGAAAAACGGTACATAGGATCAATATAAAATTTTGAGGCAAAATTGGGAAGCCGTAGCAGAAAAAAACCCACTTTACCTCATTCACTCACACCTTCAGGGGGCCGAGGGGGGACAGTTTTATTACTAAATATTCATTATCTGAAAAACTGTACATAGGATCGAACTAAAAATTGGAGGTTGTTTTAATGAGCCCCAGCAGAAAAAAAAACATTTATCTCATTTACTTACACCCTCAGAGGGGGCCAGGGGGGAGACTTTTATTACTAAATATTCATTATCTGTAAAACGGTACATAGGATCAGTATCAAATTTTGAGGTAGAATTAAGAAGCCCCAGCAGAAAAAAACCCACTTTATCTAATTCACTTACACCTTCAGGGGGCCGAGGGGGGATATTTTTATTACTAAATATTGATTATCTGAAAAACAGTACATAGAATCGAACTAAAAATTAGAGATAGTTTTAATAAGCCCCAGCAGAAAAATTGCGTTACCTCATTAACTTACACGTTCAGGGGGGGGGGGGCAGGGGGGAGACCTATATTACTAAATATTCATTATCTGAAAAATGGAACATAGGATAAATATCAAATTTTGAGGTAGAATTAAGAAGCACCAGCAGATAAAAACCCACTTTACCTCATTCACTTACACCCTCAGGGGGCCGAGGGGAAACATTTTTATTACTAAATATTCATTATCTGAAAAACGGTACATAGGATCAATATAAAATTTTGAGGTAGAATTAAGAAGCACCAGCAGAAAAGAACTCACTTTACCTCATTCACTTACACCCTAAGGGGGCCGAGGGGGGACATTTTTATTACTAAATATTCATTATCTGAAAAACTGTACATAGGACCAATATCAAATTTTGAGGTAGAATTAAGAAGCACCAGCAGAAAAAAACCCACTTTACCTCATTCACTTACACCTTAAGGGGGCCGAGGGGGGACATTTTTATTACTAAATATTCATTATCTGAAAAACTGTACATAGGATCGGACTAAAAATTGGAGGTAGTTTTAATAAGCCCCAGCAGAAAAAAAAACATTTATCTCATTTACTTACACCCTCAGGGGGGGCCACGGGAGAGACCTTTATTACTAAATATTCATTATCTGAAAAACAGAACATGGGATAAATATCGAATTTTGAGGCAAAATTGGGAAGCCGTAGCAGAAAAAAACCCACTTTACTTCATTCAGATAATGAATATTTAGTAATATAGGTCTCCCTCCTGCCCCCCCCTGAGCGTGTGAGTTAATGAGATAACGCAATTTTTTTCTGCTGGGGCTTATTAAAACTATCTCCAATTTTTAGTTCGATTCTATGTACTGTTTTTCAGATAATGAATATTTAGTAATAAAAATGTCCCCCCTCGGCCCCCTGAAGTAGTAAGTGATTGAGGTGAAGTGGGTTTTTTTCTGCTACGGCTTCCCAATTTTGCCTCAAAATTTGATATTGATCCTATGTACCGTTTTTAAGATAATGAATATTTAGTAATAAAAATGTCTCTCCTCGGCCCCCTGAGGGTGTAAGAGAATGAGGTAAGGTGGGTTTTTTTCTGCTGGTGCTTCTTAATTCTACCTCAAAATTTTATATTTATCCTATGTTCCGTTTTTCAGATAATGAATATTTACTAATAAAGGTCTCCCCCCTGCCCCCCCCCTGAGGGTGTAAGTAAATGAGATAAATGTTTTTCTTTTCTGCTGGGGCAAAGTAAAACTATCTCCAATTTTTAGTTCGATCCTATGTACAGTTTTTCAGATAATGAATATTTAGTAATAAAAATGTCCCCCCTCGGCCCCCTGAAGGTGTAAGTGAATGAGGTAAAGTGGGTTTTTTTCTGCTACGGCTTCCCAATTTTGCCTCAAAATTTTATATTGATCCTATGTACCGTTTTTCAGATAATGAATATTTAGTAATAAAAATGTCCCCCCTCGGCCCCCTGAGGGTGTAAGAGAATGAGGTAAAGTGGGTTTTTTTCTGCTGGTGCTTCTTAATTCTACCTCAAAATTTTATATTTATCCTATGTTCCCTTTTTTAGATAATGAATATTTACTAATAAAGGTCTCCCCCCTGGCCCCCCCTGAGGGTGTAAGTAAATGAGATAAATGTTTTTTTTTTCTGCTGGGGCTTATTAAAACTACCTTCAATTTTTGGTTCGATCCTATGTACAGTTTTTCAGATAATGAATATTTAGTAATAAAAATGTCCCCCCTCGGCCCCCTGAAGGTGTAAGTGAATGAGGTAAAGTGGGTTTTTTTCTGCTGGTGCTTCTTAATTCTACCTCAAAATTTGATATTTATCCTATGTTCCATTTTTCAGATAATGAATATTTAGTAATATAGGTCTCCCCCCTGGCCCCCCCTGAGGGTGTAAGTTAATGAGGTAAACGCAATTTTTTTCTGCTGGGGCTTATTAAAACTATCTCCAATTTTTAGTTCGATTCTATGTACTGTTTTTCAGATAATCAATATTTAGTAATAAAAATATCCCCCCTCAGCCCCCTAAGGGTGTAAGTGAATGAGGTAAAGTGGGTTTTTTTTCTGCTGGTGCTTCTTAATTCCACCTCAAAATTTGACATTTATCCTATGTTCCGTTTTTCAGATAATGAATATTTAGTAATAAAGGTCTCCCCCGTGGCCCCCCCTGAGGGTGTAAGTAAATGAGATAAATGTTTTTTTTTCTGATGGTGCTTATCAAAACTACCTCCAATTTTTAGTCCGATCCTATGTACAGTTTTTCAGATAATGAATATTTAGTAATAAAGATGTCCCCCCTCGGCCCCCTTAGAGTGTAAGTGAATGAGGTAAAGTGGGTTTTTTTCTGCTGGTGCTTCTTAATTCTACCTCAAAATTTGATATTGATCCTATGTACCGTTTTTCAGATAATGAATATTTAGTAATAAAAATGTCCCCCCTCGGCCCCCTGAGGGTGTAAGTGAATGAGGTAAAGTGGGTTTTTTTCTGCTGGTGCTTCTTAATTCTACCTCGAAATTTGATATTTATCCTATGTTCCATTTTTCAGATAATGAATATTTAGTAATATAGGTCTCCCCCCTGGCCCCCCCTGAGGGTGTAAGTTAATGAGGTAAACGCAATTTTTTTCTGCTGGGGCTTATTAAAACTATCTCCAATTTTTAGTTCGATTCTATGTACTGTTTTTCAGATAATCAATATTTAGTAATAAAAATATCCCCCCTCAGCCCCCTAAGGGTGTAAGTGAATGAGGTAAAGTGGGTTTTTTTCTGCTGGTGCTTCTTAATTCCACCTCAAAATTTGACATTTATCCTATGTTCCGTTTTTCAGATAATGAATATTTAGTAATAAAGGTCTCCCCCGTGGCCCCCCCTGAGGGTGTAAGTAAATGAGATAAATGTTTTTTTTTTCTGCTGGGGCTTATCAAAACTACCTCCAATTTTTAGTCCGATCCTATGTACAGTTTTTCAGATAATGAATATTTAGTAATAAAAATGTCCCCCCTCGGCCCCCTTAAGGTGTAAGTGAATGAGGTGAAGTGGGTTTTTTTCTGCTGGTGCTTCTTAATTCTACCTCAAAATTTGATATTGATCCTATGTACAGTTTTTTAGATAATGAATATTTAGTAATAAAAATGTCCCCCCTCGGCCCCCTTAGGGTGTAAGTGAATGAGGTAAAGCGAGTTCTTTTCTGCTGGTGCTTCTTAATTCTACCTCAAAATTTGATATTGATCCTATGTACCGTTTTTCAGATAATGAATATTTAGTAATAAAAATGTTTCCCCTCGGCCCCCTGAGGGTGTAAGTGAATGAGGTAAAGTGGGTTTTTTTCTGCAGGTGCTTCTTAATTCTACCTCAAAATTTGATATTTATCCTATGTTCCATTTTTCAGATAATGAATATTTAGTAATATAGGTCTCCCCCCTGCCCCCCCTGAACGTGTAAGTTAATGAGGTAACACAATTTTTCTGCTGGGGCTTATTAAAACTATCTCCAATTTTTAGTTCGATTCTATGTACTGTTTTTCAGATAATCAATATTTAGTAATAAAAATATCCCCCCTCGGCCCCCTGAAGGTGTAAGGGAATTAGATAAAGTGGGTTTTTTTCTGCTGGGGCTTCTTAATTCTACCTCAAAATTTGATACTGATCCTATGTACCGTTTTACAGATAATGAATATTTAGTAATAAAAGTCTCCCCCCTGGCCCCCTCTGAGGGTGTAAGTAAATGAGATGAATGTTTTTTTTTCTGCTGGGGCTCATTAAAACAACCTCCAATTTTTAGTTCGATCCTATGTACAGTTTTTCAGATAATGAATATTTAGTAATAAAAATGTCCCCCCTCGGCCCCCTGAAGGTGTAAGTGAATGAGGTAAAGTGGGTTTTTTTCTGCTACGGCTTCCCAATTTTGCCTCAAAATTTTATATTGATCCTATGTACCGTTTTTCAGATAATGAATATTTAGTAATAAAAATGTCCCCCCTCGGCCCCCTGAGGGTGTAAGAGAATGAGGTAAAGTGGGTTTTTTTCTGCTGGTGCTTCTCAATTCTACCTCAAAATTTTATATTTATCCTATGTTCCGTGTTTTAGATAATGAATATTTACTAATAAAGATCTCCCCCCTGGCCCCCCCTGAGGATGTAAGTAAATGAGATGAATGTTTTTTTTTTCTGCTGGGGCTCATTAAAACTACCTTCAATTTTTGGTTCGATCCTATGTACAGTTTTTCAGATAATGAATATTTAGTAATAAAAATGTCCCCCCTCGGCCCCCTGAAGGTGTAAGTGAATGAGGTAAAGTGGGTTTTTTTCTGCTGGTGCTTCTTAATACTACCTCAAAATTTGATATTTATCCTATGTTCCATTATTCAGATAATGAATATTTAGTAATATAGGTCTCCCCCCTGGCCTCCCTGAGGGTGTAAGTTAATGAGGTAAACGCAATTTTTTTCTGCTGGGGCTTATTAAAACTATCTCCAATTTTTATTTCGATTCTATGTACTGTTTTTCAGATAATCAATATTTAGTAATAAAAATATCCCCCCTCAGCCCCCTAAGGGTGTAAGTGAATGAGGTGAAGTGGGTTTTTTTCTGCTGGTGCTTCTCAATTCCACCTCAAAATTTGACATTTATCCTATGTTCCGTTTTTCAGATAATGAATATTTAGTAATAAAAATGTCCCCCCTCGGCCCCTTGAAGGTGTAAGTGCATGAGGTAAAGTGGGTTTTTTTCTGCTGGTGCTTCTTAATACTACCTCAAAATTTGATATTTATCCTATGTTCCATTATTCAGATAATGAATATTTAGTAATATAGGTCTCCCCCCTGGCCCCCCCTGAGGGTGTAAGTTAATTAGGTAAACGCAATTTTTTTCTGCTGGGGCTTATTAAAACTATCTCCATTTTTTATTTCGATTCTATGTACTGTTTTTCAGATAATCAATATTTAGTAATAAAAATATCCCCCCTCAGCCCCCTAAGGGTGTAAGTGAATGAGGTGAAGTGGGTTTTCTTCTGCTGGTGCTTCTTAATTCCACCTCAAAATTTGACATTTATCCTATGTTCCGTTTTTCAGATAATGAATATTTAGTAATAAAGGTCTCCCCCGTGGCCCCCCCCTGAGGGTGTAAGTAAATGAGATAAATGTTTTTTTTTTCTGCTGGGGCTTATCAAAACTACCTCCAATTTTTAGTCCGATCCTATGTACAGTTTTTCAGATAATGAATATTTAGTAATAAAAATGTCCCCCCTCGGCCCCCTTAGGGTGTAAGTGAATGAGGTAAAGTGGGTTTTTTTCTGCTGGTGCTTCTTAATTCTACATCAAAATTTGATATTGATCCTATGTACCGTTTTTCAGATAATGAATATTTAGTAATAAAAATGTCCCCCCTCGGCCCCCTGAGGGTGTAAGTGAATGAGGTAAAGTGGGTTTTTTTCTGCTGGTGCTTCTTAATTCTACCTCGAAATTTGATATTTATCCTATGTTCCATTTTTCAGATAATGAATATTTAGTAATATAGGTCTCCCCCCTGGCCCCCCCTGAGGGTGTAAGTTAATGAGGTAAACGCAATTTTTTTTTTTCGGGGCTTATTAAAACTATCTCCAATTTTTAGTTCGATTCTATGTACTGTTTTTCAGATAATCAATATTTAGTAATAAAAATATCCCCCCTCAGCCCCCTAAGGGTGTAAGTGAATGAGGTAAAGTGGGTTTTTTTCTGCTGGTGCTTCTTAATTCCACCTCAAAATTTGACATTTATCCTATGTTCCGTTTTTCAGATAATGAATATTTAGTAATAAAGGTCTCCCCCGTGGCCCCCCCTGAGGGTGTAAGTAAATGAGATAAATGTTTTTTTTTTCTGCTGGGGCTTATCAAAACTACCTCCAATTTTTAGTCCGATCCTATGTACAGTTTTTCAGATAATGAATATTTAGTAATAAAAATGTCCCCCCTCGGCCCCCTTAAGGTGTAAGTGAATGAGGTAAAGTGGGTTTTTTTCTGCTGGCGCTTCTTAATTCTACCTCAAAATTTGGTATTGATCCTATGTACAGTTTTTCAGATAATGAATATTTAGTAATAAAAATGTCCCCCCTCGGCCCCCTTAGGGTGTAAGTGAATGAGGTAAAGTGAGTTTTTTTCTGCTGGTGCTTCTTAATTCTACCTCAAAATTTGATATTGATCCTATGTACCGTTTTTCAGATAATGAATATTTAGTAATAAAAATGTTTCCCCTCGGCCCCCTGAGGGTGTAAGTGAATGAGGTAAAGTGGGTTTTTTTCTGCTGGTGCTTCTTAATTCTACCTCAAAATTTGATATCTATCCTATGTTCCAATTTTCAGATAATGAATATTTAGTAATATAGGTCTCCCCCCTGCCCCCCCCTGAGCGTGTAAGTTAATGAGATAACGCAATTTTTTTCTGCTGGGGCTCATTAAAACTATCTCCAATTTTTAGTTCGATTCTATGTACTGTTTTTCAGATAATCAATATTTAGTAATAAAAATATCCCCCCTCGGCCCCCTGAAGGTGTAAGTGAATTAGATAAAGTGGGTTTTTTTCTGCTTGGGCTTCTTAATTCTACCTCAAAATTTGATACTGATCGTATGTACCGTTTTACAGATAATGAATATTTAGTAATAAAAGTCTCCCCCCTGGCCCCCTCTGAGGGTGTAAGTAAATGAGATAAATGTTTTTTTTTCTGCTGGGGCTCATTAAAACAACCTCCAATTTTTAGTTCGATCCTATGTACAGTTTTTCAGATAATGAATATTTAGTAATAAAAATGTCCCCCCTCGGCCCCCTGAAGGTGTAAGTGAATGAGGTAAAGTGGGTTTTTTTCTGCTACGGCTTCCCAATTTTGCCTCAAAATTTTATATTGATCCTATGTACCGTTTTTCAGATAATGAATATTTAGTAATAAAAATGTCCCCCCTCGGCCCCCTGAAGGTGTAAGTGAATGAGGTAAAGTGGGTTTTTTTCTGCTGGTGCTTCTTAATACTACCTCAAAATTTGATATTTATCCTATGTTCCATTATTCAGATAATGAATATTTAGTAATATAGGTCTCCCCCCTGGCCCCCCCTGAGGGTGTAAGTTAATTAGGTAAACGCAATTTTTTTCTGCTGGGGCTTATTAAAACTATCTCCATTTTTTATTTCGATTCTATGTACTGTTTTTCAGATAATCAATATTTAGTAATAAAAATATCCCCCCTCAGCCCCCTAAGGGTGTAAGTGAATGAGGTGAAGTGGGTTTTCTTCTGCTGGTGCTTCTTAATTCCACCTCAAAATTTGACATTTATCCTATGTTCCGTTTTTCAGATAATGAATATTTAGTAATAAAGGTCTCCCCCGTGGCCCCCCCCTGAGGGTGTAAGTAAATGAGATAAATGTTTTTTTTTTCTGCTGGGGCTTATCAAAACTACCTCCAATTTTTAGTCCGATCCTATGTACAGTTTTTCAGATAATGAATATTTAGTAATAAAAATGTCCCCCCTCGGCCCCCTTAGGGTGTAAGTGAATGAGGTAAAGTGGGTTTTTTTCTGCTGGTGCTTCTTAATTCTACATCAAAATTTGATATTGATCCTATGTACCGTTTTTCAGATAATGAATATTTAGTAATAAAAATGTCCCCCCTCGGCCCCCTGAGGGTGTAAGTGAATGAGGTAAAGTGGGTTTTTTTCTGCTGGTGCTTCTTAATTCTACCTCGAAATTTGATATTTATCCTATGTTCCATTTTTCAGATAATGAATATTTAGTAATATAGGTCTCCCCCCTGGCCCCCCCTGAGGGTGTAAGTTAATGAGGTAAACGCAATTTTTTTTTTTCGGGGCTTATTAAAACTATCTCCAATTTTTAGTTCGATTCTATGTACTGTTTTTCAGATAATCAATATTTAGTAATAAAAATATCCCCCCTCAGCCCCCTAAGGGTGTAAGTGAATGAGGTAAAGTGGGTTTTTTTCTGCTGGTGCTTCTTAATTCCACCTCAAAATTTGACATTTATCCTATGTTCCGTTTTTCAGATAATGAATATTTAGTAATAAAGGTCTCCCCCGTGGCCCCCCCTGAGGGTGTAAGTAAATGAGATAAATGTTTTTTTTTTCTGCTGGGGCTTATCAAAACTACCTCCAATTTTTAGTCCGATCCTATGTACAGTTTTTCAGATAATGAATATTTAGTAATAAAAATGTCCCCCCTCGGCCCCCTTAAGGTGTAAGTGAATGAGGTAAAGTGGGTTTTTTTCTGCTGGCGCTTCTTAATTCTACCTCAAAATTTGGTATTGATCCTATGTACAGTTTTTCAGATAATGAATATTTAGTAATAAAAATGTCCCCCCTCGGCCCCCTTAGGGTGTAAGTGAATGAGGTAAAGTGAGTTTTTTTCTGCTGGTGCTTCTTAATTCTACCTCAAAATTTGATATTGATCCTATGTACCGTTTTTCAGATAATGAATATTTAGTAATAAAAATGTTTCCCCTCGGCCCCCTGAGGGTGTAAGTGAATGAGGTAAAGTGGGTTTTTTTCTGCTGGTGCTTCTTAATTCTACCTCAAAATTTGATATCTATCCTATGTTCCAATTTTCAGATAATGAATATTTAGTAATATAGGTCTCCCCCCTGCCCCCCCCTGAGCGTGTAAGTTAATGAGATAACGCAATTTTTTTCTGCTGGGGCTCATTAAAACTATCTCCAATTTTTAGTTCGATTCTATGTACTGTTTTTCAGATAATCAATATTTAGTAATAAAAATATCCCCCCTCGGCCCCCTGAAGGTGTAAGTGAATTAGATAAAGTGGGTTTTTTTCTGCTTGGGCTTCTTAATTCTACCTCAAAATTTGATACTGATCGTATGTACCGTTTTACAGATAATGAATATTTAGTAATAAAAGTCTCCCCCCTGGCCCCCTCTGAGGGTGTAAGTAAATGAGATAAATGTTTTTTTTTCTGCTGGGGCTCATTAAAACAACCTCCAATTTTTAGTTCGATCCTATGTACAGTTTTTCAGATAATGAATATTTAGTAATAAAAATGTCCCCCCTCGGCCCCCTGAAGGTGTAAGTGAATGAGGTAAAGTGGGTTTTTTTCTGCTACGGCTTCCCAATTTTGCCTCAAAATTTTATATTGATCCTATGTACCGTTTTTCAGATAATGAATATTTAGTAATAAAAATGTCCCCCCTCGGCCCCCTGAGGGTGTAAGAGAATGAGGTAAAGTGGGTTTTTTTCTGCTGGTGCTTCTTAATTCTACCTCAAAATTTTATATTTATCCTATGTTCCGTTTTTTAGATAATGAATATTTACTAATAAAGATCTCCCCCCTGGCCCCCCCTGAGGGTGTAAGTAAATGAGATGAATGTTTTTTTTTTCTGCTGGGGCTTATTAAAACTACCTTCAATTTTTGGTTCGATCCTATGTACAGTTTTTCAGATAATGAATATTTAGTAATAAAAATGTCCCCCCTCGGCCCCCTGAAGGTGTAAGTGAATGAGGTAAAGTGGGTTTTTTTCTGCTGGTGCTTCTTAATACTACCTCAAAATTTGATATTTATCCTATGTTCCATTATTCAGATAATGAATATTTAGTAATATAGGTCTCCCCCCTGGCCCCCCTGAGGGTGTAAGTTAATGAGGTAAACGCAATTTTTTTCTGCTGGGGCTTATTAAAACTATCTTCAATTTTTATTTCGATTCTATGTACTGTTTTTCAGATAATCAATATTTAGTAATAAAAATATCCCCCCTCAGCCCCCTAAGGGTGTAAGTGAATGAGGTGAAGTGGGTTTTTTTCTGCTGGTGCTTCTTAATTCCACCTCAAAATTTGACATTTATCCTATGTTCCGTTTTTCAGATAATGAATATTTAGTAATAAAGGTCTCCCCCGTGGCCCCCTCTGAGGGTGTAAGTAAATGAGATAAATGTTTTTTTTTTTCTGCTGGGGCTTATCAAAACTACCTCCAATTTTTAGTCCGATCCTATGTACAGTTTTTCAGATAATGAATATTTAGTAATAAAAATGTCCCCCCTCGGCCCCCCTAGGGTGTAAGTGAATGAGGTAAAGTGGGTTTTTTTCTGCTGGTGCTTCTTAATTCTACCTCAAAATTTGATATTGATCCTATGTACCGTTTTTCAGATAATGAATATTTAGTAATAAAAATGTCCCCCCTCGGCCCCCTGAGGGTGTAAGTGAATGAGGTAAAGTGGGTTTTTTTCTGCTGGTGCTTCTTAATTCTACCTCGAAATTTGATATTTATCCTATGTTCCATTTTTCAGATAATGAATATTTAGTAATATAGGTCTCCCCCCTGGCCCCCCCTGAGGGTGTAAGTTAATGAGGTAAACGCAATTTTTTTCTGCTGGGGCTTATTAAAACTATCTCCAATTTTTAGTTCGATTCTATGTACTGTTTTTCAGATAATCAATATTTAGTAATAAAAATATCCCCCCTCAGCCCCCTAAGGGTGTAAGTGAATGAGGTAAAGTGGGTTTTTTTCTGCTGGTGCTTCTTAATTCCACCTCAAAATTTGACATTTATCCTATGTTCCGTTTTTCAGATAATGAATATTTAGTAATAAAGGTCTCCCACGTGGCCCCCCCTGAGGGTGTAAGTAAATGAGATAAATGTTTTTTTTTTCTGCTGGGGCTTATCAAAACTACCTCTAATTTTTAGTCCGATCCTATGTACAGTTTTTCAGATAATGAATATTTAGTAATAAAAATGTCCCCCCTCGGCCCCCTTAGGGTGTAAGTGAATGAGGTAAAGTGGGTTTTTTTCCGCTGGTGCTTATTAATTCTACCTCAAAATTTGATATTTATCCTATGTTCCGTTTTTCAGATAATGAATATTTAGTGATAAAGGTCTCCCCCCTGGCCACCCCTGAGGGTGTGAGTAAATGAAGTAAATGCACTCTTCGATATCATACCTCATATCAGATGAATGTGTTCCCACATTCAATTACTCAGACGCGACTTTTCGTATCTGTTTGCATCAGTATCCGTCCAATTGTACAGTAGCCGTCCAATTGTACAGTAGCGTACGAATACTTCAAGGTCAAATTCTGCTATCTCATTCGGCTGTTTTCACACCGGTAGGCGAGACAATAGACAGTTTTTCGCTGAGGTGCATATCACATTTTTTCGTAGACCTCTACATACAGTTGATAAATAATTTAATAAAAAAATTGATTCAAGACATGTGCACAGGAGCTTCTTAGCGCTCTTCTTCAAACAGACAAATTATATCTCCGAAAGTATTGATTTCTCAGAGTTGGGAATTATATCAATGGATTCTTATGATAGAACTGCGTCATGAAAGATATTAAATTTAAAAAAAGTATCGTTTAAAAAAAATTACTTCAGAAATTATAATTAAAAAAAGATATAACATAGAAGTACGATTTATTACTGAAATTTCGAAAAATCATACCTCCGAAAGTATTAGCTTGTTAGAGTTGAAATTTATATCAATGGATTTTTTATGGTGAAACTGCATCTTGAAAAAAAATTAATTTGAAATTTTGTAAGTTGAAAAAAAATGTTTTTTTTCGTTACTCCGAAACCATAAGGCCTGATTTGCCCAATAACGAACTCAACCGAAATATTTATCTCCCAAACCTACTCTGTAAATTTCAACTGCCTAGCTTGTTTTGTTCGAGAGTTATTGTAGATACAATATTTGAAAAATTTGAAACATTTTTTTTTACACTTTACGGCAACCTGATCAATACAAAACCTCGCATGCGTATAAAGGTCATTATTTTACAATTTGGTGCCAAATTTCAAAAAGATCGAGTGATCAGTTTCGGAAATTTTCATAAACATTTTTTTTACTAAAAATTGCCATAACTCCGAAGCCGCTTGGTGGGTTTCGCCCGTTAACGAACTTGTCTGGGATATTTACGCTCCAAACCTACCCTGCAAACATCAATCCTCTAACTCTTTTCATTCGAGAGTTATCGTGTCGACGAACGGCCGACCGGCCGGACAGAATTGATTTCGACCACGGATTCTTGATCAGTGAGTCGAATCAAATCGTTTGAGGCCATTTTCAGCAAAATATTCGAAAATTACAGACATTTGGGCAAATTGATAAGCACTCTGTTCCGAGGAACAAGAGCGCCAAAAACATAATAAAATGTTATTTTTCATAGAGGTCGACGAGGAAAGTATTTTTTAATGGTATACTATGAATAGGAAAAAAATTGTTGCGAAACAAATTTAAGGGGTGGCTATTTCTTCTATCCCTTGCAAACACAACAGAATACATTTAATGATGAATATACCTCCCACAGTATCCTTTAATGATTACATTAACATTTTTTGAGTGCCTTCTCGCTCGTATATAATGTCCTCTTGTTCTAGTTGGTTGAAAAAAAATTAAAAAATGGGTTCAAGCCCTGTGGACAGGAGCTTTCTGGCGCTCTAGTTCAAACAGACAAATTATATCTCCGAAAGTATTGGTTTCTCTGAGTTGGGAATTATATCAATGTATACATATGATAGAACTGCATCATAAAGGAAATTCAATTCAAATAATAGTTTATTTATCAAGATTAAATGAGCAATCATGAGAATGAGAACTGCACCATGGAAGAAATCGAATTAAATCTGGCCAATTTTGCCCAATAACGAACTTAACCGAGATATTCATCTCCCTAACCTACTCTGAAAATGTCAACTACCTAGCTCATTCCGTTCGAGAGTTATTGTGGAAAAACTTTTTTTAAATTTTCAAAAATTTTTTTTTACACTTTGCGGTAATCTGGTCAATACAAAACTCCACATGCGTATAAAGGTCATGATTCTACAATTTGATGCTGAATTTCAGATAGATCGAACGAACTTGTCCGAGATATTTACGCTCCAAAACCACCTTGCAATTTTCAATCCGCTAACTCCTTTCGTTCGAGAGTTATCGTGCCTACGGCCGGTCGGCCGGCCGGACAGAATCGATTTCGCACTCGGATTCTTGATCACCATTTTCAGCCAAAAATTCCAAAATTACAGACACTTGGGCAAATTGATAAGCACTCTGTTCCGAGGAACTAGAGCGCCAAAAATGTATATTGGTTTTCCGGTGCCATCTTTAGGGGGCTGTATATAATAAGGGGCTGCCCAACAATAGCATATAAAAAACCCACCCTATTTTCAACAAAACCTCTGAAATTGACAATTATTGATTAACACCCTGTATATAGAGAGATCGAATATTTAGAACATATCTCTTGAAACTGTTAAATTCGTATAGAATTCGATGGAAATTTAGGCGATCATAGTCACAACACCGCCGGGCTTCCGATAATCGTACAAATGCATACTTTTTACACAGAGGGCGGCATATCCACCTAGAAACGTGTCGGGATTCCGAAAATCTTCAATTCATATATTTTTTTGTATATACAAAATAATCTTCCCCTCTGGAATTGCTCTTGAAGGTTTGACTCTTCTGAATGTTTTCCAAAAAAATACACTCTCCTAAACCAATCAGAAATGGCGGGCCTCCGGTTGCCTGTGCAACGTACCGGGCCTGGTAGAAGGCGCGTTATGAGTATATATATATATATATATATATATATATATATATATATATATATATATATATATATATACTTAAATATTAACACATGTGAGACCCGCGGTAGCCAACAGACAACCTGAGACCCATATCAGAATATAACTTTTTTCAAATATTTTTTTCATTATTACAAGGTTATAATGGTGCTTATTGCGTATATCGTAAGAGGGGAAGCTTTTTCAAAAAACTGTTGAAAAAGAAATATCCAAAGAAGTTCCGAGACCCTTTATATATCAAACACTAATGCGAGGCCCTCTGTGTATATTCTGGTATATTCTTCACACTTGCGAGTCCCTCCAACGATGCCAAATCTAAACATAAACAAAAAATTGAATAAATAGTCGAGACAATGAGCCCGCGAAGGCGCGAAATGCAGATAATATTAAAGTCGAACTCGCAAGTCAGATTGTGAACTATGTATAATAATTATTCTCCATTTTATATTATGATTTCATAGAATACTTTTATTATAATTTGCTGATATATATAAATCCAACATGAGATGAGTCATAGACCTACATTTTGAATTTAATTACAAAAATTCTTGAGAATTGACGTACAGAAGTGAAATTAAAAAATTGGTTCAAGCCCTCTGGACAGGAGCTTTTTGGCGCTCTTGTTCAAACAGACAAATTACATATATCTCCGAAAGTATTGGTTTCTCAGAGTTGGGAATTATAGCCATGGATTCTTATGATAGAACTCATGAAAGAACTTAAATTTAAAAAAAATGTCGTTTACAAAAAAATGCTTCAGAAATTAGCATAAAAAAAATGGGTTCAAGCCCTGTGGACAGGAGCTTTCTGGCGCTCTAGTTCAAACCCGAAAGTATTGGTTTCTCTGAGTTGGGAATTATATCAATGTATACATATGATAGAGCTGGTTCATAAAGGAAATTCAATTCAAAAAATAGTTTATTTATCAAGATTAAATGAGCAATCATGAGAATGAGAACTGCACCATGGAAGAAATCGAATTAAATCTGGCCAATTTTGCCCAATAACGAATTTAACCGAGATATTCATCTCCCTAACATACACTGAAAATTTCAACTACCTAGCTCATTCCGTTCGAGAGTTATTGTGGAAAAACATATTTTAAATTTTCAAAATTTTTTTTTTTACACTTTGCGGTAATCTGGTCAAAACAAAACTTCACATGCGTATAAAGGTCATGATTCTACAATTTGATGCTAAATTTCAGATAGATCGAAGGAACTTGTCCGAGATATTTTTATTTTCAATCCGCCTACTCCTTTCGTTCGAGAAATATCGTGCCTACGGCCGGTCGGCCGGCCAGACAGAATCGATTTCGCACTCGGATTCTTGATCAGTGAGTCGAACCAAATC
This sequence comes from Halyzia sedecimguttata, assembly GCA_937662695.2. Taxonomy (NCBI): domain Eukaryota; kingdom Metazoa; phylum Arthropoda; class Insecta; order Coleoptera; family Coccinellidae; genus Halyzia; species Halyzia sedecimguttata. The sequence continues at coordinate 18,473,823 of OW569413.2, forward strand.
GTTTGAGACCATTTTCAGCCAAAAATTCCAAAATTACAGACACTTGGGCAAATTGATAAGCACTCTGTTCCGAGGAACTAGAGCGCCAAAAAAACAAGTTTCGTATGACAATTGCCCAAAACAGGTTTAAAGTACCTACAAATAGTAGATATTCCATAAAACATGTATTAAAGAAGAGAAGAAATAATGAAAAAATTACCTTGTAATCGATCAAAAATTTCCTCATCTACGTTCACCAAATTTTCTCCTCTCTCGAACTACAGAATTATGCTTTCAATATTTACGTAATATTTTCAAACATTTTCGGGTGAGGTCCCCGTTGCATCGCTAAAATACGAGTATTTCAACCCCAATATTTTGAAGTTACAATATTCCCTTCTGTCAAGTTGACATTATGAAATTCATACATAGAATAATTATATCAATCTGTGAAATACGATTTACATTGAAATTTTGAAAAATCATATCTCCGAAAGTATTAGCTTGTTAGAGTTAAAAATGATATGAATGGATTCTTATGATAAAACTGCTTATTAAAAAAAATTTAATTTGGAATTTGTTTTGTAAAAAAAAAATTTTTTTTTTATTACTCCGAAACCTTCTCTCCGATTTTGCCCAGTAACGAACTTAGCCGAGATATTTATCCCCCAAACCTACTCTGAAAATTTCAACTCTCTAGCTCATTCCGTTCGAGAGTTATCATGCCTACGGCCGGACCGGCCGGCCGGACGGCCGGACAGAATAAATTTCCACCACGGATTCTTGATCAGTGAGTCGAACCAAATCGTTTAAGACCATTTTCATCGAAAAATTCGAAAATTACAGACATTTGGGCAAATTGATAAGCACTCAGTTCCGAGGAACTAGAGCGCCAAAAAGAGCAATCTACAAAGCTTCAATGCATTGATGCTTCAAAAATTGTCATTAAATTTATTTATCAAGATTAAATGAGCAATCTGCAATGATTCAACCTCGTGGAATGGGTTATTGCAACTCACACTCGGTGCATAGTTTACACAACTCGAAATACCTAAGGAATATATCATCGAAATGTCTAGAGCAAGGCTGCAGACAATCATAGCAGATTGTCCATTTATTCCTCATATTTGCTAGGTAGAGGCTGATGACGATTAAATTATTTTAATAGTTCAAAATATATTAATAAAACACTATCCTCTTTTCATAATTTAAAATTTAATAGTTCATACCACTTACATATTCTTTTCTGTATTATGGACCTGAACTCAAGAAAAAATGTACACAAATGTAGATCCTTATTCCAGCATATTTTTGCTAGCAACATTATGAAATTACTGTATATAGGAACATGTCTCACAACTCATTAAATTGATCCAATTCTTAATCTTCTGGAACATCATCCCCATATTTATACATAAATTATTCAATATGTAATCAGTCAATATTATTTTCAGTTTCAAAACAGTCATGTATATATTAATAAATTGAAGAATCGGATACTTGTTTTCCAACAGAAAATATTTTCAAACTACGATAGACAAGTCTCTAATAGCTAGATAAAATGACATTTATGAACAGTGAACACAGACAGATTCTGTGTTCACATTTGGTGAATACACAGAACTACGATGTATTATTGAAATACATATCATACTTCCGAAAGTATTAGCTTGTTAGAGTTATGATGAAACTCCATCTTAAAAAATATTTAATTAAAAAGTTGTAATGGAAAAAAATTTTTTTTTTCGTTATTCCGAAACTATTAGGCCAATTTTGCCCAATAACGAAATTAACCGAGATATTTATCCCTCAAACCTACTATGAAAATTCCATCTGTCTAGCTCATTTTGTTCGAGAGTCATCGTGTTAACGGAGGGCCGGCCGGCCGGACAGAATCGATTTTGACCACGAATTCTCGATCAGTGTGTCGAACCAAATCGTTTGATACCATTTTCATAAAAAAATTCGAAAATTAGAGACATTTGGACAAATTGACAAGTTCTCTGTTCCGAGGAACAAGAGCGTCAAAAAGTGGGAAAGCCCTGTGGACGGGAGCTTTTGCACTCTTGTTCAAACTCTGACAAATCATAACTCTGAAAGTTTTGATTTCTCCGAGTCGGGAATAATATAAATGGATTCTTATTTAATTAATTTCATGATGCAGTTCTATCATTAGATTCCATTGATATAAGTCCCAACTCTGAGGAACCAATACTTTCGGGGATATAATTTGTCAACATTTGAACAAGAGCGCCAAAGTTCCTGTCCGCAGGACCTTTTTTCCAATAATGGTCAATGGTTTCTTCAAATCTTGTTGTCGAAAAACTTTCTTAGATACCCTATTATTGTTGTCAACATTGATATTTATTTTCGTTCATGATGATATTCACATCACTTACATTTCACATAAACTATTTGTTTTCTCTCATCGAAATGTCTTCCTTGAAGTTGAAGCAGTGTTTGGGTTTCTGCACATCAGTCATACTGGAAGTTGATGTAAACTTGATTAGGTACTTCACAAACCTATATCACGTTTTCGCATTAGAATTGCACTAGATCTGAAATGGTCTTCAATTTATTTGGCGCTTTTTTCCTCGGAACAGAGAGCTTATCAATTTGTTCGAATGTCTGTAATTTGTCTTAAACGATTTGGTGCGACTCACTGATCAAGAATCCGTGGTCAGTATCGATCCGCCCGTAGACACGATAACACTCGAACGAAATGTGCGTCGCGACATTGTCCTAGGGGCGTCGCACGTTGGTTGCGACCGAGTCTAGTGAGCTGATAACGTATTACTAGGCTAGTACTAAAATTGGTAAATATTTTTGGGGCTGAGTTAAGGGGCGTCGTAAAAAAATGGCAAAGTCCCAAGGGCGTCACGGTAAAAATAAGTTTGGAAAGCCCTGAGCTAGACAGTTGAAATTTTCAGAGTAGGTTTGGGAGATTAATATCTCGGCTAAGTTCGTTATTGGGCAAAATCGACCAGACGGTTTCGGAGAAACAAAAAAAAAATTTTATACTACAAATTTTAAATTCAATTTTTTTTCAAGATGTAGTTTCACCATAAGAATCCATTGATATCATTTTCAACTCTAAAAATCTAATACTATCGGAGATATGATTCTGCACAATTTCAATAATAAATCGTACTTCTACGTTTCCACAGAATGCTATGAATTATTATATGATCTGTGTTGATACATGTCAACTCATTTTCCTGAGACATGACATGTCGAATTCATTTCGGCTATCGTAGAATTATGAGGATTATAATATGATATCATACAATTTGGGTGATATTTTAATGCCCATGGTTAATCCATTTGATGATGGGAATGGTATTGGTAAGTTAATAACTAGAATATCGGCTAAAGTTTCAATCGATATAATAATTTTCAGAGTGGATTTGAGGAAAGAATATATCGTTCATCATGAATTGAGGAATTAATATCTCGAATGAGTTCGTCATTGGGTAGAATTGGTCTATTGTTTTTGGATTAATAATTTTTAGCACTCTTGTTGAGTTTAAATTCTTCATTATTTTACCTATAAAGTATTTCTCTTAGTAATTGAAGAAAGGCATTTGATATCTCTCACAATTTTTTGGAATTCAGTTCTGGTAATTTGTAATGAGGAAATTTCAGAAAATGTTTTTTTCCATAATATTTTGAAAGTATTTGTCTCTCCCAGATATTCAGGAAGTCGGTCGTAATTTCGTTTTTCCGTATGAATATCAACATCATTTCTTGTCTTATTCAGATTACTTGATAATTGTGACAAAAACTTTAAGCTCATTACAGTACTGCGAGACCTTGTCAGAATTTTCGCGATGTTCTGGGGAATATCACGTTATCATTTTGCCCAAATGTCTATAATTTTTTAATTTGGCCGTTAGCACGATAACTTGAGAGCGGAAAGAGAGAGCGACTTGAATTTTCAGGGTATGTGGCGCATCTCAATACGACGGTCGAGTTCGATAATGCATTATCGAACGGGAATCGGGAATTTAGAGAAACCAATAATTCACTGAAACAATTGGAAAATATCGCGGTGCAGTCAATAGTAAATATTTAAATAGTTAGTCTATCGTATGATCGTGTGTGGAAATGGCAATGAATAATGAATATTGAATATTATTATTTGATAAATTTTCATTTCAATGTATTTGATTCTTAGAAAGATAATAATATATTGACCCAGTGTTTGATGACACTTTCATAACTATTACTTGCCAAATACGTGAACTTCTATGTTGATTTCCAGTTCATCTAGCCGAAATCGTAGCTATAATAAATCTAATCAGTGCTTTTTGAAAACCACCGTTAGTGTACTGAATGATCTATAGAGCAGTGTTGTCAGACTGGCGGGACTCTCATCTCACAGCAACCTGCTTAATTGAGAATATATACTCTGGGTCTCGCAAAGTATATACAAAGTATATACAGAACTTCTACAGCGCCATCTGAAGCGAATTCCCATTAACTAAATTCCGTGAAAGTTGAGGCTTATAACAGACATCCGAGTCCAAAAGGATAAGGAAGAAAACATATTGAGTACGGGAATTTTCGATAGGAATTTCTTCTGCGTGTTCGTTGCCTTAATTATATAGAATAGATGAATTAATAGAATTAGATGAGACCTAAAAAAAATTTGGTTGAACAAATTGTAATATGATTTTTTAATCTTGTGATATCACAAGAATTAAATGTAACGTCTTCCCTTTGTGTTAAAATACTTAGTTTTCTTGGACTAATTTTAGATGGATTATTCTGTTGTTCTGAGAAGTAGTTGATTGCAGAGAGTTGATAATGAATAGCCATAATCAATAATAATATAATGCATTGCTTATTATTCGTAATATTATTATTCTGTAATAAAAGACCGAATCAGCAGAATGACTAATTATTTGAATAAGATTGCATACAAATTTTCTGTTTAGCAGTTGGTGACTTTTAATTCGACTTTAACTTTTCAACTTAAGGTCACTATTTCAATAACAGATATGATTTTTTTAAATGGCACCCTATATTTTATGTATGCCAAAAATGGAATTTACAATTAGTTTCACTTTCAAACATCACTCTAAGTTATGCAACTGTTTCAATTAGGTAAAAAACGGTTGATTTCAAAGTGTTTATAATGCATAGCCATAAGTTAAATTTCGTTGAAATGAAATTCATTATTCCTAATATTTATTTTATGTTCAAATCGAGCTACTTATGAAAATGCCCTCGTTTCTAACCACATATTATTTATGTATGCTCATCAGTCAGCCCTTCTGGGATTGCTCTACTTGCTAGTTTCTATTGAATGGTAAAACGGATCGAAGACTTTGATTCAATTTGCCAAAGATATTTTGGTTCGAAGTATAACAAGGGACGAAAGAACTAAACAGATTCATGTAGACTTATGGGACTGTATCGATGTACATTGGCTGAAAATATTCCGAGAAAATCTATAACTACAGCGTGCGAATTGACTTTCTCCTCTCAGGTCAGATAGAAATTGTATAACTCAAAATTCGTATTGTGGGAATTATGGTACGCTTATGTTTTTTGAAAATTTGTGATTTGATTATATTATTCATTAAGACCAATAGGAACCGTTCCAAGTCTTACAGAGTTCCTGCCATTGGTAGAAGAAAGATAACTAACTAACTCTGTTTAGGCCTAGTAAGCTCGAGGAAATATCCCTTTAATCAACATACTATTTTTCTTCTTTTCACCATTGAGGACGAATTATATTGCGCTTACAGCCAGCATTGACACAATCAGGCATTAAAAGTAAAACTCCTTTGTTTCTCTCTAAGAACTCTCTTTTTTAATGGTCAGGGATAGGTGTAATACTAGCAGTGATAAGTCAATGAAAAGATGCAGAAGTGATTTTCTATTTATTTGTTTTGAAAATTATATGTATATTTTCATAGTATATTCCAGAAAATTTAATTTAATACAACAGTCGAAGTCGATAAAAGATTTTTACATGATATATTTGGCACATTAGAAAATGTATGCTACTAGTGGTAATTCACGATAAAGGACGAAATTTTTGCACTTATTCACTCTATTTAGTTTTCACTTTGTTACTCTCAAAATTCTATTTAAGGAAAATACTCCTTATTTATCATTGAATTTGCAATAATTTGGGTTTAATTATAATTCTATGAGTCGAATAGATGATAAGATATGGCACTCACCGTTTAGCTGATCTTTTCCTGAAAGAATTTTTTTCTCGTCGTTTTTTATTGTTCCATATTCATTCAGCTTCATTTGGAGTACCAATTTAAGCAGATAGTACTTTTGGTTCTCTCATGATCGTAAGAAGGCTTAACTTATAAGGAAAAATATGAGAGAATAGTTTGGGTTGGTCCCTTAAAATAAAAATAGCAGTTTTGCATAAAGTTGGTATTTTTGAGAAACCTCATGTGCTTTCTGCCTGAATTTGAACTCATAATGGAGCCGATTGCGTTGATATTCGAAAGTGAATCACGACGATAAATGCTAAAGCTTTTGGAAGAAATCAGCCAAATATAAAATACCTTCTGTTATTATCATTTGGACTTATAGAAACTTATTTGCACCCAAATTGTTGCGAATTTAATGAACGATAAATTCACAAAGAATCAGGATTTTTTCAAATGACCATTGTTTATGTGTATTGAATGGAGTGCAAAACTGTTTTCGTTAATTCCACAAAAAGCACAGAAAATTTAGTTATTGCTCTTCAAGTGCCACTTACAAAAATTTAGATTTACTTGCACTTTTGCTGAATTAGTAATTTTTGTGACGGTTTTGACTGACTTAGAGTGCTATTATGCAGCTTACTGACTAATTCACATTGTAATAATTCATGATTATCAATTTTGCGTGGTTTTAATTTATTCAGTCATGTTGAAACAAGTATTCCAGTGAATGTTTCACAATTAAGCTAACTAATTTATAAAAATCCTCAACATAATAAATGTTGTTTGATGATTCAGAACATAACATGATGAATCTGAAAATAATTATTCGTTCTTAAAGTGTACTGAAGCTACGTTATGTGAGAATTTGAAATGATCATTAAGCCCCATTATAAATGCTAAGGGACCTGAATCGTAGAAAGTCGAATTTTTGTGACCTTGAAGCTTCGAATACTGCTTCAATATGAAAAACGTAAACAACTCACATCTGGAAATAATTGAAGGACGCAGAAATATCGGTTTGATGGTTATCGATATACGGAACAGTGTTGCCGGTTTTATTGACGCATGATTGTCGGGATGGTGTAATAGTAATATACATTTCAAATATACACTTCCCGACTGCAGCGCCACGAGTGGAGATAACACAAACTACGGTATACAAAAAAAGTACACGATACCGCAATTGGAACGTCATCGCCGTATTACAACGAAACAAATGAGGATGTTATAATAAAGCGTTTAGCATTGACTTGCATTTCTGCGTCCGTATACAGACGCAGCAATGCGGTGGACGCAGAATTACATGTAAAAAACATAATGTATGGTCGCAGAATTACAGGAGGGCTATAAATATATATATAAATATATAGTTACTGAATTATTGGGTACTCGGCAGATAGGGCTATTTAAATCAATTCAAACAACCATTTGTCATGTACATCTATATTTCGGTCCTAGTTTAGGTCCTTCATCAGGATGCTACAAAAAATCTCATATAGGAACAAACACTTAAAACTTATATGCTGGAGAAGCCATCAGAATAGATAACTGAAACAACTTACATCTGACTAGTTGTGTGTAGAAAGGCAAAAAGCAGTTACTATCATATTCAAACACAAACAAACAATAGCACTGTTTGAAAACATGTACAATATTACTTTAACATGGAAATAAATCAATGATTAAGCCAAAAAATCGAATTTTACTTTAAACCGTTACAATTTCGAAAAGACGCCGGCAAGGTCATGTCAAAGTCAGGTGATCAACAAAAACGACAACCAACTGACAGATCACCTGACTTTGACATGACCTTGCCGGCGTCTTTTCGAAATTTCGAAAAGACGCCGGCAAGGTCATGTCAAAGTCAGGTGATCAACAAAAACGACAACCAACTGACAGATCACCTGACTTTGACATGACCTTGCCGGCGTCTTTTCGAAATTGTACGGTTTAAAGTAAAATTCGATTTTTTGGCTTAATCATTGATTTATTTCCATGTTAAAGTAATATTGTACATGTTTTCAAACAGTGCTATTGTTTGTTTGTGTTTGAATATGATAGTAACTGCTTTTTGCCTTTCTACACACAACTAGTCAGATGTAAGTTGTTTCAGTTATCTATTCTGATGGCTTCTCCAGCATATAAGTTTTAAGTGTTTGTTCCTATATGAGATTTTTTGTAGCATCCTGATGAAGGACCTAAACTAGGACCGAAATATAGATGTACATGACAAATGGTTGTTTGAATTGATTTAAATAGCCCTATCTGCCGAGTACCCAATAATTCAGTAACTTGGAAAATACGGCAATACTCCTTGTATAAATATATATATATATATATATATATATATATATATATATATATATATATATATATATATATATACTTAAATATTAACACATGTGAGACCCGCGGTAGCCAACAGACAACCTGAGACCCATATCAGAATATAACTTTTTTGAAATATTTTTTTCATTATCACAAGGTTATAATGGTGCTTACTGCGAATATCGTGAGAGGGGAAGCTTTTTCAAAAAACTGTTGAAAAAGAAATCTCCAAAGAAGTTCCGAGACCCGTTATATATCAAACACTAATGCGAGGCCCTCAGTGTATATTCTGGTATATTCTTCACACTTGCGAGTCCCTCCAACGATGCCAAATCTAAACATAAACAAAAAATTGAATAAATAGTCGAGACAATGAGCCCGCGAAGGCGCGAAATGCAGATAATATTGAAGTCGAACTCGCAAGTCAGATTGTGAACTATTTCAGCGGGAAAGTAGATTCGTTCTTTCCAAATACGCAAAAGCTCCTGACTTCAGTGCTTGAACCAATTTTTGGCGCTCTAGTTCCTCGGAACTGAGTGCTTATCAATTTGCCCAAATGTCTGTAATTTTCGAATTTTTCGATGAAAATGGTCTTACACGATTTGGTTCGACTCACTGATAAAGAATCCGTGGTCGAAATTCATTCTGTCCGGCCGTCCGGCCGGTCCGGCCGTAGGCACGATAACTCTCAAACGGAATGAGCTAGATAGTTGAAATTTTCAGAGTAGGTTTGGGTGATAAATATCTCGGCTAAGTAGATCAGGAAATTTTTGATCGATTACAAGGTAATTTTTCATTATTACTTCTCTTCTTTCATACCTACATGTTTTATGGAATATCTACTATTTGTAGGTACTTTAAACCTGTTTTGGGCAATTGTCATACGAAACTTGTTTTTTTTGGCGCTCTAGTTCCTCGGAACAGAGTGCTTATCAATTTGCCCAAGTGCCTGTAATTTTGGAATTTTTGGCTGAAAATGGTCTCAAACGATTTGGTTCGACTCACTGATCAAGAGTCCGAGGTCGAAATCGATTCTGTCCAGCCGGCCGGCCGGCCGTAGGCACGATAACTCTCGAACGAAAGGAGTAAGCGGATTGAAATTTGCAAGGTGGGTTTGGAGCATAAATATCTCGGACGAGCTCGTTAATGGGCGAAATCCATCAAGCGGTTTCGGAGTTATGGCCGATTTTAGTAAAAATATTTTTTATGAATATTTCCGGAACCGATCACTCGATCTATCTGAAATTTGGCATCAAATTGCAGAATCATGACCTTTATACGCATTTGAAGTTTTGTATTCACCAGATTACCGCAAAGTGTCAAAAAAAAATTTTGAAAATTTAAAAAAAGTTTTTCTACAATAACTCTCGAACGGAATGACCTTGTAGGTAGTTGAAATTTTCAGAGTAGGTTAGGGAGATGAATCGGTTAAGTTCGTGATTGGGCAAAATTGGCCAAATTTAATTTGATTTCTTCCAAGGTGCAGTTCTCATTCTCATGATTGCTCATTTAATCTTGATAAATAAACTATTATTTGAATTGAATTTTCTTTATGATGCAGTTCTATCATATGAATACATTGATATAATTCCCAACTCTGAGAAACCAATACTTTCGGAGATATAATTTGTCTGTTTGAACAGCGCCGTAAAGCTCCTGTCCACCGGGCTTGAACCCATTTTTAAGATGTAGTTTTACCAAAAGAATCCATTGATGTCATTCTCAACTCTAACAAATTATCGGTTATGATTTTTTTAAATTATAATAATTATTCTCCATTTTATATTATGATTTCATAGAATACTTTGATTATAATTTGCTGATGTATATAAATCCAACATGAGATGAGTCATAGACCTACATTTTGAATTTAATTACAAAAATTCTTGAGAATTGACGTACAGAAGTGACATTGAACATTGGGTTCAAGCCCGGTGGACAGGAGCTTTCTGGCGCTCTAGTTCTAACAGACAAATTATATCTCCGAAAGTATTGGTTTCTCAGAGTTGGGAATTATATCAATGTATTCTTATGATAGAACTGCATCATGAAGGAAATTCAATTCAAATAATAGTTTATTTATCAAGATTAACTGAGCAATCTGAGAATGAGAACTGCACCATGGAAGAAATCAAATTAAAATAGCTGAAATGAATTTGACTCTCTCTTATAGAACAGGATGACATGTACGAGTATGAACACAGATCATATAATAAAGCTTAGATACAATAATTATAACATTCTGTGAAAACATAGAAGTACGATTCATTATTGAAATTTCGAAAAATAATATCTCCGAAAGTATTAGCTTGTTGGAGTTGAGAATGATATCCATGGATTTTTATGGTGAAACTGTATCTTAAATAAAAATTGAATTTGAAATTTGTTACTTGAAACAAAAATTATTTTTCGTTACTCCGAAAGCATCTGGCCTATTTTGCCCAATAACGAACTCAACCGAGATATTAATCTCCCTAACCTACTCTGTAAATCTCAACTTCCTAGCTCATTCCGTTCGAGAGTTATCGTAAAAAAAAAAAAATTAAATTTTCAAAATTTTTTTTTCACACTTTGCGGTAACCTGGTCAGTACAAAACTTCACATACGTATGAAGGTCAAGATTCTAAAATTTGATGCAAAATTTCAGATAGATCGAGTGATCGGTTTAGGAAATATTCATAAAAAATGTGTTTTACTAAAATTGGCCATAACTCCGAAACCGCTTGATGGATTTTGCCCATTAACGAACTTAGCCGAGATATTTACGCTCCAAACCCACCTTGCAAATTTCAATTCTCTAACTCCTTTCCTTCGAGAGTTATCGTGCCTACGGCCGGGCGGCCGGACAGAATCGCTTTCGCCCTCGGATTCTTGATCAGTGAGTCGAACCAAATCGTTTGAGACCATTTTCAGCCAAAAATTCGAAAATTACAGACATTTGGGCGAATTGATAAGCACTCAGTTCCGAGGAACTAGAGCGCCAAAAATGGGTTCAAGCCCTGTGGACAGGAGCTTTCTGGCGCTCTAGTTTCAAACAGACAATTTATATCTCCGAAAGTATTGGTTTCTCAGAGTTGGGAATTATATCAATGTATTCATCTCATAGAACTGCATCATAAAGGAAATTCAATTCAAATAATAGTTTATTTATCAAGATTAAATGAGCAATCATGAGAATGAGAACTGCACCATGGAAGAAATCAAATTAAATCTGGCCAATTTTGCCCAATAACGAACATAATCGAGATATTCATCTCCCTAACCTACTCTGAAAATTTCAACTACCTACCTCATTCCATTCGAAAGTTATATCTATGTCTATGGATGAAAAGCAGTATCACTACTCTCAGATCTCTTACTTCATGTTCCGTTCCGAAATGTAATACTTTTCTGAGAAAAACTAATTTCGGAGCAAACAACTGAGATTTTTCTCACTTCACTCACAATTCTTCGATTGATTAGATAATGTCATGTCTCAGGAAAATGAGTTGACATTATGACAATTCATATATAGAATAATTATATCATTCTGTGACAACGTTGAAATACGATTTATTATTGAAATTTTGAGAAAACATATCTCCGAAAGTATTAGCTTGTTAGAGTTAAAAATGATATCATTGAATTCTTATGGTAAAACTGCTTATTAAAAAAAATGAATTTGGAATTTCCTCTGTAAAAAAAAATTGTTTTTTTGTTGCTCCGAAACCATCTGTCCGATTTTGCCCAATAACGAACTTAGCCGAGATATTCATCTCCCAAACCTACTCTGAAAATTTCAACTGTCTAGCTCATTCCGTTCGAGAGTTATCGTGCCTACGGCCGGCCGGACAGAATGAATTTCGACCACGGATTCTTGATCAGTGAGTCGAACCAAATCGTTTAAGACCATTTTCATCGAAAAATTCGAAAATTACAGACATTTGGGCAAATTGATAAGCACTCAGTTCCAAGGAACTAGAGCGTCAATAAAGAGCAATCTACAAAGCTTCAATGCTTTGATGCTTCAAAAATTGTCATTAAATTTATTTATCAAAATTTAATGAGCAATCTGCAATGATTCAACCTCGTGGAATGGGTTGTTGCAAGTCACACTCGGTGCATAGTTTACACAACTCGAAATATCTAAGGAAAATATCATCGAAATGTCTAGAGCAAGGCTGCAGACAATCATAGCAGATTGTCCATTTATTCCTGATATTTGGTAGGTAGAGGCTGATGACGAACAAATTATTTTAATAGTCCATACCACTTACATATTCATTTCTGTATTATGGACCTGAACTCAAGAAAAAATGTTTGATACACAAATGTAGATCCTTATTCCAGCATATTTTTGCTAGCAACATTATGAAATTACTGAATACAGGAACATGTCTCACAACTCATTAAAATGATCCAATTCTAAATCTTCTGGAACATCATCCCCATATTTATACATAAATTATTCAATATGTAATCAGTCAATATTATTTTCAGTTTCAAAACAGTCTTGTATATATTAATAAATTGGAGAATCGGATACTTGTTTTCCAACAGAAAATAATTTCAAACTACGATAGACAAGTCTGTAATAGCTAGATGAATTGACATTTATGAACAGTGAACACAGACAGATTCTGTGTTCACATTTGGTGAATACACAGAACTACGATGTATTATTGAAATTTTGAAATACCATATATCCGAAAGTATTAGCTTGTTAGAATTGAAAATGATAACAATGGATTCTTATGATGAAACTCCATCTTAAAAAATATTTAATTCAAAAGTTTTAATGAAAAAAAAAATTTTTGTTTCGTTATTCCGAATCTATTAGGCCGATTTTGCCCAGTAACGAAATTAACCGAGATATTTATCCCTCAAACCTACTCTGAAAATTCCACCTGTCTAGCTCATTTTGTTCGAGAGTCATCGTGTTAACGGAGGGCCGGCCGGCCGGACAGAATCGATTTTGACCACGGATTCTCGATCAGTGAGTCGAACCAAATCGTTTGATACCATTTTTATCAAAAAATTCGAAAATTAGAGACATTTGGACAAATTGATAAATTCTCTGTTCCGAGGAACAAGAGCGTCAAAAAGTGGGAAAGCCCTGTGAACAGGAGCTTTGGCACTCTTGTTCAAACTTTGACAAATCATAACTCTGAAAGTTTTGATTTCTCCGAGTTGGGAATTATATCAATGGATTCTTATTTAATTTATTTCATGATGCAGTTCTATCATTAGATTCCATTGATATAAGTCCCAACTCTGAGAAACCAATACTTTCGGGGATAAAATTTGTCAACAATTGAACAAGAGCGCCAAAGCTCCTGTACGCAGGACATTTTTCCAATAATGGTCAATGGTTTCTTCAAATCTTGTTGTCGAAAAACTTTCCACCTATACCCTATTATTGTTGTCAACATTGATATTTATATTCGTTCATGATGATATTCACATCACTTACATTTCACATGAACTATTTGTTTTCTCTCATCGAAATGTCTTCGTTGAAGTTGGAGCAGTGTTTGGGTTTTTGCACATCAGTCATACTGGAAGTTGATGTAAACTTGATTAGGTACTTCACAAACCTATATCACGTTTTCGCATTAGGATTACACCTAGATCTGAAATGGTCTTCAATTTTTTTGGCGCTCTTTTTCCTCGGAACAGAGTGCTAATCAATTTGTTCAAATGTCTGTAATTTGTCTTAAACGATTTGGTGCGACTCACTGATCAAGAATCCGTGGTCAGTATCGATCCGCCCGTAGACACGATAACACTCGAACGAAATGTGCGTCGCGACATTGTCCTAGGGGCGTCGCACGTTGATTGCGACCGAGTCTAGTTAGCTGATAACGTATTACTAGGCTAGTACTAAAATTGGTAATTATTTTTGGGGGCTGAGTTAAGGGGCGTCGTACAAAAATGGCAAAGTCCCAAGGGCGTCACAGTAAAAATAAGTTTGGAAAGCCCTGAGCTAGACAGTTGAAATTTTCAGAGTAGGTTTGGGAGATTAATATCTCGGCTAAGTTCGTTATTGGGCAAAATCGACCAGATGGTTTCGGAGAACTAAAAAAAAAAAAATTTATACTACAAATTTTAAATTAAATTTTTTTTCAAGATGTAGTTTCACCATAAGAATCCATTGATATCATTTTCAACTCTAAAAATCTAATACTTTCCGAGATATGATTTTGCACAATTTCAATAATAAATCGTACTTCTATGTTTTCACAGAATGCTATGAATTATTATATGATCTGTGTTGATACATTTCAACTCATTTTCCTGAGACATGACATGTCCAATTCATTTCGGCTATAGTAGAATTATGAGGATTATAATATGATATCATACATTCTGGGTGATATTTTCATGCCCATGGTTAATCCATATGATGATGGGAATGGTATTGGTAAATTAATAATATTGAGTTAAGAATATCTCCAGTATAAACAAAACTAGAATATTGGCTAAAGTTTCAATTGATATAATAATTTTCAGAGTGGATTTGAGGAAAGAATATATCGTTCATCATGAATTGAGGAATTAATATCTCGAATGAGTTCGTCATTGGGTAGAATTGGTCTATTGGTTTTGGATTAATAACTTTTAGCACTCTTGTTGAGTTTAAATTCTTCTTTATTTTACCTATAAAGTATTTTACTTAGTAATAGAAGAAAGGCATTAGATATCTCTCACAATTTTGTTGGAATTCAGTTCTGGTAATTTGTAATGAGGAAATTTCAAAAAATGTTTTTTTCCATAATATTTTGAAAGTATTTGTCTCTCCCAGATATTCTGGAAGTCGGTCGTAATTTCATTTTTCCGCATGAATATCAACATAATTTCTTGTCTTATTCAGATTACTTGATAATTGTGACAAAAACTTTAAACTCATTACAGTACTGCGAGACCTTGTCAGAATTTTCGCGATGTTCTGGGGAATATCACGTTATCATTTTGCCCAAATGTCTGTAATTTTTTAATTTGGCCTTTACCACGATAACTTGAGAGCGAAAAGAGAGAGCGACTTGAAATTTTCAGGGTAGGTGGCGCATTTCAATACGACGGTCGAGTTCGATAATGTGTATAATCGGCCAACGGTTTCCGAGTAATAATTTTGTTTTCAACTAATACAAATCCGATCGAATTGAAACTTGTTAAGTAGTTATAGAATACAAACCTGAGGACGTTTGTGAAATATTGTGGGAATCATATGAGTAGAAAATTTTAGAAACATTATAAAAAAATATTATTTATATCAAGATAACCTGAGAAAGGAAAGAGATAGCAACTTGAAATGTTTAGTTCAGGTTGTGACTCTGATTGAAACACTTGAGTTTGTTTATTGGACATAATCAGCCAAACGATTTTGGAGTTGTACCCATCTGAAATTTGGTTCTTATTTCCTCAATAACTCGAAAAATACTAAACCGATCCAATTCAAACAAGGTTATCTATTGTAGAATGCCAGCGTTAAAATTCTTGCGAAATGTAGTGAGAATCGTATCACTAGAGAGTTTTTAAAAAATCATTGAAAATCCTTGAAAGAAAATCCTAAGTATATATCAGAAATTGTTCGTCCAACATCGCTGGAGATTTTCGGGAGCCTTCAGAACCTAACTCTTCTGCTAAGTTCCAACTTTGAACACGATTGGATCTATATTGTTGGAGATCCGAGCAGGCTTGCTTGAGTTCAATAGCTGGATGGGTTTACCGATTGTATGAAAAACAAACATTTCGTAATTTCGAGATAGTTAACCGTTCACCGAATTAATAATTCCAAAAATGGATGGAATATAATATGCAGATAATTCAAGAATCATTTCAAAATATTCGTCTTTAAGTCTTAGACACTATGAATCTACTAAAACACGAAAATTGAGAGTCGTGTAGTTACACGACTCATTAACACATATGAATGAGTAAAGTCAATAGTTTTTCGGGAATTTAGAGAAACCAACAATTCACTGAAACAATTGGAAAATATCGCGGGGCAGTCAATAGTAAATATTTAAATGGTTAATATATCGTATGATCGTGTGTGGAAATGGCAATGACTAATGAATAATGAATAATGAATATTATTATTTCATAAATTTTCATTTCAATGTATCTGATTCTTAGAAAGATAATAATATATTGACCCAGTGTTTGATGACACTTTCATAACTATTACTAGCCAAATCAGTGAACTTCTATGTTGATTTCCAGTTCATCTAGCCGAAATCGTATTAAAGCTATAATAAATCTAATCAGAGCTTTTTGAAAACCACCGTAAGTGTACTGAATGATCTATAGAGCAGTGTTGTCAGAATGGCGGGACTCTCATCTCACAGCAACCTGCTCAATTGAGAATATATACTCTGGGTCTCGCAAAGTATATACAGAACTTTTACAGCGCCACCTGAAGCGAATTCCCATTAACTAAATTCCGTGTAAGTTGAGGTTTATAACAGACATCCGAGTCCAAAAATTTTTTTGGGGGAGACATCAGGGAGCTGAGGGGGGGCCCTAAGGAGTCCATTTCCACCAAAAAACAATGCGAGACCCGGAAAGGGGCCTCACATGTGCGAAACGGGTCTCACTTTTTACCAACGATATACCATTTTGGGACTCAGTTGTCCCTTAGTTACATCTATATATATATATATATATATATATATATATATATATATATATATATATATATATATATATATATATATATATATATATATATATATATATATATATATATATATATATATATATATATATTATCTTACCTCAATAATTTGAATACTGATCAGTTTACGGATAATTTATTAACTCATTGTGTAGATATATTAAGAAATAACTAAGAGACAAGAATCTGTATTGATCAAATAAAATATACTTACAGTTGTCCATTGTTCTTATATGAAAGAAAATGCTGACACCGGTTTCAAATCTGATTATCATATAAACCAATGAAAGTTATTGTTAGTACACGCACAAGATAACCTAGCATTGGTGAATTCATACCAATGAACGCCAGATCATTCATCGCCTCCTCTCCCCATTCATCCTACCACACCCTGTATGAATATAAACTGCAATATGTCAGGTAAATTGCTTTAAAAAGACTTGAGTAATATATAATCCAATAGAACCAAAACACTGGAGAAGATAAACTCATGTTATTCCGAAACCAGATCCCAGGAGAGGAAGAAGTTAACTTGTTTGACACTTGAGGTGTTAATTCAACCCAAGGGATTTCTCGTCGCGAGGATGTGGCAGTGGGTTGTTTCACGGTATTTTTAAAGGAGTTTGGTGAGGTGAATCTTACCCTCTATCTATTGAATTGTATGCACATACCGTGTGATTGGGGGTTTGGTGGAAGAATGGGCGTGGACTTTCAAGAATTTCATCAATGTTACAATCATATTATGGTTAACACGGCTCAGTTTAGGTGAATTTGTCAAGAGAGACAGAACACTGATGATGACCCAGAAGTCTGAAACTCGTCTGTTCTTGCTCTTGGTGAATCAGTGGAATCCTCAGGGAGTTAATTCGATTTGTACGCTCTGTAGTATATAAATTATACGAAACCATTTGTAGGCCGTATTGGCAGAACGCTCTGATATGGTTGATTAATAAACAAGAGTATCAGCCATTTTTGTGCTCTTGTTCCTCGGAACAGAGGGCAACAACAACAATTTTCCCAAATGTCTGTAATTTTGGTATTTTTGGCTGAAAATGGTCTTAAACGATTTGGTTCGACTCACTGATCAAGAATCCTTGGTTGAAATCGATTCTGTTCGGGCATCCGGCCGGCCGTTAACACGATAACTCTCGAACAGAATGAGCTAAACAGTTCAAAATCAAAAGGATGAAATTTCATTAGTAGAATCCATCGATATCATTTTCATTTCTAACAAGCTTACTCTTTCGGAGATATGATTATTCACCATTTCAGTTTCCTTCACAAGTGTCTTCTTCATCTCTTCTTCATATTATCCTCGAAACTAGACCATTTTAGTAATTTGTTTTGTGTTTGGAGCATTATATCTAATATCTATATCAAATTTTATATAAATATACTTATTGTTTTAATCTCAAGAAATATTTTCATATAAGTTTTTACACCTTAGACTGAATTGATCCGGATCAATAGTTTTCGAAAATATGGTATAGCGCTACCGTTCCAAGTTCCAAGAATGTCCCTCATAGTTTAGGACAAAATCTCGGATGGAAGAAAGAGTCACTATAAGAAATCAACATACCTACATACTTGAATTAAATACATTCTGAAAAAGCACTAACGAGAATTCAAGAGCTTTTGCGCGCATGACCAAGTCGGACGGATAGTTTCAAAAGTTTAAAATGTTTGAAGAAAAAAATTTAATTTCTAGGGATTCGATATTAATCAACAAGTCCAGAGCGTTCCTGCCAATAGGGTCTTCATAATGGCTTCGTATAGTTAATATACTTATGCATTTATTTCACAAGTCAAATAAACCCCAGGGGGTTCATTGTTCTGCCGAGAAAGCAAGAACAGACGCGTTTCTGGCTTCTTGGTCTTCATCAGTACTCTGTAGCTTCTCAACAAATTCAACTAAACTGAACCGGGTTAATCCTCTCAGAGCTAGCTTGGTCAATCATACCTAATCGCCCACGCCACCTATGAGACTGAACACGGAATTCAGCCTTTCCCCACCAGTGAATATTTGAAGCGTCGGCATTCTACAAGTAATTACCAAGTCTTAATTGGATCTGATTTGTAGTTCTTGAGTTACTGAGGAAATAACCGTTTGGCCGATTATGCCCATTAACGAACTTTACTGTCGCATCTGGACGCAAATCACTATTTACTTCAGTTCTAAAGTTATCATCGCTATGATCACCCAGCCCGCAACTGAACTCACCTAAGGCTGCTCGACTTCCAATATGTTTTCAATATCTCCTACAATATGTGTCTCATCGTCTTCAAATTTTGATTTTTTTTTCTGGTGATACGATGCTCACGATATCCCGAGAAAATAAGTGTGACATAACTGTCGCATCCGGCTGCGCAACCTGCCCTCAAAATTGCAAGTCGCTCTCTTCTCATTCTTAACGTAGTAAGGGTGACTCCTCCAGATATTGAACTCGCCCAACGCTGCTGAACTTCTAGTATTACTTCAATAACTCCAAGAATATGGATCCCATCATGTTCAAATTTGGATTTTTGCTGAAAAATTAGGTTTAATAGGCTCTCGCAATATTTCAGAGATATCGGACGGATAGTTTCTGAGATACAGAATTTGTCTATGATTTTTTTTTTAATATTCTACTAATATACTCCTCATGACGATCGTATCCATATTTTTTGGGTTATTGAGGAAATATCACCAAAATTTCTGGTGGGTATAACTCCAAAACTGTTTGGCCGCTTATGCCAAATAATAACTAATATAACTGTCGCATTTGGATGCGACAGCTGTTATACCATCCTAACGAAATTTCGCGTTAGTCTTTGTATCAGCATTCTACAACTACTACTAGGTTACTAAGTTTCAATTCGATCAAATCATTTTTTTGCACTGGTACCGGGCTGTTTTCTATTCGGATACATGTAGGATTTTAATATCAATCGCCTAGGGGTTGATTGAGCTACTTTCCTAACATTCGTCTTTAACGTCTTTGGTTTGCAAAAAATACTTGTTCTGCTATTCACACACTTTATTTATAATTCAACACGGAGAAATATTCACAACTCTGACAGTATTTACTTCCGCAATTACTGAAGTTCGTCAACTTTCGCAATATACCCTAAATTCGTCTAAGTCAGAATTCAATAAAATCGTCTAACTATCAGGGATAAAAACTCGTTTTTGCCAATCGTTGACTCCTCCTACCATACGTACCTACTCTGTTAACCCCCGTACTTGGTGATTTTCTAGCTGAACTACCCCGCCTTAGACCAATCGGATTCCCTGGGAACGATCACATGGTCTCAAGGCAATTCCAGGAATATAGTCGTTGTTAATGTTGCACGTCAAGAGCTATTCCGGTAGGATAAAACCCAGATATAAACATCCCGTTAACCCACACCTCCTTGGAGACAACAGAGAGTCGAGGTTTGGTCTTAAATTCTTTAACCCCTGTCAATGGTCCATAGTTTTCTGAATCTGTATAGCATCGCTAACGGTATGCTAATAGTGTCTAATGACTAATGAGTGCCCGAGGGCGCAGAGGACGTCTGATGTGTCGATAACACCTTGCTTGATCCCTTAAAATATAATCTTAATTCTAACTATAAACAAGTACCTAAAATTCCAATCATAATTGAAATTCTACATAAATACACTGATCAACAATTGCTAGGGATCACTTATGAACTTCTCTTCATTTGTATTTTTTTCAAGTTATCTCGTGAATATCTGTACATTATATGTTCTCTAAGGAAAAATTAAGATGTTTTGAGTTGATTATATCAAATTTATCCTCACTTCATCGGCTCTTGTTCACAAAATCGATTATTATCTGTAGGCTGTTACATGTGGAGTGAAAAGCAATGTGGTATTTGTTATTAAATCTGTTTTTTTATCTCGTTCAAACACATAAGGTGACAATAATTGAAGAAATGAGAACAATATTAGCTTATCAGTCATGCCGAGAAGACGTTTGGCTCCTGTGCAACTGGACCAAATCATACGGTGGATACAGGAAGGTTTGTCCCAGCGAGAAGTGTCCCGGCGGTTGAATGTTTCGCAAAGTGTCGTGAGTCGGGCTTGGAATAGGTTCATCCAAAACGACTCAGTAGCTTATGTTCATGGGGGAGGTCGGCAGCGCAGTACAACAGCTGCCCAAGATCATCTTTTGGTCCTCAATGCTAGGAGAAATCCCACTTACACGGCGTCGCGGCTCAATAGATCACCTAGAGTTGCAACAGGAGTTCTAATTTCGAACCAGACTGTAAGACGACGACTACATGTTCGTGGTTTGAGAGCACGTAGGAGGGTACAACCTCCCCGTTTGAATAGGGAACACCGGGTTCATCGACGGCAATGGGCTGAGGAGCACCGCAATTGGACAGTTGAAGATTGGAGCCGATGTTTATTTACGGATGAGTCTAGATTTCGTTTGGTCAACTCCGATGGACGTATTCTTGCTTGGAGGGAAAGAGGTCGAAGGTATGCAGAACAGTTTATGGTACCCACAACAGCTTTTGGCGGAGGTTCTATATGTGTATGGGGAGGCATTTGTTTGAACCAACGCACAGAGTTGGTTGTTCTGCAGAACACCACAATGACCAGCCAGAGATATCACGATATGATTATTGAACCCATAATTGTTCCGTTTGCGGCTGCCTTGGGCGAGAATTTCATTTTAATTGACGATAATGCCCGTCCACACCGTAGTCGTCTGGTTAATGAAGCGCTAGAAACTCATGCTATTGATAGGATGGACTGGCCAGCTCGCTCTCCAGACATGAATTGCATCGAACATGTCTGGTCTGAGATGTCTAGACAATTGTCAACCTTAGAACAACCAATCAATAACCTGGAAGACCTTTCTAACGCTTTACGGGATATTTGGACGAATTTACCCCAAAATTTTATAAATCGTTTGATTGAAAGTATGCCTCGTAGGGTAGAATGCTTGAGACGAGCTCGTGGGGGGCCAACTAGGTACTAGCTTAACCGAAACTTCAGCCTTCTTGTGGTGTCATCATAAAATTTTTATGTTATTCAAACACAGAATTTTGAGTCTTCCTAATAAAGTCTTTTTTTCTCTCCAACTTTCCATTTTTTCATTCTTTTCTCAAGTGAACCATATTATCAACTGAAAATACTCTGATATCTGACTAAATTTATAATCTTGGAGCGAATAATTCAGAAATAAATTTAGAAAAAGTAAGTGATCCCTATCAATTGTTGAGCAGTGTATATGTATTTTGATAATGTCAGAAAATACTATAACTTTAGAAAAAATTCTGAATTTTTTATTCGAGATTGGGAATGGCCAGAATCCGTTCTAAGATTTCGGAGATTTTGTTTTCACAATATTTCAAAAACTAGAGTTCAAATCGATTAGAAATTTGGTATGTATGTAGCTGCAGAAAATATAATTCAATGTTCATGAAATTGCATGAGAATCGTATCCATGGAAGCGAAAAATCGAAATACCTCGGAAAGTTATAAGCAGAATTAAATAAAATTTTGCATGTGCCTAAAAGTCAATGATAAAATGAGTTTTAATTGGATCAGATTTGTATATTTCCAGTTATTGATGAAATAACAACCAAATTTCAGATCGGTATAACTCCAAAACCATTTGTCCGATTATCAGAATTAACAAAATTAAATGTCTCATTCATGCGCATGAGACAAGCTTCCCTTAAAATCGCACGTCAATATCTCTCTCCATTCTCAAGATATCGTGATAATATTTTTCGTGATTTCTCTTATTTCTATTGGTACGGTCCTCACAAAATTCTTTATAGGGTTATTCTACAACTAGTTACCAAGTTTGTTTTCGATCGGGTCTATATTAGTTGAGTTATCGAGAAAATGATACTCAAGATGGGTATAATTCCAAAATCGTTGGGCGATTATGCCCAACAACGAACTCAACTCTATCATTCGGATTCCCAACCTATTCCGAAAATTGCAAGTCCCTATCTCTTTTCGCTCAAAAGTTATAGAGGTAACGGTCACCCTTCCAGCTACGGAACTCACCCAAGGCTACTCGGATCTCCAGCAATATAGATCCGATCCGTCGTCTAGAAAATTGGCAGTACAGTTAGGTTTTGAAGGCTCTCACAAAATGTCAGCCATGTCAGAAGAATAGTTTCTGATACACAGAATTTTAATTGATTTTCGATGATTTCTTAAAAAATTTCTAGTGCTACGATCCTCAAGAAATTTCGCAAAAATGTTTGCAATGGCATTCTATAACTAATCAACTTGTTTAAGTTGGTTTGGAGTCGTTTTTTTCGAGTTATTGAGGAAATAACAACAGAATTTCAGATGAGTTTAACTCCGAAACCGTTTGGCTGATTATATCTATTAACAAACTCAATTGTTGTATTCAGATGCACAACGTTCCCTAAAAATGGCAAGTCGCTATCTCTTTCCGTCCTCCGGTTATTCTGACATAAATACTGATTTTCAATAATTTGTTTTTAATTTTCTAGTGATGCTATTCCCGCAAAGTTGTGCCTGCGTCTTTAGGTCTGTATTCTTCAACTACTCCCAAGTTTCAGTATGATCGGAAACTGTTGGGCCGATTATGCCCAGTAACGAACTTTACCGTCGTATTGGGACGCGCCACCTACCCTGAAAATTTCAAGTCGCAATCTCCTTTCGTTCTCAAGTTATCGTGGCAACCGGACAGAATCAAATTTTACCTTGAATTCTTCATCAGGGAGTCGAACCCAATCGTTTGATTGATATTATCTTCTTCGTTTATTTTTTTTTATACCGACCCATATGGACAAATTATAGGTAATAATAAATATACATAAAAATCACATTGAATAATTTACGTTTTTCCAGCGATATTCCGAATGTTAATTCTTCAAAACAATAATAAACCAATATATTTCAATTGATATCAGTAATTTAACATATTTTACGCATAATTCTGGCAGCATCTGCATACTTTCACTGTAGCCCGGAAATTTGACAGCGCCAGGGGAAAAGCCCAGGTGCGACGGGTCGCGGAAATCGGGAGAGCGTGTTTCCTGGACAACCCCCTCAGTAGTATCACGCGTTTGCTGAAACATTCGGATTTGTCGAAACGTGAACTATTTTCACGACGTTTCCGTTCAGATATCGAAACATGATTTCTCGCTCGTTGCACCTTCAGTATGGTGAGATAGGACTGAATTCTGAGAATTCTCTTCGTATTTCTTTCGCGAAATATTCGTCTACAGAATTATTTTAATGAAAACTGTGGAAAACTCCACCGTTTTATTCCTAATATTATATATATAAAATTATGGAATAGTGGATTTATTTTCTCCTATTTCAGGAATATTCTAAGATGGTTCGATGGATCAAAGTAATTTATATTCTAAGGAACATTTTACTAAAATTCTTATTGTTCTACTGTTTTCCATGACCAAGAAGTGACGTCATCACTTTTTTTTTATTTAAAGCTCTATATTTTTCTTTCGACATGGGTAGACAATGAAATTCAGAATTCAGTAATGCTCATGTAACGTCATTTGGGTTAATAATTCTCAAGATATTAATATTCTAAATTGTCCTCATGGAATAAACACTTTTTGGCGCTCTTGTTCCTCGGAACAGAGTGCTTATCAGTTTGCTTAAATATCTGTAATTTTCGAATGTTTTGATGAAAATGGTCTTAAACGATTTGGTTCGACTCACTGATCAAGAATCCGTGGTCGGAATTTATTCTGTCAGGCCGGTCCGGCCGGCCGTAGGCACGATAACTCCCAAACGGGATGAGCTAGGCAGTTGAAATTTTCAGAATAGGTTTGGGAGATAAATATCTCGGCTAAGTTTGTTATTGGGCAAAATCGGTCAGATGGTTCCGGAGTAACAAAAACAATTTTTTTTTACATTGCAAATTTCAAAATAAGTTTTTCCCAAGATGCAGTTTCACCATAGAAATCCATCGATATCAATTTTAACTCTTTTAAGCTAATACTTTCGGAGATATGATTTTTCAAAATTTCAATAATAAATCGTAATTCTGTGTTTTCACAGAATGCGATACTTATTCTATCTATGAATTATTATAATATGATCTGTGTCTAACAAGACACACGGTGAAATATTTATTGATTTTAACCATCAACAAATATTCTACGTGACCGGGCTGATAACCTCATACCTCAGTGTTCCCCAAAGAGGAAAGTATCATTCAAGAGCAGACACGGACCCCAGGGTTTCATGATCTGTGTTGATACATGTCAACTTATTTTCCTGAGACATGATATGTCAAATTTTGATATTTAATGCCCTTGGTTAATCCATATGATGATGGGAATGGTAATGGTAAGTTAATAATATTGAGTTCAGAATATCTCCAGTAAAAACAAAACTGAAATATCGGCTAATGTTTCAATTGATATAATATAATTTTCTGAGTGGATTTGAGAAAAAAATATATCGTTCATCATAGAATTGAGGAACAAATATCTCGGATGATTTCGTTGTTGGGTAGAATTGGTCTATTGGTTTTGGATTAATGATTTTTGGCACCCTTGTTGAATTTAAATTCTTTTATGATATTTGAATTTAATTTCTGCTATTATGAAGTTCTATCATAAGAATCCATTGATATAATTCCAAACTTTTACCAATACTTTCGAAGATATGATTTGTCAAAGCTCCTGTCCACAGGGCTTGAACCAATTTTTATTACAATAACGATACTAGTACGGATACTGACTCTCACAAAAGATATCTTAGACTATCTGGATATCTCGTCTTTTCCCCTAGTACATACTTGCCTCCAGTAAATATTGCAAATTGTTGGAATTGGTAGTCGAACCTAATTTTAATTCGAATTAGTTTGCTAATTTTTATTCACCTACTGTCATAAACTAAACTAAATATGGCTCGGCATTTATCGGTATCAGATATCAGAAATTCTGATTATTTGGGGGTGTGGGGATATCCACCAAGAAGTTGCTGAATGCTCAGCCTGCAACTCAGCGAGCTGTTAGTGAAATAATCAGGAAGTATGGACAGTTCGGATACGTGAAGGATTATCCAAATAGTGGTCGACCGGCAAGTCTAGAGGAGGTGTCGAATCGAACATTTCATTAAAGTTGGAAAAAGATCATCATGTGTCTTTCATAACTATAGTGTCAAACAAATCAATAACACAAAAATCGGTGCCCTAAATTGCTCCCATTTAAGTGCACGAACTAAATGGAGATGAATTTGACCGCATAATTCAGTTTTGCGAAAAATTGATGGTCCTTTGCAATACCGATGAGGGGTTTCCAGCTCGTATTTTATATGGTGAACAAGTAATATTTTATTTGAATTGAACTGTCAACAGACAAAACTGTCGCTATTGGTCAGATCACATTCCAGAGTGTATGACGGAGATACTCAATTTCCTGAAAAAGTGGATGTATGGGCTGAAACTGTTAGGGGCAGGGTTATAGGACCTGGGTTTATTGAAAGAAAATATTCGAATTTAAAAACGAAATTGCTCATCACCTCGGAGGGATTTTCTCTTTTATTAGCTCGCTATATATTTTTGATGGCAACGAAGTATTTGAATGAGATTTTCATCCCCCTGAAATAGTCGGATTGATGTGGAACGTTGCGCACATCAAGAACCGATTACAATGCAACAAATTATTATAGCTTCCTTACTCCAAGATCTTCAGGATTAGCGATTTTCAACACGCTCATGTAGCATTTGCACCTGTCAATAAAACAGGAGGTCTTCTTCCTAAATAATCGAAATCATTCGTAAGAGCTGAAGTGATGTTGAGATCAAATATTGACGTTTCATAGTAAAGTGCAATATGGGATTTATCACGGAGATCTGGCCAAATTTTCGACGGGATCAAGTATATGATGCAGATATGACGTCAGTCTGTATGGTTTTGTAATAATTCCCTGAAAAATGTAGTTATTGTACCAATGTAGGTTTAATGTTGCTATTGATCCTGAGTTAGACATAAAAATACAAGGCTACACAGTTGACTCAAAGTCCACAAAATACAAGCTACACAGTTGATCATGCAATTATTTATCCAGGTCCTCGACTATTTGCCGCTGGATAAGCTGATGTAGCACTCAGCCGCGGAAGGTTTCTGGACGGTATTTGGCTGAAAGAACTTGATTGCTCAAAGTTGTCAGGAAGAGTCCCATGTAACGGTGATGCATTAGATGAAATTGTTAGATTTCGAAATAATTCATGAAACAACTTGGTAACCTGTATTCACATAGGACCAAAATGTCGATTATACGTTGCTACAAAATCATCATCGATTAAGAAAGCAAAGATAAATTATTATTTCTCTTTACTTTCCTAGTCGATGATAATTACGAAAAAACAAAAAACCATATTCAGATGGCTGAACCTGGTTTTTAAAAAACTGAAAGTTTTAAAAAACTAAGAAACATGCTTTTGTGGATAACCGAACTGAAAAGTAAATTAAAAAATTGCTTCAAGCCCTGTGGATAGGAGCTTTTTGGCGCTCTTGTTCTAAAAGACAAATTATATCTCCAAAAGTATTGGTTTCTCAGAGTTGGGAATTATATCAATGGATTCCTATGATAGAAATGCATCAAAAATTATCTTATGAAAAAAGAGCAATCTACAATGCTTCAATGCCTTAATGCTTCAAAATTTGTCATAAAATTTATTTATCAAGGTTAAATGAGCAATCTGTAATGATTCAACCTCGTGGAATGGGTTGCTGCAACTTAAACTCGGTGCATAGTTTTCACAACTCGAAATACCTAAGGAAAGTATCATCGAATTGTCTAGAGCAAGGCACTCTGTTCCGAGGAACATAAGCGCCAAAAAAAGGGGGAAAACCCTATGGACAGGAGCTTTGGCGCGCTGTCCAAATCTATAGGGAGAGCTGTGACCCACCCAGGTACTGAACTCGCCCAAAGCTGCTTAGCTCCAGGAAAAAATAATATTTCCAAGAATTTAAATCCGACAGTAAAAATAAGCGTCCAAAAAAAACTGGTACACTTTTTGGCCACGAATAGTATCAAACGATTAGTTTCAACTCAATATACTCGTATACATTCACTGTTGGTTCGAAAATGAACGGTGCTGTGTTTGCAGTGGCATAAGGTCCCATTCAAATACATTCATCCACTATAGGTTCAAAAATGAACAGTGTTGTGTGGCGTACGGTGTTTATTCAAATGAATAATTCCACTGTTGGGTCAAAAACAAACAGTGCTGCGTTTGTGGTAGCATCAGGACCCATTCGAGTACATGCATTACATGACACAGTCAATATTGACGTTGACTGTGACACATGATGATGCTATGTATAATATGTCTATGAAGCAAATGAATTTATTGCATTGATTACTACAAAGGAGAATGAATTCTTTCAAATGTGAGCCTTATAACGTACAAGAATATTTTGAATTTTGTAAAGATTGCCTACTTCATAAAGTTTTCTTTGGAACTTCCAATTTGCTTACACTGCATACCATGGGAGGTCAGAGCTTTAATAGCAGCTTGACTCTTAGAGTGGATTGCTATATCACATATCTGATAGTTTCTTTCTAGTTTCATTTCTTCACTTCTTTCATTTGCTACTATTCCTTCCTGAAAGACGATCGGATAGGAGCCTAATGAAATGTACCCGGTAAGAGAGTCCCAGGCTTTCTTGTTTTTAGTACTCTCATTACCTGTTCCGTTCCTAGATATTCTGAGAATGGCTTCATGGGCCATTTTGTCTATCACAATGTGAAGGGGTGAGATTTGTGATAATCTCAATTGCCCTGGTAGGACAGGTTCCCATGGCTCCGTCTGACACACTTATGCAAGCCTTTGTATTTTTCGAGTGTTTTCCTCTTAATACTACTCTGAATTATTGGCGCTCTTGTTCCTTGGGAACAATTTGCTCAAATGTCTTTAATTTTCGATTTCATGGATGAAAAAGGTTTCAAATGATTTGGTTCGACTCACTGATCAAGAATACGCGGTCGAATTCTGTCCGGCCGTCCGCTAACACTATACCACTCGAACGGAATGAGGTAGACAGTTGAAATTTTCAGAATAGGTTTGGGAGATACATATCTCGGATAAATTCGTTATTGGGCAAAATCAGTCAGATGGTTCTGGAGTAACAGAATTTTTTTTTTTTACATTACAAATTTCAAAATAAGTTTTTCTCAAGATACTGTTTCACCATAGGAATCCATTGATGTCATTTTCAACTCTTACAATCTAATGCTTTCGAAGATATGATTTTTAAAAATTTCAATAATAAATCGTTCTCCTGTGTTTTCACAGAATGCGATAATTATTCTACCTATGAATTATTATAATATGATCATTGGTAATATACGTCAACTTATTTTCCTGAGACATGATATGTCAAATTTTGATATTTATGCCCATGGTTAATCCATATGATGGTGGGAATGGTAATGGTAAGTTAATAATATTGAGTTCAGAATATCTCCAGTGAAAACAAAACTGAAATTTTGGCTAAAGTTTCAATTGATATAATATAATTTTCAGAGTGGATTTGAGGAAATAATATATGGTTCATCATAGAATTAAGGAACGGATATCTCGGATGAGTTCGTTGTTGGGTAGAATTGGTCTATTGGTTTTGGAGTAATTTTTGGTACTCTTGTTGAATTTAAATTCTTTTATGATGTTTGAATTTAATTTCTGCTCTTTTGAAGTTCTATCATAAGAATCCATTGACATAATCCCCAACTCTTACCAATACTTTCGAAAATATGATTTGTCAAAGTTTGAACAAGAGCGCCAAAGCTCCTGTCCACAGGGCTCAAACCATTTTTTTTGTATACCAGATTACTCCCCCATACGTGATTATGGGTATCACAAGCGTGCCGTACAACCATCACAGTTCATAAGTTTTACCGACTAGATTTCTGCGCTCCATTCAAGCCTTTATTGCTTTATTAGCAGTGATTTCAAAATGCACTTATTCCACAAAAGTTTACTATCTAATGTTACTCCTAGATATTTAACTTCAGACTTCTATTTTATAATATCACCGTTCAAAAAGAGTGATTTCGCAGCTGGAAGTTTCCTTTTCCAAGTGAAAACAGAAGCACTGTGGTAAATTATTAAAGGATACTTTGTGAGATATATTCATTATTAATGGTTCCTGTCTGGGTTTTTCCCCCAAACTCTGAAAAATAATTCAGAAAATCCCACAAAACTCATCATATCACATAATGAACTGGGAATCGGAGTTACGGTGATTTGGCAATTAAGAGCTGTAAAAGCTTTGTAAAACCCTTGAAAAGATATCGATTTCACTAAAAAATCTGCTTAGATAGGGTCTTTCTGAGAAAATACCTACTTGCATTTATCAAATCGTATTTTCACTTTGAAATACAAATTCCTTCTTTCGCATGGGAAAAATGTTTTTGGATATCTAACCATTTTCCAATCTTTGTATCTAACTTGTGAAACTGATTCCTAATCCTATTACCTAGTTTATTTATTTATTTCTCATAATTTTCATACAGGTGTGTCTGTCAAACGTGTACAAGTCATTCCAGAGAATTACATGAACTCGAACATATAACGCTATGAAATCTGACATCACAGAATAATGAGAATAATCATCTATGCAAACACGTCATGATTACTTATAATATATGGAAAGGTTTAACGGGTAATTCCGCAAAAGGAGCAGATTAAACATAATTCTGCTGGTACCTGCCGACACGTGTTTCTTTCCATATATATATATTACTCCGCATGATCCATATTTCTATATTACTTATAATCTTTCAAAAATCAAAAGCTGTTGATAATTTGTTTGATTGAATGTAAAACCAGTGGACCAGTTCCCAGCTATCTTTGCAATATATCAAAATTTTTTAAATTTCTTCACCAATATAGATCCGATCGAGCTCTAATCTAGAAATTTACTGTATAATAAGGGTTTGAATTCCCTCGTAGAATTTCAATGATATCTGACGGATAGTTTCTGAGATACAGAATTGTTTTAAATTTTGCAGCCATGCGATGCTCACAAAATTTTGCATGAGTCTTCGTTTCGGTATTTTTCAAATAATGACTATGCTTTGATTCGATCAGATTAGTATTTTTTTGAGTTATTGGGAAAGCAATTTTAAATGGCTATAATTCTGAAACCACTCGATGGATTTTGCCCATTAACGAACTTAGCCGCTGCATTTGGACTACAAAGCTACCATGAAAATTTCAACTCTCTACCTCATTGCCTTTGAGCGTAATCATGCTGACGGCCCGCTGGACGGCCGGCCGGACAGAATCAACCATTCTCGTACAAATATTCGAAAATTACAGACATTTGGTCGAATTGATAGGCACTCTGTTAATAGAACAGCGCACCGTAAATAACATTCTTTAAAGTCAAATAAGGAATAGTGAGATCAACAAAAAAAATTATTTCATTGTAAAAAAGTGTCGGGTGCTTTTGAGGTGTATTCAAAATAACTCATGACATAATTTTTTTGTTGATCGCACTTTTCTTTATTCGCGAGCATGTTCTGGGTAACATAGCGTTATTATTTGCCCAAATGTCTCCAATTTTAGAATTTTTAGCCGAAAATGGTCTCAAATGATTGGGGCCGAATCCCTGATGAAGAATTCGAGGCCGTCCAGCCGTCGTTACGATATATTGAGAACGGAAAGAGATAGCGAATGTTAATCGTATCACTATAAAATTTTTAAAATATAATTGAAAATCTATGAAACAAATTCTATATCTTAGGAACTATCCATCTGACATCACTTCAGAACCCAACTTTACAGCCATATTCCAAATTTTAACACGATCGTATCTATATTGTTGGGGTGCTAAGCAGCATTGTCTGAGTTCAGTAGCTGGATGGGTGCCACGATAACTTTCGAACGGAAAGAGATAGGCACTTGCAATTCTCAGGGTAGGTTGTGCATGCGAATGGGACAGTCATGTTCATTGTTGGGTTTAATCTGCCAAATGGTTCCAGAGTTATACCCATCTGGAATATTATTTTCTCGATAACTCAAAATATATAGATCCGATCGAATTGAAACCTAGTAAGTAGTTCAGAACACCGATGCAAAGATAATTAAGAAATTTTGTGAGGAGCGTAGCACTAGAAAATTTAAAAAAATATTATTTATCTCACGATTACGTGAGTAAGGAAAAACATAGTGACGTGCAACCATACGGTTTTGGAGTTATATACATCTGAAATTTGGTTTTTATTTTCTCAATAACTCAAAAAATACGATGCCGATTCAATTCAAACATGGTAATCAGTTCTAGAATGCCAACGTTCTATAGAATTCCAAACTTCGTGAACATCGTATTACTAGAAGTTTTTAAAAAATCATTGAAAATCTTTGAAAAAATTTTATATTTCAGAAAGTATTTGTTCGGCATCACTGAAATTCTGCGAGAACCTTGAAAACCTAACTCTACAACCATGTTGTGAATATCTATATTAATAAAACAAAGTCGTGTTAGTTACACTATTTATAATTCAAGAATGGATGTACCGATTTGGCAGAAAATTGATGGGGAGTTAGCTTAGCACCAGGAGACGGACATAGGATACTTGGAGTTGTAGTTGGCGTTGTAGTTGTCGTTGGGTTTAGAGTCGGTGTTGGAGTTGGCGTTGGGGTTGGAGTTGGCGTAGGCGTTGGGGTTGGAGTTGTCGTTGGGTTTAGAGTTGGTGTTGGAGTTTGAGTTGGAAATAGAGTTGGAGTTGGCGTTGGCTTTGGCGTTGGCGTTTGAGCTGGCGTTGGAGTTGGCGTCAGCGTTGGGTAGGTGCTAGTGTTTAATATTTTGAAAGGAATTTATATAATCAGTTGAATAAATACGGCAAGAGGTTATATGTAGTATTTTTTTCATATATTATTAGATATTTCATTAGTTTCAATTCCGCTAGAATACATTAGTCAGAATTAAAAATTCTTGCATCTTAGACGATTGTCCCATTAAGTGCTTAAAATGGTACGAATGTTTTCATTATATAAAAGCTGAGAAATCGATGGTAAATTCGATTAGGAGTGTCCATTAGAGGTGAATGGACATAATATTTTTGTTAATCACACTGTTCTTTTTTTTAAATCGTTAATCGACGAATATTATGCTGTGTGTCCTTTATTTATCAGCAATTACCTACACCTCCGATATTCTATAGTCACTTAATAAGGTGTTACAACATTACTAGGTCAATTTGTTGAACTCAACTCCAAGTTATCATTCGAAGAGACCTGCGAACTTCCTCCACGCCACAGCATATCAGAAATAGGTGTTTACCATCCTTCTTCCAGAAAATGAGTTATTAAACACGTGCGCTAACCGTTGCTGACGGAGGGAGACGCCTACCCCGCCACCTTTCCTGCCAAGAACGCGACCCCAACCTCCCTAAATAACTCCCGTATCATGGTTAACTATAAATTACTGCCGAATCTCGGATATTTCGCGCCGCAGAGTAAACATGTGATACCGAACCCCATAAATAGGGGATAACACACATACACACATAGAATTCAAGACGCCAAATGCACCAGAACAAAACGTTATGTGGATTTATGGTCGGCGTGGGAACGAAATGTGCGGCAGGATACGTCAATTTTCGTGCGCGATGCAACAGAAGCTCAACCCTACCTGACCTCGAACAATACATTCGTTGGATCGCAGAAATATAACGCAAAAGCATACATGTAAAAGTTTGAACGGGGTGAAATATGACCGTTTGAGAATTCAAATACGGTTGAACTTGTGTAACTTTTATAGGTGGACAGATTTCAGACTTTTTCATTTCCCGTTCAAGACAAATGCGGCTGCTTTCCTGATCTCATTTTAGAACTCGGCGTGTTGAAATTGGAACGTCATGAAAGATACACAGATCTTTCATGATTCTGGTGGTTCAGTTTATTTGTAAACGAGGTGGTATAATGATCGGTCTATGTCTATACGGGGTGATTCCAAATTAGACGTGAACCTTAAAGGAGGTGTTAGTATGGATTATTGGCTGTCGTTTGAGCCATATTTTTTGTTGATATCAACCGTTTCCGAGATATTTGAGTTCTTGTGATTCTTAAAAGATTTCTCACCTCAGTTAATTTTTCCTCAATTTTTTCTAGGTTGACGAAATTTGGTTATAATTTTGGATTATTTTCATCAGAAGAGGATATAATATGTGTATAAAAAGCAAATCTATGATGTATTATATGTTCAAATAGAACTAGTATGATTTGAAGGAGGATGTAAGAAGCAAATAAATAAAAATAACGAATATTTTTTTTATTGCAATTTACTCGAAATTTCTTTAAAAATCAAAATGTTTTCATAAATTATGTTCTGAATGACCTCCATCATTTCCTTATACAAGCACGTGCCCTCTATATAATATTTTCATTTGTTACTTTCTGCCTGAAATTTACTCTCGCTGCCTTTTGATTACTCATTCACTATTTTTTATGCCGGACATACGAAAGGTTGCTCATCAAAAATCTGCTGAAACGAAACTAGTGAATGCATTATGACAAAAAATTTTTATATAGAATAAAGAAGGAATTTGGCATTATTGGCTTTGAATAATGTTCAATTGAATTGATTCAAATAGCCTCAAAATATCTCTTTAGGCTGAAAATAGAGATCTGGAAGAAATCAACCTCTACTGAATTTAACTCTTTTATTGCTCGCTCAATAGGATGGTTCATACCGTAGTTTGTAGGGATGAAATCTACACTGAAGAAATCTCTATGCCTTAGAACTAAATTATTAGCATTCAATTCTATCTTAGACAGTAAATATTCATAATTAATAAAGTTATTGATTAATTCAAATGATTTGACGTATTTTCATAAAATGGACAACTTCAAACATGCATTAACTTCGTTGGCGGACTTTAATGATGGAATTACTGACAATGTTCGTCAATGTTCACCTACCAATTGAATTTTTGCACCGCCAAACCAGTTCTGGATCATTCCTAAATAGTCGTGTAGGGTGAAAGAGAAAAGTGTAGTTGAGCGGTGTCACAGGTGCCTAGACTTCGGGCACTCTGTGCGAGAGTGCAAGATGAAGTCCAATGCATGCAGGAAGTGTGGTGAGGTTGGGCACATCTTTAAAGAGTGCAAGAAGAATGAGGAGTGCAGGATATGCAAGGAGAGAGGAAGGAAGGTCTACCAGCATAGAACATCTAGTGCTGAGTGTCCCGAGTACAAGTTGAAAGAAAAGTGGCTGAGAGGTAGAATGGGTGAGGATGCCTGAAATGGCGTGTATGAGAGTTCTGCAGTTGAACTGTCAGGGGTGTTATGGTACTATGGGTGAGATAGGTGTGTGCATGCTGCGTGAGAGAACATGCGTGGGGATTTTACAGGAGCCGTACGTAAGGGACGGTCTTGTTTGTGGTCTGCCTAGCGCCATGCGAGTGTATGCCTCCGTGGGTGGTAGGGCAGCCATCGTGATAAACGATCATGGTGGTGACGTCGTGCCGGTCCCGGAGCTGACGGATGAATGGGGGGTCTGCGCATGGTTCCGGAATGGGTGTATGGAGGGTTATCTGGTGTCTGTGTATTGTAAGTATGCTGACGAATTGGAGCCATATTTGGGGTACCTGGAGCGAGTGGTTGCAGCGATTGGAAACAGTCCGATGTTGATCGGACTGGATGCGAACGCGGTGTCCCCCTTGTGGTATAGCAAGGGGATTGGAATATATGGGGATAGCGTGGAAAGAGGAGTCCGGATGGAAGAGTTTATCGCTGAGAAAAGACTGAGTGTGGTTAATGAATGGTCTGAGTGGTACACTTTTAGTGGTAGCCAGGGGGAGTCGGATATAGACGTAACCCTTATGAATGAAAGAATGGATTGCCAGTATGTCGTCGGTTGGTGTGTGAAGCCGGAATGGAGTATAAGTGACCATAACAGTATACTTATCACTCTGGTTCGGAGGCAGCAAATGGGTGCAGAGAGTGTGCATGGAGAAAAATGGAATGTAAGGGGTGTGAACTGGATGGAGTACGGCCGGAGATTGAAAATGGAGGCTGAAAGTATTGGACTAGACCAATACGACAGACTCGGTGCTATTGAGAAGGTGAGAGTGTTCTACGGGTGGTTAGTGAGTGTAAATGAGCTTGTGCTGAGGAGACCAAAGCCCCCGCCAGACAAAGCCGTCTGGTGGTCGCCCAGGCTCCAAAAGTATAAGAAGGATGTGAGAAAGGCTCGAGTGAACTACCAGAGAGCAAGGAAGAGAGACAGATCGTGTGACAGGGAAAAGATGGAGTACTCTCGCCTGCGGAGACTCTATAAGCAAGAAATTGTTAATTGCAAGAGGGATGATTGGAGAAAGTTCGTGAGTGTGGAGGGAAACGCTAACCCCTGGGGGAAAGTGTTTAAGATATGCATGGGGAAGAAGCGAAAGGCGGAGTTATCCGGGGTGAAAATAGGTGGGACTGTGACACGAACTTGGAATGAGACGGTAAGTGCGTTAATGGATGGGTTCTTTCCGTGCGAAGATGAAGAAGAAAGTGGAATAAATGAGGGCGACCTGAGAATGAGTGCTTTTAAAGCATTCTCAATGGACGAAGTGAGTGCGGCTGTAAGAATGATGAGGAATGGTAAGTCTCCGGGTTTGGATGGTGTGTACCCTGAGATGGCTAAGTGTGCGTGGAGAAGCGTGCCTGAGTACATGGTGTCGATGTACAACCATGTGGGACGAGAGGGAAATTTTCCCGTGGACTGGAAGGTTGCGTCGCTCGTGGTCCTGCTGAAGTCGACGGAAAAACCGAAGATGGAGGTGGGGTCGAATCGGCCGATCTGCCTCCTCCCCGTTCTTGGGAAGATAATGGAAAGATTGATGGTGAATAGGCTGGAAGGGACGTGTGCACAACTGTCGGGTAGGCAGTTCGGCTTTGTCGGTGGCAGGTCGACTGTCGACGCCTGGCATGAGTTCATGCGAATGGTGAATGAGAGTGAGGAGAAATATGTTCTCTGTGTATTTGTGGACTTCAAGGGTGCCTTCGACTTCTTGAGGTGGAGGTACATCTTGAATCGTTTGAATGACCTAGGGTGTGAGGAAATGGCTCTATGGAGGAGCTATTTCAGTGAGAGAGAGGTAAAAATGGTAGGAGAGTATGAGGTGGTTCGTAGGATGACTGTAAGAGGGTGCCCACAGGGATCAATTGCAGGACCAAAGGTATGGAATGTTAGTATGAATGAATTATTAGTGAATTTAGAGAGAGAGAGTCAATTTGATGTTGTGGCATATGCGGATGATGTGCTTGTCCTGGTGAGAGGAAAAAGTCGCCTCCATCTCGAACAGAGAGGAACGCGATGTATGAATGTGGTGAGTGACTGGGCTACTAAGGCAGGTGTCAGTGTGTCAGAGAGTAAAACAGTATGTATGTTGGTGAAAGGGAAGTTGTCTGTGAACAGGCCTCCAAATGTGCGACTGAATGGTAAGGGTGTGAGGTATGCTAAGAAAGTTAAATATCTGGGTGTGACTGTGGAGGAGGGACTTAGGTTTTCTAGTCACTTCTCAGATGTGCGAGGGAAATTAGTGCGTCTGTCTGGGTGCCTAGGAAGAGTGTTGAAGAGAGATTGGGGACTGCAAAGAAAGGCGATGAATGTGGTATATGGCGGTATGTTTCAAGCATGCGCCATGTATGGAGTGAGTGTCTGGTACGAGTCACTGAAAAATGACTACGCCAGAAGATTTCTGAATGGGTGTCAGAGAGTGGTGATGAGCGCATGTTTGAGAGTGTGTCGTACTGTGTCCACCGATGCTATGTGTGTGATCATGGGGATGTTGCCGTGGGATTTGGTAGCGAGAGGTCTTGGTGTGGAGCATAAGCTCAAGAAATGTATGCCGTTGAGTGAGTCTGATAGGGTGTTTCTGGCTGAGCGAGTTGAGGATCCTGCGGTAGACTTGGAAATGCTGCGCACCTCACTGCAGACAGAGTGGCAAAGAAGATGGGATGAAAGCGCAGCTGGCAGAGTCACCCATAGGTCATTCCAAGGGTTGACTTTGTCTGCAAGAATGAATGGTTCTCACCTGGCCTGTACTTGGGGTTCCTCCTTACGGGCCATGGTAGTCTGAATGAGTTCTTGTACAGAAGAGGTCTCAGTGAGAGTGACAGGTGCATGTGTGGCGAGGTGGAAGACTGGAAGCATGTTTTGTTTGATTGCAGGGAATACGTGGTCGAGAGAAGTGAGTGCTTGGAGGGAATGCTTGGGGGGATGGACTTAGAAGCGTATGACGTCAGTTGGATGATTGAAACGAGAGAAATGTGTGAACGGATGGAGAGCTATTGCAGGGCAGTCTTCTCTAAGAGAAGACTAAATAGACTTGTTGGGTTGTCCCCTCCTGCGGCGGTCTCGGGGTTGGAACCTCGGATGGCTCGTATGGGGGTGAGGTAGAGTAGTGTAGAGTGGAAGCTCATCTCCCAAAGGAGAAATAGACTCGTAGAGCTGTCCCTTTCCCGGCGGTCTTTGGCTGGGGGCGGAGGTTTGTTTTCTTCTGGGGGGCGACCAGATATGCAGGGCGGCGACGTCTGGTTGAAAGAGATGTCATCCAGGATGCCAACGGGTGGTGGGTCGGAGCACCACCCAGGTACTCCTGATGCATACCAATTCCAGAAGTGCCGACGGGTATGGCTAACCCGCATAACCCTAGCTGGCTTAAGCAAGGCCTGGACTCCAAGGTCCAAAACTTGCAAGGGAATACGTTCCCGGAGCATGTCCAAGCAATGACGCTATGATTGCTACCACGGGAGGGCGTTGCCCGCAGGGGAATCCCTGTTCGCCCTATTGGGATAGGTTTCGTGGGGGTAGTGGTTGAAAGCCCGCACGCTGGGCTAGAAGGGTTCTGTCCCCTTCGGCGTGTGAGTTGCGTACCCTCAACTCGGGAACTAACCTGCCTAGTTAGTAGAGGTTGGATAGTGCCTCCTCCTGCCAGTGAGGGTGTAGGTCTTGGAAACCAAAGCCATACTGGTAGTAGCATATACAAAAAAAAAAAAAAAAAAAGATGCTGCGCGCTGATTGGGCGTATCCCAATCCCACGCCCATGGGGGCCGTGGCCATAGGTCCTAGGACAGGTAGGTCACGTAAAGCCAATTCCCTTCCTTCCTTCCATTCCTAAATAGTACGGTCTATTACCTCCAAAGATTTTTCGTATGCCATGTATTCAACCCAACTGTTCAATTTGTTTCGCTGCAACACTCTGGTCATCGCTGAATACTCGAATGCTTGCAAGTTGGAGTTTCATTAGGTTGCATATTCAACGGTTACTTAATTGCTGAATGAGCTGTCTGACCCCCTTCCAACATCGTAGCTGTAATAACTGATGAAGCAACAGCAAGCGCAATTCCATTGTGCGATCGAATCGTTTCCAATATCAATGATAGTAAGAAAGTCTTTCCAGTTCCACCGGGAGCATCTAAGAAAATTGGTTCAAGCACTGACGTGAAGTCAGAAGCTTTTGCGAGCAATTTTCATTGTCTATTCACCACTATTGGACACTCTACTAGGAATTTAGCATCGAACAACACCGTTTTCTTTTTAAATATATTGGAATTGAAATACGAACAAACTTACGCCTCAAGTAATTCCAGGATACGGTATTCACAAAATTCTACGGAAATTAGTGTGTCGGTAGATTTTTATTTCATATTTTTTTAAATTTTGTAGTGTTACGGTCCTCATAAACTTTTCCACACGTCTCTATGTAAATATTCTACAACTAGTTACCAAGCTTCAATACGATCGAGTCTATATTTTTCGAGTTATCGAGGGAATAATATTCCAAATGGGTATAACTCCGAATCCGTTGGGCCGATTATGCCCAACAACGATCTTAACTGTTCCATTCGGATGCGCAACGTACCCTATCTCCTTTTCTTTGAAAGTTAACGAGGCTATGGTCACCCATCCAGGTACTGAATTCACACAAGGCTGCTCGGAAATCTAGCATTATAAATCTGATCATGTTCAAACTTGGAATATGGCAGTATAGGTAGGTTTTGAAGGATCTCGCAAAATTTCAGCGATGTAGGATTCAAATTCAACTCTGAGAACAATCAGATAAAAATCTCATTAGCAGACACAAATTTCTGGCAGGAATTAATCACTCCCCAAACAAATCAATAACAACAAATATCAAAGTACTAACATGCATTCAGGACCAATAAATCAACAACAACTCTGCTTATGGAGGTCATGAACGAAATAGACAAGTCCCTGGATTAAAAATGGCCATCAGAAATGGTTTCACAGGATTTATCAAATGCTGTCGATACTGTAGATCACGATATCCTGCACAGTAAACTACAATATTATGGATTAGCAGGTGCTGCCCTTGATATTATCTGTTCGTTTCTATCGAATAAGCAACAACATGTACTATGGGATAACTCGATCTTGGAGCAGGAACATAAAGGCTGAAGTTCCACAAGGATCGAAGCTGGGGCCCTTACTCTTCCTAATATTCGTAAACGACTTGAATCTGACGAAGGATGAGTTTATCATGTATCTAATAACTTTTTGTTCGCAGATATTATTGTATATGTATGTATATTGTATATTATTATACTGATCCTCCTAGGTCTTCCCCAAGGAGACCCCTCATAAGCTGTCGAAGAGCGAGTAAGCATACCTCTTTTTTCCTGGAGGCCTTGGATGAGGGTAACTGAAGATATTGGAGAGATATGTGCTTTCGACATCTGTGTACTGGTTCAGCTGTAACTCTCTAGCCATAAATGAATCTAAAACACAAAACTTAAAAATCAAGAGCAACAAAAATGTGACCATCAAATTGTTCGGAGTTACGTTAGATGGGGTACTTTCTTGGGAACCGCACATCGTTTTATTAAAAAGAAAACTTACAGCGGCAATTCACACCATCTCGCTTGACTGTGAAATTAGTTTCCTCCAGCAAGGCGGAAGTGATCTCCTATTTTGCCAACTTCCGATCATTGGCATCATACGGAATCCTCCTGTGGGGCACATCGGTCATGCCATCGATATCCTCGATATCTCTAAATCTTCAATAATTAGAGAATGACTCGTAAATTAGGCTCAACTTCCTTGCATCATTCATTTTAGACTCACTAGCCAAAAAACTCTGCCTATGAACTTAGCGAATCCAAATTTCAAATTGTGTAAATTAAGTCATTGCTAAGGAATAAGTGTTATTATAGTGTTGAGGAATTTTTCTCTGATAGAATTTGTTGATAATTTATTTATATTTCAATATAAGGGTCTGTTAAATATTCATTATGATTGATTCAATTATTTTTTATATTTTTTTTTCTGGTTTAACAATTTAAGTTTATTTTTTCAAGCTATTATTTGACGTATTTTATACATCATTAAAATGTCTGAAAAGATCAATAAAGTTATTCTATTCTTTTCTATTCTATTCTATTCTATTATATAATATTCTGTGTACATGCTTCAATCAACCAATCTCTCCAGAAATACACTTTCAGTTTCATTTGACATTAATAACGTTTACCTTTCAAACTGGACCTACCAGATAAATGATTCTTTCCAACAATAAATAGTACTTTCATAAATGAAGTTTTGAAAGTTGATGAAAAAAAACCACTCTATTTATTCATAAGAATAAATAAAATTTGCGTATGGAACTAAAGAGCCCCAGCTTCACATCGAAAGAGCAGCATGTGGCCGACCCCTGGGTTAGACAGATCAGATTGCGCTTTGTTGACGTACACCCAATGAAACAAATTACCTCTCATCCGGCCAAACTACGGACGAAGACGGTCGATATAGGAGATTTCACGTTCGGTGAATCAGGAGTAAGTGGCCGTCATTTTCGACGGAGTGAAATTTCGATGCAATGATTCTTCGATGGAGTGAGAACTACTCATTAGCACAATGTAAAATCTTTAAACGCTCATTACTTTTTATCTGAGCCAAATCTGGAAAAAATGGTAAATGAAAAAGATGTCTCATTTGATAAGATGGATAAATGGTTAAAATTAATGTACAACTTAAAGAGTCACCCTGTATATTCCTTATACCGGAGCGATATCGGGATGGCCCGAGCTTGACATAAATGTAAAATGATAATAACGTGAAAGTATAATATTTGTTCCCTCCTATTCTGTCGTCGTCATCGGTCAATTACAACTTCTATCGCGGGAAGTACGATTTATCTCAGTAATAATAGT
This sequence comes from Halyzia sedecimguttata, assembly GCA_937662695.2. Taxonomy (NCBI): domain Eukaryota; kingdom Metazoa; phylum Arthropoda; class Insecta; order Coleoptera; family Coccinellidae; genus Halyzia; species Halyzia sedecimguttata. The sequence goes on from OW569413.2 coordinate 18,516,122, forward strand.
ATATTGTATAATTAGTGGGAAAAGCATAATATTCCCAAACGACTGTGATAATTACCAGACGAGGGGCGTAGTGACGAGTCTGGTAACACAGAAGTTTGGGAATATGCTTTTCCCACGAATTATACATTCTATTTTTTCTTCGATCGTTGATTTACATTTAAAAAATTAATTGAGAAATATTTCATTCAAGATGTAATCAAGTAAGTTTAAATAGGTTTCTCTATGTTCATATTGAAGTATAGAAGTGGTAACCATGGAAATTACTTTGTTATGACAAAAGTAAATTAATTGTCAAGCTGGTTTTGTTTGATTCAGTATATTTTATAAGGAATTAAAAAAGAATTAATAAACATGAACACTGATATTGATTATTTGTAACCTTGCACGCCTCCTGAACTAGTAGAAGCCGCGAACCGGCTTCACTTAATTTACTTCCGGCGAAATCCAGAGAGAAGTATGAACTTGCGTACCAACGCTTCATGAATTTTTGCAGAAAAAACAACTGTGTATCCTTTTCTGAGAATGTACTGATGGCGAATGTTGCTGACTTGGCTAAAACAATGAAATATTTGACGTTGTGGGCACATTATCCATGCTTCGGTCAACTTTGTATGTTAAAAATAATATTAATATTGCCCAGTACCAAAAACTGAGAGCATCTTTAAAACGTCAAGCTACAGGATACAAACCGAAAAAATCCAAAATTTTAACCCAGGAACAAGTTCAGAAATTCATTTCAGAGGCCCCAGATGACATACCTATTTTTATCGACAAAAGTAAGTAGATATAGATAAAATAGTATTACTCGAAATACATAAAACACGAAATATACAATTTTTGATTACCTTTTAGGTAGCTCTAATATTTGGAATAGCAGGAGTCTGTCGACGAGATGAGCTTGTCCGAATGAACGTTCAGGATATAGAAGATTTCGGTTCAAAAATTGTGGTAAAAATACCAGAAACAAAAACAAATGAACCTAGATCATGTATCATTAACGAAACCTATTTAAATGTTTATAGAAAGTACGTATCATTTAGTCCTAATGATTTTGAAAATCCTAGATTTTTTTTTGATTCAACAAGGGAAAAGAATGGAAGACAGTCATTGGAATAAATCAATTTGCAAAAATGCCGCAAATTGTTGCAAGTTATTTACAGTTACCAAATCCGACAGAATATATAGGATATTGTTTCCTAAGATCATCGGCAACACATTTGGTAGATGCTGGAGCTGATATTCTTTCTTTAAATCGCCACGGACGATGGAAATCTTCCGATGTGGCGGAAGAATATATTGACGAATCACTTAATAATAAAGTAGATGTGGCTCATAAAATATTCAACACCCCTGCCTCTACTTCAAATCAAAATGATCGAAACGAGATAAGCCAAACAATTAGCCATGCAGCTTCAACGTCTATAAATTATCGTTGCCCTCCAGTACAAGTTACAAATTGTACAATAAACAACTGTACAATAAATGTAAATATTAACAACAATTACTTTGTGTTCAAGAATATCGTTATAAATAAGATGTTTCTTTTATTTCTTTTATAACAACTTTATCAATATAAAATTAAAACCATACTTTGTTTCATTTTATTGTAATAATCCATTTGTAACATTACCACACGCTACAGCAGTGCGGTAAGAATATTACTGCACTGTTATTTTCTAATTGCTTAGCAACTGCCCACTATTCTGGAATGTTGAGCTTTGTGCATAGAAAACAGGTCAAAATAGTGTCACTTTTCCCCACGATCGAAGAAAAAAATATTTTCATGCTCTGCTACCCATTATTTCACCAACCTTCGGAACTTCAGAGCCAATGTCACGTCAACATACGCATTTAAAGATCCTATTCGAAGAGGAATACCTAGTAAAGTTCTAAAGTTCCTCTATATCCCAAGCGCAGTTTTATAACTTCCAATCGAAAACCAACTGCAGGTATTCGGCGTACTCATCTCGATCCAAGTACGCATCGGAACAAACCGGATACGAAATAGATTCCGAATCTGGGTGGAATCTCCTAAATACGGTTATTTGTACGGTTGAATAACAACCGAAATCCACAGCTAACCCTCTTAAGCCAAGTTTAGGTTTGATAATTACAGTTGTTTCCGCATTGTACGCATGGGATAGACGAGGCCTCTTATTCCCGAACCCACACAATGTGTAATCTTCGTAGAGGCTAAGGGATGAATTCAAACAGGAGGCCTAAAGTAACAGTTGAAGTCAACTGGAATCTTACCCCGTGAATTTATATAGCAATTTGAATATAATATCTGCATTCTTAAAATATATAATTTATGTAATCTACCTTAGTGTATAGTGGCTCGAAATATAGTTATAGTATATTCCCTAGTCCTGATTTAGAGAATCCTGTTATTGAGGCAAGATATTAAGATAAAGTCCAGTACAAAGGTTCACAACATAGCTACCCTTATAATTCGATTCAGTTCAATGATATTTATGGGTTGATTGCAGTCGCTTCGCCATTTCCTTTGATATTCTGAGATATGGGCAGGTGTGTCTATTAGCTTTTGTTCGATTATTTCCACATAATGAACCTCGAAATATCCATATGGCATGTAATTATCTGGCAATATATGTAATACAGTGGTCTATTTCCAAATTATCGCTAGTAATATCACAAGTGATTGAATTCTCGCAATAAGTCTGTCTACTAATTTCATAACGAAACAGAGTTGTTTTAAAACACCACGAGTCCGAAGGACGAGTTGTGTTTTATCTAAGCAAAAAAAAATTCAATGACTTGTGATATTACTAGTGATAATTTGGAAATAGACCACGAGTGATATTTCATTAAACTATTTCACGAACAAAATGACTCCTGTTGACGTCTGTAATTTATATTTATCATTTTTCAAATAGTCCGTATCCATGGTTGAGTCTTTGAAAACACCAAAGTTGTAAGACCAATCATAATTCAAAGACAGTTGCTGTTTACGCGATAATACGAGCTGTCTTTGGCCTGTGGTTGGTCAGATTCTGGTATGAGTGAAATAGTCCAGGTAACATGTTTTGACTTGGAAGCCGAACTATTACATTCTGAAAATTACCAGGTTATATAAACCAAACAAATCCAATTAAAACATCAAATATCAGGGATTGAAGTTTGAAGACCACTCAATCTGAATAGACTGTTAAGATGAATTCATCACTTTATGTAATCAAATTTCGAAATTTAATATAGAAATTTAATTTATAAATTTGGAACTGAGAATTGCATGTTTACTTCTGTTTTATATAACCTCGAAAATTTCTTCATTTAAGTTTCTAAATTTTCAAATGTTATTGCGTTAAGTGCTGAATTCATTAGAAATGTATATTCAGATTGAGTGTTCTACAATGTTCAATTGATTTCATCTAAACAAATAATCTTGTACAATAAAAAAATCAACAAGAACATCAACCTAATATGTTGAATGTTATCCCTTATCTACGTGGCGTTTCGAATAAAATTCGGGAGAATCGGTTCTTATTTCAACATAAGAACCATTCTCAAGACACAAAAGGATCTAAGCTCTTTATTAACAAAAGGAATCCCATTAATGAAAAACAAAAATCGAAAAACTGTATAGGTATATAATATTCCTTGTATTTGTGGTTAATCTTATACAGGAGAAACATCAAGACCACTAGAAGTAAGAAAGTTGGAACATAAGAAAAACTTAAGAAATAGAGACATACAAGATACCTTTGGGGGTATTTGAGATATTGTACGTACCAGACTCCTCCTATTGATTTGCAAGATCTAAAAAACAAAATAAGGAATGCATGTAATGCTGGGGTGTTGAAAAGGGTTACTTCGCGTTAACTAGTCCACCGAGCTGAAAGATGTGTCAACATTTCGAACATATGCTTCAGTTATTATAGGTATTTTTTTGTTCCCTTTTTTGAACTATTTTTTTTACTATTCATTCTTTGTTTAACGATCAGTAAAATATATAGTTGATTTCACTTGAGGAAGGTTTTTTTATTGATCTCGATTATTGAAGTCAAAAACAAGATTACACAAAATATCAATTGACGTTTTTTCTATCAAATCAAATGTAAAATACAAAGTGTGATACATTGTTGAGAAGGAAATTTTGAATAGAAATAAAATAAAAATGGGTTCAAGCCCTGTGGACAGGAGCTTTCTGGCGCTCTAGTTCAAACAGACAAATTATATCTGGTATTGGTTTCTCAGAGTTGGGAATTATATCAATGTATTCATATGATATCACTGCATCATAAGGGAAATTCAATTCAAATAATAGTTTATTTATCAAGATTAAATGAGCAATCATGAGAATGAGAACTGCACCACATTTCAAAAATTTTTTTTGACACTTTGCGGTAATCTGGTCAATACAAAACTTCACATGCGTATAAAGGTCATGATTCTACAATTTGGTTCTAAATTTCAGATAGATCGAGTGATCGGTTTCGGAAATATTCATAAAAAATATTTTTACTAAAATCGGCCATAACTCCGAAACCCCTTGATGGTTTTCGCCCATTAACGAACTTGTCCGAGATATTTACGCTCCAAAACCACCTTGCAATTTTCAATCCGCTAACTCCTTTCGTTCGAGAGTTATCGTGCCTACGGCCGGTCCGGCCGGCCGTAGGCACGATAACTCTCGAACGAAAGGAGTTAGAGGAATTGCAAGGTGGGTTTGGAGCGTAAATATCTCGGACGAGTTCGTTAATGGGCGAAATCCATCAAGCGGTTTCGGAGTTATGGCCGATATTAGTGAAAACATTTTTTATGAGTATTTCCGAAACCGATCACTCGATCTATCTGAAATTTAGCGTCAAATTGTAGAATCATGACTTATATACGCATGTGTAGATTTTTATTGACCAGGTTACCGCAAAGCGTCGAAAGAAAATTTTGAAAATTTTAAAAAATTTGTTCTACAATAACTCTCGAACGGAATGAGCTAGGCAGTTGAAATTTTCAGAGTAGGTTAGGGAGATGAATATCTCGGCTAAGTTTGTTACTGGGCAAAATTGGTCAGGTGGTTTCGGAGTAACGAAAAAAAAAATTTTTTTAAGCAACAGATTTCAAATTCAATTTCTATCTAAGATGCAATTCAAACATTAAAATCTATTGATATCATTTTCAACCCCAACAAGCTAATACTTTCGGAGATATGATTTTTCGAAATTTCAATAATGAATCGTACTTCTATGTTTTCACAGAATGCTATAATTTTTGTATCTAAGCTTCATTATATGGTCAGTGTTCATACTCGTGCATGCCATCCTGTTCTATAAGAAAGAGTCAAATTCATTTCAGCAATTTTAATTTCATTTCTTCCATGGTGCAGTTCTCATTCTCAGATTGCTCATTTAATCTTGATAAATAAACTATTATTTGAATTGAATATCCTTTATGATGCAGCTCTATTATAAGAATACATTGATATAATTCTCAACTCTGAGAAACCAATACTTTCGGAGATATAATTTGTCTGTTTGAACAAGAGCGCCAGAAAGCTTCTGTCCACGCGGCTTGAACCAATTTTATATATAATAACAATAAATTTTCTGGCATCAATTTAGAAACTCGCAGTTCTTATGGTATATGTTATATTACGCAGTGTATGGTGGAAAATCGATTTAAAATAACTATATCAAATTACATTCAGATTCGAAGAAAAGGCCTAAGGAACTTCGCTCCTGATAGGGATTCCTATCATCAGGAGCGAAGTTCCTTAGGCCTTTTCCACCACACTCACCGCACTCCTGTTTGCGAACATGTTCTGGGCAGCATTGTGCTATCATTTTGCCCAAATTTCAGAAATGTTCGAATTATCTGTGGAAAACAGTTTCGAACGAATAGGTTTGACTTCGAGTGGAAAGTGACGCTTCCAACTACGATAGACATTTTAATTTTAATGGGCATAACCGGTTTCTGAGTACTGATTTTGTTTCCGACCACTACAGATCCGATCGACTTGAGACTAGTTGTAGAATACCGATACAAAGACGTTTGTGAAATTTTGTGGGTATCGTATCGCTATAAATTTTTTCAAAAATTATGGAAAAATATTATATGTCTCACTATAATTTGAGAACGGAAAGAGATGCTTCTTGCAATTGTCAGGTTACGTTTTCAAGTTCGTTATTACGCATAGTCAGAAATTAGCAAATCAGTCAAATGGTTTTGGAGTTATACCCATCTTAAATGATGTTGTTATTTTCTCTCAAACTTAAAATATTCAAATTCGATCCAATTGAAACTCGGTAATTACTTGTAGGTATAATACCAACGCGCTAATTTCCGCGAAATTTCGTAAACATCGTATCACTAGAAAACAAATGAAAATTTTCTTTCATCAAAAATTTATTTTTCAGAAACTATGAGTCAGAATGAGCTCAAATTCCGCACATAACTTCAAGCCACCATTTTACAATCGAGTACCGAATTTCAGCACGATCGACTTCGTATGAGGTGTGAATAGATAATGGAACATTCGCGCAAGTGCTGCTGATTTCGAGTCAGTAGTTTTCTCAAATTTTTCCTCTACTTCTGGAATAATAAAATTTATGCTACCTGATACTGCCACCAACGAAAACAATATCACAATAAATGAAACCCTTTTATTCAAGGAGCGTAAAGTGGATTAAATATGCTCGTTATATGCTCTTTTGATATAGGTATTCCTATCAGTATTTTTTTGGTTGACTTAAGTTAAATTGAATGAGTGCAACAATTATTTATTTATCTGAAAGTGTCGTTATTTACTTGATGCTGAAATGTAATTAAATCATCTATCGAAAAAAGTGCATGTTACTCAAGTAAGACTTTAGTCTCTTCCCAAAAAAATAAGCATATACACCTATTTCTTTATAATATTAAATTTAAACATACCGCTGTATTTCGTTGTTGTGATAACATTGATTTGTGATCAAAATATTAATTTAATAATATTATAAAATCCATTTCCTAAGGATCCATTATTGTACCTAAAGTAAATGTTTCGTCATTCAATAAATATTTCCATCATGCTTGGAAACAAATTATTGTTTGATAATATTCTGATATATGTTAGTTGAGCTAGCATATTCTTCAAAATTCAAGCAGCAATCCTCCTTTGGACATTTTTACAAAAGGAACCCACTGATATTTTGCTCACTGTTTCTCGACAGTAATGCTAGAATTCATCAACTGTTTGATAGTTGGTATGGTTGATTGCTTTATTGATTACGAGGGGGGCAGGGTCTCGGGCCCAACTTTGCATATCTCGAAATGAAGCTCAGTGACCCTGGATCAGTATGAGAACAGCTTGGATTTTTCAGAACTCCACGACTCTGTTAATCAAATTTTTTTGTGGAAATAAGTCATGTTCGTCATCAAATCTGAATATGCTAGTTTTAAGGCAAGACAATGCCTCACATTTGAGAGAACATGGCTGGCTGTTTCGTCCTCCATGTCACATAATCTGCATTGAGAGGAGTTCCGATATCTCCTCATCACCTTGAAGTGCTTCCTGAGACTACAGTAACCGGTAAGGAGACATCCACATTTTTGAATGAAGTTCTGCTCAAACGTAGCAAGCTGGTTGCAAGCAGTTAACATGGTCCTGCTACGCAAGCTTGTCGGAAACACTTAAGATGGTCCTGCCGCCGTAATCTTGCCATGAACATTGCCACAGGCATCGTTCCAGGTTGAGAGGTAATCCGCCGTATTCACAAAGCATTGTTAAGTGTTTGAATCTCCGTTAAGTCCTAACTGAGGTCCTCAGTTAAGGATAAATATGTATCGCAACCTCAGTTAACGTATTTAACGGTGGTGAAACAGGCCTGTTTTACCTCATTTACCCCTTATTGTCCCTTATTATCCCCAATTTATCCTTAACTGAGAACCTCAGTTAGGACTTAACGGAGATTGAATGCTTTGTGAATACGGCGGAATGGCTCTGAATCCACTTTTTTCAATATATTGCTCATTGAGCACGTCATGACAGCCAAAATCATCTTTAGAGCTTATTTCATAGGATTGTACAGAACTTATGGCAGCCTGTCTATCTGAGAGAATATATATTGTCATTTTAGAGGTGCCCCTCATAATATTTTACCTTGCACATGCTGCCATAACTATAATTTCTACCTGAAATAATGTGGCGTGCAACCCCCGGCTAACCTCCAAGGCTCTTCTAGGTCTTTTCCCATATATTCCTTCACCAACACCCACAGCTGACAAAGAGACATCTGTAAACCAGAGTAGACCCCCACACAGTCTGAGAATCTCTTCGAAGGTCAATGGAGGTATGGAATTATTTTTCAAAGCAGTATACAGCAGTCATTCGATCCTTTGGCATCTGACGATGATCGTCGTCTATGTTATTCGAGCATGTCCGAATTGAGACACTCAGCTCTGCTCGACTACCTGTAGTCTTGATGCCTCAAGCCTTGCCACTACCATTATAAATGGGAACAATGATGGAAGGCTCTAAATAACATCGAATATAGCCGTGGAGATTATTGACATTGCACCCGTCAACTAGCACAACTAGACGTTGTAGACTAGTAAGTTTGTTTCTGTATTTCAGTATCGTAAAGAGTCTATTCCAGCACCGAAAACAATGCTGGAATGAACTCATTCCCGCATTGTTTCTAGTTATATTTTTCGTTTTGTGGTAGTCAGCACTGACATTCGATCCTATCAAATTTCAACACACGTCAATTGACAATACAATATAATCTGGATATAGTGAAATAATTGTTGAGGAAAAGCTTTATTTTCATTAAAAAATATAGTACTAGAGATTTCTTGCTAATTTTGAATCATTCATGCTATCAGGAAAATGTTTAAAATCTGATCCCCATGCCCTACAGACGTTTCAAATTCAAATTCCGTAATCTGTCAACTTTCGTAACAGTCACACCAACTGCCAAGATACAATACAAAAGTTACCAGGATGTATAATCCTAATTTCTCATTAAATTTCAACAGTATTTTACAAAACTTGCCTGAAATAGAGAAGTTTGTTTCTTGCTGTAGTTTGTCCAACTTTAGGCCACCACATTGCTGTCCCGTATACGTTATTGTAGGTGTGGTTGAAAGTGTGAATTTGTTTTAAATCTCAAAGGGGAAGGAAAAACTATATTTATCACTGTCATCTTACTATAGTCATTTTTCCTCGAACTTAACCACGCAAACCAGGTTAACTTTCCTATGACGTCACGGTATACTTCGGTTTACTTTTGAATGTTGACAGATGTTCGTTAAAGTGTTTGAAACATTTGAATATCGCGCTTATTATCTTCTTAGCTATTTCCCAATTTGTTTTCTAGTTCTTGAACATACAGTGAGAATAGATGTGACAAATTTATTGGTTCTAGAATGCGTGGAGGATATTCAGATTGTACCGCAATCTTCTTTAGCGGCCATCAATTCAAGGCGAATAAATTTTTTCAACATCTCGATTGCAAATTCTGGTAGATATGAACATTTCAGAATGCCCATTGTAGATGATGATTGATGTATACCATGAAAAGAGTAGTGGATATTGTAGTTGCTTATTGTTCAATTTTTGTTTGGACAATAATTATGTGACTGAAGAACAATTCCAAGAACCAAGCACTTTTGATGATTTCCAACATGCGGAATATGTACCTAGATGTTATTGGAGCAACAAAAAGATAAATTATGAATTGAAATAAACTCATTTATGTTTTCGGTGTTTTTATTGTTACATATAATAACAAACAAGAATAGCATTATTTTTTCATTACATTCTGTAATTTTATTTATAATATCAGTTTTTGTTTGTTCCTTCGTCCCTTTTTTCTCAAGACCAGATGAATTTGGTATACATGTTGTTGATGTCTCATATTTGGGAGCATCAATCTCACCTACATCAACAATTACTGTTGGTTTTGGGGTTCTAGATATGGTAGGTAGGCATCTGAAATGTCTCTCAACTGTACTTTATCTTCTATTTCTGGTGCTCTCCTAATGCGAATACGGCCCTCTTTATCGGCAGAGTCCACTGTCGGGCCAATATCCTGTTTCATTTTATAAAAATTATATTCAATTAGGTATTCTTCATCTGTAACAGAAAAGTTCTACTTCAGATACGAGAAAATTAGATGAATTAGCTACTTACCTATTTTCGGCAAGTCGATAACATATTTTTTATCAACAATCTGCTATTTTACTTCATTCACGTAAACTTCGTACGAATGTACGAATCCATTGTACCTCTGATTTCTTCATTTTCCTCCCATGATACAAAGAAAACATAACCTCCAAAAAGATAACCCGGCCAAACTACCTCCGTGAGTTGGTTTATGTGGTTGGTTAACTCTTACGTCATAGTTTGGAATACACTTCGAGGAATATTGGGTGGTTAACTTATTTCTAACCTGGTTTGTATGGTTAAGTTCGAGGAAAAATGGCTTATGTTTTCATACGTCATAAATTTCAAGGTCAAACATAAGGACTTCCCGCCAAATGTCGAATGCACTATCTATTTAATCTGTGGTCTTGCGTAGATTGAAACGAAATCAGGTTTTAGCTGCGTTAACATGGGCAGTGCACCACATACATTATATACCTACTCATGTTCATGATTCACTACCTATGCGAACGCAGAATTACACTTCAATTGCTGTCGTATTTCTCGAGCATGGATTCAGCAAATCTGACTTCATTCCGATGGAGACGTTATTGCTATTAGAATCAGAAGTTCTTACTCGTAATTAGTTGAAACTGGAACCAGAAAATGTATTATAATTGGAGTAGCTGGAGCTGTATCTATTAAAACCTTCCAAATCTACTCATTACCATCATAATATCGTATACAGTAAGCAAAAATTGCATTTTCAGATTTACATAGCGATAATCAAAGCCCGGAATGATTTCCTGAATTGAGTAACTTCTCATTTTACATACCTTGAGGGCCTTCGTTATCAAACAACTCAGTTTAATTATATTCTTCGCTCTGTTTCGAAATGAATCGGGGAAGTTTTTTAATTTTAAGTTTTCTGGATGGAGGTAAGCAGTCGATGAAACGAAAAGAAGTCCTTGACTTCACGTCGTATGGCGTTTGTTGCTCTGGCGGATGAACCCTTTGGAAACTCGGTATCTAAGGAAAGCACCTTTGAGGAAAGTTTTTCATTTTCGAGAGGGAATACCGTGTTAAAATTCCATTAGTGTTTGAAATTCTGTTCACGCGATGAAATGAAGTTAATAATTTCCATTTTGAGTTGGCTTAAAGTACTTAAGTTATGGGAAGTTCTTGGTAATCTATGAAACCGATGTAACAATATTCTAACGGAAGATTTATTGATGACAATGATTGAAATTGTTCGACTTCCAAGTAATTGAAATTTGAAGGTTGAAGTTCGTGCTTTGAAACCAATATCTGTGTGGATTTTATATCTCGACTGGTTGCGGTATTTTGTTTTGAACAGTGTTGAATCAGAATTAAGGTATATTTATGCTTAGGTATACGAATTTTGGAAAATTTATGTGAATCTCAAATTAGGATTAAGAACAAAATTTTACGTTCATAGTAACGCGACAAAAAGTGATGGTCACTGTCATTGCCGTTAACTCAAAGTACCTAGAATTTGTTTGAAAAAAATCCAACATGAAGGGAGTCATAGACCTACGTTGTGAATTGAACTACGAAAATTATTGAAAATTGACGTGCTGAAGCCAAATTAAAAATAGATTACAGCACGCGGTGTTCTAAGCTGTCACTCGTCCAAGTACTAACCGCGCCCGACGCTGCTTGGCTTCAGTGTTCGGACGGTATTTAGCATATTCAGTGTGGTATGACCGAAAACAATATTTCTTCGTCTATCTCTGCAATTATATTTATGATGGAGTTCTATCATAAGAATCCATTGACATAATTGCCAACTCTAGAACCCTATAGTTTCGGAGATATGATTTGTCAAAGTTTGAAGAAGAGCGCCAATGCTCCTGTCCACAGGGCTTTCCCACATTTTTTTTCGGAAGTTGTAATTTACTGAGGAACATAAAAGCTAAAAAGAGAGAAAGGGGGTTACCCATAGCCATACCGAATCTTTGTTTATAATATTTATCGGTAAAACAAAATATTGCCTCCATGCAAAGCGGTCGTTATCATTGTTTTTGAAACTTTTAATGCATCAACTATATTTGAAAAGAATCGAAACACAGGCTTACTAATTCAGGTCTCAAACATAAATTAATGGGTACCTACTTGATGTTAACCCCGCTTTGCATAGAACAAAATATCTTTTCTTTTAACGATAAATATTATAAACAGACATTAGGTACTGCCATGGGTAATCTCCTTTCTCCTTTTTAACCTTATCTGTTCCTATGAAAATTAGGACTTCAAATAGGTAAAGAAAAATACAGATATTCTTCAGAATTTTGTGCTTGACATCTTTGAAATTGTGGATAGGTACATATTTTGTTATTAACAATTTTACCAGTACCGTAAACTGTTAATACTCAGTGTTACCTGGCTCAAATTCAATCAGCTTTGACATTTTTGGAAAACCTACCAATTCTGATATTTACTTTTTGTCTGATTCGGTTGCTCCCTGGTCACACAAAACGACCAGTTCACATTACCTCGTCAACCGACTCCTTAATATTCCGCTAAACAATTTAAACTTCAATAACGAAACGAAAATGCCGAAACAAAGCGGTAGAGTCAACAGCTATTTCAGAAAATTGAGAACAAACGGACAAAGATTATCTTCAGTAACATAACTCTAACGAAAAATAAAACCGGAAAAAGCTTTCACGTTCCATCCGAAAATAACCAACAAACTTCAGAATATTTTTAAAAAGGCTTATATAAAACTGGCTCTCAAAACTTCCACAAGAATTAAGCAACTTATAGAAAATGCATTTCAAAATACTCCTAACATATTAAAGTTATATATGAAACTAAATGTGCAGGACTGCAACACGTGCTATACATCATGCAAACAACCAGAAACATTATCACAAGCTATAACGAGCATACGGGGCCCATTCGGAATAAAAACATCGATAAATCTGTTGTTGCAAATCATATTTAAAAACCGGCCATTCAATTCCCGAAAATTCCTACAAATTGTTGAAAAATTCCAATGAATTCCAATGAATTGTACTCCTGAAGGTATACGCTAAAATATGTTTTACTAAATAATGCTCTAACACCTATTAATTAACCACTCATTGTTTTCACTAATCGTTTAGGATTAAGGATTAAGTCAACCCATAATTGAGTAGAGTAATAGATAGCATGCTTTTGTAATGCTTCCTCTCAGAAGATGGGAACATCGTTTCCGAAACGTATGTCAGACGACAAAATTTGTAGTGTACAAGAGCGTAGTTATTAGTGTAGTGGTAATAATTAGTCCACAGTGATCGTAAACTAGAATAATAATGACCAAATTTCTCGCCCGGATTTGAATCGTGTCGGATCAGGCTAAGGGACCTGCAGCCGTACTGCTAGGCAAGAATTACAAAAGTTCATTGTGGCGTCCGGAGCTTCAGCTCACTCGTCGATTGAATGATAATTATAATTCAATTAAAAACGGAACACTACTTGCCACTTTTGACGTAATATCAGTTTAAGCGACAATTTCATGGAAAATAAACATTAGCCATTTTGAATAACATGTTAATTTTGGTTGGTTGAGGTTAAGTGGAGTAGCATCTTGCTAGACTTCGCCTCATTTTTGTATTGTAATATTGTAATATTTACAGTATAAATAAAGGCAATTTATTATTATTATTATTACATTTGGGTCACTTGGTTACCAGAATAACATCTGCCCATGATATAGCTATAGCCACCTTATCGATACCATCAAAAATTTTCTAGTTGATCCTAGAGAAAAATTTATGGTTTTCGAAATTCTCCTAAATTAGTGTCTTCATACATTTATGATCCTCATGAAATCTTGTTTACATATTCAAATTGATTATTTACATCTCATTACTGGATTGAAACTAAATGATATGGATATGTATTTTCAGTGATTTTACCGAAATAAACCTTCAAATGGTCATATTTCTGAAGCCCATGGTCAAATACTCATTTATGAACTTGACGTTTCCTTTGAGCCCAAAACCGACCCTACAAATCGATAACATGGAGATACTAAACTAAACAATTGAGGGCGATTGCTTGTGACTAAAGATGCAAATTTTTCATAAATATTCATCATTTTTTCCTCGAAATTTTGAATTTTCAGCTCTCCTTCACAAATAATAGTCGCTGCTAATAATTTCCATATAATAGGCAACTACTTCTCTCCCAGAAATTGAGTTTTGTTATTTTTGTATACTCAGTAACATTATTGTGGGTATGAGAATCAAATTGAAATTCATGACAACCTTCTTCTCAACAATATCATCTGTGATAATACAGAACTGAAAGATCTGCTTTTGTTTAGGGGTCAAATTCACGTTTCAACTAATGAAGATTATGCCGTTTTTGAGATCCATATTTCCAATACCTATCGTAACAATCAGAATATTCAGGACGAATAGCTACGGAAAATCACCATGGAATGAAAATATTTACTAGCACAAAATGCCAACCATAAAATCCTTCGTTTGATAAACAAATCGCTTATATCTCAAGTCTCAAGTGCCGGCAATCGAAATATGAGAACGAATACTATGACAAGTGAAGTAGACGAGATTTATATATTTGAGATGGCGCTTTGCCACAACACAGACCAGAGAAAATTATTACAATCTTGAGATATCTGGAGAGCTTCTCCTTATTCTACTTTTTATCTATTTAATCGATACTTCATTTAATCTATAAGAAATGTTATAAGTAGCTTCTTCAAAAAGATTCTCTTTTATTTCATTTAAATACAGTTTTAAATTGTAATAGTCAATATTTGTCCTGTTTCTTCGCCTCTCTTTTTCTTACCGACTCGATATGTGATACCATATATCCAACCCTGGTTGCTACCATGCAGTAACTGATGGAGATATTGTATTTTGAAAAGCGTTATGCTCGAACAAATTTGTGGGAGCCTCCATTCTCACATACATTCATAATAGATTTTCATCATGTATCCGCTCAGTCTACCCAAAAGAAGTAATCGATCAGTCTGGATTAAAATACAAGAAGATACAACGAGAAAGCAATGAATAAATTCAGCAATTCACTGAAAAACGTTATTCGGCATGATGAATAACAAACAGCCTCCTGTTGTACAAGATCCACAAGAGTAAATTCAATATTTAAATCCACCAAGCGCCACAATTATAAATGTTTACTCATCGTTAAAACCGACTGGAACAGAAATCGGACTTGTTCTCATTTCGATTCTATGCAAATATTGATACAGATAACGACTCTGATATTGAATAATTCAATCTTGTTTCCATTTTTTAAACGGTTCGCATTCTCAGTTATAGTTACTTAGAGGTATGATATCTATGGATATGTTTTTTTATGAATTCTCGCAATTCTTAAGGAAATTGCCAATTTCAATTCCTTTGGAAAATATACTCAATGCCTTTGGAACTTAGAAGGAATAATTTATTCAACTTTTTTCAAGTACTAAATAATAAGTCACTATGATGATTATGATGCTTACAGTACCATGACTCTGGACATATGAGTGAAATATTCAAAAGAATTTTACTTTAATGAGTGTCATCGGCAAAACTCTCAACAGAAAATTATCCCGTTTTAAACCGGGCAATTTTACAAACAAATTTGCAGAAAAACCTCGCATGAGTGAAAAATGATTTATTTATTTATTTAACTATGGTATTTTGAGGATTACAGTGAACCCCCGGTAGTCCGACAAACCTTTTCCTAGGCAGTGTAAGACTATCGAATTTGTCGGATTATAGAGTTCTGCCTAAGACCCCTATAGCCTGGAATTCTTTGAAAAAAATTACCTTGTAATCCGACAAATTACAGATCAAAATATGTAATAAGTTTCTATCTGAACTAGTGTAGTGGCGCATACAAGTTGCTACCTGTTACATATGTACAATATATATCCACAGAGATAGGCATGTCGGATTACAAGGGGCGCCGGATGACACGGGGGCCAGAAAACCGGGGGTCCACTGTATTTCACTAATGAAAACATAAACATTTGGAATGGACAGTAAATAATAAGTCATGCTGACGGTCGCTACCATTTACTAAGTTGAAAATATCAGAAAAAAAATATTGGGGATAATGTCACGATAGCTTCAAAATTATCGAAGTTTCGATGGTATTTTGTGGATTATTTCACTGATGAAAACACACGCATTTTGAATATAGATATATTAAATCTTAAATCATGCTGATGATTACGAACAGTTACTAAGTTGAAAATTACAGAAAAAATTTAATGTGTTTTTTTTACGTCGAAAAAATTATCACTGAAATTTAAAAAAATTCAAAAAGCTTTCGGGCATATATCAATGTCCATTCGTGCCTCAGGCATCCCCACGAAATATTACATGAAACTTCAAGGCACCTGTTCAACGTGCATTTGGCATCAACCAAATTCTAATTTCAAAATAAATAAAATAGTGAACTCTCTCAGCGCATCTTCTGAGCGGCATCAGGCGAGCAGGGTACCATCTCGGCCATCGAGGTGTTGTTTCAATTCTGAGACTAACATCATTTGAAGTTTCAAACGAATACCTAGATAGCAGTTCGTAATTTGATTTTCGCAATAATTCCTAAAATATGATGTCAATCAAGCTAATATCCGGTAAAATGCGGGCTTGAATGTTTGCGCAGAATTTCACCCAAATCTGACAGATAGTTTCTGGAATATAATTTTTTTAAGGAAAAACTGTTTTTTCTATTTTTACAATCCTCACGAAAACAGATTTCAATCTGTCAATTGACAGATTCATTTCGTATAATTTGAAAGATGTATTCTTCCGCTTGGTGGTAGGTATAAATTTCTATGAAATAGTGTGAGCCCTCAACTGAAAAATCTGTCAATTGACAGATTAAAATGTGTCAATTTGTTACGTTAATAAAATTCACTGGTATTATTCAAACTCACAAAATCTTTAGCAAGCTAGCTAGCTCCTTCGAGGTTTGAGTTTCCCACTTGAGCATTGTGTTTAATAGAAATGTTTACTGCGCGCCAGGTAATTTTAATATCTGGAATTTCCAAATTTACCAAAGTTATTGCCGGTTCAAGATAATGCACTTTGCGAGCTCGAGAGGACGAACAAAATAAAAATTAACTCTTTCTCTTACACCTATACAGGGTGAATCTTTGAATTGTACATTATATGTAACCATAGATTCCTCTCATCAAATAAGACACTTCTTTTAAATACCATTTTCCAAGATTTGGCACAAGAAAAATAATAAAGGCTGATGAATAAAAAAAAAAAAAACAGTTTTTCTTTTGTAGCTTTGATATGGTTATTCAGAATTGAATGAATTTTGGTATGAAGTTTTCTATAACTATGGCACATAATCTTGAATTAACAGTTTTTCCCTACTTCTACTGGTTTCTTCGTTATAGACTCGCGAACTCCTAAAACTATGAGAAATTAGCATAATGAAAGCAGATAAAGGTTATTGTTAGCCATTTTTGAAATACCCTATCCTTTTAGAAAATTAAATCATTCCTCATCATTTCTCCTAAAACGTACCGTTTTCAAGATATTCTTCGTTGAATATCATGAAATATGAAAAAAATTATAGAAATGTACCTGCTTTTAGCAATCCGAACCTGGAAAACAATTACATATGATCTGCTCGAATAAAGGCATAGATTGAGTATTGATTTCAAAGTTGACACTTCTAGAAATTCAATTCAATCTCGGTTGTTTCCAAATTGATTGGTTATAGTTACCATCTTAAAAAGGTAAATAACAACTTTTTCAGATAGTTTGCATGGTAGTTATCTTTTGGGAAATAGATCAATAGGATTACCGAGATCTGTATTCATCTATGTATCCCCAGTAGTGAATATGAAACTAATAAATTATCTGTTATCCATGCCATCTGAACATTAATTTTTATACTGATTCGTTTCTGCACAATCATTCTACGGATTTCTCTAACAAATGGAACATAATTTCATCAACTTAATTTTCAACAGTTATAACTCACGTCACTACATAGTTGAATCTTATCGGTTTGTAGTAAATTAGCGCCTTAGGTAAATATCAACTATAAGTATCATTCCACCTATTCATCCCAATTAGTCTTGCCGAGAAATGTAAACATAAAGAACCACATTTATGTGCCTGCCTCTGTCACAGTATAACAAAATATGATATGATTTTACTGTGTCTATGCGAGGTAGTCACCACATAACACATAGTCACTTGCATAGAGAACACAGAATACAGATTGTTTTTCTAGATTCAATAGAGTGGAGGTTATAATAAATGTTGTTTTTTGGCGCGCTGTTCTGTGAACAGAATGCTTATCAATTTGCCCAAATGTCAAATGCAAAAAAAGCCGGCCGTTCTGCCGTAGGCACGATTACGCTCGAACGCAATAAGCTAGATAGTTGAAATTTTCAGAGTAGGTTTGGAATCCAAATGCGCAGGCTAAGTTCTTTAATGGGTAAAATTCGCCGTTTGGTTTCAGAGTTATAGACATCTGAAATTTTGTTTTGCCAATTACTCGAAGAATACAGATCTGATCGAATTAAAGTGCGGCAGTTAGGTGAAAAATACTGACACTAAAACTTATGCAAAATTATGTGAGGATCACGCTACTGGAAAATAAAAAAAAATATATTTAAAAAAATTCTGTATCTCAGGAACTATCAGTCAGATATCGATGAAATTCTGCAAGAGCCTTCAAAACGTTATTATCATTACAGTTCTGAATTTGAACTCGATCGGATCTATATTGGTGAAGATATCACGGAAATATCGAAATATTCCTACGATCTGAGTGTACTGGTCCACTGTTTTTATATTCGACCAAACAAATAATCAACAGTTTGTTTGATTTTTGACAAAAGTCAAAAAAAGGATACAAGCCATAGAAGGATGTAATCATAATGTGTTTGCATAGATCTTTATTATTACTATTCTGTGATCGTATGTCTATATGCTCTATGTTCAAGTTAATGTCATCATGTCTGACATGAGTGACATGTGACATGACAAACAAATCAGTTTGTTTTGTAGATTTGTAGATTATGAAATATAACATAACTTGCTATGAAATAAATATCGATTTCAAGATTTCCAAGTTTCAAATATTCCAATATAACCTAACATGGCTGGATACACGGGGCCGACCACCAGATTTCGATTTATACAAAAATGCTGCCACGGAATGGAAAATTTCGAAAACATCCTTCACACTTCATAGATTATTTAATAGCGAAAGCACGAAGTTCAGGATCCAATAAAGTTGTCCATACTCAGAAACATTATTGGTACAGAAGCTGCAAGAATTATGTCCACATTCGTGATCCCAGAGATAGAACTGAACAAATATGAATATACTATGAAGTCTATTGAGAAATATGTCAACCCAAGAGTTAATGAGTGCTTTGAAAGGTATAATTTCTTGAAAAAGGTGCAAAAAGAAAATGAACAATGTGAACATTTCCTTACTGAATGCAAGTATCTGGTACGAACATGTTATTAAAATGAAACCGACTCAATTCAAACTGCAGAAGATAAAGCACTCAAAGACAAAATAGATATAATAAGATCCTCTTGTAACCAGAGAGGCATTACTGAGAGTTGAAAAATTGACAGTGGAGAAAGCAATTGAATTTTGCAGAACCAGCGAGCAGAGCAAGCAACGGAACCAGCAGTTCCAGTTGAATTGAGGACATTAAAGCTGCAGGGAAGTATAATAAACAAACGAAGAATTTCAAGTGTAGACAAGAAGGCCAGAAGAAGGAAAATTCAAATGAAGGAGATCTCAGTCGACACATGGTGCACGTGAATGCCCCGCACTTCGTAAAAAGTGTAGGAAGTGCGGTATGTTTAATCATTTTACTATATCTTGTAATGTTAAAAATGTTGAGAATGTCGAGAAAGATGAAGGTAGTTCTGATGAACCAGATATTATTATAAAATATTTAAGAAAATGTAGGTACCTGTGATAATACCAATTGTAGGAGTACGAAAGCATGGGATGAACTTATTCAATGATGAACGTAATAATTTCAATGTTGAATTAGATACAGGTGTGAACATTAGCATAATTCCTAGAGGAAAGTATAATGAAATATAAACACAGATTTTAGTTCGTCAATCCAACTCATCTAAGGATTTGAAGGTACACAGGCTAAAGCTACTGGAATTGTTAATTTGCACTGTGCACAGAAATCAGACTAGTTATGAGGATTTCTGATAGTTGAAGTGGCTACTAAAATTCTTTTGAGTGGTTAGGCATGTGAAAGTTTAGGCATCATAAAGTGAATAAACAATATTAATATAAATTTATAAGAAAAACGCAGAAGGAAATATATTCATTGAACAGAACTTGTATATTTTTGCAGGTCCTGGTAGATTCATAGGAGAGCATAAAATTAGTCCCAAAATAGTCTTCAAGTCAGTCTGTCATCTACCTAGTAAAATCCCATAAGCTATAAAAGCTACAAGGAAATGTGAATTAGATAGAGTTTCTACGTTCAATGCCATTCTAAAAGTAGATATTACCATGAGTATTAACAGTATTGTAATAGTGAAGAAAAATAATGGCAAGTTGAGGCTATGTCTAGACCTGTCTTATTTGAATGGACAAATTATTCACAAACCAAGATCAACACATAAGATTGAACATATTTGTTCAAGTATAAGAGGTAAAAAAAATTTCACTATGTTCAATTTATCTGAAGGGTATCTTCATTTGAAATTAAATGAGCAGTCATCTTGGAAATTCTTCTTTGTGACACCATTTGGTATTTATAGGTATTTGGTATTACCTTATGGTTTATCAAATTCCCAGGACTTATTTGAAGAAGCGAGAAGAAAAGAGATTTGGCAACATTGAAAATATTTTAATATGTCATGACCCTATGGTTGTAACAAAAAATACTAGGGAAGATCATGATTTAACAGTGAGAAAAGAGTTAAAAAGGGCTTGAGAAGATGGGGTTAGATTTAATAAGGACAAATTTCAATTTTGTAAAATCAGGGGCAAATTTATACGTCAAATTTTATCTAGCAGAGGAATGGAGGTAGATCAGGACAGTGCAAAATTAATTTGTGAACTGAAAAAGCCAAATAACAAAGTAGAATTACAAAGAATTAATGTAGAGTGGCAATGGCTACCCAAGCATGTTCTGAGGAGTTGAAAAAATTGTATGCAAATCCCCAGTCCTTCTTCCATTCGATCCAAGTAAAAAAATAATTCTTCAGTGTGACGCTTCTAAAAATGGCTAAGGATGTTGTGTATTCCAAGAATATGAGAATAAAGTTTTTAAGCTAGTGGAATGCACATCACGTAACATGAATGACAGTGAGATAAATTATAGCCGAAGAAAAAAAGAATTGCTCGCTATTTATTGTGGTACGCAAAAGTTTCTTCCGTTCATTTATAAGTATATAGTAGATGTTCACTGTTATCATAAACAGATAATGCCAATTATGAATAAACCAATATGTAAAATTGGATCGATGATATGATTATGAGATATTAGAAATGTTACATTCAGTTTCAAAACATTTACCGATGAGCGGAGAGACAAAATTAGAATTCAGAAAAGCAACGATGAATTATTACTTAAAATTTTTAATTATTAATTTAATGGATGGGCTCAAGAGAAAAATATTCCTCACAGTTGTACACTGTATTATAAAATGAAGGACTCTTATATGTAGAGGCTGGTATCATATTTTTTTACTGCAAATTGATTGTTCCGGAAAATCTGAGAGCTCCACTGATCAAGTTACTTCACAAAGGTCACGTGGACGTGAATAAAACGATAAATAAGGCTAGAAATTTATTTAATTGACCAGAATTAACGACAGATATCGTCAATTATATTAAACGAAGTAGAACATATCAAAAGTACAGTCCAAGCAACTTTAGAGAACCGTTATTACCGCACTCAGTACCCAGATAAAGATTTAATAAGATAGGTGCAGTTATATTAGAATTTGGACCAAATTCATATTTAGTGATAGTGGATTATTTTTGGCATTGGCTTGAAATTATGAAAATGAAAGACAAAACTTCAAGTTCTGTAATAGGCGTTTGCTTTTAAAGGCACGTTCACTAGATTTGGTTACCCAGAACAAATAATTGCTGATAACCATTCCTATCAAGTTAATGTCGGAATTATTATATAAGTAAAGACATTACTATTTCGACATGTAGTCTGCATTATCATCAAAGCAATGGACCAGCCGAGAAATATGTGAATAAAGGCAAAGAAATTAAAAAAAAAAGGTTAGGAGGGAAATTTAGATTTTAGAGACCTTGTAATGAATTACAATAACATGGCTCTGATTAAAAGAATCACTAGTACAAATCTTACAAAGTAGACACCTCGGAGATCTTTCACCAATAATAAGCTACAACCTCAAATTCAAAAAAATATTTAGTTTTAGAAAGAGGATCAATTTGTAATAAAAACATCAAGTGATACATTCTGGGAAAAGGTTATTGTCTTGGGAAAGGCAAAAGAACCTAGTTCTTATCGGGTGAAAAGCAAGTAAATGGTCAATTAATATGACGTAATACTCAACAGATAAAATTGTCATATACCAGACACCGTAGTAATGAATATACATTAGAAACTGAATTAGACCCAAACCAATTATCACCAAATGATTGGAAAACAAGAGTAGAAATAGTTCGAACAAGACAAATTAAAGTAATGTTCTAAGTGAACCCGAGATAATGACTAGAAATAAAAAAGCAGTATAATCCGTTGTGGAAGAATTTTAAAACTCCTGGGCGTTTAAACCTTTGAGGGGAAGGTGTTCAACATAATAATATAATAATAATTCTATGGTCTAACCTCAATGGACATATACCTATTGTACCTATATCGTATAGCATTGTTGTATCAGATTATTACGGTCTGTACGAATGACAGACATTTAATAAACATAAATTAAGTATATGTCTTTAAATATCAATCACCAAGTATCAAACAATGAACATATTGATTCTGGAACCAGTCTCGCAATTTACAAACAATGAGTGGAAAATTGTTAGCTATGCATAAAAGTCTTTCTCATAAAAAAAACTATCACTTTCTCATTTTGTTAAATTCTCAAATAAAGTATTCTGCATTTTTTCTGGAGCTAATCAGCTTTAGGCGAGTTCGGTATCTGGATGGGTGACAGCTCTGGGTATAAATTTTGACAGCGCGCCAAAGCTCCTGTCCACAGGGCTTTCCCACTTTTTATTTTAGTTCGATATTGATATATTCGTTTATATGATGCAAATTAAAATATATAAGAAATGTGAAAATAGGCGAAGAAGATATTGTGTATAATGTTATGGTGGTTATTCAATGAAAATCGAGTTGGAGTTAGTGGTTTAATATTCAGGTAGAGCTTTTTTCAAAAATGCAGCTTGAAGATTATTCAAAACCATTTCATAAGTTCAGTGAATAAATTTGATTTCTCAGCCAATTTCGAGCACCAGAATATAAAGCTTCAATTTAATTTTGCGATATTGAATCCAGTGAGTGTTTCAAAGACAGCTAAAGGGCTGGCTTAACATATTGTAAAATATTTAAACGGTTATAACTTTTTACCTGAGCCGAATCTGGAAAAATGGAAAATCAAAAAGTTGTTCCATTTGATGAGAGGAATCCGTGGTTAAAATTAATGTAGAACTTGAACACTCGCCCTATATTCTAGCTTATTAACCTACAACGTAACCTACTGAAGATATCTTCACTAAATATATCCTACTGTATTCCTATCTTATACTGAACCTATCCTACTATATCCCTAAACCCATTTATCTACATCCTATTACACTATTAGGTACTATTATTTTCTATGCCTACACTATTTCATGATATTCCTAACCTAACTATCCTAATTTCTAATATTCCCAGAATTACGGTTCAATATATACACATATATATAGTCGAAGAAGGAACTTAGTTAAAGATGATCGGATATCTACAGATCGTCTCTGGGCTACTTATCCAAGTTTTGCCAATATTCCAATGTCCAAAAATTACGGAAGTTGAATTGTCCTTTCCAAACAGAATTATAAGATTCCAACTAATATAACCAATATGCATGAAACAGAAGCCCATGCATACAAAACCCTAGAAAGTTGAAAGCGATTAGAATATTCCTTCTGGAGTACGAAAGTGGTAACTTTCTCTTGGTGATGGCGGGGTTAATGTAGGATGACGATTATAATTTCAATCCTCAATAAATTAGACAAGCTAAGATAGTAAGCCAAAAATCTTGAGCTATTTTTATAATAATTCGAGAGAGAGACATTTAAATTCCTGAAGGAAACCTGACGATCTGATCTATTCGAATCTCTTCTCAAGGTCACCTCATGTATGCGTCTCT
Organism: Halyzia sedecimguttata; assembly: GCA_937662695.2. NCBI lineage: Eukaryota > Metazoa > Arthropoda > Insecta > Coleoptera > Coccinellidae > Halyzia > Halyzia sedecimguttata. Next base: position 18,540,578 of record OW569413.2, read on the forward strand.
GTCATAGCGCATTTTTTCGGTCCAGAAGGAAAATTGGCATTTGCGCTCTTGTTCAAACATTGACATATTATATCTCCGAAAGTATTGGTTTCTTAGATTTGGGAATGATATCAGTGGAATCTTATGATTGAACTGCATCATAAAATAAAATGAATTAAATAACAATCCGTTGATATAATTCCCAACTCGGAGAAACCAATACTTTAGGAGTTATGATTTGTCAAAGTTTGAACAAGAACGCCAAAGCTCCAGTCTACAGGACTTTCACACTTTTTCAATTTGGCTTCTGTGCGTCAATTCTCAGGAAATTTCGTAATTAAATTCAAAACGTAGGTCTATGACTCATCTCATGTCGGATTAATATACATCAGGAAATTATTATTAGAGTATTCTATGAAATCATGTAGAATTGAGAATAATTATTGAAATTTTGAAAATTCGTATCTCCGAAAGAATTAGTTTGTTAGAGTTGAGAATATATTATTATGATGAAACTACATTTTAAAAAAATTTAATTTAAAATTTGAAATGTAAAAAAACTTTTTTTTTGTGTTACTCCGAAACCACCTGGCCGATTTTGACAAATAACGAAGTTGACCGAGATATTTATCTCCTAAACCTGCTCGAAAAATTTCAACTGTCTGGCTCATTCTGTTCGAGAGTTATCGTGTTAACGAACGGACGGATGGACGGACGACTGGCCGGACAGAATCAATTTTGACCATGGATTCTTGATCAGTGAGCGGAACCAAATCGTTTAAGACCATTTTCAGCCAAAAATTTAAAAATTACAGACATTTGAGGAAATTGAAGGAGGCGTCCATCAATTACCTGAGATGTTTAAGGGGGGGAGGAGGTCGAGTCAAATCTCCTCTAATCTTACGTTGGAGAGAGGGGGGGGGGTATCGGCAAATATCACGCAATTTTTTTCCTGATTGAAACAAAAAAAAATTATACTATTTTGATCCATTTAATCCAGATTATACATGCTTAAGATTTAATCTTAAGCGTATATCGCAATACGATTAAGATCATTCACTAATTCGTTGGAAAGAAAATAATTTCATTCATACTTTGACGTTATACATCTACTGACTGCCAAACCACCATATTTGTTTTATACCAAATAGCTCAATTTAATCTGAATTTACGGTACAGTGTAGTCCGTTCTTTGTTTTCGCGCCATTGTCAGCCTAACGCGCGACTCGATGAACGAGAGCGTACGAGCTGAGTGGCAGCGCATACGTCAAAAGATACGTCTATAAGACGAAGAAGTCCTGCCAGGACGATGTGATAAAATTATGGAATACAGCGAAGCAAAAATTCCCGAAAATTTAAAAAAACACCTCACTCTGTTCCGAGGAACAAGAGCGCCAAAGTACACAAGATCTGTTCGAACCCCGGCCGCGGTGGTCAGATAGGGATACGCTGCTCGAACAAAATTGCTATCCAGACAGATCAAATTAAACAACAAAAACCCTGAATAGGCGCGTAACATATTGACAGATTAGATCTGGCAATTGACTGATTAAAATTTGACAATTTACAGATGAAATGTGTCAATTGACAGATTTTTGGCGCTCTTGTTCCTCGGAACAGAGTACTTATCAATTTGCGCAAATGTGTGTAATTTTCGAATATTTGGCTGAAAATGGTCTTAAACGATTTGGTTCGACTCACCGATCAAAAATACGTGGTCGAAATCGATTCTGTCAGGCCGTACGGCCGGCCGTTAACACGATAACTCTCGAACGGAATGAGCTAGACAGTTGAAATTTTCAGAATAGGTTTGGGACATAAAAATCTTGGCTAACTTCGTTATTGGGCAAAATCGGTCAGACGGTTTCGGAGTAAAAAAAAAAATTCTCAAGATGCAGTTTCACCATAGGAATCCATTGATGTGATTTTTAACTCTAACAAGCTAATACTTCCGGAGATATGATGTTTCAAAATTTCAATAATAAATCGTAATTCTGTGTTTTCACAGCATTCTTATGAGTGGGGAATTCGCGGTATAGTTCTTTCGTCTCAAGGCAACATGGAATATATCACTGGATCTCAGCCTAATATCAGGAACTTTGAAAGAAATCATCTCCAAAATGCCAGGAGCAACCATCAAGCCATTCAGGAGCTTAAACATAAATGAAATATCATTTATAGATCTTATATCGACTAGACTGGGAAGTCGAAAAACTCTACGAGCATACGTGTTATCATGATTTTCAATTACCATTTGGTTCTTATAAGACAGAAACCGAATGAACTTGTTCTGAATAGACTCCAAACGTCGAATATAACAATCATATCTCGGGTTCCATATCACAGAAGCAAAGTTCAACCGACTGAAGACAAATGCATGATAAAGTGTTAAAAACGTTTCGTTTTGATGAAAGGATTTTCCATGCCTAAGCACGAAGCCAAGCATCTTGAAGCAGGATGTGACAACTCTATCTACGTGAGCATCGAATAGCAATTTGGAGTCAAGTGTTATCCCCAGATCTCTGACAATATTTGATTCTTTTAACTGATGTTGGTTGAGTGTGTACTGAAAAGAGATCTTACTGATGTTTCTGGTAAATGAAATTTTTGTGCATTTATCAAGATGAAGGAACAAGTAATTATCCTCACAATATTGGGTCAACCTATCCAGATCACATTGGAGCTCAAGATAGTCATTCAGAGAACGAATCATCATGAACAACTTCAGATCGTCGGCAAAAAGTAAGAACTTACAACACCAGAAGCACTTTCCAATGTTGTTGATGTAAATCAGAAAGAGCAGAGGGCCGAGATGAGAACCCTGCGGAAAACCAGAGGTATTGCAAAATTTTCTGGATTCGCAACCATCAACTGAAACATACTGACTTCTACCCACAAGATACGACATCCACCACCTCATCAGGCCTTCACAAACTCCAACCTCAGCAAGCCGCACTGACAAAATTGCATGAGACAGCTTGTCAAAGGCTTTAGAGAAATCTGTGTACACTGCATCAGTCTGGATGCAGGACTCGCCACCACCCTCAAGAAAATGCAGGAAGCTGAGTAAGTTCGTCTCAACACTCCTACCACTTCGAAAACCGTGCTGTTCATCAATAAGGATGTTCTTTAGTTGGAAAGATAGGTACTTATAAACCAGAGACTCAAATACTTTAGGAAATACTGATAAAATGCTGATAGGACGGTAGTTCTCAATGAGATCACTATGGCCACTTTTAAATATTGGAACAACATATGACAACTTCCAGATATTCGGAAAAATTGACGATGACAATGATTTATTAAAAATAATGTAGAGGGGGTAGGACAGATTGACTGCACACTTGCCAACAAAAATAGGTGGAATGCCATCCGGCCCAGGACCCTTTTGCACACTAACTGACAACAATGCCTGCTGAACCTCTTCCAAGGATAAATTAAGGTTACCGAAATATGGACCATCATAAGCTAATTCACAGCTCGGATTAGGATTGAAAGTACCATCTGCTGGCTCAAAAACTGATTCAAAGTATGTGGCAAAAAAATCGGCAGTAGTTTGAGGCGAATCCGTCTCAAGGCCATTGTACCTCATTCTAGAAGGATAACCCTGATTTTTTTTACGTTTCTCGAATTTGAAAAGATGTTTGGGATCTGTTGATAGTTCACCTCAATGTGAGAGAGATACCTTTGGTAGTCCGCAGCAATGAGTCTCTTCGACGTAGTTCTCAATTCTTCTATTATGAAGTTCTATCACAAGAATCCATTGATATAATTCCCTACTCTTACCAATACTTTCGAAGATATGATTTGTCAACATTTGAACAAGAGTGCCAAAGCTCCTGTCCACAGGGCTTGCACCAATTTTATTTATTTTCTGCATTGGCATACGCCGTCTTACTGTTATGGGCAAAACTGTGAACGATGAATTATCCCGATAAAAACTGAATGTCGGTTTGACATTTCAAATGCGTTTTTTGGGTAAAACTTAATGAATACTAGTGAGGATTTGTCGTTCACAATGCATCTCGGTTCAGTACAACGAACCCGCGAGTAATCCATAGTGGTAGAGTAATCAACAGGAATTCAATTGAATCGGCTCGAATCAAAGGGAAATGTAACTGTGTATCAACATCGTCGCTAGATCTATGGAAATTAGCCGCGTAATTAGCCAATTTTGTGGCGTTGTCGATAGTGATGGTGGCTGATTAAACATATGACTAACTCGGAGTCGTATCGGTGTAACGGACAAGACTATTTTCACCGGACACATTCACGCTCAACGCTGTCAGTGTCCGGATGTTTACAAACCAATGTTTACCCCGTTTGAGGGTTAGATGCTAGAAGATGTAAATTAGCAATTTGAAATGTCCGATTTTGTCCAACATTATCGACTTTGTTTTCGCCATCGTTCTACACAAAATAGCCGTGTGGGAACAACAAACGTGCTGGGCGATTTGTCGTGAAGCCAGGATACTGAAAATACATATTTTTGCACGCCAAATCCTCATAGAACATTTCCTTCAAAGCCCTGTGGACAGGGGCTTTGGCGCTCTTGTTCGAACTTTGACAAATTATATCTCCGAAAGTATTGGTTTCTCAGAGTTGGGAATGATATTAATGGATTCTTGTGATAGAGCTCCATCAGAAAAGAAATTTAGTGTCATTTTAAATAAAACAAGAGTGCCGAAAATTATTAATCCGAAACCACCAGACAAATTCTACCCAATAATGAACGTGTCTGAGATATTAATTCCTCAATTCTACTCAGAAGATTATATTACGTCAATTGAAACATAGCCAATATTCCAGTTTTGTTTTAACTGTAGATATTCTGAACCCAATTTGATTAACGTACCAAAGAATATATTTCCATCATCATATGGATTATCGAAGGGCATTATATTATCACCCAAAAACTATAATATCCTATAATCCTTATAATTCTACGTTAGCTTATGTTATTTCATTGGTCATTTTGCATTCAATCATACTTTGATTGATACAAATTCGGACGTTAATTTTCGATAACATCAATCTGTGAATTCACAGAATTACGATCTACTATTGAAATTTTGAAAAATCATATCTCCGATAGTATAAGCTTGTTGTTGTTGAAAATTATATCAATGGATTCTCATAATGAAACTGCATCTTAACATAAAATTTCCTTTAAAATTTATTGTGAAAAGGATTTTTTTTTTTTCGCTACTCCACAACCATCATTTATTTTTTTTTTCACTTATTTATTTATTTTTTTGAGATAAAGGAATACACATAGGATAAACTAACATCATCATTCACAAGTTACAAGAACAAAAATTCATCATACAATACGAGATTAAAGAAAAAAGAAAATTGTATGTTATAACACAAAAGAACTGAGCAGCTACAAAACTCGCAGAAAATCACACTTAAGTCTACGTCTCAAAGAAGATGAGGAAGTATCAAACAAATCGATCTCACTGGAATTAAATTCATTTGCTGAGGACATCATCCTACACAATCCATTATTCTCAAATACATTCGTTCTCCTGAATGGAATATAAAACATGCCATGAGATCTCAACCTAACATTTGGTACATTGATCTATATTCTTTTTAGTAGTTCAGGAACTTGTACCTAAATAGATATTGACAATTTTGAATATAAAAATGGGTTCAACCCCTGTGGACAGGAGCTTTCTGGCGCTCTAGTTCAAACAGACAAATTATATCTCCGAAAGTATTGGTTTCTCAGAGTTGGGAATTATATCAATGTATTCATATGATAGAACTGCATCATAAAGGAAATTCAATTCAAATAATAGTTTATTTATCAAGATTAAATGAGCAATCATGAGAATGAGAACTGCACCACATTTTCAAATTTTTTTTTTACACTTTGCGGTAATCTGGTCAATACAAAACTTCACATGCGTATAAAGGTCATGATTCTACAATTTGATGCTAAATTGCAGATAGATCGAGTGATCGGTTTCGGAAATATTCATAAAAAATATTTTTACTAAAATCGGCCATAACTCCGAAACCCTTGATGGATTTCGCCCATTAACGAACTTGTCCGAGATATTTACGCTCCAAAACCACCCTGCAATTTTCAATCCGCTAACTCCTTTCGTTCGAGAGTTATCGTGCCTACGGCCGGTCGGCCGGCCGGACAGGATCGATTTCGCACTCGGATTCTTGATCAGTGAGTCAAACCAAATCGTTTGAGACCATTTTCAGCCAAAAATTCCAAAATTACAGACACTTGGCAAATTGATAAGCACTCTGTTCCGAGGAACTAGAGCGCCAAAAAAACAAGTTTCGTATGACAATTGCCCAAAACAGGTTTAAAGTACCTACAAATAGTAGGTATTCCATAAAACATGTATGAGAGAAGATAAGTAATAATAAAAAATTACCTTGTAATCGATCAAAAATTTCCTGATCTACTTTCACCAAATTTACTCCTCTCTCGAACTACAGAATTATGCTTTCAATATTTACGTAATATTTTCAAACATTTTCGGGTGAGGTCCCCGTTGCATCGCTAAAATACCAGTATTTCAACCCCAATATTTTCGAAGTTACAATATTCCCTTCTGTCAAGTTAACATTATGTCAATTCATACATAGAATAATTATATCAATCTGTGAAATACGATTTACATTGAAATTTTGAAAAATCATATCTCCGAAATTATTAGCTTGTTAGAGTTAAAAATGATATGAATGGATTCTAATGATAAAACTGCTTATTATAAAAAATTAAATTTGGAATTTGTTTCGTAAAAAAAAAATTTTTTTTTTGTTACTCCGAAACCATCTGTCTGATTTTGCCCAATAACGAACTTAGCCGAGATATTTATCCCCCAAACCTACTCTGAATATTTCAACTTTCTAGCTCATTCCGTTCGAGAGTTATCGTGCCTACGGCCAGGCCGGCCGGCCGGCCGGACCCGCCGGACAGAATGAATTTCGACCACGGATTCTTGATCAGTGAGTCGAACCAAATGGTTTAAGACCATTTTCATCGAAATATTCGAAAATTACAGACATTTGGGCAAATTGATAAGCACTCAGTTCCGAGGAACTAGAGCGCCAAAAACAACATCCGAGATCTTCCGTCGATTCACCAGAGCAATTAGACCAAATCTTCTGCGAGCTTGTGTATAATCATGGTTGAATATTATGAAGTTATTTCTGTGAGCCAAGTATCTTACGAATCTATTTTGAACTCCCTCCAACCGATCGACATAACATTGATACTGCGGATTCCATATTACAGATGCAAAGTTTAATCTACTGTAAACGAAGGCATAATATAAACGCATAAATGATGATTCTGCCCAATAACGAACTCAACATGTAACAATTACCAAAAACTTATCATAAATATGAACCACCGATGAATGTTTTTTTTCCCTTTCGATGGCTAGCACTCAACAGAGAGAAATCGTGTGTAACGTTTTCCACATAGTTCGGAGATTATCGTCAAGCTTTGGCAACGTGTTGTTGGAATTCACGTTGATATGCTGTGGATAGCTGCAGGTGCGTGGGTTTTTACTCAGACTGAAAGTACTTTGCGTTTATACAGGGGCGATCGGATGAGTGGAGGAACATTATAAGTAATTTTGAATATCATTTTCAAAATTTCTTTGAAAGTTGAGTGACAGTAGAAGGCATGTGTGACATAGTCCGTGATACTCGAGGGGCAAACCACCTCACCTTTTTCATTTTTGGCGTTCTTGTTCCTCGGAACAGAGTGCTTATCAATTTGCCCAAAAGTCTGTAATTTTCGAATTTTTGGCTGAAAATGGTCTTAAACGATTGGGTTCGACCCACTGATCAAGAATCCATGGTCAAAATCGATTCTGTCCGGCCATCCGTCCGGCCGTTAACATGATAACTCTCGAACGGAATGAGCTACACAATTGAAATTTTCAGAGTAGGTTCGTGGCACAAATATCTCGGTTAGTTTCGTCTATTGGGAAAAATCGGCTTAATGGTTTCGGAGTAACGAAAAAAAAATTTTTTTTTTACGTTACAACTTTTAAATTAAACTTTTTTTTAGGATGCAATTTTATCATAATGATCCAAATATGTCATTTTCAACTCTAACAAGCTAATACTTTCGGAGATAAGATTTTTCAAAATTTCAATAATACATCAGAGTTCTATGTATTCACTGTCTGTGTTCACTATTCAAAAATATCATCTTTTCTAGCTATTAGAGTCATGTCAATTCGTAGTTTGAAAACAAGTATCCTATTCTTGATTTGTAAATATATACAAGACTGTTTTGAAACCGAAAATAATATTGACTGATTGCATATTGAACAATTTACGTATAAATTTGGGATGACTTTTGAGAAGATTTAGAATTGGATCATTTCAATGATATAGTTTATGGAGGAAAGAAGAACATAATGGTATCATCAAAACAAATTACTGTTCGTTGACCACTGAGGTTAATATTACATTTTACTTCCTTAAGTAGTGAGAGATGTTCCTATATACAGTATTTTCATAATGTTGCTAGTTTATATATTTTGAGCTATTAAAATAATCTGTTCGTAAGCCTCTACCTACTCAAATATCAGGAATAAATGGACAATCTGCTGTGATTGTCTCCAGCCTTGCTCTAGACATTTCGATGATACTTTCCTTGTATTTCGAGTTGTGAAAACTATGCACCGAGTTTAAGTTGCAACAGCCCATTCCACGAGGTTGAATCATTGCAGACTGCTCATTTAATCTGGATAAATAAATTTAATGACAATTTTTGAAGTATTGTAGATTGCTCTTTTTTTATATAATTTTCGAAAAATTTTTTTTTGAACGATACTTTTTTTAATTTTATTTCTCTCATTATGCAGTTCTATCATAAGAATCCATTGATATAATTCCCAACTCTGAGAAACCAATACTTTCGGAGATACAATTTGTCTGTTTGAACAAGAGCGCCTAAATGCTCCTGTCCACAGGGCTTGAACCAATTTTTTTCTATTGTCCTTTGTAGTGGGATTGAATAGGCAATTGAACATGCGCACAACAACTTAAGACTTCACGGCAGTGCATTCTAAAACGAAATTTAAATGATTTTTTTAAATTTTCTAGCAAAAAAAGCCTCACTAAACTCCGCACAGATCTTTAAGCTATTGTTCAGCTAGCTATCTAATTTCAATTCGAATAGATCTGTATTATTCCAGTCATTGGAAAATCAAAATTTAAGATTTTTGAATAATTTTTGAAAAATTTGGCATTCTACAATTTGCTACCAAGTTTGAATTGGATCGGATTCGGTCTTTTTGAGTTATTGAGGAAATAGCAAAATATTCATACGGGAATATCTCCGAAACCGCCGAGCCGATGAACGAAATCAACTGTCATAATCCGATGCGGAACCTACCCTGAAAATCGCAAGTCGCTATCTCTTTCCGTTCGTAAGTTATTGTGGTAACGATCACCCATGCAGATGCTGAACGTGCCCTACGCTGCGGCATTTCCAATATTTGCCAAAATCTCCAACAATGTGGAGCCGATCGTGTTGAAACTTAGATTTAGAATAAGGTTCTGAATGCTCTCGGAAAATTTCAGCGATATTGGACGAATAGTTTCCGAGATACAGGCTATTTATTATTATTCTTTTATTTTCCAGTTATACGATTGTCACCAAATTTCGCATGAGTCTTCGTCTCGGCATTCTACAACTAATTTCAATTTGATTGGACCTGAACTTTGGAGTTATCGGAAAAACAAAATTTCAGATTGGTATAACACCGAAACCGTACGGCCGATTATACCCGTTAAGGAACTTGTCCGTCGTATTCGGATAAGCAATCTACCCTGAAAATTTCATATCGCAAACCCATTCCGTTCGAAAATTATCGTGGAAACGGCCGGTCCGACAGAATCAAATTTTACATCGGATTCAGTCGTTTGAGACCATTTTCGGCAAAAATTACAGACACTTACGCGAAATGATTACGCGATGTTTCCGAGAACATACGCGCAAAAAATAATAAGAATTTGATTGGTGTGTTAGTAACTGTAATCCAACTGATGTGAAGTTTTTCTAATCAATGAAATACGGAGAAAACATGCTTCATTTATTCAAAGCACTTTTTTTTGCTACAACCTAACAGGAGAGAAAGAATGTTGCTTAAGGAATTTATGGAAATTGTTAATGCTGCCTTGATATCAAGCATAGCATCAAAATTATTGTTTCAAATATAGATCCTGTCAAAATAGCTAATACATATGTCTAGTAGAGAAGTTAATCGAAATTGATGAACTACTCAAATGACTAGGAATTCCGTGGAGTTCCATGGAATTCTGTGGAAGTACTTGGAATTCAATGGAATTATTTCACAAAGTGGAATTATGGTGTACACATTTTTATGGATGGTTTGCCCCTCGGTGATACTGAAACGCCATGAACCACTGCATAGCAATTGTGTGTGTGCAGAAGTTGTTTTCGGGGAAATAGCATTATTTACGAGGTGAAGTGTCCATACCGTGGCCCTAGGGCCATTTCTAATGGTAGTTACTTATCTCGGGGTAGGAGTAAATTAGGTAGTAGAAATCGACACAAAGTACGTAACCTCTATAACCTCAATATTAAAGAAGTAAAAATACTTTCCCTATTATAATCGAGACAATATTCGTGTTGGCGTAGTAGCAATATAACAAAACTCTGAGGATACCCTGAACATTCATAAACAAAATATGTAAATTATTATGTCGAATATTAGTGAATTCAATACAAGGCTTTTATCAGTTTGTGAATTTGTTCAATTTTTGTGAATAAGGAAACGCTGTTGAAGTACTTATTGTGGCTATATATACACATACAAGTTGTTCCTCTTCTTTGGAGAATATCTTTAACATCATCTATATAAAATGTTCAATGTCAAAACAAAATATAGGTATAAATATACATAAATTATAAGCATAGGTCCCCAAACCAGCTACAGAGTATTCTAGTTCCCAATTCTTTTTCCACTTCTCTTAATAAGTCTTGGAACATAGTTTCCAATACATTCGGATCTAACTTTTATGGTTAGGTAATTTTTGGTATTTAATTGGTGTGATATTCAAAATTGTTGTGACAATATAAAGGGTGATACTTTTTTTAAGGTTAGGTACTCTCCCTTTTTAAACCCAACATCCATTTTCCTTTTTCTTTTTAAAGGAATTTTGTATCTTGCATTTTTTCCGTATCCTATATAATTCCCAAGGAAATATCGAAAATGGATTTTGTATTGTCGAAATTTAAAATACTGCAAGGAGTTTTTTATATAAAATAAAAAGTTACGTATTTCTCCATCCTAGATCAAATTTTACTCGTGAAAAGTATATAATAGTATTGTCTCTCATTGCTGTTATGTACCTTGTTATTGTCTTTTTGCGCTTGTTCTGGGCAACATCGTCATTTCGCCCAAATGTCTGTAATTTGCAAATTTATTGCCAAAAATAGTCTTAAACGATTAGGTTCGACCCACTGTTGAATAATTCCTGGTCAAATGCATTTCTGTAGGGCTGGCCGAAAGTGATAGCGACTTGAAAATTTCAGAGTAGGTGACGCATCCGAATGCGATGTTAATGGTCATAATTAACTCAACGATTTCCGAGTAGTAATTTTATTTTCAAACAGTACTAATCCAGTCAAATTGAAACTTGGTAACTAGTTGTAGAATAACCACACAGACTTATGTGAAGTTTTGTGAGGATCGTATCACTAGAAAATTCTAAAAAAAAATATTAAAAATTGCATAATATATTATCTCACGATAACTCAAGACCAGAGAGATAGCGACATGCAATTTCCTGAGTGGGTTGTGCATCCGAAATCGACCCTGCCTGGCTAACCTTTATACAGTTGGAGAAGAGTTCGGTGGTATAAGCGATTAATGAGAATATCGTCGGCGACACCGCAAAACCAAGTAACTGCAAAAACCAACATTTTCAGAAGGCACTAAAAACTTCATAATTTTGGATTGATGAATTAGTTTAAATTCAAAATTGTTACAAACCACTTGATATTGATTATCTCAGGGTCTGTTTACTCTTTAAAAATAATTTGCAAACCTGTCCTTACAAATACAATTAAATAATTACCGCCGAAATCTCATTTTTGAATTTTTATCAGTTACTTGGTTTTGCGGTGTCGCCGACGATGTCTCTTTCTGAGCACATACTCTGACACTGAACGGGTATATCAAGAAAACTAATCCCGTCTATATACAACTTTATGTACAATATTTACACAGTTCAGTTAGTCAGGATTGACAGCAATACATAGTGTCAGAGTTGCAATAGGAGTGAGGAAGAATTCAGTTTACAGGCAATGTACAGGAAATTGAATAAGTAAATTGAGAAACTATCATATAAAATTACAAGTAGAAGCAGTTGTTCAAATGGGTCAATAGCGGTTAATAATTGATAGGTCAATAGCAGTAAATGAAAGATGAGAGAATACCGAGTGGATAAAATTGAATGATGAAGTAAAATTGGTAGAGGGTCCGTTTATGCAGAACCCACATGTGCTCCTGGTCAGAAATGGGGTATCTAATGAGCTAAATTGTATTCGGACCTTTCAACCGGATGGCTCTAAAACCCTACAGACTCCTGAGGTAACCACGGAGATGTCAGGCTCCCGTACCCAGAGTCAAGTAACCCCCAGTCTACGACTGAAAGCACGCCTTAACTTGATAGGCCAAAGGGAGCATACAGTAAAATGCACAACATGCCGCTCGAGTTCAACCAATGAGAAGGCGGCATGCTCGTAACCACATTCTATTCAAATATTTCAAATTTGGAATTAATTGTCAAACTCTGACAGCTGTCGAAGCCTCTTATAATTCGTATTTTATTTATCTCAAACGGAATATACAGTATATAATGACTAAAGACTAAATCATAATTATTAATTGAACAGAAATATTGGTAAGATTCTGCACTCAGTTCTCAGTAATCAGTATACCGTCGTAGAACCTTTAGAACTGCGGACCAAAATAAACCAGATATCAGATATTTCATTCCAGCAGAGTGCTCCGAGCCATCAACTCTATAATACTCAAGTACTGCAAGATCGAAGCTATTCGACAGAAATTGCCAATAATTCTCAGATTCTTCAATTATGAAATTAGAGGAGAACTTTCGAAAAAGTTCATGGCCAACTTGCCTAAGTTTTCAGATATAAATGATAGAGAAGAAATGCGTCAAATTTTGTTCAGAAACGGTTCGAAAATTGATATTACGGCACAATTATAGAAGTTTCTTTTACAGAAAATGTTGCAGTATTTTGGCATTTAATTTCAAGAATAAAAAATATTTTTCCTGGAGATACAATTGGAAAACTATATATGATAATATATTTAGTCCAGATCCAGATATTCAGTTCTGTGAAATATAAGTTTGTTTTTTGTCTATTGTGATTTTCAACATAAACTGTTTGTGGAAAAGAGTACCTATGTAAGGCTGAAGGACCTCAGTCGGTGGCCATTCGGAAACAATAAATAACATTATTATTATATATAGTACCTACCTATATTCAGAGGATTACTTAAAAAAAAAGACAATCCATTATATTTTCAAATATATATTTGTGCTCTAGAATATACAAAACAGAAAAATCAATCTTATGAAATGTAATATATTTCATATAGCATGCATTAACAACTAAAATTTTACGAAACATGGAATATAGAAATTAAACAATAATGACGAATGGGGAAATTCTTTTCATGAAATCGATTAATATGGGTAGCAAATATAATTTTAGGCACAGCAATCTCTTGCCTCAAGGTAAATGAATTGAAAGGAGTAACAGCATCAATTTCTGTGCTTGCAATATTTTGAAAAATATGGTAAAACTTATTACTACCACTTTTGTTTGCACATTTTTTCTGATAGAATAATAATTATCGAATGATTGAGGACATAAAAGATTGTTCACTTAAAGCAAAGAGCTAAAATGAGTTATACATATTGCACTCTTTCTAAGGGCTGGTTAAGATCTCCCAAGAGTCAAATGGCTCGGCCGATGGTTATGATATAAGTAGCCTTGTTGAGTATCAAGCATCTTATTAAATTGTTATGCCATTAATTACTACCCAATTTTTCCACAAAATGTGACCAAATTTCAATATGTTAATAACATATAAATTATAAACCAACCACCAGCACAACCTCCTAAGGAAAAATAAAATATTCATGTGAGAAAAATCTGAGAAGCTTTTTCCAAAATCTGTTAATCTTAGCAATTAACCAGAAGATTCTTATATGTTGGTACAGAACATAAGTTGTCTCAGATCTCTTACTTCATGTTCTGTACCGAAATATGAAACTCACCTGAGAAAACATTTCCGGAACAAGCTTCGAAAATGTTTCTCTTCGCTCACATTTAGGAAGCTTACTACATCCACTCAAAACAAACTATAAAATATAAATTTACAATTTTTCCTTTCTCCATTTCACTCCTTTTACTAATATTGTTTCGTATTATTTACAAGCAACTGTTTATGGATTGAAAGAATTGACCCACCAACTACCAGCATGTCCTCCTTACATGATACATAATGTATCATTATATGCTAAGTCACTTCACCCACTCTAAAAAAACTATATTCTACTTTTTACTTGATAAATACATTTTTTTTCTATTTTTTTTACTAACATTAGCAGCACCATTATTTTTATTTTTTACATGCCTAAAGAAATCTCCCATTAAACTATTAATTTTCCAGAAATTTTCATCATCAAGCAATATCATATTCATGCACTATCTAAAAATTCTACAATTTACTGATACTATATTCCCACAAAAATTTCCCCACTCTTACCCAACGTTTTCTATTAGAATCTATGGAACATTGCTTTCTTGTTTTTAAAATATTCAAAGGAGCACTGGTTTGAAATGATTGGTTGAGAGGTTGTGAGTTCAGTTCTGAAGGATATTTTTTCTTCCTCAGTGCAAACAGGACACTTGTTGTGTACAGTTTTTTTTATTTCTTCATGATGAACTAATCTCAGACGACGATTTCTTGTTGATAAGCTGGAAAAAGTTTTCTGGCAAACGTGACCAATTGCATGACCGCTAAAAATTGATAGTTATTAATTATTATTATGAATGAAACAATCATAAAAAACTTACTTGCGTCCATTGATGTTGTATGGTTTCTGATTAAAAATGCCTGGGTTAATATTTTTAATAATAATCAACAGCAACACAAAACACAAGTGAATCTGACAGCCTCAGTGCAGAAAGCAGGTTAGATTAAAAAGAGACAAACTAACCATAATTGTTGCGGGTTGCGGGTTTCAGCCTTACGCTGATTGGTTGAACTCGAGCGGCATGTTGTGCATTTTACTGTATGCTGCCAAAGGGTACCCAGACGTACACCACAGATTACAGAAACTTGTTTCTGTAATCTGTGACGTACACTTGAATCTGTCTCAAACGCCACAAGACGAGCGACCCATTAGTGTAGTGGTTGAAAACAGAAATACAAGTTCTACGCCCGTCGTACACGGTACGGTTAATTGTGCGTCCAAGCAACCTAGTCAGTAACCCTCTGTCGGCGACTGGAAGCTCACCTTTAATTAATAGACGAACGACCCATTAGTGTAGCGGTTGAAAACAGAAATATACAAGTTGTACGCATACGGATACTGTACGGTTAAATTCACAATTATTGGAAACTGAAAATATGGTCTGACCAGAAATACAGCGAAGTTAAGGTGGCCGGTCGGACCCAACCCTTAACTCGCCAGAGTGACCAACACTTCACACTGAATCTACTTTCTCGTCGGTACACGGAATAAAACCCAACTAAAATACTCTTCAAAAATAAATGGAAAATAAAACTCTTAATTCAAAATTATGTCGGTGTACGAACGGCTGAGAAAACACTTGTGGTATTCGCTGGAGCAACATCGAACCGAAGAAAAATTCACTAAGTCTAACCCGATGTTGACAGCACGAAAACTATATCGAGAATAATCAATTTTATTGCGGAAAGCGAATTTATAGACTCGGGGGTCCTACGGGCGACACGTCAGAATTTTCGGAAAATCGTAGGTCAAAGAGGGGTCATGCGGCCCTCTGATTCATCAATTACCATTTTCAGTTTTCTAGTACATTCTAGAACAACCGAGGACCTACATCGTCGAAAACCACGTTACCCTTTTGGCGCTCTTGTTCTTCGGACCAGAGTGCTTATTAATTTGTCTTCAACGATTAGGCTCGACTCACTGATCAAGAATCCGTGTTCAAAATCGATTCTGTCCGGCCGTCCGGCCGTTAACACCATAACTCTCGAACGGAATGTGCTAGATAGTTGAATTTGTAGAGTTGGTTTGAGGGATAAATATCTCGGTTAAGTTCGTTTTTGGGCAAAATCGGTCAAATAGTTTCGGAGTAACGAAAAAAAAATTTTTTTTACATTACATCTTTTGAAATCAATTTTTTTTAAATGCAGTTTTATCATAAGAATCCATTGTTATCATTTTCAACTCTAACAAGCCAATAATTCCGGAGATATGATGTTTCAAAGTTTCAATAATACATCGTAAGTTCATCGTATTCACAGAATGTGAACACAAAATCTGTCTGTGATCACTATTCATAAATGTAATTTTTTCTATAAGAGATTGTGAAATCATAGTTGTTATTTTCTCTTGGAAAGCAAAAATTCGATTATTGAATTTGTGAATATATACAAGACTGTTTTTATGTAGTTTATGGAGGCAATAGGAAAGAAGATCATAATGGAATCAACAAATGAAATTACTGTTCGGTGACCACTGAGGTTAATATTACTTTTTACTTCCTTTAGTACTGAGACATGTTCCTATATACAGAAATTTCATAATGTTGCTAGCAAAAAAATACTGAAATATGTATCTACGTTTGTGTATCAATCATTTTTCCTTGAGTTAAGGTTCATAATACAGAAGAGAATGTGTTGGTGGTATGAACTATTAAATTTTAAATTATGAAAAGTGGATAGTATTTCATCAATATATTTTGAACTATTAAAATAATTTGTTCGTAATCCACTACCTACTCAAATATCAGGAATAAATGGAAAATCTGCTATGATTGTCTCCAGCCTTGCTCTAGACATTTCGATGATACTTTCCTTAGGTATTTCGAGTTGTGAAAACTATGCACCGAGTGTAAGTTGCAACAACCCATTCCACGAGGTTGAATCATTGCAGATTGCTCATTTAATCTTGATCAATTAATTTAATGACAATTTTTGAAGCATTAAGGCATTGAAGCATTGTTGCTCTTTTTTTTATAAGATAATTTTTGAAGCATTTCTTTCAAACGACACTTTTTTTTAATTTAATTTCTTTCATGATTAAATTCTATCATAGGAATCCATTGATATAATTCCCAACTCTGAGAAACCAATACTTTTGGAGATATAATTTGTTTGTTTGAACAAGAGCGCCAAAAAGCTCCTGTCCACAGGGCTTGAACCAATTTTATTCATCGATCGCCGTTACAATATACTGGAGATTAGGTATTTATACTCTTCTAAGGTACTTAAACGGTTTCATGAAATTTTATTCTTCGATAAATTAATATTATTCCTAGAATATTGAATAAAGCTTTTTGATTTGATTCTTCCCTCCTTATTATTATATTGAAAATGATATGTATCATAAAGTAAGGTTTACAGATTTTATTCCAATTTGCATTCAATATTGAAGAAAAAACGTAAAAGCCAAACACGACTACACTAACTCACTTAGCCGGAAATTCAATTATGAATATTTCGTTTCAGGTTTCCTGAATGCCAATACTGACCCTTATAGCAGATCTCCAGCCAACTATGGCCTAATGGATCAAATTGCAGCTCTACATTGGATCCAGGAGAACGTTGCCTCTTTCGGTGGAGATCCCACTAATGTGACTGTCGCTGGTCATGGTACCGGAGCTGCTTGTGTGAATTTTTTATTGACATCTAGTGCTGTACCAGAAGGTAAATAGAGCATTTTTATTATATATTTTTATATTCAGTAGTAATATCCCTCCTAGCATTGATAATAGACGAGATATTATGACAATCGAGAGCTCGTTGTTTGGCTGGAACGAGTATGAGAAGTTTGTCATAAAATTATGAGGTATTTGTCAATGTCCGAGGGATATCCGGCAGAATATTTTTTGACAAACAAATGTATAGCTCAACACAACGAAACATGTACAGTTAGTGAAAGTACAATTATTATAATTCAACTTAACATTTGATTCGTTGTTGTTCTCTACTATAGAAGAAACCAAATCGACACTGAAAAATTAAACTGAAAAATCGTACGATAATGTAGCTCTAAGAAGAAATAATATAAGTGGATGGACTGAATCTGCTGCTGATGCAGTTGGCTTGAGTTTTAAGGACAAAAATATAACAAATCACTGGAATAGATCAACTGCTGTTAGCGAATAAGCAAAAAGTGGTTTAGATGAACAACAATTGCTGAAAATTACTGGTCATAGTAATCAAAATTTTTTAAAACCATACTTAAATCTCGATCAAGAACACCACAATAAGATCATAAATATTATGCGTGGTGTTCTTGGTCGAGATTTAATTATGGATTTATGGAATTTTGATTGCTATGAGCTGTGATTTTCAGCAATTGTTGGTCTTCTACACCACTGTTTGCCAATGCACAGCAGTTGATCCATTGCCTCAGCAGCAGATTATAGTCCATCCACTTATAGTATTCCTTCCTACAGGTACATTATCATATCATTTGTCAGTTTCATTTTTCCAGTGTCTGTTTGGTTTTAAGAACAGTCATGGTGAGGTAATATTGTCGTCTCGTTTCGATATCAGTTTACGAAAAAGACGTACAGGGCGGCTTTGTCTTTCACTAATAATAGTGAAAAATGGCGATACCATTGTTAATAAATCAACAAGTCCAGAGCATTCCTGCCAATCGGGTCCTACATAAATGGCTTCGTATAATTAATATACTTATGCATGTATTTCACAAGTCAAATAGACCCCAGGGGCGTTCATTGATTTGCCGAGAAAGCAAGAGCAGATCGGTATCGCCATTTTTGGGCGCATGTTCTAGGGGAACATCGTCCTATCATTTCGTCCAAATGTCTGTAATTTTCGAATTTTGAGCTGAAAATTGGCTAATAGACTAATTCGGACTCCCTGATCACGAATCCGGTGTCAGATTTGTGGGTGCCGTCCGGCCGGCCGGTTTTCCGGCCGTAGGCACGATAACAGAAGCACCGAAGGTCCTATCGACTTCAAACTTTCAGGGTAGGTTTCTGATCAAAATGCGACGGTTAAGTTCGTTAACGGGCAAAATCGGCCGGACGGTTTAGGAGTTATAGACATTTAAAATTTTGAGGTTATTTCCCTGATATTCCAGGAACTAAAGAAGATGTTGAATCGAAACTTGGTAGTCAGTTCGAGGATATAAACGCGCAACTTTTGGCAAAATTCTGTTATGATCGAAATGTTGGTAATTTTTAAAAAAATATTTCTTTTAATTTTTTCGAAAAAAAAATTTTTTTTTCGTGAACTATTCATCAGATTGCAACAAAAACTTGTACTAACGTCAATTGTAGTATTTTGCAACATTTTGCAAAATTTTGGCTCTATACGATTTCAATTTCTGGAGATATAAGACAAAATGTGTCAAATTTCCTGGGTCTCTCTCAGTATTTTCATCGATTATTATATAATAAGCAATAATATTAAGGTATTCAACATGATACTGCTTTTTTTCTTTACTGGTCAGTACGGGCCACAAGGAAGATGAACATGCGCCCAATAGCTCCTGTCCACAGGGCTTGAACCAATTTTTCATTATTATTTTAGAAAACGCTAAACAGCGTTCATGGCCATTGGGAAGATACTGTCTGAGCTCTGCGGGACTCGTTCTCGATTAATATCGAGTGAATGGTGGCATATGATTTCACGCTTCAAATATTCACTGGTGGGGAGAGGCTGATTTCCGTGTTTTGTCTCATAGGTGGCGTGGGCGATTAGGTACGATCGACCAAGCCGGCTCTGAGAGGCTTAACCCGGGTCAGTTCAGTTGAATTTGTTGAGAAACTACAGAGTACTGATGAAGGCCAAGAAGCCAGAAACGCGTCTGCTTTTGCTTTCTCGGCAAATCAATGAACCCCTTGGGGTCTATTTGACTTGAGAAATATATGCATAAGTATATTAATTATACGAAGCCATTTATGAAGGACCCGATTGGCAGGAACGCTCTGGACTTGTTGATTTGTCTTTCACTGTTGGAAACCAACCATTTACTACTTGTACAGCTTTTTGAACCACCTTGGCACGTTTTACTGAACTCGGGATTTAATTCAATGCGATTTGTCGGAGAGTCATCGTTATTTTACTCGATTTGAAAAAAATCCACTAGACAAGCAACTGCCTAGCCTCCTCGCCACGCTAATTCTACAGCAGCAATATGGTAAAATTTACACATAAGACCTTCAGGAGTATTATTTCGTTAACTTCAGACAAATTTAACGAAACAAAACTCGATTTGAGTTTACATGGATGTGCTTGTAGTTTGTTCCTTATTGCAACGCGGGCATCTTGAGCTGGTTTAAATACTATATTGTTAAACGGGTCAATCATAATATTATAGTCATTATGTTACTTTTCGTGAAAGAGTTTGCACGATACGTTCCAGATTGTCTTCACCGTTGCTTCTTTAAATTCGGTCCCATTTATGGCGCTCTTGCCCCAAATGTCTGTAATTTTCGAATTTTTGGCTGAAAATGGTCTTGAACGATTTGGTTCGACTCACTGATCAAGAATCCGTGGTCGAAATCGATTCTGTGCGGCCATCCGTCCGTCCGGCCGTTAACACGATAACTCTCGAACGGAATGAGCTAGACAGTTGAAATTTTCAGAGCAGGTTTGAGAGATGAATATCTCATTTGAGTTCGTTATTGGGCAAAATCAAATCGATGGTTTCGGAGTAATGAAAAAAAAAAAAATTTTTTAATTACAAATTCCGAATTCTTTTTTTTTAAGATGCAGTTATCATAAGAATACATTGATGTCATTTTAAACTCTAACAAGCTTATACTTTTGGAGATAGGTATTTTCAAAATTTCAATAATACATCATAATTCTATGTTTTTACAGACTATCTGTCTGTGTTCTATCTGTGTACAAAAAAAGTATGATTGAATGCAAAATGACCAACTATAGGATATTATAATCACCCCTACCCTATATGCCCTTGGATAATCCATATGATGATGGAAATTTATAATTTGGTAAGTTCAGAATATCTTCAGTGGAAACAAAACGGGAATATTGGCTAAGTTTCAATTGATATAATATAATTTTCAGAGTAGATTTGAGGAATGAATATCTCGTATAAGTTCGTAATTTAATTTTAAATAAGTTTCTTCTATGAACCAGGTATATTATAAGAATCCATATAATTTCGGAGAAGAATTGTCAAAGTTTGAACAAGAGGGCCAAAGCTCCTATCCACAGGGCTTTCCCACCTTTTTCTTTCTCATATCAACTGCCCAATATTTTAGTATTAACGTCAATTATTCTAAGCTTCTATGTTTATTCAATTCATATTCTCGTTCGTAGCAAAATTCCATAAATATTCCCCAAATATATTTGTGACTGTAGGTTGTATTTCTGGGAATTTTTTCTATGATTAGCGCATTTAAACTTTGAACATTTGCATTGCCAAAACGTGACATTTTGAAATTTATTTGGAATGAAGTTGTAAAAGTTATTGATAATTGCAGTGGATTGCGTTCGAATATTAACTACACCGAGTACAGTAAAGTTTTTGAAGGTTTGATGAATTTACTCTGGAGTTGACTACTCTTCTTGTAATTCGAACAGCGTTATGTTGGTATTAAGAAAAAACCTATTATTATTCTTGTTTTCTTGAGATATATGCAACTCTTATGATCAATATTATTTAGAGCAGTATTTAAACTATTAAATCACCTCAGCTTGAATACTCACAGAACATAAAATATACTCAAACAAAAAGCAGTGAGACAAAGATAAAGAGATTCCGTCCCATGAGTTATGTCCATTTTGAGCGGAGTGAAATAAACCCAGCTACTTTGAAAAGTTACGAGAGTTTACTTGGAGTCGAATACACGGATATTTTCGAACGACAGTCATATAGTAAAATACACACAATTTTTCGGTTTTCGAACCCAATTCAGTGAATAATACTCTACGGAGTTAATATTCGAACTCGACCCAGAATGCAATGAGATTAATGTTGACATGATTGGGTGAAATTGTTTCATATGACACAAAATGACAAAATTTGAATGGTTGTCAGAACTATCAAAAAATTGGTTCAAGCACTGACGTGAAGTCAGGAGCTTTTGCGTGCATGTGTCCATTCTCCTGTATTGAACACTCTTAATCGAATTTACCATGGCAAATTCGAAAGTGTCCAATACAGGGGAATGGACAATAGAACATGCGCGCAAAAGCTTCACATCAGTGCTTTAACCAATTTTTTTCATATCAACGTTACTATCCAGTTTTATATATTCGGGAACACTCAGAAATCCTTGAAATTGAAAATTATGTCCGTTTTGACTTTGAATCCTATCAATAAAGGTCTACAAAATGTCAGACATTTTGCACCCGAAAGGCCTACAAAAGCTCAGACATTTTGGACCTGAAACTAGAAGAGGCAACATTGAATTGAAGTACTGGAATCCTATATTCAAGATCATCTCCGAGCCATCTGGTTGCGAATTCGAAAGCATCGGATGATCGGACGTAGGGGAATGGAGTTGGTTCTGCTTTGAGATCATACATTTATTAACGCATTAACTGTTGTTATGTATGCTTAAACTTAATTGAAGATGTGAGTCATCGAAGGAGATGAAGGGAAACCGGCAAATATTTGTGCGGAATTTCGTGCGGATCGTATCACTAAAATATTTTAAAAATATTATGTATCTCAGAAACTATTCCGTCCGATATTGCTGAAATTTTGCGAGAACCTTCGAATCCTAATTCTAAGGCCCAGTTTTTGAACGTGATCGGATCTATATTGTAGGAGTTATAGAAGAAATACTAGAAACCGAGAATCATTAGACGAGTTCATCATCTGGCAAAGGACGTTTAGAATTTTACTTAGGGAAAATTTGTGTAATTGAGGGGAAAAGAGGGATTTTTGAAGTTACGGGGAAAAAGGGATGGTTGAAATTGTTGCTGAGGCTATAGTAGCGATCTTTGGAAAAATTCCATATAATTTTGAAATTTCTGGAAGTGTCATATTTTTCTTAAGTAAATCGAGAATTTTGGAAATTTATTTTAAAATTGAAGAGACGTTTCGAAGGCGGTCACGTTACGAAAGAAATTTTGTTCACGTCGGGACCCCGAATCGCGATTAAATCGATAGTCGAAAAGTAGAATGATATGGATGCACGCTCCTAATTTAGTATTTTTCGGCAGAATCTCAATTTCTTTCGACCAATCAAAAAATTCGACATCTGTCAGGTTGGATTAGAATGAAAAATGCCGATACGGACAATTTTCGAACCAGCAACTAGGCAAAAGGTGAAGATTAGGGATAAAAAGTGGGAAGGCCCTGTGGACAGGAGTTTGGGCGCTCTTGTTCGAAATTTGACGAATAATATCTCCGAAAGTCTATTGGTTTCTCAGAGTTCGGAATGATTTCAATGGAATCTTCTGATAGAACTGTATCATAAAGTAAAATAAATTAAATAAGAATCTATTGATATCATTCCCAATTCGGAGAAACTAATACTTTAGGAGTTATGATTCGTCAAAGTTTGAACAAGAACTCCATAGCTCTTGTCCACAGGGCTTTCCCACTTTTTCAATTTGTCTTCTGTGCGATAATTCTCAAGAATTTCCGTAATTAAATTCAAAACGTAGGTGTATGACTCATCTCATGTTGGATTTATATACATCAGGAAATTATAATTAGAGTATTCTATGAAATCATATAGAATTGAGAATAATTATTAAAATTTTTAAAAATCATATCTCCGAAAGTATTAATTTGATAGAGTTGAAAAATGACATCAATGGATTCTTATTATATATATATATTCTTTTGAACTTGAGCATTACAATTTGTTTTGTATCTAACAATAAAGCATGTGTATGAAAGAAGTGTTAGCAGAGGTTAGTGTAACGGGGTACCATATTATTTGATATAATATGATACTAGAGCTTAGGGAAAAAACCTCAGCAAAAAAACCCTATCTCCCCGTTAGTGTTGTGATTTATGAAAATTGATTTTGTTAACAAAATATGCTGAAATATTAAATATTGAAGGGCATCTTTTTCTTCATTATCGCTTCTTCCTTCAACAAGCAGAGAAGATTCTCCAAGGTCCGAAACCCAATCTGGAAAAGGAAAAAACAAAGGGAGAAAACGAACAAATTAAAATGGAATATTCTATATTTTATTAAATAGATTTGAAACTCGCTACCCATTCTAAAAAAGATTCAGAAACATTATGAATAGCCCTAAAACCATCTTTGAATCTATATATGCGACAATTATTAACTAAATGATCTATGGTTTCGTCTGCTTCCCCGCATTCACAACTAGGACTCTCAACTGAGTTCCACCTGAAGAGCATGCTGTTGCAACGACCATGACCGGTTCTTAGACGATTCAGAATAGACCATATTCTCCTTGGAAGATCAAACCCCGGAACTCTATCTGAAGGATCAGAAATTAAATCTTTGTTGAATAAATTGCAAGAAATCCATTCAGACCGCCAAATTTCCTTGT
Source organism: Halyzia sedecimguttata (assembly GCA_937662695.2). Classification (NCBI taxonomy): domain Eukaryota; kingdom Metazoa; phylum Arthropoda; class Insecta; order Coleoptera; family Coccinellidae; genus Halyzia; species Halyzia sedecimguttata. Next base: position 18,565,333 of record OW569413.2, read on the forward strand.
CACTTTTATTCGAATTAAGAAAACAGTTGGACCATAAAGGGTTTCGTGACTTCAATCTCGGAATCTTATTGCCTGGAATGTAGGAGATAATCGGAAATGAATTCGGAAAAGAATGAAATTTATTCCAAGAATTTGAAACAGCAGTCTGCCTGCGAATGTGGGGCGGGACAATGTTTGAAAGAACTGGCAACCAATGAATAGGTGTAGATCTAATAGTTCCAGTGATGATTCGCATAGATGAATTCAACTGTGCATCAATTTTTTGAGTATGAGCACTATTAAACCAGACAGGGCAACAATATTCAGCGGCAGAAAAAACCAAGGCTAAGGCTGCCGTTCGAAGAGTAGCTGCATCAGCACCCCATGAAGTACCAGCTAATTTCTGTAGAATATTATTTCTCGTTTTCAACTTCAGACGCAAGTCATCTAAATGGGCTTTGAAATTCAAAGATGAATCTAGTTTCACTCCTAGATATTTAGGATAAAAATTATGTCTCAAGAAAGAATCACCGAAAGTTACACTCAATGTTCTATATTTTTGGTGATTGTTCAAATGAAAGCAAGAAACCTCAGTTTTATTTGGATTCGGACACAAACGCCACTGAAATAGGTACTTTTTCAGAATATCTAAATCTGCAGAGAGATTATTTTCTATACTTTCGAAATCACAATGACGAAATGCAAGGGCAATGTCATCAGCGTATATGAATTTCTCAGACGAAGTAGCAGGAATATCACACAGATATAAATTGAAAAGAAGAGGTGCTAAAACTGAACCTTGTGGGAGACCATTATTCAAATTCTTGAATTTACTACTATTATTATCAATAAAAACACGAAACCTTCTATCCGAGAGCATATTTTCGAGTAATCGAACCATTTTGCCACACTTTAAATGAGTATAAAGTTTAAAAATCAAACCATCTTTCCATACCGTGTCATATGCTGCCGACAAATCCACAAATGCTGTTCCTGTTTTCATTTTACTATTGAAACCTGTTTCGATATATGTAGTTAGACTAAGCACCTGATCACAACAATTTCTATTTTTCCTGAAGCCCCCCTGGCAATTCTGTAGAACGTCTTCTACAGACGATTCAATCCTAAAAAGAATCAATCTTTCTAAAATTTTAAAAGGAACACTCAACAGACTAATGGGTCGATAACTGCTAGGATCAGAAGAATCCTTTCCACGTTTTAAAATTCCTATGACTTTCGCTTTGCGGAATTCTTTTGGAATATTTCCTGTATTCAGAATATTATTATAGAATGATAATAACCAGGACAAGGCTTTTTTGCCCAAGTGTTTGATGAACTCAGGATAAATTCCATCAAATCCTGCTGCTTTTCGAGATTTAGTGCATTTAAGTGCTGCTTTTAATTCATCCAAGTTGAATATATTCGAGATACTGTCTACAGATGAAGATGATGTCCTAAATTTGTGCAAATTATACTTCATATCCTTGATTTTTGATTTTGAAATTTCAACCGAATTGGAAACATCAACTAGTCGACGAGCAATCAATTCAGGATCAATTTTGGAAGATGACAATGTTAGAGGGGTAGCCTCCCCTAATTTTCTCAAAACATCCCATGTACTCCTACTCGAATGTGTGAAATTCATATCGGAAACTACACTATTCCACTTTTCCTTACGACTTGTATTTATCGAATTTATTAGCTTCTCGCATTTTTCATTAGTTGGGGAATTTTGATAATCCTTATATAAATTTTCTGCTTCAACTGACCAACCAGGAATATACTCTTGACGGAAACCCCTCGGAATGAATTTCTTAGCTGAAGCTTTTACTACACCAACAAATCTATAGTAATTGTCATAAGTTGGTCGAATCCATCTTATGTCACTATCAACTTTTTTCGCGAATTGAACCCAATTAGCCTTCTGGAAATTCCAACGGGGTTTATTCAAACAGGGAGCAAGATGAACCACATTTCCTATAGTTAATAACATGGGCTTATGCTGGCTACGCGGAAAAACCCCTAAAATTTTACGTTTTACTGAAATAGGTTTAGAAGAAGTATCACAGGAAACCATGCATAGGTCTGGGTTATAGCCTCTATTCCATCTTGAAGAATGGAAAGAAGGTGTATCTTTTGCATTATTATTATGAAACTGCATCTTAAAAACATTTCGTCAAAATTTGTAATGTCAAAAAAATTATTTTTTTTTGTTACTCCGAAACCACTTGGCCGATTTTACCCAGTAACGAACTCAACCGAAATATTTACCGCCTTACCCTACACTGAATATTTCAACTGTCTATCTCATTCCGTTCGAGAGTTATCGTGTTAAAGGCCGGACGGGCCAGACGGCCGGACGGACCGGACGGCCGGACAGAATCAATTTTGACCATGGATTCTGGATCAGTGAATCGAACCAAATCTTTTAAGACCATTTTCAGCCAAAAATTCGAAAATTACAGACATTTGGACAAATTGTTAAGCACTCTGTTCCGAGGAACAAGGGCACCAAAAACCGTCGATTAATATGTAACATGATGATATTTTCCAGAAACTAGAAAGCTGAAAATATAAATTGGTTCAAGCACTGACGTGAAGTCAGGAGCTTTTGCGCGTATGTTATATTGTCCTTTCTCCTGTATTGGACACTCTTAATCGAATTCACCATGGTGAATTCGAGTATTTCTCCAAACAGTTGTTCTGTTATTTAGCTCATATTGTTGGACCGCTTCCCTGTAGTGGTCTGCTCCAAACCCACAGAAGGGTTCTGGGTCCAGCAGGTGTTACCTTTCCGAAAGCCCATCGGCCTTCTCATTTTCTTTAATTCCACCGTAACCTAGTACACATAGAAGATTAACCTTATTGCCACTAGCCAGTTTCTTTAGAATTCCCAGGACAGTAGGGAACCTTGGATGGGTGATTCCAGGTCACTCAGTTTGGTCTGGGTGTCCGTTCTAATATAGATGTGCGCCCCCTTGAGGCTATTTTTCAGATACTCTTGAGCAGAAATGTAGACAGCTAATGTCTCTGCCTGTAAAAGATTGGGCTCATGTCTCAGGGGCATAGAGATGCTACGTGACTTTTTCTCCAATCGATTAACGAGCTCCACCGCACTAAGGTGGTCTCTTACGACCATTGCAAAGGTTGTTCCGAAATCGAATACGGTTAGCATTACATCTCAGGGTTTTTCCAAGAAGTTCCAGTTGTTCCAGTAACCTCGTGTCGTACAGTGAACAGGTAGTTTCCCACTGCGAGAAATTGCGTCAAGCGGGCTACATTTCCTTGTCCGCTTATTTTCATTCTTGTCAATTTTTGTTATTTGGCGCTCTTATTCCTCGGAACCGAGTGCTTATTAATTTGCCCAAATATCTGTAATTTCCGAATTTTTGGTTGAAAATGGTTCGACTCAGTGATCAAGAATCCATGGTCATAATCGATTATATCCGGCCGTCCGTCCGGCCGTTAACACGATAACTCTCGAATGGAATCAGTTAGATAGTTGCAATTTTCAGAGTAGGTTTAGGAGATAATAATCTCGGTTAAGTTTATCATTGGGTAAAATCGCCAGGTGGTTTCGAAGTAACAAAAAAAAATTTTCTCACATTACATATTTTTAATTCATTTTTTTTAAGATATATATAAGAATCCAGTGATATCATTCTCAATTTTAACAAACTAATACTTTCAGAGATATGATTTTTAAAAATTTCAATAATTAATCCCAATTTTATATGATTTCATAGAATACTCTAATAATTATAATTTCATGATATATATAAATCCAACATGAGATGAGTCATAGACCTATATTGTGAATTTAATTACGAAAATTATTGACAATTGACGCACAGAAGCCGAATTGAAAAACTGCAGAAGCTCTGTGTACGGGAGCTTTGGCGCTCTTGTTCAAACTTTGTCAAATTATATCTCCGAAAGTATTGGTTTCTTAGAGTTGGGAATGATAGCAATGAAATTTTATGATAGAACTGCATCATAAAATGAAATGAATTAAATAAGAATCCATCGATATCATTCCCAAATCGGAGAAACTAATATTTTTGGAGTTATGATTTGTCGAAGTTTGAACAAGAGCGCCAAAGATCCTGTCCACAGGACTTTCCCGCATTTTTAAGGATAAAATTAAATATTGACTTTCTGGCGTTATCTTCAGGGGGCTGTATCTAGAAAGGAGCTTCTCAAAAAAAATACACAGAAGACCCACCCTATTTCTTGAAAACGAATCACCTCTCAAATAATTTCACAACTATTTATTTAGAACCTGTATATTCGAATGTTATCCAAAATCACCCCTCCCCAACAAAACCCATTTATTATCATAACACAGTCTCTGAAATTAGTTTAATTCACCTGTCCGGTCAGAATATTATATTGTACGGCATACCGGAACATTTCCGGATATCCCCGTATACCGCCATACCCCGGAATATAAAATGAGACGCTGACCTCTGACCTGTTGCCAATCCATCTTTTACGGGTTAACAGCTGAGCGGCACTGTAAAACTAGGATAATTTGCCGCTACCGCACGTAAACACAGATTCCCTCAGGACCTGTTCCCGATCCCACTGAATCCGGATACAACCTGCAGTAGTTAATTATCGCACGCGCCAAAACTTTGGAATTACTTTCTTACCTAGGCGGACAACCAGGGGTGGTTAATCAAACATTTACCTGTCCTATTATGCTGGGCCGAGGGTCCTAATTAGAGTTCTACTCGTATGTTCTTTTCAAAGTTTCAATTTATTGCGCTAATATAGGATAGTACTTTCGGGTGAAGAGTTGTTGTGGATTTGAGATTAATCTAGTCCATTCAGTGTCGATAACTCATTTTGAGCCTATCGAAAAACAATTCATACAAAAAAAGTATAATGAATTTGGCAAATTCGCCAATAAGATTTTGCGCGAATATTTTAGGGAACAGCGTGCTATAATTTTTTCCAAATCTCTGTAATTCTCGAATTATTTGCCGAAAATGGTCTCAAACGATTAGGTCCGACTCACTCGGACCCCCTTCAGACTAAAAAATCCAAATGAATCACAATCAATCCGAATCTGATTTGTGGTCTCCAGGTCTTCCGACAGGGGGTTGCATTTGAGCTCTCAAAATGAATGCACTGCCAATAATATTCTGTTGAAGGCAAAGGCGTAAACAAAAAAAAATGTAGATTGTGGCTAAGTGAAATAAATCGAAGGAGGCTGGAATTCGGCATTTTTTATCATATCGTCATTGAAAAGTGTTAACCTGCCAACTCCATTTATAGGTCAAAATGCGATTATTATGTGGTTAGGAAGATAGAACAATATAATACCAGTAGGAAAAAGAGCCATTTACTTCAGAAAATTAAATGACGCGGGATTTTGTGACAATAATTCCTGCTCCGCTTACGTCAAATTCGTCGCCGAATATCCTGATCTCCACCAGTGACTTGGGACATCGACACAAATGTTAACTTCGAAAGTAAACATCGATGTTGTGCAAACATCGGTTGCGAGCGATGTTTCTTAAACATTGAAGTTAAAATTGAAACTTTAATATTTAAAAAAAAATGTTTCAAGCCCTGTGGACAGGAGCTTTGGTGCTCTTGTTCAAAATTCGACAAAATATTTCTCCGAAAGTACTGGTTTTTCAGAGTTGGGAATGTTATCAATGGAATCTTATGATAGAATTGCATCATAAAATAAAATAAATTAAGAAAGAATCCATTGATATCATTCCCAACTCGGACAAATCAATACTTTCGGAGTAATGATTTTTCAAAGTTTGGACAATAGCGCCACAGCTCCTGTCCACAGGGCTTTCCCACTTTTTCAATTTGGCATCTGTGCGCCAATTTTCAAGAATTTCCGTAATTAAATTCAAAACGTAGGTCTATGACTCATCTCATGTTGGATTTATATACATCAGGAAATAATAATTGGAGTATTCTATGAAATCCATACACAATTCAGAATAATTAATGAAATTTCGAAAAATCATATCTCCGAAAGTATTAGTTTATTTGAGTTGAGAATGACATCAATGGATTCTTATGATGAAACTGCATCTTAAAAAATATTGAATTTAAAATTTGTAATGTAAAAAAAAATATTTTTTTTTTGTTACTCCGAAACCACCCCGCCAATTTTGACCAATAACGAACTCAACCGAGATATTTATCTCCTAAACCTACTCTGAAAATTTCAACTGTCTAGCTCTTTCCGTTCGAGAGTTATCGTGTTAACGGCCGTTAACACGATAACTCTCGAACAGAAGTAGCTAGACAGTTGAAATTTTCAGAGTTGGTTTTGGAGATGAATATCTCTGTTAATTTCGTTAATTTTGGAATGGGTATCCTCCTACAAATATCGTGGCACATGGGTAACTGAAACAGCAGAACATACAAAAGAAATCAAGTGTCGAATTGAAGTAGCTCGCAGTGCTTTCATAAAAATGAATAAAATACTTTGCAGCCGAGATATAACATTAGAACTGAGAACCAGAATACTAAAATGCTATATATTCTCCATTTTATTGTATGGAATGGAGGCTTGGACACTCAAGTCAGAAAACAACAAGAACATAGAAGCATTTGAAATGTGGTGCTATAGGAGGATGCTGAGAATACCGTGGGTTGACAAGGTTTCAAATGAGGAAGTACTACGGCGAATGAATAAAGCCAATGAAATCAGTAACACCATAAAAGGGAGAAAATTAGAATATCTAGGACATGTTCTGAGAGGAGATAGATATAACATCCTTAAGCTAATTATTCAAGGCAAAAGAAAGGGCAAGAGAGCGATTGGCAGAAGAAGAATCTCTTGGCTACGCAACTTGAGGGAGTGGTTTGGTTGCACGTCCGCAGAACTCTTCAGACGCGCGATTGATAAGGTCCGAGTAGTGGTGATGATTTCCAATCTCGGATAGGAGCGGAATTTCAAGAAGAAGAAGTTTCGGATTCGGAGTAACAAAAAAAAAATTAGATTTTATTTTACAAATTTTAAATTGAATTTTTTTCAAGATGTAGTTTAATCATAAGAATCCACTGATATCATGCCCATATGATTTTTCAAAATTTTATAACTATTCTCAATTCTATATGATTTCATAGAATACTCTAATTGTAATTTCCTGATGTATGTAAATTCAACATGAGATGAGTCATAGACCTACGTTTTGAATTGAATTACGCAAATTCTTAAGAACTGACGCACATAAGCCGAATTGAAAAAGTGGGACAGCCCTGTGGACAGGAGCTTTGGTGCTCTTGTTCATACTTTGACAAATCATAACTCCGAAAGTGTCGGTTTCTCGGAGTTGGGAATGATATCAATGGATTCTTATTTAATCTATTTTATTTCATTCATGCAGTTTTATCATAAGAAGCCATTGATATCATTCCCAACTCTGAGAAACCAATACTTTCAGAGATATGATTTGCCAAAGTTTTTATTTTTTTTTATGATGCAGTTCTATCACAAGAATCCATTGATATCGCTCTCAATTCTCAGATACCAATAATTTCGTAGATATTATTTGTCACAGTTTGAACAAGAGCGCCAAAGCTCCTGCCACATGGCTTTCCCCCGTTTTCATATTATGAAGCTACTAAAAAAATTAATCTTCAAAAGCACCAACGTGAAGCCAAAAACATTTCTCGCGCATGTTCTTTTGTTTATTCGTGTCTCACATACCCGCACGAAATACTGCATGAGCTTTCAAGCCGTCTCTTTTCAACCGTATACTAGATTTCAATTCGATCGGAACTGAATTTGTGGAAATATTTGCTAAGTAAAATGCGGCTCGATGGTTTGTGCAGAATCTGACGGATAGTTTCGGAGATATAAAACATTTGAAGAGAAGGTTTTATTAATCATTAGAGGATACTGTGAGAGGTATTATTCATTATTCTGGGTTTTCCCTCCCATACTCTGAAATATATCTATAAAATAAAAAAATAATTATTTTGTTAATCAGTTCTGCGCCAGAAGCAATCTATCGAACAATTTTGCCTAACAAACAATAAGGAAACATTATTATATCTGTAGGAATCTTGGGAATAGGTGACAAATAAAATCCAGCATTATATTCTTGAATTTCAATCTACATCAATGTGACGTTTCGGCCAAGGATTCTGGCCATTCTCAAGCGCAAAGGAGATATGTACAGAGTAAACACGTTCGTCTTGATATATTGAAATAAATTATCCAGGAATAATAACCGTATTCAAGGGTGATTCTCATTTCTCCAGCTTTCGACAAATATCAACGGACTCAAATACCCAGGACATGACAGAATGTCAACAAATCTAAATAACATCCAACAGACTTCCTCGTTTACCACCATCAACAATTCTACCTATTGCATTCTTGGTTGCCTCCCTCCGGCCAGTGTAGGATCCTGTATAACCTTGGAATATACAGAACTAAAATTTAAACAATCAGTTATTCTATTCATTGACTTTTTCTCTTTTTTTATCATAATTTTTTCAGCAAGTTCTCTTTCATTTTTGTTATTTTCTTTGTAAATAATATCCGTTTCTTCAAAATTCATACAATGGCCAGTTCTCGAACCATGATCCGCAAGAGCTGTACTTTCTACTTTATTTGTGCGAATGATACTCTTGTGTGCACTTATCCTGTTTTTCAATTTTTGTTTAGTTGTGCCTATATACACAAGGTCACAGTCTTTACATGGAACACTGTATACTAATTTCGAGTGGTCCCACTTTTCCGTTTTATCTTTAATTCTTGTGTAGATGGTGTTCAGTTTATTACTATTTTTGAATTTTACTGTATATCCCTAGTTCTTAAACAGATATCTCAGTTTTTCCCCTGTTTCTTTTATATAAGCGAATACAATAATTTTTTCTAAATCTATTTGTTTTTTTGTTATGTGTTATAGTGCAGAAATACTCGGTGTTTCACTATTTTGTTTATTGTGTTTAATGGGTAGCCATTCTCCAAAAGTACCTTCCTCAACAAACAAATCTTTTCTTCTCTATTATAACCAGTTGTTAACTTTATTGCTCTATCACTCAAACCAATTCCAATTCCCATAGGACAATTTCACACATTTTACGTTCAAATAAGTGTCCAATACAGGAGAATGGACAACATAATTTACCATGGTAAATTCGACTAAGGATGTCCAATACAGGAGAATGGACAATCGAACATACGCGCAAAAGCTCCTGACTTCACGTGAGTGCTTGAACCAATTTTTTTTTCCCAAATTTTTTGAATTTTCCTAGGGGTACGGTTCTTGCAAAAAATTTTTTTCGTCATTTTTTCAAATTTTCTAGGGGTACGGTTCTTAAAAATATTAAACGCATCTTTATGTTGATTTTCTACTAATAGTTACCAAGCTTCAATTCGATCGAATCTTTATTATTTGAGTTATCGAGGAAATAATATTCCAGGTGGGTATAACTCGGAAACCATTAAACTGACTATGCCCAAAAACGAACTCAACTCTCCTATTCGGATACGCAACCTACCCTGAAAATTGCAAGTCGCTATCTCCTTTTGTTCGAAAGTTATCGAGGCAACGGTCGCCCATCTACTGAACTCACACAAGGCTGCTCGAATCTCCAACAATATTTAACCGATCGTGTTAAAACACTTAAAACTTGGTAGGAGAGTTGGGTTTTAAAGGCTCTTGCAAAATTTCAGCAATTTCTGAGGAATAGTTACTGATATATAGATTTTTTTTTTTAATTTTCAATGATTTCTAAAAAATTTTCTACGAATACTATCCTCACGAAATTTCGCAAAAATTTTCAAGTTGGCATTCTGCAACTAATAACCATGTTTCAAATCAATCGGTTTAGTATTTTTCGAGTTAATGAGGAAAAAATAACAACCAAATTTCAGATGGCTAGAACTGTAAAACCGTTTAGCCGAATATGCTTATAAAGAAACTCAAATGTCGTGTTCAGATGCACATCCTAAACTGAAAATTTCAAGCCGCTATCTCTTTCCGTTTTCAAGTTATCGTGACAACAAAAATATTTTTTAATGATTTTTTGATAATTTTATAGCCATACGATTCGCACAAAATTTCACAAACGTGCTTAGGATCATATTCTACAACTACTCACCAAGTTTCAATTCGATCGGATTCATATTGGTTGAAAACAAAATTATTACTCTGAAACCATTAGCCGATTATGACAATTAACGAACTTGTCCGTCGTATTGGGATGCGCCACCTACCCTGAAAATTTCAAGTCGCTAGCTCTTTCCGTTCTCAAGTTATCGTGGCAACGGCCGGACGGCCGGCCGGACAGAATCAAATTTGACCTCGAATTCTTCATTGGGGAGTCGAACCCAATCGTTTGAGACCATTTTCGTCAAAAAATTCGAAAGTTACAGACATTTGGGCAAAATGATAACGCGATGTTCCCCAAAACATACGCGCAATGATCAATAATATAAAACTCACCTAAGATTTCATAATTGTCCATATTTCCATTCCCCACGTACATATAACAATCCCAATAAACAGAACAAGCATGCAAAAACCCATTGCGATAAACAGATGATGTTTAAGGTTGAAATCAACTCAAATAATTTGCCCATTTCATATTGGAATTTATATTGAGTTTCCAGTGGTCTGTTCTTCATGGAGAGTCGCATACTTCGAGAAATGATTTTTATTAGTCTCCTAAATTCCGAAATTAGTCTTAAACTGATGTTAGTTTCAGAATTCAAAGCAAAACAGTTGAATATTTCTTTCAGTCATGCGATCGTCAAGAAATTTTTAAAAAATCTTTGTGTCGGTATTTTCCACGAAACCCTAATTTTTTTTTTCCGTCAATTGTCATCTGACCAATTTACGTTCATATAAAATATAAAAGTCGTAATTCTACAAACTTGGTACTATATTTCGCTTAGGTAGAATGAGTATTTCCAGAATTATTCAGTTAAAATTGGTTCAAGCACTGACGTGAAGTCAGAAGCTTTTGCGCGTATGTTCTCTAGTACATTCTCCTTTATTGGACACTCTTAATGGAATTTACCATGGTGAATTCTATTGTCTGTTCTCCTGTATTGGATACTCCGAATTTACCATGGTAACTTCGATTAAGAGTGTCCAATGCAGGAGAATAGACAATAGAATTCACCATGGTAAATTAGATTAAGAGTGTCCAATAGAGGAGAATGGACAATAGAACATACGCGCAAAAGCTTCTGACTTCACGTCAGTGCTTGAACCAATTTTTTTCAATGATTTCTTTTTAATTTTCTAGTGCTACGATCCTCACGAAATTTTGCAAGAATTTTCGCGCTGGCATTCTACAATTAATAACCATATTTGAATTGGATCGGATTTGTATTTTTTGAGTTATTGAGGAAATAACAACCAAATTTCAGATTGATATAACTCCAAAACCATTTGGCTGATTATACTAGTTAACGAACTTAAGTGTCGTATTCAGATGCGTAATCTATCCTGAAAACTGCAAGTCGCTATTTCTTTCCGCTCTCAAGGAATCATGAGATACATAATACTATTTCGTAATTTTTTGAAAATGTTCTAGTGGTATGGTCCTCACAATATTTTACACACGTCTTCATGTCGATATTCTACATGTAGTTACCAAGCGTCAATTCGATCGAGTCTATATTTTTTGAGTTATCGAAGAAATAATATTCCAGATGGGTATAACTCCGAAACCGTTGAGCCCATTATGGCCAGCAGCAAACTTAATTCTCCCAATCAGATGTGCAACCTATCCTAAAAATTACAAGTCTCTATATCCTTCCGTTCGAGAGTTGTCGAGGGAACGCTCACCCATCCAGCTACTGAACTCACACAAGGCTGCTCGGATCTCCAACAATATAGATCTGATCATGTTCAAACTTGGAACTTGGTAGTAGAGTTAGATTTTGAAGGCTCTTGCGAAATTTCAGCGATATCGAACGAATAGTTTCTGATATATAAAAATGTTTTTTGCGTTGGCATTCTACAACTAATAACCATGTTTGAATTGGATCGGTTTTGTATTTTTCGAGTTATTGAGGAAAAAACAACCAAATTTCAAATGGGTAGATTTCCAAAACCGTTCTGTCGATTATACCTATAAACAAACTCAAACGATGCATTCAGATTCGCAACCTTACCTGAAAATTTCAAGTCGCTATCTGTTTCCGTTCTTAGGTTATCGTGACGTAAATCGTGACCTAACCTAACCTAACCTAACCTAACCTAATGGGTTGAGACCATTTTCGGCGAAAAATTCGAAAATTACAGACATTTGGGCCAAACGATAACGCGATGTTCCCCAGAACATACGCGCAAAAAAACTCAAACTTAAAATAGCCATGAATCCGAAACCACAAGGTCCCATTAAGGAGGCTGCACATTATTGCGGAAAGGAATGCGACGGAACGGAACGGAAATTTTGAAATGCATATAATTAAATTAGAGCCCGCACATTACCACGGATCGGAATGGAATGGAATCACTTGAGTATATGCATTTCAAAATTTCCGTTCCTTTCCGATCCATTCCTTTCTACGACAATGTGCGGCCTCCTTTAACGAACCTAGCCGAGATATTTAAGCTCCAAATGTACCCTGCAAATTTCAACCCTCTTACATACTATTTATGTTTGAAAGTTGCTTTGCTTACGGACCGACGGACAGAATTAGATTGGATATCAAAAACTCGAAGGTGCTGTGTGGGTGGAATAGCCCCTATTTACTCATTATGGTGTCAACGAAGTATTGAGCTGGCCGACCACTGGGTCGGAACTTAGACTATAGTTCTATAGTAGACTTAGACTATAGTCTATCGGAACTTAGACTATAGTCTATAGTCTAAGGGTCGGAAACGCAGGGCGGTTCGGCTCGGCGGGGAAATGTAGATCTCCGTCCACTGCGGGGCGCTCGGCACAAAGTTTAGGAAGGGAAGGACAGTTCTCGGTTGCAGTCGATATATGAGTCTCGTCACCTGAGTTCTTCTGGCGACGAGGAACTGTTGTCGTATTGGAAGCTGAGGAAGAAGTGTTTCGACCTCTCCATGCCGCGCCCGACATAATGGACGGAGCTTAGCTCATTTCGGTTCAGAGTCTTAGCACACATCTCCGCGCCGAGCCGCGCCAAGCCACGCCGTGCCCAGTTTCCAACCTGGTGAACAGCAGGGGTAATCTAACTTGCTTACTCGGAAACGAAGTCTCCAAAGAACGAGGCTATTGTTCCCGAACGACTACTCACAGAAAATGTAATGGCAGCGGAACTCTACATTGACTAAATATGCGCATGAAATGAGAGAGCGAGAAGGGAAACTACATGAGAGATGCAGGGGGATCGATCTACGTTCGATAAAGATCCCTGGGGTCCGTAGCCTCAAACTATAATCCATACAGGGCACCATAGATATCAAATATATTCAGATTACAATGAGAATTTCACCATGCCACAAGTAATCGTCTCCAAAAACATCCTATACCACCTCGCTATTTCCCTTTTCACCCTCGAAATCACCGAAATCGTCTACACCTCCGTCCCTCCAACCAGTCCGAAATATTAAATTAATACCGTATTATATATTCAATTAACGTCTTCAGATGGATCCGGATACTTCTTTGGCCAATGACAGTGAGGGGGACTAATTTGCTCATATTCGACAACTGCTGGTAGAATTACTCCTTGTTTATTCAGTATTATCCGCGTGTGAGGGGTTCATACAGCATATCAGAGACCGCGATATTACTGTCCCGAAGATTAACCGCTGCGGGTGCAAATCCCGACGAACTGGATGGCCGACCCCCAACTGATATGATCAGCCTTGCGACCGTATTTCACCAAGAGATCCGGTACACGGTTTATGGAGATGGACCTGCCCGAGGATGAGTCCCAGTTATGGGGGTGGAAGATGTGTATGTTGAGAGATTAGGTCGGGATAGGACAGTACGTAGCGCTACATTCAAACGAATCATTTCATACCAACTGGAAATCATAACTATAATAGTTATGATAAATCTGAACATAAACTACTCGAGTGACTGGAACGGAAGATCGCAGCATGTGGAGGATGCTCTTAATCGAATTTACCATGGTAAATTCGATTAAGAGTATCCAATACAGGAGAATGCACAATAGATCATACGCGCAAAAGCTCCTGACTTTACGTAAGTGCTTGAACCAATTTTTCTATTTTTTGGCGCTCTAGTTCCTCGGAACTGAGTGCTTATCAATTTGCCCAAATGTCTGTAATTTTCGAATATTTCGATGAAAATGGTCTTAAACGATTTGGTTCGACTCACTGATCAAGAATCCGTGGTCGAAATTCATTCTGTCCGGCCGGCCGGCCGTAGGCACGATAACTCTCGAACGGAATGAGCTAGACAGTTGAAATTTTCAGAGTAGGTTTGGGGGATAAATATCTCGGCTAAGTTCGTTACTGGGCAAAATCGGACAGATGGTTTCGGAGTAACAAAAAAAATTTTTTTTTACAGAACAAATTCCAAATTATTTTTTTTTCAATAACCAGTTTTACGATAAGAATCCAATGATATCATTTTTAACTATATCAAGCTAATACTTTCGGAGATATGATTTTTCAAAATTTCAATGATAAATCGTATTTCACAGAGTGATATAATTATTCTATGTATGAATTGTCATAATGTCAACTCATTTTCCTGAGACATGTCATTATCTAATCAATCGAAGAATTGTGAGCGAAGTGAGAATAATCTCAGTTGTTTGCTCCGAAATTAGTTTTTCTCAGAAAAGTCTTACTTTTCGGAATGGAACATGAAGTAAGAGATCTGAGAGTAGTGAGACTGCTTTTCATCCATAGACATAGAATGCAAATAGAATGTAAATATTGAAAGCATAATTCTGCAGTTCGAGAGAGGAGAAAATTTGGTGAACGTAGATCAGGAAATTTTTGATCGATTACAAGGTAATTTTTCATTATTACTCTTCTTTGACACATGTTTTATGAAAAATCTACTATTTGTAGGTACTTTAAACCTGTTTTGGGCAATTGTCATACGAAAATTGTTGGCGCTCTCGTTCCTCGGAACTGAGTGCTTATCAATCTGCCCAAGTGTCTGTAATTTTCGAATTTTTTGATGAAAATGGTCTTAAACGATTTGGTTCGACTCACTGATCAAGAATCCGAGGTCGAAATCGATTCTGTCCGGCCGGCCGGCCGTAGGCACGATAACTCTCGAACGAAAGGAGTTAGCGGATTGAAATTTGCAAGGTGGGTTTGGAGCGTAAATATCTCGGACGAGCTCGTTAATGGGAGAAATCCATCAAGCGGTTTCGGAGTTATGGCCGATTTTAGTAAAAATATTTTTTATGAATATTTCCGAAACCGATCACTCGATCTATCTAGAATTTAGCATCAAATTGTAGAATCATGACCTTTATACGCATGTGTAGTTTTGTTTTGACCAGATTACCGCAAAGTGTAAAAAAAAAATCTGAAAATTTAAAAATAGTTTTTCTACAATAACTCTCGAACGGAATGAGCTCTGAAATTTTCAGAGTAGGTTTGGGAGATGAATATCTCGGTTAAGTTCGTTATTGGGCAAAATTGGCCAGATTTAATTCGATTTCTTCCATGGTGCAGTTCTCATTCTCAGATTGCTCATTTAATCTTGATAAATAAACTTTTATTTGAATTGAATTTCCTTTATGATGCAATTCTATCACAAGAATACATTGATATAAATCCCAACTCTGAGAAACCAAAACTTTCGGAGATATAATTGGTCTGTTTGAACTAGAGCGTCAGAAAGCTCCTGTCCACAGGGCTTGAACCCATTTTTTATCGTAATTTTTAAAGAATTTCGATAGGGGTTCGGTTCTCACAAAATTTTACACAAGTTTTTCTGTCGATATTCTACAACTACAAAGTTACCAAGCTTCAATTCCATCGAGTTTTTTCGTTATTGAGGAAATAATATTCCAAGTGGGTAGAACTCCGAAACCGTTAGACCGATTATGCCCAAAAACGAACTTGACTCTACCCTTCGGATGCGCAACCTACCCTGAAATGTGCAAGTCCCTATCTCCTTCGTTCGCAAGTTATCGAGGCAACGGTCACCCATCCAGCTACTGAAATCACACAAGGCTGCTCTGATCTCCAACAATATAGATCCGACCTTGTTCACACTTGAAACTTGGTAGTAGAGTTAGGTCCTTAAGAATCTCGCGGAATTTGAGCAATGTCGGAGGAATAGTTTCTGATATTTAGAATAGTTTTCAATGATTTTAAAATAAAATTCTAGTGATACGATTCTCACGAAATTTTTGCTCGGTTTTGTATTTTTCGAGTTATTGAGGATATAATAACCAAATTTCAGATAGGTATAACTCCAAAACCATTAGGTCATACATACATACATCATATTTTTTGCAATTTTTTTTAAATTTACTTTTGTTACAATCCTCACAAAATTCCACACACAGGATTGTACTATTGAACGGTTTTTTCTGGGTTTTCTCTCCCAAACTCTGAAAAATATCTATATAATAAAAATTAATTATTTTGTGATTTGCTTCTACGTTTGAAACACAGGATATTTGTCAGAAGCAATCAATTGAACAATGTTGCCTAACAAACAACAACGAAACAACATCAACGAAGAAACAACTATATCGTAACGTTTCGGAGTCTATATCAGACTCCTTCGTCAGACGCTCAATGGAAATCGTAGGAATTATTTTGTTGATAGTTATTTTATAACTATCAATAAAATAATTCTATCTATCTATCTATCTATCTATATTATTATATAGATATTTTTCAGAGTTTGGGAGAGAAAACCCAGAAAAAAACCGTTCAATAATGAGTATACCTCCCACAGTATCCTTTAATGATTACAGGATTGTATTATTTGAGTTATCGAGAAAATAATATTCCAGATGCTTGTAACTCCGAAACTGTTAGGCCGATTATGCCCAACAACGAACTTAACTCTCCCACTCGGATGCGCAACCAAGCCTGAAAATTTCAACTACCTACCTCTTTTTGTTTGGAAGTTATCGAGGCAACGGTCATCCATCCAACTACTGAGCTTATCGTGTTCAAACTTGGAATTTGGTAGTATAGTTAGGTTTTGAAGGCCCTCGCTAAATTTAAGTGATAGCGAATAGTTTCTGATAAACAGAATTTTTTTCAAATATTTTCAATTATTTTTCTTCAATTTTCTAGTGATACGATTCTCGCATGTTGCAAGAATTTTCGAGTCGGCATTTTACAACTAGTAACCAAGTTTGAATTGGATCGGTTCTGTATTTTTCGTGTTATTGGGGAAATAAAAACCCAATTTCAGATGGGTATAACTAAGCTTTTCAATCGGTCGGAATAAGAAAAGTAAAAAAATAACAACAAAATTCTACGAAATCATTGGAATCGTGAATCTTATATAAATAACATACATATACAGTGCTTCCCAGAAACTCCTCACCAAGGGAGACTTTCCTTTTCTATGAATATTAGGTACCGAATTTAATTTTTTTCAAAATGTTTGTGCCTCTAAAATTATATAAAACTCGGCTACTTCTGTATCAAGCGGAAATTGCCTTTTTGCGCGTATGTTCTGGGGACCATCGCGTTATCATTTTGCCCAAATGTCTGTAATTTTCGGATTTTTCGCCGAAAATGGCCTCAAACGATTGGGTTCGACTCCCTGATTGAGAATTCGAGGTCAAATTTGATTCTGTCCGGCCGGCCGGCCGTTGCCACGATAACTTGAGAACGGAAAGGGATAGCCGACTTGAAATTTTCAGGGTAGGTGACGCATCTCAATAAGACGTAGTTCGCTGTTGACCATAATCGGCCCAACGGTTTCGAAGTTATACCCATCTGGAACATTATGTCCTCGATAACTCAAAAAATATAGACTCGATCGAATTGAAGCTTGGTATCCAGTTGTAGAATATCGATATGAAGACGTGTGTAAAATTTGTGAGGACCGTACCACTAGAAAATTTTTAAGAAATTACGAAAAAATATTATGTATCACATGAGTCCTTGAGAACGGAAAGAAATAGCGACTTGCAGTTTTCAGGGTAGATTACGCATCTGAATACGACCTTTAAGTTCGTTAACTAGCTTAATCGGCCAAATGGTTTTGGAGTTATATAAATCTGAAATTTGGTTGTTATTTCCTCAATAACTCAAAAAATACAAATCAGATCCAATTCAAACATGGGTATTATTTGTAGAATGCCAATGCGAAAATTCTTGCAAAATTTCGAGAGGGTCATAGCATAGCACCAGAAAATTTAAAAAAAATGGGTTCAAGCCCTGTGGACAGGAGCTTTCTGGCGCTCTAGTTCAAGCAGACAAATTATATCTCCGAAAGTATTGCTTTCTCAGAGTTGGGAATTAAATCAATGTATTCTTATGAAAGAACTGCATCATAAAGGAAATTAAATTCAAATAATAGTTTATTTATCAAGATTAAATGAGCAATCTGAAAATGAGAACTGCACCATGGAAGAAATCAAATTAAAATAGCTGAAATGAATTTGACTCTTTCTTATAGAACAGGATGAAATGTACGAGTATGAACACAGATCATATAATAAAGCTTAGATAGAATAATTATAGCATTCTGTGAAAACATAGAAGTACGTACGATTCATTATTGAAATTTAGAAAAATCATATTTCCGAAAGTATTAGCTTGTTGGAGTTGAAAATGATATCGATGGATTTTAATGGTGAAACTGCATCTTAAATAAAAATTACAGACATTTGAGCAAATTGATAAGCACTCAGTTCCGAGGAACTAGAGCGCCAAAAAGTGTAATTCCCTTTCCGGGATTTGAGCCCGCCTTCTCTCGTTCCGAAACCCAAAGCGTAGACCGACCGGCTATCGGGCTCCTCGTACGATCTTGTCGATCTCCGGTATTAGAATAAAACGTCGGTACTTACCTGGGATATATATTCTTAATTTTCACTTTGCGACGTAAAATCGCCACATGGGGGTTTATTTGACGGTTTTTTACCCTTGTCTCTCTAAGTCGATTTTGACGTTTCTCGAACCAACTATTACCAAGAAATTAGACAATGTCATGTCTCAGGAAAATGAGTTGACATTATGACAATTCATACATAGAATAATTGTATAATTCTGTTCAATTTTTTATTGAAATTTTGAAAAATCATATCTCCGAAAGTATTAGCTTGTTAGAGTTAAAAATTATATCATTGGATTCTTATGATAAAACTGCTTATCGCAAAAAAACTTAATTTGGAATTTGTTTTGTAAAAAAAAAAAATTTTTCTGTTACTCCGAAACCATATGTCCGATTTTGCCCAGTAACGAACTTAGCCGAGATATTTATCTCCCAAAACCTACTCTGAAAATTTCAACTGTCTAGTTCATTCCGTTCGAGAGTTATCGTGCCTACGGCCAGCCGGACAGAATGAATTTCGACCACGGATTCTTGATCAGTGAGTCGAACCAAATCGTTTAAGACCATTTTCATCGCAAAATTCGAAAATTACAGCCATTCGGACAAATTGATAATCACTCAGTTCCGAGGGACTAGACCGCCAAAAATCACTGAAAAAAAAATTGGTTCAAGCACAGACGTGAAGTCAGAAGCTTTTGCGCGTATGTTCTATTGTGCATTCTCCTGTATTGGACACTCTTAATCGAATTCACCATGGTGAATTCTATTGTCTGTTCTCCTGTATTGGACTCTCGATGTCATGATAACATCGTAAATTTTCCGGCTCATTTTGTCCATTATTTCACACAATACAAAGTAAAACATGTATCTATGGGAGATGATAGCCCTACATAAGGGCCCTGTAGCGGTCTTCGAACATCTGGTTTTGAAAGAGACCCTCCTGGCCTTACGAGCAACATTTTCCTTTTTAAATTCAAATATTGAAGGGATTTCTAAAAACTAGAAGGAATATCTTTGAAAACTAGTGGAGGCGATTCTTCTCTAAGAGATCCCATGCGCCTACAGAGAAGAATATTTGTGAGAGGAGACTTTTGAAAGGTTATGTATTATTTATAATTTGTTCGTTCTTTTCCTCTTGTCTTTTCATTTTTCAGGAGTATCGGAGACCTTGAAGTAACCTCTCCGTTTTTTGACGAAGGAATCCATATTGAAGTAATAAATGCCTATCAATCTTGTTAAATACCAGAAAATTTTGTGAACAATAGTTACAAATCACAACACTCACGGGGAGACAGGGTTTTTTTGCTGAGGTTTTTCCCTAAGCTCTTGTATCATATGACGAAATGTATGGTACCCCATTACACTAACCTCTGCTAACACAGCTCTCTGTCAATAGAATATATATATGTATATATATATATATATACTGCATATTCCTCACGCATTCCATTATTTCATTGAATGAAATGATTATCGATATCAATTCAGATTAGGGTTGCCAACTCTGAGCTATTGAAATAAAGGACATCAACGACTTGGGTACGGGGGCCTTTCAAAAGGTCAAAGGACATCAACGACTTGGGTACGGTGGCCTTTCAAAAGTTCAAAGGACTTAGTTTTAAGATAAAGGATTGTCCTTTGAAATAAAAGACGGTTGGCAACCCTAATTCAGATTCAATATAGCATTAATACGACTTACAGCTTCATATTATGCGAGAATTTCATATCTACACCAAGGTATGCTATAAATTGCTCGATAATAGCAACATTGCTCAGCAGAATATTAAATAACCGGTTAACGAAGAAATGTAAGCTGGCCATTTAATTTGATCAGGGAGCAACTGAATCAGACGAAATGTTAACACTGATTGGATTTGAGGTTTCTCTAGATAATTTCAAATCTAAGAATGGGAAGTAGCTATCCTTTTTCGTTTCAAACATGAACTTCATAGATGGAAATTTACTGTTTAAGATACTGGTAAATTCGTTAGTATCAAAACTTTCATCTACAATGGCAAATATGTCATCGACGAATCTTAGAGTCAAGAGCTTATAATATGGATTATCCAAGAGCTATCCATGATAGCTGAGATTGTATCATGGTTCATTTTGCATTCAACCATACTTTGTTTTCTAGAACAGGAGGTATTTTATATCAAGAATTTTGAATAGAACAGAGACAATAACTTCTATTTCTCTATGAGATGACAATCACAGAACACTAATACATATATGACAATGACGACACATAGAATATATCTTACCTAGGTTATATGCTTATGCCTACGCTTTGCCAAGTTTCTTGAAAGTTATTGTTGGTCTTAAGTGTTTAAAAAAATCGTTGCGTCAATTTTAATGGAAAAATGTTTTTACACTCCTGAGGAATTTTTCAATAATTGTATGGTTTCCTAACGAATTGTGATTATGTTTTGCGTGGCTGTTATTACCGTATTAAAGTTAATGTATGTGCTTCAGTGTTTATTTGTTTTTATTGAATATTTATTGTGATGATTGATGTGGTATCATTCTTAATTTTAGATTGAGGTTTACATGCCGTTTTCCATACAATGTGAAATTTGTCTGGAGCAAATCAAGAGATATGTATTTATTTATATTCTGTGTGATATGTATGAACACGGATCAAATTCATATTTACGATGACGGCATTCTGTGAAATCACAGAATCACGTTTTAAGGTTGAAATTTTGAAAGTATTAGCTTGTTAGAGTTAAAATTGAAATCAATGGATTCTTATGATGAAATTACATCTTAAAAAAAGTTATTTATTTTTGTTACTCCGAAATCATCTGCCCAATTGGCAATTATGCCCAATAATCAACTAAGCCAAGATGTTTATCTCCAAAACCTACCCTGAAAATTTTAACTGTCTAGCTCATTCCGTTCAAGAGTTATTGTGGTTACTGCCGGCCGGACGGCCGGACAGAATGGATTTTGACCATAGATTCTTGATCAGTGAGTCGAACCAAATCGTTTAAGACCATTTACAGCCAAAAATTCAGAAATTACAGACATTTGGAAAATTGATAAGAACTCTGTTCCGAGGAACGAGACCGCCAATAAAAACTACCAATCAGACCATTCGTTTGTGCTTGACAGAAATGTTTGGAATATTATTCAATATGAGTACTCACTGTACATGATAAAAAGAACACATAGCTCAGGAAAATTAGTGTTAAAAAGGCTTGTAAAAAGGGGTCTAGTCCTTTAAAATTGCTCCAGAGCTGAAAATCATTTTAAACCCTTTTTGGAGTCCTTAATAACCGGTATCTGAGTTTGCGACGGTTTCTAGGTTGTGCTTCAGATTTGAGAGGATAAAAACAGCAAAATTTTCGGACTTTTTTCAGTTTTCTGCTTATACCTCGAGAAGTACGTATCCTATAGAAAATTTTATTTATTACATTTTTGAAAACCATTACATTTAGCGTCTAATGGCTTCAAAACATCAAAATTGGTTCAGCAGTTAACCGCAATCGCCCGTCGAAAATGAGCAATTTTTACAAACTTAGTTCAAAAGTTGACAAGCCTCAACTTCTAACGCATTTAAGTCGAAAAAGTCTAAACCAATTGAAAAACGTCATAAAACTAAACTTGTAGGAAATTCAATTGTTAATCAGATGCTTTCTGACATCTGAAATTCGCTCACTCCAGTGGTGAGATATGAATTTTAAGCCGAAAGAGTCCGTAGCGCCACATTTTCGCTAAGGCAGTCCACCGCGGGAAACTTCGTCTGAACTCAAAACTTCTCACTTTTTGCCTTTTATTTCTAGCAATAGTGAAAGTAATCAACAGAATTTAAATTCAAGTTATTTTAAATAATTGAGAACAAACTTAAATATCTTCATGTACGTATTCATGATAACTTTATTCACTAAATTTATGATTTTTTGGTACTTAGGTATTAATTTTGTTGTTTTTGTAGCTATGTGATGATCATCACAGCAAAAAAAAACAAAATTAATTCAAATTATTCGAATCATTTATTAGCAGAGGGATATAAGTTCAACCCGGATTTCAAAATTCGACACAATTTGAATAAAGGTGCACAACTCAATTATTGGGAAATGGTGGAAATAAACAGAGAAAAACATACGAGTAATTCAGTAGGTAATTAGATCTAAATTTGTCTCCGTAACTCAATCTATTCAAGTAGAGAATCAATTTATAAAACCTTTAGGAATGAATTATCGTAAATGTGTGCAAAGGACTAACACAATAAGATTATGTAATTAGTTTTAAATAAGTCTCTCATGTAATTAGTTCTCAATGGGTCTCTGTGTCCATGTCATCTAGGTATAGGGAGATCATTACTTGTTAAGAATTTAGCATTATGTAGTCTGATGAAGTCGCTGTGTCGACGAAACGCGTCACAATATTGAATGAATTAGGGTAAATCGTATATAATTTTCCATTGAGATAATTTTTTGAGTTTAAACTGTTATATAAGTTGACTGAGTTTCATGTTTCTTGGAAAAAAATGCATGATAGTTTGAAGTATTGAGTTCAGACGAAGTTTCCTGCGTTGGACTGGCACTAGCGCATAATAGATGGTGAATAATGTTCGTTTCGACAGTATATTAACCAATATTCTGAACTTTGCCACTGTACACCTGACTAGTTCCACAATTATGTTAGATATACTCGTCCCATCTGAATAGTCGGTCGATGTGGATTCCTAGGTATTTAATTGTATCCGTCGCTTCAATGAAGGACTGGTAGTCGCAGTCAAGGTCGCAATTGATTTTCTTATGTATTTAAATTTTTTGTATGTTTGGAAAAGTTTATACTGTAAACGTATAGGTAATAAACTTGGTTTTTTTTCTTTCCAAAGTCAACAGAAGTTGGCTCATTCTCTCAGCAATCATTGCCAGATTCACACTCTATTATGTAAATATCGCTACCTATTTCCGTTCTCAAATTATCGTGAGATACAAAATATTTTTTCATACTTTTTTAAAATTTTCTAGTGATACGATCCTCACAAAATATCACACACGTCTTTATGTAGGAAACCACAACTAGTTATCAAGTTTTAATTCGACCGGATTTGTATTTTTTGAGGTGTCGGGATAATAATATTCCAGATGGGTATAAGTCCGGAACTATTTGGCCAATTATGGCCATCAAAGAAATTAATTGTCCCATTCGGATTCGTAACCTACCCTGAAAATTGTAAGTCGCTATATATTTTCATTCAAAATTTATCGTCGCAACGGTATAAAACCCATCGTATTCAGACTAAGAACATAACTGTAGAATTAAGTTATGAAGCCTCTCGCAAAATTTCAGCGATTTCGGACCAGCAGTTCCTGAGATTATACTCTTTTTCAATGATTTTCAATATTTTTTTTATTTTCTAGTTTTACGATCCCCACAAAATTCCTTTTCAATTTGCGCGTCAGCATTCTACAACTTATTACCATGTTTTTGTGATATTGAGGAAATAACAACAACACTTAAGATAGGTATAAATCTGAAACCGTTTGGCCGGTTATGCCTATTCACATACACAAATGTCGCATTCGGATGCGCAACCTACCCTTAATATTGTAATTTGCTAGCTCGTCCTCTTCTCAAGTTATCGTGAGATAAATAATATTTTTTTTAAATTTCTTTAAAATTCAGTAGGAATACGATCCTCACAAAACTTCACATAATAATAATAATATAACTTTATTTACCCAAGAGGAATATTCCCAATTATAGGGTAACATATATAGGTACATTCCCAAACTATGAAAAAAATATAAAAATACCAAAATTAATATCAGTTTTCTTAAATAATATACAACAATATCAGTGATTTAAAAAAAAACATGTTCATTCTGAGTGCATTCGCACTCCTACACATACGATATACTGGTGCACGCACCAACAAGTTTGTACGCGGTGTTGGCAGACGAAAAACAGGAGCAGACCTAGAGACCATCCTTGGAATTGTAATGTTCATTCTCGACAACAAGTAGGGCGAGTCGAGGTGACCCATCAGTAGCCTCCGGGTGAATTTAGCATATTGGCTTCCATGTCTTTCGGCCAACGATGATATTTGCATATCACTCATAATTGATGAAATATTAGCTCCACGTTCAGGGTATGTACCCGTTTACCGAAATGAGACGTACTTAAAAAACCTCCTATGGATTCGCTCGAGCACACTTAGATGACAGTCGTATATTGGAAACCAAATGAGGCTACCATCGAGGCTACCATACTCCAATTTGCTGATAACGACTGCGAAGTAAAGATTTCTCATTACCTCCTGATCGCCGAACTCCCTAGAGCACCTGAATACAAAGCCTAGAATTTCACAAGCGGAGGCACTGAGTTCTTCAATATGCGGTATGAGAGGTGATGTCAGTGATCACGTATTTGATCCACACGGGTAAGGGAACGGTCACCAATGAAGTAATTGCCAACAAAAGGTTGCACTCTTCTCGTGAAATTCATCTGAAAGCACTTTTCCAAGTTCAACGTTAGTCCATTCCTCGAACACCAATCCCGAACGAATTGTAAACTTGTCTGAAGCAGCTCCAAATCATCCACACAATGTATCCTGCAGAACAGCTTCAAATAATCTGTAAACTCCTCACTATTATAAGATGAATAGGCTTTGCAAGAGCGGAGCTGTACCCTTTAACAAAATAGGCAGGGAGTCGGTCATCTCCAGCTGTGATCTTATCAGGAAATTTTTCCATGCTAGATTTAATCTCTTCTACGGTGATCATAGGCACGACATAGGGTGAGGATTGAACGAAGCTTAGTAGATTATCATCAGATAAAGATACATTCATTCTTTCCACACCAGAAAACTGCACAGCAAATGAATCACCTATGGCCTTGGGATCTTTATAAGTTTTAGTTTCATCCTGCATCACTCCAGGAATTCGAGTTACACCTCTCTTCCTAGTTATGAATCTCCAAAATGATGCCGGATCCGATCATATCTCATCCTGTACACCAATCAAATAATCTTCGTACTCTGAAGAAACTTGGGACTTCACCAATGCTCTCAAACGCTTGAAATCTTCATAGTATTTGCTGCTCCGAGTACGACACCAGTACGATAGAAATTCTTCAAACAAATATTTCGTATAGCACCTGCACTGAACTACACCGGATATCTTCTCTTCATCCAGCCCTCTTAACGGGAACATGTTCACCAATGATACAAAAAAGTTTTTCATAAAAGTACTCCAAGGCATAATTAACATCAGTGAATGTTTCCGAAACACTCCAATCATAAGAAAAGATAGAAGAATTTTATTCAGAAAAGTTATTGAAAGGTTTTTTCTGGGTTTTCTCTCCCAAACTCTGAAAAATATCTATAAAATAAAAATTAATTATTTTGTGATTTGCTTCTGCGTAAGAAACACACGATATTTGTCAGAAGCAATCAATTGAACAATGTTGCCTAACAAACAACAACGAAACAACATCAACGAAGAAACAACTATATCGTAACGTTTCGGAGTCTATATCAGACTCCTTCGTCAGACGCCCGATGAAAATCGTTAGAACTATTTTGTTGATAGTTATTTTGTGAGGTCAATAATTGTCACACTGACAGTATTCAAAAATCATAGCTTACTTCTGAAAAGGATGATTGAAAAAGGCCCATACCATTGTTTTAATTAATCATTAAAGGATACTGTGGGAGGTATACTCATTATTATTATTATTATTATCATCCTTTTCAGAAGTTAGCTATGATTGTTGGATACTGCCAGTGTGACAATTCTTGAATTTCACAAAATAACTATCAACAAAATAGTTCTAACGATTTTCATCGGGCGTCTGACGAAGGAGTCTGATATAGACTCCGAAACATTACGATATAGTTGTTTCTTTGTTGATCTTGTTTCGTTGTTGTTTGTTATGCAACATTGTTCAATTGATTGCTTCTGACAAATATCGTGTGTTTCTTACGCAGAAGCAAATCACAAAATAATTAATTTTTATTTTATAGATATCTTTCAGAGTTTGGGAGAGAAAACTCAGAAAAAAACCTTTCAATAATGAGTATACCTCCCACAGTATCCTTTAATGATTATTTAAAACAAAGGTATGGGCCTTTTTCAATCATCCTTTTCAGAAGTTAGCTATGATTTTTCAATACTGTCAGTGTGACAATTCTTGAATTTCACAAAATAACTATCAACAAAATAGTTCTAACGATTTTCATCGGGTGTCTGACGAAGGAGTCTGATATAGACTCCGAAACGTTACGATATAGTTGTTTCTTTTTTGATGTTGTTTCGTTGTTGTTTGTTAGGCAACATTGTTCAATTGATTGCTTCTGACAAATATCGTGTGTTTCTTACGCAGAAGCAAATCACAAAATAATTAATTTTTATTTTATAGATATTTTTCAGAGTTTGGGAGAGAAAACCCAGAAAAAAACCTTTCAATAATGAGTATACCTCCCACAGTATCCTTTAATGATTTCAGAAAAGTTAGCTTTTCTAAAATCATAAGAGGAAGTTGGCAATGCTAGGAAAATTCACCTGATGTATATGCGAAGACACCAGATCCAACAGTCGTTCATCCTGGTTCAGCACAGTATTAACCTGCCGCATCCCTATCAGCTCGCAGAAGTTTCTGAGCAACGTGGTCTTCGAACAAGAAGAAGAACTAACAAATCCTGGCACGTTGAAATCTCCAGCTACCAGAACAACCTCACCAAGAAGATTAATCTCTAGAGCAGACGTAAAAGACTCAAGCTGGGAGAGCGATATGTCAGGAGGCAAATACACAATCCAAATTATAAATCTAATGGGTACAGTTCAACGACATAAAACAATATCAACTAACGGAACAAGATTTTTTATATATTCAACGTCTATAATCTCATTCTTTATATCATCAGAGAACGCAACAAGAACACCACCACCTCTAGATCTGTCAACTACATCAAACTGTCTGTTAGAACGCACAACACCATAACCAGGTGGCACGAGCTCTCCATCAAAAACCGATTCATTCAACTATGTCCCACTTACACAAATAATATCAAATGAATAATCTCAAACTGATTTCACAAATTTTGTCAACTTAGTATTGAGTCCTCTTGCATTCTGATAGTACACAGAAACACCAGCCACGAAAGTACCATGTTCACCTGCCGAAGACGAAGCAATCCCATCGGGGCAATTCAGTTTTCCGAGATTGAATTCACTATAATGGGAACTCCATTAATATGCCTTATTCTCAGTTGTGTTTCACCAGAAGCTGAACGATGGTCGAGTTCAGACTTGACGGCCCTGAATACCACCATTTGACGAGGTG
The DNA here is from genome assembly GCA_937662695.2 of Halyzia sedecimguttata. Taxonomy (NCBI): domain Eukaryota; kingdom Metazoa; phylum Arthropoda; class Insecta; order Coleoptera; family Coccinellidae; genus Halyzia; species Halyzia sedecimguttata. The sequence goes on from OW569413.2 coordinate 18,593,512, forward strand.
TCCTTTCTGGGGAAATGAATACATGGGGAAATGAATACATTAGGAAATTTGGTTTTAACTCTCTTAAACTTCCTTAAAATGCGCTTAATCGAATCTGGTGATGGCAAACGTACCCTTTTAGGGCGAGAGCGCAATTCTTTGGTGTTATCAAATTTACCAAGCCTAATGGGTGTAAAGGCCTGTTCAGGAATTTCACACTCCCTTAAAATATTGAGGACTAGATCTGTGTCCTCTCGCAACTGGTCCCTTCTGGTACCACCAATCTCAGTGCTGCCGTGTATGACGAAGTTGTTGGAATGCTTGGATCTCTCAAGCATCTCATTAATCACCCTCTCATCAGCCTGCAATGACTGTGCAGAATCCACTTGAGTCACTCCAGCACTCCCAGACCTCATCTGCTTCAACTCATGAATTTCCTCCTTCAGATCATTAATAAGCTTCAATATCTTCGGAATCTGACGAAGGCCCTGCTCACATTCAGTACACAAATATTTCATCCTTCTTCTAGTATTCGGTCGAGATTCGAATAATGTCAACTCATCAGAAGAGAGTTCAGAGCACAAGGCAAGAACATGCCTACTACAGCCATCACATATAATAACCTTATCGGTGCCCTCTCTTACGGCAACATTGCATTCAATGCAAGACATAATGGGTATTTATATTACCTCGAAAGGGGGTGGTGCAACAGGAAAAACAAACAATGAACACTCTTCACAACGGCCGGGCCGATAGCCGATGACTTGCAAACAAACAAGAGGGCCGCGGAACAACAATAAATAGAAAGGAGGGGATACACCAGTGTGAAGACAAATATATTCTAGCAGCCTAATTGTTGGATGCACACTGTACTTACGTAAACGCAATATCTATAAGAGACGAATATCCACATGTGACGCTGAACAACATATATCAGATAAGCGTACCGGATTTCAAAACAAAATAAACAAGTAAATTAATAATAAAATGAAATATCAACTGAAAATTAAATAAGAGAAAGCAATCCACAGTTTACTTGCCACCTTCCTCAGAGAATAATAATTATCAGGACAAATCCCATTCACGCAATCACAAAATCAAAGAAGCACTTCAGAACACAACCGTACCGTACGTTAATCTTTACGTAAATTCACATGCGTCTTTATGTCAGTATTCTACATTTAGTTACCAAGTTTCAGTTTGATCGAATCAGTATTGGTTTAAAAAAAATTGGTTCAAGCCCTGTGGACAGGAGCTTTTTGGCGCTCTTGTTCAAACAGACAAATTATACCTCCGAAAGTATTGGTTTCTCTGAGCTGGGAATTATATCAATGGATTCATATGATAGAAATGCATAATGAAAGAAATTGAATTTAAAAAAAGTGTCGTTTAAAGAAAATGCTTCAAAAATTATCTCATCAAAAAAGAGCAATCTACAATGCTTCAATGCCTTACTGCTTCAAAAATTGTCATCAAATTTATTTATCAAGATTAAATCAGCAATCTGCAATGATTCAACCTCGTGTAATGGGTTGTTGCAACTTACACTCGGTGCATAGTTTCCACAACTCGAAATACCTAAAGAAAGTATCATCGAAATGCCTAGAGCAAGGCTGGAGACAATCACAGCAGATTGTCCATTCATTCCTCATATTTGAGCAGGTAGTGGATTACGAACAAATTATTTTAATAGTTCAAAATATATTAATAAAATACTTTACTCTTCTCATAATTTAAAATTTAATAGTTCATACCACTAGCACATTCTATTCTGTATTATGAACCTTAACTCAAGAAAATATGATTGATACACAAATGTAGATCAATATTTCAGTATTTGTTTGCTAGCAACATTATGAAAATACTGTATATAGGAACATGTCTTACTACTTAAGGAAGTAAAAGGTAATATTAACATCAGTGGTCAACGAACAGTAATTTATTCTGATGATTCCATTATGATCTTCTTTCCTATTGCCTCCATAAACTACATCAAAACAGTCTTGTATATATTCACAAATTCAAGAATCGAATTTTTGCTTTCCAAGAGGAAACAACAACTATTATTTGACAATATCTTAGAGCTAGAAAATATTACATTTATGATTAGTGATCACAGACAGATTCTGTGTTCACATTCTTAGAATATATAGAACTTACTTTGTATTATTGAAACATTGAAACATCATATCTCCGAAGGTATTAGCTTGTTAGAGATTAAAATAGCTATGGATTCTTATGATGAAACTGCATCTTAACGGCCGGAAATAATCGATTTCGACCACGGATTCTTGATCAGTGAGTCGAAACAAATCGTTTAAGACATTTTTCAGCCAAAAATTCTAAAATTACAGACATTTGGGCAAATTGATAAGCACCCTGTTCCGAGGAACAAGAGCACCAAAAAATTGTACTCAGAAACCGTTGTACTGATTATGCCCATTAACGAACTTGTCCGTCGTAGATGCGCCACCTACCCTGGAAATTCCAAGTTGATATCTTTTTCCGTTCTCAAGTTATCATGGCAACGGCCGGACAAAATCGAATTTGACCTCGAATTTTTCATCAGAGATTTGAACCTAATCGCTTGAGACCATTTCCGGCAAACAATTCGAACAATACAGAAATTTGGGCAAAATGATAGCACGCTGTTCTCAGAACATGCACGCAAAAAAATGGAATATGGAAATGTCCATATGTAAGTAAATAAAATGGGATTGAGAATATCTCCAGTAAAAACGAAACTGGAATATTGACTAAGTTTCAATTAATATAATATAATTTTCAGAGTAGATTTAAGGAATGATTATCTCGGATAAGTTCATTTTGGATTAATAATTTTTGGGACTGTTGTTTTTTTTTAATTAGAATCCTTGAAACATCAAAGCATTGAAGATTGCAGATTGTTAATTTTTTTCAAATGATAATTTTTGAAGCATTAAAATATTGAAGATTGCTCATTTAATCTTGAACAAGAGCTCCAAAACTCCTGTCCACAGGGCTTGAACCAATTTTATTTTAATTGAAATGTACATTTAATATGTGTTACAAAAATAAAATTGATTTTTGATTTGATTTGAGTCCGTTCATAGGCATAATCGGTCAAATGGTTTTGGAGTTATACAAATCTGAATTTTTGTTGTTATTCCGTCTATAATTCAAAATATACAAATCCGATCCAATTTAAACTTGATAATTACTTGTAAAATGCCGTCGCGCAAATTTTCTCCGAATTTCGTGAATAATCGTATCCTGAAATTACTTGGGAAGTAATTTTTCTCTTTATCACTAGATTTCAATTCGGATTTAATACAACTTATGTAAGAATTGAAAATTTTATGATCTTATACGATTCTCATTATCGTTTCTGTCATCAAAATGGTACGAAATGTATTCATATCTTATAAAAGATGAGAAGACGGCTCGGAAGACGGTCTAGAGTTAAATTCGAATAAGAGTGTCCAATAGAGGTGAATAAAACAATATTGACAGTAAGTTAATCAGTTTAAGGTTTCATTTCCATTTTTTCCATATCTTGAAACATATTTCAAAAAAATATGCTCGATCGACACTTTCTATCATCGCGAATAGACAATAGAACATGCGCGCAAAATGTTTAATTCGGTGTTGCGTATTTTTTAAACAGTCACCTTCATTATTCAATCTGATCGAACCAATAAATCAAATAGATGATTATTGGGTTATTGCAATATCATCCCTAAGGAATTCCATAACGACAAGTTAATTCGTAATTTTTTTGTGCCATAAAAGCCACCATATGAGCCTGTAACGTAACCGCTCTTCAATTTAGCCAACCCTGTTCACCATCCGGAACAGGAAGTACGAACATAGATGAACTCCCGTGTGACCAGAGCTTGTCATAACCTTCGTCATCGGGGGATTCAGACCCGTTACAAAGGTTTCATTTAGTTAGTGTCCGGCAGCAGTAATCGCTACTAGCAAGATAACAACATGGGATCAATGTGTGTTTATTTTTGGGCAGCGAAATGAGGCAGTAATATCCTTTTTTCAAAGTTATAGCATGCTACTCTGCTAGACTCAGAGATGAGTTTTATATCTTAATTTTCCTTGGAAATTCCATATTCAGGAGTTGGGAATCGATAATGTGATAAATGATTACATCACAATTAGAATAATATGTCGAATTTCTTAAAAACAAATTCTAAGAATAAATGAAATAATAATAATTGCGGTTGGCTCAGTGGTAGAGCGTTTGACTCAGGAGCTGGATGCCCCGGGTTCAATCCCGAGGCTAGGAAATAAATTTTCTAGTCACGGTAATCACCTCCATTCTCAGTCAAAACAATTCTGTCTCTAAGGTGGCGTAAGGACACAGTATCGAAACCTACACAACTGATTATCCTTACCCGCTCAAGCTGTCATGCGCTTATCAGGGGTCTCCTTGGGGAAAGAAGGAAATAGGAGATTTCCTATTTAGGGCTGGTCAGAGATCTTTGGAGAAGATCAGTGGTACTCGCATATTCATCGATAGTGAGCTAGCAGGAACTCCTATAATGCCAACACACCAAAGGAGAGTTGGAAGAGAGATAAGACAGGCACAACTGAAGTCACTACTCGAAGATCACATGAGTAAACACCTGCACTCCCTATATTTCAGGAGTTTGAGAGATCAGGGCCTGTCGGAAGAAATATCCTTCGCCTTTTAGAAGTCAGCTAGGCTCAAGTCGGAAACGGGGGGATTTATTATGGCTTGTCGAGATAGGGTGATAAATACCAGATGCTATAAAAAAATAACATCATAAAAGTGGACACCCCAACAACTTGCAGAGCATGCCACAGTCAGCAGGAGACTCTTATGCACATTCTCTCTGCTTGTAGAGTCCATCCTCCACCAGGATATGTGGAAAGACACAATGCGGTACTGCGGATTCTCTACTTCCATCTGAGAAAGGTTTATGGTATAGACGATGAACCAGTGCTACCATATGTGTCTCTGGAGATTGAAGCAGTTATTCAAAATGACAGAGCTCGCATCTACTGGAACTATGCGATTCCAAAAACTTGGCAGATCCACGCCATAAAGCCAGATATAGTCCTGTTGGACGAAGAACTCAAGCAATTGTTTGTCGTAAAATTTTCCTCACCGCAGAAAATAATTTGGTGATGAAAGAAGAACAGAAAAGGGAAAAATACAAGGATTTTATGTTCTTACTGGGGATTCTGTATCCAAGGCGTAAAGTTGGGATGTTCGTAATAATCATAGGATGCCTAGGCAGAATGAGAGCAAACTACGTGACCGAATTGAAGATCATTCCGGCCTGCAAATCCCTGACCGAGGATTTAAAATGCAGAAAGCAGTGTCGCGCGGATCAATTCGGGACATAAAGTCCCATCAACAGTGGAGGCCGCTTGCAGCTCATCTCTTTTGTTAAGAGACAATGTAAAGGACAGGAAGAATAACTAGTCCAAGGAACGTGCAAGATGTTTTTTTAGTGAGTAATCAATCAACAACTGGAGTTTCACACTCCTAAGAGAAGTGGACCCTCTCAAAGCGGGCAAATAAAAGGTTGTTCCTCGTGAGCGAAAAAAAAAAGAATTCAAAAGTTCGCGCGTCAGCAGATTGAGTACCTTTGTTCATTCAACCCTTTTACGCAATTTCTATTGATTCTTATCTAACCTTATCTCAGTCATAGTGTACACTGCAGTTCTATGACATACAGCGACCGTCAAAAGTATGGTATCATGGAAGTATTTTTTCCCCTTTCAAGAATCACGAAAAATGGTTTAGTAGGTCAAATCAACTTATTTTTTAAGGAACATTTCTCAGTAGTTCTTATTTTTCAACCATTTCCCTTTACCAAGCAGTGACGTCATCAATATTGTTTTTAAAGGGCAAATTCCTATATATTTACTTGATACAGATGATCATAAAATTCTGAATTCTTAGATGAATATGTAACGCCATTTGGGCCAATAATTCTCGAGAAATTATTTTTTTGAATTTGAACATTTTTAAATTAAGTCTTCATCAAATATACACATTTTTATTCTGAAAACGATACCTGAAGGTGTCTTAGCTTACAAAAATTATCAAATTAAGTTTTCGAATCGATGGCCATTCACATGACAGTAAGAAAATTGAGCTTGAAACTGGGAACAAATATTTTGGAGAGTCAGGCTGTATTGCTCTTAAGTAATTATTTGAGGATACTTTGGGACGTATATTAATTATTAAATGGTTCGTTTCTGAGAAACTTCCCATAAAATGAAATTGTATATTCTAAAACAAGTTGCAGAATGGGTTCCTATTCAAACACGAATGCCCAATTCGAACGCATGAGTATTGGAATTGCCTTCTGCAACGAGTATGAGACGATAGTTTCTCTATTTCAAGCAAGTTTTGTATAATACTGATGAAATTTAATGAAAAATTCGGATTATACATCCTAGTGACTTCTGCATTTCATTTTGGCAGTTGGTGTGACTGTAAATAAAGTTGACAGATTACGGAATTTGAATTTGAATCGTACGTAAGGCATGGAGATCAGATTTAAAACAGTTTCCTAATAGCATGAATGAATCAAAGTTAGCAAGAAGGAAATCTCTAGTACCTTATTTTTTAATGAAAATAAAACTCTTTTCCTCAACAGTTATTTCACTATGACTATATCCAGTTTATATCATATTGACAATTGAAGTGTGTTGAAATTTGATAAGATCAAATGCCAGTGCTGACTACCACAAAAATATAACTGAAACAATGCGGGAATGAGTTCATTACAGCACTGTTTTTATAGTCCACGGTCAATTTAAGCCTAAAATAAGGAGGAAGGTTACATAAATTCCCAACAAGCTGAAAATTGGCATAGTTGTTCTAAATATCATTATAAAGAAAACCTCAAAAGTCCTCATCGTTCCGAGGTGTGCTAAAAATTTGGCATGGGTTCAAAGGTCAAAAAAATGAGTTTTTTGTGATTTTTAGCGAAACGGTGAGTTTTTTCGCAAAATTACCTCAGTACAAAATTGTAGACCACAAAATTCGCTACAAAAAATAAATCAATTTTTTTTTCCAAAAGCCACCATTTTGGAGATATAACGCTTTGAAAAGTTGGATCAGTCGGAATCCCCTTATTATGCACACGTACGCCACATATGAACGTATAAAGGTGTTATAAAACCAAAATAAGTTTGCTATTAGTGATTGTAACTTGCCTATGCAAAATATAAGTTAAACTATGAGAATCTCAGGTATAAAGGTGTTATAAAACCAAAATAAGTTTGCTATTAGTGATTGTAACTTGCCTATGCAAAATATAAGTTAAACTATGAGAATCTCAGGTATAATGAAACCCTGTTCGTAAATTTGTACGTCAGTATAACCTTGGGACAACATCTGTCTTTCATTTAATTGTCCGCGTGGCTAGGGTCGTATACCTGCTTTATGTTGGTATGCCCAATTACAATATATGAAATACATACTGTTGAGGATGTTGATTTACTCGTCTTACTTACTGCTCGAACTCCAAATGATAAAATTATTTATTTTTTCAAACCCGGAAAAGCCCAAAATCAATCGGAAATATACTCATCAAAAAGTTTATATACTTTTCCTAAATTTCAGGATCATTTATTATTTCTACACGCAATAACTGGCTGCGATACGACATCTGCTTTTTACAGGAGAGGAAAAACTACGGTTTTCAAAATGTTTGAAAAAAAAGATTTACTACAATGTGCTGAAGTTTTTAAAAATTGTAATTCAACTCAACAACACGTAATCACCAATGGAGTTCAATTTCTTCTTGCTATGTACGGAGCTCCTAAAAAAACGACTTGATTAGATAAGTTGCGATACGCATCTTTCGTTAAAAATGCGCGTAACAAAAAACAAGTCAACTTAGCTTCTCTTCCTCCAACCTCAGTAGCTGCTCACCAACATCTGTTTCGGGTATATTATCAAGTTCAAGTGTGGCTTGGTAATCAGCTGGACCCTAAAGGCTGGGGTTTGAAGTTGGTCGACAATACACTAGAGCCAGTTCAAACTTTACTTCTACCAGCACCTGAGAAACATCTCAACACAATATTTTGCAACTGCAAAAAAGGATGTAGTGCAAAATGTGGTTGCAAAAAAGTTGGAATGTTTTGTTCCCTGGCATGCACACACTGTCAAGGCCGATCATGCTCGAATGTTGAGTCACCAACTCTCGAAGATTCATTTGATACCGATCAGGAATCGCTATCGGGACAGTTTACGTGTGAAATGGAAGAAGAAGAAGAAGAAGAAGAACAAGAGGACGAACAGGAAGAACAACGAGAAGAAGATCAAGAAGAAGAAGAAACAGTAATCCTAGAAAATTATGAATCAGACGAGTAGCTTTTTATTTTAACTATTTTATTTTTTATTACACCGCCGTTACTTTTACCAACTATAATGTACAATATTATTTTCCAATAGTTTTAAAACATACAAAATCTCAGCAGACCCGTGGAATAGGCCTACTGGGGAAACCACGTTAAAAAATTGGTTCAAGCACTGACGTAAAGTCAGGAGCTTTTGCGCGTATGTTCTATTGTCCATTCTCCTGTATTGGACACTCTTAATCGAATTCACCATGGTAAATTCGATTAAGAGTGTCTAATACAGGAGAACAGACAATAGAATTCACCATGGTAAATTCGATTAACAGTGTTCAATACAGGAGAATGGACAATAGAACATACGCGCAAAAGCTCCTGACTTCACGTCAGTGCTTGAACCAATTTTTTTTCGTGAATTCAGGAGCTTTTGCGCGTATGTTCTATTGTCCATTCTCCTGTATTGAACACTTTTAATCGAATTTACCATGGTGAATTCTATTGTCTGTTCTCCTGTATTAGACACTCTTAATCGCATTTACCATGGTGAATTCGATTAAGAGTGTCCAATACAAGAGAATAGACAATAGAATTCACCATGGTAAATTCGATTAAAAGTGTCCAATACAGGAGAATGGACAATAGAACATACGCGCAAAAGCTCCTGACTTCACGTCAGTGCTTGAACCAATTTTTTTTCGTGAATTCAGGAGCATTTGCGCGTATGTTCTATTGTCCATTCTCCTGTATTGAACACTTTTAATCGAATTTACCATGGTGAATTCTATTGTCTGTTCTCCTGTATTAGACACTCCTAATCGCATTTACCATGGTGACTTCAATTAAGAGTGTCCAATACAGGAGAATAGACAATAGAATTCACCATGGTAAATTCGATTAAAAGTGTCCAATACAGGAGAATGGACAATAGAACATACGCGCAAAAGCTCCTGACTTCACGTCAGTGCTTGAACCAATTTTTTTTTCGTGAAGTCAGGATAAAAAGCAATGATGAAAAAATTAACACATTATTGTCTACCTTCAATTCTTCTTTAAGAGAAGAATACATAATTAATCTTGAAAAATATTACTGGAGTTAATGTCATATTTAAATAATCAAAGTAAAGAAAATTATAAGTTAAGTTACTAACGTATTGAATGAAATTCAATTGAATTCTTGTAATATTCAATTACTTATTCTTAACCAATAAATGTCCATTGATAGATCTAAAGGTCATGAGGTGAAACATAAAGATATATTCTCATTAGTGATAGAAAAACTGACCTAAAATTCCTCTCTACCAATCACGAGATTTAATATCCACAAATGATCCTCTCACCTTACAAGATCAGAAGCCTTCAGCAAAATTTCAGCGATATCATATTAAAAATAATACATAACCTTTCAAAAGTCCCCTCTCGCAAATATACTCCTCTGAAGGCACATGGATCTCTTGAAGAAGAATCGCCTTCTCTATTTCTCAAAGATATTCACTGTTGTTCATAGAAATCCCTTCAATATTTAGTTGCCTCCTCCTAAGGAGGATCTCTTTCAAAACCAGGTCTGACCACAAATGTAGGGCTATCATCTCCTATAGATTTGTGATGAAATAACACGATTTTTCCATAACATACGCGCAAAAATATGTCATCATGACATTCATATTTTATTTTTGAAGGTTCTCGCAAAAATACGACCATAGACAACATATACGACGATTCGCATACGCTACCGCTACAGCTACGCTACCGAACTCACAAAAGGCTGCTCGGTTCTCCAACAATATAGATGTGATCGTGTTCAAACTTGGAATTCTGCAGTAGAGTTAGGTTCTGAAGGCTCTTCCAAAATTTCAGCCATGCCGGACGAATAGTTTATGATATATAGAATTTTTTTCAAAAATTTTTAATTATTTTTTTTTTAATTTTTTGTTATACCATCCTCACGAAATTCAACAAAAATTTTCGCGTTGGCATTCTACAACTAATAACCATGTTTGAATCCAATCGGTTTTGTATTCTTCGAGTTAATGAGGAACAAAAAACAACCAAATTTCAGAAAATTTCAGATGGCTATAACTCTAAAACCGTTTGGACGATTATGCTCATAAACAAACTCAAATGTCGCATTCAGATGCACAACCTAACCTGAAATTTTCAAGCCACTATCTCTTTCCGTTCTCAGGTTATCGTGACAAAAAAAATATTTTTTAATAATTTCTTAATAATTTTCTAGCCATACGATTCTCACAAAATTTCACAAACGTGCTAAGGTCTATATTCTACAACTATTCACCAAGTATAAATTCGATCGGATTTATTTTGGTTGAAAACAAAATAATACTCGGAAACCATTGGGCCGATTATTCCCATTAACGAACTTGTCCGTTGTATTAGGATGCGCCACCTACCCTGAAAATTCCAAGTCGCTAGCTCTTTCCGTTCTCAAGTTATCGTGGCAACTGCCGGACGGCCGGACGGCACCACAGAATTAAATTTTACATTTTGGCAAAACTATAACGCGATGTTCCCCAGAACATACGCGCAAAAAACGCGCCAAGTACACTACCTCACAGGTGGCGTAGAAACGTGTGCAAAATAAGGGGTTTACGACTGATCCAACTTTTCAAAGCGTTATATCTCCAAAATGGTGGCTTTTGGGAAAAAAATTGTTGGTACATTTTTTGTAGAGAATTTCGTGATCTACAAATTTGTACTGAGGTAATTTTGCGAAAAAAATCACCGTTTCACTAAAAATCGCAAAGAACTCATTTTTTTGACCTTTGACCCCGTGCCAAATTTTTAGCACACCTCAGAACGATGTGGACTTTTGAGGTTTTCTTTATAATGATATTTACAACAACTATGCCAATTATTAGCTTGTTGGGAATTAACCTGGAATGTGTAAATAGACCGGTCTATTAGTGCTGTAATGAACTTATTACGAACTTGAAATAGAGAAAACATATTATTTTGTGAATTGCTTCTGCATCAGAAACAAAAGATATTTGTCAGAAGCAATCTATCGAACAATGTTTCCTAACAAACAATAACGAAATAACTCCAACGATAAAACAACTCCACTTTTTCAGGAAATTGTGTATCGTCCAGTTTGGATTGCAAGTGATGTGACCAATAGTGACAGTTGAGAAATTATATGCGATTTACACTAATAATAGTAAATCGTATATAATTTTTGATAGAGTTAATATGGATTTGCATCAAGAAAAATATTCCTATTGAATGAAATGTTGCTTCGTCTATAGTCGCTAAAGTTCCATAAATTTTTCGCAAAACTGAGTTCTGCGCTCAAAATAATCTCCATTCACTGCGTTCACAAAATAAATCTTGAATGGGTGCCATTTATTACATTTTGATTGTCTTTAGACCGACTCTTGTGATATATTATTATTTGCCGCTATAGTTTTCGAAAACATATGAGGATTTTCCTCCACCTCCTAATAAAATGTTTAAATCTACCTACTTTGGAATTGCTCGTTGACCACTTTTTGGATAATATTCCACTTATCCGAACTCCTCAAGTTCCTGATTATTTTACTAACAGCGCCCTGAGTTACAGGTCCGGCATAAGAATATTTTTCATTTAAATAATCACAAACTTCTCTAAGAGCACGTGTTCTGAACAACCCCTAATAATCAGAAACTCTATTTTGTCGGATACCTATGACAGTCGAACCATTTTTAGTTTAGTTCTTAGCAGTAGGTAAAATAAAATTATGAAACTAATTAGAATTAAACTCCAATCCCAACGATTTGCAATATTAACTGTAAGCAAGTAGGCAAGTAGTAGGCAAGTAGAACACATAAGAAATCCAGATGGTCTTAAATATTTCTTGTGATTTTCATTATCAATAATAGAATTGTTTTTGTAATAAAAAGTTTTTATTCGATGAAGACTTAATTTAAAGATTTTCACCTGCATTTAAATTTCAAATGATTAATATCTTGGGAATTATTGACCCAAATGGCATTACATGTGCGCTACTGAGTTCAAATTTTATTATCTATCCATGGTAAGAAATAAAATAGGGGCTTGAAATTCAAAACAGTAATATCATGTCGTCACTGCTTGGTAACGAAAATTGGTAGAACAATAAGAATTACGGAAAATATTCCTTGAAAAATAAATTAATTCCACCCATCTAACGGTTTTTCGCTATGGCTGAAAGACCAGAAAATAAATCCATTATTCCATACTTTTGACACTTTTGTATTATGTCAGACGACAAAATTTTGAGCGGACGAAAGTGTAGTTACTCGCTATAAAGTTGTTTAAAAAGAGTCCACGGACGACTTAAAGTAGAATACCTATATTACCAGCGTTAGCCAGCTGTTCGAGAGATGTTTTGTAATTCCAGATATACCGCCGTATTCACAAAGCATTCAATCTTCGTTAAGTCCAAACTGAGGTCCTCAGTTAAGGATAAGTAAGAATCGCATCCTGAGTTAACGTGAAAATTAACGTGAAAGAGGCCTGTTTCAGCACCGTTAAATACTTTAATTAACTGAGGTTGCGATTCAAATTTATCCTTAACCGAGGACCTCAGTTAGGACTTAACGGAGATTGAATGCTTTGTGAATAAGACGGATAGACTTTTATATCACTTACGGTGGGTTTCACGAAGCTTTGACAGCTCTTAATCGCCAAATCAGTGTGAGTCTATGTTGATTCCCAGTTAATTTTTGATGCAACCACCGAATTAAATCCACAATTAAGCTAATCCAAGCCTCGTGAAACCCACCATAAGTCTAATATGTGGACATTGGTATAATGTGGAATGGAATATATCTTATAAATTCATGATTTTTTTTCAAGAAGCCTGAGAATCCATCCAGCTACTAAACTCACCTCAGACTGCTCGGATCTCCAACAATATAGATCCGATCATGTTCAAATTTTGAACTTACCTGTAAAGTTAGGTTTGGAAGGTCGGAGCAAAATTTCCGTGATGTCGAACTCATAGTTTTCGATAATTAAATTTTTTTCAATTACTTTCAATGAGTTATTTTTTTGCGCGTATGTCCTGGGGAACATCGCGTTATAGTTTTGCCCAAATGTCTGTACCTTTCGAATTTTTTGACGAAAATGGTCTCAAACGATTAACTTCGACTCCCCAATGAAGAATTCGAGGTCAAATTTGATTCTGTCCGTCCGGCCGTTGCCACGATAACTTGAGAACGAAAAGAGCTAGCGACTTGAAATTTTCAGGGTGGGCGGCGCATCCCAATACGACGGACAAGTTCGTTAATGAGCATAATCGGCCCAGTGGTTTCCGAGTAATGATTTTGTTTTCAACCAATATAAATCCGATCGAACTGAAACTTGGTGGGTAGTTGTAGAATATGAACCTAAGCACGTTTGTGACATTTTGTGCGAATCGTATTGCTACAAAATTTTAAAAAAATTATTAAAAAATATTTTTGTTGTCAAGATAACTTGAGAACGGAATGAGATAGCGGCTTGAAATTTTCAGGTTAGGATGTGCACTAGAGCGCGACATTTCAGTTTGTTTATGAGCATAATCGGCCAAACGGTTTTTGAGTTATAGCCATCTGAAATTTGGTGGTTTTTTGTTGCTCATTAACTCGAAAAATACTGAACCGATTGAATTCAAACATAGTTACTAGTTGTAGAATGCCAACGCAAAAACGTTCGCAAAATTTGGTGAGGATAGCATTTGTAGAAAATTTTTAATAAATCATTGAAAATTAAAAAAAAAATTCTATATATCAGTAACTTTTCGATTGAAATTGCTGAAATTTTGCAAGAGCCTTCATAACCGAACTCTACTGCCAAGTTTCAAGTTTTAATACGATCGGTTAAATATTGTTGGAGATTCGAGCATTCTTGTGTGAGTTCAGTAGATGGGTGACCGTTGCCTCGATAACTTTCGAACGAAAGGAGATAGGGACTTGCAATTTTCAGGGTAGGTTGCTTATCCAAAAGGGAGAGTTGAGTTCGTTTTTGGGCATAATCGGTCTAACGGTTTCCGAGTTATGCCCACCTGGAATATTATTTCCTTGATAACTCAAAAAATAAATATTCGATCGAATTGAAGCTTGGTAACTAGTAGTAGAAAATCAACATAAAGACGTTCTTAAAATTTTGTAAGAACCGTACCCCTAGAAAATTTGAAAAAAATGACGAAAAAAAAAATTTTAAGAACCGTACCCCTAGAAAATTTAAAAAAAATCACGAAAAAAAAATTGGTTCAAGCACTGACGTGAAGTCAGAAGCTTTTGCGCGTATGTTCTATTATCCATTCTTCTGTATTGGACACCCTTAATCGAATTTACCATGGTAAATTATGTTGTCCATTCTCCTGTATTGGACACTTAATTCGAATTCACCATGGTAAATTCGATTTAAGAGGGTCCAATACAGGAGAATTGTCCATTCTCCTGTATTGGACACTTAATTCGAATTCACCATTGTAAATTCGAATTAAGAGGGTCCAATACAGGAGAATGGACAACATAATTTACCATGGTAAATTCGAAATAGGGTGTTCAATACAGAAGAATGGACAATAGAACATACGCGCCTAAGCTTCTGACTTCACGTCAGTGCTTGAACCAATTTTTTTTTTAATTTCTAGTGATAACACCTCCACAGAATTTCGCAGCAATTTGTGCTTCGGCATTCGACGACTGTTTCGACTCGAATTTCACAAATACAAAATTAGTACTAGAGAACAGTTTGACCGGCTACGCCCATTAATGAACTTTTTCGAGATATTTGTACGCGTTACCTACCCAGAAAATTTCAAGTCGCTAACCTTTCCGTTCTCAATTTATCGTGGCAACGGCCAGCGTGAGAGAATCAAATTTGACCTCAAATTCTTCATCAGAGGTTTGAACCTAATCGTATGAGACCATTTTCTAACGTATAGACATAAGGGAAAAATTATAGCTCACTGTTTCCCAGAACAGCGCAAAAAAGCGAAAAAGAAAATGTACTGTTGCGGGAAGTAATCCCGCTAAATTCAGCTTATGAGTCCAACAAATTAACCTATGTGCTTCAATAGGTGTGTGTAAATTCTTTGATGAAAGAGGTATCGGAATGAATTTTATTAATTTGCCCCTTTTTTCAGATTTCTAATTTTTCAGCTTTCTAATTTCTGGAAAATATCATCATGATACATATTATTCGACGGTTTTTATCCCCTTATCTTCACTTTTTGCATAGTTTCTCGTTCGAAAATGGTCCATGTCGGCATATTTTGAGTGAAAGATGTAATACCTCGTACATTTAAATCCAACCTGACAGACATCGAATTATTTGCTTGGTCGAAAGAAATAGAAATTCTTCCGAAAAATACCAACATTCCTTACGCCGATTTAAAATATAAATGTCTCGAAAAGGAATACCCCACATAGTTTATTGAGCGAATCGATCTTTTGACATAAACCCGTGAGCAAGTCCTACTTTGGAGCGTTCGGGGTCCGGACGTGAACAAAATTTATTCCGTAAATCCTTCGAAAATGGTAATAGATATCGAAATTTCGTTTTCAGCTTTAGCTTCTTACTGTTCCAAAGTTTTGGTCGCGTGCTTTGGTCACCCTCGAAGCGCCCCTGAAGTTAAAAAAAAATCCCAAAATTCCCAATTTACTCAAGAAAAATAAGTCACTTTCGGATTTGTGTTTAAATTATATGGAATTTTTCCAAAGATCGCCACTATAACCTAAGCGGCAGTTTCAACCATCCCCTTTCCCCCCCACCCTAACCTCAAAACAACCCTTTTTTCCACCCTTTTCCTCCGAGACGTCCCCTCATTTACACAAATTTTCCTTAGGTAAAATTCTAAACGTACTCTGCCAGATACCGAACTCGACCAACGATCCTCGGTTTCCAGTATTTCTTCTGTACAAAGTGATAAAACCTGGCATCAGAATTAGGATTTGAAGGCTCTTGCAAAATTTCAGCAACATCGGACGGATAGTTTTTGAGATACATAATAATTTTGACGTCCACGTTCTATAACTTTTCTTAATTTTCTAGTTTTACGATCGTCCTGAAATTCCGAAAAAATATTTTTGATGGCATTTTACAACTAATAACCTAGTTTCAATTCAATCGGTTTTGAATCGTTCGAAAACAAATCTTATACCCAGAAGCCGTTAGGCCAATTACGTCCATTAACGAACTTCTCAGTAACAGTTGGATGCGCAGTCGATCCTGAAAGTTTCAAGTTGCTATCTCTTTCCCATCGAAAGATATCGTGGCAACGGTCGGAGGGCCAGCGTTAACTCAAAATTATAGCAGGCCATTCCCTAGAATATGCGCGCAAGAAGAAAGAATTCTCGCAGGAGACAGTCGAAGAAAATATCGATGACGTCACTACTTGATAACGACAAATGGTAAAAAAATAAGAATTGCGGGAAAATGTTCCTCAAAAAATTAATTAACTTGACCTTCAAAACATTATTCCATGTACCATAAAGAGGAGAAAATAAATCCATTATTTCATACTTTTGACGCTCTCGGAATAGATGAATCAGCAAATCCATTCAACATTCAGAGAACCTCAATTTTCGATTCAAATCTATAGATTTTTTATTCAGTTTAGTGAGTCCGTGAATATGTTCCTCAGTGAACCGAAAGAATATCATTAGTAAATTAATAAATCATCCTCTTTCTTCCCCCGAAGGGTATTCCTCCCTCCACTGTTCAGCAGACACCCTGTATTAGTGTGTATTGATACGCACATACCATTATTTGGAGTAAAGGATGCAGTAATGCAGAAGGAAGCTGCCCATTCAGAAACGAACATGTGCGATATTGAATATGAAATGCCGAATTAAGCACTAACTCTTGAAACTAATGTTGAACTTCCTTAAGCCTGATCCTTAATATGATCTGTAAGAACCCCAACGCGTAGCTTTCTGCCGATTTATGGTATAACCCCATAATTCTACCCCGTTTGCACACCTGAATACCAAACTTCCAATACTCGGCCCAGCAAGCCTCCTCCAGGAAATCATTCAGACAACTCGGGATATTCTTGAGATGGCATGTGAAAAGGCTGGACCCTCCTTATCGATCCTTTTCACTCGAACTCCGGCCAATAAGTCAATTACAGAGTGCGCTCGGTACAATGGCAGTTGGCAGAGATTCAAGACGCCTACGGTTTGATTTACTGCCGCCAGATAGCGCTCCACAATTTGGTCCCGGAATATAGATATGTATTTAGGGGTATCGACTTGGATACAGCGCCTGAATATTATTATCCCGGTGATTCATTTTTGCCAACGCAGAACCCATTTCCTGTACATTGTATTACCTGAGATTTATACGCGGTACGCCGCTGATAGGATATTCTGCAAATTTTTATTCAACATTTTTTCATGCTCCATAAATTCCGGGTATGGCAGACGAAGAAACATACTCGGTCTCATCCGGGGTTTACTCTTCGTTAAGTCTGTTCTTTTTCAGAGGGGCCCGTCGGATTCATCGAACTAAAGGATATCATGTACTGGAATCGACGGCAGCTATTTTTTGGAATAATTTGAAAATATGGACAAATTTTGATCATCTTATTGCTTTTACTCGCGGTATCATAGTCATAGGCCACTGATCATAGTCATATGTCCACTGGTGAGTAAAATAATCGATATACTATTCGGAACAAAAATAGACCGAAAATATCCTGAATCCACGTAAGACTGATCCAAGTCCATTCTATTTTATGTTTATAAATAAACCGACGCGTGCTACACATTTAAAAATGAGTTCATTGATAGTTATTCGTGGATGAATCTCTGCAAGAATACTACACCAATTTTCCTTGTGCGTCAAGCAATGCTTTCATTCCTGCATAAAAAACTACTCAAATTTGATTGTAAATAATGAAAAATTCAAATTTCCCGCCTCGAAAAATATTGAAAAATTGGTTCAAGCACTGGCGTGAAGTCAGGAGCTTTTGCGCGTATGTTCTATTGTCCATTCTGCTGTATTGGATACTCTCAATCGAATTTACCATGGTAAATTCGATTAAGAGTGTCCAATACAGGAGAACAGACAATATAATTCACCATGGTAAATTCTATTAAGAGTGTCCAATACAGGAGAATGGACAATAGAACATATACGCTCCTGACTTCACGTCAGTGCTTGAACCAATTTTTTTTTTTCGTAATTTTTTTGAAATTTTCTAGGGTACGGTTCTTACAAAATTTTCAACATGTCTTTATATCGATATTCTACAACTAATTACATAGCTTCAATTCGATCGAGTTCATATTTTTTGAGTTATCAAGGAAATAATATTTCAGGAGGGTATAACTCCTGAACCGTTGGACCGAATAGAATAGAATAGAATATTTATTTATTTTCTCATCACCCACTTTACAGTAAGAGAAGATAGAAAACAAGTCACCAAAAATAACAACTATTAATAACAAAATTATTATCACAATACAATATCTGCACACATTTTATCTATGATCTTAGATGCTTAGAAGACAAGTAATATTCTTCCAATGTATATGGTTCAATATCGAGAATCAATGCAAAGATTTTCTTTTTAAAAACTAATGAGTTTTTCTCATTTTTGATATTTATCGGCGGATAGTTAAAAATTTTCAACCCTGTGTAGTATGGTTGCTTTTCAGTCAGAGTAAGTCTGTGGCGTGGATAAAAAATTGGAAATGTTCGCCTTGTATTATTAAAATTATTAGATACATTGTGAAATTTATAAAAAAATAACAATGTTCTATACACATATATTCCTATTAAGGTAAGAATACCATTCAACTTAAAAACTCCTCTACAGGTCTCTCTGAATTTCAACCCTTGCAAAATTCTTACGGCTCGTTTCTGTATTACAAATATCTTCATCATGTGTGTACTGTTTCCCCAAAAAATGACACCGTAGTCCAGCAGCGATTGAAAACTGGCAAAATACACCATCCTTAGAACCCCATGCTCCACCTGATGTCTCAGCACCATCAAAGAGTATACCACGGAGTTCAATTTATGTCCCAGCTGTTCCACATGTTCATGCCATTTCAGATGTTGATCCAGGTGTATTCCAAGGGTTTTGGCGAAAGGGAGTATGTGAAGAACCTCATTCTTGTGATGTATTTCCTTTGGGAATTCCTGTCTAGATCTATCAGTAGAAAACACTATACATTCTGTCTTTCTGGGATTCAGCACAAGTTGATTTTCAAGACACCAGTCCTCCAGTCTTGACAGCGCCCTTATAACGATCTCAGCCTGGGCATGTGGTACCCTCACAAGTATCGTTGTATCGTCTGCATAGATGAAAAGTTGCATAGATGTATCCTCAAATGGCGATGGTAAGTCGTTTATATAAATAGCGAAGAGGATGGGTCCCAGTATACTACCTTGAGGAATTCCCATTTCAATGTTTTTTTCGGTTGATACATAGGTGGCATTGCTTTGAGTTAAGCAAACTCTCTGCTTCCTACTTCTCAGGTAAGTCTCAAATAGTTTTAGTTGCTCATTACGTATGCCATAGCGTTCCAGCTTGTGAAGAAGTCTGGTGTGGTCCACACAATCAAAGGCCCTAGATAAATCTGCAAATAAAGCAACTGGGGTATCACCACCTTCCAAAGAGTTTATTATTGCTCTAGTTAGTTCGAAAATAGCTGTTTGTGTGCTTCTGTTCCTTAAAAAACCATGCTGACATTTAGTCAATATCTTGAATTTATCAAGAAATTTGACCAGCCTTTCTGCCAAAACCTTTTCAAAGAGTTTTGCAAAGGTAGTTATTAGGCTTATTGGACGGTAGTTATTCATGTCATTTAAATCTCCCTTTTTGTGTAATGGTTTGATAATTGATATCTTTAGTCCTTCTGGAAAAATACCTTCTTTAAATGAACAATTCATTATATGAGTTAGTGGTCCTATAATACTATCCAAGGCTCTCTTTATAACTTTGAGTGGTATACCATCATAGCCCGTTGATGGTGTACATTTCAGAATATGCCCGTAAACGAACTTAACTCTCCCATTCGAATACTCAACATACCCTAAAAATTGTAAGTGCCTACCTCCTTTTTTTCAGAAGTTATCGAGGCAACGGTCACCCATCAATCTACTGAACTCACATAAGGCTGCTCGAATCACCAACAATATACATCCGACCGTGTTCAAACTTAGAACTTGGTAGTCGAGTTAGGTTTTGAAGGCTCTCGCAATATTTCAGCGATATCGGATGAATAGTTTTTGATATATAGAATTTTTTTCAATAATTTTCAATGATTTTTTAAAAATATTCTTGTGATACGATCCTTTCGAAATTTTGCAAGAACTTTCGCGTTGGCATTTTACATCTAACAACCAGGTTTGAATTAGATCGGTTCTATATTTGTTATTGAGTTATTGAGGAAATAATAACCAAATTTCAGATGGGTATAACTCCAAAACCGTTTGACCAATTATGCTTATAAACAAACTCAAATGACGCATTCAGAAGTACAACCTAACATGAAAATATCAAATCGCTTTCTCTTTCCGTTCTCAGTTTATCGAGACATGAAAAATATTTTTTTTATTTTCTAGCGATACGATTCTCACGAAATTCCACAAGCGTGCTTAGGTTCATATTCTACAACTATTCACCAAGTTTCAATTCGATCGGATTCATATTGGTTGAATTTTTACTCGGAAACCATTGGGCCGATTATGCCCATTAACGAACGTGTCCGTCGTATTTAGATGCGCCACCTACCCTGAAAATTTCAAGTCGCTAACTCTTTCCGTTCTCAAGTTATCGTGGCAACGGCCGGCCGGACAGAACCAAATTTGACCTCAAATTCCTCATCAGGGAGTCGAACCAAATCGATTGAGACCATTTTCGGCGAAAAATTCGAAAGTTACAGACATTTGGGCAAAATGATAACGCGATGTTCTCCGGAACATACGCGCAAAAAGAGATAAGATTCGATTTTCCACCCCAAAAATTCGATTTTTCATATTATTTACTGTAAGAATGAGGAATCCGTAGACTAACTACTAGTATATAGTCTATGGAGGAATCGTCAAATAAAACCCATGAAACTGGGATAAAAATTGGAAACAAAATCATTTTTCATACTTCAACCTACTTCTCGTCCCCTTCCTCTTTTAGCATAACTTCCAGTTTCAATGATAATAAAAATGAACGGATTATTTTCTTTTCTGCACGATTAACCCTCGGAGTACCTACACACGGAATTTTCATGGAGTTGAACCACTTTTCATTGAACAAAAAGAATACAAGTGTCATTTCATTTAATTAAAATTAGTTAGCCGTATATTATTTATTTTTGATGTTCAAGGGTTATTGTCTATACATCTAACTTCTAAAAAAATCTTTTTGTGATTTTGTATATTTTATTATTTCTGCTACTTTAGTCTTAAAATATTTATATTAATTTTCTGACGGAAGCAATAAATGCGACGAATGTTTTATATTGGAAATTTCTTGAACAACATGACTTTTCCTATTGGATTGACTTTCATCGGTTTCTATTCACTTCTAAGGACCCAAGCATGAACAAGCGCAAAACTGACTCCATGCCAAATAAAATCTAGTCAGTTCGAACATTAAAATTCTGGAATTTCCATAAAAGGTTACATAATGGTGCTGGATCGTAATGTTTATTATTTGAGAATAATGACCCAATGAACAGCCGATTTCAGCAAGACAATTTAAAATTTTCATACTCCATAATAACTACCACGGAACAAATAATCCCTTCTACCTATTTTCACCAACAACAGCAAATTTTCCCATCTCGACTTATTACGCCGCATAAAAACAAATTAAGGCAACACAGTTTGGAATGCCTTAAATGCATTTCATAACCTGGGACGTAGTTAAATCCAGCGTTACAACACTAATAACTATCAGGAAGAGAAGTTTAGTGTTATGACCATGCTAAGAGAAAACTAATCGCTATTTCAAGTACGAACTTCACCTTTTCTTGAATCAGTAATGGGTTGAACGATGCCGTTATGGATTCAAGTAGGCAATCGCGCCAGTTATCAAGAACGGAGAGGGCGCTGCTACACCACGGAAATCGAGAATCGAAATTCAACATTTGCCGGGAGGCAGTCACTCGAGATGATTGATATTTTGTTGTTTCAAGTTTTCATCGAGTTTGAGTGGAGCCTGATTTGTAGTTCGAGATAATAGGCTCTCGTGATCGCTCTATAATCTTCTTACTGTTGCCTGTTCTGAATGCGAGAGAACGCTTTGTGCTGCAGCAAAAACTGTTCAGTTCGGTTCATTCGCGAGATACAGATTAATCGCATTAGGAGGTTGCATCGAAGCACTCCAAGTTTTGTTCGAATCTTTTTATTTTCCAACTATACATTAGTATGTGTTTCCCTAGTAATTTTTTGGGATTTA
Source organism: Halyzia sedecimguttata (assembly GCA_937662695.2). Classification (NCBI taxonomy): domain Eukaryota; kingdom Metazoa; phylum Arthropoda; class Insecta; order Coleoptera; family Coccinellidae; genus Halyzia; species Halyzia sedecimguttata. The sequence continues at coordinate 18,616,212 of OW569413.2, forward strand.
GTTCATACATTGTTTTTTGTACACATCTTCTGTCGAACATCGTGCTATCATTTTAAATGTCTGTAATGTTTTTTTGTGCTGAAAATTGTATCAAAAATAAATAAGAATAGGACTAGCAAGGACCAAAGTTGAGAGTAAAACACAAAGTGTAATTCCATCAACGTCGAATAGCAACATACCGCGGTTTCATCCTTATTAGAAATTGGCAGTGAAGCTTAATTCAACGCTGATGAAATATACACTTCGAAGAAGCCGCTTAATCAAAATCCATCCATCACTTCCGAGTACGAAGTAGACAGAAGCGACACCTGGCGTTCAACCAACCAAGCTCCCTGTTGTGGACTACTTGGAACAACGAATGTACGCAGCGATCTATAGTTTTGAGTAGTCCACAACAGGGAGCTTGGTTGGTTGAACGCCAGGTGTCGATTCTGTCTACTTCGTACTCGGAAGTGATTGCTGGATTTTGATTAAGCGGCTTCTTCGAAGTGTATATTTCATCAGCGTTGAATTAAGCTTCACTGACGATTCCTAATAATGATGAAACTGCGGTATGTTGCTATTCAACGTTGATGGAATTACACTTTGTGGATAACTCTCAACTTTGGTCCTTGCAAGTCCTATTCTTATTTATGTACAAGAGGTAAGCTCCTCCATAAAAGCGTTCATAGTATATTCTAAAACAATTTGCAGAATGGGCTGATATTAAAACACGAATGCGAAATTCGAAAACGAGCGACGAAGGAGCGAATGAACTCATTACGATACTGAAATAGAGAAACTCTTTTATTATTATCTCAAATGATTTTCGTATCCGAATGCGACTGTTAAGTTCGTTGATGGGCATAATCAGCCCAACGGTTTCCGAGTACTACATTCATTTTCAAACAATGCAGACCCAATCGACTAGTTGTAGAATACGTACGTAAAATTTCGTGAGGATCATATAACTAGAAAATTTTAAAAATATTATTAAGAAATATTAAGTATCTTACAATAACTTTAGAACGGAAAGAGATAACGACTTGCAATTTTAAGTTTAGGTTACGCATCTGAAGGCGATTTCTTAGTTTGTCGCCATTGTCAGCCAAAGGGTTTTGGAGTTATACCCATCTGAAATTTTGCTGTTATTTCCTCAATAACTCAAAAAATATGAATCCGATCCAATTCAGACTTGGTAATTAGTTGTAGAATGCCGAAGCGACGATTGCATCACTTGGAATTTTTTTTAAAATCAATGAAAAAAATTGGTTCAAGCACTGACGTGAAGTCAGAAGCTTTTGCGCGTATGTTCTATTGTCCATTCTTCTGTATTGGACACTCTTAATTCGAATTTACCATGGTAAATTCGAATGTTGTCCATTCTCCTGTATTGGACACTTAATTCGAATTTACCTTGGTAAATTCGAATTAAGAGTGTCCAATACAGGAGAATGGACAACATAATTTACCATGGTAAATTCGATTAAGGGTGTCCAATACAGAAGAATGGACAATAGAACATAAGCGCAAAAGCTTCTGACTCCAGGTCAGTGCTTGAACCGAGATTGAATTGAATTTCCACAAGTGTCAACTTTGAAATCAATACTCAGTCTATGTCTTTATTCGAGCAGATCATCTGTGTATTCCAGGTTCGGATCGATAAAAGCAGGTAAATTTCTGTAGTTTTTTCATATTTTATGACATTCAATGAGGACTATCTTGAAAACGGTTCGTTTTAGGAGAAATGATGAGGAATAATTTTATCTTCAAAAAGGATCGAGTATTTCAAAAATGACTCAAAATAACCTTCATCTGCTTCCATTATAAATAAAAATAAATAATAAAAATAATAAAAATAATAATAATAATAAAAATTATGCTAATTTCTCGTAGTTTTTGGAATTCGCGATTCTATAACGAAGAAACCAGTATATGTAAGGAAAAACTGTTAATTGAAGATGATGTGCCATAGAAAAACTTCATAGGTACCAAAATTCATTTAATTCTGAATAACCATGTCACAGCTACAAAAGAAAAACTGATTTTTTTTTTCAAATTTCAACAGCCTGTATCTTTTTTCTTGTGGCGAATCTGGAAAAATGGCAAATGATAAAAGTGTTTCATTTGATGAGAGGAATCCATGTTTTAATTTAATGTACAATTTAAAGACTCACACTGAATAAAGTACTAAATGATTCATTTCTGAGTTTTCTCTCCCAAACTCTGAAAAATATCTGATAAATAAAAAAATATATTATTTTTGATTTGCTTCAACGTTAGAATCACAAGATATTTCTAAGAAGCAATATATCGAACAATGTTGCCTAACAAACAATGTCGAAACAATATCAACGATTAAACTACGATTTCGTACATTTCTGAGAATATATTACTAGACCCCTTCGTCTGACAGCAAGCGTCAGTCATTCTGAATAACCATTAACAAAAAATAATTCAGATTTTCGGTTGGTGTCTTACGAAAGAATTTGATCTAGTCTAAATTTTCAGCGATATCGGACGGACTGTTTCTGAGGTACATAATTTTTGCGTGTATGTTCTGGGGAACATCGCGTTATAGTTTTGCCCAAATGTCTGTAACTTCCGAATTTTTTGACGAAAATGGTCTCAAACGATTTAGTTGGACTCCCTAATGAAGAATTCGAGGTCAAATTTGATTCTGTCCGGCCGGCCGTCCGGCCACGATACTTGAGAACGAAAAGAGCTAGCAACTTGAAATTTTCAGGGTTGGTGGCGCATCCCAATGCGACGGACAAGTTCGTTAATGGGCATAATCGGCCCAGTGGTTTCCGAATAATAGTTTTGTTTTCAACCAATATGAATCCGATCGAATTGAAACTTGGTGAGTAGTTGAAGAATATGAGCCTAAGCACGCTTGTGAAATTTTATGCGAATCGTATGGCTAGAATATTTTAAATAAATTATTAAAAAATATTTATGTTTTCACGATAACTTGAGAACGGAAAGATATAGCGGCTTGAAGTTTTCAGGTTAGGATGTGCACCAAAACGAGACATTTCAGTTTGTTTATGAGCATAATCAGCCAAACGGTTTCAGAGTTATAGCCATCTGAAATTTTCTGGAATTTGGTGGTTTTTTGTTCCTCATTAACTCAAAAAATACTGAACCGATTGAATTCAAACATTAATTAATTAGTTGCAGAACGCCAACGCGAAAATGTTTGCCTAATTTGGCGCGGATAGCATTTGTAGAAAATTTTTAATAAATCATTGAAAATAAAAAAAAATTCTATATATCAGTAACTATTCGTTTGAAATTGCTGAAATTTTGCAAGAGTCTTTATAACCTAACTCTACTGCTAAGTTTCAAGTTTTAATACGATCGGTTAGATATTGTTGGAGATTCGAGCATTCTTGTGTGAGTTCTGTAGATGGGTGACCGTTGCTTCGATAACTTTCGAACGAAAGCAGATAGGGACTTGCAATTTTCAGGGTAGGTTGCGTATCCGAAAGGGAGAGTTGAGTTCGTTTTCGGGCATAATCGGTCAAACGGTTTCCGAGTTATACCCACCTGGAATATTATTTCCTTGATAACTCTTAAAATAAATATTCGATCAAATTGAAGCTTGGTAACTAGTAGTAGAAAATCAACATGAAGACGTGTTTAAAATTTTGTAAGAACCGCATCCCTAGAAAATTTGAAAAAAATGACGAAAAAAAAAATTTAAGAACCGTACCCCTAGAAAATTAAAAAAAAATCACGAAAAAAAAAATTGTTTCAAGCACTGACCTGAAGTCAGAAGCTTTTGCGCTTATGTTCTATTGTCCATTCTTCTGTATTGGACACCATTAATCGAATTTACCATGGTAAATTTTGTTGTCCATTCTCCTGTATTGGACACTCTTAATTCGAATTTACCATGGTAAATTCGAATTAAGTGTCCAATACAGGAGAATGGACAACATTCGAATTTACCATGGTAAATTCGAATGTTGTCCATTTCTCGAATAAAGACATAGACTGAGTATTGATTTCAAAGATGACACTTGTGGAAATTCAATTCAATCTCGCTTGTTTCCAAATTATTATAATTACCATAACGGGATAAGTTAATAACAACTCATTCAAATAGTTCGTAGGGTCTTTCGGGAAATAGATGAATAGACTTACCATGATATGTATTCATCTTTGTATCCCCAATAGTGAATATGAAACTTTTAAATTATATGTCTCATCTAAACCTTTATTTTCATACTGCATCACTTCTGCACAATCACTCTAAGGATTTCTCTAACATATGGGACATATTTTCATCAACTTAATTTACAACAGATATAACTCACGTCACTACTATTTTATTCGAACTACAAAGTTGAATCTTATAAGTTTGTAGTTTATTAGTATGCATAACGAAATATAAATTATAAGTATCATTCCACCTATTCATCCCAATTATTCTTGAAGATAAACTATTAATCTGGATATACGAATTTTAGTAAACAAATAAATAAATAAAGAACCACCGGCGTAATATTCTAGGGTTAGGTGCCCACTTCTGTCACAGTATAATAAAATATTATTATACTGTGAAATATTATTATACTGTGTCTATACGAGGTCGTCAATTGCATAATGCCTGTTTTGGTTTACAGTAGGAACATTTCCGAATCGGTTCTAACTTCTAAAGAGTTGGACAAACGTAACGTTTGACAGATTTCGCCCAGAACCAATTACAATTACAATAAACCAGTGTGTGACTACTTTGAACGCTTCTAGGACCGTCCCTGTTGCCAACCAAAACAAGCCTATAGAGAACATAATAATAATCACAGAATCACAGATTGTATTCTCCATTATGTAGATTTGAGGTTATAATAAATGTTGGGTGTAATATTCATTATATTATATCACTATATAAAATATTTGCTTTATTTATTCTTGCGAAAATTTTCAAGAAAATTAAAAATATCGTTTAATAATAAATCAAAATCGGAGTTCAATGACAAACAAATGTACAGGGGAGTGAAATATTAAAATTTAGGATTATTATTCAAACGGTAGTGGCGCCCATGCACTGTTGGGCCAAAATTCAACAGTGAGGTCCTGAGATTTGTTACTGACATACAGAGTGAATTGTAAATTCACACAAAATATTCAATCCACCATATAAAATACAGGGATTTGCCAATTTCGTTCGAATTTGGTACATTCAACTAAAAGGTCTCAACAAGTAGCTCTTTAAATGAAACCAATATCAGGACCGAAATATTATTTTTATTCCATGTTAATTTCTTGCAAGAATAACTCACCCTGTATAATAATTATCAAAAATCTGAGCTCAGATTCAAAATCCTAGAGTAACCTGTTAAAATAGTTCCTGGCGCCATTTCAGTTATTCCGTAATAAATTTTTTATTTCAAATATTTCACTCAAGAAATTGTCGGATAAAATACCATCAAAAATAGGTTAATATAATGAATATTCACGAAAACAAGACATTAAAATTGTTATTCTCTTCAATTATTTTGTTGCAAAATTTTATAAAATACTGACTTTTACTAAATAACTGACCTAGTACCTATAGCAATTATCAATAATCTAATCGTAGATCTGAAAGTTACTAAAAAAATCGTGAAGAAACTTTGTAAAAAATTGACTGGCCTGAATTTTTGGTATAATTATATTTGAATTTGAATTTATGAAAATCACAACAAAAAAAAATTTTCGTAAAAAACTTTCACTAATCATTATGATAACTATCCAAATTGTAATGTATCGGATTTTTCAATTTAATTGAAAATGCCACTGTCAGTATTATGAGTGAAATATAGGCACAACAATGAAATATAAAATAGTATCTAAAAGGAAAACTTTCATGGCTAATGCCGCAAATAGAGGACAAAATAATAATTCTGCTGGTATCTGCCGACACGAGTTTCTGCTAGTTGGCATCTTCAGGACAGGGCATCCAAGAATGCAAGAAAATATGGAAATAAAAATGAAAATAGGCGATATCACAACAGGAACGAGCAACGAATTTGTGCTTTCAGCTCTAGGACCTCCAATTCGGAGGAAAACTAAGGCATCGGCACGGAGGAAGCATAAGCAGCCTGTGCGATGCGACCTCAACCCTTGCATATGAGATGAAGAAAAAGGATAACGCGGATAAGTACAATTAAATGGAAAAGTTTAATGGGTAATTCCGTAAAAAGAGCATAGAATAATAATTCTGCTAGTACCTGCCGACACGTGTTTCTGCTAGTCGGCTTCTTCAGGACAGGGCAACCAAGAAACCAAGGAAAGATGGAAATAATAATGAATGGATTCGTAGCTATTCATTATATTGATCCATTTTTGATGATACTATTTTCTGAAAATTAATTAAATTCTGAGTTAAAAAAATTGAAAAAGTATGAATTACTTTTTTAATTTTTTTACGGAATAACTGGGATTATGCCAGAAACTTTCTTAATAAGTTTCTCTAGGTTTTTTTTCCGCAGATTTCAAGTCTGAGCTCAGATTTTTGATAATTATTATAGAGGGTGAGTTATTCTTAAAAGAACTTAACATGAAAGAACATTTATATTCCGGTCCTGATAATGGTTTCCTTCAAAGAACTACTTGTTGAGGCCTTTCAGTTTAATTCATTTGCCAAATCGGCTGATTCCTGTATTCAATATGTAGGATTTCGTTTTTTGTCTCAATTCACGATTCGCTCTGTATGTCAGTAACAAAGCAGTTTTGGACATTTTTATATGGCGTTTTGCAATCATCAAGTTCTGTCGGTTTCATCTCCGGACATCCTGTATATCGGTTGGCAATTTCGCTTTCGATGAAACTTGGTTACTAATTGTAGCATGCCGACACAAACAATTCTGTGAAATGTTAGAAAAATTATAAAAAATTTGTCTGTATCTCAGAAACTATCTATCCGACATCGCCTTCGAAACCTCATTCTACAGCCACGTTTTTGAACACGATCGGACACTTATATTATTGGAGTTATTGAAGAAATACTGGAAACCGAGGAGTGTTGTTCGAGTTCAGTATCTGGATGGGTGGCCATTACCACGATATCTTTTGAACGGAAAGAAATAGCGACATGTACTTTCAAGAGTAGGTAGCGCATCTGAATGTAACAGTTGAACTCGTTGATAGACATAATCGGCCTGACGGTTTTAGAGTTGTAGGTCTTATTTCTTCTTCTGTATCAGTTCGCATTATTCGTGCTGCTGCTCTTTCTACTCTTTCTTCAAAGTCGATATCGTCGTCTGGTGATCGATGCGGTGAGAATTGTAGTTCCAGCGTCTCAGCGAAGGTATTCGCTTTATCTTCGTCCGCGTATACTATACCATTTACTCCGTGTAAAGGCCGTGATCTGTTGCTCTTGTTCTTCATAATTCTATTCAGACGCCACATTGGTTTGTAGTGGGCGTCTTGCTCTCACAGTCTTCGTTAATGCTTTCTAGCAGCACTTGCCATTTTTCGTTCCTGTACTTCTGTATTTCTTCTTTGACTAAGTTTGCTTGTCTGTTGGTCTCTCTCTTGTCTTTGGGATATAGGGTACGTTATACCCATCTGCACTTTTTTTGTTACTTAATCAATAACTCATAATATACAGATCTGAAACAATTTAAATTTTGTGACTAGTTGTAAAATTTTTACGGCCGGTTTCATAATAAATTTCAAAGTTCCTTTAAATTTAAAGTATCCTTCAAAGTGACATTTTGGTTCAAAATGTCCTACTGAAGGTGCTTTAAATTTAAAGAGACTTTGAAACTCATTATGAGACCGGCCCTGATGAGCAAGTTTTCACGAAATTTTGTTGGGCCCGTATCACTAGAAAAAAAAAATCATTTCTTCAAATATGTCAGAAATTATGTGTCAGATTCCGCTGAAATTCTGCACAAACCTTCAAGTACCGGAATTCAGCTCGATCAGTCTTGTAGTGTAGCAATTATGGTGAACATAAAAATCTGAGCTGGTGTCGGCTTCTGAAGTTTCAAACGATGTAAATCTCATTGCTGATACGAAGCCGCGTTGGTTACTTCTCGCCTCCCGCTTTATGCTGAGAGGGAGATATAGGGAAATGCGGGTTAGATTCTCCGCTGAATAAGATTACTATTTCATTTGTGAATAACGTATTTATGATGCATTTATGCATCAATGCATTGTTTTACCTGTGAAAAGTAGGCTTGAAAGTATTTTTTTTACAATCGTGCAAAATGTTACTACTTTTCGCACTATCTAAAGTGTACCAAAACTTAAACTTTTTGTTCACATGTTCTAGGACACAGCGTTCTATCATTATGCCAAAATGTCTGTAATTTTCGATGTTTTGGCTGAAAATAGTCTCGAACGATCGGGTTCGACTCATTTATGATTTCGAAGTAATTCACATCTGAAATTTTGTTGGTATTTCCTCAATAACTCAAAAAATACAGATCTGATCGATTTGAAACTGGACTATTAGTTATAGAATGCTTAGTCGCATTATCGTCTAACGTGATGTTAATTTCCAGAACGCGTTGACACTTTTCCAAACGATGCTTCTGTAACTTCCCCGTATGATAAAGATGTTAGTGTGACTGCGTTTAAACGTTTACTGATCCCAAGAAACATTCTGGTGTACGTTAATTTTGAAGAATTAAATTGTATGGTTGCGAATTGTGAAGCTTTATGGTTATTTGATCTATCATTTCTATGATCTAGATTGAACGCAATTAATATAAAAACAAGCATAGGAAATTTACGTGTTAGAACATTATACAACACAATTTTATAGTGTTCATTATTCAGTAGTTCACAAGTTATGAAAATTAATATTGAAAACATTTGTTCAAGCACGGACGTGATGTCAGGAGTTTTTGCGCGTATGTTGTATTGTCCAATACAGGAGAATGGATAATAGAACATACGCAGAAAGGCTCCTGACTTCACGTCAGTGCTTCAACCAATTTATTTTAATAATTTTTATGGAATTTCCTAGGGGTACAGTTCTTATATATTTCAAACACGTCTTTTTATCGATATTCTACAACTAGTTACCAACCTTCAATTCGATCAAGTCTATATTTTTTGAGTTATTGTGGAAATAATATTCCAGGTGGGTATAACACTGAAACCGTTGTACCGATTATGCCCGTAAACGAACTTAACTCTCCCATTCGGATACGCAACATACCCTGATAATTATAAGTCCCCGTTTCCTTTCGTTCGAAAGTTATCGAGGCAACGGTCCATCCATCTACAGATCTCACACAAAGCTGCTCGAATCTCCAACAATATTTATCCGATCGAGTTCAAACTTGGCAGTAGAGTTAGGTTCTGAAGGCTATCGCAAAATATCAGTGATGTCGAACGTATAGTTACTGATATATAGAATTTTTTTCAATAATTTTCAATAATTTTTTTAAAAACTTCAGTAATACGATCCTCACAAAAATTTTGTAAGTTATACAACTAGTTACCATGTTTGAATTTAATCGATTTTCTATTGTTCGAGTTATCGAGGAAGTAACAACCAAATTTCAGATGGGTATAACTCCAAATTCGTTTGGTCGATTATGTCTATTTACAAACTTAATTGTCGCATTCAGATGCACAACCTAACCTGAAAATTTCAAGTCGCTATCTCTTTCCGTTTTCAGGTTATCGTGACATACAAAGTATTTTTTGATGATTTTTTTTTTATTTTCTATTGACACGATCTTCACAAAATATCACACACGCCTTTACGTAGGTATTCCACAAAATTCTCACAAACGTGCTTAGGTTTATATTCTACAACTATTCACCAAGTTTCAATTCAATCGGATTTATATTGGTTAAAAATAAAATTATTACTCGGAAACCATATGGCCGGAAATGCCCATTTACTAGCTTGTCCGTCGTATTGGGATGTGCCACCTATCCGTAAAACTTGAAGTCACTATCTCATTCCGTTCTCAAGTTATCGAGACAACGAACGGCTGGCCGGACAGAATCAAATTTTTCCTCAAATTCTTCATCAGATAGTCGAACTCAATCGTTTGAGACCATTTCCTCCAAAAAAATCTAAAATTACAGATATTTGGGCAAAATGAAAAACGCGATGTTCCCCAGAACATACGCGCAAAAAATAAAGTCAAGAGAAAAAAATAGATTGTTGATTGAATGGGTTATATTTAAACTTCATTTGACGAGGTTCTCAGACCTGAGTGTTGAAATTTTCAGAATGAAAAACAGGAGTCAACAAGGAAGACTAAATGAAAAGCTATAATTTTAATGAACATTATTCCATTACTACCGACTAGTATTCGTCTCAGGGATCCATTGAAAAATTTCATCTGAAGCCCTTCCGAATCATCACGTCATAATAAAAACCTTATTGAGTTTTCTCCGTCGCGTCACCCCATTTCAGTAATTCCCCAGAAATTCATCAGCCCCCCAAAATCCGCCACCAGTCAAAATCACCTTGGAATACCCCTTTGTTCTTCGGTGTCGAACCCCGATAGGCTGTTCATAATTCTCATTTCCACTAATTCAGGCCCTCGAGCACGATCCCTCAGCCTCGGCATTATTATGTAGAACGTTTTTTGTTGCCCATGTTTCCTGCCATTTATAAATACTAGTAGGAATTTGGAGCAAAGCAATTATCGTCTTAAAGCCGACTCAGAAGTCCTCGAATACGGTATGTCTCGCTAGTAATGAGAGCTTTCTACGCAAAAAGTCTACTTTGTTCAATGCGAGTTGAAATAGGGTGGTGAAGTTTGCCTCCGGATATGGGGAGTTTGTTTCGACTCGAAATTAAATTTGTACTAGGATGCAAAAGTTTTTTGCATCCATCATTCGTAAACAGAGAGTAGCACTGTACGTTCAGCTCATGGGAAACCCTGGTTCACCGAGAATATTTTGAACATGCTTTAAAGAAACCGTAGTCTTTGGCAGCGTTACCTGCGTCACAGATCCGGTAGTAACCATCACTCATTTTTGAATCACCTGTCATCAACGGTTCGCGACGCTAAAAATCCTCATGGAAAATCCCTTGCTTCATCAAAAAACCGGAAGAAATTTCACAAATATTGTATACGCTCACGACTGAACTCCCAAAGTATGAACTCCAACACTTAGAACTGAAGCGGGAGACTTGTGTGAGGACGATAGCAAGTCTGCTTTAGTTCTTGCTGATTCATTTGTACAGTAATTCACTTCTGAATCTCAAGATGATCTTCCGACCATTAGTAACCCACGCTCTGTGTTGAGTCTAGAGAATGTTGAGTTGTTATCACCGTTGTGGCAACTCGATCCATCTACTGCTCCTGGTCCGGATAAAATCACTGCAGAGGTGCATTTGCGCACTTCCTCCTTTCATGAAAGTTATTAAACTCTCGTTGAGAATATCTAAAGTTCCCCCACTCTGGAAGACGACCAATGTTAAATCAATTTTTAAGAGTGGTGATAGAACCGAAACTACAAAATTGTTGGAAAGATCATAACCCCGAAGATGATCTGCTACTTTTCCATTAATGTTACCTTACCGAATGAGGAGCATGGCTTTATAAAGAGTAGATCAGTAATTACTTGCCTGCTACAGTGCGTGAATATTGGACTGGGCGTGTTGACTTAAGAAATTTTCAGGATTCTGCCCGGGCCTTCGATCGAATTCTGTTGCGGAGTTTGCTTCATAAACTTGAAAATATCGCAGTTCGGGGAGGCCTGTTGAGGTGGATACGGTCATTCTTCTGCTGTCTTTACTTTCGAGTTAGAGTTGGTGACTCTTTGTCTCCATTGGTAACTGCGACTGGTGGCGTTCGCCAGGTATCAGTGTTGGGACCTCTATTATTTCTCGTTTATATCGCCAACCTTCCAGCAGCCCTGAAGAGTTCATGTTCGTGCTACACCGATGATATTAAATTTTACTCTGATGCAGTGAATGCTCTGAATGGTCGCGGAAATGGCAGATTCCTTTGAACATTAAAAAGTGTAAAGTGCTTCACCTTGGCGGAAATAATACCCCAAGGATATTTTCTGGACAGCGAATAAATAAAATCGGTCAAGAAACACAATGATCTCAGTGTAACTGTGTCTCATGATCTTACTGGCTGGCTCATAGATTTACAGAAGGTTGGCGCACGTGCGAATAAAGTCCTATACCTCATTCAAAAGTCATTCCCGCGTTGCTGAGTTAAAACGTGCAGACTTCCAGACACGAAAGGTGTTCCACCTCTTATGGAGTACGCCGGTCTGGTTTGGTATGCATCTTTGGTCAGAGATCGTTAACTTCTGGAGAGCATTCAGCGGAGGGCCGCCAGAATCCCTTTTGGCTACTTGCGTTCCTCGTATAGGAATATATAAATATAAATTCTCTTGAATATAGGGAATAGGATTTGTATATTAGACCCTGGCAAACTCACTGATCGCCTCTAACGTGGGGACTTAAATATAACATATCGAGTGATGCATTGTATGATTGGCAGTGATCTGAGTGACATTTTTACTCGCAATACAAACAATCTGCGTGGCAATCCATAAGCAAAACAGAAACGTGAGGTACTTCGGTTCACTTCCAGACAGGATATTCTAGGCAATCGGGCCAATTGGAACACCCTTCCTGCCAAAATGGTTTGCTGCTCTACGGTGAATGCAAAAATCGTCTGTACGGGTTTCGTCGCGTATAATATGCGTTTGGATAGTTAATTTATTTATAAAAATGTCAATAATTATTTTAGAATTGTAATTAAAATCATATGAATTCAAAACTTTCAACCGCTCTCTAAGTTTAGGTTTTTCAACGTAGCAATTGAAAACATATGTATGTACATGAGTACTTTAAGGCAATTGGTAACTGGTTGTAGAATATCGACAAAAGACTTTCGTTAAAAATTTTTATGACTGTACAACAATAACATTTCAAAAACAAATTACGTATCTCAAGGTAACTTGAGAAAGGAAAGAGATAGCGACTTGCAATTTTCAGGGTGGGTCGCTCATCAAAATGCGACATTTACATAGGTTTGTAAACTGGCATAATGGGCTAAACGGTTTTGGAGTAATACTCAACTGAAATTTTGTTTTGATTTCCTCCCAAACTCGAAATATTCAAATCTGATCCGATCAAAACTCGGTAGTTACTTGTAGAAAACCGACGCATTAATTTTCGCGGAATTTCGTGAAAATCGTATCCAGGAGTTACTTGAGGCGCAAGTGTTCTCGCATATTAAAAGATATTCAACGAATATCAAAACCAACAGAATACATATGTCAGAATTGAAAAATCTGTGATCCTAGACGATACTCTCATTACTCAACTCTGTAATGAAATGTATTAATATATTATTAAAGCTGAGAAAACGGTATACTTATATCAATGCTAAATTCGATAAAGAGTGTCCAATGGAGGTGAGTAGACAATAGCACATGTGCGCAAAAGCTCCTGACTTCACGTCATTGCTTGAGCCAGTTTTTCTTATACTTGGTGGCAACAATTTGTTATTGCAGTTATATTCTCCTGTGACTTGAATCATAGGAAGCGCATTATCTTCAAGCAGGATCAGATACCGAACATTAAATTTCCCATCGTATCTAAAATCGAGAGGCAAAATCGGGCCATAAATTCTCAGTCGCTCCTATATATACCCATCCGGCACGGTCTTCCATCTGGAATAGTGAATTTAAGGGCGTCTTTTCCTTATTTATCTCTTCTTCGTGACTTCATAGACTATGTATACATATTCCCCTTTTATTTCACACCCCACTTCATTATATTCGAGATCTCAAACATCGAGTGGATCTCGAGAAGTACAAAGCTGTTAAATATTTACAAACGGAGGGGACCATCGGCGTCGCAAATAAGGGTAAATTACAAATTTCTTCTGTTCACTCGAAAAATAAGATGACGATTTTCTGCGACAAATGTTATATCTACTCACGGTCAGAATTTCTGCATTTACTGATAAAACAAGTTCTACGAAAGCTCTAACGTGGCATCACAAGCTTCAGCGTTCATGAAGTTATCAATAGATTCCACTGTTATATAAACTATAATAAGAAGGTTTATTGAAAATTCTATGACTAAAGAAATTGATAAACTCTAAAATACTGTAGATTTAATCATTGAATAAATGTCAACTGCATAGTTTAAATAAAGTAAGAAATTTTAAACCAATTAAAAAATCGATAACTAACCGTAAAATAAGTATTTAGATCGATCTGTTTTTTGGTTCCCATAAGCACCTGTTTTAACTCCAGGTGGTTGTTTTAATCGGATGATTGTCATCTTTAGGTAGTAAACTGCCTAACACAATGATTTTATTTAAGTTAAGGCAATATAATGTCTGACAATCACCCGATAAAAACAACCACCTAAAGCTGATCATCACTCGATAACGTCTCGCATGAAGTTCACGAAGTTGGACTGATGTATATTGGAACTAAGAAACTGACCGCTCTAAATACGAATTTAACGGTTTGTTATGGATAAGGAATTGAAACATAATAAATGCAAATAAAACGAATATTCATAAAATGATCAATCAAAATCAAGAATATATAAAACAATAAGCAAAAAAAATCATTTCTCAGAGTTGGGAATGATATCAATGGTTGTTTATGATAGAACTGCACCATAAAACAAATAATATCTCCAAAAGTATTGGTTTCTCAGAGTTGGGAATAATATCAATCGATACTTATGATAGAACTGCATCATTCAATATGAAATTCAAAATGTTAGGTCTATGACTCACCTCATATGTTGGATTTAAATACATCAGTAAATTATAATTAGGCGAAGGTTACACGGTCAATCTTGTATCAATCTGGCATCAATCTGACATCATTCTTGCCATCAAACCAGACCCTCAGTTCATCAGTCTACGCGTATACAATCAGTTTCCCGTCATCTATGATGGATGTCAAACTGAACCGGATTGACCGGAATTCTATGAAATCATAAAATTACGATTAATCATTGAAATTCTGAAAAATCCTATCTCAGAAAGTATTACATACTTTGTTAGAGTTGATAATGATTTCAATGGATTCTTATGAAGAAACCGTGTCTGAAAAAAATTGAATTTGAAATTTTTTCGTTACTCCTAAACCAACTTATTTTGCCCAATATAGAACTGAACCGAATTTATTTATCTCCCAAACCTACTCTGAAAATTTTTAGCGTTGAAAATGATATCAATTGACTTTTATGATGAAACAGCATCTAAAAAAATTCAATTTGAAACTTGTAATGTAAAAAAAATTTTTTTTTTTCATTACTCCGAAATAATCAGGCTGATTTTGCCCAATAACAAAATTAACCCAGATATTTATACCCCAAATCTACTCTGAAAATTTAAACTGTCTAGCTCATTCCGTTCGAGAGTTATCGTGTTTACGCCCGACCGGGGGACACAATATATTTTGACCATGGATTCTTGATCAGTCAGTGAAACCAAAACTTTTAAGACCATATTCTGCCGAAAATACGAAAACATACATTTGTGCAAATTGATAATAAGCACTCTGTTCCGGGGAACAAGAGCGCAGAAAAAGAACCTAAAGTTGGCAAACCAGCTATAGGTGGTATGAATCTTCGTTTAATTTCATTAACAAATATTTTTTTCTGTCAAGATATGTATTTCAGTTTTTGAGCTCCAAAGGGGCTACACCTAGCCTAGGAGCCACGAAGGTATGATCTCTAGCCAATCCTCTTCAATGTCCATACATTGAAATTCACGGTTATGATAATAAAATTAACACAAAGTAGATAGAATATTGAATACATAGCTACCATATAAATCTCTGTAATTATAATATTTTAGCAAAATCTAGCATACATTTTCGGATATATTAAAATTTTCCAATTTTTTTTCCTACTCTCCTAATGATACGATATTCACGATATTTCCCATGAATCATGATATCGTTATTCTACACCTAAATACTAATTTCAAATTGATAAAATCTGTGGTTTCGAAATTATTGAGAAAATATCATCAAATAGATATTACCTACTCCGAAACCATTGGGCGGATTTAGCCTATTAACATTCGACCAGCATTAGTACCTAGGTCTGAAAACTAGTTTGCAAATCCAAAGTCTCTAAGTTCCTTCTTTCAAAAAATTTCGTTAATAATTCGCAATATTCATGTAAAATTATTGAATTTCCACCAATCAAATCAAAGTCCTATATTTTCCGTTTAATTACCTGGAGAAACTGGAACCGTACCTATATTGAGGTACAAATGAAATCAATATCTAAACCAACTTCCTGATAAAATGTCCTTTCATTTTCTCGGAAGATTGTCTTTTTAGCAAATTTAGCCCTGCTAGATTTGAAGAGCATTAGCCAAAAAAATATTTCAATGATTGATTTTTTCCTATGTAAGTAATCATTAAAGGATACTGTGGGAGGTATATTCATCATTGAATGGTTTCTTTCTGGGTTTTCTCTCCCAAACTCTGAAAAATATCTATAAAATAAAAAAATTGGTTCAAGCCCTGTGGACAGGAGCTATTGGGCGCATGTTCATCTTCCTTGTGGCCCGTACTGACCAGTAAAGAAAAAAATACTGAGAGAGACCCAGGAAATTTGACACATTTTGTCTTATATCTCCAGAAATTGAAATCGCTGAGCCAAAATTTTGCACAATGTTGCAAAATACTACAATTGACGTTAGTACAAGTTTTTGTTGCAATCTGATGAATAGTTCACGAAAAAAAAATTTTTTTTTCGAAAAAATTAAAAGAAATATTTTTTTAAAAGTTACCAACATTTCGATCTTAACAGAATTTTGCCAAAAGTTGCGCGTTTATATCCTCGAACTGACTACCAAGTTTCGATTCAACATCTTCTTTAGTTCCTGAAATATAAGGGAAATAACCTCAAAATTTGAAATGTCTATAACTTCTAAACCGTCCGGCCGATTTTGCCCGTTAACGAACTTAACCGTCGCATTTTGATCAGAAACCTACCCTGAAAGTTTGAAGTCGATAGGACCTTCGGTGCTCCTGTTATCGTGCCTACGGCCGGAAGGCCGCCCGGCCTGCTGGCCGGCCGGCCGGACGGCACCCAAAAATCTGACACCGGATTCGTGATCAGGGAGTCCGAATTAGTCTATTAGCCAATTTTCAGCTCGAAATTCGAAAATTACAGACATTTGGACGAAATGATAGGACGATGTTCCCCTAGAACATGCGCCCAAAAATTATTATTTTGTGATTTGCTTCTGCGTAAGAAACATAAGATATTTGTCAGAAGCAATCAATTGAACAATGTTGCCTTACAAATAAGAACGAAACAACATCAACGAAGAAACAACTATATCGTAACGTTTCGGAGTCTATATCAAACCCCTTCTTCAGACGCTTAACGAAAGAATCACAAAAATATTCACAAAGCATTCAACCTCCGTTAAATCCTAACTGAGGTCCACAGTTAAGAATTAATTTGAATCGCAACCTCCGTTAACGTGAAAATTAACGTGAAACAGGCCTGTTTCACTACCGTTACATACGTTAACTGAGGTTGCGATTCAAATGTATCCTTACCTGATGACCTCAGTTAGGGATTAACGGAGATTGAATGCTTTGTGAATACGGCGGTATATTTATATTATCGAATTGAGGCCTGTCTTGACTATACCTCGGTGAGGCTAGTATATTTGAGACAGGAATGCCATTTGTCCCATAATTATATGCTTTAATAATTCCATATAAATTTATGACCGGGTATGAAACATTGGTTCAAGCCCTGTGGACAGGAGCTTTGGCGCTCTTGTTCAAACTTTGACAAATCATATCTTCGAAAGTATTGGTAAGAGTTGCGAATTATATCAATGGATTATTATGATAGAACTTCATAATAGCAGAATTTAAATTCAAACATCATAAAAGAATTCAAATTCAACAGAGTGCCAAAAATTATTAATCCAAAACCAATAGACCAATTCTACCCAACAACGAACTCATCCGAGATATTCGTTCCTCAATTCTATGATGAACGATATATTTTTTCCTCAACTCCACTCTGAAAGTTATATTATAGATCAATTGAAACTTTAGCCAATATTTCAGTTTTGTTTTTACTGGAGATATTCTGAACTCAATATTATTAACCTACCATTACCATTCCCATCATATGGATTAACCATGGGCATTATATATCAAAATTTGACATATCATATCTCAGTACAATAACTTGACATTTATCAACACAGATCATATTATAATAATTCATAGATAGAATAATTATCGAATTCTGTGAAAACAGAAGTACGAGTTATTATTGAAATTTTGAAACAATCATATCTCCGAAAGCTATTAGCTTGTTAGAGTTAAAAATGACATCAATGTATTCCTTTGGTGAAATTGCATCTTGAATAAAACTTATTTTGAAATTTGTGATGTAAAAAAAAACTCTTTTGTTTCTCCGAAACCATCCAACCGATTTTGCCCAATAACGAACTTAGCCGAGATATTTATGTCCCAAACCTATTCTGAACATTTCCACTGTCTAGCTTATTCCGTTCGAGAGTTATCGTGTTAACGACCGGTCGGACCGGAATGCCGGACATAATCGATTTAGAACACGTATTCTTGATCAGTGAGTCGAACCATATCGTTTAAAAACATTTTCAGCCAAAAATTCGAAAATTACAGACATTTGGGCAAATTGATAAGCACTCTGTTCCGATGAAAAAAAGCGCCAAAAAGATTATGTGATTTCCAATATTTCCGGCCCAAAACATTTAAATTTTGGGGATGCTGAGTATGGACTTCATGGAATACTCTTTTATTTCACAATGCCGTTAAGGTTGAATGAAGATTTATTCATACCGTGTCTAAAAGAGCATATCGGACACATACATCTCCTGGTGCAAATCACGTTTTAACAACCGGCAACTCAATTCCAGAAAATCCCGTCAAATTGTTGAAAAATTCCAATTCCAAGTGTACTCAGGAACACTTGAATGGATTGAAATGTATAAGAGAAAGGACATTTATAACTCAATAATGATCTGACCCCTATTAACAACCCATTATTCTCACTAATCGCTTTATGACTGAGGGTATAATGTCAACCCATACTTGAGTGTAGAAATTTATTGCATGGTCTAGTAACGCTTCGTCTTTGAAGATTGAACCTTTGTTTCCGAAACATATGTCAGACAACAAAAACTGTAGTGGACAAGAATTTAGTTACATTTGTAGTGTTCATAATAAGTCCACAGTGAACTCAAACTTGAATATACTCGATAAGATCTTCAAAACAAGGTATCACAACACTCTTTACCCTAATTCGAAATCAGGGGGTTGTGCTTCTCCCGGCAGGTGGTTTGAATTATGGGGATGAAAAAGAGCAGACGAGTCGTTCCCCCACAAATGAGAAATTGGCGGGTATAAGCGTTTTTACAGATTTTCATTTTAATGCTGAAAAATTGGCTTTAGAGTCAAGATTTGACGGATCTGGCATTTCAGTAAAATTGGACAGATGGCTTCTGAGATGCATGACATTTTTTTATAACTTTTTCCAGTAATACGATCCTCAATAAGTTCCGCATAAGTAGTTTTGTCAGCATTACACAATTAATTAACAAGTTCCAATACGAGCGGATCTATTTTTTGCGCGTATGTTCTGGGGAACATCGCGTTATAGTTTTGCCCAAATGTCTGTAACTTTCGAATTTTTTGAAAAAAATGGTCTCAAACGATTAAGTTCGACTCCCCAATGAAGAATTCGAGGTCAAATTTGATTCTGTCCGGCCGGCCGGCCGGCCGTCCGGCCGGCCGTTGCCACGATAACTTGAGAACGAAAAGAGCTAGCGACTTGAAATATTCAGGGTAGGTGGCGCATCCCAATACGACGGACAAGTTCGTTAATGGGCATAATCGGCCCAGTGGTTTCCGAGTAATAATTTTGTTTTCAACCAATATGAATCCGATCAAATTGAAACTTGTTGGGTAGTTGTAGAATATGACCCTAAGCACGTTTGTGAAATTTTGTGCGAATCGTTTGGCTAGAAAATTTAAAAAAAATTATTAAAAAATATTTTTGTTGTCACGATAACTTGCGAACGGAATGAGATAGCGGCTTGAAATTTTCAGGTTAGGATGTGCACCGGAACGCGACATTTCAGTTTGTTTATGAGCATAATCGGCCAAACGGTTATAGAGTTATAGCAATCTGAAATTTTCTGAAATTTGGTGGTTTTTTGTTCCTCATTAACTCGAAAAATACTGAACCGATGGAATTCAAACATTGTTATTAGTTGTAGAATGGCAACGCAAAAATGTTTGCAAAATTTGGTGAGGATAGCATTTGTAGAAAATTTTTAATAAATCATTAAAAATAAAAAAAAAAAATTCTATATATCAGTAACTATTCGTTTGAAATTCATGAAATTTTGCAAGAGCCTTCATAACCTAACTCTACTGCCAAGTTTCAAGTTTTAATATGATCGGTTAAATATTCTTGGAGATTCGAGCATTCTTGTGCGAGTTCAGTAGTACCGATTTGGTGTAGCGTAAGGCTCCGAAGAAACGATCGCTCGACCCGGACTTTTGCCGTCGAGTCGAAGAAGACGAATCGATTTGTGTTTTTCCCAAATTTCGTTCTTCTAGGTTGAGCCTAAATATACTAATTCGAAACAAGTTTCGGAGGTTTTGAGTCCGACGATTTTCCATTCAAAAAGTCAATCCGAGAAACGTCAGAATTAATTCGAGAGACGGGGTCGGAAATTTTCGAAAGCGAAACTGACGATTTAGGCCTTTTTTATATTTAAAACTGTAATTAGATCTTTGAAATACCATTGAATGAAGAAATTCTTGTAAGTTAACAAAATATCTTTATTTGAACAATAAAAATGCATCATTTTATTAAAATGATAGTTAGACTATCCAATTGCTTCTTTTCTTTATAATATTTTAGCTGTAAGTCAGTATAGCTTAGAACTTTTAAAGTAACGTCCTACAATATTAATTTAAATGATATTATAAATAAAAAAAAATTGGTTCAAGCACTGACGTGAAGTCAGAAGCTTTTGCGCGTATGTTCTATTGTCCATACTCTTGTATTGGACACTCTTCTTAATCGAATTTCACATGATGAATTCTATTGTCTACTCTCCTGTATTGGACACTCTTCTCAATCGAATTCACCATGATGAATTCTATTGTCCATTCTCCTGTATTGGAGACTCTTCTTAATCGAATTTACCAAGATGAATTCTATTGTCCAGAATGGACAATAGTTTGGCCGATTATGCCCACGAACTTGTCCGTCACGTTTGTATGCGCAACCTACCTTGCAAACCTTGAAAACATCTCTTTGCGTTCGAAAGTAATTGTGACAACGTCCGGCCGGACAGAATCAAATTTGACCAGGAATTCTTCGTCAGTGCGTCGAACCTAATCATTTGAAACCATTTTTGACAAAAAAAAAATTTAAATTACAGAAATTTGGCAGAGTGAGTTTCGTGTCCATATATGCTCCGGCTAAGTTCATTATTAGGGAAATATTTGTCGAGTAGTTCCGCATTAATAGTGATCTGAAACTTTGTTCGCCCAATAATTCAATATGATATTATTAGAATTGTCATTCCTTTCTGTGGTCATGTCAGTTTTATAAGAGGAAAGCAATTTATTTAAACGATGATTTATTTTCAAATCGATATTTAATACCTCGAGTCGAGCCAAGTTGAATATGGTACACATGGATTTATTTTAACGAATTGTCCCATATATCTAGGTTTAATTGAAAGTTGGACGATGTTTTCATTCAAATATAATAAGGGTACCTTCTACCCAAGATTCGAGGATTTTCCGATATCGGAAATATTCTATATAATATTGAACAATAAAAATAATGAAAAATCGTTTGTAATTTATAAACTTTAAGAATTATCACAATTTCCACCGAAAATTTCATTTTGAATATTTTCAAATGTCAGTTTCAGGGTAGTTTGGAAAACAGTTATTTAGACGCATTTGTATCGATTATGAGACCATTTGTTGATAATGGAATGTGGCATTATCGAAGTATTTTGATTAAGTAAAACACATATTTTCAGATCAGCGATGTAGATATTTTGTTTATCGACTGAATTAAGTTATTATTTGTAGAATTGATTTTGAATCAATATCTAAGCGTAATACTGGCTCAAAATGCGTAAAATATAGTATATTGCACGTATTTTAATGAATTGGAAAGAATATAATTTCGAAATTCAGTATATGGAATATGATAACTTATTAGTTGTGAAACATTCAAATGTTACAAGTTCTCCAATATAAGGATGGCGCTTGCGCCAACGCGTATATTTCATTTTCGAATTGAGGAAACGGGAAGGGAGATGTGAGATCAATCTTGAGTAAACATCAAGCGTCGTATATCTCTGAATAATATACCTTATCGAGCTATCTTCAGCAAGTGCTAATTGTTCAGAAGAGGCAATTATTCACCATTGGAATAATTACACACCGTTGGGATTCCACCTGAGTAATTTACTTGTTGGTTGGACATTTTCTCTACCTAATATAATAGGGACTTAAGGACATACCTTTCTGCGTTGTATCTGCCTGTTTCATATCTACCTACCGACTTTATGTGTCCGATCTACATATCTGTTCCTAGACATTCTACCAAGGAATATTCTGGAAGAAGGACATAAAATAAGAACTTCGGGATTTGTGATACGGAGTGATTTTACTGGACACAAAAAGGTCAGATCTGTGATTTTTGGATTTTTGTACATATATGAAATTTTTAGTTGATAGGAATTTAGTTATTAAGATAGATTTAATTATAATAAGGGGGATAAACTTAGAATAATCACCAAGGTACCTTTGGGAAAATGTTCGTTGAAGAATTTAATTTGTATTAAATTCTCATTTTCAATTATTTCTTTTTACTTCCTCACACGAGATGTATTCACCATTTTACACTTTCCAGATTCTCATATTTTAGTCATTTGATAGGGGAACAATCATACCTATAGTATTGTATTACTAATATCTGATTTTGTGAAACATTCACAAAGACTGAATGAAAAATTATCAACACCATGGCTAGATTTAAATATATCAAATCCCATGCAATGGAATGCAGCTCAGGATGCCTTCGATATTGCCTAGTTTCTGGTTCGTTTCAACAAAAGATTTTGGAAGAGAGAAATCAGTAAGCAATGCGATTTATCTTTTAAAGTAATCTTTCCTGAAGATCTGGGCAAATATTTCACAAAATCAAATCCAAAACGCAGTACACATACTGTTCTGTATTGTCTATGTTGACAGAAAGATGATGAAATAACTATGTGAGTCCGGTCATTGTGAAATTCAGTGGTAATACTTCAGCTGTGTAGGGTTATCGAAAACGCCAGATTCCAACATACATAGTGAGCATTAAATATGTAACTTATTTCACGGCCAAGTTCTTGATTTAAAATCGATCCGATCTATGTTGATAGAAGTATATGATTTTTTTTTCTTGGAAGCCAAGCTGTCTCGGACGAGTTCATTACCTAGATGGGTGACCGCTCTGGCTATAGATTTGAACCAGCATGCCGAAGCTCCCGAACTCAGTGCTTTTCAAACTAGTTATATCATTCAATACGATCCGATCAATATTTTTCGAGTTATTGGGAAAACATAATTATATGGCTATCACTCGGAAACCATTCAATTTTGCCCTTCAATTAACCCAACCGAAATATTCATGTCCTAAACCTTCCCTGCAAATTTCAACTCTCTAACTTATTTCGTTCGAGAGATATTGGTGCTTCCGACCAGACAGACAGAATTGGATTATACCTCGTGTTATTCTTGAGTGAGTCGAACCCAATAGGCATGCTGACACAAGTTATAAATTCATGTAAATGTATGTTTAGCACAATGAAGATAGGTTTTAAGAACCTAAAATAACATTTTGAGAAGCTAATTATTCGTCCATAATTAAATGATATTTATTTAAATCATCTTAGTTATTACCTATTATCGCGTGACTGAACACCAATCAGAAAGCGGTGACGTTCCTAACCGGGAGCAGGCCAGCATTACTGTCATAACCAAGCTAAATGTATTACCGGTGAGCTATTTCTCTGGATAATTTGTTCAATCATGGTTGTTTGAGGTAATAATTGACACATTTTTATCACAATGGATACCGTAATCATCAAAGGAAGTAGTTCTGACTTACTAAATATTGATTCTCTGATTGTGGGAATTTTATTTTCTAGAAACAAGGATTTTTGTGCAGCGTAGGTTAGAAAAGTGAAAATGTCTTCATTAGTAAGTACCTACCTATAATTTTACACTGATATATGTACCTACTTTATTACAAATGGAACAGACACTTTCCTCATTTTACTTACTATTTAGAACTACTTATTATCTATATCAACGAATTAAAAAGATAGGTTATAAACAAAGTTTTAATAGTATATTTAAACTCCTCTTTCGTCTATTTCAGATCAAGAAAACTTTGTAGCTAAACAACCAGGTTTTATCCTTATTCGAGATACTGACCCCATTGTATAGTATATTCTAGACAATTTTCCTTGCCATTTTGAAACTGAGTTAAACAATTATTTATTTAGAAGTAGCCCAGTAAACAAACATAAACAGTTAATAAATATGTTTCACACTTTATTTTTGGCACCTAACCAAAAATAAAACTAAAACGATTTTATATTCATATGTTAAATTTATCTTCATAAAATGAATGATAATTATGGTTGTCAATGATAAAGGATGTCTTCATCACTTAACCACTTAACCACTTTTTCCTTATCTGTGCACGTTTTGGCACATTTATGGAAAGTTTTGTGGTATACTGATTGAATTATTTTTGCACATCGGCACTGCACGGCATTTGTAAAACGACGCATTAATTTCAACGGCTTTTCTGAGACCTACCCGAAAGAGCACAGCAAAGTTCAGTTAACTTCGTCAGAACGCGGGATGTATTTATCGGTCTGTGACGTAGTTCATACTAAGGTGACAGTTTGGACTGTTTTATAGCGGGAATTATGAAAACCATATTTGAAAGCATATTTTTTTAATGAAGTTTGTCATATTTTTTATAAAATCATTATTTGTGTTTATTCCAAAAATTAGTCAAAACATCCCTATTTTTTGAGGCCATTTTGGGTCAAAAATTCCAAAATACAGACATTTGGGCAAAGCAACAACACGATGTGAAGGTACACAACGAGTATTTGTTGCTTTGTAGGATAACCTCTTTGTACTCACTAAGAGGTAATTTAGGGCAGAATTTGTTAAATTGCCAGAATACATAATAAATTCTTGTGATTTTAGTTTGGTGGAGAAAATGTATTTTTTTTTTGCGCGTATGTTGTGGGGAACATCGCGTTATCATTTTGCCCAAATGTCTGTAATTTCCGAGTTTTTCGCCGAAAATGGTCTCAAACGATTGGGTTCGACTTCCTGATGAAGAATTCGAGGTCAAATTTCATTATGTCCGTCCGGCCGTTGCCACGCTAACTTGAGAACGGAGAGAGTTACCGATTTTCAGGGTAGGTGGCGCATCGCAATACGACGGACAACTTTGTTAATGGGCATAATCGGCCCAATAATTTCCGAGTAATAATTTTGTTTTATACCAATATAAATCCGATCAAATTGAAACTTGGTGAATAGTTGTAGAATATAAACTTAAGCACGTTTGTGAAATTTTGTGAGAATCATAAAAAAACGAAAAAAAAAAATTGATTCAAGCACTGACGTGAAGTCAGGAGCTTTTGCGCGTATGTTATATTTTCCATTCTCCTGAATTGGACACTCTTAATCGAATTTACAATCGTACAACTTCCAATACTGTTGCAGACTTGCCCATTTGCTACCGTACACACTATCTTCTTAGTCGAATTCAGAGTAACCCCCAAGTCCTGAATCATCGACCAACACTTACCATTGATAATGGTACGGGATGCTCCCGAATCAAGGAGTCCAAGGAACTCAATACCATACACTGAAAGACGAAGGTATGGCCTCTCGTCGCCAACAACACTATCCAATATGTAGTCTAGTACGCAACTCATATTGGTATTGGGACTCTCATGAGTATAAGTCGCTGAAGATGGTCCCACTCTCAACGACTTTGTCCGTTTCCCGACAAACTACAATCTGGGCAAGTCTTTGTAGTATAACCCTCCTTCTGACACCTATAACAACGCAGTCTTCTCGGAAAAGCACATCCTATTGCCCTGTGGCCAGGCATGTTACAATTGTAGCAAACTACTGACTCTTGAATCCCATTACTCCCTTTTGATTCCTTCCCAGATATCCTCGTGTGGTCGTCAATTCGAACTTCGGCAATATTTTCTACGACCCCAGCATAAGCCAGGTCCGGTTCCAGGCAAAATTGTGATTTTCTAGGTGGGGGTGCGAAGGACTCCACTGATTCTCTCCGTTCTTCCAGTTGACGACAGTAATTCTTCAATTCTCCATATGAACTTATATTCAGTAGTGCTAGCTGTGTTTGAAAGAATGGTAAAATATTCCTCAACACCATTTTGATCTGCTGGTCTTCCGATGGAGGAGATCTCAAGCGGCTGAACAACGATCTCATGGTTGCCAAATAGATTCCAATTTGCTCGTCTTTACCTTGCGTACGTCTACGGATTTCCTCAACTTGTTTTTCGTCATAATTGAAAGGCTCAAACTCAGCCCGAATTTTTTCCACAAAGGAATTCCAATCCACCAATGAGTTCTCGACTGCTCTATACCAAATCAGAGCTCCACCGTCGAACAGATCTATTGCGGAACGTAAAACTTCGCATTTAGTAACACCTCTAGCTTCACACATCTCTTCCACTCGTTGGAGAAATGCATGAACTGACATCCCTTGTTTATCTCCAGAGAATTTTAAGCCCCATCTGTACACTGGTACAGGTTTGATATGACCAGCATTAGCACTGCTCACAGTTGCCCCCGCAGGGTGGGGAGTAGACGCTACTACATTTCGTCCACCAGTGTGAATTAACGAATCATCATCTTCGTCACCACTAGAGGCACTGCCATCGATTGAACCAAGTGGTTCAGATGATGCAGTTTTTCCCGTTTTGCCTTCGAGAGCATCCAACAAGCTGAGAACCTTCGCAAACGAAGATTCTTCTGGTTTTGTAGGTTTAGAGTGTTCTAAGCGAATCAGTATGTATCTTAATCGCGTCTCATTCACTAGAAAACGGTTGCTTTTGAAAGTGAGGGATTGAACATCAGCAATATCCGCTTCCACTGTCGAAATTACCTCATCAATGGCTATTCTATCTTCTTCGAATGTGAAAGGATATGGTGGATCCGAAAGAGAAGCACCCTCCTTCTCGAGTTTTCTTGCCCTCGATAAACATTTGCGCATTGAATCTACAGTTCCCGTCGGTAACCCCTTATAGCGAGCAAATAACTCAATTGAGACTGATTCAACCTATTGAGAACTAGTTTATCTGCCATATTCGCAAGTTTTGATCAATGACAGGGGAAAAAAATAAAAAAAAAAATCAAGCAAAATGAAAAGAAGCAACAGCAAAGGATCAATGGCCCCACGTTGGGCGCCAAAATTTATATAACAAAACTCTGATTTCAAGTTATCCTTATTGATATGAAGAGTTCCTCTAAGTTATCCGCGGTCAGCTGTCAGTGAAGACGGCGTGGGTTCACGATGTTTTAGAAAAGGGCGCCAACGTATTTGATTGAGTGACTCTTCAAATTGAAAAAAAATTATCACATCGGCTAAATACGTAAAGACCGATGGTTAATAAATTGAAAACAGGATATTGTAGATTATCGTGATTATCGTAAATTAGCAATTCGATGTTAGGATGAAATAAATACAAAAAAAAAAGAATCTTCGAGTTTCTCTATATTCCCACTATCAAGTCTTCTATAAAATTCTTAGACTATACTTAGGAATATCTATAGAGAATATTTAAAGACAAATAAAATATATTGGGGTACCTCACTTGATCAAGATCAGCTCACAGTTCGTGTACAAAGAAAATTGTCTGAATTCACACGATTCAGCATCTACTTATATAACCACTTGATTGTCATTTATGGAAAAAGAAAATTTGTTTTCATTTATATGACCTTATGAAAACTGTCAAATAGGTTCAAGAAATTACACCAAACAATATTGAACTTAAAAACAATTCAAAACTTTTCAAAATTAATCAAGAATCAGAATTATAATTAAATTATAATATTACGTAAACTAGTACAAAAACGTACTAGACAACTATCATTAGAATGAAAATATTAGGTACTGAAAATATTCATTGAAAAAAAAGGTTAAATAAGCAACTACAATTTGAATTATGAAGTATCACTAAAATATTTGCCAGAGAGAGAAAAAAAATATATATAAACCATATAAGTATGAGAATTTTGTATGATTTCTGAAAATATGTATGTTGTGGTTAAAAAAATTTGAACTTGAAATATTAACTACGTAACGGAGCTATAATGAATAGTCTGAATGGCCAGAAATAAATGCAATTCACTGGGAAAAGTCCACTTTCGTCCCGGTATATTCTCGATTGAAATCAGTAGTCACAAAACCAAAAAAAGTTTTCTACATACCAAATGATTCAAGAGCTGAAACTATCGTATTAAATAACGTCACCAATTTTCGATTCAGTCTCCGAACTCAGGAACAACGGGGAAAATAAACCAAGGAATCTCAGCAATCAATTTCTCAGATGTTGTAGGGTCTTATTCATCAATCTCAATCGTCAGACAGGACTCGTATATTTCGTTTTGAACAAAACGAAAATTGAAGATGAAAAACTCAAAAATAAAAGGCCATTTGATATTGGGCGGCCTTAGAAGAACAGGAAAACTCCTTATTTGCACTTCAATAATCCCCAATGAGGGTAAATATATTGCTTAGTCAATTCACAAAATCACAATATACTTATATATCAGGAAATAAGAAATCTATATTGATCCCAAACTTATTTGGATTTTCGCTAGGAAAATAACCACATTCAGATTTCCGAAGTACATAAGAATGACGCTCTCCGCAAGTAATTAAAATTATCGGGCCACATATGGAAGAAAAAAACTGATAAACATCGCGAACTCGAATAAACGGAAAATCAACACATAGGCAACCCAAATGACGGGATTCAATGAAGATGTGTTGCATTTGAATGCTACAAGCAGTATTGTTCTCCACAGAAAGAAACAGAAAAGAAAAAATCAACCAACTAGACATCGATAGTAGAATAATTGTTTTGGACCAGTTTACTAAATTCCTGGGTGTACTGTACATATTGGTCAATTTTTAAAATGGTCGAATCATATAGAAAGGCTCAGTAAGAAATTGAATTCAGTGTGTTTTAGGATGAGAACTTTAATTCATTATGTTGGAGAAAGTTGCATCAAAAGTGTATATCTTGCAAATTGGGAATCATTAGCTCGGTACGGTATTATATTTTGGTGAGCCAGGACTAACGCGAATGAAATATTTCTAATTCAAAAGAGAATATTGAGAATTATGTTTGAGATGAAATATCGTGCCTCATGTAGGGGTATCTTCAGAAAAAATGGCATATTAACAGTATATGGAATTTACATCTTCGAATGCTTGAAGTTTTTGTTCAAAAATAGACCTAGATTCAATATGGAGGTGAATGACAGATACCCTGTGAGATCCACCAATTTCACGAATTTACCATGGAAAATTCGATTAAGAGAGTGTCCAATACAGGAGAACCGACGATAGAATTCACCATGGTATATATGATTAAGAGTGTCCAATACAGGAGAATGGACAATATAACATACGCGCAAAAGCTACTGACTTCACGTCAGTGCTTGAACCAATTTTTTATCTCATTTTAGTTCTGTAATTTCTCAGGGGTTAAGAGGAGTAGCTTTTGGCTATTATTATTATGTTCCTGGTGGAACAAGCGGGCAAAAATACTGAATCGTAAAGAAAATTGTCTTGGTCATATTAAACTGAAGAAACCATTCGCACGCCCATGCCTCAAACTTCCCGGCCGTAAATATTTCATTGCTTGATAATCCCGTTTTAAGAATGTCGTTCGCAGGTTACGGCGCACTTACTTCTCGCGAAGGGAGGAAAACTTCATTTTTCAGTTGAATTTCCCTACAGAGCACACAACGGGTTCCTCTCTTGAATGCTAATTATATCTACAACGCATCCTCGCGAGGAGAAAATGTCTCATTTGTTTGGGATATTAAAAATGGCTGTCGGCAAATACCATTGTTTTTAATTTCGTCGTATATGACACCGGAGGTCGTTAAAGAATGAAGGTACTAGTTGTCAGCCTTTGGAGCGCCACGGTATCACCGGCAATTCGGTTAATAGAACGGATTAAAAACGTGAGGTTATATCCGTGTTTACTTGCTGAAATAAAATCGAATATCTATCGTTATGGATGGTGATTCAATTTCCATCTTAGTTGATTGGAATACTGTGTTTTGCCAAACAAAAGTGGGCATAGTTGAAACGTATTATGTACTTTCCAACAAACTCTTCTGATGATGTTATCATGATCAGGTTTATAAATAAATAAACACTTTATTTCTTATTGCATTCTAAAAACCTTCAATATATAAAATAGCAAAAGAGGGACGTCAAACATAATTAATTAATCATTTATGAATCTGTTGAAATAATAATTCAAAAAATATGGTTCCAACCTCAACAAAGACGCTCTAATATTTTAGAAATACACCCTGCAAGACCCAAAAATCTTCATTTGTTGAGACAGATGAGTGAAAAACCTTATACACATATAATGCGGATGTTTATCTGTCATAGTGAGATGGTGTACAGGAAAATTAAGATCTCTGGATCTCACAGGGTATCTGTCATTCACCTCCATATTGAATCTAGGTCTATTTTTGAACAAAAACTTCAAGCATTCGAAGATGTAAATTCCATATACTGTTAATATGCCATTTTTTCTGAAGATACCCCTACATGAGGCACGATATTTCATCTCAAACATAATTCTCAATATTCTCTTTTGAATTAGAAATATTTCATTCGCGTTAGTCCTGGCTCACCAAAATATAATACCGTACCGAGCTAATGATTCCCAATTTGCAAGATATACACTTTTGATGCAACTTTCTCCAACATAATGAATTAAAGTTCTCATCCTAAAACACACTGAATTCAATTTCTTACTGAGCCTTTCTATATGATTCGACCATTTTAAAAATTGACCAATATGTACAGTACACCCAGGAATTTAGTAAACTGGTCCAAAACAATTATTCTACTATCGATGTCTAGTTGGTTGATTTTTTCTTTTCTGTTTCTTTCTGTGGAGAACAATACTGCTTGTAGCATTCAAATGCAACACATCTTCATTGAATCCCGTCATTTGGGTTGCCTATGTGTTGATTTTCCGTTTATTCGAGTTCGCGATGTTTATCAGTTTTTTTCTTCCATATGTGGCCCGATAATTTTAATTACTTGCGGAGAGCGTCATTCTTATGTACTTCGGAAATCTGAATGTGGTTATTTTCCTAGCGAAAATCCAAATAAGTTTGGGATCAATATAGATTTCTTATTTCCTGATATATAAGTATATTGTGATTTTGTGAATTGACTAAGCAATATATTTACCCTCATTGGGAATTATTGAAGTGCAAATAAGGAGTTTTCCTGTTCTTCTAAGGCCGTCCAATATCAAATGGCCTTTTATTTTTGAGTTTTTCATCTTCAATTTTCGTTTTGTTCGAAATATAGGAGTCCTGTCTGACGATTGAGATTGATGAATAAGACCCTACAACATCTGAGAAATTGATTGCTGAGATTCCTTGGTTTATTTTCCCCGTTGTTCCTGAGTTCGGAGACTGAATCGAAAATTGGTGACGTTATTTAATACGATAGTTTCAGCTCTTGAATCATTTGGTATGTAGAGAACTTTTTTTGGTTTTGTGACTACTGATTTCAATCGAGAATATACCGGGACGAAAGTGGACTTTTCCCAGTGAATTGCATTTATTTCTGGCCATTCAGACTATTCATTATAGCTCCGTTACGTAGTTAATATTTCAAGTTAGTTTTTTTAACCACAACATACATATTTTCAGAAATCATACAAAATTCTCATACTTATATGGTTTATATATATTTTTTTTCTCTCTCTGGCAAATATTTTAGTGATACTTCATAATTCAAATTGTAGTTGCTTATTTAACCTTTTTTTTTCCAATGAATATTTTCAGTACCTAATATTTTCATTCTAATGATAGTTGTCTAGTACGTTTTTGTACTAGTTTACGTAATATTATAATTTAATTATAATTCTGATTCTTGATTAATTTTGAAAAGTTTTGAATTGTTTTTAAGTTCAATATTGTTTGGTGTAATTTCTTGAACCTATTTGACAGTTTTCATAAGGTCATATAAATGAAAACAAATTTTCTTTTTCCATAAATGACAATCAAGTGGTTATATAAGTAGATGCTGAATCGTGTGAATTCAGACAATTTTCTTTGTACACGAACTGTGAGCTGATCTTGATCAAGTGAGGTACCCCAATATATTTTATTTGTCTTTAAATATTCTCTATAGATATTCCTAAGTATAGTCTAAGAATTTTATAGAAGACTTGATAGTGGGAATATAGAGAAACTCGAAGATTCTTTTTTTTTTGTATTTATTTCATCCTAACATGGAATTGCAAATTTACGATAATCACGATAATTTACAATATCCTGTTTTCAATTTATTAACCATCGGTCTTTACGTATTTAGCCGATGTGATAATTTTTTTTCAATTTGAAGAGTCACTCAATCAAATACGTTGGCGCCCTTTTCTAAAACATCGTGAACCCACGCCGTCTTCACTGACAGCTGACCGCGGATAACTTAGAGGAACTCTTCATATCAATAAGGATAACTTGAAATCAGAGTTTTGTTATATAAATTTTGGCGCCCAACGTGGGGCCATTGATCCTTTGCTGTTGCTTCTTTTCATTTTGCTTGATTTTTTTTTCTTATTTTTTTCCCTTGTCATTGATCAAAACTTGTGAATATGGCAGATTAACTAGTTCTCAATAGGTTGAATCAGTCTCAATTGAGTTATTTGCTCGCTATAAGGGGTTACCGACGGGAACTGTAGATTCAATGCGCAAATGTTTATCGAGGGCAAGAAAACTCGAGAAGGAGGGTGCTTCTCTTTCGGATCCACCATATCCTCTCACATTCGAAGAAGATAGAATAGCCATTGATGAGGTAATTTCGACAGTGGAAGCGGATATTGCTGATGTTCAATCCCTCACTTTCAAAAGCAACCGTTTTCTAGTGAATGAGACGCGATTAAGATACATACTGATTCGCTTAGAACACTCTAAACCTACAAAACCAGAAGAAGAAGTTTACAAGAGAGCTTCGTTTGCGAAGGTTCTCAGCTTGTTGGATGCTCTCGAAGGCAAAACGGGAAAAACTGCATCATCTGAACCACTTGGTTCAATCGATGGCAGTGCCTCTAGTGGTGACGAAGATGATGATTCGTTAATTCACACTGGTGGACGAAATGTAGTAGCGTCTACTCCCCACCCTGCGGGGGCAACTGTGAGCAGTGCTAATGCTGGTCATATCAAACCTGTACCAGTGTACAGATGGGGCTTAAAATTCTCTGGAGATAAACAAGGGATGTCAGTTCATGCATTTCTCCAACGAGTGGAAGAGATGTGTGAAGCTAGAGGTGTTACTAAATGCGAAGTTTTACGTTCCGCAATAGATCTGTTCGACGGTGGAGCTCTGATTTGGTATAGAGCAGTCGAGAATTCATTGGTGGATTGGAATTCCTTTGTGGAAAAAATTCGGGCTGAGTTTGAGCCTTTCAATTATGACGAAAAACAAGTTGAGAAAATCCGTAGACGTACGCAAGGTAAAGACGAGCAAATTGGAATCTATTTGGCAACCATGAGATCGTTGTTCAGCCGCTTGAGATCTCCTCCATCGGAAGACCAGCAGATCAAAATGGTGTTGAGGAATATTTTACCATTCTTTCAAACACAGCTAGCACTACTGAATATAAGTTCATATGGAGAATTGAAGAATTACTGTCGTCAACTGGAAGAATGGAGAGAATCAGTGGAGTCCTTCGCACCCCCACCTAGAAAATCACAATTTTGCCTGGAACCGGACCTGGCTTATGATGGGTCGTAGAAAATATTGCCGAAGTTCGAATTGACGACCACACGAGGATATCTGGGAAGGAATCAAAAGGGAGTAATGGGATTCAAGAGTCAGTAGTTTGCTACAATTGTAACATGCCTGGCCACAGGGCAATAGGATGTGCTTTTCCGAGAAGACTGCGTTGTTATAGGTGTCAGAAGGAGGGTTATACTACAAAGACTTGCCCAGATTGTAGTTTGTCGGGAAACGGACAAAGTCGTTGAGAGTGGGACCATCTTCAGCGACTTATACTCATGAGAGTCCCAATACCAATATGAGTTGCGTACTAGACTACATATTGGATAGTGTTGTTGGCGACGAGAGGCCATACCTTCGTCTTTCAGTGTATGGTATTGAGTTCCTTGGACTCCTTGATTCGGGAGCATCCCGTACCATTATCAATGGTAAGTGTTGGTCGATGATTCAGGACTTGGGGGTTACTCTGAATTCGACTAAGAAGATAGTGTGTACGGTAGCAAATGGGCAAGTCTGCAACAGTATTGGAAGTTGTACGATTCCGATGATGATAAAGGGTAAAGTTGTAGTAATGGAGACTTTGATCATTTCGGAGTTACCACAGATGATGTTGCTCGGAGCAGACTTTTGGAAAGTTCTAGGAATTGTGCCCAACTTGAGAAATAACGAGTGGTTCTTCTCATCTGAACCTGTTGAGATCGCTGGCGTTGATGCTACTCTAAGTGAGGAACAAAATCAAAGACCGAATAAGCTTGTTGAGATGAATTTGAAGCAGATGGGAACTGCGATAGGCTGTACTGATAGAATGGAACATGAAATGATCGTGGATGGACCTCCCATCAAACAAAGATACTATCCAGTCTCCCCTGTTCTTCAAAAGAATATAAACGAACAATTGGACGATATGTTGCATCAGGGAATTATCGAAAGGAGCTCTAGCCCATGGGCATCACCTATTATTATGGTGAAAAAGAAGGATGGAAGCTACAGGTTCTGTGTCGACTATCGGAAGGTCAATTCAGTCACCAGAGGAGACAGTTATCCTCTGCCATACGTCTCAAACACTCTGGACAAGTTGAATAATGCTAAATTCATTAGCTCTTTGGATATAAAGTCGGCTTTTTGGCAGATTCCTATGAAGAAGGAATCCCGACCATATACGGCCTTCACAGTACCAAATAGGGGACTTTTTCAATTTAGGAGAATGCCATTTGGACTCCGCAATAGCCCACCTCGTTGGCAGAGACTTATGGATATGGTCCTTGGAAATGATTTGGAGCCCTATGTCTTTTTCTATTTGGATGATGTGGTGATTGTCACGCCGGACTTTGAAAAACATCTGGAGGTATTGGGGGAAGTGTTTCGTCGTCTTCGTGAGGCCAAACTTACTGTTTCACATGATAAATGTTTCTTCTGCAGAAGCGAGATAAAATACCTGGGATATGTAGTTAATAAAAATGGTTTGCAAGTTGATCCCGAAAAGGTGAAGGCAATGTTGGATATCCCGATACCTAGCAAGGTAAAAGAAGTTAGAAGTGTCTTGGGAACTTTTTCTTGGTACCACAGGTTCGTTCCAAACTTTTCGAACCTCATCACGCCGTTGACGAAACTACTAAAAAAGAATAATAAATTCTCTTGGACTAGTGAATGCCAAAGTTCATTCGATTTACTCAGGGAAAAACTCGTTACTGCACCAATTATCAGTTGTCCTGATTATGGCCTTCCTTTTCAACTACAGACCGACGCATCAAGCCATGGATTAGGTGCTGTATTGTCCCAGCCAAATCCGAATGGTGGGGAAAATGTGATATGCTATATAAGTCGCTCATTGACCAAACAAGAACAAAATTATTCCACCACAGAGAGAGAGTGTTTAGCGGTGTTATGGGCTCTTGAGAAATTGCGTCCTTATGTTGAAGGTATAAAGATTGAAGTGATAACTGATCATTATTGTCTAGTGTGGCTGCAGAACTTAAAGGCGGTGTCGGGTCGATTAGCAAGATGGATTGTGCGGCTCCAACAGTTCGACTTCACAGTGACTCATCGAAGGGGCTCAGAACATCATGTCCCCGACCTTCTCGGTCGGTGCCAAAATTGGACCTAGTCACAGTCAATGATTTGACTAACATCAACGATTCCTGGTACTTAAAGATGAAAAAAAATGTACAAAATAAACCTGAAAAGTTTGCTTCATGGAGAGTACATAATGGTTACCTTTATAAGTATTTGGTATCATCTAAATACGATTTAAATGAAAATTGTTGGAAGCTGGTGGTACCAAAACATCTTCGACGTAGGGTTCTGGAAGATATGCACGATCTTCCTACCTCAGGACATATGGGTGTGTTTAAGACATATGCGCGACTGTGTGAGAGATACTTCTGGCCAAGATCACGTTCGGATGTCGCTAGATATGTAAGACATTGCTCTATTTGTTTGAGACATAAGAATAACTGTAGGAAACCGGCGGGTTTGATGGCATCACATTACACTGAAGCATCTAGGCCCTGGGAGCTTGTAAGTTCTGACTTAATTGGACCGCTTCCCAGATCAAAGAAAGGTAACTCATACATTTTTGTTGTCACAGATTATTTTAGCAAATTTAGTCTCACCTTTCCTTTGAGGAAGGCTACTTCAGCAGCCATTTGTAAGGCTCTAGAAGAAAATGTGTTCATGGTATTTGGCGTACCAAGAGTGATAATCAGTGACAACGGCCCACAATATAAGAAGGAATACCTCAAACTTTTGGAAAAGTATAGAATCCGTCCTAAATTCAACGCTAACTTCCACGCGCAAGCTAATCCAACAGAAAGGCATAACAGGACTATTAAGTTTCTCCTGTCAGCTTATGCATCAGATAACCATCAAAATTGGGATCAACATTTGGCAGAAATATCTTGTGCCATGAGAACTTCCAAAAGTGAAACTACAAAATATACGCCCTACTTCATAAATTTCGGTCATAGAATGATGTTATCTGGAGATGACTATGACCTGACTTTGAATGATTCGACCGAGAGTTCATCTGAAGGGACAAGATCTAAGGAGTTTCACAGGCTTTATCTGGAATTGAGGAATAGACTGAAAAAGGCTGCAGAGAGAAACGCCCGTCTTTATAATTTGCGGAGGAGACCAGAAGAATATGTCTTGAATCAACTGGTTTATCGGAGAAATTTTGTTTTGTCGGATGCAAGTAAACATTTCACAAAAAAGCTGGCTCCAAAATGGATTGGGCCATTCATTGTTCACAAGAGATTGTCGCCTTGGACTTATAAATTGAGAGATGGAAGCGGAAAGGATAGAGAAGTTTGGCACGTGAAGGACCTCAAATCGGATCCAAAGTTCGAAGACGACGTTGATGATGAACGCAGAACTTGTCGGTAAATTCTTTTTGTTTACTATTCCATTTTTTTTTTTTTTTTTTTTTAATTTTTGGAAAATTTCTTCAGGTAAGGGAGGGATTTGTAGCATTCAAATGCAACACATCTTCATTGAATCCCGTCATTTGGGTTGCCTATGTGTTGATTTTCCGTTTATTCGAGTTCGCGATGTTTATCAGTTTTTTTCTTCCATATGTGGCCCGATAATTTTAATTACTTGCGGAGAGTGTCATTCTTATGTACTTCGGAAATCTGAATGTGGTTATTTTCCTAGCGAAAATCCAAATAAGTTTGGGATCAATATAGATTTCTTATTTCCTGATATATAAGTATATTGTGATTTTGTGAATTGACTAAGCAATATATTTACCCTCATTGGGGATTATTGAAGTGCAAATAAGGAGTTTTCCTGTTCTTCTAAGGCCGTCCAATATCAAATGGCCTTTTATTTTTGAGTTTTTCATCTTCAATTTTCGTTTTGTTCAAAACGAAATATAGGAGTCCTGTCTGACGATTGAGATTGATGAATAAGACCCTACAACATCTGAGAAATTGATTGCTGAGATTCCTTGGTTTATTTTCCCCGTTGTTCCTGAGTTCGGAGACTGAATCGAAAATTGGTGACGTTATTTAATACGATAGTTTCAGCTCTTGAATCATTTGGTATGTAGAGAACTTTTTTTGGTTTTGTGACTACTGATTTCAATCGAGAATATACCGGGACGAAAGTGGACTTTTCCCAGTGAATTGCATTTATTTCTGGCCATTCAGACTATTCATTATAGCTCCGTTACGTAGTTAATATTTCAAGTTCAAATTTTTTTAACCACAACATACATATTTTCAGAAATCATACAAAATTCTCATACTTATATGGTTTATATATATTTTTTTTCTCTCTCTGGCAAATATTTTAGTGATACTTCATAATTCAAATTGTAGTTGCTTATTTAACCTTTTTTTTTCCAATGAATATTTTCAGTACCTAATATTTTCATTCTAATGATAGTTGTCTAGTACGTTTTTGTACTAGTTTACGTAATATTATAATTTAATTATAATTCTGATTCTTGATTAATTTTGAAAAGTTTTGAATTGTTTTTAAGTTCAATATTGTTTGGTGTAATTTCTTGAACCTATTTGACAGTTTTCATAAGGTCATATAAATGAAAACAAATTTTCTTTTTCCATAAATGACAATCAAGTGGTTATATAAGTAGATGCTGAATCGTGTGAATTCAGACAATTTTCTTTGTACACGAACTGTGAGCTGATCTTGATCAAGTGAGGTACCCCAATATATTTTATTTGTCTTTAAATATTCTCTATAGATATTCCTAAGTATAGTCTAAGAATTTTATAGAAGACTTGATAGTTGGAATATAGAGAAACTCGAAGATTCTTTTTTTTTTTTGTATTTATTTCATCCTAACATCGAATTGCTAATTTATGATAATCACGATAATTTACAATATCCTGTTTTCAATTTATTAACCATCGGTCTTTACGTATTTAGCCGATGTGATAATTTTTTTTCAATTGGAAGAGTCACTCAATCAAATACGTTGGCGCCCTTTTCTAAAACATCGTGAACCCACGCCGTCTTCACTGACAGCTGACCGCGGATAATTTAGAGGAACTCTTCATATCAATAAGGATAACTTGAAATCAGAGTTTTGTTATATGCTGTTGTTTTGCTTTCATTAATAATGACTTTATTTTTTCCTCACCACTCTTTGATTAGTCTGTAGGATGTTATTGACTTTGTTGTATGAACTGCTTAATAAGCATGTCAGGAATGGGTTCCAGTATAGTATTTCCAAAGTCACTGAAAAAACTTCAAAATTCATTGAACATACAAGGGTTGTTCAAGTTTCCAACAAATCAAATTATTTACATTTAAGTCCGGTAGTTCAAACCATGTATTGGAATATATAGTTCACATTAATTTGGGCTCGTTCGTTGGAGCTTGTTCGCATCTATCAAACGTTGTGATTGTATGTGGTTTAACAGTTTTCAGACACAGCTATATACCGTGTCATAAATATAAAAATCACAGCGTTTTTGGGCGCAGGTTCTAGGGAACAGTGTGCTATCATTTTGCTCAAATATTTTCGATTTTTTTTGCCAAACATGGTCTCAATTGATTATGTCGTGATGAAGAATTCGAGGTGAAAATATGTCAGGCCGTCTGTTGCCACGATCATTTTCGAACGAAAAGAGATAGCGACTTGAAATTTCCAGGGTAGGTCATTCGAATTGAAGGTTAATTAGTTAATGGGAATAATCGGACAAACGGTTTCGTAGTTATACCCATCTGTAATATTGTTTCCTCAATAAATCAAAAATACAGATCCGATCGAAATGATAATTGATAATTAGATGTAGAATGAGGGAGCGCCATTTTTTGACCAATTTCGTGATACGACGTCTAATGAAATATATTTCTCTAAAGATTTCATATTTCATATCGTCTGACGTATCTGTCAGATTCTGATGAAACTCGGCACAAACCTTCCAGCCGGTATTTCACATTACAATCACGTACCGGATTTCAGCTCGATCAGCTTTGTATTTTAGCAATTATTTTGAAAATAAAATTTCGAACTGGTATCTACTTCTTCTGAAATTTTATATCATGTAAATCTCTATCTCCGGGTTCGAATTTCTGCTGAGTAAGTTCGCTATTATATTTATTTTAAATTTTGAAATCAGTTGATGTCCAATGCACTATTCCACGTATTAGCTCTTATTTCCTCGATATCTCCAACAATTTAGATCTTATCGAATTCAAATCTAGTATATGGCTGCAAAATATGGTTTTGAAGGCTCTCACACAATTTCAGCGATATTCGGAGATACAGATTTCTTTTAACATATTTTCATTATTTTCTAGTAATAAGGTACTCATTTATATTGTTACAAGTCTGTGTGTTGGTATTTTTCAACTCACAACCGAGTTTCAATTCCCAAATTAATTTGGAAAACAGAATTTCAAATTGCAACGAGTTTTAAAGTACGTGGCGTATTTTACCCTTAACGAACAAACCTGCAATATTCAACTCTCTAACTCATTTCGTTCGAGAATAATAGTGCATACGGCCACACGGACCGAATAAAATCTGACCTCGGATTCTTCATCAGTTAGTCAAAAGTAATCTTTTGAGACCAATATTGGACAAACGTTCAAAAATTACAGACATTTGGTCGCCTTGAACTGGACAACTTTGCAAGAGTTTTCAGAATTTACGTGTGCGATTTATACAGGATTGGGCGATAGTCTGGAATGAACTTATATTTTTTCAAACAATAACTTAGAATGAAAACAGTGAAATCCATCAATTGATTTTTAATATTCCCTAACTAATACTTCTTCACTTATTAGTTCACAATCCTGCGAGCATGTTGGTCGTCTAACGCAGGCCATTCTATAAATCCTCTACGTCCAGTCCATCGATTTGGAGAATTCGAATTATTTATTAATTAAGGGGTTTGGTGAAGTCAGATTTTTCAAAAAATCTTTTTTTCCTTCTTTGCATTTTATTGAAGTATAGTATCTAAGAAATATTCTCTGAAAATTTACAAGTAAATCCGACAAATATTTTTCGAGTTATTCGATAATTAGCAAAGGGTTCTCTGGAAGAGACCAGCTAAGCGCGCTAACGACAATGATGAGAAGTTAGAATGCTACGTAGATAACATCACATAGATATTTTAGAAGCTGCTACAATGGCTGAAGAATTATTATATGGCCCAGGAATAGATGACTCGGTGTAAGTAATTAGATAAATTAGATAATTACGTAAATTGAGTATAAACTTCAAATGTCTTTTTATCAAAACAATGTTTTCGTTAATTACAAAAAAAAACCTTCGATCAGGAACTAGTTTATCTATTAATAAAACTAATGTTTTTTGTCCGATTGATTTTGGATGAATCTTCAAGGATAAGTAATTTTCACCGCAAGGAGCTCCGGTAGGCCATTGCTTTTGAAATTATTAATTTCTTTTTCTGAAATTTCTGTCAAATCGAGTCAAAACTTCATTTAATGGTGCTAGATTATTACTTCAATAAAATAAAATAATTTACTGACAAAAAAAATATTTAAAATTGTCATTTTTTCATGTTTATGACTACACCCAACCACTCAGAGGCTTGCATATTGTCAGGAGGTAAACGGCGAGCGTGTTGAACATGTCAAGTGATTTTGATTGAATTATTATTCTTATATATGGTTCTGAAGTGAATGAATTCACCTATTCATTTAATTTAAAGTGACTTTTTTCTCGTTTTCACAAAATTATTATCACTGATGTATGTAGGAATTCGAAATAACAAGTTCTTCTCTGAAATTTTGTGAAAAAAATTCAACAATACAACTTCTTAATTCACAAAGTTGAGTTTTGACATGTTGGAATGCTAATTTATGTTGCGGATAATCCTGACATACCTACAGGGTGTTTCATAATATAGCCCATCCAAAAATATGAAAAATAGTTTCTATTAACTGACCCTCTAAAATGCACCATTTTGGTTATAAAGGGTAGGTATTAAAATAGAAAATAAAATTTGGTTCTTTGCGAATGTCTCCGGAACCGTTTATTATACGGAAAACAGCTTTCGTAAGCATTTGTTATGCATAATAAACCAATTTTGTGTGGAGAAAAATCAATATTTATGTTGAAAAACATGGTAAATTTTTTGGAATTCATTTTGTTTCCTAATAACTGAACAAAATTCATTCAAACGTAGAACAAGATACAAAACGAAACGTTAACTTCATAATTGCAAAATTTACAAAAAATAACAAATCATAAAGTTAAATTAAATGTTGGAAATGTCCGCCGTTAGCTTCAATGCACGCAGAAATTCTTCAACGCATTGACTTTCTAATACGCAGGAAAATTCCCGGAGTGTTCCGAATTATCTCGCAAGATGCAACAATGCGTTCTCTTAAATGCTCAACATTTTCAACTGGAGTGGCGTAGACTAGGGTTTTGAGATGGGCACAATAGAAAAAATCTAAACAATTAAGATCGGAGATCGCGGGGGCCAAGTGTGTGGACCTCCTCGACCGATCCAATGGTCTTGGCATTCGTAGTCCAATTATTGGCGAGTAAGCAAACTTAAGTTGGCCGGAGCTCCACCATGCATAATGTATATACGTGGTGTCCCTGAAGTCGACGTCAAGCCGGAAGCGGGTGATATTACAAGTCATGAGAGTTATGAGAACAATATTGAAAAAAATCTAGGTGATGCAATTTCAAAATTATAGGAATTTAAAGAAAATCGACAAAATCTATACTTTGGGATGGTTATTCAATTTTCATTTCTACAAATCCAAATTTTTTGCCAATTTCATTTTTGTTATATCATCCTGAATAATGCCTCCATATATTATTGCCCAAAACTTCATGAGTTTTGGCTCACTTTGGAGCAAAATATTACTTTTTGCCCCACTAAATATTCAAAGCTCTTATTTCGTCCACATTCAACTGCCTGTACCTACTGAAAAAAAATGTACTACGCTAGTTCGGCAAGTAACTGTAAAAGTTGGCGCATGTAATAAGGATTCCAAAATGGTATAACAATTGCAAGTAATTCTGCAAGTTTTTCGGCTGGAATTTTTTCTGCTGAGAAACCCGTTTTCAAACTAATTTTTCCTAAAAACTTCAATTGATTCTAATGTACCCAAGCCTTTAATAGGGGCCGTTACTGTAAGATTTCTGGTC
Source organism: Halyzia sedecimguttata (assembly GCA_937662695.2). Taxonomy (NCBI): domain Eukaryota; kingdom Metazoa; phylum Arthropoda; class Insecta; order Coleoptera; family Coccinellidae; genus Halyzia; species Halyzia sedecimguttata. Next base: position 18,659,423 of record OW569413.2, read on the forward strand.
GAATTAAACAGAAAGCTAATAATTCTACGATGTGTGAGCGATGCAGATAATGGAGCCAGATAAAAGTCGCTCTTCTACTGTTTCCAGGTAGTCTGAATCTTTTTTTGTTTTATGTTCATAATTGAATTTTCTGATTCAGAAAAAAATTTCAATAAACATTACAACAACATAAATATTGAAGAAATGTTCAAACTGTCTCCTTTCAGCCGCAATACACGCTCGACATCGTCCTAAAAAGGATCGGAGTATCCTCCGTTATTGACATGATTATTATTCAATTCATAAGAGCCAGGACAAGAAATAAACTAACCAAAAATAAACACATGATGAACATTGAACGGTTTCATTATTCTTCGCGGTACTTCAGATACATGTTCAATACGTGTTGAGTAAATTTTTTCCTTCACCGTTCCCCAGTAAAAAAAAACCTAATGGATTTAAATTAGGTGAGATAGTGTCAGACCGTCTGCCCGGGTATACTTCATTGAAATGTTCTCGAACCGAGCGGAAATAGTACTCGGGGCAGTCATCTTGCTGGAACCACATATCTCTACGAACGCTTAGTAGCACGTCTTCCAATAAATTCGGTTATAGATTTTTCAAGAATTATCTCTGGCTCTTCGAAAGGTCCAATTATTTTTTAATTCAAACGTCTGGTCATCATGTTTAAACCGATGCTGTGATCAATATTCCCTCATTCAATGTGGATTTTCAACATGCCATTCATGTAGGATGTGTATATCCATGTAACCGTCATTACTGAATGTCGACTCATCGGACCATAAAACATTCTTCAAGAATCGTGGATCCTCCCTGTGTCTTCGAATCATCATTTGACAAAATGCAACAGTTGGGGGGTAATCTCGGGGTTGTAGAGTTTGTGCTCTCTGAATGTGATAAGGGTGTAAACTGTTTTTTTTCAATATTCTATGTGCAGGACTTTTAGATACCGTGTGCTTATTTTTAAAATATTTTCATCTATTTCAAATAAAGAAAGAACTCAAAGTAACCACCTTAAGTGATGTAAAATAATTTAGAGTTAGTAGGAAAAATTGTTTCGGCAATGAGTTTATCTGCAGAAAATGCTCTCAGACAAGAAATTTGCATAATAAATAGCAAATATTTTAGCAGTTTAGAATCCTCATTAAATGCACCAACACTAATTGTTGCTTGCCGAACAAGCGTAGTACATTTTTTTTTCAGTACAGGCAGTTGAAAATGGACGAAATATGAGCTTTGAATATTTAGTGGGGCAAAGAGTAACATTTTGCTCCAAATTGGGTCAAAAGTCATGAAGTTTTGGGCAATAATATACAGACACATTTTTCAGGATAATATAATAAAAATAAAATTGGCAATAATTTTCTGATAACTATCATGAATTGTAATATCACCCGCTTCCGGCTTGAAGTCGACTTCTGGGACACCCTGTATATGTTTTATCTTACTTACAGCAGTTCTGGCAGTACTTCTTCTTGAAATTATAGATAATCAGCACCGTTTAATCTGTTCGATAAAAAATGTGCTCCTGTCAAATTTGACCAACGATATCAACCCAAACACTCACCGAAAATTGTTGCTGATGATGGCCTTCTGCAATTTCTGGTGGATTTTCTTCAGCCCATATGAGGTTATTCTGAAAATCGAAAATACTATCATTCGAGATAGATGCTTCATCGGCAAACAAAACTCCGGCTCCAAACTGAGGAGTTTGAGCTATTTTGTCTTACATCCATCTACAAAAAAACAATCTTGGCAGAAAATCTCTTGACAATAAGGATTGAACTCTTTGAATATGGTAGGGATACAAAGGTTGTCTTTTCAAAATTCTCCACACCGTTGAGTAAGATAGGTTTAAATTGTGAGCTATTTTTCTGGTACCTTGTGGTCAGATTTTCTTCAATTTCATTGAGGACAGGAATGACAACTTCCATACACCGCCCATTATCAGCAGTATTCTTTTTACAACTTTTAAAACCATATTCCCATAGTCGTTGGTGAATGCTTCGAAATAAGTTATTGGGTGGAACTTGGCGATCAGTATGTCTTTCTTGATACAACCGCCATGCTTCTGCCGAATAAGTGCTCGCCATTCCGTAATGTAATGCATTTTGCAGGTTTCAGTTTTTGGCGCTCTAGTTCCTCGGAACTGAGTGCTTATCAATTTGCCCAAATGTCTGTAATTTTGGAATATTTCGATGAAAATGGTCTTAAACGATTTGGTTCGACTCACTGATCAAGAATCCGTGGTCGGAATTCATTCTGTCCGGCCGGCCGTAAGCACGATAACTCTCGAACCTAATGAGCTAGAGAGTTGAAATTTTCAGAGTAGGTTTGGGGGATGAATATCTCGGCTAAGTTCGTTATTGGGCAAAATCGGACAGATGGTTTCGGAGTAACAAAAAAAAAAGTTTTTTTTTACGAAACAAATTCCAAATCAAATTTTTTTTAATAAGCAGTTTCATCATAAGAATCCATTCATATCATTTTCAACTCTAACAAGCTAATACTTTCGGAGATATGATTTTTTAAAATTTCAATGTAAATCGTATTTCACAGATTGATATAATTATTATTCTATGTATGAATTCTCATAATGTCAACTAAATCGATACAAGTTCTCGAAGTTCCGACCTCGGGAATTTTCCTTGCTAAAAGTCTGTCTGAGAAACGTCAAAATGAATCCGTTAGACGGGGTGCGGGAAATTTTTCGCAACGAAATGGCCGTTCTAGGCAGTTTTTGGGACTGAACGTTGACGAAAAGCGAAGATAAGGGTAAAAAACCGTCAAATAAACCTCCATGTGGCGATTTTATGTCGAAAAGTGAAAATTAAGAATATCTATCCGCGGTTAGTACCGACGTTTTATTCTAATACCGGAGATCGAGAGGATCCTTCGAGGAGTCCGATAGTGCCGATGTCTAGATAGTCGATATCTCGGTTTCGGACGAGGGAAGGCGGGTTCGAATCCCATCAAGGGAATTATAATTTTTCGTGCTTTTTTTTCAATTTCTATCGCAATATTAACTCAGAATAACGGTATATCTGCCGACTTTAAGTAAGGGTGTTTTTCTTTTTTTTTCTGAGCATATATCGCTGAAAATAAACCATTACTATACGGGGTGTTCTTTTTTTCACGGCACAATTTGACACGATTGAATTGATTCGTGCCACAAACAAACCGTTATCTAAATAGGAACCTTGGATGAATTCTTATAATGTATTTTTCGGAAATCTCTATACAGGGTGTTCTTCTTTTAATGTCAATTGCAGATTGCTGTTTTTAACGCTATGAACATACCATTTCATTCATTCGTGTTGGAATATATACTTTCGAGGCATACATCGTTGGAAATAAACCATTACTATACAGGGTGTTCATTTCCTCGCGGCATCGATTATTTTCAAATGCAAGCGTTTTAAGTAAAATGTCACCTCGAGATTTCTATCGCGAGGAGAATTCTCAACTTTGTAAAACCGTTGCGAAATGATAACCGCTGCTATACAGGGTGTCTTAAGAAATATGTCAACTCCGAAACTTTGCGTGTATGTATTTCAGTGGAACCCAAGGCGGCTCAGATTCACAATTGGACCCTAAAGGGGGCGCTAAAATCGATGTATAGGAACTCGGAAACAGGCGGACCGATTTTGATGAAACTCTGTGATTTTCTTTCGGCGTATCTCTGATTCACAATAGCATCCTGTAGGGGCGCCCCGATAGATCTATAGGAAACGGCTCGAACGATTTCGATTAAACTTTGTGTGCGTATTTGAATGGGCCTCAGAGTCACAATAGGAACTCGGTAGATAGCACTGTGTTCGGTTTATAGACACTCGAGAACGACCGGACCAATTTCGTTGAAACTTTCTGTGTGTGTGTGTCCGAGGAAGTCTCGGAAAAATGTAGATCTACCGGAAAAATGTAGATCTACCGGAAAAATGTAGATCTATCGGAAAAATGTAGATCTGCCGGAAAAATGTAGGTCTACCGGAAAAATGTAGATCTACTGGCTAGGTAGATCTGCGGGCCCACTAGTTATTATTCTATGTATGAATTCTCATAATGTCAACTTGACAGAAGGGAATATTGTAACTTCAAAAATATTGGGGTTGAAATACTCGTATTTTAGCGATGCAACGGGGACCTCACCAGAAAATTTTTGAAAATATTACGTAAATATTGAAAGCATAATTCTGTAGTTTGGTGAACGTAGATCAGGAAATTTTTCATCGATTACAAGGTAATTTATTATTACTTATTTAATAAACTATTATTTGAATTGAATTTCCTTTATGATGCAGTAATATCATATGAATACATTGATATAATTCCCAAGTCTGAGAAACCAATACCAGATATAATTTGTCTGTTTGAACTAGTTTCAAATTTAAGTTACCTCAGATAATTTTTGAGATATTGGTGAAAAACCAAACCCTCTTCTTTTTGGCGCTCTAGTTCCTCGGAACTGAGTGCTTATCAATTTGCCCAAATGTCTGTAATTTTCGAATATTTCGATGAAAATGGTCTTAAACGATTTGGTTCGACTCACTGATCAAGAATCCGTGGTCGAAATTCATTCTGTCCGGCCGGTCCGGCCGGCCGTAGGCACGATAACTCTCGAACGGAATGAGCTAGAGAGTTGAAATTTTCAGAGTAGGTTTGGGGGATAAATATCTCGGCTACGTTCGTTACTGGGCAAAATCGGACAGATGGTTTCGGAGTAACAAAAAAAAAATTTTTGTTTTACGAAACAAATTCCAAATTAAATTTTTTTTAATAAAAAGTTTTATCATAAGAATCCACTCATATCATTTTCAACTCTAACAAGCAAATACTTTCGGAGATATGATTTTTCAAAATTTCAATAATAAATCGTATTTCAACGTTGTCACAGAATGATATTATTCTATGTATGAATATGAATTGTCATAATGTCAAATGATGTTCCTGAGACATTATCTAATCAATCGAAGAATTGTGAGCGAAGTGAGAAATATCTCAGTTGTTTGCACCGAAATTAGTTTTTCTCAGAAAATTCTTACATTTCGGAACTGAACATGAAGTAAGAGATCTGAGAGTAGTGAGACTGCTTTTCATCCATAGACATAGATATAACTCTCGAACGGAATGAGGTAGGTAGTTGAAATTTTCAGAGTAGTTTAGGGAGATGAATATCTCGGTTAAGTTCGTTATTGGGCAAAATTGGCCAGATTTAATTTGATTTCTTCCATGGTGCTTTTCTCATTCTCATGATTGCTCATTTAATCTTGATAAATAAACTATTATTTGAATTGAATTTCCTTTATGATGCAGTTCTATCATATGAATACATTGATATAATTCCCAACTCTGAGAAACCAATACTTTCGGAGATATAATTTGTCTGTTTGAACTAGAGCGCCAGAAAGCTCCTGTCCACAGGGCTTGAACCCATTTTTTTGTAATTCATTTTCAATTTTGTAATACAAATTTACCTTTTGCAGGCATACACTAATTGTTATTTTGACAGGAGATAGCTTATGTTTTGAAATTTAAAGCCTACTTGATAAAACAGATGTTTCTTCTTGAAAAGAGGTTATGACCAAGAGCACCATTTTTGTGCAGAAAACAGTGGCGGTTCATATGAGCGTCTCAAAACCAAACTTTTTTAAATGGCATAGAAGTTGTGGAAAAAACACCCACTACCCCTTCAAAACATTCACGAACTATGACTTGAAAAAAAAATCCACACAGAACACAGCTAATTATGAGTAAGAAATGCTTACAAAAGCTTTTTTCTGTAGAATAAACATTTCCGGAGATATTCGCGAAAAACGAATTTTTTTTTTCAATATCAACACCCTGCATCTCAGAAATGATTTTAGAGGGTCAGTGATGAAACCTAACTGCGAACAATTGAATCAAAAAATGTTGAAACAATTGAACACATAAGATACTCAGACGATAGAGACACTGTGCTATAAGGTAAATACACATCGGAAATGATAAACATTTCATTTGGACTAAAATAAAGACATTTCATTAAAGCAATATTAATGTGTTGAAAATAATTGAAATGGAGGCAGCTTTAGAGTGAATCACTAAATATATATAACGATTCAGCAGAAAGTTTGACTAGAATTTAATAGAACGACATAGCATATCTGGCAAAAAAGGAAAGATCATAACACACTACTACAAGCCTGATCAAGTTCGGGACGTTTAATGAATTATTTTCCATCACTTTATTTCTTGATTCCATCTCGCGTAGTGTCCATTCAATTTCCCCTCTGCTTATAAAATCACATCCAATACTCATGTTGCTACAATAGACGCTTTGAAATGGAGGGTTTAGCATAAACACGAACAAGAGATGGAATTTCTTAACGGAAAACATCAAATGGAATAAGTTAATTCGATAGTTCCAAGCAATTTAATGAAATTGGATGATGTTAGTGGAACCGAATATGTGAAGATATTTTGGATAGCTATACTTAGCTATTTAATGTTATTGTGCTCCACCTTAATTACACCGATTCGTTGCATCTGAGTTTAAGTTGAATTATCCAAAAATGCAAGCAAACTATCCTGAAAATATTTGCTAGGAAATATCTGTACATTGAACTTCTAGGAATATTTCCCACCCACTTACATATATCTGGTATCAAAATTATGTTAATAATTATAATTTAATAAAATGATATATTTCTCAATATGTTTTTAGAACAAACATATCAGATAAACCTAATTATGAAAGTAAGAGCAACAAAATTCATTAGCATTAAATTAAAATTAAGTAATAACTTGTACAAAACTGACGCGCAAATTTTTGCGAAATTTCGTAAATATCGTAGAAAAAAAATTTTGATTAATATTTCAGAAACAAAATTTGACCAAATTCCGCACAAAAATTTGAACCACCACTTTACAATCGATTACTGAATTTCCGCTAGATTGACTTTGTATGTGGTGTAATAAAACACGCTAGCAGAAGCTCCGGACTGGGACACAGCGTGCTATGATTTTGCCGAAATGTCTGTAAGTTTCAATGTTTTGCCGAAAATGGTATCAAACAATTACGTTCGACTCACCGGTGAAGAATTCTAGGCGGCCGGCCATTGCCACGATAACTTTAGAACGGATAAAGATAGTGACTTGAAATATTCAGGCATGGTCCAAATACGACGGACAAATTCGTTAATGGGCATATCATCATCTAATACAGATTCGATCGAATTTATACTTGGTGGCTAGTTTTAGAATACCAACATAAAGACGTTTGTTAAATTTTGTGAGAATCGTATCACTAGAATATTCAAGAAAACATGATTTATGTCACGATAACCTGAGAACGAAGAGAGATAACCACTTGCAATTTTAAGGGTAGTTTGCGCGTCGGAATGCGACATCTGAGCTAGTTAATAGACATAATCGGTTAAACGGTTTTGTAGTTAATACCCATCTGAAATTTGGCTGTTATTTCCTCAATACCTGGAAAAATACAGATCCAATCCAATTCAAACATGCCAATAAGTTGTAGAATGCTGCCGCAAAAGTTCTAGTGAAATTTCGTGAGGATCGCTTCACCAGAAACTTTTTCAAAATTCATTGAAAATCACTGAAAACATTCTATATATCAGAAACTGTTCGTCCGATATCACTGAAATTTTGCGAGAGCCTTCAAAACCTAACTCTGCTAACAAGTTTCATGTTTTAGCACGATCGGATCTATATTGTAGCTGGATGGGTGATCGTTGCCTCGATATCTTCTAGAATCTTGTGCAACTAAGGAGATTCAGTTGTGTTCTTTTTCAACTTTGTTACTCTATCCTTATGGCAGCTTAGATACGGCACTGTTAGTTTTTGAACTGACAGTGAATGGTATCCACTATCCTTTGGGTAGATCTCCGGCTGGCTCTATCCACTGAGCTTGAAGTACTCATCATTCAATTCAAATTAGCTACCGTGAACATGCGCGCCACGTCAGTGCTTTTTTATATTTTTTCAAGTTCCTTGAACAAATATGGCTATCAATACAGTTTGGCCGTTAGCTTTACCGTATATCGAAAAAAATTGCGGTTATGGGACCTCTGTTAGGAACGCAATTACTCTTCTCCAAATCTGAACGTAATTCAATATAGATCTACCGAATATAGTTATTTATAAATTCGCCTAGGACCACAATACAGACATTTCAACTCGGAAACAACGCTATTACCCTGAAATTGACATGTCCGTGCACATAATTGCCAATAAATGTCTCTTATAACCTTCAAATGACGGCTCAGCACCAAATCCATCCCCGCTAGACCCAAACCACTCTCAATATGAGCCATACAATCCAAACGTCTCCTCTGCGCATACGCAATCTATACTCATGGCTTAAAGTCCCCTAAAAATAACACTTCACACAAAATTCGGATTCTTCAACACCATTGGTTCAGGAGATATCATTGCTCCAATCCACGCATGCGCAGACACTTTCAAGGGGGTTCTATGGAGGAATAGCATCCAACACCTGAAACCTCCAATCCTCTGAGACGAAAACTCCAGCTGTTAAATCACTTCTTGTCTGCTCATGTGTGAAATGAAAAATCTCCAAAAGGGGTTACATAAATTTCGAATTAGGAACGCAATTTCTTTGCCTATTCTCCTAATCCGAAAGTGATTTAAAATTGATCATCCAAAAATAGTTATTTATAAATTGGCCCCAGGGCCACGACACAGACATTTCAAGTCAAAAACAACGCTATTTCCTCAAAACTGACTTGTACGTTTACAGAATTATCTTGAATTTTCTTTTAAAAACTCACAATATTGGTACAGCACAAAATCCATCCGCTAGACGTAAACCGCACCCACCATAAGCCATACAACCCAATAAGATCCACGTCACCTTCGCGCATGCGCAATCTACTCGTGTCTGAAAGTCCTCTCAAAATCACAGAACGCACACAAAACTCATGCGCAGATACTCCCAAGGGGATTCTGTTAAGTTATAGCATCCTGCACCTCAAATCCCCAATCCTCTGAGACGAAAACTTCAGCAGTTAATTCACTTATCGTCTGCTCATGCGCATAACGAAAAATGCCCGTAAGGGGTAACATCAATTTCAAAATTAGCCCCAGGGCCCCGGTACGCACACTTCAACTCGGAAACAACGCTATTTCCCCCAAACTGATTTGTGTCCGTGCACTGAATTGCCATGAATATTCTTTTAAAACCTCACAATATCGGCTCAGTACTGTCAACATAACCCATACAACACAAAAACAGTCACTTCTCTTCTGCGCACAGTCACTTCTCTTCTACTCGCGTTCAAAAGTCCTACCAAAATCACACACCTTACAAAAATCTCCGATTCTCCAACAATAGTAGTTCAGGGGACATCGCATCTTTAATCCACGCATGCTCAGACCCCCACCAGGGGATTCTATGGAGGAATAGCATCCGCCACCCCAATACCCCAATCATCTCTGACGAAAACTACAGCAGTTAAATGACTTCTCATCTGCGCATGTGCACCACGAAAAATGCCCAGAAAGGCCAAAATGAACTTAAAAAAAAAAGCACTGACGTGACGCCAGTACTCTTTGGCGAGCGTGTTCACGGTGGCTAATTTGAATTGAATGATGAGTACTTCAAGCTCAGTGGATACAGCGAGCCGAAGATCTACCCAAAGGATAGTGGACACTATTCACTGTCGGTTCAAAAATTAACAGTGCTATATCTAAGCTGCCATCAGGATAGAGTAACAAAGTTGGAAAAGAACACAACTGACTCTCCTTAGTCGCACAAGCTCCTAGAAGATTTGGGAGGGTCAGTATAATACTAATCATGTTTATAGCACGCGCGCCAAAGCAGATTGACTTTTTACACTTTTTCTTTCATTGCTAAGTCACTCTGCTTTTGCGCGCGTGCTATAAACATGATTAGGATTATACTGACCCTCCCAAATCTTCTAGGAGCTTGTGCGACTAAGGAGAGTCAGTTGTGTTCTTTTCCAACTTTGTTACTCTATCCTGTTGGCAGCTTAGATACAGCACTGTTAATTTTTGAACCGACAGTGAATGGTGTCCACTATCCTTTGGGTAGATCTTCGGCTCGCTCTATCCACTGAGCTTGAAGTACTCATCATTCAATTCAAATTAGCCACCGTGAACACGCGCGCCAAAGAGTACTGGCTTCACGTCAGTGCTTTTTTTTTCAAGTTCCTTTAACAAATATAGCTATCAATACAGTTTGGCTGTTAGCTTTACTGTAGATCAAAAAAAATTGCGGTTGTGGGACGTCCGTTAGGAAAGCAATTGCCTCTTCTCCAAATCCGAACGTATTTTAATGTAGATCTACCGAATATAGTTATTTATAAATTTGCCTCAGGGCTACCATACAGACATTTCAACTCGGAAACAACGCTATTTCCCCCAAACTGACTTCTGTCCGTGCACTGAATTGACATGAATATTCTTTTAAAACCTCACAACATCGGCTCATTACTCCCAACATAACCCAAACAACCCAAAACCATTCACTTCTCGTCTGCGCATGCGCAATATACTCGTGGCTGCAAGTCCTCCCAAAATTACACACCTCACAAAAACTCCAATTCTCCAACACTAGTGGTTCAGGAGATATCGCTTCTTGAATCCACGCATGCGCAGACCCTCCCCAGGGGATTCTAAAGAGGAATAGCATCCGCCATCCCAAAATCCCAATCCTCTCTGACGAAAGTACCAGCAGTTAAATCACTGATGGTCTGCTCATGCGCATAACGAAAAATGCCCGTAAGGGGTACATCAATTTCGAAATTAGCCTCAGGGCCACGGTACGGACACTTTTACTCGGAAACAACGCTACATCCCCCAAACTGACTTGTCCTTGCACTGAATTGCCATGAATATTCTTTTGAAACCTCACAATATCGGCTCAGCACTCCCAACATAACCCATACAACCCGAAAACAGTCACTTCTCTTCTGCGCATGCGCAATCTACTTGCGGCTAAAAGTCCTCTCAAAATCACACACCTTACAAAAAACTCCGATTCTCCAACACTAGTGGTTCAGGAGATAGCACATCTTTAATCCACGCATGCGCAGACCCTCAATAGGGGATTCTATGGAGGAATAGCATCCGCCACCCCAAAACCCCAATCCTCTCTGACGAAAACACCACCAGTTAAATCACTTATGGTCTGCTCATGCGCATAACGAAAAATGCCTGTGAGGGGTAACATCCTTTCAAAATTAGCCCCAGGGCCACGGTACGAACACTTTAACTCGGAAACAACGCTACATCCCCCATACTGACTTGTCCTTGAACTGAATTGCTATGAATATTCTTTTAAAACCCCACAATATCGATTCAGCACTCCCAACATAACCCAACAATTAAAAAACAGTCACTTCTCTTCTGTGCATGCGCAATCTACTCGCGGCTAAAAGTCCTCTCAAAATAACACACCTTACAAAAAACTCCGATTCTCCAACACTAGTGGTTCGGGAGATATCGCATCTTTAATCTACGCATGCGCAGACCCTCATCAGGAATCTGGATTCTATGGAGGAATAGCATCCGCCACCCCAAAACCCCAATCCTCTCTGACGAAAACTACAGCAGTTAAATGACTTCTCATCTGCGCATGCGCACAACGAAAAATGCCCGGAAAAGGAAGCACGAACCTCAAAAAAATAGGTTTCGGCATTTTAAGCAAAGCATTCCGCAAAATAGTAGTAATTTTTTGATTTTTTTCATGTCACGTGATCTTCACGAAAATTTTACAAAAGTGTTTGCATTGGTCTTTTGCATCTAACTACTGAGTTTCAATTTAATCAGATCAGTATTTTTCGAGTTATCGTGAAAACAAAATTTTAAAATTTTTGAAATTTTTGCGCGCGTGTTCCGCAAGGAACAGCGTGCTATCATTTCGTCACAATGTCTGTATTTTTCGAATTTTTTTTCGAAAATGGTCTCATACGATTGGGTTCGACTCCCTGATGAAGAATTCGAGGTCAAATTCAATTCTGTCCGTCCGGTCCGGCCGGCCGTTAGCACGATAACTCTCGAACGGAACGTTTTAGAGCGTTGAAATTTGCAGGGTAGTTTTGTATCGTAAATATCTCGGACAAGTTCGTTAACGGGCGAAATCCACAGAGCGGTTTCGGAGTTAAGGCCGTTTTTAGTCAAAAGGTTTTTTATGAATATTTCCGGAACCGATCACTCGATCTTTCTGAAATTTGGCATCAAATGGTAGAATCATGACCTTTATATGCCTGCGAAGTTTTGTTATGACCGGACAGCCCTAAAGTGGCAAAAAAAATTTCAAAAATTTTAAAATTTTGTTTTCACGATAACTCGAAAAATACTGATCTGATTAAATTGAAACTCAGTAGTTAGATGCAAAAGACCAATGCAAACACTTTTGCAAAATTTCGTGAAGATCACGTGACATGAAAAAAATCAAAAAATTACTACTATTTTGCGGAATACTTTGCTTAAAATGCCGAAACCTATTTTTTTGAGGTTCATGCTTCCTTTTCCGGGCACATTTCGTTGTGCGCACAAAATTTTAAAATTTTTGAATTTTTTTTTTGCCACTTTAGGGCCGTCCGGTCATAACAAAACTTCGCAGGCATATAAAGGTCATGATTCTACAATTTGATGCCAAATTTCAGAAAGATCGAGTGATCGGTTCCGGAAATATTCATAAAAAACGTTTTGACTAAAAACGGCCTTAACTCTGAGACCTCTCGGTGGATTTCGCCCGTTAACGAACTTGTCCGAGATATTTACGCTACAAAACTACCCAGCAAATTTCAACGCTCTAAGTCGTTCCGTTCGAGAGTTATCGTCCTAACGGCCGGCCGGACTGGCCGGCCGGACCGGACGGACAGAATTGAATTTGACCTCGAATTCTTCATCAGGGAGTCGAACCCAATCGTTTGAGACCATTTTCGAAAAAAAATTCGTAAAATACAGACATTGTGACGAAATGATAGCACGCTGTTCCTTGCGGAACACGCGCGCAAAAATTTCAAAAATTTAAAAATTTTGTTTTCACGATAATTCGAAAAATACTGATCTGATTAAATTGAAACTCAGTAGTTAGATGCAAAAGACCAATGCAACAAAACTTCGCAGGCATATAAAGGTCATGATTCTACAATTTGATGCCAAATTTCAGAAAGATCGAGTGATCGGTTCTGGAAATATTCATAAAAAACGTTTTTACTAAAAACGGCCTTAACTCCGAAACCGCTTGGTGGATTTCACCCGTTAACGAACTTGTCCGAGATATTTACGCTACGAAACTACCCTGCAAATTATAACGCTCTAACTCGTTCCGTTCGAGAGTTATCGTGCTAACGGCCGGCCAGACCGGATGGACAGAATTGAATTTGACCTCGAATTCTTCATAAGAGAGTCGAACCCAATCGTTTGAGACCAATTTCGAAAAATACAGACATTGTGGCAAAATGATAGCACGCTGTTCCTTGCGGAACACACGCGCAAAAATTCAATTGTACATACAGGGTGTTTCTAGTTCAATGTCAACGGCAGTCATGACAAAAACCTCATAACTAATGAAAACTTAAAGGGTTCAGATTTCACACGAATTTTCTGAGAATAATATGTAAGTGATAAATTAAAATAAAACAATGTAGGATTTCAATTATGATTGGAATTCTACGTGTATATAGTTAGAATTAGTGTTACATTTTAAGGGTGAAAGCAACATGTTATCGTTACATCAGACGTTCTTGGGAACCTCTGGCGCCAGTTATCCATTAACACACCGTTATGGATAAGAGGCAGATTCTGAAAACGATGTAACGATAACAGGAGATGAAGAATTTAGGACTAGAATTGCGACACTCTGGCGCCTCCAAGGGGTCTGTGTTGTATAATTTCGAAGAGCGTTTGACGTGCAACATTGACCATCCATATAGATTCTAGGAAATTCCCCAGACCGTGAGAAGGTTCCCAGGGTATCATATTGGTCTATGGGGGGCGGAGCGCGGTCAGAGAGTCACGAATCAAGGAACTACCCTTTAAGATCGAAGGCAAGCCGATTGCGGGGGGGGTGGAAAACGGAAAGTACCTAGAGTACGAACAAGGGATCGAGAGAGTGTTGGGAACAGGGAAGAAAGTAAGACGTTGACGACGGTTCCGAGGTAGAGGTTTCATCCCTAAAGAATTAGACGTTTTAATTGAATTCCGACTTAGACGAATCGAGAATATATTGCGGTAGTTGAAGAACTTCAGTAATTGCGGAAGTAGGCATAGTTGTGAATAATTCTTCGAGTTCAAATGTAAATAAAGTGTAAATAGCCGAACAAGTGTTTTGTTGAAAACCACAGAGACGTTGAAGACGAATGTTAGGAAAGATAATTCAATCAACCCCTAGGCGATTGATATAAAAATCCTACATTTTGGGGGCTCAACCGGGATTAATTAGATCAATTAGATTAATTAGATCTGAATTAAATATACATTTCGACTAGACGAGAGACGAATTTTTCTGAAATTGGAGACCGCACGAGAGGAAGTCAAGTTCCAGATCCAAGACGATAGTGTTGTGAAATAAGGGCAATCTGTGAATCGTGCAGTGCAATGAAAAAGGATTAATTAGGAGATACTGAGGTAGGATTAATCCTTATTTCCGATTGACTGAAATTGATTGTAACCTTATATGAATTTTGAAGACGTTGAAGTTTTTTGGTAGAGTTTTTAATTGTGTTTATTTTTTTTTTGACGTGAATATTTTGAAATATAGAATATTAGATTTAATTTCTATTTCAAGAAAGACGCTAGTTTCTGAAAGATTGTGATTTCGAATTTTGATTCGCAGAAAACTAGTTAGTGTTAAGACGCATAGAAGAGTAAATTAATAATTAGTAGATTTGTTATTAGATTTTGAATTAGATTGAAATATTTAATTGATTATTGATGATTTGTATTTCTTATCGAGACGATATCTAGACGTTTGATAATTTTTGTGACGAAGATAGAAAAATTTGTATTTCAATTTTGGTGATTATAGGACATGTGTATGTTCTTTATTTTGTGAGCAATTACTGAATTTTCTGAACTTGCAATTCGCGATTTTTGATATAAATTGTTGAGAAATTGTTGGCGAAATTTGATAAGATGTGTTCCCTTGGACAAATTTCGAAAGTTGAATCCAACATCACTAACGCGAAAATTGCTGCGATTAAAGCCTTGCATGTAGTTTGTTTCGGACAAGAAGGTGAACCTTATAGACGTCGTAGGTCTTTGAGAAATTTTTGCGGTTTTAAATGGGATGAAAACTCGGAAGAAAATGCTGATAAAATCGCAACTGTCGTTGACCGCCTTTCGTCCGCTGATTTAATTGCAGTATGTGGAATACTGGACTTGAGCTACGATGGTTCGGTCGAAGAATTGGCAAAACGAATTTGCAATTTTCTCGTGACTCCAAGTATTAGCGAGGAGGATGACGATCGCGATGAAGAAATATTTGACGATGTGGAAGAAAGTAGGCAGAGCGTCAGCTCGGGAAAAGGAGAAAATTACTCAAGGAAAAGTAATTTTTCGTTGACATTTAGAGACGTAGAGGATAGCGTTCGTCAATTCGAGGGAAAACCGGATTATCCGGTGGGTAAATGGATCGAAGACTTTGAAGAAATTTCTTCGATAACAGGTTGGACGGACTTGCAGAAATTTCTTTTTGCAAAGAAGTCGCTTTCAGGATTGGCGAAGTTGTTCGTTCAGTCTCTTTCGGGGGTGAAAACGTGGGCATCGTTGAGAAAGAAATTGATTGAGGAGTTTGATGTTCCGGTGAGCACGGCTCAAATACATAAACTTCTTATGCAGAGGAAAAGACGGCCTAGTGAGAATATACAGGAGTATGTTCTCATAATGAGGGAGATTGGTAGTCGCGCGAACATTGAGGACGAGGCTATCATCCGGTATATTATAGACGGCATTCCGGATGATACCTCGAATAAAATTGTCTTGTACGGTGCGAGGACTTTCGGGGAATTTAAACAGAAAGTAAAAATTTTCGAGGAGGTGTCAGAAAAGAAGACGCGAGATTTCGCTCCTCCAAAGAGGGACGTAGGTGCGAACTGGAGGATAAGGACGAATGCGAATGAGGGTCAGAGAGTTACCGGGAATAATGAAATTCCTCATAAGTGGACGAAGGAAGTATCATGCTTCAACTGTGGTGGCAGGGGCCACAAGTCAAGGGAATGTCCGAGAAAAAGCATTGGCCCAAAATGTTTCAAATGTCACGAATTTGGTCACATTTCCACAATGTGTACCAACACCGAGGGGGGCAAGCAAGAAAGCAAAAATGTAGCTGTCATCGAATATGTTCCCAGTAACGCCGTCGAGTTAATAATCGACTATTTTAAAGTTCAGGCACTATTTGACACGGGAAGTGAAATCAGCATTATTAGGGAGGATCTCTATAGAGCATACCTGGGGAAACATCCCCTATCCGATGACAGGTCAACAATAAGGGGATTAGGACGGTATGGGGTGAACACTTTAGGTTCACTTATGCTGGACGTGGAAATTAATGGAAACAGGTACAATTTGAAGTTTCACGTGATAGAAGCAGCGGCTTCCGGTTTCCGTGCCATTTTAGGAAGTAATATCCTAAAACAGGCATCAGTTCGGATTGGAGACGGGGAAATCGTGGTGCTACCGAAAGAAAACTTTGTCAGTAGGACGAATTGGGTGATGAGCATCACTACAGATGCTAAAAAGGAGGAGGTCGAAGAGGGCCACGTATCGGATCCGAAAATAAGATCGGAAGAACGCAAAGTGTTGAACGGTAGCGGATGTAATGATACACAGCGGCAGACGAAAGGGGACGGGGTCAATAAGAAAGTCGTTTCGAAGAAAGATAAGCCCGTGGTTGAGCGAATCACGAGGAGTTTTGACGAAAACATCGTAAGGGAGAGCTCAGCCGTAGGTGGAAGAATTATAGCGACGAAACCTTTCGAGATGTTGACGGAAGCGCAGACGAGAAAAGGAAGTGAATTGATAGCGAATGAGACGAGAGAAAATTTCTCAGAAGATGGAGAGGAACTGATGAGAAACTGCGAGCAACAGTTACTCAAAAATCAGGGAGAAAATAGGCGGACATACAATGTAAAAAGGAGGAAACCGACGCGATATAAGGAAGGATATCAGGTGGCGATCGAGCGAATGTACTTTGGCCCTGACTTGAAGAGGAATAAAATATTTTTGGGGCCATATGAAGTTGTGAAGGTCAAGGGAAATGAGACGTATGATGTTGTGAAGGTGGGCTTTCACGAGGGACCGGTTAATACGTCTACATGTGCGGAGTACATGAAGGCGTGGGTTCACAACGAGAGTGAAAGTGAATTCGAGGCGAATTCATAATTCAGGATGGCCGAGATGTAGGATTTCAATTATGATTGGAATTCTACGTGTATATAGTTAGAATTAGTGTTACATTTTAAGGGTGAAAGCAACATGTTATCGTTACATCAGACGTTCTTGGGAACCTCTGGCGCCAGTTATCCATTAACACACCGTTATGGATAAGAGGCAGATTCTGAAAACGATGTAACGATAACAGGAGATGAAGAATTTAGGACTAGAATTGCGACACTCTGGCGCCTCCAAGGGGTCTGTGTTGTATAATTTCGAAGAGCGTTTGACGTGCAACATTGACCATCCATATAGATTCTAGGAAATTCCCCAGACCGTGAGAAGGTTCCCAGGGTATCATATTGGTCTATGGGGGGCGGAGCGCGGTCAGAGAGTCACGAATCAAGGAACTACCCTTTAAGATCGAAGGCAAGCCGATTGCGGGGGGGGTGGAAAACGGAAAGTACCTAGAGTACGAACAAGGGATCGAGAGAGTGTTGGGAACAGGGAAGAAAGTAAGACGTTGACGACGGTTCCGAGGTAGAGGTTTCATCCCTAAAGAATTAGACGTTTTAATTGAATTCCGACTTAGACGAATCGAGAATATATTGCGGTAGTTGAAGAACTTCAGTAATTGCGGAAGTAGGCATAGTTGTGAATAATTCTTCGAGTTCAAATGTAAATAAAGTGTAAATAGCCGAACAAGTGTTTTGTTGAAAACCACAGAGACGTTGAAGACGAATGTTAGGAAAGATAATTCAATCAACCCCTAGGCGATTGATATAAAAATCCTACAACAATGTAGAATTCAATGGGTAATCTGATTATCGATGAAATAATTTGTGTATTACATTTAAAAAATTGGTCCAAGCACTGACGTGAAGTCAGGAGCTTTTGCGCGTGTGTTCTATTCTAATAGAAATAGAAATAGAAATAATAACCAAATTTCAGATTCATATACCTCCAAAACCATTTGGACGATTAAGCTAATTGATGAACTCAAATGTCGCATTCAGATACGCAATTTGCCCTCAAAACTTGCAAGTCACTATTTCTTTCCGTTCACAAGGTATCGTGAGATGCATAATATTTTTTCGTAATTTTTTTAAAATTTGCTAGTGGTATAGTCCTTAAAATTTTACACACGTCTTCATCTCGATATTCTACAAGTAGTAAGCAAGATTCATTTCGATCGAGTCTATATTTTTTGAGTATCGAGGAAATCTAGATGGATATAACTCCGAAACCGTCAGGCCGGTTATGGCCAACAGCGAACTCAACTCTCTCATTCAGATGCGCAACTTACCATGAAAAGTCCCTACCTCCTTTCGTAAAATAGTTATCGAGGCAACGGTCACCCATCCAGCTACTGAATTCACACGAGGCTGCTCGGATCTCCAACAATATAGATCCGATCGTGTTCAAACTTGGAACTTGGTAGTGGAGTTAGGTTTTGAAGGCTCTCGCAAAATTTCAGTCATGTCGGATGAATAGTTTCTGATATGTAGATTTTTTTTCAATGATTTTTTAAAAATTTTCTAGTGATACTATCCTCACGGATTTTCGCAAAAGTTTTCGCGCTGGCATCTTACAACTAATATCCATGTTTGAATTGGATCGATTTTGTATTTTACGAGCTATTGAGGAAAAAACAACAAAATTTCAGATGGGTGTAACTCCAAAACTGTTCAGCCGAATTAATCTCTCCTAATAAAGCTCAACTTTAAAATATCAAGTGTTTAGCTCGAGTTTTTTTTGAAATATTCTAACGAACGGTCTTCTTGAATCACCCTCTATATACTGTTCACATTCGCGATTACATCAATATAATTTATTTTCTGACAATACTATCATCAAGAAAAAACAGAAAAAGCAAGAACATATGAAATATTAGTAAATGTAAAAAACCGTGACAAAAGTTTGAATATCGTCAGAGAAGTCAAAAAAGAAAATGAATGAATTGAGTCGAACTGAAACTATAACAGAACATACGCGCAAAAAAGTCAGATATTTACAGAGTGGTGGTGTAATATTAGAATGTAAAAGTGAAGGTCAGCAAAAAATGGTCCAAGAAATTTTAAAAAATCAGGACACTCTACAAATTAAAACTCTACAAGACACAGATCCAATGATTTTGATAATGGAAATAACAAAGGGCTATCAAGAAGATACTTCTAAGAAGGAATTGTTAGAGGAGAATCCTCAAATCATGGACATCTTTGGAGCAGAGGTTGGAAAAAAATTTAAATTTATCACAAAATGACAATGCAGAAATAATATTAAAGAAAACTGGATATTCCAAATACCGTCACCTCTATTTAGATGGCTGATTAAAAGCGAGTCACTGCGTTTTGATCTCACTAGACTGTATGTTCGGGAATTTGTAAATATTGTGATGTGTTTCAAATGTTGTAAATTTGGGCATGTTGCGAAATACTGTCAATCAGAACCCTGTTGTCACAAATGTGGAGGTAAGCATGAATCAGGAGAATGTTCCAACAACGATCCCTTGGATTGTCCGAATTGTAAGCGCTTGAATCTACAGAATAGGAGACATTCAGCTAGAGATCAAAAATGTCCAGCCTTCTTTATACAGAGAAGAGAAAAACAGCGAGAACAAATCAACTTCAATAGTGATAGTGAAAGAGCACCTAACGATTTCTTATAAAATGTGTAGAATCAGTGAAAACCAGCAAGAAACAAATAAGTGTTAACTGTATCATTATACACCAAAATGTCCGATCACTTAGCAAGAATTTAGACTTCGTAAATGTTTTACTAGAAGAAAACAGCGATTGTAAATGTATATGTCTTACAGAACATAGGAAAAAAACAGAAATATTAAGTGTACTGAATATAAATAGCTTCAAACTAGTTTCAAGCTTTTGTAGAAAGGAAGGTTATGGGGGTGCAGCTGTTTATCTACTAAAAGAAATTAAATATCAAAATCGAACAAAAATTGTAGATCTCTCAGTGGAGGGAATATTTGAATGTTCATGTGTCGAATGCATCCTTGAAATGGAAAATATTATTATAGCCTCGATATACAGACCGCCAAAAGGAGATTTTAAAATATTTTTGGAAAAGCTAGAACTGCTACTCCAAGTTGTCATTTTAGAAAACAAGAAAGTATTTTTAGCCGGTGATTTTAACATAGAGATCTTGAAAGAAAGCAACTATAGGTCACAACTGCTAGCGGTGTTAACTTCCTTCAATATGTATCCAACAATTCTGGAAAATACCAGAATTACACCCCTTAAAAAATCAGAAATGGGAAGAGGTCTTCGAGGTAGATATATCGGATGTCAATAAACAATGGTATGTCTTTATGAACACTTTTCTGACTATGTTCAATGAGAAATTTCCAAAAAAATTATTCAAACCAGGTCAGACATATAAACAAACTTTATACCCAACAACTGAATTAATTCAACATAAAAAAAATGGGTTCAAGCCCTGTGGACAGGAGCTTTCTGGCGCTCTAGTTCAAACAGACAAATTATATCTCCGAAAGTATTGGTTTCTCAGAGTTGGGAATTATATCAATGTATTCATATGATAGAACTGCATCATAAAGGAAATTCAATTTAAATAATAGTTTATTTATCAAGATTAAATGAGCAATCATGAGAATGAGAATTGCACCATGGAAGAAATCGAATTAAATCTAGCCAATTTTGCCCAATAACAAACTTAACCGAGATATTCATCTCCCTAAACTACTCTGAAAATTTCAACTACCTACCTCATTCCGTTCGAGAGTTATATCTATGTCTATGGATGAAAAGCAGTCTCACTACTCTCAGATCTCTTACTTCATGTTCCGTTCCGAAATGTAAGAATTTTCTGAGAAAATCTAATTTCGGAGCAAACAACTGAGATTTTTCTCACTTCGCTCACAATTCTTCGATTGATTAGATAATTTCATGTCTCAGGAACATCATTTGACATTATGAAAATTCATACATAGAATAATATCATTCTGTGACAACGTTGAAATACGATTTATTATTGAAATTTTGAAAAATCATATCTCCGAAAGTATTAGCTTGTTAGAGTTAAAAATGATATCATTGGATTCTTATGGTAAAACAGCTTATTGAAAAAAATTTAATTTGGAATTTGCCTTGTAAAAAAAAATTTTTTTTTGTTACTCCGAAACCATCTGTCCGATTTTGCCCAATAACGAACTTAGCCGAGATATTCATCTCCCAAACCTACTCTGAAAATTTGAACTGTCTAGCTCATTCCGTTCGAGAGTTATCGTGCCTACGGCCGGCCGGCCGGACCGGCCGGACAGAATGAATTTCGACCACGGATTCTTGATCAGTGAGTCGAACCAAATCGTTTAAGACCATTTTCATCGAAAAATTCGAAAATTACAGACATTTTGGCAAATTGATAAGCACTCAGTTCCGAGGAACTAGAGCGCCAAAAATTATAATGAAATGTACATCACTGAAAAGAAAGAATAGGATCAATTATTAGTTGAAGCTCGATCAGATAATTATGAAAACCGAATAAAAAAATCCGATAATAAAAATAAATGTATGTGGACTATTTATAGGGAAATTACGGGCAAGTTGAAACATGCAAACGAGTGCATGTTGGAGGGAGATCCGAGAGAGATAGCAAATAGGTACAACAAATATTTGATCGATATAATTCCAGATCTGATGGAAGCTTTACCGGTAGACATTAGTATATTGTATAATTAGTGGGAAAAGCATAATATTCCCAAACGACTGTGATAATTACCAGACGAGGAGCGTAGCGACGAGTCTGGTAACACAGGAGTTTGGGAATATGCTTTTCCCACGAATTATACATACCAGTTTTTCTTCGATCGTTGATTTACATTCAAGAAATGAATTAAAGAATATTTCATTCAAGATGTAATCAAGTAAGTTTGAATAGGTTTCTCTATGTTCATATTGAAAATAGAAGTGGTTACCATGGAAATTACTTTGTTATGACAAAAGTAAAATAATTTTCAAGCTGGATTTGTTTGATTCGTTATATTTTATAAGGAATTGAAAAAGAATTAATAAATATGAACACTGATAGTGATTAATTGTTAACTTGCATGCCTCCTGAACTAGTAGAAGCCGCGAACACGGCTTCACTTAATTTACTTCCGGCGAAATCTAGAGAGATGTATGAACTTGCGTACCAACGCTTCATGGATTTTTGCGAAAAAAATAACAGTGTATCCTTTCCTGAGAATGTACTGATAGCTGAATTGCTGAATTGGCTAAAACAATGAAATCTTCGACGTTGTGGGCACATTATTCCATGCTTCGATCAACTTTGTCTGTTAAAAATAATATTAATATTGCCCAGTATCAAAAACTGAGAGCATTTTTAAAACGTCAAGCTATAGGATACAAACCGAAAAAATCCAAAATTTCATTTGAGAGGCCCCAGATGACATCTTTTGATCGACGAAAGTAAGTAGATATAGATAAAATAGTATTACTTAAAATGCATAAAATACGAAACATACAATTTTTGATTAAAATAATATAAAAATCAAAATCATACTTTGTTTCATTTTATTGTAATAATCCATTTGTAGCATTACCGCACGCTACAGCAGTGCGGTAAGAATATTACCGCACTGTTATTTTCTAATTGCTTAGCAACTGCCCTCTATTCTGGAAAGTTGAGCTTTGCGCATAGAAAACAGTTCAAAATAGTGTCACTTTTCCCACGATCGAAGAAAAAAACTGTTCCGTCACGGAATTGGGAAAATTAGATTTTGATTAGGCAACTAGCCAATAACCTTTCACAGTTGTTTGTATTGAGTTTTCTTCATTGTTTTGTTTAAATGGTTTGCAACGACTTGCGCGTGGAAGTATCTGTGCGCATGTGCGTGACAGTGAACATTAAACGATCCACAAAGAACAGTATCCATGTATGAACGCTAATCGATCGCTTCGCTCTAACAATTTTTGATATATATTTCAGTTGACAATTTTCGCCTTTAATTATCCTTAGTACGGCATTTTAATGCAAAAGGACTTTAGTGAGGTTTCTAGTGTGTTTGGCACTTTTCGTCTAGCAGTTTCCAACATCTTCCAGAGATAAGGGCCCTTATAGTAACATTAATCTGGATCACGAGGTGAGTGCATTTCGTTGGAAGCACCGTGAAATTTATGATATATTCTTTATTTCTTTTTCTTCTTAATTCTGATATAATTTGTGAAAGGTTACGCTCGGCACTTATTATTTTGTACGAATTCCAAGGGATAACCTGTCAGCAGTCCTCTGTTCTCTCCGGCATACATAAATATATGTTAAAAGCCAATTTGATCCATTAACAGAAATATTTCATTCAATTTTGAGAACCAGAAATCAATGATTTTAAAACAGGTGACGGTAGAAGAACTTTTAGAACTAAATAAAAATATTAAAAATAATAGTATATTCTAAAACAAGTTGCAGAATGGGCTCCTCTTAAAACACGAATGCAAAATTCGTTAACGAGTGACGAAAGAGCGAGTTTTCGAACGCATGAGTGTTGGAATTGCCTTCTGCAACGAGTATTAGACGATATTTTCTCTATTTCAGGCAAGTTTTGAAAATACTGTAGAAATTTAATGAAAAATTCGGATTTTACATCCTAGTGACTTTTGTATTGTATCTTGGTAGTTGGTGTGACTGTTACGAAAGTTGACAGATTACGGAATTTGAATTTGAAACGTACGTAGGGCATGGGGATCAGATTTAAAACAGTTTCCTAATAGCATGAATGATTCAAAAATAGCAAGAAGGAAATCTCTAGTACCATATTTTTTACTGAAAATAAAGCTTTTCCTCAACAATTATTTCACTATATCCAGATTATATTGTATTGTCAATTGACGTGTGTTGAATTTGATAGGATCGAATGTCAGTGCTGACTACCACAAAACGAAAAATATAACTAGAAACAATGCGGAAATGAGTTCATTCCAGCACTGTTTTCAGTGCTGGAATGGACTCATTACGAAACTGAAATAGAGAAACATACTTCTGGTAATGACGAGATTCCAACTAGCCTTATTCGTCAGATAGTCCCAGCAATATCTGGGGTTCTTTGTCACATATTAAACAACTCTCTCAGAGAAGGAACATTTCCAGAATCCTTAAAATTATCACTAATTATACCAGTATATAAAGGCAATGGAGATAAAAATTGTTTTGATAACTACAGACCAATAAGCTTGCTTTCAGGGTTCTCAAAGTTGTTTGAACTTGTGATGTATATGAGACTTCCTTACAGAATGCAAGGTTTTTGCAGACACTCAGCACGGTTATCTGGCAGGTAGACCTACACAAAGTGCTATTTTTCATTTCACACAGGTAGTTCTGGAATATTTGGAGGAGGGAGATATAGGAATGGGCTTATTCGTAGACTTATCGAAGGCTTTCGATTGTGTTGATAGGAATCTACTTTTAGAAAAACTATGCATGTATGGAATAAGGGGATGGGCGCTGGAATGGTTTCGATCTTATCTGGGAGATAGGTCCCAGAGAGTGATCATCCAGGATGGGGGTATAGCACATGAGTCAGATATGTTGAGGAACACAGTAGGAGTAATTCAGGGCAGCATATTGGGTGCTTTTCTGTTTATTCTATATGTCAATGATCTGCATTTGGTGATAATCGATCCCAACTTCAGCTTGACACAGTTTGCAGATGATACGAGTGTATTAGTCGGGGGATCGAATCCCCAGGAACTTGTAGACAATACAGAACATATTTTCAAAGTATTAATAGCTTGGTTTTAGAGAAATAGATTATGTATAAACAAAAAGAAAACAAATTTAATCACGTTCAAGACAAAACAGAATAAAACAGATATACCAGAGTCGATTTCCATCCTTGATTCGCAATGTCAGGTGAGGGGTAGCACAAAGTTTTTGGGTATTTGGGTGGATGAATTTCTGAACTGGTCCTGTCACGTAGATTACTTAAACAAGAAACTCAGCAACATCTGTTATTGTATTAGATTTGTATCAAAGTATTTAAATGAAACATCTAAGAGAATACTGTATTTTGCCAATTTCCAGGGTAGAGCCAGATATGGTATTGTATTCTGGGGAGCTAGCCTGGGTGCACAAGATATTTTTATAACACAGAAGCGCATCATTAGAGTTATTTTCAATATGTCCTATCTGCAGTCATGTCGAGGAATCTTTAGATGAAAGAAAATACTTACAATATATGCATTGTATATATTCGAAACAATTATATTTGTGTTCAAAAACAAACAAAGATTATTCAAGGCTTCGGATCACAGGTATAACACACGTGGAAATGACATTTTATTTCCAATACATCGTTTGACCCTTTCGGAAAAAAGTCCTTACTATATGGGCATAAGACTTTATAATAGGCTGAACAATGAAATAAAAAATGTCAGTACTGAAAAAAAGTTTAAGCATCAGTTGAAACAGTTTCTACTAAACCTTGAACCCTACAGTATTGAAGAATATATGAAGTGTAATAGTTGTGATTAGTTAATAGAAATATATTTGGTTGGTTTTGTCAGGTTTGGTTGCCAATATGACGACATTTCATTTGATGTTGATTTTTGTTTAAATGTATTTAATTTGAAATAAAGATAATTACAAAAAAAAAAAAAAGATTGACAATTTCAAAGGCTTGTAAAATAGTCAGAATTTTATTTCAAATTTTGAATTCATTTGATGCACAATGCATTTTTTCGAGTATCAACGATATAAAGACCGCTTAAAGGTTCATATAATATTTCGTTATGGTACGTGAGACCCGAGTATACAATAATACATGCTAGCAATGGTTCCTGATTTAACCTCGGTGCTTTTCTCGAATTTTTTCAAACATAGAGTACAGTAACCTTGATTCTAAAAATTACTCTACTAGATCTCTCTTGTCCATGAATTTTTACCCACAGAGCCTTATATTGTGTGGATACCCTCCACATATTTCCTTAATTTCTGACTTCCACGGGAAATCTGCCCCAAAATAAATTCCATAATGCCGTGTGGTCTCTCCTGTACAAACAACCTACGAAAGTCAACCTTCCTTCGCCTCCATTCTACAAGCAAGTCTCCAATGAGTAAATATGATTAAGCATGAAGTATACCGCCGTACATTCCGACGCAGACCCTGCACTAACGGGATTTAAAGTTTAGTGGAATTGTTAAAACCTGCTTTTAAACGGCTAATAACACCTAAATATAAACTATTCGGATGAGCTAAGGGTATCTAGAGAATGGATTGGAGTGAACTGGAGACTGAAATAGAGTCGAGAAAGTTTTACCAATTAGATTTGAGTAAAGGCTAGTGTATAACAGCGGTAGAGTGCAGCACCATTTCGGCTTATGAGAAAAACGTCGAAAATATTTGAACTTTTTTGAAGTAATCACTTTGTATTATGTTTAAATCAAAAATATCTAATTCCATCTTAACTGATGTAGTTTTGAAAAATTGGTTCAAGCCCTGTGGACAGGAGCTTTTTGGCGCTCTTGTTCAAACAGACAAATTATATCTCCGAAAGTATTGGTTTCTCAGAGTTCGAAATTATATCAATGGATTCCTATGATAGAACTGCAACATGAAAGACATCAAATTTAAAAAAAAGTGTCGTTTAAGAAAAATACTTCAAAAATTATCTTTTAAAGAAAGAACAATCTACAACGCTTCAATGCCTTAAAAATTGTCACTAAATTTATTTATCAAGATTAAAGGAGCAATCTGCAATGATTCAACCTCGTGGAATGGGTTGTTGCAACTTACACTCAGTGCATAGTTTTCACAACTCGAAATACCTAAGGAAAGTATCACCGAAATGTCTAGAGCAAGGCTGGAGACAATCATAGCAGATTGTCCATTTATTCCAGATATTTGAGTAGGTAGTGGATTACGAACGAATTATTTTAATAGTTCAAAAGATATTAGTAAAATACTATCATCTTTTCATAATTTGAAATTCAATAGTTTATACCACTTACACATTCTTTTCTGTATTATGAATCTTAACTCAAGAAAAAATGATTGATACACACAAAATGTAGATCCATATTCCAGTATTTGTTTGCAAGCAACATTATGAAAATACTGTATATATGAACATGTCTCACTACCACTACTTAAGGAAGTAAAAGGTAATATTAACCTCAGTGGTCAACGAACAGTGATTTCTTTTGATGATTCCATTATGTTTTTCTTGCCTCCATAAACTACATCAAAACAGTCTTGCATATATTCACAAATTCAAGAATCGAATACTTGTATTCCAATAGAAAATATACGAATTGACAATCTCTAATAGCTACAAAAGATGACATTTATGAATAGTCACACAGGCAGATTCTGTGTTCACATTCTGTGAATACATAGAACTTACGATGTAATATTGAAACTTTGAAACATCATGTCTCCGAAAGTATTAGCTTGTTAGAGTTGAAAATGATAAGAATGGATTCGTATGATGAAACTACATCTTAAAAAAAATTGGATTCAAAAGTTGTATTCTAAAAAAAATGTTTCTTTTCCTTACTCCGAAACTATCATACCCATTCTGCCCAGTAACGAACTCAACCGAGATATTTATCCCTCAAACCTACTCTGAAAATTTCAACTGTCTAGCTCAATCCGTTCGAGAGTTATCGTGTTAACGGACAGAATCGATTCCGACCACGGATTCTTGATCAGTGAGTCGAACCAATCGTTTAAGACCATTTTCAGCAAAAATCCGAAAATTACAGACATTTGGGCGAATTGATAAGCACTCTGTTCCGAGGTACAAGAGCGCCAAAAATGAAACATTTCATTTTGTTTATGAGCATAATCGGCCAAACGGTTTTGGAGTTATATCCATCTGAAATTTGGTTGTTATTTCCTCAATAACTCAAATTCAAACGTGGTTATTAGTTGTAGAATGCCAACGTGAAAGTTGTTGCAAAATTTCGAGAGGATCTTATTACTAGAAATTTTTTAAGAAATCATTGAAATTTCTATATATCAGAAACAATTCATCCGACATAGCTGTAATTTTCCGAGAGCTTTCAGAACCTAACTCTACTACCAAGTTCCAAGTATGAACACGATCGGATCAATATTGTTGGAGATCCAAGCAGCCTTGTGTGAGTTCAGTAGCTTGATAGGTGACCGTTGCCTAGATAACTCTCGAACGAAAGGAGATATGAATTTGCAATTTTCAAGGTAGGTTGCGCATGGGAGAAGGAATGGGAGAGTTATGTTCTCTGTAGGCCATAATCGGCCCAACGGTTTCGGAGTTATATCCATCTGAAATATTATTTCTTCGAAAACTCAAAAATATATAGACTCGATCAAATTGAAGATTGCTAACTAGTTGTAGAATATCGACATAAAGACGTGTGTGAAATTTTGTGGGAACTGTACCGCTAGAAAATTTTGAAAAAATTACGCAAACTAAAATTGGTTCAGGCACTGACGTGTAGTCAGGAGCTTTTGCGCGTATGTTCTATTTTCCATTCTCCTGTATTGGACACTCTCAATCGAATTTACCATGGTTCAAGCACTGACGTGAAGTCAGGAGCTTTTGCACCAAGGCATCCAAGGTATCCAAGGTGTCCAATACAGGAGAATAGACAATAGAACATACGCGCAAAAGCTCCTGACTTCACGACATTGCTTGAACCAATTACGAAAAAAAAATTGTTCGACCACGGACGTGAAGTCAGAAACTTTCGCGCGTATGTTCTATTGTCCATTCTCCTGTATTGGTCACTCTTAATCGAATTTACAATGCTGCAATAGCTCCTGACTTCACGTCAGTGCTTGTTTCTACCTTGTATTTAGATTTAGACCATTTTAAGCCATTATAGCTAAAATAATGTTTGTCCCGATACAATACATACCATTCTCACTATTGCGATGTGGAAGTAATGAAAAACGTTTTGTGGGAACTTGATGCCCACAAACTGCGTTTCGCGGAAGTCCACCGGGGAATCACCGGTTAATCAAGAAATTTCAAGATCTTGAAATTTCTTGAGCCAAGACAAGATATAATATGTCAAGAAAATGTCAAGACAAGATTTTTTGACTTTTCCTCAAGACAAGACAAGAAGTTGTTATCAAGACAAGAATTCTTGTCTTGATAAGAACCCCTATCCACTGGTATAATCATGCAAACTTACCCTGCAAATTCTCCATGTTCCTTCCTCCGAAAAATATCGTTATCATGGACGGGCGGGGAGAATTGATTAGTTTCTGAAATATAAAATTTTTGAAGAAATTTTTGTCCAATGATACAATCCTCCCAACATTTTAGAAAAATTTGCGCGTCAGCATTGTAATAAACAACTCTCAATTTGATCTGATCTGTATTTTTTTAGTTATTGAAGAAATAATTTCAGATGGGTATCACTCTGATTTCGTTTGGATGATTATGCCCGTTAAGGAACTTAATTGTCGCATCCGGATGCGCAACCTATCATGAAAATTGCGAGTTGCTATCTCTTTCTATTCGAAGGTTATTGAGGAAACGAACGGATAGAATGAATCTAATTTGACCTTGAATCCTTCATCAGTGATACGAACCTGATCGTTTGGGACCATTTTCGGTAAAAAATTCGAATATTACAGACATTTGCGCAAAATAATAACGTGCTGTTTCCTAGAATATGCGCGCAAAAAGGAGTGACGTGAGACCAGCCTGCCTTAGCTGTACTTATCGTATACCTCCAAGATATCCTTCGACATTATTTCCCAATTATTCCGACAATATTAGCTCTGGTGGATTTTAAATCTGTAACTTGGAGGTTAATTAAGGTTTTGAAAGATAGTGCAAAAAAATTCAGCAATATCGGACTAATATTTTCCGAGATAAAGAAATTTATTTAAATGTTTTTACGCGCATGTTCTGGGGAATATCGCGTTATCATTTTACTCAAATCTCTGAGATTTTCGAATCTGATGAAGAGTTCGATGCCACGATAATTTGAGAACAGAAAGAAATAGCGACATGAAATTTTCAGGGTAGATGGCACGTTCCAATACGACGGACGTAGTTCGTTTATGAACGTAATCGGCCCAATGGTTTCCAAGTATTAATTTTGTTTTCAACTAATACACATCCGATCGAATTGAAACTTGGTGAGTAGCTGTAGAACTAACAAAGACGTTTGTGAAATTTTGTCAGAATCGTATGACTGAAAAAAAATATATTAAAAATTGGTTCAAGCCCTGTGGACAGGAGCTATTGGGCGCATGTTCATCTTCCTTGTGGCCCGTACTGACCAGTAAAGAAAAAAAGCAGTATCATGTTGAATACCTTAATATTATTCTGGAACACAAATTTCCATTACAATAATCTTCATCTAGCTTCTATTTAGTATCAATTCCTGTAGAACGTGATCATAATAAGTGTTTTCCATATAATAAAATGTGTTTGAACTTGGTATGTAGGAAATCTGACATCAATTATTGGAATTAATTGATTTGACAAACAGCCGTCAAATGAGGTAAATAGATTTTTGTGACGATTTTCTGTGACCATAGAACGTCAAAACACGCTGGAATGTGAATTTTAAGCAATATCTTCTGGAATTGAGATCGTATCGAACTGAAATTTTGCACACTCGTGTAGAATGCTTGATTTAACGTCGGTACAAATTTTTTTATTAAAAAATTTTCCAACTGCCCGATCCCAACAATACTTAGATAATATTATATCCATAAATTAAGCATTTCATTATTGCATTTCTTGAAATAGGTACCTTTTCAAGTCGATCAACATCGTCCTTCTTTCGACGTCTAAACTATGACTTGATTCTTTATGTTTATGTCTTTGAATTTATTTTCGGTGGAATTCAAAGAGTTCATAGAATAATCGATGAAAATACTGAGAGAGACCCAGGAAATTTGACACATTTTGTCTTATATCTCCAGAAATTGAAATCGTATAGAGCCAAAATTTTGCACAATGTTGCAAAATACTACAATTGACGTTAGTACAAGTTTTTGTTGCAATCTGATGAATAGTTCACGAAAAAAAAATTTTTTTTTCGAAAAAATTAAAAGAAATATTTTTTTAAAAGTTACCAACATTTCGTTCATAACAGAATTTTGCCAAAAGTTGCGCGTTTATATCCTCGAACTGACTACCAAGTTTCGATTCAACATCTTCTTTAGTTCCTGAAATATCAGGGAAATAACCTCAAAATTTGAAATGTCTATAACTTCTAAACCGTCCGGCCGATTTTGCCCGTTAACGAATTTAGCCGTCGCATTTTGATCAGAAACCTACCCTGAAAGTTTGAAGTGGATAGGACCTTCGGTGCTCCTGTTATCGTGCCTACGGCCGGCCGGCCGGCCGGCCGGACGGCACCCAAAATTCTGACACCGGATTCGTGATCAGGGAGTCCGAATTAGTCTATTAGCCAATTTTCAGCTCGAAATTCGAAAATTACAGACATTTGGACGAAATGATAGGACGATGTTCCCCTAGAACATGCGCCCAAAAAACATTTCATGTGGAATATCGATTGGAATATTCATGCAGATTTTCATGGGGTATATTGTCAATTGATACAGGATTTTATTGTGTACCTTATCAAGGGCTCTCATGTCTCAAACTGTAGAATTCTGAAGAAGCTGACGTGTTTTAACCTCATAACGGTGGAATTATTTTTTCAGTATTTGACCTCTTATACGATAAATAGTATTCTAGGCTTATTGTGAATAAGACTAAGTCACGTCAAGTTGCTATCCAATTTCAACGTAGATCCTGTTCGCTACATATTGGACGTACAAAAAATAAAGAAAAAAAGCAGTATCATGTTGAATACCTTAATATTATTCTGGAACTCAAATTTTCCATTACAATAATCTTCATCTAGCTTCTATTTAGTATCAATTCCTGTAGAACGTGATCATAATAAGTGTTTTCCATATAATAAAATGTGTCTGAACTTGGTATGTAGGAAATCTGACATCAATTATTGGAATTAATTGATTTGACAAACAGCCGTCAAATGAGGTAAATAGATTTTTGTGACGATTTTCTGTGACCATAGAACGTCAAAACACGCTGGAATGTGAATTTTAAGCAATATCTTCTGAAATTGAGTTCGTATCGAACTGAAATTTTGCACACTCGTGTAGAATGCTTGATTTAACGTCGGTACAAATTTTTTTATTAAAAAATTTTCCAACTGCCCGATCCCAACAATACTTAGATAATATTATATCCATAAATTAAGCATTTCATTATTGCATTTCTTGAAATAGGTACCTTTTCAAGTCGATCAACATCGTCCTTCTTTCGACGTCTAAACTATGACTTGATTCTTTATGTTTATGTCTTTGAATTTGTTTTCGGTGGAATTCAAAGAGTTCATAGAATAATCGATGAAAATACTGAGAGAGACCCAGGAAATTTGACACATTTTGTCTTATATCTCCAGAAATTGAAATCGTATAGAGCCAAAATTTTGCACAATGTTGCAAAATACTACAGTTGACGTTAGTACAAGTTTTTGTTGCAATCTGATGAATAGTTCACGAAAAAAAAATTTTTTTTTCGAAAAAATTAAAAGAAATATTTTTTTAAAAATTACCAACATTTCGATCATAACAGAATTTTGCCAAAAGTTGCGCGTTTATATCGTCGAACTGACTACCAAGTTTCGATTCAACATCTTCTTTAGTTCCTGAAATATCAGGGAAATAACCTCAAAATTTTAAATGTCTATAACTCCTAAACCGTCCGGCCGATTTTGCCCGTTAACGAACTTAACCGTCGCATTTTGATCAGAAACCTACCCTGAAAGTTTTAAGTCGATAGGACCTTCGGTGCTCCTGTTATCGTGCCTACGGCCGGCCGGACGGCACCCAAAAATCTGACACCGGATTCGTGATCAGGGAGTCCGAATTAGTCTATTAGCCAATTTTCAGCTCGAAATTCGAAAATTACAGACATTTGGACGAAATGATAGGACGATGTTCCCCTAGAACATGCGCCCAAAAATTACTATTTATGTCACGATAACCTGAGAACGGAAAGAGATAGCGACTCTTTAGGGTAGGTGTGCATCTGATTGCGACATTTGAGTTTATTAATAGGCACAAACGGTTCTGGAGTTATACCCATCTGAAATTTTGATGTTATTTCCTCAATAACTCGAAGAACTCGAATAAGATAATTATCCAATTCAAATAATGCATGGTTGTTATTGGTAGAATGTCAACTCGAAAATCTTCGCAAATGTTTAGGGGGTTCGTACAACTACAAAATTTCTAAAAATCATTGAGAAAAATTCTATATATAACTATATAACTATTTTTTCCGACTTTGCTGAAATTTCGCAAGAGCCTTAACACCAACCTCCACTGCCAAGTTACAAGTTCGAACACGATCGAATCTATATTGTTGAGGGTCCGAGCAGCTTTGGTCGAGTTCAGTAGCTGGATGGTTGGCCATTGCCTCGATAGCTTTTGAAGAAATATGTACTCCAGGGTTCCGGAATATTATTTACTCGATAACTCAAAAATTACAGAACTGATTGAATTGAAGCATGGTAACTACTTGTATAATGTAGACAAAAAGACGTGTGTGGGATTTTGTGAGCACCGTACCACTAGAAAATTTTATAAATATTATGAAAAAGTATTATGTATCTCACGATATTTTGATAACGGAAAGAGATCGCGATGGAGTTAATAATTTTGTTGTTATTTCCTCTATAACTCAAAATTTACAAATCTGATCCAATTTAAACTCGGTGATTACTTGTAGAATGCCGCACCACAAACTTTCCCAGAATTTCATGAATATCGTATCCTGGAGTTACTTGGGGCTTAAGTTTTTTCGTATCTCAATTCCAATAGAATACATATTATGTCAGAATTAAAAATTCTGTGATCATAGATGATTACATACTGAAGTCTGTCATTAAAATAGTATGAAATGTATTCATATATTAAGAAAGCTGAGAAACGGTATATATCGATGCTAAATTCGGAGAAGAGTGTCGAATAGAGGTGAGTAGACAATAGAACATGTGCCAAAATCTCCTGACTTCACGTCAGTGCTTGAACCAATTTTTTGAAATTTTCCAGTCATAGGATCCTCAGCAAGTTTCAGAACTCTTCGTGCCAGTATTTTTCAACTAGTTAGTTGAGAAATACCCAGTTGCCCAGTCCAATTCGATCAGATTACTGCCTTTCGAGTTATTGGAAAAACAAAATTTCAGATGACTATAACGCTCAGCTAATATTGACCTTTAACGAAATATTTGAGTTCCGAACATACCCTGCAATTTTCTATTCTCTAACTCGTTTCGTTCGAGACTTACCGTGCTCACTACCGACCAGAAGAAATTGCACTATAGATTTGGATCATTCATGGATGAGTCGAAACCAATCGTTTAAGAGCATTTTCGGGTGAAAGTCCAATAATACAGACATTGGGGCAAGTCACTCTGTCCCGAGGAAAAAAGGTGCCAAAAAATAATATCAAATCACTTTACAACGGAAAGTCAATATTAATGAGGAATTGATTGAAGTATTACAGTCGCAACGGAATATGCGAAAATATAAGCATATTGAAATCACCTGAACGAATATTTCCCTCATAGATAGAACTTATCTTGACAAGAATGTAATTATCGAAAAATTACAGTGGTAGTTGCACTTCACAGCGAAAATTGCATCCGAAAACATCCCGTTGCCTTGACAACACAAATACAAACAGATAAACTTCAAAGTGTCGCGTTTCGGTGAGTGCTTAATACAGTTGAATTTGTTCAAGAGCATGATTTTATTCATAGTCTTCGTCAGTACTATGATATTTCTCAGACAATATTGCTTTATTCGTGAAATATTCCAATGAATTACACTCGTGCATAAAAATTACCAGATAAATCTCCAGTCAAGCGTGTTATCTTATAAAAATTGAATCCATTTATTTTCATATTTTGGCGAAAGTATGATGATAAACTCATGAAATTTTTAGACAATACGCTTTCTCACAAAATTATCGGTATTTTTTATGCACTTGTGCAATTATAACCGATAATATCCGAACTAAACTGGACGAAAGCGTTTTCGATATATTTTCCCAATATAGCCAACACTAATGAAACGATCGAGTTGAAATTTAAGACTTGGTTGAAAATGAGGTTCTGGAGGACCTTGCAATATTTGAGCGAAATCTGAAGGATAGTTTTTAAAATAATTTTTTTGTATTTTTCTTAATTTTCTAGTAATACGATGCTTACGATCTTTGTGTTGATATTTTTCAACTACCGAGTTTTAATTCGATCAGATCAGTATTTTTCGAATTATTGGGAAAACAAAATTACCGGGCTGGTAACCTCATCACTAAGTGTTCCTATAAAGAGTGTTGTGTCGTTCAGGGCAGATACGTACTGGTTTCATGGCTATTATCAATCATCAGCGAAACTTAGCACACTGAATGACAAACGAAGGAGCTCTAGGAAACTTAAGCCCTATTGTTGCGAACTGTTGGAGGGAAAAATCTCACCAGCGCCACCTAGGGTAACTCCAACCACCTATGATGCGGAAACCTTGAGCGATGTTCAGTAACTTTCATTCTTTTGTCGCAAGTGTGTCAGGGACTCCAAGGCAGACTACCTATATGACCCGATTGCGACATGAAAACGCTCGCTTCAATGTGGTTGGAGAAAAGTACAAACCAGTGAACATAGAATAAGTTAAACTGTAGCTAATTCCTAATAACTAAAAGACAAGCGGTGAAATATTATTGGATTTTGAACATCAACAGTTCTATGTTAACCGAGATATTTATGCCCCAAACCTAAACTCAATGCTCTAACCCTTATCGTTCGAGAATTATCCTGCTCATGGACAGCCAGATGGGTAGAATTTGATTTGACCAAGGTTTATTCATGAGTGAACCCATTCTTTTAAGACCATTCTGGCTGAAAATTCCGGAAAAGTAGATATTCGGTCACGCTGTTGCTGGTAGAACAAGCGCGCAATAATGTTAATAATACTTGTAAACAGATAGAGATATAATTATGTTCTTCTTTTTCAGGAGTCCTTTTCCATCGAGCGATTCTGATGTCAGGTTCAGCTCTATCACCATGGGCTCTCATACAGGAACCCTCAAGATACGCCGCTCAGGTGGCCATCCATGCCAACTGCTCCCCAGAACTGCCCCACCCAAATCTACTCAAGTGCCTTCGTGAGAAACCCCTTGAAATCCTCCTGTCGACGCCTATTACAGAGCCAGAATTCTCCTTCGCTTTCGGACC
Source organism: Halyzia sedecimguttata (assembly GCA_937662695.2). Taxonomy (NCBI): domain Eukaryota; kingdom Metazoa; phylum Arthropoda; class Insecta; order Coleoptera; family Coccinellidae; genus Halyzia; species Halyzia sedecimguttata. The sequence continues at coordinate 18,696,050 of OW569413.2, forward strand.
TAGTGTAGATGGTGTCGTGATTGATACTGGAGAACCTCCAGGTGGGTCTTGATGTCGATTTTTGAGTATTTTGATTGCAGAGTAACGATCCCCACAATTTCCACGTGAAACTGCTAGGTCTTACTCACACATTATCATAATCCATCTTAATATTTGCTGCCAGAAATGTGAAATAATGGAAATACACATATTTGAAATACAAATGAACAAATAATGCAAAATACACTATTTTTATTTTGAATAAGAAATACATTTTTAAATGTATTTCGTTTTTTATTTTAAATGAAAAATGGTGTTGTTGAATGTTTCAATTCATATTTCGAATGTTTCATTCATAAATCAAAATCATTTCATTTGTTTTAATTGTTTTAGTTGCAACCACAATAATGCTAACATAATTATGAGAGCATTTGGCTCTTTGAATAGAGCGTTTGACTCGGAACCGTAGGATCCGTATTCAATCCCGGAGCAATAGAACAGATTTTTTATTCAGACCGTAGTAGCCACCATTCACTGTTAAGACAAAAATCAACAGTTTTCTGCCTAAGGTGGCGTAAGGACACAGAAACAAAGCCCACACATATAATACAACTGTTTCTCGTCCCTCGCACAAGTTCTCGCAAAATAGACTTGTAAACAATACGATATTCAGAAGATGAGCACAATACTTCAGTCATGACTTTTACCAGCATAGCAGGCGTTATGTAGGCAAATTATTCATGGATGTTCATCTTCAAATCTTGTAGAGTTCTTGGACGCTTCACATAAACACGGGTTTCCCCATTACATTCACAAAAAGTTAGTGAGTGGTTAGCAGTTTCGTCGTATATATGGCCCAGTTTTCTTTCATGATAGCATTAATGGTGAAAGGTACGAAATAATAATGTTGGAGCCATTCTTAAACAAACTAGCTGACGAATAAATATATATGGGATATTTCCAATAAGATGAGGCAATTGCCCACACTACTTCTGCAAATCTACTCTATTTGCAGGAGTTCTGTGACAACCGTATAAGTCGAGGACTCCAGCCTTCCTTTCCAACTAGCTTTCCAGACTTGACTTCCCTGGACTTTAGCATCTCTGTATATCTGAAAGATATTGTTTTCATAAGACACTACGATAATATTGAGGACCTCCAATCATCAATAACAATGTGATGCCAAAAGATTGGCACACAAATGTTAAATAGCGTATTAGGCAACAAACGAAACAAAATTTATAAATGCTTTGAGAATAATGGAGCACAATTTAGACATTTGATGTGAATTCGTTGAATTCTCACATATGGCCAAACTTACAGTTACTCAATGCATTCTGCCCATTTGTATTGATTTATTACCTGCATTCGAACATTAAAATTAGTATGGGAAATTTTAACGGGTAATTCCGCAAAAGCAGCAAATAAAAATCATTCTGCTGGTACCTGCTAATTGGCTTCTTCGGGACAGGGCAACCAAGAAACCTATGGAAAAAAAAACTGAAAATAGGAGATGACACATGGTTTCTTGGTTGCCCTGTCCTGAAGAAGCCAGTTAGCAGAAACGCGTGTAAGCCGTTACCAGCTTAATGATTTTTCTCTGATTCTTCTGCGGAATTACCCTCCGCACAAACCTCATTTCTATATTAAAATCAGTTCAATAGTATTCATTCCGTTATCGGTGCTTTTATCTCAATAATTCTATATGGGATTTCAAAAATTCTTCATTCAAACTCAAGGGAACAGATTATTCATATCTGTTCACTATATAATATTATGATACATCTAGAAAATGGGAATACAATCCCATACATACTAATGAATAATTTACTCTCTATCCCATAAGCTTGATAATTTCTGAAAGAAAATTCCTTTCAATGAAATGACCCTACCCTGGTGACCACAAGGTCTGTTCTAAATACAGAGAAGGAGTTAGACTCAGCAATTATGCTATGTCCCCAAAATCACGTGTAAACAAAACTTATAACCAAAAATTCATTCATTTGAATATTTCACTTTCTACCAACTCATCGTTTATCATTGGGATTGTAAGCAGAAGAGAAACTGAGGTTATGAGTATATTATGAATCCTGTGGCAGTAATTGCAAATGTGCCAGCATGCATATGAAGCGGCAAAATGAGAGGGTTTCAGAACCAACTACGATGTTACAATCATTTATAAAGATCCTGTATTACAAAGATACCTACCAAAACTGATATTTTACTCTCAAAAATACCTTATTTTTGCGCGTATGTTCTGTGGAACATTGCGTAATCATTTTGCCCAAATGTCTGTAATTTTCGAATTTTTCGCCAAAAATGGTCTCAAACGACTCACTTCAGGTTAGGTTGAGAATCTGAATGCGCCATTTAAGTTTGTTTGTAGGCATAATCGGCAAAACGGTTTCGGAGTTATGCCCATCTGAAATTTGGTTGTTATAATCTCAATAATCCGGAAAATGCAAAACTGATCCAATTCAAACATTGTTTATTAGTTGTAGAATTGCAACGCAAAAATTCTTGCTAAATTTCGTGAGGATCATATTACTAGAAAATTTCAAAAAAATCATAGAAAATTATTGAAAAACATTATATATATCAGAAACTATTCATCCGCCATCGCTGAAATTTTGCGAGAGCTTTCATAACCTAACTCTATTACCAAGTTCCAAGTTTGAACATGATCGGATCTATATTGTTGGATAACCGAGCAGCCTTGTGTGAGTTCAGTAGCTGGATGAGTGACCATTGCCTCGATAACTCTCGAACGAGATAGGGACTTGCAATTTTCAGGATAGGTTGCACTTCTGAATGGAAGAGATAAGTTCTCTGTTGGCCATAATCGGACCAACGGTTTCGGAGTTATACCCATCTGGAAAATCATTTCCTCCATAACTCAAAAAATATAGACCCGATCGAATTGAAGCTGGGTAACTAGTTGTAGAATATCGACATGAAGACGTATCTAAAATTTTGTGAGGACCGTACCACTAGAAAATTTTTAAAAAATTACCAAAAAATATTATGTATCTCATGATTCCTTGAGATCGAAATGAAACAGCGACTTACAATTTTCAGGGTAGATTGCTCATATGAATGCGACATCTAAGTTCGTTTACTAGCACAATCGGCCAGACGGTTTTGGAGTTATATCAATCTGAAATTTAGTTGTTATTTCCTCAATATCTCAAAAAATACAAATCCGATCCAATGCAAACATGGTTATTAGTTCTAGAATGCCAACGCGAAAATTCTTGCAAAATTTCGTGAGGATCGTAGCCCCAGAAAATTTCAAAAAAATCATGGAAAAAAATTACTATGGTAAATTCAATGAAGAGTGGCCAATAAAGAAGATTGGCCAAGAGAACATACACGCAAAAGCTTCTGACTTCATGTCAGTGCTCGAACCGATTTTTCATCCATTTATCGACCTACTGCTCCAAAATTTTCACCTAACATACGACGTCAGCAGGCTTTCGAGTTTCGATACTTTATTCGACATGTAATTAAATTGCCTCCTGCGAAGGATGTCCTATTTACTCGATTTCCCGTCGCGCCCCCGGAAAGCAATTAACAGAGTCGCCCCTGTCAGCCGCCAATTTACAACGAACGTACGGCGGGAAAGGCGAAACTTGGCGTGAATCAATACCCGGCTCGGTCCGGCATAATTGGACAGGGACGAAATGAAGTTTCGGAGTAATTTTCAGGTGGAGAGAACAGAGATCTTTATGGACTTATTTCCTGACTTGATGGAGGTAATGATGACGTCGTTTCCTTGAATCTTTATCCAGACCTGTGAGAAATTCAGCGAAATGGGTGAAAATTCTTTTTCTAGAATTCTATGCTAAACTTGTGGAAAAAGCACTGTGGTCAGGAGCATTGGTGTTCTTGTTCAAATTTATAGCCATTCATCCATGTTCTGAAGTCACTCAAGGCAATCTAGGACAACATTGGTTCAAACACTGACGTGACAGAGCTTATGCACGCATGTTATATTATCCATACACCTCAATTAGACACTTTTAATTGAATTTACGTGCGATATAGACTGTTTTCTCAGCTTTTATAAGATATGAATTAATTTCGTACCATTTCAAGGACTTGAGTAATGGGAGAATCGTCTAAGACCAAAGAATTTGTAATTCTGATATATGTATTCTATGGGAATTGAAATTCATTAAATATCTCAAATATACGAAAAGAAAATACTGCATAAATCCACTTGAATTTTCAATGCAACTGAGTGTTAGATTTGAATTCCTTTCAAAATAACGGAACTCACCCAAGTCTGCTCGGATCTCCAACAATAGAGATCCGATCATGTTCAAATTTGCAACTTGGTTTAAGTGTTGGGTATTGAAGGATCTCGCAAAATTTCAGTGATGTCGGATTAACACTTTCTGATATGTTGAATTTTTTTCAATGATTTTAAACAAAAAATTGTATTCTTACAATCTTCCCGAAGTTCTGAAAAAAAAATTTGTTAGCATTCTAGAACTAATTAACATGTTTGAATTGAATCAACATGGTACTTTTGAGTTATTGAGGAAATAACAGCCAAATTTCAGATTGATATAACTCCAAAACCGTTTGGCCGATTATGCCTTTTAAGGACCTCAAATATCTGATCAGAATTCACAACCTACTTTAAAGCCGCTATTCATTTCCATTCTCAAGTAATCGTGAGATAAATAATTATATTTATTATTTTATTTTTTAGTGATACCAATTTCGCAATGTTCTTTGCGTCGGTAGTCTTTAACTACCTACCGAGTTTCAATTCGATCATCCAAGAAGATTTAGTATTATTGAAGATATTTTATATATGTTGGAGCAATCAACATCAGTTGAAATATAGGAAACTTGTATCTTTCCTAGGCTTTAACTAAAATTCAAATACTGGTCATAGAATAATCAATAAGTCAACTTGCACCAATCAAATGAGTGTTCTCTGATCTCACGTTTCCTTTCTGGTCTTTCCACGAATATTTAATGCCCAAACTATTTTTTTTCTTAATATACGCTCATGTTTAGGACCAGAACACATACATGTAGGAATTCTGTAAATATTAGACTTATGATTAGTTGTGCTGGTGCAGACGACGTTCATAAAGGCTGCTTTATGCTGGCTGGTATCTTTAACTTAATCATATAGATATATAATATATATAGACATTCATTTTTAGTGTTATGCTTTATAATCAGACTAAATAATCCTATAAGTTATTAATTATTATTATTAATAATAAGTAAACGGATTATTCAATCTCAGTATCAACCATAGCGTTAGAAATATGTTTCAATTTTTAAGTTAGGGGATAAGTTAAAGTTACCAGCCAGCATAAACCAGCCTTAACTGTCCATAAGGGGTTGTACCAAGGGAGGCTTAGGGAAAATATTGACAGAATCCCTGTACATGATTCAAATGATGTAGACGCAAGGTGGGAAAAAGTTAAATGAAATATGAAGGAAGCTGTTAACGAAGTTTTGGGCACCCGTGTAGTTAAATGCAATACCAACAATGTATATAAAATGCCATGGTTAAGTCGAGGCTAAGTGTAGTGAAACATGCACTGACGTGAAGGCAGGAGCTTTTGCGCGTATGTTCTATTTTCCATCCCTTATAGCACAAGTGTATTCCTAAAACGTTCCTGGAATGTCCATGCGCGACAAAAGATATGTTCCGGGAATGTCGCAACACATCCCGGGACGTTCCGGGAACATTCCCGTTAGAGCACTTATGGGCAAATTGGACATTCCGGGAATGTCCCGTTGGGACATTCTCGGGACATCCGTGAATGTTCGCGGAATATTCCAGGGGTATCCCCGTGGCAGTTCGTGAGAGCCTTCCGATTATATTCCGGGAACATCTTGAAGGAACACGTTTTAGACACTAGTGGACAATCCTGGAATAGCCCGGGGGCATTCACGGGTGGAGCACCAAATTCTGGTATATTTTCGTTACTGAAGAAATGGGGTTATCTAGGTTAATTTCAAAGCGAAAATTTTCCCTCTCATGTAGTTTTTAAATACCTATGCATTTTTATCAAAAAAAAAACTGACAGCGACTAACCAAATGTCAAAAATATTAAATGATATATAGGTATGTGTTCTGTTTTTAATAGGTATTTTCTCAGTTTTCTTCTCTAAAAAAGGATTATTAAGATCTTTGTGACAAAAAATTTCTGTTTTCAAAATAACCTACACAATACCAATCAATTAGGTACTTATATATTTCTATATGTGACTAAATTCCTTGATGTTTTAAAATGCACCTCTCATTCATGTAAGTATTGCAGCTCGTTAAACATTTATTAAATGGTAATCATTGAAGGATACTGTAGGAGGTATATTCATCATTGAATGGTTACTTTCTGGGTTTTCTCTCCCAAACTAACTAACCAGTGGTGTTAGCTTTCCTAAAGCGTTATTTTTTTTATATGGCTCCGTATTGCGCATTGCGTATTAACCTGGGCCTTTTCGCTCCCCAGTGGTCAACTGCATGAGACACCGATCCTAGTACCTGCTGATTACCACATAGGGGTAAAGAATATAAGTAGAGATCTATAGTTTTTGGTAGCCACAGCGAGGAGCTTGGTTGATTGAATTTCAGGTGTCACTTGTGAGAATTCTCGAATCTCAGAATAAAAATCAATAAAATAATTCTGAAGATTTTTTCGTTAAGCGTCGGACGAAGGAGTCTGATATAGACTCCGAAAAGTTATATAGTTTTTGCGCGTATGTTCTGGGGAACATTTTTTGACAAAAATGGTCTCAAACGATTAAGTTCGACTCCCCAATGAAGAATTCGATGTCAAATTTGATTCTGTCCGGCCGGCCGTCCGGCCGTCCGGCCGTTGCCACGATAACTTGAGAACGAAAAGAGCTAGCGACTTGAAATTTTCAGGGTGGGTGGCACATCCCAATACAACGGACGAGTTCGTTAAAGGGCATAATCGGCCCAGTGGTTTCCGAGTAATAATTTTATTTTCAACCAATATAAATCCGATCAAATTGAAACTTGGTGAGTAGTTGTAGAATATGAACCTAAGCACGTTTGTGAAATTTTGTGCGAATCGTATGGGTAGAAATTATTAAAACATTATTAAAAAATATTTTTGTTGTCACGATAACTTGCGAACGGAAAGAGATAGCGGCTTCAAGTTTTCAGGTTAGGATGTGCACTAGAACGCGACATTTCAGTTTGATTATGACCATAATCGATCAAACGGTTTTAGAGTTATAGCCATCTGAAATTTTCTGAAATTTGGTGGTTTTTTGATCCTCATTAACTTGAAAAATACTGAACTGATTGAATTCAAGCATGGTTGTTAGTTGTAAAATGCCAACGCGGAAATGTTTGCGAAATTTGGTGAGGTTAGCATTTGTAGAAAATTTTTAATAAATCATTGAGAATAAAAAAAAAAATCTATATATCAGTAACTAATCGTTTGAAATTGCTGAAATTTTGCAAGAGCCTTCATCACCTAACTCTACTGCCAAGTTTCAAGTTTTAATACGATCGGTTAAATATTGTTGGAGATTCGAGCATTCTTGTGTGAGTTGAGTAGATGTGTGACCGTTGCCTCGATAACTTTCGAACGAAAGGAGATAGGGACTTTCAATTTTCAGGGTAGGTTGCGTATCCGAAAGGGAGAGTTGAGTTCGATTTTGGGCATAATCGGTCTAATGGTTTCCGAGTTACACCCACCTGGAATATTATTTCCATGATAACTCAAAAAATAAATATTCGATTGAATTGAAGCTTGGTAACTAGTAGTAGAAAATCAACATAATGACGTATTTAAAATTTTGAAAGAACCGTACCCCTAGAAAATTTGAAAAAAATTACGAAAAAAAAAATTTTTAAGAACCTTACCCCGAGAAAATTTCAAAAAAATCACGAAAAAACAAATTGGTTCAAGGACTGACGTGAAGTCAGAAGCTTTTGCGCGTATGTTCTATTGTCCAGTCTTCTGTATTGGACACCCTTAATCGAATTTACCATGGTAAATTATGTTGTCCATTCTCCTGTATTGGACACTCATACTTCGAATTTACCATGGTAAATTCGAATAAAGTGTCCAATACAGGAGAATGGACAACATAATTTACCAAGGTAAATTCGATTAAGGTTGTCCAATACAGAAGAATGGACAATAGAACATACGCGCAAAAGCTTCTGACTTCACGTCAGTGCTTGAACCAATTTTTATATGTTCTGTTGGGCAGCCCCTTATTATATACAGCCCCCTAAAGATGGCACCGGAAAACCAATATAATTTTTTTTTAACAAACTAAAAACATTGAATAAAATTAAGAGGATTATTATATGCGAGCGAGAAGGCACTCAAAAAAATGTTAAGTACTATTCTATTGTAAGTAATCATTAAAGGATACTGTGGGAGGTATATTCATCATTAAATGTATTCTATTGTGTTTGCAAGGGATATAAGAAATAGCCACTCCTTAAATTTGTTTCGCAACAAAAATGTTTTCTTATTCATATTATACCATTTGAAAATAATTTCCTCGTCGACCTCTATGAAAAATAACATTTTATTATGTTTTTGGCGCTCTTGTTCCTCGGAACAGAGTGCTTATCAATTTGCCCAAATATCTGTAATTTTCGAAATTTTGGCTGCAAATGGTCTCAAACGATTTGGTTCGACTCACTGATCAAGAATCCGTGGTCGAAACCAATTCTGTCCGGCCGTTAGGCCGTCCGGTCATCGGTTAACACGATAACTCTCGAACGAGAGGAGTTAGAGGATTGCTCTAACTCCTCTTTGCAGGATAGGTTTGGAGGGTAAATATCTCGGCCGAGTTCGTTAACAGGTGAAATCCACCAAGCGGTTTCGGAGTTATGGCGATTTTTAGTAAAAACATTTTTTATGAATATTTCCGAAACTGATCACTCGATCTTTCTGAAATTTAGCTCAAAATTGTAGAATAGTGACCTTTATTCGCATGCAAAGTTTTGTATTCATCAGGTTGCCGTAAAGTCTAAAAAAAATATTTTTTAAATTTTTTTAATTTTGTTTCCACAATAACTCTCGAACAAAACAAGCTAGGCAGTTGAAATTTACAGAGTAGGTTTGGGAGATGCATATCTCAGTTAAGTTCGTTATTGGGCAAAATAGGGCAGATGCTTTCGGAGTAACGAATAAAAACATATTTTTTTTAACTTACATTTTTCAAATTCAATTTTTTTTAAGATGCAGTTACACCATTAAAATCCATTGATATAATTTTCAACTCAAACAAGCTAATACTTTCGGAGATATGATTTTTCGAAATTTCAGAAATTAATCTTACTTCTATGTTTTTTATTAATGATAATAATTTTTGAAGCGATTTTTTTAAACGACGCTTTTTCAAATTTAATAGCGTTCATGATGCAGTTCTATCATAAGAATCCATTGATATAATTCCCAACTCTGAGAAATCAATACTTTCGGAGATATAATTTGTCTGTTTGAACAAGAGCGCCAAAAAGCTCCTGTCCACAGGGCTTGAACTAATTTTTGTATTACATTATTATCAACTGTGTGTAGAAGTCTACGAAAAAATGTGATATGCACCTCGGCGAAAAACTGTCTATGGTCTCGCCTGCTTGCTACCCTCAGCTTTTCCTCGGATAGCAATTAGCGATTTCGACTATTATGGATAATTTTTCGACCTTTGTTATTAAATAAATGAAAAAAGCTTGATTCTTTCTGAACAAATAAGGTCTCCGGTATTTTCCTGCTAAAATTTTAATTTTATATTTCGGAAACTATCTGTCAGATATAGCTGAAATTCGACAATAACCTTCGATCCGCCATTTCACAATCGACTATCGGATTAATCTCGATCGGATTTGTATTTTTGGAATTATTTCATTTTAAAATTTGAGTTCATTTGATGCACGATGATTTATTTCACGTGGTTTCGCTTTCCTTATTTTTTTCTTTATACTCAATTTCATATAGTATTTCATGAGGGTATGTGAGGCGTGAATATAGACAATATACGCAAAACATCCATAAATCTTGAAACAATCAACTGTCGGATTTCGAATTTACAACTATATCACCCCTTTTGTTAAGTTTTATTCTGCGTAATTAAAAGTATCAGGACCAGAGTAGGAAAATTTGCTAATATCATTGTTCGAACGGGGTCGTGAGGCATCGGTATGAACCTAGCAAACTACTTCAGCAGACTTTTTGGCGGAAACACCCGAACGCTCCTGACCAGTGGTTGCAGGCTGATTTCTCATTCATAAATTCTTATATTCGCCAGAGCACGTACCTGTTTGGGATGTGGGTTTAGCAATGAGAATATCCCCTGAGAAAATGATTGACTTCCCGAGGCACTGCAGGGTTGTTTTTTCAGCTCTTGAATGTCAAAATTTAATATCTCTGGAACTATTCGCAGGAGCACATACAGATTTCATACACGTTTTACTTATACCCATACCAATAACTCCTGAAAAAATTGTCGACTTCCCGGAGGGCTGCGGGGTAGTGTTTTCAACCCTTAAATTTCCGAGTAAATTTCAATATACAAGGATGAGTCTTAAATTTGTACATTAATTTTGACCGTAGATTCCTTTCATCCAATGAAACACTTGTTTCAGGTACAATTTTTTCAAATTTGGCTCAGATAAAAAGTTAAATGCGTTTAAAGATTTCAGAATGTGCTGATAACTCCTGCATATAAATTATCTATAACATTAATGCTGGACGAGAAAAAGGTACCATAAGTGGTTTACAGCTTGATGCGGGATTCCAACACTCAGGGACGGATCCATAAAAGTAGTGAAATTTCGGTAGTTTTCCATTTTATAACATTCAATGAAGAATATCTCAAAAACGGTGCGTTTAAGGAGGAATGTTCTAAAACGATTGGATATTCTTAAATTGTCTCAAAAAGAACATTATAATCTTTATGGTAATTTCGTTCAGTTTTATGAATCAACGAGTCTATGACTAGAAAAACACTAGAAGTAGGAAAAAACTAATATTTGGAAAATATGTATCATAGTTGTTGGAAACTTTGGCGTGAAGTTTCCCTTACACACATTCATTTTATTCAGAAAAAGGATGTCAAAGCCATAAAATAAAAACATTTTTTTTCAATTACAGGCTGTATCTTTTTACCTGAGCCATATTTATAAAAATGGTAAAGCAAAAAGTGTTTCATTTGATGTTAATAATCTATGGTTAAAATTAATGAACATCTCAAAGTTTCACCCTGTATTTTATCTCCGGAACTATTCGCCGGAGCAAATACAGATTTTGTATGTTGGTTAACTATACCAATTACGACATTCCCTAAAAATGTTATGGACTTCCCGATGGGCTGCGGGGTAGTTTTTTCGACCCTTAAATTTGAAAATTTATTATCTCCGGGACTATTCGCCGGAGCACATACAGATTTCATACCCTTATTACTTATACACATACCTATATCCCCTGAATTGGGTTGAAAAAACTAACCCGGAGTCCCTCGGGAACTCAATGAATTTTTCCGGGTTATCGGTATAGGTACAAGTAATACGTGTATGAAATATGTATATGCTCTGGCGAATAGTTCAGGAGATATTAAATTTGAGGGTTGAAAAAGGCAGCACCTCGAGAAGTCATTCAGTTTTTCAGGGTATGTCGTTATCGGTATAATTAACCCATATACAAAATATGTATGTGCTTCGGCGAATAGAGAGAAATTAAATTTTGAAATTTAAAGGTTGAAAAACTACCCCGCAGCCACTCGGGAAGTTGATAAATTTTCCGGGGATTATAGGTATGGGTTTAAGCAATACGTGTCTGAAATCTCTATGTGCTCCGGCTCCGGTGAAGAGATAAATGTTGAAATTTGAGGGTTGAAAAAGCTATCCCGCAGCCCCTGAAGAAGTCTATCCTTTTTTTCAGAAGATGTCGTTATCGGTATAATCAACTCACATGCAAAATATATATGTGCCCCGGCGAATAGTTCCGGAGATTTTAAATTTTGAATTTGAAGGGGTTTAAAAACTATCCCGCAGTCCCTTGGGAAGTCGATAACTTTTTCGGAGTTTAAAGGTAGGGGTTTCAGGGTATATGGTTATGGGTTTGAGGAATACGTGTATGAAATCTGTATGTGCTCCGACGAATTGTTCCGGAGATATTAAATCTTGAAATTAAAGGGTTGAAGATACTACCCGGCAGCCCCTAGGGAAGTCGATAATTTTTTCAAATATAAATATCGTCATCGGTATAAGTAACACACATACATAATCTGTATGTGCTACGGCAAATAGATATTAAATTTTGAAATTCAAGTGTTGGAAAAACAACCCCGCAGCTCCTCGGGAAGTCGATCATTTTTTCAGGGGCTGTCGTTATCGGTATATTTAACGCAAATAACAAGTCTGTATGTGTTGTGGAGAATAGTATTAAAATTTGAAATTTAAGGGTTGAAAAAACTACCCCGCAGCCCCTCGGGAAGTCGATCATTTGTTCAGGGTTATCGGTATAATTAATCCACTTGTCCAATTATCTCTATGTGCTTCGGCGAATAGTTTCGGATATATCAAATTTTGGAATTTAAGGGTCGAAAAAACTGCCCTGGAGCCTCTCGGGAAGCAGCTGAATTTTTCAGAGGATATAGTTATGGGTATAAGTTTAGTAATACCTGTATTAAATCTGTACGTGCTCCGGCGAATACTTCCGAAGATAATCAATTTTTAAATTTAAGGTTTTAAAAAACCCTCTTAAATTCCATAATATTTTCAGGGGATGTCGTTATCGGTATAATGAACCCACATATAAAATCTGCATGTGCTCCGGTGAATATTTTCGGAGATCAAAAATTTTTAAATTTATATATGAAAAAAGTAGGTACTATAACTCTCGAACGAAATGACTTATAAATTAAATTTGCAGGGTATGTTTGGTGCATGAAAATCTCGGTTTACTTTGCTGACGGGCAAAATCGGCTGAAAGGGTTCGATATTATGGCCATTTTTTGTGAATTTCGAATAGTTCCGAGACTACTTACTTGATGTAATTGAAATTCAGAAAGAATTGATTTAATTACGATTTGAATGTTACTGGGAACAGAAAAATACATTCGGAAATTTGAAAAACTAGTTTTTCCAATAACTCGAAGCATACTGATCTGATCGAATTGAATTTGGTATTAAGGTTACCAATAATCACCTCTTGGACCGTGCAAAATTTGAATTAAAACCAACTGCTAGTGGGCTCATAATAAATTACGTGTTCTTTTCATGAGTTCTTGCAAATTAGTTAAAAATCAAATTTTCACACTAATTTATTGACATCTAACTAGTAAAAAAATGTATGTACCCTATAGCTATTTAAAAAAAATTGTTCAAGCACTGCCGTGAAGTCAGGAGCTTTTGCGCGTATGTTCTATTGTCTATTCACCTGATGTATTGGACGCTCTTAATCGAATTCACTATGGTAAATTATATTGTCCATTCTCCCGTATTGGGCACTCTTAATTCAAATTTACCATGGTAAATTCGAATTAAGTGCCTAATACAGGAGAATGGAAAATATAATTTACCATGGTAAATCAGATTCAGAGTGTCCAATACAGGAGAATGGACAAGATAACATACGCGCAAAAGCTCCTGACTTCGCGTCAGTGCTTGAATCAATGTTGTTCGTTTATGTTGTTTCGTTGATATTTGTTAGGCAACATTGTTCGATTGATTGCTTCTGACAAATATCTTGTGTTTCTTACGCAGAAGCAAATCAGAAAATAATTATTTTTTTATTTTAAAGATATTCTTCAGAGTTTGGGAGAGAAAACCCAGAAAGAAACGATTCAATGATTTATTAAATGGTTCTTTTCTGGGTTTTCTCTCTCGAACTCTGAAAAATATCCATAAAATACAAATTTATTATTTTCTGAATTGCTTCTGCGTAAGGAATAATAGTAATTTACGTAACAAGTCCGGAAAATAGGGTTTTTTTGGACGAAGAGACAAAATTCTAGGACGAGCGTAAGCGAGTCCTAGAAGTCTATGAGTCCAAAAAAACCTTTTTCGGGCGTGTTGCGTACAATATTTTTTCGGCAACCGTGTAGTATAACAAATCAATGAGACGACACATTTCTTTTTTATATATTTTGATTCTTATTCAAATTAAACAGAACAGAAAATATAACATGTTACCTAATTTTATATGAACTGTCAACCGTTTTCTCAGTGCCATGGTAACTTCATTTATCAAAAATATACCTACCAAGATTTTCATAATGTATTTACAATGACCAAAACGACGTGATTCTTCCGGCCTAGTCCGGGAAGTACGTACTTCCCGGACTAGCTTCTTTCTCAAAGAAAAAGCGTCCGGGAAGTGGGCACTTCCCGGACGGTTGCCGAAAAAAGTTATTTTTAATGAATATACCTCCTAAAGTATCCTTTAATGATTATCGTTAAACATTTTCTGATAGTTATAGGTAGTATGCCAAAAATTATTGTTAACGCATAATTTTTAAATAAACCAATGAATATATTAAAATATATATTCCTTACTACTCATATATATATAGCATATGGCACGCACAGTCACAAAAACAAATGATGGTAGTTTTCCATATTCTCTCTGGCGCTTTTTCCTCAACCATGATCGGATAGAATACAGTTTCCTTCTACTTAGATATTAAACTGGACAACCAGATAAACTGGTTATATTTTACAAATATCAAGTTATGATTTGAATTCTACCCACAAACTATAACACTCTTTATATTTTGAAATAGCATAATGCATATACACATATTATTTCTTCTATCTCAATATTCTATAAAATCAGTGTTATATATTTCTCCATTTTGCTCTTTCTGCGACCACATCCATTTTCTAGAAAAAAAACTAAAATAGGTATTTGAAAATAACATTTCAACGACGAACCTTCGTTATTTTTGGGGCTTGATTTCTCTTCTAATCTTTATGGTTTAGGCGGTAGAGAGCATTTCTATTCGATTTATATTTCAGATCTCAATGATAGAATTCGATTTGATTTACAGAACACCAATTTGAAGCGATTCCGATTTGGCCGTTTTATTTATATTGCACCCATATACCATCTCTATTCGATTTGAAGTTAAGGCAAGGCCAGACCAACGCATTCAGCTCGCGTCCGCGGTGGCGTGCACGGTGGCGATCAGTGGTTGTCTATGAACTTTTAGCGACGCGTTCACACTGATGCGTCATGCGATTGGCCGCGGCGTCCTGTGCAGCGTCCGCACGCGGCGGTGGCGATCAGATTGCGCACGCAGCGTGTATTGTCATGGTTTTTGTTTATAACCATTTGACAGTTCAAAATAAATAGTTCTCATATTGATGAGATTAGGTATTCGAAATTGAAAAAAATGGGTCCAAGCCCTGTGGACAGGAGCTTTCTGGTGCTCTAGTTCAAACAGACAAATTATATCTCCGAAAGTATTGGTTTCTCAGAGTTGGGAATTATATCAATGCATTCTTATGAAAGAACTGCATCATAAAGGAAATTGTAATCTGGGATAAGGTACGATGTATCAAACACAAATATTCGGTTTATTTTATTCTCCCAATAAATCCCAAATAATAATACGCTGCATAAAATGCGATGCACTTATGTGAGGAGCGATAACAAATTAGGTACAGGTGTTTACTCATTTGGCATCTAACGAAGAATGGATATCGATGGGAACGAAGTACGCATGTTAAGAAATCCCTTCTTATTTAAAATTCAAAACATCACGGAATACATACCAGAAATTAAATTCAAATAATACCTTATTTATCAAGATTAAATGAGCAATCTGAGAATGAGAACTGCACCATGGAAGAAATCAAATAAAAATAGCTGAAATGAATTTGACTCTCTTAAAAAACAGGATAACATGTAAGAGTATGAAAACAGATCATATAATAAAGCTTAGATAGAATAATTATAGCAATCTGTGAAAACTTAGAAGTACGTACGATTCATTATTGACATTTAGAAAAATCATATTTCCGAAAGTATTAGCTTGTTGGAGTTGAAAATGATATCGATGGAATTTAATGGTGAAACTGCATTATAAAAAAAATTGATCAGCACTCAGATCCGAGGAACTAGAGCGCCAAAATGTGTTATTGCCTTTCAGGGATTTGAGCCCGCCTTCTCTCGTTCCGAAACCGAAAACCCGACTGACTAGACGAACCGGCTATCGGGCTCCTCGTACGATCTTGTCGATCTCCGGTATTAGAATAAAACGTCGGTACTTACCTGAGATATATATTCTTAATTTTCACTTTTCGACATAAAATCGCCACATGGGGGTTTATTTAACGGTTTTTTACCCTTGTCTCTCTAAGTCGATTTTGACGTTTCTCGAACCAACTATTGGCAAGGAATTAGACAATGTCATGTCTAAGGAAAATAAGTTGACATTATGACAATTCATACATAGAATAATTATATAATTCTGTGAAAACGTTGAAATACGATTAATTATTGAAATTTTGAAAAATCATATATCCGAAAGTATTAGCTTCTCAGATTTTAAAATGATATCTTTGGATTCTTATGGTGAAACTGCTTATTGAAAAAAAATTAATTTGGAATTTGTTATGAAAAAAAAATTTTTTTTTTGTTACTCTGAAACCATCTGTCCGATTTAACCCAATAACGAACTTAGTCGAGATATTTATCTGCCAAACCTACAATGAAAATTTCAACTCTCTAGCTCATTCCGTTCGAGAGTTATCGTGCCTACGGCCGGCCGGCGAACAAAGTAGTTCATGGATGGAGAAACAAGGAAATAATTGAATGGGAGATTGAAATTATTTTGTCAGATTTCTGGGAGCAGAAATTATAAGCATAGACAACATATCATATACTTATAGATGGGAATCTCTATGTACTTTTTGGGAATGCAGATCACTAGCCTGGCGGGGGGTTTTTGAAACTCGTTAGCGCGCGTAATTCAAATGGTTGTCCTAGACCAATATAGATATGGCATATTTCATAATACCGTCAGAAAATTTTTCGTCGACATTGCTGAATACTAAGTTGTCGATAATTCGACAACTTGGCCTTCGACAATGTTTTTTGGAACAATTTTCTGTTATCGAAATGAGACATAAATTACATCAAAGAAAATTATATTCAGATTCATTATATATCTTTGAAGTTGTCATTCGATGTAAACTAATACCACAAACAAAAATTACATTTGGAATAAAAAATAAAATCTACTGAGACATTATTAAAAATTTACTATACAGCATGTGAAAAAACGTAGTTCATCAACATTATCAGTAATCTATTCGTTCAAATATAAAGCAACAATGAAATGATCAAAGTATTTTGTGGCGATATTAACAATCTTCTTAGCCTATGAGGAGAGTTGTCTCCTTCCACAGAATACCAAAACCTTCTGCCTTCTCTTTTTGCCCAGAAATTTCAAGAATTCAGGTTTAAAATTATCATAAAACTTACTCAATTCAGATAAGAGAATATTTAAAGAGTTAATATCATTTGTATCGATTAAACAATATATCCAGAAATATGATTGAAATGTGTTATATTTAGTGAAAACATGGTTTGTTCATTTTAGATAAGTGAATAGAACAACATTTGAACATCCATTTTAATTCTTCTATGATTAAATAGTTCGTGTTTTTGAGTGCCTGCACTTTCAACTATTGAAATTTATATTGGGATTTCAAGATATAAACAATGTTAAATTTCATTTACCTTGTATGCCAACATTTGTTGGTAGGAGTAGTCTGGGAATTACATTGGTTTTCAGAACTGGTGGATTCCTCATATCTGCAAATTGGGAAGGCTCAAAAGTCTTGAACAGATCCGGTAATTCACATTATATGGAAAGCTTTGGTTTACCCAACAGATCCTATCTTCCAATTTTCTGAAGCCATACCTACATGTAGAAGCTAAAATGATGTTATAATTTTTTCTTGAAAATATTAAACTAAGTGAAAATATCAATAGAGTATTGAAATTCCTTGAAAAACAGACTAACCATATCATCCCTTGGAAGCCTATACATGCTCGTCATATTATTGTTGTATTTACAGGATTTTGTTAAGCACGTGTAAATCATATTTGAGAGTTGAGCTCAGTTTAACTTATCTTCGTACGAAAAGTATAACTGCTCAAATTCAATATGGTCTTGTTGTTTGTTCGTTTGTTGACATGTTGACTGTTGACGACTTGATTTGAATGATTTTATATGACCTTCGTTACAACACCGAAAGTTGTCGAGTAAGCACGAAGCAGCGGTGCCTATCGGGAGGTATTGGAACCTTTACACGGTCACGATTTTTACAAAGGAGATTCCATCCCCTGATTATAAGTTTATACTCTAGTTATGAGCTTATAAAACTTGATTATTTTAAAGAAATAATAAAATTGTAGTTAAAGTAACGGAATTCATAATAGTATATTTAAATTATGGAGAAAATTGAATAAATCATAACTTAGGTCCGTAAATACCCAGTATTGTATGATACGTCTCATTATCATTACAAGAATAATATAAAAAAGGATCAGGTATGGGATGACATAGGAACGAGGCGATAATTTGTGTACTCTTTCTTAATAGAGTCTCTAATCACATTCAAAAGTTCATCAAAACATTCAATAGACATTCTATAGTAAATGTAAAATCGCTTTTCATCTTCACGTAATTTCCAGTGGAAGGTATTGAATTCACCATGTCTTTCCCTAGTTCCATTTATGCTGTGTACCCATACACTCATACAATATGATGAGGCGATATCCAACGGAGGTATTTAGTATACTAGCACAATATCTTGACCCATGATTATTTATCCACACTAGAAGCTGTTTTCATATCCACCTCAAGTGCGGACATACTGTGATTACAATCTACTAACCTTTTTTGTTCCTCTTCGTCTTCAATAATTGCAGATAGAAGTAAAACGTCTTCAATTTCATCGTCAGTATCAGACAACAATGTAGTGACATTGAAGTGACAGCAGCGGTGAACGCCTAAACGGACGCGGCGGTGTGCACAACTTTTGCAAGCGCAGTGATCGCCACCGTGCACGCCACCGCGGACGCGAGCTGAACTCGTTAGTCTGGCCTAGCCCTTACAGAATAGGGCTGAATATCATAGATAAACTTGTAAAGAAGATTCATTTCGTATTTTTGAATGCTCGTCATAATCGAATCGAATGCACCGCGTCTATTCAGTAACCAACAATGATACAATGGACCTGCACTCGACCAAGACATCGCAGAACCAGTAATGTTAATGAATTCTTCAGGGGACTACCCTCGTTTCACAGAAAAAAAAATAATCAAAAGGATCCAAAACATAATAATATCGCAGAACACCACGCAACTCAAAGGAAATGTTCGTCCCGGAAGGACCCTTTCCATCTAAATAATAACATGCATAACTCGTTTCCGTTCGTTTCCGCGTTCCTTTGATCTCTAATCCTATCGTATTTTTAACTTCTCTATAGAACTGTTGAATAACAGTTTCGATAATAATTATAGCAACTGTGTACTGTTGAAAATGAATTTCGAGAGAAGAGATTTCATTCTTTGGGAATCATTCGACGAAATAGAATTTGCAAATCCCCTTTGAAATTTGATTTCGAAGTGCATAGAATTCAAAAATTAAATTAATTTATTTCTTACGGTATACCTATGCCATCCGCGTAGGACTGAACTTCTTCTATGCTATTGGAGGAGAATCCAGTGTAACCTTTTCTTGGTTCTCCGAGGTCTCCGGTCTGATAAATTAATTTGTTGGGGAGGAAATTTGTGCCGGTATTCAAAAAATTTGGATTGATTTTTCAAGACGCATGAAACTCGGGAATCAGTAGTTCTTTCTTCAAACCAACCACCACTTATTCAGGATGTATAAAAAACTCAAGCAATACGTTTAAATTTGAACAGTCTGTATAACATTGGCGGATATAGCAGCAAACTTGTGAAAAACGGTAGCGATATTCGGGTTCTAGTTAATTAAACTTTTTAAGTCAATTTGGCTTGATATTTCAGTATCGACTTTCACTATAGAAGATTGTAAGTCCTTAATTGATTAAGCGTTAGTTTATTAATTCAAGAGAGGGAGACTCTATTATGTCGGGCCGCATTTTTACACTCCCTTACTTACATGTCTTAGGGAAATCATGCACGTCAGTGCATTTCTCGTTTTTTGCCAAAAATTATCTCAAACGATTAGGTTCAACCCACAGATGAAGAATTCGAGGTCAAATTCGATTCTGTCCGTCCATCCGTCTGAAAGATTACTCTCGAATGGCCATTGTCATGATAACTTTCGAACAGTAAGAGATAGCGACTTGAAAGCTTCAGGGTGGGTTGCGCATCTGTTTCGGAGTTGAAATTTTGTTTTCCTGATAACTCAAATAATACGAATCTGATCGAAAAGAAACTTGTTAACTAGTTGAAGAATGCAAACATAAAAAATTTCACGAAATTCTGTGAAGATCATATTACTATCACTTTTTTAAGAATCATTAAAATTCTTTCTGTCTCTCAGAAACTTTCCGTCCGATATCGCTCAAATTTTGGGGTAGGTTGCGCATCCGAATAGTATGGTAAAGCTTGTTAATGGGCATAATCGGCCGAACGGTTTCGGAGTTATACCAATCTGAAATATTCTTTCCTAAATAACTTTAAAAATACGTATCCGATCAAATCGAAACTTTGTAATTTGTTGTAGAATGCCAATGTAAAAAATATCGTGTGGTTCATACTTACCTATCAATAGAAATAACAATTTCTGGTTGAAGACTTTTATATTTCAGAAACTATCTGCCTGATTCTGCTTAAATTCCGCACAAACCTTCAAGCCGGCATATTCGAGTACCAGATTTCAGGTCCATCGGCTTCGAATTTTAGCGATTATTGTGAAAATATAATTTCAAAATGGTATTTTTGGTGCTCTTGTTTTTTTTTAATTTGAAATCAAGTAAATCTCAGAATAGTAACTACACATCGGTGGCCGAGATGGTAGCGGGCTCTCCGGCTACCCAGGAGATTGGATGCATTAACTCATAATTTGACGTTTCTAGGATACAATAATTTCAACGATGCCAGGGAAAACTAGCATCACTAGAAAAAAAAATTGTGTTCCTTAAATAATTTTATCTCAGAAATTATTGGTCAGATTTCGCTTATATTCCGTAAAAAATTATGTCCAAGATATGGGATCAAAATTTTTGGTATCAGTGAAATTATAGAAAACACATTCAAATAGAAAATATACTATGGTGGATAATGCTGAACATAGATTCTTGAATATAATGAAGTGATGTATTGGCTTAAGACCAGCTCACAGTCCACGCTGAAAATTTCACGTTTATTATAGAAACAATAAATGTTCAGTACAGCCAGTAGGAATTAATACATTTTCGAAATTACCGTGAATTATTGCAAAATTCCTCAAATAGAGAAATCTTATCTTTATGCTGGTCATTGTTTTCGGCGTTCTTCTATGTCTCTTCTTTCTGACATTGGATTTTTCAGTCGCTGAGGGTCATAATTCACTGAAAAATAAAGTAGAAACTGCTAAAAACATGTTGTGTAATAATCTATCTGAAGTAACTGACACTTCAGTTTCCAACAGTTTCACACATTCCTTAACGGATATCGCAGACAAAGATATCAATATGAATATTCGGAATGTCACATGTCTAAAATTCCTTCTATGATTTTTTCCAATTGTTCCATCGCCACCATTAATATAAATATATCGAAATGAATATAGAAATTTTTTATTCTGGCAATTTTGTCTATTATGGAAACTAAACATTTTTTTCCATCCAGAATTCTTTCAATTCGAAAAGAGATCGACGGAAAAATCTTGTGATTAACCCGTTGATTAATCTAGCGATTAATGATCTCAAACATTAACGAATAGAAAATCATGATCGTTAATCGCTGTAATAACTGATAAAATTTGGTTTCGGTTTATAACGTTGAAACCTCACTTATGGTTGCAAGGGATATAGGGTAATAACTGATGAAGCTGGGTTTCAAAGGTTTAATGAAATAAATTCCTTTGATAACAAAGAAAAAAACTTGGCTCAGAATTCATCCAGGGAAAATTAAGGTACTCTCCCTTCTTGATGAATGCTCAGGATCCTTCCAATGCAGGTAAATAGATTCTTCTAACCAGAACTCAGTATCTCTCCACATACGGTATAGATGATGTAGGGATCAGTCCCAGTTAGGGCTTCACACGAGAGCGAGATTTTTCTCGTCTCGTCTAATTCTCGTCTCGGAAAAGCGAGACGAGACGTTTTGAAAAATATTATAGGCGATACCGAGAACACATACAGCGCAACCCGAGAGTCTCGGTTTTGGTCTCTTTAAAGTTTTCATTCGAGAAATTAGAAAAGCTCTACATAGAGATCAATATATTTTACAAAATATCAAATCTGTAAATTAAAATAATTTTTTAACATTTTTATTTCAACTTTTTTAACTGTTCTTATAACTTCTTATAGTAACGTATCTCTTATCGTGAATATCTATGCTTACAGATTTTCATATTTTAGGTTTGAATGAGTTTTTGTTCAAGATTGATTTCCTACTCTCGGTTGAGTATATGTATCTATAAACTACTGTGTAATAAACGTGTATAACATTGAAAGGGTTTCTTTGGCTCCAACATTCCTACCTGGAAGATCGTCTTCTTTACTACAAACACATACAGAAAACTTTTCTTCTACCTACCTTTTTCAACACCCACAGAAAACAGTTTCCGCTATAATTACCGATATATTTTGTTTATATTATGCATCGATCGTTCTAGAAATACACGATTTTTTAGAGACCTTGCGATAATTGAGATAATTTTTCAAGAAAAAATAGAAATCACAACCATAAAAAATGGGTTCAAGCCCTGTGGACAGGAGCTTTCTGGCGCTCTAGTTCAAACAGACAAATTATATCTGGTATTCGTTTCTCAGAGTTGGGAATTATATCAATGTATTCATATGATAGAGCTGCATCATAAAGGAAATTCAATTCAAATAAAAGTTTATTTATCAAGATTAAATGAGCAATCATGAGAATGAGAACTGCACCACATTTTCAAATTTTTTTTTTACACTTTGAGGTAATCTGGTCAATACAAAACTTCACATGCGTATAAAAGTCATGGTTCTACAATTTGGTGCTAAATTTCAGATAGATCGAGTGATCGGTTTCGGAAATATTCATAAAAAATATTTTTACTAAAATCGGCCATAACTCCGAAACCCCTTGATGGTTTTCGCCCATTAACGAACTTGTCCGAGATATTTACGCTCCATACCACCTTGCAATTTTCAATCCGCTTACTCCTTTCGTTCGAGAGTTATCGTGCCTACGGCCGGCCGCCGGCCGGACAGAATCGATTTCACAAATCATTTGAGACCATTTTCAGCCAAAAATTCCAAAATTACAGACACTTGGGCAAATTGATAAGCACTCTGTTCCGAGGAACTAGAGCGCCAAAAAAACAAGTTTCGTATGACAATTGCCCAAAACAGTTTTAAAGTACCTACAAATAGTATTCCATAAAACATGTATAAAAGAAGATACATAATAATAAATTACCTTGTAATCGATCAAAAATTTCCTGATCTACGTTCACAAAATTTTCTCCTCTCTCGAACTACAGAATTATGCTTTCAATATTTACGTAATATTTTCAAACATTTTCGGGTGAGGTCTGCGTTGCATCGCTAAAATACGAGTATTTCAACCCCAATATTCTTGAAGTTACAATATTCCCTTCTGTCAAGTTGACTTTATGACAATTCATACATAGTACATTCTATGTATATACATAGAATAATTATATCAATCTGTGGAATTTTGAAAAATCATATCTCCGAAAGTATTAGCTTGTTAGAGTTAAAAATGATATGAATGGATTCTTATGATAAAACTGCTTATTAAAAAAAATTTTATTTGGAATTTGTTTCGTGAAAAAAAAATTTTTTTTTATTACTCCGAAACCTTCTGTCCGATTTTGCCCAGTAACGACCTTAGCCGAGATATTGATCCCCCAAACCTACTCTGAAAATTTCAACTCTCTAGCTCATTCCGTTCGAGAGTTATCGTGCCTACGGCCAGCCGGACCGGCCGGACAGAATGAATTTCGACCACGGATTCTTGATCAGTGAGTCGAACCAAATCGTTTAAGACCATTTTCATCGAAATATTCGAAAATTACAGACATTTGGGCAAATTGATAAGCACTCAGTTCCGAGGAACTAGAGCGCCAATGATTCCATCATGAATTCAATACTTAACGGACACGTTTTATTGCCCCTAAATCCCAAAGCTTTCAGAATTCCGTCTCTAGTTGAACATCTGGAGAAATTTATTGTTTTTTATTGTGCTTCTTGTATTGAACATGTGAACAATTATTGTGAACATCTGTGGAAGTACATATAATAAAACTGATAAAGAAATGAATAATGAAGCTATTCAATGTTTGGAAAAGTGTTGAGGAATACGCCAAGAACACCCTCAATGATCTACCCACATGGAAGGTATTCATTGAAAACGATATCAATATGTCCAATTCTATTACAAAATTTATTGACATCGATAGCCTCTTTAAAACATCAACAAAACCTTCGGAACATTCGAAATCTGAGTTTGAAGAACATTTACTGTTAGGAAGAGCAAACAGGAATCAAAATTGTATTCTAGAGTGGTGGAATGTGCATGAAAAAGTTCCTACACTTTCCAAGATGGCCGATGATTTATTATTGGCTACATCCGTACCTGTTGAAAAATTTTCCGCAGCAGATATGATCATGGCGAAAGCACGTACATCATTGAAAGATGATGTGATGCAAGCGTGATTATGTTTGAATTCTTGGTCATCGAGTAATTTAAAAGATGAAATTAACAGTTTTTAAAATTTTAAAAATTATGTACATGTACAAATATTTTGCTATAATAGCGTAATAAATATAGCTTCACAAAATGATTAATTGTTATCTACTATTATAATATTTAATATCGTTATTCTGAACTAAGCGAGTGAGACGAGACAACTGATAACGAGACGAAACCGAGACTTATACGAGACTTAATTTTTTGGGAATTGGTTAGACCGAGACGAGATTTTTCATATTCTCGCCTACTCTCGTTTCGTGAGAAGCCCTAGTCCCAGTTCAAAACATCAAAATATTCAAACGTTTATATTAGTAATTAGGGCCCACATGAGACGAGAGTAGGCGAGAGTATAAAAATTCTCGTCTCGCTCTCGCCAATTCTCAAAAAATTAAGTCTCGTTTAAGTCTCGTTCTCGTCTCGTTATCAGTTGTCTCGTCTCGTCTCTCTTAATTCTGAATAACGATAATAAATACATATTGAAATATATAAACGAAATGGTATATAATAATGAATAATTTTGTAATGCTATATTGATTACGCTCCTATACAAAAATATTTGTACATGTACCTAAATATTATTTTTAATTTTAAACACTGATAACTTCAACTTTTAAATTACTCGATGACCAAGAATTCAAACATAATCACGCTTGCATAACATCATTTTTCAATGATGTACGTGTTTTTGCCATCATCATACCTGCTGTGGAAAAGAATCTTTCAGCAGGTACGGATGTAGCCATTGCTAAATCATCGGCCATCTTGGAAAGTGTAGGAAGAACTTTTTTATCACTCTCCACTACTGTAAAATATTCTGATTCCTATTTAGCTTTTTCTAAATGCAAATATTCTCCAAACTCAGCTTTTCAATATTACGAAAGTTTTGTTGATGTTTTAAATAGGCTATCGATGTCGATACATTTTTGAATAGAATTGCACAATTTGGTATAGTTTTCAAAGAATACCTTCCCTGTGGGTAGATAATTGACGGTGTTCTTGGCGTATTCTTCATAACACTTTTCGAAACATTGAAATGCTTCATTTCTTTACCAGTTTTATTATACGTAGTTCCACAGATATATACAATAATTGTTCACATCTTCAATACAAACAGCACAAGAGAATAAATTCCACCAGGTGTTCAGATAGAGACGAAAGTTTCAAAGCATTGGGATTTACGGGCAATAAAAGTTGTTCGTTAAGTATTGAATTCATAATGGCATCCATTTCTATGGTTGTGAATTCTATTTTTTCATGATAAATAATCTCAATTATCGCAAGGTCATAACGAATTAATAATCTTCTAAAAAATCGTGTATTTCTAGAACGATCGATGTATAATATAGACAAAATATATTGGTAGTTAGAGTGGAAACTTTTCATATTCAATTGTTTCCTGTGGGTATTGAAAAAATTGGTTCAAGCACTGACGTGAAGTCAGAAGCTTTTGCGCGTATGTTCTATTGTCAATTCTTCTGTATTGGACACCCTTAATCGAATTTACCATGGTAAATTTTGTTGTCCATTCTCCTGTATTGGACCCTCTTAATTCTAATTTACCATGGTTAATTCGAATTAAGTGTCCAATACAGGAGAAAGGACAACATAATTTACCATGGTAAATTCGATTGAGGGTGTCCAATAGAGAAGAATTGACAATAGAACATACGCGCAAAAGCTTCTGACTTCACGTCAGTGCTTGAACCAATTTTTTTTTCGTGATTTTTTTGAAATTTTCTAGGGGTACGGTTCTAAAAATTTTTTTTTTCGTCATTTTTTTCAAATTTTCTAGGGGTACGGTTCTCACAAAATTTGAAACACGTCTTTATGATGATTTTCTACTACTAGTTATCAAACTTCAATTCGATCGAATATTTATTTTTTGAGTTATCAAGGAAATAATATTCCAGCTGGGTATAACTCGGAAACCGTTAGACCGATTATGCCCAAAATCGAGCTCAACTCTCCCTTTCGGATACGCAACCTACGCAATCGTAAGTCCCTATCTCCTTTCGTTCGAAAGTTATCGAGGCAACGGTCACCCATCTAGTGAACTCACACAAGAATGCTCGAATCTAAACAATATTTAACCGATCGTATTAAAACTTGAAAATTGGCAGTAGAGTTAGGTTATGAAGGCTCTTGCAAAATTTCAGCAATTTCAAACGATTAGTTACTGATATATAGATTTTTTTTTTTTATTTTCCATGATTTATTAAAAGTTTTCTACAAATGCTATCCTCACCAAATTTTGCAAACATATCCGCGTTGGCATTCTACAACTAATAACCATTTTTGAATTCAATCCGTTCAGTATTTTTCGAGTTAATGAGGAACAAAAAACCACAAAATTTCAGAAAATTTCAGATGGCTATAACTCTAAAACCGTTTGGCCGATTAGGCTCATAAACAAACTGAAATGTCGCGTTCTGGTGCACATCCTAACCTGAAAACTTGAAGCCGCTATCTCTTTCCGTTCTCAAGTTATCGTGACAACAAAAATATTTTTCAATAATTTTTTAATAATTTTCTAGCCATACGATTCGCACAAAATGTGACAAACGTGCTTAGGTTCATATTCTTCAACTACTCACCAAGTTTCAATTCGATCGGATTTATATTGGTTGAAAACAAAATTATTACTCGGAAACCGTTGGGCTGATTATGCCCATTAACGAACTTGTCCGTCGTATTGGGATGCGCCACCTACCCTGAAAATTTCAAGTCGCTAGCTCTTTTCGTTCTCAAGTTATCGTGGCAACGGTCGGCCGGACGGCCGGACGGACAGAATCAAATTTGACCTCGAATTCTTCATTGGGGAGTCGAACTTAATCGTTTGAGACCATTTTTTTCAAAAAATTCGAAAGTTACAGACATTTGGGCAAAACTATAACGCGATGTTCCCCAGAACATACGCGCAAAAAGTCGAGTCGTATATAAAACTTCATTCAAAAAATTTAAAGAGACCAAAAACGAGACTCTCGTGTTGCGCTGTATGTGGTATCGTATCGCCTACAATATTTTTGAAAACGTCTCGTCTCGTCTCGCTTTTACGAGACGAGAACGAGACGAGACGAGAAAAATCTCGCTCTCGCATGAAGCCCTATTGGTAATATCGATTTGCGCCCCAATCCAAAAATAGCTTCTACTCAAGATATGTTCAGTGGAGTTTTCTCCAAACCAAAAATATGAAACGTAAAGCTTCACTCCAAGCCAAAAACACGTAGCAGTGAGTTTCCCGCCTCACCCAAAAACTACGAATAATGAATCCAGTGTTACACATACTAATTTGAAAAATACATTATCTCTCTGTCTGAATCTGGGGATATAATTTAACAACACACAAATTTTATTCCTCGGTACTCATCAAAGCCGAGAAAAAATAACTATATCACTAATTGCAAAACTACGAAATTCGTAAACAAGGAGTATAAGTATGAAGCTAGAGACAAGAGATAAATTCTAGATATATTCCATCTGTATGATTTAAATAAACCAAAGGGTAATATTATAATAATACGGTAATAAGGGTAATACGGTAATAAGGGTAATATTATAATAATGACGGGATTTTATAAAGTTACAAGTTCGTGCGTTCATGTGTTAACACTAAAACGACGGCTTGAATGTTCATGCAGTATTTCAGGAGGGTGCCCGAGGCATCAATTGACTATAATACGAGTAGAGCATGTGCGCTGAAACTCCTGACTTTTCGTCAATGCTTTTTAAGAATTTTCGTTTTGTAATTTCAAATCTAGGAATAAAGAACCGGAACAGTTTATTATGCATCCTTTTGATCTTTGATCTTACGTTTTGCAGAACGTGTCCCTCTGCAGAAACTGTTCTGTCGGAAAACGTCTCCGACAGACGTGATGAAAGATGACGGTTTCAATAGTAATTAAAGCAATCTCCGAACGTATTCTTCTCTTCAGTCGTATCCCCCTTGAGACGTTTAATTGGGAGTGTGTAGTAGTCACTATTACTGCTCGGTATTCACAAAGGATACGCGAAATGAGAATTATTTAATTATAGAACAGGTATAAGGAACTTTCCAATTAACAATAGCTAAACTTTTGGCGTCTGAAGACCGAAGGATGCTAGCCTAGCGAGCTGAGGCAGACTCGTCTTATATTATAACGATATTACGAGACAGAGGCCTTTATGAAAGAGACTTTGACAATATTTATCATCAAACTTAACTTCACAGGGATTCATATACACAGACTTGCCTAGATTCTGTGAGGCTTAATTATATTCTACATATAGATTAAAACGTATAGTGTCGAACTGTGACCGATACGATATTTTGTCCTATTATCCTACTTATTCAATCCTAAGGACTACCTGATGACGTCTTGAGGACCCTTGGCTGTTACGGCGTGAGGTTTACAAGCTGATGGTTAACTCATATGTGAAAAATTTCTGCTGGCCAGTTCTGGTCATTTGCAAACTATGTGTTGGGCAGTTTCCTTTTCCGATTGACAGAGCCTCCATATTTCGTCTGCTGACTTGTCCATACGGTACATTCAATATTTAAAACTCACCTCGTGACAGCTGCAGGAACTTTCTGGTATAGGATGTTGAGAAATCAACGAATCTTTTTGACTGTGCAAGTTCTGGAGTATTTTTCCAAAGAGCTATTCGGTTATTGAGCTCCCATTGTTGGACCGCTGCCCTGTAGAGGTCTTTTTCAAGTGCACAGAAGGGTTCTGGTCGAGCAGGTGTTACCCTAATGAAACTTTCATGAGTTCATCGGCCTTCTCATTTCCTTCAATATCACAGTACACATAGAAGAGGCACCTTATTGCCTCTAGTCAGTTGCTTTATGGTATTCCGGTATTACCATGACTGTAGGGAACCTTAGATGTGTGATTCAAAGTCTGTCAATATTGCCTGGTTGTCCGTTATGATATACAGTGCTTCCCAGCAACTTCGCACCAAGAGGGACTTTTCTTTTATATTAATGTTTCTGATTTTATTTTTTACAAAAAGACGGTGCATCTAAATTGATAAAAAATTAAATAACAGTCGGCCAACTGGGACTTCCGGTTTTAGCGGAAATTGCCATTTTTAAACAAAAATGACAAATATCTCCGAAAATATTTTTCCTTTTTTTCTTATGACTCTTTTAAAATGAAATAATTACCGAACGATTTTTTTTTGGGGACTAGACAATTTCCAGCAAGATTTGCATTCTTGGGATTCTCGGATGTGAACTGAATGTGATAATGAAAGATTTTAATGGCAAAAAAATGGGTTCAAGCCCTGTGGACAGAAGCTTTCTGGCGCTCCAGTTCAAACCGACAAATTATATCTCCGAAAGTATTGGTTTCTCAGATGGGTAATGATATAACCGCATCATAAAGGAAATTCAATTCAAATAATAGTTTATTTATCAAGTTTAAATGAGCAATCATGAGAATGAGAACTGCACCATGGAAGAAATCAAATTAAATCTGGCCAATTTTGCCCAATAACGAACTTAACCGAGATATTCATCTCCCTAATCTACTCTGAAAATTTCAACTACCTACCTCATTCCGTTCGAGAGTTATATCTATGTCTATGGATGAAAAGCAGTCTCACTACTCTCAGATCTCTTACTAACTTCAAGTTCCGTTCCGAAATGTAAGACTTTTCTGAGAAAAACTAATTTCGGAGCAAACAACTGAGATTTTTCTCACTTCGCTCACAATTCTTCGATTGATTGGATAATGTAATGTCACAGGGACATAAGTTGACATTAGGACAATTCATACATAGAATTATCATTCTGTGACAACGTTGAAATACGATTTATTATTGAAATTTTGAAAAATCATATCTCCGAAAGTATAAGCTTGTTAGAGTTAAAAATGATATGAATAAATTCTTAAAATAAAACTGCTTATTGAAAAAAATTTAATTTGGAATTTGTTTCGTAAAAAAAAAATATTTTTTTTTGCTCCGAAACCATGAGTCCGATTTTGCCCAATAAGGAACTTATCTGAGATGTTTATCCCCCAAACCTACTCTGAAAATTTCAACTCTCTAGCTCATTCCGTTTGAGAGTTATCGTGCCTACGGCCGGCCGGCCGGACCGGCCGGCCGGACAGAATGAATTTCGACCACGGATTCTTGATCAGTGAGTCGAACCAAATCGTTTAAGACAATTTTCATCGAAAAATGTGAAAATTACAGATATTTGGGCAAATTGATAAGCACTCAGTTCCGAGGAACTAGAGCGCCAATAAGAAAAGAAGCAACTTTGCACCAGAATGAAACGATATTTACTAGTTATAGTTAAATTCATGCTGACACTATTGCTGTCTAGGGGTAAAAAAAATCTGTTTGGTAATTATTCAATTTTTAAAACAGTTATATGAATATTTTTCATGATTTTCCGACCAGAAATTTGGCAACAACAAAGTTTACTTAAAACACTTTACAGAAAAAATTCGAAATTTCCGAGATAATGGACATTTTTGGCGCTTTAGTTCCTCGGAACTGAGTGCTTATCAATTTGCCCAAATGTCTGTAGTTTTCGAATTTTTCGATGAAAATGGTCTTAAACGATTTGGTTCGAATAACTGATCAAGAATCCGTGGTGGAAATTCATTCTGTCCGGCCGTCCGGCCGGCCGGCCGTAGGCACGATAACTCTCGAACGGAATGAGCTAGAGAGTTGAAATTTTCAGAGTAGGTTTGTAGGATGAATATCTCAGCTAAGTTCGTTACTGAGCAAAATCGGACAGAAGGTTTCGGAGTAATAAAACAAAAATTCTTTTTTTACAAAACAAATTCCGAATTAATTTTTTTTTAATAAGCAGTTTTATCATAAGAATCCATTCATATCATTTTTAACTCTAACAAGCTAATACTTTCGGAGATATGATTTTTCAAAATTTCAATGTAAATCGTATTTCACAGATTGATATAATTATTTTCTATGTATGAATTGTCAACTTGACAGAAGGAAATATTGTAACTTCAAAAATATTGGGGTTGAAATACTCGTATTTTAGCGATGCAACGGGGACCCCACCCGAAAATGTTTGAAAATATTACGTAAATATTGAAAGCATAATTCTGTAGTTCGAGAGAGGAGAACATTTGGTGAACGTAGATCAGGAAATTTTTGATCGATTACAAGGTAATTTTTCATTATTACTTATCTTCTTTAATACATGTTTTATGGAATACCTACTATTTGTAGGTACTTTAAACCTGTTTTGGGCAATTGTCATAGGAAACTTGTTTTTTTGGCGCTCTAGTTCCTCGGAACAGAGTGCTTATCAATTTGCCCAAGTGTCTGTAATTTTGGAATTTTTGGCTGAAAATGGTCTCAAACGATTTGGTTCGACTCACTGATCAAGAATCCGAGTGCGAAATCGATTCTGTCCGGCCGGCCGACCGGCCGTAGGCACGATAACTCTCGAACGAAAGGAGTTAGCGGATTGAAAATTGCAAGGTGGTTTTGGAGCGTAAATATCTCGGACAAGTTCTTTCGATCTATCTGAAATTTAGCATTAAATTGTAGAATCATGACCTTTATACGCATGTGAAGTTTTGTATTGACCAGATTACCGCAAAGTGTAAAAAAAAAATTTTGAAAATTTAAAAAAAGTTTTCCCACAATAACTCTCGAACGGAATGAGCTACGTAATTGAAATTTTCAGAGTAGGTTAGGGAGATGAATATCTCGGTTAAGTTCGTTATTGGGCAAAATTGGCCAGATTTAATTCGATTTCTTCCATGGTGCAGTTCTCATTCTCATGATTGCTCATTTAATCTTGATAAATAAACTATTATTTGAATTGAATTTCCTTTATGATGCAGCTCTATCATATGTATACATTGATATAATTCCCAACTCAGAGAAACCAATACTTTCGGAGATATAATTTGTCTGTTTGAACTAGAGCGCCATAAAGCTCCTGTCCACAGGGCTTGAACCCATTTTTTGTTTGAAAATGGCGATTTCGGCTTAAATCAGATGGCTGATTTTAATATCAGTTTTTATCATTTTGATGCACCAACTTCGTATAATTAATAAAATTTGGAAATATTAATAGAAAAGAAAAGTCCCTCTTGGTGCGGAGTTGTTGGGAATCACTATAGATGTGCGCCCCTTTGAGGTTGCTTTTGAGATACTCTTGAAATCAAATATAGACAGCTAGTTTATATGCCGGTAAGAAAGAAGGCTCGGTGGTTACTTGAAAAATACCAACACGAATACAAAATTTCGTGATAATTTAGATAATCTTGAAAATTTGCAAGGGTCTTCAAACCTTATTTTAGAGCCAAGTTGAAGATTTAAACATGATCGGATCTATTATTGGAAATATTGGGAAAATGATATCTTCTTGCCTGGAAGGGGTAGCGCTGGTATTTTTCCAACTTTTGCGTGCATGTTCTAGGGAATTAATAGTGTTACCCATATGAAATATTGTGTTCTCAAAGACTCAAAATATACAGATCTGATCGAATTGAAATTTTATTTAGTTGTAGAACGCCGACTGTAAATTTCTGCGATATTTGGTAAGAATCGTATCATTAGACGAAAAAAATGTTCTTCAAAAATGTTAAATTGCAGATATTTTATGCCAGATTCCGCTGAAATTTTACAAAAGACTACCGTATTTCTGCTCAATCCAGCTATATTTTAGCAGTTGTTCTAATGATCAAATTTCGAACTAATGGTATCTATCTGAAATTTCATATCATGCAAAGATCAAACTGCAACTGCAACTATCTTGCGGGCCTTAGTACAAATATTATGGATATGTTCGGGTCAGCTCAAATCACGATAAACAATGACGCCAAGATCATTATGAGAGGAAGTCTGCTTCAGCTGGTGACCACCTAAAGGTAGCATTCGGATCTCGGAAGTCGCGACCAGGCAGCCGCGACCCATTACCACTGCTGTGCAGCGCTGCCACGAGCTTTCGGATATCAGCGGCCGCGGCCTAGGCAGCGATTCCGACCCGAATGCTCCGTGCGACCGTGCAGTAGTCAAGCAGAATTTAATGTGAACAGTTTAGTAGAGTTCACAAGGCATGAAAAGAGCTCTAAAACAGATTTTCGTGGGACCTTCATTGCTAAAATGTATAGACCACTGGGTATCATTCTCCATACCCTTACAATGCAAATTCAACTGGTCGTCAAAAAATCGTCGTGTGCAGGAAGGGGTGGGGGGCATTTTTCCAAAAATTGACAAAATTTTTTTTTCTGTTCATGGTCATCTATATTAGGTGAATATCACTCACACAAATTTCTGTTGAAATATACGATTCAGAAATATTTTTTATTAATTGTCAAAAAAGGCGGATACAATGCTCTTAAATGGAATTCCTTAAGATATAACCGCTTGCCCTGAACACCCATATTAACTATTATGTTCCGCTCGGTTTTACTCGAGATCTGTTAGGATTATCGAAAAAATGCTTTATATGAAAGGTCTCCTCCGAAAACCAACGATTCAGATGATTCTTTCAAAATTGCAATAGCCAGAACAGTTTCCTCACAAAATAAGAAATTGTGTTATTAACTCCCATTAACCGAAACCGAACCTGGAGACGCTAGTAAGGCGCAATTTGTTGCGTTAGTCCATGTTAGTGGCGACCTTATGGATTTGAGCTTTGATCTATGCACATAAGGTTCGTTATATCTATCCGACCAACTTTACAGTACTATTCCTGCGTGTATTCAGAACGCACATTTTGAAGATATTGTTTAAATTCCTTAATTTTTTATATGAATGAGAATATTTACATATAATTCATAGATAGTTGATTTAATTTTGTTAATTCGTAAATAAATATGCAAATATGCGAGTTCCAACTTATATTCACTACTTCATAAATCAATTTTGTGACGTAATATTAACTCATTTTTTAAATCATCGCTCATTCTCATTAGTAGTTTCAAGATTTCCTGAATCATAGACCAAAAATCTGGAAAAGAATTAAGAAGGTATAGTTTGTATACCTATGATACTAACGGTGGGTTTCACGAAGCTTTGACAGCTCTTAATTGCCGAATTAGTGTGATTCTATGTCGATTTTCAGTTCATTTTTGATACAACCATCGAATTAAATCCACAATTAAGCTAATCGAAGCTTCCTGAGGGTCTAAATATTTCCTACATGTCATGATTCATCTAATTCAACTATCACTATCAGATGAAGAATCATCAAGGGAAGGAAGATTTGAAAAATTTGAAGTACTAGTATTTGCACATGTTTTTTGGGCCATACATTTGCAGGAGCCAATACACGGAATTTGTTTTCTTTTACAGGAACACATTGATCCTGTGCAATCTGAAATGAGAATTTCCATTTCATAAAGAATATTTACGGATCTGATCTTCGATATAATATTTACCTTTCCTACAACTGCAGTTGCTAAGGATATATGTTTCCTTAGGTAGGATTGGCATCGTCGTTAATTTTGGCAGAAGTTTTCCATTTTCTACATACCACCCACTAAATATTGGATCCGGTAAAGATGGTCATGGTACATTACCATTGATCCAAATATTTGTTTGGTAATGGACTCGAAGGCTGTGTTGTCTCAAACTATCCAATGTTGGAGGTAATTTACTTATGGATCTTGAAGAAGCTATAATATTCCCCTGAGCCTGTTGATACATTTCACATTTTCGTTTGTCGTATACAGACAGATTACAAATTCAGCAATATCATTGAATACTTTCAAACATGGCACCGGAAGTACATGATGAATTCAAAAATAGGAATTTTGTCATTAAATGTTTTATTGGGAATTTTAACCAACTTTCTGTAGATCAGGCGCTAGAGCATATCAACAGAAACTCCAAAGCTGCAGGAGGAATAGTGGGATTAACTAAAAATAGTACTAGAATGGATGAATGGTTCTTGAGTTACAACATTATTGGTATGAAGTTAGTCACATTTCGCTCATCTTTGCATCTTCATTCGGTCAAAATGTCGAAGAAGGTAAATAAAGAATGAAAATTGATGAAGATTCTGTGCAGATACTGCAGAGTGAACATTCAAGATTTTGAGAATTTGAGAGAAGAAGTATTCAATGATATTGTTGAATTTGTAATCCATCTGTACACGACAAACGAAAATGTGAAATGTATCAACAAGCTCAGGGAATACTATAGCTTCTTCAAGATCCATAAGTAAATTACCTCCAAAATTGGATAGTTTGAGACAACACAGCCTTAGAGTCCATTACCAAACAAAAATTTCGATCAATAGTAATGTACCAAGACCATCTTTACCGGATCCTATATTTAGTGGGTGGTATGTAGAAAATGGAAAACTTCTGCCAAAATTAACGACGATGCCAATCCTACCTAAGGAAACATCTATCCTTAGCAACTGCAGTTGTAGGAAAGGTAAATATTATATCGAATATCAGTTCCGTAAATATTCTTTATGAAATGGAATTTCTCATTTCAGATGGCACAGGATCAATGTGTTCCTGTAAAAGAAAACAAATTCCGTGTATTGGCTCCTGCAAATGTATGGCCCAAAAAACATGTGCAAATACGAGTAGGTACTTAAAATTTTTCAAATTTTCCTTCCCTTGATGATTCTTCATCTGATAGTGATAGTTGAATTAGATGAATCATGACATGTAAAAAATTTTTAGACCCTAAATATCATAGATACCAACTATATACCTTCTTAATTCTTTTCCAGATTTTTGGTCTAGGATTCAGGAAATCTTGTTACTACTAATGAGAATGAGCGATGATTTCAAAAATGTGTTAATATTACGTCATAAAATTGATTTATGAAGTAATGAATATAAGTTTGAACTCGCATATTTGCATATTTATTAACGAATTAACAAAATTAAATCTAATATATATGAATTATATGTAACATTCTCATATATATAAAAAATTAGGAATTTAAACAATATCTTCAAAATGTGTGTTCTGAAGGCACGTAGGAATAGTACTGTAAAGTTGGTCGGATAGATATAACGAACCTTATGTGCATAGATGAAAACTCAAATCCATAAGGTCGCCACTAACATGGATTAACGCTACAAATTGCGCCTTACTAGCGTCTCCAGGTTCGGTTTCTGTTAATGGGAGTTAATAACACAATTTCTTATTTTGTGAGGAAACTGTTCTGCCTATTGTAATTTTGAAAGAAGTATCTGAATCGTTGGTTTTCGGAGCAGACCTTTCATATAAAGCATTTTTTCGATAATCCTAACAGATCTCGAGTAAAACCGAGTGGAACATAATAGATAATATGGATGTTCAGGGCAAGCGGTTATATCTTAAGGAATTCCATTTAAGAGCATTGTATCCGACTATTTTGACAATTAATAAAAAATATTTCTGAATCGCATATTTCAATAGAAATTTGTGTGAGTGATAGTCACCTAATATAGATGACCATAAACAGAAAAAAAAAATTTGTCAATTTTTGGAAAAATGGCCCCCACCCCTTCCTGCACACGACGATTTTTTGACGACCAGTTGAATTTGCATTGTAAGGGTATGGAGAATGATACCCAGTGGTCTATACATTTTAGCAATGAAGGTCCCACGGGGTGACACGATAGAGCCCGGTTTGAACTCTACTAGTTGTGCGTTTCCAAACTGAACTAGGTCTGAAAACTTGAATAAACGAAAACGGGAACTCTTGTTGCGATTGATAGAGGATGAAGAAGAGGATGATGAAGTAATGTTGCTCTTGCTTTCATATGAGAAGAGGAATAAAATCGATTCAACTCCATCGAAATTTTTCCAACTGCTGCGAAACTTTTTCCAACTCCTTCGAAATTTTTCCAACTTTTCCAACTGCTTCGAAATTTTTTCCAACTTCTTCGAAATTTTGTCCAACTCCTTCGAAATTTTTCCAACTGCTTTGAAATTTTTCCAACTGTGTTGAAAATTTGCCAACTCCGTTCAACATTGGGGGTTCATCCCCCCCCCTCCCCTTAAGCCCGTGCCTGTACATCCAGAGTTGATGAAGGTAGCTACAACATCCTCATAAAACACCACTTCAATTCAAACGAAGAGAAATTCAGGAAGTACTGCAGACTTAATAAACACAATTTGAATTCGTACTTAGTTAGACAATGTTGTCCTTATAGGCTGTGAGTCTGGAATTGTAAAGCGGCGGATTTTTAGCTATTAATTCAACTAAAAACTCGTCATTTTCATCGGTGAACAATGCCATTTTGACTATCGTAAAGAGCGAGCAGCGCGACCATACTGCTGCCGAAGCGGTTTGGCGGCGATGCCGTGGTCGCGTGCAGGACACGCCCCCCAGCAGTGCTGCTGAGTCGCTTGCATCAGAAAGCGTTGCACGCAAATCCCTTCAGAGCGGTGTGCCGCGACTGCGGACGCGGCTGCCGCGTCGCGACTGCTGGGTCGCAACTGCCGAGATCCGAATGCTACCTAACACGTAGCGAATACGGGGAATATACAATACAGCATGCGCGAAAATCTGCTGACTTCACGTCTGTGTCCTCAAGAATTTTTAAAGGCTCAAACAGCTTATTAATTTGTCCATTGCATAAAGTAAAGTATTTAAATAACGGGTTTTTTGATTTTCCCCATTTTTTCTGCACACTCGTGCAGAAACATAAAAAACAGGTTAGTTTAGTAAGTTACAGAACATAACTATATTTCAGGTTAAGTTTAAGATTGGCAGTGAAGAAATAAAATTATATCCCCTGAGAGTGAAAACGGAATTATTTTCTGTATGTTGATATTCACACTGAAAAAATTGTGGAATAGCCCTGTGGACAGGGGCTTGGCGCTCTTGTTTAAACCTTGATAAATCATATCTCCAAAAGTATTGGTTTCTCAGAGTTGGGAATGATATCTTTGGATTCTTATGATAGAACTGCATCATAAAGGAACTGCATCTTAAAAATTATTAAAGACAAAAGTACCAAAAATTATTAATCCGAAACCACCAAGCCGATTCTACCCAATAACGGACTTATCCGAGATATTGATTCCTCAAACCTACTCTTTTGTGTTTACTGGGGATATTCTAAACCCAATTTGATCAACTTATCAAAGTATATATTTCCATCATCATTATATGATAAGCATTATATCATCACCCAAAAATTATAATCTCCTATAATCCTCATTATTCTACGATAGCTGAGGTTATTTAATTGGTCATTTTGCATTTCATCATACTTTGTTTTCTAGAACAGAAGGAGTATTTTACATCATCAGTAACGAACCAGAAATAAATTTGAGATGTCTCTAATAGGAAAATGAGATGTCATATAAGAACACAGATCATAATTATAATTATTCATCTCCGAAACTATAAGTGTTAGAATTGTGAATGATATCATTGGATTCTTATGATGCAACTGCATCTTGAGAAAAATTTAAATTCGAAATTTGTAAATAAAAAAAAAAAAATTTCGTTGCGGCCAAAAATTGGCTTAAACTTGACTGTCCGTGAATTATCCTGGTCGTTTGGCCAACTGAGTTATAAGTAGGTATACATAATTGCCGTACAAGTTGTTGTAATCTATCTTTGTTAAGACTGAGAATTCATGAGAATTTTCTTTGATGATTATTAATTAGATTATATAGATTGTCTCAAAATTAGACGTGAACCTTGGATGAGGAGTTAGTTTGACTCATTACCTGTTGTTTGATCCATATTTATTGATAATATAGATATAGATATAGATATAGATTTCTGATATTAGTTCATATTTCGTCAATTTTTTCTACGTTGTCCAAATTTGATGATAATTCTGTTTTATTTTTATCAGAAAAGGGTATAATATGTACGAAGAAAGCGAAACTATGCTATATAAGAGGTTGAAAAAGAATTAGTGTGATTTGAAATGTGTTATATGAATAAATGAAACTACAATTTCTAATATCAATTTGTCTGTAACTTTAGAATTTCACAATTTATGTAGACCAAAGTTATTTTAAATATTGCCAAATTCCTTCTTCATCTTGTAAAAAATTTTTATGCAAATGACAATTGTAAAAAATGAACTAGATTTCAGTATAAAATATAAAGTTTCGGTTTCGGTTTCGGCCGAAACTGAGAGCCTTGCCGAAAGTTCGGTTTCGGTTTCGGCTGAAAAACCAGTTTCGGTCGGACACTAATAATAATACTATGAGAATGACGGAATTTCAGCAGCATATGAGAGGTATGCTCTGACGACCCAGGAGTTTCAGTATAATGATGTCATAATATCGTAATCATTTCATAATATTATCATAATAATAACTGTTATATTTTTTTCAGGCGAGTCGTCTCATCATTCTGAGTTCGATATGAGCAAGCCTGAGAGAGTGGAACCACAAAATGCCATCAACATTCTGAACAGTGTTCTGCTTCGAAAGACCGTCGTTTCTAAGTTATCCAGGTAATTGTGGATGGTACCTTCCATTATAAGTTTGTTCGTTTTATTCGGAACATACAGGGTATTTGATTAATATTTGGAAATATTAAAGCTGTTGAATCTTGAGCTCAAAATATTAAGATTCAAACTAAATCCCTCACAGAAAATGTGACTCCCTACTAAGTTACAGGGTGTTTTTTTCATTTTAAAACTATTTGTGCCCAGTACTTTAAAACTATTTGACATATCCTTACCATACGTGACGAGAAGTGCAAGTACTATATATCCTACTAAATTATGTTAAATAAACTGTTCTCGCTACTACCAGAGGCGTATGACAAGGGCTAGTGACTGGTCGACGATAAATTAATTACTTCTCAAGATATTTTAAGTTAAACATAAAGCTGCACTAGGGCTTCACGCGAGAGCGAGATTTTTCTCGTCTCGTCTCGTTCTCGTCTCGGAGAAGCGAGACGAGACGAGACGATACGTTTTCAAAAATATTATAGGCGATACCGAGACCACATACAGTGCAACACGAGAGTCTCGTTTTAGGTCTCGTAAAATTTTTTGAATGAAGTTTTATAGGTATACCACTCTACTTTTTTCAACACCCACAGAAAACAATTGAATATGAAGAGTTTCCACTATAATTACCAATATATTTTGTCTATATTATACATTGATCGTTCTAGAAGTACACGATTTTTCAGACGATTATTAATTCGTTATGACTTTGCGAAAAATGAGATTATTTATCAAGACAAAATAGAATTCACAACCATATAAACGGATTATGAATTCAACATAACGGACAACTTTTATTGCCCCTTAATGCCGAGGCTTTGAAAATATTCGTCTCTATCTGAACATCTGGAGAAATTTATTCTCTTGTGCTCCTTGTAGTGAAGATGTGAACAATTATTGTATACATCTGCGGAACTCCGTGTAATAAAACTGGTAAAGAAATGAAGCTATTCAATGTTTCGAAAAGTGTTATGAGGAATACGCCAAGAACACTTTCAATGATCTACCCACTGGTAAGGTATTATTTGAAAACTATACCAAATTGTTCAATTTTATTCAAAAAATGATCGACATCGATAGCCTATTTAAAAGAACAACAAAACTTTCGAAATATTGGAAAGCTGAGTTTGAAGAATATTTCCTATTAGAAAGAGCAAATAGGAATCAAAATATTCTACAGTGGTGCAGAGTGATGAAAAAGTTCTTCCTACACTTTCTAAGATGGCCGATGACTTATTAATGGCTACATCCGTATCTCTTGAAATATTATTTTCCACATGCAGCAGGTATGATCATGGCAAAAACAAGTACATCATTGAAAGATGATGTGATGCGAGCGTGATTATGTTTGAATTCTTGGTCATCGAGTAATTCAAAAGTTGAAATTATCAGTGTTTAAAATTAAAAATAATGTAGGTACATGTACAAATATTTTTGTATGAGAGCGTAATAAATAGGTATAGCTTCACAAAATTATTCATTATTGTATACCATTTCGTTTAGGTATATATTATAATATTTATCATCGTTATTCAGAATTAAGCGAGACGATACGAGACAACTGATAACGAGACGAAAACGAGACTTAATTTTTTGGGAATTGGCGAGACCGAGACGAGATTTTTTGAACTCTCGCCTACTCTAGTCTCGTGTGAATCCCTAAGCTGCACAATTATTTTGATTACTTTTTGTATTAATTAAACAAAAAGGCATTTTTTCTACAACAAATAACATGAACAAAACTTATGACCCTATCATAACAAATACTTAATTCCGAGATCAATTTTTCCGCTAAACTAAATAATTATAAATACTTCATAACAAATGAACTTATTCCTGGATTTATTTACAATATTACAATCAAATAAATAGTACTTGAATCATTAATCCATAGCATTCAGAGAAGTGCTTATGGTTTCATGATAGTAAAGTGCTTCGACATATCACAAATAAGTTCAGGCCTTGTCAAGTTGGCTCTGGTCTGATCATAGATTAATCATTACATTATATTACTAACGCCAAGATCTCGGGATCACAGAGAGAGGTCAAAAAAGATTTTTTCCTCGAGGAGGTCGATATTTTCGATTTTTTCGTAGGTTATTCGAGGGGCGAGGGGGGATTCGAGGTGGAAAAGGGAACGAGAAAAGACGAAATTTTCTCCGGGTATCCGTCTTCGACGAGAGAAAACGTGGGGAGTATTTTTAAATAAATCGTAAATTCGGGCGAAAACGGCCTTTTCTGCTAAATGTGCGAATCGGTATGGGAGAGATCTGGCGAGGACGCGACGCTCGAAAAGATATTTCGTCGGGGTCCGAAAGACGAGATAGGTAGGTAGTCCGTAACGGATCTCGATTTTTGATAAAACCTTCTCTTTTTCCGTAAAAAGATCGCAAACTTTGACATATTTTGAAAACCTCGGTGAAATGTGACGTTTAGACCGGTTCGGCTTCGCTCGACCGACTTCGGGTCCTGCTATAGAAGATGAAACGTGGATGTTTAACTTCGATCACAGATGAAAGAAACTTCTGTCAGTTTGAATTTATCGCGAATGAGTTGCGATAAACGTCAAATAGAATTAGAATTTCGAACGGAATTTGTCGAAAATCTCGAATCGTGAAGATACATTGCTAGAAATAAGAAGAAATATGATAGAGTCGCCGATTTGAAGCGATCGCATGGCAGAATTTTCGATATTTGATAAATAATGTGTTCTATCAAATTCTAAGTTGAAATGACTGATAGGTATCTTCGAGGAAAGAATTTTGATGAAACGGTCCGAAAGTGGAGAACGTAAAATAAGGTAAATATCGATCTACAATTTTGAAGATATTACCGATTTATACTTGCAGGCATTTATATACGAATTCAAAATTCAACCGAATGTATCCTAAGGAAACATTTTTTAGTTGTTGACAGGTGTATGAAGTATGATGGGATATCGCCTGAATTTAATCTTTCCGTCGAATTTTGGAATC
Organism: Halyzia sedecimguttata; assembly: GCA_937662695.2. Taxonomy (NCBI): domain Eukaryota; kingdom Metazoa; phylum Arthropoda; class Insecta; order Coleoptera; family Coccinellidae; genus Halyzia; species Halyzia sedecimguttata. Next base: position 18,739,268 of record OW569413.2, read on the forward strand.
TTTTACGAAACGTGAGTATTTTCAAATGATATCGTTGTAGAAATCGTATCGTAATTCTGTGCGAAATCTTTTCGCGATTCCTTCAACGTCATAGTGTTCAGTCCGAATGAGGGTCGAATTGTCAAATAGAATTCAAGCTTCCAACGGAATAAGTCGAAAATCTCGAAATCGTCAAGAAAAATTGCGAGAAATATGAACAAGTTGCCAATTTCGAGCGTTCGCTTGACAGAATTGACGATATTCTGGAAATCGAAGGACGGAAATCATCCCAGTGCTATAAAACCTTTATATAGAGCATAATTCCTACTTTTACCTATAGCGAAAGTGGCCGGGAGGGAAGCGTCCTAGGACGCTTCCCTCACGCGTCCTAGGACGCAACGGTCACCATCGCGGGGCAGCCGGATCGAATCTCGGAGTGGCCGGCAATCGTTGACGTTAGAACTTTTCTTCATTTTTATAGAATGAAAACTTCTGAGTGTGTTATTCCCGTGTAAACTCATCATGGGCTATTGATCTTTTCGTCAAATTACGAAATGTATATTGATCTATACGTCAAGTTACGATATCTATAATCAATGATTCAATCAGACGGATTTTTGTATGTTTTTGAATAGGAACCTACGCCACCGCGTTCATTGCATTGTTTATTTTTTATCCAACTGTGAGTGTCTGTATGTATTTGAACAAGGACCTTACTTAACCAAAGACACAGCATTGAATATTTTTGATCCAATTGTGAAGGTATGTATTTGAATATGAACCTACGCCACCGCGTTCAATGCATTGTTTATTTTTTATCCAACCGTGAATGTATGTATATGAATAGGTACCTTACGCAACCAAGGACACAGCCTTGATTATTTTTGATCCAAAAATGAACGTATAATTTTGAATGTTTTGCATTGAAATAACACAAAATATTCAACCATTTAAGTAGAAAATTAACGGTCGAAAATGAAAAACCATTGCTACACAGGGTCTTAAGTGAGATATCACCGCAAGAGATTTATCGTGAAGACAATTCTCATCATTGTAAAACCGTTACGAAAAGATAACCGCTGTTATACAGGGTGTTTTTAAATAAATGTCAACTCCGAAACGGCTTTACCCATTTTGATGAAACTTTGTGTGCACCCGTTAGGTGGCGCTGAATTCGGTTTACAACAACTCAAAAACGACTCGAACGATTTCGATGAAACTTTGTGTGTGTATCTGAGAGTAGGTTTCAGATCCACAATATTCCCTGGTAGGTGGCACTATAATCGGTTCACAGGAACCCAAAAATGGCCATACCGATTTTGATGAATCTTTGTGATTGTGTTTCGGAGGGCCTTTGGTTCACAATACGATTCGCTACGTGACGCTATATTCGGTTTTTAGTAACTCAAAAACTTCTAACATATTGCGATGGGACCTTCGTGTGTGAATGATTCTCAGAATCACAACAGGACCCGTTAGATGGCATTGAACTACCGGTTCAATTGATCTACCGCTTCAATGTATCTACCGATTATATATTGATCTACTAAAAAAATGTAGATCTACTGGCAAATGCAGATCTACCGGAAAAATGTAGATCTACCAGAAAAATGTAGATCTACTGGAAAAATGTAGATCTACCAGAAAAATGTAGATCTACAGAAAAATGTAGATCTACTGGCTAGGTAGATCTGCTGGCACTAGTTACATTATATTACTAACGCCAAGATCTCGGGATCACAGAGAGAGGTCAAAAAAGATTTTTTTCTCGAGGAGGTCGATATTTTCGATTTTTTCGTAGGTTATTCGAGGGGCGAGGGGGGATTCGAGGTGGAAAAGGGAACGAGAAAAGACGAAATTTTCTCCGGGTATCCGTCTTCGACGAGAGAAAACGTGGGGAGTATTTTTAAATAAATCGTAAATTCGGGCGAAAACGGCCTTCTCGGCTAAATGTGCGAATCGGTATGGGAGAGATCTGGCGAGGACGCGACGCTCGAAAAGGTATTTGGTCGGGGTCCGAAAGACGAGATTCGTTGGTAGTCCGTAACGGATCTCGATTTTCGATGAAACCTTCTCTTTTTCCGTGAAAAGATCGCAAACTTTGACATATTTTGAAAACCTCGGTGAAATGTGACGTTTAGACCGGTTCGGCTTCGCTCGACCGACTTCGGGTCCTGCTATAGAAGATGAAACGTGGATGTTTTACTTCGATCACAGATGAAAGAAACTTCTGTCAGTTTGAAATTATCGTGAATGAGTTGCGATAAGTGTCAAATAGAATTAAAATTTCGAACGGAATTTGTCGAAAATCTCGAATCGTGAAGATACATTGCTAGAAATAAGAAGAAATATGATAGAGTCGCCGATTTGGAGCGATCGCATGGCAGAATTTTCGATATTTGAGAAATAATGTGTTCTATCAAATTCTAAGTTGAAATGACTGATAGGTATCTTCGAGGAAAGAATTTTGATGAAACGGTCCGAAAGTGGAGAACGTAAAATAAGGTAAATATCGATCTACAATTTTGAAGATATTACCGATTTATACTTGCAGGCATTTATATACGAATTCAAAATTCAACCGAATGTATCCTAAGGAAACATTTTTTAGTTGTTGACAGGTGTATGAAGTATGATGGGATATCGCCTGAATTTAATCTTTCCGTCGAATTTTGGATTCTTTTACGAAACGTGAGTATTTTCGAATGATATCGTTGTAGAAATCGTATCGTAATTCTGTGCGAAATCTTTTCGCGATTCCTTCAACGTCATAGTTTTCAGTCCGAATGAGGGTCGAATTGTCAAATAGAATTCAAGCTTCCAACGGAATAAGTCGAAAATCTCGAAATCGTCAAGAAAAATTGCGAGAAATATGAACAATTCGCCAATTTCGAGCGATCGCTTGACAGAATTGACGATATTCTGGAAATCGAAGGACGGAAATCATCCCAGTGCTATAAAACCTTTATATAGCGCATAATTCCTACTTTTATCTATAGCGAAAGTGGCCGGGAGGGAAGCGTCCTAGGACGCTTCCCTCACGCGTCCTAGGACGCAACGGTCACCATCGCGGGGCAGCCGGATCGAATCTCGGAGTGGCCGGCAATCGTTGACGTTATAACTTTTCTTCATTTTTATAGAATGAAAACTTCTGAGTGTGTTATTCCCGTGTAAACTCATCATGGGCTATTGATCTTTTCGTCAAATTACGAAATGTATATTGATCTATACGTCAAGTTACGATATCTATAATCAATGATTCAATCAGACGGATTTTTGTATGTATTTGAATAGGAACCTACGCCACCGCGTTCATTGCATTGTTTATTTTTTATCCAACTGTGAGTGTCTGTATGTATTTGAACAAGGACCTTACTTAACCAAAGACGCAGCATTGAATATTTTTGATCCAATTGTGAATGTATGTATTTGAATAAGAACCTACGCCACCGCGTTCAATGCATTGTTTATTTTTTATCCAACCGTGAATGTATGTATATGAATAGGTACCTTACGCAACCAAGGACACAGCCTTGATTATTTTTGATCCAAAAATGAACGTATAATTTTGAATGTTTTGCATTGAAATAACACTAAATATTCAACCATTTAAGTAGAAAATTAACGGTCGAAAATGAAAAACCATTGCTACACAGGGTCTTAAGTGAGATATCACCGCAAGAGATTTATCGTGAAGACAATTCTCATCATTGTAAAACCGTTACGAAAAGATAACCGCTGTTATACAGGGTGTTTTTAAATAAATGTCAACTCCGAAACGGCTTTACCCATTTTGATGAAACTTTGTGTGCACCCGTTAGGTGGCGCTGAATTCGGTTTACAACAACTCAAAAACGACTCGAACGATTTCGATGAAACTTTGTGTGTGTATCTGAGAGTAGGTTTCAGATCCACAATATTCCCTGGTAGGTGGCACTATAATCGGTTCACAGGAACCCAAAAATGGCCATACCGATTTTGATGAATCTTTGTGATTGTGTTTCGGAGGGCCTTTGGTTCACAATACGATTCGCTACGTGACGCTATATTCGGTTTTTAGTAACTCAAAAACTTCTAACATATTGCGATGGGACCTTCGTGTGTGAATGATTCTCAGAATCACAACAGGACCCGTTAGATGGCATTGAACTACCGGTTCAATTGATCTACCGCTTCAATGTATCTACCGATTATATATTGATCTACTAAAAAAATGTAGATCTACTGGAAAATGCAGATCTACCGGAAAAATGTAGATCTACCAGAAAAATGTAGATCTACTGGAAAAATGTAGATCTACCAGAAAAATGTAGATCTACAGAAAAATGTAGATCTACTGGCTAGGTAGATCTGCTGGCACTAGTTTATTCTACTAATGTAAAGATCTCGGGATCACAGAGAGAGGTCAAAAAAGTTTTTTCCTCTAGGAGGTCGATATTTTCGATTTTTTCGTCGGTTATTCGAGGGGCGAGGGGGGATTCGAGGTGTAAACGGGAAAGAGAAAAGACGAAATTTTCTCCGGGTATCCGTCTTTGACGAGAGAAAACGTGGTGAGTATTTAAAAAAAAATCGTGAAATCGGTTGAAAACTCCGTTTTTCGCTAAAGGCGCAAATCGGAGGCGATAGAAATCTCGCGAGGAGGCGACGCTCGGAAATTTATTTCGTCGGGGGCCGGAAGACGAGATTCGTAGGTAGTTTGTAACGCAGCCCGATTTTCGATGAAACCTACTCTTTTTCCGGAAAAAGATCGCAAACTTTGACATATTTTGAAAACCTCGGTGAAATGTGACGTTTAGACCGGTTCGGCTTCGCTCGACCGACTTCGGGTCCTGCTATAGAAGATAATACGTGGATGATTTACTTCGATCACAGATGATAGAAACTTCTGTCAGTTTGAATTTATCGACGTTTTCTTTGCGAATGAGTGGCGATAAATGTCAAATAAAATTAGAATTTCGGCTGGAATTTGTCGAAAATCTTGAATCGTGAAGATACATTGCTAGAAATAAGAAGAAATATGATAGAATCTCCGATTTCGACCGATCGCATGGCAGAATTTTTGATATTTGAGAAATAATGTGTTCTATCAAATTCTAAGTTGAAATGACTGTAAGATACCTATCTTCGAGGAAAGAATTTTGATGAAACGGGCCGGAGGTGGAAAAGTAAAATAAGGTAATTATCGATCTATACTATCGACGATATTACCGATTTTCACTTGCAGGCATTTATATACGAATTCGAAATCCTATCGAATGTATTCTAAGGAAATATTTTTTAGTTGTTGACAGTTGGTTGTATGAAGTATGATGGGATATCGACTGAATTTAATCTTTCTGTCGAATTTTGGAATCTTTTACGAAACGTGAGTATTTTCGAATGTTATCGTTGTAGAAATCGTATCATATTTCTGTACGAAATCTTTTCGCGATTCCTTCAACGTCATGGTTTTCAGTCCGAATGAGGGTCGAATTGTCAAATAGAATTCGAGCTTCCAACGGAAGCGTGGGGAGAGTTCCATAATTCTCTGATAGGCAAATTGGCCCAGTTGCCACCTCAATATAACAATTTAACATGAACTGTATTTTCAACATTGTAAAATTGTTGCGAAAGGATAACCGCTGTTATACAGGCTGTTTTCCGAAACGGCTTCACAATAGCATCCGGTAGGTGAAATGGCTCGACCGATTTTGATGAAAGTTTGTGTGTGTATCTGAGTAGGTGTGTCAGGTCTGCTATATACCCCGGCAGGTGGCGCTGCAATCGGTCTATAGAAACTCAGAAATGTCTTGGCCGATTTTAATGAAACATTGTGTGCGTGTTTGAGTGTGTCTCAGGGTCACAATAGGTGACCGGTAGGTGGTGCTGCATTCGGTTTATAGAAACTCCAGAATGGCTGCACCGATTTCGATGAAACTTGGTGTGTATATCTGACTATGTGTCAGGTTGAAGTAGGTCTATAGAAATTCAGATATGGCTCGAACGATTTCGAACTTTCAAGTTCGAGAAATGTAAATCTACTGGAAACATGTAGATCTACCGGAAAAATGTAGATCTGCCGGAAAAATGTAGATCTACTGGCTAGGTAGATCTGCGGGCCAACTAGTCACTATTACTAAAATGAAGATGGGTTCTATAGAAAAGGAACAAAAAAACTTTTTTGAAAATGTTACTATAAACGTGACTATTTTTTGGACGTTAGGAGGGGGGGAGGGGGGAAATTTCTGAGGGGTTTCGCGAGGAAAAAGACGGAAGTTTCGTAGGGTTTCGCGTTTTCGGAGCGAAAAGAAGGGGGTGTATTTTTAAAAAAATCGCGAAAAGGCGAAAAAACGCCGATTTTGGCGAAAGGTGCGAAATGAAGGAAACGAGATCGGAGGACGGGTGGCGTTCGGAACGACGGTATTTGCGGGAACGCGAAGACGAGATTCGAAATTAGTCCGTAGCTGAGCCCTTTTTTCGATTCACTCTTTCGTTTTCCCGGAAGAACGATAGGAAAATGTGACTTTTTGCGAGAATCGACGAAATTCTGACGTTTCACGTATTTCTGTAGCGAATTTTAACGCGGTTCCTTCGAAGTCGACGATTTCGGTCCGAACGAGGCACGACAAATGTCAAATCGAATTTAAATTTCGAACGGAATCACTCGGAAATCTTGGAATCGTCTAGAAAAACCGCGAGAAATATGAAAGGGTAACTGATTTCGATCGATCGCTTGACAGGGTTGACGATATTCTGAAAATCGAAAGACGGAAATCTTCCGAGTATATAAAATCTTTATGTGGTACATAATCGGAGTTAACTCACATTGACGCCGTGGCCGAGCGGACTAAGGCGCCGGATTTTAGGCCCCGAGCCTCGCGTAGCGGCGGGATCGAATCCTCGGAGCGTCCGAAATAGCATACTCACAAATTTTTTCATTTTTACCCAATGGAAAACTTAAAGGAGCATTCTCCAGTGAACGTAATTTGGGTTTTGGATCTTTTCGTCAAGTTACGATATCTATAATCAATCAGACGGAGTTTTGTATGTATTTGAAATGGAACCTATGCCACCGCGTTCATCGCATTGTTTATTTTTGATCCAACTGTGAGTGTATGTATTTGATTTATCGTGAAGAGAATTCTCATCATTGTAAAACCGTTACGAAAAGATAACCGCTGCTATACAGGGTGTTTTTAAATGAATGTCAACTCCGAAACGGCTTTACCCATTTTGATGAAACTTTGGGTGCACCCGTTAGGTGGCGCTGAATTCGCGATTCAAGGGTAGGCTGCGCCCTCTACACCACGTGTTTGCCTGTATGGGTAAGAATTGTAAACATTAGGTCTGACATAAGGTTATTTGCGAGGAAAAATTAAGATGGAAAGAGTGTGTTTATTAGCATTAGTGAGTATTTCCGATATTTGGAAGCAACGCCAAATAGTAGGAACGTGATAGAAGGTGAGTTCATTGAAATTTATAAGTAATCATGCATTATCCAAAGATCAAATATTTTAGGAGAAGCGGTCTTGAATGCCGGTCACATTATTATGTGTGGAAGTTTGGGCAAAAGTCAGCGATGCTTAGAAGTGTTCGGTTTGTGTTTGCAAACCTCAGCCCTCTCAACAGATCCTCACGAAATAAGAGGAAAAATTATATCGGATGAAAGGTCTGCAAGAATATCAGCTTTTAGCTGTTCTTGTAAGGCTGGTTTAGGAGGCAGATGTAAACATATATCAGCTCTACTTCTACATTGCACAAGGTTGTATAATTTTAATTTATTTGATGTCTGAATCAGGACTTGCAATTTGAGAATAATATATACACAATATAATTTTTAGATATTTTGCTTTTCCTTGCGTTTTTTGTTTCAGGACTGACCTCCTCAAGCGCTTGTGGAAAAATAAAAAAAATGAGAAGAGCACCAAATATAAAGCCGTTCCCCCCCTGAGAACACTTCTTTTACTGTCATACATATGCTTTATTGTTAAACAAATTGATCTTGATTCAGAAGAATATATAATATCAATTTGAATGAATACAGTCAAATAGGATTGTATCAGCTAATGATACAACATGCGAGTGTTTACATAGGTACTTACTCACATACTTACATCACTGGAGATATAAGAGCCGCTCAGAGGAAAAGTGGTATAACTCCATTTGTGATTTGTTGGGAATTTAAGGTTTTACCTTTCAATGGATTCAAAAAATCAAGGCATTTCGTTGAGAGGTAAAACATCAACAGGCTCTAACTCGGTCACAAAATTGTTTCGACTTATACCATTCATTCAGGGAATGAAATACATACCAAAATATGAGTATCAACTCAACAATTCGAAATTTGTGAGTTATACCAGTTTTCCTCTGATTGGCTCATAAGTACTTTGACATTGAATGTCTTATACTCTGTTTCGTTTCTTTATTTATGTATATATTAATGTATAAATTAAATATGTGTGACGTTCCATGAAACTTTCATTAACTTATCCTGAAGGTCTTAAATAATACCTTGATAAAATTATGTAGGTACAAGGTGGTAAGGGTGAGGTTTTTCAAAGCACTACAATGCGATTCAGATTATATAATGTGAAATTTATACCAAATGAGCAATAAATACATTTGGGCAATATTGACGTATTATGGAGCTATACAAAATAATAAATAGAAAGAAAAGTACATTAGGCCTCAAAAATAAAAAAACTACGTTCAGAAACGATCTTCGGAAAAAAATAGGGTTTGATAGGTTCACCACAGCACAACATAATTGTCATTCCTCTACTTTGGGAACCAGATTCCATGTCAGAACACTTTATCCCTGTTGGCCAAACTATTACATCCATAAACACAACAAAACACTTTTGATTTGGACATTTGAAGTAATTTATCATTAACCTCAATAGTCTAATAGATGAAAGAAGTGCAGAAAAATACATTTTAAGCATTCAATCCTCACAAACAACAGTTAATGCGTTAAGAAATATACCATCTCAAAGCAAAACAAACTCCATTACCCATACACGACGCTTCAAAATTCGCCACCAGGTGGCTCGGAGATCGACTTGAATCGCCAATTCGGTTTATAACAACTCAAAAACGACTGGAACGATTTCGATGAAACTTTGGTTGTGTATCTGAGAGTAGGTTTCAGATCCATAATATTGCCCGGTAAGTGGCACTACAATAGGTTCACACGAACTCAAAAATGGCTATACCGATTTTGATGAATCTTTGTGATTGTGTTTCGGAGAGCCTTTGGTTCACAATACGATTCGATACGTTGCGCTATATTCGGTTTTTAGTAACTCAAAAACTTCTAACATATTGCGATGGGACCTTCGTGTGTGAATGATTCTCAGAATCACAACAGGACCCGTTAGATGGCATTGAACTACCGGTTCAATCGATCTACCGATTCAATTTATCTACCGATTATATTGATCTACCAAAAAAATTTAGATCTACTGGAAAAATGCAGATCTAACGGAAAAAAGTAGATCTACCGGAAAAATGTAGATCTACCGGAAAAATGTAGATCTACCGGAAAAATGTAGATCTATCGGAAAAATGTTGATCTACCAGAAAAATGTGGATCTATTGCTAGGTAGATCTGCTGGCTCATCAGAATCCCAAAATATGGACAGCTGGCTACTAGTCCCAATACTAAAATGAAGATGGGTTTCATAGAAAAGGAACAAAAAAACTTTTCTGAAAATATTACTATAAACGTGACGTTTTTTTGGATGTTAGGAGGGGGGTTAGGGGGAAATTTCCAGGGGTTTTATCGAGGAAAAATACGGAAGTTTCGTAGGGTTTCGCGTTTTAGGGGCGAAAAGACGGGGGTGTATTTTAAAAAAAATCGCAAAAACGCCAATTTTGGCAAAAGGTGCAAAATTGTGTGGAGGCATCCGGAGAAACGGTGGCGTTCGGAACGAAGGTATTTGCGGGAACGCGAAGACGAGATTCGAAATTAGTCCGTAACACGGCCCTTTTTTCGATTCTCTCTTTCGTTTTCCCGGAAGGACGATAGGAAAATGTGACTTTTCGCGAAAATCGACAAAATTCTGACCTTTCACGTATTTCTGTGGTGAATTTCAACGCGGCTCCTGCAAGGTCGACGATTTCGGTCCGAACGAGCCACGATAAATGTCAAATCGCATTTGAATTTCGAACGGAATCACTCGAAAATCTTGAAATCGTCTAGAAAAACCGTGAGAAATACGAACGAGTAACCAATTTCGTTCGATCGCTTGACAAGATTGACGATATTGTGAAAATCAAAAGACGGAAATCGTCCCAGTACTATCAAATCTTTATATGCCAGATAATCGGAACCGATTCACGAAGCTGGCATGGCCGAGCGGACTATGGTTTGGATTTATCCTCCTAAGCCTCGCGGAGCGGCGGGATCGAATCTCCGAGCGGCCGAAATAGCTTTTTCTTGGTTTTTGGGCGCATGTTCTAGGGGAACATCGTCCTATCATTTCGTGCAAATGTCTGTAATTTTCGAATTTCGAGCTGAAAATTGGCTAATAGACTAATTCGGACTCCCTGATCACGAATCCGGTGTCAGATTTTTGGGTGCCGTCCGGCCGGCCGGCCGGCCGGTTTTCCGGCCGTAGGCACGATAACAGGAGCACCGAAGGTCCTATCGACTTCAAACTTTCAGGGTAGGTTTCTGATCAAAATGCGACGGTTAAGTTCGTTAACGGGCAAAATCGGCCGGGCGGTTTAGGAGTTATAGACATTTAAAATTTTGAGGTTATTTCCCTGATATTTCAGGAACTAAAGAAGATGTTGAATCGAAACTTGGTAGTCAGTTCGAGGATATAAACGCGCAACTTTTGGCAAAATTTTGTTATGATCGAAATGTTGGTAATTTTTAAAAAAATATTTCTTTTAATTTTTTCGAAAAAAAATTTTTTTTTCGTGAACAATTCATCAGATTGCAACAAAAACTTGTACTAACGTCAATTGTAGTATTTTGCAACATTGTGCAAAATTTTGGCTCTATACGATTTCAATTTCTGGAGATATAAGACAAAATGTGTCAAATTTCCTGGGTCTCTCTCAGTATTTTCATCGATTATTATATAATAATCAATAATATTAAGGTATTCAACATGATACTGCTTTTTTTCTTTACTGGTCAGTACGGGCCACAAGGAAGATGAACATGCGCCCAATAGCTCCTGTCCACAGGGCTTGAACCAATTTTTTTTTTTCATTTTTACCCATTAAAAAACTTAAAGGAGCGTACTTCGGTATACGTATCTTGGGATTTGGATATTTTCGTTAAGTTACGAAATCTATAATGAATATCCGTTCGATCGGGCGGATTTTTGCATTAAAATTACTCAATATATTCAAATATTAAGCAGAAAATTAATTATACAGGGTGTTTCAAGTAAAATGTCATCCCTAGAGATGTATCGTAAAGAGAATTCTCAACACTGTAAAACCACTACGAAAAGATAACCGCTGCTATACGGGGTGTTTAAAAAAAAATGTCAACTCCCTAACGCCTTGACCGATTTTGATGAAACTTTGTGTGTGTGTGTTTCGGTTTGTCCTTGCTTCACAATAGCATGCGGTAGGTGGCGCTGATAATGCTCTATATGAACTCAGAAATGGCTCGACCGATTTTGATAGAACATTGTGTGCGTGTTTGAGTGTGTCTCGGGGTCACAATAGGTAACCGTTAGATGGCGCTGTATTCGGTTTAAAGAAACTCAAGAACGGCTGAACCGATTTCGATGAAACTTTGTGAGTGTGTATCTGAGGTTGTGTCAGGTCCGCAATATACCCCGGTAGGTGGCGCTGCAATCCGTCTGTAAGAACTCAGAAGTGCCTCGACCGATTTTGATGAAACATATTGTGTGCGTGTTTGAGTGGCTCTAAGGGTCACAATAGAAACCCGTTAGGTGGCACTGCATTCGGTTTATAACAACTCAAGAATGACTGGACTGATTTCGATGAAACTTTGTGTGTGTATCTGAGTAGGTTTCAGATCCACAATATTCCCCGGTAGGTGGTGGTACTACGATCGGTTTACAGGAACTCAAAAATGGCTATACCGATTTTTATGAATCTTTGTGATTGTGTTTCGGAAGGCCTTAGGTTTACAATTCGGTAGGTGGTGCTATATTTGGTTTTTAGTAACTCAAAAACGTGTGAATCATTCTCAGAATCACAACAGAACCTGTTAGGTTCGGCATTGAAGAACCGGTTCAATTAATCTACCGATTATATTGATCTACTAAAAAAATTTTGATCTACTGGAAAAATGCAGATCTACTGGAAAAATTTAGAACTACCAGAAAAATGTAGATCTACCGGAAAAATGTAGATCTACCGGAAAAATGTAGATCTACCGGAAAAATGTAGATCTATCGGAAAAATGTTGATCTACCAGAAAAATGTGGATCTATTGCTAGGTAGATCTGCTGGCTCATCAGAATCCCAAAATATGGACAGCTGGCTACTAGTCTCTGTCTAACCTGGTGGCAAGGGGTTTCTGCTTCATGTGATCCCCTCCCTAGACTAGACCATCTGTGAAATTCCGCTACGATCTACGACATACGGTTACAGTTGATTTCTATATTGCTATATGCGCCAGTCAACGTTGTTATAAAGAGGAGTGTCTTAGCGAAATCATCACTCGCTGAAGCCCATTAAATCTAAATGATTTGCACGTGTTGTCGGTTCTCGGTTGTTGTTTGTATTATTGAATTTTCTTGTGAGAATGAAAAAGACAATTTTGGATGTTCATGATATTTTCATTATGTATCCTTATCAGTCTCTTTTGAATGATGAATTGATTTGTCAGTGGTTGGAACTTGGAATTTACTGACACTGAGTGTATGTCTCGACTTCATACAAAAATTAAATTCCAGAAACTCTCCATTTTATCATTCAACTCCAATTACTGATCAAATAAATAATTTACTTATTAATCGAGATCGATACAACATATAAATGCTGAATTTAAAGAAGCTTCATTCATAACATTATATAGGTACATACCTATAGTACCTACCTATCTTTTTCATGGAAGAAATGCATTGAGTAAAAAATGTTGAAAAGCACTGACGGAGGTCAGGTTGCTTTAGCGCGCTTTTCAAACAATAATTTGTTATTAACTATTGAAAATTGAAACTATGAAAAATCATATCTCTGAAAGTATTGGTTTCATGGTTTCTCAGAATTGTGAATGATATCGGTGGATTTCTATAATGAAACTGCATAAAAAAATCAATCCAAATAGTGTAATTTGAAAAAAAAATTACTACGAAACCACTGAATCGATTTTTCCCATTTATGAACTCAATGGAGATATTTATTCCCCAAACCTACCCTGAAAATTTCAACTAACTAGTTATAGATACTATGGGTGTGATCGTATGGATTTAGTAGGATGGTGTCATGCTGTTAGTTGTTACTATCACTAAAGATTCCGATTGTTGTAAAATTTAAAAAGCTGATTAAGTGAAAAGGCCGGAGCATAACAATCTTACTGATTTGAAATGCGAGATATACTTTGTATTTATGTACAAAAAAATCATTCCTGTGTTGCTATATTTGGTTTTTAGTAACTCAAAAACGTGTGAATCATTCTCAGAATCACAACAGAACCTGTTAGGTTCGGCATTGAAGAACCGGTTCAATTAATCTACCGATTATATTGATCTACTAAAAAAATTTTGATCTACTGGAAAAATGCAGATCTACTGGAAAAATTTAGATCTACCAGAAAAATGTAGATCTACCGGAAAAATGTAGATCTACCGGAAAAATGTAGATCTACCGGAACAATGTAGATCTACCGGAAAAATGTAGATCTATCGGAAAAATGTTGATCTACCACAAAATGTGGATCTATTGCTAGGTAGATCTGCTGGCTCATCAGAATCCCAAAATATGGACAGCTGGCTACTAGTCTCTGTCTAACCTGGTGGCAAGGGGTTTCTGCTTCATGTGATCCCCTCCCTAGACTAGACCATCTGTGAAATTCCGCTACGATCTACGACATACGGTTACAGTTGATTTCTATATTGCTATATGCGCCAGTCAACGTTGTTATAAAGAGGAGTGTCTTAGCGAAATCATCACTCGCTGAAGCCCATTAAATCTAAATGATTTGCACGTGTTGTCGGTTCTCGGTTGTTGTTTGTATTATTGAATTTTCTTGTGAGAATGAAAAAGACAATTTTGGATGTTCATGATATTTTCATTATGTATCCTTATCAGTCTCTTTTGAATGATGAATTGATTTGTCAGTGGTTGGAACTTGGAATTTACTGACACTGAGTGTATGTCTCATCTTCATACAAAAATTAAATTCCAGAAACTCTCCATTTTATCATTCAACTCCAATTACTGATCAAATAAATAATTTACTTATTAATCGAGATCGACACAACATATAAATGCTGAATTTAAAGAAGCTTCGATCATAACATTATATAGGTACCTACCTATAGTACCTACCTATCTTTTTCATGGAAGAAATGCATTGAGTAAAAAATGTTGAAAAGCACTGACGGAGGTCAGGTTGCTTTAGCGCGCTTTTCAAACAATAATTTGTTAGTAACTATTGAAAATTGAAACTATGAAAAATCATATCTCTGAAAGTATTGGTTTCATGGTTTCTCAGAATTGGGAATGATATCGGTGGATTTCTATAATGAAACTGCATAAAAAAATCAATCCAAATAGTGTAATTTGAAAAAAAAATTACTACGAAACCACTGAATCGATTTTTCCCATTTATGAACTCAATGGAGATATTTATTCCCCAAACCTACCCTGAAAATTTCAACTAACTAGTTATAGATACTATGGGTCTGATCGTATGGATTTAGTAGGATGGTGTCATGCTGTTAGTTGTTACTATCACTAAAGATTCCGATTGTTGTAAAATTTAAAAAGCTGATTAAGTGAAAAGGCCGGAGCATAACTAATCTTACTGATTTGAAATGCGAGATATACTTTGTATTTATGTACAAAAAAATCATTCCTGTGTTGCTGCTTCTCGAAGATATCGAGAAATGTATCCAAACCGAGGTCAACCAAATCACCACATTTTCAATAATATTTTAAGACTGGACAATTTAAGCCTAAAAGTGATATCGGGTGAACAAAAATATTAACTGTTGGTCGGGACGATGACATTTTAGTGCGATTTGCTAAAAATCCTGAACTAAGCACTCGACGTTTATCAGCAATGACTGCAGTAAGCCACTCTTAAGTTTTTCGAATACTGAAAGAAGAACAACAACATTACCACCTTGTACAAAATGGATTGCCTAGAGATTATCCTTTACGATTGAATTTTGCTAATTCGATGATAATTAAATGAAATGAAAATCACGATTTCATTAAAAAACTTGTTTTACTGACTTTTACACGTATAGAGGAGTTTTCTACTGGAAGAACAACCACAATTGGGATACTGAAAAAATAAATTTCTGAGAGAATATGCAATAACGCCAGTTTTATTGTTGATCAGCCAAACACATTTTTCGCGCTCTTGTTTCTTGGAACAGAGTGCTTACAATTTGACCAAATGTCTGTAATTTTCAAATATTTGTCTGAAAATGTTCTTAAACCATCCGACCGTCTGGACCTTCCGTTAACACGATAACTCTTGAACGGTATGACCAAGAATATTAGAATTTTCAATATAGGTTCGGAACATAAATAACTGCCTCAATTTCGTTTTTGGGCAAAATTGGCCTGGTAGCTCCGGAGTATCGAAATAAAAACATAAATTACAAATTTTAAGTTAAATTTTGTTTAAGATGCAATTTCATCATAAGACTCTGTTGATATAATTCCCAACTCTTATGGTGGGTTTCACAAAGCTTTGACAGCTCTTAATTGCCAAATCAATGTGATTCTATGTCAATTTCCAGTTCATTTTTGGTGTACCTACCGAATTAAATCCACAGTTAAGCTAATTGAAGCTTCGTGCAACCCACCATGATAAACCAATACTTTCGGAGATATGATTTGTCAGAGGTTGAATAATTACTGGCTAGTAGTTTGACAAGAGCGCCAAATCCCCTGTCCACAGAGCTTTTACACTTTTTTTAAAGTTAGAAATTATTGAGCTAAACGGGGGTCACATTAAACATTTGTTATGATGCATTCTGAAGTTTTGTTCCTATTATTTGTTGTAGATAAAATGTGCTAATCATTAACAAATAACTTTATGTTTTTTTTGGTACTGATTAATCTTTCATTCGATTAATAAATACAAATCTATGGCACAAAAACACGTAATGATTTTATCGTTACGAAGGGAGAGTATGTAATTTACATAAAAAGTATTGGAGAATCGACAATTTGTACTAAAATGGAATATCCGGCATTGGCGTAGAATTTGGGAAGGATCGACTAGTCACTTACCCCTGTCGTACGCCCTTGATAGTAGCGAGAAACTATTATTTAACATAATTCAGTAGGGTGGAGTGTACTTACACCTTTCGCTAAGTATGACCAGAATATGTACGTCAGATAGGTTTAAGTACTGGGCACGAATTCTATTTAAATTTTTGAATGAAACACCCTGTAACTCAGTAAGGAGTAACATTTTAACGAAGTGATTTATGTTGCATCTGAATATTTTGAGCTCGAGATTCAACAAGTATTTCCAATAATTAATGAAACACTTTGTATATTATATACTTTCATCTTCTCATAATGACTTCTCTATTTTAATCTCATTTCTTCAATTAATTCAATCGACCATTGGATGTATCTTACAAAATTACTTTACAGCATACATTACAGACATATTCATTATTCCAGGTATGACTTGCTCCTGGGCGTGGTGAAAGCAGAAGCGTATTTCGCCTTCAACGGTGAAGATGTCCAGTACGGCATAGAGGCGGACAGACGATCGAAAATCCTCAGGAACTTCGTGAGAAATACCTATAGCTACCACCTGTCGGAAATCCTGGCCACCATCGTCAATGAGTACACAGACTGGGAAAGACCAGTGCAGCACCCCATCAATATAAGGGATGAAACACTCGAAGCTCTGTCTGATGCTCAGTACGTCGCTCCTGTAGTCCATACTGCTGATTTACATTCTGCTGAACACAGGAATTCCTATTTGTATGTTTTCGATTATCAGACGAAATACGGAGACTATCCCCAGGTAATTGATTTTGATATTATTGTTCTAGTCATTTCTTCACTCTCCACTTATTCCTTCATTGTTTATGTGTTTGATATCATTGACATATTTATTCATTTTGTTTTCATTCCTGTAGAAATAATAATAATAATAATAATAATAATTACCTTCATTAGAAATATACGTAGGTATAGAAATTTAAAAGTGGAGTCGAATATCCATAATGCTAGTGAGCATACTTCCTATATCTATCTGGGAAGAATGAATTCCACTTTCAACTCTGACAGACAAAGTATCCGGGAAAAAACTTTATAATCTTCTCACGATCGTTGAAAATATTGAATGAAAAATACAGGATGAGCATTTAAGTTTTTCATTAATTTTAACCATATAATCCTCTCGGCAAAATAAACACTTTTTTATTTACCATTTGCCCAGATTCGGCTTAGGTAAATAGCTTCAAGCGTTTAAAGATTCCAAAATGTACTAATACGCTCCTGCATATAAATTATCTATAACTGAGATGGTGAATGAGGAAACAGTACGGCACTGCAGCTCACAGCTTCATTCAAGGATTCCAAAGAATTTCATATTTTATTACATTCAATGAATAATATCTCGGAAACGGTGCGTTTAAGGAGGAATGATGAGGAATAATTTAATTTTTAAAATTATTGAATATTTTTTAAGTAATTGATGATAAACTCCATATGCTTATTATTATTATTATTATAAGTTTATAAACTGTATAATACCTTTAGTAATCCATTTTTTTCGCAAGATATACTTTCTGCTTTGAAATATTGATTTAGTATATTATTTTAAGGTGTTAATGAACATTTCCGTTGCCACATCTACATTCGGTGCTAAATAAGTTTTTTCCCAGGATTATTTTGCTAAATCTGCTTTTAGTTTTGTATAATCAATGTATTCTTTTGATGTAATATTATTTATCGGTTGACTGGACTCGCCTATGTCCACGTACAAAATCTATGGGTAGTGGTCGGTTAAATTGATTTGTAGGACAACAGGTGTTATATCCTTTGCCTCAATATTGGCTGCTTTTAAAAATATGTGGTCCACACAGCTTCCGCTAACCTGTCTGATAACCGCATCAATGGTGGGAATGAAACCTTGCTGACACAATAGATTAATGCAATGTTTATGCTCAATAGAATGAGTAAAGAGACCAATGTTGACGTCGCCTAAAAATATATTGATATCCCTATCGTGTTTATACCTATTAAAATAAGAAACAAGACAATCATTGAAAACATCTTTGGATAATGTATGCGGTCTATAAACAGCTGATAGATTTATTGTTTTTCTCTGGAACAAGATATCGATGAAAATGAACCGTAGTCCACTCACATCCTCCGAGGTAAATTTAAATTGTAAACCTGATCTCACATAAGCTGAAACTCCGTCGTGTTGATTGATCCTTCCATTGTTATACATTAAATCGAACTGTGGCATACTGAAT
Source organism: Halyzia sedecimguttata (assembly GCA_937662695.2). Classification (NCBI taxonomy): domain Eukaryota; kingdom Metazoa; phylum Arthropoda; class Insecta; order Coleoptera; family Coccinellidae; genus Halyzia; species Halyzia sedecimguttata. Next base: position 18,757,855 of record OW569413.2, read on the forward strand.
ATGTCTGGGTTCATCAATTGCCAGGTTTCGGTCAACACTATAACGTCATAGCTGTCATGTATCTGACTCAGAACAATTTTTAGTTCGTCCAAATTTTTATTCACACTTCGTATATTCAAATGAAAAACTTTAAAATGAGAGTTTTGTTTTCTTATTTCATTTATTTTTATTAATCGGCAACAGTATGTAAGAATTTAGAATATCAATATCCTTCAAAAACTGCAGGAAGATACTGGGTATTCTATTTAAATTGAAAAAGTTTAGGATATATCCGGTGAAACTGAAAGTACAGCAGTAACAGGGTATCAGATGAGCAATATGCGTCAGTGTACCTTTCTGCGAAGTTTCATAAATATCGTCGTTTTCATTTTAAATTTATTTACTTGGTTCCATACTTTATCCGCACCCTGTATGAAAATCAATGTTTGATAGTTTGATCGTATTTTATATGCGATGGCGATTCCGATGGCGATAAAACTAAATTACTGGTTACTTGGATTCTCAGAAAGATTAGAGCTGGCAATGCCAGGCATAGGCAATAGTAACTCGATCAAGGTGTACGAGTATTTGGTTAGCATACATGTATATCATCATTAGTATAATTATTACGTTCGATCAAATGATAGTTGTATGGCCGAGATGATGATTACAGACGTGCGACACTGGGATTCGGTAATTTCATGAACTTAATGACCGGTGTACTATATATTCTACCTTTCAGATTTCAACTGAGGTAATTGTGATATCATTTAATGTTCAACAATTCAATATGTAACTAATTGCCGACTGGCAAGAGACAACTAGTGAGATTTTCCGCCGTATTCACAAAGCATTCAATCTCCGTTAAGTCCTAACTGAGCTCTTCAGTTAAGGATAAATATGAAGCTCAACCTCAGTTAACGTGAAAATTAACGTGTAGCAGACCTGTATCACCACCGTTAAATACGTTAACCTAGTTTGCGATTCATATTAATCCTTAACTGAAGACCTCATCTAGGACTTAACGGAGATTCAGTGCTTTGAGAAAACGGCGGATAGAGTCTGGGCAAATATTATAACAAGAAGTAAGTCTTGCTTCTCCTTATTCAGGACATGCAATATTTGCACATACTCAGCCGTATTCACAAAGCATTCAATCTCCGTTAAGTCCTAACTGAGATCCTCAGTTAAGGATAAATTTGAATCGCAACCTCAGTTAGCGTATTTAACAGTGGTGAAACAGATTAATACTACGTTAATTTTCACATTGCGATTCAAATTTATCCTTAACTGAGGACCTCAGTTAGGACTTACCGGAGATTGAATGCTTTGTGAATACGGCGGACTATCTGCCGTATTCACAAAGCATTAAATCTCCGTTAAGTCCTAACCGAGGTCCTCAGTTGAGTATTAATTTGAATCGCAACCTCAGTTAACGTATTTAACGGTGGTGAAACAGGCTTGTTTCAAGTTTCACGTTTACTGAGGTTGTAATTCAAATTCATCCTTAACTGAGGACCTCGGTCAGGACTTAACGGAGATGAAATGCTTTTTGAATACGGTGGTATATATTTGTCTTCTTACGTTCAAAATATCACTGTACCCTAAAATTGGAAAAAAAGTGAACATACAATATCTGTGCAAACCATCTATTTATTCTGCGATAGCTACGCGATAACAGGTATTCAGTTTTCAATATTGTTTCCTCAAGAAGTATCTTGAAATTTGCATTTCCTTCACATTGAAACAAGTCCCTTACTGAGTCCACTTCTATGTGTCTCACAGAAGTGTCTCATTGAGTTTCATTTTGAGGGTTAGAGCCTACGCACACGGGTCGACCATAACATGTTTGACGCGATCGGAATCGCATTGACAATTTTAAAGTTCTGTCATTCAGGGCGTTGCTTCATCGTTCAATCTTATGAACACAGAAAATAATTCAATAAAGCTAGAAATTCATTCAGCCCTAACGGCCAAGTGAAGAAGTAAGGTTATATGGAGTTTAAATATTCTGCGATTAAAATTGTCGATGTGATTCTGATCGCGTCAAATATATCCCGGTCGACCCGTGTGCGTAGGCTTTAACTCATCGAAACTGTTCTACCTGTATGTGTAGGTGACTCAGTTCTTGTGGAGCTTGGTACGAACATTTCAGGAAGCCTGCTTTATTTTTGATAATGATTGCAAATAATGAAGAAATATAACGCGAAATTCCACATTATCTAATTTACTGATTGTAAATGATATTCCACAATTGTTTTCGGGTTACATTTTTCCTATTAAACCTGATTCAGTCGATTGAATTTGTGCTTTTCCGGCAATAGTTCAGAAAATTAACATATCAAATATTCATCGTTCCTGAACCGCAACATCTGAAATTGCTAACGTTCGGATGTGCATAGCTTCCTCCTATGAGAAACCGTCCAATAAATAAACGCCGGATATAAAGGGATTCTCGACTAGACTCCTCTATATCCGGGAAAATCCCATAATGTCATACACTTACAACCGAATGTATGTGTAAACAGTGTGCGTTTTCTACAAGGGTAGCGTTGTTGGGTGAAAACAAAATAAATATTTAAGGCAAATTTGCTAGGCAGTCCGTAGAAGACCTCTTCACTCCGTATAAAGAAGTTGGATGTGCTCCAGAACGAAAAAAGGGCAATTGGTTCAGTGGCGTATCCAAGTATTTTTACACCTTCTCCTTCATTGTTAGAACATTACAATAAATTTCCAAAAATAAAGGAATTTAAACTGTAATCATATGTAGTCTATTATTATCCAGCACAATAAATCTTTTTTCTAGAATGCTTAAAAACTATAGAAATATTAATTTTGTCTCCTTTCAGCTTTTTTTGAAATGTAAGTTTAAGCTCCTTAATTACCAGGGATCAGATATGTAGTGAATGAATATCAATGTACTCTTATGAAAGAACTGCATCATAAAGGAAATTAAATTCAAATAATAGTTTATTTATCAAGTTTAAATGAGCAATCTGAGAATGAGAACTGCACCATGGAAGAAATCAAATTAAAATAGCTGAAATGAATTTGAGTCTTTCTTATAGAACAGGATGAAATATACGAGTATGAACACAGATCATATAATAAAGCTTAGATAGAATAATTATAGCATTCTGTGAAAACTAACAAGTACGTACGATTCATTATTGAAATTTAGAAAAATCATATCTCCGAAAGTATTAGCTTGTTGGAGTAGAAAATGATATCGATGGAATTTAATGGTGAAACTGCATCTTAAATAAAAATTCATATGCACTCAGATCCGAGGAACTAGAGCGCCAAAAAGTGTAATTCCCTTTCCGGGATTTGAGCCCGCCTTCTCTCGTTCCGAAACCCGACGAGTCAGACCAACCGGCTATCGGGCTCCTCGAACGATCTTATCGATCTCCGGTATTGAAATAAAACGTCGGTACTTACCTGGGATATACAGGGTGAGTCTTTGACCACTGCATTAATTTTAACCAAAGATTCCTCTCATCAAATGAAACACTTTTTTCATTTACCATTTTTCCAGATTCGGCTCAGGTAAAAAGTTACAAGCGTTTAAAAATTTGACAATGTGCTAATATACTCTCGCATATAAATTATCTATGACATTGTTGGCGGACGAGAATAAGGCATGGTAACGTGGTTTACAGCTTGATTCGGGATTCCAACGCTCAGGGACGGATCCATAAAAGTAGTGAAATTTCTCGAGTTTTCCATTTTAAAACATTCAATGAAGAATATCTCGAAATAGGTGCGTTTAAGGAGAAATGATGAAGAATAATATAATGTTCTAAAACGATGGAATATTCTTGAAATGACTCAAGAAAAATTTTATATGCTTTCTTTATGCTAATTTCGTTTAGTTTTATGTATCCACGAGGTCATAACTAGAAAACCAGTAGAAATAGAAAAAAACTAATATTTGGAAAATATGTATCATAGTTATAGGAAACTGTATGCCAACATTCATTTTATTCGAAAAAAGGATGTCAAAGCTACAAAATAAAAACTGATTTTTTTTTCAAAATTTCAACAGCCTGTATCTTTTACCTGAGCTGAATTTGGAAAAATGTTAAATGAAAAAAGTGTTTCATTTGATGAGAGGAATCTTCAGTTAAAATTAATGCAGTGGTCAGAGACTCACCCTGTATATTCTTAATTTTCACTTTTCACATAAGATCGCCACATGTGGGTTTATTTGACTGTTTTTTACCCTTATATTCGCTTTTCGTCAACTTTCAGGCCAGAAAACTGTCATGTCTCAGGAAAATAAGTTGACATTATGACAATTCATACATAGAATAATTATATAATTCTGTGAAAACGTACAAATACGATTTATTATTGTAATTTTGAAATATCATATCTCCGAAAGTGTTAGCTTGTTAGAGTTAAAAATTATATCATTGGATTCTTATGGTAAAACTGCTTATTGAAAAAAATTTAATTTGGAATTTGTTACGTGAAAAAAAAATTTGTATCTGTTACTCCGAAACCATCTGTTCGATGTTGCCCAATAACGAACTCAGCCGAGATATTTATCTCCCAAACCTACTCTGAAAATTTCAACTCTCTAGCTCATTCCGTTCGAGAGTTATCGTGCCTACGGCCGGACAGAATGAATTTCGACCACGGATTCTTGATCTGTGAGTCGAACCAAATCGTTTAAGACCATTTTCATCGAAAAATTCGAAAATTACAGACATTTGGGCAAATTGATAAGCACTCAGTTCCGAGGAACTAGAGCGCCAAAAACGAATGTTTGTTAAGTACCAGTTGAAAGTTTGTTTCCAATGAATATGTCTTATATTTGACGATAATATCAGTTAATATAAAATACATAATACCTTTACATATTAAATACCTCGTGAATAAATATTTTATTCTCTATGAATGCATATTTCTGAAACCATAATTCATCAATTAACGAATATATCAAATATAAATTTGCTGTTATAACTGTGAATAAATAACCTTCGAATTAGGGCTTTATTAATAAAGAAAGTAGAATTTCTCTCAGTGTAGGGTCAACATTGTAGCTAATCCTGTTATTAGAAAAAATGTGAAAAGATACATTGTTTAACCTATATCATTAATTTCAGGGTTAGGTAACATTGGGGTGTTGTACAATAATTTATGTATCATTCTTCTAGGATAAGAGTTATAGCATAATAATCTATCTAATTTAATTAAATCACCATGTAACAGCTGATACCTAGCTATCCTCATAACTCTATCTTTGGCGCGCTTTTCTATGAAAAGAGTGCCTATCAATTCGTCCGAATGTCTGTAATTTTCGATTATCTGACCAAGAAGGGTCTTAAACGATTAGTTTCGACTCACTGATCAAGAATCCGAGGTCAGAATTGATTATGTCCGGCCAGCCGTGAGCACGATTACGCTCGAACGCAATGAGTTAGATAGTTGAACATTTCAGTAGATTATAATAGATGCATTTAATGTAATATTTGTAAAACGTGGCACTACAACAAAACTAGCCAATATAAATCCATCAGGAATTCAAAGGAATCTTTGACATAATAAGTGTTGATTTTCGACCCAACATTAAATGTATGTAAGTAATCATCAAAGGATGCTGTGGGAGTTATATTCATTATTAAATTCTCCGGAGCGTTACGATACACTTTTTTCCTCGTCGTTGTTTCGTTATTATTTATTAGGATACATTGTTCGCTTGATTGCTTCTGACAAATCTGTATTTTTTATGCAGAAGCAAATCACAAAATAATAATTTTTTTATTTTATAGATATTTTTCAGAGTTGGGAAGAGAAAACTCACAAAGAATACCCCATTTAATAGTAAATATAGGCAACGGTCACCCATCTACTCAACTCACACATGAATGCTCGAATCTCCAACAATATTTAACCGATCGTATTAAAACTTGAAACTTGGTAGTAGAGTTAGGTTATGAAGACTCTTGCAAAATTTCAGCAATTTCAAACGAATAGTTACTGATATATAGAATTTTTTTTTTTTATTTTCAATGATTTATTAAAAATTTTCTACAAATGCTATCTTCACCAAATTTTGCAAACATTTTTGCGTTGGCATTCTACAGCTAATAACCATGTTTGAATTCAATCGGTTCAGTATTTTTCGAGTTAATGAGGAACAAAAAACCACCAAATTTCAGAAAATTTCAGATGGCTATAACTCTAAAACCGTTCTGCCGATTATGCTCATAAACAAACGGAAATGTCGCGTTCTGGAGCACATCCTAACCTGAAAATTTCAAGCCGCTATCTCATTCCGTTCTAAAGTTATCGTGACAACAAAAATATTTTTTAATAATTTTTTTTAATTTTTCTAGCCATACGATTCGCACAAAATTTCACAAACGTGCTTAGGTTCATATTTTACAACTACCCACCAAGTTTCAATTTGATGGGATTTATATTGGTTGAAAACAAAATCATTACTCGGAAACCACTGGGCCGATTATTCCCATTAACAAACTTGTCCGTCGTATTGGGATGCGCCACCTACCTTGAAAATTTCAAGTCGCTAGCTCTTTTCGTTCTCAAGTTATCGTGGCAACGGCCGGCCGGACGGACAGAATCAAATTTGACCTCGAATTCTTCATTGGGGAGTCGAACTTAATCGTTTGAGACTATTTTCGTCAAAAAGTTCGAAAGCTACAGACATTTGGGCAAAACTATAACGCGATGTTCCCCAGAACATACGCGCAAAAAACATTTCGAACTGAAATATTGTTTCCTCAATAACGAAAAAAATGGGGATGCGATCGAATTGAAACTCGCTAGTTAGTTGAAGAATGTCGATGCGTAAATTTCTGCAAAAATAGGGAGAATCTCATCACTAGAAAAAATAATTCTGCGCAGACCTTCAAGTCACCGTTTTACAATCGACTACCGGATTTCAGCTCGATCAGCTTTGCACTTTAGGAATTATTTCGAAAATCAATTTTCATACTGGTATCTACTTCTTCTGAAAATCTTTTAAACAGAATTGTAACAACACCTCGATGGCCGAGATTGTAGCATGCCGAGTAGCGTACTCACCTGTCGCAAAGGAGATTCGGGTTTTACTTATTTTAAAATTTGAATTCAGGGGATGCCTAATGGTTTTTTCACGTTTTAATGCTAAAAAGACAGCTTGAAGGTCCACGCAGTATTTTTCACCCTGCCTGCGTCGTGAATAGATAATAGAACATGCTCGCAAAAGCTCATGACTTCACGTCAATGCTTTTTAAGAAAATAGTTTAATATTCTTACCTTGCAGATCATCTGTGTTTTCCCGAACTACCTATATTTAATTCATGAATTATGAACTGACTATCATTTAGGGCGTGTAAATTAATATTGTACTTCGGTGGAGATAACGATTTTTTCTAGCTACGCTACTGACTCGATTCGGGCATGACCAAGTGAACGAGGTTCTTTCTTCCTTTAATAGACTCACGTCCTCCACATTTTTTCGACGTCTCCGTAAATCAAGCGACAACGTGTTAATCTAGCTTTTTTTCCGGGCCGAGATAATTATTAAAGTTGATGAAAATCCCTTGTTTTCATTCCCGTCGGGAGAAAATGCATTATGTCAATCGTCGTTTTTTTTGTCTCGTCCGGAGTCAGTCTCCGGTGCCAACGCGAAGCTTCTCAATTTGCCGGAGTCATGTCATGAATATGCATCGCTTGGCCGCGGGGTTGATAAGTAATTTTCCTCGGAATTTTCATTCGTCTGTATGGTTTTCAAGGCAAAATGAACGAATCGGTTGCACTTAAAAACATAGAATGAGTTTTCACTTGAGTTTCATATTTCTACATCGTGATTTCGCATACGTCCGTCGTCGATTTCGAGGACTCCATTGATGGAAGACATGTGAAACTTGCGGATATCTTGAATGAAGAAATTATATCAGAATAGATCCAAAATATCATAAAAGATACCTGCATTAGTATTTAAGGCTAGTTTTCGTAATTTACGCGTTGAAGTTACTTTCCCTAAAGTTAATTTAAATTTAATTTATATCGGACGGAAAATTTCGTAGATACAGGATATATTCTCAATTTTTGTTTCATTTTCTAGAGAAATGATCCCCACGAAATTTCATATAAGTTGTGTTGGCATTCTAAAACTAGTTACCAAGTTTCAATTGGATCCGATCTGTATTGTTTGAGTTATTGAGAAAACAGAAACTTTTCGCCTTCTGATGAAAAATATGTTATTATCACAATCACTTGAAGGCATAAAAGTCAAAAACTCCGAATCTTTTACAAGCACTGAATTTTTGAACGATGGGAGATGGATTGAGAGATTTGTAAAAAAGTTTATGCTTCTCCGTAATCTAAAACTTCAAATTCTTAAAGCGAAGTTTCTGCCTCTTTGTCTTAAATTTCTGTTAAATCACCACAATATAATTTTGCTCTTCCTTCATATTCAATAGGTGTTGGCTCATTAAAGCATTATTCACAGTTTATTTCTTTAATGCCATTCACCACTTGAAGAGTGTGCTGATTTTCGTACTATATTTTCAGCTGTTTGTAAGGAGACCTTAAATTCCCAAGTAGTGCAGTTGGCTCAGTGGGAAAGCATTTGACTTGGGAGCGGAAGCCCCAAGTTCAATTCCAAGGCTAGGAAAGAAATTTTCTAGACACAGTAATCGCCATCATTCACTGTTGGGTCAAAAGTTTACAGTGCTGTACCTCAGGTGGCATAATGACACAGTAACAAAGCCTACTCAGAACACAACTGATTCTCCTAACTCGCTCAAGCACTTCCAGAGCTTATGAGGGGTCTCCTTTAGGAAGACCTAGGAGGATCAGTATAATAATATAATAGTAATAATATCATACAACGGATGATAGTAGTGATTCTAGCTCAGTGGTAGAGCATTGAACTAGGAACCGTGAGGTCTCGAGTATGATCCAGGGCTACGAAAGTAATTTCCTAGTCAGACAGTACTGCCCAATTAATTCAAAAGATCTTATTTACAAATTTATACCAAAGTAACTTCTACAAACTTCAACTTCACCGTCGTAATCAATTAAACATCAAATATCGTCGATTACTGAGGTCCCTAACGATACCAACACTTTATTCTTGTACGTTGTACGTCTTTTTTCACGCACGTCCAATAGGATTTTCCATCTAAGCAGGAATCACCTTCCTTAACGATTTGAACGTCCGTCGCGCTCGGCTGCACCACTCCGACCTTCCTTTGAATCATCTTACCACTCTCCCTGGACTAGGGCTGTACTACCACGGTAGTGGTCAAAAGCTGATTGGTAGACCCTCTACCTTGCGACACTTTGCTGGAACCAATGGGTTTCCATGACAACGATATCTGGAGCATTACTGGGTTCCAAGAACTGCTCACCCACGAAGGTCCTTCGAAGATTTAGGGACAGGTTACATTACTGTGGTAATAGAGATTTCCTGTTCGGATAAAGGTACTCTGCGAATCTAGACGGCTCAAGTGGCTACGAGGCGCCTCCAGAGTAAATATTCAATATTATGGGGATGCTTTAGGTATTCTTCAGACAGGGATATAATCCAGAAATACGTCTGAATTATCGGTACGAACGTTGTTAAACGTCGTCTGCACCAGTAAAACTAATCTTAAGTCTACTATTTACAGATGTGAATAGATTATAATTCGTACATTTCTATATCGATATAACTTTTCACGGACATCGTAAATATTCTATAGAATATAAAACAGCAAACAATGAAAACTCGTAGGTAGCTCGTAATCTTCAAGAAATTTGCTGTTATTTACAATTTTTTACCAATTCACTACGAGGAACTGAAAATGTAAAGTTTCAGGGGAGGTTGAATAACTGTTATTTATTTATTCATATCGTTATTTACGATCATTTGCTACTCTAAGAGAATACAATTTGTTATATTGAAGGTACTCTAAGAAATTGGAAAGAATATGTTCAAAATATACCTAATATGATAATTGTTTATTTGAATTATAAGAACATAGTTCCATTCTCTAGGGTTGGATTAAATAATAACCTGCACCATTCAAGATTCAATTATTTCATAGAATTTACTTGATATTTTTTGACTTGTATAATAGTTCAGATATCACTGAAATTTTACAACAGCCTCCAAAACCTTATTTCATAGCAAAGTTCTATGTTGAAATTCGATCGGGTTTCTAGGTTTTTGAAAATATTGTGTAATTATTTTTTTTTCTGGAAGCCAAGCAGTCTTGGGCAGTTAATTATCTGGATGCATGACCGCTCTGGCTATGAATTTGAACAAGCTCGCCAAATCAAACTGACCTCACATCAGTGCTTTCGCAACTTTTTTTGTTTAGTTCATTCTGTTTATGCCTGTAACATGTTTCAAGTAAACTTCAATATCTCGGAAACTTATCTCCAGAATTCACGGAAATTTTGCATGTACACAAGAGGCAACTGATAAATGAGTTATTTCTGGACCTGCCCCTAGCATTTCTTGCTAAAAAGGAATGGAATTTCTCCAGATTCTAAAGTGAAACCAAAACTTCACGTTTTCGATCAAATTTTGACCGTTATCTTTAGAAAATATATTGGTTTCGTTACTATCATTAACACATGTACCTCGTATATTCAGGCGCCCAACACAGCCTCACGAAATACTGCATGAACCTCCAAGCCGCCTTTTTTCAACCGAGCACGGAATTACAATTCGATCTGATCTTTATTTTTGGAAGCATCGGGAAAATAAAATGTGGTGGAATACGTTGTGAAGAATTTCAGCGTAATATGACATAAAGTTTCTATATAGACTATCCTCACGAAATTTCCCAAAAATTTTCGCTCCGGTATTCTACAACTAAAACCAAGTTTTAATTTGGGCTGATCAGTATTTTTTGAGTTATTGAAGAAATAAATAACAACACAATTCCAGATGGGTTTGACCCCAAAACCATTTGGCCGATTATACCCCATTCGGATGCGTATCCTACTCAGGAAATTGCAAGTCGCTATCTCTTTCCGCTCGAGAGTTATCTTGGAAACGGATGGCCAGCCAGACAGAATTGAATTCGACCATGAATTCCTCATCAGTGAGTAGAACCTAATCTTTCGAGACCATTTTCGGCAGAAAATTAGAACATTACTGACATTTGGACAAAATTATATTACGCTGTTCCTTACTACATGCGCGCAAAACCGTACGTAGGTTGGATTGTGGTAGTGTTTAGAATTTATATACTCCGAAAAGAAATCGTCGAATATTTCAGAGGGGTTCAGAACATTCCAAAGATTTATTGTTTGGGAAAATACTCGAAAACACATCAGAATGAATGTTGATATTTGTATCTATGTATACATCTGATCATAAACTGATGATGTAGTTGAAAACACAAAGCATACAAAACCCATCAACTCCACGATACTGAAAAGACGATCTCTGTTACAATCTCCCCAAACTTAAATAACTCAATAAAACCTGTAATACCTCGGTGTTATTAAAAACATCCGAGTTCTTCGTGTTCTCCGGGTGAAAACACTCAACGACTTCATATTGATGGCACCATCAACAAATTCACCGGAATATCTCCCTGCCATAAGAATTTATAGGTAATTAAATATCCGCTTTCTTTCGCGGTCCATAATAAAGATGGATAAGTATAGATAAAACAGCACAATGCTTAAGCACTCCCATGATATTAGTATTCATCTTAATTTTTTATCTGCCCATAGTATAAAAAAGATACTTCAACATTTATTGTAGCAGTTCTCCGGATTATATTTTCGGGCCGCAAAGAATTTGGATTCATTAATTACCCCCCGCCACGATTTTTTCGTAAGAGAAGGAGCTATTGGCATGGAGGACCGTCGATGACTGCATTCTGAAGCACCCGGGTGTCAGTTTTCATCGGACATTTTAGGAAAAAGGAAACTCTGGTTCGGGAGATGATAGATTTCTTGGATTGATATTTAAAATTGAGGTAACCAATAACAGAAAAGATATTCCCACTAAATTTACATTCAATTTCCATTGAAAAATAATTATATTAAAGTGGGAATGCGCTGTGAACAGCAGCTTCGTGGCTCTTGTTCAAACCATATCTCCAAACATATTGGTTTCTTAGAGTTGGGAATGATATCAATGGATTCTTTTAATTGAACTGCATCATGATAGAAATTAAATTTCAAAAAAAGTGGAAAAGCCCTGTGGACAGGAGCTTGGGCACTCTTGTTCAAACTTTGACAAATCATATTTCCGAAAGTATTGGTTTTCAGAGTTGGGAATGATTTCAATGGTTTCTAATGATAGAACTTCATCATAAAATTAAATTCGAACATCATAAAAGAATTTAAATTCAACAAGAAGGCCAAAAATCATTAATCCAAAACCAACAGACCAATTTTACCCAATAACGAACATATCCCGAGATATTCATTCCTCAAATCTACTATGAAAATTATATTACATCAATTGGAACTCAGCCAATAATCCAGTTTCGTTTATACTGGAAATATTCTGAACCCAACTTACCTAACAAAGTATATATTTCCACCATCATATGGATTATCCACGGGCATTATATTATCATCTTAAAAGTATAATATCAAATCATCCTCTCAATTCTACGAGAGCCGAGGTTATTTCATTGGTCATTTTGCATTCAATCATACTTTGTTCTCTAACAGGAGGGGTATTTTATATCAAGAATAACGAACTATAACGACATACGACTGTTCCCAAGTCGCAGAGGTTAAATTCGGAGCTACTAGAACTCGGGGATCCGCGGTCTAGCTTCAGTGGAGATGGGAGTGGGTTTCTAAAAAGGGAACCTAGTAAATGGGCGCCAGGTAAATTTAAGTCTCCCAGATACCCCAGCGTAATGTAATAATTCCTAAATTCACCAAAAGAATATGCACGCTAAAAACAAACCATTTATTCCAGTAGCTTACAACCCAGGTCTTTAGCTTCAATAAAGTAAAACTACTGTGAAACCCTGAATAAGGGTGGCGGAAATTGTACGTAGATAATATTAATATTTGATTCAAATACGCGTCGCTTGAGCTCAGGCGCATCCACGTTTCTCATCTATGATCATATATGACTACCACAAATCTTTCCCCAATTTCCGCTTTACAACAACAATAATAATTTATATAATTGATGATAATAAGTTCACGTTATATATATAGCAGGTATAAGATATGTTTCGAGATATGTTTCTTATAACTTGCGTGCTGATATTCCTTGTTCCTGAACGTAGTACTGCGTCGATGGTCTCGCAATAATGTCCTCTTTCTCTCTGTACTCGTAGTCTGCAACCCTCGATTAACTGTCCCACAGCATTGCTTACTGACCACCTTGTATATACTCGGGATCTGCAACCCTGCGTTGGCTGTCTCACAGCGTTACTTATGGACCACCTTGTATATACTCGAATGCCTCAGTGCTACTCCTCCTGACATAAAGATCCCTCTCTTCCTGACACAAAAAATCGTGCTGGCCCAAAAATTCGGGCTGCCACAAAAACTCGTGCTGCCACAAAAACTCGGGCTGCCTCAAAAACCCTGATGACAGAAAAGAAATCATCAGTGACTTTTCTCGGATAAGAAACAAATGAATTTTCCCAACACATAATAATTTCGTTTATCAGAATATTAATCAGACCAATTATTCGTTGTTATGCAACAGTTATAGAATTCGTACATACCCTGATGTTCGGGGTTGTCCTGCACACGTTTGCTTCGAAACCAAATCTTGTCGTGCCTCCACCAAATAATTCTTCAAGCACACAGCGATGTTCTGGATATAGAAATATAATTACGACCTGAATTGATTCCACTGTAAATGACGAGAATAGAACATCTAACACATACCTGTCAAAGTCGCCAAGATCGTTCACGTGGTCAACTCTTAGATTTGCAGAAAGGTCTTTATATCCTCTTTCGAGACGAGTGCAAGTTACCTGTTATCTTCCCAAATCAAACCAATGTAACGCTCACTCCTAATTCGATCCTCGAAACTATATCCAACCAAGAAGAAATCACCAATTCTTATTAAGTTCCGAAAATACGCCTAACCTACTGCTCCTCCTTCGAGTGTTGACAAAATGGACGACCTCATGTCCCTGACTGGCGCAGACCCTCACAAACTTTCAGACTGTCACTATGAAATAATATTGCCAACTTATTCGGCTCTCGAATGCGATATTTCTTGTGCGTCGATTGGTACCACTGGGATCCAACCTCAAATTCGATGTCAACATAAACGATATAAACGACACTCGCCAACCAAACGTAAACAAACCCTTGCCCGGGTCAAAAAGAAACGTTACAAAATCCCCCCTCACTTGAAAAAATTTACCTAGTAAATTTCACTTAGGGATTACAATACATATGATCAAAAAAAAATTAATTGACCAAACGATTCATAAATGAAGGTGGACAGGTGTCGAAATGTTTCCACCAATCGGAGCCCACTACAATCAAGTATCCCTGAAGGAGGAAGCAATCCACTCATACCCAATCATTCCTACGTCCTCAATCACAACAAGCATACCCTTCTCATCCAATCATTACCCAGAATCATACCTCATCCAATGCCCTATCATACATCACAGTCGTCCCGGAAATCCTCTTCTACTCTCATTACTCCATCCATCCAGCAATTACCCTCAATCTTCATGCATTCTCCGACCATGTACTTCATATGTCCACGGCGAAATTCTATCGTCAATTCTAATTGGTCCTATCTAAACAGGGGTAAGTTCTCCAACATGGCACATAATTCAACACAATTCACACAATAATAAAATCTTTGAGCACGAGGCAACTACTACAATTCAAACTTCTACTCGAATACATTTCCCAACTCGACTCTGACAGACCATCGCTAGAGATAAATAAAAATTGTATAAAAATAATTCTCAATAAATTAGGACGAGACAAGACAGATACAGGCCAAGAAGCAAAATGACTAGAAATACTAAAGCACGATAAAGCAAGTCCCCTAAAAAAAAATTCGGGTTAAATATAAAGAAAACAACATCATCTATACAACTGACTCAGACCTACGTTAGATCGGGTCGGGCCCCACATTGGATCGAGAGATACGCCCCACGTTGGGCGCCAAGTTATAACGACATACGACTGTTCCCAAGTCGCCGTGGTTAAATTCGGAGCTACTAGAACTCGGGGATCCGCGGTCTAGCTCCAGTGGAGATGGGAGTGGGTTTCTAAAAAGGGAACCTAGTAAATGGGCGCCAGGTAAATTTAAGTCTCCCAGATACCCCAGCGTAATGTAATAATTCCTAAATTCACCAAAAGAATATGCACGCTAAAAACAAACCATTTATTCCAGTAGCTTACAACCCAGGTCTTTAGCTTCAATAAAGTAAAACTACTGTGAAACCCTGAATAAGGGTGGCGGAAATTGTACGTAGATAATATTAATATTTGATTCAAATACGCGTCGCTTGAGCTCAGGCGCATCCACGTTTCTCATCTATGATCATATATGACTACCACAAATCTTTCCCCAATTTCCGCTTTACAACAACAATAATAATTTATATAATTGATGATAATAAGTTCACGTTATATATATAGCAGGTATAAGATATGTTTCGAGATATGTTTCTTATAACTTGCGTGCTGATATTCCTTGTTCCTGAACGTAGTACTGCGTCGATGGTCTCGCAATAATGTCCTCTTTCTCTCTGTACTCGTAGTCTGCAACCCTCGATTAACTGTCCCACAGCATTGCTTACTGACCACCTTGTATATACTCGGGATCTGCAACCCTGCGTTGGCTGTCTCACAGCGTTACTTATGGACCACCTTGTATATACTCGAATGCCTCAGTGCTACTCCTCCTGACATAAAGATCCCTCTCTTCCTGACACAAAAAATCGTGCTGGCCCAAAAATTCGGGCTGCCACAAAAACTCGTGCTGCCACAAAAACTCGGGCTGCCTCAAAAACCCTGATGACAGAAAAGAAATCATCAGTGACTTTTCTCGGATAAGAAACAAATGAATTTTCCCAACACATAATAATTTCGTTTATCAGAATATTAATCAGACCAATTATTCGTTGTTATGCAACAGTTATAGAATTCGTACATACCCTGATGTTCGGGGTTGTCCTGCACACGTTTGCTTCGAAACCAAATCTTGTCGTGCCTCCACCAGAACCAGAAATATCTCTGAAATGTCACTTAAAGCCATCTTAAACCAAAATAAAATGACAACAATGAACACAGATCATATATTAATTCATATATAGAATAATTAAGTACAGCCAATGAACTCTATACTAACGTAGTATAGATTTCTATGGGTACAGCATTCTGTGAAAACAGAAGTACGATTTATGTTTGAAAAATCATATCTCCGAAGGTATTAGCTTGTTGGAGTTGAAAATGATATTATCGGATTCTTATGATGAAACTACTTCCTAAAAAAATTGAATTGGAAATTTTTAATGTAAAAAAAAAATTTTTTTCGTTACTCCGAAACTGTCCAGCGGATTCTGGTCAATAACTAACTTAGCTGAGATATTTATCTCCTAAACCAACTCTCAAATCTCAACTGCCTAGCCGAATCGGTTCGTGAGTTATCGTGTTAACGGAGGGCCGGCCGGACCGGCCGGACAGAATCGATTTTGACCACGGATTCTTGATCAGTGAGTCAAACCAAATCGTTCAAGACCATTTACATCAAAAAATTCGAAAATTACATACATATGGGCAAATTGATAAGCACTCTGTTCAGAGGAACAAGAGCGCCAAAAGAGTGGGAAAGCGCTTAGGCGCTCTTCTTCAACCATTTGTTGAACACAGATCATATAATAATTCATAGATAGAATAATTATAGCATTCGGTGAATACATAGAAGTATGCTTTATTATTGAAATTTTGAAAAATTATATCTCCGAAAGTATTAGCTTGTCGGAGTTAAAAATGATACCAATGGATTTTTATGGTGAAACTGCATCTTAAAAATAATTAAATTTGAAATTTATGATGTAAAAAATTTTTTTTTTTTGTTACTCCAAAACCATCAGTTCGGTCTTGCCCAATAACGAACTTAGCCGAGATATTTATTTCCCAAACCTTCTCCGAAATATTCAACTGCTTAGCTGATTCTGTATAGGAGATATTGTAGAAACAAAATTTTAAAAAAAATTAATTTTTTTTTCCACTTTACTGTAATCCGATCAATACAAAACATCGCAGTCATATAAAGGTCATTATTTTTCAATTTGTAGCTAAATTTCGGATAGATCGAGTGATCAATTCCGGAAATATTCATACAAAATATTTTTACTAAAAGCGGCTATAACTCCGAAACCGCTTCGTGGATTCCGCCCGTTAACGAACTCGCCCGAGATATTTACGCTCCAAACCTACCCTTCAAATTTAAATCCTCTAACTCTTTTCGTTCGAGAGTTATCGTGCCTACGGCCGGCCGGCCGGACATAATTGATTTCGACCACGGATTCTCGATCGGTGAGTCAAACCAAATCCTTTAAGATCATTTTTATCCAATAATTCGAAAAGAACGATATCTCTTGAACGGAATGAGTTAGAGTATTGAAATTTTCAGGGTAGGTTTGTAGCGTAACTATATAGGTTAAGTTCGTTTTGGGCAAAATGGTTTCGGAGTAACGAAAACATTTTTTTTTCTATTACAAATTTCAAATTCAGTTTTGTTAAGATATAATTTTACCATAAAAATCCACTGATATCATTTTCAACTACAACAAGGTAATACTTTCGGGGATATGATTTTTAAAAATTTCAATGAATTTTACTATGTACTATGTTTTCACCGAATGTTCTAATTATTCTATCTAAGAATTATTATATGATCTGTGTACATTTCATCTCATTTTCAGGGACATGTCAAATTTATTTCTGGTTCGTTACTCATTATATAAAATACTTCTTCTGTTCTAGAAAACAAAGTATGATTGAATGCAAAATTACCAATGAAATAACCTCAGCTATCGTAGAATCATGATTATTATATGATATTATACTTCTCTGGTGATAATATAAGGTCCATGTTAAATCCATATGAAGATGGAAAAATATATTTTGGCAAGTTAATCAAATTGGGTTCAGAATTTCTCCAGTAAAAAAAATGGAATATTGGCTAACTTTTAATTGATATAATATCATTTTCAGTATAGATTTGACGAATGTATATTTAGGATAAGTTCGTTATTGGGTAGAATCGCTCTGGTGGTTTCGGATTAATAATTTTTAGCACTCTTGTTGTTTTTAAAAGACTCCTTTTTTAAATTTAATTTCTTTCATGATGCAGTTTTATAATAAGAATCCATTGATATCATTTCCAAAGACCAATAATTTCGGAGAAATAATTTATCAAAGTCTAACAATAGTACCAAATCTAATAAACCCGATTAAAAATTATTGTAACTTCGTACCAACTTTTTCGATCAAGAACTCGCTTGATCTAGTAGAAAAAATCAAAAATATTTCCCTACCGGCCAATGCAAAATTAGTGTCTTTCGATGTTGTTAACCTTTTCCCTAGTATTCCACCCCAGGATACAGTGAAAATAGTTAGGGATTTATTAGAGAAAAACAAAGTCAATATAGTGATTCAGTCCGAAATACTCCAGCTTTTAGAAACGTGTTTGAATCAAAATTACTTTAGTTTCAACGATAAGATTTATACTAGCGATGAAGGACTTATCATGGGGAATCCGCTCAGCCCCCTTTTGGCAGAAATATTCATGGACAACCTAGAAGCCATCGCTAAAACACATCCTATTTTTTCCAAATTGGTATATTGGTTTAGATACGTAGATGATGTGCTCGCGTGTTTCAAAGGAACAGACCGGCAACTGAAAATATTTGTAGATTTTATAAATAGCATTCATCCAAATGTCAAATTCACAATTGAAATGGAAAATAATGGTGCAATTAATTTTTTGGATTTAACAATAACGCGGAAAAACAATCAACATGATTTTTCAATATTTAGGAAACCATCCCATACGGATACAATCATTCATCGATCCTCGTGTCATCCATTCGAACATAAAGTCGCGGCATTTCATAGTATGTTACACCGGCTAATTAATATACCGAAGAAATACGAAGAAAATTATGGTATAGAATTAGAAATTATCGAACAAATAGCGATGAACAACGGATAAAACACCACAGAGTTAATCAAAAAAATGTTGACGAAAAAACAATTTAGAAAAACAATTAGTTTAGTATTTCCAGAAATTAAGGATAAAAATAAAATATTCAATAGCTTAACATATTTTGGTACAACGAGTCAACAACTTAAAAGGTTTCTTCAAAACCAACAGGTGAATATCTCATTCCGGACAAATAATAACCTTGCCAAATTCATAAAAAACAATAAATCGAAAAGGAATAAAGAAGATAAATCCGGTGTTTATCAATTAAATTGCGGGAGTTGTGACAAATCATATATAGGAAAAACTGGTAGAAATTTTGGCATAAGAATAAAGGAACATCATCACAGCTTCAAAAACAACAAAATTAATTCAAATTATTCGAATCATTTATTAGCAGAAGGACATAAGTTTAACCCGGATTTCAAAATTCTACACAATTTGAATAAAGGTGCGCAACTTAATTACTGGGAAATGGTCGAAATAAATAGGGAAAAACATACGGGTAATTTAGTTAATGAACAATTAGATCTAAATTTTTAACCGTTACTCAATCTATTCAAATAGAGAATCAATTTATAAATAAAAGCATTAGGAATGAATTATTGTTAATGTGTACAAAGAAACCAGCAGTGAAATCTCATGCAATTAGTGTTAAATAAGTCTATTATGTAATTTGTTTTAAATAAGTTTCTCATGTAATTAGTTTTAAATGATTCTGTGTCCATGTCATCTAGGTATAGGGAGATAATAACTTGTTAAGAATTTAGTATGATGTAGTCTGATGAAGTCGCTGTGTCGACGAAACGCGTCACAATATTGAATAAATAAGTGTAAATCGTATATAATTTTTCACTGACCAAATCTCCTGTACACCTGCCCACTTTTTTACTGGAAATATTCTGAACTCAAATCGAGTAATTTAACAAAGTATATATTTCCATCATCATAAGGATTATTCACGGGCATTATATTATAACCCAAAACGTATAATATCATATTATCCTCATGATTCTACGATAGCTGAGGTTTCATTGGTCAGTTTGCTTTCAATCATACTTAGTTTTCTAGAATAGGAGTGGTATTTTATATCATTAGTAACGGACCAGAAATAAAATTGTCTCTTAGAGGAAAGTAAGATGACATGTATGAACACAGATTATATAATAATTCATAGAGAATGATTACAGCATTCTGTGAAGTACGACTTATTATTGAAATTTTTAAAAATAATTTCTCCGAAAGTATTTGGTTGCTAAAGTTGAAAATGATATCAGTGGATTCTAATGGTGAAACTGAATCTTAAAAAAAATATATTTTTGTTACTCCGAAAACAACAGACCCATTTTAACCAATAACGAAATTAGCCGAGATATTTATTCCCAAACCTACACTGCATTTTGTCAGTTCGACAGCGATAACAAAGGTGCATCCTTTTTTTCAAAGATGAAGCGTTCCTCAGTCATAACTACAATTCATTAAATAGCACTGGACTATAATTCAATAATTATTCTGTCAGTTACGATTACTCAATTTTGTTGAAATATTCTTTCATTAGTTTATCTTGCCCAAATGTCGAATCTTTGGTCAAAATCGATTCTGTCTGGCCGGTCCAGTCTGCCGTTAACACAATAACTCTCGAACGGAATAAGCTTAACAGTTGAAATTTTCAGAGTAGGTTAGGGAGATAAATATGTGGTTTAAGTTCGTTATTGAGCAAAACGGAAGTTCATTGATATAATTCACAACTCAATTTTAGTTTTGTTTTTGATTTTTTTTGTGAATGATTTTTCTGGTTTCATTGTAATATTTGTCTAGCTTCTATTAAATATGAATATGTGAATACTGTTTGTGGGTGACTGTGTCACCTGTTTGGGTTCCATCTTGTAAATAAATCTTGTAATAAATAAATAAATATACTCTTATAAACCAATATACCAATACTTTATGAGATATGACGTTCGAAAGTTGTGCAATTACTCGCTAGTAGTTTGACAAGAGCGCCAATGCTCCTGTCCACAGGTCTTTCTCACTTTTTTTTTGTTGACTACTTTACTCGTACGGAATTTATTTTCATAGCGATTCCCAATTCGCCGCGATAAAATATATAGCTAGCATGGCTAAACGTGATGGTTCTGTCGCCACAAAATAAACTGCTCCACAAGAGTTAGGGATATCATATTAAGTTGTTCTGAGGGGTGTAAAATTTTGAAGACAATATCAAAAACATGATCAACTGCCAATAAAAACTTATTAATTTGATTTGAATGCATATTTTCACCATCTGGTCGTCTTTTTTCTTGAGTTTGGCAGTTTTTCACATTATTCGTAAGATTTAGCATTTCAATATGCAGTTAATTTGTTGTCAGTCTCTTAGCGATATCGAAGATGCCAAGACGTGAATTAACAAACGCCGAGGCTGATAGGGCTATCGGTATGCTACAGGGTGGCCTCACTCAAGTCGCTGTGTCAAAAACATGTCAAGTATCGCAAAGTGTAATATCGCGACTCTGGAATAGGTTGAATGAGACACGTTTGGTGCAGGAAAGACATAGGCTTAGTGGACCAAGAAAAACAACACCCGCACAAGACCGTTTTGTCACCATTTCAGCGAGGAGATATACTCTTTCTTCATGACGGATTCTGAGAAATCTAATTTTAAAAGCCAATGGTCCTGAAATTTCCATTGAAACCATCCAACGTCGTTTGGGGGAGATTAACCTGGGTTCTAGACGTCCATTGAGGGGTGTTCCGTTATCACGTTAGCATAACGACAAAGATTAGAGTGAGCCAGGCAGCATGTTAATCTGAACGTCCAATGGCGTAGTGTACTTTTCACAGATGAATCCAGATATGGTCTATGGACTATGTCGCGTATACCCCGAAATCACCGTCATGTGCAAGAGGTTCGTCCATTTCGAGGAGGCTCTGTTATGGTATGGGCTGGGATATGTTACAACGGGCGCACAGACCTTCGCATTTGTCCTGGCAATATTACTGCTTCACATTATAGGGAACATGTCACTGGCAACTTAGTGCCAAATTTTCATGCTGCCATTGGTGAAGCTTTCCAATTTCCTGACGATAACGCAAGACCACATCGTGCAGCAATAGTAGAAAATGCGCGAGATGAGCATGGTATTCCACATTTACCAATACCTCCGCATTCGCCAGACTTAAACTGCATAGAATATGCATGGGATATGCTACAAAGAAGACTAGGTGATCACCAACCTCCACCAGAAACATTGAATGACCTCAAAGCACTACTGCCTCGTTAATAGAATGAAATTCCTCAAGATATGCTCAACACCCTCGTTGACAGTATGGAACGAAGATGTCAGGCGGTCATTGATTCCCGTGGTGGCCATACCTTGTATTGAAGGCATAAAAAGACAAAAAACACAATGAAATGTCCGGAAATAAAAGTCGTTAAATTTGACCCTATTCTGTTAATCACCCTGTATATGTTGCAGACCAAAAAACTTACGTGCATTTATAGTTTTGAATCTAAAACTATATTAAATTACGTTTTCAGTGCAAACAAAGGTTTCAGAATGTCAGTTATTTTAGTTGAAACCATTATCCCTCACTCCTGTGGAGCAGTTTATTTGACGTTTCACTAATTCAAGATATACCTACATAGAAATTGAATATTTGTTAAACTATAACTTATCTTACAACAGCTTCAGTTATTGTATCTTCTTTCTTGTATTGTATATATGAAAGTTTGTTATTTTGCGCGCATGTTCTAGGGAACAGCGTGCTATCATTTTGCCCAAATATCTGCAATATTCGAATTCTCCGTCAAAAATGACCTCATTGACTCATTGATGAGTAGTTCGAGGTCAAATTTTATTTTGTCCGATCGGCCGTTGCCCCGATAACTTTCGAACGGAAATGGAAAGTGACTTGAAATTTCCGGGGTAGGTTGCACATCCTATTGCGATGAAAAAACTTCATTACGGGCGTAATCGGCCAAACGGTTTCCGAATACAAATTTCGTTTTCGAACAATATAGATCCGATTGAATTGAAACTTTGTAATTATTTGTAGAATGCCTACACTAATACTTATACGCAATTTCGTGAGTATAGTGTCACTAGAAAAGTTTTTAAAAATTGTCTAAAATATTATGACTCAGAAATTGTCCGTCCGGTATTACTGAATTCTGAGCAAACATTCAAATCCTAATTCTAAGGCCGAGTTCAGAATTTGAAAACGAATGGATCTATCTTGTAGGAGTTATTGAAGAAATACTGGAAACCTAGAAGCAAATTGAGTATTTGCACGGGTGACCGTTACCACCATCACTTGTTGACGGAAAGAGATAGTGACTTGAAAATTATATTGGGCAACCGAATGCGACCTTTGAGTTTGTTAATGGGCATAATATGCCAAAAGGTTTTGGAGTTATACTCATATAAAATTTTGTCGTTATTACTTCATAACTCAGATCCAACCCAATTCGAATATGGCAATTGATTGTCCACAGCACCAGAACAATGATGACGACCTAGAAGCCAAAAACGCGTCTGTTCTTGCTTCTTTGCAAATCAATAAAAGTCCCTGTGTATTAATTTGATTGTGACCTATATGTTAATTTTTACGAATCCATTTCATTATTTAATGTATACGCAGTCTTATCAGTTTTTTCATACTCTTTTCTATCACCTCATTCTTTTGTCCTCCACAATGTTGTCACCAACTTGTTCTGTCTTAAGAGGGACTACTTGTGCCCCTTGCTAGCTATAGAGCTTTTTATAAGGATTTTATCACGATGTTATTTACCTCGCTCTGGACCTCTAGAATACAATGATAGGTATAAACAAGAACTAAAGCATAAATATTCCATAGAATTTGCACAATGATCCTACAGAGAAAATATAAGGACAGATATGAAACCAAGTTTATTGTGTTAAGTACAAATATCTGATTTACTATGTCGCTGTCCTAGAAACTCAAAGTGGTACATGGAGAAAAGCTCCCCTAATGATCTAAACTGATCACTTATTTAATATATATTCTTCGGGAAAGAAGAAATAGGACCATTGGTCCCTGACCTTGAAATCGTATAGCCCTGGTGGTTTAGTTATCAACAGTTACGATACTTAAGTTTCAATGTAATATGCACACACTCAAATATAAACCATTGCAGAAATCTTACAGAGAAAATCACACAGAAAATAAACCTGGGTACTAGTGCAGGCTCGATGTAATACACTGATTCTTCAATGTATGTAGATGATGAAATAGTCGGCAATTGGGGTCCTACTTGACTCTATTCCGGTGGTTAAACTATCTCTCCAAGGAGAGATGCTTCCACGATTCGCTGATTTTTGCTGTTTTCTCTCCAAAATATGCGTAAATGAATAAGCATTCAATTGTATGGGTCCCTGATTAATCCCACGTGGTAACGACGCTAAGCTTCCAATTTCAGGATAAAAGTTATTGAGACACTAACTGTAGGCCCTTCCGGCCGATGATTCCAACAAAATGAGAAACCAACAAAACAAAGGGGAAAACGAACTAGCATTTCCTTAGTACGCCAAGTAAATATTCACTTTCGTTTATTCCACTAATCAGCTCTCAACAAAGTCGATGATCACCCTGTCTTGGATTAAATTTATTCAAATCCGTCGGTTAGACGAGATTCTATATATCAATTTTAATCCTTCAAAAGAATGGTGTTCCACTCAATTCTTATCTTAATACGCAATTAATTCTGACAAGGAACCCCAAATGTGTCATTTGAAATGAAGAATGATCGCTCCACTGATGACCCTCAATCGATAAGGGATACCGAACAGAAGCTTCCCGCCCATAGATGGCGGTACCAGTATCGAAACTCTTTATGTCTTAAGAAAATGGGAGTTCGTCAATGTTCGATTGGTTTGAAACGTACCTTTTCTATCTTTCCCGATTTCACTAGCTTCTCGTGTATCAATGTACAACACGACTGATTCAGTTTTCAGATGTGAAATTATGGTAGGAATATACAAACACGCATAATTACTCGACTTTGCGTATCAAAGAAGTAGAATGTTTAGTTCGATGTTTTCTGTAGTAAATTATCCTTCATCTGAGGAAGTTTCTACAAGAGTCTCGTATTTTTCGATAACAACATCGCCACTTCCATTTTCTCCCCTATTGCCCTCGTTTTGAGAGAATAAATAACAGTGCTTTTCCGTCTGTATACCACCCTTCAGCCAGGTTAATTGAATAACACTTTTATCAACTGAATTTTTAAGGTATTGATTTCATAAAACTTGTTTGAAATCTGTAATTCAGATGAGGTGAAGCCTCTCCAGAGAAATTTGGGAATATTGAGTAGCAGATGGCTTCACTTGAATATCATTATCCC
The DNA here is from genome assembly GCA_937662695.2 of Halyzia sedecimguttata. NCBI lineage: Eukaryota > Metazoa > Arthropoda > Insecta > Coleoptera > Coccinellidae > Halyzia > Halyzia sedecimguttata. The sequence goes on from OW569413.2 coordinate 18,783,345, forward strand.
CGTAGGAAATGATAGCCCTAGTTTCTTAGGATTCTTCCTTCACAAATTGGAACTGGGAGCAGAATTTAATGGAAAAAATGGAATATCGTATTCTGGGTGGAATATTTCATCAGAAAATATGGATTTTAACTTATCTTAGTCAATGAAGGAAGGAAACCACTAGATTCAATGGGGAATTGTCAATATTCCCCTATGCAATGGGCTAGATCTTCTGCAAAACTGTGAAAATTGTTCAATTAAAAGGGCACACCCAAAATTAAGGTATTCCTCAGCCCACTGAAGAAAAACTTGATTGACATATTCTTCAGATTTCGGGGACAAATTCGCCTCCAAGAGAAATTGGTCAAGAAATTAGAATTTGATAAACAGATAATTTTGCACCAGAAATGTATTAAATACAAAATTACATTTATTTCAACACTCAATTTCAAAGGAAGATTAATGTTTGAAAGTTATAGGTTAACACGAGGTCATAAAAGACATAGATTCAAAAAGTTACCGTAGCAACGGTCAGCCAGCCGGCGTTTGCGCAAAATTATAGCACACATGAACATGCGCGCAAAAAAAGGTGATTTCAATATAATACCTATGTTGCAATTTCAGAATATTTATGAATAGCAATCTGCGCGAGAATTGTCGAATGAGCATCTCTTCCTAGAGATGAATAAATTAGTCAAAGTATTTAATAAATTCTACTTACATACAGCAATTAGAATAATGGATATTATGATTTAACTTACTGCCCTCTAGACTTTAAACAGAACAATTCGACTACACAGAACACCTTATCCTAGTCAATTCGAATGTGCTGAAATATTCAAACAACCACTCATACACTCAGAGATAATCTCCACCACGTCACATCCAGCTCATGGTGCATATAAAACTGAGGCATAGAGGCTCAAGCAAGGTTCGCACAAAATATAAACCTAATTTTACGCCAGAGAATTTTATAAATATTATCAAACATATATTAGTCCAAAGGATGGTATGAACAGAAATGGACATGTGAAATGATTCCCACGCAAGTTTTTGAATAATATATATTTTTTATATTCACCCCTAAGTTTCAATCTCAAGAGTGAATCGATCAAAATGAATGTTTCGAAGAAACGTACCGGACCATTCAGTTTAATCGCACGTCTAGTCCGGGTAATTGCTCAAAAAGTGGGAAACGAAATTGTCACTAATGTTACTTACTTAATTTTAAGAATTCAGAACAAACTCGAGTACTTCGATGGATTGAGACAGTGATAGGAACAAAACGAAAATAAACACAATACTCACAATAATTGCTATAATATCAACATTTATCAAGATGATGGAATCGAGAATCAATTATTCATTAGTTGGGATTCTATTCTATGTCATTTTCAAGAGATGAAATAGAATAATCATTAAAGGATACTGTGGGAGGTATATTCATCATTGAATGGTTTCTTTCTGGGTTTTCTCTCCCAAACTCTGAAAAATATCTAAAAAATAAAAAATTAATTATTTTGTGATTTGCTTCTGCGTAAGAAACACAAGATATTTGTAAGAAGCAATAAATTGAACAATGTTGCCTAAAAAATAACAACGAAACAACATCAATGAAGAAAAAATTATATCGTAACCTTTCGGAGTTTATATCAGACTCCTTCTTCAGACGCTTAACGAAAAAATCTTCAGAACTATTTTGTTGATTGTTATTCTGAGAATCGAGAATTGGGAGAGAAAACCCAGAAATAAACCATTCAATGATGAAATAGAATCCCAACTAATTAATAATTCCTTCTCGATTCGATCAGCTTGATATTTTCAGTAAGATTCCAATATCATTTATCATTCATCATTCTTTCAATCAAATTACTCTACGCTGGTCATCACAGAGTCTGTTGTAAACACAAGGGAACAGATTATTCATATCTGTTCAATAGCTAATATGATGAGTCATTTTCAAGAGATATCATATTAGCTATTGAACAGACATAAATATTCTGTTCGCTGGTGTTTGAATGGAAGAATTTTTGAAATCCTATTTAGAATTTTTGAGATGTAAGTACTGATAACTGTATACATACTGTTGAACTAATTTTAATAGTCGAATGCAGGTAATAAATCAATACAAATAGACAAAATATATTGAATAACTGTAAGATAACTCCCAGTTTGGGAGTTTGGCCACAATGAATTCACATCAAATGTTCGGAATGTGATCTATTATTCTCAAGGCATTTATAAATTCATTCTTGTTTGTTGTCAAATATATTTTTTAAGATTTGTGGGTGAATATTTAGGCAGCTCATTGTTATTGATGATTGGAGCTTCTTAATATTATCTTATTATCTTTAGAAAACGTCATATTTCAGATGTGCAGGTCCTAAAGTACAGGGTAGTCAAGTCTGGAGGGAATGTTGGAAAGAAAAGCTGGAGACCTCAACTTATTATACGGTTATCATAGAACTCCGGCAAATAGTTTAGATTTACAGAGGTAGTGTGGGCAGTTGTCCCCATTCTTGTTCAAAATATCCCAACTGTATTTCTTCGTCTTCTAATTGGTTTATGAATGGCTCCAGCATTATTCTTTTGTACGTATTACCATTAATGGTATAATGAAAGAAAACTGGGCCATATTTTCTACGATGAAAAGCTGCTAACCACACACCAACGTTTTGTGAATGTAATGGAGACTCCATTACATTCACAAAAAGTTGGTGTGTGGTTAGCAGCTTCTCATCGTAGAATATATGGACCAGTTTTCTTTCATTATAATTTCATTATAATGGTAATAATACTGTGGGGATTATCAGATGTCCAATATCTGTAGTTTTGAGAATTCACATCAACTGGTGAAACCAAGCCTCATCCATAGAAAAAGTTAAGACCAATAATTAATATGTTGACGTTAAGATTATTTAGAAACCAATAGCAGTTCTCTAGGCGACTTGGAATATCTATTGATCGGAGTTGCTGTACCATAATTATTTTTTAATGGTAAAAATTCAGTCTTAATTCTTTGTGTCAAGTACTCCAGGGAATACCAGACTGTAAAGATAATTTATGCGGGTACATTTGAGTATTTTGTTCACCTCGTGTTCTCAGTTCTTCAACAACTTCTTGAGAAACTTGAAGTCTTCCTGCTGATTTTCCCTTGTTAACGTTTCCAGTCTGCATGAATCTGTTCTTGACACCTCTGATGTGGGCTTTGAGTGAAGATTCTAGAATCTGATCATCAGAATATTTTGCCCTATATTCATTTTCAACAACCTCTACACAGTAAAACCATTCACCATTGATTAATGTATCATTGTGGTAATAGAACATCACAATAAATGTGTTTTGTTCTAAATTATAAGTCATTACATATTTATATAATTTGGAAACTGAATATTTGCTGTCAGTTTAGGAGTTCTATGATGTAAACATAGTGAGAATTGGCAAATAAAAATCCAAAGCCAACTCCGATATTACAATCATTTATAAAGACCATGTAGATTCGCGAAACTTCATATTATTATATATTATTATCCAACAATATCAAAATGAGGTTGTTCTCGATTTACTCACTTATTCTTTGCACATAATAAATAATCTTAATGAAATTTATGTCTCGTATATGTAAAATGCATTCAAGCCCTGTGGACAGGAGCTTTCTGGCGCTCTAGTTCAAACAGACAAATTATATCTCCGAAAGTATTGGTTTCTCAGAGTTGGGCATTATATCAATGTATTCTTATGATAGAACTACATCATAAAGGAAATTCAATTTTAACAATAGTTTATTTATCAAGATTAAATGAGCAATCTGAGAATGAGAACTGCACCATGGAAGAAATCGAATTAAATCTGGCCAATTTTGCCCAATAACGAAAATAACCGAGATATTCATCTCCCTAACCTACTCTGAAAATTTCAACTACCTAGCTCATTCCGTTCGAGAGTTATTGTAGAAAAACTTTTTTTAAATTTTCAAAATTTTTTTGACACTTTGCGGTAATCTGGTCAATACAAAACTTCACATGCGTATGAAAGTCATGATTCTACAAGTTGATGCTAAATTTCAGATTCAGATCGAGTGATCGGGTTCGGAAATATTCATAAAAAATATTTTTACTAAAATCGGCCATAACTCCGAAACCGCTTGATGGATTTCTCCCATTAACGAGCTCTTCCGAGATATTTACGCTCCAAACTCACCTTGCAAATTTCAATCCGCTAACTCCTTTCGTTCGAGAGTTATCGTGCCTACGGCCGGCTGGCCAGACAGAATCGATTACGACCTCGGATTCTTGATCAGTGGGTCGAACCAAATCGTTTAAGATCATTTTCATTGAAAAATTCGAAAAATACAGACATTTGGGCAAATTGATAAGCACTCAGTTGCGAGGAACTAGACCGCCAACAAGTTTCGTATGACAATTTCCCAAAACAGGTTTAAGGTACCTACAAATAGTAGATTTTTCATAAAACATGTATGAAAGAAGAGTAATAATGAAAAATTACCTTGTAATCGATCAAAAATTTCCTGATCTACGTTCACCAAATTTTCTCCTCTCTCGAACTACAGAATTATGCTTTCAATATTTACATTCTATTTGCATTCTATGTCTTTGGATGAAAAGCAGTCTCACTATTCTCAGATCTCTTACTTCATGTTCCGTTCCGAAATGTAAGACTTTTCTGAGAAAAACTAATTTCGGAGCAAACAACTGAGATTTTTCTCACTTCGCTCACATTTCGGAATACACTTTATTCTCATAATTCTTCGATTGATTAGATAATGTCATGTCTCAGGAAAATAAGTTGACATTATGACCATTCTTACATAGAATAATTATATCATTCTGTGAAATACGATTTATTATTGAAATTTTGAAAAATCATATCTCTGAAAGTATTAGCTCGTTAGAGTTAAAAATGATATCATTGGATTCTTATGGTAAAACTGCTTATTGAAAAAAATTTAATTTGGAATTTGTTCTGTAAAAAAAATTTTTTTTTTTGTTACTCCGAAACCATCTGTCCGATTTTGCCCAGTAACGAACTTAGCCGAGATATTTATCTCCCAAACCTACTCTGAAAATTTCAACTGTCTAGCTCATTCCGTTCGAGAGTTATCGTGCCTACGGCCGGCCGGACAGAATGAATTTCGACCACGGATTCTTGATCAGTGAGTCGAACCAAATCGTTTAAGACCATTTTCATCGAAATATTCGAAAATAACAGACATTTGGGCAAATTGATAAGCAGTCAGTTCCGAGGAACTAGAGCGCCAAAAACACTGTGCTCACCCGGAACCATAAGAATTCTCCTAAATAAGAACAAGTTGGAGAAACTAGTACTTGGAGGTTGATGAATACCCGTGTTCACAAATATTTGATTGGTGCCGTAACAACGCAGGCTTCCTAAATTTGGTTGGTGGTTAACTCTGAAAAATATCAATAAAATAATAATTAATTATTTAGTGATTTGCTTCTGCGTAAGAAACACAAGATATTTGTTAGCAGCAATCAATTGAACAATGTTGCCTAACAAACAACAACGAAACAATATCAAAGAAGAAACAACTATATCGTAAAAATTATTGAAAAACCTTTCAATAATGAGTATACCTCCCACAGTATCCTTTAATGATTACTTGGTTGGTGGTTGTCGGTGGACGGCAGTGAGTCCGTGTGACCACTGCCTTATTGGATAAAATCATACAAAAATTATATTATTTGGTATTAATATCTGTATTTTCGATAAACAGTAAAATCTGACTAATTTCTCTAGACCAATAAAGATGAATTAAAGATCCCAAGCATTCTATGTCCCCTCAAGGCAAACAGCCTTCAAATAATGAGACATCAGTAAGAAACGATATTGTCGAAATTGATTTACAATCATTCTACGTTGTCCCGTGAGCTCTGAGTGCTCTGACAAACGCTCAGGATTCACTTCCTCTTCCATTCCCGGAAATTCAGAAATTGGATTAATTTCTAAACCGCTCACGGAATTTTGATAGTTTTCCTGTCCAGCCAAGTGAACGAATTAGCAAACTTCGGGACAAATAATAGTTTTTGCGGAAGCATTCCATCTCGTCGGATACACTGGCACGCCTAGTGGAAGAGAGGAGGAACAGACGGTAGAAATTAAGGTCGGAATTTTCAATATTTCGGAAGCGACCAACAGCATGGAACAATCACCAGCGTTTTTCCCGGATACACATTCTGGTTCGTCACCAATGTTTTTTCGGGTGCAGTGTGTAATTTACGTTTCTTTTAAAAGCTGTTCATTCTACATAAAGGGAAGAATTCGGGGGATTTCTGCCTGAACTCTGGTGACAATAGTTTTCTCAGAATATCATTGGAAGTCCATATTTTTTCCGAAATTCAGATACAGTTTTGTAAGAAACATTTGACGTACAACACTGGGTTTACAGAGCAAAAATATGAATCAATAACTGATTGGAAGAGTACAGGAGCTTTGGCAAGATTGTCCAAATTTATAGCCAGAGCGGTCACCCATCCAAACACTGAACTCACCCAATGCTGCGAGCTTCAGGAATAAAAATATTGTCCCATTATTTGCAAGTATATGAATCCGACCGGGTGTAAATCTAGAACTTGTACAATATGGTTTTGAAGGCTCTTGCCATCTGAAGAATAAATTCTGAGATTTCTTTTACTAATCTTTTTGTTTCCAATTTTCTAGACGATTTTCACAAAATTTCTCGAGTGAATTTAATTGTTTGAATAGAATTTCCTGCGGGACATTTATCTGTCATAACGATATTAGTAGCTGTACCTTACGTACCCCCAATATTGGTGATAGGTAAATCGGTAAACTGTTCCAACATTCCAACCCAAATAATATTTGATCGGTAGCATTTCTGAAGATATCCATAATCCTTCTGGCCAAATTTCAATAAAATTTTCGAATTCATTCGCAAAACATTACCATGTAATACAAATCGGTCAACTGCAATTTCAAATATTTCTTGACGCTTTCACTGTACGTGAAGAGCAACTCAGGTGTAAGATATTGTTTGAATACTCATGAGGTCAAATAGATTATAGAAAGTAGCGGCACTATATATCTACTGATATCTTAGATTTGTTCGTACAAATTGCGAATATTTCATCCAATACAAAAGTGATAGCTGTACTAAACATTATCGACCATATCTCTATCCATATCTCGAACTTTCTTCAAGTAAGAATAACTCTGAATTCATGTGTATAAAGTTGTATAATTCTCTTAATTCATATATCAAATATTGAAAGTTATAGTATGACATAAGTTCATAAATGAAACACAAGCAAGTGAAAAAGCTCTGTGGGCAGGGGCTTTGGCACGCTGTTCAAATTAATAGCCTGAGCGGTCACCCATTCAGGTACTGAACTCGCCTAAAGCTGCTCTGCTCCAGAAAAAATATAATATCTTCCAAATATTTCCAGTAATGTATAGTTTCGATCGAGTTTGAATCTAGAAACCGGCTGTTAAATAAGCTGAAATATTGAGGGGCATTTTTATCTTCAATATCAATTGAGGAGCAACTTTTCAAAACGCATTAAGTCCAAAAACCATTTTATTGGGAATCGACGAAAAACGATTTTTTCTTCCACCCTGACTTATAATTTGAGTATGTCTTGTTTGTTTGATAGAAATTCACATCTAAAGGTAACAACTAATCTCATTTAAATCAATATTGATCAGATATACACAGAAAATGTAAAAAACGTTTGGACTTAATGCGTTTTGATTCATCCCATTGTATATAATGCGTTTTGATGTGGTTGAAATTGAAAATAATGCTGTTTGTTGCGATTTTTTATACATTTAGAGAAAACAGACTGCTTGTTTTAAAAATGCAAACGTAAATATAATTCATTGCGATGCGACTTACATACTTAGGATTTGAGTTACACAGCCATAATGCCATTTGGAAGATTTTGTTTACATAGGGCTATAGAGCAATAGCAATCATTTCTAAATCCGCTACAAACTCAATTTTGCCCAAATTGGACATAATCCGTTTTGAAAAGTTACTCCTCAATTCTACCTCCAAAATAAAGCGGCTTAGCTCCAGAAAAAAAAGAAATTTCTTCCATTATTTCCAGTAATATAGATCCGATCGAGTTAAAATCTAGAACTTGGCTGTATATTAAATATTGAGGGGCATTTTTATTATCAATATGGATTCTTTCCTCAGAATTATTATTTTATTCTTATTATATATTCCTAGTAAATACTCATCGCTTGTGTTGATCCTACCCAAAACATGCCTTGTTATATGTTACATAATAAAAGCAATTTTGCTATTGAACTCACACAATTTTTAACTTTACTTGTGTCGTTTTGATTGTCTAGTAAGCAAAAGGACTCTTCGTTGTGTATGTGATCTAAGATACTTTTAGTTTCCTAGAGTAAGCATGTTCTGCATTATGATGCAGATGATTTTCCCCAATCTTAGGTATATGTACCTAAGATTGGGGAAAATAATAAAGAAGAAAAAAACCTCTCTCTCCGAATATTATATCATTAAAAGTTGATATTCATCGGTACATGTAAAATAGTCAACTGATATATATGTAGACGTATGCTGGATCAAAAAAGGTGATAATGAAAATCTGAGATTTTTGATACAGTAGCTACATTTTTTGAATATGATCAGTAGTAATATCACTAGTGACTGAATGTTCGCGATAAATCTGTCGACTTATTCCTTAACGAAACTGAGTAACTTATGAGATAAATTCAGTCACGAGTGATATTTCATTAGACAATATCACGAACAAACTCATGTTGACGTCTATTATTTATATTAATCATTTGTCAAACCGTCCGTATTCATGGTTAAGTCGTTGAAAACAGCAAAGTTTTAAGACCAATCATAATTCAGAGACAGTTGATGTTTTCGCGATAACACGAGCTGTCTTTGGCCTGTGGTTGGTCAGATTTTGATAGGTGGGAAATAGTCATGGATATAATGCAGTCGATACATGCTCAATATTATTGTACAATATTTTATATTTGTGCAATATAATTGATCATGTGTAGGCGATATTGAAAGATTGTGCAATAGCGCAATATATTGCACAACCATCAATATCGCCCCCATACGATAGAAATGTGTGACAACATATTGTACAATAATATTGACCATCTAGGGGCCACCGTCAATAGATTGTGCAATCCACATTGCACAATAATATTGAGTGTGTATGGGTCGCTTGACACTCACCTGTGGTAGTTACACAGCATAATTATTCAGTTTTGACATTATATTTTTTTACATAGATATTATCAGAGAAGAGTATTTCTGTCTTATTGAAACTCTATTGAGATATTATATTATGTCATAGAGCACCTACTCAGGGTTGGATAGACTGTTTCGATTCCAAGGTACATCATTTAGGATCTTGATAACTTGAAATATACGGACGATTGCAGATTTTCTTTCAAGAGGGTAGGGGGTGTTGGTAACACTTATACAGAGAAAATACATGTTGTTTATTTATGAAGCACTCTTTAGAATAAAATTCCAACTGATGAGCTAATGAACTATCCATTAACTTAGGTAAGTAAGCCTGGATACGTATACCACGGTAGTTCTTTATATATTATTTATTCCCTGCCTTCAATAATAGTTGATTTTATGGTCGCAGTCATCAGTACGTGAAATGTCACTTTTCACAGAGTTCGACGAATAAGTACTTTGTCGTCCGCAAAGTACTACTTGCCTTCCATAATAGTCGATTTCACGGCTGCAAATTAGTATGCAAATTATCACTTTTCATAACTATTATAATCCCCTTCTATTAACTGAATACATTAACTAATAACGAACTTACTTTTGCTCTTCCATATTTCTGGGTCTAATTATTTTAGTGGAATACAGCCAAAGTAAATCCCTATTCTTTAAAATATGTCCATTTGTACCATCTTCAACTCTTTTCGACTCGCGATAGGTATTAAATATCCATTAAGATCATTTTCTTAACCGGAATGAAACTGGATATTCCCTGATTAAAATGACATTGTCACAATAGTAAAAATAAAGATAAAGTAAAGAACATGAAACTCATGAGATACAGAGATAATATGTGAATTACATACGATCTGTATGGAAAGAACAAAATATAATTCCTCAAATAATTTACAGCGAAACAAGAATCAAAAACTCTTGAAAACTCATTTTGTCAAGTGAAATACAGTTGACCAATACATCTTGATCGTTGGAATTTTTCAGTATTTCGGAATGTCTTCGCCAATACAGATCCGATCGAGTTCAAATATAAAACTTCACTGTTAAATAAGGTTTTGAAAGCTCTCGCAGAATTTGAATGACACAGATACAGATGCAGATACAGAATTTTCTTTAATATATTTTTTTCAATTCTTCAGTCATGCCATCCTCACAAAATTTTGCATAAGTGTTCGTGTCGGCATTTCACAACTGACTACCGTGCTTTAATTTGATCAGATCAGTATTTTCGACTTCTTGGGAAAACTAAATTTCAGATGGCTATAACTCTAAAACCACTTAGTGGATGTTGCTCATTAACGAACTTAGCCGGCACATTTGGACTCCAAACCAACTCTCTAACTCATTGCGTTCGAGCGTAATAGTGGTGATGGCCGGACGGCCAGCCAGACATTATCAATTTTGACCTCGGATTCTTCCTCTGTTCAGGTGAACAGCGTGCCAAAAATCAACTCCAGTATCATATTCACCGAAAATATACATAGTCGTAATACTCCTACAGCAGTGTCGAGTATCTATTACGAGCTAGTACGAACTAAGATAGGTCAGGCAAAATATGAGGAAACTTCTAAATCATATAATGAATTACACTATTGAAGAGTACTGTAGAGTATTCAATTTTTATGAAAGAATTGAAAATTGTTTAAATTGCTTCTGCATTCATATTACATGTGTTGCTTGATTTAATTCGTTTTAAAGTAATGAGTTGTTTTATACGATATAGTATTATTTTAAATTTGAGGAGTTTTCTGAATTCCATATTGATTAAAAGAAGAAAATTTTATGATATGCGTTGTAATGAGAGTAAGACTAAGGGAGTTACTTTCACGCTGCGACCATATGTGGTTTCTGTACCAGTAGGTACGTTTTTTCGGTATGATCATGGATCCAATACTCACCTGTTGTGATCACGCTGGCTACCTTCCAACCAAATTATCCAGCAATATATTTGTACTCTGTATTTATCTCTTATTGAAACTCACTTAAGATATTATATTCTGACATGGGGCTGCTGCTTAGGGTTGGACAGACTGTTTCGAGTCAGTAATATCAACTTTGGAGAATATTGCAGAAATAACTGCCTATTTCTCAACCTGGAAATGAGCTGTAAGGTATCTTTTACAAGAAATGCCCATGTTTTTGTGTTCGACTATTCAATGGGTGATGAATTCATCAGATCCATCGGCAGTATCTTGAATTTGGGCATGACTTTGGACTCAAAACTCCTGTTCGACTAGCATATTGAAAAAATAATAAATAACTCCATTAAGATGAAGGGATTCTTTGTTCAAGGCTATGCTCAATTTACAGATAATAAAACATTTCTATCTCTATATTATTCATTCGTTCAAATTTTGGTTCATTGGTGTGGAACCCACTATATAAATGTTAGATATTCAGCGCTTGGAGAGTACTCAGACATACAGAATAGGTTTTTCAGACATATGGCATTTATAAATAATTTCCCTATTACCAATCACGAATACATGGTAGCAAGACTTAAAATTGGCATGATGAGTTTATTCCATCTTCGACGTTTAATGGACGTACTATTTATCTGTAAAATTGTTAGAAGCGAGTTTTCTGCATGTCAACTTCTCCACTTTCTTCATTTCAGGGTTCCAAATATCAGTCTACTCTCTTTTGGTTCGTTTTATACATCTTTTAGAAATACAAATTCTGCACAAAATTCCCCAGTTTGAAGAATGACGATGACATGCAAAACTCATTGTTCCAATATACACTGCTCAACAATTGATAGGGATCACTTACTTTTTCTAAATTTATTTCTGAATTATTCGCTCCAAGATTATAAATTTAGTCAGATATCAGAGTATTTTCAGTTGATAATATGGTTTACTTGAGAAAAGAACGAAAAATGGAAAGTTGGAGAGAAAAAAAGACTTTATTAGGAACAATCAAAATTCTGTGTTTGAATAACATAAAAATTTCATGATGACACCACAAGAAGGCTGAAGTTTCGGTTAAGCTAGTACCTAGTTGGCCCCCCACGAGCTCGTCTCAAGCATTCTACCCTACCAGGCATACTTTCAATCAAACGATTTATAAAATTTAGGGGCAAATTCGTCAAAATATCCCGTAAAGCGTTAGAAAGGTCCTCCAGGTTATTGATCGGTTGTTCTAAGGTTGACAATTGTCTAGACATCTCAGACCAGACATGTTCGATGCAATTCATGTCTGGAGAGCGAGCTGGCCAGTCCATCCTATCAATAGCATGAGTTTCTAGCGCTTCATTAACCAGACGACTACGGTGTGGACGGGCATTATCGTCAATTAAAATGAAATTCTCGCCCAAGGCAGCCGCAAACGGAACAATTATGGGTTCAATAATCATATCATGATATCTCTGGCTGGTCATTGTGGTGTTCTGCAGAACAACCAACTCTGTGCGTTGGTTCAAACAAATGCCTCCCCATACACATATAGAACCTCCGCCAAAAGCTGTTGTGGGTACCATAAACTGTTCTGCATACCTTCGACCTCTTTCCCTCCAAGCAAGAATACGTCGATCGGAGTTGACCAAACGAAATCTAGACTCATCCGTAAATAAACATCGGCTCCAATCTTCAACTGTCCAATTGCGGTGCACCTCAGCCCATTGCCGTCGATGAACCCGGTGTTCCCTATTCAAACGGGGATGTTGTACCCTCCTACGTGCTCTCAAACCACGAACATGTAGTCGTCGTCTTACAGTCTGGTTCGAAATTAGAACTCCTGTTGCAACTCTCAGTGATCTATTGAGCCGCGACGCCGGGTAAGTGGGATTTCTCCTAGCATTGAGGACCAAAAGACGATCTTGGGCAGCTGTTGTACTGCGCTGCCGACCTCCCCCATGAACATAAGCTACTGAGTCGTTTTGGATGAACCTATTCCAAGCCCGACTCACGACACTTTGCGAAACATTCAACCGCCGGGACACTTCTCGCTGGGACAAACCTTCCTGTATCCACCGTATGATTTGGTCCAGTTGCACAGGAGCCAAACGTCTTCTCGGCATGACTGATAAGCTAATATTGTTCTCATTTCTTCAATTATTGTCACCTTATGTGTTTGAACGAGAGAAAAAAACAGATTTAATAACAAATACCACATTGCTTTTCACTCCACATGTAACAGCCTACAGATAATAATCGATTTTGTGAACAAGAGCCGATGAAGTGAGGAAAAATTTGATATAATCAACTCAAAACATCTTAATTTTTCCTTAGAGAACATAAATGTACAGATATTCACGAGATAACTTGAAAAAAATACAAATGAAGAGAAGTTCATAAGTGATCCCTAGCAATTGTTGATCAGTGTAGATATATTTCATGACTTAATATATAGTATAAAAAATGTGGAAAGCCCTGTAGCCCTCTGGAGCTTTGGCGCTCTGATTCAAACTTTGACAAAACATATCTCCGAAAGTATCAGTTTGTTAGAGTTGAGGATACCAATGGATTCCTAACATGAAATTGCATCTTAAAAAAATGTAATTTGAAATTTGTAATCTAAAAAAAATAATTTTTTCGTTACTACGAATCCACCAGGAAAGTTTTGCCAATAACGAACTTAACTGAGATATTTATCTCCCAAACCTATTCTGAACATTTCAACGGTGTAGCTCATTCCGTTCGAGAGTTATCGTGGTTACGCATGACCGAACGGCCGAACAGAATCGATTTTGACCACGAATTCTTGATCAGTGAGTCGAACCTGACGTTTGAAACCATTTCCAGCCAAAAATTCGAAAATTACAGTCATTTGGCCAAGTTGATAAGCACTCTGCTCTGAGGAAGAATAGCACCAAAAAGAACAATAAGAATTCAATTGGAATCTTCTTAATAGATAAAGGATAATTCGGTGATATTTGGCTTGCTTCTTTTTATGTTTACTTATTTTTAAGGTAGCTTCTTTGGCATTGTTTGTATTTTGATTTGAGTTGTTGGACAGGAAATTCTTAACGGGTTGTAAATTATAACGTCCCTTCTTTTTCAAAAGGTTTGTCTTCCCGACTAGCTTATTTGTGATCAACGCTATATTTATGCCTTCTATGATATAAGTTAATAACTAATAAAACTGATTTTTAAAGGTTTGGTACAACATTCCTTTAATTACAAAGAAAAAAACACTTAGCTCTGAATCTTCATAGGCCCGGAACCCTACTGTGGGGTTTGTACATAGATACAACTACAAAAGTGAATTTCGGATGAAAGAAGGAACTGTAAGAGGTATACTCTGGAGATCTCTCCCAGGAATGTATCACTCACAAGAGGTTCCTCCGGAACTTTGTCACTGTTAGATCCAAGAAATATATGGACCTCAGTAAAAATACGCTGCACCTCCTCAGTGGTTTCCTCTCAGAGTACTGTGGCCTTAGGAAGCATATGATGAGATTAGGGCTAGTTGAAACTGACAAGTGCAGATTCTGTCGGCAGGAGGATGAAACTCTTGACCACCTGATTACGGAATGCCTCGCCATCTCAAACAAACGCAAGGAATGCTTTGGGCAAGAAATCTGCAGGAGCGAAGACGTAGCCTCCTTAAAGCCATCCCAGATACTGGAGTTCATCAGAACTGGAACTAGAACGCGAGCTGTAGATGGTGATGACATCGACTGCTCTTTCAGGGGGGGCACAATAGACCTTAAGGTTGCAGTGCAACGTTACCCCCTGCAACAATCTAAAATATACTGCGTTTGAAAGAAACCAGCACATTACCTCTCACAACACCTGAGTCCAATTGCATAGAATATGCATGATATATTGTTGATTAAGTTTAGATAGTCACTAACATGCATTTGAAATATCACATGATCTTAGGGAATTTTCACCATAATGATAAGCTAAATCTCCAAAACAAATGTATGACACCCTTGTTGACAATTTGCAACGAGGGTGCCGGCGTGTTATTGATGCACGCAATGGATATACATTGTGTTAGTGGTGATCTAATTCGCTAATTACACCCAACAGAATTGCAAAATTCTATGAACTGTTTATCACCCCAGTGCTTCACGCATGTATTGTTTCATGAGCTGAATCTCATAACTTTAACGATTCCCCTTTTCACTCCAAATAACCTTTCGTATATTGTTTTTCTGCATATACCCTAATATCACTGATAATTATGGATACGGTTTATTTCAAATGCAATCCAAACAATATTGTTCGCATAAACTCTCGTATATTTGCTGAGGGCTTGTTAAATGCAATAGGTAATCGATATTCAATATACATAGGTCAAAATAAATGTATGAAACTAGATGAATCAATTCGACGCCTAAATTGAAATATTGAAATTATTAAATTTATTATTTATTATAAGTGTATTCTTTCTCATACATATTCTTGAACATCATTGTCTTCTGGATGGAAAACATCTGGATCCACACGCCTTAAAAAGGCAGGTGGTGAAACTGAATTTTCAAAAACATGGAAGACAGTTTTATAGTAGTGATACTAGTTCAGTACTTAAGTGTTGGACTAGGAGCTGCAGTTCCCAAGTTCTCTGCTGGGGTTAGGGAATAATTTTCCCAGTTTTACGATAGCGGCCACCATTTACTTTTAACAGTGATGTGCCTAAGAAGGCAAAAAGACACACAGTAACAAAGCCTACACAGCAATTAATGGATTTTCTTAACACTTATAAACTCTCAAGAGCGCATGAGGGGAAAACACATGTCATTATAATTCTTCTTCTTCTTCTTCCTTCTTCAGGAGGCACGTTTGCCTGTTCCTTCTTCGTAACTTGTCCTGTCTTCAGTCAGTAGTCAGGTTATCGCTCCACCTCTTCCGCGGTCTTCCTATACTTCTCCTTCCCGTTGGTGATTTATCACATGTGATTCTAACCACTCTCCCATGGTCCATTCGGTCTATGTGTGCATTCCACTCGTGCTTTCTCCCCAGGATCCACTCATTCACCTCTTCCACCCCGCACATTCTTCGTATGTTGTCACTGCGCTCTCTGTCTAATAGCGTTTTTCCAGCTATCTTCCTTAGGACTTTCATTTCTCATGTTTCCAACAACCTCTTAGTTCTTACTGTGTCTGGTCGGGTCTCTGCTGTGTAGGTCATTATAGGTCTTATGGTAGGTTTGTAGATTCTTGCCTTCGTCTCAGTTCGCAAGTTTTTGTTATTCCATATGGTGTCGTTCAAGCATCCAGCTGTTCTCATTGCCTTATTTACCTGTTATCTTACCTCAGACTCTACATCCCCGAATCCACAAAGATCTATTCCCAAGTATTTGAAAGTCATCTCCTGCTGTATAATTTGGTCATCGACGACGAGTTTACATCTGAGAGGATTCCTAGATGTAGTCAGACATTTTGTTTTTGTCGCAGAAATAACCATATTCAGGGATTTTGCTATGGAACTGAAGAGATATAGAAGCTTCTGCAGGTCATCCTCGTTCTCCGCAATCAGCACTGCGTCATCAGCGTAGCAGAGAATCGCAATATTTTCATTGCTCATTTTATATCCCTTGAGGCGACGATCTTGTTTTATTATTTCGTCCATGACCACGTTGAAAAGTAATGGGCTCAAAGAATCACCCTGCCTAATTCCTTTGCCCACGGAGATAGGCCTGGTGAGTTCTCCATCGATTTTAGCTTGTATTTTGTTGGCGCTATATATATTTTCAATGACTTTAATTAAGTTGTGCGGTATCTGTCTGTTGTAGAGTAAGTGTACGACATCTTGTATCTGGATTCTATCGAATGCTTTCTGAAGATCTACGAAGCACATATATGCAGGCCTGTTATATTCAAGAGATTTCTCAACGATTTGTCTCACGACAAATACTGCATAATTGCATGATCTTCCTGGTCTGAAGCCTTGTTGCTCATCGGATAGGGAAATAATATTGTTTATCTTATTAGTGATTATTTTAGTTATCAATTTTAATGTTGTACTGAGCAGATTTATACCCCTGTAGTTCTCTGGATTTTTTTTGTCTCCCTTTTTAAACATGAGGATGGTGATACTTGTTCGCCATTGGTCCGGTATTCTGTGGTGGGTGAAGATAGTCCCAATTAGCAAGGTCAACTGCTCAATGAGATGCTGCCCCCCCCCATACTTAAGCAATTCATTTGGAATGCCATCTAATCCGGGGCTTTTTCTGTTCCGCAGTTGTCGGAGTGCGAAGTCTACGTCTGTATTATTTACTTCCATGTTGTCACTAGTAACTATTGATGGTGTGTTGTTGCGTTCGATGGTGTCTTCCTCTTTTTTATAGTTTTTCCAAATATCCAGCCCAGGTCTCCTTTGTTATGTGTTTAGGCTCAATTAATTCATTCATTTCCTTTCTTTGGTATCTTATCAATCGCCACATCTGTTTTTGCAGGCCATAAAAGTCACTCTCCATTCTTTTGGAGAACTTCTCCCAGTGACTGGTTTTAGCAGATCTTATGAGCAATGACACTTTCTTCAAAATTTAATTTCTTTCGTGATGTATTTCTATCATAGGAATTCATTGATATAATTTCCAACTCTGAGAAACCAATACTTTCGGAGATATAATTTGTCTGTTTGAAGAAGAGCGCCAAAAAGCTCCTGTCCACAGGACTTGAACGAATTTTTTTCTCTATAGCTAATGTTAAAATTTTTTTATAGCAACTCTTTTGAGTAGTAGATACTTTAACAGCAAGGGTAGATAAAATGTTTTAACTTTTTTGTTCAATTAAATTTACAAATGCAAACACATTAATTCGAACGATTAACAACAAGAGTAATTTTACAATTAACATTATTAGAAACATCTATTTTTGGAACACCACAACTTGCTTAGACACTTGAACCGAGGTACTGGATTGATTTTCAGTTTAACTCAAGACTCTGCAACGGATGTTTCCATCCACCTAAGCGCTTAAAGGCGGGTTTATACAGCAAATAAGATAAGATAAAATAAAATGAGAAATAAAATAAGAAAGTTAAACATGTACATTTCTATGAGAGCGTTTATACACGAAATAAGATAAAATAAGAAATAAGAATAAGAATTAAAGTTGGCCAACTCTCATCTTTATTTCTTATTTTATGTTATTTTGTTTGGAAAATGACAATGCGCATGCTCAAAGAGTTAAATTCATAGAACTTGCTTAAAAATGTCAAAAAGCTGCGATTTGATTGGTTCATTCTTATTTCTTATTTTGTTTTAGATTATCTGTATAAACCGATCCGTTTAACCCTTAATTCTTATTTTATTTTAATTTGTTTCTTATTTTATCTTATTTGCTGTATAAACCCGCCTTAACTCTTACTAGATCAGCACCAGAGTTTTCCAACATGGTAGCTGAAGAACGGATGAAATAATGTCCCGTATACAAATCTGAATTTGATATATTCAAAAAATCCGCAATCTTCTTGGGGATCTTATAGTGTTAATCCCCACCGGTTGAGTAGTGCACTTTTGCTGTCGGTAATTCCTAAAAAACTTACTGTGAGGTACGTTTATGGGGTGCAAGGCAATGTACTTTCTCACAGTTTCCAAGAACCTATCCTGCTTGGTTTTAGTATCAGATAATGAAACTACTCTAAACGATTTTCTGTCGTCCACATTGAACACTTCTGACTTGTGCAATTCATCGAACCTAGTCGCTCCTTGCACACCAAAAATAGCAATAACCTTCATAAGCAAATAGACGTCATCAGGAGCTTCTCTCACAAATTTATTGTCATCTGACTACAGTATTGTGAACTTTTTTGCTTTGTATCCTCCACTCAGGTTTTTCTGTAAGTTGGTTAACTTGCTGAAATTAGAAATGTCACAATATTCATTCACCAACAACGTACGCTTCAGCAACAAATAATACGAGCATAAGCAAGTTTTGGCGCTCTAGTTCCTCAGAACTGAGTGCTTATCAATCTGCCCAAATGTCTGTAATTTTCGAATTTTTCGATGAAAATGGTCTTAAACGATTTGGTTCGACTCACTGATCAAGAATCCGTGGTCGAAATTCATTCTGTCCGGCTGTCCGGCCGGCCGTAGGCACGATAACTCTCGAACGGAATGAGCTAGACAGTTGAAAGTTTCAGAGTAGGTTTGGGGGATAAATATCTCGGCTAAGTTCGTAATTGGGTAAATCGGACAGATGGTTTCGGAGTAACAAAAAAAAAATTTTTTTTTTACAAAACAAAGTGCAAATTATTTTTTTTTCAATAAGCAGTTGTACCATAAGAATCCATTCATATTATTTTTAACTTTAACAAGCTAATACTTTCGGAGATATGATTTTTAAAAATTTCAATGTAAATCGTATTTCTACGTTTTCACAGAATGGTAGAATTATTCTGTGGGTATTCTATGAATTGTTATAACGTCAACTTATTTTCCTGAGACTTGACGTTGTCTCATTGTCATTCATTCCAGCAATCGTATAAATATGAGAATTATAATATAATATCATACTTTTTGTTGGTTGATATTTTCATGCCGACGGTCAATCCATATGATGATGGGAATGGTAATGGTAAGTTAATAATATTGAGTTCAGAATATCTCCACTAAAAACAAAACTGGAATATTGGTGTATTGGAGTAGATTTGAGGAGAGATATATATTATCGTTCATCATAGAATTGAGGAATGAATATCTCGGATGAGTTCGTTGTTGGGTAGAATTCGTCTATTGGTTTTGGATTGATAATTTTTGGCACTCTTGTTGAATTTAAATTCTTCTATGATGTTTGAATTCAATTTCTGCTAAGATGAAGGTCTAAATTTCAATAATGAATCGTACTTCTATGTTTCACAGAATGCTATAAATATTGTATCTAAGCTTTATTATATGATCTGTGTTCATACTCGTACATTTCATCCTATTCTATAAGAGAGAGTCAAATTCATTTCAGCTATTTTAATTTGGTTTCTTCCATGGTGCAGTTCTCATTCTCAGATTGCTCATTTAATCTTGATAAATAAACTATTATTTGAATTGAATTTCCTTTATGATGCAGTTCTATCATAAGAATGCATTGATATAATTCTCAACTCTGAGAAACCAATACTTTCGGAGATATAATTTGTCTGTTTGAACTAGAGCGCGAGAAAGCTCCTGTCCACAGGGCTTGAACCAGTTTTTTCAGTCATGCTATTGATATTCTTGATGCTTTTCCACTTTCTAAAGGACTGGTATTCCTTCTCATACATCATACTACATTTTGGGGCAAAAATTAACTTTCTGCTTCCAACTCTGCATCTTCTACATCTGATAGCAGGCTTTCTGCTCCTTATGTTAATTCTGTTCCGTACATTTCGTATTCGCTTCGTATACAAAACGCAAAAATACTGAACACTCCGCAAAAACCCTAATATAAAATCTTTTTGATATTTGTTGACCGAGTAATTCATATCCCTTTTTGTGCCAAAAATTAGAATTTTCTTTGAAATTTCATTCTCCACCTGAATTTGAATTCTTGCTTTAGAAAAAAAAGTTGTATTGCACACGACGATAAATTCGCATTATCTTTCCGAGCGTAATTAGCATTGAGACGCCAGTCATTAAAAATTACTCTCAAAGATAAAGGAAAAATGTATCGTCAAGTACAATAAATAACTATTATTTCGTTGTCTTAAAGGGGTTTTCTGAATTAAATTAATATTGGTGCAGTGAAGTTTACAATTAACTATTACAAATATTCTCCAATTATCATTATTTCCTATTTTGATTTCTTTCCTAGTTACAGACTTGCGGTTTCACGAAACTAAATAAAATTAGCATAAGGAAAGCAGATGAAGTTTAATCTCTAGAATATTCAATGGGTTAAAAAATTAAATTATTAATCCATAATTGCTCCTTAATAGGACGTTTCTGAAAAATTGCAATTTAATCGTTTTTGGTATAAAATCTGAACTTCCAGAAATTTTATAGATCCACCCCTGAGCTTTGGATCTTCTAATCAAGCTGTAAGTCACGTTGTCGCACCTGTTTGTCGTTCACCATCAAAATCATAGCAAGTGTATATGCAGGTGTGTATCTGGGAACATGTCTAATCAAAAAAGTGTTTCATTTCATAACAGTTATCTATGGTTAAAATTAATCTACAACTTGAAGACTCATGCTGTATACCGCACCTCCTCTTGTAACCTTCAGCATCATAAGATCTAAAGTTTAGATAGAAAAGATGTTAGATTGTAACCAACTATCTGAAGAATTTATTCGAAATTAATAGAATTGAAATTGTAACTTTAAGTATTTAAGATAGAATTGGTACTATCTCAGGGTGCATGTAGGATATCTAGTTCCCTAACAGTATACAAGTTCATGCCAAGACAGATTTACTTAATTAAACCACAAGATGGGTAATGATGAGCATGACCTTGGCATTGCTTTTCTGTATTTATTTTCCCATTGTTTGAGTTTGATAAACCCTATGGTAACTTTGTAAACGTATTTTTGCGCGCGTGTTCCGCAAGAAACAGCGTGCTATCATTTCGTCGCAATGTCTGTATTTTTCGATTTTTTTTTCGAAAATGGTCTCAAACGATTGGGTTCGACTCCCTGATGAAGAATTCGAGGTCAAATTCAATTCTGTCCGTCCGGTCCGGCCGGCCGATAACTCTCGAACGGAACGACTTAGAGCGTTGAAATTTGCAGGGTAGTTTTGTAGCGCAAATATCTCGGACAAGTTCGTTAACGGGCGAAATCCACCGAGCGGTTTCGGAGTTAAGGCCGTTTTTAGTCAAAACGTTTTTTATGAATATTTCCGGAACCGATCACTCGATCTTTCTGAAATTTCGCATCAAATTGTAGAATCATGATCTTCATATGCCTGCGAAGTTTTGTTATGACCGGACGGTCCTAAAGTGGCAAAAAAAAATTTCAAAAATTTTAAAATTTTGTTTTCACGATAACTCGAAAAATACTGATCTGATTAAATTGAAACTCAGTAGTTAGATGCAAAAGACCAATGCAAACACTTTTGCGAAATTTCGTGAAGATCACGTGACATGAAAAAAATCAAAAAATTACTACTATTTTGCGGAATACTTTGCTTAAAATGCCGAAACCTATTTTTTTCAGGTTCATGCTGCCTTTTCCGGGCATTTTTCGTTGTGCGCGTGCGCAGAAGAGAAGTCATTTAACTGCTGTAGTTTTCGTCAGAGAGGATTGGGGTTTTGGGGTGGCGGATGCTATTCCTCCAAAGAATCCATATCCCTGATGAGGGTCTGCGCATGCGTAGATTAAAGATGGGATATCTCCCGAACCACTAGTGGTGGAGAATCGGAGTTTTTTGTAATGTGTGTGATTTCGAGAGGACTTTTAACCTGAAGTAGATTGCGCATGCGCAGAAGAGAAGTGACTGTTTTTGGGTTGTATGGCTTATGTTGGGAGTATTGAGCCGATATTGTGAGGTTTCAAAAGAATATTCACGGCAATTCAGTGCAAGGACAAGTCAGTTTGGGGGATGTAGCGTTGTTTCCGAGTTAAAGTGTCCGTACCGTGGCCCTGGGGCTAAATTCGAAATTGATGTTACCCCTTACGGGCATTTTTCGTTATGAGCATGAGCAGACCATCAGTGATTTGACTGCTGGTGTTTTCGTCAGAGAGGATTGGGATTTTGGGGTGGCGGATGCTATTCCTCTATAGAATCCCCTGGTGAGGTACTGCGCATGCGTGGATTCAAGAAGCGATATCTCCTGAACTACTAGTGTTGGAGAATTGGAGTTTTTTGTGAGGTGTGTAATTTTGGGAGGACTTGCAGCCACGAGTATATTGCGCATGCGCAGACGAGAAGTGAATGGTTTTGGGTTGTTTGTGTTATGTTGGGAGTAATGAGCCGATATTGTGAGGTTTTAAAAGAATATTCATGTCAATTCAGTGCACGGACACAAGTCAGTTTGGGGGAGATAGCGATGTTTCTGAGTTGAAATGTCTGTATGGTAGCCCTGAGGCGAATTTATAAATACCTATAGTCGGTAGATCTATATTAAAATACGTTCGGATTTGGAGAAGAGGCAATTGCTTTCCTAACGGAGGTCCCACAACCGCAATTTTTTTTGATCTACGGTAAAGCTAACAGCCAAACTGTATTGATAGCTATATTTGTTAAAGGAACTTGAAAAAAAAAGCACTGACGTGAAGTCAGTACTCTTTGGCGCGCGTGTTCACGGTGGCTAATTTGAATTGAATGATGAGTACTTCAAGCTCAGTGGATAGAGCGAGCCGAAGATCTACCCAAAGGATAGTGGACACCATTCACTGTCGGTTCACAAATTGACAGTGCTGTATCTAAGCTACCATCAGGATAGATTAACAAAATTGGAAAAGAATACAACTGACCCTCCTTAGTCGCACAAGCTCCTAGAAGATTTGGGAGGGTCAGTATAATCCTAATCATGTTTATAGCACGCGCGCAAAAGCAGAGTGACTTAACAATGAAAGAAAAAGTGTAAAAAGTCAATCTGCTTTGGCACGCGTGCTATAAACATGATTAGGATTATACTGACCCTCCCAAATCTTCTAGAAGCTTGTGCGACTAAGGAGGGTCAGTTGTGTTCTTTTCCAACTTTGTTAATCTATCCTGATGGTAGCTTAGATACAGCACTGTTAATTTGTGAACCGACAGTGAATGGTGTCCACTATCCTTTGGGTAGATCTTCGGCTCGCTCTATCCACTGAGCTTGAAGTACTCATCATTCAATTCAAATTAGCCATCGTGAACACGCGCGCCAAAGAGTACTGACTTCACGTCAGTGCTTTTTTTTTTAACACTGTATCAAGTTGGTATATTACAGTTTTCATAAACACTTATCTTGTGATTGTATGGAACTCGCATTTGAATTGTTGTTAATTATATCTTTAATTAAGTACATCTGTTTTGGCATGAACTTGTATACTGTTAGGGCACTAGATATCCTACATGCACCGTGAGATAGTACCAATTCTATCTTAAATTTACAATTTAAATTCTATTAATTTCGAATAAATTCTTCAGGTAGTTGGTTACAATCTAACATCTTTTCTATATAAACTTTAGGTCTTATGATCCTGAAGGTTATAAGAGGAGGTGCGGTATACAGAATGAGTCTTCGAGTTGTAGATTAATTTTAACCATAGATAGATAACTGAAATGAAACACTTTTTTGATTAGACATGTTCCCAGATTTGGCTCAGGCAAAACGTTACAAGCGTTTGAACGTCCGTTGTAAACGTCCTATTAAGGAGCAATTATGAATAATAATTTCATTTTCTAAAACGATTGAATATTCTAGAGATGAAACTTCATCTGCTTCTCTTATGCTAATTTTATTCAGTTTCGTGAAACCGCAAGACTATAACTAGGAAACAAATGAAAATAGGAAATAATGATAATTGGAGAATATGTGTTATAGATAATAGTAAATTTTACTGCACCAATATTATTTTATTCAGAAAACCCCTTTCAAGACAACGAAATAATAGTTATTTATTGTACAAGACGATACATTTTTCCTTTATCTTTGATAGTATTTTTTAATGACTAGCGTCTCGACGCTAGTTACGCTCGAAAAGATAATGCGAATTTATCGTCGTGTGCAATACAACTTTTTTCTCTATAGCAAGAATTCAAATTCAGGTGAAGAATAAAATTTCAAAGAAAATTCTAATTTTTGGCACAAAAAGGGACATGAATTAGTCAGTCAACAAATGTCAAAAAGATTTTACATTATGGATTTTGCGGAGTGTTTAGTATTTTTGCGTTTTGTATACGAAATACGAAAAAAAAATTAATCTACAACTTGAAGAATCATTCTGTATACTGCACCTCCTCTTGTAACCTTCAGGATCATAAGACCTAAAGTTTAGATAGAAAAGATGTTAGATTGTAAGCAACTATCTGAAGAATTTACTCGAAATTAAGAGAATTTAAATTGTAAATTTAAGATAGAATTTTGCGCGTATGTTCTATTGTCTATAATCCTGTATTGTACACCCTCAATCGAATTTACCATGGTAAATGATGTTGTCCATTCTCCTGTATTGGACACCCTTAATCGAATTTACCATGGTAAATTATGTTGTCCATTCTCCTTTATTGGACACTCCTAATTCGAATTCACCATGGTAAATTCGAATAAAGTGTCCAATACAGGAGAATGGAATTTCCTCTAAACTGACTTGCATACCCTCATAATTGACATGAGGGGGTAATAGAGCACTCGAGTTCCTCCCCACATATTTTGAAAAATAATTTAAAATTCCAAACATCGTTCACCCATTTATTCAGTTGCCACCGTATATACACGTCCATATTTGAATAAGTAGCCTTATACTTATTTTAGCGATCGCAATATTCAGATAAAACACGTGTAGGAACCGAAGGCGAAAGTTTACCAGATGTGATTTTCCATGTAGGAAAACAACTGAAATAATTCGCCCAGTTTGGAAATTCTAAATTATTTAATTATTTATGAGGCTCCTAGTAGTCTGTTCTCAGTGAAATTTAGCGCACTCCAAGAGACCAAAATTGAACTTACAGATATTTGGTTTCGGAATTTCAAGCAGAATATTCCGTAAGTAGTTGAACATTTTTTGAATTTTTTCTAGTAGTGCTATCGTCACCAAGTTCTGCACAAGTATTTTCCTCGGTATATTGCATCTATGTACCGTGTTTCAATTCAATCAGATCAGTATTTTGTGAGTTATCCTGAAAACAAAATTTTCAAAATTTTAATTTTTTTTTTCCAGTTTATAGTCATCCGGTCATTACAAAACTTCGCATACATATTAACGTAATGATTCTACAGTCTGATGCTACATTCCAGAAAGATCGAGTAATCAGTTTCGAAAATATTGTAAAAAAAAAATTTCAACTAAAAATGGCCATAACTCCGAAACTGCTCAGTGGATTTTGCCTATTAAGGAACTCAACCGAGATGTTGACGCTCCAAAAATACCATGATAATATCAACTCTCTAACTCATTTCATTCGAGAGTTATCGTGCTAACGGCCGGACGGACCAAATTGGATTTGACCCCTGGATTATTCATCAGTGAGTTGAACTCAATTGTTTGAGATAATTTTCGGAAAAAAATCCAAAAATACAGACATCCGGATAAAATGATAGACAGGCTGTTCCCTGAACAGCGCCAAAACCGCCAAAAACGGAAAAAGGTTTCCAAGCTTTCACGGACGGATTAGCAGAGATCAATGGTAAGACTGATCCACAGACTGCGTATTCGTCAAAGTAACCTAGCAACATACCGGTTTCGTTTTTATTTAGAGTAATCAGTGAATCATAATTCAACGATGACGAAAAACACCACAAGCAAAATGATCTTCATGAGAATCCAGCAACCAATTCCGAGTACTTAGTAGAAAGATGTGACAACTGGCGTTCAACGAACCAAGCTCCTGCGGTTACTCGGAACTATAGATCCCTGCGTTTATTATTTTCCCCTCTGTGGTTATTCGCAAGTACTCCGTTCGAAGTCTCATGCTGTCCATCATGCATAATCCGGATTTATTCATTTATAAGTTTTCTTTTTTACGGCCGGTAAACTAGATGGACACATAGATGTAAATTTATCTACGGCTTATCTATCAGTGACGGTAGATTCAAAAATGCATACATATAGGAGCAAGGATGGCGCACAAAAGGGGCAAGCGGTGGCAAATATGGTAGCTATTTTCAAATTTCCAGAACCTCTTATCAGAACGGTGTCTGGCGACATCAGGCACCGAGGGCTCTGACTCGGGACAGGGCAAGAAGAAGAACATACCTCGTATCTCCCGATGTATGAAAAACGCCGAAACGGGAAAGTGGGCGAGAGATGCCTTTCAGACCGGAATGAAACATACTACATGAATAATTTAAATCTGGAAAAGCGGAGATCTCGTTGCCGGAAAATAAGGAAGAGCTACGAGAGACAGCGAGCGTCTGATAAGTGGAAATGGGTGTATGTACGTGTTTTTTTTAGCGGGATGTCTGTGTATTACAGAAGGCAAAAACGGCTGGCCTGATGTAAATATGTAAAATATCAACGTGTACGCCGAAAATTACTACATGCCGGGAGACGCATTCCGTTGTTTGTTATGCGAGAGGAGAAAGAATGAATTAGCATTCCGTTTCAGGAGATCCGTAAATCATTTTTAATCCAGAACTGGCATGGTGGTTCGGTTGGCCAATTCCACGGTATGAAATAAAGGCATATCTGACCAATAATGAATTTATGGGAATATCTGCAGGTACCATTTAAAATTGATGAATTCTTATTGTTTTGTCAAGGTTGGGTGACAGCCGCATCAGACATTTGGGGATGTTTGTATGTCGTCCATTCAGCCTCTCTCTCCTTAAATATGTATAGAATATACTAAGTATAACGTCAATAGCGGCAATTGGAAATTATTTTTTTCAATTTCACATATTTTAAATGATTAGGAGAAGAACTGTCATATACAAGGTGATTCTAAATGAATTAATGGAGGAGGTGTTAGTAAGTATGACTCATTTGCTGTTGTTTGAGCCATATTGATTGATAACCGAAAATCAACAGTTTCCGAGATATTTGAGCTCTGCTGATTTCTAACAGATTTCTCATTTCAGATCATTTTTCGTAAAAAAATTTTTACGTTTACCAAATTTGATTATAATTTTTAGATAGGAAAAAGCAAAAGTATGCTGTATGAGATGTTGAAAAAGAATCATTACGATTTGAAATGTGGTATATAAACAAAAGAAAAAACAATTTTGAATATCAATTTGCTTGCAACTTTCGAATTCCATAATTTATGTATGCCACATTTATTTTGAAACTTGAAAAACTCTTTCTTCATTCTCTAAAATAAATTACGTTAGAATGCATTCACTAGTTTCGTTTCAGCAGATTTTTTAAATGCAACCTTTTGAATGTCCAGCAAAAAAAATTGTGGATGTGTAATCAAAAGGCAGCGAGAGTAAATTTTAGGTGCAAAATAACAACTGAAGAAATTAAAAATTGGTTCAAGCCCTGTGGACAGGAGCTTTCTGGTGCTCTTGTTCAAACAGACAAATTATGTCTCCGACAGTATTGGTTTCTCACAGTTGGGAATTATATCAATGGATTATCATGATAGAACTGCATAATAACGGAAATTCAATTCAAATAATAGTTTATTTATCAAAATTAAATGAGCAATCTAAGAATGAGGACTGCACTATGGTAGAAATCAAATTAAAATAGCTGAAATGATTTTGATTCTCTCTTATAGAACAGGATGACATGTACGAGTATGAGCATAGATCATATAATAATTCATAGATAAGATAATTATAGCAATCTGTGAAAACATAGAGGTACGATTCATTATTGATATTTCGAAAAATTATATCTCCCAAAGTATTAGGATTTTAGAGTTGAAAATGATATAAATTGATTTTTATGGTGAAACTGCATCTTAAAAAAAATTGAATTCGAAATATGTAAGTTAAAAAAATCTTTTTTTTGCTACTCCGAAACCATCCGGCCGGTGATTTTACCCACTAACGAACTCAACCGAGATATTTATCTCTCAAATCTACTCTGAAAATTTCTTCTGCCTAGCTCATTCTGTTCGAGAGTTATTGTAGAAACAAAAATGTAGATCTACCGGAAAAATGTAGATCTACCGGAAAATGTAGATCTACCTGAAAAATAAAGATCTACCAGAAAAATGTAGATCTACTGGAAAAATGTAGATCCACTGGCTCATCTGAATCCCAAAATTTGGACTGCTGGCTACTAGTTTATGAATACTAATGAAATTACGAATTAAGTTGCAATAAAATACATTCAATTCGTGATTTTTGGTGCTCTTGTTCCTTGGAACAGAATGCTTATCAATTTGCCCAAATGTCTGTAATTTTGGAATTTTAGGCCAAAAATGGTCTTAAACAATTTGTTTCGACTCACTGATCTAGAATCCATGGTCAAAATTGATGTCCGGCCGTCCGTCCGTCCTTTAACACGATAACTCTTGAACGAAATGAGCTAGATAGTTGAAATTTCCAGAGTAGGTTTAGGAGGTAAATATCTCGGTTGAGTTCGTTATTGGGCAAAATAGGCTATGTCGTTTCGGAGTAAGAAAAATAAAATTTTATATCACAAATTTTGAATTCAATATTTTTAAGATGCAGTTTCATCATAAGAATCCATTGATGTCATTCTCAACTCTAACAAGCTAATACTTTCCGAGATACGATTTTTCAAAATTTCAATAATCATTCTCAGTTTGAACATGACCGTCAAAGCTCCTGTCCACAGGGCTTGAATAAATTTTTCTTTCTTATCTTCATATCTCCTTTCAAATCATTCTTATTCTTTTTCAACATTCAATAAAGCATAGTTCTGCTTTTTGCACACATCTCATCCTTTTCTGATAAAAATAATCCAAAATTATTATCAGATTTGGTCAACGTAGAAAAATCGACCAAAACTGAACTAAGGTGAGAAATCTTTTAATAATCACCAGAACTCAAATATCTCGGATACTGTTGATTTTTGGTTATCAATAACCGACAGTAAATTATCCATATTAACTCCTCCTCCAAGGTTCACGTCCAATTTGGAATCACCCTGTATACAATAAGCGTCAAAAGTATGGAATAACGGTTCACAGGCTCACGTCCAATTTGGAATCACCCTCTATACAATAAGTGTCGAAAGTGTGGAATGCATTTATTTCCTCCCCTTCCAAGAATGAAGGTTTGATCGGTCAAATTAATTTATTTTTGGCGCTCTTGTTCCTCGGAACAGAGTACTTATCAATTTGCGCAATTGTCTGTAATTTTCGATTTTTTTATGAAAATGGTCTTAAACGATTTGGTTCGATTCACTAATCAAGAATCCGTGGTCGAAATTGATTCTGTCCGGCCGGCTGGTCCGGCCGGCCGATGGTTTCAGAGTAACAATAAAAAAATTTTTACATTACAAATTTCAAATTCAATTTTTATGAAGATGCACTTTCACCATAGGAATCCATTGATTTCATTTATGACTCTAACAAGCTATAACTTTCGGAGATATAATTTTTCAAAGTTTCAATAATAAATCGTTCTGTTTTCACAGAATTAATATATTATGATCTGTTGTGATACATGCCAACTTCTTTTCCTGAGACATGATATGTCAAATTCATTTCAGCTATCGTAGAATTATGATGATTATAATATGATACCATGATACATTCTTTTTGGGTGATATTTAAATGCCCCTGGTTAATCCATATGATGATGGGAATGGTAATGATAAGTTAATAATATTGAGTTCAGAATATCTCCAGTAAAAACAAAACTACAATATCGGCTTAAGTTTCAATTGATATAATATAATTTTCAGAGTGGCTTTGAGGAAAGAATATATCGTTCATCATAGATTTGAGGAAAGAATATCTTGGATGAGTTCGTTGTTGGGTAGAATTGGTCTATTGGTTTAGGATTAATCATCTTTGGCACTCTTGTTAAATTTAAATTATATTATTAAGTTTGAATTTAACTTATGTTATGATGAAGTTCTATCATAAGAATCCATTGATGTAATTCCCAACTCTTACCAATTCTTTCGGAGATATGATCTGTCAAAGCTTGAACAAAAGCGCCAAAGCTCCTGGCCACAGGGCTTTCCCACTTTTTACGGAACCTTCTCCGGAAATTCTTATTGTTCTACCATTTTCCGTTACCAAGCAGTGACATCATCAATATTTTTTTTTAATTGCAAGCCCCAATTTTTTTCTTGCCATGCATAAGTCAAATCATTCTGTATTCAGTAGTCCAAATGTCACGCTAGTATTTCTCAAGATATTAATTTTTCAAATTTAAAAACATGTGAAAATTTTTAAATTCACTCTACATAAACACTTTTTGGCGCGCTGTTCAGGTGAACAGAGTACCTATAAATTCATCCAAATATCTGTATTTTTCGATTATTAGGCCGAGAATGGCCTCAAACGATTATTTTCCACTCACTGATGAAGAATCCGTGGTCAAAATCGATTCTTTCAGCACTAATACGCTCGAACGCAATGAGTTAGAGAATTGAATTTTTCAGAGTAGGTTCGAAGTCCGAATGCGTCGTCATTAATGGGCAAAACCTTTCGTTTTCCCAATAACTCAAAAAATGCCGATTTTTGGCAATATTTTGTGAAGATCACATGGCTGGAAAATTAAAAAAAAAATTTTAAAAATTCTTTATCTCAGAAACTATCCGTCAGATATCGTTCAAATTCTGCGAGAGCCTTCAAAACCCTATTTTTCAGTAAATGTCTGCATTCAAACTTGACCGGATCTATAGTGGAGAAATATCGAAATATTTCAACGATCGAGTTGTACTGGTCTACTGGTTTAACACGAAGTTGTCACCAGTTTTTGATTTTTGACGTACCTGGAGAGTATTTAATGAATTATCATGTGAATAGATAGGCCGATGTCAAATTTGACAAGTTATTAGTAACAGTAATAACGTCAGTAATAACATTCGTTCAATACCTAGTGAGAATTGGTATATCTTGTCTATGATATGTACCTTATTTTACAGACAAGTTCTCGATTTAAACTTGATCGAGTAGTATGTCACATTATGATATTTTGTTGGAATTAGAAATTTGAAAACAAGGTTTCAAAGGTCAGTAATAACTTTTATTCAATACACGGAATTCAATATAATTCTTTACGTCTTCACTAGCTCATTCCTGAAAGGAGAGATAATATATCTATAATTCCATACTTTTGACGCTCACTATATATATACCAGGAGTATTGCCGTATTCATCCAATAATCAAGCAACTATTTGGGCACTCGGCAACTTAGGGGCGTGATTATTTAATTGAAACAACCATTCACCACTTTACATCTATATATTTCGGTCCTTTATTGGGTCGGACTAGACCCCAACTAAAATTGGCAGAACAAAGTTTAAAATCGTTGGGAGTTTGGGAGTCGGTGAAGCCAGACAAACCCAAACGATTTTACTTACGTTTCGGCTAGTTGTACATGTAAAAGCTGAGATAACCAACGTGGGACAATTTCATCCACAACTGTGATAAAACCACCAATCCAATTGGATTTGATGAACAGTAACGTTAAAATATTCAAAATCACACTAATACCAAATAAAAACCAAACTTGTGATATCAGATCGGCGTAGACGCATGTCAACGAGTGATTTCATTACAGTTGTGGATGAAATTGTCCCACATTGTTTTTCGTAGCTTTTACATGTACCTACAACAATTGCATAATTTGACGTAAGTTTTATATTCTGATCTCATCTTTTTTTCATCGTGCGATTCACTGTTGCCCAAATCAAATAACAATATCATTGGAATTTCCCGTTATGTTGTCCGTTCAAATTTCGTGTCAGGGCCAGACGATATTTGGTACTTGTCATTGACATATGATATGGTGTGCGAAATATAATATGGAAAAAATAACTTACAAATTTTCCGCCAGAAAAAATTCCTATAAACCGATGTCAGCGCCACCTACCAGGTCCAATTGAGAATCCGAACTACGCAGAGACCCACTGAGACACAGACACAGTGCCACCTACTGGGTTCAATTGTAGATTTAAACCATCATGAGGTCCATTTAAACACAGCGCAAAATTTCATCAAGATATTTCAGAAAAAAATAACTTCTTTGGTCCTGCTGTTCTCGAGTTTCAAGCTTAGCAATACATTCATTTTTACTTACAAAGATATGTCAAAACACACTGGTTTATAATCCTAGAACAAATAAAGATCATAGAAAGCACTCACGTGAAGTCAGTGCGCTTATACTTATTTATGTACATACTCACTATGGCATCGATACCGATGGTAATCAATTTCACGTGGAATAACATGTTAATAAGAATATCTCTGAAGTTGTCAGTGATTAGTTCTTAAGATATTGTGATCTTCTTGTACACATTTTCAATTATTTTTGTGACACGATCCTCACTAAATTTTTCATTGACCATAAAGCCGATATACTAACCCTAAATACAAATTTGACCTCGATCAGATCTGCAGTTTTGAATATTTTGAAATAATAAAATGCAACCGGTACATTTCGATACCAAGCCTACCCTGCAAATTTCAAATCTCGAACTTCCTTTTGGATCGTATGTTTTCCTGGCATTAATAGGCACTCCATGTGCCTATTAATTGGCCCAAATATCTGAATATTTGGAATTTTTGGTCAGATATATTATCCAACGATTGGGTTCTACCAACTGATGACTAATCGGGGGAACAAGAGTAAAAAAGAATTTTTTTCAACCACTGAAGTGAAGTCAGGAAATTGGAAATTCTTAATCGAATTTACCATCGATATAGACCGTTTTCTCAGATTTTATAAGATATGAATAAATTTCGTACCATTTTTAGGAATTGAGTAATGAGAGAATCGTTTAAGATGAAAGAAATTCATTAAATATCAGATAATATAGGAAAAAAAATATTCATAAATTCTCTTGTCGTATTTATTCAACTGTGTATTTGATTTAAATTCGTTGTGAAATATCGGAACTCACCCAAGTCTGCTCGGATCTCCAACAATAGAGATCCGATCGTGTTCAAACTTTCAATTGATTGTAGAGTTTGGCTTTGAAGGTTCTCGCAAAATTTCAGCGGTGTCGGACGAATACTTTGTGATATATAGAATTTTTTGCGATGATTTTTTTTTTAATTTTTTAGTTATACGATCTTCACGAAATTTTCCAAAAAATTCTGCGTCGGCATTCTAGAACTAATTACCATGTTTGAATTGAATAGGCATCGGATTTTTTGAGTTATAGAGGAAATAACAAACAATGTTGCATTCGGTTGCTCAACCTAACCTGAAAATCGCAAGTCGCTATCTCTTTTCGTTCTCAAGTTATCGTGATACGATATTTTGATACGAATGTCACAAAATTGCTCATACGTCTTTAAGTCTACAACTACTCACCAAGATTCAATTCGATCGGATCTGAATTGGTTGAAAATAAAATTATTACTCGGAAACCGTTGGGCCGATTATGCCCATTAACGAACTTGTCCGTCGTATAGGGACGCGCCACATACTCTGAAAATTTGAGGTCGCTATCTCTTTCCGTTCTCAAGTTATCGTGAATTAAATTTGATCTCAAATTCTTCATCAGAAAGTCAAACCCAATCGTTTCAGACCATTTTCGGCAAAAGATCGAAAATTACAGACATTTAGGCAAAATTATAAAGCGATTTTTGCACGCATGTTCCATTGCCTATTCACGCCTCATATAGAGTCGATCGAGCTTAAATTCGGTACTCGATTGAAAATGGCAGATTTAAGATATGTGCAAAATTAAGCAGATTCTAACGGATA
Organism: Halyzia sedecimguttata; assembly: GCA_937662695.2. Classification (NCBI taxonomy): domain Eukaryota; kingdom Metazoa; phylum Arthropoda; class Insecta; order Coleoptera; family Coccinellidae; genus Halyzia; species Halyzia sedecimguttata. The sequence goes on from OW569413.2 coordinate 18,817,846, forward strand.
GTTCCAGAAATATAAAATCTGCTCTGGCTATGAATTTGAGTAAGCACACTGACCTCACGTAAATGGTTTTCCAAGTTATCGTATTCACGGCTGAATGGGCGGGAAGAATTGAATTTGACTGCGGAATCATTTGGGGCCATTTTTGGCTCAAAATATGAGAATTATTACCAACATTTGGACACATTAATAGCGCCCTGGAACAACGGAGCATGGAGTATCACTGCATTGATCTATCCACCGTTTCATATGAAAGAAAAGACGTAAACTTCGTTTCTGCGACTCTCTTTCTCTCGGAGAGAAAAATCACCCGCGAAATGATTCCGGTATCGATCCGTTCCTCAGGCCATTTCATCTGTTAACTACCATTCTTACCAATTAAAAATTCGTTCAACTTCGGGAACAAATGAAGAAAATAATTTTATTTGTATTCCACTTTCCGAATGGGAAGTTAATCTAAGTTTTCCGTTTCGTAAGTAGCTTGATTTACTGTGCGAGTTTCGTTTTAATTTTCGCGATCTCCGTTATTAAACTTTTTCGCTACGCGGCATTAAGAGATCGTTTCTACGCCACGCCGGCCGTCAGAATCGTGAGAACTGACAGCGGTGTAGATTTCTTATTGTTTTTAGGAGTTTATTGTCGAATCGGAATTTTCTTCCGTTCATGTTCCTGAAGAGGTCATCAATTTGCGTGAATGTTGATTAAAAGATACTTTAAAACAGATTTATCGCTTTCCGATTCAGTTGCAGTAGCTTTTTACCCAACTTCCCGAAGGAAGGAGGTTTATGTTTTTCGAGTGTATGTATGTATGTATGTTTGTATGTATGTCTATTGAAGACGCACGGTGAAATATTCATTCATTTTAATTACTGAATTTAGTTTTCTAATGATCCTTATGTGTCCAGAACTTTTAATATTATAGAGTATGTAGGTAGGTACTTATATTTTTATATCCATAGTCTACATCGATGGTCTAGTACACAAATGCGGTTAGTGCAAAAAAGTAAATTTTACAGTATTGAAAAAATAAACCTCAGGCTTGAATGTTAATTATTTAATGTTTACGATTTAACACCAAATATGCAAAAGGTTGACAATGTATTGTTCATAAAGATAAATGTCAAACCTGTAAACGAATATAATTTAAGTGCACCTTTGTGTTAGTTATCTAAGAACTGCTAGATCTTAAGAACTAGTTGCCGAGATACATTCATTTACATAAATAAAATAAGAATTTAAAGTTAATATTGCATTGAATAGCCGGCGACAGGGGTTTTAAAATAGTGGATCTCACTTACGTCAATCGTGCACAACGTAGTTGTGTGGCTATTACATATCACAAGCTACTTAACTCATTTTTGTAAAAAAGTACACATTTTTGCGCTAGATCATCGACATATACTAGATCATCGACATATATTTCGTTTTTGAGCAATTTAACACTTTAAAAATCAATTGGATTATTTGAAGTGACTTTCACAAAGTCTCATACATATTTCTCATGAGAAGTGTGAGAAAACGAAAATAAATGGGACTCTAGCTACTCTAGCACATCTTGTGAAGTTTTAAGTTATATTATTCAGAGGTCTTCAGTAACTTGATAAGTAGATAATAAACATTACAGTGTAAGTTGGAAAGGCTGTTGCTCTTGCCTAAGTTCAAGGTTCGCGAAATCAGCAAGTTCACGTAATTATACAGTGCGCGTCAAAATTCTGGAACAAATTAATTTTCTCAGAAGAAAAATAATTGGCAATAAAATCCTGAAACAGGTCAATTTTTGTTTCACTTTTACCAAATTTTTATGCATTTTTGAAGGATTTTTGTTGCACCCTGTGCCATCCCCATTAACCCTCTAAATTTTTTGAATAGGGGAAGTGGGTCATGTGGTACTTTTTTGGCAAGATCTTTGTATCTTCTTTACAGGCGTGCAGAAAAAGTCAAGAAAAATTTTTTTCTTTTTTGAAAAATAGTTAATTCAAAGAGGTTTTCAGTATGTGCACTTTGTCATGGCTCATTTACTTTGAGACGATGGTAACTGATTAAATTTGTCACCGAATGAAAGTCGACCATTACAGTTTTGTTCATGCACAACTTTCAACCCCTACGAACCCTTTAATGGAGGAAAAAAATGGGGGGGGGGAGCGTGAGGGGTTGCAAATTGTGCATGAACAAAACTGTAATGGACTTTCATTTGGTGACAAATTTCATCAGGTATCATCGTCTCAAAAGTAAATGAGCCATGACAAAGTGCACATACTGAAAAACCTCCTTGAACTAACTATTTTCAAAAAAGAAAAATGTTTTCTTGAAAATTTCTGCACGCCTGTAAAGAAGATACAAAGAACTTGCCAAAAAAGTACCACAGGTCCCACTTTCCCTATTCAAAAAATTTGGAGGGTTGATGGGGATGGCACAGGGTGCGACAAAAATCCTTCAAAAATTCATCAAAATTTGGTAAAAGTGAAACAAAAATTGACCTGTTTCAGGATTTTGTTGCCAAATATTTTTCTTCGGAGAAATTGAATTTGTTTCATAATTTTGACGCGCAAGTAAATATCATAGTATGTTATTCAATATTCTGCTAACACGATATTCATTTGGAAAATTAGGGTTCTATCCCAACAATTGTAAGTGTGGGAAAGCCCTGTGGACAGGAGCTTTGGAGCTCTTGTTCAAACTTTGACAAATCATATCTCCGAAAGTATTGGTTTCTCAGAGTTGGGAATGATACCAATGGATTCTTATGATAGAATAGAACTGCATCATGAACTGGGTTCTACAAAGCTGCGTATAAACTACGCGCGGCAAACCCCCGAACATTGACTCGAGAGTCTCGAGTCGGCCTCGAGCTATGTAATGTACACAGGTATGCCGTGAGAGGCATCCCCGTCTAATACACGCGTGTATTAATGTTCGAGGTTGTGCCACGGGTAGTTTATACGCAGCTTTACTGATGCCACGTAACACTAACACTCCTGTCCTGTCTCCCGTTCTGCACTTATTGAAATTTCTAGCGACGTATTGAGTATTGTGCAAGCTAATACTGCTGCATGTGCACTTATGTGCACTTATGGAAATTCGTATTTCGCTTTGAGTATTTTGCAGGAGCTAGTAAATCATATATTCGCAAGTATTAGCTTGTTAGATTCGAAAATGATATCAATGAATTATTATGATGAAACTGTATCAAAATAAAATTTAATTTGAAATTTGTAATGAATAAAATAATCGTTACTTCGCAATCAATGCTCATTATGCCCAAAAACGAACATAACCGAGATATTTATCTTCCCAAGCAACTCTGAAAATTTCAACTTTCTAGCTCATTCCGTTAGAAAGTTATCGTGTTAACAGCTGTCCGGACCTGCCGCACAGAATCGATTTTGACCTGGGATACTTGATCAGTGAGTCGAACCAAATCGTTTGAGATCATTTTCATCAAAAAATTCGAAAATTACAGACATTTGGGTAAATTGATAAGCACTCTGTTTGGAGGAACAAGGTTGCCAAAAAACATATGCCTTTTTGTGAGTATAGATACCCTTGAGGCATATAACCTATCCCACGATGCATAACTATCATGAACTCAATTATTTTTCCTTTTTCGAGACATGCTAAGAAAGTATGTACGCAAATCAGGAGCGAAACCTTGAGGTGTGTGAATCGTAGAGGATCTTTTAGCCACGTTATTGATTTCCAAAAAAAAACATTACTGAAAAATAAAGCTTCAGTTAAAGGTAAAGCTCCTCCTAACATACAGTGCAAAAATAGAAGACACAGGCAATACAGAAAACTGAGAGAAAAGGCTGGGGCATCTTCAGAGGAAACAAATAAAAGTTTAACTTGTGCTTCTGTTGAATCTTCTAGATGGAATCAACCTGATGCTTGTGTGAAGAAGATAAAGAACAGAAAGCTAAAAAATTCAAATTAAAAAAAAATTAGGCTTAAAATCTGATTACCCAAAATGCCATTCAACATCCTGTTCGCGAACCTCAGAAAACAAAACAGATAGGTAGAGTTTTCAACCAAACAGAAGAAACTCTTTCCAACAAGTCAGACCCATCTCAGAATGATCAAATGAATTTGTAGAATACCTATTTTTAAAATTTTGACAATACTATATCTAAAGTAGACTGGATTCAATGCGTCAAGTGTAAAATTTGGCAGCACGCCTATACAATACACGGTGTTTATTGTAACCAATGCCATCAGTTGAAACTACGCTATGTAGCTATACAGAAGGCCTATATGGGTGATTCCGTTCTAACTGTGTAATTCAATGTCCTGTATTGTTTGTTCTCATAGGTCATTAATTAATAATCAATTTATGAAATTTTTGTGCTTATTGGAAAATTATGAACATATTTCAACATTATTTTCATATAATATAACTTGCCACTTACAAACAACTTACAATATATCACTTAAATGTCAGTACTATGTCCATTTCTAGAATTTATTTATTAAATGTCAGTACCGTGTCATATCCATTTCTAGAATTTATTTATAAATTGTTAGTTTTTTTTGTCGTAAGGAATGATTTAAACTAATTAACTCATAAATTCTAATGTTTATGTTCAAACTGAACAAAATCGACACATTTTTTGTTTAATGTATTAAGTTAATATTGAATTTCGGTTCAATAACTTTTGTCTTTAAAGCTTAAAAGCTTTACTTAATACATTAAATAAAAAATGTGTCAATTTTGTTCAGTTTGATCATAAACATTAGAATTTATGAGGTAATTAGTCTAAATCATTTATTACGACAAAAAAAAATTACAATTTATAAATAAATTCTAGAAATGGACATGACACGGTACTGACATTTAATAAATAGATTCTAGAAATGGACATGGAACTGACATTTAAGTGATATATTGTAAGATTTCTGTAAGTGGCAAGTTATATTATATGAAAATAATGTTGAAATATGTTCATAATTTTCCAATAAGCACAAAAATTTCATAAATTGATTATTAATTAATGACCTATGAGAACAAACAATACAAGATATTGAATATCACAGTTAGAACGGATTCACCCATATCCCCAACTATAGGACTTTTCTATTCTGTTCATAACTGAAGCAATAAAGCAAAGGATATTAAATTATCTTGATTATTCTGTTCATTGATAAGTATACAAATTAACACAAAAGTATGAAATTATTAAATGCTATATTCCTTACATCCATCGCCCATTTCAAAAAGGTGGGCAACTATCCCACATTTACCCTAAGCGTCACTGAAAATATTCTAATTAGAAAGATCAATGATTGCTACCCAAGAAAACAAATTTTCTTTAAAATGGTACGTTCCGTTCTCCGTAAAATCCCAGGTTATCATCAACCGTAGCTAACCCCATATACTAGTCGTACGAAGAGGCCACATGGTTTCTATTTCGTTATGTAATTATTTCTACATATCCACTCCTATCGCAAGGCGCGATAAGAAACTTAGCTCAAGTATGCTTTCGAAATATCAAATAGAGCATGCCAGAAAGTTCTCTCCGATACTGACTCCCTAATTTCATGTATCTATTGATTTCATTTTAGTATCATCATCCAGCTGTGCAATCAGTTAATTTCCATATCGCACCTTTTCTATTGTCCATTATACTTTTCAGCGTCAAGGATGCATTCACGGTGAGGAACTTGCGTACCTTTTCGGCGCGCCACTGGTGGGAGGCATGGTTCATTTCGGCAGAAACTATACCAAGTCAGAAGTGGTGCTTTCCGAGACTACCATGATCTATTGGAGCAATTTCGTCAGGACTGGGTAAGTATCGGATAGCATGCCAGGGACGTATTAAGCAATATATTATTATACATTGCATCGTATACCCATTCTCAACTGAATTTGGAGAATATCGAACGTTCTGTTGCTATAGCCGAAAACCAACATAACTTATAATTCTCGCTCCAACGCTTCATTCAATTTTAAAACAGAATTTTTCAAATGATAGACCCCAGGAGATTTCTTGATTATGCTACATATTTTATTGAATCATTTATAAGTACATTGACTTTCAATTGAACCTAAAACAAATTTCAAAAACGCTTACTAGCACTCACATGACATCAGTATATCAAGCGCGCTCATTCATTCAATGATCAACGAATGAATATTTCACTGAATTTATGGGTACTAGAGATTTTTTGAATCGAGAATATTTTCTCAATAGCAAGACGCATTCTGGAAATTAATTTGAATATGCATTTGAATAAAGGGTGATTCAAAACGCGAGGCGAAATATTCCCAGACGGCACAAACATATTGCATGAATATGCCATGCATATCCCACCGGCATATTGGCATATGCCAGGGATATTCCATATCCTCCAAAGCATATGCTACGCATATTCCATGGATATCCAAGGTCACCATGAATCATGTTCCATGAATATGCCATGCATATCCCACCGGCATATTGGCATATGCCAGGGATATTCCATATCCTCCAAGCATATGATAAGCATATTCTATGGATATCCCGGGAATATGTTTTAATCTCCTGAAAGATATTCATGGCATATGCCAGGAATATATTTTCCTACTGTATAGCATATGCTTTTTGAATATGAATATCAAAAAAATTATACAGGGTGAGTCTTTAAGCCGTACATTAAATTTAACCATAAATTCCTCTCATAAAATTGAATACTTTTTTCATTCAACATATTTTCCAAATTTGACTCAGGTAAAAAGATACAGGCTGTTGAAATTTAAAAAAAAATCATATCATTTTATATTGTAACCTTGACGTCTTTTTCTGGAAAATATGTATCATGTTATAGGAAACTTCAACACCAACATTCGTTTAATTCAGAAAAAGAATGTCAAAGCTATAAAAATAGAAACTGATTTTTTTTCGAAATTTAAAGAGCCTGTATCTTTTTACCTTAGCCGAATTGGGAAAAATGGTAAATGAAAAAGTGTTTCATTTGATAAGAATCTATGGTTAACATTAATGTACAACTTTAAGACTCACCCTGTATATATTTTTTTTCTACTTCCACTATAGGTCAAATGTAGGTTAGTTATTTTGAGAAATACAAAACTAAATCAGAAAATATTTATTACAAAAAACAAAAATATTTTTTCGCAGAAAATACAAAAAAATATTATATATAAAATTTGTATATATTGCGGTAAACCCGCAAATTTTTTAGTCGCTTAGATATTATTATTTTTTTACGTTATGAATATTGGATATTATTGAAAAAAACCACGCCTATATCTTACAAACTAACAGAGACCGTAGAGTTTTCACTTAAGATTTGCATTCTGGAGATGTCATTAAATACATTGAAGTAAATATATCTAATTAATATTAAAGAAATTGAACAAATAATAAATTAAAACAACATCCTATTATTATTAATATTACTATGTATTTATAGCACCAATTCTACCTCCGGGTGATTTTGTTTGTATTCATTATTCCTAAAACCAACAAATATAAGAAAAAACGCTTCGTCATAAAATAATTTACTCACAGTTTCAGTTGCTTTTTAGTCAGGAAAATAGCAATCCTTTCTTCTAGTTCCTTTTCAGTGCATTGCTTCGTAAGTGGGTTTTTCCTGCCTACCACCGAAAAAAGTATTAATATATTATCTCGATGTCAATGATATTTCCTCTGCTAATTATGCATATTGATTCATTTGGTGAATAGAAATTATATTTTGTAAAGTGAAGATGGTATTGACATTCAGTTGAAAAAAAACCCTATGGCAGAGTTGTTCTAAATACAGATTATGGAAGTATCGAAACACAAATAATATATTCAAGAACAGTTGGACAACACAGGGAATATGTTTCTCAAATATGTCAAAAACCCAATATCAAATTAGTAAAGAGAAAATGGAATTAACATAGACTACTGGATTATATTTTTACCTTTGATTAAAATAGCCATGTGAAGAACAGAAAACTTCTTGCCCTCCAACCCAGCTTAACTGCTTCAAAATGACATCATCGGCCAACTGAGGCATGCATCTTCTGACAACATCTTTTGTGTCAGTGCCTCCAACATGGACAAGCTCAGTCAACTGTGAATAAAATGATTTGTTTTCTATTTCTACTCTGGTATATTGATATCTACTATTGGTTTTGGAATATTGATATCTTGGGCAGTACTTTCACTCCTCGAATTCAGCATTGCCGTTATGAATTCCGTATTTTGCTCGACCCTTCCATTAAATTTATGTAGCATTCTTATAATTTCAGTAGTCTATAAAAAAAAATAAGGTTCAAAGTCACAAATACATAAATATATAAGAGGTGTACTAACCTTTACTGGATAAACATTTCTGTTTTGCTGCAGTGGAAGTTGAAATTCTGGAGGTAGACGCATCCGAGTTGAGGTTTTGGAATATTGTATTGCTGTATCACTTCCTTTTCTAAATTCAAGTTTCTTTGCACCACTTCTAATGCTGCTTCAGACTGTGATGAGCAGGCTTGTTGTGACTGATAAGCTGGAAAAATATGTTGCTATTTGATGATATAAAAGTAAATAAATATAAATTTCATTAGAAATAGAGAATTAGAGATTTTATCCCACTGGGGAAACTCAATATATAGGTAAAGCCCACAATTTAATATCTTCCTGAAAACTCAGGTGGTTACTTTGACTAGGTCCTGAGAGACAAGTATTTCCAACTACATTACTCGGCAACTGAAGATCGTGACTGAATCCAGTAACAATTCTTCGGTTTTCTGGTAGAGTCAAGGCTGGAATAGTTTCAGTAGAACAACTATCTACTGTATCAGGTATCTTCAGTCCTCTGGTCATATTCTTGCGAATCATCAGTAATATTGTGCTCTTCAGTAAACAACAATGTTTGGCCGGACAATCTTTTCACTTTGCTCAAAAAAGATTTCTTCATTATGTAGCAAAACAAAACACGGACTGCAAGTAAATAGGTACTCTGTAAAACCCTTGATACCTTTTCACCTAGCCAAAGGTTGATATATCCGATAAATGGTATTCACCAAAAATTGAGTTATATAAATATACTTACTTACTTGTTAAATAACAACACAATTCCTTAATTTCACCAATTCACTGTTTGTCCATATCAAATAAAGACCAGCCAACTACAAAACAGATTTCAAACTTGTTATTCTTTTGTTTTGACAATGGAAACAAAGAAAAACGATTTATTTGTCAGATGATGACCACAGAACACCATATAGGATAAAGCTTATATAGACAAGATATAGTCTTCATATGGTCTCAGTATAAAAATAATGAAAATGAAAATATCGTATCCCGCTCAAGGCATCGATTCACACAACCCAACACGGGTTGTGTGAATGTACAAAAAAGATTTGAAAGAGTATTTTGAAATAAGGTAGATCTGTGTAGATATAGCCGCAGTTCCATACATATAGCGTATAAACAAATAATTTAACCTATATAAAGGCGCATTTTGTTGTTATACATTGTGATAATTAAAAGTCTAACGTTACTAAATGCTCCATTTTTGGCTGCGAAGCTTCAACTAAGAATTTTCCCAGCTGGTTTTCTAACGAAATGTTTCAAATTGATAGTACAAAAATTATTACGTATCTATAAAGAAATGTGCAATGAAAATGCTTTTTGAATATTCATAGGATATTCGAATGCTCAAATTTCAGTTTGATATGCCGTTTGAATATGCCAGTCATATTCAAGGAGAATATCTGTGGAATATTCGTGGGAGTATATTCCAGGAATATGCCTTATGGATATAAGATAATGGCATATTCATGGAATATTCCAGGGATATTGCAATATCTATTGGAAAAAAGGATATTGTAGGCAAATTGATAAGCACTCTGTTCCGAGGAACAAGAGTGCCAAAAAGACTCCATCCCATATACCTACATTAATAGAAGATCTTTCTTGAAAACTTCTTCTTTTGAAAGCGTGAGGATTTTCTAGAGACCATACATGTTCATTGTGGCATTTATTCATGCCATCCTGAGTAAAAGTAGTTTCGTCCGACCAGAGCGTCTCTCTGAAGAAATTTTCATTTTGTTATTGCTGCTGAAGAAGCCATCGACAAAAGGCGAATCTCTGCATCTGATCTCCTGGGTGCAAATTATTTACCTTTTGTTTATGAAATGAATGTAAAACTTCGGTTTCCAAGTCCCTCCGAGAAAAACTGGACTTATATTTTTATAATATGTAGCTATTAAAGTTGATGAGATGAAAAAACTTTGAAGTTTGATATCTCGGAAACAAAACCAAAAATCCAAAAATTTTATTTCACATTTTGTTTCGAGAATATCAGCCTAAATACGTTCCATAAATTTTCGCCTTGAGTTTTGAATCACCCTGTATATACGAAAATCCAACGCAAACATTCAAAGAAAGCCACTTTTCGGCGTAAATTTATAAATATTTTATCCAGTTAATCTGTCAAAGGTCGAGGGCTCGCGAAGTAGAAAACATCAACAAAACAAAAGACAAGCATGCCGGTTTTACGTGGTATGTGCAGAAATTTAAACATTTATCCCAATGTAGTTGGCTCCGATGGTATACATCAAATTTATTTTAAAATCAACATCATTCAGACATTATTCCTTTGATGTTAATTTTGAAATAAATTTGATGTATACCATCAGAGCCATCTAATCCTCGATCTAATCTTCTAAAAATTTTTTATTTTGTTTCTAAAATAACTCTCGAACAGATAAACCAAGTGGTTGAAATTTCTGGAGTAGGTTTGGGTGATAAATATCTCGGATAATTTCGTTATTGGGTAGAATCGGCATGATGGTTTCGGAGTAACGAAAAAAAATTTTTTTTTTACATTACAAATTTCAAATTCAATTTTTTTCAAGATGCGGTTTCATCATAAGAATCCATTGTTATCATTTTCACCTCTAACAAGTTAATACTTCCTGAGATATGATTTTTCAAAATTTCAATAATACATCGTAGTTCTATGTATTCACAGAATGTGAACACAGAATCACTGTTCATAAATGTCATCTTACCTACCTAGAGACTTGTCAATTCTTAGTTTGAAAATATTTTCTGTTGGAAAATAAGTATCCGATTTTTGAATTTGTGAATTTATACCAGACTGTTTTGAAACCGAAAATAATATTGACTGATTACATATTGAATAATTTATGCATAAATATTGGGGATGATGTTTCAGAAGATTTAGAATTGGATCATTTTAATGATGTAGTTTATGAAGACAATAGGAAAGAAGAACATGATGGAATCATCAAAAGAAATTACTGTTCGTTGACCACTGAGTTTAATATTACCTTTTACTTTCTTAAGTTTTGAAACATGTTCATATATACAGTATTTTCATAATGTTGCTAGCAGAAAATGCTGACACATGGATCTAAATTTGTGTATCAATTATATTTTCTTGAGTTAAGGTCCATAATACAGAGAAGAATGTGTAAGTGGTATGAACTATTCAATTTTGAAAAGAGGATAGTATTTTATTCATATATTTTTAACTATAAAAATAACTTGTTCGTCAGCCTCAACCTACTCAAATATCAGGAATAAATGGTCAATCTGCTATGATTGTCTCCAGCCCCCCTCTAGACATTTCGATGATATTTTCCTTAGGTATTTCGAGTTGTGAAAACTATGCACCGAGTGTTAGTTGCAACAACCCATTCCACGACGTGGAATCATTGCAGATTGGTCATTTAATCTTGATAAATAAATTCGATGACAAGTTTTGAAGCATTAAAGCATTGCAGATTGCTCTTTTTTGATTGATAATTTTTGAAGCATTTTTTTTAAACAACACTTTTTTTAAATTCAATTTCTTTCATGACGTAGTTCTATCATAAGAATTCATTGATATAATTCCCAACTCTGAGAAACCAATACTTTCAGAAATATAATTTGTCTATTTGAACAAGAGCGCCAAAAAGCTCCTGTCCACAGGGCTTGAACCAATTTTTAAGTACGATTGTGTTTCTCTTTTTAAGGTGTTTTGTTTGTAGTGTACCACTGATGATGATCCGAGCTCTTGATCGAAACTTGTTTGATTAAATGCTTTTTGTTATGAATAAATTCTATAATACTTGTGGAGAAGACTTGGATTACTCCTCTATTTTAATCAATGTAATTAAAAGTGAAAAGAATAATAACGAATACATGATTTGCGCAGTAACATCATTGAGTTATGTAATATCCACCTCATTTTCTGTTATGATACAAAAGTTATATATTATTGTTTTATCAGCTAACTCAATCTTTTGCATTTAGGTGCATACAAATTTCAACGAATTGTGGTAATAAGAATTTTAGAGGAATCTGGCAGTTTCTGAAACATACCTACCCTGAAAATTGAAAGTCGCTATTTATTTCCGTTTGAAAGTTATCGTGGCAACGGACAGCCGACTAGAAATAATATAATGTGATCTCAAATTCTTCATCCTTTGAGTTAAACCTGAGCCTTTGCGAAATTATTTTTGCAAAGAGTTTGAGAATTACAGACCTTACGACGATATATTATTATGCATAAGATATTAACTTGCAATTGGTTGATGAAAATTACCCAGTGAACCACCGATTATACAGGGTGTTTCTGAAATAGGGTTCCGAATTTCTACTGCATGTAGAACTCATTAAAATAAGTCAAAATGTTCCTATAAACATGTGCCCTAAAACGCACCCTTAGAAAATTACAGGCCCTTAAAAGGGTTCGAATGAAACTGGTTTTATCCAGTTATTTCAAAAACGATAAAAGATAAAAAGACGAAATTAACGGAACATACATAACTTTTTACGACGAGTAACATGAGCTAGGCCATTTTTCGTTATTCGAATCATAGGCGTTCTTTTCAGGGGGGTGAAAAGGGTATCAAGTCCCTAAAAAATTTTGTACGACTTTTTTTGCAATTTTTTTAACAAATTCATAAATTTTTGACAGTTTTACGTAAAAAATGTCCTCTTTGCGTAAGTCGATATCGGCAGCGGTTTTTGTGTAAAATGAGTTTGAAAATTATCATTATTTGATAAAATTACTGTTATTCACTTCGGATCCAATTTACCCAAAATGCATTTAGAAATAATCAGAATCATTTAGTACATAAACTAAGATTATTTTAATGTCGAGTTTTCCTTATTTATTTCACAAAACTAGCCAGTGAAATTGTAATTAATGAAATTGAAGATAAAATAAGTAAGCTTAATTATGATCAGCAGAATGCACTGTAATAATGAAATTCTTAATAACACAAATTAATAAGAAACAAGGTAACTAACACTAATTACTAATAAAAGGGATAAATTACAGTAACTGTTCGAAATGACCACCGTCCATTTCAATGCATAATCTAGCGCGACGTTTCAAAGACCCTTTGAAAAATTCTTGGCGTTTGTCGTATTTCCATGCAGGCGATTTCAATTTTCTCCCGTAATTGTTCAATGGTTTCGATTGATGTTTTATACACGCCTTGAGGTGGCCCCACAGAAAATAATCGAGTGGGTTTAGGTCGGGGGACCGAGGGGGCCAGGAAACAGGACCTCCACGACCAATCCACTTTTCTCCATAAACTTCATTTAAGTGTTGTCTTACGTTCAAGAGGTAACGGGGAGGCGCTCCATCCTGCATAAACCACATGCGTTGACGTTCAATTACAGGTACATCTTCTAAAAGTTCCAATAAATCGCTTACTAAGAAATTATAATAATCCTGACCATTCAGTCGATTAGGCAATATGAAAGGCCCGATAAGCCGATCACCTAAAATGCCGGCCCAAACATTAATGGAAAACCGAATTTGATGTCTTGCCTGAATTACACTATGGGGATTTTCTTCCATCCATTCGTGTTCGTTATGGAAATTAACATAGCCATCTTTACTGAAACTTGCCTCGTCGGTAAACAAGATATGTGAAGAAAAATCTGGGAATCGTCTCAACTTTTGTAATAGCCATTGGCAGAATTCTCGGCGGGGTCCGTAATCATTAGGATTTAAAGCTTGAACTCGTTGGATGTGAAAAGGATGAAGGAGCTGCTCGCGAAGAATTCGCCAAACTACAGAAAAACTTATGTCATTCATACGCGCGATACTTCTTACACTAACTCTTGGATTGTCTTGAACTATTCTCAAAACACGTTCTTCAGTTGCCGGAGTTCTTACAAATCTGGTTCTACCACGATCGTTTACCCTTGCCTGGAATGAACCACTTTCTCTTAAACGTTGATGGATCCTCTGAAACACTTGTCGAGATGGAAGTCTTCTATTTGGGTATGCCACCGCATACAAACGCCTTGCTTCTGTTGCATTACCATTTGCACGGCCATACATAAAATGCATATCCGTAAATTCCGCGTTTGAATAGTCTGGCATTTTAAAAAAATAATAATTGTAACGACCACTAAATCAAATTTTGATTAACTTTTGCAAAAGTTAGCTGACAAGTTATCAATAAATAATTATTTATTCTGACAGATTATCGTAGCCAACGCTATTTTTTGTTTCCTATGGTAACTTGATTTTCTGCCTAATAATTTCTAGAACATGTATGACAATTTTCAAACTCATTTTACACTAAAACCGCTGCCGATATCGACTTACGCAAAGAGGACATTTTTTACGTAAAACTGTCAAAAATTTATGAATTTGTTAAAAAAATTGCAAAAAAAGTCGTACAAAATTTTTTAGGGACTTGATACCCTTTTCACCCCCCTGAAAAGAACGCCTATGATTCGAATAACGAAAAATGGCCTAGCTCATGTTACTCGTCGTAAAAAGTTATGTATGTTCCGTTAATTTCGTCTTTTTATCTTTTATCATTTTTGAAATAACTGGATAAAACCAGTTTCATTCGAACCCTTTTAAGGGCCTGTAATTTTCTAAGGGTGCATTTTAGGGCACATGTTCATAGGAACATTTTGACTCATTTTAATGAGTTCTACATGCAGTAAAAATTCGGAACCCTATTTCAGAAACACCCTGTATTTCACGCATGTTCGATTGGTGCAGTCTGGAAATATAGAAAGCCAAGAGATCAGGATCACGTCATTGTCTTGTGAGAATATTGTAGTGGCCCTTCAGTATTCTTTATCTTATATAGGGCTTCACGCGAGAGCGAGATTTTTCTCGTCTCGTCTCGTAAAAGCGAGATGATACGAGACGTTTTCAAAAATATTATAGGCGATACCGAGACCACATACAGCGCAACACGAGAGTCTCGTTTCTGGTTTCGTTAAATTTTTTGTATGAAGTTTTACATACGACCCGACTTTTTTCAACACCCACAGAAAACAATTGAATATGAAGAGTTTCCACTATAATTACCAATATATTTCGTCTATATATTATGCGTCGGTCGTTCAAGAAATACACGATTTTTTAGAAGATTATTAATTCGTTATGGCCTTGCGAAAATTGAGATTATTTTTCAAGCAAAAAATAGAATTCACAACCATAAAAATGGATGCTATTATGAGTTCAATACTTAACGGACATTTTTTATTGCCCCTAAATCCCAATGCTTTGAATTTATCGTCTCTATCTGAACATCTGGAGAAATTTATTCTCTTGTGCTCCTTGTAGTGAAGATGTGAACAATTATTGTATACATCTGTGGAACTTCGTATAATAAAACTGGTAAAGAAATGAAGCTATTCAATGTTTCGAAAAGTGTTATGAGGAATACGCCAAAAACACCCTCAATGATCTACCCACTGGGAAGGTATTCTTTGGAAACTATACCAAATTATTGAATTCTATTAAAAAAATGTATCGACATCGATAGCCTATTTAAAACATCAACAAAACTTTCGAAATATTGGAAAGCTGGGTGCCAAGTATCGCTCAATCACCTGTAAAGAAAAAATAATCTAAATTTTCCATTAAAAAAAATCAAAATCTGTCCCCAAAAATTGTATATTTCAGAGACTTTCCGATTCCGCTGAAGTTTCTCACAAACCTTTCAGCTGTTTTCATTTCCCCAATGTTGCTAAAATACAGATCTGATCGAGTTGAATTAAAGTACTCAGTTGAAGAAAGGCGGCTTGAAGGTACATGCAGTATTACGTGAGGGTGTGTGAGACTTCAATAGACAAATTAACATACGCGCAAAAATTCCTGACTTCACGTCAGTGCTTTTTGAGAACTTTTTCTATACCTCTTGGAATATTGATTGAATATCTTTTTTAATTTTTGTCCACCATCTTTTTTTTTTTATTTGAAAATAATTGAAATTTCCTCACGTAATTAGACGTGATCATTCTAGTCCGTATTTCACTTCTGGATTTGATCGACTCGATTGAATATATATTATATCTGTTGAAATATTGAAAGAAATATTCAAATGGAACTATTTCCGGGTTTAATGACCTGCAAATAGCGGATGGATGGACAAAATTTAATTTGACCACGAAAGTTCCATGATTAATTCTGACTCGATCATTTGAGATCATTTTCAGCCCAACATTGGTAATACATTGCGCGAAAAATAGATTTCCTGCTGAATATTTCATCAGCACGATATATTCAGAATTGCCCTAGTTTTCGCAAATAAATTTTGTATACGCGCAACGGCTTCATACTGCATCATTTATACCAGCTTTAAGTAATTCAACACTGCTTGTTTGAAGTGTGATTTATGATCTATGAACTTAAATATCTAATCAACTTATGAAGCTTAACCCTAGACCACAGACATGCTTGATCAATAAATTGCAGTTTTCTGCGGCTGGTAATTTGCAGTTTTCTACTAACGGCCTCAACCGAAGGCGAAGAAAGAACCATATCACCGTATTAAACGTTAGTTTCGCGGAAATGTCGACTCCCTTTGATGTTCTCCTCCCAGCTAACGACCGGGAAAACTTCTACGTTATCTCCGGAACAGCCACTCGCTAATGCCCCCTCTGGAGAGCCAGCCCTGGAGTGCTCTTCGTTACAAACTTATGTCTTCCTAACTTTCCGCAGCGCCTCTTTCAGTTGTAATCCTGAACGTTACCCTACTCCAGTAGTTCGAGCGATCCTTAGTTACACCCGGATGGGGACGTTTTACCTAACTTTGTCTTTTTACTTCCGGGCCTGGCACTCGAACTTCGGTAATTTGTCAGTTGAATTTGTTGTCACATTCTGATTCATACCTTTGATTCAGCGACAACTTCCTTGTTTACCCGGAAACGCTTATTTTTATGGTCGTACTTCGTTGTTCCCTAAGAAAATGTTTATTCTGAACCGCCATAACTCAGGCGCGGCTTTGACGCCGCCATAATAACATCCAGTTTTATTGGGCCTTTCTGGCACTATTCATAAGGTTCAAATATTCAATTACTCTAGCATTACGCTAGTCGCCTCTTCATGGGTGACTAGCAAATCCGTATATTGAATTGATTAACCTAGGCTACTTTTCGGAGCACTGCGGCAAGGAGCTTTGACGCGCTGTTCAAATTTATAGCCAGAGCGGTCACCCAACCAGGTGCCGACCTCGACCAAGGCTGTTCAGCTCCAGGAAAAACATAATATTCCCAAGAATGTAAATCCGACAGTAAAAACAAGCGTCCAAAGAAAAATTTAGCTGAGGATGATCTCAAACGATTAGTTTCGACTCAAATACATATATATTCACAATTGGGTCGAAAATATAAAGTACTGTGTTTGTGGTGGTATAAGAGCCCATTCGAATACATAAATTTATTGTTGGGTCGAAAATAAACAGTGCTTTGTTTGTGGCGGGGTGAGGACACAAATCAGTTCAATGGTACAATGGTGCCATGAGATAAAAAATACCTGCATAGCGGTGGTTTATTTTCAACAGATTATACGGAGAATTATTGCTATGGCATAAATCAGTCGAATCGTATGGTGGTGCCATGAGCAACTAAGAATTGGCATTTTATCAAAAACGCAGGTTTTTTTAAATCTATTTTTCATCTAAAATAAAATACGAAAGTATTCACGTATAATTTCATGAAAATATCGACTTGATACCACCCATAACCCTTTTGTCAAAGTCACCATTTTGATAGAATTGGAAAAACAATAATAAGGATCAATAACTTCGGCCACGGGAATCGATCCCTGTACCTATGTGATAAGAACCTACGGCCGCCCGGACAGAATCAAGTTTGACCTGCGATTCTTCATCAGTGATTTGAAACTAATCGTTTGAGACCATTCGAAAATTACAGATATTTGGATGAATTGATAGGCACTGTATTCATCTGAACAGCGCGCTAAAAACAGGAAAATAAGTAATTCATAACTTTCACTCTCAGATCCTCATAAAGAGGTGTGCAAGTCTGTATAATAAAATGGTTCAAGCCCTGTGGACAGGAGCTTTCTGGCGCTCTAGTTCAAACAGACAAATTATATCTCCGAAAGTATTGGTTTCTCAGAGTTGAGAATTATATCAATTTATTCTTATGATGGAACTGCATCATAAAGGAAATTCAATTCAAATAATAGTTCATTTATCTAGATTAAATGAGCAACCTGAGAATGAGAACTGCACCATGGAAGAAACCAAATTAAAATAGCTGAAATGAATTTGACTCTCTCATATAAAACAGGATGAAATGTACGAGTACACAGATCATATAATGAAGCTTAGATAAAATAATTATTGCATTCAGTGAAAACATAGAAGTACGATTCATTATTGAAATTTAGAACTTCATCTTAGCAGAAATTGAATTCAAACATCATAGAAGAATTTAAATTCAACAAGAGTGCCAAAAATTATCAATCCAAAACCAATAGACGAATTCTACCCAACAACGAACTCATCCGAGATATTCATTCCTCAATTATATTATATTTATATATTATATTATATTATTATTATTATACTGATCCTCCTGGGTCTTCCACAAGGAGACCCCTCATAAGCTCTAAGAGCTTGACCGATAATATAAGAGCTTGAACGATAATATATATCTTTCCTCAAATCTACAATATTCCAGTTTTGTTTTTAGTGGAGATATTCTGAACTCAATATTATTAACTTACCATTACCATTGCCATCATCATATGGATTGACCATCGGCATGAAAATATCAACCAACAAAAAGTATGATATTATATTATCATTCTCATATTTATACGATTGCTCGAATGATACAACGTCATGTCTCAAGAGAATAAGTTGACATTATAACAATTCATAGAATACCCACATAATAATCATTCTGTGAAAACGTAGAAATACGATTTACATTGAAATTTTGAAAAATCATATCTCCGAAAGTATTAGCTTGTTAGAGTTAAAAATGATATGAATGGATTCTTATGATAAAACTGCTTATTAAAAAAAATTTAATTTGGAATTTGTTTTGTAAAAAAAAAATTTTTGTCTGTTACTCCGAAACCATTTGTCCGATTTTGCCCAATAACGAACTTAGCAGAGATATTCATCCCCCAAACCCACTTTGAAAATTTCTACTCTCTAGCTCATTCCGTTCGAGAGTTATCGTGCCTACGGCCGGCCGGACGGCCGGACAGAATGAATTTCGACCACGGATTCTTGATCAGTGAGTCGAACCAAATCGTTTAAGACCATTTTCATCGAAATATTCGAAAATTACAGACATTTGGGCAAATTGATAAGCACTCAGTTCCGAGGAACTAGAGCGCCAAAAACTAATAAAACTAGGTTTCTTACCGAAGTCCTGGAAATTTTATATTTGTTACACAGACTAGAATTGGCGAACAAACAATAGAAAAATTTAGGATTCTTCAACTTTCACCCTTAACCCCCATAAGGAGGTCGTGTATATCAAAGTAAGATAACTAGTGTACTTTCTGAAGTCATCGAGACCTGAAATTTGGTATGGAGGCTAAGATTTATACAAAATAGAACAAAATATTTTAGAAATTTGCCAACCCTACATCACCCATAAAAGGGGTGCAACTCTGTGCATAACATTAGGGTACTTTCCGATGTCATAGAAAGTTTAGATTGGGTAGGCTAGGATAACCATACAAACAACAACCACATTGAGTAATCTGTAATTTTCAATCTCTTCCCCCCATAAATGGGGCTGTACTGCCCTGTTAAGGATAAGGGTCATATCTGCAAATTTCAGTATTCGCAGAAAATTAAGGAAAACCTTTCAAGTCGACTTCATAACATATCTTTTTCAAAATTCGCATGCAGACATAGAATAGCCTAAAAAGTTTTGAAGCAGAAACTTATATAGTTCCGAAACATCTTAAACATGATTTTGTTAGTTATGACCTTTTTACTTAACATAACTATCATAGTATCTCTATGCCGAAACAGTATATGGGGATATGATAATATGATAATATTACTAATATTACTTACTTTACTACGGTATTCACTTTTTTTAAATAACGTCCTCTTTTAGATATAAAAAATCAATAACTACATATATTTTAATTTTATTTAATGCATATTATTATTTGATAAATAATATCTAAAATGTCACTTTCAGATTCCGTGGTGTGCAAGTTTTTCCAAAATTCCGATCTAATTTTGGGTATTATGGGCTCTAATTTTTTTAATAGAATCTCTTCTCTAGTAACTGATATTCCTCTAGCTATTTCTTTATAATTTGGTATATTTAATCCACATTTTTGGCATGATTGGCGTCCAGAAAATTGAGTTCTATTCCTTCTTGTACTTCAAACTTATTTTTGTGAAAAAGGGAGTATTTTCCCCTGTTGAACTCCACCTGTACGTTTTTTTGTAGGTAGGGCCTCGGATTTATTTTATTTCATTCATAAAGAGAGGTACAATCTTTCCAATCAAAGAAGTTCTTCAGCTCCAATTCGATAACTCAACATTACTTGAGTTTGTTGTTTGCACACATGTGTGAAAATCTTGAGAGTCATAATTTTTTTCCCTTTAATGATAGTTCCACTTGATAGTGGAAAGCATCAGCCGACATAAACGTGTGGCTCGGTTCAAAATATTTTATTATCAAATTTTTTATGCTCACTTCTGCAATGTTGATAATGTAAACGAAAAAACAAAATATGGACCAAGTTTTGTTCTGTGCTGAACAATTATCCAGCCATAGTATGATATGGCCTTTGTCCCGTTGCTGTAAAAAAATTGGTTCAAGCCCTGGGGACAGGAGTTTTTTGGTGCTCTCGTTCAAACAGACAAATTATATCAAGTATTGGTTTCTCGGAGTTGGGAATTATATCAATGGATTCCTATGATAAAATCATGAAATAAATTAAATTCTAAAAAAGTGTCAAAATTTGCTTCAAAAATTATCTCTTAAAAAAGAACAATCTAAAATGGTTTAATGCTCCAAAAATTGTCATTAAATTTATTTATCAAGATTAAATGAGCAATCTGCGATGATTCAACCTCGTCGAATGAGTTGTTGCAAATTACAGTCGGTGCATAGTTTTCACAACTCTAAATACCTAAGAAAGTATCATCGAAATGTCTAGAGGGGGGCTGGAGACAATCATAGCAGATTTTCCATTTATTTCTGATATTTTAGTAGGTAGAGGATTACGAACAAGTTATTTTAATAGTTCAAAATATATTAATAAAATACCATCCTCTTTTAATAATTTAAAATCTAATAGTTCATACCAGTAACACATTCTCTTCTATATTATGAACCTTAACTCAAGAAAAAATGTTTGATACACAAATGTAGATCCATATTTCAGTATTCTTCTGCTAGCAACATTATGAAAATACTGTATACAGGAACATGTCTCACTACTTAAGTAAAAGGTAATATTAATCTCAGTGGTCAACGAACAGTAATTTCTTTTGATGATTCCATTATGTTTTTCATTCCTATTGCCTTCATAAACTACATCATTCAAATGATACAATTCTAAATCTTCTGAAACATAATCCCCAATATTTATACATGAATTATTCAATATGTAATCAGTCAATTTTATTTTCGGTTTCAAAACAGTCTTGTATATATTCACAAATTCAAGAATCGGATACATGTTTTCGAAGAGAAAATATTTTCAAACTACGAATTGACAATCTCTAATAGCTAGAAAATATGACATTTATGAACAGTGAACACAGACAGATTCTGTGCTCACATTCTGTGAATACATAGAACTTACGATGTATTATTGATGTTTTGAAAATCATATATCTTAAAGTATTAGCTTGTTAGAGACGAAAATGATAACAATGGATTTTTATGATGAACCTGCATCTTAAAAAAATTCGAATTCAAAAGTTGTAATGTAAAAAAAAATATATTTTTTTCGTTACTCCGGAACTATTTCACCGATTTTGTCCAATAACGAACTTAGCCGAGATATTTATCCCTCAAACCTAATCTGAAAATTTCAACTGTCTAGCTCATTCTGTTCGTGAGATATCGTGTTAACGGCCGGCCGGACGACTGAACAGAATCGATTTCGACCACGGATTCTTGATCAGTGGGCCAAACCAAATCGTTCAAGACCATTTTCAGCCAAAACTTCGGAAATTACAGACATTTGGGCAAATTGATAAGCACCCTGTTCCTAGGAACAAGAGCACCAAAAAGAGTAGTATGCGCTTATGATATCATCTTTCATTCCATTTCGTTCCATTTGCCAAATGGAACGAAACTCAAATTAAATGCAATAAGACGAGGCACCAAAATCACCTCCTTAAACATTTCGCATCAAGGCAGCATAATGACTTTTTGAAGATCAGCTGAACATGTTAACGATGATTGTCTATTTATCTTGTCTTCGTCAACATCTTTCCGATACTGTGCACGAGCCGACTTTGCCACATCTGAATGGATAATCTATTGTTCATAGATTTTACAGTCTTTAATATTGTCTGGTTGATGTTTTGTGGATTTTTTGTGGATATTAATTAGTTCACAATTAAAACATTTCTCATGACCCAAATTTGCAAGAGAAATTTTCATGTCGCTAACAACTCTTCTGTACAAACCATAGGATAATTTAATGTTTGGGTATTTTTGTTTAAAATCCATATACTATAACGACATACGACTGTTCCCAAGTCGCAGTGGTTAAATTCGGAGCTACTAGAACTCGGAGATCCGCGGTCTAGCTCCAGTGGAGATGGGAGTGGGTTTCTAAAAAGGGAACCTAGTAAATGGGCGCCAGGTAAATTTAAGTCTCCCAGATACCCCAGCGTAATGTAATAATTCCTAAATTCACCAAAAGAATATGCACGCTAAAAACAAACAATTTATTCCAGTAGCTTACAACCCAGGTCTTTAGTTTCAATAAAGTAAAACTAATGTGAAATCCTGAATAAGGGTGGCGGAAATTGTACGTAGATAATATTATTATTTGATTCAAATACGCGTCGCTTGAGCTCAGGCGCATCCACGTTTCTTATCTATGATCATATATGACTACCACAAATCTTTCCCCAATTTCCGCTTTACAACAACAATAATAATTTATATAATTGATGATAATAAGTTCACGTTATATATATATATATAGCAGGTATAAGATATGTTTCGAGATATGTTTCCTCTGTGCTCGTAGTCTGCAACCCTCGATTGAATGTCCCACTGCGTTGCTTACTGACCACCTTGTATATACTCGGGATCTGCAACCCTGCGTTGGCTGTCTCACAGCGTTACTTATGGACCACCTTGTATATACTCGAATGCCTCAGTGCTACTCTTCCTGACATAAAAATCCTTCTCTTCCTGACATCAAAAAATCGTGCTGGCATAAAAATCGTGCTTGCATAAAAACTCGGGCTGCCACAAAAACTCGTGCTGCCATAAAAAAACTCGGGCTGCCACAAAAAATCGTGCTGGCACCAAAAACTCGTGTTGCCATATAACACTCGTGCTACCATAAAAACTCGGGCTGCCACAAAAACCCTGATGACAGAAAAGAAATCATCAGTGACTTTTCTCGGATAAGAAACAAATGAATTTTCCCAACACATAATAATTTCGTTTATCAGAATATTATTCAGACCAATTATTCGTTGTTATGCAACGGTTATAGAATTCGTACATACCCTGATGTTCGGGGTTGTCCTGCACATGTTTGCTTCGAAACCAAATCTGGCCGTGCCTCCACCAAATAATCCTTCAAGCACACAGCGATATTCTGGATATAGAAAGATAATTACAACCTGAATTGTTTCCACTAGAAATGACGAGAATATCTAACAAGTAACACATACCTGTCAAAGTCGCCAAGATCGTTCACGTGGTCAACTCTTAGATTTGCAGAAAGGCCTTTAGATCCTCTTTCGAGACGAGTGCAAGTTACCTGTTATCTTTCCAAATAAAACCAATGTAACCCTCACTCCTAATTCGATTTTCGAAACTATATCCAACTAAGAAGAAATCAACAATTCTTACTAAGTTCCGAAAATACGCCTAACCTACTGCTCCTCCGCCGAATCTTCACAAAATGGACGACCTCATGTCCCTGACTGGCGCAGACCCTCACAAATTTTCAGACTGTCACAATGCAACAATATTGCCAACTTATTCGGCTCCTCGAATATGATAATTCTTTGTGCGTCGATTGGTAACACTGAGATCCAACCTCAAATTCGATGTCAACATAAACGACATAAACGGCACTCGCCAAACAAATGTAAACAAACCCCTGCCCGGGTTAAAAAGAAACGTTACAATACATAGACCTCTTTGTTATGTCGCTAGGCAATTATCTGCGGTTTGGGGCATGCCCCTTAGGGCGGGTTGTAACTCAGTTGGTTAAACTCTGGTTTTCCTTAACCATCGGATACCGTTGGTTAACATGTTTGCATGAAAACCGGACTCCAACCTTGAGATTTCATTAGCCCCTTACAGCTGTGTGTTAGGCAACACACAACATAAAAATCGGTCACTGGCCATGTGCGAAAGTTTTACCTGCTGTTTTAACTTTCGCACATGGCCAGTGACCGATTTTGATGTTGTGTGTTGCCTAACACACAGCTGTAAGGGGCTAATGAAATCTCAAGGTTGGAGTCCGGTATTCATGCAAACATGTTAACCAACGATATCCGATGGTTAAGGAAAACCAGAGTTTAACCAACTGAGTTACAACCCGCCCTTACGATAATGCGAACTTGTGAGTTTAAAACTTTCCATATGATCCTCGAATTTACTATGGTAAATTCTAATTAAGAGTGTCCAATACAATGGACAATATAATTTACCATGGTAAATTCGATTAATGGTGTCCAATACAGGAGAATGGACAATAGAACATACGAGCAAAAGCTCCTGACTTCACGTCAGTGCTTGAACCAATTTTTGGCGCTCTTGTTCCTCGGAACAGAGTGCTTATCAATTTGCCCAAATGTCTGCAATGTTCGAATTTTTCGTTAAAAATCGGTTCAAGCCCTGTAGACAGGAGCATTTTGGCGTTCTTGTTCAAACAGGCAAATTATATCTCTGAAAGTATTTGTTTCTCAGAGTTGGTAATTATATCAATGGATTCTTATGATAGAACTGCATCATGAAAGAAATTAAATTAAAAAACTGCTTCGAAAATTATCATTTAAATATAAAGAGCAATCTGCAATGCTTTAATGCTTCAAAAATTGTCATTAAATGTATTTATCAAGATTAAATGAGCAATGATTCAACCTCGTGGAATGGGTTGTTGCAACTTACACTCGGTGCATAGTTTTCACAACTCGAAATACCTAAGGAAAATATCATCGAAATATGTAGAGCGAGGCTGGAGACAATCATAGCAGATTGTCCATTTATTCATTTATTTATTGAAACACATATGTAGATCCTTATTTCAGCATTTTTTTGGTTAGCCACATTATGAACATACTATATATGGAACAATGGAACATGCTTCACAACTTAAGGAAGTAAAAGGTAATATTAACCTCAGTGGTCAACGAACAGTAATTTCTTTTGATGATTCCATTATGTTCTTCTCTCCCATTGCCTTCATAAACTACATCATTCAAATGATGCAATTCTAAATCTTCTGGAATATCATCCCCAATATTTATCGATAAATTATTCAATATTATTTTCGGTCTCAAAACAGTCTTGTATAAATTCACTAATTCAAGAATCGGATACTTGTTTTCCAGCGGAAAATATTTTCAAACTACGAAATGACAAGTCTCTAATAGCTAGATAAGATGACATGTATGCACAGTGAACATAGGCAGATTCTATGTTCACATTCTGTGAATTCATATAGAACTACGATGTATCATTGAAATTTTGATCAATCATATCTCTGAAAGTATTAGCTTGTTAGAGTTGAATATGATAACAATGGATTATTATGACGAAACTGCATATAAAAAAAAATGGATTTGCAATTTGTAATTTAAAAAAATATTTTTTTTTTTTTCGTTACTCCGAAACCATCATGCTGAACCTACCCAACAACCAACCAGCTAGACCGGCCGGACAAAATCGATTTTGACCGTGGATTCTTGAACAGTGAGTCGAACCAAATCGTTCAAGACCGTTTTCAAAAAAAAATTCGAAAATTAGAGACATTTGGGCAAATTGATAAGCACTCTGTTCCGGGGAACAAGAGCACCAAAAATGGTCTTAAACGATTTGGTTCGACTCACTGATCCAGAATCCATGGTTGAAATTAATTCTGTCCGACCGGTCCAGCCGGCCATAGGCACGATAACTCTCGAACGGAATGAGCTGGACAGTCAAAATTTTCAGAGTAGGTTTGGAAGCTGAATATCTCGTTTAAGTTACTGGGTAAAATCGGACAGATGGTTTCGGAGCATTTTCATCTCTAACACGCTAATACTTTCGGAGATATGATTCTTCAAAATTTCTATGTTTTCACAGAATGCTATAATTATTCTATCTATGAATTGTTATAATATGATCTGTGTGGATACATGTCGACTTATTTTCCTGAGACATGATATTGTCTAATTCATTTCAGCAATCGTAGAATTATGAGCATTATAATATGATATCATACGTTCTGTTGGTTGATATTTTCTTGCTGATGGTTAATCCATATGATGATGGGAATGGTAATGGTAAGTAAATAATATTGGGTTCAGAATATCTCCAGTAAAATAAAACTGGAATATTGGCGTATTGGAGTATTGGAGTAGATTTGAGGAAATAATATATTATCGTTCATCATAGAATTGAGGAATGAATATCTCGGATGAGTTCGTTGTTGGGTAGAATTCGTCTATTGGTTTTGGATTACAAATTTTTGGCCCTCTTGTTGAATTTAAATTCTTTTATGATATTTGAATTCAATTTCAGCTAAGATGAAGTTCTATCATAAGAATCCATTGATATAATTCCCAACTCTTACCAATACCTTCGAAGATATGATTTGTGAAAGTTTGAACAAGAGCGTCAAAGCTCCTGTCCACAGGGCTTGAACCAATTTTTGTTTCTAGTTTTAGGAGTTTTCTTTCGTTGAGTGGCATATCAAATCTTTTTTTTACGGACATGTCCGCCTTTTGTTAGATTTCCTGATTTCTGAACTACATTTCTAAAAAGTTCATCTAGAATATTGCTAATGAGTGCAGAAACACTGATTTTTTTAAGGGTTTATTATTTCGTGAATAATATTAATTTTATTGCTTGAAGTATGTTCAATACGTAAGAGTAAGTGTGTTTCCTCGTCAGTTTTCGCATCATTGGAGTCTGAATCAGAATAATCCACAATTTTTTAAATTTACAATTCTAGATTAGGACAATGTCTTAGAACATACAGAGTAGGAGCTTTCAATTTTACTCTTATAATCAGAAATCATTGTACCTACACTGACAAATGTCAAAGTCTTATGTCAATATGCGTTGCATACGTGGGACAAGTGTGCACACAAGCTCTCCCACGTTGCATCTCATACGATGCGTACGTGGAATCAGTCTGTTTCTACCTTTAGAAGGCCGCCTGATGGTCACGAGGAGGAGCGTTGCCTAACAACGTGTATAAATAGATCCATATTATGCTCTAATGTATCTGTATCGTCGGAAGCGCGTAAACTAAATTGGCCATAGTAATATAGAGTAGGCTCGTAAGGCGTCCGTCGGGCGCTGTACATAAATAATAGTACCATTTGAGGCAATGTTACTCTATTACGAGGGTCATGCGACGTGCGTGTCCCAACGAGTTGTATAAAACAGGTTCTATATGTATCTGCGTGTAAAGTATGTATAATTGTCCAATGCAATTGCGGCCACAGCATTACAACGAGAAACCCATAATGGTTACACACCTCTAGTGTTATCATCGAGTAGCTGATAATACTCATATGAGTAATGAAGGAGAGTACACAATTCAAGTAATAAAATTTCAATCAAACACGGTTTAATTCTGAATTCATTGATTTGATGTATATTTGATGTTTCAAGAGGGCAACATATGTCCGTACTGCTTCGGGTGCAAAATTGAAGGAACCGTTAACGTTTATAAACCTCGAGTTCCATGCTCCTACGCAGCAGAGATGGAGAGCTTCATAATTTATGAAAAGCGCTCAGGCAGGGGATTGGAGATAACAATTTTACAGCACAAGAATATCACTCTTCTCGGGGCGGAAGATTATACTGCTTCAAATCCGTTTAGCTTCCACTTCAGCGGTAGATTTTTTCATCTAGAATCGTCAGAGTGTTCTGCAGATTCACATAAGTTACAAGTATTATATTTTTTTACCGATCATTTGTAGTTGTTGATATCAGTGTGGGGTGAAAAACTAATTTCCTTACCATAGTAATCAGTGAGAAACCTCAAACCTTTCTGTGACAACCATAGGTCAAGTTGCTCCCTTCCCCCCGAATATTTTTTGGCTTGAATTCGACCTGATTCAGCGAACATTGTCCTAGTTTTTCGTCCAATGATTATTATCCCTCCTCAACAGTGGAGATGTATGACACAAGAGCTGCATAATAGTGTCTCATTGCTTTTCCATGGCATCCACCTTATCGTGTCCCTCAAGAATTTTTGGGTGGAACCAAACCAAACCAAAACAAGTTTGTTGATATATGCCAGTTGTATGAATGATACTTTGCAGTTTGACTATGAACTTCCACACACAGATACAGCGAATCGACGCGTTTCCAATCTCCTGAGTTTCTTTCCTACACTCAGTATCCATGGAAAAATTCCAGCATATCCACAATTCACGCGATCGGAATGGAAGCTAAACCTCCGTGAATTGAGTGAAGTGTGCACCACTATATCTTTCTGCTTCCAATCCGATCACGGGGATCGTGGAGACTGGAAGGCTGGAGAGTGGAGACTGTAGGAAAGAGACGCAATGCTCTAACAGTACATAGCTGCCAAGCTCTTTGATGCCATCTGAATGCCTGCATCGGTGTAAATTCTTGCTCTTCTATACTATACCTGAATTAACAGATATGAGCACATATATAGGTTTTCCGAAGTCGGTCTAGCCTTCTCGTACTTCTTTATTGCTCGTTAATAACAATTTGATACACGCCCTTGAAGTCATGCTCAATCGAAAGGGTTTCTGTCGCACACTGAGTCCACCATCTTCATGTAGTGCCAGTTCATTCCTCTGTATCCGAAACAGAAAATATAAGCCAGATGGAGATTTCCAATGATAAGTAATCATAAAGAAAACTTTGCGAGATGAATTCATCACTAAATGGTTCCTTTCTGGGTTTCTCTCCCAAACTCTGAAAAATATCTATGAAATAAAAAAAAATTAAATAGCTTATGCGTTACAAAAACGTTACAAGAAGCAATATATAAAACAATACAGCCTAACAAACATTAACGAAACAACATCAACGATAAAACAACTGTTTTGTAAAATTTCTCAATCAGTCCCTTTTACAGACACCAAGCGAAAATCTTCAGAATAATTTTTTTGACAGTATTCTGAAATTCTAAATTTATAACAGTGACGCTCTTTGAAGAAACATCAAAAGGCTTTCACTTTATATAGCAGTTTCCTAGTTCCAACCCCTTCTTCAACAAATTCAACCAAATATGGTCAATTCCAATTGAGTAATTTGTTGAACAGAGAATGTAATTTTCCAAATTGATCAATTAAAATTGACTATATTTGGTTGGATTTGTTGAAGAAAGAGTTGGAACTTGGAAACATCTACGCAAAGTCAAACCTTGTTGCTATGTTTTTTTTCCGAAGACTGTGACAAATTTCGAATTTTAGAAAAGAGATTTTCGCGGAAGAAAGAGACTGAGTTAGACTCAGAAACGTTACAAAACAGTTGTTTTATTGCTGATGTTGTGTCATTACTGTTTCTAAGGCAACATTGTTCCATATATTGCTTCTGACAAATATCATGAATTTCTAACGCAGAAGCAATTTCAAAATTTTTTTTTTTATTTATTAGTTATTTTTCAGAATTTGGGAGAGAAAACCCAGAAAGGAACCATTTAGTGATTTCTAATGATACGAAATAAAAATTCGTTTAAGCACTGACGTGAAGTCAGGAGCTTTTGCGCACATGTTGCATGTTGTCTTTTCAGCTCTATTGGCTACTCTTAATTGAATTTATCATCGATATAGACCGTTTTCATAAGATAATAATACATTTCGTACCATTTTAATGACAGACTTGAGTAATGAGAGAATAGTCTAACATCGCAGAATTTTCAATTCTACATATTATGTCTTCTATCGGAATTTGAATTCGTTAAATATCTAATATTATACGAAAAAACTCATACGATTAGGTTCGTCTCACTAATGAAGAATCTGAAGTCAAATTCGAGTCTGTCCGCCTTGCTGTTGTCACGATAACTTTCTAACAGACACAGAGATCGACTCGGAATATTCAGGTTGGGTAGCGCATCTGAATGCGATGATTGAGTTCGTTAATGGACCAAATCGGCCAAACAGTTTCAGAGTTGAAATTTTGTTTTCAAACAATGCAGAACCGATCGAATTGAAACTTGGTAACTAGTTGTAGAATGCCGACACAAACACATTTGCAAAATTTCATGAGGATCGTAGCACAAGAAAATTTTTAAAAAATTATTGAAAATTATTCTGTATCGCAGCCAGTTTGCACACGATCAGATTCATATTGTTGAAGTTATGGAAAAAATATTGGAATGGAAGCAGAGCAGCCTTGGGTGAGTAGCTGGATGGGTGATAATTGCCAGGATAACTTTCGAACGAAAGATAGCAACATACAATCTTTAGGTTAGGTTGCGCATCCAAATGCGACATTTGTGTTCGTTGATGGGCATAAGCTGAAAAGAAATCTCCTCACTTCAAAAATTTTGATTTGGCTTGATTCTCGAATGAAATAGTTTCCACATTCTCCCTGACTTTTAAACGATTTTTCTATTATCATTCAATAAACTTTTTTAAAAAGCTCAATAAATAGGTGTAGATCTAATAGATCCGGTGATGATCCTCATAGATGAATTCAGCTGAGCATCGATTTTTTGCGTATGAACACTATTAAACCAGACGGGGCAACAATATTCAGCGGCAGAAACAACCAAGGCTAAGGCTGCCGTTCGAAGAATAGCTGCATCAGCTCCCCATGATGTTCCACCTAATTTCTGCAGAATATTATTTCTTGTTTTCAACTTCAGAATCAAGTCATCCAAATGGGCTTTGAAATTCAAAAAGGATCTAGTTTCACTAGGTATTTAGGATTGAAATTATGTCTCAATAAAGGACCGCCGAAAGTTACACCATCATCATCATCATCATTGTGAGATTGCTTCCTGCTTTGGCACTATTCCTGCCGAATCCTTTCTCAGTATACCGAACCGAACAAAATCAACGTTGCGATATGCTATTTCTTCGCTTTGGTATTTGTACAGGATCGATTTATTTTAGTAGAGACACCCTAGATCAATTCGAACTGAAGAACATATTCTTGAGCAATATTGTCGGCTCCATCAATAAGCTAGATAATCTCAGGGAAATAAATATGATCATTTTATCATTGTGATTAACAGTGGTCCGAGAGGACGTGGTGGAAGGGCGGGATATCGCACACTCACCACAAATCATCGATCGTACGTCGGTCGAGACACAAACTTCCATGGGAGATTTCTGCTGATATCTGATTTAACCACCGGATGTGCCTTGAATGCATGAATCTTTATATCGGGTGTTACATGAGTGGTTGGCCATAGCTTATTGCTAAATGCAGGTCATCCTGAAAAATTACTTCTTTTGTTTACAAAGGCAGTTAGTTTCGTAGATACAGGGTGGTTCATGAATGTTGGCCCAAATTTCCGATATACATTACTTGGCAATCAGTGATCCGATTTTGATTAAATTTGGTCGGGTCTTTCACTTTCAACAATTCTTTAAGACGACTCGTGTGATCTGATTATTTTCAGGGTAGTGAAAAAATTACTGTCAATACTTGTTACTGACGAATTGCATGTTTCAGAATAGTTCACGATATTTCATCGAAAAGCTTCAAAATCCAAAACCTCATTTTTAAAGAATTGGTGAAAGGGAATAACCCCACCAAATTTAATCAAACTAGGACCACTGATTACGAAGTTATGGATATCGGAAATTCGGGCCAACATTCATGGATCACCGAAACTAACTGCATTTGGATACAAAAGAAGCCACCACTAGGCTATGGCAAATCATTCATGTAATACCGTATATATAAAACAAATTAGGATTAGTTACACCATTTATAAGTCAATGGCAGCTGGACCAATTTTGATGATATTTGATTTGTTGGATTTGGCTATGCTCCGAATAGCAGAATAACTATTGAAATAACTGAAAAGTCCACGAAATAAAAATGATGAAGAAATTTAATATCCCTATAGAACGCCATCTCTCATACAGGACAGAAACAAAACATGGATAAAAATGAACATATGTTATATGCTGGTTCAGTTCGATGGCACATTGTGCAAGGTTTTATCATTTGTCATTATGCGCGTAATACCAATCAATCCAATCGGTGGTTTTGGACAGTATGTTTGATTTTCCAAGCAGATGCCTTCGCAATTCTGTGGATTTCTATTTTTGATCATGATTTTCAAACAGTAATTTGCATGCCGTTGCAACGACCATGACATGTTCTTAAAGATCAAACCCCGGAACTCTATATTTGAATTATCAGAAATTAAATATTTGTTGAATAAATCGCAAGAAATCCCTTCAGACCGCCAAAGTCCAAACTTCCTTTTTTTAAATTCAGAAAACAGTTGGACTATAGAAGGTTACGTGGATTCAATCTGGGAATCTTATCGCCTAGAATATAGGAGACAATCGGAAATTAATTCGGAAAAGAATGAAATTTATTCCAAGAATTTGAAACAGCAGTCAGCCTGCGAATGTGGGGCGGGACAATGTTTTGAAAGAACTGGCAACCAATGAATAGGTGTAGATCTAATAGTGATGATCTTCATAGATGAATTCAGCTGTGTATCAATTTTTTGAGTATGAACACTAATAAACCAGACGGGGCAACAATATTCAGCGGCCGAAAAAACCAAGGCTAAGGCAGCCCTTCGAAGACTAGCTGCTTCAGCGCTCCATGAAGTACCATCTAATTTCTGCAGAATATTATTTCTTGTTTTCAACTTCAGAAGCAAGTCATCCAAATTGGCTTTGAAATTCAAAGAGGAATCTAGTTTCACTCGTATGTATTGTGGATCAAAATTATGTCTCAAGAAAGAATCACCGAAAGTTACACTCAATATTCTATATGCTTGATGATTGCTCAAATTGAAGCAAGAAAGTTCAGTTTTATTTGGATTCGGACACAGACGCCACTGAAATAGGAAATTTTTCGTGATTTCTAAATCTACAGATACATTTTTTTCTATGCTTTGGAAATCAGAATGACGAAATGCAAGGACAATGTCATCAGCGTATATGAATTTGTCAGAGGAAGTAGCAGGAATATGACACAGATATAAATTGAAAAGAGGAGGTACGAAATCTGAACCTTGTGGGAGACCATTTTTGAATTTTTTTAAATTACTACTATTATTGTCAACCAAAATACGAAATCTTCTATCTGTCAGCATATTTTCGAGTAAACGAACCATTTTTCCACACTTTAAATGAGTATAAAGTTCTAAAATCAAACCATCTTTCCATAACGTGTCATATGCTGCCGACAAATCCACAAATGTTGTCCCTGTTTTCATTTTATTATTGAAACCTGTTTCGATAAAAGAAGTTAGACTAAGAACCAGATCACATCAATTCCTATTTTTCCTGAAGCCGTCCTGGCAATTATGTAGAACTTCTTCTACAGACGATTCAATCCTTAAAAAGAATCAATCTTTCTGAAATTTTAAAAGGAACACTCAACAGACTAATGGGTCGATAACTGCTAGGATCAGAAGAATTCTTTCCACGTTTAAAAATTCCTATGACTTTCACTTTCTGGAATTCATTTGGAATATTTCCTGTAGTTAGTATATTATTATAGAATGATAATAACCAGGACATGGCCCTTTTGCCCAAGTGTTGGATGAATTCAGGATAAATTTCATGAAATTAGCCCAGCAGGTGATCCTTTGACAATTGGAGACA
Source organism: Halyzia sedecimguttata (assembly GCA_937662695.2). NCBI lineage: Eukaryota > Metazoa > Arthropoda > Insecta > Coleoptera > Coccinellidae > Halyzia > Halyzia sedecimguttata. The sequence continues at coordinate 18,852,227 of OW569413.2, forward strand.
ATTGGAAGTGATCCCATCAACAGGATTTTTTCATGGTATTTGTAGTGCACCCTTGCGAAATGACAGATGCGTAGGCCCAGTTCTGACTGGCAGGACATTCTCTGCCAGGGTCACCTAGTTCCTTTATAAAGGAAGCAGATAAATATTCTTCCGAAGAGTTCATATGCTTGATATTATCTCAAAAGCCTCACATTTCTCATACCTATGAGCACAGTTTCCAAGACGTAAAACATTCCCTTCTCGAATTCAGGTTCCATTCAAAAAGGAAACTCCACCAAGTCAGCCATCCGCTCACCTATGTGTTGACACATATATACATATCGTGCACTTCAGGGAGTTCGCAACGCGTAGAATTAACGATATTAACAATTAACTCGGAGTGTCTACGGATTCGGATGCTAACAACAGTTCTAATTAAATGTAGTGTATCATAATTGAATTGGCTCCTATCTGCGTGCTCCGTCAAAACAACCTCCTCTTAATTGGTGCCATACTCCAAGGGAAGCAGGTAGTTGATAGTTTAAGGGGAAAAAGTGGAAACTCCAAGTTTCATATTACTTTACGCGGAAATTAATTAAATCACACACTAATTCCAACTTTTCGACATGGCACGGAGACCTATGCTTCCGACGTCAATATAAGTACGTTTTAGTCGCCACAGAGGGTGGAGCTCTGATTTATGGAGGAAATTTTTCACGCAGAATTACAATTATTTTTCGTAGCCAAGAGGTACCCTGTAGCTATGATAATAGTTGTACCGACCATTTAGGAACAAGATACACATCACAGTACAGGGGGTGATTTCTTGTCAAAAAATAGGGTGGCTATTTCATACACACTTTTCATTTTAGGCCACCCTACAGCTTCCTAAAGATGGCGCCCGAAAAGCCGTTTTTAATTTTGTTGTTAAAAGCCAAAAACTGAAAAGAATGCAATCAAGTTGATATTTTATGCAAGCGGGAAGGCATTCAAAAACTTTTTGGTTGTGTTCCTCTATGGTTGATAGGGGTAGAAAGAGTCAACCCTAATCCAAATTACTCAGCAATTACAAATCCACCATACGACGATGCTTGAGATTTTAAAGGAACCACTTTTATATTCATATCACATTCAACGTGGCTCTCTCGCGGGATTTTCAGAATCATCTCCAATTCTCCACTTGGATGTTGGGAATGATTGAACAATATCCTCAATTCTTGAAAAAGGTCCTATTCACAGACGAGGTGATTTTTTCCAGAGATCCAATAACTAATTTTCATAATAACCGCATATGGGCCGAAGAGAACACTTCCGCTATCACTGTAGCTCACCACCAAGAACAGTTTTCTCTGAACGTCTGGCTTGGATATGTTGGGGATCAGTTAATTGGTCCAATGTTTATACCATCTAGATTGAATGGAAATACATCCCAGGTAACACAGGGACCTCCCAGAGATATATCGGTGAGCTCTTTCCGGGATGTTGTGATACCTTTTGCGATGTCGCTGGGAGGTCATCAAGAGTTCCCTATGACCTCCAAATTTCCGCCAGGGGGTATGAGCCCAGTAACATCTCAGAGATATCACATGGGGAAGTTCTCAAACTGCTCACCCTGGGCAATATTTTGAGAGCGTTGCTGCGATATCGCAGGAAGGTCACCAAGAGCTCCCTATCAACTCGAAATGTACGCCACTGGGGAAGAGGCCAGTAATATCTCAGAGAAATTACATAGGGAAGCTCTCAAACTGCCCACCCTGGGCAATATTTTGAGAGGATGGCTGCGATATAGCATGGAGGTCACCAAGAGCTCCCTATCACCTCAAAATTTCCGCCATAGGGAATGAGCCCAGTAACATCTCAGAGATATCACATGGGGAAGTTCCCAAACGGCTCAGCTTGTGGAATATTTTGACAGGTTTGCTGGGAGGTCGCCCAGGCCTTTCTATCACCTGCAAATGTTCGCCTCAGGGCATGTGCGCAGTGACATCTCAGAGATATCACATGAGGATGTTCTCAAACTGCTCAACCTGGGGAAGTTCTCAGGCTGCTCAACTGGGGCAGTACTGAGGGAAGATGGCTGCGATATGGTTCTATAATCTATAGATACTCCAAATGTCAAGTACATGTCTGGCGCCGAATACATCACATCGATGCGTAGTTCGATATTCCACTCGGGTTATTAGCGATATGGGTTGTTCATCTGGGTACAGAGTAGAAGATCGCCATCTACCGGTGGGAACGAGAAGTGAGTAGGGATGGAGTAGATCACTGCAACACGCCACGTGATTTCCTTTTCTTGTTGAATTTGCGATGTTTTGGGGACCTCACAATGGAATGCGTTATTCTCGTTAGACTTGTGATATCTTGAGGAGATCGCAATAGAAATGTCTTTCTCTAGTTATCTGCGTGATATCTTTAGGAGCTCGCAATGGGAATGTGTTAATCTGGTTACATATGCAATATCTTGAGGAACCCCTTAATAGGAATTTCTTATTCTCGTTGCACTTGCGATGACTTGAGGAGCTCGGAATGGGAATGTCTTATTCTGGTGACATAGGTGATATCTTGAGGATCTCCGCAATAGGAATTTCCAATTCTCGTTATACTTGCGATATCTTAAGGAGCTCGCAATAGTAATGTCTTATTCTGGTTATCTGTGGGATATCTTTAGGAGTTCGCAATAGGAATGTCTTATTCTGGTTATCTGTGTGATATCTTGAGGAGCTCATAATAGGAATGTCTTATTCTGGTTATCTGTGTGATATATTGAGGAGCTCGCAATAGGAATGCCTTTTTCTGGTTATCTGTGTGATATTTTGAGGAACTCGAAATAAGAATGTCTTATTCTGGTTATCTGTGTGACATCTTGAGGAGCTCGTAAGTGGAATGTCTTATTCTGGTTATCTGTGTGATATCTTTGGGAGCTGGCAATAGGAATATCTTATTCTGGTTATATGTGCGATATCCTGAGGATCTCACAATGGAGCAGGCATTTCATCCACATTGTAACTTCTCAGAGACCTCTATGCGAGGTCTCTGTTACCTGGGATATACGTGCAATTTCTACAAGAAGAACTTCCTGTACTTCTTCAAAACATTCCTTTGCGTGTCATGATTCATACATGATTGGGTACCCAGTATGGGTGCACGTCAGCATTTAAATCATACATATCCAAATCGATGCATAGGGCAAGGTGTACCTCTGTTCTGGCCTACCTGATCACTAGATTTATATCACCTAGATTTTACTTTTTGGGGACTTTTAAAAACATTGGTTTACAAGACTCCGGTCCTAGATAGGGAAGACTTAAGAAACTGCATTGTTTTTTCATGTAGGGTTATTCAAAATACTCCAGGATTTTTTTGACCGGGTAACCCAATCTATGCGCCAATGTCTAGACTCTTGTGTAACGGCCGAAGGTTATCACTTTGAACATTCGATATGATTACAAATAGCAAGAAAGAACTATTATTTATCGAAAGTAATCAACAAAATTGTTGGTTATTGAATATTTCTTTCTTGTTATTTGTGATGTATTGCATTTGGCCTTTCGGCGTGTATGTTGTACCTATTTAACACGATATTTAATTTATGAAAAGTTTAAAATTGTTTGTTTTCTTACATTTATTTAATATTTGAAACAGTTCTCAATGAAAATAACAACTTGACGTCCGCTTAATAGATAATTTTAAGATCTAAAATAATTCCAGCCTCCATGATTCAGGCATATTATCTGTTGATAAATTATTCCTTTTCTGAAAAATCGTGAAATAACATGACATATTTGTTAAGAATAGAAGAAGCTATCCAAAATTATTTTATTTATTGTAAAATATTAAAATGGAAAAAAGTTCCTTGCAGAACAAGGTTTAGGAGTGGCTTTTTCTACCTGTTAGAATCATAGAGGAACACTTTCAAAAATATCTTTGATTGCCTTCTCGCTTGTATTGAATGTCTGTTTGATTTTATTCCTGTAATTTTTTTGGTTTTTAAGAAAAATATTAAAAACCGCTTTTCGGGCGCCATCTTTAGGGGACTGTAGCTATGCAGGGGGGGGCTCGAAAAAATAAAAGTTTATATGAAAGACACACAATTATTTGTTGACAAGGATTTGCCCCTTAAATTCATATACATACTGTATAACACATGCCTTTGATCTGTATGTCCCAATATATCCACGGATTTGCATCCTTCGTGCATACACATTATTTGAAAAGTGAGGTAAAATATTCATTAGATTCTTGGGTTCATTATAAAAAAGAACTATGTACTAAATGTCTTCAATTTTAAGATATAGGATAGTGATATTTTCAAGGAATCATCTTTTTTGCGTGCATGTTCTAGCACCGTGCTTTCATTTTGCCAAATATCTGTGATTATAGAATTTTTTGCCCTAAATTGGCCAGGCAAGTTTTCAAATTGACACCTGGTATATAGTGAACAACGCAGAAACTTCAACGCGGAAACATGATGGCTTGCTTGTGTCATACATGATGAAATTTTGTTACCCTACTCTGCCCGTCTATTATTACCGTTGACATGAACTTCGTAACAATGGAAATAGTCCACCGAAATCCAACCTATGATATTTCTCAGTTTAGTGCCTTTACGCTGGTTGCAGATATAATAATCTCTTCTCAAAAAGTAAGATGTATTCAGAATATATCAAGATGTAGATCTCGTTCTTAACGTCCGTCCCATTAGGATGAGACATATTCTCTGTTCGGCTGGCACTATGGGAGAAATGTATTTTTGATGGTCAGTCTGTTTATCTCTGCATTGCTGAGGTGGGCGCGTTCATGTATGGAGAGCAGTTAATGACAGATTTAGAGATAGAATTATCGCAAGAAGGCTTTTGGACGAGCATAAGTAACTGTTTGGTGTGGTATTTTTGTTAAGGCTCGCAGTTTATTAGCAATTTTACAGGAACAATCCATAAGTGTTTAACGGCATAGAGAAATGTGTTCCTAACGTAGTATGGTTTGCAGCAATCTCTCCTATCGCCTATACTGATTTAAAATTAAGAATTTCGTACCCGAAAAGAAGCGATTGCCGATTTTGTCACCAACTTGGTCTCTTTCTCTTCTAAGAGGGACTATTTTTACCCATGGCTAGCTATAGTGCTTGAGAGTATTTCATTATGGCGCCACTGTCTTTATTATTATTAATATTTATTGTTGAAGAGTAGAGGTAAAACCTATAAACTTACAAGTTAACAGAAAAAAGGAATATTCCACTTGTAAAGTAAATGAAAATAGAAAAAATATGTCCAGGATATTGAAAATTACGTATAAGCACAATAAATTCATTTCACAAAGCACTCCCGTGAAGATTCCATCCATCCTAGCTGTACTTAAATGTATTCACACTACTGGACTCAACAACAGATCTGGGCAAATCGTTCTACCGATCGAATATTCTATTGGACATAAAATATTGCCGTGTACTGGTCCTAAATGGCTCATTAGCAAGCTTGTAATTATGTCCCCGGAGGTTATTTCTGTTGAACTCGAACAAATGACGCAGATCAACTCCGAATTTAATATTTATGGCTCGATAAGAAACTATTAAATCCTCCCTAGTACGGCGATCCTCGACCTAAAATCTGCAGCCTGGTATTGTAGTCGGGTCGACCATAGGCGGAAACGGAACCCTTGTGCACCATCTCTGGGCCAACTCCAGCAAATCTCTATCTCCTTGAAGAGCAACCCACCAGGCAGGTCCGGCATATTCCATAATTGGTCTCACGTAGCTCCCCTGTAGTAATCTCATTGTCTGAATGCTGCAGTTACAAAAGACTTTCAAATCCAGTAAGTGATTTTCTTGGCTCTAGCACAGACAGATGAGATATGCTCAGATCAGTCCAGGTTAGAAGTGACAGTCAATCCCAAGTCCCTTTGCATCTCAACGACGTTAAGGGGACTGCCAGTGAGTGAGTACGGCATACGTCTATTCTATTATGTATAAGACACAACACTTACCAGTGTTGAGTGGCAACAACCAGTGCTCCGTCCACTTGGTGATAGTATGAAGATCAAGCTGCAGCGGATTAGTGTTCAGTGATGGGACTCTGTATATTTTAGTATCATCAGCATACAGCAGGCACCTGGACCTAATGAGACAAGGGAAATAGGCGGTGTAAAAGAGGAAAAGAATTGGTCCGAGCACCGATCCCTGTGGCACCCCACCCCACTCATAACTTGAACTCACCCTGAAAGTTATTAGACCCAGAAAAGATTATATCCACAACAACAGACGGCCACGTTTCCCAAGGTGTTCCAATTTCTTGAGCAAACGTTTGTGGGGCACACTGTCGAAAGCTTTTGAGAAATCTGGATATATAACATCCATTGGAATCCCCTCGTCGAGCGCTCTACTCCAATCATTTATTGCAGAAAGGAGATTAGTGAGGGTTGAACGACCTGGAAGGAAGCCATGTTGCTCTTTAGGGACTAAGTGGTTAGCCTCTGCAAATTCCAGAATTTGATTCGCCAAGGTACGTTCAAATACTTCAGCTATTGTTGACACCAAGCTTATCGGCCGGTAATTGGTAGGCAAAGTCCTATCTCCACCCTTATGAATCGGAGTTATAATAGCTGATCGCCAGCCAGATGGTAGCAATGATGTTAAAAAAGATCATTTGAACAGAAGGTATAGAGGTCTTGCAAAACCAATGGAGCATCGTGAAAGTAAAAGACGCGTGATTCCATCAGCACCTGGAGCAGAAGAAATATTCAGAGTTATCAAATGATCTCTCACCAGTTCTTCGGACAAAAAAACCGAATACAGGTCGAGAGCACAGCGAAGGGAGTTAACTTGTGGCATACGGGAAGATTGTTCATTCGTTAAATGAGAGGCAAAGGAATCAGCCAGCACATTGGCCGACTCGAGAGTGCTTGCACAAAGATTGCCGGAACCATCGTGGACTACCGGAACTGAAACCTTACTGTTGAGGTTGCCACGCACGTGTTTGCAAAGTCTCTTTCTATTATGGGATGTAGCAAGGCTGTGCTCGAACTGTTTTTCGATGATGAAATTAAAGAAGATAAGTAATTTGAGTAACTTCGATGATTCCGATAATCTGTTGTATTCATGCTTCTAGTATAACGTCGCCAAAGGCTTTTTTGACCTTTATAGCCCTAATAATATTACTCTTTATCCGAGGTCTCAACGGGTTGTGCTCGACAGTGACGCAGTTTGTATTATAGGCAACAACATTATCCGCAATTCTTTGAAACCGAAGCCATAGATCATCCATATCACTGCAATCCTCGAAAATACCAGCCCAATCTACATCCAGCATATCCGCTGAAACTTGCTTGTAGTTAATTCTCTTGTATGTTTTGTCCTGTAAGCTTGAAAGATATTCATCATACAATTACAACTGTGTAACCAAAACAACATGGTCAGACTTACCAAGAGGAGGCAGATATTGAATATCAGACAGTAGGCTAGACTCACAAGTGATGAGAAGACCCAAAACTGAGGGCATTTCACCCTGTCTATGTCTAGTTGGTTGGAGAACTGCCGGAGGCCGGAGATCAATAATAATTCAGCAAAAGGAAAATGTGGCAAACTACCAGGTGGGAGAGTCGTCAGTGGGCACTAAATTTCAGGGCAGTTGAAATCACCCGTTACTAAGATGTTTCGACGTCAGATAGAAATTTCTCTCAAAAATTGAACATGCACAATGTCGTCTCCGCTAGGTCTAGGCCTATAAACGCATGCCAAAGTGAGGGAAATATTGGAATTAGAGATGTCAACAAAGACATTGTCAACACCTAGCCAATACTAATGGAAAGTAGAAACCTTGAATGCGTTTAGAATAGAGTTATTCAGATATATACACACTTCTCCATTTCCAATCGTACGAACACCATCCTGACGAAAAATGGAAGAATGTAGCCAAGTTTTCGTTATGAACAAAATCACAGGTTTGTGGGTGTGAACAACGGACAAAAGTTCGCCAAACTTGGACATCAAAGATTGAGCATTGGCATAGACTATTGGCCAAGAGGTTAGCACGTGTGGTTTTTTGAAGAAGAAGAAATTTTGAATTTTTTTCTGAGACTATGGCTGGCTTCCCCTTCATATATCTAGTTTTAAGATGCACCTCCCCTTACTCACGTCTCCCTATCAGATCTTTACGAACCTCATCTAGTTTATTCAACTATTTCTTTGTCAGGTCACCCTTCAGACCACTTCACGGAACAGCGCACTGCTGAACAGAGATCTCTTATAGCGGAGAATCTTCCCAAGAATCTCGCTATTGGAAAAAGAAACTTTCAACGACCTTGGTTTATCAGCCTGTTTGCCTGATATGCTCGTGAACTCTGTCTTAAATTTACATGCCGATGGATGTACGCAATCCACAACATCCTTCACATTCTTCTCATCCTCGGGACTCTCTGTTAGATTCTGCAGTATGATATTAACCGATGGGGTAAAATTCAACTGGGACTCCAGAGAAAGTACCTTATCAGATGTACATCTCAGATCTCCCAACAGCCCACTCTGAGACTCCTGCAGAGCCGAAACGTCGAATCTAAGAGCAGAAAACCCTATTGATGGCTCGAAAGCAACTCTGTGTGCTCATGGATAGATTTTGACAAGAAGCGAGATGCTTTAGGATCTCATCTTGACGTACCTCCATTCGTTGTAAGCTAGCAGCAACATCACCAATTTGGTTCATCATATGTTGAAAGTGTTCTAAGGTAATGGGAGAACTATTGGTGTTGGAGAGGCCGCATGTGATTCAGCAGAGCTACTTCTTAGTCTGCGATCCTTAGATAAGCATGCAGGACATGACCAATATTCGGACTTTTCACGAAGAAAACCTATATTGCTGGAGGTTAGATTGACACAATCGGTATCAAATGGCTTATTGCAAGCATTACAAGGGATAGCAAGGTGTGAACCTAAAAACAATTCACTGCAACAGTCACAATTTCGCGACATTTTCAGCAAATTCGATGAAAAATATTAAATCAAATTGGCAACGAGAGTTGGAAAAGAAGACTTTTCACTTCCTTGGACCTTTAAGGAAGACTTGAGACAGAAGCAATGAAGGCCACGGATAAACGAAAAAAAAGGATGGAATCAGATTTCAAAGGTATAAACCAGGGGTTACCAATTAGTTTCATTGGAGGTCCGTTCACAAAATCTGTATATCTGTCGCGGTCCGTTTGATAGCATTATGATGGCATAAGAATTTGACTAGCAGTTAATCTAAATCCAATATCAATAATTAGTAAATAAAACGAAAAGTTATCTGAATTTTTTTTATTAAGAATACATGTTTTCTGGAAAAAGGGTCCGCATAAAAAAAGGTTCGCGGTCCGTTTCCGGACCGCGGTCCGCCATTTGGTGACCCCTGGTATAAACGATATTCAAGTATTCGAATTAGATGGAAGATTTCGATCACAGGGAGAAAGATATCATGCACCGCACGTGCAAGAAGCGAATTATCACCCAACAGCTGTTAATTCAGCGATAACAGTGTATTCACGAATAATATCGGAATTTATTTTCAACTGGTAGGTGATTATGAATTGAATACCTCGAATTACAATTTTCAACTCGGACGAGAGGAAAAACTCTCAAACCCACGTCACCTCGACTTGCACTCAAGTACACTGAATAAGTGTACACAAAATCCAACACAGGAATACTTCAAACGAGACACAGAGCGTGTGTGCAGTGTTGCCAGAAATGCAGAATTTTCTTCAATATGCAGAATTTTAGCCTCCAAAAAGAGCTGATGAAGAAAATAAGAATATTTCAGGGAAACCATTAAAATATGAAGAATTTTTGAAATTCACATATTTTTGGAACAATTTTACTCATTTCGTATGCATTCTGACATTTTCGGTAAAATGGTTTAGCTACGTCTTGAAATTATCGGCCTCGAGATGGTGCTTGCAGTAGCAAAATAAAAATATTGCAGTGTGAAACAGGTCAAACTGGGGATTGGCCCGATTGAGGAAGTTTTTACCTTTACTAACAGTGGGTAGGTAGGTACTCCAAAATGACGTTACACACCACTGCAGAAATATGAAGAATTTTTGAGGATAAATTGAAGAAATTTGATAAAAAGAATCTGGCAACACTGCGTGTGTGTTATAACGATGTTATGTCAAGAAGTTTATCCTTTCATTTGATGGCTTGTTCCAGGGAGGTATAATTCTTCCCAAATGTCTGTAATTTTCGAACTCTGAGCTTAAATTGGTATCAAAAGATTCCATTTCACTTACTAATGTAACATCTCTACTCAAATCCTATTCTCTTCCTGCTTTTGATCTGGTAATAAACGAGAAATTTCCAAAGAATTAACTGAGATACTTGAAATTTGCAGGGTTGGAAGCCTTCATGTGCCAGTCGAATTCACAAACGGGCAAACTCCTCCAAATTATTTCGGAGATATACCTAATCTGAACTAAAATGTAATGATATTGGAGTACCGTAAGGCTGAATTTTTGGACTTGTTTGCCATATGTATTCAGTTAATTTATATGATAGATGTCTTATCAATAAAAATATATACCGTGTCTTGCGTGAAAAGGGTGAACAAAATTTGAAAATACTAAGGCCAGCACGCAAGAGCTTCGCATCTGTGCTTTTCTCATTTTTGCGCGTATGTTCTGGGGAACATCGCGTTATCATTTTGCCCAAATGTCTGTAATTTTCGAATTTTTCGCCGAAAATAGTATCAAACGATTGGGTTCGACTCCCTGATGAAGAATTCGAGGTCAAATTTGATGCTGTCCGTCCGGCGGGCCGGCCGGTTGTACGGCCGTTGCCACGATAACTTGAGAACGGAAAGAGCTAGCGACTTGAAATTTTCAGGGTAGATGGCGCATCTCAATACGACGGGCAAGTTCGGGCATAATCGGCCCAATGGTTTCGGAGTAATAATTTTGTTTTCAACCAATATGAATCCGATCGAATTGAAACTTGGTGAATAGTTGTAGAATATAAACTTAAGCACTTTTGAGAAATTTTGTGTGAATCGTATCACTAGAAAATTAAAAAAAATATATTAAAAAATATTATTTACGTCACGATAACCTAAGAGCGGAAAGAGATTGCGACTTCAAATTTTCAGGTTAGGTTGAGAATCTGAATGCGCCTTTTGAGATTGTTTACAGGCATAATCGGTAAAATGATTTTGGAGTTATACCCATCTGAAATTTGGTTGTTATTTCCTCAATAACTCAAAAAGTACAAAGCCGATCCAATTCAAACATGGTTATGAGTTGTAGCGTGGCAACGTGAAAATTCTTGCTAAATTCCGTGAAGATCGTATCACTGCAAAATTTTTAAAAAATCATAGAAAATTATTGAAAAAAATTCTATATCAGAAAATATTACTCCGACATCGCTGAAATTTTGTGAGAGCCTTCAGAACCTAACTCTACTGCCGAGTTTCAAGTTTGAATATGATCGGATCTATATTGTTGGAGATCCGAGCAGCCTTGTGTGAGTTCAGTTGCTGGATGGGTAATCGTTGCCACGACAACTCTTGAACGAAAAGAGATAGGGACTTGCAATTTTCAGGATAGGTAGCACATATGAATGGGAGAGTTAAGTTCGCTGTTGGTCATAATCGGCCCAACGGTTTCGGAGTTATACCCGTCTGGAATATTATTTCCCCGATAACTAAAAAAATATAGACTCTATCGAATTGAAGCTTGGTAACTAGTTGTATAATATTGACATGAAGACGTGTGTGAAATTTTGTGAGGACCGTACCACCAGAAAATTTTTAAAAAATTACGAAAAAATATTATCTATCTCATGATTCCTTGAGAACAGAAAGAAATAGTGACTTGCAGTTTCCAGGGTAGATTGCGCATCTGAATGCAACATTTGAGTTCGTTAACTAGCATAATCGGCCAAATGGTTTTGGAGTAATATCAATCTGAAATTTGGTTGCTATTTCCTCAATAACTCATAAAATACAAATCCGATCCAATTCAATCATGGTTATTAGTTTGTAGAATGCCAAAGCGAAAATTCTTGCAAAAATTCGTTAGGATTGCAGCACTAGAACATTTCTAAAAAATCATTGAAAAAAAAATTGGTTCAAGCACTGACTCATTGCGCTTGAAAGAAAAGCATCCACGGGAGATATCTTCCTCCAGACTTGAGCCTTGGTAAAATGTATCAGTTATATTCAAAATAGACAAAGGATCCGCTTTCTTATTTCATTTTCCGCGAAACCTTCAATAAAGAGTATAATTCGCACTTTCATGCCCCGATTTCAGACTCCATTAAAAAGTGTGACTTATTCAGACAAATTGCAGCAGCCGATGAAGCCAGAATACACCATATAGAAAGTGAAAAGGAACTACATGAAAGAAAGGCCCAGCGAAATGGCGGAAAAGGTGGAACTTCAGTGATATCAGGCTTTCGAAGGGGGTTTAGCGCAACTACCTTGCTTCTCGATTTAACGGATAGCGTGCTTCGATCATTTTACGAGGGTAAAGCAACGTCAGTCATTCTGTTGGCCTTCGACACTATAGAATATAGATCATGCTCTTCTCTGCGCTAAACTAAAATACTTTGGTTTTGATGACATCCCCTTACGTTTTTTCGAATCTTATTTTACAAACCGATATCAGAGGGTGCTTGTTGAGGATGGCTCGTCAAATTTTACATCAGTCACTTCAGGGGTACCTCAGGGCTCTGTCCTCGGGCCTCTTCTTTTTTCAATTTATACTTTTGACATTTTTAAGCCTTGAATAATTTGAAATTATATTCATACTTACGCAGATGATACGCAGCTATATTTTTCCTTCGAACCTCAATCTGTGAACTTAGCTTCACAAATAATAAATCGGGATTTAGAGGCCATTTATGCGTATTCAACTAATCATAATCTTAGGCTTAATGCTAAGAAATGTAATTCACTCTTATTTTGTTCAGATACATCCAGATCCACTGTTCAGGAAAATCTTAAACTAGTTATCAATAACGAACCATTGAGCGCAGTAAATGGTTGCAGAAATTTGGGAATCATTTATGATTGTACCCTTCGTTTTCGGGAACACGTTACCCATTTTGAAAAAAAAATCTTATCTAGTTTTGCGTCAGTTATATAGAAGTAGAGGTATTTTGAACTTTGAATTGCACAAACTGCTTTGTGAGACTATGGTTATGTCAATTCTTAATTAGGGGCTTTTGGTGTTCTATCCCTGCTTGGACTAGGTCACTAAGTTTATATTGCAGAAGATTAAGAATACTTGTTCACGATTTGTTTTTGGAATAAGAAAATATGATCGCGTATCTAGCAAAATGAAACAACTTGGTTGGTTGAAGGTTTTTCGTGGTGATGTTCACGGTCAGTCTCTGAGATTTCCGCATAGCCTTATGCTGCCTAAATATAGGTTGTCGATTTTTCAACGGTCATTTACTTATAATGCAGTGTTAATTTTTAATGGTATTTCTATGGTCTTCAAGGACAAATCTCTTAGTTTCTTAAAGCGTAATTATGGGAAAAGTTTGCTGCAAAGTCAGTAACCCTGAAATATGCTATGTTGTGGTAAAACTGATCTAGTGCTGATCCCTGGGTATAACTTTTCAATACGGTGTTCATTTTAATAGATTACTTGACCTCTATAAATGTTTTGTGAAGCTTACTTTTAATTTTTTTTGGCGCTCTAGTTCCTCGGAACTGAGTGCTTATCAATTTGCCCAAATGTCTGTAATTTTCGAATATTTCGATGAAAATGGTCTTAAACGATTTGGTTCGACTCACTGATCAAGAATCCGTGGTCGAAATTCATTCTGTCCGGCCGGCCGGTCCGGCCGGTCCGGCCGGCCGGTCCGGCCGGCCGTAGGCACGATAACTCTCGAACGGAATGAGCTAGAGAGTTGAAATTTTCAGAGTAGGTTTGGGGGATAAATATCTCGGCTAAGTTCGTTATTGGGCAAAATCGGACAAATGGTTTCGGAGTAACAAAAAAAAAATTTTTTTTTTACGGAACAAATTCCAAATTAAATTTTTTTTAATAAAAAGTTTTATCATGAGAATCCAATCATATCATTTTTAACTCTAACAAGCTAATACTTTCGGAGATATGATTTTTCAAAATTTCAATAATAAATCGTATTTCAACGTTGTCACAGAATAATATTATTCTATGTATGAATATGAATTGTCATAATGTCAAATGATGTTCAATTGAAGAATTGTGAGCGAAGTGAGAAAAATCTCAGATATGATTTTTCAAAATTTCAATAATAAATCGTATTTCAACGTTGTCACAGAATGATATTATTCTATGTATGAATATGAATTGTCATAATGTCAAATGATGTTCCTGAGAATTGTGAGCGAAGTGAGTTAAATCTCAGTTGTTTGCTCCGATATTAGTTTTTCTCAGAAAATTCTTACATTTCGGAACTGAACATGAAATAAGAGATCTGAGAGTAGTGAGACTGCTTTTCATCCATAGACATAGATATAACTCTCGAACGGAATGAGGTAGGTAGTTGAAATTTTCAGAGTAGTTTAGGGAGATGAATATCTCGGTTGAGTTCGTTATTGGGCAAAATTGACCAGATTTAATTTGATTTCTTCCATGGTGCTTTTCTCATTCTCATGATTGCTCATTTAATCTTGATAAATAAACTATTATTTGAATTGAATTTCCTTTAGGATGCAGTTCTATTATATGAATACATTGATATAATTCCCAACTCTGAGAAACCAATACTTTCGGAGATATAATTTGTCTGTTTGAACTATTTTGTATTATCATTTTTATTTCTGTTGTATCCTTATTGTAAAAATGTGGTTGAGTAGAGTAGCTTTAGCTAGACTCCGCCTCTTGGAACCATTGTTTGTATTTGCAAACAAAGAAAGGCAATTTATTATTATTATTATTATTTTATCTTTCCACTTAATGAAGACTTTATCTACCCCCGTATTGACCATAGGAATTTGCTACTACAAAGGGCAGTTATGGACGTATTGGTTCAGTATTCACGATATGGGTACCGATAGCTCGTTCACGTTGGTATGGGATGATGGGATGAAACTGTTGTCTCTAAATTGTCTCAAAAGGTGGGATCTTGCAGTTCATTTTACATAAAATATTTTGTTAAATTGGCAAAGCTCATTATGTACCTACTCTGATCAGTGTGGAGATCAGAATCGCAACATAAAGCTCTCGCTATTATGCAGTTACATTACTGAGTCTCCACTTTTCAATGTGGAAGAAATAGATGATATATTCTTGATAAATATACAGGGTGTTAGTTAATAAGTGCGACAAATTTTAGGGGGTGATTCTGTGACGAAAATTAAGGTGGGTATTCGGTATACATTTTTTTGAAAAACCTCCTCCCGGAAAAGTTACACTCCTCCAAAGATTAACAAAAAAAATTGTTTCTCTTTTTCAATTTCCCTGTATATTAAGCTAAGGATACGAAACTTGGTAAATATTATGTGTCAATAAAACTACACATTTTGGAATTTTTTCAACCCTGTAGTATGCTTAGAATGGGTTGAAATAGGCAACCCCTAAGATATTTTTACTTACAACTTTTTTTTGGATAAAAATTTTCCTTCTAAAAAAATATGGCTGAAAAGCGCAAATCATTTACAGATTTTTCCATCTCTACAAGTTTTTTCGACAACTTAAGCATTTTCGAGAAAAAAATTCAATGCATTTTCAAAAAGCACCGAAGTGGAATTTCCCTAACCTAATTTATTTGTTTATGGTTCGTATATGTTACAAGATTTGCTTTATTTTCTTCATCACCCATTCGAATATCTTTCTTGAAGACTTTAATATTCAGGGAAAATAAAAAAGAGAAACAATTGTTTTTGTTAATCTTCGGAGGGGTGTAACTTTTCCGGAGGGAGGTTTTTCAAAACATTTCACACCAAATACCTACCTTAATTTTCATCACAAAATCATCCCTTAAAATATGTCGCTGTTATTCACTTACACCCTGTATAGTAATTTGTATGGAACCAATACTTTGGGCTTATAGAGAAAGCGGAAAAATTTCATCCCCATATCTTTATACCTAAAGACTGGCAAAAAAAAATCTTTTTAAGGTTGAAGAATTAAAGAAGTCTGATTTTTTTCTACAGAATTACTGGAGGATAACATAACAAATAGAAAAATTTCTACTACCAATATCAAAATGAAATGGCTTGAAATACTGTGGCTGGGATTTATGAAAGACTCTTCACACGCCCTTCAGTTCAAAAATTAACGACGTTTATGTTCATTTTGCAATAGTTGCCATTAGTAAAAGACATTCTACTTCTAAAGAGATATTAGAACTTCCTGTTTTGTACCCAAATGCGAATACTATAACTGAAGCTAAGAAGGAATACCTGCTAGAGTTAATGGAGTTTATTCCCCCTGTGCGCCAAGAATTTGATACAAATATCCGATCTTCACCGCATGCAACTGGGGGTGATATAACTGCCCCATTTGACACGGAAAAGATTTAACCATTTTTTAAAACATCTACATTTTTCAAATAGTTATATTGCTTTTTGTGTTTTCACTCAACAAAAATATGAAGAAAGTACAATTATTCCAACTGCGAAGTTGAACAACCCACATTCATATATCGAAAAGTCCCCAATTGATATTTTGAGGGAAATTTATGATACATAAGCCCCTCTTAGCACACCACAAAGGATAGGACTCGAAATGTTCAAAAACAATGTGATTACGAGAGAACGAAATTTCACGATTCCTTGTAACCCATTTTTTGACGTATTAAGATATTGGATTTAGTCAGTTATTGCATTCACAGCCTCATATACGAGGTGTCCAAATTCGAGTGCCTATTAGACGTTTCTGGAGAACTGTTCCTATTTGAAATCTGAAAATTGAGATTATGAAATTGCACTTCTGGTTATTCTGCGGTGCAAAATATTGATAGTTTTCTAACATGATTATGCTCCTAAATTCAATGGAAAAAACCTTTGAAATTGTTGAATTTGGGAGCATAATCATATTAGAAAACTATCATTATTTTTCACCGCAGAATCCAACGCAATCATGGGTTCAAGCCCTGTGGACAGGAGCTTTCTGGCGCTCTAGTTCAAACAGACAGATTATATCTCCGAAAGTATTGGTTTCTCAGAGTTGGGAATTATATCAATGTATTCATATGATAGAACTGCATCATAAAGGAAATTCAATTCAAATAATAGTTTATTTATCAAGATTAAATGAGCAATCATGAAAATGAGAACTGCACCATGGAAGAAATACAATTAAATCTGGCCAATTTTGCCCAATAACGAACTTAACCGAGATATTCATCTCCCTAACCTACTCTGAAAATTTCAACTACCTAGCTCATTCCATTCGAGAGTTATATCTATGTCTATGGATGAAAGGCAGTCTCACTACTCTCAGATCTCATACTTCATGTTCCGTTCCGAAATGTAAGACTTTTCTGAGAAAAACTAATTTCGGAGCAAACAACTGAGATTTTTCTCACTTCGCTCACAATTCTTCGATTGATTAGATAATGTCATGTCTCAGGAAAATAAGTTGACATTATGACAATTCATACATAGAATAATTATATCATTCTGTGACAACGTTGAAATACGATTTATTATTGCAATTTTGAAAAATCATATCTCCGAAAGTAGTAGCTTGTTGGAGTTAAAAATGAAATCATTGGATTCTTATGGTAAAACTGCTTATTGAAAAAAATTTAATTTGGAATTTGTTCTGTAAAAAAAAATTTTTTTTTTGTTACTCCGAAACCATCTGTCCGATTTTGCCCAATAACAAACTTAGCCGAGATATTTATCTCCCGAACCCACTATGAAAATTTCAACTGTCTAGCTCATTCCGTTCGAGAGTTATCGTGCCTACGGCCGGCCGGCTGGCCGGACGGCCGGACAGAATTAATTTCTACCACGGATTCTTGATCAGTGAGTCGAACCAAATCGTTTAAGACCATTTTCATCGAAAAATTCGAAAATTACAGACATTTGGGCAAATTGATAAGCACTCAGTTCCAAGGAACTAGAGCGCCAAAAATAGGGTTCTAATTTGATAAACAGAAGTTATGGCCAATTCATTCACAATTTTCTACACAAAATTTGAAACACCCTGTGATGATATTTCTGGAATTCGAAAGATGCATGACCTTTCCACATTCTTCCTCTCCGGAACGGTTAACGTTCAGGATGTTTGAAATAAGAATAATGAATATAATACTGACTGAACATATTTGACTATTTTTCAGGTTTTTTTTTATATTTTGGAAACTATTCGATTGAATACAATGGTTTCATAAGAAATGTATTCAGCATTGAATACTTGATCATACAAGGAATGCAAAACGTGAAAAAAAAAATGTTTTCATCAAATTTATTTTCACTTCCCGTATAACCTGAAGTGCTTGGGCTTCGAAAATATTTTAGCTAAGTAGAGAATTTTAAGCAATATCATAATCCAAATTTTCAGATTTCAAATATCTCCAGTTCTCCAGAAACGTCTAATAGGCACTCGAACTTGGGACACCCTTTATATCAGATATGCGCAAAATGAGGATGAATAATGAAGTGGATCAAATTGCCCCAATTTAGTCGAACGATGATGGTACGGAGGAACGCTGTTCGAACTGAGTAGTATGCGTAACAGTTTTTTGAGGGTAAGACCATAGCAGTGGAGAATAAAATGATATCTCCGAATCCCAAGAACTTATTTTCAGAAAGGAAATTTTTGTTTATTTTATTGTCATAAATTTGCATTCATCCTATGCAAAAGAAAAGGTAATGTAGTCGAGTTTTTTCACCAATAAGTCAAGCGTAACCCAACGCCTCTTCAATTTCATATGACTCCATTCGACAGACCTTTCGAACCACCGTCCTTACCACCACCATCGCCCGTCCAATTGGGGCCGAGTTGATGTGGTTAAACCTTCGATTATTAATTCTCATCATCGCGCATACCTGTTATGTCGACTGACTGATGAGCGCTATCTTTCTTATGAAGTCTAAATCCCATACTGCCAGTATTATATTCCAGACCAGTGTACGATACACGTTCAAAGTGTTGTTACCGGAATTCTCGGATTTATGTATGCAATGAAAATTCCTGAAAACCGTGAACCTTATACCTCATTCATCATCTGAACTTCATATTCGAGCCTCAGTCAGAACAGCCTCGTTTCTATGAAATTCAAATATGTATTTCTTTCAGAAATCCAAATGAATCCCCTGACAGTGATCAGGGTCACTCCACGAGACAAGAGAGGGCCAGATTCAAAAACGTGGAATGGACAGCGTACGAAGCAGTCCATAAAAAGTATCTAAATTTAGGTAAGTGAAAATTATTCTTCATTGTATCTCCTTCGTGCATTTCATAACTTTCGTGAGCATCGTGAGATAGCTCTCTGCTCAATCTCCAAAATCATTCGTCCATCAGTAAACCTTTTTTTATCATTCGCAAAATGATCATATATTTAATTTAATAACTGCTCTAAATTTTATTTATAATTCTTATCTCAAATTTTTTGAACTAAACACCGTCAACCAGTAAGGAAATTTTTCATGATGGAGGTAATATTGTTTCTGAAACCTGCTTCAAACGCAAAAGTATGTTAGAGGACAAAAGCTACTTCGTATTAAGTCATGTGTCCTTTTTCACGGTCAACTGATGTTCCTTATATTTATTATTATTATTCAATTCATAAGAGAAAAGGGTAATACCTATTGGGGGTCCAATAAAATATACATTTCAAATGCAAAAAGCTCAAACTTAAGTCATTTTGATTGAGTAATACACTTTTTGTATTGCAGAGAAACAAATATTGAAAAAATAAAAAAAATTAACCAAAAAGAAACATTACACCGGAAACCGTCCACTCCATGATTCCAAGGCATTTTTGAATGAATTGACACTATGGGCGTTCACTATTCCTGATGGGAGGACATTCTAAACTTGAAAAATTCTATTCGACAACAAGTGTTGGCGTGGAGTTTATAATTGATACAATTGTGGCCTCTAAAGTTATTGTTGTTTAGCCGGAGTAGAGGGACTAGGCGGGTTCCCGACCAAAGTTGACCTATGACCTCCCTTAATGGTGTCTGGGGGTCTGATGTGGATGACGTCGGGCGGATGACGTCATGATCGGAAAATTTTCTGGATGGACGCGGGATATGAACCCGAGGAGTTTGGGTGAGAGTAGTCTCTTCTACCCACTACGCTACAGGGGCCGTAAGAATTTGGGGTGTTTTGATACTATAAAGCGGACGCATCAGAGTGACGCATGATTGAAATTAACGTGAAGTCAGGAACTGTTGCGCGCATTGTCCATTCTCCTGTATTGGAATTGGATTGTTAATTGGGAGGGGCTCTCAGGGACTTTCAGGTTATCATAAAAATGGGTTCAAGCCCTGTGGACAGGAGCTTTCTGGCGCTCTAGTTCAAACAGACAAATTATATCTGGTATTGGTTTCTCAGAGTTGGGAATTATATCAATGTATTCATATGATATCACTGCATCATAAAGGAAATTCAATTCAAATAATAGTTTATTAGATAAGTAATAATAAATTACCTTGTAATCAATCAAAAATTTCCTGATCTACGTTCACCAAACTACAGAATTATGCTTTCAATATTTACGTAATATTTTCAAACATTTTCGGGTGAGGTCCCCGTTGCATCGCTAAAATACGAGTATTTCAACCCCAATATTTTTGAAGCTACAATATTCCCTTCTGTCAAGTTGACATTATGAGAATTCATACATAGAATAATAATTATATCAATCTGTGAAATACGATTTACATTGAAATTTTATTCGGATTATTATTGGGTAGGCATTTATCGTTTATTTGAATGGGAATACCGGGGATTATTTGTGAATCTTTTGGTTTACGCGGTCGAGAAATATAACTTTGGGGGGATGATTGTGTGGTTTTGAAAATTTGTTGTCATAATGAATAAAATCAATGGAAAGCGTGTTTGTCTGCAAGCTGGGTGTACGGATTTGAAGATTGGATCGAGGGATTTGAATATACAGAGAGTATTCATTGACAAGCACTGACGGTGGTGGTGCTTCGAGTGGAAATTACATGGTTTGACTATTAAAAAATAATTTCAGGATGAGATTTTTTATTGACTCAACATAATGTTAATTATCTACATCGTTCAATACTTTATTCCTATAAAAGTACATACATTCTAAAATTGCATAACTCTGAACACAAGGATTGATTCTACAGAAAGCATTTATGAAATCTTCAACAGAATTGTTGTTGTTATTTTTGCTGGAGTTTCGTATCAATTCTTTGATGGTGTCCACGAATTTAAAGTAATACAAAGTCATTCGGAGATATTTCAACATTTCAAGACGACTGATAATTATCAGTCGATTCAATTGAGATATCTTATTCAAGTCAACTTCACTGAAATATATGCAGTTTCCCCATTTTGTGACGCTAGTAATCATACATTCACCAGCACATCGTACAACTGTAGCTCCACATTCTTGTTGATAACCATTTTCGATTATTGCAATAAATGACTCCCATTCCCAATCATCAAAGGATATCACGCAGTCATTACAGCTCAGTTTAACAGCAGGTGTGAATTGTCTCGCCGGACTTATACCACAATCGATGTATAGAGAAGCAGACCCTAATCCACATTCAATTTCTAGGTGGAACTGGCCGTTCAACAGGTAGTGCTTTTCGTTTGTAACTTCAAAATTACATGATTCGGGATTCGAATCCGCATTTTCACTTAGCACCGACTCATATATTGGCGATAGCATGGTTATTCAAAGTTTGTTTTCTGACTGAATCCAGGAATCATGTTCTTCACCCATTCCCAGCCATCGCACCAAAACCTTGTCTGCACGCCTGCGCAATACTCTTTCAACCAAATAAACATCAGGCTGCTTTGTCTTTTGCAATTCTTCTTGGTAGAAAGCTCCACTTATAGGTCTGCCTGTTAAATCTTCAATTAGGTAACTTACGGGGTTGGTCAATTGAACTTTTATAATTTTAAATAGTTCGGTAGTCCATTGTGGGAGATATCCTTTTGTAAAAACATGTCTAAATTTACTTATACGTACAATATCGCCCGTTTGAAATTTATGAGGTGCCGCTATTTTTATGTGACTGTATGCGAATTTATATATGTCACACTCATTTTTCTTGTTTACATCACTTGGTTTCATTCCAATCGTTCGATGTATTTCATTATTATATACATTCACAACGTCTTGAAGTATGTCAATCCACCGATAAGTTCCTCTCAAACTGAATTTCTTGAAAAGCGCCTCTTTCAATGTTCTTATCACTCGTTCCACTATTGCTGCTTTCTTATCACTGTAGGTATTATAATGATTAATGTTATGTTTTCTAACTAGTTCTTGAAATTGTCTGTTGAAGAATTCCTTTCCTTGATCAGACTGCAAATTTATGGGCTTTCGACCGTCATTATGTTCAAGGATATCGAGAAAAGCCAAAGTCACCTCTTCGCCTGTTTTTCTTTTCACCGGTCTAACCCATACAAATTTCGAAAAGCAATCAATTACGACCAGAAAATATTTATAACCATCATTGCTTGTGGCGAGCCGATCAAGCTGTCCTAAATCCATTTGCCAGAGATCATCTAACCCCTTGATGATAGTTCTTCGTCGAGGAAAATTTTCTCGCTTCAATCTCCAATTTAACGTCAACGGTGGAAAATTTATAACTATCATCTCGTTTGGAACAAACAATTGTAAAAATAAATCTTGTCTTGTATTCCCCATAATCGAGCACCGCAGTATTGCCTGTTCTACCAGTATAAGTGTTTGTAAATTCACAATAATTATAATGAGCTTCGCTATAGTCATTTTGGTCGAAATTCAATCGTATCCTTTCTTGAGGATAATATTCACCATTGAGTAATACACGTATATCTGAAATGTCAATATTTTCAAAGTAATTTGGATCTTTAGCGGGGTTATCTTTTCGATCACAGTGAAAGCAGCATATAACATAACGAGGGCATTCCACAACTGTGCCCGTTTTAATACTCCATAATTCTTGAGTAGCTCCGACAGTAAGGGCAGGAAGTTGATGAACTTCCCATTTCCGAAAGGGAAGTAAAATGGGTTTATCACTTTTTATCATGGAGAGTAGATTGAGTTTGATTTCATCATTAGGATACACATGTTTAACTCTAAGCTCTATATCACTTATCGTTATTTCGCCTTTTGTCACTCCAGGCTGCTCTCCTGTACCGGCTGTGATAATCATGGAATTGTTATCGTTGCGAGCCCTGATTAACCTAATGAGCTGTTTACCACATATTGCTTTCGGATAATCATTGAACATGTTGAGCAAATGTTTGAGAGGTATACGTATTGCAAATGAGCCATCATCATTTTGCAATGGCTCATCAGGGAAATTCCATCCGGCTTCATTTAATTCACCATTATCACCTTTCTCATAGCACAAAAATCCTCTTATTAGTGATACAAGTCCAGGGTCTTTAACAGTTTCAACTTCAGTGCCACATAATTCGTAGGTTATCGAGTCAAACAGAAAAGCACCATAATTATTCACCAATTTCAAAGTTCCGGCGCCCGAGGTTTTTTTCAATTGTCCCCTTATGAAAAGTGCAGATTCATACATTAGAAACCATACATCTGGTCGGTTAATAACAATTTCAATCGTATCATTATTGTTGAATGATTTTATGAATGGAAGGTATGTTCGATTTTCTACACGAACGATTGAATCATCTTTATCTACCGATCGATAAATGTCAAACGTGTGGTCTGACAACATAGCCGAGCGATTGTAGTATTCTTTTATTTCTCTGGGATAATCTCGTAAGCTGCTGCTGCTGCTGCTGCTTCTTCGAGCGGTGTTGTTGTACTAATGCGCTTTCCCTAGACTGGGTTACATATTTATTATGTTGATATTGGGGGAAAATCAAGACCATTTCCTCAGTTCTAGTCGAACAATAATCTCTTCACCTCGAAAATTCACAAAGTTGAAATCCTGATCTAGTATAGTCAAAGTGATATGTCAATTGTTCCGTTGCTATTCACAGGTAGATAAATCAAGTGTTGCGGTGTTATATCAATAGCGTATCCTGGATCAACACCAACTGAAAACTCGTAGATGGTGTGACAAATTTTATTGTTGTAAAATATTCCGTGAGCAAGACTGCAATCTATATGAATACAGCGTACTGGAACTATATTCACAGGCAAATCAGACTGATGTTCGACTCCTGCTACCAAATGTTTTTGAGAAAAGCCTAAAAGCTTACCTAGTACAATGCTTTTGGTAAAATCAATAGATTTCGACCGATGGAAAATTTCACACTTCAACGTTGTATTGTTTGGTCTCAGGTAAAAGATTTTATCTCTTTCGCTCCTCTCGTTCTCTGCAATCAGGTATTTTCCAAGATAATTTTCAATATCGGAAATTTCGTATGTTCCACTAGGGATCTGGAGCTTTGTTTCCCCTACTCCTTCTGC
The DNA here is from genome assembly GCA_937662695.2 of Halyzia sedecimguttata. NCBI lineage: Eukaryota > Metazoa > Arthropoda > Insecta > Coleoptera > Coccinellidae > Halyzia > Halyzia sedecimguttata. The sequence continues at coordinate 18,876,705 of OW569413.2, forward strand.
AGATGTTTCTGAATAATATAAATACGTATTTTCTTCAATGTTTGGTATTGTATTGTATGAATAAAAACCAATTAAAGCAATACCATACTGATGATTGGGATCTAGTTCGATTGGGGGCACAAAATCTGCTGATAGTGTCGAACTACGTCCTTTCAATGTGAATACTGTCGACATGACTGATGATTGATTATCAAAATAACACTATTTATGCTTTATTAATTTTACTCAACAAAAATGCAAACATAATTTACCACAATTGGATGTATTATATGTCTGATATACATTTCTGTTGTAGATTATATCACAACCACCTAAATATTGAACCAATTCTTTCGGAGGTTTCAGATCCCCAAAAGAATCAAAATACTCTGCATCGTTTCCTTCTTTGCTATATGCTACCCAATGTGTTCCAGGTCCATCTGAACAATCCAAGTTGATGATACCACATTCCTTCAACCTAGAACGTCTTCTTAATAAATCATCACGCATGAATACACCTCGAAAGTTTGGAATTTTCAATTTTTTCGCATAATCAACCAACTCATGGTCAAATAATGCTCTATTGGGTAGCTTCGCAATTAGTTTTTTTGTTTTTTAACAAAGAGCCCATAACCCTTCTTATATTTTTTCACATAAAGACCATGCCCTACCGCTTCCATCGCCTTGTTGTGACGTTGATGTTCAGCCAACTTTTTTGTTGCGTTTTTGGCATCGATAACGGTCTTGACAACAGCACTTCCACCGCCAAGTAAGCTGCCCAAAGTGCTCAAACCAGCAAGAATTGGCATCAACGGCAATATGCCACCTGACTTGAATGGAATAATTCGAGGCACTCTGATGTTCTTCTTCCCCCCGGCTTTTTTGATAGCAGCTCGGGCTGCTTTTAATGCTATCAATGATGACTTTTTTATATCATCACTATAAGGTGACTTGCGCAACGCCTTTGTTAAGGGAACTATTAAGCTTCTCTTGAACGTCTTTTTCTCTTTGAAACCCATTCCTAGCTTGCGTTTAGCTTTCATTACACCTGCAACTATGAGTGCTGCAGTTTTTTCACCAACTGAAGCGTTTCTTTATTTTACACGTTGCCAAGCCTTATCCTCTAGAATTTTATCTGCTTTATGTCTTTCCGCCAAATCCTTTTGCTGTGAATAAAATATATCGTGTTCCATACAACTCTCATCGAGCGGGTTGATACCCTTCTGTCCCTCACGTAAACGTTTTTCTAACTTTGTACCAGGTCCGCAGAATTTGTAGCCACCGGGTATATGCAGTTCAATAGGTAACTTATTAATGAGTGTATCAACAAGACCTCCTCCCTCTCTAAACGTTAGCATATTAATGAGTTCAGAATAAAGTACATCCACACTTTTATAGCTTATTTATCAAGTGTCGGTCACCATGGAAGGTTCACTCTATGAATTAATTGTGAGATACATTTTCATTGGAGTTCACTTATCTACTACACTTTTATTTTTGACAACTTTATATAGTCTGAGAAATCTGAAAAATGCTTTGTGCCCTAGTGGTAAATTTTTATTTGATAAAGAACATGTGAAATGTCTCAGTTGTGGGCTAACCATAATCTGCACGGAAAGTGATACTAACCTGTGCAGCAAAATGACTGAGGAAAGAAGTTTCAACATCATAGAGGGATCAAGATATTGTTGCCCTCTCAAGTGCATTGGTGCAGACCTAAGTGAAGATCAAGTGGATGGATTGGCTAGTCGAATTTGCGAATCTTTTGGTTCTTGTAGATGTGCTTGTATATTGTATCAGTACATGAGGAATAAAAAATAAAAAACAACCTGTACATAATAGTTTATTTACATTTTTTTTCTAACAATTCAATTCATCTATATCACTATTAACATCTCCAGATTCTACATATCTTTCAGATTAATAGCATCAACATTTTTATCAATTCTAACAATCTATGTCACTATCTTCATCTGCAGAGTCTATAAATCGTTTGGAATGTGCTTTGAAATTAGTTGCAGTATTAGGCACTAAATCATGTAATCTATCACAACATGTATTCTTATCGTATATATCAAAAAGAACTCCATCAAAATCTGCGTTACACCAATATTTTCTATTTCTATACAAGTTATATAGATTGTGTCGGCTAATGTATAAATGGGAGTGATCGCGAATGCTGAACAGTTTTGAATCAAACCTTCTCCTTTTCAATTCTTTTAGAAAAATTTTAAAGCAAATTTTACACAAAAATAAATTAAACTCTTTAATATGATAATAATTTCGCCATATACATAATTCATCCTCATCATATTCATCACTCCAGTCTCGTTTACATAGAATATGGCTTTGAGCTTTACGACTCGTGATAAATCTTGAACAAAAGAGAGGATACTCAAATGAAGTTGTTTTCTTTGCATAGGTTCTGGCATCCGCGATGATTTGATTCCACTTGTATGCGCTAAATTTCTTCAATATGGATTTGTTTGCAGTGAATAATGCCCCCAAGGTAGGGTGTCAAATGATGAATAAATCAAGTAGCGTTTGTCATCTTGTGCGCTCAATACTATTTTTGATTGTTGAATCGAATAAATGTCGTGTGCAAAGGATCTTATTGTATTCTGTGATAAAACATGCCGTTCATTTCCTTTGAGGCATCTCACATAATCGTCAAAAGTTAAGCAGTTTTTAACAACACAATTTTTGACACCTTTTGATTTCTTGAAGGTTTGCCCCCCTTGAACCTTAAAAGAGTCCATTTTAGCCCGCAAACCGACAAAATGAGTGATAATTTTACCATTCACCTCATCTTTCATTAAACCTGGTACCTTTTTATTCACTAATGGAATGTTGAAAGCATTGTCTTTAGGATAATCGCTAGTGTCAAAATGAGTATAACAATCTTTTTTTATTAATTCATATGGGTTAGAACCTTTAATCTCATAAAAGAATGAGTCCGTATCAATATACATGATTTTACAACCATCGGGATTATTAGGCAACATATATTTGTAGTGGAAGTTAAGCATGCAGACTTTTGAGATATCAAGAATCGCCATACCTATGTATAAAGGTTTATTGAATAAGAGCTCATTCTTTTTGAGTTCGATCGCCATCAAATCTTCTCCGAACACGGTGCGACTATGAAACCTTGGGGATGCAATCATGTTCATCGCCCCATAGCGACCCCCATATTGATTAACCAGACGAACTACCCGGTGTAATCGAATATTCTCCATGGTCTTACCAAAAATAGCATTGTTCGCAAACTTGAACTGGTTTTTACCAAATTTGGTGGTCGCCTTTGCACGAAGTTCCGTATTAAGATCGATATAGGGTTTCAACCAGGGGGATTGTCTGAATTTCAAAACTTTTTTAATTTTTGTTAATCTCAAGCCCAATTCTAAAACAGCCTTCAAATTCCGATAATGAATGATGTAATCTTTTTTATCTGAGAGTGTGCATAGTAATTTGGGTAGCTTTGAACCTGGAGGGACTATGTGCTCCGGACACACTGGTAGATCTTTATGTAGATCATGCAGATGTTGTGGATATTCCAGATCTACCTGAAGAATATATCCTTCTGGGCTATCATCAGGAACAGTGCTCACATCAACAGACGTATCACACCATTCAAAACCCCCAATAGGCAAATACTTATTGACTCATCGCCCATCCATATAAATTATTTACATCAAGATACAGTAAATAAGATTCTGGCTTTGATGGATCAAAATTAGTCATCTGGGGATTGTTAGCTTCGGATAGTCTGTGCATGCAGCAACTGATCCCTCCACGTATACCCTGTTCCACAAACATAACCATATCAACATTTTTGAGCACCTGAAGCTGACATTTGGAGTATAAGAGCATACAGTCCCAGGTGTAACCTGGCATTGTGTAATACCATGCAGGATCAAGTTTGTACGTCTCCAAAGCTGTTTTCCGAAAATTTTCCATTACGTCTGTGAGTAGGAGTATATCGGTTTTCATATAGAGATCGCTATATTCACCTAACGTTTTAATTTTGAATGTTTTCCAAACGGTTTGAGCATGCTGATAAGTTTCATCATCTATGTGCGCGTCATTTAATTTATTATAAAATTCATGGATCTGCGGAAGTTTTGTATCGTTCAGTTTATCCATGTCCGTCATGTAGTCATAACAAAAAGTTCCCTTTCTTGTTAGCAACTCAAATTCACTATCTAGTAGACCAGAAAATTCCTTCTTGAGATTATAAAAATTATCTAAGATCAAAGTAGAGGCCAATTCATCCAAACTAGCCCCCATAAATTTGAAAGAGTCGATAAATCTGAATCTAAGTTTGGTTTCCGCATGAAAATATGTAAAAGAAATATATTTTTCTTTATTAATAGGTAGAGTAGTGATATTACCCCGATGCAAAAGAGATTTTACAAGGAAATGGCCATCGTAATTGGATAAATTATGAAAAACTATGGGCACAATAAAGAGTTTACGAAAATTTAAATTGCACTGCTGATGTGCCCATCCCCTTAATTCGGAAGAAACATGATCATGATCTCGAACTATTACATCTTTCTGGTTAAAACTTTTTTCACATATATGACAACTTTTACCAACTTCTCTGGGTGTGCCCGACATTGGTTCAATATGTTTCATATGAGAATGAACAAAGGAAGCAATTTTATCTATTTCATCAGAAAACCAATCCACGCAATTCTCACCACGAAAACTAGCGTAACGTGAAAAATTATCATTATATGTACATTTTAAATAATATCCTACACTATATGGTACATGCTCCTGATACTTGAATGAAGTTTCACCGATTTTCTTATTGCATTGCCTAAGTATTGATTCAAATTCTGCGTACACAATAAAGGGACATTTTTGTTTGTAAACAAAATTTCGAAATTCAACATGATCGTAATCCGGAAAAGATACTTTTTGATTATTGAAATCTTTGCACAACTCATAATGTTCATTTAATTTTATCTGAGACGAAAAATAATTCAAACACCTATCACATATCATTTTTTTCCCCTTTTTTTTTTGAGAGCTGACTTGAGATAAGTCTGGAAAGATCTTTAATCCAACAATAGTGATATTTAATTTCAAAGTCGTGTATATCTTCTGAAGGTGTGACATCATAGTCGCTCAAATTTGGAAAATATTTATCTTGAACTATTAGTAAATTCACATGTTTTTGCACGAAATGTTGTTGGGTTAGTCTTAAAGGCGACACTGTATAAAATGATCGATTTTCTTTCTCTATCAATTGTAAACCATACACATTTATAGATATATTATTCATTTTTTCAAATTTTGCAATTTGCGATAGTTTCATGGGCAGTTCTAAACCATCAGTTTTTAGTACGTTATGGTAATTGGGGTAACTTCTGGTACGATTACTATGAGTTGTTGCTGGATGAAGTGCGCTAACAACACTCCAAAAAAAGCATGCGTTATCATCATTCTGAACGTTAATACATGCATTTTTTCTCGAAATTTGATCAGGTAGTTTAATGTAAGATGATCCACCACAGTTATTTCCTATTTCAAATTTATTAATTGCAACTTCCAAGTGAATTATTTTGCTCAAAGCCCACCCGCTACCTTTATTGCTCATATCCTCGATATATATATATATTCTTTTGAACTTGAGCATTACAATTAATTTTTCATCTAACAATAAAGCATGTGTATGAAAAATGTGTTAGCAGAGGTTAGTGTAACGGGGTACCATATAATTTGATATATGATACTAGAGCTTAGGGAAAAAACCTCAGCAAAAAAAACCCTATCTCCCCGTTAGTGTTGTGATTTATGAAAATTGAAATTGTTAACAAAATATGCTGAAATATTAAATATTGAAGGGCATCTTTTTCTTCATTATCGCTTCTTCCTTCAACAATCAGAGAAGTTTCTCCAAGGTACCCGAAACCCAATCTGGAAAAGGAAAAGGCAAAGGGAGAAAACGAACAAATTAAAAATGGAATATTCTATATTTTATTAAATAGATTTAAAACTCGCTACCCATTCTAAAAAAGATTCAGAAACATTATGAATAGCCCTAAAACCATCTTTGAATCTATATATGCGACAATTATTAACTAAATGATCTATGGTTTCCTCTGCTTCCCCGCATTCACAACTAGGGCTCTCAACTGAGTTCCACCTGAAAAGCATGCTGTTGCAACGACCATGACCGGTTCTTAGACGATTCAGAATAGACCATATTCTCCTTGGAAGATCAAACCCCGGAACTCTATTTGAAGGATCAGAAATTAAATCTTTGTTGAATAAATTGCAAGAAATCCATTCAGACCGCCAAACTTCCTTGTCACTTTTATTCGAATTAAGAAAACAGTTGGACCATAAAGGGTTTCGTGACTTCAATCTGGGAATCTTATTGTCTGGAATGTAGGAGATAATCGGAAATGATACGATTAGTTATGTTAATATCAAACCAAAATTTCAATTCAGTGGATGAGTCAATTGTAGCATTAGGAGTGGTGAAAAATTTCCGATCCACAATTTCGTCATCACCATTATTTTTAATGAAATCAGTACAAAAGGTTGTGTTAACTATCAAAATTGGCATATCCCTCAAAACACTTGAAATTTTTGTTTTAAACAAATGGAAAGCATCTGTCAAAAATGGCTTAATATCAAGATGGGTTAAATTTATAACAATACCTGTTCTTATTCTACAATTATATAAAACATTTAAAGTGCGCCATATTACTCGAGAGCTGCGCCTTTGAGTTTGCCCTAATCCAGAACCTATGTATCTATTTGGAAAACATTTTATGAAACAACGCATTCTTTTTAATTGTGCAATTTTTGAATATATCATGCGTTTCTGACCAATACTGAAGTTACATTTTTTCAATGCCACTTTACACCGATAAATATGCTTGCGTATTATATGTAACCATATTTGTGCATTCGCAGGAGAATGATTTTCTCCCATTGATTTTAATTCTATTTTCGTCAATGTACCTTCAAAACGATTCATTTCTGCGTAGTACAATAACACCAAAAAAGAAAAAGAAAAAAGTGGAGATGCAGTGATATTGATGAATTACCTTATTTATCTACAATCTCCAAGGAAATGGCTGGATGTGTTTTCCCAGTAGCTATGGTCCCTCGGAATATTAGTGAATATTTTCCTGATGACAGCTCGGTAATATGTGCGCTGTAGTCATCCGTCAGCCTTTTTGGCAGGAACGCTTTGAATTCGTTGAATTCAAAGTGCACAGCTGGACCGAACCTGGTCTTCACCAAAATACACTTTAGAATGTGGTATTTCTTATCCTTCTCCAACTCTGCTATACGCCTTGTTGGCTTATCTTCAAGAAAAGATTTTTGGTTAATTTTGTTTAAATCCATGTCTATAATGAAAATGAATAAGTAAAATATGCATGAGATGTAAGATGAACAGAAACTTACTTTGTTCTGTAGGGATTAGTATCAAAATTTCTCTAATGAACTACTGCTACTGCTGTTTGGGTAATATACGATGAATGTTTTCTGCTACTGCTGTTTGGAAAGAAAAAATATTTTAATATAAGGATACATAATTTTCTAATTGATGCTTACCCAAAGATCACACTATCACAAATTCAGATGCTCCGACAAAGTACAAATGAAAATTTCAATCGGCACACGAATGATCAACGATGTGTTCCTATATGGAAATAATAGAAAACTGACTTACGTTAAGCAAAACGGCTGTTTATATAATCAAGCCACCCTCAGCCGGAGATCGTGAGTCACGCAAATGTTTACATTTTTAGTCAATCGTACACAAAAGAGTCTACCGCAGCTTTAAATATTGGAATTTGAGATTATCTATTTTATGTTTTAAGAAAAATCTCAAGTTTTCAGATCAGAAACGAACAGAAAAAATACATGTAATTGGAAAGTACAATATTTTCCTAGGCGTCTGTCAAATTATATTTTCAACCATATCTGAACAATCGAAATTAAAGAGGGAGCAATTCTTTTTTATACATTTCCGCTTTTTTCTACAATGCTATTTTAGATTCAAGGGAAAAATATCAGCTTTTCCCCAAATGCTTTTTATGTTGAATATGCAGATTATTTTTGAAAACCTCTTACGCGCATATCAAAGATGTGTAAATTCATGGAAACATTTTTTTTTTTTTCATTGACTTATTGAAATAGATTTGCTCAACTTTTTCATCTTTTCAAACATTTTCAATATTTTCGTTAAAGTCTGCTCAATGATATCTACAATCATCGAATTATTGGAAATTTTTTCGATACATTAAGGTTTTTCCTAAATATGGGATGAAAAATATCATAATTACATCTTTTTTTTTTTTGAGAGCACTTTGTTCACGGCTCTTTGCATAACGATAATATAACTGACAGATTTTATTTTCACTTGAATGAAATTTCTTCATTGAATCTACTGCTAATTAAACAGTTTTCAGATCTGATGTTTTTTCAAATCAACGAATTGAAAGTATAGATGCAAAATGGAAACTGAATATTGCTACGATTTACAAAACCTACTCGTATTCGCATTTCAAAGATTGTTCTTAATGTTCATGGATTCATTCTTTCATCAACTTTCAAACGATTCAAATTGAATGAATTTTTTCAACCATTTCATTTCCACTAATTCTTCAGTTCCAAATTGGAAGAATAAGTACGGCCCTGCTCATCTTTGCTTTTGTTTATGCAATAGAACCCATACATAATGCGAACAACACGTATGTGGGCATATTGCAACTGACTCAACTAAAATTGCGGTTGCTTTTGTTTATGTCTACAAGCCTGAAATGTACCATATAGCGTTCGATTCTGGTTTCATCTAATGCTGAAAACCACAACATAAATTGTTTTTGAAAACACTGGAATCCCTTATATTGCTCGTCTGCGAAAACCGAAAGATTCATAAATAATCCATGGTATTCCCTTTCATATAAACGATAAATGCCGCCCCAATAATTATTCGAAAAAAGGATCTAGACCTATATTTTGTTTATGTAAAAGAGTCCGCTAGTTACATGTGCGGGGGGTCTACAAGCCTGAAATGTACCATATGACGTTCGATTCTGGTTTCATCTAATTTCTATAACGTGGATGAATATGAATTTATCTGAGAGGAATTGATCGTTTCTAGTTCTTCAAACATGAATATTCGAAATAAGGGTCAATGCTGTATATTCAAATCCCTCGATCCGCTTGCTGACAAACACGCTTTCCATTGATTTTATTCATTATGACAACAAATTTTCAAAACCACACAATCATCCCCCAAAGTTATATTTCTCGACCGCGTAAACCAAAAGATTCACAAATAATCCCCGGTATTCCCATTCAAATAAACGATAAATGCCTACCCAATAATAATACGAAAATTCTACGAATATCATATATCATAAATTAAAAAATTTTATACCGGATAAATTGTGTACGAATATCCAATTCCAATACAGGAGAATGGACAATGCGCGCAAAAGTTCCTGACTTCACGTTATTGCTTCACATAATCATGCGTCACTCTGATGCGTCCGCTTTATAGTACCAAAACACCCCAAATTCTTACGGCCCCTGTAGCGTAGTGGGTAGAAGAGACTACTCTCACCCAAACTCCTCGGGTTCATATCCCGCGTCCATCCAGAAAATTTTTCGATCATGACGTCATCCGCCCGACGTCATCCACATCAGACCCCCAGACACCATTAAGGGAGGTCATAGGTCAACTTTGGTCGGGAACCCGCCTAGTCCCTCTACTAGCCGGAAAACGGTTGAAGTGTCTATCCCGCACCAGAGATTTTTCACAGCTCTGTTTGCGTTTATCAGGTCTCCTCTCTCACGCCGTTTTTCGAAAGTGCTTAAACCGAAAATCTGCAATCTACCAAAATAATCTGGACTAGATATACCATAGGGTATACGAGCTTCGTCGTTTGACAGACTCCAGCAATTCAGCGTCTCCTCTCAAGTTGGGATACCCTATAAGTCCCGCGATCTCAATGATTGGTCTGATGAAGGTAGAATATATTTTGCTGTGCACCTGAGGATCACATCCGCAAATAAGGAAAGTGACTTGTTTCACCTTCGAAGTGATATACTGAATATGTTTACTCCAACTAAGATCTACTATGTTTACTCCAACTAAGATAAGTGATAAATATGCTGGGGGTTATTCTTACCAACATTGAACACCACACATTTGTCGATGTTCAGTGGCAGCAACCAATCATTACACCACTCTAATATTGCATCTAAATATGCCTGGATAGCAGCAGCGGTGGTGGTAAGGTTGTTATAAATTTTCTTATCGTCTGCGTACTGAGAGGAGGAAGATTTTATCGAAGATGAAAGATCAGCAGTCTTGAGCAGGAAAAGCAAAGGTCCCAAAACAGAGCCCCGAGGCACTCCTCCAGGAACAGGTGAATGAGATGATATTATATCCGAAACTCTGACATTAAACTCTCTTGAGGTCAGAAAACCCGTATCCACAAAATCCCTCGCGATCCAAAAATGTTGAACCTTTGAAAGGAGTCTCCGATGAGGCATCCGATCGAATGCCCTGTCCACAGCCTCAGTCCAGGCGTTGATACATGTCAGAAGATTGGTTAACTGTCGACAATTGCTGACAATCTGGAAGATTACTCATTTCCAGCAAAAACTCAAGCATCTGGTCAACAATAATTCTTTCACAAACCTTAGACGCGACACAAGTCAAACTGATAGAGTCGTAGTTAGATACTGAAAGTTTCTTGAGGTTCTTGCAGAAACGTCCAAGTATTAAGAGTAGTACAGGATCCAAAGAGAGGTAGTCCTGCACCCATCTGTTTTTCAGCTGAAACTTTATTTTACTTCTGTCCCATATGTACACGAATGCATCATGAATGTATTGCGTATCAAAAAATGTTCATAGCTATTTTTTGGTATGCTGTTTAGGTGAAGACAGTGCCTAAGTTTATTAATGGATAAAATCTGTGGGGTGGTTTCGGAATTAGATTCATCTGTAGTTTTGTTGTTAGTTCCTCAATAACTCGAAAAAGTCCTATCATCGAATTAAAGCAAGGTAGTTAGTTGAAAATTGCCGTTGTGAAGAAATTTTGTGAGGATTGCATGACTAGAAAATTTAGAAGAAAATATTTAAAAAAAAATTGTATTTCATTTCATTCAATATCATTTAATTGCTGAAAAAATATCAAAATGTAGGTATTAGTGATAAATATTTTTTTGAATCTTACCGATTATACAAGGTATATGTAACCGTATCAGTATAAATAAATAAAGAGCACTCAATAAATTATTGCTTTTTTTTAAATAGCAATGAACTTACGTTGAAACTCGTTGTGGAAAATACAGGGTGCATGTAACATAAGTACGTTAAAATATTCAAGTAACGTATTCCTGAGACAATTTTGAGAAAAAATTCTATGCGAACTTGTGTTCGGAAATGCTTCGTTTCGGAGATACAGGGTATTGAAATTGAATTACGAAATTTGGTACCTGGGGGTTAATTTTTACTAGATCTACAACAAGATTTTGTAATGTTCTCAGTAACTTCACTTAGCGCCTTAGGAGCTAAGTAACATGCATCGCGAAAATTGTAAATATCTCGAAAACTATCACCTCCAGTATTGTTGGTGAAGTTTATCTTTTTAACTAGGAATTAGGTTTTTTCATGAGAAGTACGAAACGTTTACTGCCAAAAATGTTAGGGCAATATGAAAGAAATAATGACAGCGTACGCAGTGCCCTCTAGATGTTACATGAAAATTAATACGAAATTATGACTTCTCAAGAAGAAAAACCCGGCACCAAATTTCGTGCAAATAGCTTATTTTTTGCGAAAGTTATTTTGTAAAACCGAACAAACATATTCAATTCCAACACCCTGTATCTCCGAAACGAAGCATTTCCAGGCACAAGTTTACATAGACTTTTTTCTTAAAATTATCTCAGGAAAACGCCACTTGAATATTTTAACGTACTTATGTTACACCCTGTATATCGGAATATTTTGAGAGGAATACTGAGTACATGACTTTGTAAGCTTTCCTATCATGTTGCAAATAATACAAGAACATTATTAGGGTTCAGCCAAAGGGTTTCTTGAAGTTTCAAGAATTCTGCGAAATAAGTTGTTACTGTTAGATTATAATACATTTCTTATCTTCATTATGTTCAGTTCAGCAGGTACGCCATTTAAATTATCTGGGAGGATATATAAATCAAACTACCTTCTGATTAATATCACACGTAAAATATGATTCAAATTCTATCACCGCTAATAACCTTCGTGATTTATGCGGATTTTCTTCTAAATCAAAAAAAAATCGTACATTTCTTACTGAAATCATTTTTAATGGCAATCGTGTCATCATTTACTTCGCAATGCGATTTCTCCTATAAATCAATGAATATCCACTGTACCACCTCAACTTAGAAGTGAAACAATTTATAACAAATAGTGTTGTTATAAAGCAAATAGTTGATCTTTGCCAGTTCATTCACCATTGTTTACCCATTTAGATTTTTGACACATCTTGCGTTACTATCAGTCTGAGCTCGTGTAATCCGATGATGAAATCAGTGTTAATGATAATGATTTCATCACTTACCTAGTGAATAATAATTACCTGCACCAAACCGCGTTACACGTCAAACAATTCGTGTACAAAAAGTGTTTTGAAGCAAATGATTCATCTTAACTAACGCATTCGCCATTTTGTACCAAAAGATTCTTATTGCTCATTGCGATACAATCAGTCTCGTGTAATCTGCATCACCCCTTAAGTTAAATCCAATATTTCATAATCGTTTTTCAATATTTTTACTAATCCTTCCTGCGTATGTTGTCGATAAATAGTACAGTCATCTTAGTCAAAATTAGGCAAGAATCGAAATTTGAGATACCCAGCTGATTATTTTGGCATTCTAAAGGTTGTCTCAAAACCTACATACGGTAGGGTGTACGTGTCCATTAAAATTTGAGGTCAAAAGTCACGAGAATCGACTTTTTGCATATTTATTGCAAATATCGGGGTTTTTCGCTATTTGTATTTGTTATCAATATCTTAGACAATTAAATTCCCTAAAATCATTTTTGAGAAGGAGGGTGGAGAGCACGCGCTCAGAGATACCCCTTTCCGTTATCAAAATATCGTGAGATACATGATATTTTTCGTAATTTTTTTTTAATTGTCTAGTGGTACGCTCCTCAAAAAATTTCTTCCACGTCTTTACGTCGATATTTTACAACTAGTTATCAGGATTCAATTCGATCGGGTCTGTAGGTATATTCTGAGTTATCGAGAAAATAATATTCCAGACGGGTATAACTCCGACCATTGGGCAGATTGTACCCAACAACGAACTTAACTATCCCATTCGGTTGCGCAACCTACCCTGAAAATTGCAATTCCCTATCTCTTTTCGTTCGAAAGCTATGTTTTTCAATCATTTTTAAAAAAAATTTCTACAGATACGATCCGCACAACATTATGCATTAAGTATTGAGGAAATAATAACCAAATCAGATATTATATTTTTTAATATATTTTTCTTAATTTACTAGTGATACGGTTTTCTAAAAATTTCTCAACGTCTTTGCGTCAATATTCTACAACTTTCTACAAGTTACAATTCCATTGGATCTGTATTGGTTGATGACAAAATTATTACTCGGAAACCATTGGGCCGATTATACCCATTAACAAACTTGTACGTCGTATTTGGAGGCGCCAACTACTCTGAAGATTTCAAGTCGCTATGTGCATCCGTTCTCAAGTTATCGTTGGAACGGCTGGCCGGACAGAATCAAATTTGAGTTCGAATTCTTCATCAGTGAGTCGAACCTAATCATTTGGGACCATTTTCGGCAAAAAATTCGAACATTACTGACATTTGGGAAAAATGATAACGCGATATAATATTTGACATCAAATGAAAATTATTATTAATTGTATATTAATCAATCATTAATAAACTTCATATCGCGTGTTTTCACCGGGACTGTATACCGGTTGACCTTATATTATGCTCTAACCGCACGCTCTCCGCCGTCTATCTCGAAAACGATTCAACGTGTAAAAATATTTTGAAAGAAAAGTTCTAAGGACTTTGATTCTCTCAATATAGGTATTGATAATATGTGCAAATAGCGGAAAATCCATATAAAATGAGATATTTGCAAAAAAATATGCAAAAAATCGATTTTTGTGACCTTTGACTTAAAATTTCAATAGACGCGTACACCGAACATGTAGGTTTTCCGAAAACTTTCATAATGACAAAACACAAATTTATACAAATATTCAGCTTGTTATCTGAAATTCCGAGGTGAACTAATAAGATAACTGGACTAAAATATCTGTTTCTGACTTGTCTGAAGTCTGAGTTTAGAGGATTCATTTGTGTTGTAGTTATTCATTGAAAATAGTTATCTTTCCACTTACGAAATTTATCAAGACAATGACTTTGATCAGAGATCTCCGTGGCTATACAAGCCCCATTGAACAGTACGTAAACTTTGCCCTTCGTCTCATCCTCCGCTACTTCAAGCCAGCCTAATCGAGATTATTCAACCTTGAAGGAGAAGCAACCATAAGCGTGACCTTTGCGCCCATTCAACCTTGAGAAAATTGGGAATTATGAGCCCAAATTGCGTTGGCAACGTCCGCAGATGACGGGTCGTCGCTGACGCACTCCGTCGTGAAGCTGGGAAAGCCTAAGACTACTATAATTTAGAACAGAAAGAACTTTTTATTTTCAGGATCCCAGAGGGAAGGAAATTGTTTTCTTAGAAAGATGGGACTAGTAAACATTTTAGTTTATCACTTGGGACTTCAGAAGCGTGGGAACAAAACATTTATCTAGTCTAAGTTTACGCTTCGAAGTATGTATAGCATCGAGATTTCTAGTTTGGGAGCTGGAGTTGAAATTGTGAAATCAAGACGTTCTCCATACAAACAATGACATTTCCCTCAATTTTATGAACTTATCTCTATCTTTATCACTGGCAAAAGGACTACTTACTGTGATAGAAAAATTGGTTCAAGCCTTGTGGACAGGAGCTTTTTGGCGCTTTTGTTCAAACAGACAAATTATATCTCCGAAAGTATTGGTTTCTCAGAGTTGGGAATTATATCATAGGATTCCTATGATAAAAATGCATCATGAAAGAAATTAAATTTAAAAAAGTGTCGTTTAAAAAAAATGCTTCAAAAATTACATTTTAACAAGAGGTGTACCAGAAATAATTTTGAGATTTATCTCTCATAGGAAAATAAGTTGACATCTAAGAGCACAGATCATATAATAATTCTTAGATACAATGATTAAGTACAGCATTCTATGAAAACATAAGAAGTACAGAAGTACGATTCATTATTGAAATTTCGAAAAATCATATCTCCGAAATTATTAGCTTGTTAGAGTTGAAAATGATATCAATGGATTTTTTTGGTGAATTTGCATCTTAAAAGGATTTAAATTTGAAATTTGTGTGGTAAAAAAAAATTGTTTCTCCGAAACCATCAGGCCAATTTTGCCCAGTAACGAACTTAACCGAGATAATTATCTCTCAAACCTACTCTGAAAATTTCAACTGCCTAGCTCATTCTGTTCGAGAGTTATTGTAGAAACGAAATTTTAAAATTTTAAAATTTTTTTTTTACCTCATTGCCACCCGATCAAAACAAAACTTCGCATGCATATAGAAGTCATTATTCTACAATTTGGTGCTAAACTTCAGATAGATCGAGTGATCGGTTTCGGAAATATTCATAAAAAATATTTTTACTAAAAAGGGCCATAACTCCGATACCGCTTGGTGGATTTCGCACGTTAACGAACTCGTCCGAGAAATTTACGCTGAACACCTACCCTACAAATTTCAGTCCTCTAACTCCTTTTATTCGAGAGTTATCGTGCCTACGGTCGGCCGGACCGGCCGTACAGAATTGATTTCGACCACAGATTCCAGATCGGTGAGTCGAACTGAATCGTTTGAGACCATTTTCAGTCAAAAATTCGAAAATTACAGACATTTGGGCAAATTGATAAGCACTCTGTTCCGAGGAACAAGAGCGCCAAAAATTGAACTATCAGAAGTGGATGCATTAATTGTATACCACCCCGAGATAGTCCCGAAAAATTTTCATTTAGTAACAATCCACTTTGAAGATTGAAAATTGGAAGATGAAAGTTATGCTCAATATATCTAAAATCTCTCAGTTCAAAATTCTTCGATCAGTTGTTCGCGATTTTTTATGATGTTGAAGATTTCTCACTCATTTCATAATTTTCTCCTCAAACTGTCACAAAATATGTGATTTTTGTGCGTATGTTCTAGGGAAGAGCGTGCTATCATTCTGCCCAAATGTCTGTAATTTTCTAATTTTTAGCCGAAAATGATCTAAGACGTTTAGGTGTGACTCGCTTATGAAGAGTTCGAGGACAAATTCGATTCTGTCCGACAGCCTGGCCAGCAATTGCAACGATATGTTATATTGTTTCCACAATAACTCAAAACAAATAGATCCGATCGAATTTGAAACTTGGTAATTAGTTGTAGAATGCCAGCGCGCAAATTTCTGCAAAATTTCATGAGGATCATATTATCACTAGAACACAATTGTTTTCTTCATAAATGTGATATTTCGAAATCTATCTGTTATCAATCTGATATCAATCTCGCCTCAATCTAACATCAATCTTACCATCAATCCGGATCATCATTCCATCAGTCTGCGCATATAGAACCAATTTCCCGTCAATCTGACATCAATCCATGATTGATGTGATGCGAGACTGATACCAGACTCATACCAGATTGACCGTGTAACCTCCTACTTCAAATTCCAAATGATCTAAATCGCGTTGGCTAGTTCACTCACACGCCACGTGGGAGATTTAGAGCGGAAAGATAACACGACTTTTCAATTTTTGGAGAGGATTACGCATCCGAATGCGACGGTTAGATACGTTAACGGGCACAATCGGCCAAATGTTTTCGGAGTAATACTGAAATTTTAGTGTTATTTCCTCAAGAACTCAAAAAATACAGCTCAGATGCTTGAAACTTGGTAATTTTGCAAATTTTTGAAAAATTACGTGAGCATGGTGTCATCACTAGAATTAATATATTAATAAATTCACTGAGCTTTTGCTTTCATGTTTAAATGTATTTTCACACTTCATACAAAGTCGTTAAAACTGAAATTCTTTAGTGTATTGAAGCATGGCGGTTCAAAGGAATGTAGGGAATTTCAGTGATTTCTTAAGGATTCTGACTGAAATATACTTAAAATTATTGAAAAAAAATTTATGCTCATTTTTGCGCGTATGTTCTGGGGAACATCACATCATATTATTTTGCCCAAATGTCTGTAATTTTCGATGTTTTCGCCGAAAATGGTCTCAAACGATTGAGTTCGACTTTCTGATCAAGAATCTGAGGTCAAATTTGATTCTGTCCGACCGGCCGGTCGTTGGCACGATAACTTGGGAAAGGAAAAAGATAGCGACTTGAAATTTTCAAGGTAGGTAGCGCATCCCAATAGGACGGACAAGTTCGTTAATGGGCATAATCGGCCCAACGGTTTCCGAGTAATAATTTTGTCTACAACCAATACTAATCCGATCGAATTGAAATTTTGTGAGTAGTTTTAGAATATAAACCTGAGAACGTTTGTGGAATTTTGTGAACATCGTATCGCTGGAAAATTTTAAAAAAATTATTAAAAAATAATATTTACGTCACGATAACCTAAGAACGGAAAGAGATAGCGACTTGAAATTTTCAGGTAGGTTGATAATATTAATGCGCCATTTGAGTTTGTTCATATCAGGGGTGGCCAACCGGTCGATCGCGATCGACTGGTCGATCGTAGCTATAGATCCAGTCGATCGCGGCTAGGCAGACAGCATCGAATTTCATTTAAAATTTCTACAATTAAAGATCTATATATCTATATTGGTAGACCGCGCAGAGATTTGTGAGTAAATGGTAGATCTTGGGTCTCATCAAGTTGGCCACCCGTGGTTTATAGGCATAATCGGCAAAACGGTTTTGGAGTTATACCCATCTGAAACTTGGTTGATATTTCCTCAATTACTCGAAAAATACAAGACCGAACCAATTCAAACATGGTTATTAGTTGTAGAATGGCAACGCAAAAATTCTTGCGAAATTTTGTGAGGATCGTATAAATAGAAAATTTTTAAAAAATCATAGAAAATTATTGAAAAAAATTCTATATATCAGTAACTGTTCGTCCGATATCGCTGAAATTTTGCGAGAGCCTTCAGAACCTAACTCTACTACCAAGTTCCAAGCCTGTGAGTTCAGTAGCTGGATGGGTGAGCGTTACCTCGACAACTCTCGAACGAAAGGAGATAGGGACTTGCAATTTTCAGGATAGGTTGCACTTCTGAATGGAAGAGTTAAGTTCGCTGTTGGCCATAATCGGCACAACCGTTTCGGATTTACACCCATCTGGAATATTATTTCCTCGATAACTCAAAAAATATAGACTCGATCGAATTGAAGCTTGATAACTAGTTGTAGAATATCGACATGAAGACGTATGTAGAATTTTGTGGGGACCATACTACTAGAAGAAAATTTTCATAAAATTACGAAAAAATATGATATATCTCATGATTCCTTGAGAACGGAAAGAAATAGCGACTTGCAGTTTTCAGGGTAGATTACGCATCTGAATACGACATTTGAGTTCGTTAATTAGCAAAATCGGCCAAATGGTTCTGGAGTTATATCAATCTGAAATTCGGTTGTTATTTCCTCAATAACTTAAAAAATACAAATCCGATCCAATTCAAATATGGCTATTAGTAGTAGAATGCCAACGCGAAAATTCTTTCAAAATTTCGTGACGATCGTAGCACTAAAATTTTTGGAAAATCATTGAAAAAAAAATTGTTCAAGCACTGACGTAAAGTCAGAAGCTTTTGCGCGTATGTTCTCTTGTCCATTTCCTTTATTGGACACTCGCAATCGAATTTGCCATGGTGAATCCTATTCTCTGTTCTCCTGTATTGGACACTCCAAATTTACCATGGTAAATTCGATTAGGAGTGTCCAATACAGGAGAATGGACAATAGAACATACGCGCAAAGGCTCCTGACTTCACGAAAAAAAATTGGTTCAAGCACTGACGTGAAGTCAGGAGCTTTTGCGCGTATGTTCTATTGTCCATTCTGCTGTATTGGACACTCTTAATCGAATTTGCCATGGTAAATTATATTGGCCATTCTCCCGTATTGGACACTCTCAATTCGAATTTACCATGGTAAATTTGGAGTATCCAATACAGGAGAACAGAGAATAGACTTCACCATAGCAAATTCGATTGCGAGTGTCCAATAAAGGAGAATGGACAAGAGAACATACGCGCAAAATCTTCTGACTTCACTTCAGTGCTTGAACCAATTTTTTTTCTAGTGATAACATCCTCGCGAAATTTCGTAAAAATGTTCGCGTTGGCATTCAACAACTAATTAGCAAGTTTAAGTTGAAAACCGCTTATTTTATAAGTGGGAGGATTTGCATTGCAGGTCTCTAGAAAATCCTCACGCTTTTAAAAGAAGAGGTTTTAAACAAAGATTCTCTAAATATATGGGACGAAGTCTTTAACGAACAATTACTTCCAATTCAAGTTCTTCCTAATCGTTTGATCGCCAATGCTTACCTGCAATTTTTAGAAAAAGGATCTCGCAAATTTGCTAGATGTGTTTCCTGTGGATTTGGTGTACAATCGTATGTGGTATCAGCACGATGGAGTATCACTGTATGTTTGACGAAATTATTAATGCAGTCTAATCCACTCCAAATAGGCAAAACATGCCATTAGTATAAGATTCCCTCATTTTGCGGGTATCGATGAGAATGGTGATATTTTTGAACATGTAGAAACTTTGTCGTAAACACAACCAAAACTCCAAAAATTGTATTCCACATTTTTTTCAAGAATCATACACAGGACATCAAGACCACTAGAAGTAAGAAAGTCAGATCATAAGAATAACTTGAGAAATAGAGACATACACTAATCAAAAATAGCAGAACATGTATGTACAATCCAAGGAGATCACATGATGGATTGGAGTAATACAAAGATTCTAATGGTAGAACCTGATTATATTAAAAGGAAACTTAAGGAGTCCACTTGTATTTTATTGAACAGAGAATGCAATTTTGCAAATTGCTTACGAGCTCAATTGGTATAGACCATATTTGGATGAATTTATTGAAAAAGGAGATGGAACTTGAAAATTTCATTGCAAAGTAAAACTATGTTAGCTACGATGTTCAAATACTATCAATGTTACAATTCTTGAATTTCACAATAACTATCAACAATATAATTATAAAGATTTTCGTTAAGCGTCTGACGAAGGAGTCTGATATAGACTGAGAAACGTTACGATATAGTTGTTTCTTCGTTGATGTTGTTTCGTTGTTGTTCGTTAGGCAACATTGTTCAATTGATTGCTTCTGACAAATATCTTGTGTTTCTTACGCAGAAGCAAATCACAAAATAATTAATTTTTATTTTATAGATATTTTTCAGAGTTTGGGAGAGAAAACCCAGAAAGAAGCCTTTTAATATCAGCCTGTATACGTTCCTCAGTTTTTCACCTCGAGTTTTGAATCAAACTGTATATATATATTCAAGTTCGTTAACAGGCATAATCAGCCAAACAGTTTTGGAATTATACGCATTTGAAATTTTGTTTTTATTTCCTCAACAACACAAAAATTACGAATCCAATCCAATTTAAACATGACAATTAGTTGTAAACTTTTGCGAAATCGTATCACTAGAACTCAATGAAGTAGGTAAGAACAACAGGGCCTCCTTAGTTTGGGTTCTCGGTCGCGCGGAAATTAAAGGAAATGAGGAGGCCAACACACTTGCCAAGAAAGGAGCACAAACCCTCCTTATTGGCCCGGAACCCTACTGTGGGGTTAGTTTTATACTCCTATAAAAGTTAATTTCAGATGAAAGAAGAAAAAAGATATTTTCTGGTGATCTTTCCTCCGGAAATTTGACAGATCCAGGAATATATGGACTTCAGTAAGAACATGCTGCACCTCGTCACTAGTTTCCTCATAGGGCACTGCGATCTTAGGAAGCATATGATGAGATTAGGGCTAGCAGAAACTGACAAGTGCAGATTCTGTCGGCAGGAGGATGAAACTCTTACCCCCTGATTACGGAATTCCTCACCAACTCAAAGCAACGTAAGAAATGCTTTGGGCAAGAAATCTGCAGGAGCGAATACGTAGCCTAGTTGAAGCCATCCCAGATACTGGAATTCATCAGAACTGTGGAACTGGAAAGCGAGCTGTAGATGGTGATGGTGCGTGTTCCGCTAGGAACAGCGAGTTATAACTTTGCCACAATGTCTGTATTTTTCGAATGGTCTCAACGCTTGAGTTCGACTCACTGATGAATAATCCTAGGTCAAATTCGATTCTGTCCGTCTGGTCTGGCTGGAAATATGAGGACCAATCTTTTGCATGAGATTCTCGAAGTTAGTTGGTGACATTCTGGTAAAATTTTTATATTGTCCATATTTTTGTAGGAAGGTCGCTATGCCACCAACACCGTTTTTTTCTTCTCTTCCTTTCGGAACTTGCCATTAACGCATAACTAAAAGTGCGTAGTTCTGCCCGCGCGACAGAGATATGACCACGATACACTAAAACCGGTATGCTGACGCGCATCTTGCTCGTGACGTCACTGCGAGCACCATAGGCGGGTCCACGGGTAGGGTTTAAGTGGAAATAAAAATTAAGTATAATAAGGACAAATGACGAATAAGAGATATTTCTTATAAAAACGACAAACGGTGAGTTTATTATGATCATAATCGATGCAATGAAGACGTACAAATTTAATTACTTGAATAAAAAAAATATTTTTCCGATCTGGATATTACTTGATTATTTTTTAATTTGGAAAATATTGTAGTGAAATATCATGAACATAGCGTTACATTTTAATTATAGAAGTTAAAAATCATGAATGAGACAGTTACTTTTTAATTAAAGTTCGAGTTGTCTAATTGTATATTATTATACTGATCCTCCTAGGTCTTCCCCATAAGCTCTCAAAGAGCTTGAGCGAGTAAGGAAAACCAGTTGTGTTCTGTGTTGGCTTTGTTACTGTGTCCTTACGACACCTTAGGCACAGCAATGTTAATTTTTGACCCAAAAGTGAATGGTGGCGATTACCGTTTAATTATCGTTTATAATTATGAACATAATGCAACTATACAATTGAAGGTGTGCTAATTTATTGAATTGAACAAAATGAAATAGTTTCCTATATCGTTAATACTTGATTTATCATTGAATTTGTAAAATATGGGTGTTGAATATCATGAATGAGACAGTTAATTCATAATTAAAATGCGAGTTGATTAATTATTGTTTATAACTATGGGCAAGATATGTACCTATATACCACTTAAAGATGTACCAGTTTACTGACTTGAATAAAATAATACAATTTCCTGTATCGATATTGCTTGATTTATTGTTGAATTTGAAAAATGTAGAAGGGAAATATAATGAATATAGCAGTGTTTATTTTTCATTAAAATGAGAGTTGATTAAATATTTATTTTAATTTTGAGCATAATGGATACAATGGGAATGTACAAATTTATTGTATTGAACAACAAAAAAAATCAATTGCCTACCTCAATATTACTAGATTAAATTAATATCATGTATAAGTATAGTATAAGTATATTCGACATCAATAATCTAAAAGTCATGACAAAAAAAAAATTAAGTATAGTATAAGTATAAGTACATTCAACATCAATAATCTACAAGTCATGTAAAAAAAAAATCAAGCATAATATTCGACATCAATAATCACAAGAATTGTCAAAAAAAAAAAATTATGAGACAGTTACTTTTTAATTAAAGCAAGCGGAAATCGCAAAATAAAAATCAGCTTCCTCCTATCTCGATGTTCCAGGGGTATTTGAAAATTTTGAAAGTTTCTTATCCATTCTCTTCCTCAAGTTTAGAAAGCTTATTTGCTTATTCAACTCTCTCAACCTTATGTAGGTACGTGTTCTACTCAAGCAAAGAATGACTTCATAGGGTATACCTTTCTCCAGTCTTTCCATAGTTTTATTCGCCAATGCTCTGAAAATATCTTTCTTGTTTCTTGATAATGATGCTCCATGCATGGAATAAAATTCAGCATCCAATATCTCAGCTGCTTCAAATAAATCTTTGCTAGGATGCAATAAACCCCCTCTTGAAATAAATTGAATCCAATCATCTTTGCCATGAGATAATTATCAATATTCCCAGTTGGATAATTAACAGAGGAACTTGTTGAGTTATTATCCATCAATCGTATTCTTTTGGCATATTCAGCTGACCCTTTCGAATCATCAGTAGAATTTTTCTCATTGGGTAAATTCAACGTTGGAATAGCATCAGGCTTTAAATCCCTGACATTTTTGCCTGTATAATAAGCATACTTCTGCTTGATCGATATGTCCTAAAAGCAATCACTATCAAAATGAACGGAACAAACACAAGCTGAAAAAAAATAAATTCTGAATCATAAAGATCATAGGTATATAATGGTTTCAGTACTCACCATTTTTCAAATTAATTGTCATCTGGTTTGCACAAGCTGCTACCCATTGATGAGAAAATTCAGATTTTGGAAATCTATAATACTTTATATCTGTAGTTTTCGTATTCCTATTATTATTAGGACATCCGGAAACTGCACAATTAGGCATGATTTAAGCTATAATGAATAATAATTCGTAACTCTTGGATGAAAGATTAAATAAACCTAACACCACGATAGCATGGAACACAACAAACACGTGGAAAGCAGATTAACCTCAAATGAAACCACTGACAGTTATTCGAATTTCGGCATTTCGCGGTGCGGCTCGTAAATACGTGACGTATTTGCGAGCTGCGCGATTTCGACGAGTTTAAGAATCAAACCTGGCGTACCGGTGTTAGTGTATCGTGGATATGACTGAATGTGCAATGCGCGTTGGCTGGTTTCATATGGCTCGTGGGAGGTTTTTAACAACAAATGCAACGAGTAGCGAACACGGGACGGGCACCGCTCGTTCGCCGCGCAGTGCTCTGATGTATACGCACATTCACCACCTACAATACAATATATCAATAGAAAATTTAAAAAAATCATTGAAAAAAATCAGAAACTATCCGTCCGATATGACTAAAATTTTGCGAGATCTTTCAAAACTAACTTTACAGCCCAGTTCCCCATTTGAATATGATTGGATCTATAGTGTTGGAGATCCGAGCAGCCTTGGGTGAGTTCAGTAGCTGGATGTTGTCACGGTAACTTTCAAACTGAAACAGATAGCAACTTGCAGTTTTCAGGGGAGGTTATGCATCCGAATACGGCAGTTAAGTTCTTTGTTTTATACACATCTTAAATTTTGTTGTTATTTCCTGAATATTTCAAAATATACAAATCTGATCCAACTAAAATGGGGTAGGCAGGTTTTCCTGTCACGCTGACGGTCGGCGCTGACGGTCAGCGCTGATCGTTCAGCTCGGATCCTTTTAGTATCGCGCTGATCACATAGAGAAATAGAAGGATGCTATTGTCTCTGGCTCACTGAATGTGGAGGCTTGTCGGTGCCAGCTAGTCAGCGGCACCGACGCGCCGGCGCGTACGTGCGCGTTTATAGCTCAGCGCTGACAGCCGTCAGCGCTGCGTGACTCGAAAACGCTACCTATAGCTACATACATATTGACCCATCAGCGCCGACCGTCAGCGTGACAGGAAAACCAGCCGTAATTACTTGTAGAATGCCAATGCACTAGTTTTTAAGAAAAATATTCAGAATTCGCTGAATTTCTGCACATATCTTCGACCTACTATTTCAGAATCGATTACCGAATTTCAGCTCGATCGACTTCGTATAAGGCGTGAATAGACAATGGAATACGCAAAAGCTCCTGACATGTTCTGGGGAACATCGCGTTATCATTTTGCCTAAATGTCTGTAATTTTCGAATTTTTTGCTGAAATTAATATTAAACGACAAGGTTCGACTCACTAATGAAGAATTCGTGGTCTAATTTTATTCTGTCCAGCCGGCCGTCAGTTGCCATGATAACTTGAGAACCGAAAAAGATTGCGAATTGAAATTTTTAGGGTATGTGAAAAGTTCAAATATGACGGACAAGTTCGTTAATGGGCTTAATCAGCCAAACTGTTTTGGAGTTATACTGATCTGGAATATTATAATCTCAAAACAAACAGACCTTAAATCGAATTGAAACTTGGTATCTAGTTGTAGAATATCGACATGAAGACGTGTGTGAGATTTTGCGAGGACCACACCACTTGGAAAATAATAAAAAAATTACGAAACGAAAACTTGAGAACGGAAATGGAAAGCAAGTTGCAATTTTCAATTTCAATGTCGCTTTTGCGGATCCAAAAGCGACATTTGAGTTCACTAATTGGCATGATCGGCCAAATGGCTTTGGAGTTATCCTCATCAGAAATTTGGTTCCTATTTCCTCTATAACTCCAAATATACAAATCTGATCCAAATTAAAGCTCGTTGATTACTTGTAGAATGCCAACCCACTAATTTTCGCGGGATTTCGTGAATATCGTACCCTTTATTTACTTGAGGCATAAGTTTTTCCGTATTTCAATTCCAATAGAATACAGATGTCAGAATTAAAAATTCTGTCATTAGAGGTGAGTAGACAATAGAACATGCTCGCAAAAGCTCCTGATTTCACGTCAGTGCTTTAACATTTTTTTTCTTGGAAATCACGAAATATCCGAAGGGACGAAAAGTGGAAAAGTTTTTATTAATGCTGGTAATAACGTTTATCCGTCCATGTTGCGAACAACAATCACAGTCCAAAAGAGCATATCCCAATGCAACAATTAAACACATCATGTATATAAATACGAATTTCCATAATTATAGTAAATATTTTTTCGATTAGATACGCTTGTTTATTCTATTCGGCAATGCAAACAATTAATCGAAACAACTGTTACATATGAATTAGGTGTGCACGTACAAAAAGTCCAGCCGGACGAACTCACGCGAGTTTAAAACATTGATTAATAACATAATTTACGAAAAATGTCATGTTTCGGTTCAATACCACGTCCGAGCATCATGTTCCTATTTCACTATGAATAACGATCCTGCCAGTTCATAACCATCCATTTCAATCTACCGCATAACGTTACATAACCTACCCAAAATCAATTATTAACCGTAGAATCCGCCCATTTAGAGGGCCTCAACTACGTCGAATAAAGTTTGCCTGCGAATTTTCTGCGCCAAAATCAGGGCAGTATCGGCATTTCCGACCAGAAAATTGCAAAAATATAGTCCAACCTAGTTCTTGTGTCTTGTTGAGATTTCAGCAGTGGATGTAAGACTTGACAATACACTCTACTACTATTAGGTATATTATGTGATCTTAGTGATTTAAATGATATTCGAATTTTTATAAGCTGTTTTTGACGATTTTAATCCGCCTAGTTATAATCATAAGCGGCAAATCGAATTCAATCGATTATTTACTTTCAAACTGTCGAAAGAGTTCAAATTGCACTTTGTCTGTGACTTATTTTTATTTGATTCTTTCGTTGATTAGCGTTCCAGAGCATTCACGTAAATCAATTATTTCTTCATCAAAATGTCTACCCTTCATCGGATTGACCAGTAGTCTTCTGATGAATTTTGAATCATAATCTCAACGCTGATTGGATCCACCACAAAAGATGATGAAAATAAAACGCACTAATATTAGGTATTATATATCATCCTTTTTCTAGCCTAAAAGTCATATTTCCGTATTTTAACAAATGTTGATATTGATTTTGTTTATTTTGCATGATAAAGTGAACACTTGTCAATGAATATAAGAAGGGTGGACAGAAACCAATTTCCATTACCCAAGATAATTACATGGGTCACACATTACTCCAGGACAATTATTTAAACAAACACACCGACATGCAAAACGCTGAAAGCGTTCCAGAAGACACATTAACACAGAACAAGTGCAGTTATGATAGAAAATATTTTAATCTTTCTTTGTATAACACATTATCATACAAGATAAACAAAATATACCAGGAATATAACTGCACAGCAGCCTTTTATAATACAGCTGACAGTAACACAATTTGGTTCAAGCCCTGTGGACAGGAGCTAAGGCGCTCCTGTTCAAACTTTGACAAATCATATCTCCCAAATTATTGGTCTTTGGGAATGATATATATGGTTTCTTACGATAGAACTGCATCATGAAAGAAATTATATTCAAACAGACCGATTCTCCCCAATAACGAACTTATCCGAGATATTCATTCCTCCAATCTATTCTGAAAATTATATTATATCAATTAAAACTTAGACAATATTGCAGTTTTGTTTTTACTGGAGATATTCTGAACCCAATTGGATTAGATATCTTTCCAGAGAATATATTTCCATCATCATATGGATTATCCACGGGCATTACATTATCACCTCAAAAGTATAATATCATATCATCCTGATAATTCTACGATAGATGAGGTTATTTCATTGGTCATTTTGCATTCAATCATACATTGTTTTCTAGAACAGGCGGTGTATTTTACATCAAGAATAACGAACCAGAAATTATCTTTCATAGGAAAATAAGATGCAATAGGAATGCAGAGGAAATGACATGTAAGAACACAGATCATATAATAATTCATAGATAGAATAATTAAGTACAGCATTCTGTGAAAATCTCCGAAAGTATTAGCTTGTTAGAGTTGAAAATGATATCAACGGATTTTTATGGTGAAACAGCATCTTAAAAAAAATTGAATTTGAAATTTGTAATGTAAAAAAGAATTTTTTTTTCGTTACATCAGGCCGAGTTTGCCCAATAATGAACTTAACCGAGATATTAATCTCCCAAACCTGCTCCGAAATTTTCAACTGCCTAGCTCATTCTGTTTGAGAGTTACTGCAGAAACAAAATTAAAAAAAAAATTGTTACTTTACGGCACCCCGATCAATACAAAACTTCGCATGCATATAAAGGTCATTATTCTACAATTTATTTATTTATTTTATTTATTTATTTAAAGAAATAAACGGGATACACCCTTTAATACAATATGTAACAAATAACACGAATAATTGTGTGCAACACAATGAAGTGGACAAGATTACAAATTTCAGTACAAGCATATTGACAACGAAAAGCATTTCATAATAGTAGACAGTATCAAATTTTAATTTAAATTTAATTTGAATTTAAACTGAGGCGAAGCTCGAAATGCAGAAAAAAGAAAGAAAAAGAAAATGCTCAAAAATTCCTTACAAAGTTCACGCCACAATCGCCCGATATATCTCCTCCCTTAACCCCGATAAAGACCGATTAAAAAATTCAATTCCCGAGACAGATGCAACGTTGACGTGACTGCTAATCCTTGGAACAGGAGAGTTTTTGGAATAATTGAATTTATAACTGTGGATATGAAGAAGAGTTCTACCTCTGGTCCGCCTGGGAGGAACCAGAAAGCTGAAAAGCTCAAGCAGATCAGGGCAGTTTAGTGCCCCACAAATCAACTTAGAGAAAAATATTACATCTCCACGCTTGCGTCTAAGGAACAATGAGGGCAGATCGATTCTCGATCTCATGAGTGAAGCTGAAAAATTTATCCTCTCAATGCCAAGGCGAAAGGAAATATGCATAAGAAACCTATTTTGCACCCTCTCAATCCTCTCAGAGTCTGTGTACGTATAAGGAGACCACACAACTGAAGCAAACTCCAGCGTCGGCCTAACAAGCGTCACAAAAAGATACCTAAGTGTCTCCTCCGACTGGAAATCTTGCGAGTGTCTGATAATGAATCCAAGCAACTTTACACCCCTATTTATAATATAATAAACATGAGGCTTGAAACTCAAGTTACAGTCATATAGTACACCCAAATCTCTGATTTGGTCCACTCTTTCAAGGAA
The DNA here is from genome assembly GCA_937662695.2 of Halyzia sedecimguttata. NCBI lineage: Eukaryota > Metazoa > Arthropoda > Insecta > Coleoptera > Coccinellidae > Halyzia > Halyzia sedecimguttata. The sequence continues at coordinate 18,905,731 of OW569413.2, forward strand.
ATTGTTAGACAATGAGAAAGTGCAGTCAACTCGGGGACTACCGCGACATATGGTTAGGTGCTTGCACTTATCTAAATTAAGATGCAGTCTATTGTATTCACACCATCAATTTGATACTAAATTTCAGATAGATCGGGTAATCGGTTTCGGAAATATCCATAAAAAATGTTTTTACTAAAAACGGCCATAACTCTGAAACTACTTGGTGGATTTCACCCGTTAACGAACTCGTCCGAGATATTTACACTCCAAACCTACCCTGCAAATTTCAATCCTTTAACTTCGTTCGTTCGAGAGTTATCGTTCCTTTGGCTGGACAGAATTGATTTTGACCACGGATTCTTGATCGGTGAGTCGAACCAAATCGTTTGAGACCATTTTCAGCCAAAAATTCCAAAATTACAGACATTTGGCCAAATTGATAAGCACTCTGTTCCGCGGAACAAGAGCGCCAAAAAAGGACAAAACACCAATTTTAAAACAATCTGAAGTGATATACGAGATACCATGTGGCAATTCCGATAAATTCTACAGAGGACAAACAAAACAACTTCTTCGGGACCGACTAAGACAACACTGATATGATAGTGGAAAAATTAACAACACTAACCCCCGGTTTCTGAAAGGCTGATCAACACAAATGTTAACTGATCAGTGATCAATCTCTTGTTAACCCTCATCTGAGTTGCGCAAAGCGCAAAAATTCGGACTGATTTGACATTAACAGTTCTGTTAACTTTGACCAGCCTTTCAGAAACCGGGTGTCAGAAGACTGCACTGACGGTACACACACATACAGATGGACATAAATTTGACCTCGACGATGTTACAATATTGGACACGGAACCTCACTATAAAAAAATTGGTTCAAATACTGACCTGAAGTCAGGAGCTTTTGCGCTTTGTTCTATTGTACCACCATGGTAAATTCTATTGACAGTGTCCAATACAGGAGAATGGACAATATAACATACGCGCAAAAGCTCCTGACTTCACGTCAGTGCTTGAACCAATTTTTATTTTCGTAATTTTTTTTATTTAAAATTTTCTAGGGGTATGGTCCCCAAAAAATTTTACATACGTCTTCATGTCGATATCCTTCAACAAGTTAGCATGCTTCAATTCGATCGAGTCTATTTCTTGAGTTATCGAGGAAATAATATTCCAGGTGGGTATAACTCCGAAACCGCTAGGCCGATTATGCTCAAAAACGAACTCAACCCTCCCATTCGGGCGCAATCTACTCTGAAAATTGCAGGTCCTTATCTCCTTTCGTTCGAAAGTTATCGAGGCAACGGTCACCCATCCAGCTTCTGAACTCGCACAAGGCTTCTCGGTTCTCCAAAAATATAGATCCGATCGTGTTCAAACTTGTAACTTGGTAGTAGAGTTAGGTTCTGAAGGCTTAGGCAAAATTTCATTGATGTAGGAAGAATAGTTTCTGAGATATAGAATTTTTTTAGATGATTTTCAATGATTTTAAAAAATTTCGTAGTGATGCGATCCTGCGAAATTTTGCCAGAATTTGCGCAATGGCATTTTACAACTAATAACCATGTTTGAATTGGATCGGTTCCTAATTTTTCGAATTATTGAGGAAATAACAAACCAATTTCAGATGGGTATAACTCCACAACCGTTTGGCCGATTATGCCAATAGACAAACTCAAATGTCATATTCATATGCACAATCTAACCTGATAATTTTAAGTCACTATCTCTTCCCGTTCTCAGGTTATCGTGACATAAATAATATTTTTTAATAATTTTTTTAAATTTTCTAGCGATACGATTCTCACAAAATTTCACAAACGTCCTTAGGTTTGTATTCTACAACTACTCACCATGCTTCAATTCGATCAAATTAGTAGTGGTTGAAAACAGAATTATTACTCGGAAACCGTTGGGCCGATTATGCCCATTAAGGAACTTGTCCGTTGTATTGGGATGCGCCGCCTACCCTGAAAATTTCAAGTCGCTAACTCTTTCCGTTCTAAAGTAATCGTGGCAACGGGCGGCCGGCCGGACAGAATCGAATTTGACCTCAAATTTTCTTCATCAGTTGAACCTAGTCGTTTGAGACCATTCTCGGCAAAAAATTCGAAAATTAGACATTTGGTGACGCGATGTTCCCCAGAACATACGCACAAAAAGATTAATAAGTGAAATGATACATATAAGAATACAATAATATACAGTTAACTTCACAGAAGACATACAAAATTGAAATATTGTTTACAATAGCTTAATTCGGAACAAGGAAGTAGTATAATTGATGTCAGAAAAATTTATGTCATAGCAAAATACGAAAAGTTTTTGTATATACGACATCTTTAGAAGGGTGGAATGTTCTGACATATGAAGCATTTTATGAGTAGATTCCTGTTTGTAGGATTTCTAATAACTTAGGAAGGAAGGGAAAGAACAACCTTGTCTTCAATAACTATATTAAATGCCAGTTTTATTTTAATGTGTTAGTTTAGTCCTAATTGTTTGTGATATTTCGTGTGTATGACATATGGCTCCATATACCAGCAGGAGTTTTGACACAATACCGAGAACATTAAAAGTGTTCAACTTATAAACAAACAAGAAGGAAATTTTACATAATCAATTGATAGTTAGAAAATATAACCTAGCCAGATCTTAAGACCAACAATATTTCAACAATATCAAATAAAACCTACGATAAATAACAGTTGTCGATCAAATTTATAAAGCGAGGTGAGTGTTGTATGAGGTAGTTTTTACTATTTATGATGTGTTTGAAAAAGGAGTGAATGTCTCCGAAACGTTGGTTTCAAATGATTTTATTATAAATCATTGAATTGTTTCTTTCTGGGTTTTCGCTCCCAAATTCAGAAAAATATTTATTAAATAGAAATTTGTTATTTTGTGAATTGCTTCTGCGTAAGAACCCCAAAATATTCGTCAGAAGCAATAAATCGAACAATCTTGCCTAACAAACAATAACTAAACAACTTCAAGGATGAAACAACTATTTCGTAACGTTTCGGATTCTAAATCAGACTCCTTCGTCAGACAATTACGAAAATCTTCAGAATTATTTTTTATTGATATAGCTCTTCCGAAAATATTGAATTTCAGAATAGTTATATCAACAAGAAATCATTCTGAAGATTTTCGTTATTGTCTGACGAAGGAGTCTGATTGGGGATATCTATCAGTTTCATCGCAAGGCGCTCGCTAGTAGCTCGCAATAGGAGTTCCCATAAATGCCAAATGTGGCCTCTCAGAGACGTCCTAGTGAGGTCTTCTGCGTGGGCCTTGTATATGGTTAGAGGCTTGGCTCTTGTGGAGCTCTAATAACATTTCAACTATGAAAACTTCTTCTGAGTCTTGGTGACTAATTCGGTATTAATTGTTTTTGGTGGGATAAATTTTCCTTGAACGAATTCCTGATGCGAACCTGCTACTTCCACCCCTGTTACTAACCCAAATGCACCCGCAAGTTTGCTGATTTGATTAGCCAGAATAACTGCATTGGCCACCTAATGAATCCCGATCGCCGTCTAAGGTTTCCGTAATCCAGCGACTTAGCCGTAAACTTCCAAGTTCCGATCTCCAAAGGAAGCAATTGAAAATACTGGATTCTATTTCGAGTTTTCCGGATTCGAATCTTAAATCTGGGGGATCTGGGACACGTCAGGTTCGATATATTTGCCGATGGGATACGTCCTTAAGCCTCGGGATTGTTCAAAGCCGGAGTTTTTTCGTGGACGGTCCCCTCCTCGACCCCGTCGTTAACCCGGATGAGGGCAGATCAAATATTAGGGGTGCAAAACGGCGTTTTTTGCTATGGACTCTGGGTGTGTGGTGCGTTGATTGAACGGATTGGGACCTTTCTAGAATTTCATAACTTATTCCTGCATACTTATGTATTCCTGTGTCGCTCAGATTTCTGAGGGACAACCGGTTTTTTGTCTTTTTCTGGATATATGAACACCTTTTTCTGAATATAAGAACTCAAGATGATGGTTCTTCATATACATAGCCCTACTTGTAAATGAATTGTCTGTCTGAGATTATCACAATTTCATCATGAATGAAATAGTGAGGATGAGATTCAATTCAACATTCAAGATTTTATTCTAGTCTGAGTTCACTGTTCACAGTTCATCAGTTTTTAAGAAAGAGTCTGAAATAGAGCCGATCACCCAAAAATATTAGTGCAGGAAACCAAATCGACGAAATAGTAAGTTCCATTTTTAGACATCCATATTGAGATCAAAACATGGTTAATGACCTTAGCAGTCGATGCCGAAAAAAAAAAAAAAAAAAAACATGGTTCGAGCGGAACGCAAATCGTTTTTTCATTCCTTGAAATCCAAATCCTACAACAATTCCCATTACAAAGCTACGAGGCCGGTTCAAATATGATGGAGACTAACGCTGTAGATGGCTCGCATGTATGTTTTGAAGGTCGGGGCAATGAATATGTGGATAGCTGGCATAGTTTTCGTCGGGAACGCATGTTTCACGCACGTGCTACGACCATGAGTGAACATCAAGTGCCGACCGCCGTTGCGCAACATATTGTCATTAATTTTTTATCGTGGGAAGGCGTTAAAAACCCGGAAATTTTTCTGCGTTTGCGGAATCATTTCGGTAGTGAGTGCCTGAGTAGGGTTGCTGTGTTTAAATGGGCCAAAGCATTCAAGGATGGCCGCGAAACCGTCGAGAATGAGCCGCATGATCGTTGGCCGCGAACAAGCATCACACCAGACAACATTCGCCGTGTAGAACTAATTTTGGAGGACCGTAGGATGAATGTTCGAGAAATTTCGACTAAATTCGTTATCAGTATTGGTAGTGTAGAGCCTATCGTCTACGAACACCAACACGAACAGACGTGAAACCCCCTTATCACTCGAAACAGAGAGCATTCTTCTCCAGGATAACGCGCTCGATACAATATCAGAATTTGGGTGAAATCCACTAGAACATCCCTCTATAGTCCAAATGTATTACTTTGCCACTACCACATGTTTGTTTCACTGAAAGAAGCCCTTGGAGGTCAAAAATTTTCCACCGATGACGAGGTAGAGGAGTTCGTGCGCCCATGGCTGTCCCAGTTGCCCAAGGAATTCTTCAATACCGGCATCAAAAAGCTTCCGGAAAGGTGGACAAAATGCGTAACTGGTGAGGGGAACTGACTAGAAAAACTGTAAATTTTTTCGATAGTAAATAAACGTGTCAGAGAATTTGTTTCGATTTTTTGAACCACCCTCGTATTGAATCTCTGAAACAATAACCTTGGTTTGATTTGAAATCAGACATCACATTACGTTACGTCTGTGTATAAACTCATTAGTGCAGAGCCTTATCAGGAACTGAAATCCAACTCTTTGAATAAATGCGTTTCACAATTTAGAACCACAAGCGAAAAAATGCACAACTATATTGAAACAGCAGGACCAATAAAATCTAGAAAAATTGGTTCAAGCACTGACGTGAAGTCAGAAGCTTTTGCGCGTATGTTCTATTGTCCATTATGGACACTCTTAATTCGAATTTACCATGGTAAATTCGAATTAAGCGTCTAATACAGGACAATGGACAACATAACTTACCATGGTAAATTCGATTGAGAGTGTCCAAAACAGAAGAATGGACAATAGAAAATACGCGCAAAAGCTTCTGACTTCACGTCAGTGCTTTTTTTTTTTTTTTTTTTAATTTTCTAGGGTTACGGGTCATAAAATTTCTTTTTTCATAATTTTATTCAAATTTACTAGGGGTACGGTTCTTACAAAATTTGAAACACGTCTTTATGTTGATTTTCTTCTACTAGTTACCAAGCTTCAATTCGATCGAATCTTTATTTTTTGAGTTATCAAGGAAATAATATTCCAGGTGAGTATAACTCGGAAACCGTTAGACCGATTATGCCCAAAACTCAACTCTCCCATTCGGATACGCAACCTACCCTGAAAACTGCATGTCCTTATCTGCTTTCGTTCGAAAGTTATCGAGGCAACGGTCACCCATCTACTGAACTCACACAAGGCTGCTCGAATCTCCAACAATATTTAACCGATCGTGTTAAAACTTGAAACTTGGCAGTATAGTTAGGATATAAAGGCTCTTGCAAAATTTCAGCAATTTCAAACGAATAGTTACTGATATACCTATAGATTTTTTTTTTCAATATTCAATGATTTTTTAAAAATTTTCTACAAATACTATCCTCACGAAATGCTGCGATTATTTTCGCATCGGCATTCTACAACTAATCACCATGTTTGAATTCAATCGGTTTACTATTTTTCGAGTAATGAGGAACAAGAAACAACCAAATTTCAGATGGCTATAACTCTAAAACCGTTTGGGCGATTATGCTCATAAACAAACTGAAATGTCGCGTTCTGGTGCACATCCTAACCTGAAAACTTCAAGCCGCTATCTTTTTCCGTTCTCAAGTTATCTTGACAACAAAAATATTTTTTAATAATTTTTTAATAATTTTCTAGCCATACGATTCGTACAAAATTTCACAAACGTGCTTAGGTTCATATTCTACAACTACTCACCAAGTTTTAATTCGATCGGATTTATATTGGTTGAAAACAAAATTATTACTCGAAAACCACTGGGCCGATTATGCCCATTAACGAACTTGTCGGTCGTATTGGGATGCGCCACCTACCCTGAAAATTTCAAGTCGCTTGCTCTTTTCGTTCTCAAGTTATCGTGGCAACGGCCGGATGGCCGGACGGCCGGCCGGACAATCAAATTTGACCTCGAATTCTTCATTGGGGAGACGAACTAAATCGTTTGAAACCATTTTCGTCAAAAAATTCGAAAGTTACAGACATTTGGAAAAAATGATAACGCGATGTTCCCCAGAACATACGCGCAAAAATCCTAATATACGGAAAATGTATTGTCTACCTTTTGACAGTTGGCATGCTGCAAATTTCGTTTAACAGAAATGCTCTAGGAAGACCATACAGTCTATCCCAGCGAAAACGTTGGTTTTTATTTGCGTTTACTGTTGGTCAATACAGATGAGCCTATTAACGTCTAATTAATTTCTAGAAGGTGACACTCAGTGGTACCATACTCTTGTACTCTTGAAGATGCTGTAATTTCGTCAAATTCTAAACAAATACGAACATCAACACCGATTGATTTATGGAACGAATATAAAGAAACATGGTCGACGATATATTGCATCAGGTACATCTTAAAACATCAAATGCAGATTTTCAAATGAATGAAGATATTGGCATTGAAGGATTAATTTTAATTGAGGATATATGATTGATGCTTACCAAAAAATTATTAATACATTTAGGAATGACAACGCCCAATCGCCCAATTAATCAAAGGTTGAGACGTGAAACCCAATACGATTCTGAAAGAAACCGTTCAAAGAAACGTTCCACTTATAAATCAGAAAGAAAAATATGCCTAGTGAACGACGGAATTGGCGTATTTTTTTCTTAGATGCTCCCAATGGAACTGGAAAATAATTCTGAATATCATTGAAATTGGCAACGATTCGATCGCAAAATAGAATTGAACCATAATTAGCATGAGTGAAATTACGATTGCGCAGATTCCCCAAACATTTGCCACGATGAACAGGAAGATTGATATATACAATTTGAATGTGTTGTGATTTGGATCCTCAAGGACCAGAGGGCAGTCAGAGAGCTGGATATTGGATACACTGAAGCTGTTATTGAGGATGACATTGAGTGTATTATTGAAGACGCTGACAAAGTTACTGAGCTGATACAAACCCGACAGAGAGGTAGCATCCATGAAGGAAACCGAACATGGATCCCTAGCATTACCTGGAACACAAAAGGAATTAAGGTGGTTAATATTCCACTTGATTTCTGGCAAGTTGAAGTCACCGCAGATTACAAAAATATCATTACAATAATTATTAACAATATCGGGAGGCTGCTGGTGATAGTAGTTGAGGCCAACATATCTCTCTGTGGGATGTACACATCGCACCGAGAGATATGTTGGCCTTAACTACATACAAATACATATCCAATATGAACCTTTGCTCTACTACTTCGATCAGGAACGACAATGACCCAAACATCATCAGCCTCCGGGCACCAGGAGCTTTCAGAATAGCTTGTAAGATCATCTGAAACTGCCACCAGGACATGCTTCATCAGGTATTGCATCTACGTTGTTGGAACAGCGTATTCAACGCTCAAGTTTCCATTGAACATGCTAGCTAATGAAACTTCAACTTGCAACTCTTCGAGGAATTCTGCGATGGCTAATGTGTTGCCAATGATTCCATAATGAAGGCCAGCCGACGAACTTGATGCATGTTTGAAGTTGACCATTTCATGAATATACCTACGTCAAAACACACATCCAAATCATGTTTGGATGAGTGAACATGTTACACGTTGATATCAACGAAATACATTTTCAGATTTAAAATAAGATAGCTGGCGAATTGATGACATACAAATCGGTTGATTCCATTATTGATCACGATGATGTTGTCAACTATCCAACGCTGGAATTGCCCAGATGGTTACCTCCTCATAATCTGCAATTAAACGTTGGATTTGTAGTCATTATGTGGCGGAACAATAAACCAGACACGTCTTCATAATGGCACTCCACTTGCGCTGAAGAAATTAATGAAAAACATTATCGAAGCCACAATTTTTTTCCGAATGATATTATTCTTCAAACCGTTACAATTTTCAATGCAACATGTATTTGCAATGTCGATATATAAATCGAGAGGGCAGTCGTTAAGTGTTTGTGGCATCAATCTTGAAAATCCAAGTTTTTCACATGGTCAATTTTACGTCGCCGTATCCCATGTCGGAAAATTATCGACATTATTCAACTACGTGCCAAAAACTAACGCGATGTTTCCCAGAGCATACGCGCAAAAACTAGAAATGTCGTGTATCGAAAAGCATTACAATAAACAATATGTTTTTGAATTATCATTTTTTTTACGTGCATTTTAGAGGGAACATCACGTTATCATTTTGCCCAAATGTCTGTAATGTTCGATTTTTTGCCAAAAAGGGTATCAAACCATTAGGTTGGACTCACTGATGAAAAATCCGAGGTCAAATTTGATTCTGTCTGGCCGACCTTTGCCACGATAACTTGAGAACGGATGAACATAGCTACTTGAAATTTTCAAGGTAGGTGGCGCGTCCAAATATAACGGACAAGTTCGTTAATGGGCATAATCGGCACAACGGTTTCCGAGGAATAATTTTGTCATCAAGCAATACAGATCAGCGAATTAAAACTTGGTAGCTGATTGTAGAATACTGGCAATAAATCGTTTGTGAAATTTTGTGAGAATCGTTTCACTAGAAAATTAAAAAAAAAAATAATAAAATATTATAGGTAGGTTGTGCATCTAAATGAGACAATTGAATTTGTCAGAAGGCATAATCGGCAAAACGGTTCTGCAGTTATACCCATCTGAAGTTTAGATACTCCTGGGGAGCAGGAATAGAAAGAGACAGAGTGGGAGTGAATGTGTGGAACTCCAACGCATGCGCGTAGTTTTCTACCCTTTCCTATTTTCATTTCACATTACGTTGTTCTATTTTAATTAATATACGTTATTTCATTTACTTGTTTTTTTGAAGTGAAACTTCTACTACGGCTTCCAGTAAGGTTGCGTTAAACGTTTAACGCTACCATGGGGGGAGTTATGAAAGCACTGTTGCGTTAAACGTTTAACGCTCTTGGGGAGGGGGAATATAAAGAGACAGAGCGAGAGTGAATACGTGGCACTTGAACGCATGCGCGTAGTTTTCTACCCCTTCCTATTTTCACTTCCACATTACAAAGTTTCACTTCTTCCGAACGGAGGGATTCCACGGACTAATTTTTTTTCCTCTACAACTCATTATATACAAATTTGATCCAATCAAAACTCGGTGATTACTCGTAGAATGCCAACCCATTAATTTTCGAGGAATTTCATGAATATCGTATCCTGGAGTTACCCGAGGCGTAAGTTTTTTCGTATTTCAATGTCAATAGAATAGGTACATATTATGTCAGAACTAAAAATTCTGTGACGATTCCCCCGATATCTACTGTCTGTCATTAAAATAGTAAGAAATGTATTCATATATTATAACAGCTGAGAAAAAGGTATTATATATCAATGCTAAATTCGACTAAGAGTGTCCAATAAAGGTGAGTAGACAACAGAAGATGCGCGTTAAAGTTCTTAACTTCATGTCAGTGCTTGTTTTATTATTCCAATTAGAATTGAATATTCATTGTAGACAGAAAAATGTTTATTGGTCAGCTAATATAAATAAATATTTTGCATATTTCTTGTAATCATATATTATCATCATCAAGTACTTTCATGAATTGAGGACCCATTTAATTAAATATTCTAAAAATTCAATGCACCCTTTGCATTCTACGTGTACTTATTGTAATTGTATGTAGAAAATATTTTTTACTTATTAGTTGACAGACGTGATTTTTTCCGTTATTCCAAACTACATTTTTTCCATGGTTTGGTGACTGAAAGAAAGCCACGTTTTCACAAAATGGCGAAGGCGCCAGTTTCATGTCCCATTCCCTATTCCTGTTTGACACGATTAAAATGAAAAGTTTGCATGGAAAATAAATTATTCTGACGTAAAGTATAGTATTAAGTATGAAATTGAGTGAAATCTATCACACATAACCTTTTTTATGTTAATTATTATTGAATGTATTTATTTTAATATTTTTAGTACTAATTGAAGTGGATGTTTTGCGCGCTTGTACCATGGCACGATCATTGTTCCCAAATGGAATGAATCTCGAACGATTCCAGTTGGCTTGGTGATTAAGCATCCTTAGTCAAATTTGATTCAGTACGTCCGTAGACATAATAACTTTCGGAAGGAGGCCCTTGGAGAATAGAAATGGGCAGGAAAGGTTTCGTATAGGTATAGAAATTTGCTGGTCCCGTTCGTGAATGGACAAACTCTGCTTTGTGGTTTAGGAGATACTCTCATTTAAAATTTTATTTTCTGATATAATGAAAACTAAAGATTTGATCAAGTTCAAAATCGGTATTTGATGATAATCGTAAATCTAGAAGTGAAAAAAATTTGTTTGTCCATAACAAAACATAGAACCTCTAAGTTTGGAATTCCTCCATTGTTTTAATATACTAAATATTTTAACCATCTTCCACGTGGTATACAATTAGTTTAAAATAGTACCGCATATTGGAGTTTCTTTGAATCGCGTGATGGCTTCGATAAAAACGTCAAATTTAGATTGTGCACTTTCTTTACGCATTCTTTCTTTCACAGATGGCAGCATTGAAACTCACTATTTTCGTCTGACCAATCGCAGTGGATAAAGTAAATTTTGGATAGTTGCCCAGCCTTTTGAAATGGGCGATTACAATACAGAAGCTGATAATTCAATAATCTTATACTTTTGTGTTAGTTTGTATGCTTATCGATGAACAAAATAATCAGAATAATTTAATATTATTTATTTTATTTCATTAGTCATAAACAAAGTTTGGAAGTCGTATAAAGGGGAATAGATTCCTACTGGGCTAGATCCGCGATGATATTTTGTGGGATAGTTGGCCTAAGGAGAAAATGAAACAATATTACTATTTTATTCACACTTTTATTCATATCAATTATCATTAATTTTTATCTAGTAGCATACATATATTATTGTTTACTTTTTACGCATTGTATTTCTTTCCTTTACATAATAAATATATGTTTCTTGCATAGTTTTTAACACAATTTTTTGTTCCTAAAAATATCTTAAGTTTAGTCAACGATAGCTAGATGGCACAATCATATTTGGTACTAATTACAGATTATTTGTATCATTCAAAATAATTTTTCTTTTTTGCGTGCATGTTCTGGGGAACAGCCTGCTATCATTTTGTCCAAATTTCTGTAATGTTCGAATTTTTGACGAAAATGGTCTCAAACGATTAGGTTTGACTCACTTATGAAGAATTCGAGGTCAAATTTGATTCTGCCTGGCCTGCATGATAACTTGAAAATGGAAAGAGATAGCGACTTGAAATTCTCAGGCTAGGTGACGTGTTCAAATGCGATGGACAAGTTCGTAAATAATACAAATTTTGTTTTTAACCAATACAGATCCGATCAAATTAAAACTTGGTAAATATTTTTAGAAAACCGACATAAATATGTATGTGAAACTTTTGAGGATCGTATCACCAGAAGATTGAAAAAAAATATTAAAAAATATTATTTATCTCACGATAACTTGAGAACGGGAAGAGATAGCGACTTGAAATTTTTAGGTTAGGTTGCGCATCAGGATGCGACATTTAAGTTTGTTAGTAAACATAATTAGCCAAAGGGATTCGGAGTTATACCCATATGAAATGTTGTTGTTGTTTCCGATCCGATCCAATTGTAATTAATTATAGAATGCCAACGCGCAAATATTTGAGAAATTTGTATGAGCATTGTATCACTAATTTTTTTTTAATTATTGAAAATCATGGAAAAGGTTCTATATCTCAGAAACTATTCATCCAAAATCGCTGAAATTTTGGGAAAGCCTGCAAACCCTAACCTTCAGGCTGCCATCTATACGGCCGCAATTTCTCTCTGAATCCATATTCTGAAAGATCGCAAAATCTAGAAATCAATAATCTGAAAAAATCAGAATGTGTGAGGAGAATAGTAAATTAGTATACAATTCCATCTTTGCTGAATTAATAATATGAATTAAGAGTATGGATTCAGAGAAACATTCCGGGTGTATAAGGCCGGCCTAAAGCCAAGTTCCAAGTTTAAACACGATCGGATTCATATTATTGGACATATGAGCAGCCTTGTGTGAGTTCACTAGCTGGAAGGGTTACCGTTGTCACGATAGCTTTCGAGCCAAAGGAGATTCACGAAATTTGGTGAAATCTTAACATTTTATGTCCCGAACACACTGAATTTTTTTTTGTTGAAATATTCATGTTTTCACCTTATTTTAACTTGATATCGAAAAAGCATCCTAATTTTCAATCGGTTATTGTCTCGTCAAAATGTCAGCTTATTTTAAAAAGTGGGTTTTTTGTTCGTTGAAATAGCTACGTTTTGATGGTGTGAAAAAAACTATACATTACTATGGTCAATTTTCTCAGAAAATACTACGAAATAACAGGTAGTATGACCCAGACCCTCCTAGCCTCATCCCTATTTCTCTATGAAATAACATTTTATGGCAAAAATTTTACGTAGGTCACTGAGGTATATAAGTTATCATAAAATAGCAATGAATAGACATCCACGCAAATAATGTGGAGAAGATTCTACAACTTTCTCAAAATATGGTAGATATTTTATGATATTCTATTTTGAGTTCACTGTGGACTTATTATGAACATTATAAAAGTAACTAAACTCTTGTCCACTACAGTTTTTTATCGTCTGACATATGTTTGGGAAACAAAGTTTCCATCTTCAAAGACGAAGCATTACTAAAGCATGCAATCAATTTCTACATTCCAGTACGGGTGGACATTATACCCTTAGTCATAAACCAATTGGTGAGAATAATGGGTTGTTAATAGGAGTTAGGTCATTATTGAGTAAAATATCCTTTCTCTTATACATTTCGATACCTTCAATTGTTCTTAGGTACACTTTATTGGAATTTTTCAACAATTTGACAGAATTTTCTGAAATTGAGTGGCCATTTCTTAAAACGTGATTTGCAACAGCAGATTTATCGACGTTGTTTTTCCGAATGTGTCCTGTATTCTCTTTATACCGTGTGAGAATGTTTCTGGTTGTTTGCTCGACGTAACACTTGTTGCAATCTGAATATTGAACTTCATATATATACCCAATTTTAAATCGGGTATCTATGAAATTAAATGTTTATATTGCAACAATGGATATGTCGGGAAAACAACCAGAAACATTCTAAAACGGTATAAAGAGCATACGGGACACATTCGGAACAACAACGTCGATAAATCTGCGGTTGCAAATCACGTTTTAACAACTGGCCACTCAATTTCAGAAAATTCCGTCAAAATTGTTGAAAAATTCCTTACTTCTAGTGATATTTTATGAAATATTGACTTTAATAACATAGTATTATGTTAGAGTTATTGTTGGAGAAAATTTACAATTGTAATGTATATTTTTTTTACACCAACAGAAAGTAGAGATTTCAGTGAACAAAAGGCCCACCGACTTTTATGAAAAAGCAGATATTTTGACGTGAGAATTTCTTGATTGAAAATTAGGCTGCTTCTGCGATATTAAGTGAAAATAAGGAGAAACAATATATATATTTTGAATCAAAAAAATTTCACTGTGTTTGGAACATAGAAAGATAAGTTTTCACCAAATTTCGTGAAAAAAAGCATTATGTTGTAAAATATATTGGTGAATAATTAACCAAAAACTTGGTTATTTGAAATTTTCACATAAATTTCGACGTTATGTGAAAAAAGTGTCAATACAAAAGTTGTAGATCTTCTTATCACCCACAACTTTGCCATTAAACTTTTTTTCCATATTACTTGCAGTTTTGCTGTCGAAATAAACCTTAAAAATTTACCCCACTTCCGGACGTCTGATCGCCCGTGAATCATTTTTCCTTTAATTTGTGTTATATTCTCTTCCTTTTCCAATGGGTTTCATCCTACTATTGTTTTTTTTTTGTTTCAAAAATTACCGACCCTGGTCTGTTATCATCGACGTTTATTATAAATCACAAATTAGCGATATTTCAATGTAAATGTGATCTTTGATCAATTTTACTCAAATGAAAAAATTTATATGATTTACATGTGTAACAATAATAAGTCATATACAATTTTTCATTTGAGTTAAAATGGATTTGCATCAAGTAAAGCCACAAGCATTCAATGTTTAATCAATTTTGCCCAATCAAGTTATTTTTTGCTCTACTTAGAATAATGAATGATTCTCAATCTTCTTGTTAGACATAATTTCTGTATTGTTTTAGCATAATGCCAAGAACTTGATTAGGGGAATTACTTTTTAATTCCGTAAGAATAAAGGAGGGTATCAAAGTAACCCCGATCGTAGTTTAACATTGACAAATTATTTCTTTCCCAAGAAATAATTAGGAAAATTATATTTTTCATTTATTTTTAAATTCATTATGTTCGCATATTTCAAGAAAAAAATTATTTTCATTTCTGAAACTGATCAAAGTCATCCCATTCTAAGGTAGTCAAAGATTTGCTCTCATAAAAATGTTAGGTACTTACTGTAAGTGATTACAAGCAATCAATTGTGAAAATCAGATTATTGCATTATGGCCTACACTATATATTTTTGCTAAGTCTGAAAGGATTAATAAATTATTATTATTGTTATTATCTAGAATTGCAGGAGATTTCAGCTTTTGATTTCGATAAGGGATTCCAATAGTTTATCATAGTGAATAATTTTCTAGCTTATTAGATTTTGCACGTCAAATACCAAAATACCAGTTTCGATGAAAATCCAACTTCATGTAGAGGAGCATTCAGTTTGAATGTACTGTTTACTGTAAATAGCTAGTAAATTTCTAATCAAGTCCAATTTCCATAGGTCGACAGCATTATTGAGTTCCTGGGATCACAATATGACATAGGACCATCTCCATAGTTACCTACCTACATGATATTACGTTATTATCAAAACCACGTGTACGGAATTCAACTCGTTCGTGTTACATTGAATAAAGTTTAATCGATTTCGACAGTGAAATCAAGGAAATAGGTTGTATTGAGTCTGCCACCCTTCTTGCCTTATTGAGCATGAATATGATCTTAAACTAAATGCTAAATCCCGTATCATTGCCAACATACGCCGAAAAATATATGTGTCTGGATTTGTGAGAATCTCTTAATCAAGTAAGAGACCTTGGTGGTAAAGTTTATCGTTATATTTATACACTCTATATTTTGCGCATACGAGGTGGTTCATTTTTCAAGAAGTATAATTCAGGGAACGATAGAGTCTCGAAAAATAATAGGAGTTTTCTCGATGAATTATATTCGGGAAATGATTAGTTGGAAAAAAATTCTTGAAAAGCACTGACGTGAGATCAGGAGCTTCTACGCACTTGTACCTTTGTCTATTCACGCTACAAACACCCTCACGAAATACTGCATGAACCTTCAAGCGAGTAGGTACAAAGTTTCAATTACAGTAAGTGGGGGACAATCCCAATAATAATCCAATAATAATTTTGACCCTTTGCTTAAACGCTGATATACGAGTATAAAGAGACTTCACAGACTTTATAAATTTGCTCAGAATATCCTCGCAAGCCTTCTGGAGCCCCTCATGACTCTGAGTAAACACAACCCCTGAGGTGTCATCAGCAAAAAGTGTCAGCAGAAAGCAGGCCAGATGATTAGGCAAAACATTAGTAAACTATAAAAATAATAGTATTCAACGGTTATTTTCTGGGTTTTCTCTCCCAAACTCTGAAAAATATCTATAAAATAAAAATTAATTATTTTGTGATTTGCTTCTGCGTAAGAAACACAGAATATTTGTCAGAAGCAATCAATTGAACAATGTTGCCTAACAAACAACAACGAAACAACATCAACGAAGAAACAACTATAGCGTAACGTTTCGGAGTCTATATCAGACCCCTTCTTCAGACGCTCAACGAAAATCGAGAGAATTATTTTGTTGATAGTTATTTGGTGAAATTCAAGAATTGTCACATTGACAGTATTTAAAAATCATAGCTAACATAGTTTTACTTCGCATAGAAATTTCCAAGTTCCAACTCCTTTTTCAATAAATTTAGCCAAATATGGTCAATACCAATTGAGCAATTTGCAAAATTGCATTCTCTGTTCAATAAAATACAAGTTGACTCCTTAAGTTTCCTTTTCATAAAATCAGGTTCTGTCATTAGAATCTTTGTATTACTCCAATCCATCATGTGATCTCCTTGGATTGTACAATTGTACATACATGTTCTGCTATTTTTGATTTCTGTATGTCTCTATTTCTCAAGTTATTCTTATGCTCTGACTTCTAGTGGTCTTGATGTTTCTCCTGTGTATGATTTACCACAAATACAAGGAATATTATATACACAGTTTTTTGATTTTTGTTTTTCATTTATGGGTTTTGTTTTCGTTAATAAAGACCTAAGATCATTCTGTGTTTTGAAGACGGTTCTTATATTGAACTTAGAACCGATTCTTCTAATTTTTTCAGAAAGGCCACGAACATAAGGGATCACATTCAACAGATTGGGTTGCTGCTCTTGTTGATTATTCTGTTGTACTTGTTGATTATTTTGTTGTTCTTGTTTATTTGTTTTTCTATCTAAATTCATGATACATGTATTTATGAATTGCCTCGGATATCCATTTTCTTCAAGAAATTTCTTGAAGAATTTCTTCTTGAAAATCAAAAAACTGTGTATATAATATTCCTTGTATTTGTGGTAAATCATACACAGGAGAAACATCAAGACCACTAGAAGTAAGAAAGTCAGAGCATAAGAATAACTTGAGAAATAGAGACATACAGAAATCAAAAATAGCAGAACATGTATGTACAATCCAAGGAGATCACATGATGGATTGGAGTAATACAAAGATTCTAATGACAGAACCTGATTTTATGAAAAGGAAACTTAAGGAGTCAACTTGTATTTTATTGAACAGAGAATGCAATTTTGCAAATTGCTCAATTGGTATTGACCATATTTGGCTAAATTTATTGAAAAAGGAGTTCGAACTTGGAAATTTCTATGCGAAGTAAAACTATGTTAGCTATGATTTTTAAATACTGTCAATGTGACAATTCTTGAATTTCACCAAATAACTATCAACAAAATAATTCTCTCGATTTTCGTTGAGCGTCTGAAGAAGGGGTCTGATATAGACTCCGAAACGTTACGCTATAGTTGTTTCTTCGTTGATGTTGTTTCGTTGTTGTTTGTTAGGCAACATTGTTCAGTTGATTGCTTCTGACAAATATCCTGTGTTTCTTACGCAGAAGCAAATCACAAAATAATTAATTTTTATTTTATAGATATTTTTCAGAGTTTGGGAGAGAAAACCCAGAAAATAACCGTTGAATAATGAGTATACCTCCCACAGTATCCTTTAATGATTACTTAAAAATAATAGTATTCCGAGCACGGAGCCCTAAGGCACCCCAGTACCAATATGAATCTTTCTGAATAGTATCCCTCCACTACAATAATATTTCTGCCGTGTAGATAACTCCGTAACCACTCAACAAATATACCCCTGAATCCCAAGTTATAACACTTAACCGATATGAACTAAAAAGAGACAGTAACAAACGCGCAGGAAAGATCAAAAAATAAACCAGCCACATGTAGACTGTTATCCAAACATTCATAAACAGATTCGATGAAATTAAGCGCGGCTGTCTAATAGGCCGGTCAAAATCGACAATAAATTCGAAAAACATAATGTATCTCTGATTTTTTAGTATGTTGTTTGAATCCATTACGGTAATGTATACGCAAGTTTCCAACTCTCAAAAAGTTGTTGAAAAATTTTTACACACCAAAAACGGCGAAATTTTTGGACTTGTTTCAGATTATGCTCTATATCTCCTAATCCATCCATTTTTCGACAAACATTATTATATACTGTTTCTAAGAGCATTTATGACAAAATAAGCTCAACTGGAGCTCTGTAGGTTAATTGATTGCCCGAATTACGGTACTTCGAAAATAGGCCAGTTGTTCCAAAAATCAAAAATTTGAGTTTTACATCTTCTTTGGACTGATATTGCGTCGAAACCATTGATCTTAAGAGTAAAGCTTATGAAATATAATTTGTAGGCAATTTAATTAGCTTTAAATTAAGCTCAGAGCGGGGTCTGTAAGCCTTGTAGTTCTTTCAAATTCTCAAAAAAACCCATACAGGATAAAATCGCATTTTTCAAGAAATGGTCCATAACCATTCTGGGTACATTTATTGATTACCATAATGTCAATATTAATGACCGATTTTAAATAAATGTAATTTAATATAAACATAAGTAATACAGTAACTTAATCAATCATTCAGTAGACACATAGTCAAACTGACGCCGTGTTTTTGATGGCTCTGGGTCGTTGCTCTCTCCAATAGGTAGGTCTTCCACTATTGATGGGTCGTCGTCTTGGTACCCTATAGATAGGTACTCCATTATTGTTAGATATTCAGGGTTGTCTGGAGGCTCGTCATCGTCGTCCTCTTCAATGATAATAACGGCAGCGTTCTGGCACGTTTCCCCTGAGCAGGTAGCACACATTACAGAACATTTGAGTCCTGCTTTCAGGCAAGTAGAGGGTGTCTGTCGTTTCATCCTCTCCATCTAGGGAAACTAGTCACTTGTCACCGGTTGCTGTGACTTGTTGGTGTGTGGCATCTGTCTGGAGGAAAGCTGTTGTTTGGTCCACTAGGGCTTGATTTTGTCTGAAGTGGCTCCACATGTTCATTTTCTCCTACCAGAAGAGGGCAGATGTGGTGTCGCACCAACTAAATGCGTGAATAAAAAGTTCAAATCCAGGGTGTAGCTCCACTGCCCCTTGGTTGAATGAGCTAGTGGAGAATTGGACGCAACCCGCCCCACCTATACTACTCTTCTGGAAGTATACGTTTCTTTTAGTAGATCCAAGGCCGCAGAGGAGCACGAGCAAATCTACATCCTCTCCAAAGATGGTGACGTTATCATTGGAGGTACTTTTTTGCAGAGCAGTCACGATGATATCTCCGTCTGCGTCTTCTTTCGGTATTTTTGTTTCAATTGCCTTGAAAGCAAAAGCAGAACAGAGATGCTCAATGAGACGAACCTTGTTTTTGGCATTCGGGCGCACTTTCTCTTGGGGAACTGTCATGATGGTCGATGCGTCAAATACAATTTCCGCTGATTCTGCAGAATACCGTCGTAATCGCTCTGTAAATTTGGTGCTCTTTTGGTCCCCATCCTCAGGATGCCCGTCGAAGACTACACACACATTCCTCCCAAAGTGGTTAAATATATACCTTGCTGTGATAGTTCGTACCGAATCATTCCGATGCCACACGACTATACGGAGGAGGTATCCTCCATCGACGACAGCAAATGTTTTTGCCTTTCTCCGTGGCTTGAGTTAAGGCAGCGTAAAAAGGTGATTTTGTGCCTTTTCGCATCCCTTCGTTGGAAAGTAGGGTCATTCGATAAGGAGCGAGCTCGTAGGCCTTCAACTGTAGGTCTGACTTAATTCACATGCGCTGTAAAATTGTGAGTGGCGCGACATCGACTCTGTTCTTGTGGATCTTGATAGAAGTTGTAGGCGTTGCCAAAGAGAGGACTTTTTCTTTCCTAGAGACACTAACCCTCCCAAAAGTTTTTCTAATAATTCGATTCACCGCTTCAGTCCTTCTTCTCGGGCAGTGTGGCAATTGTTGTGGGGGCCACCTACAGTGTCACTGCTGATGGATACGAGTTTATATATCGAGTGGAACGGTGGATGGTTATTGAACCAGGCTTTCAGTTTTTTCACGTCAGAGGTATTTCGTGCAATTTGCGTAGGTTGCATATCGACCAGCTGTTCACTTGTTGCGGCGGAAATATCCCAATGCCTTCTACCTCTTCACATATATTCAGCATATATACCATTCCGTCCGTCCTACGAGGCCTATAGGGCCCGCTTTAAGCTCAATATAAAGCTAATTGAGTTGCCTGCAAATTATATCCTACAAGCTCTACCCGTAAAATCAATGGTTTCGAGTCAATCTCTCTCCAAAAAAGACGTAAAACTAAAATTTTTTATTTTTGGAACAACTAGCCTATTTTCAAAGTACCGTAGTTCTGCAATGAATTAACCTACAGAGTTTCAGTTAGGCTTAGTTTGTCACAAATTTAATACTCTTAATATACGTCCTCAATAGATTTGGTCGAAAAATGGATGGATTAGGAGATCGAAGCAGAATCTGAAAGTCCAAAAATTTCGCGGTTATTGGTGTGTAAATATTTTTCCACAACTTTTTGAGAGTTGCAAACTTGATTTTACATAGCCCTAGTAGGTCCAAACAACTAAAATATCAGAGATACATACTGAAAAATTGGTTCAAGCACTGACGTGAAGTCAGAAGCTTTTGCGCGTATGTTCTATTGTCCGGTCTTCTGTATTGGAAACCCTTAATCGAATTTACCATGGTAAATTATGTTGTCCGTTCTCCTGTATTGGAAACTCTTAACTCTAATTTACCATGGTATATTCGAATTAAGTGTCCAATACAGGAGAATGGACAACATAATTTACCATGGTAAATTCGATTAAGGGTGTCCAATACAGAATAATGGACAATAGAACATACGCGCAAAAGCTTCTGACTTCACGTTAGTGCTTGAAGCATTTTTTTTTTTAATTTTTTTGAAATTTTCTAGGAGTACGGTTCTTAAAATTTTTTTTTTCGTTATTTTCTTCAAATTTTCTAGGGGTACCTACGGTTCTCACAAAATTTTAAACACGTCTTTATGTTGATTTTCTGCTACCAGTTACCAAGCTTCAATCCGATCGAATCTTTATTTTTTGAGTTATCAAGGAAATACTTAATATTCCAGGTGGGTATAACTCGAAAACCGTTAGACCGATTATGCCCAAAAACGAACTCAACTCTCCCATTTGGATACGCAACCTACCCTGAAAATTGCAAGTCCCTATCTCCTTTCGTTCGAAAGTTATCGAGGCAACGGTCACCCATCTACTGAACTCACACAAAGCTGCTCGAATCTCCAACAATATTTAATAGTAGAGTTCAAACCGGGCTCTATCGTGTCACCCCGTGGGACCTTCATTGCTAAAATGTATAGACCACTGGGTATCATTCTCCATACCCTTACAATGTAAATTCAACTGGTCGTCAAAAAATCGTCGTGTGCAGGAAGGGGTGGGGGGAATTTTTCCAAAAATTGACAAAAATTTTTTTTCTGTTCATGGTCATCTATATACGGTGAACATCACTCACACAAACTTCTGTTGAAATATACGATTCAGAAATATTTTTTATTAATTGTCAAAAAAGTCGGATACAATGCTCTTAAATGGAATTCCTTAAGATATAAACGCTTGCCCTGAACACCCATATTAACTATTATGTTCCACTCGGTTTTACTCGAGATCTGTTAGGATTATCGAAAAAATGCTTTATATGAAAGGTCTGCTCCGAAAACCAACGATTCAGATGCTTCTTTCAAAATTACAATAGGTAGAACAGGTTCCTCACAAAATAAGAAATTGTGTTATTAACTCCAATTAACCGAAACCGAACCTGGAGACGCTAGTAAGGCGCAATTTGTAGCGTTAGTCCATGTTAGTGGCGACCTTATGGATTTGAGCTTTGATCTATGCACATAAGGTTCGTTATATCTATCCGACCAACTTTACAGTACTATTCCTGCGTGCCTTCAGAACGCATTTTGAAGATATTGTTTAAATTCCTAATTTTTTATATATATGAGAATTTTACATATAATTCATATATATTTGATTTAATTTTGTTAATTCGTTAATAAATATGCAAATATGCGAGTTCAAACTTATATTCATTAGGTACTTCATTAATCAATTTTGTGACGTAATATTAACACATTTTTGAAATCATCGTTCATTCTCATTAGTAGTAACAAGATTTCCTGAATCCTAGACCAAAAATCTAGAAAAGAATTAAGAAGGTATATAGTTGGTATCTATGATATTTAGGGCCTAAAAATTTCTTACATGTCAAAAAAATTTCTTACATTCATCTAATTCAACTATCACTATCACATGAAGAATCATCAAGGGAAGGAAGATTTGAAAAATTTGAAGTACTCGTATTTGCACATGTTTTTGGGCCATACATTTGCAGGAGCCAATACACGAAATTTGTTTTCTTTTACAGGAACATATTGATCCAGTGCAATCTGAAATGAGAATTTCCATTTCATAAAGAATATTTACGGATCTGATATTCGAAATAATATTTACCTTTCCTACAACTGCAGTTGCTAAGGATAGATGTTTCCTTAGGTAGGATTGGCATCGTCGTTAATTTTGGCAGAAGTTTTCCATTTTCTACATACCACCCACTAAATATAGGATCCGGTAAAGATGGTCATGGTACATTACTATTGATCCAAATTTTTGTTTGGTAATGGACTCGAAGGCTGTGTTGTCTCAAACTATCCAATGTTGGAGGTAATTTACTTATGGATCTTGAAGAAGCTATAATATTCCCCTGAGCCTGTTGATACATTTCACATTTTCGTTTGTCTTATACAGATGGATTTCAAATTCAACAATATCATTGAATACTTATTCTCTCAAATTCTCAAAATCTTGAAAGTTCACTCTGCAGTATCTGCTCAGAATCTTCATCAATTTTCATTATTTTTTTACCTTCTTCGACAATTTGACCGAATGAAGATGCAAAGATGAGCGTAATGTGACTAACTTCATACCAATAATGTTGTAACTCAAGAACCATTCATCCATTCTATAGTACTATTTTCAGTTTATCCCACTGTTCCTCCTGCAGCTTTGGAATTTTTGTTGATATGCTCTAGCGCCTGATCTACAGAAAGTTGGTTAAAATTCCCAATCAAACATTTAATGACACAATTCCTATTTTTGAATTCATCATGTACTTCCGGTGCCATGTTTGAAAGTATTCAATGATATTGTTGACTTTGTAATCTGTCTGTATACGACAAACGAAAATGTGAAATGTATCAACAGGCTCAGGGGAATATTATAGCTTCTTCAAGATCCATAAGTAAATTACCTCCAACATTGGATAGTTTGAGACAACACAGCCTTCGAGTCCATTACCAAACAAAAATTTGGATCAATAGTAATGTACCATGACCATCTTTACCGGATCCTATATTTAGTGGGTGGTATGTAGAAAATGGAAAACTTCTGCCAAAATTAACGACGATGCCAATCCTACCTAAGGAAACATCTATCCTTAGCAACTGCAGTTGTAGGAAAGGTAAATATTATTTCGAATATCAGATCCGTAAATATTCTTTATGAAATGGAAATTCTCATTTCAGATTGCACAGGATCAATGTGTTCCTGTAAAAGAAAACAAATTCCGTATATTGGCTCCTGCAAATGTATGGCCCAAAAAACATGTGCAAATACGAGTACTTCAAATTTTTCAAATCTTCCTTCCCTTGATGATTCTTCATGTGATAGTGATAGTTGAATTAGATGAATCATGACATGTAAGAAATTTTTAGGCTCTAAATATCATAGATACCAATTATATACCTTCTTAATTCTTTTCTAGATTTTTGGTCTAGGATTCAGGAAATCTTGTTACTACTAATGAGAATGAACGATGATTTCAAAAATGTGTTAATATTACGTCACAAAATTGATTTATGAAGTAATGACTATAAGTTTGAACTCGCATATTTGCATATTTATTAACGAATTAACAAAATTAAATCAAATATATATGAATTATCTGTAAAATTCTCATATACATAAAAAATTAGGAATTTAAACAATATCTTCAAAATGATGATTCTTCATCTGATAGTGATAGTTGAATTAGATGAATCATGACATGTAAGAAATTTTTAGACCCTAAATATCATAGATACCAACTATATACCTTCTTAATTCTTTTCCAGATTTTTGGTCTAGGATTCAGGAAATCTTGTTACTACTAATGAGAATGAACGATGATTTCAAAAATGTGGTAATATTACGTCACAAAATTGATTTATGAAGTACCTAATGAATATAAGTTTGAACTCGCATATTTGCATATTTATTAACTAATTAACAAAATTAAATCAAATATATATGAATTATGTGTAAAATTCTCATATATACAAAAAATTAGGAATTTAAACAATATCTTCAAAATGCGTTCTGAAGGCACGCAGGAATAGTACTGTAAAGTTGGTCGGATAGATATAACGAACCTTATGTGCATAGATCAAAGCTCAAATCCATAAGGTCGCCACTAATACGGACTAACGCTACAAATTGCGCCTTACTAGCGTCTCCAGGTTCGGTTTCGGTTAATGGGAGTTAATAACACAACTTCTTATTTTGTGAGGAAACTGTTCTACCTATTGTAATTTTTAAAGAAGCATCTGAATCGTTGGTTTTCGGAGCAGATCTTTCATATAAAGCATTTTTTCGATAATCCTAACAGAACTCTAGTAAAACCGAGTGGAACATAATAGTTAATATGGGTGTTCAGGGCAAGCGTTTATATCTTAAGGAATTCCATTTAAGAGCATTGTATCCGACTTTTTTGACAATTAATAAAAAATATTTCTGAATCGTATATTTCAACAGAAGTTTGTGTGAGTGATGTTCACCGTATATAGATGACCATGAGCAGAAAAATTTTTTTTGTCAATTTTTGGAAAAATTCCCCCCACCCCTTCCTGCACACGACGATTTTTTGATGACCAGTTGAATTTACATTGTAAGGGTATGGAGAATGATACCCAGTGGTCTATACATTTTAGCAATGAAGGTCCCACGAAAATCTGTTTTAGAGCTCTTTTCATGCCTTGTGAACTCTACTATAACCGATCATGTTAAAACTTGAAACTTGGCAGTAGAGTTAGGTTATAAAGGCTCTTGCAAAATTTCAGCAATTTCAAACGAATAATTACTGATATATAATTTTTTTTTTCAATATTCAATGATTTGAAAAAAAAATTCTACAAATACTATCCTCACGAAATGTTGCAAGAATTTTCGCGTTGGCATTCTACAACTAATAACCATGTTTGAATTCAATCGGTTTAGTATTTTTCGAATTAATGAGGAACAAAACACAACCAAATTTCAGATGGCTATAACTCTAAAACCGTTTGGCCGATTATTTTCATAAACAAACTGAAATGTCGCGTTGTGATGCACCTTCTAACCTGAAAACTTCAAGCCGCTATCTCTTTCCGTTCCCAAGTTATCGTGACAACAAAAATATTTTTTAATAATTTTTTAGCCATACGATTCGCACAAACTTTCACAAACGTGCTTATATTCATATTCTACAACTACTCACCAAGTTTCAATTCGATAGGATTTATATTGGTTGAAAACAAAATTATTGCTCGGAAACCATTGGGCCGATTATGCCCATTAACGAACGTGTCCGTCGTATTGGGATGTGCCACCTATACTGAAAATTTCAAGTCGCTAACTCTTTTCGATCTCAAGTTATCGTGGCAACGGCCGGCCGGACGGAATCAAATTTGACATCGAATTCTTCATTGGGGAGTCGAACTAAATCGTTTGAGACCATTTTCGTCAAAAAATTCGAAAGTTACAGACATTTGGGCAAAATGATAACGCGATGTTCCCCAGAACATACACGCAAAAATCAGAGATACATATTGTTTTTCGAATTTTGTGTGTCGATTCTAACTGGCCCCTAAGTTGAACGATCACTGAAGCTGAACTCAGCTGCACAGGATTGAGAATTCTGTATAAATTGAGGTATTTTGTCATTCTGTTAAGCACAAATATATCGCAAATCTTTGACAGAATACTTAGCATTAATATTGGACGGAAGTTTGTGTTTTCATCCACTTCACCTTTCGTGTGCACTGGGATCAAAACAGATTCTTTCGAAATGTTGGGAAATTTACCAGAAGTTACAGAATGGTTGATGAGGTGAGCAAGACGTTCTGATTCCACGTATCCCTGCGATTCCGAACGACATGCCATTCGACTTTAAACGGTTACAATTTCCAATGCAGCATTCATTTGCAATGTCGATAAATAAACAGCGAAGGCAGTAGTTGAGTCTTCGTGGCATCAATCTTGAAAGTTCATGTTTTTCTCATGGAAATTGCAAATTGTCTGTTTCCGTGTCGGAAAACCGTTATTTATTTACGTACCAGAAAAAGACTAAAAATGTTGTGAATCCAAAAGCATTACAATAAACCATACGTTTTGGAAATATTTGTTTTCTATTATTTTTATTCCAGCTAGAATTGAATATTCATAACTAAGACAGGACAATGTCTGTCAGGTCAACAAGTAATTGATAAGTAACTGTAGATTCTGAGCACCTCGTTCTAACAGCTAAGCTGCAATATTTCTTGAAAATATTCCCTTGATTCTATCGTTTGAATTCCGTTTTGCGGAAAGAATTGCATATTTTATTGGGAGTAAAAGCATGGATTTAGATAGAAGAGTTTCTAATGACATAATAGAAGTACAACAGAATGACCAACATGATCAATAACCCAATCTGTTGAATGTGATCCCTTATGTTCGTGGCCTTCCGGAGAATCGGTTCTAACTTCAGTATATGAACCGTTTTCAAGACACAAAATGATCTTATAGGTCTTTATTAACTAAGACAAAATCCATTAATTAGAAACAAAAATCCAAAAGCTGTGTATATAATATTCCTAGCATTCATGGTAAATCGTACACAGGACAAACATCGAGACCACTATAGAAGTAAGAAAGTCGCAACATAAGAACAACTTAAGAAATAGAGACATACATAAATCAAAAATAGCAGAACTTGTATAGGTACAATCCATGGAGATCACATGATGAATTGGACTAAATGAAAGATTCTGATGGCACAAACTGACTACATTAAAAGGAAACTTAAGAAGTCAACTTGTATTTTGTTTTTCAAATTGCTGTATTGGAATTGACTACATTTGGTTGAATTTGTTGGAACAGGAGTTGAAACTTGGAAATGTTTATGCAAAGTGAAACTTCGTTACTGTGATCTTCAAAGTCTAACAATGTGACCATTTCTGAATTTCAGAATAGCTATCAACAAAAAATAATTCTGAAGATTTTCGTTTGGTGTCTAATGAAGGAGTCTGATAGAGTCTCCGAAACGTTACGAAATAGTTGTTTCATCGTTGATGTTTTGTTATTGTTTGTTAGGCAACATTGTTCGATACATTGCTTCTGACAAATATCTTGTGTTTATAACACATAAGCAATTCGCAAAATAATTTTTTTTTTATAGATATTTTTCAGAGTTTGTTACAAATCCAGAAAGGAACCATTTAATAATGTGTAATGTTTCTCTATTTCAGTATCGTAAAGAGTTCATTACAATACAGCACTAAAAACAGTGCTGTAATGAACTAATTCCCGCATAGTTTCTATAGTTATATTTTTCGTCTTGTGGTAGTCAGCCAGTGACACACGATTCTATCAAATTTCAGTGCATGTCAATTGTCAATATAATATAATCTGGATAGAGTGAAATAATAATTGTTGAGAGGAAAAGTATTATTTTCATTAAAAAATAAGGTACTAGAGATTTCCTTCTTACTAATTTTGAATGATTCATCGTATTAGGAAACTTTATTAAATCTGATCTTCATGCCCTACGTAGGATTCAAATTCCGTAATCTGTCAACTTTCGTAACAGTCACACGGACTGCGGAGATACAATTCAAATGTCACTATAGGATGTATAATCTGAATTTGTCATTAAATTTGAACAGTATCTTACAAATCATGTCTGAAATAGAGAAAAATATCCTCTTATACTCGTTGAAGAAGGCAATTCCAACACTGATGTGTTCGAAAATTCGCTCCTTCGTCGCTCGTTTTCGAATTAAAAATTCGTGTTTGAATAGGAGCCCATTCAGAAAACCTGTTCTAGAACAGATTCGCCACAAAAAGTCCCAAATAATAAATCAATATTGCAATATTCCTAGATCATTTCAGTATTTATATTCTCACGATCAAAACGGTAACTTCGAAGCTGCATACTGAATGACTCTTATTCGCTCAACGAAGAGTTTAACCCTCAAGGCTCTGGAGTACAGGGAGGATGTGAAATTTTCACGGATGTATCGGCGGTGCCCTTTGTGGATGGCGCTCACGTACGGCCCTGGTGCCGATATTTCGATTTTCCACCTCCTTGAGCAAAGTTTCACCCCCAGCTGCTTTCCGTTCTTGCCGAAACAATGTCGAAAATTCCGAATGTGCCGCATCGCCTTGTCTGACTCTGGAAATTTCGTGGATACTGGGGCTTCTTCTGAACTTCCAAGTGTTGTTCGTGAAGGATTATACAGGATAGTTCCTGATGAATACTCATGGTGAAACACGCTCGAGAACTCGAGGGTAATCGTGGAAAATTCGAGAGCTCTCATAACTTTCCACTACTTTGTGTGTATGAAATCCTCCGTATTTATATTCTGAAAAGTGTCCTGAAAGCCGGTGCTCAAGCGGAACGACGATTTAATCTACAGCCGGATATGGGAATTACTTGGTGATTTTTATGTCCAAAGTATAGTTGAAACTGAATTTTGTAAATTACTATAAACAAATATCTCGATGTTCACATTTTGTGAAGTTTGCATTTTTTAAGTGCAGTTTTGAACTTTCGTTCATTTTCAGACATATCGCTTCTCTGGTCGAACAATGACACAACTGCAACTGCACAAACTGTCAGAACCTCAATCTTCAATCGCGTGATTAAGGCTGAATATGGTTATTTGGCCTTGATGTTGCGATACACTGGAATTCTGAAATTCAGAATTTCAGTTGATCGCGTCATTAAAGCTAAATGATTTTTATTTGGACTTAATGATGCGATTGAAGATTGACAATTGAGGTTCTGACAGTTTGCAGTTTTGTCATTGTTTTTCCGGAGAAGCGATATGGAGACTCGACACAAGGTACAGAATATTTTTTGCAGATTAAGGATAATTTGAATGATTGTGGAAAATGTTTACAACCCTCTTCAAGATCAATATTCACTAATTATAATATATTACTACTGTACTTTCGGTTTCACTAGAAATACCCTCAACTTTTTTTTTTTTAATGGAATACCATATCTTTTTACAGATTTTAAAAGAACTTATTATTTCGAATTCGCACATATCTACTATGCCATAGGAACTGCACGAATTATTTTGTTCTTTTAATGTATTTTCATATGAATAACTTAGCAAATGCATCGATATAAAGGGTGAGTCAGTTGTTCGTAGCAGGACTTCAATATCAGATAAAATACAACTTTCACTGAAAGCTCCCATATACTTATATCCTAAGACGCTCCATTAGTGAGATACAGGGTGTTAAATTTGGTGAAAATAATAGTTTTTTTTTAAATAAGACATAAGGCATTTCAAAAAACTGAGAGGTTACAACTGTATTCGATAATTTCAAAAGTTCAGAGCCGATTTTCTCGAAAACTATGATAGTTCAGAGCCTTCGACCTAGAGTACCATTTGTGAAGAAAAATCTTTACGAATTTCAAACCAGTCAAAAAACTTCCTTGTCGTTCAAGTTGGGGAGTTGTAATAACAAATGACCTCCTATCTACGCCACTGAAAATGTTTGAAACATGTGAAGAATATTTGGACGAGATGCATGGCTGTTTTGAGTTATATCGGAATATCTACAGCCACTTGGGAGTTATTAATTATTAATCAATTTAACACTCTTATCTCACTAATGTGGTATTTGTTTATGGGAACTTTTAGTGATTAAAAGTAGCCTTACATCTGATATTGAGGTACTGCTACAAACAACTGACTCACCCTATATAAATGTCGATCACTCTTATTTGGAATTCAACTCCTACTAGTATCAGATTCCTATTAATTTTGTTCCGAGTTCCTTTAATTAATAAAATTAATTTTAATTGCACAGATACGAAGCCCAAACTGAAGAACCATTATCGCGCCCATCGCCTTTCCTTCTGGCTCAACCTAGTGCCAGACCTTCACAAACCAGGAGGCGATGATGTACCCATGTCTCACCACCAGCTCCTGGATGAACCTCCGCTACCCAGGCTGCCAAACTTGAACCCGAGGAAGCTTCCCACAACGTTGAATCCACTGGAAGGCAGAACAACGCCAGCGGTGGGTTCAAACTCAACCGTTGTTCATATCACTGCCACAACAGAATCCGTTGAAAGGGTAAAGAATGCAGTCATGTTTATAGTGATAAATGACTAGAAGAAAATTGTAAATTGCTTCCTTCATTCTCCTGTCCTTATTTTTCTGTACTTGATCATTTATGAGCCTTAGTAAGCTTGTCCATACTCGTTACATTAAGTGTTCAATCATTTGTTTTAGTTTCTGTTATTCTGACCTACAGCACTATAAGGTTTCTCTTATTGCTATTACCTTATTTTTCATTTTTACCTATTTATGGTTTTTCTTAGTGTTTTCTGATGTTAAATGAATTTCTGTTGCCAATTCTTTTCCTTTACAATATATGGTGCTTGAAATATATTCAGATGAAAGATATCTCAAAATCTTCCCTTGACTGAGAACTATCAGCACCATGTTGATATTATTACCTGGCTATTATTTGCTGATATATTTTCAGCATTTCCCAAATGTTAAATCTTTCGTTCCAATTTATATTCTCCATTGAAAGTGACATTCAAAGCTTATGCCTTGTAATGATTAGATCAAATTTTCTTATTAGATTTAGAATTTTCAGTTGATCGATTTTTCTGCTCCTACAGGTAGAAGAGCTAGGTGGAATGAGTACGACTCAACATCCGGTTGAAGATGGCTTCGCAGCCTATTCCACTGCCCTTAGCGTCACAATAGCAGTAGGTTGTAGCCTCCTTCTCCTCAACATCCTGATCTTCGCTGGAGTCTACTACCAAAGGGACAAAGCAAGAGATCACATGATGCGTCAACCGAAGAGAAGAAATGAGAATGGGCAGATGCCCAATAATATATGCGGAGATCTGGAATCTAGTATTATAGGTGAGATGAATATTTTCAATTGCAGAATTACTTCTTGAAACATCGTTCATCATCAGGATAGTCGCTGAGTTAACAATATGAATGTCTAGCATCTCATGGTTAACATGGGCTTAACCAGAAGTAAATAACATGAAAGGTTGTGTTTGTTGCCAATACAGTGATAACGTCTTACATTTAGTATTAGCAGCAGATGCTCTGAAAGTAGAGCGTGGGACTAGTAACCCAAAAGTTCCAAGCTCAATTCTCACCTGAGCAGGAATAATGATAAGATGGCGTTATAACACAGTGACAAAGCCTATATAGAAGAAGATATTGTCAGAGCGCCGATTCTCCTAGAGATATGGACATCTGAGCCAAAATTAATTACATGAGATACTTATTTAAAACAAATTATTTATGATAGACTTATTTAAAACTAATTACATATAATCTTACACTGTACAAATTTACAATAATTCATTCCTAACGCTTTTATGAATTAATTCTCTATTTGAATAGATTGAGTAAAGGAGGAAAATTTAGATCAAATTGTTCATTAACTAAATTACCCGTATGTTTTCCTCTATATACAATAGAGAAAAATATAGAAAATTGAAAGAAAAATGCTTTTTTGTCTACTCCAATTTAATATTTACAAATTGCGACATATGTTTCGACCCAAATTAGGTCATCTTCAGGCACTAGAAAAGAAGAGAAGAAAACAATAAGAGACTACACATAATTCACAACAGAAAGTGTATGTTTACAAAATCACAAATAGGACGATTAAAATTATATTAAAAATATAAACAAACTGGAAAAATGAAACCTAAACAAGTTATAAAGGGAGAAAATCTTTTTTACGGAAATTACAAAGTTACAGAAATATATTAATCATTAGGAGCTCACCTCGATCAACGGAAAGACGTTTCAAAGATATAAGTCAAAACAAGTCTGACATCTTGCAAAGAAACATGAGAATGGAGATGGCCGCTCCATCTGTATGGGAAACTGGGAACCGCAATGAAAACCGAAAAAGAAAACGAAAAAGAACCGGTCAAGTTAAAAAACAAAGAGAGGGCGGTAAAAGCGAGAAACAACGGCGGAATCACCGCGGTGGGAAAATGTTAACTCGAAGAAGGTGTGGAGCAACCACCAATTCGGGAAATTCTTGTTGTGTATTTAAAAGTTTTGTTGGGGTATTATATTTGGACCTTGAAATGACAACCTTCTCCAGAGTATCGCAAACGGAAGTACTGGACGGAGAGAACAAAATTGTTGGGGCGGTAGAAGGGGAGTGGTCCAAGTTATTCAAAATGTGCTCTGCGAAGGTAGATTTATCAGGGGTGTTCTTCTTGATAGCTCTAAAATGTTCTTGAGTTCGTACTTTGATGCTCCTGAAAGTCCGTCCTATGTAAAAGTCACCACAAGAACAATCGAGTCTATATATACCCATTTTCTTCGTAGGAGAAAGAGAATCTTTGCCCTTCGATAGATGTGATTTCAATGTGCCTACTACTTTAAAAGAAACATGGATGTCATATTGACGGAAAAACTTACCAAGGGCCTCTGAAACGACCGGAATGTAGGGCAAGCTCAGGAACACTCTGGACTCGTTCCTAATGGGGCAAAGAGTAGTCTTAGATCTGATGTCAAAAGATAAACGTATTTTATCGTACAATCTCGTAATCATGTCAACAGGGAATTTGTTGTTTAGGGCTATTTGTAAAATTATATTATATTCAACATTAAAATTCTCTGGTGACAAAGGGACAGTAAAAAGTCTATGGACCTAAAAGCGGCAAGTCTATGTGACACTGGGTGGCAGGATGAATAAGGTATGACATGGTCGGTAGTTGTGGGTTTTCTATAAACAGAGACTGTCAGCTTATTCGACTCCAAGTGCAACAAAACATCTAGAAAAGGCAAACTGCCGCCAACGCTCTTTTCCATGGTGAAAGAAATTCTGGGATGTAGAGAGTTGAGGTGGACCAGAAAATCGTCAAGTTCGGAATCATCACCCAAGAAAACGCAAAAAACATCATCCACATAACGCTTCCATAAGAATATATGCTTTTTAAAATTCATATGGGATTTGAGGGATGACTCTAATTTCTTAAGGAATATCTCGGCAAGAATGGGAGCCAAAGGAGATCCCATACTTAAGCCGTTCTTCTGTACATAAAAACAATTGTTGAATTGAAAGAAGTTCTGCTTGAGACAAAGATTTAGCAAAGAGGAGAGACCAGAAACAATATTGTCTTCTAACAAGGAATAAACTAAAAGTTGATTCACCAGGTCTTCAGCCTCAATAGAGGGAGTAGAAGGATACAAACTAACGATATCAAAGGACACGATCTTTGCTCCAGAAGGAATAATGAGATCTTTTATTGTCTCTGTTAGCTGTAATGAATTCTTTATGGAAAACTCAGACTTATATTCGAGGTGAGCTCGGAAAATGTTGTTCAAAAATATGGAAATTTTATGAGCTGGAGTATTGGTGAAGGATACAATGGGTCTGATGGGAACATTGGGTTTATGAATTTTGGGTAAACAATATAGAAGAGGAGTGGAACAAAGTGATGACATAAATTTCTCCTTACTAGTGTTAAAATGCACGAATAACTCTGAATGAGACTTGATAGCGGCAACAACCTTCCTGAAAAAAGACGGTGTAGGATCACTGGCAACAGTGGAGAAATCTTCTGTGTTCAAAAATTCTTCGGTTTTACTCACGTATTCTGGTCTGCTCATGATGACGGTACAATTTCCTTTGTCTGCCTTAGTGATAAGCAAATCGTGGTCTATAATCTTCTTCTTCAACGACGTTAAAATATTTTTCTCATTGGAATGTTTACTATGTTTATTAATAGTCTTCTTGACTATATTTGACGTCATAATACCGATGGTTGTTGAATTGACATCTTTAATGTGTTTAACTATATTCTCAATATGGGAAGTGAGGTTATCTAAAGTTGAAGTCGATATACTTTGTTGGGTGGCGAATTTTAAACCTTGGTCTAAGAGATCTTTTTCATCATTAGTGAAATCGACATTGGTCAAATTCAGCGTTCTGGGGTGAAACTTGTAATCTGAATATGATGTTGGATGCACATTCATACAATTTAAAGATTTTATATATCTTAGGTGCTGAATCTTCCTAAAAAGTCTGTTATATGTTCTGTCGCCTATAGTGGTAACCATGTTTCGCACCTCCCTGTCCATAGAGTCCCAGATTATAGGATGTAATAGGGATGTTAAAGTCATGTGTAACTCCCATATCTCAACATAAATAGAGTCTCTCAGCCTGTACTTTCTCCGTAGTTCTTGTCCAATCCAATATTTAGTGGCAAATACCTCAGTTAACCTGGCCGACCTAGAACTGTTCCGGATCTTAACTAGGGCAAATTTAGGCCTCAGTGATTCCCTCAAACATGTAGATAAGAACCAAATACTCAAATTTATTGTCTTGATCTTCTTCTAAGATGATGGTAGACGTGGATAAGTTTGCCTTGACTGGCATTATCAATAATAGATTGTTCCACTCTCATATTGGAGCATTGAATATTGAAAGAAAAATGCTTTTTTGTCTACTCCAATTTAATATTTACAAATTGCGACATATGTTTCGACCCAAATTAGGTCATCTTCAAGCACTAGAAAAGAAGAGAAGACAAACAATAAGAGAATACACATAATTCACAACAGAAAGTGTATGTTTACAAAATCACAAATAGGACGATTAAAATTATTTTAAAAATATAAACAAACTGGAAAAATGAAACCTAAACAAGTTATAAAGGGAGAAAATCTTTTTTACGGAAATTACAAAGTAACAGAAATATATTAATCATTAGGAGCTCACCTCGATCAAGGGGAAGACGTTTCAAAGGTATAAGTCAAAACAAGTCTGTCATCTTGCAAAGAAACGTGAGAATGGAGATTGCCGCTCCATCTGTATGGGAAACTGGGAACCGCAATGAAAACCGAAAAAGAAAACGAAAAAGAACCGGTCAAGTTAAAAAACAAAGAGAGGGCGGTAAAAGCGAGAAACAACGGCGGAATCACCGCGGTGGGAAAATGTTAACTCGAAGAAAGTGTGGAGCAACCACCAATTCGGGAAATTCTTGTTGTGTATTTAAAAGTTTTGTTGGGGTATTATATTTGGACCTTGAAATGACAACCTTCTCCAGAGTATCGCAAACGGAAGTACTGGACGGAGAGAACAAAATTGTTGGGGCGGTAGAAGGGGAGTGGTCCAAGTTATTCAAAATGTGCTCTGCGAAGGTAGATTTATCAGGGGTGTTCTTCTTGATAGCTCTAAAATGTTCTTGAGTTCGTACTTTGATGCTCCTGAAAGTCCGTCCTATGTAAAAGTCACCACAAGAACAATCGAGTCTATATATACCCATTTTCTTCGTAGGAGAAAGAGAATCTTTGCCCTTCGATAGATGTGATTTCAATGTGCCTACTACTTTAAAAGAAACATGGATGTCATATTGACGGAAAAACTTACCAAGGGCCTCTGAAACGACCGGAATGTAGGGCAAGCTCAGGAACACTCTGGACTCGTTCCTAATGGGGCAAAGAGTAGTCTTAGATCTGATGTCAAAAGATAAACGTATTTTATCGTACAATCTCGTAATCATGTCAACAGGGAATTTGTTGTTTAGGGCTATTTGTAAAATTATATTATATTCAACATTAAAATTCTCTGGTGACAAAGGGACAGTAAAAAGTCTATGGACCTAAAAGCGGCAAGTCTATGTGACACTGGGTGGCAGGATGAATAAGGTATGACATGGTCGGTAGTTGTGGGTTTTCTATAAACAGAGACTGTCAGCTTATTCGACTCCAAGTGCAACAAAACATCTAGAAAAGGCAAACTGCCACCAACGCTCTTTTCCATGGTGAAAGAAATTCTGGGATGTAGAGAGTTGAGGTGGACCAGAAAATCGTCAAGTTCGGAATCATCACCCAAGAAAACGCTAAAAACATCATCCACATAACGCTTCCATAAGAATATATGCTTTTTAAAATTCATATGGGATTTGAGGGATGACTCTAATTTCTTAAGGAATATCTCGGCAAGAATGGGAGCCAAAGGAGATCCCATACTTAAGCCGTTCTTCTGTACATAAAAACAATTCAATCCTCAAATCCCATATGAATTTTAAAAAGCATATATTCTTATGGAAGCGTTATGTGGATGATGTTTTTTGCGTTTTCTTGGGTGATGATTCCGAACTTGACGATTTTCTGGTCCACCTCAACTCTCTACATCCCAGAATTTCTTTCACCATGGAAAAGAGCGTTGGCGGCAGTTTGCCTTTTCTAGATGTTTTGTTGCACTTGGAGTCGAATAAGCCGACAGTCTCTGTTTATAGAAAACCCACAACTACCGACCATGTCATACCTTATTCATCCTGCCACCCAGTGTCACATAGACTTGCCGCTTTTAGGTCCCTTTTCCATAGACTTTTTTCTGTCCTTTTGTCACCAGAGAATTTTAATGTTGAACATAATATAATTTTACAAATAGCCCTAAACAACAAATTCCCTGTTGACATGATTACGAGATTGTACGATAAAATACGTTTATCTTTTGACATCAGATCTAAGACTACTCTTTGCCCCATTAGGAACGAGTCCAGAGTGTTCCTGAGCTTGCCCTACATTCCGGTCGTTTCAGAGGCCCTTGGTAAGTTTTTCCGTCAATATGACATCCATGTTTCTTTTAAAGTAGTAGGCACATTGAAATCACATCTATCGAAGGGCAAAGATTCTCTTTCTCCTACGAAGAAAATGGGTATATATAGATTCGATTGTTCTTGTGGTGACTTTTACATAGGACGGACTTTCAGGAGCATCAAAGTACGAACTCAAGAACATTTTAGAGCTATCAAGAAGAACACCCCTGATAAATCTACCTTCGCAGAGCACATTTTGAATAACTTGGACCACTCCCCTTCTACCGCCGCAACAATTTTGTTCTCTCCGTCCAGTACTTCCGTTTGCGATACTCTGGAGAAGGTTGTCATTTCAAGGTCCAAATATAATACCCCAACAAAACTTTTAAATACACAACAAGAATTTCCCGAATTGGTGGTTGCTCCACACCTTCTTCGAGTTAACATTTTCCCACCGCGGTGATTCCGCAGTTGTTTCTCGCTTTTACCGCCCTCTCTTTGTTTTTTAACTTGACCGGTTCTTTTTCGTTTTCTTTTTCGGTTTTCATTGCGGTTCCCAGTTTCCCATACAAATGGAGCGGCCATCTCCATTCTCACGTTTCTTTGCAAGATGTCAGACTTGTTTTGACTTATAACTTTGAAACGTCTTTCCGTTGATCGAGGTGAGCTCCTAATGATTAATATATTTCTGTTACTTTGTAATTTCCGTAAAAAAGATTTTCTCCCTTTATAACTTGTTTAGGTTTCATTTTTCCAGTTTGTTTATATTTTTAAAATAATTTTAATCGTCCTATTTGTGATTTTGTAAACATACACTTTCTGTTGTGAATTATGTGTATTCTCTTGTTTGTCTTCTCTTCTTTTCTAGTGCCTGAAGATGACCTAATTTGGGTCGAAACATATGTCGCAATTTGTAAATATTAAATTGGAGTAGACAAAAAAGCATTTTTCTTTCAATATTAATTGCTCCAATATGAGAGTGGAACAATCTATTATTGAGAAAAATATACCTTATTGAAATGTTTTTTTCTGGGTTTTCTTTCCCAAACTCTGAAAAATATCTATAAAATAAAAATTAATTATTTTGTGATTTGCTTCTGCGTAAGAAACAAAAGATATTTGTCAGAAGCAATCAATTGAACAACGTTGCCTAACAAACAACAACGAAACAACATCAACGAAGAAACAACTATATCGTAACGTTTCGGAGTCTCTATCAGACTCCGTCGTCAGACGCTTAATGAAAATCTAGAGAATTATTTTGTTGATAGTTATTTTGTGAAAATGTGACAATTGAATTTTACAAAATAACTGTCAACAAAATAATTCTAAAGATTTTCATTAAGCGTCTGACGAAGGAGTCTGATATAGACTCCGAAACGTTACGATATAGTTGTTTCTTCGTTGATGTTGTTTCGTTGTTGTTTGTTAGGCAACATTGTTCAATTGATTGCTTCTGGCAAATATCTTGTGTTTCTTACGCAGAATCAAATCACAAAATAATTAATTTTTGCGCGTATGTTCTGGGGAACATCGCGTTATAGTTTCGCCCAAATGTGAAATTTAATTATGTGGTGCCGTCCGGCTGTTGCCACGATAACTTGAGAACGGAAAGAGCTAGCGACTTGAAATTTTCAGGGTAGGTGGCGTATCCCAATACGACAGACAAGTTCGTTAATGGGTATAATAGGCCCAATGGTTTCCGAGTAATAATTTTGTTTTCAACCAAAATAAATCCGATCGAATTTTAACTTGGTGAATAGAATAGAATATAGACCTAAGCACTTTTGTGAAATTTTGTGAGAATCGTATCGCTAGAAAATTATTAAAAAATATTGTTGTTGTCACGATAGCCTGAGAACGGAAAGAGATATCGGCTTGAAAATTTCAGGTTAGGTTGTGCATTTGAATGCGACATTTGAGTTCGTTTATGAGCATAATCGTCCAAACGGTTTAAGAGTCATAGCCATCTGAAATTTTCTGAAATTAAGTTGTTTTTTGTTCCTCATTAACTCGAAGAATACAAAACCGATTGAATTCAAACATGGTTATTAGTTGTAGAATGCCAACGCAAAAATTCTTGCAAAATTTCGTGAGGATGGTATAACTAGAAAATTAAAAGAAAAATAATTAAAAATAATTGGAAAAAATTCTATATATCATAAACTATTCGTCCGGCATGGATGAAATTTTGGAAGAGCCTTCAGAACCCAGCTCTACTGCAGAGTTCCAAGTTTGAACACGATCAGATCTATATTGTTGGAGAACCGAGCAGCTTTTTGTGAGTTGGGTAGCTGGATGCGAATCGTCGTATGATATGTTGTCTATGGTCGTATTTTTGCGAGAACCTTCAAAAATATGAATGTCTTGATGACATATTTTTGCGCGTATGTTATGGGAAAATCGTGTTATTTCATCACAAATCTAAGGGAGATGATAGCCCTACATTAGCGGTCAGACCTGGTTTTGAAAGAGATCCTCCTTAGGAGGAGGCAACTAAATATTGAAGGGATTTCTATGAACAAGAGTGAATATCTTTGAGAAATAGAGAAGGCGATTCTTATTCAAGAGATCCATGTGCCTTCAGAGGAGTATATTTGCGAGAGGAGACTTTTGAAAGGTTATGTATTATTTTTAATATGATATCGCTGAAATTTTGCTGAGGCTTCTGATCTTGTAAGGTGAGAGGCTCATTTGTGGATATTAAATCTCGTGATGGGTAGAGAGGAATTTTAGGCCAGTTTTTCTATCACTAATGAGAATATATCTTTATGTTTCACCTCATCACCTTTAGATCTATCAATGGACATTTATTGGTTAAGAATAAGTGATTGAATATTACTGGATTTCATTCAATATGTTAGTAACTAAACTTATCATTTTCTTTACTTTGATTATTTAAATATGACATTAATTTCAGTAATATTTTTCAAGAATAATTATGTATTCTTCTCCTAAAGAAGACTTGAAGGTAGACAATAATGTGTTAATTTTTTCATCATTGCTTTATATCCTGACTTCACGAAAAAAAAATTGGTTCAAGCACTGACGTGAAGTCAGGAGCTTTTGCGCGTATGTTCTATTGTCCATTCTCCAGTATTGAACACTCTTAATCGAATTTACCATGGTGAATTCTACTGTCTGTTCTCCTATATTAGACAATCTTAATCGAATTCACCATGATGAATTCGATTAAGGTTGTCCAATACAGGAGAATAGACAATAGAATTCACAATATAAATTCGATTAAAAGTGTCCAATACAGGAGAATGGACAATAGAACATACGCGCAAAAGCTCCTGACTTCACGTCAGTGCTTGAACCAATTTTTTTTTCGTGAAGTCAGGATATAAAGCAATGATGAAAAAATTAACACATTATTGTCTACCTTCAAGTCTTCTTTAGGAGAAGATTACATAATTATTCTTGAAAAATATTACTGAAATTAATGTCATATTTAAATAATCAAAGTAAAGAAAATGATAAGTTTAGTTACTAACATATTGAATGAAATCCAGTAATATTCAATCACTTATTCTTAACCAATAAATGTCCATTGATAGATCTAAAGGTGATGAGGTGAAACATAAAGATATATTCTCATTAGTGATAGAAAAACTGGCCTAAAATTCCTCTCTACCCATCACGAGATTTAATATCCACAAATGAGCCTCTCACCTTACAAGATCAGAAGCCTCAGCAAAATTTCAGCGATATCATATTAAAAATAATACATAACCTTTCAAAAGTCTCCTCTCGCAAATATACTCCTCTGAAGGCACATGGATCTCTTGAAGAAGAATCGCCTTCTCTATTTCTCAAAGATATTCACTCTTGTTCATAGAAATCCCTTCAATATTTAGTTGCCTCCTCCTAAGGAGGATCTCTTTCAAAACCAGGTCTGACCGCTAATGTAGGGCTATCATCTCCCTTAGATTTGTGATGAAATAACACGATTTTCCCATAACATACGCGCAAAAATATGTCATCAAGACATTCATATTTTTGAAGGTTCTCGCAAAAATACGACCATAGACAACATATCATACGACGATTCGCATCCAGCTACCCAACTCACAAAAAGCTGCTCGGTTCTCCAACAATATAGATCTGATCGTGTTCAAACTTGGAACTCTGCAGTAGAGCTGGGTTCTGAAGGCTCTTCCAAAATTTCAGCCATGCCGGACGAATAGTTTATGATATATAGAATTTTTTCCAATTATTTTTAATTATTTTTCTTTTAATTTTCTAGTTATACCATCCTCACGAAATTTTGCAAGAATTTTTGCGTTGGCATTCTACAACTAATAACCATGTTTGAATTCAATCGGTTTTGTATTCTTCGAGTTAATGAGGAACAAAAAACAACTTAATTTCAGAAAATTTCTGATGGCTATGACTCTTAAACCGTTTGGACGATTATGCTCATAAACGAACTCAAATGTCGCATTCAAATGCACAACCTAACCTGAAATTTTCAAGCCGATATCTCTTTCCGTTCTCAGGCTATCGTGACAACAACAATATTTTTTAATAATTTTCTAGCGATACGATTCTCACAAAATTTCACAAAAGTGCTTAGGTCTATATTCTATTCTATTCACCAAGTTAAAATTCGATCGGATTTATTTTGGTTGAAAACAAAATTATTACTCGGAAACCATTGGGCCTATTATACCCATTAACGAACTTGTCTGTCGTATTGGGATACGCCACCTACCCTGAAAATTTCAAGTCGCTAGCTCTTTCCGTTCTCAAGTTATCGTGGCAACAGCCGGACGGCACCACATAATTAAATTTCACATTTGGGCGAAACTATAACGCGATGTTCCCCAGAACATACGCGCAAAAATTAATTATTTTGTGATTTGATTCTGCGTAAGAAACACAAGATATTTGCCAGAAGCAATCAATTGAACAATGTTGCCTAACAAACAACAACGAAACAACATCAACGAAGAAACAACTATATCGTAACGTTTCGGAGTCTATATCAGACTCCTTCGTCAGACGCTTAATGAAAATCTTTAGAATTATTTTGTTGACAGTTATTTTGTAAAATTCAATTGTCACATTTTCACAAAATAACTATCAACAAAATAATTCTATAGATTTTCATTAAGCGTCTGACGACGGAGTCTGATAGAGACTCCGAAACGTTACGATATAGTTGTTTCTTCGTTGATGTTGTTTCGTTGTTGTTTGTTAGGCAACGTTGTTCAATTGATTGCTTCTGACAAATATCTTTTGTTTCTTACGCAGAAGCAAATCACAAAATAATTAATTTTTATTTTATAGATATTTTTCAGAGTTTGGGAAAGAAAACCCAGAAAAAAACATTTCAATAAGGTATATTTTTCTCAATAATAGATTGTTCCACTCTCATATTGGA
Source organism: Halyzia sedecimguttata (assembly GCA_937662695.2). Taxonomy (NCBI): domain Eukaryota; kingdom Metazoa; phylum Arthropoda; class Insecta; order Coleoptera; family Coccinellidae; genus Halyzia; species Halyzia sedecimguttata. The sequence continues at coordinate 18,948,516 of OW569413.2, forward strand.
GCAATTAATATTGAAAGAAAAATGCTTTTTTGTCTACTCCAATTTAATATTTACAAATTGCGACATATGTTTCGACCCAAATTAGGTCATCTTCAGGCACTAGAAAAGAAGAGAAGACAAACAATAAGAGAATACACATAATTCACAACAGAAAGTGTATGTTTACAAAATCACAAATAGGACGATTAAAATTATTTTAAAAATATAAACAAACTGGAAAAATGAAACCTAAACAAGTTATAAAGGGAGAAAATCTTTTTTACGGAAATTACAAAGTAACAGAAATATATTAATCATTAGGAGCTCACCTCGATCAACGGAAAGACGTTTCAAAGTTATAAGTCAAAACAAGTCTGACATCTTGCAAAGAAACGTGAGAATGGAGATGGCCGCTCCATTTGTATGGGAAACTGGGAACCGCAATGAAAACCGAAAAAGAAAACGAAAAAGAACCGGTCAAGTTAAAAAACAAAGAGAGGGCGGTAAAAGCGAGAAACAACTGCGGAATCACCGCGGTGGGAAAATGTTAACTCGAAGAAGGTGTGGAGCAACCACCAATTCGGGAAATTCTTGTTGTGTATTTAAAAGTTTTGTTGGGGTATTATATTTGGACCTTGAAATGACAACCTTCTCCAGAGTATCGCAAACGGAAGTACTGGACGGAGAGAACAAAATTGTTGCGGCGGTAGAAGGGGAGTGGTCCAAGTTATTCAAAATGTGCTCTGCGAAGGTAGATTCATCAGGGGTGTTCTTCTTGATAGCTCTAAAATGTTCTTGAGTTCGTACTTTGATGCTCCTGAAAGTCCGTCCTATGTAAAAGTCACCACAAGAACAATCGAGTCTATATATACCCATTTTCTTCGTAGGAGAAAGAGAATCTTTGCCCTTCGATAGATGTGATTTCAATGTGCCTACTACTTTAAAAGAAACATGGATGTCATATTGACGGAAAAACTTACCAAGGGCCTCTGAAACGACCGGAATGTAGGGCAAGCTCAGGAACACTCTGGACTCGTTCCTAATGGGGCAAAGAGTAGTCTTAGATCTGATGTCAAAAGATAAACGTATTTTATCGTACAATCTCGTAATCATGTCAACAGGGAATTTGTTGTTTAGGGCTATTTGTAAAATTATATTATGTTCAACATTAAAATTCTCTGGTGACAAAAGGACAGAAAAAAGTCTATGGAAAAGGGACCTAAAAGCGGCAAGTCTATGTGACACTGGGTGGCAGGATGAATAAGGTATGACATGGTCGGTAGTTGTGGGTTTTCTATAAACAGAGACTGTCAGCTTATTCGACTCCAAGTGCAACAAAACATCTAGAAAAGGCAAACTGCCGCCAACGCTCTTTTCCATGGTGAAAGAAATTCTGGGATGTAGAGAGTTGAGGTGGACCAGAAAATCGTCAAGTTCGGAATCATCACCCAAGAAAACGCAAAAAACATCATCCACATAACGCTTCCATAAGAATATATGCTTTTTAAAATTCATATGGGATTTGAGGATTGAATTGTTTTTATGTACAGAAGAACGGCTTAAGTATGGGATCTCCTTTGGCTCCCATTCTTGCCGAGATATTCCTTAAGAAATTAGAGTCATCCCTCAAATCCCATATGAATTTTAAAAAGCATATATTCTTATGGAAGCGTTATGTATCCAATACAGGAGAATAGACAATAGAATTCACAATGTAAATTCGATTAAAAGTGTCCAATACAGGAGAATGGACAATAGAACATACGCGCAAAAGCTCCTGACTTCACGTCAGTGCTTGTTATTTTATAGATATTTTCAAGAGTTTGGGAGAGAAAACCCAGAAAAAAACCTTTCAATAATGAGTATACCTCCCACAGTATCCTTTAATGATTACTTAAAAACATACCTGTAGATCTAGGATGTGTGAATGTTCCCATTATGGTAGATGTGGATATCCACAAACCGTAATCGGGAAAAGTTCTGATGATCGATCATAATTCTAGCCTAAACATCACTTAACAGAAGATTATCTAATCAATTTTCATTTTAAAATATCGCTATCTGCAACCCATCATTCAACGGACACACAATTCCACCCTCGTAATCATAAGTGACAAAGTACTGTATATTCCACATATTTCCAAATGCCTTCCAAATCCTTCTGCCGACAACATCGCATGTGAACGAGTGGGGTTATACCTTTTTCGAGCCAGTTGAAACCCTTTCATCCCCATCGCGTTCACTAATGATACGCTCTCACGTCTTAACATGTCATTTTGTCCGGCCAAGCCTGTCTGTTTGTCAGCGCTTCCATCGTTGAGGTGCCACTACAATGGCGGATCCGCAGCCCAACTGAATGGCGCAAAGAACAACGTGGTTGTTTCGTTATTAGAGAGAATTGCAAGCTTTACACCACCTATTACTCTGCTCGACGAATGAGCAAACACTAAACTCGTTCTGTCTCCAGTTACGAATCAGCGTTGTTAAAACTGAGCTAATGAGTCAACTACAAAGAGACATGGAGAAACAGAAATTATAAATGTTGCCTGTTGGCTTGAGGATGATGTTAATGCCCGCCATCCAACGTTGTTTGTTTGGACAGAATGATGAAATAGCGCTGCAGTTTCCGACGTTGTAATACGTTCAAGGCGTCAGAAGGAAAATAGTTTGGCAATCAGAGATTACAAGTGTTATATGCAAATAATTAAATCGCTCAGTTAAATATTGCAGACAGCAGATGAGAGATACCGAAAATCTTATACCAAACTAGAGGACCGGTACGTGCTTCGCTACGTATAAAGTGAAATAATAAAAAATTTTATTGGAACATCAATTTCATTTATTCAAACAAAAAAATATTTCATTAATTGCTAGCTATTTTAAAACTTAATCCAAAACATTTGGATAAACAATATTTTATGTTTTTCCATTTGATGATGATGAGATGATGAGATCCCATTGAGTATTGTCAAGTTGGTGGTGTTAGAGATCAATGAAATTCTCTCTTTTCTCATAAACAACTCGTTCAGACAAGGTGTATTCCCTAAATAATTAAAACAATCGCTGATTAAACCTCTCTTCAAAAGTGGGGATCCTGAACTAATAGAAAACTATAGGCCCATTAATCTGTTGCCATGTTTCTCGCAAATTTTAACAGTCTTTGCAGTATATTTATTAGAATGTCTAATATTTATACATGAAAACAAGAACGTGTTCACAGAAAATGACGTGAATATCAACTACAATACACGAACATTAAATATTAACTTCTCTATAGACAGATCAAAGTTCAATTTCAATGGAAACATCCGTCCGATCGAAAGGATATTCATTATAGATTTCGTAACTTAACGAAAAGATCCAAATCCCAAAATACGTTTACTGGAGTAATGCTCCTTTAAGTTTTTCATTGGCTAAAAATGAAAAGAATTTAAGAGAAAGCTATTTCGGACGCTCCGAGATTCGATCCCGCCGCCCCTCGAGGCTCGGGAGCTATAAATTCTCAATCCAACGCCTCAGCTCACTTGGCCACGTTGACTACGTGAATCAACTCTGGTTATGTACCAAATAAAGATTTTTAGTACTCGGATGATTTCTGTCTTTCGATTTTCAGAAGATCGTCAATCCTGTGAAGCGATCGATCGAAATCGGTTACTCGTTCATATTTCTCGCAGTTTTTCCAGACGATTCCTAGATTTTCGAGCAATTCCGTTCGAAATTCAAATTCGATTTGACATTTCTCGTCGCTCGTTCAGACCGAAAACGTCGACCTTGAAGGAGCCGCGTTAAAATTTGCCACAGAAATACGTGATATGTCAGAATTTTGTCGATTTTCACGAAAGTCATATTTTCCTATCGTTCTTCTGGTAAAACGAAAAAGGGGATCGAAAAAAGGGCTTCGTTACGGACTAATTTCGAATCTCGTCTTCGCGTTCCCGCAAATACCGTCGTTCCAAACGCCACCGTTCCTCCGTATTCCTTTCCACAATTTTGCTCCTTTCGCCAAAATCGGCATTTTTTCGCCTTTTCGCGATTTTTTTTTAAATACACCCCTTTCTTTTTCCTCCGAAAACGCGAAACTCTACGAAACTGCCGTATATTTCCTCGATAAATCCCTCCGAAATTTCACCCAAACCCCCCTCCTAACATCCAAAAAAACATCACGTTCATAGTAACATTTTCAAAAAGTTTTCTGATGAATAAGGAACCGCTAGACCGATTTTGTACAAAGTTCACATAAACCATCTACTAAATAGTCCGAACAAAGCCTGAACATTTGGTTGGATAGATGAGCCCGTTCTTGAGTTATAAAATTAACGAAAGGTGGCATTGATTTTTATATATTGACAAATAATATGAAATATTTTATTGAATCGGTATTAAGGTACTTGACGTACACACATTTCCACATTATGGACACTGAATGGCAGTTTCCTATTTAGAAAAGCTTTGGATGATGACGTGGTTAGCTCTGATCACGTTGGAATATTTGTTGATGTTTAATCGATGAATGTTTCTTTTTGTCTAATTATTTTCACGTATTCGTTTTGGCGCGATTGTTCCGCCAAGAACAACGTGCTATCATTTTGCCCAAATGGAATTTTGGAATTGTCTGCCGAAAATTCCAAAAAGGTTTAGGTTATAATCCGTCCAGTCCTAAGCACGATAACTCTCGAAAGAAATCAGTAAGAAAGTTGAATTTCGCAGCGGTAGGTTGAGAGCATGAATATCTCTATTAAGCTCGTTAATGGGCGGAATCCGCCAAGCAGTTTTTGAGCTTAAGCTATTTTTCTACATATTTCTGAAACTGATTTTTGATCTGTCTGAAATTAGGCAACATATTGAAGGATTACGACCTTTATATGTGTGCAATTTTTTTTATCAGATATCAACAAATTTCAAATATTTGAAAATTTTGTTTTCCTAATGACATGAAAATACATCTGATACAATTAAACCTTGTTACTTGGTTGCAATATACCGACGCAAATACTTATGCAAAATTTCTGAAGCATCACAAGACTAGAAAAAAAACAAAAATGTTTTAACTATTTTGCGGAATATTTTTCTACAAAACCGCATTTCGGACTGAGCTTAATTTTGGCATTTAGGTGACCAATAATGACCTCTTGGTGCGTACAACATTTCATGGAAAGCAGGCCCTTAGGACCATCAAAAGACAAATCCCAATTCGAAATACCAACTGGCGAAATTAGGAACTAGAAATTCTAATCACAGATAACTGCAAGCATAAATGTTGATGAAGTGATTCAAGGTGTGTTTTCGTTCATTTGCTATGGAATAAGTGTAACTACAGTATGTAATTTTATTTTACTTTTAATGTTCTAATGCGAAATGCGTGAAATCATTTTTTGCGATACGCAGAGCATAGTTTTGCAGAAATTTTACATTTCCGTGTTTTCTTACTCGGACTCATCCATGTATGTACGATGGCGATTGAATAATTGGATGAATTATGTGTGGAATTTTAAAAAAAATTCAGATTTTGTGTCAAATTTGAGAAACTGGGAAGGACTGGGAGGCCATATTACCACCTCGAGTCAATTCTGTGCGTGTGCCAGCTAGTTCCTAAGAAAAAGCGCAGTTGCTCTGCCTCTTGGGATATTTTTCGTTATGCACATGAGCAGACAAAAAGTGATTTAACTGCTGAAATTTCCTGTGAGAGGGGTGTGGTTCTGAGGTGGAGTATGCTATTCCTCCATAGAATCCTATTAACAGAGTCCGCGCATGTGTGTTTTGAAACTGCGATATTTCCGGAGCCACTGGTACTGGATAATCGGAGTTTTGTGTAAGTTGTGTGATTTTCTGAGCCGATATTGTGAGGTTTTAAAAGAAAATTCATTATTATTCTTTGCGCGTTATTTCGGGGAAATAACGTTGCTTCCAAGTTGAAGTGTCCGTATCGTGGCCCTAGGACCAGTTTTGAAAATCGAGCTGCTCCTTCCGGTCATTTTCCATTCTGCGCCTGAGCAGTGGTTCTTTTCGTGATTTTGGGTGCAGGCAGCATAGCTGGACCACAATCTTGTCTTATTTCGACCGACGGCAAAACTATAGGCGTAGACCTGACTATAGTAATAAACAGAATCGTCAAAAAAACTGTAAAAATATATAAACGATTTGTTCAAGCTCTGACATGGAGTCAGGAGCTTTTGCGTGCATATTTTAATGTCTATTCACCTCTATTAGACACTCTTAATCGAATCTATCATCGATATATATCGTTTTCTCATCTCATATATATATATATATATATAAGATTATTTAATGGACTTTATTAAACGATTGATTTATTCTGAAAAGAAATCAATTTTATTCACAATCTCAATGAGACTCAAATAAATTAACAATTTACCTGAATAAAAAATCAATTTAAAGTCATTATTCCATATAATCCTACTTCTTTCTTTCTTTTATTACAATAACTTCAATTTAATTAAATTACATGTGACCATGTGAGATGAATAAGGTTACCTCGCATCTGTCGCAATTGCGCGGTATCCCTTTTTGCGCGTATGTTCTGGGGAACATCGCGTTATAGTTTTGCCCAAATGTCTGTAACTTTCGAATTTTTTGACGAAAATGGTCTCAAACGATTAAGTTCGACTCCCCAATGAAGAATTCGAGGTCAAATTTGATTCTGTCCGTCCGGCCGTACGGCCGTCCGGCCGGCCGTCCGTCCGGCCGTTGCCACGATAACTTGAGAACGAAAAGAGCTAGCGACTTGAAATTTTCAGGGTAGGTGGCGCATCTCAATACGACGGACAAGTTCGTTAATGGGCATAATCGGCCCAGTGGTTTCCGAGTAATAATTTTGTTTTCAACCATTATAAATCCGATCAATTTAAAACTTGGTGGGTAGTTGTAGAATATGAACCTAAGCACGTTTGTGAAATTTTGTGCGAATCGTACGGCTAGAAAATTTTAAAAAAATTATTAAAAAATATTTTTGTTGTCACGATAACTTGAGAACGGAATGAGATAGCGGCTTGAAATGTTCAGGTTAGGATGTGCACTAGAACGCGACATTTCAGTTTGATTATGAGCATAATCGGCCTAACGGTTTTAGAGTTATAGCCATCTGAAATTTTCTGAAATTTGGTGGTTTTTGTACCTCATTAACTCGAAAAATACTGAACCGATTGAATTCAAACATGGTCATTAGTTGTAGAATGCCAACGCAAAAATGTTTGCAAAATTTGGTGAGGATAGCATTTGTAGAAAATTTTTAATAAATCATTGAAAATAAAAAAAAAAAATTTTATATATCAGTAACTATTCGTTTGAAATTGCTGAAATTTTGCGAGAGCCTTCATAACCTAACTCTACTGCCAATTTTCAAGTTTTAATACGATCGGTTAAATATTGTTGGAGATTCGAGCATTCTTGTGTGAGTTCAGTAGATGGGTAACCGTTGCCTCGATAACTTTCGAACAAAAGGAGATAGAAACTTGCAATTTTCAGGGTAGGTTGCGTATCCGAAAGGGAGAGTTGGGTTCAATTTTGGGCATAATCGGTCTAAGGGTTTCCGAGTTATACCCACCTGGAATATTATTTCCTTGATAACTCAAAAAATAAATATTCGATCGAATTGGTGCTTGGTAACTAGTAGTAGAAAATCAACCTAAAGACGTGTTTAAAATTTTGTAAGAATCGTATCCCTAGAAAATTTGAAAAAAATGACGAAAAAAAAAATTTCAAGAACCGTACCCCTAGAAAATTTTTAAAAAGTCACGAAAAAAAAATTGGTTCAAGCACTGACGTGAAGTCAGAAGCTTTTGCGCGTATGTTCTATTGTCCATTCTCCTGTATTGGACACTCTTCTTAATCGAATTTACCATGATGAATTCTATTGTCTATTCTCCTGTATTGGACACTCTTCTCAATCGAATTCACCATGATGAATTCTATTGTCCATTCTCCTGTATTGGAGACTCTTCTTAATCGAATTTGCCATGATGAATTCTATTGTCCAGAATGGACAATAGAATTCATCATGGCAAATTCGATTAAGAAGAGTCTCCAATACAGGAGAATGGACAATAGAATTCATCATGGTGAATTCGATTAAGAAGAGAGTGTCCAATACAGGAGAATAGACAATAGAATTCATCATGGTAAATTCGATTAAGAAGAGTGTCCAATACAGGAGAATGGACAATAGAACATACGCGCAAAAGCTTCTGACTTCACGTCAGTGCTTGAACCAATTTTTCCTCTCTTACATTGATCACCGATAAACATTCACAGAATGGAAAGTACCGAACTAAACCCTTTCTTATCCATAACTCTAGACAAAAATATCATGTACCAGTACCACTAAAAAGGATACGACCCATATCTTATCCTTTTACATCTCCCCCCCTAGGGTCTATAATAAGAACTTAACTTATTGATATGTACATATTTGGACTTATTTCTACCACCTAAATCTACCATATATATTATATTAGACATCTTATTTATAATCTTATGTGGACCGGTACGTACACTATCTGACTTTCCCTTATTTAGTCGATTTCCTAGTTCTACATACACTTCATCTCCTACATTAAATTTTAAAACTTCTCTATACTTATCAATCCTAATTTCATTTGAAATATGATTTACTTGAATTTTGATATGCTAACTCTCTATCTTTAGATAAACCGATTTAGTACATAATATTTCCGGTATTATGTGACTGAACACCTCTTAGTGAATATTTTGGAGATAATTTTGTTACGCTATGCGTTGTGTCATTATACTCTTCAGTGCATTCTGCAGCAATAACTGACCACAAACGATTTGGTTGTTCATTGATCTGACATCGTATCCTATTTACCAATATTTGATTCAAACATTCATTCAACCCATTTGATGATGGGCAACCTACAGCAGTCAATACTAAAATGATGTCATGTGTATTTAAGAAATTTCTGAAAGTTTTAGAACTAATTGCAGGGTACTGATCTGCCAACAAAATTTTAATGTGACTCTTTTCTACTATTGGTTGTAAAAATTTGATCATATCACTAGTCTGCTGCCCAGTCGAACAATATGTAAAAGCAAATCTAGTAAAGTGATCCACTAATAAATGTAGGTATCTTTTTGTAGACCCATAACCAGAGAAACGACTGATTGTATCTAAAGACATGATTTCGTAAGGTTCTTTGGCTGGACCTAATTGAGATAATAAACCAAGAGTACGAGCTTTTCGTGTTTTGTTGATATTTCACAACTATCACAAATTTCTTTAATGAGTTTATCAAAGTTATAACAATAGTAAAAGGGTCTCATCTGAAGTGAAATATGGTTTGGTCCAATATGAACATAACGAAAATGAATTTTCTTCATAATCTTGACTGCAAACTGCTCTGAAATAAATATTCTTTCTCTACTATGTAATTTTTCATACATAAGACCGTTCTTATTTCTCAGTGTTCTCTCTTTTTTCTCAAAATTCATACTATCTTGATCCGACTTAATTTCCTGCAAGTGTCACTAAGTTAACTACTTGAAGTACCTACATCATCTCAATTTTCGAAGGATTCTAACACTGAATGGATTACGTGACAAAGCGTCAGCATCTTGATTCGTTTTGCCTGGAGAGTAATCAATTGTAAAGTTATATTGAGAGAGACAGTGAATTAAATCCCCTAGTTCCTCATCAGTTCTAGCTTTCACCCTTGAATTCTCCAATGGTTTGGGGTCCGATATAACTTTGAATGTAATACCCAATAACCAATGTTGCCAAAACTTGATTGCCTCTTTTATAGTCAAACATTCTAAATATACAGGGTGTTTCATCATAAACTGGACAAACGAATACAGCGTGTAGATGACATCGGGAGAATCATTTTTGCCTTATGACATATACCCCGTTTTCGAAGCATAAGCGAGATACAGGGTGTTCAAGGTAATTTTTGAGCAATATTCTATCGAGTGTGGTCAGTTATGTGTAACATTTGAAATAATGGTTTTTGGTCACATCTCAGTATTTTTTTATGCTCAATTCTGAAATGATATAAGATTCTGAAAATAGTATTTAAAAATGGCGGAAAACCTGCAAAGTTCGAAATTTTTTTACGCGGTTGCCAATTTGAGTTTCACTCTATGAATTATCTCAAGTTTTTAAGAAATTCTGTGAAAAATTTTTTCAAAATTCGAACACAACTTTTTTTTTACATGTCTACAGCAAAAATAAAATTTCATCCGAAATTGATAAACTTTTCCACGCTTATACTATTCTTCAACCTTAACGAAAATATGAAAACAGAACCGAAAAATATCGATGGGTTTGTTTTTTACAGCCATTCAAAGTTTCCACTCGGATATCTAACTTATTCGTTTTTTGAAAACTGGTTTGACTATGAGGGCAAAAAGTTTGAAATTGAACTGCCGAAGCATTCCAGATGGAAATTAAAATTTCTCAAAAATATTCCCATTCATTTGAACAAACAGTCTCGCTCTTTTCACCACACTGTTCACCGCTGAACCTATCATTCCTTGATTATGACGAATTTCCTGGGCAGCTGATTCAATTCGTTGAATCAATTCTTCTTTCAATTCTACTGGAGCTCGCTTGTCGTAGACCAGACTTCTCATATTACCCCAGAAATAAAAATCCAGTGGAGTTAGATCTGGAGAACGTGGAGGCCATGCAACAGGTCCAAACCGACCAATCCATCGCCGTGGGTATTGGGAGTCTAGAAACTCGCGTACACTCCTGACTGTGTGCTCAGGACAACCATCGTGTTGGTACCAAATACCTCTAAATTGATTCAAAGGAATATTTTCCATGAGATCTGGTAGAGTCTCTCGTAAAAATTGATAGTAATCATTTCCAGTCAATGTTTCAGGGAGAATGAAAGGTCCGATGATGAATCTGTCCTTCCTTCCCGCCCAAACATTGACTGAAAACCTTTTTTGACTATTCATCGAAACCGAAGAATGTGGATTATTGATTTGCCATACCACATTATTTTTTCTGTTAAAAAATCCATCTCTATGAAAGGTCGCTTCATCGCTGAATAAAATGAGACGTGGAAAATCTCTATTCGCACGCGTTCTTCTTAAAATGAATTCACAGAATTCTTTCCTTTTACTGCAATCACCTTCTTCTAATTTTTGACATCTTTGAAAATGATATGGGTGGTAGTGATTCCTCTTTAGAACTCTCCATACAGTCGATTTACTTTGGTTCACACTGGGGTGATTAGATATCATTTTAGTTGATATTTTCGGATTACTCTCAACCAAATCCAGGACACGTTCATCGTGACTTCGTATTATTTCTTTTTTCTTTCGGTTAAGAGTGCCATCTTCACGTAATTTACGTACTGTTGCCATAAATGTTTTAAAGTTTGGTACTGATTCGCTTCATAATAAGCCTGAACCATATCATTTTTCTCCAAGATTGAATATTTCATTTCTGCTTTAATTAAAATGGTTTTCAAGAAACTTGCGAAATAATATTCAGTGAATTCGAATAATCTATCAAATGCTTTGAATTACCGTTGCTAGGTAACGATAATTAATATGTTCCGAATAATTTCAATTTCTATCAAGAGCTAAGAGTAATTCCTATCGCAAGGTCACTAGTTCGATCCCGGCCAGAGTTTTATTGAAATATGAGCAAAAAAATTTTTTTTTGAGAAATTTTAATTTCCATCTGGAATGCCTCGGCAGTTCAATTTCAAACTTTTTGCCTCATAGCCAAACCAGTTTTCAAAAATCGAATAAGTTAGATATCTGAGTGGAAACTTTGAATGGCTATAAAAAACAAACCCATCGATATTTTTCGGTTCTGTTTTCATATTTTCGTTAAGGTTTAAGAATAGTATAAGCGTGGAAAAGTTCATCAATTTCGGATGAAATTTTATTTTTGCTGTAGACATGTAAAAAAAAAGTTGTGTTCGAATTTTGAAAAATTTTTTTCACAGAATTTCTTAAAAACTTGAGATAATTCATGGAGTGAAACTCAAATTGGCAACCGCGTAAAAAAATTTCGAGCTTTGCAGGTTTTCCGCCATTTTTAAATACTATTTTCAGAATCTTATATCATTTCAGAATTGAGCATAAAAAAATACTGAGATGTGACCAAAAACCATTATTTCAAATGTTACACATAACTGACCACACTGGATAGAATATTGGTCAAAAATTACCTTGAACACCCTGTATCTCGCTTATGCTTCGAAAACGGGGTATATGTCATAAGGCAAAAATGATTCTTCCGATGTCATCTACACGCTATATTCGTTTGTCCACTTTATGATGAAACACCCTGTATAGCTTTCTTCTTGGATTGAGATGCCGTAATTTTTTTTGTTAAGTAAGCTATCGTTTTCAATTCGCCTGAATATTGCTTCTGCTTCAAAATTGCCCCCATACCTAATGCACTAGCATCGGTAAAAGTATATGTAGCTCTATTTTGATCAAAAATTCCTAAGACTGGAGTTTGGCATAAATAATCTTTAATATAGTCTTTAATAAAGTCTCTTGACATTCCGCATCCCACTTAAAAACAACATCCTTCCTTAACAAGTTATGAAATGGTTCCAACTGTCTTGTATGGTCCTTAATATATGTATGATAAAAGTTTATTTTACCTAAAAACTGTCTAAAATTTTGCTTATTTTTAGATAGTGGAAATTCACGAATCGCCTTTAAATTATCATTACAAGGTTGGACCGAATTATAACAACTAATGATATGACCCAAATATTTAACCCATGGTTGCACAAACATTCCTTCAAACTTGATGTAAAACCTTCTTTTCATATTGCTTTTAGTAATTTTTCTAAATGACCTAAATTTACATCAAATGTTTCTGAAAAAATAATTATATCATCAATATAATTTATGCAGAAATCTGACAATCCGTATCGACGTATAATGTTTGACAATACACGCTGTAAAATAGCCGGTGATATTTTCAGTCCAAAAGATAACCTTCTCCACTGAAAATGTCCAGATTGGGTCACAAAAGCCGTTTTGTGACGATCCTTTTCACGAATAGCAATTGTCCAGAAAGCCGAACTGATGTCTAGAACTGAGTAAAACCTACAATTACCTGCTTTTACAATAATATCCTCAATCCTAGGAAAAGGTTGTGATTCAGGCACCAAAATTGCGTTCAAATCTCGAAAATCAACAACAAATCGTGTACGTTTACTATCTTCTTTTTTAAATGCTAGTGTTACAGGGGCTGGATAAGGGGAAGATGATTCCTCTATCAAACCACCAGCTAGCAACTGATTTACCTGCTTTTCGTTTTCCTGTTGATCAGGAGAAGAACATCTATAGAGTTTTTTTGAAATAAATTTATTTTCTGTTAATTTGATATCAGCTTCATAGTCTCTAACTAACCCTACATCGAATTTATGTTTAGCAAACGTTTCATCATAAATTTTAATAATTTCTAAAATCCTTTTTTTCTCCATTTCACTTAAATGCTCAAAATTTTTCTAATTTATCTCTTCTGTAGATTCATTAAAATATATTTTTATATCAATATCTGTATAACGATCATCATTATTATTTTTAACTTCATTCTTATAAGCATGTAATATGATGCCATCTTTTTCTTCTTCTACATCCTCTATAATTTTATTAGTGTTATTTTCTATTTCTACATCAATTGGGTTTGAAATATTCTTATCTCTTGGAATTGAAATTCGTTGAATATCTAATAATATAGGAAAAAAATTACGCCTCAAGTAACTTCGGTATACTTTATTCACGAAATTCCGCGTAAATTAGCGAGTCAGCATGTTACAAGCAATTAGCGAGTTTTAATTGGATCAGATTTTATATTTTGAGTTATAGATGAAATAACAACAAAATGTCCGATGAGTATATCTCCAGAACGGTTTGACCAATCATACCAATTTACGAACTCAAATGTCGCATTCGGATGCACAACCTACCCTAGAAATTGCAAGTCGCTATCTTTGTCCCTTCTCAGGTTATCGTGAACTAAATAATATTTTATAATTTTTAATGACAAAATTATTATCCGGAATCCGTTGGACCGATTATTTCCATTAACGAACTTGTGCGTCGCATTTGGACGCGCCACATACCCTGAAAATTTGAAGTCGCTATCTTTCTCCGTTCTCAAGTTATCGTGGCAATGGCTAGCCGGCCGGACAAAATCAAATTGGACCTAGAATTCTTCATCGAAACTAATCGTTCGAGTCCATTTTCTGCCAAAAATTCGACATGCGAGTTACCGACATTTGGGCAGAACGATTGCATGCTGTTCCTAGAACATGCGCGCAAAAATTAAACACCAGCGGCAAGATCGACTTTGATCTTGACATATCTAATACTCATAGCCACAGAACACTCAAATAAAGACTACTGAAGTAACTACACTCTTGTCCACTACAGTTTCTGTCGTCTGAAATATGCTTCGGAAACAAAGTTTCCATCTTCAAAGCATGCAATCAATTTCTACACTCAAGTATGGATTGACATTACACTCTTAGTCATAAGGCGATTAGTGAGAATAATGGGTTGTTAATAGAGGTTAGATCACTATTCAGTAAAATATCCTTTCTCTTACACATTTCGATACCTTCAAGTGTTCCTAAGTACACTTTTTTGGAATTTTTCAACAATTTGACGGAATTGTCTGAAATTGAGTGGCCAGCTGTTAAAACATGATTTGCAAGGCGTATTTCGAGAGGACTCGCTAAGCCCGTTATTGTTCTGCATGACACTTCTACCATTAACAACTGGGTTGAGGGCAAGTAGAATAGGGCAGAAGGCTCGGCTACCAGACAGAAGAGAACATCTGATTTCACACCTCCTCTACATGGGCGACTTAAAACTGTACGCTTATTCCAAGGCAGCGCTACAACAACTACTGAATATCGTTGCCGGATACACCTCAGCAATAGGAATGTTATTCGGTTTGGACAAATGTGCTGTTTTTCGTCTACACAGAGGAAGAACTGAAGAAACAGGAGAAGACATCGACCTAGAAGGGGGAATAAGAATTCGACATCTCTAAGAGGAAGAAACATACAAATTCCTTGGGATGAAACAACGAGGTGCACTGGAGACAATCCAAATCAAGGATGCCTTGACAGCTGTCAACAAAAAGAAGATCCGAGATATATGGAGATCACAGCTGTCCGGGAAAAATTAAGTATCTGCTACGAACAGCTTGGCAGTCGCGATAATCACCTACTCATTTGGGATAGTTAACTGGACAGTGAATAAAATTCTCGAGCTAAATAGAACCACTCGTAAAGTGATGAACATGAATCGTAGCCTGCATCCCAACTGCTCGATTCAAAGAATATACCTTCTACGAACGCAGGTAGGCAGAGGTTTGCAATGTTGGAATACCAACACTATCAACAAACGTTGGAAATGGCAATAAGGATTTTGAAAAGTGAATACCTGCTTCTGAAAATAGTGGCTCATCATGAAAATAGGAACCAATGAGCTTTCCTATTTAGAGCTGGTCAGAAAGCTTTGGAGAAACTCAGTATAACTGGAACATCCATCGATCATAAGCTAGCAGGAACACCTATGACACCAACAGACCAATGAAGTGTTGGCATAGAGATAAGACAGGCAAAACTGAAGACACTACTTGAAGATCACATAAGTAAACACCTGCACTCCATTAATTTCAGCAGATCCACGCCATAAAGCGAGATTTAGTCCTGCTGGACAAAAAGCTCAAGGAATAGTTTTGCCTCTCCTACTGAAAATACTGTGGTGATGAAAGAAGACCAGAAGAGGGAAAAATACAAGGATTTAATGTTCGAACTGGGAATCCTGCACTCAAGGCATAAAGTTAGGATGGTCGTTCTAATCATAGGATGCCTAGGAGGAATGAGAGTGAACTAGGTGGCCGAGTTGTGGATTATTCCGGCCTGTACATGCCCGGCCGACCAATTGGCTCAAAGAATGCAGAAAGCAGTGCTCCTCGGATCACCTCGAGTCATCGGTCCCATCAACTGTGAACGCCGCTTGCAGCTCATCTCTTTTGTTCAGGGACGCTGTGAGGGCAGGACGAAGAACTACTCCAAGGAACGAGCGAGAGGTTTTTTAGTCAGTAGCCAATCAAGTACTGGAGTCTCACACTCCAGAGAGAAGTGGGCCTTCTCAGGCTATAAAAGGTTTTTCCTCTCGATCGGAAAAAAAAAGTAAAATAAAATAAAGCGTGTATACTCAGGGACTCTGGAATATGCCCCCGAGGTACCCTAGCTAAACCTGGCAGCAGGTATAAAATGCAAAACCGCACGGGGCACTACTTAGTAGCATACGTATGTGACAAGCCCGCTGATCCCGGTCACTCTCAGCCGATGATAAATCACAATCTACGGAGCCTCGGAGAACAGCTGCTGCCTGGGGATCACCAGGGCACGTCTGTGGTTGGTGCTTGACGTAACAGCAGCTTCTGACGAGGACATCGAGGAGGAGAGAGAACAAGTTGTCGGTAGCATAGGGTATCGGCACTCGCAAGAGCAACCCGTAATCGGACCCGGTAACAGGAACAAGACTGCACAAAGGGTTACGCCACAAGTGGACACCCGAGCAACACGAACAACTGTCTGTGTTATACCGAAGATCAAGACAAAAAAGAAGGGGCTATATGAGTGACTGCATGGTCTGTGGTGTGAGAATCTACCAGATCTCAACTTCAGGACGCAGCAAAACTTACGAGACCAGTCAGATGGGATAGAAGAACAAGCTGAAGAGCAGGGGAGAGGTGTTCCAAACCAACAGCAACACTTGACGAAAGACACAATGCGCCACTTTGAATTATCTACTTCCATCTGAGAGAGGTTTATGGTATAGACAACGAACCAGTGCTACCATATGTGCCTATGTGAAGATATGTGGAGATTGAAGCAGTTGTTGAACATGACAGAGCTCGCATCTACTACATTTTTAGTGAGTAACCAATCAACAACTACAGTCCCACACTCTCGGGAGAAGTGGACCCTCTCAAAGTGGGCCTATAAAAGGCTATTCCTCTCGAGCGGACAAAAAAAAATGATAATGCGTGTATGTATGGAGTTAAATATCGTCAAAATTTTCTCATCTTTCTGGAAGGTACAGACGTGCAAATATCATCAACATACCTTCCATAAAATAATAACAAAGTTACGTCGAATGATATCAATATATAGTGGTGAGGAATAGTTACTGTTTTTAAATAAATCACAATTTCACAGGAGTTCTTTGTGTATCTGTCATCCTTAACAAATGCATAATTTAACAAGTTGGTTAGAAACTTAAATTGTAGAGATGACTATCAACGTAGGTGACTATTGGTCTCAAGGGGTTCTGATTCTTATGAATGTTTAGTAAAAAGTAAATCTTGGGTGGCAGACCGTTGTTACATCTCAAGAAGTTATATGTTGAGTCATCAATTTTTGTATCTTTGTAAAGAAGAATTCAATAATAAAGCTTCAACAATTCTAAACGTCGATACTACATATTGCGAACTATCAGAAGATCCCATTAAAAAAGTTCAAGCTAAATCGATTCTGTGCTGCCGGCCGGCCGACCATTGCCACGTAGCTATCGAACGGAATGAGATAGCAACTTGCAATTGTCAGGGTAGGTTGCGATTCCGAATGCGATGGTTAAGTTCGATAATGGACATAATCGCACAAACCTTCAAGCCATCATTCTACAGTCGAACTGGATTTCAGCGCGGTCTGCTTTGTATTTTAACAATTATTGTCAAATTAAAATTTTGAATATCAAAAAATTAGTTTCCTGAATAACTCAAAAGATGCAGATCCGATCAAATTGAAACTTGGTAATCAGTTATAGATCACCAATGAGCAAAATTATGTAAAACAGCGTGACGATCGTATCACTAGAAAAAAATATTTCTGCACAAGCCTTCAAGCTGTCATTTTACAATCGAGTTAATGGATTTTGAGCAATTATTGTGAAAATAAAATTTCGAACAAATAGGTACATCTACTTCTTCTGAAATTTCAAATCATGTCAATCTCAGAATTGTAACGACACCTTTATGGCCGAGATGCTAGCATTCTCGCCTACCGCTCAGGTGTTTCGGGTTCGAATCCTCTCTGAGTTCACTATTTTATTCATTTCAAACTTTGAATTCAGTTGTTGCCATATGCATTGTTTCACGTGTTAACGCTAAAAAGACGGCTTGGAGGATCATGCAGTACTCGTGAAGATGCCTGAGGCGTGAATATACAATAAGAACACGTGCGCAAAAGCTTATGACTTCACGTCAGTGCTCACCCCTAATTTTTAAAAGACAAATATATCATTTCTAATTTTTCAAAATAGAATCCTGCCCGTTTAAAGAGAGACTGTAGCAAAAATCAAATTGTCCAGCTAAATCCATAGAAATTCAAAACCACAAATTCATGATTATTATTATAGTTGACACAAGTTGATTTGTTTCTTCCAAGATTTTTGCAAAAGCGTGAGGCTGGAATGTTGGAGAAATGTGAGCCTTTGAAGAAGCACGCAATTGGCGAAATACTGTGTGCATGCTCAAGCAAACGGAAATAAGTAGTATATAGACCGCGGATTTTACCACGGGATATTGCGGATAACGTCCATAACAAGGCAGAAAATCTCACGGAACGACGCCTTAGCCAAACGAACGCCTCATATCGCTTATGCAAATGAATATTCATGACAGAATAATGAACCGCAAACGGGAAATTTTCCATTTATAATTATTGCCGTCATGTCTGCGTCTCGGCCGTAAAAACGGTCGGTTGTTTGCACCATTACATCATCTGCCGAACGCCGGGAGACGTAATTTCCCAGTGATTTCCCTAAGCGTGAGTTTCGAGTTTTACGGCCTCCTCCATGTGCAACGACAGGATAAACCCGCAAAACAATGTCGACGATGCGGCGCTTCGTTTCGCCTAGTCGAAAAACGCACGTGTGGCGAAAAGCTTCGCAAATTTCGCATAAAGGTTTACTTTCCGTTCAAAGATTTAATATTCATTTAATCAACTTGTTGGTTAATGACTGCGATTAACGATCGAGATTTTCTTATCGTTAATGTATGAGATCGAATTGAAAGAATTCTGGAATTAAAAAATGTTTATTTTCCATAATAGACAAATTTGAAAGAATGAAAATTTTCTATGTTCATTTCGATATACATATTTATCGTCATGCCGCCGAAGGACACCCGTTTCTACTTTATTTTTCAATGAATTTTCGATATAACCCTCATCGGCTGAAGTGAATTTCCAACCACCTTGTCTCGAAAAATCAGCTCCGCTGTTAAAAACAATAGGCCTCCTTCACACACCAGCCTTTGAAAATGGAAAAAAGTGAAAAAAATAATAGTATGATGAAACCCATTGAAACAGGAAGATATAATATAATAATATAACAAAAATTTAAAAAAACAATTTACCGGTGATCTGAGGTCGGGAAGTGGAAGGGGGAAGTTTTCAAGGGTGAAAAGCAGTTAAATGGCAAAGTAGGTGATACAAAAATCTACAACTTTTGTATTCAAACTTTCTTCATATAACCTCAATATTTATGTGAAACATTCAGATGTCTACGTTTTTGGTTTTTTGGCGCTCTTGTTCCTCGGAACAGAGTGCTTATCAATTTGCCCAAATAGAATTTTTGGCTGAAAATGGTCTTGAACGATTTGGTTTGACTCACTGATCAAGAATCCGTGGTCAAAATTGATTCTGTCCTGCCGGCCATCAACACGATAACTCTCGAACGGAATGAGCTAGACAGTTGAAATTTTCAGAGTAGGTTTCAGGGACAAATATCTATTGGGCAAAATCGGTCCAATAGTTTCGGAGTAACAAAAAAAAATATTTTTTTACATTACAAATTTTGGATTCAAATTTCTTCAAGATGCAGTTTCATCATAAGAATCCATTGTTATAATTTTCAACTCTAACAAGCTAATACTTTCGGAGATATGATGTTTCAAAGTTTCAATAATACATCGTAAGTTCTAGGTATTCACAGAATGTGAACACAGAATCTGTCTGTGATCACTATTCATAAATGTCATCTTTTCTAGCTATTAGAGATTGTCAATTCATAGTTGTTATTTTCTCTTGGAAAGCAAGTATTCGATTCTTGAATTTGTGAATATATACAAGACTGTTTTGATGTAGTTTATGGAGGCAATAGGAAAGAATAACATAATGGAATCATCAAAAGAAAGTACTGTTCGTTGACCACTGAGGTTAATATGACCTTTTACTTCCTTAAGTAGTGAGACATGTTCCTATATACAGTATTTTCATAATGTTGCTAGCAAAAAATACTGAAATATGGTTCTACATTTGTGGATCAATTTGTTCTTGAGTTAAGGTTCATAATACAGTAAAGAATGTGTTAGTGGTATGAACTATTAAATTTTAAATTATGAAAAGAGGATAGTATTTGATTAATATATTTTGAACTATTAAAATAATTTGTTCGTAATACACTATCTACTCAAATATCAGGAATAAATGGACAATCTGCTATGATTTTCTCCAGCCTTGCTCTAGACCTTTCGATGATACTTTCCTTATGTATTTCGAGTTGTGAAAACTATGCACCGAGTGTAAGTTGCAAAAACCCGTTCCACGAGGTTGAATCATTGGAGATTGCTCAGTTAATGACAATTTTTGAAGCCTTCAGGCATTGAAGCATTGTACATTGCTCTTCTTTTTGCGCGTATGTTCTGGGGAACATCGCGTTATAGTTTTGCCCAAATGTCTGTAACTTTCGAATTTTTTGAAAAAAATGGTCTCAAACGATTAAGTTCGACTCCCCAATAAAGAATTCGAGGTCAAATTTGGTTCTGTCCGGCCGGCCGTCCGGCCGTCCGGCCGGCCGTTGCCACGATAACTTGAGAACGAAAAGAGCTAGCGACTTGAAATTTTCAGGGTAGGTGGCGCATCTCAATACGACGGACAAGTTCGTTAATGGGCATAATCGGCCCAGCAGTTTCCGAATGATAATTTTGTTTTCAACCAATATAAATCCGATCGAATTGAAACTTGGTGAGTAGTTGTAGAATATGAACCTTCGCACGTTTGTGAAATTTTGAGCGAATCGTATGGCTACAAAATTATTAAAAAATTATTAAAAAATATTTTTGTTGTCACGATATCTTGAGAACGGAAAGAGATAGCGGCTTCAAGTTTCCAGGTTAGGTTGTGCACTAGAACGCGACATTTCAGTTTGATTATGAGCATAATCAGCCAAACGGTTTTAGAGTTATAGCCATCTGAAATTTTCTGAAATTTGGTGGTTTTTTGTTCCTCATTAACTCAAAAAATACTGAACCGATTGAATTCAAACATGGTTATTAGTTGTAGAATGCCAACGCGGAAATGTTTGCAAAAGTTAGTGAGGTTAGCATTTGTAGAAAATTTTTAATAATTCATTGAAAATAAAAAAAGAAAATTCTATATATCAGTAACTGATCGTTTGAAATTGCTGAAATTTTGCAAGAGCCTTCATAACCTAACTCTACTGCCAAGTTTCAAGTTTTAATACGATCGGTTAAATATTGTTGGAGATTCGAGCATTCTTGTGCGAGTTCAGTAGATGGGTGACCGTTGCCTCGATAAGTTTCGAACGAAAGGAGATAGGGACTTGCAATTTTCAGGGTAGTTTGCGTATCCGAATGGGAGAGTTTAGTTCGTTTTTGGGCATGAATCGGTGTAACGGTTTCCGAGTTATACCCACCTGGAATATTATTTCCTCGATAACTCAAAAAATATAGACTCGATCGAATTGAAGCTTGCCAATTAGTTGTAGAATATCGACTTGAAGACGTGTGTAGAATTTTGTGTGAACTGTATCGCTAGAAAATTAAAAAAAACTAGCACTGAAGTGAAGTCAGGAGCTTTTGCGCGTATGTTCAATTGTCCATTCTCCTGTATTGAACACTCTTAATCGAATTTGCCATGGTGAATTCGATTAAGAGTGTTCAATACAGGAGAATGGACAATAGAACATACGCGCAAAAGCTCCTGACTTCACGTCAGTGCTTGAACCAATTTTTAAGATAATTTTTTAAGCATTTTTTTAAACGACACTTTTTTTAAATTTAATTTCTTTCATGATGCATTTCTATCATAGGAATCCGTTGATATAATTCCCAACTCTGAGATACCAATACTTTCGGAGATATAATTTGTCTGTTTGTACAAGAGCGCCAGAAAGCTCCTGTCTACAGGGCTTGTTATTCTTATATTTTACAAAAATTTATTTTTTCACCACATTTTATGAAAACTTTTTATGTCCTAACTACACTGTATTTTTTTTATTCAAAATATTCATTTTTTCTCCTTATTGACTTAATATCGACAAAGCACCCTAATTTCCAATCGATAATTCTCACGTCAAAATATCTGCTTCTTTAGAAAAGTCGGTGGGCTTTTTGTTCTTTGAAATCTTTACTTTCTGATGGTGTAAAAAAAATTTACATTACTATCATAAATTTTCTCAGAAAATGCTACGAAATAACAGGTAGTTTGGCCCAGACCCTCGTAGTCCCTTCCCCACTTCTCTATGAAATACCTTTTGTTGGGCTAAAATTTTCCGTAGGTCACTCAAGTATATCTTAAAGCTATTTTAAAATAGCAATAAATAGGTATCTACGCATATAATTCAGAGAAGATCCTACAACTTTCTCAAAATATTGTAGATGTCTTATCATTATTTACCTATAGATACTAAATATTAACTTAGCATTTTCTAAGAAAAATTTACCAGAGTAATGTATATATTTATTTTCACACCATCAGAAGGTAGAGATTTCAGCGAACAAAAGGCCCACCGATTTTTTTTAAAAAGCAGATATTCCGAAGTGAAAATTCTCGATTGAGGATTATTAGGGTGTTTTTTCGAATAGGTTAATAAGAAAAATATTTAAAATCAAAATTATTACTGTGTGAATGGTTTCTTTCTGGGTTTTCTCTCCGAAACTCTGAAAAATATCTATAAAATAAAAAATTAATTATTTTGTGATTTGCTTCTGCGTAAAAAACACAATAAAGATATTTGTCAGAAGCAATCAATTGAACAATGTTGCCTAACAAATAACAACGAAACAACATCAACGAAGAAACAGCTATATCTTAACGTTTCGGAGACTATATCAGATTCCTTCTTCATACGCTTAACGAAAAAATCTTCAGAACTATTTTGTTGATTGTTATTCTGAGATTCGAGAATTGTCACATTAATGTGACAATATAGTTGTTTCTTCATTGATGTTGTTTCGTTGTTATTTGTTAGGCAACATTGTTCAATTGATTGCTTCTGACAAATATCTTATGTTTCTTACGCAGAAGCAAATCACAAAATAATAAATTTTTTATTTTATAGATATTTTTCAGAGTTTGGGAGAGAAAACCCAGAAAGAAACCATTCAATGATGAATATACCTCCCACAGTATCCTTTAATGATTAATTATTACTGTTTGTTTGGGACATAAAAAGGTAAGTTTTCACCAAATTTAGCGAAAATAAAAAACCAAAGACTTGTTCATTTGAACTACTCACATATATTTTGAGTTTATGTGTAAATGTTGTAATGCCATGTGGACAGAAGCTTTGGCGCTCTTGTTCAAACTTTGACAAATTTTATCTCCGAAAGTATTGGTTTTCAGAGTTAAATTATATCAATGGTTTCTTATGATAGAGCTCTATCATAAAATAAATTAAAAAACATCAGAATCATAATCAAACGTCATAAAAGAATTTAAATTCAACAAGAGTGCCAAAAATCATTATTCCAAAACTAACTGACCAATTTTGCCCAATAACGAACTTATCCGAGATATTCATTCCTCAAATCTACTATGAAAACTATATTACATCAATTGAAACTTAGCCAATATCCCAGTTTTGTTCATACTGGAAATATTCTGAACCCAATTCACCTACCAAAGTAATTATTTCCATCATCATATGGATTATCCACGTATTATCATCTTAAAAGTATAATATCATATCATCTCCTTAATTCTACGATAGCTGAGGTTATTTCATTGGTCATTTGCATTCAATCATACTTTGTTCTCTATAACAGGAAGGGTATTTTATAACAAGAATAACGAACCAGAAAGAAAATTTGAAATGTCACTTGGCGCAAAATAAGATGACATGAATGAAAACAGATCATATGATAATTCATAGATAGAATAATTAAGTACAGCCAATGAACTATATACTAACGTAGTATAATGTTCTATGAGTAGGTACAGCATTCTGTGAAAACTACGATTTATGTTTTAAATTTTGAAAAATCATATCTCCGAAAGTATTAGCCTGCTATAGTTGAAAATGATGTCGATGGATTCTTATGATGAAACTGCATCTTAAAAAAAATTAATTTGAAATGTAATAAAAATTTTTATTCGTTACTCCGAAACCATGCCCAATAACGAACTTATCCGAGATATCCTACTCTGAAAATTTTAACTGCCTAGCTCAATCAGTTCAAGAGTTATCGTGTTAACGGAGGGCCAGCCAGACTGGCCGGACAGAATCTATTTTGACCACGGATTCTTGATCAGCGAGTGAAACCAAATCGTTCAAGACCATTTTCATCAAAAAAATCGAAAATTACAGACATTTGGGCAAATTGATAAGCACTCTGTTCCGAGGAACAAGAGCGCTAAAAAGTGTAAATACAAAAGTTGTAGCTTTTTGGCGCGCTTGTTTTTATTAGTTACAACTTTGCCATTCAACTTTTTTCCATAGGACTCAAGTAATTAAGCCGGAAATAGTTGGAAAGGCTTAGTGCTTAGTAATCCTCGAAAGTGATCGGGAGCACTTAAGGGATTACTAAGCACTAAGCCTTTTCATGAAGTGCTTGAATTACTAAGCACTAAGCACTGGTTTCAAAATGTGCTCGGGAGCACAGTACTCGGGAGCACAAAAAGGCTTCAAGCACATTCACAAGCACTAAGCACAATGCTTCGGCTCAGCTCTGCACCTCATATTGGTCACCTAAATGCCTAATTTAGACTCATTACGATATTTGGTTTCGGAAAATAGTCGAACATGTTTGGAATTCTTTTGGTCCTTTGCTTCTAACTACCGAGTTTCAATTCAATCAGATCAGTATCTTTCAAGTCATTATGAAGACAAAATTTTCAAATTTTTTATTTTTTTTTCCAGTTCATAGCCATCCGATCAATACACAACTTTGCATGCATATAAAGGTTGTGATTCTACAATTTTATGCTAAACTTCAGATAGATCCAGTGAATAGTTTTGGAAATATTCAGAAAAGATGCTTCAGCTAAAAAAAAGTGTCCATAACTCCAAAACCACTCGGTGGATTTCTCCCATTATCAAACTTAACCGTGATATGTATGCCCTAAATCTACCCTGCATATCTCAAATTTCTATCTAATTTCGTTCGAGAGTTATCGACGGCTGTCGAACGGAAAGAATTAGATTTGACACAGGATTATACACCACTGAGTCGAACCCACTCCTTTGAGACTATTTTCGACCAAAACATTCCAAAAATACAGACATCTGGCGGAACAAGCATGCAAGAATGAATAATTTCGGCCTCCTTCGATTTATCTCACTTATCCAAAATCTACATGGTTTTTACGCCGTTGCATTCGACAGAATATTGCATGTATTATGAAAGCTCAAATGCAAACGAGGAAATAACATGAATAAAAATATTAAAAAGCACTGACGTGAATCCACTACTCTTTGGTGCGCGTGTTTACGTTGGCTGATTTGAATTGAATGATGAGTGTTTCAAGCTCAGTGGATAGAGCGAGCCGGGGATCTACTCAGATGGTAGTGGACATCATTCACTGTCTGGTCAGAAATTAACAATGCTGTGTCAAGGCTGGCGTAAGGATAGATTAACAAAGTCGACAAAAAACACAACTGACTCTCCCTAGTCGCACAAGCTCCTAGGAGGTTCTAAAGGATCTCCTTGGGGGAGACCTAGGGGTATGGATAGTCCAACTAGGAAACAACGATATTTTCCCCAAAATGACTTGTCCATGTACATAATTGCCATGAATTTTCTTTTAAAACCTCACACGTCTCAGCACCAGCCTCATGACCGATAATCCAGAACCACTACCAAAATAACCTAACAACCTTAAAATAGTCACTTCTGCTGTGCAATCCACTCGTGACAGGAAGTGTTCTCAAAATCACAAACCTCACACTAAATTCCGATTCTCCAGTTCCAGCGGTGCACGAGATATCCGATCTTCAATCTACGCATAGGCGTTTCTCGTATGTTCATGCAAATAACGAAATATGCCCGAAAGCATGCATTTCAATATTGGCCCCAAGGATTACTCGGACACTACGCTGTTTCCTCGAAACTGGCTTGCACACTCACATAATTGACATGATATGGTAATATGGCCTTCTACTTACACCCCCAGTCGCTCAACGTTCTGACAAATTTTGTAAACCAATTTAAAATTCCGGTTTCGGAATTACATGCGAAATATTCCGCTAATAGTTAAACATTTTTAAAATTTTTTCTACTCATGCTACTCATGCATCTAACCACCGAGTTTAAATTCAATAGGATAAGTAATTTTCGAGTTATTGTGAAAACAAAATTTTCAAATTTTTTTAATAGTTTCCTAGTTTATATCCATCCGATCAATACAAAACTTCGCACGCGTATATAGGTCCTGATTCTACAATTTAATACTAAATTTAAGATAGATCGAGTGATCGGATTCAGAAATATTCATAAAAAATGTTTTCACTTAAGATAGCCATTACTCCGAAACCGCTTTGTGGATTTCGCCTGTTAGCGAACTTGTCCGAGATATTGCAAAACTGCAAATTTTAATCCTCTAACTCCTTTCGTTCGAGAATTATCGTGCTAACGGCCGGACGAACAGAATTGGATTTGACCTCGAATTATTCATCAGTGAGTTGAACCCAATCGTTTGGGACCATTTTCGGCAAAAAAATTCAGACATTGCGTCAAAATGATAGCACGCTGGTCCTTGCGACTGGTATGAAGAAGTGGAGACAGTGAATCGGATTCTCCTTGATTCAGATTGATTCTGATTCCTTCGTATTCTTTTAGTGTGAAGGGGGACTTGCACGCACAAGAACACCGAAAACAATGACCGGTATAAAAAATTGGTTCAAGCACTGACGTGAAGTCGGGAGCTTTTGCGTGCATGTACTATTGTCCATTCTCTTGTATTGGACACTCTTAATCGAATTTACCATGATAAATTCGATCGAGACAATAGAATATGCGTGCAAAAGCTCCTGACTTCACGTCGATGCTTCAACAAAAAAATTTTTCGTAATCTTTTAAAAAATTTCTAGGGGTACGGTTCTCACAAAATATGAAGCTTCAATTCGAGTTATCGAGGAAATAATATTCCAGGTGGGTGTAACTCCGAAACCGTTCGCCGATTATGCCCAAAAACGAACTCAACTCTCCTATTCGGATGCACAACCTGAAAATTGCAAGTCCCTGTCTCCTTTCGTTCGAAAGTTATCGAGGCAACGGTCACCAATCCAGCTACTGAACTCATACAAGGCTGCTCGGATCTCCAACAATATAGATCCGATCGTGTTCAAACTTGGAACTTGGCAGTAGAGTTAGGTTCTGAAGGCTCTCGCAATTCAGTGATGTCGGACGAACAGTTTCCGATATAGAATTATTTGCAAGGATTTTTTTTAAATTTCCTTAGTAATATGATCCTCACGAAATTTCGCGAGAATTTTCGCGTTGGTATTGTACCTACAACTAATAACTATGTTTGAATTGGATCGGTTTTGTATTTTTCGAGTTATTGAGGAAATAACAACCAAATTTCAGATGGGTATAACTCCAACCGATTATGCCTTTAAACATACTCAAGAATCGCATTCAGATGCACAACCTAACCTGAAAATTCCAACTCGTTATCTTTTTCCATTCTCAGGTCATCGTGAAAAAAATTATATTTTTAATAATTTTTTTAAAATTTTGTAGTGCTACGATTCTCACAAAATTTCACAAACGTTCTTAGGTTTGTCTTCTACAACTACTCACCAAGTTTCAATTTGATCGGATCTGTATTGGTTGGAAACAAAATTATTACTCACCAATTTTCAATTCGATCGGATCTGTATTGGTTGAAAACAAAATTATTACATGGAAACCATTGGGCCATTTATGCCCTTTAACAAACTTGTCTGTTTCCGTTCTCAAGTTATCGTGGCAACTTCCGGCCGGACATAATCAATTTAGACCTCGTATTTTTCATCAAGGTGTTGAACCCAATCGCTTGCGACCAATTTCGGCGAAAAATTTCAAAATTACAGACAGTTCGGCAAATTGACACCGCCATGCATGTTCCCCAAAACATACGAGCAAAATTGTATGATTTAAAGAATTTTGCAACAATTGACGGTAATTTAGAGAATGTTTCAATTCCTACTGAACATGTATTGATTCCATAATAAACGAAATAAGTTGAGTGTGAGCTGGTCTAGAGCCTATATATCTTTATTCAATTCAAGTTTGTATGTTCGTCATTATCCAACACAGTGAATATCCTATTTGAATATGCTTTCGGTTAATCTACTGATACCAAAAATTTTGATCCCATCTCTTGGACATCATTTTCTTGCAACCTATACAATTCATCTTTCCTCCATTACTCCAAATAGCAATGCGACCTACAAATCGAATAATGGTTGTTGACATTTTGGTGTTTGTACTTAAATTATCGTTTCTTCTGTTGTGTGTTGTTGTTCTTTGTCTTTCTTTTGTTTTTACAACAATGATGATGATCTGTATTTTGTAGCCCTGAAGAAGCAAATATATGATTGCGAAACGTTGGCATTAGCTTAGATTTGCTGATTCTTACCACCTTCCTCGTTCCCATTAACTTACTGTACGTTAATAATTATATTTTTATTTGATATGGATAGTAGAAAGGTAGTAGGCAGTAGACGCGATAACTCTCGAACGTAATGAGCTAGACAGTTCAAATTTTCTGGGTAGGTTTGGGACATAAATATCTCGGCTAACTTTACTTTTTGAAGCATTAAAGCTCTGAAGCTTTGCAGATTGCTCATTTAAACTTGATACATAAACTATTATTTGAATTCAATAATTCCTTTATGATGCAGTTCTGTCATAAGAATCCATTGATATCATTCCCTACTCTGAGGAACCAATATACTTTCGGAGATATGATTTGTCAACGTTTGAACAAGAGCGCCAAAGCTCCTGTCCACAGGGCTTTCCCACTTTTAAGCAATGCTCGTGAAGTATGATAACAATACTGATTCAGTATAATCGTTCTTGTCCATGCACCATACTCCGAATTCTGAATAAGTTTTATCATTCAAATTTCGGTTTTTCTCAGGCAGCAAATTCAGAGATGCTGCTTTGGCAGTTTCTGCCACATCCGGCGGTCTGAATAACAATTTTTCTTCGTAATTCATTTTAAGAACTGCTCAAATTAGATTCTAATAGTGAATTCAAAGCAGATAGATAAATTTGACAGTAGGTACGAGTGTGCCTCGATTTGAATTTATAATTCATTTGTCTGTGGAATTACACAGTAATTTAATGAATAGTAGATACACAGATCTTAGATTGAATATTTGAAACATATTTTGGAGAAGTTGTGACATAATTCATATTGCTTGTGAATAATGAAAAAAATTCAGCTTTTCAGATATCGGACGGATCGTTCTTTTTACAAATTTTCTATAGATACGTTCCTCATGAAATTTCGCAAAAATGTGTACCTAGGCATTCTACAAAAAATTACCAAGTTAATATTGGATCCGATATGTATTTTTTGAGTTATTGAGGAAATAATAACTAAACCTCAGATGGGTATAACTCCAAAACCATTTCGCCGATTATCATTATTAACGAACTTAACTGTCGTAATCGGATGGCTCTATAAAAGTATTCTCATCCCCTATTTTCGATCCAATTTTGAGCAGTTATCAGCATAAAATGTCTACGATTGGTAGAACTACGTCTGGTATGGCTATGTTATGACCACAGATAACATCGAATATTATGGTTATGGCATGAGACAACAATGGCGGACAGGAATGCCTATATATATACTTACTCTGGTTTGGACGGAAAGACGGACATACGATTTAATATAGTTAAGTTGTTCTGTGACGAGACACGATAATACACGGGTTGTTTTCGGAGATTCCCCGACACTTATTGTTTTCCCAAAAAACGTATTCGTTTGATCGATTTATGTATATTCTTAAA
This sequence comes from Halyzia sedecimguttata, assembly GCA_937662695.2. Classification (NCBI taxonomy): domain Eukaryota; kingdom Metazoa; phylum Arthropoda; class Insecta; order Coleoptera; family Coccinellidae; genus Halyzia; species Halyzia sedecimguttata. The sequence continues at coordinate 18,978,736 of OW569413.2, forward strand.
TATAAGTCTCTACTCTCCTTCTGTCATTGGAAGTTATCGTGTTCACGGATTGAACGACATACTTGAATGTGACTACGGATTCTTTATCAGTGGGTCGAATGGAATCGTCCATTTTGAGCTTAAAATTCGCAGACTAAAATATATACTGAAAACTTAACGCAATGGGTATATGTTTCGTTGCAGACAGATCCCTCCTATAGCAAATAAGAATAAAAAATCCCATGCATATAGGCACAATATATCTTCGATAACTATATCCTGAAGCCGCCTTCTACGATAAACTTAAACTGTGGCTATGTTTAGCTTAGTTTTTTCTTGAATACTAAAAGAGCTGTGACAGAATCTTAGCAGTAATCACCGGCATCACTGAGCTTGATACCTCCGGAATTTAACATTATTCGTATTCAACGGATCAGAATTTTGAAAATTAATAATTATTTCTTCGAGTTCTAGGTGTGAAAGCAGATCCAGCCACGATACTGGCTCACCACCACTCCCATCACCATCAGCTTCCACCCCCAGAGTTCGCAGACCTCCCCCACAACAACGCCACCTTGCCTAGGCCGCCTCCCCCTCCAAAGATCTCCAAGGCTAACGTGAACACCCTGTGTTCGAACCAGATAGCGGAGAATCAACCGCTTCTCTCAACTCATACTATCCAGTTGATAAACACTGGAACCCTCACAAAAAAGAACACTCAGTTGAACTCAAAGACGGACACTAGAATGGAGGAGCTAAGGGTGTGACGTTAACTTGTGTAAAATATGTGATCGCAATACTTTTGACTGTTGCTCAAACAATTTTTCTATTTTTTACTTCAACTAGCCCAGAAGACGACTCAAGGACTAAGTAAACGATTGACGTTACCTACCTAGATCATCAAAAACTTCTACAAATATGTTATGTACATTGAGATGTGTTAGGAAATTATATGTTGAATTTTTTATTAAAGAATTGGAAGATCGACGAATAGCTCAAATCGAAATCGATAAAATCTGTTTTCATCGAAATAGAGAGCATCAAATGTATACAACTTCAACTGTAATTATAAGGACGTAGGAGCAAAAGTATATTCATTTTGGTACAACAGGGTTTGCTATCTCGAATATGCGAAGGAGATTGAGAGTATATCTGATAGTAGATCAAATTTGATTTATTTCAACATTTCACATCCGTGTTTAATATATAGAATGTTACAAAAAACCTTTCATATACATTTTTTACGATTATGTCGTAATGTCTGGCAACATTGTAGTGAAATCTTGTATGATTATGTATTGGCAGTTGAAACATACCATGAATTTGTTGGCGCTCTTGTTCCTCGGAACTGAGTGCTTATCAATTTGCCAAAATGTCTGTAATTTTCGAATTTTTGGCTAAAAAATGATCTCAAACGTTTTGGTTCGACACACTGATCAAGAATCCGTGGTGAAAATAGATTCTGTCTGGCCGTCCGTCCGTTAACACGATAACTCTCGAACGGAATGAGCGAGACAGTTGAAATTTTCAAATTAGATTTGGGAAATGAATAGGAGATGAGTTCTCGGTTGAGTTTGTTATTGAGCAAAATCGACCAAGGGGTTTCGGAGCGACGAAAAAAAAAATTGTTACTTTACAAATTTGAAATTCAAATTTTTTCAAGATGCATTTTCAACTCTGAGGAATCAATACTTACGAAGGTATGATCTGTCAAAGTTTGAATAATAACTCGCTAGTTTTTATATCGTACTCTCATAGAGGGCTCAAGTTGCACAGATCGTATACCTACCGAGTAGTTTTAAACGTAACTTTTTTGAGGTTAAATTTTCTTATCCAAATTTCAACTAAACTTATTCCATTTTATACACAAAAAGGTATAACTCTATATTGTGTACGTAGATACCATTTTCGGAATATTTTGATATGAATTATGAAATAATAATCGTTATTATGAGAACAATTCATCACAAGAAGAAAATTTATTATTTCATTACAATGTTGCCAGTAGTTTCGAACTAATCGTAAAAAATTCGTATGAATTTTTTTTTGTAACAGACTTGCATACGGATGCCGTTCACGAAAAATACCAGTGCTCATACAATGGCTACAACTTTATTTGCGAATGTGGTCGTTTCGAGCGATATCTGGACACTTTTGCAACAAATTCGGACGCCTAATTTTGTTTGTCCCAAAGCAAGCAATTTTTCGCCGGATATATCGTGGTAGGAATAAATAATGAAATGATCTCATTGTGATAGTAGTGGTCTATCTTCAATTGTTCAACCTGTATAAATATTCAATCATTGCAATCAGATTGAACGCTGGGATCTCCAGTTTGTACAAACGAGAGTTAAATTGAATGAATTATTGATCTTCCAATTCCTTTATCTGAATTGTAAAAATGGAATTGTAAGAAAATGTTAACTTTCATTCTTAAAGAGACTTACCTAGAGAAATACATACATTTTAATGCGTTGTGATTTAAAACTGTCCATTTATGACCAATATTCGATTCAACTGGATACTATGAGAACGATTAATATACACGAGAAATAAATTAATGTATCCAATTATCAAAATAGCTGGTTCACCCGCCTGCTTGTTGCACTCAAGTGGACAAACTTAATTTAATTTTCTCTATTCTATATCAAATGTGGAAAGGTAATAATACCAATTTTTAAATTGTCTATTCAGTCAGGGAAATGAAAATGGAAGTCTATTAAAATTTGTCCAACTGGAACAAATCGATATTTATGAAAATTTTAAAATATCGGACTTCAAAGACCCAAAGATCCCCCTTTGACTTTTTCCAAATTGTCAAATATCGCCTTCAGTTTGGAAATTGGTCACGTCTATGAACATACGATATATTTCTTGTTCTTTGATATTTATTCCCGGGAGGAAAAATTCGGAGATGACTTGAAGAAATACAAGTCTCACGAAAAATTCGAATTAACCAAACCTCATAGTTATCATAAAAGAATATTTTCAATAATACTAATGAATGAGATGTATAAATGAAAAATATCATGTTTAAAATATTTTAGAAAATTCTATGGAGAAATATAAATTTGCAATAATGTATTCGTCTATCCAAAAAATGAGGAATGTATGGTTTCAATTTGGAAAGACCTTCATCAGACTATGTACAGCATTGTTTTTTCATTGTAAAAATTAATTCATCTATCGTTCTGAAATATGTTTTATATTGATATCAAAGGTGAATGAATGTTGTGTATATAAAATAATTAGATAATGTTAAATAAATAAAGTATAAAATTAAAGTGTATTTTCATTTTTTCGACCACAACTAACAAACAACTCATATGCAGTAAATAACCCATTAAGGCAAGGCAACCACATTTTTGTTTTTCGAATTAATATATACATATACTCCATTCATATTTATAAAGTCTCCCGGTTGGCCATGAAATTTTGACACATCTTACAGTGTATATTTTGAAAATGTTAGGTTATGATCATTTTCCTATCAAATAACTACGCAACGTTATCCTCTCTACATAGAAGTCGTAGTAATTATGTATTTTTCACAATGTGAATTTTCTTGGGAAAAATAATAAAATAAAATTGAGAAGATATTTTGTGAAATCAACAACAATTCCAAAGACCTGGCGACTGTTGAAGAAAATTCTTCTTCTGTTGTTACTATGGAAATATTTCACGTATATAAAATGATTGGAAGATTCAGTTATGCTATTTTCTTGCACGGAAATCAAGAATCAATGGTTGAAATTTTAATGAGAAATAATGGATACAATAGTCCTTTACTTTGTGATAGTACATTTGAAAAAATAATACAGGTACCTGAATAACCCGACAGGAAAACTTCTAAACGAATGGACGTACCTACGGAATTCCCACTTTTCGAAATTTTATGATTTAAAAACCTTGTTGCACAACTTGAAATACTCCAGTTTCAAAATGTAGGAGTACTACGAAACTCGTGTCACTGTTAAACCTTAATAAAATATAGTGATAGGATAGGAAACTAAGTCATTTCATTCGAGAGTTCAACATGTCCTAGGAAATAATGAAATTTTCCTATTGCAGATTTCAGTTCTGTATAGCACTTCCTGATAGTTTTTCTCTGTTTCTTCAAAACTGCTTTGGACATTTCCAATTTCGAAGATAATGATCTGTGATAGTATCTTCTATAAGATGGAACAATATGTTGATCGTTGAGAGTAGAAATTGGCAACGTCTCAGAGAATTGTTTTGACATTGACGATATTTCAGAAGTGCCAACCTGCCTTCGTTTTAGTTGCAAAAACGTGATAGACCTAAATCATGGCCAACCAGAAGACTTTATAAAAGTGAATGGTGTATATGTCATGTGTGGGCTCGTTGGAAAGCTTATTGAAAATTAAATCTTACCATAGCTTTAGTACCGCCTAACTTAATAAAAAAATGCTCGGTATAAATGAAGTTTATTTTTCATTATTTTCGATTGATTGCACATGATGTCGCTTACTTACACAACAGAGTTTTCCTGCGTGAGTCACTGGATTATTATTTTGATTTCTTTATTAATAAGTTGCGATTTATTTTTTTATTATTATTGAAGTATCCAGAGTGTGTTGACTGTCGCTGATTTTTTTTTTCCTTCTTTTTACTTTTTGAACAACCAGAAAAATTTTGAGTCAGTTGTTGTTCAGATCTCTGATTTGTCGCAAGAATTTTTCCGCTGAGTGCTCGTGCATTTCGTGCCATATTACCAATATTTATTAATTTCATATGTAAGTTGGGCTTTGGGTTTTTTTTTTTTTTTTTTTATATAAGTTGATTACGTTCGGAGTTTGTTAGGAATTATTTAGAGATGGCTCGTCCCAAATTCAATATGAACCTTTTGCTTAAAGACGAATTAGTTTATGAGCTAAATGTAAGAGGTCTTCAGGCTTTGTCGAACCAAACCGTTAAAGATTTACGTACTTTATTAAGACCATTGTTGAAGTTAGAAAAAGCTAATAGGTCAGTTACTTATCCAGAGTTCAAGTTGAGTGATTCGTCGGCTGAGATCGCTGTTATTGAGGAAAAGGTGAAAGAATTAGGTAAACTTGTCCAGAGGGGAGAATTCCATATTGTGTGTACTAGGTTGACCCATTTGTCTAATAGGTGTGAGCATTTGTCATCTGTAGAGCTTAGTGATGCTATGCAGGGTAGGTTGGATCGTGCTAGGACCAGGATAGTAGACATGTTTGGCGAGGTGGAGTTAGCTTATTCTAAGGGTGAGATGTTTCAGATGATGTCCAGTTTAGGCGTGAACGAATCAAGTAGTGAATCGGAAGTTGAGGTAGAACAACCCAGTTTGGTTAGGTCTAGTACAAGAATGTCGTTATCAGGTATGCATTCATCGTCTTCACGTAACCTTCAGAAGTGGAATGTGCAATTTTCGGGAGACCTTAGGGAAATGTCAGTCCACAATTTCTTAGAACGAGTGGAAGAGCTTCGCAGAGCTAGAGGAGTTACCGAGAAGGACTTGTTTGATTCAGCAGTAGACTTGTTTGTTGGTAGAGCATTGCTTTGGTTTAGGTCGAATAGGAACAGGTTCAACAATTGGAAAGAGTTAACACAGCTTTTAACAAAACATTATGAGCCACCAGACTATCGTGGACGTTTATTTCAGGATATTTTGAGTAGGACTCAAGATCCATCTGAGTCTATTGTAGATTATTTGACCTGTATCAATTCAATGTTCCGTCGCTATGGCCAGGTTGATGAGGAAGTAAAGCTGAACATAGTTGTACGTAACTTAGCACCTTTTTATTCCACCCAGTTACCGGCAGTTGCCGATATGAGTGAGCTTGAGGATGCTTGTATGCAGTTAGAACGTAAGAAATTTCGTGCAGAACATTATGTACCACCTAGTAGACGTCGTCAAGCTTACGTTGATCCAGACTTTGCATATATATCCGCTGGTCATTCTTCGGGTGCAGAGAATGTCTTGACCTTTGGGTCTAATAATCCTCTTCCCGGGAATCGTCAACAACCTGTCTCATCAGCACAATCTAGGTCACCTCCTGCTGGTCCAATTGTTCCTTGCTATTTATAGGGTTTCAATTTGATATTGACAGACACACACAGTTATGATACGAGGAGTAACTTTTCAATTCCAATTTCCAATTTTGGCGAAATTGAGTTTGAAGCGAATTCAGAAATGATTTATATTGCTCTATAGCCCTATGTGAACAAAATCTTCCAAATGCATTATGTCCTTGTGTAATTCAAATCCAAAGTATGTAAGCCGCATCACAATAAATTATGTTTACGTTTGTATTTTGAAAACAAACAAAATATAATCAAAAAATTTGCAATTGACGTTAAAAGAAAAACACCCTGTATGAAAATTTCAGACAAATATGACGTTAAAAGAAAAACACCCTGTAGGAAAATTTGAGACAAATACATTATCAGAATCCATCTGAGGTATATACCTATTTAGTTTATGCTTTGTTTGTGGCACAAATCACTTCAATCGCGTACAATTGTGCCGTGAGAAAAAGGACGCTCTGTATAGTAATGGTTTCTTTTCAATGATGTATGCCTCAAAAGTACATTTCTTAACACAATTGAATGAAATTGTACGAATATGGCGTGAAAAAGAGCAAGTTGTCATTGAAATCAAAAGAAAAACACCCTGAAGACATCATTATATTTATTCACCCTTCAAACCCTCCCTGGACTTCCACAAATAATTAAAGACCAAAATTAGCCAAATCGGTCCAGCCGTTCTCGAGTTTTAGCGAGACTAACGAACAGCAATTCATTTTTGGGCGCATGTTCTAGGGGAACATCGTCCTATCATTTCGTCCAAATGTCTGTAATTTTCGAATTTCGAGCTGAAAATTGGCTAATAGACTAATTCGGACTCCCTGATCACGAATCCGGTGTCAGATTTTTGGGTGCCGTACGGCCGGCAGCCGTACTTCCGGCCGTAGGCACGATAACAGGAGCACCGAAGGTCCTATCGACTTCAAACTTTCAGGGTAGGCTTCTGATCAAAATGCGACGGTTAAGTTCGTTAACGGGCAAAATCGGCCGGACGGTTTAGGAGTTATAGACATTTAAAATTTTGAGGTTATTTCCCTGATATTTCAGGAACTAAAGAAGATGTTGAATCGAAACTTGGTAGTCAGTTCGAGGATATAAACGCGCAACTTTTGGCAAAATTCTGTTATGATCGAAATGTTGGTAATTTTTAAAAAAATATTTCTTTTAATTTTTTCGAAAAAAAAATTTTTTTTTCGTGAACTATTCATCAGATTGCAACAAAAACTTGTACTAACGTCAATTGTAGTATTTTGCAACATTGTGCAAAATTTTGGCTCTATACGATTTCAATTTCTGGAGATATAAGACAAAATGTGTCAAATTTCCTGGGTCTCTCTCATTATTTTCATCGATTATTCTATGAACTCTTTGAATTCCACCGAAAACAAATTCAAAGACATAAACATAAAGAATCAAGTCATAGTTTAGACGTCGAAAGAAGGACGATGTTGATCGACTTGAAAAGGTACCTATTTCAAGAAATGCAATAATGAAATGCTTAATTTATGGATATAATATTATCTAAGTATTGTTGGGATCAGGCAGTTGGAAAATTTTTTAATAATAAAATATTATTATTATTTTTTGGGCGCATGTTCTAGGGGAACATCGTCCTATCATTTCGTCCAAATGTCTGTAATTTTCGAATTTCGAGCTGAAAATTGGCTAATAGACTAATTCGGACTCCCTGATCACGAATCCGGTGTCAGATTTTTGGGTGCCGTCCGGCCGGTTTTCCGGCCGTAGGCACGATAACAGGAGCACCGAAGGTCCTATCGACTTCAAACTTTCAGGGTAGGTTTCTGATCAAAATGCGACGGTTAAGTTCGTTAACGGGCAAAATCGGCCGGACGGTTTAGGAGTTATAGACATTTAAAATTTTGAGGTTATTTCCCTGATATTTCAGGAACTAAAGAAGATGTTGAATCGAAACTTAGTAGTCAGTTCGAGGATATAAACGCGCAACTTTTGGCAAAATTCTGTTATGATCGAAATGTTGGTAATTTTTAAAAAAATATTTCTTTTAATTTTTTCGAAAAAAAAATTTTTTTTTCGTGAACTATTCATCAGATTGCAACAAAAACTTGTACTAACGTCAATTGTAGTATTTTGCAACGTTGTGCAAAATTTTGGCTCTATACGATTTCAATTTCTGGAGATATAAGACAAAATGTGTCAAATTTCCTGGGTCTCTCTCAGTATTTTCATCGATTATTATATAATAATCAATAATATTAAGGTATTCAACATGATACTGCTTTTTTTCTTTACTGGTCAGTACGGGCCACAAGGAAGATGAACATGCGCCCAATAGCTCCTGTCCACAGGGCTTGAACCAATTTTTATATAAATATATAGATATATTTAAATATTTTGGATAATGGTATAACGACTAATTATAAAATATAAATATAGAAAATCAAAGACTATTATCTTATGAACTAAGAGATATACAGGGTCTTTCACGAGGAACCTCACCCATATTTATACGAGAAACTACTGAACATATTTTCATGAAATTCAGCACTTATAAGTACTTTACCTTGCTGATGAAATCTAAAATATTTTCAAGGCATGAGCACCTCCGGTTTTTCCGGAAATGACGTCAACTTCCGTTTTTCAAATTAGAACACCATTTTTTCATTGCAGAAATAGATTCCTTAGAAAATTTCAAGTTATTTTGATGTAACATTTTTCAGTTTTGGTTGGAAAATTCTCTCTGAGCGGGAAAATTCGAAAAAAAAATCGAAAATAGAGCTCCGCTGAAACAAGAATAACTTCGAGGTTTTTGGATGGAAAATTTTCATTTTTGGGATTTTTCAAGATGTAAGATTGATGTATCCACTTTAAAAATCTAAATCGCGATTCATGATACAGGAGGTGAAAAAATCGCTTTCAAAGTTAGGGATGACAAAATCGTGAAAATTTTTTTCAAATTAGAACCCCATTTTTTTATGGCAGATATTGAATCTACGTTAAAAAATAATGTGAGTGTATGAATCACACCCTTGCCCTAAAGTGGATATTTTCTGAGTTATTCACAAAAAACTGTTTTTCGTCTTGAATTTTCAGCTATTTCTTTTCCCTTCACGCCAAAAAGATGAAATTTTCAGGAACTGTTACTTAAACCATGTTTTAGATTTTACTACCCTAATATGCAAGAGAAAAAAGTTACAGGTTGTTCCTAAATAGATGGCGAATTTTGATTCGAATTTGTATCGGAAACCTCTTTATTTCAACTAATCGGCCATCGGATTTCTCTCCAGTGATAAATAAATAATTCCTTATGAACCATATGCAAACATGTTTTACATTCTTTTTTTTTAATGATAGATATCATTAATTACATCTGCCAAATTCCTCTTTATTCAGTAGCATTTTGTGTTTACTATTAATTTGGTGATAATTCGTATTAAGTTATAAAATCGATCACTATGCCTAATTTTACCAATGAAGATTATTTAAATCTCATTCTACTTCATGGAGAATGTAATAAAGTTGTAGATAGAACGATTCGACTGTTCATTGAGAGGTTTCCTGACCGACCCAGACCAACGAGAGATACCATTAACAGAACCATGACAAACTTGAGAAATGTCGGATCTTTCGTTAAGAAAACTATACACAGAGAAAAAAGTGTAGTAGAAGATGAGAACAACGAAATTACAGTTCTTGCATATTTTCGTGTGAATCCTCAAAATTCTCTCAAAGATGCCGAGATTGATCTGGGATTATCTCAATCGAGTGTTTGGAGAATATTAAAAAAACATAAAATGCACCCATATAAATTCAATAGGGTACAGCATTTGAAGGAAACTGATTTCGTCAGGAGAACAGAGTTTTGCGAAGCTATGATGATTCGATTTCAAGAGAATGAAAACTTTTTGGACTGTATAATTTGGACAGATGAATCTAAATTCACAAAGAATGGTTCTTTCAATAGGCATAACAGTCATTATTGGGATGAAGAGAACAACCACCACTTCAGACAATGGAACTTTCAAGAGACCTGGAGTTTCAATGTTTTTTGCGCCATCAAAAATGATGCAATTCTCGATGTGCACATTTATGATGGGACTTTAACTGGTAAGATAGAACACTACACATGTTTGCATTATTTAAAGAATGTTCTCCCTTAGGAGATAGATATTCTGACATATTGACTCAAATAATTGAGCCGCTAGTACAGAACCATAATGACTTATGGTATCAACAAGATGGCGCGCCTCCACACAATTCACTCAATGTGTCAAATATCCTCTACAGGCTATTTGAAGATCGATGGTTGGCGAACAATGGTCCACATCTTTGGCCACCACGTTCTCCCGATTTAACTCCTTTAGACTATTATGTTTGGGGTAGGTTAAAAAATATTGTCTACTCAACTCCCCTGACTGATAAAGAGGACTGCATAGAACGAGTCAGAAATGCGTTCAGGTTTGTTTAGATTTTTAGATTCATAGTTTTGAAACTCAATTTGGTTTTTAAACACTTTTGCAGATCTCTTCCTCCCGATGAAATAAGAAGAGCAACGCACGAAGCATTCCTGAGACGTATAAATAAATGTCTAGAAATTAACGGTCAAAACTTTGAGCATCTTCTCTAGTTATAACTGCGAGAGTTTGCCATGGTTCTCCTAATAGTAACTTGAAGTCGGTTTCAAGAAGGGGTGAAAAATCTACAGCATGGTTCAAATAACAGTTCCTGAAAATTTCATCTTTTTGGCGTGAAGGGAAAAGAAATAGCTGAAAATTCAAGACGAAAAACAGTTTTTTGTGAATAACTCAGAAAATATCCATTTTAGGGCAAGGGTGTGATGCATACACTCACATTATTTTTTAACGTAGATTCAATATCTGCCATAAAAAAATGGGGTTCTAATTTTAAAAAATTGATTTTTCACGATTTTGTCATCCCTAACTTTGAAAGCGATTTTTCCACCCCCTGTATCATGAATCGCAATTTCGATTTTTAAAGTGGATACATCAATCTTACATCTTGAAAAATCCCAAAAATGAAAATTTTCCCTCCAAAAACCTCGAAGTTATTCTTGTTTCAGCGGAGCTCTATTTTCGATTTTTTTTCGAATTTTCCCGCTCAGAGAGAATTTTCCAACCAAAACTGAAAAATGTTACATCAAAATAACTTGAAATTTTCTAAGGAATCTATTTCTGCAATAAAAAAATCGTGTTCTAATTTGAAAAACGGAAGTTGACGTCATTTCCGGAAAAACCGGAGGTGCTCATGCCTTGAAAATATTTTAGATTTCATCAGCATCGTGAAATACTTATAAGTGCTGAATTTCATGAAAATACGTTCAGTAGTTTCCCGTATAAATATGGGTGAGGTTCCTCGTGAAAGACCCTGTATATCCCGAACGGTATGCTGAGTTCAAATCTGAATAAGCTTCTTGTTTATATATCGATAAAATAGAAAGAAAAAGCGGTATAGATGAAAAAGCTAAAAAAAACATTAATTTGGTTTCTATCTCTATGAACCTCGTCTTTCACATATCCGCAAAGAATGCCTTTCAATCTGGTGATCTAGGTGGCCATTCAATAGTTCCTCGTCGGTACTACATTTTATCAACAACGAACAAGAGTACCTTTTCTTTAGCTTTATGTTCAAGGTATCCAAATTTGTTTTTTGGCACTCTTGCTCCTCGGAACAGAGTGCTTATCAATTTGCCCAAATGTCTGTAATTTTCGAATTTTTGGCTGAAAATGGTATCAAACGATTTGGTTCGATTCACTGATCAAGAATCCGTGGTGGAAATCGATTCTGTGCGGCCGGCCGGCAGGCCTTCCGTCTGTTAACACGATAACTCTCGAACGAAAGGAGTTAGAGGATTGAAATTCGCAGGGTAGGTTAGGAGCGTAAATATTTCGGACGAGTTCGTTAACCAGCAAAATCCATCGAGCGGTTTCGGGGTTATGGCCGTTTTTAGTAAAAACATTTTTTATGAATACTTCTGAAACCGATCACTCGATCTATCTGAAAATTTGCAAAAAATTGTAGAATCATAACCTTTAGACGCATGTGAAGTTTTGTATTGATCGGGTTACCGTAAAGTGTCAAAAAAAATTTTAGAAAATTCTATGATTTATTATATGATCTGTGTTCACACTCGTATATGTCATCCTGTTCAATAAGAGAGAGTCAAATTCATTTCAGCTTTTTTAATTTGATTTCTTCCATGGTGCAGTTCTCATTCTCAGATTGCTCATTTAATATTGATAAATAAACTATTATTTGAATTGATATAATTTGTCTGTTTGGACAAGAGCGCCAGAAAGCTCCTGTCCACAGGGGTTGAACCAATATCTAACTAACAGTAGACCGGGAAATTGGGTTTTCCAGATACTCATCATACGCAACGTTGCGCATGATAAGTATGTGTGTTAGTCATCTGTTTTAATGCAAATTCAAGAGTCTAGACGTCATAATGTGTTGCATTACCTTAAATCGCACACTTTACTTTGACTTCGCATTCTATCCCCAATAATATCAAGATACGATACGCTACATTGAAGTTGAATTCTAGACAAGAATGTTCAAATTTTAGAATCAAAGGAAATGAGTGTTATCAATGCAGCATATCTTTTCTTAGTACACGAATTCACTCTGGTAAATTCGGAGATTGTCCAATACAGGAGAACAGACAATAGAATTCAACATGGTAAATTTGATTTAGAGTGTCCAATACAGGAGAATGGACAAGAGAACATACGTGCAAAAGCTTCTGGCTTCACGTCAGTGCTTGAACCTATTTATTTTAATAATTTTTTTAAAATTTTCTAGTTATACGATTCTCACAAAATTTCACAAACTTCGTTAGGTTTGTATTCTGCAACTAATCACCAAGTTTCAATTCGATCGGATTTGTAGTGGTAGGAAACAAAATTATTACTCGGAAACCATTGGGCCGAGTATGCCCATTAACGATCCTGTCTATCGTACTGGGATGCGTTACCTACCCTGAAAATTTCAAGTCGCTATCCCTTTCCGTTCTCAAAATATCGTGGCAACGGTCAGCCGGCCGGACGGACAAAATCAAATTTGACCTCGAATTCTTCATCAGTGAGTCGAACCCAATCGATAGAGACCATTTTCGGTGAAAAATACGAAAATTACAGACATTTGGGCAAAATGATAACGCGATATGTTCCCCAGGACAGACGAGCAAAAATGAAAAGACAAGAGGAGGAAAACGAACAAATTAAAAATAATACATAGGAAACCTTTCAAATGTTCCCTCTCACAAATATACTCCTCTATAGCCGCATGGATCTCTTGAAGACGAATCGCCTCCTCTAGTTTTCAAGGATATTCCTTCTTGTTCATAGAAATCCCTTCAATATTTGATTTCAAAAAGGAAAATGTTGTAGCTCCTGAGGCCAGGAGGATCTCTTTCAAAACCAGGTCTGGCCAATCCAAACGACATTTGGGCAAAATGACAACGCGATGTTCCCCTGAACATACGCGCAAAAATATGAATTTCATTCCAGACTATCGCCCAACCCTGTAGGACTGAGTTGCATTTTACTTCACGCATATGGGTATTCTATGGACAACCAAATCATACCCATAGACCAGCAAATTGGACGTCCATAGAATATACAGGGTGTCTGGTGAGGAATGGGACAACGTTTAGGTGGTGATGAGGGATATCTCAAGGATTGAGAAAATTCCATTTGAAATCATCTGAGGTCATGGTTCCTGATATACAGGGAGTTTAAGAAAAAAATACGAAATTTCAAATGACTATAATTCAGGAAATATTAGAGCTAATCCGATGATTTTTCGTATGAACAATGATAAAGTGAGTACGAATCTGCTTGGATGAAAAATTCGAAATAAAATCAGATCCGGACTCAGATTTTTTAGTTTTTCTGAAATTAGGAAAAACAACACCCTGTATGCGGTTTTCAATTTTTTACTTCAGATTCTGAGAGAACAGGAAAAATACTTTCAAACTCAACTGTCATCCCGAATGGCACAAATTTTCCCTGCTTTCTCTGACCCTTCGAATGTCAATCTTCCGATTGTCGCTTCCTCCATATTTTTGGGCGCATGTTCTAGGGGAACATCGTCCTATCATTTCGTCCAAATGTCTGTAATTTTCGAATTTCGAGCTGAAAATTGGCTAATAGACTAATTCGGACTCCCTGATCACGAATCCGGTGTCAGATTTTTGGGTGCCGTCCGGCCGTCCGGCCGGCCGGCCGGCCGTACTTCCGGCCGTAGGCACGATAACAGGAGCACCGAAGGTCCTATCGACTTCAAACTTTCAGGGTAGGTTTCTGATCAAAATGCGACGGTTAAGTTCGTTAACGGGCAAAATCGGCCGGACGGTTTAGGAGTTATAGACATTTAAAATTTTGAGGTTATTTCCCTGATATTTCAGGAACTAAAGGAGATGTTGAATCGAAACTTGGTAGTCAGTTCGAGGATATAAACGCGCAACTTTTGGCAAAATTCTGTTATGATCGAAATGTTGGTAATTTTTAAAAAAATATTTCTTTTAATTTTTTCGAAAAAAAAATTTTTTTTTCGTGAACTATTCATCAGATTGCAACAAAAACTTGTACTAACGTCAATTGTAGTATTTTGCAACATTGTGCAAAATTTTGGCTCTATACGATTTCAATTTCTGGAGATATAAGACAAAATGTGTCAAATTTCCTGGGTCTCTCTCAGTATTTTCATCGATTATTCTATGAACTCTTTGAATTCCACCGAAAACAAATTCAAAGACATAAACATAAAGAATCAAGTCATAGTTTAGACGTCGAAAGAAGGACGATGTTGATCGACTTGAAAAGGTGCCTATTTCAAGACATGAAATAATGAAATGCTTAATTTATGGATATAATATTATCTAAGTATTGTTGGGATCGGCAGTTGGAAAAGTTTTTAATAAAAAAATTTGTACCGACGTTAAATCAAGCATTCTACACGAGTGTGCAAAATTTCAGTTCGATACGATCTCAATTCCAGAAGATATTGCTTAAAATTCACATTCCAGCGTGTTTTGACGTTCTATGGTCACAGAAAATCGTCACAAAAATCTATTTACCTCATTTGACGGCTGTTTGTCAAATCAATTAATTCCAATAATTGATGTCAGATTTCCTACATACCAAGTTCAAACACATTTTATTATATGGAAAACACTTATTATGATCACGTTCTACAGGAATTGATACTAAATAGAAGCTAGATGAAGATTATTGTAATGGAAAATTTGTGTTCCAGAATAATATTAAGGTATTCAACATGATACTGCTTTTTTTCTTCACTGGTCAGTACGGGCCACAAGGAAGATGAACATGCGCCCAATAGCTCCTGTCCACAGGGCTTGAACCAATTTTTTTCTCGACATTTCAGAAACATGAGATCTCAGATAGTTACTTATAAGTAAAAAAAAAGAGCATGAACAAATCAATAATTTTATAAAAATTATCAAAAAGGCGAAAACCAGTTAATATTTGGAAAATTCACGAAGTATTTCTGAAGTACTAATTGATGATACAGCAAACAACAAAATTAATGATTGTTAAATGAAAATCACCAACATCTACACATTTATCTGCTCTTTTCATTAGCGTCTATTATTCGCTGAATTAATTGTTCCCTCGTATTTATCTCTTGTTCGTACACCATAGTTTTAAGGTGGCCCCAAAGGAAATAATCTAACGGTGTCATGTCTGGAGACCGAGGTGGCCATGCTCTTTGACCACCACGACCTATCCATCTATTTGGATAGACCTCGTTCAAATGATTTCTCACTGTAATTGAGAAATGTGGAGGTGCTCCATCATGCTGGAAGATAAGTCCTCTTTGATTAATGTTCCCTAATAGATTAGGAAAAACATTCGTGAGGAAATCTCTATAAATTTCTCCGGTGAGTCTTTCTTCGAAAAAATGAGGACCTATTAAATGATTATCATAAGTTTATGATAATAAACCGGAGAAATTTATAGAGATTGCCTCATGAATGTTTTTCCTAATGTGCGCAGTTGCGCACCACACATTAACACTGAAACGTCTCTGTGATTGTCTTTGTATGACAGCGAAAGGATTCTGTTGATGCCGAAGGTGATCATTTCGAGCATTGTTTATTCCATCGCGAGTGAATTGAGCTTCATCTGTGAATATTATTCTTTGGACATTTCTTCTATGTCTTCTTATCCAACTGGAAAATTGAAGCCGTGCGATCTCATCGCCAGGCTTCAACTGCTGGACCACTGGAGGGTGATATGTGTGATATTTTTCACTCTTCAGAACATTCCAAACGTACCATTTCGATACTTCATGAATTGAAGTCAATCGTCTGGTACTTACTCCCGGATTGTTTTGCACAGTTTCTAAAATATTTTCACGGATATTCTCTTCTATTGTATGTGGTCTTTCAGAAACTGTTTGGCTTTGAAAAGCACGATGTTGTTTCGTATGCGCAACAAGGCGGGAAAAAATTTTGTGATTTGGAACCCGACGATTAGGAAAACGTCTACGATACTCCCTTTCAGCTGCTCTTCCGTTCATATCAAATGAACCATATACCAAAAGCATGTCAACATACTCTTCATTAGAAAATGTGTGCGGCATGATTTTCAACAAATTGAAGTAAGATTGTATCAACAATAAAATCACTAGTTTGACAGATAACTAAATGCTCTATCTTTTTTCATCATGAATGATAGCAAACCATAGAATTGACATAACTGGCAACTAGATTCAAGACTAATGATGGAGATATGTACATGACGAATGAAACTTTGGATATTACAGGAAAAATGTATCCAAACTCATCTGAAAGATCGACTAAGAGACAAGAAGTTGACGGTTTTCATTTTGAACAATATTTGAAGAATTAATCATTAATTTTGTTACTACAGAATCATCAATTAGTACTTCAGAAATACTTCGTAAATTTTCCAACTGTTAACTGTTTTTCGCTTTTTTGATAATTTTTATAAAATTTTTGATTCGTTTATGATCTTTTTGGGCGTATGTTCTAGGGGAACATCGTCCTATCATTTCGTCCAAATGTCTGTAATTTTCGAATTTCGAGCTGAAAATTGGCTAATAGACTAATTCGGACTCCCTGATCACGAATCCGGTGTCAGATTTTAGGGTGCCGTCCGGCCGGCCGGCCGGCCGGCCTTCCGGCCGTAGGCACGATAACAGGAGCACCGAAGGTCCTATCGACTTCAAACTTTCAGGGTAGGTTTCTGATCAAAATGCGACGGTTAAGTTCGTTAACGGGCAAAATCGGCCGGACGGTTTAGGAGTTATAGACATTTAAAATTTTGAGGTTATGACCTGATATTTCAGGAACTAAAGAAGATGTTGAATCGAAACTTGGTAGTCAGTTCGAGCATATAAACGCGCAACTTTTGGCAAAATTCTGTTATGATCAAAATGTTGGTAATTTTTAAAAAAATATTTCTTTTAATTTTTTCGAAAAAAAAATTTTTTTTTCGTGAACTATTCATCAGATTGCAACAAAAACTTGTATTAACGTCAATTGTAATATTTTGCAACATTGTGCAAAATTTTGGCTCTATACGATTTCAATTTCTGGAGATATAAGACAAAATGTGTCAAATTTCCTGGGTCTCTCTCAGTATTTTCATCGATTATTCTATGAACTCTTTGAATTCCACCGAAAACAAATTCAAAGACATAAACATAAAGAATCAAGTCATAGTTTAGACGTCGAAAGAAGGACGATGTTGATCGACTTGAAAAGGTACCTATTTCAAGAAATGCAATAATGAAATGCTTAATTTTTTTTATGGTCACAGAAAATCGTCACAAAAATCTATTTACCTCATTTGACGGCTGTTTGTCAAATCAATTAATTCCAATGATTGATGTCAGATTTCCTACATACCAAGTTCAAACACATTTTATTATATGGAAAACACTTATTATGATCACGTTCTACAGGAATTGATACTAAATAGAAGCTAGATGAAGATTATTGTAATGGAAAATTTGTGTTCCAGAATAATATTAAGGTATTCAACATGATACTGCTTTTTTTCTTTACTGGTCAGTACGGGCCACAAGGAACATGCGCCCAAAAGCTCCTGTCCACAGGGCTTGAACCCATTTTTTTTTAGTTATAAGTATTTATCTGAGATCTCATGTTTCTGAAATGTCGAGAAAAAAATATGGAAGAAGCGAAAATCGGAAGATTGACATTGGAAGGGTCAGAGAAGGCAGGGAAAATGTGTGCCATTCGGGATGACAGTTGAGTTTGAAAGTATTTTTCCTGCTCTCTCAGAATCTGAAGTCAAAACAATTGAAACCTGCATACAGGGTGTTGTTTTTTCCTAATTTCAGAAAAACTAAAATTTCTCAGTCCTGATCTGATTTTATTTCGAATTTTTCATCCAAACAGATTCGTACTCACTTTATCATTGTTCATACGAAAAATCATCGGATTACCTCTAATATTTCCTGAATTATAGTCATTTGAAATTTCGTAATTTTTTCTTAAACTCCCTGTATATCAGGAACCATGAACCTCAGATGATTTCAAATGGCATTCTCTCACTCCTTGAGACATCCCTGATCACCACCTAAACGTTGTCCCATTCCTCACCAGACACCCTGTATAATGCGGATTGATATCCTTAGACCTTGAGAAAATATCCAGTTTATATAATATCCAAATGTTTGTCCATTCGGGTATACAAGAATGTCCCGACATGGAATGGACTCGAAAGGGATATCGGAGTGACGTTGCGTACGTTATTTGAGCTTTAGAGCATCCCCACGTCTCCACGATTCACACGACCTGCATGGAAGCAGGATGACCGAATGGTTCGAATGTCGCTGAAGTAATATAATAACAAAACAATAGAGTTTTAGCTTCCATTCCGATCATGGCGATGGTGGAATTGGAGTTGTAGTAAACGTCCGTCCATGGTTCCCATGGAAACCGAATGTAGGAAACTATTCGTCCTACATCGGTGAAACTTTGGGAGAGCCTTCAAAACCCAACTCTAAAGCCAAGTTCCAAATTTGAACCCATCAGATCTCTAATGTTGGAGAAAATAACAAATTTTAAAACCCTTTTTTTTGGCCGAGTTTGTGTTGAGAATTTTTTCCTTAATATAGGACATACTGTTTCCAAGATACGGCCGGTCGCCACCCTTAATGAATACTCTGTATATAAACTGTTAAAAACTTCATCAAAACAGTTTTTTTAATTTTTTATTAGTTCGTTTATTTTAATTATTTTGAAAAATACAGTTTGCATATTTTACAGCACCCACATTAAATTAATGTCTGTTACACCTGAAGAAACGTCTCTTTCATTAGTCACCAAAAATGGACGTGTTGATATCGTCAGTCTGCTGCCTGGGTACCACATTGCCAATAAATCATATTGAAAAATGTTTTCTTCAGGGTGTTACCCTTCTAATGTAACTGAATAAATATAACTGAAATAATACTGGGAATGTACAATGAAACAACTTATATCTGAAAGTTAATACTATATTTATATCGGTTATTTTGTAAACCACTTATTCCCATAATCACTTTGATTCAGACTTACAAGAAAATATGTTGATATTCACAACAATACTGCAATAACATTTTTTGAGGAAAGTTTTGAAATTCCGCACACATTATTAAAAATATTACTCGCTTATTTTCGACTCTTCCAAAGGACTCTCCTGGTAAGAATAACGATTGTTTGGCACATCGATTAAATTTCTGACTGCTACTTTTTGTTTGTACATTAGGAATTATTTGATACAGAAAAGTAGAATCTTTTTTGAATTATTTAAATATAATATATTAGCAACATTTTGGTGCTAGCTTTGAAAAAATTAAAGTATTATCACTATTGTTAAACATCGATAAAATCAAAGAAATTTATTCGGATTTTTTAGTCTCAGACTCCATTTACTCGTATTATGTATTTCAATACTGATATACGTTTCTCAATAGGAATTTGATTTTTAGAAAGTTATGTTAATTAGAAGATGCTGATTTTTTTAAGATATCATTAATTTCTCATGAACCATAAGGACTATATAATTAATTATAGAGTTCCAAATGAAGTGGACAAGAGAGAGGACGACCGATTGTCTCAAATTTAAAAAACGTATCTCAGAACCATAATATCATAAATATTGCAATGAAATTCCAACGTCAGATTTTCGACTTCATTCAAGTAACACATTTTTCATAAATAAATCCCTATCTTCTACTACAATATAATATATCTTATTAAATAATCATTAAAGGATACGGTGGGAGGAATATTCATTATTAAATGGTTTCCTTCTGAGTTTTCTCTCCCAAACTCTGAAGAATATCTATTGAATAAAAATGTATTATTTTGTAAATTGCTTCTGCTTAAGAAACACAATATATTTTTCAGAAGCTATAAATCGAAAAATGTTGCCTAACAAACAATAACGAAACAACATCAACGATTAAACAGCTATTTCGTAACGCTGACGTGTAAATCTGTTCTCTTTCTATTGTAATGTTAATTTGAGATGTGGAAATAAAGACTTAATGCTTAATAATAATAATAATAATAATAAATAAGACTTCTTCGTCAGACACTTCACGAAAATCTTATTTTCTGTTGATATAGCTATTCTGAAATTCGACAATTGCCTGTATTTGAAAAAAACATAATTTTACTTAGCATAGAAATTTCCAAGTTCCCACTCCATTTTTAGTAAATTCAGCCAAATATGGTCGATTCAGATTGAGCAGTTTCAAAATTGCATTGTCTATGTTCAACAAAATACAAGTTTCCTTTTAACGTAATCAGATTCTGTCATCAGAATCTTTGTATTACTCCAATCCAT
The DNA here is from genome assembly GCA_937662695.2 of Halyzia sedecimguttata. Taxonomy (NCBI): domain Eukaryota; kingdom Metazoa; phylum Arthropoda; class Insecta; order Coleoptera; family Coccinellidae; genus Halyzia; species Halyzia sedecimguttata. The sequence goes on from OW569413.2 coordinate 18,999,639, forward strand.
CATGTCATTGTGATCTACTTTGTTTTTACATACAAGTTCTGCTATTTTTTATTTTTGTATGTCTCTATTTCTCAAGTTGTTCTTATGTTCTGACTTTCTTGATTCTAGTAGTCTAGATGTTTCTCCTACATACGATTTACCAGTTTTTTTTTATTTTAGTTTCTCATTAATGGGTTTTGTTTTTGTTAATAAAGACCTAAGATCATTATGTGCCTTACGCAGAAGCAATTCAAAAAATAAAAAAAATATATTTAATAGATATGTTTCAGAGTTTGGGAGAGAAAACCCAGAAAGAAACCATTTAATAATATATTTTATTGTTTCAGTTTTTGATAGTAGCCATCAGAGAAAGATTTCTTTCTCCCTTCATATCTGCTCTGCATTTATTTCATATTTATATGAATATACTTCATAAGAAAATATTGCAATTTGAATCATATGTGTAACTCTATACATCTCAAACTACTCTAAATATCTAAAGAGCAAACTCTTCATCAATTGAAACAAGTTATCAGTTCTGAGTAGAATATGGAAGGTAAGATTATCAATTTGACATTTTCATTAATTTTGAATCAACAGGAGGATATATAGGAAACATGACAGCAAATGAATCATAATAACACCCTCTCCAAGGTTCACGTCTAAGTTGGAATCATGCTGTATACATACGGTCCGAGGCCGCCACACCGACACGGGCAAGGAGGTGATAGAGTGTACCATTAGGGTGTCACCCTTCCTATTGTTAAACTTTTCTCTGGGTCTTCTGATGGAAGTTAGGGATGGTTTAAGACAGGGGTGAGTTTCCTTATTTTGCGAATATTTTAGAGACCAGTTGAGATAGAGTAATGAAATTTGACGATTTGAGTAAGCAGCTGGAGTACTTTGAAACCCTGGTGAAATAAGTTTTTGTAACCCCGACTAAAACAAATGGTAAGGGGTGGGAGTAATGATCAAAATAAATGATTTTTTCCACGGTAACGTATAAATATTAAATTAGATTCCAAAACAGCGATCTTTTATCTTCCATTTGGTGTATCGTTGACACTTAGAGCTCAAGCGGTTACAAAGATGTTATCAAAAGAATGACACGAACACACAACGCTTTCGATAACGGGGTAGAGCAGCTCTTCCATTATCATATTGAAATGTTTTCTCTTGCGAGTGTCGTTAGTCGTTAGGGAACATAGTCTCCATATTTTCTATATATTAAGAAGTAGGTATACATGGTTTTACAAAAAAGGCTACTCATCACTCAACTGATACCCTGATTTAATGATTGAATTGTTAGCATAGAACGTATGTTCTCCTCACAAGCTTGCATTAAAATTTGTCGTAGAATTAAATAATTACAAAGTATACAGAGGGTATCACATTGAAATTTTGGAAGTTGTGAGATGACTAGCATTTTTTGGGACACCATGTATACTTCTCAATATCTTGAAAATATGGAGACCATGGTCCCTAACGACACTCGCAAGAGAAAAGAATTCAATATGGTAATGGGCAGCTGGAAAACGCCGATCTGTATGTAGTGCTCTACCCCATTATCTAAAATGTTGTATGTTCGTGACATTCTTTTGATAACATTTTTGTAACCGCTTGAGCCCCAAGTGTCAACAATACACCGAATGAAGGGTAAAAGATTGTAGTTTTGGAATCTAGTTTATTATAAGTAGGTACGTACGTTATACCGTGGAAAACATCATTTATTTTTAAAAAGTACAAACCCCCCCCCTCCCTATAATGTGTTTTAGTGAGTGTTACAAAAACTTATTTCACCAGGGTTTCAAAGTACTCGAGCTGCTTTCTCAATCCGTCAAATTTCATTGATCTATCTCAACTGATCTCTAAAATATTTGCAAAATAAGGAAACTCACCCCTGGCTTAATCCATACATAACTGCCATCAGAAGACTCGGAGGAAATTTTAACAGCAGGAAGTGGGACACCCTAATGGTATCCAATCACTTCCTAGTTCCTTGCCCGTGTCGGTGTGGCGGCCTCGGACCCTGAATAGATGAAGTTTCTTTGTTGAAGTTGCAAAATTGAAGGAAAATTATTTACAGCACACGACAGAGAATGGTATGACCAACAAAAATTGAATAGATTTGCGTATTCATCAAAATACACAATTTCCGAATATTCCGAGTTCATCTTCAAACAGTGTGCGTGTTATAAATAAATGGAATCAAATGTACTATTCAATATTCAAGCACATTAAAGCCTGTGACGCCAAGACAGTGCTTTTATAATTTGCTTGAGTTTGTGATCTGTCTCCTTTTATATCCTCATTTGTAACTACTAGATTTTCTCGTAATTATCTCACTTCACATATTTCTATAAGCACTTCATAAATACATAATCACATAACGTTAATAGTAAATGTTAAAGAAATAATCTTTACATAATTTGGCCTACAATTGAGCACAATAAATCACCGAAAATCATGCAATATATCACCATATGGTACAATCTGGAACATACTCGATGAATTTTGGCAACCGCCTAATTTTGTTAGTATAAAATGATTATGACTATACCTACTATGTTACTATGTCGGTATACCACCTTAGACACAGTGAATGGTGGCAGCTATCTTCCCTACACCGGGATTGATATTGAACTCGGGACCTTACGTTACGGTTCCTAGTCAACGCCGCAACCAACTAAGATGGCGGAACAATTGGAAATGTGAAGGTTTAGCAAGTAGAATTCGAATTTCAGTCATATGGTACACGGTACAGTGCATATAAACAAACAACAAAGAATTGCCAAATAGACCCCTCTTATACTGAAACCTTTAATTTTGGGGTATCAATATTCGACTCTGTGAAATTATGCATGAAATAAAACAAATTCAAATAAAATAAGAAATAAGATTAACCACTCAAATCGCAGCATGTCAAAAAAGCTGCGATTTGACAGGTCATTATTATTCCTATTTTATTTCAATTTGTTTTATTTGCTGTATAATCACAATCACATCATAATTTTAATTCTCAACATTTAAAAGTAAAAATTCGAATAGTTGCCAAAATTTAACGGTTATGTTCCGGAATGCATTCTTATATCTTTGAAGAATTAAGGGAGATGAATCAAAAAGAAACCGTTTGAGTTTATTATTCTCGTAGTGCAGATCCTCAAACAGGATTTTCAAGATCACTTACGCGTTCGCCCGGTTGTCACAGCCGTGCTACGCGAAAACAGCAGAAATTTGGCACAGTGGTGGGTGTTGGTGTTGATCGGAGGGTTGAAAATAGTTTTGTTTGTAAAATACAATAGCATGGGCTCCCATACTTGGGGGCAAGGTGGCCCCCTCTCCCCCAACCCTAGCTTTTAGGGAAAGAAAAAAATCATCATATGTGGAGAAATTGTTTTTTCAAATAATTATACTTATTGAATATCTTTTTATGTCTAGCCCCCCCCTAAAAATTTTCATATGGGCGTCCTTGTACCTTAGAGCAAGTAATATTTTTCTTCACTCTCATGTTACTCATGTTCATTACGAAAATATATTCGTGTTGCTAATTCAAAATCTTGTATACGTTCAGGTTAACGGGCATTTTACGTTGAAACTAATAAATCGCTTTACATTGCATAATAAAATTCAGAGCAAAAATTGTAATATTACATTGAAAAATTGCCACTTTAACAAAAGCATCGGAAACCAAGAACTACCTATGCAGTAGTAAACAATCATTACCAAGTCAGAAAAATCACCTTCTTAAATCAATTCAGCGCTAGATGAAAAATAATAAATATTATTAAAATCAGTTTTCTACCAATCCGAGAAGAATGCAACACGAACAAACATTTTCTCAAAAAACGCAGAGGTATACCTTCGTTCATTCCCTCAATATTCTACAATGAGATAACAGAATTTTACGAACAACAATAACCAAAATATTACAAGAGTAAAACATAAAATATTTAATTCTGGTGAGCAAAATTTTAGAGCGGTTTAGATAAATCAACTTGAAGAAATTTGGCACTTCCTTACGTTAAATCTCAGCGACATGTATTCATAACTGTGGACCTCCTGCTATAGCCCCTTCGATTCACAAGAGCCCCCTGAGCCTCACACTCCCTTCTCACCCTATCTATGATATCAGCTACCAATTTTTCTTCCTTCTCTCTCTTTTCTTCCCAATCAGCAGGTTTCTCTTTCTTCTTGCATGTATTCATTTTAGCTTCGCAAGATTCCACTGCCTCTTCTTTAACGGTAATAGTATCTATGTCTTCACAAATGGTTGGTTCATTGGTATCCGAGTGTCTAGCTGCATAATGACCCATATATCCTTTCCTACTTTTGAAAAAGGCGTTGCAATGGCTGCATTTTAACAGAGGGGCTGGTTGTATCAAACTATTGACATGCAGCTTGTATTTATGTCTGTACCAGTGAGTTCTTGAGGCTAAAACTTCTCCACACAACTTACAAACAACACTACCGTCTGATTGTATCAAGTACTCCAACAATTCACACTTCTTTTTTTCATAATTTTCCTCATTTTCTTCTTTTATAACAACGCCATTCTCCTCATCTGTCAAAAAATGAATACCTGTCTGGAGTTCCATCGTTTTGTCAAAGGTCTCCTCTATTGTTATTTCCATACTGTTCTGAAGCATATTTCTTGCTGCTTCTGTAGATATTATAACTGTTTCTTGCTTGAAAGTTGGTACTTCTTCGACAGTCAATTCTGAAGGTAGGTTTGAATGATTTTGGTTATTTTCTTGATAATCATATTCTTCTGCAAAAAAATGTTTAATTAATAAAATCCTTCAACAATTCATACCATATGCAAAGGAAAAACTGTAGATATCTTTATACGATTCAACAAGTAATTTTTCTATAAATGTAGAACACTGTATCTTATGAGATTGATATAATTATACTGAAATTCCTAAGTCTAAAAAAAAGATGACCCCCCCATAAGCGCTGAGGAGCTTGTGGTATTTAGGAAAATCAGTTGTCTTCTGTGTACGATTTGTTACTGTGTCCTTAATCCACCTTCGGTACAGCGCTGTAATTTGTTGACCCAACAATGAATGGTGGCCACTACCGTCCTCAGTGCAACGCTCTACCACTAAGTTACCAGCCCTCAATAGTATTCTTTCATTTATATGATGACAAGAAGAATTAATTTTATCAAAAATTACAACTTTGGAGTTTAGCCAATAAGAAACATTCGAAGTTCATATAAACATAATATCTTCCTGTCAGGTTAGGTTACCGTAACTATCAATTTCATGAATCTTGGTCAGAAAACTGAGTACTGAGGATTATCCAAGACTTTTGGAGATTGAGATAGAGAGAACTAGTATATTTTTAGAGGAATTAAAACATTTGTGTGAAATCTGCGGCTCATTTTGAATCAAAAAAATTAAGAACGTAGATTCGGAGGTAGATATATTAATAAAGAAAATTACATTAAAACAAATAATTGTTTCTATATAAGATTTGTGAAATTATAGAAAATTTACAGTTAAACTATAATACATTAGGCACTTATGCACTTGTAACATTAAATTAAAATAAAAACTATCAACAAAATGAAATATATTCAAATGAAACGGTATAACATAAGCAAGAAAATTAAAGCAATTCATTAATTACAAAATACAGCAATCGGTGTCTCTTCAATAATTCATTGTTAACAAATACCTCAATTATCATGGAAAACTAAAAAAACAAAATCAAAAAACTCTTCACACGATGTTAAATTTCATGAGAAAAGGCAACAATGAAAAACATTCATTGAAAATTCAATATTGACATATCGTAAGCTGAAGACTGATCATAACAATTTCAGATCATAAAAACAATGAATTATGGCTTCAAGATCCAACAAAACATTCAATGCGCAGTAGCAATTTCACAATGTTGTATCGATACTGAAGGTTTTAAAAGGTATTTGAACAACCGATTTTAAGGTGAAAAATGAAGAATTGGATTTCTCAGAAAAACACAATTACATATTGGCGTATTGTCATTAGCGGGCCTATCTATTGTTGTGTTTAATCTTTGGATATGTTTTGTGAAAAAACTTGATCAGTCTAAAATATACCTCATTTGAACCTTATTAACAATGTGCAAATTCAAAATTTGCAAGATATATTCTGAACTATATGCATACATCAACATGTTAGTATATAATATAAAATTCTATATTAATTGCACTTAAATAACTTATTATTAAAGATCGTAATGTAACATACTCAATGTGCTACCTCAACAATCTTACAAGGAAGAACTTTGATAACTGGCCTTGGCCTAACAAACGAAAAACTAAAAAAAAAAATATAAAGTAAAACTATCACACGGTTGTTTAAACTATTGCAAAGGATTCAAACAAGGATCTTCAAGACAATTATGAAAGACAACAGCACAAGTTTAAAAGTTGGCGAAATATAAAATCTCCAACCTTCAGTTTTCATCATTTTAATTTCAAAGTTTGAGTTTCACTCGAACTAATGAAAATCACACCAATTTCTGAAGAAGTTAACCAAAATTGGAAAATTGTGCTCTATTCATCTCACTTATTAAAATTTATTCATGGTCCACGCTTCATCAGGAAGGTGTTTAACTAGCCAATTATAGAATTTGAATTTTTTAACAAATGTACCATTAATAATTCAAAACATTGAATTAAGTATATAAATTGAAGAAAATTTTGATTATCACAGAAGTTTTATCAATATAATAATGCCGTTACCTTCCAAAATTTTAATGTAGAAGAAAGATATGAACTTCATACAAAAAGTGCAGGTTATGTGCAAGGAAAAAAATTACATTATGGTGATCTAACAATGCAATGTTCCAAAACTAAAAATTTAAATCAAAATTGCAAAATAAAACCATCAACAAAACCATATCGTAATTAATCAAATAACTAAGAGTGCACTTTTTGAATCAGTCCAAAATAATTATCAATTCTTCAAAATATTTTGTTGTAAACTACTTCACAGTGGTTAAAGCTCAATATTGCAAATTTCATTCGAATTTGAAGTAGGATATATATCTGAATATAACACAACATATTTGTTTCAAAATATCGCATTATATAGGAATATATTCCAATAAATATAAAATTTGAATAAACAAGAGTACAGTAGAAATAGAATCAGATGATAACAAGAAATATTAGTATGTGAATTAAAGATTTTTAATACAAATTTCAAAATGGGAGTGAATAATGTACAATGATAAACTCCCAATAAAGTTATAAATATTGTTTTTCGGTCCCGACACCTATATTCATTAATTTCAACTAACACTATATTGTGCACAAACGGCTTATATAAATTGTATGTATAAATATTAATATTCGTAGTTATTGTCTATTTCCGGTGCAGTCAACATTTTAAATACATATGATTTGTCTAAATTTACTTATGAATAGTTTGTTATGAACAAAGGGTGTAATATGACTAAACTAAAAATATTTGCAATACCCCTACCTCTATCCAAACCAGAAAACTAAAATAAAATTTATATAACAAACAAAAACTAGTACGTTATTATCTGATTAAAATATTCATAAATATATATATAGACCCATTCTTGGGCATATCACTGTTAAACAGTGTATTCCATTTTTCAGTTATTACTATCTATAACCTTCTAGAAGGTTATTGTTGAACCCAATTCAAGGTTAATCACATTTTCATATTCACCTAGTTCTACCTTTATGTTGTACTTTAGTCGGTATTACATCAAATGTAGAATGTAACTTTGTTCCTTATCAATAACAGATACTGGCAAATTTTGTGCATTTATACATTTCATCAGAACCATAAAATTGAAACAACTCAAGACATTCTTGCATTTAATGCAATAGATTTAACTTAGTTTTGTAAACGTTAGCATAACAACCACTTGTAGATATTATGAGTCATGTGGTTTGTGTTCTAACTGATTTGATCACAAATATAAGTTGACACCTTACCAGTCATAGTTTGGAACTCATGGATACCCAAAATTTGGAAAACTTTCAAAAATTCAAGACATTTTTTTCACAATATAGAAGACTCAAGACTTTGTTCTCTCAAAAATATGCATTGTGGAATTAAAGAAAACCCAATTTACCAGACAACTATTTGAACCAAACTTCAGAACTTCCCCGACTAGGAGAACAAAATTGCAAGCAGGAAGTATAGAATAACTCAGCAAGAGATTGGATTAACTAATTATAAAATATGTCCAAGATAAGGATGTGATCGCACCAGGATCTAGGAATCGAAATAAATAGAGTCCGTAAATTACAGAAAAGTTGTGATTTTGTTTACCTAATAATAGTCTATTTAGAATGCTTCAAAATAAAGCCAGTAAAAAAATTAACGATTTTGCAAAATTTCGGAGTATCTCTCGAATTACCTAGAATTTTGAAAATTTCTAAACAGCATATTCTTAGGCATCAAAAACCACAAATTTCTTCTAATTCCACCGATCCTGTAACTCTCACCATTTCCAAGAACCATACGTTGAACACACCGTATATTGCAGTCATAATATCTACAGGTGGTCTTTAAGATAACGTTCACCCTTAGTTCAATTAATAACAAAAAGTTAGCACCAAGTACGAAATCAATTCCTGAAAGAGGGGACATGTTCGTAATTCCAATTCGACTTATATTAAACTGTTAATTTGTAACGTGAAAATATTGCTTTGAAAACACATTCCAACCAAAAGAACAAATGCGCCTCTTGGTCTATCTGGCACCATATTCAGCCCTATCCTGTTACATATTTACAATGAAAACTCCAAAAGGTGAAATTTTTCACGGTATTGGGAAGTATCCCATGGGTGGAAACACCACCTCTTTAGGCATGAAACAGTCATGGACTGTTTTCATGTGGTTCTTCATCTTGTCAGGTCTGGAGAATTCTTTCTGGCACACCGGACATGGAAACACTTTCCTTTGATGACCTTCGTGGTATAGGAAAGCATGCCTTTGAAAACTGTACTTGTTTTTAAATGTTTTTTGTATGTCAACCTTCGCACATTCTGTACAATGGTAGATTCCTTCATTGATTGAGGCGTACCGAAACAAGTTCAAACCTCTAACCGACATCTCTGTTAACTGTTCCGCTGGGTCTTGACTCTGGGAGTTAGCTCGACGCCTCACTCTTCTCTTAACGGGTTGTTTAGAAGAAGGTGCACTCATTGCATTCAGCAATGTTGGGGTTCCACTCGTTGAAGGGGTTGTATTGGCATTAGTATTATTGAGATTTTCAGTTGCACTATTTCTGTTCACATCTGGATCCTGTAAAATTGTTTCAGTGACCTCGATTTTTGGAGTCAGCAGACTTTGCGTTATGGGGGAATCTGAAAGAAAATAACTATTTAATGTCTATTCAAAACTTGGGAATCATTCAAATTGTGAACTTGGATGATAATTCAACATTTCTAAATAACTGAGAACATCTATTACATGCAAAAATAATTAAATAAAAAGGGAAATCCACATTGAAAAATTTATTATTCAAATGATTACATCATTTCGCCAAAAATTTTGAGACAGGTAACTTAAAAAATAAAATAATCAAAAATAAATAAACATCTACTAACTAAATTAAGTATATATGAAAAATTAAAGAAAAAATACAAATATTGCAAGTTCTTTACCTTTAATTTCTACTTCCTCAGTTTGCAATGACAAAAAATTAAATTAATATTCAAGGCAAGAAGAACATAAGCTATAGGACTTTTATTATTGCCAACATTTCAGTACATATTAATATATTCACGAATTATCAAATATAACATGAATATAATACATAAAAAATACGATATTTATAACTTAGATAATAGTTGTTTAAGGACAGATACATGAAATAAGTAAAGTCTTTGGTGTATGAATATTTGCACAAAAAACAACTTTATGAGAGTTTCAGACATTTCGTTCAACAAAAATGGAAATGATCCATTGGAACCATCAAATTATAATTTTGTCATGTCAAACTTATTTGGGATAAATACTGATAAATCGAATCATAGCCCCTTTTCTGCTGAAGGAAATTACAACAGATGTGGTAAACGTTACCATAACAAACCTCTGTAGATATTACGAAAGATGTGGTGCATGTTTAATTACTTAATTTGATCTCTGGGCACGGTGTAAGTTCAGAAGTTACTGGCAACCCAAGACCAAAAATCACTTTTGCTAGATTAAAAACAGTCCCTCAACTCTTACAATTGATTCACTAAGAATGTCTGAATCTTTACTCAACTACTCTGATCCTTAATATCGCAAAGCTCCAATTCACATGTATCACAAAATTGGGCAAACATTAAAGGCAACCAGGTTTGGGCACTCATAAAAATTAAATATCAGATTTTTTTAGGGAGGAAACATTCAAAATAGTTATGTGAAGATGTTTGGCTATATCTGTTGAGTGATGATAATTAATTTAGACCGAGCCTAGATACTACAGTTCAGTAATTAGGAGATTAAATTAAGTCAATATAAACCGCAGCAATCGTAATATTACCCACAGACGATTGTTACGAAAACTTTAACCACAGATATATATAAAAATCAATTCAAAACAGTAACAATCGCGATATAAAAATATTTGGATTCTCTAGATCAATAAAAATATCAAAATACTTTAGTTTCATAGAAATATCTATAGATTTAAGACACTTGGCAAGGCACTAAGAGGTAATTTGTTTATGAATAATTTTGAGGTGGGCAAGCATATTATCTTTCCTCGTGAAATCTTTACAGCATACAGGACAAGAGAACATTTTGACATCTACCTTATGGGAAGTCATATAGTGTCTGCAAAAATTGCTGATGTGAGTATAAACTCTATCACAAACTGTGCACCGGAATAAATTATCTTTTTCTCTTACGCAAAAGTCCCGGGCAGACTTTTCACTATCGGATATCCTCCTGGAGTTATTACTATACTCTCTAAAAGACGAATCATCTAATACTATATCAAAATTGGCAAATTCGTACTCCATCATCTTTTTTGTCTGTTTTTTGGTTCTTTTTTCATTTGTATCATCTGAGGTTAAAGACGGAGGAAATTCTATAGAGTCGTAATTGGAATCTATCTCCTGGATGTCATTATCATTTTCTTCTGTTTCCATATCTGAGCTACTGAAGAATTCCTGACATGGTAATGGTATTTCTTCGTGAGAGGTTGTGTTGTTATTCTGGGAATTCTCTCTTCTTCTCTTCTCAGGTGGTGATCCTCTCTCATCTACAAAGAACAAATTGTATGATTAGCCAAACCCATCAGTACAATACATGAATAATTAAATCAAAATATTGATAATACAGAGAATCAATAATTATAGAACAAAGAAAGAATAGGTTCATAGCAGTGAAAGAAAACTTTGATTGATTTACATAGGAGAAGAGATTTTCCATAAAAATCTGAATTTTGTTCAGAAATATTTTTATTTCCTTCAAATTCATCAGTTTATAGTTTATAATATTGAATCATTTACAACAATTTTTTGCATTCCAACTCTATTCTTTTGATTACCCCCAAGTATCGAAAAGTGTAACACCCAGTTTCTTTTTATAGAAAGATAGATAGAAGGTTAATCAACATTCTCAAAGGTTTCAATGAAAATACCTAACAATTACTTCTTTATTCCAAGTAGGTTGGGATTTACTATTGTTGTTGAATAACAATGAAGAATTTTGTTCCCCAGCACAATTCGAGTCCACTAACAACTCATTTTCATGCCCAATAGTGGCGTTATGAAATGAAAATCTATTTTTATTACTGTTAACAAAATTTCTTCCATGTCAACCAGTACTGTCCAAAATGAACAATCATTGAAACTAGATCAGATCCTTGTGGAATCTCTAGGTTTTGAACGGATCCAACTTTGTCATATTAATTCATTTGATGATGTTATTTTACCCAATGGATAGATGTTCAAAGAATAAACCTAAATAACTGTTGTATAAAAGTATGCAGGAAGATGAGAAAAAAGGTGGTGCAAAGAAGTAAGAAGTGAGGGTTAATAATCTGTTGCATAGAATGTAAATTAAAATCTTAAAGGGAAAAGCTATAGGGAATAAGCCGCTCAATTACAAAAGATTCACATACTTCAAAAAGATTTCGAATGTTCACTGTGGCTCATTCCTTAAACTCTTCCCTTTCCTTAAAAAATTATTGAACTCACCTCAAAGAATTGATGCGGATATATTCAAACACTATCACTGTATCGGAGCACTATAGCTTTTCCCTTCACTTAAAAAACAAACAGAAGTGATAAAGAAAGGGCATCAATTTCAGAAAGATGATTATAATCTGGTCTTCGACAAACATTTTTTTTTTGCTGAGATAACGAGAAAAGGATGTGGAGTTCCTTGGTTGTAATCTCAATTTTATCAGTTGAATTTCATCTTCCTTATCAATGTTCAAGATACCATGAACTTATGCCTGTGGATTTTATCATTCCCCATGTTTATCGGTTTTATTTGGTTAGGAAGTGGTGAGGGATTTGAAAGTCTCACATGAAAAGAATGTATTTGTTGAGTTTGAGGGACTTTTCTCACTAATGTAAATTTCTCCAATCATTTTAACATACCCTTTAATGAAATGCAATCGACTCTATGGAAAATATTGATTGAAAATCCCTATATTGAATAATTTCATCCGTTGTAGACAAAATGATAGTGCTATTAAATTTTTTTGGAATTGAAGATATTTGTAAAGAAAATTTTACTGCACTGCTCTTTCCTCAGATAGGTAATGTCCCACCATTCAATCTACAACAAATCACTTAATATGTTCTAGACCAGGAGATATTGTATTGAAAAAAAATGATAAATAACTATAGGTTATTCAGCATTAGGATCAAATAAATGGTAAGAGAAACAGGGTTGGTTCAAATAGAGAAAATTTGTTTTTTTTTACACCAAACAAAATACCGCTTAAAAAAATTCGCGTACTTCCGGGGATACTCGAAAAAAAAAATTTTGCAAAATCTTTATTTGAAAAATTGGAGCTTAAGTTTTTCGAGTATGTTCTAGGGAACAGCTGCTGCTCAGTGCTTTTGAAGAATTTTTTGAAATACTCTGATACTTCCATGAAAAAGTTATAGTCATTTTTTTATTCTGAATTATGCTTACTCTTGTAATCACAGAATTGGAATTTTAACTTGTTTCAGCTAAATCTTAAAGAACAGCCCTGAGCACTTTCAAAATATCGATTGGAGTCATAAAACTATAAAATTCAATAAAATCAAAATATACGAAAAATTTGTATTAACCAATTATTTGAAAAACTATTACAATCCGCAATATTAAATAGAAATAATAAATCATTCACAAATTGGTAAATTTCTTTTTTGTATTATTGATTTAAATATTTTGTGCTTTATTGATAATTGTTATGACTTCCCCAATGGATATTTTGGAAGCGCTCAGAGCCGTACTGAGGAATAAATTTTAATTTTAGATCATAATACTATCCTGTCCTCTTTGACACACTGTTCGTATAACAGTAACGGTGGGTTTCACAAAGCTTTGATTGCTCTTAATTGCCAAATCAGTGTGTTTCTATGCCGATTCCCAGTTCATTTTTGATGCAACCACCGAATTGAATCCCCAATTAAGCTAATCGAAGCTTCGTGAAACCCGCTTTATGTGTAATAAATAACTACGTGCTTTGAATAATTGCGTCAGTTTCGACATTTTACAAAGAAAACATTACACTTAAGTCATCTCCGTTTGAGATTTTAGTTCATAATGCTATCCAGTCCTTATCTTTGTCATACAGGATTGTGTTCGAATATTAACTCCACGGAGTAGAGTAGAGTTTTTGAAGGTTTGAAAAGATTTACTCTGCAGTTTACTCTGACAGTGACAGAAGGTGCCAATATCGGAATATAGGTTATGTTAATTTAAGAAAGAACCTATTATTATTGTTTCCTTCACATATATCTAACTGTAATCATAAATATATATTGTGAGCAGTATTAAAACTATTAAATTACCTCACAGAACATTCATAAAACAGTGAGACAAAGATATGAGATTTTCCGTCCCATGAGTTATGTCAATTTTGACAGGAATAAAATGAACTCTGAGTCGAATACTCTGACATTTCGAACCACAGTCATGGAGTAAAATTTACCCAACCTTTGAGTTTTCGAATGCAATTCAGTAAATATTACTCTACGGAGTTAATATTCGAACACAACCCTGTATAATACATGTTAAAAATATGTTTGAATAATTGCATCAGTTTTGAAAATTTTTAACGAAAAAACATTACACTTTATTAACTTGTTTTCTATTCTACGTTGTGACTTTGAAAATCATATTCTATGTTGGGTTGGAAGGTACAATGAATTAATCTCATCGAAGAAAATAGATACTGTTCAAGTGGTTCACTATTAGTATGATAGTATTGGATTTACATAAGATACATTTGCCTAAACAATGTATGAATTCATTCAATTTTCTTATGAACTGAATTCAAATTTGATAATAAAGCTGCAGTACTCACCATAAGACTGATAATCATTCTCTGGACTTTTAGAAACATCCCGGCTTTCATCCTTCGACGTTCCAGCAACTGGCTCCATTTCAGCTTTCATTTTTGAATCCTCGTAATCAATATCCTTATCCGCTTTTCCACTACTTGAATCTGAATTATTTCCCGCGAATCCATCCATACCCATTTTAACTTCCAAGTGCTCAGGACTACCTTGTACTATACTGTCATTAAACTCATCTCCTGGATTGGAACTGCCTGACAATTTTCTTGGTCTGCCCCTTTTTCTTTTTGGTTGCAACAAAGCGTTCCCTAACATATTAAAATTATTTCCAATCCTTTTAACGTGCGGCAACCTATTCAAGTTTGGGATATAAGAGTTATTCTGAGATAGAGATGAAGCTATATTATCACATTTTTCTTCGTTTACTTCCGTCAAACCTTTAATCCTCAAATTCTCTGCCACCCTCAAGAATGCTGTTAAACGATCCTGGTCAACACTGACTTCTCCTTTATACATAAAGTCTAATAGGGATTTCATATCGGCGAAAGGGACATCTTTTAGAATGACTATGGGGTGTTTTTCTTGATGATTAATGAATAAAGACTGGAAGTATGGGCTGCAGGCAGACAATACGATCTTGTGTGCTCTGATAAACTGGCCGTCAACAGCTAGTGTCACATCAACAAAACTCTCATCTTGTAAAAGCTGATCAAATACTGACAACAGATTCGATTGGTGATTGTTCCATCTGAGACAGAACCTTTGGGAAGACATTGTGTGAGCTTGTGATCCTGTATCTGGTTGATTATGCTGAAACTGCTGATAATACCGGTAGTTTGATCTGATCATTGGTTCATTCAACCTTAATTCAATTTGTTTACTCTGTAACAAGAGAAAAATCAATCAGAAAGAGATCAAACCCAATGTTATAGTTTTACTAAGTTATACCAAATACAGTTCAAAGCTGATCGTGAATCAAGTTAATTGCAGCGCTGCTCAAACAAGGTCAACGTTAAACCTCAGATTATTGTCCGGTTCAGTTCATCTAATGTCTGCCGACTGATCAAGACATTTAAACTAAAACACTTTCTTATAACTTACAAAACTAACGAATTCATATAGTATGAAATGGATGAATTTTCATATGAAGATGTTTAGGTTAATACAACACAATGATTAATGTTCACGATGATACTATGTATTGATAATAGTGCATATTATTAGGAATATTCTGATCACAGAATATCAAGGGGTAATTCAACATTTCTACTTCACAAACAAATTGAAATTGAGTGAAGATATTTTTGTAAAAATGTATGTAGTACACACTTTTTCTTTTCATATAATACCCTGACACATCCTGTGTGAGTGTGAACAATAAACAAAAATGAAACATTTATCATTACTTTAGTTTTTTGCAATTGAAGGGGTCAATGCAAGAAGTGCCTAAGTCACATTTTAATCAAAAGTCGGAATTTGCCGCCGTATAGTGGTATTTTTCATAGGCTTTCAGATGGGATATTTAAATTGGCAGGAATATGTACCTAAGTGCCCGAATTCACATTTTCTCCAATAGGAGTTTACCTTGTTTACAATGCAAGAAGTACCTAAGTCACAGACTTGACATGTTCATTTTCATGTTGCTACGGTGACGTGGTACGTTTTATAATGGAACCACAGATTCTGTGATAAAGCGTGTAACGTCAAAAAGGAGCACCAAGCGATAAAACTAAACAATATTTTTAGCTTTGACGCTTTTTGTAGATGATACAGTATGCATTATTCACGTGTGTATGCACCAAATAGCGAAAGCGAAGACAGTTCGGAAGCCGATGAATTTGCTTCCATAATAAACAAAAAAACTTCAAAAAGAGGTATGACCTGGAGTTCTTCTGCCACACTGGGACATGTTTCACAAAATGTGGATATTCCAGGATCCTCAGTATGCAGTAATATCAATGAAAATCGTCAGCAACCAGAGCTAAAGAAGGGCAAAAAGAGAAAGACGCACAAGTTTTAAGTCGTCCACATGTTTTGTATATTCTGAAGCCGTTTCATGATAAATCTTATTTCAATATTAAGAATTTTTACTTTAATGTATCTTTAAATTTCAACAAAATAACAATTTCAACACAAAAAGTGCCTAAGTCCAAAACTATTATAATTTTTTTTAGGTAAAGAAAAAGGTATTTTTAATATGTAATTGTGAAAGTAGAAGCCATTTTTTACGTATAATACAATATCACACATATTTTGATGAAAACAGTTCGAGTAATGTTTCATACTCAAACATAAAATTTCAAACCTTAATATCTCACAATCACTTATTTCTGAGTTAGGTACTTCTTGCATTGATGCCTTCAATTGCTTTTATCTATTTTAAGAGTTCCAATTCGAATTTATCTTTTAATATCATAAGATATCTCCTGTCTTCTGTCTTTATTTCTGGAAGTTCCATTTCTTTGTTATGTTTCTTCCTCAAATATTCCATTTTCAAATTACACGCTTTGTTATGTGATTAGTAATCCCATTTCTCTTGAAATACGAGGTTAGGAATTTTTCAGTTCAGTTAGGCCAACCTAACCTGAACAAGGATCAGTTGATACGAAGACGGCACATTTTCAGGAACAGAAATGACTAAAAGTCTTGAATTTTACTTGGTACAACTATTCATAATCATAACACATTCACTTAATAATTAATTAATTTTCTCTGAAATATGCATATCTCACTCTATGATCGGAAATATTCACAGCCATTCATATAATGTAGGTAACTTTAATATTTTATGAAACCAGTAATGAATTTTAAATATTTACTTTTGAATTGTGAGAGAAAATGAGAAAAACGTTTCCAATCGCAATAGGAAATGCATTAAACCATTTTTGTTTTCTTCTCGCCAATTATTGTTATGGCAATTGCACTCACTGATAAGAAACGAAAAACAGTGAGTACCACAATTGTGAATTTGGTATCGCGCTCTACCGGGTAATTAGCCATTGATTTGGAATATGACGAACTTTGTAGGGTAAAATATATTAATTCTCATTACCATTGTTTATACCATTATTCAACTTCTTAAGGCTATCAACTTTGTCCAGAGGCAAGTGGACATTGCCATTCAATTCATTAACGTTCCTGTATGCCAATAAGAAACGTAAATTTTGAAGAAGGATGTCATTAGTTTATCATTACGGGATCTGTGGCTTGGAGCCACATAGCAAGAATGCACAGCACATATTCAAACAATCATGTAATTTAAATACAAGGCCAAACCCCTACGTAGAAAAATCAACAATTTGAACAGGGCGCCATAATCCTCAGAGTCAAGTCGCTTTAGTCACGATGCTTGCTTGATTTTGACGTGATTCACACAGGTGTCCAGTTAAGCGCGGGGTGCTCAGGGCCGTAATGAGCCACACGAGTACAATTTTCATTTTCAATTCAAAAGTAAATAATTTTAAAAGCTCGCGTGACGTCAGGAGCTCTAGCACGCTCGTTCATTTAAAGATCAATATGAATCTATGATTATTAAAGATCCGATATGTCAAGAAAATAAAATTTTAAATGGGTTAGAAAATTGTTTACAATATGCATTTGAATAATTCCGCAAATCCAAAGAACGTCAGTTGTCGAAGCAAATCTTAGATTTTGATCCAGTTCAATGCATCTGTCAAAGTGACGTTTGTCTATTGATATTTTTCAGTAGAATAATATTAACAGTGAATCAAATTCTTAGAACGACTTACGCACTAAAGTGATTTAAACGAGTTAATCTAGTTTAAATTACGAAAATTCATACATAAATCCAGTTCAAAAACTCATCCGTCATATTTGATGGTTTAAACGACAGTTATGACCTTAAGTCATTAATTCTTTAGTTTATTAAACAAGAAAGATAATTTGTAAAACCAAAATGAAAATGAATCGGATATGGAAGATGAAATATATTTAGAAGATGATGTAGAAATAATAGATTAAATATGTATTTGGTTTTCTCGTCGATTTTATGAACAAACAGATTTATATAAAGAAATGGACAATCTTTCGTTTTTTAGAAGGTTCCGCGTAAAGAAAAACACTGTTCTCACGAATCAAAGATAATTTAGAATTTGATAATATGTAATATGTATTCACCATTCACATTTATAAAGTCTCCCGGTTGGCCATGAAATTTTGACACATTTTAACGTGTATATTTTGAAAACGTTAGGTTATGCTCATTTTCCTATCAAATAACAACGCAATGTTGTCCTCTCTACATAGAAGTCGTAGTAATTACGTATTCTTCACAATGTGAATTTTCTTGGGAAAAATAATGAATTTGAGAAGATATTATGTGAATTCAACAATTCCTAAGACCTGGTGACTGTTGAAAAAAATGTTTCCTCTCTTGTTACTGGAAATATTTCACCTATATAAACTGGTTGGCAGATTCAGTTATGCTATTTTCTTGTACGGAAATCAACAATCAAGTGTTGAAATTCTAATGAAAATTAATGGATAGAGTAATACGTTACTTTGTGATAGTTCATTTGAAAAAATAATAAAAGTACCTGAATAACCCGGCAGGAAAACTTCCAAATGAACGGACGAATTGCACAGTTTTCGAAATTCTCAAGAAATAAGCCTACAGAAGACATTTAAATACCTTGTTGCACAACTTGAAATACACCAGTTTCAAAATGTAGTACTACTACGAAACCCGAGTCACTATTAAACATTAATAAAATATAGTGATAAGATTGGTAACTATAGGTAATATCATTTAAGGGTTCAACATGCTCTAAGACAGAATGAAGTTTTCCTATTGCAGGTTTCAGTTCTGTATAGCACTTCCTGATACATTGCCTCTGCTTCTTCAAAATTGCTCTCGGTATGTTCAATTTCAAAGCGAAGAGTTCTTTATTATTCGAAGATAATGATCTGTGATAATATCTTGTCTAAGATGGAACATTATGTTGATTATTTAGAGTAGAAATTGGCAATGTCTCAGATAATTGTTTAGACATTGACGATATTTCAGGAGTGCCAACCTGCCTTATATTTAGTAACAAAAACGTGATAGACCTAAATCATGGCCAACCGGGAGACTTTATAAATGTGAATGGAGTATAAGTACTAAAATTTGACTAGAATGAAACTTAATATTGAGTGAAATGTATTTCAGAAATATCAGCGTATCACCCTGTGAATCAACTTCATAAAACATTCCTATATTTTTCGAGTAGTACACATCAAATTTGCATTGGTTATTTCATAAATATGCACCAAAAATTTTTTAAATTTTCAAAAATCCATTGAATGTATGTATTTTCATTTAGTGAGTAAGCACATATAATGAAACCTGAAAATCATCATTTAATCGAATTAATTTGGTCATCCGAATCGATGTGTGCTCAATGCAAATGATATTTTAATTTTCATTATTTATGAAATTATTGAATTCTATAACATGTATTCAACTTGATTTTTCGAGCCAAGGATAAATAATTGAGGATTGTAAAATGTGAAATGTATTAACAAATGAATCGAAGAAAAGTTGTTAGTTTAACAATTTATCTTCAACATATACTAATATAATTATTGGTATATTTTTTCCTGAAACACCTATTAAGCGCCTTTAGAATTTTTCAGCAGAAAAAAAATTTAATTAAAAAATCCGCCGTAGCTTCGGCGTTTCTCTCCTTAATTGAAGAACATTTAGGAATCTTCGACGAGTCGTGTTGAACCCTGAGATGATGCTCCGAGCTTTACAGACGAATCTATTCATTCTGAAGGGTTGAAAACTGTGCGCTTAAATCAAAAATGAGAATTTTTCAAAAGCTCCAACTAATCCAGATGAAATTTGGAATTATAATTTTGAAAAAAATTACTACATATACAAATAGAAGGAGAAACTTACGGCTATTTTTTGCATTTTGGGGATTGTCATACATGTCTACTTGCAGTTGACTCGCAATATATTATACTAGTATTCCTGTATCTCGTGAATTATTGACACATAACCACCACAACAGATGTAGACATTTTGTTTCAGATCTATCAACTGGTAAGGACCTACATGACACTTTTTGTTTTAGTTTAAAGAAATCGTTTATTTCAGGAATTCTTAGTATTACTCCGTTTATGCCACAAGCACATACAATTTTTTTATCATACGAAATTCATAAGCTAGGAACATTTCAGGGAGTTTTTAGTTTTTTTTCTTCGACCCGCTCTTCACTAGACGTCAATTTTAATATTATCTATAATATTAATATTATATTCCGGGTTCGATCCCGGGCTAGAGTAGAAATTTCCTAATCAGACGGTAACTGGCCCATTCCCTGTTGGGTCAAAAATTAATAGTGCTGTGGCAGAGGTGACGTGAATACACAGTAACAAAGCGCACACAGAACACAACTGATTCTTCTATGTATAGCGCAAGGTCCTAGGATCTTATCAAGGGCCTCCCCTTAGAAGACCTAGGAGGGTCACTATAATATCAATATAATATGATTATCTTGAAACTGCTGGAACTTCCGAGGGTATTGTAGAGATAGCAGATTCAAATAGGTAGGTATTTCAATTCAACATGAAAACTCCATTCCAAATGGAGAATAAAACCAATAAACATAAAGACGGCTGTATGCATGAAACACTGATAACATAGTTATTAAAATCACTTTCGCAAAAACTGTGGGGAAAGGTCAAATATATATTATATCTTCTGGGATAACAACGATGTGAGCATATTATTTAACTAATACCGTTTTTCTTTGAGCACTTGGAAACATTGTGCTCAAACGCCACTCCTGAATCCACACCTGATCAAAAGCCTGACACTGTTCTTGAACTCTCATATTATTACATCACAAGAGTGATCTCCCGATTCCTCAGCGCAATCAGATACAAAATAAACATTGAACTGGGCATTGAAAATGCAAAGTTATGCCGAAAAACTGTCCGTTCCCAACCAAACTCGATAAAAAACGATAATATACTAAGGAATGGCGTACATACTCAATACTGTACACCCCACTTGACGTAAGTTTCACAAGTTTGTCAACCCTTTTAATAATGATGAATTAATTCATCCAATCAAATTGAAATTAATGTTGTCAACCCACTTGAAACCATGTGGGTGGTTGTAAAAAACTGCGGGCAGCACTATGGGGGTTCAAATATTGATTTATAGAAATATATTGATTTTATAGGCAGGGTAAATCGAGTCGACGACCCTGTCAATAATATTATCACTCTTTCCGTCAAGAATTAACTGTAATATCGACGTCTCAGTCTGCAGAAATCTCAAGTTGATTAGTGGATATAAATTACAGTACCTTTCGAAGTAATTACATCAACAGAAAGGGTTGAATCCCCATGCTAGATAAATACACAACACACTTTAAGACGCCATGTCAGCACTGGCCGCTCGCGCTCCGATCGGATGGAATCGGGGTTGCTCGGGGTATAGAGAACCGCGAAGACTTTGAATGTTTAGCCACAGGTTTAGCGGAGATTTAGCTCAACAATTCGCTACTTTTTCCCCTTTAGGTGCCCGCGGACATCGATGCAATAAAGAAACCGTTATGGTGCCTTCCTGTACTAATTGATGCACTGTACAGGTTTAAATCCCATCGTTACACTCGGAAATAACAATTTCTCCTTCGTCGATTCAGTGGTTGAATAGCCGAATAGTTTCGACGAGAATTTCCCTCTATTCTATTTTAAGAGATGATACGGATGAAATTAACTTGAGCGCCTTATGTTGTCGGTCCAATTTGCACATTCGGTGAATGCGTATGCGGAACTCAGATCGAAAATAGGGATGATTTAGAATCTTGTGGATCCAGCTAATTGCATTAATTGGAATATATTATATTTTTTATCTGTGATTTTCCCGGAAGCGGTGTGAAAAGATCATCAAGTCTGGAAAGGATACATAGAAAAATCTGGTAGTCCTATGGTGGGTTTCACGAAGCTTCGATTAGCTTAATTGTGGATTTAATTCGATGGTTGTATCAAAAATGAACTGAAAATCGACATAGAATCGCACTAATTTGGGAATTAAGAGCTGTCAAAGCTTTGTGAAACCCAACGCTAAGTTTCATCGAGGAATGGCTATCATAGATGTTTTCATATATTTTTAATGTCAATTAATTGAATACCTCTTTCGTTGCTTATGAGTAGTACCTAAATTGAGTTTGGTTGGAAAATGTGCAGAGGTAGACGTCAATTTTGCTCGATGTGGAAGCCAGGAAACGGTAAATAGGTTAAGTGTAGGAAGTAATGAATATTGGATGCAAGATGAAGTTTTTGTGTGGGGGAATTTATAAATAAATTGACGATGCCATGAGGACTGCGAAAAATGCAAAGTAAAAATTAATCTCGGCCGGCTTAGAGATGTCATGCGCTGCTAAGAAGGGTGTGCGCAATATCGCGAATAATATTAAAACACTTACGCAATAGATTGTCCTTGTAATCTCTAGCAAGTAACTTCGGTCTCACATTTGTTTACCGCTTCACACTAAACACCACATCGCTGTCGAGTTGAGTGTAAAAATCGCCAGAACGTCCACCGTTTCTAAAGGGTTCGAAATATTTAAACTAGTTAAATAGTGGATGACGGGTGACTGGCGTGCAGAGTGGTGCGCACCCTCTGAGAAACTAAATTCGAGTTAAGCGAGCCCCGCGCAGTTGTGGCTGAGAATACCACCACCACGCAACTGCGCTGACCTTGGGAATCGTGGATGCCCAGATGTTCAGCTGTTTCGCGGCGATGAGCCCGTCGGGTCGTGATTTCAACCTGCCTGGCCGACTAGATTTGAGCTCTTACATTGAGGGCTCGACCAGTCGGCCAGCTTAGTGGTGTAGGGCGTGTGATGGAAAGTCAAAGCAAAAGCGCAGCAGAGCTAACGCTGCTAGCGCTTGGAAACGGGGATACACGTGTACAGGGTTGGTGACCCCCCTCAAAATGAGGACGACTTTTAGACTCTGTGTAACACTTTTTTCGGATTACTGAGCGTACTGTCGCCCGTATGTACATCTTGAGTATAGAGCAATAGGGGTGGACACAATATGTTGTAATCTATATCGCCTGACACAATCGAACTACCAACTCTGTGAAACGATATAATATGGCTTGTCCAACAGGTGGATATGCATTCAATGTAAAGTTGCCTAATTAATTATTGGTAGCTGTGATTTCACACCTCTTTCGGCTTTTCCTCGTAGCGCTCTCTCGATTTAACATATGAATCACTCCCCCTCTCCACATATTAGACTTTGAGTTTGATAATTCACTCAAATCATCCTTATAACTAGCATTTCCCCATTCAATAAATTCGGAATCAATCACAATATTCTATATCACAGCTATAAAAATATTCCTACCAATTTTTCCATTGGAAAAATAAGACTTTATGCGATTTTATTAGAAGAAATCTGAATATAATAAAATGGCTTTGGGCATGTATTATTGTATGATCAAAAGACATAACTTTCATATTAAGCAGGCTATACATTACATGTTTAAAATCTAATAACAAGTAATAATTAAATTCCAAGGAATTCCCATGTCAGAGAGAGAAGTCAAACGTATACAATATGAATAATTACCTATAAAATTGATTTCACAGATCATAATAATTATGGTTGATTCATTTACTATTTATTCAAAAACAAAAATGTGTACCAGTATTTTTAGTTAATTTTGCTTGTATAGGCATAGGCTTAAAGACCTTTTGTTATTGGTAAGTTGCTCATTAAACAGTTGTAATATGATTGGTTGAAGTTTGTGATGGTGCGAATAAAGCCGAATGGAGAATTTCAATAAATTGAAAGTAATTCATTGTTGGCTACTCGCAACTAACCGGGGTAACGAACATATTTCAAGATTAGAAAAGATAATACCCTATATCATAAACATTATATGATGTCGTGAGGATCCGTTTTCAATGGAGCACCCATCTGTCAGGTAATGTCTCCGTTATTTTCATTATCATAATAGAGTCTATATTTTTTGAGTTAACGAGGAACTAATATTCCGGGTGGGTATAACTTCGGAACCGTTGGACCGATTATGCTCGTAAACGAACTTAAATTTCCCATTCAGATACGCAACATACCCAGAAAATTGCAAGTCCCTCTCTCCTTTCAATCGAAAGTTATCGAGGCAACGGTCACCCATCCATCTACTGAACTCACACAAGGCTGCTCGAATCTCTAACAATATATATATATCGGATCGTGTTCAAACTTTGCAGTAAAGTCAGGTTCTAAAGGCACTCGCAAAATCTCAGCGATGTCGGACGAATAGTTACTGATATATAGGTTTTTTTTCAATAATTTTCAATGATTTTTTAAAAAATTTCTGGTGATACGATCCTCGCGTTGGCATTCTACAAACTGATAACTATGTTTGAATTTAATCGATTCTGTATTTTTTGAGTTATTGAAGAAATAAGAACCAAATTTCAGATGGGTATAACTCGAGGTATAACTGCAAAATCATTTGGCTTATTATACCTTTTAAACAAACTCAAATGTCACTTTTAGATGCACAACCTAACCTGAAAATTTCAAGTTGCTATCTCTTTTGTTCTCAGGTTATCGTGACATAAAAAATAATTCCTAATAATTTTTTAAAAATTTTCTAGTAATACGATTCTCACAAAATTTCACAAAAGTGCTTAGGTTTATATTCTACAACTATTCAGGAAGTTTCAATTCGATCGGATTCGTATTGGTTGAAAACAAAATTATTACTCGGAAAGCATTGGGCCGATTATGCCCATTAACGAACTTGGTCGTCATATTGGGATGCGCCACCTACCCTGAAAATTTCAAGATGATAGCTGTTTCCGTTCTCAAGTTATCGCAGCAACGGCCGGACGGCCGGCAGGACAGAATAAAATTTGACCCCGAATTCTTCATCGGGGAGTCGAACCCAATCGTTTGAGACCATTTTCAGAAAAAAAAATAGAAAATTACAGACATTTGGGCAAAATGATAACGCAATGTCCCCCAGAACATACGCGCAAAAATATGCACATATTTCAATTTTTGCGCGCTTGTTCTGGGCAATATTGCGTTATCATTTTACCAAATATCTGTAATGTTCGATTTTTTTGTCGAAAATGGTTTCAAACGATTGGGTTCGACTCCCTGATTAAGAATTCGAGGACAAATTTGATTCTGTCCGGCCGGCCGTCGGTTGTCAATTTTGCCACTTGCTACGGTAACTTGAGAACGGAAAGAGATAGCGACTTGAAATTTTCAGAGTAGGTGGCTTGTCCCAATACAACGGACAAATTCGTTAATGGGCATAATCGGCCTAATGGTTTCCGTGTAATAATTTTGTTTTCAACCAATACCAAATCGATCGAATTGAAACTTGCTGAGTACTTGTAGATTACAAACTTAAAAACGTTTGTGAAATTTTGTGAGAATCGTATCACTAGAAAATTTTTAAAATATCATTAAATATATCATTTATGTTAGGATGACCCGAGAACAGAAAGAGAAAGCGACTTGCAATTTTTAGGTTAGGTTGAGCATCTGAATGCGAGATTTGAGTTTGTTAGTAGGCATAATCGACCAAACGGTTTTGGAGTTGTTAACATGATTATTAGTAGTAAAATGCCGATACAAATATTCTTGCGAAATTTCGTGAGGATCGTATCCCTAGAAAATTGAAAAAAAAATCATTGAACAAATTTCTATACCCATATCAGAAACTATTCGTCCGACATCGCTGAAATTTTGCGTGAGCCTTCAAAACCTTACTCTACTACCAAGTTCTAAGTTTCAACACGATCGGATCTATATTGTTGGAGATCCGAACAGCCTTGTGTTAAGTTTAGTAGCTGGATGGGTGACCGCTTCCTCGATAACTTTCGAACGAAAAGAGATAGGGACTTACGATTTTCAGGGTAGGTTGCGCATCCGAATGGAATAGTTGAGTTCGTTTTTGGGCAAAATCGGCCCAATGGTTTCGGAGTTATACCCATCTGGAATATTATTTCCTCGATAACTCAAAAAATACAGACCCGATCCAATTGAAGCTTGGTAACTAGTTGTAGAATACTGATATAAAGACGTCGTGTGTGAAATTTTGTGAGAACCGTACCTACCACTAGAAAATCTTGCGAAAAAATATTATGTATCCCACGATAACTTGAGAACGGAAAGAAATAGCGACTTGCAATTTTCAGGGGAGGTTGCCTGAATGTGACATTTAAGTTGTCATTTTAGATTAATTGGCATAATCGGCCAAATTGTTTTGGAGTTATACTCATCTGAAATTTTGTTGTTATTTCCTCTACCTATAACTCAAAATATATAAATCTGATCCAATTAAAACTTGTAGATTGCCAACGAATGATTATCATATCCTGGAGTTACTTGAGGCGTATTTTTTTTCGTATTTCAATTCCAATAAAATACATATGTCCGAATTAAATATTCTGTGATCATAGACGATTCTCTACTGAAGTATGTCATTGAAATTGTATGAAATATATTCAATATTCATATATTATAAAAGATGAAAAAACGGTATATATCGATGCTAAATTTGTAGTAGAGTGTCCAATATAGGTGAGTAGACAATAGAACCTGACTTCACGTCAGAGCTTGTTTAATATTGCAGGTTGGCACTTGATGTAAGTCGATGTAAGTCAAATGAAATTTTAAAACATAGTTTGTTCATTCAATATTATTAACACTATTCATAGATAGTATAAATTACAGTTTTCAGTTGAGAATCATTCGCAACAATAATTAGCTGATCATATTTTTGCGCACATGTTCTATGGAACAGCGTGCTATCATTCTACCCAAAGGTCTGTGATTTTCAAATGTTTTGCTGAAGATAGTCTCAAACCATTAGGTTCGACTCACTGATGATGAATTCTAGGTGCAATACGATTCTGTGCAGCCGGCCGACCGTTGCCACGATTACTTTCGAACAGAAAGAGATAGCAAACGGCTTCGGAGCCATACCCATCTGAAATATTGCTTCTTCAACATATCCAATCGAATTAAAACTTGTTAATTAGTTGTAAAATGCCGCCGCACAAATTTTTGCGGAATTTCGTGAATATCGTATCACTAGATAAAATCTGTTTTAATGAGATCACGAATGAAATGTTTTTGGTGGGATCTTTATTTTCCCGATGGCCACACCCCACAACTGCACAAAATCACAAATTTGCCATATTCAATCTGAAAGAGTAAGTAGTTGATACTGTTAATTACACTTGACCTATCCTATACATTTCATTGTCAGAAAGGATCAATAAATATTTTCATTATTATTATAAAGCCGTAAATCTTGCGATATTATGTAGAGAAATTGAAAAATCCATATGGTTTCGACAACTCTACAGATTACCAAATATCACAAAAAATTCTAAAATGCTTGTTTTACCAACTAAATAAGTTGAAAGCTGATCTATGGCTCATTTGGATGCTCTATTGGAAAATTTGTTTGCTTGTCTCCACAGCTGATTTGGCAACCGTAATAGAGTGCTGACGTAATGGAAAGTGCTCTATTGATTCCAAGAAAATCCGCATCTAATATTTGAAAATCATGATACTTGAGTATCGTTTCTTATATTCTCATCTTGATTATTCAACAATATCTTCCAATGAGACTCTCAATAACATGATAAGAAAAGTCTTGTCTTCGATAAAATTCAGATTCAGAATTCGAACCAAATTTCGGAATGTGTATAATATCTGATCTTTCCTGATGCTAATGAACATAGTAATAGCACTTTATTTTTCTTATCAGTCTCTCATTATATCGAACACATTTCCCTATTGATGCTAATTTCTTTCCAAGGATATGAGGAAGTGGTCCTTATTTTCTAATAAGGGCTTTCAAGAATCTGAAGAGTATCGAATCTCGGAGCTCTTCGTTCATCATTTCAAAATGAATATTTTCGAAAGTAATTACTATTGAAATCGAATACAAATTCGAATTAGACGGTGAGCAAGCCACTTAAGTTTCATAATGACATGTAATAGCCCCATTAACTTTCAAATTTCGTAGCGTGGTAGACCCTATAGTTAGATATGTGTGGGGGCACTGGCTCTGAACCCTCCAAGGCTATGCGGGGTAGCATTTACGGGGTTTGACTCATCAGAAAACAACATGAAAACAGGAATTTTGAAAGCAATCACGTGACGTCAGGCATTTTAGCGCACTCATTCATTTAACGATCAATATATTTTAATGATTCGTAATACTGTGCACTACTAACATACATGGATATTTGTACATCCGGTTTGCATAGAAATGGTGGCAATTTCCGTAGTATCAAGTAGGTAAGTAGTAACAAATTAATCAAATCAAATGTAAAATATTAATGGAAATATGAAAGGCTTGTGTATTCACCTCAGCATTCAAAAATATCAAGTTGAAACGATATTAGTGATAGTGAGTGTTTCTTCCAATATGTACAAAAAAGAGATACTAGATAATACAGGGTCTTTATAAATTATTGAAAAATCGCAGGTGGCTTTGAAATATTCTCATTTTGCCGCTTCATATTTGGACGTAGTTAAGCAGAAAGAATCCAACACACAAATTGTAGTTTTGAGGAATTTCATCTTGAAGTATATGAGTATATACACTATTTCTTATCTAATTTTATTTGTACAATTGATCCAACCCTCTAGAGACTCTTCGACCATTTATTATTAGCCAACGTATATTTTTCATAAAAGCCATTCAAATTACTTTAACGTTTTGACTAATAAAAATCCAAGGGATTTCATTGGGACGTTTTTTGCAAATGGTTAAAAAGTTGATTTTACAACAGATTGTACATAAAACTCATATTTGACAATTTGTAGGTTGGACGTTTTCTGCTCAACGACGTCCATATTTTATACTGGCCACATTCGCGATTCCATCCACACAATTTATTTTCTGACAATACAATTATCAAGGTTGACAATTTCAAAGGCCTGTGAAATAGGCGGGATCCTTAGCAAAGAGCGGCAAATAATTATTCAAAGCCAAGTACTATGTTACAATAATAATTTATAAAGTCCTTTTATGAGTATGAAGTATGAGTATAATCCCTGAAAGCTCTATTAAAATTAAAAGTGATTGGTGGCATACTAATAAAGAGATGCAGTGCTCGAATATAACAAATGTACAGGGTCATTCAATGAATTTGCCCAGTAGACGTATCTCGACTTCTAGAAAAAATGGCGAAATTTGGCACATCCTTTATTCTTGATGCGATCTATTCTAAAGTATTTTTGTTGAGATATTCCAACGTGGAATATCTATTTTTTAACATTTTCCTAGAATATTTAATTTCAACCGTATTTTGTCAAAGGTTTCATATAGCTATCATCAACCCATTTCCAAGAAAACATGATTTTATATATTTAGATCAATTCTACTAAAGTTTACTAAAGTTCTTAGTTGGCTGTGAAGCTCCGTTGCCACTGTAACTAAGGTAGAATTCTTTTGTTTCTTACTATGATTATTAGTATTTCCAATTGTTATTGGCGCGCTTTTAAGGTGAACAGAACGCCGATGAATTCATCCAAATGTCTATGATTTTAGAATTTTTGACCGAAAATGGTCTCAAACGATTAGTTTTGACTCACTGATGAAGAAAACGTTGTCAAATTTGATTATCTCCGGCTGTCAGTACGATAAAGCTCGAACGCAATAAGTTAGAGAGTTAAAATTTTCAGAGTAGGTATAGTAGTAGTAGTTCAAATGCGCCAGCTGAGTTCGTTAATGGAGAAAATCCGAGTGGTTTCGGAATTATAGCCATCTGAAATTTTGTTTTCACAATAACTCGAATAATACTGATAGGAATAAAGCACGTTAGTTAATTGAAAAATATCGACAAAACGACTAACTTAAGAAAAATTTTGTGAGGTTCGCATGACTAGAAAATTTTTAAAATTCAAAAACTATCAGTCCAATATCGTTGAAATTTTGCAAGAGCTTTCAAATCTTAATTTTTCTGTAGATATCTAGATTTGAATGACCGGATCTATATTTTCATTGTATATTATTATCCTGATCCTCCTAGGTCTTCCCCAAGGAGACCCCTCATAAGCTCTCGAAGAGCTTGAGTGAGTAAGGAGAACCAGTTGTGTTCTGTGTAGGCTTTGTTACTGTGTCCTTACGCCACCTTAGGCACAGCACTGTTAATTTTTGGCCCAACAGTGAATGGTGGCGATTAACGTGACTAGAAAATTCTTTCCTAGCCTCTTGTACGCATCGTTCAAGAGATATTTGGGAAATACCGAGGGGAAAACCGCTGACAAAAATTTGTACACCAGAATTCCAACTCAACCGGAATTTCATTGGAATTCAATAGGAATTCTTTTGAAATTCTATTGGAATTCTATATTCTTGTACACCAGTATTCCTAGCGGTTTACCCCTCAGTTAAAGCCAAGTATCTGGAGCTGTATACATGATTGGTCCGAGAGGTGTCGCACTCTAACATCAATAGGAATTCTCGATAATTCAATAGGAATAGGAATATGAATTTAATAGGAATTCCACGGAATTCAATAAGAATTTCTGGAATTCAATAGGAATTGCAGGAATTCAATAGGAATTCCAGGAACTCAATAGGAGTTCCTCGGAATTCAATAGGAATTCCATGGAATTCTACTTTCTTGTACAACAGAATTCCTAGCGGTTTACCCCTCGGGAAATACAATAAAATCACAAAAAAAATGGTTCAAGCACTAACATGAAGTCAGGAGCTTTTGCGCGTATGTTCTATTGTTCATTCTCCTGTATTGGACACTGTGTCAAATACAGGAGAATGGACAATATAACTTCCCATGGTAAAGTCGATTGAGAGTGTCCAATACAGGAGAATGGACAATGGAACATACGCGCAAAAGCTCCTGCCTTCACGTCAATGCTTGAACTCATTTTTTTTTTCATAATTTTTTAAAAATTTTCTAGGGGTATGGTTCTTATAAAATTTTAAGCACGTCTTAATGTCGATATTCTACAACTAGATGCCAAGCATCAATTCGATCGAGTCTATAATTTTAGAGTTATCGAGGAAATAATATTCCAGGTGGGTATAATTCGGAAACCGTTGGACCGATTATGCCCGTAATCAAACTCAACAATCCCATTCGAATACGCAACATACCCTGAAAATTGCAAGTCCCTATCTCCTTTCGTTCGAAATTTATCGAGGCAACGGTCACCCATCCATACTAAACTCACACAAGGATGCTCGAATCTCCAACAATATATATCTGATCGTGATCAAACTTGGCATTTGGCAGTAGAGTTAGGTTTTGGATCCTCTCGCAAAATGTTAGCGATGTCGGACGAATAGTTACTTAAATATATATATGAATATAGAATTTTTTTTAAAGATTTTTAAAGAATTTTTTAGTGATACGATCCTCAAGAAATTTTATCAGAATTTTTTGCGTTGGCATTATACAACTAATAACCATGTTTGAATATAATCAGTTCTCTATTATTTGGTTATTGAGGAAATAACAACCAAATTTCAGATGGTTATATCTCCAAAACCATTTGGCTGATTATGCCTACAAACAAACTCAGATGCTTCATTAAATGCATAACCTAACCTGAAATTTTCAAGTTGTTGTCTCTTTCCGTTCTCAGGTTATCGTTACATAAAAAATATTTTTTTATAATTTTTTAAAAAAAATCTAGTTAGGCGATTCTCAAAAAATTTAACAAACGTACTAAGTTCATATTCTACAACTATTCACCAAGTTTAAAGTCGATCGGATTTATATTGGTTGAAAATAGAATTATTACTCGGAAACCATTGGGCCGACAATGTCCATTAACGAACTTGTCTCTTATTGGGATGCGCCACTTACCCTGAAAATTTCAAGTCACTATCTCATTCCGTTCTCAAGTTATCGTGGCATCGGACGGACGGCTGGCCGGACAGAATCAAATTTATCTCCGAAATCTTCATCAGGTAGTCGAACTCAATCGTTTGAGACCATTTTCGGCAAAAATTCTAAAATTACACACATTTGGGCAAAATGATAACGCGATGTTCCCCAGAACATACGCGCAAAAAAGTGGAACAGTTTTTATGGACGCTTGTTTTTACAAGCGGATTTATATTCTTCAAATCATTATACAGGGTGTCTGGTGAGGAATCGTTTAGGTGGTGATGAGGGATGTCTCAAGGAGTGAGAAAAGGCCATTTGAAATCATCTGAGTATCATGGTTCCTGATATACAGGGAGTTTTAGAAAAAATTACGAAATTTCAAATGACTATAATTCAGGTAATATTAGAGCTAATCCGATGATTTTTCGTATGAACAATGATAGAGTGAGTACGAATCTGTTTGGATGAAATATTCGAAATAAAATCAGATCCGGATACTTAAATTTTAGTTTTTCTGAAATTAGGAAAAAACAACACCCTTATGCGTTTTTCAATTTTTTTGACTTCAGATTCTGAGTGAGCAGGAAAAATACTTTCAAACTCAACTGTCATCCCGAATGGCACAAATTTTCCCTACTTTCTCTGACCCTTCGAATGTCAATCTTCCGATTTTCGCTTCTTCCATATTTTTTTCTCGACATTTCAGAAACATGAGATCTCAGATAAATACTTATAAGTGGAAAAAAGATCATAAACGAATCAAAAATTTTATAAAAATTATCAAAAAAGCGAAAAACAGTTAACATTTGGAAAATTCACGAAGTATTTCTGAAGTACTAATAGATGATTCAGTGGGAACAAAATTAATGATTAATTTTTCAAATATTGTTCAAAATGAAAACCACCAACTTCTACACATTTATCTGATCTTTACATTAAACTCAAAACTGCTTTCCTTATCACATTTGGGTTGTTTCGTATTTCGTCACATGCGTCTATTATTCGCTGAATTAATTGTTCCCTCGTATTTATCTCTTGCTTGTACACCATAGTTTTAAGGTAGACCCAAAGGAAATAATCTAACGGTGTCATGTCTGGAGACCGAGGTGGCCATGCTCTTTGACCACCACGACCTATCCATCTATTTGGATAGACCTCGTTCAAATGGTTTCTTACTGTAATTGAGAAATGTGGGGGTGCTCCATCATGCTGAAAGATAAGTCCTCTTTGATTAATATTCCCTAATAGATTAGGAAAAACATTCATGAGGAAATCTCTATAAATTTCTCTGGTGAGTCTTTGTACGACAGCGAAAGGATTCTGTTGATGCCAAATGTGATTATTTCGAGCATATTATATTCCATCGCGAGTGAATTGAGCTTCATCTGTGAATAATATTCTTAGGACATTGCTTCTATGACTTCTTATCCACCTGGAAAATTGAAGCCGTGCGATCTCATCGCCAGAGCATTCCAAACGTACAATTTCGATACTTCATGAATTGAAGCCAATCGTCTGATACTTACTCCCGGATTGTTTTGCACAGTTTCTAAAATATTTTCACGGATATTCTCTTCTATTGTATGTGGTCTTTCACAAACTATTTTGCTGGGAAAAGTACAATTTTGTTTCGTATGCGCAACAAGGCGGGAAAAAATTTTGTGATTTTGAACCCGACGATTGGGAAAACGTCTACGATACTCCCTTTCAGCTGCTCTTCCGTTCATATCACATATGAACCATACACCAAAAGCATGTCAACATACTCTTCATTAGAAAATGTGTGCGGCATGATTTTCAACAAATTGAAGTAAGATTGTATCAACAATAAAATCACTAGTTTGACAGATAACTAAATGCTTTATCTTTTCTCATCATGAATGATAGCAAACCATATAGAATGGACATAACTGGCAACTAGATTCAAGACTAATGATGGAGATATGTACATGACGAATGAAACTTTGGATATTGCAGGAAAAAATGATCCAAACTCATCTGAAAGATCGACTAAGAGACAAGAAGTTGACGGTTTTCATTTTGAACAATATTTGAAGAATGAATCATTAATTTTGTTCCTACTGAATCATCAATTAGCACTTCAGAAATACTTCGTGAATTTTCCAAATGTTAACTGTTTTTCGCTTTTTTTGATAATTTTTATAAAATTTCTGATTCGTTTATGATCTTTTGACGTTCGAAGGGTCAGAGAAAGCAGGGAAAATTTGTGCCATTCGGGATGACAGTTGAGTTTGAAAGTATTTTTCCTGCTCTCTCAGAATATGAAGTCAAAAAAATTGAAAACCGCATACAGGGTGTTGTTTTTTCCTAATTTCAGAAAAAATAAAATTTCTGAGTCCGGATCTCATTTTATTTCGAAATGTTCATCCAAACAGATTCGTACTGACTCTATCATTCTTCATACGAAAAATCATCGGATTAGCTCTAATATTTCCCTAATTATAGTCATTTGAAATTTCGTTATTTTTTCTAAAACTCCCTGTATATCAGGAACCATGAAGCTCAGATGATTTCAAATGGCTTTTTCTCACTCCTTGAGACATCCCTCCTCACCACCTAAACGTTGTCCCATTCCTAGCCAGACACCCTGTATATAACTTTTCATCCTGAAGCTAAGCTACCTTGGGCGAGTTCAGTTCCTGGATGGGTGACAGATCTGGTTATAAATTTGAACAAGCGCGCCAAAGCTCCTGGCCACAAGGATTTTCCAACTAGTAACATTGCAAAATAGAACAAAAAGAACCTTAATAACCTGAATTGATCAGGTAATTTCAGATAAAACTATACTTTCTTGGAATAGGTTGATGGTAGCCATATGGAACATTACGAAAACTAGTAGGAAAAGCATTCTGGTCAGGAGATTTGGCGGACTTGTCTAAATTTATAGCCATTGTACTGAACTAGCGCCAACGCCCAACGCAACATGGCTTCCAGGAAGTAGAATAATATTTTCAAAATAAACTGCTCCACAAGAGTTAGGGATATCATATTAAGTTGTTCTGAGGGGCGTAAAATTTTGAAGACAATATCGAAAACATGATAACTGCCAATAAAAACTTATTCATTCGATTTGAATTCATATTTTCACCATCTGGTCGTCTTTTTTTTGAGTTCGGCAGTTTTTCACATTATTCGTAAGATTTAGCATTTCGATATGCAGTTAATTTATTGTCAGTCTCTTAGCGATATCGAACTTGTCACCATTTCGGCGAGGAGATATCCTCTTTCTTCATGTAGGATTAGGGCTTCACACGAGACGAGAGTAGGCGAGAGTATAAAAAATCTCGTCTCACTCTCGCCAATTCTCAAAAAATTAAGTCTCGTTTAAGTCTCGTTATCAGTTGTCTCGTCTCGTCTCGCTTAATTCTGAATAACGATAATAAATATTATAATATATAAACGAAATGGTATACAATAATGAATAATTTTGTAAAGCTATATTTATTACGCTCTTATACAAAAATATTTGTACATGTACATATTATTTGCAATTTTAAAAACTGATAATTTCAACTTTTAAATTACTCGATGACCAAGAATCCAAACATAATCACGCTTGCAACACATCATTTTTCAATGATGTAGGTTTTTTTGCCATGATCATACCTGCTGTGGAAAATAATCTTTCAACAGGTACGGATATAGCCATTAATAAATCATCGGCCATCTTGGAAAGGAAGAACTTTTTCATCACTCTCCACCACTGTAAAATATTTTGATTCCTATTTGCTCTTTCTAACAGCAAATATTCTTCAAACTCAGCTTTCCAATATTTCGAAAGTTTTGTTGATGTTTTAAATAGGCTATGGATGTCGATATATTTTTTAATAGAATTGAACAATTTGGTAGGTATAATTTTCAAAGAATACCTTTCCAGTGGGTAGATCATTGAGGGTGTTCTTGGCGTATTCCTCATAACACTTTTCGAAAAATTGAATAGCTTCATTTCTTTACCAGTTTTATTATACGTATTTCCACATATGTATACAATAATTTTTCACATCTTCACCTACAAGGAGCACAAGAGAATAAATGTTCAGATATAGAGACGAAATTTTCAAAGCATTGGCATTCAGGGGCAATAAAAAAATGTCCGTTAAGTATTGAATTCATAATGGCATCCGTTTTTATGGTTGTGAATTCTATTTTTTCTTGAAAAATAATCTCAATTATCGCAAGGTCATAACGAATTAATTATCTGCTGAGAAATCGTGTATTTCTAGAGCGATCGATGCATAATATAGACAAAATATATTGGTAATTATAGTGAAACTCTTCATATTCAATTGTTTTCAGTGGGTGTTGAAACAAGTCGAGTCATATATGAAACTTCATACAAAAAATCTAACGAGACTCTCGTGTTGCGCTATATGTGGTCTCGGTATCGCCTATAACATTTTTGAAAACGTATCGTCTCGTCTCGCTTTTACGAGACGAGAACGAGACGAGACGAGAAAAATCTCGCTCTTGCGTGAAGCCCTATGAAGGATGCTGAGAGATCGTCTTTTAAATGCCAATGGTCCTGACATTTCCATTGAAACCATCCGACGTCGTTTGGGGGAGATTAACCTGGCTTCTATAGACGTCCATTGAGGGGTGTTCCGATAACACGTGAGCATAAACGACAAAGATTAGATTGGGCCAGGCAGCATGCTAATCTGAACGTCCAATGGCGTAGTGTACTTTTCACAGATGAATCCAGATACGGTCGATTTTCAGATTCTCGAAGAATAAGGGTATGGACTATGCCGCGTATACCCCGAAATCACCGTCATGTGCAAGAGGTTCATCCATTTCGAGGAGGCTCTGCTATGGTATGGGCTGGGATATGTTACAACGGGTGCACAGACCTTCACATTTTTCCTGGCAATATGACTGCTTTACATTATAGGGAACATGTCATTGGCCACATCGTGCAGCAATAGTAGAAAATGCGCGAGAAGAGCATGGTATTCCATATTTACCAATACCTCCACATTCGCCAGACTTAAACTGCATAGAACATGCATGGGATATGCTACAAGAAGACTAGATGTTCACCAACCTCCATCAGAAATATTGAATGACCTCAAAGCACTACTGTCTCGTTTATGGAATGAAATTCCTCAAGATATGCTCAACACCCTCGTTGACATTATGCGACAAAGATGTCAAGCAGTCATTGATTGTGGTGGCCGTACCTTGTATTGAAGGCATAAAAAGACAAAAAAACAATGAAATGTCCGGAAATAAAAGTCCCTGTATATGTTGCCGACCAAAAAAATTACGTGCATTTATAGTTTTGAACCTAAATCTATATTAAATTACGTTTTCAGCGCAAACAAAGGTTTCAGAATGTCAGTTATTTTAGTTGAAATGATTATCCCTAACTTTTGTGGAGCAGTTTACTTCTAAAAATATAGATCCGATGGAGTTTAATCCTAGAACTTGGCTGTAAATTAAGGTTTCGAAGGCTCTTGTAAATTTTCAGTGATATCTGAACTGTGATAAGAGTGAAGAAATATCAAATTCTATGAAATCATTGAAATCGTGAATCTTCTATGAATGGTGCAGGTTATTATTTAATTCAATCTTAGGACATAGAAGTGAATTCCGAAAATATTATTTCGTATTTCACGCATATCGAGCCAGTTTTCCGTTAAGATATCGATTTCAAATCAATTTTGGAAATAAAACCTTGAACAAAGATTAGGTGACTGTAGCTAATTGCTAATAACTGAAAGACATACGACGAAATATTCGTCGATTTTAATCATCAACTAACATTCTTGAAAAAATATTGAACTCACTGAACATCGCTCATGGTTTCCGCATCACAGAAGGTTGGAGTTCGCAAGGATATTCTTAGGTGGCGCTGGTAAGATTTTCTTTCCAGTACTTCGTCACAATAAGGCTTAAGTTTTCTAGAGCTTCTTATTCGTTTGTCATTCAGTGTCTGAGTTACCCTTATGATTGATCCTAACAAACATTCACATACGTCTTTATGATGGTATTCAACAACTACTTACCAGGTTTCTAGTCCATCAGATCTATGTTTTTTGAGTTATCGAGTAAACAATATTCCAGATGTGTGTAACTCTGAAACCGTTTGGCCGTTTATACCCAACAATGAACAGAACTAACCCATTCGGATGTTCAACCTACCCTGAAAATTGCAAGTCGCTATTTCTTTCCGTTCGAAAGTTATCGTCACCCATCCAGGTACTGAACTCACTCAATGCTTCTCAGATCTCCAACAATATTGATCCGATGGTGATGTTCAAATTTGGAACTTGTCTGTAAAGTTAGGTTTACAAGCCTACTGCAAATGTTCAGCGATATCAGACGTATAGTTCCTGAGATGTCTATAATTTTCGATTTTTTGCCGAAAATGGTCTCAAACGATTAGGTTCGACTCCCTGATGAAGAATTCGAGGTCAAATTTGATTCTGTCCCGGTGGCCGTTGCCACGATAACTTGAGAACGGAAAGAGATAGCGCATCTCAATACGACGGACAAGTTTGTTAATGATCATAATCAGCCAGAAGGTTTCCGAGTAATAATTTTGTTTTCAACCAAAACTAATTCGCTTGTTTGAGAATCGTGTCACTAGAAAATTTTGAAAAAATTATTAAGAAATATTATTTTTGTGAAGATAACCTGAGAACGGAAAGAGATAGCGGCTCGAAATTTTCATGTTAAATTGTGCATTTGAATACGACATTTGACTTTATTTATAGGCATTATTGGCCAAACGGTTTTGGAGTTACACCCATCTGAAATTTGGTTGTTATTTCCTCAATAACTTGAAAAATACAAAACCGATGCAATTCAAACATGGTTATGAGTTGTAAAATGCTAATGCGTAAATTCTTGCAGAATTTCATGAAGATCGTATCACTAGAAAATTCTTCAAAAATCTTTGAAAAAAATTCTATATATCAGAATATTGCGAGAGCATTCAGAATCTAACTCTACTGTCAAGTTCCAAGTTTTAACACGATCGGATCTATATTGTTGGAGATCTGAGCAGCCTTGTGTGAGTTCAGTAGATGGATGGGTGAGAAAAAAAATTGGTCCAAGCACTGACGTGAAGTCAGGGGCTTTTGCGCGTATGTTCTATTTACATACGCGTAAAAACTCCTGACTGCACGTCAATGCTTGAACCAATTTTTCATCAATTTTCTACTGGTACGACCCTCACGAAATTTCGTAAAAATTTGCTCGTCGGAATTTTATAACTAATTGCCATGCATGAACTGGATTGGTTTCATATTTTTTGAGTTGAGGAGGATATAAAAACAAAATTTGAGATAGGTATAACTCCAGAACTGTTTCACCGATTATGCCTATTAACGAACTGAAATGTTGCATTCGGTTGCTCAACCTACCCTGAAATTGCAAGTCACTATATCTTTCCGTTCTCAGGTTATCGTGAGTAGAATCATATTTTTTAATATATTTTTTTTTATATATAGAGATACGACTTTAATAATATTGCAAATACGTCTTTAGGTCTGCATTGTACATCTACTCACCAAGTTTCAATTCGATCGGATCTGTATTAGTTGAAAACAAAATTATTACTCGGAAACCGTTGGGTCGATTGTGCCCATTAACGAACTTGTCCGTCGTATTGGGACGCGCTACCTACCGTGAAAATTTCAAGTCGCTATCTCTTCCCGTTCTCGAGTTATCATGGCAACGGCCGGACGGCCGGACATAATCAAATTTGACCTCGAATTATTAATAAGGGAGTCGAGCCTAATCGTGTAAGACCATTTTTGACGAAAAATTCGAAAATTACGGACATTTGGGCAAAATGATAATGCGGAATGCGGATGTTACCCAGAAAATGAGCGCAAAAATCTCTATCCCATCTAAATTCTGAAGGTGGGTTTCACAAAGCTTTTACAGCTCTCAGTTGCCAAATCAGTGTAATTCTATGTCATTTCCCATATTCGTAGAACTCAGATCATTATTTCTCTGTTCTCTCCCACAAATCGAATTGAAGGAAATCACAGCATTTGCCTGGGCTTGTGGTGAAGAGCTGAGTACATGGCATCAAGTTCAATATCCTTCCAACACATAATTCTATTATTCTCATGCATTTCAGAATATGACCACATAATAAAAGTATCAATAAACTGCTATAGTAAAAGGACACCTCACTCGAATTCAGGTAGAATAGAGTCGGACGAGGAGGGGGGACAGAAGCATGATCTATTATAACGTGATCGTCAAAAGTATGGAATAATGGATTTATTTTCTCGCTAGTTATAGTTTAGACGTCATCGATACTTTTTCCAAATTGTAAGACCCTATTTTTTTGACATGGATAGATCATACAATTCTTTATTCAGTAATGCATATTTAGCGCTATTTGTGTCAATAATTCTAGAGATGTTAATTTTTTAAATTAGAAAAACTTGTGAAAATTTTTAAATTAAGTCTTCTTTTTAATCACAAAAAGTGGAAAGTCACTGTGGTCAGGAGCTTTGGTGCTCTTGTTCAAACTTTGACATTTCATCTCCGAAACCTCTAGGTTTCCCAGAGTTGAGAATGATATCAATGGATTCTTATAATAGAACTGCAATATAAAAGAAACTAATTTAAAATTAAATAACGAACTTATCCGAGATATTAATTCCTCAAATCTCCTCTGAAAATTATATTATGTCAGTTGAAACTTAGCCAATATTCCAGTTATGTTTTCACTGATATTCTGAACCCAATTTCATTAACTTACCAAATTAATATAATATCCTATAATTGGTCATTTTGTATTCAATCATACTTTGTATGTTAGA
The DNA here is from genome assembly GCA_937662695.2 of Halyzia sedecimguttata. Classification (NCBI taxonomy): domain Eukaryota; kingdom Metazoa; phylum Arthropoda; class Insecta; order Coleoptera; family Coccinellidae; genus Halyzia; species Halyzia sedecimguttata. Next base: position 19,040,816 of record OW569413.2, read on the forward strand.
ACAGAAATACTTTTGACATGTCTGTCATAGGTAGATAAGATTATATGCATGAACAGTGAACGCAGATAGAACACAGACAGATAGAATTCACATTCTGTGAAAACATAGAAGTACGATGTATGTATTATTGAAATTTTGGACCTAGGAAAAAGCTCTCCTTTTTTTGACGAAGGAGTCCATATTGAAGAAATAAATGCCTATCAATTTTTTTTAAATTTCAGCAAATTCTGTGAACAATAGTTACAAATCACAACACTCACGGGGAGACAGGGTTTTTTTGCTGAGGTTTTCCCTGAGCTCTTGTATCATCCGTCGAATTGTATGGTACCCCGTTACACCAACTTCTGCTAACACATATAAAGCCCTCAGTCAAAGGAATATATATATTTATCCCGCCAATTTTGCCCAATAATGAACTCAACCGAGATATTTATCTCCCGAACCTACTCTGAAAATTTCTAGCTCATTCCGTTCGAGAGTCCGGCCAGCCGGATAGAATCGATTTCGACCACGGATTCTTGATCAGTACGTCGAACCAAATCCTTTAAGACCATTGTCAGCCAAAATTTCGAAAATTACAGACATTTGGGCAAATTGATAAGCACTCTGTTCCGAGGGACAAGAGTGCCAAAAACGATACTACTATTTATACTGAAACATACAAATATAATGTAGACCATCTGGATATCTTGTGTGTTCTCCTAGTGCTTACTTGCCTAGTAGTAGTAGTAGTGGTAGTATCTGAATTTAGTTGGAATTAGTTTTTGGCGCTCTTGTTCCTCGGAACAGAGTGCTTATCAATTTGCCCTAATGTACGTAATTTTGGAATTTTTGGCTGAAAATGGTCTTAAGCGATTTGGATCGACTCACTGATCAAGAATCCTTAGGCAAAATCGATTCTGTAAGGCCAGCCGTTCGTCCGGCAATCCGTCCGTCCGTTAACACGATAACTCTCGAACGGATTTAGCTAGACAGTTGAAATTTTAAGAGTAGGTTAAGGAGATGAATATCTTGGTTGAGTTGGTTATTGGGCAAAATGGCCTGGTGGTTTCGGAGTAACAAAAAAAATTCATTTACATTACAAATTTTATATTAAATTTTTTTCAAAAAGCAGTTCCATCATAAGAATCCATTGATGTCATTCTCAACTCTAACAAACTAATACTTTCGGAGATATGATTTTTCAAAATTTCAATAATTATTCTAAATTCTGTAATGATTTCATAGAATATTCTAATTATAATATCCTGATGTATATAAATCCAACATGAGATGAGTCATAGGCCTACGTTTTGAATTTAATTACGAACATTCTTGGGAATTGAGGCACAGAACCCAAATCGAAAAAGTGGGAAAGCCCTGTGGACAGGAGCTTCGGTGCTCATGTTCAAACTCTGACAAATCATAACTCCGAAAGAATTGATTTCTCCGAGTCGGCAATGATATCATTTCTCATTTAATTTATTTTATTTTATGATGCAGTTCTATCATAAGATTCCATTGATATCATTCCCAACTCTAAGAAACCAATACTTTCGGAGATATAATCTGTCAAAGTTTGAACAAGAGCGCCAAAGCTCCTGTCCACAGGGCTTGAACCAATTTTTTAATTCTGATTCACCTACTGTTAAAAACTAAACTTAAAATGGTTCGGCATTTAACGGCATCAGACAGAATAGAAATTCTGATTATTAGGGGCTGTGGAGATAGAACACGTAGGTACTCATCAAGAAGTTTGTGATTATTTCAATGAAAATTATCCTGATGCTGAACCTGTAACTCAGGGTGCTGTAAGTAACATAATCAGGAAGTATGTGGATTCCGCATACGTGAAGAATCATCCAAAAACTGGTCGACCGGCAATTCTAGAGGAAGTAGAATTGAATATTTTATTATAGAGTAGGATGAAAATCTTCATTCGACTTCGAGAACTATAGCGGCAAATAACAATTGGTATATTGGTCTCCAGATCTGACTCCGCTAGACTTTTTCTTATGGGGTTATATCAAAAGTAAAGTTTATCTCAATCGGTTAAACAACATCGTGGAGTTCAAACGGAGGATTCAGGACGAAATAAGAGGAATACAGGCAGTTTCAAGCTCGTACTGTTAATAATTGAATGTCAATCAATTTGAGCACTTAATTTGATAATTATTCTAAGTTATGACACCTCCAAGTATCTTTTCTGCAATACAATTGTGTTTATTTGGTGGAGACTTTATTTCAAAATTTTCATATGTTTCTCAAATTTAAAATATTAATATCTCGACAATTATCAACCCAAATGACGTTAAATGTGCATTACGGGATTCAGAATTTTATCATCTATCCATGGCAAGAACAAAAATAGGGCTTGCAATTTTAAAAAAATATCGATGACGTCACTGTGTAACGGGAAATAGTAGAACAATAAGAATTATGGGAAAATATTCCTTACAAAATAAATTAATTCGAACTATCGAACCATATTTCATACTTTTGACGCTCACTGTATAGAATATATTCAGAAATTCGAAGACATTCGGGCTAATTTGGCCAGGGAAATAAGCCGGGAAAAAATAGTGACGTCGTAGCAAAGATTTTGCTAGTCGGCCTGCATAAAAAATTGAAAAACTTGTTGGTATTAAATCCGTTCGCGTGCTAATAGAAGATGGTCGAAAATAATTTGACCAATTTACAATGTTGACACATATTATTCGGAAATTACATAAACCATATAATTTGTATCAAACTACATATATTCAGGGCCGGTCTTTTCATCTCTTAATAAACTGGCCAAGAAGAATCATTTGTCCAATAGTGAAATAACCGTGTTGCCACTTTCCAATAGCAATTATTTGACGAATAATGCTCTTAAGTTTCTTAGTTAGAATAATATACAGTGCGTTTCAAAAAGTACGCACCAAGAGAAAATTTTCTCGCCTGAATAGTTTATTGAAATTTGGGTTTTCGGGAAAGTTGGTGCTCAAGAAACGATGATTTTTGACATATATGTCGTTGATTAAGTTAATATTAATTTAATGTTCCTCATAAATTATGATTTCTATAGTGAAAGCCTCACAATCTTGGTGCAAACCGAATTATACTTTTAAATTTAATGCGTAAAGAGCTAATTATTCTTGGAACATCATAAGAAATTAAATTCTTCGATTTTATATCTGAAGAATAATTCTCCAATCCCTGTAAAAACGCTTTTGAATATAATTTGTCAAATACTCGCTCAAATACCACTAAAAAAGCAATACAGACCTCATCTAAAACAATGATACCTGTAAAAATTAAATCGGGTTGACAAGCGGATAATTTCTTATGATATCCCAAAAATAATTAGGGAGATATTAGCTCTTTGCGCATTTAATTTCTCAAGAATAATTCGGTTTGCACCAAGATTGTGGGGTTTTCACTATAGAAATCATAATCTATGAGGAACATTAAATTAATATAAACTTTATTTGAATTGTGATAATGTCTCTTTCATTGGAGTTACATTCTGAATTAATTTTCAAATTTCCGCAAAGCCCACAGCTCCCTCTAACGTGCTGTCATCAGAATATGAATATCAAAAAATTTCGGAATTTCTCTATGAAATTTGGCAGTTTGGTATAAAATGAAATTCTGAGCAACATTTATGTCAGAAACTTTTTGATATTGTTTCATTGATCATCGTTTCTTGAGCACCAACTTTCCCAAAAACCAAAATTTCAAAAAATTATACAGGTAAGAAAATTTCCCCTTGGTGCGTACTGTATAATATAGAACATTAATAATATAGAATAAGTCCAGCTGCCAATAAATAACTATTGGTCACTTTATTAGGAGGTGGACATTTAGTAAAATAATGGACCTACTCACTCGTCAAGTAGGAAGCAACTTGCTATGAAATTTTCTCTCTTCCCTTATCACCACCTTGAATAGGTACCTTGTAGGTACCTAACTATCATTATTTATTTTGATGATAAGGTACCGATTTTTTCAGGAATATGTAAGGGAATTTCACCGCTCTGCTTCAACGGAATTTGATTCATGTTTGCTGGAAACCGATCTCAAATGGGCATATTTCCGGACCCAATAGTCTGATTTCGCCAAAACTCGATATTTCCATTTGAGCTCTAATCTTGAATGATATCGATCCTTCAATTCGGTGGACGGACGGAATTAAATTTGGCCATTAATTATCCAGCAGTCAGATGAACTCGTTCAAGACCATTTTTGGTGCGAAAAAAAGAGTGCCTATAAATCTGCCCAAAAGTTCCCTTTTTCGAATTCTTAGTCGAAAGTGACCTCAAATGATTAGTTTTGACTCACTGAAGAAGAATCCGAGGTTTAATTTAATTCTGTCCTTCGTCCGTCCGGCCGTCAACACGATTACTCTCGAACGGAAAGGTTTGGAGAGATAATTTTAAGGGCCAATTTCACCAAACTCTAAACCGAGATCATTGTTGATGTAAACTACGTTCGAGACAATATCGGAATGCACCATGCTGGTTCAAGGGGAAAACCGCGTTTTACGTTAACTGGTCATTTTTGGTGTTGCAATAAACAGAAACCGAGTTTACGCGGTTTGACATTTGTCAATATTTGAATTTGAGGATTGTTGACACTTTTTGCTGCGCTTATTTCGTAGATTGTGGTTAAGAAATTACTATAAATTTAAACTTTATTATTCCATATTATCTAGTTAGCTTGTACCATTCCAGATGCCTACATAATATTGAAAACAACAAAATGAATTATATTTAAAATGAAAGTTTGTTATCGATACTTCAAACGTTATTGGTATCTCTCATTCAACAATTTGAAATGATGTAGGTGGATGTAGTGTAGGAAATTGTTTTAGGCATTTGAAGGAATACAAAGAATAAATCATAATAAGTTAATGAAATCATTTATTCAACATAAACAACGAATACCTACAAAATATTGCTGAAACACATAACTTGGTTTTCGAGAATACGACATTAAAATTAATCTTTCATGGCATTCCTCATTCAGGATTTAAGTTTTTATTCTATCTTGTTTCAATTTTTCCATTTCTTGTTCGGCTTGAAAATAAGCGGTGGGGAAGACTTGAATTCTTCTGCGATTTTTTGCCAGGTTTTCTTTTTCGTAGCTCATATATTGTCTGTTTTTAAACACTCGACTATGCTAAAATATTTACGCACCATATGAAGAAAATTAGCTTTTCCTGAAGCTTGAAATACAGCATTTCTTTTCCGTCCCAACATTTTCAACACAACACCAACTCCTTTTTCGATTAAATTAACGTCTTAGCGGTAACAATTCTCAAATTTGAATGAAGGTGTACGCTTCATTCGTAAATACTCAGGTAAAAACTACTGTCAAATTGGTTTATTTTGCGACGTTGCCACTATTCTTGAGCTTCAAACTCGGATTACGCGAACATCCTTCAATTATGTATGGAGAAATCGGCATTCTCTAAACCGAGAGTTAGATCTCCGTTTGGGTTAAACCGAGTTTGTTAGATCTGAGATTAATGATTTCTCGGTGAAATTGGGCCAAAGGGAAGGTTTTGAGTCCAAATGCGCCAGTTAAGTTTGTTAATGGACAAAATGCGTTAGGTGGTTTCGGAGTTATAGTTAGAATAGTTATAGAAACTATTTTCCCAATAACTCGAAAAAACGTTTGTGATCGAACTAAAGCTCGGTTTTTAGTTGAAAAATACTGACCTAAGCAAAATTTCGTGAGGCATATATTTAAAAAAATCTGTATCTCAGAAACTATACTTCTAATATTGCTGGAATTTCGTGAGAGTCTTCAAACTTTATTTTACAGCCAAGTTCTAAATTTTAACTCAATCAGATTCAAATTGTTGGAAATCTTGGGGAAATGAAGAAAAATTATAACCAATACAGTGGAGCAGTTTTTTGGCGCGCTTGTTTCCATAAGACCAACAAAATTTTCTTTTAACTTGATGATATAATTTGGTAGGTACTATAATTTGTTCAAGTTCCTCCTAATCCCTATAATTTCACATCGCCACTTTGTGGTCGGGGAAAGAATTTCAGACTCATGTCCCGATGGTACCGGGTTCAATTCCCGGAGCAGAAGTAGCTTTTTTCAATATTTTATATTTTTATGTCGACCGAACGATTAAATTCAAGGAGCGTTACTCCCCTAAACCAGACTGTCAAAACATTTTTCATAGAATTCATAGAATTTCCATAAAGTTCCTAGCTAAATTTAACAAGTCAAGTTGACAGTCCATTAAACGTTTAAATTCGGAATTCTTTTGCAATATCAACAAAAGAATCGAATAGATCGGGGCTAATTCAGCAATTAATATTTTGACTTAAGATTCGCTGAATTTGGCGTAAAAAAACATTGCAAAATTTGTATTATTTTATATCCAAAATGTACCTATCCTATTTTCATAATTTTTGCGCGTATGTTCTGCGGAATGTAATCGTTTTGCACAAATGTCTGTAATTTTCGAATATTTTGCCGAAAATGGTCTATAGAGTAGTCGGCATTGGTTCAACACACTGATGAAGAATTCGAGGTCGAATTTGATTCTGTCCAGCCGGCCTCTGCCTCAATAATATTAGGATGCAAAATGATAGCGAATTTTCAGGGTGGGTGACGCGTCCAAATGCGACTTTCCAATGGGCATAATCGGCCCAATGGTCTCCGAGTAATAATTTTGTTTTCGACCATTACAGATCCGATCGAGTTTAAACTGGTGAGGAGTTGTAGAATACAGACTTAAAGAGGTATGTAAAATTTTGTAGGAATCGTATCACTAGAAAATTATAAAAAAAATTATGAAATTATTATTCTGCTCACGATAACTTGAGAACGGAAAGAGACAACGACCTGCAATTTTCAGGGTAGGTTGAGCATCCAATTGCAACATTTGATTCCTAATAAGCATAATCGGCCAAGCAGTTCTGGATTTATACCTATCTAAAATTTTTTTATTATTTCCGCCTTAATTCAAGAAATATGAAACCAATCCAATCAAAACATGGAAATTAGCAGTAGAATGCCGACGCGCAAATTTTTACGTAATTTCGTGAGGATCCTATACCTACAAAATTTTTAAAAATCATTGAATATCTCAGAAAAAAATCCTATATCTCAGAAACTATACGTCTGATATCGCGGAAGGCTTCAGAACATAACTTTACAGCCAAGTTCTAAATTTGAACACGATCGGACCTATATTGTTGGACATCTGAGCAGCATTGAGTGACTTCAGTAGATGGATCTGGAGAGGTGACCGTTGTCACGATATCTTTGGAATGGAAAGAGATAGCGGCTTGCAATTTTCAGGGTAATTTTCGCATCCGAATAGGACACTTATGTTCATTGTTGGGTATAATCGGCCAAACGGTTTCAGAGTTATATCCATCCGGAATATTGTTTTAAAATTATTGAAATATATTATTTATCACACGATTACTTGAGAAAGGAAAGGCATACCAATATTTGGGTTACGTTTTGCATCCTAATGTGACATCCGAGTTCGTTGAAATACATAAACGGCCAAACGGATTAGGAGTTATATCAATCCAAAATGTGGTTTATATTTCCTCAATAACTAAAAACATACGATGCCGCGATTCAATTCAAACATGGTAACCAGTTCTAGAACGCCGACGCAGAAAGATCGTATAACTAGAAAATGTTAAAAAAATCATTGAAAAAATTTCTACAAATCTTACAGTGTTCGTCCAACACTGCTGAACTCTACAAGCAAGTTGCAAGTTTGAACACGATTAGATCTCTATTGTTGGATATCCGAGCAGACTTGAGTGAGTTCCGATATTTTAGAAGATTTTAATCTAATACTTACTTGAATAAATACGGCAAGAGGTTTATGCCGTATTATTTGTTCATATATTATTAAATATTTAATGAATTTTAATTCCTTCATGATACATATGTCAGAATTAAAAATTATTTGATCTTAGACAATTTCCTCATTACTCAAGTCCTTTAAATAGTACGAAATGTATTAATATTTTATAAAAGCTAAGAAAACGGTCTATATCGATGGTAAAGTCGACCAAGATTGTCCAATAGAAGTGAATGGACAATAGTACATGCACGCAAAAGCTCCTGACTTTTCGTCTGTGCTTTTCTCGATTTTTCATAGTAATATGGAAGACCACATATTAAATGCCAGGCTGTTAATTTTTTTCGCTCAACACTCTAAGTAGGTACTTGTTAGAGTTATTATATTTAAAAAAATATTTATTAGAAAAAGAACTGTGTCAATGCGCGAGTATTTCGACTGGTTATATTCATGTCGTCGAACCAGCTGATAAAATATGCTGTGCAATAATGCACATGACGACAAATTATACAAAAATATGATTGTTCGGAAAAATCTTTCATTGCGAATTGCAAACAGTATAGTACGACAAATTATTAACCTAACCACTGCCTATACTTTCCATGTGTCATTAATTTAATGAGTTTTTACAGCGGTTATATTTTCGCAGAAAAGGTATTATATTGATTGGAATAAAAATTCTGTTTATATTACGATGTTTCAACAAATTATAGGTTTCGCATGAAATATACAACGATTGCTGTATTTATGATGATGGTAATAAAACTATATGTTCCCTGATAGATGTGGCTGAATCTAGGGAATTGGAAAATATCATCGTACATCATCTTTCCTGATCTTGAAATATTTTCATTTTCACGGTCTATTGAGAGTGACCAATAAACTATGAATTCAGTTAAACTTGTCATTACACCTAATAGATTATGACATATTATTTACGACATATTAAGACTTGACAACTGTGGTGTGTGTCTTAGCCATCTCTCGGCTTTGTTACAGCCATCACAAACTTCAACCAATCATCATCTCAGCTAAGAGCTTAAACTCACATTATAAGGCCGGCCTCATACGTCTCTGAATTCATATTCTTAAATTCATAGTCTGAATTCTGGAAGCTTGTAAAATCTAGAAATTAATACTCTGAAAAAACCGGCCTTAGGCCAGACTCATACGTCCGGAATGTCACTCTGAATTCATACCCTGAATTCATATTATTAATTCAGAAAGCACCGAATTGCATACTAGTTCACTATTCTCCTCACACATTCTGGCTTTTTCAGAGTATTAATTTCTATATTTTGCAAGCTTCCAGAATTCAGATTATGAATTTAAGATTATGAATTCAGAGAAGTATGAGGCCGGCCTTAGAGTTACGTATTCAGTATAATTCAATACTTAAATCTGAAGTCTCCCAAAGTCTAGAGTGAATAAATAATTAGAACTATTTTGTAACCTTTCCTTCATTACATATTACATCATATTAGTAGAGTTCACAAAGCATGAAAAGAGCTCTAAAACAGATTTTCGTGGGACCTTCATTGCTAAAATGTATAGACCACGGGGTATCATTCTCCATACCCTTACAATGCAAATTCAACTGGTCGTCAAAAAATCGTCGTGTGCAGGAAGGGGTGGGGGGCATTTTTCCAAAAATTGACAAAAAAAAATTTTCTGTTCATGGTCATCTATATAAGGTGAATATCACTCACACAAACTTCTGTTGAAATATACGATTCAGAAATATTTTTTATTAATTGTCAAAAAAGTCGGATACAATGCTCTTAAATGGAATTCCTTAAGATATAACCGCTTGCCCTGAACACCCATATTAACTATTATGTTCCGCTCGGTTTTACTCGAGATCTGTTAGGATTATCGAAAAAATGCTTCATATGAAAGGTCTGCTCCGAAAACCAACGATTCAGATGATTCTTTCAAAATTACAATAGCCAGAACTGTTTCCTCACAAAATAAGAAATTGTGTTATTCACTCCCATTAACCGAAACCGAACCTGGAGACGCTAGTAAGGCGCAATTTCTAGCGTTAGTCCATGTTAGTGGCGACCTTATGGATTTGAGCTTTGATTTATGCACATAAGGTTCGTTATATCTATCCGACCAACTTTACAGTACTATTCCTGCGTGCATTCAGAACGCACATTTTGAAGATATTGTTTAAATTCCTTAATTTTTTATATGTATGAGAATTTTTACGTATAATTCATAGATAGTTGATTTAATTTTGTTAATTCGTTAATAAATATTCAAATATGCCAGTTCAAACTTATATTCGTTTATACGTTTCACGTATAAACTTTGACAGCTCTTAATTGCCGAATTAAGTGTTGTGAGTGTGGAAAATGTCTTAAATACTCCTCTGATAAATACTAAAAAATGTCCGAAAATAATCATTACTTCTAAAAACAGTCGACATTTAGAGGTTTTTAGTATTTATCGACATTATCGAAAATGTCTGGATAAATCACATAAATTTCTTTTCTACTTAAAAATTGCTAGACAATTTTCATTTTTGTCCGATATTTATTCTTCTTTTCTACTTGGATCGAAGATGCTTAACGATCTGAGATGCCAATTAACAAAATTTTTTTAAGAAGTTAATTTTTTTCTAGTTTTGGATCGAAGATGCTTAACGATTTGTGATGCCATTATACAGAGTTTTGTTTTAAGCAGTTTATTCTTTTCTACTTGGATCGAAGATTCTTAACGATCTGTGAGCCAATTGGGAAATTATACAAAGTTTTTTTTTAACAAGTTTATTTTTTTATTTAACAGTCTAATTAAATCGATTTTTCTAATACTAATTCTTAATTCAGAACCTGGCTCCTGTCTTTTATCTCTTATACACAATAAAATAACACGGTAATAACTCATTCAATGATAAGTTATTTGTTATTTCCAATTGACCTAGAAAAATTTCTTAAAATGCCTCAAATTTTCCTGATATTTTAACTTAACATGTAACGATTGTCATATTTTTCCGCAATGTCCGTAAATACCACTTAAATACTCAAAATGCTCGACCTTGGGGGAAAGTTTCGGACATTTTCCCAGGATATTTGTCCCTAACTTAAAAACTCGAGTATTTCACATCACTAGCCGAATTAGTGCGATTCTATGTCGATTTTCAGTTCATTTTTGATACAACCATCATATTAAATCCACAATTAAGCTAATCGAGGCTTCGTGAGTGTCTAAATATTTCTTACATGTCATGATTCATCTAATTCAACTATCACTATCAGATGAAGAATCATCAAGGGAAGGAAAATTTGAAAAACTTTAAGTACTATTATTTGCACATGTTTTTTGGGCCATACATTTGCAGGAGCCAATACACGGAATTTGTTTTCTTTTACAGGAACATATTGAGCCTGTGCAATCTGAAATGAGAATGTCCATTTCATAAAGAATATTCACGGATCTGATATTCGATATAATATTTACCTTTCCTACAACTGCAGTTGCTAAGGATAGATGTTTCCTTAGGTAGGATTTGCATCGTCGTTAATTTTGGCAGAAGTTTTCCATTTTCCACATACCACCCACTAAATATAGGATCCGGTAAAGATGGTCATGGCACATTACTATTGATCCAAATATTTGTTTGGTAATGGACTCGAAGGCTGTGTTGTCTCAAACTATCCAATGTTGGAGGTAATTTACTTATGGATCTTGAACAAGCTATAATATTCCCCTGAGCCTCTTGATAGATTTCACATTTTCGTTTGTCGTATACAGACAGATTACAAATTCAACAATATCATTGAATACTTTCAAACATGGCACCGGAAGTACATGATGAATTCAAAAATAGGAATTTTGTCATTAAATTTTTGATTGGGAATTTTAACCAACTTTCTGTAGATCAGGCGCTAGAGCATATCAACAAAAACTCCAAAGCTGCAGGAGGAATAGTGGGATTAACTAAAAATAGTACTAGAATGTATGAATGGTTCTTGAGTTACAACATTATTGGTATGAAGTTAGTCACATTTCGCTCATCTTTGCATCTTCATTCGGTCAAAATGTCGAAGAAGGTATGAAAAGAATGAAAATTGATGAAGATTCTGGGCAGATACTGCAGAGTGAACTTTCAAGATTTTGAGAGAAGAAGTATTCAATGATATTGTTGAATTTGTAATCCATCTGTATACGACAAACGAAAATGTGAAATGTATCAAAAGGCTCAGGGGAAGACTATAGCTTCTTCAAGATCCATAAGTAAATTACCTCCAAAATTGGATAGTTTGAGACAACACAGCCTTCGAGTCCATTACCAGACAAAAATTTGGATCAATAGTAATGTACCAAGACCATCCCTACCGGATCCTATATTTAGTGGGTGGTATGTAGAAAATGGAAAACTTCTGCCAAAATTAACGACGATGCCAATCCTACCTAAGGAAACATCTATCCTTAGCAACTGCAGTTGTAGGAAAGGTAAATATTATATCGAATATCAGATCCGTAAATATTCTTTATGAAATGGATATTCTCATTTCAGATTGCACAGGATCGATGTGTTCCTGTAAAAGAAAACAAATTCCGTGTATTGGCTCCTGCAAATGTAAGGCCCAAAAAACATGTGCAAATACTAGTACTTAAAATTTTTCAAATTTTCCTTCCCTTGATGATTCTTCATCTGATAGTGATAGTTGAATTAGATGAATCATGACATGTAAGACATTTTTAGACCCTAAATATCATAGATACCAACTATATACCTTCTTAATTCTTTTCCAGATTTTTGGTCTAGGATTCAGGAAATCTTGTTACTACTAATGAGAATGAGCGATGATTTCAAAAATGTGTTAATATTACGTCATAAAATTGATTTATGAAGTAATGAATATAAGTTTGAACTCGCATATTTGCATATTTATTAACGAATTAACAAAATTAAATCAAATATATATGAATTATACGTAAAAATACTCATACATATAAAAAATTGAGGAATTTAAACAATATCTTCAAAATGTGCGTTCTGAAGGCACGCAGGAATAGTACTGTAAAGTTGGTCGGATAGATATAACGAACCTTATGTGCATAGATATATATATATATCCGGGTTCATAGCGTCCTACGCCTTCCGGTTCCCAATCTCCAGCCCTTCTTATCTTCCCAGTCTCCTGGTTTCAGGTTTCGTTCTGACATAGCTGTCTTTATACCGTCAAACCATGTTCTCTTAGGTCTTCCTCTCTTCCTTCTTTCTGGTGGTGTCCATCTAAGCAACATTTTTGGCAGACGTTCGTTGCTCATTCTTTCTACATGCCCGTACCAAACAAGTTGTCGCCGCTGGATCTCATCGATAATTGTTTTCTCAGCTCGCATAATGTCCCTGATCCGATCGTTCCTTATTTTCTCTATTCTGGATCTTCCTGCAGATCGTCGCCAGAAGTCCATCTCAAGTGCCAAAAGTCGACGCTCCATACCTCTAGTCAACTGCCACGTTTCACACCCATAAAGCACTATGCTTTTAAAGATGGAGTTGTATATCAGATGTTTTTTCCCAAGCGAGATATTCTTAGACCACAGTATTGAGTTCAGACATCCAATGACTCTTCTACCTTTCAGTATTCTCTGCTCGATTTCAGCTTCTGTTCGGCCGGTGTTATCTATTTGCGTTCCCAGGTAGGTATATTTATTGCATGTTCCTATATCCACGTTGCCCTCCAGGTGTAAACCATCCGCTTCCTGTCCTATGCATAAATATTTTGTTTTTGATTTATTGACTGGCAGTCCCCACCTCTCGTACTCGGCCAAGAGCCTTGTTGTCATAAACTCCAAATCTTCTTTGTCTTGGGCTACTACCACTTGATCATCTGCAAAATGGAGAGTGTACAAAGTTTTCTCGTCGTTAAGTTGTATTCCCATTCCACTGCAAGATCTTCTCCATTTTCGAAGTGCTTCGCTCAGATATATTTTGAATAGCGTTGTAGACAAACAGCATCCCTGTCGTAAGCCTTTTGAAACCACAAAGCTTTCGGACATGCACATACCCAGTTTTACTCTGGATGTTGCCTGATTATAAGGCTGCTTAATCGCTAGGATGATTGTATTATTTATTGAAGACATTTCTAAAACTTGCCAGAGCTTTTGGATCGGTACATTGTCATAGGCTTTTGTAAGATCGACAAAAAGCAGGTGAACCTCCCTGTTTGTAGCTACTTTCTTTTCGTTCAGATGGAATAAACTAAATATATGATCTACACAGGATCGTCCTATGCGAAATCCTGCCTGCTCTTCTATTTCATGTGCCGCATATTCCTGTTCGACTAAAGCCCGAAGTATTCGTCCATATAATTTACTCATAGTACTCGTGACAGAGATGCATCTATAGTTGGAGCAATCATCCTTTCTTCCCTTTTTATGAATTGGGGTTATCCATGCTTCCTTCCATGTGGGTGGGATCGGCTCACCATTAACATATCTGGTCATCAGCTCCTTCAGGTACCTTATCAACTTATTTGTGCCATTCTTCAAGAGTTCTGCCGGCAACCCCTCTGGTCCTGGTGCTTTTTTGTTTTTCATGGATTTCACTGCTTTCGTTATTGTACATTCATCGATGTTGATGGCTTCTCCTTGCACAGTGCAACGTGTAGGTGAGTTGGCAAGATATGGCAGTCTGTCTTCCCTTAGCTCCTGGGCGTAATGTTCTTTCCATTTATCCATTTGTATTGGTTGGATATTCATTTTGTTGCATGTCTCCTTTCTTAGTGACCGAATCAGGTTCCACGCCTCTGATGATCTTGTACCACCCATGTAACAGTCCAGCTCTCTACATTTCCTCTCCCATGTCAAGTCTTTGTTCTTTGTTATTTGGTCCTTATACCTGTTTTGTTCTCTTCTGTATCTAATGTAGTCACCGGTGTCTTTTGTATTCAACCATTTATGGTAAGCTCTCTGTTTACTGCATTTCCGTTCTTCCAATTCTTTGTTCCAGGTTAAATTGTGGTTTTTCGTGTGGGAATGGTTTTCAGTTCCGAGAGCCTCATAGGCCGCTGCGTGTAGGGACTCCATTACATGTTTATAGAGATGGGTTGCTTCCATAGTTAGATATTGATCGCTCAGTTTTTGATCAAGCCGGTTCTGAAATAGGGTTCGAATGCTGGGTTCATACAGACTATCAAGGTTATATCGTTGTTGTTTCATTTTGATTTCTGGTGTTGTATCCTTTGTTGTATGTCTATCCATGTTATATGGGATACCAATTTTTGAAAGGAGTAAAAAGTGGTCAGAGCCACACTCGATACCCCTATATACTCTTGTGTCTCTTGCGTGCCATTTGGTGTCTTGTTTAAGAATGATATAATCAATTATAGACCTAAGGCCCCTTGTGTCCTGGTGCCATGTGTATTTATGGATGTTTTTATGGTTATAAAATCCATTTAATATCTTCATTTTATGTTGTTCGCATGTCTCTAAAAGTCTCTGTCCACTATCATTGCTTGACTCCTCTCCATACATTCCCACTATTTTACTTCCGTTCATCCTTCCTACTCTAGCATTTAGATCTCCCAACATCACTATTTCTCTTTGATTTCCGAGGGCTGTAAGAGTGTCATTCAATGTTACGTAGAAGTCATCTTTTTCTGCTTGTCTTGAGTCATCAGTTGGGCCGTACACACCAACAATAGTTGTTCTATGTCCTTTAATCGTTACATTTACAGACAATATTCTTTCGTTTATTGTGTTCCAGTTATGAATTTTCCCCTTGTTTTTCTTGTTTATTAGAACAGACACTCCTTTGCTGGCTCTTTCACTTTTGGGAACTCCACTGTAAATATGGACATAATTTGAAAGGTGTTCGATTCCATTGCCCTTTTTCTTTGTTTCGGTAAGTACCGCTATGTCGACTTTCATGTGTTCTAGTCCCTTAACTACATCTTCCAACTTTTTGTTTATTCCTTGTATATTCCAGGTTCCTATAATCGTGTCCTTATTTCGCTGCCGAGGTCGTATCCGTTTATATCCATCTTCATTCCGAGGCTGTTCATTGGGTTTTTTAGCATTTGTTTCTTTTTACTTGTAATGAGGAGCCAGCCCATTGCCAAAACCCCCTACTTGGAGGACCAGGAATTTTTATTTAAGGTTATCTTCCTTTAGCCTTTGATGAGCCAACATCCGTCCTACAAGGCAGCAGGTTTGCCGTACCCTGGCTTGGGACCCTTACAGGGTGCTATCATCCGGGTCAGATGAACCCTGGTTTTTTAACGAGGTTATTACTCCTCCCCTTCACCCTTTTTCAACCTGGCTTAGGACAGGCTTAGGCGGGTGCATAGATCAAAGCTCAAATCCATAAGGTCGCCACTAACATGGACTAACGCTAGAAATTGCGCCTTACTAGCGTCTCCAGGTTCGGTTTCGGTTAATGGGAGGTAATAAGACAATTTCTTATTTTGTGAGGAAACTGTTCTGCCTATTGTAATTTTGAAAGAAGCATCTGAATCGTTGGTTTTCGGAGCAGACCTTTCATATAAAGCATTTTTTCGATAATCCTAACAGATCTCGAGTAAAACCGAGTGGAACATAATAGTTAATATGGGTGTTCAGGGCAAGCGGTTATATCTTAAGGAATTCCATTTAAGAGCATTGTATCCGACTATTTTGACAATTAATAAAAAATATTTCTGAATCGTACATTTCAAAAGAATTTTGTATGAGTGATAGTCACCTAATATAGATGACCATAAACAGAAAAAAAAAATTGGCCATTTTTGGAAAAATGCCCCCCACCCCTTCCTGCACACGACGATTTTTTGACGACCAGTTGAATTTGCATTGTAAGGGTATGGAGAATGATACCCAGTGGTCTATACATTTTAGCAATGAAGGTCCCACGGGGTGACACGATAGAGCCCGGTTTGAACTCTACTATATGGTGAGCGTCAAAAGTATGGAATAATGCATTTATTTTCTCCCCTTTCAGGAATAGCGAAAAATGGTTGGATAGGTCAAATTAATTTATTTTTTGGAACATTTTCCCAATTGTTCTACCATTACCCGTTACCAAGCAGTGATGTCATTGATTTTTGGCGCATGTTCTAGGGGAACATCGTCCTATCATTTCGTCCAAATGTCTGTAATTTTCGAATTTCGAGCTGAAAATTGGCTAATAGGCTAATTCGGACTCCCTGATCACGAATCCGGTGTCAGATTTTTGGGTGCCGTCTGGCCGGCCGGCCTTCCGGCCGTAGGCACGATAACAGGAGCACCGAAGGTCCTATCGACTTCAAACTTTCAGGGTAGGTTTCTGATCAAAATGCGACGGTTAAGTTCGTTAACGGGCAAAATCGGCCGGACGGTTTAGAAGTTATAGACATTTCAAATTTTGAGGTTATTTCCCTGATATTTCAGGAACTAAAGAAGATGTTGAATCGAAACTTGGTAGTCAATTCGAGGATATAAACGCGCAACTTTTGGCAAAATTCTGTTATGATCGAAATGTTGGTAACTTTTAAAAAAATATTTCTTTTAATTTTTTCGAAAAAAAAATTTTTTTTTCGTGAACTATTCATCAGATTGCAACAAAAACTTGTACTAACGTCAATTGTAGTATTTTGCAACATTGTGCAAAATTTTGGCTCTATACGATTTCAATTTCTGGAGATATAAGACAAAATGTGTCAAATTTCCTGGGTCTCTCTCAGTATTTTCATCGATTATTCTATGAACTCTTTGAATTCCACCGAAAACAAATTCAAAGACATAAACATAAAGAATCAAGTCATAGTTTAGACGTCGAAAGAAGGACGATGTTGATCGACTTGAAAAGGTACCTATTTCAAGAAATGCAATAATGAAATGCTTAATTTATGGATATAATATTATCTAAGTATTGTTGGGATCGGGCAGTTGGAAAATTTTTTAATAAAAAAATTTGTACCGACGTTAAATCAAGCATTCTACACGAGTGTGCAAAATTTCAGTTCGATACGATCTCAATTCCAGAAGATATTGCTTAAAATTTACATTCCAGCGTGTTTTGACGTTCTATGGTCACAGAAAATCGTCACAAAAATCTATTTACCTCATTTGACGGCTGTTTGTCAAATCAATTAATTCCAATAATTGATGTCAGATTTCCTACATACCAAGTTCAAACACATTTTATTATATGGAAAACACTTATTATGATCACGTTCTACAGGAATTGATACTAAATAGAAGCTAGATGAAGATTATTGTAATGGAAAATTTGTGTTCCAGAATAATATTGAGGTATTCAACATGATACTGCTTTTTTTCTTTACTGGTCAGTACGGGCCACAAGAAAGATGAACATGCGCCCAATAGCTCCTGTCCACAGGGCTTGAACCAATTTTTTTCTTTAATTGCAAGCCCCAATGTTTTTGTTGGTTCGATAATTACCTAGTGTCAAAATGTTAAAATGAAGTCTTCACCAAATAAACACATTTTTATTTCAAAAACGATACTTGAATGTGTCATAACTTACAAAAATTACCAAATTAATGACCAATCGAGCTTAAAACTCGGAACAAACATTTTGGAGAGTTTCAGGCCGTATTACTCTTATTTCGTCCCTTATCCTCTGTTTCAACTCCTCGATGTTGTTTGGCCCATTGCGGTAAACTTTGCTTTTGATAAAACACAATAAGAAAGAGTTTAACGGAATTAGATCTTGAGACCGAGTTGGGCATTCAATAAAACCTCGCCGACCGATCCACCTGTTCGGGAACGCTTCGTTCAGGTAATCAAGTATCTTAAAAATAATGGGGTGGAGCTCCATCCTGTTGAAACCATAGTGTTTCATTTGGGAGTTCTAGATCTGCATCATTCGGAAAAAAAACCGCTAACGTCGGAATCAGGTCATCCCGTAATAAATATAAATATTTTGAACCTGGAATTAAAGGCTCTTCAATAAAGACAGGCTCTATTTTTGGATGATCCTTTACGTATCCGTACTCCTCATACTTCCTGATTAATTTACCAACGGCACCCTGAGTAACAGGATCAGGATTTGTATATTTTTCATTGAAATAATCGCAAACTTCTTGATGGGTACGTGTTCTTTCTCCACAACCCCTAATAATCAGAATTTCTATTCTGTAGATGCCAATAAACGCCGAACCATTTCTAATTTAGTTTTTGGTAGTAGTTGATTAAAAATTAAAAAAATATTGAATTAAATTCAGATGCGGCTACCAATTCCAAATATTTGCAATATTCACCGTTGGCAAGTACCTACGTAGGTACTAGGAGAACAAACAAGACATCCAGATAGTATGAAATATTTTTTTTTGTTTCAGTATCAATACTATTATCTTTTTTGTAATGAAAAAATTGGTTCAAGCCCTGTGGACAGGAGCTTTGGCGCTCTTGTTCAAACTTTGACAAATCATATCTTCAAAAGTATTGGTAAGAGTTGGGAATTATATCGATGGATTCTTATGATAGAACTTCATAATAGCAGAAATTAAGTTCAAACATCATAAAAGAATTTAAATTCAACAAGAGTGCCAAAAATTATTAATCCGAAACCAATAGACCAATTGTACCCAACAACGAACTCATCCGAGACATTTGTTCCTCAATTCTATGATGAACGATATATTTTTTCCTCAAATCCACTCTGAAAATTATATTATATCAATTGAAACAGTAGCCAATATTTCAGTTTTGTTTTTACTGGAGATATTCTGAACTCAATATTATTAACTTACCATTACCATTCCCATCATCATATGGATTAATCATGGGCATTAAATATCAAAATTTGACTTATCATGGAAAATAAGTTGTATTCTGAAAAATGCAACTGTCTAGCTCATTCCTTTCGAGAGATATCGTGCCTTAGACTATAGAAATTCTTTAGTCTAAGTATCGTGCTAACGGCCAGCCGGACGCCCGGACATAATCGATTTCGACCACGTATTCTTGATCTGTGAGTCGAACCAAATCGTTTAAGCCATTTTCAGCCAAAAATTTGAAAATTACAGACATTTGGGCAAATTGATAAGCACTCTGTTCCGAGGAACAAGAGTGCCAAAACGTGTTTATTTGATGAAGATATCATTTAAAAATTTTCACATATTCAAATTTAAAAAAAAATGGTTCAAGCACTGACGTGAAGTCAGGAGCTTTTGCGCGTATGTTCTATTGTCCATTCTCCCGTATTGGACCAGGAGAATGGACAATAGAACATACGCGTAAAAGCTCCTGGCTTCACGTCAGTGCTTGAACCAATTTTTTTTTCGTGAAGTCAGGATAGAATGCAATGACAACAAATTGTCTACCTCCAATTCTTCTTTGGGAGAAGAATACCTACATAATTATTCTAGAAAAATATAACTGGAATTAATGTCATATTTAAATAATCAAAGTAAAGAAAATTATAAGTTTAGTTACTAACATATTGAATGAAATTCAATTGAATTCCAGTAATATTCAATTGCTTATTCTTAATCAATTAATGCCCAATTATAGATCTATAGGTGTTGAGGTGAAACATAAAGATATATTCTCATTAGTGATAGAAAAAATGGCCTAAAATGCCTCTCTACCCATCACCAGATTATCGACAAATGAGCCTCTCACCTCACAAGATCAGAAAGTGTCGTTAACTTATAGTTAAGTTTTGAAGCCTTCAGCGATATCATATTAAAAATAACACTGGTCAACACGATTTTTGGGTCTGACATCTACATGTTAAATTTTAGTTTCTCCTATGACAAAAATAAGGGAAAAAAAATTATTTTCCGGTTAAAGTTTGCTTTTGTAGAAATTAAAGCAATTTTTCGATTTTTCGGCAGAAATTACTGATTTCTATATTTTTTCTACAATTTCACTATAGATTATAATTAGAAAACTTTTTTTTTAGATAGAAGAGTCGTTTTTATTCAAGATGTGTGATAAACAATAATATATAAGAAATTACTGTCTAAAAGTGAATATTTTTTGTATTTCGTTTATGCTCATATGACCTCTCTCGTATTAAACCCTAAATGTAATCTCCCATCATATTCTCCTTGTACTGCCCTTGCAGGCGAAGTTAGGTACCCAATTTCCATTTTGATTACTGACCTTTAGGTTAAAATAGGCTTCATAGACTCACAAAGATTCAAATTTGTTGATAAAGCAAATTTTTGGGCGCATGTTCTAGGGGAACATCGTCCTATCATTTCGTCCAAATGTCTGTAATTTTCGAATTTCGAGCTGAAAATTGGCTAATAGACTAATTCGGACTCCCTGATCACGAATCCGGTGTCAGATTTTTGGGTGCCGTCCGGCCGGCCGGCCTTCCGGCCGTAGGCACGATAACAGGAGCACCGAAGGTCCTATGGACTTCAAACTTTCAGGGTAGGTTTCTGATCAAAATGCGACGGTTAAGTTCGTTAACGGGCAAAATCAGCCGGACGGTTTAGGAGTTATAGACATTTAAAATTTTGAGGTTATTTCCCTGATATTTCAGGAACTAACGAAGATGTTGAATCGAAACTTGGTAGTCAGTTCGAGGATATAAACGCGCAACTTTTGGCAAAATTCTGTTATGATCGAAATGTTGGTAATTTTTAAAAAAATATTTCTTTTAATTTTTTCGAAAAAATTTTTTTTCGTGAACTATTCATCAGATTGCAACAAAAACTTGTACTAACGTCAATTGTAGTATTTTGCAACATTGTGCAAAATTTTGGCTCTATACGATTTCAATTTCTGGAGATATAAGACAAAATGTGTCAAATTTCCTGGGTCTCTCTCAGTATTTTCATCGATTATTATATAATAATCAATAATATTAAGGTATTCAACATGATACTGCTTTTTTTTCTTTACTGGTCAGTACGGGCCATAAGGAAGATGAACATGCGCCCAATAGCTCCTGTCCACAGGGCTTGTTTTTATTTACTTCTAACTTTAATAAATTCACCGCAAATAAAACAGAATGAATCAACATCATTCTGACACTGACTTGATGCCATTTTTCAACTGAGTAATACACTAATATTGTTGTTAAAGCTGTAATAAACAGGTTAACATTCACTACTGTGCCTCTTACAAATAATAATACAGTTTACTTTCGGGTTAATCAAAGTTCTGCCATCTTTGGTTTATGAAATAAATTAAAATATACTTATCAACGTAGATCAGACCAAAGCAAACTTGAAGAACTAAAAATTAATATTTAAGTGTTTTTCAATGTCTAGAATCAGAATTCAAGCATGAGAACAAAAACCCTAAAAAAAATATTTTTTTTGTTGACCGGTGTAATAGGTACATACCTAACCTTTCAAAAGTCCCCTCTCGCAAATATACTCCTCTGCAGGCGCATGGATCTCTTGAATCGCCTTCTCTATTTTTCAAAGATATTCACTCCTGTTCATAAAAATCCCTTCAATATTTAGTTGCCTTCTCCTAAGGAGGATCTCTTTCAAAACCAATTTACCATGGTAAATTCGACCAAGAGTGTCCAATACAGGAGAATGAACAAGAGAACATACGCGCAAAAGCTTCTGGCTTCACGTCAGTGCTTGAACCTATTTCTTTTAACTTTTTTTTTTTAATTTCTAGTTATACGATTCTCAGAGTGTCCAATACAGCAGAACGGACAATATAATTCACCATGGTATATTTGATTAACACTGTCCAATACAGGAGAATGGAAAATAGAACATACGCGCAAAAGCTCCTGACTTCACGTCAGTGCTTGAACCAATTTTTTTTTCCTATTTTTTTTTAAATATTCTAGGGGTACGGTTCTCCCAAAATTTTACACACGTCTTTATGTCGATATTCTACAACTAGTTAGCAAGCTACAAATTGATCGGGTCTATATTTTTTGAATCATCGAGGAAATAATATTCCAGATGGGTATAACTCCGAAGCTGTTCAGCCGATTATGGCCAACAGAGAACTTAACTCTCCCATTTAGATGCGCAACCTTGGGAATTATATCGATGGATTCTTATGATAGAACTTCATAATAGCAGAAATTAAGTTCAAACATCATAAAAGAATTTAAATTCAACAAGAGTGCCAAAAATTATTAATCCGAAACCAATAGACCAATTGTACCCAACAACGAACTCATCCGAGACATTTGTTCCTCAATTCTATGATGAACGATATATTTTTTCCTCAAATCCACTCTGAAAATTATATTATATCAATTGAAACAGTAGCCAATATTTCAGTTTTGTTTTTACTGGAGATATTCTGAACTCAACATTATTAACTTACCATTACCATTCCCATCATCATATGGATTAATCATGGGCATTAAATATCAAAATTTGACTTATCATGGAAAATAAGTTGTATTCTGAAAAATGCAACTGTCTAGCTCATTCCTTTCGAGAGATATCGTGCCTTAGACTATAGAAATTCTTTAGTCTAAGTATCGTGCTAACGGCCAGCCGGACGCCCGGACATAATCGATTTCGACCACGTATTCTTGATCTGTGAGTCGAACCAAATCGTTTAAGCCATTTTCAGCCAAAAATTTGAAAATTACAGACATTTGGGCAAATTGATAAGCACTCTGTTCCGAGGAACAAGAGTGCCAAAACGTGTTTATTTGATGAAGATATCATTTAAAAATTTTCACATATTCAAATTTAAAAAAAAATGGTTCAAGCACTGACGTGAAGTCAGGAGCTTTTGCGCGTATGTTCTATTGTCCATTCTCCCGTATTGGACCAGGAGAATGGACAATAGAACATACGCGTAAAAGCTCCTGGCTTCACGTCAGTGCTTGAACCAATTTTTTTTTCGTGAAGTCAGGATAGAATGCAATGACAACAAATTGTCTACCTCCAATTCTTCTTTGGGAGAAGAATACCTACATAATTATTCTAGAAAAATATAACTGGAATTAATGTCATATTTAAATAATCAAAGTAAAGAAAATTATAAGTTTAGTTACTAACATATTGAATGAAATTCAATTGAATTCCAGTAATATTCAATTGCTTATTCTTAATCAATTAATGCCCAATTATAGATCTA
Source organism: Halyzia sedecimguttata (assembly GCA_937662695.2). Classification (NCBI taxonomy): domain Eukaryota; kingdom Metazoa; phylum Arthropoda; class Insecta; order Coleoptera; family Coccinellidae; genus Halyzia; species Halyzia sedecimguttata. The sequence continues at coordinate 19,064,625 of OW569413.2, forward strand.
TAGGTGTTGAGGTGAAACATAAAGATATATTCTCATTAGTGATAGAAAAAATGGCCTAAAATGCCTCTCTACCCATCACCAGATTATCGACAAATGAGCCTCTCACCTCACAAGATCAGAAAGTGTCGTTAACTTATAGTTAAGTTTTGAAGCCTTCAGCGATATCATATTAAAAATAACACTGGTCAACACGATTTTTGGGTCTGACATCTACATGTTAAATTTTAGTTTCTCCTATGACAAAAATAAGGGAAAAAAAATTATTTTCCGGTTAAAGTTTGCTTTTGTAGAAATTAAAGCAATTTTTCGATTTTTCGGCAGAAATTACTGATTTCTATATTTTTTCTACAATTTCACTATAGATTATAATTAGAAAACTTTTTTTTTAGATAGAAGAGTCGTTTTTATTCAAGATGTGTGATAAACAATAATATATAAGAAATTACTGTCTAAAAGTGAATATTTTTTGTATTTCGTTTATGCTCATATGACCTCTCTCGTATTAAACCCTAAATGTAATCTCCCATCATATTCTCCTTGTACTGCCCTTGCAGGCGAAGTTAGGTACCCAATTTCCATTTTGATTACTGACCTTTAGGTTAAAATAGGCTTCATAGACTCACAAAGATTCAAATTTGTTGATAAAGCAAATTTTTGGGCGCATGTTCTAGGGGAACATCGTCCTATCATTTCGTCCAAATGTCTGTAATTTTCGAATTTCGAGCTGAAAATTGGCTAATAGACTAATTCGGACTCCCTGATCACGAATCCGGTGTCAGATTTTTGGGTGCCGTCCGGCCGGCCGGCCTTCCGGCCGTAGGCACGATAACAGGAGCACCGAAGGTCCTATGGACTTCAAACTTTCAGGGTAGGTTTCTGATCAAAATGCGACGGTTAAGTTCGTAAATGGGCAAAATCAGCCGGACGGTTTAGGAGTTATAGACATTTAAAATTTTGAGGTTATTTCCCTGATATTTCAGGAACTAACGAAGATGTTGAATCGAAACTTGGTAGTCAGTTCGAGGATATAAACCCGCAACTTTTGGCAAAATTCTGTTATGATCGAAATGTTGGTAATTTTTAAAAAAATATTTCTTTTAATTTTTTCGAAAAAAAAATTTTTTTTTCGTGAACTATTCATCAGATTGCAACAAAAACTTGTACTAACGTCAATTGTAGTATTTTGCAACATTGTGCAAAATTTTGGCTCTATACGATTTCAATTTCTGGAGATATAAGACAAAATGTGTCAAATTTCCTGGGTCTCTCTCAGTATTTTCATCGATTATTATATAATAATCAATAATATTAAGGTATTCAACATGATACTGCTTTTTTTTCTTTACTGGTCAGTACGGGCCATAAGGAAGATGAACATGCGCCCAATAGCTCCTGTCCACAGGGCTTGTTTTTATTTACTTCTAACTTTAATAAATTCACCGCAAATAAAACAGAATGAATCAACATCATTCTGACACTGACTTGATGCCATTTTTCAACTGAGTAATACACTAATATTGTTGTTAAAGCTGTAATAAACAGGTTAACATTCACTACTGTGCCTCTTACAAATAATAATACAGTTTACTTTCGGGTTAATCAAAGTTCTGCCATCTTTGGTTTATGAAATAAATTAAAATATACTTATCAACGTAGATCAGACCAAAGCAAACTTGAAGAACTAAAAATTAATATTTAAGTGTTTTTCAATGTCTAGAATCAGAATTCAAGCATGAGAACAAAAACCCTAAAAAAAATATTTTTTTTGTTGACCGGTGTAATAGGTACATACCTAACCTTTCAAAAGTCCCCTCTCGCAAATATACTCCTCTGCAGGCGCATGGATCTCTTGAATCGCCTTCTCTATTTTTCAAAGATATTCACTCCTGTTCATAAAAATCCCTTCAATATTTAGTTGCCTTCTCCTAAGGAGGATCTCTTTCAAAACCAATTTACCATGGTAAATTCGACCAAGAGTGTCCAATACAGGAGAATGAACAAGAGAACATACGCGCAAAAGCTTCTGGCTTCACGTCAGTGCTTGAACCTATTTCTTTTAACTTTTTTTTTTTAATTTCTAGTTATACGATTCTCAGAGTGTCCAATACAGCAGAACGGACAATATAATTCACCATGGTATATTTGATTAACACTGTCCAATACAGGAGAATGGAAAATAGAACATACGCGCAAAAGCTCCTGACTTCACGTCAGTGCTTGAACCAATTTTTTTTTCCTAATTTTTTTTAAATATTCTAGGGGTACGGTTCTCCCAAAATTTTACACACGTCTTTATGTCGATATTCTACAACTAGTTAGCAAGCTACAAATTGATCGGGTCTATATTTTTTGAATCATCGAGGAAATAATATTCCAGATGGGTATAACTCCGAAGCTGTTCAGCCGATTATGGCCAACAGAGAACTTAACTCTCCCATTTAGATGCGCAACCTACCCTGAAAATTGCAAGTCCCTATCTCCTTTCGTTCAGGAGATATCGAGGAAACGGTCACCCATCCAGCTACTGAACTCACACAAGGCTGCTCAGATCTCCAGCAATATAGATCCGATCGTGTTCAAACTTGGTACTTGGTAGTAGAGATAGGTTCTGAAGGCTCTCGCAATAGCTGCCATGTCGGATGAATAGTTTCTTATGTATAGAATTTTTTTCAATGATTTTCAATGACTTTAAAAAAAAAATCTAGTGATACGATCCTCACAAAATTTTGCAAGAATTTCCGTGTTGGCATTCTTCATATTTAAATTGGATCGGTTTGGTATTTTTCAGATGGGTATAACTCCAAAACCGTTTGGCCGATTATACCTATAGACAAATTCAAATGTCGCATTCAGATGCACAACCTAACCTGAAAATTTCAAGCCACTATCTCTTTCCGTTCTCAGGTTATCGTGTCATAAATAATATTTTTTAATATATTTTTTTTAATTTTCTAGTAATACGATTCTCACAAGGCTGCTCAGATCTCCAACAATATAGATCCGATCATGTTCAAACTTGAAACTTGGTTGTAGAGTTAGGTTCTGAAGGCTCTCGCAAAATTTCAGCGATATCAGACGAATAGTTTCGGATATATGGAATTTTTTTCAATAATTTTTATAATTTTTTTAAATTTTTCTAGTTATACGATCCACAAAAAATTCTGCAAGAATTTTTGCGTTGCCATTCTACAACTAACAACCATGCTTCAATTGTATCGGTTTTTTATTTTTCGAGTTTTTGAGGAAATAACAACCAAATTTCAGATGGGTGTAACTCCAAAACCGTTTGGCCGATTATACCTATAGACAAATTCAAATGTCGCATTCAGATGCACAACCTAACCTGAAAATTTCAAGCCTTTATCTCTTTCCGTTCTCAGGTTATCGTGTCATAAATAATATTTTTTAATATATTTTTTTTAATTTTCTAGTAATACGATTCTCACAAAATTTCACAAACGTGCTTAGGTTTATATTCTACAACTATTCACCAAGTTTCAATTCGATCGGATTTATATTGCTTGAAAACAAAATTATTACTCGGAAACCATTGGGCCGGTTATGCCCATTAACGAACTTGTCCGTCGTATTGGGATACGCCAACTACCCTGAAAATTTCAAGTCGCTAGCTCTTTCCTTTCTCAAGTTATCGTGGCAACGGCTGGACGGCCGGCGGGACAAAATCAAATTTGACCTCGAATTCTTCATCAGGGAGTCCAACCCAATCGTTTGAGACCATTTTCGGCGAAAAATTCGAAAATTACAGACATTAGGGCAAAATAATAACGCGATGTTCCCCAGAACATACGCGCAAAAATTAATATTTCGAGAAATATTGACCCAATTGGCGTTACATGAGCATTACTGAATTCAGAATTTTATGATATATCCACGTCAAGATAAAAATAGGGGCTTGCAATTAAAAAAAAAATCGAAGGCGTCACTGCCTGGTAACGGGAAATGGTAGAACAATAAGAATTACGCTACATAATAAATTACTTCGACCTATCAAACCATTTTGCGATATTCCTGAATGGGGAGAAAATAAATCCATTACTCCATACTTTTGACGTATAGTAACCAAATGTGGATAATTTTAAATATTGGAAAATGCAATTGGGATTTAATTTAGGTTAAGAATCCCTTGAAATAGACGGTTCCAGTACCTCAATTCAATGTTGCCACTACTAGTTTCGGGTCCAAAACGTCTGAACTTTTGTAGGACTTTATTGATATGTTTCAAAGTTAAAACCGACATAATTTTCAATTTTAAGGAATTCTGAGTATTCCCGAACATATAAAACTGAATATTGACTTTGATATGAAAACAAAATTGGTTCAAGCCCTGTGGGCAGGAGCGTTGGCGCTCTTGTTCAAACTTTGACAAATCATATCTCCGAAATTAAATTGGTCTCTGGGAATGATATAAATGTATTCTTACCATAGAACTGCATCATGAAAGAAATAAAATTCAAACAGACCGATCCTCCCCAATAACTAACTTATCCGAGATATTCATTCCTCAAAACTACTCTGAAAATTATATTATATCAATTAAAACTTAGACAATATGGCAATTTTGTTTTTACTGGAGATATTCTGAAGCCAATTTGATTATGCATCTTACCAAAGAATATATTTCCATCATCATTATGGATTATCCGCGGGCATTATATTAACACCTTAAAAGTATAATATCATATGATCATCATAATTGTACGATAGCCGAGGTTATTTCATTGCTCATTTTGCATTTTGCATACTTTGTTTTCTAGAACAGGAGGTGTATTTTATTTCAAGAATAACGAACCAGAAATAAATTTGACATTTATCTCTGATAGGAAAATAAGATGACATGTAAGAATACAGATCATATAATAATTCATGGATAGAATAAATAGTATAGCATTCTTTGAAAACATAGAAGTACGATTCATTCTTGAAAATTCGAAGAATCATATCTCCGAAGTATAAGCTTCTTAGAGCTGAAAATGATATCAATGGATTTTTATGCTGAAACTGCATCTAAAAAAAAATTGAATTTGAAATCTGTAATGTAAAAAAAAATATTTTTTTCGTTACTCCGAAACTATCATGCCGATCATGCGCAATAACGAACTCAACCCAGATATTTATCTTCCAAACATATTCTGAAAATTTCTACTGCTTAGCTTGTTCTGTTCGATAGTTATTGTAGAAACAAGATAAAAACATTTCAAAAATTTATTTTTGACACTTTAGGGCAACCCGATCAATACAAAACTTCGCGTACATATAAAGGTTATTATTCTCCAATTTGAAGCTAAATTTCAGAGAGATCGAGTGATCGGTTTCGGAAATATTCATAAAAATGTTTTTACTAAAATCGACCATAACTCCGAAACCGCTTGGTGGATTACACCCGTTAACGAACTCTGCAAATTTCAATCCTCTAACTCCTTTCATTCGAGAGTTATCGTGTTAACGGCAAGCCGGACGAATGGACAGAATCGCTTTCAACCACGGATTCTTGATCAGTGAGTCGAACCAAATCGTTTAGGACCATTTTCAGCCAAAAATTAGAAAATTACAGACTTTTGGGCAAATTGATAAGCACTCTGTTCCGAGGAACAAGAGCGTCAAAAATATAATATCCTAGAGGATTTGACTTTTGTACGTTTGTCAAACGTACGCGACCTATCATTTTAATATCATAAATTTCATATATTTCAGCATGTTTCAAACACAAAACACGTAGTTTCGTTGAATTATCAGAGAAAACAAATCAACAAATAAATAAATCTTGCACAGAACGATTGAATAAAACTTGCCAAATATATGACAGATGACAATAAAATTGCAGATTTCGTAGGTTTGTACAAAAGCCAAATACGCTAAGATATTGTATTATTGTTCATATCATCAACATTTATAATCTGTTTTATAGGTATATATGTATATCGGAAAATTATAAAATTTAAGATTATGTCAGTTTTGACTTCGAATCAGATCAATAAAAGGCTCTAAAATGTCAGACGTTTTGGAACCATCATTAGTGGCAACATTGAATTGAGGTACAGTAATCATCTATTGTTGAATAATTCAAGGGGACAGGTATTTCATATTTCATCCCAATATGAAGATGGACCATTAAACTTCTTCCAATATTCTTTGACAGGTACACAACAAATAATCGTTGAACCTGTCAAATCCAGTAGACACGAAATGCTAATCCTAAACACTCTTACTTTCAGTACGTCTCTGTATTCTCAATTCTCACCTACTCCACAAAGAAAAGAACCGAATCGAACTAATAGTGGAATACCCTACCTGTTGCTTATGGGTATGAGTTACGCTGAACAAATGAATATCACTTGTTTTTTCTCTGTGGCACCTACTGACAAAAGAAAGCCGATAGGTCTAGTGCTCGGCACATGTTGCCTCATTCCAGTCAACAACAAAAGGGCGTTTCTGTACACAAAGGGTTAGTTACTTGAGTAACAGGTATGACCATTTGTGCATGGCTTCTCTTTGATTGGTCTCGTATTACTGGGTGGAAGATTAAATGTATGCAATTACACAAGATGCATAGACTAACAGGTGTCCGAAAAACGGAGCAAGAATTGTCAAATCTTGTTCTACATCACTCTGTACACGATTATTGCGCCAGAGTCGATTTGGCTGAATCTGACAAGCGACAAAGTTTATGGTCATTCCTCTGTTACTAAAGTAGAAGAATATACTCATAATTAAAGATTATAGAGTAGTTATATACACTTTTAAAGGGATTGACCTTTTTTGGGAAAGTAAAAATGAAAGGCTGATACAAATTCACACACAGAGGTTCTGGACCTAAACTACTTTTTTTAAATATTGAAAGTTTTCTACCACTTCCGGTTATATATACCGGAAGTAGCTGCCAACTTCCTTATTTTAAGTGGCAAACCTCATTTTTTATTTAATATTTAGATTCCTCTTCAAAAATTAAGGACAGTTTATTCTACAAAATCATACGTCTCGTGGCTCGTTGTATAGGTAATCAAATATTGTCTATGCTATTGTGATATTATTACTGAATATACTTTTTGCGCGTATGTTCTGGGGAACATAACGTTATCATTTTGCCCAAAGGTCTGTAATTTTCGAATATTTTGACGAGAAGATCTCAAAGGACTAGGTTTAACTCACTGATGATGAATTTTAGGTCAAATTTGATTCTTTCCGGCCGACCGGCCGTTGCAACGATATCTTGGGAACGAAAAGAGATAGCGAATTGTAGTTGGCGCATCCAAATACGACGGACAGGTTCGTTAATGGGCATAATCGGACCAACTGTTTCCAAGGAATAATTTTGTCATCAACCAATACAGATCCGATCGAATCGAAACTTGGTAGCAAGTTGTAGAATACAAATACAAAGACGTCCGTGAAATTTTGTGAGAATCGTGTCGTTAGAAAATTTTTAAAAAATTATTGAAAAATATTATTTTTTGGCACCGTCCGGGAAGTGCCCACTTCCCGGACGCTTTTTCTTTGAGAAAGAAGCATTTCCCGGCCTAGTCCGGGAAGTACGTACTTCCCGGACTAGGCCGGAAGAATCACGTCGTTTTGGTCATTGTAAAGATGAAAATCTTGGTAGGTATATTTTTGATAAATGAAGTTACCATAGCACTGAGAAAACGGCTGACAGTTCATATAAAATTAGTTGTCAACATGTGATATTTTCTGTTCTGTTTAATTTGACTAAGAATCAAAATATATAAAAAAGAAATGTGTCGTCTCATTGATTTGTTATTCTACACGGTTGCCGAAAAAATATTGTACGCAACACGCCCGAAAAAGGTTTTTTTGGACTCATAGACTTCTAGGACTCGCTTACGCTCGCCCTAGAATTTTGTCTATTCGTCCAAAAAAACCCTATTTTCCGGACTTGTTACGTAAATTACTATTACGTCATGATTACCCGAGAAAGGAAAGAGATAGTGACAATTTTCAGAGTAGGTTGTGCATCTGAATGAGACATTTGTATTTATTAATAGCCATAATCGGTTAAACGGCTTTTGAGTTATACCCATCTGAAATTTGGTTTTTATTTCCTCAATAACACGAAAAATACAGAACCGATCCAATTCAAACTAGTTGTAAAGTGCCGGCTCGAAAATTCTTGCAAAATCTCGTGAGAATCGTATAACTAGAAAATTGAAGAAAAATAATTGAAAATCATTGAAACAAATTCTATATATCATAAACTATTCGCCCGACATCACTGAAATTTTGCGAGAGCCTTCAAAACCTGACTCTACTACCATATTCCAAGTTTGAACATGACCGGATGTATATTTTCGAAGATCCGAGCAGCCTTGGATAAGTTAAGTAGTTGGATGGGTGACGGTTGCCTCAATAACTTTCGAACGAAAAGAGGTAGGGATTTGAAATTTTCAGGCTTGGTTGCGCGTCCGCATCGGAGAGTTCAGTTCGTTGTTGGGCAAAATCGGTCCTACGATTCCGAAGTTATAACCATCTGGAATATTATTTTCTCGATAACTCAAATAATACAGACCCGATCGAATTGAAACTTGTTATCTAGTTGTAGAATATCGACATAAAGACGTGTTTTGTGAGGACTGTACCACTAGTAAATTTCAAAAAAATACGAAAAAATATTATGTATCTCACGATAACTTGAGAACAGAAAGAGATGGCGATTTGTCATTTTCAGGGTTGGTTGAGCAGCAGAATGCGATATTTGAGTTTGTTTATAGGCATAATCAATCCAACGGTTTTGGAGTTATACCTATCTGAAATTTGGTTGTTATTTCCTCAATTACTCGAAAAATACAAAACCGATCCAATGCAAACTAGTCGTAGAATGCCATCGCAAAAATTCTTGCAAGATTTCGTGAGGATCGTATGACTAGAACATTTTTTTAAGATCATTGAAAAAATTCTATATATCAGAAACTATTCCTCTGACATCGCTAAAATTTTGCGAGAGCCTTCAGAACCTAACTCTTCTGCCAAGCTTCAAGTTTGAACACAATCGAATCTATATTGTTGGAGATCGGAGCAGCCTTGTGTGAGTTCAGTAGCTGGATGGGTGACCGTTGCCTCGATAACTCTCGAACGAAAGGAGATATGGACAATTTTCAGGGCGGGTTGCGCATCTGAATGGGAGGGACAATTTCGATTTTAGGTATAATCGGTCCATCGGTTTCGGAGTTATATATACAGACCTGGAATATTATTTACTTGATAACTCAAAAAATATAGACGCGATTGAATTGAAGCTTGGTAACAAGTTGTAGAATATCGACGTAAAGACGTGTATAAGACTTTGTAAGAACCGCACCACTAAAATTTTTTACAAAATTACGAAAAAAAAAATTTATTGAAGCACTGACGTGAAGTCAGGAGCGCGTATGTTCTATTGTCCATTCAATAGAATAATAGAACATACGCGCAAAAGCTCCTGACTTCACGGCAGTGCTAGAACCCATTTTTTTTCAGTTCTTTCCAAAAAACTCGTTTTTTTCAAATTAAATACTCTTTTGGCGCTCTTGTTCCTCGGAACAGAGTGCTTAGCAATTTGCCCAAATGTCTGTAATTTTAGAATTTTTGGCTGCAAATGGTTAAACGATTTGGTTCCACTCACTGTTCAAGAATCCATGGTCAAAATCGATTCTGTCCGGCCGTTAACACGATAACTCTCGAACTGAATGAGCTAGACAATTGAAATTTTCAGAGTAGGTTCGATGGATAAATATCTCGGTATCTCGGAGAAACGAAAAAAAAATATTTTTGTTACTTTACAACTTTTGAATTATTTTTTTTTAAGATGCAGTTTTATCATAAGAATCCAATGATAGAATGTTCAACTCTAACGAACTAAATACTTTTGGAGATACGATTTTTCAAAATTTCAATAATACATACATCGTAGTTCTATGTATTCACTGTATGTGTTCACTGTTCATAAATGTCATCTTATCTAGCTATAAGAGTCATGTTAAATCGTAGTTTGTAAAGCAAGTATCTGATTCTTGAATTTGTGAATATATACAATACTGTTATGAAACCGAAAATAATATTGACTGGTTGCATATTGAATAATTTACGTATAAATTCGGGATGATAATAATAATAATAAGTTTATTTGAAGAAAGTATTCTTTACATCGAATAAACAGAATATATCACAGAGGATCAAATATGCAATATTTGTTCCTGTATGTGACTTTAAAAACAATTATTAAATTCTTAGATTGTTCCACAGAGATTAAACATATGAATACATTATATATAAAAAAAAACAAAAAATTAAACTCTTCATTCTTCCAAAAATTGCCGTCACCACATAGGGATATATTATGCATCTTCTCCTGTTATGTCCACCAGATTAGTGTCCTCATCAGGTAAGCATAAATCTTGTGCGGGTGTATGTTCTCACGTCTTGATCGGGTAAGTAAAATGTCTATATCTGGTATGTGTCACATTATTGAGTTTAAATTTAGTTATCATATTTTAATTATTATTTATTAAATTTCCAATAATCGATCTCCTCTCGTTAATCCAATTTTTTGCCGTTTTCTTAAATGATTTTCGTTTAATAATTTCCTTCAGATGTTTAGGAACCAAGTTAAAAACTTTCGGAGCAAAATAAATATGGCTTCTTTGACCTATACTTTTTTTGAATCTAGGTGGTTGATAAGAGTTTTCCTTATTTCTGGTACCATATTCATGTTGTAATGTGTTTATTTTAATTTTTTCAGATGCAATATCTGCCAAAAGTTTATATGCATATAGTTGCCTTACATCTAGAACTTTTGCAATATCAAACAGTTGTTGACTAGGAAAGGTACGTTTTTTTTGAAATATGATTTTTAAGATCCATTTTTGTATCACTTCCAAACTTCTAATATGGGTTTGATATGCCCCACCCCACCCGACTATTCCATAACTGATCAGCGATTCTATAAGGGCTTGATAGAATATTTTGAGATATTTAACATCCTCAATATGTTTTCTTATGTATTTGAATTTGAAAAGGAGCCCCTTTATTTTTTTTACGAGTTTCTTTGTATGTTTATCCCATTTCATATGTTGATCAAACGTGACCCCTAAGTATTTGACTTCTTTTGTTTCAGTTATAGATGTTGTACCATCAATTTCAAGATTTCCCACATTTGGATCGTCTGAATAAGGGGAGCAGAATGTCACATATCGTGTTTTCTCCTTATTTAGGGTAAGTTTATTATATTTGAACCATTTATTTATTTCTGCAAAATTGGTTTGTGCTTTCTGTTTCAATTCCACCCACGAATCAGCATTAAACTGGACAACTGCATCATCAGCAAAACATAATGCATCCTTAGCTTCATTCATTTTCAACAAATCATTTATGTAAAGAACAAACAATAAAGGTCCTAGTACAGTTCCTTGGGGGATACCGTATGATCTTATTGATCCTACCGAGCTTCTAGATTTTCCAATTTCTACTATTTGTTTTCTGTTGTCCAAATAACTCTCTAGTAATCCGTATATGGGTCCTCTGAATCCATACCTTTCCAACTTTTGTTTAAGATGCTCATGTGATACAGTGTCGAATGCTTTACATAAGTCCACAAATATACATAAGGTGGGAATGCCCTCGTCCAAATATTCATATATTCTTCCTGATAAGTTTCTAATGGCATCTTCGGTAGACTTTCCCTGGACAAACCCATATTGCTTCTCATCAACTATCCGATATTTCGTCAGATAATCAGCAATTCGTTTTCTCATGATTTTTTCTATTATCTTTGCAAGATTTGAAATGAGGGAAATAGGTCTATAGTTATCTGTCTTTGATCTATCACCATTTTTAAAGAGTGGCTTAACCACAGCCATTTTCCATGCATCAGGAAAGCATTCATTCTCAAAACACTTATTAATCAAATAGGCAAGAGGTGCGGATATTTGTGATTTGATTTCTTTTAATGTTTCAGACTGTATGGAATCATAACCAGCAGATGTTCCAGACTTGAGCTGCCCTATGATGTCTTCTACTTCCACAGGATTAGTTTCGGCTAAATAAAAGGAATTACTTATAGAATAATCACATTCCTTATATTCTTGTATACATTCAACCTTATCAGCGTACGTTTGTCCTATGCTACCAAAATGGTCATTAAATATATTAGCAATTTGCTTCTCTTCTTGAACAATAATATTATTATGAGTCAGCTCTTTAATATATGTTTTTGTCTTATTTTTGTCTCCACATATTGTTTTCATACATTTCCACACAGCACTTGATTCAGATCCACAAGAGTTTACTATTTTTTCTAGGTAGGCTTTTTTCGATTTATTTATTAAAGTTTGAATTTCATTTCGAGAATAAATGTAATGTGATTTAAGGATTTCATTATTTGGGTCTTTTTTATGCTGTATATAAAGTTCATTTTTTTTGTTGATCAGTTTTAGTAGGGAAGCAGAAATCCATTTCTTTCGAATGACATTATCTTTTCTTAATTTAACGGAATGTGTATTGTTATTTATATGTGTAGTCAATACTTCAACAAAGACCTGAGTAATTTCATTTGCATCATTCTTCTCATACATATTTGACCATGATTCCTTACTTAATTCCTCCCTTAATTTTGGGTGATTGATGAAACTCTTAACATTTTTCCCTTCACATTTTTTTGTTGAAATTTTTGAATCCAAGTTTAATATTAATATTGTTGGAAAGTGATCCGTGATGAGATATTGTAATATGTAACCTCCAGTATTGTCTAATTCGCTCTCAAGATCTTTTCTTTTCAGAAATATATGGTCCAGACAACTTTTCCCTGCCGGTCTCGTACATTTATTAATTATTGACACGAATCCGAAAGTACTCATAATATTTTCGTATTCGTCAATTAGTTCGTTATCTGCCAACAAATTAATGTTTATATCTCCTACTAGTACATGTGTTTCAACGTGGGTCACACTACCGAGGTAGTCTAGCAGATCTTTGTTAAAGGCAACCACACTTGAGTGGGGCGATCTGTATATGGCTGTTAAACATAGTCCTTTCTCACTAATTATATTTATTTCTATGGATTTGTTCTCTCCCAATGTAACTAAATTTTGATTGAATTCAATATTATCCTTCAGGTAAACTAAAACACCGTCGTTTTTGTTGAAGTTACTTTTATTATAAACACTTTGATAGCCGTTCAAGCTAAAAATTTCCGGATTGTCCATTTGAAAAGTTTCCGTTAGAACTATAATATCAAACCCAAGGGGTAGGTAATCCAAAAGGATAGACAGTTCATCAAAATTTTGTTTCAGAAGATTTAGAATTGGATCATTTTAATGATGTTTATGGAGGCAGTAGGAAAGAATAACATATGGAATCATCAAAACAAATTACTGTTCATTGACCACTGAGGTAAATATTATATTTTACTTCCTTAAGTAGTGAGAGATGTTCCTATATACAGTATTTTCATAATGTTGCTAGTTAATATATTTCGAACTATTAACATAATTTGTTCGTAAGCCCTATTCAAATATTAGAAATAAATGGACAATCTGCTATGATTGTCTCCAGCCTTGCTCTAGGCATTTCGATGATACTTTCTTTAGGTATTTCGAGTTGTGAAAACTATGCACCGAGTGTAAGTTGCAACAACCCATTCCACGAGGTTGAATCATTGCAGATTGCTCATTTAATCTTGATAAATAAATTTAATGACAATTTTTGAAGCATTGTAGATTGCTCATTTTTTTGGCGCTCTTGTTTGTGTGATTTTTAAACGACACTTTTTTTAAATTTAATTTCTTTCATCATGCAGTTCTATCATAAGAATCCATTGATATAATTCCCAACTCTGAGAAACCAATACTTTCGAAGATATAATTTGTCTGTTTGAACAAGAGTGCCAAAAAGCTCCTGTCCACAGGGCTTGAACCAATTTTTTATTATCATAAATGTCATATATTTCAGCATGTTCTGTGCAAAAAACACGTTGTTTTGTTTGATAATCAGAAAAAACAAATCAACGAATATTATATCTTGCATAAAACCTCATGAAACGATTGACTAAAACGTGACGAATATATAACATATGACATATGACTATAAAATTGCTGATTTCCTAGGTTTGACAAACGTATAAAAGCCAAATCCCCTAGGATATTGTATTTTTGTTCATATCAACATTAATATTCTGTTTTATATATTCGGGAACACTCCGAAATCATTAAAATTGGAAATTATGTCCGTTTCGACTTTGAATTACATATATCAATAAAGGCCTACGAAATGTCAGACATTTTGGGCCCGAAAGTAGTAGTGGCAACATTGAATTGAATTGATGGAATCCTCTATTCTGCAAAAATGAGGATAATTATAGGTACCTATTGTTGTACTCATTCTGATTTACCGAGAGTGTCCTCCGGATTGCAATTTTCATTGCAGCAAAATCAATGGTTGCGCCTGCGCTATTTATTTTATGTGGTCAGCCAGTGGATTCTGGACTTATTTACTTAAGGAATAAAATCTTTGGAATTGTGCAGAGATTTTTGTATTAGCGATATGTTGAATTCAATGCATTGGGAAAGCACTCTGCTTGAGAGCACCGTTTCAATTTCATAAACAGAGTGGTCACCCATTCCGGTAATGAACTCGCACAAGGCTGCTTGGCTTCCAGGATATAAAATTATATTTTCAAAACATTTCCAACAATATAGATCCGATCTAGTTCAAATCTAGAACTTGGCTTTATACGGTTCTAAAGGCAAAATTTCGGCGATGTTTGAACTGATGAAATAAAAAAATAACTAGGTACCTATTTATTTATTTAAACAGTGAAGAAAAATTTTCTTTGTATTTCGTGCAGAATATTTATTTACATAATCTTAGCAGAGTGCTTTCGACTATTGCAGTCATCATCGGTGCTTACTTGTCAGGTTTTACAAAAAGTCCATGACATCCATAGTGGTATCAAAAAATTAAAATTTAAACTAACAACAACAACATCAAGAAGGTGATAAAATATATTAAGATTTCTTTGTTCACTTTCCTAAGTACCAATATAGCCTATTTTACGCATTTCGAGGCAGCATTGCGTTTATCGATTTCAAATCAATTTCCAAATTTAACCTTCTGAAAATATATTTTTCGATTCAACAATATACCATATTTGATTCTTTTTGACCACCGAATGGTTTTAAATATCGATTCCAATATGCACATCTAAAATAACTGTTTTTTTCCAACCTCCTCTGAAACTGACAATGATTCTTTCGTATTACAAAAAAAAATGCGACTATCGTGAAAATTCTTAAAGATTTTGAGTTACTCACGCTTTTTCATGGCTTGTTGTTCTATATTATATAGGTATTAAATATCTCCAACAATAGAGAGAGAGAGAGATAAACTTTATTGGATGGTTCCAAATGGCTATAGACCTAAGTCTTCCTGCCTGTTACAAAAATTCATACAATTACAATTTAGGTACTTCATATTTGGTGTTAGTATGGATGTATATTAATTTAGGTTCATTAAAAATTCAAATAAAGGTGCTTCTGGAAATTTTCTTTTTGGTATGATGTTCCTGTCGTATCTGTGAATAAGAGGTTGCATGATATCTCTGTTGTGTTGTTCTGATATGAATTTTTTGTCCAATCTATTCATCCTGTTCAGAATAGGTTCAATTCCGGTCATTTCATACAACGTATGATTAGGGGGGTTATGCAGGGGGTTGTTCGGGTGTCGTAGTCTTGTGATCTTACGGAGGCTTGTTCTTTCTCCCACTTCTATGGTTCTTCGCATAGTACAATTTCCATTCGATATAATCGGGTGTCCATATTCGAGTAAGGGTCTACATATCATTTTATATATTCTCCAACAATATAGATCCCTTAGAGTTTAAATCTAGAACTTTGCCGTAAAATTAGGATTTGAAGGATCTTGCAAAATTTTAACGATATCAGACGGATAGTTTCTGAGATACAGAATCTTTATAAATATATTTTTTAAATTTTATATATAGTCATGCGGTCCCCACAAAATTTTTCGTGTTGGTATTCTTGAACTAACTACCGTGAGTTAATTCGATTAGATCAGTATTTTTCGAGTAACTGGGAAAACAAAATTCCAGGTGGCTATAATTCCGAAACTATTCGAAGGATTTTGTCGATTAACGAACTTCGCCGGCGCATTCGGACTCCAAACTTACACTGAAAATGTCAACTCCTTAATTCAATGCGCCCGAGCGCAATGGTGCAGACGGCCGGACAGAATCAACTTTGGCCTCGGATTCTTCATCAGTGAGTCGAAACTAATCGTTTGAGACCATCCTCGGCCAAAAATTCGAAAATTACAGACCTTTGGACGAATTGATAGGCGCTCTGTTCGCCTGAACAGCGTGCCAAAAATGGTGTTGGCGTGTTGTGCTATATCCTGAAATGACAAATGATTTGAATTGAAAGAAAACACTTTTATCTAACTTCCACTAAAACTTTATTTACACGACCGGTCTTGACTGTTAGATCATCATCGAATGATACAGATGGCCTCGGGTTACAGATATTTATGCATGCGGTATCCATAGGTAATAAATGAGTTTACAATTGCATGTTAAGTAGGGCAGAGTTGTTATGGTTATTAAGTGTTAAGTATTGGGGTTTTTCATTAGATTTTTGAGTTTATTTGTACCAAACTAAGGACTCTTGAGAAAGGTGAAATTCCTTTAGCTTTCCTGTTAGACCTCTTAAAAGAATTTGATTGTGTCGATTATAGAATTTAACTCCATAAATTAGGCTTATATATGGTATCAGAGATAATTAGCTGTAACTGATTGAAAGCTATTTAGCTAATAGAATAAATAGTTCTTATCAACACTCAAAAGGACCTCTAAGGACATTACAGATAGGAGTTCCGCGAGATGGCATTCTGGGGTCCTTTCTGTTTGTTGTATTTGTTGTCAGTGATATGCCGACCATTTTCCGGGTCCTACACAGCAGCCATTGAGTAAGTTCCACTAGGCGATCGCAACGTTCGTAGAGTCGTCTGCGCAGTTCTGCGGTCGTGCGCGTGATCGTTGTGGGACCTTAGTGGAACGCGCCCTTTGATGTATGAAGGTGATACGACCAAATTAATGTCTGCTAAAGATTAAGACTCTGCTAGATAATTCCATATGAACCATTGATTGTCAAGATCAGAGTGGTTAGATCCTCAACAAGGATAAAACTTAGAAATATTTTCTTCATGGCGGATATAAGTAATAATGTATACTAAAGTATTATTGTAAAATAATAAAAGGATTGGTGCTTGTGAATCAGTAAAATTTCTTGGTTTACATATTGATTGTAATTTGAAGGTGATTTTCTCAAGAGGAAACTGAAATCTGAGATATTTTCCTTGAATATGCTAAAAAAATAGTAGGTAACTATGCATGTATTTTTTTTTCATGTTTGTTCATTGATTAATCGGAGAATCGAGTATTATCATCAAAAGTAAAACAATTTTATCAGAAAAATGAGTAAGTGTAGTAAATGTGCTGTTTACAGTGGTTTTTGGCGAAAACAATAAATTCAAAACTTCGGGTAACTAAGAAAAAACAATCGTAACACTTGGAAATTTCCAAGGTTTTTCCGGGACGCTTCAAGATTTAACAAGAGCGCCAAAAATTACCGACAATATCATTCGTTGACTCATCATGCCCATAGTTGATACCAATTTATCAAAATATTTTAAAATGCGAATGTTAATCTATTTTTGGCGCCCTTGTTCCGAGGAACAGACTGCTTATCAATTTGCCCAAATGTCTGTAATTTTCGAATTTTTGGATGAAAATGGCCTTAAACCCACTGATCAAGAATCCGTGGTCAAAATCGATTCTGTCCGGCCGGCCTTCCGTTAACACGGTAACTCTGAACGGAATGAGCTAGACAGTTGAAATTTTCACAGTAGGTTTAGGAGTTAGATATCTCGGTTAAGTTCGTTATTGGGCAAAATCGGCCTAATAGTATCGGAGTAACGAAAAAATTTTTTTTTTTACATTACAAATTTCAAATAAATTTTTTCTTAGATGTAATTTCAGTAATTTCACCATAATAATCCATTGATATCATTTTCAACTCTAATAAGCTAATACTTCCGGAGATATGATTTTTCAAAATTTCAATAATAAATCGTACTTCTATGTTTCCACAGAATGCTGTACTTAATTATTATATCTATAAATATGATCTGTGTTCTTACAAGTCATCTTATTTTCCTATGAGTATAAATGTCAAAATTATTTTTGGTTCGTTAATCTTGATATAAAATACACCTCCTGTTCCAGAAAACAAAGTACGATTGAATGCAAAATGACCAATGAAATAACCTCAGCTATCGTAGAATTATGAGGCTGATATGATACAACTCCTCCTTGAAGGAAGGCCAATAAAATCCCATCATTTGCTTCAATATTGCGGCGAAGGTGGATGAAAATTCAATTGACAGCTGTTTTGTTTATCAATAGTGAATGCTTAAATCAACTTGATTTCAAGTGAAGATTCCTACCATTTTTATGTCAAAGTTACCGAGGACTCAGTGTCACCAACTCATTATCCAGGAGCTTGTTGAAAAAAGAACAGAGACTAAGTTAATAACAAAATGAAAGCGATGGAGATGGGATATAGGAGGCGCTGCTCTAGACTAAAGCTACAGGATAGAGTCAGGAATGAGGAGATAAGATCTAGAGTGGGTGTTGATGCAGATATTAGAGACATAATTGAAGCAAAAATGCTACAATAGTTTGGGCACGTGACAAGAAAGAGTGACGGGAGATGGCCATTTAAAGTCCTCAATTGGGTTCCTCCGCAAAGAAGGAGAGGAAGACCTAGGAGAACGTGGAGGTAAGGAGTTCAGGAAGCGATGGACAGGAGAGGTTTGCAATACCAGGATTGGCATAATAGGATATGGTGACTGAGATGCGAGAAATGACATTATTTTATATGAAAATCCTTATGATAATAAAAGGCCCCTTTTTTATGCTGCCGACTCCCGTTCATATTTTGAAAAATATAAGAAATAACTGGTAGACCTACCATATCCTTATATTCAACATCAATTGAAAAGCAGAATGAAACGAGTGCTAAAAATTTTTAATCAGACCCCAGTGGTAGCACTTATGGAACTTGGTCCTAGGTATTACTTGAGTATCATGAAGATTATGCCATTCTTGTTAAGATTCAAAACTATCCAATAGAGGACCAATGGAAAATATAGATGCGCTATTAAATAAAATCATCTCATTATTGCATGGCATGTATAACTCATCAATTTGTTTGAATATAAAAATATAAAATCCTATAATTCAACTTTTGAATTTACCGCCTTTTCCCCATCTACTTTGGCGGCCATACTTGTTTTTATGACTGGACTTCAATATAGAGGGTGTTGTATTATATTATACTTTTAAGGCTATAATATAATGCCCGTGGATAATCCATATGATGATGGAAATATATACTTTGGTAAGATACATATCGAATTGGGTTCAGAATATCTCCATTAAAAACAAAACTGCAATATTGTCTGAGTTTCAATTGATATAATATAATTTTCAAAGTAGATTTGAGGAATGAATATCTCGGATAAGTTCGTTATCGGGGAGAATCGGTCTGTTTCAATTTAATTTTTTTCATGATGCAGTTCTATCGTAAGAATCTATTTATATCATTCCCAGAGACCAATAATTTCGGAGATATGATTTGTCGAAGCTTGAACAAGAGCGCTTAAGCTCCTATCCACAGGGCTTGAACCAATTTTTAGTGTAAATTATTGCTTCGAAAAAAATATTTTCATTAAAAGCTACTAATAGATTTATAGTAAATATTTTCCTTCGATTGGCGATAACTCCACGGATAATCATCGTACAGGATTTTTAGTTGATTCAAATCGGAGGGCATTGAATTTTTAAAAATGGTGCAATTTTGAAAAAATAAATATTTCAAATAAATCAAAAATTTGGATTTTTTTTTTTCGTTGGCATCACTCTAGAACCGTCGTTGGCATCACTCTAGAATCGTACACGATAAAAAAAAATCATGTCCAGATCTGAAAACTATAACTACAATTTGTAATTTTTAATTTGTAGCCGTATGATGAATTTCCCAAAAATTTGGAATTTTGTGTTATATCCCATTTTTATGTCTAGTGTATATTGATCATAAAATGAACGAGAGCGCTAAAGCTCCTAATGTGATTCGAGTACATTTGAGGTTGTACATTCGAAACGTAAGGTGGAAAATTTCATAGGGGCTTACAAAATTTTTTTCGCTGCTTGATTTCCAAAGGCTTATATTTAAGAATATAATAAACCAGAAAAATAAGTGTAGAAATATCATTCGTTAAGGGTCTTATTCGAATTAAGTAGGTTGGTGGCTGTGTACTCAAATTAATATCAATGATTAATTAAAAGGAGCCTATAATTTTGAGTAAAATTTTTATTAATATCAGTTAGAACGCTTTCGGCTATTAAGCCATCTTCAGTACCGCTACAATCAATTTGTATGGTCAAATCAAGGGCGTAGCCCCTAAATGTTATTTTTCTCTTAAAAAAAAATTTGCTGCAGAAAGTGACCCTTACACCACCAAAACCCCCCCGAAATTAATTCCTATTTCATAACCCGCCCCCCGAAATTACTTCCTGGCTACGCCCTTGGGTCAAATAAATTAAAATCACAAAAGACAATTACAAAACTTACTTGTCTTAGATAAGTCATGAAAACATAAAACACAAATTAACCAGAATAAGTAAAATGGGATCTGGATCTGTATAGTCTATCTGTAAATATTGTGTAACGCAGACCCAGTCGTCCATCCTAAAAAAATTGTCAAAAACAAAACAACATAAAATGACATGAATCTCAAACTTCGCTTTCTAGGTTAACCACAGAATGAAAAAAATTTCTGGGACTAGATTCTGGTCATGACGAAATGAAAAGTTATCAGCTACAACGAATCAGATTATTGTATTCTCTTGAAGAGTGATAGCTATACCCCACTCTTCAAGAGAATACAATAATCTGTTTCGTTGTTGCTGATAACTTTTCATTTCGTCATTACCAGAATCTAGTCCCAGAAATTGTTTTCATTCTGTGGTTAACCTAGAAAAAGAAGTTTGAGATTCATGTCATTTTATGTTGTTTTGTTTTTGACAAATTCTTTGGATGGCCGGCCCGGTGGTCTAGCGGTTGAAGAGCTAGCTAGGGTGCCGGAGTCGCGGGTGCGAATCCCGCTCAGGGCATGGATGTGGTGTTGGGTTGTGTGAGTGTCCAAAAATAAATTGAAAGAGTTTGCGATATATGAGTTATAACTGTGTAGATGGCCTACAGTTGCCTAGCACATAAAATAGATAGAAAAAAAAAATTCTTCGGATGGACGACTGGGTCTGCGTTACACAATATTTACAGATAAACTATACATATTTCCAGATCCCATTTTACTTATGTTGGTTAATTTGTGTTTTATTTTCATGCCATATTTAAGACAAGTAAGTTTTGTAATTGTCTTTTGTGATTTTAATTTATTTGACCATACAAATTGATTTTAGCGGTACTGAAGATGGCTCAATAGCTGAAAGCGCTCTACCTTATATTAATAATAATTTTACTCAAAATTATACGCTCCTTTTAATTAATCTTATTCGAATTGATAACTCCTACCGATAGTGCTACAAAAGTCAATCTATACAAATTTTATAAAGTGGAGAAATCATTTTTGCACTCCTTATCTTAGAAAGATAACGGAGAAGAACAAACTGCCTTCTAGTGTAATACTGCTTGAGTATAATACGCGATTTAAATAGATATTCATTTCCGAAAACAATTAGAAGGGGAATATGAGGTATTAGTGGAAGCACGTAATAATTTCATTCGCATCTTCCCGGATGCAGTGGTTATTTTCGACGTCTTTTTCCTGTATAATTAAAATATCGACCTTCAGATTTGCGCCCGCTTGACGCAGAACGGAATAACCCTCTTTTCCAGATAACGGAATTCTCGAAATTGTGAAATAACCCAAATAACGCCAAGGCACCGAGGAGAAAAATCTGCGATTCCGAGTAATCGTCTGGAAATTCGTGTATAGGCAAGAAGTGGCGCATTATAGGATAAGAGAAACAGGTTTTGAATGAGTCAATAGTCCATTCATGGCAATAAATTAAATGTACCGTATGCAAAAGCGCGATTTCGATAAGAATCATTGTTTTCAGTTCTATAACACGCGGGATGGAGATTCGTGGAGAAAATTGGAGTTTTATGGAGTTTCTGTTTGAAGAGATATCGAGTCACAAAAATTGTATTATTTCGATTAAACTTGAAAATTGAGTGGCGTATAAAGATTGATGTGATTCAGGGATGCTGAATGTATATTCTTGATTGAGAGCTATTTCCTTCAATTCTTTTAAAATTTGGCAGATAGTCCCCCTATCTGGATATCGATTTTGTTTAATGAATTTTTAAATTAACCTTTAAAACTAAGGCAGTTGCAGTCGAATAAATCAAGTAAATTTTCTTTCATAATAATCAAGCATTGTGAATTTCCTGAGAAAAAAAATGTTGCAACAACATTTTTTTCATTTATTTTTATCGGGTTTTTTAATTAATTAATCTTCTTGATCGAAGGATTGAGGATTATCATGTAAAATAAAAACATTTTGATAGGATAAACGATAAACTGTAGTAAAAGTTCTCTTTACCGTGATTTTGGGAGAATACAATAAATTTAAAGCTTCGAGTCACTAAGAAAAAACATGGAGCGTTTTGAAATTTCCAAGGTTTTCCGGGACACTTTAAGGTTGAAAAATTACCGACGATATCATTCGTTTATTCATTATACCCTTAGTTATACCAAGTTATCCAAATATATAAAAAATAAAAATTTTTATCTTTTTTCCAGTCAAGAGTATTGCATCGAAAAAATAATTTTTCATGAAAAGCTATTATAACTGATTATAGTAAATATTCTGCTTACTTCAAACACCAACCTTGATATCCTGAACGACCATTGTTCGCAGACTTATTGATTATCAAAGTCAAAAGGGACTTGTGCACTGAATGAAAAAGCGCATTTCGATAAGGATCATGGTTTTCTGTAGCACGCGGGATAGAGATTTCTGGAGGAAAATGGTAGTTTATGAAGTTGCTCATTGAAGAAATATCGAGTCGCAAAAGCAAATTGGATTATTTTCATTAAACTCTGGAACTAAGCGGCATATATAAAGATTGGATTGATTCAAGGATACTAGATCTATTCTTGATGGAGAGCTATTTCCTTCATTTGTTTTCAAGGTGGGTAAGGGATATTGATTTTGTTTAATGAATTTGTGAATTGACATTTAAACGGCAGTTGAAGTCGAAAAAATGAAGTCAGTTTTCTTTGATAACATTGAAACATTATGAATAGGCTGAGAAATAAAAATTGGTTGAAGCTCTGACGTGAGATCAGGAGCTTTTGTGCACATGTTCCATTGTCTATTCACGCCTCATACGAAATCGATCGAGCATAGTTTCTGAAATATAAAATTATTCAAGATAGCTGAAAAAATTAAAGTTTAACCTTAAACCGACAAAATTACTGTTAATAATGTTTTATTCACCTCTACTGGACACTCTTATTCGAATTTACCATCGATATTGCTAGTCGCTAAGTTATCGTGACAACGGTCACCCATTCAGCTACTGAACTCATATGTCGGACGAATGGTTTCTTCAGATTTTTTTCAATGATTTTCGTCGATTCTAAAAAAATTTCCGGTGATAAGATCATCACAAAATTTTTCGGTATTCTACAACTGATTACCATGTTTGACTTGGATCGGTTTCGTATTTTTCTAGTTATTGAAATACTGATGCTGAATCTATCCTTGATAGAGAGTTATTTCCTACAATTGTTTTTAAATTTGGCAGATAGGATAGGGGGTAACGGATATCGATTTTGTTTAATGAATTTTTAAATTGACATTTAAAACTAAGGTTGAAGTCTTAAAATTCAAGTAAATTTTCTTTTATAATAATGAAGCATTGTGAATAATAGGCGAAGCTATAAAAATGTAGACAAACAAATTTTCAATTTAATTTTTTTCAATGTATGTATTTTGTTTTTCAGCTTTCTTGGCGCTCTAGTTCCTCGGAACAGAGTGCTTATCAATTTGCCCAAATGTCTGTAATTTTGGAATTTTTGGCTGAAAATGGTCTCAAACGATTTGGTTCGACTCACTGATCAAGAATCCGAGGTCGAAATCGATTCTGTCCGGCCGGCCGTAGGCACAATAACTCTCGAACCAAGAAGTTAGCGGATTGAAATTTGCAAGGTGCAAGGATTTTAGTAAAAATATATTTTATGAATATTTCCGAAACAGATCACACGATAATCTGAAATTTAGCATAAAATTGTAGAATCATGACCTTTATACGCATGTGAAGTTTTGTATTGACCAGATTACCGCAAAGTGCTAATTTAATCTTGATAAATAAACTATCATTTGAATTGAATTTCCTTTATGATGCAGGTAATTTTTCATTATTACCTACTTCTCTTCTTCAATACATGTTTTATGGAATATCTACTATTTGTAGGTACTTCAAACCTGATTTGGGCAATTGTCATACGAAACTTGTTTTTTTGGCGCTCTAGTTCCTCGGAACAGAGTGCTTATTTGCCCAAGTGTCTGCAATTTTGGAATTTTTGGCTGAAAATGGTCTCAAACGATTTGGTTCGACTCACTGATCAAGAATCCGAGGTCGAAATCGATAATGTCCGGCCAGCCGGCCGGCCGTAGGCACGATAACTCTCGAACGAAAGGAGTTAGAGGATTGAAATTTGTAGGGTAGGTTTGGATCGCAAATATTTCGGGCAAGTTCATTAACGGGCGAAATCTACCAAGCGGTTTCGGAGTCATGGCCGTTTTTAGTAAAAACATTTTTTATGAATATTTCTGAAACCGATCACTCGATCTATCTGAAATTTAGCATCAAATTGTAGAATCATGACCTTTATACGCGTGTGAAGTTTTGTATTGACCAGATTACCGCAAAGTGTCAAAAAAATTTTTTTTACAATAACTCTCGAACGGAATGAGCTAGGTAGTTCAAATTTTCAGAGTAGGTTAGGGAGATGAATATCTCGGTTAAGTGCGTTATTGGGCAAAATTGGCCAGATTTAATTTGATTTCTTCCATGGTGCTGTTCTCATTCTCATGATTGCTCATTTAATCTTGATAAATAAACTATTATTTGTATTGAATTTCCTTTATGATGCAGTTCTATCATATGAATACATTGATATAATTCCCAACTCTGAGAAACCAATACTTTCGGGGATATAATTTGTCTGTTTGAACTAGAGCGCCAGAAAGCTCCTGTCCACAGGGCTTCAACCAATGTTTTCAATAATTAATTTTTAGCTCGGAGAATTGGGGATTATCATCTAAAATAGAAAAAATGTTATCGGAAAAATTAATAAGTATTGTAAAAGTGCTAATTACTGTGATTTTAGCGAAAACGGTAAATTTAAAACCACTAAGAAAAAAAATCGAAGCGCTCGTAGCCTTCATCGTAAGCTACTAATAGGTTCTTATAGTAAATACATATTATGCTATTTTCAAACCCCTACTTCTATTTCACGAATGACCATTATTTCACGAATTTTTGCGCGCGTGTTCCGCAAGGAACAGCGTGCTATCATTTCGTCACAATGTCTGTATTTTTCGATTTTTTTTTTCGAAAATGGTCTCAAACGATTGGGTTCGACTCCCTGATGAAGAATTCGAGGTCAAATTCAATTCTGTCCGTCCGGTCCGGCCGGCCGTTAGCACGATAACTCTCGAACGGAACGACTTAGAGCGTTGAAATTTGCAGGGTAGTTTTGTAGCGTAAATATCTCGGACAATTTCGTTAACGGACGAAATCCACCGAGCGGTTTCGGAGTTAAGGCCGTTTTTAGTCAAAACGTTTTTTATGAATATTTCCGGAATTGATTACTCGATCTTTCTGAAATTTGGCGTCAAATTGTAGAATCATGACCTTTATATGCCTGCGAAGTTTTGTAATGACCGAAATTTTAAAATTTTGTTTTCACGATAACTCGAAAAATACTGATCTGATTAAATTGAAACTCAGTAGTTAGATGCACAAGACCAATGCAAACACTTTTGCAAAATTTCGTGAAGATAACGTGACAGGAAATAATCAAAAAATTACTACTATTTTGCGGAATACTTCGCTTAAAATGCCGAAACCTATTTTATTGAGGTTCATGCTGCATGCGCAGATGAGAAGTCATTTAACTGCTGTAGTTTTCGTCAGAGAGGATTGGGGTTTTGGGGTAGCGGATGCTATTCCTCCATAGAATCCAGATCCCTGATGAGGGTCTGCGCATGCGTAGATTAAAGATGCGATATCTCCCGAACCACTAGTGTTGGAGAATCGGAGTTTTTTGTAAGGTGTGTTATTTTGAGAGGACTTTTAGCCGCGAGTAGATTGCGCATGCTCAGAAGAGAAGTGGCTGATTTTGAATTGGATGGGTTATGTTGGGAGTGCTGAGTCGATATTGTGAGGTTTTAAAAGAATATTCATAGCAATTCAGTGCAAGGACAAGTCAGTTTGGGGGATGTAACGTTGTTTCCGAGTTAAAGTGTTCGTACCGTGGCCCTGGGGCTAATTTTGAAATTGATTTTACACCTTACAGGCAATTTTCGTTATGCGCATGAGCAGACCATCAGTGATTTAACTGCTGGTGTTTTCGTCATAGAGGATTGGTATTTTGGGGTGGCGGATGTTATTCCTCCATAGAATCCCCTGGTAAGGGTCTGCGCATGCGTGTATTAAAGATGCGATATTTCCTGAACCACTGGTGTTGGATAATCCGAGTTTTTTTTAAGGTGTGTGATTTTGGGAGGACTTTCAGCCGCAAGTAGATTGCGCATGCGCAGAAGAGAAGTGACTGCTTTTGGCTTGTATGAGTTATGTCGGGAGCGCTGAGCTAATATTGTGAGGTTTTAAAAGAATATTCACCTCAGTTCAGTGCACGGACAATTCAGTTTGGGGGATGTAGCGTTCTTTCCGAATTGAAGTGTTCGTACCGTGGCCCTGGGGCTTATGTTGAAATCGATGTTACCCCTTACGGGCATTTTTCGTTATGTGCATGAGCAGACCATCAGTGATTTAACTGCTGGTGTTTTCGTCAGAAAGGATTGGGATTTTGGGGTGGCGGATGCTATTCCTCCATAGAATCCACTGGTGAGGGTCTGCGCATGCGTGGATTAAAGATGCAATATCTCCTGAACCACTAGTGTTGGAGAATCGGAGTTTTTTGTAAGGTGTGTGATTTTGGGAGGACTTGCAGCCGATATTGTGAGGTTTTGAAAGAATATTCATGGCAATTCAGTGCAAGGACAAGTCAGTTTGGGGAATGTAGCGTTGTTTCCGAGTTGAAGTGTCCGTACCGTGGCCCTGGGGCTAATTTCGAAATTGATGTTACCGCTTATGGGCATTTTTCCTTATGCGCATGAGCAAACTATCAGTGATTTAACTGCTGGTGCTTTCGTCAGAGAGGATTGGGGTTTTGGGATGTCGGATGCTATTCCTCTATAGAATCCCCTGGTGAGGATCTGCGCATGCGTGGATTCAAGAAGCGATATCTCCTGAACCACTAGTGATGGAGAATCGGAGTTTTTTGTGAGGTGTGTAGTTTTGGGAGGACTTGCAGCCACGAGTATATAGCGCATGCGCAGACGAGAAGTGAATGGTTTTGGGTTGTTTGGGTTATGTTGGGAGTAATGGGCCGATATTGTGAAGTTTTAAAAGAATATTCATGTCAATTCAGTGCACGGACACAAGTCAGTTTGGGGGAAATAGCGTTGTTTCCGAGTTGAAATGTCTTTATGGTAGCCCTGAGGCAATTTTATAAATAACTATATTCGGTAGATCTATATTAAAATACGTTCGGATTTGGAGAAGAGGCAATTGCGTTCCTAACGGAGGTCCCACAACCGCAATTTTTTTTCGATCTACGGTAAAGCTAACAGCCAAACTGTATTGATAGCTATATTTGTTAAAAGTGCTTTTTTTTTTCAAGTTCCATTAACAAATATAGCTATCAATACAGTTTGGCTGTTAGCTTTACCGTAGATCAAAAAAAATTGCGGTTGTGGGACCTCCGTTAGGAACGCAATTGCCTCTTCTCCAAATCCGAACGTATTTTAATATAGATCTACCGAATATAGTTATTTATAAATTTGCCTCAGGGCTACCATAAAGACATTTCAACTCGGAAACAACGCTATTTCCCCCAAACTGACATGTGTCCGTGCACTGAATTGACATGAATATTCTTTTAAAACCTTACAATATCGTCCCATTACTCCCAACATAACCCAAACAACCAAAACCATTCACTTCTCGTCTGCGCATGTGCAATATACTCGTGGCTGCAAGTCCTCCCAAAACTACACACCTCACAAAAAACTCCGATTCTCCAACACTAGTGGTTAAGGAGATATCGCTTCTTGAATCCACGCATGCGCAGACCCTCACCAGGGGATTCTATAGAGGAATAGCATCCGACACCCCAAAACCCCAATCCTCTCTGACGAAAGCACCAGCAGTTAAATCACTGATGGTCTGCTCATGCGCATAAGGAAAAATGCCCATAAGGGGTAACATCAATTTCGAAATTAGCCCCAGGGCCACGGTACGGACACTTCAACTCGGAAACAACGCTACATTCCCCAAACTGACTTGTGCTTGCACTGAATTGCCATGAATATTCTTTCAAAACCTCACAATATCGGCTCAGCACTCCCAACATAACCCATACAACCCAAAAACAGTCACTTCTCTTCTGCGCATGCGCAATCTACTTGCGGCTGCAAGTCCTCCCAAAATCACACACCTTACAAAAAACGTGAAGTCAGTACTCTTTGGCGCGCGTGTTCATGGTGGCTAATTTGAATTGAATGACGAGTACTTCAAGCTCAGTAGATAGAGCGAGCCGAAGATCTACCCAAAGGATAGTGGACACCATTCACTGTCGGTTCAAAAATTAACAGTGCTGTATCTAAGCTACCATCAGGATAGAGTAACAAAGTTGGAAAAGAACACAAGTGACTCTCCTTAGTCGCACAAGCTCCTAGAAGATTTGGGAGGGTCAGTATAATCCTAATCATGTTTATAGCACGCGCGCAAAAGCAGATTGACTTAACAATGAAAGAAAAAGTGTAAAAAGTCAATCTGCTCTGGCGCGCGTGCTATAAACATGATTAGGATTATACTGACCCTCCCAAATCTTCTAGGAGCTTGTGCGACTAAGGAGAGTCAGTTGTGTTCTTTTCCAACTTTGTTACTCTATCCTGATGGTAGCTTAGATACAGCACTGTTAATTTTTGAACCGACAGTGAATGGTGTCCACTATCCTTTGGGTAGATCTTCGGCTCGCTCTATCTACTGAGCTTGAAGTACTCATCATTCAATTCAAATTAGCCACCGTGAAAACGCGCGCCAAAGAGTACTGACTACACGTCAGTGCTTTTTTTTTTAATTATGAAAGTCAAAATGGAGTTTTGCACTGTATGCAAAATCGCGATTTCGATAACAATCATTGTTTTCGGTTGTATACCATGCGGAATTGAGATTTGTGGAGGAAAATGGAAGTTTTATGGAGATTTTGTTTGAAGAGATCGAGTCGCAAGAACAAATTGGATTATTTCCATTTAACTCCGGAATTATGTGGCATATAAAGATTGAAATGATTCAAGGATACTGAATCTATTCTTGATAGAGAGCTATCTCTTTCATGTTTTCTGAAAGAAATTAGTTTCCTCATTCCTTCCCTCGTTTCTTCCTAAGCAGGGGCTGAAGGGTCTGTTGACGTTGATTCTCTAATTGGAGTATTGAATACAAACCTATTTTGGAGGCTGTTATTCTGTATAATAGAGAATATCTATTTATTTATTAATTCTTTACATATTAAAAATACATTGTTATACTGTGCTTTCCAGCAACTCCACAACAATAGCGGCTTTTCTTTTCTATTAGTATTTCCGAATTTTATTTTTTACAAGAAGTTGGTGTTTGAAATTACAATCTAGATCAATGTGTGAAAAACAGGACTAGAAAAAATGGAAAATTATTTTTTTTGCTTATAACTTCTTTACTTCTTTACAAATTGAATAATCACCCATTTAATTTTTTTTTGATACTTAGACAAAATAAGTGTCAGTATGAATATGATTATTCTAGAAAATTTTGTCTGAACTTGTTTTTTCGACAGTTGTTCGAATTTTCTTGAATCTGTAATCATAGAGTAATTAACTGGTGTTGAAATTGGACTTACGGTGGATATTCACTAGAAAATTCTATATCGATAGAAAAATTATCTATAAATTGGTATTTTACATAATTGGGACTTTCAGATGTGAATTGAATGTGAAATCGAAAGGTTTTAATGGCGAAGATACATACGAGTTAGAGCAACTTCGCACCAGAATGAAACGACTTTGGAGAGAAAATTCGAAGAACCATCACCAAAAAGTTGAGTAATTACTCAATTTTTAAAAGAGTTATAAGCAAAAAAAGAAAAGATATTTTTCATGGTTTTATGCGCTGACTATTTCTGCATTGATCTAAATTGTAATTTCAAAAAAGTTTCCTTGAATTATTTCATAGAAAAAGTTTTCGAATTTTCAGAATTTTTATTTATTTATTTCTATGGAGTACACGACGGGATGAACTCAAAAAATATATGCTCACTCATAGTTGCTATTGTAACTATGAGTGTGTACAAGACTAAAATACAAGCTGTTTTTACCCATACTCAGGTAAATGCTATGGCACACAATACAAAAGAAATCAATAAATTCTATAATATAACTCTACCATTCGTAAAGAATCGCCTTAATATATTTGAAAAAGTCCACAATAAAATGGAAAAAGGATCAAAAGCAACAAGATTTGACAACGACTTGTACGACTTGAGGCATCGATTCAAAGGTGAATTTAATTAGTAATTAGTAGAACTTAAGAACGAATTGAATAAACATTTATTCCGTTTTGAAAGGTTTTTTTTGGGTTTTCTCTCCCAAACTCTGAAAAATATCTATAAAATGAAAATTAATTATTTACTGTCAATGTGACAATTCTTGAATTTCACAAAATAACTGTCAACAAAGATTTTCATTAAGCGTCTGACGAAGGAGTCTGATATAGACTTCGAAACGTTACGATATAGTTGTTTCTTCGTTGATGTTGTTTCGTTGTGTTTTGTTAGGCAACATTGTTCAATTGATTGATTGCTTCTGACAAATATCTTGTGTTTCTCACGCAGAAGCAAATCACAAAATAATAAATTTTCATTTTATAGATATTTTTCAGAGTTTGGGAGAGAAAACCCAAAAAAAACCTTTCAATAATGAGTATACCTCCCACAGTATCCTTTAATGATTATTTATTCCGTTTGAAATATGATGGTATACTGAAAGTAAACAAGTTCTTTAGCTCATAGCTTTCCAAAACATTTACAATTTTATATACAAATTTTAAATCTTTCATCATTGGTTGGCCAGCCAAACTTACCAATTTCAACTTCCATATAATTCACGGTATGATTTATATAATTTTGTTTAGAAATGGCGATTTCCACGCAATGGTGTGGAGCACCGTATAATGAACATGAGAAAATTGCATAAAAAGAATATTATCTTTTAAAGATAAGACGCTATATGGCATCAGGAGCTTTAAAACACTCGTCCATTTGATGATCAATATATTGCACCGATTTCTAACTACGTAAACTACAGAAACTCAATTTTTTTGAAATTTTCTTGGGGTACGGTTCTTACAAAAAAAATTTCCTAATTTTTTTGAAATTTTCTAGGGATACGTTTCTTACCCGTCTTATACCTTGTATAATCGTCCTTATATCGATATTCTACAACTAGTTACCAAGTTTCAATTCGATCGAGTTTATATTATTTGAGTTATCTAGGAAATAATATTCCAGGTGGGTATAACTCCGGAACCGTTGTACCGATTATGACCGTAAACGAACTTAACTCTCCCATTCGGATGCGCAACATACCCTGAAAATTCCAAGTCTCCTTTCGTTCGAAAGTTATCGAGGCAACGGTCACCCATCCATCTACTGAACTCACACAAGGCTGCTCGAATCTCCAACAATATACATATATCCAATCGTGTTCAAACTTAGAACTTGATAGTCGAGTTTGATTCTGAAGGCTCTCGCAAAATTTCAGGGATATTGGATGAATAGTTTTTTAAATATAGATTTTTTTTCAATAATTTTCAATGATATTTTAAAAATTTTCTAGTTATACGATCCTCACGAAATTTTGCAGGAGCTTTCGCGTTGGTATTCTACATCTAATTACTATGTTTGAATTGGATCGCTTCTATA
Source organism: Halyzia sedecimguttata (assembly GCA_937662695.2). Classification (NCBI taxonomy): domain Eukaryota; kingdom Metazoa; phylum Arthropoda; class Insecta; order Coleoptera; family Coccinellidae; genus Halyzia; species Halyzia sedecimguttata. The sequence continues at coordinate 19,097,043 of OW569413.2, forward strand.
TTTTTCGAGTTATTGAGGAAATAACAACCAAGTTTCAGAGGGTTATAACTCCAAAACCGATTGGCCGATTATGCTTATAAACAAACTCAAATTTCGTATTCAGATGCACAAGCTAACCTGAAAATTTCAAATTGCTTTCTGTTTCTGTTCTCAGGTTATCGCGTATTAAAAAATTTTTTTAACTTTTAACCTTTTTAAAATTTTCTAGCGATAGGATTCTCACAAAATTCCACCAACGTACTTAGGTTTATATTCTACAACTATTCACCAAGTTTCAATTGGATCGGATTCATATTGGAATATGCCCATTAACGAAATAGTCCGTCGTAATGGGATGCGCCACCTATCCTGAAAATTTCAAGTCGCTATCTCTTTCCGTTCTCGGGTTATCGTGGCAACGTCCGGACGGCCGGCCGGACAGAATCAAATTTGACCTCAAATTCTTCATTATATTGAATCAAATCGTTTGAGACCATTTTCGTCGAAAAATTCGAAAGTTACAGACATTTGGGCAAAATGATTACTGAAAACCAGAACATACGCCCAAAAATGGTCATATTATGGAAAATGTTTAAATTATGCATTTGAATGAATACGCATAAGATATACCAGGTGTCACAGTAATCAGACTCACCCCGAAAAAAAAATTAAGTCGTTATTTTAGTCGTAGGATCTGAAATGTCACTATTGGAAATGTTAATTGTATCATATTATAGGTCAAAGAGAAAATAAAGGTAATTTTGAACATTTTTTGTGATTGATTTTATGATCAGTGAAAATTTACCAAATACCCATGCTTAATGTGTTCATTTTAAATTTGCGTCTTGGTTATGGAGGACATAATACTAAGATCAAAAATATTAAATTGACGATACTGCTATATTTCAAGCATTTTCTTCGTCATTAATCGCATCTACTTTAGAATTACACTTATGTAAAAACAGGTCGAATGCTTCATCGGAATGTGGAAAAAAATGTCCTCAATAATATTTCTATACGGTTACAAAATTACTGAAATTATTTCTCTTTGTAGATACTGTTTGATCAGAGACTATGAGTACAAAATTTCATAAACCTAGACGCAATATAATTAGAGTTAGGGCAGAAGGCTCACCTATTGCAAGGGGCTAAAACAAAATACCTGTGTTTTCTGCCAAGTGGTAAATTTTGAGTGCAAATAAATTTTGATGATTTGTATAATAACTGTAAGAATTGATATATCTGGAATTTCGATCGTTTCGGAATAAAACAATTAATTTAGTCTCAACCTATAATTCGAATATGCAAAAATATACCTATATCACATCATATGAGAAAATTGAAAGTGACGGTAATTTCCGGTGTAAACAGAAGTCGTTGACCCACCTTGTTTACCTCAGTGGATGGGAAACAATCTGTAGTATCAATACTATATTGATATTGTTCACAAACCCAATAATTGAGTATAAATCAAATTTATATAGCAACGAATAAATTGTTTATGTTTGCTTGAACAGTCATTGAGTTAGCAGGTTATAGAAAAAGCTTATTTTATACGATGACTATAAAACTTCATATCGGATAACTCATCCATTATTATTATGGATGGAGCCCTTCAGAACTGCGACCGATACGAATACGATCTATTGTTCTATTACCCTGCTGATTCTTAGTTATCGCGTCGTGAGTATTTCGAACTGGCTCACCCATATGTAAAATTCTTAGGCTGATCAGTTCTGGGCATTTGCAAACTATGTTTTCGGCAGTTTCCTTTTCCGATCCACAGAGCTGCATGTATCGTCTGCTGCCTCGACCATGCGGTACAAGTGGTATTTGTACCGACACTACCGACAGTAACTTGTCAGCATTCCCACCATTACCCGAAGCTCAGATCGTCGCAACTGCAGGAGCTTCCTGGTATCGGATGATGAGAAATCCATGAGTCTTTTTCACTGTGCAAGTCCTGGAGTATTTCTCCAAAGGGTTATTCTGCTATTTAACTCCAATTGTTGGACTGCTGCCTTGTAGTGGTCTTTTTCAAGCCCACATAATGGTGCTGGTCCTGCAGGTATTACCCTGAAGTGATAATCCAGGGAGCTACCATTCTTTGAGAACTGAACACGTAGAAATCAACGGTTCTCTGCCTGACCCATTGCCCATATCTATAGGTGTGCCGCAAGGATCCATTTTGGGTCCCCTGCTTTTCATCGTTATATATATATATATATCCACATATTCTGGAAGTTTATTCGGTTCTGTAGTGCTAATTTCTATGCTGATGGTGCTCAATTTTATCTCAGTTCTGATGCTGATGATTTTGATGAAGGGGTTAGGAAAATTAATCATGATCTTGCAACCATCCAGGAGATATATGAGCAACACAACCTTTCAGTTAACTCCAGTAAATCTTGTGCTATCCTTTTCTGCAATCAGTCTCTGTGTGATAGGTTGGGTGAGGTTGTTCGGTTTCCCATTGGAGGTGCCTTACCTGTTGAGGTGAAAAAACTGTTTGTGAATCGCTGGTGTTATCCAATTTCAATTATTGCTCACAGGTAATTTTTTCTTGTTTAGACCAGGAGACCTTGAAGTTAATACAAAAAATTCAGAATTCCTGCTTGAGATTCACGTTTGGATTTCGCAAATTTGAGCGTATAAATCATTAATTGGCAGTTCTCAGATAGTTGAACATGCGGTGGAAGCTTTAGTTTGTTACCACCGTATTTTATCGTGTTGAAAATCACCGTATTTGTATCGAAATATAACTTTCTGGTCTGATGTCCATAATCTCAACACACGTAGAAGAGGACTCCTCCTCATAGATTGTCACTATTTGAGAGATCCTTTAGTTTTTCCATCTACAAATTTTGCAACAGATATATTGGTAGTTCACTTGAGAATCTATCCGTGTCATCTATCAAGGCCAAGGTTAAATAATATAATTTTAGTGAATTAGTGATCAATGCATGTTAAGATACCAGTAAATTCACTTATGCTCATATAATATGGCATTTTGATACATACAATTTTTAAATGTTTGGAATATTGCTATCAATTCTTTTTTCACTTACGCCACAAGGCGCATTAACACATTTTTTTCTCACTATTTTCCATCAGGGTTTGAGTGGAAGACCAGAATGTGTTTTTCCACCATCTGAACTCAGCCCTGTGATTCTTAATTTGGTCTTTTTTAGTGTTTATTATAATTGTATTATTTTTTATGAATAAAGTCATTGTTATTATAACTCATCTAACCATTAACCTTCAGATACATACCTACTGAATTTTAACGAATCATTTTCTGAGGCATGAAATTTTTGGCGCGCTTGTTTCTCTGAATAGAGTGACTAGTTGTTTAATTTGCCCAAATGTCTCTTATTTTCGATCTTTTGGCTGAAAATGGCTTCGACCATTTAGTTAGTGTCCAAATAGGCCGGTTAAGTTCGTTGATGGACAAAATCCAGTGGGAGGTTTCGGAGTTATAGCCTTCTGAAATTTTGTTCTCACAATAACACCAAAATATAGATCTGATCGAATTATAACTCGGTGGTTAGTTGACAAATACCGACACGAAAATAAATAGATTGTGTGTATCCTTGGACGAGAAAATTTAAGAAAAATTATGAAAAAAAAACCCAGATTATCCGTCTAACGTCACAGAAATTTTGCAATATCCTTCAAAACACCCAAATTCTAGATTTGAAATCATTTGGATCTATAGTGGGGAAATATAGAAATATTAACCAATATAGTGCACCAGTTTTTTCTAGTCAATCAACAAAATTATCATAGAACCGCATATATGTTGTGACACAGAATAGGGCTGACCTAAAGAAGGTGCAGCGAAAGGCACACCAGAAGGACGTAATATTAAAGCAATGAAGTTGAGTACCTGCTACATTACGATCAGCAGCACATTTGTCCTTGTTCATAAAGTGAATATCTGTTTACTTTAAATGCAAGTTTCCGAGGACGTTGGAAAACAGTTGATTACATGTAATTATATCGATATTCATAACCATTTGTGGGTCAAAATCAAGAGAAAATGGTATATTGGACGTATTTCGATAAATTGGAAGAGATATGTTCAGGTTTGAAGAAAATATTAGCGATAAATGCACGATGTTCAATATAGCACGACCATTTCACCGTCAAAAACATTTAGTATTGGAAATGAGATAATCGCTCAAATAATAGCTCGTGCTGATTAAATGTTGAAAAAAAATCTTAAAAAAAATTGATTCAAACCCTGTGGACGGGAGCTTTGGCGCTCTAATTCAAACTTTGACAAATCATATCTCCGCAATTAGTGGCCTCTGGGAATGATATGAATGGATTCTTACGATAGAACTCCATCGTGAAAGAAATTAAATTCAAACAGACCGATTCTCTCCAATAACGAACTTATCCGATATATTCATTCATTCCTCAAATCTACTCTGAAAATTATATTATATCAATTAAAACTTAGACGATATTGCGGTTTTGTTTTTACAGTAGATATTTTGAACCCAATTTGATTATGTATTTACCAATGAATATATTTCCATCATCATATTATCCACGGGCATTATATTATCACCTTAAAAGTATAATATCATATGATCCACATAATTCTAAGATAGCTGAGGTTATTTAATTGGTCATTTTGCATTCAATCATAATTTGTTTTTTAGAACAGAACCAGAAATGATTTTGACATTTATCTGTCATAGGAAAATAAGATGACATGTAAGAACAAGATCATATAATAATTCAGCCAGCATTCTGTGAAAACATAGAAGTACGATTCACTATTGAAATTTCGAAAAATCATATCTCCGAAAGTATTAGCTTGTTAGAGTTGAAAATGATATCAATGGATTTTTATGGTGAACCTGCATCTTGAAATAAATTGAATTTGAAATTTGTAATGTGAAAAACATTTTTTTTTTCGTTACCCCAAAACCATAGAGCCGGTTCCGTCTAATAACAAACTGAACCAAGATATTTATCTCCCAAACCTACTCTGAAAATTTCAACTGCCTAGCTCATTCTGTTCGAGAGTTATTGTAGAAACAAAATTTTAAAATTTAAAATTTTTTTTTACACTATACGGTAACTCGATCACTACAAAATTCGCATACATATATAGGTCATCTTTCTACAGTTTGATTGTAAATTGCAGATAGATCGAGTGATCGGTTTCGGAAATATCCATAAATGTTTTTCCTAAAAATGGCCATAACTCCGAAATCGCTTGATTGATTTCGCCCGTTAACGAACTCGTCCGATATATTTACGCTCCAAACCTATCCTGCAAATTTCAATCCTCCTTTCATTCGAGAGTTATCGTGTTAACGGCCTGACGTACGGACGGACGGCCGGCCGGACAGAATCGATTTCGACCACGGAATCTCGATCAGTGAGTCGAACCAAATCGTTTAAGACCATTTTCAGCCAAAAATTCTAGAATTACAGACATTTGGGCAAATTGATAAGCACTCTGTTCCGAGGAACAAGAGCGCCAAAAACACTGACGTGAAGTCGGGAGCTTTTGTACCCATGTTCTATTGTATATTCACGCCTCACACGAAATACTCCATGCGTTGAGTATGAATAAAGGAAGCATATTAACACGTGAAAACATTAATTGGGTATCTATCAACTGCGTTCAAATTTTTAAGTGAAATAATTCCAAAAATACAAAGCCCATCGAGCTGAGATCCAGTGCTCTATTGTAAAATGGCTATTTGAAGACTTGTCCAGAGTTTCAGCACAATCCGACATATACCGCCGTATTCACAAAGTATTCAATCTCCGTTAAGTCCTAACTGAGGTCCTCAGTTAATGATAAATAAGATTCGCAACCTCAGTTAACGTATGTAACGGTACTGAAACAGGCCTGTTTCACGTTAATTTTCACTTAAACTGAGGTTGCGATTCTCATTTATCCTTAACTGAATTGCTTAATTGATTGCTTTGTGAATACGGCGGATAGTTTCTGAAATATAAAATTTTTGATCACAAATTTTAATTTTATTTAAACAAATTTTTGTTTTAATATGTTTCTAGTTATCAGATCCTCACAAAATTCTGCGCAAATTTGGGGGTCGGCATTTTACGTCTAATTACCAAGTTTCAATTCGATCAAAGTTGTATTTTTTTAGTTATTGGGGAAATAACAACAAAACTGCAGATGGGTATATCTCCAAAACTGTTTGACCGATTATGCGCAACTTACTTAACCGTTGCATTTGGAAGCGCAGTCTACCCTGAAAATGTTAAGTCACTACCTTTCCGTTTGAGAGTTATTGTGGCAACGGCTGACCGGGCAGAATCGATTTTGACCTAGAATTCCTCATCAGTGAGTCGAACCTAATCGTTTGACGGTTTGAGAATATCTTCAGCAAAAAATTCTAAAATTACAGACATTTGGAGAAATTGATAGCACGCTGTTGTCTAGAACATGCAAGCAAAAATTCAATCGCAAAAGACGTCTATAAGATCGTGACAGGTGAAATATCACGGATCTAGCCCCTAAACTTATCAACAATCGACTGTATAGGTCTTTCAAGATGGACCAAATACAACAAAAGTTGTTAGCACATGAAGCACTTCGAAGTTAATGGTCGCGATGACTGGACATGTCGTCATAGCGGTGCGCCCCACTCCGTCGAAGACTCATTGCATCGAAAGTTCACTGAATCGAAAGTTCACTGCATCGAAGGTTTACGCCATCGAAAATGACGCCCACTCGCTCCTGATTCGCCGAACGTGAAATCTCTTATATCGATCGTCGTCGTCCGTAGTTTGGCTGGATGAGAGATAAGTTGTTTCATTGAGTGTGCGTCTACAAAGCGGACTCTGTCTAACCAAGGGGTCGGCGGCTGTTTGGTTATGAAGCTGCGGCTCTTTAGTTCCATACTTAAATATTATTTATTCTAATGAATAAATCTATTAGTTTTTTTATCAAAAAACATTATTTATGAAAGTACTATTTATTGTTGGCAAGAATAATTATTCTTGCTCTTCAAAAACTTTGATTTTGTAAATTGTAATGTTACACTCTTCTGACTCAAAAGGTTACCGCATTCTGGTATAACCTAAAATTTGAAAGAATTGAAGGATGAATGTGTTGAACAATTTTCAATTAGTGACCATTATTTTAAAAATCTTGCTACCTATGTGTTATAAGTTGAGTTGTGTAACGTGCAAAAATGTGTCAACAAGAAAACATCCACCAGTGATATCGCTAATAAAAATATCACGATCAATACTTGATAATCAAGCAGGACTATGGCATTTTCGCTGAATTGGAATGCTGATAACAAGGTATAACATTGGGAAAAGAGGAACATCTTATTTAAAGCATTTACTGTACAGCGATTGTTCATCGTTTTTTATTCAACTGACTTGCATTGTCTGTTAACATCAGAGGCAGTTGATACAATATGTCCATTGTCCATCTTCCAAAGGAAAATTACTGCAGGACTTGGAACTGAAGAAAACTATTTCATTGATTCACACAATATTATCTATATTACCTATAAAACTTATATCATGTAAGAATCTATTTTACTCGAGTATCACATCCTGATTGGAAATAAAATTGAAATCAAAACATGAAATTTGTCAAGAAGAAAACAGCATCGAGATGAATTGGCTCGGTTCAAAACCCGTTAAACTCCAATTTTCTTCGAATTTTAGTTATTGACTTTGAGAACAAATAAAAACAACATTATTGATTCAAGAATTTAAATATCATTTTCATTGTGCACGTAAGGAATTTTCTTCTTACCAAATTTCAGAATTTTTTTGAAAAAAATTGAACTTGAAATAAAAACATATTAATATACCTATCTTTTTCGTTCATTCCGGGCATCCTGCCATCGTTCTCGAGATGCTTTCGATGCAATGAGTCTTCGATGGAGTGCGCCCTACTCTCGTCATAGTCCTCTCACAGTAACGTATAACGGACAATTCTAAATAGTACATCGGCATTTGTTTGCCAGAAGTCTTCGGAAAATTAGGAAAACCGATCGCAGAAGACAGATCACTCTCCACCACGACAATGCAAGCTGTCAGACATCATCTCAACGTTATTGAGCAGTCAAAACATCAAACTGAAGAGTTATCCGCCTTACAGCCCCGATTTGCCACCCCATGACTTCTTTTTGTTCCCGAAAATCAAAAACATATTGAAGGTCAACGTTATTCAACGCCTAAACAATAAATTGATGCGTGGCAAAAGTGCTTTGAAAATGCTTACAAAAGGGTATTGATCTTATTAGAGAATATACCATTTCTGATTATGAATATATGTTTTGTTCATCTGAAAACTTAAGTAGCAGCCCACGTATGTAGGAAATCATGGATGTTTGACGCCCCTCTGAACACGCCTTCCAATCGCCTTCTCACGGCGACCCTGGTCCGGTAGAAATAGAAGATGCCTGCGTTGTGTATCAATAAATGAAGACCCAAATACCTCTGCCCAGCAGTTTCTCCATTTAATTGGTCTCGAATCGTCAAGCAATTGTTCATCCACTTTCTAACGGTGTAAAAATTGTCAACAATTTCGTGATTCGTTCCCCTAGCTAGAGAAAGAATAATTCTCAATCTCGTTCTCAATTTATCGTATTCGGTTCGTCGATGTCCCTCGATATCATCAGGAAAACAGTTTCAGGTTTTTATGATTACCAGAGGCGATCATAGAAGTTCCGTAAGGAGTACCAGAGATGGGTTTAAACAAATAACGAAATAGCATTAATTATACAACAAGACATGAGCATTCTGCTGATAGAAACTCGGAAAATACTTGGTAAACCATACTCATGTATAGAGAGGTGACAAGTTACAACTCGAATCAAGACGAACACACAGAAAGTATCATAGATTTGTCGGAGCCAAGATGAATAGAATAACAAGGTGTCGACACTCCCTACTAATCTGTTAAAATTTTCGTCCAAAAAACGGAACTAGAATTGTGTAATCTCTTCTACTTCACACTGTGAATGATGATGGCGCTATAGTCGTTTTGGCCGATTTCAACAAGCGACAAAGTTAGGTTACTAACATTATCACTATCATTCCCAACTCGGAGAAACCAATACTTTCGGAGTTATGATTTTTCAAACTTTGAACAAGAACGCCAAAGCTCCTGTCCACAGGGCTTTCCCACTTTTTCAATTTGGCTTCTGTGCGTCAATTCTTATGAATTCTCGTAATTCATCAGGAAATTATAATTAGAGTATTCTATGAAATCATAATACCTATAGAATTGAGAATAATTATTGGAATTTTGAAAAATCATATCTACGAAAGTATTGGTTTGTTAGAGTTGAGAATGACATCAGTGGATTCTTATCATGAAACTGTATCTTAAAAAAAATTTAATTCAAAATTTTTAATGTAAAAAAGTTTTTTTCTTGTTTCTCCGAAACCACCTGGTCGATTTTGCCCGATAACGAACTTAACCGAGATATTTATCTCATAAACCTACTCTGAAAATTTCAACTCTCTAGCTCATTCCGTTCGAGAGTTATCGTGTTAACGGCCGGACGGATGACTGGCCGGACAGAAGCAATTTTGACCATGGATTCATAATCAGTGAGTCGAACCAAATCGTTTAGGACCATATTCAGCCAAAAATTCGAAAATTACAGACATTTGGGCAAATTGATAAGCAATCCGTTCCGAGGAACAAGAGCGCCAAAAACTGAGAAAACGCTATATATCGATGCTAAATTCGTGGTAGAGTGTCCAATAGATTTGAGTAGACAATAGAACATGTGCGCAAAAGCTCCCGACTTCATTGCTTGAATCAATTTTTCATCTTTGCTTCAATAAAGTAAGCACATAACTACATATCGTTTTATAATGAAATTTCCTGCCGCAACACAAATAACCTTTGAGAACATAATCTATTTAGTTAGTAAAATCAAGGGCGTAGCCTGTGCGTGAACGCTTAAAATCCTTTCAATATTTGCTAGCATATAGAATAGTATAAGATAATAGTTCAGGAAAAAAATTCAAAAAATATTGCTGTGCACTATAATATAGGACAAAAAATAAATTTCATTTTTGAATAAGTAGATATTGACCCAATTTTTTCAACTATCTAGATTGAAATTTCTCCCTTTATGGAAATGATGTACATGTGTATGTCATGTGTATGGCAGTGATATACATATGTATATCCTAGAACTAATCAGACAAAGGATGACACAACTTTGAGCAATTTTTGAGCGCGTGTTCCGCAAGGAACAGCGTGCTATCATTTCGTCACAATGTCTGTATTTTTCGAATTTTTTTTCGAAAATGGTCTCAAACGATTGGGTTTGACTCCCTGGATGAAGAATTCGAGGTCAAATTCAATTCTGTCCGTCCGGTCCGGCCGGCCGTTAGCACGATAACTCTCGAACGGAACCACTTAGAGCATTGAAAATTGCAGGGTAGTTTTGTAGCGTAAATATCTCGGACAAGTTCGTTAACGGGCGAAATCCACCGAGCGGTTTCGGAGTTAAGGCCGTTTTTAGTCAAAACGTTTTTTTATGAATATTTCCGGAACCGATCACTCGATCTTTCTGAAATTTGGCATCAAATTGTAGAATCATGACCCTTATATGCCTGCGAAGTTTTGTTATGACCGGACGGCCCTGAAGTGGCAAAAAAAAATTTCAAAAATTTTTAAATTTTGTTTTCACGATAACTCGAAAAATACTGATCTGATTAAATTGAAACTCAGTAGTTAGATGCAAAAGACCAATGCAACCACTTTTGCAAAATTTCGTGAAGATCACGTGACATGAAAAAAATCAAAAAATTACTACTATTTTGCGGAATACTTTGCTTAAAATGCCGAAACCTATTTTTTGCGCGTATGTTCTGGGGAACATACGCGTTATAGTTTTGCCCAAATGTGAAATTTAATTCTGTGGTGCCGTCCGTTGCCACGATAACTTGAGAACGGAAAGAGCTAGCGACTTGAAATTTTCAGGGTAGGTGGCGCATCCCAATACGACGGACAAGTTCGTTAATGGGTATAATCGGCCCAATGGTTTCCGAGTAATAATTTTGTTTTCAACCAAAATAAATCCGATCGAATTTTAAACTTGGTGAATAGTTGTAGAATATAGACCTAAGCACGTTTATGAAATTTTGTGAGAATCGTATCGCTAGAAAATTATTAAAAAATTATTAAAAAATATTTTTGTTGTCACGATAACCTGAGAACGGAAAGAGATAGCGGCTTGAAAATTTCAGGTTAGGTTGTGCATCTGAATGCGACATTTGAGTTTGTTTATGAGCATAATCGTCCAAACGGTTTTAGAGTTATAGCCATCTGAAATTTTCTGAAATTTGGATGTTTTTTGTTCCTCATTAACTCGAAGAATACAAAACCGATTGGATTCAAACATGGTGAATAGTTGTAGAATATAGACCTAAGCACGTTTATGAAATTTTGTGAGCATCGAATCGCTAGAAAATTATTAAGAAATTATTAAAAAATATTTTTGTTGTCACGATAACCTGAGAACGGAAAGAGATAGCGGCTTGAAAATTTCAGGTTAGGTTGTGCATCTGAATGCGACATTTGAGTTTGCTTATGAGCATAATCGTCCAAACGGTTTTAGAGTTATAGCCATCTGAAATTTTCTGAAATTTGGATGTTTTTTGTTCCTCATTAACTCGAAGAATACAAAACCGATTGGATTCAAACATGGTTATTAGTTGTAGAATGCCAACGCGAAAATTTTTGCAGAATTTCGTGAGGATGGTATAACTAGAAAATTCAAAAAAAAATAATTAAAAATAATTGAAAAAAATTCTATATATCATAAACTATTCGTCCGGCATGGCTGAAATTTTGGGAGAGCCTGCAGAACCTAACTCTACTGCAGAATTCCAAGTTTGAACACGATCGGATCTATATTGTTGGAGAACCGAGCAGCCTTTTGTGAGTTCGGTAGGTGGATGCGAATCGTCGTATGATATGTTGTCTATGGTCGTATTTTTGCGAGAACCTCCAAAAATAAAATATGAATGTCATGATGACATATTATTATACATATATATTCATGGTAAAATCGTGTTATTTCATCACAAATCTATAGGAGATTAGATGATAGCCCTACATTAGTGGTCAGACCTGGTTTTGAAAGAGATCCTCCTTAGGAGGAGGCAACTAAATATTGAAGGGATTTCTATGAACAAGAGTGAATATCTTTGAGGAATAGAGAGGCGATTCTTCTTCAAGAGATCCATGTGCCTTCAGAGGAGTATATTTGCGAGAGGGGACCTTTGAATTTTGCAGAAGGCTTCTGATCTTGTAAGGTGAGAGGCTCATTTGTGGATATTAAATCTCGTGATGGGTAGAAAGGAATTCTAGGCCAGTTTTTCTATCACTAATGAGAATATATCTTTATGTAATAACGGGTGATTTTTTGAGAGCTTTTGGATTTGATTTGAAAAAAATTGGTTCAAGCACTGACGTGAAGTCAGAAGCTTTTGCGCGTATGTTCTATTGTCCATTCTTCTGTATTGGACACTTAATCGAATTTACCATGGTAAATTCGATTAAGGGTGTCCAATACAGAAGAATGGACAATAGAACATACGCGCAAAAGCTTCTGACTTCACGTCAGTGCTTGAACCAATTTTTTGAGGTTCATGCTGCCCATTCCGGGCATTTTTCGTTGTGCGCATGCGCAGATGAGAAGTCATTTAACTGCTGTAGTTTTCGTCAGAGAGGATTGGGGTTTTGGGGTGGCAGATGCTATTCCTCCATAGAATCCAGATCCCTGATGAGGGTCTGCGCATGCGTAGATTAAAGATGCGATATCTCCCGAACCACTAGTGTTGGAGAATCGGAATTTTTTGTAAGGTGTGTTATTTTGAGAGGACTTTTAGCCGCGAGTAGATTGTGCATGCGCAGAAAAGAAGTGTTTGTTTTTTAATTGGATGGGTTATGTTGGGAGTGCTGAGTCGATATTGTGAGGTTTTAAAAGAATATTCATAGCAATTCAGTTCAAGGACAAGTCAGTTTGGGGGATGTAGCGTTGTTTCCGAGTTAAAGTGTTCGTACCGTGGCCCTGGGGCTAATTTTGAAATTGATGTTACCCCTTACGGGCATTTTTCGTTATGCGCATGAGCAGACCATCAGTGATTTAACTGGTGGTGTTTTCGTCAGAGAGGATTGGGGTTTTGGGGTGGCGGATGCTGTTCCTCCATAGAATCCCCTATTTACGGGGGTGCGCATGCGTGGATTAAAGGTATGCTATCTCCTGAACCACTAGTGTTGGAGAATCGGAGTTTTTTGTAAGGTGTGTGATTTTGAGAGGACTTTTAGCCGCAAGTAGATTGCGCATGCGCAGAAGAGAAGTGACTGTTTTCGGGTTGTATGGGTTATGTTGGGAGTGCTGAGCCGATATTGTGAGGTTTCAAAAAAATATTCATGGCAATTCAGTGCAAGGACAAGTCTGTTTGGGGGATGTAGCGTTGTTTCCGAGTTAAAGTGTCCGTACCGTGGCCCTGGGGCTAATTTCGAAATTGATGTACCCCTTACGGGCATATTTCGTTATGCGCATGAGCAGACCACCAGTGATTTAACTGCTGGTGCTTTCATCAGAGAGGATTGGGTTTTTGGGGTGGCGGATGCTAATCCTCTATAGAATCCCCTGGTGAGGGTCTGCGCATGCGTGGATTCAAGAAGCGATATCTCCTGAACCTCTAGTGTTGGAGAATTGGAGTTTTTTGTGAGGTGTGTAATTTTATGAGGACTTGCAGCCACGAGTATATTGCGCATGCGCAGACGAGAAGTGAATGGTTTTGGGTTGTTTGGGTTATGTTGGGAGTAATGAGCCGATATTGTGAGGTTTTAAAAGAATATTCATGTCAATTCAGTGCACGGACAGAAGTCAGATTGGGGGAAATAGCGTTGTTTCCGAGTTGAAATGTCTGTATGGTAACCCTGAGGCAAATTTATAAATAACTATATTCGGTAGATCTATATTAAAATACGTTCGGATTTGGAGAAGAGGCAATTGCTTTCCTAACGGAGGTCCCACAACCGCAATTTTTTTTGATCTACAGTAAAGCTAACAGCCAAACTGTATTGATAGCTATATTTGTTAAAGGAACTTGAAAAAAAAAAGCACTGACGTGAAGCCAGTACTCTTTGGCGCGCGTGTTCACGGTGGCTAATTTGAATTGAATGATGAGTACTTCAGCTCAGTGGATACAGCGAGCCGAAGATCTACCCAAAGGATAGTGGACACCATTCACTGTCGGTTCAAAAATTAACAGTGCTGTATCTAAGCTGCCATCAGGATAGAGTAACAAAGTTGGAAAAGAACACAACTGACTCTCCTTAGTCGCACAAGCTCCTAGAAGATTTGGGAGGGTCAGTATAATCCTAATCATGTTTATAGCACGCGCGCAAAAGCAGAGTGACTTAACAATGAAAGAAAAAGTGTAAAAAGCCAATCTGCTTTGGCGCGCGTGCTATAAACATGATTAGGATTATACTGACCCTCCCAAATCTTCTAGGAGCTTGTGCGACTAAGGAGAGTCAGTTGTGTTCTTTTCCAACTTTGTTACTCTATCCTCATGGCAGCTTAGATACAGCACTGTTAATTTTTGAACCGACAGTGAATGGTGTCCACTATCCTTTGGGTAGATCTTCGGCTCGCTGTATCCACTGAGCTGAAGTACTCATCATTCAATTCAAATTAGCCACCGTGAACACGCGCGCCAAAGAGTACTGGCTTCACGTCAGTGCTTTTTTTTTTAACTAAAAATCATTTTTAATTCTCACATTAAATGTGTTTGTTTTTAAATTTTTCATTCGTTTCATTTATGTTTATACATGACAGATAATTATTAGCATTTGTTAATGAGAAAATAAAATTTTTGACTTTTTAATAATTTTTATTAGTGTGAGAAATTTTTCTGACATTTTAATGCTCTCAAAACAGATGTGGACATATTAATCTCAATGAAAAATTATTAATATTAATTGCGGAGAACAAAAAAGTGATATTTAGAATGGGAAAGGCAAGTAATGTAAATTTATTAGTACTTAATCCTTTATCTGAATATATATATAGGATATAGGCATTGGTATATCGAGATTACCCTTTCCAAATCGGTTTTGAGGGTATTGAAATGTCGGAAAAATTCCACATACTAATAATAGTTATTTAATCAACTAGTTTATTAATGATAGCGATTAATGGTCGAGATATTTTAACACGTGAGCGGAGCGAGCGTGTTAATGTTCGAGACCATTAATCGCTAGATTAATAAACGAGTTGATTACAAGATTTTTCCGTCGACCTCATTATGAATTAGAAAATAATTATTTATTCAAATAAATTTTATTTCTCACAATATAAAATTTGACATTGAAAATCTCGATGCTCACTTTGACATATTTATATTTATTCTGTGATTGAAGAGTGAGAGTCACAGGCCTCATACATAAAAATGAAATATCAGTCGAGTTGTGACGTTACTCATATTACTTCTGAATACTCTATGTTCGGTTGCCCATGACAATCATATATCAAAATAGAAAGAAATCGTGCATTAAAATGGGTCATTAATGCATGATTTTGTGAACGTTAAACAGAGCTTTTATTGGGAGGTCGACGGAAAAAAATATTAATTTGTCAAAAATTTTGTTTCTCAATTAACGAATGCTGGGCCAGACTTAAGGGTATGCAGCCTATTGGCGAAAGTCCAATTGTCCCCCTCTATAGTTCATGTTTGCTGCCGTGAAAATTTGTCACACTAGTCCGCAGCCTACTCAGCCTATTTAGAAACACTGTGCAAATGTCAATAATTATCTACAGTGTACAAACATGCATCAAATGAACGAACAGATTTGAAAACACACAAAAAATGTCAGAAATCCAAATACATTCCAGTTGAAAAATAGCTCAAAGTAGTGTCATCCGTTATATGAATGCATAGTTAAAGATTATAAGAATTGATATATCATTGCTATACAGTGTGAAATATCAATCTAGCTAGTTGAAAACATGTAGTCGAAATCTATTTAATCAACAATAAAATTTATTAATCTCCCTGAATGATAGTGCCAAACAATAATTTTGTGTTTTTTTGTTGAATTACTCCTTTACGCTCATAAGGGTTGAAGGCATTTTCAGTTTTCACGTACAGTGTGAACATATATCAACAAATATAACAAATGCTCAAAGTTTTCCTACTCCGGTCCTGATTCTGTTTAATTTCATACGTGGTAAACGAAGGGTTGATTAAACTGCAAAATTTGAAATCTGTCAATTGATTGGTTCCAGATTGATTAAACTTTTAAATTTCACTCAATACCTGAAAATCACCCCCCGTATATTCCAAACCTAAGGACCTCAGGCGATTGAAACGCCTCGATTTGAGGCCACCCAGATGAACAGGAATAGGTCTCTTGCATGAATGTTTCTTATTATTGGAATCGATTATTAAATCCATAAGAATACTGAAAAATTTCAACCGCCAAAAATTTCGATTTTCAATGAGAAAACTATCATCGTGTCCGTTTCACTCTTCATTTCAGTGTAACACCGCTCCCCATAAAGTGCTCGAAGTCAGCATTGGCTGTAACAAGCAGATAGTAAATTTTGAATACGTTATCCGTCATACCGACGATTCAGAAGCGTTTCACCTCATTTGAAATTGCTTCTTGATTTACCGATTTTCAATAACAAAATATTCTAATTTTATAAATTATGAAAGTGTATGTGGGCATACATGATGATCTGGGATTGAAGTAGATTCAGAAAAACATAACCATATGGTATTTCGTGTTACATGCAAGAGAAAACTGTGTGGAATTTGCTGCGTATTTTTCTAATCTTTCTTCTTGCTGAACAAGGAATTATTCGAAACGAAGCCAAATTAAAGAAAAGTTAATATACATTTGAATATTACTGAAAAAACTGGTACATTTCTTTATTTCCAGCTGATTGTAAACTAATCATAGTAAAATTAATTTCAATACCAATAGCAAAACCGTCCCAAATTGGTCATAATTGGAGACGACAGTGCAATTCGTTAGAGCAATTATTAGTGTAACTGTTAGTATTTAAATGAAATTCAGAATTAATTGGGATATTGTACTGAAATTTATTCCAGGAGCACATGTTGAATCCGACTATAGATTTGGATCCCGTACATATGACTGTCCCGGCAAGTTTGCAGTGATCTTTTTTTGCGCGTATGTTCTGGAGAACATCGCGTAATCATTGATTCTGTCCGGCCGGTGGTCCTGCCGTTGACACGATAACTTGAGAACGGAAAGAGCTAGTGACTTGAAATTTTAGCGGTAGGTGGCGCAATATGACGGACAAGTTCGTTAATGGACATAATCGGCCTAATGGTATCCGAGTAATTATTTTGTTTTCAACCAATACAAATCCGATCGAATTGAAACTTGGAGAATAGTTGAAGAATATAAACCTAAGCACTTTTGTGATATTTTTTGGAAATCGTATCACTAGAAATTAAAAAAATATATATCTTCCATGTCACGATAACCTGAGAAGAGAAAGAGATAGCGACTTGAAATTTTCAGGTTAGGTTGTGCATCTAAAAGTGACATTTGAGTTTTTCTATAGGCATAATTAGCCAAACGGTTTTGGAGTTATACCCATCTGAAATTTGGTTGTTATTTCCTCAATAACTCGAAAAATACAAAAGTGATTAAATTCAAATATGATTATTGGTTGTAGAATGCCAACGCGAAAATTCAATATATCAGTAACTATTCGTCCGACATCGCTGACATTTTGCGAGAGCCTTAAGAACGTAACACTACTGCAAAGTTCCATGTTTGAGCACGATCGGATATAATATATTGTTGGAGATTCGAGCAGCCTTGTGTGAGTTCAGTTGATGGATGGGTGACCGTTGCCTCGATAACTTTTGAACGAAAGGAGATAGGGACTTGCAATTTTCAGGGTATGTTGCGTATCTGAATGGGAAGTTAAGATCGATATAAAGACTATTGACCATTCTCCTGTATTGGACACTCTGATTAAGAAGAGTGTCAAATACAGGAGAACGGACAATAGAATTCACCATGGTAAATTCGATTAAGAGTGTCCAATACAGGAGAATTGTCAATAGAACATACACGAAAATGCTTCGGACTTCACATCAGTGCTTGAACCAATTCTTTTTGGAGACAATTTTCCACTCTTTCAGGCATAAAGGACAAGGATGTATCCAGAGGGGGGTTCAGGGGGTCCAGAACCCAAAACATATTTTAGTAGGTATGACGAAAATAGTAAAACCAATCCCAAAATGTACCGCTAATAAACTGCAAGTGTCACTCCCTGTATCCACTATCATCGTTGAAAGATCTTTTTCAACTTGAGTGAAGTTTTTTTAAGAAAAAAAATTGGTTCAAATACTACCTTGAAGTCAAAAGCTTTTGCACGCATGTTCTATTGTCCATTCACCCCTATTGGACACTCTTAATCGAATTTACCATCAATATAGACCATTTTTTCAGCTTTTATAAGATATGAATATGCACCATTATAAGGACTTGAATAATGAGATAATCGTCTAAGATCAAAGAATTCGTAATTCCGACATATGTATTCTATCGGAATAGAAATTAATTAAATATCTAATAATATACAAAAGAAAAATACTGCATAAATCCTGCCGTATTTATTCAACTGAGTATTAAATTTAAATACCTTTTAAACTCACTCAAGCCTGCTCGTATCTCCAACAATAGAGATCCGATCGTGTTCAAATTTGGTCTTAGAGTTAGGTTTTGAAGGTTCACGCAAAATTTGAGCAATGTCAGACCAATACTTTCTGTTATGTATAATGTTTTTCAATGATTTTTTTTTTATTTTCTTGTGATACGATCTTCACGAAATTATCTGCGTCGGCATTCTGGAACTAATTACCACGTTTGAATTAAATCAGGATGGTATTTTTTGAGTTATTGAGGAAAAAAACTCACAAACAATTTCAGTTTGATATAAATTCAAAACCGTTGAGCCGATTATGCCTTTCAACGAACTCAAATGTCGTATTAGAAGGAACAACCTACCCTAGAAACTGATATGTCTCTCCGTTCTCTAGTAATAGGGAGATAAATAATATTATTTAATAATTTAAATTTTCTAGTAATACGATCCTGACATAATTCCACATAGTTGCGTCGGTATTCTACAACTGGTTACCAAGTTTCAATTCGTTGGGATCTATATTTATCTATACCTAGTTATCAGGAAAACATAACTGTTCCGTTCGGATGCGCAACCGACCCTGAAAATTGCAAGTCGCTATCTCTTTTCGTTCGAATTTTATCGTGACAACGATCAGCCATCCAGCTACGGAACTCACTCAATGCTGCTCAGATATCCAACAATATAGATCTGATCGTGTTCAAATTTGGAACTTGGCTTTAAAGTTAGGTTTTGAAGCCTTCCCCAAAATTTCCGATATCAGACAAATAGTTTCTGAGATTTTTCAAAGATTTTCAATATATAATTTTTTTTTTAATTTTCCAGTGATATGATCATCATGGAATTACGTAAAAATTGACGCGGCTGCATTCTACAACTAATTAAAATGTATGAATTTGATTGGTTTAATATTTTTTGAGTTAAAAAAACAAAATTTCCGATAAGTATAGCTCCAGAACTGTTTGTTCGATTATGCTGCCTATTAACTCAAACGTTGCACTCAAACCTTCCCTGAAAATTTCAAGTCGCTATCTCTTTCCGTTCTCAAGTTATCATTAGATTAATAATATTTTTTAATAATTTTTTTAAAATTTTCTAGTGCTACGATTCTCACAGAAATGGACATATGTCTTTAGTCTGTATTCTACAACTACCCACCAAGTTTCAATTCGATCAGATCTGTATAGGTTGGAAACAAAATTATTACTCGGAAATCGTTGAGCCGATTATTCCCATTAACGAACTTGTTCGTGGTGACTCTATACAAGACAGTGGCGACAATAGTGTTCCTATTTTCGAATTTAGCCTAGTCATGGCGGCTGAAACCATGTGAAGCTAACAGCTAATCAAAAATAGAAACACTATTGTCGCCACTGTCTTGTATACAGTCACTATGCACTTTCATACAGTGGCTCTATACAGGACAGTGGCGTCAATAGTGTTCCTATTCTAGATTAGCTGTTAGCGTCATATTGTTTCAGCCGCCATGACTAGCATAAATTCGCCTATTGTTGCCACTATCTTGTATAGCCACTGTAGTCCGTGGTATTGGGACGCGCCACCTACCCTGAAAATTTCAAATCGCTATCTATTTCCGTTCTCAAGTTATCGTGGCAACGACCGGACGGCCGGACATAATCAAATCTGATCTCGAATTCTTCATCTCTTCTCTACCATGTTACCAAATTAAAAATGTATCTTCAACATATCGCCACCAAGCTTTTAGTTTCAAGAAATATGTATCCACAAATTTTCTTGCAAATTTTCCGTTAATATATTACTCATGACAGCTGATAAAGGAGAAACCATTGTCATTTAAAAATTTTGTCGATAAAGAATATCTCCTAGTTTGGAAATAGGTAGTATTCAATACACCAAGTATTTCGATAATATAATTAGTATTAAATTTTGAATCTTTAATCACCGAATCGTCATTTTCTAATTTTGTTCGAACTGTTTGAAGGGACATATCGACAGGAACATTGGCGAACAAACTAACAACATCAAAACTTATCTACTAGATTCTCATTTTGGTTCAAATTTGAATTTTGTAGTTTTTCAACAAAGTGTTTGCTCTTCTTCACAAAATTACATTTTTTCCTGTTAATGGGTTAAAAAATGTATTACCTCTGTTTTTGTTAATTTCCGAAATAATTATTTTTTGTATTTTTTCCTTAAAAAAATTGTTATTGATAAGACAAATAAAAAAATTTAATTTCTGATTTCTTTGTGCAATGCTGCATCCTCTTCTATCGCAATGGAGGGTTCGCTGGGACCTCTATGTCGCAGGTATTCATTCGCAGCAGTATTTCGTTTTTCAATACTCGACCCTATATCGTCGTGTTTGCAATGAAATTTTTATTCATTAAACAGACGAGTGCAAATTATTAGTTTCGACTTTCCTGTTGATAGCTGGCTACCTAATAGGTATGACGGTAAAAAAAGTCAAGCGTTTGAATATGCTACAGACCATTAGTTAGGTTAGGCGGGAAATTTGAATTACGATCCATCCGTGGATCCGCGCACTGACTTCCCCATGCATTTCTTATGGACCTAAAATTTACGCGAATTTCTCGCCTGTTTTTAGATACTTTGGCTAATTTCTTAAGTTTTATTTTGGTTGAAATATATTCTGTGAACCTTTCTCAACCATCTAGAATCAAGTTTTCATAACAAAATTGTATATTTCCAAAATAATTAATAAATATAAAAGTGTTCACCAAATTCGGTTGACGTATGTCTTAGCTCACTCGAAATCAGTCAAAAATAATAACATAACCCTAAATCGGCCTTGTAATGACGCACAACAGAAGTCATCTACGACATAGACGGAAATCTTTCGAACTAAAATGGTTTCAATTTTGATTTAAGAATAAATAGAAGTAGATTTTAATGTGGAAATAACATGAGAACATGCACTAATGATGAAGGTACCCAATACTTGTTGTCTATGTACTAACATTCTCTTTTAAATAGGGTGGTTTCTTCTCAAAGTTGAAATTCCTTGTTAAAAAATTTGAATATGGATCTCCCGCCAAGCGACTGATTCTAACCTAACTAATGTGGTCTATAGGCTTCATACTTTCGAGTTTCGATTGGTATTGAATTTGTGCCTTAAACAAACTAGTGCAATGTCCAAAAAAAAAACATTTTGAAATGTCTAATAAATCATATCCTGGATTGAAATTTTATAGTCGACCTATTGGCGATATATTATTATTTAACATATTAAATTTGATAAAATACTTTTCATCCATTAAACATCACGGGTGAAGCTCATTATGTACTCAGATTTTGAGTAAATTGTGGCCGATATTCTCGTCAAATTTCGAAATTTTTACAGTAACGTGAGTATTTTTGGCGCTCTGGTACCTCGGAACAGAGTGCTTATCAATTTGCCCAAATGTCTGTAGTTTTGGAATTTTTGGATGAAAATTGCCAAACGATTTGGTTCGACACACTGGTCAAGAATCCGTGGTCAAAATCGATTATGTCCGTCGTCCGGCCGGCAGTTAACACGATAACTCTCGAACGGAATGAGCTAGACAGTTGAAATTTTCAGAGTAGGTTTGGGAGATAGATATCTGGGTTAAGTTCATTATTGGGCAAAATAGGGCCTGATGGTTTCGGAGTAACAAAAAAAAATTCTTTACATCACAAATTTCAAATTCAATTTTTTTTAAGATGCAGTTTCATCATAAGAATCCATTGATATCATTTTCAACTCTAACAAGCTTTCGAAGTTATAATTTTTCTAAATTTCAATAATTAATAGTGATTTTATGATTTCATAAGATGCTCTAATTATAATTTGCTGGTGTATGTAAATCCAACATATGAGTTCAGTCATAGACCTATGTTTTGCATCATAAGAATCCATTGATATCATTCCCAACTCTGAGAAACCAATACTTTCGGAGATATGATTATTCAAAGTTTGAATAATTACTCACTAAGTAGTTTGGCAAGAGCGTCAAAGACCCTGTCCACAGAACTTTCGCCCATTTTATTTTGCCGAAAATGGTCTAATCGTTAGGTTCAACTCACTAATGAAGAATTCGAGGTCAAATTCAATAATGTACGGCCGTCCGTTGCCACGATAACTGTCGAACGGACAGTGAGAGCGACTTGCAATTTTCAGGGTAGGTTACACCTCCAAATGCGATGGTTAATTTCGCTCATGGGCATAAATGGCCAAACCGCTTCGGAGTTATAGCCATCTGTCGTTTAGTTGTTATTTCCTCAATAACTCAAAAAATACATATCTGATCATTTAGTTGGAGAATGCCGACCTGCCAATTTGTGCAGAATTTCGTGTGGATCTGATAACAAGAAATCAATTTTTTTTCAAGAGAAAATGAAAACTATCAGAAAAATCGGCTTCGTATTTTTGCAATTATTTAATTTTAAAATGTGGATTCAGTTGATGCGCGATGCATTTTTTTCCGTGTTAACGCTTCCTTTAGTCATACTCAACTTCATGCAGTATTTCGTGAGGGTGTGTACGGCGTGAATAGACAATATGAGCGCTAAAGCTCCTGACTTCACGTCAATGGTTTTTGAGTTTTTTTTGGTTTGGAGTGCTTTAAAATTTTTCCAACTGCTTTGAAAATTTGCCCCTTCAGTTCAACATTGGGAAGATCGCCCCGCCTCCCCCTTTATTCCCGTCCTTGGTAATGCGTAATGGTTATTCCGTCCGTAAACTGCCCATTTACAAGAAACCCAAAACATCAAAACTTGATTTCGGAAATTCAAACTTATCTATTTCTATTGTTTAAAGAAAGCAGCAAACTGCGTACTCACATATTTACGTTGCTATATTCAATAGAAATAAACGCTTTTCAAAATGCCGCTCGACAGTGACAAACAGCTCAAATTAGTACCAGATGGTTTGTTTTATGACATCTAGATAGCTACCAGCTTTGAGATAACGCAATATGATGATAAATCTTATTTTTGCCGGCTACACATATTGTGCCGAAAACTATTGAATATTGAATTTACGGCAACAGGAATGTGTACAAGGGTATATGATTTTAATCCATTATATCCCGTCCCTATTATCGGCCAGCTTTGCATTTATCCGATCAGGCGGTCAAATTCCTCCACATTTTATAACAATTCTCCAACTCCATTTAAATTTCTTTTTTTGGGTTTTCGAACTAGTATTCAGGGAAATGATACTTAATTTAATGGCTTGTCAGAATATGCCAAATCGACTGCAGCGCCATCATCGTTTACAGAGTGAAGTAGAACAAGCATTGACAATTCTGTTTCCGTTTTTCGGGCGAATATTTTAACAGGTATTTGTAGGAAGGCTCGACACCTTGTTTGCGCTCTTGTCCTCGGAACAAAGTGCTTATCAATTTGATCAATTGTCTGTAATTTTCGAATTTCGAATTTCACTGATCAATAATTCGTGATCAAAATCTGTCCGGCTGGTCCGACCGTTAACACGATAACTCTCGAACGGAATGAGCTAGGCAGTTGAAATTTTCAGTGTAGGTTTGGGTGATAAATATCTCGGTTAAGTTCGTTATTGGGTAGAATCAGCATGATGGTTTTGGAGTAACGAAAAAATTTGTTTACATTACAAATTTCAAATTAATTAATTATTTTTTTTAAGATACAGTTTCATCATAAGAATCAATTGTTATCATTTTCAACTCTAACAAACTAATACTTTCGGAGATATGATTTTTCAAAATTTCAATAATACATCGTAGTTCTATGTATTCACAGAATGTGAACACAGAATCTGTCTGTGTTCACTGTTCATAAATGTCATCTTATCTAGCTATTCGAAACTTGTCAATTCGTAGTTTGAAAATATTTTCTTTTGGAAAACAAGAATCCGATTCTTGAATTTGTGAATATACAGGGTGAGTCTTTGACCACAGCATTAATTTTAACCAAAGATCCCTCTCATCAAATGAAACACCTTTTTCATTTACCATTTTTCCAGATTCGGCTCAGGTAAAAAGTTACAAGCGTTTAAAGATTTCACAATGTGCTAATACACTACCGCATATAAATTACCTATGACATTGTTGGCGGACGAGAATAAGGCATGGTAACGTGGTTTACAGCTTGATTCGGGATTCCAACGCTCAGGGACGGATCCATAAAAGTAGTGAAATTTCTGGAGTTTTCCATTTTAAAACATTCAATGAAGAATAACTCGAAAACGGTGCGTTTAAGGAGAAATGATGAAGAATAATATAATGTTCTAAAACGATGGAATATTCTTGAAATGACAAAAGAAAAACCTTATATGCTTTCTTTATGCTAATTTCGTTTAGTTCTATGAATCCACGAGTCCATAACTAGAAAACAAGTTGAAGTAGATAATAACTAATAGTTGGAAAATATGTATCATAGTTATAGGAAACTTTACGCCAACATTCATTTTATTCGAAAAAAGGATGTCAAAGCTACAAAATAAAAACTGATTTTTTTTTCAAAATTTCAACAGCCTGTATCTTTCTACCTGAGCTGAATTTGGAAAAATGTTGAATGAAAAAAGTGTTTCATTTGATGAGAGGAATCTTTGGTTAAAATTAATGCAGTGGTCAAAGACTCACCCTGTTAGAAGACAGTTTTGAAACCGAATTATTTTATTACATATTGAATAATTTATGTATAAATATTGGAGATGATATTTTAGAAGATTTAGAATTGGATCATTTTAATGATGTAGTTTAAGAAGGCAATAGGAAAGAAGAACATAATGGAATAATCAAAAGAAATTACTGTTTGTGGACTTCTGATGTTAATTTTACCTTTTACTTCCTTAAGTTGTGAGGCATGTTCCTATATACAGTATTTTCATGAAGTTGCTAGCAAAAAAATGCTGAAATAAAAAGATGCGATAACTCTCGAACGAAAGAAGTTAGAGGATTGATTTTCAGGATAGGTTTGGAGCGTAAATACCTCGGACGAGTTCGTTAACGGGCAAAATCCATCAAGCGGTTTCGAAGTTATGGCCGTTTTCAGTAAAAACATTTTTTATGAAATTTCCGAAACCGATCTTTTGATCTATCTGAAATTTTGTATCAAATTGTAGAATAATGAGCTTTATATATGTTCGAAGTTTTGTATTGATCGGACTTCCGTAAAGTGTGAAAAAAAAATTTAAAAAAATTTTCAAATTTGTTTCTACAATAACTCTCGAACATGATAAGCTAGGCAGTTAAAATTTTCAGAATAGGTTTGGGAGGTAAATATCTTGGTTAAGTTCGTTATTGGGCAAAACGGCCGGGTGGTTTCAGAGTAACGAAAAAAAAACTTTTTTTACATTACAAATTTCAAATTCAATTTTTTTTAAGATGCAGTTTCACCATAAAAATCCATTGATATCATTTTCAACAATAACAAGCTAATACTTTCGGAGATATGATTTTTCGAAATTTCAATAATGAATCGAACTTCTACGTTTTCACAGAATGCTGTACTTGATTTTTCTATCTATGAATTATTATATGATCTGTGTTCTAACCTGTCACCTTATTTTCCTATGAGAGATAAATGTCAAAATTATTTCTGGTTCGTTATTCTTGATATGAAATACCCTTCCTGTTCTATAAAACGAAGTATGATTGAATGCAAAATGACCAATGAAATAACCTCAGCTATCGTACTTTTGAGGTGATAATATAATGCCCGTGGATAATCCATAAGATGATGAAAATATATTCTTTGGTAAGATACATAAATTGGGTTCAGAATATATCCAGTAAAAACAAAACTGTAATGTTGTCTAAGTTTTAATTGATATAATATAATTTTCAGAGTAGATTTGAGGAATTAATGAATATCTCGGATAAGTTCATAATTGGTTAGAATCGATCTGTTTGAATTTAATTTCTTTCATGATGTAGTTCTATCGTAAGAATCCATCTATATCATTCCCAGAGACCAATTATTTCGGAAATATGATGCGCCAAAATTTGAACAAACGTGCCAAAGCTCCTGTCCACAGGGCTTGAACCAATTTTTTTTAAAAATAATTCCTCAAGCATTTTTTTTAAACGACACTATTTTCAAATTTTATTTCTTTCATGATGCAGTTCTTTCATAAGAATCCATTGATATAATTCCCAACTCTGAGAAACCAATACTTTCAGAGATATAATTTGTCTGTTTGAACAAGAGCGCCAAAAAGCTCCTGTCCACAGGGCTTGAACCAATTTTTCTTATGCATTTTGCAATTTTGCATATTGGAATAAAAAATAATGCTTATAAATGAAAAATAATTCAATGAAAGAATTTTAATAGGTGCCTAAATGGTGGTGGATAAAGAAATATTATTGAAAATAGTAAAGGCGACTCAGGTGTCATTGCATCAGTGACGAAACGTGATTGTAGTGGTACAAATACATCTAGTATTCATCCAACGCCAACGCCCCCCGTATACTCCAACATCGCCTAGGAACAGACTGTTTCAACTATGCAATAGGTCTCTCGCAGGGTCGATGGCCGTGATTACTTCTGGGGGTACTTACACAAAGCTCGCTAGACTTACATAACGCTACCCAACCTCCCCTCCTTATCTCTCCAACCCTACAGCTCCAAGAGGAAAAGAGACAAACGTACCCGACTATATGAGCACACTCTTGTATGCGATGCTACTCGCCGGTCCATGACAACGGGATGTTTTTCTATGGGAATATTCTAGGATTTTTTTTGTTCACTTTTTGTCGGTAATTCATCTTTGTTGCTCCTCTATGCCACTTCAATTTGATTTATCGGGTGGCAACACCACATCCATAGTGCGTTGAAGAAAGGGAAATGCCCGAGTAGATAAAGCCGTTTAATTTGAATCGTGATGACATACTTAATAATCGTACTTGATTAGACATTAGTTCATAGAAGAAGAATACCAAATTCTTACTTTTAAATGTACCGATTCATTCCAATGGCGTTCTATGTTTTCACTATATTTTTCGTCATATCTCACAAAATATCTGAAGATCGCAGAACATTGCGGGAGAATTTTAGACTGAACCTTTCAACATAAATTGTAATATCATTTTGAATAAATTCGTTGATATTTATAATAATAATAAATTTTTAGCTTCAGAAATATCATCATAGATGACAACAAAATGAAAACAAGTCAAAAAATTGGTACAAGCACTGACATGAGACCAGGAGTTTTTGCGCGCATGTTCTATTGTCTCCCACCTCTATTTTGCACTCTCAATCGAATTTAGCATCGACATAATATACTGTTTTCTCAGCTTTTATAATATATGAATATATTTCATACCATTTTGGAGACAGACTTCAGTAACGAGAGAATCGTCTGTGATCACAGAATTTTTAATTCTGACATATTATTATGTATTCTATTGAAATGTAAATACGAAAAAACTTACGCCTCAAGTAATTCCAAGTTACGATATTCACGAAATTCCGCGAAAATTAGTGGTTCGGCATTCTACAAGGAATCACCGAGTTTTAATTTGATCAGATGTGTTATACAGGAAATAACAACAACATTCCAGATGGGTATAACTCCAAAACCATTTAACAAACTTAAATGTCGCATTCGGATGCACAACCTACCTTGAAAATTGCAAGTCGCTATCTCTTTCAGTTCTCAAGTTATCGTGAGATACATAATATTTTTTCAAAATTTTTTACACAGCTTCAGTCTGATCGGGTCTGCATTTTTTGAGTTATCGAGAAATAATATTCCAGAATCCAGATGCGTATCGCTCCGATACCCTTCGGCCGATTATGCCCAACAACAAACTTAACTCCCATTGGGATGCGCTACCTACTGAAAATTTGCAAGTCTCTATCTCCTTTCGTTCAAAAGTCATCGAAGCAACGGTCACCCATCCAGCTACTTAACTCACCCAATGCTGCTCAGCTCTCTAACAATATAGATCCGATCGTGGTCAAACGTGGAACTTGGCAGCAGAGTTAGGTTTTGAGGGCTATCGCAAAATTTTAGCGATGTCGGACGAATAGTTTCTGATATATATAACTATTTTCAATGATTTTGCAAATTTTGCAACCAATTACCACGTTTGAATTGGATCGGATTCGTATTTTTCGAGTTGCTGAGGAAATAACAACAACATTTTCAGATGCGTATATCTTCAAAACCATTTTGCCGATTATGCCAATTAACGAACTTAAATGTCGCATTCGGATGCACAACCTACACTGAAAATTGCAAGTCGCTATCTCTTTTCGTTCTCAAGTTATCGTGAGATACATAATATTTTTCCGTAATTTTTTTTTTTATTTTCTAGTGATTCGCACAAAATTTCACAAACGTCTTTGTGTCAGTATTCTCCAATTAGCTACCAAGTTTCAATCAGATCGGATCTGTATTGGTTGATGACATAATTATTACTCGGAAACCATTGGGCTTTCTCAAGGTATTGTGGCAACGGCCGGACCGCCGGCTGGCCGGACAGAATCAAATTTGACCTTGAATTCTTCACCAGTGAGTTGAATCTAACGTTTGTGAACATTTTCGGCAAGAATTCGAACATTACAGACTTTTGGGCAAAATA
This sequence comes from Halyzia sedecimguttata, assembly GCA_937662695.2. Taxonomy (NCBI): domain Eukaryota; kingdom Metazoa; phylum Arthropoda; class Insecta; order Coleoptera; family Coccinellidae; genus Halyzia; species Halyzia sedecimguttata. The sequence continues at coordinate 19,126,267 of OW569413.2, forward strand.
ATAACTCGAGGTTATCCAGAACATGCGCGCAATAGGAAAACATTATTCAACCCCTGTGTACTTGACAAACATTTTTGAATTCTCCAAATGCATATGTCTCACAGTTCAATATCAATACATATATTGCTTTACGGAATGGATTATATTCTGGTATGTATCTTATGGTCTTAGGAAGAAGATTGTACAACTTAATATTATAATTTATAAGGTAGGTACTACGGTTAGTATACGAATTGGATGGAAATATTCATGAATTTTTCTTGTTAGATATGTGTTTTGATAATTTTCGAAATAATGAGATTTTTTACGGAAAAATAATAAGATTCTATAGATGTAGAGACCTATTAGTGTTATTGGCTCTGAAGAAACTACTACAAAATGTCCTGAATTTGATATCAAATATTGTTCAGATTGCATATTTTTGAATTATAAAAATATGTTCAGCTTTAGGACAAGAGCCAGAAAAAACAATGCCTCAAGAAAGAAGTGAATGGCGATTTTCAAACTGAATGGTCTTTAATATATTAAAATCAATGTGGTTTTTTATTGCTTTTATTGTATAAATCAATTATTTCAATATTGATACGATTGTATCCAATTGTATTGACCCCAATTCAAATGTCTGTCCATCATCATTGCAAGAATTCTTGTACATGAGCTTGTTGTTAAGGCAGTATGATGGTCTCAGGGTGAGTTATGTTGGATCTGCTGCTAGAGAAAAATCCAATATTTGTCTTATCGGAATTTAGTGTCAATGCATTGTGATAGCGCAAGTTCCTGATTGTTGAAAGCGAAGGTTTTAGGCAATCTGCCATGTTCTATAATGTGGGATGAAATGATCACATTAGTTTCATCAGCGTCTAAGAAAGTATCCATTTCCAAATCATCATAGTTCGTTTCCTGATAATTGATAAACTTCTGTTCAGAAGCTTCTGGGAAGTCATTATCATAAACAGTAAAAAAATATGGACCCCATAATAGAGCCTTGTGGTATTCCAGTAGATAATATTATATCGGCTGACGTACAACCCATAGTTTGATCGATTTCAATGAAATCTTAAGACGATCATTTAATACTCGTAATACCTAGGTGGATTTCGACAAAAGTTTAGACGATTCCGAACATTTATTTAACGGTTTTATTTAGCTTGTCATTTTTGTTTTTTGTTTGTTTGTGTCAAATTTAGTGAATGAAATTTGTCCCCTTTCCTGTTGGCGTATTGATCTGATTTTCCGTACACACCTATAGTTTTGATGATGGCCACCAACAAATTTTTCCGGCAGACCTTTAGAGTATAAAAAGAATTCCAAATACAACTAAAAAGTTGCAAATGAAATAGGTGTTTTTTTTAATTAAACGGTTTTATTGCAAAGTAGATGATATTAATGTAGATAATGTACTAAACGCTAAAATATAATTAGGTTAGGGCCTAGGTACCAGTCATCACACCACTCTTCTCATCAATCTAGTCTAAAGCTGACAATTTATATCAACAGTCAACCGCTCATATCACTATATTGTATTGTATATTATTATACTGATCTCATAGGTCTCCCTCAAGGCAACCCCTCATAAGCTCTCGAAGAGCTTGAGCGAGTAAGGAGAACCAGTTGTGTTCTGTGTAGGCTTTGTTACTGTGTCCTTACGCTACGTTAGGCACAGCACTGTAAATTTTTGACCCAACAGTGAATGGTGGCGATTACCGTGACTAGAAAATTTCTCTCCTAGCCTCGGAATTGAACTTGGGGCTTCCGCTTCCAAGTCAAATACTCTCCCACTGAGCCAACCGCACTACTACTATGCAGTGCGCGTCAAAATTATGGCACACATTCATTTCCTCAGAAGAAAAATATTTGGCAACAAAATCCTGAAATAGGTCAATTTTTGTTTCACTTTTACCAAATTTGTATGCATTTTTGAAGGATTTTTGTTGCACGCTGTGCCATCCCCATCAACCCTCTAAATTTTTTGAATACTGAAAGTGGGTCCTGTCGTACTTTTTTGGCAAGGTCTTTGTATCTTTTTTACAGGCATGCAGAAATTTTCAAGAAAACATTTTTTCTTTTTTGAAAGATAGTTAGTTCAAAGAGGTTTTCAGTATGTGCACTTTGTCATGGCTCATTTACTTTGAGACGATGGTACCTGATGAAATTTGTCACCGAATGAAAGTCGACCAGTTTTGTTCATGCACAACTTTCAACCCCTACGAACCCTTTAATGGAGAAAAAAAAAAGGAGACATTGGAAATTTATTTCGGCATTGAAGTACCACCCGGAGAATCATTGTGCATCACAAGATAAGTTAAATTAAATGTTCAAAATGACCACTTCAGTAGAAACGTACTAATAACATACCTACTTAAGATCATAACTGAAGCGCAGTATTTCACAAATTCTAATTTTTTATGTGAGAGGGTTGAAAGGGGTTGAAAGTTGTGCATGAACAAAACTGTAATGGTCGACTTTCATTCGGTGACAAATTTCATCAGGTATCATCGCCTCAAAGTAAATGAGCTATGACAAAGTGCACATACTGAAACCTCTTTGAACTAACTATTTTTCGAAAAAGAAAAATGTTTTCTCGAAAATTTCTGCACGCCTGTAAAGAAGATACAAAGATCTTGCCAAAAAATATCACAGGACCCACTTTCCCTATTCAAAAAATTTAGAGGGTTGATGGGATGGCACAAGGTGCAACAAAAATCCTTCAAAAATGCATAAAAATTTGATAAAAGTGAAAGAAAAATTGACCTGTTTCAGGATTTTGTTGCCAACTATTTTTCTTCTGAGAAAATGAATTTGTTCCATAATTTTGACGCGCACTGTATATGATATTTACATATTAAAGGTGGGTTTATACGGCAAATAAAATAAAATAAGAAAGTTGAGCATGCACATTTAAATGATAGCGATTATACACTAAATAAGATAAAATAATGAATAAGAATAAGAACTGAACTTGGCCAACCTTCATCTCTATTTCTTATTTTATTTTATTTTGTTTGGAAAATGGCAATGCACCTGCTCAAACAGTGAAATACAAGGAAAAATAATTGTCAAAAAGCTGCGATTTGATTGGTTCATTCTTATTTCATATTTTGTTTTAGATCATCTGCATAAACCAATCCTACTAGCCCTTGCTCCTTTTATTTGAATTCTTCTTTATTTTATTTTATTTTTGTATAAACCCGGCTTTACTCAGGATACGCTACACCCCACGATTTTATTTTTGGGTCTGTTCAATGTCCTAGATTGATGCTGCTTTGAATTTTTATAGAAAATTCCCACAGTTTATCAAGAAATATTTCAAATGTTTTAGCGAAATAATTCTAATACATTTATAGTGATTAAATATAGAATAAATTGTAAACACAATACAAGTATTATAAGTTGTACTACCTGCATTTATTCTATTATGAAAGCTAGCTAACACCAGAAATTGCAATCAACCAAACAGTGAAAAGGTGTAAGTTGCATGTAAAATTTAGCTTTTAATTGAAATCGTTTCATTATGCATTCGCGAAAATCCAGACCTCACCTCACCTTTGAACCTTCTAACTCATTAATGACACTTTTCACGATATACTTTGTCTAAATATACTTTTCCCGTTCTCCTCTCACCCTGTATTGAATTTGCTGTTTGCTGCCAGTCGTTGATAACTCTTGAATAATATCCTAGTCGTGGGGTTTCTTTCAATTCTTTGATAAAGATAAGGAGTTCGATTGGATTCTTGAAACTAATTGTTTGCTTATCTAGAAAACAAGGCGCTCTTGTTCACTTCTAACAAGTTTGATACGATTATAATCACTTCTTCAAGGATCACGAATATTCCAGATATCTCAATTTAGCTCATTTGGGATATACATTAATAGTAGACTTAATTTTGTAGACGAACCTAACCCAACTGAATTAATTCGCAAATGTGTTCAATAGGCTATTTGACAGCATTGAAAATAATCAATGAATCTTTGTATCCTTAATAAAATATAGTTCAAAAAGATAATCCTTATAGTGGCACTTTTAAATTTAAATACTATACAAAACTTATATTTTATTATTATTGGGAACATTACAAATCGAACAAATTATAGAGATCTCGGTACACAAACACATAAATCATAGACAAGAATAACAAGATATGAATTTGCTTTCCAGAGCTCTTTGTTTATACCCATGTGAAGTCATCGTTCACGTGGAATCCGTCATCAGGAAAGTTCGTTTTGGTATGCCTGATTAAAATTCAAAATTTAGCCACGTTTTTAATCAAAAATACATAAGATGCGGAGAAAATATCAAGTTAGTCTACATATAATGTGATAAGAAAGAAAATAATACTACCTATTTGTTTTTGGCGCTCTTGTTCCTCGGAACAGAGTGCTTATCAATTTGCCCAAATGTCTGTAATTTCCGAAATTGGCTGAAAATGGTCGATTTGGTTCGACTCACTGACCAAGAATCCTAGGTCGGAATCGATTCTGTCCGGCCATTAACACGATAACTCTCGAACGTACTGAGCTAGACATTTGAAATTTTCAGAGTAGGTTTGGGACATAAATATCTCGGCTAAGTTCGTTCTGGGCAGAATCGGCCTAATGGTTTCGGAGTAACGAAAAACATTTTTTTTTACATTACAACTTTTGAATTAAATTTTTTTTAAGATGCAGTTTCGTTATAAGAATCCAGTAATGTCATTTTCAACTTTAACAAGCTGATACTTTCGAAGAAATGATTTTTCAAAATTTCTATAATACATCGTAGTTCTATATGTATTCACAGAATGCGAATTCTAACTGTCTGTGTTCACTGTTCATAAATGTCATCTAGCTATTAGAGACATGTCAATTCATGGTTAGAAAATATTTTCAGGTGGAAAACAAGTATCCGATTCTTGAATTTGTGAATATATACAAGACCGAAACCGAAAATAATATTGACTGGTTGCATATTGAATAATGTATGTAGATATTCGTGATGATGTTTCAGAAGATTATTGGATCATTTAAATGATGTAGTTTATGAAGGCAATAGGAAAGAAGGACATAATGAAATCATCAAAAGAAATTATTGTTCTTTGATCACTGAGGTTAATATTACCTTTTACTTCCTTAAGTAGTGAGACATGTTCCTATATACAGTATTTTCATATTGTTGCTAGCAAAAAAATTCTGAAATATGGATCTACATTTGTATATCAAATATTTTTTCTTGAGTTAAGGTTAATACAGAATGAATGTGTTAGTGGTATGAACTATTAAATCATGAACAGATAATAATTTGTTCGTCAGCCTCTGCCTCAGCCTCTCAAATATCAGCAATAAATGGACAATCTGCTATGATTGTCTCCTGCCTTGCTCTAGACATTTCGATGATACTTTCCTTATTATTTTAAATGATAAGTTTTGAAGTATTAAAGCATTGAAGATTGCTCATTTAATCTTGAAAATAAACTATTATTTGAATTGAATTTCCTTTATGATGCAGTTCTATCATAAGAATCCATTGATATCATTCCCAACTCTGAGAAAGCAATACTTTGGAGATATGATTTTTCAAAGTTTGAACAAGTGTGCCAAATCTCCTGTCCACAGGGCTTGAACCAATTTTTTTAATCAAATAAATTATTATCAAATTCGATCTAAAAACGATTTAATTTCAATGATAACAATGAAGGTCACATTTCCTGTAACTCAATATCGAATGACTCAAACAAACAGGTAGTGTCAATTAGCCTCCCTCATAAATACGCACCTTAGGACAGATTGTAGGTAGATTTTGAGCATTTCTTTCCTGTTCTACAGAAATGTTTACAGTATCTTGTACTTTTTTGAGCACTCAAGATATTGGTTATATCAAGCATACTCCTTCTTCTGGTATAATTTTTCTCATTCAAGAATAATCTGCAAACTTACCTTCTGATTTTTCCGCAATACATCAGTTACAGCGTTGTCCAATAACAGCGAAATAGTTGGGCAAGTGTGGTACAATAATGGATTAGTTTAATTAAAATTTTACTGAACAGTTTTCGAGAACGACTTTAAAATGTGGGAGAGCCCTGTGGACAGGAGCCGTAGCACTCTAGTTGAAACTTTGACAAATCATATCTCCGAAAGTATTGGTTTCTCAGACTTGGGAATTATATCAATGGATTCCTATGATAGAACTGCATCATGAAATAAATTGAATTTAAGAAAAGTGTCGTTAAAAAAATGCTTATTATCTTAAAATAAAGAGCAATCTACAATGCTTCAAAAATTGTCATTAAATTTATTTATCAAGATATAATGAGCAATCTGCAATGATTCAACCTTGTGGAATGGGTTGTTACAACTTACACTCGGTGCATAGTTTTCACAACTCGAAATACCTAAGGAAAATATCACTGAAATGTCTAGAGCAAGGCTGGAGACAATCATAGCAGATTGTCCATTTATTCCTGATATTTGATTAGGTAGTGGATTACGAATACATTATTTTAATAGTTCAAAATATAGTAATAAAATACTATCCTCTTTTCATAATTTAAAATTTAATAGTTCATACCACTAACAAATTCTGTTCTGTATTATTAACCATAACTCATGAAAAAATGTTTGATACACAAATGTAGATCCATATTTCAGTATTTTTTTGTTAGCAACATTATGAAAATAGTGTATATAGGAGCATGTCTGACTACTCAAGGAAGTAAAAGGTAATATTAACCTCAGTGGTCAACGACCAGTAATTTCTTTTGATGATTCCATTATGTTCTTCTTTCCTATTGCCTCCATAAACTACAATAAAACAGTCTTGTATATTCATATTCACAAATTCAAGAATCGAATACTTGCTTTCCAAGAGAAAATATTTCCAAACTACGAATTAACAATCCCTAATAGCTAGAAAAGATGACATTTATGAATAGTGAACACAGACAGATTTTGTGTTCAGATTCTGTGAATAGGTACATAGAACTTACGATGTATTATTGAAACTTTGAAACATCATATCTCTGAAAGTATAAACTTGTTAGAGTTGAAAATAATAACAGTGGATTCTTATGATGAAACTGCATCTTAAAAAAATTTAATTCAAAAGTTGTAATGTAAAAAAATATATTTTTTTTCGTTACTCCGAAACTATTAGACCGATTTTGCCCAATAACGAATTTAACCGAGATATTTATCCCTAAAACCTACTCTGAAAATTTCAACTGTCTAGCTTATTCCGTTCGGGAGTTATCGTGTTAATGGCTGGCCGGACGGCCGGACAGAATCGATTTCGACCACGGATTCTTGATCAGTGAGTCAAACCGAATCGCTCAAGACCATTTTCAGCCAAAATTTCTAAAATTACAGACATTTGGATAAATTGATAAGCACTCTGTTCCGAGGAACAAGAGCGCCAAAAAAGTGTCACCTGAGAAAAACAAGAGTGCTTATCCGAGATATTCATTCCTCAAATCTACTCTGAAAATTACATAATGTATATCATTTACAGTTTTGTTTTTACTGAAGATATTCCGAACCCAATTTGATTAACTTACCAAAGTATATATTTCCTTCGTCATATGGATTATGCACGGGCATTATATTATCACCTCAAAAGTATAATATCATATAATCCTCAAAATTACTTCGTTTTCTGGAGCGACTAGAAATAAATATGAACTGTCACTTGGAGATGACATGTACCTATGAATACAGATCATGAAATTCCTAGATCACGCACGCTTATTTTCGATTACAGCATTCTGCGAAATTATAGAATTACGATTTAATATTGAAATTTTGAAAAATCATATGTCCGAAAGTATTAGCGAGAGTTTGACATTACATCAATGGATTCTCATGATGAAACTGCATCATAAAAAATATTGAATTTGAAATTTTGTCCAGTAACAGCTTTAACCGAGATATTTATATCCCATTCCTACTCTGAAAATTTCAATTGCCTAGCTCATTCTGTTCGAGAGTTATCGTGTTGACGGCTGGACCGGCCGGACAGAATCGATTCTGACCACGGATTCTTGATCAGTGAGTCGAACCAAATCGTTTAGGACCGTGTTCATCCAAAAATTCGAAAATTACAGACATGTGGGCAAATTGATAAGCACTCTGTTCTGAGGACCAAGAGCACCATTATTATGGAGCTTGGAATCAGCCTTGCAGAACTGCGACCAATTTGGTCATTTGTATGAATCCATAATTGGTCAGTCCAAAGGTACTGTTCTTAGGCCATTTAGGTCTGATAGTTATACCATCAGCAGACCAAGAAAAATCCTGAGCTCTGTCCGTGACAGTTGCAGAAGATTCATGGTGTAATTTGGGATAATTCTATGAATCTTTTCGCTTGCACGTGTCCTGCAGGGTTCTTTTATTTTCCAAATTATGGATGGCTGCCATATAGTGGTATTTAATAAGCCCACAGAAGGGTTCAGATCCAACAGGTGTAACCCTTGGTGCATTTTTCGCAAGCTCATCAGCCCTGAGGATGCCCTGGGACCGAGATGGGAGTCACCTTATTGCCTCTTGCCAGGTGGTTCATTATTTTACAGCATTCCCAGGACATCTAAGAAGTCTGACTATTTGGTTCCAAAGTTAACAGAGTGGCCTGGCTATCCCTTGGCTTGTAGATTTGTGCCCCCACGGTACATTTTTTGGCTCTATTGAATGTATATATAGACAACCAGAATCTCTGCCTGAATTACTTGAGGTTCATGTACCAGGAGCATGGATAGCCTAAAGATCGGCCCATATGTACCTATTCCTTCAGATTTTGATCCATCTATGTACTTATCTTCTAGTTGATTAACGTAGACCACAGCACTTTCACGATGACGAATTTCAAAATGAAATATAGTTGGCATGACTTCAGAGGGTTTTACCGAAAGGTTTGAATCTTGTTGATACTTCATGTGCCCCATCCGCTTGAAGTGATTTCCATTACGTCTCAAAGGCTGCATTTAATTACGTGTAGGCGAGAGGAAGGCAGATCAAGTATAACCTGTAGCGCTGCTGTAGAAGTTATATTGCTGACTCCAGGTGGTACACGGGCAATATCTGCAACCGACTGCGTGTGCTTTTTTTCCGCCATACCGAGGATGCATAGCATAGTTTACAATAGGGCATGCTAGCCATGTACTACCACAGCACCATATTTGATTTTTGAAGAACTTTGAAAGGAGATTCATGTATATGTCTTTTCCAGTTGAGTTCGCTATCTATTGTATACGTAGATGTTATACCTCACTGGAAAAACTCAGATTCTGCCTGTTTAAAACAGGTGCTCCGAGACCTACAGTCCTCCTTCTAGTGAAGGGTTGTTTTCGAGGCATTGATATATACTCTATCTTCCTCACATCACTTTTCAGTGATAGTAAAGGCCATTCACATAAGGTTACCTATCGTATCCTCATTCTTGCCTCTATAACAGTTACAGGTCGTCAGCGTATGCCCCAGCATTAAATCCGCTTCCCCTAGGCCTTTCCAGGGCGCCATGCTTTACTATGCTTTATAGTAAGAGCGTAATACCCATTGGTAGGCAAGTCCACATAGTCACTCCAAAAGTGGGCTATGACGGTCCGCCCATTCAACGTAGTTGAAACTCACATTGTTGGGGATGGTTCTGCACCGCGACGGTTTGCTAATATCACCAAAAATCTCCCTAGTGTGCTTGGGTGCTTTCCATCTCTCTAACGAGGAGATGAAGGGCATCTAACGTGGATTCCTCGCCCAGAGCCTTTCTTACTGCTTTTCCCTACATGAGCCATCAAAGTTCTGTAGAACCCACCGTTCACCAGTGTTTTATTAGGTAAAAGCTCCAGTTAAACAAACTCGAACCTATAAATGAGCACGAAGCTTCAAAAAGGAAGATGTTAAGGATGTAACAAAGCATCCCGCAAAGGAGGTCGTAAATCTCGTACGAACAAACCGAATATCTCATCTTCTTCTTCTTCTTCCAGTTCACGTTTTTCCGCCGATAATTACCCATACGAGGAAATCCGGTCAGGTACATTTGTCGGGCGACGCGATCAATCTTTTGCTCCGATCGATATGAACTCGTTCTGTCGCTCTGTTTGTGCCCGCGTCGTCGCGGGCGCGGAGGGGCGATAGCGGAATTACGGAAACCGAGAGGATGGAGATGAGGAGTGGCTATGTCGGAAATAAATAAAAGATTGTGGGCAGGGAGAATATACATTTGAAATCAACTATTATAACAGGAATTAGTAGTGTAGTGGTAGAAATAATATATGAAGCTATAATGCTATATCGTTACGCAAATATATGTTTGCTTCTTCAGGGTGTAAAATCAGGGATTATTATATTTATTACGGACTATACGTTAATAAAGAATAAATCAAAAATATTCTAGTACCTCCAATATCACTTATCCCAATTTTCTCAAAAACGGCCGAATATGTTTTATTCTGTAGTTGACGTTTTGTCTAAGCCAATGTTGACTTGAGATGGGCGTAAAAATTGGCGAAAAAAATAAAGACGGCAGATGTCACAGCGCCGTCAATTTTTTTTAATATGCCATTCCAAAGATGATTTCGTGACAACATTTTTTTTCTAAATACTTTTTTCCATATCAAACCTGAAGCGATCTGCAGTGTGTTTTATGTTTCATTCTATTCCATTTATATTTTTCTATATTGTGACAGTATGTCTTGATTTGGAGACATAATAAATATGATTTTGTTTCTTAAATTCCAGGAGGCCCTGTAACAAACTATTTATTCGCAGTGACAGTTTTGTATTGTCAGCTTCGTAGCAGTTTTTGGGTTATCATATGAAAATACGAATTGAAGAGCTTCAATTTCGCACGACGAAAAGACGGATAGGATAGAAAAGGTGGATATGTTTTTAATTTATGGAAGCCAACAAAAACGGTGAAGCTGCACGCCAAGTTTACGCAATAAGATATCCTTGAGCGGAACATCCCAGAAGGAAAATGTTTTCAAGCTTAGCGGAAAATTTGCGAAACAATAAAGAAGAATTTTCACCAAAAAAAAAAGTAAAGAAGATAAGTAATAATAATAATAATAATAATAACCTTTATTCAATTCATAGTACAAATTTAGCAGTTGTACAAGAAAAAATGTCAAACAAAATTACCCTCGCATAGTAGGTAACAGTTACAGAGCATTATAAGATGTTCTCAAACATTGTATATCAACCTGTACCTATCGTTCCATCCATGCCCACTCTTTCGTTTTATGTTGCTTTGTTTTGTCATATATTTCCAATAATTAGGTTATCTTAGAATCACACTGATGAATAATCCGGCGTCAAATCAAATTCTGTCCATCCAGCCAACCGTAAGCACGAACTAAATTAGTTAGAGAGTTGACTTTTTGGCGCTCTTGTTCCTCGAAACAGAGTGCTTATCAATTTGCCCAAAAGTCTGTAATTTTAAAATTTTTGGCTAAAAATTATCTTAAACGATTTGGTTCGACTCACTGATCAAGAATCCACGGTCAAAATCGATTCTGTCTGGCCGTCCATCCGGCCGTCCGGCTGTCCGTCCGTCCAGCCGTTAACACGATAACTCTCGAACGGAATGAGCTAGACAACTGAAATTTGCAGAGTAGGTTCGAGGAATAAGTATCTCGATTAAGTTCGTTATTGGGCAAAATCGGCCTGATGGTTTCGGAGTAATGAAAAAGATTTTTTTTTTACTTAACAACTTTTGAATTCAATATTTTTTAAGATGAAATTTCATCATAAGAATCCAAAGATATCATTTTCACTTCTAACAAGCTAATACTTTCGGAAATATGAATTTTCAAAATTTCAATAATACATCGTAGTTCTATGTATTCACTGTCTGTGTTCACTGTTCATAAATGTCATATTATCTAACTATTAGAGTCATGTCAATTCGAAGTTTGAAAACAAGTATCCGATTCTTGAATTTGTGAATATATACAAGACTGTTTTGAAACCGAAAATAATGTTGACTGATTGCATATTGAATAATTTACGTATACATTCGTGATAATTTTTCAGAAGATTTAGAATTGGATCATTTTAATGATGTAGTTTATGAAGGCAATAGAAAAGAAGAACATAATGGAATCAACAATAAACAAATTACTGTTCGTTGACCACTGAGGTTAATATTACATTTTACTTCCATAAGTAGTAAGACATGTTCATATATACAGTATATTCATAATGTTGCTTGTTAATATATTTTGAACTATTAAAATGATTTGTTCGTAAGCCTATACCTACTCAAATATCAGGAATAAATGGACAATCTGCTATGAGTGTCTCCAGCCTTGCTCTAGACATTTCGATGATACTTTCCTTAGGTATTTCGAGTTGTGAAAACTATGCACCGAGTGTAAGTTGCAACAACCCATGCCACGAGGTTGAATCATTGTAAATTGCTCATTTAATCTTGATAAATAAATTTAATGACAATTTTTGAAGCATCGTAGATTGCTCTTTTCTTTGGCGCTCTTGTTTAAATGATAATTTTTGAAACATTTTTTTTAAACGACCCTTTTTTTTTATTTAATTTCTTTCATGATGCAGTTCTATCATAAGAATCCATTGATATAATTCCCAACTCTGAGAAACCAATACTTTCGGAGATATAAGTTGTCTGTGAACAAGAGCGCCAAAAAGCTCCTGTCCACAGATCTTGAACCAATTTTTAATTGGGCAGCTTTGGGGCATAATTATTTGAGTTGTGTTCCTTAATGGGCAAAATCAGCCAACTGGTGTCGAAGTTACTTATAGAAATCTGATTTTTTTCCAATACCTCGAAAACGCTAATCTAATCGAATCGGAACTCAGTAGTTAGTTTTAGCAAGTTTCAATTCGATCGGATCTGTAGTTTTTGAGTCATTTAGGAAACAATATTTCAGATATTTGGCCGATTTTGCGATTAACGAAATCAATCGTGGCATCAATCGCAACCTATCCTGAAAATTACAAGTCACTATGTCTTTTCCTCAGAAAGTTATAGTGGCAACTTTCACCCATTCAGATACTGACAGTATCGAATTTGACCTCAAATTATTTATCAGTGAGCCAAACCTAATCATTTGAGAACATTTTCAGCAAATTATTCGAAAACTACAGGATTTGGGGAAAATTATAACACGCTGTTCCCTACAACATATTGGCCAAATCTGGGCCAAAATATCGGTATGAGAATTGGTAGAGATGGAAGCACGGAGCATTATTGCACAATTCAGCATTTTTTTCCCGGTATATATTCTCCATACAGATCTTCAGGTGACCAGCCGTGGTCTGGCTGATAGTCATTACCCTGGTAGTTCATTAAAATGAGATATACAAGGATATAATGTGAACAGTGAATAGTAACAAAAAATTGCAAATTAACAAATATATGATTCGAATAAAAGAATATTCCAATAATTGATTACTTATAATTTACTTGTCGAATATTCGAATAATGTATTCGGCCTTTCTGAAAGAACCGAGAGAATGGATTCTAAGATCAATATACGAACCATTCAATATAAGACACAAAATGATCTTAGGTATTTATTCACTAAGACAAAACCGATTAATCAAAGAGAAACATCCAAAACTGTGTATATAATATTACTTGTATTTGTAGTAAATTGTATACAGAAGAAACAAGGCGACTTCGAGAAGTAAGAAAGTTGGAACATAATATCAACTTAGAAATAGAGAAATAAAAAAATTAAAAATAGCATAACATATATTATGAACAATCAATAGAAATCATAGGATAGATTGGAGTAAATAAACTTAATGAGTCGACTTGTATTTTGCTGAACAGAGAATGCAATTTTGCAAATTGCTTTATTGGAATTGACCATATTTGGTTGAATTTGTTAAAGAAGCTAGGACTTGGAACTTGTAAATTTGTATGTCAAGTGAAACTATGTTGCAATGATTTTCAAAGACTGTCACTGTGACAAATTCCGAATTTCAGAATAACTACTAAATGGTTCATTCCTGGGTTTTCTTTCCAATACTCTGAGAAAGATCTATAAAAAAAATATTATTTTGAAAATTGTTTCTGCGTTAGAAACAGAAGATATTTATCAGAAGCAATATATAGAACAATCATGCCTAATAAACAACTATTTTGTAACGTTTTGGAGACTAAATCAGAATCCTTCATCAGATAAAAGGGAAAATCTTCAGAAATATTTTGAAATTCAAAATTTGTCAGAATACCTGTTAATAAAAAATAATTCTGAAGATTTTCGCTTTGTGGCTGATGATTTAGTCTCTGAAACGTTGTTTTATTATTGTTCATGTTGTTTTGTTACTGTTTAATAGGCAACATTGTTCTATATATTGCTTCTGATAAATATCTTCTGTTCCTAACGCAGAAGCAGTTTTCAAAATAATATTTTTTTTGTTTAATAAATATTTTTCAGAGTTTGGGAGAAAAAACACAGGAAGGAACCACTTAGTAATGAATTCACCTCCCAAAGTATCCTTTAATGATTATTGCTAAACCGGATAACATTGATTTTATACTGAGGTAAGCTTGACATAATTTCCTTATTATTGCGAATTTTAAAAATTACTGACCAAACTACGTCTTTCCGAGCGATTTTAAGTCACTCGATATATACTAAGATATCGTCTAATGAACGACTGTATCATTAACTTAACAACCATCGAGGAGCTCTGTCACCGCGGTGACTTCATCCGCCCTGATTAATTTGTTTATTATTATACGAGCTTTAAACATAACATGTTTTCTAATCAATGTTTATGATATAAAATTTCTAATTTTGATTTTGTCTTATTTATTCTTAATATTACTTTGTCAATGTTACCCTAACTGAGGCAAACATTGCATTTGTATTGGATTTAATATGTTTTAAATGTAGATATCAAAGCTTCCTCATGATAGGGTAACATTGACACTTTGCATGAAGAAAAAGAAAAAAAATTACAAAAAATTATTTGTGACGATATTAATAATTATAACTCATAATATGGGACTAGTATGTACTATAATGAAAATCTGGGAAATACCTGTGGACGGGAGCTTTGGCGCTCTTGTTCAAACTTTGACAAATCATATTTCCGAAAGTATTGGGTTCTCAGAGTTGGGAATGATATCAATGGATTCCTGTGATAGAACTGCACCATTAAAAAAATTAAATTAAAAAAAAATCATTCCTCAAATCTACTCTGAAAATTATATTACTTATATATAAATTGAAAAGTTTTGTTTTTTTTACCGGAGATATTCCAAACCCAATTTGATTAACTTACCAAAGTATATATTTCCATCATCATATGGATTATCCAAGGGCATTATACCATCACCTAAAAATTTGATTACCCTATAATCCTCATAATTATACGATAGCTGAGGTTATTTAATTGTCATTTTGCATTAAATCATACTTTCTTTTCTAGAACCGGAGGGGTATTTCATATCATGTCATGAGTAAAGAACCAGAAATAAACTAGACATGTCCCTTTATAGGTAGGTAAGATGAAATGTATGAACCCATATATTATAATAATTCATAGTTAGAATATGTTTTTCAAAACATAGAAGTACGATTTATTATTGAAATTTTGATAAATCATATCTCCAACAGTATCAGCTTTGTTAGAGTTGAAAATGATATCAATGGATTCTTATGATGAAATTGCATCTTGAAAATATTGTATTTGATATTTTTAATGTAAAAAGAAATTTTTTTTTTACTCCGAAACCATCAGGCCGATTTTGCGAGGTTAACCGAAATATTTATCTACAAAATCTTCTCTGAAAATTTCAACTGTCCGGCTGATTCCGTTCGAGAGTTATCGTTTTAACGGCCGGACAGAATCGATTTTGACCACGGATTCTTGATCAGTGAGTCCAACCAAAACGTTTGAGATCATTTTCAGTCAAATATTCGAAAATATTTCCTCATTTAGCTGAGCTCCTCATGCATTTTCATAAAGTTCTGTCAATGTTACCTGGTGGTACAAAATTTTTGTTTAGAACAGTCGAATTATTCGAATACAATTCCGAGCCTAAGACCGAAGTCGGTAATACCATCTGAGCTATCAGTCGAAGGTCAACTGAACTTTATGACTAATGAATGCATTTGGCACAATCCCATTAACCAGATTATATCCCATATCCCTTTCTACCAGACCGCTGCGCTTTCGCACAAAATGCCACGAATTATCCTCAGGTATACTCTGACCGAGATGCAGCACGTCTAGCGTCTTCTACCCTTGGATTTCTTCACGACGATATGCATCGCTTGCAGGCCGGGTGGGTCCGGTGGAAAGTCCTTGAAACTGGCGACTTGAAAAGAACCGGGTGAGTCTGCCCCTTGCGTTGGTTGCAAAAACTCGTTTGCCTGGAATTCTGCAAATTTCCTGATTGTCCGTTCAGATGTTGGCGGTTGGTTGTTCTAAAATTAAATCGTGATTAATCCACTCACCCCCCGATGTATGTCTAGACTGGATTCGTAGACGAACCATTGTTTTTTGGGACGGATTCTTCACGTTAAATTGATGACGGGGACCGGCATCCGTTGAAATAGATAGCTATGTGAATTAAAATAATTTGCCACACCAATAGAAAACTATTAGACTGAAATGCCGGATACATGATGAAAATCCAATAATAAGAAATGGATTATTCTATACCCATAAATTAGCAGCCTTCATTTGCATGGTTAACAGACTTTTGGATAACGCCATCTGCAAAGATCATTTTAACCAAGAATAACAACCAACAATGAAACATAATTAAACAAATCGCGACAAATATATATTTAATGTAAAAGTAATAATTTAAGTAAAAGGCTATCAACCGAATTTTCATCATTCTTAAACAGTTAACTAATGTACAGTATACAGGGCGAATCCGGATGAACTGTACATATTTCAAGTGAAGATAGAGGACACTTAGCCAGTTCTAAGAATACCCCACAAGAGGGATCTTCAACCATTCGTTTGAATTATACAGGGTGATTTCCAATTGTGAGTCAGATTTTCGAGATGTACCGTTTGACGAATTTTCACAAATTAAATATCCAGGGACGGACTATAGTTCAAGATTGGTTTTTTCGAAGAGCTCATAGAACGGAAAATTCGCCCTGTATATTGACTAGCAGAACAAATTAATACACAATGTACAGGCTTGAAATATATTTCAAGGTAATCCGTCAAGCGAACCTATTTCCAGGCAACACACGAATTTGGAAAAAATTGAATTGAGTTTAGAAAACTACTTCCTTTTAATCTGAACTCAAAATTAGATTATTTTGATTCATTTTTATTCACAAGTAAATTTTTCATTTGAGTAACACAATGTGGAATATTGAATATTATTTTGATTTCACCATTACATATTTGCACTACATTTGGTACGGAAGGTCTATTCTGGAAGTTTTAATTTCGAGTAAGTAAACTTTTCAGTATAGTTTCATTGTATCGGAATCTATCGAATTAATGATCTGTTGATAGAAAAAGGAGTAGTTTATTGCATATTGATAACATTTAAGTGCAACAAAAAAGAAACTAGAGAACCGATTCACAAAAGATGCTTGACATGTCCTCCCTCTCAATCTAAATGAAAAATTTACTTGTGAATAAAAATTAATTAAACATGATTTTCAGTTCGACTGAACTCTAATTTTCAAATATTTTCAGAAAATACCCTGTAATTGGAATAATAGAAAACTTGATATGGAAGTTCCCATACACACCCTTCAATTTGGAGTCATAAAATCTCATTGCACATCTACATACAGGTCCGAGAAAAAATTGAATACGGGTACTCGGACAGTGAATTTTTTTGACGGCATAGATTTAATGAAAAAATTATACCGAAATGCATGGAATTTCGAATCCAGTAGGATAACATCAGTTTTAATCCTCCCAATATTAAAGAATTTCAATTTCATGTTCAAAATAGGTTTTTTCAAATAGCTCATGGAACGAAAAAATTGCCCTGTAAGTTGACTAGTACAACAAATTAATACACAACGTACAGGATTGAAATATATTTCAAGGTAATCCTTATGAGCCAACCAATTTCCATGCAACACATGGACTTGGAAAAAATAAAATGTGATTATTTTAATTCATTTTTATTCACAAGTTAATTTTTCAATTGAGGAACACAATGCGAAAAATTGCCTATATATTATTTTCATTACCTACTTCATTATTTGGGAAAAAATTTTCAACTAATTTATTAATTTTTGTATTTTCGGATGCATATTGATAATTTAAATGAAACAAAGAGAAACTAGAAAACAGATTCTCAAAATATGCTTGAAATGCCCTCCCTCCATCGCAATGAAAAATTTCCTTGTGAATAAAAATGAATATATTTTCAGAAATCACAAAGAATATCACCCCGTATATAAAGTAGTACAAAACTTGATATGGGAGTTCCAACTACACTACATACCCTTCAATTTGGAGTCATAAAATCTCATTACACACCTACAGGCTGCAGGTCCGATAACAAATTTAATACGGGGACTCGGACAGTGATTTTTTTTGACGGCGTTAATTCAATGCAAAAACTTTACCGAAATTTATGAAATTATGCAACCAGTAGGATAAGATGAGTTTGAATCCTCTCAATATTAAAGAATTGCAATTACCAGTTACGGACTCTCATTTAAGATTGGTTTTTTCCAATCGGTCATGAAACCAAAAAAATTAAAACATAATTCACAGGCTTGAAATATATTACATAGTAATCCCTATGAGCGAACCAATTTTCATTCAACACATGGATATGGAAAAAATAAAATGAAAACCAGTACCTACATATTAATCTCAACTCATTCTGAACTGAAAATCAGATTAATTTAATTCATTTTTATTCACAATAAAATTCTTCATTTGTGAAATGCGGAAAATTGCATTTTATTCTGATTATATCATCATTTGCAATAAATTTGGTACGGAAGGTCTATCCTGGAAGTTTTAATTTCGGGTAAGATGGTACCTAAGTATAAACTTTTTGGTATTTTCATTGCATCGGAATCTTTAAAATTAAAATGCTGTTGATTGAAAAAGGAGAATTAAATTACATATTGATAAATTAAGTAAAACGAAAAATAAAATAGAAAACAGTTCACAAAGTTTGCTCGAAATGTCATCTCATTTTCAGTTAGATTGATATATAAATTAATGGTGCTCCAAATTCATTTTATTCTTTCCATATCCGATGTGTTCCAAGGAAATTGGTGCGCCCATATGGAATTCTTCAGGTAATCAATATACAGGGCGTTTATTTCGTTCTATCAGATATTTGGAAAAACCAATCTGTAATAAGAGTAGATATTTAAATTATTTCCTTTTCAGGTGATGTTATCTCACTAGTTGCCATATTTCGAACATTTCAGTATTTTTATTCATGAAAGTTCGTATAAAAAGTTCATAATCGGAAAATTGATCCGTAATTTTTTTCTCGGACCTGTAGGTAGACTGTAGGTGTGCCATTAGATCTTATGACTCCATATAGAATAAGGGTTCAGGATTCACTCTTGGGTAATCATTTGAAATACAATAAATCCTAATTATGTAGATAATTTAAAATATCTAGATTATCATTAAAGGATACTGTGGGAGGTATACTCATTATTGAAAGGTTTTTTCTGGGTTTTCTCTCCCAAACTCTGAAAAATATCTATAAAATAAAAATTAATTATTTTGTGATTTGCTTCTGCGTAAGAAACACAAGATATTTGTCAGAAGCAATCAATTGAACAATGTTGCCTAACAAACGACAACGAAAGAACATCAACGAAGAAACAACTATCAACAAAATAATTCTAAAGATTTTCATTAAGCGTCTGACGAAGGAGTCTGATATAGACTCCGAAAAGTTACGATATAGTTGATTCTTCGTTGATGTTGTTTCGTTGTCGTTTGTTAGGCAACATTGTTCAATTGATTGCTTCTGACAAATATCTTGTGTTTCTTAATCAGAAGCAAATCACAAAATAATTAATTTTTATTTTATAGATATATTTCCGAGTTTGGGAGAGAAAACCCAGACAAAACCTTTCAATAAAATATCTAGAGCCTATAAATTAACTTGTTCATTTTTATACACGTTGAAATCAGAATGAAAATTTCCCAGTATCTCTAGAAATCAAGAAACACAAATATTCAAGTTGCCGTCTTAATGATCACCATAAGAATAATTACTTTTCTAACATAGATTTGTTTCATTCGGTCTTTACTTGATTCAAATTCATTTTAAATGAATAAAGATTACTATTTTTAGTTATCACAATTTATTTAATATCAACAATTGTTTGGCGTCTTCAGGTTCTACATTTGAGTTTATTCCCAAAAGAAACTATACATAATTTCAATATCCGACTGTGAATGGATCCATATAGGGGAAACAGGTTCTATCCTAAAATTTTCAGAATTCCTTTGAAATCAATAACAAAATGATCATTCAAACATCTGATGAAATTGTTTATGGCATTTTTGCCATAAGTGTGTGTTTTGTAGCTAGGATAATATTTCTTTACATCAGACGGCCAAACAAATGTCCTTCCTATTACTACTATACCTGCAACTTAATACGGAAACCTGAACGTGATATTAGGAACATTATTGGAATATGGTACATAGGTAGTTATCATTTTCATTCTGTAACCAGTAAATATATATTTGGCATCAAATATACACTATCAAAGATTGTATCTTTCATTCATCAACATTCCTATCCAAATATAATACATACAACATCCTATCCCAATAAAGACAAAGATAACGAATAACGATAATAACATAATATTTCAACCGGCATATCAATATGTGATAAATCTTGATGGGATATGTTGATAGGCTCCTGTGAATAAATATGACTTCTACATAACGAAATACACCCCTTTTGATAAGATTATTATGTTACTGGTGTATCGTGTATCTATATAAATGTTATGTCTTCCTTGATATCACAACCGTATATGCATACGTTGTGGTTTGAATATATCTTCGGAACATTCATTAGACAGGAGACACTCGATATTTCGTGCAAGAGTTCATTTCATAAAGTAGGATATGTACTCTTACACAATTTTCACGCACACCCAGAGCTGTGCCAAGAACTGAAGAAAAGTGCTTGGAGCACTAAGCACTAAGCACTCATTAAAAATTTCCCCGAGCCTCGAGTATCAAGCACCGCGTTTTTACAAAACGCTTGCGATTACTAAGCACTTTATAAAAGTAGTTTTTTCGAGCCCTATGCACTAAGCACTTTTAGAAAACTGTTTGAAAAGAGAATATATAGGTACTCTGAATTGTTAGATAAAATTGAATTCAATTGGAGAAACATGTAAAATGCAAACTTGCATACCTAATATACGTCCTGGGCGGATAAGAAATGGAGTGCAGTTTAACAAATTTCTGTAAAGCTAAAGAACTAAAAATTCGTTCTATTCTCTCACAGTTTGAAAAACTATTTATTACTTAAGGAAATCATAATACCATGAATGGAAATATGAATTCCATAAACGTTTTCAGTTTTTTCTGCAGATGCAAAATATATTTCCCATTTTCAAAATTGGATAAAACCCGAAACATATATGTCAACAATATCATAATTTTTCACAAAATAGTTGTTTTATCGTTGATGTTGTTTCGTTACTGTATATTAGGCAATATCGTTATATATATATATTGCTTCTGACAAATATCTTGTGGTTCTAACGCAGAAGCAATTTTCGTAATAATAATTTTTTTATTTTATAGATATTTTTCAAAGATTTGGAGAGAAACCCCAGAAAGGAACCCTTTAGTAACACAGTATTATATTGTGAAACTTAGGCCAAGTGTTTTCTTTCCCTCAATAGTAAAAAAAACTTTGACATTCATTCAATGCTTTTTGGGACAGTTTTCCATGAATACATAATTTAGTTCAAATTGATAGACATGGCTCAGCATGCCAATTCAGATAATTTCACGTCAGAGCTTTTTTAAATTTTTCAAAATGTCAAAAATATTATCTGCAGATATCGGATAGCATTATTTTCTGTTGTGATTGTATTCATAATTAATTTAACATTGTAAATAAAATGGAAATTTAAAAATTAATACATCGAATATATCTGTGAATACACATGAAAACTTTCGAAACAACTTCACTTATATCTTCTTCATAGACGATCTACATATCAATGCTTTGATACTGAATGATTTTACGGAGTCCTCGATATCCACATATTCACGCCCCTTTATATGGATCAATAACCATCAACAGATAATTAAAATTTCCGTTCATGCCTCAAAATTGATCACCCTGGTACACATTAACTCCCCCGACAACAGCGCGTCAGCGTCTATTCTTGTTACAAGATTTCGGCAAGGCTTAGTGCTTAATAATCCTCGGGAGCACTTAAGTGATTACCAAGCACTAAGCCTTTTCATGAAGTGCTCGAATTACTAAGCATTAAGCACTAGTTTCAAAAAGGGCTTGGGAGCACAGTACACGGGAGCACAAAAAGGCTTCAAGTGCTTTCACAAGCACTAAGCACAATGCATTGATTCAGCTCTGCGCATACATAAACACAAATTGGTTCAAGCCAGGAGCTTTGGCGCTCTTGTTCAAACTTTGACGAATCATATCTTCGAAAGTATTGAGAGTTGGGAATTATATCAATGAATTAAATTCAAACATCATAAAAGAATTAAATTCAACAAAAGTGCCAAAAATTATTAATCCAAAACCAGTAGACCAATGCTACCCAACAACGAACTAATTCTTTCCTCAAATCCACTGTGAAAATTATATTATATCAATTGAAACTTTAGCCAATATTTCAGTTTTATTTTTACTGGAGATATTCTGAACTCAATATTAATATTATTAACTTACCATTACCATTCCCATCATCATATGGATTAACCATGGGCATTAAATACCAAAATTTGACATCTCATGTCTCAGGAAAATGAGTTGACATGTATCAACACAGATCATATTATAATAATTCATAGATAGAACAATTATCGCATTCTGTGAAAACACAGAAGTACGATTTATTATTGAAATTTTGTTAAATCATATCTCCGAAAGTATTAGCTTGTTAGAGTTAAAAATGACATCAATGGATTCCTGTGGTGAAACTGCATCTTGAGAAAAACTTATTTTGAAATTTGTAATGTAAATATTTTTTTTTATTACTCCGAAACCATCTGTCCGATTTTGCCCAATAACGAACTTAGCCGAGATATTTATTTCCCAAACCTATTCTGAAAATTTCAACTTTCTAGCTTATTCCGTTCGAGAGTTATCGTGTTAACGGCCGGCCGGACAGCCGGACAGAATCGATTTCGACCACGTATTCTTGATTAGTGAGTCGAACCAAATCGTTTAAAACCATTTTCAGCCAAAAATTCGAAAATTACAGACATTTGGGTAAATTGATAAGCACTCTGTTCGGAGGAACAAGAGTGCCAAAAATTACTAAATGTAGCAGCATGAAATCATCCCCTGAGGGGGAGATGAAACATTTTATGGGAATTCACAAGTACAACAAAATTGGAAATAGAAATTCATATTAAGCCACATCTATATGAGTTAATTAAAAGTATTTTTAGGAAATATTTCCCTAGGGGTTAAAATTGGGGAAGAATTTCGAATGGGGAAGTTGGCGAAGACTGTCAGTTACCCCCTTTTCTCACAGAATCTTGAATATATCGCAAGATCGTTCAAAATTCATTTGCGACAAAGAAGTTAGGTTGGTGATAAGGATAGGAGTTGATTGATGCCATGGCTTTCCCTAGGCGATGACAATATAAACTAGTTCATTATTCGCGGTCACATGATCTAGAGAACGGCGTGTTATCATTTTCTGAAATGTGTGTAATTTTTTGCCGAAAATGCCGGGTAGGTTGCGCATCCGAAAGCGTTCGTTAATGTGCATAATCGACCAAACTATTTTGGAGTTATAGTCATCTTAAGATTTGTTGTTATTTGATATTTTCTCAATAATTCAAAATGACAGATCGGATCGAATTGAAATGAGGTAATTATTTGTAGAATGCCTACCCGCAAATATGAACAAAATTTCGTAGATATCACGTACGTAAAACAATTTTTTTTTTGGGAAACCTAAATATTAATTTACGTAGTACCTACGTAATATGAACTTTCAACTAATCGAGTCTAAGGTGGATTTCAATTCACAAAACCATACTAAGAGTTTTGTTGGAGCAATCGAAACAAAACATCCTTGAACGTAGAGGTTTGTATAGCTTATATACAATAATACAGCAATGTATATAAAAGAATAACGCTATGGTACTTGGTGGCTGCAGGTGTTTTGAATATTTTGTTTCGTATGACACATTTGGGTGATTACTAATATACCATTTCAAGTTCATTTTGAGAAAAAGTATGGCCAATTTCCGAAACTGTAAGACCAATTACGGAAAAATTGAAGGCAGTATCAGCAAAAGTAAATCCAATTTCCAATTTCGGAAAAAGTAAACTAATTTTCATAAAAAGCAAATATAATTAAAGTAAAACCATTTTCGTAAAAAGTAAATCCACAATCGGACAAACTATTCAGATTTACTGAGTAGAATCAGACTCATTTTCGTAATATTCGTAATGAATATCTTCATTCTTATGATTCCAACTAGAATGTCAAGTGATTTAAGAACGACTAAATCCCACGAAGAATAATTATCGGCTAATTGCAGCCTATATACTCGGTGACGTTGAGGCCTTTGGGTCTAAAAGAAAGAAGGATTGATGGATCAGTTTTCTATACGATCGGACAAAATGTTATTACTTTTTGCACTATATACAGGGTGAGTCTTTGACCACTGCATTAATTTTAACCAAAGATTCCTCCCATCAAATGAAACACTTTTTTCATTTACCATTTTTCCAGATTCATCTCAGGTAAAAAGTTACAAGCGTTTAAAGATTTCACAATGTGCTAATACACACCCGCATATAAATTATCTATGATATTGTTGGCGGACGAGAATAAGGCATGGTAACGTGGTTTACAACTTGATTCGGGATTCCAACGCTCAGGGACGGATCCATAAAAGTAGTGAAATTTCTGGAGTTTTCCATTTTAAAACATTCAATGAAGAATATCTCGAAAACGGGGCTTTTAAGGAGAAATGATGAAGAATAATATAATGTTCTAAAACGATGGAATATTCTTGAAATGACTCAAGAAAAACTTTATTTGCTTTCTTTATGCTAATTTCGTTTAGTTTTATGAATCCACGAGTCCATAACTAGGTCGACTGGTTGGTCGTTGGTATGTCGTTGAGTGAGGACGTGTTGTCGGTTCGCTCCGATAATTCGGACGTAATCAGTAACATAATCGAAAAAATCTGCGATTATTGTAATAAGAAAGTTGGTGAAGTCAACCAGTGTACCAAGTGCAAGGAGATTTTTCACCCATCTTGTTTACTAAAAGCAGCCAGTAGAAAAACAGCCACCTGCCGACACGAAGTGGGTTTTCATGGAGGAAACGAGGAAGAATCGCAATTAAAAGTGGAAAATAGATGCCTTCAAATCGAACTCTCGTACATCAGAGCTCTCCTTGATGAATCCAATAGTAAAAATTCGATTCTCGTGGAAAATAATCAGTTACTACACGATAAAATCAAGAATTTGGAGAATCATATAAAAAATAATAGCAACGACAAAAAAAAGGATGTAAACACGAATATAATAGATAAAGATAAGCCACGAAATTCAGGTTTAATGACATATAGCTCTGTGACCGGCAGACACACAGAGAATAGCCAATCACGACCTGCGCAGACGTCAACGCTGTCAATGTCTTCCAACAGTCAAAACAGACAAACCACCGATGCTTCTCGGGAAAAAAATGCGAGGTTAACTACAACAACAAATAGTAACGAGAAGTCAGAATTGAACGAAGACGCTAATATTGATACCGGAGGCTGGTCCACAGTTACAAGAAAGAAAATAAGTGCAAAGAAAACAAACAGGAATATTTGCTATGGTAATAAGGCTACCGACCAAAATACATCGATTCAAGGTGCAATTCGTAGGCGATGGATGTATGTAGGAAAGATTTCAGGCAAGGACGTAACAGAACAAGACATGTCATCATTTTTAAAAGAGGTAGAAGGACACGAAAAATTCGTTATCAAAAAGTTGAACACTATCGGACAAAACTCATCTTTCAGCATTGGTTTAACTGAAGAAGCATATAAAACGGTATTCAATGAATCCTTTTGGCCCATTGGTGTTGTAATAAGGGAGTTTACATTTAACAAAGAGTTTTTTCGGAAGTTGGAAGACCACAGTGCTCCACGGAATCCGTAGACTTATCGGTAGTACACCTAAATATTGAGGCCATATCAACATCTTTTTGTGGATTGGAACTAATGGCTTCAGAATATAATGTGGATTTTCTTGCAATAACTGAGCACTGGCAAGATCGGGAACAACTCTCCGCCTATAACATTCTGGAACATAAGCTCATATCAAGCTACTGCAGACCAAGAAATAAACACGGAGGCTCTGCCATTTATGTGAAAAACTATCTGGCAGTGAATTGTAAAAAAAGAGAGGATATTGAACGAATGAGTATTCCACAGACAATCGAGTGTAGTGCATTGGAATACTATGCTCCTGCATCAAACAAACTGCTTCTAATATGCCTGTATCACCCTAGCAGTTATGGTCCAAACAAAGAGGTATTCTTCGAAAGATTAATGGAGATCTTGGATGTGATTACAACAGAAAAATCCATTAAATTCATTATCGCAGGTGATTTCAACATTAACCTTCTTGATACCAAAAATAAAAATACAGAAACTCTGCTTGAAATCTTGGAATCATATGGAGTCAGAGTATTGATAAATGAACCCACAAGAATTACACCGACCAGCCAAACATGTCTTGACAATATATTTACCAGCATCGAAGATGGCTATGCGTACACCCTGCAACCTCACCTATCGGATCACCTAGCACAAATATTTGAGTTCAAGTTGCCACATAAATCAAAAAACATACAAATAACAAGTAATATACGGCAATATAGTGATAAAAATGTCACAAACTTTCTTGAAGAACTGGAGCTAACGAACTGGGACAATTTGAAAAACTGTGAGAGGGCTGATGTGAATAGCATGTGGGAGATCTTCACATGTAATTACAACAAAATATTCCAAAATAATTTTCCTCTCAAAAAAGTAAAAAAAAGACCTCATTTGCAGTCACATCTGGAATTTCTGAAATCTCAACCTGAGATACAAGATCTGAAGAAACGTTTGGATATTCTCTTCCTAATATCCAGAAGAAATGGAGCTTTACTTGGAGAATACAAAAGGGTTAAACAAGAATATGATAGAATGCTCAAGGACTCAAAGATGGCCTACTACGGGGATAAGATCCGAACCTCTCGTAACAAGTCAAAAACTACCTGGCACTTGCTCAATACACTTACAGGCAAAAGTCCCAACAGAGAACTAGTTTTACCATCTACAGACTATCAGACCATTGCTGACAACTTCAATCACCATTTTGCAGTCACTGCTCCGAATCCAACAAGAGAAGAACTTTCACTGAAAACGAAGAGGATAGACAATAGCTTTTACATGTTTGATGTGACTAGCCAGGAAATTATCAGTACTGTTAAACAGATGAAAAATCCATCGTCATGTGGTCATGATAGTATACCTGCTCGCATCGTCAAGAAATCCATCCATCTAATCGCTGAGCCTCTCACCTACATAATGAATCAGGCTTTCATCGAAGGCACTTTCCCAGATGACCTCAAGCTGGCAATCATCAGACCCTGCTATAAGAAAGGACCCTTTACTGCAATGGAGAACTATCGCCCCATCAGCATGCTAACAACTTTTGCGAAACTATTTGAGAAAATATTATCTAACAGATTGCTGTCCTTTTTCAGAAAATTTGGAATATTCACCAATCACCAGCATGGTTTCAGGAAGAATAGGAATACAGAGACTGCAATCTTCCAGCTAACAAGTAAACTCGTCGAGGCCGTGGATAATGGATATGTACCTGTGGGGCTTTTCTTGGACCTTTCGAAGGCCTTTGATTCTGTCAACCACAAACAACTGATACAGAAGCTTGAACACTACGGGATTCGAGACAAGCAATTGAATCTCATCAGGAGCTATCTAGAAGGGCGTAGGCAAAAAGTGGTGATCTCAACCAAAGGAGAAGTATTTTCGTCAGGCGAGGAACTGATCAAGCTGGGAGTCATACAGGGAAGCATACTGGGACCACTGCTCTTCCTCATTTACATCAATGACCTACCATCTGATCTTGAGGGAAATCCACAACTTCGTGATGCAGTGGCTGATATGACTATCTACGCTGACGATACCAATATTATTGCACTGGACAAAAATATTGAGGAAACATTTAGAAAGGCTGAGACGACTCTGGTCGGTGTCAAGAGTTGGTGTTCTAAAAATATGCTCCGATTAAATGTGGATAAGACAGAGTGCGCTGTGTTTCATAGTGATCGTTCTGGCATTCTACCTCCTGATACTGTTGAATTACAGGGTGTTATAGTTCCATGCCTGAGCACTGTCAAGTTTCTAGGTATTCAGCTGGACTCCAATCTGAAATGGCATGACCACATCTATAGCCTCTGCCAAAAACTGAGTAAAAATATTTATACCTTCAGTGTACTTAGACAATTTGTTGACAAGAGTTTGTTGATGATTTTGTATTTTTCCAACTTTCAATCTGCGATTACTTATGGTATTGTGACTTGGGGCAATAGTAACCAGTTGTTTAAGGTCCTCAGAGTACAGAAGTTGGCCATCAGGGTCATCAACAAAATGAAATTCCGCGAAACTTGTAGGGGAGTATTCAGGAGAGATAACTTGTTGACTGTAGTCGGTCTATATATACATAGATGTATGTTATTTATCAGAAAATATCCTGAATTTTTTGCAGAGTTTTTAAATGTTAACAACACTAGACGTAGGGCACATTACTTGTATCCTAAGCATTCCCTCAGTCTAGCTCAGAAAAATAGTAGATATATGTGTATGAAGTTATATAACTCACTTCCCGGAAGTCTGAGAGCGATCAAAGAACTCAATGTCTATAAGAAGAAAGTGCACCAGTTCTTAGTTAACATCGAACCTTATTCACTTGATGAATTTTTTTCTAGGTTGTAGGAACTTTAAGTAGTTAATGTCATCTATCTGATTTGACATCATTTCTAATTTATTATTTGTAATAACTTTTGAAATGCAAATAAATTATTATTATTATTATTATTATTATTAACTAGAAAACCAGTAGAAGTAGAAAATAACTAATATTTGGAAAATATGTATCATAGTTATAGGAAACATTACGCCAACATTCATTTTATTCGAAAAAAATATGTCAAAGCTACAAAATAAAAACTGATTCAAAATTTCAACAGCCTGTATCTTTTTACCTGAGCTGAATTTGGAAAAATGTTAAATGAAAAAAGTGTTTCATTTGATGAGAGGAATCTTTGGTTAAAATTAATGCAGTGGTCAAAGACTCACCCTGTATAGTGTACCAAAACTTGAATATTTGGTGCACATGCCGAGAATAGTCTCGGACGATTAAGTACGACTCGCTGATGAAAAATTCGTGGTCAAATTCAATTCTGTCCGGCCGGCCTTGGGTCCCTACGATAACTGTAAGTGTTTACGCTAAAAAGAAGGTTTGATGGATCAGTTTTCTATACTTTCGTGCAAAAAATGTTTTTACTTTTTGCACTATATTCAGTACGACTTACCCTGTAAGTCGTACTGAATATTGAAGGGCATTATTATTCAGGTCATTTCTGATGAATTTGGTCCTATAATATGTTCTCCGGAATTTCACCCTTATTGAGATATTGAATTTTAATTTTTTTTTCAAATCCCTAATTATTTGGCTTTTTTATCGATTTTTTCTAGGATTAGAGCTCCTAGAGTCCTTTTTTATGTATCTAGTAAGAGGGGATGACAATTAATAAAAATGATCAACAAAAACTGAACCTACTACTAGCAGCTTAAAAGGACTGCTTGACAAAGGTTAGAATTGAAGAATTTTCACTGAATGTTTTAAACTTTGAAGCGCTCTTCTTAAATAAAAATGTATGGAAGTTATTCTGCAGATGCTTTTGAAAACTTCTTCGTCTCTTCAGCTGTTCAAAAAGGTATAACACTTACTATTAAATAGGCAAAACATTAACCAAATTACAGTTAAGGTAGTAGAGGGTACATTTTTAGTTTGAGGTAAAAGAAGTTAATAATACGTAAATAAAACAAAAAGAAACAGAACAATATTTTTATAACTGTCGTTCGATGTGGCCGCCGTCATTTCTCACACAAATTCTCTATCGTTTCCTAAAATTACTTTTCACGGCAGAAGTTTGCAGGCTCCGTCTCATTGCGTCGGCTGCATAAATAATCCTCTGTCTCAGAATATCGACATTTGCAATCGGCGTCATTTGGTTGTACACTAGGCTTTTGATATTACCCCACACATAAAAATCCATTGGCGTTAAATCAGGGCTCCTCGCCGGCCATGCTATGTGTAGTGCACTGGGCAGTCATCATGTTGAAAGAACATGTATCGTTTCACTGTAATAAGCAAGTCTTCCAATAAACAGGGTAACTCCCCCTCAATAGTTTACATATATGTTTCACGATCCATATTATCGGGCAGGAAGTATGGCCCTATCAAGTAATTTGATATGATGGCCATCCACACGTTTAGACTGAATCTCCTTTGTGGACCATTTGTCCTTTTTCTTTGGGTTACCTCGCGCTTTGGGAGCCCAATAATGGGCGTTATGATAATTTATGATGCCGCCTTTATCAAATTTTGACTAATCTGTCCACATGATTTCCTTTAAAAGAAACCCGGATCTTCCATATCGGCAGAGAGCATGAATCTGCAGAAGTCTAGTCACTTCAATGATAATTTATGTAAGAAATTATGGTTCTGTTTCTTTTTGTTTTATTTACGTATTATTAACTTCTTTTACCTCAAACTAAAAATATACCTTCTACTACCTTAACTGTAATTTGGTCAATGTTTTGCCTATTTAATAGTAAGTGTTATACCTTTTTGAACAGCTGAAGAGACGAAGAAGTTTTCAAAAGCATCTGCAGAATAACTTCCATACATTTGTATTTAAGAAAATCGCTTCAAAGTTAAAAACAATCAGTGAAAATTCTTCAATTCTTACCTTTGTCAAGCAGTCCTTTTAAGCTGTTAGTAGTAGGCTCAGTTTTTGTGGATCATTTTTATAAATTGTCATCCCCTCTAACTAGATACATAAAAAAGGACCCTATGAGCTCTAATCCTAGAAAAAAAACGGTGCAGTTTCGGAAAATATATTATAGGACCAAATTCATCAATACGACCTTTATAATACCGTCCTTCAATATTCAGTACGACTTACCATGTATAATGTACTAAAACTTGAATATTTTCCGAGTTTTTGTAGTATAATAATATAAATCAAAAAAAAAAATATCCAAAATATGTACATTGAAAAAATTATCCATTTTTGGTTCAGAAGTTTCGAAAATAACAAACTTTTAAAATTGAGCATTGAAAATTTTATAGCACCGTTGAAATTTCTTCTCGTTCATTTAAAATCGACTAAAATTACTCTCCACAAATATATTTCCAATATTTCATTCTGATCCACCGAACGATTTTATCGTGCTTTTAAGAAAACCCCGCTTATCTATGTGACAACCAAAATCTCTTCCGGTAAATTTCAGATCGACTTTCGAACTGCCATATCCATAACAATCATTAAAAGGTGGTACTTAATTAACGACCGACACTTGAAGGGTTCGGCCCAAAGAAATACATAATTCCCAATCAGAAACGAACGCTATGCTATCGTACAACCGTCCAGTAATTAAACCCATGAAAAGAGAACTGGAGGACTCGGTGGCCGAAACTGTGCGGCCACAATGAACGCGGACCCGAGTTGAAACGTCGAATCGTCTTGTGTGTTGGAGTTACGCAAGATCTTAAATTCCATAAAGAGGGTCGGCCGGAGGCGTAGCACCACTGGGAGGTTGTTGAACCTGCCGCGGAGGATAAGTTAAAAGTTAAAAGTGGACGGACTTGCCCGCTCAACTCTTCCTGTCGCAGATAAAAATACTGAATAACGTAAAAATAGAGCTCCTGCCAGGCGCACAACCCTTTGGGGGTCACATAACCGTACTGTGTCGCCTTTACAAGCGAGCGAGCCGGCGAGAATTGTTAATTATTTCGGATAAATGTCTTCGTAGGTATTGTCGGTCAGGGGATATTGATTTAAGTTTATATTTCCCAAACAATCAAGAAATATTCGAAATTTACAGATTTTATTTTTGGTTTATATTTTAGCAAATAATGAACATTTCGAATCGTGTACTGTGAAGAATTTTGTACCGATCCATGGAATTTTTCCAGTTGGTTTTGATGTATGTGCAAATAAAAAATCAATTAAAATATCTAGTTGGTAAAGCACTGCGACCAGGAGCATTGGCGAGCTTGTTCAAATTTATAGCCAGAGTAATCACCCATCCAGGTACTAAACTCGCCAATGCTGCTTAGCTCAAATAAAAAAAATAATATTTCTAAGAATATAAATCCCACTGTAAAATCATGCGACCAAAAAAACTGGTTCACTTTTTAAGCGCTCTTCTTCCTCGGAACAGAGTACTTATCAATTTGCCCAAATGTCGGTGATTTTCGAATTTTTGGATGAAAATGGTCTTAAACGATTTGGTTCCACTCACCGATCAAGAATCCGTGGTCGAAATCAATTCTGTCCGGCCGGCCGTAGGCACGATAACTCTCGAACGAGAGGAGTTGGAGGATTGAAATTTGCAAGGTAGGTTCGGAGCGTAAATATCTCGGACGAATTCATTAATAGGCGAAATACACTAAACGGTTTGGGAGTTATGGCCGTTTTGATTAAAAATATTTTTTTATGAATATTTCCGGAACCGATCACTCGATCTATCTGAAATTTAGCATCAAATTGTAGAATTATGACCTTTATGTGCATGCGAAGTTTTGTATTGATCGGATTACCTCTCGAAGAGAATGAGCTACACAGTTGAAATTTTCAGAGTAGGTTTGGGAAATGAATATCTCGGCTATGTTCGTCATTGAGCTAAATCAGCCTAATGGTTTCGGAGTAACGAAAAAAAAATTTTTTGTACATTACAAATTTCAAATTCAATTTTCTTTGAGATACAGTTTTATCATAAGAATCCATTGATGTCATTTTCAACTCTAACAAGCTAATACTTCCGGAGATATCATTTTTCAAAATTTCATTCATACATCGTACTTCTATGTTTTCACAGAATGCGACTTCTATCTGTCTGTGTTCTATCTATGTTCACTGTTCATTCATATCATCTTATTTGTTTATATAATTCGTACACTTTGAAAATATTTTGTGTTGGAAAACAAGGTTTTGCATCTTGAATTTGTGAATATATACAAGACTGTTATAATACCAAAAATAATATTGACTTGTTGAATATTGATTAATTTATGTGCAAATATTGAGGATGATGTTTCAGAAGATTTAGAATTGGATCATTTTAATGATGTCGTTTATGAAGGCAATAGGAAAGAACAACATAATGGAATCATCAATTAATTCGAATTCGTTTCTGTTGGTTCTAAGGACTCTGGATTTCCTAACAGGATGTCATATGAGCAGTGTACCGGTGAGTCAGGCGAGGATATTTGTAATTTATTTGCCGATTACTTTGAGAGCGTTTACACTAAGCCTAATCCTTCCATAAATAAAAACACTAAGATTGACATATTTGAACATTTTTACTTAAGTTCATTCCGTGTTGCTACCGAACATGTCAGGGAGAAGTTGATGAACTTGGAAGAGAAGAAAGGGGCGGGTCATGATTCTATTCCTCCAATTTTTGCGAAGAAATGTTGTTCTTCTCTGAGTATTCCTCTAACGTTGATATTCAATAAATCTCTTCGCAGTGGCTTATTCTCTGACTTCTGGAAGATCGCCTGTACGATCCCTATCTTCAAATCTGGAAAAAGAGATCTAATAGAAAATTATCGTCCCATTAGTAAACTGTGTGTTTTTGAGAAGGTGTTTGAATCACTCATCCATGCTCATTTCCTCCATCATGTCAGGACTCGAATAATAGCTGAACAGCATGGCTTCGTCAGAGGTAGAGCAGTTGAAACTAACCTCATGAACCTTATCGAGTATGTACAAAAAAATCTTGATTAGGGAGTTCAGGTGGACACAGTATATACGGATTTTAGTAAAGCCTTTGACAGAATAGATGTTAATATCCTTTTGCATGAACTTGAGTATGCTGGTATTGGTGGACCCTTGTTGAACTGGTTTCAGTCTTATTTGACCGATAGGTCCCAATACGTTAAGATAGGAAAGTCAAACTCGAGATGGTTTTCATCCACATCTGGTGTACCTCAGGGTTCCCACCTGGGCCCGCTTTTGTTCCTCATATACATAAACAGGATCAAAAGTTGCATCAGAGTATGCAGATTTCTGTTGTTCGCAGATGACTTGAAATTGTTTGTTCGGATTAGAGACATTCGGGATTGCTTGGATCTACAGGGTGATCTTGACAGCCTTGTTCAATTTTGTGAGTCCTTGCATCTGAACATAGCCAAGTGTAATGTTATCTCGTTCACGCGGAATAAGACAAAAATTCACTTTCAATACTCTGTATCCGGAACTACCTTCAAACGGGCAGAAATGGTCAGGGATTTGGGCGTTTTACTGGATTCTAAGCTCCTTTTTGATGAACATATCAATAACGTAGTGGGTGAAAGTAATAGGGTACTCGGATTTGTTATGAGGCAATGTCATCAGTTCCGAAGCCGTTAGGCAATGTTATCTCTTTATTACGCATTTGTGTATAGCAAGCTCAATTACGCATCTTCGATTTGGTGTCCCCATTATGCAACTTATGTCGAAAGGTTGGAGAGGGTACAGGGTAAATTCTTCAGATTTCTGAGCAACAAGACAGGTTTCCACTTGAAACGTGGTGATCCTGACAATTATTGTGTACGGCTGAATCATTTCGGAATGATTAGTTTGAAGGATAGTCGAACAGTAAATGACATCACCTTTATTTTTAAAATTTTATCGAACCAAATAGATTGTCCTGAAATTCTTCAGGAATTTAATTTTCATGTTTCTGCTAGACACCTCAGAAATCATGTTTCATTTCACTTACCCACCTACAGAACCAACAGTGCGAAGTTTTCACCTCTATCGAGAATGGTGGATTTATGTAATTATTATGAGGGAGGTCTCAACCTGTTTTCCGGTGAGAGCGTGCGTTCTTTCAGAAAAATTGTAAAAGATATTTTCGGGTAGCTTATCAAAAAAAAATATGTATATATATATATTTTTTTTGCTTTTTATGATTTGTATAATGTTGTTAATAGAATTTTAGGTTAATTTGTATCACTGTCTATTTTGACTTTTGTAAGTGGACGCTGCTTTGGGTGTTCTCACCTGTTTGCGTTCTATGTTCTGAATAAATAAATAAATAAATCAAAAGAAATTACTGTTTGTTGACCACCCAGGTTAATTTTACCTTTTACTTCCTTCAGTAGTGAGACATGTTTCTATACACAGTATTTTCATAACGTTGCTAGCAAAGAAAATGCTGGAATAATGATCTATATTTGTGTATCAAATATTCTTTCTTGAATTAAGGTTCATAATACAGAATGAATGTTTTAGTGGTATGAACTATTAAATTATGAAAAGAGGATTGTATTTTATTAACCTATTTTGAACTATTGAAATAATTAGTACGTCATCCAATACGTTGCTCCAGACATTTCGATGATGCTTTCCTTAGGTATTGAGTGGTGAAAACTCGACTCGCTGATGAAAAATTCGTGATCAAATTCAATTCTGTCCGGCCGGCCTTCGGTCCCCACGATAACTTCTGAACGGTAAGAAAAATATCTTTAAAAAAAATTGGTGCGCTTTCTGGCGCTCTTATTCAAACAGACAAATTATATCTCCAAAAGTATTGGTTTCTCAGAGTTGAGAATTATATCAATGTATTCTTATGATAGAACTCCATCATAAAAGAAATTCAATTCAAATAATAGTTTATTTATCAGAATTAAATGAGCAATCAAAAAATGAGGACTGCACCATGGAAGAAATCAAATTAAAATAGCTGAAATGAATTTGACTCTCTCTTATAGAACAGGTTGACAAGTATGAATATGAAAATAGATCATATAATAATTCATAGATAGAATAATTATAGCATTCTGTGACAACATCGAAGTACGATTCATTATTGAAATTTCGAAAAATGATATCTCTGAAAGTATCATCATGTTAGAGTTGAAAATGATATCAATGCATTTTTATGGTGAAACTACATCTTAAAAAAAATTGAATTTGTAATATGAAAGTTAAAAAAAAAATCTTTTACATCCGGCTTATTTTACCCACTAAAGAACTCAACCGAGATATTTATCTGTCAAATCTACTCTGAAAATTTCAACTGCCTAGCTCATTCTGTTCTGAGTTATTGTAGAAACAGAATTTAAAAATTTAAAAATTTTTTTTTTACACTTTACGGCTACCCGATCAATACAAAACCTTGCATGCGTATAAAGTTCATTATTCTACAATCTGATGATAGATTTCAGATAGATCGAGTGATTGGTTTCGGAAATATTCATGAAAAATGTTTTTAATAAAAACGGCCATAACGAAAATGCTTAGTGGAAAATTTCGATCCTCTAACTCCTTTCGTTCGAGAGTTATCGTGTTAACGGACGGCCGGACAGAATCGATTTCGACCATGGATTCTTGATCAGTGAGTCGAACCAAATCTTTTAAGACCGTTTTCAGCCAAAAACTCGAAAATTACAGACATTTGGGCAAATTGATAGGCACTCTGTTCCGAGGAACTAGAGCGCCAAAAATGGCAAAACCAATTCTATTTTTAGCCACATCGCTGAGTAGGTAATCAAATTACCATTTATGTATCAAAATCCATATATTCCCATTTAAAAAAATTAAGTAGTGGGGTGCGGGGCGTAGGGGGTGAGATATATTGAATTAAAAAAAGGACAGGATAAATTGCTTTTGAAATTAAAAATCGACGGGTGCGGGGATTTTCCTTAATAATTTTTCGTACAAGAATTATTGACGAGTTACGTTACTTTTTTGGCACGCTATATATACCTATTGCTTTCAATGTCTTAACTGTCGAGGGATGTGATCAATGGTTTGATTTTATCTCTATTGCATTTTGTCTGGTTCCAATTTCGTGAACCATATGATTCAAATTAAAATTCGTTGGTCATCTTGATTTTATAATGGAAAGTCATGGTTGGATTAGCATTTACAATCGATAAAGTTCGATTGGGATGTTTTGACTATATATTTCATGTTTTATTAATTATTCATATCCTGATGTAGTTGTTATCCTTTGTTAAGGTTGTTTTGATATTCATATTTTATATATTATGTTCGCATAACTCAATTGTGATGACTCGTATTCAAAGAATAAAAAAGTCCAAATCCAACAAGCAATTCCAATTTTTCTTACTGTCGTGAAGAAATTCAGTTATCATCCTTAATTGATTTATTCTAAGGGGTGATAATTGATGCACAATATAAAATACATTCATCAATTTTTTACGAAGGTCTATTGAAAGTGAATACATCCTATCCAATTGTGAACAATATTATAAGACAGACAAGAATAAACCAAAATTCCAGGTGCATTTTTCCATGAAAAGTTATGAATTAATCCAAACAAAACAGAAAGTACTTAAAAAGTGGAAAATTATCAAAACTTTTTTATTTTATAATTGCAAAAACCTTAAGTCACTATGTAAAATGTTCATATTTTCGGATCACATAAATTACTTGGAAAAAATAGAGGATGAGGGTAACCTCATCCTCTATTTATTTTTTATCGTTCAACTAGTAATAGTTGAACGATAAAACGATATATCTCAGCTTTTTCCTAAATTTTTTACTTCAGTCTATGAACCTGAAGAATGTCACAAAATTTTAACTTTTGGATGCATTCAAAACATTTATGGTTGTGATTATTTGCTGGGTGTTATTTTCAAATTGGATGAAGTATTATAGTTGCCTTAAAATCCATAGATTGCTCTAAACATACTGGGACAGACGGTATTTCTACAATTTATATCATAAATTGTGCAGTCTTTGGCCCCTCCTCTACTGCACATGTTCAATTTGTCACATTTCTGGTGAAACACAATGAAATATGTCACCAATCAATCTCTCAAGTGCATAACAGTGGTCCGATCAATAATATTGAAAATTACAGGTCAATTAGCATAGTGCCAGTTTGACACGCTATTGATTCTGTCAGTTGAAACAGGCAAACAGGAAATACGATACATTTAGTATTCTAGACAAATCTAAATCTATATACATTCTTTATCTATAAAAATGGGTTCAAGCCCTGTGGACAGGAGCTTTCTGGCGCTCTAGTTCAAACAGACAATTTATATCTCCGAAAGTATTGGTTTCTCAGAGTTGGGAATTATATCGATGTATTCTTATGATAGAACTGCATCATAAAGGATATTCAATTCAAATAATAGTTTATAGATCAAGATTAAATGAGCAATCTGAGAATGAGAACTGCACCATGGAAGAAATCGAATTAAATCTGGCCAATTTTGCCCAATAATGAACTTAACCGAGATATTCATCTCCCCAACCTACTCTGAAAATTTCAACTACCTAGCTCATTCCGTTCGAGAGTTATTGTAGAAAAACTTTTTTTAAATTTTGAAAATTTTTTTTGACACTTTGCGGTAATCTGGTCAATAAAAAACTTCACATGCGTATAAAGGTCATGATTCTACAATTTGATGCTAAATTTTAGATAGATCGAGTGATCGGTTTCGGAAATATTCATAAAAAATATTTTTACTAAAATCGGCCATAACTCCGAAACCGCTTGATGGATTCCTCCCATTAACGAGCTCGTCCGGGATATTTACGCTCCAAATCCACCTTGCAAATTTCAATCCGCTAACTCCTTTCGTTCGAGAGTTATCGTGCCTACGGCCAGCCGACCGGACAGAATCGATTTCGACCTCGGATTCTTGATCAGTGAGTCGAACCAAATCGTTTAAGACCATTTTCATCGAAAAATTCGAAAATTACAGACATTTGGGCAAATTGATAAGCACTCAGTTCCGAGGAACTAGAGCGTCAACAAGTTTCGTATGACAATTGCCCAAAACAGGTTTAAAGTACCTACAAATAGTAGATTTTTCATAAAACATGTATCAAAGAAGAGTAATAATGAAAAATTACCTTGTAATCGATCAAAAATTTCCTGATCTACGTTCACCAAATTTTCTCCTCTCTCGAACTGCAGAATTATGCTTTCAATATTTACATTCTATTTGCATTCTATGTAAATGGACGAAAAGCAGTCTCACTACTCTCAGATCTCTTACTTCATGTTCCGTTCCGAAATGTAAGACTTTTCTGAGAAAAACTAATTTCGGAGCAAACAACTGAGATTTTACTCACTTCGCTCACATTTCGGAATACACTTTATTCTCATAATTCTTCGATTGATTAGATAATGTCATGTCTCAGGATAATAAGTTGTCATTATGACAATTCATGCATAGATTAATTATATCATTCTGTGAAATACGATTTATCATTGAAATTTTGAAAAATCATATCTCCGAAAGTATTAGCTTGTTAGAGTTAAAAATGATATCATTGGATTCTTATGGAAAATCTGCATATTGAAAAAAATTTAATTTGGAATTTGTTCTGTAAAAAAATATTTTTTTTTTGTTACTCCGAAACCATCTGTCCGATTTTGCCCAGTAACGAACTTAGCCGAGATATTTATCTCCCAAACCTACTCTGAAAATATCAACTGCTTAGCTCATTCCGTTCGAGAGTTATCGTGCCTTCGGCCGGCCGGCCGGACGGCCGGACAGAATGAATTTCGACCACGGATTCTTGATCAGTGAGTCGAACCAAATCGTTGAAGACCATTTTCATCGAAATATTCGAAAATTGCAGACATTTTGGCAAATTGATAAGCACTCAGTTCCGAGGAACTAGAGCGCCAAAAATGAATCCCTATATCCCTTGGTGACGCCATCACGCGTGAACGGCTGGACCGATTTCACTATTTTTGGCGCTCTAGTTCCTCGGAACTGAGTGCTTATCAATTTGCCCAAATGTCTGTAATTTTCGTATTTTTGGCTGAAAATGGTCTCAAACGATTTGGTTCGACTCACTGATCAAGAATCCGAGGTCGAAATCGATTATGTCCGGCCGGCCGTAGGCATGATAACTCTCGAACGAAAGGAGTTAGAGGATTGAAATTTGCAAGGTGGGTTTGGACAGTAAATATCTCGGACAAGTTCATTAATGGGTGAAATCCATCAAGCGGTTACGGAGTTATGGCCGATTTTAGTAAAACACATTTTTTATGAATATTTCCGAAACCAATCACTTGATCTATCTGAAATTTAGCATCAAATTGTAGAATCATGACCTTTATACGCATGTGAAGTTTTGTATTGAACAGGTTACCGCAAAGTGTCAAAAAAAAATTCCTACAATAACTCTCAAACGGAATGAGCTAGGCAGTTGAAATTTTCAGAGTAGGTTAGGGAGATGAATATCTCGGTTAAGTTCAATATTGGGCAAAATAGGCCAGATGGTTTCGCAGTAACGAAAAAAAAAAATTTTTTTAAGCAACAAATTTCAAATTCATTTTTTTTATTTAAGAAGCCGTTTCACCATTAAAATCCATCGATATCATTTTCAATAAACATCATTTCAATAAACCATTACTATACAGGGTGTTCTTTGTCTCACGGCACATTTGTACGCTAATGAAGTGGTTTGTGCCACAACCAAAGCATTAACTAAATAGGCACCTTGGATGGATTCTCATAATGTTTTCGTCCGAAATTGTCATACAGGGTGTTTTTCTTTTAACGTCTATTGCAACTTGCTGTTTTTCACGCCAATTGTACAATTTCATTCAATTGTGTTAAAAATTATACTTTCGAGGCATACATCATTGAAAATAAACCATTACTATACAGGGTGTTCTTTATATCACGGCACCATTGTACGCGATTGAATTGATTTGTGCCACAAACAAAGCATTAACTAAACAGGTACCTTGGATGGATTCTCATAATGTATTTGTCCGAAAATTTCATACAGAGTTTTTTTCGCGCCAATCGTACAATTTCATTCAATTGTGTTAAAAAATATACTTTCGAGGCATACATCATTGAAAATAAACCATAACTATACAGGGTGTTTTTTATATCACGGCACAATTAAATACAATTGAAGTGATTTGTGCCACAAACAAAGCATTAACTAAATAGGTACCTTATTGGATGGATTCCCATAATGTAGCAATTTTGTTTTTCCTTTGATGTATGGACATGGCGCATGGACA
The DNA here is from genome assembly GCA_937662695.2 of Halyzia sedecimguttata. NCBI lineage: Eukaryota > Metazoa > Arthropoda > Insecta > Coleoptera > Coccinellidae > Halyzia > Halyzia sedecimguttata. Next base: position 19,167,727 of record OW569413.2, read on the forward strand.
ATTATACGTCGCGTGTTCGCACATAGAAAAAGATCTTTGTTTATTTACGCACCAAAAAAATTAGTTTATAGTTTATCAGAAACCTTTAAATTGATTAAAATACTGTATCATAACTGTGTGTCTGTCTGTCAAAAACAAATTGAAACCTTATAAATAGCCAGTGTTTCAGGAAAACTCTGTTTGGTAAGTAAGCAACATAACGTGCAATCGAAAATAATAATAAAACTTCATTCATACCGAGCATTTTTTTTATTAACTTAGGCGGTGCGAAGTTCGCCGGGCCAGCTAGTGTTATAATAAATATTTCAAATAAAATAATAAGTAATAAATAAAAAGTTGAAATGAATCAATATCAAAAGCGTCGGGAATCATTCATCGTTCACTCATCGATACTCAAATAATTGTCATCATACCCGTCAGAATGTGCACGAACTGCACATATCAAACCGACCGGCTAAGCCTACTCTCACGAGTCCCCATATCAGCCCTATATTCGGTACTTGTTTCGAAGTTGGTAAGGTCAACCGAGCCTTCTGTGTTAATTATTGCGTTTGACCTTCTCGCTTAGATAATATTACTACGCTAGTTCGGAATAGGACGTGTGTTACTGTGGAGCCAAGGGGAATGTGAAAACTTGTTTGGTTTTCGTTTGGCGACTCGTCTTGAAACTGTTTGTTTGAAATTAACGAAATGGGACATGCGGGGTCGGAAAATGAGTTGAATGTTATATGGGGGGCGGTCAAAATGAGAATAAACATGGAGAGCAGATCATCTCGTCATAATTTTCCCAGCAAAGTGAGGGGAGTCTACTCATAATTGTAGCCATATTTTTGGCCTTGTGGGTAGGGTGGCCAACTTTTTTGAGACAAATGAAGTACGTATTTAGAAAGAAAAACTATATTTCATATTAATTTTTTCAATCCTTTAAAATATATTTTTGCGTACTTTCAGCACACGGTAACAGTACCTATCGTATTGTCTTTGAAAGTATCAAAACTAATGTTACAATCAAAATTCAAATGAAAATAAATAAATAGCTCGTTTTTGGCGCTCTAGTTCCTCGGAACTGAGTGCTTATAAATTTGCCCAAATGTCTGTACTTTTCGAATTTTTCGATGTAAATGGTCTTAAACGATTTGGTTCGACTCACTGATCAAGAATCCGTGGTCGAAATTCATTCTGTCCGGCCGGCCTTAGGCACGATAACTCTCGAACAGAATGAGCTAGACAGTTGAAATTTTCAGAGTAGGTTTGAGAGATAAATATCTCGGCTAAGTTCGTTATTGGGCAAAATCGGACAGATGGTTTCGGAGTAACAAAAAAAAAATTTTTTTTTAAAGAGCAAATTCCAAATTAATTTTTTTTCAATAAGCAGTTTTATCATAAGAATCCAATGATATCATTTTTAACTCTAACAAGCTAATACTTTCGGAGATATGATTTTTCAAAATTTCAATAAAAAATCGTTTTCACAGAATTATATAATTATTCTATGTATGAATTGTCATAATGTCAACTTATTTCCCTGAGACATGACATTGTCTAATTCCTTGCTAATAGTTGGTTCGAGAAACGTCTAAATCGACTTAGAGAGACAAGGGTAAAAAACCGTCAAATAAACCCCCATGTGGCGATTTTATGTCGAAAAGTGAAAATTATGAATATATATCCCAGGTAAGTACCGACGTTTCAATCTAATACCGGAGATCGACAAGATCGTACGAGGAGCCCGATAGCCGGTTCGTCTCTCTAGAACGAGAGAAGGCGGGCTCAAATCCCGGAAAGGGAATTACACTTTTTGGCGCTCTAGTTCCTCGGAACTGAGTGCTTATCAATTTGCCCAAATGTCTGTAATTTTTATTTAAGATGCAGTTTCACCATTAAAATCCATCGATATCATTTTCAACTCCAACAAGCTAATACTTTCGGAAATATGATTTTTCTAAATTTCAATAATGAATCGTACGTACTTCTATGTTTTCACAGAATGCTATAATTATTCTATCTAAGCTTTATTATATGATCTGTGTTCATACTCGTACATTTCATCCTGTTCTATAAGGTAGAGTCAAATTCATTCAGCTAATTTAATTTGATTTCTTCCATGGTGCAGTTCTCATTCTCAGATTGCTCATTTAATCTTAATAAATAAACTATTATTTGAATTGAAATTCCTTCATGATGCAGTTCTATCATAAGAATACATTGATATAATTCCCAACTCTAAGAAACCAATACTTTCGGAGATATAATTTGTCTGTTTGAACTAGAGCACCAGAAAGCTCCTGTTCACAGGGCTTGAACCCATTTTTTTCATCAAATTTACTGATGATCTATTCCCCTCTTCTCTCCAGTTCATATTCATTACAGAAAATAAACTTTCAGTAAAAGCTGAAGTTCGGGAATAGTGAATTAATAAGATATCGTTTTTTGTATTCGATAAGCAGTCAGGTGCATTTTTGAGTATACAGGGTGTGAGTGAATAAGTGGGACAAACTTTAGGGGTGATTCAGTATGAAACAATAATGACTGTTTGCCATATAATTTTTCTCCGCAAATGCTTCATTTTTCGAGATACAGGATGTTAAAGTTTTTCTTAAAAACTGGCTAACCATTCATTGCTCTGAAATCTCTCAAGATATGCAAATGAAATTTGGAGAGTTATAAGAGGTTGTTATTACGCATTTTTTGACATGCAATTACGAATATTTCAACGAATTGCACCAAATTTCATTTGCATATCTCAACCGGAGCAATAAATGAATAGTCATCTCGGAAAACGAAATCCCGTATCTCGGAAAACGAAAGATTTGCGGACAAAAGTTATATGCAAACTGTCATTAATTTGCAATGCAGAATCACCCCTTGAAGTTTGTCGCACTTATTCACTAATACCCTATATATTAAAATTTTTCGAATCTGAATATCCTTTATCATAAGTAATTTTATTTTATTTCCTCCAGTGTTATTGACTCGGAATACAAATCGTCCATCTTAACTTCTAATAACTAAATAATATAATTAATTCAACCCCATTTCTCAAAGATATACAAGTGGGACTAACAGCCAGTTTTCTTCACTATAAACGAACCAATTTTGTAAATAACTTAAAATCATATCAATGAAAACTGAAAAATTAGTAATGAACCATTTCGAGTGATGACATGTAACTTTATTTTTCATTCGTAGCCAAAGTAGGTACTTTTCATTTTTCCTTTTTGCGCGTATGTTCTGGTTTCTAATTCGTTCTTTAAACAATCCATAATATTATGAATCAAGTGTTGTAACGACATTTCCTTATAAACGTTTTATTATTTCATCAGAAATTTTAAGCATGTGGCTTGTAAAGTGTAAAAAAAATTCAAAAATTTCCTGATCTTCTTGGTCACTTACTTTTAAAAATTCCTGTACTAGTATTGGAAACTTATAATTCAAACTTTTCAAATAATTACATGTTGGTCCCCAATTAAGTAAAAGAGAGTTTTTGGCTGGAAGTAAAGACAACCAACGGTTGCCATTAGCGTTTAATCTCATGGAATTCGCTATTACCCATTGACACAATTTTTTCAATTCGTCCCTTCTACATAAAGACTGAGAAATTACTGTATATTTGCAATACAAAATTCTCTATGTCACAAATTAAGTAGCCCATTGCATGTTGTACGGTATTACGTGCATATGTGCATGACAGTTTCCTTTTATTAGATTTGCTGCGAATTCCTTCATATTTGTAAACAATGGTGCCAAAATTGGCTTTCCAAATGTCTGCACTGAGTACTGCTACCTGATTAAAAGAGAGATTATTAGAATTCATAGATAGTTCTGTAGTTATCTACACAAGGGTCGATAATTTTTGAAACAAAAAAATAATAGTAGGATGAAACCCATTGGAAAAGGAAGAGAATATAACAAAAATTTAAGGAAAATTAATTTACGGGCAATCTGAGGTCGGGATGTGGAAGGGGGTGAGTTTTTAAGGGTACACAACGGTTTATCTCGATTACCGGCAAAGCTATAAGTCTTATGGAAAAAAGTTAGATGGCAAAATTGTAGGTAATAAGAAGATCTAAAACATTTTCTTATGACTTTTTTCACATAACCTCGAAATTTATTTTTTCACCTTCTTTTGACTCAACATCGAAAATGCAGCATAATTTACAATAGAAAATTCTCTTGTCAAAATAACTGCTTTTTTGAAAAAATCAGTGGGCTTTTTGTTCGTTCAAATCTCTACTTTCTGATGGTTAAAAAATTATACCTTATTACGGTAAATTTTCTCAGAAAATGTTAAAAATCAATAAAGTATTTAATAAGTCATTTACAATATTTTGAGAAAGTTGTAGAAAATTATATGCGTAGATGCCCATTTGTGGCTTTTTTAAGATTACTTATATACCTGAATGACCTACTGAAAATGTTAGCCCATAAAAAGGTATTTCGTAGAAAAGTGACTTTTTTTTTTGTTATCTTCTGTTCCTTTTCCAATAGATTTCATCCTGCTATTATTTTTTTTCCTGAAAATGGTAAAATTTTTAGAGGCTACAGCAATAAATCCGTTATTCCATACTCTTGACGCCCACTGTTTACTTCGCGCGAAATTTTAAGGCTCAGTCACACGACCCCAGTACAATTCATCGAGAAAGATATATCTTCCTAATATATGATTATGGATTGTGGTACTACTCAAAATGTTCAAAAACGGTTCATAATAACGCTGAAATTGTTATGTTTCAAAAAAGTTAACTCTCGAAAACAACTGTTGATACTGGAGTGGCTTGCAGGTACACCTGGTGCTTCAAGTATAATTCTTAAGGAGCTCACTGTAGAAGATGTTGCAGAATACAATAATTGTCCATTTATTGGACGTCATAATAATAGCAATGCCGTAAATCTCAGAAACTATCTGTCGGATATCACTGAAACTTTGCAGCAATGTAAATAAATTATGGAAATAATTTATAATTTCTAATTATAACAAATACTGGTCCACTGTTTTACACTCCAGCAACAAAGTTTTCAATGGTTTTTTCATGTGAAGTCGAACGAATTTCATGATGCAGGTCAAATTGTTAGAATTAGAATTTGTTTAAGCGATGACTTTAAATCGATATTTTGAATACCTATCACGGATCGAGACAAGTTAAATATGTTACTCATGAACTTATTTTGAAGAATTGGAACCCATATATTTAGGTTTGATTGAAAGTTAATCGATAATTTTATCCAGATATAATGGGGTACCCAAGTTTCGATGATTTGTCGAAATCTGAAATAGATTATCAGAATTTTGTATGATTCAGTATGAAAAACTTCATTTTCAAGAGTCAGTTTCCGAGGACGTTGGAATATGGAATAAGTATTGGGCTTATTTTGATGTATTGAAACAGATATTTTCAGATCGAAGATGCTGATATAGACTTTTTTGTTCTCTACTGAATGAAGGTTTTATTTAAAAAAATTAATTTGAAATCGATATCTAAACTCAATACTGACTCGGAATGCGTAAAATATAAGGTATGTTGGACATATTCTAATGAATTCGGAAGAATATTTTCAGAATATGAAATATGATTAGTAGACTTAGAGAAATGTTCTATTATCTAAGGTTTAATTGTATAATAACCTGCACCATTCATCGTAGATTCGCGATTTCAATCATTTCATAGAATTTTCTTCATATTTCTGACTTATATCACAATTCAGATATCGCTGAACTTTTGCAATAGCCTTCAAAACCTTAATTTAAAGCCAAGTTTTTGAGTCAAAGTTAATCGGAGCAATATTGTTGGAAATATTGGGAAAATTGTATTTTTTTGCGCTGTTCTGGGGAACATCGCGTTATCATTTTGCCCAAATGTCTGAAACTTTCGAATTTTTTTACGAAAATGGTCTCAAACGATTCGGTTCGACTCCCCAAAAAAGAATTAGAGGTCACAAAAAAAATTGCAAGAACCGTACCCCTAGAAAATTTCAAAAAAATCACGAAAAAAAAATTGGTTCAAGCACTGTCGTGAAGTCAGGAGCTTTTGCGTGTATGTTCTATAGTCCATTTTTCTGTATTGGACACCCTTAATCGAATTTACCATGGTAAATTATGTTGTCCATTCTCCTGTATCGGGCACTTAATTCGAATTTACCATGGTAGATTCGAATTAAGAGTGTCAATGGATTGAAATGTTGCAATGCTCAATGAGAATTTTTTAACGCTATGTTTTACGATCCAACTATGAGGTGATGAAGGAAAATTAGAAAAAAACAGGACATAGGTATAGGCAGAGACATAAAGATTCGGTATATTTTGAGCAGGAAATATCAACCCTTTGTCTAAAATTTCCAGCGTTTTTTACGCGCATGTTCTGGGGAACATCGAGTTATCATTTTGCCCGAGGTCAAATTTGATAACTTGAGAACGGATTAACACAGTGACTTTAAATTTGCAGGGTAGGTGGCGCGTCCTAATACAACGGACAATTTCGTTTATGGGCATAATAAGCCCAACGGTTTCAGAGCAATAATTTTGTCATCAATCAATACAGATCCGAACGAATTGAAACTTGGTAGCTGGTTGTAGAATACTGAAAAAAACACGTTTGTGCAGTTTTGTGAGAATCATATCACTAGAAAATTTAAAAAGAATGTATTAAAAAATATGATTTCTGTCATGATAACCTGAGAACGGAAAGAGATAGCGACTTGCTATTTTGTAGGTTGTGCTTGTGCATCTGAATGCGACATTTTTTGGATTTGTTACTAGGCATAATCGCCAAATGGTTTTGGAGTTATACCCATCTAATATTTGGTTGTTATTTCCTCAATAACTCGAAACATTCGAATCCGATTCGATTCAAACATGGTAAGTAGTTGTAGAATGCCAACGAAAAAATTCTTGAAAAATTTTGTGACTATCATATAATATCACTAGAAAATTGAAAAAAAAACATTGAAAAAAACTAATCAGTTTCGGAGTTATACCCATCTGGAATATTATTTTCTCGATTACTCAAAAACACAGATCCGATCAAATTGAAACTTGGTAACTAGTTCTAGAATATTGACATAAATACGTGTGAGGACCGTACCACTAGAAAATTTAAAAAAAATTAAGAAAAAATGTTATGTATATCACGATATCTTGAGAACGGAAGGAGATAGCGACTTAGGGTAGGTTGCGCATCCGAATGTGATATTTGAGTTCCTAAATTGGCATAATCGGCAAAATGTCTTTGGAGTTATACTCATCTGACTTTTTGATGTGAATTCCTCTATAACACAAAATATACAAATCTGATCCAATTAAAACTCGGTGGTTACTTGTAGAATCCTGACCCACTAATTTTCGAGGAATTTCGTAGATATCGTTTCCTGGAGTTACTTGAGGCGTAAGTTCTTTCGTATTTCAATTAGAATAGAATACATATGTCAGAATTAAAAATTCTGTGATCATTGACGATTCTCCCGTTACCTACTGAGGTCTGTCATCAAAATGGTTTGAAATGTATTCATGTATTATAAAAACTGAGAAAACGGTATATATCAATGCTAAACTAGACACTCTTAATTCGAACTTACCATGGTAAATTCGAATTAAGTGTCCAATACAGGGGAATGGACAATAGAACAAACGTGCCAAAGCACCTGACTTCACGTCAGTGAACGAACCAATTTTTTTTTCCTAATTCTTTTGAAATTTTCTAGGGGTACGGTTCTTACAAAATTTTTTTTTTCTCATTTTTTTCAAATTTTCTAGGGGTACGGTTCTTAAAAAATTTTAAACATGTCTTTATGTTTATTTTTTACTAATAGTTACCAGGCTTCAATTTGATCGAATCTATATTTTTTGAGTTATCGAGGAAATAATATTCCAGGTAGGTATAACTCGGAAACCCTTAAACCGATTATGCCCAAAAACGCACTTAACTCTCCCATTCGGATACGCAACCTACCCTGAAAATTGCAAGTCCCTATCTCCTTTTGTTCGAAAGTTATCGAGGCAACGGTCATCCATCTACTGAACTCACACAAGGCTGCTCGAATCTCCAACAATATTTAACCGATCGTGTTAAAACTTGGCAGAACAGCTGGGTTCTAAAGGCTCTTGCAAAATTTCAGCAATTTCAGACGAATAGTTACTGATATGTAGAATTTTTATTTCAATGATTTCTTAAAAATTTTCTACAAATACTATCCTCTCGAAATTTTGCAAGAATTTTCGTGTTGGCATTCTACAACTAATAACCATGTTTCAATTCAATCGGTTTAGTATTTTTTGAGTTAAGAGGAGAAAAAAACAACCAAATTTCAGATGGCTATAACTCTAAAACCGTTCGGCCGATTATGCTTATAAACAAACTCAAATGTCGCGTTCTGATGCACATCCTAACCTAAAAACTTCAAGCCGCTATCTCTTTCCGTTCTCAAGTTATAGTGACAACAAAAATATTTTTTAATAATTTTTTAATAATTTTCTAGCCATACGATTCACACAAAATTTCTCAAACGTGCTTAGGTTCATATTCTACAACTACTCACCAAGTTTCAATTTGATCGGATTTATATTGGTTGAAAACAAAATTATTACTCGGAAACTATTGAGCCGATTATGCCCATTAACGAACTTGTACGTCGTATTGGGATGCGCCACCTACCCTGAAAATTCGCTAGCTTTTTCCGTTCTCGAGTTATCGTGGCAACGGCTGGACGGCCGGCCGGACAGAATCAAATTTGACCTCGAATTCTTCATTGGGGAGTCGAACTAAATCGTTTGAGACCATTTTCGTCAAAAAATTCGAAAGTTACAGACATTTGGGCAAAATGATAACGCGATGTTCCCCAGAACATACGCGCAAAAATTGGTTCAAGCACTGACGTGAAGTCAGAGGCTTTAGCGCGGATGTTCTATTGTCCATTCTCCTGTATCGGACACCCTTAATCGAATTTACCATGGTAAATTATGTTGTCCATTCTCCTGTATTGGACACTCTCCAATACAGGAGAATGGACAATAGAACATACGCGCCTAAGCTCCTGACTTCACGTCAGTGCTTGAACCAATTTTTTTTTACTATTTATCGAAATACCACTTATAACTTTGAAACGTAAACTTTGAAAATTACATGTGGGGTTACAAAAATGTATACGAGTCCATAGCTTTATGATTCAAGAAAATATTAAACCAAACTGTGAACGACGAATGAACTCCAAAGATTTCAAACCAGCCTTTCCATAGATTGGGCCAGATATGCAGAAAAAAACGCCATCCGTCCTGGCTGCATCTACACAGCGATTATTTTAAGTTATCTAATTACTCTCGTCATCAGAATTCAGTATCATTGTTTGTTTGAATAAGCTGCAAGGTCAGAGCTATGTGACCCCAATCGTGGACTGCTGTGCTGTAATGTATCCCTCATAGACGTAGAAACATCCAAACTTATTCAACGTTGATGAATAGACGCCAGTTTAAAAGTTAATAAAGTTATTCAGTTGCCGTTAAATTCCACGTCATTGCATTAACTTCCACTATTCTAGATTTGTACAACTTATTTGTTTCATTACTTTTAAGACGACTCCATTGAATGTTGAAGTTGATTTATTATTTTCAAATGATGAATATTTGGAATCAAAACATTTTTAATGGGTCTCGAGTATTACCTCCGAATTTCTCATTAGGATCACTTCACTAAGAAATTAAACTTAGGGATTAAAATTGAAAAATATATATTCCTCATTATCCTTCGTTAAGTGGTGACAAAGTTATGAAGAAATATCGGCATAATCGGCCCAAAGGTTTCCGAGTGATGATTTTGTCATCAACCAATACAGATCCGATCGAATTGAAACTTGGCAGCTAGTTGTAGAATACTGAAACAAAGTCGTTTGTGGAATTTTGTGAGAATCGTAATTCTCAAAAATTTAAAAAAAATCATTAAAAAAATATTATAGATGTCACGATAACCTGAGAACGGAAGGATATAGCAACTTGCAATTGTTAGGGTAGGTTGTGCATCTCAATGCGACATTTGAGTTTGTTAACAGGCATTATCATCAAACCGATTTTGGAGTTATACGCATCTGAAATTTTGTTGTTATTTCCTCAATAATTCGAAAAATACGAAACCGATCCAATTCAAACATGGTTATTAGTTGTAGTTTGTCGACGCAAAAATTCTTGCAAAATATCGTGAGGATCAATTGAGAAGAAAATTTTGAAGAAAAAATCATTGAAAACATTTCTATATATCAGAAACTATTCACCCGACATCGCTGACATTTTTCGAGAGCCTTCAAAACTCTACTGCCAAGTTTCAACATGATCGGATCTATATTGTTGGGGATCCGAGCAGCCTTGGGTGAGTTCAGTAGCTGGATGGGTGGCCGTTGACTCGATAACTTTTGAACGTTGCCTCGATAACTTTCGGTTGCGCATCCGAGTGGAAGAGTTGAGTTGGTTGTTGGGCATAATCGGCCAACGGTTTCAGTTATACACATCCGGAATATTATTTTCTCGAAAACTCAAAAAATATTTATATAATTAAAATTTCGTGGATATCCTAGCCCGGAGTTACTTGCGTAAGTTATTAGTCAATTCCAACAGAATACAATATATTATGTGAGAATTAAAAATTCTGTGATCATAGACGATTCTCTCGTTATAAGTTTGTCATTAAAATAGTATGAGATGTATTCATACATTATAAAATTGGAGAAATCGGTGTATATCAATGTAAAAGTCGACTAAGAGTGTCCAATAAAAGTAAGTAGACAATAGAACATGCGCGTAAAAGCTCCTGGCTTCACGTCAGTGCTTGAACCATTTTTTTTAAATTGATTATACAAGAGAATGAGTTATCCTTGTGGAAAAACTTTAAAATAATTTTGAAATTAGAAAAAATCGATCAAAAACACTGCAAATTTTCCACGAAGGGAAAAAATTGAGTTTAAGCATAAATTGTATACATATGTATCATACATAATACTCCTTTTTTGCGCGCATGTTCTGGGGTACATCATGTTTTCAACTAATATATATCTGATCGAATTGAAACTTGGTGAGTAGTTGTAGAATATGAAGCCATAAGCACGCTTGTGAAATTTTGTGAGAATCGTATCGCTAGAAATTTATTAAAAATTTATAAAAAAATATTTTTGTTGTCACGATAACCTGAGAACGGAAAGAGATAGCGGCTTGAAGTTTTCAGGTTAGGTTGTGCATCTGCACGCGACAATTGAGTTTGTTTATAAGCATATTCGGCATTAAATTGTCCATTCTCCTGTATTGTACACTTAATTCGAATTTACCATGGTAAATTCGAATTACGAGTGTCCAATACAGGAGAATGGACAGCATAATTTACCAAGGTAAATTCGATTAAGGGTGTCCAATACAGGAGAATGGACAATAGAATATACGCGCAAAACCTCCTGACTTCACGTCAGTGCTTGAACCAATTTTTGTACCAAGCTCCATGAAAATATCCTCAATTATTTAGAGGAAACACTGGATAAACCGTGGACAGACGCAACTTTCTGGGCGCTTGTTCCAGGGCACTGTTAGGTATTCGAAAAATTAAAGTTAGGAACATCTACTTGAGGTAAGTTACACAAGGTATAATAATATGGTGTTGACATGCATATACAGGTTTTATCCATCTCGCAGTTAACGAGATTTGATGGAAACTCGAAAGAGTCGTGATACACAAGTTATATTCACATGGAAATTTTTTGATTGTGACTCTTCCACTTTTATTGATTTCCATCTCTTTCGGTAGTGTTGAGGACTCAATGATGATCATGCGCGCAAATTCTGACTAACTATTTTCTTTTTTTCTTCTCGGTCGTCATTTCGGCCGTTTGTCCATCGTTCAATTTTCATAGTATGTACTTTATTCTTCGTTGGGTTTATGGCTAAATCCTCAACCCTTATTTATAATTATAAATAAACTAGCTGGCCCGGCAGACTTCGTACTGCCTCCTCAACGCCTGCCCCACGCCAACGCCAACGCCAACTCCAAATCCAAATCCAACTCTAACTCCAACTCCATCTCCAACTACGACTCCGACTCCTACTCCGACTCCGACTCCGACTACGACTCCGACTCCGACTCCGACTCCGACTCCGACTCCGACTCCGACTCCGACTCCGACTCCGACTCCGACTCCGACTCCGACTCCGACTCCGACTCCGACTCCGACTCCGACTCCGACTCCGACTCCGACTCCGACTCCGACTCCGACTCCGACTCCGACTCCGACTCCGACGACTCCGACGACTCCGACTCCGACTCCGACGACTCCGAATCCGACTCCGAATCCGACTCCGACTCCGACTCCGACTCCGACTCCGACTCCGACTCCGACTCCGACTCCGACTCCGACTCCGACTCCGACTCCGACACCGACTCCGACTCCGACTCCGACTCCGACTCCATTTCCACCTCCATCTCCATTTCCACCTCCATCTCTATTTCCACCTCCATCTCCACCTCCAACTCCAATCCAACTACAACTACTACAACTCCAACTACAACGCCAACTCCATAACCAATGCCAACCACAATACCTACTCCAACTTCAACTCCAACCCCAACGCCAACTTCAACGCCAACTCAAACTCCAACGCCAAAAACATCTTCCAGTAGACCAAATTGTAAATCTAAACCATTCTCGAATCTCCACGAACACACACAAAAAATTTCATCAAAATCGGTCCAGTCGTTTAGGAGGAGTTCAGTCACATACACACGCACACAAGAAATATATATATATTAAGATAAATAAATAACATCACGTCAGAACCTTTTCAAAGTTTCAATTCGATTTTTAGTTTCTATGTACTCTGATACGCAAAATTCCGGAATCTTTTCTAATATTTAGAAATATGGATTCCAAGATTCCAATTTTTGGATTTTTTAGAAAAATCATGTATGCAGGTCACACTGGACTGATTATGAACACTACACTAGTAACTACACTCTTGTCCAATACAAATTTTGTCTACTGGCATGTGTTTCGGATAAGATGAGACGAGGCGTTACTAAAGCATGCTATCAATTTCTTCACTCAAGTATGGGTTGACAGTATACCCTTAGTCATAAGCCCATTAGTGAGAACAATGAGTTGTTTATAGGGGTTAGATCATTATTGAGTAACATATCTCTTCGCTTATACATTTCGATACCTTCAATTTGATGGAATTTTCTTAAATTGATTGGCCAGTTTTTAAAACGTGATTTGCAACAGCAGATTTATTGATGTTCTTGTTCCGAATGTGTACCGTATGCTCATTATACCGTGTGAGAATGTTTCTGGTTGTTTGGCCTACGTATCACTTGTTTCAATGTGAACATTCAATTTCATATATACCCGATTTCAACATTTTCCGGAGTTTTATCGAATGTAAGTTTCAGAAGGCAGTTTTATATTAACCTTTTTAAAAATATTCTGCAGTCTGTTGTTTGGTTTCGGATGGATTGTGAAGGCTTGTAAAACTTTTTCCATTTATATTTCTTTCGTTTGGGTTATGCCACTGAAGAGATTTTCATCTTCATGATTGTTGATGATTTTCTGAACTAGTTGATGATTATATCTACCCATTTTTTGATATTAACAAATTTACCAGCAGATTAAACAGTTAATACCCATCTATTGAGTCCACCTTCGAAATGGAAAAGCACGGCTACTTGCCATTTTTAGATTTGAAATTATCTTCAGATTCAATCAGTTTTTACATTTTTAGAAAACCAATAAAGTCTGATTTACATTTCGTCTGATTCAATTGCTCCCTGGTCACATAAAAAGGCGAGCTTACATTCCTTCGTTCGCCGGTTATTTAATATTCCACTAAGTAATGTAAACTTCCAGAAAGAAAGAAAAATGATTTTCCAAATTGCCGAAAGAAACGAGTACACAGAAAAATATCAACAAAAACGTTAAAAACCTCTTCAGAAACATAGAAGTAATGTAGAAATAAAAACGGAAAAAGGTTTCCAAGCATTCACATCACATCCGTTTAGATTTGCAACAAATGCTACGTCGCCTTACAACTAGAAACATTATCACGCGGTATAAAGAGCATACTGGACACATTGGGAACAACAACGTCGATAAAACTTCTGTTGCAAATCTTGTTTTTACAACTGGCTACTCGCTTTCAAAATATTCCGTCAAATTGTTGATCAATTCCAATAAATTGTACTTAGGAACACTTTAATTTATCGAAATGTAGAGAGAAAAGATAATTTGCTCAATAATGATCTAACCCCTATTAAAAAGACATTGTTCTCACTAATGGGTTTATGACTAAGGGTATACCGTCAAACCATACTTGAGCGTAGAAATTGATAGCATGCTTGATAACTTTTCGTCTCAGAAGATGGAAACTTCATTACCGAAACATATCTATATCATATGACAAAATTTGTAGAAGACAAGAGTGTAGTTTCTGGTATAGTGTTGATATACTCATATTTTAATAATAGGTCTCTTTTTTTTATTATTGGAATCGATATTATATCCTAAGAATACTGAAAAAGTTCAACAATCGTCAAAAGTTTCAATTTTCAACGAGAAAACGATCATTCAAATTTGGTTGCACATAATGCCTGTTCAAACGATCGAAACTTGGCGCCTGTCCATGACGTAACCCGTCATATCTACTCTCACTCTCTTCTAGTGTCCGTTTCACTCTTCACTCCAGTGTAACACAGCACCCAATAAAGGGCTCGTAGTCCGTATTGGCTGTAACAAGCAGATGGTACATTTCGATTAATTACGTCAGCCGTCATAGCAACGATTCAGAAGCGTTTCATCTCATTTGAATTTACTTCTTTATTTACCGATTTTCAATACTGAAATATTCAAATTTTATAAATTATGAAAGTGAATGAGAGCATACATGATGATCTGGTGTTGAAGTAGGTTCAGATAAACAAAAATTTATGTTACTTCGTGTTACACGCAAGAGACCTATTATTTCATACATATCCTATTTATAATTCATTCATACATTGCCTTGAAGCGGTAATTTTCCCCTGAGTAAATAAATTCGCAAATATCATCCTCGAAATCCGTCAGTGAAAAAAACTACACAACGACATCTCTGTCGCGATTCCTTGGAAAATATCTGTAGCTCACAAATATTTGAGGAGCTCCAAAAAGGATGTCCTATCCACAAATAGATCGACTATTTTAGAATAGGAAAAGATACGCTCTCTCGTTTCCATGGTGTTTGATCAAAGTCTGCATTTTCCTTATTATCTTGAGCAAACAGGAACAAGAAGAATCTGTCGATAAGGGTGACGCTATCTTCGATATCCTTGAACACAGTTTATTATGTGGGTTATCGTATACTCCAACTTTACTTGGAGTTTATTGAATTCAATTCGATATCGTTTTATTTATCTAGAATGGGGATAATTTCGTCTACAAGGGGTGTATTTCGAAACGCGACCATAATTTCCAAGATACTAGAATCTATTTTTATACGTGATAAGGGTTTTCGATTCGGAAATACCCGATAAGTATATTGAATGCAGTGAAATAATTATTTTATGTGAATTGAGTTATATTCGAGTTCGAACTGAGAGTAAAATGGTTGTATTAGGTTCACTCCTATACAGGGTCTTTCACGAGGAACCTCACCCATATTTATACGGGAAACTACTGAACGTATTTTCATGAAATTAAGCACTTATAAGTATTTCACGATGCTGATGAAATCTAAAATATTTTCAAGGCATGAGCACCTCCGGTTTTTCCGGAAATGACGTCAACTTCCGTTTTTCAAATTAGAACACCATTTTTTTATTGCAGAAATAGATTCCTTAGAAAATTTCAAGTTATTTTGATGTAACATTTTTCAGTTTTGGTTGGAAAATTCTCTCTGAGCGGGAAAATTCGAAAAAAAAAATCGAAAATAGAGCTCCGCTGAAACAAGAATAACTTCGAGGTTTTTGGATGCAAAATTTTCATTTTTGGGATTTTTCATGATGTAAGATTGATGTATCCACTTTAAAAATCGAAATCGCGATTCATGATACAGGGGGTGAAAAAATTGCTTTCAAAGTTAGGGATGACAAAATCGTGAAAAATCAATTTTTTCAAATGAGAACCCCATTTTTTTATGGCAGATATTGAATCTACGTTAAAAAATAATGTGAGTGTATGCATCACACCCTTGCCCTAAATTGGATATTTTCTGAGTTATTCACAAAAAACTGTTTTTCGTCTTGAATTTTCAGCTATTTCTTTTCCCTTCACGCCAAAAAGATGAAATTTTCAGGAACTGTTATTTGAACCATGCTGTAGATTTTTCACCCCTTCTTGAAACCGACTTCAAGTTACTATTAGGAGAACCATGGCAAACTCTCGCAGTTATAACTAGAAAAGATGCTCAAAGTTTTGACCGTTAATTTCTAGACATTTATTTATACGTCTCAGGAATGCTTCGTGCGTTGCTCTTCTTATTTCATCGGGAGGAAGAGATCTGCAAAAGTGTTTAAAAACCAAATTGAGTTTCAAAACTATGAATCTAAAAATCTAAACAAACCTGAACGCATTTCTGACTCGTTCTATGCAGTCCTCTTTATCAGTCAGGGGAGTTGAGTAGACAATATTTTTTATCCTACCCCAAACATAATAGTCTAAAGGAGTTAAATCGGGAGAACGTGGTGGCCAAAGATGTGGACCATTGTTCGCCAACCATCGATCTTATAATAGCCTGTAGAGGATATTTGACACATTGAGTGAATTGTGTGGAGGCGCGCCATCTTGTTGATACCATAAGTCATTATGGTTCTGTACTAGCGGCTCAATTATTTGAGTCAATATGTCAGAATATCTATGTCCTAAGGCAGAACATTCTTTAAATAATGCAAACATGTGTAGTGTTCTATCTTACCAGTTAAAGTCCCATCATAAATGTGAACATCGAGAATTGCATTATTTTTGATGGCGCAAAAAACATTGAAACTCCAGGTCTCTTGAAAGTTCCATTGTCTGAAGTGGTGGTTGTTCTCTTCATCCCAATAATGACTGTTATGCCTATTGAAAGAACCATTCTTTGTGAATTTAGATTCATCTGTCCAAATTATACAGTCCAAAAAGTTTTCATTCTCTTGAAATCGAATCATCATAGCTTCGCAAAACTCTGTTCTCCTGACGAAATCAGTTTCCTCCAAATGCTGTAGGTACCCTATTGAATTTATATGGGTGCATTTTATGTTTTTTTAATATTCTCCAAACACTCGATTGAGATAATCCCAGATCAATCGCATCTTTGATAGAATTTTGAGGATTCACACGAAAATATGCAAGAACTACATTTTTTCTCTGTGTATAGTTTTCTTAACGAAAGATCCGACATTTCTCAAGTTTGTCATGGTTCTGTTAATGGTATCTCTCGTTGGTCTGGGTCGGTCAGGAAACCTCTCAATGAACAGTCGAATCGTTCTATCTACAACTTTATTACATTCTCCATGAAGTAGAATGAGATTTAAATAATCTTCATTGGTAAAATTAGGCACAGTGATCGATTTTATAACTTAATACGAATTATCACCAAATTAATAGTAAACACAAAATGCTACTGAATAAAGAGGAATTTGGCAGATGTAATTAATGATATCTATCATTAAAAAAAAAGAATGTAAAACATGGTAAGTTTTTGCACATGGTTCATAAGGAATTATTTATTTATCACTGGAGAGAAAACCGATGGCCGATTAGTTGAAATAAAGAGGTTTCCGATACAAATTCGAATCAAAATTCGCCATCTATTTAGGAACAACCTGTAACTTTTTTCTCTTGCATATTAGGGTAGTAAAATCTAAAACATGGTTCAAGTAACAGTTCCTGAAAATTTCATCTTTTTGGCGTGAAGGGAAAAGAAATAGCTGAAAATTCAAGACGAAAAACAGTTTTTTGTGAATAACTCAGAAAATATCCACTTTAGGGCAAAGGTGTGATGCATACACTCACATTATTTTTTAACGTAGATTCAATATCTGCCATAAAAAAATGGGGTTCTAATTTGAAAAAATTGATTTTTCACAATTTTGTCATCCCTAACTTTGAAAGCGATTTTGTCATCCCCTGTATCATAAATCGCGATTTCGATTTTTAAAGTGGATACATCAATCTTACATCTTGAAAAATCCCAAAAATGAAAATTTTCCATCCAAAAACCTCGTAGTTATTCTTGTTTCAGCGGAGCTCTATTTTCGATTTTTTTTTCGAATTTTCCCGCTCAGAGAGAATTTTTCAACCAAAACTGAAAAATGTTACATCAAAATAACTTGAAATTTTCTAAGGAATCTATTTCTGCAATGAAAAAATGGTGTTCTAATTTGAAAAACGGAAGTTGACGTCATTTCCGGAAAAACCGGAGGTGCTCATGCCTTGAAAATATTTTAGATTTCATCAGCATCGTGAAGTACTTATAAGTGCTGAATTTCATGAAAATACGTTCAGTAGTTTCCCGTATAAATATGGGTGAGGTTTCTCGTGAAAGACCCTGTATTTCATAATATATTATTCCCAGATTGAAGTCGCGTAAATCTTTATTATTGTATATTATTATTGTATATTATTATACTGATCCTACTGTTTTTATTAGTTTGAATAAGAGCGACAAAGAAATTTGGTGAATTAATTTCTTGCAATATTTTCATCAAAGATATAATTACTGATCCTTCGAGTATAGAGTTCCGGCAATCCTGGAAAAATATGGTGTTCCGAATAGTTTGAGAACAGGTCATGGAAATCATCATAAATTTCAGGAAGGTTCTTGGACTATTCACAAAGTTTCTGTATCTTTTATAGAATGGGTAGTAAATTTTAAATCCATTTGACAAACCATGAAAAAATCCATTTTTAAATTTTATCGTTTTCTCCTTCTGCCTTTTTGGCGCTCTTGTTCCTCGGAACAGAGTGCTTATCAATTTGCCCAAATGTCTGTAATGTTCGAATTTTTGGCTGAAAATGGTCTCAGATTTGATTCGACTCACTGATCAAGAATCCGTGGTCGAAATCGATTATGTTCCCAACTCTGAGAAACCAATACCTTCGGAGATATAATTTGGGTGTTTGAAGAAGAGCGCCAGAAAGCTCCTGTCCACAGGGCTTGAATGAATTTTTCTTTTTCAGGTTGAGTTTCGGATACCTTGGAGAAAGTCCTCTGCTTTTTGAAGAAAGAATCGATATGGAAGAAAGAATCGATATGGAAGAAAGAGATGCCTCTGAATATTTAATATTTCAGGGTTTTTCTATAATTGAGGATTCTTCCCTAAGCTCTAATATCATACATTTAATTCCATTGTACCCCGTTACACCAACCTCTGCTAACACTTTTCATTTTCGTACACATGCTTTACTGTTGGATGCAAAAAGTGTAATGCTTAAAAAAAAGTAAAACAAAAAATATATAGGGTGAGTCTTTAAGAAGTCCATCAATTTCAACCATAGATTTCCCTCATCAAATGAAACACTTTTTTCCTTTACCTTTTTTTCAAAGTGAAAAGATACAGGCTGTTGAAATTTAAAGGAAAAATCAGTTTTATTTTATAGCTTTGAGATGATTTTTTCTGAATGAAATGAATGTTGGTGTGAGGTTTCCTAGTAACTATGACACATATCCACCAATTATCATGTTTTTCCTAATTCCATTGGTTTCCTAGTTATAGACTCGCGGATTCATAAAACGATATGAAATCAGCATAAAGAAAGCAGATAAGGTATATCTTGAGGCATTTGAAGAATATTCAAGCATTTTAGAAAATTAAATTATTCTGCATCATTTCTCCTCAAAACGCACCGATTCCGAGATATTCTTCATGGAATGTTATAATATCTGAAATTCCTGAAATTTCACTATCTGTATTCATCCGCGCCTTTGCTTTGGATTTCTTGAAACAAGCTGTAAACCACGTTGCCTTACCTTTTTCCTATTCACTATCAAGGTCATAGAAAATGAAAATCCAGGAGTGTATCAGCACAATGTGAAATATTTAAACGCTTGTATGTTTTCACCAGATCTGAATCTGGAACAATGGCAAATGTAAAGATTGTTTTATTCCATGAGCGGAATCTATGGTTAAAATTACAACTAAAAGACTCACTCTATATATATATACAGGGTGAATCTTAATGTTGTACATTAATTTTAACCATAGATTCCTCTCTTCAAATGAAACACTTTTTTCATTTCCAATTTCTTCAAATTCGGCTCAGGTAAAAAGTTATAAGCGTTTGAAGATTTCACAATGTGCTAATACACTCCTGTATATAAATTAAGTATGATATGAATGGTGGGCGAGAGAAAGATGCGGTAACGTGGTTTACAGCTTGATTCGGGATTCAAACGCTCAGGGACGGAACCATAAAAGTAGTGAAATTTCTATGTAGTTTTCCATTTTATAACATTCAATGAAGAATATCTCGAAAACGGTGCGTTTAAGGAGAAATGATGAAGAATAATTTAATGTTCTAAAATGATTGAATATTCTTTAAATGACTCAAAAAACATTATCTGCTTTCTTTATAGTAATATGGTTAAGTTTTATGAATCCACGAGTCTATAAGTAGAAATCCACTGGAAGTAGGAAAAAACAAATATGTGGAAAATATGTATCATAGTTATAGGAAACTTCACACCAACATTCATTTTATTCGGAAAAGGGATGTCAAAGCTACAAAATAAAAACTGATTTTTTGTAAATTTCAACAGCCTGTATCTTTTTACTTGAGCGGAATTATGAAAAATGTTCAATGAAAAAAGTGTTTCATGTGAATATATGGTTAAAATTAAATTATTACTTAAAGACTCACCCTGTATATTTTGTTATGGATTTCTGTTCCGTCCATTTGACTGATCAAAATTACAGTTATCATGATGATAGACATTATTTAAAAATTTGATATTACGAAGTAGATAATGGATGAAAACTCTTGGTAACAAAAAAAGTGAAAGATAGATGAAAATTAATTGGTTTTGAAGAAAACCCAGATTTCTGAGAGTGGAGATATAATAATGTAAAGGCTCTTAAAGTAAAATTGGTTTGATAATTAAAATCAAGATAAACAACAGATTGAAATGAAGAAAATTTTAAGATAAGAAACAAGAAATAATACTGAAGAGATATCACAGGTTTTTGGAAGGGAAAGAAAACAATCATAAAAGGAAGATAGAAAGGAGCTGAAGAGATTTCACTGGTTTTTAGAACAAGAAGGAAAACAATCAGAAAAGGAAGCTGGAAAGGACTAAGAGATATATTACTAGTTATTGTAAAATATATTCCACCCCTGAAAAGAATATTAAAATAAATAGAATAATTGATGCCCAAGTAATAGAAATCACATCAATAATTTATACAGTGCTTCACAGCAACTCCGCACCAAGAGGTTAGGTTGTTGCACCAATTTTCAGGTAGGTTATGCATCCAACTGGGCCAGTTGAGTTCGTTATGGACATAATCGGCCAAAAGGTTTTGGAGCTTTACCTATCTGAAATATTGTTTCTTCGATAACTCAAAAAATACAGATCAGATCAATTTGAAACTTGATAATTAGTTGTAAAATGCCGACGCACGAAGTTCTGTAAAATTTCGTGAGTATCGTTTCTCTAGAAAAAAGAAATGTTCTCTTCAAAAAGGATATACATATTACAGAAACTATCTGAAATTCCGCAGAAACCATCAAACCGCCATTTTACAATTGAGTACCGGGTTTCAGTTTGGCTTTGTATTTTAGCAATGTAGAGAACTTCATTCTTCCCTCCGATCCTTCTGCCTCCTCGGCGTTGCCGCCATTAAATGTCTCGACGAATACCTGTCGACCTGTGCGTGATGCATTAAAACCGAAGCACCACACTGGAGACATAACTTGCGCGATGAAGTCAAATTCTACCACTGAAAAAGCCGTATTAATAAGTTCATCAGTGAGAGCTGGAACGAAACGCTGAACAACCAAGAAGTTGTGGGTCCCCACAACGCAGAATGCACCGAAACCCACAGAAATTATTGTGAAAATAAAATTTCAAACTAGTATCTACTTCTGAAATTTCAAATCATGTATCTAAATCTCAGAACTGCAATAAGTCCTGCATATCCTGGTAGCGTCGTTGCCTGCCGCGCAGGAGATCCGGGTTCGAATCCCCGCTGAGTTAGTTCCCCATTGAATTTATTCTAAAACTTCATGCGGTATTTCGTGAGCCAAGATCTTTATATCTGAACTTTTAGTGCCACAAGAAGAAGGCACCTCAAATTGTAAGGGTGCCCAGTCTTACTATCCTGCAAGACTACCAGCCTGATTAGGTCCTAGTATTCCTCCAACTCGAAAATTATCCACTTTATCCTGCCCGTAATAAAGACGAGTTCGTGGTAGAAAAGGGGTGAAGCTAATAAGTCACTAAATATTATGTTTCCAATGAAATTTATTCCAACGCGTTTCGTTCGAATCTGAAATGAACTGATAATTACAGTAAAGTCGTAAATTGTCGAAGAAACGAATTGAAATGAAACCCGAAAAGCGCAAATCTATAAAGTTTTGATCCAGTTTAGTGAATTTATCAAGGATAAATCGTCTGTTGATATCTTTCAGTGAAATAATTTTATATTATTAATAGTGAATCAAATTCGTAGCTACGAATAAATCGTTTGCTCAGATGTCATAATAGAGTTATTTAATTTCCACAAAATCTTATTTTCTGTCAGAGTGAAGAAGCTATATATATAGCTGATTTTTCTTGTAACTCATTTTATCGTTGCGCATTATGTACCTAGATACAAATTCTGGCTTGTACAAATATTTTCCGAGATACTGAACTTATTCTACTTTTCAGAGACCATTCTCACCAAATTTTGCGTGAACCTTGGAGTGGGGATCCTACACCTAAATACCAAATTTCAACCCAATTGTATCTATAGTTTTGTAAATATGGCGAAAATAAAAATTTCAAATAAGTATACAGGGTGTCCCGTAAAGACCACGTCAAACGAAAACGGAATGTAGATCAGAAAGTGCTCTATCTGATGTGAAAAAATCGTTCATTTGAAAATCTCACAGTTTTCGAGATATTTGATGTTTCATGAAAATGTTGAATTTTTACACTTAAAATGCTTTCTCTCTTGCGGAAGCTACAATTGAATACATTTTGAATCAGTTTTTTCCGTAAATATTGTTGAATGATTCCTTCAATTCATCCAATAAAAAATAGCACATAATATTATACAGGAATTCTGAAAAAAAAAATACAATTCATGTTCTGAAGGAAGTGTTTTTTTGTACTGAGTTCTATCTGACGTGGGGTGAAAAAAAGACACTATACATTTTTGGCATATTACGTTGAAAAGTTGCCCATTTTGTGAGGATTCCGAAAAGGTAAAATAAAGGTGATAACCTTCTTCACGAAAGAAGATATTCGAATGTTTATCGAAAATGGAGCATTTCTGTGAAAAACTGATTTTTTCACCTTTTCCATAAATACTTCTATTTTGCACTTCCTGCTGAAAATAATCAATCAACAAATCAATAAAATGTTATTAAGATGCCAATTCACTGACTGAGTTCATTTATTTCTTTTTCTTTGCCTAAAGAACTCTCGAACATCGATATGATGTGATGCGATTCAATGATTCAAACTTAAGGTACTTAAGGTATCTATGGAAACGTTCATTTTCATCTAGTGGAAGTTAATGCGTATCAGTTTACTGGGTAAAATGTCTACAGAAAATGTTTCGTATACTGCAAGAGAATACGCCGACATGCACCTTATTTATGAAGAAGTACGTCTTAATGCTAGAGCAGCATCGATGCTTTATTCAGAGCGGTACCCCAATCGCCGACATCCTAATTACGAAGTTTTTGTCCGGACCCATAATGCAATTGTCGAAGAAAGAGTTCCTGGGAGTCGTAAAAGTAGTGGCCGGCCTTCGATCGTGGAAGATGACACCATTTTGAATGATGTCGAAAATAATCCTTCAGTATCAACCAGAGCTCATGACAGGCATACCAAAATCAAGTGCCCATAGAATCCTGAAGAAACACAAATATCACCCCTACCATATTCAGCGAGTTCAACAACTACTACCAAGAGACTATCAAGCCCGAGTAGAATTTTGTCAACAAATGTTGCTGAAACATACAGAAAATCCCGATTTTTTCAATAAAATCCTTTGGACTGATGAGTCTTCCTGTACTCAAAGCGGTTATATCAATCTGCATAATCTTCATAGTTGGAACATCGAGAATCCGCACAATATAAGGCAAGATAGATCCCAATATCGATTTACGGTGAATTTATGGACTGGAATATACGATGGAAAAATATTCGGTCCGACAGAATTGCCGCAATCATTAAACGGCACCAACTATTTGAATGTTGATGTTGATGTTGAAGGTCCTGTGCGTTTTTACATTATATCATTGCAATTAATGAATAATTTCACTTTATAAGTAATTTAAGGACTGACATTTTTCAAGAGAATTAGTCAATATGTTACAGCAGAATCTGCAAAATGAAAAGATTTGTGGAAAAGGTGACAAAATCAGTTTTTCACAGTAATGCTCCATTTTCGATAAACATTCAAATATCTTTTTTCGTGAAGAAGGTTATCACCCGTATTTAACCGTTTCGGAATCCTCACAAAATGGGCAACTTTTCAACGTAATATGCAGAAAAGGTCTAGTGTCTTTTTTTTATACCACGTCAGATAGAATTGAGTACAAAAAAACACTTCCTTCAGAACATGAATTTTAATTTTTTTTTCAGAATCTATATGTATAATATTTTGTGCTAGTTTTCATTGCATGAATTGAAGTAATCATTCAACAATATTTACGGAAAAAAAAACTGATTCGAAAAGTATTTAATTGTAGCTTCCGCAAGAGAGAAGGCATTTTAAATGAAAAAATTCAACATTTTCATGAAACATCAAATATCTCGAAAACTGTGAGACTTTCATATGAACGATTTTTTCACATCAGTTAGAGCACATTCTGATCTACTTTCCGTTTTCGTTTGACGTGGTCTTTACGGGACACCCTGTATACAGGGTGAGTCTTTGACCACTGCATTAATTTTAACCAAAGATTCCTCTCATCAAATGAAACACTTTTTTCATTTAACATTTTTCCAAATTCAGCTCAGGTAAAAAGATACAGGCTGTTGAAATTTTGAAAAAAAATCAGTTTTTATTTTGTAGCTTTGACATCCTTTTTTTCGAATGAAATTAATGTTGGCGTAAAGTTTCCTATAACTATGATACATATTTTCCAAATATTAGTTATTTTCTACTTCTACTGGCTTTCTAGTTATGGACTCGTGGATTCATAAAACTAAACGAAATTAGCATAAAGAAAGAATGTACAGTTTTTCTTGAGTCATTTCAAGAATATTCCACTGTTTTAGAACATTATATTATTCTTCATCATTTCTCCTTAAACGCACCGTTTTCGAGATATTCTTCATTGAATGTTTTAATATGGAAAACTCCAGAAATTTCACTACTTTTATGGATCCATCCCTGAGCGTTGGAATCCCGAATCAAGCTGTAAACCACGTTAGCTGTAAACCACGTTAGCTGTAAACCACGTTACCATGCCTTATTCTCGTCCGCCAACAATGTCATAGATAATTTATATGCGGGAGTGTATTAGCACATTGTGAAATCTTTAAAAGCTTGTAACTTTTTAGCTGAGCCGAATCTGGAAAACTGGTAAATGAAAAAAGTGTTTCATTTGATGAGAGGAATCTTTGGTTATAATTAATGCAGTGGTCAAAGACTCACCCTGTATATCTCCGAAGCTATCCGGAACTATACAATGTATCTCATTTTGACAGCAAACCTATATACTCATACTGTGAAATTCAAGTATCTAAGTTCCTTCCTTCGAAAGATATTGTGTTTGCGGAGTCACACACAGAATTGAATTTGAATGGGGATTATTCATCAATGAGTTTAAAGGAATCGATTGAGTTCAACCTCGCCTTAAAATTCAGAAAGTCGCTATCTCCTTTCGTTCGAAAGTTATCGTAGCCACGGTCACCCATACAGCTACTGAACTCACCCAAGGCTGCTCGGATCTCCAACAATATAGATCGTTTTAAGATTTTGGACTTAGCTGAAAAGTAAGGTTTTGAAGGAACTCGCAAAATTTCAGCGATATATAGAATTTTTTTTAATAGTACATTTTGCGCATCGGTATTCCTCAACCTTCAACTAATTAGCAAGTTTAATTGGATCGGAATCGTATTTTTCGAGTTATTGAGAAAATAACAACCAAATTTCAAATAGATATAACTCCAAAACCGTTTGGCCGATAAAGTTTATTGACAAACTCAAATGTCGCATTTGGATGCGCAACCTTCCCTAAAAATTGCAAGTCGCTTTCTTTTCCCGTTCTTGAGTTAGGATGTTGCCCGTTAACGGACTTGTCCGTCGTATTTGGACGCGTAACCTACCCTGAAAATTGCAAGCCGCTATCTCTTTCCGTTCAAAAGTTATCGTCGGACAGAATTGAATTTGACCATGAATTCTTCATCAGTGAGTTGAACCTAATCCTTCGAGACTATTTTCGGCAAAAAATTCGAAAATTACAGACATTTGGGCAAAATAATGGCACGCTGTTTCCTAGAACATGCGCAAAAAAAGTTCAAGTCTTGGTACACTATAGATACTGCAAAAATTAGTAACATTTTGCTGCTAATATAACTCGACGGAAAAGTCGAAGTACTGATAATATGAGCATTAACTAAAATCCCTACCTCAGAAATTTTTGAACATACATTCCTGATTTCCTAATCTTACGTAATTGACATCATATGCGAGACGATATTCCTTGAAAATTTCCCGTACTAATGTAATATAAGGGCCTGAGAAAACTCAGTGTTGAAAATATTAGTCTCCAGTACTCCAGCTCCACTCCGTATATCAAAACCTGATTTCAAATCGTTCCAAAGGACAGTGCCGTCGAATAAAGGAAGGGTAGTTGTTTGGCCATTGCGCGTTAGTGTATATTTAGAAAGTAGGTTAGGCTATAAAACGGTTTATAGTTGTGTACTTGTTATGTTTGACTTCCTCAAAGCGTTTCAACAAGGAATAAGAGGCATTATTCAAACCAGAAATGACGGAGCTTTTATCTCAACCATGAATAGCGCAACCAGGAAAATAGAAATAAGGAGTGGAAACATTAAATACTTTGAGCGTCCAAAGTATGGATTTATTTGCTCCCCCTTTAGGAATATCGAAAAATGGTTTGATAGGTCAACTTAATTTATTTCTTAAGGAAAATTTCTCGTAATTCTTTTTTCTACCATTTCCCGTTATCAAGCAGTGACATCATCGATATTTCTTTTAAATTGCAAGCACCTATTTTTTTTCTTGAAATGAATAGATAATAAAATAAACACTATTTGGGTCAACAACTCTCGAGATATAATTTTTTTTTTAATTTGAAAAGCATGTGAGAATGTTTACACTAAGTCTTCATCAAATAAACACTTTTTGCGCGTATGTTCTGGGGAACATCGCATTATCATTTTGCCCAAATGTGAAATTTAATTCTGTGGTGCTGTCCGGCCGTTGCCACGATAACTTGAGAACGGAAAGAGCTAGCGACTTGAAATTTTCAGGGTAGGTGGCGCATCCCAATACGACGGACAAGTTCGTTAATGGGTATAATCGGCCCAATGGTTTCCGAGTAATCATTTTGTTTTGAACCAAAATAAATCCGATCGAATTTAAACTTGACGAATGGTTGTAGAATATAAACCTAAGCACGTTTGTGGAATTTTGTGAGAATCGTGTCACTAGAAAATTTTAAAAAAATTATTAAAAAATATTATTTATGACATGATAACCTGAGAACGGAAGAAGATAGCGGCTTGAAATTTTCAGGTTAGGTTGTGCACCTGAATGCGACATTTGAATTTGTCTATAGGTATAATCGGCCAAACGGTTTTGGAAATATACCCATCTGAAATTTGGTTGTTATTTCCTCAATAACTCAAAAAATACGAAACCGATATAATTCAAACATGGTTATTAGTTGTAGAATGCCAACGCGAAAATTCTTGCGGAATTTCGTGAGGATGGTATAACTAGAAAATTTCAAAGAAATTATTGAAAATAATTGAAAAAAATTCTATATATCATAAACTATTCGTCCGGCATGGCTGAAATTTTTGAAGAGCCTTCAGAACCTAACTCTACTGTTGAGTTCCAAGTTTGCACACGATCGGATCCATATTGTTGGAGAACCGAGCAGCCTTTTGTGAGTTCGGTAGCTGGATGCGAATCGTCGTATTTTTGCGAGAACCTTCAAAAGCATGAATGCCATGATGACATATTTTTGCGCGTATGTTCTGGGGAAAATCGTGTTATTTCATCACAAATCTATGGGAGATGATAGCCCTACATTAGCGGTCGGACCTGGTTTTGAAAGAGATCCTCCTTAGGAGGATGCAACTAAATATTGAAGGGATTTCTATATGAACAAGAGTGAATATCTTTGAGAAATAGAGTAGGCGATTCTTCTTCAAGAGATCCATGTGCCTTCAGAGGAGTATATTTGTGAGAGGGAACTTTTGAAAGGTTATGTATTATTTTTAATATGATATCGCTGAAATTTTGCTGAAGGCTTCAAAACTTAACTTTAAATTAACCACACTTTCTGATCTTGTAAGGTGAGAGGCTCATTTGTCGATATTAAATCTCGTGATGGGTAGAGAGGAATTTTAGGTCAGTGTTTCTATCACTAATGAAAATATATCTTTATGTTTCACCTCAACACCGTTAGATCTATCAATGGGCATTTATTGGTTAAGAATAAGTAATTGAATATTACTGGAATTCAATTGAATTTCATTCAATATGTTAGTAACTAAACTTATAATTTTCTTTACTTTGACTATTTAAATATGACATTAATTCCAGTAATATTTTTCTAGATGAATTATTTATGTATTCTTCTCCTTAAGAAGAATTGAAGGTAGACAATAATGTGTTAATTTTTTCATCATTGCTCTCTATCATGACTTCACGAAAAAATGGTTCAAGCACTGACGTGAAGTCAGGAGCTTTTGTGCGTATGTTCTATTGTCCATTCTCCTGTATTGGACACTTTTAATCGAATTTACCATGGTGAAATCTATTGTCTATTCTCCTGTATTGGACAATCTTAATCTAATTCACCATGGTAAATTCGATTAAGAGTGTCCAATACAGGAGAACATACAATAGAATTCACCATGGTAAATTCGATTAAGAGTGTTCACTACAGGAGAATGGACAATAGAACATACGCGCAAAAGCTCCTGACTTCACGAAAAAAAAATTGGTTCAAGCACTGGAGTGAAGTCAGCAGCTTTTGCGCGTATGTTCTATTGTCCATTCTCCTGTATTGAACACTCTTAATCGAATTTATTATGGTGAATTTTATTGTCTGTTCTCCTGTATTGGACACTCTTAATCGAATTTACCACGGTGAATTTGATTAAGAGTGTCCAATACAGGAGAATAGACAATAGAATTCACCATGGTAAATTCGATTTAAAGTGTCCAATACAGGAGAATGGACAATAGAACATACGCGCAAAAGCTCCTGACTTCACGTCAGTGCTTGAACCAATTTTTTATTGCAAAAACGACACAAAACTCACAAAAAATATTTTAGACCTTCTGGATGTCTGATACTTGTCTACAGTGAATATTGCAAATCGTTGGAATAGGTATAGTCTTATCTGAATTTCATCCGAATTAGTTTGTTAATTTTAATATATCTACTGCAAACACTAAACTAAACATTGGTTCAAGCACTGAAGTGAAGTCAGGAGCTTTTGCGCGCATGTTCTATTGACTCCCACCTCTATTGGACACTCTTAATCGAATGTACCATCGATATTTACCGTTTTCTCAGCTTTTATAATATATGAATACATTTCATACCATTTTAATGACAGACTTCATTAACGACAGTATCGTCTATGATCACAGAATATTTAATTTTGACATGTAGGTACTCTATCGGAATTGGAATACGAAAAAACTTACGTACGATACGATCAAAGATCAATTTTGTATATTTGGAGTTATAGAGGAAGTAACAACAAAATTTACTCCACAGCCATTTGGCCGATTATACAAATTAACGAATACATATGTCGCAGTCAGATGCGCAACCTTTGAAAATTGCAAGTCTATTTCCGTTCTCAAGTTATCGTGAGATACATAATATTTTTTCGTAATTATTCTGAAATTGTATAGTAGTACGGTCCTCACAAAATTTCACACACGTCCTTAGTCGATATTTGACAACTAGATACCAAGTTTCAATACGATCGGGTTTATATTTTTTGAGTTATCGAGAAAATAATATTCCAGATGGATAACTCCGAAACCGTTTGGCCGATTATGCCCAACAACCAACTTAACTCTCCCATTCGGATGCGCAACCTACCCTGAAAATGTCAAGTCCCTATCTCTTTTCGTTTGAGAGCTACCGAGACAACGGTCACCCATCCAGAACTCACCCAAGGTACGATATAAATCTGATCGTGTTCAAACTTTTTTTTCAAGGCATCATATCTCCGAAAGTATTAGCTTGTTGGAGTTGAAAATGATATCAATGGATTTTTATGGTGAAACTGTATCTTAAAAAAAAATATTTTGAAATTTGTACATTAAAAATAAATGTTTTTCGTTACTCCGAAACCATCTGGGCTATTTTGCGCAATAACGAACTTAACCGAGATATTTATCTCCCTAAGCTACTCTGAAAATTTCAACTGCCTAGCTCATTCCGTTCGAGAGTTATTGTAGAAACAAAATTTAAAAATAAAAAAATTTTTTTTTACACTTTACGGTAACCCGATCAATACAAAACTTGACATGCGTCTTAAGGTCATAATTCTACAATTTGATGCTTAATTTCAGATAGATCGAGTGATCGGTTTCGGAAATATTCATAAAAAATATTTTTACTAAAAACGACCATAACCCCTAAACCGCTCGATGGATTTTGCTGGTTAACGAACTCGTCCGAGATATTTGCGCTCAAAACCTACCCTGCAAATTTCAATCCTCTGACTCCTTTTGTTCGAGAGTTACCGTGTTAACGGACGGACGGCCGCACAGAATCGATTTCGACCACGGATTCTTGATCAGTTAGTCGAACCAAATCGTTTGATACCATTTTCAGCCAAAAATTCGAAAATTACAGACATTTGGGCAAATTGATAAGCACTCTGTTCCGAGGGACAAGAGCGCCAAAAATATCGATGACGTCACTGCTTGGTAACGGGAAATGGTAGAACAATAAAAAGTACGGAAAAATGTTCCTAAAAAATAAATTCATTTGACCTATCAATTCATTTTACGCTATTCCTGAAAGAAGGGAAATTAAATCCATTATTTCATACACCCACTGCATACACATAAATAGACTGACGTGACGCCAAGAGCTTCAGCGCGCTCGTTAATTTTTAACTAGATATTCCTTGTGATCATCATTATTAATTCAAAGTTTATTCACTCATCAATTTCTCAAAGGATATTAAGAAATAGTTCCCTTTTGTAACCAGCATTCACATCAAGATAATTTGATAGTAGTGAATACGGAAATATCCCTGTTAGTTTCATTAGGGTTACATTTTCTGGTGTTTATTGGATAGATTTTCGGCAGAAATAAGTAAGATATTCAAGTTTAGAGAATATTATATTCCAAATGTTAATTTCCCTAGAGATTATAATAATATATGCAATAATTATTTTGAAAAGATTCCCTAATAGCTGATATCCTCAGATATTCCAGTACCTATATTTTTTGGATATGACAGAAATCAATATTCTCCAAAATTATATTTCATTCGCTTCAATCAGACGATCATATGTTTAACCAAACGCTTACTAAGGGACTGAAATTTTAGTAGCAATTAACATGAGTGGGGATGTTTTGACATAAAAATCACAATAAATGTCAATGTTTTACGATCAACTGTTAAAATAGCTATAAAACAGTGGTGTTGGGAATACGAAAACATTGATAGATGTAGATAAATAATGGAGGAAATCGTGGAATTTTGATGAGGAATATTTTTTGCGGAAATTGCAGCATTCTTTCAGAGTTTTATTCGTTGATTTTCCAACACTTCTTCCAGCGACAACCAATCTGACATCAGTAGCAGTATCAGTAGCAGCCGCTGCGTCAATTTTGTTTGGCATTTATCAGAATATAGGTACATAATTTAACCAGAATAATGAGTGGTCAGGAAAATCAGCTTCATGGCTTTTTCATCAGAAGAGGATATACGGTTTTGAACGATTTAGTCATTGCTATGAATTTGATTTCCGAATATTATTATTAGGTACTGTTCATCATGTTTGAATCCTTCAAATTTTGTGACATTTCTGCCATTAAAATTTATAAACCTCTAAATAATTTTTGGCCAAGTAATAGATACACCTTCTCTCCATTCTTCGAGTTAGAAAAGGGGCTATAACTCCGATTTATGCATGGTTTTCGGTGATGCTTCTTCTAAACTTCCTGTAAAACGTAAAATCCTAGGTATTTTTCCACGTAGCCAGTATAGGTACATGTTATTTACTGTAGATAATGTGGTTCATTTTGCAGCCGGTTTAAATGAACCCCGTTGGAATTTCCAGAAGCCTGATTTCGTTCAATTCGCGGGAAAAGTTGATAGTGACATAAAGAGATTAAGACCCTCATGATAATTACTTTATATGCATTGGTGTAATAAAAGCTGCAGCTAAAAAAAATATTCCTAGAGGTTTCCGATAACAGTACATTAACGGATGGTCAGATGAAACACAAAATGTATATGAAGATTGTCAAGATTCATAGGAAACGATGCATCTCTGTGACCAAACCAAAACAAAAAACTCGTAGGAGAGAGAAAAAAGCTCACTCACAAAGCCACAACAAAAGCTTACATCCAAACAGCAGTCAGGGTATATCCCGTCTGATATCACTAGGCCCGCATGCAAATATGTCAATGAAAAATCTCGAAATCACCACAAATTCTATAAAGAGGGGAAAAGGCAAGGACATTAGTACGGACCAGAGGTGGATGAAAAATGGGTTCAAGCCCTGTGGACAGGAGCTTTCTGGCGCTCTAGTTCAAACAGACAAATTATATCTCCGAAAGTATTGGTTTCTCAGAGTTGGGAATTATATGAATGTATTCTTATGATAGAACTGCATCATAAAGGAAATTCAATTCAAATAATAGTTTTTTTAACAAGATTAAAGGAGCAATCTGAGACTGAGAACTGCACCATGGAAGAAATCAAATTAAAATAGCTGAACTGAATTTGACTCTCTCTTATAGAACAGGATGAAATGTACGAGTATGAACACAGATCATATAATAAAGCTTAGATAGAATAATTATAGCATTCTGTGAAAACATTATTGAAATTTAGAAAAATCATATCTCCGAAAGCATTAGCTTGTTGGAGTTGAAAATGATATCGATGGATTTTAATGGTGAAACTGCATCTTAAATAAAAATTGAATTTGAAATTTGTTGCTTAAAAAAATTTTTTTTTCGTTACCCCGAAACCATCTGGCCTATTTTGCCCAGTAACGAACGATATTCATCTTCCTAACCTACTCTGAAAATTTCAACTGCCTAGCTCATTCCGTTCAAGAGTTATTGTAGGTAATTTTTTTTTTAATTTTGAAAATTTTTTTTGACACTTTGCGGTAACCTGGTCAATACAAAACTTCACATGCGTATAAAGGTCATGATTCTACAATTTGATGCTAGGTTTCAGATAGATCTAGTGATCGGTTTCGGAAATATTCATAAAAAATGTGTTTTACTAAAATCGGCCATAACTCCGAAACCGCTTAATGGATTTCGCCCATTAACGAACTTGCCCGAGATATTTACGCTCCAAACCCACCTTGCAAATTTCAATCCTCTAACTATTTTCGTTCGAGAGTTAACGTGCCTACGGGCGGCCGGCCGGAACGGCCGGACGGAATCGATTTCGAACTCGGATTCTTGATCAGTGAGTCGAACCAAATCGTTTGAGACCAATTTCAGCCAAAAATTCGAAAATTACAGACATTTGGGCAAATTGATAAGCACTCAGTTCCAAGGAACTACAGCGCCAAAAAGTATAATTCCCTTTCCGGGATTTGAGCCCGCCTTCTCTCGTTCCGAAACCAAAAACTCGACAGATTAGACCCACGGGCTATCGGGCTCCTCGAACGATCTTGTCGATCTCCGGTATTAGAATAAAACGTCGGTACTTACCTGGGATATATATTCTTAATTTTCACTTTTCGACATAAAATCGCCACATGGGGGTTTATTTGACGGTTTTTTACCCTTATCTTCGCTTTTCGTCAACTTTCAGGCCCGAAAACTGCCTAGACCGGCCGTTTTCAGACCCCGTCTCTCTAAGTCGATTTTGACGTTTCTCGAACTAACTATTAGCAAGGAATTAGACAATGTCATGTCTCAGGAAAATAAGTTGACATTATGACAATTCATACATAGAATAATTATATAATTCTGTGAAAACGTAGAAATACGATTTATTATTGAAATTTTTAAAAATCATATCTCCGAAAGTATTAGCTTGTTAGAGTTAAAAATGATATCATTGGATTCTTATGATAAAACTGCTTATTGAAAAAATTTTAATTTGGAATTTGTTTATTAAAATAAAAATTTTTTTTTTGTTACTCCGAAACCATCTGTCTGATTTTGCCCAATAACAACTTAGCCGAGATATTTATCTCCCAAACCTACTCTTAAAATTTCTAGCTCATTCCGTTCGAGAGTTATCGTGCCTACGGCCGGCCGGACGGACGGACCGGCCGGACAGAATGAAGTTCGACCACGGATTCTTGATCAGTGAGTCGAACCAAATCGTTTAAGACCATTTTCATCGAAAAATTCGAAAATTACAGACATTTGGGCAAATTGATAAGCACTCAGTTCCGAGGAACTAGAGCGCCAAAAACATTCATATTATCTCGACTATAGATAATCTTGGACCGTCTAAATTTATGAGGGAAAGTAGAAGTCATCAATCAAATAAGTATAATTCACACAAATTTAGTAAATCATCTTAATCTGTAGACAGTATCTCGAATCTAATCAACATGGATGAATCATAATTAGCAATTAAATGCACAAAATCTCGAAAAGTTGCAGGATTTGTTGAAATTTATCCTGAATTCATCAAACACTTGTCCTTGTCTTCATAATTATCTTTCTATAATAATATTCTAATGACTGGATATTTTCCGACAGAATTCCACAGTGCGAAAGTCATAAGAATTTGAAAACGTGGAAAGGATTTTTCTGATCTTAGCAGTCATCGATCCATTAGTCTATTGAGAGATTCGGAAAGATTGATATTTGTAGGATAGAATCTTCTGCAGAAGACCTTCCACAGAATTACCAGCAAGGCTTCAGGAAAAATAGGAATAGGTCTCTTGCATGCAACACGAAATACCATATGTTTATGTTTTTCTGAATCTACTTTAGTACCAGATTATCATGTATGCCCTCATACACTTACATAATTTATAAAATTTGAATATTTCTGTATTGAAAATCGGTGAATCAAGAAGCAATTTCAAATGAGGTGAAACGCTTCTGAATCGTTGCAATGACAGATGACGTAATCAAAATTCATCATCTGCTTTTTACAGCCAATGCTGACTTCGAGCCCTTTATAGGGAGCTGTGTTACACTGGAATATAGAGAGAAACGGACACGAGAAGAAAGTGAGAGTAGATATGACGAGTTATGTCACGAACTTGCGCCAAGTTTCGATCGTTTGAACAGACATTATGTGCAACCAAATTTGAATGATCGTTTTCTCGTTGAAAATTGAAATTTTTGACGGCGGTTGAACTTTTTCAGTATTCTTATGGATATAATAAAAAAATTCATGCAAGAGACCTATTGTTATTAGCAGGTTCTTAGTCTCACTACATTTACCGAATTATGTTTAAATATAAATTGAAAATAGGAACAGCATTTTTGGATTTCTCGCAGCATATGACACAATTATGGAGAGATGGTTCCATTTTCAACTTTATACCCATTCGAAGAGTGGAAAAATCGCTCGATTACTCGAAAATATGCTGAACGATAGAAGGTTTTTGTTGAATTTGTTTGAATAATGGTACCCCACAAGAATCAGCACCTCTTTTTCTCAATTTATATCCGTGTGATATTCCTGCTACTTCCTAGGAGAAATTCATATGCGCTAATGATATTGCCCTTTCATTTCGTCATTCTGATTTCCAATATATAGAAAATGATCTATCTGCAGATTTGGAAATTCTGAAAAATTACCTATTTGGTGGCGTTTGTGTCCGGACCCAAATAAAACTGAGGTTTCTTGTTTCCATTTGAACAAATCATCAGAAATATAGAACACTGAGTGTAGCTTTCGGTGATTCTTCCTTGAAACATAATTTTAATTCCAAATATCTAGGAATGAAACTAGATCTCCCTTTGAATTTCAGAGTCCATTTGGATTACTTGCTTCTGAAGTTGAAAACAAGGAAAGTGTCTAACTGTTTTCTCAATTTCTATAAAAGCGACAAGGATGTTTGGCAGTCTCAATGGATTTCTTGCGATACAAAGATTTAAAATGTCTGATCCTTCGAATAGAGTTCCGGGGTTTGATCAACCCAGGGAAATATTGTCTATCCTGAATCACAGGTCATGGTCATTGCAACAGGCTGTTCAGATGAAACTCAGTAGAGTGTCCTAGTTGTGAATGCGCGTAAGCAGAGGAAACAATAGATTTTTTGATTAAAAATGTTCCTAAATATCTACTTCAGGATGGTTTTATGGTTATTCAAAAATGTTCTGAATATTTTTTGGAATGGGTAGTGAATTTTAAAAATTTCACAAATCACAACACTAACGGGCGGACATGGTTTTTTGCTGAGGTTTTTTACCTAAGCTCATGTATAATACGTCGAATTCTATGATACCTCGTTACACTAACCTCTGGTAAAACTTTTCCGCGCGTGTTCCGCAAGAAACAGCGTGCTATTATTTTGCCACGATGTCTTTATTTTTAAAATTTTTTGCCGGAAATGGTCTTAAATGATTGAGTTCGCCTCGATGAATAATCCGTCCGGCCGTCCGGCCAGCCTTAACGACTATACCTCTCGATTGAAATGAGTTAGAGAGCCGAAATTATCGGGGTAGTTTTGGAGCTTAAATATCTTGGCTTAGTTCTTTAATGGGCGAAATCCACCAAGGGGTTTCGCAGTTGTGGACATTTTTATTTAAAATATTTTTGGTGAATATTTCGGGAACCGACCACTCAATCTATCTGAAATCAGCATCAAATTGTAGAATGATGACCTTCATATATATATGACCTTCATATGTATGCAAAGTTTTGATCGAATGGATGTAAGCTGCCAAAAAAAAAATCAGAAAAATTTTGAATTTTGTTTTTACAATAACTCGAAAAATACTGATCTGATTGAATTGAAACTGAGTAGCTAGATTCCAAAGACCGAAGCAAACACTTTTGCAAATTTTCGTGAGGATCACATGACTTGAAAAATTTCAAAAAATTTTTCTATTTTGTTTGAAACTTCGACAGCTCTTTTTTTATGCTCCTTCGTGGCATTTTTCGTCTGAGAAGATTGGGGTTTTGAGGTGGAGGATGCTATTCCTCCATAGAATCGCCCGGTGGGGGTCTCCGCATGCGTGGATTCAAGGTGCAATATCTCCTGAACCACTGGTGTTGGAGAATCGAAGTTTTGTGTGGGGTGTGTGATTTTTGCAACGAGTGGATTGCTCATGCGCAGAGGAGAAGTGACTGTTTTTGGGTTGTATGGGTTATGTTGGGAGTGGTTTAAGACTATCGATCATGGGGCTGATACTGAGCCGATATTTTGAGGTTTTAAAAGAAAATTCATGGCAATTATGTGCACGGACAAGTCAGTTTGGGGGAAATAGAATAGCGTTGTTTACGAGTTGGAGTGTCCGTACTGTAACCATAGGACCAATTTTGAAAACTATGGTACCCCTTTAAAGAAGTGATTTAACTGCTGGAGAATTGGGGTTTAGAGGTACAGGATGCTCTTCTTCGTAGAATCCCCTTGAAAGGGTCCGTGCATGCGTGGATTGAAGCTGCGATATTTATGTGAGGTATGTCATTTTGAGAGAACTTTCAGCCACTAGTAGATTCCGCATGTACAGAGCAGAAGTGGCTCTTTTTGTGTTGTATAGCTTATGTTGGGTGTTGTTTACGTCTAGCGAGAATAGGCGTAAGCAATTGCGTTACTACTTTGAAATTGTTATGTTACTCCTTTCGGGCATTTTTGTTTTTGCCCAAGAGTAGACAAGAAGTGATTTAACTACTGAAGTCTTCGTCAGAGAGGATTGAGGTTTTGTGGTGCAGGATGCTATTCCTCCATAGAATCCCATTGGGAAGGTGTGTGATTTTGAGAGGAATTTTATCAACATGTAGATTGCGCATGCTCAGAGAAGAGTGGCTCTTTTTGGGTTGTGGTGGGAGTGGTTTACGTCTAGAGGTCATGGATTTGGTGCTGAGCTGATATTCGAAATTCTGTTTATAGACAAGTCAGTTTCCAGGTTGTTCTGAGTTTGACTTCACTATGAAAGAGAAAGGCTAAAAAAGCATTGACATGTGGTCAATTGCTTTAGCGGGCGTGCTATAGACATGATTATAATTATACTGACCCTCCTAAGTCTTCCCCAAGGAGATCCCTCAGAAGCTCCTAGGAGCTT
This sequence comes from Halyzia sedecimguttata, assembly GCA_937662695.2. Taxonomy (NCBI): domain Eukaryota; kingdom Metazoa; phylum Arthropoda; class Insecta; order Coleoptera; family Coccinellidae; genus Halyzia; species Halyzia sedecimguttata. The sequence continues at coordinate 19,206,494 of OW569413.2, forward strand.
GTGCGACTAAGGAGATTCAGTTGAGTTCTTTGTCGACTTTGTTACTCTATCCTTACGCCAGCGTTGACATAGTAATGTTAATTTATGACCCGACAGTGAATGGTGTCCACTTACCTTCACCTTCATCTTCATGATTAAGAGAATTAAACAGATCTCGAGCATAGAGACTGCCAGGTTGGCTTATTTCTCGGCCTTCGACTCTCGTATGATATATGGCATAATAATTTGGGGGCATGGTACTGCCTTGGAAAAGGTGCTCCTGAAACAGAAAAGAGCTATCAGAGCGCTGTATGGGATGAGCCATACTGAAAGCTGCAGACCCGTCTTCAAAAGGGAAAGGATAATGACTGTGACATCTTGCTTCATTATCACGTGTCTAAAATATGTCCACCAGAACAAAATGAAATTCCCTTCCAACTCAGATTTTCACAGCTACAACACTAGACATAAACATCACTTTAGTCTCCCATATTCAAGAATAAACAGGGCACAGCAAGGTCCCAACTTGGTCTGTCTCAAGCTCTATAATAAGCTACCCGAAACCATCAAACAGCTCAGTGAACACAAATTCAACAGGAAGGTCAAGGATCTACTGCTGCAGGAAACAATATATAAACTGGAAGAATTCTTGAAATAGCAACTTTAACTGTGCTCCATTAATTGTATTATTATATATTGTATTTATTATTGTTTTTATTATTGTATTTATGATCATGTTTATTATTGTGGTGTTATAGTTTGTATTCTAACTAACTCTTACATCTGACAAACCGTGTAATTAATTGACGGGAAATATTTATGATGTACATTCTTTTAGTGCATTTATAAATAAATATTATAAAATATTATTATTAAATATTAATATTACCTCTGAGCTTGAAACGCTCATCATTCGATTCTAATTATCCAACGTGAACATTCGTGCCAAAGAGTACTGACTTCACGTAAGTGCTCCTTTTTGCGCGTATGTTCTGGGGAACATCGCGTTATTATTTTGCCCAAATGTCTGTAATTTTCGAGTTTTTCGCCGAAAATGGTCTCAAACGATTGGGTTCGACTCCCCGATGAAGAATTCGAGGTCAAATTTGATTCTGAGAACTTGAGAACGGAAAGAGCTAGCGACTTGAAATTTGGTGAATAGTTGTAGAACTATTAACTCGATTAATTCGATCAAGAGAGTGTCCAATACAGTAGAACGGACAATATAATTGACCATGGTAAATTTGATTAAGAGTTTCCAATACAGGAGAATGGACAATAGAACATACGCGCAAAAGCTCCTGACTTGAACTAATTTTTATTCTTAGATTAACAAAATGTAATGCTCAAAGTTCAAAAGAATATATTTATGTTCGAGTAATATTGCGGATATTTAATCGATATCAATTTCATTAATTAGTGAACTATTTCCACCAAGTACCCAATATCTTATTATGAGAATTTTACGATTCCGCCGCATCATTTCCTTTATAAGGTATACATGCATAAAACCGTAATCATGAGAAGGATGTCCACAAAATTAGAGTTGTTTTTTCGTGGGTTTTGGATATCATGAGTTACGACAATTTTTTTCATCCTTATCAATTTGGTGTTGTTGAAATCATACAATGTCAAATTGAATTGTTATAATGAGAAATAGGGGTTAAGGTGACGAATTATAGGCCGGTTATACAATGAGAACTTGTACAATACGAACATTGAATTCTCTCCATTATGTTTCTATGTATGTAATTACATCATTCAGGTGTGGTATGATATTCTTCTTCTGTACACTCCAACATATGAGTAGGACTTTGTCTGCGTGAAGAAAGTTATAATTTCATCAGAATGTTTTCAAGGGAGATAATAATATAATGACGTAGCAATTAATTATGTTCACAATAATAATCTTTGAGAACTGGACAGGGAAAACGTACAAACAAATAACCACAATCAAGTTTAGGAAATAGTTTCAATTCCCTACATCCCCAAATCTCTGGTTTCACCACCACTTTTTTCATAACTGGAGAACTACTAGCCATTGAAGATTGCCATTAAATTTTGAATGAAAATTATATGACCCAATAGTACACTATAGTCACAAGAATTATATTTTTTTTTGTCATGTACGGTTCCGGAATATTCTTACGAGAACCACCAAAAAAAAATATTGCTAAATTTGTGCTTGTCTTAGGAAAGGTTTCAGAGGTTCAAAAAATATTTTTTAAAATTTTCACCGCTTTTTTAAGATATTGAATACCCTTCAATTTGATTTCATGAAAAAACTGTATGATGAATTGCCTCGGAGTTTTCGTCCATCAAAGAAAAAAGTCCTGTTTGAATTCGATAATCAAGTCGGGAAATAATAACCATACAGAAAATCGAAGTAAGGTTTTGAAAACTGCTATATATGTTATAAGATGATGCTATTAGTGCCTTCATATGAAAAATATTTTTGGAAGAGATCATTTCGACTGAAATACGATAAAAATTCGCATATTTAAAAATATTTGGAAAACTTTGTATATAATGAAGGAACGAAGGATATCGTCGGTAATTTCCGAGTAATAACTTTGTTTTCAACCAATACAATTCCGATCGAATTGAAACTTGGTATCTAGTTGTAGAATATAGACATGAAGACGTGTGTGAAATTTTATGAGTACCATACCACGAAAATTTTTTAAAAATTCGAAAAAAAATTATGTATCTCACGATAACTTGAGATTGCGACTTGCAATATCCTGGGTAGGTTGCAAATCCAAATGGGGCCTTTAAGTTCTTTAATTGGCATAATCGGCCAAATAATTAAGGAGTTTTGTTGTTATTTCCTGTATAACTCAAAATATACAAATCTGATCCAATTAAAACTCAGTGATTACTTGTAGAATGCCGACCCGCTAATTTTCGCGGAATTTCGTGAATATCGTATGCTGGAGTTACTTTTGTATTTCTATTCCAATAGAATACATATGTAAGAATTGAAATTAGATGATCATAGCCGATTCTCTCGTTACTGAAGTCTATCATTGAAATGATATTAAATGTATTCATATATTATAAAAGCTGAGAAAACGGTATACCGGGTGTTCCAGTATACTTTCGTCACTTTCGGTTTGACCGGAAGTGACAATGACTTTTTTTGGTAATTTTTTAATTCTGCTCAAAATTACCTTTCCAACGATGCATCACACTTTGTATTTTACATTTGATTTGAGGGAGAAAACGTCAATTGAAATTTCAAATGGCAATAATTACAGTAGGCTACGATATTTTGTGTAATCTTGATTTTGACTTATAATCCGAGTGTGCCGATCGATCTATCTTCAAATGGACTGATAAGCTGATCTTCAGATTTAACACCGCTAGATTTCATCATCAGATAATTCAAAGATCGTGTGTAGCAGATTCCTCCTATTGATTTGGAAGATCTAAAAAACAAAATGAGGAATGCATATAGAGCCCTTAATGCTGAGGTGTTGAGAAGGGTTAATTCGCGTGAACTAGTCCACCGAGCTGAAAGATGTGTAGAAGAAGATGGTCAACATTTCGAACATATGCTTTAGTTATTATAGATATTTTTTTGTCCCCTTTTTGTAATTTTTTTGTTTCTTCTACTATTCATTCTTTGTTTAACGTTCGGTAAAAAACATAGTTGATTTCAACTTGAGGAAGGTTATTTTTATTGATCAAAGTCAAAATCAAGATTACACAGAATATCGTAGCCTACTGCAATTCTTTCAATTTGAAATATCAATTGACGTTTTCTCCATCCAATCAAATGTAAAATACAAAGTGTGATACATCGTTGATGGGAAGGTAATTTTGAGTAGAATTGAAAAATTTTTCGGTCAAACCGAAAGTGACTTTCAATTTTTGTTTCTCAGTTGAAGGTTCCTTGAACGAATTGAAAATCCTAAAATTTTCAAATTTTTATCTTTTGAATTGGCTGAGATAATCCATTGGAACATGTATACTGGGACAACCGGTATATTGATGCTACATTCGATTAACAGCAAAAGCTTCTAACTTCACGTCAGTGCTTGAACCAATTTTGAGAATATAATTTTTTAATAGCGAATAAGGAAATCCTAACTGACCAACATTCATCAACAAGGTACCTACACTTAGGGGTAAATTTGGCTCATTTTGTAATTATAACAAAATATTTCAAGTTGATCGACGAATGAAAACGATGCGATTGACATTGTGGCGCCGCCATGAAACATCTATCATGTTGATCAATTATGTCCAATGTTTATCCCTCAAACAACGAGGAGTTCATATACCATTCTTTTGGACATCTCATTCCTATCGAAAGATCTCGTTCAGCTAATAACCAGCACCCAACAAATACAGGATGGCGCAATAGAACCTGCATTATTTTAAAAAAATTGTAAAAAAAATTAATATACAAGCTATGGTTGAAACAAAGCAATGACCATGTTTATAAAAGATGTTTTTTTTTAAATGATATCTTCTAAATGATCGCTCTCTCTGCTTCGGCAGTCCTCTATAAGCGTGAAAGTAGATTAGAAAAAAACTTTCTTCAGCATTGCCATTTCAATCTGAATATTTTCTTTGGTCTGATCAATGCTCCTCAGGTTATTTATGTAGACTTTGTGCTTGGGCATCCCCATAAAAAAAAATGGTAACAGGCGAAAATACTGTATTGTGGGGGGCCGGTTAATAGCTGGCCATATACACGAACGTCCTTTCGCGCGGTTTATCATGGCGCGTTGTAACGTGGCGGTTATCATGCCGAAAAGAACGTCGTGGCGAAAAAACCTTCATTGCCCATACACGTTGTGAATTATTCAGATGATTTTGCACGTGATGGTTCGTAGCGAATCATTTGAAAGGATAAACCGAGTGTGTATGGCGGAAAAACGTCGGAAAAAGAGTCATTTGGAACGGTATTCAGTCATCTTGAAATTTTTCAAGATGATGAACTGACTTCTTGGCGATTCCGCTACACGAAGGCGTCTTTTCACCATCCAGTTCAATTTAGTTAGTTGAATATTTTCCTGTTCTCTGAAAGTATTAGTTTGTTAGAGTTGATATTGATATCGATGGATTATTATGATGAAACTGAAAAGAATTGAATTTGAAATTTGTAATATAAAAAAAAAATTCCGTTACTCCGAAACCACCAGGCCGATTTTCCCCAATAACGAACTTAACCGAGATATTTATCTCCCAAACCTACTCTGGAAATTTGAACTGTCTAGCTCATTCTATTCGGGTGTTATCGTGTTAACGGACGGCCGGACAGAATCGATTTTGACCACGGATTCTTGATAAGTAAGTCGAACAAAACGTTTGAGACTATTTCAGCGAAAAATTCGAAAATTACAAACACTTGGGCAAATTGATAAGCACTCTGTTCCGAGGAACAAGAACGCCAAAAAGTTAGAAAAGCACTGACCAGAGAGTAAAAAAACAAAAGGCGTATCTTATCGCCTTCATCCTATAACAGTTCCATGTTCTTTAAGTTCTCGTATCATGTCAAAATTTTTATCAGACAGTCCATGCCTATAATTGACTGAGCCTTCATGTCTTTCTTATGCAATTCCTTCTTTTTTGCATCCGATGTATGTTGATGACTTCTACCTTACTTATGATGATTGAAGATCACATTTGAAAACAACCTATATATTCATTCCTACACAATACACATTCAAATCATTAAGGGCAAGTAAAAAGTTGAGATTCGGTATTGAGAGGCATATAACACTCCTCTCCCGCGATATAAAAAGAAACCATAGCTTTTTTATTTATCGTCATTGTACCACATGCAAGAAGTCCCCCAGAACAAGCCAATTGAGCCTCCCCCACCCCCATTAACAGTCATTTTTCCGAACCACCCATCCAAACGTTTGAAATAAGTACACTCATTCAGACTTCAGAGCCGGTGAAAATAGTTGTCATAATTCAAGTTGGGCGTGCAAGAGAAGAGTTCACGTATTTATTATCAACATCTTGACGGTTTAACCCCATCATAAAATAAAATTATCTTTCTTGCTGAGTGAACCCTATGGGGGAACTAAAGACCCGAGCATACCGAGGGAACGCAGGGCCGGACAATGATGGTTTTACAAGTCGTTAAAGAATTCTTTTATTGTTAGATTTCAAATATTAACTTTGGATGTGTCTTTATTACTTTTAATGATTGACTATAGTTGGTAGATGCACAGCCCACTATAGAGATAGCCTGGAACACAGTCTGACAACGCCGCAATTAATTGTCTCTTAGAGGCATACTCCTTCAATGAGGTAGCGCTGGATTTTGATGAAATTTCGACTATTTCATCATTTTTCGAATGATTTACTGTCGAAAAATGATGAGGACTACAATAAGATCTTATTTATGATGAATATTTACCGATAAAACAGTTTAAAACAATGTAATTACGAGATGAAGTGTTGTGATTTTGGACACTTTGGGATTTAAAAAAAAAACTAGAAGAGAGTACGGATTTTCAACTACAGATTCGTTATCTACAACCCAAAATTAGCAAGTGAGTAAATTTTCAGAACGATTAGACAGTTATGGGATGCTACAAGTCTATGTGAATTCAGAATATCAATTCAATGCTACAAAGAGTAAATTCACATAAAATTATTTTTTGATTTGAACTGTGTAAAAATGTTGATAAAACAAATTGATAAATGCCGAATCTGAATCCCCATTAATTATATTTTTGTAGCGGGAAATGTTTTCTTATTGATCTGAGGTTGAGACCATCTGCTCGGGTAAAGGTAAGATCGAAAGGAAGAATCCATTTCAAATCACTGCAGAAAATCTTAACATTTTTAATGAATAATAAGGTCCTTATTGATTTCAACTGAAGCATCTACAGATGCAGACTTTTGGAAATTGAATACATATATATAAAAATAAATAGATTATTTGAGCTTCTTGATCTCCTATCCAGATATATCAATTTTTGTTGAAAAATTATTAGAAAGGTCATCAAAATGTTTTATAAAATCGGAAGTAATGAAAGTTCTATTTCACTCATATTTCTAGTCCATCTTGTTGTCTATAGTCTGAACTGAAATGTACTCATCTCCAATAAGTAGAAATAATCCAAAGGAACTTTCACTATTTACACACTGCAGTTTAATCACAGAACATATAAATATCCGACCATATTTATCACTGCATTGCATTAATTCACATTTGACACCGTTGTACACAAAAATACCACGAAATGCCCGCGAAAAACAATAATGGTTAACTCCAGAATCAGAAGTAATCGTCCATTTTTACAATAACAAACCAACAAACGTTCGACTGACGTACGTCTCCGAGCTGAGTTGCCATTTTATCATCTTCCAGGCTAGTAGATATAGTAGGTTGTGGTAGATGAAACTTTATAGAAATCAATCATTTATCAGAAATATGTATGTATGTATTCTTGAATTCAAGAATTGGAAATTTAGAATTTGATATTGCTTATGTATTTGCGCGTGCTTAAATTCAATTTTAAAAAATTTTGGTTTAATTGTGATTCTTTTTTTGGAGGATTAAATTTAGAAAAAATACTTTGAAATAAATTGAAATCAGTTCAATAAATAAAAAAAACTTGTAATTAATGATACTTTTTTGCGCGTATGTTCTGGGGAACATCGTGCTATCATTTTGCCCAAATGTCTGTAATTTTCGAATTTTTCGCCCAAAATGGTCCCAAACGATTGGGTTCGACTCCCTGATCAAGAATTCGAGGTCAAATTTAATTCTGTCCGGCTGGCCGGCCGGCCGGCCATCCGTTGCCACGATAACTTGAGAACGGAAAGAGATAGTAACTTGAAATTTTCAGGGTGGGTTGCTCATCCCAATACAACGGACAAGTTCATTAATGGGCATAATCGGCCAAATGGTTTTCGAGTAATAATTTTGTCTACAACTAATAGTAATCGGATCGAATTGAAACTTGGTGAGTAGTTGTAGAATATAAACCTAAGGACGGTTGTGAAATTTTGTGTGAATCGTATTGCTAGAAAATTCAAAAAAAATTATTGAAAAATATTATTAACGTCACGATAACCTAAGACCGGAAAGGGACAGCGACTTGAAATTTTTAGGTTTGGTTGATAATCTGAATGCGTCATTTGAGATTGTTTATTGGCATAATTGGCAAAAAGTTTTCGGAGTTATGCCCATCTGAAATTTGGTACTTAATTCCTCAATAACTCAAAAAATATAAAACCGATCCAATTTAAGCATGGTTGTCAGTTGTAGAATACCACCGCAAACATTCCTGCGAAATTTCATGAGGATGGTATAACTCCAAAATTTCTTCATTGAAATCCATTAAAAAAAATTCTATATATCAGAAACTATTCTTCCGACATCGCTCAAATTTTGTGAGTGCCTTCAAAGCCTAACTCTACTGCCAAGTTCCAACTTTGAACACGATCGGATCTATATTGTTGGAGTTCCGAGCAGCCTTGTGTGAGTTCAGTAGCTGGATGGGTGACCGTTGGCTTGATAACTCTCGAACGAAAGGAGATAGGGACTCGCAATTTTCAGGGTAGGTTGCACATCCCAATGGAAGAGATAAGTTCGTTTTGGGCATAATCGGTCCATCGGTTTCGGAGTTATACCCACATGGAATATTATTTTCTCGATAATTCAATTCCATTCTATTGTCCATTCTCCTGTATTGGACACTTCGAGTTTACTATGGTAAATTCGATTAAGAGTGTCCAATACAGGAGAACAGACAAAAGAATTCACCATGGTAAATTCGATTAAGGGTGTCCAATACAGGAGAATGGACAATAGAACATACGCGCAAAAGCGCCTGACTTCACGTCAGTGCTTGAACCAATTTTTGTTTGTTTTAGGTCAACTCGTAGATTGACAATATAATTTTTATCTGTAGACGATGTGTACTCTATGCTGTTCTGATATCGGCTCTAAAATGATTACATCCGATGAATTAAATTTTTCATTTGTAATAAAATATTTTGATAAAATTGAAAACTAAAACTAACTTCAGCCTATAATTTAAAGTCCTTTCTTGTTCGAAGATGATGGAACTGGTGTCGAAAACTTGATTTTCTTGATATCCCCCTCTGATAACTTTTCTAACTTGATACTCGTTATCTTTTACTCGTTGATCCAAACCTTCTAAAGTCTTGCACGAAATGCTACTTTAAAATATGTATTCAATTCCTTAAAATGTGATAAGTAATATATTATGTAGAAAATACTCATATTCATTTAACTGAATGACTGCCTTCTTTTTTCCCCGCTGCCAAAGCTATTCTCTATTCAAAAATTGGTTCAAGCACTGACGTGAAGTCAGGAGCTTTTGCGCGTATGTTCTATTGTCTATTCTCCTGTATTGGACACTCTTAATCGAATTTACCATGGTGAATTCTATTGTCCGTTATCTGTATTGGACATTCTTAATCGAATTTACCATGGTAAATTCAATATAGGAGAATGGACAATAGAACATACGCGCAAAACCTCCTGACTTCTCGTCAGTGCTCGAACCAATTTTATTTTCGTAATTTTTTTAAGAATTTCTAGGGGTACGGTTCTCACAAAATTTTACACACGTCTTTATGTCGATATTCTACAACTAGTTAGCAAGCTTCAATTCGATCGGGTCTATATTTTTTGAGTTATCGAGGAAATAATATTCCAGATGGGTATAACTCCGAAACCGTTACGCCGATTATGGCCAACAGCGAACTTAACTCTCCCATTCAGATGCGCCATCTACCCTGATAATTGCAAGTCCCCATCTCTTTTCGTTCGAGAGTTATCGATGTAACGGTCACCCATCCAGCTACTGAACTCACACAAGGCTGCTCAGATCGCCAGAGTAGTAGTAGAGTTAGGTTCTGAAGGCTCATATCGCCATGATCGCCATATCAGATGAATATTTTCTGATATATAGGATTTTTTCAATGATTTTCAAAACACTTTCTAGGAATTTGATCTTCACAAAATTTTGCAAGAATTTTTGCGTTGGCATTCTTCAACTACTAACCATGTTCGAATTGGATCGGTTTTGTATTTTTCGAGTTATAGAGGAAATAACAACGAAATTTCAGATGGGTATAACTCTAAAACTGTTTGACCGATTATGCTTATAGACAAACTCTAATGTCGCATTCAGATGCGCAACCTAACCTGAAAATTTCAAGTCGCTATCCTTTTTCGTTCGCAGGTTATCGTGACATATAAAATATATTTTTTAATAATTTTTTTCACACAATTTCACAAGCATGCTCAGGTTCATATTCTACAACTATTCACCAAGTTTCAATTCGATCGGATTCATATTGATTGAAAACAAAGTTATTACTCGGAAACCATTGGGCCGATTATGCCCATTATCAAAGTTGTTCGTCGTATTGGGATGGGCCACCTACTCTGAAAATTTCAACTCTCTAGCTCTTTCCATTCTCAAGTTATCGTGGCAAAGGCCGGCCAGCTGGACGGACTGAATCAAATTTGACCTCGAATTCTTCATCAGGGAGTCAACCCCAATCGTTTGAGATCATTTTCGGCGAAAAATTCGATAATTTCAGAAATCTGGCAAAATGATAACGCGCCCCAGAACATACGCGCAAAAACACACACTCTTATTTATAAGTTTTTAAATGATTATTCATAACTTCGATTCTTTCTTCAAACTTCTACGTATATTAAATTTAGACTAAATCTATTTAATATTTAATTGGAAAACAAGATCAATTACTTTCAATCATAAAAAAAAATTACATTAATTTCATTTCAAAACATTCCAACATATCCCAAATCAAAAATGATAATTTCATATCATAACAATACATCTATACATATTTTATCATTTTTCACATTACCACCACCATTTTTGGCGCTCTAGTTCCTCGGAACTGAGTGCTTATCAATTTGCCCAAATGTCTGTATTTTCGAATTTTTCGATGAAAATGGTCTTAAACGATTTGGTTCGACTCACTGATCAAGAATCCGTGGTCGAAATTCATTCTGTCCGGAACGAAATGAGCTAGACAGTTGAAATTTTCAGAGTAGGTTTGGGAGATAAATATCTCGGCTAAGTTCGTTATTGGGCAAAATCGGACACATGGTTTAGGAGTAACAAAAAAAAATTTTTTTTTACGAAGCAGATTCCAAATTAATTTTTTTTCAATAAGCAGTTTTACCATAAGAATCCAATGATATCATTTTTAACTCTAACAAGCTAATACTTTCGGAGATATGATTTTTCAAAATTTCAATAATAAATCGTATTTCAACGTTGTCACATAATGATATAATTATTCTATGTATGAATTGTCATAATGTCAACTTATTTTCCTGAGACATGACATCATCTAATCAATCGAAGAATTGTGAGCGAGGTGAGGAAAATCTCAGTTGTTTGCTCCGAAATTAGTTTTTCTCAGAAAAGTCTTACATTTCGGAACGGAACATGAAGTAAGAGATCTGAGAGTAGTGAGACTGCTTTTCATCCATAGACATAGATATAACTCTCGAACGGAATGAGGTAGGTAGTTGAAATTTTCAGAGTAGGTTAGGGAGATGAATATCTCGGCTATGTTTGTTATTGGGCAAAATTGGCCAGATTTAATTTGATTTCTTCCATGGTGCAGTTCTCATTCTCATGATTGCTCATTTAATCTTGATAAATAAACTATTATTTGAACTGAATTTCCTTTATGATGCAGTTCTATCATATGAATACATTGATATAATTCCCAACTCTGAGAAACCAATACTTTCGGAGATATAATTTGTCTGTTTGAACTAGAGCGCCAGAATGCTCGTGTCCACAGGGCTTGAACCCATTTTTGCGCGATGTTCTGGGGAACATCGCGTTATAGTTTTGCCCAAATGTATGTTACTTTTCGAATTTTTTGACGAAAATGGTGTCAAACGATTTAGTTCGACTCCCCAATGAAGAATTCGAGGTCAAATTTGATTCTGTCCGGCCGGCCATCCGGCCGACCGGCCGTTGCCACGATAACTTGAGAACGAAAAGAGCTAGCGACTTGAAATTTTCAGAGTGGGTGGCGTATCCTAATACAACGGACAAGTTCGTTAATGGGCATAATCGGACCAGTGGTTTCCGAGTAATAATTTTATTTTCAACCAATATAGATCCTATCGAATTGAAACTTGGTGAGTAGTTGTAGAATATGAACCTAAGCACTTTTGTGAAATTTTATGCGAATCGTATGGCTAGAAAATTTTAAAAAAATTATTAAAAAATATTTTTGTTGTCACGATAACTTGAGAACGTAAAGAGATAGCGGCTTGAAATTTTCAGGTTAGGAAGTGCATCAGAACGCGACATTTCAGTTTGTTTATGAGCATTATCGGCCAAACAGTTTTAGAGTTATAGCCATCTGAAATTTTCTGAAATTTGGTGGTTTTTTGTTCCTCATTAACTCGAAAAATACTGAACCGATTGAATTCAAACATGGTTATTAGTTGTAGAATGCCAACGCGAAAATGTTTGCAAAATTTGGTGAGGATAGCATTTGTAGAAAATTTGTAATAAATCATTGAAAATAAAAAAAATTCTATATATCAGTAACTATTCGTTTGAAATTGCTGAAATTATGCAAGTGCCTTCATAACCTAACTCTACTGCCAAGTTTCAAGTTTGAATACGATCGGTTAAATATTGTTGGAGATTCGAACATTGTGTGAGTTCAGTAGATGGGTGACCCTTGCCTCGATAACTTTCGAACGAAAGCAGATATGGACTTGCGATTTTCAGGGTAGGTTGCGTATCCGAAAGGGACAGTTGAGTTCGTTTTTGGGCATAATCGGTCAAACGGTTTCTGAGTTATATACCCACCTGGAATATTATTTCCTTGATAACTCAAAAAATTAATATTCAATCGAATTGAAGCTTGGTAACTAATAGTAGAAAATCAACATAAAGACGTGTTTAAAATTTTGTAAGAACCGTACCCCTAGAAAATTTGAAAAAAATGACGAAAAAAAGTAATTTAAGAACCGTACCCCTAGAAAATTTAAAAATAATCACGAAAAAAAAAATTGGTTCAAGCACGACGTGAAGTCAGAAGCTTTTGCGCGTATGTTCTATTGTCCATTCTTCTGTATTGGACACCCTTAATCGAATTTACCATGGTAAATTATGTTGTCCATTCTCCTGTATTGGACACTCTTAATTCGAATTCACCATGGTAAATTATGTTGTCCATTCTCCTGTATTGGACACTTAATTCGAATTTACCATGGTAAATTCGAATTAAGAGTGTCCAATACAGGAGAATGGACAACATAATATAAAAAAAATTGGTTCAAGCACTGACGTGAATTCAGAAGCTTTTGAGCGTATGTTCTATTGTCCATTCTTCTGTATTGGACACCCTTAATCGAATTTACCATGGTAAATTATGTTGTCCATTCTCCTGTATTGGACTCTTAATTCGAATTTACCATGGTAAATTCGAATTAAGAGTGTCCAATTTTTTTATATCCCGTGGATCACTGGTCGTAGAAAATTGAGGTATACAAATTTGTATTGAGCATTACAAAATTTTATATACATATATGAAAAGCTTGGGAAATCCTTCCTTGGCAATACCTACTCGATTATTTTCATAAGATCAATCAATTAATAATAATAATAATAAGACTTAGAGCATATGGTGGACTAACATTGTTCTCATAACTAGAGAACTACTGACCCTATTTGCGGTAGGAAAAATAAATCCATCAAAAAAAAACCTAATATATATTTCGAGTATCCGTCAAATACGTCAAAATGATTTTCTTATTTTCATCCCCCAGTTTACCTTGAGAGTCAGTCGTTCTTGCTAAAAAGCTTAGTGGTTCATACTTAGATGCTCTCAATTCGAATTTCTTAAATCACATTCCAACTTATCCCATTTCAAAATTATACTCTAAAATGTATACATTGATACCAGAGTACAATAATCATGGGTAATCCTGCATTGAAATCGGATAAACTTTGAGGTGTGGAAATTTTTGAAAAAAAATATTCGTCTCGAATATTTATCAGTTTTGATATTCCTAATGCAATTTTTTTTACCGCAATGGTCTACTTTGGGTGGTTAGCGAGCTATTGAAAAATGGCGAAGGTCACGAGGAATAATAAGTGATAATGTTGATAAATAATAAAGAGAATTTTTACTATACTTCGTAATGTGAACTGATGAAATATTTTTCTGTATGATTCATTTGGTTTGTTATTAAAAAAAATAATGATTTAATAATGCTTTATTATTTAAAAAAAATAATTAATCAAAATTGGACCCAACCTGACGAAACAGATTAATATGTGTAGTTCGGTTTTCCATAAATGATTTTTGTAAATATTCACCTTACCCTTATAAAATATCGATCAGAATGAAAATATTAAATGATTTACGAATGAAATTATTTATATAAAAAAATGATGGAACGACAGATTTTTTTCATTCAAATTTTGAATCTACTTTTGTTCAGAACGTAGGCTGTGGTACATTTTGAGGCATATATATTTCATATGGATACTCTTTAGGAATAATAGATTCTACTGAGCGTCGTGAAAAGCTTTGATAGGATCATCTGGAAAGAATTTTATGTAACTCATAAAAATAGAGAATCATCGTTGATCCTGCAAACATAGTTGATGTATACAAAAAGTAGGGATGCAACCGTGGAAAATAATATTGTGCCGAACCAATCACCGATACATAAACTTGTCATATTAATTGTTATGACGGTCTCAATTTTTTTTTCGCTGTTGCGGTCAGGGCTTCACAAGTTATGAAAACTGGTAGTGGAAAGTTGGGAAAATTAGTAGATAGAGTGCTAAGAGAAAGCCTGTGTTAATTTTGGTAATTTGTGGTAATTCGAAAGAAAAAAAATCTATTAATGAAGTCATTCAGTAAATTCAACGAAAATATTCAACTCAGTAGAAGAAAACCCCTAAGTAATTATCCTTGGTTTAGGATAATGCATCTAATGATAGCCTCATAAAAGCATTTGTCTGATTTTTTTAAGTAATTCAAAAGATATTAAATGATTCGTATGGTAAATGAATTATTCTCAAATCGAGTACTTAACAGATATAATCTTAGATTAAAACCCAAAAAGTATATTTGAAAATAAGGTAAGAGAAAATATGTCCAGAAACTTACTTTGAATGATGGGTTAAATTTTATTTTTATTTTCCGAAATACTAAAATAATATTATATTTAATATTACCTGTCATCCAAAATAATATTCAAATTTAATTGATAATCTTCAACTTCAACAAATATGCAATAGGTACACATACTTGAAAATGTTCATTAAAGACGGATATCTATCAATAAGATTTACAATTACCCCATATTCTATAACCTATACTGACATGGAGTCCCTACAAACACATAGCTACCTAAAAGATATAATATATTCCGATCGTTAGTGAAATACCGCAAATACAACTTCTATCGTATAGGTTGAAATTCGTCTTAGGAAATGAGATGCATTCATCAAATCCCCACTTCAGGTGCTGAAAGAACAATCATTTCCTCGAGTAACACACTCCAAAAAGCTTCCTCGAAAGTTCTATGAACTTTGAAGCGTCAAACAGAGGGATGCCGTTCGAATGCCATTGAATCATCGGACTTTCATCAGTGAATGAAATAAGGTGGAGACTTTCAGTGTATCACCATCGAGATCAACATACATATCAATATATTTACATGAAATTGGTTCAAGCACTGACGTGAAGTCAGGAGCTTTTGCGCGCATGTTCTGTTGTCTATTCATCTCTATTGGACAGTCTTAATCGAATTTACTTACCATCGATATAGACCGTTTTCTCAGCTTTTATAAGATATGAATAGATTTCGTACCATTCTAATGACAGACTTGAGTAGGTAATGAAAGAATCGTCTATGAACACAGAATTTTTAATTCTGTGTTCTTTGAATATCTAATGATATAAAAACTTACTTCTCAAGTAATTCCAGGATACGATATTCACGAAATTTGGAGAAAATTCGCGCGTCAACAGCATTCTACAACTAACTACCATGTTTGAATTGGATCGCTTTCGTATTTTCTGAGTTTCAGATTGGTATAACTCCGAAACCATTTGGCCGATTATGCCTATTAACAATCTCAAATGTCGCATTCGGATGAGCAACCTACCCTAAAAATTGCAAGTTGCTATATCTTTCCGTTCTCAAGTTATCGGGAGATAAATAATATTTTCAATAATTTGTTTTTAATTTTCTGGTGATACGATCCTCAAGTTTGGTTGAAAACAAAATTTGTACTCGGAAAACGTTAGGCCGATTATACCCATCAATGAACTTGTCCAGACGGCCAGACAGAATCAAATTTGAACTCAATACTTCATCATTGATCGAACCTAATCATTAAAAAATCAACAAGTTAAGAGCGTTCCTGCTAATCGGGTCCTTCATGAATGGCTTCGTATAATAAATATACTTATGCATATATTTCACAAATCAAATAGACCCCAGGGGGTTCATTGATCTGCCGAGAAAGCAAGAGCAGACGCGTTTCTGGCTTCTTGGCCTTCATCAGTACCCTGTAGCTTTCCCAACAAATTCAACTAAACTGACCCGGGTTAAGCCTTTCAGAGCCGGCTTGGTCGATGCATAAGTATATTTATTATACGAATGCATAAGTATATTTATTATACGAATGCATAAGTATATTTATTATACGAATGCATAAGTATATTTATTATACGAAGCCATTCATGAAGGACCCGATTAGCAGGAACGCTCTTAACTTGTTGATCTTTTAACAACGGTATCGCCATTTTTCATTATTATCTAATCATTAAAGACAATTATTCGGCAAAAATTTGAAAGTTATAGACATTTGGGAAAAATGATAGCACGCTGTTCCCCAGATCATGCGCGCAAAAAGTAACGATATCTGGCATTAATTTCATAAAACTAGTTGGAAAAGCATTGAGCTCAAAAGCTTTGGCGGGCTTGTTCAAATTCATAGCACGAGTGGTCACCCATAGGGGTATTGAACTCACCCAAGGCAGCTTGGGTACTAGGAAATAAATAGTAAATTATTATACAAGGGAAAAAAGTATCAGATTTTAGTTCGTAGCGTTGTCTGTTGTCTCTCGAAGAAAAGCGGAGGGAAACAAAATACTGATACCTAAAATGTAATATTTTTCTCGTGTATAATTCTCTATTTTCTACGTTATCTGATGGATAGTTTCTGAGATACACAATTTTTTAAATTATTTTTTTTTATTTTCTCTTCATGCGATCCTCACGGAATTTTGTATAATTCTTCATGTCGGTATTTTTCAACGAGCTTTTATTCGATCAGATCAGTATTTTTCTAGTAATTTGGAAAACGAAATTTCAGATGGCAACAAATTGAAAGGCACCAAGTGCAGGTGAACAAGCGCACCGAAAATTGTTAAACGTAAAATCACCCATTGTAAAATATTCAATGATTTTTATTATCCTTCAAAAGTAATCGTATTCGAGCAGATTTATCCAAAACGAAGAAACAAATTAAAGAAGCACTGTAGCTGTAGTACACTCTTGTTTTATTTATTTGCGGTTTCGCACCCTTCATTTATTCTTTGTCGTTATTGCAGATTTATAAATTTCCAATCCCAAGTTGGTTCATTATTTTATCGAACAGAAATTTTTAGAATCATGGTGCAAAATCATTTTTGCAACTAACCTCCGTGAAAGATTCACACTTAACGTATGCAGAATTCAAACATCAAATGAATAAAACAATTTCGATAACCAATCAACGTGTTGAAATCGAATTCGATATAAGGGTCAGTTTTGGTAAGCTTAATACAAAAGTCTTACCACAATATTTGCACACAAGTTGAAAACAGCTGCGAATTAATGTTTAGATCGCAAATAAACAATAAACAGATACGGATGGTGATGTCGCTTCCACACACATGAAGGTGTTCTCGAAACAGAGTGAGGAGGTCAAGAAAAACTTTAGTTTTGGTTGAAAAAATGTTCTTTCGTCAATCTAGCAGATCAACTAAAGATGACAAAATGTATGGTATCGTTTTAGTTGCCAACTGATCTCTCTAAGGCGAATAATATCATATTTCCCGAGAATTTTCCATTCGATATGAATCAATTGGAAATCTTTAATGAGCGTTATCAAGACAGAAATCCTATAAGTAAAACTACTGTTTATCGAGTTTAAAAATTTCGAACAAACTAGAAAAGTTAAAAACTCTCCAAAATCTGGTAGACCTTCAACTACGACATGTGCCGATAAGGCCCTCGATATATTACTTTCCATTGAAGAGAATCCGAAACAATCAACACGAAAACTGGCCGATGAATTCGATGTGAGTAAGCAGTCAGTTGGTAATCTTCTTAGATTCACAAGAATTATCTGATGACGATTTCGACCGACGAACGCAGTTTTGTGAAGTTATGCAGGAGAGATGCAATGAGCATAATAACTTCTCATCGAGAATTCTTTTTACGGATGAAGCTAGGTTTTACTTGAATGGGTCTGTCAATCGACATAATTGTCGCTTCTTGGTCCACAGCAAATCATCATTGGGTGCAGACAATTCACACCCAACATCCCGAAAAATTAAATTTGTGGTTGGGCACAATTGGCAATCATATTGTTGGACCATTTTTGGCGCTCTAGTTCCTCGGAACTGAGTGCTTATCAATTTGCCCAAATGTCTGTAATTTTCGAATTTTTCGATGAAAATGGTCTTAAACGATTGGGTTCGGCTCACTGATCAAGAATCCGTGGTCGAAATTCATTCTGTCCTGCCGGCCGTAGGCACGATAACTCTCGAACGGAATGAGCTAGACAGTTGAAATTTTCAGAGTAGGTTTGGGAGATAAATATCTCGGCTAAGTTCGTTATTGGGCAAAATTGGACAGATGGTTTCGGAGTAACAGAAAAAAAATTTTTTTTTACGTAACAAATTCCAAATTAAATTTTTTGAATAAGCAGTTTTACCATAAGAATCCAATGATATCCTTTTTAACTCTAACAAGCTAACACTTTCGGAGATATGATTTTTCAAAATGTCAATAATAAAATGTATTTGTACGTTTTCACAGAATTATATAATTATTCCATGTATGAATTGTCATAATGTCAACTTATTTTCCTGAGACATGACAGTTTTCTGGCCTGAAAGTTGACGAAAAGCGAATATAAGGGTAAAAAACAGTCAAATAAACCCCCATGTGGCGATCTCATGTCGAAAGGTGAAAATTAAGAATATATATCTCAGGTAAGTACCGACGTTTTATTCCAATACCGGAGATCGATAAGATCGTTCGAGGAGCCCGATAGCTGGTCGGTCTGACCCGTCGGGTTTCGGAACGAGAGAAGGCGGGCTCAAATCCCGGAAAGGGAATTACACTTTTTGGCGCTCTAGTTCTTCGGATCTGAGTGCAAATGAATTTTTATTTAAGATGCAGTTTCACCATTAAATTCCATCGATATCATTTTCAACTCCAACAAGCTAATACTTTCGGAGATATGATTTTTCTAAATTTCAATAATGAATCGTACGTACTTCTTAGTTTTCACAGAATGTTATAATTATTCTATCTAAGCTTTATTATATGATCTGTGTTCATACTCGTATATTTCATCCTGTTCTATAAGAAAGACTCAAATTCATTTCAGCTATTTTAATTTGATCTCTTCCATTGTGCAGTTCTCATTCTCAGATTGCTCATTTAATCTTGATAAATAAACTATTATTTGAATTTAATTTCCTTTATGATGCAGTTCTTTCATAAGAATACATTGATATAATTCCCAACTCTGAGAAACCAATACTTTCGGAGATATAATTTGTCTGTTTGAACTAGTTTATAGAAGGAAATTTGTATAGTGACTCTTATCTAGAGTTACTGAGGAATCAAATATTACCTGCAGTCATTGATCTCTTTCCCGGTGTGAATGGTCGACAAGTAGCTGACAATATTTAGTTCTAACAAGATGGTGCGCCTCCGCAATTGTGAGGAGGTGAGGAGGTATCTTGATGGGACATTTTCTGAGAAATGTAATGGTATGAGAGGATCATTTAAATGGCCACCCCGATCTCCAGATTTTAACCCTCTCGACTATTTTCTGTGGGGCCATTTGGAGAGTACTGTTTACCAAAATCGGCCAGATAATTTGGAAGACCTGCGACTTAAATTTTAGAGAGAAGTCGGAAGAATACCTGTTGCTGCGTTGAATAATTCATTAAGGAATTTTGCAGAACGGCATGCGCATTGTCAAGCAGTTAATGGTGCTCAATTCGAACATTTAATACATTAAAATTATTTTCCATCCTTGAATAGGAAACTCGTCGATTTCAAAAAGCGAGTAACCATACCCAATTGATTATTTTCTAATGTTTTAACAAAAAAACGGTACAACCAATTTTCCTTTCATTTGCACCGTTGATTAGGTAATCAAATTATCTTTCATTTGATGTATCACAATCCATATATTCCCGTTTGAAAAAATAAACTAGAGGGGTGAGGGTCGTAGGGGGTGAGGAATATCAAATTCAAAAAAGCATACAATAAATTGCTTTTGAAATTAAAAATCGACGGGTGCGTACAAGAATTATTGACGAGTTACGTTACTTTTTTGGTACGCTATACAGGGTGTTCCTAAATTGAACGTACAAACGAAAAGGGGAGATTCCTGAAGTGAGTTTAAGAAAAAAAAGTCCCATAAACATGGGGTCGCAAACGTTTCGTTTTCGAGATACAGAGTGTTGAAGTTTGAATTTTTTTCAAGTTTTTTTCTCATAGTATCTACACTTCACAAGATATTCAACTGAAATTTGGCATAGATATTACATTTGAGAGTTCTCACCACGTGACATGGCAATTTCGATAGAAGATCTACAGGGTGATATTTTTTCTGGAACACTGCCACCTGTTCTTCTGCAGAACTTTTTTTTTGGTGAGCAACTGTCAATTTGAAAAAATGTAAAAAGAAGCTTTGTTCTTATACTAAACTCTTCGGTCTCTTGTAGTTTTGTCGTATCTACCAACGATTTCGAGAAAAAAAAATTTTGAACGATTCTCTCGAAATCCTCGTGAAAATCCAAATTATGATGGGAAGGCCACTTTGTAAGCTGTGGTGAATGAATTCAGTGTCAGTTTTTATGGAAATTTTCCTGATCTGTAGCGATGATTCATAAAAATTCGATAAACTCGTATAATCAACACAAAAAATGTATTACAACAAGAAACGTAAAACGAAAAATAAAATCATAACAAGAAAACTAAGTAACCGCAAAGGACTGAAATACAGCAAATGTTGAAAATGTCCTCCCCCAACTCTTATACAAGCTTCTGTTCTTCGTCTCATAGACGATCGAACTCTTTCAAACACTCCCGGAGTATTCCTAACTGTATCAAATGCGCCTATTATACGATTTCTCAGTTCTTCTACGGTGTTCACGAGTGTCGAGTATACTAGAGATTTCAGGTGGCCCCATAAAAAGAAATCTAAACTATTTAAGTCTGGGGATCTGGCGGGCCATGACTGAGGACCCCCCCGTCCAATCCACCTGTTTTCATAATTTTCGTCCAAATACTCCCTTGCCAAAACTGAAAAATGAGCAGGAGCACCGTCATGCATGAACCACATTTCTCGTCGTAGCATAAGAGGTATAACTTCCAATAACAAGGGCAAATCGTTTTCTAAAAAATGTCTGTATGATTGACCTGTTAGTCGACCTGGCAAGAAGAAAGGACCAATCAAATCATCACCAATATTACCACCCCACACATTTAGTGAAAATTGCTCTTGAAAATGGGTTTCTACATATCCATGCGGATTCTCCTCAGCCCATACGTGTTCATTATGAAAATTGATTATTGAAGTCCTTGAGAAGCAGGCTTCATCAGTGAATAGAATTTGGCAATCAAAATAAGGATTCATCAATAGTCTACTGAGGTACCACTGACAAAAACTAACCCTCGGATGAAAATCTCGAGGCAGAAGAGCTTGCACCCTCTGAATGTGATAAGGATATAGCAGAGAATCCCGCAAGATCCGCCAAACAACTTGATGACTTGCATTCAAAAGTACACTAATTTTTCTTGTACTGGTTCTTGGATGTTGTTCTATTTCGTTCATCACTGCCTCTTCGAGTTGTGGTGTTCTCACACTGCGTGGTCTCCCGGCATTAATTCTTTTCGTGGAAAAAGATCCAGCTCTATTGGGATAGCGTTCCATGTAAAGACGCCTAGCTTCTCTTGGATTTCCATTTGCAAGACCATACATGAAATGCATATCAGTCATTTCGGAATTCGTGAAATTCGGCATGTTTTGATATTGAAATGTGTAGAGGTTCTAATTTCTGATCAAATATTGTTGTGACAGTCATAAAAATCGTAATGAAAATCGTAGTCTAACTACATTCAAAAAAATAAATAGCCACAAATGCAACCACCTTCACTTTTAAAAAAAACAAACGTTCAATAATTTGATGTGTCAAAACTGACACTGAATTCATTTACCACAGATTACAAACTGGCCTTCCTATCATAGTTACGAGAATTTCGAGAGAATCGTTAAACATTTTTTTTCTCGAAATCGTTGGTAGATACGACAAAACTACAAGAAACCGAAAAGTTTAGTATAAGAACAAAGCTTCTTTTTACATTTTTTCAAATTAACAGTTGCTCACCAAAAAAAAGTTCTGCAGAAGAACAGGTGGCAGTGTTCCAGAAAAAATATCACCCTGTAGATCTTCTATCGAAATTGCCATGTCACGTGGTGAGAACTCCCAAATGTAATATCTATGCCAAATTTCAGTTGAATATCTTGTGAAGTGTAGATACTATGAGAAAAAAACTTGAAAAAAATTCAAACTTCAACACTCTGTATCTCGAAAACGAAACGTTTGCGTCCCCATGTTTATGAGACTTTTTTTTCTTAAACTCACTTGAGGAATCTCCCCTTTTCGTTTGTACGTTCAATTTAGGAACATCCTGTATAGGAAAAATTGGTTCAAGCACTGACGTGAAGTCCAGAGTTGCGCGTATGTTCTATTGTCCATTCTCCTGTATTGGACACTCTTAATCGAATTTACCATGGTGAATTCGATTAAGAGTGTCCAATACAAGATAACAGACAATAGAATTCACCATGGTAAATTCGATTAAGAGTGTCCAATACAGGAGAATGGACAATAGAGCATACGCGCAAAAGCTCCTGACTTCACGTCAGTGCTTGAACCAATTTTTTTTTTTCGTGAAGTCAGGATAGAATGCAATGATGAAAAAAATAACACATTGTCTATCTTCAATTCTTCTTTGGGAGAAGAATACACAATTATTCTAGAAAAATATTGCTAGAATTAATGTCATATTTAAATAATCAAAGTGAAGAAATTTATGAGTTTAGGTACTAACTTATTGAATGAAATTCAATTGAATTCCAGTAATAATCAATTACTCGTTCTTAACCAATAAATGCCCATTGATAGATCTAAAGGCGTTGAGGTGAAACATAAAGATATATTCTCATTAGTGATAGAAAAATTGGCCTAAAATGCCTCTCTACCCATCACGAGATTCAATAGCGACAAATGAGCCTCTCACCTCACAAGATCAGAAAGTGTGGTTAATTTAAAGTTAAGTTTTGAAGCCTTCATCAAAATTTCAGCGATATCATATTAATAATAACCGAATTTACCATGGTGAATTCTATTGTCCATCCTCCTGTATTGGACAATAGAACATACGCACAAAAGCCCCTGACTTCACGTCAGTGCTTGAACCAATTTTTTTTTTCGTAATTGATTAAAAATTTTCTAGGCGTACGGTTCTCACAAAATTTTACACACGCCTTTATGTCGATATTCTACAACTAGTTACCAACCTTCAATTCGATCGAGTCTATTTTTTGAGTTATCGAGGAAATAATATTTCTGGTGGGTATAACTCTGAAACCGATGGACCGATTATGCCCAAAAACGGATTTAACTCTCCAATTGGGTTGTGAAACTTACCCTGAAAATCGATGACCACCAGGATCATTAGCAATTTCATCTCCAATTTCAACAAACAAGAAACTTCTACCAGGTGATTATTCAGAACTTCAGATGTTCGAAACCCGCTACAGGACCCTAATGTAGGGCTATCATCTCCCATAGATACATGCTTCACTATCTATTATGAATCGACCCGAAAATTTATATATTTTGATATGTCATCATGACATTCATGATTTTGAAGGTTCTCGCAAAATTTCTGCAATGCGATGTCGGACTACTGCTTCCTGATATATTATAAACTTGTTTTCAATGATGTTTTTTTTTTATTTTCTAGTAATACGATCTTCACGACTTCACGAAATTTTGTGAACATTTTTGCGTCGGCATTCTAGAACTAATTACCATGTTTGAATTCAATCGGCATCGTATTTTTTGGGTTATTGAAGAAATAATAACAAAAATTCAGATTGATATAAAACCATTTGGCCGATTATGCTAATTGATGAACTCAAATGTCGCATTCAGATCCGCAATCTATCCTTAAAACTTGCAAGTCGCTATTTCTTTCCGTTCTCAAGGTATCGGGAGATACATAATATTTTTTCGTATTTTTTTGAAAATTTGATAGGGGTACGCTCCTCACAAAATTTCACACACGTCTTCATGTCGATATTCTACAAGTAGTTAGCAAGCTTCGATTCGATCGAGTCTATATTTTTTGAGTTATCGAGGAAATAATATTCTAGATGGGCCGTTGGGTCGATTATAGCCAACAGCAAACTTAACTGTCCCACTCAGATGCGCAACCTACCCTGAAAATTGCAAGTCCTCATCTCTTTTCGTTGAAGAGTTATCGAGGCAACGGTCACTCATCCTGCTACTGAATTCACACAAGGCTGCTTGGATCTCCAACAATATAGATCCGATCGTGTTCAAACTTGGAAGTTAGTAGTAGAAGGTTTTGAAGGACCTCGCAAAATTTCTACCTTGTCGGATGAATAGTTTCTGATCTATAGAATGTTTATCAATGATATTCAATGATTTTTTAAAAACTTTCTAGTGATACGATCCTCACGTAATTTCGCGAAAATTTTTGTGCTGACATCTTACAACTAATAACCATGTTTGAATTGGATCAATTCAGTATGTTTTGAGTTATTGAGGAAATAAGATTAAAATTTCAGATGGGTGTATCTCCGAAACCATTAAGCCGATTATGCTTATAAACAAGCTCAAATGTTAAATGCAGATGCACAACCTAACCTAAAAATTTCAAATCGCTATCTCTTTCCGTTCTCAGGTTATCATGACATAAAAAATATTTTTTAATAATTTTTTTTAAATTGAATCATTAAATTAAATCATGAAATTTCACAAAAGTACTTAGGTTTATATTCTACAACTAATCACCAAGTTTCAATTCAATCGGATTAATATTGGTTGATTACAAAATTATTACTCGGAAACCATTTTGCCGATTATGCCCATTAACGAACTTGTCCGTCGTATTGCGATGCGCCACCTATCCTGAAAATTTTAAGTTGCTAGCTCTTACCGTTTTCAAGTTATCGTGGAAACGGCCGGCCAGCCGGACGGCCGGCCGGACATAATAAAATTTGAACCCGAATTCTTCATCGGGGAGGCGAACCCAATCGTTTGAGACCATTTTCGGCAAAAAATTCGAAAATTACAGACATTTTGGCAAAATGATAACGTGATGTTCCCTAGAACATACGCGCAAAAACAGGCAGAAATTTTGGAACAAGAATTAAAGGACAGCATCAGAATTATTAAGACAACAATATTTATTCTAATCATTCGAGTCATTAATTAGCATAAAGACAAGTTTAATCCGGATTTCAAAATTTTACACAATTGTAATAAAGGTGCGCAACTAAATTATTGGGACCATAGAGAAAACATACGGGTAATTTAGTTATTTGATCATTTTTCTCGGCTACTCAATCTATTTAAATAGAGAATAAATTAATAAAAGTGGTTGGAATTAGTTACTTCAAATGTTTACTACCACTAGTTTTAAATAAGTCCAAGATTCGTAAGAAGAGGAAAGAAGAAGAACAAAAAGAACCATGGCATCGTTTTAGATGTACAGGGAGATCATTAATTGTTAAGAATTTGTATGATGTAATCTGAAGAAGTCGGTGTGTCGACGAAACGCGTCACAATATTAAGTAAATAAGTGTAAATAATATATAATTTTGCATTTCAGTTAATAAGGATTTACATCGAGTAAGTGGCACAAGGATTCAATTTTTGAAAAAACTTTGTCAACTGATGTATATGATATTCAAAATGTGTATTTATGTCGTAATAATAAACTAAATAATTCTTACGGTCATATCTACGATCAGTAGCTCGAGAGTTATGAAAAAAACTATAGTAAATATTTGAACAAATCAGGGCATATCTGCATATTTTGAATGAAAAATGATAAAACTTCGTCCCAAATTCGTAGCATTTTTTATTGAATTTTTTAATTCTCGTTACTTTTAAGCTGAAAATCGGAAAATTTCAGGGGTTTTACAAAATTTGTTTGGTAGCACAATTATATAGGGTTTCAAAAATATGCTCAAGAACTTATCGATGGATTTTTTGGCAGGTCCGACTATGTATTAGTTTTGTAAGGTTTAATCTGAAATATCTTACCGCAATGAACCATGTTCCGTATTTTGACAATTAAGAAAACAACGCTAGTGATAGTGAAATTAAAAAATAATCTAAAATTACAGACATTTGGGCAAATTGATAAGCACTCCGTTCCGAGGAACAAGAGCGCCAAAAAAAATTAATAGGGAAATAATGAACCATAAAGTAAAATTTTCAGCGATTTTTGAATGTAACATATGGTGATGCTTATATGTAGGCCAGGCAATAGTTATACAGAGTGTCCAAAGCTCAAGTGCCTGTTCGATGTTTCTGAAGTATGGGCCTATTTGAAATCTGAAAATTGGGATTATGATATTGTTCGATCAGGGATTATGATATTGTTCTAATCAGCTAAAATATTTTTGCAACTTGAGCACTTCCGGTTATGAAGGAAATGAAAATAAATTTTCTCATCAAAATTGTTTCTCATTTTTTTCTTCTCTGATATGATTAAGTACTTACTTAATTCTGAATTACTTTCCGTTCGAACTATTGCATTAGTCCAAATACTTTTCAAAATATTCGAAAAAAGATGCGTTGGCAGCATTATGTTCATTATTCTTATTCTCAATGTCCTAAGCGTAAATCATCTTCACATTTTCGAAGTAAAAAGTAAAAGGATGTGGGAATGTCGTCCATCATTATAATTTGAACAATATCAAGTGACAGCACTAAATACATGACTTCAAATGTGAAAAACAACACATCGGGTGACTACCTACGTGAGTGAAAAAATTACTTATCCAAATTTATATAAAATGAAATTAATCGGATAATTTATTTACTATTGTCACAAAATAGTCTAAAGAGCAGATTTAAAGATTTTGACTCTATAAATTTAAAAAATCAAATAACTACGAAATTATCAAATTTAGGAGCATAATCATGTGAAAAGAGTATCATTATTCTTCCTCGCAGGATCCAACGCAATATTGAAAAATTGGGTTCTAATTTGAACAACAAAAGTTATGGTCAAATTTTGTTCACAAATCACAATTTTCGACACATTGTTTGAAACACACGGTGATGACATTTCCCGAATTGAAAATATGCAAGACATTTCCACATTCTGTTCCTTCAAAAATGTGAAGACGGTTTACGCTTAGGATATTGAGAATATCAATAATGAACATAATACTGAATTAGCTTTTTTCCGTTTTTTTGGACTCATGCAACAATTCCAACAGGAAGTCTTTCAGAATTAAATAATAAACAAGAGCGCCAAAAATGAAAACAATATTTTTTGAGGAAATTTGCTTTCATTCCCTTTTTAACCGAAAGTTCTTAGCTTACAAAAATATTTCAGTTTAGTTGACAATATCGAACAATATCAAAATCCCAACTTTCAGATTTCAAATAGTCCCAGTTCTCCAGAATCGTCTAATAGGTACTCGAACTTGGGACACATCATGATTGATTAAATCAATCATGATTAAATGATACAATTAATCATTATAGGATACTGTGGGAGGTATACTCATTATTGAAAGGTTCCTTTCTGGTGTTTATCTCCCAAACTCTGAAAAATATGTATACAATAATATAATATAATATAATAATATTATTTTGTGATTTGATTCTGCATAAGAAACACAAGATATTTGTCAGAAGCAATCAATCGAACAATGTTGCCTAACAAACAACAACGAAACAACATCAACGAAGAAACAACTATATCGTTACGTTTCGGAGTATATATCAGACTCCTTCGTCAGACACTTAACGAAAATCTACAGAATTATTTTGTTGATAATTATTCTTAAATTCGAGTAATATTTTATAGATATTTATAATTATTATACCTATAGATAATTAAAAAATAAAATAAAATCTTCACAATTATTTTGTTGAAATTCGAGAATGATTTTATAGGTATTTATAATTATTTTATAGAAATTTATAATTATTTTATAGATAGTTATAATTATTTTATAGATATTTTTCAGAGTTGGGAGCTGAGAGAGAAAACCCAGAAAGAAACCTTTTAATAATAAATGATACAGATTTTGCAAATTTATGGAAATTTGATATATTCAATCATTTATTCGTCATGAATTCGAATCAAGAAACGGTTGTTAAGGTCAAGACTCTTTCAGAAACTTCCCATTATCCTGAAATAAACACAGACCACTCCGAAGATCTCCAGTTTTCCCAGCCAGCACCCCGCTGGCCGGTCCTGTAAAGGTAAGTCACAAAGATGGCGGTCGCGGCCGTTGACTTATCTCCCCCCTGTGTCTTAGGGGATGCGCGTAACACTTACGTGCCTCGAGAACAAAGCAGCATCGCTGGAACGCTGCCGCCGCCTCCTTGTAGACACGGGGTTGGCCGGTTGTCGACCCCTGTACTGCACTTTCGAGCCCAACGATGCGTGGCTCTGACGGCTAGGGAAAAAGAAGATCGGACCTCTATGTTTGACGACAGCGACGTTGTCGGATATGATTAACTCGAAGATTTTCCTAGGCTAGGTGATGACTACGTGCTACAGATCAAAGACGAAGAGGCCCATCCGGTAAGGCACCGGTTATCGCTTTCAGTCAGTCACAATTAATTTGAACTGCAGACAAACTTCCAGCAATGTCGAAATCTCAGTTTCAAATGCTCTGGATACACAGTGAAGAAATGCACAATTTTTTCAACAACACCATACATCATAGTGCCACTAGAGATAAAATTTTGCCGGAAAAATGTAATATATAACTCTGTTTCTTGTAAATTTCACGAATGACGTCTGTATGAAAATCACGAGCCGAGGGGAGAGGGAATTCGGAAAAAATGTCATGAGTGAAATTGCCGAAAAGCAATAAACTTGAATATTGTGGTATTCGACATGACTATTTCACAAGAAAATTATTCTATAAGTATCATAATTATAGGTGATAAGAACATAAGTAAAATAACACTGTTGGTGATAAAACCAAGTTCTGTTTAATTAAATTGGAGCATCTTAATTTTTTTATGAATATTAAAAGAAAAAATTACAATTCAATTGTTACTACAGCAAAATAATTAGTATCCGCTGAATTTGGATCAGTAGCATATGTACAGGGAATACAGGGTTTTTATTTTAGCCTTATGAGAAAGTAAGACTGATTAGCTCATTAAAATTCATGCACAAGGTTCTCGACCTTGAACTACTTTTTTAAAATATTGGCAGTTTTCTACCATTCCGGTTATACCTGAAGTAGCCACCAACTTCCTTATTTTAAATAACATCCCTCATTTTTGAAGCTCTTGTTCCTCGGAACAGAGTGCTTATCAATCTGCCCAAATGTCTGTAATTTTTTGATGAAAATGGTCTAAAACGATTTGGTTCGACTCACTGATCAATAATCCGTAGTGAAAATCGTTTCTGTGCGGCAGGTCCGGCCCTCCGTTAACACGATAACTCTCGAACGGAATGAGCTAGAAAGTTGAAATTTGAGGTTGGTTTGGGAGATAAATAAATATCTCGGTTAAGTTCGTTATTGGGCAAAATCAGCCCGATGCTTTCGGAGTAACGAAAACAATTTTTTAAATTACAAATTTCAAATTCAATTTGTTTAACATGCAGTTTCATCATAAGAATCCATTGGTATCATTTTGAACTGTAACAAGCTAATACTTTCGGGGATATGATTTTTCAAAATTTCAATATTAAATTGTAATTTTATGTTTTCACAGAATGCTGTAATTATTCTATATATGAATTACATGATCTGTGTTCGTACATGTCATCTTATCTACCTATAAGAGGTATTTCAAATTTATTTCTGGTTCGTTACTCATGATATAACATAAAATACTCCTCCTGTTCTAGAAAACAGAGTATCATTGAATGCGCAAAATGACCAATGCAATAACCTCAGCTATCGTAGACTTATGAGGATCATAGGATATTATAATTTTTGGGTGATAATATACTGCCTTGGTGATACAAATGATGTTAGAAATATATACTTTGTTAAGTTAATCAAATTGGGATCAGAATATCTCCAGTAAAAACAAAACTGAAATATTGGCTAAGAATCAACTGATATAATATCATTTTCAGAGTAGATTTGAGGAATGAATATCTCGGATAATTTAGTTATTACGTAGAATCGGTCTGGTGATTTCGGATTAATAATTTTTGGCACCGTTGTTTTTTTAAATGACACTTTTTGAATTTAATTTCTTTTATGATGTAGTTCTATCATAAGAATCCATTGATATCATTCCCAACTCTGAGAAACCAATACTTTCGGAGATATGAATTGTCAAAGTTTGAAAAAGAGCGCCAGAGCCCCTGTCCACAGGGCTTTCCCACGTTTTATTCCACATTTAGATTCCTCTTCGAAAAATAAGGTCTGTTTATTCAACTATATCTATGGCCATCTTTGATAGTTTTGGAGATATTTGCATTTTAAGAAAAATTTTGACACCCAAATGACATTGACCCATACCTAAAATTGATAGTTTTCAAGTTATTTACATTTTTTTTTGCATAGTTCAATGACATTTCTATCGATATTTTCAATCGATATTTCAACCCATATAAGGGTAATTGTCGCTTTAAAAGAATGATCCTGGAAAATCTCTCAGATTTTGAGCAACTTTAAAGTGCTGTTTGGAATCCAGTTGTAGATACGGTTTCAACGAATGTAATTATACGCGAACGAATATCCAGTTAATTTAGTCAATTTTTGTTCATTTACTCCATATTTAGCCCATGCTGAGATGGCATATACTCGATGGGAATGGTTCGTTATTTCGAATATTTTCGTGATCAAACCGATGTTTTTGCACTAAATTCCAGTTTATCAATTGGGGTGTGTAGTCAAAAAAAGTCTCTCAGTTATTACATTGGAAATTGTCAATCTTTGTGGCGCTCTTGTTCCTCGGAACAGAGTGCTTATCAATTTGCCCAAATTTCCGAATTTTTGGCTGAAAATGGTCTTAAACGATTTGGTTCGAGGATTGAAATTTGCAGAGTAGCGTAAATATCTCGGACGAGTTCGTTAACAGGCGAAATCCCCCAAGCGGTTTCTGAGTTATGGCCGTTTTTAGTAAAATCATTTTTATGGATATTTACGGAAACCGATTACTCGATCTATCTGAAATTTAGCATGAAATTGTAGAATCGTGACCTTTACATGCATGCGAAGTTTTGTATTGATTGGATTATCGTAAAGTGGTAACAAAAATTTTCAAATTTTGTTTCTACAATAACTCTCGAACAGAATCAGCTAGGCAGTTGAAATTTTCAGTATCGGTTTGGTAGATAAAAATCTCGCTTAAGTTCGTTATTGGGCAAAATCAGCCTGATGGTTTCAGAGTAACAATAGTTATTTATTATACAAGGGAAAAAAGTATTAGATTTTAGCTCGAGGCTATGTTGTCTCCCGACGCGAAGCGGAGGGAGACAAAAAACCGAGAGCTGAAATCTAATATTTTTCCCGTGTATAATACACTATTTTTTTCTGTGACAGGAAAAACGACGATTTAATAGTGAAAGAACATATTATTACAATATATTAAAGTCAGAATGTTATCGATATGAAATTTGAATTTTTAAACTAGTAAGCTATTAGACCTGCGTTGCTAAGGAAAACTTCAGTGTAATCAAATATCTGTCAATTTAATTTTGTGATTTGATTCAAAAATTGCGAACTCAGTAATTGTTTAGTAGTTATTTTGAATACTATAAAGTTAAAAATGCTTGATTCTGAGTTTTCTCTGACTCCACCGAAGTTGATAGAAGCAGCGCAAGTAGCAAATATCTTCCATTATCTATATGTATATATATCCGGGAAAAAAGTATTCACTTTTTTCCCGGGGAAAAAAGTAATTTCGTGAAAAGTTATATTTTGTTACCTGTCAACAGAGATGAAATGTCAAATTTTTTTCCCGTCACAGAAAAAAAACATTTTTTTTTACATTAAAAATTTAAATTTTTTTTAAGATGCAGTTCCACCATAGAAATCCATTGATATAATTTTCAACTCTAACAAGCTAATACTTTCGGAGATATAATTTTTCAAATCTTTAATTTGAATTCAATTTCTTTCATGATGCAGTTGTATCATATTTGTTTATGATGTAGTTCTTTCTTTGCAATGAATCCATTGATATCATTTACAACTCTGAAATATCAATAAATTCGGAGATGCTTTGTCAAAGTTTGAACAAGAGCGCCGCCAAAGCTTCCGTCCACAGTGCTTTCCCACTTTTTCGAACCACTTTGGGAAGTTTTATAAAATATTGGGTTATATTCCACCCGTCCAGTCAAGTTCTCCAGTAGATTATACTCTTTTTGGAAGTTATAAATTGAGCAATTGTCTGCATCATTACTGCGCCAAGCCAATTCGAAGGAGCATATATGGAAGAATTTCTTTTGCAACTCATATCGGTTATCTTCATCATAGCAATTGACTATTCACAAAATTTCTTCGGTCGAAAAAGCTTTGGAACTGGATTTAGTTTTTTCTGATAGAATTTGCACCTGTTTGCGCTTCATATCTCTAGCCAAACGAGCTCACTTGAAAATTAAGCCTTGGAACGGATCATTCATTCCATCATATTCTTTGAAGGACTTTTTTGAATCATTTGTGAAGTGGTGTTCCATATAGACTTCACAGTGGATTCTTTATAGTCTGCACCGTTTTCCTTTTATGTTGCAAAAGCGTAATCTATTAATATTTCTGTGAGTTCTTCTGGAGTTGTTTCTCGATCCAAGGAATAGTTTCTGTTCAGCAGGAATTCCGTAAACTGATTCCACACTGACTTTTTCGTTTTTGTGGTATTTAGAGGCACAAGTTCAGCAATTTGATTGAAAATTGCTTATTTGGCATGTGTTTTTGCGCGTATGTTCTGGGGAACATTGCGTTATAGTTTTGCCCAAATGTCTGTAACTTTCGAATTTTTTGACGAAAATGGTCTCAAACGATTTAATTCGACTCCCCAATGAAGAATTTGAGGTCAAATTTGATTCTGTCCGGCCGGCCGTCCGGCCGTTGCCGCGATAACTTGAGAACGAAAAGAGCTAGCGACTTGAAATTTTCAGGGTGGGTGGCGCATCCCAATACGACGGACAAGTTCGTTACTGGGCATAATCGGCCTAGTGGTTTTCGAGTAATAATTTTGTTTTCAACCAATATAAATCCGATCGAATTGAAACTTGGTGAGTAGTTGTAGAATAGGAACCTAAGCACGTTTGTGAAATTTTGTGCGAATCGTATGGCTAGAAAATTTTAAAAAAATGATTAAAAAATATTTTTGTTGTCACGATAACTTGAGAACGGAAAGAGATAGCGGCTTGAAGTTTCCAGGTTAGGATGTGCACCAGAGCGCGACATTTCAGTTTGTTTATGAGCATAATCAGCCAAACGGTTTTAGAGTTATAGCCATCTGAAATTTGGTTGCTTTTTATTCCTCATTAACTCGAAAAATACTAAACCGATTGAATTCAAACATGGTAATTAGTTGTAGAATGCCAACGCAAAAATTCTTGCAAAATTTCGTGAGGATAGTATTTGTAAAAAATTTTTAAAAAATCATTGAAAATTGAAAAAAAAATTCTATATATCAGTAACTATTCGTTTGAAATTGCTGGAATTTTGCAAGAGCCTTCATAACCTAACTATACTGCCAAGTTTCAAGTTTTAACACGATCGGTTGAATATTGTTGGAGATTCGAGCATTCTTGTGTGAGTTCAGTAGATGGGTGACCGTTGCCTCGATAACTTTCGAACGAAAGGAGATAGGGACTTGCAATTTTCAGGGTAGGTTGCGTATCCGAAAGGGAGAGTTGAGTTCGTTTTTGGGCATAATCGGTCAAACGGTTTCCGAGTTATACCCACCTGGAATATTATTTCCTTGATAACTCAAAAAATAAATATTCGATCGAATTGAAGCTTGGTAACTAGTAGTAGAAAATCATCATGAAGAAGTGTTTAAAATTTTGTAAGAACCGTACCCCTAGAAAATTCAAAAAAAATGATGAAAAAAAATTTTTAAGAACCGTACCCCTAGAAAATTTCAAAAAAATCATGAAAAAGAAAATGGTTCAAGCACTGACGTGAAGTCAGGAGCTTTTGCGCGTATGTTCTATTGTCCATTCTTCTGTATTGGACACCCTTAATCGAATTTACCATGGTAAATTATGTTGTCCATTGAATGGACAACATGATGATGAAGTAATGTAATCGTTTTAGATCATTTTTGACCAAATATGCAAAATACAGACAAGCACTTAGAAAGGTTTCTATGTTGTGTCTAAATATGCTTCATTCAAGACTGCTTCAATCAAATTCATCATAATCTATCTATCTATTATAAAAATGAATTGCTGTTCATTAGTCTCGCTAAAACTCGAGAATGGCTGAACCGATTAGGCTAATTCTGGTCTTGAATTATTTGTGGAAGTCCAGGAAAGGTTTGAAAGTTGAATAGATAATATCTACAGGGTGTTTTTCTTTTAACGTCAATGGCAACTTGCTCTTTTTCACGCCATAGTCGTACAATTTCATTCAACGGTGTTAAAAAATATACTTTCGAGGCATACATAATTGAAAATAAACCATTACTACACAGAGTCACAGAGTGTTCTTTTTCTCACGGCTCAAGTGTACGCGATTGAAGTGATTTATGCCACAAACAAAGAATTATAATATAACGTCGTATTTGTCCGAAATTTTCATACAGGGTGTTTTTCTTTTAACGTCAATGGCAACTTGCTGTTTTTCGTGCCAATCTTACAATTTCATTCAATTGTGTTAAAGATTATACTTTCGAGGCATACATCATCGAAAATAAACCAATACTATACATGGTGTTCTTTATATACGGCACAATTGTACGCGATTGAAGTGATTTGTGCCACAAACAAAGCATTAACTAAATAGGCACCTTGGATGGATTCTTATAATGTATTTGTCCGAAATTTTCATACAGGGTGTTTTTCTTTTAACGTCAATTGCAACTTGCTGTTTTTCACGCCAATCGTACAATTTCATTCAATTGTGTTAAAAAATATACTTTCGAATCATACATCATTGAAAATAAACCATTACTAGACAGGGTGTTCTTTATATCACTGCACAATTGTACGCGATTGAATTGATTCGTGCCACAAACAAAGCATTAAATAAATAGGTACCTTGGATGGATTCTCATAATGTATTTGTCCGAAATTTTCATACAGGGTGTTTTTCTTTTCTTTCGAGGCATACATCATTGAAAATGAACCATTACTATACAGGATGTTCTTTATATCACGGCACAATTGTACACAATTGAAGTGATTTGTGCCACAAAAAAAGCATTAACTAAAAAGGTACCTTGGATGGATTCTCATAATGTAACAATTTTGTTTTTCCTTTGATGTATGGACATGGCGCATGGACAATTATACGTCGCGTGTTCGCTCGTCGGAAAATCTTTGTTTATTTACGCACCACAAAACAGAACAAAAAATATAGTTTATTAGAAAGCTTTAAATAGATTAAGAGACTGTTTAACTGTGTGTGTCTGTCAATATCAAATTGAAACCTTATAAATAGCCAATATTTCAGGAAAACTCTGTTTTGTAAGTAAGCAATGTGCAAATAATCGAAAATAATAATAAAACTTGATTCATACCGAGAATTTTTTTATTAAGTTAGGCGGTACGAAGTTCGCCGGGCCAGCTGGTATTGGAAATAATTCAAACCCGGATCGACTTCCTCTAAATAAGGAAATACATTGAGGGATCTCAAGGCTTAATTTAGGGTAATAATAATATGAATTATTGTTTAATGCGTAGTCATAAATGCTTATCGTAATGATCCACGTTCAGTATTTCATGGGTTACAAAGAAAAATATACTACCACTACATAAACTAATAAACATTACGTTGATATATAGTAAATATTTATCTGAATTTTACAAAGATTTTTCGATCGATTATTTAAATTTTCATAACTTTGAATTTTCTGGCAGGGTATTGGGGTTAGAATAGCTGTTCGTTTCAATTAATATGTTATAGTATATCTTCGTAAATATTAATCCAAAAATCAATATATTTCATTTACAATGCGAATTTACTCAAGAATAATGAATTATTTCACACAGCATCTTGGACAAATTCAACTGTGTTTTTTCACGGCTCCCTTATTTCTCATAATGAACCTCATGAACCGTTTATCAGGGATAGAAATTCAACCAAAATTTCTGAGGATGTAAATTTTTTAGACATGTAGCAACTAAACATCCAATAAATAGAATAATCTGTCCATAGTTTTTCTGAGCAGATATTAACAATTTGAGCTATACATTAGAAATATAAAAAGTATTGGAAAGGCTTTGATTCGATTTATGGAACCAGGAATGAGACGAAATCATCACGCTCAATGTATACTTTATATACTTTACCCTTTCTATTAGGATCAAATTTCTATAGTTCGAAAATGTTTCAAATATTGAGATCATATTTGGAGGCTTTTGTGTAGGTATCTAATATTTAAAATTAAGTTGAAGAATTTCAACCATCTTAGTATTAGTAAGTATAAAAATATAATTGTGTAATAGATTTTGTTGACATAATTATGTCATTTATTGATTGAAATAATAACGAACTTTCACCTTACTGAATAATTTTAAAAAATATAATAGTCACTCACGTTAATTACACTTATACCACATGCCAACAATTCTTGAAATGTTCCGTTGTTTCAGAAAAAAATATTTTTTAATTGAACTCGGATCACCGAAAACATTAACATTGTTACAATTAGTAGATAATTATTTATCCTATAGTTTAGTCATTCATAAATCCCTTATCGTAATAGTTGAAATCATTAGAAAGAAGATATTCATTGCCAATATAACGAAAATGAGTCTGGTAAATACAAAATTGAACTATGTAGGTAAATCTGAATATTTTGTCTGGAATTGGATTTGCTTTTTCTGAAATTGGTCTTACTTTTTCTGGAATTGGTTTCACTTTTTCCGAAATAAGTTTAACTTTTTCCGAATTGAATTTGAAAGGTATAAGATCCAAATTTTACAGCTTGTATGAATTAGAAAACTCGACATAGACCGATAATAATATTCATGATACGTTTGGACCAAAGCTAAAATAAATTTTAATTCGCGAAAGTATAAATTGACGTTTCTACTTGATTTGTACTTGGTGAAATATGAAGGAAAATAATTCTACGAAGTGTCCACCCTACAAACTTCTAAGATAGTGCTTTGGGAAGTTATCGTGCTTTCAACCGGTCGGACGGACGAAGAGAATTGAATTTGTCTTAAAATTACCCATCAGTAATTCGTATTTAACCATTTAATACCATTTTGGGCTCTAAATTTGAAGAATTTGAAGAATTTGCGACGTGGCATTCGATTTTTGAAAAATCACCAGAATTTAAAGTTTAATATTCACGGTGAATTAAAAGAAGATAAATAGTTGTTACGCACTCTTTCCAGAGCCCCACGAATTCGTCCAAAAAGTCTTATTGTCTTTATTTTTCGAATAGAGCCGCGTATAGTCCCAAACCATCACTTTACACTTACTGATGAAGAAGTCGTGGTCGAATTTAATTCTATCTATCCGTCTGGCCGTCTGTCAATTATGCGAGGATCATATCTGTAGAAGATTAGAAAAATAAATCTGAGATATATTTCAATATCTCGAGGAACATTCATCAAATAAAGCGGAAAATTTGGATTTATTTACCTATAAGGTATCGATAAAATGAATATACCAAAAAACTATAGATCTGCTCCAATGGAAGAGAAAATGAGGTTTTATGAAACTGTCACAATTCCAACAGTTGTGTTACATTTTCGATGAGAGACTTTGCATATAATGATCATGCTATATTATCATTTGAATAGAAGATATCATAAGAAATTTGAGAAGAAAAATTCTTCGGGCAAAAAAAAATAACAAACTTCATCCTAAAGAAAATGTCAAGGAAGGAATAGCTGTGCTCACAAAATCAACAAGTGTAGTGATGCGGACAGAATACTATTCGAAGATATGAAAAACGGCAGAAGTCATCCTTTTCAATAAACCAGGGAAAGAGGGGAATGGAGAAAAATAGCCTTCTCTAAGCCTTTGGGAATGTATTTGATAGTATCGACAAAAGATTGAATGGGGAAACAGAGAAGCTGATCCTCATACCACCCGGACGATTTGGATTCCGAAGAGAACATTCAACAGAACTCAAACTGAGGTGCACAGAATATATCACGAATGGTTTCCATAGAACAAGCAAGCCACCGGACTTGTCCTATTGGACGTGGAGAGGGTATTCGAGTATGGCACCAAGGACTTGCTTATAAAATAAAGACTGCTCGATACTTGTGCAAAATGTATACGTTTATCAAACATATACCTACTTAGAAGACCTAGGGCTCCGTCCTGGGTCTTTATTTATGATATACAAAAAGATGCATGGACCATGGTACCCCTCTACGCAGATGACACAGAAGTTGCTTTCAGGCATCGAAGGCCAGTTGTTATCCACCGAAGACTGTAGGGAGCAATCTGAAGAAAGAAACGATGGGAGAATCAAATGGAAAATCCAGGTAAATGGACGAAAGAGCCAAGCCATCCTCCTACAGAAAAGAAAAAAGAAAGTTGAAACGAACCTTGTAATAGACGGCACAGAAATAGAATCGCCAAGGGGGTTAAATATCTAGGGGAGATAGATAGATAGAGGACTCATATGGAAAATCCACATCAAATAGGCAGAGGACAAAACAAACTTTATCCGCTAATAGGCAGGATGAGTCACATGAATAGAATCATCAAACACGATGATTCGGCTGCATAGAGCCAGAATCCATACCGAGAAGATATACAGTCGACAGAAGCCATATGAATAAGTAGAGCAATAGACGTACCACGTTTGTGAGAATTAAACAAATACACAAGGATTTAGAAAGGGAGCTGAATAACAACTTTCTAAACGAAAATAAATAAGTAAATAAAAAATTTATTCGAAAAAGCCAACCTACATGTCAATGAGGAGTTAAGAAGAATTGTTAACTATAACCCAATAGAAGATGCAAAAAGGATCTACTACAGAAGGCACAGAGACCAACTACTCAGAACATGAAATTAAGTTAGTGCACTTAAATTCAAATTCAACCGAACAGGAGATATGATGCAAATATATCAAAATAGATAGGAACGCAAACAATCCAAACACGACCTAGAAAGACTAGATCGAATGAGGAAATCTCAAAACAGATAACTGGTTTATAGACAAATGCCCGGAACCCGAATACAGAAGTTTCAGTGGGTAACCGGCAACCGCCTTCAGAAAAAAAATCATTTGAACCAGAGACAATTTATCCGGGATATAAAGATACCTACTACTTGGAACACGAAAATCTTAGGAAATAAGCTATATTTTCAGAGATATTCCAAAGAATAGTTCACATTATCAGGAGATAGCGGTTTTTAATAAGCCTGTCCCTATTCGCGAACTTCGAATCATAGTAACTTAAATTGCTCTCACGAAATGAGTTGTATTGAAATATCTACCGATAAATGAAATCACTTTGGGAAGAAATACTTGGTGGTAAAGCAAATTATAATGTTAACTGTATGTGCATGAAACAGTTATTTGGTCTTATCCACACATAATAAGATATATTCATAATAAGGGAATAAAAATAACATGAGATTACGCGATCAAATTAAGAAGGATTGTAATTTCAAGAACAATGAAAATAATTAACCTCCTTGAATGATTTCAAAGATTTGTGATATTGTCAGGATATGAATGAATTAATTATTGACCATATAGCAAAACTATCTCGTTGACTTAATAAACTTCAGAGCAATTTTGAATCATTTTTGCGCGCTCGTACCTGGGTGCTCTCGTTTTGCCGAAAATGGTCTCAAACGATTCCATCTGGCTATTGGATGAAGAAACCTGTGTCAAATCCAATTATGTTCGTCCGTCTGGCCGCAAACACGATCACTTTCGAAAGAGGTAGAAATGTGTAAAATAGTTTATAAAATGTAGCATAGTAATTTATTCATCTGTAGTTCTTTACACATCAACCAGTATAAAAAAACAAAAAATAAGCTACTTAAGAAATGCGCTCATGTCATTAAAAGAATTGATTCAAGCACTGACCTGAAGTCAGGTGCTTTTGCGCGTATTTTCTATTGTCCAATACAGGAGAATGGGCAATACAAAACATAACCTCAAAAGCTCCTGACTTCACGCCAGTGCTTGAACCAATTTTTTTTCCGTGATATTTTTGAAATTTTCTAGGGGTACGGTTCCGATCGTGTTCAAATTTGGAACTTGCCGTAGAATTATGTTCTGAAGTCTCTCTGATATATAGAATTTTTTTCAATAATGTTCAATGAAACTTCAAAAATTTTCTAGTAATACGATCCTCACGAAATTTTGCGAACATTTTCGAGTTGGCATTATACAACTAATAACCATGTTTGAATTAAATCGGATTTGTATTTTTCGTGTTATTGAGGAAATAACTACCAAATTTCAGATGTTTATAACTCCAAAACCGTTTGGCTGAACTCAACTCGAATGTCAAATTCAAATGCTCAACATAACCTGAAAATTTCAAGTCGCATTCCGTTCTGAAGTTAGCGTAGCAACAGACGGTCGGACGATCGGCTGGACAGAATCAAATTTGTCCTCGAATTCTGAATGAGGTAGTTGAACTCAATCGTTTGAGACCATTTTCAGCAAAAAATTCGAATATAACAGACATTTGGGCAAAATGATAAAGGGACGTTCCCTAGAACATACGAGCAAAAACTCGATCTTGTATAAAAAGTTTAATTTGAAAAACTATTTCGACCACAGTTTGCCATTTTTTTCATAAAGAGCACGTAGTGACCAATACTTTGGAGTTATTGTAGCATTAGATGAATGTCTTATATTTTACGAAAATAATGAGAAACAATAAAAAACAGGTTAAAATTCTCATTATATTGGCGTAGCTAATCGATACCTCTCCTTTACTTTAATTACTTATTTACTTGAATTGCCAGATTACCAATGGAATAAAAGTTAAAAACTACAATAATTAATTTATTTCAATAAATTATTTTATAGAAATACATATTTTGCATTTAGTATTTCAAACACAAAATGGTTTTTCATTTTGTATTTAAAATACTAAATGCAAAATACTAAATTTCTAAAATAATTTATTGAAATAAAATAATTGTAGTTTTTAAACTTTTTCATTTCATTGGTAATCTGGCAATTGAAGTAAATAAGTTAATAAAGTAAAGGAGAGGTATCAATAAGCTACTCCAATATAATGAAAATTTCAACATGTTTTTTTGTTTTTTATTATTTTCGTAAAATATAAGATATTAATTCAATGATACAATAACTTCAAAGTAATGGTCACTACGTTCTCTTTACGAATAAATTGACAAACTGAGGTCGAAATGGTTTTTCAAATTAAACTTTTTATACAAATCGAGTTTTTTATGACATGAGCGCATTCCTTAAATACTTTATTTTTTTGTTTTTTTATGTTGGTTTATGTGTAAAGAACAACAGATAAATAAATTACTATGCTACCAAAATTGGCTAGTTTTAAAATAAAACTTTTTTATGCAGGAACATTTGTTTATCAAAAAGTATTAGTACTAGATATGTCCAAAAAGTTGATTAAAATAAAATTCAATATGCTCTGCTGAAAAAAGGATTTAAATACAAACCGGCAATAGATATTTTGTATTTGCATTTCAAATACTAGTAATTTAAGAATGCAACATCTCTTGGAAAGAGGAACCTATAGATTTGAAACTTGCACGATAGGTTTGATGTCGAAATACGCCCCTTGAGTTCGCGAATTGAATGAGCAAAATCTTCCCGATTGATTTAGGGATATACCCAATAGAAATCAAATATTTTCAATATTTCCGGAATAATAGATCCGATCGGGTTGAAATCTAGTATTTGGATGTAGAATAACTATTTCAATGATCATGCATAACTTTGTGAGGATCGTATGACAATGTTAAAAACATTCAAAGTACCATTCGAAATCTCGGTTACTAATCGCCAGGAATCGCTGAAATGTTATATGATAAAATGATCTGTCCGAAAAATCTGCTATTTAGTAATTTCATCATACCAGAAAATAAGGTTTTTCTGGAATGATGATATCCAAGCAAACCATTTATTCGTTGCTATGAATTAATTTACCATTACTTCATCTTGAGCCCGTAGAAAATATTAATAGAAGACGATACATTGACAGATTCACCAAAATTGATTAAAAATCTAGATTGGCTAGATCCAATAGTGAATTTCAATAAATTTTCGCATTCACCCCAATGCGTATTTTAATCATTTTTCGAATAATTATTAAGTACAACTATGTTACTATTATTTTCAAATACTATCAAAGTGACAGTTCTCGGATTTCGGAATAGCTTTATCAACAAAAAATAATTCTGAAGATTTTCGTTAGTGTCTGACGAAGGACTCCGAAAAGTTATGAAATAGTTGATGTTGTTTCGTTATCGTTTTTTAGGTTAGCTTAGGTTAGGTTTCATCGTTGATGTTGTTTTGTTATTGTTTGTTAGGCAAAAATGTTCGATTTATTGCTTCTGACAAATATCTTGTGTTTTATTCGCAGAAGCAATTCACAAAATAATACATTTTTATTTAATAGATATTTTTCAGAGTTTGGGAAAGAAAACCCAGAAAGAAACCATTTAATAGTATACGGTGTTGAAAATCAGTTAAATATAATGATCACAAGTGCGCTCAAGGTCCTGCCTTCACATCAGTTATTGCGCAGATGTTCTAGGGAACAGCGAGGTATCATTTTGACCAAATAGCTGTAATTTTCGATGTTATTGCCGAAAATGGAATGAAACGATTAGGTTTGACTCACTGGTGAAGAATTCAAGGTCAAATTCGATTCTATCCAGCCGTCCGACCGTCCGTTTCCACTAAATCTTTTAAACGAAAAGAGATTCCGCTGTCAGATTTCGCACAAACCTTCAAGCTGTCATTTTGCAATCGAGTTACGAATTTCAGCTAATCGACTCTGTAGTTTAGCAATAACATATTGTGAAAATTAAATTTTGAACTGGTATCAGCTTCTGAAATTCCAAATGATGTACATAAATCTCAGTGTACTTAGAACGTGCGATAGCCACGAGGTAAGTTTACTCTGCTGCCGCTCGGGAGATCCCGTCTCGAATCTCCGCTGAGTGAGTGAGTGACTGAGTTAGACTATTTTATTTATTTTAATATTTAAATCCAGTTGATATCCAATGCACTTTTTTCTAGTGTCAATGTTACAAAGATGGCTTGAAGGTTCATTTTTGCGCGCATGTTCTGGGGAACAGCGTGTCATCATTTTGCCCAAATGACTGTAATTTTCGAATTTTTTGCCAAAAAGCGTCTCAAACGACTAGGTTTGATTCACTCATGAAGAATTCGAGGTAAAATTCGATTAGGTCTGGCCGGTCGTCTGTTGCCATGATAACTTTCGCCCGGATAGAGATAGCGACTTTAAATTTTCAGGGTAGGTTGTGCCTCCAAATGCGACGTTTAATTTCGTTAATGGGTATAATCGGTCAAACAGTTTCGGAGCTATACCCATCTGTAGTTTTGTAGTTATTTCGTCAATAAAAATACATATCCTATGAAATTGAATAGGTAATTAGTTTTAGAACG
The DNA here is from genome assembly GCA_937662695.2 of Halyzia sedecimguttata. Taxonomy (NCBI): domain Eukaryota; kingdom Metazoa; phylum Arthropoda; class Insecta; order Coleoptera; family Coccinellidae; genus Halyzia; species Halyzia sedecimguttata. The sequence goes on from OW569413.2 coordinate 19,250,786, forward strand.
CTGACGCTGCAAAATTTCCTGAGTATCTGAAATCTCAAATATCTAGAAAAAGAAATTGTAGGAACTACATTCTTCCCTCTGATCCTTCTGCCTCGTCGCCGTTCAAGCCAGTAGATGACACCTCTGTCTTGACGAACACCTATCCATCCGTACGTGACGCATTAATAACCAAGCACCGCACTGGAGACATTACTTCGGCAATTTCGTGCTGAAGTCAAATGCGTCTACAGCAGGCTCTCACTGACAAAGCCGTATTAATAAGTTCACCAGTGAGAACTGTAACGAAACACAGGAGGTTCTGGGTCCTCACATCGCAGCACGCACTGAAAACACAATTTTTTTTCAAACTTTATATATATATATATATATATATATATATATATATCAATATTTTATATTTTATAAACTATGTGTCAGATTCCTCGAAATCCTTCAAACATCATCATCATCGTTTATTCACACAAATATAACAATAAGAATACCAAGACAACATTATGTGAATAAACATTAGAAAACCCACAGAATGAACAAATGTTGCTTGGACGTGGTGAAAAGTATGAATAACGTTTGACAAACTATTATTGAAAAAACAAAGATTAATAATTTTGGAATATAAATATAGGCACAAAGATTCAAGGGTGCAAAATACCTAGGTATACACAAATAAAACCGTCAGAGACTTGTATAAAGATAAAACACATCACACCCGTTTTACAGTAGGTTACCGGATTCCAGCTCGATTATGCATCATTGTATCTTTGAAATTATTACATTTTTAAATTTGAATTCAGTTGATTCTCAATGCATTTTTCACGTATAAACGATTCCTTTATTCATACTCAACTTCATGCAATATTTCGAGAGGGTATGTGTGGCATGAATAGACAATAGAACATGCGTGCCAAAACTCCTTACTTCACGTCAATGCTTCTTTTTCTCAAATTTTTCATAATTCTTTTCAGAAACCATCGATTGGTTTCTTAAAAAATAACTAGTGTTATGTGCCACAATTTATATGTATAATGAAATTCATTACACTATGTGAAGGAACAGAACCGCTCTCTTCACTCCAGTGCTATAATCGAATATTTATGGATCCCTGGTCGATCGCCGGATATGAATCAAAATTAACGATTTTCCACCAATTTGTCCGTTTCTCAACACGTTAAATCCTTATCGGCCACACCGAATATTCAAATTCGAACAAAATGTATCCCGAGCATTTTCGTTAACTCGAAATGTAAATCACATCATTTCCTAGGTCAATTAAGGCCTCCGCTATCGTTCAAACACCCCGTAAGAGATGTGGCAACCCGGCCAATGACCAATATGATGTCACTGCACACTAGGTATACCACACAGATACAATCTACACAGATAGAGGTAATAGAACCACCACATATTACGAAATACTAGTTCCGAAAGCCAGTGCCAGCGAGTTCTCTCTCCTTGAGCATCCGCAGCCTATAAAAAATCCACTAAATTCCCATTAGATAGAGCCAATTTGAAACTGGACCCTGGCAGGATAGAAAACAAGTTACGCCGATATTATTTCGGCCGATATCGGGTTTCCAATAATTAACATTGGTTTCTGTTTTGACTGTTGGACTGGGAATGTATTTTTCAGTTTATGGATGAAGAAGCTACACCCACATCTTATTGGTATTAGCTTGTGGGTCACGTCTGCATGCATGTGGGGTGTATGGAAATTTGTTGGCTACACTGGTAGATGACAGAGTCGGATTTCAGTTTGGGAGTTCGTTGACGCCTCCGAATGGACATTGCGGTCATTTCCATGGAGAAAGGGGGAAATTCAGGTGGGACGATTGTAGAAAACCAGGGAAGACCGTGCAGAGGTAGAACTAGAGAACTGATAGAACAGAGGTACTCAAACTATTTCTTCCTGTCGACCTGTTTTAGTTATTTCGTTTTATTACTTTAGTACCGGGGTTCAGTAAATAAAAAAACGTTCGGAAATCACTGACGTGACATCAGCCTGCTTTGGCGTGCTTGTTCAAATTCATAGACAGAGCGGTCACTCATCCAGGTACTGAACTCACCCAAGGATGCTAAGCTTCCAGGGAAGAAAATACTATTTTCATAATAGTATGGATTCGATGAGGCAAATCTAGAACTCGGCTGTAAAATAAGCTTTTGAAGGCTCTGGCATAATCAGCGACATCTGAACTGTGATATAAGTCAAAAAACCAAGAAAATCCTATGAAATTATTAAAATCGTGAATCTTTTATGAAGGGTGCAGGTTATTATTTAATTCAACCTTAGAACATAATATAACTTTTCCAAGAATTCAACTAATCAGTTATCATATTCCCTATTCAGAAAATATTTTTTCCTATTCATTAGAATACCTACAATATACCATATTTCATGCATTCTGAGCCAGTATTCCGTTTGCATTAATTTTATAAATGAAACCTTCATTCAGTGGAGAACATGAGAGTCTACTTCAGCATTTCTGATCTGAAAATATCTGCTACAATTCATCAAAATACGTCCAATATACCATATTTGATTATTTTTGACAAACGAATATCGATAGAAATGCATCTAAATAACAGTCTTGTAACCTCCTCGGAAACGTTCTTTTCATCATCGATAAAAACAACTATTCTGCATTCAGAGTTTGGGAGATAACACCCAGAAAGGAACCATTCGGTGATGAATTCACCTTCCAAAGTATGCTTTAATGATTACTTAATTCCTTATAGTTTTATGAATTGGCAAGTTTATAATTTCAGTGAAAGTAGAAACAAATGCTAAAGAGAGAATATGTGTCATAGCAAGGGCGTAGCCAGGAACTAATTTCGGGGGGGTTTTGAGATAGGAATAAATTTCGGGGGGGGTTTTGGGGGTGTGAGGGTCACTTTCTGCAGCAAAAAATTTTTTTTTAACTGAAAAAGTAACATTTCGGGGGGGGTTTGAACCCCCAAAAACTCCCCCCCCCTGGCTACGCCCTTGTGTCATAGTCATAGGAAAATCCATGTCAGAGTTGCAAAATAAAAACTGATTTTTGAATTTCGTGAATAACGTAATGTTACTTCTTTTATGGTTGGCAGAGATAATAATGAATATAATACTCGAACCGCATACATTCTATGTTTCTGCTTGAGATCAAAAATAGGGCTTCACGCGAGAGCGAGATTTTTCTCGTCTCGTCTCGTTCTCGTCTCGTAAAAGCGAGACGAGAGGAGACAAGACGTTTTCAAACATATTATAGGCGATACCGAGACCACATACAGCGCAACACGAGAGTCTCGTTTTGGACTCGATCTTTTTCAACACCCACAAAAAACAATTGAATATGAAGAGTTTCCACTATAATTACCAGTATATTTTGTCTATATTATGCATCGATCGTTCTAGAAATACACGATTTTTTAGAAGATTATTAATTCGTTATGACCTCGCGATAATTGAGATTATTTTTCAAGAAGATAGAATTCACAACCATAAAAACGGATGCCATTATTAATTCAATACTTAACGGTCACTTTTTATTGCCCCTAAATCCCAATGCTTTCAAAATTTCGTCTCTGTCTGAACATCTGGAGAAATTTATTCTCTTGTCCTCCTTGTAGTGAAGATATTGTGAACAATTATTGTATACATCTGTGGAACTACGTATAATAAAACTGGTACCTACCCACTGGGAAGGTAGAAAACATCAACAAAACTTTCGAAATAATGGAAAGCTGAGTTTGAAGAATATTTGCTGTTAGAAAGAGCAAATAGGAATCAAAATATTTTACAGTGGTGGAGCGTGATTGAAAAGTTCTTCCTACACTTTACAAGATGGCCGATGATATATTAATGGCTACATCCGTACCTGTTGAAAGATTATTTTCCACTGCAGGTATGATCATGACAAAAACCGGTGCATCATTGCAAAATGATGTGATCCAAGCGTGATTATGTTTGAATTCTTGGTCATCGAGTAATTTAAAGGTTGAAATTATCAGTGTTTAAAATCAAAAATAATATGTACATGTACAAATATTTTTATTAAAAGGTTTTTTTTTGGGTTTTCTCTCCCAAACTCTGGAAAATATCTATAAATAAAAATTAATTATTTTGTGATTTGCTTCTGCGTAAGAAACAAAAGATATTTGTCAGAAGCAATCAATTGAATAATGTTTCCTAACAAACAACAACGAAACTACATCAACGAAGAAACAACTATATCGTAAGGTTTCGGATTCTATATCAGACTCCTTCGTCAGACGCTTAATGAAAATCTTTAGAATTATTTTGTTGATAGTTATTGTGAAATTCTTGAATTTCACAATAACTAGTAAAGAAAATGTGACAATAAAGACAGAATGGGTACATTTTTTTATGATAAATTTCACGATATCTAAGCATGAAGAGTGTTATAGTTTCAAGGTGGAGATTTTATAATACTTGTTTTGCAAAGACTGTCCAATTAACTTTTCTCAGATTTCTATTTCAGGCTTGTATACACACGCAGACTTCCTTATAAGAAGGAATGTTTTCAGTACTATGTTCTCGATTGTATAGAATAAAATAGTCTCCAATATATAATTTGATTCAATAATACAATTAGAGGGTGATAATTTGGAAAGCATAAAACATAAAATTCCGAATTTTACGGCTATTTTAAAGCTATAAAATAATGGTGGAGGGTGGAGGAAATAAGAAGAAAATAAATAGGTACTAAATATAATGGGAAAAATTGTTAATTTTGATGAGTTTGAAATTTGCGACCTTTTTGGCGCTCTAGTTCCTCGGAACTGAGTGCTTATCAATTTGCCCAAATGTCTGTAATTTTCAAATTTTTGGCTGAAAATGGTCTCAAACGATTTGGTTCGACTCACTGATCAAGAATCCGAGGTCGAAATCGATTCTGTCCGGTCGGTCCGGCTGGTCCGGCCGGCCAGCCGTAGACACGATTACTCTAGAACGAAAGGAGTTAGAGGATTGAAATTTGCAAGGTGGGTTTGGAGCGTAAATATCTCGGTTAAGTTCGTTAATGGACAAAATCCATCGAGCGGTTTCGGAGTTATGGCCGATTTTAGTAAAACCATTTTTTATGAATATTTCCGAAACCGATCACTCAATCTATCTGAAATTTAGCATCAAATTGTAGAATCATGACCTTCATACGTATGTGAATTTTTGTATTGACCAGGTTACCGCAAAGTGTCAAAACATTTTTTGAAAATTGAAAATTTTTTTTTTACAATAACTCTCGAACGGAATGAGCTAGGCAGTTGAAATTTTCGGAGTAGGTTAGGGAGATGAATATCTCGGTTAATTTCGTTATTGGGCAAAATAAGCCAGATGGTTTCGGAGTAACGAAAAAAAAAATTTTTTTGAAGTAACAAATTTCAAATTCAATTTCTATTTAAAATGCAGTTTCACCATAAAAATCAATTTATATCATTTTCAACTCCAACAAGCTAATACTTTCGGAGATATGATTTTTCGAAATTTCAATAATGAATCGTACTTCTATGTTTTCACAGAATGTTATCATTATTCTATCTAAGCTTTATTATATGATCTGTGTTCATACTCGTACATGTCATGCTGTTCTATAAGAGAGAGTCAAATTCATTTCAGCTATTATACATGATTTCTTCCACGGTGTAGTTCTCATTATCAGATTGCTCATTTAATCTTGATAAATAAACTATTATTTGAATTGAATTTCCTTTATGATGCAGTTCTATCATAAGAATACATTGATATAATTCCCAAGTCTGAGAAACCAATACTTTCGGAGATATGATTTGTCTGTTTGAACTAGAGCGCCAGAAAGCTCCTTCCCACAGGGCTTGAACCCATTTTTCGATTAAAGATTGAGTTCAAACTTCGCTTGTTCAATAAATTGAACGATGGAAATAACGAAAGTTTAAAGAGAAAAAATACTCAGAAGTCAAATTTTTATCGGTGAGTGTATATATTGATACACAATTCTCTAGATCTTGTGAAAGTAAATAAAAAGCCGCCAAAATCCACAAACGGTAATAAATCCCAAAAAATAGTGCCCGAATAAAAAAGAACATCATAACAAAGAGGTAGCAAAAACACGTTATCTAACTCGACGTAACAAGTTCAATGATCTGAAAAATAGATCAAGCAATCATTCTTCGATTCAATTGTAACAAAACGCCACATTCTCAAAACCACCGACCACACTGTATCCAGCTAGACATACAGCTCGTCCCAAATCTACCGGAAATGATTACAGTTCATTTTATGCATGGTTGATGGGGAAATGAATTAGAAGGGGACTCCCCTACAGGGTGTTTACCGACAGAGGGTCTTCAATGTTGCTCAATCTGCGTAACAGGTTGTTGTCCTCGTTTAGAAGGGATCGATTATGTTTTCATAGATAAAACTTAGTGAGCGTAAATGTATTCAACCCTTCCTCGCTTTCAAGAGCTGAATAACAACAGGTTCACAAAAGAATTTGAAGTACCTGTACTCATGACAGGTAGCTCGTATTGAAATTGTGAAGTGTTAATGAAATATTGAGGGGCATTAAATTATATGGGGGAATTTTTCAAATCGGGGAAAGGTAAATATTATTGAGTACTCAGAATTCAAGGAGTTAAACTTAAAATAAAAAGAAAATTGAGATAGGCACTGAAGTGAAGTCAGCTTATTTTGCGCGCATGTTCTTCTGTCTATTCACGCCTCGCACACCCTCACGAAATATTGCATGGATCTTGAAGCCGTCTTTTTTCAACTGAGTACGTAGTAGATTTCAATTCGAGCGGATTTTTATTTTTGACAATATTGCAAAAAATAAATCTTGGCTTGAAAGTTTGTGCGGAATTTCAGTGGAATCTGATAAATAGTTTCTGAAATATAAAATTTTCATTCCTTATTCCAAGAAATATTTCTCTTTTTATATTTTTGAAATGTTAAAATTTTTGGCTGAAAGTGGACTTAAACGTTTTGGTTCGACTCACTGATCAAAAATCCGTGGTCAAAATCGATTATGTAATAATAATAATAATAAATTGCCTTTATTTGTTTGCAAAAACAAACAATGGTTCCAAGAGGCAGAGTCTAGCTTAAGCTACTCTACTCAACTTCACAAAACGTTTATAGAGGTCAAGTAATCTACCAAAATGAACACCGCATTACAAAGTTATACCCAGGATCAGTACTAGATCAGTTTTACAACAACATAACATATTTCACTGTTACTGACTTTGCAGCAAAATTTTCCCATGTTTACGCTTTAAGAAACTAAGAGATTTGTCTTTATAGACCATAGAAATACCATTGAAAATTAACACTGCATTATAAGTTAATGACCGTTGAAAAATCCTCAACCTATATTTAGGCAGCATAAGACTATGCGGAAATCTCAGAGACAGACCATGGACATCACCACGAAAAATCAATTTGGACCTTAAGTAAGATGGAGTTGACGTAAAATAACACGGTATACAAAAGCCGCGAGATGATATTTATACAGGTTACCAACATGTCCGGCCGTTAAGACGATAACTCTTGAAAGGAATGAGCTATAATTTTCAGAGTAGGTTTGGGAAATAAATAATTCGGATAAGTTCGTTATTGGGCAAAAGTGGTTTCGGATTAATGATAAAAAAATTTTTTACATTAAAAATTTCAAATTCTATATTTTTTGCGCGTATGTTCTGGGGAACATCGCGTTATCATTTTGCCCAAATGTGAAATTTAATTATGTGGTGCCGTTTGGCTGTCCGGCCGTCAGGCCGTTGCCACGATAACTTGAGAACAGAAAGAGCTAGCGACTTGAAATTTTCAGGGTAGGTGGCGCATCCCAATACGACGGACAAGTTCGTTAATGGGTATAATCGGCCCAATGGTTTCCGAGTAATAATTTTGTTTTGAACCAAAATAAATCCGATCGAATTTAAACTTGGGTAATAGCTGTAGAATATAAACTTTAGCACGTTTGTGAAATTTTGTGAGAATCGTGTCAGTAGAAAATTTTAAAAAAATTATTAAAAAATTTAATTTATGACTCGATAACCTGAGAACGGAAGGAGATAGCGGCTTGAAATTTTCAGGTTAGGTTGTGCATCTGAATGCGACATTTCAGTTCGTTTATAAGCATAATCGGCCAAACGGTTTTTTAGTTATAGCCATCTGAAATTTGGTTGTTTTATGTTCCTCATTAACTCGAAAAATACAAAACCGATTGAATTCAAACATGGTTATTAGTTGTAGAATGCCAACGCGAAAATTCTTGCAGAATTTCGTGAGGATGGTATAACTAGAAAATTTCACAAAAATTATTGAAAAAAAATTCTATATATCAAAAACTATTCGTCCGGCATGGCTGAAATTTTGGAAGAGCCTTCAGAACATAACTCTACTGCAGAGTTCCAAGTTAAACACGATCAGATCCATATTGTTGGAGAACCGAGCAGTCTTTTGTGAGTTCGGTAGCTGGATGCGAATCGTCGTATGATATGTTGTCTATGGTCGCATTTTTGCGAGAACCTTCAAAAATATGAATATCATGATGACATTGATGATATTTTTGCGTTATTTTATGTTCTTGGGAAAATCGTGTTATTACATCACAAATCTATGGGAGATGATAGCCCTACATTAGCGGTCAGACCTGGTTTTGAAAGAGATCCTCCTTAGGAGGAGGCAACTAAATATTGAAGGGATTTCTATGAACAAGAGTGAATATCTTTGAGAAATGGAGAAGTCGATTCTTCTTCAAGAGATCCATGTGCCTTCAGAGGAGTATTTTTGTCAGAGGGGACTTTTGAAAGGTTATGTATTATTTTTAATATGATATCGCTGAAATTTTGCTGAAGGCTTCAAAACTTAACTTAAATTAACCACACTTTCTGATCTTGTAAGGTGAGAGGCTCATTTGTGGATATTAAATCTCGTGATGGGTAGAGAGGAATTTTAGGCCAGTTTTTCTATCACTAATGAGAATATATCTTTATGTCTCACCTCATCACCTTTAGATCTATCAATGGACATTTATTGGTTAAGAATAAGTAATTGAATATTACTAGAATTCAATATGTTAGTAACTAAACTTATAATTTTCTTTACTTTGATTATTTAAATATGACATTAATTCCAGTAATATTTTTCAAGAATAATTATGTATTCTTCTCCTAAAGAAGAATTGAAGGTAAACAATAATGTGTTAATTTTTTCATCATTGCTTTCTATCCTGACTTCACGAAAAAAAAATTGGTTCAAGCACTGACGTGAAGTCAGGAGCTTTTGCGCGTATGTTCTATTGTCCATTCTCCTGTATTGGACACTTTTAATCGAATTTACCATGGTGAATTCTATTGTCTCTTCTCCTGTATTGGACAGCCTTAATCGAATTCACCATGATGAATTCGATTAAGAGTGTCCAATACAGGAGAACAGACAATATAATTCACCATGGTAAATTCGATTAAGAGTGTTCAATACAGGAGAGTGGACAATAGAACATACGCGCAAAAGCTCCTGACTTCACGTCAGTGCTTGAACCAATTCTATAAGATGCAGTTTCATCATGAGAATCCATTTATACCATTCTCAACCTTAACAAACTAATACTTTCGGAGATATGATTTTTCAAAATTTCAATAATTAATCGCAATTTTATGATTGCATAGAATGCTCTAATTATAATTTGATGATGTACGTAAAAGCAACATATGAGGAGAGTCATCAACCTACGTTTTGAATTTATTTTTTTATGATGCAGTTCTTTCATAAGAATCCATTGATATCATCCCAAACTCTGAGAAACCAATACTTTCGGAGATGTGATTTGTCAAAGTTGGAATAATTTCTTGCTAGTAGTTTGACAAGAGCACCAAAGCCCTTGTCCACAGAGCTTTCGCACATTTTAAATTTTTTCTAGCGATATGATAAAAAATTAGCTCGTCGAAATTCTAAAAGTAATTTACCAAGTTCAAATGTTTTTAAAATCTAGTGGTATGAACCTCACAAAATTTCACATACGTCTTTGTGTCCATATTCTACAACTAGTTACCAAGTTTCAATTCGATCAGATCTTTATTTGTGGATTTATCGAGAATATAATATTCCAGATGGGTATAACTCCGAAACCGTTGGGAGGATTATGCCCAACAACAAAATTATCTCTTCCATTCGGATGCGCAACCTACCCTGTATATTGCAAGTCCCTATTCTTTCCCTTCGAAAGTTATCGAGGCAACGGTCACCCATCCAGGTACTGAAGTCACCCAAGGCTGCTCGGATCTCCAACAATATAGATCCGATCGTGTTTAAACGTGGAACTTGGCTGTAGAATTAGTATTTGAAGGCTCTCGGAAAATTTCAGTGATGTCGGACGAGTAGTTTCTGATTTATAGAATTCTTTTCAATAATTTTTTCAATATTTTCTAGTGATACAAAAATATGAATATCATGATGACATTGATGATATTTTTGCGTTATTTTATGTTCTTGGGAAAATCGTGTTATTACATCACAAATCTATGGGAGATGATAGCCCTACATTAGCGGTCAGACCTGGTTTTGAAAGAGATCCTCCTTAGGAGGAGGCAACTAAATATTGAAGGGATTTCTATGAACAAGAGTGAATATCTTTGAGAAATGGAGAAGTCGATTCTTCTTCAAGAGATCCATGTGCCTTCAGAGGAGTATTTTTGTCAGAGGGGACTTTTGAAAGGTTATGTATTATTTTTAATATGATATCGCTGAAATTTTGCTGAAGGCTTCAAAACTTAACTTAAATTAACCACACTTTCTGATCTTGTAAGGTGAGAGGCTCATTTGTGGATATTAAATCTCGTGATGGGTAGAGAGGAATTTTAGGCCAGTTTTTCTATCACTAATGAGAATATATCTTTATGTCTCACCTCATCACCTTTAGATCTATCAATGGACATTTATTGGTTAAGAATAAGTAATTGAATATTACTAGAATTCAATATGTTAGTAACTAAACTTATAATTTTCTTTACTTTGATTATTTAAATATGACATTAATTCCAGTAATATTTTTCAAGAATAATTATGTATTCTTCTCCTAAAGAAGAATTGAAGGTAAACAATAATGTGTTAATTTTTTCATCATTGCTTTCTATCCTGACTTCACGAAAAAAAAATTGGTTCAAGCACTGACGTGAAGTCAGGAGCTTTTGCGCGTATGTTCTATTGTCCATTCTCCTGTATTGGACACTTTTAATCGAATTTACCATGGTGAATTCTATTGTCTCTTCTCCTGTATTGGACAGCCTTAATCGAATTCACCATGATGAATTCGATTAAGAGTGTCCAATACAGGAGAACAGACAATATAATTCACCATGGTAAATTCGATTAAGAGTGTTCAATACAGGAGAGTGGACAATAGAACATACGCGCAAAAGCTCCTGACTTCACGTCAGTGCTTGAACCAATTCTATAAGATGCAGTTTCATCATGAGAATCCATTTATACCATTCTCAACCTTAACAAACTAATACTTTCGGAGATATGATTTTTCAAAATTTCAATAATTAATCGCAATTTTATGATTGCATAGAATGCTCTAATTATAATTTGATGATGTACGTAAAAGCAACATATGAGGAGAGTCATCAACCTACGTTTTGAATTTATTTTTTTATGATGCAGTTCTTTCATAAGAATCCATTGATATCATCCCAAACTCTGAGAAACCAATACTTTCGGAGATGTGATTTGTCAAAGTTGGAATAATTTCTTGCTAGTAGTTTGACAAGAGCACCAAAGCCCTTGTCCACAGAGCTTTCGCACATTTTAAATTTTTTCTAGCGATATGATAAAAAATTAGCTCGTCGAAATTCTAAAAGTAATTTACCAAGTTCAAATGTTTTTAAAATCTAGTGGTATGAACCTCACAAAATTTCACATACGTCTTTGTGTCCATATTCTACAACTAGTTACCAAGTTTCAATTCGATCAGATCTTTATTTGTGGATTTATCGAGAATATAATATTCCAGATGGGTATAACTCCGAAACCGTTGGGAGGATTATGCCCAACAACAAAATTATCTCTTCCATTCGGATGCGCAACCTACCCTGTATATTGCAAGTCCCTATTCTTTCCCTTCGAAAGTTATCGAGGCAACGGTCACCCATCCAGGTACTGAAGTCACCCAAGGCTGCTCGGATCTCCAACAATATAGATCCGATCGTGTTTAAACGTGGAACTTGGCTGTAGAATTAGTATTTGAAGGCTCTCGGAAAATTTCAGTGATGTCGGACGAGTAGTTTCTGATTTATAGAATTCTTTTCAATAATTTTTTCAATATTTTCTAGTGATACGGTCCTCACGAATTTTTGCATCGGCATTCTACAACCTTTGAATTGGATCGGATTTGTATTTTTCGAGTTTTTGAGGAAATAACAACCACAACATTTCAGATGGGTATAGACTACTGGCCCATGCTGAAAAAATTATGGGTCATTTGAACCACCAGGTGACCTATCTAGAACGATATAAGAGCACAAAATAATAAGATTCAGCACTATGCCCTCACTTGTAAGCTGTCCAACTGAGTGCAGGTGAGAATTCGAAAGTACAGGTAGAGTGAGTACATTTTGGTCACATATTTTTGTACGGCATTCTTACCACCGATAGATCCATGAAAAATAATAAGAAAACGCGCAGTGCCGTACAAAAATGGTGGTCCACAAAGTCGAATTTTTTTTTTATTTTCTGACAATTACCAGGGTAAATTTGGTTATTTGATCTTGTACGGTATCTGTGTCATACTATTTCAAAACTGCTTCTAATCCATTATTCCGCAACGCCGTACAAAAATCATGCGACAAGGGGAAAAAATCGAGGGTTGTAATCCCCTCTCTTTCCGTAGTCCAGGGGGTGATTTGAAAAAGTACGGCTTCGGTTCCAAAACATTATCTAGCACTCAAAAGTACTATTAAAAATAATGCCGTCAAAAATTGATTGTTCATTTGAATGTAAATCAATAATTACCTTAATTACATCGTATCCTTGATTTTTAGAGCTGTAAAGTCATTTGATCCTGTACGGGAACTTTTTTTTTAACATGATATTGTAAAATACAATTGTTATATAGTATTGCCGTTCAAAAAAAACCGTTCTAAAAAAAATTATAGAGAAATACAAAAACTGGAATTTTGCGAATTATTGTAAAAGTTTAAATATCATAGATTAATGAAATATAGCAGTATTCTTCATTTTATCCCTTGTTTTAAATAGTATTAACATATATAAATTAGGAAAAAATGATGCCGTACATTTTTATGCACACCATATCTTTTAGGCTGATGAAAGTGACGCTACAATTTTGAGGGTACTTTATGGCCATCTGATACAGTACGGTATCAACATAATTTTGAAGAGAACAATTGATAATATGATAAAATCACTATGACGTCTAACTGAACTGAAACGGTGTGTATATTATGTCCAAGAATTGAAACTGTCAATCCCAGTATCAACAGTTTTGTATACTTTTTGGTTCAATATATACTTCAAACCTTATTGATACATACATATAATTGATTTGTTTCATTGTGATGATGTGAATAAATAAAACAATCATGTTTTAGAAAAATTCGAAATATTTAATGATAATAATAAAAAAATGGTCATTTCATAAAAAAAAAATTCATAAATTTAATGATGATAATAAGAAATATGGTTTTTGTTTGAATTATTCTGTATCGGAATCCGTTGCTGAGTTGTTATCAGAATCAACGTCTTCATCGACGTCCGAATTATCTTCTCTCGGGTCCAAGCCGAGTACATCCGAATAAAATACGATATTCCCTACAAATGCTAAACGTCGTAACAGAACGTCGCTCCAAAAATGTGCGAGTACTTATGATACTGAAATTAGCAGAATTATTTTTGAAAAATTAAAAATAAAATTGCAAATCTACATAATTCAAGTATAAATCGATAGTAAACAAACCCATATATGACATAGTTTCTAACTAGGAACCTAGAATCACGAAAAGACTTAAAATTTGTACAAATAAACTATCTAAATGCCGTATAAAATAAATTTCACCTTACATTTCGTTATATAGATTTTTTCTTTTTGATTTTTTCTATTTAATTTTTTCTTTCCCTTTGAACCAACGAAAATGTACAGCATATGAAAAAATATTATCTATGCATAAAATACTTTCAAAATAAATTTATTTCATGTTGTATCAAATCACCTGCTGGACTACCGAAAGAGAGGGGATTACAACCCTCAATTTTTTCCCCTTGTCGCATGATTTTTGTACCGCGTTGCGGAATAATGGATTAGAAGCAGTATTGAAATAGTATGACACAGATGCCGTACAAGATCAAATGACCAAATTTACCCTAGTAATTGTCAGAAAATAAAAAAAAAAATTCGACTTTGTGGACCACCATTTTTGTACGGCACTGCGCTTTTTCTTATTATTTTTCATGGATCTATCGGTGGTAAGAATGCCGTACAAAAATATGTGACCAAAATGTACTCACTCTACCTGTACTTTCGAATTCTCACCTGCACTCAGTTGGACAGCTTACAAGTGACGGCATAGTGCTGAATCTTAATATTTTATGCTCTTATATCGTTCTAGATAGGTCACCTGGTGGTTCAAATGACCCATAATTTTTTCAGCATGGGCCAGTAGTCTATAACCCGCCCGCAATCATTTGGTTGATTATGCCGATTAACGAACTGAACTGTCACAGTCGGATACGCAGCCTAGTTGCTATTTCCGTTCGAAAGTTACGTAGCAACGGTCACCCATCCAGCTACTTTACTCGTCCAAGGCTGCTCGCAATATTTTTTCAATAACTCCTACAAAATAGATCCGATCGTGTTCAAATTTAGAGATTGTCTGTGAAATTAGGTTTCAAGACCCTCGAAAAATTTCCACGATATCGGATGGAGAGTTTCTGAGATACCGAACAATATTTAATAATTTTTTTATTTTCTAGTGGACGATCCTCACGAAATTTCTCGTAAGTCTTTGTATCGGCTTTCTTGAACTAGTTTCCAAGTTTCAATTCGATCCTATATAGATATCGGATGGATAGGTCCTGAAATACAGAATTTATTTTAATGATTTTTGGCGCTCTTGTTCCTCGGAACAAAGTGCTTATCAATTTGCCGAAATTTCTGTAATTTTCGAATTTTTGGCTGAAAATGGTCTTAAACGATTTGGTTCGACTCACTGATCAAGAATCCGTGGTCGAAATCGATTCTGTCAATCCGTCCGTTCGGCCGATCTCGAACGAAAGGAGTTAGAGGATTGAAATTTTTAGGGTAGGTTTGGAGCGTAAATATCTAGGACGAGTCCGTTAATGGGCAGAAACCACCAAGCGGTTTCGGAGTTATGGCCGTTTTTAGTAAAAATATGTCTTATGAATATATCTTAAACCGATCACTCGATATATCTGAAATTCAGCATCAAATTGTAGAATAATGACTATGCATGCGAAATTTTGTGTTGATCGGGTTGCCGTAAAGTGGAAATACAATTTTTAAATTTTGTTTCTACAGTAACTCTCGAACAGAATGAGCTAGGCAAATGAAATTTTTCGAGTAGGTTTGGGAAATAAATATCTTGGCTAAGTTCGTTACTTGATCGGCTTGATGGTTTAAGAGTAACGAAAAAAAAAATCAATTATTTTTAAGATGCAGTTTCACCATGAACATCCATTGATATCATTTTCAACTCTAACAAGTTAATACTTTCGGAGATATGATTTTTCGAAATTTCAATAATGAATTGTACCTCTGTGTTTTCACAGAATGCGATAATTATTCTATCTTTGAATTATTATAATATGATCTGTGTTCTTACATGTCATCTAATTTTTCTATGAGACATAAATGTCAAAATTATTCCTGGTTCGTTATTCTTCATATAAAGTAAACCTCCTATTCTATAAAACAAAGTATGATTGAATGCAAAATGACCAATGAAATAACCTCAGCTATCGTAGAATTATGAGGATGATATGGTATTATACCTTTAAGGTGATAATATAATGCCCGTGGATAATCCATATGATGATGGAAATATATTATTTGGTAAGATACATAATCAAATTGGGTTCAGAAGATCTTCAGTAAAAACAAAACTGGAATATTGTCTAAGATTTATAATTTATATAATATAATTTTCAGAGTAGATTAGAGGAATGAATATCTCGGATAAGTTCGTAATTGGGGAGAATCGGTCTGTTTGAATTTAATTTCTTTCATGATGTATTTCTATCGTAAGAATCCATGTATATCGCCAAAGCTCCTGTCCACAGGACTTGAACCAATTTTGTTTTAAATGTTCCTCCCTAAAGCCGAAAAATTTGCGCGGTGGTATTGTACAACTATTTAGCAAGTTTAAATTGGAACGGATCCGTATTTTCTGGGTTATTGACGAAATAATAACAAAATTTCAGATGGGTATCACTCTAAAACCGTTTAGCTTTTTAAGCCTATTAACGAACTTATCTGTTGTATTCGCCTGTGCATCCTAGAACATACCCGCAAAAATTATATTTTTTCTGATTTCGCCAAAACCTCGAATCTTGGGTACCCTATTATATCTGGATGAGAATATCGTTTCTCTATTTCAGTATCGTAATGAGTTCATTACAGCACTAAAAACAGTGCTGTAATGAACTCATTCCCGCATTGTTTCTAGTTATATTTTTCGTTTTGTGGTAGTCAACACTGACATTCGATCAAATTTCAACACACGTCAATTATTTTCCATATAATATGATCTGGATATATTAGTTTTATTTTCATTTCAAATTAAGGTACTAGAGATTTTCTTCTTGCTAATTTTGAATCATTCATGCCATCAGGAAACTGGGTTAAATCTGATCTCCATGCCCTACGTACGATTCAAATTCAAATTCCGTAATCTGTCAACTTTTGTAACAGTCACGCCAACTGCCAAGATACAATACAAAAGTCACTAGGATGTTTA
Organism: Halyzia sedecimguttata; assembly: GCA_937662695.2. NCBI lineage: Eukaryota > Metazoa > Arthropoda > Insecta > Coleoptera > Coccinellidae > Halyzia > Halyzia sedecimguttata. The sequence goes on from OW569413.2 coordinate 19,267,745, forward strand.
ATCCGAATTTTTCAAACAAATTTCAACAATATTTCATAAAACTTGCCTGAAATAGAGAAAATATCGTCTATTACTCGTTGCAGGAGGCAATTCCAACACTCATGCGTCCGAAAACTCGATCCTTCGTCGCTCGTTTTCGAATTTCGCATTCGTGCATGTTTGAATAGGACCCCATTCTGCAACTTGTTTTAGAATATACTATTAACTTTCAATCAAACCTAAATATATAGGTCCCAATTCTTTGAAATAAGTCCTCGGCAATTGCGTCATAAGTGTATTTATTCTTCCTTGAAAATTTTGCTGTTCGACTGTAGAACAGTGGACAAGTACACTGTAATCGATTTATTTTAGATGCAATTATGTGATCACATTAAAGTAGCGTCATATAATATGGATATTTTTCATAGAACAATAATTTGTATTTATCCTTAGATCAACAAAGATCTATGTTTGAATTCGACACTGTTGATGAGTTTTAAAATTTCACTCTCGTTATTTATGACAATATCCATAATAGATATTTTACAACGTATTTATCGATTTAAACTACGTTGGATATTTTTTTCGATATATTGAGAGGGATGAATTGTCAAAAGATTATATTTCATTAACTGGTCAAACAATGTCATTTCAACATGATCTTCTCATTCAAGCTTCGAATCTACACTGCAAATATCCTCAATTTAGTTCTTTCGAAAACTTTTTTCCTTAACGGTTGGCAGGACGGAAGTATAGAATTAACTGCAAATTTCATGTCCTTAATTTATTTCTTTCGAAAACTATATTCCTTAACGGCCGCACGACGGAAGTACGGCATTAATTGAGTATAATCAATGAGTATTTGAATAAGCAGAGAATAGAACATTATCTGAACGAAATGATGCTATATATCATGGCGCGAGTAGGCTCAAATTATCAATTCTCTATATTCTCTGCATACATTCAAGTATATATTGAACAATTAAGGAACAGAAAATTTTGTAATAACTTTCACGTCAATATCTTTTTTTGTATCAAATAATATCCAATCAAACCTCAAAAGTATAGAAATAAGAAATATAATCGAAAAACAGTTTCATACATTATCAGTAACTAATATCTGATTCACATTATTACCTCTTAGTAGACGTACCTTACAACCTTACATGATGTCATAATGAATTTTATGAACTTGTTCATATAGACAAATTCAGACATGCGTAAGCATAGAATATACTTGACCACAAAAACATATTTTTCTTCATTCAGAAAGAAAGCGGGAGATAAAACTACCTTCACAAATTTGTTTATTAGTTCAGAAATTATACACAAGCATATTTCCCAAAAACTCTGGAATTAAAATAAAATCGGAATGTTTATCACTATTATGTTGGATATATATATACCGTCTAACAGCTTTTATAAGGTAAAAAACTTTTTGGAGGATTACCAAAACAGATAATAGCTGAATACCTCAGTTGATTCATCTTTTTACACGTGCTACTGTTTAAGGTTCTCATCTCATCTTTGATAGCCGATATAGTTGTTCAAATTAGCGTTATAAAACGTCATGGTGGATGGAAATCCAGCATTGGTGCAGGACTATGTTCAAAATTCACTGACTTCTGAGAAAATATTAAAGGTGTGAATCATTGTAGATGTACTGGTCAAGAAGAGCAATTGTACGAAATTAAACTCTTGTATTCACAACTAAACAATACTCAACAAAATACATTTGAGAGAACTTACTCAGCAGTTCTATTGTAATCATGGATAAAATGTAATTCACTTATCTGTGACTCGATTAGAATCAAAAATATTTCATCATCAACAGAAAATTCTTCTGGGAAATGATTCGGAAAAGGAAAATAAACCGTCAATTCCAAGCGAGGCAAAGCTATAGTGGATATCAGTATACCAAATGTCAAAATTAAACCATTATCATCTTTGTTTACTATCAGTGGTGGTAGGTACCAATATTAATGTTCATATTTATATCAAATAAATATGATAAAGTATTCATGACTATGTTTTTTTACCGTAGGGAGCTTACACTCACTTCACTTTCGCTTCTTTTGAAAGAGTAACAACGCATATTATAATAAAGTTCGTGCAAAAAGTATCTTTTTGCGCGCATGTCCTAGAGAGAGGCGTGCTATTATTTTGCCCAATAGCTGGCCGACGATAACTTTCGAACGGAGAGAAATAGCGACTTACAATTAGGTAGTAGGTTGCGCACCCGAAAATATTATATGTATTTCAGAAACTATTTGTCAGACTCGGCTGAAATTGCACCAAAACCATCGAGCATCCTTTTATCTTTGAAATAAGTATCTTCAAAAATACAGATCCCATCGATTTAAATCTAGTACTCGGTTAATGAAAAGAAGTCTTGAAGGTTCATGCTAGTTTATTATTTTTCAAAGTGTTATAAACAAAAAATGGAAGAAAATATTGTCCTGGCTTTCCGACCTGATTTTTTGCATATTGACCTAAAATGTGATTTCAAACAAGTTTACTTAGAGCGTTAAAGTTCGAATATTCTGAGACAATAAATATTTTAGTTTAAAAATGGCGATTTCCGCTCAGACCGTAAGACACAGTTGGCCGAGTTTTATATCATTTTTTTCAAGCATGTTCTGGGGAACAGCGTGCTATCATTTTGCCCAAATTTCCGAGTGGTCGGTTTGTCAGTATAAACCATGGATTCGACATACCGTCATAGAAAATAATCGGTAGGCGTTTAATCACACGAACCTGAAGGCCAATGGACAGAATCATTTTTCGAAATAACGTTTTCATCAATTTGTCCCTCCAATAAATCTATGTTTCCGCTGGATGTGTGGCACCACCCTTTAAGAAAGTTTTACATCATGCAACGAATTATAGTGGTACGAAATTCACCCATACTGCACGAGTAACCGAGGACGATTATGTTGACCATAAAACAGAGAAAAAGCTCTATAAGTTTCGTAAACTGATATCTGATATTGAAAATGAGTTGTCACAATTTGGTAATGCTTTTTAAGTGTTTATTCGTGAATAAACCTTCCTGACCAGTTATGTCAAAGAACTGTCATTTTAACTAACGTCATTTAAAAGTTATCCTTTTCGAAAGAAGACTGTATCAGCTAAAAAAATCATATAGGTACCTATCTGCATCCAAATGTGCCGACTTTGATATTTAATTATTTAATAAAGTTTCCCCACTCGTCGTTTACGGAAATTTCTACCACATATTCTGATAACTACCCAAACAATTTTTTTGGTTTTGAGCCCCACTTTGCGGTGGCCCAATCAACCTACTAAAATTTGTCCCTTTCAACAACGTCCATCAACTGCTGTCACAATATTCGCAAGCACCACTTCACGTGCCTTTTAGCGTTATTGTTAATCAACCTACTTTCGTCAATCAGTCAATATGCAGCACTTCTCGGTAAAGAGGACCGGTACTTATAACATGGCTCGGCTAATAAATCAAGACCCAAATCAATTCTGTCCTTATTAATCCTCATTACCGATTGTAAGAAGTGCATTTCTTTTAAATATGACCACCGAATTTAATAAGCTGCAATATATCTTTTTCGCAGGTGCCTCGGTTTTGTCTCGTTACGCAATGAAGGAATACATTTTTTTTTTGGATGCAATATTGGATCATAAAATATAGATTACCATAAAATTATATTACTCATAGATTTATGAAAGTATTGACGTTATTTCACACGTTATCGCAGTTATAGTTATCAGAGCTCCACCCTATCACGAGAATAAATATTGAAAAATGGAAATTTTTTTGAAAAATCGGATTTGTCCAATATCTCGAGATCTATCGAATCTAAAGGTTCAAATTATAATTATTATGATTATAAAAAATAAGAGTAGAGTTTAGGCAATGCCTATAAACCCACAACAATGTCATAATATACAACTGAAAATATACATACATCAGCAAAAAAAAGAAAAAACAAAGAAACAACTCGAAGAGAGAGAAAAACAAAAGCAAATTAACACGAACTCATAAACGACGGGACCAACTGTCACAATCAATTTTAAACGCCCTCACAGACATGGAATTCACCACTGTTGTAGGAAACTTAAATCTTGTTTGAAAGTACTTATGATGTCTATTTAGGAAAAATGCACCCTTCAGAAGTTTAAAGCCGAAAACAGAAAAAAGTCCGCAAATTTCCAGGTGCTTTGGACATTACTCAGCTGCCTCGATTTTTTTTGACTGGCAAATTTGGCATAACACTACTGGTACATATATGTCCCAACAACATCCCACAGTCAAAGCTTATAGGGGCAATTTTTTCCGACCCAACAACGCCTACGGTGACTGATGGCCTATATCATATATTTGCATCGAATAGTGACGTTCCTATTTATTCGAACGAATATAATTCCTAGAAAATGCTCATTTGATAATTTTACAGTAAAAAATTGAGGGGGGCTAATGGAATGGGCTTTCGCTGCAATATTCCATTTTTATTATTTGAGAAAACAATATAGTATCTCCTCATTTCTGTCCATCCGTATCTGCACGCGATATGTGTGATACCTCACGAACTACTTATATAGTAGAACATTGTGAAAAAAAATTGTACTAAGCATTACAACAGTAATTCATATTCCAACTCCAATGTGAACACTTTGTTAACAAAAAAATTGAAAGCCGTATCTTGAACTCTAGGTGGCCGATTTCAAGAAAAATAGTATTATTTCATTAAATGACGATAACATTGAGGTATTCCGAGTTTCATGGAAATCGTTAGTAAACTAAAGAAGATATTAACGATTTTAGAATATCATATATTCCCGTTTTTTTTTTAATCCAGAACAAAATAAGCTATCAGGAATTCAGGGACGTCATATTGAAGGACTTGGAAAGACAGAACTTTTTTGTTAATAAACGGAATTTCTATCTGGTGTAGTTTGGAAGATACTAGTGATACAGCATCTAATTTGTCACCACTGTGTATAACGTAAATTAAAACGTAGCAAAATCCGATGGGCTTGGGCACATACAATTTTACAGTTAAGGAGAAAATGGGAATGAGCCAGGGCTGTCCCGTTTTTTAAAGCACCAAAGATGGCAACCCTGATTTCAAAGGAAAAATTTATAAACCAGAATCAAGCACATGTTCATCAACGGCGATAGTACCCCCAAAACACTCCAAGTGCTAATTCTCTAGTAGCTTCAAGGAAGGTGCGATCTAAAGAACCATAAAAATAACTTCACAAAGCTCCGTTTAATGTTCTCACTGCATATAAAAGTGGAAAAAATCTATTCATATAAAGTAAACGGGAAACTGTTATGGTGTTATGACACAGGGCACTTGTAGGGTTCATTGTCCTTGCAGCAGAACTCTCTTCCTGCGGACAGATTGGTACCTTGCCATTTGTCACTGTGGTTCTTGATGAACAAATATGCCCGTTCTTTGTGGACTAGCTCTCTGTCCGTGCTGGCACAGATGATCGATGCGCTCTTAGGTAGATGGGCCACTATCTGGAATAAAATAATCTGTTTTAAATACTTGCAGATTGGATATACGTCACCATTAAATTATCCGCCAAGCGATAAAGATAAATGTATTGCATTTTATTGGTGCGATTGGTACCCTGTACAGAGTGAAAATCAATTTGCCCAAATATCTGTTGCTTTCGAATTTTTTGCCGAAAATAGTCTGAAATATAGAAATATGGATCATGCGGAGTAATATCAATAAGTGTGCACAGGTAGCTTATGCTTCCTCCGTGCCGATGCCATAGTTTACCTCCGAAATGGAGGTCCTAGAGCTGAAGGCACAATTGGTTGCTCGCTCCTGGTGTGGTGTCACCTATTTTCACTTGTATTTCCATCTTTCTTGGTTTCTTGGTTGCCCTGTCCTGAAGAAGCCAACTAGCAGAAACACGTGTCGGCAGGTACCAGCAGAATTATTATAATCTGCTTCTTTTGCGGAATTACCCGTTAAACTTTCCCACTTATAGTCTGAAATGTTTAATTTCGACTGATAAAAAATCCAAGGTGAAACTATAGTCTGTTTGGCCGGCCTTCAGCACGGCTACGCTCGACCGCAGTGAGTAAGAGAGTTGAAATTTTCAGGGTACGTTTGGAGTTCAAATGCTTCAGCTAGATTTGTTAATGGGCAAAATCCACCGAGTAGTTTCAGAGAGTTTATAGCCATCTGAAATTTTGTTTTCCCAATAACTCAAAAAATACTGATCTGGTCGAATTAATACACGTTAAAAAATAACGACACGAAGACTTTTGCAACTTCTTGAGGATCGTACTAATAGAAAACTAAAAAAAAATTCTGTACCTCAGAAACTATCCTTCAGATATCGCAGAAATTTTGCGCGAACCCCCAAAACCAAATTTTTTAGACCGAACCGATACCTATTGGTGGAAATGTTGGAAAAATCTCGAAATATTATATCTATGACAGTGTGTACTGGTCATCTGCTTTACAGACGAACAGCAATATTTTCAAGTGTGATACAATATTTTTGGGAGCTTGCCGAGGATATCGAACGAATTTCATTATGCAGTTTAAATTGATAGTATTAGAGATGTCATGTCTATGCTCATGTTATGTTTGCAAGGAAAGAGCAGATTTTAAATCGATATTTAATACCTATCGCGGGTCGAGAGGAGTTAAATATTCTACTTGGATCCATATATTTAGGTTTGGTGGAAAGATTAGGGTACCAAATTCGAGCTTTTACCGAAATATTATATATAATATAAAACAACAAATAATGAAAACGCGTGAGTAACTTAAAATCTTTCAGAATTTTTCAGATTAATACAATTATTTACCGAAAACTCCGAAAAAGTTCATACCGAAAATTCTCAAATATCAATTTCAGATGAGGTTCGAAAACAGTTATTAAGATGCATTTATATAGATATTTAAAATAATTCATTCGTCGAGTATTTTGATGAATTGAAACAGATAGTTTCAGATCAGAGATGCTGAAGTAGATATTTTTGTTCTCTACTGAATGAAGAATTTATTTGTAAAATTCCCCCCCCCCCCCGAAATGTTATTTTTCTCTTTTTTTTGCTGCAGAAAGTGACCCTTACACCCCCAAAACCCCCCCCGAAATTAATTCCTATTTCAAAACCCCCACCCCGAAATTAATTCCTGGCTACGCCCTCGGCGTAAAATATGGTATTTTGGACGTATTCCAATGAATTTGAAAGAATATTTTCAGAATTCACAATATGGAATATGATTACTTGGATTCTTAGAACATATATCAATGATGTAAGGTTGAATTAAATAATAATCTGCAGCATTCATATAAGATTCAAGATTTCAATGATTGCATATAATTTTTCTGTTATTCTTGGACAGTTAAATTAAGTGAAATTTTGAATGAGCCCAATTTTACATTCAAGCTCTGGATTTGAACTCGATCGGAACTATATTGTTAGAAATATTGGGAAAATATGATTTTTTTTACTGGAAGCCAAGCAACCTTGGGTGAGTGAGACAAGCACGCCAAAGCAGAATGAATTTTTTTGGATCATACCTCAATATTGAAAACAATAGACAGATTGTTTTTAATCAAAAATAAAGTGACAAATTTTCGATTGAACAAAGGCTATAATTTCCTGATGAATTCTTTTGTTCAATATATTACTTTTCATTCAGACAAAGGGTGCGTTACATTTTTTTTAGATCATTCACAATGTTTTTATTGAATATCTGAAAAGCTGTCCCCTAAATTTAGACCTTATTTCACTCACAATGTTTTTAATATGTTGACTATCATATTATGTGAAGGTTCTTGTCAACTCTGTATTTTGCTTTTTTGCCACTCTTGTTCCTCGGAACAGAGTGCTTATCAATTTGCACAAATGTCTGTAATTTTAAAATTTTTGGCTGGGAATATCTTAAACGATTTGGTTCGACTCACTGATCAAGAATCCGTGGTCGAAATCGATTCTGTCCGGCCAGCCGTCCGTTGTCCGGCTGGCCGTTAACACGATAATTCTCGAATGGAATGAGCTTGACAGTTGACATTTTCAGAGTAGCTTTGGTAGATAAATATCTCGGTTAGGTTCGTTATCAGGTAAAATCGGCCGGATGGTTTCAGAGCAACGAAAAAAAAATTGTTCACATTAAATATTTCGAATTCAATTTTTTTTAAGATGCAGTTGCATCATAAAATCCATTGACATTATTTTCAAATCTAATAAGCTAATACTTTCGGAGATATGATTTTTCAAATTTTTAATCATACATCGCACTTCTGTTTTCACAGAATGTGAATTTTATCTGTCTGTGTTCTATCTGTGTTCACTGTTCATACATGTAATCTTATCTACCTATAACACACATGTCAAATGTATTTCTGTTCTAACAAACAAAGTATGATTGAATGCAAAATGACCAATTATAGGATATTATAATTACCCCTATCTATATGCCCTTGGATAATCCATATGATGAAGGAAATATATAAATTGGTAAGTTTATCAAATTGGGTTCAGAATATCGTCAGTGAAAAGAAAACTGGAATATTGGCTAAGTTTCAATTGATATAATATCATTTTCGGAGTAAATTTGAGGAATGAAAATCTCGGATAGGTTCGTTATTTGACTTCAATTTAGTTTCTTTTATGATGCAGTTCTATTATAAGAATCCATTGATATCATTCTGAGAAAGCAATGATTTCGGAGATGAATTGTCAAAGTTTCAACAAGAGCACCAAAGCTCCTGTCCACAGGGCTTTCCGACACTTTCCCACTTTTTGGCGCTCTTGTTCCTCGGAACAGAGTGCTTATCAATTTGCCCAAATGTCTGTAATTTTCGAAGTTTTGGCTGAAAATGGTCTTAAACGATTTGGTTCGACTCACTGATCAAGAATCCGTGGTCGAAATCGATTCTGTCCGGCCACGATAACTCTCGAACTAAAGGAGTTAGAGGATTGAAATTTTCAGGGTAGGTTTGGAGCGTAAATATCTCGGACAAGTTCGTTAACGAGCGAAATCCACCAAGCGGTTTCGGAGTTATGGCTGTTTTTAGTTAAAGCCATTTTTTGGAATATTACTGAAAAATCTATCTGAAGTTTACCATCCATTTGTAGAATATTGACCTTCATACGCATGCGTAGTTTTGTATTGATCGGGTTGCCGTAAAGTGTCATTTTTTTTTTTAATTTTCAAAATTTGTTTCCTCAATAACTCTCGAACAAAATGAGCTAGGCAGTTGAAATTTTTAGAGTAGGTTTGGGAGATAAATATCTCAGTTGAGTTCGTTATTGGGCAAAATTGGCTTGACGATTTCGGAGTAACGAAAAAAAAATTTTTTTTTCACATTACAAATATCAAATTTATTTTTTTTTAATGCAATTTTACCATAAAAATCCATTGATATCATTTTCAACTCTAACAAGCTAATACTTTCAGATATATGATTTTTCGGAATTTCAATGTTTTCACAGAATGCTGTACTTAGGTATTTTATCTATGAATTATTATATGATCTGTGTTCTTACATGTCATCTCATTTTCCTATGAGAGATAAATGTCAAAATTATTTCTGGTTCGTTATTCTTGATATAAAATACACCTTCTGTTCTAGAAAACAAAGTATGATTTAATGCGTAATGACCAATGGAATAACCTCAGCTATCGTAGAATTATGAGGATGATATGATATTATACTTTCAAGGTGATAATATATTGCCCGTAGATAATCCATATGATGATGGAAATATATTCTTTGGTAAGATACATAATCAAATTGGGTTCAGAATATCTCCAGTAAAAACAAAACTGCAATATTGTCTAACTTTTAATTGATATAATATAATTTTCATAGTAGATTTGAAGAATGAATATCTCGAATAATCTCGTTATTGGGGAGACTTGGTCTGTTTGAATTTAATTTCTTTCATGATGCAGTTTTATAGTAAGAATCCATTTATATCATTCCTAGAGACCAATAATCGGAGAGGTGATTTGTCAAAGTAAGAACAAGAGCGCCAAAGCTCTTTTCCTCAGGGCTTGAACCAATTTTTATTATATGCATTTTTGAAGTTCACGGTATTACGATATATGAGTTTGTTATCGATTAAATAGACTTTACGGAACCTCTCGACACATTCAACCCCAGTATAAAACTTTCTAAAATACATTATCTTATTCTATAATAAAAAACACAAACCACATTCGACAACAATGTGGAATTGATTGCGTCGAAAGGTTCCGTAAAGTTCTGTTATTCGATTGAAGCAACCCCATAATATATCGTAATATGGTAATGACATTTGTGTGAAAATCAGGAGCCATGAGGCGAGTAATTTTGAAAAAAAATTCATGAGAGAAGTTTCCATAAAGCAATAAATAATATTATTATTTTAACTGCTTAAATTTTATATCGAGGGTATTTGACATGAATTTTTCACGTGAATTTAATGGACAAACGAATAACTATCATAAATACAATACAAGCAAGAGAATACAATAACTGACAATACCCGTAAGATGAATGTTAGTTTGAAAAATATTCAATTTCTATGCTGTCTTTGTCTTGAACTTCCTATTATCGAACTAGTCGAATGGAATATTGAGCAGTATAACATTTACAGTCTCTTTGTGTTCAGATTTTATATTTACCTAAATAATTGATCAATTCATGTTCGAACACCCTGTCGGTCATCGTTTTCAGGTGGGAACAGATTCAACAAGTTTTCCATGCGTAAAAAACCAACGCATCTATTAGAAATGACTTTCAACCAGAGTTGTGGTTGAAGGAACATCGCTATTAAAACGCCAGCACCCCTCGTAATGCTCCGTGGCCTCCAGATTAACATTCGAATAATGTCCGACTGTCTGTACGTCGTCTGCGTTTCCTGTTACCCATTCCACCCCTCGGTAGTTCAACAACAATGAACTGATTAAATCCGTCCAAGAATAACATTATCCACCCTTCATAGCGATGCACAATACGCTAAATAGGGTGGTTAAATAGACTTTGTACATCCGGTATGAAACTTTGATTATTCATGACTCGGACAATTACAGAAAGGATGTGTTCAGGGCAGGTTCACACGCCCTGATATCCTGGGGGAACGTTTTTGATTTATCCAGTAAATCGACTATTAAACTTTTATGTGAGTATTTTGGGCAAGATATGCAAAGAGTTGTGTTCTGATTATAAAATGGCCCCTAAACGTAGCAACAGATTTGGTAAATTACCTGTACAGATAAGTATTATATAGCAGTTTGTCCCCTACACAGATTATTGTGTCATTGTGATCAATGTATGTGTGTCATCATGTTTGAAGTTTGCCACAAACCAAATTTGTACAATGTACAGGGTGATTCACTTATCTTGGTAACCCCAAATTTATCCGAAACGGCCGAATATATTTTAATTCTGTAAACGCCGTTTTGTACAAGTCAACCTTGATTTGGGAAGCGTGTAAGAAGTTGGCGTAAAAAATAAAGATGGCTGGCGTCGCGGCACCGTTAATTTTTTTTCCCAGGGACATACCTTTTTTATTATGCCATTCGAAAGATGATTATATTCTGAATTTTATTTCCAAATACCATTGTTTCCCATTTTAAACCGTTAGCGATTTATGTTAATTCTATTCCATTTTTGCGCGATGTTTTGAGGAACGTTATCATTTTGCCCCAATGTCTGTAATTTTCTTATTTTTTGCCGAAAATGGCAAATTTCACAAACGTCCTTAGGTTTGTATTCTACAACTAATCACCAAGTATCAATTCAATCGGATTTGTATTGGTAGAAAACAAAATTATTACTCGGAAACTATTGGGCCGATTATGCCCATTAACGAACTTCTCCGTCGTATTGGGATGTGCCACCTACCCTGAAAATTTCAGCTAGCTCTTTCCGTTCTCAAGTTATCGTGGCAACAGCCGGCCGGCCGGACAGAATCAAATTTTACCTCGAATTCTTCATCGGGAAGTCAAACCCAATCGTTTGAGCATTTACGGCAAAAAATTCGAAAATTACAGACATTTGGGCAAAATGAAAACGCGATGTTTCCCAGAACATACGCGCAAAATGGAATAGAATTAACACCTACAGGGTGTTACTTCTTACTAACGGTTTGAAATGGGAAAAAACGGTATTTGGAAATAAAATTTAGAATTGAATCATCTTTCGAATGGCATAATAAAAAGGGTATATTCCTGGAAAAAAAAATTTGACGGTTCCGCGACGCCAGCCATCCTTATTTTTTTCGCCGGCTTCTACACGCATCTAGTTATTAAGTTAACATTGACTTGTACCAAACGGTGCTTACAGAATTAAAATATATTCGGTCGTTTCCGAGAAAATTGGAGTGACCAAGATAAGTGAATCACCCTGTACATACTACTTTGCTCCAGAAATATCCTCAACTTTTGTAATTTGAATGATTTCAAAAGATCTTGTTATTTCGCATTCGTACATACTTAGTTTAGTGGAAATAATTATTAAAAACGAGACACTTTACAGTTACAGAATAGGTAAATTTATTTACTTTGGGCTTATTATTATTATTATTATATAAGTATATTGAGTAAAGTATTACATGTTTTCAATTAAATTTTTGTTTATTTTTACTTAAGTAATCATTAAAGGATACTGTGGGAGGTGTAATCATTATTTAATGGTTTATTTTTCAGAATTTGGGAGAGAAAACCCAGAAAGAAACCATTTAATAATGTTTTTACTTAACCTACTACAATAATTTCTTCGCTAATTCTTGAGGTTAATAATTATTATCGATAAACCGAAATGTATACCTCGAAGATGAATCCTTTGGTTATTAACAAAATTTCCTTATAATATTCTATGGATCATTAATACTCAAACAAAACAACCCTGCGAAAAAATGATGATAATGAGAATAATAATTTAAACAAAATCACTTCACATGTTCAAAATGCTATAATACCATACAATCCATACATTGCTATTAATTTATTTGCTTTAGACTAATGAGAATAAAAACGTGTTTCTGGCGCTCTTGTTTCTCGGAACAGAGTGCTTATCAATTTGCCCAAATGTCTGTAATTTCCGAATTTTTAGATGAAAATGTTCTTAAACTCACTGATCAAAAATCCATGGTGAAAATCGATTCTGTCCGGCTGGCCGTAGACACGATAACTCTCGAACGGAATGAGGTAGACCAGGGCTTCCCAAACTATGCGTCTCGACGCCCTGGGGCGTCGCGGCATTGTCCCTGGGGCGTCGCATATCTATGCGACCGAGTCGAGTAAGTTGATAACGTATTACTAGGCTAAAAAAATTGGGAAATATTTTTGGGGGCTGAGTTAAGGGGTGTCGTACAAAAATGGCAAAGTACCAATGGCGTCACAGTAAAAATAAGTTTGGGAAGCCCTGAGCTAGACTGTTGAAATTTTCAGAGCATTTTGAACATTTGAAAGTGATTTTATTTGAATTATTATTCTCATTAGTCTAAAGTAAATAATTTACATATTCCTCAACTTTAAAGTGACAATATTCGAATTTCAGTATGGCGTACAACAAAAAATATTCCTGAGGATTTTCGTTTGCTCTCTGACGAAAGAGTCTGATATAGTCTCGGAAACGTTGAGAAATAGTTGTTTTATCGTTGATGTTTGTTTGGCAACATTCTTCGATACATTGCTTCTGACAAATATCTTGTGTTCCTAACGCAGAAGCAATTAACAATTGGTTCAAGAATTGTTAGACGATTATTTTGAAGAACTAATGAACATTTGTAATGACGACGAACATTGCAGCTAATGTAATGTTTTCCGGTGGGGCAAATTTTTGTTTAAATGGAACGGTTTACCGTCAAAACTCACGATATTGTTTAAATCCTCATTGGATTCAAGAAGTACATACCTAGCAGCGACAAAAGTTGAATGTTTGAAGGGGGATTTTCGAAAATAGACTTATAGGTCCATTTTTTATAGACGGAAACTTGAATAGTGACGAGTATTTAGATTCATTTCAATAATCAAAATATTGAATAATTTGTAAAAACGAGAAACTACTCATTATTAAATGGTTCTTTTCTGGGTTTTCTCTCCCAAACTCTGAAAAGTATCTATAAAATAAAAAAATTATAATTTTGTGAATTGCTTCTGTGTTAGAAACACAAGATATTTGTCAGAAGCAATGTATCGAACAATGTTGCCTAACAAACAACAACGAAACAACATCAACGATAAAACAACTATTTCGTAACTAAAACAAAACAAAAACTAAAACAAAACAAAAACTAAAACAAAACGGGAAATATTTATTGATTTCAACCATCAACAAATATTCCGCGTGGCCGGGCTAGACACCTCATCGCTCAGTGTTCCCCAAAGAGGAAAGTATCATTCAAGAACAGACACAGACCTCATGGTTATTACCAATCATCAGTGTGACTTAGCCAGACACCGAATGAAAACAGACGGGGTTCTAGGAAACTTATCTCCATCGGTTGAGAACCGGTAAGGGAAAGGACCCCAACAGCGCCACCTATGGAGAATCCTTACGAACTCCGACCCTCTGTGATGAAGAAAACTTGAGCGATGTTCATTATTTTGCCGTAAGAGGGTCAAGAAATGGCTAAGCCATCTATCATAAAGTGACCTTTACGGACTGAAAACGCCCGGTTACTATTTCGTAACGTTTCGGAGACTAGGTATATCAGACTTCTTCGTCAGACCCAAACGAAAATCTTCAGAAATATTTTTTGTTTTCTTTTCTGAAATTCGAAAATTGTCACTTTAAAATTAAAGAATATGTACATTTATTTACTTCGGACTAATATGAATAATAATTTAAACAAAATCACTTCAAATGTTAAAAATGTTCGCCGTTCATCTCCTGATAATATGCAAGCCTATTAATAAATTCGTGAGTCACTCTTTTCAAGACTTCTCCACTTATCAGTTCACATTCATCAATAATTTTTTGTCTCAATTTCTGCAAGCATGTTAGTCTTCTAACGTAAACACGTCATTTTAGATAACCCCAAAGAAAACATTCTAACCGGTTAGAGTCCGGAGAACGAGCAGGCCACTCCAATGCACCGATTTGGAAGTTCGCATACAAAAAATCCCTAACCCGTCGATCATAGGGGGAGGCGCTCCATCTTGTTGAAACCAAAAATGTTGTGGTAACTGCCCATTCGGTTGAAGCGCAGGAATACTTCTGCGTAAGAAACACAAGATATTTGTCAGAAGCAATGAATTGAACAATGTTGCCTAACAAACACCAACGAAACAGCATCAACGAAGAAACAACTATATCGTAAAGTTTCGGAGTATATATCAGACTCCTTCGTCAGACACTTAACGAAAATCTTCAGAATTATTTTGTTGATAGTTATTCTGAAATTCGAGAAACAAAATAATTCTGAAGATTTTCGTTAAGTGTCTGACGAAGGAGTCAGATATAGACTCCGAAACGTTACGATATAGTGTTTTCTTCGTTGATGTTGTTTCGTTGGTGTTTGATAGACAACATTGTTCAATTTATTGCTTCTGACAAAGATCTTGTGCAAATCACAAAATAATTAATGTTTTATTTTATAGATATTTTTCAGAGTTTGAGAGAGAAAACCCAGAAAGCAACCTTTTAATATAGGATCATAAAGGATATCTGTTTGGACATATTTTTGTTGTGGGAAAGAAAAGGGTATCAGTTGGAGGTTGTGTGCCTAGACGTGCAAACGTAGTGTCTGCAAAAAATAATCTCAAAAGAAAGTGTATGGCTATTATACAGGTGTTCCACAAATAGTTCAACAAATTTTAGTAGCAGATTACTCAGTTAAAAATAAGGCTTGTTTTTCATTTATTTTTTTTTTCGATTTCTCAGCGTCTGTAGATTTACCACCTCGTAGGGTGTGACAAGTTGACAGTTGAATTTTTCTTCTCATATTCTAGTGGTTGCAGTAAAATGAATTTTTTTTCTTCCCATTACTACATCTGTAACGGGACGAGATCTTCAACCCCTTTCAATATTTATCCTGTAGCTTTTTGACGGATAACAATTTTGGAACTATAAGTGATTATTTTCGTAAAGGCGATAGATTTTAATGAATAATGATGAAAGGAAATTTCAATAACAAGTTTTAGACTGGAGTAAGTAAGCAGCAGGTTGTATCCTTATGTACAGAATGTATGCTGAGCACCGACAGATCTCGTAACTATTAGATTAGAAGAAATGCTTAGCATTTTTAAACTAATATTGCTTGAATAAGTAATAAAATTATATGTTTTTCTATTCGTTAAAACTTCAATAATAATTTAGAAATAACTTGGAATGAAATAAAAATTGGACAATTTTTTGAATGCATCTCTGTTCCTGAAATTTGGTGGCCTATTTGTGAAACGCCCTGTATATAACTATAAGGTACATCATGGTATATTATAGAACAATTGATGTTTGATAAACCGAAACGGCTGTGGTCGTAAAAGTGGTACAAGAAAATAAATCAGTTTTCGGATTCGGACTCGTTTACTTTCCTCAATTCTCGTCTGAAAGCTGTTCTTAAGGAATTAATTAATTTTTTTCACCACCATATCTTTATCTGCATCTGGTTCTATTTCTTTAAACTTTTCAGTAAACCTTTCATTTGGACAATTTCGTTGCCGAATTCTTTCTCTTGATATTCCATAAACGCGACAGATAGGTATGAATTGTTTAGAATAATTTCTCATAACATCCATTTTTGGCACGCTTGTTCCCCTGAACGCCTATCCATTTTCCCAAATGTCTGTAGTTTTCGAATTTTTGAGCGAAAAAAAAAGTTTTGTTACAACTGATGAAAAATCTGAGGTCAAACGAAATTATGTCTAGCCGGTCGGCCATCTGTAGACAGAATTACTCCCGAACGAATTGATTTAGAGAGCTGAAATTTGCAGGGTAAAATAAAAATCACAGTAAGTATCCGTCAGATATCGCTAAAATTTTCGCCCTTAAAACCTTACTTTACAACCAAGTTCTATATTTGAACTCAATCGGATCTATATTATTGGAGATATGAGTTTTTTTCCTCTGATCTTATATTTCACTCGCCGTGATCAAATTTGACAAGATTACATGACAAATATCTTTAAACGTTCAAATTTCCAATTCGTTCACAATGGCACATGTATAACTACAAAAGATTCGAATAGAATGAGGTAAATTCAGCAATTTATATTGTATACACCGGTAGTCTAATTTAAATGATATATGTATACAAGGATATTTGAAAGAAGAATGAGTATGTATTAATTTTAATTTTACAAAAATTTGCAGGCTTGGGTGAGTTCAGCAACTAGAGGGGTGACCATCTTTGGCTATGAATTTGAACAAGTGCCAAATCAGACTGACCTCACATCAGTGCTTACCAAACTTTGTTTTATTTAGTTGTTCAATGGAAACAATGAGACGAAATTGTAATTTCGCGATAACATCGGCCCACTATACACATGTTGTATGAGCAACCAAGTTTGCGCATACAACATTGTGGATTTGCCTTTGGTGTGATATTAATATGTCCGTTGGAACATATCATATTTAATTGAGTAGTTTCCAACAAGTTCCAGTTTTTTTCGAAGTACTTCACTTTTTTTACAAATCTATAGCTTTTCAATACAGTTTAGTTTGTGGGTTTTCGACTCGTTGTGGACTCTGGAGGTACCACATTACCTATTTATTTTCATTGCGAATGGTGCTCAACGTTTCGTTCGAGCCCATATACCCTTGAACCTTTCAATAAAGCTTGGTAATGGGCATGCTGTAGACGTGTGTGACGCTGGGCTTCGTTCGATCCGTAGATCTACTGGAAGTGGCGTACAGAAAGATATGACGCCTCTTATGACTGAGGCCGTCGATTTGACAGGTGTGGTGGAGATGAGAACGCAATCTACCAGGCGTAGAGAACGAGAAATGGCTAGGAATGAACTAGATCCCTACAGCACTTTTAGCGCCGGGTCGATGTTGGTTCGTCTATCTCAGTTGAGCGTCTTGAGTGTTTTTCCTTGAGTTTCGGGGACAATTATGGTTCGTCTGGATCAGCGGGACGTCCGGAGTCTTCTCGAGTATCGGGGAAAGCAGGTAGTCTCCAGAAGGTTTCTACTTACTGGAGACTACCTGCTCTTAGCTACCTGCTCTTGCTCAGAGCTCCCGAGAGCCCTTTACTAATTATCGAATAACTCTTAAAGTATTTGTCGAATTTACTTAAAATTTTCGGAGAATATTTCTGCTACGTAGACAACATCAAATAGATATTTTGGAAGCTGCCACAACGGCTAAAGAACTATTGCATGGCCCAGGAATAGATTACTCTGCAAGTTATTAAATAATACGTAAATTGAGTATTAAACTTCAAATGCCTTTTTCTCAAAACTATGTTCTTTGAACTGGTGACCACTGTAGCTCGAATACCTCTCGGTAGATTTTCATGAAATTTATACAGCTTTTCGAAAACATGAAAAACTAGTGCCTGATCGTAGGATTTTCTAATATGTTCTAATTTCGATTTTTTATAAACTATATTTATATATAAAAAATGGGTTCAAGCCCTGTGGACAGGAGCTTTCTGGCGCTCTAGTTCAAACAGACAAATTATATCTCCGAAAGTATTGGTTTCTTAGAGTTGGGAATTATATCAATGTATTCTTATGATAGAACTGCATCATAAAGGAAATTCAATTCAAATAATAGTTTATTTATCAAGATTAAATGAGCAATCTGAGAATGAGAGCTGCACCATGGAAGAAATCGAATTAAATCTGGCTAATTTTGCCCAATAACGAACTTAACCGAGATATTAATCTCCCTAACCTACTCTGAAAATTTCAACTACCTAGCTCATTCCGTTCGAGAGTTATTGTAGAAAAACTTTTCTTAAATTTTCAAATTTTTTTTTGACACTTTGCGGTTATCTGGTCAATACAAAACTTCACATGCGTATAAAGGTCATGATTCTACAATTTGATGCTAAATTTCAGATAGATCGAGGGATCGGTTTCGGAAATATTCATAAAAAATATTTTTACTGAAATCGGCCATAACTCCGAAACCGCTTGATGGATTTCGCCCATTAACGAGCTCGTCCGAGATATTTACGCTCCAAACCCACCTTGCAAATTTCAATCCACTAACTCCTTTCGTTCGACAGTTATCGTGCCTACGGCCGGCCGGACAGAATCGATTTCGACCTCGGATTCATGATCAGTGAGTCGAACCAAATCGTTTAAGACCATTTTCATCGAAAAATTCGAAAATTACAGACATTTGGGCAAATTGATAAGCACTCAGTTCCGAGGAACTAGAGCGCCAATAAGTTTCGTATGACAATTGCCCAAAACAGGTACCTACAAATAGTAGATATTCCATAAAACATGTATGAAAGAAGAGTAATAATGAAAAATTACCTTGTAATCGATCAAAAATTTCCTGACCTACGTTCACCAAATTTTCTCCTCTCTCGAACTACAGAATTATGCTTTCAATATTTACGTAATATTTTCAAACATTTTTGGGTGAGGTCCCCGTTGCATCGCTAAAATACTTCATGTTCCGTTCCGAAATGTAAGACTTTTCTGAGAAAAACTAATTTCGGAGCAAACAACTGAGATTTTTCTCACTTCGCTCACATTTCGGAATACACTTTATTCTCATAATTCTTCGATTGATTAGATAAAGTCATGTCTCAGGTAAATAAGTTGACATTATGACAATTCAAACATAGAATAATTATATCATTCTGTGACAACGTAGAAATACGATTTATTATTGAAATTTTGAAAAATCATATCTCCGTAAGTATTAGCTTGTTAGAGTTAAAAATAATATCGTTGGATTCTTATGGTAAAACTGCTTATTGAAAAAATATAATTTGGAATTTGTTTTGTAAAAAAAAAATTTTTTTTTGTTACTCCGAAACCATTAGTCCGATTTTGCCCAAAAACGAACTTAGCCGAGATATTTATCTCCCAAACCTACTCTGATAATTTCAACTCTCTAGCTCATTCCGTTCGAAAGCTATCGTGCCTACGGCCGGCCGGCCGGCCGGACTGGCCGGACAGAATGAATTTCGACCACGGATTCTTGATCAGTGAGTCGAACCAAATCGTTTAAGACCATTTTCATCGAAAAATTCCAAAATTACAGACATTTGGGCAAATTGATAAGCACTCAGTTCCGAGGAACTAGAGCGCCTAAAAACTGTTGGTTTTTCCCGAAAATATGGAAAAAATTTTCTTGAGGCTGCCATTTTGCTAATTTAAAAGAAAAAAAAGCTTCGATCAGGCACAAGATTATCTATTTACAAAACAAATTTTTTTTGTCCGATTGAATTCTGATGAATCTCCAAGGATAAGTAATAATAATAATAATAATAATTTATTTTCCAGAAAGACACAATTACATATGTATAGGAATAGTCAAAAAGAAAAAAGCAAAATGGAACAGAACAACATGGACACATGTTAAAACATCACCTGTTAAACAATTTTTAATTAGGAAATTTTTCAGCGCTGTGCAAAACATTCTATTTTCATTAGAATTATGATGGTCACCGCAAGAAGCTTCGGTTAGAACTGGATCAACATAAACGGCCATTACTTTTAAAATAATAAAAAAATTTCTGAAATTTCTGTCAAATCAATTTGAAACCTTATTTAATGATGCTATATTTTTACTTTTATAAAAATAAAATAATACTGGCGAAAAAAAATTATTTAAAATTGTCATTTTTTCGTGTCTCTTCTGATTACACCTAACCCCTTAAAGTATACATGGGGAGGTAAGTTCGTCATTTAGAGGGGTTTTCTAGTTTTTCTCTCTTAAACTCTGAAAAATAACTATAAAATTTTTAAATTCTCTTAATTTTTGACTCAGAAGCAATTTCGCCTGAATTGAAAAATTCATTATTTTATAGTTATTTTTCTTAGTTTGGGAGAGAATATCCATAACTGTTTATTCATGTTATGACTTGAACGGAGCTTGATGGAAAGAAGAAAATAATTTACAAATTATTTAGCGACATCTAAACGATTCTGAACTAATCACATTCTGTCAATCATTTAAACTACATAATAGGTTTGTTTTAGCATGAGTTCTGAACCAGACGACGCATGCTTAGGAAACATATTCGGTAAAATATGTTAGCAACATTTTCTGTGGCATTCCGTCTGATATTTCACGAATCAGACAAAAGTTTACCTATCAAAAAAAAATAATAATAGGGCCTTTGTAGCTGACTGGTTCAAGCGCTTTAAATGTTTGCAGTATTATGTCGAGAATGAAGCAGCTTTTTGCAGCAATTTTACCCCATGGAAGTAAATTTCGAAAATTTTTAAAACATTATTGAAAGGTTTTTTCTGGGTTTCCTCTCCCAAACAAAATAATTCTGAAGATTTTCATTAAGCGTCTGACGAAGGAGTCTGATATAGACTGCGAAACGTTACGATATAGTTGTTTCTTCGTTGATGTTGTTTCGTTGTCATTTGTTAGGCAACATTGTTCAATTGATTGCTTCTGACAAATATCTTGTGTTTCTTACGCAGAAGCAAATCACAAAATAATCAATTTTTATTTTATAGATATTTTTCAGAGTTTGGGAGAGAAAATCCAGAAAAAACCTTTCGATAATGAGTATACCTCCCACGGTATCCTTTAATGATAAATTTTAAAACATTATCGAAAAATATTCTGTATATCAGAACCTATCCGTACGATAACACTGAGAGCCTTCAAAACCTAATTCTACAGCAAGTTCCAATTTTGAACACAATCGGATAAATACTGTTGCAGTGACCGCTACCACCTTCGAATGGAATAGATAGCGACTTGCAAGTTTCAGGGTAGGTTGCGCATCCGAATACGACAATTAAGTTTGTTAATAGACATAATCGACCAAAGTGTTTTAGAGTTATATCCATCTGAAATTTTGTATTTCCTCAATTATTAAAAAAATAAAGATCCGATCCAATTTAACCTTGGAAATTAGTTGTAGAATGCTGATGCGTAAATTTTGGCGTAATTTTGTGAGGATCGCATCACTATAAAATGTTTGTAAAATCATTAAAGAATTGGGTATCTCAATAACTATTTGTATGATATCGCTCAAATTCTGCGAGAGCCTTAAAAACCTAATTTTACAGCAAAGTTCTAAATGTGAACACGATCGGATTCACAGAATGTGAAGACAGAATCTGTCTGTGTTAACTGTTCATTAACGTCATCTTTTCTAGCTATTAGAGATTGTCAATTCGTAGTTTGAAAATATTTTCTCTTGGAAAACAATTATCCGATTCTTGAATTTGTGAATTTAGACTGTTTTGAAACCGAAAATAATATTGACTGATTACATATTGAATAATTTGTGTATAAATATTGGGGATGACGTTTCAGAAGATTTAGAATTGGATCATTTGATTGATGTAGTTTATGAAGGCAATAGGAAAGAAGAACATAATGGAATCATCAAAAGAAATTACTGTTTGTTGACCACTGAGGTAGTGAGCCATGTTAACATTTTAAGGTTAATAATACAGAAAAGAATGTATTAGTGCCATTAGTGGTATGATCTATTGAATTTTGAATTATGAAAAGAGCATAGTACTTTATTAATATATTTTGAACTATTAAAATAATTTGTTCGTAATCCTCTACCTACTCAAGTATCAGGAATAAATAGACAATCTGCTATGATTGTCTCCAGCCTTGCTCTATACATTTTGATGATACTTTGCTTAGGTATTTCGAGTTGTCAAAACTATATATACCGAGTGTAAGTTACAACAACCCATTCCACGAGGTTGAATCATTGCAGATTGCTCATTTAATCTTGATAAATAAATTTAAAGACAATTTTCGAAGCACTAAAGCATTTTTTGGCGCTCTAGATCCTCGGAACTGAGGGTTTATCAATTTGCCCAAATGTCTGTAATTTTCGAATTTTTCGATGAAAATGGTCTTAAACGATTTGGTTCGACTCACTGATCAAGAATCCGTGGTTGAAATTCATTCTGTCCGGCCGGTCCGGCCGGCCGTAGGCACGATTACTCTCGAACGGAATGAGCTAGACAGTTGAAATTTTTAGAGTAGGTTTGGGAGATAAATATCTCGGCTAAGTTCGTTATTGGGCGAAATAGGACAGATGGTTTCGGAGTAACAAAAAAAAATTTTTTTTTACATAACAAATTCCAAATTATTTTTTTTTTCAATTAGCAGTTTTACCATAAGAATCTATTGATATCATTTTTCACTCTAGCAAGCTAATACTTTCGGAGATATGATTTTTCAAAATTTCAATATAAATCGTATTTCTATGATTTCACAGAACGATATAATTATTCTGTGGGTATTCTATGAATTGTTATAATGTCAACTTATTTTCCTGAGACATTACGTTGTCTAATTCATTCATTCCAGCAATCGTAGAAATATGAGAATTATAATATAACATCATAATTTTTGTTGGTTGATATTTTCATGCCGATGGTCAATCCATAATGATGATGGGAATGGTAATGGCAAGTTAATAATATTGAGTTCAGAATATCTCTACTAAAAACAAAAGTGGAATATTGGTGTATTGTAGTGGATTTGAGGAAAGATATATATTATCGTTCATCATAGAATTGAGGAATGAATATCTCGGATGAGTTCGTTGTTGGGTAGAATTCGTCTATTGGTTTTGGATTGATAATTTTTGGCACTCTTGTTGAATTTAAATTCTTCTATGATGTTTGAATTCAATTTCTGCTAAGATGAAGTTCTTTCGTAAGAATCCATTGATATAATTCCCAACTCTGAGAAGCCAATACTGTCGGAGATATAATTTGTCTGTTTTTAACTCCAACAAGCTTATACTTTCGGAGATATGATTTTTCGAAATTTAAATAATGAATCGTACTTCTATGTTTTCACAGAATGCTATAATTATTCTATCTAAGCTTTATTATATGCTCTGTGTTCATACTCGTACATGTCATCCTGTTCTATAAGAGAGAGTCAGATTCATTTCAACTATTTTAATTTGATTTCTTCCATAGTGCAGTTCTCATTCTCAGATTGCTCATTTAATCTTGATAAATAAACTATTATTTGAATTGAATTTCCTTTATGGTGCAGTTCTATCATAAGAATACATTGATATAATTCTCAACGCTGAGAAACCAATACTTTTGGAGATATAATTTGTCTGTTTGAACTAGAGCGCCAGAAAGCTCCTGTCCACAGGGCTTGAACCCATTTTTTTTAAATAATTTTTGAAGCGTTTTTTTAAACGATACTTTTTTCAAATTTTATTTCTCTCATGATTGTATATTGTATATTTTTGCAGGGGATAACGTTGCACTGCGACCGTAAGGTCTATTGTACCCCTCCTTCAGAGCTGTCGATGTCATTACCATCTACAGCTCGCCTTCCAGTTCCAGAGTTCTGATGAACTCCAGCATCTGGGATGGCTTCAAGGAAGCTAGGTCTTCGCTCCTGCAGATTTCTTGCCCAAAGCATTCCTTGCGTTGGTTTGAGATGGTGAGGCATTCCGTTGTCAAGTGATCAGGACTTCTTTCATGATGCAGTTCTATCATAGAAATCCATTGATATAATTCCCAGCTCTGAGAAACCAATACTTTCGGAGATATAATTTTTCTGTTTGAACAAGAGCGCCAAAAAGCTCCTGTTAACAGGGCTTGAACCTATTTTATTTTTCTTCCTAAATTTCAGAAACTATCCGTCATAATTCGCAGAAATTTCACACTTACCTCCGGGGCCCCATTTTACAATCGAGTACCGAAATCCATCGCGATCGACTTTGTATGTGGCGTGAGTTGACAATGGAACATGCGCGCAAAAGCTCCTGAATTTTTCTAATGAATTTAATTTATTATTCATATCATTTTTCGGGCACTGAAAAATATAATTAGAAGACGTTACTTTGATAAATTTACTAAACAGGATGAAAAGTCTATATATTTGCATCGAAAAGTGATGTTCTTTGAGTGTTCAATGAATTTCCGTATTGATCTCAATACATATCTTGTGATATATCGGATCTTTTGCATCCATAAATTTCAGTAGCGTGCGCTGTTACAAAACAGTGAAATAAATTAGATTATGAGCAAGCGCGCTAAAACTCCTGGCGCCATTTCATTGCTTTACCAATATCGATGAAAACACGTCTAAATTCGGGAACAAACATCTCAATCTTACCGTCTCCAAACACTTGTTGGTGCATTTTCTCACCCCCACCGGGTTGTTTTCGAACGCCCTGTCCATCTCCTCGGTGAGTACCGGCACCCCCTTAGGATCCTGCTTGGTACCCTTCTTAAGCTGCCCAGACAGAAATACACCGCAAGTGCAGGGAACTGGTTTGTCTAGAGTTTTTATCAGGTTGTTTCCCTTGTCCCCCGCTTGGATTCCTGCCACCAGAAGAGCAAGGGCGAGGGTGCTGGCGATCATGAAACGCCCGGCTGTAACGAAAAATAAATAATTACGTTTCGGTATGCGTACCCGAGTGACCACTGGTCATCTCACCCGGGATTTAGAGAAAGCGGCCAGTAGCGTCGTGATTCTAGGATAATATTAATAATGATATTGAGAGGTGAACGCTTTGGAGGAGAGAAATCGCGCTTTTTCGATTAATTTTAAAACCAGATAATACAAATGTTCGTTCGTGATATTCGGGGTTTTCTATATTTCCGAAAAACTGGACGACGAGAATGAATTAGAAAAATTTAATGGTCTACTTAATTTCGTCAGCATTATCCAAAATATCATCAAGACTCCAAACACGAATCCTCAATCAACAAGAAATAATGTTTTACAGAAAATAGCTCGTTTCTGGATTTTTTCCCCTAAACCCTGAAAAATAACTATGAAATTTAAAATTTTATTATTTTGAAATTGCTTTTGTGTTAGAAACACCAGATATTTGTCAGTAGCCATAAATAGAGAACAATGTTGCCTAATAAACTGTAACAAAATAACATCAATGATTAAAAAACTGAAAATATTCTGAAATTTGTGTGACAAATTTTAGAATTATTGTCAACAAAAATAATTCTGAAAATGTTCGTCTGGTGTCTGATGAAGGAGTCTGATTTAGTCTCCAAAAGGATTTAGAATAGATATTTTATCGTTGATATTGTTTGGCTACTGTTTATTAGGCAACATTTTTCTCTATATATTGTTTCTGATAGTATCTAGTGTTTATTCCAAAATAATACAAATTTTCATTTCATAGGTATTTTCCAGAGTTTGAGAGAGAAAACCCAGAAAGGAACCGTTTAGTGATGAATTCACCGCCCAAAGTATCCTTTAATGATTAATCATTTAATAATGTACTCGCTTCAACTTAGTCAATTATCTCCTATTTCAATGTAGGAAATGGATGGTTACAAGTAACACTATAATTAAGAATATAAAGGTCTAATTAAACGTGAGAATAGGCTGGATGATAATATTAGTCCTGATAAACAATAGCTCTTTCCATTCATTTTCTGAGAAAAATGCATTTCAAAATATATTTGCAAGTACCTTAAAATCATTTTTACGCGCATGTCCTGGGGAACATCGCATTATAATTTGGCCCGAATGTCTGTAATGTTCGATTTTTTGCCGAAAATGTTCTCAAATGATTAGATTCGACTCAGTGATGAAGAATTCGAGGTGAAATTTTATTATGGCCGGCCGGCCGTTACCACGATTACTTGAGAACGGATGAACATAGCGAATTGAAATTTTCAGGGTAGGTGTCCGAATGACACGGACGAGTTCGTTAATGGGCATAATCGGCCCTGCGGTTTCCGAGTAATAATTTTGTCATCAACCTATGCAGAAACGATCGAATTGAAACTTGGTAGCTGATTGTAGAATACTGATACAAAGACGTTTGTGATATTTTGTTAGAATAGTATCACTAGATAATTTTAAAAAAATTATTAAAAAATATTATTTCTGTCATAATAGATAACCTGGGAACGGAAAGAGATAGCGACTTGCAATTTTTGGGGTAGCTTGTGTCAACATTTGAATTTGTTAATAGGCATAATTGGCCAAACGATTTTGGAGTTAAACCCATCGGAAAATTGGTTGTTATTTCCTCAATAGCTCGAAAAATACGGATCCGATCCAATTCAAACATGGTAATTAATTGTAGAGTGCCGACACAAAAATGTTTGCGAAATTTTGTGAAGATCGTATCACTAGAAAATTAAAAAAAAATCATTGAAGAACATTGAAAAAAGTTATATACAGAGTGTTTTGAAATTCGACGTGATCCTTCTAAGGGGATATACTAGACGTCATTTTCAACGAATTGAGTCAAGTGAACCATGGTCCGGAAATTTATGGTTAAGAAGATATGGCGATTTTTCAACTATTTGGAAATTTTCTGCTTTGTTATCGAAAATAATTTATTTTGTAAAAACTATTTGACTCTAAATATTCAATGAATATTTTTTTCAAAGCTGACGACGCGGTTCTCATTTCATGCGAAAAAATATTCACTAAAAAATTTGATAACCTGAGATACAAGGGATCATAAATGGCATCAACTGTTTTCCACATAAAATCTTAATGAAACAATTGGGAATTACTCGAAAAAAGTATTATGATCTTGGTGAACAAATTCAGGAAGAAACTTCCTTGTTTCATTAGCTTTTCAAAAAGGTACATATGTCAATAATTCCTTCACGAAATCGAAAAATATTGCAGGAAAACCGCTCCAATGAGACGTATTTAATTCCAGGAAGACAACCCATACATAACACAATAAATATCAGCATTTTTCTTTTTGAAACTAATTATCTTCAAATTGAAATTCTTAAGAGTTACTTTCAGTTAATTGAGGATTATTTCAATTATCATTCGAGAAATACTGATTTTTTTTTTAATTCGTACTAGTCCTACTCGTAACAAGCAAGTGATAATCACAAGTAAAGGGGAAGATAAGAGGCATAACCAAGTATCGAAAAAGTCTGTTACTTGCTCGGATTGCCGGCTATATTTTCTGATCTCGTGGAAAAATTTATTACATATGTACCTTTTTGGAAAGTTCTTTAACCTAGGTAGTTTTTTCACTTCTTTGAGCGCAAAGTTAATTATAATATTTTCGAAAAATACGTAATTATTTCATGAAACCTTAATGAGAAAAACAATTTACTTTCAGACTCTTTTATTTTTCAGGTTAATCGAATTTTGTGTGATTGATTTTTTCTGGAAATGATTCTCATCTCATCAGCTCTCAGGAAATAACGTTACTTCTATATTCAGTGTTGAGCAGTTTCCACAAAATTAATTGTTTTCGATGGTAAGAGGAAAACTTTCGAAAGGTCGAAATATCAATGTATCTCAGTAACCATAGACTTTTGGACCATGCACCACTGGCCTCAAATAGTTGCCTATGATGTCTAGTTTAACCCCGTTAAAGTTTCTCGTCGAATTACCAAACACCCTGTATATCAGAAACTATTCCTTCGATATGGCTGAAATTTTGCTATTGCCTTCAAAACCAAACTGTACTGCGAAGTTTGAACACGATCGGATCTATATTGTTGGAGATCCGAACAGCCTTTGGCGAGTTCAGTAGCTGGATGGATCATGGTTGCCTCGATAACTTTCGAATGAAAAGAGATGCAATTTTCAGAGTAGGTTGTGCATCCGAATGGTAAAGTTTGTTATTGGGCATAAACGGCCCAACGGTTTCGGAGTTATACCCATCTGGAATATTATTTTCGCGATTACTCAAAAAATACAGACCCAATCGAATTGAAACATGGTAACTAGTTTTAGAATGTCAACATAAAGACGTGTGTAAAATTTTGTGAGGACCGAGCCACTAGAAAATTAAAAAAAAATTACGAAAAAATATTATGTATCTCATATATCTTGGGAACGGAAACGAGATAGCGACTGGCAATTCTTAGGGTAGGTTGCGTATCCGAATGCGACATTTGAGTTTCTTAATTGGCATAGTCAGCCAAATGGTTTTGGAGTTATACTCATCTGTTATTTCCTCTATAACTCAAAATATACAAATCTGATACAATCAATATTCGGTGATTACTTGTAGAATGTCGGACCTACTAATTTTCTAGGAATTTTGTGAATATCGTATCCTGGAATTACTTGAGGCGTGAGTTTTTTCGTATTTAAATTGCAATAGAATATGTTCAATGTTTTCTTTCCCAAACACTGAAAATAGGTACATATCTATAAAACATGTTTTTTCAATTCTTCTGAAAATTTGGTTCTGTCTTATAAATACTAGATATTTGTCATAAGCAATAGATAGAGGGTAAAGTTACTCTAAATTCAATGTTGGATGTATGGGATTGTTAAAGAAAACCCCTTTCCAAAATGGAAAAGTATTATAATTTTATATGTCATGGTGGCAATAAAATTTCAACACCCCCAGAAATTTCCACATTTTATTCTTAAAGCACGTAGATTTCATCATAGCCTTCTGTATAACCACTCAGTATCGTAATGCTTAATCTACAATCAATGAAATATTCTACGATCAGTAGTTTGCGAAACAATAGATATATTAAATAAATGTAAAAGCACTTAGGTCGTATCCAGAGCTTTAGCTAACTCGTTCTTTTATGATCATTATATTACACTGATAGAAACAACGTACAGCGTACACTAATGGAATTTAAGGTTATTTTTTTTTCAGTTCACAATTAGTTACATTCACAGAAGGAAAATATATAATGAACGGGAAAAACGCCAAACTAACTTTGTGCTTCGAATTCACGCAAAAATCTTACCTTACTAGATCATTTTCTGAAGAAAAGGAATAAAAGTTTGGTTATGCCAGAAGCGCTCATCTAGACCCTAAAATTCTTTGACACTTCTGGCTTTCCTTCGTGAAGGATAATATTCGTAAAATATAGGATTTTTGTTCGAAGTATAAATATCACCAAGAAAAAAATTTAAACCACCCGAAAATTCCATATTTTTCTTTCTTCCAGAATGTTTTCATTTCTGCTATCTTGCATACGAAATATTAAAAAAAAATTGAATATAAAATTCAATGTTTCCACCCTTATTCTCATTTCGAATTTAATAAAAATAATATTTTAAAACAGGGTGAAAGTGGTAAATACATTTGGCGATTCGAATCGGCAATGACAGACAGAGTGAGTCGTGTAGAATTAAAGGGATATTATATAATTTTTCGTATCGACGCAGATCCTTTCGAAGATGCTCTGTCGGTTGCTAACATAAAACTATCTAAAGCTAATGAAAACTACAAGTATTTATCTTACTTTAACTACAGATATCTATAATAATGACAGTAATATGTCAATTTAAATTCAAATATAGAATCAGGGAAACTCTCGTTTCTTTATACCTTGAGTAGCTACACAGCTGGTATTTCAGATAACTCACCTTATTGTTGCCCTTTATGTAATTAGAAAATTTCAGCGAATTCTAGAGAACAGTTTCCGATATACCTATGTGATTGAAGTTTTCCAAAAAAAATTTTCAAATGAATATAAAACCATTCACGATTAGAATTTAACTACGGATTCTTAATCAGAAAGTCAAATGGAATCTTTCAAGACCATTCTCGACTCAAAATTTGGAAACTTTCAGAAAAAATGATAAGACGCTGATACTTACGCTAGCACGAAAAAAGAAGAATAAGTACTTTCAACTGAATGTTCCTGAAACAACCGCTGGACAAAACACCAGTATAATATCCCAGCAATATTATTCTTAGCAACCTAAAATGTTCAAGGGTAAAAGAATGAATTATCCTTTCAACCCTCATCAATTTCATGGTTGGTGATTTCAATTTTCTTCAGCCGTTTGTATTCTTACAATGGTCGAGTAACTCGTTCACTGGGGGGGACAAAAGGAAGAACCACAAAATTTTCTCACATAAAACACCTCCACTTACTGAATTAATTCAACTAAATATAATATAACAATAGGAAAAGCTCAAAATCTGATATTTATTAGATGCTTTCAGAAAATAGAATATCAGGCAAATATGTCTAAGCCTAGGCTACCTATAGGTAATTGATCAGATTTCGTCGAAATGTCTGTATGCTACCAATTTTGAGCCGAATTGGTCTCAAACCATGTCATTACCATGGCCGGAGCGGGCAATTTTGGCGCCCTCATAATACAAAAAACTCTTAAAAAGCATTTACGTGAAGTCAGGTGCTTTTGCGCGCCTGTTCGTTCGTATATTC
Source organism: Halyzia sedecimguttata (assembly GCA_937662695.2). NCBI lineage: Eukaryota > Metazoa > Arthropoda > Insecta > Coleoptera > Coccinellidae > Halyzia > Halyzia sedecimguttata. The sequence continues at coordinate 19,298,908 of OW569413.2, forward strand.
GTGCCTCACACAACCTCACGAAATAGTGCATGAACCTTTCAGCCGTCTTTTTTCAACCGATATGAATACTGATCTGATTGAATTGAAACTAGGCAATAATTGAACAATGCCAACACAAAGACTTATGCAAAATTTCGTGAGAATCGTATGACTAGAAAATAAAAAAAAATTATTAAAAAAAATCTATATCTCAGAAACTATCCGTCAGATATCGCTGAAATTTTGCAAGAGCCTTCAAAACCTTATTTTGCAGGTATGTTCCCAATTTCAATCGGATCTGTACTTTTGCAAATATTGGGAAAATAAAATGCGGCTTGAAGGTTTCTGCGGAATTTCAGCGGAATCTGACAGTTTCTGAAGAATACAATTTTTGAAGAAAAATCTTTATATATTTATCTAGAGATACGATCCTTAATCAATTCTGCAGAAATTTGCCCGTCAGCTTTCTACAACTAATTACCTAGTTTCAATTCGTTCGTATCTGTATTTCTTGAGTTATTTGGAAATTTTCAGGGAAGGTTGCGCATCTGAATGTGGCGGTTGATTTCGTTAATGGGCATAATCAACCAAACGGTTTTTAGGTTATACCCATCTGAAATTTTGTTGTTATTTCCTCAATAATTCAAAGAATCCGATCGGATTGAAACATGGTAGTTAGTTGTATAGTTAACACTGACGCTCAAATTTTCGCAAAATATTGTGAGGATCGTATTACTAGGAAAAAAAATAAAACTTTTCTTTCAAAATTACTTATACAAATTTTTCTTTAAAAAAATAAACATTTTTCTTCAAAAATTTTATTTTTTTTTCAGAAACTATCCTCTGAAACTCTTCACAAACCTTCAAGCTGCATTTTATTTTCCCAATATTTTCTAGAATACGTGTTTAAATTTGTAACTTGTCTGTAGAATTAGGTGTTGAAAGTTCTCGCAAAATTTCAGCGATATCAGACGGAGAGTTTCTGTGATACAGAATATATTTTAATAATTATTCAAAGATGTTATTTCATTAGTGATACTATCCTTATGAAATTTTGCATAAGCATTTGTGCCGGTATTCTACAACTAGTTACCAAGTTTAAATTGCGAAATCAGTGAGTAGAAGCTAATAGTTTTTGACCATTGTCAGCGAAAAATTCGAAAATTACAGATATTTGGATATCCTATTATAGCGGATAAAAATATCGTTTAACTGTCAATCAAATCTAAATAAATGGGTACCAATTTCTTAAAATAAGTCCATCAGTACAATATTCAACTCCTCTGGACCCGCGAAAGATATTAAATTTCGATTTAAAATCATGTTTTAAACAAATTGCTCTTCACTTATAAAAAGAACATTTCTAATTATATCAATTTAAACTGCATCATGACATTCGTTCGAGTTCGGATATCCCCGGCAAGCGCATCAAAAATGTATCACCCTTGAAAATTTTCCTGTAATCGTATAATATATTTCGAGATATTGCCAATATATCCAGCTATATAGATCCGATAGAGTTTAAATGTAGAACTTGGCAGTAATACTAGCTTTTGAGAGATCTCGCAGTGTTTTAGCGATATCTGACGGATATTTTCTGAGAAAAAGAATTTTATTGAAAGGTTTTTTTATTGTTTTCTACTCATACGATCCTCATAAAATTTTGCAAACATCTTCGTGGTGGCATTGTCAAACTAACTGCCTAGTTTCCATTTGAGCAGATCAATATTCGTCAGAGTATTCTTCAAGTAACTATCGGGCGTTAATTCGGTCAGAGCAGTATTTTTCGAGTATTGGAAAAAAAATCCAGATGTCTAAAACTATGGAACCACTAAGCGGACTTTGTCCGAACTTAACCGGCACATTTGGACTCCAAACTAGCCTGCAAATTTCAACTCCCTGACTGTTTTTGTTCGAGTAGTCGTTCAAAAGTAATCAACGGCCGGCCGGCCGCACATAATTAAGTTTTACCTTAGAGTTTCCATCAGTGAATCCAAACTAAACGTATGAGACCATTTTGGCCAAACATTAGAGAATTACAGACATTTTTGCAAATGCATAGGCACTCTGTACAGGGGTACAAGCTCGCCAAAAATATTACCCCGTCTAACGAACGTTCGGTAGGTCCTCCGGAACGATTGGGAGGAAATTCAGTAGTTCTGAAGTTACATGTTACACCTCATTTAGATTATCGGCGTACAATTCGCCAAATAGCTATGAACAGAAATATGACGATAATAAAAAATTGGTTCAAGCACTGACGTGAAGTCATGAGCTTTTGCGCATATGTTCTATTGTCCATTCTCCTGTATTGGCCACTCTTAATCGAAATTCTCATGGTAAATTCCATTGAGAGTGTCCAATACAGGATAATGGACAATAGAACATACGCGCAAAAGCTCGTCTCTTCACGTCAGTGCTTGAACCAATTTTTTTTTCGTAATTTTTTTATAATTTTCTAGGGGTGCGGTTCTCACAAAATTTTACACCCGTCTTTAGTCGATATTCTACAACTAGTTACCAAGCTTCAATTCGATCGAGTCTATTTTTTTTTGAGTTATCGACGAAATAATATTCCAGGTGGGTATTACTCCGAAAAGACAAGACGAGAAAAACGAACAAATTAAAAATACTACATAACCTTTACAAATCCCCCCTGTTACAAATATACTCCTCTGTATAGCCGCATGGATCTCTTGAAGAAGAATCGCCTCCGCTAGTTTTCAAAGATATTCTCACTCTTGTTCTTATATTAGAAATCCCTTCAATATTTGAAAGGAAAATGTCGTAGCTCATAAGGCTAGGAGGATGATTATTCAGAACTTCAGATGTTCGAAGACCGCTACAGGACCCTAATGTAGGGATATCATACCCATAGATACATGCTTCACTCTCTATTGTGTTATGAAAAAATCGGACGAAAATCTATGTTATAATTTAATATGTCATCATGACATTCATGGTTTTGAAGGTTCTCGCAAAATTTCAACGATGTCGGACAAATGCTTTCTGATATATACATTTTTTTCCAATTATTTTTTTTTATTTTCTCGTAATACGATCTTCACGAAATTTTGTAAAAACTTTTGCGTTGGCATTCTAGAACTAATTGCCATGTTGTATTGAATCAGCATCGTATTTTTTAGGCTATTGGAAACCATTTGGCCGAATATGCTAATTAACGAACTTAAATGTCGCATTCAGATGCGCAATCTACCCTGTAAACTGCAAGTCGCTATTTCTTTCCGTTCTCAAGGTATCGTGAGATACATCATATTTTTTCGTAATTTCTTAAATATTTTGTTTGTCGATAATCTACAACTAGTTAGCAAGGTTCAATTCGATCGAGTCTATGTTTTTGGCGCTCTAGTTCCTCGGAACTGAGTGCTTATCAATTTGCCCAAATGTCTGTAATTTTCGAATATTTCGATGAAAATGGTCTTAAACGATTTGGTTCGACTCACTGATCAAGAATCCGTGGTCGAAATTCATTCTGTCCGGCCGGTCCGGCCGGCCGTAGGTACGATAACTCTCGAACGGAATGAGCTAGAGAGTTGAAATTTTCAGAGTAGGTTTGGGGGATGAATATCTCGGCTAAGTTCGTTACTGGGCAAAATCGGACAGATGGTTTCGAAGTAATAAAAAAAATTTTTTTTTTTACAAAACAAATTCCAAATTAAATTTTTTTTAATAAGCAGTTTTATCATAAGAATCCATTCATATCATTTTTAACTCTAACAAGCTAATACTTTCGGAGATATGATTTTTCAAAATTTCAATGTAAATCGTATTTCACAGATTGATATAATTATTCTATGTATGAATTCTCATAATGTCAACTTGACAGAAGGGAATATTGTAACTTCAAAAATATTGGGGTTGAAATACTCGTATTTTAGCGATGCAACGGGGACCTCACCCGAAAATGTTTGAAAATATTACGTAAATATTGAAAGCATAATTCTGTAGTTCGTGAGAGGAGAAAATTTGGTGAACGTAGATCAGGAAATTTTCGATTACAAGGTAATTTTTTATTATTACTCATCTTCTTTCATACATGTTTTATGGAATACCTACTATTTGTAGGTACTTTAAACCTGTTTTGGGCAATTGTCATACGAAACTTGTTTTTTTGGCGCTCTAGTTCCTCGGAACAGAGTGCTTATCAATTTGCCCAAGTGTCTGTAATTTTGGAATTTTTGGCTGAAAATGGTCTCAAACGATTTGATTCGACTCACTGATCAAGAATCCGAGTGCGAAATCGATTCTGTCCGGCCGGCCGACCGGCCGTAGGCACAATTACTCTCGAACGAAAGGAGTTAGCGGATTGAAAATTGCAAGGTGGTTTTGGAGCGTAAATATCTCGGACAAGTTCGTTCGATCTATCTGAAATTTAGCATCAAATTGTAGAATCATGACCTTTATACGCATGTGAAGTTTTGTATTGACCAGATTACCGCAAAGTGTAAAAAAAAATTTTGAAAATTTAAAAAAAGTTTTTCCGCAATAACTCTCGAACGGAATGAGCTAGGTAGTTGAAATTTTCAGAGTAGGTTAGGGAGATGAATATCTCGGTTAAGTTCGTTATTGGGCAAAATTGGCCAGATTTAATTCGATTTCTTCCATGGTGCAGTTCTCATTCTCATGATTGATCATTTAATCTTGATAAATAAACTATTATTTGAATTGAATTTCCTTTATGATGCAGCTCTATCATATGTATACATTGATATAATTCCCAACTCAGAGAAACCAATACTTTCGGAGATATAATTTGTCTGTTTGAACTAGAGCGCCAGAAAGCTCCTGTCCACAGGGCTTGAACCCATTTTTTCAGTTAGGTATCGAGCCGATTATGGCAAACAGCGAACTCAACTCTCCCATTCAGATACCTACGCAATCTACCCGGAAAACTGCAAGTCCCTACCTCCTTTCCTTCGAGAGTTATCGAGGCAACGGTCACCCATCCAGCTACTGAACTCGCACAAGGCTTTTCGGATCTTCAACAATATAGATTTGATCGTGTTCAAACTTGTAACTTGGTAGTAGAATTAGATTCTGAAGTCTCTCGCAAAATTTCAACGATGTCGGGCGAATAGTTTCTGATATATAGAATTTTTTCAATGATTTTCTATGATTTTTTAAAAATTTTCTAGTGATACGATCCTTACGATATTTCTCAAAAATGTTCGTGTTGGCATTCTACAACTAATAACCATCTTTGAATTGGATCGATTTTGTATTTTTTGAGTTATTGAGGAAATAACAACCGAATTTTAGATGGGTATAACTCCAAAACCGTTTAGCCGATTATGCCTATAAACTCCTGACAAAAATAATATTTTTTTCTAGTGATACGATACTCACAAAATTTCACAAACGTCCTTGGTTTTGCATTCTACAACTGTTTACCAAGTTTCAATCGATCGGATTTATATTGGTTGAAAAAAAAATTAGTAGGTACTCGGAATAGAATCCGGCTGGATGGACGGACGGAATCAAATTTGACCTCGAATTCTTCATCAGGGAGTTGAACCCAATCGTTTAAGCCCATTTCTGGCAAAAAATTCGAAAATTACAGACATTTGGGCAAAATGATAACGCGATGTTCCCCAGAACATATGCGCAAAAAGCGTACATAATACTCGAGTAGGCACGATCACTATAATTTGAATGGGAAATAATAAACCTTTGTGTACAATTATCAGCGTTTTCCATGACATGAAAATGACTAAGTATGACTATGAAAACTGATCCCAAAACATGAATGTATGATATTCCTGAATATTGATAATAATCCGTTGATTTCAATGAAAACAACACAATAATATGAATAATAAGGTATAATTGATTTTTCCAGATATTGAAAACTCAAGAATGCTGACTTACCCATTATTTTTTTTGGAAAAAATATCTTAATCAGTAGATACAAACGCAAGCAGATGTTGCAAATGAATAGTTAATTTGGAAAAAGAAACGGGAGAGTATTCAAACAAAATTATGATGACCAAACATTTAATAAAATTATTTATGTTAGTTGGAAGCGATACAGCTCTTGTTTATAAATTCAGTAGGTACTTTTTGTAAATAATTCAAAGGTACGTTAGACAAATGTGGTTCCGAAATCCAAGGTTGAAAATGTTGTCAAAAATGAGTATCTATGTACCTACCTGCAAATAAACGTGATGAGATATTTTTTATGATGGAAAAAATCCTTATTAGGGGGTATAATATAAGGGGTATGAAGTCTTATTAAATGAACTCTTTATCTTAAGTATCCATGTTCATTTGAAATAAATGATTAAAATCATGTTTAGTGTTTCAGAAATATCCATTTTGAAAGGCTGGGCGAGGGTTTGAGCATTATCCAATTCTTTCAGAGTATCCAAATCAAAAATGTTAGGTACGTTGACAAAATCCGAATAAGTCTCATTATAAAAAAATCTCAAAAAGCACTAACGTGCTTTTAAGTCTGGAGCTTTGGGACATTTGGGCAAAACGGCCAAGGCTGCTTTGCATATATGTACGAGTATTTTGCATAATATTTTCACAGTAGGTATTTCCAAACAATATAGATCTGATCGAATTGAAATCGAGGACTTGCCTGCAAAATAAGGTTTTGAAGGTTCTTGCAAAATGTCAGTGATATCTGACGGATAGTTTTTGAAATACGTACAGACTTTTGGTACCCTTGTTATACTAATTTTTTTGCGCGTATGTTCTGGGGAACATCGCGTTATCATTTTGCCCAAAGATCTGTAATTTTCGTTTTTTTTCCGGAAAGGGTATCAAACGATACTGAACAGAAACTAATCGTCCGTCATCGCTGATCAAAGTCCTTGATGTCCTTTATTCCAATAGCTCGGAGTTGGCAACCCTAGGTAGGTTGCACATCCGAATGGGAGAGTTAATTTCGTTGTTGGGCATAATCGGTCCATCGACTCGATAGAATTGAAGCTTGCTAACTAGTTGTAGAATATCGACATAAAAACGTGTGTAAGATTTTGTGAGAACCGCACACCTAGAAAATTTTTAAAAAATTTACAAAAAAAATTGTTTCAAGCACTGACGTGAAGTCAGGAGCTTTCGCGCACATGTTCTATTATCTCTGGTCTTGTCTTAATCGAATTTACCATGGTAATACATTCGAGAGTTTCTAATACAGGAGTATATGGACAATACAGCATGCGCGCAAAAGCACCTGACTGACAATTTTTTTAAATATTTTCTCATACGATCCTCACGAAATTTTTAATAACTTTTCATTTCGGTATTTTTCAACTAACTCCTATCAGATGGATATTTTTCGAGCTATTAATTTGGAGATCAAAATTTCAGAAGAATGAGCCATACCATAATACACTTTTGTTTTTTTGTTATAAACTATTGTATTTTTTGATTCGACTTTATTGTGTCTGGGCCTAGACTCTAGATAAAATGAAATTGTGTGTTCTAATTTTTCATTTTGGATACAAGGCGAAACCAGTTGCTTCCAAATAGCCTAGGATACATCCAATCCAAAATCTGGTTACGAGACCCATAATACACTTATCGGTATGTACAGTTGCCTAACTCGCAATTTAAAATCCCCGCGTAACAATCCTATTTGATGTTTCTTGATTTCAAGGATTTCGCAAGATATCCTGGATTTCGCTCGATCGATGGATTTCAAACTCCATCAATAAAAGTTTTAAATCAGTTTCATTAATAATTCTTGCCACATTTTTTGAACAACTATATATTTTAAGCTAAGAAATAATACCACTATTCTTCAAAACATTTATTTCTGTTTTCGCACTCTCTATCTTCACCAAATTCGAGATAAATATCTGTTTGGAATTCATTCCTATATATGTGAGTTTCCCCAAGGAATAGATACTTAAAGTTTGCAGATCCAGAATATAAGGCCATTATAATCGAAGGCGATGATATCAAACATCCTCATCCAAATACACTCAACATCCGCCCAAAGTTGTTCAGTTTGAAATAGCATATTCCACTGTGATCTAAGAATGAGCTGAGTTTATGAATGAAAATTCTATATTGATTCTTACAAATGTCATCACCTTCATAATACACTTACAGGTATGCCACCGTTTTATCCAAAATTTGAAAGAGGAAAAGACGTCTCTTACTGGGATGGCCTTCAATACTTCTTTTATTCAGCCTTTATCTCCTCCATTGAGCCGGTGATGCCGTCGTATTTTTTTTGATTTTGTTAAACAACCTTCAGTCGCATGGGGCTGAATCTGGAGATTATTTAACCCGATTTATGGGTAGATAATGATGTCAAAAAGGTTGAAACCACTGCTATATATAGTCCCTGCACACTTTAATCGACTAACCGTGATTTTTCTAGTCATTCCTAAATTTTCCTGAATAAAAGACGTACCTATAATCAGCTTGAAATTTAATTGTTTTAAGTAGAAGTTGAACAGAACATAGGATTGTAATTGATCAATGATTTTTTCTATCAGTTGAAGCATGGTTGTAATTTTTTCCTTTTCCAATTCCCTTTTCAAGAACTCCAAAACAGTTTCGATTCGAGGATTCATATCAAGCGAAATTCCAGAGCAGTGGAATTTTCTCGTCCTCAAGCAATTTTATGACTCTCTTAGCCTTATGGCATGGTGCATGAATATTGCATTACCATTTAGGAACCCATCCCATAATCGAGGTAACAGCCTGCTCTCAAATACCTTTATGTATTGGTCTTGCTGCATGGTTCCTTCCACAATATAAAGGCGTCCCAACCCTTTACCAGTAATAACTGACCATATCATTACTGAGGTGGGATGTTTTACTGTTTTTATAGTACAGTCTGGAAGATACTTCCCACCAACTATCCTTTTCACATACTGTGGTTTGCCATCAAGAATTTTGTTCGTTGATTCATGGCTGAAGCCTGGAAAAATAAACAGATCAAATTGTCAGACAAAATGAAAATTGACAGACAGGTAAGAGCAGCTTACTGTAGCCCAATCTTCCTCTGTGAAATGGCTTTATGATTTGGCCCAGTTAAATATATCTGCTTTCACCATTTTCGGGACCAGATTCGGTATTTTCACATGTCTTCTTCCTCTGAAGCCCATCTCATAGAAATATCTGCGAACTGTACTTACAAAAACATGGCATCCTGCCTTTACAATTTTTTTTTCTTCAAGATGGGACAGACCTCTAATTTCAAGGGCTGTCGCAGGCTCACCGGTTAGCAATTTTTGTCTAATCCGCTGCACATATGATTACGAAACATTGCAAATATTGGCGATTTTCCTTTGGCTGCATTCCGAATGTTTGAGCTTTCAATTTCCACAATTTTTGGCTCACCAATATCTTTTTTCGACCCATTCATATAAAAAAAGTGGAGAACTTTCATTGCTAAGAGCTATTGAACACTCACCTACTCAATTTAGATGTATAAAATAGAAATGATTTAGTTCAAGATTAAGGCGCCGAATATGGCTCTGTTGTATCGATAATAAGGAAATATTCCACTAAACTTGTTCCAATCATGACTGACTAGTTACTACAAAGTAGTAACGACTGAAGTGTTTACGTATTTGAAAGCATTTAACAGAGCATAAATGTAATTAGAACAACAGCAAACTTAGAGCACATTGAGAGCTTTTCATTTTTCAAAACAATATAGCATAACCATGTAGCAATATGCATGAAGCTCAGCAAAAAAACCCTGTCTCCCTGTGAATGTTGTGATTTGTAAAAATTGAATTTGTTAATAAAATATGCTGAAATATTAAACATTGATGGGCTCTTTCTTCAATATGAATTCTTCCATCAGCAGGGACATTCCTCCAAGGTGCCCGAAACTCAACCTGAAAGGACAAGACAAACGAAGAAAAACAAGCAAATTAAAAATAATGTGTGACCTTTCAAACTTCCGCTGTAGTATGTTGAAATGATGAGTTACCAGTGGCTGGTCGAAGTGTTCTTAGGGAGTGAAAGCCAATAATATCCAAAATTAAATTTTTAGAAATTGCAAGGCAACAGACCCTTCACTAGTTTTCCTTGGAAAATCGACCTCCCGATCAGTAAGATAAATGCAACTGAGAAGGAAATGCTCAATACATTCAGAGCAGGAAATTGACTTTTGGGAACTGTAGTGTGATTGTGTGCAAATTGGGGGCATTTTATTCAATCCCAAATTAACTAATATGCCAAGGAAATATTAGGAATTACCAATATTAACACTTTTGTGGATCTATAACAAAGACGTACATATAGAGCTCAGACTCAAAATATGGAGTCTTGATATTTATGATGATCCCTTTAGTACCATGCAGTCCAGAAGTAATATCTCAAATATTATAGATAGTTTAAATAAACAAAGGAATCCTCAAGTTTTGAGAGTGAATATCAAGAAAAAGTGAATACTAAACCAAAACACCTAATGCCTAATGTATTAAAATGAAGAGCATATAAATATGAAAAAAATATTCGCTACTTAGAACCACTAGCTATCAATATCACTGAAACAAATCTGCTGTCAGAATAAAGAATTATTCTTGATGCTTTAGTAGGTACTTTAAGTATGAGTTCTCCACTGGAATCCCAGGATTAATAGCAACAAAACCATTTAAGTAAAATTTTTGTAGTCTCGTTTAGAAAAATTGGTTTTAAATTGAGAAATTAAATTTTGCAACCTTATATCATAGAACATAACATCTTGAAGGCACTACACTTTTTCCAGATTTGGAAATTTAATCTCAAATAAAATTTTGATGTCTCGTTTAGAAAAATTGGTTTTAAATTTAGAAATTAAATTTTGCAACCTTATATCATAGAACATAACATCTTGAAGGCACTACACTTTTTCCAGATTCGAAAATTAAATCTCAACACCAAAAAATTAAAACACATCTCAGGAATGTGTCCAGTTAACCAACACACAACCAAAGCAATTCCAATAAAGAAGCCTAACAAATTTCTATATTGTTCTGAAAATTGACTGAACTAGTGTAGGTAGATATTCGATACATTGACTATCAATTTCGCATAGCGATAGCAAAAGTCAACATGATTTGGTAATTTCATATTACCGAGCATATCAACAATACATAAGGTACAGATAAATGTGACATCTGTGCCTACGTGATATGAGAATAGCAGATCTGAACATCATAAATCTACTTGATAGTGGATATAGATTGAATTTGAATAAGAGATCTGCCTTAAATCTAAAGATTAGTCTTTAAAAGTGAAAATGTTTTGATTGATTATGGAAGAAATATGAAAAAAAAAATTGATTTTTGGAATTTATTATAATAAACATTCTAGATACATCTACTTAGCATGAGCTTGGGCTTTCCTCATTTGTGTTAGGATGTTGGAGAGTTCTTCACGCTTCCTCTTGGCTCTGATGTGCGTTCCCAAACGGCGTTTCAAGAATTTGAGTGCCCTCTTATCCTTGGAAACCTTCAACAATTCCATAGCTCTCTTTTCATAAGGAGCGTGTCCTACTACTTCTCGAACGAGGTCCCTTACGAACTTAGAATGTTTCGTTAGACGTCCCTTCAATCTGGAAGGGCGAATTTTTTCGGCCTTTGTTTTGCCAGATGCAATTTTAGTGGTTTTGTGACCCCTTTGGAGCCCAACGGCGATCTCGTATTTCGGTGCCATTACTGAAAACGAAAATCCAAATGAGACTAAAGTTTTGCTAATATGTAAATATACAATAATATAATATTCAGGTAAATGTGAAAAATTAGGATAAAAGTTTAAGTAAACTCACTTTAACGCCACTTACAACGTGGTTCTATAACCTCTCTCAAACAAGGATCGAAAAAGAATTCGGCGCAGTAGAGAATTTGTCATATGTCAATTATCACAGAAAATGATGTAGTCTACTCTTGCTCTTTTAATGAATCTCTAAATTATACAGCTGAGCGAACTTATTGTTTATCACAATATTAAGTTTTTTATTTCATTATCCAATGTTCCTATGCAAAAAATTGTGAGTAAACGAGCAGGTTAATCAGCTACTGTTGTTTTCTGTAAATATACTTGATTCGTCAATGACGGAAAACTAATGCTAATGCATAACTGTCAAACAAATAGCAGAAATTTGAAATTTTACTTTAATGGCGTATTCCATTGGTAGAACTCGTGCGCACTGAGTGCATGAATCGTATTCCATTGGGGAATTTCGTCAAGCATTTTGACAGATGTTGACGTCCAGTGCAACATTTTTTGCACTCAGTCCGTGCTCAGTGCAGCACTGGTGCTGCCAATGGAATACGCCATTAATTGCGATTTCCATTGACATGCTCGGAGCACTCGAAATCGATCTCATCTGTCATGCATCACAGACCAGTAATCTGATTAGTAATCAGATTACTGGTCTGTGTCATGCATCTGTCCGAAACTCCGAAAATATCTGTTATCTGTCAAATATGACTCCGAGTGATCCCAGCGTGTCAATACTTTAAATCAAAGATTAATGCCATTACGTTACTAGTGACCTCTAGCGATCAGTAGAAAAAGTTCCCGTAATACACCTGGGAAGTTGTTTTCTGTTGAAGCCAGAAGGAAGTTGTCTTCTGTTCTTTGCATTGTGATTCATTTTTTGGCGCTCTTGTTCCTCGGAACAGAGTGCTTATCAATTTGCCCTAATGTCTGTAATTTTCGAATTTTTGGCTGAAAATGGTCTCAAACGATTTTGCTCGACTCACTGATCAAGAATCCGTGTTCGAAATCGATTCTGTCCGGCCGTCCGTCCGTTAACACGATAACTCTCGAACGAAAGGAGTTAGAGGATTGAAATTTTCAGGGTAGGTTTGGAGCGTAAATATCTCGGGCGAGTTCGTTAACGGGCGAAATCAACCAAGCGGTTTCGGAGTTATGACCATTTTTAGTAAACACTTTTTTTATGAATATTTCCGAAACTGATCACTCGATCTATCTGAAATTTATCATCAGATTGTAGAATAATGAATTATACGCATGCGAAGTTTTGTAATGATCGGGAAGCCGTAAAGCGTAAAAAAATTTTTTTTAATTTTTAAATTTTGTTTCTACAATAACTCTCGAACAGAATGAGCTAGGCAATTGAAATTTCTAGAGTAGATTTGAGAGATAACTATATCTCGGTTGAGTTCGTTAGTGGATAAAATAGACAGGATGGTTTCGGAGTATCGAAAAAAAGAATTTTTTTAACTTACATATTTCAAATTCAATTTTTTTTAAGTTGCAGTTTCTCCATAAAAATCCATTGATATCATTTTCAACTCTAACATGCTAATACTTTCGGAGATATGATTTTTCGAAATTTCAATAATGAATCGTATAATTATTCTATCTATGAATTATTATATGATCTATGTTCATATTCGTACATGTCATCCTGTTCTATAAGAGAGATTCAAATTCTTTTCAGCTATTTTAATTTGATTTCTTCCTCATTCTTAGATTGCTCATTTAATTTTTAAAATTAACTATTATTTGAATTGAATTTCCTTTATGGTGCAGTTCTATCATAAGAATCCATTGATATAATTCCCAACTCTGAGAAACCAATACTTTCGGAGATATGATTTGTTTCAACAAGAGCGCCAGCTCCTGTCCACAATAAGGCTTTTCCACTTTTTATATTATATTACAAACGTGGATCAAATCTTTAAATCATATTTCTGGGAAGATATAGGAAGCCAAGGTTAAGCACTAGCTGAGTCCAAAAAACGAAATCAAGTGAGAACATATTAAAACATAGTGCCTAGTGCACAGGCGAAGCCGAGTGTTAATTTCGCGGGAGGTCAAGTAAATAAAAAAAAATTGGTTCAAGCACTGACGTGAAGTCAGGAGCTTTTGCGCGTATGTTCTATTGTCCATTCTCCTGTATTGGACACCCTTAATCGAATTTACCATGGTAAATTATGTTGTCCATTCTCCTGCATTGGACACTTAATTCGAATTTACCATGGTAAATTGGACACCCTTAATCGAATTTACCATGGTAAATTATGTTGTCCATTCTCTTGCATTGGACACATAATTCGAATTTACCATGGTAAATTCGATTAAGGGTGTCCAATACAGGAGAATGGACAATAGAGCATACGCGCAAAAGCTCCTGAATTCAAGTCAGTGCTTGAACCAATAATTTTTTTCGTAATTTTTTTGAAATTTTCTAGGGGTATGGTTCTTACAAAATTTTTTTTTCGTCATTTTTTTCAAATTTTCTAGGGGTACGGTTCTTAAAAAATTCTAAACACGTCTTTATTTTGATTTTCTACTAATAGTTACCAAGCTTCAATTCGATCGAATCTTAATTTTTTGAGTTATCGAGGAAATAATATTCCAGGTGGGTATAACTGGGAAACCATAAAACCGATTATGCCCAAAACCGAACGTAACTCTTCCATTCGGATACGCAACCTACCCTGAAAATTGCAAGTCCCTATCTCCTTTTGTTCGAAAGTTATCGAGGCAACGGTCACCCATCTACTGAACTCACACAAGGCTGCTCGAATCGCCAACGCAATATTTAACCGATCGTGTTAAAACTTAAAACTTGGCAGTAGAGTTGGGTTCTAAAAGCTCTTGCAAAATTTCAGCAATTTCAGACGAATAGTCACTGATATATAGAATTTTTTTTTTAATTTTCAATGATTTCTTAAAAAATTTCTACAAATAATATCCTCACGAAATTTGGAAGATTTTTCGCGTTGGCATTCTACAACTAATAACCATGTTTCAATTCAATCGGTTTTGTATATTTCGAGTTAATGAGGAGAAAAAAACAACCAAATTTCAGATGGCTATAACTCTAAAACCGTTTGGCCGATTATGCTTATAACAAACTCAAATGTCGTGTTCCTAACCTGAGAACTTCAAGCCGCTATCTCTTTCCGTTCTCAAGTTATCGTGACAACAAAATATCTTTTAATAATTTTTTAATAATTTTCTAGCCATACGATTCTCACAAAATTTCACAAACGTGCTTAGGCCCGTATAACAATTCGTTATCGATTCGTTAGAGGTAGAATATCTGAATGTCCGGTACGCTAACGAAAAATCGCTATCTGAACCAGCAACAAAACGTTATCAAAAACCTCTACTCCTTTGATACAGATCAAATAACGAAAAACTATCATCCAAACGGTAAAGTCTTAATACAGAAATTCTTTATCGAACAGATACCTATTTTGGGAGCAAGAATTAATAAGAATTACGGTGGAAAAACATAATTTTAAATGTTTTTCTTATATTTCTGCGTTTCACGTTCGGATATCTCAATCATCCCTCTCATTTTACCCCTATTATACCACATATTGCATTAACGTATTAAATTAAATTTTCGTTGCTCATTTGGATTCGAACCTGCATACCTTAGCTCCAATTTTCGATCTGACCACCACCTTACCAATCCATCCATCCACTAAACTTGTTGTAGGGTATCACAAGTGCGTGCATTTTAACGACGGATTGGTGCAATGGATACACATAATAAAATCATGCGATATAACTGTCGATCGGAGACTGAATATTCACCATTAAATCTTAGAAAAAAAAAAGAAAATGGAAGCCCCGCATAAGAAAATTCGTAGAAATAATGGTACTTAACCGTAATATTAATGATACGATGAAGGAATGCTGTGGAAGGAATATCAGTGTAAGAACTTCATCACTTTATTTTACATTTTTTACTCAAACGCTATAATCAATACTACGTATCATAATTTATTTTGATTTGTTACCACAGTTATTGAAGGCAAAAACATCAACAATAACATACCCTCCAGTGATGACAGTACTAAGCTGTGATACATAAGAGTTCACACATGACCTGTAAGTGATTGGCTGATTACTGATGATACAATACCTATATTGCTAGTGATCTATATTTATATTATCATGAGCTTTATTCGAATAAACTTGCCTGACTATTTTCGATCCAATGGACGGAAAGACAACAAAATATGTCCTTGTTGTGGAATTAAAAATGAACTTACTGTAATGACTGCCAACATAACACTACATATATAGGAAACCTATGAACAGTAGGACAATCCCGATTTTAACAATGATCTGTTCCTGTGTAGTGTGCATTAAATTAAAAAGTATTAAATATTGTAATATCATTGAATTTCAACGCGACAACGCGTTTTATGCGTTTGGCATGTGATATTTACATTTCATTATTGAAAGGAAAGCAGAGAGTACAGAGAGTAGAAGCAGAGTATATATGAAGTAGTAGAAGTATATTATTTTTCTCTGAAAACTGTATCTATTGTCTATCGATTCATCGTGAATTTTCGATAAAGAATTAAATCACGGAATAGTATAGAACCTACAAAGTTTTTTTATATAGGAATATCTCCGAATATCGTTATATAGTCTTTACAGAGGGATTAAAGATAACCGTTAGCGATTTTGTTACTGAATGCGTAGCGAATAGATATCGATTATCGATACAGATATTGTTTGTAAGATCTTTACCTAGTCTTTGTCGAATTTATATATTAGGGATGGCTATGATGTATACAGACAATCTTTAAAGTTTGGATATAGATTCGATAGAGTTTTGCTTTAACTTTAAGAAAGTTATTCAGTCGTTACGATCGGATAACGAAATATTCGGACGATAACGAATTGTTATACGGGGGTTTATATTCTACAACTACTCACCAAGTTTCAATTCGATCGGATTCATATTGGTTGAAAACAAAATTATTACTCGGAAACCATTGGGCCGATTACGCCCACTAATGAAATTGTCCGTCGTATTGGGATGCGCCACCTACCTTGAAAATTTCAAGTCGCTATCTCTTTCCGTTCTCAAGTTATCGTGGCAACGGCCGGACAGAATCAAATCTCGAATTCTTCATTGGGGAGTCGAACTAAATCGTTTGAGATCATTTTCGTCAAAAAATTCGAAAGTTACAGACATTTGGGCAAAATGATAACGCGATGTTCCCCAGAACATACGCGCAAAAAATATGACTTATATTAATGTTGGACATTATTTCAATACAGTATTGATATAATAGTTTGAGCATTTCGGGGGGTGGGGGTTGAACCCCAAAAACCTTGCCCGAGGCCTAGTGTATCTAATATATATCTATAGATATTAGTAGCCTATTATTCCAAATGTTTTTGTGGTGCCTTTACGTTACGAGTGACCTCTAGCTTTGAGTGGGATAAATTCCGGTCTTACATCTGGGAAGTTGTTTTCCGTTGAAGGCAGAAGGAAGGTGGTTTATGTTCTTCGCATTTTGTATTAATTTTAGTAGTATTATTCGTTTTCTGTGAGCAGTAGCATAAAGACTAAGTAGCACCGCACAAAAGATCTTATTGGTCGCAGTTTCCAGTGCAGAAAAGGCACTTCACCAATCGCTCTCTAATAATGAAGACTTTCTGAAATATTTCGAATAATAACTAAAATATGGTAAATTTCCTAAAAATTTTAAACACATATTGATTAACGTGACTTTACTTTCAATTTCCAATCAGAATATACTCCTTCTGATCCATTTGCGCCCTTGGCCCTAATATATAATTCATATAGATGAGGTAGTCATCTGATGACGTCTGATAATAATATCGTTAATTGAATATACGGCACTGAAAATGTACCTCCAAATCATTAATCAAGTAGGTATTAATTGTGCATCAAACACTATATTTCATCATTTTGAGTTTGATCCACTTCGGCACCGGTAGGCTTCATAATATTATACTTATATCACTTTTCAAGGGCGTAGCCAGGAATTAATTTAGGGGGGGGTTTTGAAATAGGAATTAATTTCGGGGGGGGGTTTTGGCGGTGTAAGGGTCACTTTCTGCAGCAAAAATTTTTTTTAAGTGAAAAAATAACATTTCGGGGGGGGTTTGAACCCCCAAAACCCCCCCCTGGCTACGCCCTTGTCACTTTTATGATTGCAATAAAAATAAGTAGGTAGATAAGTTTCATATTTCAATGATGTGTTGTAATTCATAATGTTCAAAAATATAAAAAAGTAATGACGTGAAGTCAGTACTCTTTGGCGCGCGTGTTCACGTTGGCTAATTTGAATTGAATGATGAGTGTTTCAAGCTCAGTGGATAGAGCGAGAGATCTATCCAGAGAGTAGTGGACGCCATTCACTGTATCGGGTCAAAAATTAACAATGCTGTTTCTAAGCTAGTGCAAGGATAGAGTGACAAAGTTGACCAAGAACACAACTAACTCTCCTTAGTCGCACAAGCTCCTAGGAGCTTCTGAGGGATCTCCTTGGGGAAGACTTAGGAGGGTCAGTATAATGTTTATAGCACGTGCACCAAAGCAGATTGACCCTACGTCAATGATTTTTCAGACTTTTTCTTTCATTGTAAAGCCAATCTGCATTTTCGCGCGTGCTATAGACCTGATTATGATGATATAGATATGATTATACTGACCCTCCTACGTCTTCTCCAAGGAGATCCCGCAGAATCTCCTAGGAGCTTGTGCTGCTAAGGAGAGTCAGATGTGTTCTTTGTCAACTTTGTTACTCTATCCTCACGCCAGCTTAGACACAGCATTGTTAATTTTTGACTCGATAGTGAATGGAGTCGACTACCCTTTGGATAGTTCTCTGGCTCGCTCTATACACTGAGCTTGAGACACTCACCATTCTATTCAAATTGGCCAACGTGAAAACGTGCGCCAAAGAGTACTGACTTCACTTCAGTGCTTTTTTATATTTTTCAAGTTCCTTTAACAAATCTGGCTATTAGTTTTACCGTTGATCGAAATAAAAATATGCGGCTATGGGACCCCCGTTAGGAACGCAATTGCTTACGGCTATTCTTCAAATCTGAACTTAATTTAATATACAGGGTGAGTCTTTGACCACTGCATTAATTTTAACCGAAGATTCCTTTCATCAAATGAAACACTTTTTTCATTTAACATTTTTCCAAATTCAGCTCAGGTAAAAATATACAGGCTGTTGAAATTTTGAAAAAAAATCAGTTTTTATTTTGTAGCTTTGACATCCTTTTTTCGAATAAAATGAATGTTGGCGTAAAGTTTCCTATAACTATGATACATATTTTCCAAATATTAGTTATTTTTTATTTTCTACTTCTACTGGTTTTCTAGTTATGGACTCGTGGAATCATAAAACTAAACGAATTTATCATAAAGAAAGCATATAAAGTTTTTCTTGAGTCATTTCAAGAATATTCCATCGTTTCAGAATATTATATTATTCTTCATCATTTCTCCTTAAACGCGTGCGTTTTCGAGATATTCTTCATTGAATGTTTTAAAATGGAAAACTCCAGAAATTTCACTACTTTTATGGATCCGTCCCTGAGCGTTGGAATCCCGAATCAAGCTGTAAACCACGTTACCATGCCTTATTCTCGTCCGCCAACAATGTCATAGATAATTTATATGCGGGAGTGTATTAGCACATTGTGAAATCTTTAAACGCTTGTAACTTTTTACCTGAGCCGAATCTGGAAAAATGGTAAATGAAAAAAGTGTTTCATTTGATGAGAGGAATCTTTGGTTAAAAGTAATGCAGTGGTCAAAGACTCACCCTGTATATCTTCCAAATATAGTTATTTATAAATTGGCCCCAGGGCCACGATACAGACATTTCAACTCGGAAACAACGCTATTTCCTCGAAACTAACTTATTCGTTGCACAGAATTGTCCTGAAATTTGAAACCTCACAATATCGACTCAGCACCAAATTCATGACCGCTAGACGTAAACCACTCCCAACATAAGACATACAATCCAAAAACAGCCAAGTCTCCTCTGCGCATGAGCAATATACTCGTGACTCAAAGTCCTCTCAAAATCGCACACCTCACAAAAACTCTGATTCTTCAACACCAGTGGTTTAAGAGTTATTGCAGCTTCAATCCACGCATGCGCAAACTCTTCCAGGGAAGATTCTATGGAGGAATAGCATACTGCACCTCAAAACCCCAACCCTCTCAGACGAAAACTCCAGCAGTTGAATCGTTTCTCGTCTGCTCATGCGCATAACGAAAAATGCCCGAAAGGGGTAACATGAATTTCAACATTCGCCCCAGGGCCTCGGTAAAGACACCAGTGGCAGCTGGTGATAATTTTGTTCAGGGGGGCGCTGATTCAAGAATAAAAAAATATATTTATTTTGAATAGGTACCTACTTAAAAATGCCTACTTCTTAAAATGAAACACCATCCGTCTGTTTTTGGCACAGATGAACTTTCTCGATTACCTTTTCGTTGAAGTCAGGAATGTAGTTAACTAAATTTTGTTCAATGGACAACATTATTGCAAGCGTCGTCAGTTTTTCTTCCGACATTGTATTGACGGAGATTACACGGTTAGTCTGGTATCAGTCTCCCATCAGTATTACCATCAATCCAGATCATCAGTCCATCAATCTACGAATATAGAACAAATTTCCGTCAATCTCCCATCAATCCATGATTGATGTGATGCGAGACTGATACCAGACTGTTGGGTTTCACGAAGCTTCGATTAGCTTAATCGTGGATTTAATTCGATGGTTGTATGAAAAATTAACTGAAAATCGACATAGAATCGCACTAATTTCACTTTGTGAAACCCAATGTGACCATGCAACTTCCGTCTTAGAAACGTCTTGATCAATTATAAAGTAGAGAAACATCTTTCAGTTTCTGCAGTTGTCATTGGCATCGATATTAAAATAACCTAAACTTTGCATATACAAAACGTTGAATCCAAACCATACAACACTATATTAAATTCAAAGTACGTAAGCAACCGGTCTCGTTTTTTTTTTGTTATTAATCAAGCCTTCCGACTCGTTATGAGCACGTAGTGCAAGATTGCATTTGCCGCACAACAATATCGACAATTTTGACAGGACGTAACGGTTTTTTGATACCAGTTCGTTGTGATTACGAATGTTTTCGACATATGCACTACTTAATCCAGAAGCGATATTCGTTGTGCCCAATAGCTGGAAGCTTACAATAATGTTCATAGGTGTGGCCCATTCTTCGTGTTTTTTTATCTTTTGATCCAGATGTTTCAAATCACGTATACCTTCTTTTGTCCAGTTATCGTCTCCGCCCAACAGTAAGCAAACGAAACAAAAAAAAACGCATTTTTTTCACATCCGCACATCCTTAAAGTATTATTTCCGTAAACATTTGTGTCCAACTTCCGAGTAAACCCCGCTCGATTCTTGTGCTGCGTATTCACTTGCAACAGAATGCTTCGAAAGAACCAAACGAACCGCGCGCTCTGTAACAAATTTGTCCAGTCAATACACGTCGCGCAGAGCAGAACCGAACGCGCAAAACATTTTCCTAGGTTTGTCGCTAAATGCGATTTGATCAAATGCTGCGTATTCACTTGCAACAGAGAATGCTCCGAACGAACCAAACGAACCGCGCGCGCTGTAACAAATTTGTCCAGTCAATACGTCGCGCAGAACAGAACCGAACGCGCAAAATATTTTCCGACGTTTGTCGCTAAATGCGATTTGATCAAATGCTGCGTATTCACTTGCAACAGAATGATCCGAACGAACCAAACGAACCGCGTGCGCTGTAACAAATTTGTCCAGTCAATACGTCGCGCAGAACAGAACCGAACGCGCAAAATATTTTCCGATGTTCGCTAAATACGATTTGATCAAATGCTGCGTATTCACTTATTTCACTTGCAACAGAATGCTCCGAACGAACCAAACAAACCGAGCGCGCTGTAACAAATTTGTCCAGTCAATACGTCGCGCAGAACAGAACCGAACGCGCAAAACATTTTCCGATGTTTGTCGTTAAATGCGATTTGATCAAATGCTGCGTATTCACTTGCAACAGAATGCTCCGAACGAACCAAACAAACCGCGCGCACTGTAACAAATTTGTCCAGTCAATACGTCGCGCAGAACAGAACCGAACGCGCAAAACATTTTCCGAGGTTTGTCGGTAAATGCGATTTGATCAAAGGGAATTATTAGCCGGTGTTCAGTGGGTACGGGCGTTTGTTGTGTTTGGCGTTCGTTCGAGAGAAGCGAAGAAAATGGACTGGAGCAGGGAAAAATGCCTAGAATTGATCGATCAATTTGAACGGCATCCTATCTTATGGGATCCCACAAACGGGTATTATTTCAACAAAATTAAAAAGCATGATGCGTGGGCAGTAATTGGTAAAAATATGGGATTTGAAGTAAATGACGTCAAAAAGAAATGGAAAGTCTCCTATCTAGTTTTAGAAGGGAAAAAACCAAGGGGAAAAAATTGGTTCAAGCACTGACGTGAAGTCAGAAGCTTTTGCGCGTATGTTCTATTGTCCATACTTCTGTATTGGACACCCTTAATCGAATTTACCATGGTAAATTATGTTGTCCATTCTCCTGTATTGGACACTCTCAATTCGAATTTACCATGGTAAATTCGAATTAAGTGTCCAATACAGGAGAATGGACAACATAATTTACCATGGTAAATTCGATTAAGGGTGTCCAATACAGAAGTATGGACAATAGAACATACGCGCAAAAGCTTCTGACTTCACGTCAGTGCTTGAACCAATTTTTTTATTGTTCAAATAAAGATATTTTGTTAATTTACAAGAATTTCTTCATTCAATGGTATTTCAAAGAACTAATTACAGTTTTAAATATTTAATAAAAAAAATTTAAACACGTCTTTATGTTGATTTTCTACTACTAGTTACCAAACTTCAATTCGATCGAATATTTATTTTTTGAGTTATCAAGGAAACAATATTCCAGATGGGTATAACTCGGAAACCGTTAGACCGATTATGCCCACAATTGAACTCAACTCTCCCTTTCGGATACGCAACCTTCCCTGAAAATTGCAAGTCCCTATCTCCTTTCGTTCGAAAGTTATCGAGGCAACGGTCACCCATCTACTGAACTCACACAAGAATGCTCGAATCTCCAACAATATTTAACCGATCGTATTAAAACTTGAAAATTGTCAGTATAGTTAGGTTATGAAGGTTCTTGCGAAATTTCAGCAATTTCAAACGATTAGTTACTGATATATAGAACTTTTTTTTTTATTTTCAAAGATTTATTTAAAATTTTCTACAAATGCTATCCTCACCAAATTTTGCAAACGTTTCCGCATTGGCATTCTACAACTAACAACCATGTTTGAATTTAATCGGTTCAGTATTTTTCGAGTTAATGAGGAACAAAAACCACAAAATTTCATAAAATTTCAGATGGCTATAACTCTAAAACCGTTTGGCCGATTAGGCTCATAATCAAACTGAAATGTCGAGTTGTGGTGTACATCCTAACCTGAAAACTTGAGGCCGCTATCTCTCTCAGTTCTCAAGTTATCGTGACAACAAAAATATTTTTTAATAATTTTTTAATAATTTTGTAGCCATACGATTCGCACAAAATTTCACAAACGTGCTTAGGTTCATATTCTACAACTACTCACCAAGTTTCAATTCGATCGGATTCATATTGGTTGAAAACAAAATTATTACTCGGAAACCACTGGGCCGATTATGCCCATTAACGAACTTGTCCGTCGTATTGGGATGCGCCACCTACCCTGAAAATTTCAAGTCGCTAGCTCTTTTCGTTCTCAAGTTATCGTGGCAACGGCCGGACGGCCGGCCGGACAGAATCAAATTTGACCTCGAATTCTTCATTGGGGAGTCGAACTTAATCGTTTGAGACCATTTTTTTCAAAAAATTCGAAAGTTACAGACATTTGGGCAAAACTATAACGCGTATGTTCCCCAGA
This sequence comes from Halyzia sedecimguttata, assembly GCA_937662695.2. Taxonomy (NCBI): domain Eukaryota; kingdom Metazoa; phylum Arthropoda; class Insecta; order Coleoptera; family Coccinellidae; genus Halyzia; species Halyzia sedecimguttata. Next base: position 19,322,606 of record OW569413.2, read on the forward strand.
ACATACGCGCAAAAATCTGGAACAGGAAGAGGTAAGATATTTCTAATTTACCAATTATTGTTGTAATTACAATACAATTACAACTCTGTAAATGAAATTATTTTATACTAAATATCCTGGTTTGATATTTTCTATAAACAATTTTGTCTTTTTTTTATAGGAAGAGAAGAAATATACTTGTCAAACTGGTTTGCATTTACACGCATGGCTTTTCTTCTAGACAAAGATAAACAGAGACCTACAATAGATTTAAAAAAAAATGGAAAAAAAATTTAATAATAAAAAAAAAACTCTTTTTTTAAGGCTTGTTAGCGCATCTATAATTAAAAAAGCACCAGCGGCTACTATCACATCGTCTGCATCCATCCATGTCGACGAACACGCAAACACTGACACGGGTGGGAACGCAGCGAATACCGCAAACTCTCCAAACCAAAGATTAATCTTTGCTCCAAACAGCCCGCACAATGTTTATTGCAGCGCGCGCGGTTTGTTTGGTTCGTTCGGAGTGTTCTATTGCACGTGAATACGCACCTTTATAGCCGGGTTGCAGTTGACTTAAATTCAATACTGGCATAGGTCGTTCATTGTTTTTAATATTTACCTTGTCCACCAAACTACTCGAAGAACTAAAGTTTAATTTCAGTAGATCACACACCCTCATTGTCAGTCCTTAAATCCTCTACGCAACTTTATAACACGTAACAATTGGCACTTTTATTTATTCGGTTTATTCCTCTCTGGGCTCCTATTTCCGTGCCCAAATCGTCACTGAAAACTGCGTGGAACTAGCGGACTATCCTGATCTCTGATTGGTCATGCTTGTCGTTTCCATGGTAACCGGCGTGTACGCTTTGGGCTTTCGAGATTCCGCCAAACAGCATAGCGCGGAGTGCGGACGATCGTCGCTCATAGTATACCTTGTCTATGCGCAGGCTTAACGTAAATGATATTATTGTGAAATATAGATGATGGCTAGCTAAAAATGTATTAATTTTAATTGAATCTTGAATCCAGTTTGAAGACAATAGCACGAATATGAAATATACAAATTATTTGTTTATGTATGTACGTCATTTTTATAGGGAGGGTGGCGCCCCGTACCCCTTCCTCACCAGCCGCTCCTGAAGGACACTCTAACTCGGAAACAACGCTATTTCCCTTAAACCAACCTGTCCATGCACAGAATTGCCATGACGTTTCTTTTAAAACCTCACAATATCGGCTCAGTAACATCGATCCATGACCGATAGTCCTAAACCACTCCTAACATAACCCAAAAACCCATACAACCAAAAAACAGTCACTTCTCCTCTGCGCATGCGCAATCAACTCGTGGCTGAAAGTCCTCTCAAAATCACGCATCTTACACCAAACTCCGATTCTCCAATACTTGTGCCAAAAATTATTAATCCGAAACCACCAGATCGAATCTACCCAATAACGAACTTGTCCGAGATATTCATTTCTACTCTGTAAATTATATTATATCAATTGAAACTTTGGCAATATTCCAGTTTTGCTTTTACTGGAGATATTCTGAATCCAATTTGATTAATTTAACAAAGTGTATATTACCATCATCATTAGGATTTTCCAAGCGGCATAATATTATCATAATCCTCATAATTCTACGATAGCTTAGGTTATTTCATTGTTCATCTTGCATTCAATCATACTTTCTTTTCTAGAACAGGAGGTAAGTATTTTATCATCAGTAACCAATTTTGAATAGAACCAGAAATAATTATGACATGTCTCTTCAAGATGACATGTATGAACACAGATCATGAAATTCACAGACACAAATACGGACGTTCGAACACAGCATTCTGTGAAATCATCAGAGTTACGATTTATTATTGAAATTTTGAAAAATCAAATCTCTGAAAGTATTATCTTGTTAGAGTTGAAAATTATACCAATGGATTCTTGTGATGACTGCATCTTGAAAAAAATTGAATTTGAAATTTGTAATGTAAATTTTCTTTTTCGCTACCTACTCTGAAACCATTAGGCCGATTTTGCCCAATAATGAACATAACCGAGATATACAGGGTGAGTCTTTGACCACTGCATTAATTTTAACCAAAGATTCCTCTCATCAAATAAAACAGTTTTTTCATTGACCATTTTTCCAGATTCGGCTCAGGTAAAAAGATACAGGCTGTCGAAATTTCGAAAAAAAATCAGTTTTTATTTTGTAGCTTTGACATCCTTTTTTCGAATAAAATGAATATTGGTGTAAAGTTTCCTATAACTATGAGACATACTTTCCAAATATTAGGTATTTTCCACTTCTAGTGGTTTTCTAATTATGGACTCGTGGATTCATAAAACTAAAAGAAATTAGCATAAAGAAAGCAGATAAAGTTTTTCTTGGGTAATTTCAAGAATATTCCATCGTTTTAGAACATTATATTATTCTTCATCATTTCTCCTTAAACGCACCGTTTTCGAGATATTCTTCATTGAATGTTTTATAATGGAAAACTCCAGAAATTTCACTACTTTTATGGATCCGTCCCTGAGCGTTGGAATCCCGAATCAAGCTGTGAAACACGTTACCATGCCTTATTCTCGTCCGCCAACAATGTCATAGATAATTTATATGCGGGAGTGTATTAGCACATTGTGAAATCTTTATATGCTTGTAACTTTTTACCTGAGCCGAATCTGGAAAAATGGTAAATGAAAAAAGTGTTTCATTTGATGAGAGGAATCTTTGGTTAAAATTAATGCAGTGGTCAAAGGCTCACCCTGTATATCTCCAAAACCTAATATGAAAATTTCAACTGCCTGATTCATTCCGTTCGAGAGTTATGGTGTTAACGGCCGGACATAATCGATTTTGACCACCGATTCTTGATCAGTGAGTCGAACCGAATATTCTAAGACCATCTTCATCCAAAAATTCTAAATTTCAGACATTTGGGCTAATTGATACTTACTTACACTCTGTTCCGAGGAACAAGAGCGCCAAAATGGAAGCATTCAAGACCTCACAAAAGTCACAATTATCTTCAGTAAAACAAGACAGGGTATGCTTCTGGTTATAGTGATTTTTCGGAAATGATGTACACCTACGTCGAAACGCGAATAATGATTTGCTTCAGCACTGCTTTCCGTTTTCAGTGCAGTGTTCAATGACGAAGGCGCATCCCAGAATTCACGTATCACTACCCGAAATATTTATAACAAGATAAAATATCGATGGTTATCACGCATCATCATGAAAATATTAGTAGTCCTCTATATTTTGAAGATATGTATCTAATTCTGAATTCCAAATACCTTGATTGAATTACAGATAAGTTTTCATTTCCAATTATAATTTTTTTGATAACATTATGTACTATACCGATATCGCAAGGAAACAACATGCAATTCGAAAATGCGTGCATAATTTTGATTTATTTTATTTGATCATAATTATTGCTATTTCATTTACGCAGACTATCTGTGAGTTACAGATCTCTAAAAACAGTCCAGAATAGCAATTTTCCTGTAAGGTTATGAAAAGTTACAGATTGGCATATAGATGAAAGCAGAATAGCACCAAAATGGTGCAATTCAGCTTGCGCAATTCGGAGTAACGAAATTTCGACGCCAAAACTGCCGGTATGTATGATATGATATAATAATTATTCTGACACTTCTTGATCTACCTAGGAGACCCCTCATAAGCTCTAGGGTTCTTGTGCGTGTTAAACGAACAGTTCTATTCTGATGTGTAGGCTTTGTAACTGCGTCCTTACCTTACGCCCCCTTAGACCAATACTGTTAATTTTTGAAAGCTACCGCGACTAGGAAATTTCCTATTAATATTTAGCGGGCCTTAGTCCAGTAACCTACTAACTAGGGCTTCATACGAGACGAGAGTATAAAAAATCTCGTCTCGCTCTCGCCAATTCCCAAAAAATTAATACTCGTTTAGGTCTCGTTCTCGTCTCATTATCAGTTGTCTCATCTCGTCTTGCTTAATTCTGAATAACGATAATAAATATTATAATATATAAACGAAATGGTATACAATAATGAATAATTTTGTAAAGCTATATTTATTACGCTTTTATACAAAAATATTTATTACGCTCTCATACAAAAATATTTGTACATGTACATATTATTTTTAATTTTAAACACTGATAATTTCAACTTTTAATTACTCGATGACCAAGAATTCAAACACAATCACGCTTGCATCACATCATTTTTCAATGATGTACGTGTTTTTGCCATGATCATATCTGCTGTGGAAAATAATCTTCCAACACGTATGGATGTAGCCATTAATAAATCATCGCCCATCTTGGAAAGTGTAGGAAGAACTTTTTCATCACTCTCCACCACTGTAAAATATTTTGATTCCTATTTGCTCTTTCTAACAGCAAATATTCTTCAAACTCAGCTTTCCAATATTTCGAAAGTTTTGTTGATGTTTTAAATAGGCTATCGATATCGATATTTCTCAATAGAATTGAACAATTTGGTATAGTTTTCAAAGAATACCTTCCGAGTGGGTAGATCATAGAGGGTGTTCTTGGCGTATTTCTCATAACACTTTTCGAAACATTGAATAACTTCATTTCTTTACTAGTTTTATTATACGTAGTTCCACTGATGTATACAATAATTGTTCACATTACAAGGAGCACAAGAGAATACATTTATCCAGATGTTCAGATAGAGACGAAATTTTCAAAGCATTGGGATTTTGGGGCAATAAAAGATGTCCGTTAATTATTGAATTCATAATGGCATTTATGGTTGTGAATTCTATATGTTCTTGAAAAATAATCTCAATTATCGCAAGGTCATAACGAATTAATAATCTTCTAAAAAATCGTGTTTTTCTAGAACGATCTAGAATGCATAATATAGACAAAATATATTGGTAATTATATAGTGGAAACTGTCTATATTCAATTGTTTTACGTGGGTGTTGAAAAAAGTCGAGTCGTATTTAAAACTTTATAGAAAATTACTGAAAATTTAACGAGACCAAAAAGGAGACTCTCGTGTTGCGCTGTATGTGGTCTCGGTTTAGCCTATAATATTTTTGAAATCGTCTCGTCTCGTCTCGTCTCGCTTTTACGAGACGAGAACGAGACGAGACGAGAAAAATCTCGCTCTCGCGTGAAGCCCTACTACTATCAAGTGTACTAAAGTATATTATTTTGAGTTTGAAATTGAAGGAAATTGTAGAACGATATTTTTCCTTGAACTTGTATTCACCTCAAAAAAAGACACACGGTGAAATATTCATTGATTTTAACCATCAACAAATATTCCCCGTGAGCCAGGCTTGGTCACCTCATCGCTCAGTGTTCTCCCAAAGAAGAAAGCATCATTCAGGGGCAGATGCGAACCGGTTTCATGGTTATTACCAATCCTCAGCGTAACTTAGCCCCACTGAATGAAAACGAAGGAGTTCTAGGATATTTTAACCCATTTGTTGCTAACCAGTAGGGAGAAAATATCACCAGTGGCACCTAGGGAAATCCTTACGAACTCCGACCCTCTGCGATGAAGAAACCTTGAGTGATGTTCAGTGACGTTCATTCTTTTGCCGTAAGGGGGTAAGGGATTGCAAGGGCGTCTACCTATATAAGTAATAAGACCATTACGAACTTGAAACGTCTGGTTTAGTGTGGTTAGATAAACCACAAAACTAGGTGACCTAGCCCGGCTCACGGGAAATATTTGTTGATGATTAAAATTAATTAATATTTCACCGTGTGTCTTTTTTAGTTACTGGCAATTTGCTACAGTTCACCTCATTCTATATTCACCTCGAACATACGGTTCTTTCTGAATACATTTCATTTGAAGCCAAAATTGTACGAGTATTCTTATAACAATCACCTGCTTTACTATATCCCTTTATGATGGTGTATTGGCTCCTCCATTTTTGCGCGCCGCCAGGAACAGCTTGCTATCATTTTGCCCAGATTGCCGAAAATGGTCTCAAACGATTCGGTTCTACTCACTCACGTATAATCCGGTGTCAAATCCAATTTTGTCCTTCCAGTCGCAAGCATGTTATGGCCATTTTGAGCTGAAGCTTTTTTCTGAATATTTCCGAAACTACTCCTTTGATCTTTCTGAAATTTATCACCAAATTGTACAATTACGACCTTTATTGCAAAGTGCAGCAATGCAGATTGACATCACTATCAAAAATTATGTAAAGGAACTGAAAAGTCACCGACGTGGAATCAATTTGCTGTGGCGTGCTTGCTAATGACATGATTATGATTATACTGACCCCCCTAGGTCTTCCCCAAAGAGACCCCTCCAGAGCTCCTACGAGCTTGTGTGAGTTAGGAGATTCAGCTGTGTCCTGTGTAGGCTCTGTTACTGCATCCTTACGCCAGCTTAGGTACAGCACTGTTCATTTTTGACCATACAGTAAATGGTGGCCACTACCGTGTGACTAGATCTCCAGTTCGCTCTATCTTCTTCACGCACTCATCATTCAATTCAAATTCATCAACGTGAACAAGCATACCAAAGAGTTCTGATTTCACGTCAGTGCTTTTCTATATTTTTTAGTGTTTGCATCAGGCCTATTAACTGAACCAAATACCATTAATAAACTTGGTTTGGTTCATTTGTTACAGTGACTGGATCAATCTAACGAAAATACAGAATATTATTGTCAACTAATGTGTGCGGTTGGAATATTCGAAGAACAAATTTGTTGGCGCTCTTGTTCCTCGGAACAGAGTGCTTATCAATTTGCCAAATGTCTGTAATTTTCAAATTTTTGGCTGAAAATGGTCTTAAATGATTTGGTTCTACTACTTGATCAAGAATCCATGGTCAAAATCGATTCTGTCCGGCCATCTGTCCGGCCGTTAACACGATAACTCTCGAACGGAATGAGCTAGACAATTGAAATTTCAGAGTAGGTTCAAGGGATAAATATCTCGGTTAAGTTCGTTATGGGCAAAATCGGCCTGATGGTTTCGGAGTAAGGAAAAAAAAATATTTTTTTACATTACAATTTTTTAATTCAATTTTTATTAAGATGCACTTTTATCATAATCCAATGATATCACTTTCAACTCTAACAAGCTAATACTTTCGGAGATATGATATTTCAAAATTTCAATGATACATCGTAGTTCTATGTATTCACTGTCTGTGTTCAATGTTCATAAATGTCATCTTGTTGAAGTGAACTCAAGAAGTTCTAAAATCCATGTAATGTAGTATGTTGTTTTAATGAGTGTCAAGTTTGATTGATATAAAATACAAGTCTAATTCACTTGATTTATATTTTCGCTATTAAAACAAGAACTAGGAATATTCTCCTGTAAGGGTTGATACCTTTTACTTTAACTTGGTAGCAGAGCGTGGTTACCAGAAGACAGAAGAATATTAGTATCATGTGTTTGGAGTCGGAAGAAATTTTTTGTTTTGACAAGACGAGAAATAATTTGTCACCTTAAAATTTCAACGAAATAGTGAAAAAATTGGTTCAAGCACTGACGTGAAGTCAGAAGCTTTTGCGCGTATGTTCTATTGTCCATACTTCTGTATTGGAGACCCTTAATCGAATTTACCATGGTAAATTATGTTGTCCATTCTCCTGTATTGGACACTCTCAATTCGAATTTACCATGGTAAATTCGTCTTTATGTTGATTTTCTACTACTAGTTACCAAGCACCAATTCGATCGAATATTTATTTTTTGAGTTATCAAGGAAATAATATTCCAGGTGGGTATAACTCGGAAACCGTTAGACCGATTATGCCCAAAAACGAACTCAACACTCTCTTTCGGATACGCAACCTACCCTGAAAATTGCAAGTCCCTATCTCCTTTCGTTCGAAAGTTATCGAGGCAACGGTCACCCATCTACTGAACTCGCACAAGAATGCTCGAATCTCCAACAATATTTAACCGATCGTATTAAAACTTGAAACTTGGCAGTAGAGTTAGGTTATGAAGGCTCTTGCAAAATTTCAGCAATTTCAAACGAATAGTTACTGATATATAGAATTTTTTTTTTTTATTTTCAATGATTTATTAAAAATTTTCTACAAATGCTATCCTCACCAAATTTTGCAAACATTTCCGCGTTGGCATTCTACAACTAATAACCATGTTTGAATTCAATCGGTTCAGTACTTTTTGTGTTAATGAGGAACAAAAACCACGAAATTTCAGAAAATTTCAGATGGCTATAACTCTGAAACCGTTTGGCCGATGATGCTCATAAACAAACTGAAATGTCGCGTTCTGGTGTTCATCCTAACCTGAAAATTTCAAGCTGCTATCTCATTCCGTTCTCAAGTTATCGTGACAACAAAAATATTTTTTAATAATTTTTTAAAAATTTTCTAGCCATACGATTCGCACAAAATTCCACAAACGTGCTTAAGATCATATTCTACAACTACCCACCAAGTTTCAATTCGATCGGATTTATATTGGTTGAAAACAAAATTATTACTCGGAAACCACTGGGCCGATTATGCCCATTAACGAACTTGTCCGTCGTATTGAGATGCGCCACCTACCCTGAAAATTTCAAGTTGCTAGCTCTTCTCGTTCTCAAGTTATCGTGGCAACGGCCGGACGGCCGGACGGACAGAATCAAATTTGACCTCGAATTCTTCATTGGGGAGTCGAACTTAATCGTTTGAGACCATTTTCGTCAAAAAATTCGAAAGTTACAGACATTTGGGCAAAACTATAACGCGATGTTCCCCAGAACATACGCGCAAAAAATCAGATAACTTTTCATTTTATTTACTAATTATTGATATTGGATTTAGATTAACTGCTAGTCAAATTCTTTTGCCATCATAATACTATCAAACGGTCCGCGACAGATCTACAGATTTGGTGAACGGACCTCCAATTAAACTAATTGGTGACCCCTGACCCCTGTGTTAGAAGGTGAATTAAGTAAGCCTCTACCCTTACCTGAAACAAAGTCATCAAAAGAAGATAAAGAGAAGTATGGAAAAGACCTATTATTTTTTACCCAAGCGGATAGCAATGCCTTGTTATGACTCACTATAAACATGACTCAAGATACTTTGCAGAAAGTGATGAGATTTTCTACAGCTAGAGAAATGTGGTTAGAACTTCATAGACTATATTATGGAGCCGTTGAAGACAAAACATATACTTTGTGTATGGAGTTCTTTAGCTTCCAGAAAGATGTCAAAGATGATATTGCTACACACATATCTAAACTGAAGAATTTGTGGAATGATTTGCAAATAGAAGTTTCTAAGGACTTATCTGCTAAAGGTAATGTGTGTAATTGCAGCTAACCAGAATTGTTACTAATTTCCAAAATACTAGAAACTTTACTAGAAGATTATTTTTCATTTAAATCGAGCTGGCTAATGATGGCAAAATCAGATAGAACAGTAGTAAATTTAACAAGTCAACTATGTGCTTTCGAAAAAGCGTTGTTAAATAAAAATGAAAATAATTAGGAAGTTTTAGTATTAAATGGCAATCAGTCCAGAGGTAATTGTTCCAAGTCAAAGCAGAAAAAGGACTTCAAGTGCAATTATTGTCATTTGACTGGACACCGAGTAAGACAGTGTTTCAAGTGGAATGCAGATGGACGTCCACCTAAACCAAAGAAAACACTAGCAGTGGAAACAAACAAAATTATCAAACATTATTGAATCAAACGTCAACGGTATCAACTGCTACAATTGATGACCACTGGTACGTTGACAATGGTGCAACTAATCATATTTGTAACAGAAGAGATCTCTATGAAACTTTTGAGTCGTTTAATGAAGATTATTCAGTGACTACTGCAAATGGTGATTTTACAAAAGCTTTAGGAAGAGGAACTATTTTGGTAGAAGCTTGTGTAAATGGAAAAACTGAGAAATACAGAATGGAAGATGTGTGGTATGTTCCTTCAATTACCAAGAATCTGTTCTCGGTATTAGCAGTACAAGACAGAAATCCACTAGGTGAATTTGTTTCCACAGCAGAAATTTGTCATTTCAAGAAAAATTGAAAATAAGACAATTCTAATTGGAACAAGAACCAAACATGGTGGGTTATATATGTTGATTATGAAGAATATTTCAGCAGAACAAAAACCAGATGTAATGAGTACACATGTTAATATGTGTATATAATAATATATAATAAATATAAATATAAATAATAAATAATAAATATAAACAATATATAATAATAATATTCTGCAACTACACCACGAGAGATTTGGTCATCAGAATACGAGGCATATACGGAAAATTCTAAAGATAGATTTTAAACTTGATGTTCCCTTAGATAGCGCGTTATGTGAAGGTTGCATCTATGGCAAAGCACACATTCAAAAGTTTGGCAGTAGAGAAAGAGCCAAAAAGCCTGGTGAGCTAATCCATTCGGATGTTTGTGGGCCTTTTCAAAATTCCGAAAAAGGTTACAATTATTTTTGTCTATTCAAAGATGATTATACGAAATTTCGTAGAATTTTCTTCATGAGAGAAAAAGATGAGATAGCAAGACACTTAAAAACCTTTTTAGCAGAAATAAAAGTAGCTGGGTATGTCGTTAAAGAATTCTTATCAGACAATGGAGGAGAATTTAACAATAGAGAAATTGAAAATATTTTGAATGAGCATGGCATTCGCCAAAGATTAATCATGCCCTATACTCCTCAGCAAAATGGATGTGCAGAACGAGATAATAGAACGATAGTTGAGACAGCGAGAGCACTTTTACATGCCAGAGATGGTCTACCTCAAAGCCTATCGGCAGAAATGATCAATACAGCAGCCTATATATTGAATAAGACAGGAGTTTCAGGTGAAAACGACAAATCGCCTTATGAAATTTGGAATGGGAAGAAACCATATTTGACACATTTTCGTGTAATTGGAAGCACATGTTAGTCTCATATTCCTAAATCACGAAGAAGAAAGTTTGATAAAAAAAGCTGTGAAAGGAATTTTAGTGGGATATGAAAATGATGATGGTTACAGAATTTGGTGTCAAGGTACAAAGAAGTTGATATGAACCAGAGATGTTATTTTTGTAGAAAAATTATTCTCAAATCCAGAAACATCGCTACTATCACTTCCAGGTTCTGAAAAGGAAAATTCTGAAGGAATCGAGAACGATGAAAAGAGAATTTCAGAAAATCAAGAAGGAAATGATAAATCAGAAAAAGAAGTTTTGGATGCTCGTGAAGAGAAAATTGAAGATGATGATATCACGGATTCTGAAAGTATAACCTCTGAATTCAATGCTTTGGAAGATGGAAATTCAACTGAGAGAAGTTTACGAGACAGAGCAAGCTTGAGAAAACCAGCCAGATTCGAAGATTTTGTAATGATAGTAGCAACCAAAATACTTGAAATCGTAGAGCCAAATACTTATAAGGAAGCTATACAAATTAGTGATAAAATTCAATGGTTTAATGCAATGAAAAGTGAAATGGATGCCCATAGATCAAATGGCACATGGACCATGGAAAAATTACCTGCAGGTAGAATAGTATATTCTAATACAAGTTGTAGAATGGGCTCCTATTATTCAAACACGAATGCGAAATTTGAAAACGAGCGACGAAGGAGCGAGTTTTCGAACGAATGAGTGTTGGAATTGCCTTCTGCAACGAGTATTAGACGATATTTTCTCTATTTCAGACAAGTTTTGTAAAATACTGTTGAAATTTAATGAAAAATACGGATTATACATCCTAGTGACTTTTGTATTGTATCTTGGCAGTTGGTGTGACTGTTACCAAAGTTGAAAGATTACGGAATTTGAACTTGAATCATACGTAGGGCATGGAGATCAGATTTGAAACAGTTTCCTAAATTCCTAATAGCATGAATTATTCAAAATTAGCAAGAAGGAAATCTCTAGTACCTTATCTTTCAATGAAAATAAATCTTTTCCCTCCCAATTATTTCACTATATCCAGATTATATTATATTGATAATTGACGTATGTTGATATTTGATAGGATCAAATGTCAGTGCTGACTACCAAAAAACGAAAAATATAACTAGAAACAATGCTGGAATGAGTTCATTCCAGCACTGTTTTTAGTGCTGGAATGGACTCATTACGATACTGAAATAGAGAAAAGCTATTCCTTCTAAGTGGGTTTACAAAATTAATAGAAACTCAGATGATACAATTGATAAATATAAAGCAAGATAGGTGGTAAAAGGATTTTCACAAAAGTCAGGTGAAGATTTTGACCAAACTTTTAGTCCAGTTGCGTAGATGTCTTCTATTAGAGCTGTTATAAGCATAGCTGCTAGTGAGAAAATGACAAACTCAGTTTGATGTATCCACTGCATTTTTGTATGGTACTTTAGGAGAAGAAATATTTATGAAGCAACCAGAAGGCTTTGAAGATGGCACAAACAGAGTTTGCCTTTTAAAGAAAAGTCTTTACGGACTGAAACAAGCGCCACGTTGTTGGAATAAGCGCATTGTTGATGTCATTTTGAAAGCGGGATTTACAAAAAGTGATGCAGATCCTTGTTTATTTATAAAGAAGCAAGAAAATGGTAACGGAGTGCTTATTTTGTCTCTATATGTAGATGATGGACTCTTAGCTTCAAATAAAGAAAATATGAAGACAGATTTTCTGAAAGATCTACAAAATGAATTCAAGATAACCGTAGACCAGCATCTTACTTTTTGGGACTAGAAATTGAAATAAATTCAGATGATTCTATCAACATTTGTCAAAAATCCTATGCTAAAAAACTTTTGGAAAGATTCAAAATGCAAGATTGCAATCCAGTCTCTACACCAATTATTAAAGAAGTAATTGAATCAGGGAAGGACATGGAAGAAGAGCCAACATATTATTATAGGGAAGCAGTAGGGGCACTTATGTATCTCATGACCGGAACTCGCCCTGATTTAGCTTACGCAGTTGGTGTATGTTCAAGAAGTCTTGATAATCCAAGCTCGCTAGATTATTTAAGAGTAAAAAGGATATGCAGATATATCAAAGGTACTATAGATTTAGGAATCACTTACAAATACAACTTCAAAAAGGGGTATCTTGAAGCATTTAGTGATGCTGATCATGGAGGTGATATAAGTACTGGTCGTTCGACATCTGGAGTCCTTTGTATGTACAGTGGTGGAGCAGTATCATGGAGTAGTCAAAGGCAAGGAACAGTGGCAATTTCTACTACTGAGGTAGAAATTGTGGCAGCAAGCGAGTGTGCGAAAGAGTTGTTTTGGTTGAAAACTCTTTACAATGGAATTATGCAATTGAGAGATTTACCTGTATTGATGGTTGACAATGAAGCTGCAGTTAAACTCGCTCAAAATCCAGAATTCCACAAACGCACAAAACATATACGGATTAGACATTTCTTTGTCAGATAATTGGTCTTGGATGGGGAAATAGAGGTTCAGAGAATAGAAGGCAGTAAACAGATTGCTGATCTAATGACCAAAGCCTTATTCCGACCGGGATTAGTTATCTTAAGAAGTTTAATGGGCTTATGTTAAAGAAACATTATATCAATTAGGGAAGGTGTTGAAGTGAACTCAACTCAAGAAGTTCTAAATTGATGTAATGTAGTACTGTTGTTTTTATGAGTGTGCTGATACTTAAAAATAATGTCAAGTTTGATTGATATAAAATACAAGTCTAATTCACTTGATTTATATTTTCGCTGTTAAAACAAGAACTAGGAATATTCTCCTGTAAGGGTTGATCACTTTTAATTTAACAATCTCATCTAGCTATTAGAGTCATGTCAATTTGTAGTTTGAAAACAAGTATCCGATTCTTGAATTTGTGAATATATACAAGACTGTTTTGATACCAAAAACAATATTGCCTGGTTGCATATTGAATAATTTACGTATAAATTCGGGATGATGTTTAAGAAGATTTAGAATTGGATCATTTTAATGATGTCGTTCATGAAGGCAATAGGAAAGAAGAACATGGAATCATCAAAACAAATAACTGTTCGTTGACCACTGAGGTTAATATTACATTTTACTTCCTTAAGTAGTAGGACATGTTCCTATATACAGTATTTTCATAATATTGCTAGTTAATATATTTCGAACTGTTAAAATAATTTGTTCGCGAGCCTCTACCTACTCAAATATCAGGAATAAATGGAAAATCTGCCATGATTGTCTCCAGCCTTGCTCTAGACATTTCGATGATACTTTCCTTAGGTATTTCGAGTTGTGAAAACTATGCACCGAGTGTAAGTTGCAATAACCCATTCCACGAGGTTGAATCATTGCAGATTGCTCATTTAATCTTGATAAATAAATTTAGTGACAATTTTTGAAGTATTGTAGATTGCTCTTTTTTGGCGCTCTTGTTTAAATGATAATTTGTTAAACACTGGGCTTTTCCACTTTTATTGTCAACAGGTTCGTAACGACACTGAAACTTGTTTCGACAAGGTAGATATGCCGAGGGAAATGCTATCAATTTTTTTTTCACAATTTCCCACGGCCCAGGATATTTTACCGTTATCTCTACTTGAAGCCGCAAGGTTTGATACCTTTTTTTAAATTTCCCCTTCAATTCCTCATTGGTGCTAAACTCGAGTAGTTCCTCTTGTAGTATCACATTCGCAAACCATGGATTTATGATCCATGGCGGTATTTGCATTGTAAGAATATCTTCAAATTTATTTTCGTCATCAATCAAGGCATTCAAATGATGAACGTATGTCTGAATATACAAATCAAGACATTTTGCCTGTGATACGTTTGGAAATTCGGAAATTCACGCCGACCAATGTTTTGTTTCACGAATTTCAATTTCCAAAAAAAAAGAAAAAATTACACTCTTTGTTTTCATTAAAGTGAAGCTGTCCTCTTATTACTGCAAGTTGATGAAAGTTGAATTTTTGGAACAATGTCTGCTTTCAATTTGATCAGGTTTTCTCTTAAAAAAGTGAATGAAATCTTGTTAAATGTGCACCTTTCGACAGCCATCGTACTTCAGTATGTAAGAGCAATCGTTGGAAGTTTTCATCATTTTCATCGCACAATAGTGCAAATAAACTGGTATTCAACTCATTGATTTTTATTTTGTTGCCTGTTAGACTATACAAATAATTTGTAATGTCTATGGATACCACAGCGACAAGCTAAATCTAACGCCATCCATCCATGTACAGAGACGCCCATGACTATCGTTGAATACCAACAAAAAAATTTGTGTCGGTTGACATGAAAGTATTGTATCCGCAAATAGGCATGCAAATTTCAATATTTGTTGATATCTACCTATCGGTTCAATCATTTCTCTAAGATGGATCACAATACAAACATAAGTAAACATTACTTATCAATTATCAGCATATTCAATAAATCTAGGAGAAAAATACTGTTCTCCTCAGTTTTTTTGTTATTCAAAGTGTGCATATCAAATCTGAATCTCAGTTTCTAAAGATAACAATATTTCCTATTGTATTTATGAAATATTTTGAGATATTAATCTGATATCGTCAATGATAATCCCCAAGATGAATTATAAAATTATTTATAAATTGATCACATCTTATATCGACATCATTAGTGTTTTCTACTTTCACAGTCAGAAAAACACTAATTAACGTTGTAGTAGAAGTCCAACGATGAACAAACAAATAAAACTAATCAGCTGCTTTTTCATAGCAGTTGGTGTATTTAGTGCAGTTACTGCCAGCCCAATTGAGACTGGAGTAGAAGATGTTGGGAGAGATGTAATGTAAGTTTCCAACAAAATAAATAATCCCGCCAAAACCAATGTAAAATTGGTTGCCAAGACTCACAAGAAGTTTTCACAGCTTTTGCGCGTATGTTATATTGCCCATTCTCCTGTATTGGACACTCTTAATCGAATTAACCATAGTGAAATCTAGTGTCTGTTATTCAATAGAATTCACCATGGTAAATTCGATTAAGAGTGTCCAATACAGGAGAATGGAGAATAGAACATACGCGCAAAAGCTCCTGACTTCACGTCAGTGCTTGAACCAATTTTTTTTCTTCATTTTTTTCAAATTTTCTAGGGGTACCTACGGTTCTTACAAAATTTTAAACACGTCTTTATATTGATTTTCTACTACTAGTTACCAAGCTTCAATTCGATCGAATCTTTATTTTTTGAGTTATCGATGAAATAATATTCCAGGTGGGTATAACTCGGAAACCGTTAAACCGATTATGCCCAAAAACGAACATAGCTCTCCCATTCGGATATGCAACCTACCCTGAAAATTGCAAGTCCCTATCTCCTTTCGTTAGAAAGATATCGAGGCAACGGTCACCCATCTACTGAACTCACACAAGGCTGCTCTAATCTCCAACAATATTTAACCGATCGTGTTAAAACTTAAAACTTGGCAGTAGAGTTAGGTTCTAAAGGCTCTCGCAAAATTTCAGCAATTTCAGACGAATAGTTACTGAAATATAGATTTTTTTTTAATTTTCAATGATTTCTTAAAAATTTTCTACAAATACTATCCTCACGAAATTTTGCAAGAATTGGCATTCTACAACTAATAACCATGTTTGAATTCAATCGGTTTTGTATTTTTCGAGTTATTGAGGAAAAAAAAACAAACAAATTTCAGATGGCTATAACACTAAAACCGTTTGGCCGATTATGCTAATAAACAAACTTAAATGTCGCATTCAGATGCACAACCTAACCTGAAAACTTCAAGCCGCTATCTCTTTCTGTTCTCTGGTTATCGTGACAACAAAAATATTTTTCAATAATGTTTTAATAATTTTCTAGTGATACGATTCTCACAAAATTTCACACAGAAGTGCTCAGGTTTATATTCTACAACTATTCACCAAGTTTCAATTCGATCGGATTTATATTGGATGAAAACAAAATTATTACTCGGAAACCATTGAGCCGATTATGCCCATTAACGAACTTGTCCGTCGTATTGGGATGCGCCACCTACTCTGAAAATTTCAAGTCGCTAGTTCTTTCCGTTCTCAAGTTATCGTGGCAACGGCCGGACGGCCTGCCGGACAGAATCAAATTTGACCTCGAATTCTTCATTGAGGAGTCGAACCAAATCGTTTGAGTCCATTTTCGTCAAAAAATTTGAAAGTTACAGACATTTGGGCAAAATGATAACGCGATGTTCCCCAGAACATAATCGCAAAAATGAATTTTCAATATTACACTTTTGTGATATACAGTATGGTGCAATTGAAAGGAATAAATTCGTTATTTCGTAAACCGGCGACTTTAAGGAAAAATCCCGAAACCCGTCGATTTTTATTCTTAAACAGGCTATTCGTAAGGAAACCATTTTATTTTTGACGTCATTTTATTTTTGACGTCATATTAAATAATAATAATAAAATTTTATTAATTGTTGAAAAAAATAAAAAAATCAATTTTTGTACATTATTGATATGGCTGAATAGGTATTTAAAAGACCTTTCAAATAATGTATTACAACACCCACCTTTCCATCTGAAAATTTTAGCGATGACGTCATCACGCTCACATAGATGACGTCAAAAATGAAAAGGTATCCTTATGAATAGCCCGTTTAAGAATAAAAATCGACGGGTTTCAGGATTTTTCCTTAAAGTCGCCGGTTTACGAGATAACGAATTAATTCCTTTCATTTGCACCATACTGTATATAAAGAAAGGTCTTTGCCATGTTTGTTCAATTTCTCGTGTGAGGTGAAGCCAAACACGTGAATTGGTCGATCGCGAACGGGAAAAACTCACTTTCAGGACTATAGTAATTAAACATACCAATTCTCAAAGAATACAGATCCGATCGAATTGAATGGTAAATAGTTGTAGAATGCAGATAGAATGGCGTGAAAATAATTTTTCTTCGGAAATTTTACATTTCAGAAACTATCCGTCAAATTCCACTGTATTTCCGCACAAACATTAAAATATCTTTGAAAATATTGTGAAAAGAAAATTTCGAACTGATATCTATTTCTTCTGGAATTTAAAATCAACTAAATCTCAGAATTGTAACAAAACCTCGTTGGCTGAGATGTTAACGAGCTCACCTGTCACGGAGGACATCCGGGTTTGAATCGCCGCTGAGAAAGTTCTAGGGAACAGCGTGCTATTATTTTGCCAAAATACCTGTTATTTTAAAATTTTTTGCCGAACTTATTTTATTTTTATTTTATATGAGCTCAAATTCGATTCTCTACGGCTGGCCGGCCGTTGCCATGATAACTTTTGAATGGAAAGAGATAGCAAAAGAGATAGGTTTCGAATACGAATGCGACGGTTAAGTTCTTGAATAGGTGTAATCGGCCAAACGGTTTCGGCATTATTTTATTTTCAAACAATCGATCGAATGGAAACTTGGTAACTAGTTGTAGACACAAAAACTTATACGAAATTTCGTGAGGATCTTATTACAAGAAAATTATAAAAACATATCTCCGAAAGTATTGATTTCTCAGAGTTGGGCATGATATCAATGGATTCTTATGATAGAACTGCATCATAAATATAATTGCAGAGTTAGAGGAAGACATATTGTTTGTGGTCATACCACACAGAATATGCATACCGTCCGAACACTGAAGCCAAGCAGCGTCTGTCATGGTTAGTACTTGGATGTGTGGTCGCATGGGAACACCTCGTGCTGTAATCTTCTTTCAATTTGGCTTCAATTTTCAAGAATTTTCGTAATTAAATTCAGAACTTAGGTCTATGACTCACCCCATGTTGGATTCACATACATCAGCAAATTATAATTAGAGCATTCTATGAAATTATAGAATTTAGAATAATTATTGAAATTTTGAAAGATCATATTTCCCAAAGTATTAGTTTGTTAGAGATGAGAATTATATCAAGTGATTCTTATGATAACATTGCATCTTAAAAAAAATTGAATTTAAAATTTGTAGCTCTGAAATTTTACCTAATTCTAAAGCCAAGTTTCAAATCTCGAGACGATTGGATATATATTGTTGGAAATATTGAAAAGACATTGGAAGCCGAGCAGCATTGGGGCAGTTGGGATGGGTGACCGTTGCCACGATAACGACCAGAAAGAGAAAGCTACTTGCAATTTTCAGGGTAGGATACGCATCTGAATGCGGTGGTTGGGTTCGTTAATGAGCATAATCGTCCAAAAGTTTTCGGAGCATACCCATCTGAAATTCTGTGCTTATTTTCTCAATTACTCAAAATATACAAATCCGATCCAATTGAAGGTAACGTTGGTAATAACTTGTAGAATACCGATGCACTAATTTTTGCGGAATCTCGTGAATATCATATCACTAGAAAAAAAATAAAATATTTTTCATTTTTTCAAAAATGTTATATTTCTGAAACTATCCGTCAGAATCCGCTGAAATTGTGCACATGACTCCGAGACACCATCTTACAATCGAGTACCGAATATCAGCTCGATCGACTTTTTATGAAGCGTTAATAGACAATGGAAGATGCGCGCATGTGCTATCATTTTGCCCAAATGTCTGTAATTTTATAACTTTTTGCCGAAAATGGTCACAAACGTTTAGGTTCGACTCACTGATGATGAATTCGAGGTCAAATTCAATACTGTCAGTCCGCCGATTGCCACGATAACTTTTGAACGGAAAGGGATAGCGACTCGCAATTTTCAGCATAGATTGAACATTCAAATGCGACGGTCGAGTTCGACAAAGGGTTTAACCGGCCAAATGGTTTCGGAGTTATACCCATCTGAAACATTGTTTCCTCAATAATCAAAAAAATACAGATCTGATCGAATTGAAACTTGGTAATGAGTTGTAGACTGCCGAAGCGTACATTCTTGCAAAATTCCGTGAGGCTCGTATCACAAGAAGAAAAAGATTCTGAAACAATGTGTCAGATCCCGCAGAAATTCCACACAAACCGTCAAGCCGCAATCGAGTAACGGATTTCAGTTCAATCGGCTTCGTATTTTACCAATTATTGTGAAAATGTAATTTCAAATCATGTATTATTAATTACAATAACACCTCGATAGCCGAGATATTAGCGTGCTCGCCTGTAACGCAGGAGATCCGGGTTCAAATCTCTGCCGAGTAAGTTGACTACTTTAATATTTATAAAATTTGAATTCAGTTGTTGATCAATGCATTTTTTCACGTGCAATCGCTTTAAAGGTCGCTTGGATTTTATGGCTCATTTACTTTGAGACGATGGTACCTGATGAAATTTCTCACCGAATATAAGTCGACCATTACAGTCTTGTTCATGCACAACTTTCAACCCCTTTCAACCCCCTCACACCCCCCCATGTTTTTCTCCATTAAAGGGTTCGTAGGGGTTGAAATTTGAACAAAATTGTAATGGTCGAGTTTCATTCGGTGACAAATTTCATCAGGTACCATCGTCTCAAAGTAAATGAGCCATGACAAAGTGCACATACTGAAAACCTCTTTAAACTAACTATTTTTCGAAAAAGAAAAAAAAATTCGTGAAAATTTCTGCACGCCTGTAAAGAAGATACAAAGACCTTGCCAAAAAATTTAGAGGGTTGATGGGGATGGCACAGGGTGCATCAAAAATCCTTTAAAAATGCATACAAATTTGGTAAAAGTGAAACAAGAATTGACCTGTTTCAGGATTTTGTTGCCAAATATTTTTCTTCTGAGAAAATGAATTTGTTCCATAATTTTGACGCGCACTGTATTTGTTGCCAATTGAATTTTATTATGATGTTTAGGATATACATAATTTTTCATCTATTTATACATTTTTGGAAAATCAAAATTATTTACCCAAAAACATTTAATAATATTGTGGAATACTGTAGAAAGACGGACAATTACATGGTTACAAATAAAAAACAAAAATTTCACTAATATCTATGTTTAAACCCGAGTAACTAATTATGTGCCAAATATGAGATGTTAGTAATTCAGGGTTCTAACCCTGGGGATTTCTACTTCAACTCAGAAGTCCATAAATTTATTATTATTATTATTCGATGTAAAGTTGTTTGATGAGGATTACCCTCCCTTGCCTCCTCTCCTGGTTGATAATGTTGAATGTATAAGATACGTGATAGAGCACCCTGGGCAAACTAGATTTCTACTTCAAGTCAGAAATACATACATTTATTATTATTATTTGAAGTAAAGCTGTTTGATGAGGATTAGCCCCCTCTTGCCTTCACTGTTGGTTAAATTTTAGGGGAAGCAATGCTTCCCTTGCTTCCATGAAGTTCCATGCCTCTGATTGAGTCTGATATACTATAGTACAATGGAGAAGGACGGTTACTTACCATTCTTAGATTTGAAATTATATAGAGACAAGTCAAATTCAATAAGTTATGACATTTTTAGAATACCTACCAATTCTGATACATTTCGTCAGATTCGGTTGCTCTCTGGTCACATAAACCAGCCAATTTACATTTCCTCGTCCACCGGATATTTAATATTCCTCTAAGCAATGTAAACTTCATGAAAGAAATAAAAATGATTTTCTAAATTGCCGCAAGAAACGGGTAGGTAGTCATCAACTAGTTCAGTAAATTATCAACAAACACAAAGATAAAAATCTCTACAGTAACATAACCCTAACGAAATAAATGAAAACGGTAAAAGGTTTCCAAGCTTTCTCGTTCCATCGGAAAACGAACAACAAACACCAGATTATTTTTAAAAAGGATAATATAAAACTGGCTTTCAAAACATCCACGAAAATTGAACAACTTTTAGGAAATACATTCGATAAAACTCCGGACATGTTAGAATCGGTTTTATATGAAATTAAATGTTTAGATTGCAACAAGTGCTACGTCGGGCAAACAACCAGAAATATTCTCACACGGTATACAGAGCATATGGGACACATTCGAAACAACATCGATATCTGCTGTTGCAAATCACGTTTCAACAACTGGCCTCTCAATTTCAGAATATTCCGTCAAATTGTTGAAAAATTCCAATAGATTTTACTTAGAAATACTTGAAGGGATCGAAATGTATAATAGAAGAGATATTTTACTCCATAATGATCTTACCCCTATTAACAATCTCACTAATCGGTGTATGACTAAGGGTATAATGTCAACCCATACTTGTGTGTAGAAATTGATAGCCTGCTTTAGTAACGCTTCTTCATCTTTGAAGATGGTAACACCATCAGACGGCAAAATTTTTAGTGGACAATAGTGCAGTTACTTTAGTAGTGTTCATAATTAGTCCACAGTGAACTCAAACTAGAATATGAATATGTTATAAATTAAATCAAGTTCATGAATTTTTCAGAACGGGGGACGAGGATGATACTTTGAAGGCAACAGTCAACATTTATGCAGATAAGCTCATTGGCAATCTCGATAAACTGTTGCTGAAAGCTGGTTTGGACCCAATGTCAGTACCAGATATAGAACTTGTAATCAGTAGAGTAAGTATGCAGAACTGAAAATTTTAAATTTATCTTATTGAAGTTCCGGAATGAGATGAATATTTTTAAATTCTATACAGAATTCATAGTTGATTCCAGGTGAAAAAATTACTGCAATATAGAAATCTTGCGAGGTGAAATACAACACTGTGAATGAACACCGAGTGTAGGCTTGCCAACCATACTGTATTTCAGTAAACACAGGGTGAATTCTGACTTCTGACCAATGACTCATCGGGCAGGGGGTAATAGAGGACTTTAAGAGGAGTCAGAAATGGATTCTGAAACTTCTCTTATGCCTACTAGTTTCTGAAATACAGGTTGTTTCCTAAAACTCATATAATTTTCTAACTTTAAACTGTTTAATCGATTTTGATAATATTCTGTAAGCTTATTGACTCCGAGACGCTTAAAATAATCCGAAATCCAGTTCCCAATACTTCTCTGTACATAAAAAAAATTGTTGGCAGTTTCGAAAAGTGAAAAAAAAAATGCTATGGTAATGAATAGTAAATTCGAATGCCACATCTGAAAAACAAAATATGTATCTGGATTTTTTCATTAATGAACAAAATAATCCCTATAATTCTTGTTTGGGACTATCGTCCGCGTTGATTTTCTTAATCGACGAGTTGCGGTAACTCGCTTCCACGGCGTGAAGAATAAAGATTTTAAAGTTTATACAAGTTTATTTCGATAGATGTTTCTCAAGAGAAAGCTGTATTGGTACTCGTTACAAAGATATGCATAAACTGTTCAGGTAGACGAAGAATATATAATCCTATTCTTATTGTTTTCTACCTGCTAACCCTTGTAACTTTCTAAAATACTAAACATACACCCCGCCTTGAACGACTCGGCTTTCAACAGAGAAAATCTTAAAAGGATATGAACAAGAATAACTATCAACAAGTAAACAAATATGTACAAATGGTTCAAAGTCAATTATGAGTCCTTAAATTCTCAGTCTATAGGCAAAACGCTCACTTTCGTGACACTTCGTTTTAAAACACCATGTCTTGTTGAAACGCTCACTACGCGCACTATATTGTCACGTCCAGGGTGAACTTCCACTATCCGACCCATGCGCCACTGCATTGGAGGTAGATTCTTCTCTTGGAGAACGACCAACGAACCGAGTTTTATTGGTCCACTATTTCACACATTGTTCTTCCACTTGGAACGAGATTGTAAAGATGTTAAATACTCCGTAGACCAGCGTTTCAAGAAGTGTTGCGTCATCTAGGTCAATCTTTGGAAGATATTGACAAGATTATCTGGAATCTCCATAACATCTCTTTGTGGAACCGCCATCATGGAGTCACCAATGAGAAAGTGGGCTGGTGTAAGGGGATAAAAGTCGTTTGGGTCATTGGAAAGGATGGTTATAGGACGGGAGTTTAATATTGCTACAATCTGACAGAGTACAGTGTACAATCCTTCATAATTAAAATACGCATTTCCTACAACTCTAATGAGATGATATTTTGCAGACTTAACTGCAGCTTCCCACAATCCGCCTTGATGTGGAGTTAAAGGAGGTATAAAATGCCACGTTATAGAATTTTTCAGATAAAAATCTCTGATTTCGCCAGTGCGAGCGGATTTACTTATTGCGTTGACAACATCCTTCAATTCATTGCTGGCACCTAAGAAGTTAGTGCCGTTGTCAGAATATATATCTGTACATAAACCTCGTCTCGAAACAAATCTCTTCAAGCAATCCAATAATGCTTCCGTGGATAGATTCGATGCTAGCTCAATATGCACCGCTTTAGTAATAAAACACACGAATATACAGATGTAGGATTTGATGAATTTTCTAGATTTTGAAAATCCATCCTTCATCATGATTGGTCCCGCATAATCCACACCCACGACAGAGAAAGGACGTTTCGGTACTAATCTCGATTTGGACAAGTTTCCCATAAGGGGTGCAGTAATAGACGGTTTTGCCCTGAAACAGATAATACATTTTCGAA
Source organism: Halyzia sedecimguttata (assembly GCA_937662695.2). Classification (NCBI taxonomy): domain Eukaryota; kingdom Metazoa; phylum Arthropoda; class Insecta; order Coleoptera; family Coccinellidae; genus Halyzia; species Halyzia sedecimguttata. The sequence continues at coordinate 19,346,961 of OW569413.2, forward strand.
TGATATCCTTGACTGCGTTCTTTCCATGTATTGGCCGGTATTTAGTTCGGATAGTAGCTAGAGTGGCATGTGTTCCTGCATGAAGTGTACGAATATGCTCATTCTCTAGTATCATTCTCGTTAATAAGTGCTTATTGGGTAGTAGTATAGGATGCCTTTTCCCGAAAGATTCGTTCGAGTAATTGATGCGTCCGCCAACGCGTATAAGTCCATCTTCGCCTAAAAACGGGTTTAACGATATTAGTTTGCTGGAACGTGGCAACAATTTCTTTGATTTGAGGGCCAAATATTCTTCGGAAAAGGACGATAATTGACAAGACTTAATCAAGTGATTTAAAGCGTTTTCGAGTTCCGTTGTTGTAAAAAAATCCTTAGTTTTGTTTTTGTTTTTTGGTTGACAGTTATGTATAAATCTCAGAACATAAGCCAATACTCGCTGTGTTTTAGTGAGTGAAGAATATTTGCCCATGATAAATTCACAGTTATATGCCAGAAATGAATGTTGAACTTGCTTCCGTTTCTCTGGGGTATCCACTGCTAAGTCGATACGACATTTAGGCCAAGTTGACATATCGTCCATCAGGAAGGATGGACCATGCCACCAGAGGTCGTTTGTAATTAATTGCTCAGGATTCGCGCCACGTGATATTATGTCTGCTGGATTCATAGAACCATCAATGTGTCCCCAATCATTTGGATTGGTGAAATCGCGTATCTCGGTGGTACGATTAGCTACGAAGTTCTTCCAATTATTTGGTTCAGATTGTATCCACGCTAAAACGATGGTCTAGTCACACCAGTAGAATTTTCGAAGAATGTCCATGTCCAACGATGCCTCGGCCTTACAAGCCAGCCTAGCTAGTAATAAGGCGCCCAGCAATTCTAAACGTGGTAAGGTTACTCTTTTGAGAGGGGCAATTTTAGATTTCGCGCACAATAACTTCGAATAGTGCATACCCGTGGAGTCTGTTGTTCGGATGTAAATTAATGCTCCATACGCCACTTCTGAAGCATCGCAGATACCGTGCATTTGAATTTCGGCGATTAACGGGACAGTTACTTGACGAGGAATCCGAACTTCATTGATTTTGGGTAGTTGTTGGCAGAGTTGTTTCCAAGTAGTATGCAAATCGAGAGAAATTGCCCAAAGTTTTAATATTTTGATCATTGCAGATGTCATAGGAAGGCAGGGAGCTGATGTCGGTTTCCTTTAATATAGCTCTTTGTGATTAGATGACCATTTTTCTAAAGGAAACTTTCCGCTATCTAGTATTTTTATGATTTGATTTCTCAGATCTAGAGCTTCCGATACCGAATTTGCCCCGGTCAATAGATCATCAACGTAAAAGTCCTGTTCGATCGCTTTACTTGCTTCGGGATAGGTGTTCGCGAATTCTATGGCTAATTGTTTCAAGCAGCGACAAGCCAAAAAACTTGCTGATGCCGTGCCATAAGTAAGTGTGTCAAGATGATAGTGTTTGATCTTTTCGTTTGAGTTTGAACGCCATAGAATTCTCTGAATATCGCGTTCTGATTCGAGAATATTAACTTGCCGGTACATCATCTTCACATCTCCAATGAACACGACGTTGTGCTTTCGAAATTTGATTATGATGGAAAATAGCTCAGATTGAATTGTAGGACCGACTTTCAATACATCATTCAAGGAAAGACCTGAACTAGTAGTACTGGAAGCGTCGACAACTACCTGAAGTTTCGTGCTAGTACTGCTTTCCTTGATTACTACATGATGACGTAGATAATATTTATGAGTAGCCGTGTCATTATTTAAATCAATTTTAGTCATGTGTCCTAACCGTTCATACTCTTTCATGAAGGCAACGTACCGAATTTTGCAATCAGGATCGCGTGAGAATCTTTTTTCAATAGATGAAAGGCGCTTCATTGCACTGATTTCCGAATCGCCCAGCTGACTGAAGCTTCCGTTCACAGGTAAACTTACTACGAACCTTCCGTGTCCATCTCTTTTGAAGGTTTCAATGAAGTGTTTTTCGCACTCTATCTCTTCCTTGCTAAGAATATTTTTATTTGTGACTTCCTCTAGCTTCCAAAATGATTCTAGATGTTTTAGTAAATTGTTATTTTCTAAAGAGAGATTGCATGATATTGGTGATTTGCAATAAGTATGATTCAATTGTCCGGAAGTGATCCAACCTAGTTTCGTTTTCTGCATTATTGTGCCATTACGATCCGTTTTTATCTGACCAACGAAAAGAATATCGAAAAATACATTCGCTCCCAATAGAACATCTATTGGACCAGCTTTGTTGAAGTTATGGTCAGCAAGTGTAATATTTTGGGTATATCTACTTCATCCATACTAAAAGAGGATCGGGGCATATTACCAGTTATCTTGTCAATTATTAAAAATATCTCTTTGGAGTTATATCTGCGGTCATTCGAGTACATTATTGTTTCGACCTTACACGATATGTTATTGATGGCATTGTTAATACTCGATATGGAAATGTGAACTTGAAAAGTTCTCAATTTGAGTTTTTTCATCAATTCGGACATCATAAAGTTTGATTGAGAACCGCTGTCGAGTAAGGCTCTGCATGAAATTAAGTTTCCCTCGGAATCTTTGATTTTTATCATAGCTGTAGCTAATACTACCTGAGACGAACGAGAAGTACTTGAAACGGGAATTGAGGCGGTATTCTTAATTTTCGTACTGACAAACGAGCTCTCAATATTTTCGTTGACTGGGTCATCCTTTACCTGAGTTTCTTCAACAGACTCATTGTTGTCGACATTCCGAGAAGCGTTAGGTTGGTGTAATAAGGAATGGTGTTTTTTATTACAAACTCGACAATTTGAAGACTTGCAGTTTTGCTGAGAGTGGTTAGGTCTTAAGCAATTGGAACATAATTTGTTACGCTTCACTTCGGCGAATCTCTGGGATAACGACATTTTTCGGCGTTTTTCGCATTGAGAGTTGAAGTGATTTTGTTTACAAAGGGAACAAATAACCCTTTGCGTAGTTAAATGAACGAAAGTTTTTTCAGAGCGGTTATTTTCTGATCTGTAGTTTTTAGTTTCAGTTTCGAAGGTTTCTAGCATTTGACATATTTTCGACAAGAACTCGGTGAACGCGTTGATTGTTGGACATAGTTTGCTTTCTTGACTGACCAGGGTTTCCCATTCTCTTTTGCTTGCCGAATCAAGCTTCGATGACAAGATATAAATGAGAAGAGTATCCCAATGTTGGGTGCATGGGCTCACCTAAAGCCTTTAGAGATCGAACGTTTTTATTGAAACAGTCAAGTAACTTCCTTAAATGTACATACATATGATTCCGTTTCAACCGTGTGTAACTCGAAAATAGCTCTGACGTGTGTGTGAATTATCAATCTTTTATTTTCGAAACGCTCTTTCAGTGCCATCCATGCTATCGGATAATTCGCGTTGGTGATTTCTAAAGCGTGAACTACTTGAGCAACTTCTCCCTTCAAACAAGATCGTAGGTAATGAAATTTTTGAATATCAGAAAGAGATTTGTTGTCATTGATCAATGAATTGAAGGTGTCCTGAAACGCGATCCATTGATTATAGTGACCGAAAATATCGGGTAAATTTAATTGCGGAAGTTTGACGGCACACTGTAATTCTGGAAGACAGTCACAAACTGTTTGATTCGAAGCCACTGTTTCATTATGGGAATTATTATGTTCTTGAATGAGAGATTTTGCCTTAGCACTAACCTCGAAAATATTATCTTCGAAAGAGATTCGTTGGTCTTCCTGTATTATGCCTTCCGTCAATAACTCTATCTCGAATTGAATAGTTTCGAACTGGTCTAATAAGGTTTTATCCGATTCTAATCTATCATGAATTTTAGTAATATCTGAATGGTCGATATTAAAATTATTTAAAAAAGTTTCGAATCGAGTGATTTTAGATTTTAACTGACTCCTTTTCATGGTTAAGACGTTCAATTTCGACATTTTGTTGAAATTTCTAATTAAATTTTCAGATTAAAGCAATACTAAGGTAAGATGAGGAGAAATTAAGAAAGAAAGGATGGTGACTTACTCTTTTATAGGTTCTGCGAGATGTCCTTACACCTCGTGGTTTCCAATTTGCTTCGTGGTTTCGTCTGAGCTTCGTATGCGGTGGCTTCAGATTTTTATCACACTAGGCTTCTCGATTAGAATTACCGGATTTGCATCGATGTCTGATCCAGGTCGAAGGACCAATATGTTTGGGACTATCGTCCGCGTTGATTTTCTTAATCGACGAGTTGCGGTAACTCGCTTCCACGGCGTGAAGAATAAAGGTTTTAAAGTTTATACAAGTTTATTTCGATATATGTTTCGCAAGCGAAAGCTGTATTGGTACTCGTTACGTTACATTGATATGCATAAACTGTTGAGGTAGACGAAGAATATATAATCCTATTCTTATTCTTTTCTACCTGCTAACCCTTGTAGGGTTCCTTTTCATCGGCAACAACCAATTCCTTACTGGCAATACGGTGAACTTTCTAAAATACTAAACAATTCTCGAAATATTTCTGATTTCAATGAAAACTATGATTATGAATATGGTATTAAAAAAATTTTCATTGAAAAGGACAGGACCGTATCTGAGCCTTTGTATTGATGATCAGGTATTAAAAACATCACTACGTAAATGATTCACTTTTTTCTCATTAAGATACACATTCGTGCAGAAGAGAAAAATGCTGTCGAAAACAATGTATTCAATTAGCAATATTCTTTTTCGTTATGACGAAAACTTTCCGGAAAATTCATCGCTCGATTTTTTAATAAATTAATACATTTAATTTTAATAAAACCATTTGTATGTGAATTAAATTTCTAACAAACAAAAATTTAATAATTCTAATGAAATTTCATAGAAGCTGCTCGAAAAGGCCTCCGACGACGCGAGGGCTATGTATTTTTCAGCTCTCTTCGATAGATTTAAAACTGATTTCCGTACGATTTGAGGGTCATTCCGATATCAGCATCATCCATCAATTTTCTGAATTTATTGAGGTCTCGTATTAATAGTTTCCTTAAACTAAACTTTTCAAATATCCCCATAAACTAACGTGCGTTCAAAAAAATTCGTGGTCAAGTAGGCTATGGAATTTTGAACGTCAATATTCTGCGTCTGAACGTAGTTCAGACATTGCAAGTTTTAAAATTCCATATCCAGAGCCTACTTGACCACGAATTTTTTTGAACGCACGTTAGTAAATTGGGGTAGGATCCAGGAGATCTAATTAATTTATTAAAAAATCGAGTAATGAATTTTCCGAAACGTTTTAATCAAGTATCAGGACTCATTACAGACAATTGCAATGCCAATTTTGGCGTTCATCATTCATTGTTCAAAAAGGGAAGAAGTACCAAATCTAATAAAAGGAAACTGTACATATCGTACAGAATACGGTAAAACATGATATGGGCTTCTTAATTTGTGGCATAGGTACAGAATATTGTATTGAAAATATACAATCATTTATCAGTGTCTGCATGTAGAACGGAGGAATTGAAAAAAACTGTGTCTATGGTTGATAGCGAATTCCATTACATTAAACGCCATACTGGCACTCTTGGTTGCCTTTACTTCCAGTTATAGTGCAGTCCACAGTCACTTAATTTCGGACAAATATGTAATTATTTTAGAAGTTTGAATGATAAGTGTCCAATAGTTATACAGGAATTGTTGAAACTAAGCTTATCAGCTTTACAATGCTAAGTATTTTTTACAAAATTATAAAACTTTTAGAGGAAAAAGCAGTGACAATACCTACTCGAACTTTATCATATTATGAATTATTTAAAGAACGAATTAGAACAAAAAAAAATTATAAGTAGATATTTAATACAAAAATATGGTTACAGCGAATGGAGAGGTCATTACCAGAAATGGTGAAAACGTCAATAATTTTTCTTTTCATTGTTATGAGTTCAAACTATTTAGCAAATTGCGATTATAGCGAGAAACTCTGGCTGTCAGTTTTTCCTAGTACTTATTTCTTGAGGTTGAACTTAAACATTTTCAATCTAGTTATAATCGCAAATGTCAAATTGCAACAGCCATTAGAAATTAAGATGGACAATTTATATTCCGAGTCAATAAGAATGAAGGAAATACAAAAAAAATACTAATAATAAATAATTTTCAGAGAAAAACGCTATAAGTAATCATTAAAGGATACTGTGGGAGGTATACTCATTATTAAAAGGTTTCTTTCTGGGTTTCTTCTCCCAAACCCTGAAAAATATCTACAAAATAAAAAATTTATTATTTTGTGATTTGCTTCTGCGTAACAAACACAAGATATTTGTCAGAAGCAATCAATCGAACAATGTTGCCTAACAAACAACAACGAAACAACATCAACGAAGAAACAACTATATCGTATCGTTTCGGAGTCTATCAGACTCTTTCGTCAGACACTTAACGAAGATCTTCAGAATTATTTTGTTGATAGTTATTCCGAAATTCGAAAATTGTCACAATTTTTGTGACAATTTGTCGGATATAGACTCCGAAGAGTTACGATATAGTTGCTGATTGCTTCTGACAAATATCTTGTGTTTCTTACGCAGAAGCAAATCGCAAAATAATTCATTTTTTATGTTATAGATATTTTTCAGAGTCTGGGAGAGAAAACCTAGAAAGAATCCTTTTAATAAGAGAAAAACGCTACTGAAAAATGGCAATATATTATCAAAAAAGCTCCTAATAGCTAATCGAATATGAAAAATGGGTTCAAGCCCTGTGGAAAGGAGCTTTCTGGCGCTCTAGTTCAAACAGACAAATTATATCTCCGAAAGTATTGGTTTCTCAGAGTTGAGAATTATATCAATGTATTCTTATGATAGAACTGCATCATAAAGGAAATTCAATTCAAATAATAGTTTATTTATCAAGATTAAATGAGCAATCTGAGAATGAGAACTGCACCATGGAAGAAACCAAATTAAAATAGCTGAAATGAATTTGACTCTCTCTTATAGAACAGGATGAAATGTACGAGTATGAACACAGATCATATAATAAAGCTTAGATAGAATAATTATAGCATTCTGTGAAAACATAGAAGTACGATTCAATATTGAAATTTAGAACTTCATCTTAGCAGAAATTGAATTCAAACATCATAGAAGAATTTAAATTCAACAAGAGTGCCAAATTTATCAATCCAAAACCAATAGACGAATTCTACCCAACAACGAACTCATCCGAGATATTCATTCCTCAATTCTATGATGAACGATAATATATATCTTTCCTCAAATCTACTCCAATACACCAATATTCCAGTTTTGTTTTTAGTGGAGATATTCTGAACTCAATATTATTAACTTACTATTACCATTCCCATCATCATATGGATTGACCATCGGCATGAAAATATCAACCAACAAAAAGTGTGATATTATATTATAATTCTCATATTTATACGATTGCTGGAATGAATGACTATGAGACAACGTCAAAGTTGACATTATAACAATTCATAGAATAGCCACAGAATAATTCTATCATTGATATTTTGAAAAATCATATCTCCGAAAGTATTAGTTTGTTAGAGTTAAAAATGATATGAATGGATTCTTATGGTAAAACTGTTAATTGAAAAAAAATTAATTTGGAATTTGTTCTGTAAAAAAAAATTTCTTTTTTTGTTACTCCGAAACCATCTGTTCGATTTTGCCCAATAACGAACTTAGTCGAGATATTTATCCCCCAAACCTACCCTGAAAATTTCAACTGTCTAGCTCATTCCGTTCGAGAGTAATCGTGCGCCTACGGCCAGACGGCCGGACCGGCCGGACAGAATGAATTTCGACAGCGGATTCTTGATCAGTGAGTCGAACCAAATCGTTTAAGATCATTTTCATCGAAAAATTTGAAAACTACAGACATTTGGGCAAATTGATAAGCACTCAGTTCCGAGGAACTAGAGCGCCAAAAACAATATCTTGTTTACTCTCTATTCCTGCCGTTTTAGCATTCACCAAACTTCACTGTTTTCATGTGACAAATATGAAATGGCGATCAACGAGGGATATATCATCTATACATTTAATAAACAGGCTAATTATTTATTTAAATTTTTATTGTTTTGAAACCTTTAAAGATACTACAAAATTATAGCTAAAAGTACGCTAAAATATGTTTTTAAGGAAATAAGAAAATAAATATATTTTTCCTCCAAATACTTCATTTTTTTCTTGATAAAAACTTATGACACTTCATTTTTTCTCAAAATAAGTTGGCAATTCTACTTTCGAGTGACCTCCTCGTATTCGTTTAATGCCTGCTGTGTTGTCTTAAATAAGCGACTTTTTCAGAAATTCATCATCACATATTGGGGAAAACTGAGATTGTCCAAAATAATTGTGAGGGATTTCTCATCAATACATAGATATGGCGATGCAGTAATAAGTTACGACGAAGACACCAAGAAAATGAGAATTGATATTCCTCTGGAGCTTACAGATATCAAGGTAGATACTGCAAGAAAAGTAACATCATCACGTTTTGTTACTTGAATATCTTTTTTTCAGTTTACATGTGATTACTGGGCAGCCATAATGGGACTTGGTCCATGGGGAGGTTTGGATGGTAGAATGAACTATGTTCAAATGATTACATCGATGGAAATCGATTTCGGGACATTCAAGGCTAATGTTCTGAATTATGAAATTACTCATACTGAGTAAGTACTATATAATACTCAGTTTGTTCGGCTTTAGGTTCAGTAGAACTAAATACCTAGTTACGCTTGTTTCACATGCATACGGTTCCATTCGTTTCGTTTTTTTTTTGTTGTTTCTACTCGGTCGTTGGCGACAAGTGTGAAAAGGTACTCCGGTTTAGATTCGGTACCGAATAGAAGGCTTGTTTCAGCATCGAATATTCCCTCGACACGAATAGGTCATACGGTTTCAATCCGGTCTGAATTCGTGTACAGGGAACACAGATGAACAGAGACACATAACCACGGTTTAAACCATAAAGTAAATATTTTCATATGTATTCTGTGGTTTTAACCTCAAAACGACCAGTGCTGTTTCGCTGTTTGACAAAACTTCCAAAAAATATAAAGATAAATTGAAGACGCCGGAAAGATGCAAAGATGATTTGGGATGACTTTGATGATTTTGACGTAGTGAAAAAATTGGAATTTCGATTAAGCATGTTTCGGAAGAAAACATAGGACCTAATATCAACATTGTGATAAGTGTGTATGTGAGAGGTTTTTATTCGTTTTCGATTAAAACCAGTAAAAAGAACCGAACCGTATGAATGTGAAAGAAGCCCCATTATTAATTTGAACAATAGGAAAAGAAAAGTTCTGTGATAACCTTCACAATAATATTATGTATTTTCATTTTCAATATACAGTCGCTGAAATGTATGGAAATTGTCGATTGATCTCCTAAAGTTAGAAAGCGGTTGAAAAATGTTAGTACTCGAAAGTTTAAGGGTTTTTTAAAATATAAAACAACAAAGAAAAATTAAGTAGGCATACAAGATCTGCTAGTCAATAAGTCATGTGGAAACAAAGTTGATTTTTGCCCGCATGTTCAGGGAAACAGCGTGCTATCATTTTGCCGAAATGTCTGTAATGTTCGAATTTTTTGCCGAAAATGGTCTCAAACGACTTGGTTCAACTCACAGATGAATAATTCGAGGTCAAATTCAATTCTGTCCGGCCGGCCGGCCGTTGCCACGATAACTCAGAACGGAAAGAGATAGCGACTTTCAGGGTAGGTGGTGCATCCAAATGCGACGGGCAAGTGCGTTAATTAGCCCAACGGTTTCTGAGTACAAATTTTTTTTCAACCAATACAAATCCGATCACATTGAAACTACTACTACTAGTTGTAAAATACTGACATAATAACGTATGTGAAATTTTGTGAAGATGGTATCACCAGAAAATTAAAAAATGGGTTCAAGCACTGACGTGAAGTCAGAAGCTTTTGCGCGTATGTTCTATTGTCCATTCTTCTGTATTGGACACCCTTAATCGAATTTACCATGGTAAATTATGTAGTCCATTCTCCTGTATTGGACACTCTTAATTCGAATTTACCATGGTAAATTATGTTGTCCATTCTCCTGTATTGGACACTCTTAATTCGAATTTACCATGGTAAATTCGAATTAAGTGGCCAATACAAGAGAATGGACAACATAATTTACCATGGTAAATTCGATTAAGGGTGTCCAATACAGAAGAATGGACAATAGAACATACGCGCAAAAGCTTCTGACTTCACGTCAGTACTTGAGCCCATTTTTTTTTCGTGATTTTTTTAAAATTTTCTAGGGGTACGGTTCTTAAAATTTTTTTTTTCGTCATTTTTTTCAAATTTTCTAGGGGTACGGTTCTTACAAAATTTTAAACACGTCTTTATGTTGATTTTCTACTACTAGTTACCAAGCACCAATGCGATCGAATATTTATTTTTTGAGGTATTAAGGAAATAATATTCCAGGTGGGTATAACTCGGAAACCGTTAGACCGATTATGCCCAAAAACGAACTCAACTCTCCCTTTCGGATACGCAACCTACCCTGAAAATTGCAAGTCCCTATCTCCTTTCGTTCGAAAGTTATCGAGGCAACGGTCACCCATCTACTGAACTCACACAAGAATGCTCGAATCTCCAACAATATTTAACCGATCGTATTAAAACTTGAAAGTTGGCAGTAGAGTTAGGTTATGAAGGCTCTTGCAAAATTTCAGCAATTTCAAACGAATAGTTACTGATATATAGAATTTTTTTTTTATTTTCAATGATTTATTAAAAATTTACTGCAAAAGCTATCCTCACCAAATTTTGCAAACATTTTCGCGTTGGCATTCTACAACTAATAACCATGTTTGAATTCAATCGGTTCAGTATTTTTCGAGTTAATCAGGAACAAATAACCACCGAATTTCAGAAAATTTCAGATGGCTATAACTCTAAAACCGTTTGGCCGATTATGCTCATAAACAAACTGAAATGTCGCGTTCTGGTGCACATCCTAACCTGAAAATTTCAAGCCGCCATCTCATTCCGTTCTCAAGTTATCGTGACAACAAAAATATTTTTTAATAATTTTTTTAAAATTTTCTAGTCATACGATTAGCACAAAATTTGACAAACGTGCTTAAGTTCATATTTTACAACTACCCACCAAGTTTCATACCGATCGGATTTATATTGGTAGAAAACAAAATTATTACTCGGAAACTACTGGGCCGATTATGCCCATTAACGAACTTGTCCGTCGTATTGGGATACGCCACCTACCCTAAAAATTTCAAGTCGCTAGCTCTTTTCGTTCTCAAGTTATCGTGGCAACGGCCGGACGGACAGAATCAAATTTGACCTCGAATTCTTCATTGGGGAGTCGAACTTAATCGTTTGAGACCATTTCCGACAAAAAATTCGAAAGTTACAGAGATTTGGGCAAAACTATAACGCGATGTCCCCCAGAACATACGCGCAAAAATTATTCAAAAATATTATTTATCTCACGGTAACTTGAGAACGAGATGAGGTAGCAAATTGAAATTTTCAGGGTAGGTTGCGCATCCCAATGTGACATTTGAGTTACTAGGTATAAGAGGCTAAACGCTTTTGGAGTCATACATATCTGAAATTTTGTGGTTATTTCCTCAATAATTCAAAAAATACTAATCCTACCCAATTCAAACATGATAATTAGTCGTAGAATGATGACATGCAAATTACTGAGAAATCTCGTCAGGATCGTATTGCTAGAAAATTTAAAAAAAAATATTGAAAATCATTAAAAAAAGGTCTATATCTCAGAAAATATCAGTCCGAAATCACTGAAATTTTGCTTCAGAGTTTAATTTTACAGCCAAATTCCAAGTTTAAACACGGTCGGCTTGATATTGTTGGAGTTAAGAGCATCCTTGAGTGAGTTCTGTATCTGGATGGGTGACAGGTGCAACGATAACTTCTGAACGGAAAGAGATAACTACTTGCAATTTTCAGGGTAGGTTGTGCATCCGAATGGAAGAGTTAAGTTTGTTGATAGACATAATCGGCCCAACGATTTCGGAGTTATACCCATCTGAAATTTTATTGTCTCGATACCTCAAAAATACAGATTCGATCGATTTAAAACTTGATTACTAGTTGTGGAATACCGACATAAAGATGTATGTGATATTTTATGAGGATCGTACCACTAGAATTTCAAAAATCATGGAAAAATATTATTTATCTAACGATAACTTGAGATAATGCGCCACCCCATCGTGCGATAATGCTCTGGAAATTCATGATATCCCACATTTGGCCCTGCCCCCTCGGTCGCCAGACCTCAATCCCACAGCTATAAAGAGCTAAGGATTCTCATCAACCATCTCCACATACACTTCAAGAACGGCTTTTACCACAACTCTGGAGAAAAATTGATCAAGGCTACTTCAACAATCTGATCGAAAGTATGCAAATGCGTTGTCAGGCTGTGGTTGATGTTCGAGAAGGTCATACTCTTTACTGAACTTTATTTTTTAATTTTTTGAATGAACGGATTTTGCACTACAAATGCTAAAAATGAATTTTCACCTGAAACTGTGAAACTAAGACACTTAGATTTCTCATTTTAAAAAATTGGTGGAAAATAATGGAAACTTTTGAAACAGTTTCAAAATTTCTGAACTTCCTTAACTTTCGTGGAGCAGTATATTTCTTAAACCGCAGATCCGATCGAGTAGTATTTAAATGTAGAATAATGACTGAAAAATGTTGATCGTTTCGTTGCTATGAATTTGATTCACTGCTGATAATATCTTGGATCTCTGGGAAATACCATGATATTATCTTACTTTGAAAGATTCACTCAATTGTATGAAAACTATAGATTTGCATGGGAAAATAACATTTTTTGGAATTAACTGTGTATTTATCCAAAAGCATATTAAAAATTTTTCGAATATGCCCCTCTGAATATTTGCTTTCTTCATATGACGGATCTCAGATAACCAAAAATTGTAGTAGTGTATGATGCTATAACGACTACAACTTCTTCATATTTTCAGCCACATCACTATCAATTTTCGTGAGTTCATCCTAATTGACTGGTTCATAGATATACTGTCCAACTCAGTTACAACGGTTTTCAAGGGACTCATCGTGGATATAGTCAACAAGGTTATTGGAGGTGCATTGCAGGCTATTGTTAACATTGTTAACGTTGTATTTGAGGATATTGAAAAAATATTGGATGGCAACAGTACACAACTGGTTACTTCTCCAGTTTTGGAAACTTTTGGCATTTTTTTACAAGAAACAAAAATTAATGCTTCTTAACTGTATATTTACTGCTACCTGTTGCAATAAAGCATAAACTTTGAGATTCTCATTTAGTGTAATTAATATAATACTCATGATTATTTATATTTCAACCTATTTTACTTCGATTCCATTTGTCAACATTAGAATTGAAATGATGGAATAAACGTTAACTTGTCGATGTAACAATAACAATAAATTATTGATTTTCCACATATACACAGTAGAAAAGAACACAGGTCTAAAAAAAAGGAAAAATTCAAATACTGACAGCACGATCCCTACATGAACTATAAAATTCTTCAATATTGTATGGCTCTAGCTGTAAAAGAAAACTATAAAGAGCCTTCCCGAAAGACTCACGACCATATAACTTCGGAATATTTAGTGATATTCTATTAAATATTTTAATGCCCGTATACAGCGGGCCTTTTTCAGTCGAAATAACGAATGAACTAGAAAAGTAAATGGATGTATTCTTCTAGTGTTATTTATGTTTAAATGTTGTCTACAGAAATAATGCTTGTTCTTATGCATGAACATCAATATTTTATAAACGTACGATCCATATACTGTCAAAATGTTATCTTGCCTGAACTTACCACGACACGATTCTCTTAAACCTAGACGGAGTATTACTATCGGCGCCAACTTTCGAGTTCTCATAATCTGATGACACCCTGAACTGCTCCCCTAAGAAATGATACCATAACTCAATAGTGACTGGAAATTATCATAATAGACCGTTTTTAATACATATATGTCAACCTGAACTCTAAAGAACCCTTAATGCATAAATAACCTATTTTTCTTTTAATTATTTTCACCAACATGTTTATGATATTTCATGAATCTGTCTATATGAACTCCCAGATATTTTACAGGTTCATTAATTGTTATTTCAGTATTAAGGTAAGTTATAATTTCTGAATAGTTACGGTTGGCTCTTTCAGTTTAAAAAATAATACATTGTGTCATTATTAATCTCAAGCTGATTTTCAATGCACCATTCATTTATTCTGTCCATGGTATCCTTAAATTCTGTTAAACCACTCAAGATGTTGAATGCAGAGATGATGTCTGCATCACCCGCAAACAACAAAGACCTGATGAAACTAGAAAAGAAGATGTAAGACAGGTCATTAATGAAAATAACAAAGAGCAGTGGTCCCAAAATACTGCCCTGTGGCACGCCTAACTCGATAAGCCTCTCCGAAGACAGGTATTCGCGGTTTCCATCTGAAATAACGACTCTTTGTCTTCTATTCTGAATATAGCTCTCAACTAATTTAAGTTACTTGTCCCTCATGCCGTAGATACTGAGCTTGTAAAGAAAAAGTTTATGATTGACACTGTCAAATGCTTTGGCCAAATCAAGCAAGATAGCTAAGGGTACTTCACCTCGTTCAAGAGACTCTAATATGTTGCAAGTAAATTCAAAAATAGCAGTTTCAGTACTCTTTCCCTTCATGAATCCATGCTGGCAGCCAACAAAAACATTGAACTTCCGAAAAAATTTCACCAATCTATTAGCGAGAATCTTCTCAAAAACCTACAAGAAAGAAGATTGCAGACTTATGGGCCCAAATCTTCCGACGAACCCTTCTTTAATAGAGGCTTTACTACAGCTACTTTAAGGTCATCTGGAAAGACGTGACTGAAAAGAAAGGTTCATAATATGGCATAGTGGCTCCATTATAAACCCTAAACAGTGCTTAATAACACTCATCGGAATCTGATCATGTCCGCATGATCTCTTATTTTTTAACTGTTTCATAGCATGATAAATTTCAGATTGAACCTCAGACATAAAGAACGATTTTTCTCGACGTTCAAGTTCTCTGTCACAACATTTTGGCAATTTCGATACCAGGTCAGGCGCTGCTTCAACAAAATGTTCATTAGTCCTGTCCACAACCTCAGAAATATCCCCGCTAACTTGAAAACTATTCTCACAAGATTGACCTGAAATGATAACATTGATAACATTCCAAGTTGTCTTCGATTTGTTACTGGATTTTGCAATTTTTTCTCCAAAATATTCTCTTCTTGCAGCACAAATCGTTCTATCATTCAACTTTCAAATTCTTGTATGCATTCCGATAAGCGGAATTTATTCTAGAAATTATAAGCAATATATATTCTTTTGAACTTGAGCATTACAATTTGTTTTTTATCTAACAATAAAGCATGTGTATGAAAAAAGTGTTAGCAGAGGTTAGTGTAACGGGGTACCATATAATTTGATATATGATACTAGAGCTTAGGGAAAAAACCTCAGCAAAAAAACCCTATCTCCCCGTTAGTGTTGTGATTTATGAAAATTGAAATTGCTGAAATATCAAATATTGAAGGGCATCTTTTTCTTTATTATCGCTTCTTCCTTCAACAAGCAGAGAAGATTCTCCAAAGTACCCGAAACCCAATTTGAAAAAGGAAAAGACTACGGGAGAAAACGAACAAATTAAAAATGGAATATTCTATATTTCATTAAATAGATTTGAAACTCGCTACCCATTCTAAAAAAGATTCAGAAACATTATGAATAGCCCTAAAACCATCTTTGAATCTATATATGCGACAATTATTAACTAAATGATCTATGGTTTCCTCTGCTTCCCCGCATTCACAACTAGGACTCTCAACTGAATTCCACCTGAAAAGCATGCTGTTGCAACGACCACGACCGGTTTAGACGATTCAAAATAGACCATATTCTCCTTGGAAGATCAAACCCCGGATCTCTATTTGAAGGATCAGAAATTAAATCTTTGTTGAATAAATTGCAAGAAATCCATTCAGACTGCCAAACTTCCTTGTCACTTTTATTCGAATTAAGAAAACAGTTGGACCATAAAGGGTTTCGTGACTTCAATCTGGGAATATATAGCAATATATCAAGTTGATGTTTCAAATTTCCACCCTAGAATTATTGAACTTGGGTTTTGAAAGTTTATGTTTGGCCTTATATATTTTCTCTTGGAAATTATTTCTGAATAGACAACAAAACCCCCTTGAGAATGTGTTCCATAAGATGTTTACGTATTTTTCTGTGGTATGAAGTATGTCATCCCTACTTTGATCAGATAATATAAAATTGAAAAAATTCAGACTACTCTCATTAATCTATATTACCTTAAATATTTCTTCAGGAATGTCAAGCAACTGCCGAATCTTCTGACCACAATGATCAAACAGATGAGCCTCGAAAACAGATGACTCATAGGTTTGGAAATTTACAAGGATGTTATCCAAACATGTTGAAGAAGTTGGTGTTATTCTTGTTGGTTCGTGTATTTTAGCTTCGACCACAAAACTCCCAATCAAATCGAATATTTGTGCACTCTCACTCCTTCCCAAAGTATCAACATTAAAATCGCCCAGAATATTTTACAATTTTCCCTTACTGCTACATTCAAAATGGTCATCAGTCTCTCAAAGAAAAGATCAATATCTGCTAAAGGTGAAGTATCAGGTCTATAAATACAAACAACTATCAGATTTTCAGAACATAAGTTTAACCGTATTTCCGAACATTCAATGACATTAGAAACACTCAGTTTTTCCAGATCATACCTAACTTTGAATTCGATCAATTCTTTACAATACAGTGCGGAACCCACGTGGGGACTCTTTTCTCTGCAAAAGGCAGATGCTAGATAGCCTTTAAAATTGAATGATCGCAGTTGCGCCAGGAAAATACAAAACTTAACAAAATAAGTGGTTATACACTAAATATTTTGATGTACTAATGTAATGTATAAGTTTACCTTCCTTTTTGATTTGCAATGTTATTCCTCCGAAAAAGAATTTTAGAACTAAAATCACGAATTAGTATTCCATTACGCCATACCAAGATGCATAGAATAACAAGGTGTCGACACTCCCTGCTAATTCCTGGCCGAAAAATGGACCTAGAATGGTCAAATCCCGTACTTTATGTACTACTTCACTTTGTAAACGATGGTGCCGCTAGAGTCGATCTCGAAGATATACCGCCGTATTCACAAAGCATTCAATCTATGTACGTTAAGTCCTAACTGAGGTCCTCAGTTAAGGATAAATAAGAATCGCAACCTCAGTTAACGTGAAACAGACCTTTTTCACCACCGTTACATACGTTAACTGAGGTTCTTATCATATATCTTATAATCGTATATCTTGTCTATGGTTCTTATTTATTCTTAACTGAGGACCTCAGTTAGGACTTAACGGAGATTGAATGCTTGGTGAATACGGCGGTATGACAAGCGAGTAAATGAAAACTAACAAGCGACAAAGTTCACCGTTGCTAGTTCGTAAATCCAAATTGAAAGAATATAATGAAGCAGTTTATTGAAAAATCAATTCACCTTTTGATTAATCAGAAATCTGTGCAGATATTATATGTAAACCCCATTTGTTTGGAACAGAAATTTCATCTTGCCAAGACATAATGAGGTCAAATAAGGGATTCATCAGAAAAGGAGTTTCATTGGAATATTTTGTATGGAACTGTAAATGAAGAAATCTGTGAAATCATTATTTTTCCATTACAAAAGATCACATCCAATGTCACTAGAATATAAGTATTTAAATTATGCATTTTGAAATACATTGAATAATACAGAATTTTCTGTAATACCTAGGTATACATAATATCTTTCGATATATTATTATTCAAATGTATTAATTACCTTTATCAAGTAAGGCTCATTCAAATTGAGCATTTTACTTATTATTTCCGATGTATAATTTGAAACTTCATCAAAACATTCTCATGTATACAGCCTTTTTTCAGTCACCCAATACCCCTTGACAACTTTTTATGTTCTCAGCAATTGGATGATTAGGTACTAATTAGATTGCAAAATATATTTGATTCGATGGCTATTATTCAGAACTAAGTCTACTGATGAAATATCGAAAAATGATACATTAAATTGATAAACTAACCAAATAGAGGGTAGTGTACTACGTTTGAATCTTTTATTCAATATATATTCGGTAGAAAAATATTTTGAACAAACAAATGTTCTAATTTTCAATACCCTACCTCTCTATCACAAGTCAGTTGCCATTCTTGTCGTGTAACAATATCCTTGAAACAAATGATATTATAGAATATAAGAGCGCCAAAAAGATTGACGCTTTAGGAAACCTATTCACCTTTGATGAAATCTCACACTGTGTGGTTCCTCTGAACTTTGTTCTCTGCTAGTCCTTTCATCGTTGACAAATAATATTGTTAGTTTTCACAACATATCATTTAATTCCTCCTCAATATATAACTGAATCGTATAATGAATATAACTATTAATTAATACAGTTATTATGAATAAAAACAATATTTTATTTCCGCTAATATTTTATTTAACAACAATTGTTTCGTCATACCATGACTTCATCACGTGAGTATTACTAGACACTGATTGTACAATCAAATAAAAGACTATTTTTTGCGCGTATGTTCTGGGGAACATCGCGTTATAGTTTTGCCCAAATGTCTGTAACTTTCGAATTTTTTGACGAAAATGGTCTCAAACGATTAAGTTCGACTCCCCAATGAAGAATTCGATGTCAAATTTGATTCTGTCCGTCCGGCCGTCCGGCCGTCCGGCCGTCCGGCCGTTGCCACGATAACTTGAGAACGAAAAGAGCTAGCGACTTGAAATTTTCAGGGTGGGTGGCGCATCCCAATACGACGGACAAGTTCGTTAATGGGCATAATCGGCTCAGTGGTTTCCGAGTAATAATTTTGTTTTCAACCAATATGAATCCGATCGAATTGAAACTTGGTGAGTAGTTGTAGAATATGAACCTAAGCACGTTTGTGAAATTTTGTGCGAATCGTATGGCTACAAAATTATTAAAAAATTATTAAAAAATATTTTTGTTGTCACGATAACTTGAGAACTGAGAGAGATAGCGGCCTCAAGTTTTCAGGTTAGGATGTACACCACAACGCGACATTTCAGTTTGATTATGAGCCTAATCGGCCAAACGGTTTTAGAGTTATAGCCATCTGAAATTTTATGAAATTTTGTGGTTTTTGTTCCTCATTAACTCGAAAAATACTGAACCGATTGAATTCAAACATGGTTATTAGTTGTAGAATGCCAATGCGGAAACGTTTGCAAAATTTGGTGAGGATAGCATTTGTAGAAAATTTTAAATAAATCTTTGAAAATAAAAAAAAAAAGTTCTATATATCAGTAACTAATCGTTCGAAATTGCTGAAATTTTGCAAGAGCCTTCATAACCTAACTATACTGACAATTTTCAAGTTTTAATACGATCGGTTAAATATTGTTGGAGGTTCGAGCATTCTTGTGTGAGTTCAGTAGATGGGTGACCGTTGCCTCGATAACTTTCGAACGAAAGGAGATAGGGACTTGCAATTTTCAGGGAAGGTTGCGTATCCGAAAGGAAGAGTTGAGTTCAATTTTGGGCATAATCGGTCTAACGGTTTCCGAGTTATACCCATCTGGAATATTGTTTCCTTGATAACTCAAAAAATAAATATTCGATCGAATTGAAGTTTGGTAACTAGTAGTAGAAAATCAACATAAAGACGTGTTTAAAATTTTGTGAGAACCGTACCCCTAGAAAATTTGAAAAAAACGACGAGAAAAAAAATTTTAAGAACCGTACCCCTAGAAAATTTCAAAAAAATCACGAAAAAAAAATTGGTTCAAGCACTGACGTGAAGTCAGAAGCTTTTGCGCGTATGTTCTATTGTCCATTCTTCTGTATTGGACACCCTTAATCGAAATTACCATGGTAAATTATGTTGTCCATTCTCCTGTATTGGACACTTAATTCGAATTTACCATGGTAAATTCGAATTAAGAGTGTCCAATACAGGAGAATGGACAACATAATTTACCATGGTAATTTCGATTAAGGGTGTCCAATACAGAAGAATGGACAATAGAACATACGCGCAAAAGCTTCTGACTTCACGTCAGTGCTTGAACCAATTTTTTTTTTCGCTTTTCAGCAATTTTTAATTTGAAATTTCTTAAACTATATATACAAGAAATAATCGCTTACATTAAGGATTTACATTTAGTGCCTGATCTCTGGGATCTTATCTAAAAATATAACATTATATATCTGTCATGAGATGTGTGGAAGAATGTGAAAATTTTTCTAGAGGTATGTCAAATCAAATAAAAGACATATACTTCTCAGATGGGATGAAGGATTTCAGGAGTTCTTGTTATCGTTTTAACGATAACAATCTTCCTAAAGAATGAGGTAATGGGATAATTTATGTTTAATTTTGATGTTTGTGTTTTCCGCCGTGGTTCTCCCGAGATGTTGTGTTTTTTCCTGTTTCTTCGTCGTGTGTTTGTAAAATGTTATTGTCTGACTTATAATTATGTCATGTATGGTGTCCGCGTTTCCGGATTTATGTAGGTCTTAAATTTTAGTGAATCTTGGTTTATTTGAAATTATTCGGAGGAATTAATTTTGAATAATTTGTAACTTTTGAAATTTGTGTTCGTTGTATTGCTTCATATAGGGTTCGCATATAAAAACACTGGTCTGATTCCTTGATTATAAATTCTAAGTTTTGAATTCCGGCTTAGCTTACTATGCTTGTTCAGTAAGGGGAAAATGTTGGATTATGTACGCCTTTCGCGACAAGTCGTTAATGTGTAAGTTATAGTTCAGTTTTTCGTCTAGGGTTATACCGAAATATTTGACTGCGTTTTGCTGTTTTATGGTCTGGCCGTTAAATGTTACGTTTTGTGTCGATTTTCGTTTTATTCTGTGTGTAAAGTGTACCAGAGTAGTTTTATTAGCGTTAATTTTGATTTTCCATCTGTGGTAGTACTTTTCGAGTTTCTGAATGTGCTCTTGTATGTATTTGTCTGCCAGAGTTGGATGGAGGGATTCTGCTATTACCGCGGTGGTCGGCGAAAATTTTCAGTTTTGTTCTGTCTGTTTTTGGAATGTCGTTTATGTAGTAGTTGAAGAGGGTTGGGGAGAGGATACCTCCTTGTGGCAACCCAGCCGGGATGGGAGATTTGTTGGAAAGGGATTTTTCAACCCTGGTTTAGAATGTTCGGCCCGAGATGTAGGATTGTATGATTTTGATTATGTGTACTGGGAGCTTGGTTTGGAGGAGTTTGAATATGAGGCCCTCATTCCACACGGTGTCAAAGGCTTTCTCGATATCTAAATTGAGCATTGCTGTGACTCTTCGGAAATTGAAATTTTTTGTGATTTGATCGGTGATTGTGGCCAGTTGGAGGATTGTGTTGTGGGAAGATCTGAATCCGAATTGTTCATCAATGAGTTAATTGTGAATGTTTTCGTGATCTTTAATTCTGTTTGAGACCATCTTTTCGAATAGCTTTGACATTGTCGGTAAAAGGCTGATGGGGCGGTAATTTGTGGCATATTTATGATCTTTTTTGGGCTTTGGAAAGGATAGGACGATAGCATTTTTCTATTTGGATGGCAAGTATGATAATTTGAGGCAACTGTTGAAGTTGTAAGTGAGTTGGACTACAGCTTTCCGCGGAAGTGATTTTTAGGGTGCGGTTTCTGATTTTATCTATTCCTGGAGCTTTCTTGTTTTTGAGAGATTTGATGACTTGTTTAATTTCCCTAGGACTTGTGAGGTACTTGGCAGGTATTTCGTGGATTTGGTTTTTTAGGGTTTGGATAGCTCTTTCAACTAATGTTTTAGTCTCGTTGTCGGACATGCCATGGTTTGAGTTGTGTATGTTTGCGTATGTATCAGCTGGATGTTGGGCCTTGTCTTCGTTTTCAAGAATGTAGCCTTGAGGTCCGTGTAGTGTGTGTATGCCGAAAGTTTTGTTACCTTTAAGTGAGCGCGCTATTTGCCACATTTTGTTTGTGTTTGTCAAGTCTTTTGTGAAATTTTTCCATTTGGCAGATTTAAGAGATTTTATTGCACTTCTGGCTAGATTGATCGAGTCTTTGTATTGTTGGTAGAGTCCAATGTTGTAGTTCCGTTGTAGACGCTTACGTAGTTTGTTTTTCATTTTTATAAGTTCCAGAATGTTTGGGGGAATTTCTAGTCCATTGATGGGTTGTGTAGTTTTTGTAGTTGTACTAAAAAGGTTTTGTTTTATTTGTTTTGTAAAGTTGTGTATACATTTGTCAATGTCATCTGTTGTGTTGAAAGTTCAGGTTGAAGGTGTACCTCCATGTGCCGGGTTGTATGTATATAGATTTCTAGGAAAATTTAGAATAAAATTTGTTTTGTCCAAGTATTTTTTGAGTTTGTTACCGTTGGTGTCTGAGTTAATGCAGTTCCAGGAAGTCTGTTTGCAATTAAAATCTCCGGCGATTATGACCTTTTTTCTTAAGCTCATCAGGTAATTTATTTCATCCGTGTCTATGGGGGTTTTATGGCCGTTGTAGAACTTAATGATTGTAATGTCGTTAAGAATAATTGCCTGTGACTCTGAGTTTATTGTATGTGTCGTTATCTCGATTGGTTTTAAATGTTTCCGATAGTAGATAATGAGCCCACCCTGAGTTGTTTTCGGTTTGTTTATGTAATAAAAGTTTCTAATTTTTGGAGGTGTCCGTTTGCTAAGTTTTGACTCTTGTATACAAATTATTTAAATTTTAATTTCGTCCGTAAGTATTTCAAGTTCGTTAATTTTGTCGAAAGCGCCGTTTGCATTCCAGGTAATGATATTAATGTCTTTTCTGTGCGCATTAAAAACCATTTTTTTCCGCTAAATTTTGGATAATTAAGATCCTGTTTAATGGAGAGGTACAGGTCTTGAATTGACTCTTCATTTCTCTAATCAACGCGATGAGTTTTGAAATGTTACAGATTGAATTTAGTTCCTGGATTTCTTGTAACAACGCCTGGAAATCGTCTACGTTATTGAATTTGGGGTTTGTGAGTGCAGTTGGTGTCTGAATGTTGTGGCCGGGAAGGTTTTTCTTAACCATGTTAACGTATGAAATACCGTTTGTTACATGATTTGTCTTTTGGATAAGTCTAGGATATGACTGTCTTGTCTTGAGTGAGGGTTGGGGCTGCGTCCTTTCATCTTTGTGCATTGGATCGGCTCGACTTTAAGTTTTCCATCCTATGAAATTTCTCTAATGATGTTATTTTCTGACATGAAGGGGGCTGCTTTTAAAACCATTTTTTTGGTCGTTTCTTCTTTTATAGTATATGTGAAGAATTCCATTTTTTCTTTCTTCATAGAGGATATCAGTGGACGGTGTCACTCACTTCCGTTGTTGTGACTTTGATCTCATCCTTATTCTACCTAATATGGTACTTGTGTTTGAGGATTGTCTTAAGTTGTTGATGGAATTCGCTGTAGGAGTGGACCTTCTGTGTAATTGTGGGCAATTGGTGGGCACTGGGCTGAATGTTTCTTGGGTCACTAGTTGTTTCCTCGATTTCCATGGCACTAACGCGTTCGAGAACACCGAATGAGTTGGTCACTTTTGTTAGATTTTTCGGAGCTGCGAGAGAGGCACGGGCTGTTTTCTTTGGTGGCGTGAACCTTCTTCTAACAAACTGTGTTACGAAGACATGTTATGTCTTCGTATGGTATGATGCCGCTCATTTCATCAGTTCGCTTTAAGCGATCAATGAACATCTGCGAGGGGACACCTCCCTCGGGTGGTTCCTCTGTAGAGAGTAAGCTCTTCATGGTGACACTAGTCTCGTTGACGTGTTTCGTAAGAAACGATCAAAATTCTCCTCCACTCGACACGTCTGCTCGACTCGACGACTGGGACTCGAATGAACTGATTGTACAATGCAAGAAACATCAATATATAGTAGGTACAGGTATGATGAGAAAGAAGAGGGGATAACGAAAGTTTACAAGTCTTTGGGAAGTTCGAAATATTTTTTAAAAAAGGTTCAATAAGGGGGATCTGCTTATTTCTGTTTATTTATTCAATAAGATTTGTTTCTTATGATATCTAATAATTTCTAGAGTTTCCAATAGGTTCAAAAGGTAGCTTTTATTTTCAACATGTAAAATTTCTAAATTATTATCGAAAATATGTCCTGATTCCAATAGGTGTACTGCGTAGGTTGAAGTCCTCTTATTGTTGCAAAAACATTTTTCATGTTCCCTTAATCTTGTTTGGAAGGACCTTCCTGTTTGACCAACATATACATAATGGCAAGTACCGCAAGTAAACTTATAAACGCCTGATTTTTGTTCTTTTCTATTCTGTCTTTGTTGTTACTTATTAATTTTCATATTTCCATAATTCATTAGGAATATTAATAAAAAACCAATGAAGACAGAGTAGAAAAGAACAAGAAATCAGGCGTTTATAAGTTGACTTGCGGTACTTGCCAGTATGTATATGTTGGTCAAACAGGAAGGTCCTTCCAAACAAGATTAAGGGAACATGAAAAATGTTTTTGCAACAATAAGTGGACTTCAACCTACGCAGTATACCTATTGGAATCAGTACATATTTTTGATAATAATTTAGAAATTTTACATGTTGAAAATAAAAGCCACCGTTTGAACCTATTGGAAACTCTAGTAATTAATAGATATCATAAGAAACAAATCTTATTGAATGAACAAACAGAATTAAGCAGATCCCCCTCATTGAACCTTTTTGCGCGTATGTTCTGGGGAACATCGCGTTATTATTTTGCCCAAATGTGAAATTCTGTGGTGCCGTCCGGCCGTTGCCACGATAACTTGAGAACGGAGAGAGCTAGCGACTTGAAATTTTCAGAGTAGGTGGCGCATCCAAATACGACGGACAAGTTCGTTAATGGGTATAATCGGCCCAATGGTTTCCGAGTAATAATTTTGTTTTCAACCAAAATGAATCCGATCGAATTTAAACTTGGTGAATAGTTGTAGAATATAGACCTAAGCACGTTCGTGAAATTTTGTGAGAATAGAAAATTATTAAAAAATTATTGAAAAATATTTTTGTTGTCACGATAACCTGAGAACGGAAAGAGATAGCGGCTTGAAAATTTGTGTTTGGTTGTGCATCAGAATGCGACATTTGAGTTCGTTTATGAGCATAATCGTCCAAATGGTTTTAGAGTTATAGCCATCTGAAATTTTCTGAAATTTGGTTGTTTTTTGTTCCTCATTAACTCGAAGAATACAAAACCGATTGAATTCAAGCATGGTTATTAGTTGTAGAATGCCAACGCGAAAATTCTTGCAGAATTTCGTGAGGATGGTATAACTAGAAAATTTAAAAAAAAATTTAAAAAATAATTGAAAAAAATTCCATATATCATAAACTATTCGTCCGGCATGGCTGAAATTTTGGAACAGCCTTCAGAACCTAACTCTACTGCAGAATTCCAAGTTTGAACATGATCGGATCTATATTGTTGGAGAACCGGGCAGCCTTTTGTGAGTTCGGTAGCGTAGTGGTAGCTAAGTGTAGCGGATGGGAATCGTCGTATGATAATATGTAGTCTATGGTCGTATTTTTGCGAGAACCTTCAAAAATAAAATAAAAATATGAATGTCATGATGACATATTTTCGCTCGTATATTATGGGAAAATCGTCTTATTTCATCACAAATCTATGGGAGATGATAGCCCTACATTAGTGGTCAGACCTGGATTTGAAAGAGATCCTCCTTAGGAGGAGGCAACTAAATATTGAAGGGATTTCTATGAACAAGAGTGAATATCTTTGAGAAATAGAGAAGGCGATTCTTCTTCAAGAGATCCATGTGCCTTCAGAGGAGTATATTTGCGAGAGGGGACTTTTGAAAGGTTATGTATTATTTTTAATATGATATCGCTGAAATTTTGCTGAAGGCTTCTGATCTTGTAAGGTGAGAGGCTCATTTGTGGATATTAAATCTTGTGATGGGTAGAGAGGAATTTTAGGCCATGTAGGCCACTAAGGCCCACTTGCACGAATGCGGGTTATCTAATTATCCGGATTAACTCTAAACCTAGGGTTAAATTGATAATAGGTCTTGCACCTTCAAGAGTTAGAGCCTAACCCTGGTTTAAAACTATAAAAATTTAACCCGGCAAAATAGCAGGGTTAAATGGCTAAGTCCGGGTTAGTCATGTAAAAATTGACATTTCTAATTTAAATAGTTTCGATTTGTGATGAATTTCTGGTAAATAATAAATATTAGCAGTGATCGGTAACTTGCTTGTGTGGTATTTTTGAGAATGATTCATGATTAATGGATATACTACAAACTACATTCTGATCTACGCATGCGCCCCGTTTTAACCTCAACATCGAATCTGAATCTGATCAAAACAAATACAAAACGTAAACAAAATATTCTCAATCCACGAAGTACGAACGAGTATTCCTTCCGTTGAAAATAATCGAGATTACCTTATATTTGAAGATTGGAGGAATCTAGAAATATTGTTTACGTATGTGAAAGAAATTCCAAATTATGGAGAACTGTAGAAAAGTTGTTCAGAAAGAAGATATTTGGTATATGTCCTTCAGGATTTCTGGCTAAAAATCAGCAGTAAGTAATAGAAGTGAATTGAATGAATTACTTTACTCAGAGAAATCCAAGTCTTAATATTTCCTTTCAGGTTGGAATGAATTAAGGTCCAGTTGACGTAGAACAAAAAAGTAATGCTTTTCGACAAATAGAATGCATGAGTTACTCTTGGAGTTACTCCAGATAGAATTCTTAAAAACAAGGTATATGGAACTTAGTCGATTGAATATTTGTGAAGATTAAGTATATCTCATGAGAAAATTTAATATTGATAAGAGGCAACCAAGATGACATGAACACTAAAATTTTTAAAGTTCAAGAGTGGAATAGCCAAGAAGAAAATCTAGTGTTTCTATTCAAACAAATTGGTGGTGGTTCTCATATCGTTGAAATGACAAAGGGACGTATCTGCAATAAGCAAGTTTCAAGATATTCTCGTTTTGAAATTCGAGAGTGAACGATAAATCAGGGAGTGAACGAAATAAACCGTAAATGCTCGATTCAAGGTGCATTTAAATATGTTCCGCAATCTACTAAGGAAGTGGTTGTTATGATTAGGCTATGACTATAAAAAATAAAGCCAACTCAAAATTTTACATTTTACACTTAATTCTGTTTTGTCATTTTGCCGAAGCTATATATATTATGGGATAAGTATTCTATTCATCATGTACTTAGGTGAAAACCACCCAGTGACTTGCCTAAGCTGTCGTAAGGATACATTAATAAAATATATACAGAACAAAACTGACTCTCCTAGGAGCTTCTGTGGGATTTCCTTAGGGAAGACCTAGAATGGTTAGTATAATCATAAACATGTCATTAGCAAGCAAAACTGCATGAATTACATTTCAAATGACTTCTGCACCTACCCTATTATTCAGATTTGGCCCTTTGCCACTTTTACCTGTTTACACATAACATTTGCATAATACTATTGCACAAAAAAAACAGTTGAATTACGCTTAGACCAGTGAATTTTGAACACTTTTCTGTTTTCCTGATATCATGGGTCTCTTACGATCCATCATCAGGGTGTTTGGATGCCAGCGTGTACCTATATAATAGGCATTTTTAACGAAACATTTTAATTTTTCTAATTGCAGAATATTTTAAAATATAGGAGTAGAAGGTGATGCAATATAACATGTGTGTAGGTATATATTATGTATATTGTTTTCCCGTGGAACTTCAGGTATATGTTTCTTAAATGCTTGTTGCTTAGCATGTTTAACAATGAATACCTCTGAAGAACAGATTTTACTAATATTATAATAGAATGGCTTGATAATTCAACGCTAACTTTGAAAATGATGTATCCTAGTGTTGCGGAGGAAAATCCAAGTATATTTTACAACGAGAAATAGTATATAAGGAAACGGAGAAAGTCAGTTATCATATTTTAATAATAATCTATATACAAGTATTTATCCTCCCTGCAGTGTTTCACGAATCCTCCATGATTATGTGGGCAGCAGTGGCCCAAACTCGAAAAAATGTATTGCATGCTGCTTGATGTAGTATTGAATTTTCAAAATGAATGTTATTCTTGATCTCTCTTGAAGTAAATAATCGAATATGTTAATAGAGTTTTATTCGAAATTATTTCCTTTGTTTGAATTACGGCTTCAGTGAGGTATACAATTTTTTTGTTCACTGAGGGCTGATATATTTTACGACCTGTAAACTGTCAAGTAGCCTTACCGAAAGGAAAGTAATCTGTAAATGTTCACTTTAAAGGGGATCAGTAAATTCAACGAGCACATAGTGACGAATACTTTACGGAGAGGTTGAATAAATCGGCCCTTAGTAGATAGTATAAAACAATATATAGATTGGTATCTAAATAAATGAATCTTATTTTCACAATAACTCTTTTCCCCTAACCCATGAAAACAAATTTTCACAGACAATTTACATGAATCATTAGCTTCAAACGTTCATTATCTTGAAATACAAATGAATAAGTGGAAATTTAATTTTAATATTTCAATATTGAATGGAATATTTAGAGTTTATCTATAATTTCAGATATCTCATCTCATCAACGAGTGACAAAAGTATTGAAATTGATTATGCATTAAACGATGTGTTCAAATGTCAAATTATTACCATATTCCATATCGACAGACATTCTTGTAATGATTATGAAGAATTAAAAAGGTTTGATGGCTAATATAAAAATTGGTTCAAGCACTGACGTGAAGTCAGGAGCTTTTGCGCGTATGTTCTATTGTCCATTCTTCTGTATTGGACACCCTTAATCGAGTTTAACATGGTAGGGTGTCCAATACAGAAGAATGGACAATAGAACATTGGTTCAAGCACTGACGTGAATCAGGAGCTTTT
Organism: Halyzia sedecimguttata; assembly: GCA_937662695.2. Classification (NCBI taxonomy): domain Eukaryota; kingdom Metazoa; phylum Arthropoda; class Insecta; order Coleoptera; family Coccinellidae; genus Halyzia; species Halyzia sedecimguttata. The sequence goes on from OW569413.2 coordinate 19,376,071, forward strand.
GCTCTTCTTAATCGAATTTACCATGATGAATTCTATTGTCCGTTCTCCTGATTGGACCCTTTTAATCGAAAAAAAATTGGTTCAAGCACTGACGTGAAGTCAGGAGCTTTTGCGCGTATGTTCTATTGTCCATACTCCTGTAATGAACACTCTTCTTAATCGAATTTACCATGATGAATTCTATTGTCTATTCTCCTGTATTGGAGACTCTTCTCAATCGAATTCACCATGATGAATTCTATTGTCCATTCTCCTGTATTGGAGACTCTTCTTAATCGAATTTACCAAGATGAATTCGATTAAGAAGAGTCTTCAATACAGGAGAATAGACAATAAAAATCATCATGGTGAATTCGATTGAGAAGAGTGTCCAATACAGGAGAATAGACAATAGAATTCATCATGGTAAATTCGATTAAGAAGAGTGTTCATTACAGGAGTATGGACAATAGAACATACGCGCAAAAGCTCCTGACTTCACGTCAGTGCTTGTTTAAAAATATTTCGAACTTCCCAAAGACTTGTTAAACTTTCTTTATCCCCTCTACTTTCTCATCATACCTGTACCTACTATATATTGATGTTTCTTGCATTGCACAATCAGTATGTCGAATCACTTCAAAATCGTCATACTTCTCATTCTAACAAAAACATCCCCAAAATTCCCGAAAGACAGTCATATCCTAGACTTATCCCAAACACAAATCATGTAACAAACGGTATTTCATACGTTAACATGGTTAAGAAAAACCTTCCTGGCCACAACATTCAGACACCAACTGCACCCACAAACCCCAAATCCAATAACGTAGACAATTTCCAGACGTTGTTACAAGAAATCCAGGAACTAAATTCAATCTGTAACATTTCAAAACTCATCGCGTTGATTAGAGAAATGAAGAGTCAATTCAAGACCTGTACCTCTCCATTAAACAGGATCTTAGTTATCCAATAATTAGCGGAAAAATATGGTTTTTAACGCGCACAAAAAAGACATTAACATCATTACCTGGAATGTAAACGGCGCTTTCGACATAATAAACGAACTTGAAATACTTACGGACGAAATTAAAATTGAAATAATTTGTATACAAGAGTCAAAACTTAACAAGAGACACCTCCAAAAATTAGAAACTTTTATTACATAAACAAACCGAAAACAACTCAGGGCGGGCTCATTATCTACTATCGGAAACATTTAAAACCAATCGAGATAACGACACATACAATAAACTCAGAGTCACAGGCAATTATTCTTAACGACATTACAATTATTAACTTCTACAACGGCCATAAAACGCCCATAGACACGGATGAAATAAATTACCTGATGAGGTCATAATCGCCGGAGATTTTAATTGCAAACATACTTCCTGGAACTGCATTAACTCAGACACCAACGGTAATAAACTCAAAAAATACTTGGACAAAACAAATTTTATTCAAAATTTTCCTAGAAATCTATATACATACTATCCGGCACATGGAGGTACACCTTCAACACTGGACTTTTTGATATCCAAAAACCTCAGCATATCGCAACCTTTCACAATTGAGGCGCTAGATTCAGACCACTTCCCAGTTTTGACAGAAATATCTAAAATAAATTCATCCCCTCTACCAAAATAAATGACTCGTACTACACAAATTGGAACAAATTTAAGAAACTAACGGAACAAAACATTAAAATAGACAGAAATTCAAACACAACAGATGACATTGACAAATGTATACTCAACCTTACAAAACAAATAAAACAAAACCTTTTTAGTACAACTACAAAAAGTACACAACCCATCAACGGACTAGAGATTCCCCCAAACATCCTGGAACTTATAAAAATGAAAAACAAACTACGGAAGAATCTACAACGGAACTGCAACATTGGACTCTACCAAAAATACAAAGACTCGATCAATCTAGCAAGAAGTGCAATAAAATCTCATAAATCTGCCAAATGAGAAAATTTCACAAAAGACTTGACAAACACAAACAACATGTGGCAAATAGCGCGCTCACTTAAAGGTAACAAAACTTTCGGCATACACACACTACACGGACCTCAAGGCTACATTCTTGAAAACGAAGACAAGGCCCAACATCTAGCTGACACATACGCAAACATACACAACTCAAACTATGACATGTCCGACAACGAGACTAAAACATTAGTTGAAAGAGCTATCCAAACCCTAGAAACCAAATCCACGAAATACCTCCCAAGTACCTCACAACTCCTGGGGAAATTAAAAAGTCATCAAATCAGCTCCAAATCCATCACCGCTAGGCTCAAACCACTCCCAACATGAGCCATACAATCCAAACGTCTCCTCTGCGCATATGCAATCTACTCGTGGCTCAAAGTCCCCTGAAAATAACACTTCACACAAAATTATGATTCTTCAACACCATTGGTTCAAGAGATATCACTGCTCCAAACCACGCATGCGCAGACACTGCCAAGGGGATTCTATGGAGGAATAGCATCCAGCACCTGAAAACTCCAATCCTCTCAGACGAAAACTTCAGCAGTTAAATCACTTCTTGTCTGCTCATGCATGAAATGAAAAATTTCCGAAAGGGGCTACATGAATTTCGAATTAGGAACGCAATTTCTTCGCCTATTCTAAATCCGAAAGTAATTTAAAATTGATCATCCAAATATAGTTATTTATAAATTGGCCCCAGGGCCCTGACACAGACGTATCAACTCGAAAACAACGCTATTTCCTCGATACTGACTTGTTCGTTCATAGAATTGTCCTAAATTTTCTTTTAAAAGCTCACAATATTGGCTCAGTACAAAATCCATGACCACTATATGTAAACCGCACCCAACATAAGCCATACAACCCAAAAAGAGCCACGTCACCTCTGCGCATGCACAATCTACTGGTGTCTGAAAGTCCTCTCAAAATCCCACACCACACACAAAACTCTGATTATTCAAAACCATTGGTTCAGGAGAGATCGCACCTTCAATCCACGCATGCGCGGATACTCCCAAGGGGATTCTGTTAAATAATAGCATCCTGCACCTCACATCCCCAATCCTATCAGACAAAAACTCCAGCAGTTAATTCACTTATCGTCTGCTCATTCGCATAACGAAAAATGCCCATCAATTTCAAAATTAGCTCCAGGGCCACGGTACGCGGTACGCACGCTTCAACTCGGAAACAACGCTATTTCCCCCAAACTGACTTGTGTCCGTGCACTGAATTGACATGAATATTCTTTTAAAACCTCACAATATCGGCTCAGTACTCCCAACATAACGCATACAACCCAAAGACAATCACTTCTCTTCTGTGTATGCGCAATCTACTCGCGGCAGAAAGTCCTCCCAAAATCACACACCTTACAAAAAACTCCGAGTCTCAGCCCCAGGACCATGGTACGGACACTTCAACTTGGAAACAACGATACATCCCCCCAAACTGACTTGTCCTTGCACTGAATTGCCATAAATATTCTTTTAAAACTTCACAATATCGCTCAGCACTCCCAACATAATCCATACAACCCAAAAACAGTCACTTCTCTTCTGCGCATGCGCAATCGACTCGTGGCTGAAAGTCCTCTAAAAATCACACACCTTACAAAAAACTCCGATTCTCCAACACTAGTGGGTCAGGAGATTTCGCATCTTAAATCCACACATGCGCAGACCCTCACAAGGGGATTCTATGGAGGAATATGATCCGCCACCCCATAACCCCAATCCTATCTGACGAAAACTGCAGCAGTTAAATGACGCATCTGCGTATGCGCATAACGAAAATGCCCGGGAAGGGCAGCATGAACCTCCAAAAAATAGGTTTCGGCATTTCAAACAAATTATTCCGCAAAATAGTAATAATTTTTGCGCGTATGTTCTGGGGAACATCGCGTTATAGTTTTGCCCAAATGTCTGTAACTTTCGAATTTTTTGACGAAAATGGTCTCAAACGATTAAGTTCGACTCCCCAATGAAGAATTCGAGGTCAAATTTGATTCTGTCCGTCCGGCCGTCCGGCCGTTGCCACGATAACTTGAGAACGAGAAGAGCTAGCGACTTGAAATTTTCAGGGTAGGTGGCGCATCTCAATACGACGGACAAGTTCGTTAATGGGCATAATCGGCCCAGTGGTTTCCGAGTAATAATTTTGTTTTCAACCAATATGAATCCGATCAAATTGAAACTTGGTGGGTAGTTGTAGAATATGTTCTTTAGCACGTTTGTGAAATTTTGTGCGAATCGTATGGCTAGAAAATTTTAAAAAAATTATTAAAAAATATTTTTGTTGTCACGATAACTTGAGAACGGAATGAGATATCGGCTTGAAATTTTCAGGTTAGGATGTGCACCAGAACGTGACATTTCAGTTTGTTTATGAGCATAATCGGCCAAACGGTTGGCCGGTTAGCCATCTGAAATTTTCTGAAATTTGGTGGTTTTTTGTTCCTCATTAACTCGAAAAATACTGAACCGATTGAATTCAAACATGGTTATTAGTTGTAGAATGCCAACGCAAAAATGTTTGCAAAATTTGGTGAGGATAGCATTTGTAGAAAATTTTTAATAAATCATTGAAAAAAAAAAAAAATTCTATATATCAGAAACTATTCGTTTGAAATTGCTGAAATTTTGCAAGAGCCTTCATAACCTAACTCTACTGCCAAGTTTCAAGTTTTAATACGATCGGTTAAATATTGTTGGAGATTCGAGCATTCTTGTGCGAGTTCAGTAGATGGGTGACCGTTGCCTCGATAACTTTCGAACGAAAGGAGATAGGGACTTGCAATTTTCAGGGTAGGCTGCGTATCCGAAAGAGAGTGTTGAGTTCGTTTTTGGGCATAATCGGTCTAACGGTTTCCGAGTTATACCCACCTGGAATATTATTTCCTTGATAACTCAAAAAATAAATATTCGATCGAATTGGTGCTTGGTAACTAGCAGTAGAAAATCAACATAAAGACGTGTTTAAAATTTTGTAAGAATCGTACCCCTAGAAAATTTGAAAAAAATGACGAAAAAAAAAATTTCAAGAACCGTAACCCTAGAAAATTTTTAAAATATCACGAAAAAAAAATTGGTTCAAGCACTGACGTGAAGTCAGAAGCTTTTGCGCGTATGTTCTATTGTCCATACTTCTGTATTGGACACCCTTAATCGAATTTACCATGGTAAATTATGTTGTCCATTCTCCTGTATTGGACACTTAATTCGAATTTACCATGGTAAATTCGAATTGAGAGTGTCCAATACAGGAGAATGGACAACATAATTCGAATTTACCATGGTAAATTCGAATTGAGAGTGTCCAATACAGGAGAATGGACAACATAATTTGCCATGGTAAATTCGATTAAGGGTGTCCAATACAGAAGTATGGACAATAGAACATACGCGCAAAAGCTTCTGACTTCACGTCAGTGCTTGAACCAATGTTTGAATTTTTCATGTCACGTGATCTTCACGAAATTTTGCAAAAGTGTCTGCTTTGGTCTTTTGCATCTAACTACTGAGTTTCAATTTAATCAGATCAGTATTTTTCGAGTTATCGTGAAAACAAAATTTTAAAATTTTTAAAAATTTTTTTTGACACTTTAGGGCCGTCCGGTCAAAACAAAACTTCGCAGGCGTACAAAGGTCAGGATTCTACAATTTGATGCCAAATTTCAGAAAGATCGAGTGATCGGTTCCGGAAATATTCATAAAAAATGTTTTGACTAAAAACGGCCTTAACTCCGAAACCGCTTGGTGGATTTCGCCCGTTAACGAACTTGTCCGAGATATTTACGCTACAAAACTACCCTGCAAATTTCAACGCTCTAAGTCGTTCCGTTCGAGAGTTATCGTGCTAACGGCCAGCCGGCTCGACGGCCGGACCGGACGGACAGAATTGAATTTGACCTCGAATTCTTCATCAGGGAGTCGAACCCAATCGTTTGAGACCATTTTCGAAAAAAATTCGAAAAATACAGACATTGTGACGAAATGATAGCACGCTGTTCCTTGCGGAACACGCGCGCAAAAATCGAAAAATACAGACATTGTGACGAAATGATAGCACGCTGTTCCTTGCGGAACACGCGCGCAAAAAGTATCGTCGGGGTATCGTAGCTGTCGCGTGATGCAGGTATACGGGCGCTTAGACATTAAACTCAGTACGCTACTGCGGTTTCAGTAACACAGTTTATCGGCGTCAAAGTAATCATTGTTACTCAGCAACGCATGGATTCTCCAAGGTAACATTGAATATTGAATCAATAAATACGTTTTATACTTCGTTTGGACATATTGACATCCTCCATTCGATGAAATTCTTCCTGGTTTTTTCAAAATATATTGATTTTTGTTGATTGGTTGGCGACAAGTTTCAGCATCAAAATGTTCTTTTTTCAACCGGGCATGGTGCCTAGCATACAGAGCAGCGGAATGGAGAGTGAAAGTACTGCTGTAGACAGTAGAACTATCAGGTTTGTTGAAAGATGTTCAGAAATTCAAGAACGGAAAAGAAAGACGATGCGGGCTCCACGAAAAATTAACTACAATAAACCAGATGATCCTGAACTTGAAGAAATATTGTCCATTGGTAAGGAGCCGTACAAAGTATAGATTTTACACCAAAAAATTGGTTCAAGCCCTATGGACAGGAGTTTGGCGCTCTTGTTCAAACTTTGACAGTTCATCTCCGAAATTATTGGTTTCTGAGAGTTGGGAATGAAATCAACGGATTCTTATAATAAAACTGCATCATGAAAGAAATTAAATTCATACAAGAGCGCCAAAAACCACGAACTTACCCGAGATTTTCATTCCACAAATCAACTCTGAAAATTATATTACCTATATCAATTGAAACTTGATCCAATATTTCAGTTTTGTTTTTACTGGAGCTATTCTGAACCTATTCTGATAAACTTGCCAAAGTATGTATTTCTATCATCATATGGATTATCCACGGGCATTTAAATTTTTAATATCACCAAATAGTATAATATCATATTATAATCCTCATAATTCTACGATAGTTGAATGAATTTGACTCTTATAGGAAAACATGGTAACATGTACGAGTATGAACACAGATCATATAATAATTCATAGATAGAATAATTATAGCATTCTGTGAAAACATAGAAGTACGATATAATATTGAAATTTTGGAAAATCATATCTCCCAAAGTATTAGCTTGTTAGAGTTGAAAATGACATCAATGGATTTTTATGGTGAAACTGCATCTTAAAAAAAATTGAATTTGAAATTTGTAATGTAAAAAAAAGTTTTTTTTCGTTTCTCCAAAACCATCTGTCCGATTTTGCTCAATGACGAACTTACCCGAGATATTTATCTCCCAAACCTACTCTGAAAATGAACACTTATAAAAGTCATGATTCTACAATTTGATGCTAAATTTCGGATAGATCAAGTGATCGATTCCGGAAATATTCATAAAATATATTTTTACTAACAACAGCCATAATTCCGTAATCGCTTGGCGGATTTCGCCCGTTAACGAACTCGTCCGAGATATTTACGCCCCAAACCTACCCTGAAAATATCATACTTCTGACAGCCGCAAAAATTAAAATTGGTTCAAGTCCTGTCGTGAAGTCAGGAGCGTTTGCGCGCATATTCTATTGTCCATTCATCTCTATTGGACACTCTTAAAGCCGATTCATTTTATATGTCCCGCTAGGCTCAGCTCATCAAATTGATAATGCGATGTGTCCCCTAGAACATGCGTGCAGAAAGTAGGATGTGCAAAGCATGCAGGTTTTTTTCAAGCAATGGAATACGATCTAGAATTTCAGCTCGCAATTAAGTATTTTATTAACACGCAACGCAACCCAAAATTTTCTTTCTTTGTTAGCAATCATAATTGGAGTTGCTGTGATTGTTTCTCTTTTACGATTTAATGCATTCATATAATTATTAGAGATAACAGTAGTACTTTGAATGTACTACTGATAATATTTTAAATAACAGTTTCTATACCACAAATTGAAATAATGATTATAATCACTCATTTTGTTTATATTTAGTTGTAATATTAACACGCAATTAGGTTATGTATTTAAATCAGTTCAAAATAAGCTGTCGTCCGATTTCGTCGTTCCATGAAAAGTACCTATAGGAAGGGAAATTTTGAACGACAGCGTCGATGCTTTTTAACGACAGAATCGTCTGATGAATTTTCGCCTTTACTCCTCCAGAAATAAGGGAGGTGACGAAAAATATTGAGTTAAATTTGTTGTTTTTTTTTGTCAAAACATATCAGTAGATTTATACCCTTCAAGAATTATCATTTTGCCCTTACTTTGCTGCCTAGGCAGGAAAAGTAATAGTTTGCTGATTGATATGTGATTTTTATTTACCGTCAAGAATAGGAGAAAAAATATTTTATCGTGTTTATTGTGCAATAGAAGGGACATATACACAAAACCATGATTTCAATTTCATAGTACTTTATCCATTTGATATTTTGTTACTGTCAAAACTGGAAGTGTAAGACTGAGAAACTCGTTTTATTATTAGAATTTTTATATTCATTTAATATTTTGTTACTGTGAAATCTAGAAGTCTAGAACTGAGAATCTAGTTTTGTTATTTGAAATTCAATGATTCATTATTACATTAGAAATAGAGTTTATTTCGTTTATATGTTTTTAAATCAACTACCTTACGAATTCAAATTATTCCAGAAATCAAGTTTAGCATTTAAGGGAGCAACTTTTCATTAACACCCTGTATATTGCAATATTGACTCCAGTACAATAAGAAATGCATCCACGCCGAAACTACACCGACTTTTCCGAAATACTGACTCAGAAATGCAACCGAACCACGTACCAGGCCCAAATGCTTAAACACGCATTGATCAGGAACAAATCGAAAATGAGTGTGATGGACACATATTGTATTGAGTAAAACTGAATATTTTGTAAGAAATTGGTTTTACTTTTTCCGAAATTGGTTTGACCTTTTCCGAAATTGGTTTAACTTTTTCTCAAATTGGTTTTACTTTTTCCAAAATTGGTTTTACTGTTTCCGAAATTGGTTTTACTTTTTCCGAAATTGTTTGTCCTTTTTGCGCGTATGTTCTGGGGAACATCGCGTTATAGTTTTGCCCAAATGTCTGTAACTTTCGAATTTTTTGACGAAAATGGTCTCAAACGATTAAGTTCGACTCCCCAATGAAGAATTCAAGGTCAAATTTGATTCTGTCCGTCCGGCCGTCCGGCCGTCCGGCCGTCCGGCCGTTGCCACGATAACTTGAGAACTAGAAGAGCTAGCAACTTGAAATTTTCAGGGTAGGTGGCGCATCTCAATACGACGGACAAGTTCGTTAATGGGCATAATCGGCCCAGTGGTTTCCGAGTAATAATTTTGTTTTCAACCAATATAAATCCGATCGAATTGAAACTTGGTGGGTAGTTGTAGAATATGATCTTAAGCACGTTTGTGGAATTTTGTGCGAATCGTATGGCTAGAAAATTTTTAAAAAATTATTAAAAAATATTTTTGTTGTCACGATAACTTGAGAACGGAATGAGATAGCGGCTTGAAATTTTCAGGTTAGGATGAACACCAGAACGCGACATTTCAGTTTGATTATGAGCCTAATCGGCCAAACGGTTTCAGAGTTATAGCCATCTGAAATTTTCTGAAATTTCGTGGTTTTTGTTCCTCATTAACTCAAAAAGTACTGAACCGATTGAATTCAAACATGGTCATTAGTTGTAGAATGCCAACGCGGAAATGTTTGCAAAATTTGGTGAGGATAGCATTTGTAGAAAATTTTTAATAAATCATTGAAAATAAAAAAAAAAAATTCTATATATCAGTAACTATTCGTTTGAAATTGCTGAAATTTTGCAAGAGTCTTCATAACCTAACTCTACTGCCAAGTTTCAAGTTTTAATACGATCGGTTAAATATTGTTGGAGATTCGAGCATTCTTGTGCGAGTTCAGTAGATGGGTGACCGTTGCCTCGATAACTTTCGAACGAAAGGAGATAGGGACTTGCAATTTTCAGGGTAGATTGCGTATCCGAAAGAGAGTGTTGAGTTCGTTTTTGGGCATAATCGGTCTAACGGTTTCCGAGTTATACCCACCTGGAATATTATTTCCTTGATAACTCAAAAAATAAATATTCGATCGAATTGGTGCTTGGTAACTAGTAGTAGAAAATCAACATAAAGACGTGTTTAAAATTTTGTAAGAATCGTATCCCTAGAAAATTTGAAAAAAATTACGAAAAAAAAAATTTCAAGAACCGTACCCCTAAAAAATTTTTAAAAAGTCACGAAAAAAAAATTGGTTCAAGCACTGACGTGAAGTCAGAAGCTTTTGCGCGTATGTTCTATTGTCCATACTTCTGTATTGGACACCCTTAATCGAATTTACCATGGTAAATTATGTTGTCCATTCTCCTGTATTGGACACTTAATTCGAATTTACCATGGTAAATTCGAATTGAGAGTGTCCAATACAGGAGAATGGACAACATAATTTACCATGGTAAATTCGATTAAGGGTGTCCAATACAGAAGTATGGACAATAGAACATACGCGCAAAAGCTTCTGACTTCACGTCAGTGCTTGAACCAATTTTTTCGAAATTGGTTTTACTATTTCCGAAATTGAACTTGAGAAGGTATTATATCGACAAATCTGAACACAAGGGGGAGCCCAGATTCTAAATGTGCCACTTCTTTGTTCCTTTGGGGTCAATTCTTTGGGAAATCATCAAACAGTCTTTTTGGCACTCTTGTTCCTCGGAACAGAGTGCTTATCAATTTGCCCAAATGTCTGTAATTTTCGAATTTTTGGCTGAAAATGGTTTTCAACGATTTGGTTTGACTCAATGATCAAGAATCCGTGGTCGAAATCGATTCCGTCCGTCCGTCCGGCCTTTAACACGATAACTCTCGAACGAAAGTAGTTAGAGGATTGAAATTTGCCGGGTAGGTTTAGAGCTTAAATATCTCGGACGAGTTCGTTAACGGGCGAAATCCAAAAAGAGGTTTCGGAGTTATGGCCGTTTTTAGTAGAAAATTTTTTTATGAATATTTCCGAAACTGATTCCTCGATTGGTCTGAAATTTAGCATCGAATTGTAGAATAATGACCTTTATATGCATGCGAAGTTTTGTATTGATTTCATTAATACACAGAATAATCCCTATAATTCTCGAAATATTTCCGATTTCAATGAAAACTATAATTACGAATTGCTAAAAACTAATTTCATTGCAATAGACAGGACCGTACCGGGGCCTTTGTTTTGATGATCAGATATTAAAAACATCACTCTGTAAATGATTCACATATTTTTCCTTAAGATACATATTCGTGAAGGGGAGAAAAATGCTGTCGAAAACAATGTATTTTATTAGCCATATTTTTTTTAGTGGAGACGAAAATATTTCGGAAAATTCATAACTCGATTTATTTTAAATAAATTAATAAGTAGGTATAAATTTGATATAACTTGTATGTCAATTAAATTTCTTACAAACTTGACCGACGGCATTAAAAAACAAAATAGTTGCTATAATTCGCGAAAAATCGACTGATTTTAATGAAAACTATGATTATGAATAAGGAGCTAAAGAATAATTCCAATGTAAAAGACAGGATCGTATCTGAGCCTTTGTTTTGATGATCAGATACTGAAAACATCACTCTGTATATGAAGCACGTTTTTCTCATTAACATACTTATTCGTAAAGAGGAGAAAAAATGTATTTATTTATTTATTTATTTATTTATTTCGACATTATATTACAACAATATATATCGAATAAACGGGATATCCCCCATTTTACAATATCAATATGTTGAAACCAACAAACTTAAAAACAAAATATGAACATCAAAGAAACCAAAACATAATTATAATTTTCTTCAAAATAATGTAAACAAGCTCCAATATGAGTTAGAGAGAACAACTTTCATGTATTTCTATAAATCTTTCTCACATTGCACTTGAAAGTAGGGAAACTTACGGAAAAAAAATCCAAGTTTGCATCCAAGCAATTTGAAACTGCTAAACATCTCCCAGGATAGATGTTTGATGCATAATTCGTCTTGTGTGCTATTGGACGAAAGAGTGGAGTATTACGTGTGAGTCTTCCAGGCACATTAAATGGTATCAACGACAACAAAGCTGGACAATCAACCACAGAATTCAAAATCTTATATAAATAGTGGAGATCAGCCGCGCGACGCCTGATTGACAGCTTCTCAAAACCAAACATATCCAATATTATTGGGTAGCAACCGTCCACTGGAATGTATGATTTGTATGCCAGAAAACGGATGAACCTTCGCTGAATCCCTTCAATACGGTCCACATCACAGGCATAATAAGGAAACCAAATCACTGTTCCATATTCAAGTATTGAACGAACAAAAGAACAGTACAGTTTGAATATGGTGTAAGGACCAAATTCGTTAGAGCTTCGCATAATTAACCCCAACATGCGGCCGGCCCTCGAGCAGATATTGTCGATGTGCTGTTTGAAGTTCAAACGATGATCAAGAGCCACACCAAGATCGTCAACCACGTCAACTCGTTTCAGGGGCGAAACCCCAAGGTGGTAATCATACTTAATGTTAGTGTTCGAGCGGCAGAAGGAGATGACTTTACACTTACCAACATTTAAAGACAGAAAATTCACTTCTGACCAGTCAAGGAATGAACCAATCTGATCTTGAAACTTTTTGGCATCCTCCCAGGTTTTCACAACAGAAAACAATTTCATGTCATCAGCGTATAATAAAAACTTAGCTTGAAGAGAAAAAGATACATCGTTTATAAACAAGTTGAAAAGGAGCGGACCAACATGGGAGCCCTGAGGAACCCCGGAAGTAACCTCTATGCTTCTAGAAGAAAAACCCTTATACTTAACTGACTGAGTACGCCCGCACAGAAAACTTCTGAGCCATGATAACATCGATGAGGTAATTCCATAAGCTTCGAGCTTAGCCAGCAATAGATTGAAGTTGACCCTATCAAAGGCTTTAGAGAAGTCCGTGTAGACTGCGTCCACTTGATAATTGGATTCAAACGCACTAACTATATCATTCACATAAAGAATTAAATTTGAAACCGTGGAGCGACCACCTCGGAAGCCATGCTGCTGCTCAATCAGCAATGGTTTGACCTCCCAGGAGAGGAAGGAACAGATCATGCTATCAAACAGCTTTGCAATCGCAGACTGAATCGCAATACCTCTGTAGTTCTCAACGTCATGGACAGATCCACCCTTAAAAATGGGAACTATAAAGCTTCTTTTCCACATTGAAGGGAATTGGCCAGAGTCTAATGATAAATTGAACAAGTTTACTATAGGGATGGTTAGTGTACTTATACATTTTTTAAGGATGAAGGTAGGAATGCCATCTGGACCAGTAGACATGCTTGGTTTGCATTTGTCAATAACCTCATAAACTTCACGAGAAGAAAACCTGCAACGACATACGTCCACTGTGTGATCGAAAACAAACTCAGGAGAGACAACCACCTCTTTACTATAAACATCGGAAAAAAAGTCCGCAAAGAAATTAACAATCCTATTACCCTCACATGAGGTGGTTCCCCGAAATTCCATTGTATTTGGCAAATCCTGACTATTTTTTTTTGAGTTTATGAATTTCCAAAAACGCTGAGGATCCGTCTGCAAAGTATTCTCAACATTATCAATATAGTTTTTATATAATTGGGCACTTAGGTCCTTACATCTCCTGCGAATCTGACTGAAGCTTAAATAATCTGATTCCGATCTGAGGCGCATGTATCTTTTGTGAATTCTCTTCTTCTCATTAATCAGCCCGATTAGTTCTCTGCTGAACCATGTCGGATATTTCGAGGGAGATACCACTTTCAATGGTACAAAACGATTGAGACCCTCATACAATAATCCATAAAACGACGCTACCGCATCCTCAATGTTATGGGTGCTCAGGGAACAATCACGAGAGGCCAAAAACTGATTTAACCCTATATAATCGCCTTTATTAAAGTCAAATTGAGTATGACTCGACAACAAAGAAGACGCCCTCGAGTCATGATGAGGTATCTCAAACTGCAATGCAGTATGATGCATTGAATCATCCTGCAATAGATCCAAGGCTGGGTAGATTACTGTTGATGATTCATTCGACAAAACTAAATCTAAGTATTTGTTCCTACTATTAACAATTTTACTTAATTGAGATAAATTAGCAATATTAAATGAGTCCTCTAAACATTTGTATTTATCATTATACTTGAAAGAATCATCCATCCATGCTGCATCAGGCATATTGTAGTCTCCACAGATATAAAGCTTCGAATCAGGATATCTCAATGATATGTCCTCGACTGCAAGTCCATGCTTCTCATATGACAAAACCGGAGCATCAGGTGGTAAGTAAACCGCACCCACAACTAAATTAGAGACACCAGACACTAAAACGAACAGTTGTTCCACATCAACAAATTCATGGGTTATGATTTTAGCACTCAACGAACTATTCACAAAAATAGCGACTCCTCCGCCTCGTGTTTTTGTACTAGATAACAAACTTCTGTCCTTCCTAAAAACATTATATGATTTAGGGTAAAATTCTGCACTGAGAATATCATCATTAAGCCAGGTTTCAGTGCAAATAATGATATCATACGTAAAGTGCTGCAGTAGTGATTGCAGGTCATGAATCTTTGTTCTTATGCCGCCCATATTCTGATAATAAACCTGCAGACGCGATGAGGGAGAACTTAGTTTTTTGGAGTGTTCACCACTATGGTGGGTATACTATTCTTAAACTTTAATGAGATATTCTGTTCCCCAGCAGCTCTACGAGCTTCAAGTTGACTACGAATCTCTTTCAAGTAGTTACGCTGCATATCTGTCTGATCGGAATTGATGAAAATTTTATCCCTATATGCGCTTTGTATTAACGTTCTTTTCCTCAGAACTCTACCCACAACATCAGGCGACGACAGCACAACCTTCGTGGGTCTATGAATGCCTCTACCCCGCTTGCCAATTCTTAAGACCTTCACGATATCCTCCCGCGAAACCTCCCCATGATTTAGTACCTCCTCGACTCTCTCCATATCGTGAGCTATTCTATGCTCCAAATTTTGATCAGATGACTCCGGTAGCTGAAAGATCATGATGTTTTTAGACCTCTGAACTCTCTCATTCAATTCAGAAAACACATCCTCCGAGGCCATGCCCCTCCCACGCTTAACAACCATCAACTCCTGCCTAACTTCATTTAGTTCCAATCTCAGTGTTTTATTTTCACTGGACAATCCCTCAATTCTCTCCAACAGCATGGAATTCTGCGCCTTTATTTCAATCAGCTCCTTCAAAATTTTTTCCAAGGTAACGTTATTCGAAGCTTGAGAAGGAGGAATGGAAGGCTGCGAGTCAGACCGCGGGTCCACCTCGGAGCAGAGAGTACAGTACCATGTACCTGATTTATTCAAAAAATTTTCCAGTTGTTCCTCGGTAACATTGGTACACAATTTATGGAACCACTGTTCACATTCTATACATTGCAAATTGTTACCTTTTCTACCCAATCTGCCGCCGCACTGCTTGCAGCAAGATGACATTTTAAAATACAAAGTGAATGCTTGTGTACTGGTTCAAAAGGATGAAAAAACGAGGGAACTCTTCACAACAGCCGGGCCGATAGCCGGTGACTCACTGACAAACAAGAGGGCCGCAGGAAACAAAAAACAAGAAAATGTTGGAAGGGATCAACCAGCACACCAGCAAGTAATCATTCCAGGCGGCTGGAACACAAAACGACCACACCTTGTATAAAGATTAATGAAATTTACCTATCCGATAACAACAATATCGCATATGGAAAGGCAGCACATGCATCAATAACAATCTGCATGCGCCAATTCCCGGTAATTATCGAGACCGTAAAAAAATCAGGTCCGATGAAAACAACAGGCGAAATCAAATATCAACTTAATTAATTTTGAAACGAAACAATCCTTCTACTTGCCGCCTTCACCGTACAACAACTTTCAGAAATACTGCAAGCTGAACCATCAAATCAACACAACACAACGGGAGCAACTGTAAACACGTCCTATCAACTCAACTGCTATGTTCAACTGCTACCGAAAACAATGTATTCAATTACCATTTATTTTTTTCGAGATGAAAAAAAGTTTCGGAAGATTCAACTCGATTTTTCAATAAATTAATACGTATAATTTTTTAATCAAACAATGTGTATGTGAATTGAACTTCCAACAAACAAAAAATTGAAATTTCATAGAAGCTGTTCGAATATGACCGACGGCTATGCATTTTTCAGCCCTCTTCGATAGATTTAAAATGGATTTTCGTTAGATTTGAGGGTTATTCTGAATATCAGCATAATCCATCGTACTTAAATTTTCTGATTTAATTGTGCTCAGGTCTTAATAGTTTCCTGATAGACTAAACTTTTCAAATGACCGCCCATAAAAATAGTCCATTGGGGATCAGGAGATTGTATTCATTCATTAAAAAATCGAGTACCTAATTGATTTTACGGAACGTTTTCGTCATCTTGGGAAAAAATATCATTTGCGACCATTTTCGGCAAAAATTCGAAAATTACAAACGTTTGGTCTAATTAATAACGCGATGTTCACCAGAAAATGCTCGCAAAAACAATATTCGTTTAGGTGCAAGTGAATGAATGTTATGAGAAAACTGGGTCGTTTCTCTTGAATTATGTATACATTGATATAGGTTCCACTAATATTTAGGCTCGATGGAGATAGATCAAGAAATGTGCGAACTCTCCCAAATATCGGCAGTTACTATGGCTTCCATCATGGATGATGCGGCAGAGTCTTGCTTTATAATGGGAAAAACATTCGGCCTATCAGATCCACACATCGATATGTCCCTAAAAACTTTACAAGATAGGTGAGATACATTTTTTTCCGAGACTATAATTTTCTCAATCTCTCAACACATCTCAATTATGTTTGAAGGAACGAACTACTGAGATCTCATAGCACTCTCTTCAATCCAGAAACATTGGAGGATTACTCTAAAACTCAAAATACTTATATGCTGCAGAAACTTCATGGAGATATCATTTTTCTGCAGAATATTCTCGCAAAAGGTGTTAAATGTTTGATGGTAGATTACAATTACCACCCCTGGCTGATGTATATAGATACCTATGAGCTAGAGTTGGAGCAAGATTCTAGGCTGTTGGAGATGGTTGAGATAAAAACGCAGAAATTGCGACAATTCAAGGATAAATTACATTCCGATAAAAAACAGAGCCAAATTGATAGTGATCAATTATCTTTAGCTATTGGAAAAGCCAGAGATGAAATTGAGGTTATTATGATTGTTGAAATAAAATAACTTTGAAATGTTTTTGAGACACGTAACAGGCGGCATATTAGCCAAACTACTCCGACTCACAATATAATCTAATACACATGATAAATGATAAGAAATAGTTAATACATTTTTTGTTTGCACATTTCAAACAAACTTCAACATACTACACTATCCAGATTTCACACGGCGTATCTACCAACATTCTCAACAGATGGCATATCAATGCTAATTTATCCCTGTATATCTCATTTTATTGAACTACTAAAGTACTGAATTACTGAATATAATTGCGGAATTAACCTTATTCTATTCGATTCCTTTGTAGATATACATTTGATTATTGTCAGCGAATTGCAAATTTAAATTATTTCGATGTATTTCGTGATACTACGACAGTCTTGTTTAACTAACGGGTAACGTTCTTTGAAATTATTCTTTCGGTCGAAATCAGAAAACCATTAATGAGATCTACTTGCGCTACGGGAATCTAACCCGACAGGTACCCTGGAAACGTAAGTCTTCTTGTATCTACTAATTTCTATCATCGCTTTAATGAATATTTTGCTGACAGAATGGAAACGAAGCGCGCCGAAAAAACTGGTTCATTGTATTGACTTTAATTTTTCTATTTTCTATTCTATTTCCTATTTCCCCAATATCTCCAACAATATAGATCTGATCGAGGTGAAATCTAGAACTTCCAAGTAATATAAGGTTTTGAAGGCTCTCACAAATTTTCATCGATATGTGACTGAATATTTCTGAGATATACAATTTATTTAAATTTTTTTCTGTATCTTTCAACTAACTACCGAGTTTTAATTCGATCATATCAGTATTTTGCAAGTTATTGGGGAAATAAATTTTCAGCTGCTAATAACTCCGAAACCACTGGTCGGATTTTGTTTTTAATGAATTTAACCGCAGCATTTCGACCGCTAACCTAGCCTGCAAATTTTAACTCTGTGTTACTACTTTCGTTCGAGAGTAATCGTGCTTAGGCTTGTTTCACATGCATATACGGTTCGGTTCGTTTTCTGTTTCAACCGAAAACGAATTAAACCCTTTCACACATACACGTTTTTAATACGTTTCATATTAGGTTTTATGTTTTTTTCTTCCGAAACATAGGCCCAATAGAAATTCCAATTTTTTCGATACTTCAAATTACCAAAGTCATAAAAAAAAATGTCTACAAGCATCCTGCGTCTTCAATTTATCTTTATTTTATTTCGGAAGCACTCGATTAGATGTACTGCAGAAATCAGTCGTCCACATCAGCATTTGGTAAACAGCTAATTTTCTCATAAATACTGAGATAGCAAGAAATCCCGAAAATATTTATTTATGTTTATTTGTCTTATATGTACAAAATTTGGGAAAGATTCAAAGATTGAAAGATATCTGCTCGCTTTGAGGTTACAATCACAGAACACATATTGATAGGATAGACAATCTCCTCAATGGAAAAGGCACGCCAAAAATATATTAATCGAAACATTGTACTATTCTCATCTGAGATCAGTACAGGAAATATACTGGTTGTTTCCAATGCTGTAGATTTTTGTAACCGGACACTGCTTCACAGCTTTCTTTATATTATTTTCCATATGTACCGAATAGGTTTTCAAAGCACTCTTCTGTTGCCAAGAGTAGATACCATATCTGCAACTAGGAAAGTAGAAATACCATTCACGAAGAATTTCTTGGATGAATTTTTTTACACCAATTTTGGAAACACTCTGTAATTCTTTCAGGAGTTTGAATTCCGTAAAATTAGAAATTAAAATGCGAACTAACATATTAAAAATTATTTTAGGACTTCATTATACAATCAGACATTAAAAAAGAATATTTGGATAACTGGGAGAAGTCCAGAAGGCAGCAGAACATGCGCGTAAAAACAGGAAGAGAAAATAGGTGTAAGGATAAAATCAATAGAAACCAAACTGATAGCCAAAGAGAAAGTCGGGTTCATTTGGAAATAAGGGCATATATGTCTGAGTACTTCAAGGTAATGGAAATTTTGCATGCCGTTTTCATTGAAAATTGGTTAATTTTCTTTTTTCGAAGGATATCGAGAATTCTATTCAAGAATGGATGAATAAATATGACAAGGACATTGAAACCAAAGAAGAGGAGATATTGAAGACGGGTTTTGATATTGAGACTCTGACTAATGAGTTGAAGGACTTGAATGAAAAAGTATGTTCGCTATATCTAAACTGTAGCTATAACATAGCGGCATGGTTGTTCGAGATCATTTCAAAATTGTTGTATCACTTGTATGCTCCACAGAATTTAAGGAAGTTCAGAAATTTTGCGACCGTTTCAAAACTTGCTGATTCATGTCCACCAAATGTTTATTGATGAGAAATCAAATGTTTGCTCTCTTATATCTGAATGTTTTCTTTGCGCCTCGTTTGTTAACTTTTTCAGTTTCAGGCAAGTTCTTGTCGTTTGCGTTGAGAATATTGGATCAGTTATTGTTTTGAGGTCTTACAATTAACTTTGATTCAAAACCTGAAAATTTGTTTTGCAAAAATGCCTAGACGTAAACTCAGTGCGGATGAAGTCGATAGGACTATTGGTATGATCGAGACGAGACGTAATCAAAGACATATTGCAAATTTCTTTCGAGTTAGTGGAAGCGTAGTTTCCCGGCTCGTCCATTGATATAGAAAAACTGGAAAAATGACCGAAAAACCGAGAAGTGGACGCCCAAGTTCTACCACTCCTGCACGAGATAGGTTTCTGACTGTGTCTTTGAGTACTTGTCGAATCATGCAACAACGCCTTTTGAACGCTTTTCGATACGTTAATATACATTCTCGACGACGTTTCAGAAGGATTACACTAGCTCAAAATCATATGCGACTTCGATTGGAATGGGCAAATGAGCACGTGAATTGGAACGACCAATGGAGGTCTGTACTGTTCACAGATGGGTCGAGATATGGACGGTTTTCGGAAAGTCGGCGTGTTCGGGTATGGACACATCCTCTGGTGCCCCGAAATCGCAGATCGGTTCAGGAAGTTCATCCGTTCAGAGGTGGTACATTTACTGTTTGGGGAGGAATTTTTTACAATAGACGTAAAGAATTGTTGGTGCTTGATGCTATCATGAATGCGCAGATTTACTTAGAGCAAGAAATTGAAAATGTTAGTCCTTTGTTTCATGCTGCTATTGGCCCGATTTTTTATTTTTGGACGATAATGCGCCACTCCATCGTGCGATGAAGTTCTGGAAACTCATGGTATTCCGCCCTGCCCTGCTCCCTCGGTCGCCAGACCTCAATCCCATTGAATACACTTGGGATCAGCTACAGCTACAGCTTTATTGGATTCTCATCAACCATCTCCACATAGGTACACTTCAATAACTCAGACGGCTTTTACCGCAACTCTGGAGAGAAATTGATCAAGGGTACGTTGTCAGGCTGTGGTTGATGTTCGAGGAGACCATACTCTTTACTGAACATTTATATTACTCATATACAGTGTGTTTCGAAAAGTATGCACCAAGAGGAAATTTTCTCACCTGTATAATTTTTTCAAATTTTGGTTTTCGGGAAAGTTGGTGCTCAAGAAACGATGATTTTCGACATATATGTCATTGATCGTGTTACTCTGCAAACCTGTCCAAATTGACATTTTTTTAGAAAAATTACCAAAAGACGTAGAAATCACAACAATATCAAAAAGTTTCAGAAACAAATGTTGCTCAGAATTTCATTTTATACCAAACTGCCAAATTTCATAGTAAAATTCCGAAATTTTTTGATATTCATATTCTGATGACAGCACGTTAGAGGGAGCTGTGGGCTTTGCGGAAATTTGAAAAATAATTCAGAATGTAATTCCAATAAAAGAGACATTATCACAATTCAAATAAAGTTTATACTAATTTAATGTTCCTCATAAATTATGATTTCTATATTGAAAACCCCACAATCTTGGTGCAAACCGAATTATTCTTGAGAAATTAAATGCGCAAAGAGCTAATATGAGGTCTGTATTGCTTTTTTAGTGGTATTTGAGCGAGTATTTGAGAAAATATATTCAAAAGCGTTTTTACAGGGTCTGGAGAATTATTCTTCAGATATAAAATCGAAGAATTCAATTTCTTATGATTTTCCAAGAATAATTAGCGAGATATTAGCTCTTTGCACATTAAATTTCTCAAGTAAGTATAATTCGGTTTGCACCAAGATTGTGAGGCTTTCACTATAGAAATCATAATTTATGAGGAACCTTAAATTAATATTGACTTTATTTGAATTGTGATAATGTCTCTTGCATTGGAATTTCATTCCGAATTATTTTTGAAATTTCCGCAAAGCCCACAGCTGCCACTTACGTGCTGTCATCAAAATATCAATATCAAAAAATTTCTGAATTTTCACTATGAAATTTGGGAGTTTGGTATAAAATGAAATTCTGAGCAACATTTATTTCAGAAACTTTTTGATATTGTTCTGATTTCTACGTCTTTTGGTAATTTTTCTAAAAAAATGTCAATTTTGACAGGTTTGCAGAGTAACACGATCAGTGACATATATGTCAAAAATAATGGTTTCTTGAGCACCAACTTTCCCAAAAACCCAAATTTCAATAAACTATACAGGCGAGAAAATTTCCTCTTGGTGCGTACTTTTTGAAACGCACTGTATAAAAAATTGGGAAAGCCCTATGGGCAGGAACTTTGGCGCTCTTGTTAAATCTTTGACAAATGATATCTCCGAAAGTATATATGTTTCTCAGAGTTGGGAATTATATCAATGGATTCTTATGATAGAACTACATCATACATTAAATTAAATAGAAATCCATTAATATTATTCCTGACTCGGAGAAAACAATACTTTCGGAGTTATGATTTGTCAAAGTTTGAACAAGAGCGCCAAAGCTCCTGTCCACAGGGCTTTCCCACTTTTTCAACTTCACTTCTATGCGTCAATTTTCAAGAATTTTAGTAATTAAAATCAAAACATAGGTCTACGACGCATCTGGATGTTGGATGAAATCATATAAAATTGAGAATAATTATTGAAATTTTGAAAAATCATATCTCCGAAAGTACTAGTTTGTAAGAGTTAGGAATGATATCAATGGATTCTTATAATGAAACTGCATTTTAAAAAAGAATTGAATTCAAAATTTTTAATGTAAAAAAAATTTGTTTTTTGTTCTCCGAAACCGCCTGGCCGATTTTGCCCAATAATGAAATTAACCAAGATATTCATCTCCCAAACATCTTCTGAAAATTTCAACTGTCTAGCTCATTCCGTTCGAGAGTTATCGTGTTAACGGACGGCCGGTCGGACAGAATCGGTTTTGACCATGGATTCTTGATCAGTGGGTCGAACCAAATCGTTTAAGACAATTTTCAGCCAAAAATTCGAAAATTACAGACATTTAGGCAAATTGACAAGCACTCTGTTCCGAAGAACAAGAGCGCCAAAACTTGGTGAAAAAGAATGGAAACAGTCTGAAAAGTTTTGAACTTCCTTAACTTTTGTTTAGCGATTGGAATAAGTATATAGAAATCTGATGGTACAATATCAGGCATGTATGGCGGATGAGGCAGTACCGCGTGCTCTCCTCAATTCTGAAATGTATTCCTGTGGTTTGTCCTGCGCAGTGAGGTCTACCATTATCGTCTTGCAGATTGTTGCCTTTTCTGCGGTAGAATGATCGTAAAAAGGAGATTGGCATTACCTACATGTGAAGGGCAGGAAACAAAGTGCATGGGAAAACCAATAGTTTAATATCCTTTTCAGTTGACAATCGCTGGAAGACACTTTTCAATTGAAGATCCATGTACTTTTTGATCACAATACAGGCCTGCATTCAAAGTAGGTCCAGGTTTCAGCCCTTCAAAATGAACAATTCCGCAAATACTTCACCATCCCTTTAGGGATGCAAACCTGGCTTTATACAACGGACATGTTAATTTTCTTATGACTTCAGAAGGAAACCATTAAGTGATGAATAAATACGTCTTAAATTTATTGCCAAAATCTCCCACCAGATAACAACAAGATGACCGGCTGATCCTGCCTTCCATGGAAGTGTTGAGTCTACTAACTTCAACCCGAAGGATTGTCAAGTGCTAGAGCATATTTGACGATATTTAAATCTCAAATTGAGAAGTAAATGAATATATTCTCTAAGTAAATGAATGATATAATCATAAGTTTCTTATGCCGTGGAACCTGGAGGAGAGTAATACAAATTTTCCAACCAAATTCAACCCATTATGGTGAATTCTTCATTACTAATTGTGACATTCTGGCTAAGTTTAATTTCGTGAATCAACAAAACGGCTAGTTAAAATCCTTTCGCATGTGTCACATCACAAAATGAGGAAACCTATTTAGGAAACCATGGATTTTACAAGATGAAGTGGCTACGTGATAACGAATTCGCAATAAAATTCAGAAAACCCAGAAAGCAGCCATTTAATAATCAATTATGTCTGTCCGTCCGTAAACAAGATAACATTCGTATTGTATCCTGAATACGCCGGTCGAGTTCGTGAATGAGCAAAATCCGTCTGAGGTGTACCTATACCCATTTGATATTTTATTTTCCCAATATTTCTGATCGAGGTCAAATTTGGTATTTAGGTTTAGAATATCGACTTTCTGATTCATGCATATTTTCGTTGCGATCGGTTCACTACAAAAATTAATAATAAATCTAAGTAAGATGAGTTCAATATCTCAGAAAATATAAAGCAGAATTGGATGAAATGTATGAAATCAGAACGCATCCAAACCATTGTATAAGAATGTCCAAACCATAGTGGGACATCAAGATATATTTTGAGGTCGGCGTGGATAATTATAGAATTACTTTAGATACTTTTGATGCAAGTTGGCGAAATGGAAACATTCGGGATGAAAGCGAAGATATGTAATTTTCGGGTGGTTACAATTTATTTTTTGGCAAAATACCTAGATCATTTGCATGAATTTATTGTATAGATACAAGGTCTTTAAAAATAATCTAAAAACCATGGTCTAGATGGGCAAAGATATATAAGGGAAATAATTTTGATAAAATCTGAAGAGTAAATTTTTTTTTAAGAATTCGAAGAATCGTGGAGCTTCTTTAAAACT
The DNA here is from genome assembly GCA_937662695.2 of Halyzia sedecimguttata. Lineage (NCBI taxonomy): Eukaryota > Metazoa > Arthropoda > Insecta > Coleoptera > Coccinellidae > Halyzia > Halyzia sedecimguttata. Next base: position 19,400,566 of record OW569413.2, read on the forward strand.
TCACGACGTTGCTGCAATTATCAGTTCTTTTCAAATTTCGAACGAAACCTCAAGAAATTTAGTTGAAAACATGGTTGCACCACGATGTTCAAGCTACTTATTCGGTGGTTTCAGCGAATTATTTGACTGAACTATTAGTGTTTGTTTACGAAAGAAATCCTAATAACAGAAGGATATAAGTTATAATTATTGTGGATTATTAGGATATATACAGGGTGGTTTCAGTACAATGACCCTTCGGGCAGGGGAAAATAGAGAACCATATATAAGTAGTCAAAAAGTGGGAAAGCCCTGTGGACAGGAGCTTTGGCGCTCTCGTTCAATCTTTGACAATTCATCTCCGAAATTATTGGTTTTTCAGAGATGGGAATGATATCAATGGATTCTTATAATGGAACTGCATCATAAAAAAACTAAGAGATATTCATTCCTCAAATCTTTACTCTGAAAATTATATTATATCAATTAAAACATAGCTAATATTCCAGTTTTGTTTTCACTGAAGATATTCTGAACCCAATTTGATAAACTTACCAAATTATATATTTCCATCATCATATGGATTATCCAAGGGCATATAGGGTAGGGGTAATTATAATATCCTATAATTGGTCATTTTGCATTCAATCATACTTTGTTTGTTAGAAGAGAAATAATACATGTCCGTTATAAGTAGATAAGATTACTGAGAACAGAGTGAACACAGATAGAACACAGACAGAATTCCATAGGATAATTTAGGTAAAGCACACAGTATAATCCATGTCGAAACCACATTGGCTAGGACAGGAATACTTCCCATCGTCAATCAAACATTTGTTTATAATGGGATCCTTTGAACCAAAAATAGTTAACACGTGGACTGCCACTATTATAATTTTTTTTTAACCTCCCACGACCAAAACATGAATGCAAAGATAAGGGTAACATTTTGAGTGGTAAATTATGTATTCTACGAAAAAAATTGAGTTTGTAGCCATTTTGCCAGTGTTTTTTACATGTTCATATGGGATTCATGAACGCCACAGACTGCAGTGCTAAAAGAGACTGAGTTTTGTGTTTGTTCAGTTCTGTGGGAACTCTTGTGCATTTTGAATCTATTTGAAATGAATGAAATTTAAATGTTAAAAAAATTCAAGTCCAATGCAAGACTTGATGTGGACGTTTCTCGAATAACGTATGATTCACTATGATTAAAGTATTGAAGATATATACCTATACAAGACGTTCAGCTCAACATGCTAATAACAATATTGTTTATTTCAAAATGAGTTACATTTCAAACAAGTCCTTTAAACTATAGGGTTCCAAAACAATGAAATATTTTGAATTTCCTTCTTGAAGCAATTCTGTATTCTTACATGTTGTAGCCGATTTGGTATCTTGTTGAAGAATCTCATGCAGCCATAATATGTTCCCTTTTCCGTAAGTGACAGTCTATATATAAGATGTCATTATTGTCTTGGACAACTATGATATCTTTCTGCTTGGAAGTAGTCAATGTTCCAAGACAAGAACATCAAGCACTCGTAGATGTAAAGGGCATATGGATGTAGTCAAGCATAAACAATCAAACCCACAAATTCTAGTTTTGAGGAATTTCAACTTGAAGTATATATGAGTAGGTATACGATTTTTCATCAAATTTTATTAGTACAATAATTGATCCAACCCAATTTAGACTGTTCAACCATTTATTATTATCCAACGTATATTTTTCATAGGAGCCATTCAAACTACTTGAACCTTTTACACAAATAAAAATCTTAGTTAGCTCATATGTGGCTTAGCACTACAGCAGATATATTCACACTGAGCAGGTATTGCATTTGGCCGTTTTCTGCAAATGTTCAAAAAAGTTTATTACGCAAGAGACCGTATATAAAACTGATTTTTGAATTTGTGGGTTGGACGTAAGGAGTCTGTGTCTTCTGAATACTCTGCAATTTTATCTCACCTTCACTTAGGATCCCCAAAACACGTGTAATACAAAGCTTTCAATGTCGTCTCATCCATATGGAAGGAAATATTTCTAAGAGCATATGCAGTGGAGTTCAGTTTTTTACTTAAGTTAGGTAGTTGGCCTTGAAAACAAACTCTATCAACTGTATGAATATTTCTCTTGCGATATCTGTACAATTACTTAAGTCAGACAATTTTCATCCATGGTATCGGTAGCTATACCTTCATAGAAATATTAGTAAATAAGGAGGCAACGTCTAAAGAAAGCACACCTTATGCTCAGGGATAAGACAACCCCGAAAATGGTGACAATTTTCGAATTTCAGAATAGCTACCAACAAAAAATAATAATAGACCTCTGTTTGGTGATGTCTGACGAAGCAGCCTGATAGTCTTCGAAACTTTATGAAATATTTGTTTTATCGTTGATGTTTATTCATAATTGTTTGTTTGGCAACATCGTTTGATAAATTGCTTCTGACAAATATCTTGTGTTTCTAACTCAGAAGCAATTCATAAAGGAACTATTTAATAATGAATGTAACTCCCAAAGTATACTATAATGATTACTTAGAGCACTAGCTGTTTATTTTCGAACCAACAGTGAGTGTATGTATTTGGGTCGAAACTATTCGTTTGAGACTATTATCGACCAAAAAGATGATCAGTTTTTTTTTGGACGTTTGTTTTTAGTGTCGAATTCATATTCCTGGAAATATTGGGATTTTTTTTCTAGAGCTAAGCAGCTTTGGGCGAGTTCAGTACCTGGATGGGTGATAGCACTGTCTATAAATTTGGACAGCGTGCCAAAGCTCCTGTCCATAGGGCTTTCCTCATTTTTTAACAAGTGTTTTTCAAAATTGTACTATATGATTTATTATCCATATATGGACCAGCTGAGTTGGGTTATATGCTTCACAACGGAATGGTGTACGGGCACTCAAGAATGAAATCATTATCAGAATAAATTAAACAACACAGTATTTTGAGTGGTAATAATTCTAAGATATCAAAGATGTACCTTCAATATCCAAAGGTTTTGGAAGATGATATTGGGATCAATTATTCAATTTGGTGTCCGGTAACACTTTTCAGGATAATATCGATCAAAACACGGAATCCTAGAGCATCCCTTAAATTCTTATTGAAAAGCTAATAATCAACCTCTTTAACTTAATTTGGTTATATTATCCTATATCTAGTTTTCCATTCTTTTCTTGTGTTTAGTACAATAGGAGGCAAGAAGAAATGACCGACTGGTTGGCAAGAAAAGCTGAAAAACAACGGATAGAAGAAGAACTAAGAGTTTTGAACGAAACGGCTACTAAGATTCAAGCATGGTGGAGGGGAACCATGGTGAGAAAGAAGTTGGGGCCTTATAGGCCAGTATCAAAGAGGAAAAAAGATAAGAAAAAGAAGAAATAATTATAAAGCGTGCACCTAAATTTTAAACACAGTAATACTTACGTGAATTAAATTCTCAAATAAGATTAATATTTTGATTTACCCAGTGTATACATTAAACCGCTAGTACCATGAACTAGTCCTCGCTGATTGTTGTAGAAATTAATGCTTACTTGGAAAACAAATTATTAAATAACATGTCACTGTTTCAGAAAGCTTTTAAATTCCAAATTACATATCTTTGGAAGCTATCTAGAGTTCACCCAGTTTTTTGCAACTTCGTAAGAGTGCTCCTCAGCGAGATCATTTGCCATCAATAGCAACAAGTGATAATCGGAGAGAGTAACACCTGATAATTATGCTGGGTAGGACTTATCATATGCGTTTCCAAGTAGTATTCAATCATCATCATCATCAATTGTAGTAAATGCTATAGATCTAACAGGATGGTTTCGTTCGGTTTGAGCAGCTAATAAGAACTACACCCTTCTGATCCTATCAAATGCAGATCGGAAGCTTTGTACAATGAAGATTCAGATTCACCGACTATGTTCAATCAGGCACGAGCCTAAGGAGGGGGGATGACCCCCCTTTCAATGGAGTTGAAATATTTCCGAAAAAATTGTCAGAATATGTAAACGCGAATTTGACCTTCTGACCGGATAAATGCAAAGCACGCAGAAAATAGGGACGGGATAACATGGAATAACACGGTAACACTATGTACCCTTGTACACATTCCTGTTGCCGTAAATTCAATATTCAAAAGTTTTCGGCACAATGTGTGTAGCCGCAGAAAATAATATTTATCATAATATTGCATTAGAAGTGCAGTATTTGAACACATACATTATTTATTTTGTTTAGCGTTATCCCTATGCCGGTAGCTCTCTAGATGTTTCAGTTTCGCCGACTGGATTATGTCATAAAACAAACCATCTGGTAACAAAAAATTCCCAAAAATTTGACGCTGGCCCGTCCCTGTATTCAATGTCCTAGATTTCAAATAATTTCTAACACCAAATGATTGGAAACTCTTTATAATTTTCCAATTTCCACTAATGGTTAATCAGTTTCCAAGAACTTTTTTTTTCAACATCAAAATCATTATTTTGAAACGTCTGAATCAATAAATCTCTGTTAGGTTTGGATTTTCAGTAGAAACGGGATTCTAATATTTCACTATCGTTTTTGGCGCTCTAGTTCCTCGGAACTGAGTGCTTATCAATTTGCCCAAATGTCTGTAATTTTCGAATTTTTCGATGAAAATGGTCTTAAACGATTTGGTTCGACTCACTGATCAAGAATTCGTGGTCGAAATTCATTCTGTCCGGCCGGTCCGGCCGTAGGCACGATAACTCTCGAACGGAATGAGCTAGACAGTTGAAATTTTCAGAGTAGTTTTGGGGGATAAATATCTCGGCTAAGTTCGTTATTGGGCAAAATCTGACAGATGGTTTCGGAGTAACAAAAAAAAAATTTTTTTTTTACAGAACAAATTCCAAATTAAATTTTTTTCAATAAGCAGTTTTACCATAAGAATCCATTCATATCATTTTAAACTCTAACAAGCTAATACTTTCGGAGATATGATTCTTCAAAATTTCAATGATAGAATTATTCTGTGGCTATTCTATGAATTGTTATAATGTCAACTTTGACGTCAGCCGGCTCAGGTGGTGCAGTGGGTATAAAGACCTACTGTGGTGCTGGGGTCGCGGGTTCGAATCCCGCTCAGGGCATGGATGTGGTGTTGGGTTGTGTGAATGTCCAAAAAATTAGATATGACAGAGTTTGCGATATAAGAGGTTAGAACTGTGTAGATGGCCTACAGGTGCCTAGCACATAAAAAGGAAAAAAAAAAAAAAACTTTGACGTTGTCTCATTGTCATTCATTCCAGTAATGGTATCAATATGAGAATCATAATATGAGGAGCAACTTATCAAAACGCATTAAGTCCAAAAACCATTTTATTGGGAATCAACGAAAAACGATTTTTTCTTCCTCCCTGGCTTATAATTTGAGTAAGTCGAGTTTGTTTGATAGAAATTTACATCTAAAGGTAATAACTAATAACTAATCTCATTTAAATCAATATTGATCAGATATACACAGAAAATGTAAAAAACGTTTGGACTTAATGCGTTTTGATTCATCTCATTGTATATAATGCGTTTTGATGTGGTTGAAATTGAAAATAATGCTGTTTGTTGCGATTTTTTATACATTTAGAGAAAACAGTCTGCACAGTAAGTGTTGGCCTGTAACCTAATTAACATGAGCAAATCGATAAAACATGTTTTTGGTTATATTTTATTTCTTTTATAAATGCAAACGTAAACATAATTCATTGCGATGCGGCTTACATACTTTGGATTTGAATTACAGAGGGACATAATGCCATTTGGAAGATTTTGTTTACATAGGGCTATAGAGCAACAGAAAACATTTCTGAATCCGCTTCAAACTCAATTTCGCCCAAATTGGACATAATGCGTTTTAAAAAGTTACTCCTCATATAATATCATACTTTTTGTTGGTTGATATTTTCATGCCGATGGTCAATCCATATGATGATGGGAATGGTAATGGTAAGTTAATAACATTGTCATTCATTCCAGCAATCGTATAAATATGAGAATTATAATATAATATCATACTTTTTGTTGGTTGATATTTTCATGCCGATGGTCAATCCATATGATGATGGGAATGGTAAGTTAATAATATTGAGTTCAGAATATCTCCACTAAAAACAAAACTGGTATATTGGTGTATTGGAGTAGATTTGAGGAAAGATATATATTATCGTTCATCATAGAATTGAGGAATGAATATCTCGGATGAGTTCGTTGTTGTGTAGAATTCGTCTATTGGTTTTGGATTGATAATTTTTGGCACTCTTGTTGAATTTGAATTCTTCTATGATGTTTGAATTCAATTTCTGCTAAGATGAAGTTCTAAATTTCAATAATGAATCATACTTCTATGTTTTCACATAATGCTATAATTATTCTATCTAAGCTTTATTATATGATCAATGTTCGTACTCGTACTTTTCATCCTGTTCTATAAGAGAGAGTCAAATTCATTTCAGCTATTTTAATTTGGTTTCTGCCATGGTGCAGTTCTCATTCTCAGATTGCTCATTTAATCTTGATAAATAAACTATTATTTGAATTGAATTTCCTTTATGATGCAGTTCTATCATAAGAATACATTAATATAATTCCCAACTCTGAGAAACCAATACTTTCGGAGATATAATTTGTCTGTTTGAACTAGAGCGCCAGAAAGCTCCTGTCCACAGGGCTTGAACCGATTTTTATTACCTACAGCTGTGCCATTTAACTTTTTTCCTTAGGAATTCTAGTTTCGCCAAGAATCGAGATAAACCGTTTTTTACCCTTAAAAACTCGCCCTCTTCCCCTTCCCGATCTCAGATCACCCGTGAATTATTTTTCCTATCCTTTTTGTTATATTCTCTTCCTTTCACAATGGGTTTCATTCTACTATAATTTTTTTCGGTTTCGAAAATTATCGACCCTGGTCTATGATATCATGCCCAACTCTGAGAAACCAATAATTTCGGAGACGAATTGTCAAAGTTTGAACAAGAGCGCCCAAGCTTCTGTCTACATGGCTTTCCCACTTTTATACATAAAATAGTAAACAACTTGGCACCAGATTACTTTCAGAATTACATAAAATATAATAAGAATATACATAATTATGACATGCGCGGCAAGGATTGACATGTATGTTCCTGGCACTTCTTATCATACTATGATTTCATTATTTTTCAGTACAGTAAGGTGCCAGAATCTGTTAGGGTGTCTGTTCCACGGTTTCAGTTCAGAGCTGGATTGAAGGGTTACATGGGTAGAAATATTTGTCTGGGCAGCTGTATTAAATTTACATTTCCGTTTGTAGTGATACCGTTTTTAATTTTATATATTATATTTAATATGTTACTTGTAATTTTCTGCTCATAGATGTTTTATTTCATGTCTGTGTTATATTTACATTTATTTTCTCCATATTTCAATATACTTTTTGGTGCTCTTGTTCCTCTGAACAAAAAAAATGGTCTCAAACGATTTGGTTCGACTCACTGATCAAGAATCCGTGGTCGAAATCGATTCTGCCCGGCCATCCGTCCGTTAACACGATAACTATCGAACGAAAGGAGGATTGAAATTTGCAGGGTAGGTTTGCAGCATAAATATCTCGGACGAGTTCGTTAAAGGGCGAAATCCAACAAGCGGTTTCTGAGTTATGGTCGTTTTTAGTAAACACATTTTTTATGAATATTTCCGAAACCGATCACTCGATCTATCTGAAATTTAGCATCAAATTGTAGAATAATGACCTTTATACGCCTGCGAAGTTTTGTATTGATCGGGTGTCCGTAAAGTGTAAAAATAGTTGAAATTTTCAGAGTAGGTTTGGGAGTTAAATATATCGGTTGAGTTCGTTATTGGGCAAAATAAGCCAGATGGTTTCGGAGTAACGAAAAAAAATTTGTTTGTAACTTACAAATTTCAAATTCAATTTTTTTTTAAGATGCAGCTTCACCATAAAAATCCGTTGATATCATACTCTAACAAGCTAATACATACTTTCAGGGATATGATTTTTCGAAATTTCAATAATGAATCGTACTTCTATGTTTTCACAGAATGCTATAATTATTCTATCTATGAATTATTATTATTAAATCTGTGTTCATACTCGTACATATCATCCTGTTCTATAAGAGAGAGTCAGATTCATTTCACCTATTTTAATTTGATTTCTTCCATGGTGCAGTTCTCATTCTCAGATTGCTCATTTGATCTTGATAAATGAACTATTATTTGAATTGTATTTCCTTTATGATGCAGTTCTATCATAAGAATACATTGATATTATTCCCAACTCTGAGAAACCAATACTTTCGGAGATATGATGTGTCAAAGTTAGAACAAGAGCGCCAAAGCTCCTGTCCACAGGGGTTGAACCAATTTTATATGTATATTGGTGTTCCTAATTGAATAGAGGTCTATATATATCTGTATACTGTGTCTAACCAAAGCAAGGTGGATGTAAGTCTTGATAAGAGTTTTGTGTTTAAACTGCAGATTGTGGAATAAAATTCTCGTAAATACAATTTTTTGGATGTTTAATATTGAATACTGAAGAATAACTAGCGATGATGTACATAATTTTCACATATTTACATAATAGTACTTCCTTATAGATGCATCACCATCTTAAACTACACACATGCAGTTAAAAAACAGCGAGAACTAATTCAATGTCCATATATATAACGGGAAAAATAAATAAAATGTCATGAGTTGTTTTTTACTGACATTTCTAGCCCATTATCTTACAGAAAAAAACTGTGGTGTTTGAAGAATACTAATGAAATGTATTAACAAACTCTCAGGAACACTGACAACCGAATTTCACATTTTTTACAAGTATAATTCTAAAAACCTAAATTTTTTTTACAAATTTAGAGTTCCCATATTTTACCGCATTTTCCCAGAACCACTTCAGGATCTTCATGTTTGTAGAACATGAAGAATCCTTGTATCTGAGCTGGACTAACTTGTTTTCCAAAAGATTCCACAGATTCCGCAAATATTCTGGCTTGCTTTTCACTATTTTCTCCAGGATAAAATCTCAAAAACATCTGCTCAATTTGATGACTGGAACAATGGCCGATGTACTCCTTCAAATCTACTCTTCCAGGTCTGATCAGAGCAGGGTCTAACCTACAAAATAACAGAACTCTCAAAATATTGTGTGATGAACGAAACAAATTGTTAGTATGGTTGTTTTCAATGATTGGTATAATTAAGGGGTTAGGTGTAGTCAGAGACACGAAAAAATAACAATTTTAAATAATTTTTTTTGCCAGTAAATTATTTTATTTTATAACAGTAAAAATATAGCATCATTAAATAAGGTTTCGACATGATTTGACAGAAATTTCAGAAAAAAAATTGATAATTTTAAAAGTAATAGCTGTTTGTGTTGATCCAGTTCCAACCGTAGCTCCTTGCGGTGACCATCACTTATCCTGGGATATTCATCAAAAATCAACGGGACAAAAAAATAGTTTTATTAATAGATAATCTAGTGCCTGATCGAAGCTTTTTTTTTCTTTTAAATTAAAAAAATGGCAGCCACAGGAAAATTTTTTCCATATTTTCGGGAAAAAAACTACAGGTAATTTTTTATAAAAAATCGAAATTAAAATAAAATCCTTCGATCAGGCACTAGTTTTTCAAGTTTTCGAAAAACTGTATGAATTTCATTAAAATCTACCAAGAGGTTTTCGAGCTACAGTGGTCACCAGTTCAAAGAACATAGTTTTAAGGAAAACGCACTTGAAGTTTTACACCCAATTTACGTATTATTTAATTACTTACAGAGTCATCTATTCCTGGGCCATATAATAGTTCTTTAGCCGTTGTGGCAGCTTCCAAAATATCCATTTGATGTTGTCTACGTAGCATTCTACCTTCAGGAGTGCTGTCGTTAGCACGTTAGCTGCTAACTACCTGCTCTCGCCCAGAGCGCCCGAGAGCCCTTTGCTAATTATCGAATAACTCGAAAAGTATTTGTCGGATTTACTTCAAATTTTCAGAGAATATTTCTGGGATATTATGCTTTAACAAAATGCAAAAAAACAAAAACGGATTTTTTGAAAAAGCTGACTACACCTAACCCCTTAAACAAGATCAAAAAATTCTGATTTTGTTTACCTCTCCAAATAGTTTGTGGTCATGAATACTATCCTTGCTTCTGTACTCGCTACACCATCCAAACAATTCAACAGTCCACTGAAGGTCACCCTGTTTAATCCTTCAAAGGCTGCCTTTTGCTGGGCAGTATCTTCTCTCGAAACAAATGCAGCATCGACATCCTCCAGCAATATGATGGTTTGCTGGGGTGCAACGCTCAATAGATGATTCAGTCTATCATCTGTGAGTCCACGTTCCGATAAATTTAATACTGATATTGAAAAACCTAATTTTCCAGCCAAAGCTGTTATGTATGATGATTTTCCACAGCCAGGAGGACCATATAGAAGATATCCTATGTAAAGAATTAGAACAATTATTAATTTTTTGTCTTACATTAATAGCGAAATATCATATAATTTTCTATAGTGTTTCTGAGTGAATCTGTGGAAGGGTTATAAATAACTATATAGTGAGTAACTACAATTTTGCCCAATAAGAATTTTGTCGACAACATGTTAGGGGAATTATGATCCCATCTTCTGAGATGAAACGATACTAAAGCATGCTATTAATTACTCTACTTGAATAGGGGCTCATATTACCCTTAGTAATAAACCGACTAGTGAGAACAAGGAGTTGTTAATAGGTGTTAGATTATTGAGTAGAACATCCCATCTTTTATACAATTCTATACCTTCTCCCTAGAAGTCAACCCTTTTCCAAGTACAATTTATTGAAATATTTCAACAACTTAACGGAATTATCGAAAAATGTGTGGCCAGTCGTTATTACTTGCAACAGCAAATTTATCGATGTTATTTCGAATGTGTCCCATATGCTATTAATTATTTGTGAGAACATTTCTGGTTGTTTGCCAAGCGCAGTGCTTGTTGCAATCGAAACATTTAATTTCATAATACCCAAATATGTCTGAAGTTTTATCCAATGTATTACCTAAACACTGTAATTTTTGAATGCCACTTTTGTATTAACCTTTTTAATAACATTCGTTATTTTTTAATGGAACATGATAGCTTGGAATTGGAAACCTTTATGTGTGTATACTCGTATATATATATATATATATATATATATATATATATATATATATATAATATATATATATATATATATATATATATATATATATATTAGGAATAAGAAGGTTCCGGGTTGGACCGCGTCTGGAGTTTAATGTCGTTCGACGTTTCGGCTCCGATTTTGGAGCCATTATCAAGAACAAGATGTAAAATGTGAATTATCGCCGGGGTCTCAATCTGCCTACTCCCCAGGTTTCTGAACCTGGTTTTGAAACCTGGGGAGTAGGCAGATTGTCAACACTCCTCAAACGACCACCTGAAAGGACTACACGTCGGTGTAATATGCAACACAAAATTCTCAACGATGCATATCATGGTGACTAGATCTCAAATTGCTCTCGAAGGCAAGCAGATAGTTGTAAATGTTGCTGAGGCCCTTGATGTCCGTCCTCTTATTGACACATTCATTATCCTCATTTATGAAACACATCTCCAAGAACAGCCGCTTGTAATAGTTTCTACTCAGAGTAAGGACCTTGGGATGTTCAAAATCAAAATTATGTCCTGTTGTAGATGCATGTGCAGCCAAAGCACACCTCTCCGGGTGGAGTCTCACATCACTCTTATGGACAGCCACACGACGCCTCAAAGTCTGTGATGTCTGTCCTATGTATATGCCAGAACAGTTTTGACATGAGATAGAGTAAACACAGTCTGAGGCTGAGAGAGTTGGGGACCCATCCTTCAATCTGGAAAACATGCCACGGTTGGTATTGGCGCTGTATTTTGCCAACTTGAGGTTCTCCACCACACTGAAAATATTACTGAGTTTGCCTGTGAGGCCCGGTATAGACGGTAAGCTGGCAAATCGAGTTCTCTCAACTGAAGGAAGATGTTCCTGGCTTTCGACGTTCGTGATCTGAGGCAGTGCCAAATCTCGTACTGGACCGGCAAACACCAACTTCCTCAACAAACCGCAAGGATATCCGTTGTCCAGCAACACACTGAAGAGACCCCTCAGGGAACCACGCAAAAAATCGGGATGTGCAATCCTCACCCTGTTCCTCAAATTCCGGATAACATTCAGCTTCATATGCCATTCATGATCAGAGGCAAAATTGATGTACCTTCCTGAGCTGGTAGGTTTCCGATACCAATCCAACTTTATAATGTTGTTATCAGTTCTTACTACCCTGGTGTCCAAAAAAGGAACGCACCGGTCTTTCTCTTTCTCGATAGTGAACTTGATATGTCGATCAAAGGAATTGAACACATCCAGCAGTTCCTGGCACTTATCAGGAGGGCAAGTGAGGAGAAGATCATCGACATACTGACGCACAAAAGATGGATCTAAGGACAGCCTCCGTAAGCAAAACTTTATGAGGACAGTCATAACAATCGCCGCCAGTATGGGACTAAGATTACTTACTACCCATGGGACACCCGGAAATTTGTGAGTAGTATAATCCTTTGTATATGAAGTAGTTGGAATTGAACAGGAACTGAAGTATATTGAGGTACTCAACCAGTGGGACGTCGGTGACAGCAGCAATGGCCTCCCAATTATCTCTGATACATGTCTCCGTGGTATCGGAAACCTACCAGCTCAGGAAGGTACATCAATTTTGCCTCTGATCATGAATGGCATATGAAGCTGAATGTTATCCGGAATTTGAGGAACAGGGTGGTGAGGATTGCACATCCCGATTTTTTGCGTGGTTCCCTGAGTGGTCTCTTCAGTGTGTTGCTGGACAACGGATATCCTTGCGGTTTGTTGAGGAAGTTGGTATTTGCCGGTCCAGTACGAGATTTGGCACTGCCTCAGATCACGAACGTCGAAGGCCAGGAACATCTTCCTTCAGTTGAGAGAACTCGATTTGCCAGCTTACCGTCTATACCGGGCCTCACAGGCAAACTCAGTAATATTTTCAGTGTGGTGGAGAACCTCAAGTTGGCAAAATACAGCGCCAATACCAACCGTGGCATTTTTTCCAGATTGAAGGATGGGACCCCAACTCTCTCAGCCTCAGACTGTGTTTACTCTATCTCATGTCAAAACTGTTCTGGCATATACATAGGACAGACATCACAGACTTTGAGGCGTCGTGTGGCTGTCCATAAGAGTGATGTGAGACTCCACCCGGAGAGGTGTGCTTTGGCTGCACATGCATCTACAACAGGACATAATTTTGATTTTGAACATCCCAAGGTCCTTACTCTGAGTAGAAACTATTACAAGCGGCTGTTCTTGGAGATGTGTTTCATAAATGAGGATAATGAATGTGTCAATAAGAGGACGGACATCAAGGGCCTCAGCAACATCTACAACTATCTGCTTGCCTTCGAGAGCAATTTGAGATCTAGTCACCATGATATGCATCGTTGAGAATTTTGTGTTGCATATTACACCGACGTGTAGTCCTTTCAGGTGGTCGTTTGAGGAGTGTTGACGAGTCCGCCTTTGATCTGTTTTTCGTATCTATGTTGTATTTCGGTGGTTTGCAATGTCATATCTATTGTTATATATTCATTTCTGATAATTGTTTACTTTTAATGACCGGAAGATTTTTCTAAATTATTTCATAGTCCGTTGTTTTCTCTATAAATGAGCGTGATACCTTTACCTGACATACTGGATCATTGTTTGATGTTTCTCTGTTGGCTGTGTTGCCTTCCTTTGTACAACTAGTCCTAAGTAAGTTATTCATTTTTTATTTTTTACAAGATTTCACAGTACTAGGGTTTTGTAGTTTTTTAATTGTCCCTATGTAATTTTAGCATCCTGATGAAGATCCCAACAAGGATCGAAATATAGATGTATCGACCAATGGTTGTATGATTTCAAGCCTTATTTGCTGAGTTTCCCAATAAATTTTCTCAATATAATATTTCCGGCAATTTTTTGTTACGATATATATATATATATATACATATCATTTTTTGAAATAGTTGATGACAGCACTCGCTGGTTTCGTCAATTTAGAAAAAGTTTTATTTATCTTTTTTGAATCTATACTTCACCACAAGCCTAGTGGTTGAGAACTTGTCCATTTTCCTCAGTCTCAGCTTGTGGACTTCTAGTTCCTCAAATCTAATCCTGTCCCTGGCCGGGCAATCACATGTGCTCAATAGACTCTTCGTCTACCAGGCATAGTCCTCTACCAACCCTCACTTATTTAGGTATTGCCTGAGGCCACAGTGTCCCGTATATGCAGTTGTAAAGACTCTCAAGGCTGACCTGGGGTGTTTGAGTATTCGTCTGGCTCTTTCAGCTGAGGGACCAATAATTGTTGAACGAGCATGTCTGAGATCTGATGGAATGTCCATCGGCAATTCTGCAACACCCGACTCTCGCTCCCACCCCTTGGGTGGTAACGGAGTCATCTCTGTACCGACAGGGACTCAAGCTGTGGGGTCCCAGAGATAGTCCAATCGTCTCTTCTGGGAAAGACGACACGGTAGGGCCACTCTGTAGATTTTAGGTATAGATACGTCAGACCGCATGCCCATTATCTCGTTGGCCCCCAATTCAGCCTGCAGAGAACCAGGCATGAACCTAATCGTATAAGGTTCATTGTGAGCCATATGCAGAATACTTGTGTGCCGCAAGCCGGGCCGCGCTCCTGATCACTAGGTGAAGAGGGACGAGGTCTAGTAGGTGTTCCATAGCTGCAGTGGGGGTGGAACGAAAGACTCCCTTCACCATCAGGCACTCATATCTCTGGATTTTCGAAAGTTTGATTTGAGATGGCAATTTTTAAGCGCCTTCCCACCAAGCTATACTGCCGTAAGTGATTTGTGGTATCACCACCACCACCACGTACAGCCACTTTCGGGGCCAGTCCCCACCTCTTCCCACAAGTTCGCTAGCAGGCCCAGAGAGAGTGCCTAGTCCATTCCAGGTGCTTATTGTAATTAAGCTTCTCATCTAGAATTAAACCCAGATATCTAGCCTCATCCGCGAAGGGGATCTGAAATCCATATTTAGCTTCCTTTTCCTAGTGAATGGAACAATCAAGCTCTTGTGCGGGTTCACATTCAACTGTTCCCCCTCACAACCGTCTTGTGTTGCTGTCAGAGCCTCTGAGAAGCTCCCGACTGAGCTTGTGTCATCCTGGTCCGTGGCCACAATGACTATGTCGTCGACATATGCTTGAACATATACATCTAGCGTGGCTATTATGGCGAGTAGGTCGTCCACCAGGAGATACCATAGCAGAGAGGAAAGTACTCCTCCCTGTGGGCAGTTCCTCCCGCACGAATCTCACTACATCACCACCTAGTTACAGGTGATGAGTCTGTTATCCAGTATGGGTCTTGTTCACTCCACAACGACGTCTTGTACTACCCTGGTCCGAAACGCTCCAAAGAGCAAGTTAGTGAGGGCTGCATTAAAAGCGCCTTCTCAATTCCAGAAAGGCCACCAGAGCGGTCCTCTTGTGGTCCAGAGAACGCTTTAGTCTTCCAACCAAGTTGTTCAGGGCCAAGTAGGTTGATTTCAGAACCTGGCCATGACGAGGAAATACAAGCTGTCTGTTTTATGTGAGCAGGGAGCAGCTGAATCAGACGAAATATAATTATCAGAGATTAACCGAATTTGAGGTAAGCATCTCAAGTTAATTTCAAATCTAATGTTAATTTGCTGCGGAATAGATTAGCCAACAGACTGGAAAGAGATTTACACGTTTTTGTACGGAATATTTGTTTAAAACATTTATTGTTCAAAGAAAAGATATTTTACTATCTGCAAACCAAGGTTAACATCCAATAGTCATCAATTTCTGTTGAAGGGAGATCTGAACTTGAATGAAATAAAATGTTTAGTGTGCTACGTCTGGTAACCAACCAGAAATATTCTCAGAAGGTATATATAGCATATGAGACACATTCGAAATAATAATCATCGATCAAATTAAATTTCAACAACTGGCTACACAATTTCTGATAAATCTATTTAATTGTTTAAACATTCCAATAACCCTCCTATTAGCAACTCCTTATACTCACTAGTCGTTTTATTAATAGGGGTAATAATTCAAATGGACGGACTAGCAGAGATCCATGTTAAGTGTAAACCACAGAGTGTGTCTTCATCAAAGTTGAGTAACGGCAGACCGGTATCGTCCTTATTTGGACTCATCGGTACAACATATTATAAATTAACGATGATGAACAACACGACGAGGAAGGGAGCCGTACTTGGCCTTTTCGCTCTCTTCCTCTTTGTGTTCGTCATCACCGTTGGGTTATACGTTGCACTGACGAGTCCAAACAAGGACGAAACCGGTCTGCGTTACTCCACTTTGATGATGACTCTGTGGTTTACACTTAGCATGGATCTCGGCTAGTCCGTTCCTTTGAATGGTCGCTTTCTGTTCGAAATTTTCCTAAAAAGTAGCAATTACCCCTTCTATATGGTATTCCTCTGTCAGTGTACCATGTAGGGTTGGATATAAATTCTTGACAGTCTTTAAGGATTCTTTCACCAATTCCCTTATCCAAAACTACTGATTTAATTGGCCTCTTTCTCCTTGGTTGTCCAAACTGTCTCCATTCACTTCCCATTCCGGTGTACATCAACGTTTTACCTTCATGCTGCTTCAATGCCATCTGCCTAGCTAACAAAATTCAATTAAACTTTTCATGGTCGGAAATTATAGTTTCAAAACTTAATAAATACAAGATTTGTATATCAGGACGCTAGCATTTCGTCCAAAGGATTGTAATTTCTACCTTTTGGTCATCATCAGGTGTACAGTACTACAGTGTTAAAATAACTACGATTTACAAATACAAAATTAACTCAGGTTGATAGTCAAGTATATTGCTTCTTGCTGAAGGTTATTGTATTAAATTTTTTCTAATGATTCAACAAGGTTAAGTTTTGTGCATTTCGGCGCGCAGTGTATGATTTGGAGATTCTCGATTCCAGGAAAGGGATGATTACATTCTAGGAATGGTTCGCAATTGATGAATTGGTTTAATTGTTTTGAAGGACTGTACATTTTTTATCTAACATTGAAAGAACGACCTGCCTGTCCCATGTATACTCCCTTACAAAAGAAAATGTTAGTTCATGTACTCCAAAATTATGAATGAAATATTGGGAACAGAGTGCTTATCAATTTGGCTGAAAATGGTCTTGAACGTTTTGGCTCGACTCACTGATCAAGAATCCGTGGTCAAAATCGATTCTGTCTGGCCGTCCGTTAACACGATAATGTTCGAACGGAATGAGCTAGATAGTTAAAAATTTCAGAGTAGGTTTGGGAGATAAATATGCAGGTTAAATTCGTTATTGGGCAAAATCAGCCAGGTGGTTTAGGAGTAACGAAAACAATTTTTTTACATTACAAATTTCAAATTCATTTTTTTTAAGATGCAGTTTCACCATAAGAATCCATTGATATCATTCTCAACTCTAACGAATTAATATTTTCGGAGATATGTTTTTTTTAAATTTCAATAATTGATAGTTATTTTATAATTGCATAGAATGCTCTAATAATAATTTGCTGATGTATTTAAATCATAGAGAGTCATAGACCTACGTTTTGAATTTAATTTTTGCGCGCGTGTTCCGCAAGGAACAGCGTGCTATCATTTCGTCACAATGTCTGTATTTTTTTATGCAGTTCTATCATAAGAATCTATTGATATAATTCCCAACTCTTACGGTGGCTCTTAATTGCCAAATCAATGTGATTCTATGTCAACTTGCAGTTCATCTAATCGAAGCTTCGTGAAACACACCATGAGAAACCCATACTTTCGGAGATATGATTTGTCAAATTTTGAATAATTACTCGCTAGTAGTTTGACAAGCCCACCAAAGCCCCTGTTCACAGAGCTTTTCCACTTCATTTTCCTTCAGACATGGTTAGGTTAGGTTAGGTTAGGCCCTGTTCACAGAGCTTTTCCACTTCATTTTTCTTCAGACATGGTTAATTACCACATAATATAAGATCCATTTAAGTTTAAATCTAAAAATTAGATGGGAAATATCAATTTGTGTGTTTATGCCTCGGTATATGCTGAATTTAGTGAAGGCTCATTTGGAATTTTCGAAATAGAATATTTTCATTCATTCATTTATTGCGCGAGTGTTCCGCAATGAACAGCATGCTATGATTTCGTCACAATGTCTGTATTTTCCGATTTTTTTCCGAAAATGGTCTCAAACTATTCAGTTCGACTCACTGATGAAAAATCCGGGGTCAAATTCAATTCTGTCCGTCCGTTCCGGCCGTTAGCACGATAACTCTCGAACGGAACGAGTTGGAGCGTTGAAATTTGCAGGGTAGTTTTTTAGCTTAAATATCTCGGACGAGCTCTTTAATGGGCAAAATCCACCAAGCCGTTTTTGAAGAATATTTCCGAAACCCATCACTCGATCTATCTCAAATTTAGCATCAGATTGTAGAATCATGACCTTTATATGCCTGCGAAGTTTTGTATTGATCGGATGGCTATAAACTAGAAACAAAATTTTTTCAAATATTTGAAATTAAAATTTTGTTTTCACTATAACTCGAAAAATACTGATCCGATTGAATTGTACCTCGGTAGTTAGATGCAAAGTACCCACGAAAACACTTGTGCAAAATTTTGTGGGGATAATCTCATGAGTAGAAAAAAATAAAAAAATGTTTAACTATTAGCGGAATATTTTGCTTGAAATTCCGAAACTAAATATAGGATTGAGTTCAATTTTGGCACTTCGGTGACCAATGATGACCTCTTGGGGTGTGCAATTTCAATGAGCACAGACCACTAGGAGCCTAAAAAAAAATGATAATTTTGAATTTCCAAACTGGACAAATTATTTCAGTTCGAATTCCTACGTGGAATACGAGTATATAACAGCTGGTAAACATATTTCGGCGAGTTTTTTGCGCATTAATCAGAATCAATGCGATATGTACGACGGCAACTGATTAAAATATGGATGAGTAACTACCGTGGCAAGTGAATTAATGCGTGAACGATATGTGGAATTTTAAATTGGTTTTCAAATTTTGTCTGAACGGTGAACGACTGGGGGTGTAACTGCCTCTTTTCGGCATTTCTTGTTATTCGCATAAGCAGACGAGAAATATTTCAACTGCGCGAGTTTTCTTCTGAGAGGATTGGGGTTTTGGGGTGGAGGATGCTATTCCTTCATAGAATTCCCTGGTGCAGGTCTGCGCATGAGTGGATTCAAGATGCGATATCTCCTGAACCACTACTGTTGGAGAATCGGAGTTTTTTGTGAGGTCTGTGATTTTGAGAGGATTTTCCGCCGTGAGTGGATTACGTATGCGCAGAGGAGAAGTGACTGTTTTTGGGTTGTATGGGCTATGTTTGGAGTGGTTTAGCACTATCGGTCATGGGTTTAGTGCTGAGCCGATATGTGAGGTTTTAAAAGAATATTCATGGCAATTATGCGCACGGACAAGTCAGTTTGGGAGAAATAGCGATGTTTCCGAGTTGGAGTGCCCGTACCGTGACCCTGGGGCTAATTTTGAAATTCATGTTACTGCTAACGGGCATTTACGTTATGCGCATGAGCAAACGAGAAGTGATTCAACTGCTGGAGGTTTCGTCTGAGAGGATTGGAGTTTGGAGGTGCAGATTGCTATTAATCCATAGAATATCCTTAGGAGTGTCCGCGGATTGAAGTTGAGATCTCTCCTAAACCACTGGTGTTGACGAATCAGAGTTTTGTGTCTGGTGTGTGATTTTTAGAGGACTTTCAGCCACGATTAGATTGCGCATGCGCAGTGGTGAAGTGGTTCTTTTCGGGTTGTGTGGCTTATGTTGCGAGTGATTTGCGTCTAGTGGTCATGGATTTGGGCTGAGCCGATATTGTGAGGTTTTAAGAGAAATTTCATGGCAATTCTGTGCAGCGACGAGTCAGTTTCGAGGAAATAGCGTTGTTTCCTAGTGTAATTGTCTGTATACTATACTTGGAAAGATCTATTTTAAATTACGTTTGGATATTTGGAAGATCTATATTAAATTACGTTTGGTTTGGGAGAATAGGCGTAAGCAATTGCATTCCCAACGGGGGTCCCATAACCGCATTTTTATTATTTCGATCTACGGTAAAACTAATAGCCAGACTGTATCGATAGCCAGAATTTGTTAAAGGAACTTTAAAAAATTGGTTCAAGCACTGACGTGAAGTCAGAAGCTTTTGTGCGTATGTTCTATTGTCCAATCTCCTGTATTGGACACTCTTAATCTAATTTACCATGGTGAATTCTATTGTCTGTTCTCCTGTATTAGTCACTCTTAATCGAATTAACCATGGTAAATTCGATTAAGAGTGTCCAATACAGGAGAACAGACAATATAATTCAGCATGGTCAATTCGATTATGAGTGTCCAATACAGGAGAATGGACAATAGAACATACGCGCAAAAGCTTCTGACTTCACGTCAGTGCTTGTGCTTTTGCGCGTATGTTCTGGGGAACATCGCGTTATAGTTTTGCCCAAATGTCTGTAACTTTCGAATTTTTTGAAAAAAATGGTCTCAAACGATTAAGTTCGACTCCCCAATGAAGAATTCGAGGTCAAATTTGATTCTGTCCGGCCGGCCGGCCGGCCGTTGCCACGATAACTTGAGAACGAAAAGAGCTAGCGACTTGAAATTTTCAGGGTAGGTGGCGCATCCCAATACGACGGACAAGTTCGTTAATGGGCATAATCGGCCCAGTGGTTTCCGAGTAATAATTTTGTTTTCAACCAATATGAATCCGATCAAATTGAAACTTGGTGGGTAGTTGTAGAATATGACCCTAAGCACGTTTGTGAAATTTTGTGCGAATCGTATGGCTAGAAAATTTTAAAAAAATTATTAAAAAATATTTTTGTTGTCACGATAACTTGCGAACGGAATGAGATAGCGGCTTGAAATTTTCAGGTTAGGATGTGCACCAGAACGCGACATTTCAGTTTGTTTATGAGCATAATCGACCAAACGGTTATAGAGTTATAGCAATCTGAAATTTTCTGAAATTTGGTGGTTTTTTGTTCCTCATTAACTCGAAAAATACTGAACCGATGGAATTCAAACATTGTTATTAGTTGTAGAATGGCAACGCAAAAATGTTTGCAAAATTTGGTGAGGATAGCATTTGTAGAAAATTTTTAATAAATCATTAAAAATAAAAAAAAAAAATTCTATATATCAGTAACTATTCGTTTGAAATTCATGAAATTTTGCAAGAGCCTTCATAACCTAACTCTACTGCCAAGTTTCAAGTTTTAATATGATCGGTTAAATATTGTTGGAGATTCGAGCATTCTTGTGCGAGTTCAGTAGTACCGATTTGGTGTAGCGTAAGGCTCCGAAGAAACGATCGCTCGACCCGGACTTTTGCCGTCGAGTCGAAGAAGACGAATCGATTTGTGTTTTTCCCAAATTTCGTTCTTCTAGGTTGAGCCTAAATATACTAATTCGATACAAGTTTCGGAGGTTTTGAGTCCGACGATTTTCCATTCAAAAAGTCAATCCGAGAAACGTCAGAATTAATTCGATAGACGGGGTCGGAAATTTTCGAAAGCGAAACTGACGATTTAGGCCTTTTTGGGGCGTGAAACTTGAAGAAAATGATAGATAGCTTTTGCGCGTATGTTCTATTTTCCATTCTTCTGTATTGGACACCCTTAATCGAATTTACCATGGTAAATTATGTTGTCCATTCTCCTGTATTGGACACTTATTTTATATTTAAAACTGTAATTAGATCTTTGAAATACCATTGAATGAAGAAATTCTTGTAAGTTAACAAAATATCTTTATTTGAACAATAAAAATGCATCATTTTATTAAAATGATAGTTAGACTATCCAATTGCTTCTTTTCTTTATAATATTTTAGCTGTAAGTCAGTATAGCTTAGAACTTTTAAAGTAACGTCCTACAATATTAATTTAAATGATATTATAAATAAAAAATTGGTTCAAGCACTGACGTGAAGTCAGGAGCTTTTGCGCGTATGTTCTGTTGTCCATTCTCCTGTATGGGACACTTTTAATCGAATTTACCATGGTGAATTCTATTGTCTATTCTCCTGTATTGGACACTCTTAATCGAAAAAAAAAATTGGTTCAAGCACTGACGTGAATCAGGAGCTTTTGCTCTTCTTAATCGAATTTACCATGATGAATTCTATTGTCTATTCTCCTGTATTGGACACTCTCTTCTTAATCGAATTCACCATGATGAATTCTATTGTCCATTCTCCTGTATTGGAGACTCTTCTTAATCGAATTTGCCATGATGAATTCTATTGTCCAGAATGGACAATAGAATTCATAGACATAGAATTTTTTTTTTCGATTAAGAGTGTCCAATACAGGAGAATAGACAATAGAATTCACCATGGTAAATTCGATTAAAAGTGTCCCATACAGGAGAATGGACAACAGAACATACGCGCAAAAGCTCCTGACTTCACGTCAGTGCTTGAACCAATTTTTTTTTTCGTAATTTTTTTCAACTTTTCTAGGGGTACGGTTCTTACAAAATTTTAAACACGTCTTTATGTTGATATTTTACAACTAGTTACCAAGCTTCAATTCGAATCTTTATTTTTTGAGTTATCGAGGAAATAATATTCCAGGTGGGTATAACTCGGAAACCGTTAGTTAGACCAATTATGCCCAAAAACGAACTTAACTCTCCCATTCGGATACGCAACCTACCCTGAGAATAGCTAGTCCCTATCTCCTTTCGTTCGAAAGTTATCGAGGCAACGGTCACCCATCTACTGAACTCACACAAGGCTGCTCGAATTTCCAACAATATTTAACCGATCGTATTAAAAGTTAAAACTTGGCAGTAGAGTTAGGTTCTTAAGGCTCTTGCAAAATTTCAGCAATTTCAGACGAATAGTTACTGATATAATGAATTTTTTTTTAAATTTTTAATGATTTCTTAAAAATTTTCTACAAATACTATCCTCACGAAATTTTGCAAGAATTTTCGAGTTTGGCATTCTACAACTAATAACCATGTTTGAATTAAATCGATTTTGTATTTTTCGAGTTAATGAGGAAAAAAACAACCAAATTTCAGATGGCTATAGCTCTAAAACTTTTTGGCCGATTATGCCTATGAACAAACTCAAATGTTGCATTCAGATGCACAACCTAACTCAGGTTATCGTGACAACAAAAATATGTTTTCATAATTTTTTAATAATCTTAATATATATATTTCTTGTGTGCGTGTGTATGTGACTGAACTCCTCCTAAACGACTGGACCGATTTTGATGAAATTTTTTGTGTGTGTTCGTGGAGATTCGAGAATGGTTTAGATTTACAATTTGGTCTACTGGAAAATGTTTTTGGCGTTGGAGTTTGAGTTGGCGTTGGGGTTGGAGTTGAAGTTGGAGTAGGTATTGTGGTTGGCATTGGTTATGGTGTTGGCGTTGTAGTTGGAGTTGTAGTAGTTGTAGTTGGATTGGAGTTGGAGGTGGAGATGGAGGTGGAAATGGAGATGGAGGTGGAAATGGAGTCGGAGTCGGTGTCGGAGTCGGAGTCCGAGTCGGAGTCGGATTCGGAGTCGTCGGAGTCGGAGTCGGAGTCGGAGTCGTCGGAGTCGGAGTCGTAGTCGGAGTCGGAGTAGGAGTCGGAGTCGTAGTTGGAGATGGAGTTGGAGTTGGAGTTAGAGTTGGATTTGGATTTGGAGTTGGCGTTGGCGTTGGCGTTGGGCAGGCGTTGAGGAGGCAGTACGAAGTCTGCCGGGCCAGCTAGTTTTCTTATAATTTTCTAGCTATACGATTCTCACAAAATTTCACAAACGTGCTTAGGTTTATATTCTACAACTATTCAATTCGATCGGATTTATATTGGTTGAAAACAAACTTATTACTTGGAAACCATTGGGCCGATTATGCCCATTAACGAACGTCGTATTTGGATGCGCCACCTACCCTGAAAATCTCAAGTCGCTAGCTCTTTCCGTTCTCAAGTAATCGTGGCAACGGCCGGACGGTCGTCCGGACAGAATCGACCTCGAATTCTTCATTGGGGAGTCGAAACAAATCGTTTGAGACCATTTTCGTCAAAAAAATTCGAAAGTTACTGACATTTGGGCAAAATGATAACGCGATGTTCCCCAGAACATACGCACAAAAATATATAAAAGCACTGACGTGAAGTCAGGACTCTTTGGCGCGCATGTTCACGTTGGCTAATTTGAATTGAATGATGAGGGTTTCAAGCTCAGTGGATAGAACGAGCCAGAGATCTACCTAGAGGGTAGGGGACACCATTCACTGTCGGGTCATAAATTAACAGTGCTGTGTCTAAGATGGCATAAGGGTAGAGTGGCAAAGTTGACAAAGAACACAACTGAGTTTCCTTAGTCGTACAAGCTCCCATGAGCTTCTGAGGTGTCTTCTTGGGGAAGACATGGGGGGTCAGTATAATCATATTCATGTTTATAGCACGCGCACCAATTGCAGATTGACTTCATAATGAAAGAAAAAGGCTAAAAGAGCATTGACGTGGGGCAATCTGCTTTGACGCACGTGCTATAAACATGATTATGATTATACTGACCCTCCCATGTCTTTCCCAAGAAGACACCTCAGAAGCTCATGGGAGTTTGTGCGACTGAGGAAAGTCAGCTTTGTTCTTTGTCCCTCATCATTCAATTCAAATTAGCCAAAGTGAACACGCGCGCCAAAGAGTACTCACTTCACGTCAGTGCATTTCATGTGCGAGCAAAATTTGTTGATAAATTCAATGTATAGAATCTGATATACTCAAAATTGAATATACGAAGTATTTTTCTATACCTAATCCGCTGCTGGGAGAAAAAATTTCGAGAAAAGCAAGAAACTTTGCGCGATTGTTCATCCACCTACATGTTAAAATAACTCATTTCCATGTGGTCACCAATCCAGGTTACAGTAATGCTCACAAACTATTCTTTTGAAAATCTTCACTAGAATAATTCGATCGAATAATTATAAACTGAAAATCAATTTGATCGGATAATAATTTTCGAAATCACCCATAGGAAAAAGAGTAAGTCAATATACAGGGTGAGTCTTTGACCACTGCATTAATTTTAACCTAAGATTCCTCTCATCAAATGAAACACTTTTTTCATTTACCATTTTTCCAGATTCCGCTCAGGTAAAAAATTACAAGCGTTTAAAGATTTCACAATGTGCGAATACACTCCCGCATATAAATTATCTATGACGTTGTTGACGGACGAGAATAAGGCATGGTAACGTGGTTTACAGCGTGATTCGGGATTCCAACGCTCAGGGACGGATCCATAAAAGTAGTGAAAATTCTGGAGTTTACCATTTTAAAACATTCAATGAAGAATATCTCGAAAACGGTGCATTTAAGGAGAAATGATGAAGAATAATATAATGTTCTAAAACGAAGGAATATTCTTGAAATGACTCAAGAAAAACTTTATATGCTTTCTTTATGCTAATTTCGTTTAGTTTTATAAATCCACGAGTCCATAACTAGAAAACCAGTAGAAGTAGAAAATAACTAATATTTGGAAAATATGTATCATAGTTATAGGAAACTTTACGCCAACATTCATTTTATTCGAAAAAAGGATGTCAAAGTTACAAAATAAAAACTGATTTTTTTTCAAAATTTCAACAGCCTGTATCTTTTTACCTGAGCTGAATTTGGAAAAATGTTTAATGAAAAAAGTGTTTCATTTGATGAGAGGAATCTTTGGTTAAAATTAATGCAGTGGTCAAAGACTCACCCTGTATATTTGAAAATGTTCTGATTATACGATCCACACGAAATTTTGCACAAATACCTTCAAGAACCAGCTTGATGCACTAAACTAGTGGTTTTTTTGTTTTCTTTTTTGGACTGTGATTATAATGTATATTGGATGTTAAGATGTTATAATTTTGTTTGAGAGTTTATAGGCTTTAGCCTCCTCTCTTCTTACCTTGTAATGATAATAATAATAATACTTCCATAATTACGGTACATGCAAGTACTAAATTCAATTTGACTAGATTATTAGTTTTCAAAATTATTGAGAAAAAAAAATTAAATTTGAAACGTCGATCATTCAATAACCAATAAGTTATCGTGTTTACGGCAGATCGACGGGACAGAATAGAACTTAACACCGAATTCTTCAGTCCAATCTAGTCGTTTGAGATAAATCTTGGCTATTTTATTGAACTGCTTCCTACCAGGATCATGATATCATCTGGAGGTTTGATGTAAAATTTAAGATACAATTAGGGCCCTGCTATTCTTTTTTGAGCGTGCTTGTTCCGCCTGAACAAAGGGCTTCTCATTTTGCCCCATTGTCTGAAATTTAGGAATTTTTGCCGAAAATCGACTCGAAAGTTTAGTTTCGACTCACTGGTCCTAATCCAAAGTAAAACTTAATTCTGTCCGGTCGTCCGTCCGTGAGAACAATAACTCTCTATCGAAATGAGTTAGAGTTAGAGAGTTGAAATTTGCTGAATAAATTTGGGCATAAATATCTCCGTTCGGTCATTGCATTTCTATTTGCCGCGCTTATTACTCTGCCCATCATTTTGCCCGAAATGTATCAATTTGTGTACAAAAATGTTACAAACGTTCAATTTCGACTCACTGATGAAGAATCCGAGCATGAGCACAATATCTCCCGAACGAAATGAGTTTATATTTCCAGGGTAAGTTTGGGACTCAAATATCTCAGTTAAATTCGTTAATGGGCAAAATGGTGGTTTCGGAGACATAGTCATTTGAAATCTGTTATTCCAATAACTAGAAAACTAATCTGATAGAACTGAAAATCCATAGTTATTTGAAAAATACCGGCACGAAGACTTTGCAAAATTTCGTGAGAATCGTATGACTAGAAAATAAAAAAAAGACGTTTGAAAAAGTTCCTTATCTAAGAAATTATCCATCAGATAACGTTGAAATTTTGCAAAAACAATACCTTATTTTACAGTCAATTTCTATAATAGGTTTGTTCCTACAGCGGCCGAAACCGTACAGTGAACGATTCCTCGACTGCGCATTGGTGTAAAAGGAACGCTCTTACGCCACTGCGCAGTTGGTGGACCGTTCACGTTCACTGTACGGTTTCGGCCGAGGTAGGAACAAACCTATTATCGACATCTCAGTGAGCGGCTGACTGAAATCTCGTAACAAAATGGCGGATCTGAAACCACTTTAGTCCCGTGATGATGTCTCCCCACTAGTCTATTTCGATGATCCGTACATATATTTGGTTTTTGTTTCTAAGGATACGATCCTCATGAAATTCTGCAAGAACCTTACAGTCGATATTCTACACCTGAATTTTGATTGGATCGGCTCAGTAGTTTTGGAAATACCGGGAAAATAAAATTTCAAATGAAATCGTATGCAGTAGATCCCCGATTATCCGTGTGGATTTTAACCGGGCGGTTGATTATCCGCACGTATGCTCAATCTCGGGGAATCCCTAATTTATTAGTTTACTCATTAGTTAGTATATCATATACACATATATACTCCATTCACTCGGCACTGCCGAAATATCGTCAATGTCGAAACGATTCGCCAAGACGTTGCCAATTTCTACTCTCAACATAATCATAACATAATCTTTCATCAACAAGGTATTATCACAGACCATCTTCGAATAATGAAGAATTCTTCGCTTTGAAATTGAAAAGACCGAAAGTAGTTTTGAAGAAACAGAGACATCAGGATATCAGGAAGTGCTATATAGAACCGAAATCTGCAATAGGAAAACTTCATTCTGTTTCAGGACATTGTTGAACTCTCGAATGAAAATACTAAGTTTCATATCACTATATTTTATTAAGGTATAAGAATGACTCAGGTTTCGTAGTACTACTACATTTTGAAACTGGTGTATTTCAAGTTGTGCAACAAGCATTCCATAGGCACATCTGTTCGTTTAGAAGTTTTCCTGCCGAGTTATTCAAGTACTTTTATCCTTTTTTTCAAATGAACTATCGCAAAGTAACGGACTACTCTATCTATTATTTTTCAATAAAATTTCAACACTTGATTATTAATTTCCATACAAGAAAATAGCATAACTGAATCTTCCAACCAGTTTATATACGTGAAATTTTTCCAGTAACAACAGAGGAAAATTTTCTTCTACAGTCGTCAGGACTTTGGAATTATTATTGAATTCACATAATATCTTCTCAAATTAATTATTTTTCCGAAGTAAATTCACATTGTGAAAAATACGTAATTACTGTGACTTCTATGTAGAGAGTTGCGTAGTTATCTGACAGGAAAATGACTATAACCTAACATTTTAAAAATATACATGGTGAAATGTGTCAAATTTTCATGGCCAACCGGGAGACTTTATAAAAGTGAATGGAGTATACATCTATCACGTTTTTATTGTTCCATTGACCAACGTATTAAGACAAATAAAATTTTAAAAAATTAAAAAAGGCGCTAACGAGAAGTCGGGGGCTTTTGGACGCATGTTCATTTGTCTATTCACGCCTCAGACACCATATAGAAATACGTACTACATAAACCTTCAAGCCGTATTTTTGCTGTTAATACGTGAAATAATGAACTGAATTCTAATTTTGAAATAAATAAACTAGTGAACTCACTCAGCGGAGATACAAACCCTAATGTATCCTTACAATGGACGGTCGGCCGTACATAATCGATTTTGAACTATAATTCTTCATCAGTGAGTTGAACCTAACCGAGTGTTACATATAATATGCGCGCAAAAATGAGGTGTTTGGATTATCCGTGTTTTCGATTATCCGGCGGAGGCACATATATTCTTTTGATTGCGACCTTTAAAAGTGTTAGCAGAGATTAGTGCAACGGAGTATCATACAATTCGACGTATGATACAAGAGCTTACAGAAAAACCTTAGCAAAAAAACCCTGTCTGCCCGTGAGTGTTATGATTTGTAAGAATTGGTATCTCATTCCATAGAACTTGAGGATTTGCTTGATCAGGATATAAATTTACCAAAGTTGGAACGACATCATTTTGAAGTAGCGCAAACAATTTATCGCCATTCAAATCGCCCCCAAACAAAAAAGGGGCATATTATATGGTTTCGAACATTTCCTGCCCAAACATAAACCATTTGAGGGAATTGTGTGTGTGTTC
This sequence comes from Halyzia sedecimguttata, assembly GCA_937662695.2. Classification (NCBI taxonomy): domain Eukaryota; kingdom Metazoa; phylum Arthropoda; class Insecta; order Coleoptera; family Coccinellidae; genus Halyzia; species Halyzia sedecimguttata. The sequence continues at coordinate 19,429,842 of OW569413.2, forward strand.
CTCTCTCATCCAGTGAGGATTTTCGGTAGACCAGTAGCGACAATTTTGACGATTAGTAGGTATGAGCAAAACGTCTACTAATTGGATATTATTGTTATCCAACATGTCCATCATTTTTTCACAAAAATAAGTTCTCCTATCAAAATCGTCTTCCAAGATCTCCTGGGTAGGTATCATTTTATAGGGATGCATTTGATTTTGTTTTTATATGTTTAGAATCGATGTATGGCTGACATTGAATGTTATGGAGGCAACGCTACTCAATTTTTGTGGTTTTTCTCCAAAGTCATGCATCACTTCAATTTCACATCCTCACAGTGTATTGGCAGCTGCTTTTTTAATCTGCCTTACATGCCCAAACTCGAGAAACTGCTTCTCAATTTTACTTATTGTCCCTTGGGTTATAGGCGGCAAACACGGAAATTTCTCATGAAACAAGCACATTACTTAATTTTGTGTTCAGGTGTTATCTCCGTAAACAATCATTTGTAAAATTGTTTTTTTGTGCATTTTCGTTAATCGAACCATTATTCAAAATTGAAGTTAATGAAATCCGAATACAAATAGACAATTATTTATAAACTACATCCTATGAGCACAGAACAATTTGCGATGGCGTTCTAATGAAATTAACATTGCCATATAAAGTGTTTTACGTAGTTTTCATGGTACCATCTGGGTTGTGTTCGAATATTAACTCCGTAGAGTAATATTTACTCCATTGCGTTCGAAAACTGAAAGGTTGGGTAAATTTTACTCCATGACTGTCGTTCGAAATGTCAGAGTATTCGACTCCAAGTTCATTTTACTCCTGTCAAAATTGACATAACTCATGGGACGGAAAATCTAGTATCTTTGTCTCACTGTTTTATGAATGTTCTGTAAGGTAATTTAATAGTTTTAATACTGCTGACAATATATATTTATGATAAGAGTTACATATATGTGAAGAAAACAATAATAATAGGTTCTTTCTTAAACCAACATAACCTATTTTCCGAAATTGGCACCTTCTGTCACTGTCAGTGTCAGAGTAAACTCCAGAGTAAATCTCTCAAACCTTCAAAAACTCTACTCTACTCCGTAGAGTTAATTTTCGAACACAACCCTGGAAAACACAATGTTATAGTTTTGTTTTCATTTTCTTTCTATCACATCTTGAAGGCAAATAAGTTTAGTATTATTGTAATAAGATTTGGAAATATTCGAGGGAATAGTATAATGAATTTCGGAAATCACAATAATAATAATAATAATAATATTTATTGATCCTCTAGATTGAAAATACAATATGGGACAGGTCAATGACAAAAGAAAACTATAAAAAAGCAACAAACTGTGCTATAAAAGATATACAAATCTTAGTGAAGCCCATTATCATTCAGATAATCTTGAATGCAATAGTAACATTTCCCTATTAACATGTTTCTTATAGTACGTTTAAAAACATATATATTTTCTATTTTCTTGATAGAATTGGGCAGCCTATTATATAAAACAACACCCATATAAGCAGGATCATGTTCGAATATCGTGAGACTATGACCAGGTATAGAGAGATTCTCACCATGTCTCGTAAAATTATCATGATCATCACAGTTCCTTTTGAAATTTCCTAAGTTTTGTTTAACAAATATTAAAATTTCCATGATGTATATGCAGGGCACAGTGAGAAATCCATTAGTAATAAACAACTGCTTACATGGTGCATATCTCCGTGCGCGCGACATTGTTCGCACCGCCCTTTTTTGTATTCGGAATACTCTTATGCTTACTGATGAACATCCCCAGAAAATAATGCCATACTTTATTTTGGAATATATATGGGCACAGTAGTACATCTTCATTATATAAAAATTTGTTAATTCCCTCAATCTATATAGAGCGTAGCAAGTTGCCGATAAACTACCGCACATCGAGTCGATGTGGCCATCCCATCCTAAATTATTTTCAATATATTTTCCTAAGAATTTGGTTTTATCGACTTGTTGAATACTTTTTTTGTCTTTTTTTATGAGAAAAGATTCCGAGTAGTGTTTAGTTCTAGGCGTGAAATACATAAATACTGTTTTATCTATATTCAGGTATAAACGATTTTCGTGGAACCAGTTTATAAATTTGTTGAACATTTCTTGAGCACATTTTATTAGGTCATCCTTTTTTTTTTCTCTACACAAACAACTTATATCATCCACAAACAATTTAATTAGATTCTTGTCATCTATATTTGGCAAATCATTAATGAAGAGTACGGAACGCCGAACTCAGTCATTTTTGAATCTGATCTTACTCCACCCACTTCAACTATTTGAGAGCGGCCAGTTAAATAGGTTCTCACTAGATCATTGATTTTACCTCTCAATCCGTAAGACTTTAATTTTTCAAGTAATAATTGGTGGTCAACTAAATCAAACGCTTTACTGAGATCCATAAAAATACCCAGAGTTTTCATATTATTATCTACGCTGTCATATAACCCCCTCATAAAATCATAAACGGCCGTTATCGTCGACTTCCCTCTTAGAAATCCATGTTGTGCTCTATGAAATATTTTATGTTTGTTCAAGAACAAGATGATTTTGTCAAATAATATTCTCTCCACCACCTTCGATATAACAGATAAAAGTGCGATGGGCCTATAGTTTTCAATCCTTTCAGGATCACCCTTTTTGAGAATTGGTATGATTTTGGATAATTTCAATACCCCCGGATAAACACCTTGAACCTTGAACCATTATCAGATTTATCAGGTGAGCCAAAGGGGCTGCTATGATATCTGCACATTCTTTTAATACTTTGGTATTTATTTCGTCTGTACCGCTACTATTTGAATTTTTGATATTTTTTATTGCACAAACAACCGACCCCTCATCCACATGCGCAAGAAACATCGAATCGGTCATGTTTGATGTTAAATCACATTCTACTGTCATTTGCGGTATTTTTTTATTTAACTCAATTGGAACATTCACGAAGAAATCATTGAAATAGTCTGCAATATTTTTAGAATCCTCAATTATTCCACTGTTTGTCCTGATTTTATTAGGTTTATGACTTTTACCCTTTTGACAAATATTGTTGGAAATAACCTTCCATGCTGCCTTAGATTTATTTTCTGTTCTCTGAATTATTTCAATATTATTTGTTCTTTTAGCTGCATTTATGACTCTCGAATAAACTTTTTTATATTTTTTGTAGTAATTCAGTAATTCCCCATGAAAGTTGTTATTTATTAATTCACCATATAGTTTTTTTAGGTGTTTGGAAGATACGCAAATACCTGGAGTTATCCAGGATTTTTTATTCGTATTATTGATTGAGAATTTTTTTAATGGAAAAGATTTATCAATATAGTATTTCATAATTTCTATGAACTGACGAAACGCTTTGTTTACATCTTGACTATTCATGACTTCATCCCATGCCTCCCCCCGCACGCAGTTCCTGAATCCGTTGCAGTTTTGTTCCGTGAATATTCTAACATATTTGTTCATCTCAAATGCTGGTTTGTCTACAATATCGCTATATGTGTTTAATATTTGAGACGAGTGATCTGATAATCCATTGAAAACCACCTGACAATTCATAACTTTTGAAGTATCATTAGTACAAATATAATCTATACCAGTACTTGAATTTTTTGTTATTCTTGTTGCTGTGTTTATTAATCTGGTGATATTGAACGATGATAGAACATCTGTTAGCTCTTTCTTCGCAGTGCCGTCCACTAAATTGTCAATGTTAAGATCGCCACAGAGTATAATATTAGTCTTGCAGTTTGCGCATATATAATTCAGAATAGTCTCTAATATTTCAAAAAATTTGGATATTTCACCCTTAGGTGGTCTATATACTGATAGAATACATATTTTAGCATCATTCGTTAAAATTTCAATTCCGCTTATTTCAATTATGTTTTCCACTGACATATCTCTAGCTCTATCTAATTCTTTAACACTATCTAAAAGATAATTCCTACAAAATATGGCACTACCTCCGCAGCTTTTTATACTCCTACAAAATATACTTCTCAGTTTATAATTATTCATAGAAATACAGTTACTTTCATCAGTTGAGAGATGGTGTTCTGTCAAACAAAATATATCTATACACTCATTTTTTAGAAATATTTCAAAGGTTTCTATTTTATTTTTTATTGAATTGACATTTTGATGCATTATTTTGAAACCTCTTGATTTAGATATATTTAATTGCTATTGATCATCAGTACATGACATTTTGATATATTTCTTCTTAGCTTCTACTTTTTTCAAATACACTGGACATTTTAAATCAAATATATTGTGATCGAAATTTAAATTCAGATTGAATTTTTCATTCATTGACATACAATTACAGCACTTAAGTTGAGAAACCTGGCAATTTTCAGTTTTATGACTTACTGCAGTACATCGTAGACACCGATCTTCTGCCATACATTCATTTGCTCGGTGATCGAAGTTTCCACATTTGTAGCATCTAAACACCGGAACGTACTCATATATTCTGCACTTAGACCATCCTATGCTCAAACTTCCACTTTCCATAAGAAGAGCAAAAACCAAAGGATCACACTCAGCGATTGCCATATATCTGGTTTTCATTTTTTTGATTATCTTTATATCTATTAGATGGTTTTCTTTGACCATAAAAGCATTTTGTTTCCTTATCATATTCTCGAGTGTTTTTTTGTCTAATTCTTCTTCTATTCCTACTATTTTAATTTTTGGGTTACGTTGTTCCGGAGATCTTATATCATAATTTTTCTTCAACTTTTTCTCAGTTGCATTTTTGATTTTTTCGATATCATCTTTGTTGTTACATTTGATGATAATTCCGCCTTCTTTTATGCCTTTCATTTCAGTGATACCTACTTCCAATCGTGCTGGATTTATTGACTTCTTAATAGCCTCTTTCGTAACTTTACTTTCTTGATTCTGTTTTGGTTTAATAATTAATACCTCACCAGCTGCTTTGGCATAAGATTTAGGTCTGAAATCCTGACCAAGACTTTGTGAGCCTGTGACAATATTTTCGATATTGGATATTTTTTCTTCGAACATTTTCTTGATTTCACAGACGTTTTGACCACATCGTAAGTTCATGTCCATGTAAAGCAAACACTGATCGCAAAACCATCTAGCATTAGTTGCATCCGATATGATCTTCCAGTCTTTCTCCGGCAGGTTTGCACACTCTGGATGGAAACATTGCCTGCATAGCCCATCACACTTCACGGCTGTATTTCTTAATTTCAGCTTGCATTTATCGCAGTTCACTTCCATGATTATAGTTTTCTACGTGTTAGGATGTAAAATCAGTATTTATCTACACCACTGGTAGCACAATTGATAATGTGTGAAATCTGTTGTCTTTAGCGACCAGCTCGATCAATCCGGGTTTTTTAAGCCCGGAGTCGGTGGCTGGTTACTGATATATTCAACATGTGAGGCGACGATTATAATGAGGATTAGCACGACTTCATCTGCTGGCGACTCAAACTGAACTGACATGACATGGTTTTATTTTTTTCTATTTTGAGTTTTGCAATAAACATGAAAGTGAGAACGTTTCTGAATAGAGAATGACGCGACCTTTCAAACGATGTATCACTAGCCCATACTTCGCCTATTTGAAAAATTGGGGGTGTTGAAGTAGGGTTCGCATTTTTACGAAGAAGAATGAGCCCTTAAAATTTGAGCTTGATGCGTCTGCCTTAAATATGTACAATAAATAAGATAATGAATTTCTTCCATTTGGCTTTTCCACACTGTATAATATGTCACCCACATAGTTTATATTATGAAATATAAGCCACTAGTGTTAATAATTAATTGTTTAGTATTTTTTTCAAAATGTTTCACAATTTGATTAGCTATAACTCAGATAATAATTAATTGTTTTCATTTGTTCATTAGGTTAAAAATAAATAATATTTATCTTTTGTCCAACTTATAGAATGTTTGAAAATCCACTTCGTTCTAATATCGTTAGGTATATAAATAACTATTTTTATTTTACTGAAATTACCAACAATGATTTATTTTTCTTCAAGTTCTTATAAAATTACATATTTTATGTTTATAAAACAACACCATTATGAAGTAATATCAATTATTTGATTCATTGCAACTCTTGCTAAAGTACATCGAAGAAAAAATTGAAGATGAAATGACAAAAGTTTGTGCACCAGAATTCCAACTCAACCGGAATTTCATTGGAATTCTTTTGAAATTATATTGGAATTCTATATTCTTGTACACCAGAATTCCTAGCGGTTTACCCCTCGGTGAAAACCAACTATTTGGAGCTGTTTACATGATTGTCCGATAGGTGTCGCACTCTAACATCAATAGGAATTCTTTATAATTCGATAGGAATTCTTTATAATTCAATAGGAATTCTGCGGAATTCCAGGAATTTAATAGGAATTCCTCGGAATTCAATAGGAATTCCTCGGAATTCCAATGAAATTCTACTTTCTTGTACACCAGAATTCCTAGCGGTTTACCCCTCGGTGAAGATTTACCCAAAAAAAACTCCGAATCGTGATTAGGCTATGTGGATGAATGTGCAACGAAAAGTTATAAATCGCCCGTTCAGAAACCTGATCACTTTTTGCTCTGTGAGCGCTCAATGATCAGGGGATCTATTCTCGACCATTCGCAATTTTAACGATCGGTCGCATATGCTATATATTGCTATAGAGATGCGCACGATCGTGCAAATTGACAATGGTCGAGATTAGATCCCCAGATTCGCAACGGTTCTTTTCGCTGAACGCAACCAATGGCTGGACTGAATAATCGATTTTTAGCGACGCTACCTGTTCTGTATTCGCGTATGTGGTTCGTTCCGTATTTGACCAACCCGCGTACTTGCCCAGATCTTACGCGTGGTATGCCCACATATGTAGAACATTTTTTGTCTTTCTATCAATCGCTAAGAGACGATTTAAATTAATTCAGTTAAAAACATTGAACTCGAAACCCTACGTAAAAGATTGTCTACGATTATAATATCTAAGTGCCTCCGTCGCAAAAGAAACTATAATCTAGATTCGTCGATTCAGTGCCTCTGTCGCCCGTTTGAATAGACATATTCGTTATTCAAGGAAAAAGGACCTTTTAATAGTTTTAAGTTTAGTGTAAGATTAGTGCCTAGGACCATACAACGCAGTATCCATTCTTCAGAGGGGCCCCTCTAGCGTCAGCAAGCCTGGACAGCAACCCCCCGCTGGTGCTCACGTGGGAAATCCTGGTAAGTCTGGTGCAAGTATCTGGAGATAGTTGGAAATCAAATATTGGATCAGTTATATTCCTTATATATAGTCCACTAGCGAACCACATACGTGCACGGTTCTTCAATCGTAGGATTTATTCCGTCGAAGTCAAACATTGGTCCATCGTTGCCGGATGTTCCGGTTAAAATTGATTCAATTTTGCCAAGTATTCTCACTTAAAAAGATGACTCAGTAGTGAACTATAATATCTGAGTTTTCTTTTTTTTTTGGTTTTCCGATTTTTTTTGAGTGAAAAGTCAATGCTTCATTAGGTTGCCAGGATATTGCTTGGATTTAAAAAAATTCCGGAATTTCTGTAATTTCGGTAGAATTTTTGGAGAAATTCCTTCAGAGATTCTCTGGAGATTGCAATTTATTCTGCCTGAGAAAATTCAAAGAAATTATTTCCCATCTTGTCGGACATCTTTGAGTTCTCTCTCCGGCGCATAGTCAGGTCACGTAGGGGGGCGTTATTTGAAATCTGCGTGGTCATCAGTATCAGATTGTCACACGTCAACTAATTGTCAATTGTCTTCACAATTCTATTGTTTATTTCCATTTTCCACCACTTGTCGTTTGTTTACAAAAATGGACAATAAATTTAAAAAACTTCAAGCTCTAAGAAATGTTTGCCTTTCTGATATGAATGTCATTAAAGCGCTAGCCGAAAGAGCTGTGAAAGAAAGGAGTGCTCGATCGTTATTTAAAGTCCGATTCGCTCAACTTGATGAAGTAAAGGAAGAATTTTTTCGAACGCACGCTAATATAATTAGCCACCTTGCTACCGATTCCGAATCGGATATAAGCGATGCGAATGTAGTTCGAGAAGGTTTTTTGAGTGATTATTACCTCATAAGCAGTATTTATGTCGATTTATTCGAGTCAGGAAATGTGAATACAAACGGTTCTATGTTGAAAACTTCCGTCACTTCGAGTTCACACATCAAATTACCAAGAATTGAACTACCTACATTTACCGGGGATTACAAATCCTTTCCATCATACATTGATTTATATGACGCACTAGTTCACAACAATTCGTCGTTGAGTGCTGTCGAGAAATTCAATTACTTAATATCTTCTCTACACGGTGCGCCATCATCCTTAGTGAGAACTCTTTCATTGACTGGCGATAACTATATTGTAGCTTATGAAACTTTGGTAAAGCGCTATTCAAGCCCACGTTTACGTGCTCAAGCTCATTGGGCGGAACTGGAAAACGCACTTAAGGTGAATTCGGATAACGTAGGACAGCTCAGACAATTATTAGATACCTTTTCCGAAAATTTAGCAGCCCTTCATAATATGAATTTTCCTACTGAGAGTTGGGATTTTGTTTTGCTCATGATGTTACTCAAGCGTCTAGATCACGCAATTGTTACGCGATTTGAATTAAATCATGGCTCCTCCGCCATTCCAACTTACTTGGATTTGGTTGATTTCTTGGAGAAGCATTGCTTGGCGTTAGATACTTTAACATTTTCTCCATCGCTGGAATCAACTAGAACCCGAAACTCTCATAACAGTAGTAATGTTCATAAAAATATCGCAAATAATAACAAGCCTTCCAATTCTCGAACTGCCGCCTTTTTTGTGAATGAGTCATCATCCAGTAACTGCATACTTTGTCATGGCCATCATTCAATCTATCGTTGTCATTTTTTCGCTGCCCAGTCGGTCAGTGAAAAATATAATTTTTGCCGTTCATCGCGTTTATGTTTTAGTTGTCTCAGTAGTTCTCACGACGCCCGTTCGTGTCCCTCAATTCATAAATGTAAAAAGTGCTCATCGAAATCTCATCACACATTATTACATGTTGATAAACAAGTGAAATCACCTACACAAGACGGTAATTCAAAAACCGATCAGAACAATATTTCTTCTGATACAACCACCAAGCAGCCTGTTTTATCTGCTTTATCCTCCTCTGCCGAGTTGCCAAATAATCCTAAAAGCGTATTATTATCTACAGCCATGATCGAACTTTCAGATAATCAAGGAAATTTTAAACCTTTCCGTTGCCTTCTTGATTCAGGAAGTATGACGTCATTTATAACACAGAAAGCTGTTAATAAGTTAGGCTTATCAAAATCCAGTTATTCTGTTGAAATTCAGGGCTTAAATTCAATGAAGTCGAGTCACAGCAACGGTCGAGTGGTCATTTCTATCAAACCGTTTGCGAGAACTTCCCCAATCTTCATTACAGATGCGGTCATCCTTTCGAAAATTTGTGACAACTTACCTGCATCCAGGATTAACCATGACTCTTGGTCCCATATAACCAACATTCAGTTGGCGGATCCTCATTTCGATATTCCGGGTGGCATCGATTTGTTGCTCGGAGCTGATATCTATCCGAAGATTTTGTTGAACGGTAAAATATCGGGAAATATAAATGAACCAGATGCTGTTAATACAGTGCTGGGTTATATTCTGATGGGAAACATGGAATTCACGCATCCGTCTGTTTCATCATTTTTTATTCAAGCTTCGGAACCGCTAGATGTCGAAAAAACTTTGAGAGCCTTTTGGGAGGTTGAGGAAGTTCCAGAAAGTTGTAACACATCTCCTGATGACGATTTCTGCGAAAATCATTTCAAATCTTCCCATTTTCGGGATGAAAATGGGAGATACACTGTCTCTCTTCCGTTTCGTGAACTAAATCCAGTCTTTCCCGGTATAAGAGATCTAGCTCTCGGTCACTTTTATTCGTTAGAACGGCGATTATTGAAAAATCCCGAGATTCGCTCGCAATATCTGGATTTCATGCAAGAATATCTCGACCAAAATCATATGGCTTTAGTACCCGATGATGAAATTCAGGATGATGCATATTACATTCCTCACCATTGCGTCTTAAAACCGTCAAGCTTAACAACTAAATTGCGAGTTGTCTTCAATGCCTCTGCTAAACTTCCGGGTCAAAAATCCTTAAACGATTGTCTGTACACAGGTCCAAAACTACAACAGGACATAGTTAAAATTTTAATGGATTTTCGTTGTCATTCGTTTGTGATATGTTCTGACATTAAAAGTATGTATCGTATGATTGTTATGAACTCCACTGATAGAAAATATCAAAGAATTCTCTGGAGGTTTTCACCAGATGAACCCGTTCGAGATTATAGTTTGTTGACCGTGGTTTATGGACTTTCAAGCTCACCATACTTGGCGTTGCGAGTCCTTCTGCAGTTGGCAGAAGACGAAGGGGAATCGTTTCCATTAGCCGCTCAAAATATTCGTAACTCATCATATGTAGATGATTTTGTCGGTGGTGCTTCAACTTTTGAAGAAGCACGCACTCTTATCAAAGAATTGATTGCTTTAATGAATCGTGGAGGGTTCGAACTTAGAAAATGGTCAAGCAATGAACCGTCACTTCTTTCAGATCTGCCTGAATCACATCTTTCTTTTCAACCTCTGTCTTTTGACAATAAAGAAAATATACCGCTTAAAGTTCTAGGACTTCAATGGAATCCTACTTCAGATCACTTTTATTTTGCCTCTCAACCACTCTCTCACAAATCATGTACAAAAAGAATACTTTTATCCGAATTAGCAAAAATTTACGACCCTCTAGGTTTTCTAACTCCGGTAACATTTTTCGCTAAATACCTTATTCAAAGATTGTGGGTCTCGGGCATAGGATGGGATGACGAACCAACTCCTGAAATCGCTCGAATTTGGTCTCAATACAGTGCGGAGTTTCCGAGTCTCTCGAACATTGAGATCAAACGCAATTTGTTTTCTTCGGAAACAGTTCGCTATGAATTGCATGGATTTTGCGATGCTAGTGAGAGGGGTTATGCGTGCGTCGTTTTTGTGCGTTGTGTAGATTCACGGGAACAGATCAATGTTCAATTTGTTTGTGGGAAATCTAAAGTTGCTCCACTGAAGCGAATCACAATCCCTCGACTTGAATTGTGTGGTGCGGTGTTGTTGGCTAAATTATTTACATTCTCTCGTAACATTTTGAGTCGACGAGTTGAGATCAGTAAAGTATGCGCCTGGTGTGATTCGCAGATTGTTCTTCAATGGATAAAAAGCTCCCCACATCGATTCAAAACTTTTGTATCGAATAGAGTCGCTTACATACAAAGTAAGGTTCCACCCGATTCGTGGTATTACGTGGAATCCAAACACAACTCGGCGGATGTAGGTTCAAGAGGAATTTTTCCCTCCGGATTATCTAATGAGAGTACGTGGTTGCGAGGTTCGGATATTTTATATTCATCTCTAACTCCATGGTTGAACGTTCGAGGGAATCTTACCACTTGTTCAACACCTTCCGAAGAGGAACGAAAATTAGTATTTCTTGCGGAAAATCAATCGCTTTCAATTATCGATGAATTGATAAATCGATACTCTTCTTTGGCAACTCTGCAGAGAACATTAGCGCACATGTTAAGGTTCATATTCAATTGTCGGAATCCCCAGGAAAAGCGCACTGGACCATTAACTACATCCGAACTATATAGAGCTCTCACCCCCTTGGTGAAGAAAACTCAACATGATCACTTCGCTCATGAATTTACATCTAAAAAATATTCAAAGCCGCTACGAAGACTTAATGTTTTTCTGGATTCTGATGATCTTCTGCGTGTGGGAGGTCGATTAGAATACTCCACTTTACCTCAAGACATTAAGCACCCCCTTTTATTACCCAACAAAAGTAGATTAACTACTCTCGTTATCGATCATTTTCATACAAAATATTTACATTGTGGTTTTCGAACAACTCAATTCTTAGTATCACAACAATTCTGGGTTCTATCTCCAAAACGCGCCATCAATGGCGTGTTGAGTAAATGTCATAAATGTTGGCGTACCAACCCCAAACCATTCAAACCACCTATGGGAAATTTGCCTATTTCCAGGATCTCCCAAGTGAAACCTTTCAGTCACGTAGGTGTTGATTTTGGAGGACCTTTTATGTTAACCATGACACGACACCGGGGCATAAGAACATGCAAAGGTTACGTTTGTTTATTCGTTTGTTTCGCGACTAAAGCGCTGCATTTGGAGTCGGCGAGTGATTTGTCGTCGGAAACTTTCTTAGCCGCATTACAACGATTCATCGCTCGTCGGGGTCGTGTTGACACCCTGTATAGTGATCACGGTACCAATTTTGTGGGTGCCACCAGGCAGTTATCAGCTCTCTTGCAAAACGCCGCCACAAAGGAGGCGATCAAGCACTCCTTGATCCCCCCCGCGTCGCCGCATTTTGGAGCTTTGTGGGAAAGTGGAATTAAATCCGTGAAGACCCATCTAGTGCGAGTGATAGGTCAACAAACATTGACGTATGAAGAGTTCTATACGGTTTTAACTCTGGTCGAGTCGATATTGAACTCTCGCCCCATAGGTACCCTGAGTAACGATGTTCAGGACATTAATGCGCTGACTCCAAACCATTTTTTAATGTTAGAGCCTGTGTCAACTTTGTCGTTACCTGATTTTTCTAGCATAAACATGCATAGGCTGTCACGATGGCAGATGCTACAGAAGATTCAGATCGATCTTTGGAAAAGGTGGCAATCTGAATATCTGCATACGCTTCAGCAGAGAAGTAAGTGGCTGGACAACAGTTCTCATCCACCAAAAATTGGTTCCCTTGTCGTGATAAGGGATGAAAATACCCCTCCCTGCAAGTGGGTTATAGCTCGGATCAAAGAATTGCATCCTGGACATGACGGTATATCGCGGGTAGCTACCCTCCAGACTTCTTCTGGAGAGTTAAAGCGCCCTTTAGTAAAAATTTGTCCTCTGCCTGATCATGATCAGGACTAAATGAATACTGATTAGTGAAGCATTGACATTTTCTCTTGTTTTTAAGTTTATTATTATTATTATTATTTTTTTTTTCTCTTCTTAAAAAATGCATGTTGCATTTTTCCCGGGCCAGAATGTTCTGTATTCGCGTATGTGGTTCGTTCCGTATTTGACCAACCCGCGTACTTGCCCAGATCTTACGCGTGGTATGCCCACATATGTAGAAAATTTTTTGTCTTTCTATCAATCGCTAAGAGACGATTTAAATTAATTCAGTTAAAAACATTGAACTCGAAACCCTACGTAAAAGATTGTCTACGATTATAATATCTAAGTGCCTCCGTCGCAAAAGAAACTATAATCTAGATTCGTCGATTCAGTGCCTCTGTCGCCCGTTTGAATAGACATATTCGTTATTCAAGGAAAAAGGACCTTTTAATAGTTTTAAGTTTAGTGTAAGATTAGTGCCTAGGACCATACAACGCAGTATCCATTCTTCAGAGGGGCCCCTCTAGCGTCAGCAAGCCTGGACAGCAACCCCCCGCTGGTGCTCACGTGGGAAATCCTGGTAAGTCTGGTGCAAGTATCTGGAGATAGTTGGAAATCAAATATTGGATCAGTTATATTCCTTATATATAGTCCACTAGCGAACCACATACGTGCACGGTTCTTCAATCGTAGGATTTATTCCGTCGAAGTCAAACACTACCGCTTTATACCGGTATCAAACGGTTATAATTTCTACATTTTAGCGAGAGTGGTTACAAGCGGTAACGGAAGTTCCCCTCCAAAGCTGTCATATTGACATTTGATACCGGTATCAAAATTTATAACCGGGTCCATGAGGTGGGTTACTAGCGGCTGACATCTGTTGAAAGTTTTAAATTGTCAAAAGTATTGAAAGTTTGAAACTGTTGAAAGCAATTAAAACGGCTACGGCAAAGGAAAGCGTGGATTTTTTTTTAATATACTCTAATCAACCAAGGAGTGGGATTACTTCGTCAATACAGACCGCCAAATAGCGAATCTTTTATAGAACGTTAATAGAATGAAGGCAATCTGGCTTGGATATATACCACAAAATTGGTTCAAGCACTGACGTGAATTTACCGAATTTACCACGGTAAATTCGAATTAAGAGTGTCCAATACAGGAGAATGGACAACATAATTTACCATGGTAAATTCGATTAAGGGTGTCCAATACAGAAGAATGGACAATAGAACATACGCGCAAAAGCTTCTGACTTCACGTCAGTGCTTGAACCAATTTTATTTTTCGTTCTAGATTTTCTTCGTTTCGGAGCTCGTCAATTTGACGTTTAGTCCTTTGATTTTCCCTACGTACGACGTTTTCCTTGCTTCGTACGTCAACATTCTGACTTTCAATTTTATGTCTTTGTTTTCGTTCTAGATTTTCTTCGTTTCGGAGCTCGTCAATTTGGCGTTTAGTTCTTTGATTTTCTCTACGTACGATGTTTTCTTTACTTCGTACCTCAACATTCTGACGTTCAGTCTTATGTCTTTGTTTTCGTTCTAGATTTTCTTCGTTTCGAAGCTCGACAATTTGACGTTTTTTCCTTTGATTTTCTCTACTTACGACATTTTCCTCGCTTCTACCTCAACATTCTGACGTTCAATCTTATGTCTTTGTTTTCGTTCTAGATTTTCTTCGTTTCGGAGGTCGTCAATTTGACGTTTAGTCCTTTGATTTTCTCCACGTACGACGTTTTCCAGACTTCGAAATTCGACATCATTAATACGTTTTTGATAGATTTCATTATTCTTTTGTCTTGACCTTTGTGATGCAGATTTCCTTTTCAGCTTAGGCATCTTCTATCAAATTTTAATCTCTGATAAATATTGGAATATTTCACAGGAGTTAAAATTTGTTGATATTAAAGTTACTTGAACATTTATTCGAAATGCACATATTAAGACGAATCAAGACTTATTTTGGAAAATTTTTTTACAAATATGTACTATATTTTATTAAATACCTTTTCTTGTAGATTAGTTTGTATTCGATGCTGTTCGTTAAAGAATAATTGAATAGTAGTTTCTAATGTAGGCTAGTTATTTATTACCTAAATTTGCTCTTGTGAGTGTGTATTCAAATATCGATCAATGTTTTTATCGCATTGCTGACATCATACATCTAACATCTAACCCACAGAATATACCTTAGGGTATATTCTGTGATCTAACCCATTAATGTCGATCAGAGAATTTAAGCTGTAGAATATTCTGTGTGTACGATTGTAGTGGTGCGTTTTTTTTTCAATTGAAATAATCGATCAATCGTAAATGAATCGGTCAGTTTTTAACATAGACATAAAATAACATTCTATTATTATTCTATTGTTATTCTATGTCTATGGTTTTTAACAAGTGAAAATCAATGAATTTCATGAAGGAAGGAATTTAAGCGAATAACCGGAACAGATTGGTTAAGACCAATCTCTTGTTATACATAACCGATTGATTTTGATAACCACTCTGTTTCATTTTCAACAGAATTTAATCGATATATTAAAGTCAACCTTAAGCCGGCCTTACACGGGCGGAATTTCTCTACGAATTCATAATGATTCTTTATTAGGATTCCTGTGTTATTAGGATAGCTTCATTAGCTATAGGTAATATTGAATCTATTTCCTTAGTTTTCTTAAAAGAGATTCAAAATTAGCCTCATCAATAAGCAAGCAGTTGTAGTTTTAAGAGATTTGGTTTACAATCTATTACTTACTTGCAATGAAATACACTTAACACTAACTATAAGTTTATCTTATTCACTTTTATAAAGTTATAACACAATATTTTAATAATCTAATACAGGAATTTAAGAATTCCAGAAACAACTGGTTCCTCAAAACCTTCTTTGATTATATTAGATAATTAGATATTGTATGTGAACAAGATGCAGTGAAAACATATTTTGTTTCTATGATTTGAACCACAGAACACTAATTATACATTATTAGAGGCGCGTTCCACTAAGGTCCCACCCACAACGATCGCGCACGACCACAGAACTACTGCCGTAGTAAAGGTAAACAACAAACGTTAACAGCTTCTGTTTGAAATGAAATCTCAGCTTTTAAGTATTGTGAATAACTACTTTGTTTTTTAAATAAAGTTATTTTAAAAGTATCCGTCCAATGATTATTGAGTATAATATTTGGTATCCATCCTTACAAAAGAAATGGCAAAATTTTGAGGTTTCCCTTGCCGATATATTGGGATATATCGATAATAGAAGTCGACCACTCAAGGAAGGTGAAGCAGTTTTCAAGGCAGAACACGTTTTATTATGTGATATAGAGAAATAATTCACAAATATAAAAAGCTTCTGTATGCAGACATCTAGCCTGACTTCTCCACCAATGGAAAAATTCATTCGTCTCAACGAAAATGTTAATAATTAGAAGTATACCTACCTATTTTATTCTGTTTGTTTTTTAAATTGAGTTATTTTAAAAGTATCCGTCCAATGATTATTGAGTATAATATTTGGTATCCATCCTTACAAAAGAAATGGCAAAATTTGGAGGTTTCCCTTGCCGATATATTGGGATATATCGATAATAGAAGTCGACTACTCAAGGAAGGTGAAGCAGTTTTCAAGGCAGAACACGTTTTATTATGTGATATAGAGAAATAATTCACAAATATAAAAAGCTTCTGTATGCAGACATCTAGCCTGACTTCTCCACCAATGGAAAAATTCATTCGTCTCAACGAAAATGTTAATAATTAGAAGTATACCTACCTATTTTATTCTGTAAAGTCTATAATTCAAGAAACATTGTTGAAGTATATTGTTTTTTTATTTATAATATCATTTAAATTAATATTGTAGGACGTTACTTTGAAAGTTAAGCTATACTGACTTACAGTAAAAATATTATAAAGGAAAGAAGCGATTGGATAGTCAAACCATAATTTTAATAAAATGATGCATTTTTATTGTTCAAATAAAGATATTTTGTCAACTTACAAGAATTTCTTCATTCAATGGTATTTCAAAGAACTAATTACAGTTTTAAATATTTAATAAAAAAATGGAATAAATTTCATATATGTACATATATAGATCCTATCGTATTCAAACTTGGAACTTGGTAGTAGAATTATGTTCTGAAGGCTCTCGCAAAATGTCAGCCATGTCGGATGAATAGTTTCTGATATCTAGAATTTTTTTTCAATGATTTCTTAAAAATTTTCTAGTGATACGATCCTCACAAAATTTTGCAAGAACTTTCGCGTTGGCATTCTACAACTAATAACTAAGTTAGAAATGGATTGGTTCTATATTTTTCGAGTTATTGAGAAAATAACAATCAAATTTCAGATGAATATAACTCCAAAACCGTTTGACCGATTATGCTCATGTCGCAACTCAAATGTCGCATTCAGATGCTCAACCTAACCTGAAAATTTCAAATCGCTATCTCTTTCCTTTCTTAGGTTATCGTGACATAAAAAATATATTTTTTAATTTTCTAGCGATACGGTTCACACAAAATTCTACACACGTCTTCAAGTCGATATTCTACAACTAATTGGCAAGCTTTAATTCGATCGAGTCTATATTTTTCAAGTTATCGAGGAAATAATATTCCAGGTGGGTATAACTCGGAAACCGTTAAACCGATTATGCCCAAAAACGAACTCAACTCTCCCTTTCGGATACGCAACCTACCCTGAAAATTGCAAGTCCCTATCTCCTTTGGTTCGAAAGTTATCGAGGCAACGGTCACCCATCTACTGAACTCGCACAAGAATGCTCGAATCTCCAACAATATTCAACCGATCGTATTAAAACTTGAAACTTGGCAGTAGAGTTAGGTAATGAACGCTCTTGCAAAATTTCAGCAATTTCAAACGTATAGTTACTGATATATAGAATTTTTTTTTTTTATTTTCAATGATTTATTAAAAATTTTCTACAGATGCTATCCTCACCAAATTTCGCAAACATTTTCGCGTTGGCATTCTACATCTAATAACCATGTTTGAATTCAATCGGTTCAGTATTTTTCGAGTTAATGAGGAACAAAAAACCACCAAATTTCAGAAAATTTCAGATGGCTATAACTCTGAAACCGTTTGGTCGATTATGCTCATAAAGAAACTCAAATGTGGCATTCATATGCACAACATAACCTGAAATTTTCAAGCCGCTATCTCTTTCCGTTCTCAGGTTATCGTGACAAAAAAAATATTTTTTAATGATTTTTTTTAAATTTTCTAGCCATACGATTCGCCCAAAATTTCACAAACGTGCTTAGGTTCATATTCTACAACTACTCACCAAGTTTCAATTCGATCGGATTTATATTGGTTGAAAACAAAATTATTACTCGGAAACCACTGGGCCGATTATGCCCATTAACGAACTTGTCCGTCGTATTGCGATGCGCCACCCACCCTGAAAATTTCAAGTCGCTAGCTCTTTTCGTTCTCAAATTATCGTGGCAACGGACGGCCGTACGGCCGGACGGACAGAATCAAATTTGACCTCGGATTCTTCATCGGGGAGTCAAACTTGATCGTTTGAGACCAATTTCGTCAAAAAATTCTAAGTTACAGACATTTGGGCAAAACTATAACGCGATGTTCCCCAGAACATACGCGCAAAAAGACTAGAAGACTACGTTCTTGTTGTACTGGTTAGTACCCACCTCTTCACTTTTTCTTAATTAGGTGGTGAGAATCATTTTCTATAATTTCATCAAACAAATTTAATTATGGAAGGTTTCTTTTTTCAGTCGAAACAATTGAAAAAATACAAATTCAGTATATATTTCAAGCCAGATATATCCTAGGTCTAGCCTGAAGTGCATTATCCATAATTTGAATAGTGCTATCAGTACTGGGAAGTGGGACTATTATTTGGATGTAATACACTGTTGAGAAATTCCAATAAGACACAATAATTCTCGTTAGTGAATAGCATTTCGTCAAATAAATTCAACATTTGCATGTAATTCATGTTAATTGTTTATCAAACGTTAGAATAAGTAAGGTTTGCATAATAAAAAGTAAACAAATATTACTACTAGGACTACGGTTAACCGTTGACGTTTTAGTGAAAACACATAAAACCTTTCGCGGTCATGTGGTGGGGGAACAAATTTTGACATTGATGACAAACCGTTGTTAATAACCGGGTTATAAGCGGTATCCTCGCTAAAAAATGGGTTCAAGCCCTGTGGACAGGAGCTTTCTGGCGCTCTAGTTCAAACAGACAAATTATATCTCCGAAAGTATTGGTTTCTCTGAGTTGGGAATTATATCAATGTATTCTTATGATAGAACTGCATCATAAAGGAAATTCAATTCAAATAATAGTTTATTTATCAAGATTAAATGAGCAATCTGAGAATGAGAACTGCACCATGGCAGAAACCAAATTAAAATAGCTGAAATGAATTTGACTCTCTTATAGAACAGGATGAAAAGTACGAGTACGAACACAGATCATATAATAAAGCTTAGATAGAATAATTATAGCATTTTGTGAAAACATAGAAGTATGATTCATTATTGAAATTTAGAACTTCATCTTAGCAGAAATTGAATTCAAACATCATAGAAGAATTCAAATTCAACAAGAGTGCCAAAAATTATCAATCCAAAACCAATAGACGAATTCTACCCAACAACGAACTCATCCGAAATATTCATTCCTCAATTCTATGATGAACGATAATATATATCTTTCCTCAAATCTACTCCAATATTCCAGTTTTGTTTTTAGTGGAGATATTCTGAACTCAATATTATTAACTTACCATTCCCATCATCATGTGGAATGACCATCGGCATGAAAATATCAACCAACAAAAAGTATGATATTATATGAGGAGTAACTTTTCAAAACGCATTATGTCCAATTTGGGCGAAATTGAGTTTGAAGCGGATTCAGAAATGTTTTCTGTTGCTCTATTGCCCTATGTAAACAAAATCTTCCAAATGGCATTATGTCCCTCTGTAATTCAAATCCAAAGTATGTAAGCCGCATCGCAATGAATTATGTTTACGTTTGCATTTTTAAAAGAAATAAAATATAACCAAAAACATGTTTTATCGATTTGCTCATGTTAATTAGGTTACAGGCCAACACTTACTGTGCAGACTGTTTTCTCTAAATGTATAAAAAATCGCAACAAACAGCATTATTTTCAATTTCAACCACATCAAAACGCATTATATACAATGAGATGAATCAAAACGCATTACGTCCAAACGTTTATTAAATTTTCTGTGTATATCTGATCAATATTGATTTAAATGAGATTAGTTATTACCTTTAGATGTAAATTTCTATCAAACAAACTCGACATACTCAAATTATAAGCCAGGGAGGAAGAAAAAATCGTTTTTCGTTGATTCCCAATAAAATGGTTTTTGGACTTGATGCGTTTTGATAAGTTGCTCCTCATATTATGATTCTCATAATACCATTACTGGAATGAATGACAATGAGACAACGTCAAAGTTGACATTATAACAATTCATAGAATAGCCACAGAATAATTCTATCATTGAAATTTTGAAGAATCATATCTCCGAAAGTATTAGCTTGTTAGAGTTTAAAATGATATGAATGGATTCTTATGGTAAAACTGCTTATTGAAAAAAATTTTAATTTGGAATTTGTTCTGTCAAAAAAAAATTTTTTTTTGTTACTCCGAAACCATCTGTCAGATTTTGCCCAATAACGAACTTAGCCGAGATATTTATCCCCCAAACCTACTCTGAAAATTTCAACTGTCTAGCTCATTCCGTTCGAGAGTTATCGTGCCTACGGCCGGACGGCCGGCCGGCCGGACAGAATGAATTTTGACCACGGATTCTTGATCAGTGAGTCGAACCAAATCGTTTAAGACCATTTTCATCGAAAAGTTCGAAAATTACAGACATTTGGGCAAATTGATAAGCACTCAGTTCCGAGGAACTAGAGCGCCAAAAATGATTAAAGTCAATTCGGTGATACTATCAAATATGACATTCATGTCAGATATCAACCCATGAATATTCTGATTTGTATATTATGGATAAAGATTATGACGCAAGTTCCAGGTAATGGTGAAACTTTAATTTACAAAGAATACCCTAGAATCAAACGGAAAAGAGCCCCGAATGAAACCATTACCATAACTTCAAAAGGGATTAAATCGGTAACATGAGTAAAACGGTATAGGTCAAATTATTAATTGTAAATTTTTCATTAGAGCATCCAGTCTCGGAAAGAACCGATAAATGTTTCCAAAATCTTGATTGAAGGACCAATTGATCTGGTTGGTGGGATAGCGAACAACACTATACAATTCAAACCTCCTCATTTATTTTTTATAGATATCCGAGATTCCTTTGGATCAATTAGTTGAAGCTCTGAGCATGATGAAAGATATCGAAATAATTCCTGAAAACCATATTATGGAAATATGGTTAATGCTGAAAGACGAGAAAGGCCTTTGGCCTATAACTGTGGAAGATCTGAAAAAAATGGGTGATTTCATGCAAACGATTCCCAATATTCATCTCTTTGAACTCAACATGTCGGACTGGGATATAGTTGAATATTTAGGTAATGAAAAATACACGATACGACACAATTTCACTGATCATAGAAACATCAGTTTCCGAAGAAATATCAGAACGACGCACTATGGCATGTTTGAACTTAAAACTCGATCAATATTATTTATTTAATTTCTTCTCTGAAATAAACTGTCAATCATAAAATATAAAAATAAGAATTCTACTTTGCCATCCTGTATATCAGAAACGAATAACTTGCGGACATACGTTTATGGGAACCTTTAATTCTTATTCTGAAGTCAGCAACATAGATATACATAGTATAAATGAAAAACTAAATTACTTCAAGATTATAGGAATGTTACTAAATGGTTCATTTATGGGTTTTCACTCCCAAACTCTGAAAAATATCTACAAAATAAAAAATGTATTACCTACTTTGAAAATTTCTTCTGCGATAGATACACAAGATATTTGTCAGATGCAATATATAGAACAATGTTGCCTAATAAACGGTAACGAAACAACATCGACGATAAAACAACTATTCTGTAACGTTTTGGACAATAAATCAGACTCCTTCATTATACACCAAGTGAATATCTTCAGAATTATTTTTTGTTGGCAGAAGATAAGAGCATACCATAGACATAGAATAACATGGACTGGCCCTCAAGCCTCAAGTACCTTTAACACACAGTTCGCTGCGGAATACATAAGAGAGGGAGATGTTGTGAAGGATAGCATAAGTAAAGACAAAATGTACAAATTGATGGCTATTGCGATACATTGGAAAACTCCGTTTTTTGATTTTTTTTAAGAGAAATGAATATCGAAAAAGCTGAATCAATCACAGTGAGGAATTTTATGTGGCATATTTTCGTATTATAAGTATGCATCAGAATTTTCAAAAACAAGAGAATTTCATCTGGTCCTATTTGAATGAAAAAGTTTTTTTATTACTGTTTCAAAGTTTTCATTAAGTTCAGGACTGAAAAATATTAGTGATAAAATTGAATTTATATTCGATTTAGTGCAGTTACAAGGGCAAAATCAGTATTTTTATAGAGACAGAAATGTTTAATGTTTGTCAGTTGTAGAATGCCACCGCAAAAATTCCTGCAAAATTTCATGAGGATGGTATAACTCCAAAATTTTTTAAAAATCATTGAAAAACATTCTATATATCAGAAACTATTCCTCCGACATCGCCGAAATTTTACGAGAGCCTTCAAAACCTAACTCTACTGCCAAGTTCCAAGTTTGAACACGATCGGATCTATATCGTTGGAGCTCCGAGCAGCCTTGTGTGAGTTCAGTAGATGGATGGGTGACCGTTGGCTTGATAACTTTCGAACGAAAGGACATAGGGACTTGCAATTTTCAGGGTAGGTTGCACATCGTAATCGGAGAGATAAGTTCGATTTGGGCATAATCGGTCCATCGGTTTCGGAGTTATACCCACCTGGAATATTATTTCCTCGATAATTAAAAAAATATAGACTTGATCGAATTGAAGTTTGGTAATTAGTTGTAGAATATCGACATAAAGGAGTGTGTAAAATTTTGTTAGAACCGTACCCCTAGAAAATTTTTCAAAATTACAAAAAAAAAATTGTGACAACCGTACCTTTAAAAATTTTTTCAAAATTACGAAAAAAAAAATTGGTTCAAGCACTGACGTGAAGTCAGGAGCCTTTGCGCGTATGTTCTATTGTCCATTCTCCTGTATTGGACACTCTTAATCGAATTTACCATGGTGAATTCTTTTGTCCGTTATCCTGTATTGGACACTCTTAATCGAATTTACCATGGTAAATTATATTGTCCGTTCTCCTATTACAGAAGAACGGACAATAGAATTCACCATGATAAATTCGATTAAGAGTGTCCAATACAGGAGGATGGACAATAGAACATACGCGCAAAAGCTCCTAACTTCACGTCAGTGCTCGAACCAATTTTTTTTTCAGTGCTGATATCAATGGTCTCTTTCTCACAATCACTCCATGTTATTCTATGTCTATGGAACCTACACCAATGATCTAATAAAATGGGTTCAAGCCCTGTGGACAGGAGCTTTCTGGCGCTCTCGTTCAAACAGACATATTATATCTCCGAAAGTATTGGTTTCTCAGAATTGGGAATTATATCAATGTATTCTTATGATAGAACTGCATCATAAAGGCAATTCAATTCAAATAATAGTTTATTTATCAAGATTAAATGAGCAATCTGAGAATGAGAACTGCACCATTAGAAATCAAATTAAAATAGCTGAAATGAATTTGACTCTCTCTTATAGAACAGGATGACACATGTACGAGTATGAACACAGATCATATAATAAAGCTTAGATAGAATAATGATAACATTCTGTGAAAACATAGAAGTACGATTCATTATTGAAATTTCGAAAAATCATATCTCCGAAAGTATTAGCTTGTTGGAGTTGAAAATTATATCAATGGATTTTTATGGCGAAACTGCATCTTAAATAAAGATTGAATTTGAAATTTGTTACTTAAAAAAATTTTTTTTTTCGTTACTCCGAAACCATCTGGCCTATTTTGCCCAATAACTACCTTAACTGAGATATTCATCTCCTTAACTTACTCTGAAAATTTCAACTGCCTACCTCATTCCGTTCGAGAGGAATTGTAAAAAAAAAATTTTAAATTTTCAAAAATTTTTTTGGACACTTTGCGGTAACCTGGTCAATACAAAACTTCACATACGTATGAAGGTCATGATTCTACAACTTGATGCTAAATTTCAGATAGATCGAGTGATCGGTTCGGAAATATTCATAAAAAATGTTTTTACTAAAGTCGGCCATAACTCCGAAACCGCTCGATGGATTTTGCCCATTAACGAACTTAACCGAGATATTTACGCTCCAAACCCAACTTGCAAATTTCAATCCTCTAACTCCTTTCGTTCGAGAGTAATCGGACCGGCCGGACAGAATCGATTTCGACCTCGGATTCTTGATCAGTGAGTCGAACCAAATCGTTTGAGACCATTTTCAGCCAAAAATTCGAAAATTACAGACATTTGGGCAAATTGATAAGCACTCAGTTCCGAGGAACTAGAGCGCCAAAAACTAGATGCGTCCTTGCGTCATCGAGCCGTGCATAGCATTGACTCCAACTTTAAAGAGAGAAAGGGTAATGGGCTATTCTTCGTGTCTAACTGAGACGGGTAGAAAATGATCTCGTGACATAGGACAAGAGATTAAAATTCAAATTGCGTTATATAGGAGATCATTTCATTTTTCCAAATTACAAAGCATTAAAGGAATTATTAGTGAAAATTTCGATTGTTTGTTGAAATACCTAATGATAATTAATTAACATTTGGCCTGATATTGGATGAATATGTACCGGAATAAATAAATACATATTATGATTTTAATACCTATGCTATTTTCCTTTGCTCTAAAAGAAGATATTTAATTTTTGATGGGATATATCATTTCAGACTCGGGTAGCAGAGAAAGCCGTTAATAGTTATCCAGTAGCAAATGGAATAGTTTTGGACGCACATTCGATTCATAATTTAAAAAAAATCGAAATATAAGACTGAACCGTTATGATAAAATTTAATTTTTTTTTTAGTAGTTAAAAATGATTATTCCTATTCATTCTTATCTATAAAAACCATATATTTAGGTATTTGAAAATAAAATAATATTATCTGGGACAGTTTCATTTATAGATATACATATATTCAATGTATAGATAGATCATTTGTCGTACAATATCGATATAGAATTGCCTGCCCAAGGGAATGAATTATACTGTGATATATGATTTATCTAGGTATACTCCATTCACTTTTATAAAGTCTCTTGGTTGGCCATGAAAATTTGACACATTTCACCATGTATATTTTGAAAATGTTAGGTTATAGTCATTTTCCTGTCAGATAACTACGCAACGTTGTCCTCTCTACATAGAAGTCGTAGTAATTACGTATTTTCACAATGTGAATTTACTTCGGAAAAATAATGAATTTGAGAAGATATTATGTGAATTCAATAATTCCACAGTCCTGGCGACTATGGAAGAAAATGTTTGCTCTGTTGTTACTGGAAACATTTCACGTATATAAACTGGTTGGAAGATTCAATTATGCTATTTTCTTGTAAGGAAATCAATAATCAAGTGTTGAAAAATAATGGAAAGAGTATAGTCCATTACTTTGTGATAGTTCATTTGAAAAAATAATAAAAGTACCTGATTAACCCGACAGGAAATCTCCTAAACGAACAGACGTACCTATAAAATTCCCCACTTTTCTCAAGAAGACATTTAAATACCTTGTTGCACAACTTGAAATACACCAGTTTCAAAATGTAGTAGTACTACGAAACCCGAATTATTCTTATACCTTAATAAAATATAATGATAGGAAACTAAGTAATTTCATTCGAGAGTTCAACATGTCAGAATGAAGTTTTCCTATTGCAGATTTTAATGTTATGATTATGTTAGGTTTGAGACTTTTGAGAGTAGAAATTGGCAAGCTCTCGGCGAATTGTTTTGACCTTGACGATATTTCAGCAGTGCCAACCTGCCTCTGCTTTAGTTACAAAAACGTGATAGACCTAAATCATGGCCAACCGGGAGACTTTATAAAAGTGAATGGAGTATAGGTAGGAAATTCAAATCACTGATAATTCATTCATACAAACGTAGAGTCTACAGGATGGTCCAGATCGTAACCACTGGTTTTTCCGACAATAAAAATTACTATTTAAATCCTTATTTAATTAGGAGCAAATTCGGTCTCTTGACTTTTTGCTGTACGAGACAACGTTTCCGGTTAAAAAAATAAAACACATTCTCATGCATGAAGAAATCGCCAAAATTTGATATGGTATGTACATAATAATAATAAGACTATTTTTGTGAACGAAACGTGTAACTAAAAAAAAATAAGCATTAACAACCACACTCAAAACGAACTAAAAGAATATGTTCGAAGTATGAACCATTTTGCTGAACACATAATTCACATCGACGTCTAACAGATCCGACAGCAGCAGCTAAATTTTGATTTCTTAATTCGTCGCAAGCATTTTGAAGACGGCCAATAAGTTCTTCCCTTGAGTTCACAGGAGTCACATATACGATTTCTTTCAAAAACCCCCATACGAAGAAGTCCAAAGGGGTAATATTGGGGCTCCGTGGAGGCCAACTGACTGGCCCATTACGTCCGATCCATCTTTCTGGAAAATTATTATCCAACCAGTTCCTCACATTTCTATGATGGACAACCGTCAAGTTGAAACCAAGCCGCTAATCTTGATTCTACTGGAATATTTTCCCACATATTCGCATGCTCTGCCATTAGAAATTGTAAAAAATTTTCACCATCAACTCGTTCTGGTAAGAAATAGGGTCCAAATAAGTGATTATTATAAACTCCAAGCCAAACATTAACACTAAATTCTACTTGGGAATTTCTTGGTCGAATGGGATGTGGATTTTCGTGGGCCCATACATGCTGGTTATGAAAGTTTACCACGCCCCGACGAGTAAAACACGATTCATCAGTCCATAATATGGTATTTATAAAGTCTCTCTGCTCAATTGAACGAAGAATCCATTGGCAAAAAAATATCCTTCGCTGTTCATCACCTTCTCGTAAACCTTCGACGGGTTGCAAATGGAAAACATGTCGACGGTCCTTTTTTAAAACTCGAAGAATTTTTGGCTTAGAAAATCGAAGTGTGCCAGCTGCTATTCGACTGCTTGTTGTTGGATTCCTATCAAATTCACGAAGTATCCTGTTATTGTTCCTTTCTTGCCCAATATTCACCCTTCTGCCGTTCATCAGGTCTAGTACTAAGTCCATTAGTTCTAAATCGTCGGTGAATGTTGATAACCAATGAGCAATGCGGATGGCGTCTTCTCGGAAATCTTCTTCGGTACTCCCTAGCTGCTTCCGCCTAGTTTCCATTTGCCACTCCATAACAGAAATGGATATCGGCTTGTTCCTAACTCGTAAAACAAAAAGGCATTTAGTTGTTAAAGAGAAACTGACTTATCACTGTGATAAATTACTGTCAAAGTTCAAATAAATGTTCGAAGCTGACAACAGTTTTTTTCTCCATGGCACACTTTGCTTTCCTCAATAAGGAAATTACACTTTTTTATGGTTATGCTTGTATTGAAACGAGTAATTGGAAACCAAACCTGTCATTGAAGTTTTTTAATCAAATTATTCTACCCTAAAAATAGGAGTTGGATGTGTGTTGAATTTATCTAACCTTAGAAAATTGCTACAAAACCGTAGTAAGCTTTTTATTGCTGTATCAAATTTTGGCGATTTCTTCATGCATGAGAATGTGTTTTATATTTTTAACCGGAAACGGTCCTCGTACAGCAAAAATCGAGAGACCGAATTTGCTCCTAATTAAATGAGGATTTAAATAGTAATTTTTATTGTCGGAAATACCAGTGGCGTATCATTTTTTATCTGAAAATATTCAGTCTCGCTGCAGTACGGACGCCACTGGTAGAATAGAAAAGAAATGACATTATGCAAAAAGTGCTCCTTGACGCTCCAAACCTATGTCTCAAATTTCATAAAAATATTTCAAGCAGTGTGAAAGTTATTAATAAAAAACATTTATTTTTCTATAATCCCCGTATCTCGGAGAGGAAACATTTCTCGACATATGTTTATATGACAAACTAGGGCTTATTTTTGATGTAGAATACGTGGTTAAAATTTCTTGGTTACGATCTGGACCACCCTGTATATTTCAGCGTTTATAGCAAACGGCAAATTGATTTTCTATAGCTACGAAATATTTTTTTTACTCTGTTGACTAAGGTAGGTGAATATGACCCTATAATAGAAAACCGCCTTTATTATACATTTGACAAATTGTAATTTGGTCAAAAACATACGAATATTTTCCTTTGTCAGTAACCAAATTGTTGCGCATCTCAACATAATCAATTTTTGGCGCTCTTGTTCCTCGGAACAAAGTGCTTATCTATTTGCCCAAATGTCTGTAATTTTCGGAATTTTTCGATGAAAATGGTCGTAAACGATTTGGCTCAACTCACTGATCAAGAATCCGTGGTCAAAATTAATTCTGTCCGGCCGGCCGGCCAGCCGTAGGCACGATAACTCTCGAACGGAATGAGCTAGACAGTTGAAATTTCCAGAGTAGGTTTAGGAGATAAATATCTCGGCTATGTTCGTTATGTGGCAAAATCGGACAGATGGTTTCGGAGTAACAAAACAAAAAATTTTCTTTGCATAACAAATTCCAAATTAATTGTTTTTCAATATGCAGTTTTACCATAAGAATCCATTGGTATCATTTTTAACTCTAACAAGCTAATACTTTAGGAGAAATGATTTTTCAAAATTTCAATAATAAATCGTTTTTCTATATTTTCACAGAATGATATAATTATTCTATCTATGAATTGTTATAATGTCAACTTATTTTCCTGAGACATGACATTGTCTAATATTTCAACAATCGTAGAATTATGAGAATTATAATATGATATCATACTTTTTATTGGTTGATATTTTCATGCCGATGGTCAATCCATGGGAATGATAATGGTAAGTTAATAATATTGAGTTCAGAATATCTCCAGTAAAATCAAAACTGGAATATTGGTTTATTGGAGTATTGGAGTGGATTTGAGGAAAGAATATACAGGGTGGCCCACCACAGACGCGGAGCTCGTTTTGAGGGATTTTTTTTTGTGATGTGTGTAGGGTGTTTGAAAGCACAATTTAAACTCATTTTCATATATACAGGGTGTTCGAAAACAAAGATATAGACCAAAGTTGCATTTTTTTAATTGTAACACCCTGTATTTGACCTCAAAAATGAAATGCAAACTCAAATTATGATGGGTTTCCTTAATCACTTTATGCCTTTGAAGTACCATTTACCAGAATATGGAGTTTTTTAAATAGCAATTAATGAAGAAACAAGCTACCCTGGCGATACAGTGGAACATTTTTTGAGTAGACATATTAGCTGTTCCTATAAAGACAAAAAAAAATTAACTCTGGAATATACAGAGTGAACATAATTAATTTTTAAACATTAACTACAAATAATGGTCAAAAATTGATGAGAAAACTATCAGGTTTAGGTGTAGGAAAACCTTGTGAAGATAGTTTCGAAATTATTTTACGTTCAACGAGATATATAAATATCAGGTGTGCCATTTGAAATAAGAAAGTTTTTAACCATTATTTGTAGTTCGTGTTTGGAAATTAATTATGATCACTCTGCATATTCCAGAGTTAATTTTTTTTGTCTGTATAGGAGTAGCTCATATGTATACTCAACAAAATACTGTCTGTATCGCTGCCGTAACTGGTTTCTTCATTAATTGCTATTTAAAAATACTCCATATTTTCACCTTGCCATTCTATTTTTGAGGTCAAATACAGGGTGTTACAGTAAAAAAAAGTAACTTTGTTCTTTATCTTTGTTTTCGAACACCCTGTATATATGAAAATAGTTTTATAATGTGCTTTTGAATAGACTACACACATCACAAAAAAAAATTTCAAATTATTTTCATTTACTCCCTCAAAACGAACTCCGCGTCTGTGGTGGGCCACCCGGTATATTATCATTCATCAGTAAATTCAGGAATCAATATCTCGGATGAATTCGTTGTAGGGTAGAATTCGTCTATTGGTTTTGGATTGATAATTTTTGGCACTCTTGTTGAATTCAAATTCTTCTATGATGTTAGAATTCAATTTCTGCTAAGAAGAAATTCTTTCATAAGAATCCATTGATATAATTCCCAACTCTTACCAATACCTTCGAAGATATGATTTGTAAAAGTTTTTTGATTTGTAAATTTAATGATGCTTGGAATAGGATCAGATTTCGAACTTTCCGTTCCAAAATTATCACAATTAAAATGTTCCGAACATAATTTTGCATAAACCCAAGGAATAACATTTTCCTTGCTCATTACAACAAACTATTTCTTCAAAATTATTTTCGGGAATGTTATAAATCAAGAATTTTTAAAATTCATTTTAACTATATTAATGTTATATCACAATATAATAATTAAACATTTGAAAAAAAAAAATCATCATACCACAACATGCTATCTTCAACCTCTAAACAGCTTTTGAGATTTTCAAGGCACTTTTTTAATTCAAATGATATAAATTTGTGCTACTACAGCATCAAGTAACATGGCTAAACTAAAACATAAAATTCAACTAAGCTTATTTGATTCATAGTATAAAACACAAAATCAAAATTTAAACAGACTTCTTCGATACCTACGTTAGGTACAGTTTTGTTTTTTTTTCAATAACCGGTGTAACAGGTGTTAAATTTCATAACAACTCGGAATAGACTTTGATGTAGGGTTCACAATACCACGACTTGTTGGTACATTTTCCAGATTAATATTTGATTTGTATACGATTATGTATCTCTTGAATTGTTGTAAATTTGATCGATTCTGCAGTTTTACCGAATTGATATTAGCTCTTAGTAATCCCTGATTGCATTTCAAATATCTACTAACGTCTCTCACATTTTTAAATGTGTTTTAATCATTATTTTCGAAGATCCATTTAGCTCACCTTTGAAATGTAATGATTTATTTTTATATGTATTCGTACAACCGGACGCCTAATAGGCCATTTCCATTGTTAGACATAATCAATTAATCTTTATAAAACTTTAAATAAGACAAAAATAATTGAAGGAAAAGGGAAAAAAGAATAAAAGATCATAATTTAGTAGGACTTATCAGTGCAAAACACAATGTTTTGTCCTACATCAGCTGATGTCCATCATTGCATCTCACTCTTATGTTGGAGTCAATGCCTCTCTGTCTAGGCTCTATCTACCTATTATTAGGTCATTGGCCTACACACACGGGCTATGCCCCGTTCCTTGGTTCGGTTTCCATGGAAAGGACGATTACTAGAATACGTTCTATTAGGGTTGTGTTCGAATATTAACTCCGTAGAGTAATATTTACTCCATTGCGTTCGAAAACTGAAAGATTGGGTAAATTTACTCCATGACGGTCGTTCGAAATGTCAGAGTATTCGACTCCGACTTCATTTTAATCCTGTCAAAAATGACATAACTCATGGGACGGAAAATCTAGTATCTTTGTCTCGCTGTTTTATGAATGTTCTGTGATGTAATTTAATAGTTTTAATACTGCTCACAATATATATATATATATATATATATATATATATATATATATATAATTACATGATTCCAATTCCATATTTAATAGATAGGTTTATTTCCAAAGGTCCATACTGTATTCATATTACTTTGTTAGATTTTGCATATTTAGCATTTTGCATCCTAGCGCGTGGACCTGCATCGCACATTCCTTAGATAAGACAATCTTATAAATAGAACCCTATTAGATTTTCTCGAGGAGAGTTGCATAGAGAATTGTACGGAGAATTGAATAGCTAATTGTATCGCTAAGCTCAGTGTATCGAGTATTTTCAAATAAACCATTTTTGTTTTTAAAAACGTGATTCTTCCCCGAAAAGACGTAAATGGCGACGAGGACGTGATGTTATTAGTGATTTTACAAGAAAAAAAAACACGTGAATTTTAATTCTTTGAATGACATCAAAGAACCCGAGAACTCAGAATAAGTGCGACGTAAATTCCAAAAGGAAAACCGAGTACGAACTGTATCTCAAATAATATTGTGCCAGTCTCAGTGTGCGAAGAAAAGTGCGACGAATCAACCCCTAAAATTCATCCACGGAGAATCTTCCAGAGGCTAGCAGTTTCAACAACAACATAGAATTTGGAGAAGAATCCAGAGTCCGATTGATTGAGTAGCGCCCTTCAACGACTTCAATAAAACAACTTGGTGAGCATTGAGCAATTCCTATACTGTTTTCCCCAGTTTTCCTAACCTGGTCAAAGTTAGTCAATCTTTTTCCCCACAGTTTTGTGCGTAAAACTTGTGTCATAGTTTTTTCTAGGTTTCTTATTAAAAAACCGATTACCATAGTTTTTCCTAGGTTTCTTATTAAAAAACCGATTAACGCGAATTAAATAATTGTATAACTCGAACATAATATTTCCAAGATGACTCAAGAAAGTAATCTTCTTGATAAAATCAAACTAATAGATTTATTTGCAAAACCAATTCTATCTTTTGATGGTAACCAAGCAAACCTTGCACGCTTTATTAATCATTGCGAGAAATTTTATAATAAATTCAAAACAACCGAAGTATTGTTAAATGAAGTAATAATCGATATCATAAAAAGTAAACTAACTGGAACAGCGAGCGAAGTAGTGAGTAGCAATGAAAGAATTACTCAAACTTGGAATGATTTAAAAATATTTTTGAAATTAAGATTTGAAGAAAAAATTAGTCTTTCAGTTCTATTTTGGGATCTGCAAAATGCCCAAAGACTTAGACACGAAGATGATTTAGAATTTTTGGAAAAGATCGTTGAATTGAAAAACAAATACGATTCTCAGATTGAATTATCAGAATTACCAGTATTAGAAAAGGAACAAGAGAAAAATATAGCTTCACGAGTAGCAACCCGCGTTCTTTTGTATAATATTAACGCAGAATTACGAACAGCCCTTAGAGGTCGACATATTATGAATTATGATGAAATGGTTACTTTTATTAGGCAAGATTATTATTATTATCAACAGCCATTTTCACATTACAAATCTCAAATGAATAGACGTCAAAGTGAACCTCAGAGAAATATCCCCCAAAATAATCAAAGAAATTTTAATCAAAATAACCAAAGAAATTTTCCTCAAAATGTTTATAGAAATTCTTCTTATAATAACACTAGAAATTTTCCTACGAATAATCGATATCAAAATTATCAAAGGAATTATAGAGAAAATCCTTTTAATCAAAGTTCTCAACAAAGATTTCCTTCTCAACCAATTCAGTTTCAACAACGTGCAGTAAATACCTATTACCCGACGAACCGTCAAGTATTTGGACCTAGTACGTCACGAGAACAGAATGTTAATGTATTTAAGCCCGATCCAAATAGGAGAATCCAAACTCCACCAGAAAAAATGTCAATTCAAACAAGAAATTACCCTCAGAAAAGACAAAATTATTCTACCCAATATCAAACAAATCCTAATAAAAAATACTTCAGTAGTGAACAAAGTCCCAACTTTACATTTGAAGAATTAACTCATATTCAGTCAACTTCACAAGACCCCAGATTTGATTATAAATCAGTTCCTGAAAACGAGCGTGATTTACATTTAAAAGAAAGTTTTCGAAAACTAGCCCTAAACGATTCATTGACTTAAATCATTCGTTAGATCATACAAATCAATTACCGTATATTGAATTTAAAAATCCAAAATGCAAACTCCTAATTGATAGTGGATGTTCCGTTTGTCTTATGGATCCAAAATTCGCTTATAATAATTTCCACCAGAATATTTTTAATGAAAAAACTACCTTAACTGCTTGCATGAAGCAAGAAACTTCTAATGAAAAAGTGTTAGTACCATTATTTTCAGAATTTCAAATGAATGATTGTCATCCTTTTGTATTGTATAAATTTCATAAGAATTATGATGGATTAATTGGTGCAGATTTCTTAAATAAATATGAACTTAACCTAGATTTCAAAAATCAAAAATTAACTAATGACTTTTGTGAAATTTCTTTTGAATATCAACAAGTATGTCAAAAACCTACGAATATTCCAGTAGACCTTACTCATTTAGAACCAAAAATTAGTAGTCAATTGAAGAAAATATTCGAAACAAACGTAGATGCTCTTCAGTTACCAGGTCAACCACTTAATTTTACGAATAGGATAAAACATAAGATAAGAACGAGCGATGAAAATCCCGTTCATGGTAAAATTTATAGATATCCAGAAGTTCATAGAGAAGAAGTTCATACTCAAATTCGAGATATGTTAGACAAGAAAATTATTAGACCTAGTATATCACCATGGTCCTTTCCAGTAGTTATTGTGCCTAAAAAACAAGACTTATCTGAAAAAAAGAAATGGCGTATCGCGATAGATTACAGAAAATTGAATGATAAAACAATTGAGGATAAATATCCACTTCCCCAAATTGAAAGTATATTAGATAAACTTGGTAATAAAAAATACTTTACAACGCTGGATTTAGCCTCCGGATTTCACCAGATTGAGTTAGATGAGGAATCCATTGAAAAAACGGCTTTTACTGTTGAAAATGGTCATTATGAGTTTCTGAGAATGCCATTTGGACTTAAAAACGCCCCGGCAACTTTTCAAAGATTAATGAACACTGTCTTAGAAAGATTTATCGGAAAAAATTGTTATATTTACATGGACGATATTATTATATTTTCGGACACTGTTGAACAACATTTGGCCGATATTCATAATATTCTCGAAGTTCTGAAAGAGGAAAAATTAAAAATTCAACTAGATAAATGTCACTTTTTCAAGACTGAAATTGAATTCTTAGGACATATTATCACACCCGAAGGAATTAAACCAAATCCAAATAAATTAAAAGCAGTAATTAAATTTCCTATCCCAAAAACTCAAAAAGAGATAAAATCATTTCTCGGATTAGTCGGATATTACCGAAAATTTATACCAAATTTTGCGAAAATTTCTAAACCCCTAACTGTATGCCTGAAAAAAAATGCGAAAATTAATATTAATGACCCGAATTATATTGAAGCATTTGAAATATGTAAGAGAAATTTATTAAACCACCCAGTATTAAGATACCCAGATTTCAATAAACCTTTTATTTTAACAACGGACGCATCAGGATTCGCGATAGGTTCCGTATTATCACAGGGTGATCCACCAAATGATCTACCGATTTCTTTCACAAGTAAAACATTAAATTTAGCAGAATCTAGATATAGTACCATAGAAAAAGAACTACTTGCTATTGTATGGTCGTGTAAACATTTTAGACCTTATCTATATGGAAGAAAATTCACTATTTATACCGATCATAAACCTTTAACCTGGTTATTTTCCCTTAAAGAACCAAATTCACGTCTCATGCGATGGAGAATAAAACTTGAAGAATTCGATTACGAGATTCTCCGCCGTATTCACAAACCTTTCAATCACCGTTAAGTCCTAACTGAGGTCCTCAGTTAAGCATAAATAAGAATCACAACCTCAGTTAACATGTAAATTAACGTGAAACAGGCCTGTCTCACCACCGTTGAATACTTTAATTGAAGTTGCGATTCATATTTATCCTTAACTGAGGTCCTCCGTTAGGACTTAACGGAGATTGAAACACTTAACAACGCTTTGTGAATACGGCGGAAAATATAAGAAAGGCTCAACAAATAATGCAGACGCCCTAAGTCGAATTATTTTGGATTCAACTGATGAACTAACATATCAAAATTTCTTAAAACTTAAAACTTATGAATCCAAGAATATTATTGATACACCGAATGTAATAGAAAAAGAAGGTAATCTATTTGAAAGCCCTAAAAACTATGCTCTAGCACACTGCGTATCAAATGATTTTTATATGAACCAAGGTATTGCCCTGGATTTCAAACAGAAATTTGGTAAAGTAAACGAACTTAAACTTCAAAATAAATCAATAGGTGAGATTGCATCGATCCGAAACGAGAATCGTAATATTTATTACTTAATTACTAAAAATCTTCACTCTGATAAACCTGAATATGAAAAAGTTTTCAAAGCACTTTTAAACCTTAGAAAATTATGCGAATATAATGATGATAAATACATAGCTTTGCCGCGAATTGCGTGTGGATTAGACCGATTAGAATGGTCAATTATCTTAAAAATAATAAAATATATCTTTGCAGACTCAGATCTGAAAATAATCATCTATTATTTATCCAATAGACACCCAGAAAAATCTGTACATACTTCTAATGTAACTACTATTCATAAAAATTTAATCGATAATAATGGAATAGAAGAAGATCTTATTTCAATGGCAAATCAAGTAACTGATGAAGAATTAGACGAATGTCTAAATTTATTAGGTCACACAAATGATAGACTACCTGCAATGAAAAATCAATTAACCGATGAAGAATTAGATGACCTTTTAGGCAATACAAGTGATGAAATACCTGTCCTAGATAATTCGAATTCAAGTAAATTGAAAACAGGAAATATAATTATTCACAGTGATGCCACAATTCATAGTAGCGTTGAAAATCTAATTTTCGAAATTCCTTATACAGAAAGAAGTTTAAATTCATCACCTTTACAAATAATAATGAGAAAATTCTCAAGTTACCATGTCACAAAAACAAAATTATTTGGAGACAAAATGAGATTGCGAGTTACTATAAATTCGATAGAAAATGATCTATTTAAATTTATCAAAGAATATGTCCAACCTAAAAAGTCATATACCATATATTTTGCATCCCCAGAGTTAGAAAAACCTCTTATACAAACTTTACAGAATAAATTCGATTATAATACATTCAATTTGAAAATCTCTAAAATATATCTAGAGGATGTCGAAGATAAAGAAGAACAACTTCTAAGAATTCAACAATATCATGAAACCAAAACTATTCATCGTGGATATCAAGAAAATTTAACTAGTTTAAAGCGCAAATATTATTGGCCGAACATGAACAAAGATGTTCAAAATTTTATAAATTCTTGCGAAATATGTCAGAAAAGTAAATACGAAAGATCCCCAATCCAATTACAATTTAAACCAAACCCAATAGGATCAAATCCTTTCACACACATTTATTGTGATACTATTAGATTCAATCAAACATATTGTCTAAGCATTGTAGACTCATTCTCCAGATTTGGACAATGTTACCCGCTGTCACAAAAGACAGGCACGGAAATAGTAGATAAATTATTAATGTATTTTAGCCATTTTGGTACCCCCAATAAGATAACATGCGATAATGGACTAGAATTCAAAAATAGTGTTGTACAGGATTTTTCCAAAATTCATAAAATAGAAATTCATTACATAACCAATTATAACCCAAATTCTAACGCTATAGTAGAGAGGTTTCATTCTACGTTGATAGAACAATTAAGAACGATCGGAAATAAAAATACTTTTCAAAATAGACTTTGTCAAGCTTTGCTTAGCTATAATAATTCTAATCACTCAAGTTTAGAGATGACACCTATGCAAATAATCAAAGCAGACTTAAATTATTCACTACCTATTGAGCGGACACATAATGAACAAATGAACAAATTCAGAATTATGTTGAAAATTACGTCGAGAATCTTAATGACATTTCAAAACAATTGGAGAAAAATAAGCAGAAGAATATTGAACGTTTAAGAAAAACTAATGAAAAGAGATCAGCGAAAGAAAATCATCCCTTAAATAAAAATCCTACTTATATTGAAAAACCAATAACACGCAAATTAGACCCAGTTTATAAGAAAATAGATGCCCGTGAAATTGATGAAAACCGTATTGAAGATACTAAAAACAAACATGTTTATCATAAGAAAATTTTAAAGCAAAGGAAACACTAGTACAGATTTTATTTCAGACTTAATAATGCTGTAAGCTTTGCGAGATTATTAAATGAATCTATCTTACCTTTCACAAAGTTCTCAAAATTAATAGAAAATGTTAATATAATACCTGTTCATCATTTGAAAGATTACTATCAATTGGACGGTGTTATGCAACAACCGTTTAAACCACAAACTCTGAGAAATTAATGTTTTTGTTGAAAAACGTTCAATAAGAGATAAAGAACAATACGCAAAAATGATCTAACTGCTAACCCATAGACAAGATTCTTGTCTATGGGTTAGCAGTTAGATCATTTTTGCGTATTGTTCTTTATCTCTTATTGAACGTTTTTCAACAAAAACATTAATTTCTTAGAGTTTGTGGTTTAAACGGTTGTTGCATAACACCGTCCAATTATGTCACACGAAAGTTATTTTCAAGAACAAAGTTTTATTGTTCCTAATATCAATACCATTGGTATATAAAAAAAATTATGATTTATACAAGTTTCACTACTTAACTCAACAAAATCTTTCCCTTCCTTATACCAACTCCTATTTGCTCTCACAAAAGGAAATATTGAAATGGTCAACAAAACAGTGCCATCCGATAGAAGATGACTATCTATGTGATCAAGACTCCCTTATAGAATCCCCGATATGTATGCAGAATATCTTGAAAAACCACACCGAAAACTGCCCCAGAACGAGAATGGTCATTTCTCCTGATCTAAAATTATTGGAAGACGGAAATGTATTGTCAATTGGAAACAAGAAAATCCAAGAAAAATGTCCCCAGCAAACCAAATACTACTTCATCCCTTCCATGGCAATTCTAAGGGCAAAATGTACCATAAGCAACTTACAGAAAGAAATTACTCCCACTACTTCAATAGACGAAGAAAAATACATCATTCTACCAAAAATGATGTTACCCTCCAAGAACCTGTCAAATGAAGAATTCAAGAAAGAAGAAATGGAAATCCCCAACATAGAATTAGAAGATTTAGAAGAATGGAATTTCCAACCTTCGAAATTCACATTGTTAATATTATTAGTATTAATTATTTTCATAATAAGCATTTATTTCATTTTCAGATATTTAAGAAATAATATTTTTAATAAAGCCACACCTCTTAAAGGTGATACCTTTAATTTAGCCGAGGAGGAATTACATGATTCCAATTCCATATTTAATAGATAGGTTTATTTCCAAAGGTCCATACTGTATTCATAATACTTTGTTAGATTTTGCATATTTAGCATTTTGCATCCTAGCGCGTGGACCTGCATCGCACATTCCTTAGATAAGACAATCTTATAAATAGAACCCTATTAGATTTTCTCGAGGAGAGTTGCATAGAGAATTGTACGGAGAATTGAATAGCTAATTGTATCGCTAAGCTCAGTGTATCGAGTATTTTCAAATAAACCATTTTTATTTTTAAAAACGTGATTCTTCCCCGAAAAGACGTAAATATATATATATTTATGATAAGAGTTACATATATGTGAAGAAAACAATAATAATAGGTTCTTTCTTACAACAACATAACCTATTTTCCGATATTGGCACCTTCTGTCACTGTCAGTGTCAGAGTAACTCCAGAGTAAATCTGTCAAACCTTCAAAAACTCTACTCCGTGGAGTTAATTTTCGAACACAACCTAGCACTGGTGTCATTGCGTCATTTTAGGTATCCTACGTAGGGCATTTTCTTGGCATGGTATCAAAACAAACATTTATTCGAATATTTGGACCACTGAGAAATCTGTAAAACTAATAGGTCTGCCTTTGATTTTAAGGGAAAAACAGCTCTGACGTGAAGTCAGTACTCTTTGGCGCGCGTGTTCACGGTGGCTAATTTGAATTGAGTGATGAGTACTACCTTTTGGGTAGATCTTCGGCTCGCTCTATCCACTGAGATTGAAGTACTCATCATTCAATTCAAATTAGCCACCGTGAACACGCGCGGCAAAGAATACTGACTTCACGTCAGTGCTTTTATTTTTTTTTCAAGTTCCTTTAACAAATATAGTTTCGATACAGTTTGGCTGTTAGCTTTACCGTAGATCGAAAAAAAATTGCGGTTATGGGACCTCCGTTAGGAACGCAATTGCCTCTTCTCCAAATCCGAACGTATTTTAATATAGATCTACCGAATATATTTATCTATAAATTCGCCTCAGGGCCACCATACAGACATTTCAACTCGGAAACAACGCTATTTCGCCCAAACTGACTTGTGTCCGTGCACTGAATTGACATGAATATTCTTTTAAAACCTCTGCTCATAACTCCCATACAACCCAAAACAGTCACTTCTCGTCTGCGCATGCGCAATATACTCGTGGCTGCAAGTCCTCCCAAAATTACGCACCTCACAAAAAACTCCGATTCTCCAACACTAGTGGTTCAGGAGATATCGCTTCTTGAATCCACGCATGCGCAGACCCTCACATTTCAACGCTCTAACTCGTTCCATTCGAGAGTTATCGTGCTAACGGCCGGCCGGCAGGACAGAATTGAATTTGACCTCGAATTCATCATCAGGGAGTCGAACCCAATTGTTTGAGACCATTTTCGCAAAAAAAATCGAAAAATACAGACATTGTGACGAAATGATGTCCTTGCGGAACACGCGCGCAAAAACAAGAAGCACAACAAATTGCCATTGTAGTTCCCAGAGGCAAGATCTCGAACAAATAATACCCTAAGAACATTCCTATTTGTAGGTTATAAAAATTGTTCTGTTTTAAAAAAAATATCATTTCAAATATGAGGGTACTAATTAAATGTTTTTGAAGCTATATAGCACGCCTACACTGCTACGAATTATTTTAATAGCAAGCTCTGCTTTTTCTGGCAAACCAAGTCTTTTTTCAAGC
Source organism: Halyzia sedecimguttata (assembly GCA_937662695.2). Lineage (NCBI taxonomy): Eukaryota > Metazoa > Arthropoda > Insecta > Coleoptera > Coccinellidae > Halyzia > Halyzia sedecimguttata. The sequence continues at coordinate 19,470,854 of OW569413.2, forward strand.
TGCACGTTAAGCAAAGAGGAATACCTTTTTGTATAGATAGTATGCCATGACAACGCCTGACCTTTGATAACTAAAGTGGAATGACGTCACACTAATAGAGCGTATTAAAATTCTACCGTCGCTACGATGGAATGGAAGCTAAACTCCATGACTTTAGCGACATTCGAACTACTCGATCGTTCTGCTTCCATGCCGGTCGCGTGAATCGTAGACTGGCTACGCTGAAATTACCTTTGTAGTAATCGACGTGCATGATTGCCATGGAAACCGAGTGTAAGACAGGGGCTCAGGAGATTCGAATTGCTTCGATTCGGTATGCCCGTGTGCGTAGGCTCTTATTCTTAAATTCGAATACACAGTTTTTGGATTTTCCTTTTTGACGCTCTGTTCCTCGGAAGAGAGCGCGTATAAATTTGCCAAATGTCTGTAATTTTCGATTTTTTGACTGAAAATGGTCTTAAACGGTTTGGCTCGACTCAGTGATCAAGAATCCGTGGTCAAAATCGATCCTGTCCATCCGTTAACACGATAACTCTCGAATGGAATGAGCTAAGCAGTTGCAATTGTCAGAGTAGGTTTAGGAGATAAATAACTCGGTTAAGTTCGTTATTGGGCAAAATCGGGCGGGTGGTTTCGGAGTAACGAAAAAACAAATTGGTCTTGACCACTCTGATTTGGTTTCTCGCTAAAATTCGACTTATGTTTTAAGACAAATTGCGGATTTCAGAATAACTGTCAACAAAAAATAATCCTGAACATTTTCGCTTAGTGTCTGATGATGATGATGATGAAGGAGTCTGATTTAGTCTCCAACACGTCACAAAATATTTGCTTTATCAATTATGTTGTTTCGTTACTGCTCATTAGGTAACATTGTTCTACATATTGCTTCTGACAAATATCTTGTGTTTCTAACGCAGAAGCAGTTTTCAAAATAATACATTTTTTATTTTATAGATATTTTTCAGAGAGAGTTTGGCAGAGAAAACCCAGAAAGGAACCATTTAGTGATGAATTAACCTGCCAAAGTATCCTTTAATGATTATGCCAAAGTATCCTTTAATGATATATGATATACTCCATTCACTTTTATAAAGTCTCCCGGTTGGCCATGATTTAGGTCTATCATGTATTTGTAACTAAGGCAGAGGCTGGTTGGCAGTACTGAAATGTTGTTAATGTCAAAACAATTCTTCGAGACATTGCCAAATTGCCTATTTCCTATTTATACTCTCAACTCCCAACAGTCAACAATCAACATAATCCTTTTTAACTAATCTTTCATCATATCATCATAACAAGATAAAATTAGTTTTAAAGAAGCAGAGACAAAGCATCCGAAAGTACTATAACGTGAAATGCGCTTATTCTGATCGTAAACCTGATGTTTTGGAATCTATAATTTATGAGAAGCTATCTAACATTTTCGACGTATGTGGGTGAAAACCAAGGTACTATATTTTATATGAATAGATATTTGGTTTTTAGGAAAATTGTAAGTGAAAGAGGCGACAAAGAATTTCCTTCTATTGGTGCACCCAAAAAGACACTGACTGAAGAATTTATGTTGAAGGAAGATCTGCAGCGACAAATCTGGAATTTTAATTTGAAAAATGAATACTTTTCGATTGATACACTACTCACTTTTGCAAAAAAACATTTGGAATATAACGGAGGACATACATCACTTTTCAAAATTATAAAATCAGTGGTTTACAAATACAAAAGGGTAAATGAACGCAAAATTGTATGTGAACAAAAACATGTTGTTGCAGCCAAAATTACTTTCCTGCGAAAATTTCTACAGTATAAATCGTTGGATGAAAATATCAGGTTTGTGTTTCTAGATGAAACTTGGATTTACCTAAACGGTTCTTCAGTTCTTCGATGGACACATGAGTCTGATATGATGAGCAATCCATCCAAAATAAAATCAGAAGGAACACGTTTCACGGTTTTACACGCAGGGAGTAATTTTGGATTGTTAGAGGGTTGTAATTTTATTTTAGATTCAAAGAACAATGACCGTGACTATCACAAGACAATGACCAGTGAAATCTTTCAAAATTGGGTTATTAATCAACTGATTCCATCTTTATCTAAGATTCCTGTAAAATGTGTGGTTGTAAACTAATGGAAAATGCACCATATCATTCGGTGCAATTGGATAAACCACCCACTTATTCCAGCAAGAAAAGTGAGATGCAGGATTGGTTGATTAAAAACAAAATTGATTTCAATCAAAATTTCACTAAGAAACAACTTTGGAATTTGATATTACCTCTTCGAACTGACAGACAGAGACGATATGTAGTTGATGACCTTTTGAAGGAGCATGGACATGAGGTTCTTAGATTACCCCCCTATGATTTCAGTATAATCCTATTGAATGGGCGTTTTGTTAGAAATTTTATAACAAGAACATAAATTCGCATTCCTTTACAAAGGATAGAGTGCAGTTGAGCAGTTGAGTTGTAAACAAATAAGACAGTAATCAGCCACCGACTCCAGGTATAAAAACCAGGATTGATCGAGCTTATTTGCTAAAATTTGCAATTTGCACAAATACGAGCGAAATTGGTTAATCAATTTTTCTACCAATATAAATATATTGGATTTGCATTCATTCAGAAGAATTGATAATCAACACAAACGTGATAAAGAAACAGATAACCGTTGATAGCGGGGAACTATACATGAGTTCCACGCCAGGAGATCTGATAAACTCAAACCAGAATTATATACAGGAGGTCCAGATGACAGGCACTACACAAAATAATCACTACCCCCGGGAAACTTTATTGGATTTGACCAACATGGTCAAGCAATTTAACAAGTTCCAAAAACTTACACATGGCAAACAGTCATCAACAATAAGAATTCAACGCCAATCTTCACAAGAAAGTGCGGAGAAAATAGAACAAACAACAGATTTCAACAACTTCAAAACGATGATGGCGGAAATACTTTATCGGATGAGCAGAGAAAAGGCAGAAAAAACAACGAAAGAGAAATAATCCACAAACCTCCACCTATAAATATTAATGGTGTGTGTAACTATAAGGATGTGCAAGATTAACAGCAGCGACCCCTCCTGAATCATATGTCGTTAAAACTATGGCAAACAATATAATGAAAGTCAACCCAGTCAATTCGGAAACGTATCAAAAATTAAAACATCACCTAAGATCAGAAAAAAATCATACATCAAATGTACTGGTTTTTGAAGAAAATATCGAAGCTATCTCTCAAAAATAAAGTGACAATCTATAAATGTATCCTTAAACCAGTATGGAAATACGGAATAGAACTATGGGGATGTTTTAAGCCGTCCAACATAAGAATATACGAGTCGATCCAATCAAAAACGCTCCCTATGATAGCAAGAGCACCTTGGTATGCCTACAAAATGATCTGCGAATAAAATCTATAAAAGATACAATAAAGCCAAGAATCAACAAATACAGGGACCGAACCACAAATCATGGCATTGGTCGCATTCAGCGGACGAAGCGCTCAGCCACTTTACGCTACCGCTACCTAGCACAAATCAAATGTGCTCCATAAAATAGCCTCCACTCCACAACGTGTTGAGTTCGTAGGGCATGTGCCACCGAACGTTTTGGTAACGGTTGCGCAACTGTTTCGTCCGCTGAATGCGACCAATATAATGGTAAGTAATTTCTTCACCCAAACCCTCTTGGAGAAGAGACTGAAATACTGAAAATAACCTGGCCCGAAGGCAACCTGGAGGAATAATTGTACGGAGAACCATTGATGGATGGTACCCGACTCAAGCCAAGAATCAATATTACAGCACATTTACTGATTACTGTGTGAAGCAGATTGTAAATATGTCAGCCTATTAATTCCAATTACTCTATACTTATTCAGTAGAGATAGGTTTTTGTCTTTGTCTTTGTCTATCTATATCATAGGTAGAAATGTATGATGTCTTGTTCAAATGTCTTTTGCTAATACTGTGATTTCTTTAAACATGCTATATTGTTTCATATATAAAAGAGCCTAATGCTCTTCCTAAAAAAAATTGTATATTATGTAATGATGTTAGAAAGTAATGTCTCGTTCTGGCAAGAAATTTTATGTATTGAAACACAATTTCTTTGTTGTGTTACCGTTTTCTAATGTCTTCAATCATTATTTGCCAGCTGGAAAAACATTGAACTTATGTATGGAAATGACATTATAGGTGCATATGGTAATTACATCACTGAGCCGATAAGATCGTGCGGATTTTATGATCACGTGATTTTCGAGCCTTTCGAGCGTCATTTTGATCACTCTGTGTACTCGATTTGTAAATAACAAACATTATTGAGCGATCCGAGCGCTCAGATGTATTTACCATATGTGACTTATGAATTATACTGTATATATCTTATTTCATCCTATATTATTTCTAATGTTTTAGGTGATTAATTTTACGCTTTCTTTGTATGATTATAACACGTGTGACTTTAGTAGCTTTCTATTTGACGCTGTATCACTTCCAAACTGAAATCTGAAATCAGTGGATCTGTGTTCGATTTGACAATGTTGTGATTTTGAACTGATGCGCATCACTTCCAACTGATGTTGCTCTCTAGTGGAATCAGTTTAATATAACCTTGATTTGAGTTTCAAAATGGTCGTTACGACGGGATGTCTACTTTCCCCGCGTCCCAGTTTGGAACTCCAAAATTAAGTATAAATTGAAAAATATATAAACAAGAACGACTAAGATTATTAAATGTTATAAGTGTTATTGTAATTAGTGAAGAGTTTGGAAAGATTGTCCGGATTCATGGTGATTGTTGGATAGTGAACGTACACGAGGCTGTAATATTCCTGGTGATCGGTTTATCCGAGACTCCCGTTGGCCCCAGGGACACCAGGATATACGACGAAGAAAATTACCGAGATTGGGTACATAGCCTTACTGTGCTGAGCCCATGTTCAAACCTCCCCAAATAGGGGGTTACTATTTTGGGGCTCTGTTTGTCCGAGAATTTACATACATACATACATAACCTTGATTTGAAAAAGTCTTTCTATTTGTCAAATTCACATCAGTTCGAAGTGAAGAAATTCGGAAATTAATCAGGCAAATAGAAAGCTAGGATTGCCTGACATGAATAAATATCATTGTTCTTATTGAAATTAATATTGCTTTTATAGCTGATTTCATGAATGAACATGCAGGATTTAAACAATAATATAATGAATGTTATAAAGATTTTTATAATATTTTACTCTAAAACCATATATGCGCATAAGGCATAATTGGTTGACGATTGTTGCAATAGGAAAACTTCATTCTGTCTCGGGGCATGTTGAATTTATTTCGTTTTCTATCACTATATTTAATTAAAATTTAACAGTGACCCGGGTTTCGTAGTACTACTATACATTTTGAAACTGGTGTATTTCAAGTTGTGCAACAAGGTATTTAAATGTCTTCTGTAAACTTATTTCTTGAGAATTTCGAAACGTGGGGAATTCCATAGGTACGTCTGTTCGTTTAGAAGTTTTCCTGCTGGGTCATTCAGGTACTTTTATTTTTTTTTTTTCAGGTGAACTATCACAAAGAAATTACTCTATCCATTATTTTTCATTAAAATTTCATCAATTCATTCTTGATTTCCGTACAAGAAGATAGCTTAACTTAATCTTCCAACCAGTTTATATACGTGAAATATTTTCAATAACAACAGAGGAAACATTTTCTTCAACAGTCGCCAAGTCTTTGGAATTGTTGAATTCACATAATATCTTCTCAAATTCATTATTTCCCAAGAAAATTCACATTGTGAAAAATACGTAATTACTACGACTTCTGTGTAGAGAGGACAACGTTGCGTAGTTATCTGACAGGAAAATGAGCATAACCTAACATTTTCAGAATATACACGGTGAAATGTGTCAAAATTTCATGGCCAACCGGAAGACTTTATAAAAGTGAATGGAGTATAGGTATGTTATTTTATTCACACACTTTGGTCGCCATAACACTCTCTCAGGCCAAACTTCATGCTGTCTTTATAGTACCAAGCCAGAGAAACCCTTGTGTATCATGAGAGAAACCCTAAGCTGATATATTTCTTATGGACTGTGTATTCAAAAGTGTACACCGCTGAAATACACCGCAAAAATAGTCGGTGTATCATTTGAGATACACCCGGCTAGTGGCACAACCGTCTATAACCTACTTATAGAGGGCTGTGCTAGTGGTAAGCACTACCCGGTGTATCCTAAATGATGACACGGCGGCAAACGTGTTAATTTTATTGACAAGCTGCTTTACCAAGATTAACGTAGGCTGAGGTCATTTCCACCGTTACATGCTATCATATCGATTTTATTTTCAGGAAAAATCAAGAAATTTCAAAAACACGAACAAGGAACAATAAGTGCCGCATTATTAAAAGCGCATGGATTTGAAATCTTAAGGAACCATTCTATTATAAACAGAATGTATGGGATCCTATGTGGTTTTGATTCAGATCTTCTGAAAACTATACCAGATCATGAATTCCGGCAAATAGATGGGGACGTTTTCAATTATCTTGGAAGTTGTACGAGGTCCCAAAGAAGGGTAAACAATTTCTGACAAATTTTCAAAAATTCCGAAGACGCAGTAAGAGTGGACCAATTTTGACAAAATTCATACAAAATGTGTGTTTGATAAAACTTGCAAACTTATTACATTTTCGAACTAAAATATTGATACTGGCCTTGATTCCTCGTAACACTCCCGTCCGGGTCCCTCGTTATGCACTTAAGGAAATTCGTAGCGACGTGCTGGGTATTGTGCAAGCTAATATCGCGGCATGTAAAGGTAGCATTCGGATCTCGGCAGTTGCGACCCAGCAGTCGCGACGCGGCAGCCGCATCCGCGGCACACCGCTCTGAAGGGATTAACAGGCAACGTTTTCTGATGCAAGCGATTCAGCAGCTCTCCTGGGGGGCGTGTCCTGCACGGCAGCTGCTTCGGCAGCAGTATAGTCGCGCTGCTCGCTCTTTAGGATAGTCAAAATGGCATTGTTTACCGATGAAAATGACGAGTTTTTATCCGAATTAATAGCTAAAAATCCGCCGCTTTATGATTCCAGACTAACAGCCTATAAGGACAACATTGTCTAACTAAGTAAGAATTTAAATTGTGTTTTATTAGTCTGCAGTACTTCCTGAATTTCTCTTCCTTTCAATTGAAGTGGCATTTTATGAGGATGTTGTAGCTACCTTCATCAACTCTGGATGTACAGGCACGGGCCTAATGAGGGGGATGGGGGGAAGATCCCCCCCAATGTTGAACGTAGTTGGCAGGCTTCGGCCTGTCCCTGTGGATGTATACAGGGTGTTTCATCATAAACTGGACAAACGAATTCAGCGTGTAGATGACATCGGGAGAATCATTTTTGCCTTATGACATATACCCCGTTTTCGAAGCATAAGCGAGATACTAAGATAAGGTAATTTTTGAGCAATATTCTATCGAGTGTGGTCAGTTATGTGTAACATTTGAAATAATGGTTTTTGGTCACATCTCAGTATTTTTTTAAGCTCAATTCTGAAATGATATAAGATTCTGAAAATAGTATTTAAAAATGGCGGAAAACCTGCAAAGTTTGAAATTTTTTTACGCGGTTGCCAATTTGAGTTTCACTCTATGAATTATCTCAATTTTTGAGAAATTCTGTGAAAAAATGTTTTCAAAATTCGAACACAACTTTTTTTTACATGTCTACAGCAAAAATAAAATTTCATCCGAAATTGATGAACTTTTCCACGCTTATACTATTCTTCAACCTTATCGAAAATATGAAAACAGAACCGAAAAATATCGATGGGTTTGTTTTTTATAGCCATTCAAAGTTTCTACTCGGATATCTAACTTATTCGTTTTTTGAAAACTGGTTTGGCTATGAGGGCAAAAAGTTTGAAATTGAACTGCCGAAGCATTCCAGATGGAAATTAAAATTTCTCAAAAAAAAATTTTTTTGTTCATATTTCAATAAAACTCTGGCTGGAATCGAACTAGTGACCTTGCGATAGGAATTACTCTTAGCTCTAGATAGAAATTGAAATTATTCGGAACATATTAATTATCGTTACCTAGCAACGGTAATTCAAAGCATTTGATAGATTATTCGAATTCACTGAATATTATTTCGCAAGTTTCTTGAAAACCATTTTAATTTGAGCAGAAATGAAATATTCAATCTTGGAGAAAAATGATATGGTTCAGGCTTATTATGAAGCGAATTCCTCAGGGAGGAAAGCGAGAGAAATATACGCCCGCAGATTTCCAAGCCGATCAGTACCAAACTTTAAAACATTTATGGCAACAGTACGTAAATTACGTGAAGATGGCACTCTTAACCGAAAGAAAAAAGAAACAATACGAAGTCACAGAATTTGACAATATGTTCGAATTCAACTGAATAATATTTCGTTAGTTTCTTATAAAACATTTCAATTCGAGCAGAAATTAAATAATCAATGTTGGAAATAATTATTTGGATCAGCGAATCAAGAAAATCAAGAAAGTGAGAGAATATTGTCTTATAGCAAAATTTTCTTGAATATTTAATTTTATATTTCACTAACGCAAGAATATAACACAATAGTAGACAAATTTAACAATTAATTGAACAACTCTGACGAAATTATAGATTATAATTCAGTTCCAAAAATATTCCCATTCATTTGAACACACAGTCTCGCTCTTTTCACCACACTGTGACCACACGCTGAACCTATCATTCCTTGATTATGACGAATTTCCTGGGCAGCTGATTCAATTCGTTGAATCAATTCTTCTTTCGATTCTACTGGAGCTCGCTTGTCGTAGACCAGACTTTTCATATGACCCCAGAAATAAAAATCCAAAGGAGTTAGATCTGGAGAACGTGGAGGCCATGCAACAGGTCCAAACCGACCAATCCATCGCCGTGGGTATTGGGAGTCTAGAAACTCGCGTACACTCCTGACTGTGTTGGCAGGACAACCATCGTGTTGGTACCAAATACCTCTAAATTGATTCAAAGGAATATTTTCCATGAGATCTGGTAGAGTCTCTCGTAAAAATTGATAGTAACCATTTCCAGTCAATGTTTCAGGGAGAATGAAAGGTCCGATGATGAATCTGTCCTTCATTCCCGCCCAAACATTGACTGAAAACCTTTTTGACTATTCATCGAAACCGAAGAATGTGGATTATTGATTTGCCATACCACATTATTTTTTCTGTTAAAAAATCCATCTCTATGGAAGGTCGCTTCATCGCTGAATAAAATGAGACGTGGAAAATCTCTATTCGCACGCGTTCTTCTTAAAATGAATTCACAGAATTCTTTCCTTTTACTGCAATCACCTTCTTCTAATTTTTGACATCTTTGAAAATGATATGGGTGGTAGTGATTCCTCTTTAGAACTCTCCATACAGTCGATTTACTTTGGTTCACACTGGGGTGATTAGATATCATTTTAGTTGATATTTTAGGATTACTCTCAACCAAATCCAGGACACGTTCATCGTGACTTCGTATTGTTTCTTTTTTCTTTCGGTTAAGAGTGCCATCTTCACGTAATTTACGTACTGTTGCCATAAATGTTTTAAAGTTTGGTACTGATCGGCTTGGAAATCTGCGGGCGTATATTTCTCTCGCTTTCCTCCCTGAGGAATTCGCTTCATAATAAGCCTGAACCATATCATTTTTCTCCAAGATTGAATATTTCATTTCTGCTCAAATTAAAATGGTTTTCAAGAAACTTGCGAAATAATATTCAGTGAATTCGAATAATCTATCAAATGCTTTGAATTACCGTTGCTAGGTAACGATAATTAATATGTTCCGAATAATTTCAATTTCTATCAAGAGCTAAGAGTAATTCCTATCGCAAGGTCACTAGTTCGATCCCGGCCAGAGTTTTATTGAAATATGAGCAAAAAAATTTTTTTTTGAGAAATTTAAATTTCCATCTGGAATGCTTCGGCAGTTCAATTTCAAAATTTTTGCCTCATAGCCAAACCAGTTTTCAAAAAACGAATAAGTTAGATATCCGAGTGGAAACTTTGAATGGCTATAAAAAACAAACCCATCGATATTTTTCGGTTCTGTTTTCATATTTTCGTTAGTGTTTGAGAATAGTATAAGCGCGCAAGAGTTTATCAATTTCGGATGAAATTTTATTTTTGCTGTAAACATGTAAAAAAAAAGTTGTGTTCGTATTTTGAAAAATTTTTTTCACAGAATTTCTTAAAAACTTGAGATAATTCATAGAGTGAAACTCAAATTGGCAACCGCGTAAAAAAATTTCGAACTTTGCAGGTTTTCCGCCATTTTTAAATTTTATTTTCAGAATCATATATCATTTCAGAATTGAGCATAAAAAAATACTGAGATGTGACCAAAAACCATTATTTCAAATGTTACACATAACTGACCACACTGGATAGAATATTGGTCAAAAATTACCTTTAACACCCTGTATCTCGCTTATGCGTCGAAAACGGGGTATATGTCATAAGGCAAAAATGATTCTCCCGATGTAATCTACACGCTATATTCGTTTGTCCACTATATGATGAAACACCCTGTATAATGAATTGATTTTATTCCTCTTCTCAGATGAAAGCAAGAGCAACATTACACCTCTATCAATCGCAACAAGAGTTCCCGTTTTCGTTTATTCAAGTTTTCAGACATATGTAGTTCAGTTTAGAAACGCACAACTGTTCACATTAAATTCTGCTTAACTACTGCACAAAGCAATCAGATCGGAATCGCCGCCCAGCAGGGCCCCTATTCTCAAAATGTTGATAAAGATCTCTCGTGCGACATTTAGCACGTTATTGACGTGACAGCGACTCTGCGCAAACTCCGTATGACATTGTCGGTTGAAATGTGTTTCTCTACTACTAAATAGTGAGCAAGAAGTGAGATAAGATTACGTGTAGGAGTCCTCGCATGAGAATACTCATCTCTATGAAAGTCGAGTATACGGGGCCTGGCCGCGGTCGCTGATATCCGAAAGCTCGTGGCAGCGCTGCACAGCAGTGGTAATGGGTCGCGACTGTCGGTTGCGGGTTGCGGCTGCCTGGGCCTCGATTCTCGAGTCCATGCGACTGGATATCGCATGCGCTAGTGACGTCATAACGTATAAAATGCCAAAATAGCTATTCTCGAGCTGTCGTATGCGATATTCCGTGCGATAAACCACACGAGTCGTGTGGTTTATCGCATGGATTATCGCATACGACAGCTCGAGAATAGCTATTTTGGCATTGTATACGTTATGACGTCACTAGCGCATGCGATATCCAGTCGCATGGACTCGAGAATCGAGGCCCTGGTCGCGAATGCTACCGAATGCTATCTCCCGTTATGTAGTTATGGAAATTCGTACCTACGATGTGAGTATTATGCAGGCGCTAGTAAATCATATCTCCGAAAGTATTAGCTAGTTAGAGTTGAAAATGATATCAATGGATTCTTATGATAAAACTGCATTTAAAAAAAAAATGAAATTTGTAATGTTAAAAAAACCGAAACCTGATAGTTTCGGAGTTCGTTACTCCTAAACCATCCGGTCGATTTTGCTCAATAACGACCGTAACCGAGATATTTATCTCCCAAACCCACTCGGAAAATTTCAACTGTCTAGCTCATTCCGTTGGAGAGTTATCGTGTTAACGGACGGCCGGACAGAATCGATTTTGACCACGGATTCTTGATCAGTGAGTCGAACCATATCGTTGGAGACCATTTTCATCCAAAAATTCGAAAATTACAGACATTTGGGCAAATTGATAAGCACTCTGTTCCGAGAACAAGAGCGCCAAAAAAGCTGAGTCTTTTTCAACAGGATGTTACTCATCAAAACATCAACAATTATCCAACGAAAAATCGCCCATAAATATGTTCACAAGGAATTTACGCAATAGAATATGTGTTATAATTCGTGGAATTTGCAATATTTTTCGTGTGTTTCAACACCTAGTGCTCCCTCCAGGGAGAGGGTATTATAGCTCCCGGTGTTACCCCAGGGATCTTTAATATCGATCGTCGATCTCTCCATCTCTATCTCTCATTTAATACGTACTTTAACCTATAAGCTCTGGGGAGGATTAGCGGCAATTTAACATGTTATTAATTGTTCTCGATTGATGATATAGTCACGTTTCGGAAAGAAAAAATTAACCGAGTCAAGGAAGAGAGTTAACTGGATTATTTTTCTGGTCGTAGTTCCTAATAATTATACACTTAATGTGGATTTAGTTTGATGTAGGGAACTTGGTGTCGCCATCACGAGAAAATAGAAACTTTCCATCTACACATCACCCTTGAGTTTATAGAGAACAATAGATAAATTAATCCAAAGCCATATTTGGTAGAAATGATATTTAGCAGAGAGTTGGAGTATTTACAGCCAGGTAACCGAGTAAGATTTAAGGAGAAGTCAGTTCACCTTTTTTTCCCTATTATCGTCGTATAGCCGAAGAATTGTTATCCTGAATTAAGCTACGTGATTTCTTCGTTATGGAATGTAACGTCAGATGAAATAAGCAGATTTGTGCACCCGTATTTAAGAACAATAATCCGAACTTATTGTTTACAACTGGGTTATCATCTGGACACAAGAAGGATATTATAGTATACTCATTGAAACCTATCTTGATGCCGACGGCGAAAAGTTTCGAGGATTCTTTAGACTTAATAGAGGCCAATCTGATTTCGATTTTAATCTCATTCATGGAGTTTTGAAGAAGCAATCCACAAATAGTGTGCAAATCGCAATATCTCCGTAGGAGAACTTGTAATTGATATATTTATTCGCGATTCAAGGGCACATTGCGCCTTCTATAAATATTAGTTTCAGGGTACATTCAGGAGTAGGTTCATTGTAACAGAAGGTATTTGTGTAGTTTTGATGATTATTTACGGAAAAATTATCGTTAATGATTAAAATTATTTTGCCATCACAAGCTTCACAGCAACAATTTTATAGGCGAGTTTATGAGCTCCGGTATTTCAAAACTATTGGCGATATTTGGTGAAATGGTGTAATTTGATGGGTTTTACACCTCGTAAAAGATCATCCATAAAAACAGCCTGCGTATCTATTCAACAATAAGTTACAAAGGTCAGAATAGAAACATTCGGACGATTTTTTTAAGAATTGTCACTGAAGATCATAGACATAGAATAATATGGACTGGACCTCACGTAACTTTATCACACAGTTCGTTGCGGAATACATTAGAGAGAGATATGTTATGAAGGATAGAAAAAGTAAAGGCAAGTAATGGTATACAAACAATGGTGTTTTTATACCATGGACAAATACACAAATTGGAAAATTCCGATTTTTTTAAGAGAAATATTGATTATTTTGAATGAGTATCGAAAAAATTGAATGAATTAAGGAAATTTATGAGAAATATTTTCAGATTATAAGCACAGTAATCTGTGTTATAAGTATCAGAATATTCAGAAACGAGTCACGGATTTAAATGAAAATGTTTTGCCTATTCTGTCTACAAATCACCAAAACACATACAAAATACACGGAACCAAACAATACAGTATACAAGAAAGGTCAAAGGATAAAGGTAACCAATGTTTTGTATTCTGTGGTTTTGTCAATCGCCAAATTATATGAATATATTCATATACCGTGGATTGCCTTTAACTATTCTATCTTTTTTCAATGCTGATTTCAATGGTCTCTTTCTCACAACCAGTACATGTTATTTTATGTCTATGCTGAAGATCGATTCAAAATATAATGTCTTTATAGAACCAATTTAAATTTGACATCCCTTATATGTAATGATTTGTTATGATCTGTTGGAATTTATTTCTGGAAGTTTTGTATTGTTTTTATTATCTTTTCACAATCTGTATTAGGTTGTATTATGTATTAACTATTGTTATTGTATATTTATATTGATTTGTGAAATTGGGTTTATCCCGTCAATAAATAAATAAATAAATATGTATTCTTTTCAGCACTTATTGAAAGGTTTTTTTTGCTGGGTTTTCTCTCCCAAACTCTGAAAAATATCTATAAAATAAAAATTATTTTGTGATTTGCTTCTGCGTAAGAAACACAAGATATTCGTCAGAAGCAATCAATTGAACAATGTTACCTAACAAACAACAACGAAAAAACATCAACGAAGAAACAACTATATCGTAACGTTTCGGAGTCTATATCAGACTCCTTCTTCAGACGTTTAATGAAATTCTTTAGAATTATTTTGTTGATAGTTATTTTGTGAAATTCAAGAATTGTCACATTGACAGTATTTAAAAATCATAGCAAACTTAGTTTTACTTCGCATAGAAATTTCCAAGTTCCAACTCCTTTTTCAATAAATTTAGCCAAATATGGTCAATACCAATTGAGCAATTTGCAAAATTGCATTCTCTGTTCAATAAAATACAAGATGACTCCTTAAGTTTCTTTTTCATATAATCAGGTTCTGTCATTAGAATCTTTGTATTACTCCAATCCATCATGTAATCTCCTTGGATTGTACATACATGTTCTGCTATTTTTGATTTCTGTATGTCTCTATTTCTCAAGTTATTCTTATGCTCAGACTTTCTTACTTCTAGTGGTCTTGATGGTTCTCCTGTGTATGATTTACCACTAATACAAGGAATATTATATACACAGTTTTTGCGCGTATGTTCTGGGGAACATCGCGTTATAGTTTTGCCCAAATGTCTGTAACTTTCGAATTTTTTGACGAAAATGGTCTCAAACGATTAAGTTCGACTCCCCAATGAAGAATTCGAGGTCAAATTTGATTCTGTCCGTCCGGCCGTTGCCACGATAACTTGAGAACGAAAAGAGCTAGCGACTTGAAATTTTCAGGGTAGGTGGCGCATCCCAATACGACGGACAAGTTCGTTAATGGGCATAATCGGCCCAGTGGTTTCCGAGTAATAATTTTGTTTTCAACCAATATAAATCCGATCGAATTGAAACTTAGTGGGTAGTTGTAGAATAGGAACCTAAGCACGTTTGTGAAATTTTGTGCGAATCGTATGGCTAGAAAATTTTAAAAAAATTATTAAAAAATATTTTCGATGTCACGATAATTTGAGAACGGAATGAGATAGCGGCTTGAAATTTTCAGGTAAGGATGTGCACCAGAACGCGACATTTCAGTTTGTTTATGAGCATAATCGGCCAAACGGTTTTAGAGTTATAGCCATCTGAAATTTTCTGAAATTTGGTGGTTTTTTGTTCCTCATTAACTCGAAAAATACTGAACCGATTGAATTCAAACATGGTTATAAGTTGTAGAATGCCAACGCAAAAATGTTTGCAAAATTTGGTGAGGATAGCATTTGTAGAAAATTTTTAATAAATCATTGAAAATTAAAAAAAAAAAATTCTATATATCAGTAACCATTCGTTCGAAATTGCTGAAATTTTGCAAGAGCCTTCATAACCTAACTCTACTGCTAAGTTTCAAGTTTTAATACGATGGGTTAAATATTGTTGGAGATTCGAGCATTCTTGTGCGAGTTCAGTAGATGGGCGACCGTTGCCTCGATAACTTTCGAACGAAAGGAGATTGGGACTTGCAATTTTCAGGGTAGGTTGCCTATCCGAAAGGGAGAGTTGAGTTCGTTTTTGGGCATAATCGTTCTAATGGTTTCCGAGTTATACCCACCTGGAATATTATTTCCTTGATAACTCAAAAATTAAATAGACGATCGAATTGGTGCTTGGTAACTAGTAGTAGAAAATCAACATAAAGACGTGTTTAAAATTTTGTAAGAACCGTACCCCTAGAAAATTTGAAAAAAATGACGAAAAAAAAAATTTCAAGAATCGTACTCCTAGAAAATTTTAAAAAAATCACGAAAAAAAAATTAATCGAATTTACCATGGTAAATTCGATTAGGGGTGTCCAATACAGAAAAATGGACAATAGAACATACGCGCAAAAGCTTCTGACTTCACGTCAGTGCTTGAACCAATTTTTTATTTTTGTTTTTCATTTATGGGTTTTGTTTTCGTTAATAAAGACCTAAGATCATTTTGTGTTTTGAAGACAGTTCTTATATTGAACTTAGAACCGATTCTTCTAATTTTTTCAGATAGGCCACGAACATAAGGGATCACATTCAACAGATTGGGTTGCTGTTCTTGTTGATTATTCTGTTGTACTTGTTGATTATTTTGTTGTTCTTGATTATTTGCTCTTCTATCTAAATTCATGATGCATGTATTTATGAATTACCTCGGATATCCATTTTCTTCAAGAAATTTTTTGATGAAATCAATTTCATTATTTCGAATTTCAAGAGTAGAACAAATTAGGTTCGCTCTATCATAAAGTGTTTTAATATCACCTCTTTTCAGACTGAGCTGATGGTTTGAATAGAAATTTAAATATCTAATTGTATGTGCCTGCTTCCCAACTCGGATACTTAATTATCGAAACATCCAGAAAAGAAAGTGATTATTTTTCTCTATTTCCAAAGTGAATTTTATTGTAGGTTCCTTTGAATTTATGAAATAGAAAAATTTGCCTAACTCTTTTCTACTAGAAGTAAGAAAGTCAGAGCATAAGAATAACTTGAGAAATAGAGACATACAGAAATCAAAAATAGCAGAACATGTATGTACAATCCAAGGATATCACATGATGGATTGGAGTAATACAAAGATTCTAATGACAGAATCTGATTATATGAAAAGGAAACTTAAGGAGTCATCTTGTATTTTATTGAACAGAGAATGCAATTTTGCAAATTGCTCAATTGGTATTGACCATATTTGGCTAAGTTTATTGAAAAAGGAGTTGGAACTTGGAAATTTCTATGCGAAGTAAAACTATGTTAGATATGATTTTTAAATACTGTCAATGTGACAATTCTTGAATTTCACAAAATAATTCTAAAGATTTTAATTAAGCGTCTGAAGTTACGATATAGCTGTTTCTTCGTTGATGTTGTTTCGTTGTTGTTTGTTAGGCAAGATTGTTCAATTGATTGCTTCTGACAAATATCGTCGTTGCGCCTTCAAAGTGCGACATGTGAATTTTGATAAATTGTGCATTCATACACTTAGCGTGTTTGCAGATGCATATTTTCGATTTCGTACTTGTCGCTTTTCGATCAAATCCAACTGGAACCGAAACTAGTGTGATTATCACATGGCAGCTTTTAACGAAATATCCATCTTGCACAGTTCTTAATCGAAATATACACTTAACGCATTTTGCACAATATATGCACATGTCGCGTTTTGAAGGCGCAACGACGATATCTTGTGTATCTT
The DNA here is from genome assembly GCA_937662695.2 of Halyzia sedecimguttata. Lineage (NCBI taxonomy): Eukaryota > Metazoa > Arthropoda > Insecta > Coleoptera > Coccinellidae > Halyzia > Halyzia sedecimguttata. The sequence continues at coordinate 19,488,170 of OW569413.2, forward strand.
ACGCAGAAGCAAATCACAAAATAATTAATTTTTATTTTATAGATATTTTTCAGAGTTTGGGAGATAAACCAAGAAAAAAAACCTTTCAATAATGAGTATACCTCCCACAGTATCCTTTAATGATTACTTATTTTCAGGACTTGTTACAAAAAGCAACAAAACCAACCATTTTTGGTCCAGCTCAAGTTTGGAAAGTGGAGACTGTAGAAAAGGCAAATATGCTCATTCTGGCTTTGACACCTCATGAGTTAGTTTCAATAAGACCTCCTGCTATGAAAGGAATGAAAGCTTCAATTATTGAATTGATGAGTATGGAATTGATAATGGCATTCAATAGTGAACAGCTTCTATACCTGAGTGGTGAAGCATCTTTAGCATACAAAAAAAGGATTTTCTTGAGCAGTAAACAAATACATCATAAGTGTAACATCAGTTATAATATTTTACTATTTGTATCCTTTTTATTATATTTAGAACGAAGGAGATAGTGGAAGAGTGCTCATATTTCATTTACGGTTTTATTTAATTTCACCTACAAAATAAAAAACGAAAATGGCATTGTTAATGAAACAAATCATGAGCATTCTGCTAATAGGAACCCATGAATTGGGTTGGTAAATACTACTGATAAGAGGTGCATCGAGTTCACAACTTCAATTAACACACAGAAGGTATCATTGAATTGTCGGAATCAAGAACGGATACGGGGTTCAGGCTTCCAGGCCCTCCTACGTGTTCTGCTGCAGAGAGATTGACCTTCGCATGGTCGGGGATTTCGCCGGACGACAACGTTAGCGCCCACATATACGAGAAGATACGGAATTCGACGAATTGTGAACTGTTTGAGAAAAGCTGACTAACCCAATTCACGAGTTCCTATTAGCAGAGTGTTCATGTTTAGTTTTGAATTTCACCTGTTGAAACTTGAACAAAGAGTATAATAAATATGAAGAATCTGTGAATATTTCAAGTTCTCTTCTGCTAAGAGTTAAATACAGGGAGAGATGTAAGGAATGGACCAAACTGTATTATAGGTACACAGGGGAATAATGTAAACCGGGCATCCCCAAAGTGGTCCAGATATATAACTGCAAGGGGTACAAACCAGTGATAAAAAATTAGGTGGCGAATGAAATATGAATGGGGGTCCATGGAAGTGAATTTCCTTTGAATGCAAAAATATCGATGCCTTGGATACCTTTCATTGTAATCTTGTCTATTAGCTATTCCTACTTCATTTAGAACGGGGTCATGTGGCTTGGTTCAGCCCCTCCGAACTGCATTTTGTTCTATTATTTGTGCTTCATAGTATTCGTTATGATATCTGAGGATAATAAATTATAGACCAAGTATTCCGAATTCTACATATAGAGAGGTGTTCTGAAAAAGGATAAGGCTACTTGGAGGCAAGAATTACAATTTGCATGTTATTGCGCAGTTTTGGCAAACCTATAGCACGTAGGAAAATTTCACTAGTATGTAATCAAATAAAATGTCTTAGAACTATTTGGCATGGCCCAGTGTGGTAATATTTGTAATTTTCTGGCTGCGCACATAAAAAAGTTCGCCACATTGACCTACCCCAATCATATCCACGATTCAATTGTTTCCTTCTAGGAGCTAGCCTAAGGAACTATCTAAAAAATCAAAATCATACGAACCATCCTCTAATATGTTGAAATATACAGATTTATCCCATCCAAATGCAGTTAAAGTGACAGTTTCCCAAGGAATGCCCATATGTAAATCGAGAGTATGTTGTTCCCTTGTCCTTTCAACTCTTATCCAAGTGGAATCGTATCTAAAAAAAGTATGCATGGATATCAGAGTTAATTAATTCGAACGAAGTCTGCCACTTACTTGAAGAAATGTGTACCAATACTCGGAATGAAATCATATCTAGTTTTTACATGACCATTTTCTTTTTGCTCAAAACTTGTTTCAACACTCAAATGCTGAGTTTGCCTTGCTCCTTTTACAGTCATCCACTGCAATAGCCACTGATAAGATTTATCCCTACATGGTACTTCTAGTGTTATCATATAATGTCGTCGGAATATAATCAAGGAAGTCTGAAATCCTTTTCTCAAAAGTGCTGCGCCAGCTCCTAGACCGAACAAACCGAATCCTGCTCCAAAGTATGGATTATCAGAAAGAGTGGATACGTATTCGAATATCGTCATGTTTATGGGAAAGTGATTTCATTGGATCTGTATACAAGCAGAATGAACTTTCTTGGTAAAACTTCCTCCAGTAACTTAACCTCAATTATTTAATAGGTTAGTTTCATGTTTTTTTTTTTTTTTTTTTTTTTCTTTTATTGTGCTTGGCAGCAGGGCCATCTACACATCGAACATATCAGGTGAATATATATATATATATATATATTTCCTATTTACACGCAGACTCTCTCTATTTATCCGAAGACTCTTTCAAATTTTTAAGACATACACACCACCACCCAACACCACATCCATGCCCAGAGCGGGATTCGAACCCACAACCTCCAGCACCACAGCAGGATTTTCTCCCACTGCACCACTGGGGCCGGCAGTTTCATGTTTCATGTTAGTTTCAGTTCACAGAAAATGAATAGTATTTAAATCCTTCTTTTTTTGTTCTTCTCCATTTCACATAAGTTATAACATATAAAATGCTGGAACCATTGAAGAAAATTTCAGTATCTGAATGCTGAAATGAAAATAATACGATATTATATTATTATAAATCCTACTTGTATTATAAATACGAAAGAACTCAATATAATTCGTATATATTTATATTATTTTCATTGAAAATTCAGATTGGAATTACTTTTCGATACCGATGGGAATAACATCAGATGTTATTCATTCCATATTTCTGGTGAATAAAAATTAAGAAATACTAGTCTTCCCGAATACACCAGATGAATGTTGTGTGTTGCCTAACAACCAGTTGAAATAAGCGGATGCAAACTGATAGGAAAGAAGGTTGTAGTCCGGTCATAGATTAGGATTAGAGTCTCTACTATATGATTCCGGTTTTCGTGCAAACATGCATACGGTATAATTTAATATTAATGTCTGGCTGGATTAATTTCAACGCTCAATATAGTACGAGAGCTAGCAACATTGGGAAAACAAGAATTTCAGGTAGGCCAGTTTTTAGATATGCTATTCCTCTCACTCTCCCGGACGTTATACCTGCCATCTGGCTGGCGGTAGCGCTTGCGTTCATCAGTGCGCAGCATAACTGTACAGGTAAAGTATCAATTTTTCAAAGAACTTTAAGAAGGTTTTTTTTTCTTTTATTGTTTTTGGCGCTCTAGTTCCTCGGAACTGAGTGCTTATCAATTTGCCCAAATGTCTGTAATTTTCGAATATTTCGATGAAAATGGTCTTAAACGATTTGGTTCGACTCACTGATCAAGAATCCGTGGTCGAAATTCATTCTGTCCGGCGGCCGGCCGTCCGGCCGTAGGCACGATAACTCTCGAACGGAATGAGCTAGAGAGTTGAAATTTTCAGAGTAGGTTTGGGGGATGAATATCTCGGCTAAGTTCGTTACTGGGTAAAATCGGACAGAACGTTTCGGAGTAATAAAAAAAAAATTTTTTTTTTACAGAACAAATTCCAAATTAAATTTTTTTTAATAAGCAGTTTTATCATAAAAATCCATTCATATCATTTTTAACTCTAACAAGCTAATACTTTCGGAGATATGATTTTTCAAAATTTCAATGTAAATCGTATTTCACAGGTTGATATAATTATTCTATGTATATTCTATGTATATGAATTGCCATAAAGTCAACTTGACAGAAGGGAATATTGTTACTTCAAGAATATTGGGGTTGAAATACTCGTATTTTAGCGATGCAACGGGGACCTCACCCGAAAATGTTTGAAAATATTACGTAAATTTGAAAGCATAATTCCAAAGTTCGAGAGAGGAGAAAATTTTGTGAACGTAGATCAGGAAATTTTTGATCGATTACAAGGTAATTTATTATTTTATACATGTTTTATGGAATACCTACTATTTGTAGGTACTTTAAACCTGTTTTGGGCAATTGTCATACGAAACTTGTTTTTTTGGCGCTCTAGTTCCTCGGAACAGAATGCTTATCAATTTGCCCAAGTGTCTGTAATTTTGGAATTTTTGGCTGAAAATGGTCTCAAATGATTTGGTTCGACTCACTGATCAAGAATCCGAGTGCGAAATCGATTCTGTCCGGCCGGCCGACCGGCCGTAGGCACGATAACTCCGAACGAAAGGAGTTAGCGGATTGAAAATTGCAAGGTGGTTTTGGAGCGTAAATATGTCGGACAAGTTCGTTAATGGACGTTAACCATCAAGGGGTTTCGGAGTTATGGCCGATTTTAGTAAAAATATTTTTTATGAATATTTCCGAAACCGATCACTCGATCTATCTGAAATTTAGCACCAGACTGTAGAAGACAGTAGAATCATGACCTTTATACGCATGTGAAGTTTTGTATTGACCAGATTACCGCAAAGTGTCAAAAAAAAAATTTGAAAATGTGGTGCAGTTCTCATTCTCATGATTGCTCATTTAATCTTCATAAATAAACTATTATTTGAATTGAATTACCTTTTTGATGCAGTTCTATCATATTAATACATTGATATAATTCCCAACTCTGAGAAACCAATACCAGATATAATTTGTCTGTTTGAAGTTTGAACTAGAGCGCCAGAAAGCTCCTGTCCACAGGGCTTGAACCCATTTTTATTGAATGTTTTGACACATGAATATATTATTGCCAGATATTTTGATTGTTGTTGAAACTGTGCCAAACGCCAATTTTGAATTAAAAAAACTTTTTTTTTCAAATTATTTTAGTACGGGTAAAATTTTTATATGATGTTATTTAATTATCTACAGACCCAAAATGAAATTGGCAAACAGTAATTCAATTGTTAAACCTTCAGCCAGACCGATCTAAAAGTGAAAAGTGATGGGGTATCATTTTGCTTGATGTAGAAATAGTTGTAAAATAATTTTGAGATAAAGGATATGCAAACCATTGAATTAAGTAGTGAATTAAGACGGTATCAAAATAATAATTTATTGTTATACAAAATTGAAATAATTATCAATCTATAGTATTGAAATAGACAAAAGTTCGGATAGTTAAATAAATCTCATGGTTAGAGTTTTTAATCCATAATTGTATCACAAAAAACAGAAGCATCTTGGTAATCCTCATCATCTTCATCACTGCTGACATTTTCATTGTCATCATCGTCTTTTGGAGTATTATCGTTTTGTAATATGGTATTATCAATAATAGAATGAAACATTTAATGTATAATCTTTAATCTTTATTAGGTAGTATTTTACTTTTTACCTTCAATAATAATATCGGCAACTAATGATGGTAATTGCTTTGTAACGTAACGAACTCGTAGTAAATGTTGATACAATTCAGCTTTGCATGGTGGTAAGCTTGATGGGTCGAAATTACGGATGTTTTTCTCAAAGTTATCCTTTGATTTTTTAAACCGGTAAGTGTTCGAAAAAAGCTGGAACCGAATGTTATTGACGTTCCAAGAACCTCGAGCTCCGTAAATATGGCAAATTCATTTTTCCAAGATGTCAAATGTCTAATCCAACAATTCTTCTTGATCTGTTGTAATATTTTGACAGGCTGACTGATACTGAACTGAGAGCTCTAACAGTTTAAAATGTCGTTTAGCTTTCCGGAAAAAAGCTGATATGTAGTCGCCACCTGTGAGTGCGTGAAAGCACGGTAGACCTTTCGATTACCTAGAATTTCGTAGACTTGACTGACGCTTATAAATCGCTCATTATTCCCCACGCCCAGATTTATCCAGAGTTTTAGTGATGCATTCAAATGATCCATGTTACCAAGAAGTGTTACTAAAATGTCTGTGTCTGAGCAGCGTACCACAACTTCGGTATCGACATTTATTTGGCAAATGTGATATATTATTAGAAAATCGGCTTCTTCGTGTTCTCCACAAGATAAAGAATCTTCAACAGTTTTAATAACTATATTACTTTCAACCCTGTATGAGAACCACTTGTTGATGTTCAGATAAATAATTTTATAGCCAATGAAGGGAGCCATTTCATCTCCAGCTAGCCCAACTGTCAATAAAGTAATTAACAATTAAGGACTTCTTTGAAATATATATTTTTAAGTTCACCTGCAAAATTATTTATCTGAACTTCATCAAGTGCTACTCATACCGGGTTGAAAGTAATAAGATTATTAAAACTGTTGAAGATTCGTTATCTTGTGAAGAACCCGAAAAAGCCCTTCCTCGAACAATATATCACATTTGCCAAATAAATGTCGATGCCTAAGTTGTGGTACGCTGCTCAGACACAGAAATTTTTTTAATACTTCTTGGTAACATGGATCATTTGAATGCATCACTAAAACTCTGGATAAATCTGGGTGTGGGGAATAATGAGCGATTTATAAGCGTCAATCAAGTCTACGAAATTCTAGGTAATCGAAAGCTCTACCGTGCCTTCACGCACTCACAGGATGCGACTACAAACCAGCTTTCTTCCGGAAAGGTAAATTTCAACCTTTTAAACTGTTCAGTATCTGCCTGTCAAAATATTATAACAGATTATGAAGAATTGCTGGATTAGACATTTGAGATCTTGGAAAAGTTAATTCGCCATATTTACGGAGCTCGTGGTTCTTGGAACGTCAATGACGTTCGGTTTCAGCTTTTTTCAAACACTTACCAGTCTAAAAAATCAGACGATAACTTTGAGCAAAAATTCCGTAATTTTGATCTATCAAGCTTACCACCATGCAAAGCGGAATTGTATCAACATCTACTACGAGTTCGTTACGTTACAAAGTTTTGCAGAAGTGCTCATTTAAAACACCCAACATCTCTGTATCCTCAAGCTTCCGGCTGGACCATAAAATACGATAAAAATGATTTTGTCTGGTTCATTGGAGAGCAATTACCATCATTAGTTGCCGATATTATTATTGAATGTAAAAATTATAAATAAAATACTAATAAATTTCTTCGCCGAAAGATTATCCATTAAATTTTTCATTCTACTATTGATAATACCATATTACGAATGATAGATAATACTCCAAAAGACGATGATCGGCAATGAAAATGTTAGCAGTGATGGAGATGATGAGGATTACCAAGATGCCTCTGTTTTTTGCGATACGATTATGGATTGAAAACTCTAACCATGTGATTTATGTAACCATCCGAAATTTTGTCTATTTCAATACTATAGATTGAAAATTATTTTAATTTAGTATAACAATAAATTATTATTTTGATACCTTTATTAATTCACTACTTAATACAATGGTTTGCAATCATAGACAAGATATACAATCCTTTATCTCAAATTTATTTTAAACTATTTCTAGATCAATCAAAATGAAACCCCATCACTTTTCACTTTTAGATCGGTCTGGCTGAAGGTTTAACAATTGAATTACTGTTCGGCAATTTAATTTTGGGTCTGTAGATAATTAAATAACATCATATAAAAATTTTCCCTGTACTAAAATAATTTGAATAAATGTTTTTTTAATTCAAAATTGGCGTTTGGCACAGTTTCAACAACAATCAAAATATCTGGCATTAATATATTCATGTGTCAAAACATTCAATAAAAACAATAAAAGAATAAAAAACCTTCTTAAAGTTCTTTGAAAAATTGATACTTTACCTGTACAGTTACGCTGCGCACTGATGAACGCAAGCGCTACCGCCAGCCAGATGGCAGGTATAACGTCCGGGAGAGTGAGAGGAATAGCATATCTAAAAACTGGCCTACCTGAAATTTTCTCTCGAAAATGTTACTAGCTCTTAGACTAATAGAAGGGAGGTTTTCTTATATTTGAATTTATGAAAATTGAAATTAAACCTGGTTCATTCAATAGTTCGATTTCTACGTAATTGCCTTTTAGCATAACAAATCGATCGTTTTGTGCATGTTCTAGAGAACAAGAGAACATTATGCTATAATTTGTTCCATATATGTATGTAATTTTCGAACTTTTTGCCGAAAACGGTCTCAAACACTTAGGTTCGACTCACTGATGAAGAATTCGACATAAAATTTGATTCTGTCCGGCCGGCCGTCCGTTGCCACGATAACATTCGAACGAAAAGAGATGGCAACCTGAACTTTTCAATGTTGGTTGAGCATCCGCATGCGACGGTTAAGTCCGTTAATGGGCATAATCGGCCAAACAGTTTCGGAGTTGAAAATTTGTTTTCAGACAATATGCGCGGATGCTTTAGTATCTGGCCAGTAACCGATTTTCTTCATACTTTTTTCAGAGACGGATTTCGGTATGACAAATCGATACCTCTTTGTTTTAATTCCAGGAACCTCCGCATTCCAGAGATATAAATTTTTGACTTATTCCGTGGAAGCTTTTAGTATCTGGCCAGTGATCGATTTTCTTCACACTTGTTTCAGAGATACATTTCGGTATAACAAATCGATCTCTGTTCGTTTTAACTCCAGGAACCTCCGCGTTCCGGATATATACATTTTTGAGAATTGATAATTTGACTTATTCCGTGGATGCTCTAGTATCTAGCCAGTGACCGATTTTCTTCAATCTTGTTTGAGAGATGCATCCCAGGTAACACAGACCTCGCATAGAGGTCTCTGAGAGGTTACAATGTGGATGAAAATGCGAGCTCCCAATGTGAGATCCTCAAGAGATCACACAGATAACAAGAATAAGATATTCCTGTTGCGAGCTCCTAAATATATCCCACAGATAACCAGAATAAGACATTCCTGTTGCGAGATCCTCAAGATATCACATATGTAACCAGAATAAGATATTCCTATTGCGAGCTCCTGAAGATATCCCACAGATACCCAGACTAAGATATTCCTGTTGCGAGCTCCTTAAATCATCGTAAGTATAACCAGAATAAGATATTCCTATTGCGAGCTCCTAAAGATATCACACAGATAACAAGAATAAGTTATTCCTATTGCGAGCTCCTAAAGATATCCCACAGATAACCGGAATAAGACATTCCTGTTGCGAGATCCTCAAGATATCACTTATGTAACCAGAATAAGATATTCCTATTGCGAGCTCCTAAAGATATCCCACAGATAACCAGACTAAGACATGCCTGTTGCGAGCTCCTTAAGTCATCGCAAGTATAACCAGAATAAGATATTCCCATTGCCAGATCCAAGAGATATCACACAGATAACCAGAATAAGATATTCCTATTGCGAGCTCCTAAAGATATCCCACAGATAACCAGAATAAGACAATCCTATTGCGAGCTCCTTAAGTCATCGCAAGTATAACAAGAATAAGATATTCCTATTGCGAGCTCCTAAAGATATCCCAAAGATAACCAGAATAAGACAGTCCTGTTGCGAGATCCTCAAGATATCACATATGTAACCAGAATAAGACATTCCCATTGTGGGCTCCTAAAGATATCACGCAGATAACTAGGAAAAGACATTCCTATTGCGAGCTCCTCAAGATATCGAAAGTGTAACGAGAATAACACATTCCATTGCGAGGTCCTAAAAACCTCTCAAATTCAACAAGAATAGGAAATCAGGTGGCGTGTTGCAGGGATCTACTCGATCCCTACTATGCACTTCTCGTTTCTACCGGTAGATGGCGCAATCGTCTACTCTGTATCCGGAAGAACAACCCCATCGCTAATAACCCGAGTGGAATATCGATCTACGAATCTACGCATCGAAGTGATGTATTCGGCGCCACACATGTACTCAGTGTTACCAACCCTACTGTTTAAACAGTATATTTGCTGTTTTCACATTTGTGCCCCTGTTTTCTGTTTCATTCCTGATTTTTACTGTTTTTCAATTAGCGTTCAGCGCTACCTATTACACCATGGAAATATTTTTTGTAATAAAACACAATGATATAAGATGGCAGTTTCTAAAGCTTAAAGCTTCCCTTTTATTGTGCTCGGTGTGAGCCATGTGCACCGATTATAGTGACATTACAACCATCCATTCTACATCCATGCCCTGAGCGGGATTCGAACCCGCGACTCCGGCACCCTAGCTTGTATTTCTACCGCTAGACTACCGGGCCGGCCATGGCAGTATCTACCCAAACTAAATCCGAAATAACCGATTGCTACTTATTTGAAGCCACAGAAAGGCACATGAAGAAATTTAACAAAAATATGTATGATTTTAAAATGGATAATGAATCTGAAAATACTGAAGATGAGACAATTGAAGATGAAAGTGAAAAATAATTTCACTTTAATTTTTGTTTTTTATTATGTTGTGATCATTGCTATAATATAACAATGTATGTGAGTCCTGGTAACTAATAAAAGTAGGTAGTTGTTTTAATTATAGGAAGAAAGTATGAAATCAGCCTTTTTCTTCTTTACCTACTGTTTTCTCCCGTTTTTTTTATTGGTGAGCTGTTGTTTTTTAGTTTCTTGGGGTTGGCAACACTGCATCTACTGCACTACTGCACATTTGGAGTATATATAGATTATAGATCCATATAGCAGCCATCTTCTCTCAGTACTGCCCCGGTTGAGCTACCTGAGAACTTCCCCATGTGATATCTCTGAGATGTTACTGGGATCACTGTGGCGGACATTTGGAGGTGATAGGAAGGTCTGGGCGACCTCCCTGCGATATCGCAATAAACCTCTCGAAATATTCCCCAGGGTGAGCAGTTTGAGAACTTCCCAATGCGATGTCTCTGAGATGTTGCTGGACTCATCCCCTGTGGCGGACATTTGGAGGTGATAGGGAGGTCTGGGCGACCTCCCTGCGATATCGCAATAAACCTCTCGAAATATTCCCCAGGGTGAGCAGTTTGAGAACTTCCCAATGCTATGGTCTGAGATGTTTCTGGACTCATCCCCTTTGGCGGACATTTTGAGGTGATAGAGAGGTCTGGGCGACCTCCCTGCGATATCGCAATAAATCTCTCAAAATATTCCCCAGGGTGAGCAGTTTGAGAACTTCCCCAAGTGATATCTCAGAGATGTTACTGGGCTCATCCCCTGTGGCGGACATTTGGAGGTGATAGGGAGCTCTTGGCGACCTCCCTGCGATATTGCAATAGACGTCACAATATCCCGGCAAGAGCTCGCCGAAACATCTCTGGGAGGTCCCTGTGTTACCTGGGATTTCGGTATAACAAATCGATCCCTGTTTCGGAGATATAAATTTTTGAAAATTGATAATTTGACTTATTCCGTGGATGCTTTATTAGTATCTTGCCAGTGGTCAATTTTCTTCATTCGTAGTAAATGTCAAATTAGTATAGAAAAATTGCAAATTTTAAAAATTCATATCTCCAGAACTAGGTATTTCCTGGAGTCGAGACTAGTACCAATGTCGTAATAGTCGTAAAAAACTGCGTATTGAAAAAAATCAACATCAAAATCAACATCACTGGCCATGTGCGAAAGTGCAGCCGACTCATTTAATTGAGCAATTTATTTATTATTTTCGATGTATAATTGTGCCGCTCAGAGGAAAAGTGGTATAACTCCGTTCAAGTGATTTGTTGGGAAATTAAGATTTTACCTTTCAAAGGATTAAACAATCAAGGTATTTCGTTGCGAGTTAAAACATCAACAGGCTGTAACTCGGTCACAAAATTGTTTCGACTAATACCATTCATTCAGAGAATGAAATACACTCTTAGGTACCAAAATATCGGTATAACTCAAAAAATAGAAATTTGTTACTTTTCCTCTGATCGGCTCAATTTGAAACTTCATCTAAACATTCTCTTTTATACAGCATTTTTTCAGTCACCCAATGCCGGTTGACAACTTTTCATGTTCTCAGCAACTGAGTATGATGATTAGATTTCAAAAAATATATTTGATTTGATATTATTCAACTAGGTATATTGATGAAATATCGATAATGATTCATTAAATTGATATACTAACCAAATAGAGGGTAGTGTACCACGTTTCAATCTTTTAGTCATTATATATTCGGTAGAAAAATGTTTTGAACAAACAAATGTTCAAATGTTCAATAACCTACCACAAGCCAGTTGCCATTCTGGTCGATAACAATATCCTTGAAACTAATAATATTGTTAGTTCAATATATAACTTAGAATTGTATAATGATGATAATTATTAATTAATAGAGTCATAACATAATGTTTCAAGTTTCAACTGTTGAAAAAGTTCATGTTCATCAACAGGCATGTATGAACTATGAAACAAAAAGCAAGATTATAATAAATCAACAAGTCTGAGCGTTCTCCCATGTTGATTTATTAACAACGGTATCAGCGATCTTTCAATATTATACTTATATTATAATTAATACCTATCTTGATACTAGAAATCTGCCCCTGATTCGGTCAGAATAAACAATTTAAAAAAAAAATGTGGGAAAGCCCTGTGGCAGGCACTTTGGCGCTCTTGTTCAAACTTTGAAAAATCTATAACAAGGTTGTCCTTTCAAAAAGTTATTTGGTATGCAACAAGAAGTTACATTAAGTTTATTGCGATTCTTTGTTTTAAGTATATCAAAATTAAATGTGGATAGGTTTTTTGTTCTTAATTCAATAAATTGTAAATGAATGGAGGAAAATTGTGATGAAATAGACATGTTTTCAAATTGTAGTATCGACGTAATGACAATTAGTAAATTGTAATGATTTCATTACAATTGTAATGACCGGAGCAACCTTGCATAACACTCCCGTCTCCCGTTCTGCACAGGAAAATTCATAGCGAAATGCTGAGTATTGTCCAAGCTAATATCGTGGCATGTAACACTCCCGTTATGCACTTGAGGAAATTCGTACCGACACTGTGAGTATTATGCAGGCAATAGTAAATCCTATCTCCGAAAGTATTAGCTTGTTAGAGTAGAAAATGATATCAATGGATTCTTATCATGAAACTGCATCTCGAAAAAAATTGTAATGTAAAAAAAATTTTTTTTTCGTTACTCCGAAACCAGCAGGCCGATTTTGCCAAATAGGTTAAGAACAACAAAGATATTTATCACCATTATCTATATATAATATGTTTCCATGGTTCAAGTTTTCAACAGGGGGGAGGCTGAGTTTCTTGTTTTTTGGCGCTCTAGTTCCTCGGAACTGAGTGCTTATCAATTTGCCCAAATGTCTGTAATTTTCAAATTTTTCGATGAAAATGGTCTTAAACGATTTGGTTCGACTCACTGATCAAGAATCCGTGGTCGAAACTCATTCTGTCCGGCCGGCCGTAGGCACGATAACTCTCGAACGGAATGAGAAAGACAGTTGAAATTTTCAGAGTAGGTTTGGGAGATAAATATCTCGGCTAAGTTCGTTATTGGGCAAAATCGGACAGATGGTTTCGGAGTAACAAAAAAAAAAATTATTTTTAGGAAACAAATTCCAAATTAAATTTTTTTCAATAAGCAGTTTTACCATAGGAATCCAATGATATCATTTTTAACTCTAACAAGCTAATACTTTCGGAGATATGATTTTTCAAAATTTCAATAATAAATCGTAGGTATTTCAACGTTGTCACAGAATGATATAATTATTCTATGTATGAATTGTCATAATGTCAACTTATTTTCCTGAGACATGACATTATCTAATCAATTGAAGAATTGTGAGCGAAGTGAGAAAAATCTCCGATGTTTGCTCCGAAATTAGTTTTTCTCAGAAAAGTCTTACATTTCGGAACAGAACATGAAGTAAGAGATCTGAGAGTAGTGAGACTGCTTTTCATCCATAGACATAGATATAACTCTCGAACGGAATCAGCTAGGTGTTGAAATTTTCAGAGTAGGTTAGGGAGATGAATATCTCGGTTAAGTTCGTTATTGGGCAAAATTGGCCAGATTTAATTTGATTTCTTCCATGGTGCAGTTCTCATTCTCATGTTTGCTCATTTAATCTTGATAATTAAACTATTATTTGAATTGAATTTCCTTTATGATGCAGTTCTATCATATGAATACATTGATACAATTCCCAACTCTGAGAAACCAATACTTTCGGAGATATAATTTGTCTGTTTGAACTAGAGCGCCAGAAAGCTCCTGTCCACAGGGCTTGAACCCATTTTTTTCTCATGGGGCGTTTATATACCGGGTATCACAGGAATCGGGCACAACCCCAAAAACAAATAATTTTCAAAATATCGGATTGAAATTTTGGACATTGATACTACAGGTTGTTTCCCATCGACTGAGGTAAACAAGTTGGTCTATGACTTCTGGTCTAACCGGAAATGACCGTAACTATCGATTTTCTCATATATGTAATGTGATGTATATTTTTGCATATTCAGATTCTAAGTTGAATTTTAAGTGGAATATCGTCAAAAGAAAAATAAAATGAAGAAATTTTTTTTTTCCAGAAATTAATTTATTTGGCGCTCTTGTTCCTCAGAACAGAGTTCTTATCAATTTGCCCAAATGTCTGTAATTTTCGAATTATTGGCTGAAAAGGGTCTCAAACGATTTGGTTCGCCTCACATTGATCAAGAATCCGTGAGTGAAATCGATTCTGTCTGGCCGTCCGTCCGTAAACAGATAACTCTCGAACGAAAGGAGATAGAGGATTGAAATTTGCAGGGTAGGTTTGGAGCGGAAATATCTCGGACGAGTTCGTTAACGGGCGAAATTCACCAAGTGGTTTCGGAGTTATGGCCGTTTTTAGTAAAAACATTTTTTATGAATATTTCCGAAACCGATCGTTTGATCTGTCAGAAATTCAGCATCGAATTGTAGGATAATGAGTTTTATATGCATACGAAGTTTTGTATTGATCGGGTTGCCATAAAATGTAAAAAAAAAATTAAATTTTGTTTCTACAATAAGTCTCGAACAGAATGAGCTAGGCAGTTGATATTTTCAGAGTAGGTTTGGGCAAAATAGGCCAGATAGTTCTGGAGTAACGAAAGAAAAAATGTTTCTTAACTTACAATTTTCATTTCAATTATTTTCAAGATGCAGTTTCACCATAAAAATCCACTGATATCATTTTCAACTCTAACAAGCTAATACTTTCGGAGATATGATTTTTCGAAATTTCAATGATGAATCGTACTTCCATGTTTTCACAGAATGCTATAATCATTCTATCTATTAATTATTATATGATCTGTGTTCATACTTGTACAGTACATGTCATCCTGTTTTATAAGAGAGAGTCAAATTCATTTCAGCTATTTTAATTTGATTTCTTCCATGGTTCTCATGATTCTCATTCTCAGATTGCTCATTCAATCTTGATAAATAAACTATTATTTGAATTTGTTGAATTATATGTGAATTATAATTGCCTTTGTACAAAAATCAAACCAATAGAACATACTATAGATCATTATAAGAACGCAAGTCGTTTTTATCAACCAGATGTTGAAGCGATATGCGAACACGAAAGATGATTCACTTCTCGCCTTACTGTAGTAAAGCAAGCTTCGTGAATAAAACTGTTGGAAATAATAACGTGGTATTATTTCAATTATTAATATTTCATCCCCAAACCTAACAGGTTATGGGTCCAGTTTACGAACAAAAGAAAAAATAAATAAAGGACTCTTAAACATAAAAAGTTGAATTATAAATTATACCGAAATAAAAACTGTGAACTGTGATAAGTTGAGTGCAAAAACAATTTGGAATATTTCAAGTCAAAAATGGAAGTGAATATGAAAAATAAGAGGAACATACAACAATTCAATGGTGAGAAATATAGCATTTGGAAATTTAGAATAAAATCATTGTTGTCCGAGTTACAAGTTTTGGACGTAACAGAAAACGAAGTGCCTGACGATCCTGATGAGAACTGGACCAAGAAAAATTTGATTGCCAAAAGTACCATTGTTGAATATTTGAGTGATTCGTTTTTGAGCTATGCAAAAGATAATGATCTCGCAAAAACGATAATCTCCAACTTGGACGATATTTATGAAAGGAGGAGCTTAGCGTCCCAACTTGCCCTGCGCAAACAACTGCTTGAATTGAAATTGAAATCAGGAGACACACTTATCCAACATTTTGCAAGTTTTGATGGACTGATGGCAGAGCTAATTTCAGCAGGAGCGAAACTAGATGAAATGGACAAAGTGTCTCATTTATTATTGACATTACCTACATCTTATGATGGAGTGATTACAGCATTAGAGACTCTTGGTGAGAACAACTTGAATTTAGCATTCGTCAAGACTAGATTATTAGACCAAGAAGTGAAAATCAAAGCTGAAATACCAACTGAATTAAAAGTTTTACATATCAAGAAAGGAAATGCGCCCGGAACATCTGGAATAAATAAGAAAAAGTGGAAAAGTTTCAAGCACCCAAAACGGAAGTTTACATGGCAACAGTCAAATCAAGCATCATACAAACTCTCCAATCTCATTTGTGACCATTGTGGACGACGAAATCACATCAAAAGGGATTGTTATTACTACAAGCAAACGATAAGCAACCAACGTAAACGGCCAACCACCATTCAGAACATCCAAACCACCACAGATGAAGGACAAGGAAGTTTTGCTTTTATGATGTCAAATTTAAGAGCAACTAAAAATTCTATAATTTCAGATTCTTTCAATATTCATTTTCTGTTAGATTCTGGAGCAACAGACTACATTGTAAATAGGAATGATATATTCAGTACCTACACTGAGTTATCCTCACCCTTGAAGATAAGTGTTGCGAAGAATGGAACGTCGGTGTATGCAGTTGGGAAGGGCACCATCCAAGAAGCTACAAATTAATGAGCCCATAATCATTTCCGAAGATAATAACAGCAGTATAAGCATTGCCAACAATCCAAGCAATCATAAGAAATCTACGCACATTGATATCAAATATCATTTCTCGCGTGAACAAATAGAAAACAAAGTAATAAAACTCGAACATATCTCTACAGGTAATCAGCTGGCAGATGTATTTAACAAAGGTCGTACCATCAACCAAATTCGAGGAAATACGTCAAAAATTAAATTTGAAATGAAAGGAAAATTATAAATTAAACATCTGAGTTATTATTTTTTATTATTTATAAATGTATGTTATCTATTTATACTTATACATATTTGGAATTTAAATAAAATGTTATAATTTATTGTTAGTAATGGTCTATTTTTGAGAGGGGCTGTTGAATTATATGTGAATTATAATTCCCTTTATACAAAAATCAAACCAATAGAACATACTATAGATCATTATAAAAACGCAAGTCGTTTTTATCAACCAGATGTTGAAGCGATATTCGAACACGAAAGATGATTCACTTCTCGCCTTACTGTAGCAAAGCAAGCTTCGTGAATAAAACTGTTGGAAATAATAACGTGGTATTATTTCAATTATTAATATTTCATCCCCAAACCTAACAGAATTAATTGAATTGAATTATGATGCAGTTCTATCATGAGAATACTTTGATATCATTCCCAACTCTGAGAAACCAATACTTTCGGAGATATGATGTGTCAAAGTTTGAACAAGAGCGCCAAAGCACCTGTCCACAGGGCTCGAACCAATGTTTGTTCTCCTTATTGAAATTTTGGAATACAAACTTTTACGGTTATTATAAATCTTTAAAATTTATTTCCACTCAAAATTGACCACTTGGGCAGAAGTTATGTACCTGCATGTATTTTGTTCTAGTCACTTGCGAGGGGTGGGCCTTCAGCTCTAACTCTAATTATACTGGGTCTGAAATTTTGCACTCCTAATCTCTGATCATACAGTATCCGGATAGAGAAATAATTTCAGTAATTTTTCAATCGTAAAGCAGTCTTATTTTACGAGATGTGAATGAAGATAAGTTTATTAGCAATATCGGTCCTATAATTTTCAACGGAACTTTAAATGGTAATCATCACCTTGAAGCGATAAACCCTCTTTGTACTTGATATTTAGAATTTTTGTGAACGGAAATAGAAAACTTTTTGGATGAACTCCATCTGGGAGAGCGCACAAGTAGGAATTGTTGTTGAGTATTTGCATCATACATTTCCCGGAAGATGGATTGGGGCGAATGGGCCTATTAGATGGATACGATATTAACAAAATTCCTCGAAAATTTACCGAGTTTTAATTGGATCCGATTTGTTAATTTTGAGTTATAGAGGAAATAACAAGGAAATTTCGAATGTGTATAACTCCAAAACCATTTGGACGATTATGTCTAGTAACAAACTCAAATGTCGCATTTAGATGTGCAACCTACCTTCAAAATTGCGAGTCGCTCTCTCTTTCCGTTCTCAAGTTATTGTGAAATAAATAATATTATTTAATAATTTTGTTTTAATTCTCTGGTGATACCATCCTCACAAAATTTCACATAGGTAGGTACGTCTTTATTTCGGTATTCTATAACTAGTTACCAAGTTTCAATTTGATCGGATCTGTATTGATTAAAAACAAAATTTGCAATCGGAAGCCGTTGTGTCGATTATGCCCATTAACGAAGTTGACCGTCGCATTTGGACGCTCCACCTACCTTGAAAATTTCAAGTTGCAATCTCCTTTCATTAGGTATCAAGTTGTCGAGGCAACGGCCGGTCGGACAGAATCAAATTTGACCTCGAATTCTTCATTACTTCATCAGTCAGTCGGACCTGATTGTTTGAGACCATTTTCGGCAAAAAATTAGAACATTATAGAAAATTGAGCAAAATGACTTTTCATGCATCTATTTTATCGAATCTGGTAATATGATTTTTTCTTAGGGGGATAATTTTGGACTACTTTCCCATAGTCAATTTCTTGAGGAACTTCATAATAGGGAAACTAAAAAAAAATCATGGAAAAAAATTCAATATCTCAGAAACGATGCGTCCGATATTGCTGAAATTTGCAAGGGCCTTTAAAACCTCACTTTTCAGCCATGTTCCAAATTAGAACACGATAGAATCTATATTGCTGTTCCTCAGAACATGCGCGCAACTAATGTCACCAATATTATTGCTTTACGGTTGAAAAATTTCTGAAATGATTTCTCTATCCATATGAAAAATTTCGTACACCTAGACGCAGTATAATTAGAGTTAGAGCAGAAGGCTCCCCATCACCCCTCGCAGGATGGCTAAACAAAATACGTGTAACTAGCCCAAAAGGTCAATTATGAGTGGCAATATTTTTTATGATTAGGAATTACAATAAAAATTGATATATGGAACGTGAAACACACTTAAATACACTGGGTCCTGAGTCGATCGATTCATCTTTAAACTGATTAAAAAATCCAAGTCAGTATTAGAAAAATTTAGAACTTTTCGCAAGCTGAGATTCAACACTTTTTATGAAGGAATATTGGAATTTGATTAGAATTTTCGGAAGAAGCAGAAAATTTTCGAATGGGATCAGTAGATTTCAGTGTCCCACGTGATATTTGACTACTCAAAAGTTTTGTCGAATGATTTAATTAGTATATATATATTAGTAATAGTATTTTTCTCAAAAACGCAAGAAGAAAATATCCTGATTCTAATCTCAGTCGCATAGACTAAAGATTTCAAATATCCAATCGAATCAATATAACAAAATGTAATTTTTTGAATATTTTTTTTTATTATATGTTCACGATATTCCACTTAAAATCCAACGTAGAATTCGAATATGCAAAAATATACATCATATCATACGAGAAATTCGAAAGTTACGGCTGTTTCCGGTTAAACCGGAAGTCGATTACCTCAGTCGATGGAAAACAACCTGTAGTATCATTGTCCAAAATTTCAATAAGATATCTTGAAAAATAAAAGTTTTTTCCGGTTAAGCCCTATTCCTGTGACACCCGATATATCCGCTCAAGCCGACTATGGGAAGCTTAACACGGCACCGTTTAGTTGAATTTGTCCAGAGGTACAGAACACTGATGAAGACCAACTCTGAAACGTGACTTTTCTTGATTTTCGGCCAATCAATGAAATCCTCTGGGTGTTAATTTGATTTGTAATAATATTACTCGTAAATCATATTCATAGCAACGACTACATCGCTTACTTATTTTTCTTTTATTTTTTTTCCACTCAAGTGGAAAAACCTTTTACAGGCCCGCCCTGAGAGGGTCCGTTTCTCTCAGGAGAGTGAGACTCCTGAAAATTTCAAGTAACTTTCGAGTTTTTTGCCGAAAATGGTCTGAAACGATTAGGCTCGACTCACTGATGAATAATTCGAGGTCAAATTTGATTCTTTTCCGGTCAACCTTTGCCAAGATAACTTTCTAACGGAAAAAGATAGCGACTTGAAATCCACAAGGTAGGTCTGAATGCGACGGACGAATTCGTTAATGGCCATAATCGGCCCAACAGTTTCCGAGTACTAATTTTGTTTTTCAACCAATATAGATCCGATCGAATTTAAAGTTGGTCACTAGTTGTAAAATACGCACACAAATACATATGTGAAATTTTGTGAGGATCGTATCACTAAAAAATTTAAAAAAAATTATTAAAAAATAACGTGTATCTCAAGATAACTGGAGAACGCAAAGACATATCGACAATCTTTAGGGTAAGTTGCGACATTTGAGTTCAATATAATAGGCATAATCAGCCTAATGGTTTCAGACTTATACCCATCTAAAATTTTGTTTTTATTTCCTCAATAACTGAAAAATACGAAACCAATCCAATTCAAACATAGTAATTAGTTGTAGAATGCTAAAGCACAAATTTTTGCGGAAAGTCGTGAGGATCTTATCAGTAGAAAATTTAAAAAAATCCTTCCGACATTTCTGAAATTTTGCGAGAGATGGTGACTATTTTCATGATAACTTTAGAACGGTAAGAGATAGCGACTTGCAATTTTCAGGGTAGGTTGTGCATCTGAATGGGACAGTTAAGCTCATTGTTGGAAATAATCGGTTTCGTTTCATTTGCAATATTATCGTTTCTATAATTAAACAAATACAGATCCGATCGAATTGAAACTTGGTAACTAGTTGTAGAATACCACTGCAAAGACGTTTGTGAAATTTCATGTGGACAAATTTTAAAAAAATTATGAAATTATATTATGTAGCTCACGATAACTTGAGAACGGAACCAGATAGCGACTTGCAATTTTCAGGGTAGGTTGTGCATCCAAATGCATAACTTGTAAGTTAGTTAATATGAATAATCGGTCAAACTGTTTCGGAATTATACCCATCTGAAATTTTGTTGTAATTTGCTGTATAACTGAAAACATACAATTCCGATCCAATTCAAACTCGGTAATTAATTGTAGAATGCTGATGCGCTGATCTTCGCGAAATTTCGTGAATATCGTATTACCAGAAAAAATATTCAATTTTCAGAAACTATGCGTCAGAATCAGCTGAAATCCCGCACAGAACTTCGAGCCATCACTTTACAATCGAGTACAGAATAACAGCTCCATCGACTTCGTATGAGGCGTGAATAGACAGTGGAACATGCACGCAAAAGCTCCTGACTGCAAGTCAGTGCTTTTCTCAATTTTTTGCGCGTATGTTCTGGGGAACATCGCGTTATCATTTTCCCAAATGTCTGTAATTTTCGAATTTTTTGCTGAAAATGGTCTCAAACGTTTGAGTTCGACTACCTGCTGCAGAATTCGAGGACAAATTTGATTCTGTCCGGCCGGCCGGCCGTCCGTTGCCACGATAACTTGAGAACAGAATGAGATAGCGACTCGAAATTTTCAGGGTAGGTGGCCCACCCAATACGACGGACAAGTTCGTTAATGGGCATAATCGGCCCAATGGTTTCAGAGTTAATAATTTAATTTTCAACCAATATAAATCCGATCGAACTGAAACTTGGTAGATAGTTGTTAAATGTGAACTTAAGCACGTTTGTGAAATTTTGTGAGAATCGCATCACCAGAAAATTTGAAAAAAATTATTAAAAAATATTATTTATGTCACGATAACCTGAGAATGGAAAGAGATAACGACTTGAAATTTTCAGGTTAGGTTGAACATCTAAATTCAACATTTGAGTTTGTTTATAGACCTCATCAGCCAAACGGTTTTGGAGTTATAACCATCTGAAATTCGGTTATTATTTCCTCAATAACTCGAAAAATACAAAACCGATCCAATTCAAACATGGTTATAGCTGTATAATGTCAACGCAAAAATACTTACGGAATTTCGTGAGGATTGTATTACTAGAAAATTTATAAAAAATCATTGAAAAGTATTGAAAAAAAATCTATATATCAGTAACTATTTGTCCGACATCGATAAAATTTTTGCGAGGGCCTTCAAAACCTAACTCTATTGCCAAGTTCCAAGTTTGAACACGATCGGATATACATTGTTGGAGATTCGAGCAGCCTTGTGTGAATTCAGTATAGATAGATGGATGGGTGACCGTTGCCTCGATAACTTTCGAACGAAATGAGCCGTACCCCAAGAAAAACCTAATAAAATTATAGAAATAAAAAGTTCAAGCACTGACGTGAAGTCAGGAGTTTTTGCGCGTATGTTCTATTGACCATTCTCCTGTATTGGACACTCTTATTCGAATTTACCATGGGACAATCGGACAATATAATTTACCAATTTGAATTTTTTTTAAAGAAAAATTTTTATTCGTTTTTCTTGTGATATGTTCATCACGAAATTTTGCACAATTTCCTCGTCTTCATTCTACAACTGATTCAGTGGCGGATCCAGCTCTTAAGACAGGGGGGGGTTCACGGATAGATGGTTTGCGTACCAGCCATGGATTATTTTATTTCTATGAAAATATATGATGATTTTGCTAAGAACCCCCCACTGGATCCGCCCTTGAACTGATTAGCAAGTTTCAGTTCGTTCGGATCTATATTTTTTGAATTATTGAGGAATAATAACAAAATTTCAAATGTTTATAACCCTGTAACCGTTCGCCCGATTATGCCCATTAACGCATGCGCAACCTACCCTGAAAATTGCAAGTCGCTATTCCTTTCCGTTCGAAAGTTATCGTGGCTACGGTAGGCCGGCCGACGTTTGGGCAAAATGATAGCACACGCCCTAGAACATGCGCGTAAAAAAATTGAAAACAACCAACTCCAATTTTTGCGCGCATGTTGTTTTGAACAGCTTGCTATCATTCTACCCAAATGTCTGTAATTCTCTATTCTTTCGCCGAAAATGGTCTCAAACGATTAGGTTCGACTC
Source organism: Halyzia sedecimguttata (assembly GCA_937662695.2). NCBI lineage: Eukaryota > Metazoa > Arthropoda > Insecta > Coleoptera > Coccinellidae > Halyzia > Halyzia sedecimguttata. The sequence continues at coordinate 19,511,287 of OW569413.2, forward strand.
ACTGATGAAGAATTTGAGGTCAAATTCGAGTCTGTCCGGCCGGTCGGCTATCCGTTGCCACGATACCCGATCGAATTGAAACTGGGTAATTAGTTGTATATAGAATACCGACGCGAAGATTTTCGCGTCCAGATTGTAACACGAGAAACGTTTTCAAGAGAGCAATTCATGAATTTCTTCGCGAAGTTCTTCATGGAGAAATTCTCCGTGTAGAGCATAAACTTGACGTGAAGTTTCTTCACGTAAAACTTCATGAAGAACTTCACGAAATTAGATTTTGTTCTATTTCATCAACAAGTTTCGCGTGGTCAGGAGTACCAACATCTGTTTCATTTCATATATTATATCCATAAATTATCGGAAAAGCTGTAAAACATAAACTGGTGGTCGTTGAGGTTGTTGTTTGGAAGTTCTCGTTGTGTTTTGAGGTTGAAAACGAGTTAAGTTCAGAATCGAGCCACAGCAGCTTTTGTTGTCGTCTGGATATTTGCTAGTTTTGAAGTTTATAGTTGGTATTACTGTTATTTGACATTTATCTTCATGAATTTCTTCGCCCGTGTAAAACGACACACTTCATGAAGAACTTAGTGAATAAATTCATGAAGAACTTCGCGAAGAAATTCATGAATTTCTTCACCGTGTAAAACTAGCTTCAGTAAATCGGGAAATTTGTGATTTCTTTTTGGCGCTCTAGTTCCTCGGAACTGAGTGCTTATCAATTTGCCCAAATGTCTGTAATTTTCGAATATTTCGATGAAAATGGTCTTAAACGATTTGGTTCGACTCACTGATCAAGAATCCGTGGTCGAAATTCATTCTGTCCGGCCGGTCCGGCCGGTCGTAGGCACGATAACTCTCGAACGGAATGAGCTAGAGAGTTGAAATTTTCAGAGTAGGTTTGGGGGATAAATATCTCGGCTAAGTTCGTTATTGGGCAAAATCGGACAGATGGTTTCGGAGCAAATTCCAAATTAAATTTTTTTTAATAAGAAGTTTTATCATAAGAATCCATTCATATCATTTTTAACTCTAACAAGCTAATACTTTCGGAGATATGATTTTTCAAAATTTCAATAATAAATCGTATTTCAACGTTGTCACAGAATGATATTATTCTATGTATGAATATGAATTGTCATAATGTCAAATGATGTTCCTGAGACATTATCTAATCAATCGAAGAATTGTGAGCGAAGTGAGAAAAATCTCAGTTGTTTGCTCCGAAATTAGTTTTTCTCAGAAAATTCTTACATTTCGGAACTGAACATCAAGTAAGAGATCTGAGAGTAGTGAGACTGCTTTTCATCCATAGACATAGATATAACTCTCGAAAGGAATGAGGTAGGTAGTTGAAATTTTCAGAGTAGTTTAGGGAGATGAATATCTCGGTTAAGTTCGTTATTGGGCAAAATTGGCCAGATTTAATTTGATTTCTTCCATGGTGCTTTTCTCATTCTCATGATTGCTCATTTAATCTTGATAAATAAACTATTATTTGAATTGAATTTCCTTTAGGATGCAGTTCTATCATATGAATACATTGATATAATTCCCAACTCTGAGAAACCAATACTTTCGGAGATATAATTTGTCTGTTTGAACTAGAGCGCCAGAAAGCTCCTGTCCACAGGGCTTGAACCCATTTTTTAATTTACGGGACATTTCGAGGGCGGTCACAGTACGCGATCGAAACTTTGGGATAGTATAAATCGAAAGCTGAAGACGAAATTTCGATATCTATTACCATTTATTTACGAAAGAAATTTTGTCCGGTCCCTGAATACCGAAAAAACCTTAGACTATAGAAAGAGTCTATAGTCTAAAGAAAAAACCGATGGTCGAAACTTGGAGTGATATTGATATGATGGATGCCTGCTTTGCTCCAAAGTAGAACTTGATGGCGAGTTTATCTCGAAAGATCGATCCGCTAACTAAACTGTGTGGTGTTTTTCGTTTCGAAACGATTATATCCGAAATAAGGAAAGGTGGTATTTTTCGGAAGGATATAAATTTTTTGGATAGAATGGACGAGGTTCAAAATTTTTCACGCAAAATATGCCGATTCGGACTGTTTTCGAGCGGGAAACTAGGCAAAAAGTTAAGACGAGGGATAAAAACCGTCGAATAATGTGTAACATTAGGATATTTTTCAGAAATTGGAAAGTTGAAAAATTAGAAGACTGAAACAAAAGGAAAAGTAATAAATATTGTTCATATTCACCTTTCATCGTAGAATCTACACACAGCTATTATAGCGCATTGGTAATATTTTTGTCATAATCGGAAGGTCCCGTAGCCATGATTATTCTTTTTCGTTTTTTTGGACGCATGTTCTGGGGAACATCGTGCTATCGTTTCGCCCAAATGTCTGTAACGTTCGAATTTTTTGCCGAAAATTGTCTCAAACCATTAGATTTGACCCACTTGTTAACTAGTTGTAGAATACTGATATAAAGACGTAGATGACATTTTGTGAGGATCGTATCACTGGAAAATAAAAAAAATTTATTATTTGTATCACGATAATTTAATAATAATTTGATAACGGAAAGAGATACCTACTTGCAATTTTCAGGGTAGGTTCGCATCCGATTGCAACATTTGAGTTTGTTAAGAGGCATAATCGTCCAAATGGTTTTGGAAACCTATCTGATAATTGGTTCTTATTTCCTCAATGACTCATGAATTACGAAACCTCCCATTCAAACATGGTAATTAGTTGAATGGTTGAAAGTTATAGAATGCCGACTCGCAAAATTCTGCGAAGTCGCGTGAGGATCGTATCACTAGAAAATTAAAAAAAAGTCAAACTTTACCTCCAAGTTCCAAATTTGAACATGATCGGATCGATATTGTTGGAGATCCGAGTAGTCTTGGGTCAGTTCGGTAGCTAGATGGGTGACCATTTGCCACGGTAACTTTAGAACGCAAAAAGATAGCGACAATTTTCAGGGTAGGGTGCGCATCCGAATGGGAGAGTTAAGTTTGTTGTTGGGCATAATCGGTCCAACGGTTTCGGAGTTATATCCATCTGGAATATGATTTTCTCGATAACTCAAAAAATACAGACCCGATCCAATTGAAGCTTGGTAACTAGTTGTATAATATCGATATAAAGAAATATGTGAAATTTTGTGAGGACCGTACCACTGAAAAATTCTGTCAAAAATTACGAAAAAATATTATGTATCTCACGCTAACTCGAAAACCGAAAGAGAAAGGGATTAACTTCGTTAATCGGCATATCGGCTACATGGTTTTTAAGTTATACTCATCTGAAATTTTGTTGTAATTTCCTCTATAATTCAAAATATACAAATCGGATCCAATTAAAACTTGGTGATTACTTGTACAATGCTAACCCACTAATTTTCGCAGAATTTCGTGAATATCGTATCAACTCAAGTAGGTAACAGGATACGATATAAACGAAATTCTGCGAAAATTAGTGGGTCAGCATTCTACAAGTGATCACCAACTTTTAATTGGATCAGATTTGTATACCACGAAGTGCAGGAGGGAAAATATTCGATAATTTGGCAAGCTCGAGGGGTCCATGAAGAACCGAAAAAAATTTCACTCAATTATATTTGTAGGGCAGAAATAATACTAACTGTTATTCAAATAAATAAAATTTTTGACAATCATCCCGAAAGTTTTCGATTGTTTGAAACGTCACAAAAATATTAACCTAAAGCACACGTGCAAACACCCGGATATGTTCACGCTGCATTGATATTAAAAAATATTGGTTCGTTGCTAAGTAATTTGTATAATAAGTTAATATGATTGGTAGAAATTTTTTGAGGGGATTTTGACGCGTAGACGTGACCTAACCGATTCTTTTCTTGTACCGCATGGACATAAACTATTTTCCCCTGTATGGGTTATTTTCAATTGTTTGTTGCAGCTTACTTTGCCACTTATTTCTCTACTGATATACTGAAATAGTAGATACTCTGCTTGGCTACAATCTTAGCACACTCTCCCCAAATATGAAAATTAGTGACTTAGCCAGTTTTTCCCCTATACTTTTCAATTCCAAAAGAATACATTTCTCTGAATTAAAAATTCTGTTATCATAGATGTTTCTCTCGTTACTGAATGAAGTCTGTCATTAAAATGGTATGAAATCTATTCATATATTATAAAAGCAGAGAAAATGGTATATATCGATGCTAAATTCGCAGAGTGTCCAACAGACATTCTTAACAGTAGTTTTGTCCGTTTAAGGTTAAATTTTAATTTTTTCAGCTATCTTGAAAAATGTTGTATTTCAGAACTATATGCTCGTTCGACTTCGTATGAGGCGTGAATAGACAATGGAACATGTGCGCAAAAGATCCTGACTTCACGTCAGTGCTTGAACCAATTTTTTTTAAATGTTATATTTAAATGATATGAATTTTCTTCCAAACCTACAAACTCGTGATTAGTTTCGAAATTCAGGGGGGGGGGGGCAACTGTACTCCCCTGCCCCTCTCACATACACAGTTTTTGGATTTTTCGTTTTCATTAATGAGTTTTGTCTTAGTTAATATTAGATAATTAGATAATTTTGAGTCTTGAGAATGGTTCTTACATTGAACTTAGAACATATTGTCTTAGTAAATAATGACCTTAGACAATTTGAGTCTTGAAAACGGTTACAGTAAACTTAGAACCGATTGCCCTGATTTTTTCGAAAAGGTCGTGAACATAAGAGATCACATTCAATAGATTGGGTTTCTGTTCTTGCTAGTTATTTAGTTGTGTTCTCTGAAAATTGTCTATGGACGATGTTACTTTGGAATATTTGTGGATTTTGATTAAAAATCCATATATGTAATTGTAACGAGACGCGACCATTCCTGGAAAGCTTTGGTAGGTACTTCTTGTAGCCATAGATCTCAGTTGTGAATGGTGTTACAAATCAGTGAAATATTTTTCAGCATTCGAGGAACGAGTGCGCTGAAGCTCTAGACGCCTCGTTAGTATACCGGGTGTCTCAGTATACATGTTCCAATGGAATATCTCAGCCATTTCAAAAGATAAAAATTTAAAAATTTGATGATTTTCAATTCGTTCGAGGAACCATCAATTTAGAAAATCACAAATTGAAAGTCACTTTCGGTTTGACCGGAAGTGACTCTGAATTTTTTATCTTAAATAGCACTCTATATATTGTTTGCAATTTTTTATTTCTACTCAAAATTACCTTTCCAACGGTGTATCACACTTTGTATTTTACATTTGATTTGATGGAGAAAACGTCAATTGAAATTTCAAAATTAAAGAATTGCAGTAGGCTACGATATTTTGTGTAATCTTGAATTTGACTTCAAAAATTGTCATCGATAAAAAAAACCCTACTCAAGTTGAAATCAACTATGTATTTTACCCAACGTTTAACAAAAAATGAATAGTAAAAGAAACAAAAAATTACAAAAAAGGTGGCAAAAAAATACCATAACTAAAGCATATGTTCGAAATGTTGACAATCTGCTTCTACACATCTTCCAGCTCGGTGGACTATTTCACGCGAAGTAACACTCTCAACACCTCAGCATTAAGGTCTCTACATGCATTCCGTATTTTGTTTTTTAGATCTTCCAAATCAATAGGAGGAGTCTGGTACACACGATCTTTCAAATATCCCCAAAGGAAGATATCTAGCGGTGTCTGGTACACACGATCTTTCAAATATCCCCAAAGGAAGATATCTAGCGGTGTTAAATCTGGAGATCTTGCAGGCCATCTTATCGGTCCATTTGAAGATAGTTGGATATGCACACCCGGACCGATAAGATGGTCTGCAAGATCTCCAGATTTAACGCTAGATATCTTCCTTTGGGGAAATTTGAAAGATCGTGTGTACCAGACTCCTCCTATTGATTTGGTAGATCTAAAAAACAAAATATTGAATGCAGGTAGAGCCCTTAATGCTGAGCAATTGAGAAGTGTTAGTTCGCGTGAACTAGTCCTACTACGATGCGTAGAACCAGAATATCAACATTTCGAACGTATGCTTTAGTTATTATACGTATTTTTTTGCTCCCTTTTTTTGTAATTTTTGTTTCATTTACTATATTCATTCTTTGTTTAACGTTCGGAAAAATTCATAGTTGATTTCAACTTGAATAAGGTTCTTTTTACTGATGACGATTATTGAAGTTAAAATCAAGATTACACAAAATATCGTAGCCTACTGCAATTATTTCAATCTGAAATTTCAATTGACGTTCTCTCCCTCAAATCAAATGTAAAATACAAAGTGTGATACATCGATGGAAAGGTAATTTTGAGAAGAAATAAAAATTTATAAAAAATATACAGGGTGCTATTTGAGATAAAAAAGTCAGAGTCACTTCCGGTCAAACCGAAAGTGACTTTCAATTTTTGTGTTTCTCAATTGAAGGTTCCTTGAAAGAATAGAAAATCATCAAATTTTAAAATTTTTATCTTTTGAAATGGCTGAGATGTTCCATTGGAACATATATACTGAGACACCCGGTATACTTCTATATTTATTTCCATAATCATGGAAATAATCCCGATCCTACAAGAACCAATAGCCAGATGCCCAGGAGTCGCCAGAAAAAAAATGCGATACGTACTTATATGGGTACTAAATTCAGACCAATATAAAACATAACGAATATATTACAGATCCATATCGCTCTCATTCAAAACGGTCCAAATCCCCATCACTTAATTATGCAAATTTAAAGTAGACGATATCGGGCTCAGATATTCCTACAAAGTGTTCGTGAATGAGAAATATACACCACCATGACCACCATATGTCAGTAAGTTGTTAGGGTCGCGACTTCAGACAGGGTGTCTCATTTAAGGGGGGTGATTTCGTACACCTTATAGGGGTAGCACGCGTCTAGCGGTTCTCTTGGCAGCACTGCTTGAAAAGAATCCCAAATATTAGCTGGTAGATTTTGGTTTGGATGCGGGATTCCCACGCAGCAATGGTCCACACTTGGCTCGTAATTTGTCTTTGGAGTGTTCCGGAACGGTTGGAGCTATGGGTGGCGATCTTCAGAGGGCGGGCCCCCGGCAAATTGCGTGGGATAAAATAATTCGATCTAACACACTTCCGCAGTTTGAATGATATGAATATTTTTACTATTTATGACATGTAACGTTGTGCTAAATTATTATTATATTTCCAAACACTAAATCTTTTGTATATTAAATGTTAAGTCCCTCCATAGTACGTATAATTCTCAAGAATGCAGTCAAAATGGACACAAAACTGGCAAATCTACAAAAAATCACATAGTGCAAAAGTATCGGTTTTTCCTATTTTTTTCCTAAAAACATTTCTATACTTTTTGCACGCATATTCTGGGAAACAGAATGATATCATTTTTCCAAATGTAGGTAATTTTCAATTTTTTTGCCGAAAATGGTTTCAAACGATTAGGTTCGACTCACTGATTCCCATGATAACTTCGGAACGGAAATATATAGCGACTTGCAATTTTCAGGGTAGGTGGCGCATCCAAATGCGAGGGTTAGGTTAATGGGCATAATCGGTCAAACGGTTTCCGACTACTAAAGTCGGAAATGTATGTATTTGAATGGGTCCATACGCCACCACAAAAACAGCACTATTTATTTTCATCAGTAATATCACTAGTGACTGAATTTTCGCGATAAGTCTCTCGTCTTATTTCTTAACGAAACTGAGTTTTTTGTGTTTTATCCAAGCAACTAAGTTGAGTTAAGGAATAAAAGACAGACTTATCGCGAAAATTAAGTCACTAGTGATATTACTAATGAAAATATATTTATCATTTGTCAAACCGTCCGTATATCCATGGTGGAGTCGTTGAAAACAGCAAAGTCGTAAGACCACTTAATTCAGAGACAGTTGATGTTTTCGCAATAACACGAGCTGTCTTTGGCCTGTGGTTGGTCAGATTTTGATAGGAGTGAAATAGTCTACTTAATAGTGAAGGTATGTACTTGAGTCGAAACTAATCGTTTGAGACCATTCTCGGCCAAAAAGTAGACCAGTTTATTCTTGGACGCTTGTTTTTACACACGGATTTATATTTTTGGTGATATTGGGAATATTATTTTTTTTCCTAGAGCTTAGCGGCCACGGGCGTGCTCAGTACCTGGATGGGTGACCCTTCTGGTTATAAATTTGAACAAGCGTGCTAAAGCTCCTCGCAACAGTGATTTATCAACTCGTTATTAACACGAGTATTCCCGCAGGAGCTAGTTAGTTGCCTTATCCAAGAAGACAATCAGCTCGTCCTCTTATTAATGAACCCTGATGGAAAGCAGGTAGTAGGGCCATTAGTTCTTGAAAATATCCACAATCCAAAACCTCTGCTTGAACACAACTAAACTTTAGACACGGTTTATCCTGCAAAAAACAGAATTCTTTTATACATTTTTTTTGCTGCACTATTCTAAAGGATTATGATTTGAAAAAATATTAGCTAGCCTAAAAAGTACAAGAACAATGAGGATTTAAAGGAAAAGAAGAAGTTTTAAATACAAATTTAAATCATTCAATAATATTTTTGCGCGCATGTTCTGTGGAACATCGCGATATCATTTTGCCCAAGTGTCTGTAATTTTCGAATTTTTTGCCGAAAGTAGTCTCAAACGATTGGGTTCGACTCCCTGATGAAGAATTTGAGGTAAAATTTGATTCTGTCCGGCCAGCCGTTGCCACGATAACTTGAGAACGGAAAAATTTTGCGACTTGGAAATGTCTGGGTAGGTGGCGCGTTCCAATATGACGGACAAGTTCGTTAATGGGCCCAACGGTTTCCGAGTAATAATTTTGTTTTCAACCAATACAGATCCGATCGAATTGAAATTTGGTGAATAGTTGTAGAATACAGACTTAAAGACTTATGTGCAATTTTGTAGGAATCGTATCGCCAGAAAATTAAAAAAAAATCATTGAAAATCTTTGAAAAAAGATTCCTAACCTAACTTCACAGACAAGTTCCAAATTTGAACACGATCGGATCTATATTGTTGGAGATCTGAGTAGCATTGAGCTAGTTCAGTAGCTGGATGGGTGACCGTTGTCACGATAACTCTTGAACGGAAATAGACAGCGACTAGCAATTTTCAGGGTAGGTTGCGCATCCGATTGGGACAGTTATGTTCAATGTTGGGTATAATTGGACAAACAGTTTCTGAGTTTTATACCCATCTGGAATATTGCTTTCTCGATAACTCAAAAAATATTTATCCGATCGAATTGAAACTTAGTAAGTATTTGTGGAATACTAACATAAAGATGCATGTGAAATTTTTTGAGGATCGTATCTCAAGGAAATTTTAAAAATATTATGTATCTCACGATAACTTAAGAACGGAAAGACATAGCGACTTTCAATTTTCAGTGTTTATTGCGCATCCAAATGCGACATTTGAGTTCGATAATAGGCATAATCGGCAAAATGGCTTTGAAGTTATACACATCTCAAATTTGGTTGTTATTTCCTCTGTAACTCAAAATATACTAATCAAATCCAATCAACTCTCGGTAATTAGTTGTAGAATGCCGAAGCGCTAATTTTCGCGCAATTTCGTGAATATCTAATCCTGAAGTTATTTGAGACTTCAGTTTTTTTTTGTATATTATTGGATATTTAATGATTTTCAATTCCGATCGAAGACATAATATGTCAGAATTGAAAATTCTGTGATCTTATGACTCAAGTCTGTCATTAAAATGTTACGAAATGTATTCATATCTTATAAAGGCTGAGAAAACGGTCATTATCGAGAGTAAATTCGATTTTTTCAAATTACGATTCCAATTCACACCCCATATTTCTTAGTTGCTTTCGAAGCCATTTCGTAACGTTCAAAATAACCGTCTCCCCCTGTAAAAACGGAAAACAAATAATATGGAAGCATCCTCGATGATTCCATGTCCCGCATGTATGACGATAATATCTGTACATTCTCTGACCCCTACGCGTTCAGCCAATTCAGCCAGTTAAAATTAATTGAATCTAATGACGTCCTTTATTGGACTAAATTGGAGAGATGATACAGTCTTCCAGCAAGTGTAAGCCTCCGACAGAATTCCATTGTTACATACAAACGTTTTTTTTCTCTTAGGCTCCACTAGTTCCGGTAAATGTTTTTTTCTCTTGGATATAATCGGGCACATCAGCGGTGGTTATTTTCTACCTTTGTTGTTGGGGTTGAGGAAGTGGACATCGTCTTGGCTTCCGTTAATAAGAATTTTATTGAATTAGTTTGTTATTTATGAGTCATGAGCATGTATGATTCAAGTACCTGGAGATTGCCATTAGCGGAGATTGGCATTAGCGAAAACTTTCTTGTAGATGAGGGGTGTTAATTTGGGTTCTTAATTTTTTTTGAACAATGAGCTTTTATATTAGATGTACAAACGGACAAGCCAATTGTTACGCTCACGATCTGGGGAAAAGCGTGCTATCATTTTGTCCAAATGTCTGTGATTTTCTAATTTTTAGTCGAAAATGGTCCCAAACGATTAGATTCGTTGTTATTTCCTCAATAGCTCAAAAAATAAATAATCCGATCGAATTGCAACTTGGTTATTAGTCTTGGCATTCCGAACCGCAAATTAGAGCAGAATTTCGTGAGAATCTGATAACTAAAAAAATTGGTTCAAGCCCTGTGGACAGGAGCTTTTTGGTGCTCTTGTTCAAACAGACAAATTATATCTCCGAAAGTATTGGTTTCTCAGAGTTCGGAATTATATCAATGGATTCTTATGATTGAACTGCATCATGAAAGAAATAAAAAATGCTTCAAAAATTATGATTTAAAAAAAAAGAGCAATCTACAATGCTTCACTGCTTCAAAAATTTTCATTAAATTTATTTATCAAGATTAAATGAGCAATCTGCAATGATTCAACCTCGTGGAATGGGCTGTTCAACTTACACTCGGTGCATGGTTTTCACAACTCGAAATACCTAAGGAAATATCATCGAAATGTCTAGAGCAAGGCTGGAGACAATCATAGCAGATTGTCCATTTATTCCTGATATTTGAGTAGGTAGATGCTGACGAACAAATTATTTTAATAGTTCAAAATGTATTAATAAAATGCTAACCTCTTTTCATAATTTAAAATTCAATAGTTCATACCACTTACACATTCTTTTCGGTATTATGGACCTTAACTCAAGAAAAAATTATTGATACACAAATGTAGATCCATGTTTCAGCATTTTTTTGCTAGCAACATTATGAAAATACTGTATATAGGAACATGTCTCACTACTTAAGGAAGTAAAAGGTAATATTAACCTCAGTCGTCAACGAACAGTAATTTCTTTTGATGATTCCATTATGTTCTGCTTTCCTATTGCCTTCATAAACTACATCATTAAAATGATCCAATTCTAAATCTTCTGAGACATCATCCCCAATATTTATACATAAATTATTCAATATGTAATCAGTCATAATGATTTTCAGTTTCAAAACAGTCTCGTATATATTGACAAATTCAAGAATCCGATACTTGTTTTCCAACAGAAAATATTTTCAAACTACGAATTGACAAGTCTCTAATAGCTAGATTAGATGACATTTATGAACAGTGAACACAGACAGAATCTGTTTTCACATTCTGTGAATACATAGAACTACGATGTATTATTGAAATTTTGAAAAATCATATCTCCGAAAGTATTTGCTTCTTAGAATTGGAATTGATATCGATGGATTTTTTTGTTGCTCCGAAACCATCACTTAACCGAGATATTCATCCACTAAACCTACCATGAAAATTTCAACTGCTTAGCTCATTGCGTTCGAGAGCTATCGTGTTAACGGAGGGCCGGCCGGACAGAATCGATTTTGACCACGAATTCTTACAGACATTTGGGAATATTGATAAGCACTCTGTTCCGAGGAACCAGGGCGAGAAAAATAATTTTGTTTTCGAAAAAATTTAAAATTTTTCTTCAAAATTTTTTATTCGAGAAACTATCTGTCAAATTCCGCGGAAACCTTCAGTCATTTTACCATAGATTACCGGATTTCAAATCGATCGGCTTTGTATTTTTGGAATTATTTCATTGCCAAATTTGAATACAGTGGATGCTCAATGCATTTATCCAAGTGTTAACGCTTCCTGTATTGATACTCAACTTCATGTCATAAGTATATATTAGTATTTTATTTTGTTTGTATGATAGCATCTCAGGAATAATGCGTCCGATACCTTGAGATGATATTATGGTGAATAACTTGAGGCTTGACTTCACATAACGTCACGTCCCTTCACGTTCAAGATTTTTTGTAGCTACCGGGTTTATTTCGCTTCCTTTCAAAATACAGGCTGTATTTAAGAAAATTCTTAAAAAGCACAAATTAAATTGTGTAACCAAAGTATTCGTCGTTGATCCTTGCGCGAATGTTCTAGGGAATAGCGTGCTATCATTTTGCCCATATGTCCATAATTTTCGAATATTTCACAGAAAATGGTCTCAAACGATCAGGTGCGACTCACTGTTACTGATGAAGAATTTGAGATCAAATTCGATTCTGTCCGGTGGCCGTTGCCACGATAACTTTCGAACGGAAGGAGATAGTGACTTACGTGAAGTCAGGAGCTTTTGATCGTATGTTCCATTGTCTACTACCGCCTCATACAAAGTCGATCGAACTGAAATTCGGTACTCGATTGTAGAATGGCGGCTCGAAGGTTTGTGCTGAATTTCAGCGGGTGCTGAATTTCAGCGGATGCTGACAGATAGTTTCTGAAATATAAAATTTTTGAAGAAAATTTTCTACATTTTTTTTATTGCAACGATACTCATGGAATTTCCCAAAAATTAGTGTGCCAACATTACACAAGTAATTACCAAATTTAAACTGGATTGGAACATTTTCTGTTCAGAATTTGCAAAATACAGATATTTGGATCAAATGATAGCGCAATATCACCAGTGTAAAAATGTTTAATAGAACAATATTTTCATCATAACTCAAGATTACCGATCGATTCCAGGTACGCACTCTATTTTTACAATATTTTCAGTAATCATAAAGAATATCACCCTGTAGTTGAATAGAAGAAAACCTGATATGGGAGTTCAAAGAACACTATATAAACTTAAATATGGAGTCATTAAACCTCATGGCACACCTATACAGATGCATTTTTCTGACAGCGTAAGTTTCATGAAATAACTATACCGAAATGTATAAAATGTTGCACCTTGTAGGATAGGATCGGTTTGAATCCTCTCAATATTAAAGAATTTCAATATCCAAGGACTCTTACTTCAGATTGTAATGAGATTAGGAATAACCCGGAAATTTTAAGAATAGAAATAAGCACCAAAAAAAACTGGTACACTTTTTGGCAGATAATGGTCCCAAACGATTAGTTTCAACTCAAATACATACATTCATTGTTGGGTTGAAAATAAACAGTGCTGTGTCTGTGGTGTCGTAAGGACTCGTTCCAATACATAAATTTACTGTTGGTTCAAAAATGAACAGTACTGTGTTTGTGGTGGCGTAAGGTCTCTTCAAATTCATACATTCACTGTAGGTCAAAAATAAATATTGCTGTGTTTGTGGTGGCGTAAGGACCCACTCAAATATATCCATTTTCTGATGGGTTGGAAATAAACAGTGCTTTGTTTTTGGTGGAGTATAAGGAAACAAATCAGTTCTATTGTATAATTGTGCCATAATATTAAAAAAAACACCTGTATAGCAGCGATATATTTTCAATAATATATTTGGAGAATTATTCCTATGACACAAATCAATCGAATCGTACGGTTATTGTGCCATGAGGAACTATGAATTGACATTTTATAAAAAACGCCCTGTATAGCCGTAATTTTAATATCTAAAAATATATGAAAATGCTCACGTTCTACGTTATTTTATGAAAATATCGACTTAATTCCGTCCATAACTCTTTTCTCAAAATCAATATTTCGATAGAATTGGAAAAAAAAAATGTAAAAGTTTATTAATGTGGGCTACGGAAGTCGATCCCGGTACCTACACTACCTACGGGCCGGTTTCTCAATTGCGAGTTAACTCGAGGTTGTGAGTTACGCATGTATTTAGCGATATTCATAAACGCGAAACACTCGCGAGGTTGGGGGTAACCCAACCTCTGTTAACTCTCAATTGAGAAACAGGCCCTACGTGTTATGATCTACCCCTGAGCTATTCAGCCAGAACAGAACTTGAACGAATATTATTACTGACCTTTGATAGCTTGTTTTCAAGTTTCTGATTTCAGAAATAATATCGTCATGTTATAGTTCTCACTAGGTATTGAACGAATGTTATTACTGAAGTATCAACTGGATAAATTTGATTTCGGCCGATCTATGATCATGATAATTCTTTTCAGGCGCGTCAAATATCAAAATCTGTTCACAACTTGTTTGGTCGAGTGTAAAATTATGGACCAGTACATCTCGATCAATGAAATATTTTGATATTTCGGCAATATCTCCACCAATATAGATCCGATGGAGTTCACATCTAGAACTCGCAGAATTTCAACGATATCTGACGGGTAGTGCCAATATTTTTTAAATATATTATTTTTAATTTTCCAGTCGTGCGATCCTCACAAAATTTTGCATAAGTCTTCGTGCAGGTATTTTTCAACCAGCTATCGCGCTTTGATGATTAATTTAGGGCTTCACACGAGAGCGAGATTTTTCTCGTCTCGGAAAAGCGAGACGAGACGAGACGAGACGAGACGTTTTGAGAAATATTATAGGCGATACCGAGACCATATACAGTGCAACCCGAGAGTTTCGTGTTTGGTCTCGATAAATTTTTTTTATGAAGTCTTCATTCAAAAAATTAGGAAAGGTCTACATAGAGAAGAATATATTTTACAAAATATCAACTCTTTTGACTATCTGTGAAATATTTCTGTTCTTATAGTATCTTGCAGATTTTTATATTTTAGGTTTGAATGTATTTTTTCGAGATCAATTTTTTACTCTCGGTTGAGTATATGTGTCTATAAACTACTGAGTAATAAACGTGTATACTATTGAAAGGGTTTCTTTAGCTCAAAATGTTCTACCTGGAAGATCGTCTTATTTACTACAGATACATACAGTAAACTTTTCTTATACACGACTCTTCCTTTTTCAACACCCACAGAAAACAATGGAATATGAAGAGTTTCCATTATAATTACCAATATATTTTGTCTATATTATAAATCAATCGTTCTAGAAATACACGATTTTTTCAAAGATTATTAATTATTATGAAAGAATAATAGTATTTGATATTCAGGGTTTTTTTATATTAAACCCTGAATATCAAATACTATTATTCTTTCATAAATCACACAGGGTAAATATTTTCCATTCGATTAATTATTATGTTTGTTATGAATTCACGACCATAAAAGCTGATCCCATTATGAGTTCAAAACTTAACGGACAACTTTTATTGCCCCTAAATCCCAATGCTTTCAAATTTCGTCTCTATTTGAACATTTGGAGAAATTTATTGTTTTTTCTTGTGCTTCTTGTAGTGAAGATGTGAACAATTATTGAATACATCTGTGGAACTACATATAATAAAACTGGTAAAGAAATGAAGCTATTCAATGTTTCGAAAAGTATTATGAGGAATACGCCTAGAACACCCTCAATGAGCTACCTACTGAAAGGTATTCATTGAAAGCTATACCAATTTGTCAAAGTCTATTAAAAAGTGTATCGACATCAATAGCCTCTTTAAAACATCACCAAAACTATCGAAATATTGGAAAGCTGAGTTTGAAGAATATTTGCTGTTAGAAAGAGCAAATAGGAATCAAAATATTTTACAGTGCTGGAAAGTGATGAAAAAGTTCTTCCTACACTCTCCAAGATGGCCGATGATGTATAAATATTGTTGTATAAGAGCGTAATAATAAAAGCTATATGCTCTACTAAATTATTCATTATTATATACCACTTCGTTATTATATTATAAGATTTATTATCGTTATTCAGGATTAAGCGAGACGAGACGAGACAACTGATAACGAGACAAGAACGAGATTTAAACAAGGCTTAATTTTTTGTGACTTGGCGAGACCGAGACGAGATTTTTTATACTCTCGCCTACTCTCGTCTCGTGTGAAGCCCTAATTATTATTGGGAAAACAAATTTCAGATGGCTATAACTCTGAAACCACTAGGGGGATTTTGATCATTAACGAACTCTGCCAGCCCATTTGGATTCCAAATCTACTCTGTATATATCAACTCTCTAATTCATTGTGTTCGAGCTCAATCGTGCTGAAGGACGGACGGACAGAATCAATTTTGATCTCATCAGTGAGTCGAAACTAATCGTTTGAGACCATTCTCGGCCTTAATTTCGAAAATTACAGACATTTGGATGAATTGATAGGCACTCTGTTCACCAGAACAGCGCGCCAAAAATTTACTAATCGAAATTAAAACTTTCAAGATTCTGTAGTAAATTTATTGCAAATGATTATGAAAACAGATCAAAATGCAATAATCCGTGTTGTGTTTCCCAAATGAAAAATAAACTTGTGAATAAAAATCTGATTATGAGTTCAGATTAATATGTAGTGGTTTTATAAATTTATTTTATTTTTGGCGCTCTTGTTCCTCGGAATAATGTGCTTATCAATTTGCCCAAATATCTGTAATTTTCAATTTTTTTTGCTGAAAATGATCTTAAACGTTTTGGTTCGACTCACTGATCAAGAATCCGTGGTCAAAATTGATTATGTCCGGCCGTCCACGGTCCTTAACACGATAACTCTCGAACGGATGGAGCTAGACAGTTGAAATTTTCAGAGTAGGCAAAATTGCTGGTGATTTCAGAGTAACGAAAACATTTTTTTTACATTACAATTTTCAAATTAATTATTTTAAGATGCAGTTTTATCATAAAAATCCATTCATATCATTCCCAACTCCAACAATGTAATACTTTCGGAGATATGATTTTTCAAAATTTCAATAATTAATGGTATGTTTATGATTTCATAGAATGCTCTAATTATAATTTGCTGATGTAAGTAAATCCAAAATATGAGATTTGTCATAGACCTACGTTTTGAATTTATTTTAGTTTCATGATACAGTTCTATCATAAGAATCTATTGATATCATTCCCAACTCTGAGAAACCAATATATGATTTCAAGGGCGTAGCCAGGATTTAATTTCGGGGGGGGGTTTTGAAATAGGAATTAATTTCGGGGGGGGTTTTGCGGGTGTAAAGGTCACTTTCTGCAGCAAAACATTTTTTTTTAAGAGAAAAATAACATTTCGGGGGGGGGGTTTGAACCCCCCCCGGCTACGCCCTTGTATGATTTGTCAAAGTTTGAATAATTACTCGTATGTAGTTTGATAAGAGCACCAAAGCCCCTTTCCCTCTTTCCAGGTCAAATTTAATTCTGTCCGGCAAGGTAGGTTTGGCGCACAACTATCTCGGTTATAGACGAGGGTGTCGAAGCCTTTAAAAATGGTAAAAAGTTAAAAAAAAGTTATAGTAGAACGAAACCCATTGGAAAAGGAAGAGAATATAACAAAAAAGATAGGAAAAATAATTTACGGGTGATCTGAGTTCGGGAAGGGGAAGGGGTGAGTTTTAAAGGGGGAAAACGGTTTATCTCGATTTGCGGCAAAACTACAAGTCCTATGGAAAAAAGTTGAATGGCAAAGTTGTAGGTAATAAAAAGATCTACAACTTTTGTATTCACACTTTTTTCACATAACCTCAAAATGTATGTGAAAAATTCAAATAACCACGTTTTTGGTTTTTAATTTTTCTTTTACAAGAAAATTTTTTTTTCATCAAATTTGGTAAAAACTTTTTATGTCCCAAATACACTGTAATTTTTTGGATTCAAAATTTTTTTTTTCACCTTAATTTGACTTAATTTCGAAAAAGCACCCTAATTTTCAATCATAAATTCTCACGTCAAAATATCTTTTTTCCGGTTTTTTTTCGATATTTCTAAAACTATTCGAATTAATACAATGGTTTTAACAGAAATGTATTCAGCATTGAATACTTGATCATACCAGGAATGCAAAACTGGAAGAAAAAAAATTTCATCAAATTTATGTTCACTCCCTGTATAACCGGAAGTGATTGGGCTTCGAAAATATTTTAGCTCTGTAGAGAATTTCAAGCAATATCATAATCCCAATTTTCCGATTTCAAATATGTACAGTTCTCCAGAAACGTCTAATAGGCACTCGAACTTGGGACACCCTGTATACTCCACATTCATCATGGCATTTTCATTTGTTAGGGTTAATTTCTCAGGAATATAATCTCTAAGGTTGTTTTTTGAATCCTGAATTATTCTTGGATCATAAGCGTAAACCTTTGACTTCAGATATCCCAATATAGACCAGTGTCGATAAATTTAGAAACCGAAAAAAATTATAGTAGAATGAAACCCATTAGAAAAGGAAGAGAATATGACAAAAATGATAGGAAAAAAAATTTATGGACGATCTGAGTTCGGGAAGGGGAAGGGGTGAGTTTTTAAGGGTAAAAAACGGTTTATCTAGATTTCCGGCAAAACTACAAGTCCTATGGAAAAAAGTTAAAAAGCAAAGTTATAGGTAATAAAAAGATCTACAACTTTTGTATTAAACTTTTTTTCACATAATCTCAAAATTTATGTGAAAAATTCAAATAACCACGTTTTTGGTTTTTAATATTTATCTTCTACAAACAACATTTTTTTCACCAAATTTGGTAAATGCTTACCTTTTTATGTCCCAAATACACTGTAATTTGTGGGCTTTTTGTTCGTTGAAACCTCTATTTTATGATAAGTTATATACCTGAGTGACCTACGAAAAATTTGGGCCCATCAAAAGGTATTTCATAGAGAAGCGGGGAGGGGACTAGGAGGGTCTGGGCCATATTGCCCGGTATTTCGTAGAATTTTCTGAGAAAATTTACCATAGTAATGTACCTAAATTTTTTTAGACCATCAGAAAATAGAGATTTCAACGAACAAAAAACCTACCTACTTTTTTAAAAAAGCAGATATTTTGACATGAGAATTTTTGATTGCAAATTAGGGTGCTTTTTTGATATTAAGTCAAACCAAGGTGAAAAAAAGGTAAGTTTTTACCAAATTTGGTGAAAAGAAAAATGTTTGTAAAAGATAAAAATTAAAAACCAAAAACGTGATTATTTGAATTTTCCACATAAACTTTGAGGTTATGTGAAAAAAGTTGTAGATCTTTTTATCACCTACAACTTTGCCATATAACTTTTTTTCCATAGGACTTGTAGTTTCGCCGGAAATCGAGATAAACCGTTTTCACCCTTAAAAACTCACCCCCTTCCCCTTCCCGACCGCAAATCACCCGTAAATTATTTTTCCTATAATTTGTGTTATATTCTCTGCCTTTTATAATGGGTTTCATTCTATTTTAAGGTTTTATTTTGGTTTCAAAAATTATCGGCCCTGGTCTATTAAGTGTGTTGCTGGGTAGAATCCACCGAGTGGCTTTGGAGTTAGAGCCATCTGAAATTTTGTTTTCCCAAAAACCCAATACTGATCTTAGCTAATTGAAACTGGGTAGTTCATTGAAAAATACTGACATGAAGAGTTGTGAAATATTTCGTGAGGTCGTATGACTAGAAAATTAAAAAAAATATATTAAAAAACAATCTATATCTCGGAAAATATCAGTCTTATATCGCTGAAATATTGTCTTCAAAATCATATTTTACAGCCAAGTTCTAAATGTAAACTCGATCACTTCTATATTGTTGGAAATATTGGGAAAACATTAGAATCTCAAGCCCCAAATGTTCTCGAGCAATTACACAAAAATGACAATGATTTTTGGTCAAAGTCAATTCTATCCGCATAATATAAGATCTCTTTCGAATAAAATATCTCACACAATTGATATTTGCAGGGACGAATTTCAAGTTAAATGAAAATATCAATTTCGTGAATGACCTAATCTACTCCAATCCAGAAATATATTTGAAATTACATATGTTTCTTTTTGGCGCCCTTTCTCCTCGGAACAGAGTGCTTATCAATTTGACCAAATGTCTGTATTTCTCGAATTTTTGGCTGAGAATAGTTTTGGTTCGACTCACTGATCAAGAATCCGTAATCAAAATCGATTCTGTCCAGCCGTCCGTCCGTTAACACTATAACTCTCGAACGGGATGAGCTAGACAGTTGAAATTTTCAGAGTGGGTTTTGGAGATGAATATCTCGGTTTAGTTCGTCATTGGCCAGAATGGTGGTTTCGGAGTAACGAAAAAAAAAATGCTGTTATAATGTGAACTATAGGTACAGGACATTACGTATAACTTTAAAACTCCCTATACTTATATAAGCCTTCTGATAATGGCGACGATCGGGGGTAGCTTTTGGTCTTTAATTCATTTACATCAACAAAGTTTTAAACGTTTGGAGCCGGTCACATGCATGAAATATTCGCAGATTAGTGTGAAAATTATCTTGCTACCAAATATGCGACTGATGTACACTACATATCAAAAATAGATGCACATAACCTTAATTGCCTATATCCCGACGATACCAAGGTTGAATTAATAAAAGGCACAAACGGCAAAAGAACAAAACTATTAACATCTGACTTGTAAAAATAGAACAGCGGTTCTGTACATACCTACACATTACTTTCGTCAAATTCTTACTGAACTGATGTCATTATATCCATTCCCATCAAAAATATACCACATATTTCACTGCACTTTATCACTTCATTAAATGACACTCGAACTTTTTTCACAGTATACATAACTAACGCGTAATCCAAAATGGCAATATAGTTTTTCGATCGGGTGGAAAAATAACCAACCCTTCTGTGGTAGAGGTCTCCATTTGACTGAATTATATTTAATGTGTGAAACAGTTTAATGGCAACAATTGGACATATTGAGTTGGATTGCATTAAAGAATCTGTGGCTGTTAAACTAATGTACTAATAGCTGCACTAATAGCTATTGTGGCTAATAGGCAAAAATTGGGTAAATTGATAAATTCACTTATGGGCGATTGAGTTAAACGCGTCTACGGGCGGCTTTCAGATCCATATTATGGATTTTGATTGACTGTAATTAAGTCAATAGTAAAATTTTAATTCTTCTCTCACTTTCGTTGAGAGTAACACAAGAGTCTGTGAGAAGTATACAGAGAAGATTGGGTTTTCAGATAGATGAATATGTGGTTCCCATATAGGTAAATTTTCGAATTTTAGTTCAGTTTTTGAATTAATCATTCATCTCAATCTTTATTAGAAATAATTTTTGTGTTAATTGAATGTTATAACATTGCGCATTTAGATCAATTCACGCAATTATTGTTGAATACTATTTGTGCGCTTCTCATTTCTTGGATTTTACGGTCTTACGGCAACCGCCAACTTGTAGTAAAACCTACTAGCCTCTACTACCAAAAGTTGTGTACTCGGAAGCTATTTTTGCGCTGTCGTATACCAGGTCATATAATTCTGCGGAAAATGTCTTTGTTTTTTAGTTTTTAGCCGACAATGTTCTCAAAACTTACCTAAGCAATTATCAAAAATCGTTCAAGACCATTTTCAGCCCAAAATTCGAAAATTGCAGGCATTTGGGACAATTGATAAGCACTCTGTTCCGAGGAACAAGAGCGCCAAAAACTTAGCTTAACACCAATCACCAGGAGAGAAACTACGACTAATATTACTATACTTTATTCAACGAAGTTATCCCCAAGTTCTGTGATTGAGACAGTAAAACTATGCTGAAGAAACATTCTTTAAAAGTCTTTTTGAAATTGCTTCCATCTAGGTCAGAAATGATTCTTTTAATAATTTGTAAACATTAAAGACATGTTAATATTCAAGGGGGAGATTTTTTGACTTATTTTAAGAAAAAACTTCCTATGAACGTATTTCCTAAAGGTCTTAACTTTTGAGATACGGGGTAGTAAAATTTCTAAAAATATCAGATCTTTAATAATTACTGAGGTAATATTGTAGACTTTTTTATAAAATTTGGTACATGTCTTCTATGCATCAAGGTGCATTTTGTAATGTACGAAAATTTTCATTTTCTCTACCAGTGGCATCTATACAGGTTTTGCATTGAATTCTTTTGGTGGAAAAAATACTACGCAACCAATTTCTTTTGAATGAAAAATTACTTCTGAAATCCTCATTAATTTTTGAGCAAATTTGATCTCATAGTTTTTCTTTGTCCAAACCACGGTTTCCGCTAAAATTAAAAATTTTACTTCAGGAAATTGTCTCAAAAATCTTACGCGGTGTGAAAATCTTTGTGCATCGAATGAAAGCAAATTAAGAGATCTGATATTTTCTAAAATGAGTGAAAATTCAAAAAATATGTTTTCTTGGCAGTTCTGTTGGCTCTGTTCTTGATTAAAATAATTAAATTGAAACTGCTTCCTTCATATCGCAGTACCAAAATTTTATCACCCTGTATCTCAAAAGTTAAGACTTTTAGGAAATACGTCCATAGGAAGTTTTTTCTTAAAATTAGTCAAAGAATCACCCCTTCAAATATCCGCAATTCTTTAAAGAACACCATGTATACATATATAATATGATCCCTGCGATAATAAGAAAATCCATCCTTTCTATCTTTTCCAAAGAATGTGTTGATTGTGGTGTGAAATAGGTATTTCACACCACTGAAATGAATGCACTGAACATTTTAATATATGTAATGATAGTAAAGAACTCTACAATATGCATGTTCTTTCGTACTGAACAAAGTGATTTATGTAACTAAAATCAGTTGAATTAGTACTGAACCATAGAAAACTAAGTGATTTTATCAATTGGATCAGTTCGAAAGAATATTCCTAATATTCACACTTTATTAATTTTAATTTGAAATATTTTTGTTTCATTATTCTGTGAAATAATAAATTTTAGCGATCGAATATAATTAATCCTCTGAAATTTTCCAAGTTTATGGTTTCTAGTGCGTAGATCTCAACAATCGAATGAAAAATCTTTCCGTCCATCTTATACGCCGTCCACAACTTTACTGGGAAATAACTAGAGGAAAATGTATTAAACTTGCTATACGATGATCTAGTATATGTGCCAGATGGATTAATTCAAGAGTTGAACATTCTGACCAAAGAACATTGCGAAGAAAAATTTTGGATAATGAATTGCAGCAGTAATATATTCTAACGTATAAAAATCCGTGGTTTAAGATTCAATTTTTTTGTTTAATTTCATGCCCCAATTTGCAGTTTATGAAGTGAATTGTAAATGTGACCTTGTGGAATGCCTGCATGGATTTTACCCAATACCCTCAAGTTTCACGAACTTCCATCGGAAAAAGACTTTAGATAGCTTACAGAAAAATCTGAAAATACCAATAAAAAGTTGGTTCAAGCGCTGACGTAAACTCAGGAGTTTTTGCGCGCATGTTTTATTGTCTACTCATCTCTACTGGACACTCTACTACGAATTTAGCATCGATATATAGCGCTTTTTCAGTTTTTATAATATATGAATACATTTCATACCATTTTAATGACCGGCTTCGTGGAGAACATAATTTTTAATTCTGACATTTATGTATTCTATTGGAATTGAAATCCGAAAAAACTTACGCCTCAAGTAACTCCAGGATATACGATATTCACGAAATTCAGCAAAAATTAGTGGGTCGACAATAATACATCTTGTTGAAACTTGGAACTTGGCAGTAGAGTTAGGTTCTGAAGGCTCTCGCAAAATTTCAGCGATGTCAGACGAATAGTTTCTGATATATAGATTTTTTTTCAATGATGTCCAATGATGGTTTCAGATTTTTCGAGTTTTGGAGGAAATCACAACCAAATTTCAGATGGGTATATATAACTCCAAAACCGTTTGGCTGATTATGCTTATTAAGAAACTCAAATGTCGCATTTAGATGCCTAACCTAAACATTGTAAGTCGCTATTTTTTCCTTTCCCTGGTTATCGTGACATAAATAATATTTTTTTGATAATTTTTTTGAAACTATTTAGTGATATGATTCTCACAAAATTTTTCAAACATCTTTAAGTTTGTATTCTTCAACTACTCACCAAGTTCCAATTCGATCGGATTTGTATTGCTTGAAAACAATATTATTACTCGGAAACCATTGGGTCGATTATGCCCATTAACGAACTTGTTCGTCGTATTGAGATGCGCCGCTAACCCTGAAAATTTCAAGTCGCTATCTCTTTCCGTTCTAAAGTTATCGTGGCAACGGACGGCCGGACAAAATCAGATTTGACCTCGAATTCTTCATCAGGGAGTCAAACCTAATCGTTTGTGACTATTTTTGACAAACAATTCGAAAATTACAGACATTTGGGCAAAGTGATAACGCGATGTTCGAAAAAGAACAATGCGCGCAAAAATAATAAAAGAAAAAATAGAGTTAATTCAGTCGGCATCTATTAAATATCTTCTGAAAAATAGTAGTTCCAAGTACATTTTGTACATATGATGCTCTTCAGGAGTTCAATGAGATGTTTTTTTATTCAGTAACAAACATGATATATTATTTCCTTGAATTAGTTAGGTAGGTAAGTATTTATTTATTAAGATTTACTAAATTGTAAGAAATATATTCTTTGACTTCCTGAATAGAAAATGATGCAAACTATAGCTGCCAATGGGCAGTAGTTACTCACTAAGAATTGGTCCGTCAAACACAAGTTTGCGAATGATTTTCATCCATCGTTCGACAAAGTACATTGATACCACCGAATATCTCACATAAAAATTTCTGGAAGCAGATCTCCCACATCGATAAGTGATTTCGAGCACGGGCTTATATGTCTAGCTTTAGGTAGGTATCAAAAAATCACTTTCCCACAAGAAGTGAAGTAATTAACGATAGAGAATAGAAAAAGCCCACATCCATATCCACGTGACCACCATGTTTATCCATCATTCCTAACAGCGTGGAACTCCAATTTCAGGCAGCAAGGATACAGTGGCGTAGGGAGTAACTTCCTACCCAGAGGAACACTGGAATAATAAATAATGGGAGATTTTATCCAAATACTGGCAAAACAACTATAATTCATATAATTTTATTCTGCCTAATTTGAAAATGGTTCGTGGGTAAAAATAATAGACGGGAATGTAGTCCATTAAGTTTGAGGGAGTATTGAAAGCTTTATACTAAATATGAACACAGCGAAACCTGTGTTTGCAACTGTCAGTTACTATCCATTCAAAAATACTCGAGAAGATTTGTCGTCCTTCAACTTAGACAGCGTCCGATCGTTTTCTCAGTTGGGCATTATAATAGTGGTATTCTTTTTACCAATTTCAGCTGAGATTAACTGAGATTCTCAGTTCTGACTCAGTAGTTAGAAGGCAAGATGCAAGATTCTATGCATCTATTGAGATGCAAAGAATACCACTTATATTATGTATCACCATAGCCGGCCCGGTAGTCTAGCGGTAGAAATACTAGCTAGGGTGCCGGAGTCGCGGGTTCGAATCCCGCTCAGGGCATGGATGTAGAATGGATGGTTGTAATGTCACTATAATCTGTGCACATGGCTCACGCCGAGCACAATAAAAAGAGAAGCTTTAAGCTTTATGTATCACCATACCTAATCCCTAAAAACATAATATTTACCTTAATATTCTATGATCAGTAGCTCGCGACTTCAAGAAAATTCTATGAAATCATTGTTATCGTAAATCATCTATGAATGTTGCAGGTTATTATTGATTTCAACCTTAGAACAGAACTGATCTAAGAATTCTACTACTACTATCAGTAATTATATTCCATACACTGAATTCCGCGAATATCCTTTCCAATTCATCGGAATACGTCAAATATAACCTATTTTACCCATTTAGAGCCAGTGTTGAGTTTAGATATCGATTTTATATCAATTTTACATATAAAACCATCCTTCAGTAGAGAACAAAAAAAACTCTGCATATCTGATCTATACGTCCAATATGCTATATTTGATTCCCTTTGGCCAACGAGTGGTTTTAAATATCGATATAAATGAATCTAAATAACTGTTCTGCAACCTCCTCTGAAAATGGCATTTGATAATTTTCAAAATGATTTTTTCTTATTGAAAAAAATTGTGATAATCTGTTAAAATCGAAAGTTACTCATACGCTTTTTCATTGTTTGTTGCTTTTATTATATAGAATATTTCAGATTTCTGCAAATCCTCGAATCTTGGGGATCCTATATCAAATCTGGATAAAACTATCGTTTAACTTTCAATTAAACCCAAATATGTATATAGGTTCCAAATCTTTGAAATAAGTCTATAAGTACCATATTTCACTCGTCTTGACCTACGATAGGTATCAAATATTGATTAAAAATTATTGCTCTTTCCTTATAAAAATGAGATGAACACATCAGACATGACATTTGTAATTCTATCATAATGAAATCCGATCAACTTCGAGTTAAAAATCATAATCCTTCGACAAGTTTGTTGGTCGAGTGTATTACAGTGGACTAGTACACTGAAATCGTTGTAATACTTTTACGATATTTTACCAATATCTCCCACAATATAGATCAGATTGAGATTAAATTTAGAACTTGGCTGTAAAATGAGATTTTGAAGGCCTTCGCAAATTTAAGCGATATCTGACTGATAGTTTCTGAGATGCGGACTGTTTTTTATAATTTTTAAAAAATTTTTAGTAATGCGTTCCTCACGGTATTTTGCACAAGTCTTTGGATTGGTATTTTTTCAACTAACTACTGAGTTTAAATTCGATCAGATCAGTATTTTTCGTCTTATTGGGAAAACGAAATTTCAGATGGCTATAATTTCGAATCCACTATGCGGATTTGGCCCATTAATCAACTTAACCGGCGCATTTAGACTCCAAACCTACCCTGAAAATTTCAGCTTTCTTAACAATTCCGGTCGAGAGTAATACTGACTACCGGACAGTATAAGTTCGACCTCGGATTCTTCATCGGTGATTCGAAACTAAAAGTTCGATACCATTTTCGGCCAAATATTCGAAATTTACAGACAGTCGGGTAAATTGATAGGCACGTCAAAAATGGACAATTAGTGTATTTTAAAATCAAAATAGTAAACCTATATCTCAATTAATGTTACACATTCGAGTCACACTGTGACACGAATAATAATAAAGAAATTTCGTTTATTTGAACTTGTGAAAGTATGCCACTAAAAAAAAAATAAAAAGCACTGACGTGAGGTCTGTCCGCTTTGGCACGCTTGTTCATGTTGACCAGTCTGAATTGAATGATGCCATGAAGAAGTGCGCACAAGCAAACTGACCTAACGTTAGTGCTTTTTTGATAAGTAGAAGATTCTGAATATTACGACAGCTTGCTCTACGCTCCTTAGTTTTTACGTCGGTCGAAATAAAAAAAAAACCACTGCAGGAATCGAACACGGTACCGCGTGAGCGTTCAGACAGAATGCCACCAAACCGATGCAAGACTGTTAGAAGTTAGAACTAGCCTGTACAAGAACGAAACAATGTCATACCTCCATGATCCAGCGATATCTGATAATTATCTAGTCATACAATCCTCACGAAGTCGTGTTGCTGGATCCAGAGAACGAGCGCGCCACGCTGTAACAAAGAATGATTCATACCTTGCCAAATACTTTCATGTGTGAAATTAAAACTATGCTCTTTTGAAATAAGAAGTTACTGATATGAAAAAAAAACAATTTTCTCGAATATTACACCAAAGTATCGAACAGACGGATATTTAATTCATCTATCTTGATCTCTGGTAACCAACATGATATAATAGAATTGAATACATGTCAATTAGTGTGAACTATTTAAAAAATAGTGAGTTTCATTTATTATTCAGTGTACCAGCAACATAAAGGTCATGACGTCAATTTGGGCTTTTATATAATTGTATGTATAACTGTATATAATAATTTATATACAGAACTAGTTCCTTTGCAAACAGGATCGGAGTATTTTGAGGAAGACGACATTCAGGAATATTAATGAATCCGAGAAGCTTACATTCATGACAAAAAGAATCGAAATTTACATCTTAAACTAAGATTGAATGTTCTTGAATTTCATATCGAACATACATTTTTAGCATGTGGAAGTTAAAAATTCCATGTCTCAGTAATTATCCTTCCATAAACATAAACATAAAATATATTTTATGGAATAAAGAAGCTATGCCCACCTGGCGAATGGCTTCGACGCCACTGAGACGCGCCTCTCTGTGTTACACAATAGTTCACGTTGTCCCCTATTCATCCTCCTGGACCACTAAACTATCCCTTAAGGACAGCCCCTCCCCAGATCTACCAATGGAAACGCTCATTTCAACAATACAAACGGACTCTATTGGTCACCATCTGAGCCTTCAATTCAGCTAGTTAAATATAAATTGGATAAAATGATAATGTCAGAAGTCAGTACAACTGTAACGTTACCAGTGTTACTAAATTGTCCTCAATTTGGACCCATTAACAGACTCTTGATTATCAATCACAAGAATTAGCTAGATTGTTTTGATTGTGTTAATTTTTCGCAACAATGGAAGGCTCACCTTTCGACGATCAAAGTTTCAGTGATTACTCCAACAACCAACCCTTACCGTCTTTGAGCACCGCGCTTTTGCCGAATAAAAATCAGGATAATTTGAATGTGCACTCGATACAAGTGATGCTGGGGCTCCAGAACCAACACGACATGTTCTCCGGGATGGGATCTCCTCTGGAGTACAAGACCTCTCCCTTGGATTACAAAGGTTCACCTCTGGAGTACAAGACATCACCCAAGTTGGGAAACTCGCCTTTGCACCATCAGGATCTATCGTTTCAGCAAGGTTTTGAAGCTATGAACAATAACGTGAGTGGTGCTAAACTGAAGAAAGAGGACGTTGCCCTTCTCCAAAGTCAGAATTTGAGTTCGACTGATATAAAACCAGCTACCTCTACGCAGAAAAAATCCGAGAAAAAGAAAACTGACAATAATGGGGTGAAGAAAAAGAAAACAAGGTAAGGTGAATTCAATTGCGTTCGTTAGTATGTGTTCATGATGAATTTCGAAAAAGGGATTTAAAGCGATAGTGTTGGTACTTTGTTAAGTTTGAATTATCATTTTCTTAATGCGAAAGATCATTGTAACTGACTACTGCAAAACCTATCGTAACTGGCTACTTTTTGGAAATATTAGTATATTATTATATGAGGAGGACAACAATGACATTTCATGGCGCACCTGAAAAAGTCAAGCCATAAAAACTATGAAAAGTCACTTCTCCTCCAAATGAAATATGCTGTTTTGCGCGCAGGTTTATTTTATATTTCTGAAACTATTTGTCAGATTTCGCTGAAATTTTGCACAAATCTTCAAGCCGCATTTTATTTTCCGAAAATATAGATCCTATCAAATTGAAATCTTACGCGGTTGAAAAAAGAAAGCTTGAAGGTTCATGCAGTTTTTCCTGAGAGTATGTATGTATGTATGTGCGTCAGATTTATTTTCAAACGGTTAAAATTATGTATTAAATATGTAAATATCTTGATATTCAGCACTGGGTTTGATTTATATTTTCCCACTATGAATCATCTCAATATGAGGCTCTAATTACGGTTTTTATGCGAAAAATAAATTCGCTGTCAATCAAAATATTGCGTTGTAATTGTACGTTTGGGAAAAAAAAACAATATTCTTGGCTTCCACATTCACCATAAAAAAAAAAATGTTGAAACCTGTTGAAAATAATGAATCCACTGACTTGGTGTCAGACGCCTAAACTACTACATTCTGATTTTTAAAACATAGCATTAGTTGGAATCTTTAGATTTTTAATCCCATTTTGTAACTGTGTTGTCAGAGACAGCTATATCTAATTTTTGGCCCTCTTGTTCCTCGGAACAGAGTGCTTATCAATTTGCCCAAATGTCTGTAATTTTCGAATTTTTGGCTGAAAATGATCTCAAACGATTTGGTTCGACTCACTGATCAAGAATCCGTGGTCGAAATCGATTCTGTCCGGCCGTCCGTCCGTTAAATCGATAGCTCCCGAACGAAAGGAGTTAGAGGATTGAAATTTGCAGGGTAGGTTTGGAGCGTAAATACCTCGGACGAGTTCTTTAACGGGCGAAATCCACCAAGCAGTTTCGGAGTTATGGACCTTTTTAGTAAAAACATTTTTTATGAATATTTCCGAAACCGATCACTCGACCTATCTGAATTTAGCATCAAATTGTAGAATAATGACCTTTATACAAATGCAAAGTTTTGTATCGATCGGATTTCCGTGAAGTGTCAAAAAAAATTTTTGAAATTTTGAAATTTTTTGTTTACAATAACTCTCGAAAAGATTAAGCTAGACAGTTGAAATTTTCAGAGTAGGTTTGGGAGATAAATATCTCGGTTGAATTCGTTATTGGGCAAAATAGGCCAGATGATTTCGGAGTAACGAAAAAAAAAAATTTTTTTAACTTACAAATTTGAAACTAATTTTTTTTTCAATTTATCCATAAAAATCCATTGATATCATTTCAACTCCGACAAGCTAATACTTTCGGAGATATGATTTTTCGAAATTTCAATAATGAATCGTACTTCTATGTTTTCACAGAATGCTATAATAATTATTCTATATATGAATTATTATATGATCTATGTTCATACTCGCACATGTCATCCTGTTCTATAAGAAAGAGTCAAATTCATTTCAGCTATTTTAATTTGATTTCTTCCATGGTGCAGTTCTCATTCTCAGATTGCTCATTTAATCTTGATAAATATCAATAAATCTTGTCAAAGTTTGAACAAGAGCGCCAAAGCTCCTGTCCACTGGGCTTGAACCAATTTTTTGTATATCTCACCGTCTTGATAACATATAAAGGGGGTTCAAGCAGGAAATATACTTATTTTTTCACATTTAATTTTAAGCAAAAAGTTTTTCCAATATTTTTCCATATCTTCAAAATAGTTCCATTCTCATATAAGGGGGATAGTTTGGGATGAGCAATTCAAATCTATCCACAATTGAGTTTTTATTATAAGAGGGCTTAATAAGTGACCAATAGAAGACTGAAACCGCTGAAATTCCTTTGTACCATAGTAGTATATCAATTTCGGCCGGAAAAATCTATATCCCTATATCTATATCTTTTTGGCACTCTTGTTCCTCGGAATAGAGTGCTTATCAATTTGCCCAAATGTCTGTAATTTTCGAATTTTTCGATGAAAATGGTCTTAAACGATATGGTTCGCCCCACTGATCAAGAATCCATGGTCAGAATCGGCGAATCTGTCCGTCCGGTCCAGCCGGACCTCCGTTAACACGATAACTCTCGAGCTAGACATTTGAAATTTTCAGAGTACATACTCTGAAAATAGAGATCTCGGTTATGAGTTCGTTATTGGGTAAAATCGGCCTAATGGTTTCGGAGTAACGAAAAAAAAATAATTTTTTTACATTACACATTTCAAATTAAATTTTTTTTAAAAGTAATTCCACCATAAGAATCTACTGATATAACTTTCAACTCCAACAAGCTAATACTTTCGTAGATATGATGTTTCGAAATTTCATTAATAAATCGTACTTCTATGTTTCCACAGAATGCAGTACTTAATTATTCTATCTATGAATTATTATATGATCAGTGTTCCTACATGTCATCTCATTTTTCTATGAGAGATAAATGTCAAAATTTATAATTATTTCTAGTTCGTTATTCTTGATATAAAATACACCTCCTGTTCTAGAAAACAAAGAATGATCGAAAGCAAAATAAAATATCCTTAGTTATCGTAGAATTTTTTAAGGTGATAATAGTTCGAACAAGATCGCAAAAGTTCCTGTCCACAGGGCTTTCTCACGTTTTTATTGAGAAAAGGTATACCTAATTGATCTGACTTGAAGCAATGGATTCTCAGAAATAGACATTTGAAACTAAGAAGGCTGATGCATGCAAATTACCATGAGGAATTGAAATAAAAATTTGCAAAGTAATATTTATGGATTTTTTTTACATTTTTTCAAGAATTGCTATCTATTAATTTAACTAAATCTAATAGTTTTTAATCATTGAAGTGCAATTGAAAAACAAATAAGTCAGGAAATGCTTCGACATAGAAGATATCGAAGAACATTGGATACATTTTTTCGACTTTGATACCCTGTATAAACTAAACGGAGAGTTTCAGACCTAAGTTCATAGGAACTTTTTGGCTTAGAATCAAGTGGAGAATATAAGTCTCCTAGGTCTTTTGTCAAAAGTCTCTATCCACCTATATTTGCATTTATTGGCAAAAAAACATATCGTTATCAACATCTAACTACTTGACTCAAACTTTGATTCTGTACCTTTCGAGATGGTAAGAAAACAAAATGTGAACGGATATCTGGACTTGATAGAATTATTCTAGACGATTCAGGGATCGAATTTCAAAAGAAATACTTCTCCGAATCTTATCAACTTTTTCATATCAAACACAAAAATCATATGCCTACCTATCAGTTTTGTTATGCCGGAACCCATTTTTTGAATTCTTCCCTTGAACGGAGCTCCTATTATTTTGCCCAAATGTCGACTCACTGATGATGATTACGAGGTGAAATTCAATTAAATTCTTTCAGGCCGGCCGGCTGCCACGATAATTTTCGAACGGAAAGAGATATAACGACTTGAAATGTTTGGCCGAGAATGGTCTCAAGCTTTTAGTTTCGACTCACTGATAAAGAATCCGAGTTGAGTTCGTTAATGACCATAACCGCCTAGTGGTTTCGGAGTTATAGCTATCTGGAATATTATGTTCCTAATAACTCGTAAAATACCGAACGAATCGAATTGACAATCGGAAGTTAGATGAAAAATACCAACCCGAAGACTTATTCAAAATTTAACTAGAAAATTAAAAAAAAATCCATATAAATATTCTATATCTCAGAAAATATGCGTCAGATATTGCTGAAATTTTGAAAGAGCCTTCAAAAATATTTTTTACTCTGAAGTTCTAGATTAAACTATATGTTGGAAATTATTCGGAAAATATTTTTTTTTCTCGGAACTAAGCAGCCTTGGGCTAGTTCAGTACCTGGATGAGTGGCCGCTCTGGCTATGAATTTAAACAAGGCCGCCAAAGCGTGACATTGATCCCAGTCAGTGCTTCTCCAATTTTCTATCTGCAAGTTCAACTTGTATATTTATGAATAAATGGAGGTAACAAGTAAAGAAGTGTAGACCAAGAATAAAGAAAACGGGTAAATTTTTGTGTTTGGACAACTCTATGGCTTATCGAAGGTCTTTCGGTTTGTTATGAAAAACTACATGAAAAAACAGCAGAATATCTTCAGTATGTTACTGAATATTATCCAAGTTCCCTTCACTTGTATATTTTCATCTTGTTGACATTCAGAGCCGGACTGACTTGTTTTAGCTGCGAATAAAATGAACGAAAAATTTGTTTTCAATTTTTCGTATAAAAACGATATGAACTTTTTTGGATAGAATGCAGTGTTTGTTTTCTGTCATCTTTACATCAATAATGAAAAATTAGAAGGGGAAAATGATGTTTGACAATGCCATGAAAGCATCAAATTGTACCAAAAAATTCAAACTGTGGGTTGGTAGAGCAGGAAATATGATAAGAAGATAAACCAAAAATATCTTGTGTTCTTTATTTTAATTTTTCTTATTATTTTTGGCAACAGATAATGCGCATGACTATCCCGAAGACATGTGATTAATATTTTCATTGTTGCAAACGTGATTCGATTCTTTCTCCATTGCAGTCATTCTGGATATCCCAATGTCTATTGCCCACTTCTTATTGTGGTTTGTTTTTTTTGCTCATTTTATTTGTTGTTTATAATCACCATAATTATTCAACGGAGATAAGCCAATAGGGATGGGCAAGTTTAATCTGATGATTCATCTGAACTGTCCACGATCAAAATTCCCGCACGAGATATATCAATGCAAATTTTAAACATACCCTTGTGATGGAATTCCCCAAAAGAGGGTGCATAACCAATCGAGATTAGTGCCGCGTGTGGCGCTATTTACACCATCTGTTACTTTTTAACACGCGTCAGCATCATCGAAAACAAACTATTACTTCCGGTACCATATGACTATCTGTTCTGGCACACCCTCAACATAACAAATGCCGTCAATATTAGGTGCGAACTACTATTACCCCCATGGACTTTTAATGGGTTTATTGCTCATTAAGTGGCTACAATTTTTACGTAATTGGTGCGTT
Source organism: Halyzia sedecimguttata (assembly GCA_937662695.2). Taxonomy (NCBI): domain Eukaryota; kingdom Metazoa; phylum Arthropoda; class Insecta; order Coleoptera; family Coccinellidae; genus Halyzia; species Halyzia sedecimguttata. The sequence goes on from OW569413.2 coordinate 19,545,536, forward strand.
TTATCTTTGGAATCTTTCAACTTTAGCTTGGTTTTGTTATGGGGGCCGATTTTATTGAGATAGATAATGATGTTGCATAATTCTGATGGTACTATGCTGGATGGTTTCGCAAGAAAATTATAGGGTTTTTCAGATGAAGGGGGATAAAGAAATTGGAAACTTGTTGGAGTATTGACTTTTTACTGAAATTCAAAACAATTCAAAACACAGAGTAAGAGTTGATTAATTTCAATAAAATATAGGTACCTATACGGAGTCTAATATCGAAAAGTAATTTGTCAAAAAAGGGGTTAAATTGTCCCTTTTAGGTATCACAATAATAATATTGATAATTTCAATTATGGTAAATTAACTCATCCAAAATTATAATATTCTAATGGTTTGATGAGATCGGAATCAAATTTATTAAATTTGATTGAAAGAAACAATAGTTTTTCTTTGATAAAATTGATCCCAATCCCAAAAAAACTTTTTGAAGAATAATATGCAGGGTGTTAAAAAACAACTGCTTGAGTTAATCCTTGGCCAAAAATAGAACTATTTTTTTATATAAAACTTTTTCGAATTCACACCCCTACCAGGTTATAACCCTTGAAAGAATGAATTGATATTTCAGTTTTGAATTATTTTTATCAGCCGAACCAAAATACTCAGACATCTTTATTTTTGAAAAGTTTCAATATAACGTACGTGGTGTACAAGTACCACTATTTTTTCAACTCCCTACGATATTTACATGGGGTTGAAATAAACAACTCCTTCCATAAATTATTCCATAATTTTTCAAATATTCGTATAATTTGAAAAGTGGAAATATGTCATATCTTTTTCATTTTCTCCATTAGGTTTCAATTTATTCTATCTTTAGTAAATCATTAATCAGCCCTTCAGGAAATTCATCAATTACCTTATACAGGGTGGAGAAGCCAACTGGAATAAATTCATTATCTTGGTTACTGTACATATCTATGGAAAATCCCGAAAAATATCAAATTCAAATTTTAAATTGTCATTGTTCTTCATAAAGATGCGAACCCTACCTTCAACCCCCTTTGGAAGACAGGTACAATTCCCCAATCACTTTTATGTTCATTGCAAAACTCAAAATAGAAAAATATAATCATGTGATTTCCGAAATTCCTTATAACATTCTCTCGAATATTCCCAAATCGTATTACAATAATACTAAACTTGTTTGCCTTCAAAATGAGAAACAAAATGGAAAAAAACCATAACATTGTGTTTTCCATATGATACCATGAAAACTATGTAAAACTCTTTTTGTGCCAATGTTAGTTTCTTTTGAACGCCTTCGCAAATTGTTTTGTGCTGATAATTTGTAGTTTATAAATTGTCTAATTTGTGTTTGAATTTCATCAACTTCAATTTTGAATAATGGTTCCATTATCAGAAATGCTCAAAATAACAATTTTACAAATGATTGGTTACGGAGAACACCCGAACACAAAGGGAAGTAAGTCACTGGTTTCATGAGAAATTTCCTAATTTGCCACTTATAACCCAAGGGACAATAAGTAAAATGGAGAAGTAGGTTTCGCAAGTTTGGGTATGTAAGGCAGATTGAAAAGCAGCTGCTAATACATTGTGTGAGGATGTGTAACTAGATGTGATGCTTTACTTTGAAAAAAATCCACATAAATCGAGTAGAGATTCGATGTCAGCCATACATCGATTATAAACATATTAAAAAAATTGGTTCAAGCACTGACGTGAAGTCAGAAGCTTTTGCGCGTATGTTCTATTGTCCATTCTTCTGTATTGGACACCCTTAATCGAATTTACCATGGTAAATTCGATTGAGGGTGTCCAATACAGAAGAATGGACAATAGTACATACGCGCAAAAGCTTCTGACTTCACGTCAGTGCTTGAACCAATTTTTTTTTCCGTGATTTTTTTTGAAATTTTCTAGGGGTACGGTTCTTAAAATTTTTTTTTTTCGTCATTTTTTCAAATTTTCTAAGGGTACGGTTCTTACAAAATTTCAAACACGTCTTTATGTTGATTTTCTACTACTAGTTACCAAGCTTCAATTCGATCGAATATTAATTTTTTGAGTTATCAAGGAAATAATATTCCAGGTGGGTATAAATCGGAAACCGTTAGACCGATTATGCCCTAAAACGAACTCAACTCTCCCATTCGGATACGCAACCTACCCTGAAAATTGTTGTCCCTATCTCCTTCCGTTCGAAAGTTATCGAGGCAACGGTCACTCTACTGAACTCACACAAGGCTGCTCGAATCTCCAACAATATTTAACCGTTCGTGCTAAAACTTTAAACTTGGCAGTAGAGTTAGGTTCTTGCAAAATTTCAGCAATTTCAGACGAATAGTTACTGATATATAGAATGTTTTTTTTCAATGTTCAATGATTTTTTAAGAATTTTCTACAAATACTATCCTCACGAAATTTTGCAAGAATTTTCGCGTTGGCATTCTACAACTAATAACCATGTTTGAATTCAATCGGTTAAGTATTTTTCGAGTTAATGAGGAACAAAAAAAAACAAATTTCAGATGGCTATAACTCTAAAACCTTTTGGCCGATTATGCTCATAAACAAACTCAAATGTCGCATTCAGATGCACAACCTAACCTGAAATCTTCAAGCCACTATCTTTTTCCGTTCTGAGGTTATCGTTACAACAAAAATATTTTTTAATATTTTTTTAATAATTTTCTAGCGATACGATTCTCACAAAATTTCACGAAGGTCCTTAGGTTTATATTCTACAACTATTCACCAAGTTTCAATTTGATCGGATCTATATTGGTTGAAAACAAAATTATTACTCGGAAACCATTGGGCTGATTATGCCCATTAATGTACTTGTCAGTCGTATTGAGATGCGCCACCTACCCTGAAAATTTCAAGTCGCTAGCTTTTTCCGTTCTCAAGTTATCGTGGCAACGGCTGGACGGCCGGCCGAACAGAATCAAATTTGACCTTGAATTATTCATTGCCGAGTCGAACCAAATCGTTTGAGACCATTTTCGTAAAAAAATTCGAAAGTTACAGACATTTGGGCAAAATGATAACGCGATGTTCCCCAGAACATACGCGCAACAAGATAAAATACATCCCCATAAAATGATACCCACCCAGGAGCTCTCGGAAGACGATTTTGATAGGAGAACTTATTTTTGTGAAAAAATGATGGACATGTTGAATAACAATAATATACAATCAGTAGAAGATTTGTTTTCTGATGATTGCACTTTTTCTATCAACTGCCATGCTAATCGTAAAAATTGCCGCTACTGCTCTACCGAAAATTCTCACTGGATGAGAGAGGAACACACGCAATTCCCACAAAAGGTTAATGTTTGGGTAGGAAATGTTCGAAACCATATCATTGGCTCCTTTTTTATTGAGGGCAATTTGAATCACGATCATTATATAGCACTACTTCAAAATGATGTCCTGCCAACATTAGCAAATTTATATCCTGATCAAGGAAATCCTCAAGTTCCACGGAATACGATATGGTTCGAACAGGATGGAGAATCACCAAATTACCAACGCAGTACCTCGACGCAATATTTCCTAATCGGTGGATAGGATGGCGAGGAACTATCGAATGGCCACTGCGATCCCCTGATCTTAACCCATTAGATTTCTTTTTATGGGCATATGGAAAGAGCGTTGTGTACATAACTAAAGCCCTTGATTTGAATGACCTAAAAGGTCGAATAACCCTTGCGATTAGGTCGATCACTCCTGAGATGTGGAATAATGTTGAAAGAAATTTTTATTTGAGGTAGGGATGTTGCCAAGGCGTTCGCGGTGTACACATTGAACATCTACATAATAAACATTAATAATTTTCGTACTACATTTTATATTACATTTTAGTTTTCGTTATTGTACCAAATTTCGTTAATCACTTGATTTTATTTTTTTCTAATTCGATTTTTACAAAAAAACATGAAAGTGACATCTCTGAGTAGAGAGCAAGACGTTTCAAACTATGTATCACAAGCCCATACTTAGAAAAAATGGGGGTTGCACCTGTCTTTCGAAGGGAGTTGAAAGTAGGGTTCGTATTTTTACGAAGAAGAATGACAATTAAAATTTGACGTGTTTCGGGATTTTCCATAAATATGTACAGTAACCAAGATAATGAATTAATTCCATTTGGCTTTTCCACACTGTATACTAGAACTAGAAGTTGTCACATATTACTGAATCGATATTTTATTTTTCAGAACAACCTTCACGTCATACCAACTGGAGGAATTGGAAAGAGCGTTCGAAAGAGCCCCATATCCAGACGTCTTTGCCAGGGAAGAACTTGCCGTAAAACTGAACCTGAGCGAATCCAGAGTACAAGTATGGTTCCAAAACCGTCGTGCAAAATGGCGTAAGCACGAACCTTCACGAAAAACCGGAACCACCAGCTCAAACTCTCCAAGTTCCACGATGCCGGTGAACTACAACAACTTGGGATCCTTCTCGCAGGCCAACAGTCTTAATTCGATACCACCGGTGGATAACTGGAGCTACCAGTCCAGTTATGACTTGAATCCCCATCTGAATCTGCTTGGTTCGGGCCAAGGGACATACCCCAGTTTTGGGTCACCTCAGAACGGATATTCATACGCTTTGAACTCGCACGATAGCCAGATGTTTGGTGCTCCTTTAAGGACACACGAATATATGGCTCCTCTTGCCAACCCTAACACAATCCTGGGCAGGGATTACTCTATGCTTCAAACAGACTCCCCAACAGCTGATGATAGTTCTATGGGCATCAAAATAGAGTACATCGATCAAAAAACATCTCCCGAACATTATGACAGTATATCTCCAAAATATGAGACCAATTATCGAGATGCTGATAGGATGAAGGTGTTGAAGAACGAAAATGGTAACAGTCCAACTTACGTGACACTTCCGCCATTTTTGAATTGATGGAGAATATTACACAAAGAGAAACTCAAAATTATGAAAGCAATATAAGTCACAAAACAGCCCAAAATCGATTTAAATTACCTGTATATTCTGGAGTTTCACAAAGTGTACTTACTAAAAGGATACTTATTTCAATAAGAAATATTTTAATATTATATTTCTTCATCATCACAAAATACGGGCTGAAACCAAATTAGATACAATAAATTGTACATAGTGTATATATTGTAAACGTAGATATCTACGAAATTTAAAGTAGACCGTTTGATTTAAATTAATTTGTAAATAGAAAATTGCGATATTTGAAAGGCTTGGGAGTCGTGCTTTTTATGCCCGTGGGCGAGAATATTCTAGGAATTTTTGCCATGTAGGTTACGATTTATTTTTCAGATAAGAAATATGTGATAATGATTCAAATTCTGAACTCATCGGGGAAAATAAGAATTTTGTACAAAGTGTAATTATTGTTTTTAGGTCATGATTAGATATTATGCAGTTCGTGAATTTTTGTGCCATTTTATATGATAAAGATTTATTTTAAAGAATTATAAAGATGGATATATTTTTATAGGATGGAATAAATCGCTCTTATATCCAAAGACAATTGTGTGCCATTTACTCATGATGTATTCGCCTTTTCCCTTTGTTCATAACGACAAGTTTCGAGAGTAACTATTCCTAGGTTTTGAGCGCTTGAGATAGAGCTTCTGGTTATAATTTTTTTAAATAATAAACCTCATTATTTCAACGAATTTACATCTCAATTACTAGAAGGAGAATTAATAATATACAAAAATTTAAACATGTGCTGGAATGATCCTGTAGTTTCATTACTACGAGTCCTGAAGATTTCACCACAATATTCTCGAAATACACGAATTTAGTTCTTCTCACTTATTTATGCGGAAACTAATAAAATAAAACAAACAGATCTGATTTGTACAATATGGTCCTGTACAATTCAAAATGCGCAAAACTGGTTCCGCTTGTTTTTGGCACTTTTGTTCCTCGGAACAGAGTGCTTATCAGTTTGCCCAAATGTCTGTAATTTTCGAATTTTTGGCTGCAAATGGTCTTAAACGATTTGGTCCGACTCACTGATCAAGAATCCATGGTCGAAATTGATTCTGTCCGGCCGTCCATTAACACGATAATTCTCGAACGGAATGAGCTAGACAGTTGAAATTTTCAGAGTAGGTTTGTGGGAATAATATCTCGGTTGAGTTCTTTATTGGGCAAAATCAGCCGGATGGTTTTTTTTGCGCGTATGTTCTGGGGAACATCGCGTTATAGTTTTGCCCAAATGTCTGTAACTTTCGAATTTTTTGAAAAAAATGGTCTCAAACGATTAAGTTCGACTCCCCAATGAAGAATTCGAGGTCAAATTTGATTCTGTCCGGCCGGCCGGCCGTCCGGCCGGCCGGCCGTTGCCACGATAACTTGAGAACGAAAAGAGCTAGCGACTTGAAATTTTCAGGGTAGGTGGCGCATCCCAATACGACGGACAAGTTCGTTAATGGGCATAATCGGCCCAGTGGTTTCCGAGTAATAATTTTGTTTTCAACCAATATGAATCCGATCAAATTGAAACTTGGTGGGTAGTTGTAGAATATGACCCTAAGCACGTTTGTGAAATTTTGTGCGAATCGTATGGCTAGAAAATTTTAAAAAAATTATTAAAAAATATTTTTGTTGTCACGATAACTTGCGAACGGAATGAGATAGCGGCTTGAAATTTCCAGGTTAGGATGTGCACCCGAACGCGACATTTCAGTTTGTTTATGAGCATAATCGACCAAACGGTTATAGAGTTATAGCAATCTGAAATTTTCTGAAATTTGGTGGTTTTTTGTTCCTCATTAACTCGAAAAATACTGAACCGATAGAATTCAAACATTGTTATTAGTTGTAGAATGGCAACGCGAAAATGTTTGCAAAATTTGGTGAGGATAGCATTTGTAGAAAATTTTTAATAAATCATTAAAAATAAAAAAAAAAAATTCTATATATCAGTAACTATTCGTTTGAAATTCATGAAATTTTGCAAGAGCCTTCATAACCTAACTCTACTGCCAAGTTTCAAGTTTTAATATGATCGGTTAAATATTGTTGGAGATTCGAGCATTCTTGTGCGAGTTCAGTAGTACCGATTTGGTGTAGCGTAAGGCTCCGAAGAAACGATCGCTCGACCCGGAGTTTTGCCGTCGAGTCGAAGAAGACGAATCGATTTGTGTTTTTCCCAAATTTCGTTCTTCTAGGTTGAGCCTAAATATACTAATTCGATACAAGTTTCGGAGGTTTTGAGTCCGACGATTTTCCATTCAAAAAGTCAATCCGAGAAACGTCAGAATTAATTCGAGAGACGGGGTCGGAAATTTTCGAAAGCGAAACTGACGATTTAGGCCTTTTTGGGGCGTGAAACTTGAAGAAAATGATAGATAGCTTTTGCGCGTATGTTCTATTTTCCATTCTTCTGTATTGGACACCCTTAATCGAATTTACCATGGTAAATTATGTTGTCCATTCTCCTGTATTGGACACTTATTTTATATTTAAAACTGTAATTAGATCTTTAAAATACCATTGAATGAAGAAATTCTTGTAAGTTAACAAAATATCTTTATTTGAACAATAAAAATGCATCATTTTATTAAAATGATAGTTAGACTATCCAATTGCTTCTTTTCTTTATAATATTTTAGCTGTAAGTCAGTATAGCTTAGAAATTTTAAAGTAACGTCCTACAATATTAATTTAAATGATATTATAAATAAAAAAAAAAAATTGGTTCAAGCACTGACGTGAAGTCAGAAGCTTTTGCGCGTATGTTCTATTGTCCATACTCCTGTAATGAACACTCTTCTTAATCGAATTTACCATGATGAATTCTATTGTCTATTCTCCTGTATTGGACACTCTTCTCAATCGAATTCACCATGATGATTTTTATTGTCTATTCTCCTCTCTTCTTAATCGAATTTTCCAAGATGAATTCTATTGTCCAGAATGGACAATAGAATTCATCTTGGTAAATTCGATTAAGAATAGTCTCCAATACAGGAGAATAGACAATAAAAATCATCATGGTGAATTCGATTGAGAAGAGTGTCCAATACAGGAGAATAGACAATAGAATTCATCATGGTAAATTCGATTAAGAAGAGTGTTCATTACAGGAGTATGGACAATAGAACATACGCGCAAAAGCTTCTGACTTCACGTCAGTGCTTGAACCAATTTTTTTTTTATAATTACAAATTACAAATTCTTACGAATTTTTTTAAGATGCAGTTTCATCATAAGAATCCATTGATATCATTTTCAACTCTAATAAGCTAATACTTACGGAGATATGATTTTTCAAAATTTCAATAATACTTCGTACTTCTATGTTTTTACAGAATGCAAATTCTATCTGCCTGTGTTCACTGCTCATACATGTAATTGTATCTACCTATAACAGACATGTCAAATGTATTTATGTTTTAACAAACAAAGTATGATTGAATGCAAAATTACCAATTATAGGATATTATACCCTATGTGCCCTTGGATAATCCATGTGATGATGGAAATATGTATATAATTCGGTAAGTTTATCAAATTGGGTTCAGAATATCTCCAGTGGAAACAAAACTGGACTATTCGTTTCAGTTGATATAATAAAGTAGATTTGAGCAATGAATATCAAGGAAAAGTTCATTATTTAATTTTAATTTAATTTCTTTTATGGTGCAGTTCTATTATAATCATGAGACAGAATAGAAATTCTGATTATTATGGGTTATAGAGATAGAACACGTACCCATGTTGAATGTTGTGATTATTTTAATGAAGAATATCCCAATGCTGAACCTGTAACACAAGGTGTTCTTAGTAAAATAATCGAGAAGTATGAGGAGTTCGGATACGTGAAGGCTCATCAAGTGGCCAACCTGAAAGTCCATAGGTAGTAGAATTGAAAATTTTATTTGAGTTGAAGGAAAATCTTCATTTGTCTTCGAAAACTAGCGACAAATAACAATATACCGCAAATATTGGTTTTGAGAAAATTAAAATGCCATAAATGCACCCACCCAAGTTTAATTTAGTGCACGAACTCAATGGAGATGATTTTGACCTCAGAACTGAGTTTTGCAAACAAATGATGGACCTTTGCAATGTCAATAAGGGGTTGCCAGTCAGATCACAATCCAAACTGGATGATGGAGGCACATACACAAGTTCCTGAAAAAGTGAATGTATAGGCTGGAACTATTAGGAACAAGGTAATGGGGTCTGACTTTATCGAGTGATCATTAACAAATCCAAAATATTTGGATTTATTACGGATGAGCTGATTCCGGCGTTTGCGGTTCTTTTTCCGGACGATGCAGATCCAGATCTCCCAAATGAAACGCTATGGTTTCAACAGGGTGGAGCTCCACCCTGTTCATTTCAAGATGGTTGGCTCGGTGTCCAGATCTGACTCCGTTGAGACTTTTTCTTATGGGGTTAAAGCAAAAGCAAAGTTGTCCTCAAAGGGCCAAACAACAGTGAGGAGTTGAAACAGAGGATTCGGTACGAAATATGAGCAATACAGCATGTAACTGTCTGAAATGTTTGTTCTGAGTTTCAAGCACGATTAGCCTACTGTCAAGAAGTGAATGGCAATCAATATGAAGTTATGACTCCCCCAAGTATCGTTTTTGGAAAAAAATGTGTTCATTTGGTGAAGACTTCATTTCAAAATTTGAATTTTTTTCAAATTTAAAAAATAATTATCTCGAGAATTCTTGACCCAAAGGGCGTCACATGTGCATTACTGAAACCAGAATTTTATGATAATGACAAGACAAAAATTGGTGTTTTCTTTTAAAAAAACTATCGATGACGTTAGTGCTTGGTAACGGGAAATAGTAGAAAATAAGAATGACGGGAAAATGTTCCTTAAAAAATAAATTACTTTTGACTATGAAACAATTTTCGATATTCCTGAAAGGGGAGAAAATAAATCAATTATTCCATAGTTTTCACGCTCACTGTTATATGATATCTATATTGCACGCAAGTATCGTTTTTGCAAAATAATTTGTGCATTTGGTGAAGACTTCATTTTTAAATTTTTTACATGTTCTTCAAATTCAAAAAATAATTATCACGAGAATTATTGACCCGAAGGGCGTTACATGTGCATTATTTAATTCAGATAATATGATCTAATCCAAGGCAAGAAATAAAATAGGGTCTTGCAAGTCACTGCTTGGTAACGAGAAATGGTAGAACGAAAAGATTTACGTGAAAATGTTCCTTAAAAAATAAATCAATTTGACTATACCCATTTTCGCTATTCCTGAAAGGGAAGAAAATAAATGCATTATTCCATACTTTTGACACTCGTCAGCATGCCGAATCCAGATAATTTCACTGCAATACTCTACGGTAAGTGAGATATGAATAATTCCTTTGTGTGTTTCCTTTTGATTAATAAAAGCGTGGACTTCTTTTTTGGTTAATATTTTATTATGAATTAAGTAAACATTATATAATCTTCAATCAAAAATCAACTAAAATGAGATAATTGTAAAACCTTAGCTTTAGGCCTTTTTAAAAACTAGTGACTTAATTAAGCCTACATATTTAAAGTATAGGAATATTGTTATTAAACTATCAATCATTATAAAATTATGTATTTCTGAGTTTTTTATCACGTTTTCATGAGATCCTTGTACAACTTTTTAATTTATGTGACTAAATATTATACTTAAATCGCTAGTCAGACTTGAAGTCGTATATTAACAAGAAATAAGGAATACTATAAAAAACAACATATCTATTCAAATAAATATTAGAAAATGAACATATTTTCTCAAAAATATTATTGAATATTTAAAAATGAATTATTTTTTGTAGGCCTTATTTAAACAAGGTAACAAAATAAGGCCTCAGAAAATAACACCTATAACGTAATCTACTTATAAGAAAGTTATAAGGAACGTAATATAAAATAGTAGCATAATTTGCTTAGGAACATTAATCAGTCTTATTAATAATAAGTAAGTAGTAATAGAAGTAGCTATAAAATCAATTTTCTTGACAGTTAGGACATACAAATGCGTTTAGATCACTTTTTGTCAAGCCGACACAATCCTCGTGGTACCACTGACAACACTCTAGGCATTGTCTCATATCTGCAATCCTCTCCTCTTCACAAGCAAGACAGTACCACTGTTCTTTATCTTCAGTTGATTTTGGTTTAATCGTCCGTTTCTTGTTTTCTTCGTGGGTTTCTTTGGTAGTTTTCTTTCCTTTTCTTGTATTCTTCGAATTATTCTTTTTTCTTCTATATCTTCAGTTGATTTTGGTTTAATCTTCCGTTTCTTCTTTTGTTCATAGGTTTCTTTGGTAGTTTTCTTTCCTTTTTTTGTGCTCTTCGATTTTTTCGTATTTTGTTCTTTATCTGTATTGAATAAATCTTTCGTAACTCTCTGGCCTTTATAATTTGAAGCTTTTTTACGTGGACGGCTCTTAACAACACCGTAGTCTGGTGCTTTGTATGTCGACAATCGTCCAGAACGTACATCATTAACTGCCGCTCTCAAGCTTTCGTCAGACCACGTAGCCCGTTTTCGAGGAGACATACTGACAGGAATCAATCTATAAAAAACACAATAAAGCTAAAATTCAACAGAACTTCTAACAAGGCCTAGGGTTACAAATAAGGCCTATCAAAAAAGTAGGCCTTATTTCGTACCACATACCTAATACATGTTATACGCAATAATTAATTCACATATCCTAAATAATACAAAATAAAGTTATAGTTACCTTTTCGATGAGTTATAATGTAAACCGTGTACATAACTTGAAATAAAACTCTAAAAAATACCGTAATAAAATACGATAGAAATTACGACAAATTAATAACACGCAATGAAAACGGCCGTCGTCCACGAACGACCGACAACACTAGCGCTGTGAGCATGAGCGGGCCTCTCGCGCACTATTTGCCGAGTTGTGGAGGTGTAGTCTATACGTTCGTGCAATATAATATTTGATGTAAATACATTAAACGACTTTTTCGCACTATAGGCCTTATTTGAGCATAGGCCTTATTTGTGTTAAGTATCTTATGAGCAATACAGTTTCTGATTTATAGTTATGGTTGTAATTGAATATAAAATAGGGGAGAAATGTGAATTAAAAAATTGGTTCAAGCCCTGTGGACAGGAGCTTTTTGGCGCTCTTGTTCAAACAGACAAATTATATCTTCGAAAGTATTGGTTTCTCAGAGTTGGGAATTATATCAATGGATTCCTATAATAGAAATGCACCATGAAAGAAATTAAATTTAAAAAAGTGTCGTTTAAAAAAAATGCTTCAAAATTTATCTTATAAATAAAATTGGTTCAAGCCCTGTGGACAGGAGCTTTCTGGCGCTCTTGTTCGAGCAGACAAATTATATCTCCGAAAGTATTGGTTTCTCAGAGTTGAGAATTATATCAATGTATTCTTATGATAGAACTGCAGCATAAAGGAAATTCAATTCAAATAATAGTTCATTTACCAAGATTTAATGAGCAATCTGAGAATGATAACTGCACCATGGAAGGAATCGAATTAAAATACCTGAAATGAATTTGACTCTCTCTTATAGAACAGGATGACATATATGAGTATGAACACAGATCATATAATAAATCATAGATAGAATAATTATAGCATTCTGTGAAAACATAGAAGTACGATTCATTATTGAAATTTCGAAAAATCATATATCCGAAAGTATTAGCTTGTTGGAGTTGAAAATGATATCAATGGATTTTTAGGGTGAAACTGCATCTTAAAAAAAAAAATTATTTTGAAATTTGTAAGTTTAAAAAATTGTTTTCTTTCGTTGCTCCGAAACCATCTCGCCTATTTTGGCCAATAGCGAACTTAACCGAGATATTTATCTCCCTAACCTACTCTGAAAATTTCAACTGCCTAGCTTATTCCGTTCGAGAGTTATTGTAGAAAAAAATGTTTTTAATTTTCAATTTTTTTTGACACTTTTCGGTGACCCGATCAATACAAAACTTCACACGTGTCTAAAGGTCATGATTCTACAATTTGATGCTAAATTTCAGATAGATCGAGTGATCGGTTTCGGAAATATTCATAAAAAACGCTTTTAGTAAAAACGGCCATAACTACGAAACCGCTTTATGGATTTCGCCCGTTAACGAACTCGTCCGAGATATTTACGCTCCAAACATACCCTGCAAATTTCAATCATCTAAATCCTTTCGCTCGATAGTTGTCGTGTTAACGGCCGGCCGAACAGAATCGATTTCGACCACGGATTCTTGATCAGTGAGTCGAACCAAATCGTTTGAAACCATTTTCAGCCAAAAATTCGAAAGCACTCTGTTCCGAGGAACAAGACCGCCAAAAAAGAGCAATCTACAATGCTTCAATGCCTTAATGCTTCAAAAATTGTCATTAAATTTTTTTATCAAGATTAAATGAGCAATCTGCAATGATTCAACCTCGTGGTATGGGTTGTTGCAACTTACACTCGGTGCATAGTTTTCACAACTCGAAATACCTAAGGAAACTATCATCGAAATGTCTAGAGCAAGGCTGGAGAGAATCATAGCAGATTGTCTATTTATTCCTGATATTTGAGTAGGTAGTGGATTACGAACAAATTATTTTAATAGTTCACAATATATTAATAAAATACTATCCTCTTTTCATAATTTAAAATGTAATAGTTCATACCATTAACACATCCTTTTCTGTATTATGACCCTTAACTCAAGAAAAAATGATTGATACGCAAATATAGATCCATATTTCAGTATTTTTTTGCTAGCAACATTATGAAAATACTGTATATAAGATCAAGTCTCACTACTTAAGGAAGTAAAAGGTAATATTAACCTCAGTTGTCAACGAACAGTAATTTCTTTTGATGATTCCATTATGATCTTCTTTCCTATTGCCTCCATAAACTACAATAATCGAATTTTTGCTTTCCAAGAGAAAATAACAACTATGATTTCACAATCTCTTATAGCTAGAAAAGATGACATTTATGAATAGTGATCACAGACAGCTTCTCTGTTCACATTCTGTGAATACATAGAACTTACGATGTATTATTGAAACTTTAAATCATCATATCTCCGAAAGTGTTCTTATGATGAAACTACATCTTAAAAAAATTTGTATTCAAAAGTTGTAATGTAAAAAAATTTTTTCTTGTTACTCCGAAACTATTAGACCGATTTTGCCCAATAACGAACTTAACCGAGATATTTATTCCTCAAACCTACTCAGAAAGTTTCAACTGTCTAGCTCATTCCGTTCGAGAGTTATCGTGTTAACGGCCGGACGGCCGGACAGAATCGATTTCGACCACGGATTTTTGATCAGTGAGTCGAACCAAATCGTTTAAGACCATTTTCAGCCAAAAAATCGAAAATTACAGACATTTGGGCAAATTGATAAGCACTCTGTCCCGAGGAACAAGAGCGCCAAAAAAAAATATCTCTGATTGCAGTTGTATTTGAAAATAAAATTGAATGACCAAGTAGCCCTCAGGTGAGAGTCGGCGGCCATTCAGGTTTTCTGCATACACGCGGATATTTTCATAATTTTATTTAGACATTCATTAATTAGATATGACGATAATTATATCTACGAAATTTTTCTATAAAGTATCATATTAATCAAGAGGTTTTTGAGAGAAATTGGGATATATTTTCGGAAGTTATTTATTCAGACGACATTCTTGAATTGTACTTCTCAAGATGGATCTTCGTTTCAAGGTTTTAACTCGTACTCTACGTACAGACGATAGCAGTGGGGTTAAGTGAAATTCAAGTTGACCATAAGTAGGTAACCGGTTGATTTTGTCCGTGAGCGTAAGAAATTTGTAGGAATTCTAAAATATTTAACCTTTTACTTTTATGATATGAATGTAAAATGCCTATGGTTTCTATAAGGCTTGTCTCACATGCATACGGTTCCATTCGGTTCGGTTCGTTTTCGGTTTCAACCGAAACCGAATGAAGCGCTTTCACACATATACGGTTCATATTAGGTTTTATGTTATCTTCCAAAATACAGGCTCAATGCACAATTCCAATTTTTTCACGAACTCATTCATCAAAGTCATTCAAAATTTGAACACAAGCATCTTTGTTTCCTGCGTCTTCAATTTATCTTTATATTTTTCGAAAGTTTTATCCCACAGCACTAGTTCAGATTTAAAGCAGGAATCATTCGAACCACATTTGGTAAACCATCATTTTCTCATGAATACTGAGATAGCAACAATATCCCGAAGATATGTATTTATGTTTATATTTCTATATTTGAACAATTTGGGAAATATTGAAAGATATCTGCTCGATTTGAGGTTAAAACCACAGAACGAGACAGAAAACATATATGTAAATATTTATTACTTTATGGTTAAACCGAAACTAAACCGTGTTTGTGTGAACGCTCCGGTTGATCTGTATTCCCTACACACGAATCCAAACCTGATTGAAACCTATTCGTGTCGAGGGAGTATTCGGTGCTGTACGGTTTCTATTCGGTACCGAATCTGAACCGAAGCACCGTTTCACACTTGTGGTCAGCGACCGCATTGAAACCGAAAACGAACCGAACCGAATGGAACCGTATGCATGTGAAACAAGCCTTACGGATCAAAAATCCAAAAGCATGTTTGATTTGTTAAAAACCGTAGAAATATTATTCTCCGACAGACCAAACATTCCTGCTAATAACGACACAATTTCAACTATCCTCCTCTTATAGGAACCTATGAAAAAAGCAGAATTCCCTTATGAACTAATAAGCCCATTAAACTCAGTTTTGAAAATGAGATAAATCCCGGAAAGTATACCAGATGGGTCATCAAGTCCCGGAAACACAGTACGCGCCACCAATGCCATGCCACTTTTGTTTTTCGGTAGTACTAGGGGTCGCCAAGTTCTTGAAAATTTCAAGATCTTGTCTTGATTTCAAGACAAGATCAAGACAAGAAGTAATATTTGATTTCAAGACAGGACAAGAAATTGTATGTCAAGATTTCTTGTCAATTTCAAGTTCTTGTCAAGAAAACAAGAAATCGTGAATTATCTTGACTAGCAATGAAAACGCTAAATCTTATTTATTTGTAAAAAAGATAACATAACATAACATATTTTAATTTATTAAACATATTTCTTGCCAGAACGATTCAGCAAAATGTGAATAAAAATAAAACTAGATTTTGAAAAATATCAAAATTAATACTGAATTTAAATCGGAATTCATAAGTCATGAATTAAGGCACATAAGACTTCTTATGGAGTCAACACCTAGCTGATTCCTTGGCTTTGCTACTGTTAAAACTGCTCTTAAAAAATTAATAAAACGAATTTTTCTGTATATAATCCCCCTTCTCCCTTTATTAGTGGGGGGATATTGCTCAATAACAATACGAGCATTTCGAATAAATATACATCCACACACTCATACACCCAGACCCAGACCTAGGACACAAAATTTTGTTTGCTCAAATGATGTTGTACAATATAGATCATTTCAAGCCATTTTAGGTAAAAAAAAATTCTAATGCAATACATGCACTTTTCACTATTGTGATGCTAAGGTAATAAAAAAAATTTTGTGGGAACTTTATGCCCATAATTTGGCAGAGTATTTTTGTATTTCTCTGGTAATTATTATTAAGGGCTCTGTAACGTGTGACGTACACAAAAGTGAGTATTAAACAAACTATTATAATAAATCTCAAAATAAATTTTCTTTACTTTGCGAACACGGAATTTTTAATTATCAGGTAAACACTTGTTATTTTTGTGAAAACATGTTTAACATTTGGCTAATTTATCTTTTTGGCGCTCTAGTTCCTCGGAACTGAGTGCTTAGGGGGCGTCCATAAATTACGTGAGGTGTTTTTTTAAATTTTCTGAATTTTTTATGAATATATTTTCGGAATATATTTCCGAAACCGATCACTCGATCTATCTGAAATTTAGCATCAAATTGTAGAATCATAACCTTTATACGCATGTGAAGTTTTGTATTGACCAGGTTACAGCAAAGTGTCAAAAGAAATTTTCAACATTTAAAGAATTTTTTTCTATGATAACTCTCGAACGGAATGAGCTAGGCAGTTGAAATTTTCAGAGTAGGTTAAGGAGATGCATATCTCGGTTAAGTTCGTTATTGGGTAAAATAGGCCAGATGGTTTCGGAGTAACGAAAAAAAAAATTTTTTTTTAAGTAACAAATTTCAAATTCAATTTTATTTAAGATGCAGTTTCACCATTTAAATCCATCGATATCATTTTCAACTCCAACAAGCTAACACTTTCGGAGATATGATTTTTCGAAATTTCAATAATGAATCGTACTTCTATATTTTCACAGAATGCTATAATTATTCTATCTAAGCTTTATTATATGATCTGTGTTGAAGCTCGTACATTTCATCCTGTTCTATAAGAGAGAGTCAAATTCATTTCAGCTATTTTAATTTGATTTCTTCCATGGTGCAGATTGCTCATTTAATCTTGATAAATAAACTATTATTTGAACTGAATTTCCTTTATGATGCAGTTCTGTCATAAGAATACATTGAAATAATTCCCAACTCTGAGAAACCAATACTTTCTGAGATAAAATTTGTCTGTTTGAACTAGAGCGCCAGAAAGCTCCTGTCCACAGGACTTGAACCCATTTTTTGTTTTTTCCGTTGGTACTGATGTCCACCGCAATTTCGTAAACATCACAGAATTTTTTTCGGTCAGTATTGCCACTAGTACCACTATCCTAAATTGGTGAACGCTTCTGATATATTTATTAAAACCGTAACGATCACCTTTCTGTCTATTGCTTGTTGGTAGATATTTTGAGCCAGAATTGGAGCCAAATGGCTCAGCAGACGTACTCTGTTAACTGAAGAGTCACTGTCACTCATGGTGAAATAAGACTACCACCAGACAGCATAGAATATTTCTTCAATTTCTCTATGAGTAACTCTTTGTAATGATAACTTCACTTAACTAAACAGTGTAAAGAGAGCAACTGCGTGACGTCATGTGAGTTCGTCAGAAAACAAATAAAGATCGGGGAAGTTCGCCGGGGAATCACCGGTTAATCAAAAAATTTCAAGATCTTGAAATTTCTTGAGTCAAGACAAGATATAACACGTCAAGAAAACGTCAAGACAAAATTTTTTTTCTTGACTTTATCTCAAGGCAAGACAAGAAGTTGTTATCAAGACAAGAATTATTGCCTTGTCGACCCCTAGGTAGTACCAACCTTCAAAAGATACGTGTAAAAATTTCATGACATTCAGTTAATCGGTTCAGTGTTTGTCGAGAAATTGAAGGCAGGGAGAAACTATATTTATGCTTTTTTAAACGATGAATAAAATAAAAACGAGTTTCGTGCTCAAATCAAACAGTGGTCTTAATAGGGAAAAATACCGTTCAAACACAGCTATGGCTTTAGAAGTGTTACCGGGTAAAAGAAGCATGAAAAACAAACATTTTAAGACGGTATGCGGATTTGAAACATGGTCTATCATAGAAGACGTGGAGCTTCTAGATCGGCCAATTGATGTGGCTAGGCCCGAAAACATACAGAAAATTCTGAAAACTGTTATGTGCGATGATAAAGTTGTTCAAGCATGAGGAAAATAATAATTTTTTGCGTAGGAAAATAATAATGGATGAAACTTGGCTTCATCACTAAACGCCGGAGTTGAAAAGAGCGTCAGCCGAGTGGAGGGGAGATGGCGAAAGCTGGCCAACAGTCAGCAGGCAAGGTCGTGGATGAAGCTAAGGATCTCTGTGTCCCTTGGACATGAGGCCTCTGTCTTACAGGTAGCTGCCTATATTTGTACTCAAGCGTGTTGAAAAGGAACCTCAAGGAGGTGCAGTTCTATATCGAACAAGACCTGGAATCACCCATCCAGGGTTTCCTACTGTCCTGGAAATACCGGAATATCATAAAGCAACTGGCTAGAGGGAATAAGGTGACTCTTCTGTGGGCACTGTGCACAGTGGTATTGAAGGAAAAGAGGGGGCCGATGAATTTGAGAAAAGTGCCTCTTGGGTTGCACCTGCTGGACCTGAACCCTTCTGTGAGCTTGGAAAAGACCACTACAGGGCAGCGGTCCATACGTGTAACAGAACAGGTCTCTGGAAAAATACTCCAGGACTTGCACAGGCAAAAAGATTCGAGGATTTAACACCATCTTACAGAAAGATCCTACATCTGCCATGAGCTGAGTTTCAGGTAACGGAGGGACCGCTGACAGGGCACTGTCATTACAAATACCACTTGTAGCACATGGGCAAGTCAGCAGACGAAACATGCAGTCTCTGTGGATCGTCAAATTTTATATCAGTCACTTCAGGGGTATCTCAGAGCTCGACTGTCGTCGGGCCTCTTCTTTTTTCACTTTACATTTCTGACATTTATACGCCTTTGGATAATTTGAAATTATATTCATTTGCAGATGATACGCAGCTGTATTTTTCCTTCAAACCTCATTCTTTAAACTTAGCTTCACAGAAAATGAATCCGGATTCAGAGGCAATTTGTGTGTATTCGACTAATCATAATCTTAGGCTTAATGCTAAGAAATGCAATTCACTCTTATTATGTTCTTATACATCCAGAGCCATTGCCGAGGAAAATTAGAAACCAGTAAATATTTGCGGAAATTTGGGAGTCATTTATGATTGTATATCCTTGGTTTTCGGCAACACACGTTACCCTTCTAGTAAAAAAATCTTATCTAGTTTTGCGTCAGGTATATACAAGTAGAGGTATTTTGAACTTTGAATTGCGGAAACCGTTGAGACAATGGTTATGTCAATGCTCAATTATAGGCTTTTGTGTTTTATCCTTGCTTAGACCAACTTCTTAGTTTAGGTTGCAGAAGATTCAGAATAGTTGTCGTCGATTTGTTTTGGGAATAAGAAAATACGATCGCGCGTATCGGGCAAAATGAAACAACTTGGTTGGTTGAATGTTGATAACCTGTTTAAATATCACCTCGTGGCTTTGGTATACCGTGCTATTTCGACGTCAAACCCGGCTTACTTGAGGTCCAAATTGATTTTTCCTATTGAATTTCGCGCACGTCTTATGCTGCCAAATATATGTTGTCGATTTTTCAACGTTTATTTAATGGTATTTCTATGGTCTTGAGGGACAATCTCTAAGCTTCTTAAAGCGTAATTATGAAAAAATTTTGCTGCAAAATCAGTAGTACCTACTGAAATATGTTATTTTGGAAAATCGATCTAGTGCTTATCCGTGGGTATAACTTCTTGTTATGCGGTGTACATTTTAGTGAATTCTTTGACCTCTGTTAATGTTTTCTGAAGCTTACTTTTAATTTTGTATTATCATTTTTATTTCTGTGCTATCAATATCGTTAAAAATGAGATTGAGTAGAGTAGCTCAAGCTAGACTCCACTTCTTTTTAAATACAAATAAAAGCAATTTATTATTGAAGTGAAAGTTCTGATACGACTTCCAACTAGGTTGCGTTAAACGTTTAACGCTACCATGGAGGGGGTATGAAAGCACTGTTGCGTTGCACTTTTAACGCTCCTGGGGAGGAGGAATAGAAGAAGACAGAGCGAGACTGAATGCATGCACGTAATTTTCTACCCCTTCCTATTTTCATTTCCACATTATGTTGTTCTATTTTACTTTATAATATGCATTATTTGATTTACTTATTTTTGAAGTGAAACTTCTAATGTGACTTCCAACAAGGTTGCGTTAAACGTTTAACGCTAAAATGGAGGGGGTTTGAAAGAACTGTTGTGTTAAACTTTCAACGCTTCTAGGGAGGGGGAATAGAAAGAGACAGAGCGAGAGTGAATGCGTGGCACTCGAACGCAGGCACGTAGTTTTCTACCCCTTCCTATTTTCAATTACACATTATGTTGTTCTATTATAATTTATAATATTCATTATTTGATTTACTAATTTTTGAAGTGAAACTTCTAATGTGACATCCAACAAGGTTGCGTCAAACGTTTAACGCTACCACGGAGGGGGTATGAAAGCACTGTTGTGTTAAACTTTCAATGCTTCTGGGTAGGGGGAATAGAAATAGACAGAGCGAGAGTGAATGCGTGGCACTCGAAAGCATGCACGTAGTTTTCTACCCCTTCCTATTTTCAATTACACATTATGTTGTTCTATTATAATTTATAATATTCATTATTTGATTTACTAATTTTTGAAGTGAAACTTCTAATGTGACATCCAACAAGGTTGCGTCAAACGTTTAACGCTACCACGAAGGGGGTATGAAAGCACTGTTGTGTTAAACTTTCAATGCTTCTGGGTAGGGGGAATAGAAATAGACAGAGCGAGAGTGAATGCGTGGCACTCGAAAGCATGCACGTAGTTTTCTACCCCTTCCTATTTTCATTTCCACATTATGTTGTTCAATTTTAATTTATAATATTCATTATTTGATTTACTTTATTGAAGTGAAACTTCTAATGTGATTTCCAACAAGGTTGCGTTAAACGTTTAAAGCTACCATGGAGGGGGTATGAAAGCACTGTTGTGTTAAACTGTCAACGCTTCTGGGGAGGGGAAATATAAAGAGACAGAGAGAGAGTGAATGCGTGGCACTCGAACGCATGCACGTAGTTTTCTACCCCTTGCTATTTTCATTTCCACATTACGAAGTTTAACTTCTTCAGCGCGGAGGGACTCCATGCACGCACTATTTTTTTTATTCACAACTGGCTCACCCATATATAAAATTCTTAGGCTGTTCAGCTCTGGACATTTGCAAACTATATGTTCGGCGGCTTCCTTTTCGATCCACCGAGCCTGCATGTTTCGTCTGCTGGCTTGCCCATGCGGAATAAGTGGTATTTGTACCGGCAGTGCACTGTATGCAGTCCCACCATTACCCGAAGCTCAGCTCGTGGCAGCTGCAGGAGTTGGTATAGGATGGTGAGAAATTCACGAATGCTTTTGCCAGTGCGTGAGTGTTTCTCCAAAGATCTCCTATTGTTGGACCGCTTACCTGTAGTTTATGCGTTCAAAATATCTTTTGTTCCTGAAAATAAATTATTGTACACCATATCATAGTTTTCACAACTCGAAATACCTACAAAACATATCATCGAAATGTCAGAGCAAGGCTGGATACGTATTTCAGACTAATTAATCCAACAGCAACCTGTAGCTCAGACTTTCTGCTGACAATGGACCAATTAGTCCGAAACACGTGTTCAGCCTTGCTCTGATATTTAGATGATACCTTCTGTAGGTATTTCGAGTTGTGAAAACTATGCACCGAGTGTAAGTTGCTACAACCCAATCTACGTGGTTCAATAATTATTGCTCATTTATTCGTGATATTTTAAAAGGCATCGGGCAAGGAATACATTATTTTACAATCAAATTCATTCATTTCGGAAAAAAAATTATACTTCCTAAAGTATTGGTTTCTATGAGTTGGGAATTATATCAATGTATTCTTATGATAGAACTGCGTCATTAAGGAAATTCAATTCAAATAATAGTTTATTTATCAAGATTAAATGAGCAATCTGAGAATGAGAACTACACCATGGAAGAAATCAAATTAAAATAGCTGAAATGAATTTGACTCTCTCTTGTTGGAGTTGAAAATGATATCAATGGATTTTTATGGGGAAACTCCATCTTAAATAAAAATTGAATTTGAAATTTCTTACTTAAAAAAAATTATTTGTTCCGTTACTCCGAAACCATTTGGCCTATTTTGCCCAATAACGAACTTAGCTCATTCCGTTCGAAAGTTATTGTAGAATTTTTTTTTAATTTTCAAATTTTTTTTTACACTTTATAGTAACCTGGTCAATACAAAACTTCACATGCGTATAAAGGCCATGATTCTACAATTTGGTGCTAAATTTCAGATGGATCGAGTGATCGGTTTCAGATATATTCATAAAAAATGTTTTTACTAAAACCGGTCATAACTCCGAAACCGCTTGATGGATTTCGCCCTTTTACGAACTTTCCGAGATATTTACGCTCCAAACCCACCTAGCAAATTTCAATTCTCTAACTCTTTTCGTTCAAGAGTTATCGTGCCTACTGCCGGCCGGCTGGCCGGACCGGCCGGACAGAATCGATTTCGACCTCGGATTCTTGATCAGTGAGTCGAACCAAATCGTTTGAGACCATTTTCAGCCAAAAATTCGAAAATTACAGACATTTGGGCAAATTGATAAGCACTCAGTTCCGAGAAACTAGAGCGCCAAAAACCGTGCTAAATATATCTGGATCCAACTAAATTTAAAAATTCCTCAAAATTGCATATCATCATTCGGTAACTATTAATCGTCGAAATTGTTTATTTTCCTTTCGTCAATTACTGGAAAGTAAATAATTTGGGGTTGTGACACTTTTGACCTAAACGCCTAAAGCGTCGGACATAGGCAGCGATGTTAAGCGGTTTAAATCTCTACTGGATAGGAAATTCATTTTCCATTCAGCCATTCATCGTTGGGAAGATAATGAAAGGTTTGTACCTGTGGCGTGGCCTGAGGAAACTACTACAGATTCTTATCATAATTCACGTACAAGATTTGGGGTCCCTCTCTTTATAGCACTAGAATGGCTGCAGGGCTGACAACCCATAAACAATCAATCAATTATATTTGAGAAAATGATGAAAATATGACTCAGCCAAGGAATTATTGCATGTTTAAATCCCAGCTTGACCTTTCAACACACGCAATCGTAAGGGAAAACGTGATCCGGGTCTAAAATCGCCAATACCGGCGCAATCTTCAAACATTTCACTTGCACTCAATGAAAATTCCACCTGGATGTTTATCAAATGAAACACAGGAATTCCCGTGTCTGATTGAGGAAAACCCACAGCTCTACCTCATCCCTTCTTCACCGGAGTGTCGTATCGCCGAACACGACATCCACAAACGTAAACACGTAAGTTGGATTTAGTTTAGCCTGGTCGTCATCGCAATAACACACTCATTGATACGCTGATTGCCCACCTATACCAAAGAACTTCTAAACCAGTTAAGCTAGTTTATTATTCAGTGATGTGTTTAGAGTAAAATAGATCCTGTACGTCAGTTCTTCGGTATTGTTCTTGTTGTAAATATATGCGCAGGTGACGACAGTGTTGAAAAGCGTTTTGGTAAGTGACCCCTTTAATACTGAGGTCGAATTATATAATTTTCATATCAGTTATCGAAACTTCATCATATACTATAAATTCGAAAACATTATCAAAGAGAATTAGTCCAAGTATCTCATTAAAATACTCGTTCAATTTCGAAGATGTAAAAATCATACTTAAATAATGTAGGTATACAAATTACAAACCAAGAATATATTATCCATAAGTATTGGTTTCTCAGAGTTGGGAATTATATCAATGGATTCTTAGGATATAACTGCATCATAAAAGAAATTAAAATAAAAAAGTGTCGTTTAAAAAAAAAACAAGAGTGCCAAAAATTATTAATCCGAAACCACCAGACCGATTCTATCCAATAACGAATTTATCCGAGTTATTCATTCCTCTAATCTACTCTGAAAATTATATTATATCGATTGAAACTTTGTCAATATCCCACTTTTGTTTTTACTGGAGATATTCTGAACCCAATTTCGTTAACTTACGACAGTATATTATAACCCTTAAATTATAATATCATATAATCCTCATAGTTATACGATAGCTGAGGTTATTTAATTGGCCATTTTGCTTCAATCATACTTTTCTTTTCTAGAACAACTATAAATAAATATGACATCTCTCTTCGAGACGACATATATGAACACAGATCATGAAATTCATAGATACATAGACGGAAGTTAATTTTCGATTAGAGCATTCTGCGAAATCATAGAATTACTATTTAATATTGAAATTTTGAAAAATCATATCTTCGAAAGTATTAGCTCCGGGCAGAATCGATTTTGACCACAGATTCTTGATCAATGGGTCCAACCAAAACGGTTAAGACCATTTTCAGCCAAAAATTCGAAAAAACGGTCTTACGGGGAAATTAATAAACACTCTGTTCCAGCGAACAAGAGCGCCAAAAACGAAAAAAAAATATTAAAAGGACAGAATAAGAATACTTTGCAAGGTGTCCAAGTAGACCGAGGAGTGTGGTTACTTGGGCACATGCATACTCTATTGCTACGCCAATTGAGTGTCCAAGATACAACGTGCGTGATGCAGAAAATAAAATATGTCATATTTAAATGTAATATAATTCTAACATCGAAAAAAACAAATGAGTTTTCGAAAATGATTTATTTAGCATTATATAAACTTGACATGAAAAATGTGTCAATATAAAATGCGGCATAACATGCTTGAGGCCGATATGTACTAATTAAAGAGACCATAAAACAAAATCAAGTTTTTGAAAATTTACAAACCCACCTAACCCCTTATTAAGCGGTTATTTAATCTCAATTGTCATTGAAAACCAACTGGTGCAAGTGTGGTTTCCAAAGGACAACCCTACGCGGTTTGGTGAGCAGTGATCCCAGAAATGTACCTGTCAATTACACGGCTCTACGAAAAATATTTTGTTCGTCGTCCTAAAGTTTATTTTATGATTTTCGGATTTATTATAAACAATAACGAAAAGAAAATACCTTCTTTTGTTATAAAGTTTGCTTTTGTAACAGTTATAGTAAAAATACTCATTTTAAATTTTTTTATAAATTTCAATTATTTCAAATGCATTCAACAATACCGCAAGATCAGAATTGGGTTTTAACGTTCAGCAAAAGACCACGTTGAGGACTGCTAATTTTGCATTGTGGATCCTAGTGAAAGACGTAAAGGTAAAAATGCAAAACCTATCGAATATCCCGACCTTGAATGATCTTCTGCTCCAGTCGTTCACGACCTGACACGACCAGTTCCTGAGCCAACGTTGCTGAATCGTACTCAAAAAGCAAGGTGGGACAGTTTCAAAGCAGTCGTTTCTGGATTTTTGGGAAATAACAAAGCAGAAAACTACAAAAAGCTAGTTGAGGATATGCTAGAAAAAATTAAGGCCATCGGCTGTACGATATCATTAAAAGTACATATATGCTCCACGCACCTTTACATAAATTTAAAAACAACATGGGATCGTATTCAGAAGAGCAAAGAGAACGTTTTCATCAGGACATGTTGAGCTTCGAACAACGTTATCAAGGCAAATACAATGAAAAGATGATGGGAGACTATATTTGGGGTTTATTGAGAGAAAGTACTTACGAACATTAAAGAAAATGTAAAAGCGTGCACTTTTGAATTATTATCTACTTTTTGCGCGTATGTTCTGGGGAACATCGCGTTATAGTTTTACCCAAATGTCTGTAACTTTCGAATTTTTTGACGAAAATGCTCTCAAACGATTAAGTTCGACTCCCCAATGAAGAATTCGAGGTCAAATTTGATTCTGTCCGTCCGGCCGTCCGGCCGGCCGTTGCCACGATAACTTGAGAACGAAAAGAGCTAGCGGCTTGAAATTTTCAGGGTAGGTGGCGCATCTCAATACGACGGACATGTTCGTTAATGGGCATAATCGGCCCAGCGGTTTCCGAGTAATAATTTTGTTTTCAACCAATATAAATCCGATCGAATTGAAACTTGGTGAGTAGTTGTAGAATATGAACCTAAGCACGTTTGTGAAATTTTGTGCGAATCGTATGGCTAGAAAATTTTAAAAAAATTATTAAAAAATATTTTTGTTGTCACGATAACTTGAGAACGGAATGAGATAGCGGCTTGAAATTTTCAGGTTAGGATGTGCACCAGAACGCGACATTTCAGTTTGTTTATGAGCATAATCGGCCAAACGGTTTTAGAGTTATAGCCATCTGAAATTTTCTGAAATTTCGTGGTTTTTTGTTCCTCATTAACTCGAAAAATACTGAACCGATTGAATTCAAACATGGTTATTAGTTGAAGAATGCCAACGCAAAAACGTTTGCAAAATTTGGTGAGGATAGCATTTGTAGAAAATTTTTAATAAATCATTGAAAATTAAAAAAAAAAATTCTATATATCAGTAACCATTCGTTTGAAATTGCTGAAATTTTGCAAGAGCCTTCATAACCTAACTCTACTGCTAAGTTTCAAGTTTTAATACGATGGGTTAAATATTGTTGGAGATTCGAGCATTCTTGTGCGAGTTCAGTAGATGGACACTAAATTCGAATTTACCATGGTAAATTCGAATTAAGAGTGTCCAATACAGGAGAATGGACAACATAATTTACCATGGTAAATTCGATTAAGGGTGTCCAATACAGAAGAATGGACAATAGAACATACGCGCAAAAGCTTCTGACTTCACGTCAGTGCTTGAACCAATTTTTTTGTAACTTATTTTGATATTAAAACTTAATAAAAATGTTTACTTAAATGGTTTTATCTTTAATTGATAATTAAAATCACAAATTTTGAAAAATATCGAAATTTAATACTTTGAGGTTTAGGTAAAATTTTGTGTTGACCCGTGTTATCCTTTAAGATCTTGTCATTCAACATCATGTGACTTCTTCTTATTGGACCAGGGTCGAAGCCTTTAAACATTGTAAAAAGTGAAAAAAAAAATATAGTAGAATGAAACCCATTGGAAGAGGAAGAGAATATGACAAAAATGATAGGAAAAATAATTTACGGGCGATCTGAGTTCGGGAAGGGGAAGGGGGTGAGTTTTCAAGGGTAAAAAATGGTTTATCCTGTCTTCCGGCAAAACTACAAGTCCTATTGGAAAAAGTTAAATGGCAAAGTTGTAGGTGATAAAATGATCTACAACTTTTTTTACACTTTTTTCTCATCAAAAAACAAGTTTTTGGTTTTTAATTTTTTTTTGGCGCTCTAGTTCCTCGGAACTGAGTGCTTATCAATTTGCCCAAATGTCTGTAATTTTCGAATTTTTCGATGAAAATGGTCTTAAACGATTTGGTTCGACTCACTGATCAAGAATCCGTGGTCGAAATTTATTCTGTCCTGCCGTAGGCACGATTACTCTCGAACGGAATGAGCTAGACAGTTGAAATTTTCAGAGTAGGTTTGGGAGATAAATATCTCGGCTAAGTTCGTTATTGGGCAAAATCGGACAGATCATTTCGGAGTAACAAAAAAAAATTTTTTTTTACAAGGCAAATTCCAAATTAATTTTTTTTCAATAAGCTGTTTTACCATAAGAATCCAATGATATCATTTTTAACTCTAACAAGCTAATACTTTCGGAGATATGATGTTTCAAAATTTCAAGTATTTCAACGTTGTCACAGAATGATATTATTCTAAGTATGAATTGTCATAATGTCAAATGATGTTCCTGGGATATGACATTATATAATCAATCGAAGAATTGTCAGCGAAGTGAGGAAAATCTCAGTTGTTTGCTCTGAAATTAGGTTTTCTCAGAAAATTCTTAAATTTCGGAACGGAACATGAAGTAAGAGATCTGAGAGTAGTGAGACTGCTTTTCATCCATAGACATAGATATAACTCTCGAACGGAATAAGGTAGGTAGTTGAAATTTTCAGAGTAGTTTAGGGAGATGAATAACTCGGTTAAGTTCGTTATTGGGCAAAATTGGCCAGATTTAATTTGATTTCTTCCATGGTGCAGTTCTCATTCTCATGATTGCTCATTTAATCTTGATAAATAAACTTTTATTTAAATTGAATTTCCTTTATGATGCAGTTCTATCATATTTTCGGAAGCGAAACTGACGATTTAGGCCTTTTTGGGGCGTGAAACTTGAAGAAAATGAAAGATAAGGGCGAAAAACCGTCCCATAAATCGCCATGTGGCTATTTTCGATCTAGAAATGTGAAAAATGAGCAAATTCAGGTGAGGTAGGTACAGAGAGCGAGGTGCCGAGTTGGTTTTGTCTAAAACTTAAAAGGAACCGCTGCTCTGCCCCCGGAATCGTTACTGAGTCGAACAAGAAGTATCAATTCGTCATTTTCCAACTTTTCATGTACCTACATTAAGTCTAAATATAAGAAATCGATACATATTCTGGAAGTTTTGACCGGGAGAATTTTCCTTTGTAAATTCGATCATAGAAACGTCACAAATTCTACGTAATGAGAGACGAGGTTTGAGATTTTTTTAGGCCTAATTTGGCCGTTCTAGGAGGTTTTGGGACCTGAAACTTGAAGAAAATAGAAGATAATTGTGAAAAATCGTCCGATAAACCTTCGTTTTACGATTTTCGATCACAATCAGTAAAATATAAGATTAAAAATCCAAGGTGAGTAAAACGAGAATTTTGAGAATTTTTTTAAGAATCCACAGTAAATGTGGGAGTTTGAAAGAGGTAGATAACGAAAATTTGCTAGAGAGAAAAGGTAAAACCGAAAACCCCGAGTCGATATCTTTAATAGTTTATGATTTATGAACAAATTTGTATTTTTTCCTAAGTAACCTAGAAAAACGAGGTTCCAATTTGATTTGATATTCTAATAGTGGAGATCGACAAGATCGTACGAGCAGTCCGATTGCTAGGTGGTCTAGAACGTCGGGGTCTCGGTTTCGTCATGTGAAAGGCGGACTCGAATCCCGGAAAGGGAATTACGCTTTTTCGTGTTTTTTTTTCAATTTCTATCGGAATATTAACTTCGAATTACGCTATATCTGTCGCCTTTGAGTAAGGGTGTTTTTCTTTTTTTTCCGAAGCTCTTATCGAAGAAAATAAACCATTACTATACAGGGTGTTCTTTTTCTATCGGCACAATATTACGCGATTGATTTGATTTTTGACACAAACAAACCGTTATCTAAATAGGAATCTTGGATGGATTCTTATAATGTATTTTTTAGAAATCTCTATACAGGGTGTTCTTCTTTTAATGTCAATCGCAACTTGCTGCTTTTCACGAAAAATCGTACTATTGTATTCAATTGTGATAAAAGATATACTTTCGGACATACATCGTTGAAAATAAACCATTACTATACAGGGTGTTCTTTTTCTATTGGCACAATATTACGCGATTGATTTGATTTTTGACACAAACAAACCGTTATCTAAATAGGAATCTTGGATGGATTCTTATAATGTATTTTTAAAAAATCTCTATACAGGGTGTTTCTGTTTTAACGTCAATCGCAACTAGCTGCTTTTCACGACAAATCGTGCGATTGTAATCAATTGTGTTAAAAGATATGGTTTCGGAACCTACATCGTTGAAAACAAACCATTAATATACAGGATGTTCTTTTTCTTTCGGCACAATATTACGCAATTGATTTGATTTTTGCCACAAACAAACTGTTATCTAAATGGGAATCTTGGATGGATTCGTATAATGTATTTCTTAGAAATCTCTATACAGGGTGTTCTTCTTTTAACATCCATCGCAACTTGCTGCTTTTCACGAAAAATCGTACTATTGTAATCAATTGTGATAAAAGATATACTTTCGGATATACATCATTGAAAATAAACCATTATTATACAGGGTGTTCTTTTTCTATTGGCACAATATTACGCGATTGATTTGATTTTTGACACAAACAAACCGATATCTAAATAGGAATCTTGGATGGATTCTTATAATGTATTTTCTAAAAATCTTCATACAGGGTGTTTCTGTTTTAACGTCAATCGCAACTAGCTGTTTTTCACGACAAATCGTACTATTGTATTCAATTGTGATAAAAGATATACTTTCGGGACCTACATCGTTGAAAACAAACCATTACTATACAGGGTGTTCTTTGCCTAACGGCACAATATTACGCGATTGATTTGATTTTTGCCACAAACAAACCGTTATCTAAATAGAAATCTTGGATGGATTCTTATAATGTATTTTTTAGAAATCTCTATACAGGGTGTGCTTCTTTTAACGTCCATCGCAACTTGCTGCTTTTCACGAAAAATCGTACTATCATATTCAATTGCTCATTTAATCTTGATAAATAAACTATTATTTAAATTGAATTTCCTTTATGATGCAGTTCTATCATATGAATACATTGATATAATTCCCAACTCTGAGAAACCAATACTTTCGGAGATATAATTTGTCTGTTTGAACTAGAGCGCCAGAAAGCTCCTGTCCACAGGGCTTGAACCCATTTTTTTTTCAATATTTTGAGTGAACTGATTTTGCACTACAAATACTAAAAACAAATTTTTACTTGAAATTGTGAAACTTATAAGAAATGGGCAACACAATGAGTTAGATAAGTGAATGAGTAAATATTTAGATTTCTCATATTTAAAAAATTGAAGAAAAAAATGGAAACTTTTGAAAGTCTCAAAATTTCTGAACCTTTGTGGAGCAGTATATACTCCACATTCATCATGACGTTTTCACATGTTTGGGCCGGTTTCTCAGGAATATCATCCCTAAGGTTGTTTTTTGAATCCTGAATTGTTCTTGGATCATAAGCGAAGACCTTAGACTTCAGATATCCCAATATAGATCAAGATCGATAATTTTTGAAACCGAAAAAAATTATCGTAGAATGAAACCCGTTGTAAATGGAAGAAAATATAACAAAAATGATAGGAAAAATAATTTATGGGTGACTGAGGTCGGGAAGGGGAAGGGGGTGAGTTTTTAAGGGTAAAAAACGGTTTGTCTCGATTTCCGGCAAAACTATGGAACAAGTTAAATAACAAAGTTATAGGTAATAAAAAGATCTACAACTTTTGTATTTACACTTTTTTCACATAACCTCAAAATTTATGGGAAAAATTCAAATATCCACGTTCTTGGTTTTTAATATTTATCTTCTAGAAACAAATTTTTTTTTCACCAAATTTGGTAAATACTCTCCTTTTTATGTCCCAAATACACTGTAATTTTTTGGATTTAAATTTTTTTTTCACCTTCATTTGACTTTATATCGAAAGAGCACCCTAATTTTCAATCATAAATTCTCAAGTCAAAATATCTGCTTTTATAAAAAAGTAGGTGGGCTTTTTGTTCGTTAAAATCTCTACTTTTTGATGGACTAAAATAAATATACATTACTATGGTAAATTTTGTCAGAAAATTCTACGAATTAACAGGCAATAAGGCCCAGACCCTCCTAGTTCCTTCCCCACTTCTCTATGAAATACCTTTTGATGGGATGAAATTTTTCGAAGGTTACTCAGGTATATAAGGTATCATAAAATAGCAACAAATAGGAATCTACAAAAATAATTTAGAGAAGGTTCCGATGATGATTGATTCTGAACTTTCTCAAAATATTGTAGATGACTTATTAAATATTAACTTTCTTAGCATTTTCTGAGAAAATTTGCCATAGTAATGTATATTTTTTTTGACCCATCAGAAAGTAGAGATTTCAACGAACAAAAAGCTCACCTAATTTTTAAAAAAAGCAGATATTTTGAATGAGAATTCTTGATTGAAAATTAGGGTGCTTTTTCGATTCCTGTATAGTAATGGTTTATTTTCAACGATGTATGTCCGAAAGTATATCTTTTATCACAATTGAATACAATAGTACGATTTTTCGTGAAAGGCAGCAAGTTGCGATTGACATTAAAAGAAGAAAAATACATTATAAGAATCCATCCAAGATTCCTATTTAGATAACGGTTTGTTTGTGTCAAAAATCAAATCAATCGCGTAATATTGTGCCGATAGAAAAAGAACACCCTGTATAGTAATGGTTTATTTTCTTCGATAAGAGCTTCGGAAAAAAAAGAAAAACACCCTTACTCAAAGGCGACAGATATAGCGTAATTCGAAGTTAATATTCCGATAGAAATTGAAAAAAAAACACGAAAAAGCGTAATTCCCTTTCCGGGATTCGAGTCCGCCTTTCACATGACGAAACCGAGACCCCGACGTTCTAGACCACCTAGCAATCGGACTGCTCGTACGATCTTGTCGATCTCCACTATTAGAATATCAAATCAAATTGGAACCTCGTTTTTCTAGGTTACTTAGGAAAAAATACAAATTTGTTCATAAATCATAAACTATTAAAGATATCGACTCGGGGTTTTCGGTTTTACCTTTTCTCTCTAGCAAATTTTCGTTATCTACCTCTTTCAAACTCCCACATTTACTGTGGATTCTTAAAAAAATTCTCAAAATTCTCGTTTTACTCACCTTGGATTTTTAATCTTATATTTTACTGATTGTGATCGAAAATCGTAAAACGAAGGTTTATCGGACGATTTTTCACAATTATCTTCTATTTTCTTCAAGTTTCAGGTCCCAAAACCTCCTAGAACGGCCAAATTAGGCCTAAAAAAATCTCAAACCTCGTCTCTCATTACGTAGAATTTGTGACGTTTCTATGATCGAATTTACAAAGGAAAATTCTCCCGGTCAAAACTTCCAGAATATGTATCGATTTCTTATATTTAGACTTAATGTAGGTACATGAAAAGTTGGAAAATGACGAATTGATACTTCTTGTTCGACTCAGTAACGATTCCGGGGGCAGAGCAGCGGTTCCTTTTAAGTTTTAGACAAAACCAACTCGGCACCTCGCTCTCTGTACCTACCTCACCTGAATTTGCTCATTTTTCACATTTCTAGATCGAAAATAGCCACATGGCGATTTATGGGACGGTTTTTCGCCCTTATCTTTCATTTTCTTCAAGTTTCACGCCCCAAAAAGGCCTAAATCGTCAGTTTCGCTTCCGAAAATATGATAGAACTGCATCATAAAGGAAATTCAATTTAAATAAAAGTTTATTTATCAAGATTAAATGAGCAATCATGAGAATGAGAACTGCACCATGGAAGAAATCAAATTAAATCTGGCCAATTTTGCCCAATAACGAACTTAACCGAGTTATTCATCTCCCTAAACTACTCTGAAAATTTCAACTACCTACCTTATTCCGTTCGAGAGTTATATCTATGTCTATGGATGAAAAGCAGTCTCACTACTCTCAGATCTCTTACTTCATGTTCCGTTCCGAAATTTAAGAATTTTCTGAGAAAACCTAATTTCAGAGCAAACAACTGAGATTTTCCTCACTTCGCTGACAATTCTTCGATTGATTATATAATGTCATATCCCAGGAACATCATTTGACATTATGACAATTCATACTTAGAATAATATCATTCTGTGACAACGTTGAAATACTTGAAATTTTGAAACATCATATCTCCGAAAGTATTAGCTTGTTAGAGTTAAAAATGATATCATTGGATTCTTATGGTAAAACAGCTTATTGAAAAAAAATTAATTTGGAATTTGCCTTGTAAAAAAAAATTTTTTTTTCTGTTACTCTGAAACGATCTGTCCGATTTTGCCCAATAACGAACTTAGCCGAGATATTTATCTCCCAAACCTACTCTGAAAATTTCAACTGTCTAGCTCATTCCGTTCGAGAGTAATCTTGCCTACGGCCGGCCGGACCAGCCGGCCGGACAGAATGAATTTCGACCACGGATTCTTGATCAGTGAGTCGAACCAAATCGTTTAAGACCATTTTCATCGAAAAATTCGAAAATTACAGACATTTGGGCAAATTGATAAGCACTCAGTTCCGAGGAACTAGAGCGCCAATAAAGCTTAGTAAATAGGCGTCGTCAAATTTCAAGCACAGTCTGACAACGCCTTTGCATACTTTCGATCAGATTGTGGAAGTATCCTTGATCAATTTCTCTTCAGAGCTGCGGTAAAAGCCGTCTGAGTTCTTGAAGTGTATGTGGAGGTAGTTGATGAGAAGAAAGGAATTATATTAACAATGACTTGCTTTATGTAAATCTGCACATCCATGGTAGCATCAAGCACAAACAATTCTGTACATCCATTGAAACAAATGCCCTCCCGAAATAGACAC
The DNA here is from genome assembly GCA_937662695.2 of Halyzia sedecimguttata. Classification (NCBI taxonomy): domain Eukaryota; kingdom Metazoa; phylum Arthropoda; class Insecta; order Coleoptera; family Coccinellidae; genus Halyzia; species Halyzia sedecimguttata. Next base: position 19,580,301 of record OW569413.2, read on the forward strand.
TGTACCACCTCTGAACGGATGAACTTCCTGAACCAATCTGCGATTGCTGGGCACCAGAGGATGCGTTCATACCTCAGACTATAGACTAAAGACTATAGACTATAGACTATAGACTATAGACTATAGACTATAGACTTTAGACTATAGACTATAGACTTTAGACTATAGACTATAGACTATAGACTATAAACTATAGACTATAGACTATAGTCTATAGACTATAGACTATAGACTATAGACTATAGACTATAGACTATAGACTATAGACTATAGACTATAGACTATAGACTATAGACTATAGACTATAGACTATAGACTATAGACTATAGACTATAGACTATAGACTATAGACTATAGACTATAGACTATAGACTATAGACTATAGACTATAGACTATAGACTATAGACTATAGACTATAGACTATAGACTATAGACTATAGACTATAGACTATAGACTATAGACTATAGACTATAGACTATAGACTATAGACTATAGACTATAGACTATTGACTATAGACTATAGACTATTTCTATAGTCTAAGGTTCATACACGAACACTCCGACTAGTCCATACCTCGACACATCTGTTCACGGGCTCATTGGATCATTCCAATCGAAGTCGCATATGATTTTGAATTAGTGGAATGCTTCTCAAAAGTCTTCGAGAAGGTAGATTAGAGTAAACATTTGTTTCTCATAAATGAACATTTGGTGGACAAGAATCGACAACTTTTGAAACGGTCACAAAAAATTTCTGAACTTTCTTAACATTCGTGGAGCAGTATACAGGATGTCCCAAGTTCGAGTGCCTATTAGACGTTTCTGGAGAACTGGACATATTTGAAATCTAAAAATTGGGATTATGATATCGGTTGAAATTCTCTACAGAGCTAAAATATTTTCAAAGCCCAAGCACTTCCGGTTATACAGGGAGTGAAAATAAATTTGATGAAAACATTTTTTCTTAAGTTTTGCATTCCTGGTATGGTCAAGTATGTTAAATATTTCACGATTTACCATGGTGAATTCTATTGTCTATTCTCCTGTATTTGACACTCTCAATCGAATTAACCATGGTAAATTCGATTAAGAGTGTCCAATATACAGGAGAACAGACAATAGAATTCACCATGGTAAATTCGATTAAGAGTGTCCAATACAGGAGAATAGACAATAGAACATACGCGCAAAAGCTCCTGACTTCACGTCAGTGCTTGAACCAATTTTTTATGATTGCGTTGGATTCTGCGGTGAAAAATAATGATAGTTTTCTAACAAGAATATGCTCTTAAATTCAAAATTTCTGAGTTTTTTTTTTAATTTAGGAGCATAATCATAATTATCAGAAAACCTTCATTATTTTTCACCGCAGAATCCAACGCAATCATACAGAATTGGTTCAAGCACTGACGTGAAGTCAGGAGCTTTTGCGCGTATGTTCTATTGTCCATTCTCCTATAATGGACACTCTCCGATTTATTCAACCTCTCCGTAAAGTATTCGTTAACTACGTGCTCGTTAAATTTACTGACACCCTTTAAAGCAATAAAATCTTTTCATGTTTCACAAATGTTTCACATATTTGCAGATCATTTTGTATAACAGATAGATGAATAAACAATTATAGAATACTTTCCTTTCGGTAAGGCTACTTGAAAGTTTACAGATAGGTGAATATATCAGCCCTTAATCAAATATACCATGGTGAATTCTATATACAGGAGAATGGACAATAGAACATATGCGCAAAAGCTCCTGACTTCACGTCAGTGCTTGAACAAATTATTTTTTTCGTAATTTTTTTTTTAGTTTTCTAGCTGTACGGTTCTCACAAAATTTTACACACCTCTTCATGTCGATATTCTACAACTAGTTTGCAAGCAATTTCATCGTGTCTATATTCTTTGAGTCATCGAGGAAATAATATTCCAGATGGGTATAACTCCGAAACCGTTGGGCCGATTATGGCCAACAGAGAACTTCACTCTCCCATTTAGATGCGCAACCTACCCTGAAAATCCTAAAAATTGCAAGTCCCTATCTCCTTTCGTTCGGGAGTTATCGAGGCAACGGTCACCCATCCAGCTACTGAACTCACACAAGGCTGCTCAGATCTCCACAATATAGATCCGATCGTGTTCAAACTTGGAACTTGGTAGTAGAGTCAGGTTATGAAGGCTCTCACAAAATATCTGCCATGTCGGATGAATAATTTCTGATATATAGAATTTTTTTCAATGATTTTCAATGATTTTTAAAAAAATTTCTAGTAATACGATCCTCTCAAAATTTTGCAGGAATTTCCGTGTTGGCATTCTTCAACTAATAACCATATTTAAATTGGATCGGTTTAGTATTTTTCGAGTTATTAAGGAAATAACAACCAAATTTCAGATGGCGATAACGAGGGCGATAACTCCAAAACCGTTTGGCCGATTATGCTTCTCAACAAACTCAAATGTCACATTTAGATGCACAACCTAACCAGAAAATTTCAAGTCGCTATCTTATTCCGTTCTCAGGTTGTCGAGACATAAAAAATATTTTTTAATAATTTTTTTAAAATTTTCTAGTGATACGATTCTCACAAAATTTCACAAACGTGCTTAGGTTCATATTCTACAACTATTCACCAAGTTTCAATTCGATCGGATTTATATTGGTTGAAAACAAAATTATTACTCGGAAATCATTGGTCCGATTATGCCCATTAACGAACTTGTCGGTCTTATTGCGATGCGCCACCTACCCTGCAAATTTCAAGTCGCTAGCTCAATCCGTTCTCAAGTTATCGTGGCAACGGCCGGACAGAATCAAATTTTTCCTCGAAACTCTTCATCAGGGAGTCGAACCCAATCGTTTGAGACCATTTTCGGCGAAAAATTCGAAAATTACAGACATTTGGTCAAAATGATAACCCAGAACATACGCGCAAAAATAGGCTTCTAATTTGAAAAACAGAAGTTATGGCCAATTTTCGATCACAATTTTTGACACAAAATTTTAAACACCCTGTGATGATATTTCTGAAATTCAAAAGATGCATGACCTTTCCACATTCTTCCTCTTCGATTTTGTAAAAACGGTTCACGCTCAGGATGGTTGAAATAAGAATAATACTGACTAAACATATTTAACTATTTTTCCGTTTTTTTTTTCGATATTTTGAAAACTATTCGAATGAATACAATGGTTTTAACAGAAATGTATTCAGCATTAACTATTTGATCATACCAGGAATGCAAAACTTGAAAAAAAATTTTTTTCATCGAATTAATTTTCACTCCCTGTATAACCAGTGCTTGGGCTTCCAAAATATTTTAGCTCTGTAGAGAATTTCAAGCGATATCATAATCCTAATTTTCAGATTTCAAATATGTCCAGTTCTCCAGAAACATCTAATAGGCACTCGAACTTGGGACACCCTGTATTGGTGTCAATATTCTCTTCAAACCTGAAAATATCTGATTCAATTCATTAAGATAAGTCCACGAATGGTTTTGAGAACCGTTATATAATGAATATATAAATACATCTAAAGAACCGTTTTCCAACCCTCCGGGAAACTGAGGTTACTATTCAAAGTAGAGAGCTAGTTTCTCTATGAACATCGACAGAAGTGCAACATTAATTGGGCCGTAATGTAGTACTCTGTATAGTACAATAGTAACTATACTCTTATCTACAATTTTTTTCGTCTGACATATGTTTCGGAAACGATGTTTCCATCTTCTGAGACGAAGCGTTACTGGTACTACAGTAACGCTACGAACTTTTCATAATCAGTTCACAGTGAACTCAAACTAGAATATAGTACTCTGTGTTTAAAGAGGTATCGGGATCTCGCTTTTAGCACTTCATAACGTTCAATTGAATTTCTGCTACTTATATGTGCTTTGGTATATCGGCGTTCTGGTGCTTTTCGGAGCACCTTCTATACGTGACCCATATTCTGTGATTGGTTTATTTTTATATACCTATTTTATCTACCTCCTTCAGATCAGGGTTTCCTTTGAAACCACCCTGTAATATACTTATTATACTTATATTATACTAATATATTCTTCCAATTATCATGGAATAGTATATTCTAAAACAAGTTGCAGAATGGGCTCCTATTCAAACACGAATGCAAAATTCGAAAACGAGCGACGAAGGAGCGAGTTTTCGAAGCCATGAGTGTTGGAATTGCCTTCTGCGACGAGTATTAGACGATATTTTCTCTATTTCAGACAAATTTTGTGAAATACTGAAATATAATAAAAATTTGGGATTATACATCCTAGTGACATTTGTATTATATCTAGGCAGTTGGTGTAACTGTTACGAAAGTTGACAGATTACGGAATTTGAAGTTGGATCGGACGTAGGTCATGGAGATCTGATTTAAAACAGTTTCCTAATAGCATTAATGATTCGAAATTAGCAAGAAGGAAATCTCTAGTACCGACCTTATTATTTTAATGAAAATATAACTTTTCCTCTCAACAATTATTTCGCTATAAACAGATTATATTATATATATTGACAATTGACTTGTGTTGAAATTTGATAGGATCGAATATCAGTGCTGACTACCACAAAACGAAAAATATAACTAGAAACAATGCGGGAATGAGTTCATTCCAGCACTGTTTTTAGTGCTGGAATGTATCATTACGATACTGAAATAGAGAAATAAATCTTCTCATACAGAACGGAATATTGGGATTAGCACACACTATCATGTATATATATATATATATATATATATATCATATATGGATTCAATGAATGAACAAACATTGAAGCAAAATCAAAGCAGTATTTTCCAGGAATGCATACGACTATGTATTTTAGGCATTTCTCACGAAATCAAAATGACGGGATTGATTCCGAGTAGCAATAGCCTATCGCCGATTGAATTATTATTTGTTTCAATGAGTCATTTTGTTTAAGTTGCTATTCCCATTGCCATTTATGTACCGGATCCAGCTTTATGATAAACATTAAATTCTAAAAACGTGGAATTATGAATAAATCGTATGATGCAGTATATACCGACCGATTGTCCAGCAAATATAATGGGATTGCATCAGATATTGTGAGAGCTTCATAATGGCTGTTTTGTAAATTATTTAATTTGCTTCAGAAATTCGGAAGGAATCACTAAAATATCTTTCTGTAATATATGAATGGTCCGATGGAAAAACCTAGCAGAGGGCTGCTTTTACGAGTATGTATGTGGATGAATAAATATAAGTTTTTAAAGCATCCACGTGACGTCAGGAATTTTAGCAGGCTCTTTCATTTAATGATCAATATATTTCACTGAAAGAAAGAAGACAGGATAACGCGGACAAGCATATTCAAATCAAAAAGTATAACGGGCCACTGATTTGAAACACCATACAATACTGAAATTAATGGTCATTTGATCTGTTATATCCAGAATAAAAAGTGGGAAAGCCCTGTGGCAGGAGCATTGGCGCTCTTATTCAATCTTTGACAAATCATATCTCCGAAAGTATGTATTGGTTTATCAGAGTTGGGAATTAAATCAAGGAGTTCTTATGATACAACCGCATCATGGAAGAAATTAAATTCAAACAAGAGCTCCAAAAACCACGAACTCTCCCGAGATATTCATTCCTCAAATACACACTGAAAATTATATTATATCAATTGAAACTTAGCCAATATTTGAGTTTTGTTATTACTGGAGCTATTCTGAACCCATTCTGATAAACTTACCAAAGTATATATTTCCATCATCGTATGGATTATCCACGGGCATTAAAATATCACCAAAAAGTATAATATCATATTATAATCCTCATAATTCTACGATAGCGGAAATTAATTTAAATCACTATTATAGAAAAACAAGATGACATGTACGAGTATGAACATAGATCATATAATAATTCATAGATAGAATAATTATAGCATTCTGTGAAAACATAGATGTACGATTCATTATTGAAAATTCGAAAAATCATATCTCCTATTAGTATTAGCTTGTTAGAGTTGAAAATTATATAATATAAATTTTTATGGTGAAACTGCATCGTAAAAAAAAATTCGAAATTTATGATGTAAAAAAAATTTTTTTTCGTTACTCTGAACCCATCTGGCTGATTTTACCCAATAATTAACTCAACCCATATATTTATCTCCCAAACCTACTCTGAACATTTTAACTGCCTAGCTCATTCTGTTCGAGAGTTATTGTAGAAACAAAATTTAAAAAAATTGGTTCAAGCACTGACGTGAAGTCAGAAGCTTTTGCGCGTATGTTCTATTGTCCATTCTTCTGTATTGGACACCCTTAATCGAATTTTCCATGGTTAATTATGTTGTCCATTCTCCTGTATTGGACACTTAATTCGAATTTACCATGGTAAATTTATGATGTAAAAAAAATTTTTTTTCGTTACTCTGAACCCATCTGGCCGATTTTACCCAATAATTAACTCAACCCATATATTTATCTCCCAAACCTACTCTGAACATTTTAACTGCCTAGCTCATTCTGTTCGAGAGTTATTGTAGAAACAAAATTTAAAAAAATTGGTTCAAGCACTGACGTGAAGTCAGAAGCTTTTGCGCGTATGTTCTATTGTCCATTCTTCTGTATTGGACACCCTTAATCGAATTTACCATGGTTAATTATGTTGTCCATTCTCCTGTATTGGACACTTAATTCGAATTTACCATGGTAAATTCGAAATAAGAGTGTCCAATATAGGAGAATGGACAACATAATTAACCATGGTAAATTCGATTAAGGGTGTCCAATACAGAAGAATGGACAATAGAACATACGCGCAAAAGCTTCTGACTTCACGTCAGTGCTTGAACCAATTTTTTTTTCGTGATTTTTTTTTAATTTTCTAGGGGTGCGGTTCTTAAATTTTTTTTTTTCGTCATTTTTTCCAAATTTTCTAGGGGTACGGTTCTTACAAAACTTTAAACACGTCTTTATGCTGATTTTCTACTACTAGTTACCAAGCTTCAATTCAATCGAATCTTTATTTTTTGAGTTATCAAGGAAATAATATTCCAGGTGGATATAACTCGGAAACCGTTGAACCGATTATGCCCAAAAACAAACTCAACTCTCCTTTTCGGATACGCAACCTACCCTGAAAATTGCATGTCCCTATCTTCTTTCGTCCGAAAGTTATCGAGGCAACGGTCACCCATTTACTGAACTCACACAAGAATGCTCGAATCTCCAACAATATTCAACCGATTGTGTTAAAACTTGAAACTTGGCAGTAGAGTTAGGTTATGAACGCTCCTGCAAAATTTCAGCAATTTCGAACGGATAGTTACTGATATATAGAATTTTATTTTTTTTTTTCAATGATTTATTAAAAATTTTCTACAAATGCTATCCTCACCAAATTTTGCAAACATTTTCGCGTTGGCATTCTACAACTAATAACCAAGTTTGAATTCAATCGGTTCAGTATTTTTCGAGTTAATGAGGAAAAAAAAACCACAAAATTTCAGAAAATTTCAGATGGTTATAACTCTAAAACCGTTTGGCCGATTATGCTCATAAACAAACTCAAATGTCGCATTCAGATGCACAACCTAACCTGAAATTTTCAAGCCGCTATCTCTTTCCGTTCTCAGGTTATCGTGACAACAAAAATATTTTTTAATAATTTTTTTAAAATTTTCTAGCCTCACGATTCGCCCGAAATTTCACAAACGTGCTTAGGTTCATATTCTACAACTACTCACCAAGTTTCAATTCGATCGGATTCATATTGGTTGAAAACAAAATTATTACTCGGAAACCACTGGGCCGATTATGCCCATTAACGAACTTGTCCGTCGTATTGCCATGCGCCATCCACCCTGAAAATTTCAAGTCGCTAGCTCTTTTCGTTCTCAAATTATCGTGGCAACGGACGGCCGGACGGCCGGACGGACAGATTCAAATTTGACCTCGAATTCTTCATTGGGGAGTCGAATTGAATCGTTTGAGACCAATTTCGTCAAAAAATTCGAAAGTTACAGACATTTGGGCAAAACTATAACGCGATGTTCCCCAGAACATACGCGCAAAAATTTTAATTTTTTTTTACACTTTACGGCAACCCGATCAATACAAAACTTCGCATGCATATAAAAGCCATCATTCTACAATTTGATGTTAAATTTCAGATAGATCGAGTGGTCGGTTTCGGAAATATAAATAAAAATGTTTATAATAAAAACGGCCATAACTCCGAAACCGCCTGGTGGATTTCACCCCTTAACGACCTCGTCCGAGATATTTACGCTGCAAATCTACCCTATAAATTTCAATCCTCTAACTTCTTTCGTTAGAGTGTTATCGTGTTAAGGGACAGCCGGACCGGACAGAATCGATTTCGACCACGGATTCCTGATGAGTGAGTCGAACCAAATCCTTTAAGACCATTCAAGCCAAAAATTCGAAAATTACAGACATTTGGGCAAATTGCTAAGCACTCTGTTCCGAGGTACAAGGGCGCCAAAAAGCTATACCCATAACACGATTTGTCTGTATTTCGAGGGTCAAAATAAAATGGAAATTTTCTTGAAAACCAATCAATGTATTTATGTGATATTGGGGAAGTAGGTAGGTATACCAATTCTATTGAGCCTAATAAAAAAATTTCTTCTTCAACATTATACGATAGTTATTCGCGATTAATGAATGAAAAAAAAAATAAAAATCTTAATACATTTTTAAGTGGATATATACATTCGGATGAAATTGTCTGAGGTTAATTCGGAATTATCATATCGAATTATTTGTTATTCTGCCTCGATTTTAGTTTAATATTCACTTGATAAATCTCTGGAATCATATTGTTGTTGAAATTTTATAACTTGTAGCAGAATTTTCAGTATTATCCCAGGATGACCCTCTCCATCTCCATCGATTGACCCCATTGAAAATATGGAATTGAATTAGAAGAAAAAATCGGAATTTTCCCAAGGCTTTCCAGTGCAATTCGAAATGTCCGTCGTCGTTCCAATGAGCGTATTCGGGCAATTTTTAAAAATGTTCCTTAGAATAAACAAAACACATTCAGGACGTTACTTTTTGTATTATATTTGTAGTTTTTTTTGCTTATTTATTTGTATTATTGATTTTTGATCGTCTATTGATAATTTTCAGTGAACAAAATAGTATCAATAGGAAATCAAATTCGTAGCAACGAATCATATATTTACTTAGATACCCCATCATTGAGTCTTTTAGTTTCCAGAAAATTATTTCTGTTATGATATGCTTAGAAGCTATGGAGCTGTTTTCTCGAATATCTTATCTAATCTCTGCTCTTTAGGTACATACAAAATCACCGAGTTTTGGCGATAAGTTCCGAGATATTGAATTATTCTTCAAATGCTTTTTTTATGAACCTTGGAGCTTGGAGTCGATAATCTACCAATTTCCAATACCTATTTGGACCAAATTTCAACTAGGTCGGATCTATTGTTCAGGGAACTGTGGCAAATTAAGATTTGGAATATATCTCTGAAACCTTCAGGCGGATTTATGAACTGGATGGGCGTATTCAGGCATCAAACTTACCCTGCAAAAGCTCGAAGTGCCTTATTGGGAAAGTTATCATGTTTACGAACGGACGGACGGCCCGACGAACGGACAGAATTGAATTCGACTACGGCTTCATCCGTAAATGAAATGGAATCGTTTGGGACCATTTTTGGCTCAAAATTCTAAGACATTTGGGCAGAATGATAGCACCCTAGCACGAGCGCTCGAAAATGTCAACTGCAATGTACTACTATCTGTAGTTCGTGAGTTATTATGGTAAAGATGGTGAACTTAGCAGAAATTTTCTTGAAACTTGACCCAAAAATCGAGTATTACTCCACGCTTTGAACATTTCGGTTCGATTGATCCAAATTAAGTGTTTGAAATTCACGGTGGAAATGTGTTGCGGAAATTCGAAAAATATTTCTGGCGTTCATGAAATTAGTCGATACCGTCAATTTTCTTACGTTCAATAAACGAAGTTTCTTAACAGAGAAATCAGAATAATTTTCGTTAAAAAATGGTTCAAACCTGTGTAATGCTTTCCCTGAATACAGTTATAGGATATACGAATACAGGGTGAAATATCAATCTAGCTAGTTGAAAAAATTGAGTCAAAATCCATCTATTGAGCAATAAAATTCATAAATCACCATTTACCCTCATGAAGTTGGAAGAAGTTTTCAGTATTCACGTACAGGGTGGACTAATATCAGCAAAGATAGCAAGTGTCCAAAATTTTCCTACTCCAGGCCCTAATTTTTTTAATTTCATTTATGGCAAACGATAGGGGTAGAAAAAAATTATATAACTGCAAACTTTTTAATCTGTCAGTTTATTATATGTGTGGAAAAGCCAAATGGAATTAATTCATTATCTTGGTTACTGTGTACATATTTATGAAAAATCCCGAAACACGTCAAATTCTAATTTTAAAATAACATTCTTCTTCATAAAAATGCGATCGCTGCCTTAAACCTTTTTCGAAAGACGAAAGGTACAAACCCCAATTTTTCAAATAGGAAGTATGGGCTTCTGATACATCATTTGTAAGATTACGTCATTCAATATTCAGAAATGTTATTGCTTTCATATTTATTTGCAAAACTCAAAATAGAAAAAAAATAAAATCATGTGATTACCGAAAATCATTATATATGATCATATTATTCCTAAATCTTATTACAATAATACTAAACTTATTTGCCTTTAAGATGTGATAAAATGAAAACATAACATTGTGTTTTCCAGATGGTACCATGACTACGTAAAACACTTTCTGTGGCAATGTTAGTTTCTTTAGAAAGCCTTCGCTAATTGTTTTGTCCTGATAGGTTGCTATTTATAAATTGTCTAATTTGTGTTTGAATTTAATTTACTTCGATTTTGAATAATGTTTCAATTAACGGAAATGCAGAATAATAATTTTGTAAATGATTGGTTACGGAGATAACATCCAAACAAAAAAAGAAGTAAGGAGTAAGTCGCTTGTTTCATGAGAAATTTCCGAATTTGCTGCCTATAACCCAAGGGACAATAAGTAAAATAGAGAAGCAGTTTCGTGAGTTTGGACATCTAAGGCAGATTAAAAAAACAGCTGCTAATAAACTGTGTGAGGATGTGAAATTAGATGTGATGCTTGACTTTAAAGAAAATCTACAGAAATAGGGTAGAGATGCCTCCATGACATTCAATGTCAGCCATACATTGATTCTAAACATATTAAAACAAGATAAAATGCATCCCAATAAAATTATACATTCCCAGGAGCACTTGGAAGCCGATTTTGATGAGAGAACTTTTTTTTGTGAACAAATGATGGACATGTTAATGAGTGCACTTTTTCTCTCAACGGCCATGCTAATCGTCAAATTTACCGCACTGGTCTACCGAAAATCCTTACTGGATGACACACTTAATTCCCTCAAAAGGTTAATATTTGAGCAGGAAATGTTCGAAACCATATCATAGGCCTCTTTTTCATTGAGAACAATTTGAATGGCGATAAATATTTAGCACTACTTCAAAATAATGTCGTTCCAACTTTGGAAAATTTATATCCTGATCAAGGAAATCCTCAAGTTCCACGGGGTACGATATGGTTCCAATAGGATGGAATACCACCGCATTACCAACGCAATATCCCGCAGTACCTCGACGCAATATTTCCAAATCGGTGGATAGTAAGGCGAGGAATGATCGAATGGCCAGCGTGATCCCCTGATCTTAACCCATTAGATTTATTTTCATGGGAATATTTAAAGAGCATTGTGCACAAAAGTAAACCCCTTGATTTGAGTCACCAACAAGATCGAATAACGCTTGTGATTAGGTCGATCCCTCCTGAGATATTGAATAATGTTCTACTTCAAAATTCAAAATTTTTTTGTTACGTTTTGTATTACATTTTAGTATTTGATTTGTACCAAATTTCGCTAATCACTTGATTTTATTTTTTTTTTTCAAACTTGATTTTTGCAATAAGCATGAAAGTGAAAATATTTCTGAATAGATAATGGCGAGACCTTCCAAACGGCGTATCACATGCCCATACTTTCTATTTGAAAAATTAGGGGTTGTACCTGTCTTTCGAAGGGGGTTGAAGGTAGAGTTCACTTTTTTACGAAGAAGAATGACAATTTAAAATTTAAATTTGAAGTGTTTCGGGATTTTCCATAAGTATGTACAGTAACCAAGATAATGGAATTATTCCATTTGGTTTTTCCACATTGTAAATTCAAAACCAAGGACTTCAGATGATTAAAATCTCTCGATATGACCTCAGTTCATGGTTTCCGTTTCTCACATGCATCCCGGATCACCTTGTATATTGTTTTGTCATGAGAAAATATTGAATCTTTATATGAAATTTGAAGCGTTATTTCCTCGGCCTCCCTTAGGTGACAGTAAGTAAGGTAAACATGATGAGGATACAATATGTACATGTACATGTACGCATATTAAGGATTCAACTGTGAATTTGTTCGCAGACAATATTTCCTTGGAAATAAAATATAGAATCATATGCGACTGAGTTCAACTCGGGATTAAGACAAACAAACTGTGTCAAGGTCAGTAGCAAGGATTGAAAACAAGAACAATAGTAACAAGAGTAAGATGGAAATGATTCGAACCAAATCCATCTCATATCTGCCAAGGTTCTTGAATAGCCACTTCTTCGGTAGATCTCTGATAAGCGCCAAAATAAAAATTGGAAACAGATATATCCTTCGACATCCTTTGCCATTTTGGAGAAATGAAAAGAACGTATTTGTTATACAGGTGCATGTTTGCGAATTACTTCAATCGCTACTCTTTAAAATATTTAGTTGATCTGTCTGGCAGTGTTTACTTTACTCCATTATAATGATAGATGAATATAGGTACTGAACTATTAACTTCCTTAATTAATTCAAATATGTATATGAATTGTTTCGCAATAACCGAACCTTCTTCAGATCCATTTTGAGTATCTCAATAAAATATCCAAAAATTGGTTTGAGCACTGACGTGAAGTCAGAAGCTTTTGCGCGTATGTTCTCTTGTACATTCTGCTTTATTGGACACTCTTAATCGAATTTACCATGGTGAATTCTATTGTCTGTTCTCCTGTATTGGACACTCCGAATTTACCATGGTAAATTCGATTAAGAGTGTCCAATATAGAAGAACAGACAATATAATTCACCATGGTAAATTCGATTAAGAGTGTCCAATGCAGGAGAATGTACAATAGAACATACACACAAAAGCTCCTGACTTCACGTCAGTGCTTGAAACTATTTTTTTTTCGTGAAGTCAGGAGCTTTTGCGCGTATGTTCTATTGTCCATTCTCCTGTATTGGATACTCTTAATCGATTTTACCATGGTGAATTATATTGTCTGTTCTTCTATATTGGACACTCTTAATCGAATTTACCATGGTAAATTCGGAGTGTCCAAGACAGGAGAACAGACAATAGAATTCACCATGGTAAATTGGATAAAGAGTGTCCAATAAAGGAGAATGGACAAGAGAACATACGCGCAAAAGCTTCTGACTTCACATCAGTGCTTGAAACAATTTTTTTTCAATGATTTTTTTAAAAATTTTTAGTGCTACGATCCCCACGAAATTTTGCAAGAATTCTCACATTGGCATTCTACAACTAATAAACATATTTCAATTGGATCGGATTTGTATTTTTTTAGTTATTGAGGAAATAACAACCTAATTTCAGATTGATATAACTCGAAAACCATTTGGCCAATTATGCTAGTTAACGAACTTAAATGTCGTCTTCAGATGCGCAATCTACCCTGAAAACTGCAGGTCGCTATTTCTTTCCGTTCTCAAGGAATCATGAGATACATAATATTTTTTCGTAATTTTTTAAAAATTTTCTAGCAGTATAATCATCACAAAATTTCACACACGTCATCATATCGATATTCTACAACTAGTTACCAAGCTTCATTTCGATCGAGTTTATATTTTTTGAGTTATCGAGGATATTATATTCCAGATGGGTATAACTCCGAAACCGTTGGGCCGATTATGGCCAATAGCGAACTTAACTCTCCCATTCAGATATGCAGCCTATCCTGAAAATTACAAGTCCCTATCTCCTTTCATTCGAGAGTTGTCGATGCAACGATCACCCATCCAGCTACTGAACTCACACAAGGATGCTTGGATCTCCAACAATATAGATCCGATCATGTTCAAAAATGGAACTTGGTAGAAGAGTTAGGTTCTGAAGGCTCTCGCAAAATTTCAGCCATGTCGGACTAATAGTTTCTGATATATAGAATTTTTTCTATGATTTTTTTAAAAATTTTCTAGTTATACGATCCTCACAAAATTTTGCAAGAATTTTTGTGTTGCCATTCTACAACTAATAACCATGTTTGAATTAGATCGGTTTTGCATTTTTTGAGTTATTGAGAAAATAACAACCAAATTTTAGGTGGGTATAACTCCAAAACTGTTTTGCCGATTATTCCTATAAACGAACTCAAATGGCGCATTCAGATTCTCAATCTAACCTGAAAATTTCAAGTCGCTATCTCTTTCCGCTCTTGGGTTATCGTGACGTAAATAATATGTTTTAATAATTTTTAAAAAATTTTCCAGCAATACGATGTTCACAAAATTTCACAAGCATCCTTAGGATTATATTCTACAACTACTCACCAAGTTTCAATTCGATCGGATTAGTATTGGTTCTAGACAAAATAATTACTCGGAAACGATTCGTCCGATTATGTCCATTAACGAACTTGTCCGTCCCATTGGGATGCGTCACCTACCCTGAAAATTTCAAGTCGCTGTCTATTTCCGTTCCCAAGTTATCGTGGCCGGCCCGACAGAAACAAATTTGACCTCGAATTCTTGATCAGGGAGTCGAACCCAATCGTTTGAGACCATTTTCGGCGAAAAATTCGAAAATTACAGACATTTGGTCAAAACGAAACGCGATGTTCCTCAGAACATACGTGCAAAAAAGTATTCTCATCGTATACTGACGAAGATAAAAATTGAGTCAACCAAAAATATTCAAGTGGGTAGTTGATCACATTTGTTTGATCATTAAGGGATACTTTTATTTTATTATATCTATTCTAATCAACGTGTGAAATATCGACATTATGATTCAAAGTGGATAGTTGTTCATATTTGTTTGTATATGAAGTGATAATTTATTTTTTGTATGTCTATTCATGTCTGAAGATTCTAAAAGAGTGATTGTGTAACTTACATTTCCAACGTGTGAAATATCGTTATCATTATTCAATGTGTGTCCTGTTACTAATTGATGGTTAGAATAAGTGGAATTGTTTTCATCTCCAGTAAGTTCATGTGTTCTCCCATCATTTTTGGAAAGTTCTAATTTTTGGCAAAACTCCGTTTTCTTTATTGCTTTGAATGACTTTCGCATTGCTGTGATTTTGACACCAGGAATGCACATAAAAGGTAGATCTAGTGCGTTTTGGATTTAGGTACTATAAGTACGTGTTATCTATCGTAAAACAGACATAAAGCGAAGACTCTAGCTTAGGTTTGGTTAACCCAAATTTTCACTTGGCTGACTGTGAGAAGGGATTTAAGAAAGCACACAGCCCGAAAATGTATCTATGGGCTTTCGCCTCGGCTTACGCACTAGACTATTTCTATGAATATTGGAATATAATTCCTATTTAATTAGCATCCAATGTAATGGACCAACAGGGTAATCTGAATGAAGCCTTAACAATCCTAGAGTTCCGAGAAATAATCTAAGTAAACAAAAAACCTGGCATATATTGCACCAGATGAAAATCTTAGTCTTTATCAGGTGAGACTCATTTGAATTTCAATTCTTCGGCCACTTTCCATAAACCATATGACTTCGACTAATGCATATTTGCCTTTTAGATCCTTTGTACGAAAAACGTTGATTTTGGTAGAAAATTCCAAGCAATATTGAAATTGTTCCTGAAACTTCTTCTATTGAAAGCGTACCATAGGGATGTCCGGATATTTCAAGAAAAAAATGGGTTCAAGCCCTGTGGACAGGAGCTCTAGTTCAAGCAGACAAATTATATCTCCAAAAGTATTGGTTTCTCAGAGTTGGGAATTATATCAATGTATTCTTATGATAGAACTGCATCATAAAAGAAATTTAATTTAACTAATAGTTTATTTATCAAGATTAAATGAGCAATCTTGAGAATGAGAACTGCAACATGGAAGAAATAAAATTAAATCTGGCCAATTTTGCCCAATAACGAACTTAACCGAGATATTCATCTCCCTAAACTACTCTGAAAATTTCAACTACCTACCTCATTCCGTTCGAGAGTTATATCTATGTCTATGGATGAAAAGCAGTCTCACTACTCTCAGATCTCTTACTTCATGTTCCGTTCCGAAATGTAAGAATTTTCTGAGAAAACCTAATTTCGGAGCAAACAACTGAGATTTTTCTCACTTCGCTCACAATTCTTCGATTGATTAGATAATGTCATGTCTCAGGAACATCATTTGACATTATGACAATTCATACATAGAATAATATCATTCTGTGACAACGTTGAAATACGATTTATTATTGAAATTTTGAAAAATCATATCTCCGAAAGTATTAGCTTGTTAGAGTTAAAATTGATATCATTGGATTCTTATGGTAAAACAGCTTATTGAAATTTGGAATTTGCCTTGTAAAAAAAAAATTTTTTTTTGTTACTCCGAAACCATCTGTCCGATTTTGCTCAATAACGAACTCAGCCGAGATATTTATCTCCCAAACCTACTCTGAAAATTTCAACTGTCTAGCTCATTCCGTTCGAGAGTTATCGTGCCTACGGCCGGCCGGACCGGCCGGACGGCCGGACAGAATGAATTTCGACCACGGATTCTTGATCAGTGAGTCGAACCAAATCGTTTAAGACCATTTTCATCGAAAAATTCGAAAATTACAGACATTTGGGCAAATTGATAAGCACTCAGTTCCGAGGAACTACAGCGCCAAAAATGGAGCAGTAAATTGTCAATAATATCTAGGCCATCTTTATTTTCACAGTCTTATTAGTTGATGTGGTTGGGTTAGGATCAGGGCCTTAGCTAGAGGGGGGCTGACCAGAGCTGAGGCTTCATAGAAGAATGCGAGATCTCACTACCAACTCTGGAGCAATTTGAAATACTCCAGGATCTACGTAATGTTCAGGTCTCAGACATATTATATGGGTCACCCTCGTATGGCTGATCAATTCACTTTGCATTTGAAACTCGGCGTGGAATCATATTGAATGAAATTCCTCAATCGTAAACAAATGAAACTTCCTTAGTTTTCTAGTTGCATTCATATTATTTATGTCTTTTTATTTTTTTGTGTTTTATTTTGTTCCTATTTGTATGCGTTCTTATGTACATATCTATACGTACATTCTATGAAATCATAAAATTATGATTATTCATTGAAATTTTGAAAAATCATTTATCTGAAAGTATTAGTTTGTTAATCAAATTAATGGAATATAAAAATGTATTACACATTACAGTCACTCTAACATACTACATTCTACAGTTAGCCACTCTAGAAGTTACAGTGACTTTTACTTGTTAGAGTCACTGTAATTTATTCTATCCACTAACGACCTCTATTTAATAGTCCGGTCCAATAGTAGTTGAGTTAGTGTAAACTGAAAATTGGGGATATTTTCAAAAACATGTAAAACTACAGTTTAAACTGTAGGGTTAGCTGCATTGGTGGAGATGGAAAATAGCGTCTCGCTCGCACTAGTCGAAATGTGTAATCTCTATTTCTCTCACTTTAGTAAAAGTGGGGTCACTATCCGTCTCACTCACATCGTAAGAATTACTCTCTCCGTCGCAGTCAGACTACAACCTTAGAGTTATGGCCTCAAAGAAAGCCTTGGGTATACTAGAATAATTTTAAGTATGCATGAAAAAATTGTCTAAACCTGGATTTATTCGTAAAAAAACATTCCGAGAAACTTGGCAAATTACTAGCAAGTTTTCTATTACAAATATTAGACACCAGTTTGAAGAAACAATATTCGGGATACATAATAAAAATGAAATTAAAATCAAAATAAAGATTTGTAGTAGCAGCAGTTAAAACACCATCACAGGTGAAGATTTTCTCGTTTTTTTTAAATAAAAAAAATATATTTAAAAAATACGTGACTTCTGGGACAATCTGTATAATAATAAAACATGCATATATGCATCATCCTTCAGAAAACCAAATAAATGGCAATATCAAAACTACGAATAAATTCTTCAAAAGCACAGACGTGAACTTAGGAGCATTTGCGCGCTTGTTCTATTGTCTATTCACACCCCAGAAACCCCGAAATACTGCTCGAACTTTTAGAACATATAAAATAGTGAATTTATTCAGCGGGTATTCGAACCCAGATCTCGTGCGTGGCAGGCAACGATGCTACCATCTCGGCTGTACAGCACTTATTGCAGTTCTGAGATTTACATGATTTGAAATTTCAGAAGTAGTTACTAGTTGGAAATTTTATTTTCTCAATCATTGCTAAATGGCGGCTTGAACGTTTGTGCGGAATTTCAGTGGAGTCTGAGTTATATGTAGTTTCTGAATACATATACAGTAGAATCTCACTGATCCGGCACTTCAATAGACCGACACGTCCAATAATCCGGCACACTCCGCTCGCGTCTCGCTCGGCGCTCCACCACTATTCCAATTCCAAATTCTTGCTTCGAAGGTACAGACCATATATATTATGGTTTTTTTCTATACAATCCAGTAATCCGAACATTCCAATAATCCGGCACTCTCGGGTTTTTAATAGAGCCGGATTAGTGACTACTGTATATCACTTTTTTTTCATGTGATATGATCCTCATGAAATTTTGCAGAAATTTGTGCGTCACATATACAACAAATAACGAGTTTGAATTATATCAGATCTGTATTTATTTAGTTGTTGAGGAAACAATATTTGAGATGGGTATCAATCCGAAACCGTCTGGCCGATTACGAACTTAATAGCGACATGCAGATGATCAACCTACCCTGAAAATATGCAAGTTGCGATCTCTTTCCGTTCGAAAGTTATCGTGGCAATGGCCTGACGGACTGAATTGAATTTGACCTTTGACCTGGTAAATCAACTATCAGTATCATTCAATATGCGGATATGGGTCCTGGCGAAGAAGTCCTACCATAAAGTTGGCTCTGGATACGGTCTTGGAGAGGAAAATAATGAATTTCTGATCAGGAATCAGGATACAGCTGATATCATTTTAATCTGTTCAGTTTGAATCATCTTAACGTCGTTTCGAGAATATTCAGCAACAAAATTTCAATATGAAGTTTTTGCGTGCTTGTTCTGGGGAATAGCGTGCTATCATTTCGCCCAAATGTCTGTTATTTTTGAATTTTTTGCCGAAAATGGTCTCAAACGATTAGGTTCAACTCACTGATGAAGAATTCGAGGTCATATTTGATTCTGTCTGGCGGTTGCCAAGATAACTTTCGAACGGAAAGAGAAAGCGACTAGAAATTTTCAGGGTAGGGGGCGCGTCCGAATGTAAGTTGAGCATCAGCAGCAGATCGAATTGAAACTTGGTAACTATGGTTGTAGAATACCAACCCAAAGACGTATGTGAAATTTTGTAAGAAACGTATCACTAGAAAATTCGAAAATATTATGTATCTCACGATAACTTGAGAACGGAAAGATATAGCAATATTTAGGGTAACTTGCGTATCCGAATGCGATATTTGAGTTCGTTAATAGGCATAATCGGCCAAACGGTTTTGCAGTTAACCCATCTGAAATGTTGTAGTTATTTCCTGAGTAACTCATAAAATACAAATCCGATCCAATTCAAACATGTTAATTAGTTGTACAGGGTCTTTATAAATGATTGTAACATCGTAGTTGGCTTTGGAGTTTAATTTGTCACTGCTCACTTCTTGTGTTCTGTTCATAGAATTTATAAACTGACAGCCAGAGCATATATTGAATTATTGTCAATTATTAAGATTCTTTTTGGCGCTCTTGATCCTCGGATAAGAATGCTTATCAATTTGTCGAAATGTATGTAATTTTTGAATTTTTGGATGAAAATGGTATTAAACGATTTAGTTCGACTCACTGATCAATAATCAGTCGCAAGAATCGACGTACGGACGTAGACACGATAACTCTCGAACGGAATGAGCTAGATAGTTGAAATTTTCAGAGTAGGTTTGGACATTACAAATTTCAAATTCAATTTTTTCTAAGATGCTGTTTCATATTAAGGATCCACTAATATCATTTTTAACTCTAATAAGTTAATAAGATTTTTCAATATTAAATCTTAACTGATTTCACGAACACTGAAATCGAAAATTAACGCCCCTATCTGTAAATTTCATGATCTGTGTTCATACATGTCATCATTGTCATCTCAAACTAAGTATGATTGCATGCATAATGAACAATGAAATAACCTGATGATGATGGAAATATATACTATGGTAAGTTAATCAAATTGGATTCAGAGTATCTCAAGTAAAAACACAACTGGAATATTGATATAATATATTTATTTTCATAGTAGATTGGAGGAATGAATATCTCGGATAAGTTCGTTATTGGGTAGAATCGATCTGGTTGATTAATAATTTTTGGTACTCCTGTTGAATTCAATTCCTTTTATGGTGCATTTCTATCATAAGAATCCATTGATATCATTCCCGACTGTGAGAAACCAATAATTTCGAAGATATGATTTGCCAAAGTTTAAACAAGAGCGCCAAAGCTCCTGTTCACAGGGCTTTCCCACATTTGATTAAAATTGAGTTTCCAAATTATTTAAAGCTGCAATGATTAATATAATTTAGTACAAAACACATTTATTGTGATATGTGATGTCCTACTACCGCAATGGTGCATTAATTAATGGTGAACGGATTTACTCTGTAGATGCCTGTAAAAATGAATTTCAGGCGAAATATCCTGATATACAGATTCTAGAATCTCCTCTGAAAGCCCACATCAGAGGTGTTATAAACAGATTTATGCAGACTGGAAACGTTTATAAGGGAAAATCGATAGGAAGACCTCAAGTTTCTCATGAAGTTGCTGAAGAACTGAGAACAAAATCCCCAAATGTCCCTAAATAAATTATCTTTACAGTCTGGTGTCCCCTTGAGCATTTGCCATAAAGTATTGAAAAAAAACTGAATGTACCCTTACAAAATAACGATGGTACAGCAACTCATATCAATAGATATTCCACGTCGCCTAGAGTATGCTGCTTTTGGTTTCTACATAATCTTAAGGTCGACACATTATTGGACTTGAGTTTTTTTAGTGATTAGGCTTGATTTCAATTGCCGGGTTATGTAAATTCTGAAAACTACGGAATTTGGACATCTGAGAATCCCCACAGTTTTACTGGGACTCCATTACATTCGCAAAATGTTGGTGTGAGGTTAGCAGTTCTCGTCGTAGAGTATATGACCCAGTTTTCATGATACCATTAATGTTGAAAGGTACAAAATAAATATGCTGGAGCCATTCATAAACCAATTAGATGACGAAGAAATACAGTTGAGATATTTTTGACAAGATGGGGTAACTGCCCACACTACTTCTGCAAATCTAAGCTATCTGCTGGAGTTATGTGACAACCGGCTCGAGTCAAGGACTCCAGCCTTCCAATTCAACGCGCACTCCAGACTTGACTCCCCTGGAATTTAACATCTTTGCATATCTGAAAGATGAGGTTTTCAAGAGACAGTACGATAATATTGAAGGACCTCCAATCCTCAATAATAACGTGCTGCCAAAATATTGGCCAACAAATGTTAAAATATATTTCACAACAAACGAAAAAGAATTTATAAATGCATTGAGAATAATAGAGCACATTTTGAACATTTGATGTGAATTTATTGCTCGAATTCTCACAAATGACCAAACTTCCAAACTAGGAGTTATCTTAAAGTTATTCAATGTATTCTGTCCATTTGTATTGCCTGCATTCGAACATTAAAATTAGTTCAACAGTATGCATTCAGTTATCAGCACTTACTTCTCAAAAATTATGAATAGGATTTTAAAAATTATTCCATTCAAACACAATTCATTCATATATGTTCCATAGCTAATATGATATCTCTTGGAAATGGCTTAGGAGAATAGAATCCCAAGTAATGAATAATTCACTCTCGATTCCATCAGCTTGATATTTTCTGAAAGAAAACTCAAAACGGAGTAAAATTCCAGTATCATTTATCATTATTTCAATCAAATAACCCTACTCTGGTCATCGAAGGTCTGTTATAAAACCCAGAGGAGTATATTATTATGCTATGTGCCCAAAATCACGTGTAATGAAAACTCAAATCCAAAAATTATTTTATTCGAAGAATTCACTTTCTACAAACTTAATGCGAACTATATCAGCTATTAAATCAATTTATAATACAAATAATAAACATTTTTAGTCCAAACTGGGACGGGAGGAAACACTGGAACATAATCTCCCAGTGACAATCATGTTGGTACTCATCATTGTAAACAAACGAGAAAGCGAGGTTATGCATTCCACAGAATTAGGGTATATTCTGTGTTCAGCATGCATATGGAGCGGCTAAATGAGAGAGTTTCAGAACCAACTACGATGTTACAATCATTTATAAAGACCCTGTGGAATGCCGGCACACGATTTTTGCCAAATTTCCTGGGGATCGTATCAGTAGAAAATGTAAGAGAAGTCATTGAAAGAAAATGCATCTCAGAACCTATGCGTCCGATATCGCTGAAATATTTCTTCAGAAATTTTATATTTCAGAAACTATGCGTCAGAATCAGCTGAAATTCCGCACATAACTTTGAGCCACGATTTTACAATCAAGTACCGAATTTCAGCTCCATCGACTTCTTATGAGGCTTGAATAAACAATAGAATATGCACGCAAGAGCTCCTGGACTTTACGTCATTACTTTTTCATTTGAAATGCAGTAAGGATATCCTAGATCTCTATATATCTCGTTTCCAATAAGTTACAAGAATGAAAGCAAGTCTGCTCGGATCAATGTGTTGATTTGGTAACAGATGAACTGCGTCATCGGCAATTCAAAATATACTTGAGAAAGTCTCACTGCACAGGTAGAAACTCCAACTTTCTCCACACATGAATCATTGTGCCGACATCAAGACAGTTCTCGGGCGAAGTAGAAGTGAATGATATCGTTTTATGTGTACGTTACCGAATATTTGATCCCAGTTGACGCCTTGAATTGTGAGTCTTTCCTAAAGTATATATTATAATATTTTTACATCCCTGTCGGAAATTATTGATAGAGAACCGATAAATGTTAATATGGTCGTATACATACCGGTTAATTCTTTAATACTGAAGTCGACCCAAAAAATGCGTAAATAACTTCGAAGATGCGGCTCGAAGGACCAAAAAATGTGTAAATAACTTCGGCAGAGAATTCTCATAGTTTCCAAGACGTCACAATTGCACGAGAGCTTCTCTTTTCTTTCTTTAATGTGTATGAGTATATTATTAGTGGAAATTCGATTGCTGAAGAATTGAGAAATATGTTTTATTGAAATAATATCATAGCATGAATATTGCTTGAACCTGTGGAAATGAATTGATTGAAAATAGTAGAAATATAGATTAATACTTTGGATTAATCCTCCGAACTTTTATCCGGATAGATCTGATCCGAGGGGTCAATATTAGGGGACAAAAGTACTGACATCAAAGTTGCATCATTGGTCTGCGAATACATTTTTTTTTCGCTATATTCTGAGATCAAATTTTCAGCAAGTAATACAAAAAAAATTGTGGAAATATAAAAAAAAAGACTTACTCGAGAATATATCAACTTAGAGGAAAGAAATCGAGTTTTAAAGATACCGGGTGCAAATTTAGTATTTTTGAATGTATCCGCGATCCGAAGGTCTTTGGAATTGTGGAAATTGTAGAACTGCTTTTCCGTACAATTTTCTTGTAGAAATGTCCCAAGTAGTTTATGAATTTCCCATGAATTTCCGATTTACTCACTCAGTTCGTATTTGATAACAGCAATATTCCACTATTTATTCTTCACCATTAAAACACTGAATTTCAATTTAATTTTTATTCACTATCCATTAATTATTCCCACTAAGATCATACGTAATTTGATCATCGGCCATTCTAATAATATTGGAAATTTCATAAATATCTTAAATTCCGAGAAAATCTCAAATCGAATAGTTGATATGTTATTCCAACTAACAGAATAATCATAATAATAAGTAGGTAACGTTCACAAAAACACTATGTTGATAAAATTGTATGGGAGCATAGAATGTATGTCTATGGCTCCGTTCGTCCGTTTCATGCGTCATTGTCAAACTTTGTACCATCAGGCTTGGATATATTATGGCAAACGATGAGAATGTCTTATCTATATCTTGTTAAAGAAATGGATATACATCGATTCAAGGAATATCATAGGTGAGGAGCGAATAACCATGATAAGGCAAATTAAATAAAAAAATGTGTAATTTAAAAAAAAATAGAAGGGTGCCAAAAATTATTAATCCAAAACCACCAGACTGATTCTACCCAATAACGAACTTATCCGAGATATTCATTCCCCAAATCCACTCTGAAAATTAGATCATATCAATTGAAACTTAGTCAATATTTTAGTTTTGTTTTTAATGGAGATATTCTGAACCCAATTTGATTACCTTACCAAAGTATATATTTCCATCATCATATGGATTAGCCAAGGACATTATATCATCCAAAAATTATAATATCCTATAATTCTCATAGTTCTACGATAGCTGAGGTTATTTCATTGGTCATTTTGTATTTAATCATACTTTGTTTTCTAGAAACGCAGGAACCAGAAATAAATATGTGTCTTATCGGTAGATAAGATCACATGTATGAACACAGATCATGAAATTCATATATACAAATACGGACGTTAATTTTCGATCGCACCATTTTTTTAAAGCATAGAATTACGATTTATTATTGTAATTTTGAAAAATCATATCTCCGAAAGTATTATAGCTTGTTTGAGTGGAAAATGATATCAATGGATTTTTATGATGAAAATGCATCTTAAAAAATATTGAATTTGAAATTTGTAATTTAAAAAAAAATTACTTTTTTGTTACTCCGAAACCATCAGGCCAATAACGAACTTAACCGTGATATTTATCTCCCAAACATACTCCGTTTGAGACTTATCGTGTTCACGGCCGGCCGGACAGAATCGATTTTGACCACGGATTCTTGATCAGTGAGTCGAACCAAATCGTTTTAGACCAATTTCATCCTAAAATTCGAAAATTAGGGACATTTGGGCAAATTGATAAGCATTCTGTTCCGAGGAACAAGAGCACCAAAAATTCAGAAATGATAAGGAATAAAAATAATTTTCTAAAATTATTGTAGATTTAGATTAATGACTCAAGGTAAACTTAATATGCTTTCTTTATGCTAATCGCGAGATCATAACTTTGAAACCAGGGAAAGCAGAGAAAAACTGTTAATTGGAGAATATGTGTCATAGTTACAGAACACTTCACTTCAAAATTAATTTCATTCTGAGTAACCATGTTAAAGATCTGATTATAATTCTCGGTTTGTGGTCTGATGAAACAGACATATAACTCTTAAATTTCAAGCAAAAAAAGGATAACAAAATATTCGCGTTTCCTTGCTAGATAATAATGGTTGCTAGGTAAAGACGGCAATGCAGGGTTAATTGTGCTGCAACTTATTATGACTATCTTTATTTACATTGATAAGAAACAGTTTTTGAAATAAAGAAAAAGTATTTGGACTACTAAGAATAATTTTCTTCTTATTGCTTGCATTGGTCACAGTGCGATATATTTTCTTGTGTATTCTATGTAGTGGATTTCTTCATCAAGTTTATTTGTCACAGTGAAATACCGTTATACTCGTATATTGGTTTTAGTGATCGAAATTTCTCATGATCTTTTGTTACCTATCGTAATATTATACGATTCGTAATTCAAGGGAAAAAATGCGAACAAAAACGTGATAAGCATCACTAACATTAAGAACTACCCATTTCAGAAAATAACCGTTTTTGCGCGCTTGTTCTGCCAGGAACAGCGTGCTATCATTTTGCCCAGATGTTTGTATTTTTGGATGCAAATGATCTCAGTCGTTTGGGTCGACTGACTGATGAATAATCTGGGGTCAAATTTAATTCTGTCCGTCTGGACGGCCGGACCTCCGTAAGCACGATGACTTTCGAACGAAATGAGTTAGAGAGTTGAAATTTGCAGGGTAGGTTTGGGGCATAAATGTCTCTGGAATCCGCGCCGAGTGGATTCGGAGTGCCCATTTTGAGTTAAGATTTTTCTGAATATTTCCGAAACTACTATTCGATCTATCTGAAATTTAACACCAAATTGTAGAATTACGACCTTTATACAGGGTGAGTCTTTGACCACTGCATTAATTTTAACCAAAGATTCCTCTCATCAAATGAAACATTTTTTTCATTTACCATTTTTCCAGATTCGGCTCAGGTAAAAAGTTACAAGCGTTTGAAGATTTCACTTGCTAATACACTCCCGCATATAAATTATCTATGACATTGTTAGCGGACGAGAATAAGGCATGGTAACGTGGTTTACAGCTTGATTCGGGATTCCAACGCTCAGGGACGGATCCATAAAAGTAGTGAAATTTCTGGAGTTTTCCATTTTAAAACATTCAATGAAGAATATCTCGAAAATGGTGCGTTTAAGGAGAAATGATGAAGAATAATATAATGTTCTAAAACGATGGAATATTCTTGAAATGACTCAAGAAAAACTTTATATGCTTTCTTTATGCTAATTTCGTTCAGTTTTATGGATCCACGAGTCCATAACTAGAAAACCAGTAGAAGTAGAAAATAACTAATACTTGGAAAATATGTATCATAGTTATAGGAAACAGTACGCCAACATTCATTATATTCGAAAAAAGGATGTCAAAGCTACAAAATAAAAACTGATTTTTCTTCAAAATTTCAACAGCCTGTATCTTTTTACCTGAGCCGAATTTGGAAAAATGTTCAATGAGAAAAGTGTTTCATTTGATGAGAGGAATCTTTGGTTAAAATTAATGCAGTGGTCAAAGACTCACCCTGTATATGTATGCAAAGTTTATTTCTGATGGACTGGCTACGAAAAAAAATTTCAGAAATTTGTAAATTGTTTTCTCAATAACTCAAAAAATACTAATCGGAATGAATTAAAAATCGGTAGTTAGATGTAAAAGAACGACACAAAAAATGAACAAAATTTCGTGAGGATCGCATGACTAGAAAAAATTGAATCTAATTTTAGCGTTTATGTGACAATAATGACCTCTTGGAGAATTTCATGGAAAACCGACCCTTAGGAGCTTCAAAAAACTAATTCCAATATGAAATTCGAAATACTTAAGGTATAAATTAAGAATGGTTTGTTTATGAAGTGAAATTCTTATCGCAATTTCTTCTGAAGAAATGATTCACTATGCAAGTATGGGTGTATGTATACGGGAGCTTTCGAATAAGTGTAAGTACAGAAGCGATTCAAAAAGTGGATAGGCGGTGTGTGGAATTTTATTTTATTGAGAAATCTTGAAATCAGCACAGGATGGTTTTAAACAAATTTCACATTTCTGTCGTTTCTTACTCGGTCTGATAAGTGTAAAACAGTGTGGCGATCGTATAAGTGAATGAACGATGTTTGAAATTCTAATTTTTTTTTTTTTCAAAATTTGTCTGAAAGTTGAGCGAGTGGGTAGGGCCATACTACCACTTCATGTCAATTATGTGGGTGTGCAAGTCAGTTTCGAGGAAATAGCGTAGTTTCCGAGCTGGAGTGTCCATAACGTGGTCCTTGGGCGAATTTTGAAATTCACGCTGCCCTCTTGGCTGTTTTTAGGTTGTATGGATTAGATTGGAAGTGTTTTACGTCTGGTGATCATGGATCTGGTGCTGAACCAATATTGTTAGATCTTAAAGCAAAATTCATGTCAACTATGTGTGCTTGCAAAATAGTTTGGCAGAAATAGCATTCTTTCCGAGTTGGGTACCATGGCCCTAGTGCCAATTTTGAAATTTACGCATTTTTCGTTCTGCGCATCAGCAGACGTTCTGGTCGTGGTTTTGGGTGCAGTCAGTATTATAGAGAGCACATTCGATGATGAGTGAATTGCGCTTGGGCATAAGTAAGCTGGCTGTTTATTATGCGGTTTGTCCTAGGATGCAGGTGAATTCCGTGGAGTAGAAATGGGGGTCCGATGCTGAACTAACAAATGAGTATATTAAGCCCTGTTTTTTTTGGAACGAATTTATGAATACATACATTCACATTTGAAGAATAGGCGTAGGCAACTTCGTTCCTGACGGGGGTCTCATGACTGCAATCTTTTTTTTATTTCGATCTATGGCAAAACTAATAGGCGTAGATCAGACTGTAGTAATGAACAGATGTGTCAGAAGAAAAAATATAAAAAAGTACTGACGTGAAGTCATTACTCTTTGGCGCACTTGTTCTCGTTTGATTTAAACTCAGTGAATAGAGGGAACCGGAGGTCAGACGGTAGTGGCCATCATTCAATGTGTCAAATATTATGAGCCTAAGCTGACGTAAGGATACATTAATAAAGTCTGCACAAAACACGACTGACTATCCTAACTCGCACAAGCCCGTAGGAACTTCACAGGGGTATCCATGGGGAAGACCTAGAAGGGTCAGTATAAGCATAATCAAATCATAGCAAGCGCGCTAATACATATTCTAGTCTACGATTATGATTACCCTCCTAGATATTTCCCATGTTGACCCCTCAGAAGCTCCTAAGAGCTTATACGAGTTGAGAGAGTCAGTGACGTTCTGTGTTGGCTTTGTTACTGCATCCCTGCGCCACCTTAAGCACAGCACTCTTGATATTTTACCAGACATTGAATGATGGCAAGTATAGTCTGACTAGATCTCTGGTTCGCTATATCACTAAACAAGCGTGCCAAATAGTACTGGCTTCACGTCAGTGCTTTCTTTTATTTTTGATACTTAATATATTTACTATGTATGAGTATGTTTTCAGTGATGTTATCCGAGTAATTCGGACTCCTTCACCTATAATACTTGCCTTTGTCAATATCATGATGATTGATGATTTTCTATATTTCAGAACCATGAAGCTATTACTCCCTTCCACCTTCACAATAATCGTTATATATACCTTCTCACAAGAAGCTTCCGCCAATTGTCTCGGACCAATCGACACAGTGAACCAGAATGGGCAAAAATCTTTGTACACTGGACAACAGGACTTCTCCTTGGCCCTGTTGAACGCTATCAACAAATTGACGCCAGATGATAACCTATTTTTCTCGCCTTATTCCACCTATCACGCTTTGTTGATTGCCTTCTTTCTCGCTGGCAACCAGACCGAGAAATTCTTGAGGAACACTCTAAGGCTTGATAATTCACAGGTGAGATATTAATTCAAGCTATCACTCCATTCTGAGTGAATTTATTGCTTCTATAGTCTAGTCAACAAGTGTTTCCCAGGTCAAAATTTTTGCGTATTCTCCGAAAATTATGATTTAGATGTCATTCGATTCAAAATGGCATGTAGATAGTTTTTGACAATATTCTAAGGCCGCTCGCAAAAATTTCAATAGTTATAAACAATTAAGTGAAAAAAAAGAAAGGAGGTTCAGGTTTTCGCCAATATCTCAAAAACTACATAATTCAAATTTGAAAAAAGATTCAAATAGAGGAGGGAATTTCCAAAGAGAAAGTCCCGACTGCCGGGACTATAGGAGCAATATTTATAATTTGTTATAAATATTATTTAAACTTATTAAATATGAAAATAAAAAATTGACAAAATTCAGGTGCACGCAGGATAGATCTATGAACAATAATCCGTGGTCCAAAAATGTTTACCGCGACTTTTCAATTAGTTAATTGACCATTTTTTGTAGCACGAACATTAATATTGCAAGTGCGATAATTGTTAAACTATTAATCTGATTTTTTTTTCCTTCCGTGGAGCTATTTTTCAAAGGTCTTGGAATAGATTCCCGTTAGAAAATTTGAAAAATTGTTAATTTTCGTTTTGTCATCAACAATTTACTTAAGTGAAAAATTATAAAGCTTCAGTTATGATTTCAAAAGAAAATTTTAAATTATCTCATAAACAACGCATTGGTTTTTAACAATTATTTAAACAATTGGAGACTATAATTATTAAAAAAAGTAGTTTCTGATCATAAGAAGACGGATCAATAGTAATATTATAAATTGAAGCTCTATAATTTTTCACTTAAGTAAATTGTTCATAACAAAACGAAAATTAACAATTTTAAAAATTTTCCAACAGGAATCTATTCTAAGACATTTGAAAAATAGCTCCTCGAAAGGAAAAAATTCTCAGATCAATAGTTTAACAATAATCGTACTTGCAATGTTAATGTTCGTACTACAAAAAAATGTTAATTAACTAATGGATAACTAATTGAAAAATCGCGATAACGTTTGTGGACCCCGGAGTATTATAATTGTTCATTGATCTATCCTGCGTACGCCAGAATTTTTTAAATTTATGTTTTCATATTTAATAAGTTTAAATAATATTTATTCATCAAAAGTACGAAGGGGGCGAGGCTTCCGCAAGCTGGAGTACCCGTTTTCGGGAGTATTTACAACACTCTAGGAAATTATAAATATTGGTCCTACAGTTCCGCCAGTTGGGACCGTTTTTTAGGAAATTTCCTCCTCTATTTGAATCTTTTTTCAAATTTGAATTATCTCAGGTAGTTTTTGAGATATTGGTGAAAACCTAAACCTCCTTTCTTTTTTTTCACTTAATTGTTTATAACTGTTGCAATGTTTGCGAGTGGCCCTAGAATTTTCTCAAAAACTATCTACATGCCATTCCGAATCGAATGACACCTTAATCATAATTTTCGGAGAATACGCAAAAATTTTGACCTAAAAAGCACTTGTGGACTAGACTATTATATGAGGTTTTGAATATCGACAGGGAATACTCTTTGCTGCATGCAACTGGTAATACCCAGCTTTGCTTGTACGAAACCTGAAATGTACTTGCAAATTTAGCCAATTAATATAGGCATGGAGTTATATTTTATTATAAAGATAACAAAGTATGATTTCGTTTTCACTCGACACTTTTTGGCCACAGAGCTCAAAGTATTCTGATAGTTTTTAATCATTAATTTTTTAAAATGAAAAATAAATAAAATCCCCTATCCACAATTTTGATGATGTTCTAATCAATCTGATGCAGATAGGTAATGTGTACCGATTAGTCATTTTTGGCGTTTGATAAAGGCATTGTCATTTCTTTCAAATGTTTCTACATGATTTCCAAATTTCGATCTCCTTGAATGATAACTCCGTCATTTTAAGATATATGAAGATGCGGTTTCGACATTCCGCTCCTACTTTTGTATGAAACGAATAATGCCAAACACGGAAACTTAATATCTAACCAAGTTTCGAAGATACAGGGTGAAACTGATAATTTGACTTCATGAACATCCTCCATATCTCCAAAGAACATATACCTATTTATATCATGATTGCGCTTTTTGGTAGATGGAGTGAAAGCTAGGGTGCTCCATAAGAAAAATCAAATACACTTGTCATGACTAGAGAACTCTCATCGATAGAACAGAATCGATGCCGTAACAAAACAGCAGTATAAGAATATCAAAATCCCATCCTCATATCTCCGCTAATGGCGGAGTTTTCATTCAAGGACATCGGAATCGGGACATGTACATAGTTTGCGAATTTGCACCCGCAAATTGTTTGAACATGTTAGATATACCTCATCGTTTGGATAACCTTTCCTTCTGGATTACTATAGGTTTTGTGCTGACGTCTAAAGACAATTATTATTTTTAACCATTACACCAAGCATTCGCCATTGCTTAACAATTCTTCTTCATTTTTTCCAATCCAACTCGGGTAGAGTTACCAACAGAAGTACACATAAACTAAATCTATATGCTTCTTCTTCATTTATTTCAAGAGAAACCATTATTTTACAACTACCAATGAAGAATTCGTGATCAAATTTCATTATATCTTCAACCACGATGGCCTGCATACTTGATATTTGCATTATAGCTTTTAAGTCAGTTATTCATTATTGTTTTTTGAAAATTGCAACGATTTAAATACTTTTGTAGAATTTTCAGGGACTCATTCAAAATTTTCGAAATAAATGATCATTCATGACCATTTATGCTTTTTATTGCTAAAATTTTTAACGGCTCGAATATCCCAGTTACCGTGAAGGAGGTCGCCTCTTGCTGTCGAATAACGTTTTTGTTTTTTGACTTCCCGTACTAAGATTTTCGATCCATAGAAAAATTCCAAAAACTTCATTGGATTGACATGGTCGCTGGTCGCGATCTTATGAGGAACATAGATAATATATCTAAGATGGCGGCAGACATTGACATTTTGTAAATATTGCCGGTTAAGATTGTTGATGGCACAAATCTGACGAGTGGTTTCTGTTCGTCTTGCCTTCAGCACGATTACTCTCGAACGCAATGAGTTAGAGAGTTCTAATTTGCGGGGTATATTTGTAGTCCAAATGCGCTGGTTAACTCCGTTAATGGCAAAATCTGCCGGGTGATTTTGGAGTTAGAGCCATCTGAAATTTTGTTTTACAAATAACTCGAAAAATACTGATCTGACCGAATTAAACCTCCCTAGATAGTTGAAAAATACCGATACCAAGACTTATGCAAAATTTTGTGAGGATCGCATGAACAGTAAATTAGAAAAAAAGTGGGAAAGCCCTGTGGACAGGAGCATTGGAGCTCTTGTTCAATCTTTGACAAATCATATCTCCGAAAGTAATGGTTTGTCGGAGTTGGGAATTATATCAATGGATTCTTATGATAGAACTGCTTCATGAAAGAAATTCAAACAAGAGTGCCAAAAACCACGAACTTACCCGAGATATTTATTCCTCAAATCCACTCTGAAAATTATATTATAACAATTGAAACTTAGCCAATATTTGAGTTTTGTTTTTACTGCAGCTATTCTGAACCCATTCTGATAAACTTACCAAGGTATATATTTCCATCATCATATGGATTATCCACGGGCAATAAAATATCACCAAAAAGTATAATATCGTATAATCCTCATAATTCTTTGATAGCTAAAACGAATTTGACTCTCTCTTAAAGAAAAACAAGATGACATGTACGAGTATGAACACAGATCATAGATAGAATAATTATTGCATTCAGTGAAAACATAGAAGTACGATTTATTATTAAAATCTTGAAAAATCATATCTTCGAAAGTATTAGCTTGTTTTAGTTGGAAATGACATCAATGGATTTCATGGTGGAACTGCATGTTAAAAAAATTGAATTTGATTTTTTTTTTGTCACTCCGAAACCATCAGGCCGATTTTACCCAATAACGAACTTTATACTAATTTATATCCCAAACCTATTCTGAAAACTACAACTGCATAACTCGTTCTGTTCGAGAGTTATTGTAGGAAAAAAATTGAAACATTTTGGATTTTTTTTTGCAATTTACGGCAATCCAATCAATACAAAAATTCACACGTATATAAAGGTCATGATTCTACAATTTGATGCTAAATTTCAGATAGATCGAGTGATCGATTCCGGAAATATTCATAAAAAATGTTTTCACTAAAAACGGTCATAACTGCGAAACCACTGGATGGATATCGCCTGTTAATGAACTAGTCCGAGATATTTACGCTCTTAACCTACCCTGTAAATTTCAATTCTTTAGCTCTTTTTGTTCGAGGGGTATCATGCCTACGGCCGGCCGGACAGGCCGGCCGGACAGAATTGATCAAACCACGGATTCTTGATCGGTGAGTCGAACCAAATTGTTTAAGGTAATTTTCTTCAAAAAAATTGAGAATTAGACATTTGGGCCAATTGATAAGCACTCTGTTCCGAGGAACAAGAGCGCCAAAAATATTAAAATAAATAAGCTATTCGTCCGATATCGTTGAAAATTTGCGAGAACCATTTGTTCAAATGATGATTTTAAATCGATATTTAATACCTATTGCGGGACGAGACGAATTGAAAATGGACCTATTTTATGAAATTGGGACCCGTATATTTAGGATTGATTGAATGTTAAACGATATTTTTATCCAGATACTAGCTGGCCCGGCGAACTTCGTACCGCCTAACTTAATAAAAAAAAATGCTCGGTATTTACGAAGTTTTATTATTATTTTCGATTAATTGCTCATGATGCTGCTTACTTACACAACAGAGTTTTCCTGAAATACTGGCTATTTATAAGGTTTCAATTTGATATTGACAGACACACACAGTTATGATACAGAATCTTAATAAATTTAAAGCTTTCAAATAAACTATATTTTTTGTTTTGTTTTGTGGTGCGTAAATAAACAAAGGTGGTTTTCCGGCGCTCGAACACGCGACGTATAATTGTCCATGCGCTATGTCCATACATCAAAGGAAATACAAAATTGTTACATTATGAGAATCCATCCAGGATAACTATTTAGTTAATGCTTTGTTTGGGGCACAAATCACTGCAATCGCGTACAATTGTGCAGTGATATAAAGAACACCCTGTATAGTAATAGTTTATTTTCATTGATGTATGCCTCGAAAGTATAATTTTTAACACAATTGAATGAAATTGTACGAATGGCGTGCAAAACAGCAAGTTGCAATTTACGTTAAAAGAAAACACCCTGTATGACAATTTCGGACAATACATTATGAGAATCCATCCAAGGTGCCTATTTAGTTAATGCTTTGTTTGTGGCACAAACCACTTCAATCGCGTACAATTGTGCCGTGAGAAAAAAAACAGCCTGTATAGTTAACACAATTGAATGAAATTGTACGATTAGTGTGAAAAACAGCCAGTTGCAATTGACGTTATAAGAAAAACACCCTGTGTGGGAATTTCGGACAAATACATTATGAGAATCCTTCCAAGGTACCTATTTAGTTAATGCTTTGTTCGTGGCACAAATGACTTCAATCGCGTACAATTGTGCCATGATATAAGGAACGCCCTGTATAGTAATGGTTAATTTTAAATGATGTAGGCCTCGAAAGTATATTTTTTAACACAATTGAATGAAATTGTACGATTGGCGTGAAAAACAGCAATTTGCAATAGACGTTAAAAGAAAAACACCCT
The DNA here is from genome assembly GCA_937662695.2 of Halyzia sedecimguttata. Lineage (NCBI taxonomy): Eukaryota > Metazoa > Arthropoda > Insecta > Coleoptera > Coccinellidae > Halyzia > Halyzia sedecimguttata. The sequence goes on from OW569413.2 coordinate 19,615,592, forward strand.
GTGTGAAAATTTCGGACAAATACGACGTTAAAAGAAAAACACCCTGTAGGAAAATTTCAGACAAATACATTATGAGAATCCATCCAAGGTATCTATTTAGTTAATGCTTTGTTCGTGGCACAAATCACTTCAATCGCGTACAATTGTCCCGTGAGAAAAATAACACTCTGTATAGTAATTTATTTTCAATGATTTATGCCTCGAAAGTATATATTTTAACACAATTGAATGAAATTGTACGACTATGACGTGAAAAAAAGCAAGTTGTCACTGACGTTACAAGAAAAACACCCTGTAGATATTTTTATATTTATTCACCTTTCAAACCTTCCCTGGACTTCCACAAATAATTCAAGACCTAAATTAGCCAAATCGGTCCATCCGTTCTTGAGTTTTAGCGAGACTAACGAACAGCAATTCATTTTTATATATATAGATATAGGGTACCCTAGATTCGAGGTTTTGCGGAAACGGAAATAATCTATTTATGATATGAAACAACAAACATTTAACAAGCGTAATTGAGTTCCAATTTTTAAGAGTTTTACGGATTCACTTTTTTTTACCGATTTTATACGAAAAAGTCATTGTGAATATTCTCAAATGTCAATTTCAGAGGAGGTTGGAAAACATTTATTTCGATTATTAAAACCATTCGTTTGTCAAAGAGACTCAAATATGATATATTGGACATATTTTGATGAATTGAAACAGATATTTTCCGATTAGAGATGGCGAAGAAGATTTTTTATTCTCTACTGAATTAAGGTTTTGTTTTTGAAATACTGGCTCGAAATGCGTAAAATAGGATATATTGGACGTATTCTAATGAATTGGACATAATATTTTCGGAAATCAATATATGGAATATGATAGTTGAATACCTAGTACAGTTTCATGTTCTAATATAGAATCAAATAATATCCTGCACCTTCCACAGAATATTTACGATTTCAATTAGCTCATAGATTTTTCTTGATATTTTTTGTCTTATATCACAGTTCAGATATCGCTGAAATTTTGAAAGATCCTTCAAAACCTTATTTTACAGCCAAGTTCTAGATTCAAATTCTATCGGTTCCATATTGTTGGAAGTATCGTGAAAATATTATTTTTTTCCTAAAAGACAAGCTGCCTTATTTCCTAGAACTTCTTTGGTTGTTCATTCAGGGTGCTAAGTCACAATTATGATTGGTAAAAACCATGAAACCGCAGTTCGTGTCTGCCCTTGAATGATGCTTTCCTCTTTGGAGGAACACTGAGCGATGAGGTGACCTAGCTCGGCTAACGCGAAATATTTGTTGATGGTTAAAATCAATGAGACCGTGTGTCTTCTTTAGTTATTGGCAATTAGCCACAGTTCACCTCATTGTATTGCTTAGGCGAGTTCAGTACCTGGATGGTTGACCATTCTGGCTATAAATTTTGAACAAGCTTGCCAAAGGTTCTAATATTAGTGCTTTTCAAACTAGTTTTTGATAATGCATTGTGTTTATTCAATGTATACATTATTTTATTTATTTATGATGAATTTCCATAATTAATAGACTAGTTCCACCACGGAAAAATATTCTTTGATCATTACCTATAATGAACTAGTGTTCATATTTTGTCGAATCATGGTTCATATTTTCCGAGTTATTGTCGATATATTTAGTTTTCATTATTTTGTTTTCAATTGGATAATCGTACTTCCTATAAAAAACTACATAAAATAATACAAGTTTTATCAACTCAACGCTCGGGATAACAGAATATATTACATCGTGATAATTATGAAAATTGCTTTTGTCCAAAGTAATTTACAAATCAATTCGAATTCCCTCGGCTGTGAAATGAAATGCAATTACAGCATCCTACTGCTGAGCTAAGAACCATCCGACCTTGTCACGAATAATGTTGCCGAATGAGATTGGAGGATTTATCTCTGGAAAATATTGAAAACCACTGGCCAGTCAAGCTTGGCGAGCTTGTTCAAAATCATAGCCCAAGCGGTCACCCATCCAGTTACCGAATTCTCCCAAAACTGCTCGAATTCTAGGAAAAAAAATAATTTTCATACTACACCGCCGAGCATACAATTAAGGTCATCTTTTAATTTCAATGTATCTTAGAAGTATTCCATTTTTCCGGAATTTTCTTTGTTGTTACGAAGTTACACAGCTGTATACAATGATCTTGCCGTGATTCCTTGAATAAAAAACTGTTTATATGTTATGTAGACAGACATCTCACAAAAAAGGCATCTCTTAGATATTCCTTAAAACCATTTTCAGCATATGCTTTGTTTCTCCGGCTTGTATATGAGTAGTATGGTTTTATCTGTCCATTGCAAATCGTTTACGTAGTGTTGCTATAGTTGTTAGTGTCTTACAATCCCCATAAACCCTTTTGTTGTGGCACGAATTGTCGCGGTTTGAGAAGATAGTCGCGGCCAGTCTGAAACTGCGAGAACCGGCAGTCTCTCGAGTGCAACGAATATTTCAGAGGTACCAAGAGACTGATCTGCCCAATAGAAGACCTGGTTCAGGACGAAGTAGGGCTACAACAGCTCGAGATGATCGTTCTCTTGTTTCTACTGCTCTTAGGAACCGAACGGTCACGGCAGTTTCCCTACGAAATCAACTGCAAGAAATGAGAAATCTAAACATAAGCGAAAGGTCAGTTAGTAGACTACTTCATGCTGCTGAATTATCTTCGCGAACAAGAGCTACCGGGCCACCGCTTTTCCGTGAAAACCGAATTGCCAGATTGAATTTTCCACGAGAACACATTCTTGGTTTGGATAACTTGTAGTCGCACATTGTTCTCCAATGAATCGCGATTCTGTCATATGTCGGGTCCAGACGGGTGTGATGTAACGCGTAATATAATGCGTAATGTAAGGCGAATTCTCCGTGTGGACGGTAGGCATGCCATGCTCGTAGTACCGTCCACACGGAGAATTCGCCTTACATTACGCATTATATTACGCGTTACATTACACCTGTCTGAACCCGGCATAACAGAGTCAGACTGCCGTGTAATAGTATGGCGATGACAAGGCGAGATATATGCTCAAGCGTTTATTGCCGATCGACTATCATTTGGAGGAGGATCAGTTATGGCATGGGGAGGCATATCTTTCGAAGCACACACAGAGTTAGTGTTCATCGAGAATGGGAGTCTGACGTCGCGTAAGTACCTGACTGATGTTCCAGAAGACCATGTTGTACCGTTTATGGTTATTCTTGAGGTCGTCGAGGTTGTAATCGCAAGATTTGATTGGCCTGCTTGCAGTCCAGATTTGAATCTGATTGAAGCTGTTTGGGATGAAATGGGAAAACTTTTGCGGAGACGTGTACCATCTCCGAGAAATTCGTGGGAGCTTCGTGACATACTGATGCAGGAATGGAACAATCTTCCGCAGAATGTGACCCAAAATCTTATACAAAGCATGCCTCGTCATTTGAAAGCTGTTATTCCTGCCAGAGGAGGAAATACACGCTACAGACACCTCAAATTTTTTTTTGTTTGAACGAACATCTTTTGAAACTAAAAACGAATTAAAATTGTTTGTTTTCATTACTTTCAATAAATTTTGAACAAAATATCAAAAACTTTATTTCTTTCAATCATTCACTTCATAAGCATTTTATACAGTTGTTTACCTTCATTGCAAGTGAATGAACTCAGAAAAAAATAGTTTCATGAAAACTTCAAATCAAAAGGTGACCCTAATTGTATGCTCGGCAGCGTATTTCTAACAAAATACACGGAGTTTAAATCTGGAAATAAGGTTTTGAAGGCTGCCGCAAAATTTCAGCGATATCTGAACTGTGATGAAAAAAAAATAACAATGAAATGAAATAATGAATCTTCGATAAATGGTGCAGGTTATAATTTGATTCGATCTTAGAACATATAATCATGTTCCAACAATTCAACTAATCAGTTATCATGTTCTATATTCTGAATTCTGAAAATATTCTTTCCGATTCAATAGAATATACGTCCAAGATACCGTATTTGATTCTTTTTGACCAACGAATGGTTCTAGATAACTGTTCACCAACCTACTCTGAAACTGACACTCAACAATTTTCAGAATGAACTTTTTCGTAGAGTACGGGTGAAAAATTGTAATAATCTGGAAAATTCTTAAAGATTATAAGTAACTTCCGCTTCTATTGTTTGTTGTTTTATATTCTTAAGAATATTTCCGATTTCGACAAAACCTCGAATCTTGGGTAATTCCATCTGTATAGAAATATCGTTTCAATAAAACCTAAACATATGGCCATAAACCAATTCGTTAAAATCAATCCAAAACCAAAATTAACTTATCTCGACCTGCTATAGGTATTGACTACTGAGTATCGATTTAGAGTATTGTTTAAAACAATTTGCCCCATATATAAATGGCATGACCATGAACATGACATTTCTAATTCTATCATTTCAAAGTGCATCATTGTTTGACTGTAAAACAGTGGACCAATACACTGTGATTGTTACAATATTTCGATATATTGCCAATATTTCCAATAATATAAATCCTTCGAGTTTAAATGGAGAACTTGGCTGTAAAATTTGGTTATGAAGGTTCTCGCAAAATTTCAGCGATATCTGAAGGATAGTTTCTGAGTGTCAGAATTTTTTTAAATTTTCTAGTCCTCACGAAATTGCACAAGTCTTTGTGTCGGCATTTTTTAACTTACTGCCGAGTTCGAATTCGATCAGAAAAGAATTTTTTGAGTTATGGGGAAAATAAAATTTCAAATGGATATAACTCCTGAACCTCTAGGCATATTTCGCCTATGTAATCGTGCCTATGGGGGGCCAGGCGCAAAGAATTAGGTTAGGCCTAGTATTATTCAACCATTTTTGCAATAAATCCCAGTTATACAGATATTTAGGCAAATTTATAGGCACTTTGTGTAGGGGAACAAGTGGTCCAAGAAGTGTTCACTTTTCAGCGCTTACATTTCTCTATGGCTTAAGGTGCGTATTCACTTGCAACAGAACACTTCGAACAAACTAAACACACCGCGCGCGCTGCAACAAACATTGTGAGTTTGCGGTATTCGCTGCGTTCCCAGTGCAAATCGCATTTACCGACAAACATCGGAAAACGTTTGGCTCGTTCGGTTCTGTTCTGCGCGACGTATTGACTAGACAAATTTGTAACAGCGCTGGATACATTGCAAATAGGTTGACTAGCTAAATCGCGCACCGATGCTGTTAAATGACAAACAAATTAATGAAATTTTTACGATCTACTTCCCCGATCTGATTTTTATAAAAATCGAACATTTGGTAAGAGAATATGCCCCACCTATGGAGTTGCCAGAAATAAACAGGTGAGTAAGCATATTAATATACCATCATCAGTTATTTAATCTAATATTGTAGTAAAGAAACGTTATTACATATTTTTATTTCTTATCCAAATGTACTGGGTTGCCTTAGCGAAAAATTTACCAAGTCCATGGTTGCCTAAATTTCAGATGTAAAATTTTCAGCGCGAGCGTTGATAGTTACAGAGAAGCGTTGTTCTCGCAACTCCATGCGACACAGATGCAGAGAGTTCTTTTAAAAGATGATTTTTCTGATAGTGTGAGCGCGTTTTATTGATCAAATACTAGATTCGAGACAGATCAAATATCAACATATGAATTATATATTTGTTTTCTACTCTCTCACAAAAGGATTGGTAGAGGCAGTTATTATATAAATCACTCCAATAGACATAATGAATGATGTCAAGAATAGCGCTCCTGGTGTGGGACATCTGAAATCTAGACAACCATGGACTGCCACTTTAGTAACTTTTTGCTTAGGCAACCCAATACAGTTGGATTGTGAATGAAATATCCTTTCATTTGATATAATGTGCGATTAAATATATGATGAGGGTATATTGGCTTGCAGTCAATAGATAATTGTGTAGATGAGATAGGTGTCTTGCTAACTGATAATTCAGACTGTGTTGCACTTGCAGTTACTGAGCACTGGCAAACAGATATGTTATCCCCAACTTCCAATTAGCAACATTTCTCTGTAGAGGACAAAATGAACATGGTGGTGTAGCAATTTATCTGAGGAATGGACTTGAATACCATGTGAAACATAACATAAACAAAATATCTAAGAAGAAAGTTTTTGAATGTGCAAGTGTTGAATTGAAAATTGGGAATGAAAACTATATAATTGTGAGTGTATATCGATCGCCAAAAAGAGAAAACTTGAACGAATTCTATGAAAAGCTAGAGACATTGCTGGAAATATTAGTAATGGAAAAGAAAACAACATTCATCGCTGGTGACTTCAATGTAGAACTTAAAGATGACATAGCGAATATCCGCAAAATGAATCTACTTTTGAACGGATATGCTTTTTCATTTGTAGTGAATGAGTACACAAGAATTACGCATAATAGCAAATCATGCTTAGATAATGTTTTTACTAACTGTACTGACATAGAGAAAGTTAGTGTCATGCAGACTGATATCTCTGATCATAAGGGAGTGAAGATTAACTTTGCAACAGAGAAAAAACAAAATTATATTCACAAAAACATCAGGTTATTCTCAGAAGAAAATAAAATAACATTCAGAAACCAAATAAGTGAACAGGATTGGTCAAGCATATATTATAACATCAGCGCGAGCCAAGTAGATGAGCAATGGAATCTTTTTATGGATACCTTCACAAAGCATTTCAATGAATGCTTCCCACTCAAAAAAATAGTTATAAGAAAATCATCGAAATTTAAACCCGATCAAGAGGTAGTAGACTGTAAAAATAGGTTAAGTGCATTAGGGATTATTATGAATTATCATCCAGAGCTAAAAGTGATATATAATAAACTCAAGAAAGAATATCAAATGTTACTTGCAAAGAAAAGAGCTGAGAAATATGAAATAAGTATATCTCAATCTGACAACAAAATGAAAGCCATGTGGAATATTTTTGGCCAACTGACTGGTAGAGACAGAGACCATATAAATCATACATTCGTTGACGAAAATCCAGAAGTAGTAGCAAATGAGTTTAATGAGTACCTAACAACGAGTATACCCATCTTGCCTGTAGACATATCATCATGTGATATTCCGGAAGCTTCACAGTCAATATTTTTGACACCTGTTACACCGAAGGAAATGGAAGAATTAAATAAACAGATTAAAAATAAACATTCCAGTGGAGATGACGAGATACCAATAAGTTTGATAAAATTCTGTATTAAAAATTTAGCAGAAGTACTATGTTATATAATTAACAACTCACTCACATATGGTATTTTCCCTAGTCAATTGAAAGTATCTGTAATTACACCAATCTATAAAAAAGGAGATCGTGAGTCGTTTGGAAACTACAGACCCATCAGTATACTGCCAAGTTTCTCGAAGTTCTTTGAAATGGCAATGTGCAACCGTCTGCTTAATTTTCTACTGAAGAACAAATTATTGAATGATAGCCAACATGGATATATCAAAGGTAGATCGATAATGACGGCTACTATTCAGTTCACTGAAAATATAATAAGATCTTTTGAGAATAATGAGATACTTCTAGGAATATTCTTAGATTTATCCAAAGCTTTTGATTGCTTAAACCGGCCCCTTTTGTTGGCAAAACTTGAAGCTTGTGGAATAAGAGGAAATGCTTTGATGTGGTTCGAATCATACCTGTATGACAGGATACAGAAAGTTAAGGTTATAAAAAATGGAAATTCTGTGAAATCAGAAATGAAGATCAATCACAACGGAGTACCACAGGGAAGCATATTGGGCCCCATTTTGTTCATTTTATTCATGAATGATATGGAACTAGTCTTGACCGATTCAAGTCTTCTTACCAGTTATGCAGATGATACAAATTTGTTGGTCGTTGGATCCACCCTCTTAAGATTAATAAATAAAGCCAGTATTTTCTACAGTAAAATCAGGGATTGGCTTGAAAGAAATGGTCTCCTTTTGAGCCAAGAGAAAACCACCACCATTCTCTTTAGAACCAAACAACGAGGTATGCCAACACCACCTCAAATACAACTCTCAGATTCGAGTATAAGACCTGAACACTGTACTAAATTTCTGGGCATCCAAATCGATGAACATCTAAATTGGACCAACCACATTACAAGCACAGGAAAAAAACTCAACTCGGTCAGCTATAGCATAAGATTTATTAAAAAATATCTGAATGAAAATTGTTTAAAAATCTTCTATTTCTCCAACTTCGAAAGTATAATGAGATTCGGTTTGATTTTTTACGGATCTGATTCAGGATTGATATAGATTTTTCGAATACAGAAGAGGGTCATAAGAACCATATTTGGGCTCAGACAGAGAGAATCTTGCAGAGGTGTTTTTAAAAAACAACAGATCATGACAGTATTCGCCTTATATGAGTGTTTAATCTATTTATTCAAAAACAAAAACAAGTTTACATACAGTGATTCCAAGCATAATTATAATACAAGACATACAAATATTATTTATCCCGAACATAGACTGGTGAAATATGAGAAACATCCAACATATGCTGCAATCAAATTCTTCAACCAACTTCCAGAAAATATGAAAAAATGTACAATACACAATAGGTTCAAGAATGACGTGAAGAAATTGCTTATTACTTTGGAGCCTTACTCCTTTGATGAATACAAAGTCAGTGAGGTGAAGATTTAATTACTTTGAGTTGACACTATTCCATCTAATGTACCATTATTATACTCTGTATTTTATTGGATTTTCTTTTGGAATAAAGATGATTATTATTATTATTATTATTATTAGTATCACCTTAGTACTCATCTGTTTATACATGGCACTCTTGTTCCTCGGAACAGAGTGTCTATCAATTTGCCCAAATGTCTGCAATTTTCGTTTTTTTGGATAAAAATGGTGTCAAACGATTTGGTTCAAATCACCGATCAAGAATCCGTGGTCGAAATCACGGCCGAATGTAATCTACGGCCGGCCGTAGGCACGATAACTCTCGGAGTTATGGCCATTTTTAGTAAAAACATTTTTCATGAATATTTCCGGAACTGATCACTAGATATATCTGAAATTTAGCACCAAATTGAAGAATCATGACCTTTATATACATGTGAAGTGTTGTATTGATAGGATTGCCGTAAAGTGGCAAAAAAAAATTTCAAAATTTTTAAAATTTTGTTTCTACAATAACTCTCTAACAGAATCAGCTAGGCAGTTGACATTTTCGGAGTAGGTTTGGGAGATAAATATCCCGGTTGAGCTCATTACTGGGAAAAATTAGCCCGATGGTTTCGGAGTAACAAAAAAATTTTTTTCTTTTACATTACAAATTTCAAATTCTGTTTTTTTTTCAGATGCAGTTTCACCATACAAGTCCATTGATATCATTTTGAACTCTAAAAAGCTAACACTTTCAGAGATATAATTTTTCGAAATTTCAATAATTAATCGTACTTGTATGTTTTCACAGAATGCTATAATTATTCTATGAATTTTTATATGATCTGTGTTCAACAAATGTTCTAACAAGAGCGCCAAAGATCCTGTCCACAGGGCTTTCCAACCATTTTTTCAATTGCTTAGGGCATCCCTAATAATCAGAATTTCTACTCTGTCTGATGCAGATACACGCCGAAGCATCGTTAGTTTACTCACTTACTTAGTAGCATGTGAATAAAAGTTAACAATCTAATTCGAATTAAATTCTGATACGACTACCAGTTCCAACGATTTTCAATATTCAATGTAGGCTAGTAGCTACTAGAACACACAAGACATCCAGATGACCTAAAATATTTTTTGTGAGTTGCAATATCAATACTAGTATCATTTTTGTAATGAAAAATTGGTTCGACCACTGACGTGAAGTCAGGAGGTTTTGCACGCATGTTCAATTTTCTACTCAACTCTATTGGACATTCTCTATCGAATGTAACATCCATATATACCATTTTCTCAGCATTTATAATATATGGATTCATTTAATAACATTTTAATGACATACGTCTATTACATCTATGATAACATTATTTTTTTAATTCTTTCATATGTATTCTATTGAAATTGAAATACGAAAAAAAAATTGGTTCAAGCACTGACGTGAAGTCAGGAGCTTTTGCGCGTATGTTCTATTGTCCATTCTCCTGTATTGGACACTTTTAATCGAATTTACCATGGTGAATCCTATTGTCTATTCTCCTGTATTGCACAGCCTTAATCGAATTCACCATGGTAAATTCGATTAAGAGTGTCCAATATAGGAGAACAGAGAATAGAATTCACCATGGTAAATTCGATTAAGAGTGATCAATACAGGAGAATGGACAATAGAACATACGCGCAAAAGCTCCTGACTTCACGTCAGTGCTTGAACCAATTTTTTTATCGTGAAGTCAGGAGCTTTTTCGCGTATGTTCTATTGTCCATTCTCCTGTATTGAACACTCTTAATCGAATTTACCTTGGTGAATTCTATTGTCTGTGCTCCTGTATTGGACACTCTTAATCGAATTAACCATGGTGAATTCGATTAAGGCTGTCCAATACAGGAGAATAGACAATAGAATTCACCATGGTAAATTCGATTAAAACTGTCCAATACAGGAGAATGGACAATAGAACATACGCGCAAAAGCTCCTGACTTCACGTCAGTGCTTGAACCAATTTTTTTTTTCGTGAAGTCAGGATAGAAAGCAATGATGAAAAAATTAACACATTATTGTCTACTTTCAATTCTTCTTTAGGAGAAGAATACATAATTATTTTTGAAAAATATTACTGGAATTAATGTCATATTTAAATAATCAAAGTAAGAAAATTATAAGTTTAGTTACTAACATATTGAATGAAATTCAATTGAATTCCAGTAATATTCAATTACTTATTCTTAACCAATAAATGTCCATTTATAGATCTAAAGGTGATGAGGTGAAACATAAAGATATATTCTCATTAGTGATAGAAAAACTGGCCTAAAATTCCTCTCTACCCATCACGAGATTCAATATCCACAAATGAGCCTCTCACCTTACAAGATCAGAAAGTGTGGTTAATTTAAAGTTAAGTTTTGAAGCCTTCAGCAAAATTTCAGTGATATCATATTAAAAATAATACATAACCTTTCAAAAGTTCCCTCTCACAAATATACTCCTCTGAAGGTACATGGATCTCTAGAAGAAGAATCGCCTTCTCTATTTCTCAAAGATATTCACTCTTGTTCATAGAAATCCCTTCAATATTTAGTTGCCTCCTGCTAAGGAGGGCTATCATCTCCCATAGATTTGTGATGAAATAACACGATTTTCCCCAGAACATATCATACGACGATTCACATCCAGCTACCGAACTCACAAAAGGCTGCTCGGTTCTCCAACAATATGGATACGATCGTGTTCAAACTTGGAACTCTGCAGTAGAGTTAGGTTCTGAAGGCTCTTCCAAAATTTCAGCCATGCCGGACGAATAGTTTATGATATATAGAATTTTTTTTCAATTATTTTCAATAATTTTTTTTCAATTTTCTAGTTATACCATCCTCACGAAATTTCACAAACGTGCTTAGGTTTATATTCTACAACTATTCACCAAGTTTGAATTCGATCGGATTTATTTTGGTTGAAAACAAAATTATTACTCGGAAACCATTGGGCCGATTATACCCATTAATGAACTTGTCCGTCGTATTGGGATGCGCCACCTACCCTGAAAATTTCAAGTCGCTAGCTCTTTCCGTTCTCAAGTTATCGTGGCAACGGCCGGACGGCACCACAGAATTAAATTTCACATTTGGGCAAAATGATAACGCGATGTTCCCCAGAACATACGCGCAAAAACTTACGCCACAAGTAACTCCAGGATACGAAATTCGGCGATAATTAGTGGGTTGGCATTCTACAAGTAATCACCGAGTTTTAATTTGGTCAGATTTGTATATTTTGAGAGGGAATGACAACAACATTTCAGATGAGTATAACTACAAATCCTTTTGGCCCATTATGCCACTTAACGAACTTAAATGTTGCATTTGGATGCGCAACCTACCCCGAAAATTGCAAGCCGCTATCTCATTCCGTTCTCCAGAGATACATGATATTATTTCATGATATTTTTAAAATTTTCTAGTGGTACGATTCTCACAAAATGTCACACACGTCTTTATGTCGATATTCTACGATTAGTTACCAAGTTTCAATTCGATCGGGTACTCCAAAACCATTTGGCCGATTATGCCAGTTAACGAACTTAAATATCGTATTTAGATGCGCAATCTACCCTGGAAACTGCAAGTCGCTATTTTTTTTCCGTTCTCAAGGAATCATGAGATACATAATATTTTTTCGTAATTTTTTAAAAATTTTCTAGTGGTACGGTCCTCACAAAATTTTACACACGTCTTCATGCCGATATTCTACAACTAGTTACCAAGCTTCAATTCGATCGAGTCGATATTTTTTGAGTTATGGAGAAAATAATATTCCAGATGGGTATAAATCCGAAACTGTTTGGCCGATTATGCCCAACAATGAACTTATCTCTCCCATTCGGAAGCGCAACCTACCCTGAAAATTTCAAGTGCCTATCTCGTTTCGTTCGAAATTTATCGAGGCACCGGTCACCCATACAGCTACTGAACTCACACAAGGCAACAATATAGATCCGATCATGTTCAATCTTGGAACTTGGCAGTAGAGTTAGGTTTTGAAGGCTCTCGCAGAATTTCAGCGATGTCGGACGAATACTTTCTGATATATATAATTTTTTTCAACGATTTTCAATGATTTTTTAAAAATTTTCTAGAGATACAATCCTCACGAAATTTTGAAAGAATATGCGCGTTGACATTCTACAACCGATGACCATGTTTGAATTGGATCGGTTCCCAATTATTGGGCAAATAAACACCAAATTTCAGATAGGTGTAACTTCAAAACCGTTTGCCGATTCTGCCTATCAACAAAATCAAATGTCGCATTCAGATGCTCAACCTACCCTAAAAGTTGCAAGTCGATATCTCTATTCGTTCTCAGGTTATCGTGACATAAATAAAATTTGTTTTAAATTTTCTATTGTTATGAGTAACACAAAATTTCACAATCGTCTTTGTGTCAGTATTCTACAACTAGTAACAATTCGATCGAATCTGTATTGGATGATGACAAAATTTTCACTCTGAAACCGTTGGGTCTATTATGCCCATTAATGAACTTGCAAGTCGTATTTGGACGCGCCACCTACCCTGAAAATTACAAATCGCTATCTCTTTCCGTTCTCAAGTTTTCGAGGCAACGGCGGACCCGCCGGACAGAAGCAAATTTGATCTCGAATTCTTCATCAGTGAGTCGAACCTAATCGTTTGAGGCCATTTTCGGCAAAAAATTCGAGCATTACAGACATTTGGGCAAAATGATAACGCTATGTTCCCCAGAACATGGGCGTAAAAAATGTTTATTTGATTAAGACAAATGGCGTTACATGTGCATTACTGAATTCAGAATTTAATGATCTATCCATGTCAAGAAAAAAAATTGGGGCTTGCAATTAAAAAAATATATCGATGGCGTCACTGCTTGGCAATGGGAAATGAAAAATATGAATTACGGTAAAATATTCCTTAAAAAATAAATCAATATACCTGAAAGGGTATAAAATAAATCCATTGTTACATAATTTTGATGCTCATCTAGAATATATGAGGGTACATATTTCTTGTATGGGATCTCGAACTAAGACGTTTGGACGAAGTGATAACGCTCTGGAACAAATACACAAATATACTAATCTTGGTAACGCAATCTTAAACTTTATAAGGTTGGTACTTAATAGGTTGTTTATAACAACACCCGCCATCTATCTGTTAAGTCGGGTAGTTCTGGGAATATCTCCATACCTGAAGTATATCTAGAAAGAAGTGTTATATTTGAATAGTGTGAATAAGATAAACTGTTAGTTTCATGGAATTTGATTTTTATATTTTTGATTGAGTTCAGTAGAGTATAATTAGAGATTTATTCAATTCATTACTTAGTTCGAATGAAGCGCAACACGTATAAATATTACTTACCAAATTTCACGTCACGACGATAGGGTGTGTAGGTACTTGTATACTCATTAATATTGAAATGAGTATATTACTTCATCAACATGACATGCCAATAAGGTCTCGTGAATTGATTCGTTAAATCTATGTACACTTATGCATAGAGTTCACAACTCGAATTAACACACATAAGGTTTCATTAATATCTCGAAAGCAAGCGCAGATGCGCGATTCGGACTTCTAGGTCCTCGTTAGTGTTATGCGGCTGTGACAAATTCAACTTAACTTATATCAAATCAACCTCCGCATAACCGACATAGTGAGAGCCTCAGAATACTGACGGGGAAGAAGTCCGAAACACGAGTCTGTTCATGCTCTCGGCAGATCACTCAATCCTTCTGTGTGATAATTCGTGTTATGAACTCCATGCATAAGTGTAACTACATGCATTTACAAACCCAATACACAGACCCTATTGCCAGAATGCTCATGTCTTGTTGATTTATTAACAATTGTGTAAGCCATCTTCCGGTATCATACCATTTCAATCGAATTGAATGAAACTAGGAAAATAGGATATTGCAATTGCAAATAATCATTATGAAATTATAATAATGAAGTATATGTACGGACTACAGATCCTTGAACAAACTGAAAATAAAACATGAAATTGAATATAACTGTAATTATATCAAGAGTATGCGAATGAATTATCAATTCAAATTGAAGTTTACTAACTTCTAATGATAACCACAATCATCATGAACTTTATGACTTAAATTTTATGAATCTTTTATTTCAATAGTTCTAACATAAGTGTCATTCATGTGAACTGTGAACAATGTACGAGTATATACTCACATTTGAAGGTCATAGTGGTTTATTCTGTTCTCAAATAATAAACCTTTGAAATTGTGCAGCGAACAAATGTTTAACCTGTCCTCCTGAAAATTCCACTGCTTACGTTCTGAATGATGTAGAATTCAAAAATCCGAGACAAATATAATGAACCGAAAACTTGCCTGGGGATTTTCTCCTAAACTCATGAAACCTGTAACACAAAATGTGGGATTGGGAAAGCCATGTGGACAGGAGCTTTGGCGCTCTTGTCAAACTACTAGCGGGGATTTAGAAATGATATCAATAGATTCTTAGGATAGAACTGCATCGTCAACTTGGTCCGATAACTGGTGCCAAGTAACACTCCCGTTCTACACTTGAGAAAATTCGTAGCGACGCAATGAGTATTATGCAAGCGCTAGTATCGCGGCACGTAACACTCCCGTTCTGCATTTACGGAAATTTGTAGCGACGCAGTGAGTATTATGCAGGCGCTAGCATTGCGGCCGTTCTGTTAGAATTTTGAAAAATCATATCTCCGAAAGTATTTGTTTGTTAAAGTTGAGAATGATATCAATGGATTATTATGACGAAACAGCATTTTAAATAAAAAGAAATTGAATTTGAAATATGTAATGTTTTCCGTTACTCCGAAACAACTAGGCCGATTTTGCCCAATAACGAATTTAACCGAGATATTTATCTCCCAAACCTACTCTGAAAATTTCAACTATCTAGCTCGTTCCATTCGAGAGTTATCGTGCTTACGGCCGGCTGCACAGCATCGATTTTTACCATGGATTCTTGATCAGTGAGTCGAACCAAAATGTTGTAAGTTTAGTATATACAGGTTGTTTCTGAATTGATGTGACAGAGTTTAAGAGGTGGTTCTTTGGCACAAATCAATGGAGGAATGTCATTTAATTTTTTGTTAAAGCTCTATCCTCTCCAAGTTATTGCTTATGGAAATGGAAAAACATTTTGCTTTTATTGAATATATCCTCTATGGAACGATTCAGAACAAAATTGGTTGAAGCACTGACGTAAAGTCAGGAGCTTTTGCGCGTATATTCCATTGTCTATTCACTCCTCATACGAAGTCGATCGAGCATAGTCTCTGAAATATAAAATTTTTCAAGATTGCTGAAACAAATTGAAATATAACCTTAAACCGACAAAATTACTGTTAATAATGTTTTATCCATCTCTATTGGACACACCTATTTGAATTAACCATCGATATAGACATACATGGTACATTTCTTACCATTTCAATGAAAGACTTGATTAATGAGAGGTTCATCTATGATCACAACATTTTTAAATCTGACATGTATTCTATCTGAATTGAAATTCCTTAAATATCTAATGATAAACCAAAGAACTTACTTCCCAAGTAATTTCAGGATACGATATTTACGAAATTCTGTGAAAATGTGTGCGTCGGCATTTTACAAGTAATTACCGAGTTTTAATTGGATCGGATTTGTATTTTTTGAGCTTTAGAGGAAATAAAAGCAAAAATTCAGATGTGCATAACTCTAAAACCATTTAGCCAATTATATATGCCTATTAAAAAACTCAAATGTCGTATTCGGATGCACAACCTACCCTGAACATTGCAAGTCGCTTCGCTATCTCTTTCCGTTCTCAAGTTATAGTCAGATACATTTTATTTTTCATAATTCTTTTTTTTAATTTGCTGCTGATACAACCCTCATGGAATTTCACATACGTCTTCATGTCGGTATTCCACAATTATTTATCAAGTTTTAATTCGATCGGATTTGTATTTTTTGAGGTATCGCGAAAATAATATTCCAGATGGGTATAACTCCGAAACCGTTGAGCTGATTATGCCCAACAACCAAACTAACTGTTCCATTCGGATGAGCTACGTACCCTGAAAATGGCAAGTCGCTATCTCATTCCGTTCGAAAGTTACCGTGGCAACGGCCCATCCAGCTACTGAACTCACACAAAGCTGCTCTTATCTCTAACAATATAGAACCAATCGTGTTCAAATTTGAAAGTTGCAAAATTTCAGCGATTTCAGACGGATAGTTTCTAAAATATAAACTTTTTTTCAATGATTTTCAATATATTTTTTTAAATTTTCTAGTGATGCGATCCTCACTAAATTTCTCAATAATGGTCGCGACTGCATTTTACAACTAATTACCATGTTTGAATTGGTTAGGATTAGTATTTTTTGAGTTATTGGAGAAATAACAACAAAATTTCAGATAGGTATAACTCAGAAATCGTTTGGCCGATTATAGGTACTTATTATTATACAGGGTGAGTCTTTGACCACTGCATTAATTTTAACCAAAGATTCCTCTCATCAAATAAAACAGTTTTTTCATTCACCATTTTTCCAGATTCGGTTCAGGTAAAAAGATACAGGCTGTTGAAATTTCGAAAAAAAATCAGTTTTATTTTGTAGCTTTGACATCCTTTTTTCGAATAAAATGAATATTGGTGTAAAGTTTTCTATAACTATGAGACATATTTTCCAAATATTAGTTATTTTCTACTTCTACTGGTTTTCTAATTATAGACTCCTGGATTCATAAAACTAAACAAAATTAGCATAAAGAAAGCAGATAAAGTTTTTCTTGGTTAATTTCAAGAATATTCCATCATTTTAGAACATTATATTATTCTTCATCATTTCTCCTTAAACGCACCGTTTTCGAGATATTCTTCATTGAATGTTTTAAAATGGAAAACTCCAGAAATTTCACTACTTTTATGGATCCGTCCCTGAGCGTTGGAATCCCGAATCAGGCTGTAAACCACATTACCATGCCTTTTTCTCGTCCGCCAACAATGTCATAGATAATTTATATGCAGGAGTGTATTAGCCATTGTGAAATCTTTAAACGCTTGTAACTTTTTACCTGAGCCGAATCTGGAAAAATGGTGAATGAAAAACTGTTTTATTTGATGAGAGGAATCTTTGGTTAAAATGAATGCAGTGGTCAAAGACTCACCCTGTATAACAAACTCAAATGTCGCATTCGGATGCGCAACCTACCCTAAAAATTGCAAGTCGCTATCTCGTCCCTTTCTCAAGTTATCGAGAGATAAATAATAAACAATAATTTTCTGTGGTGATATCATCCCCACAAAATTTCACATATATTATGTCTTCATGTCGGTATTCTACAACTAGTTGCCAAGTTTCAATTTGATCGGATCTGTATTGGTCAAACACAAAATTTGTACTCGGAAACCGTTGGGCCGATTATGCCCATTAACGATCTTGTCCGTCGCATTTGGGCGTGCCACCTACCATGAAAATTTCAAGTCGCTATCTCTTTCCATTTTCAAGTTATCCTGGTAAGCGGATATGATCAGATTTGACCTCGAATTCTTCATCAGAGAGTCGAACCTAATCGTTTGATAACATTTTCGGCAAAAAATTCGAACATTACAGAAATTTGGGTAGAATTGGCAGACTCAGATGAGAAAATGCTAAACCTGGGTGTAGCCTTAACAGCGTTTCTTGAGATATAATTATATGTAAATCAGATGCAGTAATTATCTTCTTTCTCATTTTCAGACCAAAAATGACATCCAACTGGCCTACAAATTAGACAAACTCCGGACAAATTTCACCAGTCTCCAAGCAGCTTATGAGTTTACGAGTGCCAACAAGATTTTCGTCGGCGACGACGTCCCAGTTAGAGAATGCATATTGGACCTCTTCAAGGACGAAATCACCATGACCAAATTCAAGACGGACGCGGAGAACGCCAGAAATCAAATAAATCAATGGGTCGAAGACAGGACGAACAAAATGATAAAAAATCTACTACCACCCGGTAGCGTGGACGAGGTGACCGATTTGGTTCTGGTCAACGCGGCCTATTTCAAAGGAATGTGGTTGAAGAAGTTCAATCCTTCAGAAACCAGGCAGGAAATCTTTTATGTCAGTCCCACCAAACAGATTATGGTTGATATGATGCACTTGGAGGGCACCTTCAATTACGGTATGTAAATTGCGACGTTGTGCTGTATAATTGCATTCGACGTGTGGATAACACCTAATTAATTAATAGGTATACCTACATTGGGTATGACTATAACAGTCGATATCAAATATACGTATATACGTAATAAGAATAAGAATTAAAAATCTGAATTCTTTCCTAATGGCGACTACGTCGGGTGATCTTCAGGGTCATCTGGGTCCCATTTTATGTTAACGCTTCTAACAACTAAGTTAAATTCTACTGCATCTATGTTGAGAGCTTTGAGGAACCAAATCGATTACAACATGTTAAAGGTTATACATTTCGCAAATTTCCTATCTGTACTATCTTACGGCATATTTTTTTTGGGGAGAAATTACCTTAGCTTATTTGTAACACAAAACTTAGCTATATGAACGATTTTCCTCATGAAAGTCAGAGAGTCATGTTGAGGTGTATTTAAAAAATGGTTCAAGCACCGACGTGAAGGAGCTTTTGATCTATTGTCTATTCACCTCTATTGGACACTCTTAGTCGAATTAACCATCGATATATACCGTTTTCTCAGCTTTTATAAGATATGAATATATTTCGAACCATTTTAATGACAGACTTGGGTAATGAGAGAATCTATGATCACAGAAATTTAATTATGACATAGGTATGTATCCTATCGGAATGTAAAATCGTTAAATATCTAATGATATACGAAAAAACTTATGTCTCCAGTAATTTTAGGATACGATATTCTGCGAAAATTAGCGCCTCGGCATTCTACAAGTAATTACCGAGTTTTGACTGTATCGGATTTGTATATTTTGTATAGAGGAAATAATATCAAAATTTCAGATGAGTAGAATTCCAAAACCGTTTGGCCGATTATGCCCAATACCTAACCAACTTAAATGCCGCATTCGGATGCGCAACCTACCCTGAAAATTGCAAGTCACTATCCATTCTCAACTTATCATGAGATACATAATATTTTTTTATAGTTTTTGAACTTTTCTGTTTACAAATAGAAGGGATTGTTGGTGTCAGAACTAAGTCTTAGAAATATCCTTGAAATTAATTAAAACCTTTAAGAAATATAAAGGATTATGTGTACCTATATTTATCAAAGGACCTACATATTTTCAATATTTTCGAATTCTTGAAAGAAAGTCCTGTGACAGGAGCTTTCTGGCGCTCTTGTTCAAACAGACAAATTATATCTCCGAAAGTATTGGTTTCTGAGAGTTGGGAATTATATCAATGTATTCTTATGATAGAACTGTTTTCATAAAGGAAATTCAATTCAAATAATAGTTTATTTATCAAGATTTAATGAGCAATCTGAGAAAGAGAACTGCACCATGGAAGAAATCAAATTAAAATACCTGAAATGAATTTGAATCTCTTATATAGAACATAATGACATATACGAGTATGAACACAGATCATATAATAAATCATAGATAGAATAATTATAGTCTTCTGTGAGAACATAGAAGTACGATTCATTATTGAAATTTCGAAAAATCATATCTCCGAAAGTATCAGCTTGTTGGAGTTGAAAACGATATCTCTGGATTTTTAGGGTGAAACTGCATCTTAAAAAAAAATTATTTTTAAATTTGTAAGTTAAAAAAAAAATTTTTTTCGTTGCTCCGAAACCATCTCGCCTATTCTGGCCAATAGTGAACTTAGCTGAGATATTTATCTCCCAAACCTACTCTGAAAATTTCAACTGCCTAGCTCATTCCGTTCGAGAGTTATTGTAGAAAAAATGATTTAAAATTTTCAAATTTCTTTTTTGACACTTTACGGTAACCCGATCAATACAAAACTTCACATGCGTCTAAAGGTCATGATTCTACAATTTGATGCTAAATTTCAGATAGATCGAGTGATCGGTTTCGGAAATATTCATAAGAAACATTTTTAGTAAAAACGGCCATGACTCCGACATCGCTTGATGAATTTCGCCCGTTAACGAACTAGTCCGAGATATTTACGCTCCAACCCCCCCCTGCAAATTTCAATCCTCTAACTCCTTTCGTTCGAGAGTTATCGTGTTAACGGACGGCCGGACGGCCGGCCGGCCGGACAGAATCGATTTCGACCACGGATTCTTGATCAGTGAGTCGAACCAAATCGTTTGATACCATTTTCAGCCAAAAAATCGAAAATTACAGACATTTGGGTAAATTGATAAGCACTCTGTTCCGAGGAACAAGAGCGCCAAAAAGTGGTTCTCTGCAATATTTCAAATCTTGTTATCATCTTAGCAAGTACTATTATGAGGTTGCTGGGATAGCAATGTAGATAGCAATTTGTTTCTGAAAATGACAGAACATGTTACTCAAAATCGATAATCAGAATAGCAATATTTCGAATCTTGCTGTGGAAGCAATATCTTTTTCTTAGCAATATTGCTATACGCAAACAGAATAGGTCTGATTATATTATATATGAGCAAGATTGTTCAATTACCTACCGAGAGAAATTAGAGATGTTGTTGATTTCAAAATTTCTAAAAGGATTATACTTCCAATTATAGTTGAGTTGAACTGAGTACTAGATTTCAATTCCATCAGATCTGTAGTTTTGAAAATATTGAAAAGATAAAATTCGTCTCGAAGGTTTGTGCAGAATTTCAGTGGAATCTGACAAATATTTTCTGAAATCTGAAATTTTTATGAAACGTTTAAATTTTTTTTAGTAATATGATTATCACGAAATTGTGGGCATTTGCGCGTTGGCATTCTATAACTACTTAATTACCAAGTTTTAATTCGACCCGATCTGTATTTTTTGACTTATTGAGGAAAACATATTTCCAATGGGTATAACTCCGAAACCGTTTGCGTTACCCTGAAAATTGCTAATCACTATCACTTTTCATTCGAAAGTTAACGTGCCAACGGACGGATGGCCAGTCGGTCAGAATCGAATTTGACCACAAATTCTTGATCAGTGAGTCGAACCTAATCGTGTGAGAACATCTTTGGCAATGAATTCGAAAAATACAGACATTTCCCTAAAACATGCGCGCAAGAATTACTGTGGTGAATTGTAAATTTTTATTATGGGTTCTCTTTGGGAAAATGTTTGACTACTTTTTTAGCTGCTATTTTGTGGCAATTTTGAAAATAAAATTATATTATTAATATTAAATGCATATTGAGTCTATGTTGGCTAAGTATAATTCGACTTTAATTCTTCGCATGGCATGAAGTAATGAACTCTGAAGCGTAATTCACAGGGGCGGATCGTGAATATATGGGGCCCTGGGCTAATACCACTTAGGGGCCCTCAAAAAACTGTATTCTTGAGTGATGTAGGTGTACTGTATAGGAAGAAAATAGCACAATAAAATATTTTATTTATTAAATATGACTTGTGTACGCATGTAAATTATAAAATAACCTTTCGGCATTTTTGTGCTGCATAATCCTAAATCTAATCATCACACTCATTCTTTGTTAAATTACAATTCGTGAAAAGAACTGTTAAATAATTCAGTCGATAGTTCCACGTTGTTGTCCCATATTTGTTCTCTACTTAAGATATCCTGCAAAAAAAACGCCCTGCTTCACAGTTAGTTATAGGCAACGTTAAAAAAATCTTTAATGTCGTATAACAATTTGGGAAAAAAATTCCCATCAACAAGTTTCTTTTCATAAATTAACATAAAAATTTCACAGCAAAAGGTGCAAGACTCTGGCTCAGACAGTAGTAAGTAAGATTACAACTGAATACACTAATTCACTAAATGTTCGTCTACGTCATCTGGATAACAATCAATAATTTTACGTACACTTTCCAGATCTATGCTTTCCTTATTCTTGTCTTGTAAATCCATTGAAAATTTGATTTTTTCTGCTATGTCTCATAGACTAGGCTTCGTTTATTTAAATCCATAATCAGCTTCTAACGCAACGTTTAGCGTGCATCTTAATTTTTTCAGCACCATATACCTACTGCGATTGTATTCGTGGACTTATCTGAAAATTTTGAAGTTATGCGTCTTTTGTTAATCTCACTGTAGTCTTTTCCCACACCATTCCTGTTTTGTAGCTTTTTCCTCATATTCCTTTAGCTTCTGATCGGATTGGTGTCGTATGTTGTTCACGAACTCTTTTAATGACACAATTAATTTAGTACCTTCAAAAATATCTAAATCAGGGCGTTGTATTTTTGCGCGTATGTTCTGGGGAACATCGCGTTATCATTTTGCCCAAATATCTATAATTTTCGAATATTTTGCCGATAATGGTCTCAAACGACTAGGTTCAACTAACTGATGATGAAGAATTTGATTCTGTCTGGCCGGCCATTGTCACGATAACTTGAGAACGCAAAGAGATAGCGACTTTGAATTGTCAGGATAGGAGGCGATCCCAATACGACGGACAAGTTCGTTAATGGGCATAATCGGCCCAAGGGTTTCCGAGTAATATTTTGTTTTCAACCATTAGTAATCTGATCGAAATGAAACTTGGTGAGTGGTTGAAGAATACAAATCGGATGATGTTTTTAAGATTTTGTGAGAATTGTATCGTTAGAAAATTTCAAAAAAATTATTAAAAAATATTATTTATGTCACGACAACCTGAGAACGGAAAGAGATAGCGACTTGAAATTCTCAGGTTGAGTTGTACATCTGAATGCGACATTTGAGTTTTTTATAGGCATAATCGATCAAACGGTTTTGGGGTTATTCCCATCTGATATTGGGTTGTTATTGCCTCAATAACTCGAAAAATTCAAAACCGATCCAATTCAAACATGGTTCAAAATTTCGTGATGTTCGTATCACTAGAAATTTTTTTAAGAATCGTTGAAACATATTCTATAAATCAGAAACTATCCATCCGACATGGCTGAATTTTGAGAGAGCCTTCAGAACCTAACTCAACTACCAAGTTCGAAGTTTGAACACGATCGGATCTACATTGTTGGAGATACGGGCAGCCTTGTGTGAGTTACGTAGCTGGATGGGTGACCGTTGCCTTGATAACTCTTGAACGAAAGGAGATAGGGACTTGCAATTATCAGGGTAGATTGCGCATCTGAATGGAGGAGTTAAGTTCGCTGTTGGCTATAATCGGCCCAACGGTTTCGGAATTATACCCATCTGAAATATTATTTTCTGGATAACTCAAGAAATATAGGCTCGTTCGAATTGAAGCTTGCTAACTAGTCGTAGAGTATCGATTTGTCCGTACTCCTGAGAACGGACAATATAATTCACCATGGTAAATTCGATTAAGAGTGGCCAATACAAGAGAAGGGACCATAGAACATACGCGCAAAAGCTCCTGACTTTACGTCAGGGCTTGTTTGATTTTTATTAACTAAATTATCATCATATCATCATATTTTTTTATAGATTTGACGGCATCATAGTGACAAGACCATCTGGTCTGACTTAGGCCGGCCTCATACTTCTCTGAATTCATATTCTTAAATTCATATTCTGAATTCTGGAAGCTTGCAAAATCTAGAAATTAATACTCTGAAAAAACCAGAATGTGTGAGGAGAATAGTGAATTAGTATGCAATTCGGTGCTTTCTGAATTAATAATATGAATTCAGAGTATGAATTCAGGACGTATGAGTCCGGCCTTAAGCTTTTTACGATTTTTTACGATTCTTACAAAATTACGCCTACATCTTTAAGTTTGTATTCTACAAGTACACACAAAGTATCAATTCGATCGAATATGTATTGGTTGAAAACGAAATTATTACTCCGAAAGCATTGGGCCGATTATGCCCATTAACGAAATGGTCCGTCGTACTTATTGTGGCGCGCCACCTACCCTAATCATTTCAAGTCGCTATCCCTTTCCGTTCTCAAGTTATCGTGCCAACAGCCGGCCGGCGGAATCAAATTTGATCTCGAATTATTTATCAGGGAGTTGAACCCAATCATATCAGACAATTTTCGAAAAAAATAACGAAAATTATAGACATTTGGGTAAAATGATACAATGACGCTGTCAGCGTTTTACTTTGGCGATGAGAAGTCTCCTCAGGGACCGTATACTCGACGTTCGTAGAGATGAGTATTCGCATGCGATAACCTACAAGAAATCTCATCTCACTTCTCCCTCACTATTTAGTAGTATTTAGTAGTAGAGACTAGAGAAACACATTTCAACCGACAATTCACATACGGAGTTTGCGCAGACTTACTGATGTGATAAATCTCGTAGGAGAGATCTCTCTCAACATTTCGTGAATAGGAGCCCAGCCAGGGCCCAGGTAGTAATAGACCATATAGACAAGAAAACAAGCGACGGGGAATTCCCTGTTCTATTTGATAGACGCGCACACGGTTTGATTTATTTCAGACTTGCCAACCTTGTGATTGGAATTTATTTTTAATTTTAGATAGTATATATTAGATATATTCTTTACAATTTCTATTATTTTCAATGTGGCCGGTGGGCCCTTTGTATCCACGGGGCCCTGGGCGGGCGCCCATAATGCCCATACGTAGATCCGCCCCTGGTAATTCATTTAGTTTTGTTTTGATGTTCAATTACTTATGAAGCTATATATCAAGAGCGAAATTATTGTGTTGATATCGTCGCAGACATAGTATACAGTCACACATTATTTTCAAATTTTAATAATTTACAGAGTTCACTTGAAAGCCATAATGAATTAAATTTTCACATCTGATGCTATAGAAGTATGGCCGTTTTGTGTGCCACTGGGCACTGTTTTCTGTTCAACTAAGCTATACCTTTTTAAGTTCAATTTTGGAAAAAGTAAAAGCAATTTCGGAAATAATAAAACCAATTTTGGAAAAAGTAAAACCAATTTCGGAAAAAGTAAATTCACTTTTGGGAAGGAGTAAATCAAATTTCGAAAAAGGTAAATCCAATTTCGGATGAAATATTCAGAATTAATTAGTCCAATTTTGTGTCCATAAGACCCATTTTCGTTATTATCGTAATGGATATCATATTTCCTATCATTTTAACTTGTACGTTGAGCAATTTAACAATGAGTTAAAATATTTATGGACTAATTGCAACCTACGTACTCGAAAGGGTTTGAGCATTTAGGTCTGTCTGGTGGTTCGGCTTACATTATTGAGTCAGTATTTGAGAAATTTCGGTGTACTTTTTAGCGGAATGACTTTTTGAACGGAAAAAAAGGATGCATTTCTTATTGCATGGGAGTCAATATTGAAATATACAGGGTATTACGGAAAAGTTAATTCCTTGCTGAACTTGAATTTTAAGATAATTTGAATTAATTTCTTGCTGAAGATAAGGCGATGCAAATATTTTTTTACCGTCCGAGATATTTACGCTCCAAACCCACCCTGCAAATTTCAATCCTCTAACTCCTTTCGTTTGAGAGTTATCGTGTTAACGGAAGTACGGCCGGACAGAATCGATTTCGACCACGGATTCTTGATCAGTGAGTCGAACCAAATCGTTTGAGACCATTTTCAGCCAAAAATTCAAAAATTTCAGACCTTTGGGCAAATTGATCTTGTTCCGAGGAACAAGAGCGCCAAAAACGCATACGTCTCTTTTCGTTAACACCCTGTATATTGAAATATTGACTCCAATACATTAGCATCATTCCTGTATGTTTAACAAGTCATTTCGCTGAAAAATAAACCGCAATTTTCGAAACACAAACGCATAAATGTAAACCGAGCCACCATATTTTTCCTGCAGTTCAATAATTCTTAAATCATTTTAACGTACGAGTTAAAATTGTGAGAAAGAATATATTCATTAGGACAATAGCGAAAATAGGTCTTACGGGCTCAAAATTCTGAATATTTTGTCCGAAATTAGATTTACCTCTTCCGAAATCGGTTTTACTATTTCCGAAATTGCTTTTACTTTTTCCGAATGTGAAATTGAAAAGGTATAGACTAATAGCTTTTGTGTGCAGTTTCTTGAACGTGTAGCCGAGCGAGCAACTCGGCAGTTTTAATATTTTGATCTTAATATAATCCTGGAATTATTTCATTTTGATATTTGCAGAGGTGTCGGAGAGTCTTGGTGCTCATATCTTGGAATTACCATACAAAGGTGAAGATATAAGCATGTACATACTACTGCCACCTTTCTCCAAAACGAACAGAGCCTTGGAGAACACCCTGAGCAAACTGACTCTACAGGAATTCAACAACATCATTGAGGGAAAGAATTCTTTCAGTCATACTGTACAAGTATCTTTACCCAAGTTCAGTCTGGAACAAACTATTGAGTTAGTGCCGGTATGTAATCTTGATTTCATAATGTACTATTAACTTGTGTATATATACCTACTTTAATTTGGTGTTCTGCATTGTATATATTTGCTTGTTGCTTTGTATATTAGCAGCTGCATAGCTTCGCTGTGACCGATGAGTTTTTTCAATTCCTTCATCATTTTGGGAGTGGGTCATGCTGGAAAGCATTAAATGATGAGAAAATGTGATAGGACAGGAAACTGTGATGCGAATTCTGAAATGGATGTTGTTGGGGGCAGCACCTTGTTAAATATTGATTCGCCAAGTCATCAGTTTCAAACGCACAAAAACCTCGATATTTAAGCCGCAAATACAGAAAATTAGAGTAGAATTGCATTACGGCAGTCAGATGGGTGGTGCTTGGTGATAAGTATGGTGCATTTGGCACTTGCTGTCCAATTATAGGGTCCTTATTCACCAGTAATGCAGTGTAGGTACTTGAAACTATTAAAAAATATTGAATATCATTCAAACTCTCCCATATGTTACGTTGGCTAGGAGTTCAATCGTTTGACCCCTGTAGAATATCATAGAACTCCATAATAGGAAGGTCATTTGGTATGAATTAAATTACCTTGTACTTTTTCAATTTCAGGCATTTCTGCTTTTCCTTCCCCGACACTATATTACCCGAAAACCGTCAACATTTGCGGCATCGTTTGACAAATTAACAGAAACCGGAAAAAAACGACAATTGTCGGCGCGATATGTGCACTGTGCATTGTACAATCTAAGGAGCGAGACCAGATCCGTATCCAGTTTGTCGTTGTACTCATGATAATTTTCAGATTGAGAATACTCCATGACCTTTCAAGATTTGTATAGAAGACAGTTTTGAATTGGTTCAGGTCAACATTTGTTAAAAAGAACATCACCTTTTCTGAACCCATCTGACTCAAATTGAAAGTAAAAGTCTCTACAAAGTAAAGAACTCACCATAAATTTTATTTAAGATTTCTGAAGAGTTGATTCGCGTAAGCCACAAAAATAGATTGATTTTTTTTGTATAGGAGCGTGAACTGAAAAATAACTTTGTACATGTGCAGTGAAGCACTGGACACGCCGGTAATAATTAGTAACGTCGACAGTCGACGAGTAAATGCAATTGTTAACTTAGTAAGCTCTAAGCTATAAGATTTTTTCTCAAAAAGAGGTTCAAGCGAAATGCTTGTACTTATTGTATATTGTATGGATTCTTTGATTTTTGCCAATATCTCAGTCTGAAATCCGGAGATAATACTGATCGATTCAAAAAAGTTGTAGTTGAGAAGAAAATATCACAGGAATGTTTATGAAAAAACACATCGTAAAATGTTTACCAATGATTGATAGAAATTCCACTCACCTGCACAATTAACTGACCATCCATGTTTGGTGTTACGCCTATGATAATGATAAAACACTTTCTGCACATTATTCCTCTGATATTTGTGTATACAATTCAGTTCCGAAATGTATTACTAATTCCACGATCTTAGTAATTGTATTACTCTGATTTCCATTGCGCTCTTCTTTGTGGCTGGACATTTAACAGTGTTATATTAGAGTTAGTAACGCTCTGATGCTTTATATTGCGAGAAAGAGGGCCATTAGACGCAGTTGGAGCTTGTCAGATTGCACAGCATGTCAGCTTGCACAGACCATAGACATATTATTCTAACGTTGGTTACACGATCAATCTGGTATGAATCTGGCATCGATCTGACATCAATCTGGCCATCATTCACACATCATGTCACACTTAACTGATGTCGGATTGGCCGTGTAACCTCCGTCTGAGAACAGTGAACCAGACTAGATTCCATTGGACTGATTAAATATTGAACCAGAGAATGATGTTGGCTTCACTTTGAGAAGTAAACAATGGGTCCTGTAGCGCAGACACTAGGTGTGTCTCGAACTACTGTCCGAGGTGCCATCAAACGTTATGGGGAGACGATTCTCACACTAGAAAGACAGATTGAGGTACCTACACATCGATGCATATCTGCTTGAGATGACCGATTTATTGTCAAAAATGTGCTGAGATGGCACTTTTGTGTGAGGGCTCAGGCTCGTAACCTTCGTCAGGCACCCGAACTTCTTTCACAGCATCATATACCTACTGCTAGACTTCTTGTTGCCCGATAATATGCTACCTAGATAATGGATCACTGGAAGAAGGTACTGTTTGCAGACGAGAACATAAAAGCAGTAAGAGATCCGTCAAAATGTGTACGGATCCCTTATGTCATAGTCCAGACCAGGGGCTATCTGTGAGGTTCCATAATGGTAAGAGGAGGCATCATTTAGGAGGCTTGAACCGAACTCGCGATCTTCAATAGAGGAAGTTTGACTGCCCAGAGATACGTAGAAGGAATTCTCCAATAAACCGTCATTGTGCTTCTATTTATTGGCACAAATTCAATCTTTATGTATTAGAATAGCCACTGATAATCTCAGTGAGATCGGAATTCGAACTCATTCATGGTCAGCACACAGTACTGATCTAAATTATATAGTAAACATGTGGGGAAATCTTCAAAAATTAGTTCGAGCAAAGAAACCAGCTCCAACCACTATAGCATACCTCAAAACAGTTGTTGTACAGGAATGGCACGATATTCCCCAGTTAGATGTTAAAATTGTGTAAACCGAATGTGATATAGCAATCCATTCTGACAGTCCAGCTGCTATTAAAGCTCTGAGCTCCCATGTTATCGAGTCTAAGCTAATATAGAGGTACCGAAGAAAACTTAACTAAGTAGGCAAGAACAACAGTGTCTCCTTGGTCAGGGTTCCTGATCACTCGGGAATTGAGGAGACCAACACACTTGCCCAGAAAGGAGCACGAACCCCACGAAACAGAAAAAATTCCTCCGGAACTTTGGCACTGACAGATCCAAGAAATATATGGATCTCAGTAAAAGCATACTGCACCTCCTCACTGGTTTCCTCGCAAGACACTGCTGCCTTAGGAAGTATATGATGAGATTATGGTTAGCAGAAACTGACGAGTGCAGATTCTGTGGGGAATCACTGATCACCTGATTACGGAATGCCTCGCCATCTAGAACCAACGCGAGGAATGCTTTGGACAAGAAATCTGCTGGAGCGAAGACGTAGACTCTTTGAAGCCATTCCAGATACTGGAGTTCATCAGAACTCTGGAACTGGAAGGCGACCTGTAGATAGTGATGACATCGACAGCTCTGGGGAGGGGGGCACAATAGAATGTAACGTCATAGTGTAACGTTACCCTTTGTTTGTTTGTTTGTGTTAGACCGATACCGTTTGAGCGAGTAGCCCGTGCTACAGCCTAGAGAGGCTTATTGCACCTCGGTTGGTCTCATATTAGCTGACAGGATCTCATGCTTCAACCCTCTCAGTTCGGGTTGCTAGCCACCATAGGCTCCCTTTGTCAATCCCCTGCAGCTCAGGTTTACTTAACCGAGCTGAGTCCTGCATCGCTGACAATTATATGGGTCTCAAGTAACATCAACATACAAGTAAGTGTATTACCTACATAAGGTCCATTTCCTAGAAAGTAGGATTAGGCTCTTGTCTAGGTTCCTCGCACGGTTTCTGGCACTCAGAGTCGTGTCGTCGCCCACAAGCCTGGAGTTAATTCTCCAGCTGGCTATTGCCTTAAGTGCTGGCGACTGTACGAGAGAATTTGTATGTTCCTAGAGCGTCCGCCCATCACTGAACCGTCCGTGAACCATGTTAGTTCACTGTGCGTTCTTTTCTCCCCCTCCGCGAGGGTCTTTAGTCCCAGCTTGAAGGAAGGATCAAATTTGTGAGTTACTGGACTCCAGTCGCTCACCATGTTCAGGATCGGGTGACTAATAAGTCCCCCAATTCCAGCGTGTCTATATGACCGTTGTCTCCAGACATCGTTGAGTGGCAGCCTGTAGGCCCCCAACCTCGCTTCAGACCTCACTAAAAGGTGAAGGAGAGGGAGTCCCACGAGAACCTCCATGCTACAGTATCACAAAACAAGGCCAGTCTCTGAACTATCTCCAACTTCTTGACGGCCTTGCTCTAGATCATTTTTGTCCACCGCACAGCACTAGCATATGTGAGCGAGGGCCTCACTATAGCAGAGTAAATCCACCTAGAGATTCTCGGGCACAAGCCCCTGTTTTTCCAATTGCCCTACGAGCAATCATGAGGGTTTTCTTTCCCTTGGCAAGTTTTGCTGAAAGTTGTGGGTTCCAGCTTAGCTTGGTATCAAGCATGACGTCCATGTAGCGTACCTCATCAGCCAGGTTTAGTTCCACACCCATGAGTGTGGGGGCTTTATTTCCCTCCAAATTGCTTTTGAGTGTGAACGGTATAATATCTGAGGCTGACCCTCTCGCACCAACTTTCTACCACTTACATAGCCCGAAGAGTTAACTACGAGAGTACTCTTGGAATATTTCAAGTCATAAGAGCCCAAGATGGTTATACTCATTATCTGAAATGAAAATACATAATAATGAAAACAATTTGGAGAAACTAAAAGTGTAAATTCATTCAAAAGTTTATAAAAATCTATTACAGTACTATAATTAAATAAATGTTACGAAAACATTGAAGGTTTTTTTTTTGATCTGCTGAGCAATACTCACAATAAACCTTAGTATTCATTTTACATATTCTTCAACTAAATCTAAGAATATCGTAAATAGCCTGGTGGAGGGTTAATTGTGCCAGTGTGTGTAGAATAAAATTGAGTTCGAGAAAATTATTTCTGGAATCCTTAGATGGTGTAAAGTCAAATGCGAAGTACCTTCACAGAGTCTCCTGCGATATTTCCAGCGTGACCCTATTTCAACAAATGCTAAAACTGTAATTAAAAAAAAACAACAACCATTCAAGCGAACACCAGTCTCGGCCATTGTGTGACACTAACACTAATCTTGTTGGTAGATTCTTGAAACACTTGGTATTGGGAACCTCTTCAAAGCGGACGTTGACTTATCTTCGTTGTCGACAAAAAAACGAGTCACCTTAGATAGGGGCATTCACAAGGCTAGAATAATTTTAAATGAGAATGGCGCTGAGGCAGCCGCTGCTACAGCGCTCATAGGATGGAGAATTATGGAGGACATCGACGAAACAACGGAATTCAAGTGCAACAGGCCCTTCGTTTTCATTATATTCAATAAAGAGAGAAAAACGGTGTTGTTCACTGGTGTTTTCAGGAATCCAGCGTAAATTTTTTAAGTCTTTATTGGAGTCTGTTCTGTTACTTTGGAGGCACTGTACATAATCTCTTGGTTGTTAAGTTAGCTGCATGCTTGACCTCATTTGGTTTACAAATTTCACTATTTTCATCCATTTAGCAATTATTCCTTTTCTTGTAAATGAAGTGGAATGCAGCTAGCTAGCCACGAAAACTGGCTTGATGGCGGAAAGTTAATCTTTTATTGTAAATAATTCAGGATCTTCTATGCTGTTAAGGCTTGATTTAATTAAAAAAATTGACAACCTATGCATGCATTCAACGTACTGCGGAATGATATTAAAATTTTAGTGATTTATGCTAATGATATCAAATGAATAAATTCCTTAAAAAGTTTTTACCTTTTTGAATCTCTAACTTTGAACTACACCTAACATATCTCATCTCAAAACAATCAGTTTTGAAATCAACAACTCCAGAGCGTTCTGCCAACAGGGTCTCAAAATGTCCTATTCCAATAATTAAATACTTATCAATAGATTTCACAAATCAAATTAACCCCAGCGGATTTCATTGATTCGTCGAAACGCAAGGGCGGAAGCGTTTCTGGCTTCTTGGCCTTCATAAGTGTTCTGTAGCCCTTGACAAACTCAACTAAACGGAGCCGTGTTAAGGCTATGGGAGGCTTTACACGGCTCAGTTTAGTTGAATTTGTCGACAGTTACAGAACACTGATGAAGTCCAATAAGCCAGAAACGCTTATGTTCTTGCTAATCAACAAATCAATTCAATCCTCTGGGGTTCATTTGATTTGTGAAATCCGTACGCTAGTATATTAATTATAAGAACCCATTTCAAGACCCTATTGGCAGAACGCTCTGGACTTGTTGATTTGTTAACAAGGGTATCAGCCATTCTTCAATATTAATGAAATTGAATTGTAATGTATCATGTAGAATTGAAGTGGCCATTGATTTTTATTCTGAAGATTGATGAGAAACATATAGTCGACAAGGTTGAAATCTTCATATACTCGTAGGTATAGGTCGATTACTTGGTTGAATATTAGATATAAGGTGGTCGTTTGGTGCCGAGGAAGCCTTTCTGCGTTACTGCTAGTATCATGCTATAAACATTATTATGATTATACTGATCCTCCTTTGTCTTCCCCAAGGAGATCCATCAGAAGTTCCTAAGAGTTTGTTCGACTAAGGAGAGTCAGTTGTGTTCTTTGTGAACTTTGTTACTCTATCCTTACCCCAGCTTAGACACAGCACTGTCCATTTTTGATCCGAGAGTGATTGGTATCCACTACCCGTCTGGGTAAATCTCCGGCTCGCTCTATCCATTGAGCTTGAATCACTCATCCTTCAATTCAAATTAGCCAACCTGAACACGCGTGCCAAAGAGTACTGACTTCAGTGCTTTTTTATATTTTTTCAGGTTGCAGTTCAAATCTGGCTATCAATACAGTTTGGCTATTAGTTTTACCGTAGATCGAATTAAAGGAAAAATTGCGATTGTGGGACACCCCCGTTAGGAACACAATTCTCCAAATTCGAAAGTAATTTAATATAGATCTTCCAAATATAGTCATTTATAAATTAGACTCCAGGGCCACGATACAGACATTTCAACCCGTAAAAAAACGCTATTTCCTCGAAACTGGCTTGTCCGTACTCAGAATTGCCTTGAATTTTCTTTCAAAACCTCACAATATCGGCTCAGCACCAAATCCATGACCGCTAGACTTGAACCACACACAACATAAGCCATACAACCCAAAAAGAGCCACTTCTCCTCGACACATGCGCAATCTACTCGTGGCTGAAAAACCTCGCAAAATCACACACCACAAACATAACTGCGATTCTTGAACACCATTGGTTCAGGAGGCAACTCAAAACCCCAATCTTCTCAGACTAAAACTCCAGCAGTTAAAACACTTCTCGTCTGCTCATGCGCATAACGAAAAATGCTTGAAAGGGATAACATGAATTTCAAAATTGGCCCCAGGGCCACGGTATGGACACTCCAACTCGGAAACAATGTTATTCCGTCCAAACTGACTTGTCCGTGTACAGAATTGCATAAATTTTGTTTTAAAACCTCACAATATTGGCTCAGCCCAGACCCATGACCGATAATCCTCAACCACTCCCAACATAACCCAAACAACATAAAAACAGCCACTTTTCCCCTACGCATGCGCGCTACTCTCGTGGCTGGAACTCCTCTCTAAATCTCACACCTCACACAAAACTCTGAATCTCCAAAACTAGTGGTTCGGGAGATATCGTACCTTGAATCCCCCTCACCAGGGGATTCTATGAAGGAATAGCATCCTCCACCCCAATCCTCTCAATCCAAAACCCCAATCCTCTCAGACGAAAACTCCAGCAGGTAAATCACTTATCATCTGCGCATGCGAAAAATGCCCGGTAGGGGCAGCATGAACTTCAAAAAAATAGGTTTCGGAATTTCAAGCAAAATATTCCGCAAAAAAATAGTAGTGAAAGTGTTTGCTTTGTTCTTTTGCATCTAATTACTGAGTTTCAATTCAATCATATCAGTACTTTTCGAGTTACTGTGGAAACAAAATTTCAGATTTTTTTCAATTTTTTTTGCCACTTTATTACCATCTGATCCATACAAAACTTCGCATGCATATAAAGGTCATGACTCTACAAGTCGATGCTAAATTTCAGATGAATCGAGTGATCAGTTCCGGAAATATTCATAAAAAACATTTTAATTAAAAATGGCCATAACTCGAAAAGTGGATTTCGCCCGTTAACGAACTTGTCTGAGATATTTACGCCAAATTACGCCCCAAAATTACCCTGCCAATTTCCATCCTCTAACTCAATTCGTTCGAGAGTTATCGTGCTAACGGCTGGCACCGGCCGGCCAGACCGGACGGACATAATTGAATTTCACCTCAGATTATTCATCAGGGAGTCGATCTCAATCGTTTGGGACCATTTTCGGCCAAAAATTCGAATAATACAGACATTGTGGCAAAATGATAGCACGATGTTCCTTGGGGAACACGGGCGCAAAAATAAGATTGTCCGAAATGAAAAAGGATGAAGTGCAATTATTGTTTCATACACGTTCAATTTTGTGAAACTATTTGATAGTTCAGGGAATGTCTCAAAAATTAAATTTTCTTTGAAATTTTATTCTGATTGAATTTTATATGGTCTTACAAGGACAAATTCTCGTCTATTACACAGGCAAAAGTTATCATTTCTACCGTCTCAATTATTTCACTGCTCATTTCTTCCCGTACTCTTTATTGTTTCTTATTTTCCGATGACCATCATTTTGGTTCTATATTTATATTTACTATAAAAAAAAAATTCTCTAAACGTTCAAATATTTTTTTTAATTCGATATTCAAATTAGAAGTATCATCCAAGTCATCTCCAATCAACTACAAAAGAATATCATCTGCAAAAAGTCATATTTCATAATACCTTATATTCTTAACAATGTCATTGATATACAATATGAAAAGTACTGTTCCCTGTACCGTCCCTTGCGGCACACCATATAGTCCCTATCACATTCAATAAACTCCCATACCTAGTAATTTGTCCCCGTTCACTTACGTCCCTGAACCACTTGTCCACCGTTGGCCCTAACCATATTTTCCCAAAAACACAACCTAATCATATTCCCATCTTCTAAAGCATACCGTACCATAAACCCTGTAAAGCCGTTTCACATGCATTTCTTAATAAATCCGACTCGATATTCACTCAAGATATTATTAGATTCCAGATATTCCAAAATATTGTATCACTATAGTTCAATCAACCCATTTAAATAAAAGCTATGCTTTCTTCCAGATTCTACAAGAGCTAGGTATCGGCGATCTCTTCGAACCTTCAAGGGACCTTTCAACATTATCCTCCAAACCAACGCATCTCGATGGAGCTGTGCATAAGTCACGAATAGAAGTCAGCGAAGAAGGGACAGAGGCCGCGTCTTCAACTGTTTTGTTTAGTTTTAGATCAAGCAGGCCAATTGAGCCCGCACAGTTCAATTGCAATCATCCCTTCGTGTATATTATTTTTAACAAAGCGGAGCGTGCCACCCTTTTCACCGGAGTTTTCAGAAGTCCAAATGTATGATAAATTATTAGGTTTGTCACAAATATCAACAATTATGTATATATCAGACGGTTCTTCCTGCCATCTTCAAGTATAAATGTAAGCGAGGGGTGTAAAAATGACATTCTGGAAGAAGCTTGAATCGATCCCAAGGAGATCCTCACTCTTACCGGTTAGAAGAAATATTAACTTATGATTGAATGAAACATTTTATTGAGTATCACTGAAAGTTTCACGGAATCATTTATAATATCATCGATACTATTATCGAGATGTCTAAAAGCCTGGGGTGTTCAGTCGTAACTGGAAAGGTTTGGGTCAAATGAGTGACATCACTTGAAGTTCAGATGGCGTCCATACTGCACAAATGTCATTCCGAAGACTGAAAAACCAGTATGTATTTATAGGAAAATAACCAACAAAATCGCATCTGTGAATAGACCAGGCCCGGTATACAGTGTGGAACAGCCAAATGGAATAAATTCGATAACGGATAAATGAGAGCGTGTTTGGAAAAACGCTTGGACACGTCGATTTGTATTTTTAACTGAGCATTTTTTTCAAAAAAAAAATTATATAGGGTGCGTCATGTGACAGTGGCCAATACCCACTTTCTTATTTTAAATGCAAGCCCCTGTATATTATTAATTTTTTGGATTCTTCAGAGAATTCTAGAAATAAATAATGTCCTATACCTATCTTCAACTGTTTCGGAAATATTAAGTGTTTTCAGATTTATTACAAAAATTAACATTAAAAAATTTTTTTATTTCACAAATTCGCTACATTACACTAACAACCTAATAATTAATACTGATTATTTCTTAATAATTAAAAAAAAAACAAAAAAATATTAATGTCAATGTAGTAAATGTTCAAAATGCTCGCCGCGAACGTCTGAAAACACTTAATATTTCCGAAACAGTTGAAGATAGGTATAGGACATTGTACATGATTTATGTCTAGAATTCTCTGAAGAATCCAAAAAATTAATAATATACAGGGGCTTGCATTTAAAATAAGAAAGTGGGTATTGGTCACTGTCACATGACGCACCCTATATAATTTTTTTTTTTTGAAAAAAATGCTCAGTTAAAAATACAAATCGACGTGTCCAAGCGTTTTTCCAAACACGCTCTCATTTATCCGTTATCGAATTTATTCCATTTGGCTGTTCCACACTGTATAACACCTTCAATATAATCTTCATAAAATAGTTAAATTGCTTTCAATTAGCTTTTCACATATTTATTGTATTATTTATATGGACTAATGAATTATTCGAAGAGGAGGTTTCCATTATAGATATACCAACTAGATATAGCTTAATATTCTTGAAAACCCAATGAAATTGATGAAGTTGCTACGTATCTGTGATACACTTTGAGAAAATTATGCTCTGGTTGCTGGAAGAATTAATTAAAAACTTTTCTTTAACATCATTTGGTTGATAATTCACATCAAGAAGAAGACTTAGATTTCATAGTAAAATTTAATATGTTTGTTCCGTGATATCCATAATAGAAATTCAACTCACGCATGTTTCGAATACTATTTATCCCACCACATAAATCATATTTTGTCATAATTCATTACTAACTAGGAAAGAAGTATCTAGCATCGTTATAGATTTTAACCTGAGAGAGTGAATCTGAAAATTTACACGACGCAATGGCGACATTTTATTATTATCAGTCATATCAGAGACCCTGTCGTAATCTAGCCCAGTGCTTATCAGAGGCTTCGAGAATTTTTTTACCAAGTTTACTAGGGATCGCTTATTTCAGAATGTTAATTCTAGTCTCCAACTACATCCTTCTTCAGATTTTCGATCGTCAAATGGATGGAATTTCGAGAAGGAAAATAGTCAGTAGGTATGCATTTAATATCTCCCGTACAAGAAGTTTTAACAGTCAAGTGGTAGTTGCTGTTGACGGTAAATACGGAGGTCGGCCAACTCAAGTTGAATTAGAATGACTAATTTAGAACACAAAACGAACATAGAATTACAATCAAGCGTTCAAGATTACCCCCCCCCCCCTCCCCCAACCATTATCTCGAATTGGCCACTTATTCTAATCCCATGAAATGAACCATAACGAGTCTATCTACTACACGATGATTCAACTAAAAATACTCTATCGAAATATTTATCAGCCATACACTGGTCGAAAATCTGCCATCTTTTTCGATTTAATTCATTCTCTGAAAGAAGCCAAGAATTAAATATGGAAACATAATAAAAAATTCTTTATTCTCACTATGAGTGTCAGTATTTTCAGGAATCATACACGAAACAATGTACATAAAATATTTATAGATTATATTAGGTATATTAAAATTTTTTCAATATTTATTTTTCACTCGAATCTTATAAATAGATTACAACTAATAATGTAGTTTTGTAAAAATGTAACAAGAAAATTTATCACTTCAATTTTGAAATAAAAAATGTCAAACATATCTTTAGTTTCAGTGATAAATAACTTTGTTTAAATTAACACACAACATTTATACGGATATATACAAAGTTAGAATTCTACGAAATGTCGTTACATATATATATCATCACAATACAAAAATACAGTCTTCTTATCTTCTGAACATTGCCTTTTTTATTGGTGATCTAGTCTGCAAATTGAAAGTATTATTATTTTGTCTGTTCATCTTCAAGACTTAGGTAAGTGTATACATCACATATAGAGTAAATGCGAAAAATGTCTACTTGTCTCGAATTACCATAATAAAAATACAAAACTCAGCAAATTTCAGAGAATTATTCATTGTTTCCTTGGTAAAATGTCAACTTTTCTGTCTAAATTTTGCCACAAATTATCTATCCACTAAACATTAAAGTACAAAAGAACAATTTAATTAGACAATGATGCAGATATGCAAAATAGGCATTTTAGTTAATAACTCAATTTATTGTATTGGTCAAATAGAATTTTCCAGAAAACGGATCTATATCGAAATTTAACTAGAATATATAACATATGTCTGCAACAAAAATACTGTCTGGGTGTATTCAACTGATTTCTATGTATTTAGCTGAAAACTAAAAACATACTCAAGAAATTCCAGGACCTCAGTTTATTTTGCAAAAGGCAAATTTTTATTATGAAAATTGGTTCAAGCACTGTTCACTACTTTCATGTTCTTTCCACATCAAAATCTACTTCGTACTTCTATTCATCCTTAAATAAAAATTGAAACCAGTGTAGTTCGAAAGATTTCCGTATGTCGTAGATGACCTCTGTTGTGCGTCATTACATGGCCGATTTAGGGTTATGTTATTATTTTTGCGCGTATGTTCTGGAGAACATCGCGTTATCATTTTGCCCAAATGTCTGTAATTTTCGAATGTTTCGCCGAAAATGGTCTCACAACGACTCCCTGATCAAGAATTCGAGGTCAAATTTGATTATGTCCGGTAACTTGAGAACGGAAAGAAATAGCGACTTGAAATATTCAGTGTAGGTGGCGCATCCCAATAGACCACATTAGTTAGGTTAGAATTATTCGCTTGGCGGGAGATCCATATTCAAATTTTTTAACAAGGAATTTCAACTTTGAGGTGAAACCACTCTATTTAAAAGAGACTGTTAGTACAGAGACAACAAGTATTGGGTACCTTCATCATTAGTGCATGTTTTCATGTTATTTCCACATTAAAATCTACCTCTATTTAATCTTAAATCAAAATTGAAACCATTCTAGTTCGAAAGATTTCCGTATGTCGTAGATGACTTCTGTTGTGCGTCATTACAAGGCCGATTTAGGGTTATGTTATTATTTTTGACTGATTTCGAGTGAGCTAAGACATACGTCATACGAATTTGGTGAACACTTTTATATTTATTAATTATTTTGGAAATATACAATTTTGTTATGAAAACTTGATTCTAGATGGTTGAGAATGGTTCACAGAATCTATTTGAACCAAAATAAACCTTAAGAAATTAGCCAAAGTATCTAAAAACAGGCGAGAAATTCGCGTAAATTATAGGTTCATACTAAATGCATGGGGAATTCAGTGCTCGGAACCACGGATGGATCGTAATTCAAATTTCCCGCCTAACCTAACTAATGTGGTCTATAGGACGGACAAGTTCGTAAATGGGCATAATCGGCCCAATGGTTTCCGAGTAATAATTTTGGCTACAACCAATACTAATTCGAACGAATTGAAACTTGGTTACTCGTTGAAGAACATAAACCTAACGACGCTTGTGAAAATTTGTGAACATCGTATCGCTAGAAAATTATAAAAAAATTATTAAATAATATTATTTACATCACGATAACCTAAGAACGGAAAGGGATAGCGACTTGAAATTTTCAGGTTAGGTTGAGAATCTGAATGCGCCATGTGTTAGTTTATAGGCATAATCGGCAAAACAGTTTTGGAGTTATACCCATCTGAAATGTGGTTGTTATTTCCTCAATAATTCGAAAAATACAAAACCAATTCAATTCAAACATGGTTATTTGTTGTAGAACGGCAACGTGAAAATTCTTGCAAAATTTTGTGGGGAAATTTTAAAAAAATCATAGAAAATGATTGAAAAAAATTCTATATATAAGAAACTATTCGTCTGATATCGCTGAAATGTTGCAAGAGCCTTCTAAACCTAACTCTACTACCAAGTTCCAAGTTTGAACATGATCGGATCTATTTTGTTGGAGATCCGAGCAAACTTGTGTGAGTTCAGTAGCTGGATGGGTGATCGTTGCCACGACAACTCTCGCACGAAAGGAGATAGGGACTTGCAATTTTCAGGATAGGTTGCACATCTGAATGGGAGACTTAAGTTCGCTGGGCCATAATCGGCCCAACAGTTCCGGAGTTATACCCATCTAGAATATTATTTCCTCGATAACTCAAAAAATATAGACTCCATCGAATTGAAGCTTGGTAACTAGTTGTAGAATATCGACATGAAGACGTGTGTGAAATGTTGTGAGGACCGTACCACTAGAAAATTTTTAAAAAATTACGAAAAAATATTATGTATCTCATGATTCCTTGAGAACGGAAAGAAAACGCGACTTGCAGTTTTCAGGTTAGATTGTGCATCTGAATACGACATTTAAGTTCATTAACTAGCATAATCGGCCAAATGGTTCTGGAGTTATATAAATCTGAAATTTGGTTGTTATTTCCTCAATAACTCAAAAAATACAAATCTGATCCAATACAAATATGGTTATTAGTTGTAGAATGCCAACTCCAAAATTTCGTGAGAAAATTAAAAAAAAAATTATTGAAAAAAAACATTGGTTCAAGTACTGACGTGAAGTCAGAATCTTTTGCGTGTATGTTCTCTTGTCCATTATCCTTTATTATACACTCCTAATCGAATTTACCATGATTAATTCGAAGTGTCCAATACAGGAGAACCGACAATAGAATTCACCATAGTATATTCGATTAAGAGTGTCCAATAAAGGATAATGGGCAAGAGAACATACGCGCAAAAGCTTCTGACTTCACGTCAGTACTTGAACCAATTTTTTCTTATTCATTAATTATTTTGGAAAAAGACAATTTTGTTATGAAAACTTCATTCGAGATTGTTGAGAAAGGTTCACTGAATCTGTTTCAACCGAAATAAACCTCTAGAAATTAGCCAATGTATCTAAAAACAGGCGAGAGATTCGCGTAAATTTCAGGTCCATAAGAAATCCATGGGGAATTCAGTGCTCGGATCCACGGATGGATCGTAATTCAAAATTCCCGCCTAACCTAACTAATGGGGTGAAATACGAAAAAACTTACGCCTCAAGTAAGTCCAGGACACGATATTCACATCATTCCGCAAAAATTATTGGTCGGCATTCTACAAGTAATCACCGAGTTTTGAATGGATTGGATTTGTATTATTGTACGGTTCTCACAGAATTTCACTCATGTCTTTATGTCAATATTCTAAAACTAGAACCCAGCTTCATTTCGATCGGATCTGTAATTTTTAGGTTATCGAGGAAATAATATTCCAGATTGGTATATCTCCGAAACCGTTGGGACGATTATGCCCAAAAACGAACTTGGCTCTCCCATTCGGATGGGCAACCTACCCTAAAAATCGTCGCTATCTCTTTTCGTTCAAAAGTTATCGAGGCAACGGTCACCCATCCAGCTACTGAACTCACATAAGGCTGCTCGGATCTCCAAAAATATAGATCCGATCGTGTTCACACTTGGAACTTGGCAGTAAAGCTGGGCTTTGAAGGCTCTCGCAATATTTCAGCGATGTCGAACGAATAGTTTCTGATATATACATTTTTTTTCAATGATTTTTTAAAAATTTGCTAGTGATATGATCCTCTTGAAATTTTGCATGAATTTTTGCGTCGGCATTTTACAACTACTTACCATGTCTGAATCAGATCGGCTGCGTCTGATATCGAGTTATTGTGGAAATAACAACCAAATTTCAGATTGGTATATCCCCGAAACCGTCTGGCCGATTATGTTTATTAACAAACTCAAATGTAGCATCCAGATGCACAACCGAACCTAAAAATTACAAATTGCTATCTCTTTTGGTTCTCAGGTTACCCTGAAATTTTTTTTAAATTTTCTACTGATAAGATTCTCACAAAATTTCACAAACGTCTTTAGGTTTGAATTCTTCCACTACTCACCAAGTTTGAATTCGATCGGATTTGTATTAGTTGGAATCAA
The DNA here is from genome assembly GCA_937662695.2 of Halyzia sedecimguttata. Lineage (NCBI taxonomy): Eukaryota > Metazoa > Arthropoda > Insecta > Coleoptera > Coccinellidae > Halyzia > Halyzia sedecimguttata. The sequence continues at coordinate 19,658,664 of OW569413.2, forward strand.
AATTATTACTCGGAAACAATTTGGCCGATTATGCCCATTAACGAACTCGTCCGTCGTATTGGGACGCGCCACTTATTCTGAAAATTTCAAGTCGCTATCTCTTTCCATTTTTAAATCATCGTGGCAAAAGAAGGCCGGCCAGAATTCAATTTGTCCTTGAATTCTTCATCAAGGAGTCGACCCAATCGTTTGAGACCATTTTGGGTAAAACGATAACGCAATTTTCATTAATGAACTTGTCCTTCGTATTGGGACGCGCCACCTACCCTGGAAATTTGAACTCTTACCGTTTGAAAGTTATCGTGGAAACGGTCACCAATCAAACTACTGAACTCACTCAATGCTGCTCTGATCTCCAACGATATAGATCCGTTCTGTTCAAATCTGGAACTTGGCTGTAGAGTTAGTTCAAAACCTAACTCTACAGCCAAGTTCCAAATTTCATGAAAATTTCAGCGATATCAGAAAAATAGTTTCTGAGATATAGAATTTTTTTCAAAGATTTTCAATGATTTTTCCAAAATTTTCTAGTGATACGATCCTCACAAAAGTTCGTGAAAATTTTAGCGTCGGCATTCTTCAACCAATTACCATAATTGAATTGGATTGGTTCCATATTTTTTGAGTTAAGGAGAATTTTTAGATAGCTACAACTCCAACTGTTTGGCTCATTATTTAGTCTATTAGCGAACTCATATGTTGCATTCGGATGCCCAACCTACCCTGAAAAGTCAATTTCTCTTTCCGATCTCGAGTTATCGTGAGATGAATAACATTTTTGCGCTTATGTTCTGGGGAACATCGTGTTATCATTTTGCCCAAATGTCTGTAATGTTCGATTTTTTACCGAAAACGGTCTCAAACGATTGGGTTTGACTCCCTGATGAAGAATTCGAGGTTAAATTTGATTCTGCCCGTCCGGCCGTTGCCACGCATAAATTGAGAACGGAAAGAGATAGCGACTTGCAATATCCGAAACATAAAATACTGAATAAATCCTCTTATCCTCTTGCCGTATTTATTCAACATTTATTCACGCCTAATCGGATCTCCAACAATAGAGATCTGATCGTGTTCAAACTTGCAACTTGATTGTAGAGTTAGGTTTTGAAGCTTCTCGCAAAATTTCAGCAATGTTGGACGAATACTTTCTGATATATAGAATTTTTTTTCCATGATTTTCATAATTTTTTAAAAATTTTCTAGTTATACGATCTCCACGATGTCATTCTAGAACTAATTACGATGTTTGAATTGAATCGGTGTCGTATTTTTTGAGTTATTGAGGAAATAACAACCCACCTCAACCCACTCAGCTCACGACCGTTGTAACTCCGGAGTGTAATGGTGTATCCGGGTTTCGTCAATGGTCACATACTGACGCAAAATATCCGCTTTATTATGGTTGAAAAGCTCCAGACATATGATAACTTTGAAATCTCAGTTATCTCCCTCACTTTCATTTTGCGATCGCTAACAACAATTCAACATTTTCTTCGTTACTTTTCCGATCAAAAAACCGTGCTCTTTATCGACAAATCAAATTCTTTCTTAACAACCAGTGCTAGACTGGAAACTTTTTAATGAATGTAGTGTATGATGGTTTATATAATTTCCTCTCGGAATCACTTTAACTGATTCTATATTCAAGGTAGGTACATCATCGAGATGCATTGAAATCCAACAGACCTTCCGTGGCATTTGAGGTTACTAATAGCGTATTTACCGTACATCATCCTATATTATTATCCTATATAGTTCAAGGACTGGTGATGTTTTATATCATTCGAAACTAACAATGAGTTCTAGAGGCAGTGATCTTGTTGTAATCTTGCTCTGAAATAAATTTTGCTGATCGAATTGAATCAGAGGACTTGAAGGCAGCAATTCAAAAATTCAAGATACATTGTGAAATGTTATCAATATAATAGTTTCACAAGAATATTTAAACTCTTTGTCAATGATCACATTTCAACTAAAATGTGACATTAAATAGTGAATCTAATACTTTACCTGTCTCCTGCCGGCGTTTCTTCCTTTTGACGAAGAATCTGGATCCTCTTTATCGTCGCGTTGTGTTTTCTTATTTGTAGGTTCTTTGCATGTTCCCCCTCCTTTGTTCATATCTGAGGTACTCCTTCTAGGTGTTGCAGCAGGCTCAGTAGATTTACTCTGATTCTCAGGAGGAGGAACTACCGGAGCGGTTTTTACGGATTTCCACGGCTTGCCTTTCTGATAAGGTTTCAGGCTGTCCCGTTTTGATGAGCCAGTCTCTTTTTTTGAAGAGCTGACGGCACTTTCATTGGAATTTGCAGGATCTTTCTTGGGTGGCTCCAAACTTTCTCGTTTTCTTAAGCTACTTCGTCTCGAGCTGGCTTCTTCTTGTTTAGATACTCCTAAGCTCTCTCTTCTGTCCTTAGATGTACTTAGTTCTTGAGAGTGCTCTGTACTTTCTTCTTCCGTAGACACTGTAGTTTCAACTTCGGGAGGCTCTAAACTTTCTTCTTGAGGGTGCTCTGTAATGTCTTCTTTCGGGAGCCCTCTACTCTCTCCGTCTGTGCCCACTCTATTCTCTGCTTCAGGAGGATCCAAGTTATCATTTCCCGAAATCATTACTTCTATTTTTTTAGGAGGTAGGTATGGGACAAAGCTAGATTCCCTGATTCTGGGTGGAAATAATAAAACTTGTGTCCGGTCTATATTGTCTGAAACAGAGTAATGACGATTATCATAGGTATAGTAGGCTTCTCTTGATTACTGCTGGATATCAGAAAAATGTTTGTCCTAAATATCAATCTTAACCAAATGTATTACTTAGATATGGAAGGGACAATCTGATTGAAATATTATCTGATGAAAATCTTCAATATTGAAAGAGACATCCATCGAACATAGGTACTCATTTTGAAACACAGAAAATTTTGCTTTTTGCAGGTCAGCAGTTTAAATCACCGATTACATACTTGGTCCACCAAAAACGTAAGTACAAACGAAACTAACTCTCAAGGTCAAATCCCACATAAGACGAAGTGAAATATCTAGTTAGATCTTAACCAATTAAGGCGTTAAACCTTCTGAAATTTCAACTCTATTGAAAGCACATGAACCTGATAGACATACAAAGACAGGTCTTACGGATGACAATAACATCCATGCTGTTTTAGATCATATTGAACGGGATCGCTGATGATTAACTGTTCGGGAATTTTTGCCAGCTGTGGTCAACTATGGGAGTGGTCACTGCCACCTTGGCTTCAGGAAACTTGTGCTCAATGGTTTCCAAGGCGGGTTGAAAATCAAGATCAGATCAAACAGCATATCACTGAGAATATTTTTCAGGTGCATCGTTACATGGTGAGAGGCCGATTATACAGCCGCAAAAGTTTCTAGAACACTTTTGTTAGATCCAAAGAGAATTTCTTTGACGATCATGAACAGGCCTACTACAAGTGGCCAAATTCGGTGAAACCGCCATCTGAAGCAAAAGACTATGTAAGCTCATTGAAGATGTCTTCATCTCCATGACATCGCTATGCCTCACACCGTCTTAGATAAGAGATAAATTGAAAGGAGTGGACCAGGAAACTAGTCCATACTAGTCCTCTGTGACTATCAGTTGTTTAACGCTCTTTAAATAATCACTTTTGAAAATGATTATAAAGCAAGAAGTAGTTGAAATGCACATGCACAATAGACTGACAACTCTTCAATTTGTTTGTAAACAAGAAATATTCGATCGTTTAAATCAATGGCAAAAGTGTGTAGATAACGGGGAAGATTGCCTCGTTCAATTCAAGATAATAAAAAAATAAAATAAATAAAATTTCGTGTGTACGGATAACTAGCTTCGAGATGATGTGGCAAGAGGCTATCTCCTAAATCACCTATATTTTTTGGAAATCAGGATAATGCGAAGTAGTATATTTAAATGGAAAAGTTTAACGGCTAATTCCGCAAAAGCAGCAGAGGAAAATCATTCTGCTGGTACTTGCCGACACGTGTTGGCCGATGGCCGGATTGAAGAGGCTATAGGCTATAATCTATTTACTGCCCGCCTCTTTGTGGTTAGTATTTGCGGCTCCTGAAAATTTTCTGCCTATCCAAAAATACGGTCCTGTGTCTGCTTTTGGCTTCCTCAGGGCAAGGCAGGCCAACTAACAAAGGAAAAGATGGAAAATTGAAAACAGGTGACACTGCAACAGTCGTGAGCAAACAATTTGCGCCTTCAGCTCTAGGACCTCCAATTCGAAGGTGAACGCATCGAATTGGATGTGGCACAAACACCCGTGTTGTGGTGTCACCTGTTTTCAGTTTTTTTTCCATCCGTAAAAATTTTCCATTTAATATTTTGTTTTGTGTCTTGTGCTTGCATCGCCATAGGTTCATTTTGGCGACTTGGTGCAATCAGTTACTGCATAACCAACAAACGATTCATCTGTTTGACACACACGAATCCAATTGATAATTCTCGTCTGAAATTTAACCGCAGAATTGTATTTGTACTTACCGTGTGGAATCAATATACACAACTTTCTTGTTTTGTTCTCCGATTTTAGTTTTTCTTCTTTTATTTGAGTCGCCATAATGGATTCAACTTCTCTATCACTGTCAGAAACTGGCTCTTCGGGGTCGACGTCTATCATGGTTACTTCTCCATTTTGAACGACTTGTGCTGATGCACATTGTTGATCACTGTCTTTCTCTGTCTGTGAAGGAGATATATTGAAATCATTAGCATTTATAAACTTTCAACATTATCGTCTGTGAAAATGCTGAGACCTAATCTTTCGGAGCACGAACAGAAATAAACTACTAGTTTTACTATTAAGAATTATGAAAAGGTACCTTAATTTTTTTTGGTTCTGCAGCATCTGCTGGACTCGATCTTTTCCTCTTATCTGGAAATTTATAAAAAATATATACACAGAATATCAAGTTAGTATTATATTATGTAATATTTCAATCCGTGGACCTAATATACTGACTGGATGCGGAATTTACTTTCTCTCTATAAGGCGTTAAGTGAGGCTCCAAGGTCATCCGGCCGCCATTTGTACTTTGGGGTGAATATGCGATTCCCGCTTAATGACAATGCTGAAGCTCGACTTTTTAAATTTGAATGGTTTAAAAACCACAGTATCTGTTAAAAACAGATTCTGGAATATCATTCCGTATCTAAATGAGATATAAGAACAGTTATTATTGGAATATATATCTTACGTTATGTTTTCTATTAATGGATATTTATTTTATAGAAAACTTCAATAACACATTATTTTTACCAACAGTTTTCCAATTTGTTCAAAGAAATAACTGTCAGTTCTGAAACAATTGGTGGAATTATATAATAAAATAATTCAAGAAGAGCAATGCCGTAAAGCCAGGAGCGCGCATTTTCTATGGTCTTTTCACTCCTCATGAAATATTGCATGAAGTTAAGTATGAATAAAGACAGCGTTAACACTTTAATCATACGATATGTTGTTCAACAACATCGCTTTTTCCAGAATGAGTAATAAAATAATGAATGTAGTTGAAACATACCTGAGTGAGGAGGAGAAACAATCTCCAAAACTTCAACTAAGGGATCTGAAGTGGGGCGCCTACGATAGTGAAACGTCTCCATCTCATAATCTGCATCCTGTGGTAAATTCAGATCTTCCAAACGGGGTAGTTGTCGAGGAACATAAGCTGATCTTTCTGCATGCCCATTCGAATTGGAACTGAGGGTATTTTCACTGGATTTCGCGGAGCTGGCGGAATCCTTAGGTACGAGAGTTGAACCGGAATCGGAGGAATCGTAAGCTACCGCGCTGGTAAAGATAACTGATGGCCTGGAGGTGTCAGCTGGTTCCGGTGAAGGACTTGACTGTTCTGGAAGCAGAAATGTAATTGAACAAGAGTAGATACAAAAATCCTCAGAATAATATTTAAATCCGAAGACATTTGATAACTGATATATTGCAGTAATTTCCCGTGGAAAAACACAAAAACATCAGGTCATTCAGCTTTGGCGCGCTTGTTCAAATTCATAGCCAGAGTTGCTGCTTGGCTCCCAGGGACAAAAATATTATTTTCCGAATTTTTCCAACGAAGTAGATCGAATCGAGTTTAAATCTGGAACATGGCTGTAAAATAAGGTTTCGAAAGCTTTTACAAAATTTCAGCGGTATCTGACGGATAGTTTCTGAGATACTTTTTTTAAGTAATTATTTTGAAATTTTCTTTTCATACGATCCTTACAGAAGTCTCCGTGTCGGTATTCTCCAACTAACTATCGAATCCTAATTCGATGATATCAGTATTTTTCGATTTATTGGGAAAACAACATTTCAGATACTATAGCTCCAAAACCAAAACCACCACCACCCGCCGCATTTCTACTCCAAATCTACCGTGCAAATTTCAACTCTAACTCATTTCTGTCGAGAGTAATGGTGCTGACGGCCAGCCGGCCGGACGGACGGACATAATTAAGTTTGATCTCGAATTCTTCCACAATGAGTCGTTATAGCACAATTTCGTGAAGATCGTATAACAAGAAAATTTTCAAAACATTATGAAAAGATATTAGCTATGTATCTCATAATAACTTGATAATAAATAAAAGTAATTTCATAATAGTAAAAATTTATGATTTTTTTACCGCAATGTTCTACGGTCAGTCCTTCGAGAGGCACAGTGCAATAGTGAAAATATTGGATACCAATACAGGGTGAGTCTTTGACCACTGCATTAATTTTAACCAAAGATTCCTCTCATCAAATGAAACACTTTTTTCATTAAACATTTTTCCAAATTCAGCTCAGGTAAAAAGATACAGGCTGTTGAAATTTTGAAAAAAAATCAGTTTTTATTTTGTAGCTTTGATATCCTTTTTTCGAATAAAATGAATGTTGGCATAAAGTTTCCTATAACTATGATACATATTTTCCAAATATTAGTTATTTTTCACTTCTACTGGTTTTCTAGTTATGGACTCGTGGATTCATAAAACTAAACGAAATTAGCATAAAGAAAGCATATAAAGTTTTTCTTGAGTCATTTCAAGAATATTTCATCGTTTTAGAACATTATATTCTTCATCATTTCTCCTTAAACGCACCGTTTTCAAGATATTCTTCATTGAATGTTTTAAAATGGAAAACTCCAGAAATTTCACTACCTTTATGGATCCGTCCCTGAGCGTTGGAATCCTGAATCAAGCTGTAAACCACGTTACCATGCCTTATTCTCGTCCACCAACAATGTCATAGATAATTTATATGCGGGAGTGTATTAGCACATTATGAAATCTTTAAACGCTTGTAACTTTTTACCTGAGCCGAATCTGGAAAAATGGTAAATGAAAAAAGTGTTTCATTTGATGAGAGGAATCTTTGGTTAAAATTAATGCAGTGGTCAAAGACTCACCCTGTATAAAAAAAATGGTTCAAGCCTTGTGGACAGGCGCTCTTGTTCAAGCTTTGACAAATCATATCTCCGAAATTATTGGTCTCTGGGAATGATATAAATGGATTCCTACGATAGAACTGCATGATGAAAGGAATTAAATTCAAACAGACCGATTCTCCCCAATAACGAACTTATCCGAGATATTCATTCCTCAAATCTATTGTGAAAATTATATTATATCAATTAAAACTTAGACAATATTGCAGCTTTGTTTTTACTGGAGATATTCTGAACCCAATTTGATTATGTATCTTACCAAAGAATATTTTCCATCATCATATGGATTATCCACGAGCATTATATTATCATCTTAAAAGTATAATATCATATCATCCTCATAATTCTACGATAGCTGAGGTTATTTCATTGGTCATTTTGCATTCAATAATACTTTGTGTTCTAGAACAGGAGATGTATTTTATATCAATAATAACGAACCAGAAAAAATTTTGAGCTTTATCTGTTATAGGAAAATAAGATGACATGTAAGAACACAGATCAAATAATAATTCATAGATAGTATAATTAAGTACAGCATTCTGTGAAAACATAGAAGTCCGATTCATTATTGAAATTTCGAAAGATCATGTCTCCGAAAGTATTAGCTTGTTAGAGTTCAAAATGTTACCAATGGAATGGTGAAACTGCATCTTGAAAAAAATTTAATTTGAAATTTGTAAAGTAAAAAAAAATATTTGTTTTCGTTACTCCGAAACCATTAGGACGATTTCGCCCAATAACGAACTCAACCCAGATATTTATCTCCCAAACCTACTATGAAAATTTCAGTTGCCTATCTTATTCTGTTCGAGAGTTATTGTAGAAACAAAATTTAAAAAATTCAAAATTTTTTTTTGACACTTTACGGCAACCCGATCAATACAAAACTTCGCATGCATATAAAGGTCATTTATCTATAATTGCTAAATTTCAGATAGATCGAGTGATCGGTTTCGAAAATATTCATAAAAAATATTTTTACTAAAAGCGGCTATAACTCCGAAACCGCTGGATTTCGCCCGTTAACGAACTCATCTGAGATATCTACGCTCCAAACCTACCCCGTAAATTTCAATCCTCTAACTCCTTTCGTTCGAGAGACGGCCGGACAGAATCGATTTTGACCACGGATTCTTGATCAGTGAGTCGAACCAAACCGTTTAAGACCAGTTTCAGCCAAAAATTCGAAAATTACAGACATTTGGCCAAATTGATAAGCACTCCGTTCCGAGGAACAAGAGCGCCAAAAAAGAATAGAGGGAAATAAATATTAAACCTTATATATTTACCTCATGTATTTTCATGAAACTCAGAACCTATAAATAGGATTGTGCGATGGTCTGAAATAGAATTCCGATTTTTGGCGCTCTAGTTCCTCGGAACTGAGTGCTTATCAATTTGCCAAAATGTCTGTAATTTTCGAAATTTTCGATGAAAATGGTCTTAAACGATTTGGTTCGACTCACTGATCAAGAATCCGTGGTCGAAATTCATTCTGTCCGGCCGGTCCGGCCGTCCGGCCGTAGGCACGATAACTCTCGAAAGGAATGAGCTAGACAGTTGAAATTTTCAGAGTAGGTTTGGGGGATAAATATCTCGGCTAAGTTCGTTATTGGGCAAAATCGGAGAGATGGTTTCGGAGTAACAAAAAAAAATTTTTTTTTACAGAACAAATTCCAAATTAATTTTTTTTCAATAAGCAGTTTTACCATAAGAATCCATTCATATCATTTTTAACTCTAACAAACTAATACTTTCGGAGATATGATTTTTCAAAATTTCAATGATAGAATTATTCTGTGGCTATTCTATGAATTGTTATAATGTCAACTTTGACGTTGTCTCATTGTCATTCATTCCAGTAATGGTATCAATATGAGAATTATAATATAATATCATACTTTTTGTTGGTTGATATTTTCATGCCGATGGTCAATCCATATGATGATGGGAATGGTAATGGTAAGTTAATAACATTGACATTCATTCCAGCAATCGTATAAATAGGAGAATTATAATATAATATCATACTTTTTGTAGGTTGATATTTTCATGCCGATGGTCAATCCATATGATGATGGGAATGGTAATGGTAAGTTAATAATATTGAGTTCAGAATATCTCCACTAAAAACAGAACTGGAGTAGAATTGGAGTAGATTTGAGGAAATATATATATATTATCGTTCATCATAGAATTGAGGAATGAATATCTCGGATGAGTTCGTTGTTAGGTAGAATTCGTCTATTGGTTTTGGATTGATAATTTTTGGCACTCTTGTTGAATTTAAATTCTTCTATGATGTTTGAATTTAATTTCTGCTAAGATGAAGTTCTAAATTTCAATAATGAATCGTACTTCTATGTTTTCACAGAATGCTTTAATTATTCTATCTAAGATTTATTATATGATCTGTGTTCATACTCGTACATTTCATCCTGTTCTATAAGAGAGAGTCAAATACATTTCAGCTATTTTAATTTGGTTTCTTCCATGGTGCAGTTCTCATTCTCAGATTGCTCATTTAATCTTGATAAATAAACTATTATTTGAATTGAATTTCCTTTATGATGCAGTTCTATCATAAGAATACATTGATATTATTCTCAACTCTGAGAAACCAATACTTTCGGAGATATAATTTGTCTGTTTGAACTAGACCGCCAGAAAGCTCCTGTCCACAGGGCTTGAACCCATTATTTCAACCAATAACTATAATAAATCGTTATGCTGACCTTGAACCTTGAAGTGCAGGAGAAAATTAAAAATCAATTGACAGGTTTCAGCGTTTTTAGTTGAAAAATTATGAATATTATTCCATACTATCGCCCAATCCCATATATTCGATTACTTTTGCTGAATCCAATAATTTCCTTATGCAACAATTACTTGAAAAAATGGGTTCAAGCCCTGTGGACAGGAGCTTTCTGGCGCTCTAGTTCAAACAGACAAATTATATCTCCAAAAGTATTGGTCTCTCAGAGTTGGGAATTATATCAATGTATTCATATGATAGAACTGCATCCTAAAGGAAATTCAATTCAAATAATAGTTTATTTATCAAGATTAAATGAGCAATCATGAGAATGAGAACTGCACCATGGAAGAAATCAAATTAAATCTGGCCAATTTTGCCCAATAACGAACTTAACCGAGATATTCATCTCCCTAAACTACTCTGAAAATTTCAACTACCTACCTCATTCCGTTCGAGAGTTATATCTATGTCTATGGATGATAAGCAGTCTCACTACTCTCAGATCTCTTACTTCATGTTCAGTTCCGAAATGTAAGAATTTTCTGAGAAAAACTAATTTCGGAGCAAACAACTGAGATTTTTCTCACTTCGTTCACAATTCTTCGATTGATTAGATAATGTTTCAGGAACATCATTTGACATTATGACAATTCATAGAATAATATCATTCTGTGACAACGTTGAAATACGATTTATTATTGAAATTTTGAAAAATCATATCTCCGAAAGTATTAGCTTGTTAGAGTTAAAAATGATATGAATGGATTCTTATGATAAAACTTCTTATTAAAAAAAATTTAATTTGGAATTTGTTTCGTAAAAAAAAATTTTTTTTTTGTTACTCCGAAATCGTCTGTCCGATTCTGCCCAATAACGAACTTAGCCGAGATATTTATCCCCCAAACCTACTCTGAAAATTTCAACTCTCTAGCTCATTCCGTTCGAGAGTTATCGTGCCTACGGCCGGCCGGACAGAATGAATTTCGACCACGGATTCTTGATCAGTGAGTCGAACCAAATCGTTTAAGACCATTTTCATCGAAATATTCGAAAATTACAGACATTTGGGCAAATTGATAAGCACTCAGTTCCGAGGAACTAGAGCGCCAAAAATTAACGAATATACACTTCCCGACAATAAATTCCGGACAAGAATAATTTGAGTTATTTTGATATCACTGTAACTTTTTTAATTGTTGCTCGATTTTGGTAATTATTAATTATTATCAAAATGTAGCCCTATATCTTAGGAAATTAGACTTGATTTTAGTTTTTCAAAAATGCCGTTAGTTTAGTCATTATGCAGGGTGAAACAGAAGTTCATCTTCTAAATTTGTATCGCCCTGTGGAAAGATTCAAAGGCAAAATTTACCTTTCTATATTTTGTTTTAAATTGCGATTTTTTCTCAGCAAAAAGTTTTTTGGGTCATTTAAATATTTTTTTTTTTGAGAGGAGATACAAATGCTTAAAGAAAATGCTGCAGTTTTTTTATTTCATTAACAAGTGAATGAAAACAAATCCTTAATGAAATAAAAAAACTGCAGCATTTTCTTTAAACATTTGTATCTCCTCTCAAAAAAAAAAAAAATATTTACATGACCCAAAAAACATTTTGCTGAGAAAAAATTGCAATTTAAAACAAAATATAGAAAGATAAACTTTGCCTTTGAATATTTCCACAGGGCGATACAAATTTAGAAGATGAACTTCTGTTGCACCCTGCATAATGACTAAACTAACGGCATTTTTGAAAAACTAAAATTAAGTCTAATTTCCTAAGATATAGGGCTACATTTTGATAAAAAGTTTACCAAAATCGTGCAACAATTAAAAAAGTTACAGTGATATCAAAAAAACTCAAATTATTCTTGTCCGGAATTTATTGTCGGGAAGTGTATATTCGTTAATTTTTCAAGTAATTGTTGCGGTAGGAAATTATTGGATTCAACAAAAGTAATCGAATATATGGGATTGGGCGATAGTATGGAATAATATTCATAATTTTTCAACTAAAAACGCTGAAACCTGTCAATTGATTTTTAATTTTCTCCTGCACTTCAAGGATCAAGGTCAGCATAACGATTTATTATAGTTATTGGTTGAAAAAATGGGTTCAAGCCCTGTGGACAGGAGCTTTCTGGCGCTCTAGTTCAAACAGACAAATTATATCTCCGAAAGTATTGGTTTCTCAGAGTTGAGAATTATATCAATGTATTCTTATGATAGAAATGCATCATAAAGGAAATTCAATTCAAATAATAGTTTATTTATCAAGATTAAATGAGCAATGAAATGAATGAAAACATATCCTTATAAACTAGCGTAGATATCCAAAAATCAATAGCGCGTATTGCCACCTCGTGTCCTTATGACTTCTGACATTCGACAGGGCCCGCTTTCAATGCAGCTTTGAATTGCCTCTTGAGGAATATTTTCCCATTCTTCAAAAAGTACTTCTCGGAAAGCATGCAAGGTCTTCGGATGTCTATTGTGAACACGCCTGTCTAGTATATCCCATACGTGTTCTATTGCATTTAAGTCTGGGTTACGCGGCGGTCATTGCAGTCGTTTAATATTGACCTCACCTAAATATTCTTCAACAACTCGTGCAACATCTGGCCTGGTATTATCGTGCATTAAATTAAAGTTTTGTCCTACGAACTCAGCATAAGGTACTACGTGATCTACTAAGCATTGTCTGCTTTATCGTCAGCAGACCTCCCAGAGATATCTCGGCGAGCACTTTCCGGGATATTTTGCGCTGGGAGATCATCAAGAGCTCCCTATCACCTACAAATATCCGCCACAAGGGATGAGCCCAGTAACATCTCAGAGATATCACATGGGGAAGTTCTCAAACTGCTCACCCTGGGCAATATTTTGAAGGGATGGCTGCGACATCGCAGGTAGGTCACCCAGACCTCTCTATCGCCTCCAAATGTCCCCCACAGGGGATGAGCCCAGTAACATCTCGGAGATATCACAAAGGGAAGTTCTCAAAGTGCTCACCCAGAGCACTAATGCAGTGGACCAGTTTAATTCCAGCCGGACAGCAACTGTTCACAGTATTTCCGTGCAGTTTCTACCGAACGCAGTCTGAATTCGAATGTCAATCTACAACATAAAAAAGACCTGTTGGCAGAAGCTTTGGCACTCTTGTTCAAATTTGACAAATCATATCTCCGAAAGTATTGGTTTATCAGAGTTAGGAATCATGTCAATGGATTCTTATGGTAGGACTGCATCATAAAAGACACAAACCCAGGGTTTTTGGATTATTTAATCAAACTGAACCGGGCATTTTCAGTACTTAAAGGTCGCTTCACAGGTAGATGGCGTCGCCATTCCTTGACCCTCTTACAGCAAAAAAAATGAACGTCTCTGAATATCGCTGGAGGTTTCCTCATCGCAGAGGGTCAGATATCGTAAGGACTCTCCATAGGTGGCGCTGGTGGGGTTCTATCTCGACCGATGGATATAAGTTTCCTAGAACGCCGTCAGTTTTCATTAAGTTTTTGGCTAAGTCACACTGATGATTGGTAATAAAATAACCATGAAACCCTGGGTTTATGTCTGCCCCTGAATGACGCTTTCCTCTTTGGAGAACACTGAGCGATGAGGTGATCTAGCCCGGCCACGCGGAATGTTTGTTGATGGTTAAAATCAATAAAAATTTCACCGTGTGTCTTGTTTTAGTTATTGGCAATTAGCCACTGTTCACCTCATTCAATATTTAGTACCTACTTTGGTAATTAAATAACATGAGATTTACATTTAATTTAAGCAAAAATGGCTCCCTTAGGTGCATGGCGGATGGTGAATTTGTGGGGCCCTGGTCTAATGTTACTTAGAGGCAAACCTTCGGCGTCAGCCGAAATTAAAAAAAATAAAAAATCACTTCGGTTCTGGTAGCGTCACTACCGCCTGAGACTGCGTAACCACGGCCAAGTAACTGCGTGCCACGGAACTGAAGTAAGGGTAGCGGGATCCGGCTGTACATGAGCAAATTATATTACTTCCATGATGGTCTTCGATATATTTTACCATTATTTCCAATAATATAGATCTGACTGAGGTTAAATCTAGAATTTGACGATAAAATAAGGTTTTGAAGGATCATGCAAAATTGCGATGCTATCGGATGGATAGTTTCTGATATAGAGAATAAATAATTTATAATGAATTTTCTAGTCCTATGATTCTCACGAAATTTTGCATAAATTTTCGCGTCGGTATTTTTCAACTAACTAAAATTCAGTTAGACCAGATCAGAATTTCCTCAGTAATTGGGAAAACATCATTTTCAAATTTTTTTCTTCCGTTTCTTCTGAGGAACAAGCGGGCAAAAATGAGTGGAAGAATCCATTTAATAAGAGAGAAAGTTTAACGGGTAATTCCGCATGATCCATATTTCTATAATATAATATAATATAATATAATATAATATAATATAATATAATATAATATAATATAATATAATATAATATAATATAATATAATATAATATAATATAATATAATATAATATAATATTTCTATAATCCATTTAATCTTGAAAAATTAAATAAAATTAGTTCAAGCACTGACGTGAAGTCAGAAGCTTTTGCGCGTGTGTTCTATTGTCCATTCTCCTGTATTGGACACTCTAACAGACATTTGGGCAAAATGATAACGCAATGTTCCCCCGGACTAGCTAAAATGAAAATACCGTAGAAAGAAAACGAACAAATTAAAAATAATACATAACCTTTCAAAAGTCACCTCTCACAAATATACTCCTCTGTAGCAGCATGGATTCTTGAAGAAGAATCGCCTCCGCTAGTTTTCAAAGATATTCACTCTTGTTCATAGAAATCCCTTCAATATTTAATTTCAAAAAGGAAAATGTTGTAGCTCCTGAGAAGGATCTCTTTCAAAACCAGGTCTGACCAATCCAAACTAAGATTATTCAGAACTTCAGATGATCGAAGACCGCTAGAGGACCCTAATGTAGGGCTATCATCTCAAATTTGTGATGAAAAAATCGGCCCGAAAATTGAAATATGACATTCATGGTTTTGAAGGTTCTCGCAAAATTTCTGCGATTTCCATCCATCTACCAACACAAGCCTGTTCGGATCTCCAACAATATGCATCCGATCGTGTTCAAACTTGGAACTTTGCAGTAGATTTAGATTCTGAATGCTCTTGCAAAATTTCAGCGATGTCGAACGAATAGTTTCTGATATATAGCATCTTTTTCGATTATTTTCAATGATTTCTTTAAAATTTTCTAGTTATGCGATCCTCACGAAATTTCGCAATAATTTTCGCGTTGGCATTGTACAGCTAATAACCATGTTTGAAATATATCGGTTTTGTATTTTTTAATTATTGAGGAAATAACAACCAAATTTCAGATGGGTACAACTCCAAAACCATTTGGCTGATTAAACCTATAGACAAATTCAAATGTCGCATTCAGATGCGCAACCTAACCTCAAAATTTCAAGCCGCTGTCTATTTCCGTTCTCAGGTTATCGTGACATAAATAATATTTTTTTATAATTTTTTTTAAATTTTTTAGACATACGATTCTCACAAAATTTTGCAGACGTCCTTAGGTTTGTATTCGACAACTACTCACCAAGTTTCAATCCGATCGGAGTTGTATTTGTTAAAACAAAATTACCACTCGGAAAGCATTGGGCCGATTATGCCCATTAACGAACTTGTCCGTCGTATTGGGACGCGCAACCTACCCTGAAAATTTCAAGTCGCTATCTGTTCCGTTATCGTGGCGGACCGAACGGCCGGCCGGGCGGACGGAAATAATCGAATTTGACCTCGAATTCTTGTTCAGGGAGTGGAACCCAATCGTCTGAGACCATTTTCGGCAAAAAAATTGAAAATTACATACATTTGGGCAAAATGATAATGCGATGTTTCCCAGAACATACGCGCAAAAACAAAAAATGGTTATTCATAATTCTTCTTACTCACCTACAAAAAACATAAAAAATGTTTGGATACATGTTCTTGTTTTGAATATTGTCTATATACAGGGTGAGTCTTTGACCACTGCATTAATTTCAACCAAAGATTCCTCTCATCAAATGAAATACTTTTTTCATTTACCATTTTTCCAGATTCGGCTCAGGTAAAAAGTTACAAGCGTTTAAAGATTTCACAATGGGCTAATACACTCCCGCATATAAATTATCTATGACATTGTTGGCGGACGAGAATAAGGCATGGTAACGTGGTTTACAGCTTGATTCAGGATTCCAACGCTCAGGGACGGATCCATAAAAGTAGTGAAATTTCTGGAGTTTTCCATTTTAAAACATTCAATGAAGAATATCTCGAAAACGGTGCGTTTAAGGAGAAATTATGAAGAATAATATAATGTTCTAAAACGATAGAATATTCTTGAAATGACTCAAGAAAAACTTTATATGCTTTCTTTATGCTAATTTCGTTTAGTTGTATGAATCCACGAGTCCATAACTAGAAAACCAGTAGAAGTAGAAAATAACTAATAGTTGGAAAATATGTATCATTGTTATAGGAAACTTTACGCCAACATTCATTTTATTCGAAAAAAGGATGTCAAAGCTACAAAATAAAAACTGATTTTTTTCAAAATTTCAACAGCCTGTATCTTTCTACCTGAGCTGAATTTGGAAAAATGTTAAATGAAAAAAGTGTTTCATTTGATGAGAGGAATCTTTGGTTAAAATTAATGCAGTGGTCAAAGACTCACCCTGTATACACACATCTTATTATTTATGGTCGAAAAGTAGATCGATATGGATCTGATGGGATGCACACTCAAGGTAGGACTTGCTGGCGAGTTTATGTACTATGTGTAGTTTTCCGTTGCGATTTTCCGTTTCAATTTCTTTCGACCAATCAGTTTTTTTTGCGGGCATGTTCTGGGTGACAGCGTGCTATAATTTGGCCCAAATGTCTGCAATCGATTAGATTCGACTAACCAATGAAGAATTCGAGGTCAAATTCAATTCTGTCCGGCCAGCCGGCCGTTGCCACGATAAGTTTCGAACGGAAAGAGATATCGACTTGAATTTCAGGGTAGGTTAGGCAACCAAATTCGACAAGTTCGTAAATGGCCATAAATGTTCCAACGGTTTCCGAGTACAAATTTTATTTCGAACAATACAGATACTATCGGATTGAAACTTGGTAGTAAGTTGTAGAATGCCTGCACAAATACTTATGCGAAATTTCGTGAGGAAACTATCCGTCCGATATTGCCTAATTTTAATGCCATATTCCAAATGTTAACACGATCGGATCTATATTGTAAAATTTATTGAAGAATTTCTGGAAATCGAGCAGCGTTCGGCGAGTTCAGTATCTGGAATATTCCGTTTTTGCGTGCGTGTTCCGCAAGAAACAGCGTGCTATCATTTCGTCACAATGTCTGTATTTTTCGAATTTTTTTTCGAAAATGGTCTCAAACGATTGGGTTCTAACCCTGATGAAGAATTCGAGGTCAA
Source organism: Halyzia sedecimguttata (assembly GCA_937662695.2). Classification (NCBI taxonomy): domain Eukaryota; kingdom Metazoa; phylum Arthropoda; class Insecta; order Coleoptera; family Coccinellidae; genus Halyzia; species Halyzia sedecimguttata. Next base: position 19,676,379 of record OW569413.2, read on the forward strand.
ATTCAATTCTGACCGTCCGGCCGGTCCAGCCGGCCGTTAGCACGATAACTCTCGAACAAAGTGAGTTAGAGCACTGAGATTTGCAGGGCATATTTGGAGCGTAAATATCTCGGACAAGTTCGTTAATGGGCAAAATCCATATAGAGCCGTTTTTCAAGATTATTTCCGAAACCGATCACTCGATCTATCTGAAATATAGCATCAAATTGTATAATCATGACATTTATGTGCCTGCGAAATCTAGTATTGATCGGATGGCTGTAAACTAGAAAAAAAAAAGTCAAATATTTGAAAATGAAATTGAAATTTTGTTTTCACTATAACTCGAAAAATACTGATCCGGTTGAATTGAAGCTCGGTAGTTAGATGCGAAGTACCAACGAAAACACTTGTGCAATATTTCGTGGGGATAGCATGAGTAGAAAAAATCAAAAAAAAATTTAACTATTAGCGAAATATTTGCTCGAAATTCCGAAACCAAATATCGGATTGAGTTCAGTTTTGGCACTTCGGTGACCAATGATGACCTCTTTGGGGTGAAGAAAAATATGTATAATTACAAACTTGCAAACTGAACAAATTATTTCATTTGGAACTCCTACATGGAATATCTCTAACATCTGGTGATCAGATTTCGTTCCGACGTATTTTTTGCGTGTTTATCTGAATCAATGCGATATGTACGAGGGCAACTGATTAAAATATGGACTACTTACTAGCATGGCAATTGAATTAATGCGTAATCGATGTGTGGAATTTTAAATTGATTATCAAAATTTGTCTGAATGGGGAACGACTGAGGGTGTTACTGTCTCTTTTGGGCATTTTTTGTTATTCGAATAAGCAGACGAAAAATAATTCAACTGCTCGAGTTCTCTTCTGAGAAGATTGGGGTTTTGGGGTGGAGGATGCTATTCCTCCATAGAATCCCCCGGTGCCGGTCTGCGTATGCGTGGATTCAAGATGCGATATCTCCTGAACCACTAGTGTTGGAGAATCTGAGTTTTTTGTGACTGACCAAATGGCCATAAAGTGACAAAAAAAAATTTCAAAAATTTTGAAATTTTATTTCCACAATAACTCGAAAAATACTGATCTGATTGAATAGAAACTCAGTAGTTAGATGCAAAAGACCAAAGCGAACACTTTTGCAAAATTTCGTGAAGATCACGTGACATGAAAAATATCCAAAAAATTACTCTATTTTGTGGAATATTTTGCTTGAAATTCCGAAACCTATTTTTTTTAAGTTCATGCTGCCCTTTCCGGGCATTTTTCGTTATGCGCGTGCGCAGATGAGAAGTCATTTAACTGCTGTACTTTTCGTCAGAGAGGATTGGGGATTTCGAGTTTTCTCCTGAACCACTAGTGATGGAGAATCGGAGTTTACTGTAAGGTGATTTCGGGATTAGTTTCTTCCGCGAGGAGATTGCGCATGCGCAGAACAGAAGTGACTGTTTTTGAGTTGTATTGGTTATGTTGGGAGTACTGAGCCAATATTGTGAGGTTTTAAAAGAATATTCATGTCAATTCAGTGCACGGACACAAGTCAGTTTGGGGGAAATAGCGTTGTTTCCGAATTGAAGTAAGCGTACCGTGGCCCTGGGGCTAATTTTGAAATTGATGTTACCCCTTACGGGCATTTTCCGTTATGCGCATGAGCAGACGATAAGTGAATTAACTGCTGGAGTTTTCGTCTGAGAGGATTGGGGATTCGAGGTGCAGGATGCTATTATTTAACAGAATCCCCTTGGGAGTATTCGCGCATGCGTGGATTGAAGGTGCAATCTCTTCTGAACCAATGGTTCTGAAGAATCAGAGTTTTGTGTGCGGTGTGTGATTTTGAGAGGACTTTCAGGCACGAGTAGATTGCGCATGCGCAGAGGTGACGTCGCTCTTTTTGGGTTGTATTTAGGGAATCCAATCCCGCAAATGCGGGATCCCGCTGAAATTCTGCGTTATTTTCCGTGCGGGATCTGCGGGACTCAATATTAAAATTCCGTATTCGACCTTGAAAGCGCAAACGTCCCAGAAAAAAAGTACTTTTTCGTCCGCTGTGGTGTGAATATGGCATGATTACTGTTCAATACAAACATAAGTGTATATGAGAAAAACTGTCATTTACTATTGTGAAATTATTTACGAAGCCCGAAATTCATAAAAGTATGTAGAGGTCGACGAAAAAATGAAATGTGCACCTTGGTGAAAAACTGGCTACTACCTCGCCTGCTTGCTATCCTCGGCTCCTCCTCGGATAGTAATTTCCGGGCCCGACAATAATTGACAGTTTTTGGTCATTGGTACATAAAAAACCTCATACTACTAAAGTATGGTTTTAATTGCATAAAACCTTTTTGCGCGTATGTTCTGGGGAACATCGCTTTATCATTTTGCCCAAATGTCTGTAATTTTCAATTTTTTGCCGAAAATGGTCTCAAACGATTGGGTTTGACTCCCCGATGAAGAATTCGAGGTCAAATTTGATTCTGTCCGGCCGGCCGTTGCCACGATAAATTAAAAACGTGAAGAGCTAGTGTATTATGATTTTAAGGGTAGGTGGCGCATCCCAATGAGACGGACAAATTCGTTAATGGGCATAATCGGCCCAATGGTTTCCGAGTAATAGTTTTGTTTACAACTAATACAAATCCGATCGAATTGAAACTTGGTGAATAGTGGCCACAATTTGTATCTTTTGAAATGCATGAGATAATCCATTGGAACATATATACAGGTACACCCGGTATATATATATGAATGTGACATTCTAGTTTGTTAATAGGCATAATCGGCCAAACGGTTTCGGAGTTATACCTACCCATCTGAAATTCTCTTGTTATTTCCTCAATAACTCAAAAAATATACATATATCTGATCCAATTCCAGCCTGGTAATTAGTTGTAGAACGATGACGGGCAAATTATTACAAAATTCCCGTGAACATCGTATAATTAGAAATAAAATTATTTCTCCAAGAATTCAATATTTCAGAAACTATTCGGCAGAATCTGCTCAAATTCGGCTCATACCTTCGAGCAATCATTTTACAATTGAGTACTGAATTTCAGTTCGATCGACTTTATCAGTGCTTATTAAGAATATTTTTATGCTGATTGCTTTCGATAATAAGTAAAATAAGATAAAGATCGGTTGTTTTTAACTTATTACTTTTATTATCATTTAATTCCTATTCAACTTATTAGTAAAGTGAACGCTAAAAAAACACAGCTCTACAAGTAACATAGTCAGTTTGTCACTTTGACCACGAAAACTAAGTGCGGAAACAAGGCCCCCGTAATAGGGCAGTCGCATTAAAACCTTGTGATTGATTTTTTTAAATTTTTAGATATTATTTTTTTTTACTTTGTATCCACAGGGCCCTGGGCTGCAGCCCAAAAAGTCCTGCATAGATGGGTGAATTTGAACAAGCGCGCCAAAGCATACCGGCATCAGTGCTTTTTCAACTCGTATTTTTGCAGAATGAAAATTTTAACGTTGGATTGAGTAAATTACCTCTACTTAACAAACTGGAAGTTTTTGAAAATCATACTCGTAATTATGAAATAATATTTAACACACCTCTATCGTATTCTGATGAAACCATACCAATAGCTGGACGTTGTTGCTGTAGTTGATGAGCCTCAATTTGTGCAGCTTGGTTTCTTGTCAATCTTCGGCGGGCTGCATAATCATCAGAAGTTTCTGAAACTGAACGCAGAAATATTGAAAAATTGGTTCAAGCCCTGTGGACATGAGCTTTTTGGCGCTCTTGTTCAAACAGACAAATTATATGTCCGAAAGTATTGGTTTCTCAGAGTTGGGAATTATATCAATAGATTCCTATGATAGAAATGCATCATGAAGGAAATTAAATTTAAAAAAAAGTAAAAAAGTGTCGTTTAAAAAAAATGCTTCAGAAATTATCTTATAAAATCCATAATGCTTCAATGCCTTAATGCTTCAAAAATTGTCATTAAATTTATTTATCAAGATTAAATGAGCAATCTGCAATGATTCAACCTCGTGGAATGGGTTGTTGCAACTTAAACTCGGTGCATAGTTTTCACAACTCGAAACACCTAAGGGAAGTATCATCGAAATGTCTAGAGCAAGGCTGGAGACAATCATAGCAGATTGTCCATTTATTCCTGATATTTGAGTAGGTAGTGAATTACGAACAAATTATTTTAATAGTTCAAAATATATTAATAAAATACTATTCTCTTTTCATAATTTAAAATTTAATAGTTCATACCACTTACACATTCTTTTCACTTTTCTGTATTATGGACCTTAACTCAAGAAAAAATGATTGATACACAAATGTAGATCCATATTTCAGATTTTTTTTGCTAGCAACATTATGAAAATACTGTATATAGTAACATGTCGCACTACTTAAGGAAGCAAAAGGTAATATTAACATCAGTGGTCAACGAACAGAAATTTCTTTTGATGATTCCATTATGTTCTTCTTTCCTATTGCCTCCATAAACTACATAAAAACAGTCTTGTATATATTCACAAATTCAAGAATCGAATACTTGCTTTCCAAGAGAAAATAACAACTATGAATTGACAATCTCTAATAGCTAGAAAAGATGACATTTATGAATAGTGATCACAGACAGATTCTGTGTTCACATTCTGTGAATACATAGAACGATGTATTTATGAAACTTTGAAACATCATATCTCCGAAAGTATTAGCTTGTTAGAGTTGAAAATTATAACAATGGATTCTTATGATGAACTGCATGTTAAAAAAAATTGAATTCAAAAGTTGTAATGTAAAAAAAAATATTTTTTTTAGTTAGTCTGATACTATTAAACCGATTTTGCCCAATAACGAACTTAACCGAGATATTTATCCCTCAAACCTACTCGGAAAATTTCAACTGTCTAGCTCATTCCGTTCGAGAGTTATCGTGTTAACGGCCAGACGGACAGACGGCTGGCCGGACAGAATCGATTTCGACCACGGATTCTTGATCAGTGAGTCAAACCAAATCGTTCAAGGCCATTTTCATTCGAAAATTACAGACACTTGGGCAAATTGATAAGCACTCTGTTTCGAGGAACAAGAGCGCCAAAAATTGGTTCAAGCACTGACGCGAAGTCAGGAGCTTTTGTGCGCATGTTCTATTGTATATACACAACTGATACGAAGTCGATCGAGCATAGTTTCTGAAATATAAAATTTTTCAAGATATATGAACAAAATGAAAGTTTAACCTTAAACCGACAAACTTACTGTTAATAATGTTTTATTCAGCTCTATTGGACACTCTTATTCGAATTTAACATCGCTATAGATTGTCCATGATCACAGAATTTGTGATTCTGACATATGTATTCATTCTGAATTGAAATCTTATGATACACGAAAACCTTACTTCTCAACTAATTTCAGTATACGATATTCACAAAATTCGGATAAAATTTGCGCGTCGGCATTTCAAAAGTTTTAATTGGATCGGATTTCTATTTTTTAAGTTATAGAGGAAATAACAACAAAAACTCAGATCTGTATAACTCCAAAACCATTTGGCCGATTATGCCTATTAACGAATTCAAATGTCATATTTGGATTCGCAACCTACCCTAGAAATTGCAAGTCGCTATGTCTTTCCATTTTCAAGTTATCGGGACATAATATTGTTTTCTACTTTTTCTACTGACACGATCCACACAAAATTTCACATACGTCTTTATGTCGGTATTCCACAACTAGTTACCAAGTTTTAATTCGATCGGATTTATATTTTTTGAGGTATCGAGAAAGTAATATTTCAGGTGAGTATAACTCCGAAACCGTCCGATCGATTACGCCCAACAATAAACTTAACTGTCCCATTCGGATGAGCAACCTACCCTGAAAAGTGCAAGTCGCTATCTTTTTCCGTTCAAAAGTTATCGTGGCAACGGTCACCCATCCAGCTACTGAACTCTCCCGAAGCTGCCCTTATCTCCAACAATAAAGTGTCTATCGTGTTCAAACTTGGAACTTGGCTGTAGAATTAAATAATGAAGGTTCACGCAAAATTTCAGCGATTTTGGACAGATAATTCCTGAGATTTTTTCAATATTTTATTTATCTCTAGTGATACGATCCTCACGAAATGTCTCAATAATTCGCACGTTGGCATTCTACAACTAATTTCTATGTTTGAATTTGATAGTTTCAACCTACCCTAAAAATTGCAAGTTATCGTGAGATAAATAATATATTTTTTTAATTTCCAAGTGATAAAATCCTTACAATATTTCACATACTTTCTTCATGTCAGTATTCCACAACTAGTTATCAAGTTTCAATTTGATATGATCTGTATTGGTTGAACACAAAATTTGTACTCAGAAACAGTTTGGCCGATTTTACTCATCACCGAACTATCCGTCGCATATTTGGTCTTGCCACCTACCCTAAAAATTTCAAGTCGCTATCTCTTTCCGTTCTCAATTTATCGTGTCAACGGCTGGACGGCCTGTCAGAATAGAATTTGAACTCGAATTCTTCATCAGAGAGTCGAACCTAATCGTTTGAGACCATTTTCAGCAAATAATTCGAACATTACTGACATTCGGGTAAAATAATAGCATGCTGTTCCCCAGAACATGCAGAAAAATATAATTTGTTCCTCCTCAAAATTTTCCATTTCCTCTTATTATATTATTCTACAACTAACAATATTAACATCATCACTGTTTTAAGACTGTCTTAACATCGTAAAACATTGAGATATATTTCGAAATCATGTCTACATGTTGATTAGTTCACATAAAATAATCATTAAAGGATACTGTGGGAGGTATATTCATCATTAAATGGTTTCTTTCTGGGTTTTCTCTCCCAAACTCTGAAAAAGATCTATAAAATAAAAAAAAAATTATTTTGTGCTTTGCTTCTGCATAAGAAACACAAGATATTTGTTAGAAGCAATCAATCGGACAATGTTGCCTAACAAATAACAACAAAACAACATCAACGAAGAAACAACTATATCGTAACGTTTCGGAGTCTATATCAGACTCCTTCGTCAGACGCTTAACGAAAAATCTTCAGAATTATTTTGTTGATCGTTATTCTGAACTTCGAGAATTGTCACATTGACAGTATTTGAAAATCATGGCTAACATAGTTTTACTTTGTATAGAAATTTCCAAGTTCCACCTCCTTTTTCAATAAATTCAGCCAAATATGGTCAATACCAATTGAGCAATTTGCAAAATTGCATTCTGTGTTCAATAAAATAAAAATACAATAAAAAAATTAACTCCTTAAGTTTCCTTTTAATATAATCAGGTTCTGTCATTAGAATCTTTGTATTACTCCAATCCATCATGTGATCTCCTTGGATTGTACATACATGTTCTGCAATTTTTGATTTCTGTATGTCTCTATTTCTCAAGTTATTCTTATGCTCTGACTTTCTTACTTCTAGTGGTCTTGATGTTTCTCCTGTGTATGATTTACCACAAATACAAGAAATATTATATACGCAGTTTTTTTATTTTTTTTCATTAATGGGTTTTGTCTTCCTTAATAAAGACCTAAGATCATTTTGTGTTTTGAAGACGGTTCTTATATTGAACTTAGAACCGATCCTTCTGATTTTTTCAGAAACGCCACATAAGAGATCACATTCAACAGATATTGGGTTGTTGTTCTTGTTGATTATTCTGTTGTACTTGATTTTTTGGTCTTCTATCTAAATTCATGATTGATGTATTTATGAATTGCCTCGGATATCCATAATCTTCAAGAAATTTTTTGATGAAATCAATTTTTTATTTCGAATTTCAAGAGTAGATAAAATTAGGTTAGCTCTATCGTAAAGTGTTTTAATTACACCTCTTTGCACACTAAGTTGATAGTTTGGATAGAAATTTAAATATCTATTTGTATGTGTCTGCTTCCTGTAGACACTCGTTTCGAAATGGTTCGGATACGTAATTATTGAAACATCTAGAAAAGAAAGTTGATAATTTTTCTCTATTTCCGAAGTGAATTTTATTGTAGGTTCCTTTCAATTTATGAAATCGAAAAATTTGTCTAACTTTTCTTTACCATGTTGCCAAATTACAAATATATCGTCAACATATCGCCTGCAAGCTTTTGGTTTCAACGAATATGCATCCACAAATTTTTCTTCAAAATTTTCCATGAATAAATTACTCATGAGAGGTGATAAAGAAGAACCCATTGTCATTCCAAAATTTTGTCGATAAAAATATCTCCTAGTTGGAAATAGGTGGTATTCAAAGATACATCAAGCATTTCCATAATATCATCAGCATTAAATTTTGAATCTTTAATCACCGAGTCATCATTATCTAATTTCGTTCGAACTATTTGAAGCAACTTATCGACAGGAACATTGGGGAACAAACTGACAACATCAAAACTAGAATGTCACTTTGGTTCAAATTTGAATTTTGTAGTTTTTCAAGAAAGTGTGCTGATTTTCAAAGTACTTTCTTTCTTTCCTGTTAATGGACAAAACCCATTAATGAAAAACAAAAATAAAGAAACTCTGTATATAATATTCCTTGAATTTGTGGTAAATCATACACAGGAGCAACATCAAGACCTCTAGAAGTAAGAAAGTCAGAGCATAAGAATAAGTTGAGAAATAGAGACAAACAGGAATCAAAAATAGCAGAACATGTATTTGCACGTACAATCCAAGGAGATCACATGATGGATTGGAGTAATACAATGATTCTAATGACAGAACCTGATTATATTAAATGGAAACATAAGGAGTCAAATTGTATTTTATTGAACAGAGAATGCAATTTTGCAAATTGCTCAATTGGTATTGACCATATTTGGCTGAATTTATTGAAAAAGGAGGTGAAACTTGGAAATTTCTATACAAAGTAAAACTATGTTAGCTATGATTTTCAAATACTGTAAATGTGACAATTCTCGAATTTCAGAATAATGATCAAACAAAATAATTCTGACGATTTTTCGTTAAGCGTCTGACGAAGGAGTCTGATACAGACTTCGAAACGTTACGATATAGTTGTTTCTTCGTTGATATTGTTTCGTTGTTATTTGTTAGGCAACATTGTTCGATTGATTGCTTCTGACAAAGATCTTGTGTTTCTTGCACAGAAGCAAATCACAAAATAATTAATTTTTTATTTTATTGATATTTTTCAGAGTTTGGGAGAGAAAACCCAGAAATAAACCATTTATTTCACAAAAAATATTTCCTCGTGAAACTGTTAGTTAATTATGATTTTCTAATTGAATGAAAACTTATTTTGGTAACTATATTTTTCTGCGCAATAAATGAGAATATTTAAAAAATAATGTCTACCGAAACATATGGAGATATCAGCAAGCATACAATTTTGAATTTGAAATCTGGTACAAAATGTAGGATTTTTTTTTCCAAAACAAGCATTATAAAATCTTCAAGGAAATCCACATTCGGAACCTAATACTATTCATACTAGCAAATACGGAAATTCTTCCCAATTCGTGCGGCAAATAACATAATCCAACTGAAATTTACCAATACGTGACTTTCTCGATATGAAAGCTGAATGAACATTTCGCAATCACTTTCCGGACCAGTAATCCATCCTGAACATCTCAATAAATATCGAGTGAAACTGGAAAAAAAATTCAGAACTGATGTAGGGTTCGAACTCGCGGATCATTCGCTCAGTAGAAGGTAAAATATGCCTACAAATTCCAGTGCTCCATGCGACATTCCTCAAAAAGCTCCAGATGTTATAACCTTTGGTACTCCTATTCACCGAATGATTAGTTCATCACCATTCTGTATCACATGAATTTCTAGTCAAGGTTTCTAGGTGCAGCTTGCCACAGCACATAGTTATTCATAATTTCATCGTTCTGAGATAATTTTGAGTAAGGATTGTGCTTTCACGGTGTTCAAACTTTTCTAATATTACCCGAAATATTGATCGCAGAATATAACGCTAACATTTTTTGTATTCACGGTATCTAAACTGATGTATCTAATTTCCATATCAATACATCATTTCGTTGCCAAGATTTTTGCTGAATATGATATCAAATGATCAGGTTAGAGACACTGATGAAGAATTCAAGGTCAAATTCAGTTTCGTCCTGATGGCCATCTGTCGGGCTTCACACGAGAGCAAGATTTTTCTCATCTCGTCTCGTTCTCGTCTCGGAAAAGCGAGACGAGTTGAGACGAAACGAGACGTTTGAAAAATATTATAGGCGATACCGAGACCACATAGAGCGCAACCCGAGATACTCGTTTTTGGTCTCGTAAATTTTTTTTGATGGAGTTTTTATTCGAAAAATTAGAAAAAGTCTACATACAGATCAATATATCTTACAAAATATCAACTGTTGTGACTATCAGTGAAATATTTTATTGTAAATTAGAATAATTTTTTCACATTTTTCTTTCAACATGTTAACTGTTCTTATAACTTCTTATAGTAACGTATCTCTTATCATAAATATATATCCTTGCAGATTTTTGTATTTTAGGTTTGAATGTGTTTGTTTCAAGATCGATTGTTTACTCTCGTTTGAGTATATGTGTCTATAAACTACTGAGTAATAAACATGTATATACTATTGGAAGGGTCTCTTCTCGGTTTCTTTGGCCCGAAAATTTCTACCTGGAAGATCGTCTTATTTGCTACAGATACATACAGTAAACTTTTCTTACATACGTCTCGACCTTTTTCAATGCCCACAGAAAACAATTGAATATGAAGAGTTTACACTAAAATAACAAACAATATTTATATCTATATATGTACATTGTACATATATATAAAAATGAATTGCTGTTCGTTAGTCTCGCTAAAACTTGAGAATGGCAGGACCGATTTGGCTAATTTTGGTCTTGAATTATTTGCTGAAGTCCAGGGAAGATTCCTGTTATGCTTGAAGTGCTTCTTTATAAGAATTCACGGGGTTAATACGTTTTCTCAAAAAATTTCAACGAATTTCAAGTAACAGATGAATTAGCTTTTCTGTTGTTTTAAAATAAAGATTTTAGTAAAAGTGATCTATGTTGGACGGGCAAACAAAGTGCAGGAGTGCATTAGAGCATTGTGAAATCTTCAAACGTTCATATCTTCTCACCTGAGCCGAATTTGGAGAAATGGAAAACGAAAAAATATAAAAAAGCACTGACATGAAGTCAGTACTCTTTGGCTCCATTTTTAAACTACCTGAATTATTTCATTTAGTTGAACGTTTAGATTCCTTCATTTTAGCCTTAGTTGATGATTGTCAAATATCTTTTTATCAACAAGGAATAAGAATTTGATATTTGATACGCATGTTTAACTTGATATATCCCTTGAGAATAGTAATAAAACATAAGCATTGCCATTAAAAAAAAAATCGATGACGTCATATATCAAATTTGGAAGAAGTTGTATAATATTTCCTAACCTTAAAATATCAAAAAGAACTGACGTGAAGTAAGTACTCTTTGGCGCGCTTGTTCATATTGGCTAATTTGAATTTAATGATGAGTGTTTCAAGTTCAGTGGATAGAGCGAGCCGGAGATCTACTCAGAGGGTAGTTGACATAAAAAATTAACAGTGCTGTGTACAGGCTGGCGTAAGGATAGTGTAACAAAGTCAACAAAGAACACAACTGACTTCTTTAGTCGCACATCTCGTAGGAGGTTCTAAGGGATCTCCTTCGGAAAGACCTAGGAGGGTCAGCATAATTATAATCATGTCTATAGCACACGCGCCAAAGCAGATTGACCCCACGTCAATGCTTTTTAGCCTTTTTCTTTCATAGTGAAGTCAATCCGCATTTGCGCGCGTGCTATAGACATGATTATAATTATATTGCCCCTCCTAGGTCTTCCCCAAGGAGATCCCTTAGAATCTCCTACGGGCTTGTGGCAATTAGGAGAATCAGTTGTGTTCTTTGTCGACTTGGTTACTACTATTTTGCGGAATATTTTGCTGGAAATTCCGATACCTATTTTTGGCGCTCTTGTTCCTCGGAACAGAGTGCTTATCAATTTGCCCAAATGTCTGTAATTTTCGAATTTTTGGCACTCTTGTTCAATTCAAATTCGTTTATGATGTTTGAATTTAATTTATGCTATTATGAAGTTCTATCATAAGAATCCATTGATATAATTCCCAACTTACCAATACTTTCGAAGATGTGATTTGCCAAAGTTTGAACAAGAGCGCCAAAGCGCCTGTCCACAGGACTTGAACCAATTTTTTTAAATTCATGCTGCCCCTTCCGAGCATTTCACATAACTGCTGGAGTTTTCGTCTGAGCGGATTGGGGTTTTGGGACTATTTTTGGGTTGTTTGGGTTACGTTGGGAATGGTTTAGGACTATCGGTCATGGGTCTGTTGCTGAGCCGATATTGTGAGGTTTTAAAAGAAAATTAATGGCAATTCTGTACACCGACAAGTCAGTTTTACCCTTGGGCTTGGCCCTGGGTCCAATTTATGAATAACTATATTTGGAAAATCTGTATTGAATTACACGCATATTTGAAGAATTGGCGCAAGCAATTGCGTTCCTAATTAGGGTCCCCTAACTTTTTTTTTTTACTTTGACCTACGGTAAAACTAACATCCAGACTGTATTAATAGACAGAATTGTTAAAGAAACTCGAAAAAATATGAAAACGCACTAACGTGAAGTCAGCACTCTTTGGCGCGGTTGTTTACGTTGGAAAATTTGAATTGAATAATGAGTGTTTCAAGCTTGCTATAAAGATTATTCTGATTATATAAACCCTCCTAGGTCTTCCCCAAGGAAATCCCTCAGAAGCTCTTAGGAGCTTGTGCGACACACAGTGTGGAGTTAATCCACCTGCAATAACCAAACCGATTGCAGGTAGATTAACTCCAAACTGCGTGGCCGGCAGGCACGTAAGTTATTGTAGTCATTGTGCGTTCAAGACCGGAACTTCTCATCTAAACAAGATCTTGATTACCCGAAATTTAGCCAAAAAATATGGTTTTTAAGACCCATAAAAAAGACATCAATATCATTACCTGGAATGCAAACGGCGCTTTTGACAATATGAACGAACTTGAAATTCTAACGGACGAAATAAAAATTGAAATAATTCGTATACAAGAGTCAAAACTTAAGAAACGGACACCTCCAAAAATTAGAAACTTTTATTACATCAACAAACCGAAAACAACTCAAGGTGGGCTCATTATTTACTATCGGAGACATTTAAAACCAATTGAGATAACGACAAATACGACAAACTCAGAATCACAGGCAATTATTCTTAATGGAGTTACAATCATTAACTTCTACATCGGCAATCAAAGTCCCATAGACTCTGACGAAATAAATTACTTGATGAGCTTAGGAAAAAATAATGATCTAACCCCTATTAACAACCCATTATTCTCACTAATCGCTTTATGACTAAGGGTATAATGTTAACCCATACTTGAGTGTAGAAATTGATTGCATGTTTTGTCTTTGAAGATGAAAACTTTGTTTCCGAAACATTTGTCAGACGACAAAAACTGTGGTGGACAAGAGTGTAGTAACTTTTGTAGTGTTAGGAAAAAAGGTCATAATCGCTGTAGATTTTAATTGCAAACATACTTCCTGGAACTCACACACTAACGGCAATAAACTCAAAAAATACTTGGACATTTTGTAGTTGTACCCAACAGATTTTGTTTTATTAGTTTCATAAAGTTGTGTATACATTTGTCAATGTCATCTTTTATGTTTAGATTTCTGTCTATATTCAAGGACTGTTCTGTTAGCTCCTTAAATTCCTTCCAATTTGTATAGCACGAATCATTTTGTTTTGGCAGAGGGGATGAATTTACTTTTGACATTTGTGCCAAACCTGGGAAGTGGTCTGAATCTAGCTCCTCAATTATAAAAGGTTGCGATATGTTGAGGTTTTTGGATATCAGGAAATCCAGTGTTGAAGGTAAACCTCCCTAGAAATCTATATACATACTACCCGGCACATAGAGGTACACCTTCAACACTGGATTTCATGATATCCAAAAACCTCAACATATCGCAACCTTTTACAATTGAGGAGCTAGATTCAGACCACTTCCCAGGTTTGGCACAAATGTCAAAAGTAAATTCATCTCCTCTGCCAAAACAAAATGATTCGTGCTATACAAATTGGAAGGAATTTAAGTAGCTAACAGAACAATCCTTGAGTATAGACAGAAATCTAAACACAACAGATGACATTGACAAATGTATACACAACTTTATGAAACTAATAAAACAAATTCTGTTGAGTACAACTACAAAATCTACACAACCCATCAATAGACTAGAAATTCCCCCAAACATCCTGGAACTTGAAAAACAAACTACGGAAGCGACTAGAACGGAACTACAACATTGGACGCTACCAACTATACAAAGATTCGATCAATCTAGCCAGAAGTGCAAAAAAATCTCTTAAATTGGCCAAATGGGAAAACTTCATAAAAGACTTGACAAACACGAACAAAATGTGTCGAATAGAGCGATCACTTAAAGGAAACAAAACTTTCGGCATACACACGCTACATGGACCTCACGGCTGCATTCTCGAAAACGAAGAGAAGGCTCAAAATATAGCTGACGCTTACACAAAGATACACAACTTAAACCATGACATGTCAGAAAACGAGACTAAAACAATAGTTGAAAGAGCAATCCAAACTGTAAGAAACCAAATCAACGGAATACCTCCCGAATACCTCACTACTCCTGGTGAAATTAAACAAATCATCAAATCCCTCAAAAATAAGAAAGCCCCAGTAACAGATGAAATCGGAAACTGCACCCTAAACTCACTCCCACGAAAAGCTATTGTTCAACTCACATAAATCTTCAACAGTCGCCCCAAACTAACTTACTTTCCAACCACTTGAAAAAATCCTATCGTCCTATCCTTTCTAAAGACCAAAAAAGATCATAAATATGCCACAAATTACCACCCCATCAGCCTTCTACCGATAATGTCAAAGCTTCTCGAAAAAAATAAACAATGAAATCGTTGTTGAGCAATTCGGATTCAGATCGTCCCACAATACAACCCTCCAACTGGCCAAAAATTTCAATGTTTAAGATAAAAGGGACGAAAATGGAAATGTATCTTCATATAAGGCTTGGCTTGTCGCTGTTGTCAGTAGTCAGAAGTTTGGGATAGATTCTCAAGAAGTGTTTGCACCTGTAGTAAGATACGATACTCTAACATTGAGTTTCACAAAGCTTTGACAGCTCTTAATTGCCGAATTAGTGCGATTCTATGTCGATTTTCAGCTCATTTTTCATACAACCATCGAATTAAATCCATGATTAAGCTAATCGAAGCTTCGTGAAACCCAACATGAGACTTTTCTATGCTTTGTCTGTAAGATTGGATTTATCAGTAAAGGAGTTTCTTTGGAACATTTTGAATGGAACTGTAAATGAAGAAATCTGTGAAATCATTATTTTTCCATTACAAAAGATCACATCCAATGCCATTAAAATATAAGCATTTAATTTATGTATTTTTAAATACATTGAATAATATAGAATTTTCTGTAATACCCCTACATAATATCTTTCGATATCATATTATTATTCAAATGTATTAATTACCTTTATCATGTAAGGCTCATTTAAATTGAGCATTTTACTTATTTTTTTCGATGTATAATTTGACACTTGACACAAACATTTTCATGTACAGCATTTTTTCAGTCACCCAATACCCCTTATTAACAACTTTTTATGTTCTCAGCAATTAGATTGGAAAATATATTTGATTCGATAGCTATTATTCAGAACTAAGTATACTAATGAAATATCGAAAAATGATTCATTAAATTGATAAACTAACCAAATAGAGGGTAGTGTACTACGTTTCAATATTTTATTCAATATATATTAGCTAGAAAAATATTTTTAACATACAAATGCTCTAATTTTCAATACCCTACCTCTACCACAAGCCAGTTCCCCTTCTTGTCGTGTAACAATATAATTGAAACAAAAAATATTAGAGTATGAGAGCGCCAAAAAGAATGACGCTTTAGGAAAGCTATTCAACTTTGATGAAATCACACTGTGTGTTTGCTCTGAACTTTGTTCTCTGCTAGTCCCTTCATCGTTGACAAATAATATTGTTAGTTTTCATAACATATCATTTCATTCCTTCTCAATATATAACTGAATTGTATAATGAATATAATTATTAATTAATAGAGTTATACCTTAATGTTTCAACTGTTAAAACAGTTTATGTTCATCAACCGGCAAGATTAAAGTAAATCAACAAAAGTCTTAGCGTTCTCCTATGTTGATTTATTAACAATTAACGGTATCAGCGATATTTCAATATTATTAATATTATAATTAATACCTATCTTGATACTACAAATCTGCCCATGATCCGGTAAGAATAAAACATTGTTAAAAAAACTATATTCGCATGAAAACGAAGTAACTTCGAAATGAAAATAGTATTTGATTAAAATAGTTCTGGATACTCGTTCAGAGTTCACACAGCAAACATTTAGCCTACTTTCGGAGCGGAAAACAAGGACGTTGAACAAAATACTCAAAATACTGAATTTCAGCAAACGGTACGACTTTCCACAGGAAACTAGAATAAACAAAGATTCCAATTTAATTTGACATGTCGATCATTTTGCCCATAAAATTTCTACTGCCGGCATCTATCGGCAAAAACTGAAATAGAACAAAATCCTTGTATTTTGACAGTGTTTGGACCGCAATTCGGCCGAAAATATGTCAAAGAGTGTCTTCACCATGTATTCTATGCATCTATGTTTTTCTGTACGTTATGTTTCTTGTCCTGTTACGCTTGTCAACTGTTTACTGTATCGTTTCCGGGGAGATAGTCTGAAATAAATGCTGTTCCTGGAAAGATGTTCGTGCTTCATTTGTGAAACTAATCCGAGTGAATCCTGGGATATCAGGCTGAATCATTGAGTAGCTCAATTGATTTCAACACAATGCAGCAATGCTTAACTTATATATCGAGAAAGCCTTTGACACTGTGTGGCATGAGGGCCTCATTTTCAAGCTCATGCAAACCAAACTTCCAGTACACATAATCAAAATCATACAATCCTACATCACGGGCTGAACATTCCAAACCAGAGTAGAAAAATCCCAATCAAAACAAATCCGCCATCTCGGCCGGGTTGCCGGAGGGGG
The DNA here is from genome assembly GCA_937662695.2 of Halyzia sedecimguttata. Lineage (NCBI taxonomy): Eukaryota > Metazoa > Arthropoda > Insecta > Coleoptera > Coccinellidae > Halyzia > Halyzia sedecimguttata. The sequence goes on from OW569413.2 coordinate 19,693,574, forward strand.
CCTCCTTTCCTCAACCGTATTTAACTTTTACATAAATGACATTCCAAAATCAGTCAGAACAAAACTGAAAATACTCGCTGACGACACCGCGGTAATAGCAGAATCTCTCCATCAAAATCAGGCAGACAAATACATACGAAAGCACATTATGGAACTCGAAACGTACTACGACAAATGGAAAATCAAAATTAACGCTAGTAAAACTACCTGGTGCACTTGACACACATGACCAAACGAAAATCGACACAAAACGTCGTTCAACGGCCAGACGATAAAACAGCACAACGAAGTCAAATATATGGGCATAACCCTCGATAAAAGGCTAAACAACAACTCACATCAACGATTTATCGCGAAAGGCGTACATAATCTAAATAATAGTATATTCTGAAACAAGTTGCAGAATGGTCTCCTATTAAAACACGAATGCATGAGTGTTGGAATTGCCTTCTGCATCGAGTATTAGACGATATTTTCTCTATTTCAGGCCAGTTTTGTAGAATACTATTGCAATTTAATGAAAAATTCGGATTATACATCTTAGTGACTTTGGTATTGTATCTTGGCAGTTGGTGTGATTGTTACAAAAGTTGACAGATTACGGAATTTGAATCGTACGTACGAAATGGAGACAAAGATTTGAAACAGTTTCCTGTTATTCCTGTTAATATAAGTAATAGCATGTATGATTCAAAATTAGCAAGAAGGAAATCTGTATATAGTACCATATTTTCTAATGAAAATAAAACTTTTCCTCTCAACAATTATTACACTATTTCCAGATTATATTATTGTCAATTGACGTGTGTTGAAATTTGATAGGATCGAATGTCAGTGCTAACTACCACAAAACGAAAAATATTACTAGAAAAAATGCGGAATGGACTCATTGCAATACTGAAATAGAGAATAGTATATTCTGAAACAAGTTGCAGAATGGGCTGATATTTAAACACGAATGCGAAAATCGAAAACGAGTGACGAAGGAGCGAGTTTTCGTACGCATGAGTGTTTGCCTTCTGCATCGAGTAGTAGACGATATTTTCTCTATTTCAGGCTAGTTTTGTAAAATACTGTTGAAATTTAATGAAAAATTAGGAGTATACATCCTAGTGACTTTTGTATTGTATCTTGGTAGTTGGTGTGACAGTTACGAAAGTTGACAGAACATGGAATTTGAATTGTACGTAGAGCATGGAGATCAGATTTAACAGTTTCCTAATATATTGAATGATTAAAAATTAGCAAGAAGGAAATATCTAGTACCTTATTTTTTTATAAAAATAAAACTTTTTCTCTCAACAATTATTTCACCTTATCCAGATTATCTTATATTGACAATAATTGACGTGTGTTAAAATTTGATAGGATTGAATGTCCGTGCTGACTACCACAAAACGAAAAATATAACTAAAAACAATGCGGGAATGAGTTCATTCCAGCACTGTTTTTAGTACTGAAATGAAATCATTACGATACTGAAATAGAGAATAGTATATTCTAAAACAACTTGCAGAATGGGCTGATATTTAAACACGAATGCGAAATTCGAAAACGAGCGACGAAGGAGCGAGTTTTCGTACGCATGAGTGTTGGAATTGCCTTCTGCAACGAGTATTAGACGATATTTTCTCTATTTCAGACAAGTCTTGTAAAATACCCTTGAAATTAAATGAAAAATTAGGATTATACATCCTAGTGAGTTTTGTATTGTATCTTTGCAGTTGGTGTGACTGTTACGAAAGTTGACAGATCATGGAATTTGAATTGTACGTAGAGCATGGAGATCAGATTCCCAATATCATGAATGATTCAAAATTAGTAAGAAGGAAATCTCTAGTCCATCATTTTTTTATGAAAATAAAACCTTTCCTCTCAAAAATTGTTTCACATTATCCAGATTATCTTTTATTGACAATAATTGACGTGTGTTGAAATTTGATTGGATCGAATTTCAGTGCTGACTACCACAAAACGAAAAATATAACTAGAAACAATGCGGGAATGAGTTCATTCCAGCACTGTTTTTAGTGCTGGAATGAACTCATTACGATACTGAAATAGAGAATAGTATATTCTAATACAAGTTGCAGAATGGGCTCCTATTCAAACACGAATGCGAAATTCGAACGAATAAGTGTTGGAATTGCCTTCTGCAACAAGTATTAGACGATATTTTCTCTATTTCAGGCAAGTTTTGTAAAATACTGTTGAAATGTAGTGAAAAACCGGATTATACATCTTAGTGACTTTTGCATTGTATCTTGGCAGTTGGTGTGACTGTTACCGAAGTTGACAGATTACGGAATTTCAATTTGAATCATACGTAGGGCATGGGGATCAGATTTTAAACAGTTTCCTAATAGCATGAATTATTCAAAATTAGCAAGAAGGGAATCTCTAGTACCTTATTGTTCAATCAAAATAAATCTTTTCCCTCGACAATTATTTCACTATATCCAGATTATATTATATTGATAAATTTGATAGGATCAAATGTCAGTGCTGACTACCACAAAACGAAAAATATAACTAGAAACAATGCTGGAATGAGTTCATTCCAGCACTGTTTTTAGTGCTGGAATGGACTCATTACGATACTGAAATAGAGGAACATTTTTCCTTTACTGAACAAGCATAATAAGTCGAAATCAAAACTCAGAATTTACAATCAACGAATCAGACCCTATATGGAGCAACACGTCAAATACAAACTTCAAAAAGCTACAGATAATTCAAAATAAATTCCTCCGAATAATATTGAACAAACCCAGATCGAAAATCGAAGATCTACATAAATCCGGAAATGTGGAATTTTTGCAACTATTATTTACGAAATAATTAAAAAATAGATAACAAAGTTTTACAAACATACGGCAAAGAAACTGGAAAAAAAGACAACATCTCGGGACTACCACGACGGAAAACAGCAACATCAAATTTAAACATAAATTATGCTACCAACTCATGACTCAGTAAGATCCTTATCGTTTCTAGAGAAACGCGTGCTATCATTTTGCGCAAACGCCGGCCGGCCGTTGCCACACTAACTTTCGAATGGAAAGAGATAGCGTCTTGATCTTTTCAGGGTAGGTTGCGCATACAAATGTGACGGACAAGTTCGTTAATGGGCGTAATCGGCCTAACGGTTTCCGAGTACAAAGTTTGTTTTCGAACAATAGGGAACTGTTCGAATTAAAACTTGGTAGTTAGTTGTAGAATGCCAACAAAAAATTTGTGCGGAATTTCGTGCGGATCGTATCTCTAGAAAATTTTAAAAAAATTATTGAATATGCGTGTAAAAATAATATGTATCTCAGAAACTATCCGTCTGATATTGTTGAATTTTTGCAAGTCAAATCCTAATAGTAAAGCCAAGATTCAAATTTGAACACGATCGAATCTATATTGTAGGAGATATAGAAGAAATACTGGAAACCGAGAATCGTTGGTTGAGTTCAGTTTCTAAAAGCACTCTGTTCCGAGGAACAAGACGGCCAAGAAAGGACATTTGAATTTTACTTAGGGAAAATTTGTGTAAATGAGGGGACATCTCAAGGGAAAAAGAGGAGAATTTGAGGTTACGGGTGGAAAGGAGATGGTTGAAATTGCCAGTAAGACTATAGAGGCGATCTTTCGCAATGTTCCATATAATTTAAAAAAAATTCCGAAATTGACGTATTTTTCCTAAGTAAATCGGAAATTTTTTTTTCAATTAAATGATCGTTTCGAGGGCGCAGGGCTGTAGCTAGAGATGATTTTAAGGTAGGGCAATGGAGGTTACGGGTAGGGCAGAAGTAAAAAATTTTACTCGATGTGATCTGATGAATCGATTTTCATCGTACCTACTTTTGAGTGAAATAGGTAGTTAATATCAAAATATTTATTTCTTCAGGTTTATTTCATTTCTTTCAACATATTTATAATGATGACTAAAATCTTCCTCAAAACTCCTGAATCCTTAGATTTGCCATATTATTATTAAATATCCGAAGGACTTCCTTGAGATCAACCCATTTAGTTCTTTTTTTTCAAAGGCCAGAAATACCATAATCATTAAATTAAACTGTGGGAGGTATATTCATTGTTAAATGGGTTCCTTCTGGGTTTTCTCTCCCAAACTCAAAGTACCTATCTATAAAATAAAAAAAAAATGGTTCAAGCATTGACGTTAAGTCAGGAGCTTTTGCGCTTATCTTATTAAGAGTGTCTTATACAGGACAACGGACAATAGAATTCACCATGGTTAATTCGATCGAGTGTGTCCAATACAGGAGAATGTACAATAGAACACGTCAGTGCTTGAACTAATTTTTTTTTCGTATTTTTTTTATATTTTCTAGCGGCAGGGTTCTCACAAAATTTTACACACGTCTCTATGTCGATATTTTGAAATTAGTTAGCAAGCTTCAATTTTATCGAGTCTATATTTTTTGAGTTATCGAAGAAATAATATTCCAGATGGGTATAACTCCGAAACCGTTAGGCCGATTATGTCTAACAGCGAACTTAACTCTCCCATTCAGATGCTCAACCTACCCTGAAAATTGCAAGTCCTTATCTCCTTTCGTTCGAGAGTTATAGAGGCAACGGTCACCCATCCAGCTACTGAACTCACACAAGGCTGCTCGGCTCTCCAACAATATAGATCTGATCGTGTTCAAACTTGGAACTTGGTTGTAGAGTTACGTTTTGAAGGCTCTCGCAGCCAATATCGGATGGATTGTTTCTGATATATAGAATTTTTTTCAATGAATTTTAATGATTTTTAAAAAATACGATCCTCACGAAATTTTTGAAGAATTTGCGCGTTGGCGGCATGCTACAACTAATAACCATGTTTTAAATGGATCGGTTTTGTATTTTTCGAGTTATTGAGGAAATAACAACCATATTTCAGATGGATATAACTCCGAAACCGTTTGGCTGATTATGCCAAAAAATAAAATATTATGAATAAACTCAAATGTCGCAATCAGATGCACAACCTAACCTGAAAATTTCAAATCGCTATCTCTTTCCGTTCTCAGGTTATCGTGACATAAAAATATTTTAAATAATTTTTTTTTAATTTTCTAGCGATACAATTCTCACAAAATTTCACAAACGTGCTTGAGTTTATATTCTACAACTATTCACCGAGTTTCAATTCGATCGGATTTATATTGGTTGAAAACAAAATTATTACTCGGAAACCATTGGAAAAAGCTGAAAATTTCAAGTTGCTAGCTCTTTCCGTTCTCAAATTATCGTGGCAACGGCCAGACAGAATCAAATTTGACAATTCAAGGTCAAATTTGATCGGGGAGTCGAACCCAATCGGTTGAGAATATTTTCGGCAAAAAATTACAGACATTTGAGCAAAATGATAACGCGATGTTCCCCAGAACATACGCGCAAAAATGTATTATTTTATGTGAATTACTTCTGCATAAGAAACACAAGATATTCTAACTCTTCTGAAATTCGAAAATTTCAGAATAGTTATCAAGAAAAAATAATTCTGAGGATTTGCCATCTGTGTGCAGAGAATTAGTACATGAGGTGCTTCTGAAAATGCAGCGTGTTGTCTATATGTATACAATGACCACGGTGCACTCTATTGATGTAGTTCGCAATCTCTAAAAACCCGTGGGTAATTCAGAATTGCTTTACGAGAAATATTTTTTTTTCCTTACGTCACATTATGAAAAACATTTTCCATAGCATATTATTTGAATTGTTACTATTTTTTAAGGTAGGGCATTGAAAAATAAAGGTAGGGCATTGCCCCATCTTGCCCCCCCCCTAGCTACGGCCCCGCGAGGGCGGTTAAAGCACGCACCCGATGCTTTGGAACGGTAAGAAGCAAAGGTTGAAGACGAAATTTCCATTTACGAAAGGAATTTTGTTCCCGTCCGTACCTCAAATCACGACAAAATCGATAGTCGAGAAGAAGGGTGATATGGATGCACGCTCCAAAGTGGCACTTGCTCGCGAGAGAAAGGATAGGTTGCTAATCCGAATGGGACCTTTAATTCCGTTGTTGGGCATAATCAGCCCAACAGTTTCGGAGTAAAACCCATCTGAAATATTATTTTCTCGATAACTCAAAAAATACAGATCCAATCGAATTGAAACTTGGTAGATACTAATATAATACCGACATCTCACGATAACTTGCGAACGGAAAAAGATAGCGACTTGCAATTTATGGGGTAGTCTGCGCATCCGAATGCGACATTTGAGTTCGTTAAAAGGCATAATGGGTCAAATGGTTTTTGAGTTATACCTAGTTATCTGAAATTTTGTTGTTATCATCACTCAACTAACATATTGTATTTAATTTTGAGGTAATATTTCAAATAATTAAATTGAAAACTATATTATAAAAGAACACAAAGTAGATTGAAGAGAGCAAATGAAAAGACGTCACTGAGTAAAAAGAGTCGATGCATTTATCGAACTTAGTAATTATTGTATTAAAGTATTATTAGTCTGAAAAGATACAATTTTGCCATTATCCCTCCAACGTTAGCATAACCCTGGGCTTAAATCTTTGAAGCATAGAGCTTTAGGACAGAAAACACTAATTTTGTAATTCTTTGCGCAGGTTGGTTTCACACTGAAAATCGAAAATATAGAAGTTCGTTTTTCAATAGGTTACAGAATAGTGGTGGTATGCTGAGTTTGAAGTATTAATAAATTTTTAGTTAAAAATTGTATATTTTTAAAAAATAATAAAATAATAATACAAATATGTGCTTATTTAATACATAAATATGAATATTTTGTTTTGTTTTTTCAGAATTTGTTTTATTTGTACACATTAAATTTGTGTGTTTCAATAAAATAAGTAAATATCCGTAATATTGTGTATTGATTTGAAACTATATGACTAAAATTATAAAAAAAAGAATTACCATTGTGAATTCGATTAAGAGTGCCCAATACAGGAGAATGGGCAATAAAACATGCGCGCAAAAGCTCCTGACTTCACGTCAGTGCTCAAACCAATTTTTTTTCTTCGTAATTTTTCAAATGATTAGGTACGGTTCTTACAAAATTTTACAAACGTCCTTATGTCAATCATCTACTATTAGTTACCAAGCTTCAATTCGATCGAGTCTATATTTTTTGAGCTATCGAGGAAATAATATTCCAGGTGGGTTTAACTCCTAAACAGTTGGACCGATTATGCCCGTAAACGAACTTTACTCTCCTATTCTGATACACAACATACCCTGAACATTGAAAGTCCCTATCCCTTTTCTTTCGAAAGATATCGAGGCAACGGTCACCCATCCAGCTACTTAACTCACATAAGGCTGCTCGGATCTCTAACAATATAGATCCGATCGTGTTCATACTTGAAACTTGGTAGTAGAGTAACGTTCTGAAGGCTCTCGCGAAATTTCAACGATGTGGGACGAATAGTTTCTGATGTATAGAATTTCGTTCAACGATTTTTTTTTTAATTTTCCAGTGATACGATCCTCACGAAATTTTGCATTAATTTTCGCGTTGGCATTCTACAACAAATAACCATGTTTGAATTTAATCGGTATTGTATTTTTTAGTTATTGAGGAAAAAACAGCCAAATTTCAGATGGGTATAACTTCAAAACCGTTTGGCCGATTATGCCTATATGTGACCCAAATGTTGCACAACCAAACCTGTAAATTTCAAGTCGCTATCTCTTTCGTTTATCAGGTAATCGTGACACAAAAAATATTTTGTAATAATTTTATGTAAATTTTCTAGTGATACGATTCTCACAAAATTTAACAAACGTAATTAGCTTTATATTCTACAAATATTCACCAAGTTCCAATTCGATCGGATTTGTTTAGGTTGAAAACAAAATTCTTACTCGAAAACTATTAGTCCGATTGTGCCCATTAACGAACTTGTCCGTCATATTCGAATGCGCCACCTACCCTGAAAATTTCAATTTGCTAGCTCTTTCCGTTCTCAAGTTATCGTGGTAACCGCCACCGGCCGGACAGAATCAAATTTGACCTCAAATTCTTCATCGGGGAGTCGAACATAATCCTTTGTGACCATTTTCAGCAAAAAATTCTAAAATTAAGGATATTTGGGCAAAATGATAACGCGATGCTACCCAGACCATACGCGCAAAAATACTATAAGAAAATATAATGGATGAAAATAAGTCTACGCAAATTCGGGGGTGCTGCCTAATATATTGCCACAGGCGAAATAGTACCTAGATACGGCTCTGCGGAAAGAGATATAGAATTTTCAGGATAGGTTCGCATCTGAATTGGACAGTAAATTATTAGATATTTAACGGATTTCAATGCCGATAAAAGACATATATTATGTCAGAACTAAACATTCTCCGATCTTAGACGATTCTCTCATTACTGAAGCATGTCATTAAAGTGATACGAAATGTATTCATATCTTATAAAAGCGGAGAAAACGGTCCATGATGAATTCGATTAAGAGTGTCCAATAGAGGTGAATAGACAAGTCAGAAGTTATTGCACGCATATTCTATGCGTGCAAAAACTTCTGACTTCACGCCAGTGCTTTTTTATTTAATTTTATGGGTACAATTGATCCAACCATCTAGCTAGAGCAGCGTTTCTCAAACACTAAGTGGGGCGCATTAACATGATTAGGGGGGCGCACAAGAGATTGAAAATAAAAGATGAATTTAAAATGCTAAAGATAGATTTTAAGGACTAACTAACATAAGCTTGTTCTAAGGCACACAATTGCACTTAATTTGGTTCCATGTTAAAGATGGCCACTCTCAGTTCATTTTCTACTCGAAGTTTATTTCTGTATTTGGATTTCAAGGTAGCAAGTGCAGAAATTCACAAAGATAAGACGTTGGAAAAGGCAAGAGAATCCTAATTGCTTTGGCTGCTTTGACAGAGAATAAAAAAATCATATAAAAATCGTATATAAAACTCATAGAAGTCCACTTAAGATGCGGACATGTGTACGCTTATCTTTTGATTTACTGAATTTATTCCAAGTTATAGAGCACTGTGAACTTGTAATGAAGTTATGACAGCAAACAAGCAATTATTCGACCTCAACTAATGGTAGCCCGGATTTAAGTAGACAAACAAGTGGATAATGTTAAGTAACTTAAATATTTACCACTCGTCAGTAAAAAAAATCCGAAAAGTGCGTCAGAGGCCGAAAGTATTAGTGGACCAGGACGTTGTTACTCGTTGTTTAGTAATAGCACCCTGGTACGAAAGTGAAAAAAGATTCTCACCTTCACCTGCACTTGCATCTCTGTCGGACGAACCATCCACCTCACTTATTCCCGATTCGCTAAGGCCCCTATCGATATCACTTATGTCTGATTCGATCGGTACTGGCTGTCTTCTCTGTGTGATCCTTGCAGGTCTTATAACTCCAACGCTTTCCACTTCTGGTTCGTTGGTCTCTGGGACTGTTCGACCACTGTCATCTTGTCGTGCAAGGAGTTTGTTTGGTCCAATTTCGGACATCTCGGGAGTGGGTGCTTCTTTCCGTTTTGTAGAAGTTGGTTCATTTTCTAAGCGTTGATCTGAAATATTGCGAGCATTAACTTAAAAAATTATGGAACGTATCGATATCATACATCGGTCATAATATGAAGGAAACATAATTTTGAATGGGCATATACAAGAATTGTTTGACTTAGATAGAGATAGGAGATAGATATGTGTGTTGTGCCGGGCGGACGAGCCCAGCCCCGCCACAACGACAGGTTGGCCCATTGTGCCTAAATATATACTTCACCCACAAGCTCAAGCCTTCCAATGAAGGAGATGAGCCTAGTGTTTGAGAACGCGCCCAGTTCCTTCTATCTCAGCTTGTGGACTCCTAGTTCCTGAAATATAATCATGTCCCCGGCGGGTCAATCACATACAGGGTGTTTCTAAATTCATGCGACAAAATTCAGGAGGTGATTGCCCGTATGAAATTAAGATCAGTCTTTCCTACAACAAAATTTCCTCAGCCCACCCAGATTTCACCCTTTAAAGATGGTGACTTAAATTGAGTTTTATTTTTTTTTCTCAAATTTCAGTAAAGTTAGAAACTTGAAATTCTGTCATATTCATTTACTCATTTTTCTTTGTTTGTTATACCTTATTAGTAATATAAAGTTTTAGAATAGTAGGCTGCTGCAGCTTCAACAAATCATTTACCGTGTTTACTTAATGTTTATTAAAATTGCAGTAGGCTGATGTCAAACACTGCTGTTGATTGTTGTCAATAGAAGTTTACTTGTAAGTTTCTAGGTTATCGTTTTTGCCTTATCTGTGTATTGTTTCTTGTTTCATTTATAACATGTATACAAACGCTGAAATGGCCGACATGCATTTTGCGTATGGAATGGCAAATGGTAATTCTCGACAACCTAGACGTCTTTATTCTGAAAAATATCCGCAACGAATGACGCCTCATCATTCCGTATTGGCACGTATTCACAACCTCTTATCCGAAACTGGAATGTATAAAAAAGAAATTCAACCAACAGTGATCGCTTCCGGACTGTTAGAATTGTAAGGGTAGAACAAGCAATTTTAGATTAAATTGATGCGTACACCTAGAAACTTCTCTCTAACAGTTAACAGAACTGTTAATGTCAAATCAGTCCGAGTTTTTGCGCTTTGCGCAACTCAGATGAGGGTTAACAAGAGATTGATCACTGATTAGTTAACATTGGTGTTGATCAGCCTTTCAGAAACCGGGGGTGAAAATTTTAATTTAAATAAACAAAGATTTTGAGTTATAATTTTATGTCACAAAACTTTATCTCAAAAAAAGTTTCGATATTGAATAAAGTATGAACAGGAATGAAACAGGAATATTGATAAAATACCCGTGGTTAGTCCTTTGCCAGTTCACGAAAATCACAGAATTTCAATTTTCACGCAACTGAAATTTTAGAAAAATTGGTTCAAGCACTGACGTGAAGTCAGAAGCTTTTGCGCGTATGTTCTATTGTCCATTCTTTTGTATTGGACACCCTTAATCGAATTTACCATGGTAAATTCGATTAAGGGTGTCCAATACAAAAGAATGGACAATAGAACATACGCGCAAAAGCTTCTGACTTCACGTCAGTGCTTGAACCAATTTTTTTTTTGTGATTTTTTTGAAATTTTCTAGGGGTACGGTTCTTAAAATTTTTTTTCTCGTCATTTTTTTCAAATTTTCTAGGGGTACGGTTCTCACAAAATTTTAAACACGTCTTTATGTTGATTTTCTACTACTAGTTACCAAACTTCAATTCGATCGAATATTTATTTTTTGAGTTATCAAGGTAATAATATTCCAGATGGGTATAACTCGGAAACCGTTAGACCGATTATGCCCAAAATTGAACTCAACTCTCCCTTTCGGATACGCAACCTTCCCTGAAAATTGCAAGTCCCTATCTCCTTTCGTTCGAAAGTTATCGAGGCAACGGTCACCCATCTACTGAACTCACACAAGAATGCTCGAATCTCCAACAATATTTAAACGATCGTATTAAAACTTGAAAATTGGCAGTATAGTTAGGTTATGAAGGTTCTTGCAAAATTTCAGCAATTTCGAACGATTAGTTACTGATATATAGAACTTTTTTTTTTTATTTTCAAAGATTTATTTAAAATTTTCTACAAACGCTATCCTTACCAAATTTTGCAAACGTTTCCGCATTGGCATTCTACAACTAATAACCATGTTTGAATTCAATCGGTTCAGTATTTTTCGAGTTAATGAGGAACAAAAACCACAAAATTTCATAAAATTTCAGATGGCTATAACTCTAAAACCGTTTGGCCGATTAGGCTCATAATCAAACTGAAATGTCGCGTTGTGGTGTACATCCTAACCTGAAAACTTGAGGCCGCTATCTCTCTCAGTTCTCAAGTTATCGTGACAACAAAAATATTTTTTAATAATTTTTTAATAATTTTGTAGCCATACGATTCGCACAAAATTCCACAAACGTGCTTAGGTTCATATTCTACAACTACTCACCAAGTTTCAATTCGATCGGATTCATATTGGTTGAAAACAAAATTATTACTCGGAAACCACTGGGCCGATTATGCCCATTAACGAACTTGTCCGTCGTATTGGGATGCGCCACCCACCCTGAAAATTTCAAGTCGCTAGCTCTTTTCGTTCTCAAGTTATCGTGGCAACGGCCGGACGGCCGGACGGCCGGACGGCCGGACGGCCGGACGGACAGAATCAAATTTGACATCGAATTCTTCATTGGGGAGTCGAACTTAATCGTTTGAGACCATTTTCGTCAAAAAATTCGAAAGTTACAGACATTTGGGCAAAACTATAACGCGATGTTCCCCAGAACATACGCGCAAAAATAAATAAAAACTCAATTTTTTTGTTGTTGGAAAGACCCACCTAAAGTTCATACGGGCAATCACCTCCTGAATTTTCGCACATGAATTAAGAACACTCTGTATAATCTGCTTGATAGACTCCTTGCCCTCCAGGCATAATCTGCATTCAGAGTCCTCTACCAACTCTAACTTACTAAGGTGTTTCCTGAGGCCACAGTGTCCTGTATATGCAGCTGTAAAGATCTCTATAAAAGTAACTACATTCTTGTCCACTACAGTTTTTTGTCGTCTGACATATGTTTCGGAAACAAAGTTAATTCAAGTTAAGATCTGTTGATCGTCTGGCTCTTTCAGCTGAAGGATCAATAATTGTTGAGCGAGCATGAGATCATATGTGCTGCTCCAGGGTTCTTGGACCTAAAGTCCGACCATCTATTGTTCTCCCACCTTGCTGCCTTGAGAAAGATGCCACAGTCCTTTTCATGTCCAATGAGCCCCGTGGAAGCCCACCACGCTGCCAATGACTTCACCACCTCATTGCTTCCTATGTCCGAGCGGCCCGCGGAACCCAAATGAACTGCAGCCTGCAGCGCTCTCCCAGTTCAGCAATTGTAGTGCGGCACAAGCAGAGAATTGCAGTTGTAGGAAGCCAAAGCCTTCAGGGCTGCTTGGCTATCTGAAAGGCTCTTAATTGATCTGTGAACCCATGCTTCCTCAAGAATGAGATTCGCGCAGTGGTTAATGGCGAAATTTTCAGCTGGAAAGACACCAATCTACCCAGGATGGAATCTCCATCAGCAATTTTGCAACCTCTAACCCCCTGACCCCAACCCTTAGTGGTAACGGAGCCAACTGTAAATCAACAGGGACCCTCGAGCAGTGGAGTCCCAGAGATAGTCCAATCGTCTCTGCTGGGAAAGACGATATGATAGATACGATAGGTTTTGGATATAGATTAATCAGACCACATGCTCTTTATCTCGTTGACCCCCAATGACCGGACATGGACCTAATCGTATCAGGTCCATTGCGCGAGCCATATGCAGAAACCAGTATGTCGCCATCTAGCTGGGCCGCACTTCTGGCCGCCTGGCCCCGTATACTCGACTTTCGTAGAGATGAGTATTCTCATGCGAGAACTCCTACAAGAAATCTCATCTTACTTCTCGCTTACTATTTAGTAGTAGAGAATAGTATATTCTAAAACAAGTTGCAGAATGGGCTCCTATTAAAACACGAATGCGAAATTCGAAAAAGTGCGACGAAGGAGCGAGTTTTCGAACGCATGAGTGTTGGAATTGCCTTCTGCAACGAGTATTAGACGATATTTTCTCTATTTCAGGCAAGTTTTGTAAAACACTGTTGAAATTTAAAGAAAAATTCGGATTATGCATCCTAGTGTCTTTTGTATTGTATCTTGGTAGTTGGTGTGACTGTTACGAAAGTTGACAGATTACGGAATTTGAATTTGAAACGCACGTATGGCATGGAGATCAGATTAAAAAATTGGTTCAAGCACTGACGTGAAGTCAGAAGCTTTTGCGCGTATGTTCTATCGTTCATTCTTCTGTATTGGACACCCTTAATCGAATTTACCATGGTTAATTATGTTGTCCATTCTCCTGTATTGGACACTTAATTCGAATTTACCATGGTAAATTCGAAATAAGAGTGTCCAATACAGAAGAATGGACAATAGAACATACGCGCAAAAGCTTCTGATTTCACGTCAGTGCTTGAACCAATTTTTTTTTCGTGATTTTTTTTAAATTTTCTAGGGGTGCGGTTCTTAAATTTTTTTTTTTCGTAATTTTTTTCAGATTTTCTAGTGGTACGGTTCTTACAAAATTTTAAACACGTCTTTATGCTGATTTTCTACTACTAGTTACCAAGATTCTATTCAATCGAATCTTTATTTTTTTAGTTATCAAGGAAATAATATTCCAGGTGGATATAACTCGGAAACCGTTAAACCGTTTATGCCCAAAAACAAACTCAACTCTCCTTTTTGGATACGCAACCTACCCTGAAAATTACATGTCTCTATCTTCTTTCGTTCGAAAGTTATCGAGGCAACGGTCACCCATTTACTGAACTCACACAAGAATGCTCGAATCTCCAACAATATTCAACCGATTGTGTTAAAACTTGAAACTTGGCAGTAGAGTTAGGTTATGAACGCTCTTGCAAAATTTCAGCAATTTCGAACGGATAGTTACTGATATATAGAATTTTTTTTTTTTATTTTCAATGATTTATTAAAAATTTTCTACAAATGCTATCCTCACCAAATTTTGCAAACGTTTTCGCGTTGGCATTCTACAACTAACAACCAAGTTTGAATTGAATCGGTTCAGTATTTTTCGAGTTAATGAGGAAAAAAAACCACCAAATTTCAGAAAATTTCAGATGGCTATAACTCTAAAACCGTTTGGCCGATTATGCTCATAAACAAACTCAAATGTCGCATTCAGATGCCTGAAATTTTCAAGCCGCTATCTCTTTCCGTTCTCAGGTTATCGTGACAACAAAAATATTTTTTAATAATTTTTTTAAAATTTTCTAGCCTCACGATTCGCCCAAAATTTCACAAACGTGCTTAGGTTCATATTCTACAACTACTCACCAAGTTTCAATTCGATCGGATTTATATTGGTTGAAAACAAAATTATTACTCGGAAACCACTGGGTCGATTATGCCCATTAACGAACATGTCCGTCGTATTGCGATGCGCCATCCACCCTGAAAATCTCAAGTTGCTAGCTCTTTTCGTTCTCAAATTATCGTGGCAACGGACGGCCGGACGGCCGGCCGGACAGAATCAAATTTGACCTCGAATTCTTCATTGGGGAGTCGAACTGAACCAGCACTGTTTTTAGTGCTGGAATGGTCTCATTACGATACTGAAATAGAGAAACACATTTCACCGACTATTCTCATACGGAGTTTGCGCAGAGTAACTGTCACTTGAATCACGTGATAAATATCGCAGGAGATATCTCTATCAACATTTCGTGAATAGGGGCTCTGATCACTAGGTGAAGAGAAGCGAGGTCGAGTAAAGGTGTTTGACATATTATGCATTCAGATAAAAATCCATTGAAATTGTTCTAGTTTGGTAGTGCTCTTCTTCTTCTTCTGTGGTGCCGATCTTGGGCTGAATGAAGTACTAGAGGCCTATTGTTCCTACGTGTGAAGTTGAAAAAACTCAGACCCGATTACACGCTTCCAAATTGCCGCAAGTCACCAGGAACGGATCCCTCTTGCCATAGGAATAGTGGGTGTTTGGTTTCCTAGATGTACCGTCCTTAGTTCGGTTAGGTTGCTGCAGTTAAACATAATGTTTGGCAGATTCATCTGTGTTCCTGCACCATCGACACAAGGAACAGCCAGATAGCACCAATCCTTTAGAATATTTATTAAAGAGGTGGTCTGTTATAGCACCAGTCACTGGACTGAAGGGCGAAAATTTCCTAGAGTATTTTCTCAAAGAAAATGTTGACAGATGTACGACAGATCAGTATTCACGGTACCGGCCCAGTAAATGCTGAACGTGCTTCTTGATAAGCCAGTGTATCTGCTTGCACATTACTAGGAATTTTGGTGTGCACTCCAGAATCCAGATAACCTTTAGAGCATTACCAGAGGCCAGCACGCGAAAAGCTTCCCTGCATTATTTCATTAAAAATATCGACTGTACCAGCATATATAGATGTTGGTCCGTACAGTGAACGGTGAAGCTTTTGAATCGTACACTGTAGCGTACGGGTTATTATATATGGGAATATAGCGTACAATGTAAGGTCAAATCGATTCTCGGTTTGAGGTTAGAGACAGGGATCCTACGTTTGTTAAAGGATACTGTGGGAGGTATACGTTTGGACTGGTTTTGTACCGACATGCGCTCTTGCTATTTCTCCCTATTTTGATAGTTGTATATTTGTTGTTGGTTTGTTTATTCATTGATTGTTGCTGTTGATTTATCAATGGAAAGAATTATCAACTACGTCTTTACTATCAAAATAAGTACAAATAATCTTATTACTGCAGTTCAGAACGTTCATCGTCAGACAGACTACAGAGTTTGAAAACTGAATAAAATGTACAACAATTATTCTTACAATATGAGAGAAGGTGGCAATATAACAATTTTTCAGAATATTGAACGATCAGACTGATTTATGTAGATTACCAATGTTCCAAATCTTTGAATAGCAGTTTTCAAGAGCTTCGATTTTAATTTGAACCATCGGTAATTTTTCTAGTGCTGGCATCCATCGGCGTAGTAAAATAATATCCTTGTATTTGTAAATTATTTGGGCCGCATTTCGGCCGAAAATATAGTCGACTCTAAGCGAGTAACCAGAACAGAGTGGTTAAGATCAATCCCTTTCAATTATAACCAATCGGTTCAATGTGTTTTGGTAACTCGCATAAATTCGACTTATCCCAAAGAGTATCCGTACCATGTATTCTATGAATCTATTTCCGACATTAGTCGAATTTAAACGAGTAACCAAAACTCAAAACACAGTGGTTAAGACCAATCCCTTTCTGTTATGACCAATTGGTTATGATTGAAAGGGATTGGTCTTAAACACTCTGTTTGGAGTTTTGGTTGTTCGCTTAAATTCGACAAAGTATTGTTTATAGATTACAGATATACAGGTAATCTATATACAATGTTTCCGATGATATGCACGATCATCAAATTTCTAGAAAGCGTCTTATTTCCATACACAAAAGCGTTCCACGATCAACAAATTATGAATCAGCCATTTGTACTATACATAGCATCGACCTGCGCAAAAACACGATTCAAACCATCTCTTGTTCGGTACACTGAACGGTCCAAAGTTTGCTGTAGGAACAAAGCTTTGATAATATTCAAGATCTAATAATAATATATCATGATGGATATAATATTTTTATTATTAATGTCTCAGGAAAAACACTATATATATTCTATGCAATATATTCTATGACCTAACCTAACCTAATGTGCAATAACCTCACTGTTTAGTGTTTACTGTTTATCACTTCATCAGTTCAGTTCAGTTCAGTTTATCTGTTACAGTTGCACTTTCTAAAGCTGTTGCTGTTGCTGATCTTTGTCGAGTATGTGTTCTTTTTGTTTATGTGTACCGTGCACCTAGAGTTGTGAATTAATTTATTATTAAGTTGGACTATTTTTCTTATAACTTTATATTGGCGCCGAGAACATACATTGGTGAACGCAGGTAAAATAATTCACCTAGAAGTGAAATTAGTACGTGCAGTAACAAGAAGAACAAAAGATGTCACACGAAATTCAAGTAATTTATAGAGTTACAAAATCGGTTCAATCTTTGAATACAGTTCAGATGTCGACTGGAGTTTATGGGTAGAACAACTGGAGCAATATTTTGCTGCAAATGATATTGGACGGAATAAAAGGGTACCAGTGCTGTTAACCCTAATAGGAGACAAAGCTTTTAAAACCCCATGAGGGACCTCTGTGATCCCAAACTGCCAAAGAAGGAATCATACGAGAAATTGAAGGACATTTTGTCGGTTCTCAAAAAAAATATCAGTGTTTAAGGAACAGATAGAATCTACAGTATAAAACAAGCAGAGCATGAGACAGTCCGATTATTGTATGTGAATTTCAAGAATAAGGCTTATGCATGTAAATCTGGGAAACCTAAGTGGAGTTTTGATGGAAAAATTCATAGCTGGAATGAGTAAGAGTCCTAATCTGTATCGAATCTGCGAGGAAGATCATACCAGGAGCTTGGATCAAATCCTGGAAGTAGCAGTTTATAAGGAAGCTACAATGGGGTTCTATGATCAAGCAGTGCACCAATTGAAGACGACAAGGAAGGAGCAAGATCAGAAGCCAGACTGGAAGAATAAGAACCGATCCAAGGGGGAGAGCAAACAAGTTCAACAGGCCTCAGACCAGAAGTGTAAGTGTTGTGGGTTAGGAAACCAGACAAAACAAAATTTTAAAAGGAGTGTCATGAACGTCCATTGAATAGATACAGTTAAAAATAAGCTGACGTGTGTGGAAATGTACATGTTGGAAACTATGTGACATCCTGACAAATTTTTTTGATAGTTAATAAGGCTTTAGTTAACATGGAACTCAATTCAGGAGCTTGTCTCTCGGTCATCCCTGAGAACTTCCTTAAGGATTAAAAAACACAAAAATAAGATTATGTAATAATGGGGCCAAAATTGTGCCTGAGGGCGAATTCCATGCTACAATTAAATATAAGGATATTTGATAATTGTAGATTTTTAGTAGTTAAGGGAGATTCAGTCCCTCTTCTTGGAAGAGATTTAATTAAACGTCTCAATATCAAAATTGATTTAGCTAATCCGGATGCAAATATAAATTCCTTAAAGAAAAAAGTAGACGATTTGGAAATTTTAATGGACTCAGCAATTATTTGTAGATGAATTAGACACATATAAGCATGAAAAGATAGAGCTAATTATTGATCCAGATGTTTGCCAACTTTTGTTAACCTAAGCTTGTTCTGTTACTTCCTCAAGGAAAAAATAAATGAGAACTTGATAAGCTACAGGGGTAATTTAGTAATTTCCCTCCAAGTGGGGTGACCAGTTCCAGTAATGAAAGAAAGCAGTGAAATAAGATAATGCGCATACTATACAGGGTCTTTCACGAGGAACCTCACCCATATTTATACGGGAAACTACTGAACGTATTTTCATGAAATTCAGCACTTATAAGTACTTCACGATGCTGATGAAATCTAAAATATTTTCAAGGCATGAGCACCTCCGGTTTTTCCGGAAATGACGTCAACTTCCGTTTTTCAAATTAGAACACCATTTTTTCATTGCAGAAATAGATTCCTTAGAAAATTTCAAGTTATTTTGATGTAACATTTTTCAGTTTTGGTTGGAAAATTCTCTCTGAGCGGGAAAATTCGAAAAAAAAATCGAAAATAGAGCTCAGCTGAAACAAGAATAACTTCGAGGTTTTTGGATGGAAAATTTTCATTTTTGGGATTTTTCAAGATGTAAGATTGATGTATCCACTTTAAAAATCGAAATCGCGATTCATGATACAGGGGGTGAAAAAATCGCTTTCAAAGTTAGGGATGAAAAAATCTTGAAAAATCAATTTTTTCAAATTAGAACCCCATTTTTTTATGGCAGATATTGAATCTACGTTAAAAAATAATGTGAGTGTATGCATCACACCCTTGCCCTAAAGTGGATATTTTCTGAGTTATTCACAAAAAACTGTTTTTCGTCTTGAATTTTCAGCTATTTCTTTTCCCTTCACGCCAAAAAGATGAAATTTCAGGAACTGTTACTTAAACCATGTTTTAGATTTTACTACCCTAATATGCAAGAGAAAAAAGTTACAGGTTGTTCCTAAATAGATGGCGAATTTTGATTCGAATTTGTATCGGAAACCTCTTTATTTCAACTGATCGGCCATCGGTTTTCTCTCCAGTGATAAATAAATAATTCCTTATGAACCATATGCAAAAACTTACCATGTTTTACATTCTTTTTTTTTGAAGGGAAAAGAAATAGCTGAAAATTCAAGACGAAAAACAGTTTTTTGTGAATAACTCAGAAAATATCCATTTTAGGGCAAGGGTGTGATGCATACACTCACATTATTTTTTAACGTAAAAAAAATGGGGTTCTAATTTGAAAAAATTGATTTTTCACGATTTTGTCATCCCTAACTTTGAAAGCGATTTTTTCACCCCCTGTATCATGAATCGCGATTTCGATTTTTAAAGTGGATACATCAATCTTACATCTTGAAAAATCCCAAAAATGAAAATTTTCCATCCAAAAACCTCGAAGTTATTCTTGTTTCAGCGGAGCTCTATTTTCGATTTTTTTTTCGAATTTTCCCGTTCAGAGAGAATTTTCCAACCAAAACTGAAAAATGTTACATCAAAATAACTTGAAATTTTCTAAAGAATCTATTTCTGCAATAAAAAAATGGTGTTCTAATTTGAAAAACGGAAGTTGACGTCATTTCCGGAAAAACCGGAGGTGCTCATGCCTTGAAAATATTTTAGATTTCATCAGCATCGTGGAATACTTATAAGTGCTGAATTTCATGAAAATACTTTCAGTAGTTTCCCGTATAAATATGGGTGAGGTTCCTCGTGAAAGACCCTGTATAGTGACAATCAAGTATTTAGCAGATGTTAAATATCTACCCACTCCCACGAATTGATGAACTTTTTTCTAAGCTTCATGGGGAGTCTTTTAAAAAAATTGAATTTTCTTGCGCATATATTCAGTTAGGATTAGAGCAGAAGACTTGAGTTTTATTAGCATATTGGTATATACCGTATGGAGAAGCCAAATGGAATAAATTCATTATCTTGGTTACTGTACATATTTATGAAAAATCCCGAATCAAGTCAAATTCTAAATTGTCATTCTTCTTCGTAAAAATGCGAACCCTACCTTCAACCCCCTTCGAAAGACAGGTACAACCCCCAATTTTTCAAATAGGAAGTATGGGCTTGGGATACATAGTGTGAAAAGTCTCGTCATTCTCTATTCAATAATGTTATCCCTTTCATGTTTAATGCAAAAATCAAATTAGAAAAAAATAAAATAAAATGGATGACTTTTTTGTCCAATGGATTATCGAGGTCCGCCGCACTCAGACGGTCTCTCATGACCGTTGCAAAGGGTGTTTCGAAATCAAATATGGTTGGCATTACCATGAGGATTATAAATCCTCCTGAACGTTTGAATTTGTAGATATAATATTTTTTTAGCTTAAAACTATAAATAGAATTGTCATGTCTTAGGAAAAGAACTATATATAGCCGATCAGAGGATAAGTGGTATAACTCACAAATTTCGAATTTTTGCACTTTTCTTTCAACTAAATTATTAGTGAAGTTTCAATTCCCAGTTTTATGACAGAGTTGGGAGGCGATTTTGAAAATTACAACATTTATCTTCTTTTCAAAAACATATATTCATTACATGAATACAATGACATTCACAAATAATATAACTGACTGCGTTCATTGTGGATGATAGGAATTTATTGTCTTTTTAAAGTTCATCAAAGAGAGCCGGTTTCGGAGGAATATCACATTTACCTTCTACAAATCGAGTTGCTGTTGAATATCGTGCACTTTGGGGTTCATAAATATTTTGCTATGATTATAACAGTTTTGTAGCTGTTATCAATATGTAATTGGATTTTCAGGAAATCAATTTCAAATCATAATAAAAAGGGGCAAAGCCCTGTGGACAGAAGCTTTGGCGTGCTGTCCTAATTTATAGGCAGAGCTGTCACCCATCCCGGTACTGAACTCGCCCAAAGGTGCTTAGCACCAGGAAACAAAATAATATTACCAAGAATTTGAACCGACAGTAAAGACAAGCGTCCCAAAAAAAATTGTAAAATTTTTGGCCGAGAATAGAATCAAACGATTAGTTTCAGCTTACATACATAAATTAACTGTTGGTTAGAAAATGAACGGTGCTGTGTTTGCGGTGGCATAAGGTCCCATTCAAATTAATTCATCCACTATTGGTTCGAAAATGAACAGTGCTGTGTGGGTTATGGTGTTTATTCAAATACATAATTTAACTGTTGGATCGAAAACAAACAGTGCTGCATTTGTGGTAGCATAAGGACCCATTCGAGTACATGCATCACATGACACAGTCAATAATGACGTTGACTGTGACACAGAATACTGCTTTAATAGCAAGTTGACCGTCAGAGTGGAATGCTATATCACATCTCTGATAGTTTCTTTCTAGGTTCATTTACACACCTTTCAATTGCTACTATTTCTACCTGAAAGACGATCGGATAGGAGCCTAATGAAATATACCTGTAAAAAATTTAATGCTTGTGGCTTTTACTTGATGCAAATCCATATTAACTCAATGAAAAATTATATACGATTTACACTTATTTATTCAATATTGTGACGCGTTTCGTCGACACAGAGACTTCATCAGACTACATCATACTAAATTCTTAACAAGTTATTATCTCCCTATACCTAGATGACATGGACACAGAATCATTTAAAACTAATTACATGAGATTTCACTGCTGGTTTCTTTGTACACATTAACAATAATTCATTCCTAATGCTTTTATTTATAAATTGATTCTCTATTTGAATAGATTGAGTAACGGTGAAAAATTTAGATCTAATTGTTCATTAACTAAATTACCCGTATGTTTTTCCCTATTTATTTCGACCATTTCCCAGTAATTAAGTTGCCCACCTTTATTCAAATTGTGTAGAATTTTGAAATCCGGGTTAAACTTATGTCCTTCTGCTAATAAATGATTCGAATAATTTGAATTAATTTTGTTGTTTTTGAAGCTGTGATGATGTTCCTTTATTCTTATGCCAAAATTTCTACCAGTTTTTCCTATATATGATTTGTCACAACTCCCGCAATTTAATTGATAAACACCGGATTTATCTTCCTTATTCCTTTTCGATTTATTGTTTTTTATGAATTTGGCAAGGTTATTATTTGTCCGGAATGAGATATTCACCTGTTGGCTGTTGGTTTTGAAGAAACAACTTAAACAACTTAAAAGGTTTCTTCAAAACCAACAGGTGAATATCTCATTCCGGACAAATAATAACCTTGCCAAATTCATAAAAAACAATAAATCGAAAAGGAATAAAAAGATAAATCCGGTGTTTATCAATTAAATTGCGGGAGTTGTGACAAATCATATATAGGAAAAACTGGTAGAAATTTTGGCATAAGAATAAAGGAACATCATCACAGCTTCAAAAACAACAAAATTAATTCAAATTATTCGAATCATTTATTAGCAGAAGGACATAAGTTTAACCCGGATTTCAAAATTCTACACAATTTGAATAAAGGTGCGCAACTTAATTACTGGGAAATGGTCGAAATAAATAGGGAAAAACATACGGGTAATTTAGTTAATGAACAATTAGATCTAAATTTTTCACCGTTACTTAATCTATTCAAATAGAGAATAAATTTATAAATAAAAGCATTAGGAATGAATTATTGTTAATGTGTACAAAGAAACCAGCAGTGAAATCTCATGTAATTAGTTTTAAATAAGTCTATTATGTAATTTGTTTTAAATAAGTTTATCATGATTGTAATTAGTTTTAAATGATTCTGTGTCCATGTCATCTAGGTATAGGGAGATAATAACTTGTTAAGAATTTAGTATGATGTAGTCTGATGAAGTCGCTGTGTCGACGAAACGCGTCACAATATTGAATAAATAAGTGTAAAGCTGGCCGTCCACTAGGTCGGAATAGCGGCGCGGCGCGGCGCGGGGCGGAAATATATATCTCCTTCCACTGTGGGGCGGTCGGTCAGGTCGGAAAAATTTTCAGGACAGTTCTCTTGTCTATGGGACAGTTCTCACTTGGCAGTCGATTTATGCGTATCTCATGAGGTATGTCTTCTGACGACGAGGACTTGTTCGTGTTTGCTGCTGCATGGAAAGCTGAAGAAGAGGAAGCAGTGAGGAGAAAGAGGAAAAGGATATGGGTTCATGAAATTAATACAAAAAGAAAGGAGCTTGGAGAATTTCATCATGTATTTGATGAACTCCTGAGGGACGAAAATAAATTCTTCAGGTACTTCAGGATGTCGCCAGAAATGTTCTTCAAATTGCTGCAACTTTTGAGGCCAGAGATTGAAAGGCAAAATACTCAATTTCGGGAAGCCATTTCTCCTGAAGAAAGACTGGCGACGTGCCAGGTACCGTAGATATCATATTTCACTGAAATATTGTTTTTACGCGTATGTTCTGGGGAACGTCGCTTTATCATTTTGCCCAAATGTCTGTAACTTTAGAATTTTTTAACGAAAATGGACTCAAACGATTAGGTTCGCCTCCCTGATGAAGAATCTGGGGTCAAAATTTGATTATGTCCGCTGGCCGGCCACCGTTGCCACGATAACTTGAGAACGGAACGAAATATCAAATTGAAATATTTTGGGTAGCTGGCGCGTCCCAATGCGACGGAAAAGTTAATTAATGGGCATAATCGGCCTAATGGTTTCCGAGTACAAATTTTTTGTCAACCGTTACCAATCGGATCGAATTGAAACTTGGTGAGTGGTTGTAGAACGTAAACATGGACACTAATGTGCAATTTTGTAAGGTTCGTATCATTAGAAAATTCTAAAAAAATTATTAAAAAATATTATTCATCTCACGTTAACTTGAGAACTGAAAAAGATAGCGGCTTGAACTTTTCAGTATATGATGAACATATATGCAAAATTATTATCTATATCATAATAACTTGAGAATAGAAAGAGATAGGGAATTGAAATTTTTATGGAAGGTTTCGCATCCGAATGTGACATTTGAGTTATAGGCATAATCAGACAAACGGTTTTGGAGTTACGCTAATTTGAAAATCAAGACTGTACAATAAACGTCCTATAGAACATGCGTGTAAAAGCTCCTGACTTCACGTCAGTGCTTCTTTTTTAATATTTGGTTTTCTCAATTCGCTAAAATTCAAGGTACGTTGAGTGGGTGCATTTCATTATAATGTATGTATCCACAGATTCTGACAATATAATACATAGTTGAAATATTATGAAAAAAAAAGTGTAAAAATTAAATCATATAATCTATAAAAATTACAGACATTTGGGCAAATTGATTAGCACTCAGTTCCGAGGAACTAGAGCGCCAAAAATACAACATTTGTAACGACGGACTCACAGAAATCGAAACGAAAGTGACCGAGTCATGCCGAGGTCGGAATATTTCCGCTCCGCCCTCCGTCCATTGGGTCGGTGACGCGGAATTCATGAAACCGCGCCGCGCTCAAGAAGTTTGGATAGATCCCGAGCGCGGAGATTTTTCGACTTCTCCGCGCCGCGCCGCGCTACCGACCTAGTGGACGGAGCTTAGTGTATTTTGGTTCAAAGTTCTAGCACACATTTCCGCCCCGCGCCGCGCCGCGTTTCCGACCTAGTGGACGGCCAGCTTTAATCGTATATAATTTTTCATTGAGAAATATACCTGGTAAGAGAGGACCAGGCTTTCTGGTTTTTAATACTTTTAATGGCTTCATGGGCCATTTTGTCTATCACAATGTGAAGGGGTGAGATTTATGATAATCTCAAGTGCCCTGGTAGGACAGGTTCCCATTGCTCCGTCCGACACACTTATGCAAGCCTTTGTATTTTTTTGAGTGTTTTTCTTGTACTATTCTTACTTATTTTTGTAAACCAGACTACTGCCCCATACATGATTATGGGTCTCACAATCATGACTTACAACCATCGCAGTTCATAAGTCTTACCAGCTAGATTTCTGCACTCCATTAAAGCCTTTATTACTTTATTAGCAGTGATTTCAACATGCACTTATTGCACAAAATTTTACTGTGTAGTGTTACTCCTTGATATTTAACCTCAGATATCCATTCTATAATAATTCCGTGAGTGATCTCACAGCTGGAAGTTTCCTTCTCCAAGTGAGCAGAATCACTAGGGTTGCCAACTCTGAGCTATTGAAATAAAGGACATCAACGACTTGGGTACGGGGGCCTTTCAAAAGTTCAAAGGACATCAACGACTTGGGTACGGAGGCCTTTCAAAAGTTCAAAGGACATAGTTTTAAAATATAGGACTGTCCTTTGAAATAAAGGACGGTTGGCAACCCTAAGAATCACTGTGGTCTATTATTAAAGGATACTTTGGGAGGTATATTCATTATTAAATGGTTCCTTTCTGAGTTTTCTCATCCAAACTATGAAAAATATCTATAATAATACGTAAAATCTCATAAAACTCATAATATCACATAATGAACTGGGAATAGGAATTATGCTGATTTGGCAATTGAGAGCTGTTAAAGCTTTGTGGAACCCTTGGAAAGATATCAATTTCAGTAAAGAACCTGCTTAAATAACCTCCTTCTGAGCAAATACTTGCATTTATCAAATCGTTGAAGTTTCCTTCGGATATTTTCACTTTGAAATACATATTTCTTCTTTCGCATGGGAAAAATGTTTTTGGACATCTAACCATTTTCCAATCTTTGTGTGTAACTTGCGAAATTGGTTCCTAATCCTATTACCAAGTTTTATTATTTATATCTCGTCATTTTCTGGTTTGTCTGTAAACCTGTCCCTGTCATTACAGAGAATGACATGAACATTGTATATATATATAGATGTATAGATGTTTCTATATACAATGATGATTACATTGTATATAGATATAATCTATATACAATGATGATTACTTATATCACAGATTATCACAGTTAATCTGTGCTTATATTCTTTCAGAAATCAAAAACTAGCCGGCCCAAGTGGTGCAGTGGGGATCAAGACCTACTGGGGTGCCGGGGTCGCGGGTTCGAATCCCGCTCAGGGCATGGATGTGGTGTTAGGTTGGGTGAATGTCCAAAAATAGAAATGATAGAGTTTGTGATACAAGGATATAACTGTGTAGATGGTCTCAGTTGCCTAGCACATAAAAGGATAGAAAAAAAAAGCAAGAAAAAATCAAAAACTATTGATAATTTGTTTCGTTGAATGTAAAACCAGTGGACCAGTTCATCCCGATCTCTGAAATAAGTATATCGAAATTTTGGAAATATCTTCATCAATATAGATCCGATCCAGCTCAAATCTAGAACTTTACTGTATAATAAGGTTTTGAAGGCTCTCGTAGAATTTCAACGATATCTGACGGATAGTTTCTGAGATACAGATTTTTTTTAAATATTTTTTTCAAAATTTTGCGGCCATGCGATCCTCACAAAATTTTGCATAAGTCTAGAACGGAAACAGATAGCGACTTGAAATTTTCAGGGTAGGTGGCGCGTCCCAATACGATGGACAAGTTCGTTAATGGACACAATCGGCCAACGGTTTCCGAGTGATAATTTTGTTTCAAACAAATAAAAATCCGATCGGATTGAAACTTGGCGAGTAGTTGTAGAATACAATCCTAAGGACGTCCGCAAAATTTTGTGAGAATCGTATCACTGGAAAATTTAAGAAAAATTATTAAAAAATATTATTTATGTCACGATAACCTGAGAACGGAAAGAGGCAGTCGCTTGAACGGACTAATTCGTTAATGGGCATAATCGGCCCAATGGTTTCCGAGTAATAATTTTGCTTTCTACCAATACAAATCCGTTCAAATTGAAACATGGTGATTAGTTGCAGAATACAAACCTAAGGACGTTTGTGAAATGTTGTGAGAATCGTATCAATAGAAAATTTAAAAAAATTAGTTCAAGCACTAACGTGAAGTCAGGTGCTTTTGCGCGTATGTTCTATTGTCCATTATCCTGTATTGGACACTCTTAATCGAATTTACCATGGTAAATTATATTGTCAATTCTCCTGTATTGGACACTCTTAATTAATTCGAATTTACCATGGTAAATTTTTATTACTATATTTTCCATTCATTGACACTATTTGAGTTCTGCTTTAGAGGTAACTGCTAATGAGGTCATGTATTTTTCCGTGAAATTCGTTATTCTTCATTTTTCCAGTAATCTTTGATGGTTGACAGTATCAAATGCCTTCGCTAGATCTATTGTAATTGCTAAAGTTGGAATGTTTCTATCTATGTTGTTGTATATAATACCGGTTACTTTTCTTATCGCATCTTCCGTTGACATTCCCCTCGGAATCCGAACTGATCACGTGATAAAATTTCATGTTTATCTACAAACGCAATCATACGTACTTCAATTAGTTTTTCAAACACTTTTGCTATGTTCGACAAAATAGTTATTGGCTCGGATATTGGTCTATAATTACTAATCATTTCATGTTTGTCACCGCTCTTGTGCAAAGGTTTGACGATTCCTAGTTTGAGGTTTTCCGGAAAACAAGCCGTTTCATAAGATTTATTAACCAAATGAGCAAGAGGCTGTAATGTCTCCTGTTTTGTTTCTTTTAATGTTTCTGATCGAATTCCATCGAATCCAGCTGATTTCCTCTATCTCGGTTGAGTCAGTTGGAAACAAGAAGAAATAATTATCTTGCTGGTGAACTCGTTCCCTGAAATTTTTAGGTATTTCTATTTTCTTGGCATAATTTTCTTCTAATTCTCTAAAATACGAATTGAAAGCATCACATATACCCTGATCATCTTCAATCTTCCTATTGTCGTGTATATATATATATATTTTATATGCGCTACTTTTCTGCTAGCATTAGTCATATTTTTTAAATATCGCCATAAGCCTTTAGTTTCACATTGGTTTCTTTGAATGGAATGGGGTTGTCCACTCTTTTCTTGCCTGTGCTTTTTGGCGCTCTTGTTCCTCGGCACAGAGTGCTTATCAATTGGCCCAAATATCTGTAAATTTCGAATTTTCGGCTGAAAATGGTCTTAAACGATTTTGTTCGACTCACTGAGCAAGAATACGTGGTCGAAACCGATTCTGTCTGGCCGGCTGGCCGTTAACACGATAACTCTCGAACGGATTGAGCTAGACAATTGAAATTTTCAGAATAGGCTCGAGGGATAAATATATCGGTCAGATGGTTTCGGAGTAACAAAAAAATATTTTTTTTTTCATTCCAAATTTCAAAATAAGTTTTTCTCAAGATGCAGTTCCACCATAGGAATCCATTGATGTCATTTTTAACTCTAACAAGCTAGTACTTTCGGAGATATGATTTTTCAAAATTTCAATCATAAATCGTAATTCTGTGTTTTCACAGAATGCGATAATTATTCCATCTATGAATTATTATAATATGATCTGTGTTGAAACATATCAACTTATTTTCCTGCGACATGATATGTCAAATTTTGATATTTAATGCCCATGGTTAATCCATATGATTATGGGAATGGTACTGGTAAGTTAATAATATTGAGTTCAGAATATCTTCAGTAAAAACAAAACTGAAATATTGGCTAAAGTTTCAATTGATATAATATAATTTTCAGAGTGGATTTGAGCAAAAAATATATCGTTCATCATAGAATTGAGGAACGAATATCCCGGATTAGTTCATTGTTGGGGAGAATCGGTCTAATGTTTTTGGATTAATAATTTTTGGCACTCTTGTTGAATTTAAATTCTTTCATGATGTTGGAATTTAATTTCTGCTATTATGAAGTTCTATCATAAGAATCCATTGATATAATTCCCAACTCTTACCCTCGCTCTTACCAATACTTTCGAAGATGATTTGTCAAAGTTTGAACAGAAGCGCCAAAGTTCCTGTCCACAGGGCTTGAACCAATTTTTTTTTGTATGCACGGAGGTCGTATTATATTCTATTTTTTGTTGTAAAATCTTAACGAAACTTTCCGTTGCATAATTTATATTCTCACTTCCATATATCGGATCCCATTTTTCATTTATGAGCGAATTTTTCAATTTACCATAATTAACATATTTTTTGTTTTTTCTTTCTTTGAATTATATTTCTTCTATCTGGATGAAGACCTTCCATAAAAAAATTATCAAGACATGTCCGACTATCAGGACGTGTATATATTTATTTATAAGTGATGTGAACCCAATTGAACACAATATATTTTTATAGTCCTCCACACAATATTCACGCGATAACAAATTTATGTTTATGTCACCCGTGATAATATGCTTAGCTGGGTGTTTTCCTCCTTCCAAATAGTGCAATCCTGTATTTTTTCCTCAATAGAATATTGCGGTGATTTGTATAGAGCAGTTAGTTTGAGTTTCTCTTCTTTGTATTGCATATTGACTTCTATTGCTGTGACTTGTCCGGCTTGCCCCAGTTTGACTATAGAGTAGTCAAAATCAATATCTTCCCACATATACACCATTGTTTCATCATTGTTGTTGTATTTTCCCTCGTTATAAATTTGCTCATAACCCTTCAGCAAAAACAAACCTACATCATCTACTTGAAAAGTCTCACTCAACACAATTATATTAATTATATCGAACTTTATTATTATATTATATCAAACTTGCTGAAATTCATTTGTACACTACGTATATTCATGTGAAGAATCTTGAATTCACTTTTCTTCTCTGTCGTAGACTTAGGACGGAGCTTCATAAGGTTTCCACCTCCTTTAACAGGTGATCCTTTTCTATTCTGAAATATCTTGTATGTTGCAACGTGGGGCGTAATTATTTTACACTCTCGGCTTTTGTTTTGTGTTCCTGTTGGTCTTGGACGCAAATCTGTTATCTGTTTTGACCCTTCTCTGTGTCCACGATACTATAACCTTTAGTTGTTGGAGTACTAGGTGCGCTGCTTGTCTTCTTATCTTCTTCGTCAGAGGTCTCTAAATCTTCAAAGGCATATATTTCTTTTCCAATAACCAATAATCATTTATAAGGGGAAACATAAATGATTTTTCTCCAGAATTCGCTCTGGCCTTCAATAGAAATGCTTTCAATTTAAGGAATTCCTGTCACTAGCAATTATCTTCAATGGTGCTTGTATAATAAGATTTTGAATAATATTCGGAGTTCATCCTTGTGTATGGGATCTTGACCTGTTGCTTACCCTTACGTTTGCTCCTAAATTTTCTGTGGCCTAAATACCAATCTACTATATATAATTGGTTGGTAGCTGATAGGTAGTGAACTTTAGTTTGGCGATGTAAAATTCATGCTAGCTATCCACCTCTTCAGTATCGTCTAATTCTGGCAATTCATTATCACATGGTGTTGCTTGAGTAATATATTGATATATTTGTTCCCTTCAGCTTTTTGACTTTCTGTAGAATAAGCTTCTTAGTTTGATATGAAACGAATTCCACTTTAATTTGACAATCTTCCTGCTTGCTTAATGTATAATAATCACTGATTACTGAATTCAATATGAACATCCAATAATTGATTTATTTCTTTCTGAATATATTATATCGAATGAGGTTTGTATGTTCTCCTCTAACAATTCAAACTTGCTGAAATTAATTTGTACACTACGTATATTCATGTGAAGAATCTTGAATTCACTTTTCTTCTCTGTCGTAGACTTAGGACGGAGCTTCATAAGGTTTCCACCTCCTTTAACAGGTGATCCTTTTCTATTCTGAAATATCTTGTATGTTGCAACGTGGGGCGTAATTTTACACTCTCGGCTTTTGTTTTGTGTTCCTGTTGGTCTTGGACGCAAATCTGTTATCCCAAAGTGTTGACCCTTCCCTGTGTCCACGATACTATAACCTGTGCGCAGCTTGTCTTCTTATCTTCTTCGTCAGAGGTCTCTAAATCTTCAAAGGCATATATTTATTTTCCAATCACCAGTTTGTTTCCACTTATAAATGATTCTTCTCCAGAATTCGCTCTGGCCTTCAATAGAAATGCTTAAAATTTAAGGAATTCCTGTCACTAGCAATTATCTTCAATGGTGCTTGTAGAAAGAGATTTTGAATAATATTCGGATCGGAGTTCATCCTTGTGTATGGGATCTTGACCTGTTGCTTACCCTTACGTTTGCTCCTAAATTTTATCTGGCCTAAATACCAATCGTCTACATAATTGGTTGGTAGCTGCTGGTGGTCAACTTTAGTTTGGCAATGTAAAATTCACGCGAGCTATCCACCTCTTCATTATCGTCTAATTCTGGCAATTCATTATCACATGGTGTTGCTTGAGTAATATATTGATAGGTAATTTGTTCCCTTCAGCTTTTTGATATTCTGTAGAATAAGCTTCTTAGTTTGATATGAAACGAATTCCACTTTAATCGGACAATATTCCTGCTTGCTTAAAGTATAATAATCACTGATTACTGATAATTCAATATTAACATCCAATAATTGATTTATTTCTTGCTGAATATATTCTGACGTTAAATTTGAAACTGCCAAAAATGACCAAATTTCTCTTATTACACACGCGTTCCGTTTTTGGGCGCATGTTCTAGGGGAACATCGTCCTATCATTTCGTCCAAATGTCTGTAATTTTCGAATTTCGAGCTGAAAATTGGCTAATAGACTAATTCGGACTCCCTGATCACGAATCCGGTGTCAGATTTTTGGGTGCCGTCCGGCCGGCCGGCCGTAGGCACGATAACAGGAGCACCGAAGGTCCTATCGACTTCAAACTTTCAGGGTAGGTTTCTGATCAAAATGCGACGGTTAAGTTCGTTAACGGGCAAAATCGGCCGGACGGTTTAGGAGTTATAGACATTTAAAATTTTGAGGTTATTTCCATGATATTTCAGGAACTAAAGAAGATGCTGAATCGAAACTTGGTAGTCAGTTCGAGGATATAAACGCGCAACTTTTGGCAAAATTCTGTTATGATCGAAATGTTGGTAATTTTTAAAAAAATATTTCTTTTAATTTTTTCGAAAAAAAAATTTTTTTTTCGATAACTATTCATCAGATTGCAACAAAAACTTGTACTAACGTCAATTGTATTATTTTGCAACATTGTGCAAAATTTTGGCTCTATACGATTTCAATTTCTGGAGATATAAGACAAAATGTGTCAAATTTCCTGGGTCTCTCTCAGTATTTTCATCGATTATTATATAATAATCAATAATATTAAGGTATTCAACATGATACTGCTTTTTTTCTTTACTGGTCAGTACGGGCCACAAGGAAGATGAACATGCGCCCAATAGCTCCTGTCCACAGGGCTTGAACCAATTTTTCTAATATCTCTACGAAACGTCTATTTTCCTTTCTAGATCTTAATTTTTTTCCTTCAATGTCTGAATTGAATCGCTTCCAATGCGAAAATACAATTTTTAATTTCTTTCACTTCCTTTTTGGCGCTCTAGTTCCTCGGAACTGAGTGCTTATCAATTTGCCCAAATGTCTGTAATTTTCGAATTTTTCGATGAAAATGGTTTTAAACGATTTAGATCGGCTCACGGATCAAGAATCCGTGGTCGAAATTCATTCTGTCCGGCCGGCCGGCCGTAGGCACGATAACTCTCGCACAGAATGAGCTAGAGAGTTGAAATTTTCAGAATAGGTTTGGCAGATAAATATCTCGGCTGAGTTCGTTATTGGGTAAAATCGGACAGATGGTTTCGGAGTAACAAAAAAAAAATTTTTTTTACAGAACAAATTACAAATTGAATTTTTTTCAATAAGCAGTTTTATCATAAGAATCCAATGATATCATTTTTAACTCTAACAAGCTAATACTTTCGGAGATATGATTTTTCAAAATTTCAATAAAAAATCGTATTTTTACGTTTTCACAGAATTATATAATTATTCTATGTATGAATTGTCATAATGTCAACTTATTTTCCTGAGATATGACATTGTCTCTTGCTAATAGTTGGTTCGAGAAACGTCAAAATCGACTTAGAGAGACAAGGGTAAAAAACCGTCAAATAAACCCCCTTGTGGCGATTTTATGTCGAAAAGTGAAAATTAAGAATATATATCCCAGGTAAGTACCGTTTTATTCTAATACCGGAGATCGACAAGATCGTACGAGGAGCCCGATAGCCGGTGTGTCTACGCTGTCGGGTTTTCGGTTTCGGAACGAGAGAAGGCGGGACTTTTTGGCGCTCCAGTTCCTCGGAACTGAGTGCTTATCAATTTGCCCAAATGTCTGTAATTTTTATTTAAGATGCTGTTTCATCATTAAAATCCATCGATATCATTTTCAAGTCCAACAAGCTAATACTTTCGGAAATATGATTTTTCTAAATTTCAATAATGAATCGTACGTACTTCTATGTTTTCACAGAATGCTATAATTATTCTATCTAAGCTTTATTATATGATCTGTATTCATACTCGTACATTTCATCCTGTTCTATAAGAAGGAGTCAAATTCATTTCAGCTATTTTAATTTGATTTCTTCCATGGTGCAGTTCTCATTCTCAGATTGCTCATTTAATCTTGATAAATATACTATTATTTGAATTTAATTTCCTTTATGATGCAGTACTTTCATAAGAATACATTGATTTAATTCCCAACTCTGAGAAACCAATACTTTCGGAGATATAATTTGTCTGTTTCAACTAGAGCGCCAGAAAGCTCCTGTCCACAGGGCTTGAACCAATTTTTTGTTCCTTGTATCTCCTCTAGAATTTGTTTCAGTGTTACCGCATCACTTCTTCCTTCTGCATTATATCAATCAAATATGTGACTCGGAATTCCCTTTCACACTGACCTAACACATACAGATGTGCTGACATGGATATTCAAGGCTAACGATTTCCTTATCTCTAATGGAGTTTTCCGATTGTATTGAATCGATTGCTTTTGATTCAAAATTCCCTTTAGTAATCACTGCACTAACACATCAGTTTGACCCACAAAGTTCTTATATACGAATTTTGATTATTTTCAATTTTTGAAGACTTATTAAACCTCAACAATTTTGTAATCTGCTTAATTATTAATTCTCTTGAAAAAAATAATATTCCCAATATTTCCAAGAATATATCTCCGACTGTAAAAACAAGCGTCAAAAAAAACTGATCCACTTTTTGGCCGAGAATGGTCTCTTCACTGTTGGGTGGAAAATAAACAGTGCTTTTTTATGGTGGCGTAACACAAACAAATCAGTTCAATCAAACGATTGTGCCATGAGATAAAAATATCCGACATTGAAATTCGTAAAATATATAATAATATAGGAATTTATTCAGGTTTCACGTAATTTTATAAAAAGTTCAACTTAAATTTAATAGTTTCATCAAAGTTATTATTTCGATAAAAATTAATTTCTATGAACCAAAATCACTAATCAATACTCTACGCATCAGGGTCTGTATAGATTTAGGGTGAAAGCTGGGACTTGAACGAATATCATTACTTATTTTCGATATGTTTTCACAATTTTCTAATTTCATGAAATTATCATCATGTTATATATTATACGACGATTTTATCCCTCATCTTCCCTTTGCTATGTTTTCCATTCAAAAACTGTCGACCACTTAGATTGTAGAGTGTAAAAATAGACTAGTGCCTACGTCTCGATTGTTGAAATATTTCGATACTTATATCGGCAGTATCTTCACCAACATAACCTCACGAAATTTTGTGTCATCCTGTCGGTATTTTTCAATTAATCAGATCATTATTTGGCGAATTGTTGGGAAAATAAAATTTCAGATGGCTATAACTTTGAAACCACTCGGTGGTTTCTGCCCATCAACGAACTCATCCGGCGCATTTGAACTCCAAACCTATCAGAAAATTTCAACTCTCTAACTTATTGCGTTCGAGCGTAATCGTTTCTTTGGTCAATAATGATGCATAAATATATATGCTTCTGCAACATCCTCCATATTTTCGACGAACTTCACAAAACTGGACAAAATTTTATGGAACGATAGAATGTTCTGCTCATATGTTACGAGGTTCGTTTGCATGTCTGTATCCACCTCAACACCATCATATCGTCAGTGAAAAGTGTTAACCTGCTAACTCCATTTTACACAATTTTACAGTAGAGCATTTTTAGTGCGCAAAAATTGAAATCACCAAGATTCTACCGAAAATTTTTTTTGAAATGACAAGAAACCATTTGTTAGTTCCTTTTAAGTATAAATAAATGTAAAAAATAATGCGTATTATCATTTCTACACTGAAAAATAGGAGCTAGCAGGTTTTCGCTTTATAAAAAAAGTTTCGAAGCCCCCAATTCAAACAGTTTAGTTTTTCATTGAAACCAAATTTTCAACAATAACTCGAAAAAAACAGCTCCGATTGAATTGAAACTTGGTAAATAATTGTACACTGATGTACATGTGCAAATTTTTGTTAAATTCGTGTATAGCTAAAATAATAAAATTTCCTTGAAAAAACATAAAAACTTTTGTTATTAAATGGTTTCTTTCTGGGTTTTCTCTCCCAAACTCTGAAAAATATCTTTGAAATGAAAAATAAAAAATTTATGATTTTATGAATTGCTTCTGCCTAAGTAACACAAGATATTTGTCAGAAGCAATCTATAGAACAATGTTGCCTAACAAACAATAACGAAACAACATCAACGATAAAACAACTATGCCTGGGCATTCATTAATGAATATACCCCTCACAGTATCCTTTAATGATTAATAAAACCTTTTCTTCAAATATTTTATATTTCCGAAACTATCCGTCAGATTCCGCACAAACCAACAAGCCGCACTTTATTAGGAAATATTTCCACAAATAATACAGTTCCGATCGAATTGAAATCTAGTACTCGGTTGAAAAAAGACGGCTTGAAGGCTCATGCAGTATTTCGTGAGGGTATGTGAGACGCGAATAGACAAAAGAATATGCGCGCAAAATGCTCCTGACTTCACGTTGGTGCTTTTTAAAATTTTTTAGATAGCTTCATAATATAAAGAGCCAAATATTGCTACATTTCTATTTTTTCTTGCTCGAGAATATGTATTTTTGCCGCTCTTGTTCCTTGGAACAAAGTTCTTATCAATTTGCCCAAATGTCTGCACCCAGTGATCCGTGGTCGAAATCGATTATGTCCGGCCGTCCGTCCGTTAACACGATAACTCTAATCGATCTGACCGTAACCACGATAACTCTCGAACGGAATTAGATAGACAGTTGAAATTTTCAGAGTAGGTTTGGGAGATAAATATCTCGGTCAAGTTCATTATTGGGCAGAATCGGTGGTTTCGGAGTAACGAAAAAAAAAGACAATACAAATTTCAAATTCATCATAAGAATCCATTGGTATCATTCTGACCTCTAACAAACTAATACTTTGGGAGATATGTTTCATCAAAATTTCGGTATTCAATCGTAATTTTATAATTTTTTTCAATTTATTTCATTTTATGATGTAGTTCTATCACAAGAATCCATTGATATCAATCATTCCCAACTCTGAGAAACATATACTTCCGGAGATATGATTTCTCAAAGTTTGAACAAGATTGCCAAAGCTCCTGTCCACAGGGCTTTCCCACATTAAAAAAAATACTAACGTTTCAATTTTAACCTCGATGTTTAAGTAACATCGATTACAACCGATGTTTTCACGACATCGATATTTGCTTTCGAAGTTAACATCGATGGTCAACATCGTTGTTTTGTGTCGATGTCTCTAGTGACTGGTGGAGATCAGGAGATAGCAGGTATTCGGCGTCAACTTTAAGGTAAGCGGAGAATGGAATTATTGATCCTGTGAAATTTAAAATTCTGAAGTAAATGGCTGTTTTTCCTACTGCTAGTATATGTTTTTCTCTTTCTAACCACATTTTGACCTATAAATAGAGTTAGCTTGTTAACACTTTTTATTGACGATATAGTATTTTCATTATATCCTTTTCATCATGTTATGATAAATGTTGATTTCTCTTCATATCCAAAATTTGTCTTCCAAAATCTGGAGATCCGTCCTGCGATATGAAGATCATATTTTTGGGGGATTGATATTTCATATGTTATTTGAGCATTTTATCTCCATTGAACTGATGCTTGTTTGCATGAACTTGTTCTCAATAAGAGATGGACTACTAATTTTTCTGTTTGAAACCGATGTTCGTAACTTTCATGGTTATACCAAAATGATTTGTTTCAACTTTAAATATGTTTCAATTATTCATACTGGCTCTCCAATTTGGGTCTACCCTAATTTGTTATAGGTAGCACATTTTAACTCATTCTGAGTAGGTACACAGTGGGCAAATAATACGAGAGTTCTCCGAATTAGTATCCACTTTATGAATATTCCTTAAATAATCGAAAACTTTATTCTGGTTCTCCAAATCGGCCATTCTGCAAAATGAATCCCAAAAATCTAAAATGTTTGTACTCTGAAGATTAAACCACACTCCACAGTGGTCGGACTGTCAACATAGACAATAATCTAAAATTCAAAGTATTCAAACTTTCCGCTTAATTCGAATTACCGACTGGCAGCGGAAATTCCCGATCGTTCACTTGAATTCGGTACTTTCCGGTATCGTCTCTCTTCTATTGCCGA
Source organism: Halyzia sedecimguttata (assembly GCA_937662695.2). Lineage (NCBI taxonomy): Eukaryota > Metazoa > Arthropoda > Insecta > Coleoptera > Coccinellidae > Halyzia > Halyzia sedecimguttata. The sequence goes on from OW569413.2 coordinate 19,731,786, forward strand.
TCCATGATACAAGGAAAACAAAATGCGACCAGTTTAGGCATGACGTCAGAGGGAGAGTATTTTCTGGTGCGTTACATATAAATAATGAGGTTTATGAGCTACTTTGAACAAATTGGAGTTAAATTCATCGCAGATTGTATTTTACATAGAATTAGAATTACATATGTGAATTTTTATCGAACTCCTCCAAAGAAAAATATTAAAATTTTCTGATTTAACGCCAAATACTGATTATTGATTGTGTAATCAATTCTAGATTTATATACCTTGGCTTATTGAACCAACTCTTGGAAATTCGCACAAACGATAGTAGACCGAACCCAAAGAAAAAAATGGAAGAAAGAGCGCTAACGTGTATTTGTTTCTTTATATTGCTTAGGGCCGATTTATTCAACCTCTCCGTAAAGTATTCGTTAACATAGAAATATGGATCATGCGGAGTAATATATATATATATGGAAAGGTTTAACGGGTAATTCCGCAAAAGGATCAGATTAAAAATAATTCTGCTGGTACCTGGCGACACGTGTTTCTGCTAGTTGGCTTCTTCAGGACAGGGCATCCAAGAAACCAAGGAAAAGATGGAAATCAAAGTGAAAATAGGTGACACCACACCAGGAGCGAGCAACCAATTGTGCCTTCAGCTCTAGGACCTCCATTTCGGAGGTAAACTATGGCATCGGCACGGAGGAAGCATGATCCATATTTCTATGTTTCATATCCTCGGGTTGAGGTCGCATCGCACAGGTAGCTTATGCTTCCTCCGTGCCGATGCCATAGTTTACCTCCGAAATGGAGGTCCTAGAGCTGAAGGCACAATTGGTTGCTCGCTCCTGGTGTGGTGTCACCTATTTTCACTTTGATTTCCATCTTTTCCTTGGTTTCATGGTTGCCCTGTCCTGAAGAAGCCAACTAGCAGAAACACGTGTCGGCAGGTACCAGCAGAATCATTTTTAATCTGCTCCTTTTGCGGAATTACCCGTTAAACCTTTCCATATGTATTCGTTAACTACGTGCTCGTTAAATTTACTACCCCTCTTCAAAGTAAAAAAACCTACTCATGTTTCACAGATGTTTCTCATATTTGCAGATCAATTAATGCAACTGAGAGGTGAATAAACATTTATGAATACTTTCCTTTCGGTAACGCTACTTGACAGTTTACAGATAGGTGAATATATCAGCCCTTAGTTTGGATTTGTTTACTCTCCATATACGTCACAGCAAGATGCGCAATATCATATCATGTTTCCGTTCTCTCGGTTATGAATTATAATATTCAGTCGTGTTGAAATAGTTATTTATGTACCAAGTACGAAGAACTGTCTATTATTGTCGTAATTAAATGGTTCATTTCTGGGTTTTCTGTCCCAAACTCTGAAAAGTATCTAAAATATTTATTCTTTTATGAATAGCTTCTGCGTTAGAAATGCAAGATATTTGTGAGAATCAATCTATCGAACAATGTTGCCTAAGAAACAATAACGAAACAACATCAACGATATAACAACTATTTCGTAACGTTTCGGAGACTATTATTATTTTATGTATGATAGTTATTCTGAAATTCAGAATAACTGTCATGATAGTTATTCCGAAAGGAGTCTAGTAGGTATCCGAAACGTTACGAAATAGTTGTTTTATCGTTGCTGTTGTTTCGTTATAGTTTGTGACACAAATATATCTTGAATTTCACAAAATAATGATTTTTTTATTTCATAGATATTTTTCAGAGTTTAGTGGAGAAAACCTATAAAGGAACCATTTAATAATAAATATATCTCCCAGAGTATCCTTTAATGATTATCTATTATTATCGTGCCTGCAAAGCAGGCGAGACAATAGTCAGTTTTTCGCTTTTTGCATTTTTTCGTCGACCTCTACATACTTTAATTAATTTCGGATCACATGAATAATTTCAAAATAGCAAATGACAGTTATTCTTACATCCACTTATATGTTTGTATTGAATCGTATCATGCCGTATCCATATTGACCACGGCGACTGACAGTTATTCTTATAGATACTTATGTTTGTGTTGAACCGTATCATGCCATATTCATAGTGAACACAGCGGACGAAATAAGTGCCTTCAATAACTGTCGATTTTACGGCCGCAAATGAGTACGTCCACGTGGACCTCTATGAAAAGTGCAGACTCGAGTGTAATAGACAGTTTTTCGTCCTTGGTACATAAATAACTATTAAAGCACAGACGTAACGTCAGGAGCCTTATTCATTCAGCGAGTAATATATTTCACTCATTTGTGATAACGGACACCACTGAAATTTATAGTTATCAGACAACCGTTAGATCAAGAAAATAACATTTTAAATAGACATATACTGAATATTGTTTAAAATATGTATCTGAATAAATACACGATGCAAATCTGAAGATTATCCAGTTTAGTGAATGTGTCTACGTACAGTAGTCTATTGATATTTTTCAGAGAGATAATATACACTATACAGTATGAGTCTTCAAGTTGTACATTAAATTCAAGCATAGATTCCTCTCATCAAATAAAACACTTTTTTTTTTCATTTTCTATTTTCCCAAATTCGGCGCAGGTAAAAAGTTACAAGCGTTTATAGATTTCACAATGTGCTAATACACTCCTACATATAAATTAACTATGATATTGATGGTAAACGAGAATTAGGTCCCTTAACGTGGATAACAGCTTGATTCAAGATTCCAACGCTCATGGGCGGATCCATAAAAGTAGTAAAAATTTCTGAAATTTCTGATTTTATAACATTGAATGAAGAATATCTCGGAAACGGTGCGTTTAAGGAGAAATGATAAAGAATAATTTAACTTTCTAAAGTGATTGTATATTCTTGAAATGACTCAAGAAAAATTTTATCTGCTTTCTTTATGCTAATTTAATTTAGTTTTATGGAACCATGAGTCTATAACTAAGAAGCCATTGGAAGTAGTTACAAACTGATATTTTGAGAATATGTATTATAGTTATAAGAAACTGCACACCAATATTTATTTCATTCGGAGTAGGTTTATCGAAGATACAAAATAAAAACAATTTTTTTTTAATTTCAACAGCCTGTATCTTTTTACCTGTGAAAAAAGTGTTTTATTTGATGAGAGGAATCTATGGTTAAAATTAATGTATAACTTAAAGATTCACCCTGTATACAGGTTTGACAAAATAAACGGAACAGTTGATTTATGGCTCAACTGTAAATCCCACGGTAAATTTTTTCAAATAAAAGTTTTTATTCATTTTCTGTACTATTTATTGGCAATTACAGATTTTCCGTTCATTCATTTTTGTTCAAAATATGACGTCAACAATTATCTTTAAATAGAATAGAATAATAACCTGTATTTCATTTCATTTTCGTGTAGGTAAGGTCTTTCTGAAATCATCATTGATGGGTTCAGTGGGTCTGAGACTTTTGGTTCTCTAGATGAAAATACAATGCATTTGTAAAAACTCACGATATAGAAAATTATCGTAGTAGGTATGCCAAAATAATGTTCTTCTTAATTTCGATATTAATGGCAGATCATGAAGGATTTTTAATTAAAAATTTCTTAAAAAGCACTGACGTGAAGTCAGAAGCTTATGCGAGCACGTTCTTCTGCTTTTTCACTCCTCACACACCCTCAGAAAATACGGTCTTTTTTCAACCGAGTACCTACTATATTTCAATTCGATCGGATCTGTATTTTTGAAAATATTGGAAAAATAATATTTGGTTTGAAGGTTTGTTCAAGCGGAATCTGAGAAGAAGTTTCTGAAATATAACATTTTTTAAGAAAAATAAAAAAATTTTTTTTGAGGAAATCTTTAAATTTTTTTCAGTGATACGATCCTCATGAAATTTCTAAAACATATGGTGTGTCGACATCGGCATTATACAAGAATACCAAGTTTACATTGGATCGGATCTGTATTTTTTGAGTTTTTGAGGAAATAACAACAAAATTTCAGACACCGTTTAGCCGATTATGCCCATTAACGAACTCGTCCGACGCATCTGGATGCGCAACTGACCCTTAAAATTTCAAGTCGCTATCTCTGTCCGTTCGAAAGTCATCGTGGCAACGGCCGGCCGGCTAGACATAGTCCTCGAATTCTTTATCAGTCAGTCGCACCTAATCGTTTGATACCATTTTCGGCAAAACAATCGAAAATTACAGACATTGGGGAAAAATGACAGCGCTCTGTTCCCTAGAACTTTTTGCGTGCATGTTCCAGGGAACAGCGTACTGCATTTTGCACAAATGTCTGTAATTTTCGATTGCTCACTAACTCAAAAAATACAAATCTGATCCAATTAAAACTTAGTTATTTCTTGTAGAATTTCGACGCACTAATATTTTCGCAATTTCGTGAATCCCATTTCAAAAATAAAATAAAAACATATTTTTCTTCAAAAATTTTGTATTTCTATAACTATTCGTCAGAATCCGCTGAAATTCCGTACATACCTTCGAGCCTAGGCACATCGACTTTGTATGAGGCGTGAATAGACAATGGAACATGCAAGCAAAAGCTCTTGACTCCATTGACTCCTAATCAGTGCTTTTCAAGAATTGTTTCAACTGAATTCCATTTTTGCGCGCGTGTTCCGCAAGGAACAGCGTGCTATCATTTCGTCACAATGTCTGTATTTTTCGAATTTTTTTTCGAAAATGGTCTCAAACGATTGGGTTCGACTCCCTGATGAAGAATTCGAGGTCAAATTCAATTCTGTCCGTCCGGCCGGCCGGTCCGGCCGGCCGGTCCGGCCGTTAGCACGATAACTCTCGAACGGAACGACTTAGAGCGTTGAAATTTGCAGGGTAGTTTCGTAGCGTAAATATCTCGGACAAGTTCGTTAACGGGCGAAATCGACCGAGCGGTTTCGGAGTTAAGGCCGTTTTTAATAAAAACGTTTTTTATGAATATTTCCGGAACCGATCACTCAATCTTTTTGAAATTTTGCATCAGATTGTAGAATCATGACCTTTATATGCCTGCGAAGTTTTGTGTTGAACGGACGGCCCTAAAGTGGCAAAAAAAAATTTTGAAAATTTGAAAATTTTGTTTTCACGATAACTCGAAAAATACTGATCTGATTAAATTGAAACTCAGTAGTTAGATGCAAAAGACCAAAGCAAACACTTTTGCAAAATTTCGTGATGATCACGTGACATGAAAAAAATAAAAAAATTACTACTATTTTGCGGAATACTTTGCTTTTAATGCCGAAACATATGTTTTTGAGGTTCATGCTGCCCTTTCCGGGCATTTTCCGTATTGCGCATGCGCAGATGAGAAGTCCTTTAACTGCTGTAGTTTTCGTCAGAGAGGATTGGGGTTTTGGGGTGGCGGATGCTATTCCTCCATAGAATTCAGATCCCTGATGAGGGTCTGCGCATGCGTAGATTAAAGATGCGATATCTTCCGAACCACTAGTTTTGGAGAATCGGAGTTTTTTGTAAGGTGTGTTATTTTGAGAGGACTTTTAGCCGCCAGTAGATTGCGCATGCGCAGAAGAGAAGTGACTGTTTTTGGGTTGGATGGGTTATGTTGGGAGTGCTGAGTCGATATTATGAGGTTTTAATAGAATATTCATAGCAATTCAGTGCAAGGACAAGTCAGTTTGGGGGATGTAGCGTTGTTTCCGAGTTAAAGTGTCCGTACCGTGGCCCTGGGGCTAATTTTGAAATTGATGTTACCCCTTACAGGCATTTTTCGTTATGCGCATGAGCAGACCATCAGTAATTTAACTGGTGGTGTTTTCGTCAGAGAGGATTAGGGTTTTGGGGTGGCGGATGCTATTCCTCTATAGAATCCCCTGTTGAGGGTCTGCGCATGCGTGGAATAAAGATGTGATATCTCCTGAACCACTAGTGTTGGAGAATCGGAGTTTTTTGTAAGGTGTGTTATTTTGAAAAGGACTTTTAGCCGCGAGTAGATTGCGCATGCGCAGAAGAGAAGTGACTGTTTTTGGGTTGGATGGGTTATGTTGGGAGTGCTGAGACGATATTATGAGGTTTTAAAAGAATATTCATAGCAATTCAGTGCAAGGACAAGTCAGTTTGGGGGCTGAAGGGTTGCTTCAGAGTTAAAGTGTCCTTACCTTGGCCCTGGGGCTAATTTCGAAATGGATGCAACCCCTTACGGGCATTTTTCGTTATGCGCATGAGCAGACCATCAGTGATTTAACTGGTGGTGCTTTCGTCAGAGAGGATTGGGATTTTGGGGTGGCGGATGCTATTCCTCTATAGAATCCCCTGGTGAGGGTCTGCGCATGCGTGGATTCAAGAAACGATATCTCCTGAACCACTAGTGTTGGAGAATCGGAGTTTTTTGTGAGGTGTGTAATTTTGGGAGGACTTGCAGCCACGAGTATACTGCGCTTGCGCAGACGAGAAGTGAATGGTTTTGGGTTGTTTGGGTTATGTTGGGAGTAATGAGCCGATATTGTGAGGTTTTAAAAGAATATTCATGTCAATTCAGTGCACGGACACAAGTCAGTTTGGGGGAAATAGCGTTGTTTCCGATTTGAAATGTCTGTATGGTGGCCCTGAGGCGAATTTATAAATAACTATATTCGGTAGATCTATATTAAAATGCGTTCGGATTTGGAGAAGATGCAATTTCGTCCCTAACGGAGGACCCACAACCGAATTTTTTTCTGATCTACGGTAAAACTAACAGCCAAACTGTATTGATAGCTATATTTGTTAAAGGAACTTGAAAAAAAAAAAAAAAGCACTGACGTGAAGTCAGTACTCTTTGGCGCGCGTGTTCACGGTGGCTAATTTGAATTGAATTATTCAAAATTTAACAGTGCTGTATCTAAGCTGCCATCAGGATAGAGTAACAAAGTTGGAAAAGAACACAAGTGACTCTCCTTAGTCGCACAAGCTCCTAGAAGATTTGGGAGGGTCAGTATAATCCTAATCATGTTTATAGCACGCGCGCAAAAGCAGATTGACTTAACAATGAAAGAAAAAGTGTAAAAAGTCAATCTGCTTTGGCGCGCGTGCTATAAACATGATTAGGATTATACTGACCCTCCCAAATCTTCTAGGAGCTTGTGCGACTAAGGAGAGTCACTTGTGTTCTTTTCCAACTTTGTTACTCTATCCTGATGGCAGCTTAGATACAGCACTGTTAAATTTTGAATAATTCAATTCAAATTAGCCACCGTGAACACGCGCGCCAAAGAGTACTGACTTCACGTCAGTGCTTTTTTTTTTTTTATCAAGAGAACCGTCTCAGACCCACTAAACCAGCCATTTAATATTTCAGAAAAGCTTTGAACAACAATGCGTGAACGGAAAATCTGTGAATTTCAATTCACAGATATAAATTCACGCATATAAAATGTGTGAAAAATCCGCAACAATTTATCGTATGAGCATAGTTAAGCCATAAGCAAGGTGCTCCGCCAATTTTGTCCAACCCTGTATACATGCAAAATTTCAGCAAAATATAGCATATATTTTCTGAGATATCGAACTATCCCTGTATATTCCAAATTTATATGTTGTGGCATACTGTCTGAAAGCCTATAAACAGATCCTCAAAATGCCGGTGAAATATTTTTCGGCCCTACTGCAGTTGAATTTTAATTTTCAATATTAATAACGCGATGTTCCCCAGAACATACGATTCTTATAACATGCGTTCAAAAAAATTCGTGGTCAAGTAGGTTATGGAATTTTAAAACTTGCAATGTCTGAACTACGTTCAGACGCAGAATATTGACGTTCAAAATTCCATAGCCTACTTGACCACGAATTTTTTTGAGCTCACGTTATCAACAGTTGCGCAATATTTAATTCACCACATTTCCTAGCTCTTTACAAAATGTGCCTGACTTTTCGATCATTTTTGGATGATTTTCTTCATTTCATCGCATCCTTCAGTCATTCTTACAAGTTATTCATATGATCCATATATTTCTAGTGTCAATTCCTTCCAATATTCCAATTCCAATATTCTATAATAAGGCATATGTATTTTTGGCAACCTATGAGTATTTTTAAAATATATTGAAAAGGAATTCTTAATACGTTTCTTTGATTTACCAGAACTCATCCAAAACCCCAACAAAGTCCATGTTCAGCAGCTTGATTTTCTGAACATGTCCAGAATTCCTTTCCATGGAAAGGAATACATTTTTGTTTAACTATTCACAAAACTTTTTCATATATTGTGTACATTCGTCATATCCATCAGAAAATCCGTGAATCCATTGAATAATAGTCGAATTTAAACGAGTAACCAAAACAGAGTGGTTAAGACCGATCCCTTTCAATCATAACATAACCAAATGTTCTTGATAAGGATTGTTCTTAACCACTCTGTTTTGGTTACTCGCTTAAATTCGACTATTGTCATGGTTGTAACAAATCGTAAGTAGCAATGATATGGCCTATATGTCAAATAATTACAGTATTTCAAAGATTTTAGCGACATTGTTAACTATCTTGAATCTCATCCTTGTGTGATCGAATTCATTCTGAATCAAAAAATAGTTATTTGAAAAAATTTCATAACAATACTCATCCATAAGAACAAATCAATTGTTAAATTTAGGAACATATATTGCACAATATAATGAACACACTGTACACGGTACCAAATTTTTTTGAAATCAGTTCCTCCATTACTAAAATATCGCCAAAAATAATTTTGGCCAAAACCCTATGCATCGAAAAAGGTAAGCATTTGAATAAATTTTTGGGGCAGTTTCGAACTCGAGCAAATGTGACCTATTACCCTTTGAAATATGAACATAAAAATCAGAAACACCTTTAAAAAAATGTATGCCATCTGCGAGTACACAAAAATGAGCGATTGATACTATTTTACGATGGTACAAATGAGTAAATGACGTAGACAATTTATGATCAAATTAAATGTAAATGAGCTCTATTTACCTTCTGTTCGTCCTTGATTTGGCTCTGTATTCGGATTCTGTACTGCAGAGATGGATTCATTAGCTGGTTCAGTCATAACACTCGGTACATTCTGGATTGGTTGCAAGTATTCTTCACCACTCGACTCTGAACTTCTGTCCGATCGCTCATCTCTTGAACAGCTTATCGTTCCTTCATTGGACTTCGACAAAGTACGTGCCCCCAATTTAATAGTTTCTTCTATTCTTGGCGCACTGTCATCAGATTTGGACCTTGTTAACAATACTCGCGGTTCTAATTCCGCTTGTTTTAATTCCGGTTTATTTTTTTGCCGTTTGGATTCTTCCTGTTGTTCTTCTATTTCCTCATGTTTATCCTCTACCTGATCCTCTTCTTCCACCTCGGGATAACCTTCAGGTGGTTCGTTGGTTTTTGGACCGGATCTTTTCTGGGTGTTATCATCTTCATCATCATCTGATCCGGAACCACCCATGTTTTGACCACCTTCTGCTGGTTCATTCCTAATAGATGTGTTCGAACTTGTTTCTACTTTGGTAGGATTTTGTGAAGTTCCGATTGATTCTGTTGTATCCTGCTGATTGGTGTCTGAACTATCGCCTCTTGTGGTTTCATCAGAACCAGAAGGTTGGGTACAAGATATCACACCAGGGATCGTCTTACCACCCGAAGTATGCGCTGACTTTGAGTCACTTGTTTTTGTCGCTTTCTCAATAGATTTTTGTTCTGACTCGATCTTACTCGTAATACTCGTGGTATTCTCGTCGACGGATGGAGATGGTATTGGTTCAATAATCATTTCTGAAATCAGATGAGCCCTTTCAGGGTTCATTGATGTTCCGTCTGAGCTTGACTCGAAAGGTATTTCAATATCCATATGATCATCCTCACCGACACCAGTGATTTTTTGCGCGGGTATATGTACGTCTTCTCGAGCTTTCTTTCGATAACTTCCTTCTTCATGTAAAATTGATGCATATTCATTATTTGTACCTGGGTGATAGATTGGTTTGAACTTTGGAGATGTTGGTTGATTAAGAGATCTCGTGCGACGTCTATTGCTAGGATATACTAGTCTGATTTTTCCATTATATGAAGTCGGTCCTTCATTTTCGCTGGATAGTTCTGTTTCGTATCCGTGAGACCTATTTGGTTCCGCAAAAATGCTTTTTTGAGAGGTTAGTAATCCTTCTGGAAGTTGACTTAATGCAGAAATGTTTCCTTGAGCCGTTGGCATAGGTCCATTCTGGCGATCATAAGGTGCTGGTGGTGGAGTTCCGGGTTGCGGTACTTCATCATCAGTATTTGGCCAATCAGGAACTGGCACACTATCGATCACAACACCTGATGAATGCTCTGTTGACTCGATTTTGTCTTCATCTCTGTTTGTTCGTAAATTACAAGGTTCTGTTTCTTTCGCCTCATGATCTGGATCAACAACTAGTGATGAACTGACCTTGGAATTTTCTTGATCCAATGTTATTCTTATTGGTCCTTGAGATACTGACTTATGTTCATCTCTGATTTCATCTTGTAATAGTGAATTTGAAGGTGGTGCTATAATATTATGGTCTGGAATAACAGGTTTTAGAACATTATCGTACATTGTCCTTTGGTTATCTGAGTCCCCTATCGAATTAGTTGGAGGCAGCACATTGATAACGGGATTCTTCACATGATCTTGAATATCTGGAAATTGAATGACACCCTCTTGTGGAGTATCTGATTGACGTACATACTTGGACAGATCTCCTGGCTCTGAAATATCCCGACTAGGGGTAGATATATTTTGATCTCGACTCATTTCATTAACTCCAGATTGATTTGATGTGGAGTTAACATCTTCGTCTTCGCTTTGTTCGGAAGGTCCCTCGTTCGTTTTAGAATTTGGTGAACTCCCTTCTGAATTTGATGTTGGTTCTGAGGTGGACTGTTCTTCTGGTACCGAATTTGGTTGTTCTTCTTGTGGTTCTGGAGTAGGTTGTGGTGCTGGTGTCGGTTGTGGTTCGGGAGGAGTTTCTTCTTCCGGTACAGTTTCCTGATTTTGATCTGGAGAAGGTTCTGTTTCGGGAACTGGCATTGGAGCAGGATTTTGTGGAGCGGGTGTGGGTATTCCAGGATAAACAATTCCTCCACGTCGTCTATCAGGTAGAATTTCCAAGTCTATTGGCTCATCCTCAAGATCTGGGACGTCACCGGAGTGGGAGTCGTCAGGTAACACCTCGTTGAATTGAGGATTCTTAAAAATATCAATGTTAAAACGTATTGTTCCAGAATCATGCTTTCATATACTTACTAGTTTTTGTTCATCAATGGACAATCGACTTTTATTCAACATCGTCTGTACTAAACTGCCACCCTCTTCTGCAAATATAACTGTAGAATCTGGATCGACTTGAATTCTCTCGAATACTTGTATCGGTCGTGTTGAGCTAATATTTTCATCAGATGATTGACCTGAAACAACAACTGTGTCACGATCATATTGAGGCGTTCAGCATTTGACATGCATAGTTTGTAATTCATAACTAGAAGAGGCATGAGAACATTTTCACTAGATCCAAAAAATGTATTTTAATGAGAGAAGGTTAGATATTAAATATTTCGCAGTTATCAAATCTAAGCTTACCTGCAGTAGTTGATGATGGAACTTCTTCATCTGCTTCTTCTCTTTCCACAGAAAATGGATTATGAGCATTTGGAATATAAGTTGCTCGTTGAATAGGTAGATTAGGGTCAAGGTGACCTATTGTTGCGTACATCGTTCTCAAGGGTTCTGGAAGTTCTGGTTCAACTCCTAGGGTTGAAGGAATACGAAATTTTATATTCGGTATAACAGGCATAGTATCTGCCTTCAAAATAACCTGCGCAGCACTATAATACATCCAAATGTCATTTATAAGGTTTGCCAGATCTTTCGTTGTGGAATCTGATATCGATAATCCGCTAGAATCGGATTTAGTGTTTAGAGAATTTTCATCATTATTCATCTTACCTTGTTCTCTTTTTACTCCGCCGGTGACATAATTCTTGTCAAGTAGTTTTGGTTCTACTTGCAATGATGAAGAAAGATCAGACTTAACTTCATAATCCGATGAGTGACCATTTACTTTAATATTAATATCGTTGTTTTGTTTGAGATCGATTTTGATTATAGTTTGTGACTGTTCAGCATTAGGTATGTATTGAAGGTCATTAATAGTCCTGTTTTCTGGACTTGATGTATCAGTTTTACTGTCGGGAAGAATGCATGGTGATTTTTTTTCCGTATTACATCGCAATTCTGGTGATACCCCATTCTGAGATGCATTCTTTTGTGAATTTTCCCTAGGATTCCCAGTAGCCACATCTTTTTCTTTGTAGTGATCAAGTTCATCTTTGCCATTTACAGGCGATGTACAGATTGCAGTTAAAGCTGAAGATGGCTGTAGTTCAACATCTACATCTATCTCATTTTCTGATGAAACGTTGTCAGCAGTTTCAGCTTCATTATCCTGCAAGTTAATATCATGATTTCCTCCAGGGTTTTGAGGTAAATTTCTTGATACATATCCATTGGAATTATTCGTTTCTTCTACATTACTCTCTCGATTGGTTTGAGGTGAGCATTTCACAGGTATGAATACGTGTAGTGAATCTTCCGACAATGGATTATTCTTCATTTTGGTTTGTTCACTTGGAGCAAAATGTGATTCTACGTATGGACTCAGCTCTTCCTCTTTCGACATCGAATTGAGTTTATCTGAATGATTTTCAGCCTTCGATGGTTCATCAGATGTCTTTATTTTTGATGGGACAGCCCCATTTTCGATATTCGAATCAGATTGGCTTGAAGTATCCAACTTTTTACAGCATTCTAATAATGATGAAATAGCTCCAACTGATATATTTGATTGATTTAGGGTTGTAGCGTCCACCTTTTTCCGGTCTTCCAATAATACTTCAGTGATGGATTTGTGCTCAAATTCCTTCTTCATATAAGATCGTGATACGAATGATTTCGATTCATTCGCTTTTTTGAGGTATCTTTCTTTTTTTTCTCGAAGAGTTTTTGGGGATCTATCCATATCATTGTTCAACTCTTTCGCTGGTGAAGTGCTCACAATGCCTTCGAGCTGATGTGTTTCAGTCAGAATTCCTCTCCTCCTCGTTGAAGTACATGTTGATTTTGGAACCATTTCTACGATTTTGGGAATATTTACTGGTAGTTCTTTTCTGGGATCTCCCTTGATGTCAATTGGTAATTCACGAGTTGATGTTGGTCCTTGATTTTGATCAGGTTCAGATGATATTTCGAATGGATCAACAATATGGATACTCGGTGGCCTCTGGAATCTGGAACCTTCTATCGGGCGTTCTTTCGTAATCGAGCACTCTTCGTCATATTTTCCTTTCAAAACTCGTTCCATGATGTAATTCGATTCTTGGTCAGAGTATCGTTGACAATTTTTAGAGCTGAAAAAATATTTAATTATCAGGTATCTGTGTGTAGTACATATCATGATATCATATCATATCATCCAAATATAATGAAAGGCTGTATGTTAAGCTCTATAGCTTTCATGATTACAACACAAGGAATGAAAGCCTGTTGCTTATACCAAAGCATAACACCAGCAAATTTTGAAACATCTCCATCTTATACAGGTATAAAAATTATGGACAAAATTTGTTTTCGTGCAGCAGTCAAGACATTGTTGTTCGAAAAATGTTATTATGGTGTAGATGAATATCTTAGTGATAGTTTTTAATGTTCTTTCTCGTTCTTCTTGATAAATGTGTTAATATTTGCACTTACTGACCAATCCTATACATTGTTAAATGTCTCACAGGATCAATAAAGATTTATTATTATTATTTATCCCTGCAATAGATATCGATTATACAGTGTGTGGATAAAGTAAGGAACAAAATTCATAACTGCGTTATTGAATGTTTTCAAGCAAAACGCTTGGACACGTCAATTTAAGTTTTCAATTAACCACCTTATGGCATACAAATTTTACTCATGACGTCATTCATTAGCATGACAATTTTTTTTTAATGAACAGCCCTAATTTTTATTACTGCTTTATTAGACGGTGCTCATCTAAGAGATGGTATAAAACATTGGTTCAAGCCCTGTTGTCAGAATTGGTTCCTCAGAATTGGGAATTATAGATGATTCTTATAATAGAACTACATCATAAATATAATTGCAGAGTTAGAGGACGAAATATTGTTTAAGGCCATACCACACTGAATATGCTGTATGCCGTCCGAAACTGAAGTAAAATTATTATGAGTGTGACATATTTCATAGACTGTAACATAATAGGAGAAATAAACGTTTTTGATTTGATTTGATTTGAACACTGAAGCCAAGCAGCATCGGGTTAGTGCTTGGATGGGTGACCACTTGGGAACACTGCGTGCTATAATCTTTTTTCAATTTGGCTTCTGCGCGTCAATTTTAAAGAATTTTCGTAATTAATTTCAAAACGTAGGTCTATGACTCACCTAATGTTGGATTTACATACATCAGCAAATTATATTTAGGATATTCTATGCATCATATAGAAGTAAGAATAAGTATTAAAATTTCGAAAAATAATATCTCCGAAAGTATTATTTTGTTAGAGTTTAAAATGATATCAGTGGATTCTTATGATGAATCTGCATCTAAAAATAAATGAATTAAAAATTTTTAATGCCAAAAAAAATATTTTTTTTCTTACTCCGAAACCACCTGGTCGATTTTTCCCAATAATAAAGTTAACCGAGATATGTATGTCCCAAACCTACTCTGAAAATTTCAACTATCTACCTCATTCCGTTCGAGAGTTATCGTGGTTACGGCCTTACAGAATCGATTTTGACCACGGATTCTTGATCAGTTAGTCGAACCAAATCGTTTCAGACCATTTTCAGCCAAAAATTCTAAAACTACAGACATTTGGGCAATCTGATAAGCACTCTGTCCCGAGAAACAAGAGCGCCAAATATTGTTACCGTAGTTAACAATTGTTTGTGTTACCTTCTCAAAAAAATCATTATCTACGGTAACAATTATTCACATCGTCATTTAGATAAGTTGTATCGTGGTATTAAAGCAGCAAAAAATGGGGGTATTCAATAAAAAAAAATTATGACGTCATTCATTGCTACAGAGTGACGTCATAATTTTTATTCCAAAAGGTGATTAACTACTACTAACAAACAATTGACCTTTCCCAGCGTTTTGCTTGAAATCATTCAATAAAACATTTTGAATTTTGTTCACTAATTTATCCACACACTGTTTATTGAAAATACAGAGTACTCTTAATTTGATACCACACCCAACACGGTTTGATTCGTAGAAATATACAGAGTGAGTCTTTTAGTGGCACATTAAATTCTATCATAGATTCCTTTCATCAAGCGAAACACTTTTTGGCGCTCTTGTTCCTCGGAACAGAGATCTTATCAATTTGCCACAATGTCTGTAATTTTCAAATTTTTGGCTGAAAATGGTTTCAAACGTTTTGGTTCAACTCACTGATTAAGAATCCGTGGTCAAAATCGATTCTGTCCGGACGTCGGTTAACACGATAACTTTCGAACGGAATGAGTTAGACAGTTGAATTTTTCAGAGTAAGTTTGAGAGATAAATATCCCGGTTATGTTCGTTACTGGGAAAAATCGGGGGTTTCAGAGTAACGAAAAAAAAATATTTTTTTTACAAATTTCAAATTCAAGATTTTTTAAGATGCAGTCTCATCGTAAGAATCCAGTGATATAATTCTCAACTCTAACAAACCAATACTCAGGGAGATATGATTTTTCAAAATTTCAATAATTAGTCGTTATTTTATGGTTTATTGAATTTATTTTAAGATGCAGTTCTATCATAAGAATCCATTGATATCATTCCCAGCTCTGAGAGACCAATACTTTTGGAGATATGATTTGTCAAAGTTGAACAAGAGCGCCAAAGCTCCCGTCCACAGGGCTTTCCCACTTTTTTTCTTTCGCCATTTTTACAGATTCGGCTCAGAGAAAAAGTTACAAGCTTTCAAAGATTTCACAATGTGCTAATACAATCCTCAATTGCGCCGTTCTACATAGAATACTGTTATTGATATCTATTGTGGTACAAAATTAAAATTAACATTTAATACTTGAAATTCAATGAAATTAATCGAGAAATCGTATTAACTCACTCTATTCTCATAATATAGCATTAAATAATATCACACTATTGAAACGAACAACTTCAACTTAACTTTCATTCCATATCCATCAATAGTTTCCAATATAAGATTATACATAATATGATCATCGCTCATTCTTGAAATATTATTATTGAAAATTACATAAATATCTATTGATCCATTCATTTCCAAGAGAAGCTCCAATGGAATAATTGAGATGTGATTCCAACCGACAGAATAATCAAAATAATTCCCAGGCTTTGGCATATTAATCAATCGAGAAGCATGGATTATCTATATCTTGTGGAAATAGCAAGTGTGGCAACATACATCGATTCAATCCATCCTAGGTCAGGAGAGGATTAACCAAAATAAGGCAAATACTCAAATTTGTATCAGATTTTATAACATTCAACGTTGAATATCTCAAAAACTGCGTTTTAGGAGAAACGATGAGGAATAATTTAATTTCCTAGAATGATTGAAAATGCTTATAATGGCTCAAGATAAACTTCATTTGCTTTGCTTATGCTAATTTCATTTAGTTTTATGAATACGCTAGTCTATAACAAGTAAACCAGGTGAAGTAGGTGAAAACTGTTAATCCGGGAATATGTGTCATAGTTATAGAAAACTTCACACCAACATTCATTTCATTCTGAATATCCATGATGCAAAATTGGTTCAGGCACTGACGTGAAGTCAGGAGATTTTGCGCGTATGTTCTATTGTCCATTCTCCTGTGTTGGACATACGCGCAAAAGCTCCTGACTTCACGTCAGTGCTTGAAACAATTTTTTTTTCGTAATTTTGAAAAATTTCCTCGGGATACGGTTCTCACAAAATTTTATACACGCCTTTATGTCAATATTCTTCAACTGGTTACCAAACTTCAATTCGATCGAATCGATATTTTTTGCGCGCGTGTTCCGCAAGGAACAGCGTGCTATCATTTCGTCACAATGTCTGTATTTTTCGAATTTTTTTTCGAAAATGGTCTCAAACGATTAGGTTCGACTTCTTGAAGAAGAATTCGAGGTCAAATTCAATTCTGTCCGTCCGGTCCGGCCGGCCGGCCGGCCGTTAGCACGATAACTCTCGAACGGAACGACTTAGAGCGTTGAAATTTGCAGGGTAGTTTTGTAGCGTAAATATCTCGGACAAGTTCGTTAACGGGCGAAATCCACCGAGCGGTTTCGGAGTTAAGGCCGTTTTTAGTCAAAACGTTTTTAATGAATATTTCCGGAACCAATCACTCGATCTTTCTGAAATTTGGCAGCAAATTGTAGAATCATGACCTTTATATGCTTGCGAAGTTTTGTTTTGATCGGACGGCCCTAAAGTAGCAAAAAAAAATTTCAAAAATTTTTAAATTTTGTTTTCAGGATAACTCGAAAAATACTGATCTGATTAAATTGAAACTCAGTAGTTAGATGCAAAAGACCAATGCAAACACTTTTGCAAAATTTCGTGAAGATCACGTGACATGAAAAAAATTAAAAAATTACTACTATTTTGCGAAATACTTTGCTTAAAATGCCGAAACCTATTTTTTTGAGGTTCATGCTGCCCTTTCCGGACATTTTTCGTTGTGCGCATGCGCAGATGAGAAGTCATTTAACTGCTGTAGTTTTCGTCAGAGAGGATTGGGGTTTTGGGGTGGCGGATGCTATTCCTCCATAGAATCCAGATCCCTGATGAGGGTCTGCGCATGCGTAGATTAAAGATGCGATATCTTCCGAACCACTAGTGTTGGAGAATCGGAGTTTTTTGTAAGGTGGGTTATTTTGAAAGGACTTTTAGCCGCGAGTTGATTGCGCATGCGCAGAAGAGAAGTGACTGTTTTTGGGTTGGATGGGTTATGTTGGGAGTGCTGAGTCGATATTGTGAGGTTTTAAAAGAATATTCATAGCAATTCAGTGCTCGGACACTAGTCAGTTTGGGGGAAATACCGTTGTTTCCGAGTTGAAGTGTGCATACCGTGGCCCTGGGGCCAATTTTGAAATTGATGTAACCCCTTACGGGCATTTTTCGTTATGCGCATGAGCAGACCATCAGTGATTTAACTGCTGAAGTTTTCGTCAGAGAGGATTGGGGTTTTGGGGTGGCGGATGCTATTCCTCTACAGAATCCCCTGGTGAGGGTCTGCGCATGCGTGGATTCAAGAGGCGATATCTCCTGAACCACTAGTGTTGGAGAATCGGAGTTTTCTGTATGGTGTGTGATTTTGGGAGGACTTTCAGCCGCAAGTAGATTGCGCATGCGCAGAAGAAAAGTGACTGTTTTTGGGTTGTATGGGTTATGTTGGGAGTGCTGACCCGATATTGTGAGGTTTTAAAAGAATATTCATGGCAATTCAGTGCAAGGACAAGTCAGATTGGGGGATGTAGCGTTGTTTCCGAGTTAAAGTGTCCGTATCGTGGCCCTGGGGCTAATTTCGAAATTGATGTTACCCCTTACGGGCATTTTTCGTTATGCGCATGAGCAGACCATCAGTGATTTAACTGCTGGTGCTTTCGTCAGAGAGGATTGGGATTTTGGGGTGGCGGATGCTGTTCCTCTATAGAATCCCCTGGTGAGGCTCTGCGCATGCGTGGATTCAAGAAGCGATATCTCCTGAACCACTAGTGTTGGAGAATCGGAGTTTTTTGTGAGGTGTGTAATTTTGGGAGGACTTGCAGGCACGAGTATATTGCGCTTGAGCAGATGAGAAGTGAATGGTTTTGGGTTGTTTGGGTTATGTTGGAAGCAATGAGCCGATATTGTGAGGTTTTAAAAGAATATTCATGTCAATTCAGTGCACGGACACAAGTCAGTTTGGGGGAAATAGCGTTGTTTCCGAGTTGAAATGTCTGTATGGTGGCCCTGAGGCTAATTTATAAATAACTATATTCGGTAGATCTATATTAAAATACGTTCGGATTTGGAGAAGAGGCAATTGCGTTCCAAACGGAGGTCCCACAACCGCATTTTTTTTCGATCTACGGTAAAGCTAACAGCCAAACTGTATTGATAGCTATATTTGTTAAAGGAACTTGAAAAAAAAAAAAAAGCACTGACGTGTAGTCAGTACTCTTTGGCGCGCGTGTTCACGGTGGCTAATTTGAATTGAATGATGAGTACTTCAAGCTCAGTAGATAGAGCGAGCCGAAGATCTACCCAAAGGATAGTGGACACCATTCACTGTCGGTTCAAAAATTAACAGTGCTGTATCTAAGCTGCCATCAGGATAGATTAACAAAGTTGGAAAAGAACACAAGTGACTCTCCTTAGTCGCACAAGCTCCTAGAAGATTTGGGAGGGTCAGTATAATCCTAATCATGTTAATCGCACGCGCGCCAAAGCAGATTGACTTTTTACACTTTTTCTTTCATTGTTAAGTCAATCTGCTTTTGCGCGCGTGCGATTAACATGATTAGGATTATACTGACCCTCCCAAATCTTCTAGGAGCTTGTGCGACTAAGGAGAGTCACTTGTGTTCTTTTCCAACTTTGTTAATCTATCCTGATGGCAGCTTAGATACAGCACTGTTAATTTTTGAACCGACAGTGAATGGTGTCCACTATCCTTTGGGTAGATCTTCGGCTCGCTCTATCTACTGAGCTTGAAGTACTCATCATTCAATTCAAATTAGCCACCGTGAACACGCGCGCCAAAGAGTACTGACTACACGTCAGTGCTTTTTTTTTTTGAGTTATCGAATCGAGGAAATAATATTCTATGCGGATATAACTCCGAAAAAGATGGAACAAATATGCCCAAAAACGAACTTATCTTTTTCCAAGTTTTCAAACTTGGATCTTGGAATAGTTCCAGAAAAAAATAAACTCATGGATTACCGAAATTCATCAATCATCATAATATTCCCTCAAATATTATTACAATAATACTAAACTTATTTGCCTTCAAGATGTGATAGAAAGAAAATGATCACTCCTGAGATGTTGAATAATGTTGGAAGAAATTTTTATTTGAGGTTGGGATGTTGCCAAGGCGTTCGCGGTGAAAACTTTGAACGTCTACTTCACTAACATTCTTAAATTATCCGCTACATTTCAGTTTCTGATATTGTACCTAATTTCGCTAATTACTAGATTTTATTGTTTTATAATTTCATTTCTGCAATAAACCTGAAAGTGATTTCTGGGGTTGGGGGTTCAACACCCCCCCCCACCCTCCGCAATATTTCGGAGTTATTTTTTGTTGCAGAAGAAATCCCTTACACCCCCTGGCACTTATAAAGTCAATTGCCAAAACTTCGACCAATTTCGACATTTTCTCCAAGCTGGGTCTTGAAAATATTCGGCTTAGGCACTTCAGAGAAGCAATAGTCAGGATACATAATAAAAATAAAAATGAAATTAAAATATCATCACAGGATGAATTATTTTGGATTGCCTATAATTTCGAAAACATTTAACTTATATTTTTTGCTGAGGTTTTTACCTAAGCTATAGTATAATTCATCGAATTATATGGCTACTCTAACCTCTAACACTTTTTTATTTATCATAAACATGCTTTATTGTTAGATGCACAAAATGTATATTTTCAATGTATGAATTATTGTATATTATTGTATATTATTATATATTATTACACTGATCCTCCTAGGTCTTCCCCAAGGAGACCTCTCATAAGCTCTCGAAGAGCTTATGAGCAAATGTTAATGTACCGTATAATACTAGGGACTTAGATATAAACTATTACAAACATAAATTGGAAAAACACTCAACTTATATGTGTATAACGGACGGTTTCATATTAAATTTTAAAGTTCCTTTAAATTTAAAGTATCCTTCAAAGTGACATTTTGGTTCAAAATGTCCAACTAAAGGATGCTTTAAAGAGACTTTAAAACTCATTATGAAACCGGCCCTAAATGCATATAATAAATTACCCAATAGAATATAACAACTCCAAAACTATGTATTTTATAGAAAAGAGGTAAAACGTATGCTGATTAATCTTGAGCCATACTTATACTTTGGATGAATATTTCAACATTTCTATATAGAGTTCGTAAATGTTTTCTGACCTAGTTTCATGTAATCTTGATGTACATACCTGTTTTCAATTTATCTAAATTATTTAATTGTATTGTATTATTATTTGATTAAAAGTTCTATTATCACATCATTTTTTGTTTATAATTCCATTCCCATAAGTGTTTTATTTATTGCTACCACTAAATAATACAACAAAAAAACTCTACCTTAGCTACGGCAGAAAAAAAGGAAAGCAGTTAACTTTATAAATAACGGAGTAACTTTAAGTGTTACTTGCCAAGCTAGCGTAGTTCATTTTTGCAGGACAGACATCAGTTGAAATTGGGAGAAGCATTGATTTTGAATACTTAGTTGGGCGAAGAGCGACATTTTCTTCCAAGCCTGGGCTTGAAATATTAGTCATCATAATTTAGAGAAGCAATATTCGGGATAAATAGTAATATGAGCATGAAAATAACATCACAAGGTGATTTTTTTTTAAATGCCTATAATTTTGAAAATACGTAATATAGATTTTTGCGCGTATGTACTGGGCAACATCCCGTTATCATTTGCCCAATTGTCTGTAATTTTCGATTTTTTTGGCGAAAATGGTCTCAAACGATTCCGTTCTGCCGGCCGGCCGTTGCCACGATAACTTGGGAACAGAAAAATATAGCGACTTGAAATTTCAGGGTAGGTGGTGTGTCCCAATACGACGGACTAGTTTGTTAATGGGCATAATCGGCCCAATGGTTTCCGAGTAATAATTTTATCTTCCACCAATACAGATCCGATCAGATTGAAACTTGGTGGGTAGTTGTAGAATATATACCTGAGGACGCTTGTAAAATTTTGTGAGAATCGAATCACTAGAAAATTGAAAAAATATTCATGTCATAACCTGAGAACGGACAGAGATAGCGACTTGAAATTTTCAGGTTAGGTTGTGCGTCTGATTGCGACATTTGAGTTTATTTACAGGCATAATCGGCCAAACGGTGTATATCCTTCTGAAATTTGGTTGTTATTACCTCAATAACTCGAGAAATACAGAACCGACAGGTTTATTAGTTGTAGAATGCCAACGCGAAAATTCTTGCGAAATTTCGTGAGGATTGTATCACTAGAATTTTTTTTTTTAAATTATTGAAAATCTTTGAAAAAAGTTCTATATATCAGAAACTATTCGTCCGACATTGCTTAGTTAACCTAACCTAACTCTACTGCCAAGTTCCAAGTTTGAACACGATCGGATCTATATTGTTGGATATCCACTCAGCCTTGTGTGAGTTCAGTTGCTAGATGTGTGAATGTTACCTCAATAGCTTTTGAGGAAAGGAGAAAAAATAATAAAATAATAATTTTACCTACAGTTTGCTGAACAAATTTTGAAAATTGGATAAAAAATGGGTTCAAGCCCTGTGGACAGGAGCTTTCTGGCGCTCTAGTTCAAACAGACAAATTATATCTCCGAAAGTATTGGTTTCTCAGAGTTGGGAATTATATCAATGTATTCATATAATAGAACTGCATCCTAAAGGAAATTCAATTCAAATAATAGTTTTTTTATCAAGATTAAATGAGCAATCTGAGACTGAGAACTGCACCATGGAAGAAACCAAATTAAAATAGCTGAAATGAATTTGACTCTCTCTTATAGAACAGGATGAAATGTACGAGTATAAACACAGATCATATAATAAAGCTTAGATAGAATAATTATAGCATTCTATGAAAACATAGAAGTACGATTCATTATTGAAATTTAGAACTTCATCTTAGCAGAAATTGAATTCAAACATCATAGAAGAATTTAAATTCAACAAGAGTGCCAAAAATTATCAATCCAAAACCAATAGACGAATTCTACCCAACAATGAACTCATCCGAGATATTCATTCCTCAATTCCAGTTTTGTTTTTAGTGGAGATATTCTTAACTCAATATTATTAACTTACCATTACCGTTCCCATCATCATATGGATTGACCATCGGCATGAAAATATCAACCAACAAAAACTATGATATTATATATTATAATTCTCATATTTATACGTTTGCTGGAATGAATGACAATGTTATTAACTTACCATTACCATATTCCCATCATCATATGGATTGACCATCGGCATGAAAATATCAACCAACAAATTACTGGAATGAATGACAATGAGACAACGTCAAAGTTGACGTTATAACAATTCATAGAATAGCCACAGAATAATTCTATCATTGAAATTTTGAAAAATCATATCTCCGAAAGTATTAGTTTGTTAGAGTTAAAAATGATATGAATGGATTCTTATGGTAAAACTCCTTATTGAAAAAAAATTTAATTTGGAATTTTTTCTGGAAAAAAAATTTTTTTTTTGTTACTCCGAAACCATCTGTCCGATTTTGCCCAATAACGAACTTAGCCGAGATATTTATCCCCCAAACCTACTCTGAAAATTTCAGCTGTCTAGCTCATTCCGTTCGAGAGTTATCGTGCCTACGGCCGGACGGCCGGACCGGCCGGACAGAATGAATTTCGACCACGGATTCTTGATCAGTGAGTCGAACCAAATCGTTTAAGACCATTTTCATCGAAAAATTCGAAAATTACAGACATTTGGGCAAATTGATAAGCACTCAGTTCCGAGGAACTAGAGCGCCAAAAATTGGTTCAAGCACTGACGTGAAGTCACGAGTGTATGTTCTATTGACCATTCTCCTATGTTAGACACTCTCAATCGAATTTACCATAGTAAATTAATTATTATTTTCAATTTGCACATTCAGGGTTCTGTTAAATGCTAGCTTATTAGTAGGTAATTATATAGGGTAAATTAGAAGTTTTTTGTTAAAACCTAAATTGAAAACATGCAGTGAAATAATTTCGTGATCAAATTCTTTCAAAATACTAATATTTGTTACGAACCATTCCTTTTCAACATTTTGTTTTAGGGTTCATGCCTTTAAGGGCACTAGGTCATTTTTAAGAGAGAAATGAACTGGAAACAACAGTTACCCAATTACTTACAAGAAATTTAGTTTGGCAATGAGAAGGTCACAATATATTGTTCAGTTATGATAATAAGCAATTATTGCTTATACAGGATGAGTCTTTGACCACTGCATTAATTTTAACCAAAGATTCCTCTCATCAAATGAAACACTTTTTTCATTCAACATTTTTCCAAATTCAGCTCAGGTAAAAAGATACAGGCTGTTGAAATTTTGAAAAAAAATCAGTTTTTATTTTGTAGCTTTGACATCCTTTTTTCGAATAAAATGAATGTTGGCGTAAAGTTTCCTATAACTATGATACATATTTTCCAACTATTAGTTATTTTCTACTTCTACTGGTTTTCTAGTTATGGACTCATGGATTCATAAAACTAAACGAAATTAGCATAAAGAAAGCATATAAAGTTTTTCTTGAGTCATTTCAAGAATATTCCATCGTTTTAGAACATTATATTATTCTTCATCATTTCTCCTTAAACGCACCGTTTTCGAGATATTCTTCATTGAATGTTTTAAAATGGAAAACTCCAGAAATTTCACTACTTTTATGGATCCGTCCCTGAGCGTTGGAATCCCGAATCAAGCTGTAAACCACGTTACCATGCCTTATTCTCGTCCGCCAACAATGTCATAGATAATTTATATGCGGGAGTGTATTAGCACATTGTGAAATCTTTAAACGCTTGTAACTTTTTACCTGAGCCGAATCTGGAAAAATGGTAAATGAAAAAAGTGTTTCATTTGATGAGAGGAATCTTTGGTTAAAATTAATGCAGTGGTCAAAGACTCACCCTGTATATACAATATTATTTTAGCAAACTTATTCAGTTCAAATTAATAATCAAACTTCAAAACAAACCATTTCAATTGTAACTTAAATAACCTGAAGAAACGTACGTTATACAAGAAATTCAGCTTAAAATTTTTTATTAGCACCTCTAGCTCCTATTAGTACCTGCCTGCTAGCTGCTATGTTTCTTCAAAATAAATTTTGCGATAATTGCTTATTATAAATACTGAACAATATATTTTTGCTAGACTCATATACTGAGCTGTCAATTTGACATTATGGCAAAATGAGCAAAGCCATCTCGTCAAAAAAAAAATCTTAAAATTGGGTAAAGTTTGGATTTCAATCCTTTCTTAAAAATGTGCAACTAGGGCAGTTAAAGGCATGAACCCAAAAACAAAATGTTGAAAAGGAATGGCTCTTAATAAAAATTGGTATTTCGAAAGAATTTTACCACGAAATTATGCCACAAGATGTTTTGAGATTAGGGTTTAACAATAAACTTTTTATTAATCTTATATAATGAATAATATGCCAGCATTTCAAAAAAAAACTGAATGCGCTAGTTGAAATTAATGATTTTATCTACAGTCCACTGAAAAACTTTTGAAAACTGAACTAAATTTTAACAAATATCAACTTGTTTTAACATGTGAGTGTATTATAACAACACTAACGGGGAGATAGAGTTTATTTGCTGAGAATGTTTCCCTAAGCTCTATAGCTTTTCAAGTTCAATTTCGCAAAAAGTAAAACCAATTTTGGAGACAGTAAAACCAATTTCGAAAACAGTAAATCCAATTTCGGACGAAGTATTCAATTTCTTTATGTTCGTGATGAATATCTTCTTTCTTTCAATTTCAATTCTCACGTTGAGTAATCTAAGAATGACTAAAATCCAGGAAAAATATTTATCGACTAATTTCAACCTACGCGGTTTGGGCATTTGTGTCTCGTGGTTCGGTTTAATATTTTGCGTTTGCGTTTCGGACATTACGGTGTATTTTTCAGCGGAATGAGTTGTCAGACATTAAGAAATGCATCTCTTATTGTGTTGGAGTCAATTTTTCAATATACAGGGTGTTAATGAAAAGTTGCATCCTTGAATGCAAAACTTAATTCTCAAATTGATTTGAATTCATCTCTTGGACTGAAGGTAAACAAATTTTCTTTACCATCGGATGATATGATTATGATTAGATATACTGACATTGACAGAAGTTCACAAAGTATGTACCTATCAACGCATAACACATATCTATAATATATAAGTAAGAATCAAAAGGACCCTCTATTTGAACGATGAAGAAACATAACACTATAAGCGGGGTTCTAACCTTTGTGGAAAATTTGGGTTAAATCCACTAATAAGCGGGTGTTTTTTACATTTCATAGCCTCGTGATATACGCTTTTGGATTCTTTGAATTCCAAAGAAATACTTGATATCCTTACGCACGCATTTTTTGACTGGTGTGATTGCTATAGGTTTTTAAAAATTTTCTGCTCCATATTCAATGTGTTACCGCAACTGTATATTTCACAAATGTATCAACAAAGTCCTAAACGAGTCCCGTTGGCTTTTGGATGCCATCGAGGAGGCTGTTCTGAGAATGATATTAAAATCTACCCATATACTGTCTACAGAATTATATACAGGGTGTCCCAAGTTCGAGTGCCTAATAGACGTTTCTGGAGAACTGGACATATTTGAAATCTGAAAATTGGGATTATGATATTGCTTGCAATTCTCTACAGAGCTAAAATATTTTCGAAGCCCAAGCACTTCCGGTTATACAGGAAGTGAAAATTAATTTGATGAAAACATTTTTTTTTCAAGTTTTGCATTACTTGTATGATCAAGTATTCGATGCTGAATACATTTCTATTGAAACCATTGCATTCATTCGAATAGTTTTCAAAATATCGAAAAATAACCGGAAAAAAAGTCATATATGTTTTGTCAGTATTATGTTCATTATTCTTATTTTGAATATCCCGAGCATAAACCTTTTTTACAGCAATATATAGATTCAAAGATGGTTTTAGGGCAATTCATAATGTTTCTGAATCTTTTTTAGAATGGGTAGCGAGTTTCAAATCTATTTAATGAAATATAGAATATTCCATTTTTAATTTGTTCGTTTTCTCCCTTTGTCTTTTCCTTTTCCAGGTTGGGTTTCGGGTACCTTGGAGAATCTTCTCTGCTTGTTGAAAGAAGAAGGAATGAAGAAAAAGATGCCCTTCAATATTTAATATTTCAGCATACTTTGTTAACAATTTCAATTTTCATAAATCACAACACTAACGGGGAGAAAGGGTTTTTTTGCTGAGGTTTTTTCCCTAAGCTCTAGTATCATATTATATCAAATTATATGGTACCCCGTTACACTAACCTCTGCTAACACTTTTTTCATACACATGCTTTATTGTTAGATACAAAACAAATTGTAATGCTCAAGTTCAAAAGAATATATATATATATACAGCATCGAAGAGGGAGAAAGGTCATACATCTTTTGAATTTCAGAAAAATCATCACAGGGTGTTTCAAATTTTGTGTCGAAAATTGTGACCAAAAATTGGACTACTTCTGTTTTTCAAATTAGAACCCTATTTTTTTATGATTGCGTTGGATTCTGCGGTGAAAAATAATGATAGTTTTCTTACATGATTATGCTCCTAAATTAAAAATAATTGAATTTAGGAGCATAATCATGTTAGAAAACTATCATTATTTCTCACCGCAGAATCCATCGCAATCATAAAAAAATAGGGTTCTGATTTGAAAAACAGAAGTTATTGCCAATTTTTTATCACAATTTTCGACACAAAATTTGAAACACCTTGTGATGATATTTCTGAAATTCAAAAGATGCATGACCTTTCTACATTCTTCCTCTTCGATGTTGTAAAAACGGTTCACGCTCAGGATATTTAAAATAAGAATAATGAACATGATACTGACTAAATATATTTGACTTTTTTCCGGTTTTTTTTCGATATGACGGATTTGAAAACTATCCGAATGAATGCAATGGTTTTAATAGAAATGTATTCAGCATTGAATACTTGATCATACCAGGAATGCAAAACTTGAAAAAAATTTTTTTCGTCAAATTTATTTTCACTCCCTGTATAACCGGAAGTACTTGGGATTCGAAAATATTTTAGCTCTGTAGAGAATTGCAAGCAATATCATAATCCCAATTTTCAGATTTCAAATATGTCCAGTTCTCCAGAAACGTCTAATAGGCACTCGAACTTGGGACACCCTGTATGGTTGTGAACACCTTTGTTGAACAATATTTTTGGAAAAAAGCTTGTCCACAGATTTCGCAGATCTGTTTTTGACCTGGCTAGTAAAATTTGCCGAGAAGTAGTGACCGACTTCCTGACATTCAGCACGTTAAGAACTATAATTCTTTCCAACATTTAAATGGGATAACCAGCCTGTAAATGTTGGACTAGAAACCCGCGGAGGTCCCAAGGTTAGTAAAGAAATATCCTACCCAGACGGAAGCAATCACCATTCTTTGTTGGGTCAAAAATTGAAAATGCTGTGTCTAAGGTGGCGTAAGAATACACTAACAAAGTCTATATTGAACACATATGATTATCCTATGTCGCCGAAGATTTTGAGAGCTTATGAGCGTTCTCCTCAGAAAACCTAGGAGTGTCAGTATACTTAATTATAATTATTATATCATCTGATAGTAATATAATGTTTCATCGACTTATCCTAAACCTGAGAAAAGAAAAAAATTAAATAATTTTAAAAATCAAATTTCGCATTCAAGGGAACAACTGTGCACTAACATCCTGTATATTTATATATTCACTCAATAATGTAGACCAAACCACCAGACCCAAATGCCCAAACCCCACCGAATAGGTAGGTTGCAATTGGTCGATAAATATTTTTCCTAGAGTTTAGTCGCCCTTTAATTGCTATTCATTACGATCATAACGAAAATGGCTCTTATGGGCATCAAATAGTATTAAGTAATTCTGAATATTTTGTCCGAAATTGGATTACTTTTTCCGAAATTGGTTTTACTTTCTACGAAATTGAATTTACATTACACTTTCATATTTTTCATTAACTTGCTTTATTGTTAGATGCACAAAATGTATTTATATATACAGGGTGAATCATTGAGAATTGCTCATACAGTAAGGGTAGATGGAGGATAACGAGGTGCTTCTAAATAACCTATATTTTATGGGTCTATCGTTCTTAATAACCAAAATACAGGGTGATTATATTAATTTTGTCCATTTTTTCAATAATTCATAACCTATGACTCACCCCCTAAATTTTTGGATTACATATTTGGTTAGTATGATATTTGTCCACAGCGGTGTCGATTAACATAACAGGAGATTTACTCCAGGTCCGGCCTCAAAAAAATTAGTATACAAATTTGGAAAGAACAAAAGAAATATGTAAGACGAAATGTATTTTGTGTTTCCGCGTAGAACTCTTTTACTTATTAATTTGAGTCAAGTCTAGATGATCAGATAATTTAAAAATGTATTGCTTGTGGCTTTTACTTGATGCAAATCCATATTAACTCAATGTAAAATTATATACGATTTACACTAATTTATTTAATATTGTGACGCGTTTCGTCGGCATAGCGACTTCATCAGACTACATCATACTCCGCCGTATTCACAAAGTATTCCCTCGCCGTTAAGTCCTAACTGAGGTCCTCAGTTAAGGATAAATATGAATCGAAACCTCTGTTAACGTATTTAACGGTGGTGAAACAGGCCAGGTAACGTTAACTGAGGTTGCGATTAAAATTTATTCTTAACTGAGGACCTCAGTTTGGACTTAACGGAGATTGAATGCTTTGTGAATACGGCGCACTAAATTCTTAACAAGTAATGATCTCCCTATACCTAGATGACCTGGACACAGATTCTTATTTAAAACTAATTACATGAGATACTTATTTAAAACAAATTACATGATAGACTAATTTAAAACTAATTACATAATCTTACACTGCTTGTTCTTTGTACACATTTACGATAGTTCCTTCCTAACGCTTTTTATAAATTGATTCTTTATTTGAATAGATTGAGTAACGGAGAAATATTTAAATCTAATTATTCATTAACTAAATTACCCGTATGTTTTTGCGCGTATGTTCTGGGGAACATCGCGTTATAGTTTTGCCCAAATGTCTGTAACTTTCGAATTTTTTGACGAAATTGGTCTCAAACGATTTAGTTCGACTCCCCAATGAAGAATTCGAGGTCAAATTTGATTCTGTCCGTCCGGCCGTCCGGCCGTCCGTTGCCACGATAATTTGAGAACGAAAACAGCTAGCGACTTGAAATTTTCAGGGTGGGTGGCGCATCGCAATACAACGGACAAGTTCGTTAATGGGCATAATCGGCCCAGGGGTTTCCGAGTAATAATTTTGTTTTCAACCAATATAAATCCGATAGAATTGAAACTTGGTGAGTAGTTGTAGAATATGGAGCTAAGCACGTTTGTGAAATTTTGGGTGAATCGTATGGCTAGAAAATTTTAAAAAAATTATTAAAAAATATTTTTGATGTCACGATAACCTGAGAACGGAAAGAGATAGCGGCTTGAAAATTGCAGAATAGGTTGTGCATCTGAATGCGACATTCGAGTTTATTTATGAGCATAATCGGCCAAACGGTTTTAGAGTTATAGCCATCTGAAATTTTCTGAAATTTGGTGATTCTTTGTTCCTCATTAACTCGAAAAATACTGAACCGATTGAATTCAAACATAGTTATTAGTTGTAGAATGCCAACGCGAAAACGTTTGCAAAATTTGGTGAGGATAGCATTTGTAGAAAATTTTTAATAAATCATTGAAAATAAAAAAAAAAAAATTCTATATATCAGTAACTATTCGTTTGAAATTGCTGAAATTTTGCAAGAGCGTTCATAACCTAACTCTACTGCCAAGTTTCAAGTTTTAACACGATCGGTTGAATATTGTTGGAGATTCGAGCATTCTTGTGTGAGTTCCGTAGATGGGTGACCGTTGCTTCGATAACTTTCGAACGAAAGGAGATAGGGACTTGCAATTTTCAGGGTAGGTTGCGTATCCGAAAGGGAGAGTTGAGTTTGCTTTTAGGTATAATCGGTTCAACGGTTTCCGAGTTATATCCACCTGGAACATTATTTCTTTGATAACTCAAAAAATAAATATTCGATTGAATTGAAGCTTGGTAACTAGTGGTAGAAAATCAACATAAAGACGTGATTAAGATTTTGTAAGAACCGTACCCCTAGAAAATTTGAAAAAAATGACGAAAAAAAAAATTTTAAGAACCGCACCCCTAGGAAATTAAAAAAAATCACGAAAAAAAATTGGTTCAAGCACTGACGTGAAGTCAGAAGCTTTTGCGCGTATGTTCTATTGTCCATTCTTGTGTATTGGACACCTACAGAAGAATGGACAATAGGACATACGCGCAAAAGCTTATGACTTCACGTCAGTGCTTGAACCAATTTTCCCTATTTATTTTCACCATTTCCCAATAATTGAGATGCGCATCTTTATTAAAATTGTGTAGAATTTCGAAATCCGGGTTGAACATATTACGATCATTCATTCCTAACGCTCTTATAAATTGATTCTTTATTTGAATAGATTGAGTAACAGAGAAATATTTTGATCTAATTATTCATTAACAAAATTACCCTTATGTTTTTCTCTATTTATTTCCACCATTTCCCAATAATTGAGTTGCGCACCCTATATTCAAATTGTGTAGAATTTGGAAATCCGGGTTAAACATATCACGATAATCCATTCCTAACGCTTTTATAAATTGATTCTTTATTTGAATAAATTGAGTAAGGGATAAATATTTAGATCTAATTGTTCATTAACTAAATTACCCGCATATTTTTCTCTATTTATTCCACCATTTCCCAATAATTGAGCTGCGCACCTTTATTCAAATTGTGTAAAATTTCGAAATCCGGGTTAAACATATTACGATAATTCATTCCTAACGCTTTCATAAATTGATTATTTATTTGAATAGATTGAGTAACGAAGAAATATTTAGATCTAATTATTCATTAGCTAAATTACACCCGTATGTTTTTCTCTATTTATTTCCACCATTTCCCAATAATTGAGTTGCACACCTTAATTCAAATTGTGTAGAATTTCGAAATCCGGGTTAAACATATTACGATAATTCATTCCTAAAGCTTTTATAAATTGATTCTTTATTTGAATATATTGAGCAACGGAGAAATATTTAGATCTAATTATTCATTAACTAAATTACCCGTATCTTTTTCTCTATTCATTTCCACCATTTCCCAATAATTGAGTTGCACACCTTCATTCAAATTGTGTAGAATTTCGAAATCCGGGTTAAACATATTACGATAATTCATTCCTAACGCTTTTATAAATTGATTCCTTATTTGAATAGATTGAGTAACGGATAGATATTTAGACCTAATTGTTCATTAACTTAATTACCCGTATATTTTTCTCTAATTAAAAAAATAAATAAATTAATCCATTAAATCATCAACTATTTCATCTTCTCATAATTTCTGGATCCTAACCTTATTGAAAAACGAGTGGACATGTCCGTATTTGGGACAAATTATTACTATGAATGACTAACTTTCAAACACCCTAAACAAATTATCAATTAACATTAGGTCATTGCGCCAGAAGAGTTGAGTAATGATCATGCTCTAGCTAAAATAATAATTAGAATTGGATAAAGGAACTTCTAGTTTTGTGTTATGTTTGATTAAACTTTTAAATGTACATTTGTTGCAAAGTTATTTCTGTTTACAACAAAGTTATGCTTTTTTCGGAATGGGCAATTCTCCAAACTTTTATAATTTTTTTTGAATGAACAAATGTTATGATAATAATTTTTACACATCAAGTATATTAGGAAGTTAGTCATTGAAAATAATAATTTGTCCCAAATTCGAATATGTTCTCTCGTTTTATAACAAGGTTGGGATCTAGAAATTAGGACAATATGATATGGTTGATGATTTAATGGCATTTGTGGAAGAATTTTTTTTTAATTTGTGCCACCTCATTATCGAAACATCTAAAATTGACTGAAGTTAATAAGTAAAAATTGGTTCAAGCACTGACGTGAAGTCAGGAGCTTTTGCGCGTATGTTCTATTGTCCATTCTCCGGTATTGGACACCCTTAATCGAATTTACCATGGTAAATTATGTTACCCATTCTCCTGTATTGGACACTTAATTCGAATTTACCATGGTAAATTCGAATTAAGAGGGCCGATTATGGCCAACAGCGAACTTAACTCTCCCATTCAGATGTGCAACCTATCCTCAAAATTGCAAGTCCCTATCTCCTTTCGTTCAAAAGTTATCGAGGCAACGATCACCCATTCAGTTACTGAACTCACACAAGGCAGTTCGGATCTCCAACAATATAGATCCGATCATGTTTAAACTTAGAACTTGCTAGTAGGGTTAGGTTCTGAGGGCTCTTGCAAAATTTCAGCGATGTCGGACGAATAGTTTCCGATATATAGAATTTTTTTCAATAATTTTCTATGATTTTTTAAAAATTTTCTAGTAATATTTTTTGAGTTATTGAGGAATTAAGAACCAAATTTCAGATGGGTATAACTCCAAAACCGTTTTGCCGATTATGCCTATAAACAAACACAAATGTCGCATACAGATTATCAACCTAACCTGAAAATTTCAAATCGCTTCCTCTTTCCGGTCTGAGGTTATCGTGACATAAATAATATTTTTCAATAATTTTTATTAAATTTTCTAGCGATACGATTGTCACAAAATTTTGCGGACGTCCTTAGGTTTATAATCTACAACCACTCACCAAGTTTTAATTCGATCATCCGATTAGTATTGGTTGTAGACAGAATTATTACTCGTGAACCATTGGGCCGATTATGCCTATTAACGAACTTGTCCATCGTATTGGGATGCGCCACGTACCGTGAAAATTTCAAGTTGCTATCTCTTTCCGTTCTCAAGTTATCGTGGAAACGGCCGGCCGGCTGGACAGACTCGAATTTGACCTCAAATTCTTGATCGGGGAGTCGAACCCAATCGTTTGAGGCCATTTTCGGCGAAAAATTCGAAAATTACAGACATTTGGGCAAAATGATAATGATGATGATGATTATGTTATCAATGATTTCATAGAATGCACTAATTATAATTTGCTGATGTATGTAAATCCATATGAGGGGAGTAAAAACCTACATTTTGAATTCAATTTTGTATTTTGAATAAATTTTAATACGGTTAGAAATTTCGGCCCGTGGTCTACAAAAAATTATTCAATTTGGCCCTCTCCACAAAAAGGTTGCCCATGCCTGTTTTAAAGTCTCTTTGGATTTAAATCTTCCTTTAGTTGGACATTTTGAACCAAAATGTCTATCTAAAGAATACAAATTTAAAGAGAATTTAAAAGTTTATATGAAGCTGAGCGTAAGACTTTTATGTTAATCAACGCCTCTGTGGACAAAGAAAATACGAACCAAATATTACAAAAAAGGTTCATAAGTTAGATAATAAAAAAATAAAACATACAAAAATGGGGAAAATTAAAAAAAAAACCCTGTATCTTGGTTATAAGGAACGATACATCCATGAAATATAGGTTATTCAATAGCACCTTGTTGCCCCCCATCTACCCTTACTTTATGCCAATGAATCAACCTATATATATAACTATTATGACTTCGCCTATATCACCTGTTTCTGGCTTGACGTCGACTTCTGAGATTCCTTGTACCTATACTATCTCGGTAAGTAACAATATTATAAGGTAATTTAGGTTAAATCTTGATATTTTGTGCTAAGGTGTTTTCAGTTACTATATGGACTTATATTAATGAAACACCCTGTATATAGCGATACATGTAATTTTCAAGAGATTAGAATGAAGAAAGTATGAACACATTTGGATTCAACGATTCTCTTAAGTTTCATTTATTAATTGCGATTCTGGAATAAATAATGAAATAATAGAGAAACGTTTATACAGAGTATCATCACATGTTCAAGGGACCCTGAATAAAAGGGCTGAAATATAAGAAATGAATGAATATTTATAGAGTATTGTAATCCAATAATGAGAGAAATCGAGAAATATTCCTGAAACCTAAATAATAATTGAGAATTCAGCATCTAAATCTGGATTGGCTCGACCTTTACTTATATATTTTTTAGTGACCGACCGAAAGTTCGGTTTCGGTTTTGGCCAGTTTCCGCCAAGAAATCTAGTTTCGGCCAAAAAATGGCCGAAACTTGACTGTTCGTGAATTATCCTGGACGTTTGGCCAACTGAGTTATAAGTAGGTGTATACATAATGGTCGTGCACGTTATTGCAATCTATCTTTGTTAAGACTGAGAATTCATGAAAATGTACATTAATGATTATTAATTAAATTATATAGGACAATTCAAAAAAGACGTGAACGTTGCAGGAGGAGTTATTATGACTCATTAGCTGTTGTTTGGTCCATATTTATTGATAACCGAAAATCAACAGTTATTGGAGTTCGGGTGATTTTTAAAAGATTTCGGACTTTAGTTCATATTTCGTCAATTTCTTCTAAGTTGACCAAATTTGATGATAATTTTGGTTCATTTTTATTAAAAAAGTGTATGATATGTACGAAAAAAGCAAAACTATGCTGTATAAGAGGTTGAAATATAATTAGTATGATTTGAAATGTGGTATATGAATAAATGAAAAATCAATTTCTAATATCAATTTGTCTGCAACTTTCGAAATTCACAATTTATGTATGCCAAAATTATTTTATAAACCTGCCAAATTCTTTCTTCATTCTCAAAAAAAAAATCGTTAGAATGCTTAACTAGTTTCGTTTCAGCAGATTTTTTACAAGCAACCTTTTGAATGTTCGGCATATAAAGTAGTGAATGTGTAATCAAAAGACAGCGTGAGTAAATTTCAGTCGGAAAATAACAACTGAAGAAATTAGAAAGAGGGCACGTGCTTGCCTATGAAATGGTGGAGGTCATTTCGAACATAATTTAATAAAACATTTTCTAATGAAATTTCGAGCTTATATAATTGCAACAAAAAAATATTGAATTCGTTATTTTTCTTTCTTTGCTTCTTATATCGCCTTTCAAATTATACTAATTTTTTTTCAACAGAACCAGAACTCAAATATCTCATACTATTGATTTTCGGTTATCAATAAAAATGGCACAAACCACAGCAAATGATCCATACTAACACCTCCTCCAAGGTTCACGTCTGATTTGGAATCACCCTGTTACAACGACTGATTATTTTGATAACTTGGAAGAAAAAAGGCTTATTATTATTATTATTATTATTATTATTAATATCAAAATAATGAATAAAGATCTCAAAAAAACTGTCTTTTTATTTTATTTAACACTACTCAACTGTTTAAATGTATATGCAAATAAAATTGTAAAAAATACACTAGGTTTCAGTATAAAATATAAAGTTTTGGTTTCGGTTTCGGCCGAAACTGAGAGCCTGGCCGAAAGTTCGGTTTCGGTTTCGGTTGAAAAACCAGTTTCGGTCGGAGACTAATATTTTTCTAATTTTATACTTTTCAACCCTATTCAATGTATTTAGATATGAGTCTGTCAACATATTTTTTTACAATTTCAATTCACGTTTTCCAGTGTTTCGAATGAATTAATTTTGCGGAAAAAGTTAAGTTATAAACCAATAGTTTCACCCATTTGCTATAAACTTTAATAGAAATTCTGCAAGATCGTGTGATTTGGGGCGAGGGTGTCAGTTACAGTATAGAGAAGTACATTAAAAATAAATAATAGTTTAAAAAACTAAAAAAACACGCTTTTATAGCTAACCGAACTAAAAATTAGAAAATAATTTTTAATTTCAGAGAGTTTATAATACAGTAGTAGAAGATCGAACAATCAATCAGAATTTATCACCTCAAAATAAAATTATAATAAAGTTTAAGTTATTAACAAAAGAATTCAATTCAGAGTAAAAAGCGTGGGGTGCATTTTACTACTTTTCATAACTCTCTTCTCATAGATAGTTGCCAATAGAATGGTTGCTACATTTACTTTATCAAGCACCCCACGCTGTTTACTCTGAATTGAATTCTTTTGTTAATAACTTAAACTTTATTATAATTTTATTTTGAGGTGATAAATTCTGATTGATTGTTCGATCTTCTACTACTGTATTATAAACTCTCTGAAATTAAAAATTATTTTCTAATTTTTAGTTCGGTTAGCTATAAAAGCGTGTTTTTTAGTTTTTTAAACTATTATTTATTTTTCATTTTTTAGTTCGATTTATCAATTAGTTATTTGTTGACATGTGGTATTGAAATGTCTCACAAATTATTTCGCAATCTCATCATTTCATTATCATTATGATTCTTCTTACTCTACTACAGAGGATCTATAAAAGAATTTATTAATCCTGGCGGTCCCAATAAGGATAATGGGAAACTGTTATCAAATTATTGCATTGTCATCGGTCCTTGATACGTATGCAAAGTTTCAAATTAATCAGACTTCTGGAAACTGGTGAAAATTAAGTTCAAAGATTCCGTTACATACATACATAGTCAGATACAACCCAAGCTAATAAAAGCGTGTTAAAAAACTGTAATAATTTTGGAATCATTAGGTCATTATTTTGAGACCATTGAATTGATTATGAAAATCAGGAGTAAAGTTTTCGTGAAAACCGTTTTCAAATGTCATATCAAAATGAATTTGTGGATTCCATTCCGCCCTCCAAAAACTTCAGGGTTACGCATAAAACTTTGCTTCTTCTAGTAAATGTATTCCATCTGTTACAGAATCATGAAAATCGGACACACAGATTTCAGAGTCAGTTAAGTTTTTACTTATACCGGAAAATTTTATGATTTTCAATTTGTTCAAGGAACAACAAACTGAGAGAAACAAAAAGAAACAAATTCACTTCCGGTATGACCGGAAGTGACTCTGACTTTTTATCTGGAATAGCACCCTTTATATTTTTTTCAATTTTTTATTTCTACTCAAAATTACCTTTCCAACGATGTATCACACTTTGAATTTTACATTTGATTTGATGGAGAAAACATCAATTGAAATTTCAAATTGAAATAATTGCAGTAGGCTACGATATTTTGTGTTATCTTGATTTTGACTTCAATAATTATCATCAATAAAAAAAAACTCAAGTAGAAATCAACTATGTATTTTACCGAACGTTAAACAAAGTATGAATAGTAAAAAAACAAAAAATTACAAAAAAAAGGGACACAAAAATAAAAAAAATTTAAAACCTGATTTGGCCAATCCAAGCGATGATTATTCATAACTTCAGATGTTCGAAGACCGCTACAGGATCCTAATGTAGGGCTTTCATCTCCCATAGATATATGCCTCACTTTCTATTGTATAAAAGAACGAAAAATATTATCCGTGACGTAGTAATTCAATATGTCATCATCAATTTCCATAAATCAGTATCATATACGATTTCTCTTGTTTAGTGAAGTTATCATCCTTTTCCTCGGTTATTCATTCTTGAATGTTAGTTTCTCTGACACGCACACAAATATTGATAAATAAATAACGGTCAAAGTTACAAATAAATGTATTCAAATGTTTCCATGGTTTTCATTTAAGAATTATCAATTCTTCCAGTTCTACTACTATTCTAATAATTTGAAAGTCGACGTTCTCTTCATCATCCCGAACCCCAAGTTGTTAATGACTTACCAATTATTATTGAAGTCAAAATCAAGATTACACAAAATATCTTAGCCTACTGCAATTCTTTCAATTTGAAATTTCAATTGATGTTTTCTCCATCAAATCAAATGTAAAATACAAAGTTTGATATATTGTTGGAAAGATAATTTTGAGTAGAAATACAAAATTGCAAAAAATATACACAGTTCTATTTGAGATAAAGAGAGTCACTTCCGGTCAAACCGAAAGTGATTTACAATTTTTGTTTTTCTCAGTTGAAGGTTCCTTGAACGAATTGAAAATCATAAAATTTTCAAATTTTTATCTTTTAAAATGGCTGAGATAAACCATTTGAACATGTATACACCCGGTATATTATATTATCTATTATGCAATCGCTGAAAATTTTCCTCATAATTGAAGAAACGTTTGATCCGGATACCAATATGTTTAAATTTGTAATCATCAATATGTATTTCAAATTAAATTCAATAAATAATCATTAAAGGATAATGTGGGAGGTATATTAATTATTAAATGGTTTCTGTCTGGGTTTTCCATCCTAAACTAAATAAATAAAATAAAAATATCTATTAAATAAAAATTTATCAGTTTGAGAATTGCTTCTGCGTAAGAAACACAATATATTTTTCAGGAGCAATAAATCGAACAATGTTGCCTAACAAATAATAACGAAACAACATCAACGATGAAAGTCTGATTTAGACTTCGAAATGTTACGAAATATGCAGTTGTTTCATCGTTGATGTTGTTTCGTTATTGTTTGTAAGGCAACATTGTTCGATTTATTGCTTCTGACAAATATCTTCTCTTTCTTACGCAGAAGCAATTCACAAAATAATAAGTTTTTATTTAATAGATATATTTCAGAGTTTGGGAGCGAAAGCCCAGAAAAAAACCATTTAATAATAAATTCAATGAATTCAGGAATTTCATTCTCCTACTGTATTTTGTAATTTAAAGGATTTTGAGTAGCCACAATTAAACATGGCTGCCATGAAATTTTTAGCCAAGATCATAAAATCGCTGACAATTTCACGAGAACGTTTATTGTTTCCAATCCAAAATATACCTCTGAATTCTGGACAGAAAATATGGAAGATTCACTAAGAAATATATTGGTCTAATATTAAATGATTTCATATTACATCAATAAAAGTATATCTTTCTTTTTGTGAATTCGGCTCAATCATATTCTTCCGAATCAAAACGAAGTTATTAATTGCATCAAAACAATATAAATTGTTTAGATACAATATTCTGACCATTTTTTTTCTATTTTCCAAAGCAAAATCAGAATGAAAGTTAATTTAAGAATTCAGATCCATTTCATATGCTACATAGCATACATACATACATTCGTGTTTAATTTTGAATAATATTGATGAATATAGAATAGAATTTACTCTATCGACTATTGATCTATTTTTTTATTACATCAATCAGATTTTGAATAATTTAAAATTTAGGTATACCTTCAGGAAGTCACAAGCACACAGTACACACACGAACACGAACATGAAGTGAAGAATTAATTCCAGATTTCCATACAAATTGAAAAACGACGAACACTATAGCGATAAAAAAGGAGAACAATATAAGTCGGGAAGATAAGAGGTTGAAAGATTAATTCGGAAACAGATGTAAGAGCTGGTCGAAAATAGAGAATATGTTGATTTTCCTTCGTCTGAATGAGGAAAACATCGATAATTATGGGAGAGGTACCCTACCCAATAAAACAATTTTTATCATATTTATTAACCCAGCATTTATAGAATAGTTGATTTCCATCCTTGATGATATTTTATATGGAACTGCAGTTTCACACAAAAATAATGTTTCATCTGTTAATCGCCTCTGAAAATAATCGATCTATTATTATATAGATATACATATTATATAGATATACATTATGAAAAGCCGTTTGGATGAAACAATTGTTCTAATAATATTAAAACTTCTGTAATTGTGAAATGCCTATATTTTTTCAGCTTGAATATTTTATATTATTTATTTAACTTGGTCGTATTCAATGGGACTACTTGCCTGTTTTAATTTGCAATATTGACAATTTCTTGGTGAATAATTGAATTACAAGCAATTTCGGGAGCAAAGAAAAATCTTCAGTTTTCATGATACCGATTAATAATATTAATCTGCTGTTGTTTTCTTTTTATTATTGTAATGAGAATGAATTAACACAGGGAGGACGGTTCTTTGAACTAAGCCTTCAAGTTTTTTTCATTAAAATTTTGGTTTTCGAAAGAATAGCTGGAATGCTGCAAATGCATCATTTTTTTCATGCCTTCAATTCTTGAATTTTTAAGCTGCGACATGGCTTAAACGATTCCATTTGCTCACTGATTAGAATCCGTGTTCAAATTCTGTCCGTGGACACGACGCACTTTAGAGACTTGAAATTTAAGGAGTTGGTTCGATATCAAGAAGTCATCTTAGTGAATGGCCAAATCTACCCAACGGTTTCGGAGATATTCTCATTTGAATTGGTTCGGGGTCAATATGCGCCGGGTAAGTTCGTTAACGGGCAAAATCCTCAGAATGGTTTCGGAGTTATGGCCATTTCACGATCAAAATTGTTCGTAATCGGTTTTTGCACGCTTGTTCCTACACCTGCTTCATCAGATTTTTTTGCGATCAGTATTATATGTACCAGGGGAATTAAATAAAATATGGACGAATTGTGTTTTTTTCTGGGTTTATGATCATTTTTGTTAGCGCGTATGTTCTGGGGAACATCGCATTATCATTTTGCCCAAATGTCTGTAATTTTCGATTCTGTTGCCATGATAACTTGAGAACGGAAAGAGTTAGGGACTTGAAAATTTCAGGGTAGGTGGCTATCCCATTTGGCCTAATGGTTTCCGAGTAATAATTTTGTTTTCAACCAATATGAATCCGATCGAATTGAAACTTGGTGAATAGTTGTAGAATATAAACCTAAATACGTTTGTGAACTTTTGTGAGAATCGCATTACTAGAAAATTAAAAAAAATATAGTAAAATATATTTTTTAGGTCACGATAACCTGAGAACGGAAGAAGATAGGACTTGAAATGTTCAGGTTAGGTTGTGCATCTGAGTGTGACATTCAGTTTGTTTATAAGCACAATCGGCCAAACGATTTTGGAGTTATAGCCATCTGAAATTTGGTTGTTATTTCCTCAATAACTCGAACAATGCAAAACCGATCCAATTCAAACATGGTTATTAGTTGCCAACATAAAAATTCTGGTGAAATTTCGTGAGGATCGTATTACTAGAAAATTTTTGAAAAGTCATTGAAAAAAATTTTATATATCAGAAACTATTCATCCGACATGGCTGAAATTTCGCGATAGCCTTCAGAACCTAACTCTACTACCAAGTTCCAAGTTCGAACACGATCGGATCTATATTGTTGGAGATCCGAGCAGCTATGTGTGAGTTCAGTAGCTGGATGGGTGACCGTTGCCTTGATAGCTCTAGAACGAAATAAGATAGGGACTTACAATTTTCAGGGTAGGTTGTACATCTGAATGGGAGGCTTAAGTTCGATCGAATTGAGGCTTGCTAACTAGTTGTAGAA
The DNA here is from genome assembly GCA_937662695.2 of Halyzia sedecimguttata. Lineage (NCBI taxonomy): Eukaryota > Metazoa > Arthropoda > Insecta > Coleoptera > Coccinellidae > Halyzia > Halyzia sedecimguttata. The sequence continues at coordinate 19,774,024 of OW569413.2, forward strand.
TATCGGCATGAAGACGTGTGTTGTGTTTTATGAGGACCGTATCACTAGAACATTTTCAAAAAATTATGAATAAATATTATGTATCTCACGATACCTGAACGGCGAGAAATAGCGACTTGCAAGTTTTCGACCAAATCGATTTGGAGTTATATCGTTATGACATTTGGTTATTATTTCTTCAATAACCCAAAAAATACGATGCCGATTCAATTCAAACAAGGTAATTAGTTCTAGAATGTCGACGCAAAAATTTTTACAAAATCTCGTGAATATCGTATTACTAGAAAATTTTAAGAAAATCATTGGAAAAAATTGGTTCAAGCACTGACGTGAAGTCAGGAGCTTTTGCGCGTATGTTCTATTGTCCATTCTCCTGTATTGGACACTCTTAATCGAATTTACCATGGTAAATTCGATTAAGTTTTTAATATAAGCCTGGTCTATTTGATTCCATTTTTCAATTGGAACGTCATTAAGCTGCTGTAAATTTGCAGGAGTTGCTACACGAGCACAAGTATACACACGTACAAAAGCATCCCGATCATGCTCAATTGGGTTTAGGTCTGGGCTTAGAAACCAATTTACTACTGGTGGGCATTATTATGCACCAGCATAAAATCGTCTCTGATAAACGGTGCTATAGGAAAAATATGTGGCTCTTAAACTTCTCCTATGTACATATCGGCTATCATGGCTCCCCTGTTCACTATAACAAAGTCTATCCGAGCTTCAAAACTTACGCCACCCCACACCATTACCCAACCGCTTCCATAACTTACTCTAGGAGAAAAATGGTTTTGGAAGAAACGTTCACCAGTTCTCCGGTAAATTCTTTCACGTCCGGTGTTCTAAGACAAAACCTCGAATCGTCTGTGAATATAATGTGCTCTATTATTCGTTATCCCACTTGAAAACTTTTACATTTCACAACTTACAGTTGTGTCTTGATAATAAAATAAGAAACTACGCCATGGAACAACTGGAACACCCAGATGGTTTTAAAGTTAGAGTAAAAAAAAAAACACATTTTATATCACCCTGTATACAATTATATACGTCTTATTTTCTTGAAATTTGAAACATGCTATATTTGACATAAATTTACCTTAAAATAATAGATTTATTAAAGAACAAACTTTATCAATTTTTTGAGTGGATCGAGTATTTTGCCGGTCAGTGTATATACCTACGCCAATTTCGCCGAGGGTTGAACGTCCATATATCAGAAAAAAATAAAATCAATTGCATATAATACGTGCCCCTTGACACTGATGACAGCGGCAAACAATATTTATGTCTCTATAATAGTATACAATTTAACTTGTTATTGTTTTTTCTTGCATGTGCACCCATTTAGTCTCTGAAAACAAACCACAAATAAATCGTGAGCAAATAATACACCTGAAATGTTCAGAAAGTATGAAAAATAAACAACTGAAGCGTAAAACGGTAGTATTAACCAATTTCGTATCACGACTGCGGGAATTATCGACTAATGAATTCGCCGATAGGAATAAATTTCATTCTTGTACCAATTTCCTCTTGCTCATTTGTATGTTTTTCGGGCTTTTTCCATTACATGGTATAAGAGATGGTGATGTAAAGCATTTGGGTTTTCGATGGAAGTCACCCATGGTTTTTCATTCAATATTTCTGATATGTTCTGGGTTGATCATCAGTTTAGGAAATGTTCCTTGGCTTCTAAAGAATATTTCCATGCAAACTCTGAGTAAGTACGTTAAGATTTTAATGCAAATAAATAAGAGCACTCCAAAGGTGAGATGACGACAAATATATTGAATGTTTCACTCATTCATTCATAAAGGGGAGTTTTTTCCCCAATGATATTTCTTTCATTGTTTGGTGCGAGGATTGAAAAACATAATTTTGCTATGTCTGCATTCTAGAAGGAGATTGTTCGTACGTTTTATCATAGTATCGTCAGGATTTCATCATGAGTTAATCGTCAAAACATTGATGAAGAATTGAACTTTTGTTGGCAATTATGACATGTATAAGTATGAATCATCTGTGTTCATTCCGGATAACATTTACTCTTCATACATCTGAAAAATTATTTATTTATGACTCCAGAGTATATAAATCATTGAGGATAAAAATGCTATGAAATATTGACAGGATTTCTGAAAGATTTGTTTAGACAGGGGTTCTGGTCTGGTAAACCAAGGTCTTGGATGCCGAATAACTATGAGATGAGACGAAATATTATGAAGCAAGTTTACAGTTAAATAGAGAATTACAACGATTTCTCTTATTGCACTAACAAACGCGTAAATGAGATGGAAGATTTAGCCTACCTGCGATTGAACTGCTGGAAGCCTCCTCCCATAGTAGAGCGGGAGTATCTATTGTTAAGATTGAGGGAAATATGGTAAAATCTCAAGTTCTTTGCCTCACGACTTTGTCTCGCGTTGTTCTGTCTTTATTGAAATTGAGGCTTTGTTGAGATTTAGCCGTCTCTGTTTATTACAATGGTACGTGGCATCCAAGGCCTCGGTTTGACAGACCGGTATTCCTGATTATAATGAGCTCGTAATTGGATTATTGGTTTAAGATTTTTCAAATAATAAAACATATTATAATATATTATATTATGGACACCTGTGAATTTCAATACCTAGTTTACGTTTCAAACAATGGAAGAGTTCAAAGATATAATACAAAACTTTAACCACCTTCGTATGACTTGTTGTCCAAAAATATTCAAGGGATTCATGATCGTGGTACACCGAGTCAGAATAGTATATTCTAATACAACTTGCAGAATGAAACACAAATGCGAAATTCGAAAACGAGCGACGAAGGAGCGAGTTTTCGAGCGCATGAGTGTTGGAATTGCCTTCTGCAACGAGTATTAGACGATATTTTCTCTATTTCAGGCAAGTTTTGTAAAATACTGTTGAAATTCAATGATAAATTCGGATTATACATCCTAGTGACTTTTGTATTGTATCTTGGCAGTTGGTGTGATCACGCAGTTGACAGATCACGGAATTTGAATTGTACGTAGAGCATGGAGATAATATTTTTTTTTCATGAAAATAAAACCTTTCCTCTCAACAATTATTTCACCTTATCCAGATTATCTTATATTGACAATAATTGACGTGTGTTCAAATTTGATAGGATCGAATGTCAGTGCTGACTACCACAAAAGGAAAAATATAACTAGAAACAATGCGGGAATGAGTTCATTCCAGCTTCTTTTTAGTGCTAGAATGAACTCATTACGATACTGAAATAGAGAAATTCGTTTTCTACTTTCTTTTGAACCACCACATAAATAATAAAAAACGTTGGAGGAAGGTCTGCTTGGAGATGTTATGTTTTCAGTTCAGTATTTTAATACTTAAAGAAGGCAAAACATTACATGAAGTTATAGCGTAACTTCTCAAGAAAATTAAAAAACATAATGAAGCAGGTAAGGCCGAGGTAGACAGAAGGTAGGGTAATGTTGTTTAAGTCGTACCACCTAAGTAAATACTACTATAATATTCAGTGCAATTGAAATAAATCAAAATCTCCTGCATCTACTGAATCTTAATTTAGATGCCTTTTAATCAACAATCATAGAATCTTGATATATTTCATCAAAGTAGTTTTTTACGTATTTAAAAATGTATCATCGGCGCCAGGTCGCCTGGTTCCTATCACCTATAGTCGTAGTCGTACTAAGATCATTAAATCCAATTTCTCCATGCTGATGTTACTGTAAAGCTTCTTGCATATACTCTTGCTTCCAAGTATTGTACTCTCTATTCGCCATACTTATTACCTGATAAAAGGTTAAGTAAATTATAAAACTATTTTCATAGAACCCTAACGGTGAGTTTCACAAAACTTTGACTGCTCTTAATTGCTAAATTGGTGTAATTATATGTTTATTTCTAGTTAATTTTTGCGAGTATGTTCTGGGGAACATCGCGCTATCATTTTGACCAAAATATCTGTAATTTTCGAAATTTTTGCCAAAAATGGTCTCAAGCGATTGGGTTCGATTCCCTAATGAAGAATTCGAGGTCAAATTTGATTCTGTCCGTCCGGCCGGCCGTTTGCACTTTGTAAGAATCGTATCACTAGAAAATTAAAAAAAAATTATTAAACAATTCCATCTCAAGTTATCGACTTGAGAACGGAAAGAGATAGCGACTTGTAATTCGCAGGATAGGTTGAGCATCCGAATGCAACATTCGAATTCGTTAATAGGCATAATCGCCCAAAAAGTTCTGGAGTTATACCTATCTGAAATTTTGCATTTATTTCCTCTTTAACTCAAAAAATATTAATCCAACTCAAACATGGCAATTAGTTGTTGAGCAAATTGGCGAGCAAATTTTAGTAAATTTAGTGTATTACTAGAACATTTTTAAGAAATCATTGAAAATCTTTGAAAAAATTCTATATCTCAGAAAATATCCGTCTGATATCGCGTAAATTTTGCGGAAGGCTTCAAAACCAAACTTCACAACCAAGTTCCAAATTTGAACACGATCGGATCTATATTGTTGGAGATCTGAGCATCATTGAGTGAGTTCAGTAGATGCATGGGTGACCGTTTCCACGATAACTTTCGAACGGAAAGAGATAGCGACTTGCAATTTTCAGGGTAGGTTGCGCATCTGAATGATACAGTTATGTTCATTGTTGGGTAAAATCGGCCAAACGGTTTCCGAGTTATACCCATCTGGAATATTGCTTTCTCTATAACTCAAAAAATCTAAATCAAATCGAATTGAAACTTGGTGACTAGTTGTAGAATACCGACGCATAGAAGTTTGTGAAATTTTGTGTGGATCGTATTATTAGAAAATTCGAAAAAAATCATAAAAGTTATTTATCTCAGAATTACTTGGGAATAGAAAGACATAGCGATTTTCAATTTTTAGAATAGGTTTTGCATTCTAATGCGACACTCGAGTTCGTTAAAAGGCATAATCTGCCAAACAGTTGTGGAGTTTTATCAATCTGACATTTGGTTGTTATTTCCAATAACTCAAAAAATATGATACCGATTCAATTCGATTAAGAGGGTCCAATAGAGGTGAATGGACAATAGAACATGCTCGCAAAAGCTCCTGACTTAACGTCAGTTCTTGAACCAATTTTTAATGCAACCATCGAATTTAATAATATATATAATATAATCAAGCTAATCGAAGCTTTAAGAAATCGACTCAAAGTTCGCAAAGTCGTACCAGTCCGAGTAAATAATCTTGCCCAGGTACAACAGAGGTAGTGCGGTTTAAAAAAAAATTGACATAACCTAAAAATTTCTACCGACTGAGTTTGACTAAACAATTGCCAGATGAGTATAATAAATAGATGTTAACAAAAAGTAGGGATCATATTTCTGCTGTAAAAAGCTTGCAGATGAGTCAAAAATTTCAATGAAAACTGTTTAAAAACTCAGTTTTTGATTGTTTTCGCTTCACTAAGCCGGCCGTAAACCCACTGGTTGCCTTGGTCGACAAAATAGTTCAGGTTGAGGACATTCAGATAGCGTACCTAATTTATATGTATCAGACGAGATAATACCTTAGGGTACTACTTAGTTTGTTGTATGCCTTAAAAATCTTACCCTAATATGGGCCTAATTAGAGTTTGATTTATTGTATAAAATATAAAATCAAAAGATATTTGGATTTCTTTGCTCATACCTCTTTGAACTATTTATTCATTAAGCCTGTATCACAAAAACACGAGCTGACAGACGAATTCTAACGTCTAATTTGGATTCTGCACCCAAAACTACCTAAAAACAGTTGAAAATCGTTAGCACCAAAATGTCTTTCATCCGTTGTAATCCAAGCTCTTATTGTTTTCTTCAAGTTTTTTCTCGCCATGGTACACGCGCTAAGAACATTTTCATTGTATTGACTGTTTTCACTAATTTGAAACAATATTGAAATAACAACAAAATCCAATATCTGATATTCACTCCGTTAAAAAAAAATGGCAGTGCCCTTATTTGATTTTTGAGTATAAAAACAGGTAACTTCATGTTATGCACGAATATTTTCAGGTAATTTCATGTTCTTCTTCAGAGGATTCTTGACTGGAATTATGTTCTTTAGATTAGCGCAGAAGTGGCCAAATTTCCTGCGAAAGTTTGAAAGTGTAGAGATAATTTTGAGTAGATATCCTCCTAGTAAAAATATAAGAAAACAATTACAGATACTAAATGGAATAGTACTTTTTCATGGCTTGGGTAAGACATAAAGAAATAATACTAACCACAAGGATTGCTCGGAAGTATCTGACCTAACAAAGAGGACCCAAAAAATGCTATATGATATTGTTTATTGTTCGGCAGCATCGAACATTTATTCAGTAGTAAAGCAAAAGCGGCAACCGTTATTAGGCCACGTCCGGACACGCAGGTGGCTTGCTTAGCGCCAAGAGCCTAGAGGCTTTGCATTCTAGTTACTTGCTAGGATACACCACCGGAGGTGGTATGCGTGGTGGGTCACTAGGTGGCTTGGTCATTTACTTGGCGGCACGTTGACGAGATGTCACAAAAAAAACTCTAAAATTGTTAATTACAGAAAATTTATCTTTAAAATATTCCATTTCACTGCCTTATCCATCATGTTGGGTTCATGATATAAATAAGTCATTGTCAAGTCATGGCGAATTTAAAGTTCTCTATTAACAATTGCATAATTTTGACATCAATTTTTAAGAATATTTGCGTATGACCAGAGAAACATCTGATCTAATTCTCAGTACAGCTCATTACAAACTATAGAGACATTTTGTTGAATTATTTCAACGGAATTGGATCGATTACCTGGCAGAATAACTCATTGCCTGAAAACATAATCCAACGCCATAATATACACTCACAGTATTAACTTCTCATTGTAAAAAAATATAATCACTTTTTAGTACTTAAAATTTTTCGTTAAGGCTACTGCATTTTTATGGAGTTCACTAGCTGGATTCCACATAGGTTCTATTTTGAAAACTGATGCAATTAATGTCATCCATTTTTGACTTCTAAAAAGCCTTGCGCATACTGTGAAAAAACCAATACGTTTGTTTACATCGATACACGCTAAGCGACTAGCTAGGCGCTAAGCGTGCAGTGCGACCGGTTGCGAAAATTCTAGAACGTTCGTTTTTCTAAGTCACTCGCTAGGCTCTAGGCACTAAGCAAGCCGCTTGTCTGTGCGGACATGGCCTGGCTTGGGCCTTCGATTCCGTATACGTTCGGTGCTGCTGAACCAATCCTAATATTGATACGGAGCATATAATAAAATAGAAAGCAACATAGGTTACTGCTTTGGTTTCGCTTTGGAATTCAAGGTATAGAGACCCACCTCTGGTCACATACATGCTAGCACAGCAATTATTGGTGCCTCAGCTGAATGAGCCAGACGATGGCTCAAACTCTGCAGGTTGGACCTGAGAGCTTTAACAGCTGCATATATGGGACCCTGTGGCCTCAGTAAGTAAGGGTTTATTGAGGACTCTGCCTATGCTGCGACTAGGGCTGGAGGACGACGAGTCTATCGAGCACATTATATGTGGTTTACCCATCAAGGACAGGCATAAATTTGAGGAAGCTGTGGCTGAAGGAACACAAGCTGTGGCTGAAGGAACTGGACAAGTTCTCACCCACTAGCCCCATATCCTTAAGCAGAAGGCTTGAGCTTGTTGGTGAAGTAAAGATTTAGGTATGCCACAATAGGCCGAATGGTTGCACTAGCTGGGAAGGAATATCTATCTATCTGCTGAACTTTGCGTTAGTCGCACGATATAGCAAGTCATTGCTATGTTCCCCATATCTTCGCCTGGAATGTGAATATCGCTTTATATTATTGCGCGTATGTTCTGGGGAACATCGCGTTATCATTTTGCGCAAATGTCTGTAACTTTCGAATTTTTTGACGAAAATGGTCTCAAACGATTAAGTTCGACTCCCCAATGAAGAATTTGAGGTCAAATTTGATTCTGTCCGGCCGTCCGTCCGGCCGTTGCCACGATAACTTGAGAACGAAGAAAGCTAGCGACTTGAAATTTTCAGGGTGGGTGGCGCATCCCAATACAACGGACAAGTTCGTTAATGTGCATAATCGGCCCTGTGGTTTCCGAGTAATGATTTTGTTTTCAACCAATATAAATCCGATCGAATTGAAACTTGGTGTGTAGTTGTAGAATATGAACTTAAGCACGTTCGTGAAATTTTGTGCGAATCGTATGGCTAGAAATTTAAAAAAAATGATTAAAAAATATTTTTGTTGTCACGTTAACTTGAGAACGTAAAGAGATAGCGGCTTGAAGTTTTCAGGTTAGGATGTGTACCAGAACGCGACATTTCAGTTTGTTTATGAGCATAATCAGCCAAACGGTTTTAGAGTTATAGCCATCTGAAATTTTCTGAAATTTGGTAGTTTTTTGTTCCTCATTAACTCGAAAAATACTGAACCGATTGAATTCAAACATGGTTATTAGTTGTAGAATGCCAACGCGGAAATGTTTACAAAATTTAGTGAGGATAGCATTTGTAGAAAATTTTTGATAAATCTAAAATTCTATATATCAGTAACTAATCGTTTGAAATTGCTGAAATTTTGCGAGAGCCTTCATAAACTAACTCTACTGCCAAGTTTCAAGTTTTAATACGATCGGTTAAATATTGTTGAAGATTCAAGCATTCTTGTGTGAGTTCAGTAGATGGGTGACCGTTGCTTCGATAACTTTCGAACGAAAGGAGATAGGGACTTGCAATTTTCAGGGTAGGTTGCGTATCCGAGAGGGAGAATTGAGTTCGTTTTTGGGCATAATCGGTCTAACGGTTTCCGAGCTATACCCACCTGGAATATTATTTCCTTGATAACTCAAAAAATAAATATTCGATCGAATTGAAGCTTGGTAACTAGTAGTAGAAAATCAACATAAAGACGTGTTTAAAATTTTGTAAGAACCGTACCCCTAGAAAATTGGAAAAAAATGACGAAAAAAAAATTTTAAGAACCGTACCCCTAGAAAATTTCAAAATAATCACGAAAAAAAAATTGTTTCAAGCACTGACGTGAAGTCAGAAGCATTTGCTTTTGCTTTGGTAAATTCGATTAAGGGTGTCCAATACTGAAGAATGGACAATAGAACATACGCGCAAAAGTTTCTGACTTCACGTCAGTGCTTGAACCAATTTTTTATTATATTTTAGTTGTGTCGGCAGACGAAACCCGCCCCGCCAATGCAACCAATTGGTCTATTGTGGCACACCTAAATCTATACTTCACCCACAAGCTCAAACCTTTTGATAAGGGGGATGAGTCTGGTGGGTGAGGACTTGCCTAGTTCCCTCAGTCTCAGTTTGTGGACTCCTAGTTCCTCCAGGCATAATCTGTACTCAGAGTCCTCGGTCAACCCCAGCGAGCCAAGGTGTTTCCTGGGGCCATAGTGACCCGTGTATGCAGCTTTTAAGATTCTCAGGTCCAACACAGATAAAAAGAGCCGATCGTATCAGACTCATTGCGAGTCATATGCAGATATCTGTACTTTGCCATCTGGCCACGCTCCTGATCACTAGGTGAATAGGGGCGAGCTCAAGTAGGCGTTCCATGGCTGCGGGGGGAGCGAAAAGTCCCAGTCACCAACAAGCACGCAGATCTCCGAATTTTTGCAAGCTTGAGCTGAAACTGCACCCTAAGGCTGCTCGTATACCAACACGACCAGACCGCAACGATACTTTTTAACGAGGGATTTGTGTCGCATCGCCATATCTTTGGTGTGGGCGCTTCTATGACTAAGCTCGTACTGCGACTTCTAAGCGACAAGAAGTCACGGTCGCGTTGCGGTCTCGAAGTGCTGGTATACGATCAGCCTTACAGTGCAGTCTCACCAAACAAGGCTGCCGTAAGTGATTTGTGAACATCGCTTAAAGCTAGGTTATTCATTTGGTCATTATTCTCAAACAACCAAATATATGTCAGTCAAGTCAGATACTTCTGAGATCAGTCATATACAGGATGTCCCAACGGAAAGGATGGATCTTATTATATTATGTGGAAACTATCGCGTTTTGGGGAAATCGCTGAAACATGTCAACTTTGATGCGAAGGAGAAACCATAGTTGTGACGGATGCCTAAAATGGGAATATCACCAGAGGGTTTGCCACCTTGTTGCAATGAGAATTTAATTCTCTTCTTGATGAGGTCATATTTTGGTACTTTCATAGAAACTAAGATTTAAGTTTTTATTTATAGCACAGGTTGGCAGTAAGTATAAGGTATAGGGTGTATTCGAGTTTTCTAATGAGCTGTTCAGTTTTAATGCTGACTCCAGTATTTTTGATAGGAGTACAGCAGAAGTTTTTACATTTCCAAGTTTCCACATAATATAAGATCCATCCTTTCCGTAGAGACACCCTGTAAAATTCACATATTATTACATCATTACATTTATATAATTTTTCAGTGGAGCATTGCCTGGTTCAAATCAATATTTTCGTTGATTCAATTTCAGAAGAGCAAGGCGATATTCTACTCGGTTTCGAACGTTTTTTCGTCCATTACTCCTATGGATATATGTTCGATCTCATGCCTTACACTTTAGTTGGGGGGTTGTGGATCCAGGTAAACGAGAAAATACAATTGTTTAAGTTTATATTAGTCAATCCACACCTAACAAATTTTGAAGGATATGGGTATATACAATTACTCAAATGGCTGTAAAAACGAAATGTCATACGGATGTTTTTGGCACACATTTTTGTTTTTGTGTTTCGGGGATTTTATGTCTACAGAGAACGTCTCAAATATTAATTAGTAAGTGATGAATCAAAGGTTCCATGACGAGTTCAACAACTTATTCAATTGGCATTTCCAGTATTTAAAAATGTTTTTCACGTGGCTTTGTTAGGAACTCTAGATCTACCAAAACTGTTTTATTATTATAATATATAATATAATAAAATATTGAAAATATGATTACATATTAATTAAAGCTCTCTTCGGTCATATTAAGTCAATTTAAGCATGTAATACAATCTAAAATTCAATATAGACTTCACTAAAACAGAAATATTACATTCAGGTATTAAAAAATGCAAAAGATTAGATAACATAGAATCCTTAAAAGTGCATACTCTCACAGATGAAAGTTACCTGCAAAATCCAACTGTAAACTAGAATTTAATGTAGACAGTTTTGAAAATGGGATACAACCAGAAATTTGTACCTATATCAAGAATATATTATAATATTTTATGAAACCTAGGCCTTTTCTTTAGTTTGTTTTTTCAAAATATTCCAGCAAGTGATTTAAGAGAACTGAACATCGAATAATGATTATATTACATAAACATATTTTCAAGCTAATTCATATATTCGAATAGTTCATCTTAATAATATCATCATTTTACATTTTAGTATACGAACGTTAACTTGACATTTAGTTGGACCTTCGTAGATATGTTCATTTGTTCAACAAGTATTATTATTGCTTCAAAAATCTATCAGATCTCAAGTAGGGTCAGACAACTCATATCCAAGGAGGTAACATTTGTCAATGTGTAATCTTTAAAAATATAGTTTCTCATTTTTCCCATAGGTTAATCTTGAAAATGACTGGCGAATAGTCAGAGAAGATTTCAGTGAAATATTCCAAATATTCAAAGAATACAACAGATTATTCAATCCACTATTGCTGCTGTCTTACACTGTCAATATCTACTTTCTTCTGGTACAACTGTTTGGTGCTATGAAATACCCCTTTACTCCTGCAAGTTTTATGTATTATATAATATCATTTGGACTTCTTGTTACAAGATTAATTTCAGTTAGCATAGGTGGAGCTAAAATACACGAAGAAAGCCAAGAATTAACCACTCTTCTTGCAACAGTACCATCGTTTATTTACAATAATGAGGTAAGTTCTGAACTTGTAACAAGTATAGCATGAATATTCAAAGTACACTTTCTGGCGCGCTTGTTCCTCTGAATGGAGCCCAAATCTGCATGTACTAAATTCCATTTGAATCTGCCAAATTTTGACAAAGCTGTCGCAAAATTATGGGTTTTAGGAGGTCACGTTGAAAAGGGTCTAGCGTCCCTGGGGTGCATTTCACGACCTGAATTGATTTGAACTTTATTTCATATATTGATTTATAGGATCACCTACTGAGATATATTAAATTTAAATGCAGAGAACCTGTACAATTAAAAAAAAATCATCAAACCAATATCTATCTCAGAAACTATATCACTCAAATTTTGCAAGGTTTTTCAATATCTATCTCAGAAACTATATCACTCAAATTTTGCAAGGTTTTTCAGAACCTTAGACAACCAAGTAATAGATTTAAACTCGATCGGATCTATATTGTTGGAAATATTGGGAAAATTATTTTCAATTTCCTTGAAGACAAGCACCTTTGTCGAGTCTAGTACCTGGATGAGTGACCACTGGGCTGGCATTGAATTCGAACAAGCGTGCCTAATCAGATTGGACTTACGTCAGTACTTTTCCAATATTTCTCGAGATTACTTGCAATTGAATTAGCGCAGTTTGCTAGGATTAAGTTATCCGGGAGTTATAAAATAGTGGCAGTGAAAATATGATAGATTAACAAATGTACAAAAATTATTAGGTATGACATCAACATAACTACGCTGTAAAATTCACAGCGATTTTTGTTTTCTATTTCCACAACCTAGCACACTTTAATCAATTATTATTTTATTACAGATAAAAAGGTTTTTAGTCCATCTAAAAATCTGTCCAACAATTCTGTCTGTAGATGATTATTTTCAAGCATCTAAGAGAACAATGCTGAAAGTCGGTATATCCAATAGAAATATAATCCATTCAGTAAATGTGTATTTATTTCAGATTTTTGGTGCCCTGGTGGCCTACGAAATTATTCTTATCCAATTCGACAAGGAGCTCGTTACATAACATATCCTTTGGGGGTGCAGTGGTCAGAACCTCGAATTTTGCTGAAACACTGTGCTGAATTACACATATGTATCTTTCGCTGATTAATATTAATCTGAAATATTGTGAATATTGATATTCGTTAAGGTGCATTCGATTCCGCTTAGCGGTTAATAGCGGTAGCCGCTTATTTGAGATACTTGTGATATTTAAAATATCTGCGCAAATCGTAACATAAATCTGATATACAGTGCTACCCAGAAGTCTTCAATAAATTCGCCGAAAAATTCAGTAATATGTTGTCAGAAAATCATCAACTTATATTTTTATTTGAGCATAGTTTATTATGAAAATTAACGTGAAGACTTTTATCGCATTGAAGGGGTGGGGGATATTCCGTTTTTTCGAATTAGAACCCCCATTCTTAGCGCGCTTGTTCCCCTGAACAGAGTACCTGTCAATTTGCCCAAATGTCTCGAATTTTCAGCCGATAATGTTCTGAAACGATTTGTTTCGACTCAGCGATGATGAATCCGAGGTCAAACATCTGTCAAAATTCTGTCCAGCCGTGAACAGGATTACTCTAGAATCCAATGAGTAATAAGAGTAATAAGAGAGTTAGAATTTGCAAGGTAGGTTTGGAATCCAAATGCACTCGTTAAGTTCATTTCGTTGTCCAATAACTCGAAGAAGAGTGATCTGATCGGATGGTAGTTAATTAAAATAATTTTTAAAAATCTGTACCCCAGAAACTTTCCGTCAAATATCACTAACATTTTGCGAAAGCCCTCAAAACCTAATATTTCCATTTGAACTCGATACTGTTGGAATTATTGGCAAAATATCGAACTATTATAACGATTACAGTGTACTGGTCCACTATTTTAAACTCTAGCATCAAATTTTTCAACGGAAATACGAACGAATTTTATGATGCAGTTTGAATTGATAGAATTAGAAATGTCATGCCTTTGGTCATGTCGTTTGTATAAGGGAATTGCAATTTGTTTGGAAGATTATTTTGAATCGATATTTATGGTGGATCGAGATGAGTTAAATATGGTACTTATGGACTTATTTTCAAGAATTGATACCCATATATTTAGGATTCATTGAAAGCTGAACGATAGTTTCATCCAGATATAAAAGTAGGTACCCAAAAGTTGAGGTTTTGCCGAAATCATTCTATTTGATATAAAATAACAAACAATGAAAAAGCGTACTTAAGTAACTACTATTTTTAAGAATTATCACAATTTTTTTCACCGATTCACTACCGTTATATTGGACGAATTTTGATGATTTGAAACAGATATTTTCAGACCAGAGATGCTGAGGTAGATTTTTCTCAACTCATTGAAGGTTTTATTTGTAAAATTGATTTGATACTGATATTTTAACATAGTACGGGCTCGAAAAGCATAAAATATGGTAGATTGGACGTAAAATATGGTATTCTAATGAATTGGAAATAATATTTTCAGAATTCACAATATATAATATGATAACTAATTAGTTGTATCTATGCATATCTAGTTCTATGTTCTAAAGTTTAATGGAAAAACAACTCGCACCATTCATAGAAGATTGGTTGAATCCTTAGAAAAGTTCTATGTTCTGAGGTTGAACCTGTAGCATTCACGATTTCAGTAATTTCAGTTCAGATACGGCTGAAATTTTGCAAGAGCTCTCAGAAACTTATTTTACAGCCAAGTTCTAGATTCAAGCTCGATTGGACCTATATTGTTGAAAAAATTGTGAAAATAATATTTTATTTCCTGGAAGCTAAGTATCATTGGGCGAGTTCAGTACCTGAATAGCTCTGGCTCTGGCTATGCATTTGAACAAGCGTGCCAAAGCTCCTGACCTCACGTCAGTTCTTTTTCAACTAATTTCAATCATAAATTGAAAACCCATATTTTTTTGACATCATCCATATCCCATAATTGTGGTCTAAACAAATAGGGGCTAAAATGAGGGTGAAATATTTGAAGAGCCATGAATATCTAGTTCGTATTGAAACAAGTCGGATTTAAAGTTGAGGGGATATTCAAATGCAAATATTTCAATAAATTAAAGGGAATATGCATTTTTCGAAATTCTGGCCTTGAACTTATCAGTTCAAATTGGACATGTTTCATCTATTTTGGGGTCTGATATGCATGGCTTGTTATACACGGTGTAACTAAATAAGTGTAAAATATTTAAGGGAGTGACGGCCGGTTTCATAATAAATTTTAAAGTTCCTTTAAATTAATAGTATCCTTCAAAGTGACATTTTGGTTCAAAATATCCAACTAAAGGATGCTTTAAATTTAAAGGAACTTCAAAATTTATTATGAAACCGGCCGTGATTCCTCATCGAAAAAAAGATAGGATCTTTCATATAAAGAAACTTCATTGGAGCATCCCTTGTTGATACAGCCCCTTAAAGGGGGTACAGAAAATTTGTTTCATAATATTTTTCACAAGCACTAAAAAAGTCACAATATTGAAATTAATCTGATATTTTCTAATACCAAAAAGACACTTAGCCAGTAATTTATTTGGTTTATCCCATGGTAACAATAAATCTAGATCGCATTTATGACGATGTATCTCTGTAGTTGTTCGTAAAATAATGTTTTGCTGCGATCTGGTTTATTTTGGGCAAAAAATTCAAGAAACATTTTTTGTTTAGAATGAAACAGGTTATCGGAAATACATTTTAAAATGGTAAACAAATAATAAGACAAAAAGTTACATTGGAAATAAATGCTAGGGGTTGCGTTTTCCACCCCTTACAACCATGAGAAAACCAAATAAATTACTGGCTAAGTGTCTTTTTGGTATTAGAAAATATCAGGTTAATTTCAATATTGTGACTTATTTAGTGCTTGTGAAAAATATTATTAAACAAATTTTCTGTACCCCCTTTAAGGGGCTGTATCCTAACAAGGGATGCTCCAATGAAGTTTCTTTATATGAAAGATCCTATCTTTTTTTCGATGAGAATTCACCTCCTTAAATATTTTACGCATATTTAGTTACACCCTGTATATTCCATACTCATTTTTATCTCTGTTTTGTTGAGGGTGGATCAAAATTATGGGTTACGGAACATTTCAGAAAAATATAAGCTATCAATTGTTGATTTCAAAATCTTTTAATTTGACTTTTGCATGGTGAGCTCACGGAAGGCATAAGACACTCCTACTAAGACAACACGTAATTATGGCGATACTAATTATTTTGAATACCTACGTATCAAATATAGCCTCGGACGAATGTTGTATGTATGTATAGCAAGAATTATTTCGGAAAAAATAAACACGTTTCTATGCTAGGAAATTTCAAACGGAAATAGAAATATACTAGCAGACCGGACAGACGTTGTTCTGCTCGATCGTTGGATTGCATGCTATCAGCGGGATCAGCAACTTTTTTTTTCAATATTCGAATTATTCATATACTATATTCCAACCCAGGTAACACAGCCCTCGCATAGATATATTTGGCAGCCTACAATAAGGATGTGTGTAGACCACTATGAAGTTTTGTGGTACACATAAAGAAACATTTTTATCGATCAATTGGATCACTATTGAAAACTACTCTATCTATAATTTCGTCTTTATTTAATTGCTCTGACTACAGTGAAGCGAATCTGAATGAATTGTTCCTTCAACAAATGATACATCACATATTGTATATATGCGCGTTGCGCTCTTATATCTCTACTCATTACACAGTAATGGTCTTTAAATGATTATCAATATGTATAGACTGGTCTATACAGGATGTATTACCAGCTCCTATAACGAGAATAAGAAATTCATATTGCGGAGTTCCTCAAAATATCACATATGTAACCGGAATAAGACATTCCTATTGGGAGCAAAGGATAACGAGATCAAGAAAGCCACATGTGTAATGCACATTTGGAGGACATATAGATTATAGATCTATACCATAGGATCTCCACTCAGTACTGCCTAGGTTGAGCAGTCTGAGAACTTCTACATACGATATATCTGAGATGTTAGGGCTCTTGGCGACCTTCCAGCGATATCGCAGTGAACGTCTCAGAATATTGGCCAGGTTGAGCAGTTTGAGAACTTTCCCATGTGATGTATAACTTTTCAAGAAGATATAGTGCTCTTATATAGTGATACCTGCGATATCCCAGCGAACCTCTCAAATTATACCCAAGGGTGAGCTGTTTGGGAACTTCTCCATGTGATATCTCTGAGATGTTACTGGGCGTATCCCCTGTGGTGGACATTTGGAGGAGATAAAGAGCTCTTGGTGACCTCTCAGCGATATCCTAGCGAACCTCTCAAACTAATCCCCAGGGTGAGCTGTTTGGGAACTTCCCCATGTGATATCTCTGAAGTGTTACTGGGCTTATCCCCTGTGGTGGACATTTGGAGGAGATGAAGAGCTCTTGGCGACCTCCAAGCGATATCCTAGCGAACCTCTCAAACTATTCCCCAGGGTGAGCTATTTGGGAACTTCCCAATGCGATATATCTGATATGTTCCTGGGTTCATTCCCTGTGGCGGATATTTGGAGGAGATATAGAGCTCTCGGCGACCTCCCAGCAATATCGCTGCGAGCCTCTCAAACTATTCCCAGGGCGATAGCCCTGAGATGTTACTTGGCCCATCCCCTGTGGCCGACATTTGGAGCTGATACAGAGCTTTTGACGACCCCCCAGTGATATCGCAAAAGATGTCACAATATCCTGAAAAGAGCTGGCCGAGATATCTTTGGAAGTTCCCTGTGTTGCCTGGGAAGTGACATTTCACATAAAGAGAGATATTTCAAAATTTTCGTTTCGACATTATCATTGTTCGATTTACTGTTTCCAAGGCAAATTCAAAAATTGTCTCCCATTTCTTGGTATCCTAAGCCCATCATTCTAGTGTCATTTCTGATCGATATTTGGTTCTTGAAATTGGCTAATTTGGAAGAGGAGCCTGTATTTTTCGTGTGATTGGTGGTGAGTATAATAATGGCGTTGGAGATCACATAAATATATCTAGCTTCTTTAAGTTAATAACTATGTGAAATATTCACTTCAATACTGCAGCAAACGTATCCCGCATTGGATAGTTTTTAATTACATTTCAAAACCCTTCAAACATTAATAACACTTCAATATAATATGTCTTCAACTTTATTTTTACAAACAGCGTAATACGGAACGAACTCAAAATCAATAACGAATGTCAAAGTAACAAATCCAGGTCTCTGATATCTGAGAATAGTCGATATACATTTAAGTCGGAAGAAGTCACTGATGTGGTGAAGAAACTCGTCACAATATTAAATAAATAAATACTTTAAATCATATATAATTTTTTATTTGAGTTAATATGGACTTGCATCAAGTAAAAGCATTCAATCATTTTATCAGTTGATGAAATCGTATGATGTTGTTACAACAGTTATATTAGCCACCTCCAATGTAACCTCCCAATGGGATCAAAATGTTCCGTCACTAAGTAGGCGGAATGGAATATATGTTATACTTATAGACAATTGAATCGAATATCGATAATCCTGTGTGATTCTACAGATAAGGAATAAAGATAATTAGTATATTTCGATGAAGAACAAATGAACCAGGAAAATATCTAGGAATATAGAAATACATAAATAAAATGTGGGAAAGCCCTGTGTAGACAGGAGCTTTGGCGCTCTTGTTCAAACTTAGAGAATTCTGCTCCGAAATGATTGGGTTCCCAGAGTTGGGAGATATCAATGGATTCTTATAAGAGATCTGCATCATAAAAGAAACTGAATTATAATTAAATATTCAACTTATCTGGAAATATTCTGAACCCAATTCGATAAACTTACCAAATTATATATTTCCATCATCATATGCATTATACAAGGGCATATAGGGTAGGGGTAATTATAAAATTCTATAATTGGTCATTTTGCATTCAATCATAATTTATTTGTTAGAACAAAAATACATTTGACATGTCTGTCATAGGTAGATAAGTTTACATGAACAGTGAACACAGATGAAAAACAGGCAGATAGAATTCGCATTCCGTGAAAACATAGAAGTACGATGTATTATTGAAATTTTGAAAAATCATATCTCCGAAAGTAGTAGCTTGTTAGAGTTGAAAATGATATCAATGGATTCTTATGCTTAAACTGCGTCTTAAAATTGAATTCGAAATATGTAATGCAAAAAAAATTGTTCTCTTCTTCTTCTTCTTCTTCTTCTTCTTCCTTCTTCATTATAGGCACGTTTGCCTGTTCCTTCTTCGTAACTTGTCCTGTGTTCAGTCAGTAGTCAGGTTATCGCTCCACCTCTTCCGCGGTCTTCCTATACTTCTCCTTCCCGTTGGTGATTTATCACGTGCGATTCTAACCACTCTCCCATGATCCATTCGGTCTATGTGTGCATTCCACTCGTGCTTTCTCCCCAGGATCCACTCATTCACCTCTTCCACCCCGCACATTCTTCGTATGTTGTCACTGCGCTCTCTGTCCAATAGCGTTTTTCCAGCTATCTTCCTTAGGACTTTCATTTCACATGTTTCCAACAACCTCTTAGTTCTTACTGTGTCTGGTCGGGTCTCTGCTGTGTACGTCATTATAGGTCTTATGGTAGCTTTGTAGATTCTTGCCTTCGTCTCAGTTCGCAAGTGTTTGTTATTCCATATGGTGTCGTTCAAGCATCCAGCTGTTCTCATTGCCTTATTTACCTGTTGTCTTACCTCAGACTCTACATCCCCGAATCCACATAGATCTATTCCCAAGTATTTGAAAGTCATCTCCTGCTGTATAATTTGGTCATCGACGACGAGTTTACATCTGAGAGGATTCCTAGATGTAGTCAGACATTTTGTTTTTGTCGCAGATATAACCATATTCAGGGATTTTGCTATGGAATTGAAGAGATATAGAAGCCTCTGCAGGTCATCCTCGTTCTCCGCAATCAGCACAGCGTCATCAGCGTAGCAGAGAATCGCAATATTTTTATTGCCCATTTTATATCCCTTGAGGCGACGAACTTGTTTTATTATTTCGTCCATGACCACGTTGAAAAGAAATGGGCTCAAAGAATCACCCTGCCGAATTCCTTTCCCCACGGAGATAGGCCTGGTGAGTTCTCCATCGATTTTAGCTTGTATTTTGTTGGCGCTATATATATTTTCAATGACTTTAATTAAGTTGTGCGGTATCTGTCTGTTGTAGAGTAAGTGTACGACATCTTGTATCTGGATCATTGCATGATCTTCCTGATCTGAAGCCTTGTTGCTCATCGGATAGGGAAATAATATTGTTTATCTTATTAGTGATCATTTTAGTTATCATTTTTAATGGTGTACTGAGCAGATTTATACGCCTGTAGTTCTCTGGATTTTTTTTGTCTCCCTTTTTAAACATGAGGATGGTGATACTTGTTCGCCATTGGTCCGGTATTCTGTGGTGGGTGAAGATAGTCCCAATTAGCAAGGTCAACTGCTCAATGAGATGCTGCCCCCCATACTTAAGCAATTCATTTGGAATGCCATCTAATCCGGGGCTTTTTCTGTTCCGCAGTTGTCGGAGTGCGAAGTCTACATCTGTATTATTTACTTCCATGTTGTCACTAGTAACTATTGATGGTGTGTTGTTGCGTTCGATGGTATCTTCTTCTTTTTTATAGAGTTTTTCCAAATATCCAGCCCAGGTCTCCTTCGTTATGTGTTTAGGCTCAATTAATTCATTTATTTCCTTTCTTTGGGATCTTATTAATCACCACATCTGTTTTTGCAGGCCATAAAAGTCACTCTCCATTCTTTTGGAGAACTTCTCCCAGTGACTGGTTTTAGCAGATCTTATGAGCGAGTTTGTTTCATTACGGATGATTTTGTACTGTTCATATGATTCTGGAGTCCTCCGTGCTCGATATTTCAGATACACTTCCTTTTTTTCACTGCACTTCTTTTTTATTTCATCGGTGAACCAGGGGGTTCTATTATTTCCTTTGTTTAAACTTATGGTGCGTTTGCCAAGTACCTCATTACCAGCTTCTTCAATGTTGGTCTTCAACTTTTGCCAACAAACATTGACATCGTCTGTCGAATCTATTATGTTTGTTTCCATTTTTTCCTGTAGTCTCCGTTGGTATAGAGTTCTTGAAGAGTCGTGCCACAGGGATTCTACATTCAGTTTTTGTTCTTGTCTGTTCATTTTTTTGTTTCTTTTTTGGGGTAGTTTCAGTTTAATTTTTCCCATCAGTAGCCTGTGATCACTATTGACATTAGCTGAATTTAAAGTTCTGATGTATCGTACCTGAGCAGGATGTATATGCCTGTGGCTTAATATATAGTCTAAGGTCGATCTCTGTCCTCTTGAATTTTCGAACGTGTACTTGTGCTGGGCTTTATGATGAAAGAAGGTGTTGTTTATTCTCAATTCATCCAATGCGCACAAATTGATCAGGAGTTCACCATTGCTATTAATCACGTCTTCATTAAATCGCTGTTTTATTCCTGGTATGATTTCACTACCAATGCGCGCATTGAAGTCTCCAAGAATGATCATCATTTCATTTGCAGGTTGAATTTCTATAGTTTCCTGCAGTTGATCGTAGAAAATTTCTCGCTCCTTTTTGGGTTTATTATCCTCTGGTGCATACACTGATATTATATTCACTTTTTTTGGTTTTCCATGTGGATTGCAACAACCATTATACGGGATGATATGTATTGGCATCGGTCTATATTCAGCTTATGTTTATTATGTACTAACAAAGCTACGCCTTCCTTAGCTCGCTCATGTCTACCGACACCGCTGTACACCAATATGTAGTCCTGATATTGTATCTGTCCTTTCCCTTTCTTTTTTGTTTCCTGCAAGGCGCAAATGTCGATATTGTGATCTTTCAGTTCCTGAAGTGTTTCCTGCTCCCTTCTATTCAGTGATTTGATCACTGATTCATCTCGATTTTCCCATCTCTTTGTCCTATTTCTCGCATGTGTCGTTACCACTATATCAGTCCTTTTCCGAGGCAAGTTTCCGGTTCTGTGAGCATTACTATTTTTTACCTCAGGTAGGTTGCTAACCTTGCCTTTGAACCCACCTCCTTTACCCGGGCTTGGGACCGGCAACATAGCTACTGAACTACTCTATCCATCCAGCAGCTATGCAGGCGTTACTCCGAAACCATCCGGCCGATTTTGCCCAATAACGAACTTAGCCAAGATATTTTTCTCTCAAACCTACTCTGAAAATTTCAACTGTCTAGCTCATTCCGTTCAAGACTTATCGTGTTAACGGACGGCCGGACAGAATCGATTTCGACCAGGGATTCTTGATCAGTGAGTCGAACCAAATCGCTTAGGACCATTTTGACCTAGAAATTCGAAAATTACAGACATTTGGGCAAATTTATAAGCAGTCTGTTCCGAGGAACAAGAGCGCCTAAAATTTCAATGATAATAATACAAAAATATAAATAATAATACTAAAATACTAATATAATAAATCGTTTTACTCACTTTGAACAATTAAGTGTGGCTTGCCGGAACTGGGACCTGGAGTAAAAGTAAGGTCAGGGCATTGCTCTTCGGAGCTGATGATGCGCTGCCTCCAATATTTTCCAAAACAACATTTTGCGGATCTAAAGGTGCGATCGGCACTGGTAAATCTGCATTATGAGGAATATTTTTCTTATTATTAGAAGAGTATTTCCATTTTAAAAATAAAGATATGCGACCAGTGAAAATTAAAAGTGTCGACTTTTATTTTGTTGAACAGAGAAAAAAAAATATTTTCAAATGCTCGATAATTTGAATTGACCATATTTAGCTAAATTTGTTGAAGAAAGAGTTGGAACTTGAACATTTCTATGTAAGGGGAAACTGTATCACTTTGTTTTTGCGTATGTTCTGGGGAACATCGCATTATCATTCTGCACTGATGAAGAATTTGAGGTCAAATTTGATTCTTGAAATTTTCAGGGTAGATGGCGCATCCACATACGACGGACATGTTCGTTAATGGGCATAATTGGATCAATGGTTTGCGAGTAATAATATTGTCATCAACCAATACAGATCCGATCGAATTAAACTCGGTGGATATCTGTAGAATAATAATACAAAGACGATTGTGAAATTTTGCGAGAATCGCGTAGCTAAAAAATTTTTAAAAAATTAATAAAAAATATTATTTATGTCTCGATAACCTGAGAATGAATAGAGTAGCAACTTGCAATTTTAAGGGTAGATTGTGTATCTGAATGCTACAGTTGAGTTCATTTATGGGTATTATCGGCTAAACGGTTTTGGAGTTATATCCATCTGAAGATTGGCTGCTAATTGCTCAATAACTCGAAAAATACAAATCCGATCCAACTCAAATATGGTAACTAATTGTAAAATGCCAGCGTGGACATTTTAGCAAAATTTCGTGAGGATCGTATCGCTAGAAAATATTTAAAAAATTATTGAAAATCATTGAAAAAAGTTCTATATCAGGAGCTATTGTCCAACATCTCTGATATTTTGCGAGAGCCTTCGAAACCAAACTCTACTACCAAGTTACAGGCTTAAACATGATCGGATCTACAGGTGTCCCACTAGTGCCGCAGCGGACGATATTTGCGTAACGGTCAAAGCTTGGCAAAATATCTTGATGCAAATTTGAATGACTCCAAGAATAGCACAACCTAAAAATATTCTCGAATGTATCGGGTGTCCCACAAAAAAGGCATAGAGGGTGACTATGATTTTCCAAATGGGACACACTATATTCAGTAGTATTTTTCAATTATTTGGAACTTCCTGCATGCTCTTTCATACATGTCACATTCTTTTGTTCGACAGTTTTCGAAATATTTGTCATTTTGACAAAAAAAATGATACTTGTAGAGGCTATGTTATTTCATAATATTTCAGGAACCCTTACACATAACAATAGCAGCTTTATATGGATTGGAAGACAAGACTTCAAAGTATCATAGCCAGCTATAATAAAGTATCTCCAGCATATGAAGTGTCCACAAAAATTCTGTCAAGATGACGAATTTCAAATCGATTTATCTTCATTTTTTCAAATGCAATGCATATGATTTTTTTCATCATTGTAATTACAAAATTGGTTCAAGCACTGACGTGAAGTCAGGAGCTTTTGCGCGTATATTCTATTGTCCATTCTCCTGTATTGGACGCCCTTAATCGAATTTACCATGGTAAATTATGTTGTCCATTCTCCTGTATTGGACACTCTTAATTCGAATTTACCATGGTAAATTCAAATTAATTAAAATTAAATGCATTGCATTTGAAAAAATGGGTTCAAGCCCTGTGGACAGGAGCTTTCTGGCGCTCTAGTTCAAACAGACAAATTATATCTCCAAAAGTATTGGTATTGGTTGGGAATTATATCAATGTATTCATATGATAGAACTGCATCCTAAAGGAAATTCAATTCAAATTATAGTTTATTTATCAAGATTAAATGAGCAATCATGAGAATGAGAACTGCACCATGGAAGAAATCAAATTAAATCTGGCCAATTTTGCCCAATAACGAACTTAACCGAGATATTCATCTCCCTAAACTACTCTGAAAATTTCAACTACCTACCTCATTCCGTTCGAGAGTTATATCTATGTCTATGGATGAAAAGCAGTCTCACTACTCACAGATCTCTTACTTCATGTTCAGTTCCGAAATGTAAGAATTTTCTGAGAAAAACTAATTTCGGAGCAAACAACTGAGATTTTTCTCACTTCGCTCACAATTCTTCGATTGATTAGATAATGTCTCAGGAACATCATTTGACATTATGACAATTCATAGAATAATATCATTCTGTGACAACGTTGAAATACGATTTATTATTGAAATTTTGAAAAATCATATCTCAGAAAGTATTAGCTTGTTAGAGTTAAAAATGATATGAATGGATTCTTATGATAAAACTTCTTATTAAAAAAAATTCAATTTGGAATTTGTTTCGTAAAAAAAAAATTTTTTTTTGTTAGTCCGAAACCATCTGTCCGATTTTGCCCAATAACTTAGCCGAGATATTTATCCCCCAAACCTACTCTGAAAATTTCAACTCTCTAGCTCATTCCGTTCGAGAGTTATCGTGCCTACGGCCGGCCGGACCGGCCGCGTATTGGCATTGTTTACTATGCTGCAACGCATACATGCTGTTGCAATATGGTAAATAATGACTGAACCAAAGCTCTCTCTACCCAGACATATCTTACCACGACTCAGCACAGGCAGGTGTTCAGACGTAGTAACTATTGTATTATTGATACGCTGCTATTCCCGAGACATTGTTTACTAGCCCAGTCATATTAGGTAAAAAAAGGGGTCAACCTCGGAATGAAAGATAATAAGCTGCAAATTGATATGAACCTTTGCTTTGTCATTCTAAATGTTGTCTCAAAAGTCACAATCGTTATCGTGTCCGCGTCTCAAGATATTCAAGGTCAAAGGTCACAAAAATCGGTTTTTCGCGAATATCTGGCTTCCTATCGGTTAAATGAGATTTGCATTTATAATAAAAGTTGTAGGCTATAAAATTCCCTACAACTTTTGTTTAAACTTTTTTTTCATACGACCAACCGTTTTGAAGGTAGAGCGCGAAGAGTGCACATCGTACAGTCATATACGGCCTAATGCAAGGTCAAGCGTGAGTTATGGTTATCAGTACGTTATAAAGTCAATTATTTACTTGGAAATTATAATTATTAAACAATGCCTATTATTTATGTACTAACTATTAATTATTTATATTTAATTAAAGTAAGTAACTTGATTATTTATATATAATTATTCATATTTAACTATTTAAGTATAAAATATTATTAATTCTGGATTATATATTTTAGTTTTATTTTAAGTTAACACGACATTATATATCTTTTCTTTAAAACGCGTAAATTTCTCAATACTTATATACCTGGAAATACTTGTCCCTACCCTATGCCCTTTTCTATTCATTGCCGGGACAGATGTTCTATAGTATTCAAGGCCACTCTCTCCACTTTGTATGAGTCAAGATGATTCGTTAGTTTGAAATTGTACCGTTGCAACTACGGACGTACGGTTTTAAGAGCTATGGCTGATTTGTGTTTTATATGTGATAAGAAACTTTCAGAAGGTGTTTCTGTGAATGTCGTACGTGGTTTACAAACTTTAAAAACTGCAAGTATTGAAAGAAATGATGGACATATAGACTATTTAAATACTTTAAGTTCTGTAAATGTGCATTCCGAGTGTCGAAAAGTGTACACGAGTAAAAATGTTATTATTGCATCAAAACGACGCACAGATGAGAGTGAACCTTCAACGTCAAGTGCACCTCGTAAAAAACGAAATGAAGTCTTTGATTTTGGAAAGTTATGCTTATTTTGTGGCCAAGAAGCTGATGAAATAGCAGAAAAGAAAAAAAAATTAAAGTATAGACGGACAATAAGTAATGTAAGTACTCTTGCATTCAAAGACAACGTAATTAAGAGAGCAGAAGAACGAAACGATTCCTTAGGAGAATTAGTAAAGGAACGTATATATTACGAGTATGATTTGCTCGCTGCTGAAGCAAAGTTGTTGTGGTTGTGGTTCCCGCTGTGGATGCAGAAAATCAGGGCTACAATGTTCTTTAGCTTGCGGCCAGTGCAACGGACAAGCTTGCCTCAACGCTTCACTGTATCCAAGTAATCCCGATGAAGAAAATACATATGATCCCGATATTCTGGAAGGTTTGGAGATGAACATGACAGATAATGAGGATGATGACAATGAATCGAACAATTTTGAGCGACAAGAAGAAGAAGACGACGAAGAAGAAGAAGATAATTAGCTTCTATTTCCAATTTCATTACAATTAAAATCAACAAAGATACTTTTGATATTTGAACTCACATTTTGATAAATGTATATTATGCCGTATTTAATAATAAATAAAAATATGTGTAAAATATATACTCTTACTATCATTTTAACTTAAAATAAAACTAAAATATATAATCCAGAATTAATAATATTTTATACTTAAATAGTTAAATATGAATAATTATATATAAATAATCAAGTTACTTACTTTAATTAAATATAAATAATTAATAGTTAGTACATAAATAATGGGCATTGTTTAATAATTATAATTTCCAAGTAAATAATTGAATTTATAACGTACTGATAGCCATAACTCACGCTTGACCTTGCATTAGGTCGTATATGACTGTACGATGTGCACTCTTCGCGCTCTACCTTCAAAACGGTTGGTCGTATGAAAAAAAAGTTTGAACAAAAGTTGTAGGGAATTTTATAGCCTACAACTTTTATAATAAATGCAAATCTCGTTTAACCGATAGGAAGCCAGATATTCGCGAAAAACCGATTTTTGTGACCTTTGACCTTGAATATCTTGAGACGCGGACACGATAACGATTGTGACTTTTGAGACAACATTAAGAATGACAAAACAAAGGTTCATACCAATTTGCAGCTTATTATCTTTCATTCCGAGGTGAAATCCCTAATATGACTGGGCTATACTGCTTTGCAGTCCCAACCACGTTCGAATTTGCTTTCTTCTACAATTTTGCAGTTCGCGTTCATAAAAATAACAATAATATACTATCACTAAAAATAGTCTAAACCACACTTAAATACAAAAAAATTATTTATAGTAAATAATATAATACACATAAAAATAACAGTACTAGCTGTACCTATAATATAGTAAGTATCGCTAAAAAAATTATTAAACCACACTAAAATACAGGAAACTACATTAAATGCAAAATCCACTGAAGTATAATCCTAGTGTGCATTTCCATGTGATTTTGCATTTGGTCTATTACGGTCAATATTTTCCTTTAAAGATCTTTGCCTTTTAGGATTGTTTGGCATTTCTTTCTTGGACGGCCTACCAGCTTGAATACGTTTTGCGCCGCATGACAAACCACGTCTAAATTTTCTTCGGCTCACTGATTTTGGCTGGACAGAAAAGTTTTTTAATGGGATATTTTTTGATATATGAATAAAATTAAATAAGTCAGAGGGTGTTATAATTTTATTTAAAGTTTTATGAAATTTTTTCATGGCCTTAACCATATCATCCGTTTTATTGTTGGTTGCTACTTTACTAATTCGCTCCAAATTTTCTGTTACAGCTGGGGAATGTTCTTCACCAAAATTGTTTTTTGTGCATTCTCGACAGTGTTTATTGTTTCGATAGAAAAATTATCCTGTTGCATAAAAACATTGCTTTGTTGCTCTGTACTAGTTGGCAAGTCATTTTCTATACCCACATCACTTGACATGTCTTCATAAAATTCTGGCGATATGTTTTCTCCTAGAGCTAATTTTGCCAATTTATTTCTGTATTGGCGGTGTTTATTTGCATACAGGTCCTACACGTTATTCCAAACTTATTTTGTATGGCGTAAAGGCCCTTACAATCCCTCCCACCCTGTCCGAATCTACAGTCGCAGAATGCAATATCTAGTTACCTATGCATTATAAAACAAATTATTATCGGTCTCCGAAGAGAGCAAATTTGAACGTGGTTGGGACTGCAACGCGGTAAACATTGTTTCGAGAATGGCAGCATATCAATAATACAATAGTTACTACGTCTGAACACCTGCCTGTGCTGAATCGTGGTAAGATATGTCTGGGTAGAGAAAGCTTTGGTGCAGCCATTCTTTACCGCGTTGCAACAGCATGTATGCGTTGCAGTATAGTAAACAATGCCAATACGCGGACCGGCCGGCCGGACCGGCCGGACAGAATGAATTTCGACCACGGATTCTTGATCAGTGAGTCGAACCAAATCGTTTAAGACCATTTTCATCGAAATATTCGAAAATTACAGACATTTGGGCAAATTGATAAGCACTCAGTTCCGAGGAACTAGAGCGCCAAAAATGAAGATAAATCGATTTGAGATTCGTCATGTTGTTAGTCTTTTTGTGGACACTTCATATGCTGGAGATGCTTTATTATAGCTGGCTATGATACTTAGAAGTCTCGTCTTTCAATGCATATAAAGCTGATATTGGTATATGCAAGGGTTCGTGAAATATAATTAGATAACATAGCCTCTCCAAGTATCATTTTTTTTTGTCAAAATGACAAATATTTCGAAAACTGTTCCACAAAAATATGTGAAAAGTATAAAAGAGCATGCAGGATTTTCCAAAGAATTGAAAAACACTTTTGAATATAGTGTCTCCCATTTGAAAAATCATAATCACCCTCTATTCCTCTTTTGTGGGGCACCCGATACATTCGAAAATATTTTTAGGATGTGCTATTCTGGGAGTAATTTAAGTTTGCATCAAAAAATTTTGCCAAACTTTGACCGTTACGCAAATATCGTCCGCTGCGGCACTAGTGGGACACCCTGTATATTGTTGGAGATCCGAGCAGCCTGGATGAGTTCAGTAGCTGGATAAGTGACCGTTGTCTCAATCATTTTTCAACGAAAATAGATAGGAAATTGCAATTTTCAGGGTAGGTTGCGCATCCGAATGGGAAAATTAAGTTCGTTTTTGGGAATAATCGGCGGTTTCGGAGCTATACCCAACTGGAATATTATTTTCTCGATAAATCAAAAAATGCAGACCCGATCAAATTTTCAGGGTAGATTGCGCATCCGAATGCGACATTTGAGTTCCTCAATTGGCATAATCAGCCAAATGGTCTTGGAGTTATACTCATCTGAAATTTCGTTGTTATTTCCTCTAAAACTCAAAACATACAAATGTGATCCCATTAAAACTCGGTGATTACTTGTAGAATGCCGACCCACCAATTTTTGCGGAAGTTTTTCGTATTTCAATTCCACTAGAATACATATCTCACAATTAAAAATTCTGTGATCACAGATATTTCGCTCGTTACTGAAGTTTGTCATTAAAATAGTATGAAATGTATTCATATATAAATGTTACATCTAATGTACTGAAAGAAACTGTAGATTTCATAGCTACCCCTCTCACGAATTTAATTAATAAAGCTATTGAATCCGGAAAATTCCCAGATGCGTTAAAGAAATCGATTATTACACCAATATATAAATCAGGTGATAAGCTATTGTGCTCAAATTATAGACCGATTTCAATTCTTCCAGTTCTATCCAAGGTGTTTGAAAAAATTTTAAAATCCAGATTTACCGAATATTTAGAAAAATATAAACTTATATCTAATAATCAATATGGATTCAGAGCCGGTCGATCAACTCAGGACGCGATTGCACATTTAACGAGCAAAATATATAAAGCAGTTGATAATAAAACACCGGCCATCAGTATATTTGTTGATTTGGCGAAGGCCTTTGACACGGTTGATCACTCGGAATTGTTGGCATCCTTGGAGAGATTGGGATTTAGAGGAAATGTCTTAAAACTAATGAAAAGTTATTTAAGCAATCGGGTACAGGCGGTAAAATTCGATAGTGTACTTAGTGAATGCAGAGATGTAAAAATTGGTGTCCCACAGGGTTCGGTCCTTGGGCCACTCTTGTTCATCATTTATTTAAATGATATTTTCGACTTACCTACAAGTGGAGATATTGTTAGTTTTGCGGACGATACTGCTGTGTTCTATCACGGAAAATCTTGGGAGAACCTAAAAAGACAAGTTGAAACGGACTTCGCCCAAATTGTCGCATTTTTCAATTCAAAGTTGTTGACGATCAATGTTGAAAAAACTAAATTTGTGGTGTACACGAGCTATGCAAGATACTTACCTGACATAACATCATTGGATATACAAACTGAGGACGGTCATATGAAGATAAATGCGACAAATGTTATAAAATATTTAGGTCTTTATATTGATAGCCATTTGCAATGGAAAGATCATGCAGCATCGATTGTCAGGAAACTGAGAACCATTACTCCTAAGATCAAACTGTGTAGTAGTTTTTGTAATGTAGACCAGATGAAAACATTGTACTATGCTCTAATTCAGTCTCATCTGGTCTATGGAATATTAGCTTGGGGTGGTTTGCTGAGGGATTTTGAGAAAAGAATCGAAATAGCCCAAAAGTGGATATTAAAGATAATGCTCGGCAAGCCATATAGGTATCCATCAGAACAATTGTATATTGAAAGCGGAGTATATGATATTAGGCAGCTATACTTGAGGGCTTTGTTGATATATCATCACCGGAATATCAGGGAACAGGACCGCATTTCGCATAGCTTTAACACACGGTATAAGAAGGGATCTACATGTGTCCCACAGATCAATAAGTCCATAGGCCAGCGTAGTTTTGTGTTTCTGGGTTCGAGGATTTATAATATGTTGCCTGGTGTACTTAAGATTATCAGGTCAACGAATGGGTTTGGAAGGGGGGTGAAGGAATTTATAAGGGCTAACAACAGATCCTTTATACGCTCACTTGTGGAGGTAAAGAACTTCTGATCAAGGGATTTTGTTGGTTTCTACATTTCTGTATGGTTGTTATTGGAATTGTGAATTCTTACTTGGATGCATTGGTAAACTGTTCAATTATATATTACCCCTCGAGCGGTTATCCATGAGGGGAGAATTTCTATTTATTTGTGTTTAATTTTGATGTGGAATATCTCGTGAGAATTTATTGTGTAATTTTGTTTTATTCCGAATAAATATTATTATTATTATTATTATTATATTATTATTATTATAAAAGCTGAGAAAACGGTATACATATTTCAATGCATCGTTCAATTAAGAGTGTCCAAAAGAGATGAGTAGAACATGCACTCAAAAGCTCCTGACTTTAAGTCAGCTCTTGAACCAATTTTCAGATTGGCAGCGTGGCAGATTTCGGAATTAGTGTTCAACAGAAATAATTAGGAAGATAATTATTTTTTTTTTATTTTATAGATATTTTCCATAGTTTGGGAGATAAAACTCGTTGAAAAACTATTTTTGGCGCTCTTGTTCCTCGGAACAGAGTGCTTATCAATTTGCCCAAATTTTCGAATTTTTGGCTGAAAATGGTCTTAAACGATTTGGTTCGACTCACTGATCAAGTCGTTTCAAAATCGTTTCGTGGTCGAAATCGATTCTGTCCGGCCGTCCGTCCGTCCGTTAACACGATTACTCTCGTTAGAGGATTTAAATTTGCAGGGTAGGTTTGGAGCGTAAATATCTCGCACGAGTTCGTCAACGGGCGAAATCCACCAAGCGGTTTCGGAGTTATGGCCGTTTTTAGTAAAAACATTTTTTATGAATATTTCCGTAACCAATCATTCTATCTATCTGAAATTTACCTTTATATGCATGCGAATATTGTATTGATCGGGTTGCTGTGAAGAGTTAAAAAAAATATGAAAATTATCATATTTTGTTTATACAATAACTCTCGAACAGAATGAGCTAGGCAGTTGAAACTTTTAGAGTAGGTATGGGAGATAAATATCTCGGTTGAATTCGTTATTGGGCTGATGGTTTTTA
This sequence comes from Halyzia sedecimguttata, assembly GCA_937662695.2. NCBI lineage: Eukaryota > Metazoa > Arthropoda > Insecta > Coleoptera > Coccinellidae > Halyzia > Halyzia sedecimguttata. Next base: position 19,806,359 of record OW569413.2, read on the forward strand.
TTATATATTACAAATTACAAATTCGATTTTTTTAAGATTTTCACCATAAAAATCCATTGATATCATTATCAACTTCAACAAGCTAATACTTTCGGAGATATGATTTTTCGAAATTTCAATAATGAATCGTACTTCTACGTTTTCACAGAATGCTGTACCTACTTAATTATTCTATCTAAGAATTATTATATGATCTGTGTTCTTACATATAATCTTATTTTCCTATGAGAAATAAATGTCAAAATTATTTCTGGTTCGTTATTCCTGATACAAAATACACCTCCTGTTCTAGAACACAAAGTATGCAAAATAACCAATGAAATAACCTCAGCTATCGTAGAATTATGAGGATGATATGATATTATACTTTTAAGGTGATAATATAATGCCCGTGGATAATCCATATGATGATGGAAATATATTCTTTGGTAAGATACATAATCAAATTGGTTCCAGAATATCTCCAGTAAAAACAAAACTGCAATATTGTCTAAGTTTTTATTGATGTAATATAATTTTCAGAGTAGATTTGAGGAAAGAATATCTGGGATGAGTTCGTTATTGGGGAGAATCGGTCTGTTTGAATTTAATTTCTTTCATGATGCAGTTCTATCGTAAGAATCCATTTATATCATTCCCAGAGATTAATAATTACTGAGATATGATTTGTCAAAGACCGAACTAGAGCGCCAAAGCTCCTGTCCACAGGGCTTGAACCAATTTTTTACTCTGGAAATGATTCCAGAATTATGTTCTAAAACAGATTTATTATTCGAAAATTTTTGATGAGTGTAGATACAATTATGAATAAATAAGATTTTCATTACGACTTCTTCATATATTCACCAATATTTCATTCGAGACATTATTTTATTTTCCCAAACTGATTTGGTTAACCTAATGGTAAGAAATTCTTTGTAAAACACATTGCCGTATTTATCGGAAAATCGGGGAGGAAGTGTCAACAAGCCCCTCCTTCTCCTTTCACCTCTATCAAATACCAACAGAAACGTCTAATGATGCGGTTGGCGAAGTTGTTCAGCTCATTATCAAAAAAATCGAACACAGACGGTGCGAAAAATTGCATTCAGAAATCTTTAAGAAATTGTCTATTGATCGCACAGATTTTTGGACTTATGCCGGTGTCTGGTATTACGAAAGATAAAATAGAATTTTTGAGATTCCTATGGATATCTTTCAGAACAGGGTATGCTATTTTGTACATCATAGGGGCAGTTTTCATGATGGTTCTACAAATTATAAAGATGCAAATACACGAAAAATCACTGGGAGAATACAGACTTCTGGTATTTTATATTAGTGGAGTTTCAACTGGTGTTAATTTTCTTTTACTGTCGAGGAGATGGCCGATGATAATGAGGAAATGGAACCATCTGGAGACTTCGTTTGTGGAGTACGGATTGCCTAAGAATTTACACAAGACCATAAACCTATTTTTGACAATATTCTTGTCTACAGCACTCTGTAAGTACCTAGTCAGTTTTCTATCATTTACCATTTTAGTTTCGTTTTGAATAATATTTAATTGCTCATATTCGCTCTCGTACTAGCGCGATATTATTTTGCCCAAAATGTCTGTAATTTTGAATTTCTAATTCGATTCTGCCCATCCGTCCTTCTGTTCGTGAACGATTACGTTCGAAAGAAGAATTTAAAAGACTTGAAATCTGCAGGAAAGCTTTAATGTCGAAATGCGACGGTAGAGTTCATGAATGGAGAAGATGGGCCCTCCGTAATCAAAGATATAAGCTTAATAAGGGCAATTGGTGTCACTTATTTTAAGTTTCACATATTTTAGCTGATTATGTGAAGAATTGTTATTATATAGACCGCCGAAAGAAAGCTTAAGGCTTAAAATACTTCCGACTTATTTTGAGGTAAGGTAGGCGACCTACATATTTTTTCAACTTTGAGCTAAATGTTTCTATTTGCCCCATATATGGCAGTAAATGAAGATGTATAATATGTATAAAATGAAATGGGCAAAAGGAGAAAAAAGCCTTAGATTTGTTAAAGATGAGAAAAAATTATAATTGCAATTTCCAACACTTTATCATGAAAAGAACCGTACCCATAGAAAATTTCAAAAAATTTACGAAAAAAAAATTGGTTCAAGCACCGACGTGAAGTCAGGAGCTTTTGCGCGTATGTTCTATTGTCCATTGGACACCCTTAACCGAATTTACCATGGTAAATTATGTTGTCCATTCTCCTGTATTAGACACTTAATTCGAATTTACCATGGTAAATTCGATTAAAGGTGTCCAATGGACAATAGAACATAAGCGCAAAAGCTCCTGACTTCACGTCAGTGCTTGAACCAATTTTTTTTTCATTATTTTTTTGAAATTTTCTAGGGGTATGGTTCTTACAAAATTTCAAACACGTATTATGTTGATTTTCTAATACTAGTTACCAAGCTTCAATTCGATCGAATCATTATTTTTTCAGTTATTGAGGAAATAATATTCCAGTTGGGTATAACTCGGAAACCGTTAAACCGATTATGTCCAAAAACGAACTTAACTCTCCAATTGAGATACGCAACCTACCCTGAAAATTGCAAGACCCTATCTCCTTTCGTTCGAAAGTTATCGAGGCAACGGTCACCCATCTACTGAACTCACACAAGGCTGCTCGAATCTCCAACAATATTTAACCGATCGTGTTAAAACTTAAAACTTGGCAGTAGAGTTAGGTTCTCAAGGCTCTTGCAAAATTTCAGCAATTTCAGACGAATAGTTACTGATATATAGAATTCTTTTTAAAATTTTCGATGATTTCTTAAAAATTTTCTACAAACACTTTCCTCGCGAAATTTTGCAAGAATTTTTGCGTTGGCATTCTACAACTAATAACCATGTTTCAATTCAATCGAGTTAATGAGGAGAAAAAAAACAACCAGATGGCTATAGCTCTAAAACCGTTTGGCCGATTATGCTTATAAACAAACTCAATTGAAGCATTCAGATGCACAACCTAACCTGAAAACTTCAAGCCGCTATCTCTTTCCTTTCTCAGGTTACCGTGACAACAAAAATATTTTTCAATAATTTTTTAATAGTTTTCTAGCGATACGATTCTCACAAAATTTCACAGACGTGCTTAAGTTCATATTCTACAACTACTCGCCAAGTTTTAATTCGATCGGATTTATATTGGTTGAAAATAAAATTATTACTCGGAAACCATTAAGCCGATTATGCCCATTGACAAACTTGTCCGTCGTATTAAGATGCGCCACCTACCCTAAAAATTTCAAGTCGCTAGCTCTTTCCGTTCTCAAGTTATCGTGGCAACGGCTGGACGGCCGGCCGGACAGAATCAAATTTGACCTCGAATTCTTCATTGGGGAGTCGAACCAAATCGTTTGAGACCCTTTTCGTCAAAAAATTCGAAAGTTACAGACATTGATAACGCAATGTTCCCCAGAACATACGCGCAAAAAGTTCGAGAAAAGCATTGACGTAAAGTCAGCGATTTTGTGGCACCATCTATGTGCTAATCCGGAAACTTTTTGATCAATGTAGCCTTAGGCGGAGGTTACACGGTCAATCTGTTATCAATGTGGCATCATTCTGACATCCATCTTACCATCAGTCCGGACCATCATACCATCGGTCTACGCGTATAGAATCGGTTTTCCGTGAATCTGACTTCAATCCATGATTGATGTCAGATTGAACTGATGGCTTGACCGTGTAACCTCCGTCTATAACTATAGAAACCTTAGACCTTAGTCTAATGCCGCACACGGGCATAATTAATCGACAAGATTCCAAAGTACACTCGGATTCCATGGGAATCATACACGTCGATTACTACAATTGTCATTTCAGCGTCGTGCCAGTCTCCACGATTTACGCGGCCGGCATGTAAGCAGAATGATCTAGTGGTCCGAATCGTGGCAACGCTGGAATTTCAATAATTGAAAGTTGAGGATTCTTAAAATAATTCTTTTACTATGATTTATTTCACGAAGATTCTAACGAGAACCACATAAATTAAAATATCGTATATTGATTGTTTTCTTTTAAACAGTTTCTTAGCACTTCTGAAAAATTATCATAAATGGACGGTTTGAAAGAAAACATTCAATACAAGATATTTTAATTAATGTGGTTCTCGTTAAAGTGTTTCTGAAGTAAAACATAGTAAAAGAATTATTTGTAGAATAAATAACTTTCAGAGTTATACAACAAAACGGTAGAGGATTTAAAGATGCGTATGTCCAAATATAAATATAGTTTTCATCAAAATGTGGACTCGGCCGGTTCTTGCACTGGACCCCTCAATTGTAATAATCGACCGCCCTGGGATCCCATGGAAACCGAGTGTAGGAAAGGCACATAGGAGATTGGAGTCGCGTCGATTGCCCGTGGGGGGACGCTCATAGACAAGAGTGCCACAATCGACCGATCGGTCGCGGTGGCACGACTGTGTCGTTCGCCCGACACAACCCAAATTAAATGTGAAAATTGGCAAATGAATTGATTCATGAAATATCCTTATTATTTTAACTATGTCCAAAAAAGACTATTCGACATGCAACCAGGGAACAATTTATATTTATAGAAAAACTCTTGTTCTTTCTCAAAGTGATTTCTTTTTACAGTAGAGCACTTCCTGGAAGACATCCACAAAATTTCTCTGATACACACATGTGGTTTGAACTTTTCGAATTCAGTGGAAATGTTCTTGAAACATTTCATACTAGCAGATGCCTTTACAATCGTCAACTATACCTTGTTATGGGGAATTCTTCTGGAAGTAAGAACAATATTAACTGATTAGGATCTAATTTACTGATATCAAGTAATTACAGATAATATCATTGCTTTTGACCTTCTCGTGGACATTCATCGATATTTTCATTATTTTGATAAGTTGGTGCTTGTCAGAAAGATTCATTCAGATCACACAGAAAGTCAAGCTCATGGTGAGAACCAGGGTAGGTAATATTTTATACAGTGAGCGTCAAAAGTATAGAATAATGGATTTATTTCCTCCCCTTTCAGGATTAGCCAAACATTGTATGATAGGTCAAAGTAATTTATTGTTTAAAGAACAATTTCCCGTTATTATTATTATTGTATGGTATATTATATTAGTGTATATTATTATACTGATCCCTCTAGGTCTTCCCCAAGGAGACCCCTCATAAGCTCTCGAAGAGCTCGAGCGAGTAAGGAGAACCAGTTGTGTTCTGTGTAGGCTTTGTTACAGTGTCCTTACGCCGCCTTAGACACAGCACTGTTATTTTTGACCCAACAGTGAATGGTGGCGATTACCGTGACAAGAAAATGTCTTTCCTAGCCTCGGAATTGAACTTGGGGCTTCCGCTCCCAAGTCAATTACTCTCCCACTGAGCCAACCATTTTACCAATTCATCAATTTTTTTTTCAAATTGCAAGCCCCTATTTCTTCCTTGTCTGGGATAGATCATAATATTTTGAATTCAGTGCACTTTCTACGGTATTTGGATCAATAACTCTAGAGATATTAATTTTTTAAACTTGAAATACATGTGAAAATTTTGAACTGAAGTCTTCACTAAGTAAACATATTTTATAGCAAAAACGATACTTGAAGGTATCAATTTGAACACTTATCAAAGTAGGTGTTCAAATTGGTGGCCATTCACTTCTTGACAGTACGCCAATCTTATTTGTCCCGAGAAAATTAGAAAAAAAATAGGAGAAAAATTTTCTTGTTGATATTTTTATATAAAACTAGCGGCCCGGTACGTGCTTCGCTACATATGAAGTGAAATAATAGAAAAATTTAATTGGAACATCAAATTCATTTATTCAACAAAAAAATATTTTATTAATTGCTAGCTATTTTAAAACTTGATCCAAAACATTTGGATAAACAATATTTTTATTTTTTCCATTTCGAGCATGAATAAAAAAACGGCTGGGGGTTTTTCATTTTCGGCCGTTAATTTTCTGCTTGATGTTTGAATATTTTGAGCAATTTTAATGCAAAAATCAGTCCGATCGAACGGATCCTCATTATAGATTCCGTAACTTAACGAAAAGATAGAATCCCACGATACGTTTACTGGAATAACGCTCCTCTAAGTTTTTCATTGGGTAAAAATGAAAAATATTTAAGAGAAAGCTATTTCGGACGCTCCGAGATTCGATCCCGCCGCCCGGCGGGGCTCGGAAGGCTCGGGAGCTATAAATTCCCAATCCATCGCCTCAGCTAACTCGGCCACGTTGCCTACGTGAATCAACTCTGATTATGTACCAAATAAAGATTTTTAGTACTCGGATGATTTCCATCTTTCGATTTTCAGAATATCGTTAATCCTGTCAAGCGATCGGTCGAAATCGGTTACTCGTTCATATTTCTCGCAGTTTTACTAGACGATTCCAAAAAATACGTGAAAGTTCAGAATTTTGTAGATTTTCGCGAAAAGTCACATTTTCCTATCCTTCTTTCGGGAAAACGAAACAGAGGATCGAAAAAGGGGCTCCGTTACGGACTAATTTCGAATCTCATCTTTGCGTTCACGCAAATAACGTCGTTCCGAACGCCACCGTTCCGTCGATTTCCTTTCCACAATTTTGCTCCTTTTGCCAAAATCGGCGTTTTTTCGCTCCGAAAACGAGAAACTCTACGAAACTTTCGTATTTTTCCTCGATAAACCCCTTCGAAATTTCCCCCAAACCTCCCTCCTAACATGAAAAAAACATCACGTTTATAGTAACATTTTCAAAAAGTATCCTTTGATAAATGAAGAACCGCTCAACTGATTTTGTGCAAACTTCACATAAACCGTCTACTAAATAGTCCGAACAAAGCCTAAAAATTTGGTTTGGATAGGTGAGCCCGACCTTGAGTTATAAAATTACGACGAAAAGTGGCATTGATTTTTATAAATATTGATACTTAATGATCAGATTAATTCACCAGAAATATTATCATTAATAAGATTTCATGTGCCAGCTAGGAGAACTTGTTCTGCAGTTATGTGTAACCTACCCTTTGTTCCATGCACTACCATATCCCCCCTTTCATGTATGCTCGGTTTTGCAAATGAAATTAATATACTCGTATTTGTGGATATTTTTCCTTATAACACAGGCATAATTTTTTATTGTCATTTCAATAGGTAAGGTCCTCGGCAAAAGGTAATCTGAACGTACATTTTTTTGTTGCGGCGTTTTCTATTAAGTTGGTGTTCTCTATTTTTAAAATTTTGTTATACATGTAATAGGACCTTATGGTCAGTTTGGATGAAAAAAAATGAATAAAACAAAATGTCTGAAGGAGCCAGATCTGGAGACCGAGCCGGCCATTCAATAAAACCTCGCCGACCGATCCACCTGTTCGGGAACACTTCATTTCCGTGGTAATCACGTACATCTTAAAAATGATGAGCTGGGGTGCCATCCTTTTGAAACCCTTATGTTTCATTTGGGTGATCTGGAAATGCATCGGTCGGAAAAAAAACCGCCAACGCCGGAATCACGTCATCCCGTAATAAATTCAAATATTTCGAACCTGTTAACGGTCTTTTTAAAGACTATAACCCCGTTCCTATTAGCCCAGGAAAGTTAGTGCTCAGATGGGGAGTAGCACCTAAAAATTGCTCAGGAGCTGGAAATCATTTTACCCCTTTTGGGAGTCCAGAATAACGGATATCTGAGTTTGCGACGGTTTCTAGGTTGTGCTTCAGATTTGATCGCCTAAATACCGCAAAATTTTCGCACTTTTTTCAGTATTTCGCTTATAAGTGAACGAGAAGTATGTATCCTACAGAAAATTCTTTTCTCTTCTTGAAGAACATTACATTTCGCATCGAATGGCGTTCAAAATAACGAAATCGGTTCAGCAGTTCAGCCGCAATCGCCCGTCAGAGATGATTTTTACGAACTCAGCTCAAAAGTTGATAACCCTCAAATTCTAACGTTTTTAGGTCAAAAATGACTTCACCAATTGGACCATCATAGGACTAAACTTTTTGAAGAACATCATATTTAGCGTCTAATGGTGTTAGAAACATCGACATCGGTTTAGCAGTTCAGCCGCAATCGCCCGTCAAAGATGAGCATTTTTTACATACTTGGTAGTATAAAAGTATAGAAGTATTTTTGTGAGAGGAGACTTTTGAAAGGTTATGTATTATTTTTAATTTGTTCGTTTCCTCCTCTTGTCTTTTCATTTTTCAGGTTGAGTTTCGGGTACCTTGGAGAAACCTATCCGTTTTTTGACGAGGAAATCCACATTGAAGAAATATATCCCCATCAATATTTTTAAATTTCAGCAAATTTTGTAAACAATAGTTACAAATCACCACACTCACGGGGAGAAAGGGTGTTTTGCTGAGGTTTTTCCCTAAGCTCTTGTATCATACGTCGAATTGTATGGTACCCCGTTACACCAATCTCTGCTAACACATATACAGCTCTCAGTCAAAAGAATATATATATAGTATAAAAGTTGACAAAACTCAACTTCTAACGCTTTTAGGTCGAAAAAGACTACCGATTGAAAAATGCCATAGGACTAAACTTGTAGGAAATTCAATTGTAAATTATATGCTTTTTGAAACTTGACATTCGCTCACTCCAGTGCTGAGATATGAAATTTAGGCCGTAGCGCTAAATTTCCGCTAAGGCAGTCCAACGCAGGAAACTGTTTAAACTTAAAACTTTTTACCTTTTTTTCAAGCAAAAGTGAACGTAATCAACTGAATTTAAACTCGAGTTAGTAAAATAATTGAGAACAAACCTTATTAACTTCATGTAGGTATTCATAATAACTTTATTCACTAAGTTTATGATTTTTTTTGAGTACTTAGTTGATCACTACGTGCCACATAATTAAGTTTGTTACTCTTCTATAAAAAGAAAGTGTGTCTAAACAGTGTAGAATTGGTTGAACGAAACATCCAAATATTTTCTCCTAAGTGTTATCCTAAGCAGATTACTCAGGCAACAGAGGGAGTCTCTCAACCAACTGAGATTTCAACTCTTCCAGAGGGCCCTCTGTAAAAATACTTTCAAGTTAGCGTCGTTGCCCCCCGTTGAACTGGCCACTCACCAACATTCCTTCAGGGTGTTTTTGCAGGTGGTGATGTGGATGAGCAATAGGGATGCAAATCCGACCCAGATGGTTGGATGCCTGTCCAAACCATTCGGCCAAGAGCACCCAATGCATTACTAAACTCAATCATCTCCGCCTGAAAAACAGGGTGCAAAAATACATGCTCCTGCCGAAAAGTCGGGCTCAAGTGCTCAGCCATTTGCGCCCACTGCAAGGGGCATGCATGCCTCAATTCCGTCGGTGAGCAGTATGACATAACTATGGACTCCTTTGAACTACCAAGTATTCTGAAGACAAAGATTGTCTGGAGACAGTATAAGGATCAGCCGTCGAAAAGGAGGAAGAGCAGCAAGAACTGGAGTATGAAGAAGAGTTCTCTGAACAACTTTTGTTCTGCTTACAGGATATACTGAGACTAGATACTGGCCAAAAGAAGAAGCCACAAATCCCTCATGATTGTATGACCCCTGTTAATTGTTAATGGTAAATACTTTTCTTCATTAGTTATAAAAGATACTTTGATATAATGGGCAACTCTCTCATTTTTTCTTCCCTGTTCTATTTTGTGGGATCGTCTGGTAAGTCATTAATGATTGATGGTTACCTCGTGATCATAGCTTGATATAATGATTTCTTAAGTTTGAATTGTTATATAAGTTGACTAAATGTAATGTTTCTTGAGAAATAAATGCCTTAAAGTGAGAAGTTTTGAGTTCAGACGAAGTTTCCTGCGTTGGTCTGCCTTAGCGGAAATATGGCGCTACGAACACTTTCGGTTTAAAATTCATATCCCAGCACTAAAGTGACCAAATTTCTAATTTCAAAAAGCTTCTAATTCACAATTGAATTTTCTACAAATTTAGTCCTATGACGTTTTTCAATTCGTGTCATTTTCGACCTAAAGCGTTTGAAGTTGAGGGTTGTCAACTTTTGAGCTAAGTTCGTAAAAATTTCTCATCTTTGACGGGCGATTGCGGCTGAACTGCTAAACCGATTTCGATGTTTTGAACGCTCGTTTGAACGGCTTTGAATGCGGAAGGTAATGTTCTTAAAAAAAAATTTCTGTGTGATGCGTACTTTTCGAGTTTTAAGCGAAAAACTGAAAAATGTGCGAAAATGTCACGGTTTTTTGGCTATCAAATCTGAAGCACAACCTATAAAACGTCGCAAACTCAGATACTTGTTATTCAGGACTCACAAAAGGGGTAATAATGATTTCCAGCTCTGGAGCAATTTTTAGGGGCTAGAGCACTAATTAGCCTGGGCTATATAGAGTTACAACCCATACATTTATTGCTTTGTGTATGTGCCTCCATCATCCAGTTTGTATTCTGATCTGATAGTTTTGTCTGTTAACAGTTCCATTTGAATAAAATGTTGCTTCGTCACTAAATAAAACTCGAGCTGGAAACCCCTGGACGTGCATTGCAAAGGTCCATCACAACGTTCGCCAAACCTACTTCTGCGGTCAGAATCATCCCCACTAAGTTCGTGCACTGAATTATTCTTGAATGGGGGCCATTTATGAATTGGCATTTTAATTCTCTCAAAACCGATTTTTGCGATATATTGTTATTTGCTCGGAGACAAATGAGGATTTTCCTTCAACTCTAATGAAATGTTCAATTCTATCACTCCTCGTACTTCCTGATTATTTTACTGACCGCACCCTGAATTACTGGTCCAGCATTAGTATATTTTTCATTGTATACTCCATTCACTTTTATAAAATCTCCCGGTTGGCCATGTTTTAGGTCTATCACGTGTTTGTAACTAAAACACAGGCAGGTTGGTACTACTGAAATATCGTCAAGGTCAAAACAATTCGCTGAGACGTTGCCAATTTCTACTCTCAACATAATCCTAACATAATCTTCGAATAATAAAGAACTCTTTGCTTTGACATTGAAAATGCCGAAAGTAGTTTTGAAGAAGCAGAAGTGCTATACAGAACCGAAATCTGCAATAGGAAAACTTCATTCTGACATGTTGAACTCTCGAATGAAATTACTTAGTTTCCTATCATTATATTTTATTGAGGTGAGAATGCCTCGGGTTTCGTATTACTATTATATTTTGATACTGGTATGTATTTCAAATTGTGCAAGAAGGTATTTTAATGTCTTCTTGAGAAAAGTCGGGAATTCCATAGGTACGTCTGTTCGTTTAGAAGTTTTCCTGCCGGGTTATTCAGGTACTTTTATTCTTTTTTCAAATGAACTATCATAAAGTAACGGACTACTCTATCCATTAGTTTTCAATACAATTCCAACACTTGATTCCATACAATAAAATAGCATAATTGAATCTTCCAACCAGTTTATATACGTGAAATATTTCCAGTAACAACAGAGGAACAATTTTCTTCTACAGTCGCCAGGACTGGAATTATTGAATTCACATAATATCTCCTCAAATTCATTGTTTTTCCGAAGTAAATTCACATTGTGAAAATACGTAGTTTAGTGACCGATCGAAAGTTCGGTTTCGGTTTCGGTTTCGGCCAGTTTCGGCCAAGAAATCTAGGTTCGGCCTTAGTTTCGGTTTCGGCCCAAACTGGCCGAAACTTTCGGCCGGGCTGAAACTTGAATGTTCGTGAATTATCCTGGTCGTTTGGCCAGGAGTTATAAGTAGGTATACATAATTGTCGTACAAGTTATTGTGATCTATCTTTGTTAAGACTGAGAATTCATGAGAATTCCCTTTAATGATTATTAATTAGATTCCTATGTAATCTAATTAATAATCATCAAAGTGAATTCTGATTCCAAATAAGACGTGAAACTTGGAGTATGACTCATTAGCTGTTGTTTAATCCATATTTATTAATAATCGAAAATCAACGGTTTTTGGAGTTCGGGTGATTTTTAAAGGATTTCTGAAATTATAGTACATATTTCGCCAATTTTTTCTACTTTGACCAAATTTGGTGATAATTTTGGTTTATTTTCATCAGAATAGAATATGATATATACGAAAAAAGCAAAACTATGCTGTATAAGAGGTCGAAAAAGAATTAGTATGATCTGAAATGTGGTATATGGTGTACTGTATGGTGTAAATGAAAAATCAATTTCTAAAATCAATTTGTCCGCAACTTTCGAATTTCACAATTTTGTATGCTGAAATTATTTTAAAAACTTGCTAAATTCCTTCTTCATTCTCTAAAAGATTTAGTTAGATTGCTTAACTAGTTTCGTTTCAGCAGATTTTTTATAAGCAACCTTTTGAATGTCCGGCATTCAAACTAGTGAATGTGTATCAAAAGACAGCGTGAGTAAATTTCAGGTGGAAAATAACAACTGAAGACATCAGAAAGACGACACGTGCTAGCCTATGGAATGGTGGAACATAATTTATGAATACATGCTAATGTAATTTGGAGCTTAGTTGCAACAAAAAAATATTGAATTCGTTATTTTCCTCTATTTGATTCTTATATCCCCTTTCAAATCATACTAATTCTTTTTCAACTAACACCTCCTCTAAGGTTCACCCTGTATACTTCGACTGATTATTTTGATAACTTGGTAATACCAAAATAATAAAGAAAGATCTCAAAAAAAATGTCTTTTTATTTTATTTAACACTCCGCAACAATTTTTATGTATATGCGAATAAAATTGTGAAAAATACTGTAGATTTCAGTATGAAATATAAAGTTTCGGTTTCGGTTTCAGTTTCGGTCGAAACTGAGACCCTGGCCGAAAGTTCGGTTTCGGTTTCGGTTTCGGCTGAGATACCAGGTCGGACACTAGTAGTTACTACGACTTCTTTGTAGAGAGGACAACGTTGCGTGGTTATCTGACAGGAAAATTACTATAACCTAACATTTTTAAAATATACATGGTGAAATGTGTCAAATTTTCATGGCCAACCGGGAGACTTTATAAAAGTGAATGGAGTATACGTGTTCTATCTTCACAACCCCTAATAATCAGAATTTCTATTATGTCTGATGCCGATAAACGCCTAACCATTTTTAGTTTAGATTTTGACAGTGGGTGAATAAAAATTAACAAACTGATTCGAATTCAATTCAGATAAGACTACCAAACCAAACGATTAGCAATATTCACTGTGGGCAAGTAGTCACTAAGGTACACGCAAGACATCCAGATGGTCTAAAATATTTTTGTGACTTCCAGTATCAATACTAGTACATATCGTTTTTGTAATAAAAAAGTGTTTATTTGATGAGGACTTCATTTAAAAATTTTCGCATAATTTTCAAATAAAAAAAAATAGTATCTCAAGAATTATTGATTCAAATGGCGTTACATCTACATGTGCATCCGTGATATAAGAATTTCGTGGTTATCCATGTGAAAAAATAGGGGCTTGCAATTTGAACAAATAATCGATGACGTCACTGCTTCTTAACGGGAAATGGTAGAACAATAAAAATTACAGGAAAAATGTTGCTTAAAGAATAAATTACTCCGGCCAATCAAACCATTTTTCACTATTCCTGAAAGGGGAAAAATAAATCCATTATTCCATCCTTTTGACGCTAACTGTATACCTACCTAATCTTCACTCAAATGAGATGATGGATTCAAACTTGATGAAGTCCCCCAGACTTCGTCAATGTTCCAGATGATAACATCATCTTCAAACGATGCTATTTTCAGGTTTCTGATGAGAAAAAATGGGAAAAAGTAAGGAACGATTATATAAGATTATGTCAGCTATGTCGCCTTTTAGATCATGAGCTGTCGTTCATAATCTTGCAGTCGATTGCCTCCAATATGTTCTTCATTCTGGCGCAACTCTTCAACAGTTTTCAGTTCAAAGCTTATGTCATGGAAGAGGTGTACTTCTGCTTCTCGTTCTTCACTCTGATTCTTCGGATGTACTTCGTGTGCGTTGTTGCAGGGAAGATTAGTGAGGAAAGTTCTAAGCCCTTAGTGATACTCAGTGAAGCTCCAAATGCGATTTATAATACAGAGGTACGGAAAAGATCTCAATATTCTATTGATTTCAAAATTCACTGAATACTGTGAGTATTTATACATGAGGAGCAGTTATTTTCTTGAAGACAAGCTGAGCATTTATACACACGCGTGGATACACGTATGGCAAATCATTTATAGAGATTTATATTCTATACGGAGTTTTCATATTTCACATCGACAAAACTAATATAAAACACACTATATAATTTTAATATTCTGAATTATACGGAATCGACAGTAACAACATCTCGAAAATTTTTGGAATTTCTTAAATTTTCGTACCTTTCTAAAATTAAATTGTTTCAACAGCTACTATTTGGTAGTTAATCATAATCAAAACTATTAGGGTAGACCGAGGCGAATCGGATCAATTTATATTTGAGTATATGAAAATCATACTAGAGTATAATATTTGTAACTTATATTGACAAAATAATAATAACTAACAATTCAGCTATGAAACAAATATTTCAAAACTGAAATTTTTCGAAAATTCTGCAAAATACTAACTAAAAACCTGGAAGACAGAAATATCTGAATCACCCCAATTCTCGAGGCAAATGGGATCTTACAAAACATATAACAAAATTATAAGCTTTTTCACACTATAAGGTATTGAATCATTAACAAAATATAAACAATGACTTATGTACACGTATTCAGGTCTTCATCTTGAAATAGAATTGTCAACCACTGTTTCCAAAGTCTTGAAGAATTCTACTTTTTCCCTTTTCATACCATCAATCCTTGCTCTTGACAATCCTTCTGGTTTCCGAATAGTTAACTTCTTATTTCTTTTCATAAAGCGATGAAACCAGTCCTGATCAGCCATTCCTACTTGTCTATTAAAATTGTATTCAATATTTTAACGTTCTACGAATTCAAATGCATATTTACGAACCACCTTGGGTGTACCTAATTCCGAAGCCACGACTCGCCAGATGCAGTAAAAGTTCAGCTAAAATCTTTTCAGTATTATCATTTAAGGCTGGCTGTCCACCACGATATCCACTAACTCTGAAATCAGACACTCTTCTTTGAGAACTCGTGTATTGTAATCCATACATCTCAGTAGCCCGACGTAGGGTTAACTCTTTGGTCTGGACTTTATTTGTGCCTTCTTTTATTTTTTCTTGGGACCATTCTTCCGTAATTGTCTTTCAATGTACGTGCAAACCATCTTAAATAAAATACTTATGAATCATTAACCTCAAATATAAAATAAATCATTTTATATAAGTGATCCAATTCGCC
The DNA here is from genome assembly GCA_937662695.2 of Halyzia sedecimguttata. Taxonomy (NCBI): domain Eukaryota; kingdom Metazoa; phylum Arthropoda; class Insecta; order Coleoptera; family Coccinellidae; genus Halyzia; species Halyzia sedecimguttata. Next base: position 19,821,655 of record OW569413.2, read on the forward strand.
CCTGATGACGTGATCCCAATAACCCCATATTAAAGACTTTCGAAATTAATAGTTTACACTTTAACCTATAATATTGTGGTTAAAAACTGAGATATTTCCCAAAAAACACCCCTTCCCAATCAATGTAAGCCATATAATTCAAAGATTCAACACCATTTCTCAGAATGGCACAAAGATTGTTAAGTACCTACCTTAGAAGAGCGCCAAAATTGTAACCCACACAAACTCTTCACTCGCTGGCGGTCTTTACTGACCCTGATGTTCTAGCTGAATCAAAACACTACCGATACCGGGGCGTGCGGGGTGGTAGAGGGTTGCGAGATGCTATTCGCTAGGGTTCCGGGGCAACGCGTTATTCAAAATATCAAGGGATTTCTTATTTCGATCCGATTCACCTATTGATCCGATTCGCCTCGGTCTACCCTATTTGTTAATTACCATGTGTTACTACCAACAAACTGTTCGCATTATGAAAAGTTTATGTCCAGTCTTCAGATGTCTGATAACGAACGAAAGTTTGAAACCGCAGTTACAAAATGTAAACATAATGTGAACATATAAAAAGTCAGTACTCTTTGGCGCGCATGTTGACGTTGGCTGATTTGATGAATGATGAGTGTTTCAAGCTCAATGGAACAAGCGAGCCGGAGATCTACTCAAAGGGTAGTGGACATCATTCACTGTCAGGTCAAAAATTACTGAGTACTATTAAGTACTGTGTCAAGGCGGAAGTAAGGATAGAGTAACAATGTCGACAAAGAACACAACTGACTCTCCTCAGTCGCACAAGCTCGTAGGAGGTTTTAAGGGATCTCCTTGGGAAAGACCTAGGAGGATCAGTATAAATCATGTCTATAGCACGAGTGAAAATGCAGTTTGACTTCACTGTGAAATAAAAAGGCTAAAAAGCATTAACCTGGGGTCAATCTGCTTTGGCATGCGTGCTATAGGCATGACAGTTAAACCACTTCTCTTCTGGTCATCCGCATGAAGAAAAATGTCCGAAAGTGATAACATGAATTTCAAAATTGGCCCCAGGCTCACGTTATAGACACTCCAACTCGGGAACAACGCTATTTCCCCCAAACTGATTTGTCCGTCTACAGAATTGCCATGAATTTTCTTCTAGAACCTCACAATATCGGCTCAGCTCAGTTAAATCATTTCTCGCCTGCCCATGCGAATAACGGAAAATGCCCGAAAGAGGCAGCATGAATTTCAATATTGGCCCCAAGTATTATGTTATGAACACTACTCCTCGGACACTACGCTGTTTCCTCGAATCTGGCTTACAATCTACCAGAATTGACATGAGGTGTTATTACGGCGGCCTTCCACTTCGGCACTCAACGTTCAGACCAATTTTGAAAACCAATTTAAAATTCCACACGTGGTTCACCCGCTAATTCAATTGCCACGGTAGTTACTCGTCCATATTTCAATATGATTCCCTCGTACACTTCAGAATATTCGATAAAACACGTCGAAAGTTTACCAGATGTTCGAGCAAATGATATTTTCCACGTAGGAAAACAACTGAAATAAATTATTCAGTTTGGAAGTTCAAAATTATTAAATTATTTTTTAGGCTCCTAGTGGTATGTTCTCAATGAAATTTTGCACGCCCCAAGAGGTCATCATTACTCAACGAAGCTCCAAAATTGAACTCGATCCGATATATTTGTTTTCGAAATTACAAGCAAAACATTTCATTTAAACATTTGTTGAATTTTTTCTACTCATGCTATCCCCACGAAATTTTGCCCAACTGTTTGCGTTGGTACTTTGCATCTAACTACTTAATGCCAATTTAATTGGATCAGTATTTTTCGAGTTAATGAGAAACAAAAATTGTCAAATTTTTTATTTTTTTTCTAGTTTATAGCCATCCGATCAATAGAAAACTTCGCACGCATTTAAAGGTCATGATTCTACAATTTGATGTTGAATTTCAGATAGATCGAATCGAGTGCTCGGTTCCAGAAATATTCATAAAAAAAGTTTATACTAAAAATGGCCATAACTCCGAAACCGCTCGGTGGATTCCGCCCGTTAACGAACTTGTTCTAAATATTTACGCTCCAAAACTATCCTGCAATCTTCTAGTTCCTTTAGTTCGAGAGTTATCGTGCTAACGGCCGGCCGGACCGGACGACTCAATCGTTTGAGACCATTTTCGTCAAAAAATTTCTCTGTTCCTAGCGGAACATGCGCGCAAAAATAAATTTTGTTATCTGATAACCCTAAATCTTCTTCTTACGTTTGGACTTAGTCCTCTGTTTTCTGCAATGGTCCTCATTCTTGGGATGCCGAAGTGCATCTTTCGTACCAGCGTTTTGGTGGTCCTCCTTGGAGTTTCGCGGTGCTGGGCTTTTCTGTTTTTGATATTTTGGGTAGTCGGATGTCGGGCATCTTATCTACGTAGTATCTTCAGTGTCTTCGTCTTGTCCTGGACCATAGTAGCACATCTTGTATCCCACAAATCTATATAATTTCCTCATTTCTCTTATGGTCGTGTAATGTATTCGCATCTCTGTTGTTCTCAGTTGTGTTTTGGTGAAATGGCATATGTCATGACGGGCCTAACACACGTTTTGTAAATTAGGACCATGCTAGATTTAATCAAGTGTTTGTTCCCCCATATTATGTTGCGTAGGTATCCTGATATCTGGAAAGCTTTTGTTGTTCGGCTCTGCACTCCTTCTTTTAGATTTCTGCCACTTGTTATTTTGGATCCAAGATATTTGTATGACATTACTGATTCTATACTCTTGTTATTCACTGCCAGTTTGCTCAGTTCCCTGGATAGAAAGAGGCATTGGGTGGAGATACTCATGTTGAAACAGTCAGCCAATCATTCGAGAACACTCGTTCGAGAAGTCTATGTCATCTTTATTTTCAAACATAATCACAGCCTCGTCCGCGTAGCGCATGTTTTCAATTTACTTTCTTTCCATTTTGTTTCCTCGATCTTTGCTCTTGACCTGATTATGATGAACATTATTTGGCTCGCCTGTCCTTGTCGTATCCCTGTCGCGAATGGTATTTATTTCATCAGCTCTGAGGCCGTGAATGTTGAGGAGCTAGTATTCAGTTCACTCATGAATCTTATGATATTTGGATCTACTTTTCGTAGTTTTAGTAGTCGGACCCTTGGTGGAGGTTACACGGCCAATCTGGTATCAGTCTGTTATCAGTCTCGCATCACATCAATCATGGATTGATATCAGATATCAATCCGCATCAGTCTCATCGTGATCAAGGTCGCGGACTGAAACGATTGTAGATTGACCGTGTAACCTCCGTCTTATGGAATGCCTAGGTAAGATCAATGAAGCACATATGTGATGAGGGCTTATTTATGTCCATTGCATATACGCCTATAATATGGGTTACCAGTGTTACCACGCCTTGGAGTTTAAATATTGTTTGCAATATTATGTAGTTGACATATATGACATTTTCTATGTTTGTTTCCAGTTTTTCTTGCACCATTAAACTGACTCCCGTTTCTCTTTCTCGCTTGTAAATATGAAAATATAGTCTTCGTATTTGGTGTTACTTTTACCCTTCCTTATTGTTTTTGAGAGAGCACATGTGTCAATTTTGTTTCATTTGATCTCTTTCAAGATCTCCTGGTTCAAAAGATGTTATATTTCAGCATCCTATTCGTAGTATATTCAATTTCCTAAATCGTTTTTTCCTTTTTCTCATCGAGTCGTTATGCGATTGATCAATCTTGTCCGAGGAACATTGTATTAGTCGTAGGAGCGCCAATGTTCTTACCACAGGTAGGTTGCTAGCTTCAGGTGTAAGCCATCCTCCTTTATCCGGGATTGGGACTGGCAGTGTCCCCGATGAGCTACTCAATCCACCCATCAGGAATCACCAGCGGAATAATACTGAATATGTTATTATATTCACATTTGCCGCTTCATTGAATGAGAATCTGTTCTTAAGAAAAATTGTATTTCTTTCACTTCTTCGATCGAGCTATAATTCAAAATGCTACTACAGTGAACCCTCGGTAGACCGGCCCCTGTCTAATCTGGTGCCCCCTGTAATCCGACATGCCATAGTTTGAGTAACATAAGCAATCTTAACATTAACAAATTCGATAATTCTTTTCGAAACATTTGTCGGATAACCGTTGGTCAACTGTACTCGTTGGGATAACATTTTTTTGAACATCCTTGTTTCCCATCAAAGTGGAACACAATATCAATCATATTTCACTTCTAGAACAAAAATAAATATTTTGATTTTTCTCTTGCAGATACAAAGATTTGCTGATTATATACATTGGAACAATATTTCGTTAACAGGAAGACGTTATTTCGTTATAACAAAAGGCCTTCTTTTGAACGTAAGTAGTAACAGATATAAGGAGTAGAATCAGGCGAAAGGCGGCGCTAAACAGAACTATTTATCTCCTTACTCGCTCAAGTTCTTAAGAGCTTATGAGAGGTCTCCTTGGGAAAGACTTAGCAGGGTCAGTATAATAAAAACAATAATAACAATTCAATAAGTTTGTTTTTGGTAATATAAGTAGTACATAAGTAGTAATATATATTGAATGAATTTATTTACAATCTCATATGAACCAAAAGCTTCTTATAATTTAGAAGATTGAATCGTGATTGTAATGAAAAAAATTGAGAGTTTTGGAAAATATCCTTGAAGTGTCATAGGTGGCAATAAAGTGCCTATCAGTCAATCGAAGCCTCATGCAGCCCGTTTCTTCCGGCTTCTCCCTAAAAATAGAAGATAGCTCCTTTCAAACACAATGTTTCTACAGTTATAACTTTGTTTTCCCGAATGTATTGAATTTTGGCTAATAACATTTGGTAAATTAAAATAAGAAAAGAAACTAAATAGGTATTAAAGAAATAACAAGCCCTGTGGACAGGGGCTTTCTGGCGCTCTAGTTCAAACAGACAAATTATATCTCCGAAAGTATTGGTTTCTCTGAGTTGGGAATTATATCAATGTATTCATATGATAGAACTGCATCATAAAGGAAATTCAATTCAAATAATAGTTTATTTATCAAGATTAAATGAGCAATCATGAGAATGAGAACTGCACCACATTTTCAAATTTTTTTTTTGACACTTTGCGGTAATCTGGTCAATACAAAACTTCACATGCGTATAAAGGTCATGAAACTACAATTTGGTGCTAAATTTCAGATAGATCGAGTGATCGGTTCCGGAAATATTCATAAAAAATATTTTTACTAAAATCGGCCCTAACTCCGGAACCCCTTGATGGATTTCGCCCATTAACGAACTTGTCCGAGACATTTACGCTCCAAAACCACCTTGCAATTTTCAATCCGCTAACTCCTTTCGTTCGAGAGTTATCGTGCCTACGGCCGGTCGGCCGGCCGGACAGAATCGATTTCGCACTCGGATTCTTGATCAGTGAGTTGAACCAAATCGTTTGAGACCATTTTCAGCCGAAAATTCCAAAATTACAGACACTTGGGCAAATTGATAAGCACTCTGTTCAGAGGAACTAGAGCGCCAAAAAAACAAGTTTCGAATGACAATTGCCCAAAACAGGTTTAAAGTACCTACAAATAGTAGGTATTCCATAAAACATGTATGAAAGAAGATAAGTAATAATAAAAAAATTACCTTGTAATCGATCAAAAATTTCCTGATCTACGTTCACCAAATTTTCTCCTCTCTCGAACTACAGAATTATGCTTTCAATATTTACGTAATATTTTCAAACATTTTCGGCTGAGGTCCCCGTTGCATCGCTAAAATACGAGTATTTCAACCCCAATATTTTTGAAGTTACAATATTCCCTTCTGTCAAGTTGACATTATGACAATTCATACATAGAATAATTATATCAATCTGTGAAATACGATTTACATTGAAATTTTGAAAAATCATATCTCCGAAAGTATTAGCTTGTTAGAGTTAAAAATGATATGAATGGCTTCTTATGATAAAACTTCTTATTTAAAAAAATTTAATTTGGAATTTGTTTCGTAAAAAAAAAAATTTTTTTTTGTTACTCCGAAACCATCTGTCCGATTTTGCCCAATAACGAACTTAGCCGAGATATTTATCCCCCAAACCTACTCTGAAAATTTCAACTCTCTAGCTCATTTCGTTCGAGAGTTATCGTGCCTTCGGCCGGTCGGATGGTCGGACAGAATGAATTTCGATCACGGATTCTTGATCAGTGAGTCGAACCAAATCGTTTAAGACCATTTTCATCGATACATTCGAAAATTGCAGACATTTGGGCAAATTGATAAGCACTCAGTTCCGAGGAACTAGAGCGCCAAAAATATTTATTCGACGTTCAACTAGTTCACTGCTCGGAATATTTAAATATTGTCTCATTATTTCGAGAAGCGCTAAGTAGAATTCTATGAGTAGATTCATCCTTCAAATATTTTTTCAGATAACTGGAGCTGTTATAACATACGAATTAGTTTTGCTTCAATTTGAGGGACATACAATAAATCCAAATGATGTAAACGAAACTTCAAAATACTTCAATTGTGAGAGTTTACTAGATGCTTAATCTTCATAGTTCATTTTCTGAATAACAATAAAAAAATGTAGTAGTATAGACATAAGGAGACTCATTGTAAAATAAAAAAATTGGATTTTTATTTTCTCAAATAAAAAACCTTTGGATTCTTGCAGCAAAGAAATTTCACCGTAAAATCGCCACACTTCAGGTTGTGATATATGATACTTCGGTATCACGAGATTATTTTCTAAAGAAAACGATAAAAATGGAAAACGCTGAAAATCATCGATCAGAATGGAAAGTGGTGCAAAGAAAAAAGCTTATCAAGAAGACAGAAGAGAGGATGATCGTCGGAAGTTGTAAAAACCTGACGAATGTGGAAGTTAACCCCAAAAATGCTTTTCTATGTGTCGAGGCTACAACCTGCTACGAAAGCGGAAGATTTTAAGATAATTTTACAGGAAGGCTTCAATGAAGTAGAATGTGAAGAAGTAGCATCAAAATACCCACAGCATTATGCATCTTTTAAGGTTATTATAAATCTGAATAACTTGGACAAAGCAATGGACCCATTGATATGGCCTGAGGGTGTGTATGTAACAAGGTTTTTTCAGAGGAAGGAGCGAAGTCAAGAGAAAACATAACTAGTGAAATCAAGAGACTACCTGAGTATGAATTGGTTTCAATAAACTGCCAATGTCTAACAGCAACCAAAGCGGACTTCATCACGTGCGAATTTCTTGAAATTCATAATAGCTTGAATTTTGTTTGTCTTAATGAAACTTGGTGCACTGGTTCAAGTATTGGTTATGTACATTTTCCAAATTTTTACAATGCATCGAATTTTTGTAGAAGTAATCTGAAAGGTGGTGGTGTTGGTATTTGGTGCAGAAACCAAATGCAGCCTAAATGCCTGAAATTGGAGAATTTCTGTATAGAAAAAGAATTCGAAGTATGTGGAATCATGTATAAAAATTCAGGTACTAAAACTTTGATCTTAAATTTTTACTGGTCTTGTGTTGGTACCAATAGTAATTTGTTCTGTGATCAGTTAGGTAATCTATTAGAATATTTGTATGAGCCAGGCATAGATATTGTACTGTGTGGTGACCTTAATATTGATCCTGTTAGAGATTCAACTATTTTCTTGAAATCAACTAACATTTTTGAAAGTTTCAACATGAAAAATACAATCAATGAAAAAACGCGAAATAATAATACATTAGATTACATATTCACAAATATTCCATCTACAACATATGTGTTCGACATACACTTTACTGGTCATAGGGGACTTCTATTGAGTATGATTTCTGAAAAACCGAAGCAAGGTACTTATGATCAACGGCGAAATTTCACTGAGAATAGTATGAATACATTTTTGAATAATCTGTCACGTGAGGACTGATGGAATGAAGTTTATGGAGTATTCGATTTAGATGATGCCTTTAATTCATTCTTTAATATTTTAAGTTTCATTTTGATTCAAATTTCCCATTGAAAAAGTTCTTTAAAAAACAGAATAAATCATGGGTTGATAATGATGTTAAACTTTCCAGTGGTCGTTTAAGAGATCTCTATATGTTGAGTGGGATGTTTCCATGTTTACGTTCATCCTATCTGGAATGTAAGTCTAATCACTCTCTTCTGATCAAAAACAAAAAGAGATCGTTCTATCAAGATAGAATATTAAATTCTAACAACAAAGTGAAAACTGCTTGGAGTATCGTAAATGAACTTAGTTATAATAACAATACTAGATCACATAATTTCAGAATAAATGAGGATGAAGGGATTCTCGAGAATGGTTATGATATTGCAAACAAATTCTTAATGCCATACGTTGTGAAAGAATTTTTCAATTTGATGAATACGAAACTTAAACCGAAGCGCTCAGCTGGTTTCGATGATATTTCTGGATTTGTGATTAAAAAATGTTTGAGGGAAATTTCAAAACCACTCACGTATTTGGTGAACATGTCTTTTGTTAATGGTTCGTTTCCAGATGAATTAAAGATACCAAAATTGATTCCATTACATGAGGAGGGCGATAGTGAAGTTATTGATAATTATAGACCAATATCATTAGTTTCAACATTATCGAAGATATTTGAATATTGTTTGCTTGAGAGGCTACTTGGGTTTCTACAGATTCATAAAATATTAAGCAGTAATCAGTTCGGTTTTCGTCGTGGTCGTTTTACGAATGATGCTGTTTTTGCCCTCCTGAAATGTGTGGTTGAACAGCTTGAGAATGGCTCACCTTCTGCTGCAGTTTTTCGTGATTTGAGCAAGGCGTTTGACTTGGTTGATCAGAGATTACTGTTGGAGAAGCTCGATAAAATGGGTATTCGTGGAAATCCTCTGAATTGGATAAAAAATTATCTCAAAAATAGACGGCAGTTCGTGAGTATTAAAAATACTGATCAGGAGTCCATAAATTCGAGTTTTCTCAAAACTGAAATAGGTGTTCCCCAGGGTTCTGTTTTAGGGCCTATACTCTTTATCCTTTATATCAACGATAAAACAGAAAATATTGATTTCAACCTGTTCCTTTAGGCAGATGATGCTACAGCAATAACATCGGCTAAAGAAAGTATCCGTTGCAAGAGAAGTTACAGAGGAACCTTACTGTCTTGAATAATTGGTTCAGCAGTAATTCGTTACATCTTAATTTGAGTAAAACTGTATTCATGATTAAAGAAAATAGGATAATGCGGATAAGTATATTTAAACGGAATCACCCGTTATTCTTATCCATTTATGTATTCATGATATTTCGCAATTATAACAAGATCATCAATGTGGAATTAGGTTTGAATGGCAGTGAACCAATGAGAGTGGAAAATGCCAGATTTCTTGGAATGGATATCGATGAACATCTGAACTGGCGATGTCATTGTGACAATCTGAGTAAGAAGTTGAACTCAATTTGTTTTCTCTTTAGAAATTTAAAAGGTATCTTAACTCAGAATCAGTTAATTTTATTATATAATGCGCAGGTATCATCTAGGCTGAGGTATGGTTTGGCATTTTGGGGTTCCTCTTCGAGCGCTGAGAGCATATTTATCGATCAGAAGAGGGTGATAAGATGTTTGGCTGGTATAAAGCAGAGACAGTCGTGCATACCAGTCTTTAAATCTCTGAATATACTCACTTTGCCATCAATGTTTATTTTGGAATTGGCCACATATGTATATGATTATAAAAGTACCTTCTACAAAAATAGTGACTATCATCAATACTTCACACGTCATCATGATAATCTCATTACTCCCTCATTCAGGTATAGAATAGGACGGCATTCCCCTATGTATTTGGGTATAAAGTAGTGACCGACCGAAAGTTCGGTTTCGGTTTCGGCTTCGGCCAGTTTCGGCCAAGAAATCTAGTTTCGGCATTAGTTTCGGTTTCGGCCAAAAATGGCCAAAACTTTCGGCCGGGTCGAAACTTGAATGTTCGTGAATTATCCTGGTCGTTTGTCCAGGAGTTATAAGTAGGTATACATAATTGTCGTACGAGTTATTGTGATCTATCTTTGTTATCACTGAGAATTCATGAGAATTCACTTTAATGATTATTAATTAGATTACATAAGGTGATTCCAAATAAGACGTGAAACTTGGAGATTAACTCAATAGCTGTTGCTTAATCCATATTTATTAATAACCGAAAATCAACGGTTTTGGAGTTCGGGTGATTTTTAAAAGATTTCTGAACTTATAGTACATATTTCGTCAATTTTTTTTACGTTGACCAAATTTGGTGATAATTTTGGTTTATTTTCATCAGAAAAGAATACGATATGTACGAAAAAAGCAAAACTATGCTGTATAAGAAGTTGAAAAAGAATTAGTATGATTTGAAATGGGGTGTATGAATGAATGAAAAATCAATTTCTAATATCAATTTGTCTGCAACTTTCGAATTTCACAATTTTGTATGCCAAAATTTTTTTAAAAACTTGCCAAATTCCTTCTTCATTCTCTAAAAGATTTCGTTAGATTGCTTAACTAGTTTCGTTTCAGCAGATTTTTTATAAGCAACCTTTTGAATGTCCGGCATTTAAAATAGTGAATGTGTATCAAAAGACAGCGTGAGTAAATTTCAGGCGGAAAATAACAACTGAAGACATCAGAAAGATGGCACGTGCTAGCCTATGGAATGGTGGAACATAATTTATGAATACATTTTCTAATGTATTTTCGAGCTTAGTTGCAACAAAAAAATATTGAATTCGTTATTTTTCTCTTTTTGCTTCTTATATCCCCTTCAAATCATACTAATTCTTTTTCAACATAACCAGTCCTCAAATATCTCGGAAACCGTTGATTTTTAGTCATCAATAAAAATGGCTCAAACCACAGCAAATGATCCATACTAACACCTCCTCTAAGATTCACGTCTGATTTGGAATCACCCTGTATACTTCGACTGATTATTTTGAAAACTTGGTAATACCCCAATAATAAATAGAGATCTCAAAAAAAATGTCTTTTTATTTTATTCAACACTCCTTAACTATTTTTATGTATATGCGAATAAAATTGAAAAATACAGTAGATTTCAGTATGAAATATAGAGTTTCGGTTTCGGTTTCAGCCGAAACTGAGACCCTGGCCGTAAGTTCGGTTTCGGTTTCGGCTGAAATACCAGTTTCGGTCGGACACTAGTATAAAGGTATACAATAAATTGAGTGAAGAAATCAAAAACTCAAACAATAAAGTTTTATTTAAATATGGGTTCAAGCCCTGTGGACAGGAGCTTTCTGGCGCTCTAGTTCAAACAGACAAATTATATCTCCGAAAGTATTGGTTTCTCAGAGTTGAGAATTATATCAATGTATTCTAATGATAGAACTGCATCATAAAGGAGATTCAATTCAAATAATTATCAAGATTAAATGAGCAATCTGAGAATGAGAACTGCACCATGGAAGAAACCAAATTAAAATAGCTGAAATGAATTTGACTCTCTCTTATAGAACAGGATGAAATGTACGAGTATGAACACAGATCATATAATAAAGATAGAATAATTATAGCATTCTGTGAAAACATAGAAGTACGATTCATTCTTGAAATTTAGAACTTCATCTTAGCAGAAATTGAATTCAAACATCAAAGAAGAATTTAAATTCAACAAGAGTGCCAAAAATTATCAATCCAAAACCAATAGACGAATTCTACCCAACAACGAACTCATCCGATATATTCATTCCTCAATTCTATGATGAACGATAATATATATCTTTCCTCAAATCTACTCCAATACACCAATATTCCAGTTTTGTTTTTAGTGGAGATATTCTGAACTCAATATTATTAACTTACCATTACTATTCCTATCATCATATGGATTGACCATCGGCATGAAAATATCAACCAACAAAAAGTATGAAATTATATTATAATTCTCAAATTTATACGTTTGCTGGAATGAATGACAATGTTATTAACTTTCCATTACCATTCCCATCATCATATGGATTGACCATCGGCATGAAAATATCAAAAAACAAAAAGTATGATATTATATTATAATTCTCATATTTATACGATTGCTGGAATGAATGACAGTGAGACAACGTCATGTCTCAGGAAAATGAGTTGACATTATAACAATTCATAGAACACCCACAGAATAATAACGTAGAAATACGATTTACATTGAAATTTTGAAAAATCATATCCCTGAAAGTATTAGCTTGTTGGAGTTAAAAATGATATGAATGGATTCTTATGGTAAAACTGCTTATTGAAAAAAATTTAATTTGGAATTTGTTTTGTAAAAAAAAAATTTTTTTTATTACTCCGAAACCATCTGTCCGATTTTGCCCAATAACGAACTTAGCCGAGATATTTATCCCCAAACCTACTCTGAAAATTTCAACTGTCTAGCTCATTCCGTTCGAGAGTTATCGTGCCTACGGCCGGCCGGCCGGACGGCCGGACAGAATGAATAACGACCACGGATTCTTGATCAGTGAGTCGAACCAAATCGTTTAAGACCATTTTCATCGAAAAATTCGAAAATTACAGACATTTGGGCAAATTGATAAGCACTCAGTTCCGAGGAACTACGCGCCAAAAAGAGGTTGAAATCTTTTCTAATGGATAAATGCATTTATAGTTTATCTGAATTTTTTCAGTAATTTTCTTTCTATGTTTTTTTTTTCTTTTTGTCCCTCCATGGGATTTTGTATGATTTTTTCCGCAATGTACTTATAAGCATTATATGGAAATAAAGTATTATTATTAAATCGACTGTATCTTAGCGAATACTAATGGGGAGGCTGGGGCTTTTAGGAATTGTTACACCTCAATGTATCCCTAATAGACCTGCAAATCTGCAGATTGATCCATTGAGCGGTTTTTCCGGATTGTTTAAAAGAGAGATGTGTGTTCTCTAACATGGTAAAATCTTCATAAAAATGGAAAAATCAATTTTCTTCGATTTTTTTTATCATTTCAGCTTACTTGATAAATTTAGAAAAATAAAATTCTAAAATAAAAAAACTGAAATACCTAGAATACTAACGGCCGCTTTCATAATAAATTTTAAAGTTCCTTTAAATTTAAAGTATCCTTCAAAGTGACATTTTGGTTCAAAATGTCCAACTGAAAGATGCTTTAAATTTAAAGAGACTTTAAAACTTATTATGAAACCGGCCGTAAAACTTTTAGTTGATATTTTTTAACAAATTCACAAAAATCAAGATTCATTCTGCCAAAATCTGTTGTTTACCTTCTTTTAACAAGGAAACAGATTAATTTTGGAAAACACTGAATTTTTTACATGCTTGTTAATGCTGGTTAGCTTCACAGGAAAAATCGAAAATTAATTGCATCATTGTTCATAGAACGATTAGTCCATGCACCTTGACGGTATGAACTTTTGGTTAATTCGAGAAAGTAAGGAAAATGAAAGCTGTGAATGGGGGGGGGGGATTGCTTCGAAAATGAGTCTCTATATTTTGTTTTTAGGGACAAAAAATTTAAAAAAAATCCAAGCAAAATAATTTAATTTTTTAAATATTCTTGTTTCTCCAAATTTACTGATGTGACTGTTGAAGAATTGTGAAAAAAGTCGAATAGAATTAATCTTTCCATTTTTATGAATATTGCAACAGTATCTATAATTTGCATTTAGTGAAAAAAAATTTTAAAAATTCAAGTAAAATAATTTATTTTTTAAATATTCTTGTTTCTCCAAATTTACTGATGTGACTGATGAATAATTGTGAAAACAGTCGAATAAAGTTAATCTTTCCATTCTTATGAATATTGCACCAAGTTAGAGAACAAAAATCTTCCCTCTATTTTCTAGCGCAATATTTTACTATCAGTTTACAATGGTTGAGGAAAATTAGAATTTATATATTTCAACCCTCAATTTTCCATTGCGAATAAATTCAGGAATCTGAGTGCAAAATGCAAACGTACCAGTTTCAAAAAAATTTTTTTAGGTTCTTTGGCCGTTTCGGTTTAATGATTCCTCAATAATTATTAGGAATTTTCGGTATTACGTTGAGATGATCCTGGGTTTTATCCGGGTCACTCAACACTTGAAAAAAATTGAATTTCTCAAAAGCGAATAGTATTGGTTTATTAAAAGCTAGCATTCTGAAATGCATGTTTGTTTATTCTGAGTTCCAAAAATTAATTTAACGAAGTTATATATGGATCAGCGCAGATCACCAAGTTTGCCCTACGAATGCCTTAAATGGGACTCTTGAAAGGTTGTGAAACTGTCAACACATATGTCTACATTCAACACCTAACCTAGCCTAACCTAACCTAGTTAGAGTGAAATTCACGGAGAACTTCATCAATTTGGAAGTATCGATTTTCTGTAGCGAAAGATGGAGAATACATTGATGCAACGAAGTAGGGTCAGCTGAACATTATTACCGATATGGGCTTCCAAGGAACTCTAGGGGATGTTCTATTCTGTGCTGATGTACCATGTAACCTTTTATCAGTATCCAAAATGCAAAATGCTGGTATGACCATAATTTTTGAGCAAAATGGTGTGGAAATAAGAAAAGGAGGTAAGGTAATCATGCAAGGTAAGCCTTGGAATAATTTGATATCTGTAAAAGTTTGTAGCGAATTCAAATGATAAAATATTGAGCAGGAGAGGTAAACCCTGAATTAATTTGATATCTGTAGATTATTGCAGTGAATGGAAATGAAAACCATTTTGTTCAAAACACACAACACATCAAAATTGTTTTATGAACTGTGGCATCAAAGACTATAGGTCATATAGCTAGATATAATTTTTCCGAATTCAAAAGTAAACAAATGATTGATGATTTTGGACAAATTGATCAAACAGCACCAAATAATAATTTAAGTGAAGCATAAATAATAATGAAATGAAAGATTTAAAAAGATTATATAAAGTTACTTCTATTTCTAATATATTGTGTTTTGTGCGATTATTTCTTCTACGGTAGATAATGAACATTATTCTGTTTTATTCGTGGATCAAAACACGCATTTTTGAGCTACATATTTGTCTCTTATAGATCAGTTTTTCAGAGTATGTAGATATTGAAAATTATTCTGTTTTATTCGTGGATCAATACACGCATTTTTGTGTTACGTATTTGATCTCTAATAAATCAGTATTTTCTGTTTTTCAAGATTATATGTGTTGCAAAAAATGGGACACACTCTAAAATTGAATAAAACACTCTATGGAATGTGGCATAGTAGAAAGACTGAAATATAATATTTGAAAGTTTTTGGTTCAACTAGTTAGACCAAGTTTGATGAAAAATCTTGGACGGAAATACTAGTAGGATATGAACCGAATGGTTATAGAGTTTGGATTATGAATACTGAAAAATATTCAATTGTAAGAGATATAATTGCAGATGAGACAAACTTTTCGATATCCAGGACTGTAACAAAGCCTGGAAGAATCAATGAATCTGATTTTTTTGACGTAATGTCAGTGGAAGAGTATAAGGAATCTGGTTTTAATGAATCAGTTAAATTTATCTTGAATGATTTATTGACAGATTCGTTAGTGGAGTCGAATAATTCCAATAACTAATAGATTAGAATTTTGAACAATTCGACCACTGATGAATCTTTCAATGAACATTATACAACAAAATGTTGTGAACAAAGGAGAAGTAATCGAATCACATGTATTTCATATGAGGAAATCGTTATAGGAAATTATTACCTAATGGGTGTTATATCAATTTAATAAAATATTCTAACTTCATTTGAAGAAATTAAAACGTAAAACTGATAGAATAAAATTGGAAAGAACAATTAAAGATGAAATTGATTTTCTTAAGACTAAAACACTTGGGCATTAGTAGCAAGACCGAAAAAAAAGGAATATTGTAGATTGCTAATGGGTATTTAGTATCAAATAGAATGATAAATTTGGTAATCCATTAAAATATAAAGCATAAGGATTTAGTCAAAAGTATTCAATTGATTATAAAGATACATTCGCATTTGTTGCACGAATCACCAGTTTCAGATTTATGATTGCATTTGCTAATCAGTACAATTTATTGATACATCGTATGGATGTAAAAATATCATTTTTGAATCGTAAATTTAAAGAAATATATACATATGTGAAAATTCCTGACGGTATCGAAATTGAAAACAATTTGGTTTGAAGAATTCGAACGCATTCTTATATACAGAAAATTCAGGTGTAGATAGATGTATATATATTTTAGATGAAGGTGCTGTTTATAAAAATATTTTCATGGTGTTTTATGTTGATGATCTAGTGATAATGACAGTAAATATTAAACTATGAATAATTTTAAAGAGTATTTGAAAAAGAAGTGCAGTATGGTAGATTTGAAGGATATTAAACTTTTTCTCGGGATAAAATTTCTTTAGATCAGAGTGAATACGTAAGAACTATAATATATACTATACAAATGAGCGGATGTAATCCCATAAGTACTCCCCTTGAAAGTAAAATCAATTATTCTGCTTTAAATTCAGATGTAAAATGTGATGCACCCTGTAGAAATTTAATAAGATGCTTAATGTATTTAATGATAATATGTTCAAAATCCAGATCTGAGGATATCTGTTAATATTTTGAGTAGATACGTGAATGAAAATATTATTGAAACCGGGAAATGTCTGAAAAGGATTACTACGACATTTAAGAGGAACTTGTGGATTTAAAATTAAGATACATTCGGAATACGAGCAATCCAACTTTTAGTGGATATGTTGATTCAGATTGGGGAAGCAATGATATATAGATAGAAAAAGTACAACTGGTTATTTATTCAAATTATTTGAAAATTGTACAATATTTTGGAATCCGAAACCGCAGACATCAGTCTCAGCTTCATCCACAGAAGCTGAATATATGGCTCTATTTGAAACCGTGAAGGAAGTCATTTGGTTAAAATCATTAGCGAAGAGTATTACTATAGAAATTGCAACACCAATTATAATTTTTGAAAATGATAAAGGTTGTATAAGTATAGCCAAAAATCCAACATCTCATAAAAGATCGAAACATATTGACATAAAGTATCATTTTTCCAGAGAACAAGTAGAGAAAAATGTAATCAAATTGAATTATATTCCTACAGGTTGTCAACTGTCAGATGCCTTGAAGAAACAGTTACCTGCAGCTGAATTCATAGAGTTCAGAGTAGGAATGGGTTTGGAATGATTGATTTTTTTTTATTTACAAGAGTATTAATACCTATTAGTAAATATATTCCAATATGTAATTTTAAAGTAATGGTCTGGACAGGTTTTTCTGGGTTTTCCTCAGTCCTTTACAACGAAAGTTGGACCATAATAAGATATCCCCAAAAGGCACAAGGAAGATTTCTATTTCATTTTGAATCAATTGTATTTTATATTAATTAGAACTTTGAAGATGGAAAGGAATACATTTTTGAGGTGGCGTGTTGGTTTATGCATGTTTGTTTATTCTGAGTTCCAAATTAATTCAACAAATTTATATATGGATAAGCGCACATCATCAGCAAGTTTGCCCTACAATTGCCTTAAATGGGACACTTGAAAGGCCCGTGAAACTGTATTTTGAATAGCCTTGCCCAATACCTTGAGCTCCTTATTGTCATTCAGGGCTAAGTTACGCTGATTTTTGTTAATAACCAATATTTTCCTCATTTTTTGGTAATAACAATAAAACCGACTCGTATAGCTGACCTGAATGGCAATTTCCTTTTTGTAAATGCTTTGAGTGGTGATGTGGCTAGCTAGAGGAAATATTAGTTGATGTTTAATCGATGAATATTTCTCCGTATGTTTTTTAGTATTGAGTAAGGACATAATGGCGCAAATGCACAGAATCGATAGACATACATGGATGGAAAATAATGAATGTTCGTGTAAAATTTGTAGAGTTTTTTTAATCAATGACTTGTCCATGAACATGTTTCAACACAACTAATATTTTTTGGACCATGACTTGAAATCGAATTCATGGAATTCATTATTGAATAATGCGCGAAAAAATCTAATTTCAGAGAAATATTACGAAGAATGTAAAAACATATCAGAAGTGGGATATTTATTGGATGTTTGTCATCATATCAAGTATACAAGGTTCTCAAAACATCCAACTTCGTTATCGATTATGAGAATAATAGTAAACAGAGTGAAAATACCTACATATAGGTACCTATATTTAGATTTAATTGATACCTTTATCGAAACTAAAGCTCGAACACAGCAAGAGCGACATAGGATTATTACTCTTTCAATATAAAATGTTGTTTATCTTCGGAAATTGAGGACAACTCCACTTCGAGTGTTTCGATAATGCAGGTCTTCCATAAAAGCCGCTTTACACTAGGCAATATTGATGTAACGCATTGCATTGCATGAATATGATTATTCCATACTGCAATTTGAGTGCAATACTATTTTCAAGGCTTGTACGACCAACTAAAGGCACTTTTGCATTTATACTTTTATCACAGCTTTTATATTGCGACAAAATTAAATTGCCAATCTTGCCATCGTGAGATCAGAGGAAATTTCAATTATTATAACGGTGTTTTATGTAAGAAGAAAATATGTCAACAAATAAAAGGTAGGCTGAGGTGGGTCATTCGATTAATAGAAATTATGGATAATTGGGCATTCCGCGAACTTTTATTGAATAGGATTATCTAAAAAGTTATTAACGTTTTGGGCAATATCAGTCAGTGCTCTCGAACGTGCTATTTCATTATGATAATCATCAGATTTGATGGAATATAAGCGAGCATGCTTTTTATACAATAGTATTGAACTTGTTCTGTTTCTGTAGACTAAACATACTTGGGAACCCATACCTTCATGCTTAATTCATCGAGTGATAAAAAGAAATTCCAACCATATAAAATTGATGAAAATAGATAGAGCTGAAAAAAAGTTTCGAATGATAGGTTAAGTCAAACTCCTAGTGAATTTTATCATATCATATTCATGTTGGATTCCATTAAAGTCACTGAAAAACAAACCAGAATTGCCAAATAATTGCATGAAAAATAGCCCCAGCTCTAATTTTAAAAGTTACATCAGCTGATCAGAAAATTGCCGTCACGCATGCGGCATTGGGTCATTTCACATTGCATTGCTCTTGCATTGCACCAATATTGCATAGTGTAAAGCGGCTTTAAGCGGGTGTACACGGCATGTACCGCACGCAGGGGTTATAATCAGTAGGTGAATACAGCATAAAACATTATATGATTTAGTTACTAGCTTCTTTTCAATCAAATCAGCTGGAAATTTTTTATTTAGCGCAAGTTGTTTAAATGATATCAAACATCTCACTCGTTCATTTAATTATCAGTATATTTGAACGATTTATAAAAGCTTACCTACACTATTGAAATTTATGGATATTAGGAATCCGTTACATCTAGAAAATAAAATTTCTAATGAAAATATTCAATTATTGTAGTATTGAATGGAAAAATTTCCCGAAATACGTCGACTGATTTTGTTTGGGGAACATCTTTTGACGTATATTCAACCCCTCAAAATTGAACAGGGGAGAGGGGTTGAGTGATACTTCATTTGAAAGGTCTTAGAAGCCTCATTTTTATCAAGCCCTTTTAACAAACATAAACAATTAAAAAAAATCACCTTCTTAAAAAAATTAATTGTTTCATCATGCTTACAAACAAACAAATAAATCTGGGTTTAAAAATCAAATGTTCAAATTGTTCTCCATTAACTTCCATACAATAATACAATCTTGACTGAGAACCGTCTCTAACATAGTTCAGCATAATTGGAGTTATTTGACGACACTCATTTAGGGGAGACTTGGATAATACCGAGCCCCTAAGGACTTCGAACTATAATTACGACAATGTTTGATATTATAGAAACAAAAATGCAGCAATTAGTAGAAAATTTAATTAGGTACGCATACGGTATTGTCAAACTGGATAATATATGCCTATAGGTTTGATATAATCGTGCCCACATTAATTTAGTAAAAATTGATAAGAAAGTGTAGTAATAGTAATAAACGAACACAATTTTTTTGCCATTGAAGAAATGAATGAGACCATTTCTTTCTCTTCTTCTTTGGAAAATGTAGCCTTTCTCTCCATAGGTGGGTTTTAATTTTCTTCCAATTTAAGTCGATCCCTAATTGTGGATTCAGGTATATTAAAGTTTCTAGCAGCACTCTTTATGGCGCGCTGTTCTATGAACAGAGAGTGCCTATCAATTCGTCCAAATGTTTTTACTTCTGTTCCGTATAGCCTCAAGTGCAGCATTCATATTTTCTGGATCCCATGCATTGCACAGATGCATCCATCTAAAACGAAATTAAATTTAAGCTACATTTTATTGATTTGTAGGTATTTTATTTTAATTGAATTAGTCATACTTATAGGTACATACAATGGTTTATCTCGTACTCAATAAATAATAACTATTTTTTTGAATAACACCGACTCTACATGTAATATCTAATCATCATTTGACTTCATCAACTTTCATCAGCTTTTAAATAAAAACATCTCATTAAAATAGGTCTAGGAGCTACATTGCTACGGTCAGAGCACAGACAGACACATCAAACATAACTTTTTTGTCAGGGGGTTAAAACATTTTAATGGAAAAAATATAATTTTAATAGTTTACAATTTCCCGCCCTCGTCTGATAAGGCGCGAAATTGTCAAACTTCATCATTTCATTTTAGGACCTCAAAATAATATAGAAAAGTAAATTGTATGTTAATAATTATTTTGACATTACTTCTACAGTATATCAGCATTAGAATGTATGCGGTCAATGTATCATAAAATAAATACAGTACAACTTACCTCTTATCAAAAGTACACTCAAAATTATAAGGAGTGACGAAAAAAATTTCAACAAAGACTGGCCTCTCCGTCGTCACGTGGGCCAAACTGTGGCGGCGCGGGGAAGGGTGTAGGCTTGTCAGAGCATCGTATCCCACAAATAGTGGTCAGTGCAATAGTTTTTGAAATACATATATGCTGATGCGCGGAATTATCAACAGCGCGGTATTATCCAACTCTCCCCTACAATTCGTTAGCGTAGTTTGTTCAAATTTTCAGGCTGAGTCAAAAATCTTGGACTCAAGATGTCCCCACAAGAAGAAGTCCAGAGGGTTGAGGTCAGGAGATCGGGCAGGTCACTCCAATGGACCTCTTCTTCCAATCCAACGACCAGGGTATTGCAAATTGAGGTATTGGCGAACTGATGCGGCGTAGTGAGGAGGAGCTCCGTCTTGTTGGAAATGCAATTGTTGTTCAAGTAGTAGAGGATCGTTTTCTAATTTTTCTGTTATTAACGGATCAATCGCATTTACCAGCATTTCAAGCTAAATTTCGCCATTTAAATTACCAGGAATAAACAGAGGTCCAATGAGGTGCTGCTGCTTACCTTCCAGTTCCAGAATTCTGATGAACTCCAGTATCTAGAATGGCTTCAAGGAGGATACGACTTCCGTCCTGCAGATTTCTTGTACAAAGAATTCCTTGCGTTGGTTTGAGAGGACGTGGCGTCTCCGTAATCAGGTGATCGGGGCTTTCATCCTCCTCCGCAAAGAATCTGCACTCGTCAGCCCTAATCTCATCATATGCTGCAGTGCGGCGTGCTTTGACTGAGATCCTTATATTTCTTTGATTTGACAGTGTCCAAGTTCCGTAGGGACTTTTTGGAGTGATTCATTCCTGGGGAGATCTCCAGAGTATACCTCTTTCAGTTTCTTCTTTCATACGAAATTCACTTTTGTAGGTGTAGTACCTACCATACAATAAAAGGAGTTCGTGCTCCTTTCTTGGCAATTGTGTTGACCTCCTCAGTTCCTTTAATTGCCGAGTGACCAGGAACCCAGAAGAAGGAGACACTGTTGCTCTTGCCTACTTCATTAAGTTTTCTTCGGCACTCCCATATTAGCTTAGACTCGATAACATGGGAGCTCAGAGCTTCAATAGCAGCTTGACTGTCAGAATGGGTTGCTATATCACACCTCTGATAGTTTCTTTCTAGACTCATTTCCACGCATCTTTCGATTACAAGTATTTCTGCCTGAAAGACGCTCGGATAGGTGCCAGCGATAGTGAGCATTTGATGCCTGCCCCATTTACTCCAACGCCAGATCCTATATTGGTTTTTGAACCGACTGTGTACAATTTAATGGCATTTTTTTAGGAACTTGGGTGGTGGATTCCCTGTCCCAGTCTTTCTTCCTACCGAGCATCGTAGTGAAGTTCTTTTCGATGCGCACTTTCTTAATAATTTCGTCACTAGGAAGATTGGCTGATGAAATGTACCTGGTGAGAGAAGACCAGGCTTTCTGGTTTTTAATACTCTCATTAGCTGTTTCTTTCCAAGATATTCTGAGAATGGCTTCATGGGACATTTTGTCTATAACTAGATGAAGGGGTGAGAGATTAGTGATAATCTCAAGTGTCATGGTACGACAGGTTCCCATAACTCTAGTGATACACACACAGTCGTGCCTTTGTACTCTGTCGAGGGTTTTCCTCGTACTATTCTGACTTATTTTTGTATACCAGACCACTGCCCCATACGTGATTATGGCTGTGACAATCATGACGTACATCCATCGCAGTATCTTTTGTATCTCCAAGTCTTACCACATGCTTATTCCAGAGATGTTTACTATCTAGTGTAATTCCCAGATATTTAACTTAATACTTCCATTGTATAATATCTCCTTTCAAAAAAGAGGAATCTCACAGCTGGAAGTTTCCTTCTCCGAGTGAACGGAACTCGGAACAGAATCACTGTGGTCTTGTTTGGTTTTATGCCCCACTGACAAGCACCACTGCTCGATAATTCGAAAGCCCTCCTGTGGTAAGTCAAACAAGGTGCCTTTGAATTTACGTCTGATTATTAGGACTATATCATCAGTATAGCCTATACACCCGAAGCCGAGCTCCGTTAGCCGTTTTGAAATGGGAATTAATTTCGGGGGGGGTTTTGGGGGTGGTAATGGTCACTTTCTGCAGCAAAAAAAAATTTTTTTAAGAGAAAAATATCATTTCGGGGGGGGGGGTTGAACCCCCAAAACCCCCCCCCCCTGGCTACGCCCTTGAGCTCATCTACTTCTAGGCTCCAAACAAGGGGAGATGTTACTCCCGCTTGAGGTGTTCCTCGAGCGGCTTTGATAGAAGTGGTCTCATTGCCCACCTCTGCCTCGGCTATCCTCGTCGACAACAACTCATACATCAATTTTATAATGGTTTTATTCACTCCTCGCCTTCCAAGTGCTTCTTTAACATACACATGTGTTATGTCGTCAAAGGCCCCGGATCCAGGAATGCTCACGTTGCGATTTCTTTGTTGTCCAGAGTTATCGGGATGACTTCGTCAGCTGATACAGGGCAGTCTCTGTAGATCGGCCCGTCCTATAAGCATGCTGACTTTCGTCAAGTGGAATGCTCCCCAGATTCTCCGTTCTTATGTTGCTGTCCACTTCCTTCTCCATCGTTTTGAGTAGAAAATATTTCAAACAAATAGGTATGAAGGTTACTCTTGCCTTCTTCATTTACTAGGTACTTGACCCAAGGCTAGAATGCTTCTCAAGAAGAATCTCTTCCATAGCTATCTACAGGAGTGCTGGAAATATCCCATCCACTCCTGGTAACTTATACTCCTGAAAGGGTTTGTATTGCCCATTCTAGCCGTTGCCTTGTGAATATCATTTTAGCAATATCCCAATCCTCTTTGCGGGAGTTTTTGGTGTGATTTATTGCTGTTTCAGTTTTCGTAATAATTTCACTACCTAAAAAGTCGAAGAACGATTGATCGTTCGTCTTCACCTTCCGTGTATGACCCATCCGACTTCTTCAACGACATTTTGGGATTACCTCCGCCTTTTGCAGTGTGGCCGCTGTGGGAGTGGAAGTGATTTTTCCACAACAAGCTTGAAAGTTGAGCCTCTTTGCCTCAGTATTCCTCTGCCAGTAACCGTCTCTTTTGGCCCTGTTAAAGAGCTGATGGACCTCCTTCCTGAAGTTTGACAGGTTCTCATTCCACCAAGGTGCTTCCTTCTCTGATCGAACCTTTGACAGCGGACAACTGGAGTGAAAAGCCTCCATTATTGCCTCACTGACCTGTTCGACTTTTCGCTCCAGATCGTAATTCCGGTGTTCTGTCCATTTTATACCAATCTACTCTAAATTGTCCCTCAAATAGTTCTTATACAGATACCAGTCGATCTTTTTGGGATTTCAAATTGAAGGCATCGAGGTGATACTAGCCTCTAATCTGAACTCAATAATCCTATGATCAGAGAGTGATGGTTCGTCCATCACCCTCCAGGCTATTACATTCTTCCTAGCAGCAATATTAGCTATTTTTACCTCGGCTATGCTCTCGTGACAAAGTTGAGGAGAGTCCCCACATTCAGGCTATCAAGGTTATTTGCTGAAAGATATTCTAATAAACGCTCACCTCTGGAATTGATGTCAGTGCTTTTTCAGCCAATTATGATTGGCAGCCGTCTGTTGTTGGAATATTGCATCAGTCTCTGCAGTTCCGCTGGCGGTGGTTCATCGAAGTATGCAGATGCGAACACAATATCCCGGTCGGTGCCACTCATATTGATGTTAAGCAGAATTGTGACTAGGTCCCGAGGCATTTACTCTGAAACACATATTTACGTTTTTGGCGCTCTAGTTCCTCGGAACTGAGTGTTTATCAATTTGCCCAAATGTCTGTAATTTTCGAATTTTTCGATGAAAATGGTCTTAAACGATTTGGTTCGACTCACTGATCAAGAATCCGTGGTTGAAATTCATTATGTCCGGCCGTCCGGCCGGCCGTAGGCACGATAACTCTCGAACGGAATGAGCTAGACAGTTGAAATTTTCAGAGTAGGTTTGGGAGATAAATATCTCGGCTAACTTCGTTATTGAGCAAAATCAGACAGATGGTTTCGGAGTAACAAAAAAAAAAAATTTTTTTTACAAGGCAAATTCCAAATTACATGAACAGAACATGAAGTAAGAGATCTGAGAGTAGTGAGACTGCTTTTCATCCATAGACATAGATATAACTCTCGAACGGAATGAGGTAGGTAGTTGAAATTTTCAGAGTAGTTTAGGGAGATGAATATCTCGGTTAAATTCGTTATTGGGCAAAATTGGCCAGATTTAATTTGATTTCTTCCATGGTGCAGTTCTCATTCTCATGATTGCTCATTTAATCTTGATAAATAAACTATTATTTGAATTGAATTTCCTTTAGGATGCAGTTCTATCATATGAACATTGATATAATTCCCAACTCTGAGAAACCAATACTTTCGGAGATATAATTTGTCTGTTTGAACTAGAGCGCCAGAAAGCTCCTGTCCACAGGGCTTGAACCCATTTTTTTCATGAGCACACAGGCATGTGAGGATACTTACCTCTGGTCATAAATGAAGCGCTCAGAGCAAAAGTGGCTCAAGTCCAAAATATTCATCATAGAGAAAATGGCAAAAGAAAATTTTGCACATTTTTGAAGCTTGATCACGTAATTATTAGAGGCGATTACATAAGTTCTTTGATTTATTTGGTTTCACGTGACTATTAGGATATTGTACATGGCACAATGCAGAAGTGGATTGGGCCAGTCTTGCTTCAGCAAATTTGAATCGACTAGGTGTGCAAAAGTGAATTTATTACATCTTGTGCTGAATGGTCGACTTTTACTCTGAGCGCATCAAATCAGTTTTGAGTTGATACATGCCAAACTCTTGATTTGGCTTTCTTTGTTGATCCAGGGTTCCTGGATCAGTACGATGCTGAATTGCAATATTGCCAATTGCCTTGCAATCAGAGCTGAAACTCCCTTCGCGTGATGCAAGTCCACTTGCGCTGCCTTCATGAAGAGGATAGGTGAAAATAAGGTGATAGAGGCTGTTTTACCAGTATCTATGTTTCCCCTCCACTCAACCTCTTCATGTTCTTCCTCAAATTCCATGCAAGTACGTATTAGTCTCTTCGCAATTCAAGCAGGACTCTTGGTGCTGGTCTCCGGTAAGACCCTCAGCCCTCAAACATCAGCTCCACCCAGTCTCCCCGATGGATGATGAGGAATTCTGTGCCTCTACCGACGGACCAGCAGACCCAGAGGAGATCCTATGCCGACCCACCACAGCGCCTTTCCCCTGTTTTTGTGAATAAATTTCAACTCTCCATGTTGCTTCTTTAGAAAGCTTTCGTATTTTTGGACTGACCTACATATGTAATTGAATTGGAATACACTGTTCATAAGTAAGTCAAATATAAAAGCTAGAAACCATTCTCCTCTCAAAATTCGAAACTTACAGATATTTGGTTAAAATGAATGCGTGGTGTGAGGGCGCATACACTAGAAAATAAGGAACAAATTGAAATTAAATAAGAATTAAGGGTTAAGAAGATCAGTTTATACAGATGATCTAAAACAAAATAAGAAATAAGAATGAACCAATCGAATCGCAGCTATTTGACAATTTTATGCAAGTTCTGTGAATTTCACTCTATGAGCATGCGTATTATCATTTTCCAACCAAAATAAAATAAAATAAGTAATAAAGTTGAGAGTTGGCCAACTTTAGTTCCTATTCTTATTTATCTTATTTCGTGTATAAACAATATCATTGAAATGTGCTTACTTATTTTATTTTAATCTGTTTCTTATATTATTTTATTTGCTGAATAAACCCACCTTAACCTGTATACAGCCGTAGAAAAACCTTTTAATGTATATACTCTTATAACATTCAGTCAACGGACCAAACAACAATTAACCGAAATATTTGTCATCCTAAATTACCTTTCAAAATTTTATCTGAAAGTGAAAACTGTTTTTTCAGGATGTCCATGTCTATTCGGTCTAATCTGCAACGCAAAATAAAAATCAAATAAATTGAAAAATTTAAGATATTCCTACTAACTTAACCCAGCTGACGTCATCCTGCCAGAGGCTTCATCGAATGCGTGACAATGCATCTTCATCAAGAGCTAATTCCAGGATTGCCATGGCAACGTACAAAGTATTTTGTCTCTGGTTGATGCGATTAGTAAATTAGACGATATTCTCTCGAACTCAGTCAGCGCATCCACCATTTCACTCTGGTAACACTGAAATAAAACAATTTGTAATCGGTTGTTATCAGTAAGTCAAATTTAATAGTTTGAGACCATTCTCGGAAACGAATAAATAACGTATAACATTCAGTCAACGGACCAAACAACAAATGTTCGAAACATTTGTAATCCTAAATTATCCTTCAAAATTTTATTTGAAATTGATTTTTCAGGAAGTCCGTATCTAGTCATGCTATTTTGCAACCCAAAACATTGAAATATATAAGCTACCTACCAGCTGAACCCGACAGACGTCGACCTGCCAACGGCTTCGCCAAATGCGTGATAGTGCATCTTCATGGAGAGGTAATTCCACGATTGTTATAGGAACGTACTAAATATGTTGTCTATAGTTGATGCAAATAGAGAATTAGACAATATTCTCTCAAATTGCGTCAGCGCATCCACCATTTCAAACAAGTAGCTCTGAAAAAACAATTAATTTGAATACGATTGTTCATCAATAAGTCAAATGTAATAGCTTGAGACCATTATTGGCTCGAACTTGGAAACTTACAGACATTTGGTTAAAATGATAGCACGCTCGTGCGATGGCACACACACGTGAACGACTTACTAACCTTCATCCAGCCGTTGACAAACCTTTTAATGAAAATAGGTACTCGTATAACATTCAGTGTCTAGTCGGTAAGACTGTGTGTGTATCACCGGATATATGGGAACCTGTCCTACCAGGGCACTTGAGATTATCACAAATCTCACACCACTTCATCTAGTGATAGACAAAATGGCCTATGAAGCCATTCTCAGAGTATCTAGGGACGGAATAGATAAAGAGAGTATTAAAATGCAAGAAAGCCTGGTCCTCTCTTACCAGTTCATCATTTCATCAGCCAATATTCCTAGTGACGAAATTATTAAGAAAGTAAGCACCAAAAAGAACTTCACTACGATGCTCGGTAGGAAAAAAAGACTGGTACAAGGAATCCACCAGCCTTATTAAAAAAATGCCATTAAATAACGGTTCAAAAAACGCTACAGGAGCTGGCGCTGGAGTATATGAAGCAGGCATCAAATGCTCACAATAGCTAGGCTCTTATCCGAGCGTCTTTAAGGCAGAAATACTTGTAATCGAAAGATGCGTGGAAATAAACCTAGAAAGAAACTCAGACATCAGAGATGTGATATAGCAATCCACTATGACAGTCAAGCTGCTATTAAAGCTCTGAGCTCTCAAGTTGTCGATTCTAAGCTAATATGGGAGTGCCGAAAAAAACTTAATGAAGTAGGCAAAAACAACAGGGTCTCCTTGGTCTGGGTCCCTGGTCACGCCAGAATTAGAGGATCTGGGTAGGCCAACACACTAGCCAAGAAAGGAGCACAAACCCGTTTTACGGGCCCGGAACCCTACTGTGGGGTTGGTAAATACACCTACAAAAGTGAATGTCGGATGAAAGGAGAAACTGAAAGAGGTGTACTCTGGAGATCTATCCCAGGAATGTATCACTCCAAAAAGTTCCTCCAGAACTTTGACACTGTCAGATACAAGAAATATATGGACCTCAGTAAAAATACGCTGCACCTCACTGGTTTCCTCACAGAGCACTGCGGTCTTCGGAAGCATATGATTAGAGTAGTGCTAGCAGAAACTGACGAGTGCAGATCCTGTGGAGAGGAGGATGAAACTCCTGATCACCTGATTACGGAATGCCTCGCCATCTAAAACCAACGCGAGGAATGCTTTGGATAAGAAATCCGCAGGAGCGAAGACGTAGCCTCCTTGAAGCAATCCCAGATACTGGATTTCATCAGAACTCTGGAACTGGAACATTCGCGCAATAACATTCAGTGAACGAACCAAGCATTAAATGCACGAAACATTTGCCATCCTAAATTACCCTTGAAAATTTGATCTGAAATTTGTTTTTTCAGGTTCCATATCTATGTAGTCGTGCTATTTTACAACGCAAAGTGTTTTATTTCGAAGGAATAAACCCCTCAAATTTCGAACCGTAGCTCGTATGTGGTTCGCTAAGTAGACTGTATAAGAAATCTGATGATGACCCTATTCTGATATGTACCAATACTTGCACCAGACTTACCCGAATATCACTAAAGAGCACTTTCTGAGCGTGTTTGCTGTCCTGGACTGTTGAAGAGGGGCCCCTCTGAAGACTTGGATGCTGCTGATCCCGTTGAAGGACCGAGCTCCGAAGAGTTCAACCAATAAATAGCACTTAACTTAAACTAAACTTAACCAACTAAGAGGTCCTTTTTCCTTAAGTGAAATTATGTCTATGAAAACGGGCGACAGATGCACTTGATCGAAAATTAGGTACCTATTGAATATAGTTTTTGCGACGGAGGCAATTATAATTATTCATACACCGAATATCGAGAGAAGATCGAATTCATTCTTAACAATGTGCGTAAAATCGTCTCTGGGCCCTTGATGGAAAAAATGTTCTAGACATGTAGGTATTCAAACGCGTACAAATCTGGGCAAGTATGTGGGTCTTCCAAAAATTAATCGAACCACACACGCGAATACAGAACACAAAGTCAAAACCACAAGAATTGAAGAATCTAAGGTACCTACTAGATGAACCCGACAGACTGCCAAATACTTCATCAAATGAGTGATAGTGCATCTTCATGGAGTGCTAATTGCAGGATTGTTATAGCAACGTACAAAATATTTAGTCTATGGTTGATGTAACTAGCAGTTTAGACAATATTCTCTCGAATTGGGTCAGTGCATCCACCATTTCACACGGGTAGCACTGAAAAAATAAAAAAATTTAATACGATTGTTCATCAGTAAATCAAATATAATAGTTTGAAACCATTCTTGGCTCGAAATTAGAAACTCACAAACATTTGGTTAAAATGATTGCAGGCTGGTGCGAAGGCACATACACGTGAACGACTAACCAAACTGTATCCAGCCGTACACAAACCTTTCAATGAATATACTCGTATAACATTTACTTGAATCTTCTCATTTCAAATCATCGGCGTAAACAAAACTTCAAATATTTAAAAACATTAGGTACCTATATCGTTAATATGAATTAAAAAAGTTGAGGTCTCAAGTGGGAGCCTTGAGATACGCCTGAGGTATTGGGGAAAGTTTCGGATCTAAAACAATCGACCAACACAAACTGAGATTTACCACCGATGTACCTACTTTAATAACCACGCTTTCTTCTTTCTTGAAATTGTACCTTTTACCATTCCCTTGTACCCTCCCGCTGGGAGGGAGCACTTTTTGACGAACAGGATTTTTGCTACGTGGAATGCACTGCCAGATGCTGTGGTGAACGCTGCGTCGGTGAATGGGTTCAAGAATTCTCTGGACCGATGGTTCGCGGGTGTAGTTCTCGTTAATTGTTCTTTGTTAATTCAATACTGTGACATTTCATTCATTGTAAAGTTTGTTTTTGTGAGTTTATAGAAATTATTTCTCAACTCTTCTCTACTCGTAATAATAATAATTTAAAACAGTCGCTTGAATTTAGCTTCGGTATCTACGATATAAATTCTACATTGAAAGATTTCAAAGGGTCCAGAACAAATTCATGCGATTTTTAGCCTTCAGGAATGGATTAATCGTAAGAGACCACGATTATTCGCACATAAGAAAGATTTTCGGAGTGCTCACATTAGAGAATAATAGAAAGGAAAATGATATTATTGTACCTTATAAAGTTGTGAACAGCCAGTTGCTAGTCTCCGACATCCTGCCGAATATCTCTTTCAAAGATAAAGAGATGAGGTTAAGAACTACTGAATTGTCCTACTTGCCACTAAAAAAGACCAATCTCTCCAAAAACTCGCCCTTATGTAGGATGATGTGGGTCTGCAATGAGGTCCGTTAGGATACCGATGTTTTCCGGATTTCAGTACTGTCAGCAAAAAGACTCTTGAAGTTAAAATTTTTGGGTTAGTTGTTTTAATAGTGTTATGGTGTACATATTTGTAGAAACATATCTTTTTTATTGATAATCGATAAGTCTTAAACTGAATGTTTATTAGTGATCAATAGTATGGTTTTAATCATAACTATTAATACATGTTTTTACATGCATTTTTAATTACTGTTTTACTGTGTGAAAATTTTGTAGACGACATTTTCAGAATTAAATATTTTTAGCCCTGAAGATGATACTACTGACGAAACATCAGCTGTTTGATTTACATTTTAATAAAGTTAGTAAAGAAAGCTGAAAACTTGATCATTGTAGAAAGTGGACTAGAATCATTTTCTATTAATAATTTTCGCCAAACAGCTGGAGATATTTGTATGAAATTTTGTATGTGCTATTTGCTTTCGAGGTAGCAACCTTTACAATGAAATCTGTTATCTTTGATTTACCAGTGGTAACCGTAATAGCATCTTACTGGATATTTTTGAATGCAAAATGAATTTTCAATTCCTAATTCAATTAGCGATGAAATTCTTTCGATTTATCTGTACGATAGAGTCGAAAGTGAGAACTCAAAAATATTTATTAATAATGAAACTATAACAGATAAATCAACAGATTTCTCGACAACTCAAAACTAAATAAATTTAAAGAAATTGCTCGAAAGGCAGTTCACCCACCTCAATAATATTTCGATATAGTCCAATTGATGATTTTTTTCCACTCCTCACATATAAAGTAGTCTTACTTACATCGCTGGAGATGTAAGTACCATTTTCAAGGAAAGGAAATCTTCTACCCTCGAGATCTTCAGTGCTCTCTGAAAAAATGTTGAATTCAAACATAATGAACTATTCCACAATCTACATTTATTTAACATATAGAATCAAAATGAAAATCAATACGAAATATATCGAACGAATTATTGCGAATTCTTCAATCTTCAATCTTTTCGTTAATTCTTATATTATTAACGGAATCCGTAACTTGTTGGTCATCCAACACCACTGAAAAAATTAAGAAACTGTCTAAGGTTTCAGATTCAACTCCAGTGTAGTATAGCATCGTCAGTTTCCAGAAAAACCTTACTCACTTACGTACGTACTGAACATATTGGATTTTGTTAGCTTTGTAGCCAATATTTTTCTCTTCAGCAATGCGAGAAGTTAGGAAAATTTTGAAATATCTTCATTTCCCCGTATGTCCACTTCAGCATGGTACTATATGTATAGACCAGCCTATACATATTGATAATTAATCATTAAAAGATCGTATCTTTGTAATGAGTAGGGATAAGAGAGAGCAATGCGCAGATGTACATATGTGATACTGCACTTGTTGGGAGAATTCAATTCAGATTTGATTCCTTAAGTAATAAATAATAAAAATATATCGAGCCTTTCAATATTAAACAATTAATTGATTGATACAATTTTTTCTTTATGTGTACCACACAAACTTTATAGTGGTTTACACACTATATATATAGACTTGACGGAGATTAAGATGTTGTGGAAATATGCCAAGAGCAAAATCTTCTATATTAGGAACTACTATTTTTACTTCAGCGCCAATATTTGAATATCTTAAAAGCTGCTTGCTGATTTGAATGTGTTCTTAGAGATACCAATATACAATTTCCCCAGATGAACCTACACTTAAAATACTATGTTTGGGCAGGGATTGCTCGTGATCTAAGTAATAGGACCAATTTTCTGCCAAGGAAATCTCAATGGAGATGAATGTTTAGAATTCTTGCAGAAAGTATCTACTAGTTACGAGTTTGACCTGATCCGGATAAAGCCGATGTCCCAAATAGAAACATCTGGCCTCCCCATTTGACAAGACTTGTCCGTTGTCCGTGAGTTTCTGCATGATGTATTTCCAGGTCAATGGATTGGTAGAACCTTTTGAGTGGCCTCCCAAGTCTCCAGATATAACACCTATGGACTATTTCTTATGGGGGTACTTGAAAAGCAAAGTTTTTTAGACCAAACTGGGAAACATTGAGCAGTTACAAGAACGAATAACACAAAAGTGTAGGCTAATTTCCACCGAAGTAATTAGAAATTTCCAAAATGAATTTTGGTTCCGTTTAGGATATTGTCAGTTAGTTAATGGACAACATTTTAAGCAATTATTGAAGGAACATATTTGAGTTAATATCAGATAGATTCAGATTTCTTCGAACTTCGAACTAAATAAAAATTTGTTATCTGGTACGCATGTGTAACTTGATATACCCTTCAAGAATTGTCTTAAGAAAATTTGTATTGCCATTTAAACAAATTATCGATGACGTCATATCTCAAATTTGGCACATGCTTTATAACATTTTCTAACAACAAAATGAGCGCAATATAAAATACCAATCGACTTGTCCCAGCATATTTACTACAAAAAAACTGTTTTTGATTTAGTGAATTTATTCCAAGTTAGAGACTCGTACTGTAAATCACTATAGTGGTTGATTTATCGAAACCTTTGGGTTTCTAGTCCAACCCATATAATACTTGTATTTGCCAAGAATTTGTTCTAGTTTTTAATCACCCTTCACAATAAAATTTCAAATATTATTGTAATTGTATTTTGTATTTTACATCTTCGTAAAACCAAATCAACATGCAGAAACAAAAATTCCTCAAATCTTAGTTTCATGGAATATGTATATGCGAAAAAATTTCATGGAATTTGAAGATAAACAATATAATTGAATAATTTAATATTATTCATGTTAAAAATGAAACATAACGTCCTAGGTTAACAAAGATTACAAATATGTAAGTATAACATTTAAATTTCAAAATTTCATGGATTAATACGGATGTATACTAAAAACTGCGAAGTAGGAATTTCTACAATATGTACCCATATGTTCTTGCCATTCTCTATATTCACCCATTTCTGTGAAATAATTCCATGTGACACCGATTAACATTTCCACATTCATGATAGATGTAACAATATTACAGATTTTCTGGAAGGATGTGAGATCACCAGAAGCTAAAATCACAGGAACTTGATTATATCTGAATAAAGCGTCGATATGTTCATCATTCCAAAATTGGTCTCTGTGGACATTCAGAGAACGCTGGCATTCGAACATAACAATAACATCAGGAATTGTTAAACAATCTACCTTTTGATATGCCATTTTGTGAACAGAAACTCCAGCTAGTTTATCTCGACTTTCATACGGTGGAGCGATACAAAACTTGAGCATTGGACCTGTCAGCACTATTTCTACTTTATTTACGTTGATTAACCAATCGCTTAAGAGCTGAGCGACTTCTACCCACTGAAAAGCCAATTCGTAATCATCAGATATCGCCAAATGGATTGTCAGTGTCGATTCATTCCTCGATAACATAGATTTTCGATCTGTTTTCTTCTGTTTCTTGTCATTCTTCCACCTTGGTTTGGACGAGTTTGGAATAAGATAGCGTTTGCTTATGAAACCTGCCTTTTCCAGAGCATTAAGAATAGTAGCAGCAGGAATATACGGTTCCATAAATATACTGGAGCTAATGAAGACTTCTTGGCTGAATGAGAGATTTGATTCGTTTTGGATGAGTCTAAATAGCTCAAACTTATTGAGAGGCCACCGTTTGTTACCTGATCTGATTTTCTTATAGGCATACGGTATGACTTTCAATTTGAAACCATTATGATAACAAAGCGAAGCAACAAGTCTACAATTTCTCAACCTCCAACAAAAGTTCATATGATTTACTTCATCTATTTTCATATGTTCACTGCTGCAATAAGTAACAGACTGACAATGCTGGCATTCGAAATTTGGTGAAGGTTTCTTGTAACAAATTGCACATACCCATGGCAATAAGCAAATTTGTCTCTCATACTTCGTTAAGTAACTGCTATCCTCTAATTTTCGGTGTTCCACCAAATAATCCATAAGTGATCGTCTATACAAAAAGAATAATATAGGATCACGATCTTTAGGAAATGGTAATTTCCTCTTGATTTCCTTCAGTGCAATGCAGGTTGGTTTATGGAATGACCAATCTTCAACTTGATGTTGTTTAGAACAATAAGAAACTGCTAAACACGAAGCACATTTCAATAAATTTTCAGACGAAAAGCAAAGGTTACAACTGTTGGCGTAGTACACTCTATTTCGATATTTCGATTCGTAATTTTCAGGAAGATCCATAATTTTTGATAATGTTACACGAAGTGAAACTGGTTTATAGCCGAGTCAGGTGATATGGACGTTCAAAATGAACACATTATAATTGAATATATCCGCATATGAGAATGGATAAAGAATTTAAAAAACATATGTTTGGTTTCCTTCATGTGAATCATTTTCATTCGTTTTCACAGACTTCTTCCTCTTCTTGTTCATTTCATTTTGGTTTATTGTTGCACGCATGTTCTGGGGAACATAGCTTGAGAACGGAAAGAGATAGCGTGTTAAAATTTTCAGAGTAGGTGGCGCGTCCCAATACGTCGGACAAGTTCTTTAATGGGCATAATCGGCCCAACGGTTTCCGGGTAATAATTTTGTTTTCAACCAATAGAGATTCGATCGAATTGAAACTTGGTGAGTAGTTGTATATTATTTATTTATTTATCGTATGGTATGGCACATGTTGAAATTTACATAGTAAAATAATATTAATAACAACAATAAAACAATAATACAAACAATAATAATACTACAACTAATTTACAAGCAAACATCAAGATTTTTTATATATTCAATTGCACTATACGTTGCCTCCAGGAAATCATCAAAGGGTCCACCATATGCTGTTTTGGGACATACAAACATAAAGACGTATGTGCAATTTTGTGAGAATCATATCACTAGAAAATTTTTTAAAAATTATTAAAATACATTAATCATCTCACGATGACTTGAGAAAGAGATAGCGAATTACAATTTTCA
The DNA here is from genome assembly GCA_937662695.2 of Halyzia sedecimguttata. NCBI lineage: Eukaryota > Metazoa > Arthropoda > Insecta > Coleoptera > Coccinellidae > Halyzia > Halyzia sedecimguttata. Next base: position 19,857,586 of record OW569413.2, read on the forward strand.
GGGTAGGTTGAACACCCGAATGCAACACGTGAGTTCGTGAATAGGCATAATCGGCTAAAAATTTCTGGAGTTATACCTACCTGAAATTCTGTTTTTATTTCCGTGACCGTTTTCGTGATAACCTTCAAATGGAAAGAGATAGCCACTTACAATTTTCCGGGTAGGTTGCGCATCCGAATGGGTCACTTATGTTTATTGTTGGCTATAATCGACGAAACGGTTTCAGAGGTACACCTATCTGGAATATTGTTTTCTCGATAACTCAAAAAGCATGGATCCGATCGAATGGAAACTTAGTAAGTTGTTTGTAGCAGTATTCTACTACTTCCTTCGCAAAGAAAATTGTGGGGATCGTATCACAAACAAATTTAAAAAAAAAATTGGTTCAAGCACTGACGTGAAGTCAGAAGCTCTTGCGCGTATGTTCTATTGTCCATTCTTCTGTATTGGACACCCTTAATCGAATTTACCATGGTAAATTATGTTGTCCATTCTCCTGTATTGGACACTCTTAATTCGAATTTACCATGGTAAATAAAAATAAAAAAAAAATTATAAATTTTCTACAAATACTATCCTCACGAAATTTTGCAAGAATTTTCGCGTTGGCATTCTACAACTAATAACCATGTTTGAATTCAATCAGTTTAGTATTTTTCGAGTTAATGGGGAACAAAAAACAACCAAATTTCAGATGGCTATAACTCTAAAACCGTTTGGCCGATTATGCTCATAAGCAAACTCAAATGTCGCGTTCTGATGCACATCCTAACCTGAAAACTTCAAGCCGCCATCTCTTTCCGTTCTCAAGTTATCGTGACAACAAAAATATTTTTTAATAATTTTTCAATAATTTTTTAGCCATACGATTCGCACAAAATTTCACAAACGTGCTTAGGTTCATATTCTACAACTACTCACCAAGTTTCAATTCGATCGGATTCATATTGGTTGAAAACAAAATTATTAATCGGAAACCACTAGGCCGATTATGCCCATTAACGAACTTGTCCGTCGTATTGGGATACGCCATCCACCTTGAAAATTTCAAGCTGCTAGCTCTTTTCGTTCTCAAGTTATCGTGGCAACGGCCTGCCCTCCGGCCGTTGCCACGATAACTTGAGAGTCATAGAGGAGTCGAACTAAATCGTTTGAGACCATTTTCGTCAAAAAATTCGAAAGTTACAGACATTTGGGCAAAATGATAACGCGATATTCCCCAGAACATAAGTACGCGCAAAAAATATTAAAAAATATTATTTATCTCACGATTACTTGAGAATGGAAAGACATAGCGACTTCGATTTTTAGTGTAGGCTGAGCATCCTAATGTGACATTTGAGTTCGTTAAAAGGCATAATCGGCCAAACAGTTTTGGATATATATCAATCTGAAATTTGGTTGTTATTTCCACAATAACTCAAAAAATAAAGTGCCGATTCAATTCAAACATGGTAATTAGTTCTAGAATGCTGTCTCGAAAATTTTTGCAAAATTTCGTTAAGCTCATATTTCTAGAAAATTAAAGAAAAATCATTTGAAAATAATTCTATATATCAGAAAGAATTCGTCCAACATCGCTGAAATTTTGCGAGAACCTTCAAAAACTAACTCTAAAACCAAGTAACAGGTTTGAGCACGATCGGATCCTTATTGTTGGAGATCAGAGCATATTTGGGTGAGTTTCGATATTTTAAAAGCCAGTTTAATTTAATTCTCAGTGGAATAAATACGGTAAGAGGATTAATGCATTAATTTTTTTTCGTATATTATTCGATATTTAATAAATTTCCATTCCGATAGAATACATATGTCAGAATTGAAAATTCTTTGATCCTGGATGATTCTCTCATTAATCAAGTCCTTAAAATGGTACAAAATGTATTCATATCTTATAATATATGAGAAAACGGTATATATCGATGGTAAATTCGATTAAGAGTGTCCAATAGATTTGAATGGACAATAGAACATGCGCGCAAAAGCTGCTGATTTCACGTCAGTGCTTGAACCAAGTTTTAATTATTTCCACCAAACTTAGTATGTACGAATTCAAAATAAAAATATCTTTAAAAATCTGCAAGAAGATACAGGGTATCCCATATAAACTAAAAAAGTTAGGGTATTTCCGGAGAAACCGGAAGTACATTAGTAACAAGTAATATGGATGCGTTATGCGTAAATAACGTCCTTCTCATTTTATATAGTTACTTGGTTCCATAGTTTTCGCCAACCCAGTCAAATTAATGGGGAAATACATTATCTATATGACAAGACCAAAACTATATGGGCATCATCATTTAAAAAAAGGTGGGAGAACACTGGCGTGAGGTCAGCGTGATTTGGCGCGCTTGTTCAAATTCATAGCCAGAGCGATCACCCACCCAGGTACTCAACCCGCCCAAGGCTGCAAATGTTTGTTAAATTAAAAGCAATGTGTCAACATAGGTCTACTCACTTTTTAGAATATGTTATTGCGAGAGCTTCAGCTTTGGATAATTTTTCCAGATTAACTCGATTCGGAAGATCGTTAATATGTTCATTATCAATTGGATGAAGTTACGCAATACTGGGTCAAGCCATAGTCAGCTAGTTTCCTAAGAAATGATGGAAGAACAGTTTAGCAGTAGGTACATGGAAACTTAGCATAAAAGAATATGTAGAAATGGTTTCTCTGTAACAAAAATCTTGTATCCAGGGTTTATTTCAATCATACAATCAATCATCCAATGATTGGATTTTAGAAAAATGTACCTTGACCCATTATTGCATTAAGTAATCATTAAAGGATACTGTGGGAGGTATACTCATTATTGAAAGGTTTTTTTCTGGGTTTTCTCTCCCAAACTCTGAAAAATATCTATAAAATAAAAATTAATTATTTTGTGATTTGCTTCTGCGTAAGAAACACACAATATTTGTCAGAAGCAATCAATTTAACAATGTTGCCTAACAAACAACAACGAAACAACATCAACGAAGAAACAAGTAACGATTTTCATCGGGCGTCTGACGAAGGTGTCAGATATAGACTCCGAAACGTTACGATATAGTTGTTTCTTCGTTGATGTTGTTTCGTTGTTGTTTGTTAGGCAACATTGTTAAATTGATTGCTTCTGACAAATATCGTGTGTTTCTTACGCAGAAGCAAATCACAAAATAATTAATTTTTATTTTATAGATATTTTTCAGAGTTTGGGAGAGAAAACCCAGAAAAATACCTTTCAATAACCATTATTGCATGATAATTGATTGTTGAATTGGGAAATAGTTTATTTTAGTATCTAGCAATAGTAGCCAGCCTCCATCTAAAAAAACTGTATATCAATAAAAACGGAAGTAGTCTTCAAATTTTAGTAGGGTTACATTCTCAGATGTTTGATGAACAGATTTTGGGCAGTGATTAGAAGTAATTTCTCGATATCCATTTATACCAAAAGTGTTGTTGCCCAAAGTTAAATTTCCTTAAAGTTTTGTAACACTTGGAAAGAGTTTTTTCGAGGTGTTCCAAGCTGAACTTTGGAATAGTTCTTCAAAAGGGCGTTAACAATGAGATTTAGTATGTCATATAGTTTCTGCGGCCCTAGGGGGCGGTAATTGGGGACAGCGTATCGAAAAAAGCTATAATTCATTAAATATTGAGTGTTCCACGATGAGCTTTGGATATGCTGTCTAGAATGGCGTAAATACAAATATGTAGTATGTACCATAGTTTGTGCGGCCGTAGGAAGGCAGCAGTTTGGGGCGGCATAACGAAAAACACCCAAACTCGGAAAATATTGAGTGTTCCTCGTTGAGCTCTGGATATGGGAGCTCATCGTTTTTCGATATGCCACCCCCCATTACCGCCTCCCTATGGTGGCACAAACTATGGGACATTCAACATCTTTGTATTTATGCCATTTTCGACAATATATCCAAAGCTCATCGTGGAACACCCAATATTTTCCGAGTGATGGCATTTTTCGATATGCCGCCTCCCTACGGCCGCACAAACTACGGGACATACTACATTTTCGTATTTGAGCAATTCTCGACAGCATATCCGGAGCTCATCGTGGAACACTGAATATTTAACGAATTATGGCATTTCTCAATATGCCGCCACCGATTGCCGCCTCTCTACAGTCGCACAAACTATGTGACACACTACATCTCCGACATCTCATTCTTAACGCCCTTCTGAAGAACTATTCCTAAGTTCATCTTGGAACACGTCGTATTTACCGATTTTTTGCATTTTTCGTTTTACTGCTCCCAGTGGATGTGGATAACTTCACAGCGGATTGGTCCAGCCCTTCAGAACTGCGACTGATACGATATTTATTTCTATTACCCTACGTACTCAATCCTAAGGACATTGTCAATGGTTTTAGCATACCTGATGAATCCTTAGCAGTATTAGCTATCAAGTCGTGAGATTTTAGAACTGGCTCACCCATATGTAAAATTCTTAGGCTTGCTAGCTCTGGGCATTTGCAAACTAAGTGTTAAGTTATTTCCTTTTCAGATCCATATAGCCTGCATGATTCGTCTGCTGACTTGCCCATGCGGTACAATTGGTATTTCTACCGACAGTGCCCTGTCATCAGTTCCACCATTAACCGAAACTCAGCTCGTGGCAGCTGCTTAAACTTCTTGATATAGGATGGTGAGAAATCAACGAATCCTTTGGCCTGTGCAAGTCTTGGAGTATTTCTCCAAAGGGCTACTCTGTTATTTGCCTCTTATTGGACCACTGCCCTGCAGTGGTCTTTTCCAAGCCCACAGAAATATTCTGGTCCAGCAGGTGTTTCTCTGATGGCCCTTATCGCATTTCCATCGGGTTTCTCATTTCCTTCAATACCACAGTGATCTGGCATCCATAGAAGTGTCACGTTATTGCTTTTAGACACGGCTCTTTCGAAGTCTACAGGGAAATAATTGGAAGTACCTATCAACAGAATTGCCGAACGTGCAATTCGAGAGATACAATCGGGCACATGGTACTGGAATGCGAAGCTAAGGGGCTAAGGAGCCTCTTCATGGATAAATTAACTTGTCAAGGAATTCTAGAAGAGATGGTTGACAATGAGAGGAAATGGAAAGTTGGTTTCAGGATTCTGGTGGCCATAATGGAGAAGAAAGTGATAGAGGATAGGAACAAGCAGGCCATGAAACGGAACTAGAAGTGGAAAGAGGAAATACCCCGCTCTGCAGAGATGCAAAGGATCACTGTGTGGTGGAGGTGAGTGAGGAGGTGGAGTTTGGTTGGTAGTCACTGTATTGTAAGTCCAACAGTTCCTAGGGAAACACTCCAGCTCTTAAAAAAAATCTTTTATTGTGGCCAGGCTGTCCGTTATAATATAGATGTGCGCACCCTTGAAGTTCCTTTTCGGTCACTCATGAGCACAAATGTAGACATCTAATGTATCTACCTGAAAGATAGAAAGGCCCATGTCCCAGGGCACAGAGATCCACAGTTTCAGATCATTTTTCCTAATATCTGCACCCTCATCTGATTTTGATCCATCCGTGTACCAAATGGATGACTTTCTGTCCAATGGATTAACGAGGTCCACCCGATTCAGACGGTCTCTTCTGACCGTTTGCAAAGAGTTTTCGAAATAGCAGATTATAGTTGGCATTACATCTGAGGGCTTAACCAAGAGGTTTGAGTCCAGTTGGTCCAGTAGCCTCATATGTCATATGTTCAGTTCCAGTTACTAGGTAGGAGTTTCCCACTACAAATTTTTATTACATTCAGAACACTAAATTTCCATACATATAAGTGCAAGGGAGGCAGATTAAGTATGACCTCAAGTTCTGCTGTGGGAGTAGTATAGCTAGCTCCTGTGGCAAGCAAAACACACAATATAGGCAAGCCGTTGTAGTTTCTGCAACCGACTGCATGTGGAGGATTCATCAGTTTTTGTCCAAATTGGTAAGAATGCGTAGGTGACAATGGGGCGTACTACTGGTAGGTATAATCACATTGCCATTTCTGGTGTCGGCCCTCATATCTTCTAAAATAACCTTTCGCAGACCCATATAGCCGCTGTGGCTTTGGAAAGAATGTTGTCTCCAGTTTTGTTTTCTCATGTTGAGTTTACTATCTGGTATTACGCCTAGTTATTTGCACTCACTGAAGAAGTTCAGAGTCTGGCCATTTAAGACCGGAGCTTTGAGATTCAGATTCTTGCTTCTAGTGATAGGAATCGAGGTGGTCTTAGAGAGATTTACCCTGAGCTCTTTTTCCTCACACCTCTTCTCGATGATACTGAGGGCAGCTTGCATTCGGTTACTCAGTATGTCAACAATCTTTACGTTATTAAATGGTTTATTCCTGGGTTTTCTCTCAAAACCCTGAAAAATATCTATAAAATAAAAAAAATTATTATTTTGTGATCTGCTTCTGCGTAAAAAACACAGATTTGTCAGAAGCAATCAATCGAACAATGTTGCCTAACAAACAATAACAAAACAACATCAACGATGAAACAATTATATTATTGTCAAGGTGACAATTCTCGAATTTCAGTTTAGCAATAAAAAAAATAATTCTGAAGATTTTCGTTAAGTGTCTGACGAAGGAGTCTGATATAGACTCCAAAACGTTAGGATATGATTTTTTCATTGTTGATATTGTTTCGTTATTGTTTGTTAGGCAACATTGTTCGATTGATTGCTTCTGACAAATCTGTGTTTTTACGCAGAAGCAAATCACAAAATAATACATTTTTTATTTTATAGATATTTTTCAGAGTTTGGGAGAGAAAACCCAGAAAGAAACCATTTCATAATGAATATACCTCCCACAGTATCCTTTAATGATTACTTAAGCTTTACGTTTCCAATTGAAATCAATAATAATTTTTTTTTATTTTTATCAACAATTTTCCTTAGTAGGCTCCAATTCACTTTTTTTTACCGTGCTCCCCTAATTCAGTTATAAAATAATAATTTCAACAGACGCTTCAGCTCCTTTGTTAGATAAAAGGATTAACATTGTAAAAGGAAATAAAATATTGCTGGAGAATCAATAAATGTGCACGGAAAGAAATCTATTCTCGAACTAAGTGAATAATATTCGATTGAAGTAAACGATAGAGTCATATATGAGCAAGAATATGATGTAGTTGATTCAAATATACTTTATTCTCAGAATTCAAATAAACTAATTGTTTCGTCTGAGTAGATCATATACTTGAATTTAATAAATTACGTTTTATTGATTCAAGAATATTTAAATATTCCGTGAAAGTATAGTAAAATTGTTGAAATGAGTATTTAGAATATTTCGTACAAGTGAAACATTGTTTCAAAATGAATTATTTTACATCTTAATATCAGTGGATTCTTCGTTTGAAGGAAAGATACCAAAAACTTGAATGAACGTAATAAATTTACTTAATCCAACATTACGAAAATGTTGAAATGAGCATATCATATTTTCAAATCGAAACTTATTTAATACTCGTCTTTAGAAAACAATTTTTGTGAAGTAAATCATAACTTCAGATTTAGTTTTCGGTCCATTTGCAAGAAATAAATACCAGTTTCATTCAAACCATTTATATTCTCACTCTGAACCAATGAGAATTCTGAATATTCAGTTTGAATTTAGTATGTTCTCAAGAGGAAAAATTGGATTTCTTCATATTAGTTTTTACTCTACTCTGTAAAAATCAATCTTATACTTAATTCGAAGACTAATTATTCTCTTACCGAAGAATGAATGTATGTTGAAATAAGTAATTTATAGTATCAATTGAAAATCTATTTTATGCTTGTTCTGAGGACATAGAGATATTCGTTAGAAATAAGTTTGAGGTTTTTCTATGAGAGTCAGTTCAATCTTTTGAATTATTTGAAGACTGCCCATTGCTATGATTTTAGAATAAGGATTATATTTATGAAACGAGGTTTACATTATTCGAAAACACATTTATTATACTTCTAAAAGAAACATGAACAAAACAAAAATATAAAGAAGACAAATCAATGAGAACAAATATAAAAAAAATGCTACTGAGTTATTCAACAAATAAAACAACCTGACTAGGTACAAAGAATCACAATAATATTAATCAATAATTAATAATAATAATAATACAATTATTATAATTGAGCTGGGAAAAAAAGTAAAGAAAATGAACATTCCATTCCATGCACAAAAATCATAATCCTATAAAAGAATAGGTATATTATCACATATTTGATCACATAAAGATTGGTTAATATTCTGGACTATCAACATAAAAAGTAACATCAGAAGAGCCACAAATAATAAATTTTTCTAATACGACCAAAGAATGAGTCAGGCGAATTATGTTTTAGTAGTGAGCTACTGACATTTATTTACTATCTACAAAGGATGGAAAATGTGACGGACGATTCGTATATGAATTCGGGATCCCGAATATGTCAAGACTAACTAGAGTAACTAGAACGAAGAAAGGGTTCAATATATGTATGATGGAAATATGCCATTCTGCAGAGTGGCCAGAGTGGGGATGTCCCTGTTCTTTTAGCATTTGGTTGTTTTGGGAACTCCTGGATCTGAACATATAACTCCTCCCTTCCCAGAAGTTGCGTCACGGGGTGAAGACGGTTTTGCTGGTTTGTTGGACGGCCGCTTCCGGTTCCGGTCCTGCAGAAAATATTAATGATGAAAAAAACAATATTTACAAAATTCCAATAAGTTCTCTATGAAATGACTTTTTGGTTGTGATTCTTCCATGATGGGCCGAATTTCTAAATTTCAAAATATTGAACTAAATTTTATTTAAACAGTTGGAAAAAATTAAAAATAATTTTGATAATAATTATGATTTCAATATTTTCATATCATATCAGTAAATTTTCAAAATGATGGATGGACTTCGATACATTTATCAATTTTTGGCGCTCTTGTTTCTCAGAACAGAGTGCTTATCAAGTTGCCCAAATGTCTGTAATTTTCGAATTTTTGGCTGAAAATGGTCTTAAACGATTTGGTTGGACTCACTGATCAAGAATCCATGGTAACAAAATCGATTCTGTCCGGCAGGCCGTCCGTTAACACGACAACTCTCGAACGGAATGAGCCAGACAGTTGAAATTTTCAGAGTAGGTTTAGGAGATACACATCTGGGTTAAGTTCGTTATTGGCAAAAATCCATTGATGTCATTCCAAACTTTAACAAACTAATACTTTCGGAAATATGTTTTTTCAAAATTTCAATAATTATTCTAAATTCTATATGATTTCACAGAATACTCTAATTATAATTTCCTGATGTATATAAATCCAATATGAGATGAGTCATAGACCTATGTTTTGAATTCAATTACGAAAATTCTTGAGAATTGACACAAAGTAGCCAAATTGAAAAAGTGAGAAAGCCCTTTGGACAGAAGCTTTGGGAATGATATCAATGGATTCTTATTTAATTGATTTTATTTTTTGATACAGCTCTATCATGAGATTCCATTGATATCATTCCCAACTGAGAAATCAATACTTTCGGAGATATAATTTGTCAAAGTTTGAATAAGAGCGCCAAAGCTGCTGTCCACAGGGGTTTCCCACATTTTTAATAAATGACTCATTACATCGCATCTATATCCCTGCAGGCATTTCTCATGTGAATTTGAAATCCGATGAAATAAGTTTCAAACAAAAGTTACTCCTTCTATATGACTAATGAGAATCTGCTCTTAAGAATATGCCTTTCTATTTAAAAAAATCAAGTTGATCTTGTAATAACCTTGCAGTCAAGTTTAAAAAAAATGTCAATTTTTTTTCCTTTATACCTAACAACTTTCACTTGAAATATTTTAGTTAAAGTACAAAGTTTCTGAGATAATTTACCGTCTCAAGTTGAAAGCCGCACCCTGTATATCTCAAAAGCATCGAAGAAAATTGATGAAGGTTAAAACAAATGTGGGAAAGCCCTGTAGACAGGAGCGTTGGCGCTCTTGTTAAAACTTTGACAATTCATATCTCCGAAATTATTGGTCTCTGGGAATGATATAAATGATTCTTACGATAGAACTGCATCATGAGAGGAATTAAAATCAAACAGACCTTCTCATAGGAAAATATGATGACATGTAAGAACACAGATCATATAATAATTCATAGATAGAATAATTAAGTACATCATTCTGTGAAAAACATAGAAGTACAATTCATTATTGAAATTTCGAAAAATCATATCTAAGAAAGTATTAGTTTATTAGACTATAAGATCAATGTTTTTTCATGGTGAAATTGCATCTTAAAAAAAAACGAATTTGAAATTTGTAATGTAAAAAAAAATTTTTTTTTCGTTACTCCAAAACCATCGGGCCAGTTTTGCCTAAAAACGAACTCAACCGATATATTTATCTCCTAAACCTACTCTGAAAATTTCAACTGCCTAGCTCATTCTGTTTTGAGAGTTATTGTAGAAACAAAATTTTGAAAATTAACATTTTTTTTTTTACACTCTACGGCAACCCGATCAATACAAAACTTCGCAAGCATATAACGGTTATTAATCTACAGTTCGATGCTAAATTTCAGACAAATCGACATATCAGTTTCGGAAATATTCATAAAAAATCTTTTCACTAAAAACGGCTATAACTCCGAAACCACTTGGTGGATTTTACCCTATGATGAACTGAACAGAGATATTTATGCTCCAAACCTACCCTGCAAATTTCAATCCTCTTGCTCGTTTCGTTCGAGAGTTATCGTGTTAAAGGCCAGCCGGCCGGACAGAATCGATTTCGACCACGGATTATTGATCAGTGAGACGAACCAAATCGTTTAAAACTATTTTCAGCCAAAAATTCGCAAATTACAGACATTTGGGCAAATTAATAAGCACTCTGTTCCGAGGAACAAGAGCGCCAAAAATCGTGTTCTGAAAAAGTGGTATTCTCAATGAAAGGGGATAAGTATTTTTGGTAACGAATCATGTCGGAAATTTAAAAGATGAGCACCAAGACTACTAATGGTGGGTTTCACGAAGCTTCGATTAGCTTAATCGTGGATTTAATTCGATGGTTCTATCAAAAATGAACTGAAAATCGACATAGAATCGCACTAATTTGGGAATTAAGAGCTGTCAAAGCTTCGTGAAACCCGTTTTAAGAGTATTATTTGAAGACTCAAGAGAAAATAGATTTGTGGTTTGAAACGTATAAGATTATACCAGAATTCATCTTTTTCTTCTGAATCACAATATAAATTTGAATAAATACTGGACTTACCTTGAAATATCCTTATAACACTGTCCGAGCATCCCCATTCTCTCATTAAGTTTCACATATTTAACCAAACAATATTAAAACCTTTTCTGAAACACTAAGCAAATTAACTCCTTAAAAGACGCGTTACGAACAACTCGAATCAAGTCAAGAGTGATATACCCTTTCGCGAACCGCATAGATCTCGTAGAGGGCGCTTTTCAGTATATTGCTGAATAATTTACTTGAATCTAGTGGATGCAGGAATTCATATACTTGGAATACGATAAAAATGATCGCAGGTGGATTAGGGAGTTTTCATTGGCTAACTGGTATAGTATATTGCTAAATATTACACTTGAATCAAGTGAATGAAAATTTCATTAAGATAACTAATGGTTTCACTCAAATTTGATAATCAACGAATTGTTCAACAACTTTCCTCTCTCTCTTTCAATATTACGGAATTCCTAAATAACAGGAATATTTTCCAGAATGTAACAGATTTGATGATCTTTGTTGAGTCACTTCGTGTGATGATTTTTTCTCTCTAATAGTTTTACTTCACTGGGGCGTAATATTGTATTATAAATCGATTTGGAAAAAGATATATATACGAACTGGGGACCCAGTTCGAGTCTTCTCTGATATGATATTCATTTTAGAATATCTTTCCATTCGAATCATTGCATTCGTCGAATTAGTTTTTGAAATATCGAAATAAAAATGAAAAAAAATTTGGAACTGCGTTGTCGGTATTATCTTCGTTATTCCTACACTCAATATCTTAAGTATAAAACGTTTTCACGTCTTCGAAGTAGAAAAATGTGTGAATAGTGAATTTTGAAAAACTCGTCACAGGGTGTTCCAAATACTGTGTCAAAATTTAATTAACATTAAACTACGTCCTGCAAAAGTTTCAAATTATAAGATTAGATACACCTGTCAATCTTAAATTACTAGAATATTTGATTTTCTATGGTCACAGATTATTGTTAGGGCGATGCATTCATAGGAATCAATGTGCATTGAATGAAATTGACTCTACGCATAACGTGAAGTACAAAATCGCGAATAACTTTCAAAATATTGATTTTGAAGGCATTATCTCTTCATGGAACTATCGGTATTCTTCATTGTTGAATCCGAAAGTTATGGCAAATTCTCATCACCATTTCTGACACAATATGTGAAACACCCTGTGACGAGTTTTTTGAATTTCGTATGATGCATAATATATCCACATTCTTCTTCTTCTAAAACGTAAGATATTGAGCAGAGGAATAAGGAACATAATAGAAACAATGCATATGTACATTTTTTTTCAGTTTTTTTTCGATATTTTAGAAACAATTCGAATAGAAAGATATTCAGAATTGAACAATGGTCGATTTGATCTGTTTTGGCTGAATATGCTGGATAAATAAAATAATGAATAAAAAATACCTCATACATAAAAGTGATAATTCCAAAATTCAATTCATAACTTCATGTTATGTTTTAGTAGAAGTTATTATTTCAAGAAAACCAACTCCTTGGATATATAATATGGAATAAGGATGCTGCAATTCTCGAACTAAGAGTATTATATTTTCGAATTTAAGATATCATATAGTTACCTGAAATATAGAAGAACTCTCGAATTGATTGAACTGAATGGTTTGAAATGAATTGATCATTTACTTGGATAGAGAAGTTCATTCTTCAATTAAGTATAAGTTTTTGAAGTAAAATAAATTCATTCCAAGTATACAAATTTTCCCTTTATACTTGTTCCAATCCAATATATACTCGAAACAACTCGAATATTCCAAGAATATCTTGATTCTTGGTTTGATAATAGATTTCTTTCCGTGTGTTCACATTTAAATCGTATGATATGCCTTTCCTTCATTATCTGTTGTTGAAAGAGTTATAAAACAATGGTAGAAAATTCTGTAGATAAAGAATGGCTGAAGCTTCTTCAAAAAAAAATTATTTAATTATTATTAATGGACTCTAAATGGAAAACAAATTTTCGGGCAAACTGTGTATCTCTGTTGGGGAATACACCACAAACTCGACCTAAAATGTATGAGGAATACAAAATTGATGAAATAAACAGAGTAGGTACTCCAATTGAAGTAACGAAGTTGATTTTCAATTTTGGTATAACCGGTAGTAACACATCGATCAGATTATATTCCTTGGCGAATATTTTCCATTTAAAACACCCCGTATATCTTCCATAGACAGATCGAAATTTCATTAATTCATTATTTTGACAGAATAAAATTTTCCTAATGAAGTTTGTGTATTCAAAAAGTCTGTTTGAAATGTAATAACCTCATAATTTCTACCTTTGGTCATTAAAAATTTCTGATAGTTGCCCAAAATGTGCTCTTTTTGACCATTCTGAAAACTATTTCACCTAGGCCCTTTCAAGTATCTACTTCTTTGTGATATCCCAAATTTAACTCTGAAAAAAATATGTCTATATGTACCGATAGTAAATACATATATTATGTAACAATTTTTCGTTATTAAGTTTTTAAATTGCTTATTTTCTTCAGTTTGATACTATTTCCGTTCATTGCTGAACACTTAACATTAGTTTTTTTTATGGAATTAGAGGGACATTCAATTGACTATCAAATCAAACCAGAAATAGAATAAAATTGTATATTATCATTCAGTAATCGAAGTGCATTAACATACAACTCACAAGATGTCAGGCATCAAATGAAACGAAACACGTCGAAATGTTCATGGTGAAATTTAAAAGCTAGTTCAAATATATGAATTATTTATAAATTCAAATTGTTTCCATTAAAATAGTAAAATAGATATTAATATTTCGAGAAGACACAGACTGTATTATTCCTTGTGTATATATCCATTCCGGAGTGATTCCAAATTCTAAAAAAATGTATATCAGTAAACTTATTCAATGTGATGGGCACTAGGCATTTGAGATCCCGAAACTCCGATAAAAACTGAAAAATTTTGGCTAGAATTTTATCATGGCCATCACATAATATAACTGGAATATCACTGTACTTGAATAATGCATCTTTTATTTCCATATTCCTAACCTGCAAATGGTATTGAACTCCAAAGGCTCGGTCACATTCGAACATAACAATAACGTCAGGGGCTGGTAAGTCCTCAACTTCGTGGTAAGACTTTTGGTGTGCAGAAACCCGAATTGTGCCCCCTAGATTTTCGAACGATGGTACGACACAGTTTTTGAGTATTGGACTTGTCACAACTATTTTAACTTTATTTATGTTAATTATCCAGTCAGTTAAAAGCTGAGCAATTTTACTCCACTCAAACTCCATTTCGTAATCATCGGCTATCGCAAAATGGATAGTCAGAGTCGTTTTTTTCTTAAAAAATGCAGATCTCCGATTATTCTTGTTCGAGTTACTGGATTTTTGTTGGGTTTTTTGCCTTTGGTCGAATGATCTCGTCATCAGATATCGTTTCTTTATGATACCAGCTTTTTCCAAAGCATCGATGATGATTGCGCCTGGTATGTAAGGATCTATAAATATATTCATTGGAACGAAGATATCGAGACCCTTGTTGAGTATCGCTTCGTTTTGAACGAGTTTAATCAGTTCTAATTTGTCAGCGGGCCAGTGTCTTAAATTACGTCTGATTTGCTGATAAGGGCATGATTTCACATTTACTTTATACCCATTTTCATATCGGAGTGAAGAAAATATTCTACAAAGTTTCCATGTCCAACATATCATAGCGTGCTTTGATTTGTCACTTTCCAAATGTTCCAAGCTACAATAAATAACAGATTGACAACAAATACATTGGAAGCTCTTGGAAGGCTTCTTAAAACAAACGGCACATACCCATGGTATCAAACATATTTGTCTTTCATACTCTGTTAACTGGGATGGATGTTCGAAATTTCTTTGATGCATTAAAAATGCGGTAATGCTAGCTCTGTAATGGAAAAATTCATCGGTGTTACAGTTTTCAGGGAAAGGTACCAAACTCTTGATTTTCTTCAATGCAAAACAGGTTGGTTTATGGAATAACCAATCCTCACTTTGATGCTTTTTGAAACAATAGGAGACACATTTGCATGACGCACACTTCAGTAAATTTTGTGATGAAAAGCAATAATTACAACAATTCGGATAATACACTCTGTGTCGATGTTTGAATGCGTAATTTTCTGGTAGATCCGTGGCATTTCGTTCCATTATTGTTGAATATTTTCACGTGAAACAATAGAATATTGAAAACGGAATTTTATTCATTTCGAATTAACACATGTTTGCTGAACTCATAGACATGTGAAAAGCGAAGAAGATGATAATATTGAAAAAATTGTGTATTCCGAAATCTATCATGCCTTGTTAGAATTTCCTGTCACAGACCCTTCTGTTCTTTTTTTGGCGTTCGTCAGTTTTCCGTATTCCTATACAGTGTGTCCCATCGGAAGTGGCCATTGGAAGTTAACGGAGAAAATATATATTGGATCTGTTTGAAATTTTGTACAAAGACATAAGGGAAGTGAACCATTTTTTTTAATATGTGCAATTATTTACGACATATGTATCAAAATCAACTCGCTTATATCTAGAGTAACTTCGCGAAAGGAAATTCGTATTCTCGTTTTCCTTGCGATGACTTGCTGAGCTCGCAATAGCGGCAATAGGAATGTCTTAATCTAGTAACATGTGTGATATCCTGAGGAACTCCGCAATAGGGGTTTCCTATTATTGATATACTCGCGATATCTTGAGGATTTCACAATAACTCGAAAAATACTGATCTGATTGAATTGAAACTCGGTAATTAGATAAAAAAGACCGACGCAAACAGTTAGAAATGACTAGAAAAAAATGTTCAACTAATTCGCGGAATATTTTGAATAAAATTCCGAAACCAAATATCGGATTGAGTCTAATTTTGCCATTTCGGAAACCAATAATGACCTCTTGGAGCTTGCAGAATTTCATTGAAAAAGGATCACTAGTTGTTTTACATGTGAATCATAGGTATCTGTTCACTTTCGAATTCGATTTCAACACGAGTTTTATCCGATTATTGCGATCGCTAGCATAAGTACAAGAGAAACACTAATTTAAAAATGGACGTGTAAGTACCGTGGCAATTGAATAAGTGGGTGAACGATGTGTGGAATTTTAAATTGTTGTTCAAAATTTCTCTCAAAGTTGAAGGCCACTTCATGTCAATTATGTGAGTGTACAAGCTAGTTTCGAGGAAATAGCGTAATGTCATTATTGAGTAAAATATCTTTTCTCTCATATCGATCCCTTCAAGTACTATGGTAATGGTTGGGATTTTTGAATGTTTTACTTTTCAAAGAATGAAGAAAAGATTTGCATTACGCGCGCGAGCATGTTTTGATCTTGAAATGAAAGTCTAAAAATTGCACATTAATTGACGACATAGAAAGTGCAATTTTTAGATCCATATCAAGATCACATTCCTTGAAATCTACATACAACATTCAAAATCCCAACCATTACTATAACACTCGAAGGGATCGAAATGTATGAGAAAAAAGATTTTTTACTCAATAATGATCTAACCCCTACTAACAACTCATAATTCTCACTGATCCGTTTATGACTAAGGGTATAATGTCAACCCATACTTGAGTGTAGAAATTAATAGCGTGCTTTAGTAACGCTTCGTCTTCGAAGATGGATTATTTGTTTCCGAAACATATGTCAAACGACAAAAACTGTAGTGAACAAGAGTGTAGTTATTTTCGTAGTGTTCATCATAAGTCCACAGTGAACTCAAACTAGAATAAATATCTTGTGTTTCTAACGTACAAGCAATTTACAAAATAATAATTTTTTAATTTTATAGATATTTTTCAGAGTTTGGGGGGAAAACCCATTCAGAAAAGAATTCACGATTCTAAAAAATAATCAAGTGCCATTAAATGGTTTAATGCGTTCACTATATGTAAAATTAGATTATGAATTCAACAAAATGGGAGACATTTTGAACAGTTGTTGTGAAACATTCGCATTTAAATAAATGTAAAGTATTATTTCAGTTTTCCATGAAAAATTGTTATTAATGCAAGTGTCAATCCCAAAGTATATTTGATGTATTGTAGAAACTTAACGATTAGAGTAAAATACATTTGAGAGTATACATTTGAGTTTGAATAAATAGAAAACGGTTATATCTATCGAATCTTATAAGAGTACCTTTTTTTGCGTAGAGAACTCTAAACAAACAATTTTTGAATTAATTACTCATCATTCAAATAATTTAAAATTAAAACAAAACATGACAATGTCTTATTACCCTCCAAATATTTTT
Organism: Halyzia sedecimguttata; assembly: GCA_937662695.2. Taxonomy (NCBI): domain Eukaryota; kingdom Metazoa; phylum Arthropoda; class Insecta; order Coleoptera; family Coccinellidae; genus Halyzia; species Halyzia sedecimguttata. Next base: position 19,875,109 of record OW569413.2, read on the forward strand.
ATCACCCTCCAACAATTTTATATATTCATAAGGGCTATAATTGGTTGTAAACTGAAATTAATGATCTCAATCACTCCCAAAATTTGAACTCCATCATAAAAACCGTTTGGAAGATATTTGAAAGATTAAGGTTTCCAATTCACTTCTTCAAAGCTTATAATTCAGTTTTAGAGAAAAAATGAACATAAAGAAGTTCTTACTCTTATTTTTGGAAGTAATATCAGCTCTAGAAATGAATCTGTACAATTCGGGATCACCTTGTATAATTGAATACAGAAATGATAATGGTAAACAAATTGTTTATTGTCAATACAGAAAATATATGAACATACGAGCAAATTTTACAGAGAAAAACCAACAAAAATACTAAAATTGCTGAAATCAAACTAAAATAATTAGTTCAATAAATAATCACTTCAAAGTGAATTTGTTAATAACTTTTTCTTCTATTATTGAATTCAACTTTATATTATCTTTTCGTGAAAACACTGAATATTCGATTCTTATTGTATGTAGTCATGAAGCCTCTCCACATTCTAGACCTTCTTTTTTCTGTAAAATCAGTTAAATTCATAGGAACCAAGCATTTAATATCTGGAAAGAGCACGAACGAGTTGGAAATTTTTGAAAGAGGAAAACTATGGCCATCACAAAAAACCACCGGAATGTTACTATATTGGAACAATGCTTTTTTGTTTGTCATGTCCCAAACTTTTGTCTCATATTTAACACTGAACATACGACCACACTCAAAGAACATGATGACATCAGGAGCAGGCAAATCATCAATTTCATGGTAAGCCTTTTGGTGGACAATAACCTCCACTGAATTATCAATACTGAAGTCATAAATTGGTATGATGCAATCCTTAAGCAATGGACCTGTCAGTATGATTCTGACTTTATCTATATTAGTTATCCAGTCCTTCAGTAGTTGCACAATTTTATCCCACTGAAAAGCCAATTCATAATCATCAACATTAATGAAATGGATAGTCATGGTAGATTTTATTGTGGATGACCCAGAATTTTGAATTGCTGTCGATCGACGTTGATTCTCCGCATTTCGACTCTCCCTGAGTGAATTGGTTATTAAATGGCGTTTTTTTATATAACCAGAGGAATCTAATGCATGAATGATAATGGCAGCTGGAAAGTACGGCTCGAAGAATAAGCACAAATTGATATAATCATCGGGGCTTCCGATAGCTTTCGTTTCATTCTGCATCAGTTTAGTTAAACTCGACATATCCTTCGGCCAATGTCTAATACCAGTTCTGATGGGCTGATAATTGTATGGTATCAATTTCTTTAATTGATAACCCTTCTCATAACCTAGAGACGAAAAAATTCTACACAACTGGAGGTCTCGACAGTGTGATTTGTGATTTTTCTCGTCTTTTTTCTGATGTTCCTCGCTACAATATGTAATGGACTCGCATATATCGCAATCAATTAATGTTGGTCTACTAAAGCAAACTGCACATACCCAAGGTAGCGTACATATTTGTCTTTCATACTCCGTAAGGTATTCTGAACCTGGTAGTTTCCGATATCTAACCATTGCTTCCAACAATTCCAATCTGTAACTGAAGAAAGTTTCTTCGTCTAACACTTCAGGTAGTTGAACTTCTCTCCTTATTGCATTTAGTGCAGTGCAGGTTGGTTTGTGAAAAGACCAATCTCGTAATTGATGTTCCCTGGAACAATAAGCTACAGCAAAACACGCAGCACATTTCAATAATTTATTCAGTATCTGAAAACAATAGCAGCAACAGTTCGCGTAATATACCCTATTGCGATGTTTCGGCATATAATTTTCAAGGTCCATAGCAATAAAATATGATTATCGTTAATTCTTATATATATTTTATATCTGAATAGTAATATAGTGAACAGAATCGGTGAAACTTGATGAAATTGAGGTTAAATAAGATGGAATTATCAACATATGAAATAAAACATAAGATAACAAAAAAAAAAGCAACATAACGATTCCATTCGCTGTATATGTTCTTTTTCTTTTCGAAATGATTGCAACAGCTCCACCTGCACCTATACAGTGAGCGTCAAAAGTATGGAATAATGGATTTATTTTCTCCCCTTTCAGAAATAGCGAAAAATGGTCTAATTTGATTATGTCCGGCCGTTGACACGACAACTTGAGAACGATAGCGGTTTGAAATTTTCAGGGTAGGTGGCGCGTCCAAATGCGATGGACAAGTTCGTTAATAGCAGTGGCGGGTCCAGCTCTTAAGACAGGGGGGGTGTCACGGTCTGGTCGTTTTCATACCAGCCATATTTCTATGAAAATTTATGAGAATTTTGCTAAGTCCCCTGGATCCGGCCTTGGTTAATAGGCATAATCGACCCAACGGTTTCCTAGTACAAATTTTGTTTTCAACCCATACATATCCGATCAAATTGAAACTTGCTAACTAGTTGTAGAATACCGACATTACGAAGTATGTGAAATTTTGTGAAACGAGATATTGACATGCAATTTTTAGAGTATGAATTGAGTTCAGTAGCTGGATGGGTGAACGTTGCCACGATAATTTGCGAACGGAAAGAGATAGCGACTTGCAATTATCAGGGTTGGTTCTCATCCCAATGGGGCAGTTTAGTTCGTTTTAGGCATAATCGGCCCAATGGTTTCGGAGCTATACCCATCTGGAATATTATTTTCTCGATTACTCAAAAAATACCGATTTTATCGAATTGAAACTTAGTAACTGGTTGTGGAATACTGACATAAGGACGAATGTAAAATTCTGTAAGGATCGTATCACTAGAAAATTTAAAAAAAAATATGTAAAAATATTATGTATCTCTCGATAACTTGAGAACACAACCCCCCCCCCCCCGAAATGTTATTTTTCTCTTAAAAAAAAAAATTGCTGCAGAAAGTGACCCTTACACCCCCAAAACCCCCCCCCCCCCCCGAAATTAATTCCTGGCTACGCCCTTGACGTGAGATGTTTAAGGGGGGGAGGGGGTCGAGTCAAATCTCATCTAATCTTACGTTGGAGAGAGGGGGGTCTCGGCAAATATCACGCAATTTTTTTTCTGATTGAAAAAAAAAATATACTATTTTGGTCCATTTTTTAATCACAGTAGTCACGATTTAAGTATTCTATTGTTAAATGTTTATTACACTTATAACTCTCAGCAATATTGATTACTAGTCGTGAAAAAAAGTACGAATTATTTTTTTTTCTTTTTACAATACAATCCAACGCGTTTACGTAAGAAACCCACATTTTGAAAAATCTCACGTGAGATTGGGGGATGGGGGAGGGCGTTGAATGAAATCTCAAGACACCTCACCAGGGGGGGAGGGAGGCACAGAAAATTAAAAAAAAGACCCCACGTAATTTATGGACGCCCCCTTAACTGCTAGTCAAATTCTTATGCCATCATAATGCTATCAAACGAACCGCGACAGATACACAGATTTTGTGAACGGACCTCCAATGAAACAAATTGGTGACCCCTGGTCTACATGCATCGACAAATCCGCTCTCTAGCTCAGTTATCGGTGCAACTGCAACGTCTCTGCGCCGTTTTCAAACCTGCGCAATTTTCCTATCTACACGCAACGTTTTAACTGCAACGTGTTGAACTGTGCAGGCGAAAGGTTGTGCAAAACGTAGCGTATGGACCGGCCTGTAGGTTGCGCATCCGAATGCGACATTTGAGTTCGTTAATAGGCATAATCATCCAAATGATTTTGGACTTACACATCTGAAATTTTGTTGTTATTTCCTCTATAACTCAAAATATACAAATCCTATCCAATTACAACTCGGTAATTATTTGTAGAATGCCGACCCGCTAATTTTCGCGGAATTTCGGGAATATCCTGAAATGACTGGCGACGTAAGTTTTTTCGCATTCTGTCGGAATTGAAATTCATATATATCCAATAATGTAGGTCTATATTATTGGATAGTTAATGAATTTCAATTCCGACAGAATACATATGTTAGAATTAAAAGTTCTGTGATCTTAGTCGATTCTCTCATTACCCAAGTCTGTCATTAAATTGTTTCGAAATATATTCATATCTTATAAAAAGCTGAGAAAACGGTCTATGTACTCTATATCGACGGTAAATTCGATTAAGAGGGTCCAATAGAGGTGAATAGATTATAGAAAATGCGCGCAAAAGCTCCTGACTTCACGTCAGTGCTTGAACCAAATTTCTTTCTTGCCGTTGATAGATCATAAAATTCTGAAATGAGTAATGCACATGTAACGCCATTTGAGTCAATAATTTTAGAGATTTTAATTTTTTTATTTTGAAAATTTTGAAATTAAGTCTTCACTAAATAATCACATTTTTATTGCAAAAACGATACTTGAAGGTGTCGTAATTTACAATAGTTATTGAATTCACCGTTCAAATTGATGGCCATTCACTTCTTGACAGAACGCTAATCGAGCTTGAAACATTTTGAAGAGTTTCAGACTGTACCTAGTGCTCTTATTTCTTCTCTAATCCTCTGTTTCCCCTCGATGTTGTTTGGCCGATTGAAGTAAACTTTGCTTTTGATATAACCCCATTACAAAAAGTCTAACGAAGTCAAGTCTGGTGTCCGAGCCGGCCATTGAATAAAATTTCGACGACCGATCTACCTGTTCGGGAACACTTCGTTAAGGTAATCAAGTACATCTTGTAAATTATGGGGTGGAGCTCCATCCTGTTGAAACCATAACGTTTCGTTTGTGAGATCTGCATCGTTCGAAAAACGAACAACTAACGCCGGAATTCACTTTTTCAGGAAATTCTGTATGTGCCGTCATCATCCACTTTGTATTGTGATCTGACCAATAGCGACAGTTTTGTCTGTTGACAGTTCCATATAAATAAAATGTCGCTTCATCACTTAATAAAATTTGAGCTGGAAACCCCTCATCAACATTGCATATGTTCATCATTTGTCCGCAAAACTGAGTTCTGCGATCATAATCATGTCCATTCAGTTCGAGCACTAAATTAATCTTCAGTGGGTGTCATTTATGCTATGTTAATTTTCTCAAAACTGATTGTTGCGATATATTGTTATTTGCTCCTATAGTTCTCGAAGACAAATGAGGATTTTCCGCCAACTCTAATAAAATGTTCAAATGATCCTTCACGTATCCGAACTCATACTACCTGATTATTTTTCTAAAAGCACCCTGAGTTACAGGCCCAGCATTAGGATATTTTTCATTGAAATAATCACAAACTTCTTGATAGGTACGTGTTTTATCTTCACAACCCCTAATAATCAGAATTTCTATTATGCCTGATTCCGATAAACTTTCAGTTAGTCTTTAAATTCAGATATGACCAATTCCAACGATTTGCAGTATTCACTGTAGGCAGGTAGGTACTAGGAGAACACACAAGTCATCCAGATGGACTAAAATATTTTTTGTGAGTTTCAGTATCAATATCAATGCTAGTATCGATTCTGCGCGTATCTTCTGGGTTATCATTTTGGCCAAATGTCCGTAATTTTCGAATTGTTTGGCGAAAATGGTTTCAAACGACAAGGTTCAACTCACTGATGAAGAATTTGAGGTCAAATTTGATTCTGTCCGGCCGTTGTCACGATAACTTGAGAACGGCAAATTTACCAAAGCTGATAATTCCAACATTCTACGGCGAATATGAACAATGGCCTTCTCTCCGTGACCTGTTCAAACAGATCGTACACAAGCAAAACATCGCTGATCTCGAGAAAATGCAATTCTTGAAATCAAATGTACGAGGGCCAATCTGTTCAGTCTACACAGAAGAACACCGCGTCGTAACCTGTAAAAAAATCTTAGCTATGGATGTCAATGAATGCTGTCATTTGTATATAAGAAATACCTTTGTCGCACTTGTCTAACCCATGGAAGCAAAAATAAGTGCAAAAATCGAAGCAGATGTTCAAAATGTGACCGTACTCACAATTAAACTAATGGAAAAAACACTCAACCAATCGCTGGTCGCGTTGAAAGCTCCAGTAAAATTAATCGCCATGCTTGCCACTGCATATGTGGACGTACCAACCAACGATGGTCAACTCAAAACCATGATAGCACTTATCGATCCGGGTGCCCACAAATCGTTCATCACGGATTCAGCCGGCCAACTTCTTGGACTACCCAGGTGGAAATAACTGGCCTGGTAATAACGACAGCAGGAACTTCAAAATGGAAAATCTTCACGCAGTTCAAGCCGAGATTCTCAAGCTCCGACGAACATAACATAGAATTGTTGGTTATGCCCTAACTCACGAAAAATATACCCAGCATCAACATAAATGTACAAATACCAGATGAATGGAACAACGTGATGCTTGCGGACCCAAACTTCAACTTAAGAGCCCAGGCTAAATAGTGCTCTAGCCCCTAAAAATTGATCCAGATCTGGAAATGGTTTTAATCCTTTTTGGGGTCCTGAATAACAAGTATCTGGGTTTGCGACGGTTTCTAGGTTGTACTTCAGATTTGAAGTCCTAATAACCGTGAAATTTTCTCACTTTTGTCAGTATTGTCTTTATAACTCGAAAAGTACTCATCCTACAGAAAAAAAAATCCTTTTTATTTTTGAAGAACAATACATTTAGCGCCCAGTAGCGGTTCTGCAGTTCTGCCGCAATCACCAGTCAAAGATGAGCAATTTTTACAAATCTAGCTCGAAAGTTGACAACCCTCGACTTCTAAAGCTTTTAGGTGAAAAGGACTGTACCGATTGAAAAATTTCATAGCACTAAACTTGTAGGAAATCCAATTGAGAATCAGATGTTTTTTAAATTTTAAATTCGCTCACTTCAGTGCTTAGATATGAATTTTAAGCCGAAAGAGTCCGTAGCGCCAAATTTCAGTGCAACGCAGGAAACTGAATTCAGAACTTATCACTTTCATGCATTATATTTCAAGAAACATTAAATTTAGTCAACTTATACAGGGTGTTTGGCAGAACATGGAACATGGAACGAGAATGGTGGATAAGTGGGTTCATCTGCTACTTACTCAGCCCTAATTTATTTGGCACTGACACCCTGGATATTTGAAAAAAATATGTTTTGCTTTCTGCCAGTTTCACCACTTTGTTAACTTTAAAATGTAATTTTTAGTAAAAATGGGTCAAACAGGTAATATTTTTGTTTTTTTCTAATCTTTAATGTTGGCCGATTTTTATTAAATTATTGCTTTATTCAGATGTTAGCTAGAAAGAAAGTTAAAAGTCCTCAAACTTACAGAAATATGTAAAAAATACTTGAATCTTAACTTCAACTTGCATTAAAAAAACAAAAGGTGATAGAGTAGTTCGAATTCTTGCAAAATATTCCCTAGTGTGTGACTTTTCTAATGGTATGTAATTTGCTTTTATAAAAAGAAACCTTCAAGAGTTATTTCATAATTTTATCAAGTAGGAAATTTTCGATCGAAACTCAAGCTCTGATTACAAGGTAATGATCAATCATTAATGACTTACCAGACGATCCCAGAAAATAGAACAAGGAACAGAAAATGATAGAGTTGCTCATTATATCAAAGTATATATTTATAACTAATAAAAATTGGCTCAAGCACTGACGAAAAGTCAGCACAATAGAACATACGCGCAAAAGCCCTTGACTTCACGTCGGTGCTTAAACCAATTTTATTTTCATAATTTTTTAAAATTTACTAGGGGTACGGTTCTTATAAAATTTCAAACACGTCCTTATATAGATATTCTACAACTACCTACCAAGCTTCAATGCGATCGAGTCTATATTTTTTGAGTTATCGAGGAAATAATATTCCATGGTGGGTATAACTCTGAAACCGTTGGACCGATTATGGCCGTAATCAAACTTAACACTCCAATTCGGATACGCAACATACCCTGAAAATTGCTATCTCCTTTCGTTCGAAAGTTATCGAGGCAACGGTCATCCATCCATCTACTAAACTCACACAAGGCTGCTCAAATCTCCGACAATTATCCGATCGTGTTCAAACTTGGAACTTGACAGTAGAGTTAGGTTTTGAAGGCTCTCGCAAAATTTATCGATGTCGGACGAATAGTTACTGATATATAGAATGTTTTTCAATAATTTTCAAAGATTTTATGAAAATTTTTTAGTAATTCCATCCTCACGAAATTCTGTGAGAATTTTTGCGTTGCCAACTAATATCCATTTTTGAATTTAATTGGTTTTGTATTTTTCGAGTTATTAAGTAAATAACAACCAAATTTCAGATGGTTATAACTCCAAACCCGTTAGGCCTATTGTGCCTAGAAACAAACTCAAATGTTGCATTCAGATGCACAACATAATCTGAAAATTTCAAGTCACTATATCTTTACGTTCTCACGTTATCGTGATATAAAAAATATGTTTTAATAATTTATTTGAAATTTTCTAGTTATGCGATTCTCACAAAATTTCACAAACGTGCTTAAGTTCATATTCTACAACTATTCACCAAGTTTCAATTCGATCAGATTTATATTGTTTGAAAATAAAATTATTACTCGGAAACCATTGGGCCTATTATGCTTATTAACGAACTTGTCCGTCGTATTGGGATGCGCCACCTACCCTGAATATTTCAAGTCGCTACCTCATTCCGTTCTCAAGTTGTCGTGGAATTGAATGGCCAGACGGCCGACCAGCCGGACAAAATCAAATTTGTCCTTGAATTCTTCATCAGGTAGTCGAACTCAATCGTTCGAGACCATTTTTGGCCAAAAAATAGAAAACGGCCAAAAAAATGATAACGCGATGTTCCCCAGAACATACGTGCAAAAAAAGTCTTCACAATTGATAATTAACAAGGAGTTATTTACATGGGCAGTCTTCTTCTTTTGGCCAGTACCTCGACTCAGTAGATCCTGTAGGCAGAACAAAAGTTTTATATTTATACTAATTATCATGTAGTGTGGTTGGCTTGGTAGAGCGTTTGACTTGGGAGTGCAGGCCCCAAGTTCAATCCCGAGGCAGGGAAAGAAATGTTCTAGTCGCGGTAATCGCCACCATTTACTGTTGGGTCAAAAATTAACAGTGCTGTGCAAAAGGTGGCGTAAGGACACAGTGACAAAGCCTACACAGAATAAAACTGATTCTCGTTACTCGCTCAAGCTCTCAGGAGCTTATGAGGGGTCTCCTTAGGGAAGACCTAGGAGGATCAGTATAATAATAATAATAAATAAATAAATCAGGAATTGCTATACGAAAAATTATGAATTCTTAATTGCAATAATTTACCATATATGATGTCTAGGGGGTTCACCTGCTTTAAGAGGGTCCGGGTTGTTCAGCACAGAACACAAATTTAGTGGGGGAACTCTTCTCCATTCTCCAGTTATTGCTGCTCTTCCTCGTCTCCTACGGCTGATCCTTCTTCTGTCTCCAGATCATCTTCGTCTTCGGAGGTTCTCGCAATTTCAGAGTAGTTGATAGTTATTTCATGCCACTTGCAAATGGCTGTGCACCTGAACCCGACTTTTCCGCAGAAGCATGCATTTTTGCACCTTGTTTTGCAGGTGCAGGAAATTGAGTTTAATAATGCCTGGGATGATGGAGTTTTGACAGGCGTCAAACCATCTGAGGGAAATTTCCATCCCCATTGCGCTGCATTCATCTCTCGGTCCCTCCACATCTGCATCTGCAAAAACGCCCTGAAAGAATGTTGGTGAGCGGCCATTTCAGTAGGGGGGGCAACGACGCTAAGTGTTTTTAGAAAGGACCCTCTGGAAGCGTTGAACTCTCACTTGGTTGAGAGACTGCCCTCTGTTACCTGAGTAAACTTCTGCAGTGAATTTTGCTCCAGCGGCAGCAACCTGGTCAGGAGTGGCTTTGTAGTCGAGATAACACTTAGGAGGTCAGGATTTTCGGCAAGAGATGTGAATAATGTAACCTTGCCTTGTCGGAAAAACGAAGAGGTCATATCAAAACCACTGGAGAAACAAGATGTGTTGTTTTGAATCTAGGGATAGCTTGCTGTTGTTAGGTCTATTATAGATCATGGTTTGCGCTTCCCGAGTTTCATTAGGAATATGTTGTCAATTAACTGTGACTGATCTTCGCTATAAAGTAATATTTGGTCAGTCAGCAAAACGATTAAATGTACGTCCTCCCCCACAATGAATACATTCACATCATGCCTGAATATTTCCACCGCAGTAGCAACATTCGTAGTACCTGGATCCCCAACGGCCTGTCTAACATGAATGCCTGCACCTATGAACTTGTCCATGAGCATCGAAATTAGGCGTTTATTGTTGTTTTCGTTGGCAAGGAATCGTTCTATGGGTGTTTCTCCCAACCAATTCTACACTGTTTAGACACACTTTCTTTTTATAGGATAGTAACAAACTTAATTATATGACACGTAGTGATCAACTAGGTATTCCAAAAAAATCACAAACTTAGTGAATAAAGTTGTGAAAACCTACAAGAAGTTATTAGAGTTTGTTCCAAATTATTTAAAATAATTTGAGTTTAAATTCAGTTGATTACCTCCTCTTCTGCTTGAAAAAAGGCAAAAAAGTGAGAAGTTTTGAGTTCAGACGAAGTTTCCTGGATTGGACCCCCCGGAAATTTGGCGCTACGGACACTTTCGGCTTAAAATTCATATATCAGCACTGGAGTGAGCGAATTTCAAATTTAAAATGCATCTGATTGAAAATTGAATTTCCTACAAGTTTAGTCCTATGACATTTTTCAATGAGTGTAGTATTTTTCGACCTAAAAGCGTTAGAATTTGAGGGATATCAACTTGACTAAGTTGAGCTAAGTTTGTATAAATTGCTTCTTTTGACGGGTGATTGCGGCTGTACTGCTAAACTGACTTTCTGTAGGATGCGGACTTCTCGAGTTATAAGTGAAATACTGAAAAAAGTGCGAAAATTTCGTGGTGTTTAGGCTGTCAAATCTGAAGCACATCCTTGAAACCGTCGCAAACTCAGATACTCGTTACTCAGGACCCCCAAAAAGGGTTCAAATGATTTACAGCTCTGGAGAAATTCTTAGGGGAAAACCTCTTTCTAGCACTAACTTTCCTGAGCTATAACTGCCCCAATCAACATTTTAATGGGCGTCGAAAGTGGTCTCGAGAAAAAAAAAGTTCTGATTTTACAAAAAAACACATTGGGATGGATAATCTCAAGAAATGCTCCATTATCAGTGCAACAACCAGAAATCTTGGGATTTATTGTAAATATTGATCATGACATTGACGAAAAACTGAGCAAATTCTAGAAGAGGTCCAGTCCACCCCAACTCACCCGAATGTGTAGATACGAAGTACGTTTGCCGTTCAAATAGGATGCAAACCGCCTTGAAGAAGCGAGAAAGAAAGCACGATTCCTGCAATTGGAGAAGAAATTCCGAAATAATAAACAACTGGAATCCGATCATACTATCTATAGAAGATAGACAATTTCACCACATTATCTGGATATTTTCAGAGTATGATTCACTTGGAGAATATGAACTGAAAGCTGTAGCCTGTGGAACAATTCCTGGCCCAGAAAGCTGCTATCACGTCAGTCTGAGAATAAACCCGCAGATTTAATCTCAAGAGTTACCACCCCGAGTCGATTAAAATACTCGAGTTTTTGGAGCCACGGACCAGAAGTCCTTCAACAACGGTTCGAGAATATCATCCAAGATGCTGAAAAGACGAAAATACCAGAAACGACCCATGAAATCAAAAGGGACAGTCACCTGGTTCTACACGCATCAGTTCAATACGATGATTTCGACTTGATTAATCGCCATTCAGAATGGAGTAAAACAGAAAGAATAGAAGAATATTGTATTCGATTCATACGAGAAATTCATCGCCTCAGCTGAATTGTAAAGTAGTGAAATAGCGTTTTTAAAAATAATTCAACGCATACACTACTCCACAGAACAAATGGAATTGCACTGCCACAAAGAAGTCAATGCAAAAGCATGCTCCGTTCACTCAACCCATTCATGGTTGAAGAAGGCTTACTCAGGGAGGAGGAAGACCCCACAATTCCAACCTCTCCTTCAACGGGAAACACCCCATCATAATTCCCATGAAAAGCCATATAACTGAACTGATAATACGAGATGCACATGCAAAGACGCTACACGTAGGAAACCAGCTAACTACGGCGTATATCTTACAAAAATACTGGATCGTTCAAGCCAGAAGCAAAATACGACATGTAATCCATAAATCTGTCACATGCGTAAGTCAGCAGGCCCATACCCAAAATCAGCAAATGGGAACTCTACCAGCGGCGAGAATCACCCCTTCACATCCATTCACAAATACAGGAATAGACTATGCAGGACTTATCTCACTCAAAATGTCGAAAGGACGGGGTGCCAAGTCATACAAAGGTTACATTGCAGAATTCGTATGTCTATCTACGAAGGCCATACATTTAGAAGCAGTCAGTAACCTGACCACAGAAGCAATCCTGGCAGCCTTTCGTTGATTCACCGCGCGTAGAGGTCGCACAAGGCAAACACATCTACAGCGACAATGGCACAACCTTCGTCGGGACAAAACATTCCATGGACAAGAATTTCAAGAAAGCAATTTCGGAAGAAACCTTCGAGAATTCACTCGCCAAGGAATTCAACATAGAATGGCACTGGATACCCCCTTTGAGTCCGCGTTTTGGAGGGCTCTGGGAAAGTGGAGTTCGTTCCACAAAACACCATTTAAAACGGGTCATTGGAGATACAACCTTGACCTTTGAAGAAATTACCACCCTGCTGTGCCAAATAGAGGCATGCCTAAACTCTCAGCCATCATTACCACTAGATGGCAGGCCACACACAGGACACCAAATTACTAACTCCTGGACATTTCCTAATAGGACAACCATTAGTATCACCCCCTGATGATCATGACGTCTTGGAGAATAAAATCTGACCACTAAGGAGATGGAAACTACTACAAAAAATGAAAAATGACTTTTGTAAAATTTGGACGAAGGAGTACCTAATCAGACTACGACAGATAACAAAGTGGCAGAATGCCACAAAAAATATTGTATCGGGAAACGTAATATTTCTGAAGCAAGAAAACGTCGACTCAAACAAATGACCAGTGTCAAGAATAACGAAAGTACGCCCCGGACCTGATGGACCAGTACAAGTAATTACGGCTCGTAAGGAAAAATCGACAGAAGACCCATAACAAAGTTCTGCAGATTGCCTGTCGAGAATGAAGGAACTTCCACATCTGATATGCAATCCAACGAGGGAACGAATTATTCAAAATGATCAATTCCTGATCTCAGCACAATCACCACGACGTTGACAGAGCCTGCCTAACACTGCTCCTCATCTTGACTCCGGCAAAAGCCAATTTCACTATCAAGTCACTTAATCCTGGCCTCTACATCGAGCACCTTGGATCTACATAAATAGATGGAGGTACCTTCCGCTTGTACTCAACATTTCCTGGGCCCAGATTCATCAAGGATGAAGTCAACGTCAATCGTAAAACCACAAAATACAAACAACTATGTCTACGGCCTCGGAATACACAGAAGATGCCCACTGTAATGAATTAGTACATCATCTAAACGACACGGCAGCAGAAATCTCAATACACATCCGAAACATTCGAGATTTCACCCAAACCAAAAGAGGAATGTTTGGCGAGTTCATGACCTCTATCTTTGGCGTGAATGATTAATTCTATCGCCAAATAGCAACATCTCATCGATTCGACAAGACATCAGTCCAAATTACTTGTTTCTGCTGTAACGTGCATGGAGAAGAGTGAAAATAAGGGTCATGAAAAAACTAGAGCACTTTCAATATAAAATCGATCAAAGTCTATCACTGATGAACGATCTACATGCATGGTATCGCGCTGTCAACCAACAGCAGATCACACTACAACTAATACTAAATTTCCAATTGGCCCAAAACTACCGCCAAGAGGTTCTGCGAAAGTGTTTGAAAATAACAGAAGTCTGCTACTATAATGGTCATCTTGGAGCATTCTTCACACCTCATGAAATTCAGCACATAATTCAAGAAGCAAATTCAAATCTGCCATCCACCTTGCCCATTCTTAAGCGACTGATAAGGGAGATGAAAGTTGTGAACGAAGAAGCATGTTTAAAAGTATACCTATGCATTCTTGTTCATCATTGACAGGCGTCGTTTCAAGATCATCAAGGCTACACCCATTCCACAGAAAAAATCCGATGGAATCTTCACGACGCTCAGAATACAGAATCCTTATATGGCTATAGAATACAACATTCAAAAATACTTTGAAATCTCTGAGGACGAAATAAACCGAGAAGTAGCAATAGGACCGCATTTGTACATTTTTAGACCCAGGATTATTCAAGATGATGTTATGTCATCCCAACAGCATCACGGATCAAATATACAATATGACCTCCAACCCACATTGTGTCTACGCTACTCAAATCATCGAAGACATAACATGGAGCCCACTACATCAATGTAGTTGTTTACTATTCTCCACAAACAAAATTAAAACCACCGCCATCATATGCTCCGGTCAACGACATCCTATCACCTTACAAAACAGTGCATCGAAATCGATTCAGCAATAATACGAGCATCCATTGAATTGGAATGAACTGGTAGGTACCTACCTTAAAACACATCCACATTGCGTAGTATGTTCAACGAAGGAACCAACATGAAAGATCTATCGAACGTGGAGAGAGAAGCAGAGGAGGAGAAAGATAGCTTGTCTACCTACCGCTGGCGGAACAACTATGGGCACATCACTGCAATAAGCGTAACATCTATAATTGTTACAGCAGCCATGATTGGGATAGGATTATATACATGGAAATAGAGTAAACGAAGGAGTACTTCCCAGAATACTACTTCACATGATGCAGCCAACGATGGCTTCATTATTCAGCTACTAAGATCAACATTCCCTTCAACTGGACCAGAGGACCCTGATGGTGAGTACAGTGAACCCGTTGTCCGGGATAATGTCTGAGATATTCATAAAATAATATCAGACAGTACTCTAAGTACCATATTCTTCAGAGTCCAAAATACAACCGCAACTCAGCACTTATGCTGAATTGCCATTTGAAAGTAGGACAGCAACGCCTGGACGATTAATGATGGTGAACGAACAGACTCTGAATCCAACAATCTTAACTAAGCAATTATCACGACTCGCCTGTAGTAGCATAGGGTGACCAGATCATTCCTAGTCCCATGACGGGCGGACCTGTGCACAAAAAAAAAATGGTTCAAGCCCTGTGGACAGGAGCTTTCTGGCGCTCTTGTTGAAACAGACAAATTATATCTCCGAAAGTATTGGTTTCTCAGAGTTGAGAATTATATCAATGTATTCTTATGATAGAACTGCATCAAAAGGAATTTCAATTCAAATAATAGTTTATTTATCAAGATTAAATGAGCAATCTGACAATGAGAACTGCACCATGGAAGAAATCAAATTAAAATAGCTGAAATGAATTTGACTCTGTCTTATAGAACAGGATATATGACATGTACGAGTATGAACACAGATCATATAATAAATCATAGATAGAATAATTATAGCATTCTGTGAAAACATAGATGTACGATTCATTATTGAAATTTCGAAAAATCATATCTCCGAAAGTATTAGCTTGTTGGAGTTGAAAATGATATCCATGGATTTTTATGGTGAAACTGCATCTTAAAAAAAATTATTTTGAAATTTGTAAGTAAAAAAAAGAAATTTTTTTCGTTACTCCGAAACAATCTGGCCTATTTTGCCCAATAGCGAACTTAACCGAGATATTTATCTCCCTAACCTACTCTGTAAATTTCAACTGCCTAGCTCATTCCGTTCGAGAGTTAAGGTAGAAACAAAATTTAAAAATTTTCTATTTTTTTTTTTACACTTTACGGTAACCCGATCAATACAAAACTTCACATGCGTCTAAAGGTCATGATTCTACAATTTGATGCTAAATTTCAGATAGATCGAGTGATCGGTTTCGGAAATATTCATAAAAAATGTTTTTACTAAAAACGGGCATAACTCCGAAACCGCTTGATGGATTTCGCCCGTTAACGAACTCGTCCGAGATATTTACGTTCCAAACCTACCCTGCACGGCCCCGGACGGCCGGACAGAATTGATTTCGACCACGGATTCTTGATCACTGAGTCGAACCAAATCGTTTGATACCATTTTCAGCCAAAAAGTCCTACTTCCGCTGATGAAATTCACACGTCTCGCAGTTCATTATTTATTTCGTGTGATACAAGATTGCGAAAATATCGCGGCTCGGACTTTGACGGACACAATGACGGACGCTTCTCAATGACGGACGAATGACGAACGTCTGGTCACCCTATAGTAGCACACCATGTATTCTTCCACCATGGTACCCATGATACAAGGAAAACATGTTTTCTTTGTATCATGCATGGTACCTAGGTATACCCACTTCTCGAAGTCCTAGAGATTTCCTATAAAGCTAAAGCTTTTATATGTAGGCTAGGATACGCATACAAGCAACAACAAAACCGCTAAATCTGTAATATTCAATTTTTTCGACCAAGATGTAGGATTTGTAGAATAAGGGCTTGTATAGAGATTAAAGACCTTGTAGTCTAGTCAAAAAGTGCTTTTCAGGTCAAACTGTTTTAGTCTCCGAAAATTATGATTGAGGTGTCATTCGATTCGGATTTCGGAATGACATGTAGATAGTTTTTGAGAAAATGCTAAGGCCGCTCACAAACATTGCAATAGTTACAAACAATTAAGTGAAGAAACAAGCCCTGTGGACAGGAGCTTTTTGGCGCTCTTGTTCAAACAGACAAATTAAATCGATTTCGACCACGGATTCTTGATCAGTGAGTCAAACCAAATCGTTCAAGACCATTTTCAGCCAAAAATTCGATTATTACAGACATTTGGGCAAATTGATATATAAGCACTCTGTTCCGAGGAACAAGATCGCCAAAAAGAAGGCGGAGGTTTAGGTTTCCGCCAATATCTCAACAACTATTCGAGCTAATTCAAATTTGAAAATGGGTTCAAGCCCTGTGGACAGGAGCTTTCTGGCGCTCTAGTTCAAACAGACAAATTATATCTCCGAAAGTATTGGTTTCTCAGAGTTGAGAATTATATCAATGTATTCTTATGATAGAACTGCATCATAAAGGAAATTCAATTCAAATAATAGTTTATTTATCAAGATTAAATGAGCAATCTGAGAACTGCACCATGGAAGAAACCAAATTAAAATAGCTGAAATGAATTTGACTCTCTCTTATAGAACAGGATGAAATGTACGAGTATGAACACAGATCAAATAATAAAGCTTAGATAGAATAATTATAGCATTCTGTGAAAACAGAAGTACGATTCATTATTGAAATTTAGAACTTCATCTTAGCAGAAATTGAATTCAAACATCATAGAAGAATTTAAATTCAACAAGAGTGCCAAAAATTATCAATCCAAAACCAATAGACAAATTCTACCCAACAACGAACTCATCCGAGATATTCATTTCTCAATTCCAGTTTTGTTTTTAGTGGAGATATTCTGAACTCAATATTATTAACTTAACATTACCATTCCCATCATCATATGGATTGACCATCGACATGAAAATATCAACCAACAAAAGTATGATAATATTCTAATTTTCATATTCATACCATTACTGGAATGAATTACAATGAGACAACGTCAAAGTTGACATTATAACAATTCATAGAATAGCCACAGAATAATTCTATCATTGAAATTTTGAAAAATCATATCTCCGAAAGTATTAGCTTGTTAGAGTTAAAAATGATATGAATGGATTCTTATGGTAAAACTGCTTATTGAAAAAAATTTAATTTGGAATTTGTTCTGTAAAAAAAAAAATTTTTTTTTGTTACTCCGAAACCATCTGTCCGATTTTGCCCAATAACGAACTTAGCCGAGATATTTATCCCCCAAACATACTCTGAAAATTTCAACTGTCTAGCTCATTCCGTTCGAGAGTTATCGTGCCTACGGCCGGACCGGCCGGCCGGACCGGCCGGCCGGACCGGCCGGCCGGACGGCCGGACAGAATGAATTTCGACCACGGATTCTTGATCAGTGAGTCGAACCAAATCGTTTAAGACCATTTTCATCGAAAAATTCGAAAATTACAGACATTTGGGCAAATTGATAAGCACTCAGTTCCGAGGAACTAGAGCGCCAAAAATGGGTTCAAGCCCTGTGGACAGGAGCTTTCTGGCGCTCTAGTTCAAACAGACAAATTATATCTCCGAAAGTATTGGTTTCTCTGAGTTGGGAATTATATCAATGTATACATATGATAGAGCTGCATCATAAAGGAAATTCAATTCAAATAATAGTTTATTTATCAAGATTAAATGAGCAATCATGAGAATGAGAACTGCACCATGGAAGAAATCGAATAAAATCTGGCCAATTTTGCCCAATAACGAACTTAACCGAGATATTCATCTCCCTCACCTACTCTGAAAATTTCAACTACCTAGCTCATTCCGTTCGAGAGTTATTGTGGAAAAACTTTTTTTAAATTTTCAAATTTTTTTTTTTACACTTTGCGGTAATCTGGTCAATACAAAACTTCACATGCGTATAAAGGTCATAATTCTACAATTTGATGCTAAATTTCAGATAGATCGAACGAACTTGTCCGAGATATTTACGCTCCAAAACCACCTTACAATTTTCAATCCGCTAAATCCTTTCGTTCGAGAGTTATCGTGCCTACGGCCGGTCGGCCGGCCGGACAGAATCGATTTCGCACTCGGATTCTTGATCAGTGAGTCGAACCAAATCGTTTGAGACCATTTTCAGCCAAAATTCCAAAATTACAGACACTTGCGCAAATTGATAAGCACTCTGTTCCGAGGAACTAGAGCGCCAAAAAAACAAGTTACGTATGACAATTGCCCAAAACAGGTTTAAAGTGCCTACAAATAGTAGGTATTCCATAAAACATGTATGAAAGAAGATGAGTAATAATATGAAAGAAGATGTGTAATAAATAAAAAATTACCTTGTAATCGATCAAAAATTTCCTGATCTACGTTCACCAAATTTTCTCCTCTCTCGAACTACAGAATTATGCTTTCAATATTTACGTAATATTTTCAAACATTTTCGGGTGAGGTCCCCGTTGCATCGCTAAAATACGAGTATTTCAACCCCAATATTTTTGAAGTTACAATATTCCCTTCTGTCAAGTTGACATTATGACAATTCATACATAGAATAATTATATCAATGTGTGAAATACGATTTACATTGAAATTTTGAAGAATCATATCTCCGAAAGTATTAGCTTGTTAGAGTTAAAAATGATATGAATGGATTCTTATGATAAAACTTCTTATTAAAAAAAAATTAATTTGGAATTTGTTTCGTAAAAAAAAATTTTTTTTTTGTTACTCCGAAACCATCTGTCCGATTTTGCCCAATAACGAACTGAGCCGAGATATTTATCCCCCAAACCTACTCTGAAAATTTCAACTCTCTAGCTCATTCCGTTCGAGAGTTATCGTGCCTACGGCCGGCCGGCCGGAATGAATTTCGACCACGGATTCTTGATCAGTGAGTCGAACCAAATCGTTTAAGACCATTTTCATCGAAATATTCGAAAATTACAGACATTTGGGCAAATTGATAAGCACTCAGTTCCGAGGAACTAGAGCGCCAAAAAAGAGTAGAATAGAGGAGGAAATTTTATGACAAAAAGTCCCAAGTGCCAGAACTTTAGGACCAATATTTATAATTTTCCTAGGGGGTTGAAAATACGCCCGAAAACGGGTTACTCCGGCTTGCGCAAGCCTCACCCGCTACGTACCTTTGATGAATAAATATTATTTAAACTTATTCAATATGAAAATAAAAAATTGAAAAAATTCAAGCGCCTGCAGAGGGTAGATCGGTGAATAAAATAGTGTCCGTGGTCCAATAAATGTTTATCGCCATTTTTCGATTAGTTAACAAATTTTTGTTGCACGAACATATTAACATTGCAAGTACGATCATTGTTAAACTATTAATCTGAGAATTTTTTCTTTTCGTGGAGCTATTTTTCAAAGGTCTTAGAAGAGATTCCTATTGAAAAATTTTAAAAATTGTTAATTTTCGTTTCGTTATAAACCATTTACTTAAGTGAAAAATTATAAAGCTTCAATTTATAATATTACTATTGATCCGTTTTCTTATGATTAGAAACTACTTAAAAATGATTTTAAAATTATTACCTCCTATATTGTTCAAAAAATTGTTATAAACTAATGCGTTGTTTATGAGATAATTTAAAATTTTCTTTTGAAAACATAATTGAAGCTTTAAGGGCTAAGGTTGAACCTTAGACTATAGTATAAGGGTTGAAACCCCCCCCCCCCGGCTACGCCCTTGAATTAATAAATCTATTGAGTAAATGGCTCATTCGATCAAAGACCATTCTCCCGAATATCTTTAGTTTCGAAGTTCGAGATGCACTAATTAATGTCGCTTCATTCTTCATTATTTTTGGAAATGAATGATTGTATACAGTCGATTGACTGGAGGGATTATGATTTTCCTCAATTTTTTCCACATTGAATAAACGAAATCACTACAGTTTGAACCCTTGACAAGAAATTACAAATCGCGAAAATATACTGACTTGATCTTCAGTTGACTTTCATTACTATTTCAATCGGTGACTGAGTATTATTTTTGAGTGATATATTATTTCCCCAAAAAATGTTTTAATCAAAAAAGAAAATCAGTTTCAACTTATTTCAGTGTAAGTTATTCAAATGATGCAATATTCAAATATCACCGAAATTCATTGAAATATGTAATTTCAAAAATAATACCTGCATATATTTTTTATTGAGATAATTCACAAACAGCCTTCATATTCATTTAAATATCATATGATATATATTCTTACAGTTGATCAAGATTCATAATAAATTACTTTTTCATAGTATATAAAACAATTCAATCACAATTACAAACAGTTACACTTAAAATCAAAATGATACAGAAAACTCAATACTAAACATATGTCGTTAAATTGAAAGTGGTCGAAATTTAGTCGAAGTTATTTCTTTCGGAATATAGCCAAATATTCGTTGAGGTGACTACATTGTAACTCTGCATTGCCCCAAAACCTAACAGCCTGACAATCACAAAACTGATTCATAGTAATGCCATTAACAAGTTCGATATTTTCATATCTTTGAAAGATAGTAGATAACTGTCCTAAAAATATGGGAAAAGCGGCCGTTACTATCACTGGCACTTGACTACATTTGAATAAAACATCCCTTGTGTTCTCATTAATGAATTCATCCAAGCTGTCCATATTGGGATATCCAAAATTATGCATTATAATAACATCAGGCGGATCTAATTGCTCAACAACATCTTTATACATATTTGGATAGTATTCATAACCCGCATTGTGTTTAATATTTTTAAAATCGAATCCTTTGAATTCTTTTAGATCTCTACCTACTAATATTATTTTTATATAATGTACATTTATCAACCAATCGAGAAGAAGTCCAACAAAGTTAACCCATGGTATCTGTATTTCATAATCACTGGCTGCTACCATATGAATAACAAAATTTGCACTCAGTTTAATATTAGAATTTCTTTTTCTAGGTTTGAAATCAACTACTTGATATAATTTCTTGCTAGGTAACCAGTTGAATTTTCTGTTGTTTATCATCCCAATAGTTTCAAGGCAAGATAGAATAGTAGCAGCAGCAGCATAACGATCAGTAAATACACCAGCATTTATAGCTTGAGAGTCATCGGTAGGAGTTCTCACTTGTTTTTGTAGAAGTTTCAGTAAATCCTTCATTTCCTTGGGAAAATGCCTTTGCTTTTCACGAATGGATTGATACTTGAAGTTTATCGGTTTTATTCTACAACCAAATTGATATCCAAGAGAAGAGAAAAGTCTACATAAATGCAATTTTGTGCAAATCATCTTATGTTGTACTTCATCTTGTTTTTTATGTTCTATGCTGCAATAAGCAACAGATCCACATTTGTCGCATCCGAAATTTAAATTTTTATTCGTAAAACATATAATACAGACCCAGGGCAACAAACATATTTCTTTTTCATATTGAGTCAAAATATTCGGCTCCCGATGCCTCTTCA
Organism: Halyzia sedecimguttata; assembly: GCA_937662695.2. NCBI lineage: Eukaryota > Metazoa > Arthropoda > Insecta > Coleoptera > Coccinellidae > Halyzia > Halyzia sedecimguttata. The sequence goes on from OW569413.2 coordinate 19,897,258, forward strand.
TTGATATTAACAATTCCCATCTTCGAAAGAAAAAATCCTTTGTGCTGATACCTTTGGGAAATTCAACATTTTTCACCAACGAACAAACTTTTTCATGGAATGGCCAGTCTTCATTTTGATGCTCTTTACAACAATATTGAACTTGATTGCAGACATTACATTTTGATAAGTTACACTTTGAAAAACACTTGTTACATACATTTCCATAATAAACTCTTTCAGGCTCTTCGCCTTCTTTTAAAAATTCTGGTTTCTTATTCATTTTTAGTTACTATAATAACGATAGGCTACTCATATATTAAATCAGAACATATAAAATTAAGACAAAAACTCCTGAGTCAATATGCATTTATCAAAGTTGGCTATTTGAAATATGTACGAGAGGCAAAGAGATTCAATTGAAAAAATGAAAAAAAAAATAATCTAATCTAATATTTGAATATTTCCAGATTTTTGAATTTTTTTGTTAACACTAGAACATAGGTTGGAAACACAGAAATATTATCTTCATCATGATATTAGAATATCATTAGCCAGCTGCTTCTCTATTATAAAATCATAATTCCAACCTGAGAAATGAAAGGAAATTCTTTGATTAATCCATTAGTGGAAATATTGTCAACGAATATATAGAATTTTTAGGAGATTTTTTCCATTTAAAACTCAAGTAGGATTCAAACCATTCGCCACATTCAATTTTCACATCTTGTTGAAGAAGTACAACATATTTTTAGAGCTATCGATATATTTTTGAGATGGTACAAGCACACAATGAAAAGCTCGTCTTTTTGAGGTGGTCAATTAGAGTTCACTTTCCATAGACAACACAACAGAAATTAATTTCAAAATATAATCAAACATAATGAATCACAATATATCATTCAAATTGTTCTATTCCTAAAAATTTTTCTTCTCTTTTCAATAAAAAGTATTCTCTGGCTCATACAGTCTCTGGTACCTGAGCTTAGTTGCCATTACATCATCATCGGTTGCATCGATTTTGCTAGGGGGTATCAGAGCCCCTACTACATAGCGCCCTTCATAATTTAAGAAATTGAATGTGGGACATGCTTTTGCAGTGGGCAAAATTTCTACAGTTAAATTATGTTTCCTCATGAATTTAAGAATATTTAAGGATTGGGGTAGTTTATCCATTTCATCGCCCACACCAATAACAAGAATATCAATTTTAGGATCTAGGACTGTGAAGAGACTCAATGATTCTTCAGTTATATCTGCCACTTCGTCCACCCTCCATGATAAAACTGATCTACAATATAAAATTATTCTTTGCATAAACTATATTGAATAGGATATATTTTTACCTTGGAAATATTATCATTGGACCTAAAACTGTGAAATTATTGTTCAATCTGAATCCAACCTGAATCAGATAGAGATAGATATAAAATTCCATAAGCTATGATGGTTGATGTTTCAAAAACATAATGAGTACCTATTCGATTTATTTTTTAGGTGATTATAAATTCAATTAATCTTTTATAGCTTTTCACTTACTTCACTGTATGCATTTATCATTAGTCCAAGATCAGCTTCTGAATTCAATACTGTAGCTACTGTTTTACCACTATCATAACATTTTCGAGAAACTGTTTGAAATATATTGCTGAAATAAATTATTCCCTTCAAATGTGTATATTTATGATATGAACCCCTTACATGCAAAGTAATAGAAGTCAAGTAGTGAGTGGAAGCCAAACTAGGGCCATTCCTGAATGATTCTGAGCTTCATTGCAATGCCACATCCGTGAACATGCAGATTTATAATTTCAGGACAAAGTCTAAGTAAACGAACCAAAAATGATCATATGAAAAAATCACAAGAGCAATTCTTAATAACCGTTGACACACTAAATTATTTGAGAACCAAGGCTGTCTTTATTTTAGTGTAGATTTAAGGTTTTATTCAAATTTTATAATACATTGAGAAAGATTAGAATATTTACTATCTAATAAGTTTCGGTTAGATTAATTTAAACTAAATATTTCATGATATAGATAAAACAATATAAATGAAAATAAATATCTGAAACTACGGGATTAAAATTGAAATTTCTCACATTTATATCTTCTAAAATACAAGTTTTCAAGAGTGGAGATTGGTACCGCTCGATTCGTCTTACAAAACTGTAACCAAGAAGAAATTAACGATAAAAACTAAGATCGACACTAAGGTAAAGATTTACCCAGAACCCAAATATGTAATGAAGGTCAAGGCTTCGAAACACCATATATGAAACTACATTTGTCGTGTGTTTTCAACCAGCCTTAATCACTAAAGTGATTCTTCGACATACAAAGATTCAAAAACTTTGTATTTTCGTAACAAAAAAATTCAAATCTATTTTAATATTCACCACTACCACTACAATCTTTCAGGTGTAGTACATGACTCACAAAACTAGCTGACCTCTCGGCTTTGATTAAGGAGCTCTTATACAATATTACCGTTTTATAGTACTAGATATGGGGTTATTTTTTGTCAACAATCGAAGAAGGGTTGAATTGATCATTATTATAAAATTGTGGCCGTCTAGCTCTGATCAATTATGTTGGCACTATATTCTGAATTATTCACTGTATCTCAATAATTATAAATGCTATGGATTATTTATTTGGGGAAATTAGAAATTCTCAGGCATTCTTAGACAAGAATGACAAGATATTTGATATTCATGATTCTTAGGTTAAGTATAGTCATAGAATATAGATGCATGTTATTCTATGCATCTTGCATGCACCCAATTGGAAACTTCCAAAACTCTGGTGGCGAGATTCGGCAACTAACCAAGCTAGTAATGAGCCACGTGCTCGAGTTTAATTGTTCAGTATTCGTCAATAAACTTTTGTTTGAAAGAAAAATTCAAGTTGAAATAGTGAATATTATCCTGCCTAATATGTCTTCGACCAGAAACGACTATTGTTGTGTGCCTCAATGCAATTCATGGGCGAAAAAAATGCCAAAATGAATAGGTTTGAGTTTTCACTTCTTACCTCCGGAAAACCAAATATAAATATTGGAAATGCGTTAGAAGGATAACTAATAGACCGAAGAGTACTTAACCTGGAACTACATCCAGATAATCTTTATTATACCTCAAACATTACACTTATTGTTAATAATTCTTTTCACATAATATATGTATCATATTTTGAAAAAATCATTTCAATTATTGGTAACTGTTTTACAAAAGCTTTATCTGGTTCAATTTGACACTATATTCTCATAAATAAACTAGAACATCATGCACCTGAACTTTAATTAATACATCAGTAATATGTTTACACCTCCTCCATGCTCCGACTTTACAAGAATATACCATACCTTCTATTTTAAGTTTACCATTCTCCACATGAATGGGCCATCAATTTTATGTGGTACTGAATTAAGGGCACTACTTTGTAAACATAAAGAACAAATGTCTATAAAACTGGGACCACAATTTGTTTTGTCACACAAGATTACATGATCTACATTTAGAACCTCTTCTCCTTCTACAAGGACTCTAGAATTAGAAGTTGAAGCTCCTATGTACTCCAGAAATTCTAATCAACTGAGTCCCTTCTTAATCATTCGCAAATAGTAACTGAAAGAACTTTTAAATATAATGTAAGTTTGACAAACATATATGAATATACTTACTGGTTGTAGTCTTTATATCAATCAAGTGCCATAAAATTAGTTATAGGTAAACATGCAGTTTAGGTATACGGAAATCAAAACATTGAAATGACAATACGCAGCATTAGTGTGACGTCACGTTGACATTGGTCAGTGTTCCAGATCCAAACAACGCAATTTTACTTTGGGCTATTCGTATAAATCTCATTTTGTCTATCAAATTTGAACAAATAACGATTGAAAAGTAAGTATGGTCAAAGTTTTTTGAATAAGTAAAGCAACTATGCACTTTTTTTCCTGCTGAGTTCTTAATTGTTGAAGAAATTTGAGATTTATTATTTTGATCCTAACCTCTAAAGTTCATTAAACTAGTGTTAATACTCCTTTAAAAAGTAGAAAATAGAAGTTGAAGAGATTCCTTTAGTAAATTTGGCTTTGATCCTACGATACTAGATATTTTTCAACTTTCAGATGGTGATGTGCTGGGCTCCTGACTGTAAACATTATAATGTTAAAGACACGTGTAGGTTTATTTCGTTTCCTAAGGATCAAAAGCTGCGTAACAAATGGATTAAACTTGTGAGGTAATAATTTGATTGTTTAGCATATAATTTCGATATTTGCACATCCAATTTCATTAATTTTAGACGTGATGTGGAACCAGGACCGGGTGCACGTTTATGCTCATGCCATTTTACTGATGGAAACAAAGAAAACGAGCCAACGATTTTTTCTCATAACATTGAAAAAAGGTTCAAATTTTCATCACCTGAAAAAAGAAAGAACAGACCACCAGTTGGAACCTCTGTAATGGTAACAGAATCCAATGACGATGAAATATTCAAAGGGTAAGTTAAATACCCTGTATACAAACATTCTGGTATAAAATTTTGGTAATTCTAATTTTTCGTTATGTGTGTCCTTAAAATTAGCAAGTATGAAGAATTATTTATAAAAGTGGTATTGTTTTACTTACTACTGCGAACTAAGCGAACGTAATTAATCATTTCAAATTATTGTATTTCCTTCCATACAGAGGTAATACCCTGAATATCCTTTACTGATAAGAATTCTGTTGATTCTATTGAATGCATATTGATTTATATTTTACAGAATTACCCCTGAATTGATACCATCTACAAGTTCCCTACCGAGTACCTCGACATCATTTCCAGAAGCAGAGATTACCTCTGAACCAGCACCTTCATCTTCTTATGTGCCGACTACTTCAAGTGCTCTTTTAGAAGCAGAGGTATATTTTTTAAAACAAGAATTAGAAGAGCTAAAGAGCAGTGCAAGAGGTGGACCTTTTGGATTTAAAGATATTGAAAATAGTGACGAGTTGTGCAGACTGTATACTGGTTTGCCATGCAAAAGTTTCATTGCTCTCTATGATTTGTTGAAACATATTGAAATCAATTATTACTTTGGCTGGAATGTTGAAAAAATATCCAAAATAGATCAACTGCTCATGTGCTTAATGAAGTTGAGGCAGAATAATCCGCATGCTGACTTGGCCCAAAGGTTTCGAGTGTCCCAAGCTCTAGTGAGTAATGTGGTCATCACTTGGATTTTTTTTTTACATGAAATTCTACATGAACAGTCGAGTTCAAAAATTCCATCAAGAAAAAAAAATCAAACTTGCCTTCCAAATGTTTATGCTAAATTCACAAACTGCCGAATAGTCCTTGATTGCACTGAGATGGCGATGGCAGTTCCAAGGACATCTATGGCGACACAAAAAATGACATACAGCAGTTATAAGCATAAGAATACTTGGAAGGCACTAGTTGGAGTTGCTCCGAATGGAGTTATAACATATGTAAGCTCTCTCTACCCAGGAGCAGTTTCTGATAAAAAAATTGTCCAAGACTGTGGAGTTTTAGGACAATTGGATGCAGGAGATTTGGTTCTGGCAGATAAAGGATTTCTCATTAGAGACTTGTTGCCTAGTGGAGTTTCGTTAAATATTCCACCTTTCTTGAATACGGCACAATTCACTCCCGCACAGATAAAACAAACAGAATCAATTGCCAGAGCCAGAATTCACGTGGAGAGAGCTATACAGAGGATGAAAGTATTCAAGATTCTGAATTTCATGCCACACTCTCTATTTCCATTTGGAAAAATGATATTCCAGGTGATAGGAGCATTAACAAACCTGCAAAACCCTCTGATAGAGGAAATAAAAAACAACTTGTCTTGTGATAGTGATTAAATTTTTTATAAATCTACTGAAATATTTATTTAAAATCCTAAAGACGATTTCATTATGTATAAGAATGATGTTATCAAATACCCGATATTATATTAACTTTGGCATGCTGAATAATTAGAGAATATATTAATTTTTAAAACTATAAGAAATTTCAGAATGTTGAAATCAATATCTTTCTGTTGCATTTATTTTTGATAGTCTGTTCAGCATATAATATACAGTCTACTATCATACTAATAATCAGTAATTATTCAGAGTAAGTGTTCATATTCCAGTTTTAAGTAATTGATAAGTCATCTCCAACTTCAATCATCATACTTGTAATAAATGGTTATCTATAACTTTATAAAACCAAAGAATGATAAATGAAATTCAAAGAAACATTTATTCATGTACCACCATAAAATAAAGATATTTCAGCATAAAAAAACTCCCACCTACATACCGGTACAAAGTGTTGTTAAAAGTAACAACAAATTTTTAAGTAAAATCGATAACAATATGAGGCCTAAGAAATAAATAACAATTTTTCCTGCTTTTTTCCCTACCTATATTTATTTAATAAAGGATGAAATAATCATTCTCATTAATACATTTATTTAAATAATCTAGGAACATAAATAGGGTAAATACATATTGATGAAAAAACTCTTCAATATCCCTATGTTCTCAGCCCACAGATCGCATTTTTCAACTGCTATTACTTCCATTTCTGTAGGCGTCCATACCATCAAATAACATACTTTTCGCTTTGTTATGAACAGTTGCCCCTGAATTTGGTGCCAATATGCATGGTCCTTGTATACAAAAGTATGGCCACTATCATTTTTATAAATGATATAGCTTTTGTCTACTTTCAGTACTTCAGCCAAGCTTGAGTCTTTGTATTTGTAGGGGCATTTTATTTCGAGTATGGCGTCTTCACCAACAAGACCATCAGGACTAGCCCCCAGAAAACCACACTCATCTAGCCATAATCCAGTTGGTGAAACATCCATTTCCAGTCCAACATGAAATGAATTGAGCGCTTCAGCCTCATTGTCTCGTCCCCACTGAACAGCCTTCACCCCATTTAAATCATACCCACCGATCAAGGATTTAAATAATGATGGCGGAAACTTATTCCTCTTGGAGGCTGCAATGATTTTGCTAAAATTACTGGCCGTTAATCTGTGCTTTCTGAGGACTAGCCAATTTTCATTTCTATGTTGCCCTGTAGTCACTTCAGCAACTTTAGCTATTATTTCTTGTGATACATGGGTTGCCTTTAAGAAGTATTCAGGTTTGTCGCTTGACTCAAGATAATCCTTACTGAATAATATATCCTGAATTGAAGGTACTAAATTTATGGAAATGTCTGAAGGTTCTGGCTTCAGTAACCAACTGAATCCAACAGGTTCCTCCAGAGCCTTAACGAAGGTCTCAATTTCTTCATCAGTTGCCATTCTCTTAGAAGCACGGAAATTCTTGTTTGTCATTGGAAAAAGTTGTGATATATCTTTAACTTGTTCTTCTTCAGCAGATTTTCTTGGTGCATTCCATGCACAAGGTTTATCAGTGATGCTAAAATGGTAGTGGCCAAACAAACAGAGAGCTGCCATATGGTGGCACACCAACTGACCCCTTGGACATGAGCAGGTTGCTCCAGTGACACCATCTTCAACATCTAGAGATATCTGAAACAATAAGCATGTTTTGGTTTGAAATTGCTAAGTAATAAAAACATATTACTTACCTCAACAGTATACTTTCTATTCTTCATACTGGCTTGCACTTCGCCTTTAAGTAACATAGGCTGTACCTCTGGATCAAATTGTGCACGCAAAACATTTCCACTTGTAAAAGAATTTTCGCCTCTCTGAAATTGAGACTGGTAATCTTTGAAAAATGCAAAAATGTCTGTCATTGGAATCCCTCGCCTTTCGGTCATCTGAAAGAACATACACTCAGAAAATTAAACAATAGCAATATAGCAAACAGAAGGTTTTTAACTTGAAAAGGAAACATGTCCATTTTACCATAAAATTAAGCTATACATATTAGTAAAATATTATTTTCAGATGAAACGTTGTAGATACTTAACAAAATATGTATAATACTCACAATATAACGAATAGTAATTCGAAATTTTAAACGAAAACAAAAATTGAGGTTATGCACGTTTAAGTTTTCGCGTATTTTGAGCTTGATAATATATAACAACATCAGGAAAATATATAGATATCGTTATAATAAATAAATGAATACACTCACCTTGAAAAATACTGCAAGATATTCACAATATAATAGTTATTGATATGAATTCAAGTTTCTCCTTTGTTTGGATCACTTGTTTAGATCTGAACCCTTGACCTACCTCAGATGCTACGTCATCACTAATGCTGCGTATTGTTGACGTGTAATTTCGGAACTTTTGTTGCCAGATTGTGCAGAAGCCTAATATAATCGATTTGAGTGGAATCTTCTCTTACTTTCTGTCCAATTATCGGTCCTCTAGTAAAATGATTCATTTATCTGGTAAAAGTGCTATATAGTATATAGAGTGATAGCATCTATAATTTTTTTCGAGTTGGTTGATGCTGATTAAAAATTTCATAAATATATTTTTTAACGATTCATCAAAAGGATTTACTCTATAGGAATAACAAATTTTACCAATCATTCTAAATGAACTGACTAGCTTATTTTCTTCTTATGAATTATTAATATTGAAATTTCTACTGTCTTGACTTATCTCATTCCCATGAACATTCGACTTATTCAATTTTTATTTCAACTCTTATGATGAACCTACTAAAGTCTGAAATCATATTAATCTATATACATATACATATTTCATTTTCATCTATAACCTACCGTTTATGGGATGACTAAGTTCTTATTAACTGCTTCGAATATATTTTTGATCGCATCCAATATTTTATAGTTATAATTTGTATGAAAGAAACATTAATTTACGATGACATTCCTTCGATACAGGAATAATTTCCCAATCTGGCAACAATACTCCCGGAATGACATCGCCGGAGCATGCGCACGTCGTGTTTTGATTTCCGTATACCTAAACTGCATGTTTACCTAGTTATATAATGATCAATATTTGAATCTATATCACAAAGTAATCCAACAATGATCTCAAGTCAATTATAATTCAAATTTTCCATGAAAATTTCGGTCAAACTTCGTCGACTGACCATAGATTATAGATACGACTGACCACAGATAACTAAGTCGACTGACTGTCCAACACGAGATTGTTTACATTTATTCACAGAACATATAATATAAGAAGTGCTACCTGCCTTGTAAACTGTGCGCAACAGTAGTGACATTTATACAATAGATTAGAGAGAGACAAAATAAGTGGAAGTTATTCCATTATGGTTCTAGGGGGTGTCCGCTTGTTGAAGTATATGTCATTTTACAAAAGGATTAGAATGGTGCTCTGTGGTTCGTTTTTTAAATTTTCGGAATTTATATTATTCTGTGTTCGAAAAGAAATATTCTTCAAAATGAAACAAAGCTTTATAAACAATAATTTCTTTATTAAAATAATTTTTACAATTGCATATGTATTAAATAATCCATTAAAGAATAAAACAAGTACATTTATGCTTTACAGCTTTTCGAATGTGAATATAATTTAGGTAGCAGTCAGGCCCGCCGCTAGCTGTTTGATCGCCCGCGTGCAATACCGATTATGCCGCCCTACGACTACTTACTCTGAGTTTCGTCAAAAAAGGATAATTAATGTTTTTTCATTATGGTGGAAATGGAAATTTTTCAATATTGGTGGAATGAAGATCAAGAATCCGTGGTCAAAATCGATAAGAGACATGTCATTTATTTCTGGTTCTATTCAAAATTCGTTGCACTAGAAATTTTTTCAAAAATTATTAAAAAATAATATTTATTTCACGATAACCTGAGAACGGAAAGAGATAGCGACTAATAGCAATTTTTAGGGTAGGTTGAGCATCTGAATGCGAAATTTGAGTTTGTCAGGGACGGGCTGAAGCCAAATTTTTGGGGGTGAAAAGCATTGAAAATTTTACAACTGTGCACGAAGGATTCCAAAAAAAAATCCAATTCCGGAACACATATCATATAATTATTAATAGATACAATAATTAAGTACAGCATTCTGTGGAAACCATATACTTAATAAGGTCTAAGTTGGAAACATAGAAGTAGGTACGATTTATTATTGAAATTTTGAAAAATCATATCTCCGAAAGTATCAGCTTATTAGAGTTGAAAATGATATATTTGGATTCTTACGGCAAAATTGCATTTTAAAAAAAATTGAATTTGAAATTTGTAATGTAAAAAAAAAAATTATTTTCGTTACTCCGAAACAGTTACGCCGATTTCCTATAACGAAATTATTATAACGAGATTACTCTGAAAATTTCATCTGTTTACCTCATTCTGTTCGAGAGTTATCGTCTTAACAGAGGGCCTGCCGGACCTGTAATTCGAAAATTACAGAGATTTAGGCAAATTGGCACCTTGTTCAAAGGAGCAAGAGCGCCAAAAAAGGAGCAAACTGCGTACTCACATATTTACGTTGCTAAATTCAATAGAAATTAAAGCTTTTTAAAATGCTGCCCGACAGTGTCAAACAGCTCAAATTGGTACCAGGAAATATTCCTACTCCATTGAAGTTTTTCCAACTTCTTCGAAATTTTTTCCAACTCCTTCGAAAATTTTCCAATTGTGTTGAAAATTTGCCAACTCCGTTCAACATTGGGGGGATCATCATCCCCCGTGGGTACCTTACCTACGCCTCCTAACTGAGAAGAAAGCTCAGAGGAGATTCCCCTAACTTCGCTTGTCCTGCTTTTCATAGAATGACAGACGACTTTTGGATTTGCATCTTAGTTTTAACGGATTCCAATAGATGGCGTTGTTAACGTGATTCGGTCGGTTTTTCTCCATGCGATGACATTTCCTATACACAAGAACCTTGAGGTGGGGTGGGTATTAAGACAATGACTTGAATTACGTGATGAGTCGCTCGATTTGCCGCCCCCCTGGACGTGCGCCCGTGTGCGGTGCACGCCTTGCACGCCCGCTTACGGCGGGCCTGGTAGCAGTTTTCTAAAACAAATACAGTAGAAATCGGTTATAGCGACATCGAAAGTACTGCATGTTTAGGACGCTATATCCGATAGTCGTTATAAGCAATGTACTATGTAGGTGTAGGGATCTCACCAGGACCTTACCTTTTAGTCCTTATAACCGGTTTCTACTATAAGTACAATTTGCTTTTGGAGAAACTTAAATCCATGACACAATTCAATGAAACAAACAAATTTTTGACCAACCACAAGTCTTAGATTATTCCAAAATTAGAATCCAAAGTAGAATTTGGTTTACGTTATTTCAAGTTCTTGGAGATATAACTACCAAATTCCCCAACAATTATCTGAATCAAATGTCTATTACAGTTTGATGTTTATGAATTAAAGATAAAAAAATATTTGTGTGTCAACACTCATTCACAACGGTCTTTCAAATATCATTATGATCAGATTTGTCACTTCACTAAATCACAATAACACTGATTCATCTGAGGAGGGGAAGAGGCATCCACAGTCACAATAGACAGTCAAAATCAGGTAGAATCCATCAATGCAGGATATGACCGTCAATATCACACTTTACTGAAAAAAGAAACAAGTATCATTTTTACATATGAAGTAATAGAAGATGAGTTTTGAAATATAAATATTTCTGATCAATTTGGTCAGGAAGATCTTAATAGGTTGGTTCTATCAGAATTAAGTTAATGTATAATCCTGGTATATCCCTTATCATTCCTAAAAAAATGCTCCTCAGTAAACTATTCACGTTATTTACAATAGTCGAATTTAAGCGAGTAACTGGAGCAGAGCGGTTAAGACATATCTCTTCCTAAACATAACCAATCGGTTATAATAGCAAGGGATTGGTCCTATACGCTCTGTTCCAATTGCTTGCTTAAATTCGACTATTGTGTGCAATAATTAATATCACAGTGAATTTTAGGCTGGAATCGCCAGACATCGTCATTGTGTGAGTTTATCATCTGAGAATTATTAGATGGTGATGGTTGATTTTAAGGCTGGAATTTCCTGACATAGTCATGCTCATTGTATGAATGAATCACTTGAGATGATTGAGGCACTGCCTTTTTGTTCAGATGATCCTATAGACAGAGAGCGTTATATTTGAAATCCGATACTGAAAAATGATCAACACATAAGCGAAAATAGTAATATGTTGGCTAGGAAATATTTTACGAATATCATTCCAAGTTTTCTGGATGGAGAGGTCTTTGTGGAAGATTTTTTGCAAACAGGAGCTCAATTGCTGATCTATGAATTTTTGCAAGAAAGATATTAACAAGAATACTTACCATCTTTACGGAACAATGAGCAGCTGAAACTGAAACTTATCTTCACATGGGCGTTATATTTATTCTTAGTATAACAATACATTCGTGTTCTGCTAAAACGAAAATTATTGCCATTTGCAACAAAAACAAACGCACAAACTAGAAAATCGCACGTACATCTTGTCAACAAACAGCTTTCCACTTTTATTTCTCTTTGTCAATTGTCATGTCATTCATCCATTTGAACCTATCTACCATAGACAAGAGATATCTACGAGCCTATCTACGACATACGACATACTTCAAAATAAATGTCAAAATAAGTGGAAACGTATGTCTTGTTTGTTGCCGCTTTTCCCACTGTCGCTTCACCCCCCTGCATTTATTACTAGCGTGGTTAGTTGCCGAATCCCGCCACCAGAGTTTTGGAAGTTCCCAATACGAAATATGTTTGCATCAGGAAATAGAGTCTCTGGTTTGCACTACAGTGACTATATTCTCAGAATTCTAAGAATATAGTCACTGTAGTTTGCACATTAGACCGTCCAACTATGATTCGTGGTGTAAACGATAAATGCCTCTATTTTTTCATGAAAAATGCCAAATACTCAAAAATGTAAAAAGCACATAAAGTTAATATATTTTTCTCTCTAAATACCCCTCTAAAAGACTGCCTATCTTTCATATGGAACATGATTCTGACAATTTTTTTCTGAATTTTAAAAACAGAATATCCTGCGAACTGTTTCCCCTAAAAATAATAATAATCAATATGATCATGCCATTTTAGAAATTTATTAACATAATATAGACCTAAGAACTTGGTTGACCCTTCAAGAACTACAATGTTATTTCCAAGTTGAATGGTGTTATCTACCTCTTTACGAGACCTATCTGTGCTGAAAATAAGTGCTGCTGTTTTGGTTTCATTGATCAGGAGATTATTGGAACAGAGCTAGTTCTTGATTGCACTGAAAATCTCATCAGCTTTATCTTTGATAATGGTGAAACTTTTACCCTCCAAAAAGTCCAACAAGACATTTGTATCATCGAAAAAACATGTGATAACAATGAACAAACATTCAATCACCAGACACAAATCATAAACAAAGAGAATGAAGAGTAGACCAGCCCAATGGTTCCCTGAGGCACTCCTGTGTCAACCTCCACTTGTTCAAGAAAGCATTTTATTATTTATTTATTTTTTATTTATTTTTTTATTTTATTACCCGTTATACTTTTCCATTTTAATAAACTTATCCGCGTTATCCTATTTTCTTAATAATTAATAACACTCCATTTCATCTTGACAGTGGTACCTACCTTATTGTGATGTGAAATACTCGAGTTTTTAAGTAAGGGACGAATATCCTGGAAAAATGTCCGAAACTTTCCCCCAAGGTGCGGAAAAATATGACAATCGTCACATGTTAAGTTAAAATATCAGGACTATTTGAGGCATTTAAAAAATTTTTCATGGTCAATTAGAAATAACAAATAACTTATCATTGAATGAGTTATTATCGTGTTATTTTATTGAGTATCAGAGATAAAGGACAGGAGCCAGGTTCTGAATTAAGAATTAATCATATTAGAAAAATCGATTTAATTGGACTGTTAAATAATAAAGATAAACTTGTTCAAAAAAACATTGTATAATTTCCCAATTGGTTCACAGATCGTTAAGAATCTTCGATCCAAGTAGAAAAAAATGAACTTCTGTAAAAATTTTTGTATAATTGGCATCTCAGATCGTTAAGCCAAGTAGAATATCCTAATTCTGCGTTATATGGATACAACATACGCACTAAACAACATTTTCAGGTGATGCCTGCTGCTACTAATATGGGAAAAAAGAAGATCACTAGCTGTGCAGTTGATTGGTTTAATAAACTTCCGGTAAAAATAAAAAGTGCAAATACTCTTAAAACATTTTCCAGGATGGGCAAGTCCTTCCTTTTTGACCTGAGATCAGACCTGTGATAATCTAATGTGTTACCAAGAACGTTGATTCTTCCTTTAATTTTCATTCCCTTGTTTTTTGTTATTTCAAATTTTATATAAAAAAAAAATGAAAAGAAAGGAAGGCAAATGAGTGTATTTGTTATGAGTTGAAATATTATTATACATAGTATATTTTAAGTTGTTGTAAGTGATATATTTAAGGAAGTTTACAGTATGTGATATTTTGTGGATGTAAATTTGCTTTTGAACACCTCTTTAAATGTTAAGTGTACCTGTAATAGGTTTTCTTTGGCCTCTTGGGTCCTAATAAATAAATTAAAAAAAAAATTTAGTAGAAAAGAAATTTATGATATTTATCCAGACATTTTAGATAATGTCGATGAATACTAAAAAACTGTAAATGTCGACTGTTTTTAGATGTAATGATAATTTTCGGACATTTTTCAGTATTTATCAGAGGAGTATTTAAGACATTTTCCACACTCACAACACTACCTACCTACCTATCGTAAAATATATTTTCCTTTGCGCATTTAGAAAATCAATTATGTTTCAAAGGACTGGCGATTACTACTATACACCATTCTTCGGAAATATGGCAGCTAATGGCTGGCAGCCAGGTTCACTCAGCTAAGACCATAAACTAAGACTGGACAACACCAGAGAAATACAGGGATATTTCTATTTCTCTGGACAACACAGAATACAAACACAGATTAACAGTAATCTGTGATACAAATATGCTGGACAAGATCAGAGAAATAGAAATCTATTTCTCTGGACAAGATGCATGTATTCTATGCATCTATATGCTGGACAATATATTAGTGTTCTGTGCTGGACAACCAAGAACTACAAGAAGAGACAGAACAGAATGGATTAATGTACAGCTTTGAATAAAAATTATTCAAAGATGTACAGTGACTATATTCTATAGTCACTGTAGATTAATGGATATTCCTTCTCTATGACAAGATATACCACAGAAGACCAGAGAATTGTTTTTGTTTAATTTATTAACATATTAACACAATATAATTAAATTAATATATGGATCGTATCATAATATTGGCAATGATTGAAGTATTGAAGCTTTGGATATAAAAGTTTCACATTCAAAGGATCGAAGTGTTAATCTAATGATATCTTGTTAGCTAATCCTTCTGAAGATAGACTTCTAATCAATGATATCCCTACAATAATTCTAAACGTCTCTTCAACTGCATAGTTAATAGAATTGAATTTGAAAATATACTGGAACAGGAAATAACTTAATCTAATGACTATGACTGTAGAAACAATACATATTGACAAAATTTGTCGAACTTGTTTATCTGAAGAGCATGTCTCTAGATCTGTTTTCAGTGTAGATGAAAGCTGTGGCGAATCTTTGAGCTTACTTCAAATGCTGCAAACTTACACCAACGTTCAGGTGATATCAAAGGTTTTTTATTTACATTTTTCAATTTAAAATTTGTTCAGATTTTAGAAAATGATGGATTACCTAGTCAAGTATGTGAACAATGTGTTGACTATATAAATAGGACATATTCATTCAAAAGATTATGTGAAAGGTCAGATTTAACATTACGCCAAATCTTGGGAAAATCATATACTGTAACTCTTCCTATATCACAACATAAGATGAAAGACGAAATTCACCATTCTTTGGATGCTTCAAATGTAACACATGAACAATTCGATGGAATACATAAGCAAGTTGATCCTTCTTGTGAAATGAAACTTACTAATTTGAATAGTATACCTTTAGAATCAGATTTGATAGATATTAAAATACTGGAAAATTTTGAAAGCAATAACACTCAAGATATAAATGAAATCAGTGCCTCTTTAAATACTGAGATTGTAGGTGGGTACAAAATTAAAAAGGAAATTCAAATGAGAAATAAATTATTTTCAGGTGATTTTCAGAATAATTCTGGCTCTCATGACATGGATCAAATGGAAAATTCGTTGAATGGTAATATTATTGATATCAGGGCCCCTATTCACAAAATGTTGATAGAGATCTCTCCTACGAGATTTATCACGTGATTCACGTGTCAGTGACTCTGCGCAAACTCCGTATGTGAATTGTCGGTTGAAATGTGCTTCTCTACTACTAAATAGTGAGGGAGAAGTGAGATGAGATTTCTTGTAGGAGTTCTCGCATGGGAATACTCATCTCTACGAACGTCAAGTATACGGGGCCAGTAGTAGAATAGATGCATTCATGTTATGTCATTTTCAGATAGTAATTTTATATCACATGATATCCTTTATTTACATGTTTCTCTACTTCATACTCATTTATAGTATAAAACTAAATTTTTTCCTTTGCAATAGGTACCCTTAATTCTTTCTACCTATTTCTAGTTTGATATTTTCCAAAATACTGAACATTTTGAATCATGCCTTATAAATTTGATCCATTGGAAATCGATGTTTCAATAATTGCCAAATAATTCTTCTCGCTATAGAATAAGTCAAATTGGCCAGGATTTCCCAACAATCCAATAATCCATTTTGGCATGGTTTATAACAACTTCTCTTTGACATTTGTCATCTAAAAACATGAGTCGAATTTAAGCGAGTAACCGGAACAGAGTGGTTCAGACCAATCTCTTGCTAAACATAACTGATCGGTTATAATTGCAAGGGATTGGTCTTAACCTCTCTGTTCAAGTTAATCGCTTAAATTCGACTAATATGTGCAGCAAAATTTCAACTTTAGGAAGGGATCTCAACTAGTTCTTGGAGTAAAAATTCATGAACAATTCCAAAAAGTAAACATTCGGAGAAACATAGTTTCGCGTATCTATCAATAACTAACACACAGCTTCATCTAAAAAGCTTTTGTAAAGTGTAGATTGGACGGTAGATTTCAATTCCCAATCGGAAATATCAACTCTGAGTAACTGTATCTTCTCTATTTTACAATTTTTGTACAGAGGATATTTGGGAAAACGGTAATTTTGATGAGTTCTACATCCTGTTAGAATAGGTTCACCCGTGAAATGACCCTATATTGTGCTTATATTAGCTTATTATCATTCTGTATTCATATTTATCTAGTCCAATTTTCAGGTGATTATTCAACTGTCAAATCTATTAACGAAAATTCAGTATCAGATGATTGTGAACTGGGTGGAATATCTCATGAAGATAATCTTAGTCAAATAGCAGATGAAACCAAGCAATCTCTTTTTTTATGTGAAAAATGTACCAGCTGTTTCACAACTAGGGGAGATTTAGAGGTAATTAATTCTGATTTTTTGTGAAAAATGTACCATTTGTTTCATCACTTGGGGAGAAGTAGAGGGTATAAATTCTGATTTTAAGTGTGACAATCAAATTTTGTTTCCTCAATCAATTCATAAATGAAATTCCACTAATGACTACTAGTTGTATAGTTGTGTGTATTTATAGACCAAATCCTTCTCAATGTGATGTGGGTACCTTCATCGAAAAAAGGCTCGAAAATATATTAGATATTTCCTGTTATGAGCGGAGTAACTATATTATAACAGGCGATTTGAATCATAACATAACATCAAATGATAGGGATGTTCAAGGTTTTTTAATCTATTTCCTATACTCTGTATATCGTCGGTTTACTGCCAAAACAAGATAAGTACATTTTTACCATTTTTGCGTTTAGTGAATTTTCATAACCAAAATCGGTATATGAATGTCCCGCATAAACCAGATAACTGTTGGACAATAATGGGAAAGTGCACTTTCCCATTGTCCAACAGTTATCTGGTTTATGCAGGAGATTCATATACCGATTTTGGTTATGAAAATTCACTTAACGCAAAAATGGTAATAATGTACTTATCTTGTTTTGGCAGCAAACCGACGATTTGTTGAGAGTACAGAGTAACCTTAATATTTCAAAAATGCTATACTATGTAAACTTCCAGTCTAATTTGTCCTACAGCATATATTTTTGTGACGGGTCCACCCATGTTGAATCTGTGTTTTTCTTAGAAAAATGGAAATTTAGATCTATGTTATCTCATATGACAAAGAATCTTGCCGTGGTCATTTTAGAAGGAATAACATCCAAAGAGTCTTATATACGGTAGTTTGAAGCGCGGAAAATCCAGGAGACAATAGAGAATTGAAAAATAATATGAATTTGCTTAATGAACTATATTTGGGAAATGCTTTGTTATAAAGTACAGTTCAAATTTGATTGGAAAAAATCAAATTCATTAATATTTGCTCCACGGCTGCAGATATTTGAATGAAATTTTCTAGGCCTTAATTTAAAATTTTTTTGAGGAAAAAATTGTTACGCCACTGCTTTTCTTGAAACTAAATATCAATTTTGAATTTCCCATTCAATTTGTGAGAAATAAGCTCTTGTTCATTTTTTTCAACTAAGCATCTTTCTTGAGTAAAGATTGAAAATTTCAAATGATTAATGATTTATTGAAATCATAAAAAAATGTAACATTTAACTATGTACTAAAATAGGTAGAGAAATGAAATTTTTCGAAATGCAATCCACCAAACTCAATACATTTTCTGCATCTCCTAGTTAATTATTACATTGCATCTGATATTTCGTTCAGATTTTGCCGCATGTCATCACAAGCTTGATGAATTCTTCAATTCAAATCATCTCTTCCTTATATTAGAGTATCGTATACTTTATCTGTTATATTTCCCCAGTCGTTAAAATCCAGAGGATTTAGATCCGGTGACCTAGGTGGCCAAACCACTGATCCTATTCCATTGACCATGTTGTTATTGATGTAATCTCTACCTAGTTGGCCAATCCAACTTTGCGGATAATTTTTATTAAGCCATTCTCTAACGGCAACTCCAAAATGCGGAGAGGCTCCTTCTAGTTGTATCCAACTACCGCGACTTAAACTAAGAGGTACATCGTCAATTTAGTCCTGTTGGTTATTCGAATGGAATTGAAGATAAAATTCAGAGTTTCATCTTGGGGGTAGAAAATGTGGACCACAAACAAAATTGTTGATAACTCCAAACTAAACATTAACGAGAAATTCATTTTGAAATGACCCTGACCGAATTACTCGAGAATTCTCGTGTGCCCAAACATGAATGTTATGGTAGTTGGCAATTCCATGTCTAATAGATTCTTAATATACATAGTTTTTTTTAAGGAGCCAGGTTGTTCTTCTCCTGAGTTTAAGAGCCATTGACAAAACTACATTCGCTTTTCTGCATCTCCACGTTGTAAATATTCAACGGCCTGTAGATGATTTGCTTGTCGTGGTCATCTTTCAGTGTTCGTGATATTTGAGATTTCAGTATTTGAAGTTGCTGAGCTGCGCTGCGAGAGCTGAGCTTTGGATTTTTATAAAAGTACGAATAATACGATTTTGATTATCATTACTACGACTCCTATATTAATTTCGTTATTAACAGCCATGCAAAAACTACGAAAATTTCCTCGTTATCAAATCTAAAAACCATTGTTTGGGATGAAAAAACACTGACAATAAGAATAACAATCACGGAAATTATTTTGTCACACATTCACTAATTAATTTGACAGATGGGCTTGTTGTTGCCATTACTGAATTTTTTGACATTCAATTATTCCTTCAATTAATAAGTTTCAAGTATTTCAACATCTCTATAATGATATGCGGAATTATTTTGGAATTTACTCTATACAAATTGAATGAGTAATTGAAAATTTATATTTATTTTCATGAGATGTCGTGGCGTTACAATTTTTTCTAGGAAAATGACCAGTCACGTGCTAGTACGGACGCCACTGGTAGGATAAAATAATAGTTTCCATCGCAAAACTTGCTACCACGTTAGAAATTGAGGCTGAGAAAATTTCATTCAAATATCTCTAGCTCTTTAGCAAAAATTTATAAATTTGATTTTTTTTAACCTAACTTTAAGTTTTTAAAGGAAGCATTTCCCGAATATAGCTCATTAAGCAAATTCATATTATTTTTCGATTCTCTATAGTCTCCTGGATTTTCCACCTTTCAAACTGGACCACCCTGTATACAGGGAGTAACATAAGTATGTTGAAATATTCAAGTGACGTATTCCTGAGACAATTTTAAGATAAAAGTCTATGTAAACTTGTGGCTGGAAATGCTTCGTTTCGGAGATACAGTCGACTCTCGATAACTTGAAACTCTAGGGACCAGAAAAAAAGTTCAAATCATCGAAAGTTCAAAATATGTTCAAATAATCAAGAGGGTGTTCTGATGAAATTCAAATAATCAAGAGTTCGCTCAAAATCCGTGATTTACGTATTATTTCAAATATTTGTCCATCCTCCACAGCTTCAATCACACGCATTTTTTCACTTATGGAAAGACACTCTTTCTCGAAATCATTTCAATGAGAATTGCGAACTGCATTTATGTAAACAAACGACAGGTCTGAGCATGTTGAAAAATTCAAATTATAGAGAGTGGGGTAGCCTGGACTTCAAATTATTGAATCTTGGCGGGCAAGATACCATTCCTTCAACTCCAAATTACCGAGGGGACCAATATTAATTAATATTGATTTTTTTCAATTTATCGAGTATATTTGAAGGCACTGGGAAAAATTTCAAATTATCGAGAGATTTAAATTAACGAGTGTCAATTTATCGAGAGTCGACTGTACAGGTTGTAGAAATTGTAAATCTGTATCTCGAAAACAAATCATTTTTCCGTGAACATTTCATAGGAAAAAAGTAGTTTATTTTTTCGTCGACCTCTATGAAAATTGACATTTTACGTAGTACTAAGTTGCGGCCGTAAAATCGAATATTATTGAAGGCAAGTACTATGCGGACGAGAAAGTAGTTTTTGTCGACCTCTATAAAAAGTGACATTTTACGTACTAATTTGCTGCCGTAAAATCGACTATTATTGAAGGCAACTACTTTGCGGGCGAGAATAGTATATTCTAAAACAAGTTGCAGAATGGGCTCCTATTTAAACACGAATGCGAAATTCGAAAACGAGCGACGAAGAAGCGAGTTTTCGTTCGCATGAGTGTTGGAATTCCCTTCTGCAACGAGTATTAGACGATATTTTCTCTATTTCCGGCAAGTTTTGTAAAATACTGTTGAAATTCAATGAAAAATTCGGACTATACATCCTAGTGACTTTTGTATTGTATGTGACAGTTACGAAAGTTGACAGATTACGGAATTTGAATCGTACGTAGGTCATGGAGATCAGATTTAAAACAGTTTCCTAATAACAGGAATGATTCAAAATTAGCAAGAAGGAAATATCTAGTACCTTATTTTTTAATGAAAATAAAACTTTTCCTCTCAACAATTATTTCACTACCTCCAGATTATATTATATTGACAATTGCCGTGTGTTGAAATTTGATAGGATCAAATGTCAGTGCTGACTACCACAAAACGAAAAATATAACTAGAAACAATGCGGAAATGAGTTCATTCCAGCACTGTTTTTAGTGCTCGAATGGACTCATTACGATACTGAAATAGAGAAAGTACTTTCTCGTCCGTTGTGGTCACTATGAGTACTGCATGATACGGTTCAATACAAATATAAAGGTAGAAACAGACTATGCCCTCTACGCCACTTACGCAACGCATTATGGTATCAGGGGGTCTATTCTCGACCATTCGCAATTTTAACGATCGGTCGCATATGCTATATATTACTATAGAGATGCGCACGATCGTGCAAATTGCGAATGGTCGAGAATAGAGCCCCTGGACCCTTGAATTTACATGCCTAGAAACACACTACACAAACGCTATCATACGCAACGCTATCCCACGCAACGCGGTATCCGCCGATCCAGATCGACGTGGGAAGGTGGAGGGGATTGTATACGCCAAAATGGCGTAGACTAGTGTGTTTCTATAGAAACTTACATTCGAAACACATCAGTTTGAATTTGGAAAGATGGGAGATGAACAATTCATTGATTTAATTAGGAATTACGAAAACATAGTACCTACACTGACAAATGACAACATCTGATGTCAATGATATGCGTTGCATACGTGGGACAAGTGTGCACACAAGCTCTCCCACGTTGCGTCGCGTACGTTGCGTACGTGGGCATAGTCTGTTTCTACCTGTAAGAATAACTGTCAGTGCTGTGGTCACTATGGATACGGTTCAATACAAATATTAGTGTATGTGTCATTTGCTATTGTGAAATTATTTAAGATGTCCGAAATTCATAAAAATATGTTGAGGTCGACGAAAAAATGAAATATACACCTCGGCGAAAAACTGTTTATTGTCTCGCCTGCTTGCAGACTCGACTTTAATAGACAGTTTTTCTTCCTTGGAACATAAATAACTATTAATGGCTTACCAAAAAACTTCCTAGTCATCAGTAGTTCTGAGCTTTTTCGCAGAAGGATTCACAGTTTCAAACTTCAATGTGAAGCTATGATTTGGAGGAGTTCAGAGTGTTTTGTAAGGGCAAATATTATATGTAAATTTATTTATATGCTGGCATGATTTTTATTTTATTCGGCATATCTGTATATACAGGGTGAGTCTTTAAGTTGTACATGCATTTTGAGCATAAATGTCTCTCATGAAATAAAACACTTTGTGCGCGCATGCTCTAGGGAACTGCTTGCTATCATTTTGTGCGAATGCCGGCCGGCCGTTGCCACAATAACTTTCGAACGCAAAGAGATAGCGAAAGTGAAATTTTCGGGAAAGGTTGCGCATCCAAATGTGACGGACCAGTTCGTTTATGGGCGTGAACGGCCTAACGGTTTCCGAGTACAAGGTTTATTTTTGAACAATACATAATCTAATTCTAAAGCAAAGTTTCCTTGGGAAAGACTTGGCAGGGTCAGTATAATCATAATCATGTATATAGCACGCGCGCCAAGGCAGATTGACCCCACGCCAATGCTTTTTTATACTTTTTCTTTCATTGTTAAGTCAATCTGCATTTGGCGCGCGTGCTATATACATGATTATGATTATACTGACCCTGCCAAGTATTTCCCAAGGAGATCCCTCAGAATCTTCCAGGAGCTTGTGCGACTAAGGAGAGTCAGTTTTGTTCTTTTTCAACAGTGTTACTCTATCCTTACGGAAGCTTAGATACAGCACTGTTAATTTTTGAACCGACAGTGAATGGTGTCCACTATCCCTTGGGTAGATCTCCGGCTCGCTCAATTCACTGAGCTTGAAGTACTCATCACTCAATTCAAATTAGCCACCGTGAACACGCGCGCCAAAGAGTACGGACTTCACGTCAGTGCTTTTTTTTTATTTTTTCAAGTTCCTTTAACAAATATGGCTATCAATACAGTTTGGCTGTTAGTTTTACCGTAGATCGAAAAAAATTGCGGTTATAGGACCTCCTTAAGGAACGCAATTGCCTCTTCTCCAAATCCGAACGTAAATTGATATAGATCTACCGAATATAGTTATTTTTAAATTCGCCCCAGGGCCACGGTACGGACACTTCAACTCGGAAACAACGCTACATCCCCCAAACTGACTTGTCCTTGCACTGAATTTCCATGAATATTCTTTTAAAACCTCACAATATCGGCTCAGAAATCCCAACATAACCCGTACAACCCAAAAAACGTCACTCCTCTTCTGCGCATGCGCAATCTACTTGCGGCTGAAAGTCCTCCCAAAATCACACACCTTACAAAAAACTCCGATTCTCCAACACTAGTGATTCAGGATATATCGCATCTTGAATCCACGCATGCGCAGACCCTCACCAGGGGATTCTATAGAGGAATAGCATCCGCCACTCCAAAACTCCAATCCTCTCTGACGAAAACACCAGCAGCTAAATCACTGATTGTCTGCTCATGCTCATAACCAAAAATGCCCGTAAGGGGTAACATCAATTTCAAAATTAGCCCCAGGGCCACCGTATGCACACTTCAACTCGGAAACAACAGTATTTCCCCCAAACTGACTTGTGTCCGTGCACTGAATTGACATGAATATTCTTTTTAAACCTCACAATATCGGCTCATTACTCCCAACATAACCCATACAACCCAAAAACAGTCACTTCTCGTCTGCGCATGCGCATTATACTCGTGGCTGCAATTCCTCCCAAAATTACACACCTCAAAAAAAACTCCGATTCTCCAACACTAGTGGTTCAGGAGATATCGCTTCTTGAATCCACGCATGCGCAGACCCTCACCAGGGGATTCTATGGAGGGATAACATCCGCCACCCCAAAACCACAATCCTCTGACGAAAACACCAGAAGTTAAATCACTGATGGTCTGCTCATGCGCATAACGGAAAATGCCCGTAAGGGGTAATATCGATCTCAAAATTAGCCCCAGGGCCACGGTATGGACACTTTAACTTGGAAACAACGCTACATCCCCCAAACTGACTTATCCGTACACTAAATTGCCATGAATATCCTTTTAAAACTTCACAATATTGGCTCAGCACTCCCGATATAACCCGTCCAACACAAAAACAGTCACTTCTCTTCTGCGCATGCGCAATCTACTTGCGGCTGAAAGTCGTCCCAAAGTCACACACCTTACAAAAAACTCCGATTCACCAGCACTAGTGGTTCAGGAGATATCGTATCTTGAATCCAATCATGCACAGACCCTCACCAGGGGATTCTATGGAGGAATAGCATCCGCCACCCCCAAACCTAAATCCTCTCTGACGAAAACACCACCAGTTAAATCACTGATGGTCTGCTCATGCGCATAACGAAAAATGCCTGTAAGGGGTAACTCAATTTCAAAATTAGCCCCAGGGCCACTGTACGGAAACTTCAACTCGGAAACAACGGTGCATCCGCCAAACTGACTAGTCCTTGCACTGAATTGCCATGAATATTCTTTTAAAACCTCACAATATCGACTCAGCATTCCCAACATAACCCATCCAACCAAAAAACATTTACTTCTCTTCTGCGCATGCGCAAACTACTCGCGGCTAAAAGTCCTCTCAAGATCACACACCTTACAAAAAAATCCGATTCTCCAACGCTAGTGGTTCGGGAGATATCGCATCTTTAATCCACGCATGCGCAGACCCTCATCAAGGATCTGGATTCTATGGAGGAATAGCATCCGCCACCCCAAAACCCCAATCCTCTCTGACGAAAACTACAGCAGTTAAATGACTTCTCATCTGCACATGCGCAATACGAAAAATGCCCGGGAAGGGCAGCATGAACCTCAAAAACATAGGTTTCGGCATTAAAAGCAAAGTACATATTCCGCAAAATAGTAATAATTTTTTTTTTCATGTCACGTGATCTTCACGAAATTTTGCAAAACTGTTTGCTTTGGTCTTTTGCATCTCTAACTACTGAGTTGCAATTTAATCAGATCAGTATTTTTCGAGTTATCATGAAAACAAAATTTTCAAATATTTGAAATTTTTTTTTGCTACTTTAGGGCCGTCCGTTCAACACAAAACTTCGCAGGCATATAAAGGTCATGATTCTACAATTTGATGCCAAATTTCAAAAAGATCGAGTGATCGGTTCCGGAAATATTAATAAAAAACGTTTTTAATAAAAACGGCCTTAAGTCCGAAACTGCTCGGTCGATTTCGCTCGTTAACGAACCTGTCCGAGATATTTACGCTACGAAACTACCCTGCAAATTTCAACGCTCTAAGTCGTTCTGTTCGAGATTTATCGTGCTAACGGCCGGCCGGCCGGACCGGACGGACAGAATTGAATTTGACCTCGAATTCTTCATCAAGGAGTCGAACCCAATCGTTTGAGACCATTTTCGAGAAGAAATGATAGCACGCTGTTCCTTGCGGAACACGCGCGCAAAAAAGGGTAAAAGTAATAAAATTCACTCATATACCCCTTTCATCGCAGATTCTACATACAGATAATACAGCGCATGGGTTAATAAGTTGGACTAATAGGCTGAAGGTACCAGGATCACTTCCCGTAGCCGTAACTTTCCTTTTTCGTTTTTTTTGCGCCCAGGTTCTGGGAAACAGCGTGCGTCATTTTTCCCAGATGTCAGTAACGTTCGAAAATTGTCTCAAACGATTAGGTCCGATTCACTGATGAAGAATTCGAGGACAGATTCGATTCTCTCCAGCCGGCCGTTGCCACGATAACTTGAGAACGGAAAGAGATAGCGACTTGAAATTTTCAGGGTAGGTGGCGCGTACAAAAACCACGGAAAATTTCGTCAATGGGCATAATCGGTCTAACGGTTTCCGAGTACTAATTTTGTCTTCAACCAATACAGATCCGATCGAATTGAAACTGGGTAACTAGTTGTACAATAGTACTATAAAGACGGTTGTGAAATTTTGTGAGGATCGTATCACTAGAAAATAAAAAAAAAATTAGTAAAAACTATTATTTATCTCACGATATCGCTGAAATTTTGCAAGATCTTCCAAAACCCTAACTAACTGTCTGCCTAAAGGTTGGTTTATGCTGGCTGTAACTTTAACTTATCCCCTAACTTGAAAATTGAAACATAGATTTTTAACGCTATGGTTGATACTGAGACTGAATAATCCGTTTACTTATTATTAATAATAATGGGCCACTCTAGCCTTATTTTGGTTCCTTGGAACACTAGCTATACGTTGCGGGAACTTTTGGAAATTCATCCGTGCGGGAAATGTATCTCACATTATAATATTGTATATTCCATATTATTTTATTCCAAAACACAGCAAAACGCCAAATTGACGATAATTCGTCAAAAACCTGGCTTTTGACAATATTTTTGGGACAATGGTTTTAGTTCTAATCGGAAGGAAACAAATGAAATCGCAGAACTCTCTTTAATATAGGTATTTATTCAGATTCATGAATTGAAGTTGTTCATTTGATGTGAACTAAAGTATTAGAACAATTATTAATTAATAAATATCAAAATTAAAAATACATTTGGCATGAAAAATAAAAATCAGTGCGAGGTCGTTAAAAAACAAACATATAATTATAGCATATGCAAGAAAAAATTTCTACAATAAAATTATGAAATGTGAATAATAATATGAAAAATGGATATCATTATGCACAAAGTAATGTGGAAAACATTTTGTACATGAAAATACAGTCACAAATTTATACATTTCCATAGCCTCTGGGAAAAAAAATCGAATATGACATATAGTAAAAAAATGTATATAATTATCCGAGTATAACATAATGTGGAAATATATTTTACATGAAATCAATACCTTCGCATATGAAGGAGCTAATGAATTATCACAAAATATCCAATAGGACAAAGTCAAATGAGAAATATGATACAAAAAATGGATATTATTATGCAGAACGTAATGTCAATAACATTTAGTACATGAAAATCATCACTGATGTATACCATTCACAGAGAAGGATCAAATGAATGATCACAATATTTCCAATATTCATTTAGGACAAAATAAAATGTAAGCCGGCCCGGTGGTCTAGCGGTTGAAGAACTAGCTAGGGTGCCGGAGTCGCGGGTTCGAATCCCGCTCAGGGCATGGATGTGGTGTTGGGTTGTGTGAATGTCCAAAAATAAATTGAAAGAGTTTGCGATAAGATTATAACTGTATAGATGGCCTACAGTAGTTGCCTAGCACATAAATAGATAGAAAAAAAAAGTAATAAAAAAAACGGAAATCATTATGCACGACGAAATGTGGAAAACATTTAATACATACATTACTCGCTTCATTACTGTTCTTACAGTCTTTCACTAAACAGTATACCATATTTAAAACAAACTTTGATCACCAAAACTGCAAAACTACGAAAACAAAGCTGTTAAATCATCACGTGATCCACGAAACGCGGAGGCAGAGACATCCTCAAAATGTTACGGGAACTTTTCGAACTATATTACTCGCCCAGACTTTAGTGAGAGAGTTTCCACCTCATGGTTTGTATATCTTGTCTATGCTTGTATACCAGTACTACGAGACCGCGACTTCTTGTCGCTTAGAAGTCGCGGTACGAGGTTAGTGATAGAAGCGCCCACACTAAAGATACGGACACCTGTCGCAAATCCCTTGTTAAAAATTGTTGCGGTCTCGTCGTGCTAGTATACGAGCAGCCTTACTATAAATTGAATAAATTAGATATTTTTTACCATCCCGAATGTTTTCACGCTCAAGTGCAAATATCCGAATATTTTCACGCTGCATTGATATTCAAAAATATTGGTTCGTTTCTAAGTGATCTGTATTATATGCGTTAATATGACATTTTTTTTGAGGGGAATAATCAGTGTTATAGTTAATATTTTCGTTAGGAATACTGCAATAATAAGCGATACATAATAATTTCATTGAGTTTCGAGCTTCAGATGGTAAAAATGATTATAACCTTTATCTAGAAACAGGGTTATGTGCTAAAGATGGAAAAAATGTTCAGGAGTGTATTAGAGCAGAGAGTGAAATCTTTAAACACTTGTAACTTTTATTACCTGAGCCGAATCTGGAAACATGGCAAAAAAGTGTTTTATTTGATGAGAGAAATCTATGGTTAAAATTCATGTACAACTGAAAGATTCGCCCTGTATACAGGGTGAGTCTTTGACCACTGCATTAATTTTAACCAAAGATTCCTCTCATCAAATGAAACACTTTTTTCATTTACCATTTTTCCAGATTCGGCTCAGGTAAAAAGATATAAGCGTTTAAAGATTTCACAATGTGCTAATACACTCCCGCATATAAATTATCTATGACATTGTTGGCGGACGAGAATAAGGCATGGTAACGTGGTTTACAGCTTGATTCGGGATTCCAACGCTCAGGGACGGATCCATAAAAGTAGTGAAATTTCTGGAGTTTTCCATTTTAAAACATTCAATGAAGAATATCTCGAAAACGGTGTGTTTAAGGAGAAATGATGAAGAATAATATAATGTTCTAAAACGATGGAATATTCTTGAAATTACTCAAGAAAAACTTTATATGCTTTCTTTATGCTAATTTCATTTAGTTTTATGAATCCACGAGTCCATAACTAGGAAACCAGTAGAAGTAGAAAATAACTAATATTTGGAAAATATGTATCATAGTTATAGGAAACTTTACGCCAACATTCATTTTATTCGAAAAAAGGATGTCAAAGCTACAAAATAAAAACTGATTTTTTTCAAAATTTCAACAGCCTGTATCTTTTTACCTGAGCTGAATTTGGAAAAATGTTAAATGAAAAAGGTGTTTCATTTGATGAGAGGAATCTTTGGTTAAAATTAATGCAGTGGTCAAAGACTCACCCTGTATACACAGCCTCTCCGGTGGGAACAGTACAACAACTTTATGTATTCCCACAACCTGTGGGGCCACGGTATTGGTCCGCCACATCCAATCCATTTATTAGAATATTGGTGGCTCAAAATATCCCTTACCTGTTTGTAAGGTTAGGCTCAGAAGTAGGGGACTTAAATGAAACTTATTTTGATTTTGTAGCTATCAATAGGTTGCAAAAATTTAATACCGAAAATGATGATGTTTTTGATGATAAACATAATCTAGAAGGTTCTTTGTTATTAATATTCCTACTAACTTTCTTGTATTTCTATTTGTTCAAATTAAATAAAAAAATTCTTTTTTCCTTTCAATATTCCTCATTTTCCTGAAAATATAAATATAAATATAACTAATACCAAAATCCTGATTTTGGTATTAATGTACTCGTCTTATTTTTATTGTAGAATACGTATATCCTAGCACTAGGTAGTAAATTTTGAGACACCCTGTATAATTGTCATTGGCTTCAATTTATTGTGGTCTTATTGTCTAGGTGTGTAAAAGAATGCCTCAATTTCTTGAAAGTTAGCTTTATGTATAAATATATTTCAGAACCACATAACTATACATTCTGCATCCCCAACTGCTACAAAATCTAAAAGGACACATATTTGCAACAAGTGTCAACAGACTTTTTCAAGTGCCAGTACCTTGAGTCGTCATATGAAGGTATGTATTATCATTCCATGTATTCAGATCTTTTCCTATTATAAAAGCAAGATGTAATTTTTGCAACTCTAGGATTAGTATTGAATAATACAAATTACCTTGTAGAAGGCAAGATTTGATCTTACTAAATAGATGTGGGTTTCATAATTGATGCGTACTGTTTTAATTTAGATTAGTTCATAATTTATACTGATAAAAATTGGAAAAAGCAGTGACGTGACATCAGTTATCTTTTGTTCGATTGCTCATGAAACTGATGAAAATACATATATTTGGATGTGTCATGTTGATCAAAAAATTATGTTACATAACCCAATTTTTCCAAATTCCCATTTAATCTCGTTCAATGGAGCCTGCCAGATGGCGACTCCTTTCTGAGATTTTGAATTTTTCTCAATTTTTTTATTCTTCTAGTGATACGATCCCCACGAACTTTTGCATGAACCATAACATCGGTATTCTACTCCTAAATTTCGAATGGGACTTATAGTTTTGGAAGTATTGGGATATTAAAATCAAACAAGAAAAACTCCCAAACCAATGGGTGGATATTACACATTTAAGAACTTAACCGGTGCATTTTGACATATATCCTACCCTGCAGATATCTGAGTGGTATGCTTCGTAAGATATCGTGTTCACGGCCAAATGGACAGAATTGCACCATATATTCTTCATCAGTGAGTTTAATGTATTCGTTTGAGACCATTTTCGGCTTAAAATTCCCAAATTACAGACATTCGAAGAAATGATAGCGCCGTGAACAAGCGCGCAATATGTCATTACTTTCAGGAATAGTTATTGTGATGGTCTTACATTCTAGGTTCATGACGGTACGAAAAAACACCTGTGCAATGAATGCGGTAAGGGTTTCTCCAGGTCAGATGATTTGGCCCGTCATATCAGGACCCACACAGGAGAAAAGCCATATTCCTGCCAAATTTGTTCAAAGTCATTCGCCCAATCTTTCAGATTACTGGAACACACTAGAGCCCACGCTAATGAAAAAACTTTCCAGTGTAAAACTTGCGGTAAGGCATTTTCACGATATACAAGTCTTGCTGTACATTTGAAAACTCACCTGAAGCTAAAAACACATGTGTGCAGTCTATGTGGTAAAAGGTGAGTAAGAAATTCAATACTGTGAAATGTTTGCATTCAGTATCCTCACCATTTAATCATTGTAGAAAATAAATAGTAGGATCTTGAATAGCGTACTGCTGTTTTTCCAATAAAATAAATGAATGCTTCATTTTAAATAAGTCATAAGAACATGTTACTCAAACTTAAGTTCATCGCTAGCCACTATTTCAAGTTCAATTTCGGATAAAGTAAAACCAATTTCGGAAAAATTAAAAACAATTTCGAACAAAATATTCAGATATACCTACTTACAATTCGTGTTCATCGGACTAGTTTTTGTTATGTTCGTAATGAATATCTTCTCGGGACCTCCGGTTCCTAGTCCAACATATACAGGCTGGTAATCGCATGTAAATGCTGGAAAGAATGATAGTGCTGAACGGAACGTTCAGCAACCGGCACGGTTGTAAGGAAGTCGGTGAATCTGCGTAATCCGTATGCGTCTTTTTGGTGCTCTTGTTCCTCGGAGCAGAGTGCTTACCAATTTGCCCAAATGTCTGTAATTTTCGAATTTCTGGATGAAACGTCTTGGTCTTAAACGATTTGGTTCGACCCACTGATTCAGAATCCGTAGTCAAAATCGACTGACGGGTCGAAGTAACGAAAAAAATAATTATTTTCACATTATAAATTTCAAATTCAATTATTTTTAAGATGCAGTTTTATCATAAGAATCCATTGATGTAATTTTCAATTCTAACAAGTTAATACTTCCTGTTACGTCTCATGACGTCACATTTTGGGAAACGTTGATTTGTTTTTCTCAACAAAGGAGCTCGATTGTAAAACGTGAATATTTGTCTATTCAGTTAACTCAGTTTTAGTTTACCATGTTTGGTCTCAACCTTGAAAATAATACTTTTACGAAAAGATAACTGCGAGTAGAATTTCTTGTTAAGCTTCGACCTTTGTAGAGCGATTTATTGGCTATGTCCTGTAAAAGAATGCTAAAATGCATTCAACAACTGAAGTGGTAAGAAACTTATGAGGTTTCTAACGCATTGCCCAGTGTTGGTATTCTTTTTGTCTAGACGATATGGAAACCCCTAATATGTGAAAGTTATTTATCAGCTTTTGCTGATAGATCCTAGAAGTTCACTCATCGGAAATTTAGTATGCATACCCACTCTTTTTCGTAAACGACAAATGATAGTATTGTTGTAACATACCAGTGGCGGTTTTAAGATCGAAACCCCAATCATTGTTAATATTTCCCCCGTTTTTATGCAGACGAAGGAACCTCCTATTTTTCATCTATCTGGTCGTATATATACATTTTACACTGAAATAATTAACTACTAAAAATACTACTACAACTGCGACTTCTCTTAGTGGAAGAGACATTACTTATATTTCGATCGGTCGCGAAACCAATACCTCTTTAGTTCTCCTTCCAACCACGTAGTCACTTCTTCCTTGCTATACATTTTCATATAGAAGGAAGATTTTAAATTCTATTAATATTGCATTGTACAGTTACTTCGTGCTTCTTATCACATTGTCGGTAACAAGAAAATACAGTTTGTTGTTGTGATTAAAGTGCGTTGGAATCTTTCACCACTTCACCTATCCTCGTAATTGTTATTATATTGCAAGTAACAACTTACTCCTCTACTCATCCCCCTGATAAAACAATCAGGGTGTACAATTCTGGTTCTTCGAAATAGCATTATATCCTGATAAAAAAATCAGAACTCAACACTTCCAGATATATGATTTTTCAAAATTTCAATATTAAATCGTAATTCCATGATTTCACAGAATGCTGTGATCGAATATTAATGTCCGTATTTGTAACTATGAATATATATATACATGAATGATCTGTGTTCATACATGTCATCTTATCTACGGATAAGAGACATATCATATTAATTTCTGGTTCTATTCAAAATTCGTTACTCATTCTATAAAATACCTCATGATACAAGGAAAACAAGATATGATATTTCGGGGAACCAAAATGCGGCCAGTTCGCGCATGACGTCAGAAGGCGAGTACATTCTGGCGCGATACATACAAGTAATGAGGTGTATGAGCTATTTTAAACAAATTGGAGTTCAATTTATCGCAGATTGTATTTTTCATACAAAGTCCTCCAAAGAAAAATATTAAAATTACTGATTTAACCTCATATAATGTCATTATTGATTGTGTAATCAATTCTAGATATATATACTTCAGCTTTTTGAACCAACTCTTGGAAATTCGCATAGACAAACCACAGTAGACCGAACCCAAAGAAGAAATGGAAAAACGAGCGATAACGTGCAATTGTTTCTTTATATAGGTTAGTTCGGATTTATTTACTCTCCTTATAGTCCTTATACATCATAGCAAGATGCGTGATATCATATCTTGTTTTCTTTGTATCATGAAAATACCCCCTGTTCTCGAAATCAAAGTATGATTGAATGTAAAATGACCAGTGAAATAACATCTGCTATAGCAGAATTATGAGGATTATAGGATGTTATAATTTTTGGTTGATAATATAATGCCTATAATAATAATAATCCATATGATGATGGAATTATATATGTACTTTGGTAAGTTAATCAAATTGAGTTCAGAATGTATCCACTATCCAGTAAAAACTAGAATAGTTCAATTGATATGATATAATTTTCAGAGTAGATTTGAGGTATGAATATCTCGTATAAGTTCGTTATTGGGCGGAGTAGAATCGGTCTGGTGGTTTCGGATAATTTATGGCACTCTTGTTTTTTTTAGACACTTTTTTGAATTCAATTTATTTTATGATGAAGTGCTATCATAAGAATCCTTTGATACCATTCCCAACTCTGGTAAACCAATACTTTCGGAGATATGGTTTGTCAAAGTTTGAACAAGAGTGCCAAAGCTCATGACCACAGGGCATTCCCACTTTTTTATTTTGAGTAGGATTCAGTTTGCGTTGAAAGGGTGGTCGCCAAGATGTATTAATAATAATATCTCTCTATTTCCTCATCACCACTGTATTGTATTACCAGTATTAATCGAATTGAGGGAATTCAGAATAATTTATTGAGATATTTGTCAAGAAAATTTAACCGTCAAAATACACCTGGTGAGTACTCATGTGCAGGCATCCATTTTAAAGTCATTTCCTTGAAAAATTGTAGAACTATCGATGGATTATTATTTATGTATAAAATTATTAATTTCATGTACGACTCCTCGGAAATACTCGCTTTGATCCGTTTTAGACTGCCTAACTGAGTATCACGACATGAAATTCTTTTTGATATTCCCTTTCGTCGCAGAAATTACACACAAAATTCACCTTTTTGACGAATTATGAAAGATTTCAACCATTTGAAATTGAAATATTTTCCACTTTTGTATTTTTGGCGCTCTTCTTCCTCGGAACAGAGTGCTTATCAATTTGTCCAAATGTCTGTAATTTTTGAACTTTTGGCTGAAAATGGGCTTAAATATTTTGGTTCGACCTACTGATTAAGAATCCGTGGTCAAAATCGATTCTGTCCGGCCGGCCGTAACCACGATAACACTCGAACGGAATGAGCTAGACAGTTTGAATTTTCAGAGTAGGTTTGGAAGATGAATATCTCGGTTAAGTTCGTTATTGGACAAAAGGGTGGTTACGGAGTAAAGAAAAAAAAAATCTTTACTTTACAAATTTTTTTAAGGTGTAGTTTCATCATAAGAATCCATTGATATCATTCACAACTCTAAGAAACGAATACGTTGGGAGATATGATTATTCAAAATTCCAATTATCATTCCCAACTCTGAGCAACAAATACTTCCGGAGATAATATGATTTGTCAAAGTTTGAACAATAGCGTCAAAGTTTGAACAATAGCGCCAAAGCTCCTGTCCACAGGGCCTTCCCAAATTTTTATAAATAAGATTAGGCGACTGATGTGATAGTATAGATGTATTAGTTTATTGTATTTTCTTCTTTATTTTTTTTTATTCACATGATGTATAATTATGAATTGTTTATCTGAGGGCACTTTTTTGGGGAAAAGTGTTTGTACTCCATAATTGATGTAAAATAAAATACTGGGAGGAGGGGGGGCTGGGAGCCTCCCCCTCCGGATCATATCTTAAAGGGCGCCAAATTGACGGCTGATAGTTGGAAAACTATAGCAAAATGACATAATAAAAAATTGGTTCAAGCACTGACGTGAAGTCAGAAGCTTTTCCGCGTATGTTCTATTGTAATAGAACATACGCGCAAAAGCTTAATTCTGACTTCACGTCAGTCAGTGCTTGAACCAATTTTTTTTTTCGTGATTTTTTTTTTAATTTTCTAGGGGTACGGTTCTTAAAATTTTTTTTTTCGTCATTTTTTTAAAATTTTCTAGGGGTATGATTCTTACAAAATTTTAAACACCTCCTTATGTTGATTTTTTACTACTAGTTACCAAGCTTCAATTCGATCGAATATTTATTTTTTGAGTTATCAAGGAAATAATATTCCAGGTGGGTATAACTCGGAAACCGTTAGACCGATTATGCCCAAAAACGAACTCAACTCTCCCTTTCGGATACGCAACCTACCCTGAAAATTGCAAGTCCATATCTTCTTTTGTTCGAAAGTTATCGAGGCAATGGTCACCCATCTTCTACTACTGGTTACCAAGCTTCAATTCGATCGAATCTTTATTTTTTGAGTTAACGAGGAAATAATATTCCAGGTGCGTATAACTCGGAAACCATTAGACCGCTTATGTCCACAAACGAAGTTAACTCTCCCATTCTGATACGCAACCTACCCTGAAAATTGCAAGTCCCTATCTCCTTTTGTTCGAAAGTTATCGAGGCAACGGTCACCCATCTACTGAACTCACACAAGAATGCTCGAATCTCCAACAATATTTCACCGATCGTATTAAACTTGAAACTTGGCAGTAGAGTTAGGTTATGAAGGCTCTTGCAAAATTTCAGCAATTTCAAACGAATAGTTACTGATATATTGATTTTTTTTTTATTTTCAATGATTTATTAAAAATTTTCTGCAAATGCTATCCTCACCAAATTTTGCAAACATTTTCGCGTTGGCATTCTACAACTAATAACCATGTTTGAATTTAATCGGTTCAGTATTTTTCGAGTTAATGAGGAACAAAAAACCACCAAATTTCAGAAAATTTCAGATGGCTATAACTCTAAAAACCGTTTAGCCGATTATGCTCATAAACAAACTGAAATGTGGCGTTCTGGTGCACATCCTAACCTGAAAACTTCAAGTCGCTATCTCTTTCCGTTCTCAAGTTATCAAGACAACAAAAATATTTTTTAATAATTTTTTTTAAATTTTCTAGCCATACGATTCGCATAACATTTCACAAACGTGCTTAGGTTCGTATTCTACAACTACTGACCAAGTTTCAATTTGATCGGATTCATATTGGTTGAACACAAAATTATTACTCGGAAACCACTGGGCCGATTATGCCCATTAACGAACCTGTCCGTCGTATTGGGATGCGCCACCCACCGACCCACCCCGTAAATTTCAAGTCGCTAGCTCTTTTCGTTCTCAAGTTATCGTGGCAACGGCCGGACGGCCGGCCGGACATAATCAAATTTGACCTCGAATTCTTCATTGGGTAGTTGAACTAAATCGTTTGAGACCATTTTCGTCAAAAAATTCGAAAGTTACAGACATTTGGGCAAAACTATAACGCGTTGTTCCCCAGAACATACGCGCAAAAACATATTTTTTTCAACGAGTATAAGGATGGCCCTGTCATCTAGTCGATTTATTTGTACTAGAGCGACCGCATTGTAGAAAGCTTTGTTGCTGCTAGAGACTAGATGGCAGGAGTGGGGAATTCCCGGCCTTCCCCGGATATACGTCAAAATCGTTCAATATAAAGAAACATAACCTTGTACTTCTTATATAAATTATTAGTGAATAGTGAATTAGTGAATCCGAATAGTCATTGAAATTTAAAATCTAAAACCCAATTTAAAAGCATTATTAAAACTTCAAACCGACTTGAGCGGAATTCAGAAGGAGTAAAAAAATATTGCTTTAATTCAGGTATTACAAAAAACTAATTCAATATTGGCATAGCAGATATTTTCGAAGAATTGTTGGAACATTCCACTCTAGATAGCATTGTCACATGACATTGCTATATCATTTTTCGAAATATTTCTTTTTAATATTGGTATGTGAACTCTTCAGATTATTCTTATCATCTAGAAACCTTGATGTATATATTTATTTTTGTCAAATACAATTCTTTTTGGTCCTGGAACTTTTGAGAGATGCAAACAATTTTTTTTCACTCAAAAACACAAATTCAGAATGCAGTCTTGTTTGTAATAGTATATTCTAAAACAAGTTGCAGAATGGGCTCCTAGCGAGTTTTCGAACGCATGAGTGTTGGAATTGCCTTCTGCAACGAGTATTAGACGATATTTACTCTATTTCAGGCAAGTTTTGTAAAATACTGCTGAAATTTAATGAAGAATTTGGATTATACATCCTTTTTTATTGTATCTTGGAATTGGTGTGACCGTTAAGAAAGTTGACAGATTACTGAATTTGAATCCTACGCAGGGAATGGAGATCAGATTTAAAATAGTTTCCTAATAGCATGAATGATTCAAAATTTGCAAGAAGGAAATCTCTAGTACCTTATTTTTCAATGAAAATAAAACTTTTTCACGCAACAATTATTTCACTATATCCAGATTATATTATATGGACAATTGACATGTGTTGACATTTGCCAGGATCGATTTTCAGTGCTGACTACCACAAAACGAAAAATATAACTAGAAACAATGCGGGAATGAGTTCATTACAGCACTGTTTTTAGTGCTGTAATGAACTCATTAATGAAATAGAGAAAATAATTTTCATTCATAGTTATATTAATTTATAATTCATTCTTTATTAAGAAAGTAATTTATCAATATTATATACTTTATGTATATTTTTGTGTTTTCGATTTTAGTTTATTTTTTCAAATTAGGGGCGCCAAAAGCCGTTTCTCCCCCCCTCGGAAAAGCTCTTAGCTACGGCCCTGCTTCCCACACACTCCGCACCAAGGGACACTTTTCTTTTATATTAATATATCTGTATTTTATTTTTTACAAAAAGTTGGTGCATCAAAAATGATATAAAACTCTGCCAAATGTGACTGCGTTTCGAGCGGAAATCACCATTTTTAAATAAAAATGTCGATTGTCTCGGAAAATTCCAACCTTTTGTATAAAACGCTCTAAGTAATCTTGTTTGAAATTACAATTTAGATCAATGTGCAAAAATTCAGGTCGGAAAACTGTGAAAAACATTTTTCCTTTTTGGCGCTCTTGTTCCTCGAAACAATCAATTTGCCCAAATGTCTTCTTCGAATTTTTGGCCGAAAATGGACTCAAACATTTTGGTTCGACTAACTGATCAAGAACCTGTGGTCAAAATCGATTCTGTCCGGCCGTCCGTTAACGATAGCTCTCGAACGGAATGAGCTAGACAGTTGAAATTTTCAGGGTAGGTTGGGAGATAAATATCTCGGTTAAGTTCGTTATTGAGCAAAATCGGCCTTTTGATTTAATTTTATTTTGAGGTGCAGTTTCATCATAAGAATCCATTGATATAATTTTCAACTCTAACAAGCTAATACTTTCAGAGATATGATTTTCAAAATTTCAATAATACATCGTATACTTCCATGTTTTCACAGAATGCGAATTCTATCCGTCTGTGTTCTATCTATGTTCACTGTTCTTACATGTCATATTATCTTCCTATAACAGACATGTCAAATTTATTTCTGGTTCGTTACTCATAAGCTTTCTTTCGTTCAACTAACTGGTTACTGTTTGCGGTAGCTGTCGTTTAGTCCAGCCGAAAAAAGATCCGTTGGGTAATTAATCTGACGATTTCCGCTCAAACCGGAAGTCTCAGTCCGCCAGTCTTATATCATTTTTGATGCATACACTTTTTGTTATTAGTAAAATTCGGAAATATTAATGGAAAAGAAAAGCCCCTCTTGATGCAGAGTATATTGGCGCTCTTGGTCTTCGGAACAGAGTGCTTATCAATGTCCTCAGTTCCTATGGCTACAGTTCTTATATAAATTCTCCCACTAGAGTAAATAGCTGCTTGGACCATGTATTCATTAAAAAGGATGACTGTGTAAGGAATATAAGGATAATACCAATTGTCGTCGAAAGCACTACAACAGATCACTTCAGTACTATTATAAATATAAATGAGCAAGTCCGAAACACAATGAACAATGACAGAAATCAAATAAAGCGAATAAAATATATCAATTATGAAGAACTAAATGACATGCTGAAAGATGAGAAATGGGACGAAGTGTTTGCTGAAAACAACATCAATTCAGCTTACGACATGTTTCATACTAAACTGGTATCCTTAATAGATAGATCCAGTCACTACAAGAACATAAAGGTATACAATAAACTGAAACCCTGGATTACAGAGGCTTTAATGAAGTCCATAAGGAGGAGAGATAATATGAAGAAAAAACTTAATAAAAAATACAGACCTGATCTTTTAGAACAGTATAAGAGGTATAGAAATTTGCTAAAGAAATTGTTAGTAAAAACCAAAGAAGATTACTACAGTCGTAGATTGGAAAAGGTGGGTAATAATACGAGAGAAATCTGGAAAATTATAAAGGGAGAGGAAAGTCGTGATTACAGTTTGGAGCTTTTAAATGACGACAGAACTAGGACATCTGATCCAGTTGAGGTAGCAAATATATTAAATAATCACTTCACTTCAATAGGAGAAAAGATGGCGAGGGTAGTAAGAGACGACATCCATTCAGACTTTGCAGATTATCATCCACCTGATAATCATTTACTTAAATCTATCTACTTGAGTCCTGTAACCAGCCATGAAGTATCTACTATTATAAGAGGTTTGAAAAATAAGTCATCACAGGGAATTGATAGAATAAATACAAAAACATTGAAGGCGATAAGACAAAATATTACAACAATATTAGCGCATTTAATAAACCTATGTTTCACTACTGGCCAGTTCCCAAATGCTCTGAAGCAGGCAATTATTACACCGGTTTTCAAAAGCGGAGAAAAAACTGATCCAGGAAATTATAGACCGATCTCCGTCATTTCAGTGATGGGCAAGATCTTTGAAAAATGCGTAGTTGTTAGATTGAATAATTACCTTACCAAAAATAGTATTCTCTGTGATCGGCAGTTTGGATTTAGAGAGAATCTTTCCACTGAAGATGCTTTGTATCATTTCACCAACATAATACATGAATGCCTGAACAAGGATGAAAAAGTAATTGGAGTCTTTATCGATTTGGCGAAGGCATTCGATAGCATTTCCCATGATTTGCTATTAATGAAGCTGGAATCTTATGGTATTCGTGGTGTGGCCTATGAACTTCTAAAGAGTTATATGACAGATCGTATATCATATGTGAAAATAGGTGACCATCTCAGCGAAGGTAAAAATTATTCCTACGGCATTCCACAAGGAACAGTCCTTGGTCCGCAACTGTTTTTGCTGTACATTAATGAAATGTTAAAAATAGATATCAGGGGAGAAATAATATCTTACGCTGATGATACTGTCTTGCTTTTCACAGCGAACACCTGGGAAAATGCAAAA
This sequence comes from Halyzia sedecimguttata, assembly GCA_937662695.2. Lineage (NCBI taxonomy): Eukaryota > Metazoa > Arthropoda > Insecta > Coleoptera > Coccinellidae > Halyzia > Halyzia sedecimguttata. The sequence goes on from OW569413.2 coordinate 19,938,118, forward strand.
GCTCTCTCTGAAATTGGACTTTATAGGATCAAATGCTGGTTGGATCAAAATTTACTGAGTCTAAATTTTGAAAAAACCAAGTTTCTCGCCTTTTCAAAATCTGCTGTCACCCAGCCAACTTTTTCCACTATTACATACCATTCCAAGTGCTCATTGTCTGAATGTATGTGTGAGAGAAAAATAAGCAGTGAAGAAAATATTAAATACTTGGGAATTATAGTAAACAATACACTGAAATGGGACAACCACTCAAACCATTTAACAAATAAATTGAGAAAGTTGGTGTATACTTTTTACGAGTTGAGGAAGTTTCTGCCCATAAATGTTTTGAAGATGGTTTATAGATCTCTAGTTGAACCAATTCTGGCTTACGGAAATATTATATGGGGCGGTACATATGAAAGCCAAATAAAAACTCTCATTTTAACCCAAAAATGGATACTTAAGGTGACAGTCTCGAGGCCCAGGATGTTCTCGACGAGAGAATTGTTTGCAAATGATTGGATGATGGACTTACAACAATTATATATATTCAATGTTTCTAAGTTCATGTATAAAAACAAAACCATAAGGAACATTAGTTGTCACGAGTATGAAACAAGAAAAAAACAGAATTTGAGAGTACCTCAGGCAAAGACTACAATGTTCCAGAGGTTTATCGGCACCACTGGACCGAAAATATTTAATTGTATTCCGCAAGATTTGAGAGACATCAGAAATTTCAGACTGTTTTCTAAGAGACTGAAGCAGTTCATTATAATGAATAAAAATAGTTTTCAGTATATAGGTTAAAAAGAAAAATAAAGCTCCCTGTTGTGATCCAAAAATAAAAATAAAACAAAAAAATAAAAGGAATAATAAAATTTTATAATTAAGAATAAAATAATTGTAAAATTAAAAAAAAAAAAAAACATATTATGTTGTTGCTTCTGAAAATGTGTATGTATATATAACAAAAATAGGAAGAAAATGCCTGTCTGTACCGATGAATTTGAAAATTTTGTTTTTAAATAATGCACAACACAACTCCTACGGAGTTAGGTGCAAAATTATCCAAATAATTTAATCATGTTTATTTGCTGTATATATGTCAGAGTTGTTCAATAAAATTTGATTGATTGATTGATTGATTGAATTTGCCCAAATGTCTGTAAATTTCGAATTTTTCGATGAAAATGGTCTTCAACGATTTGGTTCGACTCACTGATCAAGAATCTGTGGTCGAAATTCATTCTGTCCGGCCAGTCCGGCTAACAACTCTAACAAGCTAATACTTTCGGAGATTTTTCTAAATTTCAATAATAAATCGTATTTCTATGTTTTCACAGAATGTTATAATTATTCTATCTATGAATTTTTATAATATGATCTGTGTTGATACATGTCAACTTATTTTCCTGAGACATGACATTGTCTAATTCATTTCAGCAATCGTAGAATTATGAGAATTATAATATGATATCATACTTTTTGTTGGTTGATATTTTCATGCCGATGATTAATCCATATTTCTATGTTTTCACAGAATGATATAATTATTCTATCTATGAATTGTTATAATTTGATCTGTGTTGATACTTTTCAACTTATTTTCCTGAGACATGACATTGTTTAATTCATATAAGCAATCGTAGAATTATGAGAATTATAATATATCATACTTTTTGTTGGTTGATATTTTCATGCCGATGGTTAATCCATATGATTATGGGAATGGTAATGGAAATTTGTTATTTTCTCAATAACTCCCTCAACATCTCGGATGGGTATAACACCGAAACCATTGGGCGGATTATGACCTTTAACTTACTCAACCGTCGCATTCGGATGAGTAACCTGCCCTGAAAGTCGCTATCTCTTTCCGCTCAAAAGTTATCGTGACAACGGACGGCTGGCCGAACAGAATTGAATTTCACCATGAATTGTTCATCAGTAGGTCGAACCTTTTCCACAAAATATTCGAAAATTACAGAAATTTGAGCAAAATAATAGCACGCTGTTCCCTAGAATACGCGCACAAAAAGTTGAAGTCTTGGTACACTATAGATAGTGCAAAAAATAGTAACATTTTACACGATCGTCTAGAAAAAGAAACATTCAAGCTTCAACTTACCCAGCGGAGATTCGAACTCGGATCTTCCGAGCGAGGCGAGCAAACTATCCTCGCGACTGTCCTATTGTTCTGGGTAAACTGAGATTTATATCATTTGAAATTTCAGAACACCAGTTCAGATTTTTTTTCACAAAGATTTCCAAACTACAAAGCTGATCTAGCTGAAATCCGGTACTCGATGTAAAATGGCGGCTTGAAGGTTCGTGCGGAATTCCAGCGGAATCTGACAAATTGTTTCAGAAAATAAAATTTTTGAAGAAAACTTATTTTTTGCGCGTTGACATTCTACTACTAATTACCATGTTTCAATGCGATCGGATCTGTAATTTGTGAGTTATTAGTGAAAAATATTTCAGATGGTTATAACTCCGAAACTGTTTGGCCGATTATGACCTTTAACGAACTTAACCGGCATATTCGGATGCGCAACCTACCCTAAAAATTGCAAGTTTTTATCCCTCTCTTATATGGGCAAAAAGATAGCTTTCTGTTCCATGGAACACGCGCGCAAAGATGTAAACTGAACATGAAACAAGATATTCATTATGAAAATAAAGAAAATGTACCTGATGGACACAATTTTGTACTGTAAGTAAATCTGAATATTTTGTCCGAAATTGGTCTTTATTTTTCCATTTTTCCGAAATCAAACTTGAACAGGCATAGTATAGTATATTCTAAAACAAGTTGCAGAATGGGCTCCAATTCAAACACGAATGCAAAATTCGAAAACGAGCGACGAAAGAGCGAGTTTTCGAACGCATGAGTTTTGGAATAGCCTTCTGCAACGAGTATTAGACGATATTTTTGGCGCTCTAGTTCCTCGGAACTGAGTGCTTATCAATTTGCCCAAATGTCTGTAATTTTCGAATAGTTTGATGAAATGGTCTTAAACGATTTGGTTCGTCTCACTGATCAAGAATCCGTGGTCGAAATTCATTCTGTCCGGCCGGTCCGGCCGGCCGTAGGCACGATAACTCTCGAACGGAATGAGCTAGACAGTTGAAATTTTTAGAGTAGGTTTGGGAGATAAATATCTCGGCTAAGTTCGTTACTGGGCAAAATCGGACAGATGGTTTCGGAGTAACAAAAAAATTTTTTTTTTTACGGAACAAATTCCAAATTAAATTTTTTTCAATAAGCAGTTTTACCATAAGAATCCAATGATATAATTTTTAACTCTAACAAGCTAATACTTTCGGAGATATGATTTTTCAAAATTTCAATAATAAATCGTATTTCACAGAATGATATAATTATTCTATGTATGAATTGTCATAATGTCAACTTATTTTCCTGAGACATGACATTATCTAATCAATCGAAGAATTATGAGAATAAAGTGTATTCCGAAATGTGAGCGAAGTGAGAAAAATCTCAGTTGTTTGCTCCGAAATTTGTTTTTCTCAGAAAAGTCTTACATTTCGGAACGGAACATGAAGTAAGAGATCTGAGAGTAGTGAGACTGCTTTTCATCCATAGACATAGAATGCAAATAGAATGTAAATATTGAAAGCATAATTCTGTAGTTCGAGAGAGGAGAAAATTTGCTGAACGTAGATCAGGAAATTTTTGATCGATTACAAGGTAATTTTTCATTATTACTCTTCTTTCATACATGTTTTATGCAAAATCTACTATTTGTAGGTACTTTAAATCTGTTTTGGGCAATTGTCATACGAAACTTGTTGGCGCTCTAGTTCCCCGGAACTGAGTGCTTATCAATTTGCCCAAATGTCTGTAATTTTCGAATTTTTCGATTTTTTGTGATCAAAAAGTGGCCATAACTTCTGTTTTTCAAATTAGAGCCCTATTCTTGGCGCTCTTGTTCCTTGGAACAGAGTGCATATCAATGTGCCCAAATTTCTGTAATTTTCGAGTTTTTGGCTGAAAATGGTCGATTTGGTTCGACTCACTGATCAAGAATCCGAGGTCGAAATCAATTCTGTCTGGCCGGCCGTAGGCACAATAACTCTCGAACGAAAGGAGTTAACGGATTGAAATTTGCAAGGTGGGTTTGGAGCGTAAATATCTCGGACGAGCTCGTTAATGGGAGAAATCCATCAAGCGGTTTCGGAGTTATGGTCGATTTTAGTAAAAATATTTTTTATGAATATTTCCGAAACCGATCACTCGATCTATCTAAAATTTAGCATCAAATTGTAGAATCATGACCTTTATACGCATGTGAAGTTTTGTATTGACCAGATTACCGCAAAGTGCCAAAAAAAATTTTTAAAAATTTAAAAAAGTTTTTCTACAATAACTCTCGAACGGAATGAGCTAGGTAGTTGAAATTTTCAGAGTAGGTTAGGGAGATGAATATCTCGGTTAAGTTCGTTATTGGGCAAAATTGGCCAGATTTAATTCGATTTCTTGCATGGTGCAGTTCTCATTCTCAGATTGCTCATTTAATCTTGATAAATAAACTATTATTTGAATTGAATTTCCTTTATGATGCAGTTCTATCATAAGAATACATTGATATAATTCCCAACTCTGAGAAACCAATACTTCCGGAGATATAATTTGTCTGTTTGAACTAGAGCGCCAGAAAGCTCCTGTCCACAGGGCTTGAACCCATTTTGGCGCTCTAGTTCCTCGGAACTGAGTGCTTATCAATTTGCCCAAATGTCTGTAATTTTCGAATATTTCGATGAAAATGGTCTTAAACGATTTGGTTTGACTCACTGATCAAGAATCCGTGGTCGAAATTCATTCTGTCCGGCCGGCCGTAGGCACGATAACTCTCGAACGGAATGAGCTAGAGAGTTGAGATTTTCAGAGTAGGTTTGGGGGATAAATGTCTCGGCTAAGTTCGTTATTGGGCGAAATCGGACAGATGGTTTCGCAGTAACAAAAAAAAAATTTTTTTTACAAAACAAATTCCAAATTAATTTTTTTTTAATGAGCAGTTTTATCATAAGAATCCATTCATATCATTTTTAACTCTAACAAACTAATACTTTCGGAGATATGATTTTTCAAAATTTCAATGTAAATCGTATTTCACAGATTGATATAATTATTCTATGTATGAATTGTCATAATGTCAACTTATGACATGACATGACATTATCTAATCAATCGAAGAATTATGAGAATAAAGTGTATTCCGAAATGTGAGCGAAGTGAGAAAAATCTCAGTTTGCTCCGAAATTAGTTTTTCATTTCGGAACGGAACATGAAGTAAGAGATCTGAGAGTAGTGAGACTGCTTTTCATCCATAGACGAATGCTCAGTTCTCTCAATTTATGACGGGACTGACAGAAGGGAATATTGTAACTTCAAAAATATTGGGGTTGAAATACTAGTATTTTAGCGATGCAACGGGGACCTCACCCGAAAATGTTTGAAAATATTACGTAAATATTGAAAGCATAATTCTGTAGTTCGAGAGAGGAGAAAATTTGGTGAACGTAGATCAGGAAATTTTTGATCGATTACAAGGTAATTTTTTATTATTACTTATCTTCTTTCATACATGTTTTATGGAATACCTACTATTTGTAGGTACTTTAAACCTGTTTTGGGCAATTGTCATACGAAACTTGTTTTTTAGGCGCTCTAGTTCCTCGGAACAGAGTGCTTATCAATTTGCCCAAGTGTCTGTAATTTTGGAATTTTTGGCTGAAAATGGTCTCAAACGATTTGGTTCGACTCACTGATCAAGAATCCGAGTGCGAAATCGATTCTGTCCGGCCGGCCGACCGGCCGTAGGCACGATAACTCTCGAACGAAAGGAGTTAGCGGATTGAAAATTGCAAGGTGGTTTTGGAGCGTAAATATCTCGGACAAGTTCGTTAATGGGCGAAATCCATCAAGGGGTTTCGGAGTTATGGCCGATTTTAGTAAAAATATTTTTTATGAATATTTCCGAAAACGATCACTCGATCTATCTGAAATTTAGCATCAAATTGTAGAATCATGACCTTTATACGCATGTGAAGTTTCGTATTGACCAGATTACCGCAAAGTGTCAAAAAAAAATTTTGAAAAAGTGGTGCAGTTCTCATTCTCATGATTGCTCATTTAATCTTGATAAATGAACTATTATTTGAATTGAATTTCCTTTATGATGCAGTTCTATCATATGAATACATTGATATAATTCCCAACTCTGAGAAACCAATACCAGATATAATTTATCTGTTTGAACTAGAGCGCCAGAAAGCTCCTGTCCACAGGGCTTGAACCCATTTTTCTATTTCAGTTCCTCGGAACTGAGTGCTTATCAATTTGCCCGAATGTCTGTAATTTTCGAATTTTTGGCTGAAAATGGTCTCAAACGATTTGGTTCGACTCACTGATCAAGAATCCGAGGTCGAAATCGATTCTGTCCGGCCGGTCCGGCCGTAGGCACGATAACTCTCGAACTAATGGAGCTAGAGGATTGAAATTTGCAAGGTGGGTTTGGAGCGTAAATATCTCGGTTAAGTTCGTTAATGTGTAAAATCCATCGAGCGGTTTCGGAGTTATGGCCGATTTTAGTAAAAACATTTTTTTATGAATATTTCCGAAACCGATCACTCGATCTATCTGAAATTTAGCATCAAATTGAAGAATCATGACCTTTATACGCATGTGAAGTTTTGTATTGACCAGGTTACCGCAAAGTGTCAAAAAAATTTTTGAAAATTAAAAAAAAAAATTCTGCAATAACTTTCGAACGGAATGAGCTAGGCAGTTGAAATTTTCAGAGTAGGTTAGGGAGATGAATATCTCGGTTAAGTTCGTTATTGGGCAAAATAGGCCAAAGGGTTTCGGAGTAACGAAAAAAAAAATTTTTTTTTAAGTCACAAATTTCAAATTCAATTTTTATTTAAGATGCAGTTTCACCATAAAAATCCATTGATATAATTTTCCACTCCAACAAGCTAATACTTTCGGAGATATGATTTTTCTAAATTTCAATAATGAATCGTACTTCTATGTTTTCACAGAATGCTATAATTATTCTATCTAAGCTTTATTATATGATCTGTGCTCATACTCGTATATGTCATCCTGTTCTATAAGAGAGAGTCAAATTCACTTCAGCTATTTCAATTTCATTTCTTCCATGGTGCAGTTGTCATTCTCAAATTGCTCATTTAATCTTGATAAATAAACTATTATTTGAATTGAATTTCCTTCATGATGCAGTTCTATCATAAGAATACATTGATATAATTCCCAACTCTGAGAAACCAATACTTTCGGAGATATAATTTGTCTGTTTGAACTAGAGCGCCAGAAAGCACCTGTCCACAGGGCTTGAACCCATTTTATATCAAACGCATCAGTGGGCATTTCCAGATATGCACATGACGTTATGAAGGGTAGTCTTGAACCTTTACTCACTCTAAATTTTGAGAAACTGATTCTTCGAAAATATGAGTATCATTAGGTCGAATATACAGGGTGTCGTTTTAGACGTTTCTGGAGAACTGTACATATTTGAAATCTGAAAATCGGGATTATGATATTGCTTGAAATTCTCTACAGAGCTAAAATATTTTCGAAGCCCAAGTACGTCCGGTTATACAGGGAGTGAAAATAGATTTGATGAAGATTTTTTTTCAAGTTTTGCATTCCCGTTATGATCAAGTATTCAATGCTGAATACATTTCTGTTAAAACCATTATATTCATTCGAATAGTTTTCAAAATATCAAAAAAAAAAACGGAAAAAAAGTCAATATTATGTTCTTTATTCTTATTTTAAACATCCTGAGCGTGAACCATTTTCACAACATCGAAGAGGAAGAATGTGGAAAGGTCATGCATCTTTTGAATTTCAGAAATATCATCACTCGGTGTTTCAAATTTTGTGTCGAAAATTGTGATCAAAAATTGGCCATAACTTCTGTTTTTTTTTAAATTAGAACCCTATTTTTTTATGATTACGTTGGATTTTTTCGGTGAAAAATAATGATAGTTTTCTAACATGATTATGCTACCAAATTCAATAAAACAAAAGAACAACAGAATGAATTTCGACCACGGATTCTTGATCAGTGAGTCGAACCAAATCGTTAGAGTTAAAAATGATATAATTGGATTCTTATGGTAAAACTGCTTGAGTCGAACTAAATCGTTTAAGACCATTTTCATCGAAAAATTCGAAAATTACAGACATTTGGGCAAATTGACAAGCACTCAGTTCCGAGGAACTAGAGCGCCAAAAACTCTGAAATCATTGAATTTAGGAACATAATCTTGTAGGAAACTATCATTATTTTTCACCGCAGAATCCAACGCAATCATGAAAAAAATTGGTTCAAGCCCTGTGGACAGGAGCTTTGGCGCTCTTGTTCAAACTTTGACAAGATTCGTTGTTATTTATCAAGATTAAATGAGCAATCTGAGAATGGGGACTGCACCATGGAAGAAATCAAATTAAAATAGCTGAAATGAATTTGACTCTCTCTTATAGAACAGGATGGCATGTACGAGTATGAACACAGATCATATAATAATTCATAGATAGAATAATTATAGCTTTCTGTGAAAACATAGAAGTACGATTCATTATTGAAATTTCGAAGAATCATATCTCCGAAAGTCTTAGCTTGTTAGAGGAAAATGGTTTCAATGGATTTTTATGAAGAAACTACATCTTAAAAAAAAAATTATTTGAAATTTGTAAGTTAAAAAATTTTTTTTTTCGTTACTCCGAAACCATCTGGCCTATTTTGCCCAATATTATATATATATTAACCGAGATATTAAACTCCCAAACCTACTTTGCTAATTTCAACTGTCTAGCTCATTCTGTTCGAGAGTTATTGTAGAAAAAAAAATTAAAAATAAAAAATTTTTTTTTTGGCACTTTACGGCAATCCGATCAAAATAATACTTCGCATGCGTATAAAGGTCATTATTCTTCAATTTGATGCTAAATTTCAGATAGATCGAGTGATCGGTTTCGGAAATATTCATAAAAAATGTTTTTACTAAAAACGGTCATAACTCCGAAACCGTTCGGTAGATTTCGCCCGTTAACGAACTCGTCCGAGATATTTACGCTCCAAACCTATCCTGCAAATTTCAATCCTCTAACTCCTTTCGTTCGAGAGTTATCGTGTTAACGGACGGACAGCCGCATAGAATTGATCGACCACGGATTCTTGATCAGTGAGTCGAACCAAATCGACCATTTTCAGCCAAAAACTCGAAAATTACAGAAATTTGGGCACATTGATATGCACTCTGTTCCAAGGAACAAGAGCGCCAAGAATAGGGCTCTAATTTGAAAAACAGAAGTTATGGCCACTTTTTGATCACAATTGTCGACACAAAATTTGAAACACCCTGAGATGATATATCTGAAATTCAAAAGATGCATAACCTTTCCACATTCTTCCTCCTCGATATTGTAAAAACAGTTCACGCTCAGGATGTTTAAAATAAGAATAATGAACATAATACTGACTAAACATATTTGATTTTTTTTCCGGTTTCTTTCGATATTTTGAATACTATTAGAATGAATACAATGGTTTTAACAGAAATGTATTCAGCATTTAATACTTGATCATACCAGGAATGCAGAACTTGAAAGAAAAAAAATTCATAAAATTTATTTTCACTCCCTGTATAACCGGAAGTGCTTGGGCTCCGAAAATATTATAGCTCTGTAGAGAATTTCAATCAATATCATAATCCCTATTTTCAGATTTCAAATATGTCCTGTTCTCCAGAAACGTCTAATAGGCACTCGACTTGGGACACCCCGTAGTTCGAAAATGTACATAATACATAATTAATCGCACAACTATTTGAACTCGTCGATGAAAGTTTAATCTGGTAAATAATATTGCTTATAGTACTTCATTAATTTTGGTAACACGATATGTTGGTAAGCAGTGGCAACTTATTCAAGGTTTTAATATGTATGCGCAAGTAATATACAGTGTGGAAAAGCCAAATGGAATAAATTCATTATCTTGCTTACTGTACCTATTTATGGAAAATCCCGAAACGCGTCAAATTTAAATTATCATTCTTCTTCGTAAAAATGCGAATCCTACCTGAAGGTACAACCCCCCATTTTTCAAATAGAAATATAGGCGTGTGATACATCGTTTGAAAGATATCGTCATATTCTATTCAGAAATGTTATCAATTTTTTGTTAAATGCAACAATCAAATTAGAAAAAATTGGTTCAAGCACTGACGTGAAGTCAGGAGCTTTTGCGCGTATGTTCTATTGTCCATTCTCCTGTATTGGACACTCTTAATCGAATTTACCATGGTAAATTATGTTGTCCATTCTGCTTTATTGGACACTCTTAATTCGAATTTACCATGGTAAATGGTAAATGGTAAACGCCTTTATGTTGATTTTCTACTAATAGTTACCAAGCTTCAATTCGATAGAACCGTTGCCCAAAAACGAACCTAACTCTCCCATTCGGATACGCAACCTACCCTGAAAATTGCAAGTCCCTATCTCCTTCTGTTCGAAAGTTATCGAGGCAACGGTTACCCATATACTGAACTCACACAAGGCTGCTCGAATCTCCAACAATATTTAACCGATCGTGTTAAAACTTGAAACTTGGCAGTAGAGTTGGGTTCTTAAGGCTTTTGCAAAATTTCAGCAATTTCGGGCGAATAGTTACTGATATATAGAATTTCTTTTTTTAATTTTCAATGATTTCTCAAAAAATTTCTACGAATACTATCCTCACCAAATTTTGCAAGAATTTTCGCGTTGGCATTCTACAACTAATAACCATGTTTCAATTCAATCAGTTTAGTATTTTTCGAGTTAATGAGGATAAAAAAACAACTAAATTTCAGATGGCTATAACTCTAAAACCGTTTGGCTGATTATGCTTATAAACAAACTCAAATGTCGTGTTCAGATGCACATCTTAACCTGAAAACTTCAAGCCGCTATCTCTTTCCGTTCTCAAGTTATCGTGACAAAAAAAATATTTTTCAATAATTTTCTAGCCGTACGATTCGCACAAAATTTCACAAACGTGCTTAGGTTCATATTCTACAACTACTCACCAAGTTTCAATTCGATCGGATTTATATTGGTTGAAAACAAAATTATTACTCGGAAACCATTGGGCCGAGTATGCCCATTAACGAACTTGTCCTTCGTATTGGGATGCGCCACCTACCCTGAAAATTTCAAGTCGCTAGCTCTTTCCGTTCTCAAGTTATTGTGGCAACGGCCGGACAGAATCAAATTTTACCTCGAATTCTTCATTGGGCAGTCGAACCAAATCGTTTGAGACCATTTTCGTCAAAAAATTCGAAAGTTACAGACATTTGGGCAAAATGATAACGCGATGTTCCCCAGAACATACGAGCAAAAATAAAATCAAGTGGTTAGCGAAATTTTACATAATAATAATGATAATAGGTTTATTGACTTCATAGAAAAATACAATAAATTTGACAAAAATAAAAGATTAGATAATTGTTAACAAAGTCAATGGGAGCAAGTTCAGAAAAATCATGAACTGATTGTCATGATTTCCTGGTCTACCACTTTCACCTTTCATTGAGATATCTTAATTGAGGTTTTGCGGGTTATTATCGACCGATGTACTCGGTTCACTAACGGATCTGCACTGGCTCACAGGTAAGATATACATTAGGGTGATTCATTTCCCCAAAAAATTTTTTTTTTTCGGTGTTCATGCAAAATATTAATCTACACATAGAAAAAAAAATTCTCACCAAGTTTGAGCTCTTAATATTAATTTTAAGTACTTACAGCCGGTTTCATAACCAATTTTAAAGTCTCTTTAATTTTAAAGCTTCCTTTAGTTGGACATTTTGGTTTCATAATAGATTTCAGCTTCCTAAAGTTGCTTTAAATTTAAAGATACAATTTCTTGACTTTAGCTGTTTTAAAGTATACATTAGCAATGACATTTTCGTTTCGTTGAGGTATTGACATTTGTCAATAAATATAATTATTATCCGATCCGGCGAATATTGTATTGAATTTTATCCAACAAACTTGGAAAAAATATAATGGAAAATTTTGACAACAACTTCTGCAAACTCTCCGATTTTATGCAACTGGTATATGCTGATTACTGTGGCAGATTTCATTGGGGTTTCTAAAGCATCTGCGAGTCCTATAATTAAAAGAGTTTCCACGGCCATAGCTTCGCGAAGTGGAACATACAGGGTGAGTCTTTGACCACTTCATTAATTTCAACCAAAGATTCCTTTCATCAAATGAAACACCCTGTTCATTTAACATTTTTCCAAATTCAGCTCAGGTAAAAAGATACAGGCTGTTGAAATTTTGAAAAAAAAATCAGTTTTTATTTTGTACCTTTGACATCCTTTTTTCGAATGAACTTAATGTTGGCGTGAAGATTCCTTTAACTATGATACATATTTTCCAAATATTAGTTATTTTCTACTTCTACTGGTTTTCTAGTTATGGACTCGTGGATTCATAAAACTAAACGAAATTAGCATAAAGAAAGCATATAAAGTTTTTCTTGAGTCATTTCAAGAATATTCCATCGTTTTAGAACATTATATTATCCTTCATCATCTCTCCTTAAACACACCGTTTTCGAGATATTCTTCATTGAATGTTTTGAAATGGAAAACTCCAGAAATTTCACTACTTTTATGGATCCGTCCCTGAGCGTTGGAATCCCGAATCAAGCTGTAAACCACGTTACCATGCCTTATTCTCGTCCGCCAACAATGTCATAGATAATTTATATGCGGGAATGTATTAGCACATTGTGAAATCTCTAAACGCTTGTTACTTTTTACCTGAGCAAAATCTGGAAAAATGGTAAATGAAAAAAGTGTTTCATTTGATGAGAGGAATCTTTGGTTAAAATTAATGCAGTGGTCAAAGAATCACCCTGTATATAAAGATGACAGAAAGCAGTGCAGAAATGGAGGAATTAGCTGAAAGCTTTTATAGTTCAATGTTCACTATATCACACATATTAACCAAAACTCAACTAAATATCCAAACGAAAAGAAACTATCAAACGTATTACGAATGAGTTGACGTTAAATAGGTACAAAGATAGGTATCAATGTATCATAGAATCATATAAATATTGTAATTGCTGTCAATTTTAGTTCATATAAATCAGTATCAGTCATGCCAATTTCAAATACTTCGCTAAAAGGATACTTTATGTAAAGTCCCCTTGAAGTTTCATTATGAAATTAATATTCTTTTAAGGTAGGCTTTAGCTTGAAGAGCCCTTTATCTAAAGTCTACTTTAGAGGTTTATTATGAAACTGGCTGTTACAATTTAAATTTAAAGTTTTACCATTTAAAATGCATGTAAAAAAATCTTTTTTTTTTCAAATTTTTAATGCTTACCCGGCTTTTGCAATATTGCAAATGGGTTTGATGGACCTTGTGAGGAATTTCATGCTCTTCAAAATTGCCTTAGAGTTTTTTTGTATAACTCGCTCCGGTTCACCAGTAGAAGTCGTCAAGTACAGTTTTTGATAAAAATATATTTTTTTCTAATTTTTTGAGCAAACCGCCAAAAGTAGGAAGAAAAAAGAACCGACTCATAAAATAAAAGTTATCCAACCAATATTCAATTAATTTGCAGCCATTCTTATACCGGAAAATGTAAGAAATTGATCAATATTAACTCATAATGTTATTTAGATTAATTTTTTTTATTTATTACCATTATATTTCTCTATCCCGAGAAGAGAAATTGAAAATAGTTGATTCTATTAAAAACAAAAAATCGAGCAATAGTAAATATCCTCGATTTACTTTAGACAGCAAAATGCTTGAAATAATGGCGTCTAAAAGTATAAGTGATTTTGTGAGTCAAGAATATCTCACTATTTTCAATAAGTTAAATTTGACGTGTGAATTTTTAGACATCGACCCTGATTTCTGGGAAACGGATCAAGAATACATTACTTGCTGCGAAACTTTCAAAAAATTACGTGTTGTTAATGACACTGCTGAACGATGTGTTGCACTCGTTGAAAAATTTAACGAGTTTGGGACATATGATGAAGATCAGAAACAATATTTATTATTAATGGTTCAACAATGTAGATAAAAATTTCCAACGTGCGCCAAAAAGCTTTATTCAGCTTTAAAATCTTGATGTGATTTCAATAACTTTATTAGTTATTTGAAATTTGTGAACTTGTTATTTATAACTATTTAGATGTTTATTACATTTGAAGTATGTTACATAATAACGTAACCTTCTGTATATTTTGATTAAATTGTTGTTGCTTTTTTATAAATTAATGTTGTTTTTGTATTCATTGTGAGTAAAAAATCATACTTATTTTTAAACTTCTTAGTATAGAGGAATATAATGGTAATAAATAAAAAAAATGGGTTCAAGCCCTGTGGACAGGAGCTTTCTGGCGCTCTAGTTCAAACAGACAAATTATATCTCCGAAAGTATTGGTTTCTCAGAGTTGAGAATTATTACAATGTATTCTTATGATAGAACTGCATCATACAGGAAATTCAATTCAAATAATAGTTTATTTATCAAGATTAAATGAGCAATCTGAGAATGAGAACTGCACCATGGAAGAAACCGAATTAAAATAGCTGAAATGAATTTGACTCTCTCTTATAGAACAGGATGAAATGTACGAGTATGAACACAGATCATATAATAAAGCTTAGATGGAATAATTATAGCATTCTGTGAAAACATAGAAGTACGATTCATTATTGAAATTTAGAACTTCATCTTAGCAGAAATTGAATTCAAACATCATAGAAGAATTTGAATTCAACAAGAGTGCCAAAAATTATCAATCCAAAACCAATAGACGAATTCTACCCAACAACGAACTCATCCGAGATATTCATTCCTCAATTCCAGTTTTGTTTTTAGTGGAGATATTCTGAACTGAATATTATTAACTTACCATTACCATTCCCATCATCATATGGATTGACCATCGGCATGAAAATATCAACCAACAAAAACTATGATATTATATTATAATTCTCATATTTATACGATTGCTGGAATGAATGACAACGTTATTAACTTACCATTACCATTCCCATCATCATATGGATTGACCATCGGCATGAAAATATCAACCAACAAAAAGTATGATGATATTATAATTCTCATATTTATACGATTGCTGGAATGAATGACAATGTTATTAACTTACCATTACCATTCCCATCATCATATGGATTGACCATCGTCATGAAAATATCAACCAACAAAAAGTATGATGATATTATAATTCTCATATTGATACCATTACTGGAATGAATGACAATGAGACAACGTCAAAGTTGACGTTATAACAATTCATAGAATAGCCACAGAATAATTTTATCATTGAAATTTTGAAAAATCATATCTCCGAAAGTATTAGTTTGTTAGAGTTAAAAATGATATGAATGGATTTTTATGGTAAAACTCCTTATTGAAAAAAAAATTTAGTTTGGAATTTGTTCGGTAAAAAAATTTTTTTTTTTGTTACTCCGAAACCATCTGTCCGATTTTGCCCAATAACGAACTTAGCCGAGATATTTATCCCCCACACCTACTCTGAAAATTTCAACTGTCTAGCTCATTCCGTTCGAGAGTTATCGTGCCTACGGCAGGACCGGCCGGACGGCCGGACCGGCCGGACAGAATGAATTTCGACCACGGATTCTTGATCAGTGAGTCGAACCAAATCGTTTAAGACCATTTTCATCGAAAAATTCGAAAATTACAGACATTTGGGCAAATTGATAAGCACTCAGTTCCGAGGAACTAGAGCGCCAAAAATTAATCTAAATAACATTATGTTAATATTTATCAATTTCTTACATTTTCCGGTATAAGAATGTCTGTAAATTAATAGAATATTGGTTGGATAACTTTTATTTTATGAGTCGGTCTTTTTTTCTTCCTACTTTTGGCGGTTTGCTCAATAAATTAGAAAAAAATATATTTTTATCAAAAACTGTACTTGACGACTTCTACTGGTGAACCGGAGCGAGTTATACAAAAAAACTCTAAGGCAATTTTGAAGAGCATGAAATTCCCCACAAGGTCCATCAAACCCATTTGCAATATTGTAAAAGCCGGGTAAGCATTAAAAATTTGAAAAAAAAAAGATTTTTTTACATGCATTTTAAATGGTAAAACTTTAAATTTAAATTGTAAGTACTTAAAATTAATATTAAGAGCTCAAACTTGGTGAGAATTTTTTTTTCTATGTGTAGATTAATATTTTTCATGAGCACCAAAAAAAAAAAAATTTTGGGGAAATGAATCACCCTAATATACATATATAAAGTTGAGAGAAATATGGCAAAGGGAAAAAACGCGACAACAGAAAACATAAGAAAACATGTGTTAAATGCTAGAAAACCAGAAAAATAAGTAAAAAGATTCAATACTGCGTTATACAGTCGATATAGGTTGCAGAAAGCAAGAATAATGATTTTTTTTATGGAAATTCAGAATTCTGAAGGCATAATAGATACCTTTTATAAGAACTTTTAAATTTATTCGAAGTCAAGGACTTCATATAGTGGGGTATTTATAGTATTATAGAGCCATCAATAACTAAACTATAATACAAAATGTAGCAAAAAGATGTTCAAAGTGTTCACTGCGAACGCCTTGGCAACATCCTAACCTCAAGTAGAAATTTCTTCCAACATTATTCAATATCTCAGGAGTGATCGACCTAATCGCAAGCGTTATTCGATTTTTTATGTTATTCAAATCAAGGGATTTAGTGTTGAACACAATGCTCTTCACATATCACCATGAAGTAAATCTAATGGTTCAATGGATCGCGCTGGCCATTCGATCGTTCCACCGATTTGGAAATATTGCGTCGAGATACTGCCGGAAATTGCGTTGGTAATGTGGTGGTATCCATCCTGTTGGAACCATATCGTATTCCGTGGAACATGAGGATTTCCTTGATCAGGATATAAATTTGCTAAAGTTGGAACGTCATCATTTTGAAGTAGTGCTAAATATTTACCGCCATTCAAATTGCCCTCAATGAAAAAGGGGCTTATGAGATGGTTTTGAACATTTCCTGCCCAAACATTAACCTTTTGAGATAATTACGTGTGTTCCCCTTTCATCCAGTGAGGAATTTCGGTAGACCAGTAGCGGCAATTTTGACGATTAGCATGGCCGTTGAGAGAAAAAGTACACTCATAATAAAACAAAAGTTCTCCTATCAAACTCGTCTTCCAAAAGCTCCTGGATAGGTGGAAGGCATTTTATTTTGTTTTAATATGTTTAGAATCGATGTATTGGTGACATTGAATGTTGGGGAGGCATATCTACTCGACTTATGTGGATTTCCTTCAAAGTCAAGCATCAGATCTAATTTCACATCCTCACAAGTGTAGTAGCAGTTGCTTTTTTAATCTGCCTTACATGCCCAAACTCGCGAAACTGCTTCTCCATTTTACTTATTGTCCTTTCGGTTATAGGCGGCAAATTCGGAAATACCTCATGAAAGAAGCGACTTACATCTTTTTGTGTTCGAGTGTCATCTCCGCAACCAATCATTTGTAAAATGGATATTTTGTGCATTTCAGTCATTATTCAAAATTGAAGTTATTGAAATTCAAACACAAATTAGACAATTTATAAACTAGAACTTATCAGCACAAAACAATTTGCGAAGGCGTTTTAAAGAATCTAACATTGCCCCAGAAAGTGTTTTATGTAGTTTTCATGGTACCATCTGGAAAACACAATGTTATGGTTTTTTCATCATCACATCACATCTTGAAGACAAATGAAGTTAGTATTATTTTAAAAAGATTTCGGAGAGAATATTATAATGAATTTCGGTAATCATATGATTTTATTTTTTTCTATTTTGAGTTTAGCAATAAACATGAAAGTGATAACATCTCTGAATAGAGAATGATGCGACCTTTCAAAGGATGTATCACAAGCCCATACTTCCTATTAGAAAAATAGGGGGTTGTGCCTGTCTTTCGAAGCGGGTTGAAGGTGGGGTTCGCATTTTTACGAAGAAGAATGACAATCTAAAATTTGAATTTGACGTGTTTCGGGATTTTCCATAAATATGTACAGTAACAAAGATAATGAATTTATTCCATTTGGCTTTTCCACACTGTATTGTGCAATTGAACAAACTCGATGTAGGCCTCAAACAGTTGAATAGAAATGATCATTAAAGTATACATTGAAAATATTTAATACTAGCTGGCTCGGTATGAATGAAGTTTTATTATTATTTTCGATTAATTGCACATTATGTTGCTAACTTACAAAACAGAGTTTTCCTGAAATACTGGCTATTTATAAGGTTTCAATTTGATATTTACAGACACACACAGTTATGATACAGTATCTTAATCAATTCAAAGCTTTCTGATAAACTATATTTTTTGCTTTGTTTTGTGGTGCGTAAATAAACGAAGATGACGGTTTTCCGACGCGCGAACACGGGACGTATAATTGTCCATGCGCCATTTCGATACATCAAAGGAAAAACAAAATTGTTACATTATGATAATCCATCCAAGTTACCTATTTAGTTAATACTTTGTTTGTGGCACAAATCACTTCAATTGTGTACAATTTTGCCGTGATATAAAGAACACCCTGTATAGTAATGGTTTATTTTCAATGATGTATGCCTAGAAAGTATGTTTTTTAACATAATTGAATGAAATTGTACGATTGGCGTGAAAAACAGCAAGTTGCAATTGTCGTTAAAAGAAAAACACTCTGTATGAAAATTTCGGACAAATACATTATGAGAATCCATCCAAGGTACCTATTTAGTTAATACTTTGTTTGTGACACAAATCAATTCAATCGCGTACAATTATGCCGTGATATAAAGAACACCCTGTATAGGAATGGTTTATTTTCAATGATGACATCATTGAAAATAAAGTATGATTTTCAACACTATTGAATGAAATTGTACGATTGGCGTGAAAAACAGCAAGTTGCATTTGACGTTAAATGAAAAACACCCTGTATGACAATTTCGGACAAATACATTATGAGAATCCATCCAAGGTACCTATTTAGTTAATGCTTTGTTTGTGGCACAAATCTCTTCAATCGCGTACAATTGTGCAGTGATATGAAGAACACCCCGTATAGTAATGGTTTATTTTCAATCATGTATGCCTCGAAAGTATATTTTTTAACTCAATTGAATTAAATTGTACGATTGGCGTGAAATACAGCAAGTTGACATTGACGTTAAGAGAAAAACACCCTGTATGAAAATTTCGGACAAATACATTATGAGAATCCATCCAAGGTACCTATTTAGTTAATGCTTTGTTTGTGGCACAAATCACTTCAATCGCGTACAATTGTGCAGTGATATGAAGAACAGCCCTGTATAGTAATGGTTTATTTACAATGATGTATGCCTCGAAAGTCTATTTCTTAACACAATTGAATGAAATTGTACGATTGCCGTGAAGAACAGCAAGTTACAATTGACGTTAAAAGAAAAACTCACTGTATGAAAATTTCGGACAAATACATTATGACAATCCATCCAAAGTACCTATTCAGTTAATGCTTTGTTTGTGGTCCAAAGCGCTAAGGTTAGATTAGAAATAATATTATATGGTTGCCAAGTTTTCTTAAATAACGATTCTTTAATTTTCTAATTTTCAGCGCAATTTTTTGATTTTTTTCTGTAATAAGAACCTTCTCCTGACAATATCAAACACCACAACAAAAAATGGGTTCAAGCCCTGTGGACAGAAGCTTTCTGGCGCTCTAGTTCAAACAGACAAATTATATCTCCGAAAGTATTGGTTTCTCAAAGTTGGGAATTATATCAATGTATTCTTATGATAGAACTGCATCATAAAGGAAATTCAATTCAATTAATAGTTTATTTATCAAGATTAAATGAGCAATCTGAGAATGAGAACTGCACCATGGCAGAAACCAAATTAAAATAGCTGAAGTGAATTTGACTCTCTCTTATAGAACAGGATGAAAAGTACGAGTACGAACACAGATCGTATAATAAAGCTTAGATAGAATAATTATAGCATTCTGTGAAAACAGAACTATGATTCATTATTGAAATTTAGAACTTCATCTTAGCAGAAATTGAATTCAAACATCATAGAAGAATTCAAATTCAACAAGAGTGCCAAAAATTATCAATCCAAAACCAATAGACGAATTCTACCCAACAACGAACTCATCCGAGATATTCATTCCTCAATTCTATGATGAACGATAATATATATATCTTTCCTCAAATCTACTCCAATACACCAATATTCCAGTTTTGTTTTTAGTGGAGATATTCTGAACTCAATAATATTAATTTACCATTCCCATCATCATATGGATTGACCATCGACATGAAAATATCAACCAACAAAAAGTATGATATTATATTATAATTCTCATATTTATACGATGGCTGGAATGAATGACAATGTTATTAACTTACCATTCCCATTATCATATGGATTGACCATCGGCATGAAAATATCAACCAACAAAAAGTATGATATTATATGAGGAGTAACTTTTCAAAACGCATTATGTCCAATTTGGGCGAAAATTATGTAAACAAAATCTTCCAAATGGCATTATGTCCCTCTGTAATTCAAATCCAAAGTTTGTAAGCCGCATCGCAATGAATTATGTTTACGTTTGCATTTATAAAAGAAATAAAATATAACCAAAAACATGTTTTATCGATTTGCTCATGTTAATTTGGTTACAGGCCAACACTTACTGTGCAGACTGTTTTCTCTAAATGTATACAAAATCGCAACAAACAGCATTATTTTCAATTTCAACCACATCAAAACGCATTATATACAATGAGATGAATCAAAACGTATTAAGTCCAAACGTTTTTTACATTTTCTGTGTATATCTGATCAATATTGATTTAAATGAGATTAGTTATTACCTTTAGATGTAAATTTCTATCAAACAAACTCGACATACTCAAATTATAAGCCAGGGAGGAAGAAAAAATCGTTTTTCGTTGATTCCCAATAAAATGGTTTTTGGACTTAATGCGTTTTGATAAGTTGCGCCTCATATTATGATTCTCATATTGATACCATTACTGGAATGAATGACAATGAGACAACGTCAAAGTTGACATTATAACAATTCATAGAATAGCCACAGAATAATTCTATCATTGAAATTTTGAAAAATCATATCTCCGAAAGTATTAGCTTGTTAGAGTTTAAAATGATATGAATGGATTCTTATGGTAAAACTGCTTATTGAAAAAAATTTAATTTGGAATTTGTTCTGTAAAAAAAATATTTTTTTTGTTACTCCGAAACCATCTGTCAGATTTTGCCCAATAACGAACTTAGCCGAGATATTTATCCCCCAAACCTACTCTGAAAATTTCAACTGTCTAGCTCATTCCGTTCGAGAGTTATCGTGCCTACGGCCGGACCGTCCGGACAGAATGAATTTCGACCACGAATTCTTGATCAGTGAGTCGAACCAAATCGTTTAAGACCATTTTCATCGAAAAATTCGAAAATTACAGACATTTGGGCAAATTGATAAGCACTCAGTTCCGAGGAAAAAATAGTGAAATCGGTCCAGCCGTTCACGCGTGATGGCGTGACCAAGGGATATAGGGATTCATTTATGTATATGAGATTAAAAGGTTCATTTCTGGGTTTTCTCTTCCAAACTCTGAAAAATATCTATATTTTCGTTTCGGAATGTTAGGCAACATTGTTCGATACATTGCTTCTGACAAATATCTCGTGTTTCCAACGCAGAAGCAATTCACAAAAAAATATTTTTTTATATATATTTTATATATAGAAAGTAAGAGTTTGGGAGAGAAAACCCAGAAAGAAACCATTCAATAGTTGAATAGAAATCAATTTATTTCTGTAATATTTGATTTAATAATTTTTGCAAATATTAACGATTGTGCATAATGGACACCTGATGTTTTTTCCACAATGTGGGAATTCACCTAGGTTTAGGAGGTCCCAGTGCTGATGCCTAATATTTTCATAATTTCGTTATATTACAATGACATATTGTTTTGTATTATTTTTATTATTAATTGCTTATGGTAAATCACTATATATGTTTGTTTATTGTTTATTCTAATATGTGTGTAGGTATATTATCATCCGTTTTGTTTATTGATAGGTTGTACTTTTTAAAATGGAGTTATACCCGTAATTTTGTAAAATATTTTTTTTTAAATATCCAAATATTCATGTTTTAACTGATTTACTATTGATTTTCAAGGTTATGTGGTTCTGGATCATTAGCAACGCATATGAAGACTCACACTGGACTTAAAGATCATGTATGTCCTTTTTGTGGAAAAGGGTTCACCACTTCTAGTAATTTGATCATACATAAACGTACTCATACAGGTACTGAAATGATTTATCATAATTGCTGCCGAAATTGTGGTATAAAATCTTTTGCTTTAGTGATTGAAAATTTGACGATATTTTCTAAATAATTATTCTTATAATCTGTACCATAATTTATAAATATTAGGTGCCCCATTTTAATTTCTGGCTAATTTTTAATTATGACCAGGCGAGAAGCCCTATGTATGCTCAACTTGTGGAAAGGCCTTCCCAGACCCTTCAAGACTTACTGTGCACCAGAGATCTCATAGTGGAGAGAAACCTTATGTCTGTCAATACTGTAATCATGGTTGTGTCAGTTCATCGCAATTGAAAAAACACATCAGAATCCACACTGGTGAAAAACCCTACAAATGTGATATGTGTCCAAAAGCTTTTCCCCGATGTGAAGACCTGAAGCTACATCGGAAGACACATAATGGTGAGTAAATACCATGTATATATATTGTTGTAGGGGGTAACGTTGCACTGCCCTTAATCTACCATATATCATGTAACATAAATGGTTGGGAGCCTAAGTTTTTTTCTACTTTAGAAGTGCTACATCAACTTTATCTTAGCGCGCATGTTCTGGGAAACATCGTGTTATCATTTTGCCCAAATTTCAATAATTTTCGAATTTTTTGCCGAAAATATTCTCAAACGATTGTGTTCGACTCCCTCAGGAATTCGAGGTCAAATTTGATTATTCCCTTCCGGCCGTCCATTGCTACGATAACTTGAGAACAGAAAGAGATAGCGACTTGACATTTTCAGAGTAGGTGGCGAGTTCCAATAAGACGGACGAGTTTGTTAATCGGCCCAATGGTTTCCCAGTAATAATTTTGTTTTCAACCAATACAAGTCCGATCGAATTGAAACTTGGTGAGTAGTTGTAGAATACAAACCTAAAGACGTTTGGGGAATTTTGTGATAATCGTATCACTAGAAAATTAAAAAAAAACTCTTAAAGATATTATTTATATCAGAATAATCTGAAATCGTAAAGAGATAGCGACTAGCAATTTTTAGGTTAGGTAATTTTTTGCTACAGAAGGACCACATTCATAGCATGCTTTGGTATAGTACATCCAAAGTCACTTGACAAACGTAGTAGTTAATCCTGATATTTTAAATACACTGGTGCAACCGCGATCATACACGAATAACAGCATTTTCAGAATTCAGAATATGGAATATGATTACCTAATGGAATTCATAGAACAAACATGTTTCTATGTTCTAGGGTAAAAAATGACCGGCTGCATTCATAGAATATTCACTACCTATTTCAATGATTTCATAGAATTATCTTGTTATTTTTGAACTTCACAGTTCAGATATCGCTGCAATTTTGCAAGATCCTTCAAAACCTTATTTTACCTCCAAGTTCTAGATTTAAGCTCGACCGGATTCATATTGTTGGAAATATTGTGAAAATATTTTGTTTTCCTGGCCAAGCAGCCTTGGGCGAGTTCAGTACCTGGATGGGCGACCGTTCTGGCTATGAAATTGAAAAAGCTCGCTAAAGCAAACCGACCACTCTGTCGGTTCTTTTTCAATATTTTTTTCCAAGTTTCATGTCTCTCCTAAAAATGAAAAAGTTCACAGTTGTGTCAAAGCTCGTAGAGAGCTTATGAGGGTATACTCTAGGAGTGTCAGCATAATTATATCATGTCAGAGCACTCATTGCTAACATTATTGATGAAGCTTGAATATGCACATTTTAAATTTGTAAAGAATATCGGAAAAGCACTGACGCGAGGTAAATCTGCATTGTGCGCTTATTCAAATTCATAGCCAGAAAGGTAGTAAACCTTATTCTAGATCTATATTTGAACTAGATGGGATCTATATTGTTGGAAATATTGGGAAATATAGATCACATCTAGTTTAAATCTAGATCTTGGCTCTAAAATAAGGTTTTGAATGCTCCTGTACAATTTCAGCGGTATCTGACAGATAGTTTCTGAGATAAAGAATTGGTTTTTAATTTTCGTAGACATTTTCTAGTCATACGATCCTCTTAAAATTTCACAACGAAGCCACTCGGCCAATTTTCCCCATTAACGAACTCAACCGAGATATTTATGGCCCAAACCTGCCCTGAAAATTTCAAATCAAGAAGTCAAAAGTAAGCGCTTGAGACCATTTTCGGCCAAAAATTCGAAAATAACAGACAAATTGATAACTCAATGAAAAATTATATACGATTTACACTTATTTATTCAATATTGAGGCGCGTTTCGTCGACACAGCGACTTCATCAGACTACGTCATACTAAATTCTTAACAAGTTATTATCTCCCTATACCTATATGACATGGACACAGAATCATTTAAAACTAATTACATGAGATTTCACTGCTGGTTTCTTTGTACACATTATCAATAATTCATTCCTAATGCTTTTATTGCAACCAACTCACCTTAAAAAACGGACATATCTTCCATTACGTAGGAGAAGAAAAGACAATAAGAGGAGTAGGTCTTTTAGTCCACAGAAAATACACCGAAAAAATTATAAACATCAAAAGTATAAGTTCCCGAGTCATATTTATGACTATCCAGCTAAGCAAGAAATATTCTATGAAAGTCATCCAAGTCTACGCACCCACAAGCGACCACACGGAAGAAGACATCGGAGGTTTCTACGAAGACATATCCTCGGCTATGCAAGACGGAAACTCACATTACACCCTGCTAATTGGAGACTTCAATGCCAAAATAGGAAGTAATAAAATGACAACAAAAAATTGACATGGGCAAGCCCGGACGGAAAAACTAAAAACGCCATCGACTTCATATGTAGCAGCAGACAGGATATTGTCAGCGATGTGGATGTTCTAAATAGATTCTCAACAGGCAGCGACCAACGTCTAGTAAGAGCAAAAATAAAACAACATAAGAAAAGAAAGAAATAACATGGTTCTAGAAAAGAAAAACAGAAGGTGGAATATACCTGAAAACGACTATGAATATGAACAGCATATATCTAAATCTTTAAACGTACAAAGTAATATGACAACCGACTAGATGTACGAGAACATTCAAGATAGTGTAAAAGCAACAATCGAGAAATTCAGCAAAAACAAAAAGAAGGACCAGAAACTCAACCAAAGAACAAAATATTTAATGAAAAGAAGAAGAGAAATAACAGACAAGACAACAATAGAATATAGAAACATTAACAAAGAAATAGCTCAGGAGATAAGAAAACACAAAAGAGAGCAAAACACAAAATCCGGAAAAGCTACAATAGAAGCAAATAGAAGTCTTAAAGTTTTGTCAAGGAAAAATCTAGTGGGAAAGAACAATATATTCAAAATCAAAAATTCAGACGGCAGAATAATAACGAACAAGAGAGAGATAACAGAAACAATAGAAGCTTTCTACAAACAATTATATTCAACAACCGATAAAACAACAAAATCTAACATTCCAAAAGTTTTAAATCAAGGTTCAGAAGACATCGAAGATATTAGTGAGGATGAAATTAGATTAGCTTTAAAAAGTATGAAAGAAAATAAAGCCCCTAACTACCGGCCAATAAGTCTCTTAAGCCACATATATATGCTTCATACAAAAATTATCACAACACGACTAACAAATAAACTCGAGTTCTTTCTTTCACGAGAGCAAGCCGGTTTCAGAAAGAAATACAGCACCAATGACCACCTACTAACAGTGAAACTGATAATTGAGAAGTGCATAGAATACAATAAACCGCTGATGTTGATTTTTGTAGACTTCAATAAGGTCTTTGACACAGTGAACCACCAGAAACTGTTGGAAACACTTGCAGAATGCCGAATTGATCACCGCTACACCTCTGCTATTAGATACATATATAATACATCCACAGCATACGTAAAAATAAACGATCAACACTCAGAAAAGTTTAAAACTGAGAGGGGCTTGAGACAATGTGATGCTCTGTCTCCTAAATTATTCGTTGCTCTCCTGCAAAGTGTGTTAAACAAGATCAATTGGGATGACCTAGGAATTAACATCGACGGAGAAAATCTTAGTCAACTCTGTTTCGCCGACGACATTGTCCTAATAGCAGATGACATCACTAAGGCACAAACAAAGTTGCAAAACTTACATAAGGCCGCAGAAAAAGTAGGCCTTGAAATAAATTTGTCAAAGACTCAATATATGACAAACCTTGTTATGAATGATTCGCTTAAGATTAGCAATGGAAATATAGAACAGACACAATCGTACAAATACTTAGGACACGAGATTAGTATCGGACGAGACAATCAAACACCTGAAATACAGAAAAGAATAGGACTGACTTGGGCAGCCTTTGGAAGGTTGAGATCAGTGCTTCGGTCAAATCTCCCAACATGTTTAAAGAGAAAGGTGTTCAACCAGTGCGTCCTTCCTGTGTTAACATAGGGGGCGGAAACAACAACGCTCACAAAAAAGAACATCAAGAAAATACAAGTGACACAACGAAGGATGGAAATATCAATGCTGGGAATAACCATCCGAGATAAAATCCCAAACAGAACGATAAGAGACAGAACAAAAGTACAGGATTTTGTCGAGACCATCCTGTATTTGAAGTGGAACTGGGCAGGACATGTTGCCAGAATGACAGATAACCGGTGGACAAAGAAGGTAGCAGAGTGGCGTCCACGACAGGAAGCATATCGCAACAGGGGAAGACCACCTACCCGTTGGAGCGATGATATCAAAAGGACTGCTGGAAACTGGATATTGATTGCACAGGATCGAACACAATGGAAACATTTGAGAGAGGCTTTTGTCCAGCAGTGGACAGCATAAGCTGAAGAAGAAGAAGAATGCTTTTATAAATTGATTCTCTATTTGAATAGATTGAGTAACGGTGAAAAATTTAGATCTCTTTTTCACCGTTACTCAATCTATACAAATAGAGAATCAATTTATAAAAGCATTAGGAATTAATTATTGTTAATGTGTACAAAGAAACCAGCAGTGAAATCTCATGTAATTAGTTTTAAATAAGTCTATTATGTAATTTGTTTTAAATTAGTTTCTCATGTAATTAGTTTTAAATGATTCTGTGTCCATGTCATCTAGGTATAGGGAGATAATAACTTGTTAAGAATTTAGTATGATGTAGTCTGATGAAGTCGTTGTGTCGACGAAACGCGTCACAATATTGAATAAATAAGTGTAAATCGTATATAATTTTTCATTGAGTTAATATGGATTTGCATCAAGTAAAAGCCACAAGCATTAAATTTGTGACAAATTGATAGCCAAAAAAAACAGATTTGTTGAAAAATGGGGATAATTGATGAATATTGAAAATTTCACCAGTCATTACTCAGGACCTACTTATAGCACAGCTTTGAGGTCAAAATTCTCTTCTTTTCAGCCAGGTCAATTGACTCTAATGAAGGAAAATTGGGAAAAATTACATATCATTCACACATATTTAGTACTATTATTATTAAGTAATATCCTATATCATTTTTCATTTGAGTTCATATGGATTTGCATAAAGTATTCAATTTTTGGAAAGTGGGAGCTGAAGTTTCAATCAGATCCCTTGAGATCTATGAGTACCTACTTAATGTTTTTTCAATTTTTTTTCACCACAATCGTTCTTGTATCAAGCGAATGCTTCTGATCTTATGTTTCACTCGCCGTGATCAAATTTGACAAGTTTAGATGACAAATATCTTTAAACGTTCAAATTTCCAATTCGTTCACAATGGCACATGTATAACTACAGAAGAATCGAATAGAATAAGGTAAATCAGTCAGATCAGTAGTTCACGAGTCAAGGAAATGGAGAAGAATAAATTAATATGAATAGATACAATTGCAAAAAAATGAAGTAATGAACCTTTGTAAGCTTTTTTTTTATATTTTAGTATTTGCTTCATAAAATATTTGTTGACAGGTTACCGAGATTACATATGTGTTTGCTGCAACAAAGGCTTCTATCAGGCATCAACTTTAAAGGTTCATTTAAGGATACATACAGGAGAAAAGCCTTACAGTTGTACAGTTTGTAAAAAGTCATTTTCACAGACCGGTCCATTGACTGTTCATATGAGAACTCATAATACTGAATAGAATTATCATATTTATATTCTAATTTCTGAAGTATAAATCTCATTGCGTTAGAGCTCTCAGTTCTAACATTTGGACACAATGTATCTTTAATTTGTGTAACTGAATTATCTAACATACCTACATAAAGAAAATTGAGAGAACGCCTGATACTGATGAATTATTCATCAGTCAGGAGTCTTTGTCGGATGATCGTCATAATCAAATTTTTTTTCTTTTTGTTTGTATGTTTTGTATTAGTTGTGAGTAATTTTCGCGCTCCGCAGTAAGATTCGTGTGATAAGAATCCGGTCTAGACCAGCGTTTACCAAATGGTGGATTGCGACCGGCACCAGGGAAATAAAATACAGGGTCACAACTTTATCTCATTGTTTACAATCAATCTTTCTCGTTCATGATCATGTTAAAAGTTTTTTTTTTACTTTTATTTACTTCTATTATGTGAACATCATATTGTGCTTTTTTCATTTTCCCCTAAATACAAATGTTAGAAAACTTGTGGTGGATCACGATGAGGAAACATTAAAATAACTGTACCAGAGCATAACAAAGTTTGAGAAATACTGGTCTAGAGGGATTCTCCGAGGCGTCATAAGGTCATGAAACTGCGTTACACTTAAGCGTAGGGACCTTCGATCACACCAGTATTTTTTTCAGAAAGAAAAATTCACTAATCTTATTTGCCTATATGATTGAGGTCCAAAGTCACCAAGTAAGAAAATAATCGTTAGTTACGTTACTCTCCAATAGGACCTGATTTTAGGGGAGGGCAACCGGGGTTTCCAAAAAAGAGGGGCCCCACGATAGAGACTTCGGAAAAACAAATTTCAAATTCAGGCTTCGAACCACTAGCGTCTGTCAAAGCTTTCTCTCCTGAGCATTGATAGTGATTTTCTTCGGGAACTGGATTTCAGTGAAATCATCAACGATTTTTCGGCGAAAAAAGCTCTGAAGGTTCCGTTCATTAACGGTAAAATTTAATTTCAGATAATTCGTGTAACTGATTATATTTATATGTTTGTGAATAATAAATGAATCTATACTTGGTTTCACAATAAATTGGAGGGCCAGAGGGCATCCACTCCTTTGTTGCCCCGGGGCCTCGAGACCTCTAAATCCGACACGGCTCTCCAGGTGAAATCATAATGTAATTGACGAAACAATTGTGCAATTTCAAAGAATATTTGCGTATTTTATTTTAATCGTTTAAGATGATTTTCCCTCAAGTAAAGACTGAAACAATCAAACATACCCCAAGGCAGGGATATAATATTTTCTGTATTTCAGACATTCCATTTCAATCTTGCAATAATTTTATATGTTCGCATAATTCTTATCATTAAGTTCCTTTATTTCGTAGAAGGAAATATTTAGTATTTTGTACCTCATTTACTCTTGTTATAATAGTTCTCTGAAATTGATATTTGTTTTCAATCATTTCGTATATTTTGTTTCGATATAGCTACCTTATTTGTTATCAGTAAATGTGAAATTTTGTTTTGAAAAAACTGAGTTGCCATTGAACTAATATTTTGAAAGAAATGGAAAAAACTGGAGATGGGGCCCCAAAAGTTGTTAAGCGTAAATCCGCCGCTGAGGTCATGTGCAGTTCGTGAAATGCATTATGTGAATCGCACATATTGCGCAGTAGTTCCGTTTCCAATTTCCATTTCAATACGTGAATAAGTTAAGTCCGTATGTTTGATATTCATGTTCACAAGTGTTTCGTTTAGTGAGCTTGATTATTTGAGAAAAATATGTTCCTATGGCTGAAGGACTTTGGTCGATGGCCTTTTGGATTGTGCCAATAAAGAACTGTTAATAATATGTTCCTATTACATATCGAATAGATTTTCAGTTGACAAAATTCCGATTAGATCTCGTTTTAGCAACTGGAATAGTTCCTTAATAGATCCATTTTTTTTGTACTTAATTGATTTAATAATCATCCCAATGACAAAGGGACCTATTCTTTTCATTTGTCATTTTTAGATTGCTTTCACTTTTGATATCATGAGGATCCCGCGCATGGCGACAACTTAGTAGATTTGCGAAACAAAGTAATTGAACCTTGAAACGAACCTATTTGGTTGATTTCGTCCACTTGATGATTTATCATTCCCCCTCGAACTTTCAAACGCTTTCACATTTCTCGAAACTCGAAAGCTTGTTGCAGATACATCTCTTTGTCATTTTGCCGACTATATGTTACTGATGATTAATTTTACATGACTGAACCTTTTAGTAAACATCTCGTATGAATTAATTTTCGAATAATATTTTACTGTAAGAATGAATTCTCAAGGAAAATCCACCTTGATTATGAATATTGCGGCCAAGCGTACAAGGGCGTAGCCTGGAATTAATTTCGGGGGGGGGTTTTGAAATAGGAATTAGTTTCGGGGGTGGGGGGGTTTGGGGGTGCAATGGTCACTTTCTGCAGCAAACATTTTTTTTTAAGAGAAAAATAACATTTCGGGGGGGGGGGTTTGAACCCCCACCACCCCCACCCCCCCTGGCTACGCCCTTGCAAGCGTATATCAGAAATGTTTTGTTCATCAGATTCTGATATTCCTTATCAGGGTTGAATAAATAGATGTATACATTTTAGACAAGTGTTGTTTTTCAGAAATTTGGAATTCGAGACTTTTTTTCATTCTTTATTTAATCTATGTACAAACTTCACCAACGTTCCGGAGCAGCTCACTCCTTTTGCAAGGCTATAATTATAATTTGTACTCAATGAAAACCGCGAAAGATTATCACTTACAGTGATAGTCCGTATTCCTGAAAAACAACCCTATTTATTCTCATGTAAACAACTGATAAACATATATTGTGTATAAAGTTATTTATCGTTTTAATAAATTTCAATAAAATGAGTATTGAACATAATTGTTTTTCTTGCCTACGTAACAGTCAATACCCCAAAAACCTAGCGGCTTGTGACACTATAAGGTGGTGAGGTACATCAGAAACAAAATTATTATTATCATGATATATCTGTAGGAAACCACATACTTCCCTCCGATCCTTCTGCCTTCTCGCCAGTAGATATCGCCTCGTCTTGACGAATACCTGTCACCACTGTGCGTGACGCCATAACAACGGAGCGCCGCACCGGCGACATCACTTCGGCACATTCGTGCTGAAATCAGAAGCATCTACGGCAGGCTCTCACTAAACAAAGCCGTATTGATAATTATTGAAAGGTTTTTTTCTGGGTTTTCTCTCCCAAACTCTGAAAAATATCTATAAAATAAAAATTAATTATTTTGTGATTTGCTTCTGCGTAAGAAACACAAGATATTTGTCAGAAGCAATCAATTGAACAATGTTGCCTGACAAACAACAACGAAACAACATCAACGAAGAAACAACTATATTGTAACCTTTCGGAGTCTATATCAGACTCCTTCGTCAGACGCTTAATAATGAGTATACCTCCCACAGTATCCTTGAATGATTACCGTATTGATAAGTTCATTAGTGAGAGCCGGAACGAAACGCTGGACCGCCGAGAGGTTGTGGGTCTTCACAATAAACGGAACCCACATATCTACCAATTAATTTTTCGGATAAAGTTAGTCCAATGAACTGTCTACTTCGTCGGTTGCATAATAATCTGTATACAAATTTTTATTAATAATGTAAATTATTAGAAAGGGCTTTAATCTGATGAATTGAAATGCATGAGTTTGTTTGTTTGTTTGTGTCTGCCCTTGAATGACGATTTCCTCTTTGGAGAACACTGAGCGATGAGGTGATCTAGCCCGGCCACGCGGAATATTTGTTGATGGTTAAAATTAATAAATATATCACCCTGCTTTTTTTTAGTTATTGGCAATTAGCACAGTTCATATCATTGAATGTTCAACTGGTTGTTGGTTTATCTAACCGCACTAAACCGGGTGTTTTCAGTCCGTAACGGTCTTATATAGCCAGTGATATGACTTGTTACAGCTGATTTTGCGTGGCAAGGTTGAGGGAAGGAGGGGGCCTGGTAGAAGAAGGATATCGTGGCTGAAGCATTTACGGACATGATACAATACAACAGTTGTCCTTTTCCGTGCTGTAGTTGACAAATTAGGCATCGCTATGATGATCGCCAACATTCGTAACGGATAGCTAGGCACCACAAGAAGAAGACAAGGAAGCGCTCTAGGTCAGCCTCTAACCATTTACTTCTGAAAGAGGAAGTGAGATGGATACAAAGGAAATATCTGAAGTCTAATAGAAAGGCAGGATCGTATTTTACTATTTTACTGTTATTTGATGAAGCGAAATTATGCTATAAATGCTTATAGATGAATAGTAAATAAAATGTGAAATTGCGACTGAAGAATTGATGATGGAATGAAATAATATAAATAATAACATTCTCGATCGATTAATTCTTTTAATATACCAAATTCATTGGCGAGGGACTACTTATATATTTATATCTACGATGACTTGAGGAGATCGTTATAGGAATGTCTTATTCTGGTTACATATGTAATATCTTGAGGAAGTGCGCCCAAAAGGAATTTCTCATTCTCGTTGCACAGAAGATTACTTGAGGAGCTCGCAGTATGAATGATCATTCTGGTTATTTGTGTGATATCTCAAGGAGAGAACTCCGCAAAATGAATTTCTTATTCCTGTTACACTTTGATATCTTGAGGAGTTCAAAATATCAGGTCGCATATATCACATCCAGTTGTTCGTGGGTGCGGTGTTTTTGCTCGGACTTTTCAGCGCATTGATGAAACGCCAAGACTCTGCTGCTTTCCGTCCACCTACGAGAGAGTCTATCTCATATTACAAAGATCTACTGACAGAGACAAGACAAGAATATCTAACGCCAAGTACATCATACATAGACATTGAGGGTGAAGCAATTTCTGTAGATGTTGAAACAGTGAGGCAAGCAGTGCGCATGATGAAGAACGGTAAATCCCCTGGTCCCGGAGGAATACCCGCAGAGCTGATCAAATGTGGAACACAAAAACTTTTCCAGACTATGACAAATTTGGTGAATAAATGCTTGAACAGATACCGGGTACCCAAAGAGTGGAAGACAGCATATATATCGTCGATATACAAGAAGGGAGATAAAAACAAATGCACAAACTATAGAGGTATATCAGTGTCCAGCTCATTTAGTAGAATATATGGTAGAATTCTCCGAGACCTCATTGAAAACGAATATAGTGCAAAAGAAGAAGAAGAGCAATCCGGATTCAGAGCCGGCAGATCATGTACAGATAATATATTTTGTCTGAAGCAGATTATTGAGAAGAAACTGAACACCAATCAAGAAGTCCACCTAATGTATATCGACCTAAAGAAAGCCTATGACAGCATACCTCTGAAGAAACTCTGGGAAACGTTACAAGAAACTAATATCAACCAAACGTTAATAACAGCACTGAAGAATTTGTACACGGATTCTAAATCACAGATCAAAACTGGTAAGAATCTGTCGCAAGAATTCACCGTGGATAAAGGATTACGACAAAGATGCTGCGTATCGCCCACTTTGTTTAAGGTGTATATATCAAGAGCTCTGAGGAAGTGGAAGAAGAAATGTGGGCCAATGGGAATAGAACTCAATGACAACTACTTATACTCCCTCCAGTACGCGGATGACCAGGTCATAATTGCATGCCAATGATAAGGACGATTTGGAGTATATGGCCAGGAAACTCCAGGAGGAATATGAAATTTGGGGACTAGAGATGAACACGCAGAAGACTAAGTACCTCCCAATTGGAACACAAAATTCGACGAACATCTTGTTGGAAAATAATAAGGAAGTAGGAGTGGTATCTGAGTATACATACCTCGGTGTAATATTTGACGCAAATGGAAGCGACAACAGAGAGATCAGACACAGAATAAATCGAGCGAAAAAGATAATAGGTTGCTTGAATAGCATACTTTGGAGCACATTCATTGGCAAGAAACGAAAACTGAATATCTATAATACAATGATAAAAAGTAACCTACTGTATGGAGCAGCAGGCCCGCCGCTAGCTGTTTGATCGCCCGCGTGCAATACCGATTATGCCGCCCTACGACTACTTACTCTGAGTTTCGTCAAAAAAGGATAATTAATGTTTTTTCATTATGGTGGAAATGGAAATTTTTCAATATTGGTGGAATGAAGATCAAGAATCCGTGGTCAAAATCGATAAGAGACATGTCATTTATTTCTGGTTCTATTCAAAATTCGTTGCACTAGAAATTTTTTCAAAAATTATTAAAAAATAATATTTATTTCACGATAACCTGAGAACGGAAAGAGATAGCGACTAATAGCAATTTTTAGGGTAGGTTGAGCATCTGAATGCGAAATTTGAGTTTGTCAGGGACGGGCTGAAGCCAAATTTTTGGGGGTGAAAAGCATTGAAAATTTTACAACTGTGCACGAAGGATTCCAAAAAAAAATCCAATTCCGGAACACATATCATATAATTATTAATAGATACAATAATTAAGTACAGCATTCTGTGGAAACCATATACTTAATAAGGTCTAAGTTGGAAACATAGAAGTAGGTACGATTTATTATTGAAATTTTGAAAAATCATATCTCCGAAAGTATCAGCTTATTAGAGTTGAAAATGATATATTTGGATTCTTACGGCAAAATTGCATTTTAAAAAAAATTGAATTTGAAATTTGTAATGTAAAAAAAAAAATTATTTTCGTTACTCCGAAACAGTTACGCCGATTTCCTATAACGAAATTATTATAACGAGATTACTCTGAAAATTTCATCTGTTTACCTCATTCTGTTCGAGAGTTATCGTCTTAACAGAGGGCCTGCCGGACCTGTAATTCGAAAATTACAGAGATTTAGGCAAATTGGCACCTTGTTCAAAGGAGCAAGAGCGCCAAAAAAGGAGCAAACTGCGTACTCACATATTTACGTTGCTAAATTCAATAGAAATTAAAGCTTTTTAAAATGCTGCCCGACAGTGTCAAACAGCTCAAATTGGTACCAGGAAATATTCCTACTCCATTGAAGTTTTTCCAACTTCTTCGAAATTTTATCCAACTCCTTCGAAAATTTTCCAATTGTGTTGAAAATTTGCCAACTCCGTTCAACATTGGGGGGATCATCATCCCCCGTGGGTACCTTACCTACGCCTCCTAACTGAGAAGAAAGCTCAGAGGAGATTCCCCTAACTTCGCTTGTCCTGCTTTTCATAGAATGACAGACGACTTTTGGATTTGCATCTTAGTTTTAACGGATTCCAATAGATGGCGTTGTTAACGTGATTCGGTCGGTTTTTCTCCATGCGATGACATTTCCTATACACAAGAACCTTGAGGTGGGGTGGGTATTAAGACAATGACTTGAATTACGTGATGAGTCGCTCGATTTGCCGCCCCCCTGGACGTGCGCCCGTGTGCGGTGCACGCCTTGCACGCCCGCTTACGGCGGGCCTGTGGAGCAGAAACTTGGAGGATAACAGCGGAAAAAAAGAAAAGACTGGAAGCAGTCGAAATGGATGTGCTCAGAAGATCATTGGGAGTATCACGCCTACAAAAGATCAGAAATGAGGACATCCGACTACAAATGGGAGTGGAGGGAACACTGTACGAAGATATAGAAGCGAAACAACTGATCTGGTATGGACACGTACAAAGAATGGACGACCAGAGGCTTCCAAGGAAAGTGTTGGAGTGGATCCCCACACAACGCCGAAAGAGAGGACGACCAAAGAAAACTTGGAATGAGGGTGTTATGAAAGCCATGAGTTCCAGGGATTTAAGGGAGGGACAATGGAATGACAGAAAGAGGTGGCGAAGAGGCATCGGACAACGTCGACCGACGTTATGATCCCGATTCGATGATGATGATATATCACATCCTCATTGTAACCCCTTAAAGATTTTTCTGCGAGGTCTGCATTGCCTGGGTTACTTCGAAGATTTAAGTTTTTAATTTTTAAGGCAAGAGTATGCCCAAACCTTCTAATTATTCTAATGATTAACAACAATTTCCTTTCAAGGTTATTACGCAGAAGAAATGCAGCTTTTAAATTTATTGAACAAGTAGGGTCTCATATCGTTCCTAATATTCTTTCGAGTTTCTCGAAATAAATAGCTAATTCAACGAATTTGCAAGTATTTTGAATTGGGAATATACGATATCCCGTGCTACTGCATCGAAGAAGTATAGGTCTCCAAAAGAATATCAAATGCTGCGTGGTTTGCTGTTTTCCAAGCTATCTATACAGCTGGATGTGGTTACCTATACTGACACTACTAGGTCTTCCGAGTTGAACCCTCATAAGCTCTTTTAAGAGGTTGTGCGAATCAGTTGTGTTCTGTATAGGCTTTGTGAGTAGCTATACACTATACAGGCTGATATTGATAAGAACGAAAATGTGTTTCTTCCTGTAACAAACCATATACCTAATACAAAATACAATATTATATTAGGTGTATGGCAAGAGCAATTGAGCAATTATTTTTCATGTTCTAGAATTGAAAATTATGTTAGCTGTTCCGGTTCACCAAAAAATGAAGCGCTGAATAATTTATGAGTTAAGGCAAATTTTTTCTTCTGCCTCTTTATAGCGCAATTTACGGGGAACATTTCGAGGATTTCGATGTAATACCTAAAGCAATGTACACATTTAAAGTCAGATTGGACATATTTATTTTAAAACGCTCAAAGTTCCTCTCAAATTTACCAAAATACTTGCCTTTCAAAACAGCACCAAAAGGAAGTCTAGAAACGATACGAAAATTTAAATGAGATAGAGTCTTTCGTTTCCTCCAATTTCATAAAAGATTTTAATGACCTCATTAAAAATTATTCAACAAAAATTGATACATCTAGAAGGAAAATCAAGAAGCTCAAAAAAATGATATATTCAATTTCGAAAAGTTATTATCTTTTATTTTTTCAGTTCAAATCAATAAGAAATTTCATTTGAAGAATTGTATGAAAAGTATTAAAAACAATGTTGATATTCATCAGGAAATGGAATAGAAAGGAAATCATGCATGGCATATGAGAAACGAAAAATTACAAATTTTGATATGATATTATCGCAATTTTCATTATAGCCTACCCTAGTTTTATGAATGTTATCTTTGAGAATATATATTTATTTGGAGAATTTTATTTGGTTTCAATTTTTATGGCAAGAGTTGACCCTACATACCTTCTGGTGGTTCAAGCTGAACAATTAATTGAATGACAATAATTTCAACCTATTAATATTATTCAATTCATTGACCAAGTATATAGATAGGATCTCTTAACATTTATTCTTCCAGGCAAATAAATAATTCAATGAATTCGTTAGTGTTTTAATTCCAAATATACGAAAGCCTGCACTACCGCATTGAAGAAGAAGACCTCCAGGGGACGATAAATTGCGTTGTCTGACTGTGTTCCAGGCTATCTCTATAGAGGGCTGTGCGGCTGCTATATTTTCGGTTATTCGAACGCAGAGTTGTCTCACTGTCACAGGAACATCCAATAGTGAATATTTCGTCCCCTGTCTAAAAGGGGGATATCTCAGCACTCCTTAAGTTGCGACCACAGATTCAGAATTGCGTTTCGTATTATTTAATACAACGTTTTGACGTTGATAGATCATGCAAAACGTTCAAGGGTGTGTTCGTACTCGAATAGATAATTATTTGTCCATATTGGAAATCCCGAAATAACATCAAATCACTCTTATGGGATGCCTTGTAATAAATTTTCAATAATTTGTAATCATACGAATCCATTCCGAGAATCAATAAATCCAGCAAGACCTGACATTATCACACACGTTCCCTGTCAAAGCCGTAAAGTAAATTCAATTCAACACGGATCAATTGATAAAATTGTTTATTGACAGAATACTTCATAATACAAACTATTTCTTTATAGATTCCACCCTTTTCATCGATATCTGAACTGATAAATTATGTATTGTGTCAATATTTTCGCCATGAGAAAGTTATTATTATTTTTTCCCCGCGTGGCAAGCTGCTTCAATCGAAAACAACACGCCGAAAAGTTCATTAATCAAGCTGTGCCATGGGAATAACATTTTAACAAAATCCCGTCGCTTGTGAAACTGTACCAGTTCGAGCTGTTTTGAAGAAAACGTTGGAGAACACCCACCTATAATTTTTAGCGATTCATTTATACAAGAAGTGAAGAGATGGCAAAAAGGTGAGGATTAGGTTTATTAATTGGACAATATTTTCCCTTCTCATTCGGAGGAATTGATGGTCTGAAATACATTCTTCCTTGGATAGCCACAACAACGTAACAAACCTATTTACTTTCATTGTAAAAGACACACGGTGATATATTCGTCGATTTTAACCATCAACAAATATTCCCTAATGATCCCGACCTTAGAATATTGCCTTAGGCCACATATACTGATAATCATACACACCACCCAGGTAACACAGACCTCGCGTAGAGGTCTCTGAGAGGTTACAATGTGGATGAAAATGCGAGCTCCCAATGTGAGATCCTCAAGATATCACACAGATAACCAGAATAAGACATCCTGTTGCGAGATCCTCAAGATATCACATATGTCTCAGACAGACATGAATTGGCGGATATGTTCGGGGAGTATTTTTCAGGTATAAGCTCGGTAGCTACTGATGAGCATTTCGGTGGGCATAAGTCCTGTTGCTGAACAGCCCAGTCAATAACAGATAATAATTTCTTTTTCTTCCCGGTTGTTGCTGAAGAAGTTAGCAGTATTATAAAAAAATTCAAAAATAATAACTCCAGTGGTTGGGATATGATTTCCGTCAAAGTCTTGAAGGCTATTTCTTCGCATATTTCGGAACATTTGGCCTACATCATTAACATGTCTATTTCCTCTGGTAGATTTCCCACTATTCTGAAGATTGCGAAGGTGATACCGGTGCACAAAAAAAATGAAAGGGAAAACATTGCTAACTATCGGCCAATATCCCTGCTGAGTTCGCTATCAAAAATAATAGAGAAGCTTGTCCATAGTAGGATGGTAAATTTTCTGAACAAAACATCGGCCATCACTAATTCCCAGCATGGCTTTATATATATATATATATATATATATATATATGTGTTGCTGGTTTGTTCTTCGATGAATCTCGGGCATTTGATTGCCTCGAGTTTGACTTTATTATTGATAAGTTGTATACTATTGGTTTCAGAGGTATTTTTCTGGAGTGGGACCGTAGTTTCCTTACCGATCGATGCCTTTATGCGAGTGTGGATCAACATGATTCCAATGATTTCCCCTGAGGTACACCCATTACTACAATATATTTATCCTGTAGTAATGGGTGTACCTCAGGGGTCTGTTCTTGGGCCCTTATTGTTTATTATTTTTGTGAATGATCTACCCAATCATATAAATAAGTATTTTCCAACATTATATACTTTCGTTAAAATTTTGCTCTTTGCTGATGACACCTCCTTCCTCATTACAGCACTGAATCTGACGGAACTCAAGATGAGGTGTGAGCTGTTGGTACAAATCTTTTCTGATTGGTGCTACAGAAACTCTCTCATATTGAATGTTGAAAAGACTGCCTTCATTCATTTTCGAACTCGCAATTCGGGAAGTCGATTGATTTTGAATATTCCTTCTGGTGACTTGGAATCATCGTCCTTCGTGAAATTTCTTGGCCTTCACGTCGATTTCACTCTGAACTGGAAGAATCATGTTGATCATGTTTGCAGGAAATTATCTAGTTCCTATTATGCCATCAGAACCCTAAAAAATGTATTGCCATTGAACTCATTGTTGGAAGTGTACTATTCTCTTGTATACTCTCACCTGAATTATAATGTGATTCTATGGGGTGAATCACCTGATATCAATGCCGTGTTTGTGGCTCAGAAAAGAGTTATTAGACTTATTTTCAATCTTAAACCAAGGGAGTCCTGTAGACCCGTATTCATGAATTATAAAATTCTTACTGT
Source organism: Halyzia sedecimguttata (assembly GCA_937662695.2). Taxonomy (NCBI): domain Eukaryota; kingdom Metazoa; phylum Arthropoda; class Insecta; order Coleoptera; family Coccinellidae; genus Halyzia; species Halyzia sedecimguttata. Next base: position 19,978,599 of record OW569413.2, read on the forward strand.
CCCCTGCATACACATCTTCAATTCATTGTTGTATATACACAAAAATTATAATACAATTCTAAAATGTTCTGAATATCACGAATACCATACTAGGCATAAAGAAACTCTCTGTTATCCAAAACACCGCACAAGTAAGTTCCAGCAGTCTCCATCATACAGCGGATCAAAACTTTTCAATCACTTGCCGGTAAGGCTGACGGCTTTGGATCATAAGAGTTTCAAAAAACAAGTGACATTCCTCCTAGTCGAAGGATGTTTTTATAATAGGAATGAATATTTCAGCTCAACAATTGTTTAATTCAGTTTTTCATTAGGTTATTGTCTTCTTTTCAGCTTAAGATATTTTCTGTTTTCCATCTGGTATTGATGTGTCCTATACAAACTCTTGTTTGTCTTACGGGATTAATAAATTATTATTATTATTATTATGTAACCAGTATAAGACATTCCCATTGCGAGCTCCTAAAGATATCACACAAATAACCAGAATAAGATATTCCTATTGCGAGCTTCCAAAGATATCCCACAGATAACCAGAATAAGATATTACTATTGCGAGCTCCTAACGATATCACACAGATAACAAGAATAAGATATTCCTATTGCGAGCTCCTAAAGATATCCCAAAGATTGCCAGAATAAGACATTCCTGTTGCGAGATCCTCAAGATATCACATATGTAACCAGAATAAGACATTCCCATTGCGAGCTGCTAAAGATATCACGCAGATAACTAGGAAAAGACATTCCTATTGCGAGCTCCTCAAGATATCAAAAGTGTAACGAGAATAACACATTCCATTGCGAGGTCCTAAAAACCTCACAAATTCAACAAGAATAGGAAATCAGGTGGCATGTTGCAGGGATCTACTCCATCCCTACTCTGCACTTCTCGTTTCCACCGGTAGATGGCGCAATCGTCTACTCTGTACCCGGAAGAACAACCTCATCGCTAATAACCCGAGGGGAATATCGATCTACGCATCGAAGTGATGTATTCGGCGCCACACATGTACTGGACATTTGGAGGATATATAGATCCATATCGCAGCCATCTTCTCTCAGTACTGCCCCGGTTGAGCAGCCTAAGAACTTCCCCATGTGATATCTCTGAGATGTTACTGAGCTCATCCCCTGTGGCGGACATTTGGAGGTGATAGGGAGTTCTGGGCGACCTCCCTGTGATATCGCAATAAACCTCTCGAAATAATCCCCAGGGTGAGCAGTTTGAGAACTTCCCCATGCGATATCTCCGAGATGTTACTGGGCTCATCCCCTGTGGCGGACATTTAGAGGTGATAGGGAGGTATGGGCGACCTCCCTGCGATATCGCAATAAACCTCTCGAAATATTCCCCAGGGTGAGCAGTTTGAGAACTTCCCCGTGTGATATCTCAGAAATGTTACTGGGCTCATCCCCTGTGGCGGACATTTGGAGGTGATAGGGAGCTCTTGGCGACCTCCAAGCGATATCGCAATAGGCGTCACAATATCCCGGCGAGAGCTCGCCGAGACATCTCTGGGAGGCCCTGTGTTACCTGGGCAGATGTGGACAGAAACTCTTTAGCTATATAAAGGAACCGGTGAACAAGCTTTACGTTCAATATTTATAGCAAACACCGGAATTGCATTGGTCCCACTAGGTAAATACATAATGTATATCATTTATATCAAACATATATACTCCATTCACATTTATAAAGTCTCCCGGTTGGCCATGAAAATTTGACACATTTCACCATGTATATTTTGAAAATGTTAGGTTATAGAGTCATTTTCCTGTCAGATAACTACGCAACGTTGTCCTCTCTGTATAGAAGTCCTAGTAATTACGTATGTTCACAATGTGAATTTACTTCGGAAAAATATAATGAATTCGAGAAGATATTATGTGAATTCAATAATTCCACAGTCCTGGCGACTGTAGAAGAACATTTTTTACTCTGTTGTTACTGGAAATATTTCACGTATTTGGGTCAGAATGAGAGAGGTGAGCATTTTATGTTTCCAAATATCTGAGAAATTAAGTTTTCTTTTGAAGAAAACTAACAAGTGGAGTCCGTTGTGTCATTAGTCAAAAACCTTTCCTGTGAAGAGGCACGCACAAAAATATTTATTTTAGAAATTATACCTGTCAAGAAGCATTATACCCATTTTGGGAACACTTTTAAATATTTTTTTTAATAATAATATAACAAATGCATTTAAGAATCACCTTCAAGAAATTGTAATTAACCCGTTCCTAACTCGGAAAATGTTATTATTTTGTATATTTTTATAATAAAAACACTTATTTTGCAGATAACTCTCCATAAATTTTCCATTGGTGTAAATTTCGCTCCAAAAATTTCAATTTATTGTATTCATTTTTGTACTTCGTTATATATTAATAATATAAATACAAAAGTACAAAGATCATTTCATGTTGTATATATAATATTTAACTATAGCTTTACTCATTAGTAATTTATTTGCTGTTTTTGTGATGTTCCCTGAATGACGTTGACATTCCCTGAATGAACGCAACGCCCGGTTTTGGCCTATTTTATGCATGAAAATATTACACATTTACAGAGTATTATACCTTTATTTGTACTCAAGGAATGAGGAACATGAATATAAAAATTTAAACTCGAAATCGGTGTTTTTTCATATGGTTTCCACTTACGCATTTTTGAAAAGCCTCCCGCTGTTTAGAATTTTTCGGTAATTCATCAACGGTGTCTTCTAGTTGTGTTTTGCCACAACCTCGCCAAATAATAGTCATTTACGAACGGGGTAATAGAACATCCTCTTATTATTTCATCAACTTTACGAGTAGGCGCGTATCAGCACTCTTTTGGAATGCTCTTTCTTCGCATCTTCTGCTTCTCAGAACTTTTTTTCGCAACTGATCTATAATTCCTTGCATTTTCTGTATTTTATGTTTCTGTTTTTTAATAGTTTGGTAAGCCTGTACTTTTTCTTTTTAAACCTGTTTTCATCCTAATTTCTTCCTCGACACGCGATTATAGTTTTCTATTTCATATTCAGAATATGGGAGGCTGTTAGCTAAAATATTTGCCATCATCAATTTTTTTTTGTATATACTTTTGGGAATTTATTCTCCATAACTTTCTCTGTTTCCTCTTCTGTCTTTCAGTCATATAACTTACAGTCTTAACTTTATTTTCAGCTTTCTTCCTTTGGTAATATTCCCTATCTTTCATACTCTTCATCTCTTTTTTTTCAGGTGTTATTTTATTTAAAAACTTGCGCTTCCTTGCATTACCCTTTTCACGATATTTTTTATAAGCTATACTGTCTTTTTCCCTGATACTCGTACTAAATGGATACCTAAAACCAAAATTTTGCATGGTTATGCTTTTAAAAGCATTAGAGTATCATGTTGCCTATAAAACATGTCATTTCAGAAACACCGGGTCATTTAGGGAACGCCCATCATACGAGAACGTTCCCGAAATGACCGTTCCCGAAATGACTATTCGATAAATATTTTCATATCACGCTTGATGCCACCATGTTAGATACCACCAAACAGCGTTCCCGTAGTGACAGGGAATTGAAGTACGCTTCACACATATCAAATTAAAAGGTACTTTTCAACAAAATCAATTATTTTTTTCCGTAAACAAGACACACGCCTTTTACTTTGACTAGTGAAGTTCACACTCCTAGCTTTCTATTTGACGCTTATCACTCGTTAAACCTCCACAAAACGGACTTGGACAACTCCTATCAGTTTACCAAAAAATGCAGAGATACGTTCCCCAATTACTCCTGGCTATTTACTGATGCCTCGAAGTCATCGGACCGGGTTGGTATTGGAGTATACAACCCCGAAGGAATATCCTACAGCAGTAGAGTTCCCTCACACCTTTCGATAGCGTCCGCAGAACTCCTCGCGATTGATGCAGCCCTATCTATGTCCAGCGGAATGAAGAATGATAAAATCCTTATAATTACTGACTCCAAATCTGCCCTCGAAAAAATTAAAAACTGGCTCCCCCACTCTAACAATGACCACCTGACCCTTTCCATCCGAAGTAAAATCATGACCCTCTCCCAGTCCAATCTCAAAATCAGATTTGTTTGGGTTCCCAGCCATACCAACATCTTCGGCAATGATCGGGCAGATTATCTAGCTAAAGAAGGCAGCAAAAAGGCCCATGCTCGTTCCATCAAAGGAGACATTAAAGAATATTGGCCCACCTTTAAACGTATCATATGGGAGAAATGGAAGACGGAATGGAGGCGGACATCACTTTCCAGAGGTCACCTATATTCGACCATGATTAGTTTGGATCGTTTTCATGGATCTCCATGGTTTCGATCATTTGATCTCCCTAGAGGTAACCTTACAACCATTGCTAGGCTCAGAGCAGGTCACTGTTGCTCACCGGCCCACCTAGCCAAAATTCATGTCAAAGATGATGACCTTTGCGAGTGTGGAGAGAGAGGAGATTTACAGCACATTTTTTTCTCGTGCTCTCTGAATGCCCAAAAATGTAAAGACCTATATGACGACCTTTCTAGGGTGTCTCATAATTTTCCCTTCCCACTTAACATACAAGATATGATTTTCTCTGAGAACCCATTAATTTACAAATCACTCTACGATTTTTTGAATTCATGTGGATATAAATTGTGATGTGGGTAACCCCAATGCTAATAATCCACCCCCCTTCCAGTTTACCTTGTGGTGTCTCTATTGTCAACCCTCCCATCCCTGAGCTGATAGACATCAACCTCGAATAAAATCTGCGAATACTGTCGAAGTTGAAACCAATCCTGATATGTTCGATGTGTAGATGGCCCTGCTGCCAAGCACAGTAAAAGAAGAAGAAGAAGAAGAAGTCCGGATATTTCTCTGGTTCAAACTGATTTCGATAGATGCATCTTGTGATTTCGCATCAGTTTGGAAGTGATCATAGATGAGATCTATGGAAGTGATACAGCGTCAAATAGAAAGCGCCTACTGAAGCTCACTAACGTCACATAACATGTATTGTTTTAATTACATCCATATCTTGTCTATGATTACATCGACCGATATCCACCACGTTCACGGAATGATTTGATAAACGTCAGACAGCATTTGTATAGCCAAAATATGAAGAAATCAAACTGGTATTCATTCAATTTATACGTATATTCTTAATCAGATGATTTTCAACGCTTATATTAAAATATGACATTTGTAAGTCGTAATTGTACATATTTTTGACTGGTCTGAACTATGAAACATGGTATAAGGACGCATTCCCGGAATGACTATTTAGACCCTTTTTTGGCGCTCTAGTTCCTCGGAACTGAGTGCTTATCAATTTGCCCAAATGTCTGTAATTTTCGAATTTTTCGATGAAAATGGTCTTAAACGATTTGGTTCGACTCACTGATGAAGAATCCGTGGTGGAAATTCATTCTGTCCGGCCGTCCGGCCGGCCGGTCCGGCCGGCCGGTCCGGCCGGCCGGTCCGGCCGTAGGCACGATAACTCTCGAACGGAATGAGCTAGAGAGTTGATATTTTCAGAGTAGGTTTGGGGGATAAATATCTCGGCTAAGTTCGTTACTGGGCAAAATCGGACAGCAGGTTTCGGAGTAATGAAAAAAAATTTTTTTTTTTACAGAACAAATTCCAAATTAATTTTTTTTTAATAAGCAGCTTTATCATAAGAATCCATTCATATCATTTTCAACTCTAACAAGCTAATACTTTCGGAGATATGATTTTTCAAAATTTCAATGTAAATCGTATTTCACAGATTGATATAATTATTCCTTGTATGAATTTTCATAATGTCAACTTGACAGAAGGGAATATTGTAACTTCAAAAATATTGGGGTTGAAATACTCGTGAAGTTTGTATTGACCAGATTACCGCAAAGTGTAAAAAAAAAATTTTGAAAATTTAAATTATGTTTTTCCACAATAACTCTCGAACGGAATGAGCTAGGTAGTTGAAATTTTCAGAGTGGGTTAGGGAGATGAATATCTCGGTTAAGTTCGTTATTGGGCAAAATTGGCCAGATTTAATTCGATTTCTTCCATGGTGCAGTTCTCATTCTCATGATTGCTCATTTTATCTTGATAAATAAACTATTATTTGAATTGAATTTCCTTTATGATGCAGCTCTATCATATGTATACATTGATATAATTCCCAACTCAGAGAAACCAATACTTTCGGAGATATAATTTGTCTGTTTGAACTAGAGCGCCAGAAAGCTCCTGTCCACAGGGCTTGAACCCATTTTTTTTTAAATCAATTAAAATATTATTATTGAAAAATAAAAATTCTAACTGCCTCGTAATTAAGCACAGAACCTTTATTTTAAAATGAATATTTTAGTAATATCATGTTATTTTATTAAGAAAACCTTTGTCAGAAGCGTAATGCTCACCTCTCTGATTTTGACCCATATAAACTGGTTGGAAGATTCCATTATGCTATTTTCTTGTATGGAAATCAAGAATCAAGTGTTGGAATTTTATTGAAAAATAATGGATAGAGTAATCCGCTACTTTGTTATAGTTCATTCGAAAAAAGAATAAAAGTACCTGAATAACCCGCTAGGAAAACTTCTAAACGAACAGACGTAACTATGGAATTCCCCACTTTTCGAAATTCTCAAGAAATAAGCCTACATGAGACATTAAAATACCTTGTTGCACAACTTGATATACACCAGTTTCGAAATGTAGTAATACTACGAAACCCGAGTCATTCTTATACCTTAATAAAATATAGTGATAGGAAACTAAGTCATTTCATTCGAGAGTTCAACAAATCAGAATGAAGTTTTCCTATTGCAGATTTCGGCTCTGTTCTTTATTATATTCGAAGATAATGGTCTGTGATAATATCTTGTCTAAGATTAAGTTATGATTATGTTGAGAGTAGAATTAGCAACGTCTCGGCGGATTGTTTTGACCTTGACGATATTTCAGCAGTGCCAACCTGCCTGTGTTTTAGTTACAAAAACGTGATAGACCTAAATCATGGCCAACCGGGAGACTTTATAAAAGTGAATGGAGTATAGGATAATTATTTAGTTCTTGTGGTACGTAAACTCTGATTTACGAACAAGATTGCACACTGAAACAAAGGTAATGTGAGCACAATGAAATGGGGTAGAAGAAGTACAAAATTTTAATCAAGGCAGTATACAGATCTTGTGAACATACAAAAAAGTAGAGTTAATATTCATTATCAATGCGAAAGACATACTTGGGAGTGGTTCGTCAAACTTGCAACTACAATTCAGAGAAATGATTCAACCTGTGGAACGATTTCTTTATTGCTACACACACAAAAGACAAGAGAACACCATAATCCAATGTCTTCCCTTTATATCTTTCAAAAACCAAGCCAAGCTAAGCACTTCAGGTCCCTCAAAACACCACATAAGTATATATGTCCCTGAACCACTTCAAAACCAGCGTCCTTCAATCGAATCCATAACAAGCCCAGATCGTTTTCTTTCGAACATATGAATCACGGTACTTTAGTTAACTACTTTATGAAAATACAAAATGATTACTTAAATCCTTCGCAAATCGCATTCTGACCCAGTAGGAGGCACCACAATCAGGTTATAGAATATTGGTTTTGTTTTTAGTACGAAATGGGGCATGCCCCGGTGCAGTTATTAGAATATCGACTCTGCTCAGATACCTACACTGAGAAAAAACTTTAATTACAACAAATGAAAATTGTGACTTGCTATAGACACAAATAACTTTTTTTAGTTGCAACAAGTTCGCGTGTTATCTGATAAAAAGTAGCCTATTTCATTTTTATTCAGAATAACTGACTTTATTGACTTGATCCAAGTAGCATGTGTTACTTGATAGAAAATCCAGCTAAACACCAGAACTAAAAATGCTATTCGGTGTAAGTAACGTTTGAACGTACCCTTATCATAATGTTTTCATATCGCAAGTATTTTTGTTACTGCTGTTAGTAAGAACCTCTGTCTCTGTTACAAGTAACTTTTTCACTTAGATCCAATAAAAAGTTTGTGTTGGCAATTACATATTTTGTTTACGCTAAAGAGACACTCTTACTTAGCGCAAGTACACATTGTCCAAAATTTAGAGGTAAGTCAAACCTTTCAGTTTTTTAGTTCAATGTTCATATATAAATGCATATTGAATGGTTTATTTCTGGGTTAACGTTTCGGAGTCTAAATCAGACTCCTTCGTCAGATACTTAACGAAAACCTTCAGAATTATTTTTTGTTGATGTAGCTATTCTGAAATTCGAGACGAAGAAGTCTGATTTAGACTTCGAAACGTTACTAAATTTACTTGAACAATTCTCGAATTTCAGAATAGCTATATGAACTTAAAATAATTCTGAAGATTTTCGTTAAGTATGTCTGACGAAAGAGTATGATTTAGACTCCGAAACGTTACGAAATTTAGTTGTTTCATCGTTGATGTTGTGTCGTTATTGTTTGTTAGGCAACATTGTTCGATTTATTGCTTCTGACAAATATCTTGTGTTTATTACGCAGAAGCAATTCACAAAATACTACATTTTTATTGAACAGATATTTTTCAGAGTTTGGGAGAGAAATCCCAGAAAGAAACCATTTAATTTGCATATATATTTGAACATTTCACTAAAACACTGAAAGGTTTGACTTACCTCTAAATTTTCCACGTAATATTCGAACCCCCATTGCTGGAAGATATCTTCGTAATCCATTTTAGGAAAATACAATAAACATGCACAAGTAAAAGTGCCAAATATCTGAGAAATTAAGTTTTCTTTTGAAGAAAACTAACAAGTGGAGTCCGTTGTGTCATTAGTCAAAAACCTTTCCTGTGAAGAGGCACGCACAAAAATATTTATTTTAGAAATTATACCTGTCAAGAAGCATTATACCCATTTTGGGAACACTTTTAAATATTTTTTTTAATAATAATATAACAAATGCATTTAAGAATCACCTTCAAGAAATTGTAATTAACCCGTTCCTAACTCGGAAAATGTTATTATTTTGTATATTTTTATAATAAAAACACTTATTTTGCAGATAACTCTCCATAAATTTTCCATTGGTGTAAATTTCGCTCCAAAAATTTCAATTTATTGTATTCATTTTTGTACTTCGTTATATATTAATAATATAAATACAAAAGTACAAAGATCATTTCATGTTGTATATATAATATTTAACTATAGCTTTACTCATTAGTAATTTATTTGCTGTTTTTGTGATGTTCCCTGAATGACGTTGACATTCCCTGAATGAACGCAACGCCCGGTTTTGGCCTATTTTATGCATGAAAATATTACACATTTACAGAGTATTATACCTTTATTTGTACTCAAGGAATGAGGAACATGAATATAAAAATTTAAACTCGAAATCGGTGTTTTTTCATATGGTTTCCACTTACGCATTTTTGAAAAGCCTCCCGCTGTTTAGAATTTTTCGGTAATTCATCAACGGTGTCTTCTAGTTGTGTTTTGCCACAACCTCGCCAAATAATAGTCATTTACGAACGGGGTAATAGAACATCCTCTTATTATTTCATCAACTTTACGAGTAGGCGCGTATCAGCACTCTTTTGGAATGCTCTTTCTTCGCATCTTCTGCTTCTCAGAACTTTTTTTCGCAACTGATCTATAATTCCTTGCATTTTCTGTATTTTATGTTTCTGTTTTTTAATAGTTTGGTAAGCCTGTACTTTTTCTTTTTAAACCTGTTTTCATCCTAATTTCTTCCTCGACACGCGATTATAGTTTTCTATTTCATATTCAGAATATGGGAGGCTGTTAGCTAAAATATTTGCCATCATCAATTTTTTTTTGTATATACTTTTGGGAATTTATTCTCCATAACTTTCTCTGTTTCCTCTTCTGTCTTTCAGTCATATAACTTACAGTCTTAACTTTATTTTCAGCTTTCTTCCTTTGGTAATATTCCCTATCTTTCATACTCTTCATCTCTTTTTTTTCAGGTGTTATTTTATTTAAAAACTTGCGCTTCCTTGCATTACCCTTTTCACGATATTTTTTATAAGCTATACTGTCTTTTTCCCTGATACTCGTACTAAATGGATACCTAAAACCAAAATTTTGCATGGTTATGCTTTTAAAAGCATTAGAGTATCATGTTGCCTATAAAACATGTCATTTCAGAAACACCGGGTCATTTAGGGAACGCCCATCATACGAGAACGTTCCCGAAATGACCGTTCCCGAAATGACTATTCGATAAATATTTTCATATCACGCTTGATGCCACCATGTTAGATACCACCAAACAGCGTTCCCGTAGTGACAGGGAATTGAAGTACGCTTCACACATATCAAATTAAAAGGTACTTTTCAACAAAATCAATTATTTTTTTCCGTAAACAAGACACACGCCTTTTACTTTGACTAGTGAAGTTCACACTCCTAGCTTTCTATTTGACGCTTATCACTCGTTAAACCTCCACAAAACGGACTTGGACAACTCCTATCAGTTTACCAAAAAATGCAGAGATACGTTCCCCAATTACTCCTGGCTATTTACTGATGCCTCGAAGTCATCGGACCGGGTTGGTATTGGAGTATACAACCCCGAAGGAATATCCTACAGCAGTAGAGTTCCCTCACACCTTTCGATAGCGTCCGCAGAACTCCTCGCGATTGATGCAGCCCTATCTATGTCCAGCGGAATGAAGAATGATAAAATCCTTATAATTACTGACTCCAAATCTGCCCTCGAAAAAATTAAAAACTGGCTCCCCCACTCTAACAATGACCACCTGACCCTTTCCATCCGAAGTAAAATCATGACCCTCTCCCAGTCCAATCTCAAAATCAGATTTGTTTGGGTTCCCAGCCATACCAACATCTTCGGCAATGATCGGGCAGATTATCTAGCTAAAGAAGGCAGCAAAAAGGCCCATGCTCGTTCCATCAAAGGAGACATTAAAGAATATTGGCCCACCTTTAAACGTATCATATGGGAGAAATGGAAGACGGAATGGAGGCGGACATCACTTTCCAGAGGTCACCTATATTCGACCATGATTAGTTTGGATCGTTTTCATGGATCTCCATGGTTTCGATCATTTGATCTCCCTAGAGGTAACCTTACAACCATTGCTAGGCTCAGAGCAGGTCACTGTTGCTCACCGGCCCACCTAGCCAAAATTCATGTCAAAGATGATGACCTTTGCGAGTGTGGAGAGAGAGGAGATTTACAGCACATTTTTTTCTCGTGCTCTCTGAATGCCCAAAAATGTAAAGACCTATATGACGACCTTTCTAGGGTGTCTCATAATTTTCCCTTCCCACTTAACATACAAGATATGATTTTCTCTGAGAACCCATTAATTTACAAATCACTCTACGATTTTTTGAATTCATGTGGATATAAATTGTGATGTGGGTAACCCCAATGCTAATAATCCACCCCCCTTCCAGTTTACCTTGTGGTGTCTCTATTGTCAACCCTCCCATCCCTGAGCTGATAGACATCAACCTCGAATAAAATCTGCGAATACTGTCGAAGTTGAAACCAATCCTGATATGTTCGATGTGTAGATGGCCCTGCTGCCAAGCACAGTAAAAGAAGAAGAAGAAGAAGAAGTCCGGATATTTCTCTGGTTCAAACTGATTTCGATAGATGCATCTTGTGATTTCGCATCAGTTTGGAAGTGATCATAGATGAGATCTATGGAAGTGATACAGCGTCAAATAGAAAGCGCCTACTGAAGCTCACTAACGTCACATAACATGTATTGTTTTAATTACATCCATATCTTGTCTATGATTACATCGACCGATATCCACCACGTTCACGGAATGATTTGATAAACGTCAGACAGCATTTGAATAGCCAAAATATGAAGAAATCAAACTGGTATTCATTCAATTTATACACTGAGAAAAAAGTTACAAGTAACTTTTTTCACTTGACTACGTTTTACTTGAGATAAATAAATTTTTATCAGCGATAAACAAACATCTATTTGCTGCAGATAATCATATATTTATCGTAAACAGACACGTTCACCTAAAAATTGACAATTGTTAGAAGTAACTGTTTTTCTTAATACCACTTAAAAAGTTATTGAATCCGAATAGCGCTGTTATTTAAATTTTGTTTGCTAATGATAAATAATCTGCGTTTACAAGCCAAGCATTCAATTCACTTATCACAAGTTACTTTTTCGCTTACGCATTTTCATTAACAGCGAATAACAAAGTTATTTGGCATATTCAAACATCGACTTGGGGAAGGTACCAGTGTTTATTATAATAAGTGTAAAAAATATTCGTAAAGTAACCGATTTGTTCCGAAGAGCACCCGATCTCGTTGATCCTTTGAAGATAGCCGTTAGATGTTACATCTGGTCAGAATTCAGAGCGTAAAGGTCAAAGGAATCATCATCTATAAAGAATGGTTGAAATCGCACCCCATCGGTATCGTCGAGTTGTGTTTCACTGATTGATTACGAGAGTTAATCGAGATGTTCTTTCGAACAGAGTCTGCGGTTATATTTATACGTTTAGTGTTAAATTTCTCCACTTTTACTTGTGCATGTTTATTGTATTTTCCTAAAATGGATTACGAAGATATCTTCCAGCAATGGGGGTTCGAATATTAAGTGGAAAATTTAGAGGTAAGTCAAACCTTTCAGTGTTTTAGTACAATTTTCAAATATATATGCAAATTAAATGGTTTCTTTCTGGGATTTCTCTCTCAAACTCTGAAAAATATCTGTTGAATAAAAATGTATTATTTTGTGAATTGCTTCTGCGTAATAAACACAAGATATTTGTCAGAAGCAATTAATCGAACAATAACGACACATTATCAACGATAGAACAACTAAATTTCGTAACGTTTCGGAGTCTAAATCATACTCTTTCGTCAGACGTACTTAACGAAAATCTTCAGAATTATTTTTTGTTCATGTAGCTATTCTGAAATTCGAGAATTGTCCAAGCAAATTTCGTAACGATTCGAAGTCTAAATCAGACTTCTTCGTCTCGAATTTCAGAATAGCTACATCAACAAAAAATAATTCTGAATGTTTTCGTTAAGTGTCTGACGAAGGAGTCTGATTTAGACTCCGAAACGTTACGAAATTTAGTTGTATCATCGTTGATGTTGTGTCGATATTGTTTGTTAGGCAACATTGTTCGATTTATTGCTTCTGACAAATATCTTGTCATTATTACGCAGAAGCAATTCACAAAATAATGAATTTTTATTTAACAGATATTTTTCAGAGTTTGGGAGAGAAAACCCAGAAATAAACCATTCAATATGCATTTATATATTAACATTTTACTAAAAAACTGAAAGGTTTGACTTACCTATAAATTTTTGTACTTGCGCTAAGTAAGAGTGTCTCTTTAACGTAAACCAAATATGTAATTGCCAACACAAACTTTTTATTTGATCTAAGTGAAAAAGTTACTTGTAACAGACAGAGGTTCTTACTCTCAGCAGTAACAAAATTACTTGCGATATGAAAACATTATGATAAGGGTACGTTCAAACGTTACTTACACCGAATAGCATTTTTAGTTTTGGTGTTTAGCTGGATTTTCTATCAAGTAACACATGCTACTTGGATCAAGTCAATAAAGTCAGTTGTTCTGAATAAAAATGAAATACTTACTACAATTAACTTTGCTAGCTTGTGATAGGCTACTTTTTATCAGATAACACGCGAACTTGTTGCAACTAAAAAAAGTTATTTGTGCCTATAGCAAGTCACAATTTTCATTTGTTGTAATTAAAGTTTTTTCTCAGTGTACGTATATTCTTAATCAGATGATTTTCAACGCTTATATTAAAATATGACATTTGTAAGTCGTAATTGTACATATTTTTGACTGGTCTGAACTATGAAACATGGTATAAGGACGCATTCCCGGAATGACTATTTAGACCCTTTTTTTTTTAAATCAATTAAAATATTATTATTGAAAAATAAAAATTCTAACTGCCTCGTAATTAAGCACAGAACCTTTATTTTAAAATGAATATTTTAGTAATATCATGTTATTTTATTAAGAAAACCTTTGTCAGAAGCGTAATGCTCACCTCTCTGATTTTGACCCATATAAACTGGTTGGAAGATTCCATTATGCTATTTTCTTGTATGGAAATCAAGAATCAAGTGTTGGAATTTTATTGAAAAATAATGGATAGAGTAATCCGCTACTTTGTTATAGTTCATTCGAAAAAAGAATAAAAGTACCTGAATAACCCGCTAGGAAAACTTCTAAACGAACAGACGTAACTATGGAATTCCCCACTTTTCGAAATTCTCAAGAAATAAGCCTACATGAGACATTAAAATACCTTGTTGCACAACTTGATATACACCAGTTTCGAAATGTAGTAATACTACGAAACCCGAGTCATTCTTATACCTTAATAAAATATAGTGATAGGAAACTAAGTCATTTCATTCGAGAGTTCAACAAATCAGAATGAAGTTTTCCTATTGCAGATTTCGGCTCTGTTCTTTATTATATTCGAAGATAATGGTCTGTGATAATATCTTGTCTAAGATTAAGTTATGATTATGTTGAGAGTAGAATTAGCAACGTCTCGGCGGATTGTTTTGACCTTGACGATATTTCAGCAGTGCCAACCTGCCTGTGTTTTAGTTACAAAAACGTGATAGACCTAAATCATGGCCAACCGGGAGACTTTATAAAAGTGAATGGAGTATAGGATAATTATTTAGTTCTTGTGGTACGTAAACTCTGATTTACGAACAAGATTGCACACTGAAACAAAGGTAATGTGAGCACAATGAAATGGGGTAGAAGAAGTACAAAATTTTAATCAAGGCAGTATACAGATCTTGTGAACATACAAAAAAGTAGAGTTAATATTCATTATCAATGCGAAAGACATACTTGGGAGTGGTTCGTCAAACTTGCAACTACAATTCAGAGAAATGATTCAACCTGTGGAACGATTTCTTTATTGCTACACACACAAAAGACAAGAGAACACCATAATCCAATGTCTTCCCTTTATATCTTTCAAAAACCAAGCCAAGCTAAGCACTTCAGGTCCCTCAAAACACCACATAAGTATATATGTCCCTGAACCACTTCAAAACCAGCGTCCTTCAATCGAATCCATAACAAGCCCAGATCGTTTTCTTTCGAACATATGAATCACGGTACTTTAGTTAACTACTTTATGAAAATACAAAATGATTACTTAAATCCTTCGCAAATCGCATTCTGACCCAGTAGGAGGCACCACAATCAGGTTATAGAATATTGGTTTTGTTTTTAGTACGAAATGGGGCATGCCCCGGTGCAGTTATTAGAATATCGACTCTGCTCAGATACCTACACTGAGAAAAAACTTTAATTACAACAAATGAAAATTGTGACTTGCTATAGACACAAATAACTTTTTTTAGTTGCAACAAGTTCGCGTGTTATCTGATAAAAAGTAGCCTATTTCATTTTTATTCAGAATAACTGACTTTATTGACTTGATCCAAGTAGCATGTGTTACTTGATAGAAAATCCAGCTAAACACCAGAACTAAAAATGCTATTCGGTGTAAGTAACGTTTGAACGTACCCTTATCATAATGTTTTCATATCGCAAGTATTTTTGTTACTGCTGTTAGTAAGAACCTCTGTCTCTGTTACAAGTAACTTTTTCACTTAGATCCAATAAAAAGTTTGTGTTGGCAATTACATATTTTGTTTACGCTAAAGAGACACTCTTACTTAGCGCAAGTACACATTGTCCAAAATTTAGAGGTAAGTCAAACCTTTCAGTTTTTTAGTTCAATGTTCATATATAAATGCATATTGAATGGTTTATTTCTGGGTTAACGTTTCGGAGTCTAAATCAGACTCCTTCGTCAGATACTTAACGAAAACCTTCAGAATTATTTTTTGTTGATGTAGCTATTCTGAAATTCGAGACGAAGAAGTCTGATTTAGACTTCGAAACGTTACGAAATTTACTTGAACAATTCTCGAATTTCAGAATAGCTATATGAACTTAAAATAATTCTGAAGATTTTCGTTAAGTATGTCTGACGAAAGAGTATGATTTAGACTCCGAAACGTTACGAAATTTAGTTGTTTCATCGTTGATGTTGTGTCGTTATTGTTTGTTAGGCAACATTGTTCGATTTATTGCTTCTGACAAATATCTTGTGTTTATTACGCAGAAGCAATTCACAAAATACTACATTTTTATTGAACAGATATTTTTCAGAGTTTGGGAGAGAAATCCCAGAAAGAAACCATTTAATTTGCATATATATTTGAACATTTCACTAAAACACTGAAAGGTTTGACTTACCTCTAAATTTTCCACGTAATATTCGAACCCCCATTGCTGGAAGATATCTTCGTAATCCATTTTAGGAAAATACAATAAACATGCACAAGTAAAAGTGGAGAAATTTAACACTAAACGTATAAATATAACCGCAGACTCTGTTCGAAAGAATATCTCGATTAACTCTCGTAATCAGTGAAACACAACTCGACGATTCCGGCGGGGTGCGAATTCAACCATTCTTTATAGATGATGATTCCTTTGACCTTTACGCTCTGAATTCTGACCAGATCTAACATCTAACGGCTATCTTCAAAGGATCAACGAGATCGGGTGCTCTTCGGCTCAAATCGGTTACTTTACGAATATTTTTTACACTTATTATAATAAACACAGATACCTTCCCCAAGTCGATGTTTGAATATGTCAAATAACTTTGGTATTCGCAGCTAATGAAAATGCGTAAGCGAAAAAGTAACTTGTGATAAGTGTATTGAAAGCTTGGCGTGTAAACGCAGATTATTTATCATTAGCAAATAAAATTTAAATAACAGGGCTATTCGGATTCAATAACTTTTCAAGTGGTCTTAAGAAAAACAGTTACTTCTAACAATTGTCAAGTTTTAGGTGAACGTGTCTGTTAACGATAAATATATGATTATCTGCAGCAAATAGATGTTCGCTTATCGCTGATAAAAATTTATTTATCTCAAGTAAAACGCAGTCAAGTGAAAAAAGTTACTTGTAACTTTTTTCTCAGTGTAGGGATGTCACTTCGACATTCGTTATTAATTTTAAGTTCAGTAAGTACTACGCCGTTTGTAAAAAATAAAGTTTCATACATATTAAATTAAAGTGTAATTAATGTGTGAATGGTTTTAAAATTCGTTAGCTGCAAAATTAAAGTGAGTATTTAACATACTTAGTTATTAAATTAAATAAGTTACTCATACTTATGTGATCTGCAGCCACATTATTATACTGACCATCAGTATCAGTCACACAAAAAATAAGGCTCTTCTGCCAAATGATTCAATTTCAATCACCAAATATCGTCCAGACATGACACTAGAAATTATCAGCTTAGGATACCAAGAAATGGGAGTCAGTTTTTGATTTTGGCTAGAGCGACAGCAAATCGCACAATATCAAAACGAAATTATTGAAATGTCAATAAAGATCGAAAAATTCGAATATTGAAAAAACTTACCATATAGTACATGAAAGATGAAAGGACTAGCAGAGACTCGAGTTCAGTTCTTAGCAATCCACACAGAGTCGATATTTCGAGCAAGTCCTAAAAGTTGAGCTGACGAGCTTCTTCCTAGTGCGTAAAATAGACTGATTTAATCAAAATTGCAAAGCTACATACCGCGGTTTTATCCTTATTAGGAATCATCAGTGAAGCATAATTCAACGCTGATGAAAAAAAAACCATACGAAGAAACCGGTGAATCAAAATCCAGCAATTACTTCTGAGTACAAAGTAGACAGAAGTGACACCTGGCCTTCAATGGTTCAATCAACCAAGTTCCTCGACCGCGGCTACTAAAAACTTTAGATCTCTACGTATATTTGCAAGTACTCTGTTCAAGAAAATTGAACAAAATATGACTTATATTTATGTTGAAAAATTCTCAATTACAATATTAATATAATATTTTGAAAGTTTCGGGGGAGTTTGACTCCCCCCACCCCCTGTGGCTGCGCTCATGCCCTGTACACTATAATAACATTGGATGTACTTTATCCTATTGTCATGATGACATATTAAATTATAACGTAAATTTTCCGGCTCATTTTTTCATTCTTTTATACAATGCAAAGCAAAACATGTATATATGGGAGATGATAGGCCTACTTTAGAGTCCTGTAGCGGTCTTCGAGCATCTGAAGTTCTGAATAATCATCGCTTGGATTGGCCAGACCTGGTTTTGAAAGAGACCCTTCTGGCCTTACGAGCAACATTTTCCTTTTTGAATTAAAATAATGAAGGGATTTCTAAGAACAAGAGTGAATATCTTTAAAAAGTAGCGTAGGCGATTCGTCTTCAAGAGATCCCATACGGCTACAGAGAAGTATATTTGTGAGAGAGGACTTTTGGAAAGTTATGTATTATTTTCAATTTGTTCGTTTTTCTCCTCTTCTAATTCATTTTTCAGGTTGAGTTTCCGGTACCTTGGAGAAACCTGTCTGTTTTTTTGAAGAAGGAATCCATATTGAAACAAGAATTGCTTATCAATATTTTTAAGTTTCAGCAAATTCTGTAAACAATAGTTACAAATCACAACACTCACGGGGAGACTGGGTTTTTTTGCTGAGGTTTTTCCCTAAGCTCTGTATCAGAGGTCAAACTGTATGATACCCCGTTACAGCCTCTGCTAACACATATAAAGCTCTCAATCAAAAGAATATATGTATATATCCTTCATCGGTAATGAGATCTAAACTTTATTTATTTAATTTTCAGATCGTATAGATCAGACATAGTACTGAATATCGGAAATAGCCAAACGGATGATAATTTTTTTTGTAACCAATTTGCCTTTTTTGTAACCATCGGTCAATGCGTTGGATTGATGCCAGTGGAAAAAATTAAGAAAAATGGGGGATTCGAATTCCGTTTTGATTGGTACTCACCCAGAATAATATATTCACTCATAAACGTGCTGAGCAGTTTCATAATTGGCTGTTTCTGTATCGTAGAATTTTCTGTTTATGGTTTCCAATTGGATAGAGCAGGTTGGTAGTGAATATTCCATTTTCAAGAGAAAAACATTTTTAATTTTTTTTTGTTCCTCAGGTACATTGATGTTCTATATCATGAATTTTTTTGGCGCCTTGATATTCATTCATATTTCACGACATTGGAGTTTCATCATGGCCGAATGGACAAAAATAGAAATTACTTTGAAGGCCTACAGAGAAGTTAAACACTTTAGAAGAAGACTCATTATAACGACTGTTATTGTAATCATTTTAGCTTGTGGTAAGATAAAAGAATAATAAATTGGAATATATTTTGAAAGCACTCCACAGAAGTTAAGGAGGTTAAGAAATTTTGTAACCGTTTCGAAAGTTGCCGATTCTTGTTCGCCAAATGTTCATTTATGAGAAATCAAATGTTTACTCTCTTATATCTGAGTGGTATTTTTGCTCCTTGTTTGATAACTTTTTCAGATTCAGGCAAGTTCTTGTCGTTTGCGATTCTGAGAATTTTGGAACAGTTATTGTTTTACCTTCTTACAATCAACTTTGATTCAAAATCTGAAAATTTGTTTTGCAATAATGATGCCCAGACGTGAACTTAGTGCGGATGAAGCCAATAGGGCTATTGGTATGATCGAGGCAGGACTCCCGACTTTTGAGAAGGATTCCACTAACTTAAAATCATATGGTTGTGACTTCGATTGGAATGGACCAATAAGCCTGTGAATTGGAACGAGCAATGGAGGTCTGTATTGTTCGCAGATGAATCGAGATATGGACGGATTTTGGATATTCGGCGAGTTTGGGTATGGACCCATCCTCTAGTTCCCAGAAATCGCAGATCGGTTCAGGAAGCTCATCCGTTCAGAGGTGGTTCAGTCACTGTTTCGGCAGGCATTTTTTTCAATGCACGTACAGAATTGTTGGTGCTTGATACTACCATGAATGCGCAGATTTACATAGAGCAAGTCATTGACAATATTATTCCTTTGTTTATTGCTGCCATTGGGCCAAATTTCTTATTTTTGGATGATAATGTTCCACCCGATCGTTCGAGAATTGTCGATGAAGCTCTGGAAATCCATGGTATTCCATATTTGGCCCTGCCCCGTCTGTCGCCAGACCTAAATCCCACTGAACACGCTTGGGATCAGCTACAAAGAGCTGTGGATTCTCATCAACCACCTCCACATACACTTCAAGAATTCGGCTTTTACCGCAACTCTGGAAAGAAAGTGCGAGTGAACTGATTTTGAACTAAAACTATGCTATACTAAAAATAAATATTTACTGAAGCCGTGAAACTCATAATTAAATGGGCAAAAGAATGAGTTAGATAAGTGAGTAAAGAATTAGATTTCTCATATTTAAAAAATTGGTGAAAAAAAAGTGGTAAAGCTCTGTGCACAGGAGCATCGAAGGTTTGTTCAAACTTTGATAAATCATATCTCCGAAAGTATTGTTTTCTCAAAATTGGGAATTTTATCGATGGATTCTTATGATAAATCTTCATCTTAAAAGAAATTTAATTAAAAAAATCATGAAATTACGATTTATTATTGAAAGTTTGAAGAATCTCCGAAAGTATCAGTTTGTTAGAGTTGAGAATGATATGAATGGATTCTTATGATAAAACTGCATCATGAAAAAAATGAATTTCAAATTTGTAATGTAAAAAAAAAAATTTTTTTTTCGTAACTCGAGATATTTATCTTCCAAACCTATTCTGAAAATTTCAACTGTCTAGCTCATTCCGTTCGAGAGTTATCGTGGTTACGGCCAGCTGGACAGAATCGATTTTACCACGAATTCTTGATCAGTGGGTCGAACCAAAACGTTCAAGACCATTTTCAGCCAAAAATTCGAAAATTACAGACCTTTGGGCAAATTTATAAGCACTCTGAGGAACAAATGCAAACTTTTGAGTCCCAAAATTCCTGAATTTTCGTGGAGCAGTGTATCTCACTGATTTGTAACACCGTACAATACTGAAATTTATGGTACATATCCGACATAATTTCTCGGATCCTATTTTGTCTCTTTTGACATATTCTGGAAATAGTTCAAATTATGCATTATGATGAATATGCAAATTAATTGAACATTCAAAGAGGGTAATTTCTCGATGCAAGTTTTTAAATTTTCAATTGAGTTCAGTGAACCTGTCAAAATAATGTCGTGTATTTAAATTCCTCAATGACCCTAAATAATATTAATAGCGAATCAATTTCATAGCAACGAATGAACCGTCTGCTTAGATACCATCATTGAGTTATGTTGCTTCTAGAAATATCTTATGTTCTGATCTTTCGGATAGCTCTTTTTATCATTCTCTTTATATACAGACAAAATTTCCGAGAATTCTTGCGGTAAGTTTCCGAGATAAGATTTCTCGCTTTTAACGATACGATTGTTGTAATTCTACACCTAAATACCTAACAAATTTCAATTCGATCAGATTTGTAGTCTTGGAAATATTAAGAAAATAAAATTTACCATGAGTATATCTCCGAACATAGGATAGCGTGTGTCTTTTAATTATATCTCAGAAACCATTTGGCGGATTTTGCCCACTCAATCTGTCATATCAGTGAAAAAACTCCCGTCATAAATTTCGAACGTCATATGGCATATCGGCCAACAATAATATTATAATTATGTACCCATAATGCATTTGAACATTTAAACAATATAATTTGTGTTATATTCAAATGAACAATTGAATCATTTTCAACATATAATTACAATAATAGTATTTTTTGCAGCAGAGCATCTATTATTCATTCTGAATGATATTTCGAAGACCTCAGTTTGTGAAGATAATAATAGAATTGAAGAATATTTCAATGTGGCACATCCCCAAGTATTCAGATTAGTTGCCTTTTCATATTGGACTGCTTTCTTAGTAAAGGTACCTACATCGAAAGACATGTTGTTATTTTTAATTATTACACGATTTTCAGTTGGCTAACATTTTATCTACCTTAACATGGAACTACACAGACTCATTCATAATATTAATCAGCAGTGGTTTAGCTGTTAGGTTCAAACAAATTGCTGAGGCAATCCAGAAAAAGGTATATATGAGAATTGAGAACTTTTTTAAGAAGTATAAATTGAATTTTTATTCCAGAATTTACAAGAGAGTGATGATAAATATTGGAGAGAAACAAGAGAAGATTTCAACAAGTTATATCAATTATGCATGGTTGTAGATAAATATATATCGCTTCTTGTAACTGTTTCGTTCACTAACAACATTTTCTTCATCTGCATTCAGCTTTACAACAGCTTAAAGTATGTATCTCGATGACATTTCATTGAAGTTATATTGTTACCAAAATATTTGTTTCGTTATTGTGGTAAAAATTGCCCATTTCACGTATCTTTCGAAGTTTGACTCAACAAAAAAATATTTATGGTATATTGAATCCGAATAATAATCATGGGCGGCTGGTGAGAGAGGGCTCCGGGCGCCGCCCTCCCTAGAGAAATGACGTACATACATAAACAATCAATTTGTATATTTCATATTCGGGCTATTGTCTTCAAAGTGGATTCAAGATTACATTAAAATTAATACATTTTTACTTAGCCACCATCTATATTTCACAATAATAACATTTGCGTTAAGCCTGCGCATAGACAAGGTATACTATGAGCGATGATGGTGCGCACTCCGCACTATGCTGGGGAGCGGAATCTTGAAAGCCCAAAGCGTAAACGTTGGTTACCATGGAAACAGTAAACGTGACCAATCAGAGATCAGAATAGTCCGCTAGTTCCACGCAGTTTCCAGTGACGATTTGGGCGTGTAAATAGGAGCCCAGAGAGGAATAAACCGAATGAATAATAGTGCCAATTCTTACGTGTTATAAAATTGCGTTGAGGATTTAAGGACTGACAATGAGATTGTCTGATCTAACCAAATTAAACTTTAGTACTTCGAGTTTGGTGGACAAGGTTAATTTTAAATAAAAAACAATGAACGACCTATGCCCTTATTGAATTTAAGTCAAGTTCAACCCGGCTATAATAATCGAGTGGGGTTTACGCGGAAGTTTGATACAAATGTTTACTTTATGGATGTGCGGATGTGAAGAAAAAAAATGCGATTTTTGTTTCGTTTGCTTACTGTTTGGTGGAGACGATAACTGGACAAATGAGGTGTACGTGATTGGAAACATCTGGATCAAAAGATAAAAAAACACGAAAAATCGGCCAAACATATGAACAATATTGTAAGCTTCCCGCTATTGGGCAGAACTAATATCCCTTCTGGATTAAGTACGTAGTGCATATGTCGAAAACATTCGTAATCACAACGAAATGGTATCATAAATCCGTTACGTCCTGTCAAAAATTGTCGATATTGTTGTGCGGCAAATGCAATCTTGCACTACGTGGTCATGACGAGTCGGAAGACTTGATTAATAGCAAAAAATTGGTTCAAGCCCTGTGGATAGGAGCTTTCTGGCGCTCTTGTTCAAACAGACAAATTATATCTCCGAAAGTATTGGTTTCTCAGAGTTGGGAATTATATCAATGTATTCTTATGATAGAACTGCATCATAAAGGAAATTCAATTCAAATAATAGTTTATTTATCAAGATCAAATGAGCAATCTGAGATTGAGAACTGCACCATGGAAGAAATCAAATTAAAATAGCTGAAATGAATTTGACTCTCTCTTATAGAACATAATGGCATGTACGAGTATGAACATAGATCATATGATGAATCATAGATAGAATAATTACAGCATTCTGTGAAAACATAGAAGTACGATTCATTATTGAAATTTCGAAAAATCATATCTCCGAAAGTATTAGCTTGTTGGAGTTGAAAATGATATCAATGGATTTTTATAGTGAAACTGCATCTTAAAACAATCTGAGAATGATAACTGCACCATGGAAGAAATCAAATTAAAATAGTTGAAATGAATTTGACTCTCTCTTATAGAACAGGATCACATATACGAGTATGAACACACATCAAATAATAAATCATAGATAGAATAATTATAACATTCTGTGAAAACATAGAAGTACGATTCATTATTGAAATTTCGAAAAATCATATCTCCGAAAGTATCAGCTTGTTGGAGTTGAAAATGATATCAATGGATTTTTAGGGTGAAACTGCATCTTACAAAAATTTTTTCTTTAAATTTGTAAGTTACTCCGGAACCATCTCGCCTATTTTGGCCAATAGCAAACTTAACTGAGATATTTATCTCCCTAACCTACTCTGAAAATTTCAACTGCCTAGCTTATTCCGTTCGAGATTTATTGTAGAAACAAAATTTCAAAGATTTCAAATTTTTTTTTTTACACATTACGGTATCCTGATCATTACAAAACTTCACATGCGTCTAAAGGTCATGATTCTACAATTTGATGCTAAATTTCAGATAGATCAAGTGATCGGTTTCAGAAATATGCATAAAAAACATTTTTATTAAAAACGGCCATAACTCCGAAACCGCTTGGTGGATTTTGCCCGTTAACGAACTCGTCCGAGATATTTACGCTCCAAACGTACCCTGCAAATTTCAATCCTCTAACTCCTTTCGTTCGAGAGTTATCGTGTTAACGGACGGCCGGCCGGCCGGACAGAATCGATTTCGACCACGGATTCTTGATCAGTGAGTCGAACCACATCGTTCGATACCATTTTCAGCCAAAAATTCGAAAATTACAGACATTTGGGCAAATGGATAAGCACTCTGTTCCGAGGAACAAAAGCGCCAAAAAAAAAGAGAACGTGACCGGTTGCTTACTTTAAATTTAATATAGCTGGTGTCGTATGCTTTGGATTCAACGTTTTGTGAAATATGTAAAGTTTAGGTTATTATAATATCGATGCCAATGACAACTGCAGAAACTGAAAGCTGTTTATCTACTTAATAATTGATCAAGACGTTACTATGGAATACAATGTCGGAAGAAAAACTGACGGCGCAATAATGTTGTCCATTGAACAAAATTCAGTTAACGACATTCCTGAAGAGGTAACGAAAAGGAAATCGAGATGTTCATCTGGGACAAAAACAGAAGGATGGAGTTTCATTTTAAGAAGTAGGCATTTGTAAGTACCTATTCAAAATATATATACTTTTTTGGTATTCTTGAATCAGTGCCCCCCTGAACAAAATAATCACCAGCTGCCACTGATTATAATTTATATTTTTGCTTACACACATGACATATTCTAGTTTGAATTTTATTTCGAGTAATCTATCATTCAATGTATAAGATTTTGTGTTTTCCTATACACGTCTGGCAAACCAAGGTCTTGAGTGCCGAATATCTATGCGATCTATGAATAGAAAAAGCCAAAAAATTTAATAGAGAACGATAACGATTTACTCTATTCCCCTACCGAACATCGGATGAGATTATTAATTATATTATTAAGTTCGGCCAACCTCCAATAATGATGAATGCAGAGAGCGACGATGGTGGAAGGAATCTACCTTTCATATACATCCACCCACCGCCCCCCCTTAGTTTGTTCATTTCCAACGATACTTCCACCTGCGTTATATCAAATTGATATTTAAAAAAATAATGTATTCGCGTAAATAAAAAAATTGGTTCAAGCCCTGTGGACAGGAGCTATTGGGCGCATGTTCATCTTCCTTGTGGCCCGTACTGACCAGTAAAGAAAAAAAGCAGTATCATGTTGAATACCTTAATATTATTCTGGAACACAAATTTTCCATTACAATAATCTTCATCTAGCTTCTATTTAGTATCAATTCCTGTAGAACGTGATCATAATAAGTGTTTTCCATATAATAAAATGTGTTTGAACTTGGTATGTAGAAAATCTGACATCAATTATTGGAATTAATTGATTTGACAAACAGCCGTCAAATGAGGTAAATAGATTTTTGTGACGATTTTCTGTGACCATAGAACGTCAAAACACGCTGGAATGTGAATTTTAAGCAATATCTTCTGGAATTGAGATCGTATCGAACTGAAATTTTGCACACTCGTGTAGAATGCTTGATTTAACGTCGGTACAAATTTTTTTATTAAAAAATTTTCCAACTGCCCGATCCCAACAATACTTAGATAATATTATATCCATAAATTAAGCATTTCATTATTGCATTTCTTGAAATAGGTACCTTTTCAATTCGATCAACATCGGCCTTCTTTCGACGTCTAAACTATGACTTGATTCTTTATGTTTATGTCTTTGAATTTGTTTTCGGTGGAATTCAAAGAGTTCATAGAATAATCGATGAAAATACTGAGAGAGACCCAGGAAATTTGACACATTTTGTCTTATATCTCCAGAAATTGAAATCGTATAGAGCCAAAATTTTGCACAATGTTGCAAAATACTACAATTGACGTTAGTACAAGTTTTTGTTGCAATCTGATGAATAGTTTACGAAAAAAAAATTTTTTTTTCGAAAAAATTAAAAGAAATATTTTTTTAAAAATTACCAACATTTCGATCATAACAGAATTTTGCCAAAAGTTGCGCGTTTATATCCTCGAACTGACTACCAAGTTTCGATTCAACATCTTCTTTAGTTCCTGAAATATCAGGGAAATAACCTCAAAATTTGAAATGTCTATAACTTCTAAACCGTCCGGCCGATTTTGCCTGTTAACGAACTTAACCGTCGCATTTTGATCAGAAACCTACCCTGAAAGTTTGAAGTCGATAGGACCTTCGGTGCTCCTGTTATCGTGCCTACGGCCGGAAGGCCGGCCGGCCGGCCGGCCAGCCGGCCGGCCGGACGGCACCCTAAAATCTGACACCGGATTCGTGATCAGGGAGTCCGAATTAGTCTATTAGCCAATTTTCAGCTCGAAATTCGAAAATTACAGACATTTGGACGAAATGATAGGACGATGTTCCCCTAGAACATGCGCCCAAAAATTAATATTATTAAATGTTATTTAAAACCAGGGAATGCACAGGAATAAGTGTTCGAGCGATTTATATTGCGTACCCGGGTCATCAGGTCCCGTCTGGTCTAGCTATTTCAAAATAATTTTCTTCATCGTTTTAAAAAAATCCAGGTGCATTAACCTAGCGACCCATTCAATCTTTTCATTCCATTATTTTTACGGACTAATGTTCAAGGATTTTACCAGTTTTTGTCGCGCTGTTATGGTGAACAGACTGCCGATCAATTCGACCAAATGTCTGTAATTTTCCAAAGTTTTGGTCGAGAATGGTCTTATATCATTAATTTCGACTCACTGATGATCCGAGACCAAACTTGATTCTGTCCGGCCGTCAGCACGGTTGAAATTTTCAGAGTAGGTTTGTACTCCAAATGTGCCGGCTACGTTCGTTACTGGACAAAATCCATCGAGTGCATGGTTTCAGAGCTATCTGAATAGCAATCTGAATTTTTTTTTTCAAATAACGAAAAATCCTGATCTGACCGAATTAAAACTCGGCAGTAAGTTGACAAATACCAACACGTAGACTTATGAAAAATCTCGAAAATATCGTATGACTTGAAAATTTTTAAATAATTATTAAAAAAAATCTCAGAAACTATCCGTCAGATATAGTTGAAATTCTGCTAAGAGCCTTCAAATCCTAATTCTGCAACAAAGTTCTAGATTTAAACGTGAACGGATCTTTATTGTTGGAGATATTAGAAAAATATCGAAATATCACAGTGGTTGGAGTGTGCTGGTTCACTTTATTATACTCAAACACCAAAGTTGTCGACGGTTTTTGGCGCTCTTGTTCCTCGGAACAGAGTGCTTATCAATTAGCCAAATGTCTGTAATTTTCGAATTTTTGGCCTAAAATGGTCTTAAACGATTTGGTTCGACTCACTGATCAAGTATCCGTGGTCAAAATCGATTCTGTCCGGCCGGCCGGCCGTCCGTTAACACAATAACTCTCGAGCGGAATGAGCTTGAGAGTTGAAATTTTCAGAGTTGGTTTGGGAGATAAATATCTCGGTTCGTTATTGGGGAAAATCAGCCAGGCGGTTTCGGAGTAACAAAAAAATTTGTTTACATTAAAAATTTTTAATTGATTTTTTTTAACATGTAGTTTCATCATAAGAATCCATTGATACTATTCTCAACTCTAACAAACTAATACTTTCGGAGATATGATTTTTCAAAGTTTCAATAATTATTATTCTCAATTCTATATGATTTTATAGAATACTCTAATTATAATTTGCTGATGTATGTAAATCCAACACCATGAGTGAATTTTACAAAATATATTTTTCATATCTCCATCTTAGTTACAGTTTGGTTTGAATTTACTGAAAGATTGAGAAAAATGCACATTATCTTTTTTTGAGTGGGTATTTTTATTTGTTTGTATTTTTATCTTAATTTCAGGGAACGCGAAGGTTTCATCGAAAAAACATATTATTTTTACTCCTTCGCATTTTTATTGCTACGCACAGCTTCAATAACTTTGTATGGAGCTTGGGTGAATGACGAGAGTAGAAAACCAATGGACAGGCTACACTGCGTTCCACCGAAGCAGTATAATATCGAGGTAAGATTAGACAAAAATTTATGTTTTTCATAGAATACCTTCTGAGCATTGAATAATATGCAACCCAGACTGCCCAGAGAATTCTACCTGTTCGTTTGGTTTTTGAAGCTACATCCCACTACGAGTATTCCCACTCCGTGAGTTAAAAGGTGAACAGGACAGTTTCAAAATGGTAACAGTAGTTCAAAACAAGGGCGTAGCCAGAGATTAATCTCGGGGGGGTTTTGAAATTTTGGCAATTGACTTTATAAGGGCGGTGGGGTGTAAGAGTCGCTTTCTGTAGCAAGTATTTTTTGTTTTTAAGAAAAAAATACATTTTTTTGAGGGGGGGGGTTGAACCCCCAAACCCCCCCCCCTGGCTACGGCCTTGGTTCAAAAGATATATAGAGTTGAATCAGGTACCTATATCAATATATAAGTGAGTCTTTTAGTTGTACATCTATTTTAACTATATAAGATTCCTCTCATCAAATGAAACACTTTTTTCATTTACCATTTTTCCAGGTTCAGGTAAAAGTTATAAACGTTTGATGATCTTACAATGTGCTAATACAATTCTACACTTTCTTTACCTGTCAACACAGAATCTCTCACTGACATATTTATTGCATAATTATCGAAAAGTTTAAATTTGATGTTTTAAATTCAATGAAATTGTTTGAAAAAACTTATTTACTCTCTCAAGTCTAGGGAAATGCTTCTTGATGCAACATTTGTGATAAAATGTTCCACTATTCCTGAATACTGAAACACTGAACTTCATTCAATATTCACTATACTATAAAATTATACACAATTTATCATGGCCTATTTTCACAAAATTCCCTAAATATTCTAATTCATATCATATATAACTGTATAAATATATACATAAATCGAAACAATGATATCGTATAAAAAACAACCATGTCAAATAAACTCTACCACCTGACTCTATACATGCATAGATTCATAGACATAGTATATGTGCTAGGCAACTCAAGTCATACACACAACCCAACAGCAACAACACAGGAGCAGGAGTCGAATCTACGACCTGCGGCTCTCTTAGACTATTAAAGATTGATATCTTTCTGTTTTCTAAAATTTCTCTGACTTCACCACCGGGGCGGGGCGGGCACATATATTAGCGGTGGTTACACCACAGAGCACAGAACATCTTAACAACACAGAAGCGTAATAACTCCCCCTTCCCGTTCAAACTTAATTCGTGTGCGCTTGTGTCATGCTATATGTATTAGATACAGTGTGGAAAAGCAAAATGGAATAAATTAATTATCTTGGTTACTGTACATATTTATGGAAAATCCCAAAATGCGTCAAATTTAAATTTTAAATTGTTATTCTTCTTCGTAAAAATGCGAACCCTACCTTCAACCCTCTTCGAAAGACAAGATAGGTACAACCCCCAACTTTTCGAATAGTAAGTATGGGCTTGTGCTGCATCGTTTCTAAGGCTGCGTCATTCTCTATTCAGAAATGTTATCACTTTCATGTTTATTGCAAAACTCAAAATAGAAAAAATTGGTTCAAGCCGTGTGGACAGGAGCATTCTGGCTCTCTTGTTCAAACAGACAAATTATATCTCCGAAAGTATTGGTTTCTCAGAGTTGGGAATTATATCAATGGATTCTTATGAAAGAACTTCATCTTAGCAGAAATTGAATTCAAACATCAGAGAAGAATTTAAATTCAACAAGAGTGCCAAAAATTATCAATCCAAAACCAATAGACGAATTCTACCCAACAACGAACTCATCCGAGATATTCATTCCTCAATTCTATGATGAACGATAATATATATTCTTTCCTCAAATCCACTCCAATACTCCAATACACCAATATTCCAGTTTTGTTTTTACTGGAGATATTCTGAACTCAATATTATTAACTTACCATTACCATTCCCGTCATCATATGGATTGACCATCGGCATGAAAATATCAACCAACAAAAAGTATGATATTATATTATAATTCTCATAATTCTACGATTGCTGAAATGAATTAGACAATGACATGTTTCAGGAAAATAAGTTGACATTATAACAATTCATAGATAGAATAACTATATCATTCTGTGAAAACATAGAAATACGATTTATTCTTGAAATTTTGAAAAATCATATCTCCGAAAGTATTAGCTTGTTAGAGTTAAAAATTATATCAATGGATTCTTATGGTAAAATTGCATATTGAAAAAATTTGATTTGGAATTTGTTATGTAAAAAATTGGGGGTTGTCTTTCGAAAGGGGTTGCAGCTAGGGTTCGCATTTTTACGAAGAAGAATGAAAATTTCAAATTTGAATTTGACGTGTTTCGGGATTTTCCTAAAATATGTACAGTAACCAAGATAATTAATTTATTATATTCGGCTTTTCCACACTATATCAACGTTAAGTTGGAGAAAAAAATATACATTTATTTGCAAACCTTGAAAAGTAGGTAATAGGTTAACCGAGATATATTTTCCAATATTCCAATACAACTGAAAAATATGCTGAATCTAGGTGTGCTTAGAACCACATGAATTTCATATCCAATTCAACGTTGCCGCTCAAAACAAGATCACGGAAATTCGCGCCATAATGATCAAAGTTGAGTGATGCTTCTGTGTAGTTAAGGTTTTCTGTGGTTTCACGAAGTAACGTATTTCCATGAATTCAAAACACCAGGTCCTTCGATAAGTCAATCGGAGAAAGCAATTTGACCACCTCGCATTTAGTCGAATATAATCGAGGCAGGTACAGAAATGTAATAATTATTTTATTTATTTATTGTAATTTTCTAGTACTTCAATGTCGTAGCGGTCATTTATTTATGTTGAGTTCTGTAGTGAGTTACTTTTGAAAATTGGTATTCTTGAATTCTTGAAGAGTTGAAAGCTAAATTGGAACAACAATAATTGGATTGTCTCACAGTACGATTGGGTGGAATGATAAATGATATTTCACTAGGAAGTATTAAATTTATTTATCGTTTGACGGAAAGATATTTTTGATGCGGATAACAAGTTCTCTTATGCATGAACTTTTGCAGATATTTCAAATTTATCATACAACTACTTAGTTGGATTCAAGTTTTTTGAATTGCAAGCGAATTTGCAAAATTCACAAACAAGCTGACATTTGAAGCTAATCATTTATCACGAAATTTTATTTATTATTATTATTATTATTATTTGATGATGTTGACTTAGGTACACCATATTATCTTATCCGGTTTAAAGATGATAATAAAACCAATTTGGAAACAAGCGAGATTTAAGTGCATACAAATCTAAGTCTTTCTAGAAGTATTATATTCTATGGCGACCAAGAAGTGGTCAACATTAAGATCATTATGCAGTCTATATGTCTATGCCTGTCCGTTTTTCTGTGTCAATCTTTTGAGCATAAATTATCTATGAACGACTGCAACGTAGTTTTCTCCTTTATCCGAGGTTTCTCGACACAGATCATATGTGATTCTAGTTCAGTGCCGGATTAAAAAATGCAGTTAAATATCTGGAATTTTTATCAGATTGTATATCATTCAATGAACAATACCTCCAAACTAATACGTTTTAGGAGATGAAGATAAATTTAATTTTCTAAAATGATTGATGATTCTTATTTTAAGTTGGTCTACCCACCGCATCGGTGATCGCCCTCTTGGTCTTCGGCCGTCTACTTTTCCTTGAATGATTAGTTTTTCCATTGCTTCTGGTTTCCTGGCGACGTGCCCAAAGTATTTTAAATACTGCTGACTGATACGTGCCGACCATCTAGTTTTGATGTTAAGTTGCTTAAGGATCGAGTCGTTGGTGCGATGTGCAGTCCATGGTATTCGAAGTAGCCGTCTGTAGCACCACATTTCCAGTGCATCGATTCTGTGGCGGTCTGCTAATTTCATTGTCCATGTCTCAGCAGCATAAGTTGCGATAGGAAACACTAACGACTGTAGAAGTCGCAGTTTAGTCCTATCAGTGATAGCTGTATCTCTCCAAACGCGCGTGAGCTTCACCATTGCGCCTCTCGCCATAGCAATTCTCCTACGGATTTCTGGCTCACATTCTCCTGTATTTGTCACCATGGATCCCAAGTACTCAAACCGGTTGACTACCTCGAATCCCGCGACATTCGTAATTTCAGGATTGTTGTTATTGAGTCGGTCTACGATCATCACTTTGGTCTTTGAAGCGTTAATTTCTAGTCCGTGTACTCTACTACGTATTTCCAGTGTTTGCATGATGTTCCCAAGTTCTTGCTCATCCCTCGCGACTATGAGCGTATCGTCGGCATATCTTAAATTATTGATTTTTCTACCACCAACTGCGATCCCACCATCCCAATTCTCTAAGACCTCTCTCATAATGTGTTCGCTATAGATATTAAATAGGAGCGGAGAAAGGATACATCCCTGCCTCACTCCAGCTGCAGTTGAGAAGGTATCGGATTGAGTGTTGTTGACTCGTACCGTCGCTGAATTTGCTTTGTATAGTTGTTGGATCAAATATACAAGATGTGTAGGTGTTCCCATTTCGATGAGGATGTTCCATAGCTTTGACCATTTAACCTGGTACAAATCTAGTCTGATTGTCTGATATTTGAGGGAGGAGGAATGTTCTCAGCCTTTGATTTAAGATAGTGAGCATAACTTTACTGGCATGAGGGATTAGAGCTATGGTCCGGTAGTTCCCACACTCGAGAGGGGAGCCCTTTTTAAACAGTGGCATTATAACGGAATGACACCACTGTTCGGGCCAGATTCCCGATTTCCAGATCCTTTGACACAGTGTGTACAGGATATCGATGCCAGCCTTGCCCATGTTTTTCAGGACCTCTGCCGTAATTCCATCAAACCCAGGTGCTTTTCGGTTTCGTAGTTTCTTGACTGCGTCTTCTACCTCTTCTCTTAGGATTTCTGGTTCTAGTTCGTGTTGCCTATGGGTGTTCGAAGCAGGCTCACAGTTATCGGCCAGTCCGATGTCGTCTGCAGCATACAATTTGACACAGTAGTCGCGCCACACTTTGGCAATGCCCTCGGCGTGTGTAATTACATTGCCTTCCTCGTCTTTGATAATTTGTGTTTTAGCCTTAAATTCTCTAGCCAGGTATTTTACCTTATCGAAAAGCTCTGCAGAGTGATTTCCAGTGGCATGTCTTTCAACTTCCTCGCATAACTTGTTAATGTGGTTGTTCTTGTCTCTTCTGCAAGCGTATTTGATGTCCTTGTTTATCTTCGATATCGCCTGTTGCTTCTCCGCTTGATCTCCCTTAAAAAGCCGGATCTTGTGCCGTTGTAAAACCAGTGCCAATGTTTCATCCGTCATCCAATGCTGGCGTTTTTTTGCGTTTTTTGTTTCTAAATTTTCACCAATCACTTCAACTATCCAATCCTCCACTCTCCTCCATACCTCGGAGGGGTTCCCCTCGAGGCTTGGTAGGCCCTTTTCTTGAATAGCTTTTTGGAAGACGGCAGGTCTGGAGCCAATAACCTTTTAGTCTTCACTTTGCCCATTGGTTTACGGAGTTTGATCTTGAAGCAGCCCCAAAGTAACCGATGGTCGGATCCGCACTCAGCTCCTGGTTTAGTTTTCACATTGTGGAAGGAGGTTCTCCATCTTCTGTTAACAAGGATATAGTCTATTTGATTTTTGTGTTGACCACTCGGAGAAGTCCAGGTATATAGACGACGTGGGTACTGTTGGAACATAGTGTTCATTATGGACATATTATTGTCAGTGGCGAACTGAAGTAACCTACTGCCTCGTTCATTACGAATCCCCAGCCCAAAACGGCCTACGGTATCACGTAAATGGTTGTCTGTTGTGGTCTTCCCGACTTTTGCGTTAAAATCTCCCATCAACATTATTATTCCTTTGGGTCTAACGGATGCCATCGTTTCTTCTAAGCAAGAATATAGATCTTCCACCTCTTGATCGTTTGCGTCGGTAGTTGGTAGGTATACTTGTATTAGGTGTAGCTTTTGCGGCTTAGTGTTTATGGTAACCGTCAGCATTCTTTCACTAATTGGTCTGTAGGACTCGACATACTGGGCATATCGTTTGTTGACAAGAAAAGCTACGCCATTTCGTCCTGTAGCCTCAGCACCAGCAATGTCCATTGTATGCTGTTCTGTGTCGAAGTGGCCTGACCCTTTCCAATGTGTTTCTGACAAACCACAGATATCGATTTTTAGGCGTCTTATTTCTTGCTCGAGTATGTGGAGCTTTCCAGTATGAAGAAGTCCTCTCACGTTCCATGTTGCAACGGATATGCCTTTGCGGAGTTGTTCTGCATTTTTCTGAACAGTAGCATAATTTCCGTGTGAGGCCTGATCGCCCACCTCTCCACGGCCGGTAGCACACTTCACACCAGCAGGCCCGGACCCTGGCTGGCGCCGATCGCTACTCGGGTCGCCGGGCAAATCTAGTTGATCTCGTTGTCTCCTCATCATAATGCTCTCATGGGATAGTAATCAGGTGGTTTCCCCTTGCCTTCCTGATCCTATGCCGTTGGTCTCCGCGACTCATCCGCCTTTGTAGTCTGTGACTCCTGGACAAAAGGGTGCCAGTGCCCCTTCCACTCTAGCCGCCATATTGAAGTTCTCCTTCTTCGCCGGGTCGACTGTTGAGGACTTCACCCGTAACCCTGGGCAAGGGTACAGCGATATACCCCGCTGTGCTGGGTCCCCGGCAGAACTTAGCCACCGACTCATAAAGTCGGGCCCACCCCCGCGACGTGGACGCGCCTGCCGAGAATTGCCTAAGTGGACTCAGAGAAGATGTCTCTGGCTTCCCGTAGGCCGGGTTAATGCTGTGTATGAAACCACAAGGCAAAGGTCAATAATCGATTGCGATAATAAAAAAAATACTTGCAAGAGACGTAATGGCTTCTATTCAAAATGAATTCAATGCACGAACTGATTGGAGATGATTGACAAATGATGGACCTTCGAAATGCTGATGAGAGGTTTCCAGCTCGAATTTGATTTAGTGACGAAGCAACATTTTATTTAATTAGACCTGCCAACACACAAAACTGTTGCTATTGGTTAGATCACAATCCAAATGGGATGATTGAGGCACATACACAATTTCATGGAACTGTTAGGGACAGTGTTATAAGGCCTTTCTTTATTGAAGGACCGTTAACAGGTCCAAAATATTTGGATTTATTACGAGATGACCTGATTCCGGCTTTAGCGGTTCTTTTTCCGAACGATGCAGATCCAGATCTCCTAAAAGAAACGTTATGGTTTCAACGGGATGGTGCTCAACTCCATTATTTTCTAGATGTACCTGATGACCTGAACAAAAACAAAGTGTTCCCAGACAGGTGGATCGGTCAGCGAGATTTTATTGAATGGCCGGGTCGATCTCTAGATCTGACTCCCCTAGACATTTACTCATGGTGTTATATAAAAAATGGGTTCAAGCCCTGTGGACAGGAGCTTTCTGGCACTCTAGTTCAAACAGACAAATTATATCTCCGAAAGTATTGGTTTCTCAGAGTTGAGAATTATATCAATGTATTCTTATGATAGAACTGCATCATAAAGGAAATTCAATTCAAATAATAGTTTATTTATCAAGATTAAATGAGCAATCTGAGAATGAGAACTGCACCATGGAAGAAACCAAATTAAAATAGCTGAAATGAATTTGACTCTCTCTTATAGAACAGGATGAAATGTACGAGTATGAACACAGATCATATAATGAAGCTTAGACAGAATAATTATAGCATTCTGTGAAAACATAGAAGTACGATTCATTATTGAAATTTAGAACTTCATCTTAGCAGAAATTGAATTCAAACATCATAGAAGAATTTAAATTCAACAAGAGTGCCAAAAATTATCAATCCAAAACCAATAGACGAATTCTACACAACAACGAACTCATCCGAGATATTCATTCCTCAATTCTATGATGAACGATAATATATATCTTTCCTCAAATCTACTCCAATACACCAATATTCCAGTTTTGTTTTTAGTGGAGTTAAAAATGATATGAATGGATTCTTATGGTAAAACTGCTTATTGAAAAAAAAATTAATTTGGAATTTGTTCTGTAAGAAAAAAATTTTGCCCAATAACGAACTTAGCCGAGATATTTATCCCCCAAACCTACTCTGAAAATTTCAACTGTCTAGCTCATTCCGTTCGAGAGTTATCGTGCCTACGGCCGGACGGCCGGACTGGCCGGACAGAATGAATTTCGACCACGGATTCTTGATCAGTGAGTCGAACCAAAAGACCATTTTCATCGAAAAATTCGAAAATTACAGACATTTGGGCAAATTGATAAGCACTCAGTTCCGAGGAACTAGAGCGCCAAAAACAAAGTTTATCTGAATCGGTCAATCAACATCGAGGAGTTGAAACAGATTATTCGGAATTTTTTTGCCGAAATTGGTATCAAACTATTAAGTTCGACTCACTGATGAAAAATTCGAGGTCAAATTCGATTCTGTCCGGCCGGCCGTTGTGGCCGAACGTAAAGAGATAACGACTTGAAATTTTCAGGAGTGGTTTAGCATCCGAATACGACGCGACGGTTGTGCTTATTAATGGGCATAATATATTCTTTGAGCTTCTTGGTCTCCCATTAAGATGTTTTGATTTTTGTTGAAAAATTATTCGAAAGGTCATCAAAATCCTTCATAAAATCGGAAGAAATGACGCCTTCTATTCCACTTAAATTTCTAGACATCACCGTATCCCTTCTAGACTGAGGATCTGCCCTTGTTGCGCGTATGTTCTGGGGAACATCGCGTTATTATTTTGCCCAAATGTCTGTAATTTTCGAATTTTTCGCCGAAAATGGTCTCAAACTATTGGGTTCGACTCCCTGATCAAGAATTCAAATTTCATTCTGTCCGGCCGGCTTAAGAATGGAAAGAGATAGCGACTCAAACTTTCCAGGGTAGGTGCCACATCCCAATAGGACGGACAGGATCGTTGATGGGCATAATCGGCCCAATGCAACTAGTTACCAAGCTTCAATTCGATCAAGTCAATATATTTTTTGAATTATCGAGGAAATAATATTCCAGGTGGGTATAACTCCGAAACCGATGGACCGATTATGCCCTAAAACGAACTTATCTCCCCCATTGGGATGCACAACCTACCCTGAAAATTGCAAGTCCCTATCTCCTTTCGTTCGATAGACAACAAGCCAACGGTCACCCATCCAGCTACTGAACTCACACGAGGCTGCTCGGAACTCCAACAATATCGATCCGATCGTGTTCAAACTTGGAACTTGGCAGTAGAGTTAGGTTTTGAAGGATCTCGCAAAATTTCAGCGATGTCAGAGGAATAGTTTCTGATACATATAATTTTTTTCAATGATTTTTAAAACATTTTGGAGTTATACCACCTCATGAAATTTTGCAGGAATTTTTGCGGTGGCATTCTAAAACTGACAACCATGTTTGAATTGGATCGGTTTTATATTTTTCGAGTTATTGAGGAAATAACAAACAAATTTCAGATGGGAATAACTCCAATACCGTTTGGCCGATTATACCTGTAGACAAACTCAAATATCCCATTCAGATGCACAACCTTACCCAAAAATTTCAAGTTGCTATCTCTTTCCGTTCTCAGGTTATGGCGACATAAATAATAATTTTTGTTAATTTTTTTAAAATTTTCTAGTGATCCGATTCACACAAAATTTCATAATCGTGTTTAGTTTTGCATTTTAAACCTACTCACCAAGTTTCAATTCGATCGGACTTGTATTGGTTGAAAACAAAATTATTACTCGGAAACCATTAGGCCGATTATGCCCATTAACGAACTTGTCCGTCGTATTGGGATGCGCCACCTACCATGAAAATTTCAAGTCGCTATCTCTTTCCGTTCTGAAGTTATCGTGGCAACGGACGGCCGGCCGGATAGAATTAAATTTGACCTCGAATTCTTGATCAGGGAGTCGAAGCCAATCGTTTGAGACCATTTTTGGCGAAAAATTCGAAAATTACAAACATTTGGGCAAAATGTTCCCCAGAACATACGCGCAAAAAAGTGGTTCAAGCACTGACGTGAAGTCAGAAGCTTTTGCGCGTATGTTCTCTTGTCCATTCTCATTTATTGGACACTCTTTATCGAATTCACCATGGTAAATTAGGAGTGTACAATACAGGAGAACAGACAATAGAAATCAC
This sequence comes from Halyzia sedecimguttata, assembly GCA_937662695.2. Lineage (NCBI taxonomy): Eukaryota > Metazoa > Arthropoda > Insecta > Coleoptera > Coccinellidae > Halyzia > Halyzia sedecimguttata. The sequence goes on from OW569413.2 coordinate 20,017,302, forward strand.
CATGCTAAATTCGATTAAGGGTGTCCAATAAAGGAGAATGGAGAAGAGAACATACGCGCAAAAGCTTCTGAATTCACGTCAGTGCTTGAACCAATTTTTTTTCATTGGATTTTAAAAAATTTTTTAGAGTTGGTCTTGAAAGGTATTTTGGAAAATTTGGCAAAAATTTAGGAACGGCATCTCTTTACATCAGGCGTGTCAATAATGAAAATTTGATTCTTTCATCGGACTGCAAATGTTACCTTTATTACATCGATATCCTGGAAATGCTCATCAGGATATACAGAACAAATGTCAGCTGGATACTGTATACACAGATTTTAGGAAAGCTTTCGATAGGGTCGACCATGATGTGCTGCTGTTCAAACTCAGTCGATTTGGATTCTCGGATGACATTCTCAAGTTGATAGGTAATTATTTAGAAAATCGATTCTTGATTGTCAGACATCATGGAAATTGGTCGGGAAAGTTCGAGGCTAATTCGGGCGTACCGCAAGGCTCAAATTTGGGACCACTTCTTTTCGTTTTATTTATCAACGACTTTCCCGGGATTGTCAGGTTCTCAAGGTGCCTCATGTATGCTGATGATTTAAAGATATTCAGAACCATTCGGACGGTGAGAGACTGTATTCTCTTGCAGAAGGACTTAGATCGTATCTGCGAATGGAGCTACAGCAATAAATTATATTTTAATATTGAGAAATGTAGCATTATGTCAGTAACACGCTTAAAGAATCCAATATATTTCAACTATATTTTGAATGGAGCCTTTCTGCGGCGGAGTGCGGAAGTGAGGGACCTTGGACTTGTCTACGATCGGGAAATGTCTCACAAGAACCACATTCAAAATGTCACAAAGTCTGCCAATCGACTGTTGGGTTTTGTTATTAGACAGACATCAGGTTTCACCAACGTTGAGACGATCAAACTTCTCTATTACAGTTTAGTTAGAACGAGATTAGAATATGCATCCAACCTGTGGTTTGAGAGTACAGAATAAATTGTTACGCTACCTTTACTTCAAGAAATATCACGTACGACCCAATTATATCACAGTCAGAACAGTAAATCTTACAAGTGAATTCAAAGTTTTATCCCTAGATAATAGAAGAAAGCTTTGTCTGTTGATGTTTTTGTTCAAGATACTTAACAATAAGATTGATTCACCTGAAATACTGTCTCTGATACGATTTCATGTACCTGTTAGGAGAACTCGTTCTTCCGTTATGTTTAGCTTACCATTGATTACGTGCACCTCCAGATCCCCACTTGCGTGCATGCTGAGTTTGGCTAATGTATTAAATTTATTTGTTGATGTCAACTGGAATCAGTCACAATATAACTTCCGAAGGTTGGTAATCGGACATTTGGTCAATTTCTCATTATAAAAAGATTTTATCCTTTACGGGAATAATTCAGCAACTTTCAACAGAGGATGTGTTCAATCTTAGGCATATGGGTTTTCTTGAGTTCTCTTTCATTGTTATGGTGTCGTTAACCATTCTGCACTGTACATCGATCATATTTTGTTAATTTTTTTTTTTTAATTGATTGTATTAGAAAATAAGTTATCCATGTAAAAAGACTGTGCAGTCTGTTTGGATAAAATAAAATAAATAAATAAATAAATAAATAAATAAATGTTTCTCACACACAGCGCTTATAAGGTCTAGGAGAAAAATTTTATCGCGGGATAGCCTTTACCCATAAATCCTTCAGCACTTTGCAGAAATGAAACAGCACACATATCTTGAAAATGAATATTTATAATTGCTGTTGCAGGCAGGAAGAGATTTCCTAACTATGTTGCTCAGTCTATAGTCTCATCTGAAATGATCAGAACTCACCCCCCCAGTAGAAATAATCCAAAGGAAAATGCACTATTTACACACTGTTTAATCACAAAACATATATCACTGTATTGCACTAATTCACGCCTTTCAATTATACCTAAAAATATCACGAAATACCGGCGATTGTAATCCTAACCGACAAAATAATGCTGGTTCTTTCCGAATTGGATGTAACCGGTCATGATACAATAACAAACGTTCATCTGCCGTGCGATCTCCATACCCTGTTGTCATTTTATCACGTTCCAGGCTTTCCATTATAGACGGTTGTGTCACTACCATTCTTAAAATTATCCTCAAAACCACTCGTATGCTCTGCACGAAGTACTAACAGTTCATTAGATATACCTATAAACTTGTTTCATCAATTGAAAGATTCCGGTAAACGTTTAACAATGTACCATGTACTCTGCAATAATGCCACTGTGACAATAACGAAGTAAATTGGCTTCTGCACCTCCGATTGTCATGCACATTTGGCAGAACGCCAGAAAAAGATGTAGCTTTCAACTCAAGCAAAATGCGGTACCTAACTCTAGAATGTGCTATTTTGAAAATGTCCTGCTTACTTTGGAACGCACCTTTTATTATTTTATTCATCCTAGCATCATCTTTTTTAAGGTTATAAGATTCATCGAACAAGTAAGTGCAATGCCCATTGGAATAACGGGGTCGAAGCTATTCATTGTTACTAGAGGATTCCTTTTGAAAGTAAGTAGAAGTTCTCATGTATTCTCACTGAGCGTGGCATGCTGACATGACTCACGAATTCGAAGATGAACCGTCTAAACCACCTTTCTTGTCTATGGTCTAAACGAGTGGCCGTTGACAGCCGGGAATTCACGGTATGAACTCTTTTAACATAATGAAACTGTCAAGTTTAATTAATTGTATAATAGTGAGCGTTCGTTCCATGACTCAAGCTATAAATAATATTTGCAGTTTTATCTAAGCACTCAAACCTTGTCTCATGTTAGTATCGAAATGTGTGTGGTGATACGCGTCCCAGAAGGCCATCCAACATATCTTTAGACGTTCAGGTCTTCAAGGTGATTGTTCCTTAGTTCTTCAGCTACTAAGCAACTAAGGCCCTTGTCCCATCAAAGCGACGCCACAAGACCCGATGTTGCCAGCGTGTATCAATCCCTGAAAGAATAAACGATACGAGGACCTTTTTGGTCAATAAATTGAATAACTACATTTCATACAACACAATAATCTCGAGATAAGGTTGAAATAGGTAGGTAGTTGTTATTCAATTCATTTTTCAGCAAGAACAGCACGAGTGGCTCATTGGCAGAGCGTTTGACTCTGGAGCCAGAGGCCCCAAGTTCAATCCCGAGGCTAGGGAATAATTTTTCTAGTCACGGTAATCGCCACCATTCATTGTTGGGTCAAAAATTAACAGGGCTGTGCTTAAGGTGGCGTAAGGACACATTAACAAAGCCTAAACAGAACACAACTGATTCTGCTTATCCGATCTAACTCGCAAGAGCTTGTGAGGGTCTCCTTGGGAAAGACCTAGGTGGATCAGTGTAATAATATAATAATAATAACCATGACCAAATAAGCATTTTTCAAGATGCGACATACATACATCATGGTTAGATTACGCGAAAGCATTTGACACATCAGCGCACAGCTTGATAATACGGCTGCTTGAGATGCTAAAAGTCCACCCTAACATCGTCCATGCGATGGGAAACATCATGGCGTTATGGAAAACTAAGTTCGCTGTCCGATCCGAAGGTCGGACCGCTTATACTCGATGGGTGAGATACAGGCGAGGCGTATGTCAAGGAGACTCGCTAAGCCCGTTATTGTTCTGCATAACACTTCTACCATTAACAACTGAGATGAGGACAAGCAGAATAGGGTACAAGACCGGATCACCAGGCAGAAGAGAACATCTGATCTCATATCTACTCTACATGCAAGACTTAAAACTGTACGCTTCTTCCAAGGCAGCACTACAACAACTACTGAATATCGTTGCCGAATACAATAGGCAATAAGAATGTCATTCGGTTTGGACAAATGTGCTGTTTTTCATCTAAGCAGAGGAAGAACTGAAGAAACGAGAAGACATCGACTTAGAAGGGGGAATAAGCATTTGACACCTCGAAGAGGATGAAACATACAAATTCCTTGGGATGAAACAACGAGGTGCACTGGAGACAACCCAAATCAAGGATGTCTTGACAGCTAGCTACAAAAAGAAGATCCGAGATTTATGGAAATCACAGCTGTCCGGAAAAAATTAAGTATCTACTACGAACAGCTTGGCAGTACCGATAATCACCTACTCATTCGGGTTAGTTAACTGGACAGTGAATGAAATTCTCGATCTAGACGGAACCACTCGTAAAGTGATGAACATGAATCGTAGCCTGCATCCCAACTGCTCGATTCAAAGGATACACCATCAACAAACGTTGGAAATGGCAATAAGGATATTGAGAAGCGAAGACCCGCTTCTGAAAAGGGAGGCTCAGCATGAAATCAGGAATCAAGGAGCTATCCTATTTAGGGCTGCTCAGAGAGCTTTGGAGAAGCTCTGTATAACCGGCATATCTATCGATCATGAGCTAGCAAGAACACCTATCTCGCCAACAGACCAAATAAGAGTTGGCAGAGAGATAAGGCAGGCACAACTGAAGAAACTACTCGAGGACTACTCAGGAGTTTGAAAGATCAGGGCCTGTCGGAAGAATTATCCTTCGCCTTTTTGAAGTCCGCTGGACTCAACTCGGAAACGGAGAGATTTGTCATATCTTGTCAAGATGGGGTTATAAATACCAGATGATATAAAAAGAACACCATGAAAGTGGACACCCCCACAACGTGCAGGGCATGCCACAGCCAGCAAGAAACTAATATGCACATTCTGTCTGCTTGCAGAGTCCATGCTCCATCAGGATATGTGGAAAGACACAATGCGGCACTCCGAATTCCCTACGTCCATCTGAGAGAGGTTTATGGTATAGACAAGGAACCAGTGCTACCATATGTGCCTCTGGAGATTGAAGCAGTTGTTGAAAATGGCAGGGCTCGCATCTACTGGAACTATGCGATTCCAACAACTCGGCAGATCGACGCCATAAAGCCTTATACTTCTGCTGGACTAAGAACTCAAGGAATTGTTTGTCGTCGAATTCCCCCCCCCCCCCCCCCCCGCAGAAAATAATGTGGTGATGAAAGAAGAACAGAAGAGGGAGAAATACAAGAATTTAATGTTCGAACTTGGGATCCTGTATCCAAGGCATAAGGTTAGGATGGTCATACTAATCATAGGATGCCTAGGCGGAATGAGAGCGAACTACGTGTCCGAATTGAAGACTATTCCGGCCAGCAAATCTCTGGCCGAGGAATTAACTCACAGAATGCAGAAAGCGGTGTTGTTCGATCACTTCGAGTCATCAGGTCCCACCAACTATGAAGGCCGCTTGCAGCTCATATCTTTTTGTTAAGAGACGCTGTAAGGGCAGGACGAAGAACTACTCCAAGGAACGTGCGAGAGGTTTTTTAGAGAGTAACCATCAACATCTGGAGTCTCACACTCCTGAGAGAAGCGGACCTTCTCAGGGCGGGCCCATAAAAGGTTTTTCCTCTCGGGCGGACAAAAAAAAACCATACCTGGCTCCTGTTGAACAAAGAGCTCAAGGATTTGTTTATTGTCGAATTTTCCTTCCCCGCTGAAAATAATGTCGTGATGAAAGAAGAACAGAAGAGGGAAAAATACAGATATAATGTTCGAACTGGGGATCCTCTATCTAAGGCATAAAGTTAGGATGCTCGTACTAATCATAGGATGCCTAGGCGAAATGAGAGCGAACTACGTGACCGAATTGAAGATTATTCCGGCCTGTAAATCCCTGGCTGAGGATTTGGCGCACATAATGCAGAAAGCGGTGTCGCTCGGATCTTTTGGAGCGATCAGGTCCCATCAACTGCGAAGGCTGCTTGCCATCTTTTTTGTTAAGGCACGCTGTAAGGGCAGGACGAAGAACTACTCCAAGGAATGTGAGAGAGGTTTTTTGTGAGTAACGAATCAACAACTGGGATCTCACACACCCGAAAGAAGCGGATCCTCTCGGGTTAAGCCCGGGAGACAACTCTTGCCATAAATATTGGAAATAATTAAAATTCTTGAATTAAATATATATTCTCAAACATAACATTTATAGATTTAGGGTAGGCTAAGGAAAATTGCGATAACATTATATTAAAATTTCTAATTCTTCGTTTCTTCTATTCCCCGAATGATTTAGTTTCTTTTCTATTTCCTCGACATTGCTTTACGCAATTCTTCAAATGATGGCCCTTTTTGATTCAAACTGAAGAATCGAAAGATAATGATTTTTTGAAATTGAATATATAAAATTATAATTTATTTGAGCTTCTTGATCTTCCATCCAGATATATCATTTTCTGTTGAATAAGTACCAAATATCAAGGTCAAAATCTTATATGAAATCGGATGAAACGAATTCTTCTATTTCGTTCAAATTTCTGAAAATTTTCGTATTACTTATAGACTTGCTTTTGGTACTAGTTTTGAAGGGTGTTTTTGTAAAACTGAGAAAATCTTTGGGCATTTTAATCATAAATATGTTCAATCTGGCTGTAAATATATGCTTTGCCTTTGGTATTACATCTAATTCCTCGAAATATTTCTCGTAAACTGCGCTATAACGAGCTAGAAGAAAAATGTTGCCTTAACATATAAATTCTCCAGCTCTTTCATTTCTTGAGATTCTTCAAGATGAATAATAATTGCTCAATTGCTGTTACCATAGATAGACCCAATATAATATTATATTAGGTCTATATCTGTTAGAGGAACGAACATATTTTCGTTTCTCATCTCAGCCTGTACTCACCCCAAGTAATGAATAAGCCAAAGGAAAATTCACTACACACTCTTTAATTCACAAACACTATTTAATCACAGAAAATATATCACTGTATTGCACTAATTCACGACTTCATTTTCACAAAATATTTCATAATTCAAGCAGCACTTAAGTAAACAATCTGACAAACATAAGTTTGTCAGTTGAACAGTATTATATAATACTGTTCAATGGCACAGTAACTTAAACCGTCTCTATCATGTTGCCATTTAAACATGTTTTGGGCTTGTATACAGGGTGTCCCAAGTTCGAGTGCCTATTAGACGTTTCTGGAGAACTGGACATATTTCAAATCAGAAAATTGGGATTATGATGATATTGCTGGAGCTAAAATATTTTCGAAGCCCAATCACTTCCGGTTATACAGGGAGTGAAAATAAATTTGATGAAAACATTTTTTTTTCAAGTTTTGCATTCCTGGAATACATTTCTATTGAAACCATTGTATTCATTCGAATAGTTTTCAAAATATCGGAAAAAAACCGGAAAGAAAGTAAAATATGTTTAGTCAGTATTATGTTCATTATTCTTGTTTTAAACATCCTGAGCGTGAACCGTTTTTTAGAGAACATCGAAGAGGAACAATGTGGAAAGGTCATGCATCATTTGTATTTCAGAAATATCATCACAGGGTGTTTCAAATTTTGTGTCTAAAATTGTGATCAAAAATTGGCCATAACTTCTGTTTTTTGGCGCTCTAGTTCCTCGGAACTGAGTGCTTATCAATTTGCCCAAATGTCTGTAATTTTTGAATTTTTCGATGAAAATGGTCTTAAACGATTTGGTTCGACTCACTGATCAAGAATCCGTGGTCGAAATTCATTCTGTCCGTCTGGCCGGCCGGCCCTAGGCACGATAACTCTCGAAAGGAATGAGCTAGACAGTTTGGGAGATAAATATATCGGCTAAGTTCGTTATTGGGCAAAATCGGACAGATGGTTTCGGAGTAACAAAATTTTTTTTTTTTTACATAACAAATTCCAAATTAAATTTTTTTCAATAAGCAGTTTTACCATAAGAATCCATTTATAACATTTTTAACTCTAACAAGCTAATACTTTCGGAGATATGATTTTTCAAAATTTCAATAATAAATCGTATTTCTACGTTTTCACAGAATTATATAATTATTCTATGTATGAATTGTCATAATGTCAACTTATTTTCCTGAGACATGACATTGTCTAATTCCTTGCTAATAGTTGGTTCGAGAAACGTCAAAATCGGCTTAGAGAGACGGGGTCTGAAAACGGCCGTTCTAGGCAGTTTTCGGTCCTGAAAGTTGACGAAAAGCGAAGATAAGGGTAAAAAACCGTCAAATAAACCCCCATTTGGCGATTTTTTGTCGAAAAGTGAAAATTATATGAAAATATATCCCAGGTAAGTACCGACGTTTTAAGTATTCTAATACCGGAGATTGACAAGATCGTACGAGGAGCCCGATAGCCCGGGGGTCTAATCCGTCGAGTTTTCGGTTTCAGAACGAGAGAAGGCGGGCTCAAATCCCGGAAAGGGAATTACACTTTTTGGCGCTCTAGTTCCTCGGAACTGAGTGCTTATCAATTTGCCCAAATGTCTGTAATTTTCGAATTTTTAGCTGAAAATGGTCTCAAACGAACTCTCGAACGGAAGGAGTTAGAGGATTGAAATTTGCAAGGTGGGTTTGGAGCGTAAATATCTCGGACAAGTTCGTTAATGGGCGAAATCCCTCAAGTGGTTTCGGAGTTATGGCCGATTTTAGTAAAACAAATTTTTTATGAATATTTCCGAAACCGATCACTCGATCTATCTGAAATTTAGCATCAAATTGTAGAATCATGACCTTTATACGTATGTGAAGTTTTGTATTGACCAGGTTACCGCAAAGTGCCAAAAAAAATTTTCAAAATAAAAAAAAAAAATCCTACAATAACTCTCGAACGTAGTGAGCTAGGCATTTGAAATTTTCAGAGTAGGTTAGGGAGATAAATATCTCTGTTAAGTTTGTTATTGGGCAAAATAGGCCAGATGGTTTCGGAGTAACGAAAAAAAATTTTTTTTAAGCAACAAATTTCAAATTCAATTTTTATTTAAGAGTTTTACTTTTAAAATCCATCGATATCATTTTCAACTACAACAAGCTAATACTTTCAGAGATATGATTTTTCTAAATTTCAATAATGAATCGTACTTCTATGTTTTCACAGAATGCTATAATTATTCTATCTAAGCTTTATTATATGATCTGTGTTCATACTCGTACATTTCATCATGTTCTATAAGAGAGAGTCAAATTCAGTTCAGCTATTTTAATTTGATTTCATCCATGGTGCAGTTCTCATTCTCAGATTGCTAATTTAATCTTGATAAATAAACTATTATTTGAATTGAATTTCCTTTATGATGCAGTTCTATCATAAGAATACATTGATATGATTCCCAACTCTGAGAAACCAATTCTTTCGGATATATAATTTGTCTGTTTGAACAAGAGCGCCAGAAAGCTCCTGTCCACAGGGCTTGAACCCATTTTTTTTTAAATTAGTACCCTATTTTTTTATGATTACCTTGGATTTTGGGGTGAAAAATAATGATAGTTTTCTCAAATGATTATGCTCCTAAATTAAAAAAAAAACTCAGAAATTATTTAATTTAGGAGCACAATCATGTGAGAAAACTATCATTATTTTTCACCGCAGAATCCAACGCAATCATAAAAAAATTGGTTCAAGTCCTGTGGACAGGAGCTTTCTGGCGCTCTAGTTCAAACTGTAACGTTTCTTTTTAACCCGGGCAGGGGTTTGTTTACATTCGTTTGGCGAGTGTCGTTTATGTCGTTTATGTTGACATAGAATTTGAGGTTGGATCTCAGTGGTACCAATCGACGCACAAAGAATAATCGTATTCGAAGAGCCGAATGAGTTGGCAATATTGTTGCATTGTGACAGTCTGAAAATTTGTGAGGGTCTGCGCCAGTCAGGGACATGAGGTCGTCCATTTTTGTGGAGATTCTAGGGAGGAGCAATAGGTCGTGCGTATTTTCGAAACTTCGTAAGAATTGTTGAATTCGTCTTAGTTGGATATAGTTTCGAAAATCGAATAGGAGTGAGGGTTACATTGGTTTGATTTGGAAAGATAACAGGTAACTTGCACTCGTCTCGAAAGAGGATCTAAAGGCCTTTCTGCAAATCTAAGAGTTGACCACGTGAACGATCTTGGTGACTTTGACAGAATATCGCTGTGTGATTGAAGAATTATTTGGTGGAGGCACGGCCAGATTTGGTTTCGAAGCTACGTGTGCAGGACAACCCCGAACATCAGGGAAGAGTAGCACTGAGGCATTCGAGTATATACAAGGTGGTCCATAAGTAACGCTGTGAGACAGCCAACGCAGGGTTGCAGATCCCGAGTATATACAAGGTGGTCAGTAAGCAACGCTGTGGGACATTCAATCGAGGGTTGCAGACTACGAGCACAGAGAGAAAGAGGACAGTATTGCGAGACCATCAACGCAGTACTACGTTCAGGAATAAGGATAATCAGCACGCAAGTTATAGGAAACATATCTCGAAACATATCTTATACCTGCTATATATATTAGGGTGATTCAAAAAAAAAGAATATTTTTTTTTTCGTTTGGTACTCTGAAAAATAGGTTCCTAGACACCTCTAAGAAAGCCTCTCCAAGCATGAGTTCTTAATTGTAATGGGAAGGTCCTCCTTCTTACAGTTTTCTATTTTTTCTTATTATCAGATAGAAAAATTTATATCTCGCTTCCAACTACTTGAAAAAATATCTTGTTCCTTAGATTTTTCAGGAAATTGAATGTTCTACAAAAAAGGTCTCTTACGATTTTTTCGTAAACCCAACCGTTTAAAAGATATTAACGGTTAAAGTTTGATTATTTTTGGGAAAATTTTTTATTTCTTATGAATTTTATAACTCAATGAAAAAAAATCATTATGAATGATGAAACTCATAGTTTTGTAGGAAATTTACTGCTCTATAAAAATGGTCTCTTATGATTTTTCGATCAAGTTGAGCGTTTACGAGATATTCATCGTCAAACATCAATGCATATCAATTTTTCTAGTTTTTGATCAATAATTCGAACATTTTCAATTTATTCTGTGAGTTTCAAGGAAATTTAGACAAATTTGAGTTTTTGAAGATAGTTGAGAGTAAAAAACATAGATGGCGTTAGTTTCAGAAGACAAACAGAAGAAGAAATGGAATTCAAAACAAAAATCCCCTCGAATGAAAATTTTATGTATATTTTGTGAAAAACAATTTAAAAATACGCACTGAACAAATTTCATAATAATAAATGACAACGCGATTAAGATTTTAAATTATTAAAGATAAAATTAAAAAAAAAATATTATTAGAATAAAAACTTTCAAATGAATTTTTGAACAGAAAAAATCTATAGGAGTTGCTTTTATAATAAAAACTCAAATTTGTCTAAATTTCCTTGAAACTCACAGAATAAATTGAAAATTTTCGAATTATTGATCAAAAACTAGAAAAATTGATATGCATTGATGTTTGACGATGAATATCTCGTAAATGCTCAACTTGATCGAAAAATCATAAGAGACCATTTTTATAGAGCAGTAAATTTCCTACAAAACTATGAGTTTCATCATTCATAATGATTTTTTTTCATTGAGTTATAGAATTCATAAGAAATAAAAAATTTTCCCAAAAATAATCAAACTTTAACCGTTAATATCTTTTAAACAGTTGGGTTTACGAAAAAATCGTAAGAGACCTTTTTTGTAGAACATTCAATTTCCTACAAAATCTAAGGAACAAGATATTTTTTCAAGTAGTTGGAAGCGAGATATAAATTTTTCTATCTGATAATAAGAAAAAAAAGAAAACTGTAAGAAGGAGGACCTTCCCATTACAATTAAGAACTCATGCTTGGAGAGGCTTTTTTAGAGGTGTCTAGGAACCTATTTTTCAGAGTACCAAACGAAAAAAAAAATATTCTTTTTTTTTGAATCACCCTAATATATATATATATAACGTGAACTTATTATCATCAATTATATAAATTATTATTGTTGTTGTAAAGCGGAAATTGGGGAAAGATTTGTGGTAGTCATATATGATCATAGATAAGAAACGTGGATGCGCCTGAGCTCAAGCGACGCGTATTTGAATCAAATAATAATATTATCTACGTACAATTTCCGCCACCCTTATTCAGGGTTTCACAGTAGTTTTACTTTATTGAAGCTAAAGACCTGGGTTGTAAGGTACTGGAATAAATTGTTTGTTTTTAGCGTGCATATTCTTTTGGTGAATTTAGGGATTATTACGTTACGCTGGGGTATCTGGGAGACTTAAATTTACCTGGCGCCCATTTACTAGGTTCCCTTTTTAGAAACCCACTCCCATCTCCACTGGAGCTAGACCGCGGATCCCTGAGTTCTAGTAGCTCCGAATTTAACCACTGCGACTTGGGAACAGTCGTATGTCGTTATAAATTCGGAGCAAAAAAAAAAAAAAATTTATAACGACATACGACTGTTCCCAAGTCGCAGTGGTTAAATTCGGAGCTACTAGAACTCAGGGATCCGCGGTCTAGCTCCAGTGGAGATGGGAGTGGGTTTCTAAAAAGGGAACCTAGTAAATGGGCGCCAGGTAAATTTAAGTCTCCCAGATACCCCAGCGTAACGTAATAATTCCTAAATTCACCAAAAGAATATGCATGCTAAAAACAAACAACTTATTCCAGTAGCTTACAACCCAGGTCTTTAGCTTCAATAAAGTAAAACTACTGTGAAACCCTGAATAAGGGTGGCGGAAATTGTACGTAGATAATATTATTATTTGATTCAAATACGCGTCGCTTGAGCTCAGGCGCATCCACGTTTCTTATCTATGATCATATATGACTACCACAAATCTTTCCCCAATTTCCGCTTTACAACAACAATAATAATTTATATAATTGATGATAATAAGTTCACGTTATATATATATATATAGCAGGTATAAGATATGTTTCGAGATATGTTTCGAGATATGTTTCCTATAACTTGCGTGCTGATTATCCTTATTCCTGAACGTAGTACTGCGTTGATGGTCTCGCAATACTGTCCTCTTTCTCTCTGTGCTCGTAGTCTGCAACCCTCGATTGAATGTCCCACAGCGTTGCTTACTGACCACCTTGTATATACTCGGGATCTGCATCCCTGCGTTGGCTGTCTCACAGCGTTACTTATGGACCACCTTGTATATACTCGAATGCCTCAGTGCTACTCTTCCCTGATGTTCGGGGTTGTCCTGCACACGTTTGCTCCGAAACCAAATCTGGCCGTGCCTCCACCAAATAATTCTTCAATCACACAGCGATATTCTGTCAAAGTCGCCAAGATCGTTCACGTGGTCAACTCTTAGATTTGCAGAAAGGCCTTTAGATCCTCTTTCGAGACGAGTGCAAGTTACCTGTTATCTTTCCAAATCAAACCAATGTAACCCTCACTCCTATTCGATTTTCGAAACTATATCCAACTAAGACGAATTCAACAATTCTTACGAAGTTTCGAAAATACGCACGACCTATTGCTCCTCCCTAGAATCTCCACAAAAATGGACGACCTCATGTCCCTGACTGGCGCAGACCCTCACAAATTTTCAGACTGTCACAATGCAACAATATTGCCAACTCATTCGGCTCTTCGAATACGATTATTCTTTGTGCGTCGATTGGTACCACTGAGATCCAACCTCAAATTCGATGTCAACATAAACGACATAAACGACACTCGCCAAACAAATGTAAACAAACCCCTGCCCGGGTTAAAAAGAAACGTTACAAAACAGACAAGTTATATCTCCGAAAGTATTGGTTTCTCAGAGTTGGGAATAAAATCAATGTATTCTTATGAAAGAACTGCATCATAAAGGAAATTAAATTCAAATAACAGTTTATTTATCAAGATTAAATGAGCAATCTGAGAATGAGAACTGCACCATGGAAGAAATCAAATTAAAATAGCTGAAATGAATTTGACTCCTTCTTATAGAACAGGATGAAATGTACGAGTATGAACACAGATCATATAATAAAGCTTAGACAGAATAATTATAGCATTCTGTGAAAACATAGAAGTACGTTCGATTCATTATTGCAATTTAGAAATACATATTTCCGAAAGTATTAGCTTGTTGGAGTTGAAAATGATATCGATGGATTTTAATGATGAAACTGCATCTTAAATAAAAATTACAGACATTTGGGCAAATTGATAAGCACTCAGTTCCGAGGAACTAGAGCGCCAAAAAGTCCCGCCTTCTCTCGTTCCGAAACCGAAAACCCGACAGCGTAGACACACCGGGTATCGGGCTCCTCGTACGATCTTGTCGATCTCCGGTATTATAATAAAACGTCGGTACTTACCTGGGATATATATTCTTAATTTCACTTTTCGACATAAAATCGCCACATGGGGGTTTATTTGACGGTTTTTTACCCTTGTCTCTCTAAGTCGATTTTGACGTTTCTCGAACCAACTATTAGCAAGAGACAATGTCATATCTCAGGAAAATAAGTTGACATTATGACAATTCATACATAGAATAATTATATAATTCTGTGAAAACGTAAAAATACGATTTTTTATTGAAATTTTGAAAAATCATATCTCCGAAAGTATTAGCTTGTTAGAGTTAAAAATGATATGATTGGATTCTTATGATAAAATTGCTTATTGAAAAAAATTTAATTTGGAATTTGTTTTGTAAAAAAAATAATTTTTTTGTTACTCCGAAACCATCTGTCCGATTTTGCCCAATAACGAACTTAGCCGAGATATTTATCTGCCAAACCTATTCTGAAAATTTCAACTCTCTAGCTCATTCCGTTCGAGAGTTATCGTGCCTACGGCCGGCCGGCCAGCCGATGGCCGGACCGGCCGGACAGAATGAATTTCGACCACGGATTCTTGATCAGTGAGCCGAACCAAATCGTTTAAGACCATTTTCATCGAAAAATTCGAGAATTACAGACATTTGGGCAAATTGATAAGCACTCAGTTCCGAGGAACTAGAGTGCCAAAAAGGGTTCTAATTTGAAAAACAGAAGTTATGGCCAAATTTTTATCACAATTTTCGACACAAAATTTGAAACACCCTGTGATAATATTTCTGAAATTCAAAAGATGCATGACTTTTCCACATTCTTCCTCTTCGATGTTCTAAAAACGGTTCACGCTCAGGATGTTTAAAACAAGAATAATGAACATAATACTGACTAAACATATGTATTTGATTTTATTTCCGATTTTTTTCGATATTTTGAAAACTATTCCAATTAATACAATGGTTTTAACAGAAATGTATTCAGCATTGAATACTTGATAATACCAGGAATGCAAAACTTGAAACAAATATTTTTTCATCAAATGTATGTTCACTCCCTGTATATAATCGGAAGTGATTGGGCTTCGAAAATATTTAAGCTCCAGAAACGTCTAATAGGCACTCGAACTTGGTACACCCTGTATGAAGATGGCTATGAGCAAATACACATCCAAGCAGCGTATTTGCTTCATGTTGCCGAGCGACTCGACAGGTTAGTTGTGAAGCAACATCCATGCTGTTTGTGCGCTCGTCTTCACTCCTTTATATTGAATACGTGTGAAATGTCCATGGCCGGTGGCTAGTTCACTCTCTATCTCCATTTAATGCGTGGGTCACGACAGTAAGAACGAAAGCGTGGCAGGCATTTGTCTTTGGGCCCCTTGGGAACCCTATTAGGTTGGCGAGCAATTATCTGTGAAGAGTAGTGGATATTAAAGGCAGGATTCAATCAAGTACCATGTAAAATCGGTTGAGTTAATTGGTTGGGTAATGCAGTGTTTTAGGTTACCTACTTTGACATATGTGAACCAAATGATTTGATGCATGGCTTTATTTAAAGAAAACACTTAAGTGAATATCATTATCATAAACATCAATTTGCAGCTCAATTTGAGCTTTGTACCATTGAATGGTTTTATTAGAGTTGATTAGCTGTCGAATCCATTCATTACTTGTTCATTATCTGGATTCGATCTATTCGTTACAGATAGTCGGCACTATCATAACGGTGGAGCTGATGATTCTGCAGTTTGGCCCCTTGGTCAAAGATGATAAGGTTAAGAGCTTTAGCATATCAAGTAAATGCAATTTTACAATAACTTGAATACAAACTCAAACCTGTCGTGTAAAAATATCTACCTGAATACCTTTAATAATTATACATTACAATTGTATGTATAAATTTTTGTTTATTCCACTGGATTGATTTCAAATGTCCATCAGAGCAACATACAGAAGATATAATAAGGCCTTCTAATCTTCAGATTGTGGCAACTATATTGACATTCGAGCTTATGCTCTTGGAGTTTGGTGCTCTGGTGAAACAGGAGGGATGTTTGAATTCTCTGACTAAATGCCACTAAATCTTTGAAAAAGTTCATTTTTGAGAACCTTTTCCAATGGTTCAATAATCTTATATTAATAAAATATATCTATCAAGTTTTGTGTTTCATTATTGGATTCGATTTAGCAGCAATGCAAACTCACCAAGTGGTAAGTAGTTGACTAATTTCAAAACAGTAATGTTGTCATGACTGCATATACAGGCAGTGTTTCTTTCAATTTGCTGCATTCAGAGCATTCCAGAAGTTCGAGGAGGCCAAGTACCTGAAAGAAACACTTGTTCTATAAACTATGTCTCAAAAATGCTTTGTTACTGAAAAATGTGAACAGTTATTACGAAATTGCAATGATTTTAATATTTCTGTAACCTCTTGAGACATTTCAATAGAATTATGCAGGATGCGTGTTTTACGCTGAAATTGGTAGTTTTACTGTAATCAGTTACATATTTGGGAAGGCGCTGGTGGCTCATCTGGAGAAAATGGTGGGTGTAAAACCAATTCGAAGTATAATTCGTGCAATTTTGCCGTCGTAGCCAAAGACTTGTGACACAGTGCGTTGTCTAGGTGAATGATCACAAATGTCCCCCACTTCAAAACCAGCTGTCTCATAGATAAATCTTCATGCAAAATAAAGTCTACACGTTCCCTAGATATATTAAGACTGTCAGCTATATTCTGCAACTTCACTTTACGGTTTGCCAAAATGATTTTGTAGACCTTGTCGATGTTTTTTGGTAATACTACCTCTTTTGGACCCCCACAGCGTGGCACACGTGACGACCAGAGTACGAACACGTTTGATTTTAACTGACCAGTCAATAATTATACCTGGAGCAGAGTCCGGATAACATTTATCATTTATCAAGCCAAGATTTCATTTCAACGGTTTTTTCCACCAAAAGACAATGTTTTATCAACACGAAATTCTGTTTACGCGTATGTTCTGAGGAACATCGCCCTTTTCATTTTGCCCAAATGTCTGTAATTTTCGAATTTTTCGCCGAAAATGGTCTCAAACGATTTGGTTCGACTTCCTGATGAAGAAATCGTGGTCAAATTTCATTCTGTCCGTCCGGCCGTTGCCACGATAACTTGAGAAAGGAAAAAGCTAGCAACTTGAAATTTTCAGGGTAGGTGGCGCATCTCAATACGACGGACAAGTTCGTTAATGGTCATAATCGGCCCAATGGTTTCCCAGTAATAATTTTGTTTTCAACTAATATAAATCCGATCGAATTGAAACTTGGTGAATAGTTGCAGAATATAAACCTAACCACGTTTGTGAAATTTTGTGAGAATCGTATCACTAGAAAATTAAAAAAAAACTTATTAAAAAATATTATTTATGACATGATAACCTGAGAACGGAAAGAGATAGTGGCTTGAAATTCTCAGGTTAGGTAGTGCATCTGAATGCCACATTTGAATTTGTGTATAGGTATAATCGGCCAAATGGTTTTGGAGTTATACCCATCTGAAATTTGGTTGTTATTTCCTCAATAACTCGAAAAATACAAAACCAATTTGATTCAAACATGGTTATTTGTTGCAGAATGCCAACGCGAAAATTCTTGCCGAATTTCGTGAGGATGGTATAACTAGAAAATGTCAAGAAAATCATTGAAAATAATTGCAAAAAATTCTATATATCATAAACTATTCGTCTGGCATTGCTGAAATTTTGCAAGAGCCTTCAGAACCTAACTCTACTGCAAAGTTCCAAGTTTGAACACGACACTAGAAAATTTAAAAAAAATTATTAAAAAATATTTTTTATGTCGCGATGACCTGAGAACGGAAAGAGATAGCGACTTGAAATTAGGCTGTGCTCTGAATGTGACATTTGAGTTTGTTCATAAGCATAATCGGCCAAACGGTTTTGGGGTTATCCCCATCTGAAATTTGGTTTTTATTTCCTCAATAACTCGAAAAATACCAAGTCGATCCAATTTAAATATGGTTATTAGTTGCAGAATGCCAACACGGAAATTCTTGCAAAATTTTGTGAGGATCGTATTACTAGAAATTTTTTTGAAAATCATTGAAAAAAATTCTATATATCAGAAACTATTCATCAGACATGGCAGATATTTTGCGATAGCCTCCAGAACCTATCTCTACTACCAAGTTCCAAGTTTGAACACGATCGGATCTATATCGTTGGAGATCTGAGCAGCCTTGTGTGCGTTCAGTAGCTGGATGGGTGACCGTTGCCCCGATAACTCCCGAACGAAAGGAGATAGGGACTTGCAATTTTCAGGGAAGGTTGCGCATCTAAATGGGAGAGTTAAGTTCGCTGTTGGCCATAATCGGCCCAACGGTTTCGGAGTTATACCCATCTGGAATATTATTTCCTCGATGACTCAAAAAATATAGACCCGATCAAATTGTAGCTTGCTAACTAGTTGTAGAATATCGACATAAGGACGTGTGTAAAATTTTGTGAGAACCGTACCCCTAGAAAATTTAAGAAAAATCACGAAAAAAAAAATTGGTTCAAGCACTGACGTGAAGTCAGGAGCTTTTGCGCGTATGTTCTATTGTCAATTATCCTGTATTGGACACTCTTAATCAAATATACCATGGTGAATTCTATTGTCCGTTCTCCTGTATTGGACACTCTTAATCGAATTCACCATGGTAAATTCAACCAAGAAACATGATAAATTCCATGACGATATGAGCGTTGATCACATTTGGGAAAACTATGCAAAGAGTCAGCACACCAACATATATAAGAGATCCCAGGACACACACGAAAGCTATCCAACACAAAGTCTTCATAAAGTTAATGATAATGGTTACACGCTTGATATCAGTAATATACTTGACGAGCTATGCTTGCTGCATGCCAAAAAATGCACTGTAGATACTTTTGAAAGAATACAATATTTGGCCGATCAACTTCGAATAGCTGGAGTTATTTATTAGGAAAAGTATTATTATCATATCTAAAAAAAGGCTTTTTTAAAATGAAAAATTGCAACTAAACTTAATTTTTCATTACAAATTATCTGGTTATTTATCAAGACAAGAAGCATCGCTAATAAAGGTGAAAAGCTGATTTGTTAATAAATTCAGTATCCATCGCAATCTCTTTCTCGGCATCTTCAATATCATACGTCGTATCTTCCTTATCATATGCAGGGTGAGTCTTTGAGTAGTACATTAATTTTAACCGTAGATTCTTATCGTCAAAAAAAACACTTTTTTCATTTAACATTTTTCCAAATTCGGCTCAGGTTAAAAGATACAGGCTGTTGAAATTTCGAAAAAAAATCAGTTCTTATTTTGTAGCTTTGACATCCTTTTTTCGAATAGAATGAATATTGGTGTAAAGTTTCCTATAACTATGAGACATATTTTCCAAATATTAGTTATTTTCTACTTCTACTGGTTTTCTAATTATGGACTCGTGGATTCATAAAACTAAACGGAATTAGCATAAAGAAAGCAGATAAAGTTTTTCTTGGGTAATTTCAAGAATATTCCATCGTTTTAGAACATTATATTATTCCTCATCATTTTTCCTTAAACACAGCGTTTTCGAGATATTCTTCATTGAATGTTTTAAAATAGAAAACTCCAGAAATTTCACTACTTTTATGGATCTGTCCCTGAGCGTTGGAATCCCGAATCAAGCTGTAAACCACGTTACCATGCCTTTTTCTCGTCCGCCAACAATGTCATAGATAATTTATATGCAGGAGTGTATTAGCACATTGTGAAATCTTTAAACGCTTGTAACTTTTTACCTGAGCTGAATCTGGAAAAATGGTGAATCAAAAAACTGTTTTATTTGATGAGAGGAATCTTTGGTTAAAATTAATGCAGTGGTCAAAGACTCACCCTGTATATTGCAATCCTGTGTATATTGGAAATACCCCAATTCATCGCCGCCTCTCCCTTCATCACCAAATCATGCCTCTATATCAAACACACCGATCCATACAAGAGTTCTACTAGGAGATGTGCTGGATATGCGCTATCTATTAGAAAGAAGAATGATCGCTTTAGAATATCTTTTCTGATACTTTCCGAGCTCATTATGCTAAGAAGACGTGCTAATAATTGCGAAAACCTGATTTGTTAATAACTTGTTGCTGTCGAATCTCACCTTATTTTTATGTACACAATAACCATTTTTCCTGTGTTCTATTGAATTTCTACAAAGAATGTGTTTGAGGTGCACAATGTAGTGTTGCCACACTAACTGTGATTGAAATATAGAACAGAAAAATGGTTATAATATGCATAATATTGCCTTTATTTGAGAGCTGAATTTATACCTCGATCTCTGGCTGAAACCTTATATCGTTCTCAATAAAGCATTGAGAGCAAAAGCAACTACCAGATGATAAAGTTTCAAAATCACACCTTCTCATTTGATATCCACTGACCCGGCCTGTTTTTCATATATTTAAATCTCAACAAGTTCCACATCACTATAAAATTTTTCAGATTTTTTCTTAATATCTCGAAAAGTGGGAGCGTTTTAGTGAAAACCTAATTTTGAAAATAGCTCCTATCAATTTGACTGTAATTAATAGGGTCACCAACGACTTTATAGCTTAATCTTCCATGCTGAACATTTTTGTAAAGCTGAAATGTAAACGTCTTTATTTCAACTTTTAAAGATTCATGAAGGTATTCGCCGTATGCCACAGATATCTGAATATATATACGAAGATGTCCAATTTGATGTGAAAAAGAGCTCGTATTATGACACACTACTTTCACAACGAAAAAATAAATGAGAGTTACATTTCGTATTACTATCAAAAATGTATTATGACACACTACGAGCTCAGAAGAATCCGAAAAATCACCCTACTATGTACACATGATTCCTGAATATTGAAAGAGAAATCGGAGCACTCAACTGATAAACCATGTATCAAAAACCCCATGCCCGGGTTTCATAAAGGTATGCGGTCAAGTTCGCACCCCATCATTTCACTCGGTCAAATAAATAACTCAAAATAATTGCATTTGTGCCCCCCGACTATTGTCCGTACCAGTCCGACTACCATATCGTTAAATTTGGATATTTGAAGAAGTTACTTATACCTGAAAGCCGAATCGACTGCCTTTTCTGTAATTCGATTTGGGCGGTCGAGTTCGCACTCATTTCTATAATTAACCTTTCTTCTGGTTATTGTCAAATAAATATGCCAAAACAATTGGCTACAATACAGTATACAGTATCTGAAAAAATAATATCAAGAGTAGATCCACATTCCATTGAAATTGAATTGTAGGTATGCGATACCCTTTCTATCCTTATTAAATAGTAAAATTTATGAGTAATGAATGATTTATTTTGGAAAATACAATAAAACAAACTTCTGGATCCGTCTCAATGTTCAGTAAACAAAATCAAAAATTATATCCCTTCTGAATAGGAGATTTTAATTTTATCATAAATGCCAACGAGTCACACCAAATCCTCAAATACGTTTTTGAATTTTGAATATTTGCGTAAATAGATGTAGGATTCATTTTCATCCAAATATTGTGACTATTTAGTGAAGCGATGTCAATACAATCCTGGAACAGTACAAATGACCATCTATAACTAGGTTCGTCCTGTTATCTTTCCAGATAGTAAGAATACAAAATTTCACATTGAGCATATTTTTTCTCAGTGCCAAGCAAATATTCAATCTTTTGACTTGAACTCAAATCTATTTTTCAAAATGCCTATATTGAGTACCCAAAGTTTTTTCAGAAAACAATTGTGCTTACGTTGAAATGACAGAATTAAAAATATGTCTCAACGACTATGCTCTGTTAATGTATGTAATCCATAATACATCACCATTGCATTTGTTAGTATACAACCCCCCAATACCATGACATGCATTTGTTGTTCTGGTAGCTTGATAAGCTCGCCCTTTACTGCCAAATCAAAAGTATACAACCCCCAATGCATAACATGGATATGTTGTTAGGATAGCTTGATAAGCTTACCACAAGTAATGTTAGCCACAAATATATTCTCGTTGTAATTGATTGCTTTTCTAAATTCATATGTGCTCAAGCATTGAACAGGAAAACATTTGAAGAAGTGAAAAGGGCTCTTCTTGATATCCTCAAGCATGGCAGAATACTTGTGAACTAGCAATCCGATCAAGGAACTGAATTTTTCAACCGATAATTTCATGAACTTGTTGAAAAAGCATCATATAAATGTAATATAATACGTATAGTGATAAGAAAGCTTCAACAGTGGAGCTGGTTATAAGAACTTTGAAAGAGGTGGTCCACAAAGAAAAATCCAAATGTAAAAACTGTCTGTATTTCAGCGATGCCTACTTGAATAAAATCATTCAATTGAATACTCTAATTATATTCCAATCATCTAGAGATGCTGAAAAATCTACAAATATCATTTTACTATTACATATTGCTTTTTCATGTTCCCAGAAAACCACAGTGTAATATGCGCCTTCCCGTTACATAACATCTTTAAGAAATCATGTACATAGCTGATACGTCTCAGGACCAATGTATCTGATAAATAATATTTCATATATCTATGAGATTATCTGAATTATTCATATAACATATACGTAACGTTGTTATATCACTAAAGTTACATACATGTTATATGTCCAAGCATCCCTAAAAGCTATATTAATCAGATACATACAAGTACGTGTTATACATAGTTACATATCATATATGTAACATTCACAATATATCCATCATATTATTAATGTTACGTGTATGTTATGTAAATATATCATATATATGTTATATCATTCAGATCTATACAAGTACGCGTTATATTTAAATATCATGTAGGTAATATTTTCAATATATAAATGATAATCTTTACGTTCGTATATGTTATATAAAAACAAATCAAAAATATCATCTGTCTGGTGAAAATTCTGGAATGTGAGGGCCATGTAACTGAACCACAAATCTATCTCATAACCTTTATTAACGAACGGTTTATTTTTATTTTGGCAGTTTTTCCCGGTTTTACGTTTCATGTCATATTTATTTCTGAAAACTTTTCATTCAGAGGAATTGTGAGAAGGCTGAGAGGTAAGTGGATATTTACTTCAGCTACTAATTAGTCGAATAGCATTCTACATGTATATAAATGTTTGAAAACTTTCAATTGGCTTTGAAAACCAGATCATTCGATTTTTCAGGCGAATGTTTTCCTTAGCGAATCGACTAATAATCTTGTATATTGGAATCTTGGCAATCATGATTTACTGAGGTGAAATATAACTAACATTTCTCATGTTTCAGTAAGATCACCTGAGACAATTATATTAGCTAATGAACACATTATTTTCGTCCTGTGATGAATAGGCCGTTTCATTAGGTAAGACTTTACTGCCTGAATCTGAAAGATTTTTCTTATTCATTTAATATTTCTGCTTTCAGTTAATCAGAGTTCAAGGAAACCTAGAGTCACCAAGGTCAGCACTCGGACAGAAATTGGTAATATATATTCATTAATGTGATTGATATAGATATAGATAGACTAAATATTAAATTCTCTATTATAGAAAATTATGAAAAGAAACTTCGGTAAATGGTACATCCTCAACAGAATAGACTGTACAATAAGATATACATTATATTGCAGATGCAGATATACTGTTGACCTCAGTAAATTTCATGTCGTTGATGATGGAAACAATGAAAAAAATTCAGAAATATTGAAGTACTGCAGCAGCCAACAAATATGGAAATTTTTTGGAAAATCTTCCTTATCATTCAATAGAACATATTGAAAGACTTAACGGATATGTATAGAGAAGGAGGAATTAAAATAATTTCGTAAGTTAACTTAGCTTAGACCGAGATCACACGGTTAGTCTGGTATCAGTCTCGCATCAGTATTACCATCAATCCAGATCATCAGTCTATCAATCTACGCATATAGAACCAATTTCCGTTAATTTGAGATCAATCCATGGTTGATGTGATGCGAGACTGATACCAGACTGACCGTGAAACTTCCGTCATAGAACCAATTTCCGTCAATCTCCCATCAATCCATGATTGATGTGATGCGAGACTGATACCAGACTCACCGTGTAACTTCCGTCTTACAGTTTATGTGCATTCTGATCTTTCAGGAAATTCTATATAAAAACTGATGATTATTTTCATCTCTCTTAGATAAAATACCTTCAGACCATTGGTGGCACATATCCTAAGGATAAGGTGAAAAGAATGATGTCCAATGTGTTTGCAATGAGTTGTTCCTGGTTGGGTTTGAGGAATAATATTAAAGCAAGTGATTTCCTCTGCCTTAAAATAGCACAAAGTAAGATTCCAATAAATCTATTGTGGTATTAGGTATGCTAATTTTTATTTTCAGTTTGAGTTTTGTTCGAAGTTATTAATTCATTTCAAAAGGAAATGATATGGAAATACTTCTGATTTATTTTCACGATAATTGAATATTGCTGTTTATTTTGTGTTCCTTACACCTTCTCTTTCATTTCAACTTGCCAATCTGTTGATAACATATATTTGCTACATGTTTTTGTAGATTGATAATGATATGTGTGTATAACTTGCATGTTCGGAGTTCAATTATATGCAGTTCGATTTTTATCCTTGATGGTATTTTGTATTTAAGTCATTCAATAGACGAATTACACACACTAATCCAATTGAAATTCTACGAGTAGGTATGTAATATGTAATATGTTATTAGCACAGGGTTATTTCATTTTTATTTTGTTTTTTATTAATCTAGATATATGATATTTATGTATGTCTTCCATATTCGTTTCAGTTGTTATAGAAGAATTTTGAAAAGTGTATAAATCAGTATCAAATTGAGTAATCACCTGTTTGAAAATTGTGTAACTTAAATAAATCAGATTAAAGATTCCAAATAATTCTATTATCTTTCATTCAACAATTTTGAAACTCTTTATTAATTATAAATAATATTCTCTGTGTTTTACTGTTTGTAAATTATTATTATATAAAATCTTCTGATAAAGAATAATGCTTTCTTCGATTAAGGTAAAGTTTTCAAATGCACCTTTATTTATAAATACTTGCAATTGAAAATCTCATGTGTTTGTTTTCAATCAAAGATAGTCAAACTAATTGAAATAAAGTCAATAAAGTGTAAATGTGTGGTGTGGATATTTTGAAATTTGTTAAGTTTTTCTTCGATAAAGAATTATGATTTAACTTGCTTAGAGAATTTTCTGCTTTTATGTTTATAACATCATATTTCTTTTACATATTCTATGCTGAGCTGATAAATTATTTTAAATTGCAATGATAATTTTCTAGGGAGCATATATTAATAATAATAATAATAATAATAATAATAACGTTTATTCATTTCAAAGTATACAAATGTAAACAAAGAAGTATACAAATGTAAACATAGAAAAAATGTCAAATGAGCTTATAATCCCTGTTCAACTTACAACAATCATAATATTCCTGCACATTGTACGGTTCACAATCCATAATAAAGGAACATACCTTTTTAATCATTACATTTTCATTCGTCACAAGACGAAATTGCTTTGGAAGAGCGTTAAATAATTTAATGCACATATACATCGCATTATTTTGTGTTAGTGTCATATTATGTGTAGGATAGAAATATTGGTCCACCTGTCTAGTTTTAGTGTTCTTGTTTTTATGCTGTTCAAATAATTCTTTTTTATTATGCAATATCAATATGTGAAGGTTCACCCAGTGTTATATAACTATGACCGAGTTTTTTGTATATAACTTTTTTATGATGGATTTACGGACCTAGTTTCGTATGACATTTTCGTCTTGAAATTGAACACTCTACTGTTGAAAAAAACTGGTTGAACCTTTAGATACATATTTATATTACGTAATATTTTATATGCTCCCTAGACAATTATCATTGCAATTTAAAATAATTTATAAGCTCTTTATAGAATGCGTAAAAGAAATGTATCAGATACATATATGATTCATAAAAAGAACGTAACGGCTATGTCAATGTCATATAAAAGATGCGTATCAACTATGTAATTATTATATAAGATCAATGTATCAGCTACGTAAATGTTACAAGAAGGGAATGAAGCAGAAATATTACAGTTGTAATATAAAATTGCTATCTTTTCAATGTAACATGTAACGCACATGTCTATACATGATACATAGCAAACTTGTTACATGTTATATAACGAAAGGCGGACATAGAGCGGTCGTAGAGCGGTACAAGAACAGAGCAGGTATGTTACATTGCTATATAACATAGAACATTGAAATATATATGTTATATGTATGATACAGAATTGTGTTTGCTGGGTTATGTCAATAAAATAATACATGTCTCTAAAATTGTTTTTTTGTGCACTAGTTTCATCTGACGTTTTTTTTTCGAAAATAGTCGTGCTTACCTTTGAAACCCCTTGACCATGAAAAACCTCCTTTGCACGTCTACGTTATGTTGAAAGAAATTTTGAAAGGAACCATTTTTGCTAAAATCGAGCTTAGAAATCCTCATAGGAATTTACACATAAATTCACCGAAATTGAGCATGAACCCGTGCAATCTACTTGGGAAAAGCTTATTCGTTAATAACTGATGCCCTTGAAAATAAAGAAGGTGAATAAAAACTAATGTAAACTTTCGTCTATTTCACTCCGGTTCATTAGGATGTAAAATTTTCCTGTCCGTACAATCATATTTAACATACCCAGCTTACTGACAAACACGCTTTCCGTCGATTTTACTCATACTCGTTATGACAACAAATTTTCAAAACCTCACAATCATCCCTCAAAGTTATATTTCTCGTCTGCGTAAACCAAAAATTATTTGATTCAGATAATAAACATTCCACGTTATAAGTATTCCCTTTCAAATAAATGATAAATGCCCCCAATAATAATCCGAAAAAAGGATCTAGTACCTGCGCGGGATACGCCTCCATCCAACTACATCAAACTTCATATGACGACTTGGATAAAACCATTCAATAAATTTTGAACCTGCAGTCATGCTCATATCTAGTGAATGTATGATATCTTTTTACGATTGGCAATGGGAATCGTTTATTGCATTAATTGAAAATGATGTTGATCAAAGAGATTGTGAGAAGGTATGATGGCAAGCATTGCCAAATGGGAAAACTGAATGTAT
The DNA here is from genome assembly GCA_937662695.2 of Halyzia sedecimguttata. NCBI lineage: Eukaryota > Metazoa > Arthropoda > Insecta > Coleoptera > Coccinellidae > Halyzia > Halyzia sedecimguttata. Next base: position 20,044,636 of record OW569413.2, read on the forward strand.
TTCGGTGATGCCGACTTGAATAAAATCATTCAATTGAATACTGTTATAATTTCCAATGGCCAAGAGATGCTGAAAAATCTAAAAATATCATTTTACTATTACTAGTTCCTAGATATCATGAAAGATTTATTTCAGAAGAATAATCAGAATTCGATTCAAGATTTAATAAATTCCTTTTGTAAAATCAATCTGTTGAAAGTTATGTAATCTTAGAATGTATGTACTTTTATAAGAATAAAGTGTTGAATGATGTAGATTTTTCATGGCAATAAAAATAATACATGTCCTTAAAATTGTTTTTTTGTGCACAAGTTTCATCTGACCTGTTCCCACCCAATCAATTGTGTTCCAATATATTAGTCCAAAAATATTTTTATGATAACTGTCGCCATTGAAAATAAAAAAAATTGGTTAAGGACCTGTGGACAGGAGCTTTCTGGCGCTCTTGTTCAAACAGACAAATTATATCTCCGAAAGTATTGGTTTCTCAGGGTTGGGAATTATATCAATGTATTCTTGTGATAGAACTGCATCATAAAGGAGATTCAATTCAAATAAGAGTTTATTTATCAAGATTAAATGAGCAATCTGAGAATGAGAACTGCACCATGGAGAAATAAAATTAAAATAGCTGAAATGAATTTGACACTCTCTTATATAACAGGATGACATGTACGAGTATGAACACAAATCATATAATAAAGCTTAGATAGAATAATTATAGCATTCTGTGGAAACATAGAAGTACGATTCATTATTGAAATTTCGAAATATCATATCTCCGAAAGTATTAGCTTGTTGGAGTTAAAAATTATATCAATGGATTTTCATGGTGAAACTTCATCTTAAATAAAAACTGAATTTGAAATTTGTTACTAAAAAAAAATTTCGTTTCGCCCATTAACGAACTCGTCCGAGATATTTACGCTCCAAACCCACCTTGCAAATTTCAATCCTCTAACTCATTTCGTTCGAGAATTATCGTGCCTACGGCTGGCCGGACAGAATCGATTTCGACCTCGGATTCTTGATCAGTGAGTCGAACCAAATCGTTTGAGTCCATTTTCAGCTAAAAATTCGAAAATTACAGACATTTGGACAAATCGATAAGCACTCTGTTCCGAGGAACTAGAGCGCCAAAAAGATATACAAAATTATTTCTGCATTATTTCGTGATGGGTCTGCTGAAAATCACCACATAAATAGTTTCACAAAACACTAGAATTAGTTCCTGAAGTTGAATATATGTATACTTCTATAAGAATTCAGATTTATTTCATCCCAATTTAAACGCATAATGCTATTCGAACAAGGGTCATATACCTGCGGCTGATGTAGGGCCAAACAGGTACCTCTTAACGTTAGTGGCCATGGCTCAGGGGTTAAGTTCCCTGACTTATAATAAAATGTTACGGGTTCGAATCCCAACGCCTCCGAGAATGTTTTCATAAATTCCTACAATATTCTAGATGTCCCTTCACAAAAGCTTCCGAAAAATTCCGCCCCTCAAGATGGCGCTGTGACAGTTTCAACTGTCATGGCGACAATCATCATTCTGAGCGCGAAAACAATAAGTGGGGTTTGGATCACATGGTGGCCCAGAACCCGCCTAGGATATCTACTATTATTTATTTAGGGGTAAAAGTTTTTACATCATGCAGCCTGTCAATGGAGGGATGTGACAAACAGAAATCTCACTGAGTTCATCTAGCTAGGTGGACAAGAGACTTTAATCGCCTGATTTTGAATACGCAGGGTGATTTTTGGATATTTAGCGAAATTTTTGAGTTTAATAAACCTTGAACTAATCAACTGACACATTTCAAAGTTTGCAGTTATATATTACTTTTTTTACCACTTAAAATCAGGTCTGGAGTAGGATTAATTTTGACATTTCATATCTTTGTTGATATGAGTTCACCCTTCAATATAAACAATTAATTTTTTCTCTACTTTTATGAACACAGAAAAGTAATTCAACAAATGAATCCAAAAAATTGTTCAGCACTATCATACAGGGTGATTAATACATTTTATTGTTGAATAAAATAACTTTCACTTCATTAGTTTCAAATAGCTAGATTCATATTTCATCTTGTATAGCAATGATATACCAATTATGCACTCAGAGAAAGGAACTTAAATTGACAAAGATAGGGAATGTCAACAATGACCCTACTGCGGCCCTAATTTTTATAATTGCAGAAAAGGTAAACGACAGCGACAAAAGGGTGATATAATTGCAAACTTTGAAATCTAATAATTGTAAGTTCCAAATTTATTGAAATCTGAAATTTCACTAAATATCCGGAAATCATGCCCTCAGATTATTGAAGTCCCCTAGATGACTTCAGTTTATGGTTTCCGTTTGACGCATTCCTCCCGAGAAACCCTGTATAATGGATGAAATTTCTTATGAAGAAATAATTCTAGATTAAAATTTCACAATCAAGTTTAATCGTATTGAGGCCAAAAAACTATTGAATAGAAATCGGTATGTATTTGAAATATACTTGCTGAAAATTTTAAAACAGCTATTTGTTAATTTTATAATTTTTCAATTATATGTTATAAGTAATATTGAGTTTAATATGGTTATATTGGAGATTTTCATTTACATCCATCGCAGTTTGAATATTATAATAAAGTTATGTTGACATATATACAGGGTAATTCCGGAGGAGACCATCAGATTTTAGGAGAATTTTACACTAGTCAAGACAGATTCGAAACAATGTTTGGTTTATGGTTGGGGGCCGTAATTGAGAGTTTACATTTACATTGATTTATCCGATTCGACCGATTTTTCTTTTATTAATAACTTTGATATGGCTTATCAAATTCTGATGAAAATGTCAGTGTAGTAAAATATAATTGAGTACGATCAAGAATTATAATTTTTTTTTTGAAAATACAATTAAGTGTGCTGGTTGAAAAACACCCTGTACATTTCGTTTTCATAACCTCGCTACCTGTTTCAAATTCTACCATAACCTATCATTTATCAGGTGTTTTCAATTTTGTTTGGCACACCTCCAGTTTTCATAGAAGAAATTTTTAAGAAAGAACAATATCGAAATTTCGCTCCAAAGCAGTGGGAATATTCTGAACCAGATAGTAAACATGTATCTTTCAATGATGCAAAGCTCTTCCTAAATTCTAAATAGCTTTCTAGAAATTGAAATACATATTTAATCGCTCGTATTCCGAATAAAATTATGTAATTCCGTTTTCTCTTTTTTGATAACTTTGCGCCTTTTATACTCTACTTCCATGGTTATCATCATCGTAAACATCTGAGTATGAATATTAAATGAATAATATGTAACAAGTGTATTTCAACAAGCCACAATTATTTACTCATGCGGAATATGCAGATATGATTTTAATTTATGTTTTTTGTAACGGAAATGGAAATGAATACCAAAAACGATTTTCCCACTGACGTCAACCAAATAAAGGTACTTCTAGAAAAGTGTTTCATTATTCTAAAGAACATGGGCAATATTCTACTAAGGATCAAATTGATAGGTCAAATACTGAAAATGAAATTTCGTTGAACGGGTGGAGGACTCGTCAAATAAGTATTGAATTAGGAACTTCCCAAAGCAAAGTGTGCAAGACTCGGAAGAAAGAAAAGTTCCACCCATTCCACTACCAAAAGGTTCAGGAACTATTGCCACAAGATCTATCACAAAGATTACAATTTTGTCGCTGGGTTATTAGTCACCAAAGAACTATTTTCTGTATCCTATTCAGCGACGAGGCTATGTTCACTAGGAATGGAATTTTTAATATCCACAATTCTCACGAATGGTCAAGAGACAACCCGCATTTGAAGAAAAGTCATAATACACAACACAGATTTTCTGTCATTATTTGGCTTGGAACAATAGACGGAAATTTTGTTGGCCCTCACATTTTTACTGATAGATTGAACTGTGATATTTACCTCAACTTTTTGGAAAATATTTTACCAAATCTATTGGAAAATGTACATATCCGCTCTCTGTATTTTCAGCATAATGGAGCACCACCCCATTTTGCTTTGAATGTGAGAAATCACCTGAATATAAATTATCCCAACAGATGTATTGGTCCTAGAGCCCCCATTGCTTGGCCAAAAAAATCACCTGATTTGAACCCTCTAGATTATTTTGCGTGGGGACATCTGAAAACGGGAGTTTATAAACTTGAAATTAGGAGCAGAGAACATTTAATTGAATGAATTTTCGAGGAATGCAATATTTGGAAGCTAAATCAAATTCTCATGGATATTTGATGAAAAGGGCGAAAATGTATTAGAAAAACAGGAAACCATTTTGAAAATTCAATTTGAATTTTCTGTTAATCTTCAGTGTTGCCTTTCCTATGTTTCGTATATTTATTCAGTATTTGTATTAATTTATGTAGATTTTTTTTTGTTTATGTGCGTAAGAAGTTATTTTCTGAATTAAATAATTTTATATATCAGAACAAAAGCAATTAAATATGAACTTCGAAATCGAATAAACTATTTTAGACCTTAAGAAGAGTTTTGCATCGTAGGACGTTACAGTTTTACTATCCAGTTCATAATATTCTCATTGCTTTGGAGCGGAATTTTGATATTGTTCTTTTTCAAAAATGTCTTCTAGGAAAACTGGGGGTGTGTCAGAAAAATTAAAACACCTGAGTAATGACAAATTATGTTAGAATTTGAAACAGATAGCGAAGTTATGAAAATGAAATGCACAGGGTGTTTTTTCTGCACACTTAATAAAAAATTATAACAATTCCCACCCTATATTTTGAACAAAATGTTGGAATTATGGAATGTACTCAATTATATATTACTACACTGAGAGTTTCATCAAAATTGATAAAATTTAATAAAACGTTAGAAAATAAGTAAAGTTAAATTATATTCATGGGAGCTTTAAAGCGTTTGGCGGAAAATCAAGGCTGATGGAAAGTGTCCGGTAGTACTGAATAATATTTTGTAATTACATTCTACGAAAAATATATAAAAATTATCCATTAGAATTTAAGTGAATTCTGTCTTACCTGCTACCTTTAAATTGGCCGACTACCCAACTTCATCAGGACAGCAGGTGTTGAAAGTACATAGGGATATTACTGTATTACTCACATTTTGTCTTTCAGAAAATAAGCTACGTCTGGGAGCCCTGGGATTGTACTCTATACATTTATATTTGTTCAAGCGACAGTTTGAGTATGACTAATTCTCCCAAATCGCTCAAGTTCTTAATAGCAGATGTGGGGTCCCCTTGAACGTTGAATTTGTATCGTATTTCAACAAATACAATGAAAATTACAAATTCAACGTTTACTGAGTTGATTCGTTCAAACTTTAGAATGAGTTTAGAGCTGAGTAGACCTGAAGTATATATATATATATTTATATATATATATACGTTGTGAACTTGGAGACTTAATATTAGATAGGTAGGTTTGAGGTCTGAATACGCCGGTCGAGTTCGTGCGTAGGCAAAATCTCCCAATTGATTTCGGAGAATTATCCATTTGAAATGTTTATGTTCCCTTACAATACCAAAAACAGCCAGATTACTTCTGGGAATGCGCAGACAACCGTTACTGAACTTGCTTTGTTTATTCTGCCTCCCACCAAAACCCACGATCCTGTAACATCACCGGTTCAGGAGATATCGGCCCTTTCATCCGCGCATGGGTGGACTCTCCTGACTGGATTATGTGGTAGGACAGCATCCCTACACACAAAACACCACTCCGCACCAGTGCTGCCAGCACAGAATACACCCTAGAAGAAGTGATAACTATGACCAAAATCTGGAAGCAATCTAGTAGTTCTGCACCCGAACACCAGAGGCGCGACTGTGACAGCAAGTAGATGCAAATATAATCCTTATTAGAGGCACAATAAGGTGATAAATAGTGAGAAAGATTTGCTCTTGTGGTTTCGTTTGACAGGATACTGGATAATTGACAATTTTCATTTGTCAATTCGACCGCCAGCTATATTTATCGATTTCCGAATTATTTATTGATGTAAGTATAAATTTGCACTAAAAATGCCGATTCATACATTCATTATAAGCTACAAACCATCATACATCTTCACAGCTGTTTAGAAATCGTGTCCAGGCCAGGGAAGCCGAGAAATGGAGGCGACACTTCAAGTGCTCGGTGCATTTACTGATTTTTGAAGAAAAGTATTCATGTAAGTATAAATTTGCACTGAAATTGTCCGCACATTCATTTTAAACATCATACATCTTTACAGAAATTGTTGCCAGGGAAGAGAGGAATCGAAGCAACAAATAACATAGACGTTGGGGTAGCAGCATTCTAGTTGAACAGCTAAGCTTTTTTCATAATCATCTTTAATTATTGAAATTAATATGTCGACTCTGAGACAGGTTTATTCTTGTAAGTATCCAGATTGCTAGAATGGATATTTTGTAGGATGAGGAAAACAGTTTTTCAAATTGCTGCAGGAAGAAATTTAGCTTTCTAAAAGGAGGAACATTTGTTAGATTAAAGATTCCATCATTTGCTCAAATTTCATTATTTATGTGAGGATCATTTCAATGATACTGATTTTGTTAATAGCAGAACAAGTAAACTCGTTAAGCATGCATCACCTCGTACATTTTTTACTTCAGTTTGCAATAAATCATTCAAATTCAATTATTAAAGAATACAATTATTTCTTACCACATAATTCAATAACCAATGAATTCTTGGTTGCTTATTTATCTTTTATTTCATAATAAAACATACAGTTTGTGTCTGTAATCATTTTTGAATTGGTTATATGTATTATTCATTTCGAAACTTGATAGCGATGAACATTTATAATTTGTGTATTTCTTGATATCTGGTTTTCGTTTATAAAGTACCTATTATACATTAGGGAAAATCTATTTAAATTTATAATTTGTTAGAGCATTGTTATTTAAATTTTTAAGTAATACACTATTAATTTGTAAAAGAATATGTAAATTATTTTGTTTATTTATGTTCAATTTTGCAATAAAGCATAATTAGAATTTGTGTTTGTATTCATTTTTTTTCAATCAATGGTCTTAATGAAAGTTATCAATTGAATTTTACCATTCAAAATAATGAGCTTTGAATGGTAAAATTTAAATTGATACGAATTATTCAAATTCATAAAGAATAATCTAGAAACATGGAAGAGTGGTTCAAATTTCGCGCCAAACAAATAATACAGCACCCGGACACCAGGGTGCGCTATTTTTTGTTGCCATACAATTTGTTTGGAGCTTGCACTTCTTCTAAGGTATATTCTGTGGCTGCCAGAGTATTTCAAACTAGAGTAACAGATGATCATCGAAAATAGTAACAGATCCAAGAAAACCGTAACAGAATTATCATTAACCTAAAAATTAATGAATTTGACTATGTGCTATTGAAACTTCATTTATTGAAATTTGAAATAATATATTATTAGTGTTCTGTGGAAATAATTCTGAACATTCAAAAATGAACACTTACAAATTACCATTTCGTCTGAAGGAAAATCCGATTTGCTTCAAATGGTAACAGATTTCTGCTCAGAGTAACAGGGTAACAGATTACTTTCGATAGTAACAGATCTGTTACAATTGTAACAGATTGGCAACACTGCTCCGCACAGACTAAAACTGCAAGAGCTATATCGTTTTCCGTCTGCTCATTCGTAGAACGAATACAGTGGAAAAGCCCTGCGGAGAGGAGCTTTGGCGCTCTTGTTCAAACTTTAACAATTCATCTCCGAAATTATTGGTTTCTCAGAGTTGGGAATGATATCAATGAAATCTTATAATAGAACTGCATCATAAAAGGAACGAAATTAAAATTAAATAGCGAACTAATCCGAGATATTCATTCCTCAAATCTACTCTGAAAATTATATTATATCAAATGAAACTTAGCCAATATTTCAGTTTTGTTTTTACAGGAGATATTCTGAGCCCAATATGATCAACTTACCAAAGTATATATTTCCATCATCATATGGATTATCCAAGGGCATATAGGGTATTCAATATAGGTACAATAGTATCCTATATTCGGTCATTTTGCATTTAATCATACTTTGTCTTCTAGAACAGAATTTTGACATGCCTGGTAAATAAGATGACATGGATGAACAGTGAACACAGGTAGAACACCCTGAACACAGACAGTTAGAATTCACATTCTGCGAAAACATAGAAGTACGATGTATTATTGAAATTTTGATAAATCATATCTCCGAAAGTATTACCTTGTTAGAGCTGAAAATGATATCAATGGATTTCTATGGTGAAACTGCATTTAAAAAAAATGAATGAATTTGACATTAGTAAAGTTAAAAAAAAAAATTTTTTGTTACTCGGAAATCATCAGGCTGATTTTGCCTAATAACGAACATAACCGATATATTTATGTCCCGAACCTACTCTGAATATTTTAACTGTCTAGCTCATTCCGTTCGGGAGTTATCGTTTTAACGGCCGGACAGAATCGATTTTCATCCAAAAATTCGAAAATTATAGACATTTGTGCAAATTGATACGCACTCTGTTCCAAGGAACAAGAGCACCAAAAAGGGGGAAAGCCCTATGGCAGGAGCTTTGGCACTCTTGTTCAAACTTTGACAAACTATATCTCCGAAAGTATTGGTTTCTCAGAGTTGGGCATGATATCAATGGATTCTTATGATAGAACTGCACCGTAAAAGAAATTAAATTCAAATAATAGTTTATTTATCAAGATTAAATGAGCAATCTGTAATGATTTAACCTCGTGGAATGGGTTGTTGCAACTTACACTCGGTGCATAGTTTACACAACTCGAAATACCTATAACGGAAGTATCATCGAAAAGTCTAGAGCAAGGCTGGAGACAATCATAGCAGAGTCCATTTATTCCTTGTATTTGAATAAGTAATGGCTGACGAACAAATTATTCTAATAGTTCAAAATGTATTAATAAAATATAATCCTCTTTTCATAATTTAATAGTTCATACCACTAACACATTAATTCTGTATTATAAACCTTAACTTGAAAGAATATTTGATACACACATGTAGATGAATATTTCAGCATGTTTTGCTAGCAACATTACACTGAAAGAAAAATATAATAACAGCAATGAGAAAATTCATATACTATATGCCTCAACAAAACTTTCTATTTCTCACAGTTCACCTTGATTTACTACGATTCAGTTAATAATGGCTATATGATTTAATCCTTCATAACAGGAATAATGCCGTTTTACAGCCAGTATTGAAAAGATTATACTATAGTCGTACTTTTATATTACTGGTTTTGAAACTTTGTCTCACTACCGTAGTAAACTTAAATAACTGCGTTTGTGAATTGTAACTCCGTATTACTATCATAGTAATCTGGTATATCTGCACTTGTAACTTTGTTTTACAACCATAGTAATATTGTATAACTGCATTTTACTGGTCTAGTAAACCTAGTTTACCGCTCTCGTAATATCATCTTACTGTCTTTATCAGCTTAAGTTGCAATTTGAGTTATTTTTTAACCGCCATATTACAAACTGAGCTCATCTGACAGAAAACAATGGCCAATTTAATACTGTGTCTGTACTTTTAATAAATTTCTAATTTATTATTAAGACAAGCAATAAATTGGCCAAATTTTTGTGCTACGTTGGCTCAGTCAGTAACATGGCAGTTAAATGAATTAACTAAAGTGCACAAGTTAACAAAGGCAATCAGAAGAGATTAACCATATTATGAAGAGAATAAATTACATAATATATCTGATAGTTTCTCTAATGATAAAATTGAGTGTCGAAAGTTCAAACCTACCTGCGAAAGATATCAACTCGAATTTACAAATTGAGAATTCATCATATTGATTACCTAATAAGCCCAGCAGGACTGACATCAAGGAAACACTCGGCATGAAGCAATTCGTTGAACTCATAGTGTATTCAAATGAGCTAAATTGATACAACTATCTCTGGAACTTTATTTAATTATCTTTGTCGAATTATTCATAACTAGATCTCAATTATACCTTACCTGCAAATTATACAATTTCTTTTATAAATTGTAATGGTCTATATTTCTATTTTTTGAAGCAGTATTTTATTCATTTCATATGGAGAACATATTATCTCCACTGTCTCCTGCCAGAATTATATTGGGTGGATATACATATACAAATAAAAAAATAGAAGCATAACAAGACATTTTATTGTTAGTAATAATCACATTCTGTGGTTTGAATTAGTAGATATACATACACTGAGAGCAAATACTGGTCGAAATATTTCAAATATAAAGGGCTTTTCATCACAATACCATACTAAAAGACGAACAAATAGATTATAACAGATAAACAAACACTGAGATTAAACTTACTCGTATCACGAAAAAAAGATATTCGATTTGAATGAGAAATTAACTGCACACTTTCTCAAATATTGGTGAAAAAAATATATTCAAAAAAACAATATTATAGATCTAACAAAACACATTCCAATGATAAGGAGCAATGGATTCAACAGAAGAACAATAATGTTCTATTTAAAAAAAAGTTGACCTAATCTTTCAATAATTAATTATTCAGAATTTCGAATAAAATTTAATTATCAATCTGATGAGATCAATAGAAACTATTAAATGATTACATACTAGCATTCATTCGAATGATGAATTAGGCTTGTTTCACATGCATACGGTTCCATTCGGTTCGTTTCGTTTTCGGTTTCAATTCGGTCGCTGGCGACAAGTGTGAAACGCTGCTCCGGTTTAGATTCGGTACCGAATAGAAACCGTACAGCACCGAATACTCCCTCGACACGAATAGGTTTCTATCAGGTTTGGATTCGAGTGTAGGGAATACAGATCAACCGGGGCGTTCACACAAATACGGTTTAGTTTCGGTTTTAACCATAAAGTAATAAATATCTACATATGTTTTCTGTCTCGTTCTGTGGTTTTAACCTCAAATCGAGCAGATATCTTTCAATGTTTCCCGAATTTATCAAATATAGAAATATAAACATACATATTTTCGGGATATTGTTGCTATCTCAGTATTCATGAGAAAATGATGGTTTACCAAATGTGGATCGACTGATTTCTGCTGTAAATCTAAACCAGTGCTGCGGGACAAAGCTTCCGAAAAATATAAAGATCAATAAAAGACGTAGGATGCATTCAAAGATGTATGTGTTCAATTTTGAATGGCTTTGGTGAATCTGACGTTGCGGAAAAATTAGAATTGTGAGCCCGTGTCGGAAGATAACATAAAACCTAATATGAACCGTATATGTGTGAAAGGCCTTTATTCGTTTTCGGTTGAAACCGAAAACGAACCGAACCGAATGGAACCGTATGCATGTGAAACAAGCCTTATTCATTCCGAACGCATGGACGCCATTGTTTCAAGATCCAACGGCCAATATTCTTCTGTTCCATGTGTGCAGGAAGATTGATTGTAGATACACAAAACAAAAACGGTGATATTTCAATGCACGAACTAAACACCTTCAAACTACACTATGATGATGCTTGTTGATTAATATCATGAATAAACTAGGATTCATATTTCACAAATTAGTTTAATCGCGTTATCAGGTTGTCTCAAGTCGAATAGACAAACGATGAGTTTGAGTGGATGCTAGGAATCGGGAGGCGCGCAACCCTGCATTCGAGCATAATCGTTTATATTCGACTGGTTTAATGAATCAACATAACGGCCGTAGTAAATTTATGGAACTAAATTATCTCGCATAGTATCGCTAAATTATTATGGCTATTGGATGCCGGTTAGAAAACTTTGGTTTACCGTGGCAATTCCACATTTGAATGATATAATAAAACACTTTCATTGGTGTAATAAGAAAAGCGTAGTAAGATCTGTTCAATAACTATAGCAACTCAATTTACTATGTCTATAGTGCAATTTTAACCGAATAGTAAGAAATGTATCAACCCTAGTAAGAATATTTTTGGTAAACCTTTCTCATTGAATCATTTCTTTCAGTGTATGAAAATACTGTATATAGAAACATGTCTCACTACTCAAGGAAGTAGAAGGTAATATTAACCTCGGTCAACGAACAGCAATTTCTTTTGATGATTCCATTATGTTGTTCTTTCCTATTGCCTTCATAAACTACGCATAATTGAAATGATCCAATTCTAAATCTTCTGAAACATCATCCTCAATATTTGTACATAAATTATTCAATATGCAACAAGTCAATCTTATTTTTGATATCAAAACAGTCTTGTATATAGTCACAAATTCAAGATGCGGATACTTGTTTTCCAACACAAAATATTTTCAAAGTACGAATTATATGAACAAACTAGAACAGAGATAATTATGAAGTCCCTTATAGGTAGATAAGATGACATGACATGAATGAAGAGTGAACACAGATAAAACATATGCAGATAGAATTCTGTGAAAACATATGTAGACGTACGATGTATTATTGAAATTTTTAAAAATGATATATCCGAAAGCTTGTTAGAGTTGAAAATGGCATCAATGGATTCTTATGATTGAACTGCATCTTAAAAAAAATGAATTTGAAATTTCTAATGTAAAAAATTGTTTTTTCGTTACTCCGAAACCATTTATTTATTATTTAGCACGATAACGAACTTAACTTAACCGAGATATTTATCTCCCAAACTTACTCTGAAAATTTCAACTTTTCTACTGTGTAAAACTCATTGTGTTCGAGAGTTATCGTGCCTACGATCGGCTGGACAGAATTGATTTCTACCACAGATTCTTGATCGGTGAGTCGAACCAAATCGTTTAAGACCATTTTCATCAAAAAAATCCAAAATTACAGACATTTGGTCAAATTGATAAGCACTCCGTTTCGAGGAACAAGAGCGCCAAAAATGCCTGAAGGGACAACGTGAATTTCTAAATTGAATCCAGGCCACATGGACACTTCACCTCTGAAACTACGCTATTTCCCCGAAACTGACTTGCCGAGTTGCCATGAGGTGGTAATATCGTGTTCTAGTCTCTTCTGGTATGCCTTCCCGGTCGCGTAGCTTCCAGACAAATTTATTTTTTTTTTCAAATTCCTCCTTTCATTCACTAATCCATGCACTCATCCGATCGGCCCTGTAAATAAACACGCAAAATCCTTTCAGTCAGAGTAAAAACACACGCACGTTTGGCACAGCCCCTATCACCAGCATATCGACATCATTAGATTAGAGATATGAATTGTCGTCAGCGCGGCCAGTGGGTCTATACATTTTAGTTATTCTAGGTCAGAGCATTTTCATGGCATGGTATCCAAACAAACATTTATTCGAATATTTTGACCCTGAGAAATCTGTAAAAGTATCAGGTCTGCCTTTGACTTTAATGGGAAAAAAACCAGGGGCGCAATAAATTACCATTGCAGTTCTTCTAGAGACCCCAGAGGCAAGATATTGAGCAAATAATACCCTAAGAACAATTCTACTTAGTAGTTTATAAAAAATGTTTAATTTATAAAAAATTACCACTTCAAATATAAGGGTACCTACTAATTACATGTTTTTGATAGTATATTATTTAACGAGCGGTAATGTAAGTCATAACTCACGCAGATGAAGTTTGCAGCGCGAGCCGGATGCGAGTGCTGTAATTCATCAAGTGAGTTATGGCCATTACCGCAAGTTGAATACTATACTTTATCTACGACTATAACAATAAATACAAAATCTAAAATAAATTATGATATTAACTAGATGATGAAAGCGATTGAATTATTATGAGATCTACTACCTTTGTTACCAGATATTTCTGATCAGGAGCTTCATTTATGAAATCATTTTGTTGTTCTGGCTTAAAACTTTCTGCCTTTTTAGCTACATGTTTCTCTGATTGACGTTTAAGAAACGCACGTAATTTTAAATAATTATCTATTGATTCCATTATTTATGTTGAGTGTGCTTCTTAGCATGGAGCAGACAGTGCATAGAGACGGTGCTGAGTTCACTAAAATATGCCAAAGAACATTCACTGTAAACGATGACTTAATGTTTTTGCCGCTACACCAATCTTGAAAATATTTGTATGCAACTTTATACTTGTTTTGTGATCTTTCGGCAATAAATTCTGTATGGTGACATTAGCTGCTTCTATTGTTTCTGGAGGTGCACATAATAATTCATCTTCACTATCAGAATTCATCGTTTTCAGCAAAATATTCACGGTAATTAGGTATCAACTCAATTTCAAAACGTCAAAATTATTCCTAAGCTCAATATATAAACTACTGGAAAGGCTTTTATACAACAGGATCGGAGCTGTAATACTCGAGAGAATACCAATCGAACAAGCTGGCTTTCGCCCAGGAAGAAGCTGCATAGACCAGATAATGTCTCTGATAGAAGCAGGCTTCCAAAAGAAACTTAAAACAGCAGCCGAATTTATAGACCTATCGGCGGCTTATGACACGGTCTGGAGACACGGCCTGCTTTATAAACTTATTCAAGTAATCCCATGCAGAAACACTATCCAACTCATCGATGATATGCTTGCTGGTAGATCCTTTAGAGTCATCCTGGGTAATAAGATAAGCTCCTCAAAACAGCTAAACGATGCACTACCTCAGGGGTCTGTTCTTGCTCCAATATTGTTCAGCCTTTATATCTGCGATATGCCCCCAACCACATGCCGGAAGTTCGGATATGCGGACGACTGGGCACTGACGGTGGGACGTCGTACTTTTGAGGAAACGGAAACCATTTTAACAACCGATTTAGCCATAGTGGGAGCATATTTTCGGAGATGGAGACTGAAACCAAGTCCAACTAAAACTGAAACGGCCTGCTTCCACCTGTGCAATAAAGAGGCGAATAGACAACTCCGGGTCTACTTTGACGACAAATTGCTACTCCACAACCAACACCCAAAATACCTTGGGGTCACAATGGACCGTACACTGTCATTCAGGCGACATCTAGAAAACACTTCCGCAAAAGTAAGAATTAGAAATAATATTATCCATAAACTGTGCGGAACGACGTGGGGCTCTACGGCTGATACTCTACGAACTTCAGCACTTGGCCTGGTCTACTCCACCGAGGAATATGCTGCCCCGGTGTGGCTCAATATCGCGCATACTCATAAGCTAGATGCACAGTTGAACAATACCATGAGAATTATTAGCGGTACTCTACGATCGACCCCTACAGATTGGCTACCCACACTGAGCCACATTCCTCCTCTGGACCTGCGACGAAAAGCAGCTCTTCTTCGGGAGTATAAACGCATCCAAAACAACCCCCAACTCCCCGTACATCCGGACGCAGACATACTGGACAGAAATAGACTCCGATCCAGAAAACCACCAATGAAAACTGCTGCAGAATTGTCCCATTTCAACTTGATTAACTTATGGGAACGAAACTGGATCCAGAGCTGCCCACAACATTGCCAAAACCTGCCCTGCATAAGAAGTGAACTTCCCGCCTTTGACCAACCTCGAGGAAAATGGACGACCCTAGAATACGCACCAACCATGGCAGATGCGCGAACTCGCTACATAAGTGGGGCAAAGCCCCATCCCCAAACTGCGACTGTAGCACAGTCAAACATCGTTAGTAAATGTCCCAAAAGAGCATATGGTGGACCCTTTGTTGATTTCCTGAAGGCAACGAATAGTGCAATTGAATATATCAAAAATCTTGATGTTTGCTTGTGAATTAATTGTAGTATTATTATTGTTATTATTGTTTGTATTATTGTTTTATTGTTGTTATTATTATTATTTTACTATGTAAATTACAACATGTGCGATACCATACGATAAATAAATAAATAGGTGACAGAAGCACACACCCACCTTGATATTTAACTGGTGAATAATTCCAGGAATAGTAGTGAGTTATAGCGGTGAGTTATTATTACTCAAGTTGTTTGTTTACAGATACTATTAATTGAATGAAAGCAATTGAATAATGAATATATAATTTAATAGGAGTAGATAAAGCTATATATGCACGCCTATACCATTGTATATAGAATTGTATTATATATACAATGCCTAACTGCTACGAATTATTTTTGAGAACAAGCTCTGCTCATAAAAGCTTTGTTTTGGTTCGCAGTTCTGGACAGTTCGCACAAGCCCAAATGTAAAAATCTGTAATTCGCTGTTTTGGTTCATTCAGAACTGTCCCAGAACTACATCGTCCGGTGTTTTGGTTATTTTGCGAATCAATTCGGAACTATCCCAGAACAGTGAAAACAGTCCGTACGCTTGACTTCGAACTGGTTCAGAATTAGATAGTTCGCACATGCGTAACGTCGTTTTCAATTGATTATGTGGCTCACCTGACAGGTTGTCGTTTGTTTTGTTTATTTGAATTGAAACGTGGGTTAGTAGCGGTAGCGGATAAACTGAAATTTTGTGCACGTGTTTGAAACCAGAAGTTATCTTAAAATATGGAGGTAAAAATACATATAAATAACTTGTTTGTGAAGTTTTGTTTTTAACATTTCTCTTTATCATTTTCAGTATTTCTTCGAGACAAGCTCAAGTTCGTCATCTGATCATGATGATGATAATTTTTTGGAAATGATTTTGCCGGAGATACTTGAGCATCTGCAGAAAAACGAATTATACGCAGAAAATGTGGTTCCTTCATACACGGAAAAACAATTCTTGGAAAAATTTAAAGTGCCAAGAAATGTGTTGAGTAATTTGGCTGAAGAGTTAGAACAAAGTGATTTCTTCGCAAAAAAAGACACTGGGTTCTTAAGAATCAGTGCTCTGATGCTGATATTCTGCTGGTATGCAACACATGAAGCTGCATCATTTCGAGATGTAGCTGATCGGTTCAATGTTGGATTGAGTACACTGCACCTCATAATTGAGAATGTTAGCAGAATTGTCGGTAACAAGTGCACCGAAGTTATAAAATGGCCATCCGAAGAAGAAAAACGTAAAATTATAGAAGATTTTGCTGAAATGGGATTTCCTAACGTGTTGGGATGTGTGGATGGTAGCCATGTAAGAATTGACAAGCCCTCTTATGACCATGAATCGTATTATAACCGGAAGAAATATTATTCCATTCAGGTAAGTGGCAATAAATCTGTCAAATATGAAATGATATATCCCATTCATTTTATTTCAGTTTCAAGCAGTTTGCGATTCAAAGAGAAGAATAAGGCATGCATTCGTAGGATATCCAGGTTCTGTCCACGACTCCAGAGCATTTCAGGGTTCCGATTTATATAGGAATTTACCAGCCATGTGCAAAGACAACTGTATTCTGGGAGATAGCGCCTATCCATGCCTGAGAAACCTTCTTACACCATTCAAAAATAATGGACACCTGACACCACACTGAGAGAAATGTTAGGGTTAATAATTAATAATTCTTTATTTGGGATAGATTTATTCATTATTAATGAATTTTATTAATTATTAATAAATGTTATTAATAGTTAGATCCACTTGATTTTAAGCTTATTCCTCAGAAATATATTATTTATTTAGGCAATATTTATTAATTATTAGAAAGGTTTATTAATAGGAAATAAATCTGATACAGAAAAGTCATGTTCGAAAATATTATTAACTATAACAAAATGATTTATTTCCACCAAACAAATATTATTCAAGTTAAAATTTGCCTTATTTCTGTCAAACAAATATTTGTCGTATCATCATTTAATCAACATTTATTTATTAATAATAAATCTTGATTAGACCTGAATAAGTGTTTATTTACGCTCGGATCTTTATGTTCCCGACCCCACCCCATCATAGCGAATTGCGACTCTGAAAATCTTCTAATTCTAATTCAGTCTTTTCCTTTTCTTCAGTCAGTTATGATATGGTTAGGATACTGTATTTGTGAGTTACTACGAACTAAAATTTTTGTGATAAGTGTGTGAACAGAATGTCCGATTTCCAGGAGTTTTTGTTTGAAAATGGTTTGAGCCATTTGAGAAGTATATTCGAGTTGGTTGAAAATCAATGGAGTACTCTATAAGAAAGGAGTGGTATGTCAATACGGTCGAAATAATTTTGGAGAACCAGTGTTTTGTGTTATAGAATCTATTGAATATAACAATAAAAATTATCGTTTAAATTGCAAAGAAATTTTGTGTTTCGGTTTTGATAAACATTTTCAGACCTATCAGGTAAATTGTATTTCTTCCCATACCTTTAAAGTTAATGTCCTCGAAGACTTTTGGCCTTTTCTAACACATATACACAAATCAGCTAATGGAAATAAATATATTTCATGTATGTACCCAATTGTTCCTGAAGTTTTGGTGAGACAATGCCATAAGTGTAATTTTTGATTTAGTGTATGTGAGAGCGATTTTCTTGAACCTAGTGATAATTCGACCAAATTGTTAATTTATTTGCATTTAAATGTTTCTGACAAATTTATTATTTCTTGCTTCACATAAATGAGTTGAAATCATAAGAATTTAATAATTAAGAAAAATTATGTTCCATTATCTGATACTAAAATATTGATGAATGTATAGTTAGACTCGAATTATATTTTTACTTTTTTTGATTTTTTGAAAGTTGAATGTTGAATCTGTTATTTTTTTCTCATTATTTAATAAATATTACGTTTTGTTGCGTTGAATGCTTGTAAAGACTAGACTGATTTTATATTTTGCAAGAGTTCAATGTTGAACCTCCTAAATACCTTTTTCATATTATTCAATAAATATTACGTTTTGTTGTTGAATCTGTACTGACTAGACTGATTTTATTTTTTTTTAAAGTTTAATGTTGAGCCTGTTTATTTTCTAATTATTCAATAAATATCACGTTTTGTTGTTGAATGCATATTAAGACTAGACTGATTTTATATTTTGTAAGAGTTTAATGTTGGACCTCCTAAGTATTTTTTCTCATTATTTACTAAATAATACATTTTGTTGTTGAATGTATACTAAGACTAGACTGATTTTTATTATAAGTTTAATGTTGAACCTATGTTATGTTTTCTCATTATAGAATAAATATAACGTTTTGTGTATTTCCTTTATTTTATTTTTCATGCACCACCCCTATATATTTGTCGATTGACTCAATAATACAGAACTTAATTAAGTTCCATTCCAATGAAACATAAAAAAGGCTAATGTGATGGATTTTAATTATTCATTCCCCTCAGTTTTCATTCACTTCAGTTTTCATTTAATTAATCATATTTATTGGAAAATATAATTTTTTTTCGAAAAAGAAACCTTAATTTATTGTGAAAAACTTGTTATTTACAAAAGTATAAAATTATTCTATAATAAATTTTATTTATTTACATGAAATATAATCTACTAAATATAAATTTATATTTGTTTGGTATACCAAACAAATATAAATAAAGATATATTTATATTTCAGAAAAGAATATTTCTCATAAATATAGGAAATTTATTATAAGAAATTATATATTCATAAGAAATAATGAATTTATTGAAGGGAAAAGAAATATTGTTATTAAATAACGAATTCTTAATAATAAATATATATTATTCATGAGATAAAACAATGTTCATTCTATGAAAGTCAATAGTTTATATATAAACTATTGAATGAACATTGTTTTATCTCATGAATAATATATATTTATTAATAAGAATTCGTTATTTAATAAAAATGTTTCTTTTCTCCTTCAATAAATTCATTATTTCTTATGAATATATAATTTCTTATAATAAATTTCCTATATTTATGAGAAATATTCTTTTCTGAAATATAAATATATCTTTATTCATTATAAACTAATGATATTCATTCAAAACAAATATTTAATTCTCATAAATAACATTTATTTATTATTGAAAAATCGTAATTGAATGATAATATAATTTTGTATCTATTAATAAACCTTTTCATCTATTAATAAATCGTATATTAATAATTAATATATATATTAATTTTTCACCAATATATATTTATTTTTAAAACTCAAACAAATCCATTATTTGGGACAAATAAATATTTATTACGCCATATATGAATAAGGGGTTTATTTAATATGAATAAACTTTATTATTTATAAATAAACCGTTCTCTCAGTGCAGTCGAAATCAATTATAATAAGAAATTGAGCCATTGTCGGGTGACGATTGAACACACCTTTGGAATATTAAAACAAAAATTCAGACAGCTCTACCATTTGAAATTAAGAAGTATTGAAACCACATGCCATTTTATCAGAGCATGTTGTGTGCTACATAACTTGACGTTGGAGGCAAATATTGGGGATGGTATTAATGAAGAGGATATTGGTAGTGATGCTGTAACTGAAGAAGTACATGAGGAGATAGAGGGTTATACTGTTGGTCTGAACTTCAGGAATTATATTGCTAGCATGTTGTACATAAATAATTAAAATTATCAAATAATCAAAATTAAATTTGCTCTTTTTAATAAATGATTTCCATAATTTCTTGTATTTGAATCCAAAATTGAAACATTTCTTTATACTAGAACATTTCTTTTTGTGAAACCATCTTGTTTTCATTCTCTTTTTTTCTACTTCTCAAAAATCATGAATTTTTCTCATTTTCAAACTAAAAGCACAATGCAACATTCGAACATATTTGTCTTATGAAGTCGAAACCAATCTAGAATACCACAATTTCTTTGACATTCATAATGGTAGATTTTCTTTTCCATAAATTACATCAATCATCACAACCAATTTTAAAAACGGAATAGTCAATGTGAAAGAACAAAACATATTAAATTAAATCAATTGTCTCATTCCCAAATATGCACTTATATAGAATACCCTAGCCACAACACTTTCTATTACCAATAGGAAAAATCCATTGAAAACTTAACTGAGGTGCTTTTCTACATAAAGCACCACATAGGTCAGACGTAATTAATTTAATAACAATTTTTTATATTTGTAAATATTTATTATTCTTTCTGGGTTTTCTCTCTCAAGCTCTGAAAAATATGTATAAAATTAAAATTAATTATTTTGTAATTTGCTTCTGCGCTAGAAACACAAGATATTTTTCAGAAGCAATCAATCGAACAATGTTGCCTAACAAACAACAATGGAATAACTATATCGTAACATTTCGGAGTTATTTTGCGATTTGCTTCTGCGTAAGAAACACAAGATATTTCTCAGAAGCAATAAATCGAACAATGTTGCCTAACAAACATCAACGAAGAAACAATTATATCTTAACGTTTTGGAGTCTATATCAGACTCCTTCGTCAGACACTTAACGAAAATAATTCTGAAGATTTTCATTAAGTGTCTGACGAAGGAGTCTGATCTAGACTCCAAAACGTTAAGATATAATTGTTTCTTCGTTGATGTTTGTTAGGCAACATTGTTCGATTGATTGCTTCTGAGAAATATCTTGTGTTTCTTACGCAGAAGCAAATCGCAAAATAATTAATTTTTTTTTAATAGATATTTTTCAGAATGTGGGAAAGAAAACCCAGAAAGAAACCTTTAATAATGAGTATACCTTCCACAGTATCCTTTAATGATTACTTGTAAATAGTTAATAATGATTCTGTTCAATTTTCCTTAACAGTGCAAATATTAAATAAATGAACCAAGATTGTGTTTTAAAATATAATTGTAATTTGTAAATATTTGTCACATTAGTAAATAACAAATCACAGACAGTAAAAACATACAAAATAAATAACAATTTGCCTAAGCCTACATACAAAAACGCATAAAATGAAAATAATCTGTACAACAAAAATTACGGGTTTAAGTAAAAAAAAATCAAAACTCGCTTAATATAAATCTAAACAAACTAAAATGGAACAAAAACATATAAATAACTTACAAACACTAATAATGAAATAAAAACACATACAAACACTAATAATGAAATAAAAACACATAAACAACATACAAACACTAGTAATAGTACCTAATAATGAAATAGAAACACATAAATAACATACTAACACTAATCTTGATTATGATCTAAATTTTCTTGGCACTTAATGAATTTTTCTAGGAGATCCGTTCTCCTAATTCTATCAGCAAGTTGTTTTTTTCCAACTCCAACTTTTCCTGTTCTCTTTTTTCCTTCCCTTCATAGTATATTTTTAGGTCATTCTTCATTTCCAATAAAATGTCGTTCCTCTTTTTGTATGACGAACTTGTGGTCCTTACTGACTGTTTCCTTACAGTTATCCTTGTATTTTCCTTATCCTCAAGGTGGATTTCCCTGGAAGTACTACAGAGATTGGGAATATTAGGATGGGATAGGATAGGATTAAAAGGGCTTTCTTGGGAGGTTGTAGCTATTTCCTTCCACAATGCCAGGAGTCTCCGGTGTTTCTAGGAGAGGAGCTACGGAAGTGCTTGACAGAAGTAGAAGAGGTCTTACATTCCTTTTTTTTCCATAAATTTCGTCGAATTCATTTTCGAATTCGAATAATCTTAAGCCCCTTCCAGTCTGTCTATTATTATCAACCACTTTCTTATAGTTCCTCTCCAGAACTTTCCACCGGTTCTCGCATTTTGATGCAGATACTTTTACTCGAGTCGAACAGGGCGAAACAGTCACACACATACGAGAATACTCATATTGTCAAGAAATCAAGAAATAATGTGAGTAAAGAGGAAATGCTTGTTTCAAATGAAGGTGTGAATATTAAGAGGAATGATTGGTCCATTAGAGGGACATCCCAAAATAATTCAGTGAAAGCAAGTGCTAAAAAGACTTTTTTGTTTGTGTCACGAATCTCTCCAAATACCTCCATTGAGGAATTCTCGTCCATGGTCAAAAAGAATTTCCCGGAAGCTGTTTGTGAGATGGTGGCATCTAGATACCCCGACAGTTACCTTTCTTTCAAAGTGAGCATAAACGAAGTAAATGCGGAGGATGCAAAGAATCCCAGCTGTTGGCCGGATGGGTCTTTGATTAGAAAGTATTTTCACCGGGGACAGAAGATCAAAACAAAGAGTTAGGTTACCAATATATAAATAAAAATAATGCTATAGGAAATTTCAAAATACTGCACTTGAATCTGCAGGGACTTGGCTCTAAAGTCAATTTGATTGAGAATTTGCTGGAGGAGAGGTGTCCTGATGTGGTATGTTTTTCAGCACACTTCTTGGACAAATCACTCTGTGATGAATTTAAACTAGATGGTTGGTTTACTGCGTCCACTTTTGGACGTACGGAACTTAAACAGGGTGGAGTTTCTATTCACTGTAAAGATGGTGATTTCACTATATTAGATGGAATTAACTCACAGTCAGTTGAGCTACATTGTGAGGTTGCTGCTATTAGATTGAATAAATCTAATAATGTTATTTTGTCTTTTTATAGATCACCTAAAGGGGATCTGAATGTGTTTTTTAATGTGTTAGAGAATATTCTCATTAAATTGCCAATTGCTTGTAAAGTTTTTATATGTGGTGATATCAATGTCGATTCTATCATTCTAGATAGGGATTCGGGGGCGCTCTGCGACTTGTTCAGTAGTTATGGATTCCATAAAACTGTCAGTCAACCCACCAGAGGTACTAGATGCTTGGACAATATTTTCATTAATTTCGATAGCTATGATGGTTGTGCAGAGATTGTACAGATTGAGTTTTCTGATCATGATGCCCAGGTGCTTGTCGTTGATACGCCAGGTGAGACAACTTTACCTTCTCTAGAAAAGTGTAGACCGTTAACGGAAAGAGGATTTAATATTTTACATTCACTGTTGGGTGCTCTTGATTGGTGTTTTTTGAATGGTGTGGATAGGGATGTTAATGAGCTGTTTGAGGTCTTTAATCAGAGGTTCCTGGATGCTTTTCTTCTTTCATTTCCAGAAAAAGTTGTCAGGAATAACGGAAATAAGAATGAGAAGTGGTTTAACGATGATCTCAAAGAGATGCGTGAGGGACTAAATCTGGTGAATGATTTATCCAACAAGTATAAAACGGTTGATCTGAGACTTTTGCGATCAAGAACTAAATCAGAATATAGAAAGGCAGTTAACAATGCTAAAATCAAGTATAATGATAACTTAATAAAAGTCTCCTCAAATAAGGTAACTTCTATGTGGAGGCTCATTAATTCTAAAAGAATAAGTCCGAAAGTTTCAACAAGTGATCTGACACCGAAACATTTTGCCGATTATTTCGATGCAATACCCCTTTCTGCTGCTGAGAGCATTCCGCATATGAGCTCGGTTAAGGATTTGTTTCCGGAGAACACATATGTTGGTTTAAAGTTCGCATTTAGGACGGTTGGGCCTATTCAGGTGAGGGATGCGGTTAATGAACTAAAAACGAATAGGTCTAAGGACATCTACAACCTATCAACTGTTTTGTTGAAGAGAAATCTTAGTAGTATCATTCGGCCACTTACTTCGTTGATCAATAGATGTTTTGATGAGGGAATATTTCCTGATTTTATGAAGGTATCTAGGACAATCCCTATTTTTAGAGGAGGCGATACTAAAGATGTCAGTTGTTATCGGCCAATATCATTGTTGCCAGTTTTTTCAAAGGTAATGGAGAAGTTGATGGCTAACCAGATAGGATTGCACTTCGAAAGTAATGGGCTTTTTACAGAAAACCAATATGGGTTTCGGAAGAATCATAATGCGCTAGATGCAGTTGTTGATTTTGTAAATGGTGTATTATCATGTTTTGAGCAGCGCCTGTTCACCGTGTCACTTTTTCTTGATTTGACCAAGGCCTTTGACTGTGTGCCGCATGGTTCACTCTTGAGTAAGCTGGTGAAATATGGTTTCGATCAGGGGAGCATGAAACTTCTAGCTTCTTATTTGAGTGGACGCAGTCAATATGTCTATTGCAATGTCAGTTATTCTCGGAAGCTTAATGTTCAGATGGGCGTCCCGCAGGGATCCATTTTGGGTCCTTCACTCTTCTTAATTTATATTAATGATCTTCCAGAGTATCTTGAACAAGTAAGATGCATTCTCTTCGCGGATGATTCAACAACTTATGTTTCATCAGATGATCCGGCTCTTGTAGAGTTGTTGTCGGACGCAGCTTCTGCTAGAGCGTTGGAGTGGTTCTCGCTGAATGGATTGAGTATGAACCATGCAAAGACCAAAAAGGTTCATTTCAGCCTGAGAAATGTAGAGAAGAGTTCGGTTAAGTTCCTCGGTTTACATGTAGATTCTCGTCTAACCTGGAGTGTTCACGTCGGGCATCTGGCAAAACGTGTAAGTAGGAATATTTTCGTTCTTAGACAGTTGTCCACATCTGTATCGTTTAATACCATCAAAGTGGCATATCATGCCCTGGTTGAATCTATTCTAAGATATGGTATTTTATTGTGGGGCAATAGTGGAGAGGTATATAGAATTTTCAGATTACAGAGAAGAGCTATTCGAATATTGAATAATCTGAATTACAGAGCTTGTTGTAAAGGCGGTTTCAGAAAATTGGGCTTGTTGACATTGCCAGGAATTTTCATATTGGAAAGTCTCTTATATGCCCACCATAGAGCCGGGAAAAAACAAATAAGATCTGATGTACATTCCTATAATACCAGGAAAAACAATGATGTGTGCCTCCCATACTGTAGGTTGAGGAAGTCGCTGGGTGGTCCCGAATATTTATGTTTTAAATTGTATAATGTGCTCCCAACACCTATGAGATCTCTGGTTTTCAAGGATTTTAAGTGTGTAATTAAAAAATTTTTAATAGATTTGGAGCCATATGATATTGAATGTTTTTATAATGTCTATATTTGACTTATATTCATTATTAAAATTGACTTGTGTAAACATTGCATAATGTAAAACACCAATAAATAATCTAATCTAATCTAATCATTGCTGACAACTCCTTGGCTACAACCTCCCACATAACTCTATTCGATTTAACTTGGAAAGTTCCCAATCTTGCTTTGTATTTCTTGAACAGCTCTATCAAAGCAAGTGTTCTTTCCCTGTTAAATTGAAAGGTTTTGGAATTTTCCACCTCGAGACAAAGGACTCCAGCTTCGGACAAATCTGAAAAATATTCATGAGTAACATCATTTTTATACATGATATTTTTTAAAGTACTTACTTTCATTGAGTTGACTCATTATTTTTGGAACGGCTTTAAAAAATACAATTATAAAAAAAATCAAAATGGATTCCTCTAATCCTCTACTTCATTCGTGTTTGAAATTTATCAATGATGAACCTTCCCCGACGCGAGAAAGCACGTATCTTTTTGAATTGAACACAGAAAAACATTTCTCATTATCTGTGATCTACTACTGATCGTGTTTTGGTTCAACAACTTTCAGAACTGTTCTGGGATAGTTCGGAATCCAGCTTCTACAGCGCATCAGTTCTGCGCAGAATTGGAACTGTCCTAGGACAGTTCTGAATTTCTCAACCAAAACAAAGCTATTGTAAATATAGATACATAATGTGTTCTGTGGCTCTGCTGTCTCTCGCAAACCACGTCTTATAACAAACGCCACGTTAAGCAAAGAGGAATAATTTTTTGTATGGATAAAATGCCATGGCAATGCCCTGACCTTTGGTAACTTAAATGGCGGAATGACGACACATTAATAGAGGGTATTGTGGCACAGTTTATCGACATGCATTCCAACAAGATGTAGCTTGATGATAATATCCGAACTACGCCGGAACTAAAACTCACGTTACTTGCGATTTATTTATGTTAGGTGCACCTCCATAAAAAAACATTCGTTCCAAAGTTATAACGGAAACTATGTTCAAATGAATTATGAGCCGGAAACTATTTGTATTTAATAGCCCATGAACTGTCACTTAAGATCGATTCATGTCTTGCAGAAAACGAACGAAAATCAAACACAGCCTTCATCAATAAAAATGACATACGAGTATAAGATTGCGAGATGTTTACATTCCCTTGTTTACCTATCGGACAACCTTTAAATTCGTATGAGAAATAAAAACACCTCGTTCTCATAATGAATTCATATTGATAGTCGGTTTGGTGGAAATGTTATTGGAAAACTTGGACGCACCTGTCGAAACTATTGCAACTAGTCAGGCGGTAGAGCATGAATATCTTCACCAGGAAAATAACATGAAAACTGGAGGTCTCAATTTACAAAAACAAAGGAAGTTTTATACTACGGAGGACTGCTTGAGAGTTTTGCTGATAATATCGCAATTCTTTGGCGTTTTTCCGATTCATAATGCTTTCAACTCGAATAAAACTGCTGTTTTCAGATGGTCTTGGAAAGTTGTGTACACGGTGTTTTTGGCTATTTGTTTCTTAGTATATAGCATTCTGTCTTTCGTCAAAGCACTGCAAGAGGAAGGAATTTTTTTGTACCAAATGAGTAAGTAAACATAGTTCATCTGGTTATGTTTAAATGTTGTGTCTTCAGCTAAAGCCTACAATATCCTTTGTTTTATACACAAACAAAATTGTATGCTTGAGAGATGATCTCGCGGTAATTATAAATGTATCCCGGATAAAAAGATGGATTTAATACTTACTATCTAATTTTCTTCCAGAATTGGCTCATGTCGCAGTATGTTCAAATGTTTCCCAAATTTCTATGTTTAGCAAAAAGAAAAACCAAAATAATTTGCTTGATAAACATCCTTCATCTAATATACAATGTGGAAAAGCCAAATGGAATAAATTCATCATCTTGGTTACTGTACATATTTATGGAAATTACCGGAACACATCAAATTTAAATATTGAATTGTCATTCTTCTTCGTAAAAAATCGAAACCTGTCTTCAACCTCCTTCGAAAGACAGGTACCTACAATCCCCAATTTTTCGGACAGGAGGTATGGGCTTGTGATACATCGTTTGAAAGGTCTCGTCATTCTCTATTCAGAAATGTTATCACTTTCTTGTTTATTGCAAAAATCAAATTAGAAAAAGTGATCAGCGAAATTTGGTACTATATCAAACTAAAATGTAATACAAAATGTAGCAAAAGCGAAAGCCTTGGTAACATCCTAAATTCAAATAAAAATTTCTTCCAACATTATTCAACATCTCAGGAGTGATCGTCCAATCGCAAGCGTTATTCGATCTTTTAGGTCATTCAAATCAACGGGTTTAGTTTTGTGCACAATGCTCTTCACATATCCCCATAAAAACAGATCTAATGGGTTAAGATCAGGGGATCGCGCTGGCCATTCGATCGTTCCTCGCCTTCTTATCCACCGATTTGAAAATATTGCGTCGAGGTACTCCCAGACATTGCGTTGATAATGTGGTGGTGCTCCATCCTGCGGGAAGCATATCGTATTCCGTGGAACTTGAGTATTTCCTTGATCAGGATATGAATTTGCCACAGTCGGAACTACATCGTTTTGAAGTAGTGCTAAATATTTATCGCCATTGATGGCCTATGATATGGTTTCGAACATTTCCTGCCCAAACAGGACTCCACATGGATATTCATGTGGGTGTACAAATGGCTCGGCCTGAGACGCGGCCTAAACTGTGTGTGATTTTGATCGCGTCTCTGGCCGCCGACTTATCGCAAACGCCACCGCGGCCGCGGCCGTGCCAGTTTGTGTTTGTGGAGTCTTTTACGCGGTGGCTGCCGCGATCCACGGTGGTTATGATGTTGAAAAGAAAACATAAAGAAGTCTTGCTTTTGGCAGGACTTCTAGGAGATGAGGAACGGAATTGGTAAGTGTCATTTCAAGAACCTACAGAAGTTGCTGCCAGTTGATAAAAAAAGTGCTGTGAACTATCCATCTCATGTTCGAGCAAAATTTGTTGATAATTTCATGTTATAGATTCTTATAAACTGAAAATTTATTGAATAATAATATTTTTCTATACCCAATTGGCAGCTGGGAGAATACACAAAAATGTTGAAAAAAGCAGGAAACTTTTGCGCGATTGTTCATCCGCCTACATGTCAAATTAACTCATTTCCATGTGGTCACCCATCCATGTTATAGTAATGCTCATAAACTATTCTTTTGAAAATCTTCATCAGAATATTTCCATCGAATAATTATAAACTGAATATCAATTTGATCAGATAATAATTCTCGAAATCACCCATAGGAAAAAGAGTAAATGTCAATATATTTTTGAAAATGTTCTGATTATACGATCCACAAGAATTTTGCACGAATACGCCCATAATTAAGGCACATGCAAGTACTAAATTTAATATCAATTTGACCAGATGATTGTTTTTCAAAACTATAAAGATAAAGAATTAAAATTTGAAACGTCGATAAATCAAAAACCATTTAACTGATTTTGCATATTAACGAAATTTGCCAAGACATTTGGGCCCAGAACCCAACCTGAAAATATGAAGTCTCTATGTTTCTTCATTCGATATCGCGTTCACGGCAGATCGACCAGACAGAATCGATCTTAAAACCGAATTCTTCAATCCAACCTAGACCAATTTCGGCTAAATATTCCAAAATTACAGACTTCAATCTCATACTTAATTTTTTTTTCTTATAGTGTGAATGCGACAAATCATACAATATTGTATGTTCTTTCACGCACTCGATCAAGTTTTCGGTTAAAGGACTCCACAGACTGACGCGGCCGCGGTGGCGATCTGAGAGCGTTAGAGACCGCGATCAAAACAAACACATGGTTATTCATGTAGGTGCACAAACTGGAGCTTCCTGAGACGCGGCATAAACTCGGTGTTAATTTTGATCGCGTCTCTAGCCGTCGATTTATCGCAAACGCCACCGCAGCCGCGGCTTCGCCAGTTTGTGGAGTCCTTAAGTGTTCCATCTCAACATCCAACATTATTTATTTAAAGTTCGAATTTCACAATATCTCCACAAAAAGAAAGATAACTGCCGCGTTCTGATACAGCAAGTCGAATCCTACCGCTGCCGCGCAGTTATCGCGAACTGAACGCTGCGTCTCAGGCCGCGCCTGTTTGTGCTCCCATATGAATATTCATGTGTTTGTTTTGATCGAGATCCTTTTTAGGGAATTGCGTGTGTTCCTCTCTCATCTAGAGAGGATTCTCGGTAAACCAAAAGTGGCAATTTTAACAATTAGCATGGCCGTTGACAAAACAAGCCCTGTGGACAGGACCTTTCTGGCGCTCTAGTTCAAACAGACAAATTATATCTCCGAAAGTATTGGTTTCTCTGAGTTGGGAATTATATCAATGTATACATATGATAGAGCTGCATCATAAAGGAAATTCAATTCAAATAATAGTTTATTTATCAAGATTAAATGAGCAATCATGAGAATGAGAACTGCACCATGGAAGAAATCGAATTAAATCTGGCCAATTTTGCCCAATAACGAACTTAACCGAGATATTCATCTCCCTAACCTACTCTGAAATTTTCAACTACCTAGCTCATTCCGTTCGAGAGTTATTGTGGAAAAACTTTTTTTAAATTTTCAATTTTTTTTTACACTTTGCGGTAATCTGGTCAATACAAAACTTCACATGCGTATAAAGGTCATGATTCTACAATTTGATGCTAAATTTCAGATAGATCGAACGAACTTGTCCGAGATATTTACGCTCCAAAACCACCTTGCAATTTTCAATCCGCTAACTCCTTTCGTTCGAGAGTTATCGTGCCTACGGCCGGTCGGCCGGCCGGACAGAATCGATTTCGCACTCGGATTCTTGATCAGTGAGTCGAACCAAATCGTTTGAGACCATTTTCAGCCAAAAATTTCAAAATTACAGACACTTGGGCAAATTGATAAGAACACTGTTCCGAGGAACTAGAGCGCCAAAAAAACAAGTTTCGTATGACAATTGCCCAAAACAGGTTTAAAGTACCTACAAATAGTAGGTATTCCATAAGACAAATATGAAAGAAGATAAGTAATAATAAAAAAATACCTTGAAATCGATCAAAAATTTCCTGATCTACGTTCACCAAACTACAGAATTATGCTTTCAATATTTACGTAATATTTTCAAACATTTTCGGGTGAGGTCCCCGTTGCATCGCTAAAATACGAGTATTTCAACCCCAATATTTTTGAAGTTACAATATTCCCTTCTGTCAAGTTGACATTATGAGAATTCATACATAGAATAATAATTATATCAATCTGTGACATACGATTTACATTGAAATTTTAAAAAATCATATCTCCGAAAGTATTAGCTTGTTAGAGTTGAAAATGATATGAATGGATTCTTATGATAAAACTGCTTATTAAAAAAAATTTGATTTAGAATTTGTTTCGTAAAAAAAAATTTTTTTTTTGTTACTCCGAAACCATCTGTCCGATTTTGCCCAATAACGAACTTAGCCGAGATATTCATCCTCCAAACCTACTCTGAAAATTTCAACTCTCTAGCTCATTCCGTTCGAGAGTTATCGTGCTTACGGCCGGCCAGCCGGCTGGACCGGCCGGCCGGACAGAATTAATTTCGACCACGGATTCTTGATCAGTGAGTCGAACCAAATCGTTTAAGACCATTTTCATCGAAATATTCCAAAATTACAGACATTTGGGCAAATTGATAAGCACTCAGTTCCGAGGAACTAGAGCGCAAAAAGTGCACTGACCAGAAAACAAAACGTCTACTAATTGGATAATATTGTTATCCAACATGTCCATCATTTGATCACAAAAATAAGTTCTCCTATCAATATGCTATTCCAAGAGCTCCTGGGTTGGTATCATTTTACAGGGATGCATTTTATGTTGTTTAGAATCGATGTATGGCTGACAGTGAATGTTGTGGAGGCATTTCTACTAGATTTATGTGGATTTTCTTCAAAGTCAAGTATTACATCTAATTTTACATCCTCACACAGTATATTAGCAGCTGCCTTTTAACCTGCCCTATTTGGGAATATTCGAGGGATCCGTAATCACATGATTTAATTTTTATCCATTTTTGCAGTTTTGCAATAAACATGAATGATAGCATTTCCGAATAGAGAATGACGTGACCTTTCAAACTATGTATCACAAGCCTATACTTATTTGAAAAATTGGGGATTGTACCTGTCTTTCAAATAGAGTTCAATGTATTGGGTACGCATTTTTACGAAAAAGAATGACAATTTAAAATTTGAATTTGACGTGTATCGGGATTTCCCATAAATATGTACAGTAACCAAGATAATGAATTTTTTATATTGGGTCAACAGAGCTAGCAAAAAAATGTATGCTTCAGAGATGATCTCGCGGTAATAATTGTACCCTCTAATAATGATAAATTAATAGATAGGACATATCATGTCCTATCTAATTTTCTTCCAGTATCTGCTCATGTCGCAGTATGCTCGACTGTTTCCGAAATTCATATATTTTGGCAGTTTCACATAATCTTCTCGGTATTCATCCCTGGAAAATTTCGCCAATTTCACAACATAAATTCACAAATTCACTCCATTTCGCTGCATTGTTTCATAAATTATTACATTTACATCGATGAGTAATATTTTCCTGTTCATATTTCAGTTACACCCCTTTATAACTTATGCATCTGTCTTATTCTCCTGACTTTCATACAGATTGCAAGAGATTGGCAAAGGTTTTCGCACTTGGTCTCGCAGGTGGAGCATGATTTTTCACAAAAATACGAGAGTGCATGGAGGTTACCAAGGAAAATTTATTGCATTAGTTGCATTTTGCTTATGGGTGCTTTTGGTGAGGAAATATAAGATTGATCATCATTTTTGTAATGGGAGTTCAATGATATGAATGAATTTCCTTATCTTTCAGTTGAGCATGCTCTATCCATTGCTTTTATGGTGTTATCAAAGAACTGTGGTAATACTTCTACTGGATGGGAATATTATCTGAAAAAACATTTTCACTATGTATATCATTATATTGAATTCAACCTTCCCGTAGGATTGTTATGTGCCGTGAGTATAATGATAAATTCAAAATAATAAGAGTTCATATTGATAAATACCTGGAACCGTTGCTAATAAATCAACAAGTCTGAGCGTTTAGCCAATTAGATCTCGTGGAATGGGTTCGTAAATCTTTACATATGCATAGATAGATATGCAAGATATTTCATTGATTTGCCGAGAGCAAGAATAGACGTGTTTTAAGACTTTTTGGCCTTTATTAGTGTTCTGCGCTGTTGACGAATTCAACTTAACTGAGCCGTGTTAACCTTCTCATATCCAACGTGTAAGGTGATCCTGCAAACGCTCAAGATACCTAAAACACAAAACAAGGAACCTAATTGAGTTAGCGACTTCCCTCTAGCATTGCCCAGAAGAAGTTTTCTATAGTGATGAGACAATCCGCCGTATTCACAAAGCATTCAATCTCCGTTAAGTCCTAACTGAGGTCCTCAGTTAAGGATAAATAAGAATCGCAACCTCAGTTCAAGTGAAAATTAACGTGAAACAGGCATGTTTCAGCACCGTTACATACGGTAACTGAGGTTGCGATACTTATTTATCCTTAACTGAGGACCTCAGTTAGGACTTAACGGAGATTGAATACTTTGTGAATACGGCGGAATGAGAGCTAAGAAGATATTATCATCGTTCGTATGGACATCAAACTATAGAGCGTTTGGGAGCCATGACTTCAAATTAAACAGTGTTGACATCGCTACAATTTTAAATTACTAAAGGGACCAAAGCAAACTGATTTTCTTCAATTTATCGAGTGATTTTCAAGAGACATGGTAATTATCGAGAGATTCAATTTATCGAGTATCAAATTATCGACAGGCGACTATATTGGATCCTCACGAGAATGTTTGCATCCATTTATGGATAATAATTATTGGAAACACCAAAATCAAATGACCAATCTTAACAAATATATGACTATGATATTGAATAATGCAAATGACAGGTTCATGGAAAACACATT
Source organism: Halyzia sedecimguttata (assembly GCA_937662695.2). Classification (NCBI taxonomy): domain Eukaryota; kingdom Metazoa; phylum Arthropoda; class Insecta; order Coleoptera; family Coccinellidae; genus Halyzia; species Halyzia sedecimguttata. Next base: position 20,078,400 of record OW569413.2, read on the forward strand.
TCTCTATTTCAGTATCGTAATGAGTCCATTCCAGCACTGAAAACAGTGCTGGAATGAACTGATTCCCGCATTGTTTCTGGTTATATTTTTCGTTTTGTGGTAGTCAGCACTGACATTCGCTCCTATCAAATTTCAACACACGTCAATTGACAATACGAATCTGGAAATAGTGAAATAATTATTGAGGAAAAGCTTTATTTTCATAAAAAATAAGGTACTAGAGATTTCCTTCTTGCTAATTTTGAAGCATTCATGCTATTAGGAAACTGTTTTAAATCTGATCTCCATGCCCTACGTACGTTTCAAATTCAAATTCCGTAATCTGTCAACTTTCGTAACAGTCACACCAATTACCAAGATACCTACAATACAAAAGTCACTAGGATGTATAATCCGATTTTTTCATTAAATTTCAATAGTATTTTACAAAACTTGTCTGAAATAGAGAAAATATCGTCTAATACTCATTGCAGAAGGCAATTCCAACACTCATGCATTCGAAAACTCGCTCCTTCATCCCTCGTTTTCGAATTTCGCATTCGTGTTTTAATAGGAGTCCATTCTGCAACTTGTTTTAGAATATACTATTCCTGATTACCATAAATCTATTGACATAATTCATAGAATTTTCGACATCATTATATAGGTGACTAGCGGCCCGGTACGTGCTCCGCTACGTATAAAGTGAAATAATGAAAATTTTTTATTGGAACATCAAATTCATTTATTCAAACAAAAATATTTGATTAATTGTTAGCTATTTCAAAACTTAATCCAAAACATTTGGATAAACAATATTTTTTGTTTTTCCATTTTGAGCATGAATAAACAGACATTTTCGACCGTTAATTTTCTTCTTAATGTTTGAATATTTTGTGTAATTTTAACGAAAAGACCAAATCCCAAGATACGTTTACTGGAGTAACGCTGCTTTAAGTTTTTCAATCGGTAAAAATGAAAAAATTTTAAGCGAAAGCTATTTCGGATTCGGAACGTCAGAAATTACTCAGTAATAGTAATTTACGTAACAAGTCCGGAAAATAGGGTTTTTTTGGACGAATAGACAAAATTCTAGGACGAGGGTAAGCGAGTCCTAGAAGTCTATGAGTCCAAAAAAACCTTTTTCGGGCGTGTTGCGTACAATATTTTTTCGGCAACCGTGTAGAATAACAAATCAATGAGCCAACACATTTCTTTTTTATATATTTTGATTCTTATTCAAATTAAACAGAACAGAAAATATCACATGTTAACTAATTTTATATGAACTGTCAGTCGTTTTCTCAGTGCTATGGTAACTTCATTTATCAAAAATATACCTACCAAGATTTTCATATTTACAATGACCAATACGACGTGATTCTTCCGGCCTAGTCCGGGAAGTACGTACTTCCCGGACTAGGCCGGGAAATGCTTCTTTCTCAAAGAAAAAGCGTCCGGGAAGTGGGCACTTCCCTGCCGGTTGCCGAAAAAATATCTATTTGTGTGAAATTGTAAAATTGAGTGTTTATTGAATACCTGACTTTTAAACAGACAGATGAAAGGCTTGGTATTTCCAGCTATGAGAATCATATCAACAGTTCCTTTGAAAATATCTCCGAAAGTATTGGTTTCTCAGAGTTGGGAATTATATCAATGTATTCATATAATAGAACTGCATCCTAAAGGAAATTCAATTCAAATAATGGTTTATTTATCAAGATTAAATGAGCACTCATGAGAATGAGAAAAGCACCATGGAAGAAATCAAATTAAATCTGGCCAATTTTGCCCAATAACGAACTTAACCGAGATATTCATCTCCCTAAACTACTCTGAAAATTTCAACTACCTACCTCATTCCGTTCGAGAGTTATATTTATGTCTATGGATGAAAAGCAGTCTCACTACTCTCAGATCTCTTACTTCATGTTCAGTTCCGAAATGTAAGAATTTTCTGAGAAAAACTAATTTGGGAGCAAACAACTGAGATTTTTCTCACTTCGCTCACAATTCTTCGACTGATTAGATTATGTCTCAGGAACATCATTTGACATTATGACAATTCATATTCATACATAGAATAATATCATTCTGTGACAACGTTGAAATACGATTTATTATTGAAATTTTGAAAAATCATATCTCCGAAAGTATTAGCTTGTTAGAGTTGAAAATGATATGAATGGATTCTTATGATAAAACTGCTTATTAAAAAAAATTTGATTTGGAATTTGTTTCGTAAAAAAAAATTTTTTTTTCTGTTACTCCGAAACCATCTGTCCGATTTTGCCCAATAACGAACTTAGCCGAGATATTCATCCCCCAAACCTACTCTGAAAATTTCAACTCTCTAGCTCATTCCGTTCGAGAGTTATCGTGCTTACGGCCGGCCGGCCGGCCGGCCGGACCGGCCGGACAGAATTAATTCCGACCACGGATTCTTGATCAGTGAGTCGAACCAAATCGTTTAAGACCATTTTCATCGAAATATTCCAAAATTACAGACATTTGGGCAAATTGATAAGCACTCAGTTCCGAGGAACTAGAGCGCCAAAAATATATAGGTACAACTTATAAATATCTTAATATCAACAATCAATATGAAACTTTAAGATAGAGTGATTGGTAGGTACTTACCAAAATATCCTTCTATAAGAGGGTAGTTTCACTTAAAAACTAATACACAAACTATGCAATTTTCGATAAAAGTCAAAAATTGCGAAAGCAAGCAAACCTCTGGCTTACTGCTCAATTTGTAGAATGCATGATTCAACACGATCAGAAGATCACCAGCGCTATCGCATCGCAACCCCTCCTGACCATTTATATTGCAACGTTGCAAAGGGAAATTAAAATTATCTTTCTGGAAATTTCATAAGTTTCTATATGAAGGATTCTAGCAGAGGCGATGTGAGTTTAGAATATGCTGGTATTAATAATCATGGGTTTCATATTCTAAACGAAAAAAAAGAAAATAAGGGCTGTAGAAAATGAATTCGGTAGGAATGATTGTTGATGATCAGAATTGGTTCATGAAGCACCATTTGGCAATCAGGTTTCCTGAACGTCCTACCACTACTACTAATCAACTTTGAATATTCACTGCGAAAATACGTTGAAATATAGTATTCCAATTTCATTAAAGAAAATGATGAGGACTTCTGATTTACGTATACGTGTTACGCTGCATATGGAGTTGTCTAATTGAAATGGTACAATTGAAACTTTTCTGCAAATTTCCAGTGTACTAATAAAATACAGGTTGGGCATGAATGTCCTTCATCAGTGCACGATTAATTTAGGTACATTGGAAAAATTAACTAGGACTAGTTCATTAATTCTTGGTGTGAAAACGAATTTTTTCACACACGTTTATTCTAGTTAGATGGAAATGTGTTGAATTCGATTTGACATTTCTCGTCGCTCGTTCAGACCGAAAACGTTGACCTTGAAGGAGCCGCGTTAAAATTCGCCACAGAAATAAGTGAAACGTCAGAATTTTGTCGATTTTCGCAAAAAGTCACCTTTTCCTATCGTTCATCCCCATCCGGGAAAACGAAAGAGAGGATCGAGAAAAGGGATCCGTTACGGACTAATTTCGAATATCGTCTTCGCGTTCCCGCAAATATAGTCGTTCCGAACGTCACCGTTCCTCCGAATTCCTTCCCACAATTTTGTTCCTTTTGCCAAAATCGGCGTTTTTTCGCCTTTTCGCGATTTTTTTTAAATACACCCCCATCTTTTCGCTCCGAAAAAGCGAAACTCTACGAAACTTCCGTATTTTTCCTCGATAAACCACTTCGAAATTTCCTCTTAACCTCCCTCCTAACATTCAAAAAATCATCACATTTATAGTAACATTTTCAAAGAGTTTACTTCGATAAATGAAGAACCTCTCGACCGATTTTGCAAACTTTACATAAACTATCTACTAAATAGTCCGAAAAAAGTCTAAAAATTTGTTTTGGATAGGTGAGCCCGTTCTTGAGTTATAAAATTACTGTGAAAAGTGGCATTGATTAAGGTGTATTTATTATAGAACCTCATATAGTGTTTGATTGAACCGGTTTTTTATTGATGAGGATTATCATAAAGTATATAGACATTTATCGATATACTAGTGGACCAGACAGTCCGCTAGTCTGGACATTTTTTTTCAATATTCGAATTTGAGATATATCATATTCTAAGTGATATTTGACACAAGAGTGACATTTCAATATTTTTTATATGGTTGCAGATCATATAAATATAAGTAACTTCTTTAAGTTAGTAACTATGTGAAATACTAACTTCAATACTGCAACTAACGAATTCCACAATGTCTATTTTGGCGCTCTAGTTCCTCGGAACTGAGTGCTTATCAATTTGCCCAAATGTCTGTAATTTTCGAATTTTTCGATGAAAATGGTCTTAAACGATTTGGTTCGACTCACTGATCAAGAATCCGTGGTCGAAAATAATTCTGTCCGGCCATTCCGGCCGGCCGGACGTTCCGGCCGGCCGTAGGCACGATAACTCTCGAACGGAATGAGCTAGACAGTTGAAATTTTCAGAGTAGGTTTGGGAGATAAATATCTCGGCTAAGTTCGTTATTGAGCAAAATCGGACAGATGGTTTCGGAGTAATAAAAAAAAATTTCTTTTTTACAAAACAAATTCAAAATTAAATTTTTTGCAATAAGCAGTTTTACCATAAGAATCCAATTATATTATTTTTAACTCTAACAAGCTAATACTTTCGGAGATATGATTTTTCAAAATTTCAATAATAAATCGTATTTCAACGTTGTCACACAATGATATGATTATTCTATGTATGAATTGTCATAATGTCAATTTATTTTCCTGAGACATGTCATTATCTAATCAATCGAAGAATTGTGAGCGAAGTGAGAAAAATCTCAGTTGTTTGCTCCGAAATTAGTTTTTCTCAGAAAAGTCTTACATTTCGGAACGGAACATGAAGTAAGAGATCTGAGAGTATGAGACTGCTTTTCATCCATAGACATAGATATAACTCTCGAACGGAATGAGCTAGGTAGTTGAAATTTTCAGAGTAGGTTAGGGAGATGAATATCTCGGTTAAGTTTGTTATAGGGCAAAATTGGCCAGATTTAATTTGATTTCTTCCATGGTGCAGTTCTCATTCTCATGATTGCTCATTTAATCTTGATAAATAAATTATCATTTGAATTGAACTTCCTTTATGATGCAGTTCTATCATATGAATACATTGATATAATTCCCAACTCTGAGAAACCAATACTTTCGGAGATATAATTTGTCTGTTTGAACTAGAGCGCCAGAAAGCTCCTGTCCACAGGGCTTGTTTTATTACATTTTAAAACCCTTCACACATTTATTACACTTCAATATAATATGTCTTCAACTTTATTTCTACAAACCGCGTAATGCCGACTGAACTTAAAAACAACAGAGAATGGCAAAGTGACACCTCTCTGAGATCTGGGAAGAGGAAAGCCGATGTTCAAATTCGATCAGCGCATTCACCATCGTACGAAAAAACAAATCAAATATTCTATAAACTGATTGCAGCCACCCCTACTGGGCACAATTACAACTCTTAACCATTTAGGGACCCACCCAAAACACACACAAAATTTCATCAAAATCGGTCTCCTCGTTTAGAAGGAGTTCAATTACACCTATAGTAGAATTTTATATACTAAGATATCAAATATTTCTCACATGAGCTTCTTCAGGAGCATTACATTTTGAATCAATAAATCAAAGCGTAGACTTGTGCTTTATCATGTGAGTAAACGAATATATAAATTCGCAGCCGGTTTCTTTGCAATTTGACAGGTGTTATGACCATTTTGAATCACTCATCTTTGAAAGTTCCCCATCACTATTGCTCTATTTCAGATAGAATTATATTTTTGTTTTAAATGCAAAAAAATGCCACTAAATGGGTCCTAACTTCCACAATTTCTTATTTTCTCCATTTTTTTCTTGATATTCAGAGGAAATTTGGCACTACAAAAAAATATTAATGATTTTGAATTTCCAGATGCAAAGTTGGATGGGCGCCTTCATTTGGAATTTCTGCGATGTCTTCATCGTTGTTATCAGTATAATAATGACAGAAAGATTCCGCCAGATCACCATGAAAGTAAAAACTTACTTGGAAAACCAGGGGTTAATGTTTTACAATAGAATGGATAGTAGAAGAATTGTGAAACTCTTTATAGCTGACAGTATTGTAAGTATAAAGTTAGTCAGCGAAATATACGTTGATTAATCATCAAGAAATATAATATTCCCTCGTGATCCGAACTAGCCACGCCATCGCTCAACGTCTCCCCAAAGAGGAAAGTGCCATTCAGGTCAGATACGTAAAGGTTTACCATTCATCAGCGCAACTTAGCCACTGAATGACAAACAAAAGAGCTCGGGGAAACTCAAAACCCCTATGGTAGAGATATACCTGAGAAGCAGACTTACCAGCGCCACCTAGGAAGATTTTACGAACTCTAATAATCTGTGGCGCTGGTAAGACTGTCTGGCAGGTAAATTAAATTGCCATTATAGGGTGTACAATTTCTAGATCTCCTTCGTTTTTCATTCAGTGGCTTAGTTACGCCGATGATTAGTAACTAGCACCGACGTGAAGTCAAGAGCATTTAAGCGCATGTTCAATTGTCTACTCCCCTCTTTATTACACTCTTGATCGAATGAAACATCGACATATACCATTTTCTCAGCTTTTATAATATATGAATACGTTTCATACCATTTTAATCACATACTTCAGTAACGAGATAATCATCTGCGATCACAGAATTTTTAATTCTGACATATGTGTTCTAGTGGAATTGAAATACGAAAAACTTACACCTCAAGTAACTCCAGAAGACGATATTCACGAAATTCCGCGAAAATTAGTGGGTCGGCATCCTACCTACCCTCAAAATTACAATCCCCTACCTCTTTTCGTTCGAAAGCGATTGAGGCAACGGTCATCTATCCAGCTTCTGAACTCATCCAGGACTGCTGGGATTTCCAACAATATAGATCCGACCGTGTTTAAACTTGAAACTTGGCAGAATATATATATATATATATATATATATATATATATATATATATATATATATATATATATATATATATATATATATATATATATATATATAGATATATATATTTTTTTTTTTTCGGTTTTAAAACGTTATTAACGACGTTGTCCGATATCTAGAATCCACTGTCTTCGGTTCTCCCATTGGCGTTCACGTAAGCTCCTGGGACTCATCACCTTCTATATTCCTTGGTTCCATGAAGTTTCAGATCTTCCCCGTTTCCGTTTGTGATGTGGAATCCAGTTCATTGCCTGTTTCGGCAGTCTGTAATCCGGCATACGCTGCACATGGCCATACCAAGAGAGCTGCCTTTGCTCTATATCCTTAATTACAGTATCTGGTTGTCCCATCCTCATTTCTCACTCTATCCAAACGTGAAATTCCCGCAGATCGTCTCAATGCATCCATCTCTGTTGCCTCCAGCATTATTTTGTTCTTTTCCGTCATTCTCCAAGTTTCGGATCCATAAAGTAAGCTACTCTTAATTATTGCATTATGGATATTATATTTTCTGCGTCTTGTTATCTGCTTACTCCATTGTATCCCATTAAGGAATCCAATCAGGCACCGACCTAAGGGGGGGATGATCCCCCCCCCAATGTTGAACGCAGTTGGCAAAAATTTCGAAGTAGTTGGAAAAATTTCGTTGGAATTGGAAAAAATTTCGAAGCAGTTGGCTAAATTTCGAAGGAGTTGGACAAAATTTCGTAGGAGTTGGAAAAAATTTCGAAGAAGTTGGAAAAATTTCAATGTAGTTGAAATATTTCCGAAAAAATTGTTATAAAATGGGAAGGAATTTGACGGCCTGACCGGATAAATGCAAAGCAGACAAATAATAGGAAAGGGATAACATGGAATAACACCATGTACCCTTGTACAAATTCCTGTTGCCGTAAATTCAATATTCCATAGTTTTCGGCACAATGTGTGTAACTGGCAAGTATGTCATGAAACAATTTTAAGAGGCTTTTTTTTGGTGCTTTTGTCCCTCGGAACAGAGTGCTTATCAATTTGCCCAAATGTCTGTAATTTTTGAATTTTTTTGTGAAATGGTCTTGAACGATTTGGTTCGACTCACTGATCAAGAATCCGTGGTCGAAATCGATTCTGTCCAGGCGTCCGTCCGTCCGGATGCCCGGCCGTTAACACGATAACTCTCGAACGGAATGAGCTAGATAGTTGAAATTTCCAGAGTAGGTTTGAGAGATAAATATCTCGGTTAAGTTCATTATTCGACAAAATCGGCCAGATGGTTTCGGAGTAACGAAACAAAAAATTTTTTTTTTGATTACAAATTTCAAATACAATTTTTTTAAAAATGGAGTTTCATCATAAGAATCCATTAATATCATTTTCAACTCTAACAAACTAATACTTTCGGAGGTATGATTTTTCAAAATTTCAATAATATATCGTAATTCAATGATTTCACAGACTGTCTGTCTGTGTTGTCTCTGTGTTCACTATTCATTCATGTAATCTTATTCACCTATACCAGACATGTCAAATGTAACACTCAAAAATCTATAATTATCTAACAAACAAAGTATGATTGAATGCAAAGTGGCCAACTATAGGATATTATAATTACCCCTACCCTATATGCCCTTGGATAATCCATATGATGATGGAAATATATAATTTGGTAAGTTCAAAATATCTTCAGTGGAAACAAAACAGGAATATTGGCTAAGTTTCTATTGATATAATATAACTTTCAGAGTAGATTTGAGGAATGAATATCTCGTATAAGTTCGTAATCTAATATTAAATTAGTTTCTTTTCTGAATCAGTTATATTACAAGAATCCATTTATATCATTTCTAACTCTGGAATGAATTGTCAAAGACTGAACAAGAACGCCAAAGCTCCTGTCTACAGGGTTTTTTCTATTTAATTTAGCAACGTACATATGTGAGTACACATATTGCCCCTTCTTTTAATAATAGAAATAGATAGGTTTGAATTTCCGAAAACAAGTTTTGAAGTTCTGGGTTCCGCAAATGGACAGGAATAACCATTACCAGGGTCAGGGCCCTAAGGAGGGGGGGTTGCGATTTCCCCAATGTTGGCAAATTAAAAAAAAAGTTGGAAAAATTTTAAAGTAGTTCAACTCCCTGGTCGTCATTTTTTGATATAATCCTTCATGGACAGTTGGAAAATTTTCGCAAAAGAATGTGATATACAGAGCAGTGTCCAAGAATGAAACTAAACAGTAGGCTGCAGTATGCCTGACCAGAAATGTAGGGGCCACCCTGTATATCAATGTCACGGAAATGTATCGGAATTAACAAAATATGATATACAAAGCGGTGCATATGGAAGTAACTCAATAATGGACACCGGTGTGACCGAATATGGAAATACGATCCACCCTGTATATCGCTATGAATGAAATGTGTCGGTATAATAATAGTAATAATAGTTATTTATTTACCCAACAGGAATATTCCCAATTACAGGGTAAAAATCAATATTACAAAAAATATATGAAAAAATTTTAAGCCAAAAATCAAGTAATCAATGAGAAAAAAAAACAAAAAATATTCATCATCCACAATCAAAAAAATAACTTGATCTTGAGATCATCAGCACTCTTGCATATGCGGTAAACTGGAGCCCACTGAAGAACATTCGTTCGAGGTGTTGGAAGGTAGAAATGATGTGACAGTCCTCCCCTCCAGCCTTGGTGAACGTATGTGAACCTTAGACAGCAAATAAGGCGAATCAATCCTTCCCGCGACGAGTTTCTGAGCGAACTTAGCGCACTGCCACCTCTGCCTTTGGACTAGCGGAAAGATTCGCATCTCTCGCATGATCCCCGACAAATCCGCACCACGTTCGGGATAACTGCCCGATTTCCGGTATTCAACACACTTGAAAAATTTCCTGTGAATTCGCTCGATCGGCATAAGATGTGAATCATAGATCGGAAACCAGATTATGTTTGCATACTCCAAACTCCATACTTCCAAACTAGACTGAGGCAACTCCAAATCGGGCACATCACGTATTCTCAAGTAAAGCTTGAAGTCGTCTGCATAAGCCAAGGCCAAGATTTCGAGGGAAGTAAGAAGATCATTAATGAATACTATAAATAACAACGGTCCAAGATTGGCCCCTGTGGTACACCAGATGAAAGTGTATACTCAGATGATCTGAAGCCATTATAAAAAACATGACTCATTCTTCCCTTCAAATAAGATCCAATCAGGCCAACAAATGCAGGACTAAAACCAAAAGATGACAGTTTACTCAGAAGGATATTGTGATCTACGGAGTCGAAAGCTCGCGAAAAGTCGGTGTAGATTACATCTACTTGACCCCCATCATCCAGTGATTCTGCAAGGAACTGCGAAAGTGTTGCCAAATTAGTAACTGTTGACCTTCCTCGAATAAATCCATGCTGTCTAGTGGATAAGTGTGGCTTAACATTGTGGTAGATGGTTCCGTATAAAGCCTCCTCATATACCTTCGCGAAATTACACAACAAAGAAATTGGTCTATAGTTCTCGACGTGGGACTTATCACCCTTCTTGAAAACAGGGATCACACGGGCTCTCTTCCAAAAGGTGGGGAAAGTAGAAGTACGCAAGCTGATAGAGATGATGATATGAAGAGGCTTAGCCAGCGCAGAGCTGCAGTTCTTAACAAAAAATGAAGGGAGATGATCATCACCAGCTGTTAATTTATCAGGATATCTACCCATGATAGCTTTCAACTCATCCTCGGTAACAGAAGGAATGTCGATTGGAGAGAACTGCGTGAAGGAAGTCGCATAATCATCCTGATTTGTGCACAAATTACCAATATCACAAAAGTGCCTCACGAATAAGTTGACTATATCACCAGGATCGTCATGAAGTTGTCCGCTCTCATAAAGTGTAAGGTTTTATAGGAGCTTATATTAAAAACTATTATTAATTATTCGATGTTTATTCGTCAATCAATTGTCTAACCCTACGCTCGGGTCAAATCTCATTCAAGGCATATGCTATGCCATATACATACATGCGTACTGACATAAAATAAAGACTTATAATTGTAAACCCTTTACATCCTCTCTCTTAAGCCTAAATATTTACAATTTAAATTTCCCCAATAATACATATATAATAATATATAATACACAATAATAACACAAACATAAGCAATGAATATCAAAAATTATTTCAGTGGTATTATTACTTATATTCTAGTCTCTGAGGTCTCTGTAAGAGACTTCTTCGACGTAAATCATAATTATTCTGTACATCTTTCATAATCACATCCTTATTTAAGTTTTCAAAGTTGTCAAGTATAATATGTTGTCTATTTCGCCTGAATATTTTATTAGTATTATCTTTAATGAAGTATGATCTCGGTTGTGAAGCTTTATTTATTATAATTCCCTTTTTCCAACAATTCTTATGTCTAAATCTTACAACATCATTATTCTTTCCTTCTTTAAAATTTTTTGTATTTCGGTCATAATAAAAGGCTTGCTTGTGTTGTCTATTTAATAGAGTATTTTGATGTTCAATAGGATCATTCACCTTAGGTTCGTACAAACATTCTAAAGATGGTATATTATCCTTCAGTCTTCTATTGAATATTAATTGTGCAGGAGATAAGCCGATAGTAGGTATAGGACTATTCCTATATTTGAATAAAAACATATTAATATTTCCCCCTTCTAATTCACACTTTCGCAACATATTCTTGCTAATATTAACAGATTTTTCAGCTAGGCCATTACTTCGTGGATAATTAGGACAAGATGTTAATAATAAGATATTGTTTGTGTGAAAATACTGTTTCATTTCATATGAGCTAAAAGGATTATTGTCAGCTATGATCTTATCTGGAAAACCAAATGTAGAAAAAATCGAGTCAAAAATCCTGATAACTTCTGACGATGTTTTATTGCGCATAGATTTAAGTTCAATCCACTTAGAGTAATAATCCATAATGACAAGGTAAGTTTTACTCTTGTATTCTAAAATATCAGTGGCAATTTTAGACCAAACTCTATTAGGAATTTCATGTGCTTTCATTGGTAGTCTGGCATTTTCTTTTCTGAAAGTTTTACAAATATTACAATTCAATATCTTTTCTTCAAGATGTTTAGATATATTTGGCCAGAAAACACATTCTGCTGCTCTAGCTTTACATTTATTCAAACCCAGATGACCTTCGTGTATTTTACTCAAAATTTCTTCACGCATAGAAACAGGAATTATTACGCGATCGTTATACAAAAGTAAACCGTCATATTCATGAAGGCTATCCTTATCGAAAAATACCTCATTATTTCTTTATCTGAAATTTTCTTTAAATTCGACCAATTTTGTTTCATCAGATCTTTTAATTGCAACATTGTATGATCTTTACTTGTTGCATCTGCAATTTGTTTCAATTTAACATCAGAAATAGGCAAATCTTTAACAATGTTATGAATCAAAAAAGTTTAATCATCACAATAATTGCTATCAATTATAGGCGCACGAGATAATGTATCTGCAATATACAATTCTTTTCCAGGAATGTACTTAATGGAAAAATCATATTTCAGTAGTCTGAAAACCAGTCTCTGTAATCTACTTGATATTTTATTGATATTTTTCTTTAAAATATTTACTAAGGGTTTATGGTCAGTCAAAACTTGAATTTTTCTACCGTAAACATAGTAATTGAATTTTTGAAATGCAAAGACTATAGCTGCTAACTCACGCTCAATATTCGCATATCTAGTTTCACAATCTGTGAGCGCTCTAGATGCAAATGCTACAGGTCTATCATTTTGCAATAAACAAGCACCATATCCCTGTAAGCTGCTATCACACTGTATCTTAATAGGCAATTTACTGTTAAAATGTTGAAGAACAGGTGATGTTGTTAACAGTTGTTTTAGCTTTTTAACAGCATTATTATGTGCATCATTCCATGACCAAATTACATTATTATGAGTTAATTCTCTGAGAGGTGCAGTGATTTTGGATAAATCTGGAATAAATCTGCCTAAATATTTCACTAGGCCTAGAAATCGTAAAAGTTCTTTCTTATTTGAAGGTTGAGGCAATTTAACTATTGATTCAGTTCGTGCTTTATCAATGCTTATTCCTTTTTCTGAAACTACAAAGCCTAAAATTTTAATTTCCTTTTGTTTGTACTGAAATTTATTTTTATTGAAAGTTATGCCACAAGATCGCGCCTTTTCTAGAACCTTTATTAATTTTGTATCGTGTTCTTCTTCTGTGGAACCAGTTATTATAAGATCATCTATATAAATATTATTACCTAAAATATTTCCGAAAATGTCTGTATTTTTACGTTGAAAAATCTCTGTCGCAATATTTAAACCAAAAGGTAATCTGTTAAATTTATATCTCCCAAATGGAGTTGCAAAGGTACAAATGTCAGAAGAATTTTTATCAAGTTCTATCTGGTAGAAGGAATCTTTCAAATCTAGAATGGAAAAATATTTCATACCATCCAAATCACTTAAAATCTCTTCAGCAGAAGGAATTTGATAATGTTCTCTCTGTAAGCATTCATTCAAATCAGATGGATCTAGGCATATGCGAAGAGAACCATCAGATTTCTCAACAACTATTATGTTGTTAACCCAATCAGTAGGTTTCGTTTGTTTACTGATAATATTATTCTTTTCTAAGTTATTCAAAGCATCTTTTAATCTAGGCATTAAGCTTTTCGGAACTCTCCTAGCAGCATGTGCTACTGGATTGCTATTAATTTTTAAACATAATTTATATGGTTTTCCTTTAAATTTTCCAACGTTCTGAAAAACTTTCCCATATTTCGATATAAATTTCAGTTTACTAGCATCATTATCATTAATACTATCTATTTTATTGAATTTACTATTAGATTTTATTAACCCTAAGTCCAAGGAAGTTTTCAAACCTAGTATTGGCTTACATCCTGCATTCACAATGAAGAATTCAATTTCGGATTCTTCATTTCTTACCAAACATCGTAATTTAATAGAACCTTCAGTCTTGATTTTCGATCCTTCAAATCCAACTAGTTGAACTCTGTTTCTTTTAATTGAGGCACCACAAGCAACCTTGGAGAGATATTCAATAGGTAGAACGTTACATTCTGCGCCAGTATCAACCTTAAAATCAATTAAATTGGAATTAATAACCAAAGTTTCGATCAACTGTATGGCATCAATTTTATTAGTTTGTATATTCTGTACTGAAATACAATCCAAATATAAGTCATCATCAGAACTATATTGTTCTAAATTGATATTATTGAGATTCAAATTTTTTAATTGTTTAGTTCTAGGTGAAATTGCTTTCGAAAAACGATTTGTTTTGTTGGATTTCTTTAACAAACAACCTGATTCGAAATGATTAGGTTTTTTGCAGTAAAAACATCTGAGACCATATGCGGGACATTTCCCTGTAGAATGATACTGATTACATTTCATACAATTATAGGAATTATTCGAATTATTTTTAAATGCAATTTTTCTAGGATTTTTAGAAAATGAAGGTTGACTTATCTTATTTCTAAAATTATGTCCAACGTTGTCCACATCTAGTGATTTGATACCTGATGATCCAGTCATCTCATCGTTTTGCTTCTTGCTTGCTTCCGTCACTTGACATATTTCAACAGTTTTCTTTGACGTAAGATTTTCCACTTGTAGAAGCCTCTCCCTTAAATTGCAGTCCTGAATTCCCATGATGATCTTATCTCGTAGCATGTCGTCTTCACTGTCATATTCGCAATTTATTAATAACGTCTTCAACTTATAACTGAGAAATCGATATCTTTCATAGACGATATTTTTTTTTGGGTTACAGAATTTATCGAAAGCCAGCATAACTTCGCTCAACTTCGCTTTGTCTTGTTTTAACTTGAAGGTATTATAGATTTCTAGTCCCTCGTCACCAATCAAATTCAAAAGTGTGGCTATTCTTACTTGATCAGTCGAGTCTTCTTTTTCTGCTGCTATCAGAAACATCTCGAACTTTTGTTTCCATGCTGCCCAATTTCTCGAAATATTGCCGGAAAAATCCATAACTGGTGGTAGTCTTAGTACTTCCATTTCTATTATTATTAATTATTATCAAACTTATTCTTGCTTGAATTTTAACACCTGACACCATGTAAGGTTTTATAGGAGCTTATATTAAAAACTATTATTAATTATTCGATGTTTATTCGTCAATCAATTGTCTAACCCTACGCTCGGGTCAAATCTCATTCAAGGCATATGCTATGCCATATACATACATGCGTACTGACATAAAATAAAGACTTATAATTGTAAACCCTTTACAAAGTATACCAGAAATTCTTGTCGAACCCCGTCTTTGGTTGACAAATCTCCAAAAGGAAGATGGATTCGACTCCATTTCGCCCTGCACAACAGCCAGATAATCCTTGTATTCTGCCGAAATATTGGACTTTACTACCGAACGCAAACGTTTGAAATCATCCAGATATTTATCATTTCCTGTGGAACGCCATTTTGATCGATAATAGTTTTTCAAGCGAATATTCTGTCTTAATTCAGAGCCGAACCATGCAGGATAACAGCGGCCAGTCGAAGAATAAGTTTCCGCGGGAACGTGCTCTCTGATTATTTCGAAAAGCCTGTCATAAAAGTAACGCAAGGCATCATCAACATTGCTGAAAGTATCTAGAATATCCCAGTCAAACGAACTCAGTGATGACAGCAATGTGGGAAAGTCAGCCCTTCTGAAATTAAAGAATGTATTGTAACATGTGCGAAAGTTTGTTTTACGTATAAATGGGATTTGCTTTATGACTATATTAAGAGCAGGATGGTACAGGTCCTCTGCAACAAAAGGTGAATCAGACCGATCCACAGATACCTCAACGGAATCACCCGTGAGGACTAAATCAAGCACTTTGTGGTCACTGTTGTAAACGAGGTTGAACTGGTGCAACTTTAAGATATCACAGAAACTTTCAAGGAGTATTGACTTGGGACAAGAGGAAGGCCCATTAAAATTTGGAACATTGAAATCTCCAATCAATAAAACAGTGTCACCAAGGAAGTTCAACTCAAGTGCAGATGTGAAGGACTCGAGCTCTAATATAGTTATGTCAGGAGGTATATAAACCACGCATAAGATAAAACTAAAGGGACGTGTACACCGACATAAAACTACATCCACCAGAGGAACACGATCCGTTACGAATTTATTATCCAATGTTTTGAATCGAATGTTGTCTGAAAACGCAACAAGCACGCCACCTCCACGAGATCTACTGATTATTTGAAATTGTCTATCGCAACGCACGACGATGTATCCCGGCGGAACTACCTCACAATCAAAAACTCAGCCACGTTTCACTTACACAAATAATATCGTAATTATACTCAGAAGCAGACTTCAAAAAATGCGACATAATGCGGTATAATGCGACAGCACTAAAATATGATATACAAAGCGGTATCGGTGAATGCAAGTCAATAATATAGTATGTCAAGAATAATCTGAAAAGTGAGGACCAGCCTGTATATCAATATGCCTGAAATGTATCGGTATAGGTTGACCGTACTAAAATATGATATACAAAGTAGTTTCGGTAAAAGCAATTCAACAATAGATAAGGTCAATATTCAACAGTAAAATAAGGACCACCCTGTATCCCCCAGCCTGAGCTGGTCGGATCATATTCTTCAGACTCTCAATAAAGCCAAGAGGTCCTTATTTTTGATCCAGAAGGCCTTTGGCAGATGTGACCCTTCAACGTGCGCGGCTATCTATCGGATGTATGTTGGTCTACGTGACTTGTTCACGATCAATTTGGACGACCGTTTGCGTGGCCATTCCTTAAAACTCAAAAAAGAGAACTTTAGGACAGTGCAGATACAATGCTTTTTGCCGAATCGTGTGTTTGGTGCGTGGAACGCTTTACCTTCGGCCGTAGTGAGCCTTAAGGAGAGAAGAACAGGCTGGGAGGCAAACATCCAAATTCCAATGCCTGGATCGCAAGTCGAAGCACTGGACATGGAGCAGGTGACAGCTGCCCCATTCCGAGTGGAAAATCCTGCACAGTGCAACAGACGAAGAACGGAACAAGTGAGAGATGTTCCGGCACCAGTCATCAACAGAAAGAAAGTATTTGAGGCTGCAGTAGGGGATCCGAACAAAACGACTGCACGGTTGAAAACTAGACTCCAGGCTGAAGACCTAGCCATGATGAATAATATCATCGATGATCACCTAAAGGAGGACTGCTCACTAGAAGATGTCGTGGCTGCAGTGAGAGCTGCTACTTCTTTAGGACAGTGCAGATGCCATGCTTTTTGCCGAATCGTGTGTTTGGTGCGTGGAACGCTTTACCTTCGGTCGTAGTGGATTCAGTGTCGGTAAATTCTTTCAAGGATATGATGGTTGATGGCTGGGAAGATTTATTTTTTAGTTCATTTCTGCTCTTCAAGCATTCTTTCTTATTGTTTTTCTTATTCATCTTGATTGATTGTATTTTTTTTATTTATTTTTTTTGAGTTTACAGGTACTGCCTAAACTCTCATCGGGCTCTCAGGGGCTCTGGGATGTGTCTCAGAGTACGGACTTAGCAAACTCGAGGTACCCTAGCTACCTGACAGTAGGTATAAAATGCAATAACAATAACAATAACCATAACACTAACACTAGCACTAACACTAACACTAACACTAACACTAACAATAACAACCCCTCAGGGGCTCTGGGATGTGTCTCAGAGTACGAACTTAGCAAACCCGAGGCACCTTTGCTACCTGGCAGTAGGTATAAAACGCAAAATCGCACGGGGGTACTACTTAGTAGCATACGGGTGTGACAAGCCCGCGAACCTCGGTTTATCTCAACCAATGATGAGTAACCAACTAAGAAGCTTCGGAAAACAGCTGCTGCCTGGGGATCACCAGGGCACGTCTGGGGTTGGTGCTAGGCGTGACAGCATGCGAACCGCCAACGGCAGGATGCTGAGGAGGCGGGCGCCTGTCATACAAGAAACTACAGCTTCCGACGAGAACATCGAGGAGGAGAGAGAAGTTGCCGGTCGCATAGGGAATCTGCGCTCGCAAGAGCAACCCGTAGTTGGACCCGACAATAGGAACAAGACCACGCAAAGGGGACGCCACCCGAGCAACATGAAAAACTCTCTGTTTTATACCGAAGATCCAGACCAAAAGAAGGGGATATATGGGTAGACTTTCATGGTCTGTGGTGTGAAAATAATCCAGATCTTAGCTTCATGACGCAGCAAAACCTGCGAGACCAGGTGAGCCATCTGAAGAAGAGAGGAATCTTGCAGCAGCTTCAAGAGCCAGAAGGAACAGAAGAACAAGCTGAAGGTGAGAGATGCTCGGAACCAACAGCAACAATCCACGATTCAAAGGAGAGAAGAACAGGATGGGAGGCAGGTGAGAGATGCCGCGAACATCCAACCTCCAATGCCTGGATCGCAAGTCAAAGCACTGGACATGGAGCAGGTGACAGCTGCCCCATTCCGAGCGGAAAATCCTGCACAGTGCAACAGACGAAGGACGGAACAAGTGAGAGATGTTCCGGCACCAGTCATCAACAGAAAGGAAGCATTTGAGGCTGCAGTAGGGGATCCGAATAAAACGACTGCACGGTTGAAAACGAGACTCCAGGCTGAAGACCTAGCCATGATGAATAATATCATCGACGATCACCTAAAGGAGGACTGCTCACTAGAAGATGTCGTGGCTGCAGTGAGAGCTGCTACTTCACTTCTATGCCCTCCAGGTAGAACAACAACAAGGGATGACAAACATAGGTCAATAATGAAGAAGCTAGATAAGAAGATGAAGATCGTGAGGCAGCAAGCATCTTGGTACCAATGTATCATAGATGTTATGAAAGGACAAATGAAGCCTAGCAAGAAGATAGAGGTCATGATGGGGGAGCTGCGTGCGTTGCACCGTACGATTAACTTGCCCATCATCAATCTACTGAAGCAGAAAGCTGTCGATAAGATAAAATCATTAGCGGTAGCGAGGAAGTGTCCTTCAGAACCGGATTCTGGAGGTTATTGCACCAGTGTGGAACCAAATCTACGAGCAAAAAAATTGGTTCAAGCCCTGTGGACAGGAGCTATTGGGCACATGTTCATCTTCCTTGTGGCCCGTACTGACCAGTAAAGAAAAAAAGCAGTATCATGTTGAATACCTTAATATTATTCTGGAACACAAATTTTCCATTACAATAATCTTCATCTAGCTTCTATTTAGTATCAATTCCTGTAGAACGTGATCATAATAAGTGTTTTCCATATAATAAAATGTGTTTGAACTTGGTATGTAGGAAATCTGACATCAATTATTGGAATTAATTGATTTGACAAACAGCCGTCAAATGAGGTAAATAGATTTTTGTGACGATTTTCTGTGACCATAAAAAAAATTAAGCATTTCATTATTGCATTTCTTGAAATAGGTACCTTTTCAAGTCGATCAACATCGTCCTTCTTTCGACGTCTAAACTATGACTTGATTCTTTATGTTTATGTCTTTGAATTTGTTTTCGGTGGAATTCAAAGAGTTCATAGAATAATCGATGAAAATACTGAGAGAGACCCAGGAAATTTGACACATTTTGTCTTATATCTCCAGAAATTGAAATCGTATAGAGCCAAAATTTTGCACAATGTTGCAAAATACTACAATTGACGTTAGTACAAGTTTTTGTTGCAATCTGATGAATAGTTCACGAAAAAAAAATTTTTTTTTCGAAAAAATTAAAAGAAATATTTTTTTAAAAATTACCAACATTTCGATCATAACAGAATTTTGCCAAAAGTTGCGCGTTTATATCCTCGAACTGACTACCAAGTTTCGATTCAACATCTTCTTTAGTTCCTGAAATATCAGGGAAATAACCTCAAAATTTTAAATGTCTATAACTCCTAAACCGTCCGGCCGATTTTGCCCGTTAACGAACTTAACCGTCGCATTTTGATCAGAAACCTACCCTGAAAGTTTGAAGTCGATAGGACCTTCGGTGCTCCTGTTATCGTGCCTACGGCCGGAAGTACGGCCGGCCAGCCGGCCGGCCGTACGGCACCCAAAAATCTGACACCGGATTCGTAATCAGGGAGTCCGAATTAGTCTATAGGCCAATTTTCAGCTCGAAATTCGAAAATTACAGACATTTGGACGAAATGATAGGACGATGTTCCCCTAGAACATACGCCCAAAAAGGGGCACGGAAAGGAGTAATGGGGTGCAAGGACAACCTACTCATAGACAAGAGCATTTGTCAAGATGCAAAACACTACAAGCGCGATCTACATACATTGGATTACGCGAAAGCATTTGACACATCGTCGCACAGCTTGATGTTACAGCTGCTTGAGATGCTCAAAGTCCACACTAATATCGCCCATGTGATGAAAAACATCATGGCGCTATGGAAGACTAAGTTCGCCGTTCGATCGGAAGGTCGAACCACGTATACGGGATGGGTGAAATACAGGCGAGGCGTATTTCAAGGAGACTCGCTAAGCCCGTTACTGTTCTGCAAAACACTCCTACCATTAACAACGGAGTTGAGGGAAAGCAAAATAGGGTACAAGGCCGGGCCACCAGGCAGAAGAGAACATCTGGTTTCACATCTCCTGTACATGGACGACTTAAGACTGTACGCTCCCTCCAAGGCAGCGCTACAACAACTTCTTAACCTTTCGGGGCTGGCGCTCATATCTGGGAAATGAATGCTGGCGCGCGGACTGTCAGTCCGCATGTTTTTCTCTAAAAAATATTCTGTGTAAAGTAGATTAAACAACGAAAACATAATCAACATTCTATCAACATGAGTTTTATTCCAGAAAAAAAACAAATACAGCATTTCATAATAAAAAAATATGAAGTCAAATCAATATACATTCATTTCCGTATTTCCTTTATATAATCGAATTTTTTCAATCAAAAGCGTAAAATATTACGAAACATTTTCATTATGAAGTCTCAATACTTAAGTTTTTTATATTTCTTCAAGAAAATGTTCTTCATAGCACTCGGAACAAGTATGTATAGAGTGTTCCTCCACATATGAATATGTAACACCGAAGATGGCACGCGGACTCTCGCTCCGCAAACTCTAATATCTTTCTAACGATTGTCACAATGCAACTGACATTTCTTCCCAACTCAGATACTGATAGCCTAAGAAGGTATGGAAGGGGTCAAACTGAACAAATAGGCGGATCCGAAAATACCGGGAATTTAATATCGCTGCGGAGTCTGAGTCCGCGCGCCAGCCCCGAAAGGTTAACATCGTTGCGGAATACACCACAGCAATAGGAATGTCATTCGGTTTGGAAAAATGTGCTGTTTTCCATCTGAGCAGAGGAAGAACTGAACTGAAGTAGGACATCGAACTGGAAGGAGGAATAATCATTCGGCACCTCGATGACGAGGAAACTTACAAATTCCTTGGAATGCAACAAAGAGGCGTACTGGAGTCAACTCGAATCAAGGATGCCTTAACAGCCAGCCACAAAAAGAAGATCCGAGATATATGGAAATCACAGCTGTCTGGTAAAAACAAGGTGTCAGCTTCCAACATCTTGGCAGTTCCGATAGTCACATACTCTTTCGGAGTAATCAACTGGACAGTTAATGAGATTCTCGAACTAGACAGGGCCACACGTAAAGTGATGAACATGAATCGGAGCCTTCATCCCAACTGCTCGGTACAAAGAATATATCTCCCACGAACGCAGGGTGGCAGAGGTTTGCAGAGTTTGGAATACCAACACCATCAACAAACGTTGGAAATGGCAATAAGGATATTGAGCAGTGAAGACCCGCTTCTCAAAATGGTAGCTCATCATGAAATCGGGAACCAAGGAGCTTTCCTATTTAGAGCTGGACGGAGAGCCTTGGAAAAACTCAGCATAACTGGAGTATCCATCGACTATGAGCTAGTGGGAACACCTATCACGCCAACAGACCAGAGAAGAGTAGGCAGAGAGATCAGACAGGCACAACTGAAGATGTTACTCGAAGACCACATGAGTAAAAGTCTTCACTCTATATATTTCAGGAGTTTGAAAGATCAGGGCCTATCGGTGGAACTATTCTTTGCGTTTTTGAAGTCGGATGGTCTAAAGTCGGAAACGGAGGGATTCGTTACGGCTTGTCAAGATGGAGTGATAAATACAAGATGCTATAAGAAGAACATCATGAAAGTGGACACCCCAACAACTTGCAGAGCATGCCACAGTCAGCAGGAAACTGTCATGCACATCCTTTCTGCTTGCAGAGTCCACGCTCCATCAGGATACACAGAAAGACACAATGCGGCACTTCGGATTCTCTACTTCCATCTGAGAGAAGTTTATGGTATAGACAAGGAGCCAGTCATCGAAAATGATAGAGCTCAATTCTACTGGAACTATGCTTTTACAACAACTCGGCAGATCCATGCCATAAAGCCAGATTTAGTACTGGTGGACAAAGATCTCAGGGAATTTTTTGTTGTCGAATTTTCCTCCCCCGCTGAAAATAATGTGGTGATGAAAGAACAACAGAAGAGGGAGAAATACAAGGATTTGCTGTTTGAGCTGGGAACCCTATGTCCAGGGTATAAAGTAAAAATGGTCGTTCTGATCATAGGATGCCTTGGCGGAATGAGAGCGAACTATGTGACAGAATTGAAGATTATTCCGGCCTGTACATCCTTGGCCGAGGTTTTGGCGAACAGAATGCAGAAAGCAGTGTTGTTCGGATCACTACGAGTGATGAGGTCCCATCAACTATGAAGGCCACTTGCAGCTCATCTCTTTTGTTAAGGGACGCTGTAAGGGCAGGACGAAGAACAGCCCAAGAAGAGTGAGAGGTTTTTTAGTGAGTAACCAAATAACATCCGGAGTCTCACACTGCCGCTTGCGGCGCCTATAAAAGGTTTTTCCTCTTACGTGACCAAAAAAAAAAAAAAAATAAGTAGGAATGAAATGTTTCGGTATAAGTTGACCGTACTAAAATATGATATACAAAGTAGTTTCGGTAAATGCAATTCAATAATAGGCAATGTCAAGAATCAACAGTAAAAGAAGGACCACCCTCTATATCGATGTGAATGACGTGTTTCGGTATAAGTTGACCGTATTGAAATATGATATACAAAGTAGTTCCGGTAAATGCAATTCAATGATAGGCAATGTCAAGAATCAACGGTAAAATAAGGACCACCCTCTATATGAATGTAAATGAAGTGTTTCGGTATAAGTTGACCGTATTGAAATATGATATACAAAGTAGTCCCGGTAAATGCAATTCAATAATAGGTAATGTAAAGAATCAACGGTAAAATAAGGACCACCCTGTATATCAATGTAAATGAAGTGTTTCGGTATAAGGTGACCGTATTAAAATATTATATACAAAGTAGTTCCTGTTAATGTAACTCAATTATAAATATCGTCAAGAACTAACAGTTAAATAAGGTCCACCCTGTGTATCGATGTGAATGAAAAGTTTCGGTAAGAGTCAATTGTACAGAAATATGATACACAAAGTAGTACCTGATAAATGTAAATGCAACTGCCTAATAGGTGACAGTAAGAATTGGCTCGAAATGAAATAGCAAATGATTAACCTACTGATTGTTCATGCTAGAAAATGAATCGAACTCAATAATAGAGCGGGAAGTGCGAATAGGAAAATCAAAGCGAAGAGATGAGAGCATACAAAGCAGTGGCAGGCGAATAGGGAATAATACATTTATGGTTGGCTGAAATACGGAATCGATATGTGTTCTCAGTCGGAAAATACGTCGTAGGGAATAAAGGTAGGACTTTCGTTCGGGTATCGGAATTGTCCACCTCAGACACCGAGTCAAGTAAAACCAGGCCAGAGAATGACCCGATATTCGCCTCAACCCAATGAACTGAAGGACTGATGGTCGTGCAACCTATTCTGTCCCAAACACCCTCCAAGCGAGGAGTCCCATCGAAGAGTATGGTTAGAAGCAGAAATTAGAATTGCCAACCCTATGGCGTCCAGACAGGACAACCCTCAGACACCGAGCCACGGAACACCGGGCCAGTAACTGACCTAATGCTCGCCTTAACCAAATGAACTGAAGGACTCTCGGTTGTGTACTTTATTTCGTCTCAAATGCCTCCTTAGCGAGGAGCCCCATCAAAGAAGGCGGTCAAGAGCAAAATGGAAGTTACACCCCCGGTGATAACTATACAACGATTATTGTATAGCGCGGAAAGGAATACATTCAGATTGGAACACAGATTGTCGAATAAACGGAAACTCAAACTCCCCACAGCGTACTCACCAGGTATTTGCACTTGAACAAACAGTCTCTGAGTCTATTTCTCTACACTACCCAAAAATGGAAGAAAATAAAAAGAATGATTCTACGGAAAAATATAAACTGAAAAAGGTACTTTTTGAAATTCTTAAAACTACAAAACTTGAATACTATATCGGAAAGAATATCGGAAAAGAATCTAAGAATGAATCTACGAATCAATCTAAGCATGAATGCATTAAATTGATACGCACAGTGAATTTATAGGCTCGGTTTGTGCGTACGTCATGTGTACGGATTTTGGGTAGATTTTCCCAGGAGGGGAGCCAGAGGGGCCTACGGATTGGTCAGACACCATTTTCCTATTTTCACTTTTCTTTTAAGAGCGCCTCAGAAACAACGTCGGTAAAATTCATGCCATCCTTACTTGTCTGATTCGAGCATTTGAAAAACACGTCAACATATGGAAAAAATTGCATGTTATATAATCAATGATTGCGGTCGACATACATGTTTTTGCGCGTATGTTCTGGGGAACATCGCGTTATAGTTTTGCCCAAATGTCTGTAACTTTCGAATTTTTTTACGAAATTGGTCTCAAACGATTTAGTTCGACTCCCCAATGAAGAATTCGAGGTCAAATTTGATTCTGTCCGTCCGGCCGTCCTTGCCACGATAATTTGAGAACGAAAAGAGCTAGCGACTTGAAATTCTCAGGGTGGGTGGCGCATCACAATACGACGGACAAGTTCGTTAATGGACATATTCGGCCCAGTGGTTTCCGAGTAATAATTTTGTTTTCAACCAATATAAATCCGATCGAATTGAAACTTGGTGAGTAGTTGTAGAATATGAACCAAGGCACGTTTGTGAAATTTTGGGCGAATCGTATGGCTAGAAAATTAAAAAAAATATATTAAAAAATATTTTTGTTGTCACGATAACCTGAGAACGGAAAGAGATAGCGGCTTGAAAATTTCAGGTTAGGTTGTGCATCTGAATGCGACATTTGAGTTTGCTTATGAGCATAATCGGCCAAACGGTTTTAGAGTTATAGCCAACTGAAATATTCTGAAATTTGGTGGTTTTTTGTTCCTCATTAACTCGAAAAATACTGAACCGATTGAATGCAAACATGGTTAGTAGTTGTAGAATGCCTACGCGAAAATGTTTGCAAAATTTGGTGAGGATAGCATTTGTAGAACATTTTTAATAAATCATTGAAAATAAAAAAAAAAATTCTATATATCAGTAACTATTCGTGAAATTGCTGAAATTTCGCAAGAGTGTTCATAACCTAACTCTACTGCCAAGTTTCAAGTTTTAACACGATCGGTTAAATATTGTTGGAGATTCGAGCATTCTTGTGTGAGTTCAGTAGATGGGTGACCGTTGCCTCGATAACTTTCGAACGAAAGGAGATAGGGACTTGCAATTTTCAGGGTAGGTTGTGTATCTGAAAGGGAGAGTTGAGTTCGTTTTTGGGCATAATCGGTCTAACGGTTTCCGAGTTATATCCACCTGGAATATTATTTCCTTGATAACTCAAAAAATAAATATTCGATTGAATTGAAGCTTGGTAACTAGTAGTAAAATTCAACATAAGGACGTGTTTAAAATTTTGTAAGAACCGTACCCCTAGAAAATTTGAAAAAAATGACGAAAAAAAAAAATTTTAAGAACCGTACCCCTAGAAAATTTAAACAAAATCACGAAAAAAAAATTGGTTCAAGCACTGACGTGAAGTCAGAAGCTTTTGCGCGTATGTTCTATTGTCCATTCTTCTGTATTGGACACCCTTAATCGAATTTACCATGGTAAAGCACTGACGTGAAGTCAGAAGCTTTTGCGCGTATGTTCTATTGTCCATTCTTCTGTATTGGACACCCTTAATCGAATTTACCATGGTAAAGCACTGACGTGAAGTCAGAAGCTTTTGCGCGTATGTTCTATTGTCCATTCTTCTGTATTGGACACCCTTAATCGAATTTACCATGGTAAATTATGTTGTCCATATATTCTCCTGTATTGGACACTTAATTCGAATTTACCATGGTAAATTCGAATTAAGAGTGTCCACTACAGGAGAATGGAAAACATAATTTACCATGGTAGATTCGATTAAGGTTGTCCAATACAGAAGAATGGACAATAGAACATACGCGCAAAAGCTTCTGACTTCACGTCAGTGCTTGTTCTACCTAGGATGGAATTTGAGTTTGAATTAGAATAATTCGAATTAGGTATATTTTATCATTGCGCTGAACGGAAAATTAATAAATTAAATTCTAAGGAGTCCGATGGGCTCTTCGTTTAATGAATCGAAATAAATTCGACTAGTTCGACTGGTAGTAATTATTTGCTCTGAATGGGAATATGAATAATGCGATTTTTAGGAAATTTGATAGTAACGAAAAATCACTTCGTTACAAGGTTCTTCACGGCATTTACCAAAGTTTGGTTTATTCATAAGAATTTTTTAAAATTCTAGTGATACGATCCTAACGCCGGCGCCAAGTTATTAACATGTCTGATATTAACATGTCTGATATTCATAAAATAATGTCAGACAGGCCTCTAGTTACCATATTCTTCCACGATACAACCGCAACTCAGCACTTATGCTGAATTGCAATCAGGAAGTGGGACACCATGCCTGGACGATGGATTATGGTGAATGAACAGACTCTGAACCCCAACAATCTTAGGCAATTAGTAATGACAGAGTTTTAGATGTAATATAAATAGGTGTTAGTATTAGAAATATACGATTCTTCAGTTTCTTCTTTAAGAATTAACATCACTGAAATTCAACCCAAAGACGTGAGACTTACAACCTCAACTGTCTTTTACATGGTCCTTCGAGCCAAAGAAGAATCCAGCACTGTGAAGATACACTTGCCTGCTACCAGCCGAAGAAGAATCCAGCTTCAGCCAACCCGGACGAGGAATAAAAAATCCACGGATCAAGGAAACATCCAGCTTGACAACAAAAACACCGTACGTAACAAGGTGTCCACAGTCTGAAAAAAGCCAAGGAGTCCAGCCCTGTGGTTTCCTGTCCAAAGAGCTAGTAAGCTAATTTACCCTCCAGTAAGATACCCAGGAACATCGTACCAAAAAATCGACGTCCACATCCACAGACATCCCCCAACAAAATGGAGACCAAAATCATGCAACAACAGGAAATTGCAGATGAGATCTACAATCCACTTAGAAATATGAATAGGACCCCATTGCAAGGAAAACCTTAGAGTACTTCGATGAACGGAGAAAAACTCTGCAGCATCTAGATGGAAAATTTACAAAAAATGATCAAGAACTTCAAGAAAATCTCCCCGTAAATCACAAATATATCGTGGAAAATTTCCGAAGTCAAGTCGATGAACTCCAACTGGGTGCAGAAAGCTACATGGTAAAGAAAGTCCAGGCACTGAGAAACCCATCACCGACTGATCCAGAGCCAACCCTCTAAGGTCAACGAGAGAGCGAATGATGAGAAATAATAACCGATCGCTCCTCATCAAACGTCTAGACAAATTGACAAGTCTTTGGAAGGAGATTTCAAAAACACATGTCAACATACAGCTGAAAGATGGCACAGGCGTTGATCATTACCTCCAATCCGAAATATATGAACAGGCATACGAAAATTATTTTGACACAGAAGAAATGCTGACCCAAAATCAAGAGGACATTGCCTTAACAAACCAAAACAAACCGGCAAATTTACCAAGGCTGCAAATTCCAACATTCAACGGCGAATATGAACAATGGCCTACTTTTCGTGACCTATTCAACCAGATCGTACATAAGCAAAACATCGCTGACGTCGAAAAAATGCAATTCTTGAAAACACATGTACGAGGGGATGCCGGTAAATTAATTCAACACCTTGAAACTTGATTGAAGAACGATTCAACAATCAACTATAGATCTATAGGTTCACTAAGCACCTGAACAACATCTTCAATATCCCAGTATCTAACAATGATTCCTGCAGCGGGATAAAGAAAATACACGACGTCACTTTTGAAAGCCTTTCAGCCTTAAAAATATGAAGGTCAATGTAGAAGCAGCAGGTCCCATTATAGGACATATTATCCTGAAAAAGACTTAGCTATGGATGTCAATGAATGCTGGTCATTTGTATACAAGATAAACCTTTGTCGCACTTGTCTAACACATGGAAGCAACAAGAGATGCAAAAATCGAAGCAGGTGTTCAAAATGTGACCGGATTCACAATATACTACTCCACAAGGACACAGCAGTCCCGAAAAACAACCCTGCACCAACAATAATAAAACTAATGGAACAAACACTCAACCAATCGCTGGTCACGTCGGAAGCTCCAGTCAATTAATCGCCAAGAAAAAATCGCCATGCTTGCCACTGCATATGTGGACGTATACTAACCAACGATGGTCAACTCAAAACCATGAGAGCACTTATCGATCCGGGTTCCCAAAAATCGTTCATCACGGACTCAGCCACCCAACTTCTTGGACTACCCCGGTACAAACACCATGCGGAAATAACTGGCCTGGGAATTACGACCGCAGGAACTTCAAAATGGAAAATCTTCACCCATTTAACCAACACACCCGTTATAGATTACATCAAGAGCCAACCACCCCAGACTTAATCCTGACAAATGATGTCAATTTAGTTTCCGAATTAGAATACCACCCGCCATTAGGAAAATCCGACCATTTGGTTTTGTCAACAAAAATACAGTTCTTCCTTTCTACTAAATTGCCCTCTGAAGCGAAAATTTACAAAGTTATACAATATCAAAGTATCAACGAGATATTCTCTGGAACAGACTGGGATACCGTAATTGGCACTGGAGGAGTTGAGTCGATGTGGAGTAGGTTTGACTCGTATGTCACCAAAACTGTTGAAAATCACACTTTCACACGAACCGCTAGAGTGAATAATAGTAAGCCATGGATTGGCAACCACATGATTGGAATGATTAAATTCAAAAGATCGTTATGGCAGAGATATGTTCGCAGCAGGCAAATTTGTGATTTTCAGAGGCACAGAACATTCGCCAATAATCTTTCTAACAGATTACGTGAAGCCAAGTCCAAATTTATAAATGATCTAGCTAACTCGAATGACAGAAAGAAATTCTTTAAATACACTCGCCGTATTTTCAATTCGGCCCCTTCTCTGCCTCTTGTCAAGAACACTGATGGTGTGGTTGCAGACGACCATAAGTCTTCAGCTGAAATTTTGGCCAATACCTTCTCAATGGCATTTACGTCCGAACCAAACACACCACTACCTTCTACTGCTTCTCGTCGTAACAGCTCTTCTCTGACTTGCTTCGACATTGATCCCTTGACTGTTGAAGGGAAGTTAATATCACTGAATGTTTCATCATCTCCTGGCCCTGACGGTTTCTCTGCTGGATTGCTCAAAGAATGCTCTCATACTCTTAGTCTACCCATATCAAGCATTTTTTCTATGTCATTGAACTCTGGCATGCTGCCGCTATCATGGAAAACTGCACTTGTTTCACCGATTCATAAAAAGGGCGACAAATAAAATCCGGAAAACTTTAGACCTATAAGCCTCACTTCTATCCTCTGCAAGATACTGGAAAGGTTGATATATGAAAAAATGCTCACGTTCTTTCTGCATCATAACATCATACCTGATACTCAGCATGGTTTCATCAGAGGTAGATCTATTATCACCTGTCTTCTCAGCTGCCTTGACAAATGGACCCATTCTCTGGATAAAAAACTTCCTGTAGACGTTATATACCTGGATTTTTCGAGGGCCTTCGACAGAGTGCCAATAAAAAGGCTTTTACTCAAGCTGGAGAATTTTGGCATTCGAGGATTGCTCTTGAACTGGATTGAGAACTTCCTCACTGACAGGTTGTTTATGGTCAGGGTTGGTGCTGCAAGATCGGAACCGCGCTGCGTGCTCAGTGGTGTCCCTCAGGGCTCAGTTTTGGGACCCTTGTTATTTTTAGTGTATGTGAGCGATTTAGCTGATGGATTCGAGTCGGAAAGTGCTTCATTTGCGGACGATATCAAGTTCTTTAATTGTCCCCTTAATAACTATGAAAACCTGCAAAAAGACTTGGATAGGGTGGTCTGTTGGTGCGCGAAATGGTTGATTCCACTGAACCCTTCGAAATGTCGAGTTCTACATTTGGGTAATAATAATCCAAAATTTAAGTATCACGCCGAGGGCATTGAAATCCCTGGATGTTCATCTCACGTGGACCTGGGTGTGGTGATATCGGGTGATCTATCGTGGACTGAGCATATACTGTATGTCACAAATAAGGCTAAGCGTCTTATACATATTGTCCAAAACGCTTTTCGTGACAGTGATGCGGCGACTATTTCCCGGGTGTATAAGTCATA
Organism: Halyzia sedecimguttata; assembly: GCA_937662695.2. Lineage (NCBI taxonomy): Eukaryota > Metazoa > Arthropoda > Insecta > Coleoptera > Coccinellidae > Halyzia > Halyzia sedecimguttata. Next base: position 20,109,160 of record OW569413.2, read on the forward strand.
TATTCGACCAATTTTGGAATTTGCCGGACCGGTCTGGCATCCGTGGTTAGTGGGTGACGCTTCATTATTAGAAAACCTGCAGCGTCGTGTCACACGCATTCCCTTCGGAGTGAATCGCCCAGATTATCGGGAACGGCTACAGATCATGGGTCTTCCTTCGTTTGCTGATCGTCGTTCAAGGGGGGACCTAATAATCACATATCGAGCAATGCACGGCTTATTTGGCATCGATATGTCCCACCTGTACGAACTGAACACGAATCAGCTCCGTGGACATCGGTACAAGCTGAACAGAGAGGTCTTCCGTACAAGATGCAGAGAAAACTTTCTATCCAACCGTGTGTTCGACCATTGGAACAGCCTGCCTAGCGAAGTTGTAGATGCTGGATCGGTCAATATATTTAAGAATAGGCTTGACACCTGGAGATCAGCTGGCTCGTCATAATCTTTTATGTGGCGTTGTATGAATTGTGTGGTTTTGTTGTTCACTTTACTTCGCTTGTTCACATGCTTGTATTTCTCACAGTTGTTTTTCTTGTTATTTTATTTTTTTTTAAGTTAGAGTTTATAGGTTATTGTACCTCAACTCTGTAAATTGGTTTAATAATAATAATAATAATAATTTCAAGCCGAGATTCTCAAGCTCCGACGCAGATAACGCAGAATTGCTGGTTATGCCCAAACTCACAAAAAATATACCCAGCATCAACATAAATATAAAAATACCAGATGAATGGAACAACGTGATGCTTGCGGACCCACACTTCAACATAACTGCCCCAATCGATATTTTAATAGGCGTCGATTTATTTGGAGAAATTCTTGAGAGTGGTCTCAAGAAAACGAAGAATGGTCTGATTCTACAAAAATCCATATTGGGGTGGATAATCTCTGGGAATGCTCCATTATCAGTGCAACAACCAGAAATCTTGGGATTTATTGCCAACATCGATCATGACATTGACGAAAAGCTGAGCAAATTCTGGGAAATAGAAGAGGTCGAGTCCACCCCCAACTCATCCGAATGTGTAGAATACAGCGAAAAATTCTACAACAACACCCACAGACGCATTCCTGACGGAAGATACGAAGTACGTTTACCATTCAAAGACGATGCAAATTGCCTTGGAGAATCGAGAAGGAAAGCTATCGCGCGATTCCTGCAATTGCAGAAGAAATTCCGAAATAATAAACAACTGGAATCCGATTTCAAACAATGTATGCGACAATACATCGAACTCCATCATAGGGAAGCCATGACACCAATAGGCCAAGGTCAAGCGTGTGACTCACATTACTTCATACCACACATTGTCGCCAGAATTGTCACATTGTGACAATTCTTGAATTGTGACACATTGTGACAATTCTTGAATTTCACAAAATAACTATCAACAAAATAATTCTAACGATTTTCATTAAGCGTCTGACGAAGGAGTCTGATATAGACTCCGAAACGTTATGATATAGTTGTTTCTTCGTTGATGTTGTTTCGTTGTTGTTTGTTAGGCAACATTGTTCAATTGATTGCTTCTGAAAAATATCCTGTGTTTCTTACGCAGAAGCAAATCACAAAATAATTAATTTTTATTTTATAGATATTTTTCAGAGTTTGGGAGAGAAAACCCAGAAAAAAACCTTTCAATAAGCTGAAATTGTGAAGAAAAATTTTTATATCGATGACCTCCTAATAAGCGCTGCCAGAAGAAGCCGCATCTATCCAACATGAAACAACTGCTCTACTCAGAAAAGGTGGATTCAATCTACGCAAATGGAATAGCAATCTTCCTGACTTGAATGAAGTGAATGAAGTCCAAGAATTCGGTGAAAAGTGTAACAACAACACGGTGAAGGCCCTTGGAATTGTATGGAATCCCCATGCAGACAGTATCCAATACAAAATACACCTAGTCCAAACGACGGCCACAACCATGAGGAAACATCAAACATCGTCAATTTTTGGAAAATTTTGAAAGAAGAATTGAGCAGCATTGAATCGATATCTATTCACCGTTGGATCCACTACAAGCCCAACCATATGATAGAGATTCATTCCTACAGCGACGCCTCTCTCAAAGGCTACGGTTGTGCCATTTACATCAAGATCATTGATGAAAATGGGAAAACGTACATAAATCTACTCATGTCAAACTCCAAAGTCACCCCAGTAAAGAATACCACCACTCTTCCAAGATTAGAACTGAGCGCTGCCCTTTTGCTTGCCAAGACTACAACCAGAGCTATAACTGCACTGGACTTACCCAAAGTACAGATATTTGCATGGACCGACTCAACAATTACTCTCGCTTGGATAAAAGGCAATCCTACAAGATGGAACACTTTCGTTGGAAACAGAGTTCAAGAAATTCACAAACACATTGGCCCAGAAAACTGGTACCACTTCATATCTCAGAATAACCCCGCGGATTTAGTCTCAAGAGGTATCACCCCGAGTCAATTAAAAAACTCGAAAACATGGTGGCACGGACCAGAAGTCCTTCAACAACGATCCGAGAATATCATCCAAGATGCTGAAAAGACGACAATACCAGAAACAACCCAAGAAATCAAAAGGTATACACATCTGGTTCTGCACGCAGTTCAATATGATGATTTCGACTTGATTAATCGCTATTCAGAATGGAGCAGAACAAAAAGAATAGCAGCATATTGTATTCGATTCTTAAATAATAGTAGACACTTGAATGTGCAATACGAGAAATTCATCACCTCAGCTGAATTGCAACGTAGTGAAATAGCGTTGTTAAAAATAATTCAACAAATACACTACTCCACAGAACAAATGGAAATGCACAGCCGCAAAGAAGTCAATGCGAAGAGCATACTCCGTTCACTGAACCCATTCATGGATGAAGAAGGCTTATTCAGGGTAGGAGGACGACTTCACAATTCCAACCTCTCCTTCAACGAGAAGCACCCCATCATAATTCCCATGAAAAGCCATATAACTGAACTGATAATATGAGATGCACATGCAAAGACGCTACACGGGGGAAACCAGCTAACTACGGCGTTTATCCGACAAAAATACTGGATATTCCAAGCCAGAAGCAAAATACGACATATAATCCATAAATGTGTCACATGCGTACGTCAGAAGGCCCATACCCAGAATCACCAAATGGGAATCCTACTAGCGGTGAGAATCACCCCTTCACATCCATTCACAAATACAGGAATAGACTATGCAGGACCTATCCCACTCAGAATGTCAAAAGGACGGGGTGCCAAGTCATACAAAGGTTACATTGCAGTGTTCGTATGTCTATCTACGAAGGCCATACATTTAGAACCGTGCGCAGAGGCAAACACATCTACAGCGACAATGGTACAACCTTCGTCGGGGCAAAAAATTCCATGGACAAGAATTTCGAGAAAGCAATTTCCGAAGAGACCTTCGAGAATTCTCTCGCCAAAGAGTTCAACATAGAATGGCACTGGATACCCCCTTTAAGTCCGCATTTTGGAGGGCTCTGGGAAAGTGGAGTTCATTCCACAAAACACCATTTAAAACGAGTAATCGGAGATACAACCTTGACCTTTGAAGACATGGCCACACTGCTGTCCCAAATAGAGGCATGCCTAAACTCTCGGCCCTTATTACCACTAGATGGCAGACCACAGGACACCAATCATCTAACTCCTGGACATTTCCTAATAGGGCAACCATTAGTCTCACCCCCTGATGATCATGACGTCTCGAAGAACAAATTTCTCACCACTCAGGAGATGGAAACTATTACAAAAAATGAAAAATGACTTTTGGAAAATTTGGACGAAGGAGTACCTAACCAGACTACAACAGAAAACAAAGTGGCAGAATGCCACAAAAAATATTGAATTGGGAGACGTAGGTAGTATTGTTGAAGCAGGAAAACGTCGACCCAAACAAATGGCCACTGGCAAGAATAACTACACCCCAGACCTGACGGACAAGTTCAAGAAGTCAAAAGACCCATAACAAAGGTCTGCAGATTGCCAGTAGAGAATGTGCAATCCAACTAAGGAACGAATTATTCAAAACGATTAGTTCGCGGTCTCTGCACAATCAACACGACGCTGACAGCCTGCCTATAACACTGCTCCTAATCTTGTCTCCGACAAAAGCCAATTTCACCGTCAAGTCACTCAATCCTGGCCTCTACATCGAGCACCTCGGATCTGCATACATAGATGGAGGTACCTTCCGCTTGGACTTCAACATCTCCTGGGCCCAAATTCATCAGGATGAACTCAACGTAAACCACACAACCACAAAATACAAACAACTATGTCTGCAAGCCCTGGAACACACAGAGCATGCCCACTGCAATGATTTAGTACATCATCTAAACGACACGGCAGGAGAAATCTTACTACACATCCGAAACATTCGAGATTTCACCGAAACCCGATTCAAAAGAGGACTGTTTGGCGAGTTCATCGCCTCTGTCTTTGCCGTGAATGATGAAGTCTATCACCAACTAGACGAATTACAAGAAAATCAGCAACAGCTCATCGATTCTACAAGACATCAGTCCAAATTACTTGTTTCTGCTGTAACGTCCATGGAGAAGAGTGAGAAGAGGATCGTGAAGAAACTAGAGCACTTTCGATATAAAATCGATCTAAGTCTATCACTGATGAACGATCTACATGCATGGTATCGCACTGTCAACCAACAGCAGATCACACTACACCTAATGCTAAACTTCGAATTGGCCCAGAACTACCTCCAAGAGGTTCTGCGAAAGTATAAGAAAATAACAGAAGTCTGCTACTATAATGGTTATCTCGGAGAATTCTTCACACCTGATGAATTTCAGTACATAATTCAAGAAGCAAATTCAAATCTGCCATCCACCTTGCCCATTCTTAAGCGACCGATAAGGGAGATGAAAGTTGTGAACGAAGAAGAATGTTTAGAAATATATGCATTCTTATTCATCATTGACAGGCATCGTTTCGAGCTCATCAAGGCTACACCCATTCCACAGAAAAAATCCAATGGAATCTTCACGACGGTCGCAATAAAAAATCCTTACATGGCTATAGAATATAACATCCAAAAATACTTTGAAATCTCTGAGGACGACATAAACCGAGAAGTAGCAATAGGACCGCATTTGTACATTTTTGGACCCAGAATCATTCAAGATATGGAGCGTCATCCCAACTGCATCACGGATCAAATATACAATACGACTTCCAACCCACATTGTGTCTACGCTACTCATATCATCAGAGACATAACATGGAGTCCACTACATGAAAACAGTTGTTTACTATTCACCACAAACAAAATTAAAACCACCGCCATCATATGCTCCGGTCAACGACATCCTATCACCTTACAAAATAAAGTTGGATGCATCGAAATCAATTCAGCATTCATACGAGCTTCCCAGTCCGCTGAATTGGAATGAACTGGTACCAAAAAACACATCCACATTGCGTAGCATGACACTATCAATGTTCAACGAAGGGACCAACATGAAAGATCTATCGAACGTATAGAGAGAAGCAGAGGAGGAGAAAGATAGCTTGTCTACCTACCGTTGGCGGAACAACTATGGGCACATGACTGCAATAAGCGTAACTTCTATAATTGTTACAGCAGCCATCATTGGGATAGGCCTATACACATGGAATAAATGGAGTAAACGAAGGAGCACTTCCCAGAATATTACTTCACATGATGTAGCCAACGATGGCTTCATTCTTCGTCGACTAAGATCAACATCCCCTTCATCTGGACCAGAGGACCCCGATGGCGAGTACAGGGAACCCGTCGCCCGGAATAATGTCTGATATTAATAAAATAATATCAGCCGCTAGTTACCATATTCTTCAGAGTCCACGATACAACCGCTGCTCAGCACTTATGCTGAATTGCAATCTGGAAGTGGGACACCATGCCTCGACGATGGATTATGGTGAATGAACGGACTCTGATCCCCAACAATCTTAGGCAATTAGTAGTGACATAGTTTTAGATGTAATATGAATAGGTGTTAGTATTAGAAATAAACGATTCTTCAGTTTCTTCTTTAAGAATTATCATCACTGAAATTCAACCCAAAGACGTGAGACTTACAACCTCAACTGTCTTTTACACTTGAATTGAATCGGATTTGTATTTTTCGAGTTATTAAGGAATTAACACCCAAACTTCAGATGGATATAACTCCAAAACCGTTTTGCCGATTATGCCTATTAACAAACTCAATTGCTGAATTCAGATGCACAACCTATCCTAAAAATTGCAAGTCGCTATCTCTATTCGTTCTCAGGTTATCGTGACATAAATAATATTTTTCAATATTTTTTTTTCAATTTTCTAGACTCACGATTCTCACAAAATTTCACAAGCTTCTTTATATTAGTATTCTACAACTATCTACCAAGTTTCAATTCGATCGGATCTGTATTGGTTTATGACATAATTATTACTCGGAAACCCATTAGCCGATTATGCCCATTAACGAACTTGTCCGTCGTATTCGGATGCGCCACCTACCCTGAAAATTTTAAGGTGCTATCTTTTTCTGCTCTGAAGTTATCGTGGCAACGGCCGGCCGGACAGAATTCAATTTGACCTCAAATTATACATCAGTGAGTTAAACCTAATCGTTTGAGACCATTTTTGGCAAAAAATTCGAAAATTACAGACATTTGGACAAAATGTTAACGCGATGTTCCTCATACGCGCAAAAACCATGAAACCGGTACGTATCTGCCATGAATGACATCTTCAGCGCGTGCTGTAATTTTTTTCAATTTGGCTTCTGTGTGTCAATTTTCAAAAATGTTCGCAATCAAATTCAAAACGTAGGTCTATGACTTACCTCATGTTGGATTTACATATATCAGAAAATTATAATTATTAGAGTATTTCATGAAATCATAGAATTAAGAATTATTATTGAAATTTTTAAAAATCATATCTCTGAAAGTGTTAGTTTGTTAGAGTTGAGAATGATATCAATGGATTCTTATGATGAAATTGCATCTTAACAAAAATTGAATTTAAAATTAGTAATGTAAAAAATTTTTTTTTTCGTCACTCCGAAACCACCTGGCTGATTTCGCCCATGACGAACTTAACCAAGATACTCATTTCCCAAGCCTACTCTGAAAATTTCAACTGTCTAGCTCATTCCGTTCGAGAGTTATCGTGTTATCGGCCGGACGGACGGCCGGTCGGACTTAATCGATTTTGGTAAGCACTCTGTTCCTACGAACAAGAGCGCCAAAAACAATGTTGATAGGGATAGTGTAACGAAAGTGACGCGATAGTGACAAAAATATGTAAATATTTTAAGTTTTTTTCCGCATCCCGGATAACGCATTGAAAATGAATTTCAAGAAAATATCTTTGGTATTGAATAAGGTGAACAGCACCTAATTGCTAATAACTTAAAGACACGGTGAAATATTCATCGATTTTAACAATTATTTGTTTTCCCTCGTGATCTGCGCTGCGCTGGTCACTTCATCGCTCAGTGTTAACCTTAAGAGGAAAGCGTCATTCAGGGCAGATATGTAACGGTTTCATGGCCATCTATGATCCAACCATCAGTATAACTCAGCACACTGCATGACAAACTGAAGAGCTCTAGGAAACTTAAGCCCTATTGTTGCGAACTACTGGAGAGAAAAATCTCACCAGCGCCACTTAGGGAAATCCTTGCGAACTCCAATCCTCTGTGATGTGGAAACCTTGAGCGATGTTCAGTGACGTTCATACCTTTGTCGCAAGAGGGAGACAGGGATTGCAATGTAGACTACCTATATGACCCCATTACAACTTCTGAGAACATAATATAATTTTTGCTTTTCCCATATTTTTGTTGTAGAAGAGTGAAATTCAGTTCTGGAATGAGGTACACGTAGACTACGATAAGATGTGCAATATAATTCATCTACTAGACGAAATTTTATCGAATCTACTACTTGTTTCCTACAGCACGAATTTAATCTTTATTCTTATCCGTTTGTTCGTGAGTCTGAGGTAACAAGCATTCCACCGAAGACTCACTAATTTTCAATCACATTTTTTTTATTTTCCAGGCAGATGTCGAGTAAAGTCGAAATTATTTATTTCTACTCTTCTTTCGCTTGTGTGATAGCTCGAACTATTTTGGTATCTATTTTTGGAGGTATGATGAATGATGAAACTAAATCTTTAGTACCATACCTCAACACCGCTTCTACTCAAGAGTACAATGATCATGTAAGTTGAACTTGATTGATATTATTTAGAGTAAGTGGATCATATTTTGAACCCTCTTGGCGCGCTTGTTCCCCTGAACAGAGTGCCTATCAATTTGCCCAAATATTTGTAATTTTCGAATGTTTTGGCGAAAATAGTCTCAAACTTTGAGTTTCTACTCACTGATCCAAGGTTAAACTTGAATTATGTCCTACCAGCACGATTACTCTCGAAAAAATGTGTTGGAGAGTTTAAATTTGCAAAGTAGGTTTGGCATCCAAATGCACCGGTTCAGTTCGTTAATGAGCAAAATCTGCCGAGTGGTTTCGGAGTTAAAGCCATCTGAAATTTTGTGTTCCTAATTACTCGGAAAATACGGATCTGTTTTAATTGAAACTCAGTAGTTAGTTTAAAATGCCGGCAGGAAGACCTGAGCAAAATTTTGCAAGGATCGTAAAACTAGAAAATTGAAGAAAAATTATTAAAAATAACTATTTACCTCAGAAACTATCCGGCAGATACTGATGAATTTTTTCGATTTTTCAAAACCTAATTTTATAGCCAATTTCTACATTTAAACTTGATAGAATATACAGGGTGTCCCAAGTTCGAGTGCCTATTAAACGCTTCTGGAGAACTGGACATATTTGAAATCTGGAAATTGGGATTATGATATCGTTTTAAATTCTCTACAGAGCTAACATATTTTCGAAGCCCAAGCACTTCCGGTTATACAGGGAGTGAAAATAAATTAGAAGAAAAATCGCTTGGCAACATGAAGCAAATACGCTGCTTGGATGTGTATTTGCTCATAGCCATCTTTATACAGGGTGTACCAAGTTCGAGTGCCCATTAGACGTTTCTGGAGCTAAAATATTTTCGAAGCCCAATCACTTCCGGTTATACAGGGAGTGAACATACATTTGATGAAAAAATATTTGTTTCAAGTTTCGCATTCCTGGTATGATCAAGTATTCAATGCAGAATACATTTCTGTTAAAACCATTGTATTCATTCGAATAGTTTTCAAAATATCGAACAAAACCGGAAAAAAAGTCAAACATGTTTAGTCAGTATTATGTACATTATTCTTATTTTAAACATCCTGAGCGAAAACCGTCTTTACAACATTGAAGAGGAGGAATGTGGAAAGGTCATGCATCTTTTGAATTTCAGATATATCATCACAGGGTGTTTCAAATTCTGTGTCGAAAATTGTGATCAAAAATTGGCCATAAATTCTGTTTTTCAAATTAGAACCCTAATTTTTGCGCGCGTGTTCCGCAAGGAACAGCGTGCTATCATTTCGTCACAATGTCTGTATTTTTCGAATATTTTTTCGAAAATGGTCTCAAACGATTGGGTTCGACTCCCTGATGAAGAATTCGAGGTCAAATTCAATTCTGTCCGTCCGGTCCGGCCGTTAGCACGATAAATCTCGAACGGAACGACTTAGAGCGTTGAAATTTGCAGGGTAGTTTCGTAGCGTAAATATCTCGGACAAGTTCGACGAAATCGACCAAGCGGTTTCGGAGTTAAAGCCGTTTTTAGTAAAAACGTTTTTAATGAATATTTCCGGAACCGATCACTCGATCTTTTTGAAATTTGACATCAGATTGTAGAATCATGACCTTTATACCGGAATACTTTGCTTTTAATGCCGAAACATATGTTTTTGAAGTTCACGCTGCCCTTTCCGGGAATTTTCCGTATTGCGCATGCGCAGATGAGAAGTCCTTTAACTGCTGTAGTTTTCGTCAGAGAGGATTGGGGTTTTGGGGTGGCGGATGCTATTCCTCCATAGAATTCAGATCCCTGATGAGGGTCTGCGCATGCGTAGATTAAAGATGCGATATCTTCCGAACCACTAGTGTTGGAGAATCGCAGTTTTTTGTAAGGTGTGTTATTTTGAGAGGACTTTTAGCCGCCAGTAGATTGCGCATGCACAGAAGAGAAGTGACTGTTTTTGGGTTGGATGGGTTATGTTGGCAGTGCTGAGTCGATATTATGAGGTTTTAAAAGAATATTCATAGCAATTCAGTGCAAGGACAAGTCAGTTTGGGGGATGTAGCGTTGTTTCCGAGTTAAAGTGTCCGTACCGTGGCCCTGGGGCTAATTTTGAAATTGATGTTACCCCTTACATGCATTTTTCGTTATGCGCATGAGCAGACCATCAGTGATTTAACTGGTGGTGTTTTCGTCAGAGAGGATTAGGGTTTTGGGGTGGCGGATGCTATTCCTCTATAGAATCCCCTGTTGAGGGTCTGCGCATGCGTGGATTAAAGGTGTGATATCTCCTGAACCACTAGTGTTGGAGAATCGGAGTTTTTTGTAGGGTGTGTTATTTTGAGAGGACTTGGGTTATGTTTGGAGTAATGAGCTGATATTGTGAGGTTTTAAAAGAATATTCATGTCAATTCAGTGCACGGACACAAGTCAGTTTGGGGTAAATAGCGGTATTTCCGATTTGAAATGTCTGTGTGGTGGCCCTGAGGCGAAATCATAAATAACTATATTCGGTAGATCTATATTAAAATACGTTCGGATTTGGAGAAGATGCAATTGCGTCCCTAACGGAGGACCCACAACCGCATTTTTTTCCGATCTACGGTAAAGCTAACAGCCAAACTGTATTGATAGCTTTATTTGTTAAAGGAATCGAAAAAAAAGCACTGACGTGAAGTCAGTACTCTTTGGCGCGCGTGTTCACGGTGGCTAATTTGAATTGAATGATGAGTGCTTCAATCTCAGTGGATAGAACGAACCGAAGATCTACCCAAAGGATAGTGGACACCATTCACTGTCGGTTCAAAAATTAACAGTGCTGTATCTAAGCTGCCATCAGGATAGAGTAACAAAGTTGGAAAAGAACACAAGTGACTCTCCTTAGTCGCACAAGCTCCTAGAAGATTTCGGTGGGTCAGTATAATCCTAATCATGTTTATAGCAGGCGCGCAAAAGCAGATTGACTTAACAATGAAAGAAAAAGTGTAAAAAGTCAATCTGCTTTGGCGCGCGTGCTATAAACATGATTAGGATTATACTGACCCTCCCAAATCTTCTAGGAGCTTGTGCGACTAAGGAGAGTCACTTGTGTTCTTTTCCAACTTTGTTACTCTATCCTGATGGCAGCTTAGATACAGCACTATTAATTTTTGAACCGACAGTGAATGGTGTCCACTATCCTTTGGGTAGATCTTCGGTTCGCTCTATCCACTGAGCTTGAAGTACTCATCATTCAATTCAAATTAGCCACCGTGAACACGCGCGCCAAAGAGTACTGACTTCACGTCAGTGCTTTTTTTTATGATTGCGCTGGATTCTGCGGTGAAAAATAATTATAGTTATCTAACACGATTATGCTATCATTATCACATCAACGATTTGTTAGCCTTTTTTTTGATAGTGAAGTCAATCTGCATTTGCGCGCGTGATATAGACATGGTTATGGTTATACTGACCCTCCTAAGTCTTCCCCAAAGAGATCCCTCAAGAGCTCCTAGGATCTTGTGCGAATAGGCAGAGTCAGTTGTGTTCTTTGTCAACTTTGTTACTCTATCCTTATGCCAGCATAGACATAGCAATGTTAATTTTTGACCAGACAGTGTCCACTACCCTCTGGCGCCGGTGCGCTCTATCCACTGATCTTGAAACACTCATCATTCAATTCAAATTAGAAGAACGTGAACACGCGCGCCATAAATTTCACGTCACTGCCTTTTTATCTTTTTTCAAGTATCTTTGACAAATCTGGCTATCAATACAATCTGGCCGTTAGTTTAACCATAGGCCAAAATAAAAAAAAATACGGTTATTGGACGTTTGGAGCGCAATTGCTTACGCTTATTCTTTAAATACGAATGTTATTTAATATAGATCTTCCAAATATAGTTATTTATAAATTGGCCCCAGGGCCACGATACAACATTCTAACTCGGAAACAACGCTATCTCCTCCAAACTGACTAGTCTGTGCACAGAATTGCCGTTAAATTACTCTTAAAACCTCACCACCACAGCACCAAATCCATGACTGCTAGACGTAAACCACTGCTGACATAAGCCATACAACCCAAAAAGAGTCCTATCTCCTCTGTGCATGCGCAATCTACTCGTGGCTTAAAGTCCAGTCAAAATCACACATCTCACACAAAACTCTGATTCTTCTACACCAGTGGTTCAGGAGATATTACAGCTTCAATCCACGCATGAGCAGACAAGTCCAAGGGTATACTATACAGGAATAACATCCTGCACCTTGAAACCCCAACCCTCTCAGACGAAGACTCCAGCAGTTGAATCACTTTTTTTCTGCTCATGCGCGAAGCGAAAAATGCACGAAAGGGGTTACATGAATTTAAAATTAGCAATGCAATTTCTTCACCTATTCTCTAAATCCGCTATAATTTGATATACCTAGATTTCCCAAATATAGTTATTTATAAATTGGCCTCAGGGCCACGGCACATACATTTCAACTCGGAAAAAACTATATTTCCTCGAAACTGACTTGTCTGTGCACAGAATTGTCTTGAATTTTCTTTTCAAACCTCACAATATCGGCTCAGATTCAAATCCATGACGACTAGACGTAAACCACACCCAACATAAGCCATACAACCTAAAAAGGCCACTTCTCTGCACATGTGCAATGTATCCGAGGCTGATTGTCGTCTTAAAATCACACATCTCACACAAAACCCTGATTCTTCAACACCATTGGTTCAGGAGATATCCTGAAAACTCCAGAAGTTAAATCACTTCTCTGCTCAAGTGCATAACGAAAATGCCCGAAAGGGCTAACATGAATTTCAAAATGGGCCCCAGGGCCACGGTAAATAGTAGTGATTTTTTGAATTTTTTCAAGTCATGTGATCCTAACAAAATTTTGCAAAAGTGTTTACTTCAGTCTTTTGCATCTAACTATTGAGTTTCAATTCAATCAGATCAGTATTGTTCGAGTTATTGTGGAAACAGAATTTTAAAATTTTAGAAATTTTTTTTGCCACTTCATAGCCATCCGATCCATACAAAACTTCGCACGCATATAAAGGTTATGATTCTACAATTTGATGCTTAATTTCAGATAGATCGAGTGATCGGTTCCAGAAATGTTCATAAAAAATATTTTGACTAAAAATGGCCATAACTCCGAAACCGCTCGGTGGATCTCGCCCGTTAACGAACTTGTCCGATATATTAACGCTCCAAAACTACCCTGCAAATTTCAACTCTCCAAATCCTTTCGTACTAACGGCCGGACGGACATAATTGAATTTGACCCCGGATTATTCATCAGTGAGTCGAAGTCAATCGTTTGAGAACATTTTCGGCTAAAAATTCGAAAAATGCATACATCCGGGCAAATTGATAGCACGCTGTTCATTGCGGAACATGCGCACAAAAACAACGAATAGTGAAAAAGTGCAATTAACTTATAATCCTAATGAAATTTCCAGATTATTACAATTTTTAATGTATTCACTACGAAAAGGAAAGTTTTGAAAATTCCCAAATTTCAGTTTCAGAGGAGGTTGGAAAACAGTTGATTATTTGCATTTATATAGATATTTAAAAGCATTCGTTGGTCAAAAAGAATCAAATATAGTATATTGGTTCGCATTTTCGTATTTTGATTAATTGAAACAAATATTTCCAGACCGGAGATGCTAAAATTGATTTTTTGTACAACTGTTAAAAAACTTGACTTTCCTTCATCACTATGGATGCGTAAATTATTACTTTTGTTCATCGTGAAAAAAAGTATTTTTTTCACCGTTAAAGAAAGTTTTTTTTTCCCTGTCAAAATAATTCACACAATAAACATGAAATATTACTTTTTGAACGATTAATTTCCTACAGAGTCAATTATTGATGATTAATAAATCTCGAATCAACTCTTCAAGTAATATTTAACGTTTTTAATCAGAAACAACATGGAACATTTTCAGGATTATATGTTTTGGAAGTAATTGTTTGAATTTCCCTATCAATTGTTACTACAATAAACATTTTCATTTATTGAAACAATAATTGATAGTGAAGTGTGAACAATTACTTCCAATATAAATTCCCGAAGATGTTCCATATTTTGTGAAGAGTTGATTCCTCGGTGTTATCAGATATTTTTTTGGATGTAGATGAATAATTCAGTATTTTGTTTGAAATCTCAATTTAATTACTTAAATTATCTTCTATATATGCTTCTGCTACGGAGGCAGATTTCCAGCCACCGTGATGTATTATCGATGTAATGTTTAATGCTTGTGGCTTTTACTTGATGCAAATCCATATTAATTCAATGAAAAATTATATACGATTTACATTATTTTTTATTCAATATTGTGACGCGTTTGATGTAGGCTGATGAAGTCGCTTTGTCGACGAAACGCGTCACAATATTGAATAAATGAGTGTAAATCGTATATAATTTTTCATTGAGTTACGATGTAATGTTGCCCCCTGCATTGGCAGAGTTACATAGCTTCTCCTGAAACAGTGAACAGAGTAGGTACCTAGGGTATGAGAAATCAGTGAAAAATGCAGTGAGTTCTGATCAGGGATACGACGTAGAATTAAGACGGTTAGCGAATACGAGTTTTTATCGATTTCATTGAACATTTAATTCTGACGTAGACGAATTTAGAGTATATTGCGGTAGTTGGCGAACTTCAGTAATTGTAAAAGTAAATACTGTCAAAGTTGTAGATATTTCTTCCAGTCGTATTGTAAATAAAGTGTGTAAATATAAGAACAAGTGTTTTTGAAAACCAAAGACGTGAAAGACGAAATGTTAGGAGCGTAGTTCAAACAACCCCTAGGCGATTGATATAAAAATCCTACAGTATCTTATTTATTTAGAAGAGTTCAATATCCCTAATATCTCTTTCCTGAAAGTCATCAATGAAATGACTGTAATGAGTTATCCTGACAATCAGCGATAATCCTTCTTTATCTTAACTAGGGCTTCACACGAGACAAGAGTAGGCGAGAGTATAAAAAATCTCGTCTCGGTCTCGCCAATTCCCAAAAAATTAAGTCTCGTTTTCGTCTCGTTATCAGTTGTCTCGTCTCGTCTCGCTCAATTCTGAATAACGATAATAAATATTATAATATATAAACGAAATGGTATACAATAATGAATAATTTTGTAAAGCTATATTTATTATGCTCTTATACAAAAATATTTGTACATGTACATATTATTTTTAATTTTAAACACTGATAATTTCAACTTCTAAATTACTCGTTGACCAAGAATTCAAACATAATCACGCTTGCATCACATCATCTTTCAATGATGTACGTGTTTTTGCCATGATCATACCTGCTGTGGAAAATAATCTTTCAACAGGTATACGGATGTAGCCATTAATAAATCTTCGGCCATCTTGGAAAGTGTAGGAAGAACTTTTTCATCACTCCACCACGGTAAAATATTTTGATTCCTATTTGCTCTTTCTAACAGCAAATATTATTCAAACTCAGATTTCCAATATTACGAAAGTTTTGTTGATGTTTTAAATAGGCTACCGATGTCGATACATTTTTTAATAGAATTGAACAATTTGGTATAGTTTTCAAAGAATACCTTCCCAGTGGGTAGATCATTGAGGGTGTTCTTGGCGTATTCCTCAGAACACTTTTCGAAACATTGAATAGCTTCATTACCAGTTTTATTATACGTAGTTCCACAGATGTATACAATAATTATTCACATCTTCACTACAAGGAGCACAAGATAATACATTTCTCCAGATATTCAGATAAAGACGAAATTTTCAAAGGATTTGGATTTAGGGGCAATAAAAGTTTTCCGTTAAGTATTGAATTCATAATGGCATCCGTTTTTATGGTTGTGAATTCTATCATTTCTTGAAAAATAATCTCAATTATCGCGAGGTCATAACGAATTAATAATCTTCTAAAAAAACGTGTATTTCTAGAACGATCGATGTATAATATAGACAAAATATATTGGTAATTACTCTTCATGGAATCGATAATTATATCCATAAGAGAACCTACTGAAAAAGTTCAATCACTGTCAAAAATTTTCAATTTTCAACGAGATAACAATCATTCAAATCTACTCTCGCTCTCTTCTCGTGTCCGTTCCACTCTCTATTCCAGTGTAACACAGCTCCCTATCAGGAGCTCGCGTTCAGCATTGGCTGTAACAAGCAGATGGTAAATTTTGATTACTTCATCCGTCATAGCAACGATTCAGAAGCGTTCAACTTCATTTGAAATTGCTTCTTGATTTACCGATTTTCAATACCGAAACATTCAAATTTTATAAATTATGAAAGTGTATGAGGGCGTTCATGATGATCTGGTATTGAAGTAAATTCAGAAAAACATAAACATATGGTGTTTCGTGTTACATGCAAGAAACCTATTGACTCAATATTCAGCAACTTCTGCCATCAGACCATGCATACAAGTTTGTGTATGAAAGTTCATCTTTGGGTTTGTTAACCAGAATTGACAACCCCGCTCTTGCGCTTTCATTCCATACTTTAGAGGCGTTATCTCAAGGTCGCAGGCCTCACGAATCCTAGCACATCCAAGCTTAGAAGGTTAAATTTCGATTCTCTGTCAATGCAATCTCTCCTCATGTATCATTATATGAAGATATCTTTACACAATGCAGTATGCAACAATGTTATTGCAAATTTTGCCAAAAGAGTACACATGTGCCAGCAAAGTCGTTTTACCAGATGTATGTTTCGTACATAAATCCTAAATTTGTACATTCAATCTGAGAAAATGTTTCAATATATCAAGAATAAATGAACAATCTGCTCTTATTGAACCTCGTGGATTGGGTTGTTGCAACTAACACTCGGTGCATACCCAGGCAACAAAGGGAGAGCTCCCAGAGATATCTCAGTGACTTCTTGCCGGGAAAATGTGAGGACTTCTGTTACCTTTCTGGGGGGTTTAAGAGAAAACTTTTTCTCGTCCTAATGTCCGCCGCCTGGGATGAGCTCAGCGAGGTCACTGCGTTATCCCAAGTAGAATATAACGACATGTGACTGTTCCCAAGTCGCAGTGGTTAAATTCGGAGCTACTAGAACTCAGGGATTCGCGGTCTAGCTCCAGTGGAGATGGGAGTGGGTTTCTAAAAAGGGAACCTAGTAAATGGGCGCCAGGTAAATTTAAGTCTCCCAGATACCCCAGCGTAATGTAATAATTCCTAAATCCACCAAAAGAATATTCACGCTAAAAACAAACGATTTATTACAGTAGCTTACAACCCAGGTCTCTAGATTCAACAAAATATAACTACTGTGAAACCCTGAATTAGAGTGACGGAAATTGTACGTAGATATTTCTCTCTGATTCAAATACGCGTCGCTTGAGCTCAGGCGCATCCACGTTTCTTATCTATGATCTTGTATGATTTACGCAAATCTTTCCCCAATTTCCGCTTTACAACCACAATAATTTACACAATTGATGACAATATATGTTCAAGTTATATATATAGCAGGTATAAGATGTTTCGAGATATGTTTTCTATAACTTGCGTGCTATTCCTTATGCCTGAACGTAGTATTGCTTCGATGGTCTCGCAATACTGTTCTCCTTCCGTCTGTGCTCGCAGTCTGCAACCCTTGACTGAATGTCCCCAATCACAGCGCTACTTCCTGACCACCTTGTATATACTCGGGACCTGCAACACGGCGTTGGCTGTCTCACAGCGTTACTTATGGACCACCTTGTATATACTCGAATGCCTCAGTGCTACTCCTCCTGACGTAAAAATCCTTCTCTTCCTGACACAAAAAAAATCGTGCTGGCACAAAAATTCGGGCTGCCACAAAAACTCCTGATGTTACAAAAATTCGGGCTGCCACAAAAACTCCTGATGTTACAAAAACTTCTGATGTTACCAAAAACCCCTGATGTTCGGGGTTGTCCTGCACACGTTTGCTTCGAAACCAAATCTTGTCGTGCCTCCACCAAATAATTCTTCAAGCTCACAGCGATGTTCTGTCAAAGTCGCCAAGATCGTTCACGTGGTCAACTCTTAGATTTGCAGAAAGGTCTTTATATCCTCTTTCGAGACGAGTGCAAGTTACCTGTTATCTTCCCAAATCAAACCAATGTAACGCTCACTCCTAATTCGATTTTCGAAACTATATCCAACTAAGAAGAAATCACCAATTCTTATTAAGTTCCGAAAATACGCCTAACCTACTGCTCCTCCTTCGAGTGTTCACAAAATGGACGACCTCATGTCCCTGACTGGCGCAGACCCTCACAAACTTTCAGACTGTCACTATGAAATAATATTGCCAACTTATTCGGCTCTCGAATGCGTTATTCCTTGTGCGTCGATTGGTACCACTGAGATCCAAGCTCAAATTCGACGTCAACACAAACGATAACCTTATCGTAAACAAAACACAAACAAACCCTCGCCTGAGTTAAAAATAAACGTTACAAGAAATTCTCAAATATCTCAAATTGTGTACCAAATGGAGACAATCGCATCATAGAGAGGTCCCTGCGATCTCACATGAAGATATATTATGATAATCACAATCACTGCCTATGACGAGCTATTTGGGAAATTATCATGCACCTCTGAATATAGGAAGTATATACCTATTGAATTCGCAGGAAATACGAAAATTCGTCACATATAATATTTTGTATTAAAGAAGCATATTAGGAAGTGTTTCAATGAAATTAATATTTTGTGAGAATGCACATCACAAGAAAACTGATCTAGTAAAAATTTAGAAAGCGGTGAACTGTAGCCCATTGCCAATTACTAAAAAAAAATGGTTCAAGCACTGAAGTGAAGTTAGGAGGTTTTACGCGTATGTTCTATTGTCTATTCTTTTACTTTGTAATTTTTTTAAAAGTTTCTAGGGGTAAGGTTCTAACAAAATTTTACACATGCACGTCTTAATGTCGATATTCTACAACTAGTTACCAAGATTCAATTCGATCAAGTCTATTTTTTTTTTGAGTTATCGAGTACCTAAATAATATTCCAGGTGGATAAAACTCGAAATCGATGGCCTGATTATGATGAAAAACAAACTTAATCCTCCCATTCGGATGCGCAACCTACCCTGAAAATTGCAAGTCCCTATCTCCTTCCGTTTGAAAGTTATCGAGGCAACGGTCACCCATCCAGCTACTGAACTCACACAAGGCTGATCGGATCTCCAAGAATATAGATCTGATCGTGTTCAAACTTTGATCTTGGTGGTAGAGTAAGGTTCTGGGGGCTCTCGCAAAATTTCAGCGATGTCGGACGAATAGCTTCTGATATATAGAATTTGTCTCAATGATTTTTTAAAAAGCTGGAAAACGACGATATATATGTAGTGCTCTACCCCGTAATCGAAAATGTTGTGTGTTCGTGACATTCTTTTGATAACATCTTTGTAACCGCTTGAGCCCCAAGTGTCAACGATACACCAAATGGTATAGGTAAAATATCGCAGTTTTGGAATCTTATTTACTATTAGTAGGCTACCGTGGATATTTATTTCAAAAAGTACTCCCACCCTCAACCATTTATTTTATGGGGGGTTACAAAAACTTATTTCACCAGGGTTTCAAAGTATCTCAACTGGTCTCTAAAATATTTGAAAAATTAGAAAACTCACCCCCGGCTTAAACCATCCCTAACTTCCATCAGAAGATCTGGAGTACAGTTTAACAACAGGAAGTGTGTAACCCTAATGGTACCCTATCACGTCCTTTTCTAGTAAAACGATCTTCTCAAAAGTTTCTGCTTCGGCAAAAAATCGATAATTTCGGACGTTTGAGCAAAATGATAACGCGATGTTCCCCAGAACATACGCGCAAAAAGACACACGGTGAAATATTCATTGATTTTAACCATCAACAAATATTCCCCGTGAGCTGGACTAAGTCACCTTACCCCCGAAGAGGAAAGCATCATTCAGGGGCAGATACGAACAGGTTTCATCAATCGACATCGTAACTTAGCCACACTGAATTAACCGAAGGAGTTCTAGGAATGAGGGTCAGGGACTGCAATGCCATTTACCTATCTAAGACCATTACGAACTGAAAACGCCCGGTTAAGTGTGGTTAGATAAACCACAAACCAGTGAACACTACCAGAATGAACGTCTGAACGATCAGTAACGAGGAATATTTCTTGATGGTTAAAATATTTCACCGTGTATCTTTTTTCATTAAAAATTGACCTTTTTCATATTTTTATAATTCATTCATTTCTCAATTTTCATCCCCCTTTTTTTTGTTTCGGGACAGTTCAGCCAATCAAGCGAAAACATTTCAATTTCTTTGTCGGTCAAATTCCATGCTTCAGTGCACCTAGAAACTGAACATGTCATGTAGTATAATAACTCCATTTATCGTATTCACATCCAATGGCTAGTTTTGTTTCAATTTATTGAAAAAAATATCTCAAAGATTTGAAAAAAGTTTATTTAGTGTGTATTCCGAAATGTGAGCGAAGTGGGAAAAATCTCAGTTTCTCAGTCAACAACTGAGATTTTTCTCACTTCGCTCACATTTCGGAATACGCAGTTAGGAAGTATGGACTCGAACATTTTAATCAAATGAAAATATTTCATCAAGATAATGAATCAATAGGTTTGTTTTAGCATGAGTTCAGAACCGTCCAAAACCGGACGAAGCATGATCAGTCGAGTATTAATGATGAAAATCTTGGACTGTGTAGTGAGTATGCTTCGTTAAGTTCCGGAAGGTTCAGTCTGAAATAAACTTAATATACGTAGTATTATTAAGAATATTTTATTTATGTTGTAGCATTCCACACCAATAGGAAAATTATCACTTTCACTCAATTAAAGTGGCTGAACAATATCAATAAGTCATTCAAAAACTCCACTTAGTCTCCGATCTTATGTTTCTTCACTGACCTTTCCAGGAATATTTAAACCCTAACTGTAAGAATTTTTTTTTTATAATATGCTCATGACTCTGGCCAGATCACATAAGTTTCCTGAAAAAACTTAATCATGAAACAAATTATAATATTAAATACTACCATGAATTCAAGGTAATAAAACAAGTCAAATAGATGAATGCTTTGAACTATTAGAACAGATTCAATGGAATAATAATAAATATAGAGGAATGAACTGACCTGTAAAATAATGGATTACTAATGAAATGAACAAAATATGTTATTTAAGATACTCGACATTCTACTATACTAAGCAAACACATATGTTTGAACTCTTTGAAGCAAACCGAACAATTTCTTACTATTCTCAATATTTTGGATGATTTAAATATACAGGCTGACTGAAATATACAGTCTAAACTGCAAATTACGTAGAAGCTCTTTTCAGAAAATACTTACTTTAACATCGATTGAATGAAATCGAAATTATACTATTTTCATATGCGATATTATTGATTTAAATGATATTTGACTTGGCAACAATCTGCCTAGTTAGCATCTTTAGAGGCAAATCAAATTGAAGCAATGATTAACTCATTTTCGAACTGTCAATATGAGGGATTCACACGAGACGAGAGTGGGCGAGAGTATAAGTAATCTTGTCTCGGTCTCGCCAAATCCCATAAAATTGAGTCTCGTTTAAGTCTCGGTCTCGTCTCTTTACCAGTGGTCTCGTCTCGTCTCGCTTGATTCTAAATAACTTTACTGATTATTATAATATATAAACTAAATGATAGATAATATTTAATAATTTTTTAAAACCATATTTATATCTATCTTATATAGGTAAAAATATTTTTACATGTACATAATTTTTTTGATTGTATACACTCTTAATTTCATCTTTTAATTTACTTGATGATCAAGAATTCAAGCATAATAACGCTTGCATCACATCATCTTTCAATGATGTACCCACCTCTCCTCCAAAAATTTGGCTTCGGCCCGTCCCTGACTCTTGTTCCTCGGAACACAGTGCTGATCAATATGCCCCCAAATGTATGTAACTTTCAAATTAATCTATGAAAATGGTCGTAAACGATTTGGTTCGACTCACTGATCAAGAATCCGTGGTCGAAATCGATTCTGTCTGTCCGGCCGATCCGCACGGCTGTAGCCATGATAACTCTCGAACGGATCGAGCTGGACAATTGAAATTTTCAGAGTAGGTTAGGGAGATAAAATCTCAGTTAATCTCGTTATTGGTCTAAATCAGCCAGGTGGTTTCGGAGTAACGAAAAAATATTTTTTTTTACATTACAAATTTCAAATTCGACTTTTTGGCGCTCTAGTTCCTCGGAACTGAGTGCTTATCAATTTGCCCAAATGTCTGTAATTTTCGAATTTTTCGATGAAAATGGTCTTAAACGATTTGGTTCGACTCACTGATCAAGAATCCGTGGTCGAAATTCATTCTGTCCGGCCGTCCGGCCGGTCCGGCCGGCTGGCCGGCCGTAGGTACGATAACTATCGAACTATCGAACGGAATGAGCTAGAGAGTTGAAATTTTCAGAGTAGCTTTAGGAGATGAATATCTCGGCTAAGTTCGTTATTGGGCAAAATCGGACAGATGGTTTCAGAGTAACAAAAATAATTTTTTTTTTACAAAGCAAATTCCAAATTAATTTTTTTTCAATAAGCAGTTTTACCATAAGAATCCAATGATATCATTTTTAACTCTAACAAGCTAATACTTTCGGAGATATGATTTTCATAGTTCCAGGGAATTCGTTAACGCTCAATATTCTAACAGCAATCTCAATCTTATTTCGCAACGAATCCTCGATGCACCCTTCTGCTACACTACTTGACTTCCAACCTCCGTGTCGTTTCAAAGACTCAATGTTGGCTCCTCCATCTATAAGTAGTGTAGCAGAAGTTCGCCTCAATGAATGACCTGTGTATTCCTTTGGATGATTCAATTGCAAAAAAGTGGCAACCTTTCTTGGAACACTTCCTATACTATGTATTCCCATCACAGCTCTGTAGCATTTTCCAGATTGATATTTAAAAAAAAATCTATTTTCAACGAAATCGTTAGGTCTTAACGCAGTGTATCTCCGATAAATATTTAGATTATTCTCCATAATAACTGTGAATGTTCGAACTTTTCTCGTTTTACTATCAGGAATATTGACTATTATAATATTTCCCTTGTCCTCGATATCTGTAGTTTTCATTTTCACCATTTCGTCACATCTGCAGGCACCAGCTAATCCGAATAACAGAACAATCTGAAACAACCATGAACAACCATATGAATATTTCCGAAACCGATCAAACGATCTATCTGAAATTTATCATCAGATTGTATAATGATGACCTTTATACGCATGCGAAGTGTTGTATTGATCGGGTAGCCGTAAAATATAAAAAAAAAGTTTTTATATTAATAAATTTTGTTTCTACAATAACTCTCGAACAGAATGAGCTAGGTAGTTGAAATTTTCAGAGTAGATTTGGGAGATAAATATCTCAGTTGAGTTCCTTAGTGGTTAAAATAGGTCAGATGGTTTCGAAGTAATGAAAAAAAGAATTTTTTTTAACTCACATATTTCAAATTCAATTTTTTTTAGGATGCAGTTTCACCATAAAAATTAATTGATATCATTTTCAACTCAAACATGCAAATACTTTCGGAGATATGATTTTTCGAAATTTCAATAATGAATCGTACTTCTATGTTTTCACAAAATGCTATAATTATTCTATCTTTGAATTATTATATGATATATCTGCATACTCGTACATCTATGAATTATTATATGATCTATGTTCATACTCGTACAGAGTCAAATTCATTTCAGCTATTTTAATTTGATTTCTTCCATGGTGCAGTCTTCTTTCTTAGATTGCTCATTTAATTTTGATGAATAAACTATTATTTGAATTGAATTTCCTTTATGATGCAGTTCTATCATAAGAATCCATTGATATAATTTCTAACACTGATAAACCAATACTTTCGGAGATATAATTTGTCTGTTTGAACAAGAGCGCCAGAAAGCTCCTGTCCGCAGGGCTTGAACCAATTTTTTTCGAATTGCACCAATTCACGAAATAAGCGCAGAAATTTGTCAATAGACTTCGATGGTCCAAGGGAAGAGACTGCTTCATTCGCCAAACCTTAATTTTTGAGGGCATTTTCACTTTCAACCACTTCTCACCAGCTTGCAAATGATAACTATCAATTATTATACTTTAATTTTGGGTTTCATGAAGCTTCGATGAGCTTAATCGTGGATATAATTCGATGGTTGTATGAAAAAAAAAAGCACTGACTTGAAGTCAGTACTCTTTGGCGCGCGTGTTCACGGTGGCTAATTTGAATTGAATGATGAGTACTTCAAGCTCAGTGGATAGAGCGAGCCGAAGATCTACCCAAAGGATAGTGGACACCATTCACTGTCGGTTCAAAAATTAACAGTGCTGTATCTAAGCTGCCATCAGGATAGAGTAACAAAGTTGGAGAAGAACACCAGTGACTCTCCTTAGTCGCACAAGCTCCTAGAAGATTTGGGAGGGTCAGTATAATCCTTATCATGTTTATAGCACGCGCGCCAAAGCAGATTGACTTTTTACACTTATTCTTTCATTGTTAAGTCAATCTGCTTTTGCGCGCGTGCTATAAACATGATTAGGATTATACTGACCCTCCCAAATCTTCTAGGAGCTTGTGCGACTAAGGAGAGTCACTTGTGTTCTTCTCCAACTTTGTTACTCTATCCTGATGGCAGCTTAGATACAGCACTGTTAATTTTTGAACCGACAGTGAATGGTGTCCACTATCCTTTGGGTAGATCTTCGGCTCGCTCTATCCACTGAGCTTGAAGTACTCATCATTCAATTCAAATTAGCCACCGTGAACACGCGCGCCAAAGAGTACTGACTTCACGTCAGTGCTTTTTTTTTTTCAAGTTCCTTTAACAAATATAGCTATCAATACAGTGTGGCTGTTAGCTTTACCGTAGATCGGAAAAAAATGCGGTTGTGGGTCATCCGTTAGGGACGCAATTGCATCTTCTCCAAATCCGCACGTATTTTAATATAGATCTACCGAATATAGTTATTTATAAATTCGCCTCAGGGCCACCATACAGACATTTCAAATCGGAAACAACGCTATTTCCCCAAACTGACTTGTGTCCGTGCACTGAATTGCTATGAATATTCTTTTAAAACCTCATAATATCGACTCAGCACTCCCAACATAACCCATCCAACCCAAAAACAATCACTTCTCTTCTGCGCATGCGCAATCTACTCGCGGCTAAAAGTCCTCTCAAAATAACACACCTTACAAAAAACTCCGATTCTCCAACACTAGTGGTTCAGGGGATATCACATCTTTAATCCACGCATGCGCAGACCCTCAACAGGGGATTCTATAGACGAATAGCATCCGCCACCCCAAAACCCTAATCCTCTCTGACGAAAACACCACCAGTTAAATCACTGATGGTCTGCTCATGCGCATAACGAAAAATGCCTGTGAGCGGTAACATCAATTTCAAAATTAGCCCCAGGGCCACATTACGGACACTTTAACTCGGAAACAACGCTACATCCCCCAAACTGACTTGTCCTTGCACTGAATTGCTATGAATATTCTTTTAAAACCTCATAATATCGACTCCCCAGTAAACATGATATATTACAGAAACATTTCATATGAGATATGGGTGAAGCATTTTGAAACATTGCAAAGTTATGTTTCATGAACATCTCGCAAATGTTTATATGGAACATCGCTTCGCATCATCAGTGATATATCACAGTGACATGAAATATGAGACATATAATATAGGTATATTATGTGGGCATTAGAAAACATTCCAGTAATCTAACGGAAATGTTTGAATGTAACACGGCCTCTAAATAAAGCAATATCGGTGAAATATGTATATTAAATTATTTATTCAAGTATAGGTACATTAGCCTTTCCAACATTTTTTTTTTCAGTTTTCCGTCAAACGACAATGATACGTATAAATATATATCATTATCTCTTCAAGAATATATATTCAAGAATAAATCTTGTCTGAAAGATTTAATAAGCCTAATGTCAAATAATGAATGCTGATTGCTGATTCTGATTGGTTGGCGGTAGACGGATGCGGGCAGCCATATTGGTGTTCTGTGCGACAGACCCATGGATCACAGATTACGCGTGGTTAGGAGTGGAGGTTATGTCTGTTGATGATCATTTAATTTGGTGGAAAGTAGAAGTTTTGGCAGTTTTTAAGTTTCATTCATCATTGTGCGATAGGATAAATTAGTTCATACTCTTTGAAACTAATAAGTGATTAATAAATATATGGTTTCATCCAGCGGTGATAAAGGAGGTGAATTCTTTATAATATCATACTTACTTGATTTTTTTTTTTTGATAACTTTTCTAATAATATATTTATATTATATCATGGAGCAACGACGAAAGAATAAGTTGTTTTCATTTTATTAAATTTTTTGTGATATATAATATATTTTTATTTAATATTTCGATTCCAGGTTTTGTTGTACACCTTTGCATAAATGAAGAATAAAAACTCGATTTGATAACATTTGTTTAATATATTGACTAGAACCTTCGATAGTATTCTTGTTGACACCAAAGGATTTAAGTGTAATATTGTATATTTACTCTTTACGATAGGTTTGTTCCAAATCAAGAGATTATCGTACAATGCAGCGTCATGATTCGGAGCAGTAGGTAGAAAAGTCACATTTTTTATACTGCTCCGAATCCTGACGATGCATTCTCCGATAATTTCTTGATTTGGTACAAACCTAATGAAACACCTGAAGATTGAAGTAGAATCAAGAATGTTTTTGTTCCAGTGAAAAATTGGTCTGTAACATATCCTTGGTATATTGCAATGAGACCAAATTAACGTTAAAAGTAACGTAGATAATATCTACGTTACATTTCATTCATAGGAGTAGAGATGTTTCAGAAACATCTACGAGATCGTTAATGTCCAAGGACATTTATGCTTCAGTGGAAACATTTCTCAGAAAACGTCTCAGTAACATATCATTGAAACATATATTATATGTTTCAATGATATGTTACTGAGACGTTTTCTGAGATATGTTTCCACTGAAGCATAAATGTCCTTGGACATTAACGATCTCGTAGATGTTTCTGAAACATCTCTACCCCTATGAATGAAATGTTTCATGTTACACGTGAAATGTTTCAGCTATATTACTGAGATGCATCAATGTTTACTGGGTCAGCACTCCCAACATAACCCATCCAACCCAAAAACAGTCACTTCTCTTATGATGCGCATGTGCAATCTACTCGCGGCTCAAAGTCCTCTCAAAATAACACACCTTACAGAAAACTCCGATTCTCCAACACTAGTGGTTCAGGAGATATCACATCTTTAATCCACGCATGCGCAGACCCTCAACAGGGGATTCTATAGAGGAATAGCATCCCGCACCCCAAAACCCTAATCCTCTCTGACGAAAACACCACCAGTTGAATCACTGATGGTCTGCTCATGCGCATAACGAAAAATGCCTGCAAGGGGTAACATCAATTTCAAAATTAGCCCCAGGGCCACGGTACGGACACTTTAACTCGGAAACAACGCTACATCCCCCAAACTGACTTGTCCTTGCACTGAATTGCTATGAATATTCATTTAAAACCTCATAATATCGACTCAGCACTCCCAACATAACCCATCCAACCCAAAAACAGTCACTTCTCTTCTGTGCATGCGCAATCTACTGGCGGCTAAAAGTCCTCTCAAAATAACACACCTTACAAAAAACTCCGATTCTCCAACACTAGTGGCTCGGAAGATATCGCATCTTTAATCTACGCATGCGCAGACCCTCATCAGGGATCTGAATTCTATGGAGGAATAGCATCCGCCACCCCAAAACCCCAATCCTCTCTGACGAAAACTACAGCAGTTAAAGGACTTCTCATCTGCGCAAGCGCAGTACGGAAAATGCCCGGAAAGGGCAGCATGAACCTCAAAAACATATGTTTCGGCGATAAAAGCAAAGTATTCCGCAAAATAGTAGTAATTTTTTTATTTTTTTCATGTCACGTGATCTTCACGAAATTTTGCAAAAGTGTTTGCTTTGGTCTTTTGCATCTAACTACTGAGTTTCAATTTGATCAGATCAGTATTTTTCGAGTTAACGTGAAAACAAAATTTTAAAATTTTCAAATTTTTTTTTTGCCACTTTAGGGCCGTCCGTTCAACACAAAACTTCGCAGGCATATAAAGGTCATGATTCTACAATCTGATGCCAAATTTCAAAAAGATCGAGTGATCGGTTCCGGAAATATTCATAAAAAACGTTTTTACTAAAAACGGCCTTAACTCCGAAACCGCTCCGTCGATTTCGCCCGTTAACGAACTTGTTCGAGATATTTACGCTACGAAACTACCCTGCAAATTTCAACGCTCTAAGTCGTTCCGTTCGAGAGTTATCGTGCTAACGGCCGGCCGGCCGGTCTGGACGGACAGAATTGAATTTGACCTCGAATTCTTCATCAGGGAGTCGAACCCAATCGTTTGAGACCATTTTCGAAAAAAAATTCGAAAAATACAGACATTATGACGAAATGATAGCACGCTGTTCCTTGCGGAACACGCGCGCAAAAATGAACTGAAAATCGACATAGAATCGCACTAATTCCGCAATTAAGAGCTGTCAAAGCTTTGTGAAACCCAATGTATATCTGTCAGAATGAATTTATCGTGGCAACCGTAACTAGGCAAATGTTCCATAATTCACTCAATTATAACGATCGTAAATGGATAGAATTATGTGCGTTTGTAAATCAATCCAAAAGTGGATATTCAGGTTTTTATGAATTTCAAAACGTTTGAAAATAAAATAACATATTTCATTCGGAGTAGAAGTGACTTTTCATGGCATGCTCGCTTTTCATGGCTCAGTCCGTTCGGCGGGTAAACTCAAGCTCGCCATGAAAAGTGACACTTCTCCTTATGAAATAATATACTATTATTTTTTGCTACAGAAAGCCATGTTATGTATGAAAACTTCAGTGCATTGCATGATCTTATTGAAACGCCCTTCAATATCTACAAGAATCTGAATATTTCCTTTGAATACTTGATTGACTCTGAATAATTTCAGATCTCATAAATCAGTGAAATTTATTCAATCATTACTGTACGAGGGGTCTTATTATATTTTTTTACTTTTTAGATGCTGAGATTGTTACAACAAATCAATTTCTCCAACAACGCATTAACTGGTCATAATTTCTTCAAAGTAACTAAAGGTTCTATTCTGAATGTAAGTAAAAGTCTCCTGTTGGAAAAAAATTATATAATTGATTCATGACCACTAATTTACAGGTTGCAGCAGCTATTATAACATACGAACTAGTCTTAATTCAGTTCAATCAACATTCCTTGGAAAAAATGGCATACGTAGAAAACAGCACCATTTGTTTTTAAGATAAATGTTCTCTTATTTCCCTCCTACATATCTTAAATGATAAATTGTATATGGAATAAATTCTTCTTATCATGTAGAAATTATAGGCGGGTTTGTACAGCAAAATGAATACATAAAATAAGAAACAAATTAAAATAAAATAAGGATTAAGGGTTAAACGGATCGGTTTATACAGATAATCTAAAACAAAATAAGAAAGAAGAATAAGAATTAAAGTTGGCCAACTCTCATGTTTATTTCTTATTTTATGTTATTTAGTTTGGAAAATGACAATGCGCATGCTCAAAGAGTAAAATTCATAGAACTTGCATTAAATTGTCAAAAAGCTGCGATTTGATTGGTTCATTCTTATTTCTTATTTTGTTTTAGATTATCTGTATAAACCGATCCGTTTAACCCTTAATCCTTATTTTATTTTAATTTTTTTCTTATTTTATCTTATTTGCTGTATAAACCCGCCTATAATTTCTACATGATAAGAAGAATTTATTCCATATACAATTTATCATTTAAGATATGTAGAAGGGAAATAAGAGAACATTTATCTTAAAAACAAATGGTGCTGTTTTCTACGTATGCCATTTTTTCCAAGGAATGTTGATTGAACTGAATTAAGACTAGTTCGTATGTTATAATAGCTGCTGCAACCTGTAAATTTGTGGTCATGAATCAATTATATAATTTTTTTCCAACAGGAGACTTTTACTTACATTCAGAATAGAACCTTCAGTTACTTTGAAGAAATTATGACCAGTTAATGCGTTGTTGGAGAAATTGATTTGTTGTAACAATCTCAGCATCTAAAAAGTAAAAAAATATAATAAGACCCCTCGTACAGTAATGATTGAATAAATTTCACTGATTTATGAGATCTGAAATGATTCAGAGTCAATCAAGTATTCAGATTCTTGTAGATATTGAAGGGCGTTTCAATAAGATCATGCAATGCACTGAAGTTTTCATACATAACATGGCTTTCTGTAGCAAAAAATAATAGTATATTATTTCATAAGGAGAAGTGTCACTTTTCATGGCGAGCTTGAGTTTACCCGCCGAACGGACTGAGCCATGAAAAGCGAGCATGCCATGAAAAGTCACTTCTACTCCGAATGAAATATGTTATTTTATTTTCAAACGTTTTGAAATTCATAAAAACCTGAATATCCACTTTTGGATTGATTTACAAACGCACATAATTCTATCCATTTACGATCGTTATAATTGAGTGAATTATGGAACATTTGCCTAGTTACGGTTGCCACGATAAATTCATTCTGACAGATATACATTGGGTTTCACAAAGCTTTGACAGCTCTTAATTGCGGAATTAGTGCGATTCTATGTCGATTTTCAGTTCATTTTTGCGCGCGTGTTCCGCAAGGAACAGCGTGCTATCATTTCGTCATAATGTCTGTATTTTTCGAATTTTTTTTCGAAAATGGTCTCAAACGATTGGGTTCGACTCCCTGATGAAGAATTCGAGGTCAAATTCAATTCTGTCCGTCCAGACCGGCCGGCCGGCCGTTAGCACGATAACTCTCGAACGGAACGACTTAGAGCGTTGAAATTTGCAGGGTAGTTTCGTAGCATAAATATCTCGAACAAGTTCGTTAACGGGCGAAATCGACCGAGCGGTTTCGGAGTTAAGGCCGTTTTTAGTAAAAACGTTTTTTATGAATATTTCCGGAACCGATCACTCGATCTTTTTGAAATTTGGCATCAGATTGTAGAATCATGACCTTTATATGCCTGCGAAGTTTTGTGTTGAACGGACGGCCTTAAAGTGGCAAAAAAAAAATTTGAAAATTTGAAAATTTTGTTTTCACGTTAACTCGAAAAATACTGATCTGATCAAATTGAAACTCAGTAGTTAGATGCAAAAGACCAAAGCAAACACTTTTGCAAAATTTCGTGAAGATCACGTGACATGAAAAAAATAAAAAAATTACTACTATTTTGCGGAATACTTTGCTTTTATCGCCGAAACATATGTTTTTGAGGTTCATGCTGCCCTTTCCAGGCATTTTCCGTATTGCGCATGCGCAGATGAGAAGTCCTTTAACTGCTGTAGTTTTCGTCAGAGAGGATTGGGGTTTTGGGGTGGCGGATGCTATTCCTCCATAGAATTCAGATCCCTGATGAGGGTCTGCGCATGCGTAGATTAAAGATGCGATATCTTCCGAACCACTAGTGTTGGAGAATCGGAGTTTTTTGTAAGGTGTGTTATTTTGAGAGGACTTTTAGCCGCCAGTAGATTGCGCATGCACAGAAGAGAAGTGACTGTTTTTGGGTTGGATGGGTTATGTTGGGAGTGCTGAGTTAATATTATGAGGTTTTAAATGAATATTCATAGCAATTCAGTGCAAGGACAAGTCAGTTTGGGGGATGTAGCGTTGTTTCCGAGTTAAAGTGTCCGTACCGTGGCCCTGGGGCTAATTTTGAAATTGATGTTACCCCTTGCAGGCATTTTTCGTTATGCGCATGAGCAGACCATCATTGATTTAACTGGTGGTGTTTTCGTCAGAGAGGATTAGGGTTTTGGGGTGCGGGATGCTATTCCTCTATAGAATCCCCTGTTGAGGGTCTGCGCATGCGTGGATTAAAGATGTGATATCTCCTGAACCACTAGTGTTGGAGAATCGGAGTTTTTTGTAAGGTGTGTTATTTTGAGAGGACTTTAAGCCGCGAGTAGATTGCACATGCGCATAAGAGATGTGACTGTTTTTGGGTTGGATGGGTTATGTTGGGAGTGCTGAGTCGATATCATGAGGTTTTAAAAGAATATTCATAGCAATTCAGTGCAAGGACAAGTCAGTTTGTGGGATGTAGCGTTGTTTCCGAGTTTATCTTATTTCGTGTATAAACGCTCTCATAGTAATGTACATGCTTAACTTTCTTATTTTATTTCTTATTTTGTTTTATCTTATCTTATTTGCTGTATAAACCCTCCTTTAGATAGGCAATTTCATTTTGAATTATTGAATGATTTTCACTGACAAACAGAAGTGTATAACAATAAAAAAGTGTTTCATCTTCATGAGTTTAATCTTTATTTTTCTTATGGTATTATATTTATTTATTTAGTATTAAGTAACATTTCGGATATTCAATGACTAATAAATGCACCACGAAAGCAATATGGTCACATCTCCAAAATTTGAGCTATAAATATTACGATGTTCGAATTTTTTACCAAAAATGGATTAGGTTCGACTGACTGATGAATAATTCGAGGTCAAATTTGATTCTTTCCGGCCAGCTGACCGTTGCCACGTTATCTTGAGAACTGAAGATAGCGACTTTAAATGTTCAGGGTAGGTGGCGCGTGCAAATTTGACGGACATTTTCATTAATGGGCATAATCGGCCCAACGGTTTCCGAGTAGGTATATATATATTTTGTTTTCAACCCATACAGATCCGATGAAATAAAAACTTGTTCACTAGTTGTAAAATACCGACATAAATGCGTATGTAAAATTTTGTGTGGATCGTATTACCAGAAAATTAAAAAAATTATTAAAAAGTATTATTTATCTCATGATAACTTGAGAACAGAAAGAGATAGCGACTTGCTATCTACTAGGATGGGTTGCGCATTCCAATGCGACATTTGAGTATGTTAATAGTAGTGTCCGACCGAAACTGGTTTTTCAGCCGAAACCGAAACCGAAACCGAACTTTCGGCCAGGGTCTCAGTTTCGGCCGAAACCGAAACCGAAACCGAAACTTCATATTTCATACTGAAATCTACTGTATTTTTTACAATTTCATTTGCATATACATAAAAACAGTTGAGGAGTGGTGAATAAAATAAAAAGTCAATTTTTTTGAGATCTTTATTTATTATTTTGGTATTACCAAGTTATCAAAATAATCAGTCGAAGTATACAGGGTGATTCCAAATCAGAGGTGAACCTTGGAGGAGGTGTTAGTATGGATTATTTGCTGTGGTTTGAGCCATTTTTATTGATGACCGAAAATCAACAGTTTCCGAGATATTTGAGTTCTGGTTCTGTTGAAAAAGAATTAGTATGATTTGAAAGGGGATGTAAGAAGCAGAGAGAGAAAAATAACGAATTCAATATTTTTTTGTTGCAACTAAGCTCGAAATTTCATTAGAAAATGTATTCAAAAATTAAGTTCCACCATTCCATAAGTAAGCACGTGCCGCCTTTCTGATGTCTTCAATTGTTATTTTCCGCCTGAAATTTACTCACGCTGTCTTTTGATACACATTCACTATTTTATATACCGGACATTCAAGAGGCTGCTTATAAAAAATCTGCTGAAACGAAACTAGTTAAGCAATCTAACGAAATCTTTCAGAGAATGAAGAAGGAAGTAGACAAGTTTTTAAAATAATTTTGGCATACTAAATTGTGAAATTCGAAAGTTGCAGACAAATACTAGAAATTCATTTTTCATTTTTTCATATACCACATTTAAAATCATACTAATTCTTTTTCAACCTATTATACAGCATAGATTTGCTTTTTCCGTACATATAATATCCTTTTCTGATGAAAATAAACCAAAATTATCATCAAATTTGCTCAAAGTAGCAAAAATTGACGAAATATGAACTAAGTTCAGGAATCTTTTAAAAATCAACCGAACTCCAAAAACTGTTGATTTTCGGTTATTAATAAATATGGATTAAACAACAGCTAATTTGTCATACTAACTCCTCCTCCCAGTTTCACGTCTTATTTGGAATCACCCTATGTAATCTAATCAATAATAATTAGTGAATTCTCATGATTTCTCAGTCTTAACGAAGATAGATTACAATAAATTGTACGACAATTATGTATACCTACTTATAACTCCTGGCCAAGCGACCAGGATAATTCACGAACAGTCAAGTTTCGGCCCGGCCGAAAGTTTCGGCCATTTTGGGCCGAAACCGAAACTAAGGCCGAAACTAGATTTCTTGGCCGAAACTGGCCGAAACCGAAACCGAAACCGAACTTTCGGTCGGTCACTAGTTAATAGGCATAATCGGTCAAACTGTTTTGGAATTATACCTATCTGAAATTTTTATGCTATTCCCTTAATTTAATAATTCGAAATATACGAAACCGATCCAATTCAAACATGGTAATTAGTTGTAGAATGCCGACGTGCGAATTTTTAAGAAGTTTCGTGAGGATCGTATCACTAGAATATTCTAAAAAGATCATCAGAAATCATTGAAAAAAAATCTATATATCAGAAACTATTCTTCCGAAATCGCTGAAATTGACTGTGTAGTGAGTATGCTTCGTTAAGTTCCGGAAGGTTCAGTCTGAAATAAACTTAATATACGTAGTATTATTAAGAATATTTTATTTATGTTGTAGCATTCCACACCAATAGGAAAATTATCACTTTCACTCAATTAAGGTTCAAATATAGGCTGAACAATATCAATAAGTCATTCAAAAACTCCACTTAGTCTCCGATCTTATGTTTCTTCACTGGCCTTTCCAAGAATATTTAAACCCTAACTGTAAGAATTTTTTTTTTATAATATGCTCATTCCAGATCACATAAGTTTCCTGAAAAAACTTAATCATGAAACAAATTATAATATTAAATAATACCATGAATTCAAGGTAATAAAACAAGTCAAATAGATGAATGCTTTGAACTATTAGAACAGATTCAATGGAATAATAATAAATATAGAGGAATGAACTGACCTATAAAATAATGGATTACTAACGAAATGAACAAAATATGTTATTTAAGATACTCGACATTCTACTATACTAAGCAAACACATATGTTTGAACTCTTTGAAGCAAACCGAACAATTTCTTACTATTCTCAATATTTTGGATGATTTAAATATACAGGCTGACTGAAATATACAGTCTAAACTGCAAATTACGTAGAAGCTCTTTTCAGAAAATACTTAATTTAACATCGATTGAATGAAAACGAAATTATACTATTTTCATATGCGATATTATTGATTTAAATGATATTTCACTTGGCAACAATCTGCCTAGTTAGCATCTTTAGAGGCAAATCAAATTGAATCAATGATTAACTCATTTTCGAACTGCCAATATGAGGGCTTCACACGAGACGAGAGTGGGCGAGAGTATAAGTAATCTCGTCTCGGTCTCGCCAAATCCCAAAAAATTGAGTCTTGTTTAAGTCTCGGTCTCGTCTCGTTACCAGTTGTCTCGTCTCGTCTCGCTTAATTCTAAATAACTTTAATGAATATTATAATATATGATAGATAATATTGAATAATTTTTTAAAACCATATTTATATCTATCTTAAGGTAAAAATATTTTTACATGTACATAATTTTTTTGATTTCATACACTCTTAATTTCATCTTTTAATTTACTTGATGATCAAGAATTCAAACATAATAACGCTTGCATCACATCATCTTTCAATGATGTACCCACCTCTCCCCCAAATATTTGGCTTCGGCCCGTCCCTGACTCTTGTTCCTCGGAACACAGTGCTGATCAATATGCCCCCAAATGTATGTAACTTTCAAATTGTTCAATGAAAATGGTCTTAAACGATTTGGTTCGACTCAGTGATCAAAAATCCGTGGTCGAAATCGATTCTGTCTGTCCGGCCGATCCGCACGGCCGTAGCCATGATAACTCTCGA
Source organism: Halyzia sedecimguttata (assembly GCA_937662695.2). Lineage (NCBI taxonomy): Eukaryota > Metazoa > Arthropoda > Insecta > Coleoptera > Coccinellidae > Halyzia > Halyzia sedecimguttata. The sequence continues at coordinate 20,145,425 of OW569413.2, forward strand.
ACGGAATGAGCTGGACAATTGAAATTTTCAGAGTAGGTTTGGGAGATAAAAATCTCAGTTAATCTCGTTATTGGGCTAAATCAGCCAGATGTTTTCGGAGTAACGAAAAAATATTCTTTTTACATTACAAATTTCAAATTCGACTTTTTGGCGCTCTAGTTCCTCGGAACTGAGTGCTTATCAATTTGCCCAAATGTCTGTAATTTCCAAAATTTTCGATGAAAATGGTCTTAAACGATTTGGTTCGACTCACTGATCAAGAATCCGTGGTCGAAAATCAATCTGTCCGGCCGGCCTGCCGGCCGTAGGCACGATAACTCTCGAACAGAATGAGCTAGACAGTTGAAATTTTCAGGGTAGGTTTGGGAGATAAATATCTCGGCTAAGTTCGTTATTGGGCAAAATCGGACAGATGGTTTCGGAGTAACAAAAAAAAAAAATTTTTTTTACGAAGCAAATTCCAAATTAATTTTTTTTCAATAAGCAGTTTCACCATAAGAATCCAATGATATCATTTTAAACTCTAACAAGCTAATACTTTCGGAGATATGATTTTTCAAAATTTCAATAATAAATCGTATTTCAACGTTGTCACACAATGATATAATTATTCTATGTATGAATTGTCATAATGTCAACTTATTTTCCTGAGACATGTCATTATCTAATCAATCGAAGAATTGTGAGCGAAGTGAGAAAAATCTCAGTTGTTTGCTCCGAAATTAGTTTTTTTCAGAAAAGTCTCACATTTCGGAACGGAACATGAAGTAAGAGATCTGAGAGTAGTGAAACTGCTTTTCATCCATAGACATAGATATAACTCTCGAACGGAATGAGCTAGGTAGTTGAAATTTTCAGAGTAGGTTAGGGAGATGAATATCTCGGTTAAGTTTGTTATTGGACAAAATTGGCCAGATTTAATTTGATTTCTTCCATGGTGTAGTTCTCATTCTCATGATTGCTCATTTAATCTTGATAAATAAACTATCATTTGAATTGAACTTCCTTTATGATGCAGTTTTATCACATGAATACATTGATGTAATTCCCAACTCTGAGAAACCAATACTTTCGGAGATATAATTTGTCTGTTTGAACTAGAGCGCCAGAAAGCTCCTGTCCACAGGGCTTGAACCCATTTTTATTCGTTAAAGTTACATTGAATATACAATTGATCAATGTCGCATTTTGAAAATTAAAACCATGTAATAATGAACTGGTAGGATTATGTCTCGGATTCTGTTCCAAAGCTGATGCCTCATTAGAGTCTTCTAAGTTGCTAGTTCCAGGGAATTCGTTAACTCTCAATATTCTAACAGCAATCTCAATCTTATTTCGCAACGAATCCTCGATGTACCCTTCTGCTACACTACTTGACTTCCAACCTCCGTGTCGTTTCAAAGACTCAATGTTGGCTCCTCCATCTATAAGTAGTGTAGCAGAAGTTCGCCTCAATGAATGACCTGTGTATTCGTTTGGATGATTCAATTGCAAAAAAGTGGCAACCTTTCTTGGAACAATTCCTATACTTTGTATTCCCATCACAGCTCTGTAGCATTTTCCAGATTGATATTTCAAAAAAAAATTATTTTCAACGAAATCGTTAGGTCTTAACGCAGTGTATCTCCGATAAATATTTAGATTATTCTCCCTAATAACTGTGAATGTTCGAACTTTTCTCGTTTTACTATCAGGAATATTGACTATTATAATATTTCCCTTGTCCTCGATATCTGTAGTTTTCATTTTCACCATTTCGTCACATCTGCAGGCACCAGCTAATCCGAATAACAGAACAATCTGAAACAACCATGAACAACCATATGAATATTTCCGAAACCGATCAAACGATCTATCTTAAATTTATCATCAGATTATATAATGATGACCTTTATACGCATGCGAAGTGTTGTTTTGATCGGGTAGCCGTAAAATGTAAAAAAAAATGTTTTTGTATTATTAAATTTTGTTTCTACAATAACTCTCGAACAGAATGAGCTAGGTAGTTGAAATTTTCATAGTAGATTTGGGAGATAAATATCTCAGTTGAGTTCCTTAGTGGTTAAAATAGGTCAGATGGTTTCGGAGTAATGAAAAAAAGAATTTCTTTTAACTCACATATTTCAAATTCAATTTTTTTTAGGATGCAGTTTCACCATAAAAATTAATTGATATCATTTTCAACTCCAACATGCAAATACTTTCGGAGATATGATTTTTCGAAATTTCAATAATGAATCGTACTTCTATGTTTTCAAAAAATGCTATTATTATTCTATCTTTGAATTATTATATGATATATCTTCATACTCGTACATCTATGAATTATTATATGATCTATGTTCATACTCGTACAGAGTCAAATTCATTTCAGCTATTTTAATTTGATTTCTTCCATGGTGCAGTCCTCATTCTTAGATTGCTCATTTAATTTTGATGAATAAACTATTATTTGAATTGAATTTCCTTTATGATGCAGTTCTATCATAAGAATCCATTGATATAATTTCTAACACTGATAAACTAATACTTTCGGAGATATAATTTGTCTGTTTGAACAAGAGCGCCAGAAAGCTCCTGTCCGCAGGGCTTGAACCAATTTTTTTCGAATTGCACCAATTCACGAAATAAGCTGCAGAAATTTGTCAATAGACTTCGATGGTCCAAGGGAAGAGACTGCTTCATTCGCCAAACCTTAATTGCTGAGGGCATTTTCACTTTCCCACTTCTCACCAGCTTGCAAATGATAACTATCAATTATTATACTTCAATTTTGGGTTTCATGAAGCTTCGATGAGCTTAATCGTGGATATAATTCGATGGTTGTATGAAAAATGAACTGAAAATCGAGATAGAATCGCACTAATTCGGCAATTAAGAGCTGTCAAAGCTTTGTGAAACCCAATGTATATCTGTCAGAATGAATTTATCGTGGCAACAGTAAATAGGCAAATGTTCCATAATTCAATCAATTATAACGATCGTAAATGGATAGAATTATGTGCGTTTGTAAATCAATCCAAAAGTGGATATTCAGGTTTTTATTTATTTTTAAACGTTTGAAAATAAAATAACATATTTCATTCGGAGTAGAAGTGACTTTTCATGGCATGCTCGCTTTTCATGGCTCAGTCCGTTCGGCGGGTAAACTCAAGCTCGCCATGAAAAGTGACACTTCTCCTTATGAAATAATATACTATTATTTTTTGCTACAGAAAGCCCTGTTATGTATGAAAACTTCAGTGCATTGCATGATCTTATTGAAACGCCCTTCAATATCTACAAGAATCTGAATATTTCCTTTGAATACTTGATTGACTCTGAATCATTTCAGATCTCATAAATCAGTGAAATTTATTCAATCATTACTGTACGAGGGGTCTTATTATATTTTTTTACTTTTTAGATGCTGAGATTGTTACAACAAATCAATTTCTCCAACAACGCATTAACTGGTCATAATTTCTTCAAAGTAACTAAAGGTTCTATTCTGAATGTAAGTAAAAGTCTCCTGTTGGAAAAAAATTATATAATTGATTCATGACCACAAATTTACAGGTTGCAGCAGCTATTATAACATACGAACTAGTCTTAATTCAGTTCAATCAACATTCCTTGGAAAAAATGGCATACGTAGAAAACAGCACCATTTGTTTTTAAGATAAATGTTCTCTTATTTCCCTTCTACATATCTTAAATGATAAAATGTATATGGAATAAATTCTTCTTATCATGTAGAAATTATAGGCGGGTTTATACAGCAAATAAGATAAAATAAGAAACAAATTAAAATAAAATAAGGATTAAGGGTTAAACGGATCGGTTTATACAGATAATCTAAAACAAAATAAGAAATAAGAATGAACCAATCAAATCGCAGCTTTTTGACAATTTAATGCAAGTTCTATGAATTTCACTCTTTGAGCATGCGCATTGTCATTTTCCAAACTGAATAACATAAAATAAGAAATAAACATGAGAGTTGGCCAACTTTAATTCTTATTCTTATTTCTTATTTTATCTTATTTCGTGTATAAACGCTCTCATAGTAATGTACATGCTTAACTTTCTTATTTTATTTCTTATTTTATTTTATCTTATCTTATTTGCTGTATAAACCCTCCTTTAGATAGGCAATTTCATTTTGAATTATTGAATGATTTTCACTGACAAACAGAAGTGTATAACAATAAAAAAGTGTTTCATCTTCATGAGTTTAATCTTTATTTTTCTTATGGTATTATATTCATTTATTTAGTATTAAGTAACATTTCGGATATTCAATGACTAATAAATGCACCACGAAAGCAATATGGTCACATCTCCAAAATTTGAGCTATAAATATTACGATGTTCGAATTTTTTACCAAAAATGGATTAGGTTCGACTGACTGATGAATAATTCGAGGTCAAATTTGATTCTTTCCGGCCACCTGACCGTTGCCACGTTATCTTGAGAACTGAAGATAGCGACTTTAAATGTTCAGGGTAGGTGGCGCATGCAAATTTCGCATAATCGCATAATCGGCCCAACGGTTTCCGAGTAGGTATATATATATTTTGTTTTCAACCCATACAGATCCGATGAAATAAAAACTTGTTCACTAGTTGTAAAATACCGACATAAATACGTATGTAAAATTTTGTGTGGATCGTATTACCAGAAAATTAAAAAAATGATTAAAAAGTATTATTTATCTCATGATAACTTGAGAACAGAAAGAGATAGCGACTTAATATCTACTAGGATGGGTTGCGCATTCCAATGCGACATTTGAGTATGTTAATAGGCATAATCGGTCAAACTGTTTTGGAATTATACCTATCTGAAATTTTTTTGCTATTCCCTTAATTTAATAACTCGAAATATACGAAACCGATCCAATTCAAACATGGTAATTAGTTGTAGAATGCCGACGTGCGAATTTTTAAGAAGTTTCGTGAGGATCGTATCACTAGAATATTCTAAAAAGATCATCAGAAATCATTGAAAAAAATCTATATATCAGAAACTATTCTTCCGAAATCGCTGAAATTTTGCGAGGGCCTTCAAAACCTAATTTCACAGCCAAGTGAAGTTAGGAGTTATACCCATCTGCAATATTATTTTCTCAATTATTCAAAAAATACAGATCCGGTCAAATTGAAACTTGGTACATTGTCTTGCGGAATATCGACATAAAGACGTATGTCAAATTTTGTGGGGATCGTATCACTAGGAAAATAAAAAAAAATATGAACAAATATTATGTATCTCACGACAACTTGAGAACGGAAAGCCATACTTGCAATTTTCAGGGTAGGTTGCAAATCCGAATGCGACATTTGAGTTCGTTAATAGGCATAATCAGCCAAATGATTTTGGAGTTATACACATCTGAAATTTTATTGATATTTCCTCGAACTCGAAATATACAAATCCGATCCAATTAAAACTTACTTATAGAATATCGACGCGCTAATTTTCGTGGAATTCCATGAAATCCTAAAATCACTGGTGACGTAAGTTTTTTTGCATATTATTGTACATTCAATGCATTTCAATTTCGATAGAATACATTCGTCAGAATTGAAAATTCTGAGGTCTCAGACGATTCTCTCATTACTCAAGTCTGTCATTGAAAAGGTACGAAATGTATTCATATCAAATAAAAGCTGAGAAAACGGCCTATATCGATGGTAAATTTGATTAAGGGTGTCCAATAGAGGTGAATAGACAAATAGAAAATTCTCGCAAAATTTTGTGACTTCACGTCATTGTTTGAGCCAATTTTTTTGCTAGGAATGGAACTCAGGTGATTGGAATCGCGTGAATTTAGTATGCCCGTGTGCGGACGCCCTGAGTGCTCCGCACACATTCACGTTTTGAAAGTTTCACTTTTGCGAGCCAGTGCGGAAATAGTTATTTATGATGTGAGTGTTAAAAGTGATGTTTTATTTCATGAGTGAAAAAGTTAGTGAAATGAGCGGAGCGAATTGAACAATTCCACGAACAAAATAAAATCACTTTTAACACAAATATCATACAACGTTTTTTGTAACACTGCCCTATTTTTATAATAGAATAGGCGAATTTTGAAAGACATTAAACATCAAAATGCATTTTAATATTCAAATAATCACGAGGTTGTTGTGAATTGCAAACGTCGCCAATGCAATGGTTAATAACAAATGCTTGTTTACAAATAAAAAAGATGCCGTCATTTAAATTGCGTTCATGTCCAATTGTCTTTGGTTCTTGACTGCTTAATATGTTTGTTGATAGTGGAATAATTGATCAAAGTGTTGATTTGGTCGTTCCTGAATATATTGAAGAGTCTGCAAGAAGAGCAACTTTGGAACTCCTACCTAAAAAATCCTCTCAGCAGTACGACATCATATATATCAATTTCCTGGCCTGGTGTAAATTGAAAAATGTGGACGGAAACTTCAGTGCACCTGTTTTCTAATTTCATTGATACTTACAAGAAAAATCCAAAATATGGAGCTCATCAACTTTGTGGAGCAAATTTTCAATGATCAAGTCAAGCGCCCTTATTATAATTTTATCTGATTTCATCAGAAGAAAATGTAGTGTTGAACATATTTTTAACAGTGTGTTAAAAATATGTTTAACACGCTCTCACTTTGAACCCTGTTGGTTGTCATTAAAAGTGTCACTTTTAATTGCAGTTGTACAAAAAACACTTAATATCTTTATTCTGCTCGCATATCGGTAGGGAAAATAAGTAGCAGGTTGTTTCTCAACACAGTAGAAAAACTATTGTTCCTAACCCATGCGGAAAGTGTCTATCTTGCACTCGACTTGCAATGAACTGCTGTCTCTTTCACTTTCCGATTTATTAGGTAAATAACCATTTCGAATGAAAAGAGATATTTCTCGCACACAATTTGTTTATTCATATTTTAAAATCGAGCCCTCTTATTGAAAGGACTCTTACATGACTACTCTATGTATCAACAAGTAGATGATTCGTTGTTGTCTTTAGTAACTTTATCAGTGAACTGTACCATAACTAACTCGTACGTGACAATGGAACCAGCAATCTGAAAACAATAACAGTTATTTAATCAACTTGTTTATTAATGACAGCGATTAACGATCGAGATTTTTTAATGTTCGAGATCATTAATCAACAAGTTGATTACAAAAAATTTCCTTTGACCTCGTTTCGAATTGAAAGAATTCTGGATTGAAAAAAATATTTTGATATTCCAAATAGACAAATTTGACTGAATGAAACTATGTTCATTTCGATATATTTATATTTAAAACTGTTGCCGATGGAACAATTGGAAAAATTCATAGACGGAATGTTAGATATGTGACATTCTGAAAAATTAATAACGATTATCACACAAAATGTTTTCAGCAGTGTATAGTTTATTTTTCAATGAATATTCAATACATCCCTCAACAACCTGTGATATTCAACCACCGAGTCGTTTGATGGCTGAAAAATCTGCTCCAATGTCAGAATTAAAAGAACGACGAAAACAACGACTGGTATAAAGATGTGGTTACTCAAATTTGAGAAATTTTGCCATAATTGACGGTAAATAAGAATATGTGTTAATTCCTACTGGCTGAAATGAACATTTATTGTTTCTATTATAAACGTAAAACTTTTCGTGTGAACTGTGAGCTAGTCTTAAGCCTATACAGGGTTTCCCAGAAGTCGACGTCAAGCCGGAAGCGGGTGATATTACAAGTCATGATAGTTATCAGAAAAATATTTGAAAAAAAATTAGGTGATGTAATTTCAAAATTATAGGCATTTAAAGAAAATCGACAAAATCTATACTGTTTGATGGTTATTCAATTCCCATTTCTACAAATCTTAATTTTTTGCCAATTTTATCTTTGTTATGTCATCCTGAATAATGCTTCTGTATATTATTGCCCAAAACTTCATGACTTTTGCCCCCGTTTGGAGCAAAATGTTACTTTTTGCACCACTAAATATTCAAAGCTCATATTTCGTCCAATTTCAACTGCCTGTACTGAAGAAAAAATTTATAACGCTACTCCGGCAAGTAACTGCAAAAGTTGGCGCATTTAATGGGGATTCCAAAATGGTATAACAATTGCTAGTAATTCTGCAAGTTTTTCGGTTAGAATTTTTTCTGCTGAGAAATCCATTTTCGAACCAATTTTTCCTAAAAATTACAATTGATTCTGATGTACCCAAGCCTTTAATTGAGGCCGTTACTGTAAGATTTCTGGTTGAATGAAAGAGAAAGCTAATAATTTTACGAAGTGTGAGAGATGCAGGTAATGATGCCAGATAAAAGTCACTTCTCTACTGTTTTCAGGTAGTCTGAATCTTGTTGAATGTTCAAACTGCCCTTCAGCCGCAATACACACGTTCGACATCGTCGTAAAAAAGATCGGAATATCAGACTGGCTAATCCTCCGTTATTGACATGATTTATTGTTCAATCAATAAGAGTCAAGGCTAATACCTAAAGGGACTCAAAACAATATACATTTTAAATGTAAAAAGCTTAAACTCAAGTAACTTTGTGATTAACAGTAATGATGAGAAACAAATAATTGAAACAAGAAAAAAAAATAACCAAAAAGAAACACATGATGAACGGCTTTTATTATTCTTCGCCGTAGCTCAGATACATTTTCGATAGGTCTTGAGTAAACCTAATCAGACCGTAAAACATACTCCAAGAATCGTGGATCCTCCCAGTGTCTTCGAATCATCATTTGATAAAATCCAACTCTTGGCAGGTAATCTTGAGGTTGTAGAGTTTGTACCCTCTGAGGGCGGGTTTCTCAAGTGCGAGTAAACTCAAGGTTACGAGTTACGCATATATTTAGCAATATTCATGAATGCGTAACACTCGGGTTACCTGCAACCTTGAGTTAATTCGCAATTGAAAAACCGGCCCTCAATGTGATAAGGGTGTTACCTGTTTTTTTTTCAATATTCTGTGTGCAGTACTTGTAGATACCGTGGCTTTTTAGACTCTCTTCATCTGTTTCAAATAAAGAACTCAAAGTAACCAACTTTAGTGCACTAGAATCATTTAGAATAAGTAGGAAACATTGTTTCGTAAATGGATTTCTCAGGAGAAAAAATTCTAGCCAAAAAACTTGCAGAATTACTAGCAATTGTTATACCATTTTGGAATCCTCATTAAATGCGCCAACTTTTATAGTTACTTGCCGAACTAGCGTAGTATATTTTTTTTTCAGTACATCAGGCAGTTGAAATTGGATGAAATATGAGCTTTGAAGGTTTAGTGGGGCAAAAAGTAATATTTTGCTCCAAACGGGGGCAAAAATTATGAAGTTTTGGGCAATAATATACAGACGCATTATTCAGGATGACATAACAAAAATAAAATTGGCAAAAAATTAAGATTTGTAGAAATGGGAATTGAATAATCATCACAAAGTATATATTTTGTCGATTTTCTTTAAATGCCTATAATTTTGAAATTACCCCACCTCATTTTTTTTAAATATTTTTCTGATAACTATCATGACTTGTAATATCACACGCTTCCGGCTTGACGTTGACTTCTGGGACACCCTGTATATCTCTTGATTAAATTCAGGATTGTATGTTCATCATTATCCACCACAGTAAATGTCCTATTTGAATGTGTTTTTGATGAATCCACTGATAGGTACCAAAAATTATCTTGAACATATCTTAGATATCATTTTTTTGCAAACCTACACAATTCATCTTTCTTTAATCACCTTAATACACCCGCAACTCCGAAACTCAGTGCGTTCTACAAATCGAATAATATATTGGAGTAATTTTTATTATTTTTATATAAAGGGTTTTCCAATAAGAGGTGTTATTTTGATATTCAAAGAAAAATTCCATTTTTCAATATGAATGATCGGATGTTTATTTCATTATAAAGAAGAAGCTATGCCGTTAATAGTGGAAAATAACAGGCAAATGACCACCACGACCACGCTTACAGGACCATATCCTTTTAATGAAATTTTCCATAACCAAATCGCGAAGTGGCTGCCCTATGTCCTCGATAGCCTCACGAAATCCATCTTTGAGGTCTTGAATCGAGGCTGGGCTATTGGCGTAGACCTTCTCTTTCACGTGGCCCCAAAGGAAGAAGTCGCAAGGTGTTAAATCACAAAATCTCGGTGGCCAATTGTGAACACCTCTTCGAGAGATAACACGGTCCGGAAACTTTTCCCGCAAAAGATCATTGGTTTCGTTGCTTGTGTGGCTCGTAGCGCCGTCTTGTTGAAAGTAAACGTTGTCCAGATCAATACCATCCAATTCCGACCATAAAAAATCATGAATCATCTCTCGATAGCGCAATCCATTCACAGTAACTGTTACTCCAGCCTCATTTTCGAAGAAGTAAGGTCCAATGACTCCGCCGGACCATAAACCGCACCAAACAGTCACACGTTGAGGATAGAGAAGCTGTTCAACAATAGCTCTTGGGTTTTTCGAGCCCCAGATGCGACAATTTTTCTTGTTGACGAAGCCACCGAGGTGGAAATGGGCCTCATCACTCAAGATGAGTTTTCGATGGAATTCCGGATCATTTTCATGCATTTCAACGACCCAATCAGCAAAGACACGACGTTGTTGATGATCGGCCGGCTTGAGTTCTTGTGTTAACTGAACTTTATAAGCCTTAAGACCCAAATCTTTATGCAAAATACTGTGTAATGGCATTTGTGGAATGCCTAATTCCAAAGAACGACGAGGAATGGACAAACCTGGGTTTTCTTCAACACTTTCGGCAACAGCAGCAATGTTCTCGGCTGTTCTTGAGCGACGTGCACGGGTTTTATTCTTTATATAACTAACTTGTCCCAACAGCTCGAATTTTTCCACCAATTTCTTTATTGCGGTCCGACAAGGTATTTCACGACGACCCAAAAATGTTCGGGTTTTATACGAACCGTCTCTGCCAAATTTTCACCATTTTTATAGTGAACTTTAATAAATTCAATGCGTTCTTGAAGCGTGTATCGTTCCATTTTTATTAATGGCGTACTTGTCAAATGTCAAAAAATGACAGCTTTAAAAGTGACATCTACCGAAATAGCGGGCTATTCAAAATAACACCTCTTATTGAAAAACCCTTTACTATTGATAATAGAAAAGTTAATTTGATTCTATTTTTACCTTCGTTATCAGGAATATATTTATAGGAGAATCCGCCATAGAATCTTTAATGTATTATTTTTCGAACTCTTTCTATTTTTTTGGAATATATCCCAATTTCTGTCGCTTGATATGTTTATGATATCTGCGAGGGTACCTCGATTTGGATTTATAATTTATTTTTCTTTGGAATTAAAGAGTAATTTGAATATTTGAAACATATTTAAGTGAAGTTGTGGTATAATTCAGATTGCTTGTGAATAACTTCTTTGTGCAGTTGCCCATGACAATCATGCGTTCATAGGATAGAAATTGAACGTTAATAGGGGTCATTAATGGATGAAACATTGTCATTCTTGCGAGGTCGACGAAAAAAAAAACATTTCTCCCATTCAAGAATTCAAACATATCCGAAGTCACTTTATGTTGAATTCGGCTGATTGGCAACGGAACTGGTTCGACATCAGTTGCGTTGTGGTGAAAGATTTCATACCTTCAGTATCAGACTTCGAGTTACATGGAAGTATTTACTACCGGATAAAATCATTGGCGATGTATTTACTTGAACAATGAATCTTTCCACCTGAAAAAAATTAGCCTTATCAGAAGACTGAGTAAAAATTCCAAAAAATTCTGATTACCTCTTCATTGTAAAGATTCGACGGTGTGGTTACTAAGGTATTCAACAAGTTATAGGATTCCTCTTGGACACTAGCACCATAAAAACAGACGAACGAGGTCCGAGAAATCAGAAGGCAAATAGAAAATAGGAAGTAAACATGATGCAGGGCCACTTGTTCGTTCAAATTGGATCTCATCCATGAAAAAACTTGGGTCAGCAGAAAGAATATGTTGGAAGCGAAAGATACCAATATGATATTGTTCAATTTATCGTTGAAATTCGTAAAAAGATTGAGCAAGCGAGTGTAATTTTCTCGTAGTGCTCTCCAGGTTGTTAGGCATTCAATCTGTAACAACAAAATATGAATAATATACTCAGTGATATTAGACATTAGAAGCGTTACACCCAGAAGGAATAACTTTTTCTACTCCATTTTTTGGCAATATCTCACACCAAAAATTAAAAATGCTTCGATGTGAGGTCAGTCTGATTTGGCGCGCGCTTTGGTGACTAATCTGAATCGAATCATATCATAAAGAAACGTGCCTTTTAAATTTTTTGTCAATTCTGTTTATAACCATAGTCTGGACTACGCCCCTCAGTTTTTGTTTTGGTCAAAATAAAAAGAAATTGAAAAATAGCCATTCAAAGCCGGTACATCTGAGCGTGACTGCTTACTCATAACGCCTCTCAACGAATTATCGTATCTCCAAGATCGTCTTGGATATATTTTCCCATTATTTCTAACAATCAAGTTCAAATATAGAGCTTGGCTGTAAAATAAGGTTTTAAAAATAAATTTCAGCGGTATCTGATGGATAGTTTCGAGATAGAGAATTTTATTTCATAATTTTGAGCTTGTTCCACCGCAAACAGCGTTCTATCGTTTTTTCCAAAACGTCCAAATATGGACGAAATTAGTCTCAAACGATTGGGTTCGTCTCACTGATGGATAATCTTGGGTCAAATCCAATTATGTCCGTCCTTAAGCATGATAATTCCCCAACAAAATGAGTTGGAAAGTTTAAATTTTCAGGGTAGGTTTGGGAATAAATATCTCGGTTGGGTTCGTTAATGAGCAAAATCAGCCAAGTGGTTTCGAAGTTATGGTCATTTTAATTTTTAGATTTTTTCCCAATATTTCCGAAACTACTCATTCGATCTAACTGAAAGTCAGCACCAAGTTGTAGAACTACGAGTTGACTATGCAAAATTTTGTATTGATTTTATGACGCGGAACAGAAATAAATATTTAAAAATTAGAAAATTTCGTTTTCCCCATAACTCGAAAAAGACTGATCTGATCGAATTTAATTCGATAGTTGAAATTTGAAAAAAGCACTGACAGAGTGGTCAGTCTGCTTTGACCAATCTGAAGTGAATGATGTCATAAACAAGCGTGCAAAAGGAGAGTGACCTCACGTCAGTACATTTTTAATCTTAAAAAATTTCCACTAATACAATCCTCGATCTAATCAAAATTTAAAATGGAAAACTCCAAACCCACTCGGCAGATTTTGGCTTAACCGAGATATTTATGACCTAAACATACCCTGAGAATTTCAACTGTCTAACTCATTTCGTTCGGGAGTTATCGTGCTTGCGGAGGGACGGATTAACATAATTTGATTTGACTCCGGATTATTCATTCAGAAAAATATTAATAAGGTGAGATCCAAGCAACATGAACTTCGTAGAATTAACTGTGCCGCCAGAGTCTGCGGACAGTCTCCTCCCCATCATGTCCCATACATGATTGATGGGATGTGAATCCGGTTAAGCCAGGAAAAACCTGCTTCTTGTAGAATCTGTATAATCCCACGAGAAACATGAGAACGTGTCTTGCTGAAAATAGACGTGTGAACGGTAATAACAGAATAAAGAAAGAAAGGAAGGAATGATAGGGGTCGGTGTCATTGCTTGGGAGGTGACGGAAGCCATTCTTTGGTTATGAGTGACTGAAAGGAACTTATCTAATATATCCAATATTTTATCCTTCTTTACTGAATGTGTGGTGGCCCTATTGGTCAGCCTTCTCGGTAACCCGATATACTACTGATAGCTAGTTCCTCAAATCTGATCATGTCCACAGCAGGGTAGTCACACATGATTTGCTCGATAGACTCGTCGTCCTTCAAGCATAGTCTGCACTAAGAGTCCTCGACCAATCCTAGCTTACTTAGATGTTTTATAAAGCCACAGTTACCCGTGTATACAGCTGTTAAAATTATCAGGTCTAATCTGGATTATTTGAGCCACTGTCTGGCTTTTTCAGCTGATGGGCCAATAATTATTGAGTGAGCATGTCTGTGACCAGATATACTGCTCCAGAGTTCATGGACCGATTTGTCCAATTATCTACTGTTCTCCCACCCTGCTGCCTTGGGAGAAATGCCACAGGTGATCTCAGATGAGCGCTATCCCAAGTCAAGGCAGCTTGGCTATTCGACAGGATCTTAATATATGTGCGAACCCACCCTTTCTCAAGTATGAGCTTATAAGACAGTCGCAAAACTACCCAGACTGATGGATTCACCATCAGCTATTTTGAAACCACTGACTCCTGCTCCCATCCCTTGGGTGGTAACGGAGCCATCTGTGAACCAACAGAGACCCTCAAGCAGTTGGTTCCCAGAGATGGCCAATGGTCTCTGCTGGAAAAGACGACACGGTATGCCACTCTATGTAGGTTTTGGATATAGATACGTCAGACCGCAAGCTCATTCTCTCGTTGGTCTCTAATTCAGCCTGGAGAGAACCGGGCATGAATCTGATCTTATCAGGCTCATTGCGAGCCATATGTAGAAACCTGTATGTCACCATCCGGCTACGCTCCTGATCACTATGCAAAGAGGGGCAAGGTCTAGTAGGCATTCCATGGATGCAGTGGGGGTGGCGCAAAAAGTCACCACCAAGCACGCAGATCTCCAGATTTTCGCAAGCTTGAGTTGAGACTGCATTTTAAAGTATAATCCCAACAAGCAATGCCGCCGTAAGTGATTTGTGGTCTCACCACCATCACCTACAGCCAGTGGAGCTGTTTCGGAGCCAGTCACCACCTCTTTCCACAAGTTCGCTGGCAGGCCCAGAGTAAGTGCCTAGTTTTGTGAATCACTCTTTCTAGGTGTGAATTCCGATTCAGATTTATCTGCGGAATGACACCCAGATATCTAGCCTCATCTACAAAATGGATGTGAACTCCATTCATAGTAAGGGAAACCATATTAAGATTCCTTTTTCTAGTGAATGGTACAATCAAGGTCTTATGAGGGTTCACATTTATTGGTTCCGCCTCACACCAGCCTTATGTTGTTAAAGCCTCTGAGAGGCTCCCGACCAAAACTGAGTCATCCTGGCCACAATGACCATGTCCAGCGTGCCTATTATGGCCAGTCGATCGTCCACCAGGAGAGACCATATGCTACGTCGTTGCTCTGGCTTGAACGTCACTATCAAACTTCAGTGTATTCTGCGGTTAGGTACCTACCTACTAGAAATTAAACTATTACCATCTGACTCCAGTGACAGTATATTGGATGAAAATAAATTCACAATGTACAATCAAGTGTGGCAACAATAATTACAATTCCACTGATCACTAAGCAGTTTTCTACAAAATTTTCTAGGGCAATAAATAAATATTGCACTTCTATTTAACAATTTGAAATAGAGTTTTACAATAAAAGAACTATCTCAGGTAGGGCTCTCTGTTTTAAAATTTAGAAACAGGTATTCAATTATATGCTATTACATAAGTTAAGTTCATAAGTGCCAAAATAAATAACTCAAATTAAAAAGGGCAAGATTTAAACTGTAAAATAAAAGAAATAAATTAATGGTCACTTAGCTTCTGGAGTGATGGTGCTTCTGCTTGGGGTGATGGATGATACGACGAATTCCAGACACTCGAAGAAAACTCCAACCAGGTGGCAATTTCAATTGCTCGTAAAATAAAGATCTAATACAAGTCCGGTGGGGTACAGAATTAACAGTTATTCAAAATCTAGTCGATGAAGAAGAAAAAAATGATAAATCTATAAAACAAAATGGTTGTCCCAACATGTTCGTCTGAATTGTAAAAGGATGTCTTACCCTCAGTCCAAAATTAACTCGTTCTGCTCAGCAGTCAAAACATCAGGGCAAAATCCGGTATAATACCGTCTAAAGAATATTCATCTAATTGTTCAAAAACAACTAAAAATGCCGGTTCTTCACTTGAACAACGTTATCTATTTTACTCAACATCCAAAGCCAAGATGAATGATGATGTCTTCATATGAACAACAAGAAAAACGATACCTGCGCATTTCCATATGACGATGACAATTCATTGAAATATGAAAATGAAAACGGATGAAGGGAACAGAAAAGGATATATCGATGAACGAGTGGAACAGACTTTTACGTGATTTATCCCCTTCAGCGGAAATGTAGACAGAAATGGTTATAAGAATAAAATTAAATGTTGAAAAATATATCAAATCAAATCCTATTTGATCGATCAATTGACTATGAAAATGAATTTAAAATGAGGAATTTAACATAGTTATTTATGAAAAATCAAAATGTATGATTGGAAATTGAATTGACAAATGAAGATAATCGACTAATGCACTGCACAGGTTGGACTAAATTTTGTTGACCATTAACTATTATTCAATTTAAATATTGTGGTTGAGAATATAATTTAACATTGAATTGAAAACGTGAGCATGTTAAAATTCATATCGTAACACATATCAGACGGGACAGTACTCCTCCCTGTGGCCAGCCCCTCCTGGCCTCGTGGCCATGAATCTTACTATATCACCACATAGGGATGTGGGGATGAGTCTGTCATTCAACATGGATCTTATTCATTCCACAATTAGGTCTGGTACTACCCTGGACCGAGCACCTCCACAAAGAGAGTTTGTAAGGGGTGCATTAAAAGCGCCCTCAATGTCCAGGAAGGACACCAGATCAGTATACTTATGGTCCAGTGAACCCTTTAGCCTTCCAACCAAATTGATCAGGTAAGGAATCACTTATCGTGGATGCTATGAAAAAAGTACTAAGGCTCGACTGCGATGATATAGTTTATGCAAAGCGATGGTGAGTGATTTGTATAGTATTTTTTTATTTTGTTTCTAGTGCTGCGATCCTCATGAAATACTGCAAATAAGCAGGGTCATTCAGATGCTCCACCTATCCTTAGTGTGTCGAAAATAATCATTCGAGACATTAACGGCAAAAAAATCGAAAATCACAGACATTTGATCAAATTGATATCACGCTGTTCCCTAGAACATGCGCGCAAAAAGTTGAAGTTTTTGTACACAATAGATTTATAGATAGGTAGTGCAAAAATAGCAACATTTTGCACAATAGTTCAGAAGAATAAATTCTTTCAAGCCATCTTCTTAGCTTTGAGACGCGAAGAATGCATTGGGCATGAACTAAATTCAAATATGAAAATAAATAAAATAGTGAACTTTCTCTGCGAAGATTCTAACCTGGATCTCCTGCGCGGCAAGCGGACACGCTCATCTCGAAGTTGTCGCAGTGTTCTTAGTAAGCTAAGATTTACATCATGTAGGTTTGTGCTGGATTTCAGTGGAATCTGATAGATACGATATGAATTATAAGACTTTTGAAGACATCTGTTTATCGATTCGATCCTCACGAAATTTTGTAGAAATATGCGCGTTGGTATTCTACAACTAATTACCAAGTTTAAATTCGATCGGATCTGTAAAGTTGAGGAATATTCCAGGTGCGTATAACTCCGAAACAATTTGGCTGATTATGTCCATTAACAAACTTAACCGTAGTATTCGGATGCACAACCTATGCTGAGAATTGCAAGTCGCTATCGCTTCCCGTTTGAAAGTTATCGTGGCTACAGACGACCAGACAGAATCGAATTCGACCTCGAATTCTTCATCACCGAGTCGAACCAATCGTTTGAGACCATTTCGGTAAAAAAAAATCAAAAATTACACACATTTGGGCAAAATGATGGCACCATGTTCCTAAAAACATGCGCGCAAAAACTAAAGGATAGAATTTTTTTCGCAAAAAATTATCAAACTTAAAACGTTGGTATTGTTACCACAGTTTGAGATTTATATAGTCATGCTGTTCCCAAAAATCAAATTGAGGAAATTATTTGTCCTGGATGTGACACTTCAGAGAATATTATATGCATTATATGCATAAGCATAGGTCTATAGGATTTAATCAGTACCTATTATATTATTACCTTTTCCTCGAAAGTTAAAAGAACTTGTTTATTCAGCTGAACTATCTTCTCCGAGAAATTGATGCTGGCATAAACAATGAAAACATCTATGAATGTCCATCCAAAAGTTATAAACAAGTTCAATATCTGAAACATATAATATGACATGAAAAAAAAAACCAGTGGATTCGTCACATATTTTGATATTAACTTAGCAAAATGCACTATCTTGTGGAGCCAAATTAATGATTGGTTTTGATGATTTTTGTAGATATCCCTCTCTAATATTCGATTTGAACGAGAAGTTATGAGTAGGATATAATAAATCAGAAAATAAATTTACTCCATGAAATATTCGACAGCATATTTCGAGCTAGTACCTATCCACAATTAGATTGCGTACCTAAACATCGTTCTTTATATATTTTTATATTCAATCAAAAAAAGGGAAAAGCACTGAGGTCAGGAGCTTTAGAGCATTTGTTCAAATCCATAGGCTGCTTGGCTTCCAGGAAATAAAATAATATTTTCCCAATATTTCCAACAATATACCTACAGGGTGGTCCACGAATAACTGTACATAGTTTGATGGTGAACAGATGGTACCTAGGGGAAGCAGAAGACAACAATTAAATATGGACTAAGACTTTTCGTTTCTGAGATGCATAGTGATTTATCGATTTTGGCTGAGCATTTGGTCAGCCATAAGTACCGAACCGTCGAACAAATTATTTTCAAATTTGGCACGTACTATAACCTCAAGCCATCAAAACGTTCATATAAACCATGCCGAAAAATTACAGACCAAGACTCAGAAATTTTGATTTTTACTTTCAGTACTAAAGCCTGGTTCTCAGAACTCGTAATGTCGTTTGCGACAATACCCACTCTCCAGATTTGTTTATTTGATCATAGTGAAGTTGGGAAATTTCAACTTCAACGGGGGCGTGTCGCGACAGATTTTGACAACTAGAAGTGAATAGGTAGGGTTTGAAGTTTTGTTTACTAGCTCTGATTCGCTGAAATGCTGTAATTTCGTTTCACAAACGACACTACGTAGCTCTGAGAACCAGGCTTAATAAAACACCCTGTGAATGAAATATCATTTCGTCGTTAATATCGTCTGATTCTGCATAGATTCACCCTTCGAATACAGTTTGACAGCAAGCGGGTGTCCATCAAGAAAGTATTGGTGTTCCGGATTCAGACTCACAATGTAAAGAACAACACATTTTTGGTGCGCTGTTCAGGTGAGCAGAGTGCCTATCAATTGTTCCAAATGTCTGTATTTTTTTAATATTTGGCCGAGAATGGTCTGAAACCATTAATTAATTTCGGCCGAATCCGAAGTCAAAATTGATTATGTCCAGCCATTCGGTTGTCTGTCAGTACGATTACGCCCGATTACAATGAGTTAGAGAGTTGAAATTTTCAGAGTAGATTTAGAGTCCAAATACGCCGGCTAAGTTCGTAAATGGGCAAAATCCACCGAGTAGTTTCTGAGTTACAGCCATCTGAAATTTTGTTTCCCAATAAATCGAAAAGTACTGATCTGATCTAATTTAGGCGCGGTATAATATTGGAAAAATACCGACAAGAGGATTTATGCCAAATTTGGTGAGGATCGCATGACTGGAAAATTAAAAAAATATATTAAAAAAAAATTCTATATCTCAGCGAATATCAGTCAGATATCGTTGAAATTCTGCGAGAGCCTTCAAAACCTCATTTTACAGTAAAGTTCTAGATTTGAACTCGATCGGATCTATATTGGAGAAGATATTGCCGAAATATTGAAATATTCCAAAGTTCGAGATGTTTTTACACTCGACCAGTGAAGTTGTCAACAGTTTTTGATATTTGACGTGATGGAGAGAATTAAATGAATTAGATCGGCCGAAGTCAAATTTGACAAGTCGGTACGTCAGTAATAAAATTCTTCAATACCTTATGGTAATTGGTAGATCTTGTCTATGATATGTAACTCATTTTCAACCAAGTTATCGATTTAAACTTGATCAAACAATATGTAACATGATGATGTTCTTCTGGAATTAGAAAGTTGAAAACAAGGTATCAAAGATCAGTAATAACATACGTTCAAGTTACGGAATTCACATTAATTATTTACAGCTTTTCTGACCTAGTGGTATGGATTCGTCATCTTGGCAAGTAGGCACCGGTGGCGGTATCGATTCCCGTATCCGAAATTAACGATCTTTTTCATTTTTTTTAGGGTTACGGACGCAATTAAGTCAATATTTTCATAACATTACGTGAGTATTTTCGTATATTAATAGATTAAAAAAAATAGTGCTATGCAGGGTGTTTTTGATATTAGGTCAATAGTTCTTCATGGCAAAACCGTACGATTCGACTGATTTGGATCATAGGAATAATTCTCGGAATAAATTATTGAAAATAAACCACTGCTATATAGGTATTTTTTATGGCAAAATTGTACGATTCAACTGATTTGTGTCCTTACGCCGCCACAAACAAAGCACTGTTTATTTTCGACCCAACTGTAGGTAAATGTATGTATTTGAGTCGAAACTAATCGTTCGAGACCATTCTCGGCCAAAACGTGTACCAGATTTTTTTGACGTTCGTGTTTACAGTCGGATTCAAATTCTTGGAAAGATTATTTTTTCCTGGAGCTAAGCAGCTTTGGGCGAGGTCAGTACCTGCACAGGTGACCGCTCTGGCTATTAATTTGAACAGTGCGCCAAAGCTCCTGACATCAGTGCTTTTCCAACTTGTTCAAGATTGGGTCCGAGCAACCAATCCTCTGACCAGCTCGATAAGGAATCCTGCCGGGTCAACTGAAACAGGGCACGATAAGATATAAACCTGTTATAAGGCTGCAAACTAATTGTATAGTCAACAATTGCTCTTTAAATCGAAATTTTTTTTATTCTCCGAAAATTATGATTGAGGTGTCATTCGATTCGGAATGCATGTAGATAGAAAATGCCAAGGCCGCTCGCGAAAATTGCAATATGTTATAAACAATTAAGTGAAAAAAAAAGGAGGTTTAGGTTTTCGTCAATATCTCAAAAAGTATTTGAGATAATTCGAATTTGAAAAAATATTCAAATAGAGGAGGAAATTCACTAAAAAAGTCCCAATTGCCGGAACTATAGGACTAATATTTATAATTTTCCTAGAGGGTTGAAAGTACGCCCGAAAACGGGTACTCCGGCTTGTGCAACCCTCGCCCCCTTCGTACCTTTGATGAATAAATATTATTTAAACATATTAAATATGAAAAAAAAATATGAAAAAATTCAGGCACCTGCACGATAGATCAATGAACAATAATCCGTAGTCCAAAAATGTTTATCGCGATTTTTCAATTAGTTATCCATTAGTTAATTAACAATTTTTGTAGCACGAACATTAACATTGCAAGTACGATAATTTTTGAACTATTAATCTGATATTATCTGATCTAATTTTTTCCTTTCTTGGAGCTATTTTTAAAAGGTCTTAGTATAGATTACTATTGGAAAGTTTGAAAAATTATTAATTTTTGTTTTGTTATGAACATTTAAGTTAAAAATTATAAAGCTTCAATTTATAATATTACTATTGATCCGTTTTCTTATGATCAGAAACTACTTAAAAATGATTTTTATAATTATTATCTCCTACTATTTAAAAAATTGTTATAAACCCCCGCGTTGTTTATGAGATAATTTAAAATTTTTTTCCGAATACATAATTGAAGCCTATTGAAGTAAATTGTTAATAACAAAACGAAAATTAAAAATTTTTCGTATTTTCCGACGGGAATCTAAACCAAGACCTTTGAAAAATAGCACCACGAAAGAAAAAAGTTAATAGTTTAATTATCGCACTTCCAATGTTAATGTTCGTGCTACAAAATATTGTCAATTAACTAATGGATAAAGTCGCGATAAAATTTTCGGAACACGGATTATTGTTCACTGATCGATCCTGCAGACGTCTGAATTTTTAATTTTTTTTATTTTCATATTTAATAAGTTCAAATAATATTTATTCATGAAAGGTCCGAAGGGGCCGAGGCTTACGCCGGAGTACCCGTTTTCGGGATTATTTTCAACCCTCTCGATGAATTATAAATATATATATTTTTTTAACAATATTGGTCCTAGTTCCAGGAGTTGGGAGTTTTTTTTTAGAAAATTTCCTCCTCTTTTTGAATCTATTTTCAAATTTGGATTATTTCAGTTTTTGAGATATTGGCGAAAAACCAAACCGCATTATTTTTTTCACTTAATTGTTTATAACTATTGCAATTTTAACGAGCGGCCTTAGCATTTTCTCAAAAACTATCTACATGCCATTCCGAATCGAATGACACCTCAGTCATAATTTTCGGAGTATACGTAAGTTGTTGACTAGCCTATAATAACGGGGGAATCTCAGATGACGGTATAAATCACCAGTATAGAAGCGGATATTAGTAGTAGGGCTATCTGCGTTCTAGACCAAAATTGACCTATGACCTCCCTTAATGGTGTCTGGGGTCTGATGCGGTAGTGGATGACGTCATTGGTGGTGGCGGATGACGTCATGATCTGTATGAAAAAGTTTCTGGATGGGCGCGGGATATGAGCCCGGGAAGTTTGGGTGAGAGTAGTCTCTTCTACCCACTACGCTACAGGGGCCGTAAGAATTTGGGGTGTTTGGTGTTATAAAGCGGGCACATCAGAGTGACGCATGATTGAAATTATACAGAATTGTTGTTATTTTTGCTGGAGTTTCGTATCAATTCTTTGATGGTGTCCACGAATTTAAAGTAATACAAAGATTTTTCAACATTTCAAGGTGACTGATTGATTTAATTGAGATATTGGTGATAGCAGATTGTTGCTGTAGTTCCATATCAATTATTTGATGGTGTTCATGAATTTAAAATCATTTGGAGATTTTTCAAGACGACTGATTGATTAAATTGAGATATCTTATTCAAGTCAGCTATGCAGTTTCTACAAATTTCTTGATGAGTAGAATGGATCGAGGGATTTGAATATACAGAGAGTATTCATTGACAAGCACTGACGGCGGTGCTTCGAGTGGAAATTACATGGTTTGACTATTAAAAAATAATTTCAGGATGAGATTTTTTATTGACTCAACATAATGTTAATTATCTACATCGTTCAATACTTTATTCCTATAAAAGTACATACATTCTAAAATTGCATAACTCTGAACACAAGGATTGATTCTACAGAAAGCATTTATGAAATCTTCAACAGAATTGTTGTTGTTATTTTTGCTGGAGTTTCGTATCAATTCTTTGATGGCGTCCACGAATTTAAAGTAATACAAAGTCATTCGGAGATTTTTCAACATTTCAAGACGACTGATAATTATCAGTCGATTCAATTGAGAGATCTTATTCAAGTCAACTTCACTGAAATATATGCAGTTTCCCCATTTTGTGACGCTAGTAATCATACATTCACCAGTACATCGTACAACTGTAGCTCCACATTCTTGTTGATAACCATTTTCGATTATTGCAATAAATGACTCCCATTCCCAATCATCAAAGGATATCACGCAGTCATTACAGCTCAGCTTAACAGCAGGTGTGAATTGTCTCGCTGGACTTATACCACAATCGATGTATAGAGAAGCAGACCCTAATCCACATTCAATTTCTAGGTGGAACTGACCGTTCAACAGGTAGTGCTTTTCGTTTGTAACTTCAAAATTACATGATTCGGGATTCGAATCCACATTTTCACTTAGCACCGACTCATATATTGGCGATATCATGGTTATTCAAAGTTTGCTTTCTGACTGAATCCAGGAATCATGTTCTTCACCCATTCCCAGCCATCGCACCAAAACCTTGTCTGCACGCCTGCGCAATACTCTTTCAACCAAATAAACATCAGGCTGCTTTGTCTTTTGTAATTCTTCTTGGTAGAAAGCTCCACTTATAGGTCTGCCTGTTAAATCTTCAATTAGGTAACTTACGGGGTTGGTCAATTGAACTTTTATAATTTTAAATAGTTCGGTAGACCATTGTGGGAGATATCCTTTTGTAAAAACATGTCTAAATTTACTTATACGTACAATATCGCCCGTTTGAAATTTATGAGGTGCCGCTATTTTTATGTGACTGTATGCGAATTTATATATGTCACACTCATTTTTCTTGTTTACATCACTTGGTTTCATTCCAATCGTTCGATGTATTTTATTATTATATACATTCACAACGTTTTGAAGTATGTCAATCCACCGATAAGTTCCTCTCAAACTGAATTTCTTGAAAAGCGCCTCTTTCAATGTTCTTATCACTTGTTCCACTATTGCTGCTTTCTTATCACTGTAGGTATTATAATGATTAATGTTATGTTTTCTAACTAGTTCTTGAAATTGTCTGTTGAAGAATTCCTTTCCTTGATCAGACTGCAAATTTATGGGCTTTCGACCGTCATTATGTTCAAGGATATCGAGAAAAGCCAAAGTCACCTCTTCGCCTGTTTTTCTTTTCACCGGTCTAACCCATACAAATTTCGAAAAGCAATCAATTACGACCAGAAAATATTTATAACCATCATTGCTTGTGGCGAGCCGATCAAGCTGTCCTAAATCCATTTGCCAGATGTCGTCCAACCCCTTGATGATAGTTCTTCGTCTAGGAAAATTTTTGCGTGCAGGTCGATGAAGTTCCTTAACTACTTGCGCTATTTCTCTGGATGGTGGCATCTTTGTGACTTTCAGTACCCAACTTACGATTCAGGGTTTCGATTGAAGCTTTTATTTCGTTAATTTTTCTATCGATATCAAATCTTTCAGCAACAGTTTTTTGTTCGATTATGTGTATCTGCTTTGAAACGTAATCAAGTTGTTCATTAAGTTTCTTGTACATTTCAATACTGTTATAATTAGTGTTTTCCAATTCGCCTCCAAGTTTTGCACATTTCGTTTCAGTAACACCCTTATACTGATAAAATACAATACCCAATTTACCTAGGTCTTCAAGTATCCTTTTTGCCGTTAAATCAACATAATTCATGTTGGCAGCGTCAGATTTTCTTATAGGCTCATCAACATTACACAATTTATGTCCGGTAAAGTCATAATCACCATCACTGGTCATGGGAAAAGTATAACAAGACCGCGCCCATTTCGCTGATATTCGTAGATATTGAATCTACGTTAAACAATAATGTGAGTGTATGCATCACACCCTTGCCCTAAAGTGGATATTTTCTGAGTTATTCACAAAAAACTGTTTTTCGTCTTGAATTTTCAGCTATTTCTTTTCCCTTCACGCCAAAAAGATGAAATTTTCAGGAACTGTTACTTAAACCATGTGTTAGATTTTACTACCCTAATATGCAAGAGAAAAATGTTACAGGTTGTTCCTAAATAGATGGCGAATTTTGATTCGAATTTGTATCGGAAACCTCTTTATTTCAACTAATCGGCCATCGGTTTTCTCTCCAGTGATAAATAAATAATTCCTCCACATTCCTCCACACAATTCACTCAATGTGTCAAATATCCTCTACAGGCTATTTGAATATCGATGGTTGGCGAACAATGGTCCACATCTTTGGCCACCATGTTCTCCCGATTTAACTCCTTTAGACTATTATGTTAGGGGTAGGTTAAAAAATATTGTCTACTCAACTCCCCTGACTGATAAAGGGGACTGCATAGAACGAGTCAGAAATACGTTCAGGTTTGTTTAGATTTTTAGATTCATAGTTTTGAAACTCAATTTGGTTTTTAAACACTTTTGCAGATCTCTTCCTCCCGATGAAATAAGAAGAGCAACGCACGAAGCATTCCTGAGACGTATAAATAAATGTCTAGAAATTAACGGTCAAAACTTTGAGCATCTTCTCTAGTTATAACTGCGAGAGTTTGCCATGGTTCTCCTAATAGTAACTTGAAGTCGGTTTCAAGAAGGGGTGAAAAATCTACAGCATGGTTCAAATAACAGTTCCTGAAAATTTCATCTTTTTGGCGTGAAGGGAAAAGAAATAGCTGATAATTCAAGACGAAAAACAGTTTTTTGTGAATAACTCAGAAAACATCCATTTTAGGGCAAGGGTGTGACGCATACACTCACATTATTTTTTAACGTAGATTCAATATCTGCCATAAAAAAATGGGGTTCTAATTTGAAAAAATTGATTTTTCACGATTTTGTCATCCCTAACTTTGAAAGCGATTTTTTCATCCCCTGTATCATGAATCGCGATTTCGATTTTTAAAGTGGATACATCAATCTTACATCTTGAAAAATCCCAAAAATGAAAATTTTCCATCCAAAAACCTCGAAGTTATTCTTGTTTCAGCGGAGCTCTATTTTCGATTTTTTTTTAGAATTTTCCCGCTCAGAGAGAATTTTCCAACCAAAACTGAAAAATATTACATCGAAATAACTTGAAATTTTCTAAGGAATCTATTTCTGCAATAAAAAAATGGTGTTCTAATTTGAAAAACGGAAGTTGACGTCATTTCCGGAAAAACCGGTGGTGCTCATACCTTGAAAATATTTTAGATTTCATCAGCATCGTGAAATACTTATAAGTGCTGAATTTCATGAAAATACGTTCAGTAGTTTCCCGTATAAATATGGGTGAGGTCCTCGTGAAAGACCCTGTATAATTCCCGCTTCGCGCAACTCCTCAACGATTGCTTCGATTTCGTTATCGCTTGAGTTATTACCAGCTTCTTTTGACGCATGCAATAAACACAAACGATCAACTAATTCATTAATGTTGCTCCAATATCTATACTATCGCTTTATCGTTGTATCGCATCATTCCACCACCAAGTTTCTTTATAATATATTTATATTTGTGACCATTATTTGCCTTGATCTGTTTCGATGGATTGAACTCCCCTCCTATGTACGTTAGTGATATTTAATATCTGCTTATAATTTTCCACGTCTTCTCGTGTGAATCCTTCCGGTTCCTTGTTGAATAACAATTTCATGAGACCATCACTGCTGGGAAAATGAAATTTACCATCAACAATAATATTGCCACTTTGTAAATCAAAATTTAGTGAGCTACCGCCCAAGCTCCAACTTGATGTTCGATGTTCGTATCTAGGACCATATGTGGAATCAATTTGTGTCTCTTTATTTAACGATTGTCGAATAAAGTGCTGCACATTTTTGGGATATGCATCCAAAAATTCTTCGAGATTGTTGGAATGATGCATTTTCGAATCGGCAACTTTTTCATTATAATTTGCAATTTCTTCCACAAATGATTGTGCATTCGAGGAAGAAGAGTCTAGCTCTTTTTTGAATGTTCTACTATGGATTCGCAAAGGATCAACTTTTTTTTCTTCAATTACTCCAGCAGGCGATGTTTTCATAACACTAACTGTGGATGATTTTGGCTGTTTGGTTGCTAACAATGGTTCCTGCTTCAAATGCTGTGTCATCCTATCTAGACGATTTGTAATGGGTGAAATAATCCGATTAATCGATTCATCTGCTTCAGAACGACCCAATTTAAATGCTAAATATTTTCTTCTAACATCATTGATGAGCCGTCTAAGTTTGAGTTTGCGATGTTGTGTTGACTTGCCACTCGACATGATGCTTATAAACTGATTAATTTTCCTTTATGCTTATGAATTTATCGAAACCATGTCGATAACGACCATTGTTCAAGTTGAAGTCTTTAACGATCATTAAAAAACCATAATTATCGACGCTCCAGCATACGGAACAAATTTCCTTAAATTTTTCATAACTCATATCGGGGGATATGTGTTCGTTGAAAATGTGACGCAAATTCACATCATCACTTCTGAATACAACAATTATATTTGCATTGTCTCGAATCAGATGTTTATTTATTGACACATATGTCTGACATAGAAAAGCAACATCAATTTTTTTATGTCTACCCATAGAGTAGTAGGACTTGATTTTGTCTTGCTTGCTGTTACATATATCGTCAAATATGAAAATGGAATTTTCTTTAGCGTCTACAGTATCTATGATTTCATCATTTTCTCTAAAACTGTGATAACCTATACCATGAACGCCATTCAACACTTCTTCGAGTAGCTGATATTTGGGTTGATATAAACTTTTCGAGAATATGTAAACATTTTCGAATTTAAGACCATTAGGATGAAAAAGTAAGGATAAAAGTGCGTTGGATTTTCCACAACCACTTGGACCTACAATCAAAAATCTACAATTGGCTGGAAATAAATCACCATAATTATTAAATTTTGGTTGATCTTCTAAAATATCTAAATTACATACAGGTAAAGATTTTTGATGTTGCTTAATTCGCATCTTGAATGGAACTGATAATTTTTAGGAGGTGGTGGGTGAATATAAAGATAAACTGATTTCAAATTCAATTCAAAATAGCGTTTTTCTTTTTACATGTTGAAAGACGTGAAAATCTAGATTTATTATGATAAACTATATCAACATCTGAGAGTAATCTCCTAAGAATATCACCAACATCACTGAGTTCCACACCACAACCAAGATTATATTTTATTCCATGAAAATTATTCTCCAGCCATCTTACTACCTTCTGATCTTGCATCGATAAAGATAAGAATTTTACTTCAGGTTTCACTAAAAAATGTGCAATTTGATGCCCATTATTCACACATAGCTCTTTTGGTTGAAAGCTGCCATTAATTGTGAAACCTTGAAAATCTACTACTGCCAATTTCATCTTGTTACGGTGACTGCTCCAGCTGAACTGAATCCTCAAAAGTTTGTTAATTTTCTTATAATTTCGCTTAGTGGAAGGTACTCGATGACGTTGTCGTGAACAATGATGCAGTACACCCTGGTGTTGGCGGGAAAACCTTTTCTCGCTTCAATCTCCAATTTAACGTCAACGGTGGAAAATTTATAACTATCATCTCGTTTGGAACAATCAATTGTAAAAATAAATCTTGTCTTGTATTCCCCATAATCGAGCACCGCAGTATTGCCTGTTCTACCAGTATAAGTGTTTGTAAATTCACAATAATTATAATGAGCTTCGTTATAGTCATTTTGGTCGAAATTCAATCGCAACCTTTCTTGAGGATAATATTCACCATTGAGTAATACACGTATATCTGAAATGTCAATATTTTCAAAGTAATTTGGATCTTTAGTTGGGTTATCTTTTCGATCAGAGTGAAAGCAGCATATGACATATCGAGGACATTCCACAACTGCGCCCGTTTTAATACTCCATAATTCTTGAGTAGCTCCGACAGTAAGGGCAGGAAGTTGATGAACTTCCCATTTCCGAAAGGGAAGTAAAATGGGTTTATCACTTTTTATCATGGAGAGTAGATTGAGTTTGATTTCATCAATAGGATACACATGTTTAACTCTAAGCTCTATATCACTTATCGTTATTTCGCCTTTTGTCACTCCAGGCTGCTCTCCTGTACCGGCTGTGATAATCATGGAATTGCTATCGTTGCGAGCCCTGATTAACCTAATGAGCTGTTTACCACATATTGCTTTCAGATAATCATTGAACATGTTGAGCAAATGTTTGAGGGGTATGCGTATTGCAAATGAGCCATCATCATTTTGCAATGGCTCATCAGGGAAATTCCATCCGGCTTCATTTAATTCACTATTATCACCTTTCTCATAGCACAAAAATCCTCTTATTAGTGATACAAGTCCAGGGTCTTTAACAGTTTCAACTTCAGTGCCACATAATTCGTAGGTTATCGAGTCAAACAGAAAAGCACCATAATTATTCACCAATTTCAAAGTTCCTCCGCCCGAGGTTTTTTTCAATTGTCCCCTTATGAAAAGTGCAGATTCATACATTAGAAACCATACATCTGGTCGGTTAATAACAATTTCAATCGTATCATTATTGTTGAATGATTTTATGAATGAAAGGTATGTTCGATTTTCTACACGAACGATTGAATCATCTTTATCTACCGATCGATAAATGTCGAACGTGTGCTCTGACAACATAGCCGAGCGATTGTAGTATTCTTTTATTTCTCTGGGATAATCTCGTAAGCTGCTGCTGCTTCTTCGAGCGGTGTTGTTGTACTAATGCGCTTTCCCTAGACTGGGTTACATATTTATTATGTTGATATTGGGGGAAAATCAAGACCATTTCCTCAGTTCTAGTCGAAAAATAATTTCTTCACCTCGAAAATTCACAAAGTTGAAATCCTGCTCTAGTATAGTCAAAGTGATATTGTCAATTGTTCCGTTGCTATTCACAGGTAGATAAATCAAGTGTTGCGGTGTTATATCAATAGCGTATCCTGGATCAACACCAACTGAAAACTCGTAGATGGTGTGACAAATTTTATTGTTGTAAAATGATCCGTGAGCAAGACTGCAATCTATATGAATACAGCGTACTGGAACTATATTCACAGGCAAATCAGACTGATGTTCGACTCCTGCTACCAAATGTTTTTGAGAAAAGCCTAAAAGCTTACCTAGTACAATCCTTTTGGTAAAATCAATAGATATCGACCGATGGAAAATTTCACACTTCAACGTTGTATTGTTTGGTCTCAGGTAAAGATTTTATCTCTTTCGCTCCTCTCGTTCTCTGCAATCAGGTATTTTCCAAGATAATTTTCAATATCGGAAATTTCGTATGTTCCACTAGGGATCTGGAGCTTTTTTTCCCCTACTCCTTCTGCAGATGTTTCTGAATAATATAAATACGTATTTTCTTCAATGTTTGGTGTTGTATTGTATGAATAAAAAACAATTAAAGCAATACCATACTGATGACTGGGATCTAGTTCGATTGGGGGCACAAAATCTGCTGATAGTGTTGAACTACGTCCTTTCAATGTGAATACTGTCGACATGACTGATGATTGATTATCAAAATAACACTATTTATGCTTTATTAATTTTACTCAACAAAAATTGCAAACATAATTTACCACAATTGGATGTATTATATGTCTGATATACATTTCTGTTGTAGATTATATCACAACCACCTAAATATTTAACCAATTCTTTCGGAGGTTTCAGATCCCCAAAAGAATCAAAATACTCTGCACCGTTTCCTTCTTTGCTATATGCTACCCAATGTGTTCCAGGTCCATCTGAACAATCCAAGTTGATGATACCACATTCCTTCAACCTAGAACGTCTTCTTAATAAATCATCACGCATGAATACACATCGAAAGTTTGGAATTTTCAATTTTTTCGCATAATCAACCAACTCATGGTCAAATAATGCTCTATTGGGTAGCTTCGCAATTAGTTTTTTTGTTTTTTAACAAAGAGCCCATAACCCTTCTTATATTTTTTCACATAAAGACCATGTCCTACCGCTTCCATCACCTTGTTGTGACGTTGATGTTCAGCCAACTTTTTTGTTGCGTTTTTGGCATCGATAAAGGTCTTGACAACAGCACTTCCACCGCCAAGTAAGCCGCCCAAAGTGCTCAAACCAGCAAGAATTGGCATCAACGGCAATATGCCACCTGACTTGAATGGAATAATTCGAGGCACTCTGATGTTCTTCTTCCCCCCGGCTTTTTTGATAGCAGCTCGGGCTGCTTTTAATGCTATCAATGATGACTTTTTTATATCATCACTATTAGGTGACTTGCGCAACGCCTTTGTTAAGGGAACTATTAAGCTTCTCTTGAACGTCTTTTTCTCTTTGAAACCTATTCCTAGCTTGCGTTTAGCTTTCATTAGACCTGCAACTATGAGTGCTGCAGTTTTTTCACCAACTGAAGCGTTTCTTGATTTTACACGTTGCCAAGCCTTATCCTCTAGAATTTTATCTGCTTTATGGCTTTCCGCCAAATCCTTTTGCTGTGAATAAAATATATCGTGTTCCATACAACTCTCATCGAGCGGGTTGATACCTCTATCACCCCCCTCTAGACGTTTTTCCAACTTTGTACCAGGTCCGCAGAATTTGTAGCCACCGGGTATATGCAGTTCAATAGGTAACTTATTAATGAGTGTATCAACAAGACCTCCTCCCTCTCTAAACGTTAGCATATTAATGAGTTCAGAATAAAGTACATCCACACTTTTATAGCTTATTTATCAAGTGTCGGTCACCATGGAAGGTTCACTCTATGAATTAATTGTGAGATACATTTTCATTGGAGTTCACTTATCTACTACACTTTTATTTTTGACAACTTTATATAGTCTGAGAAATCTGAAAAATGCTTGTGCCCTAGTGGTAAATTTTTATTTGATAAAGAACATGTGAAATGTCTCAGTTGTGGGCTAACCATAATCTGCATGGAAAGTGATACTAACCTGTGCAGCAAAATGTCTGAGGAAAGAAGTTTCAACATCATAGAGGGATCAAGATATTGTTGCCCTCTCAAGTGCATTGGTGCAGACCTAAGTGAAGATCAAGTGGATGGATTGGCTTGTCGAATTTGTGAATCTTTTGGTTCTTGTAGATGTGCTTGTATATTGTATCAGTACATGAGGAATAAAAAATAAAAAACAACCTGTACATAATAGTTTATTTACATTTTTTTTTAACAATTCAATTCATCTATATCACTATTAACATCTCCAGATTCTACATATCTTTCAGATTAATAGCATCAACATTTTTATCAATTCTAACAATCCATGTCACTATCTTCATCTACAGAGTCTATAAATCGTTTGGAATGTGCTTTGAAATTAGTTACAGTATTAGGCACTAAATGATGTAATCTATCACAACATGTATTCTTATCGTATATATCAAAAAGAACTCCATCAAAATCTGCGTTACACCAATATTTATATTGGTGGATTTGTTTGCAGTGAATAATGCCCCCAAGGTAGGGTGTCAAATGATGAAGAAATCAAATAGCGTTATCTTGTGCGCTCAATACTATTTTTGATTGTTGAATCGAATAAATGTCGTGTGCAAAGGATCTTATTGTATTCTGTGATAAAACATGCCGTTCATTTCCTTTGAGGCATCTCACATAATCGTCAAAAGTTAAGCAGTTTTTAACAACACAATTTTTGACACCTTTTGATTTCTTGATGGTTTGCCCCCCTTGAACCTTAAAAGAGTACATTTTAGTTCGCAAACCGACAAAATGAGTGATAATTTTACCATTCACCTCATCTTTCATTAAACCTGGCACCTTTTTATTCACTAATGGAATGTTGAAAGCATTGTCTTTAGGGTAATCGCTAGTATCAAAATGAGTATAACAATCTTTTTTTATTAATTCATATGGGTTAGAACCTTTAATCTCATAAAAGAATGAGTCCGTATCAATATACATGATTTTACAACCATCGGGATTATTAGGCAACATATATTTGTAGTGGAAATTAAGCATGCAGACCTTTGAGATATCAAGAATCGCCATACCTATGTATAAAGGTTTATTGAATAAGAGCTCATTCTTTTTGAGTTCGATCGCCATCAAATCTTCTCCTAACACGGTACGACTATGAAATCTTGGAGATGCGATCATGTTTTTCGCCCCATAACGACCTTCATATTGATTAACCAGACGAACTACCCGGTGTAATCGAATATTCTCCATGGTCTTACCAAAAATAGCATTGTTCGCAAACTTGAACTGGTTTTTACCAAATTTGGTGGTCGCCTTTGCACGAAGTTCCGTATTAAGATCGATATAGGGTTTCAACCAAGGGGATTGTCTGAATTTCAAAACTTTTTTAATTTTTGTTGATCTCAAACCCAATTCTAAAACAGCCTTCAAATTCCGATAATGAATGATGTAATCTTTTTTATCTGAGAGTGTGCATAGTAATTTGGGTAGCTTTGAACCTGGAGGGACTATGTGCTCCGGACACACTGGTAGATCTTTATGTAGATCATGCAGATGTTGTGGATATTCCAGATCTACTTGAAGAATATATCCTTCTGGGCTATCATCAGGAACAGTGCTCACATCAACAGACTTATCACACCATTCAAAACCCCCAATTGGCAAATATTGACTCATCGCCCATCCATATAAATTATTTACATCAAGGATCATCTGGGGATTGTTAGCGGATAGTCTGTGCATGCAGCAACTGATCCCTCCACGTATACCCTGTTCCACAAACATAACCATATCAACATTTTTGAGCACCTGAAGCCTGATTTGGTGTATAAGAGCATACAGTCCCAGGTGTAACCTGGCATTGTGTAATACCATGCAGGATCAAGTTTGTACGTCTCCAAAGCTATTTTCCGAAAATTTTCCATTACGTCTGTGAGTAGGAGTATATCGGTTTTCATATAGAGATCACTATATTCACCTAACGTTTTAATTTTGAATGTTTTCCAAACGGTTTGAGCATGCTGGTAAGTTTCATCATCTATGTGCGCGTCATTTAATTTATTACAAAATTCATGGATATGTGGAAGTTTTGTATCGTTCAGTTTATCCATGTCCGTCATGTAGTCATAACGAAGAGTTCCCTTTCTTGTTAGCAACTCAAATTCACTATCTAGTAGACCAGAAAATTCCTTCTTGAGATTATAAAAATTATCTAAGATCAAAGTAGAGGCCAATTCATCCAAACTAGCCCCCATAAATTTCAAAGAGTCGATAAATCTGAATCTAAGATTGGTTTCCACATGAAAATATGTAAAAGAAATATATTTTTCTTTATTAATAGGTAGAGTAGTGATATTACCCCTATGCAAAAGAGATTTTACAATGAAATGACCATCGTAATTGGATAAATTATGAAAAACTATGGGCACAATAAAGAGTTTACGAAAATTTAAATTGCACTGCTGATGTGCCCATCCCCTAAATTCGGAAGAAAAATGATCATCATCTCTAACTATTACATCTTTCTTGTTAAAACTTTTTTCACATATATGACAACTTTTACCAACTTCTCTGGGTGTGCCCGACATTGGTTCAATATGTTTCATATGAGAATGAACAAAGGAAGCAATTTTATCTATTTCATCAGAAAACCAATCCACGCAATTCTCACCACGAAAACTAGCGTAACGTGAAAAATTATCATTATATGTACATTTTAAATAATATCCTACACTATATGGTACATGCTCCTGATACTTGAATGAAGTTTCACCGATTTTCTTATTGCATTGCCTAAGTATTGATTCAAAGTCTGCGTACACAATAAAGGGACATTTTTGTTTGTAAACAAAATTTCGAAATTCAACATGATCGTAATCCGGAAAAGATACTTTTTGATTATTGAAATCTTTGCACAACTCATAATGTTCATTTAATTTTATATGAGACGAAAAATAATTCAAACACCTATCACATATCATTTTTTTCCTGTGATCTTTCGAGAGCTGACTTGAGATAAGTCTGGAAAGATCTTTAATCCAACAATAGTGATATTTAATTTCAAAGTCGTGTATATCTTCTGAAGGTGTGACATCATAGTCGCCCAAATTTGGAAAATATTTATCTTGAACTATTAGTAAATTCACATGTTTTTGCACCAAATGTTGTTGGGTTAGTCTTAAAGGTGACACTGTATAAAATGATCGATTTTCTTTCTCTATCAATTGTAAACCATACACATTTATAGATATATTATTCATTTTTTCAAATTTTGCAATTTGCGATAGTTTCATGGGCAGTTCTAAACCATCAGTTTTTAGTACGTTATGGTAATTGGGGTAACTTCTGGTACGATTACTATGAGTTGTTGTTGGATGAAGTGCGCTAACAACACTCCAAAAAAAGCATGCGTTATCATCATTCTGAACGTTAATACATGCTTTTTTTCTCGAAATTTGATCAGGTAGTTTAATGTAAGATGATTCACCACCGTTATTTCCTATTTCGAATTTATTAATTGCAACTTCCAAGTGAATTATTTTGCTCAAAGCCCACCCGCTACCCTTATTGCTCATATCCTCGATGTCAGCTATGATACGATTAGTTATGTTAATATCAAACCAAAATTTCAATTCAGTGGATGGGCCAATTGTAGCATTAGGAGTGGTGAAACATTTCCGATCCACAATTTCAACATCACCATTATTTTTAATGAAATCAGCACAAAAGGTTGTGTTAACTTTCAAAATTGGCATATCCCTCAAAACACTTGAAATTTTTGTTTTAAACAAATGGAAAGCATCTGTCAAAAATGGCTTAACATCAAGATGAGTTAAATTTATAACAATACCTGTTCTTACTCTACAATTATATAAAACATTTAAAGTGCGCCATATTACTCGAGAGCTGCGCCTTTGAGTTTGCCCTAATCCAGAACCTATGTATCTATTTGGAAAACATTTTATGAAACAAAGCATTCTTTTTAATTGTACACTTTTTGAATATATCATGCGTTAAATTTTTTCAATGCCACATTACACCGATAAATATGCTTGCGTATTATATGTAACCATATTTGTGCATTCGCAGGAGAATGATTTTCTTCCATTGATTTTAATGTTTGTTCTATTTTCGTCAATGTACCTTCAAAACGATTCATTTCTGCGTAGTACAATAACACCAAAAAAGAAAAAGAAAAAAGTGGAGATGCAGTGATATTGATGAATTACCTTATTCAAGGGCGTAGCCAGGGGGGGGGTTTTGGGGGTTCAAACCCCCCCCGAAATGTTATTTTTTCTCTTAAAAAAATTTTTTTGCTGCAGAAAGTGACCCTTACACCCCCAAAACCCCCCCCCGAAATTAATTCCTATTTCAAAACCCCCCCCGAAATTAATTCCTGGCTACGCCCTTGACCTTATTTATCTACAATCTCCAAGGAAATGGCTGGATGTGTTTTTCCAGTATCTATGGTCCCTCGGAATATTAGTGAATATTTTCCTGATGACAGCTCGGTCGTATGTGCGCTGTAGTCCTCCGTCAGCCTTTTTGGCAGGAACGCTTTGAATTCGTTGAATTCAAAGAGCACAGCTGTACCGAACCTGGTCTTCACCAAAATACACTTTAGAATGTGGTATTTCTTATCCTTCTCCAACTCTGCTAAACGCCTTGTTGGCTTATCTTCAAGAAGAGATTTTTGGTTAATTTTGTTTAAATCCATGTCTATAATGAAAATGAATAAGAAAAATATGCATGAGATGTAAGATGAACAGAAACTTACTTTGTTCTGTAGGGATTAGTATCAAAATTACTCTAATGAACTTCTGCTACTGCTGTTTGGGTAATATACGATGAATGTTTTCTGCTACTGCTGTTTGGAAAGAAAAAATATTTTAATATATGGATACATAATTTTCTAATTGATGCTTACCCAAGGATCACACTATCACAAATTCAGATGCTTCGACAAAGTACAAATGAAAATTTCAATCGGCACACGAATGATCAACGATGTGTTCCTATAGGGAAATAATAGAAAACTGACTTACGTTAAGCAAAACTTTTTCTACAATGCTATTTTAGATTCAAGGGAAAAATATCAGCTTTTCCCCAAATGCTTTTGATGTTGAATATGCAGATTATTTTTGAAAACCTCTTACTCGCATATCAAAGATGTGTAAATTCATGGAAACATTTTTTTTTTCATTGACTTATTGAAATAGATTTGCTCAACTTTTTCATCTTTTCAAACATGAACTTTTCAATATTTTCGTTAAAGTCTGCTCAATGATATCTACAATCATCGAATTATTGGAAATTTTTTCGATACATTAGGGTTTTTCCTAAATATGGGATGAAAAATATCATAATTACATCTTTTTTTTTTTGAGAGCACTTTGTTCAGGGCTCCTTGCATAACGATAATATAACTGACAGATTTTATTTTCACTTGAATGAAATTTCTTCATTGAATCTACTGCTAATTAAACAGTTTTCAGATCTGATATTTTTCAAATCAACGAATTGAAAGTATAGATGCAAAATGGAAACTGAATATTGCAGCGATTTACAAAACCTACTCGTATTCGCATTTCAAAGATTGGTAAATTCTTAATTTTCATGGAATCATTCTTTCATCAACTTATTGGATGCCCAATATTTTTTCAAACATGGACAATATTTTCGTGTGAGTCGACCCAATGATATTTGACAATAATATCCGATCGATTCAAATTGAAGGAATTTTTTTCAAACATTTCATTTTCACTAATTCTTCAGTTTCAAATTGGAAGAATAAGTACGGCCCTGCTCATCTTTGCTTTTGTTTATGCAATAGAACCCATAGTTGGTTACATAATGCGAACAACACGTATGTGGGCATATTGCAACTGACTCAACAAAAATTGCGGTTGCTTTTGTTTATGTAAAAGAGTCCGTTAGTTACATGTGTGGGGGGTCTACAAGCCTGAAATGTACCATATGACGTTCGATTCTGGTTTCATCTAATTTCTATAACGTGGATTGAAAGAAGAACATTATTTCTGAATATGAATTTATCTGAGAGGAATTGATCGTTTCTAGTTCTTCAAACAAGAATATTCGAAATAAGGGTCAATGAATACTCTCTGTATATTCAAATCCCTCGATCCATTCTACTCATCGAGAAATTTGTAGAAACTGCATAGCTGACTTGAATAAGATATCTCAATTTAATCAATCAGTCGTCTTGAAAAATCTCCAAATGATTTTAAATTCATGAACACCATCAAATAATTGATACGGAACTACAGCAACAATCTGCTATCACCAATATCTCAATTAAATCAATCAGTCACATTGAAATGTTGAAAAATCTTTGTATTACTTTAAATTCGTGGACACCATCAAAGAATTGATACGAAACTCCAGCAAAAATAACAACAACAATTCTGTTGAAGATTTCATAAATGCTTTCTGTAGAATCAATCCTTGTGTTCAGCGTTATGCAATTTTAGAATGTATGTACTTTTATAGGAATAAAGTATTGAACGATGTAGATAATTAACATTATGTTGAGTCAATAAAAAATCTCATCCTGAAATTATTTTTTAATAGTCAAACCATGTAATTTCCACTCGAAGCACCGCCGTCAGTGCTTGTCAATGAATACTCTCTGTATATATTTATGAATTTGGGGTAAAAAACACTGTTTTTAAAAATTGAAACAGATTTTATTTACAGCGGAAGAAATTGATGGATGATATGATACAATTACGTTCCTACTGACTCGTACTCTATATGATTCTCTAATTCTCTAATTCTCCTCGACTAATTGAGTGGGAGGCTATTTATAGTTTATAAACAATGACGCACGTGGCGTTATCAGTAAAAGCTACATCAGCAATTCTTAACATAGTCATATTTATATTCTTATGCGTTCTAATTATAAAGGTATTTAATTAATAGGGGGCATTATTACATGATTCCTCCCCTTCTTGGAGAAAGGCATCACCTGAAGGTGTGACTTTAGTAAAATTTAAGTATTTTCTAAAATATTTCAAAATACAAGCAATGATTATTATGATTATAATGGTTATCAATAGAAATAATAAAAAGCTGAATTTCGAAGGGTGATGATTCCACTGATCCAGTTCTTCTAAGTCGATGTCTGGAATTTCATCTTCTTTCTTGAAATCTTCATCGTTAGAATGGTTCTTTATGGATGTGGTCATCCTGGGTAGAATAATGTATTTTTCTTCGTTGACAGTAGTTACGGGAAAAATGTCTTTTTGAGTATTACTAATTACACATTTGGATCGAAGAATTGCAGCTGGGGGTATAAAATAATGTTTTATTTGCTGAGGACATTTCTCTTGGATTTTCTCGTTCTCTAATGATAGAATGCTTCCATCTTCTAGTAATTTTAAATCTGATGCAGGAATAGATTTGGTTCTTGGGCAATTTTCTGTATGATTCCTAAGGATATTTTCCAAACATTGTGGAGGTTTGTTGAGGGAATTTTGATCACATAAAAAGTCTTCTTCTATTGGATGACATTGGTTTGTCGACCATTTTAGAATTTCTTCTTGGGAGAGCATATAAGGATAGGTTTGAGGAAGGGTTAAATTACTTTGGGATAGGTAATAAAACTTGTACAGATCATAACTCCGTTCATAAATAGTGGGAATCGATATTAAGAATAATAAAGTTTTATTTCGAAAGACTACTTTTGTATGACATAATTGATAATAATCTTTCAGATGGTATACTGGTATTATAGTAACATTTTTGATCAATTCTGCAAATTTGGTATATGGTAAAATAGATTCATGTAGCAGGTGCAATCTTGCAAAGCTTACTGCAGTTTGAATTTCATCCAATATAATTTTGATATCTTTGAGTTCAAAGGTCATAAGATGCATTTGTTCAACAGCTCTTAACTCTGGAACAATTTTTAATAATTCAAGATTTTCATTCATCTTTTGGAATTTATCAATATATTTATTTTTCAAATCATTTACTATAGTAGCAATTTGTTTTTGATTCCTCATAAGTGTATTCTCATTCTTCTCTATGCTATTAAAATAACTTCTATATAATTCCTCATCGTCAGAATCTAAGGTTCCGAATAATATCTTTGAAATTTTGCCACCTAAATTTATCAGTCCTCTTTTAATTCTAATTTTCTCGTTAAGAAGTTCTTCGAGTGTGTTAATATTAATTTTATTCGAATGCTGCAAATATCTATGGTTTGCCGTTTGTGCAAAACCTAATTGTTGATCTTTCAAATTCTCAATTTCTCTTTGATATCTGAAAATTAATTCTTCCATTTTATTTAGGTCTATATGATAAATCAATTGTAAGTTTCTATTGGTCACATAAGCTTTTCCCAATAAAATAGGCAATACATTATTTTGTAAAGGTATAATTTCTATAGCTACGGTTGTAGTGATTATTTTCAATAATATGATTATAACTAGGGTTTCCATAGTGGATCTGCAATAAAATAAAATATTACTTAAATACTTTCTTTCTTTGTTTCATTATTTTCTTATGATAAATGTGTTTATTTTTGTCATCTTGTATCCTATGAGTATCAATTTCTCTAGCCTCTATTCTTTTGTAGGCTGGATCTAATTTACGTATAACACGTCCTTTAATATAAACGGGAGTTTCATTTAGAGTATATTTTTCTTTAGCTGACCGTTTTTCATTAGTTTTTTCTAAACGTTTTAAATTCTTTTCTTTGCCTTTTTCTAAGTGTTTCGATATATCCCTTAAGTTTTCTACATAATTTTCTACATAATCCTGAATAGTTGAATCACTTGCGTTCTGTTCAAATAAATTACCTTTTAAAACTTCTAAATCATTATTTTCACGTTGATCCTCCGATGAACATTCAAGAGATCTAAACATTCATCTAACTCTTCATCGGTTATTTGATTCATCATAGAAATTACATCATCTTCTATTCCGTTAAATTCAATATTTTTGTTTTCTAAGCATTCTTGACGACGGTTGGTCATGGAATGTATGACAACTTTTATATTAGAATTCAGGAAAATATATTTTATCATTTTAAATACAATAGACCATTCCAATTGGTCTAAACCACAAGCAATGCGTGGTAACGCTAAATATTTTTCATTATTAAAAATACATAATTCTTTCAAATTTAACAGTGACTGGAAAACATCTTTATATTCCGGTTTGTCATAATAATATTCTTTCGTAATTAAATAATAAATATTTCTTTCATTTATACGTAATGTCGCTACTTCGCCTATTAATTTCTTTTGTGCGATTAATTCGTCTACTCGACCGAATTTTTGTTTAAAATTTAAGGCTATACCTTTATTCATATGGAAATCTCTGGAAACACAATGCGCTAAAGCATATTTTTTTGGAACTTTAAATAAATTTTCTACTTTCTCAGTTATATTAGGGGCATTTCTGATATCATTGTTTTCGTTTACTTCAATGAAATTTTCATAAGTTAATTCATCGGTTGGTTCTAAAATAATTCTACTAAGAGCATCTGCATTATTAGTCGATTGTAAATGCGAAAGTTCAATTGGAATTTTTGTCTGTTTTTGACAAACTTGTTGATAGCTAAAAGGTATTTGACAATATTCATTTCTCAAAATTTGATTTTTAAAATCTAGGCTAAGGCCATATTTATTCATGAAGTCGGCTCCTATGAGTCCATCATAATTTTTATGAAATTTATACACAACAAACGGATGCAAATCATTTAAGCGAAATTCTGAAAATAACGGTATAAGAACTTTTTCATTAGTAGTTTGTTTTTTATGACATGAAGTTAATGTCGTTTGTTCCTTGAAAATATTTTGAGGGAAATTATTGTAAGCAAATTTTGGGTCTATCAGACACACAGAACATCCACTGTCTATTAAAAGTTTACATTTGGGATTTTGGAATTCAATATAAGGAAGTTGATTAAAATTATCTAATGTCGAATTTATGTCAACGTTCCTGTTGAGGCGTTTCCTCGAAAATTTATTTTCGTAGAATTGTTAAAATTACTGACTTCTTGTTTTGAAGTAGAAGGAGATTCTAAATGAGTTAGCTCTTCAAATGTATAATGAGGGCTTTGATTATTCATATTGAAATTTCTTTGGGGATTCTGGTTATTAGTATAAAATTTCTTTTGGGGGTTTATTTGAAATTGGGTGGAATAATTGCCACGTTTTTGGGGGTAGTTTCTTGTCTGTATCGACATTCTTTCTGGAGGGGTTTGTATTCTTTGATTAGGATTCGGTTTGAAAACATTTGTATTTTGTTTAGGGGTATTTATATAATTTGTATTAGGGGTACCGAATACTTGTCGATTAGTTGGATAATTTGTATTAACATTTCTTTGTTGGAAATGTATGGGTTGTGACGGAAAGCTTCGATTATTATAATTATTAAAAGGATTTTGATTAAAATTATTAAAATTATTTCTTGGATTCTGATAATTGTTTCTGTTATTAGGAAAAAAATTATTTTGAGGAATATTTCTCACATTCTGATGAGAGTGAGTATTTTTATTTCGACGGCTCCTGTCGAGTAAATCGTATTGTGCCATATTTGAAATATAATCTTTTACTGCATTTATAGTTTGGTCAAATGTGAAATTATTATTGGTAATTAGGTATGTTCGTAATTCAATAGGTGAATTCGAAATAAGTACCATTTTACATATTCTCAATACATTTGTCTTGAATAATTGCTTTTCAGGATCAGGCATCATATCGGCATCAATTCTATAATTTATCCTGATTTTCATTGTAATGATAGTATCTATAAAATTCAATAAATCCTCATTTGGTTTTTTACTTAGAAACTGTAACTGATGTATCAAAACATCTAAATTAATTTGATCTCCAAACTTTACATAGAGAAATTGTTTTAAAAGTTCCCAATTATTTGGAACATCCGAAGTTGAAACTTCTGCTAAAGCTCTATCTATTAATTTCGATTTTACGACAGCAAAACAATAATCTTTAACTATCTGCGGTTCATTTAAAAACATCATTAAATATTGTTCCGAGCTTTTAATGAATGAATGTAATTCATTTTCAATACCCGAAAATTTCGGTAGGAGAGTGCCAAATTTCTCCGCTAATGACAAATCTATTCTTTCCATAGCCATTTTGCGATTTGATTTTTTGGTTTTATGACCAGGAAAATGCTTAATTGACGTAATATTGATTATTTTCAATTATTATTAATTATAGTTTAGAAATTCACGGTTTTTTATTATAAGAAACACATAGAAAACTTTTTTAATTCGGTTTTTATACAATAGAAAAACCTGGGAAAAACTATCTAAGTCGGTTTTTTGAAAGAAACCTAGGAAAAACTATTTGTACAAGTTTTACACACAAAACTTGGATAAAAGGTTGACTAATTTTGGACCAGATTAGGAAACTGGGGAAAAATTAAAGAGGAGTAAGGGAATTGCTCTCACTCACCAATGTTCTACGCTGTTGAAGGGTTGAAGGGTTGAAGTCGTCACGGTCGCTACTCCAGTGATCAGGGCTTCTTGTTTTCTACCACAATAGCCTCGTATTAGTTCACTTCACACCTTAACAATTGAAATTGACAGTTTTTCGGAAAGTTTGTTTTTTACGATTTTTCACAATCTATTCACGAAAACCGGCGTTTAATCCCATCCTCGTCGCCATTTATGAATTTGGGGTAAAAAACACTGTTTTTAAAAATAGAAACAGATTTTATTTACAGCGGAAGAAATTGATGGATGATATGATACAATTACGTTCTTACTGACTCGTACTCTATATGATTCTCTAATTCTCTAATTCTCCTCGACTAATTGAGTGGGAGGCTATTTATAGTTTATAAACAATGACGCACGTGGCGTTATCAGTAAAAGCTACATCAGCAATTCTTAACATAGTCATATTTATATTCTTATGCGTTCTAATTATAAAGGTATTTAATTAATAGTTAATAATTATTACATGATTATATTCAAATCCCTCGATCCATTCTACTCATCAAGAAATTTGTAGAAACTGCATAGCTGACTTGAATAAGATATCTCAATTTAATCAATCAGTCGTCTTGAAAAATCTCCAAATGATTTTAAATTCATGAACACCATCAAATAATTGATATGGAACTACAGCAACAATCTGCTATCACCAATATCTCAATTAAATCAATCAGTCACCTTGAAATGTTGAAAAATCTTTGTATTACTTTAAATTCGTGGACACCATCAAAGAATTGATACGAAACTCCAGCAAAAATAACAACAATTCTGTATAATTTCAATCATGCGTCACTCTGATGTGCCCGCTTTATAACACCAAACACCCCAAATTCTTACGGCCCCTGTAGCGTAGTGGGTAGAAGAGACTACTCTCACCCAAACTTCCCGGGTTCATATCCTGCGCCCATCCAGAAACTTTTTCCACAGATTAACCAGATACGCCACTCCCAGTATTTATGAATGAACTCTGCTGACGCGTAATGTTGACCATGGAATTCTCGGCACCCCCAAATAGTTCCTAGCTCCTAACTATTTGGGGGTGCCAATAAAATCGCAGATATATGATCACGTGACCTCTCGGCCAATCGCAACTATGGTAGAGGCAGAACGACGTTCATTCATAAATTTATAACAACAAACGGAAAGGTTAGCTAAAATACTCAGCTTATGTACGAAAATTTGTAACTCAAGTGGGATTAATT
The DNA here is from genome assembly GCA_937662695.2 of Halyzia sedecimguttata. Lineage (NCBI taxonomy): Eukaryota > Metazoa > Arthropoda > Insecta > Coleoptera > Coccinellidae > Halyzia > Halyzia sedecimguttata. The sequence continues at coordinate 20,190,362 of OW569413.2, forward strand.
TAATGAATTTTATAAAGTGTAATGAAGACGTTTAAGATGCAGTTTGTGGCGTATGTGCAAGAAATAAAAGGAATATGATTATTAGTGATTTGTGAAGTTGAGGTTAGAATTTGTTTAAAGAGCGAGAACGTAGTTCATTTCTCTCTGTCATTTTACTACGTCTTCATGGGTAGTAAATCTGAAGGTCAAACCTACGTGCTTCCCGCCAACTGTCGATTGCACTATCTGGTAATCTGTGCTTTTTCATACAGATCATGACGTCATCCGCCACCACCAATGACGTCATCCACTACCGCATCAGACCCCCAGACACCATTAAGGGAGGTCATAGGTCAATTTTGGTCTAGAACGCAGATAGCCCTACTACTGAGATTCCATAAAATTTTTCGAGATCATCGAAATCATCTACACCATTGATAGTCAAATATTTTTCACCGCCAAATAGAAAATACACAAAACAAAATAGCCGATTCTTTTTCTCACATTTTCTCAAACGATTTAATAAAATTTTGTTTCCTTGTTTGGAAGACATTTTGAAATTTGGGTTAGGCATAGGGCGTCCATTCCGTTCACATTCCAGATTTTCGACAATGCACAATCGTGAAAATCGTTACACTTCAAAGTTAAATCCATTTCTCAGTTAAGCACAATTTTATGACAAATACAAACGATAATATAATGAAGTCATTCACAGCGATTCGAACAAATTTGAATTCTGAAGCCTGAACGTTCACGTCAGAACCTCTGTTAAAACGATTTGCCCTCTGTTCCCTGCAGTGTATTTTTTCAATCGCAATTGGCCAGCTCAAGATCATAAACTTTTCGATGAGAAGTATCAGATGCTATGCAATTAGTTCAAAGTGATTCGGGATCTATCATAGACTCCGCTATTGTATAGCAGAACAATAAAAATGTCATGTTGGAAAAGTGATGAAATTATACAATTTGTTTAACAAATAATATAATAATGATTAGATACTAGGTACGCAAGAAGTTGGTATATTTTTATTATTTTTCCACCTTTGATTCTTATGTGTTTGTGATTCCAACAATCCACACGCCACGTCTTCGTATCAATATAAATTCAGTAATATAATCCATACTCACCTGTAAAAACACTCCCAGAAAGAAATTATATGGAATGTAAGAGAATATTTGCCGATAAGAAATATAGGCGAAAAAACGATGGAAAGTTTCAGATATGGAATCCTCGCATCTGAAGGATTTCATCAAATTTATTATTTGTACTGAGAAATGTTCGACTGGAATAAAACATATTGCTGTTACTTCAACTTATCATATTTTTCGGAATTCAAGAGACTTACCAGAAGCAGCAAAAAATATGCCGAATGAGATTATCCTCAATTTTGTCTGCAGGAACTTTGAGGATGGGTAGGACTTTAGCATGTTCTCAATTGTGTCGAATTCTTTCATCAAATTCGGCCAATTCTGAGCTAGTTTCATGAAAGCCAAGCAGGTTAATGTTCCTCTTCCATAAAACATTACAACATCTGCAAATTGAGACAAAATATAGTGACAGCACAGCAATGCAACTGAAACTTATCTTAAATCTTAAAAAGTACTGACGTGAAATCAGGAGCTTTTGCGTGCATGTTCCATTGTCTATTCACGCTTCATACAAAATCGATCGAGCTGAAATTCAGTACTCGATTGTGAAATGGTGACTCGAAGGTTGTGCGGAATTTGAGCAGAATTTAAGATGGGTATAACTCCGAAACCATTTCATCGACTATGCCCATCAACGAACGTAACTCTCCCATTTGTATGCGCAACATACCCTGAAGAGGTAAAGTCAGGAAGGCTATCGCGATATCGGATGGATAAAGATTTCAATGATTTTTTTTTTATTTCTAATCCTCACAAATAGATCCTATAATGTTGAAATTTGGAAAAACACAACTTCTCGGGACAAGCACGGCGGAGAACACAAACATCAAAATTAAACATAAATTATCCCATCAACTCATCCCGCAGGAAGATTGTTATCGTTAAAACGATAACAAGAACTCCTAAAATCATTCATCCCATCTGAGAAGTATATGTCTTTTATTTGATTCGGCATACCTCTAGAAAAATTGTCACACTCTTCGACACATCTCATGACAGATATATAATGTTATATTTTTAGATAAGATCCTAGAGATCAGGCACTAAATGTAAATCATTAATGTAAGCGACGATTTCTTGTATATTTTCACTTTTAAATAGACCTGTGTATATTGTTTAAGAAATGTCAAATTAAAAATTGCTGAAAAGCAAAATATGTCTTTTATTTGATCCGTCGAAAGAAGCCAAATATCTAGATGTGATTCTGGACGAAGAACTTAATTTCAATAGATAAAACAGAATATAAAGAGAACACGACAATTATACGGGATTCTGGTACCCGATACTCATTAGAAGAAGCAACCTCTCCTTGGAAAATGAAGTAGAGATCTTAAAGTCGATAATAATCCCAACTTTAAGGTACGCAGGTAGCACAACAGTAATAGGTACCCCATGGTAGATTGTCAGGACCACTAGGAGGGGGAGACCTGCATACACAACACTGCAACCTATGAGAATTATTGTGTTCTCCTGGTGATATGAAAAGATTGTGATTCTTAACGAGATCTAGTAGCCCATGGTACATGAGCAATGAAAAAACATGGAAAGAATTGAACAATAAGCAATTGAAGGTGTTCACAGGAACGACAATATGCACCAGCCTAGTTCGTTAGCGTTGTCCCAGTTTTATGAGACCTTTGACATGGTTTATATCAAGAACTACATATTCTTTGGAGATGTATTTTAGATTTCCCTAGAACGATTAATTGGTTTCGAGGGTTCTCCAGGCTGAACTTTGAAATTCGTCTCTAGATCTCTCGTCGAGTGGTGCATGTTAACTTGGATTTCGACAGATCAATTGTTTTTTAGGCACCTGAAATTGGCATTCTCCTCAGAAAACATCAGAAGTGTCGTTAATGACTTCGGTACACCTCATTCGCACCCTTAAAGCTAATCATAACTCTAACTATATTAACAATGGTGGAAATTAAATTCCTACATAATATAGAATAATCAGGAATACTCACTAATTTCATATACTTCAAACGGCTCACGTATTTGTGTCAAAAAGTAAGCACACCATATACCTTCTAAAACAGCGGCACAAGAAACTACAATACTATATACTGTTCTGAAACTGCTCCAAGAAAAATGCATATCCTTGTAATCAGAATAAAGTACACCATTCAGTGGAAATAAAGAGAAAAATTGGGATGTGAACATAAGATATTTCATGGAATCGTGAAAACTATGTTTGTTACTTTCCGTATTTTTGTTTTGGGATTTTTCCTGCAATACAGTAGATCCATCTGTATGGATAATAACCACCATGACGAAATGTTTTGATTTTCTGTTTTCAATAACGGTGACACTGTTTTCACACAGCAGTTGTCCATCAGAATCAAGAATTGGGTATTGATGTAAACAAATTTACATGAATCATTCCGTTGTTTCGTGAATACAGACGAAAGTAGAGACCACTAATGCACCCTACATTTATAATCTTTCACTTTGCATTCGAGTTCATGCTGCCGGTTTATCAATCTTTATGAGCTTGTCAGAATTTGTTTTTGTTGATAAGGCATTATGGGAAAATGTATTGGGAAAGCTGTTATCGATGAAATTCATCGTGGGGGAATCCGAACATATGTGAACTTGACCTTTGTATTTTTTGTATACGGTTTTGAGGTATAATATTCCCCAAATCAGTACATTCGATATAGCTCGATATGTATAGGGTGATCCAATATGAGGTTACATTTTAAATGTAAATTGATAAAATCTTAATGTATTCATATACAGGGTGGTCGGACGATTGACGTCCATAAAAAAAACAGGTCCCTCATATCATGGGGTATTCGAATCACCCCCATGTATGTTATCCGATTTTTCACGGTTTCCGAGTTATGAATTTTTTTATGAAATTTGGGAATTTTCAACTTGAACATCTTCAAATTTAAAAAAAAAAGTACAAGACTTTTCTGATATTTTTTTGTTGTAAATAGATCGCCAGGAATTATACTTTTATACATAAAATAACCAGCATCGTAACTTTGATAAAAATTACGGAAATGTTGGTCTCAAGTGAGAAAGTTACGTATTTTGGATCATGATCTAAATTTTCAAATTTAAATTAAAAATGTAAACAGGTTACTTCATGGTTTCTTAGTAGGCTTAAAAACTGCACTCAACACTCAGCTTTCAGAATCATTAATAAAAAATGGTACTCAACAGTCTACTTTTGCTAGAATTAGCCTTCAAAGTCAGCGAGGTGGAAAAAATCAAAGAACTAGACGTTTACTCAAAAATTGTTTTTTGCCATTTTAGTATTCTCTAGGTTAACTCCCTTCGTTAACTAAGCTGAAATTACTACAAAAGGCTAATATTGAAACATTTGGGGGTTTTATTTATTTAGGGCCAGTTCCATAATAATAAAAAAGAATGAACGATACCCTAACAGATGGATCGAACGAAGCGGACCTACCAAGTGGCCCCCACGCCAGAGCTGTGCCGAGCACTGACGAAAAGTGCTTCGAGCACCGAGCACTAAGCACTGACTGAAAAGTGCTCCGGAATCTCGAGCACAAAGCCCTTTTATTCATGAAATGCTCGCGATTACTAAGCACTTTCGGAAAGTAATTCGTCTTTGCGAGCACCAAGCACTAAGCACTTTACAAAAGGATGAGTCTGTTAAACATTTGACGGGGAGTGGGGGGCAATACCATACTTCCTTCAAGATAAGGTTATATAATATGTTAATTATACTGGTACACCTATTGTTTTGGCGCGATCGTTCCCTGAAACGAGAACATTATCATGTTTGCCGAGTGTCTGTAATTATCGAATTTTGGGCGGAAAATGTTATCAAAGGATAAGGTTGGACTCACTGAAGAGGACTTCTTGGTAAATTTCAATTCTATCCGTCCGTCCCGAAAGAAAAGAGCTAGACTCTTGTAATTTTTAGGGTAGGTTTAGGCTGCAAATGCGCCGGTTAAGTTCGTTCATGTGATCAAATTGAAACTTAGAAATAGTTGTAGAGTACGTACACGAAGACTTATTTCATATTTCGTGAGAATCATGTCACTAGATAAAAAAAAAGTAAAAATATCTGTCAGATGTTGCAGAAATTTTGCAAAAATCGATAGTGCTGGATTTCTTGGAAATATTTTGGAAACATATTTTTTTTAAAATTTTGGAGATTTCAGTACCTGGGTGAGTGACCATGGTAAATATTATTTTGAAAATGTGCGCTTCTCTCCATTTCTCATTCAGTAAGTGTGCTCTCTACATCTTCCGGCAAACTTGGAGGCGGGCTTTCAGCTGCGACAAGAGAAATAGGAAAAGTGAAATTATGTGCGTGTAGTGTTATGGGGACGCCTGATTGATTTTAACAAATATTTGAATGCATATTAAGATGAAAGTAATGAAAATGACAGATTAGATAAAATTCCCGGGAATCACTGACGTAGTGATTTTGAGCGTTTATTATTGTCACTATTCATCGAAAATAACATACAATAGACAACCAACATATTGTACAATAATATTGACAGTCTAGGGGCCACCGTCATTATATTGTGCAACGCACATTGCACAATAATATTGAGCGTGTATGATCTGGTGAAAAAACTAAATTTTTAGAGCAAATGTAAAGAATAATGAGGGGTTTCCATAATGAAATTTTAAATAGTTGGAATTGAACATTTCTGAATATGAATGCACTGAATTCACTTATGAACAAGCTGAAGAAAAGAAAATTAATAAACAAATCAAGAAAAAAATCACTGATGTAAAGATAGGGAGAAGGCTTTGCGCACTTGTTCACATCACTCGGAAGCTCTTGAGATATAGATAAGCGGCCTAATAATCTGAAACCATTTTCGGCTAATGTATTGGCAGATTACATTCACCTGGACATAATAATAAAATGCTTTGAAATGTTTTCTACTCAAAAACAGGAACAGTCCCAAAATTGAATTGAAAAATGTAATAGTTATTCTAACTCATATTAATAGGATGACCACTTCATTTAATCCTATAGCCGGAAATGTTCCGTTTTCGAGATACAAAGCTATGTGCATAACTAAAACAGATTTTTCTCGGAAATGGTGAATCAATCCAGAATTAAGTTAGCCAATTTTAACTTAGTTTCCTTCATTCATTCCGGAGAAAATCAAGAAAAACCAACTTCAGGGAATTCCCTTCAACAGCATGTATATCGAAAACGGAGTCTTTCGAGATATAGGTTTAATACAGTATCATCCTATTTTCTGACGTGGAATATAGCATAAAATTTTCACACCTAATTCTGTATAGGACTACACTAGCAACTACACTATTGTCCGCTACAAAATTTGTAGTGGAAAATTGTGTAGTTACTACTATAGTGCTCATAATCAGTCCACAGTGGACTCAAACGACTACACCCTGTATAATTGATTTTTCGATAACCACTATAATCGATGCTTTTTATTTACATACAAAATTTGAACTGAATTTGCAGAATTAATTCCGGAATAAACAACTTTCCTGGAAAAATAAGTTAGGATTCTAGTGATCCGACCTTCACAAAAGTCCAACCTAAGCATTAGAAAGTTGATATTGGTTCTTGCATCCTCCATATTAACTTGTTTTCAAATCAAACATATCAGGAAAAAGGACAAAGAAAATAAAGATATTAAGTCTTCTCTAACACTATGATGGCGACCTTTCGCAGAAGTTGCCTTCTGCTTCTTCAGGCAACGTTACAAATTCACTGAGTACAGTAGAACTTACCACCAAAGAAGTACCTAAACTATTCTACTTACGACCTTTTTTGGATTTTGAATATTTTTGAAAAAATTGGTTGTTGCCAGATTGTATCTACTGTATAATAGTTTTTGTACTTATTTGGTAAGTTCTACCAAGGGCGAAGCCAGGAATTGATTTGGGGGGGGGGGGGGTCTGTAAGGGTCACTTTCTGCAGCAAATTTTTTTTTAAGAGAAAAATAACATTTCGGGAGGGGGGGGGGTTGGGGGTTCAAACCCCCCCCCCCCTTCTGGCTACGCCCTTGAGTTCTACTATACTCAGTGAATTGGTAACGTTGTATCTTATGATTTAATGAATTGTAGGCCTGAACAAGCAGAGGGCAACTTCTACGAGACGTCATCAAAGTGGTACTAAAGACTTAGTTTCTTTCCTTCCTTTGTCCTATTTCCTGATATATTTAAATACAATTGAAAAGTTATTTTATTGGATTACCACTTATTGTATCTATAATATAACAAAATATTCAAAATTAGTTTTTAAACGTGAATATTTCCAATACCGTTGGTCCGATTATGCCCACATATTAACGACACATATTGGACACTTAATTCAAATTTACAATGGTAAATTCGAATTAAGAGTGTCCAATACAGGAGAATGGACAACATAATTTACCATGGTAAATTCGATTAAGGGTGTCCAATACAGAAGAATGGACAATAGAACATACGCGCAAAAGCTTCTGACTTCACGTCAGTGCTTGAACCAATTTGTTTTTCGTCATTTTTTTCAAATTTTCTAGGGGTACGGTTCTTACAAATTTTAAACACGTCTTTATGTTGATTTTCTACTACTAGTTACCAAGCTTCAATTCGATCGAATATTTATTTTTTGAGTTATCAAGGAAATAATATTCCAGGTGGGTATAACTCGGAAACCATTATATCACTTATGCCCAAAATCGAACTCAACTTTCCCCTTCGGATACGCAACCTACCCTGAAAATTGCAAGTCCCTATCTCCTTTCGTTCGAAAGTTATCGAGGCAACAGTCACCCATCTACTGAACTCACACAAGAATGCTCGAATATCCAACAATATTTAACCGATCGTATTAAAACTTGAAAATTGGCAGCAGAGCTAGGTTATGAAGGCTCTTGCAAAATTTCAGCAATTTCAAACGATTAGTTACTGATATACAGAATTTTTTATTTTCAATGATTTATTAAAAATTTTCTACAAATGCTATCCTCACATAATTTTGCAAACATTTCCGCGTTGGCATTCTACAACTAATAACCATGTTTGAATTCAATCGGTTCAGCATTTTTCGAGTTGATGAGGAACAAAAAACCACAAAATTTCAGAAAATTTCTGGTGACTATAGCTCTAAAACCGTTTGGCCGATTCTGCTCATAATCAAACTGAAATGTCGCGTTCTGGTGCACATCCTAACCTGAAAACTTGAAGCCGCTATCTCTTTCCCTTCTCAAGTTATCGTGATAACAAAAATATTCTTCAATAATTTTTTAATAATTTTTTAGCCATACGATTCGCACAAAATTTCACAAACGTGCTTAGGTTCATATTCTACAACTACTCACCAAGTTTTAATTTGATCGGATTCATATTGGTTGAAAACAAAATTATTACTCGGAAACCACTGGGCCGATTATGCCCATTAACGAACTCGTCCGTCGTATTAGGATGCGCCACCCACCCTGAAAATTTCAAGTCGCTAGCTCTGTTCGTTCTCAAGTTATCGTGGCAACGGCCGGATGGACGGACGGCCGGACGGACAGAATCAAATTTGACATCGAATTCTTCATTGGGGAGTCGAACTTAATAGTTTGAGACCATTTTCGTCAAAAAATTCGAAAGTTACAGACATTTGGGCAAAATGGGAAATGATGTTCCCCAGAACATACGCGCAAAAATGAAATCAAGTGATTAGCGAAATTTGGTACAATATCAAATACTAAAATGTAATAGAAAGAGTAGCAGAAAAATTATGAAGTAGATATTCAAAGTATTCACCGCGAACGCTTTGGCAGCATTCTGACGTCAAATAAGTTCATTCCAGCACTACAAACAGTGCAGTAATGAACTCATACCCCAATTGTTTATAGTTATATTTTTGGTTTTGTGGTAGTCAGCACTGACATTCGATCCTATCAAATTTCAACACACGTCAATTATTGTCAATATAAGATAATCTGGATAAGGTGAAATAATTGTTGAGAGGAAAAGTTTTATTTCCATCAAAAAATAAGGTACTAGACTACTAGAGATTTCTTTCTTGCTAATTTTGGTACATTCATAATATTAGGAAACGGTTAAATCTGATCTTCATGCTCTACGTACAATTCAAATTCCGTGATTTGCCAACTTTCGTAACAGTCACACCAACTGCCAAGATACAATACAGAAGTCACTAGGATGTATAATCCTAATTTTTCATTAAATTTCAACAGTATTTTACAAAACTTGCCTGAAATAGAGAAAATATCGTCTAATAGTCGTTGCAGAAGGCAATTCCAACACTCATGCGTACAAAAACTCGCTCCTTCGTCGCTCGTTTTCGAATTTCGCGTTCGTGTTTGAATATCATCCCATTCTGCAACTTGTTTTAGAATATACTATTCCAACATTATTCAACATCTCAGAAGTGATCGACCTATAATCGTAAGCGTTTTTCGATTCTTTAGGTCATTCAAATCAAGGGGTTTAGTTTTGCACACAATGCTCTTCACATATCCCCATAAAATGAAACATAATGGGTTAAAAGATCAGGGGATCGCGCTGGCCAATTGATAGTTCATCGTCTGCCTATCCATCGATTTGGAAAAATATTCCGTCGAGGTACTGTCGGACATTGCGTTGGTAATGTGGTGTTGCTCCATCCTGTTGGAACCATATCGTATTCCGTGGAACTTGAGGATTTCCTTGATCAGCCTATAAATTTGTCAAAGTTGGAACGACATCATTTTGGAGTAGTTCTAAATATTTATCGCCATTCAAATTGCCCTCAATGAAAAAGGGGCGTATGATATGGTTTTGAACATTTCCTGCCCAAACATTGACCTTTTTAGGCAGTTACGTGTGTTCCTCTCTTATGCAGTGAGGATTTTTGGTAGACCAGTAGCGGCAAATTTGACGATTGAGAGAAAAAGTAAACTCATCAAGAAACAAAACGTATACAAATTGGAATATATTGTTATCCAAAATGTCCCTCATTTATTAACGAAAACAAGTCCTCCTGTCCAAATCGTCTTCCAAGAGCTCCTGGGTAGGTATAATTCTATGGGGATGCATTTTATTTTGTTTCAATATGTTTAGAATCTATGTATGCTGACATTGAATGTTATGGGTTTACTTAAAAGTCTAGCATCACATCTAATTTCACATCCTCACACAGTGTATTAACAGCTGCTTTTTGCGCGAATGTTCTGGGGAACATCGCTTAATCATTTTGCCCAAATATCTGTAATTTTCGAATTTTTTGCCGAAAATGATCTCCAACGATTGGGTTCAACTCCCGGATGAAATATTCGAGGTCAAATTTGATTCTGTCCGGTCGTCCGACCGTTGCCACGATAACGTGAGAGAGCAACTTGAAATTTTCAGGCTAGGTGGTGCGTCTCAATATGGCGAACAAGTTCGTTAATGGGCATAATCGGCCCTATGGTTTGCGAGTAACAATTTTGTTTTCAACCAATACAGATCCGATTGAATTGAAACTTGGCGGGTAGTTGTAGAATACAAACTCAAAGACGTATGTGCAATGTTGTGAGAATAGTATCACTAGAAAATTAAAAAAAAATTATTAAAAAATAATATTCATCTCACTATAACTCGAAAACGGAAAGATATAGCAACTTGAAATATTCAGGGCAGGTGAAGCCTCCGAATGGAGCATTTGAGTTCGTTAATAAGCATAATCGGCCAAACAGTTCTGTAGTTATAACTATCTGAAATTTTGTTTTTATTTCCTCTTTAACTCAAAAAATATGAAACCAATTGAATTCGAACATGGTAATTAGTTGTAGAATGCTGACAAATTTTACTTGAAAATAAAAAAAATATATCTTTGAATCTCAGAAACTATCCGTCTGATATCACTGAAATTTTGCGGGATGATTCAGAACCCAACTTTACAGCTAAGTTCCAAATTTGAATACGATAAGATATATTTTGTTGGAGATCTGAGCAGCATTGAGTGATTTCAGTAGCTGTATGGGTGACCGTTGCCACGATAACTTTCGAACGGAAATAGATTGCGACTTGCAATTTTTAGGGTAGATTGCGCATCCGAATGGGACAGTTACGTTCATTGTTGGGTATAATCGAACAAACGGTTTCAGAGTTATACCCATCTGGAATATTGTTTTCTCGATAACACACAAAATATAGATCCGATGGAATTGAAACTTGGTAAGTAGTTGTGGAATACCAACGCAAAGAGGTATGTTTTGAGAGGATCGAATCACTAGATAATTTTAAAATATGATGAAAAATAATTATGTATCTCACGATAACTTGAGAACGGAAAGACATAGTGACTTGCAATCTTCAGGGTAGGTTGAGCGTCCGAATGCAGTATTTGAATTCGTTAATAGGCATAATCGGCCAAACAGTTCTGGATTTATACCTATATGAATTTTTTTTCTATTTCCTCTATTTCCTTAACTCAAAAAATGGGTTCAAGCCCTGTGGACAGGAGCTTTCTGGCGCTCTAGTTCAAACAGACAAATTATATCTGGTATTGATTTCTCAGAGTTGGGAATTATATCAATGTATTCATATGATAGAACTGCATCAAAAAGGAAATTCAATTCAAATAATAGTTTATTTATGAAGATTAAATGAGCAATCATGAGAATGAGAACTGCACCACATTTTCAAATTTTTTTTTTTGCACTTTGCGGTAATATGGTCAATACAAAACTTCACATGCGTATAAAGGTCATGATTCTACAATTTGGTGCTAAATTTCAGATAGATCGAGTGATCGGTTTCGGAAATATTCATAAAAAATATTTTTACTAAAATCGGCCATAACTCCGAAACCCCTTGATGGTTTTCGCCCATTAACGAGCTTGTCCGAGATATTTACGCTGCAAAACCACCTTGCAATTTTCAATCCGCTTACTCCTTTCGTTCGAGAGTTATCGTGCCTACGGCTGGTCGGCCGGCCGGACAGAATCGATTTCGCACTCGGATTCTTGATCAGTGAGTCGAACCAAATCATTTGAGACCATTTACAGCCAAAAATTCCAAAATTACAGACACTTGGGCAAATTGATAAGCAATCTGTTCCGAGGAACTAGAGCGCCAAAAAAACAAGTTTCGTATGACAATTGCCCAAAACAGGTTTAAAGTACCTACAAATAGTAGGTATTCCATAAAACATGTATAAAATAATAAATTACCTTGTAATCGATCAAAAATTTCCTGATCTACGTTCACAAAATTTTCTCCTCTCTCGAACTTTGAAATGATGCTTTCAATATTTACGTAATATTTTCAAACATTTTCGGGTGAGGTCCCCGTTGCATCGCTAAAATACGAGTATTTCAACCCCAATATTCTTGAAGTTACAATATTCCCTTCTGTCAAGTTGACTTTATGGCAATTCATACATAGAATATACATAGAATAATTATATCAATCTGTGAAATACAATTTACATTGAAATTTTGAAAAATCATATCTCCGAAAGTATTAGCTTGTTAGAGTTGAAAATGATATGAATGGATTCTTATGATAAAACTGCTTATTAAAAAAAATTTAATTTGGAATTTGTTTTGTAAAAGTAGATGTCCTAGGAGACTTTTGGGCCAAAATGCCCCATTTTTACATGTAAATCCCCATAAGAAAATCTAAGGTCCATTTTGCAAAAATTGTACCCTTTTGAACGCGTAAGCCAGCGTTTTCAAGGTCATTTGTTTGGGACGGTTGAAGAGCGAGTTGCGCAGCGCCACGCCCCCCCTCTCATGAGGCTAGATATTCAGGTAGGATGGGATGTCGGCGAGTGATGTTAATGGGTAGGCGAAATGTTATCTGGATGCCGTTTCGATTTATATTTACCTTCTCGGAATAGCAATATTTAAGGAATATTATGAAACCCTTGATTATTCTTTCAGATACGGTAGACCGCATTGTCGAGGAACACAAAAGCTTGAGTTATTTATTGACCGATAAAATTGAAATAAACTTGATGGCATCCCTTACAAGGCAGGTGTATGTTTTTAATTTGAATAGCCAGCATGAGAAAAGGGCTATTAACAATCTTCTTTATGAGTCCCTTGATAATTTATTGTAGGGAAAGATTGGAATTCCAGACGCACATATTTGTATTCGGATAAGGGTCATTTTGTGATATACCTAATTTATGTGATATTTTCGCTATATAAGCTCGGGGAACACTACGTTCTCTCCACAATTTATTCAACTGAAGTATATTTAGATGCTTTTTCTATCTGTGTTCTGTGCAGGTGTTTGACATGTAAGTTGGTATTTATATAGAAATCATATTTGGGGGTAATTTGTAAAATATCAACTTGCTCTTTGCAGTACCAACAACAAGACAAAGTCTTAATACTAATCTTTTAAGGACGCAACTTTTCTATATAAATAAAAGTAAGTTATTGTACATTCTCTCTTATCGAATTTTGATTATTCTTCTGAAAAATATCTTTCATGATATCTAGGACAATAGTAAGAGTAAAATGATATGAGCATCACTCCAGATTCAAAATTTCTTGAATGATTTATCCAAGTCGTCATATAAGTTTGATGTTGTTGGAATGAGTCGCAGGTACTCGACCCCCTTTTTTCAGATTATTCTTGAGTCATTTATCGTTAATTTGAAAGAGAATATCTATAACGTGGATTATCTGAACCGTATAATTTTTGGTTTACGCAGATGAAAAATACGACTTTGAAAATATGATTGTACGTTTTTCAAACTTTGATATCCTAATGAGCGAAATAGATGGAAGTTCACATTAGTTTTTTTCGCTAAAAAGTCAGGTTTTTTCAAGATATTAGTAATTGAAGAAATAATATTCATTTCATTGTGATAATAAACTAGTACATTTTTATTTGACAGTAAGTAAGTGATCCAACTAGGTAGATTAGACAAATATTTTTCCCCTAAACTAACAAATTCAATGTCAATGTATTATGATTTCAATACTTTAACAGAGCATAGTCGTCGAGCCATAATTTTATTTCTGTCATTTCAACGTAAGCACAATCATTGTTTTTTTTTTAACTTTGGGTACTCAATATAGACATTTTGGAACATAGATTTAAGTTCAAGTCAAAAAAATTGAATATTTGCTCAGCACTCGGAATAAAATATGTCCATTCGGAATTTTATATTATTACTGGCTCGCAAATACAGGTCAAGCCTAGCTGAGCTCAAATAGCTAGATTGCAGGGGTGTTCATTGGGAAATCGATGAGATAATCTTACCATATCAAGAAAAATTATTCTTATGGGAAACAGAAAGTTTTTCAAGGAATGTCCACATAGTGCTCGACTACGTCATAGTAATAATATAACTTGCAGGTGCGCCTGGGTGGTCTTTATGATGAAATAAAAATCTACTATTCGGACGAATCATAATTCTCGATTTAAGTGAACATTGAGTCTGATGAGTATCCACTCCATCTCCACTCAAAATGTAGAGGTTGGTTTTATTGTATTATCCAAAATAAATCATTCATTAATAGCATATTTCACAATACAATAAGTTTAGTAAAGATATCGCATAAGTACATTCGCACGATTAACTGAATTACCTACTCTTCATGAGTAATTTCTCAGATATATATTTAGAACAAAAGCTCGTCATGGTGTTCAACCTACTTTTAACTAGACTTTTTGATGAAACCAGGAATTGCTCTATAATTCATTAAAATCGGTTCTGAAACAACAAAAACAAGTGAAATTGCAGTATTACATTTATCTGAGAGAAACATTTACATAGTAACAAAAATGAAATATTTTTTGAATACCAATCTTTAGCTAATTCGAAATCTGTGACTCTTTTGCGAGAAAAATGAAGATTGTCAATAGCCATCCTCCCTTATCATCGAGTCTTTTGAATCGGTTATCTTCGGATATCCTCGTATGTATTCGGGTATTTTTGTGAATCTCTAAAAGTTGAAACAAAGATGTTTTCATTTCAGTTATATCGAAAGGTTCAACATGGAAGGTTGTATTCGAGCTATAAAGTCGTTGATGACTCTATTCATTGCAACAAATGATGAAAGTATATTTGTCGATGGGTTGAAGCAGTGTTCTTTAGCCGTGCGAAGAATCAACAAAAAACTGAAAAATGCTACGACTGTTGGTGAAAAACAAAGTCTCTTAAGCACACTGAATCACGTGAAAAGTTACAGATCCAAATTGAAATACTTGCGTAAAAAGGGATCTGGCATCAAAGATCGAGAGGAAACAGCAACAAATAGAGTTAAATGGGGTGAATCGACATCTGCATTCGAGTCACGAATTCGAACTGGAGTTATTACTAATTTAAAACATAAAGACATAAAATATTTCCTGGTAGATGCCGAGGCTATCTTACGTAGACGATTGATGAATGCTCTAAAAAAAAATGATGCAGTAAAGGTGAACGCGGTGTTTTGTGGAGAGTTTAAAGTAATGACAGCTAATAAAATTCAAACTGAATATAAATACTTTACCACATCTAACGCTGCTATATACAGAAGCACCAATTTGAGTGACTGGTTTCAAGAGAAAGTTAAAGCACCAATTCTTACAGAGCTCCAGGAATTCCAAGAAAAAGATAGTGGCTGGAGTCTTTCGAATATTGTTAGCTTGGGTGTCAATATAAACAAGTTCACACCGCAACTCGGATCTTCATACATCGAACTTCCCCCTCAAATTCGAAATAAAAAAGCCTGCGTCAATGTGAAGAATGAGGATGAAGCTTGTGTTGCATGGGCTGTGACTTCTGCATTACACCCCGTTGGCGAACATGCGCAACGTAGATCCGAGTATCCTCATTACTCAAAGATATTAAAACTGAAAGGAATACAGTTTCCAATGACACTGAAACAGATACCGAACTTTGAGAAACAAAAACAAATATCTATTAATGTCTACATCTTAAAGAAAGAAAAACATTTCATCACACTACCAACCTACCTAACCAAGAACAAAATGGACACACATGTTAATTTACTCCTAATACAAGATAGCTATACAGATGAAATTCCTGTCCGATACCATTACGTATGGATAAAAAATTTATCACGACTTGTATCGACTCAGTTGAGTAAACGCAAGGGCCAGAAATTTATTTGTGATAGATGTCTACGATACTTTCGATCCAACGAAAAACTTGATAACCATTCAGAAGATTGTGGTAATATGAATGAAACAGCTATCAAAATGCCTACATCAAAGGATAATATTCTGAAATTTAAAAATCATAAAAACAAGGAGAGGGTCCCTTTTATTATTTATGCGGATCTCGAAAGTATATTGATACCAACAAATACCAAAAATAATTATCAAGAACATAAAGCTGCAGCAGTTGGCTATCATGTGAAGTGTTCATATGATGATACTCTCAGTTTATATCGTTCATATCGAGGCCCCAATTGTATGAAATGGTTTGCAGATGAGCTGAATCAATTTGCTGAAGATGTTGAAACTGTTTTCCTATGCCCCTATGATATCGATATGTCACAGCAGCAGGAAGCTGAATTCCAGAAAGCAACACAATGCCATATCTGTGAAGAAATATTCAAACCTAAAGATAAAAAGTTACGTGATCATAATCATCTTATAGCAGGAAACAACTACCGTGGAGCAGCTCACGAAGGATGTAATATCAACTATAAAGATAGTCATATGATTCCTGTAGTATTCCACAATCTGAGTGGGTATGATGCCAATTTTCTGATAGAAGATATCGCTGTAAGAATGGAAGGAAAGATCAGCTTGTTACCCATAACGAAGGAAAAATATATCAGCTTTACTAAACATATCAACAGGCATCAAATCAATTTCAGATTCATTGACAGCTTCAGATTTATGGCGTCCTCACTAGACCAGTTATCATCAAACTTGGAAGATTTCCCTAATCTCAAAGCACAATTCCCTGATGAGTCCGAAAAACATATCAATCTCATCACGAAAAAGGGGGTTATGCCATATGATTATATCGACTGTAGCGATCGATTTAATGAAACATCTTTACCACCCATTGAAGCATTTTACAATAAATTAGAGGACAGACCATGTCCCCGAAGGATGTATATGAGAGCCCAGCTTGTATGGGAAGAATTTCAATGTCAGAACTTGGGCGAATATTCAGATCTTTATATGAAAACAGACATTCTATTGTTGGCCGATGTATTCGAGCATTTCCGTTCAAGCTGTTATAAAACTTATGGATTGGATCCCGCTCATTATTTCACCTTACCAGGATATACGTGGGATTCAATGCTGAAACATACGAAACAGGAATTGGAACTTCTCACAGATGTTGACATGTTTTTGTTTGTTGAAAGAGGTATCCGTGGCGGTCTGAGTCAAGTTTGTAAAAAACGACGGGCTCATGCAAACAACAAATACATACCTAACTATGATCCAACTAAACCAGAAAACTAACTTATGTACTTCGATATCAATAATCAATATGGATGGGCTATGTCGCAATATCTTCCATATGGAAAATTCCGATGGTCTGATACAAATATAGATATTACTCAAATGGCCGATGATGCTCCAGAAGGATATATTTTGGAAGTTGACCTGGAATATCCTAGAGAATTACACGATAAACATATAGATCTGCCGTTCTTCCCTGAACATTATAATTCTAAAACTCGAACACCATGTTATGCTTCTCAACCAAATGTGAAACTTATGGCAACGGTGAATTCCAAGAAGAAATATATTATTCACTATCGAAATTTGAAGATGGCATTGAAGAATGGATTGATTCTTACAAAAATACATCGAGTTCTCAAGTTCAAACAATCTGCATGGCTCAAATCATATATCGACCTCAATACTAACTTGAGAAAAGAAGCTAAGAATGAGTTCGAGAAAAATCTCTTTAAGCTGATGAATAACGCCGTGTTTGGTAAAACGATGGAGCATGTAAAAATGGGGCATTTTGGCCCAAAAGTCTCCTAGGACATCTACTTGTAAAAAAAAAAATTTTTTTTTATTACTCCGAAACCTTCTGTACGATTTTGCCCAGTAACGAACTTAGCCGAGATATTCATCCCCCAAACCTACTCTGAAAATTTCAACTCTCTAGCTCATCCCGTTCGAGAGTTATCGTGCCTACGGCCGGACGGCCGAATTTCGACCACGGATTCTTGATCAGTGAGTCGAACCAAATCGTTTAAGACCATTTTCATCGAAATATTCGAAAATAACAGACATTTGGGCAAATTGATAAGCACTCAGTTCCGAGGAACTAGAGCGCCAAAAATATGTCTATATCGTAGTAAATTCGATTCAGAGTGTCCAATAGAGGTGAATAGATAATAGAACTTGAAAGCTAAAGCTCCTGACTTCACGTCAGTGCTAGAACCAATTTGTTTAATCTACATTGCATACCCAAACTCGCGAAACTGCATCTCCATTTTAGTTATTGTCCCTTGGGCTATAGGACTTAAAAGCGACAAATTCGGAAATTTCTCATGAAACAAGCGACTTACTTCTTTTTGTGTTCGGGTGTTATCTCCGAAACCAATCATTTGTAAGATTGTTATTTTGTGCATTTCCGTTAATCGAACCATTATTCAAAATTGAAGTTAATTTAATTAAAACACAAGTTAGACAATTTATAAACTATAACCTATCAGCACATAATAATTTGCGAAGGCGTTCTAAAGAAACTAACATTCCCACAGAAAGTGTTTTGCGTACTTTTCATGGTACCATCTGGAAAGCACAATGTTATTTTTTTTTTCATTTTCTTTCTATCAAATCTTGAAGGCAAATAAGATTAGTATTATTGTAATGAGATTTTGGAATATTATAATGAATTTCGGTAATCCCATGAAATATCTACAACATATCGCCACCAAGCTTTTGTTTTCAACAAACATGTATACATAAATTTTTCTTCAATATTTTCCATGAATATATTACTCGTGACAGGTGATAAAGAAGAACCCATTGCCATTCTAAAATTCTGTCGATAAAAAACATCTCCTAGTCGGAAATATGTGATATTCAGGTTGATGGATGTTTGAATACCATTTATTTCCAACTAGGAGATGTTTTTTATCGACAGAATGTTGGGATGACAATTGGTTCTTCTTTATCACCTCTCATGAGTAATTTATTCATGGAAAATTTTGAAGAAAAATTTGTATATACATATTTGTCGAAATCAGAAGCTTGGTGGCGATATGTTAACGATATATTTGTAATTTGGCAAGATGGTATGGAAGAGTTAGTCGAATTTTTCGATTTCATAAATTCAAAGGAACCAACAATAGAATTCACTTTGGAAATAGAGAAAAATAATCAGCTTTCTTTTCTAGATGTTTTGATAATTAAGTATTCGAACCATTTCGAAACATGTGTCTTCACGAAGCAGACACATCCAAATAGATATTTGAATTTCTATTCCAACCATCAACTTACTCGTAGTGTGGAAAGACTCTTTACGATAGAGGTAATCTAATTTATTCTACTCTTGAAATTTAAAATAATGAAATTGATTTCATCGAACAATTTCTAAAAGATAATTGATATCTGAGGCAATTCACAAATACATCAATCATGAATTTAGATAGGAGAGCTTCTAATACAATATTAAATAATCAGGTACAACAGAATAATCAACAAGAATAGCAACCCAATCCGTTGAATGTGATCCCTTATGTTCGTGGCCTTTCAGAAAAAATTGGTTCAAGCCCTGTGGACAGGAGCTATTGGGCGCATGTTCATCTTCCTTGTGGCCCGTACTGACCAGTAAAGAAAAAAAGCAGTATCATGTTGAATACCTTAATATTATTGAGATTATTATATAAAAATTGGTTCAAGCCCTGTGGACAGGAGCTATTGGGCGCATGTTCATCTTCCTTGTGGCCCGTACTGACCAGTAAAGAAAAAAAGCAGTATCATGTTGAATACCTTAATATTATTGAGATTATTATATAATAATCGATGAAAATACTGAGAGAGACCCAGGAAATTTGACACATTTTGTCTTATATCTCCAGAAATTGAAACCGTATAGAGCCAAAATTTTGCACAATGTTGCAAAATACTACAATTGACGTTAGTACAAGTTTTTGTTGCAATCTGATGAATAGTTCACGAAAAAAAAATTTTTTTTTCGAAAAAATTAAAAGAAATATTTTTTTAAAAGTTACCAACATTTCGATCATAACAGAATTTTGCCAAAAGTTGCGCGTTTATATCCTCGAACTGACTACCAAGTTTCGATTCAACATCTTCTTTAGTTCCTGAAATATCAGGGAAATAACCTCAAAATTTGAAATGTCTATAACTCCTAAACCGTCCGGCCGATTTTGCCCGTTAACGAACTTAACCGTCGCATTTTGATCAGAAACCTACCCTGAAAGTTTGAAGTCGATAGGACCTTCGGTGCTCCTGTTATCGTGCCTACGGCCGGAAGGCCGGCCGGCCGGCCGGACGGCACCCTAAAATCTGACACCGGATTCGTGATCAGGGAGTCCGAATTAGTCTATTAGCCAATTTTCAGCTCGAAATTCGAAAATTACAGACATTTGGACGAAATGATAGGACGATGTTCCCCTAGAACATACGCCCAAAAATGAGGAGAATCGGTTCTAAGTTCAATATAAGAACCGAGCGACTATATCGTATTTTTCGTTTTTAGTTAGCAGAGCCAAACCTAATAAAAAAATGGGTTCAAGCCCTGTGGACAGGAGCTTTCTGGCGCTCTAGTTCAAACAGACAAATTATATCTCCGAAAGTATTGGTTTCTCTGAGTTGGGAATTAGATCAATGTATACATATGATAGAGCTGCATCATAAAGGAAATTCAATTCAAATAATAGTTTATTTATCAAGATTAAATGAGCAATCATGAGAATGAGAACTGCACCATGGAAGAAATCGAATTAAATCTGGCCAATTTTGCCCAATAACGAACTTAGCCGAGATATTCATCTCCCTAACCTACTCTGAAAATTTCAACTACCTAGCTCATTCCGTTCGAGAGTTATTGTGGAAAAACTTTTTTTAAATTTTCAAAATTTTTTTTTACACTTTGCGGTAATCTGGTCAATACAAAACTTCACATGCGTATAAAGGTATGATTCTACAATTTGTGCTAAATTTCAGATAGATCGAACGAACTTGTCCGAGATATTTACGCTCCAAAACCACCTTGCAATTTTCAATCCGCTAACTCCTTTCGTTCAAGAGTTATCGTGCCTACGGCCGGTCGGCCGGCCGGACAGAATCGATTTCACACTCGGATTCTTGATCAGTGAGTCGAACCAAATCATTTGAGACCATTTTCAGCCAAAAATTCCAAAATCACAGACACTTGGGCAAATTGATAAACACTCTGTTCCGAGGAACTAAAGCGCCAAAAAAACAAGTTTCGTATGACAATTGCCCAAAACAGGTTTAAAGTACCTACAAATAGTAGGTATTCCATAAAACATGTATGAAAGAAGATGAGTAATAATATGAAAGAAGATGAGTAATAAATAAAAAATTACCTTGTAATTGATCAAAAATTTCCTGATCTACGTTCACCAAATTTTCTCCTCTCTCGAACTACAGAATTATGCTTTCAATATTTACGTAATATTTTCAAACATTTTCGGGTGAGGTCCCCGTTGCATCGCTAAAATACGAGTATTTCAACCCCAATATTTTTTAAGTTACAATATTCCCTTCTGTCAAGTTGACATTATGACAATTCATACATAGAATAATTACCTATATCAATGTGTGAAAAACGATTTACATTGAAATTTTGAAGAATCATATCTCCGAAAGTATTAGCTTGTTAGAGTTAAAAATGATATGAATGGATTCTTATGATAAAACTTCTTATTAAAACAAATTTTATTTGGAATTTGTTTCGTAAAAAAAAAATTTTTTTTTGTTACTCCGAAACCCAATAACTTAGCCGAGATATTTATCCCCCAAACCTACTCTGAAAATTTCAACTCTCTAGCTCATTCCGTTCGAGAGTTATCGTGCCTACGGCCGGCCGGCCGGCCGGACCGGCCGGACAGAATGAATTTCGACCACGGATTCTTGATCAGTGAGTCGAACCAAATCGTTTAAGACCATTTTCATCGAAATATTCGAAAATTACAGACATTTGGGCAAATTGATAAGCACTCAGTTCCGAGGAACTAGAGCGCCAAAAATAGGGCGCGACATATTTTTTTCTGTCAAGACAAATACGTTTTAGACGTTACGACAAATATTTTGATGATTTCTGGTTGAAAAAAATTGGTTCAAGCACTGACGTGAAGTCAGAAGCTTTTGCGCGTATGTTCTATTGTCCATTCTTCTGTATTGCACACCCTTAATCGAATTTACCATGGTAAATTATGTTGTCCATTCTCCTGTATTGGACACTTAATTCGAATTTACCATAGTAAATTCGAATTAAGAGTGTCCAATACAGGAGAATGGAACATAATTTACCATGGTAAATAGGATTAAGGGTGTCCAATACAGAAGAATGGACAATAGAACATACGCGCAAAAGCTTCTGACACGTCAGTGCTTGAACCAATTTTTTTTTCGTGATTTTTTTTAAATTTTCTAGGGGTACGGTTCTTAAAATTTTTTTTTTCGTCACTTTTTTCAAATTTTCTAAAGGTACGGTTCTTACAAAATTTTAAACACGTCTTTATGTTGATTTTCTACTACTAGCTACCATGCACCAATTCGATCGAATATTTATTTTCTGAGTTATTAAGGAAATAATAATCCAGGTGGGCATAACTCGGAAACCGTTTGGCTGATTAAACCCAATAATTAGAATAACTGTCCCATTCAGATGTGAACCTTCTTTGAAAATTGCAAGTCGCTATATATTTCCGTTAGAAAGTTATCGTGACAACGGTTACCACCCAACTAGCAAAAATAATTTTATAAAGGTTGTGAGAACTGCTATACAGCATATTATCTTATAGAAACGTGAAAATGTTATACAGTGGATATAAACCATTATACAATGTCTTTACAACCGTTAGACCGATTATGCCCAAAAACGAACTCAGCTCTCCCTTTCGGATATGCAACCTACCCTGAAAATTGCAAGTCCTTATCTCCTTTCGTTCGAAAGTTATCGAGGCAACGGTCACCCATCTACTGAACTCACACAAGAATGCTCGAATGTCCAACAATATTTAACCGATCGTATTAAAACTTGAAACTTGGCAGTAGAGTCAGGTTATGAAGGCTCTCGCAAAATTTCAGCAATTTCAAACGAATTGTTACAGATATATAGAATTTTTTTTTTTATTTTCAATGATTTATTGAAAATTTTCTACAAATGCTATCCTCACCAAATTTTGCAAACATTTTCGCGTTGGCATTCTACAACTAATAACCATGCTTGAATTCAATCGGTTCAGTATTTTTCGAGTTAATGAGGAACAAAAAACCACCAAATTTCAGAAAATTTCAGATGGCTATAACTCTGAAACTGTTTGACCGCTCATGCTCATGAAAAAACTGAAATGTTGCATTCTGGTACACATCCTAACCTGAAAATTCCAAGCCACTATCCCATTCCGTTCTCAAGTTATCGTGACAGCAAAAATATATTTTAATAATTTTTTTAAAATTTTCTAGCCATACGATTCGCACAAAATTTCACAAACGTGCTTAGGTTCATATTCTACAACTACTCACCAAGTTTCAATTCGATCGCATTTATAGTGGTTGAAAACAAAATTATTACTCGGAAACCGCTGGGCCGATTATGCCCATTAACGAACTTGTCCGTCGTATTGGGATGCGCCACCTACCCTGAAAATTTCATGTCGCTAGCTCTTTTCGTTCTCAAGTTATCGTGGCAACGGCCGGATGGCCGGACGGCCGGACAGAATCAAATTTGACCTCGAATTCTTCATTGGGGAGTCGAACTTAATCGTTTGAGACCATTTTTTTCAAAAAATTCGAAAGTTACAGACATTTGGGCATAACTATAACGCGATGTTCCCCAGAACATACGCGCAAAAACACAATTAATCAAGTTAGCCCATATAAAAAATACTAATGGTGCTGCTTTCATCTATAAGCCAATCTGTAACTTTTCATAACCTTACAGGAACATAGCTATTCTGGACTGTCTTTCAGCGATCTGTAACTTACAGATATTCTTAAATCCTTACGACTACTCGAGTGGCGATCGGAAGCATATCGGAAGCTGTAATGTGAGGTTATTTTAGATAATAATTATTGTATGATTTTGCGGCGTGACGGTTTTATTTTCTCGAATATGAAAATGGATATGTGAATAAAAATCAGATTGCTTGGATTATTGGCTTCTTCTTAGAGCATGATGAAAGCTCGTGTCCAACAACTGTACGTAATTTCACATGACTTGAAAATCATTTTTATTATAATAGGAACTTCGTGAGAATTGAGAGAAAACGGTCAAGTGATCAAATGGATTTATTTGAAATTCCGGATGATCAATTTATCATCATCTTCATATTGAATGAAAAAACATTGCACTTTGGTTTTAGTGAATGCTTTAGAACCAGTCCTACAAACAAGAAATGCTAATGCCATATTGCAGTAGCAGCATAGGTATTATCCCTCTTTCTATAATATATGCATGGTGGGTGATATAATAATTGGCTTATACATTTTAATTTTTAATATGAGCATTTCTTCCAAGTAATATGGCTATTTATACGTGAAACAAATCAATATATCTCATTTCATATTGCATATTTCATTTCCTTCCCTCATCTCTTAATAATAGTAAAGCTGCATCAAACAAAATCCTAATAAAATATATTGGGGTGATAAGTGATACTCTACTCAAATACCTTCAACTTCAAAATATCTCTACGTTTTAGGTTATGTTTTCCAATAAATTTATCAAAGTAATTCAAATGGAGCACCGTAAATGAGATTCTTACAGAGACAATTCCAGAATTGTATTATTTACGATTTCATAAGGCGGCCTCTTATAGAGCAATCGTTACCTACAGATTCATAGCTACAGATAAAAAGCAGAATAGCACCATTAATTAGCTCTGCTGTCCACCCTATATTAAAAAATTGCAGATCCACCCTATATTAAAAAATTGGTTCAAGCCCTGTGGACAGGAGCTTTTTGGCACTTTTGTTCAAACAGACAAATTATATCTCCGAAAGTATTGGTTTCTCAGAGTTGGGAATTATATCAATGGATTCCTATGATAGAACTGCATCATGAAAGAAATTAAATTAAAAAAAATGGGTTGTTCAAAAAAATGCTTTAAAAAATTTAATCTTTAAAAAAAAGGGCAAGTATCATCGAAATGTCTAGAGCAAGGCTGGAGACAATCAAAGCAGATTGTCCATTTATTTCTGATATGACCTGAACATTGACCTTTTATCTAACAGTGAACTTGTTGAGGAGTACAAGAATTTATTCAGTTCTTTCGGGTATACTTCATATATAAATGATATAACTAGACCATCCAGTAACAGCTGTTTGGATCACTTCTTTCTTGGACGTAGAAATCCCGCGGAAGATAAGAATAATGCATTCAATGTTCGTTCCGATATAACAGATCACTATGCAATAGTATTGTGTCTGGATATTGAAAAAATACAAAAATACTCACAGATATAAGAGTTATGTTGATTACAAAAATTTGAAAAAATCCCAGAGGTGACCGATGTTGGTATATAACGTGTGTGTCCACCTCACTATGCTTTTGTTGTGTAGATGAATATTACAAACTCATAGTTGCGGATGATATTGTCGTTGGTTTTTTGCTTTACTTAGTTGAATTATGTTCACATATATATTGTTTTATTTTTTGTTAAAGTGTATATTACCTAGAATATGCAAGATAATTTGAATATCGGCTACTGTATAATATTTTGTTTAATAGTAGATCACGTACTGGCTCACGCCTCTGTGATAATTGTTTATACCTGGAGCTTCACGGAATATACCATATTATTATTATTATTATTATTATTTGAGTAGGTAGTGGATTACGAACAAATTATTTTAATAGTTCAAAATATATTAATAAAATACTATCCTCTTTTCATAATTTAAAATTTAATAGTTCATACTACACTACCACATTCTTTTCTGTATTATGAACCTTAACTCACGAAAAAATGTTTGATACACAAATGTAGATCCATATTTCAGTATTTTTTTACTAGCACCATTATGAAAATACTGTATATAGTAATATGTCTCAATACTTAAGGAAGTAAAAGGTAATATTAACCTCAGTGGTCAACGAACAGTAATTTCTTTTGATGATTCCATTATGTGCTTCTTTCCTATTGCCTCCATAAACTACATCAAAACAGTCTTCTATATGTTCACAAGTTCAAGAATCGAATACTTGCTTTCCAAGAGAAATTGTTTTCAAACTACGAATTGACAATCTCTAATAGCTAGAAAAGATGACATTTATGAACAGTCAATACAGACAGAGTCTGTGTTCACATTCTGTGAATATATAGAACTTACGATGTATTATTGAAACTTTGAAACATAATATACCCGAAAGTATCTATTAGCTTGTTAGAGTTGAAAATGATAACAATGGATTCTTATGATGAAACTACATCTTAAAAAAATTTGAATTCAAAAGTTGTAATGTAAAAAAAAATATTTGTTTTCGTTACTCCGAAACTATTCGACCAATTTTGCCCACTAACGAACTTAGCCGAGATATTTATCCCTCAAACCCACTCTGAAAATTTGAACTGTCTAGCTCATACCGTTCGAGAGTTATCGTGTTAACGGCTGGCCGGATTGCCGGTCGGACAGAATCGATTTCGACCATGGATTCTTGATCAGTGAGTCAAACCAAATCGTTCAAGACCATTTTCAGCCAAAAATTCGAAAATTACAGACATTTGGGCAAATTGATAAGCACTCTGTTCCGAGGAACAAGAGCGCCAAAAACTAAGGGCGCGACAAATTTTTTTCTGTCACGACAAATACATTTATTGTTCGATAATTATTTAGTTCATTTCTGGCTGAAAATAAATACAATTAACCAAGCTACATAATTTGTATGTGGCTCTGCTAACCTAATATTAAGTTAGCCCACATAAAAACAAGCCCTGTGGACAGGAGCTTTTTGGCGCTATTGTTCAAACAGACAGATTATATCTCCGAAAGTATTGGTTTCTCAGAGTTAGGAATTCTCTCTATGGATTCTTCTGATAGAACTGCATCATGAAAGAAATTAAATTTAAAAAAAGTATCGCTTAAAAATAATGCTTCAAAAATTATCATAAAAGAATCTCCGAAAGTATTGGTTTCTCAGAGTTGTTCATTTATCAAGATTAAATGAGCAATCTGAGAATGAGAACTACACCATGGAAGAAATCAATTTAAAATAGCTGAAATGAATTCGACTCTCTCTTATAGAATAGAATGACATATACGAGTATGAACACGGATCATATAATAATTCATAGATAGAATAATTATAGCATTCTGTGAAAACATAGAAGTACGATTCATTATTTAAATTTCAAAAAATCATATCTCCGAAAGTGTTAGCTTCTTAGAGTTGAAAATGATATCAATGGATTTTCAAGTTGAAATTGCATCTTAAAAAAAATTTAACTTGAAATTTGCAAGTTAAAAAATTTTTTTTTTGTTACTCCGAAACCAATAACCCAATAACGAACTCAACCAAGAAATTTATCTCCCAAACATAATCTGAAAATTTCAACTGCCTAGCCCATTGTGCTCGAGAGTTATTGTAGAAACAAAATTTAAAAATGAAAAAAAAATTTTTTACACTTTACGACAATCCGATATTGAACTTTGCATGCGTATGAAGGTCATTATTCTACAATTTGATGCTAAATTTCAGATAGATCGAGTGATCATTATCGGAAAGATTCATAAGAAATGTTTTTACTAAAAATGGCCATAACTCCGAAACCACTCGATGGATTTTGCTGGTTAACGAACTCGCCTGAGATATTTACGCTCCAAACTTACCCTGAAAATTTCAATCCTTCCGTTCGAGAGTTATCGTGTTAACGGAAGACCGGATGCCTGACGGCCGGACTGCCGGCCGGACAGAATCGATTTCGACCATGAATTCTTGATCAGTGAGTCGAACCAAATCGTTTGGGACCATTTTCAGCCAAAAATTCGAAAATTACAGACATTTGGGCAAATAGATAAAAGCACTCTGTTCCGATGAACAAGAGCGCCAAAAAACTAAGCGAAATAATATTCCAGGTGGGTATAACTCGGAAACCGTTAGACCGATTATGCCCAACAACGAACTTAACTCTCCCATTCGGATACGCAACCTACCTTGAAAATTGCAAGTCGCCATCTCCTTTCGTTCGAAAGTTATCCAGGCAACGGTCACCCATCTATTGAACTCACACAAGGCTGCTCGAATCTCCAACAATATTTAACCGATCGTGTTAAAACTTGAAACTTGGCAGTAGAGTTAGGTTCTAAAGGCTCTTGCAAAATTTCAGTAATTTCAGACGAATAGAGACTGATATATAGAATTTTTTTTTTCAATTTTCAATGATTTTTTAAAAAATTTCTACAAATACTATCCTCACGAAATTTTGCAAGAATTTCCACGTTGGTATTCTACAACTAGTAACCATGTTTGAATTCAATCGGTTTTGTATTTTTCGAGTTCGAGAATGAGGAACGAAAACAACCAAATTCCAGATGGCTATAACTCTGAAACCGTTTGACTGATTATGCTTATAAACAAACTCAAATGTCGCATTCAGATGCACAACCTAACCTGAAATATTCAAGCCGCTATCTTCTTCCGTTCTCAAGTTATCCTGACAAAAAAAATATTTTTTAATAATTTTTTAATAATTTTCCAGCGATACGATTCTAACAAAATTTCACAAACATGCTTAGGTTTATATTCTACAACTATCCACCAAGTTTCAATTCGATCGGATCTATATTGGTTGAAAACAAAATTATTACTCGGAAACCATTGGGCCGATTATGCCCATTACCTAACTTGTCTGTCGTATTGAGGTGCGTCACCTACCCTGAAAATTTCAAGTTGCTAGCTCTTTCCGTTCTCAAGTTATCGTGGCAACTGCCGGACGGCCGGCCGCACAGAATCAAATTTGACCTCGAATTCTTCATTGGGGAGTTGAACCGAATCGCTTGAGGCCATTTTCGTAAAAAAATTCGAAAGTTACAGACATTTGGGCAAAATGATAACGCGATGTTCCCCAGAACATACACGCAAAAATTAGCGCATGACAAATTTTTTTCTTTCACAATTATTAATGCAAATGCAAATGCATTCAAATTTTCGCAAGTGGCTCTGCTAACTTTATTGGAGGTGAAATAGAGACATACAGAAATCAAAATCTGGGAGAGCTCTGTGGACAGGGGCTTTGGGGCTCTTGTCAAACTACTAGCGAATAATTATGCAAACTTTGACAAATCATATCTCCGAAAGTATTGAATTCTTATGATAAAACTTCATCATTTTTCAAAATTTTTGCATTACAAATTCTGAAAAATGATATCACCGAAAGTATTGGTTTGTTAGAGTTGAGAAGTATTGGTTTGTTAGAGTTGAGAATGATATCAGTGGATTCTTATGATGAACTGCATTTTAAAATAAATTGAATTTGAAATTTGTTGTGTAAAAATTTTGACAGATGATATCTCCAACAGTATTAGTTTGTTAGAATTGAGAATGATATCAATGGATTCTTATGATGAAACTGCATCTTAAAAAATTGAATTTGATATTTGCATTGTAAAAATTTTGAAGAATGAGATATCCGAAAGAGTTAGTTTGTTAGAGTAGAGAATGATACCAATGGATCCTTATGCTGAAACTGCATCTTAAAAAAAATTGAATTTGAAATTTATAATGTGAAACTTTTGAAAAATGATATCTTCGGAAAGTATTAGTTTGTTAGAGTTGAGAATAATTTCAATGGATTCTCATGATGAAACTGCATCCGATTCTACCCAATAACGAACTTATCCGAGATATCCATTCCTCCAATCTACTATATAAATAATTATATTATATCAAATGAAACTTAGCCAATATTCCAGTTTTGTTTTTACTGGAGATATTCTGAACCCAATTTGATTAACTCACCATTACCATTAAGTAGATTTTTCCATCATCATATGGATTCCAAGAACTACATACGATAGCTGAGGATATTATATGTTCATTTTGCATTCAATCATACTTTGTTTGATATATCTCTTATCTGTAGATGAGATGGGAATGATGACATGCATGAACACAAATCATGAAATTCATAGATACGAATATTATTTCCGATTACAGCATGCTGTGAATTCATAGTTTGGTTTAATATTGAAATTTTGAAAAAATCATATCTCCGAGAGTATTAATTTGTTAGGGTTGAAAATTATATTAATGTATTCTTATGATGTAACTGCATCTTAAAAAATCAATTTGAAATTTGCAATCTAAAAAAAAATTTTTTTCGTTACTTTCATACCACTGATTTTGCTCTGAAAATTTCAATTGTCTAGCTCGTTCTGTTCGAGAGTTATCGTCTTGACGGACGGCTGGACAGAATCGATTTTGACCACGGATTCTTGATCAGTGAGTCAAACCAAAACGTTTGAGACCTTTTTCAGCCAAAAATTCGAAAATTACAGATATTTGGGCAAATTGATAAGCACTCTGTTCCGAGGAACAGACTCTTTAGGTCTACCAAAAGCATATTGTTGAAAATTTCGATCCTCAATTATTGCTATTATTTATTGTTGAATAGTGACCCGCTTCACCCTTTAAAATGCAAGTTAAATTCAATTTACCATAACTATGGGGTGAAGCCGATCAAGAAAAATCAAAATAAAATTAAAAACATTTTGTTATCATATTGCACCACAAGTGTAAATTGTGTGTCCAATATCCTATTAAAACATCAATTATTTAAAGAACACAGTGAATTTTAAAGACTTTATTTCAACTTCGAACATTTTATATTTTACATTTCGTATGTGATATAGAAAATTTAAATATAATAAATTATAAACGGTAAAAACAGTGATACCTTTTTCATCTTCGGACCAAAAAAAATAACAATTCTTAGAAAACATAAGTCAATCTCCAACAGTTTACATCGCTATTTGCGTAATATAAAAAATCTAAATCTAATGAATTAGAAAAAGTAACAAAACTCATACACTCTCTGGATATAAAATAGGACATTTCTGAAAAAGGAGAAAACCTAACAAATACTATGTTCCCTATTCTAAACAATAGCTTTCTACGTGTTGGAGAACATATTTTCTTCTATGGAATAGTTTCAGTTTTTTTTATTGGCTACCCTCTTCGGACCATGAAATATCCGGGGTGTACGGATAGATAACAATAAACTTGCTTTGGTGACGACTTCTTTCTTAGAACACTCACTGGAAATTCATCATCTGGGTCATTACTTTTTGGCAACAATTTTGGCTGTGAACAACCTGTCTCTCATTTGTACTAAATATTTCAATAAAATTGATTCAAGCACTGACGTGAAGTCAGGAGGTTTTGCGCGCATGCTCTATTAACTACTCGCCTCTATTAGACACTCTTAATACCAATTCATATTATACGTCTCGCTCGGCTCGGCTCAGTCACGCCAAAATATCTTTCAATGGGTTTCGAATATACTAATTCACATCATCCATCTACAAACTTATCTAAAAACCCATTGTAAGATATTTTGGCGTGTCTGAGCTGAGCCGTGCGGGACGTATAATATGAATCGGCCTTTAGTCAAATTTAGCACCGATTTATACCGTTTTCTCAACATTTATAATATATGAATACACCTCCTACCATTTTAATGACAGACTTCACTAGAGAATCGTCTTTGATCACAGAATTAGTAAATTTGACATATGTTTTCTATTGGACTTGAAATACGAAAAAACTTACGCCTCGCAAGGATACGATATTTCCGAAATTCCGCGAAAATTAGTGGGTCAGCATTCTACAAGTAATCACCGAATTTTGATTGGATCAGATTTGCAATTTTGAGTTATAGAGGAAATAATTCAATCTTAGATAAGTATGTATAACTCCAAAACCACATGGCTGATTATGCCAAGTAACGAATTCAAATGTCACATTCAGATGCACAGCCTACCCTAAAAAGTGCAAATAGCTCTCTCTTTCCGTTCTCAGGTTATCGTGACATAAATAATAAATTTTTAAAAATTTTCTAGTTTTATGATTCTCTGAAAATTTCACAAACGTCTTCATACCAGTATTCTACAACTAGCCCATTAAAGAACTTGTCCATCGTGTTTGGACGTGCTACCTACCCTAAAAAATTCAAGTCGCTATGTTGATCCGCTCAGAATCAAATTTGACGTCGAATTATTCATCAGTGAGTCGAACCTAATCGTTTGGAACTATTTTTTGCAAAATATTCGAACATTACAGACATTTGGAAAAATGATAACGCGATGTTGCCCAGAACATGCGTGCAAAAATTTTATTTCATTATTCACCAAATGAGATTAACATGATACTGCTTTTTGCACTCATATTTCAGCAGCATCATCGAAATTCAAATATTGCTGGTTCTTGTCACTTTCCATATCATCATCTATCAGGGTTGGTATAATACCAAATGACGAAACACTTTTTCCTGCTATTACATAAATTTTATTTCCACGTTCTGGAGCTTCTCTAATCTCAATTTTCATTGTATTGAGAGGGTCAAGAACTGTACTGTACCATGCTTCCTCTTTCTGAACCCTGATCCACTTCACCCCATAAAATGCACGTATTCAGAACTATTCTGTTTGCGCTAGGGCTTCACACGAGACGAGAGTAGGTGAGAGTATAAAAAAATATTGTCTCGCTCTCGTATTTCCCAAAAAAATAAGTCTCATTTAAGTCTCGTTATCAGTTATCTCGTCTCGTCTCGCTTAATTCTGAATAACGATAATAAATATTATAATATATAAACGAAATGGTATACAATAATGAATAATTTTGTTAAGCTATATTTATTATGCTATTATACAAAAATATTTGTACATGTACATCATGTAATAAATCATCGGCCATCTTGGAAAGTGTAGGAAGAACTGTTTCATCACTCTCCACCACTGTAAAATATTTTGATTCCTATTTGCTCTTTCTAACAGCAAATATTCTTCAAACTCAGCTTCCCAATATTTCGAAAGTTTTGTTGATGTTTTAAATAGGCTATCGATGTCAATACATTTTTTAATAGAATTAAACAATTTGGTATAGTTTTCAAGGAATACCTTCCCAGTGGGTAGATCATTGAGGATGTTCTTGGCGTATTCCTCATAGCACTTTTCGAAACATTGAATAACTTAATTTCTTTACCAGTTCACAGATGTTCTTCAATCATTGTTCACATCTTCACTACAAGGAACACAAGAGAATAAATTTCTCCAGATGTTCAGACAGAGACGAAATTTTCAAAGCATTGGGATTTAGGGGCTCGCTTTTACGAGACGAGAACGAGACGAGACGAGAAAAATCTCGCTCTCGCGTGAAGCCCTAAAAACTTAGCAATATTGCTAAGAAAAAGATATTGCTTCCACACCAAATTCGAAATATTGCTATTCTGATAATCGATTTTGTGCAATATGATCTGTCATGTTCAGAAACATATTGCTATCCACAGTACTATCTCAGCAACCTCATAATATTTAGTACCTGCTAGAGTACTACTACTACTAGAGGATAACAAGATTTGGAATATGTCAGAGAATCACTTTTTTCTTCCAATAATTCGAAAATATTGAAAACAGGTAGGTCCTACATTATCGTTTATACATGTATTTGTTAAAGGTACCTACCTTAAAATTCTAAATTTCAAGGAAATTTCTAAGACTTAGTTTTGACACTAACAATCCCTTCTATTTGTAAACAGAAAAATTCACGAACTATTCAGCCTTGATGATTTCGATTTAATTGAAGAGCTGTGGGAATTTTATTCATTTATTTGTTCATGAGTTAACTAGGAGAGATACTGCTTCTTTTAAGTTAGATATATGGAATCGAAGACTGACTGACTGGATAAAATTAATTAAATAACTATCAATTCAGCCTTAATACAAAAATGACTTCTTTTGATTTAATTGAAGAACTGAGGGAATTTCTTCATGAGAAAATTAGGAGAGATACAGTTTCGTATCACTTAGATGTGTGCATTCGAAGTCTGACTCACAGCAGGAAAAAAATAAAATTTTATATTTATTTAGGTGTTTTACTATTTGACGAATTTGAATGTTCGCGCTGTATGTTGGAGAGAGGGAAACATACTGAGCATGTTCAGGTGCCGAACGACTCAAAGAGATGCGCGCTGACGAATAATAATCGAGCGAGCTTCGAGTCTTCAATTTGTTGCCGGCGAATATTCTTCATATTTCTACGTTACAAAAATAGCTGAGATTTGTATGTTGTAATAAAATTGTTAAAGGCAAGGCCAGACCAACGCGTTCAGCTCGAGTCCACGGTGGCGTGCACGGTGGCGATCAGTTGTTGTCTATGAACTTGTAACGACGCGTTCACACCGATGCGTCCTGCGATTAGCCGAGGCGTCCGGTGCAGCGTCCGCACGCAGCAGTGGCGATCAGATCACGCTTGTTACGTTAACCCCGGTTTCTGAAAGGTTGGTCAAAGTTAACAGAACTGTTTATGTCAAATCAGTCCGAGTTTTTGCGCTTTGCACAACTCAGATGAGGATTAACAAGAGATTAATCACTGATTAGTTAACATTTGTGTTGATCAGCCTTTCAGAAACGGGGGGTAAGGTTAGGCCAGACCAACGCGTTCAGCTCGCGACCGCGGTGGCGTGCACGGTGGCGATCAGTTGTTGTCTATGAACTTGTAGCGACCTGCGACCTGCGACGCGTTCACACCGATGCGTCCTGCGATTGGACGCGGCGATCAGGGGCCCTATTCTCGACCATTCGCAATTTGCACGATCGTTCGCATCTCTATAGCAATATATAGCATATGCGACCGATCGTTAAAATTGCGAATGGTCGAGAATAGACCCCCAGATCGCGCACGCAGCGTGTATTGTCATGGTTTTCTGTTTATAACCATTTGACAGTTCAAAATAAATAATTGTCATATTGATGAGATTAGGTATTCGAAATTGAAAATACGTACAAAGTTGTTCATGGATGGAGAAACCGGAGAAACGGGAAATTAATTGAATGGGAGATTGAAATTATTTTGTCAGATTTCTGGGAGCAGAAATTATGAGTTTATACTTTAGCTATAAGCTTAGAAAACGTGATTATATTAAGAAATAATTGTAGTTAAAGTTACGGAATTCATAATATTCAATAGACATTCTATAGTAAATGTAAAACCACTTTTCAACTCCGCGTTATTTCCCGTGCAAGGTATTAAATTCACCTTCTCTTTCTCTAGTTTCATTTATGCTGTGTACCCATACTCTTGGTTTTCTGAAAAAATATAATGAGGCGATATCCAACGGAGGTATTTAGTATACTGGCACAATACCTTGACACATGATTATTTATCCACACTAGAAGCTGTTTTCATGCCCACCTCAAGTGCGGACATACTGTGATTACAATCTACTGCCCTTTTTTGTTCATTTTCGTCTTCAATAATTGCAGACAGAAGTGAAACATCTTAAATTTCATCATCAGTATCAGACAACATTGTAGTTACATTGAGTTGACAGCAGCGGTGAACGCCTGAATGGACGCGGCGGTGTGCACAACTTTAGCACGCACAATGATCGCCACCGTGCACGCCAACGCGGACTCGAACTGAACGCGTTGGTCTGGCCTAGCCTTAAGGGAAATATAGATCGTTTTATTCCCAACATACATAACAAGTATATTGCAGTATGTTTCTCTGCTTTTGGGAGTTGGGAAACGGGCATTGAGTCGTCTAACTGACCGGATCTCTCAGGGCGGATAATGGTTGCATTTGAATTGAATATGTAGTAATGTATGTATGTAATGGTTGCCAATAAATAAATATATTTAAATATTTGAATTAACCCCAGTTTGCTGGTATATCTTCGAACTGATGACGTCAGAGTTCAGCGCTTTGAAAATCGCTTGACCGTCAGAGTAAATCGCTTTCTCGTATTCAATTTTGAAGCATGAATGGTGGATTCCTAGTCACTCTTTCTTCTTAGCATTACAGTAAAGCACCATTCAAAGTTTAATATATTCATAGAATAACGAGCAAGCCTGGCGACTCCCCTGACTATTCCAGAACTCCGTGGTAACAATCGGAACGGTATACAGGGATTGGGAGCAATCGGGAGAATATTTTCCTACATTCTTTATTTGAAAAGAGTTCTCATATGATGTGCCTTTTGAACACTTTAATTAAAAATAGAAATAATAGAGAAAAGTCCAATGATGCAGAAAAGTGAAAAGAAAGAATTTTTTATGGATTTCATTCAATATATGTACTTCACATTACGAATCTATTATTTCGAAAAGATTTCCACTGCATTAACATATTGAAGGGTCAGTTTTTACAGCTATGTTGTCAGAAAATTGTATCATTACCAACTCGTAGGTAACAATCGAACCGGCAATCTGAAAAGTAATGAAATGAAGAAAATCAAATTACACAAATTTCAAAGTATCACAAATATAGTCAGTGACCTTGGAAGTGTTACACCCAGAAAAATGATCTTGACTTTTTAGCAACAGAAATATTTTAAAATAATCATTAAAGGATATTGTGGGTGGTATACTCATTATTGAAAGGTTTCTTTCTGGGGTTTCTCTCCCAAACTCTGAAAAATATCTATAAAATAAAACAAACAAAAAATAAAATATTATTTTGTGTTTGCTTCTGCGTGGAAGCAAATCACAGAATAATTATTTTCAAATCACAAAAATTATTTGCAAATCACGAAACAGTTATTTGCTGCTGCGCAGAAGCAAATCTCAAAATAATAATTTTTTTATTTTATAGATATGTATTTTTCAGAGTTTGGGAGAGAAAACCCAGAAAGAAACCTTTTAATAAGAAATATTTAAAGATTGAATTGGTTACAATGTCAACTTCATATCAATGAATTTTGAAACAAAATATTCCCTCTTAGTTTTTTTGTGAAAAAAAAAACGGTTCAAGAGCCGTGCAGACTAGTGCAGATATTCAGAATTATTTTGCCTACGCCTACTAGTGTCGAGCGCAACAAAATACTTCGAGTTCAAAGAGGTCTAAATAATCACCATGTTAGCGACTTTGGACAGTACATTGTTTTAAGATGTTGGTTTATCCTATCTCGTGAAATGGGCCACCGTGTTAATATTACGATAATGCCTGTGTGTCGTGTGTGAACAGAAAAAGGTAGAAGAGCACGAAAAAAACCACGTCCACGATTATTACTTCCTTTGACTGCAAAGCAATGTCGTAAACGTTTGAACTGTTGAATAGAAGGGCAGCATTGGAATACAGAATGGCATAATGTCGTGTTCAGCAACATACATACGATGCCCGTAGAAGGGTAAGACGCCACCGTCCAACAGGTGGATGTCTAGTAGCCAGCTTGGCAAGTGTATCTGCCAATTCATTTCCTTCCATATCATAATTCCCTGGTACCCATAAAAGGTTAACTTTGTTTCCCTGGTGTTCAATGTGTCATTCTCAGGAAAACAGGGAACTCTGACTACAAGCTTCCAATACCCTCAGGGTGGCCTGGTTATCTGTGGCAATGTATATGTTCATTCCTTGATATTTATTTTCAAACACTCGTTGGCGCATATGCACACCGCCAGTATAACTGTATAGAAACGTTTCTAATAAAAAGTTTAGGATACATTAATATATGTGGTTACAGGAGCGATTCGACATAGTCGAACCGAGTTTGATTCGAAATGGTCGAACCGAGTTTGTCATCCCATGACTCAGAGGAAATTTACCTGCACATTGCTACAATGAATTCATAGACCATCAACTTTCTCTAGTGACAGAAAATTCCCGGCATCGGAACCAGGAAGAATAACTCTCCCCGTCGGGTTTAAACCTTAGCAGGCGCTGGTCCATGAACGCATTGGACAGGTATAAAGCAGGATCACCCGAGAAGGGTAGTCAGTAACAATTTGACAAATTACAGTTTCTCTCCTCAAAATAAATCTATGATTTCGATGATTCCCGTAAACATAGCACCTCATATACAACATTTTTGTTCTTGATTAGTAAGCACAAGTGAATTAGTGAAAACAAAGAAAAATGCATTATACAGGGTGTTTTTACGAAATATAACTTTGGAACCATATTCTGTTGCTAAAATGAGGGTAACTGCTGTATAAACTATGTCTCAAAAAAGCTTTGTTACGGAAATTCAGTGCCATTGATGAATCACAATTTTTTTCATATTTCCATAACCACCTGAGCATTACAATGTCATTTTGCAAACACGAAGAAAAAAAAATTAAAAAATTTAGATTCATTATTCGTTTATTATGAGTTTTTCACGTTACTCATTCATGAATATTTTAACGCGCACTGCAATGTTCCTTATTTCTTTACTTGAAAACGACGTCGACGTGTCCTACGAAAAGAAGGCAAGAGCTATTTATTCTTCCAAATGGAACAGGTAAATTAACAAAAATATAAAAAAGCACTGACGAGAAGTCAGTACTCTTTGGCGCGCTTATTCACGTTGGCTAATTTGAATTGAATGAAGAGTGCTTCAAGTTCAGTGGATAGAGCGCACCGGAGATGTAGTCAGAGAGTAGTGGACACCATTCTCTGTCGGGCCAAAAATTAACATTGATGTGCCTAACCTGGCTTAAGGATACAATAACAAAGTAGACAAAGACCGCAACTGCCTCTCCTTAGACGCACAAGCTTCTAGGAGCTTCTGAGGGATCACCTTGCGAAAGACCTAGGAGGGTCAGTATAATCTAACCGCTCAGTGGATTTTGCCCATTAACGAACTTAACCGAGAGATTCAGGCTCATTTCGTTCGAGAGTTATCTTGCTAACGGCCGGCCGGCTGGACGGACGGACATAATTGGATTTGACCCTGGATTACTCATCAATGAGTGTCAATCGTTTGAGACTAATTTCGGCAAAAAAATCCAAAAATACAGACATCCGGGCAAAATGATAGGCACGCTGCTCCCTGAATAGCGCTGCATAAATGAGAGAGAAGAGGAACAGTGGCGTACCACAATTTTGATTCAAAATGTGCAGTGATATCCTGCCTGTATGTCACTGATTACAGTGAACCCACAGGATTAAGCCTGAATCATGTCTCAAGTGGTTATGGAAATATTAGAAAAAATGTAATTCTTCAATCAAACTTTCACAGCATGTATTTCAGTAACGAAGCCTTTTTGAGGCATAATTAAGATAGCAAAGAACCCGTTAATTTAGCGGGAGAATACGTTTTCGGAGTTATGTACCGTACTTTGGAAACACCCTGTGTACAGAGTGAGTCCCTGAGTTAAACATTAATTTTAACCACATATTTCTCTCATCGAATAAATATTATTTATAATGTCTCCAGATTCCGCTCAGGTAGCAATTAATAAGCATTTGAATATTTCACAGAGTGATAAATACACCCCTACTTATAAATTAATTATCTGAGGGGTCTACATCATAGGCAGCAATCTCCATTTTTGAGGTTTCTGGATAATTGTGAAAAACTGTTTTTTTGTTCCTGAAAAGGCCAAGGATTGTTTTATTTACTTCTATAAGATTATTAGTGTTGAAGAACCATGTTGACTCATAAAATATCATATAATACCTCACGGTCAATTTTGTAAATAAAATTTAAATTTGGAGATTGCCGCTTTTGCAACCAAATTTAGGAGATATTCATATTTGATTCTAAATATGTGTGCAATTTACCATTAAGAATAAGAGTATGTTATTCATATTATTCATTGAGGTGAACAGAACGGTTATACAAATTAGCAGTTATACTATTTTAAATCATAACTACAGGTAACTCTTCAACTTCAATATTAAATTCAAGCGGATTTGGTTCTGTATCTTTATTCAAATCACTTAAGCGTCTTTTAAACTATAAGTCTATGTGTCTAACTCATTTTCCAAAAAATGGAGTTTGCCGGTTTTGATTCTAGACCCCTCATCTATGACTTTAATGGTGAACGAGAAAAAGTTATGGCAAGCTCAGGGCCGAATCCTCAAAAGTACTAAAATTTCTGGAATTTCAAATTTTATAACATTCAATGAAGAATATCTTGAAAACATTTAAGGAGAAACGATGAAGATAATTTCATTTTTCAAAATGATTGAGTGTTCTTGAAATGATTCAAGATAAACTTCATCGGCATTCTTTACGCTAATTACCATTTATGAACCCGCGGGTCTATAACTAGGAAACCAGTGGAAAAAAATTATTATTGGAGAATATGTATCGTAGTTATAGGAAACTTAACACCATTCATTTCTTTCGGAAAAACCATGTCAAAGCTACAAAATAAAATCTGTTTTTTTTTATTTCAACAGCCTGTATCTTTTCAGCTAAGTCCAATTTGGAAAATGGTTTATGAAGAAAGTGATTCATTAGATCAGACATATCTATGGTTAAAATTAATGTACAACTTAAAAAGTCACCCTCTATATCAATGTATATTTGATTGATTGTACATTCGGGGTGAATACTCAAGTGAATACAAGTCTTTAAATTAAATTATGTAGGAAAACCTTACCTTTAGTATAAGACTTCTTGTGATATAGAAATATTTTCTTCCTGACAAAACCATGGGACATGTATTTACTTGAACGATAAACCTCTCCAACTGAAAAATTTAGAATAAATACAATATTTAGGAACGGGTTTCGGGAACCGATATGATCTCACCTCTTCATTATATAGATTTGAAGGGGTGGATACTAAAGTTTTCAACAAATTGTACGATTCTTCTTGGATACTTGCACCATAAAAACAAACGAAAGAAGTTCGAGAAATAAGTAGGGAAATAGTGAATATGAAATAAACGTGATGCAACGCTATTTCTTGATTCAAATTGGACTTCAACGATACGAAGACATGGCTTAGAAGGAAGTAAATATTTGAAGTGAATGATATCAGTATGATATTATTCAAGTTTTTGTTGAAATTCTCAAAAAGATGGAGTAGTTGGGTATAATTTTCTCTTAGTGCTTTCCACGTTGTTGGCGATGAGACCTGTGAAATTAAAATTATTACATTAAACAGTTCGTTTCATGAAGTTACACTGATTAGCCCAAAACATTTAATTGTGGCATACTGAAATGGGATGAACAGTACTTCCCTTAATAGTAAAATATCCCTGTATTCAATAGCGGCTGCAACTCTCATTTTGAATTTTTAAATCAATTCAAGGAAGGTAATCATGATACTATGTAACGGTATAAAACTCTTTTACGCTGGTTTCGTAGTTTTGGAACCCGTGATACATAAAACGTGAATTGATGGTCACATTATAATTTGAACTCGTTTTAATTTAATTTCATTCTAAATTAGAAATCTATCGTTTAATGAATCAAATTATCAGGCGACCAACAAAACCAATTCAGTGTTTCACTGGTTGCCGACTACTAACAAGGGGTATGCTGAGTTACGAGAGATGAATCTTCAATATATTCTATCTGTATGATAAAAACTAAACTATGGTGTTATATGGAAGGATTCAGCGTGACGGGATTTAATACCGTTACAACTAGCATCCTTTTAGAGAACTTACTGAGAAGTTACTCGCATCTTTGGGTTAACCCGCAATTGAGAAACCGTCCCTGAATACAATATTACTCTAGAATATTTCAGCACATATCCAATTCCGAAGATTTATAATGAATTCTTGCGTCGATAAGGCGAACAGAAGCAAACAAATTTATTATTTTGAAATTGCTTATGTGTTAGAAACACTAGATATTTGCCAGATGCAATATAAATGAATAAATAAACTCAACTCACTATTGGAAGAAAAACAAGGAAAATTATGTACCTAATAATAATTTCATCAATATTTGCCAAAAATCTAGAACGGATTTGGGCATGCTTTATTCAGAACAAGAGTAAGTTTTATCAGACAGAAGAAGATAAGAATATACCGAGATATGATAAGATTAGAAGAAGAATTTTTTTATAATTTGTCAAAAATGATTCGGATCATGTCTTTTATTGTATTTATATTCATATCAAACTGGTTCAAGCACTGACGTGAAGTCAGGAGCTCTTGCGCACATGTTCTATTGTCCATTCTCCTGTATTAGACCATCTTAATCGAATTTATCATGGTAAATTCGAGAGTGACCAATACAGGAGAATGGACAATAGAACATGCGCGCAAAAGCTCCTGACTTCACGGCAGAATTATTTTTTTCGCAATTTTTTTAAAATTTTCTAGGGTTACGCTTCTCACAAAATTTTACACACGTCTTTATGTCGATATTCTACAACTATAGTTACCAAGCTTCAATTCGATCGAGTCTATATTTTTTGAGTTATCGAGGTAAAAATATTCCGGGTGCGTATAGCTCCGAAACTGTTGGACGGATTATGCCCAAAAATGAACTTAATTCTCCCATTCGGATGCGCAACCTACCCTGAAAATTGCAAGAGCCTATCTCCTCTCGTTGCGAAGTTATCAATGCAACGGTCACCCATTCAGCTACTGAACTCACACAAGACTGCTAGGATCTCCAATATAGATCCGATCGTGTTCGAACTTGGAACTTGGCAGTTGAGTTGGGCTTGGAAGGCCCACGCAAAATTTCAGCGATGTCAGACGAATAGTTTCTGATATATAGAATTTTTTTCAATGATTTTTAAAAAAAATCTAGGATCTGATGAGGACCTGATACGATCCTCACGAAATTTCTCAGGAATTTTCACGTTGGCACTCTACCTACAACTGATAACCATGTTTGAATTGGATCGGTTTTGTATTTTTCGAGTTATGGGGGAAATAACAACCAAATTTCAGGTTTAACTCCAAAACCGTTTGGCCGATTACGCCTATAAACAAACTCAAATGTCCCATTCAGATGCGCAACCCTACCCGAAAATTTCAAGTCGCTATCTCTTTCCGTTCTCAGGTTATCGTGACATGAATAATATTTTTTGATAATTTTTTTTTAATATCCTAGTGATACGATTCTCACAACATTTCACGAACGTCCTTAGGTTTATATTCTACAACTACTAACCAAGTTTCAATTTGATCGATTTTGTATTGATTGAAGACAAAATTATTACTAGGAAACCATCAGGCCGATTATGCCCATTAACGAACTTGTCCGTTTTAATGGGACGCGTCACCTACTCTCAAAATTTCAAGTCGCACTCTCTTTCCGTTCTCATGTTATCGTGGGAGTTCATCAGGGAGTTGAACTCAATCGTTTGAGACCATTTTAGCAAAAAATTCGAAAATTACCGACATTTGGGCAAAATGATAACGCGATTTTCCCCAGAACATACGCGCAAAAATTTGAGCATCCAATTTGAATAAATCAATTAACTGTTCGATGAAAAACAAAGACAATTCAGCAATAATGTAATTAATAATAATGACATTAATAAGTTCTATGACGTGAGTGTCAAAAGTATGCAATAATGGATTTATTTTTTTCCTTTTCAGGAATATCGAAAAATAGTTTGACAGGTCAAAGTAATTTATTTTTTAAGGAACATTTTCCGTAAATCTTATTGTTCTACCCGTTCCGTTACCAAGCAGTGACGTCATCGATATATTTTTTTAATTGCAATCCCCTAGTTTTTGGATAGATCAGAAAATTCTGAATTAAGTAATGATGCACAAAAGCCATCGGGGTCAATAGTTAGTCAATATTAATTTTTGAATTTGAAAAACAGGTAAAACATAAAATTAAGTCTTCCTAAAATGATCAATTTTTTTGAAACAAAAACGATACTAGTATTATACTGAAATTCACAAAAAATATTTTACACCATTTTACATGTATTATTGTGTGTTCTCCTAGTGCCTACTTGCCTACAGTGAATATTGCAAATCGTTGGAATTGGTAGTCGTATATGAATTTAATTGGAATTAGTTAATTTTTTTCACCCTGTCGAAAACTAAACTGAAAATGAACAGACAATGAATAATCAAAACTGAAAATAATTATTACCAGTTATAGCCCTCTTTCTATAAAGCAATAAGAGTGAAGTAATGTTCAATAGTAACAGTTGCAAATTTCATTAAATTTTTTATTTTGAATACTCAAATGGTACTACTGATGTGCCATTTTCAGAATACATGTATTAATATTACCTGTTTCTCGCCAGTTAAACATATTTGTTTATTCAGTTGAACTAACTTCTCCGAGAAATTAATACCGGTATGGACAATAAAAACATCTATAAATGTCCATCCGAAAACTGTTATTATATGCATCATCTGAAAGAAAAATATATGTAATGAGTTATTGTTAATAACTTTTCAGCAGTTTTCAACATAGAAATGGGTCAAAGCGAAGGAGGTATGAATATATTGATATTTTTCGACAAAATTCATTAATTTGCTATA
Organism: Halyzia sedecimguttata; assembly: GCA_937662695.2. Classification (NCBI taxonomy): domain Eukaryota; kingdom Metazoa; phylum Arthropoda; class Insecta; order Coleoptera; family Coccinellidae; genus Halyzia; species Halyzia sedecimguttata. Next base: position 20,234,904 of record OW569413.2, read on the forward strand.
TTCTTTATATGTTGGTTTTTCCATATATCCACATTTATTATTACTAAGGATGAAAAATCCTCACACTGATATATATTTCCGAGTACATATCAACAAGTATTCGTGTAATGATTTTTTTTTTAATTTCCAACCCCAATTCCTACTCCAATTGAAAAAACAACAAGCCCTGTGGACAGGAGCTTTTGGGCGCATGTTCATCTTCCTTGTGGCCCGTACTGACCAGTAAAGAAAAAAAGCAGTATCATGTTGAATACCTTAATATTATTGATTAAGTATTATATAATAATCGATGAAAATACTGAGAGAGACCCAGGAAATTTGACACATTTTGTCTTATATCTCCAGAAATTGATATCGTATAGAGCCAAAATTTTGCACAATGTTGCAAAATACTACAATTGACGTTAGTACAAGTTTTTGTTGCAATCTGATGAATAGTTCACGAAAAAAAAATTTTTTTTTCGAAAAAATTAAAAGAAATATTTTTTTAAAAATTACCAACATTTCGATCATAACAGAATTTTGCCAAAAGTTGCGCGTTTATATCCTCGAACTGACTACAAAGTTTCGATTCAACATCTTCTTTAGTTCCTGAAATATCAGGGAAATAACCTCAAAATTTTAAATGTCTATAACCCCTAAACCGTCCGGCCGATTTTGCCCGTTAACGAACTTAACCGTCGCATTTTGATCAGAAACCTACCCTGAAAGTTTGAAGTCGATAGGACCTTCGGTGCTCCTGTTATCGTGCCTACGGCCGGAAGGCCGGCCGGCACCCTAAAATCTGACACCGGATTTGTGATCAGGGAGTCCGAATTAGTCTATTAGCCAATTTTCAGCTCGAAATTCGAAAATTACAGACATTTGGACGAAATGATAGGACGATGTTCCCCTAGAACATGCGCCCAAAAAAAGATACTCTAAAAAAAAAATATCTCCATTAACTCACGTACAACATTTTGGCAAAAAAAATTGATTCAACGATTTGATTCTCGAAAATATTTTTTCATTATTTTCAACCTTGCCTCTATTCAGCATTGGAACCTTAAGCTGCCTAATATTATTCATTGATGTACATTAGATAATTAAACTCAATTCGCTCATTCCTTGGTAAGTAACTATTAGCATTAATATTCTGATCAAAACTTACCTGAAATAGAAGACCTAAATATATACTATATGGAATGTACAAAAATAGTTTCCAGTAAGCAATATAAGCGAAAAATCGATGCAAAGTCGACGCTAAAGTATTTTCGCACCTGAATGCTCTCATGAAAGCCATCGATTGATCCGCGAAGTATTCAACTAAAATAAGAAAAAAGTTAGAAACGATGTATCCAATGAGCACAATAAACTTTTATGGAATACTTCAGTATTTTACACAAAAAGAACATTGTCCTTGGATATCAGTATATCAGGGGTTAATTTCAAAATATTTCATATATAAAAATGAAATAAAATTCCTCATATAATATCAGAAATAAAGTGAAATGTTTAATTTTTCGCCTCCAGCATACAAAAACAGGAATTAATCGGAGCATGATTTCTATGAGACTGTATATTATTTCTTCCTGAGGAGGGTCTCTCCATTCTTCAAGAACTGATCGAGTCAGTTGTTCTATGTTTCCCGAGTTGTTTTGAGGAGCTACAACACATATTTTCATCATATCCGACTAATGTTCAATCGGGTAAAGGTCAGGGGTACAAGTAGGCGAGTCTTATCTCACATCCTCCGATTACAGGGCATTTTTCACAACTCTGCTAAAATTAGGTGGGGCATAAAAGAAAAGCTCCTTCAAAGTCGTATTATGGGACGTAGCATGAAATCTAGACACCTCTGCTCCCATTCATTCTTCTGGATCAATTGGCCTGGACCGCTCAAAACATGGATTTTCCGTCATCATAATATAAGATCGATCCTGGTTACGTCCTATAACAAGACGTTCTTACATTATTTTATCATCCAGTTTTGTACTCCAAACACAAGAATAATCGATCTATTCTGACTAGATAGCCTTGTACCTTGCCTTTCACACAATTTTCTGGCACGAAAATATAGAAAAAAGAACACCCAATAATAATGAATTTTTTGCAAAGAATTTATACGAATATGTTTGTTTAATTTATTTCAAAAAACGATCAGTTCTCAAACATATCGATAAACTGGTTTTTGTGATATCTTATGTTCTTACTAAAAAAAAATGGGTTCAAGCCCTGTGGACAGGAGCTTTCTGGCGCTCTAGTTCAAACAGACAAATTATATCTCCAAAAGTATTGGTTTCTCAGAGTTGAGAATTATATCAATGTATTCTTATGATAGAACTGCATCATAAAGGAAATTCAATTCAAATAATAGTTTATTTATCAAGATTAAATGAGCAATCTGAGAATGAGAACTGCACCATGGAAGAAACCAAATTAAAATAGCTGAAATGAATTTGACTCTCTCTTATAGAACAGGATGAAATGTACGAGTATGAACACAGATCATATAATAAAGCTTAGATAGAATATTTATAGCATTCTGTGAAAATATAGAAGTACGATTCATTATTGAAATTTAGAACTTCATCTTAGCAGAAATTGAATTCGAACATCATAGAAGAATTTAAATTCAACAAGAGTGCCAAAAATTGGAATCCAAAACCAATAGACGAATTCTACCCAACAACGAACTCATCCGAGATATTCATTCCTCAATTCTATGATGAACGATAATATATATATTTCCTCAAATCTACTCCAATTCCAATACACCAATATTCCAGTTTTGTTTTTAGTGGAGATATTCTGAACTCAATATTATTAACTTACCATTACCATTCCCATCATCATATGGATTGACCATCGGCATGAAAATATCAACCAACAAAAAGTATGATATTATATTAGAATTCTCATATTTATAGGATTGCTGGAATGAATGACAATGAGACAACGTCATGTCTCACTAAAATAATCTGACATTATAACAATTCATAGAATACCCACAGAATAATTCTATCATTGTGTGAAAACGTAGAAATACGATTTACATTGAAATTTTGAAAAAATCATATCTCCGAAAGTATTAGCTTGTTAGAGTTAAAAGTAATATGAGTGGATTCTTATGGTAAAACTGCTTATTGAAAAAAATTTAATTTGGAATTTGTTTTGTAAAAAAAAAATTTTTTTTTTGTTACTCCGAAACCATCTGTCCGATTTTGCCCAATAACGAACTTAGCTGAGATATTTATCCCCCAAACCTACTCTGAAAATTTCAACTGTCTAGCTCATTCCGTTCGAGAGTTATCGTTCACAGAATGAATTTCGACCACGGATTCTTGATCAGTGAGTTGAACCAAATCGTTTAAGACCATTTTCATCGAAAAATTCGAAAATTACAGACATTTGGGCAAAGTGATAAGCACTCAGTTCCGAGGAACTAGAGCGCCAAAAAGTAAGTATGCGATAGTTGTATTTTGTAGCTTCAAATGGCATTCGATCATCGTACAATACGTTGTGAAGAGCTGCTTTAATCTGTTAATTATGCCTAGAGTGGAAACACACGATTATTTTCAACAGCTTAGAGAGTTTGATATGGAGAGAATAGTGGGCTTGCGTGAGGCTGTTTTGTCCTTTAAAGAAGTAGCCTTGAGGGTGCTCACAAATGTAAATGCGTTGTTTGTTTATTGTTGGAAGGAGTAAGGCCATTCACGTAGAGCTGGAGATACAAAGCGTGTCAAAAGAACGTCCCAACACCTAGATCGCCGTCTAAGGCTTTTGGCGTGCTGTACCTTGAGAAAGCACCTGCATAACATGAGGATTCTCCGAGTTCTCCCTGTTTATAGGAAATGTGGGGAGGCAGGCGAAACTGCCTCACATGTCACATTAGACTGTACAGCCCACAACGGATGGATACTTCACTATGTGGACGACGACACTACCCTGAACGCCAGAAACCGTTCGAGGAACCGAGTCAAGGGCCTAACTCTACTTGCTAGGAAAATGGACCTTATGTAGGTAATACACCGTCAAGGCAGTGTAGATGTTACATGAGATCCATATATTGTCAGCGGTGTAGGACTTAGCTCGGTTAAGTAAACCTGAGCTGCAGGGAATCGACTATCAGACTCTATAGCTGCTAGCATCCCAAACTTAAGGGGATCAACCATGAGATCCGGTCAGCTAATAAGAGACTGACCAAGGTGCAATAAGCCTCTCTAGACTACAGTCTAACACAAACAAACAAACATAGGCTTTTGGCTGTGCAGAACCACTTCATGTTCACAGGATCAATTGCAGACCACTGGTTTGGAGAGCATGGAAGACCTATTACAATGCGAACTGTTTAATGATGAATGCAGATTCTGTTTAGGAATGTATGATGGCCGTGCAAGGGTGGGAAGGCGAATAGGTGATAGACGAGATCCTACATTTTCTATGGAAAGGCATGTGCATTGTGCACCACACAGTTGGAATTATGGGGGGCTATTGCTTATGAAAATAGGTCCATTTGGTGGTCATCAGAGGCAACATGACCACAGTGGGTGGTGAAACCACATATTCTGCCTTACATATATGAGCGCTCACAAACCCACTTTTCCAACAAGATAATGCGTGACCACGTTGGCCCATTTTGAATTCACTCAAGCCTGTTGGATTTTTCTGAAATTTTGATCAATTACTAACCTAACCATAAGAGCCATTTTTGAAGAGTTTTGTAATAAATTCATTATTACTGGATGATATTTTTTCTATTTCACTTAGTATATTTCCTAATCGTTTTCACTGATACGCTTGAAACAATCGCTTTTAGAAATTAGTCCCGAAGATGATCTAGCGTTGGATTTCTTCTGGCTATTCGAGCTTAAGATCTCGCTGCAGAGCAGTTACCCTCCGGCTACTTTTTCTTCCTCTGTTAATCAGATTTACTAATTCTGTGAATTTTGCGTAGATTTTTGAAACCATACCTTATGAAATACCCACTGCACTGACAATGGCTGTTTGAGCCAACCCCCGCTCTATTTGATCAATTATTCTTTCTCTCTGCATATATCATAATCTCACAAAAATGATATTTTCACGAATCAATCAATTCTTTTCAGCCAAAATAAAGTTCTTTCATGTGAAACTGATTTTTTTCGGTGTGCAAATGTTTTAGTGAAACACAAGGTGAGTGCATAATAAGTTTGGTTGCGTATATGTTTACATTCAGGAGATTTACCAGCAGCAGCAAAGAATATGCCTAGCGTTATTATCCTCAATTTTGTGTGCAAGCACGTGGAGGGTGGGTAAGATCTCTGCCGTTTCTCAATTCTCTCGAAATCCTTCATTAATGATGGCCAGGTTTTAGCTAACTTCAAAAACGCCAAACAGGTCAATGAACCCCTTGAGTAAAATACCACTTCATCTGCAAATGAAGAAGATCTAGATATATTCAGAGTAAATATTGAGCAATATTTAAATTTAAGTCGTTGTTTGAAATGATATAATAAAGCCATCGACAAACAGGTGGGAATGTTGTATGGGAAGCAAAGGCAATCTTTAGCAAATGCCTGTAACACTGGAATGAATTGAATACTCAAACATGAAGAACTGCAGATTTTATTAATACTATGACAGAATTAACGTGACAAGAAACTATAACGCTCGCGTTCATTAAATAAATACATTTCACTCAAGGGCGTAGCCCGGAATTAATTTCGAGGGGGGATTTGAAATTTTGGCAGTTGACTTTATAAGGGCAGGTGGTGAAAGGGTCGCTTTCTGTAGCAAGTATTTTTTTGTTTTTAAGAAAAAAATTACATTTCAGAGAGGGTTTGAACCCCCAACCGCTCCTCCCCTGGCTACGGCCTTGATTTCACTAATAAGTAATAACTAACATCACTAGTGCAAATATATAGATTTCCAATGCAATTTAATTAATTAATTTAATTTAACTTCAGCAAAGTAATATCATCTCATCTATATCATCTCATTTATATCATCTCATCTTCTGTGGTTATTTATCAGTGATCAATCTGGTAAGAGACCCATCAATAAAAACAATATTAAAGATATTAAAAATTAAGGATATTAGTGCACTGTATTCCGATGATCTACTATACCCTCCTTCCTTGAGCCCCATTCAAGAGCTCCCATATGAAAAATTTTAGGGGGGGCTAGATATAAATATATTCAATAAGTATAATTATTTGACCAAATAAGTTTTCCACATGTGATCCCTAAACGGTAGGGGGGGGCATCCCATCCTTGCTCCCGAGTATGGGCGCCCATGGCCCCAGAGTTCTGATGAGACGGCTTCAAGGAGTTCTTATGATTTTATTGTCTAGCATTCCTCCTGGTAACTTCCAGAGGCATTCTGTATAGGTGTTCGATAGGTGTAAGAGTTTGTTCCTCGTCTACAAAGAACCTCCAACAACTGGGAAGTTATTGCATTCCGAAGTAATCTTTTGGAATGCTGCAAGCATAAATATTCCTACCAAGTGCTTCTCTGCCATTTTTTGATTCCTCCCTAAATCTAACGTACCTATTGGCTTAATCGTTTGAGCTTATTCCCAAGATTGCGGGAAGCCATACCAAGAAGGACCTGTTCTCCTTGCCGAGTTTGGTGAGTTTGCTCAGGTACATCCACACTATTTTTGAATAGCTCATTTCTAGAATAAAGCACTCGCATTTTCCAATTGCGTAGATTTCCGCCTGAAAACTGTTGTGGTAATAGCTAGAGATGGGTCCTCTCGAGTGAAAATAATCAAACCTTCGAATGATTTTGTTTCATCTATCATGTGGCACCGAGATAAGAGAACGCAACTCGAGTTATGAGAAGGCCGAGATATCTCGTCTACGTCTACTATGAATTTTCCGATATTTCGAATGACGGCATTTCAGCCTCGAGGGCAAGATATGCGAGGTTAGTTAAACGATCGATAGAATTTATGGATGACATCTGGTGCGTGTTCCCGAATTTATTCTTGGGAATTTTAGGTCCATACTTTTATGCTTCATTTCGAACAGCTGGGAATAAATAAGGTATCAAACCCGGCATAATATTTCAGCAGTGAAACGCAATTAAGTGATACTAAATACTGTTGAAGCAAGCCGTAGCAAATATATTGGAGATAAGGGATAATATGGGAACAGCTGACGCGATAAGGAATGAGACGATCTCCGAGCGATTAATACTTCGAGTGATAATTCGATAATTGAAAGCTCTCGAGAACCTCTATATGGATTTGAAATCATTCGATTATACCCTACTCTAGACGAATGGGGATACAAATCTAGAAAAAACACCCTCAGAACGGCACAATTATAGAAACGGACTCATATAGAAAAAACCTCCCTAGAACGAACTAAAGCATAAAGACACAAAGGCCAATCTAGCTCTTCTAGAAAGGTACATTGGTCGAAAGTCACAAATGTAGAAAGTCACTATTTAGAAAAACGTATAGCCACGTCTACGGTGTTTTACCTAGTACCTATAAAAGACCAACACATTCTAGAGGTTAGCCACAGAAGACAATAATAAGAATGATATTTTCATTTTGTACTATAGTCATCTTTGGTGTTAGTAATTATACATAAATAATCATACAAACCACATTACTTAATCTCAGTGGCGGCTGATGGTGATAATTTTGTTGAGGGGGCGCTGATTCACGAATACCAAAAAAGTATATAATATTTTGAATAGGTACTTACCTACTTCTTGAAATGAAACTCCATCCTTCTGTTCTTGTCGCAGATGAACTTCTCGATTACCTTTTCGTTGAAGTCAGAAATGTCGTTAACTAAATTTTGTTCGATGGACAACATTATTGCGGGCGCCGTCAGTTTTTCTTCTGACATTGCATTCCATAGAAACGCCTTGATCAGTTATAAAGTAGATAAACATCTTTCAGTTTCGGCAGTTGTCATTGGCATCGATATTAAAATAACCTAAACTTCACATATTCCACAAAACATTGAATCCAAAGTATACGACACTATTATTAAATTTGAAGTACGTAAGCAACCGGTCACGCTCTCTTTTTTTGCTATTAGTCAAGTCTTCCGACTCGTCATGACTACGTAGTGCAAGATTGCATTTAACGCACAACAATATCGACAATTTTAGACAGGACGTAACGGATTTTTGATACCATTTCGTTGTGATTACGAATGTTTTCGACATATGCACTACTTAATCCAAAAGCGATATTAGTTGGGCCCAATAGCTGGAAGCTTGCAATATTGTTCATATGTTTGGCCGATTTTTCGTGTTTTTTTATCTCTTGATCCAGATGTTTCAAATCAGTTACACCTTCTTTTGTCCAGTCATCACCTTCACCAAACAGTAAGCAAACGAAACAAAAAACGCATTTTTTTCTTCACATCCACACATTCATAAAGTATTTACATAAACATTTGTATCAAACTTCCGCATAAACCCCACTCGATTATTATAGCCGGGTTGCACTTGACTTAAATTCAATACGGGCATAGGTCGTTCATTGTTTTTAATATTTACCTTGTCCACCAAACTCGAAGAACTAACGTTTAATTTCGTTAGATCACACACCCTCATTGTCAGTCCTTAAATCCTCTAGGCAACTTTATAGCACGTAAAAATTGGCACTATTATTTATTCCTCTCTGGGTTCCTATTTCCGCATCCAAATCGTCACTGAAAACTGCGTGAAATTGGCGGAGTATCCTGATCACTGATTGGTCACGTTTGCTGTTTCTATGGTAACCGGCATTTACGCTTTGGGCTTTCGAGATTCCGTTCACTCAGCATAGTGCGGAGTGTGGACGATCATCACTCATAGTGTACCTGTCTATGCGCAGGCTTAACGCAAATGTTATTGTTGTGAAATATAGATGGTGGCTGAGTAAAAATATATTAATTTTAATTGGATCTTGAATCCAGTTTGAAGACAATAGCATGAATATGAAATATACAAATTGATTGTTTATGTATGTACGTCATTTCTCTAGGGAGGACGGCGCCCCGCAGCCCTCTCTCACCAGCCGCCCCTACTTAACCTGTTGTACTTTTTAGCGTGTTCCAATAAATGCTTTGATGGAATGTGATTATTTGAAATTCATATTGCTTAGTAGTTCAAAATGCTCTGTAGTTCTGTGATACTTCAAATGTCAGTCAGGAAAATGATTATTTTATGCAGAAATATAAGGACGCTACAGCTTAAATTCCTTAATTAAATAAAAATGCATGTAACTTCGAGATATTAACCGCGTTGAATTTCTAACAATAAGACAATAATAAGAACAGCGTGGCAACAGCACGCATTATTTTTCTAGATTTGTGACTTTCTGCGATTGTACCTTTCGAGGGTTGTTAATTTCGGTCGTTGTGTCATTCTGGACAAAAAATGCCTTTCTGCGAATATTTTTTTTACGCCTGTTCTTTCTAGATTAGTATCCTTCTGCATTTGTGATATTCTGCAATAGTGTAGAGACCCCTCTAGACAAATCCCCATCGATTGCGTGTATATCGTTCTAGGTCCGAAAACTCCAGCTCCTGCCCTAGTGGGGGTTTATAAATTGAATTCATAATATACAAACTCAAACCCATGGGATCAAGCTGTTTCCAGAATACCTAATTTTCTCATTTGGTATAACAGCTTTATAGCTAATAATAGGGTGAAGATGCCTAATATGAGATAGTTAGCAAATATGAGATTGAGGTGGCGATACTAGTTACTTGAAATAGTTTCCTTTTTCTTAGATTACTTTTGTTGGGTAAGTATTTAAAATTGTTTTGCTTTTAGTGAATAAAATGTGGGAAAGCCCTGTGGATAGGGGCTTTGGCGCTCTGGTCAAACTACTAGCGGGTAATTATTCAAACTTTGACAAATCATATTTCCGAAAGTATTAGTTCCTCAATGTGGATTTATATATATCTGCAAATTATAATTAGAGCATTCTATGAAATCATAAAATTACGATTAAATTTTGAAATTTCGAAAACGTCTCACACACCCTCACGAAATACTGCATTAACTTCATGCCGTCTTTTTCCAACCAAGACCAAGATTTCAGTTCGATCGGATCTTTATTTTTGAAAATATTGTCTTGAAGGTTTGTGCGTAACATCAACGGAATCTGATAAATAATTTCTGAAATATAACATTTTTGAAGAAAAAATTTTAATGAATATTTTAATTTTTTGGCGCTCTTGTTCCTCGGTGCTTATTAATTTGCCCAAATGTCTGTAATTTTCGATTTTTTTTAAGAAATGGTTTTAAACGATTTGGCTCGACTCACTGATCAAGAATCCGTTGTCGAAATCGATTCTGTCCGGCCGTCCAGCCGTCCGGCCGTCTGGCCGTTAACACGATAACTCTCGAACGAAAGGAGTCAGAGGATTTAAATTTTCAGGTTAGGTTTGGAGCGAAATCCACCAAGTGGTTTCGGAGTTATGGCCGTTTTTAGTGAAAATATTTTTTATGAATACTTCCGAAACTGATAAAAACGAAAAAAATATTTTTTTTAAGTCACAAATTTCAAATTCAATTTTTGTTAAGATGCAGTTTCACCATAAAAATCTATTGATATCATTCTCAACTCTAACAAGCAAATACCTCCGTAGATATGATTTTTCGAAATTTCAATATGGAATCGTACTTCTACGTTTTCACAGAATGCTGTACTTAATTTTTTATCTATGAATTATTATATCTGTGTTCTTACATGTCATCTTATTTTCCTATGAGAGATAAATGTCAAAATTATTTCTGGTTCGTTATTCCTCATATAAAATTAACCTCCTGTTCTATAAAACAAAGTATGATTGAATGCAAAATGACCAATGAAATAAACTCAGCTATCGTAAAATTATGAGGATGATATGATATAATACCTTTAAGGTAATAATATAATGCCCGTGGATAATCCATATGATGATAGAAATATATTATTTGGTAAGATACATAATCAAATTGGGTTCAGAATATCTCCAGTAAAAACAAAACCGCAATATTGTCTAAGATTTAATTGATATAATATAATTTTCAGAGTAGATTTGAGGAATGAATATCTCGGATAAGTTCGTATAAGTGGGGAGAATCGGTCAGTTTGAATTTAATTTCTTTCATGATGCAGTTCTATCGTAAGAATCCATTTATTTTTAAATGATCATTTTTAAAGCATTTTTTTTTAAACGACACTTTTTTGAAATTTAATTTCTTTCATGAGGCAGTCTAGTCATAAGAATCCATTCATACAATTCCCAACTCTGAGAAACCAATACTTTCGGAGATATAATTTGTCTCTTTGGACAAGAGCGCCAAAAAGCTCCTGTCCACAGGGCTTGAACCAATTTTTTCTTTATCCTATCCTCACGAAATTTCTAAAATATTAGTGCGTTGGCATTTTACAAGTATTTAACAAGTTCAAATTGGAACGGATTCGTATTTTTTGAGATATTGGGGAAATAACAACAACATTCCAGATGAGTATGACACCGAAACCGCCGATTATGCCCATTAACGAACTCAACTGTCACATTTGAATGCACAACCTAGCCTGAAAATGGCGAGTTGCTATCTCTTTCCATTCGAAAGTTATCGTGTCAACGGTCCCCCATCCAGCTATCGAACTCGCCCAAGGTTACTCGGCTTCCAATATTTGGATATATAATATGATATTGGAACCAATCAGGTTAAAATTTAGAACTTGGTTGTTAAATTAGGTTTTGAAAGCAGTTTCGGAGTTATAATTATAACTCCAAAACCGTTCGGCCGATTATACCTATAAACGACCAATATATATCCGATCGTGATCAATTTTGAAACTGTATAGCATTAGGTTTCGAAGGCTCTCTCAAAATTTCAGCGACATCGGGTGGGTAGTTTCTAAGACAGAATATTTTTGCGCGTATGTTCTGGGGAACATCGCGTTATCATTTTGGCCAAATGTCTGTAATTTTCGAATTTTTGCCGAGAATGGTCTCAAACGACTAGGTTCAACTCACTGATGAAGAATATGAGGTCAAATTCGATGCCGTTGCCAGGATAACTTGAGAACGGAAAGAGATAGCGACTTGAAATTTTCAGGGTAGGTGGCGCATACCAACACGACGGAGTTCGTTAATGGGCATAATCCGCCCAACGGTTTCCGAGTAATAATTTTGTTTTCAACCATTACTGATCTGATCGAATTGAAACTCGGTGAGTAGTTGTAGAATACAAACTTAAGTACGTTTGTGAAATTTTCTGAGAATCGCAACGCTAGAAAATTAAAAAAAAAATTATTTAAAAATATTATTTATGTCATGATAACCTGAGAACGAAAAGAGATAGTGACTTCAAATTTTCAGGTTAGGTTGTGCATCTGAATGTGACATTTGAGTTCGTTTATAGGCATAATCGGCCAAACGGTTTTGGAGTTATACCCATCTGATATTTGGTTGTTATTTCCTCAATAACTCAGAACCGATCCAATTGAAACATGGTAATTAGTTGTAGAATGACAACGCGAACATTCTCGCAATATTTCGTGAGGATCGTATTACTAGAAAATTTTTGAAAAATCATTAAACAAAATTCTATATCTCAGAAACTATTCGTCCTACATAACTGAAATTTTGCGAGAGCCTTCAGAACCTAATTCTACTACCAAGTTATAAGTTTGAACACGATCGGATTTATATTTTTGGAGATCCGAGCACCCTTGTTCGAGTTCAGTAGCTGGATGGGTGACCGGTGCCTCCATAACTTTTAAACGAAAGGGGATAGGAATTTTCAGGGTAGGTTGCACATCCGAATGGGAGGTTGAGTTCGTTCTTGAGCATAATCGGTCTAACGGTTTCGAAGTTATACCCACCTGGAATATTATTTCCTCGATAACTAAAAAAAAATAGACGATCAAATTGAAGCATGGTAACTAGTTGAAGAATATCGACATGAAGACGTGTGTAAAATTACCGTACCACAAGAAAATTTCAAAAAAATTACGAAAAAAAATTGGTTCAAGCACTGACGTGGAGTCAGGAGCTTTTACGCGTATGTACTATTGTCCATTCTCCTGTATTGGACACTCTTAATCGAATTTACCATGGTAAATTCGATTAAGTGTCCAATACAGGAGAACAGACAATAGAATTCACCATGGTAAATTCGATTAAGAGTGTCCAATACAGGAGAATGGACAAAAGTACATACGCGCAAAAGCTCCTGACTTCACGTCAGTGCTTGAACCAATTTTTTAATAACGTTTTTAGAATTTTCTAGTGATATGATACTCACGAAATTCGCATAAGTCTTTCTTCAATTAGTTGCCGAGTTTCAATTCGATCGCATCTGTATTATTTGAATTTCAACAAAGACACCGTTTAACCTATTTTATGCCCATTAACGTACTTAACCATCGCATTCGGATGCGCCTACTACCACTACCGTTAAAATCGCTATCTCTTTCTTTTCGAAATTATTGTGGTAACGTCCGACCGGAGACCATTTTCAGAAAAAAAAATTGAAAGTTACATAAACTTGGGAAATATGATCCAACGGATCTCAAAAACATGCGCGCAGAAATTGAAGGAAATACAATCTTTAAGTCAGAATGCGATACTTTTTTGACGGGTGTATATTGGACATAGAAATATGAAATGTAACGTCAGCATACTTACTGAGATCATGAATTCCAGGATTATTATTCGTTCCTACAAAAAAGCATAGATATCCAAAAGCTTCTAGTATAGATATGCATGAAACCGCGATGGAGTAAAAAGTTCTAAAGCGGCACCATGAAAAATACATATTCTTGTGATTTGACCGGAGCACACCGTTTAGAGGAAACAAAGCAAAAATCTGGGATGTGAACAAAAGATATTTCATGGAATCGTGAAACCCACTTTTTTTGTCAATTTCCATCTTTTTTTTTCGTGAGTTTTTCTGTACCACAGGAAATTCTATGGCTTGAACCAAAACGCTCTTGTTATTGTACATCGAGAACACCGATCAACTTTTCAATATCAAAACAAATACTATTTACCGAAAGCGAGAATTGGGGTTGATGTAAACAAGTTTACGTACGTCATTCGTTATTTCGTGAAAACTGACGGGAGTTGTAAACGCTAAACCGTCATGAATTTATAATCTATGATATGCCATTCTGGAATCCAGTTCATGTTGACGGTTTATCAATTTTAACAACAACTTATATATATATATATATATTATATTATTGAGCTTTTCAATTTTTGGGCGCATGTTCTAGGGGAACATCGTCCTATCATTTCGTCCAAATGTCTGTAATTTTCGAATTTCGAGCTGAAAATTGGCTAATAGACTAATTCGGACTCCCTGATCACGAATCCGGTGTCAGAATTTTGGGTGCCGTATGGCCGGCCGGCCGGCTGGCTGGCCGGCCGGCCGGCCGTACTTCCGGCCGTAGGCACGATAACAGGAGCACCGAAGTTCCTATCGACTTCAAACTTTCAGGGTAGGCTTCTGATCAAAATGCGACGGTTAAGTTCGTTAACGGGCAAAATCGGCCGGACGGTTTAGGAGTTATAGACATTTAAAATTTTGAGGTTATTTCCCTGATATTTCAGGAACTAAAGGAGATGTTGAATCGAAACTTGGTAGTCAGTTCGAGGATATAAACGCGCAACTTTTGGCAAAATTCTGTTATGATCGAAATGTTGGTAATTTTTAAAAAAATATTTCTTTTAATTTTTTCGAAATAAAAATTTTTTTTTCGTGAACTATTCATCAGATTGCAACAAAAACTTGTACTAACGTCAATTGTAGTATTTTGCAACATTGTGCAAAATTTTGGCTCTATACGATTTCAATTTCTGGAGATATAAGACAAAATGTGTCAAATTTCCTGGGTCTCTCTCAGTATTTTCATCGATTATTCTATGAACTCTTTGAATTCCACCGAAAACAAATTCAAAGACATAAACATAAAGAATCAAGTCATAGTTTAGACGTCGAAAGAAGGACGATGTTGATCGACTTGAAAAGGTACCTATTTCAAGAAATGCAATAATGAAATGCTTAATTTATGGATATAATATTATCTAAGTATTGTTGGGATCGGGCAGTTGGAAAATTTTTTAATAAAAAAATTTGTACCGACGTTAAATCAAGCATTCTACACGAGTGTGCAAAATTTCAGTTCGATACGATCTCAATTCCAGAAGATATTGCTTAAAATTCACATTCCAGCGTGTTTTGACGTTCTATGGTCACAGAAAATCGTCACAAAAATCTATTTACCTCATTTGACGGCTGTTTGTCAAATCAATTAATTCCAATAATTGATGTCAGATTTCCTACATACCAAGTTCAAACACATTTTATTATATGGAAAACACTTATTATGATCACGTTCTACAGGAATTGATACTAAATAGAAGCTAGATGAAGATTATTGTAATGGAAAATTTGTGTTCCAGAATAATATTAAGGTATTCAACATGATACTGCTTTTTTTCTTTACTGGTCAGTACGGGCCACAAGGAAGATGAACATGCGCCCAATAGCTCCTGTCCACAGGGCTTGAACCCATTTTTTCATTTTGAATGGATCAATATTTATAGGCCAGTAGTGTAAAACGAAAAAACTAGATGAATTGGAAATAATTGATCTAAATTATTGTTTTATTGACTCCCCCCTGCCGGCGGAGTTATGCTTAAGTAGTGGAGGCTAAAAATCTGCCGCCAAAACGGGTATTTTTGCGGTTTTATGGTTATATAGTCTGAATGACTCACAATATCGAAAATATGGTAATAATAGTTTTAGAATATTAAATTCTGCATTGAATAAGATTAATCGGAACAGTACAGGGTGATTCACTTATCTTGGTAACCCCAATTTTCTCGGAAACGGCCGAATATTTTTTCATTCTGTAAACGGCGTTTTGTACAAGTCAATGTTGACTTGAGATGCGCGTAGAATTAGGCGTAAAAAATAAAGATGGCTGGCGTCGCGGCACCGTCAATTTTTTTTCCCAGGAACATACCTTTTTTATTATGCCATTCGAAAGATGATTCAATTCTAAGTTTTATATCCAATTGCCATTTTTTCCCATTTCAATCCGTTAGCGATCTACAGTGTGTTTTAGGTTAATTATTTTCCATTTTTTTTTTGTATTGTGACAATATGCTTTGATTTGGAGACATAGATATGATTTTGGTTCAGATATCCCCCAAGATCACCGGTCCTAACGCCCATGGATTACTTTCTTTGGGGCACCCTGATGTTAAATATGGTATACAAAACTTATTCTAGTAATTAAGACCATTTAAAAGTAAGAATAACAAACGCATGCACCGATGTAAACCCTAATATTCTGGCAAAAGTGACTTATAATGAAATAAGGAAAAGATATAATTGATGTATGGATCATAATGGTATGCATATAGAACATATGACTTAAACTGATTAGTTTGTCATTAAAACAATTATTCATTGTTATTAAAATATATTATTTACTGAATATAAGAGAGTTATAGTTTGTTACGAAGCATTTTTGAATTTAAGAAACAAAATCATATCTATGTCTCCAAATCAGGGCATATTGTCACAATACAGAAAAAAAATGGAATAGAATTAACATAAAAAACCCCGTAGATCGCTAACGGTTTGAAATGGGAAAAAAGGGTATCTGGAAATGAAATTTAGAATTGAATCATCTTTCGAATGGTATAATAAAAAAGGTATGTTCCTGGGAAAAAAAATTGACGGCGCTGCGATGCCAGCCATCTTTATTTTTTACGCCAAATTTTACGCGCATCTCAAGTCAACATTGACTTGTAAAAAACGCCGATTACATAATGAAAAAATATTCGGCCATTTCCGAGAAAATTGGGGTTACCAAGATAAGTGAATCACCCTGTACATCAAAGCTGGACCAGTTTTCCACATTTATGATCAACTGTCGTTCAACGTGACCCATCAATAAAGTGGTCCATAGAAAAGTTAAAGAGAAAAAACCGGATGTGGCACAAAATATACACTATTCCAGCAGGGTCAGAAGAAGGTGGTAAAGCTGTTGGACAAAAATGATTCCATCTCGAAGAAATCAAACCTTTCTTCGAGCATTATTCTCAACATAAAGCTAGTGCCGAAGCTGGCCTTCTATTTTTAACAAATCTCTACAGAGGTAATTGAGGAGATACTTTGGATTAATTGTGACTTGACCCCTTGTGAAATCTTAATTCAACCTGGTATTTTGGTTGGTGGTATCTCTACCACCAGAGAGTGCTTGAGAACTTACCTACAAGTAAAAATGTGGTTAGGACATCAGATGGATCCACTCCACTGGGGCTGGTAGGCTTCAGAGTTTGTTCTTGATCCTCTCACTACCTCCAAGGAGCCAGCTCTTCTCTGCACAATATCCTGCAAATACAGGGGTGTGCGGAAATTAAAGACTCCGAGGATCCGAGTGCCCAACCGATAGTCAAACGTCAACGTCTATGATTTTTGTGTCCCTTTCTATTTTACCCCATTTAATATTCATACTTACCAAAACATGTTCTTTTTGTGAAATAAAATCAATCACATTTTTGCACGCATTTTTTAGAGGACAGAGTGCCCAAAATGTCTGTAATTTCAGAATGTTTTGCCGTAAATGTTCTGTCGGTGCGACGGTTAAGTTCGTTAATGCACAAATTTCTGCAAAATTTCGTTTGGATCGTATCAGCAGAAAACTATTATATTTAAGAAACTATCTGTCGGATTCTGCTGAAATTCCGTATAAACCTTCAAGCAACTCGATCGGCTTTGTATTTTAGCAATTATTGTGAAAATAAAATGTCGAAGTAGTCTCTACTTCTGAAATCATGTAAATCTCAGAAATGTACTAAGTCCTTTATAACCGAGATGTTAACTCGCCTGCCGTACAGGAGATCCGGGTTCAAATTCTTGCTCTAATGGAGACTCCATCAGCCTGGGCAGATTCGCGACTGTCTTTCCAGCAGAAATTTTCGCCATTGATCACTGCGCGAATGTCTTACGTGAGAAAGAATGGGTTCTCAGATCAATTAAGATTTTTTTAGATAGCCAAGCCAGCATGTCCTTGCTTGTGCACGACTACCGACCTACACTTGCCCAACTGGGAGATCACCGCAGGCTGCAACTCATCTCGGTTCCAGGCCACTCGTGCATAGAAGGCAATGAGATGGTGAACTCATTGCAGTGCAGCGGGCATTGGACCTGAACCGGCCTGTGGCATCTATCTCTCTTAAGGCAGGAAGGTGGGAGAACAACAGATGTTTGGACCAAAAGGTCCAATAACTCTGGAGCAGCATATCTGGTCTCAGACATACTCGCTCAAGAATTAATTATTGATCCCTCACCTTAAACAGCCAGACGATTGATTGAACTCTACAGGTCATACCTGAGAGTACCAGCTGCGTATTCGGACAAAGTAAGTTAGGGTTGGTTGAGAACTCTGAGTAGATACTATGCCTGGAGGACTACAAGCCTATCAAGCGCATTATGTATGATTGCCCTGCCGGGGACAGGATTAGATTTTAGGAACTAGGAGTACACAAACTAAGACTGAGGGAAATGGACAAGTTCTCACCCACTAAGCTCATCACCCATCTAGGAAAGTTTGAGCTTTTGCGTGAAGTATAGATTAGGCCACAATACGTTTTATTAGTGCTAAAGTCATTTCGCCATTTTAGTTATCCTAGGTCAGAGAATCTTCATGGCATGTTATTCAAACAAAGCCTTTGACTTTATTGAAAGGTTTTTTTCTGGGTTTTCTCCCAAACTCCCAAACTCTGAAAAATATCTATAAAATAAAAATTAATTATTTTGTGATTTGCTTCTGCGTAAGAAACACAAGACATTTGTCAGAAGCAATCAATTGAACAATGTTGCCTAACAAACAACAACGAAACAACATCAACGAATAAACAACTATATCGTAACGTTTTGGAGTCTATATCATACTCCTTCGTCAGACGCTTAATGAAAATAATAGATGAATGCGAAGAAAATCTGGCAAGATACTTAAGTATCCATGGAGTTAGTCAAATTTTCAATTTTCACAATTTATATCTCCGGAACGTGGAGGTTCCTGGAATCAAAACAAACAGGGATCGATTTGTTATGCCAAAATGCATCTTTGAAAGAAGTAGGTACCTATGAAGAAAATCGGTCACTGGCCAGATACTACATTTTCGACGCAATAAGTGAAATTTTCAATTTATATTCAATATTCAATAATATATATATATATATATATATATGCATTTAATAATTCATATTTCTAGAACTGAAAATACGTAGAAATTGAAGCTTCAAATGAACTCAATTTTCAAATTTCATAATTTCAAATACATCAAAACCTTTGAGCGTTGAATTCAATTCGGATATTCATATGATATATATATATATATATATATATATAATCATACCTTAGGTATGTTTGCATGAATACTGGACTCCAATCTTCAGTTTTCATTAGCCCCTTACAGCTGTGTGTTAGGCAACAGGCAACACACAACAACTACCGACGAAGACGATCGATAGGGGTTTTCACGTTCAGCCAATCAGGAGAAAGCACAGAACACTAACTGGCAAGAGGGCGGTTTTTCGATGGGTTGCTTCGTCGATGCAGTAAAGTTCGATGCAGTAGAGCGTCTGTGCAATGAGTCTTCCTTGTAGTAAGGCGCACCGATTCCGCGTTCGTTTAGAACGAATGACGAGAAAACTGGTTGCGATTTCATCGTCTTGTGAATTTGTCCCTTTATACATTACGATTCCTTCAAATGTTCTTAATTTGACGGAATTTCTGAAATTGAGTGGCCAGTTGTTATGTTCGTTATGTCCATAGACAAGGGACAAGGTGGTTATGTCACGGATATTGCGGTCGACTGTCGCCTCGTAACCTAGCAATGCCCTCGACTAAATAGCTCTAATACCCTTATTGCGCGTATGTTCTGGGGAACATCGCGTTATCATTTTGCCAAAATGTCTGTAACTTTCGAATATTTTGACGAAAATGGTCCTAAACGATTTGGTTCGACTCCCCAATGAAGAATTCGAGGTCAAATTTGATTCTGCCCGGCCGGCCCTCCGGCCGTCCGGCCGTTGCCACGATAACTTGAGAACGGAAAGAGCGACTTGAAATTTTCAGGATAGGTGGCGCATCTCAATACGACGGACAAGTTCGTTAATGGGCATAATCGGCCCAATGGTTTCCGAGTAATAATTTTGTTTTCAACCAATATAGATCCGATCGAATTGAAACTTCGTGAATAGTTGTAGAATATAAACCTTAGCACGTTTGTGAAATTTTGTGAGAATCGTATCGCTAGAAAATTGTTAAAACATATTTTTGTTGTCACCATAACCTGAGGACGGAGAGAGATAGCGGCTTGAAGATTTCAGGTTAGGTTGTGCATCTGAATGCGACATTCGAGTTTGTTTATGAGCATAATCGGCCAAACGGTTTTAGAGTTATAGCCATCTGAAATTTGGTTGATTTTTGTTCCTCATTAACTCGAAAAATACTAAACCGATTGAATTCAAACATGGTTATTAGTTGTAGAATGCCAACGCGAAAATTCTTTCAAAATTTCGTGAGGATAGTATTTGTAGAAAATTTTCAAAAAATCATTGAAAGTTGAGAAAAAAAAATTCTATATATCAGTAACTATTCGTCTGAAATTGCTGATGGGTGACCGTTGCCTTGATAACTTTCGAACGAAAGGAGATAGGGACTTGCAATTTCCAGGGTAGGTTGCGTATCCGAATGGGAGAGTTGAGTTCGTTTTTGAGCATAATTGGTCTAACGGTTTCCGAGTTATACCCACCTGGAATATTATTTCCTCGATAACTCAAAAAATAAATATTCGATCGAATTGAAGCTTGTTAACTAGTAGTAGAAAATCAACATAAAGAAGTGTTTAAAATTTTGTAAGAACCGTACCCCTAGAATATTTCAAAAAAATCACGAACAAGAAAATTGGTTCAAGCACTGACGTGAAGTCAGAAGCTTTTGCGCGTATGTTCTATTGTCCATTCTTCTGTATTGGACATCCTTAATCGAATTCGAATTTACCATGGTAAATTCGAATTAAGGGTGTCCAATACAGGAGAATGGACAACATAATTTACCATGTTAAATTCGATTAAGGGTGCCTAATACAGAAGAATGGACAATAGAACATACGAGCAAAAGCTTCTGACTTCACTTCAGTGCTTGAGCCATTTTTTTTACACTGTGCCTTTTTCATGTCTATATTTGTGCCTATTTTCATAGCTATTTGTTGGTTGAATTTCCCCCCAAATGAGTGTCACTATTACACCGCGCTTGTTTCAGGCGGTAATTTCAGAGCTGCAAACATTGAAGAAATTGACATATTTACCTCAAGTTCTGTTCGTAGGTATATTTTTAAAACAATACCATAGTGTTTTAAGAATGTCTGAAGAAACGTTCAATATGCTACTACATAGGGTGCAAATTCACTTACAGAAAAAAGACACTGTATTTCCAGAAAGTATTTCTTCAAAAACGAAATTAATAATTACTTTGTGATTCTATAGGCTACTGGTGAAAACTTCATATCACTCGGGGATAGCCATCACAGATTATCTGGCCCTCGTAAGTTAAGTTAGTTTACGTCCTGTTTACGTCCTCAGAGTAATAAATATAAATTTACTATTGAATATACGCAGGTTGCTATTCAAAGGATAGAATGAACTAGGTTATGTTAAGACGTCAAGTCAGACACATAAATATTGTGTTGGTAGACATGACATTTCGACAAAAAGGCTTGAAATTCCCACGATTCAGAGGGAACAAATAGAACCAGTTCTATTTATTTTCAAGCCTGAAACAGTCTACAAAATAGCCCCTGGCGCATGCGTATTTCTTCAAATTTTCAGGCGCACTCAGTCAGGCTGACAAATAGGCACGAACAAGGCATAGTGCAATAAGGGTATAAGAATGTTGTCGGCAGAACTGTGTACAGGTAGAGGAACTCATTTCGTTACTGGACCCCAAACGAGCACGGTTTTGTAGGGCACCGCGGGAGAAACCAAATTTCTCTAAGATAAATAGGGCTTATTTTGGATGAATAAATTCAGTGATACATCGAATACATAATATATAGTTTGTGAGCAGAATCTAGTGAATTGTTCTCGGGACAAATTTGTAAGAATTAGTTGTCCAATGTAGCCTTCTATAGATATACGATTCACAAGAACTTTCGTATAAATATTCTTGATGTTATTTTACTTTGAAATTTTTGTAATTATTTGGGAACTATACAATTTCATTGAGCCTATTTCGAGACCCAATAGCCGAACAATGCCCATTCACTAAATGTATCTTACCATTTACGCTTAAAATCCTTGCAAATATCAAATTTTTAGTTATTTTTTTAGATATCCTGCTTGCAAGTGATCGAACGGACAAAGTTATATTCAGAACAAAAGAGGCAAAATTCCGATATTTTTACCAAACCTTAGTGTTATATGTCTATGAGCCAAACCATAGCTTACTGGTACTATTGCAAAAATAAGATATAAGATGGTGAAAATTGAGAATAGAGTGATAGATAAAAAAATCTGTTCATCGGAAAGTAGACAAAATAATGGTTTCTTAGGAAAGCGTTTGTTAGCATTCACATTTCTTTTAGATATAATCTACAAAGTGAATGATGAGGTATGATATATCACGTGTGTTTTCAGGATAATTAATAAAACACAATTAATTTTCATTGGAGGCACTGAGTACCATTTTATTGCTTTTTATTTATTTATAAACATTTTCATGTCTTCATCATAAATTCTTCTTCAGTTTGATTACAATGTCATTCAGACATGGCATAGTGAAGCATTTTGTATGGAATTCTCCAACATTTGGTTAGAAAATTGAATAAGGACTAATTCATAAGTTACTATAGCTCCAGCCAACTGAAATATAACAATGATTTAGAAATGGCACCACCGAAAATTTCATAGTACATTTTATAGCAGACGATCCAACGATGTACAGACCGTACTACGGACTCCGTATCAAATATATCTAGGATACATTTCTGAAATACCTAATAAAATAAATAAATAAAATATCATCTTGGAATGCTCATTTATCAAAATCCCCACAGACTTCGACCAATCGATTATTGCATTAACAAGTAACATTAAAACGTCCGCACAGAACTCTACCTTTACCATAGCCACACTGAGGTACAAAATCAAACTTTATCGCCACCTGACCCAACAAACGAATCTAAACATAAATAAATATAATTCTTCCAGAAACCCCTTTCAACGAGCCCATCTCTACTTCGTTCAGAAACAGCTTCAAAGCTGTTGAGATTCAAAAACAAGCCTTCAGGGACTACCAACTTCATATATTTACACATGAGGCCGAAGCGATTGATTCGGAAAGTATCAATTCAATGACCATAATTTTGGCGGGCGAAATAAGTTTGCGAACCTCTTCTCTAGAGGTAGTCAGCCAACACTGGAAATTTCATTGATTTCCAAAAGCAAGAACAAATGCGTTTCAGACTTCTTGGTTCATCAATAATCTGTAGCTATTGACAATTTCACCGAGCTGAGCCGCCTTAAGCTTCCCATAGCCGGTGTAAGAGGAATGAAGATACATATAAAGGCTCAAGCCACTTATGAGACAAGACAAGGAACTCAGCCTTCCACTCCCAGTTGGAATTCGACCAGTGAAAACGTATGCCCCCATTACCTCTATGTTAATCGAGAAGAGACTCCCACAGAGCACAAACAGTATCTTCCTATTGCCATGAATACTGTCTAGCGTTCTCAAAATATTATTGAAAAATGACTGACAATGTTGTTAATAAATCAACAAGTTCTGAGCGTTTTGATTACAATTCTCTTGTAGTAAATCTCAACACCAATTAAGCAAAAATTTCGCTAAAAACGGAGTAACTTATCTGTCTAGTCTATGGAACAAAGCCTCCGAAGAGGTTAGGTTTGTTCGCGTTCACAAAATATACGGTCCGAAACCATCAGGAGCATGCGCAGTTTCATAGGCATGTTCGCTGACTATAAACTGCGCATGCTCCTGATGGTTTTGGACCGTTCATTTTGTGAATGCGAACAAACCTGACGAGACGACGATATTGACATAGAATATTCGTGCAGTTTCGTACCAATGCTGATAGAGATACTCGCAACGCATCCAATGTTTAGAAATCATCTGCGACTGCTATTCTAAATTTGAAAGAAACATTACCTGGAATGAAATCATTTTTTATTTCAATAATCTATCATATGGAAATTGGCCCACTTTTTTTGTTCTCCCTTGTTTTTTGAGGAATGTATGTTCTAGGTACTACAGTTGCAACTGTCATATATAGTCGGTCCAACGTTCGCGGCCCGGCCGCGATGTGCAGCCATCGAGCACTGCTTCAGTGCTTTTCAGTGGCAATAGCTGGCCATACACGGACGTTCTTTCGCGAGGTAAATAGTGTTATCTACAAAATCATGTGGAATATCCCTTGCGTGAGTGAGCATTGCAGCACGCCATGATAAAGCTTGAAGGTATTTCTCACGTCCTTTCCTGTGGAATGGCGTTTCATCGCCATACACACAGATGATCGAGCGGTCGGCGATCAAATGTCTTTGCGTCCATCCTTAAATAATTTTTAAAGTAATCGGGATTATCATCTTTTAATTCCCGTAGAAGTGACATGTGACAATATTTTTCTTTGTCAGCTAGCCAACTTTCTGCTATGGCGCTCTTGTTCCTTGGAACAGAGTGCTTATCAATTTGCCCAAATGTCTGTAACTTTCGAATATTTGGCTGAAAATGATCTCAAACTTTTTGGTTCGACTTACTAATCAAGAATCTGTGGTCAAAATCGATTCTGACCGGCCGTCCTTTAACATGATAACTCTCAAACAGAATGAGCTAGACAGTTCAAATTTCCAGAGTAGGTTTGGGAGATAAATATTTCGGTTAAGTTCGTTATTGGGCAAAATCGGCCTGGTGGTTTCTGAGTAACGAAAAACATTTTTTTTTTTACACTACAAATTTCAAATTCATTTTTTTAGTTTCATCATAATAATCCATTGATATCATTATCAACTCTAACAAACTAATACTTTCAGAGACATTGAAAATATTAAACTAACTAAATTGAACTGGATGGTGAAGCGACGCCTTCGTGTAGCGGAATCGCCAAGAAGTCAGTTCATCATCTTGAAAATTTCAAGATGACTGAATGCCGTTCCCAATGACTCTTTTTTGGACGTTTTTCGGCCATACACACACGGTTTATCCTTTCAAATGATTCGCTACGAACCATCACGTGCAAAATCATCTGAATAATTCATAACGTGTATGGGCGACGACGGTTTTTTCGCCCCGCCGTTCTTTTCGGCATGATAACCACCACGTTACAACGCGCCATGATAAACCGCGCGAAAGGACGTACGTGAATGGCCAGCTAATGATTTCGTCTGGGCGTGTCGTCTTTTCGATGCGGCGGCCCGCCCTCCACTCAATTTTAGACGTCGCGGCAGGCCGTGAACGCAAGGCGTCGCAACGAAATAGCACCTTAAAGGTGGGATTTCGTTGCGACGTCCAACTTTCGCAGCCCGCTGCGACGTGCAGCCATCGAGCACTGCTTCAGTGCTTTTCAGTGGCAATGTTCGCATTCAGCGGACGAAGACCTCAGCCACTTTACGCTACCGCTACCTAGCACAAATCAAATGTGCTCCATAAAATAGCCTCCGCTCCACAACGTGTTGAGTTCGTAGGGCATCACAGAACACAAATGATAGGGCATGTGCCACCGAACGTTTTGGTAACGGTTGCACAACTGTTTCGTCCGCTGAATGCGACCAATGATTTCGTCCGGCCGTGTCGTCTTGAAGATACGGCGGCCCGCACTAAATTCCACACGTCGCGGCAGGCCGTGAACGCAAGACGTCGCAACGAAATTGCACCTTAAGACTGCCAGATCTGGTCCGACTACCTGTTGCCACCAGCGTATGACTTGGTTCGACGTACCAAATCCATCAATCCGTAAGCCGGCCGTACAAGGTTCGATCATCTGTAACTACTATATAGAAATATTCACTTCGAGAATAAGTCCTTTCGTTATGTAGAAAAAATTACCACCAGTCAAAATAAGTGGGGCAGCATCAACCTCAACAATGAAACGTTCAATCTGAAAAAATATAAGTAGCTTATAATTTCATAGTTTCAATCTTGATTAAAAGTGGAAACCCAATGAGCCCAGAGCACTTGAAACAATAGAACCTTTTCCTAACTTTTATCTCAACAAAAGAAATCACTAAATAATCGTTACGTATCGTAGTTTCATTTCCGTTCCAGATCACGTGAAGGAAACTTTAAAAATGGTGTTTTTGCGCATATGTTCTGGGGCACATCGCGTTATCATTTTGCCCAAATGTCTGTAACTTTCGAATTTTTTTACGAAAATGGTCTCAAACGATTTGGTTCGACTCCCCAATGAAGAATTCGAGGTCAAATTTGATTCTGTTCTGCCGTCCGGCCGTTGCCACGATAACTTGAGAACGGAAAGAGCTAGCGACTTGAAATTTTCACCGGTGTGAAAACAGCCGAATGAGATAGCAGAATTTGACCTTGAAGTATTCGTACGCTACGGTACAATTGGACAGCTACTGTACAATTGGACGGATACTGATGCAAACAGATACGAACAGTCGCGTCTGATTAATTGAATGTGGGAACACATTCATCTGATATGAGGTATGATATCGAAGAGTGCATTTAGTTCATCCATTTACATCTGCAGGAATCTAAGGGATATCAGTATATATTAAAAAAGGGGGAAAATCTAATTCAGGGATGAAACAGCTACCGGTGGGGAGACATTTGACTAACTTGATATTGAATATTTGAAAAATATACAGAGAATATTTATCACATTCGGAAACAAAATTGTTAGCATAAGGGGATGGTTCACTTACACCTCCAAGGGAAATTTCATAACTGAAAGACCTAATATTAAATATCTGAAAAACAGTACATAGAATCGATATCTAATATTGAAGGAGAATTAAGAACCCCCAGCAGAAAAATACCCCGTGTACCTAACTTACTTACACCCTCAGTAAGTTCACTTACACCTTCAGGGGGCCGAGGGGGGACATTTTTATTACTAAATATTCATTATCTGAAAAACTGTACATAGGATCGAACTAAAAATTGGAGGTAGTTTTAATAAGCCCCAGCAGAAAAAAATAGCATTTACCTCTTTTACTTACACCCTCAGGAGGGGCCAGGGGGAGACTTTTAATACTAAATATTCATTATCTGAAAAACGGAACATAGGATAAATATCAAATTTTGAGGTAGAATTAAGAAGAACCAGCAGAAAAAACCCACTTTACCTCATTCACTTACACCCTCTGGGGGCCGAGGGGGGATTTTTTTATTACTAAATATTCATTATCTGAAAAACAGTACATAGGATCGATATCAAATTTTGAGGCAAAATTGAGAAGCCCTAGCAGAAAAAAAATCAGTTTACCGCATTCACTTACACCCTTAGGGGGCTGAGGGGGGTTATTTTTGTTACTAAATATTCATTATCCAAAAAACAGTACATAGGATCGAACTAAAAATTGGAGATAGTTTTAATAAGCCCCAGCAGAAAAAAATTGCGTTTACCTCATTAACTTACACCTTCAGAGGGGGCCAGGGGGGACACCTTTATTACGAAATATTCATTTTCTGAAAAACGGTACATAAGATCAATATCGAATTTTGAGGTAGAATTAAGAAGCCCCAGCACTTTACCTCATTCACTTACACCTTCAGGGGGCCGAGGGGGGCCATTTCTATTACTAAATATTCATTATCTGAAAAACGGAACATAGGATAAAAATCAAATTTTGAGGCAAAATTGAGAAGCCCTAGCAGAAAAAAAATCACTTTACCGCATTCACTTATACCCTTAGGAGGCTGAGGGGGGATATTTTTATTACTAAATATTCATTATCTGAAAAACAGTACATAGGATCGAAATAAAAATCTGAGATTCAATAGGCCCCAGCAGAAAAAGATTGCGTTTACCTTATTAACTTACACCCTCAGGGGGGCCAGGGGGGGACACCTTTATTACTAAATATTCATTTTCTGAAAAACGGTACATAAGATAAATATCAAATTTTGAGGTAGAATTAAGAAGCACCAGCAGAAAAACTCCACCTTACCTCATTCCCTTACACCCTCAGGGGGCCGAGGGGGGACATTATTATTACTAACTATTCATTATCTGAAAAATATTACATAGGATCAATATCAAATTTTGAGGCAAAATTGAGAAGCCGTAGCAGAAAAAACCCACTTAACCTCATTCACTTAGACCTTCAGGGGGCCGAGAGGGGACATTTTTATTACTAAATATTCATTATCTGAAAAACTGTACATAGGATCGAACTAAAAATTGGAGGTAGTTCCAATAAGCCACAGCAGAAAAAAAACATTTACCTCATTTACTTACACCCTCAGGGGAGGCCAGGAAAGAGACCTTTATTACTAAATATTCATTATCTTAAAAACGGAACATAGGATAAATGTCAAATTTTGAGGTAGAATTAAGAAGCACCGGCAGAAAAAAACCCACTTTACCTCATTCACTTACACCCTCAGGGGGCCGAGGGAAACATTTTTATTACTAAATATTGATTATCTGAAAAACGGTACAGAGGATCAATATCAAATTTTGAGGCGAAATTGGAAAGCCGTAGCAGAAAAAAATGCGGTAAAGTGAATTTTTTTCTGCTAGGGCTTCTCAATTTTGCCTCAAAATTTGATACTGATCCTATGTGCCGTTTTTCAGATAATGAATATTTAGTAATAAAAATGTCCTCCTTCGGCCCCTTGAGGGTGTAAGTGAATGATGTACCGTTTTTCAGATAATGAATAGTTAGTAATAATAATGTCCCCCCTCGGCCCCCTGAGGGTGTAAGTGAATGAGGCAAAGTGGGTTTTTTTCTGCTGCTGCTTCTTAATTCTACCTCAAAATTTGATATTGATCCTATGTACCGTTTTTCAGAAAATGAATATTTAGTAATAAAAGTGTTGCCCCTGGCCCCCCCTGAGGGTGTAAGTTGATAAGTTTAACGCAATCTTTTTCTGCTGGGGCAAACTGAAACTATCTCGAATTTTTAGTTCGATCCTATGTACTGTTTTTCAGATAATGAATATTTAGTAATACAAATATCCCCCCCAGCCCCCTAAGGGTGTGAGTGAATACGGTAAAGTGATTTTTTTTCTGCTAGGGCTTCTCAATTTTGCCTCAAAATTTGATATTGATCCTATGTACCCCCTCGCCCCCCTGAGGCTGTAAGTGAATGAGGTAAAGTGGGTTTTTTCAGCGGGTGCTTCTTAATTCCACCTCAAAATTTGATTTTTATCCTATGTTCCGTTTTTCAGATAATGAATATTTAGTAATAAAATTCTCCCCCCTGGCTCCTCCTGAGTGTGTAAATAAATGAGGTAAATTTTTTTTTTCTGCTGGGGCTTATTAAAACTATCTCCAATTTTTAGTTCGCTCCTATGTACAGTTTTTCAGATAATGAATATTTAGTAATAAAAATGTCCCCCCTCGGCCCCCTGAAGGTGTAAGTGAATGACGTAGAGTGGGTTTTTTTCTGCTGGGGCTTCTTGCTTTTACCTCAAAATTTGATGATGATCTTATGTACCGTTTTTCAGAAAATGAATATTTAGTAATAAAAGTGTCCCCCCTGACCCCCCCTGAGGGTGTAAGTGAATGAGGTGAATGATTTTTTTTTCCGCTGGTGCTTATTAAAACTACCTCTAATTTTTAGTTGGATCCTATGTACAGTTTTTCAGATAATGAATATTTAGTAATAAAAATGTTCCCCCTCGGCCCCCTAAAGTTGTAAGTGAATGAGATGAAGTGGGTTTTTTTCTGCTACGGCTTCTCAATTTTGCCTCAAAATTAGATATTGATCCTATGTACCGTTTTTCAGATAATGAATAGTTAGTAATAATAATGTCCCCCCTCGGCCCCCTGAGGGTGTAAGTGAATGAGGTAAAGTGGGTATTTTTCTGCTGGTGCTTCTTAATTCTACCTCAAAATTTGATATTGATCTTATGTACCGTTTTTCAGAAAATGAATATTTAGTAACAAAAGTGTCGCCCCTGGCCCCCCCTGAGGGTGTAAGTTAATAAGGTAAGCGCAATCTTTTTCTGCTGGGGCTTATTGAAACTAAATCGAATTTTTAGTTCGATCCTATGTACTGTTTTTCAGATAATGAATATTTAGTAATAAAAATATCCCTCCTCAGCCCCCTAAGGGTGTAAGTGAATGCGGTAAAGTGATTTTTTTTCCTCTAGGGCTTCTCAATTTTGCCTCAAAATTTGATATTGATCCTATGTACCGTTTTTCAGATAATGAATATTTAGTGATAAAAATGTCCCCCCTCGCCCCCCTGAGGGTGTAAGTGAATTAGGTAAAGTGGTTTTTCTTCTGCGGGTGCTTCTTAATTCTACCTCAAAATTTGATTTTTATCCTATGTTCCGTTTGTCAGATAATGAATATTTAGTAATAAAATTCTCCTCCCTGGCCCCTCCTGAGGGTGTAAATAAATGAGGTGAATGCTATTTTTTTCTGCTGGGGCTTATTAAAACTACCTCCAATTTCTAGTTCGATTCTATGTACAGTTTTTCAGATAATGAATATTTAGTAATAGAAATGGCCCCCCTCAGCCCCCTGAAGGTGTAAGTGAATGAGGTAAAGTGGGTTTTTTTCTTCTGGGGCTTCTTAATTCTACCTCAAAATTCGATATTGATCCTATGTACCGTTTTTCATAAAATGAATATTTCGTGTCCCCCCTGGCCCTCCCTGAAGGTGTAAGTTAATGAGGTAAACGCAATTTTTTTCTGCTGGGGCTCATTAAAACTATCTCCAATTTTCAGTTCGATCCTATGTACTGTTTTTTAGATAATGAATATTTAGTAATAAAAATATCCCCCCTCAGCCCCCTAAGGGTGTAAGTGAAAGCGGTAAACTGATTTTTTTTCTGATAGGGCTTCTCAATTCTGCCTCAAAATTTGATATTGATCCTATGTACCGTTTTTCAGATAATGAATATTTAGTAATAAATATGTCCCCCCTCGGCTCCCTGAGGGTGTAAGTGAATGAGGTAAAGTGGGTGTTTTTCTGCTGGTGCTTCTTAATTCTACCTCAAAATATTATATTTATCCTATGTTCCGTTTTTCAGATAATGAATATTTAGTAATAAAAGTCTCCCCCTGACCCTTCCTGAGGGTGTAAGTAAATGAGGTAAATGCTATTTTCTTCTGCTGGGGCTTATTAAAACTACCTCCAATTTTTAGTTCGATCCTATGTACAGTTTTTCTATAATGAATATTTAGTAATAAAAATGTCCCCCTCGGCCCCCTGAAGGTGTAAGTGAACTAACTGAGGGTGTAAGAAAGTTAGGTACACGGGGTATTTTTCTGTTGGGGGTTCTTAATTCTCCGTCAAAATTAGATATCGATTCTATGTACTGTTTTTTAGATATTTAATATTAGGTCTTTCAGTTATGAAATTTCCCTTGGAGGAGTAAGTGGACCATCCCCTTATGCTAACAATTTTGTTTCCGAATATGATAAATATTCTCTGTACACTTTTTAAATATTCAATATCAAGTTAGTCAAATGTCTCCCCACCGGTAGCTGTTTCATCCCTGAATTAGATTTTCCCCCTTTTTTAATATATACTGATATCCCTTAGATTCCTGCAGATGTAAATGGATGAACTAAATGCACTCTTCGATATCATACCTCATATCAGATGAATGTGTTCTCACATTCAATTACTCAGACGCATCCCAATATGACGGACAAGTTCGTTAATGGGCACAATCGGCCCAATGCTTTCCGAGTTATGATTTTGTTTTCAACCAATATAAATCCGACCGAATTGAAACTTGGTAAGTAGTTGTAGAATATGAACTTTAGCACGTTTGTAAAATTTTGTGAGAATCGTAACTCTAGAAAAATATTAAGAAATTATTAAAAAATATTTTTGTTGTCACGATAACTTGAGAACGGAAAGAGATAGCGGCTTGAAGTTTTCAGGTTAGGCTGTGCATCTGAACGCGACATTTGAGTTTGTTTATAAGCATAATCGGCCAAACGGTTTTAGAGTTATAGCCATCTGAAATTTGGTTGTTTTTTTCTCCTCTTTAACTCAAAAAATACAAAACTGATTGAATTGCAACATGGTTATTAGTTGTAGAATGCCAACGCAAAAATTCTTGCAAAATTTCGTGAGGTTAGTATTTGTAGAAAATTTTTGAGTAATCATTGAAAATGAAAAAAAAAAATTATATATCAGTAACTATTCGTCTGAAATTGCTGAAATTTTGCAAGAGCCTTCAGAACCTAACTCTACTGCGAAGTTTTAAGTTTTAACACGATCGGTTAAATATTGTTGGAGATTCGAGCAGCCTTGTGTAAGTTTAGTTGATGGGTGACCGTTGCCTCGATAACTTTCGAACGAAAGGAGATAGGGACTTGTAATTTTCAGGGTAGGTTGCGTATCCGAATGGGAGAGTTAAGTTTTTGGGCATAATCGGTTTAGCGGTTTCCGAGTTATACCCACCTGTAATATTATTTCCTCGATTGATTTATCGAGGAAATAATATTACACGTGGGTATAATGCAAAAATTGTCATTAAATTTATTTACCAAGATTAAATGAGCAATCTGCAATGATTCAACCTCGTGGAATGGGTTGTTGCAACTTACACTCGGTGCATAGTTTTCACAACTCGACATACTTAAGGAAAATATCATCGAAATGTGTAGATCGAGGCTGGAGACAATCATTGCAGATTGTCCATTTATTCCTGATATTTGAGTAGGTATAGAGGCTGACGAACAAATTATTTTAACAGTTCAAAATATATTAATAAAATACTATCATCTTTTCATAATTTAAAATTTAATAGTTCATACCACTTATACATTCTTTTCTGTATTATGGACCTTAAGTCAAGAAAAAAGGTGTGATACACAAATGTAGATCCATATTTCAGCATTTTTTTGACAGCAACATTATGAAAATACTGTATATAGGAACATGTCTCACAACTTAAGGAATTAAAAGGTAATATTGACATCAGTGGTCAACGAACAGTAATTTCTTTTGATAATTCCATTATGTTCCTTCTTTCCTATTGCCTTCATAAACTACATCATTAAAATGATCCAATTCTAAATCTTCTAAAACATCATCCCCAATATTCATACATAAATTATTCACTATGTAATCAGTCAATATTATTTTCGGTTTCAAAACAGTCTTATTGTATATATTCACAAATTCAAGAATCGGAGACTTGTTTTCCAAGAGAAAACTACGAATTGACAATCTCTAATAGCTAGAAAAGATGACATTTACGAACAGTGAACACAGACATATTCTATGTTCACATTCTGTGAATACATAGAACTACGATGTATTATTGAAATTTTGAAAAATCATATCTCCGAAAGTATTAGCTTGTTAGAGTTGAAAATGATAACAATGGATTCTTATGATGAAACTGCATCTTAAAAGAAATTGAATTTTGTAATGTAAAAAAACTCTTTTTTTTCGTTACTCCGGAACCATCATGCCAATTCTACCCAATAACCAACTCAACTAACTCAACCGAGATATTTATCACCCAAACCTACTCTGAAAATTTCAACTGCCTAGCTCTATCTGTTCGAGAGTTATTGTCCACACGTCCACACGTAGGACCTGCCGATCCAGATCGACGTGGGAAAGTGGAGGGGATTGCATACACCATTCCACGCGTACTAGTGTGTTTCTATAGAAACTTACATTCTCCGCCGTATTCACAAAGCTTTCAATCTCTGTTAAGTCCTAACTGAGGTCCTCAGTTAAGCATAAATAAGAATCGCAACTTCAGTTAACGTGAAAATTTAAATTGTGGTCTCGATTCAGATTTATCCTTAACTGAGGACCTCAGTTAGGACTTAACGGAGATTGAAACACTTAACAATGGATTGTGAATACGGCGGTCTATCTATAGAAACTTACATTCGCAACGCGTCAGCTCGAATTTTGAAAAGTGGCAGATGAAGAATTCATTGATTTGATTAGAAGTTATGAAGTCATTTATAATATTAAATCCGCTGAATATCGTGACGTAACATTACGAAACGCAGCATTGGAAGAAATAGCCAAGCAACTGTACTTTAGAGATGCGGAAGCACATACAAAATCGGTCTTCATCAGATTCCAGTTTACGCATCAATGTATGGTATTCCCCAAATTTTCTCTTCTTAATTATTTTTTTTCTTGAGGCACGGACATATTCATGTAAAAATAACAAACTCATCGTCCTCAAATTCACTCTCTGAATCAGAAAACATAGTACCTACACTGTTAAATGACAACATCTGGTGTCAATATGCGTAGCATACGTGGGACAAGTGTGCACACAAGCTCTCCCACGTTGCATCGCCTGCGTTGCGTACGTGGGATCGGTCTGTTCCTATCTTCATTCTACCTCCATGCCAGTCGCGTTAATTGTTTAGACGGGCAACGGTGAAATTATATTTGTAGTAATCGAAGTGCTTGATTCCTATGGAAACCGAGTGTAAGACAGCAGCTCAGAGTTTGGAATCGGTCCGATTCAGTATGCCCGTGTGCGTTGGCTCTAGTAGACTAGTTTAAGTTTGGGTACCTGCTCACCAGGGGGACATCAAGGGTGATGGCAAAACAAAGATGCCAGCAATCCATTCATCGGACCAAGGCTTCGTGTGGGATATATATTTCACTGATAAACAGTTGAAGGAAAAGAAGGTGTCCTGCTGGACGAACACATTGGACAGAGGCAGTCCAAGAAGTTCACCTTCTAGGTGTGCAACTTACCTAATCGTTATTGAAGTAAGAATTAAGACTATTCCAAAGGCCTACTCACAGGTTAATGTGAAGGAAAGTTTTGAGACAAGCACATTATTTGAGTCAGACGCTGAAACCACCGAACACATAAGATACCGATGGAAAGCGATGGCCCCACTAGACTCGCAGTACTTGTGGCTACAATTTTTTAACCCCCCGACCTTGGAGACAAGTGTCTTCCAGGAAATGTATTAGCTTTCGCCAAGACGATAATCTTCTAGTTGATATAAAAGTTCTAACTGATGGCAGAGCGCAAGTGTCTTCCAGGAAATGTATTAGCTTTCGCCAAGACGATAATCTTCTAGTTGATATAAAAGTTCTAACTGATGGCAGAGCGCTTCGTTTCGATATGGTGTTCACTTTCCATATACTTTACTCAACTTACTTCTTCATTGTAAATAACTGAATTCGAAGTGGTAAGAGCGCTTATGATGTGTAGAGACTCGTTGTAGAATTGCGCCCCAGAAATGCATACGTACGATATCCTAGATATCAGCAGGAACAAGGACAGGACATAGTAAGCTTGTAGAAGTCCAGTTTGAACCATTGTCAAACTGGAGAATAGCTGCCATAAAATGAAAAAAACGTTTGTTATGAATGAAACCATTATGATTCCATTCAGCTCAACATTGAATCTCTTGAATAGATGACACAGCTGGCTGTAATCTTCTCGGATATGTTTCCAGATTTTCACAGAATCGATCTAGAAAAAAAAATATGAAATTGCTTCGATATTTGTACTATGTGTTCTTAAAAAGTTTATCAAATAGTGGGATTTTGCTTTGGCTAATTCTATTCCAAATAGCGTGTAGCTCTACTTGAAAATTGAGATGAAGTTCTAAAATATTGAACAGTAGTTTTCTATACATTCGCTGTCAGTTTGGCAGTAGGTATAATTCCGAGTGAAAATGAAATAAGTATAAATGGTGAGCTGAGATTTTAAGAAAGCAGTAAAAAACTGTATAGGCATTTTAAGAAATCAGAAAAAAAACTGTATACCTACGCCAAATCCATTGAATATTCAATGCAAAACCATATATTCTTCATCCAGCTTATTTAAATTGTCAAAATAACGTAGTCTATTGAAATTTGGAGATCCAAGACTTTTGCTTTCAACCATAACGGATCGGATTTTTCAGTTCATTTTGTAGATACGTTATATGTACTGGATGATTGATTATAAATGCCCTCCCCCTTTTCATTGCCAATGTGTCCAAAAAAAGATTCCTACAATAGTTATTTATGTACCAAGGGCGAAAAACTGTCTATTATAGTGGAGTAAGCAAATTGCTATCCGATGCGGTATCGAGGATAGCAAGCAGGCGAGACAATAGATAGTTTTTCACCGAGTTTTTCGTCGACCTCCACATAAATAATTTCACAATAGCAAATGACACATGCACTTACAAGGGCGTAGCCAGGGTGGGGCTTTGGGGGTTCAACCCCCCCCCCCCCCCCCCCCCCCAGTTATTCTCACAGACACTTATGTTTGTATTGAACCATATTACGTCGTATTCATAGTCACCACAGCGGACGAGAAAGTAATTTTGCATACGGGAAAGAAATTTTGTGTTCGAGAAAGTACTTTTTCGGCCGGAAAGTACTTGACATCAATAATAGTCGATTTTACGGCCGCAAATTTGAACGTGAAATGTCACTTTTCATAGAGGTCGACGAAAAATGTTAATATTTCAAATAAATTTTCAAAAACCTCATTTTCATTTATACAGGATGTTTCAGAAAGCCTTTGCGTGACTCTACTTTCTTATTTCAAATGGGTTCCCAATTTTTTTTTTGACATTTAGTATTCTCTCAAAAATTCTAAATCTTATTCATGCGACATACCCCTAGGTTTGACAGTTAAAAAGTTATTGAAAGTAAGTGGATTGAATTTATTGCTTAATATCTGAGGCAAATTATTATTTTTTTTTCTTCCAAAAAGTGATTTACTTTAGATATAATAGGTAATCTTAATTCTTTATGTTTCAAGACCTTTGATACTTTCTTGATTTGTGTAGCATAAACATAATGTGCTATTAGTTGACTCATCTATATCTCATTTCAATATCTTTTTGCGCGTATGTTCTGGGGCACATCGCGTTATCATTTTGCCCAAATGTCTGTAATTTTTTAATTTTTTGCCGAAAATGGTCTCAAACGATTGGGCTTGACTCC
The DNA here is from genome assembly GCA_937662695.2 of Halyzia sedecimguttata. Taxonomy (NCBI): domain Eukaryota; kingdom Metazoa; phylum Arthropoda; class Insecta; order Coleoptera; family Coccinellidae; genus Halyzia; species Halyzia sedecimguttata. Next base: position 20,271,981 of record OW569413.2, read on the forward strand.
CCAATGAGGAATCCGAGGTCAAATTTCATTCTGTCCGGCCGGCCGCCCGGCCGTCCGTTGTCACGATAGCTTGAGAACGGAAAGAGCTAGCAACCCAATACGAACGAAAATAGTATATTGATCTAGTGATGGTATCACTGGAAAATTCTTAAGAAATTATTGAAAAAAATTCTATATATTAGAAACTATTCATCCGACATGGCTGAAATTTTGCGAGAGCCTTACTCTACTACCAAGTTCCAAGTTTGAACGCGATCAGATCTATATTATTGGAAATCCGAGCAGCCTTGTGTGAGTCCAGCAGCTGCGTGGGTGAGCGTTGCCTCGATAACTCTTGAACGAAAGGAGATAGGGACTTGCAATTTTCAGGGTGAGTTGCACTTCTGAATGGTAGAGTTTAGTTCGCTGTTGGCCATAAACGGCCCAACGGTTTCGGAGTTATACCCATCTGGAATATTATTTACTCGATAACTCAAAAAATATAGACTCGATCGAATTGAAGCTTGCTAACTATTTGTAGAATATCGACATAAAGACGTGTGTAAAATTTTGTGAGAACCGAACCGCTACAACATTTTGAAAAAATTGCGAAAAAAATATTGGTTCAAGCGCTGACGTGAAGTAAGCAGCTTTTGCGCGTATGTTCTATTGTCCATTCTCCTGTATTGGAAACTCTTAGTCGAATTTAGCATCGATATATACCGTTTTCTCTGCTTTTATGATATATGAATAAATTTCATACCAATTTACTGACAGACGTCAGTAGGTAACGGGAGAATCATCTCTAATCACAGAATTTTTAATTCTTACATATTTATTCTATTGGAATTGGAATATTAATTGCATCAGATTTGTATATTTTGAGTTATGCACTCGGATGCGCAGTCCTTCACTAAAAATTGCAAGTAGCTATCTCTTTCAGTTCTCGAGATATCGTAAGATACATAATATTTTTTCGTAATTTTTTTAAAATTTTCTAGTACGATCAACACAAAATTCCACACACGTCTTTATGTCGATATTCTACAACTATAGTTACCAAGTTTCATATCGATATGTGCTGTACTTTTTATGCCCAACAACGAACTTAACTCTACCATTCGGATGCGCAACGTACTCTGAAAAATGTAGGTCCCTATCTCTTTTCGTTCGAAAGTTATCGAGGCAACGGTCACCCATCCAGCTACTGAACTCACCCAATGCTGCTCGGCGTATTTGGACGCGCTACCTACTCTGAAAATTTCAAGTTGCTATGTTTATCGGCTCTCAAGTTATCGTGGCAACGACTGGCCGGATAGAATCAAATTTCACCTCGAATTCTTCATCAGTGAGTCGTACCTAATCGAATGAGGCCATTTTCGGCAAAAGTTCGAACATTACAGTCCTTTGGGCAAAATGAAAACGCGATGTTCCCCAGAACATGCGCGCAAAAAATAGAGAATCCATTTGACATATGAAATATCAATAAAAATTGGTTTTTAAAATAATGTATTTTAAATAATAAAACATTTGTTAAGTTTTTTTGTCAACACAGTGGCACAAAACAGTTAGAGGAGGGAGCTTTTATTGTCAATCACCTTGTAGATAAAAAATGTTGCTTATATTTTCTGAGATTCTAAACTTTTCTAATTTTCTAAGGAACAACTTATATACTTCTATTGACACGAAATTCTGCATGAACCATTGAGTCGTTACTCTATACCTAATACTAAATTTCAGTTCTGTCGGATCTGTAGTTTTGGCGATATTGAGAAAATTGCGAATGGCTATATCCCCGAAACTATTGGGTACATTTACCTCGCAAACTCTCTAATTTACTGCTTTCGAAAGTTATCGAGTTAACTACTTCAAATGGAGTCGTTCCAGTACATTTCCTGCTCAAAACTCGAAAATTACCGATATTCAACTTACTCTTTGATTTTTGAGGAAATTAATTTTCTCCTCAAATTGAATTAACTTCGAAGAGAATGCAGTGCTCACAAGGATCACGAAAGCGTCGAGAAAATTCCAACCAAAAGTCATAATTATGGCCAGCACCTAAAAATATAATTAATCTCGGTTAATTAGAAATTGAAATAAACTCATTTCCTACCTGGAATATGATGGCTATGAAGATGGAATATGGAAATATATAAAATGCCTGAGGGTGTTCGATTACAGAAAAATAGAATTCAATCACTCCGCCTTGTCTGCTTTTTTTGCAATTCACGGCCTTCAAGAAGTTTCCTATCTGAGAACAGATATATTCGACTGAAATCAAGAATACCGCTGTGAGAAATTTTGGAAGCACTGACGAGATAAGAAGCTTTAACACGTTCGTTAATGTTTCAATCAATGTTTTTCCTAGAACACCACTGAAATTCATGATAATTAGAGATAGCTTACATCAAGAAAACAACATTTCAAATGGCCTCGGTAAGGCTAACAGAACCACCTTCGTTTATTCAAAAAATTTCATGGCCATAATTTGAAACTGATTTCACACTAATTTAATCCCTTACTCAATTCGACACTCTTCTGATAATTAGAAAAAACTGTGTTCTGCTAACTTTATGCTAAGCCAGCAGATCCTAAGTTTTTGGCGCTCTTGTTCCTCGGAACAGAGTGCTTATCAACTTGCCAAATGTCTGTAATTTTAGAATTTTTGACTGAAAATGGTTTTAAACGTTTTGGTTCGACCCACGGATCAAGAATCTACGGAATGAGCTAGACAGTTGAAATCTTCAGAATATGTTTGGGAGATAAATATCTCGGTTAAGTTCGTTGTTGGGCAGAATCAGCCAAGAGGTTTGGGAGTAACGAATTTTTTTTTTACATTACAAATTTCAAATTAATTTTTTTTTAAGTTACAGTTTCATCATAAGAATCCACTGATATCATTCTCAACTCTAAAAAAAAACTTGGTTCAAGCACTGACGTGAAGTCAGAAGCTTTTGCGCGTATGTTCTATAGTCCATTCTTCTGTATTGGACACCCTTAATCGAATTTACCACGGTAAATTATGTTGTCCGTTCTACTGTATTGGACACTCTTCATTCGAATTTACCATGGTAAATTATGTTGTCCATTCTCCTGTATTGGACACTCTTAATTCGAATTTACCATGGTAAATTCGATTAAGGGTGTCCAATACAGAAGAATGGACAACAGAACATACGAGCAAAAGCTTCTGACTTCACGTCAGTGCTTGAACCAATTTTTTTTTCGTGATTTTTTTGAAATTTTTTAGGGGTACGGTTCTTAAAAATTTTTTTTTGTCATTTTATTCTAATTTTCTAGGGGTACGGTTCTTACAAAATTTTAAACACGTCTTTATGTTGATTTTGTACTACTAATTACCAAGCTTCAATTCGATCGAACATTTATTTTTTGAGTTATCAAGGAAATAATATTCCAGGTGGGTATAACTCGGATACCGTTAGTCCGATTATGCCCAAAAACGAACTCAACTCTCCCATTCGGCTACGCAACCTACCATGAAAATTGTCCATATCTCCTTTCGTTCGAAAGTTATCGAGGCAACGGTCACCCATCTACTGAACTCACACAAGGCTGCTCGAATCTCCAACAATATTTAACCGATCGTGTTAAAACTTGAAACTTGGCAGTAGAGTTAGGTTATAAAGTCTCTTGCAAAATTTCAGCAATTTCAAACGAATGGTTACTGATATATAGAATTATTTTTTTCAATGTTCAATGATTTTTTAAAAATTTTCTACAAATACTATCCTCACGAAATTTTGAAAGAATTTTTGCGTTGGCATTCTACAACTAACAACCAGGTTTGAATTCAATCGGTTTAGTATTTTTTGAGTTAATGAGGAACAAAAAACAACAAAATTTCAGATGGCTATAACTCTAAAACCGTTTGGCCGATTATGCTCATAAACGAACTGAAATGTTGCGTTCTGATGCACATCCTAACCTGAAAACTTCAAGCCGCTATCTCTTTCCGTTCTCAAGTTATCGTGACAACAAAAATATTGTTTAATAATTTTCTAGCCATACGACTCGCACAAAATTTCAAAAACGTGCTTAGGTTCATATTTTACAACTACTCACCAAGTTTCAATTCGATCGGATTCATATTGGTTGAAAACAAAATTATTAATCGGAAACCACTGGGCCGATTATGCCCATTAACGAACTTGTCCGTCGTATTGGGATGCGCCACCTACCCTGAAAATTTCAAGTCGCTAGCTCTTTTCGTTCTCAAGTTATCGTGGCAACGGCCGGACGGCCGGACGGCCGACCGGACAGAATCAAATTTGACCTCGAATTCTTCATTGGGGAGTCGAACTAAATCGTTTGAGACCATTTTCGTCATAAAATTCGAAAGTTACAGACATTTGGGCAAAATGATAACGCGATGTTCCCCAGAACATACGCGCAAAAACTACTACTTTCGAAGATATGATTTTTCAAAATTCCAAAAATTAATCGTTATTTTATAATTTTTTGAATTTAATTTCTTTTATGATGAGGTTCTCTCACAAGAATCCATTGATATCATTCCCAACTCGGAGATATGATTTTTCAAAGTTTGAATAAGAGCGCCAAATATACTCTCCACAGGGCTTTCTCACATGTTTAATAGAAAAGTAATTGAAGAAATAATTTAGCACTCATTTAACAAACCCAGAAACGGGATTCCAGTTTTTGCGCGTATGCTCTGTGGAACATCGCATTATCATTTTGCCCAAATGTCTGTAATTTACGAATTTTTCGCCGAAAATGCAAACGATTAGGTATGACTCCCTGATGAAAAATTCGAGGTCATATTTTATTCTGTCCGGCCGGCCATGGCTTTGATAACTTGAGAAAGGGAAGATATAGTAACTTGAAATTTTCAGGGTAGGTGGCGTGTCGCAATATGACGGACAAGTTCGTTAATGGGCATAATCGGCCCAATGGTTTCCGAGTAATAATTTTGTTTTCAACCAATACGGGTACGATCGAATTGAAACTTGGTGAGTAGTTGTAGAGTACAGACCCAAAGACGTATGTGCAATTTTGTAATAATCGTATCACTAGAAAATTAGAAAAAAAAAATTATTAGAAAATATTATTCATTTTCAGGTGGAGCATACCAATGCAACATTTCAGTTCGTTAATTGGCATAATCAGCCAAACATTTATGCATTTATACCTATCTGAAATTTTGTTTTATATCCTCCTTAACTCAAAAAATGTGAAACCAATCCAATTCAAACATGGTAATTAGTTGTAGAATGCCGACGCGCGCATATTTACGAAATTTCGTGAGGATCGTATCAATAAAGAATTTTTTAAAAATCATTGAATCTCTTTGAAAAAAATTCTCTATCTCAGAAACCATCCATCTGATATCCCTGAAATTTCATGGAAGGCTTCAAGACCTATCTTTACAGCCATGTTCCAAATTTGAACATGAATGGATATTTATTGTTGGAAATCTGACCAGAATTGAGTGAGACCTGTATCTGGATGGGTGACTGTTGCCACGATAACTTTCGAACTGAAAGAGATGGCGAATTTTCAGGGTAGGTTATGCATTTGAATGGGGCAGTCATGTTCATTCTGGGGTATGGCCAAATGGTTTCAGAATTATACCCGTCTGGATTATTGTTTTCTCGATAACTCAAAAAATATAGATCCGATAGAATTGAAACTTGGTGAGTAGTTGTTGAATACCGACGCAAGGAAGTTTGTGGAACTTTGTGAGGATCGTATCACTAGAAAATTTAAAAAAAATATATTATTTATCTCACGATTACTTGAGAACGTAAAGACATAGCGACTTGCAATTTGTAGGATAGGTTGTTCAACCTAATGCTACATTTGAGTTCGTTAAAAGGCATAATAGGCCAAACGCTTTGTGAGTTACATCAATCCAAAATTTGGTTGTTATTTTCTCAATAACTCAAAAAATACGGTAACGATTCAATTCAAACATGGTAATTAGTTCCAAAATGTTGACCCGAACATTTTTGCAATAGTTTGAGAAGATCGTATTACTAGAAAATTTTGAAAAAATCATTGAAAATCATTGAAAAAAATTCTATATATCAGAAAGTATTCGTCCGACATCACTAAAATTTTGTGAGAACCTTCTAAACCTAACTATACAACCAAGCTGCAAGTTTGAACACGATCGGATTGTTATTGTTGGATATCCGAGCAGAATTGGGTTAGTTCCGATATGTCAGAATTAAAAATTCTTTGATCTTAGACGATTCTCTCGTTACTCAAGTTCTTGAAATGGTACGAAACGTATTCATATCTTAAAAAAACTGATAAAACGGTCTATATCGATAGTAAATTCGATTAAGAATGTCCGATAGAGGTGAATGGACAACAGAACATGCGCGAAAAGCTCCTGATTTCACGTCAATGCTTGAAACAATTTTTCTTTTAACTATCAAGCTAGCAGAACCAAAACTGAACAAATTCTTGAATAGTTGTGATGTGAAGTCACAATTAATAATAAGCGGGTTCTGACGAATAGTTTCTGAAATTTTTATATTTTTTTCTAGGGATAGTTATTCACAAAATTTCGCAAAAATTAGCGCGTCGGCATTCTTCAAGTAATTGCCGAATTTTAATTGGATTGGATTCGTATGTTTGGAGTTATTGAGGCAATAACAACAAAATTCAAGATTGGTATAACTCCGAAACCGTTTGGCCGATTATGCCACCAACGAACTCAACTGTCCCACTCGGATGCACAACCTACCCTGAAAATTTCAAGTCGCTAAATATTCTAGTCGTAAGTTATCGTGGCAACGGTCATCCATCCAGCTACTGAACTCACCCAAGGATGCTCGAATCTCCAACAATATAGATCCGATCGTGTTCAAATTTGGAACATGGCTGTAAAGTTAGTATTTGAAGGCTTTCGTGAATTTTCAGTGATATCAGACGGATAGTTTTATCAATGACTTTTTTCTAAATTTTCTAGGGATACGATTCTCACGAAATTTCGCAAAAATTAGCGTGTCAGTATTCTACAACTAATAACCATGTTTAAAATGGATCAAATTCTTATATTTTGAGTTATCGAGGAAATAACAACAATATTTCAGATGGATATAACTCCTAAACCCTTTGGCCGATTATGCCTATTATCGAACTTGAAAGTCGCATTCGGATGTACAACCTACCCTGAAAATTGCAAGCTGCTAACTCTTTCCGTTCTCAAGTTATCATGAGATACATAATATTTTATTAATAACCTTTTTAAAATGACATTGGACATACGTCTTTGTGTCGGTATTCTACAATTAGTAACCAAGTTTCAATTCCATCGGATCTGTATTATTTGAAAACAAAATTAGTACTTGGAAACCGTTGGGCCTATTATGCCAATTAACGAAGTTAACCGCATTTGGATGAGTAACCTACTCTGAAAAGTTCGAGTCGCTTTCTCTTTCCGTTCGAAAGATATCGAGGTCGTCGGTTGCCCCTCAATAAGACATGGTGCAGCTCTCACGTAGTATTTTTTAATTTTCTAGTCATACTATCTTCATTAAAATGTGCGTAATTCTTCGTGTTGTCATTTTTCGAACTAATTAACAACTAACTACCCAGTTTCAATTCGATCACATTAGCTTTTTTCGAGTTATATAGAAATTCTGATTTTTTAATTTTATTTTCTGTTCCTGGTTATACGATCAATACAAAACTTTGAATACATATTCAAGTCGTAATTTTACACCTTGGTACTGAATTTCAGTTAGATCGATTAAGTAGTTTTGGAAATATTCGGAAAAAAAACTTTAAATTAAATTAAATTAACTCCGAAACCGTTAAGCCGACTTTGCTCGTTAATAAAATCAATCGGTGCATTTTGACCCCAAACCAACTGTGAGAATTTGAAGTTCTTGTCCCGTTCCGTTCCAGAGTTATCAGTCGGACAGACAGAATTGAATTTAACCCCGGAATATTCATGAGTGAGTCGAACCCAGTCGTTTGATAACTTGGATCAAACATTCCAAAAGTGCAGATATTTGGAAAAAACGATAGCATGCTGTTCCTGAAGGAAAAAGCGCGCAAAAATACCGACACAAAAACTTATGCAAAATTTCGTGAGGATCGTATGACTAGAAACTTTAAAAGAAATTATTTGAAAAATTCTGAATCCCAGAAACTATCCGTCAGATATCGTGTAAATTTTGCAAGAGTCTACAAAATCATATTTTACACCCAAGTGTATCTATATTGTTGTAAATACTATGAAAATATATGTTTTTTTACCGGAGCCGATTGCTTTAGACGACTCCAGTACCTGGAGGGATGATCGCTCTAGCTATGAATTCGCACAAGCGTGTCAAAGTATACTGACCTCACGTCAGTGCTTTTTTATAACTTGTAAACTAGTTTATTTCAATCAGTTTTACTTCCTTTTGCAAATGCACCTTTGGGAGCATATGTCAAGGCATATGTAGTTCTCAAAACGTCATGTCAAGATGGAGAGAGGGAGGAGTCTTAAGTTTTAAATTAATTTTAACCCTATATTCCTCTGGTCAAATAACACACTTTTTTCATTTACCATTTTTACTAATTAGGCTCTGGTATAAAGTTACAAGCATTTAAAGATTTTAGAATGTGCTTGTTCATTCCTGCATATAAATTATCTATGACTTTGATGGTTGACGAGATATAGGTAGCCGGCTCTGGTGGTGCAGTGGGTATAAAGACCTGCTGTGGTGCCGGGGTCGCGGGTTCGAATCCCGCTCAAGGCATGGATGTGGTGTTGGGTTGTGTGAATGTCCAAAAAATAATATGAAAGAGTTTGCGAGATAAGGATTATAACTGTGTAGATGGCCTACAGTTGCCTAGCACATAAATAGATAGAAAAAAAAAGATATAGGTACGGCAACGTAGCTTACCCACTTGATTCGATAGTTCCATAATCCAAAGGTGGATCCATACAAATAGTGAAAACTTATCAAATTTTATAACATTTGAGTTGAATTGATGTAGAATAATGTAATTTTCTAAAATGATTGCATTTTCTTGGAATTTCCCAAGGTAATCTTCATCTGCTTTCTATATGCTAACTTAATTTAGTTTTATGAATCCACGCAATGATAATCGGTGAATATGTGTCATAGTTATAGGAATCTACACACCAACATTTATTCCATACCCATGTCGAAGATACAATATAAAAACTGTTCTTTTTTTATTTTCAACAGCCTGTATCTTTTCAGCTGAGTCAGCAGCTTTTGCGCGCATGGTCCATTGCCTACTCACGCCTCATACGGAGTCAAGTCAATCCACCTGTATTGGGCACTCCTAGTCGTATTTACCACCGATATAGACCGCTTTCCCAACTTTCATAAAATATGAATACATTTCAAACTATTTTAGTGACAGAGTTTATTATTGGGAGAATCATCTAAGATCACAGAAATTTTAATTTCGACATGTCTTCTATCGGAATTGAAATTCATAAATATCTAAAAATATGAGAAAAAAATCATGTCTCAGGAGATATTATATTCATCAATGTGATTATATCGGCAGAAATGATAAAAAATATATAAAGAAACACTGACGTGAAGTCAGTACTCTTTGGCGCGCGTGTTCACGTTGGTTAATTCGAATTGAATGATGAAGGTTTCAAACTCAGTGGATAGAACGAGCCGAAGATCTACCCAGAGAGTAGTGGACACCATTGACTGTCAGGTCATAAATTAAGAGTGCTGTGTCTACGATAGCTTAAGGATAGAGGAACAAAGTTGACAAAGATCACAACTGACTTTCCTTAGTCGCACAAGCTCCCATGAGCTTCTGAGGTATCTTCTTGGGGAAGACTTGTGAGGGGCAGTATAATCATAATCATATTTATAGCACGCGCGTCAAAGTAGATTGACCCCACGTCAATGCTCTTTTAGCCTTTTTCTTTCATTATGAAGTCAATCTGCGTCAATTGGCGCGAGCTATAAACATGATTATGATTATACTGACCCTCCCAAGTCTTTCCCAAGAAGATACTCAGAAGCTCATGGGAGGTGGTGCGACAAAGGAAAGTCAGTTGTGTTCTTTGTCAACTTTGTTACTCTATCCTTATGCCATCTTAGACATTGCACTCTTAATTTAAGACCCGACAGTGAATGGTGTTCACTACTCTCTGGGTAGATCTCCGTCTCGTTCTATCCACTGAGCTTGAAACCGTCATCATTGAATTCAAATTAGCCAACGTGAACACACGCGCCAAAGAGTACTGACTTCACGTCAGTGCTTTTTTATATTTTTTTACGGTCCTTCAACAAATCTGGTATGGCTATTATTTTTAACGTAGACCGAAATGAAGAAATGATGTGGTTATGGGACCCACGTTGGGAATGCAATTGCTTACGCCTATTCTCCAAATCCGAACGTAATTTAATATAGATCTTCCGAATATAGTTATTTATAAATTGTCCACAGGGCCACAATACAGGCATACTTGGAAACAACGCTATTTCCTCGAAACTGACTTGTCGATGCACATATTTGCCATGAAATTTCTCTTAAAACCTCACAATATCGGCTCAGCACGAAATCCATGATCGCTAGACACAAATCACTCCCAACATAAGCCATACAACCTAAAAAGAACCCCTTCACCTCTACGCATGGGCAATCTACTCGTGGTTGAAAGGCGTCTCAAAATCACACACCTCACACAAAACCTTGATTCTTCAACACCATTGGTTCCGGAGATATAGCAGCTTCAATCCGCGCATGCGCGGACACTCCCGAGTGGATTCTATGGAGGAATAGCATCCTGCACCTCCAAACCCCAAACCTCTCGGACGTAAATTCCAGCAGTTAAATCACTTCCCGTTGCACATAACGTAAATGTTCGTAACGGGTAACATGGATTTCAAAATTGGCACCAGGACCGGACACTCCAACTCGCAAACAACACAATTTCCCCCTAACTGACTTGTCCGTGCACGGAATTGCGACGAATATTCTTTCAACACCTCACTATATCGGCTAAGTACCAGACCCATGATCGATAGTCCTAAACCACTCCAAACATAACCCATACAACCTAAAAACAGTAACTTTTCCTATGCGCATGCGCAATCCACTCGCGCCTGAAAGTCCTCCCAAAATCACACATCCCGCAAAAAACTCCGATCCTTCAACACTAGTGGTTCAAGAGATATCGCATCTTGAATCCCCGCATGCGCAGACCCGCACCAGGGGATTATTTGGGGGAATAGCATCCTCCACGCCAAAACCCCAATCCTCTCAGACGAAAACTGCAAGAGTTAAATCACTCCTCACCGGCTCATGCGCATAAGGAAAAATGCCCAAAAAGCGTAATATGAATTTCAAAATTAGCCCCAGGGCCCCGGTACGGACACACCAACTCGGAAACAACGTCATTTCCCCCAAACTGACTTCCCCGTGTACAGAATTGTCATGAATTTTCTTATACAACCTCACAATATCGACTCAGCACTAGTCCCTTATTCCTAAACCACTCTCAACATAACCTATACATCCCAAAAACAGTAATTTCTCCTCTGCGCATGTGCAGTCCACTCGTGGCTAGAAGTCCTCTCAAAATCACAAACCTCACACAATATTCCGATTCACCAACACCAGTAGTTCAGGAGATATCGTATCTTCAATCCACGTATGCGCGGACCCTTACAAGTAGATTTTATGGAGGAATAGCATCCTCCACCTCAAAACCCCCATCCTCTCCGACGAAAACTCCAGCACTTGAATCATTTCTCGTCTGCTCATGCAAATAACGAAAAATGCCCGAAAGAGGCATTATGAATTTCAAGATTGGCCCCAAGGATTATGTTATTAACGCTACTCCTCGGACGCTAGCTACGCTGTCTCCTCGAAACTGGCTCGCAAACTCACATAATTGACTTGAGCTGTTAATATGGCCTTCCAGTTACACCCCCAGTTGTTCACCGCTCCGGAAAATTTTAAAAACCAATTTAAAATTCCACATATCGTTCTCGCATTACTTCAATGGGCGCAGTAGATCCTCGTCCATATTTTAATCAGTTGCCCTCGTACATATCGTATTGAATCATATAAACACGTGAAAACCCGTCAAAATATGGTCACCAGATGTTATGTATTCCGTGTAGGAATTTGAAATGAAATAATTTGACCAGTTTGGAAGTTCAAAATTATTAATTTTTTTTTAGGCTCCTAATGGTCTGTTCTCACTGAAATTTTGCACACCCCAAGAGGTCATCATTGCTCACCGAAGTACCAAAATTGAACTCAATCTGTTATTTGGTTCCGGAAATTCAAGCAAAATATTCTGCTAATAGATAAAAAAAAATAATTTTTTCTACTCATGCTATCCCCACAAAATTTTGCGCAACTGTTTTCGTCGGTACTTTACATCTAACTAACGAGCTACAATTCAATCGGATCAGTACTTCTCGAGTTATAGTGAAAACAAAATGTCAATTTCATTTTCAAATATTTGACATTTTTTTTCTAGTCTATAGCCATCCGAACCATACGAAACTTCGCAGGCATATAAAGATCATGATTCTACAATTTGATGCTAAATTTCAGATAGATCGAGTGATCGGTTTCGGAAATATTCTTGAGAAACGTTTTAACTAAAAATGGTCATAACTCCGAAACGGCTTGATGGATTTTTCCCATTAACTAACTTGTCCGAGATATTTATGCTCCGAACATGCCGTGCAAATTTCAATGCTCTAACTCGTTCCGTTCGAGAGTTAGCGTGCTAACGCAAGCCGGACGGACAGAATTGAATTAGACCTCGAATTCTTCATCAGGGAGTAGAACCAAATCGTTTGAGACCATTTTCGCAAAAAAATTCGAAAAACACAGACATTGTGACGAAATGATAGCACGCTGTTCCTTGCGGAACACGCGCGCAAAAATGGCTATAACTCCGAAACCGATTGTTGGATTTTGCTCATTAACGAACTTTTCCGAGTTATTTATGCAACAAAACTACCCCGCTTATTCAACGCTCTAACTCGTTCCGTTCGAGAGTTATCGTGCTAAGGGCCAGCCGGGCGGACCGGACAGCGGAATTGAATATGACCTCGGATTATTCATCAGTGAGTCGAACTCAATCATTTGAGACCATTGTCAGAACAAAATTCGAAAAATACAGACATTGTGACGAAATGATTGCACGTTGTTCCTTGCGGAACACGCGCGCAAAAACGATAAAGAGAACAGTTTCGGCTACGGATTTGTATATCCTGAAGTCTTGCGTTCACGGCCTGCCGCGACGTTCTCAAGTTATCGTGAGATACATACATTTTTTCATAATTTTTATTAAATTTTCTAGTGATACGATCCTCACAATACGTCTTTTTCGTCGCTATTCTACAACTAGTTACCAAGTTTCAATTCGATCGGATTTGCATTTTTTGAGTTATCGGTAAAACAATATTCCAGATGGGTATAACTCCGAAACCGTTTGGCCGATTATGCCTATTAACAAACTCCAATGTCGCATTCAGATGCGCAACCTACCCTAAAAACTGCAGGTTGCTATGTCTGTAAGTTCTCAAGTTATCGTGAGATAAATAATATTTTTTAATGATTTTTTTTTCAATTTCTAGTGATACGATACTCACACAATTTCACATACGTCTTTATGTCAGTATTCTACAACTATGTAACGCTGGTTTATGCTGGCTGGTAACTTCAACTTAACCCTTAACTTAAAAATTGAAACATAGATTTCTAGGAATATTGTTTATACTGAGACTAAGGAATCCGTTTACTTTATAATAATAATAATAATTAATAACTTATTAATTATTATTACGGATTCTCTAGTCTGATTATAAGCCATAACACTAAAAATCTATTTCTATGTATATTATATATATAGGATTAAGTTAAAGTTACCAGCCAGCATAAACCAACCTTTACCAATTTGATCAGATCTGTATTGGTTGCGAACAAAATTAGTACTCGGAAACCGTTGTGTCGATTATGCCCATTAACGAACGTGTCCGTCGCATTGGATTGGACAATTGGAAAATTTCAAGTTGCTATCTATTTCCGTTCGAAAGTTATCGTGGCTACGGCTGGCTGGACAAAATCAAATTTGACCTCGGCAAAAAATTCGAATATTACAAACATTTGGGCAAAATGATAGCACGCTGTTCCCCAGAAGATGCGCACAAAAAGTGTTTTATTTAGTGAGCTATGATTTGAATTTATGCACCTCTTAAGACGTGCCCTGTATTCCTACTTAGTTGAGAAACTTTATGTCAGTTATTTTTGAGGAATGTAATTTCATACTCACATCCAGCTACAGCAAATATGCAAATAGAAATGATTCGCAGTCTTCTTCTGATATTCACTTTGGTAAGAGGATAATGCCTGAGAAATGATTCCACTTTTGCAAACTCCTTCATCAAGCCAGGCCAGGACCTGGCTAGCCTTATGAAGAAAAAACAAGTCAAACTTCCTCTGATGTAAAATACGATATTATCTACAAAATGAAACAGATATATCAAAGGTGCGTACATTATTCAAAATAATGATATCATACTAACTGAATCTTTGCAGATTTCTCGTTGCCAGTAAAAACCAAAAGCTTATTATGGATTGCGTAATAGCTCCAAAAAGTATAATCAGGCTGTATATGTTAATTCCCGACCACCATTTAAAATCGACAGATCTCCAACTCCCTGACGATAGTCCTATTACAGGAAAAAAGCCGAAATATTGTGCGATAACAATGATGAATTTAACTGAGTTATGGAAATTGTTATTTTTCTTCATCGACATGGGTTTTGGTAAGAATATAAGTGGTCCTGTTTTCATTGCTGATTTTGGAGTGTACAATTTTCTAAGCATTTAGGAAATTAACAGATTGGTTTATATTTATGTTCAATATGAAATACGAGGTGTATGTATATCGTTAAAAATTTCGGTTGAAACTGAGGTTTTGATTTGAATATTATATGCAATTTGCTCCAGTTCCAAGACACGCCCCGACAATTATGATAGTGTTTCAATAATAGAAAAATATAATATTGATGTTTCGCTGCGCGTGGGCTAACGTAAACATATTTGTGATTCCAACAGAGTTGCATGTCACTTTTTTGTTTTTCAGCTGCTAGGTATCAATCAAATATAGCTATGTGTTTTCTTTGTTTACATATCCACCCAAGCTACTAAAAAAAAAATTGGTCCAAGCACTGAAGTGAAGTCAGGAGCTTTTGCGCGTATGTTCTATTGTCCATTCTCCTGTATTGGACACTCTTAATCGAATTTACCATGGTAAATTATATTCTCCATTCTCCTGTATTCTCCTATATTCTCCATTCTCCTGTATTGGACACTTAATTCGAATTTACCATTGTAAATTCGAATCAAGAGTGTCTAATACAGGATAACGGACAATATAATTCACCATGGTAAACTCGATTAAGAGTTTCCAATACAGGAGAATGGACAATAGACCATTCGCGCACGTCAGTGCTTGAACCAATTTTTTTTTTTCATTATTTCTTAAAAATTTTCTAGGGTTACGGTTCTTATGAAATTTTGAAAACGTCTTTATGTCGATGTTCTACTACTAGATACTAAGCTTCAATTCGATTGAGTCTATATTTTTTGAGTTATCGAAGAAATAATACTCCAGTTGGGTATAACTCTGAAACCGTTGGACCGATTATGCACGTAATAGAACTTAACACTCCCGTTCGGATACGCAGTATACCCTGAAAATTGCAAGTCCCTATCTCCTTTCGTTCGAAAGTTATCGAGACAACGGTCACCCATCCATCTACTGAACTCACACAAGGCTGCTCGAATCTCCAACAATATTTATCCGATCTTGTTCAAACTTGGAACTTGGCATCAGTAGAGTTAGCGTTTGAAGGCTCTCGCGAAATTTTAGCGATGTCGGACGAATAATTACTGATATATCGACTTTGTTTCAATAATTTTCAATGATTTTTTGAAATTTTTCTAGTAATACAATCCTCACGAAATTTTGTGAGAATATTTGGGTTGGCATTATACAACTAATAACCGTGTTAGCATTTAATCGGTTTTGTATTTTTCGAGTTATTGAGGAAGTAACAACCAAATTTCAGATGGTTATAACTCAAAAACCGTTCGGCCGATTATGCCAATAAAAGAACTCAAATGTTGCATTCAGAGGCACAACCTAACCTTTCTTACGCAGAAGCTAATCACAAACTAATTATTTTCTATTTTATAGATATTTTTCAGAGTTTGGGAGAGAAAACCCAGAACAAAACCTTTTAATAATGAGTATACCTCCCACAGTATCCTTGAATGATTATAAAAAATATTTTTTAATAATTTTTTTCAAATTTTTTAGTGATGCGATTCTCGCAAAATATCACAAACGTGCTTAATTTCATATTCTAAAACTATTCACCAAGTTTTAATTCGATTGGATTCATATTGGTTGAAAATAAAATTATTCCTCGGAAACCATTGGGCTGATTATGCCCATTAACGAACTTTTCCGTTGTATTGGGATGCGCCACCTACCCTGAAAATTTCAAGGCGCTATCTTATTCCGTTCTCAAGTTATCATGGCAACTGACGGCCGGACGGCCGGCTGGCCGGACAGAATCAAATTTATCCTCGAATTCTTCATCAGGTAGTCGAACTCAATCGTTTGAGACCATTTGCGACAAAAAAATCGAAAATTACAGACATTTGGGCAAAATGATAACGCGATGTTCCCCAGAACATACGATCAAAAATGGTTCAAGCACTGACGTAAAGTCTGGAGCTTTTGCGCGCAGGTTGTATTGTCTATTCACCTCTATCGGACACTCTTAATAGAATTTATCATCGATATTGACCCTTTTCTTAGCTTTTATATGAAAACATTTCATACCATGTTAATGACGGACTTGAGTAATATTAGAATCGGCTATGATCACATAATTTTTATATCTGTCATAGGTATGTATTCTATCGGAATTGAAATTCTTTAAATATCTAATAACATGCAAAAAACTTATTTCTCAAGTTAGTTCTGGATACGATATTTACCGAAATTCCGAGAAAGTTTGCGCGTCGGCATTCTACAAATAATTACCGAGTTTTAATTGGATCGGATTTATATATTTCCACTTATAGAGGAAATAACAACAAACATTCAAATGTGTATAACTGCAAAACCATTTGGCCGATTATGCCTATTAACAAATTCAAATATCGCATTCGGATGCGCTACCTACCCAGAAAATTGCAAGTCGCTATCTCTTTCCATTCTGAAGTTATCGTAAGACACATAATATTTTTTCATAATTTTTTTAAATTTTCTGGTGATACGATCCTCATAAAATTTCACTTACTTCTTTATGTTGGTATTCCACAAGTATTTGCCAAGTTTCAATTCGATTAGATATGTATTTTTTGAGTTATCCAGAAAATAATATTCCTGTGGATATAACTTCGAAACCACTCCGATTATGCCCAACAAGGAATTTAACTGTCCCACTCAGATGCACAATCTAGCCTGAAAATTGCAAGTCGCTATCTCTTTCCGTTCAAAAGTTAACCTGGCAACGGTCACCCTTCCAGCTACTGAACTCGCCAAGGCTAGATCTCCAACAATATAGATCTGATATTGTTCAAATTTGGAACTTGGCTGTAATGTTAGGTCTTGAAGGCTCTCGGAAAATGTCAGCGATGTTGGACGAATATTTACTGATATGTATATAGAATTATTTTCAATGATTTTTTTAGAATTTTCTAGTGACACTATCCTCACAAAATGTCGCAAAAATTTGCGCGTCGATATCCTACAACTAACTGCCTTGTTTGAAATGGATCAGTTTTATATTTTTTGAGTTATTGAGCAAATAACAACCTAATTTCAGATAGTTATAACTCCAAAACACCGAGGTGATGTTAGCTCCCGGCCGGCCAACTCCAAGCGCTGCTATTCCACCACGGTCAATACCGTTCCCTACCGTTCTCTCACGCTTCTGATATTTTATTCCGATGTTCCGAATAGGTGAATAAGCTTTGTAATCAGCTGAATGCATATACCTAAGGACTAATAAATTAAACAAATTTTTTCGTTCAATTCTGTAAGCACTACAGGTTCGAAATATGAAATTATTCTCGTAGCGCTCAGTTAGAAGTTTGTAATTTTAGTTTTCTGGATATCTGAATGGCCAGCCAAGAAAGGTTATTAGCAGGATACATGTGTCGATCAAATACATAATCAAATTGATTTTTTCGTTCGATTCAGATAACCTTGAGTACCCAGCTCCAAGGTTCGAAATATGAGGTTTATCTCATAGTGCTCAGATAGAAGTTGGTATTTTTTTTTTCTGAAGATTCAAGTAGCCGGCCAAGAAAAATAATTATCAGGATACATGTATCGATCAGATACCTAATCAAATTGATTTTTTCGTTACATTCTGATATTCTTAAGTACCCAGCTCCAAGGATCTAAATATGAGGTTTATCTCGTAGTGCTCAGATAGAAGTTGGTAATTTTTTTTTTCTGAAGATTCAAGTAGCCGGCCAAGAAAAATAATTAGCAGAATACATGTGTAGATCAAATACCTAATCAAATTGTTTTTTTCTTTCGATTCAGATATCCTTAAGTACCCAGCTCCAAGGATCGAAATATGAGATTTATCTCATACTGCTAGGATAGAAGTTGAATTTTTTTTTCTGAAGATTCAAGTTGCCGGCCAAGAAAAATAATTATCAGGATACATGTATCGATCAGATAACTAATCAAAATGATTTTTTCGTTCCATTCTGATATCCTTAAGTACCCAGCTCCAAGGACCGAAAAATGAGATTTATGTCATAGTGCTCACATAGAAGTTGGTATTTTTTTTTCTGAAGATTCAAGTAGCCAACTTCTATCTGAGCACTCTGACATAAATCTCATTTTTCGATCCTTGGAGCTGGGTACTTAAGGATATCTGAATCGAACCAAAAAATCAATTCGATTAGGTTTTTGATCGACACATGTATCCTGCTAATTATTTTTCTTGGCCGGCTACTTGAATCAGAAAAAAACATTACCAACTTCTATCTGAGCACTATGAGATAAACCTCATATTTCGATCCTTGGAGCTGAGTACTTAAGGATATCAGAATGGAACGAAAATATCAATTTGATTAGGTATCTGATCGATACATGTATCCTGATAATTATTTTTCTAGGCCGGCTACTTGAATCTTCAGAAAAAAAACTACCAACTTCTATCTGAGCACAATCAGATAAACCTCATATTTCGAACCTTGGAGCTGGGTACTCAAGGATATCTGAATCGAACGAAAAAATCAATTTGATTATGTATTTGATCGACACATGTATCCTGCAAATTATTTTCCTTGGCCGGCTACTTGAATCTTCAGAACAAAAATACCAACTTCTATCTGAGCACTGTGACATAAATCTCATTTTTCCATCCTTGGAGCTGGGTACTTAATTATAACTGAATCGAACCAAAAAATCAATTCGATTAGGTATTTGATCGACATATGTATCCAGCTAATTATTTTTCTTGGCCAGCTACTTGAATCTTCAGAAAGAAAAAATTACCAACTTCTATCTGAGCACTATGAGATAAACCTCATATTTCGATCCTTGGAGCTGGGTACTTGAGGATATTGGAATGGAACGAAAAAATCAATTTGATTAGTTATCTGATCGATACATGTATCCTGATAATTATTTTTCTTGGCCGGCAACTTGAATCTTCAGAAAAAAAATTTCCAACTTCTATCTGAGCAGTATGAGATAAATCTCATATTTCGATCCTTGGAACTTGGTACTTAAGGATATCTGAATCGAAAGAAAAAATCAATTTGATTAGGTATGTGATCTACACATGTATGCTGCTAATTATTTTTCTTGGCCGGCTACTTGAATCAACAGAAAAAAAAATTACCAACTTCTATCTGAGCACTATGAGATAAACCTCATATTTCGATCCTTGGAGCTGGGTACTTAAGGATATCAGAATGGAACGAAAAAATCAATTTGATTAGTTATCTGATCGATACATGTATTCTGATAATTATTTTCCTTGGCCGGCTACTTGAATCTTCAGAAAAAAAAAATTACCAACTTCTATCTGGGCACTATGAGATAAACCTCATATTACGAACCTTGGAGCTGGGTACTCAAGGATATCTGAATCGAACGATAAAATCAATTTGATTATGTATTTGATCGACACATGTATCCTGCTAATTATTTTTCTTGGCCGGCTACTTGAATCTTCAGAAAAAAAAATACCAACTTCTATCTGAGCCCTATGACATAAATATCATTTTTCGATCCTTGGAGCTGGGTAATTAAGGATATCTGAAACGAACCAAAAAATCAATTTGATTAGGTATTTGATCTACACATGTATCCTGCTAATTATTTTTCTTGGCCGGCTACTTGAATCTTCAGAAAAAAAAATTACCAACTTCTATCTGAGCACTATGAGATAAACCTCATATTTAGATCCTTGGAGGTGGGTACTTAAGAATATCCGAATGGAACAAAAAATCAATTAGATTAGGTATCTGATCGATATATGTATCCTGATGATTATTTTTCTTGGCCGGCTATTTTGATATCCTTAAGTACCCAGCTTTAAGGATCGAAATATGAGGTTTATCACATAGTGCTCAGATAGAAGTTGGTATTATTTTTTTCTGAAGATTCAAGTAGCCGGCCAAGAAAAATAATTAGCAGGATACATGTGTAGATCAAATACCTAATCAAATTGATTTTTTCTTTCGATTCAGATATCCTTAAGTACCCAGCTCCAAGGATCGAAATATGAGATTTATCTCATACTGCTCAGATAGAAGTTGGAATTTTTTTTTTCTGAAGATTCAAGTAGTGGGCCAAGAAAAATAATTATCAGGATACATGTATCGATCAGATACCTAATCAAATTGATTTTTTCGTTCCATTCTGATATCCTTAAGTACTCAGCTCCAAGGATCGAAATATGAGGTTTATCTCATAGTGCTCAGATAGAAGTTGGTAATTTTTTTTTCTGAAGATTCAAGTAGCCGGCCAAGAAAAATAATAAGCAGGATACATGAATCGATCAAATACATAATCAAATAGATTTTTTCGTTCGATTCAGATATCCTTGAGTACCCAGCTCCAAGGATCGAAATATGAGGTTTATCTCACAGTGCTCAGATAGAAGTTGGTAATTTTTTTTTTCTGAAGATTCAAGTAGCCGGCCAAGGAAAATAATTATCAGGATACATGTATCGATCAGATACCTAATCAAATTGATTTTTTCGTTCCATTCTGATATCCTTAAGTACCCAGCTCCAAGGATCGAAATATGAGGTTTATCTCATAGTGCTCAGATAGTAGTTGGTAATTTTTTTTTCTGTAGATTCAAGTAGCCGGCCAAGAAAAATAATTAGCAGGATACATGTGTCGATCAAATACCTAATCGAATTGATTTTTTGGTTTGATTCAGATATAATTAATTACCCAGCTCTAAGGAGCGAAAAATGAGATTTATGTCATAGTGCTCAGATAGAAGTTGGTATTTTTTTTTCTGAAGATTCAAATAGCCGGCCAAGAAAAATAATTAGTAGGATACATGTGTCGATCAAATACCTAATTGAATTGATTTTTTGGTTCGATTCAGATAGTATTAAGTACCCAGCTCCAAGGATGGAAAAATGAGATTTATGTCACAGTGCTCAGATAGAAGTTGGTATTTTTTTTCTGAAGATTCAAGTAGCTGGCCAAGAAAAATAATTTTCAGGATACATGTGTCGATCAAATATATAATCAAATTGATTTTTTCGTTCGATTCAGATATCCTTGAGTACCCAGCTCCAATGTTCGAAATATGAGGTTTATCTCATAGTGCTCAGATAGAAGTTGGTAATTTTTTCTTTCTGAAGATTCAAGTAGCCGGCCAAGAAAAATAATTAGCAGGATACATGTATAGATCAAATACCTAATCAAATTGATTTTTTGGTTCGATTCAGATATCCTTAATTACCCAGCTCCAAGGATCGAAAAATGATATTTATGTCATAGGGCTCAGATAAAAGTTGGTATTTTTTTTCTGAAGATTCAAGTAGCTGGCCAAGAAAAATAATTAGCAGGATACATGTGTCGTTCAAATACATAATCAAATTGATTTTTTCGTTCGATTCAGATATCCTTGAGTACCCAGCTCCAATGTTCGAAATATGAGGTTTATCTCATAGTGCCCAGATAGAAGTTGGTAATTTTTTTTTCTGAAGATTCAAGTAGCCGGCCAAGTAAAATATTTAGCAGGATACATGTGCAGATCAAATACCTAATCAAATTGATGTTTTCTTTCGATACATGTATCGATCAGATAACTAATCAAATTGATATTTTCGTTCCATTCTGATATCCTTAAGTACTCAGCTCGAAGGATCGAAATATGAGGTTTATCTCATAGTGCTCAGATAGAAGTTGGTAATTTTTTTTTCTGTTTCAAGTAGCCGGCCAAGAAAAATAATTAGCAGGATACATGTGCAGATCAAATACCTAATTAAATTGGTAAGTTGGTAATTTTTTTTTCTGAAGATTCAAGTAGCCGGCCAAGAAAAATAATTATCAGGATACATGTATCGATCAGATACCTAATCAAATTGATTTTTTCGTTCCATTCTGATATCCTTAAGTACCCAGCTCCAAGAATCGAAATATGAGGTTTATCTCATAGTGCTCAGATAGAAGTTGGTAATTTTTTTTTCTGAAGATTCAAGTAGCCGGCCAAGAAAAATAATTAGCAGGATACATGTGTCGATCAAATACCTAATCGAATTGATTTTTAGGTTCGATTCAGATATCCTTAAGTACCCAGCTCCAAGGATCGAAAAATGAGATTTATGTCATAGTGCTCAGATAGAAGTTGGCTACTTGAATCTCCAGAAAAAAAAATACCAACTTCTATGTGAGCACTATGACATAAATCTCATTTTTCGGTCCTTGGAGCTGGGTACTTAAGGATATTAGAATGGAACGAAAAAATCATTTTGATTAGTTATCTGATCGATACATGTATCCTGATAATTATTTTTCTTGGCCGGCAACTTGAATCTTCAAAAAAAAAAAATTTCAACTTCTATCTGAGCAGTATGAGATAAATCTCATATTTCGATCCTTGGAGCTGGGTACTTAAGAATATCTGAATCGAAAGAAATAAATCAATTTCATTAGGTATTGGATCTACACATGTATCCTGTTAATTATGTTTCTTGGCCAGCTACTTGAATCTTCAGAAAAAAAATACCAACTTCTATCTGAGCACAATGAGATAAACCTCATATTTCGATCCTTGGAGCTGGGTACTTAAGGATATCAGAATGGAACGAAAAAATCAATTTGATTAGGTATCTGATCGATACATGTATCCTGATAATTATTTTTCTTGGCCGGCTACTTGAATCTTCAGAAAAAAAATCCAATTTCTATCTCATATTTCGATCCTTGGAGCTGGGTACTTAAGGATATCTGAATCGAAAGAAAAAATCAATTTGATTAGGTATTTGATCTACACATGTATCCTGCTAATTATTTTTCTTGGCCAGCTACTTGAATCTTCAGAAAAAAAAAATTACCAACTTCTATCTGAGCACTATGAGATAAACCTCATTTTTAGATCCTTGGAGCTGGGTACTTAAGAATATCAGAATGTAACGAAAAAATCAATTTGATTAGGTATCTGATCGATACATGTATCATGATAATTATTTTTCTTGGCCGGCTACTTAAATCTTCAGAAAAAAAAAATAACAACTTCTATCTGAGCACTATGAGATAATCCTCATATTTCGAACCTTGGAGCTGGGTACTCAAGGACATCTGAATCGAACGAAAACATCAATTTGATTATGTATTTGATCGACACATGTATCCTGCTAATAACCTTTCTTGGCCGGCCGTTCAGATATCCAGAAAACTAAAATTACAAACTTCTAACTGAGTGCTACGAGAATAATTTCATATTTCGAACCTGTAGGGCTTACAGAATTGAACGAAAAATTTTTTTAATATATTAGTCCTTAGGTAAATGCATTCAGCTGATTACAAAGCTTATTCACCTATTCGGAACATCGGAATAAAATATCAGAAGCGTGAGAGAACGGTAGGGAGCGGTATTGACCGTGGTGGAATAGCAGCGCTTGGAGTTGGCCGGCCGGGAGCTAACATCACCTCAGTCTCCAAAATCTTTTGGCCGAACAGAATCACATTTGACCTCGAATTCTTCATTGAACCTAATCGTTTGAGGCCATTTTAGGCAAAAAAATAGGAAGGTTACAGACATTTGAGCAAAATGATAGCACGCTATTCCCCAGAACATGCGTGCAATAAAATTATAGAATACCCATTTTTGCCATAATAGTTATTCTAATGCTTATATATTAAAACTCGTATTTGGGATAATCCAGTGTGATAGAATTTACAGGATGATTATGATTTATATACATGCTAACGGCAAAGTTACTTGATTTTTCAAATTCCAAACAACCATTGACTGATTTTTATACAGAAATATCAAAAATAAAAAGAAAAAATGTGGAAAAGACTATTCTGATACAGAAACAATTATTATGGATTGAATCTGAAACTAGAAATATTGAGGAGAATTAAAATGGTGAAATATTTTGGTGATTCGTGTGATAAAAATTGTTATATTATTATTTTTATTTATTTTAATTGTTTGACAATTTGTATCACAGAAATCGCCCTAATATTGTAAAATTTTAACTCTCCTCAATATTTCTGTTTTCAGAATCAATCCATAATAATTGTTTCCACATTTTTGCGCGCATGTTCTGGGGAACAGTGTTGTATCATTTTGCCCAAATGTTTGTTATTTTCGTTTTTTTTGACAACAAGCCCTGTGGACAGAAGCTTTGGCTTTGGAGTTGGGAATGATATTAATGGATTCTTCTAATAGAGCTGCATCAAAAACGAAACTAAATTAAAATTGAATAACGAACTTATCCGAGATATTAATTATTCAAATCTCCTCTGAAAATTATATTATATCAAATGTTTGATTATTTCGGTCTATACTTGACGGAAATTCATCATGAACGATTAAAGTGAACATTAAAGGATACTGTGGGAGGTATACTCATTATTAAAACAACATTTTTCAATTGATTGCCTCTGACAAATATCTTGTGTTTCTTACGCAGAAGCAAATCACAAAATAATCAGTTTTTATTTTATAGATATTTTTCAGAGTTTGGGAGAGAAAACCCAGAAAAAAACCTTTCAATGATTAAAGTAAACACACTATTTCCGCTTGTTAAGTGATTATAAAATGTTTACTTTAATCGTTTATATTATATCAATTGAAACTTAGCCAATATTCCGGTTGTGTTTTCACTGAAGATATACTGAATATATTTTCATCATCATATGGATTATCCAGGGGCATATAGGGTAGGGGTAATTATAATATCCTATAATTTTTCATTTTGCATTCAATCATACTTTGTTAGAACAGAAATCAATATATTTGACATATCTGTCATAGGTAAATAAGATTATATGTATGAACAATGAACACAGATATAGCACAGACACATAGATTTGGCATTCTGTGATAACATAGAAGTACGATGTATTATTGAAATTTTGAACAATCATATCTCCAAAAGTATTAGCTTGTTAGAGTTGAAAATAATGTCACTGGATTCTTAAGATGAAACTGCATCTTAATAAAAATTTAATATGAAATTTGTAATGTAAAAAAATTTTTTTTTTCGTTACTCCGAAATCATCAGGCTGATTTTGCCCAATAATAAACTTAGCCGAGATATTTGTCTCCCGAACCTACTCTGAAAATTTCAACTGTCTATCTCATTTCGTTCGAGAGTTATCGTGTTAACAGACGGCTTGGCGGACGGACAGAATCGATTTCGACCACGGATTCTTGATCAGTGAGTCGAACCAAATCGTTTGAGACCATTTTCAGCCAAAAAATCGAAAATTACAGACATTAATGCGAATTGATAAGCACTATATTACCAGTAACAAGAGCGCCAAAATGGTCTCAAACGTTTAGGTTCGAATCACTGATGAAGAATTCGAGGTCCAATTTGATTCTCTACGGCCGGCCAGCCGTTAGCTCGATAACCTTCGAACGGAAAGGTAAGGCGACTTGAAATCTTCAGGGTAGGTTGTGCGTCCGAATGCGACGGTTAAGTTGGTTGGTGGGTATAACCGGCCAAACGGTTCCGTTGGGCCAGCTTGTTAGAGTTGAAAATTATATCAATGGATTCTTATGATTAGGGTTTCACGCGAGAGCGAGATTTTACTCGTCTAGTCTCGTTCTCGTATCGTAAAAGCGAGACGAGACGAGACGAGACGTTTTCAAAAATATTATAGGCGATACCGAGACCAAATACAGCGCAACACGAGAGTCTCGTTTTTTTTTATGGAGTTTTATATACGACTCGACTTTTTTCAACACCCACAGAAAACTATTGAATATGAAGAGTTTCCACTCTAATTACCAATATATTTTGTCTATATTATGCATCGATCGTTCTAGAAATACACGATTTTTTAGAAGATTATTAATTCGTTATGACCTTTCGATAATTAAAATTATTTTTCAAGAAACAATAGAATTCACAACCATAAAAACGGATGCCATTAAGAATTCAATACTTAATGGACAACTTCTATTGCCCCTGAATCCCAATGCTTTGAAAACTTCGTTTCTATCTGAACATCTGGAGAAATGTATTCTCTTGTGCTCCTTGTAGTGAAGATGTGAACAATGATTGAAGAACATCTGTGGAACTACGTATAATAAAACTGGTGAAGAAATGAAGCTATTCAATGTTTCGAAAAGTGTTATGAGGAATTTGCCAAGAACACCCTCAATGATCTGCCCACTGGGAAGGTATTCTTTGAAAACTATACCAAATTGTTCAATTCTATTAAAAAATTTATCGACATCGATAGCCTATTTAAAACATCAAAAAAACTTTCGAAGTATTAGAAAGCTGAGTTTGAAGAATATTTGCTGTTAGAAAGAGCAATTAGGAATCAAAATATTTTACAGTGGTGGAGAGTGATGTTCTTCCTACACTTTCCAAGATGGCCGATGATTTATTAATGGCTACATCCGTACCTGTTGAAAGATTATTTTCTACAGCAGGTATGATCATGGCAAAAACACGTACATCATTCGAATATTATGTGATGCAAGTGTGATTATGTTTGAATTCTTGGTCATCGAGTAATTTCAAAGTTGAAATTATCACTGTTGAAAATTAATAATAATATGTACAGGTACAAATATTTTTGTATAAGAGCGTAATAAACATACCTTTACAAAATTATTCAATATTGTATACCATTTCGTTTATATATTATAATATTTATTATCGTTATTCAGTATTAAGCGAGACGAGACGAGACAAATGATAACGAGACGAGAACGAGACTTAATTTTTTGGGAATTGGCGAAAGCGAGACGAGATTTTTTATACTCTCGCCTACTCTCGTCTCATGTGAAGCCCTACTTATGATGAAACTGCATCTTAAAAAATTGAATTTGAAATTTGTAATGTAAAAAAAATGTATTTCATTACTCCGAAACCATCATACCGATTTTGCCCAATAACGAGCTCATCCGAGATAATTATCTCCCAAACCCACTCTGAAAATTTCAACTGTCTAGCTCATTCCGCTCGAGAGTTATCGTGTTAACGGACGGCCGGAAGGATGGCCGGACGGACGGACAGAATCGATTTCGACCACGGATTCTTGATCAGTGAGTCGAACCAAATCGTTGGAGACCATTTTCAGCCAAAAACTCGATAATTACAGACATTTGGGCAAATTGATAAGCACTCTGTTACCAGTAACAAGAGCGCCAAAAATTATTGAAATATATTACGTATCTCACGATAACTATCGAACAGAAATAGATAGCGACATACAATTTTCAGGGTAGGTTGCGCATCCGAATGGGACATTTGCTTCATTGTTGGGTATAATCGGTCAAATTGTTTGGGACTTAAACCCATCTTTGTTGTTATTTCCTCAATAACTCTGAATATAAAAATTTGACCAAATTATAACTTGGTAATTACTTGAAGAATGCCGAGGGCTGAATTTTCGCGATATTCGTATCAATAGAAAAAAAATTAAAAATTCCTTCAAATATTTCAGTAGGTAACTATCCGTCGTGCCACGATTTTACAATCGAGTACCGAATTTCAGCTTAATCGACTTTGTCTGAGGCGTGAATAGACAATAGAATATGAGCGCAAAAGCTTCTGACTTCAAGTAAGTGCTTTTTAAGAAGATATTTGTGAATCAGGCAATGTATGTACGAAATCCAAATAATGATTATGATTCTTGCGTAAAGATAAAACTTTGAAAAATATTTAAGAATAACCAAAAAACCGTAAATGGTTCTGAATGAAGTTCACTATTTCGTGTATAATTTCTACTAGTTTCAGGATTTTTTGGAGGACTAGGTATACAATAAATAATTTGAAAAGCACTGACGGAGCTCATTTATTCAATGAATGATATACCTATTTAACTGTTTCGTAACACAGGGTTTCCCAAATTCGATGCTCACTGAGAGCATCTTGAGAACTATAAGCGTTAGAGAATAGTATATTCTAAAACAAGCTGCAGAATGGGCTCCTATTAAAACACGAATGCGAATTTTGAACGCATGAGTGTTAGAATTGCCTTCGGCAACGAGTATTAGACGATATTTTCTCTATTTCAGGCCAGTTTTGTAGAATACTATTGAAATTTAATGAAAAATTCAATTTATACATCATAGTGACTTTTGTATTGTATCTTGGCAGTTGGTGTGACTGTTACAAAAGTTGACAGATTACGGAATTTGAATCGTACGTAGGAAATGGAGATCAGATTTGAAACTGTTTCCTGTTAATTTAAGTAATAGCATGTATGATTCAAAATTAGCAAGAAGGAAATCTGTATAGTACCTTATTTTTTAATGAAAATAAAACTTTTCCACTCAACAATAATTATTACACTATATCCAGATTATATTATGTTGACAATTGACGTGTGTTGAAATTTGATAGGATC
This sequence comes from Halyzia sedecimguttata, assembly GCA_937662695.2. Lineage (NCBI taxonomy): Eukaryota > Metazoa > Arthropoda > Insecta > Coleoptera > Coccinellidae > Halyzia > Halyzia sedecimguttata. The sequence continues at coordinate 20,301,049 of OW569413.2, forward strand.
GAATGTCAGTGCTGACTACCAAAAAACGAAAAATATTACTAGAAACAATGCGGGAATGAGTTCATTCCAGCACTGTTTTTAGTGCTGGAATGGACTCATTACAATACTGAAATAGAGAATAGTATATTCCACTACAAGTTGCAGAATGGGCTAATATTTAAACACGAATGCGAAATTCGAAAACGAGCGACGAAGGAGCGAGTTTTCGTACGCATGAGTGTTGGAATTGCCTTCTGCAACGAGTATTAGACGATATTTTCTATATTTCAGGCAAGTTTTGTAAAATACTGTTGAAATTTAATGAAAAATTAGGATTATACATCCTAGTGACTTTTGTATTGTATATTGGCAGTTGGTGTGACTGTTACGAAAGTTGACAGATCATGAAATTTGAATTGTACGTAGAGCATGGAGATCAGATTGAACAGTTTCCTAATATCATGAATGATTCAAAATTAGCAAGAAGGAAATCTCTAGTACCTTATTTTTTATGAAAAAAAAACTTTTCCTCTCAACAATTATTTCACCTTATCCAGATTATCTTATATTGACAATAATTGACGTGTGTTGAAATTTGATAGGATCGAATGTTAGTGCTGCTGACTACCACAAAACGAAAAATATAACTAGAAACAATGCGGGAATGAGTTCATTCCAGCACTGTTTTTAGTGCTGGGATGAACTCATTACGATACTGAAATAGAGAAAACATTTTCAAGGACTCTTTTTTTTATATAATTTGATATCAGAAAGCAGATCATAGTTATATTAGCCATTTTTCCTCGAACTTAACCATACAAACCAGGTTAGAAATAAGTTAACCACCCAATATTCCTCGAAGTGTATTCCAAACTATGACGTAAGAGTTAACCAACCACATAAACCAACTCACGGAGGTAGTTTGGCCGGGTTATCTTTTTGGAGGTTATGTTTGCTTTGTATCAAGGGAGGAAAATGAAGAAATCAGAGGTACAATGGATTCGTACGAAGTTTACGTGAATGAAGTAAAATAGCAGATTGTTGATAAAAAAGATGTAATCGACTTGCCGAAAATAGGTAAGTGGCTAATTCATCTAATTTTTTCGTATCTGAAGTAGAACTTTTCTGTTACAGATGAAGAATACCTAATTGAATATAATTTTTATAAAATGAAACAGGATACTGGCCCGACAGTGGACTCTGCCGATAAAGAGGGCCGTATTCGCATTAGGAGAGCACCAGAAATAGAAGATAAAGTACAGTTGAGAGACATTTCAGATACCTACCATATCTAGAACCCCAAAACCAACAGTAATTGTTGATGCAGGTTAGATTGATGCTCCCATATATGAGACATCAACAACATGTATACCAAATTCATCTGGTCTTGAGAAAAAAAGGACGAAGGTACAAACAAAAACTGATATTATAAATAAAATTACAGAATGTAATGAAAAAATAATGCTATTCAGCAAGGAACTACTAATAAAATTTGTTCAGCTATTCATGAGCAAACTTATTTTATGGAAAAACAACTGGAACAAAAAAAAGACTATTGAAGATCTTGAAAGAATAAAATAAATAAAATTTCTAGGTCTAGGAAACGAAAAAGACCTATTTCATCAGAATCTGACTGACTTCTCATCACGGAGTTTTTTTAAATACCACATCGTTTTTATATGGAGTTTATTTAAATTTATAATTTGTTGTGCATTTCATAGAATATAACTTTGCGTTGTTTGTTATATGTAACAATAAAAAACACCGAAAACATAAATGAGTTTATTTCAATTCATAATTTTTATCTTTTTGTTGCTCCATTAACATCTACATATTCCGCATGTTGGAAATGATTAAAAGTGCTTGGTTCTTGGAATTGTTCTTCAGTCACATCATTATTGTCCAAACAAAAATTAAACAATAAGCAACTACAATATCCACTACTCTTTTGATGGTATACATCAATCATCATCTACAATGGGCATTCTGAAATGTTCATCATCTACCAGAATTTGCAATCGAGATGTTGAAAAAATTTATTCGCCTTGAATTGATGGCCGCTAAAGAAGATTGCAGTACAATCTGAATCCTCATGCATTCTAGAACCAATAAATTTGTCACATCTATTCTCACTGTATGTTCAAGAACTAGAAAACAAATTGGGAAATAGCTAAGAAGATAATAAGCGCGATATTCAAATGTTTCAAACACTTCAAACGAACATCTGTCAACATTCAAAAGTAAACCGAAGTATACCGTGACGTCATAGGAAAGTTAACCTGGTTTGCGTGGTTAAGTTCGAGGAAAAATGACTAATGATTCGCTTTCGAGAAACTGGGCGATTCTGAGAAATTACTGTCTTGGTTTGTGTTTGGGATATTCCAAAACGTTATTTTCAGTAATTTTTATGGCTTGTATGCTACTTTTATCTGATTAGAAGATTAGAGAAATTAGTTACCATTAAAGAGTTATATTTTTCATCACAGTTTCTTAGCCTCGGATTCGTCAAATAAAATATAATTCGTCAAGTGTCTAATTATAATAAACTGATCTTCTTGAATATAGGAAAAAATAAAATGGTATAATTTAAATGAAATCCAACCGATAGACTGCTTCTTCGGTTAGATCGCTGAAATTCTGTGTTCTTTGAATACATCACAAATAGACTTCCTTTAAACGAATTTTTTTTCAAACGCACTATTTGGACCGAGAAGCGCATAGTAGTTTCGCAGGAAATCCGAATAGATTCAGACACTGGTGGGGGTGATGATAATCCCCAAGAAATTAAAAAAAATCAGAGACAAGGTAGATACGGTTTTAACGTTTGGGTAGATATACAGAACAGTCGAATAATTGAATACAAAATATTTGATAGTATGCAAGTAATTTTCAGGAATATATGCAAATTTTGAATGATCATTTTGTCACTTTCATGGAATTTATAAATGAGATGATGAATGCATTTTATCAGCAAGACAGGGCGTCTAGTCACAATAGTCACCCCCGGTTACTGAGAGGCTCATCAATACAAATGTTAACTAATCAGACATCAATTTCTTGTTAACCATCATTTGAGTTGTGCAAAGCGCAAAAGCTCGGACGGTTTGACATTAAAAGTTCTGTTAGTTGATCAACACTTTGACCAGCCTTTCAGAAACCAGGCCTCACACCCATTATATATAGATAAATAAAGAAATACAATAATAGATATATAATCAGAGCTGTGCCGAGCACTCACGAAAAGTGCTTCGAGCACCGAGCACTAAGCACTGAATGAAAAGTGCTCCGGAATCTCGAGCACTAAGCCCTTTTATTCATGAAATGCTCGTGATTACTAAGTACTTTCGGAAAGTAATTCGTCTTTGCGAGCACTAAGCACTAAGCACTTTACAAAAGGATGAGTCTGTTAAACATTTAACATTCAAGATAAGGTTATATAATATGTTTTTTTTTTTTTTTTTAATCATGGTGGACCTAGTCCCTAAATATGGTCTTGACTTTCGTCATTAACCAGCAGAAATAAAGTGTAATCACATTCATACCGGACAATCACAATAAACATCCATGCCCTGAGCGGGATTCGAACCCGCGACCCCGGCACCACAGCAGGTCTTTATACCAACTGCACCACCTGAGCCGGCTATATAATATGTTAATTATACTGGTACACCTATTGTTTTGGCGCGATCGTTCCCTGGAACGAGAACATTATCATGTTTTCCGAGTGTCTGTAATTATCGAATTTTGGGTGGAAAATGTTATCAAAGGCTAAGGTTGGACTCACTGAAGAGGACTTCTTGGTAAATTTCAATTCTATCCGTCCGTCCCGAAAGAAAAGAGCTAGACTCTTGTAATTTTCAGGGTAGGTTTAGGGTGCAAATGCGCCGATTAAGTTCGTTCATGTGATCAAATTGAAACTTAGAAATACACTGATCAACAATTGCTAGGGATCACTTATGAACTTCTCTTCATTTGTATTTTTTTCAAGTTATCTTGTGAATATCTGTACATTATATGTTCTCTAAGGAAAAATTAAGATGTTTTGAGTTGATTATATCAAATTTTTCCTCACTTCATCGGCTCTTGTTCACAAAATCGATTATTATCTGTAGGCTGTTACATGTGCAGTGAAAAGCAATGTGGTATTTGTTATTAAATCTGTTTTTTCCTCTCGTTCAAACACATAAGGTGACAATAATTGAAGAAATGAAAACAATATTAGCTTATCAGTCATGCCGAGAAGACGTTTGGCTCCTGTGCAACTGGACCAAATCATACCGTGGATACAGGAAGGTTTGTCCCAGCGAGAAGTGTCCCGGCGGTTGAATGTTTCGCAAAGTGTCGAGAGTCGGGCTTGGAATAGGTTCATCCAAAACGACTCAGTAGCTTATGTTCATGGGGGAGGTCGGCAGCGCAGTACAACAGCTGCCCAAGATCGTCTTTTGGTCCTCAATGCTAGGAGAAATCCCACTTACCCGGCGTCGCGGCTCAATAGATCACTGAGAGTTGCAACAGGAGTTCTAATTTCGAACCAGACTGTAAGACGACGACTACATGTTCGTGGTTTGAGAGCACGTAGGAGGGTACAACATCCCCGTTTGAATAGGGAACACCGGGTTCATCGACGGCAATGGGCTGAGGAGCACCGCAATTGGACAGTTGAAGATTGGAGCCGATGTTTATTTACGGATGAGTCTAGATTTCGTTTGGTCAACTCCAATGGACGTATTCTTGCTTGGAGGGAAAGAGGTCGAAGGTATGCAGAACAGTTTATGGTACCCACAACAGCTTTTGGCGGAGGTTCTATATGTGTATGGGGAGGCATTTGTTTGAACCAACGCACAGAGTTGGTTGTTCTGCAGAACACCACAATGACCAGCCAGAGATATCACGATATGATTATTGAACCCATAATTGTTCCGTTTGCGGCTGCCTTGGGCGAGAATTTCATTTTAATTGACGATAATGCCCGTCCACACCGTAGTCGTCTGGTTAATGAAGCGCTAGAAACTCATGCTATTGATAGGATGGACTGGCCAGCTCGCTCTCCAGACATGAATTGCATCGAACATGTCTGGTCTAAGATGTCTAGACAATTGTCAACCTTAGAACAACCGATCAATAACCTGGAGGACCTTTCTAACGCTTTACGGGATATTTGGACGAATTTGCCCCAAAATTTTATAAATCGTTTGATTGAAAGTATGCCTCGTAGGGTAGAATGCTTGAGACGAGCTCGTGGGGGGCATACTAGGTACTAGCTTAACCGAAACTTCAGCCTTCTTGTGGTGTCATCATAAAATTTTTATGTTATTCAAACACAGAATTTTGAGTAATAAAGACTAATAAAGTCTTTTTTTCTCTCCAACTTTCCATTTTTTCATTCTTTTCTCAAGTGAACCATATTATCAACTGAAAATACTCTGATATCTGACTAAATTTATAATCTTGGAGCGATTAATTCAGAAATAAATTTAGAAAAAGTAAGTGATCCCTATCAATTGTTGAGCAGTGTAGTTGTAGAATACGTACACGAAGACTTATTTCATATTTCGTGAGAATCATGTCACTAGACAAAAAAAAAGTAAAAATATCTGTCAGATATTGCTGAAATTTTGCAAATCGATAGGGCCGGTATTTTTGGAAATATTTTGGAAACATATTTTTTGGAAACCTTTGGAGATTTCAATACCTAGGTGAGTGACCATTGTAGATATTATTTTGAAAATGTGCGCTTTTCTCCATTTCTCATTCAGTAAGTGTGCTCTATACATCTTCCGGCAAACTTGGAGGCGGGCTTTCAGCTGCGACAAGAGAAATAGGAAAAGTGAAATTATGTGCGTGTAGTGGGGAAGCCTAATTGATTTTAACAAATATTTGAATGCATATTAAGATGAAAGTAATGAAAATGACAGATTAGATCAAATTCGCGGGAATCACTGACGTAGTGATTTTGAGCGTTTATTATTGTCACTATTCATCGAAAATAACATACAATAGACAACCATCCATACGATAGACAACCAACATATTCTACAATAATATTGACCGTCATTATATTGTGCAACCCACATTGCACAATAATATTGAGCGTGTATGATCTGGTGAAAAAACAACATTTTTAAAGCAAATGTAAAGAATAATGAGGGGTTTCCATAATGAAATTTGAAATCGTTGGAATTGAAAATTTCTGAATATGAATGCACTGAATTCACTTATGAACAAGCTGAAGAAAAGAAAATTTATAAACAAATTAAGAAAAAATTCACTGATGTAAAGATAGGGAGAAGGCTTTGCGCGCTTGTTCACATCACTCGGAAGCTCTTGAGATATAGATAAGCGGCCTAATAATCTAAAACCATTTTCGGCTAATGAATTGGCAGATTACATTCACCTGGACATAATAATAAAATGCTTTGGAATGTTTTCTACTCAAAAACAGGAACAGTCCCAAAATTGAATTGAAAAATGTAATAGTTATTCTAACTCATAAAATAGGATGACCACTTCATAGCCGGAAATGTTCCGTTTTCGAGATACAAAGCTATTTGCATTTCTAAAACAGATTTTTCTCGAAAATGGTGAATCCATCCAGAATTAAGTTAGCCAATTTCTACTTAAATTCCTTAATTCGTTCCGGAGAAAATCAAGAATAACCAACTTCAGGGAACTCCCTTCAACAGCAAGTATATCGAAAACGGAGTCTTTCGAGATATAGGTTTAATAAGTATCATCCTATTTTCTGACGTGGAATATAGCATGAAATTTTCACACCTAATTCTGTATAGGACTACACTAGCAAATACAATATTGTCCGCTACAAATTTTGTCATCAGACACATTATATGTCGAAATACAAAATTTCTCTATTGTAATTGTATCTATAATATAACAAAATATTCAAAATTAGTTTTTAAACGTGAATATTTCCAATACCGATGGTCTGATTATGCCCACATATTAACGACCTCAATCGAGATATTGAGGCCGCAAACTTACCCTGAACATTTTAAGTTTAAGCTGTGGTCGTTTCGCAGAAATGAGTCTAATCTAATCGTTTGAGATCCATTTCTCCCCAGAAACCATTGTGATGAAACAGTCGAGCTAAAATTCAATGAGTTGGTTAGGTACCTACTGACTGACAAATGCGTCTACTTCTCTTCAATCTTTGGGAGTACTTATTTTGTCAACTAAAAAAAATGATTATTTTTCTATATTCGATCGTGTGAATTTTGCAATAGCAAAACTTAAAAATTCAAGTAACAGGATCAATACATTTCCCCTGCAGTCATTTCTACAGAAAAAAATATGGCACGATGAAGATAGTAAAAATTGGTATTTGAGATCAAATTAAGATATATAATAAACTAGTGTTCCATTAAAAAATAATTTAACATTAGAAAGCTATTTCCATTCTTTGAATATTATTATTTTTTCACCAAGGGCTAATAATTTGTCATAACAACGTGTTTGTATCAAACGTATATCAATATTCCTTTACTTTTACATTAACATACATACTCGTACAATATATGTACATAGCAATATAGTATATTAATCAATGAAGGTATTAAGAATACCATTATTCATGAGGGTGATGTTTATGAAACAAACCGGAGTTGAGTTTCGTAAATCCCTCGAGTGAATAATTAAAGTCATAAAAAGCAAATTTAGTATTATGCTCCATCCACAACGATTAATTCTTTCTAAAATAATCTCAAATATTTGTTGGAATCAATTGATATTTCACATAGACTTAATTTCATATGAATTGTTATCATAGTGAACTATGCATGCCATTATACTTGAGTAAACACACGTATAATATGCACATTCACATATGTACAACAGTCGTGGATAAAAATCTTAAAATTTTTACTTACCTTAGATTCTTGCGAAACTGCGCAGTTCACTCACTACTGACTGTAACTTCTTTAACTCTACACTCGAATGAGTCGAATGTCCATAATGATGCGATCGTCTTACGTTTTCAGATTGTGACAAGTATGAATCGGTTATCCCGAGAAGTGCTCCGCAGCTTTGCAGTGCTTGGGAGCACTTTGTAGTGCTCGGGAGCACTCTAGTGCTTGGGAGCACTTTGTGTTGCTCGGGAGCACTCTAGTGCTTGGGAGCACTCTGCTATGCTCGGGAGCACTTTGTAGTACTCGGAAGCACTTTTTGAGAGTTCTGAGCACTAAGCCTTTTCGAAAATTTTGAGAAGCACTAAGCACTAAGCACTGCTTTGATATAGTGCTCGCGAATACAGTGCTTAGGAGCACAAAAGTGCTCAGAGCACTTTGACGAGCACTAAGCACAGGGCTTTGGGACAGCTCTGTATATAATACATATTTAATCTTTCTGACAAATGAAATGAACTATTAAAATAATTTGTTCGTCAGCATATGCCTATTCAAATATCAGGAATAAATGGGCAATCTGCTACGATTGTCTCCAGCCTTGCTTTAGACCAGGGCTTCGCAAACTTATTTTTACTGTGACACCCTTGGGCCATTTTTGTACAACGGCCCTTAACTCAGCCCCCAAACTTATTTACAATTTTAGTACTTGCCTAGTAATACGTTATCATCATTGAATGGTTTTTGTCTAGGTTTTCTCTCCCAAACTCTGAAAAATATCTATAAAATAAAAAACTAATTATTTTGTGATTTGCTTCTGCGTAAGAAACACAAGATATTTGTCAGGAGTAATCAATTGAACAATGTTGCCTAACAAATAACAACGAAACATCAACGAAGAAACAACTATATCGTAACGTTTCGGAGTCTATATCAGACTCCTTCGTCAGACGCTTAACGAAAAAATCTTCAGAATTATTTTGTTGATTGTTATTCTGAGATTCGAGAATTGTCACATTGACAGTATTTGAAAATCATAGCTAACATAGTTTTAGTTTGTATAGAAATTTCCAAGTTCCACCTCCTTTTTCAATAAATTCAGCCAAATATGGTCAATACCAATTGAGCAATTTGCAAAATTGCATTCTCTGTTCAATAAAATACAAGTTGACTCCTTAAGTTCCCTTTTAATATAATCAGTTTCTGTCATTAGAATCTTTGTATTACTCCAATCCATCATGTGATCTCCTTGTATTGTACATACATGTTCTGCTATTTTCGATTTCTATATGTCTCTATTTCTCAAGTTATTCTTATGCTCTGACTTTCTTACTTCTAGTGGTCTTGATGTTTCTCCTGTGTATGGTTAACCACAAATACAAGGAATTTTATATACACAGTTTTTTGATTTTTATTTTTCATTAATGGGTTTTGTCTTCGTTAACAAAGACCTGAGATCATATTGTATTTTGGAGACGGTTCTTATATTGAACTTAGAACCGATTCTTCTGATTTTTTCAGAAAGGCCACGAATATAAGGGATCTCATTCAGCAAAGTGGGTTGCTGTTCTTGCTGATTATTCTGTTGTACCTAAGTTATATGGAAAAATAAGCTATTATCTCACTCAAGAAAGATAACAATATTAAAATCTTACCTGCTGACAAAGGGAATGCTACAGTCATTTTAGATTCAAAGGATTATCATAATAAACTTTTGGATATTGTTAATGATAAGAACAAATATACCAAAATCAATAAAGATCCCACTTCTATAACAGAAAGAAAAGTCAAAAACATTTTATCAAAGCATTCAAAAACTCTTACGTATAGACAGAAAAAGAACTCATGCCATCTTATAGTAAGCCACCACATTTATATGGTCTTCCATAAATTTTTACTTAAATTTTTAAACCCAATAACAATTCTCCAGTGTATGTAACATGGGAGTAGGACTCAGGCAGTCAAGGCTTCTCATTGAGAAACCATCGTCAAAGTCTGAAGTAAAGAAACTTCTTTCACTCGAAAGAAGAGAATTGAGCCTGGTGACTGGATTACTAACTGGTCACCAGTTCAACAAACATCTGAATAGGATGGGATTGGCAGATAGCGCTCTGTGTCGCTGGTGCAAGAGCATGGAAGAAACAGCTGAACATATTCTGTTCGACTGTAACAACCTTAAAGACTTGAGGGTCATACACCTAGGCAACCCAACACCTACGATTCCTACGGTGAGAGGGACTTCTCCTTTTAAACTCGCGGCATTCCTGTCAGCGTGTTTTTTGGACTGAGTCTCACGAGTTTGGCAAGCGGGAGAACAATGGGCCAGAAGGCCTCAGTTCAGCCTGAGACGGCACCGCGGTAGAAGAAGAAGAAGAAGAAGAAGAAACCCAATAACGGTAAAGAAAGAAATTTTTTGTTAAACAGCAAACACTTTATCGAAAAACTACAAAATTCAAATTTGAACCAAAATGACATTCTAGTAAGTTTTGATGTTGTCAGTTTGTTCCCCAATGTTCCAGTCGATAAGTCGCTTCAAATAGTTCAAACGAAATTAGAAACTGATGACTCGGTGATTGAAGATTCAAAATTTAATGCTAATGATATGATGGAAATGCTTGATGTATGTTTGAGTATCACTTATTTCCAACTAAGAGATGTTTTTTATCGACAAAATTCTGGAATTGCAATGGGTTCGTCTTTATCACCTGTCATGAGTAATATATTCATGGAAAATTTTGAAGAAAAATTTGTGGATACATATTCATTGAAACCAAATGCTTGGTGGCGATATGTTGACGATATATTTGTAATTTGGCAACATGGTAGAGAAGAGTTGGACAAATTTTTCGATTTCATAAATTCAAAGGAACCTACAATGAAATTCACTTTGGAAATAGGGAAAAATAATCAGCTTTCTTTTCTAGATGTTTCGATAATTAAGTATCCGAACCATATCGAAACGAGTGTCTTCAGGAAGCAGACACATACAAATAGATATTTAAATTTATATTCAAACCATCAACTTAGTGTGAAAAGAGGTGTTATTAAAACACTTTACGATAGAGTTAACCTACTTTGTTCTACTCTTGAAATTCGAAATTGATTTCATCAAAAAATTTCTTGAAGATAATGGATATCCTAGACAATTCAATAATACATCAATCATGCAGAAGCAAATCACAAAATAATTAATTTTTTATTTTATAGATATTTTTCAGAGTTTGGGAGAGAAAACCCAGAAAGAAACCATTCAATGATGAAAATACCTCTCACAGTATCCTTTAATGATTACTTAATACGTTATCAGCTCACTAGACTCGGTCGCATCGACATGCGACGCCACTGGGACAATGTCGCGACTCCCAGGGTGTCGCGACGCACCGTTTGGGAAGCCCTGCTCTAGACATTTCTATGATACATTTAGATTATTTAGAGTTGCGAAAACTATGCACAGAGTGGTAATTTGCCACAAACCATTCCACGAGGTTAAATCATTGCAGATTGCGGATTTTAACTTGATAAATAAACTATTATTTGAATGTAATTTCTTTCATGATGCAGAGATCCAACTCTGAGACACCAATACTTTCGGAGATATGATTTGCCAAAGTTTGAACAAGGGTGCCAAAGCTCCTATCAACAGGGCTTTCCCACTTTTTTAAGGTGTTAACGCTGCCTTTATCCATACTCAACTTCATGCAGTATTACGTGAGGTGTTCTGACTGAGGCATGAATAGACAATGGAACACAAGCACAAAAGCTCCTGACTTCAGGCAAGTGCTATTCCCGAATTTTTTATTTTAGTTTCGATTTTACTGATATGAATTTCTCATGACATTAAAATTTTCAGATAATATCTTTGTTCAATAGAATAATACCATTTTAGGTTATTTCTCTATCTTAGTCTTCTGCGAAATGAGAATATGAGCATGAAGAAGGAGCTCAATGATATTCAACAACAGTTAAAACAAAGGGATCTTGAGATAGTGGGTGTGCCTGAAGCGAAGAATGAAAATGTTGGTACAATAATCCAGGACATTTCGTCGAAGTTGGGAATTCCTTCCCTGGATATGTGTGTGGAAAACTATTATAGAGTCCACTCGTCGTCTAAGGATAAACCTCGTCCCATAATTATCAACTTTAAAACCAAACTCTATCGAAGCGAATTTATGAAAGCATATAAGAGGCATAAGAGTCTAAACACTGCGGACATTGGATTGAAAGGTCCCATTTCAGATATCTATGTCAATGAGTCATTGACAGCCCACAACAGGAAGCTATTCTACGTGGTTAGGCAATTTGTGAAAACGAATGCATTCAAGTTCTGTTGGACTCAGGACTGTAAAATTCTTTTGAGAAAAGATGAGGGATCTAGGATAGTCCATGTGACGTCAGAGAATCAATTGCAGAATTTGTCCAAATAATTCCTTTTAATCTTACAGTAAGCGACACATAGTTCAATGAGTGTTCCCCTTAGCATATATTATCAGAATTGTCGTGGTTTAAGGACGAAAACTGGTGAATTTTATACAGCTTCTTTGAGCACAGACTATGATGTTATCTGCGTTACCGAATCTTGGCTTAAACCACACATAAACAGTTCGGAAGTAATCTCGGATAAATACAACATATTCAGGAGAGATAGACATGATACAAATAACGTCAAAAAGGACGGTGGTGGAATATTGGTGGGTGTATCGGCGAGTGTGAGGGCGGAGTTGCTGACTAATTTGAGTGGTGAGTCTGTGATTGAGGATTTGTGGGTGAAGATCACTATGACGGAAAGTGAGAAAAAATTTCTTTTGTGTGTTTGTTACTTCCCGCCAAAAACTTGTTTAGATGATTACTTTCATTTTTTTGAGAGAGTTACTTCACGGTTAGAATCAAACCTAGTGCTCCATTTGTAATGGTTGGAGATTTTAATCTTCCAGATTTCTCCTGGAATTTCGAGGGTGGAACTGGGTTGGAATGTAATGTAATAAATAATGATGTATATAATGCTCTTAAAGATTTCATTTCTTTTAATTGTTTATTTCAATTTAATGGAGTCCCAAATGTTAATGGGAGAGTATTGGATTTATGTTTATGTAACCGTGATGGAGTGGAGGTTCGGGGTAGTACGTCGCCTTTCGTGGTCGAGGATACTCATCACCCATCTCTGGATATTTATGTTAATATAGCTGTCCTTAAAAATCCTGTCAAAATACGTTCTAAGTTCCAGTTCTTCAACGCTAATTATGAAGAAATTAGAGATGAGTTATCCAAGACTGATTGGGGGGTGCTATTGTCGGCCTCGGATGTGGATGTGCGTGTTGATGCTTTTTATTCTTTTATTGATAAGCTCATTGTCAAGTATGTGCCGAAGAGACCTGATAGAAATGCCAAGTTTCCCTTCTGGTTTTCCAAAGAAACTATTACTACCATTAAGGACAAAGCCAAGTATCACAAGAAATATAAAAAATTTAGGAATGCGATCGATTATGAAATTTTCATCAGGCTTAGAAATGAATGTAAATTATTGATCAAAAATGATTATAAATCTCATATTTCTTCAACCGAAAAAAATATCCAAAGTAATCCGAAGGCTTTTTGGACTCATGTGAGTTCTTTAAAAAATAGTAATGAAGTGCCTCCAGTAATGACTTATAATGATTCAACTTTTGATGATGACTTTTCTATAGCTAATGCATTTTCTACCTACTTTGGAAGTGTTTTCGAATCTTCGGAAAAACCTGTACTTTATAAGAAAAAATTTATGAACACTTCAACGATAGCCTTCAACTATATAGATATTGAATCAATCAAAAATAAGATAAATAATTTAGATAAAAACAAGGGGGCAGGACCGGATTTGATACCACCCATCTTCATAAAATCTTGTGGTGAACTGTTGGCAGATCCACTACAGATAATCTTCAATCATTCTCTTCACCAAGATAAATTCCCGAAAAAGTGGAAATTAGCTAAAATTGTCCCAATTTTCAAAAAGGGTAAAAAAGCCGAGGTCTGTAATTACAGACCTATCTCTATTCTCAGTCATTTCGGAAAAATATTCGAATCGATCGTAACTGATTTTTTCTTTCAGCAGATCTCTCCTAAGCTATCATATCGGCAGCACGGTTTTTACAGAGGAAGGTCCGTGTTAACTAATTTAGCACCCTACATCGATTATATCACAGAAAACATCGACAAAGGTCATCAAGTGGACTCAGTTTACACAGATATGACTAAAGCATTTGACAGGGTGCACCATTCCACTTTGATGGCTATATTGGACGACTTTGGTGTGGTGGGAACATTGTTGAATTGGATTAAATCCTATCTTTCGGATAGACAGCAGTTTGTTGCTGTGAACGGCATATCGTCTGTGGTTATGCATGTAACATCCGGCGTACCACAGGGTTCTCACTTTGGTCCTCCCTTGTTTGCAGTGTATATCGATGGCATTGCAGCCTGTTTCCTATATACGCTTTTTGAGCTGTTTGCAGACGATTTGAAATTTTACAAAAGTATTCTGTCCTACCAGGATCTCGTACTCTTTCAGGAGGATATTGATCGATTGGTCGCGTTCTGCGCGGGGAGATATTTCGATTTGAATATAGATAAGTGCTGTCATATAACATTCACGAGGAAGATTGACGTTATCAGATTTCCTCTGTGTGTTGATGGCAAGGTTCTGAACAGAGTGGACCAGGTTAGGTTAGGGATCTTGGAATAGTCCTCGATTCCAAATTTTCCTTCGATTCACATATAGATAGTATTGTTTCTAGGGCTTTCAGAATGCTTGGTTTTGTATTCCGTGTCACCAAGGATTTCACAAATGCGGCAACTCTCAGGTCTCTTTACTTCTCTCTTGTGAGAAGTCATTTGGAATATGCTACTCCTATTTGGTCACCATTTTATCATAAGTACATTGATAGGATTGAGAGAGTGCAAAAGAAATTCATAAAGACTTTTAATTATAGATTTGATCGCTTTCAGTTGATGTGCAATTATGATGATAGTTTGATGAAGCACAATATAATGAGTCTACAAAATAGGAGAGTGTTCTTCGATTGTATCTTTTTATTTCGGATTCTGAATAATCATTTTAATTATCCTATGATACATTACCTGACTTTAAATGTTCCACAGTATCCTGATCGTCGGAGGGCACTCTTCTATGTTCCTAAGGCCAGAACGAATGTGCGATATCATTCAGTTTTTCTGAGGGTGATGCGTTTTTGTAATTGGCACTTGAGCAGAATTGATGTGTTTGGTGTGAGGGTACAAGTTTATAGGAGAGCAGTAATGGCATATATACAGAATATGTAATTTAAATTGATACATTTTGGTTCATTTGTTGTCATTTTTTTCTGGGTGCTTTTGTGTTTGATAGATACTTTATTTTGTTGAGCCACATATACAAATGTATAGTTTAAGATTTAATTTTTGTGAACCTCTGTAATTGGGATTTCCTGTAGAGGTTCCTGTTCATATAAATAAATAAATAAATAAATAAATCTCTCTATTCAAGAAGACCAGTTGATTATAATTAGATACTAGACGACTTATATCCCGCAATGAATAAAAAAATGTACATATACGTACATTTCAAGAACGAAGTCGAAAAACTCAATAATTTCGAAACGAATTAAATTAAATATGAAAAATAAAGTGTTTCCCATTTAAAAATCACAAACTTTCTTTTATTGTTCTTTATGGTAATTCATTTCTCAGATCAGATAAGTGGAGCATATAAGCCATAAAAATTACTGAAAAAGACGTTTTGGAATTTTTGAAATAATTCAAACAGAAACCAGGATAAGTAGATATAGCAAAATATTTGAAATAGTAATTTCAGAATCACCCTGTAAATCGAAAACGCATCAAGGTATATATAATATGCTTTGTGATATCTTGTTGTTTCAAAAAAAGAATTGTCTTTGAACGTGTTCTCTTTAACTTTTATAGTTCCCGAGGTGCCCTCAGTGAGAATCGAATTTGGGACACCCTATACTAGCCCAGTCATATTAGGGGTTTCACCTCGGAATGGAAGATAATAAGCTGTAAACACGCATTTAGTGGCTGTGACACTACAAACTGTTACTAGAGCATTGGAGAAATTTCCCAAATTGGATAAACTGGTGGAAGTATTACAGCAAGAAAACTGCCCCGTACTAACATTATCAAGTTGGCATTATATAATGCCACAAAATCTGAGGACAACATTGATCATTTCCGTTACACGCAATTCATCATCCAGTTCTTTGGCTTATGGCCAGTGCAAATTACAAGCTTGCCTCAACGCTTCACTATTTCCAAGTAATCCCGATGAAGAAAGCCCATACGATCCTGAAATTCTGGAAGGTTTGGAGATGAATATGACCGATGATGACAGTAAATTTAACATTTTTGAGTGAAAGCAAGAAGATGACGACGAAGAAGAATAAGATAGCTAGCTTCCATTCACAATTTACTTATAAATAAAATCATCAAAAATTCTTTTAATATTTAATAAACTTACATTTTAATGAATGTATATTATGCCATATTTCGTGATAAATAAAGATATGTGTAAAATATATTCCCTTGCTATATTTTTAATTTAAAATATAATTGAAATATATAATCTAGAACTAATAATATACCATATTTAAATAGTTAAATTTAAATAATTAAACATAAATAAATATGTTACTTATTTCAATTAAATATAAATACATAATTAATAATTAGTACTAAAATAATGGGCATAGTTTAATCATTATAATTTTTTGGTAAATAAATGATGTTTAGTTCCCATGTTCAATATCATCTGATTAGGGCAAATAACAGGTAGTTTCAATGTTTTGTAAAACGCCCCTTACTTAGGAGGGTGAGAAATGAAAGTCGTTCTGTTCAAACCAAGAAGTCTACGAGTACAGTTGTGCGTTGTGAAATATAAGTCATAAACTTTAGTCATCGTGTATCTTTCCAACCTTAAATCTACAGTCCATCCATCGAATTCAACCAGTGATAATAATTCAACATAAAATCTGTCAGTCCGTGTACAGTTATTCACCCCGCAGAACCACCACAATTGACTTCCTACAACGTACCTGGGGACCTATTCTAGTAGAGTTCAAACCGGGCTCTATCGTGTCACCCCGTGGGACCTTCATTGCTAAAATGTATAGACCACTGGGTATCATTCTCCATACCCTTACAATGTAAATTCAACTGGTCGTCAAAAAATCGTCGTGTGCAGGAAGGGGTGGGGGGAATTTTTCCAAAAATTGACAAAACATTTTTTTCTGTTCATGGTCATCTATATACGGTGAACATCACTCACACAAACTTCTGTTGAAATATACGATTAAGAAATATTTTTTATTAATTGTCAAAAAAGTCGGATACAATGCTCTTAAATAGAATTCCTTAAGATATAAACGCTTGCCCTGAACACCCATATTAACTATTATGTTCCACTCGGTTTTACTCGAGATCTGTTAGGATTATCGAAAAAATGCTTTATATGAAAGGTCTGCTCCGAAAACCAACGATTCAGATGCTTCTTTCAAAATTACAATAGGTAGAATAGTTTCCTCACAAAATAAAAAATTGTGTTATTAACTCCCATTAACCGAAACCGAACCTGGAGACGCTAGTAAGGCGCAATTTGTAGCGTTAGTCCATGTTAGTGGCGACCTTATGGATTTGAGCTTTGATCTATGCACATAAGGTTCGTTATATCTATACGACCAACTTTACAGTACTATTCCTGCGTGCCTTCAGAACGCATTTTGAAGATATTGTTTAAATTCCTAATTTTTTATATATATGAGAATTTTACATATAATTCATATATATTTGATTTAATTTTGTTAATTCGTTAATAAATATGCAAATATGCGAGTTCAAACTTATATTCATTACTTCATAAATCAATTTTGTGACGTAATATTACCACATTTTTGAAATCATCGTTCATTCTCATTAGTAGTAACAAGATTTCCTGAATCCTAGACCAAAAATCTGGAAAATAATTAAGAAGGTATATAGTTGGTATCTATGATATTTAGGGTCTAAAAATTTCTTACATGTCATGATTCATCTAATTTAACTATCACTATCAGATGAAGAATCATCATTTTGAAGATATTGTTTAAATTCCTAATTTTTTATGTATATGAGAATTTTACAGAAAATTCATATATATTTGATTTAATTTTGTTAATTCGTTAATAAATATGCAAATATGCGAGTTCAAACTTATATTCATTACTTCATAAATCAATTTTGTGACGTAATATTAACACATTTTTGAAATCATCGTTCATTTTCATTAGTAGTAACAAGATTTCCTGAATCCTAGACCAAAAATCTAGAAAATAATTAAGAAGGTATATAGTTGGTATCTATGATATTTAGGGCCTAAAAATTTCTTACATGTCATGATTCATCTAATTCAACTATCACTATCACATGAAGAATCATCAAGGGAAGGAAGATTTGAAAAATTTTAAGTACTCGTATTTGCACATGTTTTTGGGCCATACATTTGCAGGAGCCAATACACGGAATTTGTTTTCTTTTACAGGAACACATTGATCCTGTGCAATCTGAAATGAGAATTTCCATTTCATAAAGAATATTTACGGATCTGATATTCGAAATAATATTTACCTTTCCTACAACTGCAGTTGCTAAGGATAGATGTTTCCTTAGGTAGGATTGGCATCGTCGTTAATTTTGGCAGAAGTTTTCCATTTTCTACATACCACCCACTAAATATAGGATCCGGTAAAGATGGTCATGGTACATTACTATTGATCCAAATTTTTGTTTGGTAATGGACTCGAAGGCTGTGTTGTCTCAAACTATCCAATGTTGGAGGTAATTTAGTTATGGTTCTTGAAGAAGCTATAATATTCCCCTGAGCCTGTTGATACATTTCACATTTTCGTTTGTCGTATACAGATGGATTTCAAATTCAACAATATCATTGAATACTTATTCTCTCAAATTCTCAAAATCTTGAAAGTTCACTCTGGAGTATCTGCTCAGAATCTTCATCAATTTTCATTATTTTTTTACCTTCTTCGACATTTTGACCGAATGAAGATGCAAAGATGAGCATAATGTGACTAACTTCATACCAATAATGTTGTAACTCAAGAACCATTCATCCATTCTATAGTACTATTTTCAGTTTATCCCACTGTTTCTCCTGCAGCTTTGGAATTTTTGTTGATATGCTCTAGCGCCTGATCTACAGAAAGTTGGTTAAAATTCCCAATCAAACATTTAATGACAAAATTCCTATTTTTGAATTCATCATGTACTTCCGGTGCCATGTTTGAAAGAATTCAATGATATTGTTGAATTTGTAATCTGTCTGTATACGACAAACGAAAATGTGAAATGTATCAACAGGCTCAGGGGAATATTATAGCTTCTTCAAGATCCATAAGTAAATTACCTCCAACATTGGATAGTTTGAGACAACACAGCCTTCGAGTCCATTACCAAACAAAAATTTGGATCAATAGTAATGTACCATGACCATCTTTACCGGATCCTATATTTAGTGGGTGGTATGTAGAAAATGGAAAACTTCTG